>CM065462.1:6067184-16067184 GCA_032872475.1 Leptopilina myrica (nomen nudum) | reverse complement strand
ATAATGAATACTAAAAAATTTCTAAAATGTTTTTCCTCTGATTTTGTTATATTTAATAATATAGAGTAAAAAAGGAAAATATGTTTAAATTGCAGTATGGTTAGTTGGGGTAAATCGGAACAAGGGGAAAATTGGAACAGTAGTTATTTTAGATAAATAAATTTTTTTTTAAATAAATACGGCCTTAAACCTTGTACCTTAGATCACTCCCAACAGGTTCTAAGTATTTTCCCATTTTCAGTTTGTCAATTAGCAGCAATATATACAAAAATATTTCCTATTGCATAAAAAATTGAAAATCAAAGAAGACACCCTTTCACTTTTTTGATTCGCATTTGAAAAAAATAAGCTAAAAATTCATATAAAAATTTATAATTATCTCTTATTAATACAACAAAAAGCAATTTTGATTTTTTCTTTTTGAAAATTTTTCTTAAAAATAGGAGACTGTTTCTATTTACCCTCTAAAACTGGAAATTCGGGGTAAATCGAAACAGCAGAAATTTCAATAATATTTCTGATAATATAAATGAAAAAATTATTTTTATCAAACTACTTTTAAACTTATGTTATGCATTATTATTTCTTATTTTGAATTATTTTATGACTAACACCATTTTTTATCTAATTCTTTATATCTCTTAACATTTCCAGACTTGAAATTGATTTTTTCTCAAATTTCGTAAGAAATAATCAACTGTTCCTATTTACCCCTAAATTTTAGCAAAGTTGAAAAATTTAGGGGTAAATAGGAACAGTTAATTATTACGATTCAATGATAACCATATTTTTTACTACTCCACAAAATTGTTCCACGGAGGTGAAATAACAACTCAAAACACAAAAAAACTGAAAGTATTCCGATTTAAAAGAAAAAACTTATGTTTTTGGTGAAACATAGCAAATCTGTTCCGATTTACCCCAACTGACCCTACGTAAATTCAATTTCATAGAACCCTAGACAGTACAACTGAGTTACAAAAGTACACTGTAAAAAATTTTTCGGAATTTTTTCTGAAAAAATACGGACAGCACGGAACTCCAAACTCCAAACGATTTAATTTATTTGCCATATAGTACTGTCTGGGCGTTTAGGGTTTTTTTTAAAGGAGCCGTCAACCATTGGAAGCGCGCCTAGACGCTCTTGACCTAGGGAGGCTATGAGAATATGCTGTAAAGTATCAGTTTTAAGAAACATGTGGAGTAAAATCTGTTCTTTCTAACATCTATGGAATTTCGAAAGATTCAATCTCTTTAAAACTATTGATCAACCGATTCATAGTATTGTTAACTTTTTCTTTTCACATTTCCGTTAAATTTGTGATATAAATTTAGATTTTTTATGAATATTTACTTACTGCATATACAGACACAATTTTGTAGAAAAATTATTTTTCTTATTTATCAGTTTTTAAATATAAATCAGTAAAAATAAACTAATTATTTTTAATTAGTAATTATACTTTAAATTTAAGTAAGTGAAAATTCGCTTAGAAAAGTTACGTCAAATGTCTTTCACGCAAAAAAGTACGTCTATGTAGACTTATTTATAAATGATTTTTCATATATTTTTAAATATATATATACATACTTATTATCTTACGTGGAATACTTTTGATGTATTCTAAGTGAATTTTCACTTCTTTAGATTTAAAGAGTAGTATATAAATACTCATAACGGATTTTTTCTTTTGTAATTTATGAAAAAAACGTTAACTAATAATTATAAATAAAATGTGAAAAAAATAATTCATTGCTACATTTAACAAATGGTTAGAAAAGCCAAATTTCGATAATTGGTTAACTACTTTCCTAGGAAATATTTCCTATAAATATTGGAAAGAAATCCGTAAGGTCCGGAATATTCTCCGAATATTGAGGAAAAATTCCCGTTTTACTGTGGAAGAAATATTCTTCCATTTTTCCTCGGAAATATTTCCGACAAGTATTGGAAAAAAATCCATCATTTTCGAAAAATTTTCCGAATATTGAGGAAGAATTTCCATTTTTCTGTGGAAAAAGTATTTCTCCTACTAAACCAAACGTTTATTTGATTCAACCAAAAAATTTCTTCTAATACGTTTATTTGTATTAACCAAATGGATATTACACTTAAGCAAATATTTTAATTTAAATAAAACCAAAAAATTTGTTTATTTTAAGAGAAAAGATTTGTTTGATTCAAATAAATAGTTTTAGTTAAACGCATTTAGTTGATTTAAATAAATTTTTTTATTTGCTTAATTTTGTTATTTATTTTCCTCTAATAATGTTTGAATTTCCTAATTTAATATTTTCTAGTACATATTATTCGTTAACTTATAATTTAATATATACCGTAAAAGAGGCTAATTTCGCTCAATTTTTCAATTCTTCTTTAAATAACTTCGGGAAACGATGAAAATAAATATTGGTACTGAAAATATATAATCTCTAACCCTTTATCTTTCCTATTACTGTATAAAGAAAATAAAATATGTAACAAAAAATTATTTATATGCCGTTTTGTTGTGAGCGATTTTACCTTTAAATGAGGGTAAATTCGCTCAACATTATTATTATGGCAAAATATATTATAATCTGCAAAAATAAAACTAAATATTCTTTAGAATCAATAAAGAAAAAAATTAAGAACAATGTTCAAAGTTATTGGAATAAATATTTAATATTGTTTTATCAATAAGTATTTATATTCAATCATTCAATTAAACGTACTCATAACCATAAAAAACAAGGTTAAGTTTGACAGTTTAGTGCTTAAACCGTTTTAAATCGTTTAATTTCTAGTTATAAGATTAAAAAAATCGAATTATAAATTAAAATAAATTTGAATTAAACAAATTTGAATTTTTTTTAATTGCTTTTTTGCAGAATCTATTTATTGCTTTCAGTTTTGTGCTTTATGAAAATCATGTTGGCGATACTGGAAATGTAATATTCAGAAAGATTCAACTTAAAATTTTTCAAGTAAAGCTTTATTTCGTACGTTTTCATACTACTTGTTCAATATGAAAATTATAACTAACTTGTGGTTTAAATATAATTTTTTATTGAAAGTTATAAATGAATCTGCTGCAAATAAATTTAAAATTAAAGTTTACTATGTATATTAATCAAAACAATTGTAAATCTTAAATATTTCTGTCTAAAAAGTATGTTAATCGAATTTTAAGAAATAGATATCTGATGAGCGAATTTACCCTACATGAGCGAAAATAGCATGTCTTACGGTAATTATGTACATAGATAATAAATCATAAACCCAGCTTAAAATCCCCATACAGGATCCTTAAAGGATCCTCTCGGGAGCCTGTACAGGTCCTGTGCAGGATCCCATACAGAATCCCGTACTGGTCCTGTACAGGATCCCGTGCGGGATTTTGGGACAGGGTTCCTGTGCAGGTTCCGATGCAGAAACCTTAGTTATCAAAGATTTCTGTAAAGGTTCCTGTACAGGAACACTTGCAGGATCCAGTACAGGAAACTTTGTAAAGGTTCCTATACAGGAACCTTTGCAGTTTTGTAAACTGCAGGTACTTAAGTGTAAAGGATCCTGTAGGGAACCCGTAAAGGATCCTACACGGTTTCCTTAATTAATTTATTTATATTTTTAACTTCTGCGCATTAGTTTTCTATGAGTTTCTCGAATGCGCAATACATTTTTCTGTCAACATTGATATACGAGCCTAACATATTAAAATGTGAAGTCTATGTATGTCAAATGTTGCTTAACATATAAAAACTTTAAAAAATTAAAAAGTTTCCTGTACTGGATCCTGCAAGTGTTCCTGTACAGGAACCTTTACAGGAACATTTGATAGCTAAGGTTTCTGCATCGGAACCTGCACAGGAACCCTGTCCCAAAATCCCGTACGGGATCCTGTACAGGACCAGTACGGGATCCTGTATGGAATTCTGCACAAGACCTGTACAGGATCCCGAGAGGATCCTTTAAGGATCCTGTACGGGGATTTTAAGCTGGGAATTAAACAATAATATGTATATATACTGGAAAAAAGTTTATTTGAAACATCCAACTAAAAACTTCACAAAATCGTATTGTAAATTTTCTTCTCACTGGTACAAATTAAATATGCAGTAAGTCTTACAATGAACACAATGCAATTATTTAACTGACACTTATAATTTCGTTTTTTCGATTTACCGATTTAACTATAATGAATTTGACGCGAACGCGGACTGTAGACAAGTGAGACCGCCTTTTTTAAATTCACACATGTACTTTTTGAAAGTAGCAAATATTTTTGTTTGACTCAAATAAAATGATTTGGTTGAATCAAACAAATTTGTGTGTTGTGTCAAACAAATTGTATTCAACTAAATAATATTCTCTATTCAAAACACTAATTTTTTAAAATAAAACAAACACCTTCAAATAAAAAATTTCTTTCGGATAACCAAACAAATTTTACGTATTTATTAGAATGAACCAAATTTTTATTTAAATCAACGAAATTGTTTTATCGTAACAAATAAAATAGGTTAACTAAACAGTTTGGTTAAGTGAAATAAACTTTTTCTTTGAGTGATATCCAGCATAAATTGTTTGTAACAATTTTGTAAATAAAATGCGACTAAGGAAAAAAATGTCAAGTACAAAATTATCATAATTTTTTACTTAAATAATCAATTAATGATAACAGCTTTTAATAATTTTTTATTAATTTGTTTAAACAAATTTTGTTAAACAATTGGGAATTAAAAACAAAAAATAAGCATTTTTTCCAATTTTTCTATGAATTCAGCTGTTATTAATGATTAAAAATTTAGTTTAATTTATTATTTCTAACTAATCTCTTTTTTTCTCATCTTTAATTCCAATAACTGCAAGTCTGAATGATACTGAGAAATTAAGACTTTACTGCACATACGCGTCGTTAGCATAGTGGTTAGAGCATTAGTCTCTTAGTCCGTAGGTCGCAGGTTCGATTCCCTTCGTGAGCAATTTTATTTTTCTTTCATAGGTTTGCGATATTTCTCGATTTCAATTGTTAGGTACTAAAATATCAAAATCTAATACGCACATACCGTAATTGTCTATTATTTAATTTTTAAATGCCATAAACAATTTCTTTCTATTTTATTTACTATATCTATTGTTAGGTCGTCATCTTTAATACATTTAAATTAAAAAGAGGAATTTTTTATGAGTAATAATTATTTATCAATATTATTTACCATTTTGTTGTTAAATTATATATAATAACTAATTTATAATTAATTAATAACAATTCAGCATTTATTGCGGCCATATTATCAGCCAATACTGTCCCAGTGCTGCGCCAGCGCTGTCTGGCAGCAGTGACAGGCAGTACTTCACCAGAGAAAATCCACGTTATCATGCCAGCGTCATGCCAGTACTAACAATGCTGGCGCAGTACTTCGTCAGTTGTAAATTTCCCATTGGGATATTAGAGTAGTGGATATGATTTTCTAAAAATATTAATGTAAGGAAAAATTTTTATACTTTTATATCGATTAAAAACTTATTAGAATAAACTTCTTAAAATTATTCAACTTTAAAAACTTTCCATTAATTCAAAGAAGAAAAGTAATAATAATACTTATATTTACTATTGTTTAAAAAATTTCGCAATAATGAAAAGAATTAAATGAGACACTAATTAAAAGTTAGTATTATATAAGTATTTCATGTTATGAGAAAATACAATATACGAATTAAATGTCGTGGAAGTACACAAATGCGGTAATTTATGATATACACAAGGAAATTTTCTTTATAAATTACCGACTGGAACATCCACGACTGTCGTGGAAGTAAACGATATATGGCTGGCACATCCACGACTGGCGTGGAAATGGACGAATGTCGTGGAAGTGAACGATTCATATTAAAAATGTCGTGGAAGAGTACGTTTGATAAATATATATATATATATATATATATATATATATATATATAAAGTATATATTGTATTTGAATTTACGAAATTAATCACAATTAAAGACGAAAAATTCACACTTTTATTAGAAATTTATTTTCTTCTTATCGTATAAAGACCCAGCGGGCACACTTTCCTTTTTGATAACTTCTAGTTATCGATTTGAGTAGATGTTAACATTTTGATGCCTTTTAGTTATCGTGTACCACCTGGGGAGGAAGCAAAATGTTTATGTAATGAACATCTGGATATACAACTTGTTTATTAAAATTTTTGAAAATATTTGAATTCTTGTTATGAATACTATTATTTATAAAATGGTAATTGAATTTTATTTAAATTCCTCAAAATAATTAAACTTTGTCCAAGATTATTGTTATTTATTTATAAATGTTATTGGAAATGTAGACCATAATTTTTTTTAGATTTTTTGAAAATAATTGAATTTCTGACAAGAGTTTAGGTAATTTAAAAAATTTTAAATAATTGCATTCTTGTGATAAATATTATTATTTTTGAAAATAATTACAAACTCTTTAACAAAATAATATACGTAAAATTTTGTTTAATAATTTTCCAATTTTTTATACAAATAAGAAAATCTCGCTTTTTGGCATTTGTTAAATAAAATCTTTTAATAAAAAACTTTTGGCTTAGCATAAAATGAAATGAAAAAATATTACATGATTTTGATTTGTTTATATCTATAATTTTTTATACTATTTACTACAATATTATTTTTTTTCAAATGAGGACAGTAATTTGTATAATTTATCTTTTTTATTCCAAAACCTTCAAATTAATTAATATACTGTTGAATGAATGCAAAAGACCGATTTTGTAAAAGTCAATTACTTTCGACAATTAACGTTTTAAAAACATTATTTTGTATGCATTTTTTCGTTCTGATTCTACTTCAATCACTTGCCCTGTGAAATTCACGCTTGGGAGCTAAGCCGCGTTTTCTCGTGGACGAAAAATTCTGCATATTTGTCATTTTCCATATTTTTATTAATTACAATTTAATGAATTGTACCTTTAGAGGTAAAAAAAATCCCTTTATTTATGCCTTTTGTATTAATTTTTATTATTGCCAAATATTGTTTTAATCATTCTCAACAAAATAAAAGTTACTGTCCTGTTTTATCATACTGTTATGCCTTTACGTAGGCAACCCGCTTTACTCCACCTTTCTTTTGTGCGGCCATTTTATCCCCAGATAAAGTCACCTACATCTGTCAATTGCAATCGTAGAAATAGGATTGTGGCTCGTAGAAACATCGTATCGATACAAAATAAATTTTCACTAATTCTTTATTTAATTTCGCTCCCCAGTAAAGGCCCACTTTTTCGATTAAGTGCTTAGTTTTTTTTTATAAAGTGATCAAAGTGGAAAAATACAGGAAAGTGGGAGAGAGTGGGTTGGCAACACTGACCAGTTCTCGACCTGCAACGTCGTTAATGAAGGAGGAGTTTCAACTTTATTTTTATTGGTTTAAAACATTCATTATTTCTTTTGAGGGTCGAAATTATGTTATATTTTTCAAATATAATTTTTTTCTCCATTTTATTTAAATCTACCAACAAATAAAAAAATAGCTTTCTAATGATTCGATAGTATCACTTTCATTGAAACAAAAGCATATTTCTCAAATTGACAGCATATTATGTTAATTTGAAAGTATTCCTTTTGAATCAACGATCAAAATTTTTTAATTTAACAGTATATGCTTTTGAGTCAATGACTATAGTTTTTAAATTTAAAAGCATCAATTTTATGAATCAAAAATTTGTACTTTTAATTTTTTCAGTTGTTGCTATCGATTGAATAACACCATACTGTTAAGTCAATTCTTTTATGTAGTTAAAGATATACGAACGATAAATTGAAAAAATGAAATTTTTGTTCACATATTTTTTATATACTATAATTAATTCTCACACCTTTAACACAACACTTCTTATATACATCTTTTTTTCAATTTTACACACTAACATACATATCTTTATTACTTTTTTCATTTTTTCCAACGACAAACACACATACATACACATTCAAACACACTTTATATTTTTTTGAGTCTTAAAAATACGCTGTTCCCAATCGGTCACCCATCCATGTAGTAACCGCGACCAAATGTGCTTAACTTTCGTGATGGACGAGAACTACCGCGCTGCAATGTAATACATTCGCATCTTACATTGAGCAGTTACTTTGTAGTTAAATATCGTGCGCGAGATTTTTCTCGTGAATAAGGGAATTTATATAGGGAATTTATATTTAACTAGTCCTTAATTCTTTAAAACAATTTAAATAATAGTTTTTTATATAAGAATTTCAAAAACGACATATAAATATGTGTGGATAAGTATTTCAATAAATTTAGCACCTGCGTCAATGTCTCAAACACATAGTGTCCTTATTTTTATAGCATATGCTATAGGCAGTCCGCTATAGCACCACTCATTGAAACGAAAGCATATGCTTTCATTTTCAAAAGCGTGATTTTTTGGAATAAACAACTTTTCATTTGATTCAAATTTACACGCATTTTCTTCAAATTTATCTATTAGATGCTTCAAATGAATAATGTCAAAGAAGCAATAAATTATTCTGTTGCTATATATAGATGAACTATAGAAACAATTTGTAGAATATCATTAATTTAATAGTACCGTACTTTTAATTTAAACAGTTTCATTTTTTCGTTTTAAGCAATATGCTGTTCGATTAATAAATGTGTTATTGAATCAATAACGGGAAATTCAATAGCATGGAGCTATTTGATTCAACAGCACTTTTTTTTCAGTGTAAAAGCAAAAAAAAACCTTCTTTTTCAACATCAAATTTTCTATTTTGTTGGTAGAGTTAAACAAAATGGGAAAAAAGTTATATTTGAAAAATACAAAATATAATTCCAACCCACAAAAGAAATAATGGATGTTTTATACCAATAAAAATAAAGTAGTTTGTTTATTTTTTATTTATTTCAACTTTATTTCTATTGGTCTAAAACATCCATTATTTTTTTTGAGGGTTGGAATTGTGTTTTATTTTTCAAATATAAATTTTTTCTCCATTTTGTTTAACTTAACCAATAAATAGAAAAATCTTACACAAATCAACTAAAACATTAACCCACTTTCATTAGCAATGCTTTATTCTATCAAATTTCATCAATTTCTAGCGAAATTTGCCTCCTAATCAAACCTCGATCGAAACCTGATCAAAGTCGCTCAGACTTTGCTCAGACACCACGGTGGTCTTGAATCAACTTTGAATGAAAAGTCTTTGCACATCCCTTTTTTTGCTGATTTGGGTTATTTGCATTCTAAATAATATGTAAAAAATTTATAGCCCATAACTTGTAGAGGCGTTTTTGAGAAAACTCATTTTGAAAAAAAATCATCAGTTTTTTATTTAAAATGTTTCATATTTGTATCAAATTATGGATTTAAGCATCATATTAATTAAAATAGGGTCAGTTGGGGTAAATCCGGACAAAATACCTATTTTTCACAAATGACGTAAGTTTTTTTTATAATAAAAGGCAATTCTTTCGTTTTATACTGCATTAATTTCTTTCTTGAGTTCCCTAGATAATTCTTTATTTTTTATAAAATTTTATATTTAATTTTTTACATTTTATTGTTCGGATTTACCCCAAGATTTAGAAAATTTCTTTAAATTTGGTGTAAATCCTGACAGCTTAGTTTCTAAGAAAGGTTTAAAATAAAGTTATCTTAAGTATACTACTCTATTAAGGGATAGAACAACTTGAATAAAATTCATATTAGATGTATAAAAGTTGAATCAGTTAAGTGTTGTAGTATCATAAAAGTTAATCAATTAACGATTCAAAAAGTAATAATCAAAAACATATATAGCTTTAACAAATTTTAATGGATTTTAATAAAACATGACAAAGAAAAGTTTTTGGTATCATTGAATACGAATACAAAGTCAGATTTTGAAAATTCAAAATGCCGGATCCAATATGCCGGACTTTTTTTAAAATTAATCGAATCACAATACTTACACCACCTTTTAAAATGTAATAGAAGCTCTGTCCAGATTTACACTAAGTTTTTAAATTATCCTGTTGACAATTGTCGAGATAAAACCATGGAAGTAGTCAGAATCTCTTTTAAAGGATCTGAGCTTAAAATATTGACGTCGAACTGAATTTTTAATTTGTAAATTAAGATCCAACACCTTTTGTCCGTATTTGCCCACTGTTCGGATTCACCCCAACTTACCCTAATACTTTTCTTTAATTTTAAATAATATTTCTGACACAATAAGTCAGTTTTGTTTAAATATTACAATACATGTTAAGGCACATATTTTTGCCAATTTACGAAATTTATAAAAATTACTGTACAGAAAAAAATTAACGAAAAGGTTATATATAATATATATAAAAACGGCTCGACAAGTTATGGGCTATAAATAACCCAAATCAGCAAAAAAAAATGATGTGCTAAGACATTTCATTCAAAGTTGATTCAAGACCACCGTGACACATTTAACAGGGTTGAAATTAAAAGTTCAGATTAAAAACTATTTGTAAAAAATGACAACAAAATTGAAGTCCACAACTCATCCATATATTCCTTATGATAAATTGCAAATTGAACGTTTGACAATAGTAGATGAATCAAATCAAAATAAATCAAATGTTGCAAAATGTTTGCACTGCAACAATATTTTGAAAAATATTGGATACAAACGTCTGTTAGCTAACAGACATATGACATAGGTAAGAATAAATAATTTATAATCTTTTTTATAAACATTTTTATTTCAAATTAATATATTCATTCTGAATTCCTCTTTGTGTTAAATATAAAGAATAATTACTGTTTATTTGTTAAAGGAATATTTGCAATAACGAACAAAATAAAAGTGTTTTTTAAACTTTTGTTGCAAAGCAAGCATAAGGCTACAGTTTTTTCGTTTTCCAATTTTTGTAATTCAAAACATAATTCTTTCCACGAATTATGTTTCGGTCAGGGAGTAAGACTAAGGAGACTGCACTAATGCTATGGAAGTGAAACCATTCGTCGCATTGAAACTATACGTAAGAAGGAAAATTATGGTTTTCGCGCATGCGCACATGTAATATCTTTGTCTGTCTTTCTCAATGTACCAGGTCATGGCCAGATATACATGGCTCAACGCCAATATAAGTGCCAACGTTAAAACTTAAAACTAACTAACTGTCTTTCTCACTAACCCAGTAAGAAACGAGAAATTGAAAAGTATTAAAAAGATTCTATTCTTTTGAATGCCATTTCTGTCCAATACTTTTCTATCCAGTGAGAGCAATATGAAAAGTAACGATATCAATCCTCTTTAATACCCAGTAAGAGAGCAAAGATTATAAGAAGCATTAAAAAAATTCTATCCTTTTGAATACCATCCTTTCAAATGCTCATACAAATATAGTATAATAATATAATACTAATATTGTTGACATTGCATAGAATGTTCAGTTACTTTCAAATAACTGCACTCATGACTTTATTTGCTATTTTAAATAGGAATAATTATTAAATTATCAGTTAAGAGGGTTAAAAGTGTTTAAAAGTCTCTAAAATTTTTAGGTTATGATTTATTGTCTAATAGAATAACGGCCCTTACTCGTTTAAATGACGTAAAATTGGTAAACAATCAATTTTTCAGCAAGTTTTTCTTTGAACACAAACACTTCTTACAAAATCTGCCAATGTATGTATCTTATAAATTACAAAAATCCAAAACACTGCTTGAATGCCTGCAGAAACGCGGTCCCAATGAAAAATTGAAAAGTGCTGTAATGACAGGCTGTAATAATTTCGGATGGGATTGGAAAGCAATCAGAAAAAAATTTTGTCTTTGTTAACAATTATAAACAGAATTAAATAGCATTCATTTTTAGACGAAACGTGGTCCTATCATAGTATAGAAAAGTATTGGACAGAAATGGCATTCACAAGTATTGGATAATTCTATTACACTATACAGAGTATGAATTATTTCAATCCTTTTCAATTCCTCGCTTCTTACTGGGAACCCTGACGACAGAGGAAATCATAACAATCTACAAGTTGAGAAGGTTATGTTTAATGTTTGTGATTGTTGTGCGTTTCAGGAATATTATTAATAATAACTATTAATAAATTGAAAAAAATAAATTTAAGAAATATATATGTGTATACAAAATTATATATTAAAGAGTGTATATTTTTCAGTGGTAAGTAATATATTATTAATATAATTAAATATTTATATATGTTCAGAATAAATTATTTTAGTATATAACTACAAAGTGTTTTATTCTATGTAGAAACAATTGAAAAATTCGTAAATAAATAATATTTACGAATTTGTAATTTACTTTAATTATATACTTTATAAATAAAAAACTTTAAATGTCACATGAGTGAATAAAGTTAATTTATTCGTTTGTCGATCATCATCCCAGTTAGTGTTGCATATCGAACCGATAAATTTTAGGTATCGTTTGATTGTTATCGAAAAATAGCAAACTTCTTTTAGTCGAGATAAATGTCTTTCTATTGTTTTTTATCGTCTCGTTTCGATCGACATTTTCGATCAAACTAATTTAACTGCCAGGTGTCATCATTTGAATGTTAGAAAACGAAACGAAATTTATTAATTAATAAAAATGTCGGAATCATTACAGCCGAGGTGAAATTTAAAATATAATTTTTGAAACTGTTGCTTTATTTAAAAAAAATTATTGTAATCTTTACCATTTTTTAAAAATTAGTTTTAATTTAATAACTCTTTGAGTTTATAATTATTGTGAATTTAATTATTAGAAGTTTAATAAATTTTCGTAGTAAAATTTAATATTGTTTAATGTTTAATAAAACAATATTATTTTTGCAATTTCTACATAGTAACCTGAGTAATGAAGACGGAACTAGTTCGTTCAAAAGTAAAAGACGAAAATATAATGCATTGCCGTTAGAAAATTCGTTCGAATATTTTTTAGAAGAGAATTGTAAAATGGGCAAATGTAAATTATGCATGCCTCAAAATACCATAATTAAAATGAAGGACAGCAACACGACCGGTCTAATGAGACATCTTCGTGAAAAACACCCGGACGCTTATTCGAAAACGTATCCAAATAAAGAGAGTACTAATCAGAATAAAGAGGTTAAAATGTTCAATATTTCAGAATTAATAAATTATTATTCATAACATTTATTCTAAATTAAAAAGATTTTTAAAACGTATTACATGAAATTATCTCTCTATTTTATTTTATTTATTTATTTTATTTATTTTATTTATTTTATTTATTTTATTTATTTTATTTATTTTATTTATTTTATTTATTTTATTTATTTTATTTATTTTATTTATTTTATTTATTACTTCGCATGTGTAGTAATAACAAAATAAATTTATTTACTCTAGAAATTTGTTCAAGAAATCTTCAATAAGAAAATTGTTGATTGGATATTTTGAAAAACAATAAGTCGAAAATTTCTTTTACTATGGACGGGTGGACTTCTATCGCTAACCGTTCATATTATGGAGTAACTGCTCATTTTTTAGACGATTCATGGAAAATTCAATCGTTAACACTTTTTATGATTCCATCTAATGGCAGGCATACGGGCAAAGAAATCGCTGAAACGTTTTACAAGGCAATTGACAGCTACAGTTTGAATGAGAAAATTTTAGGAATTACATTAGATAATGCCGCTGTTAATACGTCATGTATGAAGGAATTATCTCGTCTCCTATTAAATTTTGATGCAGAAGACCAGCATTTTAAATGTTACGCACATATATTAAACTTAGGGGTGCAAGATTTGCTCAGCAAACTAAAGATTGACAAATTTAATTTTGGTGAAAATGAAGAAAATGGAGAATTTGAAATTACCGAATCAGAGACGACAAATAATTTAGAAGAACAATTTCCGCTGATTAAATTGAGAAATCTTTTCAAAATCTTGAAGTTTTCGGAGCAATGGCGAAATAAATTGCAAAGTAGCTGCACAATAACGGAAGAAACTATGTATTCTTGTAATATTGACGTTTCGACTAGGTGAAATTCCACCTACGATATGATAAACCAAGCAGTTAAAATGCAAAAAGCCTTAAATTTATTGTGTAAAAATAATGATCAGTTGTCGAAATTTCTTTTGCTGGAACACGAATGGTTATTATTAACGTCAATTTTAAAATTTCTTCGTTATTTCAAACAATTGACAGAAGTTTTTAGTGGCGAAAAATACGTCACATTACCAGTGGTAGTAATTGGATTTAATTTGCTATTGGACAGAATTATTTTACATATTGAGAAATTAAAAAATAAATCCGAAATTGATAAGTCTTGGCTTGATTCTTCTCTTTTACAAGGATTGGAAGCGTGCTACTCAAAACTGATGAAGCACTACGAAAAAAGCAACTGGGTTTATTGTGCTATACTTATCCTAGATCCAAGGCATAAACTTGAGACATTCTATGAAACAACTTGGGGAAAAGATATGGTTCAAGGTTCCTTGGATAAATTTGAGCAAATTTATAAGAGTAACTATCATAAACCGAAGGTACATTTTTTAAAATAATATTTAATTGTCATAATAATGATATAAAAATATAAATTAATATAATATAATAAACGTAAAAATTTACCTAAAAACAATACAAAATAAAAAAATAATTCCTAACAATAAAGTAATAATAAATAGTTAAAAACATATAAATAAAATTAAAAACAAATAAATAAAACATATCAGTAAATATATAAATAAATATAAACATAAATTAATAAAATATAGAAATTACATTACATTTATTGTATAGGATTGATTAAATAATAGTTCATTTTCAAAAAATTATATAAAAATAATAAAATATAAATTAATAAGATAATAAAATAATAACAAATAGTAAAAAAAATAATGGAAAAAATAGCTGTAAATATTTAAATAAAATAAATAAATATTAAAACTTTGTATTACATTTACTAGGAAACCCCTCAAAAAGACATTCCCAGTTGTTCATCCAATTATATTCTGGAAACTTTGAGTGATGAAGACGACTATGATTCTCTAAATTTGCAAAGTTTTTATAAAAGTAAAAAATCTCACAAACAACAAAACACAAAAAGAAATCATTTGTCAAAAGAATGGAGAAGAGAACTTGATTATTATTTGTCGCAACCATGTGGAGATGGAGAAGAAAATATTTTAGAGTGGTGGCAAATGAATGAAAAATTATATCCAACTTTGTCATCAATGGCTAGAGATTTTTTTAGAATTCAGGCATCTTCAGTTCCTGCCGAAAGACTATTTTCGCGTAGATCACTTACCATTAGGAAACACAGAAACCGATTGGACAATGATTCCATAAAATACCTAATGTGTTTAAATTCCTGGACAACGTGTTCTTTGAAAGAAAAAATATTATCTTCTCTAAATATTTAAAAGTTGAAAAAAGTTTTATATTTGTTTTAAATGCAATTTAGAAAGACATTTCTGTTATCATTGTTAAAGTATATTGTAACAAATTTGATATTTAAAGAAAATAAATAATATAAAATTTTAAAAATAACTGAGTCAAGTTAATTATTAATTGCAATTAATATAACCAAAACATTTTTAGATAAAACATTTATATTCTAATTTAAAACTAAATAAGTAACGTAAAAAGTGAATTTAATAAAAAAAAATATTTTTAAGGCGTTAAAACCAATTTAAAAATGTTTGTTTATGTTAATTATTGATTCCTAATTGTGTAAAATTGAATTCAAGGATATTTTATATTATATTCTAATTGACTACTTCTAATTTTTCTTTTTAAAAATTGTTGTCGATCAAAATCTCGATCGAAATCAATTATTGAGATTCTTTTGTTAAAAGAGACGATCCGAACGATATTTAATTAACGAAAAGACGATCACTTTACTCGTTTTACATAATTTCTCGATTGTTTTGTTCGACATGCAACACTAATCCCAGTAAAAAAAAGTATTCAGAATAGAAAAAAAGTATTGGTGGTGACGTTCGGTGAATGCGTTTTCGCGACAAAACCGTATTGGTGGGTTACGGTGAATACATTTTGCTCACCGTGAGTACTTTTTGTTTTAAACTCTCGATTTAAAGATTCCTAAGCAAAGTTGAGAATATATATGAAGAGCGTGAGTAACGTGATGTATAAAAATGGCTATTGCGAGAAGAAAATAAGAAATTTTGAGTAAAAACGAAAAATTAAATGTGAAAAAAATGTCAAATGTTGATCGATTACCATATGCTTTACTATGCCTACAATGCATGACAGATTAAAGGGAGCATGACGTTACCGGCAGAAAGTTATTAGGAAAGGCGGAAAATTTAGAATTTTTAATGAATTTTTATTCATTAATTATAATTAATAATTATAATTAATTATAATTAATTAATAACTAAATATTATTTGCGTTCACTTGGATTTCTTTTCAATTTTAAAATTTTCCGCCTTTCCTAATAACTTTCTGCCGGTAACGTCATGCTCCATTACCGTCATGCCGGTAATCTGTCATGCATTGTAGGCATAGTAAAGCATATGGTAATCGATCAACATTTGACATTTTTTTTCACATTTAATTTTTCGTTTTTAAAACAAAAAGTATTCACGGTGAGCAAAATGTATTCACCGTAACCCACCAATACGGTTTTGTCGCGAAAACGCATTCACCGAACGTCAACACCAATACTTTTTTTCTATTCTGAATACTTTTTTTTAATGGGATTGTAATACCCAGTAAAAAAAAAAGAATTGGAAGATAGCGAAATCGCATTGGCGGTGAGGTTCTGCCAATCCGTTTTCGAGAGAAAACCGAATTGGGAGACTTCTGCCAATGCGATTTCGCTATCTTCCAATTCTTTCCTCTTGAATCTTTCGATTGAACGAATATTAACCCGATTTGGCATTCAAATCGATAAGATTAATTGTTCTCAAGATTAAAAATACCGATTACTAACAAGAAATATGCAATATTAATAAAAAGTGTAAAAATAAATGTGACATGTGGAGAGATGTTACCATAAGCTTTAGCATGGTAAGTAATCCGCAGTGCAACCGATGTTACCGACAGTAAGTTGATGAAAAGAGTGGCAAATTCAAATAGTGAAAATGAATAGTCAATATCGAAAAGGGCTGAACTCGGATTTTTTTTTAAATTCACTTTTGTATATTTTTTGCATTATTACATATTCATTGGCGTTCTCTTAAAAAAATTTTATTTGAGGTAAAAAACTTTATTTGTGAAAGTAACTGAATATTTTGAAAATTTAATTCTAATTAGTTTTTCAGTTATGTGTCATAATAAGTATTTCTTTAAAAATTACTTAAATTAAAATAATAGTAATAATAATATTAAGATAATATTAATCAAGTAAATAATGAATATTGTTATTTTGATAATAAATATAAAATTAAATTTACAAATGTAATTGTCTCAATTAATAATATATACTTACCCTATTATATAATTAATTACATTTAAATATTAAATTGGTTTAAATAATATACTTACCTTAATTAATAAGAAAACGATACTTCAAATTATTTAAATTGTTTTGAATTCATTTTCACTATTTGAATTTGCCACTCTTTTCATCAACTTACTGTCGGTAACATCGGTTGCACTGCGGATTACTTACCATGCTAAAGCTTATGGTAACATCTCTCCACATGTCACATTTATTTTTACACTTTTTATTAATATTGCATATTTCTTGTTAGTAATCGGTATTTTTAATCTTGAGAACAATTAATCTTATCGATTTGAATGCCAAATCGGGTTAATATTCGTTCAATCGAAAGATTCAAGAGGAAAGAATTGGAAGATAGCGAAATCGCATTGGCAGAAGTCTCCCAATTCGGTTTTCTCTCGAAAACGGATTGGCAGAACCTCACCGCCAATGCGATTTCGCTATCTTCCAATTCTTTTTTTTTTACTGGGTATGATGTTTTGCATCCTGGGATGCAACAAGCCATAATTTTGTAATTTTATTCTCATATAAGAAAAACACTGGAAAATAAAAAAATTAATTTGTTTGGAAATAATTCGTTCTATTACTCAAAATAATTTTATAAATATTAAATGTAATGTAATTAAATCTAATAATTGTAAGTATTATAATATTATTAAATCCTACCTACATATAAAATTCTGCTCCAACTCCACTCTATTAGCAATTTAAAAAAATTATGTATTCAATTTCCAATTCTCTTTCGGCTTCGTTAGGTTAGTGATACTAGCGCAATCTTGAGGCTGTGTCTACATGCTTGCGTTCGAACGCTGCGTTTTGCGTTGAACAATGAGTGTAAGAAAGATAGAAGTATATGTCTTTCTTTTTCTATCACATTATGCAACGCAAAACGCAGCGTTTGAACGCAAGCATGTAAACACCGCCTCAGGGAAAAGCGCTGTACCTAAAGGAACTGATACTCTTTTTCTCACATATCCATTATCTTCAAATCGTTGGAATTCAAAGAATAAGTGAGTCCCTCGTGAAAAAACCCTTTTTTGTGAAGGAAGTTTCACTGAATCAATATTTTGTTGTAAACACTTAAATGTAAACACATCTTATTTATTACAATCCACGGTTTTTGAAATTATAACCTACAAAAATGAATTTACACACAAACGCGCAGCAGACGATAATTTCCATGTTTCGAAATTTTCACGATAGGTTTGCTAGTATCGCTAACCCAACAAAACCGAAAGAGAATTGAAAAATGTAGCATGTTTATAAGGGAAGTGGGAGCTCCTTATAATACTTCGTGGCCAAAACACAGCCATAACCTTTTGATATGTTTTTGTTTTCTTACGTGCTTATATTTTACGATTTAAAAAGAGAGGGAAATATACGCATGTACTGCGCATGCGCGCAGAGCATAAGTTTTGTCATTCTGCGAGTAAAGTTCCCCTACAGAAAAAGGTTTCATTTCTGAGAGACTTCACACAGTCAGTTCAGTCTCCTTAGTCTTACTCCCTGGGGCCGTATTCTCGAATCGATGACCCCAGATGTCGCATGCGACAGACCATGCGAGATCGAAAAACCTATTCTCGAACGCGTGTCGCATGCGAGATTTCATGTCGTGTGCGACAATTTTCGAATGGTTCATCTCAAGTGGGTAGTGACCACTAGAGATGCAAAGTCGCATACGAAATGCTAGTGAGAAATAAGGTTGTGTGTCATATTTATAATAAACGTATATAATACAAAGTAGTATTAGTGTGCATAAACCGTATGCTAAAGTAAGAAAAACTGTAGAATATAACCAAAATGTATAATTTAAAAATTTAACGTAATCTTATAATGAAATAAAAGTTTATGTAACAATTTTTCAAATTATCTTTTAAGGCGATTTTAATAAGTATCATTTATAATAAAAAATTAAAATGTTTTTGTTATTTTTGTAAATATAGTATATAATATAAATTTTCAGTTATTATTAATTATTTATTATTATTCTTAGCAGCTATCTGTTAACACTTTTAACCACTTCGGTGGCGTGGCGTTCCAATTGGCGTTCCACGTCCCTGGCCAAAAGTGGCGAAAATAGCGAAATGGCGTTCCAAATTTTTCTAGATTTTTTAAGAGTATAATTAATTTTAATCTACTGCAATACTATATTTCTATGTTTTCAATATCAGGGAACAAAAAAATAACAATGAAAATTTGTTTTTTAAAGATTTTCATTGTTTTTTTGGACGTTGCAAAATGTCATTTTTAATACTTTTCTACGAATGGCGTTCCACTTTCGCTCAAATATTGATAAATAAACTCAAGATCTTTCTGTGGGAAATAATATTTATTTATATCTTAGAATCTCTGAATCGTCGAATTGTGTTATAGAATCATTTGTAAATTGTTATAAACAAATTGTATAAACAAATTGTTAATAAAGACGATGTGTTCAATGAATTTTAATAAAAATTGATACTCGGGGGTTTATGGGGTCGCTAATAACGAATCCGATGTCAGTTTTTAAAAATTCAATATGGCGGATTCAATATGGCGGACTAGTTTATAAAAAATTGATTGAATTCGCTTGAAACGTTTTACTCCGGGCTTTTTGGAGTCGCTGATTACGAATCCAATGTCAGTTTTGCAAAATTCAAAATGGCGGATTAAATATGGCGGACGAGTTTATAAAAAATTAATTGAATTCGCTTGAAACATTTCACTTGGGGGTTTTTGGGATCCTTGATTACGAATCCGATGTCAGTTTTGAAAAATTCAAAATGGCGGATCCAATATGGCGGACGAGTTTATAAAAAATTAATTTAATTCGCTTGAAACATTTTACTCGGGGGTTTTTGGGATCCCTGATTAAGAATCCGATGTCAGTTTTGAAAAATTCAAAATAGGGGATCCAATATGGCGGACAAGTTTATAAAAAATTTATTGAATTAGCTTGAATCGTTTTACTCAGGGGTTTTTAGAGATGCTGATTAGGAATTTAATATGAGTTTAACATGAAAAGCAATAGTTAAAATGATTCAGGAAAGTAACTTATTATGAGCTGCAGCAAAAATGAGCCAAGGTTTTTTTTTGCTTATATTTCAACGACCAACATGCGTTGCGCGGGAGTTGATTCAATTTCATGTCTTTCGTGTTTGGCATATACCTATGATTCGTTCGAACAAATGTCTAATGACGTTTTATTCCTCATATAATTTTGCGAACAAAAAAAATAACTGTATTAGTTATCTATAAGCAGGGTAGGAGAGCGTGGGGTAATAGGAGCTTTTAAATTGCATGTACTTAGAATCCCTAAATTTCGCTGCAATTCCAATAAAATCTTCGACAACCTTTGTTTCTGTCATTCGAAAAGAAATGATCACATTTTTTGCGTGCTCTGGGTAGAGAACATTTTCTCTATCGAATGCATGTTGGTCGTTGAAATATAAGCAAAAAAAAACCTTGGCTCATTTTTGCTGCAGCTCATAATAAGTTACTTTCCTGAATCATTTTAACTATTGCTTTTCATGTTAAACTCATATTAAATTCCTAATCAGCATCTCTAAAAACCCCTGAGTAAAACGATTCAAGCTAATTCAATAAATTTTTTATAAACTTGTCCGCCATATTGGATCCGCTATTTTGAATTTTTCATAACTGACATCGGATTCGTAATCAGCGATCCCAAAAACCCTCTAGTAAAATGTTTTAAGCGAATTCAATCAATTTTTTATAAACTCGTCCGCCATATTGGATCCGCCATTTTGAATTTTTCAAAACTGAAATCGGATTCGTAATCAAGGATCCCAAAAACCCCCAAGTGAAATGTTTCAAGCGAATTCAATTAATTTTTTATAAACTCGTCCGCCATATTTAATCCGCCATTTTGAATTTTGCAAAACTGACATCGGTTACGACCAGGGATCCCAAAAGTTTATTGCAGTCATTAATACCTAAAATCTGACACAAGGATTTTCAAATTTATCCACAAAAATTTTTTTTATACAATTTTTTCAAAATTAAAAAAAAAATTTTTGTATTTTTTTAAATAACTTTTTTATTTCTTAATATTTTCATAAATTATTCTTAAAATTACATTCCTTACAAGAAAACGAATCGATTGATATATACAAAGTGCACATTTCATCAAAATTTATAAAATTAATCAATATTTTTCTTTTTCACAAAAAATTCAAATTTTGCGTTTTTTTTAAATATTACCTTAACATATTAATATTAAATTAAGCAATTGGTTTATGATATTTTGAGGAAGCGAAATGGTCATAAAATGAACAACTTGTTTTATAAACTCGTCCGCCATATTTAATCCGCCATTTTGAATTTTGCAAAACTGACATTGGATTCGTAATCAGCGACTCCAAAAAGCCCGGAGTAAAACGTTTCAAGCGAATTCAATCAATTTTTTATAAACTAGTCCGCCATATTGAATCCGCCATATTGAATTTTTAAAAACTGACATCGGATTCGTTATTAGCGACCCCATAAACCCCCGAGTATCAATTTTTATTAAAATTCATTAAACGCATCGTCTTTATTAACAATTTGTTTACACAATTTGTTTATAACAATTTACAAATGATTCTATAACACAATTCGACGATTCAGAGATTCTAAGATATAAATAAATATTATTTCCCACAGAAAGATCTTGAGTTTATTTATCAATATTTGAGCGAAAGTGGAACGCCATTCGTAGAAAAGTATTAAAAATGACATTTTGCAACGTCCAAAAAAACAATGAAAATCTTTAAAAAACAAATTTTCATTGTTATTTTTTTGTTCCCTGATATTGAAAACATAGAAATATAGTATTGCAGTAGATTAAAATTAATTATACTCTTAAAAAATCTAGAAAAATTTGGAACGCCATTTCGCTATTTTCGCCACTTTTGGCCAGGGACGTGGAACGCCAATTGGAACGCCACGCCACCGAAGTGGTTAAGTTAGTTTTTATGTATATGCTTTGGTTTTTGTTTTTATATTGTTTGACAAATTGAAAATATGCAGGTATTTTTTGTAGAAAATTATTAATTTTCATAAGGAAATAATTTGCATTATTTCTATTTCTTAATATTGCAACTGCTTTAATAAAATTGAAAATTTTTCATAGATCCAGGGAAAAAGGTTTATATAAAGTCCATTTGTCTATTAGGTACAAATTTTAATTAAAACTGAAATTTTTAGAAAATAAAGAAAAAATATTACTTAAAAAAATGTTCAGTTACATTTATTTATAAACTAATTTAATTTTAAAGTTATTCGAAAACATCAGTAACTTTTTTTTAAAATAATAATTATTTTTTCCCATAAGATTTTATGTAATTTAAAAAAAAATTTGAAATTAATTGAATTTTGTAAGAAGAATTTTATTACTCTTTATTTAATTATTTTAATGTAAACGGGCATGATCATCGCTCAATAGTACAAATAAGTACTATTAAAACAATTTCACATAATTAATTGACCGCATTGTTGCACACTACTAACATAAAAAATTTAAGTACGCATCTTCCCAATGAATTTATTAACTGACACTAAAAAAATTTTTTTTTAATAATTAATTTAATATATTCTGCAATCATTTGTATGTATTGACAAATTTAACTAATTTTAGAAGAATTTAAATTTTTAAAGTTCTTCAAAAATCTGAGTATTAAAATTGTTAATTAAATTCCTTAAACATTGAAATGTTATGAAATTGTAAAAATGCTACTTATTTAAAATAGAAAAATTAATATTCATATTTTATTCTTCTTTGTCTTTTTTCTATATGTCAAATTCTCTTCTACCTTAATTCTTATTGGTATTTAAGTATTTGGAAACGACGGCAACGCTGTATAAATGTCGCACACGGAAATTTCCGAACAACCTATCTCGAATGGTCGTTGAGAATATGGGTGTTTTCGGCAAATGCTCGGATTATACTCCAGATTACGTCACTGGTGCTCACTTTAATTTTTGAATATGTCTTCTATTACTGTTTAAGTACCACGTTGTAATTGGTTTCTTCGCTAAGCTCTTAATTTTCATTGGTTCAAATATTGTGAATTTTCACAATGTGTGAAATATCCCTTAGGTTCTATAAAAATTGCTTCAAAACCCAACCTCCTGGTTGGTTATTTCCTTCTATTTCTTAGAAAAAATGTTACTAGATAAACCAGAGTGTAATCGGAATTTGAAGTGAGAGCACAATCTGGTTTATCAGGTATCATTTTTCTAGGGAATTTCAAGGAAATTACCAAACGGAAGGTTGCGTTTTTAAACAATTTTTCTAGAACCTAAGGGATATTTCACAGATTGTGACAATTCATAATATTTAAACCAATGAAAATTAAGAGCTTACCGAAGTAACCAATTAGAACGTGTTACTTAAACAGTAATAGAAGCCATATTCAAAAATTAAATTGAGCACCACTGAAGTAATCTGGAGTATAATCCGAGCATTTGCCGAAAACACCCTATACTTTTGAAGTCGCATGCGACATTAACCATTCGACATTTTACGCATACGAGAATTGTCGAAGGCTTTCGAGAATACGGCCCCTGATGTACGTTTACGTGAACGTGGTCACGTGACCCATTTGAATAACATTGCGACGTCAGCACGTTGACGTTGACAGGCAGGCATTCTGTTCTCTCCTTAAAGGAAATCTTTTTGAATTGTTTTGTAAATAAAGCCCAACGCAGAATAAAAAAAGTAACGTGAACGTAAACATGCGATAGAAAAGGACAAACCTACTTCTGTCCTTTTCTATCTCATGCTTGCGTTCGCTTCCCGTTTTATTCTGCTTAGGCCTTAGGCTGCAGTCCCACGGCAGCGTTTTGTAACTAGGCCATGAGTGTGAGAGAGATACATACATATGTTTGTTATATTTGCACCAGGCAGTAAGACTAAGGAGACTGAACTGACTGTGTGAAGTCTCTCAGAAATGAAACCTTTTTCTGTAGGGGAACTATACTCGCAGAATGACAAAACTTATGCTCTGCGCGCATGCGCAGTACATGCGTATATTTCCCTCTCTTTTTAAATCGTAAAATATAAGCACGTAAGAAAACAAAAACATATCAAAAGGTTATGGCTGTGTTTTGGCACATGTTTCTTAAAATAAAACCATGAAGGAGTTTTATAAATACTTTTTAACATAAATACACAGGATGAGTATTTTATTTGTTGAAGTTATTGAAAAAAAATTATTCATAAAAAGTTAAATATGAGCAGTTTCCAACAGCCTAAACTGCAACGACCTTTTCTTGAAAACAACAAAATCAAAATAACTTTTTCATTTGACAAACTTAATTTCAATAAAAAATACACATAATAAGATTCATTCTATATGAAAACAAGAATATAAAACTTTAATTTATGTAAACTATTTTGTATAGTAATTTGCAACAAGAAGAACACATCTGACAGATGTTTAGTGATACATAGAACCAAGAGATGGCGCCAAAGGTACCAATATTGACAAATTTTCATTATTTTTAACTTTAAATTAACAACAATGAGACATAATGTCTTCTTTTCGAGTGAAAATTCATTGGTAATAAAAGATACACAATGGGAGAAATATATTTTGTTCAAATTGTCAAAGAAAAACTAATGTTAGTAAATTAAATATCATGTGCTACCGAACAGCTGTCACTTATACACTTTGGGAAGAATAAAGTTTTTATTTATTTCTGAATGGCAAATGAGTCTCATCCTGTGTATTTTCCTACTAAATTAAATTTCCCAAATGGAAAAATTATTTTGTTTCGTTGTTTTCGAGAAATGGTCGTTGCAGTTTGAGCTGTTGTCAAAAGACCTTTTACATGAAAACTGTTCATATTTAATTTCTTATGAATAATTTTTTTTCAATAATTACAACAAATAAAATACTCATCCTGTGTATTTATGTTAAAAAGTGAGTTTGTCAAATTTATAGGTCATAATATCTTATATTTTCCAAGAAACGGTCGTTGCAGATTTTTCACCATTTCAGATCTGCATTGTCGGTATGTGGGATCCCCTTAATGTCATAATAGTTTTGTTATTAATTATTGAAGTGAAATTATGAAGGTGAGTAAAAGATAATTTGATTACATTTCATTTACTGTAAATGGAACTTATTTATAAAAGCAGTAAAAATATCAAAATTTCAATTTTATAATAAAATGACTGTACTATAAATTTTTGTTTCAAGTTTACTTTTTATTGCAAATTAAAATAAAATTAATTTATATTAACTATTCCATCCGTTTTTTATTATTTATTTTAATTTAAAATTTGATTTTTTTAATTTTAAACGCATAAGTTCCATTTTCTAATGATAAATACTTCAAATATTTAATTTTACCGAGTTAAAAAGACTCATTCTTTGAGGTTGTTGTTTCTTTTTCATTTAATTTTAAAAAATTATAATTATAAATTGAACAAATAAAATAAATATTCCTTAAAGGTTAAGTATACATTTAA
Source organism: Leptopilina myrica (nomen nudum) (assembly GCA_032872475.1). NCBI lineage: Eukaryota > Metazoa > Arthropoda > Insecta > Hymenoptera > Figitidae > Leptopilina > Leptopilina myrica (nomen nudum). The sequence continues at coordinate 16,041,294 of CM065462.1, read as the reverse complement.
TAATTTGCTTGATCAGTTACTCAAAACAAACACGACCGATACAGACGCGCTCTATCGAGAAGTTTTTGAACCTTGAACTTCAGACGCAAAAGTGCTTGCTTTGAAATACATTAGATTGGTCTCCTGTAGTCTATTCTCCATGACTTAACCTTTAAGGAATATTTACTTTATTTGTTCAATTTATAATTATAACTTTTACAAATTAAATGAAAAAGAAACAACAACCTCAAAGAATGAGTCTTTTTAACTCGGTAAAATTAAATATTTGAAGTATTTATCATTAGAAAATGGAACTTATGCGTTTAAAATTATAAAATCAAATTTTAAATTAAAATAAATAATATAAAACGGATGGAATAGTTAGTATAAATTAATTTTATTTTAATTTTCAATAAAAAGTAAATTTGAAACAAAAATTTATAGTACAGTCATTTTATTATAAAATAGAAATTTTGGTATTTTTACTGCTTTTATAAATAAGTTCCATTTACAGTAAATGAAATGTAATCAAATTATCTTTTACTCACCTTCATAATTTCACTTCAATAATTAATAACAAAACTATTATGACATTAAACAACAAATGCACTAAACAGACTAAACACCATGTGACTAGAAAATAATAGTAACCATAACCTATAAATGTCACGAGCCTAGCAGACAGATATTTTCAAAAAACTTACACGACCGATGCATACGCTTCAGGTGGGAAGTTTTTGCACTTCGAACTTTAGACGCAGAAAAGTTTAGTTACGAGAAGTACACACACAATAGTTTGGTCTCCTGTAGTCTATACTCCATGGGTTAAGTATACATTTAATGTTTTGCTTCATCCGTTACTCAAAACAAACACGACCGATGCAGACGCGCTCTATCGAGAAGTTTTCGAACCTTGAACTTCAGACGCAAAAGTGCTTGCTTTGAAATACATTAGATTGGTCTCCTGTAGTCTATTCTCCATGGTGTCGATGAAAAAAAAGTTGTTGTAGAAGCAACTTTAGTCTTCTCCCTGACGTACACGTTTTCGTAGGCATTCTGTTCTCTCCTATAACAACAAATCTGACCTAAGGATACGAACACGTGACTATTTAAGGTTATGTAGCTTAATCTCACACCCGTGCTATATATGTATAATACATTTTGTAGAAAACCAAAGAGGTATATTACGTATGTAACATACGTAGAAAACCTATGTAACTTACCTCAGGTATATTACGTGCACAACCCCGATCACCATAGGCCTTAAAAGTGTTCTGCTGCGGGATAGTGATTTATGCGCTCAACCAAATCGTCACTTGACTTCACGGGGCTAATTTATATATTATATATTTCATTATATCTTTGAGGATTTTTGGAAACTTCTAACCTGCGGACATTATTGTATTTTCTGGAAATTTCCAGGAAGTTACCAAGGGTAACTTCCGAGGGTTCCCAGGGGAAACTTCTTGGAAGTTTTTGTGCTATGTGGGTAAGTTCAGAGAAAACTATAAAATAATTTTTTTGACAACTTACACGTTAAAATTGCATAAAGTTTTCCTTGTAACTTTTCAAGAAATTTACGTGAAAAACTTCAAGGAAGTTAACACCGGAAAATAATAATCGGATGACATATAGATGTCCTGAGAAGTTAACGCGTTAAGGGGATCCCACATACCGACAATGCAGATGTAAAATGGTAAAAAATCTGCAACGACCGCTTCTTGGAAAATATAAGATATTATAAACTATAAATTTGACAAACTCACTTTTTAACATAAATACACAGGATGAGTATTTTATTTGATGTAATTATTGAAAAAAAATTATTCATAAAAAGTTAAATCTGAGCAGTTTCCAACAGCCTAAACTGCAACGACCTTTTCTTGAAAACAACAAAATCAAAATATCTTTTCCATTTGACAAACTTAATTTCAATAAAAAATACACATAATAAGATTCATTCTATATGAAAACAAGAATATAAAACTTTAATTTATGTAAACTATTTTGTATAGCAATTTGCAACAAGAAGAACACATCTGACAGATGTTTAGTGATACATAGAACCAAGAGATGGCGCCAAAGGTACCAAAACTGACAAATTTTCATTATTTTTAACTTTAAATTAACAACAATGAGACATAATGTCTTCTTTTCGAGTGAAAATTCATTAGTGATAAAAGATACACAATGGGAGAAATATATTTTGTTCAAATTGTTAAAGAAAAACTAATGTTAGTAAATTAAATATCATGTGCTACCGAACAGCTGTCACTTATACACTTTGGGAAGAATAAAGTTTTTATTTATTTCTGAATGGCAAATGAGTCTCATCCTGTGTATTTTCCTACTAAATTAAATTTCCCAAATGGAAAAATTATTTTGTTTTGTTGTTTTCGAGAAATGGTCGTTGCAGTTTGAGCTGTTGTCAAAAGACCTGTTACAGGAAAACTGTTCATATTTAATTTCTTATGAATAATTTTTTTTCAATAATTACAACAAATAAAATAGTCATCCTGTGTATTTATGTTAAAAAGTGAGTTTGTCAAATTTATAGGTCATAATATCTTATATTTTCCAAGAAACGGTCGTTGCAGATTTTTAGCCATTTTAGATCTGCATTGTCGGTATGTGGGATCCCCTTAAGTTCAGAATTTTACGTTTTAACTTTCTGTTACTTTCCTGAAAAATACGGTGCTATCTGGGTACTTGACAACACAAGAAAAGCAAAGTATAAATTTGAACCTGATTTTTGGGAAAAAATTAGCTGCAACAAAATTTCTCCTAGGTGAGGGCGCCACTGTCTATGTGAGTTAGCATTGGTTAAAATTACCCGCAACAAAATTTATACTACTTTTTCTCTGTGAAAATTTGGAAGTTCTAAGTTTTCATGATTCTTAAAAATAAAATCTCAAAAACTTTTAAAGAACTCCCGTCACATGGGGAGACCCCCTTACACTGAAAAAAAATTTATTTGATTCAAATAACCGATTATTTGACTATTATTTATTTATTTATTTATTTAACAAGTATACGGGAAAAGCCCTTTTGTACATAGTACTCTTACAATCTAAAAGTTGCAACCGTAACTTATATTATACAATATTAACTGTGTAATCAACGCTAGGTAGTTTTAATTTAAAAGTCAAAAATAAACCTACGCAATTAAGAGGTGAATCTTAAAAAGTTACTATCAAAAAAGTCAACAATATTTGACATCGAATTAGCCTCTCTACTTAATCTTGTTACAAAAGAGTGATATCCGTAGTTTGTTCGATGAAAGGACTCCAGAAACAGTGTATAATTTCTAGTTGCCCTTATAGTTTACCCTTATCAAATAGATATTTATTTAAATCAAATAATTTTTATTTGAATCAAATATTTCAGTATTTGAAACAAATATTATTTAATTGATTCAAATAAAAATTATTTGATTTAAGTAAATATACATTTGATAATAGTCAAATAATCGGTTATTTGAATCAAATAAATTTTTTTTTCAGTGTAAATACTAAGTGGGTCAAACCATTATATTTCGAATAAAGTCGTTGCGGCCTAATTTTTAAAAAAATTGATACTTTTAGAATTGAATCTGTACGATCTCTGAATAACGAAATGAAAAGAATTATATTAAAATATTTATTACTCTTCTTTAAATATGAGTGTAAAGTGAAGAAGGTGCGAAAAATGGCACTTTTTTAGCAATTAGAAAATATTTAAAGAAGTATTGACAAATTCTTGAAAGTGACAAATTTTTTTATTTTTCTTTAAAAGAGTTATTAAGTTGTAAAGTACGCAACAATTCAGAAATCGCGTACTTTCAACTCAATATTTCTTGTATATTTAAAGGTAAAATTAAAAAAGTGATAAGAAATTATGAAAGTTCATCAAAAATACTCTATATTAGGTGAGTTTTTATTTAATTCAATAATTCCACCTTCTCGTAATTAATTGATAAAAACGTCAAAATTAAGTTATTTGGCGGATCGACTTTAAAAACCTATTTTATCTATTATTTTAATAATTTTACTAGTTTTATTATTAAAGAATAATTATTCAACTAATTTTAAACATGAATCAATAAATCTTTTTGCACTTTAAAGAATTATTCGAAATATAATGGTTTGACCCAAGTTTATTTGTTTTAAATAAAAACTTTGTTCTACTTAATCTATATAAAATTTATTCGAAAAAATTAAACTGTTTAATAAGCTTTAAAAGATGTTAAGAGACAAAAGTATACCTTTATTCAGAGCGTTCTCTATGAAAATCCATCCATTTTTTACATATAAATGCAAAGATTAAAGATGCTTAAAAAGTAAATAAATATTGTATGAAAATATGCCAAAAAAATAATATTAATTTTGTCATTTTTTAAATAATTGTTCTATATAGTGGGGAAAAATATTTAAAGACCCAGATGACAAGGCATTTTTCGTTTACCAAAACGGCTACCCTGAGTACCCTCATACTTTAGAGGAATGATCAGTTATTAAACTCTCGTTCTGATTTATTGAGTGGACTCTCTATGAAGTCTGTAAACATTGTCAGTTAAAAGACCGTCACCATCAATTTCAAAGCTTCTCATCAATTATTATTTTTCTTTGGATTTTTCAAAAATATTAAAAAATAATTTTCGATTACAAAATTTTATTATAAAAAACGCTATATTAATTGAAATTTGTTCAGATATTCTTTAGTACTTTCTTTTATTTTTGACGTCTAAATATATACATTGAGTTTTTTACGTTCAGTTAAACACACGTGGTTATGCAGCTGCTCCTGCTTCTCTAATCGCTTAAGACTATTCGATAATCGGCGTTAGAATTCTTAGTTATTCGTTATTACAGTGTATTATTGCATCGAACATCATAAAAGTAAGAAACACATTTTTTAAATTTCAATATAGTTACATTATATATTTTCTTACTTGATAATATATTAATTAAATTATTATTTACATTTTAATATTTTCAAAATAAACCCTGGACCTCAATATTTTTTCAAATTTTGAATCATATACCAGAAAAAAGTAATTTTAATGAAGAATTTCTCTTCTAATATTCCTTCAGTTTATCATCCACTCAAAATAAAACTAATTTACTTTAATCTTTCTATTCAATGATGTTGGTTAATAATAGAATACATTTTTGAAATGTTTTGCTGTCACAGAAAGTTGAATTATTTATATATTAAATAAATGTATTATTTACCAAGTAATTAATTTAACCTATTAAAGTCTGAATTTTTAGTCTAACTTCTAATATTTTTAATGAACATTCTATGTTCTCTTCGGACAACATTTTTTTATAACATCTCTCCCCAGTAAAAAATATTTAATAAAACAGTGTCAAAGTCAGGACAATTCTCCCAGGACACAACTGCTTTTTGTGGATGAAATTTCTTAATTTCTTTTTAAATATTGTTTCTAAATGTTTCCAGTTGAGGCCACTAATATTTAAAATACATCACAGGGATTTAGTATTCTTTTATAAAAATTTTTTTAAAAAGTTTTTTATGAAACTGAAGTTATACCAACGTTGATTTAACAAAAAAATTGAACAAAACTTTTCTCTAAAAAGTTTAGGATACAAGTATTTTTAATCAAATTTGTTTATTTTTAACTCGTGTAAACACTCTAAAATCTAAAATTTAATTTAATTTCAGAAGTCACTTAAATAAATTTCAAGAGATAACTGAAAAATTGACAAATATCGTTAAAAAGTAAATAAACAAATTTAAACTCAAGAAGCAAAGATATACTAAAAGGACTTGTCCTGACATTGCCATAATTTTAAGAAATATTTTTCACTGTGGAGAGATGTCCCTGGGAGACTTATCTTTACTTTGTTACTGTTTTATTAAATATTTTTTACTGGGCAGAGACATTCCGGGAAAACTTGTACTGGCTTTTTTTTACTGGAGTGGGATGTCCCGGGGTTACTTCTCCACGTTCTCCACCCAAAACATTATTTCCATGTAAAAATTTTGTCATGGGCCCGATCAGGCCCTGATTGGGATAAATCTGGACCTGATATGGATACTTTGATCAGGGCCAGATCGGGATGAAACACACCGCCCGATCGTTCCAGATGCACCCAGAAAAAGGATTTCTTTGAAACCAAAAAATCGTTTTTTCAAAAATTTGTTTGAGTTAAAAAAAATTTCTTTACGTTTAAGAAAAACAATTTTCAAGGTTTTTTAATCAAAGAAATTATTTCTTTGAATGATATTTTTGATCCAAAGAAAAATTTCTTTAAGACAAATAAAAAGCTGAGAACATTCAAAGAAATTATTTTTTTGAATAATTTATTTCTTTGACGTAAAAAAAGATTTATTAAATCCAAAGAAACATTTCTTTGAGCCAACAAGAAACAGTTAAAGAAATATTTTCTTTAAATCAAATAAAATTTTCTTTTTGACCCTATAAGAATGCACAAATTTGTTTGATTTGAAAAAACATTCTTTTACTGAGAAAAACAATTATTTGATTTAAACAAATTTTGTTTAAATCAAACTTAAAATATCTTTGCTATACAGTCAAACATATTTAAGTTTAATTCAAACATATTTTCTGGTTCAGATTAAGAGATTACACTGAAAAAAATTCTTAGTAAATTTGACTACTTTTTAACTGCTTTCCTTAGTTCAATAAGTCCCCAAAGATATTTTTGAACTTAAATTAATTATTAAATATGTAGTTGAATGAAGTAATAATACAGTTGGATTAATTACTTTTTTTAGTTAAATAGGAACCAATGACAGTTTTGCAGTAAAATTAACTTCTTATTTGTGGTTAAAGTTACTAAGATAACTCAGTAGTAAAAACAAATATTTAAAATGGTAAAATAAAATTATTTATAATTTATTAGAAATATTATCAAGTTGAATTTATTTATATTTTCCCCTACCTATTTTTGTTTACATATGCCATATATATTCAATTTCTATATGTCTAACGGAGAAAAATCTCTAAACGTCAGGAGTTGAACGCTCGACCCTAATATTCTTAAACTGATAACCAAACCACCTAACCACGCTCGCCCGCTACGAAAACTTGCTTAATACTTGAGGGCATTCCTGCCACAGTCGAACTGATAACTGTAGTTAATTTTACTACTTAGAGCAGTTGCATTTATAACTGTTCACAGTTGATACATTTCTACACTGAAAAAAAGTGCTGTTGAATCAAATAGCTCCATGCTATTTAATTTCCCGTTATTGATTCAATAAAACATTTATTAATGGAACAGCATATTGCTTAAAACGAAAAAATGAAACTGTTTAAATTAAAAGTACTGTACTGTTAAATTAATGATATTCTACAAATTGTTTCTATAGTTCATCTATATATAGCAAAAGAATAATTTATTGCTTCTTTGACATTATTCATTTGAAGCATCTAATAGATAAATTTGAATCAAATGAAAAGTTGTTTGCTCCAAAGAAGCGCGCTCTTGAAAATGAAAGCATATGCTTTCGTTTCAATGAGTGGTGCTATAGCGGACTGCCTATAGCATATGCTATAAAAATAAGGACACTATGTTTTTGAGACATTGACAGGTGCTAAATTTATTGAAATACTTATCCACACATATTTATATGTTTATTAAACCTGTCGTTTTTGAAATTCTTATATAAAAAACTATTATTTAAATTGTTTTAAAGAATTAAGGACTAGTTAAATATAAATTCCATATATAAATTCCCTTATCCACGAGAAAAATCTCGCGCACGGTATTTAACTACAAAGTAACTGCTCAATGTAAGAAGCGAATGTATTACATTGCAGCGCGGCGGTTCTCGTCTATCACGAAAGTTAAGCAGCTTTGGTCGCGGTTACTACATGGATGGGTGACCGATTGGGAACAGCGTATTTTTCAGACTCAAAAAAATATAAAGTCTGTTTGAATGTGTATGTGTGTTTGTCGTTGGAAAAAATGAAAAAAATAATAAAGATGTGTATGTCAGTGTGTAAAATTGAAAAAAGATATATATATATATATATATATATAAGAAGTGTTGTGTTAAAGGTGTGAGAATTAATTATAGTATATAAAAAATACGTGAACAAAAATTTCCTTTTTTCAATTTATCGTTGGTATATCTTTAACCACATTAAAGAATTGACTTAACAGTATGGTGTTATTCAATCCATAGCAACAACTAAAAAAATTAAAAGTACAAATTTTTGAATCATAAAAATGATGCTTTTAAATTGAAAAACTAAAGTCATTAACTCAAAAGCATATACTGTTAAATTAAAAAATTTTGATCATTGATTCAAAAGGAATACCTTCAAATTAACATTGTATGCTGTCAATTTGCGAAATATGCTTTAGTTTCAATGAAAGTTATACTATCGAATCATTAGAATCGGTGCTTTTAAAACAACAGCATATACGTTTAGCAGCCCGTTATGACACTATTCAATGAATCAAACTCATATGTCATTGATTCAACAGCATTTTTTTCTCCGTGTATAAGAGTCTATAACAAAAAATACATGGAAAAGTATTCAACTGCTAAAAGAAGTAAAATCTACTGCAAAATTAGCCTATCGAACTACTTCAAGTAGTAGAATCTACTACTTTCTGTAGTCATTTATGTAACATATACCTGCTGTCAAAAATTTATTTACAAATTTGCATTAATTTAATTAATATTTTTAACTACATAAAACAGTTAAAACAAGTATAAAAAATAGTTAGACTAACTAAAAAAGTAGTTCTTTTTATTCATTTTTACACTACTAAGGGGATGTAATTGAAAATGTCTCATGAATTTTTCTCTGTGTGACTATTATTGAAAATTAAAGTACTAAAGAGTACATTTTACTATTTTCTAATTTTGATCCAACTTTAATTCTTAGTAGTATCAACTGTGGCAATTAACCTACAAGATGTTCATTACTTTTACTAATATCGGAATATTGATTATATACTATATTACACAGAAATTTTTATTATCTCCTGTATTTAATTCTACTACAGGTCATGTAGTTGAAAAATTATCATACAGTGTAGTAAAATTTAATGAATAATTTTTAATCACATACCCGTGTAGAAAAATTTCGGGGCAGTCTGGAGTCCAGTGATTGCCCCAACTAGACGAATCTGGACGGTCAAATCTAGACTGTCTAACTGTATGTTATATGGGATTTATCTGAACGGTCTAATCTAGACTGTCTAACTGTATGCTATATATGGGACTTCATTGGCATCACTAGAATTCAAATTTTTTAAGTACAATCAAGAATTTAGTGCCCGATTAGTCGGTCTTCTTTGAATTTATACATGCACAATGGGTTGTCACTTCAAAATTGAATAAAATAAGTTAGTCAATCTAAAGAATCGTTCCCGTGTAGAAAAATTGTTGGGTTCTAGTGTGTTGCCAGAAAGACAGTCTATTCTCTAATGGGGCGCTGAAAAGACTGTCTGATCGTGAGCTAATCAGATAAGTGACGTTCGAACCACGCGTTGGTCCAGACTGGACGAGCTAATCAGGCGGTTAATGAGCAGTGCTAATATTAAAAATTTGAGATTCGATTTCAATATTTCAGTTTTTTAATTTTTAATAATTTACCTAAATTTACTCGTTTCTTATGTTTATTCAATGTAATGTGAATATATGAATTATTAAAAATAATAGTACATATTATTGTTATTCATATAGATTTGTGTATATATTTAATGCCAATAACTTATTATTATTATAATCATAATATTTTGAAATAAATAATATATTACACTAGCATTAAATATCATTTAAAATAGTAATATTGAAAAATAATTTTAATAAAAAAAACTATTTGCGTTAATTGGTATATTTTTTAAATCCATTCTTTAACAGGTTTTTGACATTGTTTACAAACATGTTTACAATTTTAATTTATAACACTTATACAGATTAAATATAGTAATTTTATTATTTTATATAATACTTTATATATTTTTATATTTATACAATACTTACAATGAAAAATATCCGCTCGCATGTGGGATCGAACTCACGTCCCCCACCCCCTTGACAACCGAACGCGTCGCATTTAAACCGCACGGCCACTGAAGTCTGGGTGATAATTCTCCAAATTATCTATATTTATGCCAGTGTCATATATTCTGTTGCTTATATAAAGACAAAGTGAAAACTATGAATAAAATTATTACACATAATAATCCTGAATTATTTAAATTTTTAGAAATGAATATTTCAATAATTAATTCTTACTACAATAAATTATAATCATTCAACAATTTTTTAAAGTATATAATTCTTAAGTATAATTATACACTTTTTAAAGAATTCGATGAAAGTTGTATTAAAAATAATAAGAATTTTATTAGGTATGCATGAAAATAATTGAATTATTATAAGAAGAAACTTATAAAAGATTTGTAAATACTTATTGAAATTTTGTGAAAGGTTTTTTATTTATGAAAGTAATTAAATTTTTACTTACATTTTATGGAAATTTTCGTTTATAATAATTGAATTTTTTTTTTAATTTTATTAAAATAGTAGATATTGAAAATCATTGAATTAAAGAACATTTTAGAAAATAATTAGAATTTTGTCAAGAATTTTGGTAAAAGTTTGGAAAATAATTGAATTTCTACAATAATCTGTAACTTGTCCAACACTCAATTTTTTATAGTGCTTTTAACTAAAATTGTTCTACAGATAAATTATTTTTAATAATTAATCAAATACAATATGTTAAACAATTTATCTAATTTCAGGAAAACTTGAATTATTAGACATTATTCAGAAATCGAAGTTTTAAAAAATTTTTAATTAAATTAATTCCAAATTCAAACTTTATAAAATATCAAATTAAAGTTTAAAGTGATTAATGAAAATTTTAAACGTAACTCTAATAAAATTCAATTTTGTAATTTCTAAGTAAAATTGGTCATTAAATGTATAGATTGATGTATAGATTTAAATTTTATTTTTATTTATAATAATTCATATAAATCTACAATATTTATTTTTGAACGATTCTTTAGATTGACTAAATTATTTTATTCAATTTTGAAGTGACAACCCATTGTGCATGTATAAATTCAAAGAAGACCTACAAATCGGGAACTAAATTCTTGATTGTACTTAAAAAATTTGAATTCTAGTGATGCCAATGAAGTCCCATATAGCATACAGTTAGACAGTCTAGATTAGACCGTTCAAATAAATCCCATATAGCATACAGTTAGACAGTCTAGATTAGACCGTCCAGATGCGTCTAGTTGGGGCAATCACTGGACTCCAGACTGCCCCGAAATTTTTCTACACGGGTTCGAAAATAAATATTGTAGATTTATATGAATTATTATAAATAAAAATAAAATTTAAATCTATACATCAATCTATACACTTAATGACCAATTTTACTTATAAATTACAAAATTGAATTTTATTAGAGTTACGTTTACAATTTTCATAAATAACTTCAAACTTTAATTTGAAATTTTATAAAGTTTGAATTTGGAATAAATTTAATTAAAAATTTTTTTAATTTATATTTTTGAATAATGTCTAATAATTTAAATTTTCCTAAAATCAGATAAATTTTTTAACATATTGTATTTGATTAATTATTAAAAATAATTTATCTGTAGAACAATTTTAGTTAAAAGCACTATAAACAATTGAGCGTTGGAGAAGTTACAGATTATTGTAGAAATTCAATTATTTTCCAAACTTTTACCAAAATTCTTGGCAAAATTCCAATTATTTTCTAAAATGTTCTGTAATTCAATGATTTTCAATATCTACTATTTTAATAAAATTTTTTAAAAGAATTCAATTATTAAACGAAAATTTTCGTAGAATATAAGCAAAAATTTATTTACTTTCATAAATAAAATATCTTTCACAAAAATTCAATAAGTATTTACAAATCTTTTATAAGTTTCTTAATAATAATTTAATTATTTTCATACATAATAACATAAGAATTATATACTTTAAAAAATTGTTTAATGATTATAATTGAGGGGCTGGATGCTATAATGTGTTACGCGCCATGTTAAGTAAATGACGCGTAACACGTTATAGCATCCAGCCCCTCAATTGAAGTAAGAATTAATTATTGAAATATTCATTTCTAATAATTTAAATAATTCAGGATTAGTATGTGTAATAATTTTATTCATAGTTTTCACTTTGTCTTTATAAAAGCAACAGAATATATGACACTGGCATTAATATAATTAATTAGGAGAGTTCTCACCCAGACTAGTATATTATTATTTATTTCAAAATATTATGATTATAATAATAATAAGTTATTGGCATTCAATATATACACAAATCTATATGAATAACGATAATATTTACTATTATTATTAATAATTCATATATTTACATTACATTGGATAAACATAAGAAACGAATAAATTTAGGTAAGTTATTAAAAATTAAAAAACTGAATTATAGAAATCGAACCTAAAATTTTTAATATTAGCACTGCTCATTAGCCCTGATTAGCTCGTCCAGTCTGGACCAACGCGTAATTCGAACGTCACTTATCTGATTAGCCCACGATCAGACAGTCTTTTCAGCGCCCCATTAGAGAATAGACTGTCTTTCTGGCACCACACTAGAACCCAACAATTTTTCTACACGGGTATTGGTAGTAGTTTTTACTAAGAACAGTAGCTATTTTAATTACAAATATACTAATTTCGACTGTTTTTCACTCTACTAAGGGTCTGTACTTGAATTCTGATCATAAGTTTTTTTCAGTGTATATATTGAAAACAAACATAAATTGTGATAGATTTTAAATTATCTGTAGTTAACTTTTAAGTTTGATTCAAAAATAAAATTTTTAAACATAATTTTTGTTTAAACCGTAACAGAAAATATATGTTTGAATTTAATATAATTATTCAAACAAATAATACACTGGAAAAAAATGTATTTGATTCAAATAACCGATTATTTGACTATTATCAAATAAATATTTACTTAAATCAAATAATTTTTATTTGAATCAATTAAATAATATTTGCTTCAAATACTGAAATATTTGATTCCAATACAGTTCATTTGATTCAAATAAAAATTATTTGATTTAAGTAAATATTTATTTGATAATAGTCAAATAATCGGTTATTTGAATCAAATACATTATTTTTAAAAATAAATATTACATTATCCTATTTAGGTTTACCTCAGTGGTCTGAAAATATTTTTATAAGAGTAATTTAATGTAAAAACTGTCAAAAACTCTCATCGTTTTTAACAGCAAAACAGATAAATTGACAGCTATCAACTGCCGATATTACATATTGCTATTAAGTTTCACATTAGTGTTCTTAAAATAGTTTTATATGAGTGAATGTTGTCGATATTAGACTCTCCTTGTGCATAGCTCATTTTTTAAGGAGTATCAGGAGGCTGTCCAAAATTCTATGGGATCGATCTTAAAGAGTAAGGTCTCAAAATAATCGTGTGAATGTCCTCTATCAAAAGCAATCTGGTCTTTTACACAAAACAATATGGCTGAACAAATATGGCGCCTAAAGTGATTAAAAATAAAATTTTGTTTCGAAAATCTTCTGATTTCAAGAAACAAACCAATGGAAAAAATAAGTAATACTGCTTCCCAAGGTTTTTGAGGTCGCTGATTACGAATCTGAAGTCAGATTTTAAAAATTCAAAATGGCGGATCCAATATGGCTGTCAAATTTTAAAAAATTCATTAGATTTACCTGAAACTTCTTACTCGGAGGTTTTCAGGATCACTGATTACGAATCTGAAGTCAGATTCGTAGTTGCAAAATTTTGGGCGGTTCGACCCTTACAACACCTCCTGGCTCAACCCACGATACAAGTGCTGTGTATATCATGCAGGAAATGATAGTGCCTGAGATAAAAAAATTGTGCCTAAAAGTAAAAAAAATTACTTATGATACTGATGGTGCTAAGCAACGTTATAAAAACAAATTTCAAATAATGAATTTAATGCATCATCGCAAAGGTGATTGTGATGGCGTTGGTACTATTTTGAAAAGAGAAGCTACACGTGCTAACCTACAAGATGAATCATCAAAAGCAATTTTAAATTCGCAAGATTTATATAAATGGGCACAAAATAAATTTGTCAACATGAAAATTTTGTATTACAGCAAACAAATGCATTGGAAGATTCAAAAGAAACTTGGAAAAAGATTTTCAATGGCTCCAAATGTCACTGAAATCCAAAGTGGGCATTCATTTTTCCTGTTGGTAATAATCAGTTGGTAGTAAAACGGTACTCTGGCGCAGAAGACAATCTTTCTATAATTCAATATTGAATTTTTAAATAGAAAGATTTTCAACCTGCCCTTTTCAGGGCTAATACATGGCTTCCAACTCCAAAAAAGCAATCAACATACATTCAGACGTTTTCATGGCTAATTAATGGATTCCAACATTAAAAAGATAATGCGATTTCAACCAGCCCTTTTCAGGGCTAATACATGGCTCCCAACTCCAAAAAAGCAATCAACATACAATCAGCCCTTTTCAGGGCTAATCAATGGATTCCAACATTAAAAAGGTAATCCGATTTCAATCAGCCCTTTTCAGGGCTAATCAATAAATCGTAATCAGCGGCCTTGAAAACCCCCTGAGTAAGAAGTTTTAGGTAAATCGAATAAATTTTTTTTAAATTGAGCCGCCAAATTGGGTCTGCCATTTTGAATTTTTTAAATCTGACTTTAGATTCGTAATCAGCGACCCTGAAAATCTCCAAGTAAGAAGTTTCAGGTAAATTAAATAAATTTTTTAAAATTCGACCGCCATATTGGATCCGCCATTGTGAATTTTTATAATCTGACTTCAGATTCATAATCAGCGACCCTGAATATCTCCCAAGTAAGAAGTTTTTGGTAAATCGAATGAATTTTTCAATATTCGACCGCCATATTAGATCCGCTATTTTGGATTTTTTAAAATCTGACTTCAGATTCATGATCAGCGACCCTGAAAACCCCCGAGTAAGAAGTTTCAGGTTAAAGTAAATGAATTTTTTTAAATTCGACGATAGGGTCTTCGTGATTGAGAAAATCTTTGAGGACTTTCTCTTTCAGGTAATATTTTCGAAATAGAAACTAACGACTTAACGCTAGTCCTTTCTCTTTCTCTATCAAGAAAGAATAATGTAAGAACGTCTTCGTCTAAAATTGTTTATCCTTTTCAACACAACTTCTACTGCCATAAGAATCTCTTCGTCTAAAAATCTTACTGTTCCTTACTTCGTATTTTAATAAAACTGACATAAGACTATCTTTCTTTAAATTTAACTATGAATTTCTTTCTCCTTTCAAAGTATAGTGCATAAGAATGTCTTCTTTTACCTAATTTGCATATCTACTCGTTTCAAATAAGGACAGTCAACAGATACAAACTTTTGAGAGTGACCAGTCGCGCGACATCCTTATATGAAATCAGCAGATATGCAAATTAGGTAAAGAGAGACATTCCTATTTATATTTCCTTTAGAGAAAGAAAGAAAGGTAGCCGTTACTGAAGCCAGTGTTACTGGCGCCGTTACCCAGACGTTACCTATTGTGTTTCAATTAGAAAGTATTTATATATATACCAGAACAAACTCTGCGCGCTACGCGCGCCCATTCAATTTTTTTAACTATAAACTTTTATGCTACAAATTAAATTTTATACCAATACCACAACATAATTTTAAGTTTTAAACATTTTTTCAGGTATTTGATTATTTTTATAAAATATAATAAACTCATTCACAGTAATTCAACTATTTTCAAGAATATCAATATTCGTCACAAGAATTGTTTTTTTTTCAAAAGTAATAAAATTTTTTAAAGAAATTCAATTATTCTTAAAAAATTTTATTCTTAAAAAAAATTACGAATATCTCGTCAAGAATTCAGTTATCAATTAACTTAATTAATTCAGTTTTAACAA
The DNA here is from genome assembly GCA_032872475.1 of Leptopilina myrica (nomen nudum). Classification (NCBI taxonomy): domain Eukaryota; kingdom Metazoa; phylum Arthropoda; class Insecta; order Hymenoptera; family Figitidae; genus Leptopilina; species Leptopilina myrica (nomen nudum). Next base: position 16,025,379 of record CM065462.1, on the reverse strand, counting down.
TTAAAAATTTTTCAATAATTACTATTTTTATAAAATCTATCAAATAATTTTACAAAAACATTTAATTATTTTCATAAATAATAAAATAAAATTTCATTTATGAATACAATTATTGTCATCGCAAAATTTCAAATTTTTTTAATACAATTTTAAATTTAAATAAATTCTTCGAAAATTGTAATAACTATTCTTCATAATTTTATTGATACTTGCCGAAAGAAGTTAATTTTAAGAAACATTCAATTTATATTTAATCCTTATTAATAAAATCAGACGTCTGTCTGTACATTGCTTAAAACTTAAAACTTTTAGCATAAACAGTTGTTATTGACAGAAAGGATTCCAGAAATAGACGTAAAAATTGTAATGTATGTATGTATGTATGTATGTGTGTATGTATGTGTGTGTATGTGTGTATGTATGTATGTATGTATGTATGTCACAGAAGCTTTGTTCCCTAATAACACAAAAACGCTTTTACCGATTTGAACTAAATTTGGCAGATTGTTAGGTATTGGCCTAAGGAAGGTTTATCAATTTACAGATTAAAAGATATTAATTAGAACGGTATAAATCAAAATTTTTGAAAAAAATAAAAAAATTTCAATTTTTTTTGACAGAATATTTATATACTTTCTATAACGGTAAAATTAAAGAAACCCAGTCACATTTTAACTTAATTTTACAACAATTAGTGCTAAAAAAATATTTACTATAAAAAATGTTTTTTCAATTTTTCATTTTTTGGTAGATTGCTTCTAAACAAAAAGTTTCATTTGATTTAAATGAAACACTACTTTAGTCCTAAAAATTTAATTAACATTAACTTAAAATTTAAATTAAACAGTAATATAATATAAATCCTTATTAATAAAATCAGATGTATGTCTGTACATTGCTTTAACGTCAAAATTTTAGCATAAATATAGTTGTTATTCACATGAAGGATTCCAGAAATAATCTTATAAATTTTAATGTATGTATCATGGATTGTTTTTAAACTTTCTATACTTAAGTATTACATGTTATTTAGACACACTTTAGTATAATTTTGCAAAAAATACTATCCTTAAACTAAGATATAAATATAAAAATATTTTCAAAAAATGCAGTGAAAAAAAAATTTATTTGATTCAAATAACCAATTATTTGGTTATTATCAAATAAATATTTACTTGAATCAAATAATTTTTATTTGAATCAATTAAATAATACTTGCTTTAAATACTGAAATATTTAATTCAAATACAATTTATTTGATTTAAATACAAATTATTTGATTCAAGTAAATATTTATTTGATAATAGTCAAATAATCGGTTATTTTAATCAAATAATTTTTTATTCAGTGTGGAAAATTACACATTTTTTAATGGAAAGCTTTTAAAATATCTGTTTAAAAATGGTTTTAATGTCAAAAATTGAGAAAAATATAACTGATACTAATTACTATTAAACTTAAGTCAGTAGTATGTTTGGGATCTTTGATTAAGATTTTAACGTCAAAATAATACAATTCAGAATTATTTATTCATCCAATTTTTTTACATACATACATACATTAAAATTTTTAAGAATATATATTTCTGGAATTATAGATGTCAATAACAAATATTTATGCTAAAATTTTGACGTTAAAGCAATGTACACACAGACATCTGATTTTATTAATAAGGATGGTAAATGATATTAAAAAATATTAATTTATAGCATTAAAATTATTTTTTAATTATTAAAAATGAAGATTTTTTATGATAAAATAGATACTGCAGAAATTCATGAATACCTGTGATACGATACTTGGATTATGCTACTGGGAAAAAACTTCGATACTAAAATGTTTTGCTATTTTAATGCTAGATTTAACTTTTAGAGATTTTTTGAGCATTGTAATGGCAAAAGTTAAACAGGGTGTCGATTATTATTTCTGTTTTACAAACTATCCGGTTTTTCCCAGCTTTGTCAAAATTTTTTTAGGTGTATTTTTTTTATCAAATGTAAATTTTCTTGATAAGTATTAACGATAAATAAAACTTCAAATGGCTACAAAAATTCACATATTTTATGTAAATACTCTTTGGATAGGTTTTTGTTTTTACTAATACTTTAAGGAGGGGTTCTACCAACTGAAAAAAACGGAAAATATGCAGGAATTTAATTTAATCGGAAAAAACTGTAAATTCAGCTTATGCAATATAGGTCTTATTTTAGATTTTAGCAATTATGATACAATTAGTTCGAATTCGACTTTTTAGTCGAATTAGTTAGTCGAAAATTAGTAGAAATTTTGGATTAACTTATAATACTATATAATTAAATTGCTACAAATAATTGACAAACATTGTTTTCTGCATTTTAATTAATTAAAAATAAATTATTTGATGATAAAAAGTCAATCACTGATTTAAAATAGTAATATTTTTCTAATGAAATTGTTGATGGTACCTAATTATTATTTTTTCCAGTCAAATTAAATTCCCCACTATTACCCATTTTTGGAGACTGGTAGACACACTATTGAATGTATTTGAAAAAACTAAAACCCGTGAATAGTAATAAAATGCTTGAAAGGAATTATTTTCAACTGTTTTTAAAAATTCTCGTCAAGAATTTAATTATGTTTATAAATAGGTCGTGAAACTTTTTCCAGTATTCAATTATTGTAAAAAATTTAAATAAAAATCTTGTCAAAATTTTAATTATTTAAAAAAAAAATTTAATAAAATTCTTCGCAGGAATTTAATTATTTTCATAAATAAAATTATTTAAATTCTTCTCGTAAATTTAATTATTTTTAAAAATTTTAATAAAATTCTTCAAAAAGTTTTTGCAATTATTTTCAAAAATTGGTATACATTTCTTTAATACAATAAATTTCACTAAATTTTAACTAAATTTCGTAAGAGAAATTAATTATTTTTAAAAGTTGTTATTAAAATTCTTCACAAACAATAAATTTTCAGAAACATTTAATTATTCAATAAATTATTTATTTTTCTATTTAAATAATTGAATTCTTGTAGAATTTTTTAATAAAAATTGAGTTAAAAAAGAATTTCGGTTGAAATTTTAGATAATAATTTAATAGCTAATCAGTTTTAGAGCGAATCAGAATATTTCTTAGGGTCATGCGTTAGAGCGCTCGGCAAGTTCTTCTTCCCGACTCCTCATTTGTATTAATCCATTTAGTCCCAAATATCCGCATTTCTTAGCACAAGTTCGAGCTTTCTGTTCTACGAGCTACGATTTTCAAAAAAATCGGGAGATAGGTTTTTTCAATCGTTTGAGTGTTCTCTTTCAGAATCCGAAAAGAAATATCAAATTTATAGTAAAATGTTTTAATTGTTTAAACAAAAAATGACGTTTTTTATAGTGTTCTTTTCTTTAAAATCAGATTATTCAATTGAAATCGGTTAGGAAAAAGTCAGGGATATGAAAATATCGCGTCCAAAATATTAGAACTATCAAACAGACATGATACCGAAAATAAATTTTTCTAATTTCAAAATGGCGCCTCAAAAATGGCCGCCAAAATATTCAAATATGGAAAAATAATATTAAAAAATACTAAAATTATTATTTTTTAACTTTTATGCTTCATTTGAATAAAATAATGTTGCTTCAACAAATAACATTGTTATATGATGTTAATTAACAATATTATAAACAATTTGCAAAACATGAAGTGGATTTGTAGAAATTTTTTTAAATTACATTATGCTCTCTTGTAATCAAAATATTGCTAAAGATTCAAACTTTAATTTAAATTTATTTAAAAATATTTAAAAATATTATAAACAATTTTCATAGAAAAAGAAGTTTTAAGTGGAAAGAAATTTGTTTTCACATTTTACTTGGGTTGATATTAGAATAAATTTTAGAGAGACAAACCTTTGTTTGTAATTGTTTAACATTTTTTTATCAATATTATAAACATTTTTTACAAAAAACTATGTTCAGAGTGGTAAAAATCTCCTTTTCTTGGACTCTAACTTATTTTGACAACTTATTTTAACATTACAATGGAATTAGTGTATCAATCGTTTATCCGAAATTTATAAACAATTTTTAAAAATGTTATAAACAATTTTTACAAAGAATTTGCTAAATATCAAGTACTGTCATAGATAAAAGCATTTTATGATTATATAATGCACTCTTGTTATTAAAACCTTTATTTAAGATACAACTCGACATTTTTTATTATTTAGAAATATTTTAAACAATTGTTGATAATTGTTAAAAACATTTTTATAAATAAATGGAAAAGAAAAAGTACTTCAGCCAGTTAAAATATCTCTGTTGTCCCATTTTTTGTGCTTTCCTGGAAGTGATGGGAACTATAGACTTGCGTAGTGGCATATGATATATCCAGCCCCTCAATTATTCAAAAATTTCACTATAAACATAACTTTTTATATACATATTACTTCTAGTATCTCCTAAATATATTTTTACGGATTCAAATGAACGTACCCTCGATAATGCAACATACGTCTGACCGTGATTAAATACATCTCTTCTTAAATCTATATATATTCTGTTAAATGTTTGTCCTTGAGATTTGTTAATGGTCATTGCAAAAGCTAATTTTATAGGAAATTGTCTTCTTTTAAAAGTAAACGGATATAAATTTTCACAATATAAAGTTACTCTATGTAAAAAGACAATATTTCCACTCTTATCTCCCGTTAATATTTGACATTTAATAACATTATGTGATAAATCTAAAACAATTAACCTTGTTCCGTTACATAATCCTTCATTAATACTAAGATTTCTAATAAGCATTACAACGGAATTAATTCTTAAATGTAATTCATGTGGTGGTAAAAAAGGTGGAGAGAGAGTATTTAAATATTCTGGTAATAAAACTTCAGAAAATTTTCCATTTATCACAACTTTCTGTAGAATCAATACTTTTATATATTTTTTCACCTTTACTGTCAAAGAGATTTACCACCCTTTTATTAATATAATCATCTATATCATTTAATTCGCCAGCACCAACTTTAAGTAGAAATTCTACAAATTCTGTTTCCTCTGGTAAAGCTCTCATATTTTATGTTAATGTGTATTTTGTGAAATGTTGCCATAAATGACTATTTTTTATTGATAAATTTATTATTTCTGATCTAGTACCTCGTTCTTTTATCGGTAAAATTTGTCGAAAATCTCCTCCTAGAATTACAATTTTTCCACCAAAAACTTCATTTGATTTCATTATATCTCTTAATAACTTACTAGTCACTTTTACTTGCGCGCTACGCGCGTCCTCTTTTTTCTGCTATTCGATATAAAAATATTTTAACATTAAAAAAGTTTCTAGCATTATTCTAAAGATAAACACATATTTATTAAAAGAATTTTATCTGAAACGATTAAATTTTGTTTTAAATTTTGTATTCCTAAATTGCACCAATTTTTTAGCCATCTTGAAACATGCTTATATAATCTTAAGTATAAAATTGCCTCAAGCTTCAAATGTTTAAATTATTCAATTTTTTATCATTTTTATTTGTAAAAAATATTAAGAAATTTTTAATTATTAAAAAATTATGATTAACAAATAGAAAAAAAACTTACTTTATGCATAATTTTTATTTCTCAATAATAATATTGTTTATCAACTCATTCTTTTCTTTCAGGAAGTAATTTGCATAATTTGTACACTAAAAATAATTTAATTGAAATAAATAAAAATTTATTTACTCAATTAAATAGTTTAATTGTCGATTATGCAATAAATATTTATTTTAACCAAGTAAATATTTATTAGATCTGAGTATTTTATTTGACGGTATGAAATAAATATTTATTTGCATCAATAAAATAATTTTTTTAAGTAACTAAATCTTTATTTGTATCAAATATCCAATTATTTAGCACAATTAATTCATTTAATTAAGACTAATATTTCTTTAATTGAATTAAATAATTAATTTTTTTTGCTTAGGGAATTTGGGAAATCTGCATACAGATACCTTGGATTCCTCATTCCAAGGTTATGTGGGGTTGGTAAAATAAAAGAATATAAAAAAAAGACAAATTATAAAATTGTTTAGCAAGCTAGCGACTTACTGACAGCCCCGACCCACTAAAACCCGTAACCTTTCTTTTGAAGCCCTTCACCCACCCTCGGAACTGTCGCAAGACTGTAGCCTTCGAGGTTGGCGCTCCAACTCTGTCGCTGGTGCAATGTTAAAGAGTAATTGAGGAGCCCGGAAGAAGAACTCGCCGAGCGCGGGAACGTATACTCTATTGGGGAATCCACACTTCGATCTAAGAAGCAGTGAGCGCCTCTGGGCCTGTCTCTGCTAGCCGACTGGTATTAACGCATGCGTTGGGGTGCTCGGCGAGTTCTTCTTACTGACTCCTCAATTGTATTAACCCATTTAGTCCCAAATGTCCGTATTTCTTAGCACAAGTTCGAGCTTTCCGTTCTACGAGCTACAATTTTCAAACAAAATCGGGAGATAGGTTTTTTTAATGGTTTGAGTGTCCTCTTTCAGAATCTAAAAAGAAATTTCAAATTTATAGTAAAATGTTATAATTCGCAGACATTTTTTTTAAATTACATTACGCTCTCTTGTAATCAAAATGTTGCTAATGTTTCAAATTTAAATTTAAATTTATTTAACAGTATTTAAAAATATTATAAACAATTTTCATAGAAAAAGAAGTTTTGAGTGGAAAGAATTTTTTTCACATTTTGCTTGGTTTGACATTAGAATAAATTTTAGAGAGACAAACCTTTGTTTATAATTGTTTAACATTTTTTAAACAATATTATAAACAATTTTTACAAAAAAACTATGTTCAGAGTGGAAAAAATCTCCTTTTCTTCGACACTAACTTATTTTGACATTACAATTTCTAATAAAAATTCACTGTAGCTTTTTCTGGTTCTGAGATATGGAAGCAACGTTAGATATTACATTTATTGCGTTTTAAGTAAAATTGTTAATTTCAAATCAGTATAATTTCGATTACATTTTAACAGGTTAAAAATTTCAAATAGTAAATTTGAAATTGTTCAATTCTTTTAATGAAATATGAGAAAAAACCAAGAAATAAATTTATGTTTAATAATTTTTGACACTCTCACCTTCTTGTTCAAACTTTAAAACTTAGTACTTTAATAAATGAAATCATCGTAAACAAATTGGCTGCCTTTATTCCCGTGTTACTTACGATATTTTTTATTCCTAATGCACAAAAGTGTCGATTTCAGATAGCAGACGGCAGGGAGTAAAAGTCATTCACTTGTTCGACTTATATGAAAACGGCGGCCGTTGTCTCCCTTGGGCAAAAATAACGCATGGGATTTTTATTACTTTAAGGAGATAGAAAACAGATGATAGAATTAATTAAAAAAAGAGGACTATAATAAGAATGGTATTTAGTTACATTCAGCGATACTTTCCAACAGTTATACAAATTAACAAATAATGATGGTGGTCATTTTCTTCACTAATAACCCTTCGTGATTTCGATTAGCAGTCCAAAAATTCACATATTCTATTTGCATGATAATAAATTTATGGTAATAAATATTATTCTCAGCTTTTTTAAACATTTGTATATAATCCATTTGGTTGTTGAATCTTATTGAAAGAAAAATAATTTTTAAAATTAAAACATATTTTTTTATATTACATATGTATACCGAAAAAAGTTTAGTTTTCATAAATTTTATGTTACAAAATTTTTTTCTTTCCTTTGAAAATAGATGAACTTACATTTTGACCGTTACTGTAAATATTTCACATTGAAAATTCCGATAAACATAATGATAGCAAATTAAACTTAATTAAAATTGAAGGGCCGGATGCATCAACTGCCGCTACGCGCTATTACACGAAATAATACCAGCCAGGTAGCAGTGAGAGGCCCAGAAGCGCTCACTGCTCACTGACTGGTATGGTCCTTTACGGCGGCGCGTAGCGGCAGGTGTTATATCCGGCTCTTTAATTATTCAAAAATTTCACTATAAACATAATTTTTTATATACATGTTACTTCTGTTATCTCCTAAATATATTTTTACGGATTCAAATGAACGTACCCTCGATAATGCAACATACGTCTGACCGTGATTAAATACATCTCTTCTTAAATCTATATATATTCTGTTAAATGTTTGTCCTTGAGATTTGTTAATGGTCATTGCAAAAGCTAATTTTATAGGAAATTGTCTTCTTTTAAAAGTAAACGGATATAAATTTTCACAATATAAAGTTACTCTATGTAAAAAGACAATATTTCCACTCTTATCTCCCGTTAATATTTGACATTTAATAACATTATGTGATAAATCTAAAACAATTAACCTTGTTCCGTTACATAATCCTTCATTAATACTAAGATTTCTAATAAGCATTACAACGGAATTAATTCTTAAATGTAATTCATGTGGTGGTAAAAAAGGCGGAAAGAGAGTATTTAAATATTCTGGTAATAAAACTTCAGAAAATTTTCCATTTATCACAACTTTCTGTAGAATCAATAATTTTATATATTTTTTCACCTTTACTGTCAAAGAGATTTACCACCCTTTTATTAATATAATCATCTATATCATTTAATTCGCCAGCACCAACTTTAAGTAGAAATTCTACAAATTCTGTTTCCTCTGGTAAAGCTCTCATATTTTATGTTAATGTGTATTTTGTGAAATGTTGCCATAAATGACTATTTTTTATTGATAAATTTATTATTTCTGATCTAGTACCTCGTTCTTTAATTGGTAAAGTTTGTCGAAAATCTCTAAGGATTATCTCTCTTAATAGATAATCCATAATTTCTACAGCATATTTTGGAACCATTGGTGCTTCATCCCAAATAAAGACATCTATATTTTTAAAAAAAAGGCCTTCTTTAGATTGATCTTTAATGTTTGAAGATGAATCACTGTATAATGGAACGGGTAAACCTAAAACTTTATGAACAGTTTTTCCATTAGGAAGCAGAGTCGCAGCTATACCTGTAAATGCCATGTTGCAAACATTTATCCCTTTACTTCTTAACAAATGCCATAGCGTAATGTATAAAAATGTTTTTCCAGATCCTCCACAACCATCAACATATAAACACTTAGAACTATCAAAAGAAGAATCCTTTAGGGCATCAAGTACATAATCAACTACAAGTTTTTGTTTTACATTTAATTTAGCATAATTCTGTTCTCCTATGTTAATATGTTCTGCAATACTTATATCATTAACTTGTTGAGTAAGAATTTCATCTTGTATATCTAACAATCCCTGAAAGTCGGTTAAATTATATCCTTTGTTAAATAACATTGATTTAATATTTCTATAAGCCCTTTGTTCAGCATCAATGTCGTTAGTTTTTGAATAATCTTCTCACATTTGACCCTTAAATTGTTCCCAAAGTTTATCCGGTTGTACAGGATGACAATGAATTAAAATTCTTATAAATAATTTGCGAAGTGAATGAGGCATCATCCATAATGCAGCTTCTTCCATTGTTCTAATCCACTCACTATCATCTTCTACAAGTCCTAATGCCAAACAAGCAGATGTAAAAGATTCATGAACAACTCCATTAACTGTTCTCAAACTTTCAAAAGAAGTTGCTCCTTTTACTGTAAGCAATAATAGTCTAAGATTAAATAACTCTAATTGATTTGGATTAACTGAATACATTCTCCCAAAAACTTTTTCTTTACGAATTCTTTGTTTCCATTTAAGAGATTTTGTTACCCATGTATAATGCTCTAGTATTTCTGAATAATAATACTTTTGAGCATTACTATCCCGTTGGTTAAGTTTAAAGTAATCCAGAAGTTTTGTATTTTTATTTAAATCGAAAGAAATACCGTTACTATCTTTTTCTTCTCGAATAATAACATTCTGTTCATTTGGCAAATGTATGGGCAAGCGATTAACGCTATGACTCTTTTTTCCTAAAGGTTTACTTAGAATTCTCCAAACTGCCTCAACTGGACCAACATATCTATTTTCTTCATAATGATTTATTTCATTATAATTAATAGTTACATCACCATTCGCATTTGTGATAATAATAGATGCAGCGTCATGCCCTTTGACAATATATTTATATAAATATTTAACAGACTTGATACTCGAAATTATTTCTACATTAATATGTCAATTAAATATTTTTGAAAGTTTAGGACAATACGGAACAACATTAGAATTATCAACAATAAATCCATTTGGTCGTTCATACACTTTATTATTATTTCTTCGACGACAATGAACATAACAATTTTCTTCAATTGTAGTTTCTTCTTGGTAACTTTTTGGAAATTTTTTTGAACATTTTCCATCAATTAAACACCAATCTCCACAAGGACCATGAATATTATTTTGCATTATTATTTTATGTAAAATAGGATTATTATTTTCATCGGGAATCTCTGCAGAAATATAACGATCAACACTTTCAACTGTTAATATTTTAGAATTTTCTTTCAATATAACTAACAAATGAATGTGTGGCAATATGTTTAAGTAAATGTTTTACTTTTAATGCGAATACTCTAGTTACAATATCAGGTCTATCAGCAGCAGTTTGATGGGGTAATAAATTTCCCTGTATCTCTTTCCAATTTGGATTACACGTCATTGTAATAAATAAATCTGGTCTACCATGACGAGCAACAATAGCCATCGAATCCTGATATTGTTGCATCATATTGCGAGGTGATCCAATAAAAGTGGAAGGCAATATAAGCGTTTTTTCCACGTGTACATCATTTTCCAACTCATGATTGTGTAAATAATCGATCAATCCTTTATATGTTTCACTTCTTAATTGAGCTTGATTATTTGCACAAAATCTTAATCTATCTTTTTCTATTTTTACATAATTGTCAACCACCCATTGTTGAAACAATCTACCCCCATATAAAAATGGATTAAATTCCTCATCTCTTATAGCAATTTTGTATTTAATATAGGCAGATCTAGAAATAGTATGATTTCTAATTCTATAATCACTATCACTACGAATCATATTAATATTATAACCCTTATTTCCAAGTGGATAAAATATAGGATAAATGCATGGTTCAACATTGGGATCTAAATTGCTAACCAATATTAATTTCTTTGTAGATTTATTATAAACCGTTACATAAGATTCTGGTATTTCTCCCTCAGAGTTTGTATTAAAAATTGCAGCAATTTCATTAAAACTTTGAAAATTATATCTATTTTTATCAAAACCTTTTTTCAAAGTGAACAATAATTGTAATTTAGGAATTTCTTCATTTTTTTGTCTTGCTAATTCAGTTTCTATTCTATTTACCTCTGACATCATCATGTAAGATTTTGTGTATGCATTAGAATTTCTCATAATATTTTCTATAGATTTTAAAATGTCTTCATCCAAATTGTCGTTACTTTTCAATCTGTATCTGATTGATTGCTCAGGGTCATAAATAAATAATTGACCAAAACATGGATCTTCACCTTTATCCGGATATAAAGCACTATTAATTTGATAATAAATTTGACCTTGAATTTTGTAACAGAATGGTCCTCTTCTTCTTCCATTAAAATTAATTACATTAGCATTTAAAGATGCAAAAGAAAAATAATTATTGTACATCCTTATATTCTTTTTAAAATGACCAGATTTTTCATGAAGCCCTTCTAGCAAAAGCTTTAATTCATCTTGATATTTTATGGAAGTTAAAACAACACCTCCATGACTACAACAGTCATTAAAACTAACTTTTCTACCAGCAACTTGTTCATCTTTAAAATGTTTAGCTTGACAATGTGTGCAATAATAATTCATTGGACCTAGATAATTTTCAACATTATTTGACTTAAATGTTTTATTATCATCTAAATCTATATTTAATATTTTCTTTGGAACAGAAATATTCAAATTTGAATTTATACTATTATTTACCAGTTTCAACTCATTTTGAATTTGATGATTTAATACTGTTTCACAATAATTTCTTTGACATAGAGTATTTTTTGTTTTTGACAATGTACTTCTATCACTGTTTATATTTTTTAATTTAAAGTTTTGAGCATATTCTATTTTAGATTCACCTTGAAGTTTTTTCTTAGTTGAAGTGTGCACTTCACCTGAATAATTTACATTATAAATTTTACATTTCAGTTTTTGCCTATCACGATAATTTTTTTGAATTTCAGCCCTATTTTGTTTGAGTGTTGTTGACGCATAATTTTTTTCATCTATTTTATTTAATACTCTCGTTAAAGAAATGGAAGTGTGTGCTTCCTCTAAATAATTTGCATTATCAATTTTATGTTTTAATTTTTGCCTATCACGATAATTTTTTTGAATTTCAGCCCTATTTTGTTTAAGTGTTGTTGATAATTCAATATTTCCTTTATTTATTTTATTTATTTCTCTCGGAAAAGAAAGGAAAGTGTTTTCTTCCTCTGAATAATTTGCATTATCAACTTTACGCTTCAATTTTTGCCTTTCACGATAATTTGTTTGAATTTCAGCCCTACTTTGTTTAAGTGTTGTTGATGATTCAATATTTCCTTCATTTGTTTTAGTTATTACTCTCGGAAAAGGAAGGACAGTGTGTACTTCCTCTGAATAATTTGCATTATCAACTTTACGCTTAAATTTTTGCCTTTCGCGATAATTTCTTTGAATTTCAGCCTTACTCTGTTTAGGTGTTGTTGATGATTCAACATTTCCTTCATTTATTATATTTATTGCTCTCGGAAAAGAAAGAGAAGTGTGTGCTTTCTCTGAATAATTTGCATTATCAACTTTACGCTTCAATTTTTGCCTTTCGCGATAATTTCTTTGAATTTCAGCCTTACTCTGTTTAAGTGTTGTTGATAATTCAATATTTCCTTTATTTATTTTATTTATTTCTCTCGGAAAAGAAAGGAAAGTGTTTTCTTCCTCTGAATAATTTGCATTATCAACTTTACGCTTCAATTTTTGCCTTTCACGATAATTTGTTTGAATTTCAGCCCTACTTTGTTTAAGTGTTGTTGATGATTCAATATTTCCTTCATTTGTTTTAGTTATTACTCTCGGAAAAGGAAGGACAGTGTGTACTTCCTCTGAATAATTTGCATTATCAACTTTACGCTTAAATTTTTGCCTTTCGCGATAATTTCTTTGAATTTCAGCCTTACTCTGTTTAGGTGTTGTTGATGATTCAACATTTCCTTCATTTATTATATTTATTGCTCTCGGAAAAGAAAGAGAAGTGTGTGCTTTCTCTGAATAATTTGCATTATCAACTTTACGCTTCAATTTTTGCCTTTCGCGATAATTTCTTTGAATTTCAGCCTTACTCTGTTTAAGTGTTGTTGATAATTCTCATATTACAATAATAAAAATGAACAGAGTAGGGCATAATATTAAAAAATAACGATGTTGCGAATGCAATTGCATATACTCCACAAGAAAGACTGTATTCTAGTTGCTGATCAACAGTGGTGAAAACTACTGGTGGTTCAAAAGGATATAATCTAATTAAATAATTTCTTTGATCATGATTTAAACATTTTTTATTAAGACTATCAAAAATGTAAAGACATCTTCCATCATAATAAGTACAAATCCAATGACCAAATTTATAAGATCCACTAAAAAGTATTTGAATGTGCTGCTTACTTTTCTTGATTGGAACTATCAAATCAAGTGTTTGTAAACACAAAGTATTTTGCATATTATAAAAAAAATTTGATTGTCTTCCCAATAGCTTTTGAAATTCATACATATGATCATTATTTAGCATTGCTCCTTCAGTGCCAACTATACTTAAATCATGAGTAGTCAAATTAACAGTTTCTCCTTTGTTAGACATTGTTGTACTTTTTTTATTTTAGAAAAATATTTACATATATTTCGTTATCCAATATAATGAATTTCCAATTTTGCATTTCATCCAATTTAACAAATTTCTAATTTTGTATCTTATCCAATTTAACCAATTTCCAGCTTTATTTACCCAACATAACCAATTTCCAAGTTTGCCTTTTAACCAATTTCTAATTGTTTTTAATCCAATTTAACCAATTTATAAATTTTCCTTTTATCCAATGTAACCAATTTCCAAGTAAGCTGGAAATTGGTTAAATTGGTTTTATTGGATAAAAGGAAAAATTGGTTAAATTGGTTATATTGGATAAAAAGCAAAATTGGTTATATTGGATAAAAGGCCAAATTGGTTATATTGGATAAATATTGGTTATATTGGATAAAAAGCAAAATTGGTTATATTGGATAAAAAGCTGGAAATTGGTTAAATTGGTTTTATTGGATGAAAGGCAAAATTGGTTATATTGGATAAAAGGCAAAATTGGTTATATTGGATAAATATTGGTTATATTGGATAAAAGGCAAAATTGGTTATATTGGATAAAAAGCTGGAAATTGGTTAAATTGGTTTTATTGGATAAAAGGCAAAATTGGTTAAATTGGTTATATTGGATAAAAGGCAAAATTGGTTACATTGGTTTTATTGGATAAAAGGCAAAATTGGTTATATTGGATAAAAAGCAAAATTGGAAATGAATTATATTGGATAAAAAGAAAGCTGGAAATTGGTTAAATTGGATTAAAGGAAAAATAGTAAATTGGTTATATTGGATAAAAGGCAGCAAAATTGGAAATTAATTATATTGGATAAAAAGAAAGCTAGAAATTGGTTAAATTGGATTAAAGGAAAAATAGTAAATTGGTTATATATTGGATAAGAGACAAAATTGGAAATTTGTTTGTATTTTCTATAGGAGACAAAATTTGGTAATATCATTGAATAAAAGGAAATTATAATATTTATAATTAAATGTATAAAACTTGATCTTAAAATTCTACTGTAATATTGCTTTTTTTAAATTTTTAATTCCTTGATATAAGTAAATTTTATAAAATAAAAGAACAATGTCTAACAAAGGAGAAACTGTTAATTTGACTACTGATGATTTAAGTATTGTTGTCACTGAAGGAGCAATGCTAAATAATGATCATATGTATGAATTTCAAAAGCTATTGGGAAGACAATCAAATTTTTTTATAATATGCAAAATACTTTGTGTTTACAAACACTTGATTTGATAGTTCCAATCGAAAAAAATAAGAAGCACATTCAAATACTTTTTAGTGGATATTATAAGTCTGGTCATTGGATTTGTACTTATTATGATGGAAAAAGCTTTTACATTTTTGATAGTCTTAATAAAAAATATTTAAATGACGATCAAAGGGCTTACTTAATTAGATTATATCCTTTTGAACCACCAGTAGTTTTCACAACTGTTGATCAACAACCATTAAACAGTCTTGCTTCTAGAATATATGCAATAGCATTCGCAACATCGTTATTTTTTAGTATTATGCCTGATTCTGTCAATTACTATTATTGTAATATGAGAAATCATTTAATGTTAATGTTCAAAAACAATAGTTTAAGTGAATTTCCCTCTGAACAACTTTCTAATAGTAGATCTTGCATAGTTGTGAATGAATGGAATTGCCTTTTAAATGAAAAAGATATTCAACTTAAGTATGGAGAATCAAACTTTTCTAAAAACTCTATGAAGAAAGAAATTTCTTTCCCGAGAATAATAAATAAAATAAATAAAGGGAGTATTGCATCAACAACAGTTAAACAAAGTAGGGCTGAAATTCAAAGAAATTATCGCGAAAGGCAAAAATTGAATCGTAAAGTTGATAATCCAAATTATTCAGAGGAAGCAAACACTTCTCTTTCTTTTCCGAGAGCAATAAATAAAATAAATAAAGGGAGTATTGCATCAACAACAGTTAAACAAAGTAGGGCTGAAATTCAAAGAAATTATCGCGAAAGGCAAAAATTGAAGCGTAAAGTTGATAATGCAAATTATTCAGAGGAAGTACACACTGTCCTTCCATTTCCGAGAGTAATAACTAAAGTAAATGAAGGAAATATTGAATCATCAACAACACTTAAACAAAGTAGGGCTGAAATACAAAAAAATTATCGTGAAAGGCAAAAATTGAAGCGTAAAGTTGATAATGCAAATCATTCAGAGGAAGCACACACTTCCATTTCTTTAACGAGAGTATTAAATAAAATAGATGAAAAAAATAATGCGTCAACAACACTCAAACAAAATAGGGCTGAAATTCAAAAAAATTATCGTCATAGGCAAAAACTGAAATGTAAAATTGATAATGTAAATTATTCAGGTGAAGTGCACACTTCAACTAAGAAAAAACTTCAAGGTGAATCTAAAATAGAATATGCTCAAAACCTTAAATTAAAAAATATAAACAGTGATAGAAGTACTTTGTCAAAAACAAAAAATACTCTATGTCAAAGAAATTATTGTGAAACAGTATTAAATCATCAAATACAAAATGAGTTGAAACTGGTAAATAATAGTATAAATTCAAATTTGAATATTTCTGTTCTTAAGAAAATATTAAATATAGATTTAGATGATAATGAAACATTTAAGTCAAATAATGTTGAAAATTATCTGGGTCCAATGAATTATTATTGCACACATTGTCAAGCTAAACATTTTAAAGATGAACAAGTTGCTGGTAGAAAAGTTAGTTTTAATGATTGTTGTAGTAATGGAGGTGTTGTTTTAACATCCATACAATATCCAGATGAATTAAAGCTTTTGCTAGAAGGGCTTCATGAAAAATCTGGTCATTTTAAAAAGAATATAAGGATGTACAATAATTCTTTTTCTTTTGCATCTTTAAATGCTAATGTAATTAATTTTAATGGAAGAAGAAGAGGACCATTCTGTTACAAAATTCAAGGTCAAATTTACTATCAAATTAATAGTGCTTTATATTCGGATAAAGGTGAAGATCCATGTTTTGGTCAATTATTTATTTATGACCCTGAGGAATCAATAAGATACAGATTGAAAAGTAACGACAATTTGGATGAAGACATTTTAAAATCTATAGAAAATATTATGAGAAATTCTAATGCATACACAAAATCTTACATGATGATGTCAGAGGTAATTAGAATAGAAACTGAATTAGCAAGACAAAAAAATGAAGAAATTCCTGAATTACAATTATTGTTCACTTTGAAAAAAGGCTTTGATAAAAATAGATATAATTTTCAAAGTTTTAATGAAGTTGCTGCAATTTTTAATACAAACTCTGAGGAAGAAATACCAGAATCTTATGTAACGATTTATAATAAATCTACAAAGGAATTAAAATTGGTTAGCAATTTAGATCCCAATAGTGAACCATGGATTTATCCCATATTTTATCTACTTGGAAATATGAGTTATAATATTAATATGATTCGTAGTGATAGCGATTACGGAAGTAGAAATCATACTATTTCTAGATCTGCCTACATTAAATATAAAATTGCTATAAGAGATAAGGAATTTAATCTATTTTTATAGGGGGGGTAGATTGTTTCAACAATGGGTGGTTGACAATTATGTAAAAATAGAAAAAGATAGATTAAGATTTTGTGCAAATAATCAAGCTCAATTAAGAAGTGAAACATTTAAAGGATTGATCGATTATTTACACAATCATGAGTTGGAAAATGATGTACACGTGGGAAAAACGCTTGTATTGCCTTTTACTTTTATTGGATCACCTCGCAATATGATGCAACAATATCAGGATTCGATGGCTATTGTTGCTTGTCATGGTAGACCAGATTTATTTATTACAATGACGTGTAATCCAAATTCGAAAGAGATACAGGAAAATTTATTACCTCATCAAACTGCTGCTGATAGACCTGATATTGTAACTAGAGTATTCGCATTAAAAGTAAAACATTTACTTAAACATATTGTTGATAACAAATTATTTGGAGAGGTCAAATCTTATGTTTATGTTATTGAATTTCAAAAGCGAGGATTGCCACACATTCATTTGTTAGTTATATTGAAAGAAAATTCTAAAATATTAACAGTTGAATGGATAGTAATGTAACTATTAATCATAATGAAATAAATCATTATGAAGAAAATAGATATGTTGGTCCAGTTAAGGCAGTATGGAGAATTCTAAGTAAACCTTTAGGAAAAAAAATCATAGCATTAATCGCTTGCCCATACATTTGCCAAATGAACAAAATGTTATTATTTGAAAAGAAAAAGATAGTAACGGTATTTCTTTCGATTTAAATAAAAATACAAAACTTTTGGATTACTTTAAACTTAACCAACGGGATAGTAATGCTCAAAAGTATTATTATTCAAAAATACCAGAGCATTATACATGGGTATCAAAATCTCTTGAATGGAAACAAAGAATTCGTCAAGAAAAAGTTTTGGGAAGAATGTATTCAGTTAATCCAAATCAATTAGAGCTATTTAATCTTAGACTATTATTGCTTACAGTAAAAGGAGCAACTTCTTTTGAAAGTTTGAGAACAGTTAATGGAGTTGTTCATGAATCTTTTACATCTCCTTGTTTGGCATTAGGACTTGTAGAAGATGATAGTGAATGGATTAGAACAATGGAAGAAGCTGCATTATGGATGATGCCTCATTCACTTCGCCAATTATTTATAAGAATTTTAATTCATTGTCATCCTGTACAACCGGATAAACTTTGGGAACAATTTAAGTGTCAAATGTCAGAAGATTATTAAAAAACTAACGACATTGATGCTGAACAAAGGGCTTATGGAAATATTAAAACAATGTTATTTAACGAAGGATATAATTTAACTGACTTTCAGGGATTGTTAGATATACAAGATGAAATTCTTACTCAACAAGTTAATGGTATAAGTATTGCAGAACATATTAACATAGGAGAACAGAATTATGCTAAATTAAATGTAAAACAAAAACTTGTAGTTGATTATGTACTTGATGCCATAAAGGATTCTTCTTTTGATAGTTCTTAGTGCTTATATGTTGATAGTTGTGGAGGATCTGGAAAAACATTTTTATACATTACGCTATGGCATTTGTTAAGAAGTAAAGGAATAAATGTTTGCAACATGGCATTTACAGGTACAGCTGCAACTCTGCTTCCTAATGGAAAAACTGTTCATAAAGTTTTAGGCTTACCCGTTCCATTATACAGTGATTCATCTTGAAACATTAAAGTTCAATCTAAAGAAGGCCTCTTTTTAAAAAATATAGATGTCTTTATTTGGGATGAAGCACCAATGGCTCCAAAATATGCTTTAGAAATTATAGATTATCTATTAAGAGATATAATGAATTCCAATGAACCTTTTGGTGGTAAAATTGTAATTCTAGGCGGAGATTTTCGACATACTTTACCAATTAAAGAACGGGGTACTAGATCAGAAATAGTTAATTTATCAATAAAAAATAGTAAACTATGGAAACTTTTCAAAAAATACACATTAACAGATAAGATGAGAGCCTTACCACAAGAAACGGAATTTGTAGATTTTTACTTAAAGTAAGCAATGGCGAATTAAATAATGCAGATGATATTGTTATATTACCAGAACATATTATTCAAAAAGGGAATGTAGATATTGCAGAAGAAATGTATTGTCAGTTCATACAACAGAATAAATTTCAGGAGTTGTCAGAGTGTGCAATTTTAGCACCTAGAAACGTTGACTTTTATGATATTAATAAGAGAGTGGTGCGTCTCTTAGACAGTAAAGGTGAAAAAATATATAAAAGTATTGATTCTCCTGAAAATCTTCTGAAACTTTATTACCAGAATATTTAAATACTCTCTCTCCACCTTCTTTACCACCACATGAATTACATTTAAGAATTAATTCCGTTGTAATGCTTATTAGAAATCTTAGTATTAATGAAGGATTATGTAACGGAACAAGGTTAATTGTTTTAGATTTATCACAGAATGTTATTAAATGTCGAATATTAACGGGAGATAAGAGTGGAAATATTGTCTTTTTACATAGAGTAACTTTATATTGTGAAAATTTATATCCGTTTACTTTTAAAAGAAGACAATTTCCTATAAAATTAGCTTTTGCAATGACTATTAACAAGTCTCAAGGACAAACATTTAACAGAATATATATAGATTTAAGAAGAGATGTATTTAATCACGGTCAGATGTATCTTGCATTATCGAGGGTACGTTCATTTGAATCCGTAAAAATATATTTAGGAGATAACAGAAGTAACATGTATATAAAAAATTATGTTTATAGTGAAATTTTTGAATAATTAAGGAGCCGAATATAACACCTGCCGCTACGCGCCGGCGTAAAGGACCATACCAGTCAGTGAGCAGTGAGCGCTTCTGGCCGGCCCTTCAATTTTAATTAAGTTTAATTTGCTATATTTATGTTTATCGGAATTTTCAATGTGAAATATTTACAGTACCGGTCAATATGTAAGTTCATCTATTTTCAAAGGAAAGAAAAAAATTTTGTAACATAAAATTTATGAAAACTAAACTTTTTTCGGTATACATATGTAATATAAAAAAATATGTTTTAATTTTGAAAATTATTTTTCTTTTAATAAGATTCAACAACCAAATGGATTATATACAAATGTTTAAAAAACCTGAGAATAATATTTATAGCATAAATTTATTATCATGCAAATAGAATATGTGGATTTTTGGACTGCTAATCGAAATCACGAAGGGTTATTAGTGAAGAAAATGACCACCATTATTATTTGTTAATTTGTATAACTGTTTGAAACTATTGCTGAATGTAACTAAATACCATTCTTATTATAGTCCTCTTTTTTTAATTAATTCTATCATCTGTTTTCTATCTCCTTAAAGTAATAAAAATCCCATGCGTTATTTTTGCCCAAGGGAGACAACGGCCGCCATTTTCATATAAGTCGAACAAGTGAATGACTTTTACTCCCTGTCGTCTGCTATCTGAAATCGACACTTTTGTGCATTAGGAAATTAACAATTTTACTTAAAACGCAATAAATGTAATATCTAACGTTGCTTCCATATCTCAGAACCAGAAAAAGCTACAGTGACTTTTTATTAGAAATTGTAATGTTAAAATAAGTTAGTGTCGAAGAAAAGGAGATTTTTTTCCACTCTGAACATAGTTTTTTGTAAAAATTGTTTATAATATTGTTAAAAAAATGTTAAACAATTATAAACAAAGGTTTGTCTATCTAAAATTTATTCTAATGTCAAACCAAGCAAAATGTGAAAAAAATTCTTTCCACTCAAAACTTCTTTTTCTATGAAAATTGTTTATAATATTTTTAAATACTGTTAAATAAATTTAAATTTAAATTTGAAACATTAGCAACATTTTGATTACAAGAGAGCGTAATGTAATTTAAAAAAAATTTCTGCGAATTATAACATTTTACTATAAATTTGAAATTGAAATTTCTTTTTAGATTCTGAAAGAGGACACTCAAACCATTTAAAAAAACCTATCTCCCGATTTTGTTTGAAAAATGTAGCTCGTAGAAGGGAAAGCTCGAACTTGTGCTAAGAAATACGGACATTTGGGACTAAATGGGTTAATACAATTGAGGAGTCAGTAAGAAGAACTCGCCGAGCACTCCAACGCATGCGTTAATACCAGTCGGCTAGCAGAGACAGGCCCAGAGGCGCTCACTGCTTCTTAGATCGAAGTATGGATTCCCTAATAGAGTATACGTTCCCGCGCTCGGCGAGTTCTTCTTCCCGGCTCCTCAATTACTCTTTAACATTGCACCAGCGACAGAGTTGGAGCGCCAACCTCGAAGGCTACAGTCTTGCGACAGTTCCGAGGGTGGGTGAAGGGCTTCAAAAGAAAAAAATACCTTGGAATGAGGAATCCAAGGTATCTGTATGCAGATTTTCCAAATTCCCTAAGCAAAAAAAATTAATTATTTAATTCAATTAAAGAAATATTAGTCTTAATTAAATGAATTAATTGTGCTAAATAATTGGATATTTGATACAAATAAAGATTTAGTTACTTAAAAAAATTATTTTATTGATGCAAATAAATATTTATTTCATACCGTCAAATAAAATACTGAGATCTAATAAATATTTACTTGGTTAAAATAAATATTTATTGCATAATCGACAATTAAACTATTTAATTGAGTAAATAAATTTTTATTTGTTTCAATTAAATTATTTTTAGTGTACAAATTATGCAAATTACTTCCTGAAAGAAAAGAATGAGTTGATGAACAATATTATTATTGAGAAATAAAAATTATTCATAAAGTAAGTTTTTTTTCTATTTGTTAATCATAATTTTTTAATAATTAAAAATTTCTTAATATTTTTTACAAATAAAAATGATAAAAAATTGAATAATTTAAACATTTGAAGCTTGAGGCAATTTTATACTTAAGATTATATAAGCATGTTTCAAGATTGCTAAAAAATTGGTGCAATTTAGGAATACAAAATTTAAAACAAAATTTAATCGTTTCAGATAAAATTATTTTAATAAATATGTGTTTATCTTTAGAATAATGCTAGAAACTTTTTTAATGTTAAAATATTTTTATATTGAATAGCAGAAAAAAGAGGGCGCGCGTAGCGCGCAAGTAAAAGTGACTAGTAATAATTATGTAATAAATAATAATAATTTTGATTAATAATGGAGGAGACATAAGCAATAAAGAACGAAGTGCAAGGATTCATGTTCCTTTACAATGAGGTAACGTAAATCCTATGTAAGTATTAATTTTTTTTGAATTTTCTCTTCAATAGGTCCTTTTATCACAGTATATTAAGTTCTAAAATATGAATGTGAAGAAAAGGTTTGTATAAATATGTATAAATTCAATTTTTACTTGTATTTATATCAAAAACGAAATGTTTTTAAATATATTGTAGGAAATTTTTAATCTTATAAGATTTTTCAAAAGTATATTGATTTTAAATTATCAATTTCGATTAAAATGACATAATCGTGTTCTTCACAATTTACGTAATACATTTTTAAAAAATTTAATATTTTAGGATTTGATAATTTTTTTGTATAACAGTTTATAAGAGACATTATTAAAAATATTTTATTTTATTTTAATATTTTATTTTTTCTAATAAATTTTTTAAAATAATTCTAAATTTAAATTTTCATCTTATACAGAGCAGCTCTATATGTTTTTAGGGTTATTAATTGTGAATTCGATTTTAGTTTTCCAAAATTAAATATGAGAGACACATAAAATAAAAATGTTAAATATTTATGAAATTAACGCCATATATTATCACTCACAGAAATAGTCTATTAACTTTAAAACTAATTTTCTTTTGAATCATGTCTTTTAACCATTAGGAGTAATATTTTTATTGTAAAAGGAATCTTTTTAATACAAAAAGGTTAGAATTTTATGGGAAAGAAGACAATCGGTTTGAATACAAGCTGATTTCTTTTAATTTTTACATGAAATCTTTTTATGTCAAAAGGATAATTTCATGTGATTTGACGTATGTAAACATGTCAAAATAAGAAAGAAAAATTCACTACTCTTTAAATAATGCAAATGTAATCTACACAATTTTTACAATAATTCTTTATTTATAAAATAAAACATTGGATAAATTCAGTAATTAAGATAAATTAGTGACAAAATTATTATTTTATAATAATGCTCTTAATATTAAATTATTATCTAAAATTTCAGCCGAAATTCTTTTTTAACTCAATTTTTATTTAAAAATTCTACAAGAATTTAGATAAAATTAAGTGAAATTTATTGTATTAAAGAAATTTATATCAATTTTTGAAAATAATTGCAAAAACTTTTTGCAGAATTTTATTAAATTTTTTAAAAATAATTGAATTTACGAGAAGAATTTAAATAATTTAATTTATGAAAATATTTAAATTCCTGCTGTTACGTCCGTAACTTATTCCTAATATACTACATTTACTTATAAAATTACGTGTTTATTCTCTTTTTATATATTAAATCTTACCTATATATTGTAAGATATTATTATTGTTATTAAAATGCTTGTTATTGTATTAATACAATCTCTACATATTGTTGCATTATATTCAGTATTTTTATGGTCATTGTTATATTATATGTCTTATAACGAATATATAAATTGTATCAAATACAAGAAAGAAGAGTTATATTTGGAAGTATGTAAAAACCTTTGCCACAGACAATATTAACCTTGAATAATATAATCAGAATAACGATTAAGCATCATTTCAACGACCTTTCTATACACAAGGAAATCAACGAACGAGCAAGAAATAATCCATCAAGCAATCAACCTGTGAGGAACAGCTAACCGAACGAGTGGCACATATCCCCATTTATAATCCATGCGATAATTCCAGAGGCACGCATAAAATTAGAAAAACGATAAGGAATAACCATCTCTTTACAATTCCATTAGCACTAAAGGCACAAAGCTTATGGGGGAAGTTTTATAAATAAAGGGCACTAGCTCTCTGCATTCAGAGAGTAATTTTTTGAAACACCAACCTATAGTCATCGAACCATCGAGTTGAACACATCGTCTACAAGTGAACTAAAAGTACAAAGTTTAAAGTGAACTCCCAAGTGTTTAAAAATCAACCCAAGTCTATTTTCCAAACAAATATAATTTGAAGTTAACACAAGTATTTTTCCAAGTGTTAAGTTAAAACGAACTTCGTTTTTAGACTTTTTTCCCCGGTTCTTAAAATAGAACTTTAAATAATTCTCTAAAATTATTATTTGAGAAATAGATTCAAGTTTCGATAAAATCTATATTGAAACAAGACATATCAAATTTCGAACCATAAAAATTTGCTCAACTACCGACAACCGTCTGGAAGGAAGCAAATATTTTCAAGATACAATACATTATCACATTAGTGTAAACAACAGTGATAAAATCCCACACTAAGGACAACTGTCGGAGGCCCCACATTGTGTAAGCCATCTCAATATTGGATTCACAGATTATTATTATAAAGGTTTCTTGTTTTGACGTAACACTGCGAAGAATTTTATTAAATTTTTTTTAAATAATTAAAATTTTTCCAAGACTTTTATTTAAATTTTTTACAATAATTGAATACAGAAAAAAGTTTCACGACCTATTTATAAACATAATTTAATTCTTGACGAGAATTTTTAAAAACTGTTGAAAATAATTTCTTTCAAGCATTTTAGTACTATTCAAACAATTGTATTCTTGTTACAAATTTTGTTATTTATCAAAATACCTAATTGAATTTCTGCGATGAATTAAAAGTTATTTTTTAAAATAAATAATAAATATACACTCGGGTCGCAAAGTTTCAGTACATTTTGACTGTTTACTTGTAAATGCTCGCTCCACTTCAAATTCAAATATTTCTGTAAAAATAGGTGCTACAGCTATCAAACTAGGATCATTTTAAAGCTCAATAAATTTAGAGTCAAATAGACAAAAAAAACCAATTTAATATTGTAAATTTGAAAATATAATTCTTTAAAGTAAGAGATTTTTTATGAAAATTGCGATTTTGGAATCTGAAGTTCAAGCGAACGCCAATTGAAGAAAAAAAATTTTTAAGACTTGACAGTTGTACAATAACAAGTACAAATTCCATTCTTTAATTCTAGACAAAAATCATTTACAAATATGAAGTATTTTTTTCAAATTGTATAAAAATAATTGCTTTTGCTCTACATTTTTCGAAGAATATAAATTGCAAGTTCGTCGTTTCTATTCATTTGTTTTATCAATTAACCACACTTTTGAAAAATATTGAACCTCTTGACTGTAGTAAATTTAAATTATTTACATGAAATTTATCCCTCTTCTTATAATGTTACAAATTTTAACTCGCATTATTACTTATTTTATTTCAAGGTGCAATTTTTTAAATTTTACAATAAAAAAGAGATGCACATTTTTCAAAAATTTGGTTAATTGATGAAACAAGTGAACAGAAATGACGAATTTGCAATTTATATTCCTTGAAAACTTTAGAAAGCAAGAGTAATTATTTTTACAGAATTTAAGGCAAATACTGAATACTTATAAAAGATTTTGGTCTCGAATTAAAGAGAAAAATTTGTACATTATATTGTAAAACTGTCAAATCTTAAAGAAATTTTTCCATTAATTGGCGTTCGCTTGAACTCCAGATTCCAAAATCGCAATTTTCATAAAAAATCTCTTACTTTAAAGAATTATATTTTCAAATTTACAATATTAAATTGGTTTTTTTTGTCTATTTGACTCTAAATTTATTGAGCTTTAAAATGATCCTAGTTTGATAGCTGTAGCACCTATTTTTACAGAAATATTTGAATTTGAAGTGGAGCGAGCATTTACAAGTAAACAGTCAAAATGTACTGAAACTTTGCGACCCGAGTGTAATATATAATAAATAAGTAAATAAATAATAGATTATTGTAACGAATTTTATTATTTAATTAAATATAATTTGATTGTTTCTTAAAATTAACTTCTTTCAGCAAGTATCAATAAAATTATGAAGAATAGTTATTACAATTTTCGAAGAATTTATTTAAAATTGTATTTAAAAAATTTGAAATTTTGCGATGACAATAATTGTATTCATAAATGAAATTTTATTTTATTATTTATGAAAAAAAAGAATTCTTGTGACGAATATTGATATTCTTGAAAATAGTTGAATTACTCTGAATGAGTTTATTATTGTAATAAACAAATTAAATTGTTAACAATAATTTAATTTGAAGGAATGTTACACGAAAATATTCGAAACCTTCAAAACTGTTTGGTAGTGGATCCCCTCCTTCCTACTTATTGTTCAAGTAGTGAGGTGAGAATCTCTACTTCTCACTAGTGGAATTTTAGGAGATTAGAATGAGGTGTTAAATGAAGTTAAGATAATTATAAACAATTACAACTTTTTTTCATTCCTCTAAAACCCTAATACATATTTATTTATCCTTTTCTTATTATCTCTCGTATGTTTAATTCATAACTATAATACATTCTTGTTAACGTGTGTATAATTCTAACACAATCTTTATTTTCCTCGAATGTATAATATTTGTATGTGTGTGAAGTATTATTTAAGTGTATGTGTACAATTGACTCACCTATTCGTTATTAGATATTATTCCATTAAACTTCTTATAATCCTTTTCTATAATATTTATTTTAAATGGACTTTTTATAGCACAATTTCTCACTTAGAACTTTTATTATTCTTCACTTTTTATACTTTATTGTTAATTATCAGTAATACGTATAACTTCTTTATATTCAAAATAACGGCCAAACTAACCCACAACTTACTATCGCGAAGACTCACGGGCAAATGCTCAGATTTCCCTGTGTTAAACGATTTTATTAATCGACATTACAGTGTTGAAATTTTCTTTAGTTTATTGCACCTGCTCGTTGCCAGGCGCTTTTCTGCAAGCTTGCAGTTTTGGACAGTGGTGTGATCTTGGTTCATTGACCTGGACACACCACTTCTTAGATTTCACAATACATTAGTATTTTAAGTATCATTCTTTTAAATTAAGTTCATTCACTTTTCATAACAAATTTATAAATGTGTGAAATGTAATAAACAGCTATAAATGAGAATTATGTTTTATGTATTTTACTTCTATTTTAATTCTTGTAACCAATATTATAACGAATAGATGAATTATGATTGTTTTAATATTATTTTTAATATAGGTATTTGTATTTTGTTTACACTTTCTTATAAACATTATATTTGTATTTTATTATCACAAAGGGATAAATTGTGACGAAGTCGGTTTGTCACAATTATATTTTATAAAAATAATCAAATACCTGAAAAAATGTTTAAAATTTAAAATTATGTTGTAATATTGGTATAAAATTTAATTTGTAGCATAGAAGTTTATAGTGAAAAAAATAAATAGGCGCGCGTAGCGCAGAGTTTGTTCTAGTATACCTTAAATTTATTCTTTTTTAATAAATTTTAGAATCATTAAAAAATTTCCGAATAATCGAAATTTTGTTCAAGTGTATTTGCAAATTCTCAAAGAATAACATAACCATTAGAATATTTCAAAACATGTCGCTTCCGTTTTTCTTGAAACTTATGTTAAAATATAGTTTAAGAATTCTTTAGTTTTATTCTCTGTAAACATTATAATGAGCAATTCGGTTGAAATTAAGAAAATAATTAAATTTTACAAATATGTCAGAGTTTATTAAACTGTGTAAAAATTTGAAAAAATAAATTCCGACTGGTACATACATTTAACCTTCGAAATTTTTGTAAAATTTAATTAATATCTCAAATTTCCATAGATTGCCCATTATAATGTTTACAGGGAATCACTAATAGTAAATAAATTTTGGTTTTAGTAAATGAGAGAAATAATTATTTAAAAAATTGCTTCACAATGGCAATTGTTTATAAGGTGGTTTGTTTTAAATTACAGATTGTATGCAGTTTACAATTATTTTTTATTTTCATTTTTTCGTACACTTTCCCTACACTTTTGCGTTCTCGCTAGATTTTGTACTTTGTTTAAGTGCGCATACTCTATACACTATACGCAATAACCTAAGATGCTTGAGGGAAATGAAATAATGTCCTTTTGCTGGACTGAGTCCAGTTTTTTAAATATTGACTCCCAGTTTTTCAAACTCTATTTTTCTCAGTGTTGATGTTTTCGACTAAAGAAATTCGAAAATAAATATAACAAAACATTTTTTTAATAAAATTTTTTCCTTTCGTTTCTAAAAATGTAAACAATTTTAATATTGTAAATTAAAATTTGTAATTCACAAATAAAATATATAAACATTTTTTTCTTTAGTGAGATCTTATTTTGTTTTGAAAAATCCATTCATATAAGTTTATATTATATTATATAATATATATATATATATATAATATTATAAAATAGGTGTAAATGTTTTTTGGATTAATTAAATTTAGTATATGATGTTGTTTTTGTTCTAAAAATCCACTTATTTATTTCTCTTTCCTACATTAGCTTTCGCCCGACTACGTTGGGCCTCTTCAGACGAGAATTCTAGAGAATAAAAATGTAGGAATTTTAAATGTAGACACTGATTTTCAATTTCCCTTAATATGTGTGAGTGTGTGAGCGTGATGAGACCCTTCGGACTTCCTCGTACGAATTCGGGTTTTCAGATAAATCGTAGAGTCAGTCAAAATATTATTACCGAAAGAACAAGACGTATTTGTCGATTCCAAAGAATATTATGTTAAACTATGTTATTCAGTATAATTAAAGTATTTTCATTATTTTAAATAAAGGTGTTAGTTATTTTACCTTGTTAACATTCAGTCTAATAAAAATTACTACAAAATTGGGGGTTCGTCCGGGATCGACAAAATAAACAATAAAAGGAGATATCAAACAACGACGACATTTTGACTCGAACAAATTAATTTCTAAGACGAGATATCAGCTAAAATAAAAAAGAGGAATCAATCATATTTGAGGAGTGAAGCAGCAAGTGATTTTTGGCCAAAGACGAGAAAAAAAACGACGACAGATCAACAGTATTTATGACGGATCCAACGACGATAAAATGTAAAGAAAATCATGGTTTTCACGATTCTATAAGGCGTACATTTTCATTTTGATCGAGGCTGAGATTATCAAAGACGAGGAACGACGCTGAACGAAGGAAGACAAAAGTATAAACCTACGAGGTAGAAGGTCACTTCAATTACAACGACGGTAAATAAAATAAAATATTGTAAGTAAACGAATTTTTAAATATTGTGAATATAGAGAAAATTTTAAAAGAATTTTAATTTCGAAATAAGACGTATTGTGAATGAAATAAAATTATCAGGCGAGAAAATAAAATAATAGTAATTATATTTTCAAATATTGTATAGTCAGAGAAATTTGAAAAACGCAATTTTAAGTTGAAATAAGACGTAATTAAAAACAAATATAATTGTCAGACGAAAAATAATAACGTTTTAAGTGTATCGTAGGAATAATAATTTTATGAATTTTTAAATTGTTGGTGTGTTGTTGTTAAACATGGAGAATTTATCTCAAATCGAATCAATAAAAAATAGAATAAAAACGGCACCGCGTAAGTCAATTTTAGCTTTGTACAAGTTGATATTTGAAGAAGAAGGAGATCGGAAAAATAGAAGCAAGTTGCGCGAATTTTCTGGTTTTGACTTTGACGAAGATTCAGACGAATATCGAGCGAAAGTTGAATATGCCGCGAGATTTCCAGTAGGAGATTTAATTTCAATTTGTATAATATTAGGTCTAGATTATGCGAATGATAAACAAACACTCAGAGGAAATATTGTACACAGCTTAGTTGACATAAATTCGTTAGTACCAGTAGCTGACGAAAATGACAATACGGAAAATGACGATGACGATAGCGAACAAGAACTTATGAATTATACTGACCAGAGTCAGAATGGCGATGACGACGAAAATAGTAAAGCGGTACGAACAGGGAAGGCTGGTAGCATTTCTCAAGGAAAGCTTAGCATAGCTAAATTATTTGTTCAAAGCGAAAGCGGATTAACTAAGTGGAGTAAATTAACAGATGCTCTTATGGAGGAATTTTCAACAAAGGTTACAAGTGCACAGTTGCACAAAATGTTCTCGGAAAATAAAATGAAAGAATCTGATAATGTTTACGAATATTTTTTACGTGTAACGGAAATGGCATCTCGAGGAAATATCGAAATTGAAGCTATTTATGAGTACGTAATTAATGGGATCAATGATAGTGCAAGCAATAAAGCTATACATTACGGTGCAAAGTCGATTAGCGAATTTAAAGAAAAGTTAAAGTTTTATGATAAAATTCGAGATAAAAATAGTAAGAAAATTCAATCTACATTTAAGGATAAGAATAGTAAACATGACAGTTCAGACAGAATAACAAAGACGACGAAAGCAACTGATGGTAATAGTAGTGGTGGTGGTAACAGCAGGTGCTTTAATTGCGGAATGAAAGGTCATAGGTCTAAAGAATGTAGAAATAAAAAATTTGGAACTAAATGTTTTAAGTGTAATAATTTTTGTCATGTAGCTGTAAATTACAAAAATGAGAAACACGTTGAAAGTTCTGAAGTAAGTGTAACTTGTGTCAATGCTGTAGAGAATTCTTCGCCTTGTAAAAATATATGTATCGAAAATGTTAAATTTGATGCTTTGATAGATACAGGAAGTCCTATTTGTTTAATAAAAGAACAAATTTACAATAAATTGTTGAATGTCGAATTAAGAAACATTATGAGACCAATAACTGGTTTCGGAAAGGGACAATCTATTACTAAAGGATGTTTTTATTCAAGAGTTGAAATAGACGGTTGCGAATATTGGTTGGATTTTCATGTGGTAGCTAACGATGCTATGAGTTATAATGCTATAATAGGACGCGATATAATGAATCAAGCCGAATTAAATTTCATGACAGATTAAAAGGAGCATGACGTTACCGGCAGAAAGTTATTAGGAAAGGCGGAAAATTTTGAATTTTTAATGAATTTTTATTCGTTAATTATAATTATATATTATTAATAATAAATCTTACCGATTACCCAATCCCCACCCTTTACATTCCCTACTTCATTCTTTCTTCTCTCAATCTCTCCAACTCATTCAACCATCTTTCCCCTTTCCCATCTTCATTCAAAATCCACATCAATCTATCTCCCACTCCACACAACCCCCCACCCACTTCCATACCTCCACTACATCTATCTAACACATGCTCCCACCCTTCCACTTCGTACCCACACATTCTACACATTTTCTCATCTCCATCCAACCAGTAACTACACTCCTTCATCCCCTCTCCCATTCTAAACCTACATACCCTATTCCATCTCTCGTACTTTCCCATTCTCAACAGATACAACGGCATACCCCCCCTCTCACCATTCTATACCATTCATTGTACCTCGAGTCTACAATTCTTTCCCATTTTTTATCTTCATCCATTTTCCTCCAACCCTCCATAACATTCTTACTATCCCCTTTCCATTTATTCCCCTGCTCCAATGCATCTCTCCTCCCTCTTTCCCATCTTGACACTCCTTCTCTTCTTTTCCCCTCTCCTTTCTTTATCCACTTCAAACATTCCCTAGCTATATCACTTCCTCTCCCTTGCTCCAGCCTTTCCTCCAACCCCAATGCCCTCTTTCTTTGCCGAATGCCCTCTTTCTTTTCCCTACCCAGTTCCTCCCTTATCAAGTACCCCGGACAGTTCCATTCCACCCCCATAGGCCATCTTAAAAATCTCTCATGCAACCTCTCTATCTTACCTATCTCCTCCCACCCCCAAACTTCCACACCATATCCAATCACTGCCCACACTAACACATCAAACAACCATACACGCTTCCTCCAATCATTCTTAAATCTTCTCTCTCCAATCCCCCATACCTTCCCCATCATCCTACCACCCATCTCCACTCTTCTTTCCACATTTAAATCCTGCCCCCATTCCAATTAAACCAATAACCTAAGTAACAAAATTCATTCACTTCTTCCACCCTTCTACCATTCAACTTCCACTCCTCTTCATCCAGACCTCCTTTCTTTCTAAACCTTAATACTTTCGTTTTTTCCACATTCACCATCAAGTTTCTCTCCCTAACATATCCTTTAAATTCTTTCATCAGCTACTTCATTCCTCCTTCGTTCTCGGACATTAATACCACATCATCCGCATACGCTAACACATATACTCTCCTCTTTCCCAGAATCACTCCTCCTTTCCCTTATCTTCCCATTCTCTCTTCCACATCCGCCAACAACACGTTAAACAGAATTGGACTAAGGGGGCAGCCCTGCCTCAATCCCCTCCCCATCCAAAACACCTCCCCTAAACTCTCCCCAATTTTCACCCTCTCCCTCGTGTCCTCATAAAACTCCTTAACCCTTTCAATTTACCCCTGCCCTATTCCCCTCTCCCTCATTGCCCTCCATAAGATCCCCCTGTTAACTGACGGAAATGCCGCCTTAAAATCTACAAACGTAGCTACCATTTTAACCCTTTCTTCCCTTAGCCTGCTGTTCACCAGATAATTTAATACAAAGATGTTGTCCACTGTCCCCATTCCCTCCCTGAACCCCGTTTGGTTATGTGGAATCACTCTTCCTTTTTCCACCTCTTCTTCCAGTCTTCTTTTGACTATTTCCGCATACACTTTGTAGCCCACCGGTAACAACGTGACACCCCTATAATCTTCCACCCTATCCCCATTCCCTTTTTTAACTATTGGCACGATCAAACCCGTCTTCCATTCCTCCGGCCATCCCTCCCCCCTCCACACCATGTTTGCAATTCTCTAAATATCATCCCTCACCACTTCTCCATATTTCAAACATTCCCCTTCCACTCCATCACCCCCTGCCGCCTTATTCTTCTTAATCCTATCCAATGCCTCATTTATTTCCTCCTTTGATATCTGTCTTTCCTCCCTCCCTATATCTTTATTCCTCCCTTCCCCTCTTATTCTACCCTCCACCCCCCACTTAAACCCTTAAAATAAACCGTCCACTCTCTCATTTCTATGTCACTATTTATCCCCTTCCACCTCTTCCTTTCCCTGTTAATCACCTCCCATTCCCTTCCCTCCTTAATCGCTAATTCTACCTCCTGCAGAAACCTAACCTTACCCTCCTCTCTTTTTCTCCTTACCAGCTTTCCATGCTCTCTATGCATCTTGTTATAAGCCCCTCTATCCGTCCTACCCACCCTCCAATCTTTAACCGCCTTTCTCAACCCCATCCTACTCAAATCACACTCCTCATCCCACCACCCCCTGCTCTTTCTATTGCCTCCCTTTTCTTCTTCCTCTATTTCCTTCTTCACCTCCATCAAAACCCTTCCCAATCTTTCTAATCTCTCATTGACCCCCCCTCCTTCTTCAAAATTTTCCGCTTTTTTCTTCACCTTATTTCCATCTCTACCGATTTCTCTCTTGCCCACTTACCCATTTTTACCCTACCCTTATTTTCCCTCCTTTGTTCATTCGCCCGTCCCGTCCCTAATACCCCCCTCCTTCATCTTTACAATTAATGGGAAATGTCCTGAATCATTCTCCAACCCCACCGTCATCCTTTCTACCCTGCACTTCGTCTCCTCATCCGTTATCACATAATCAATCACAGTTTCCCCCCTCCCTATAAACGTATATTCCCCTTCCCTGTCCCCCTCTATACCACCATTACAAATTTCCCACCCCGTTTCCCCCAAAATACCAATCAACTTCCTCCCATCCTTATCTACTTCTTTATGCTTCGATACCCTCCTATACCTCTCCTCTGCTCCGTTCCAATCCCCCCTCCGAGTTCACCCGTCCACGCATTGAAGTCCCCCCCTATCAGTATCTTTTCACCCTTACCCCTCTCAATCCAATCCTCCAATTGTCTCCATCCCCTTCTTTCCCCTCTTCTTCTATATATACCTAGTACCGGTAATTTCTCCCATCCATATTTAACCCCCCTTACCATGCATCCCTCCTTCTTTCTATAACCACCCTTTACATCTTTCACATTTAACTCCCTTTTCACACCCGACACCATTCCCCCTGCACTTCTCCCCTTTACCTTTTCTTTCTTCGCCCCTTGACATGCCCAAATAAACCCTTTCGGCAGTAGACCCTTAACCCTTTCTTTTCAATTTCAAAATTTTCCGCCTTTCCGAATAACTTTCTGCCGGTAACGTCATGCTCCTTTTAATCTATCATGCATTGTGGGCATAGTAAAGCATATGGTAATCGATCAGCATTTGACATTTTTTTCACATTTAATTTTTCGTTTTTACTCAAAATTTTGTATTTCCTTCTCGCAATAGCCATATTTATACATCACGTTACTCACGCTCTTCATATATATTCTCAACTTTGCTTAGGAATCTTTAAATCGAGAGTTTAAAACAAAAAGTATTCACGGTGAGCAAAATGTATTCACCGTAACCCACCAATACGGTTTTGTCGCGAAAACGCATTCACCGAACGTCACCACCAATACTTTTTTTCTATTCTGAATACTTTTTTTTTACTAGGGCTCATATTAAATT
Source organism: Leptopilina myrica (nomen nudum) (assembly GCA_032872475.1). Classification (NCBI taxonomy): domain Eukaryota; kingdom Metazoa; phylum Arthropoda; class Insecta; order Hymenoptera; family Figitidae; genus Leptopilina; species Leptopilina myrica (nomen nudum). The sequence goes on along the minus strand of CM065462.1, from coordinate 15,990,476 downwards.
TTTTTTTAATAATTACAACAAATAAAATACTCATCCTGTGTATTTATGTTAAAAAGTGAGTTTGTCAATTTATAGTTCATAATATCTTATATTTTCTAAGAAACGGTCGTTGCAGATTTTTCACCATTTTAGATCTGCATTGTCGGTATGTGGTTCCTTTCCTCATTTTCAAGTGTCATTCTATTATTTGAAGAACATTTTTAACCATTTACCTAAATATTTCATTGAGTTTCTACAGTGGCTCAACCCTTACACCTATGTCCAACCCTTACAACATTTTTTTTTATTGCTTATAACTTTGAGACTTTTGACTGAATTTTTTTGCAATGTACAGCAAAAACATTGCATTTAAGTTGATCTTTCCAACCGTCCGAAATTGTGCGAACGCTAACATCTCGACCTATTAAATATATATTATATATATATTATATATATTATATATATATATATAATAAATCATAAATTAACCAATAATATGTATATACTAGAAATAAGTTTATTTGAAACAACCAACTAAAAACTTCACAAAATCGTATTGGAAATTTTCTTCTCGCTGCTACACATTAAATATGCAGTAAGTCTTAGAATGAACACAATGCAAATATTTAACTAACACTTATAATTTTGTTTTTTCGATTTACCGGTTTAACTATAATGAATTTGACGCGAACGAGGACTGTAGACAAGTGAGACCGCCATTTTTAAATTCACACACGTACTTTTTGAGACAAGCAAATATTTTTGTTTGACTAAAATAAAATGATTTGGTTGAATCAAACAAATTTTTGTGTTGTGTCAAACAAATTGTATTCAACTAAATAATATTCTCTATTCAAGACACTAATTTTTTTAAATAAAACAAACACCTTCAAATTAAAAATTTCTTTCGGATAACCAAACAAATTTTACGCATTTATTAGAATGAACCAAATTTTTATTTAAATCAACGAAATTATTTTATCGTAACAAATAAAATTAATTCGATAATAATAATTATTGCTCAGTGCAATAATTATTACTAATTCAAACGGCAATCAAACGGCAATTGATAGGTCCTGGGTTTCGAGCCCCAGCAGAGTTAGTCCCCAATTTTTTTTATAGCTTTAAATTTGTTTTTCAATTCAAGAATTGTACACTTCACGTTTAGTGAAGAGTCTTACTAAATGAGTTGACAATTGTTTCGTGAAAAATTCTGGGAAAATTTAAATTATTTATTTTAAAGTAAAATTTTAACAATCTCAAGAAATTCAAAATTTTACCTTTTTTTGAAAAATATAAATAGCGATTACTTTTATACATTTTAATAAAATATATACTTTCGATACATTAATTGATTTGTTTTCTTGCCAGAAATGTAATTTTGACCAGAATTAATAAAAATATTAATAAATAAAAAAGTTAAAAAATGTTTTTTTTAATTTTGAGAAAATTGTGTAAAAATTTTTTTTAGAATATATTTGGAGATCCTTGTGTCAGATTTTAGATATTAATGAATGCAATAAACCTGCAAAATTTCAGGACAATCCAATAAAATTTGTCCCAGATATTTTGTACACAATATTTTGTGACATACACACACATACATACACACATACATTTGGACATTTGTTCAGAATTGAATATACATATGTTCTAGCCAAAAATGAGTCCATATAACCTTCATTTGAAAAATTGAAAATCATCACGAATGCAAACCTTTCTTATGAGGAAGCAAAATTAAAAATATATATTATTCAGATAAAGTAGACGTTTTCTCTCAAAAAATTCAAACAAGTCAGTTTGAGTTCCAACAACAACATTCGGATAAAAGAAAGAATGAAGTTATTTGCATCAAATTTGAAGTTATAAATCTTTTTCTGTACAATATATGGTTAAATCAGTAAGAAATTCTGATTTAGTTAAAAATTATGAAAATAACAAATAATTTTTTATTATCAATAAATTAATATAAATTAATGATAGCTAGCTCGAAAAGTTGAAGTGTCGTGTTGGCGCTTAATGCGTTCTTTTAGCGCACCCTTCAAATAATGAATTAAACTCCTGCCGAAAAGAAAGTAGTGTAAAATGTCAAAAAGAATATAGAGGATTACTGAAGCATACAAATTTTTTCTGTAAAGTTATTAATTCAAATGATGATAACATAAATGAATCTGTTAATTCATTCATTACTCCTATTCCTTTAATAACACATGCATATGATAGTGTAAAAGAAACAAATTCTTTATTCAAGACTATCCGAAAAAGTGCAGTGAAAAATCAAAGAAATTATCGTGCTAAACAAAAATTAAAAAAAAATTAATACTGATAATCATTCAGATGAAGTAGATGCTTCATCTGTAAAATAAAAAAAAGCCAGGCAAAATACCAAAAAATACAGGAAAAAAAGAAAAGGAAATAAGCTCTTTATTTAATGATTCAACAAATGTAATTTATAATGAATTGCAAAAAGGAAATGAAACAAAATCTTTGTTTAATGATAAAAAAATTTTTAGTCAAGTTAATGATTGCAAAGATGATAACATAAATGAATCTGTTAATTTAGAAAATATCTTTGCTTCTCTTCCTACATTAACGAATGCACATGACAGTGTAAACGAAACAAATCCTTTATTTAAAATTTTCCGAAAAAGTGCAATGAAAAATCAAAGAAATTATCGTGCCAAACAAAAAATGAAAAGAAAAATAAATATTATTAATTATTTAGACGAAGTAGATGTTTAGTCTGTAAAAATAAAAAAGATCCAGGTAGAATACAAAAAAAGTATAGAGAAAAAAAGAAATTAAAAAAGAAAATAAAATAAGCTCTTTGTTTAATGATTCGAAAAATGTTAATTCTAATGAATTCAAAAAAGAAAAGAAAATAAGCCCTTTGTTTCATGACTCTAAAAATGTTAGTTCTAATCAATCTATTGATTTAATAAATACATTTAGTTCACAAAAAGCAATTGTTCCTCTGCCAAGCATATCAAATGCCAAAATTATTTATGAATGAAATTCTAATTAAAATTATCTGGAAATAATGAATTATTATTGTAATAATTGTCAAGCAAACCATTTTAAAGATGAAAGACTTAGTAAAAAATACACAGTTTTAATTATTGCTGTGGTCTTGGTGGTGTTATATTGCCTTCTGTGCAATATCCAGAAGACTTAAGAATATTGCTAGAAGGATTTCATACAAAATCAGGTCATTTTAAAAAGAATATAAGATTGTATAACAATTCCTTTTCTTTTGCATCTTTAAATGCTAACGTAATTAATTTTAATAGCAGAAGAAGAGGGCCATTTTGTTACAAAATTCAAGGTCAAATTTATTACCAAATTAATAGTGCTTTATATCCTGATAAAGGTGAAGACCCATGATTTGGTCAATTCTTTATTAACGATCCTGAAGAAGCAATTCGTTATAGATTAAAAAGTAACAAAAATTTGGATGAAGAACTTTTACAAACTATAGAAATAATATAAAAACTTCTGATACATACACAAAATCTTTTATGATGATGTCAGAAATAATTAAAATAGAAACTGAATTAGCAATACAAAAAAATTAAGAAATTCCTGAGTTACAATTGTTGTTTACGGAAAAAAGGTTGTGACAAAAATAGATACAATTTTCAAAGCTCTAATGAAATTGCTGCTATTTTTAATACAAACTCTGAAGGAGTGAGTTATTTAGATCCGAATGTTGAACCGTGGATTTATCCCATATTTTATTTAATCAAAAATAAAGGTTATAATATTACTATGATTCGTAGTGATAGTACTTTTAGAAGTAGAAGCCATACTCTTTCTCGGTCTGCCTATTGTAAATACAAAATTGCTATAAAAGATAAGGAATTTAATCAATTTTTATATGGGGGAAGATTGTTTCAACAATAGGTAGTTGACAATTATGTAAAAATAGAGAAAGATAGATTGCATTTTTGTGCAAACAATCAAGCTCAATTGAGAAGTGAAACATATCAAGGATTAATCAATTATTTACAAAATGATGAGTTAGAAAATGATGTACATGTTGAAAAAATGCTTATATTGCCTTCCACTTTTATAGGATCACCTCGTAATATGATGCAACAATATCAGGATGGTATGGCTATGATTGGTCGCCATGGTAAACCAGATTTATTTATTACAATGACCTGTAATCCAAATTGGAAAGAAACACAAGAAAATTTGTTACCTCATCAAACTGATGCTGACAGACCTGATATATGTGAGTGAATATAAAGTTAAATAAATAAGTGAATTATAAGTGTGAATACTTCCTGAATTAGTGAATAGTAAGTATTAGTGAATATAATTAATGATAATAAGTGAATAGTAAATTAATAATAGAATTACATTAACATACTGTTTGTAAATTTTTTCAATCATTATTTATTTAAATAATTAAATTAAGTTGTGTTTAGTTTTAATAAAGTTAATTTTTTATGTTTATTAATAAGTTTATAAAAATTTGTTATAATTTACAATAAATTATCTATAATTGGATAAAAGGCAAAATTGGAAATTGGTTATATTGGATTAAAGGCAAAATTGAAAATTGGTTATATTGGATACAAAAGCTGGAAATTGTTTATATTGTATGAAAGGCAAAATTGGAAATTGGTTATATTGGATAAAAAGCTGGAAATTAGTTATATTGGATAAAAGGCAAAATTGGAAATTGGTTATATTGGATAAAAAGCAAAATTGAAAATTATTGAATAAAAAAAGCTGGAAATTCTAATGTAATATTACTATTTTTAAATTTTTATATAATCCTTTGATATAAGTAAATTTTATAAAATAAAAGAACAATGTCTAACAAAGGAGAAACTGTTAATTTGACTACTCATGATTTAAGTATTATTGTCACTGAAGGAGCAATGCCAAATAATGATCATATGTATGAATTTCAAAAGCTATTGGGAAGACAATCACATTTTATTTATAATATGCAAAATACTTTGTGTTTACAAACACTTGATTTGATAGTTCCAGTCGAGAAAAGTAAGCAGCACATTTAAATACTTTTTAGTGGATCTTATCAATCTGGTCCTTGGATTTGTACTTATTATGATGGAATAAGCCTTTACATTTTTGATAGCCTTAATAAAAAATATTTAAATCATGATCAAAGAGATTATTTAATTAGATTATATCCCTTTGAACCACCAGTAGTTTTCACAACTATTGATCAACAACCAGAATACAGTCTTTCTTGTGGAGTATATGCAATAGCATTCGCAACATCGTTGTTTTTCAATATTATGCCCCACTCTGTCAATTACTATTTTTGTAATATGAGAAATCATTTAATGCTAATGTTCGAAAACAATAGATTATGTAAATTTCCCTCTGTACAACTTTCTAATAGTAGATCTTGCATAGTTGCTTATGACTGGAATTGCCTTTTAAATAAAAATGATATTCAACTTCTGTATGGAGAATCAAACTTTTCTGAAAACTCTATGAAGAAAGAAATTTCTTTCCCGAGCATAATAAATGAAATAAATGAAGGAAATATTGCATCAACAACACTTAAACAAAGTAGGGCTGAAATTCAAAAAAGTTATCTTGAGAGTCAAAAATTAAAACGTAAAATTGATAATGCAAACTATTCAGAAAAGGCACACACTTACATTTCTTTTCCGAGAGAAATAAAAAAAATGAAGGAAATATTGCATCAACAACACTTAAACAAAGTAGGGCTAAAATTCAAAAAAATTATCGTGAGAGGCAAAAATTAAAAGGTAAAATTGACAATGAAAAATATTTAGAGGAAGCATACACATTCATTTCTTTCCCGAGAATAATAAATGAAGGAAATATAGCATCAAAAACACTTAAAGAAAGTAGGGCTGAAATACAAAAAAATTATCGTGAGAGGCAAAAATTAAAACGTACAATTGATAACGTAAATTATTTAGGTGGAAAGCACACTTCAACTAAGAAAAAACTTCATGTCGAATCCAAAATTGAATATACTGAGAACCTTAAATTAAAAAATGAAAATAGTGATACAAGTTCTTTGATAAAAACAAAGAATACTCTATTACAGCATCAAATTAAAAATGAGTTAAATGAGTTAAATGTATTAACTTCAATACAATATCCAGATGAATTAAGGCTTTTGTTAGAAGGTTTTCATCAAAAATCAGGTAACTTTAAAAAGAATATAAGACTATATAATATTTCTTTTTCTTTTGCATCTTTAAATGCTAATGTAATTAATTTTAATGGCAGAAGAAGAGGACCATTTTGTTATAAAATTCAAGGTCAAATTTACTATCAAAATAATAGTGCTTTATATCCGGATAAAGGTGAGGATCCATGTTTTAGTCAATTATTTATTTATGACCCTGACGAATCAAGCAGATACAGATTAAAAAGTAACGAAAATTTGGACGAAGAACTTTTACAAAATATAGAAAATATTATGAGAACTTCAAACGCATACCCAAAATCTTTTATGGTGATGTCAGAAGTAATTAAAATAGAAACTGAATTAGCAAGACAAAATAATGAAGATGTTCCAGAGTTACAACTATTGTTCACGTTGAAAAAAGGATTTAATAAAAAAGATATAATTATCAAAGTTACAATGAAGTTGCTGATATTTTCAATACAAACTCAGAAGGAGAAATACCAGCATCTTATGTAACAGTTTATATTAAGTCTACAAAGGAACTGAAATCAGTTAGTAATTTAGATCCGAATGTTAAACCATGGATCTATCCAATATTTTCGTAGTGATAGTGATTTTAGAAGTAAAAAACATAATATTTCTAGGTCTGCCTATTGTAAATACAAAATTGCTATAAGAGATAAGGAATTTAATCAATTTTTATATGGGGGAAGATTGTTTCAACAATAGGTAGTTGACAATTATGAAAAAATAGAGAAAGATAGATTGCATTTTTGTGCAAACAATCAAGCTCAATTGAGAAGTGAAATATATCAAGGATTAATCAATTATTTACAAAATAATGAGTTAGAAAATGATGTACATGTTGAAAAAATGCTTATATTGCCTTCCACTTTTATAGGATCACCTCGTAATATGATGCAGCAATATCAGGAAGGCTTGGCTATTGTTGGTCATCATAGTAGACCAGATTTATTTATTACAATGACGTGTAATACAAATTAGAAATAAATACAAGAAAATTTATTGCCTCATAAAACTGTTTCTGATAGACCTGATATAGTAACTTGAGTTTTTGCCTTGAAAGTTAAACATCTTTTAACAGTTATTGTTAACAACAAGTTATTTGGAGAAGTTAAGTCACTATCTTTATTGAATTTCTAAAGCGAGGATTGCCACATATTTATTTGTTAGTTATATTGAAAGAAAATTCTAAATTATTAACAATTGACAGTGTTGATCGTTATCTTTGTGCAGAAATTCCTGATGAAAATAGCAATCCTTCTTTGCATAAAATAATAATGCAAAATAACATTCATGGACCTAGTGGAGATTGGTGTTTAATTGATGGTAAATGTTCAACAAATTTTTAAAAAAGCTACCAAGAAGAAACTACAATTGAAGAAAATTGTTATGTTCGTCGTCGGCGAAGAAATAATAATAAAACGTATGAACGACCAAACAGATTTGTTGTTGACAATTCTAATGTAGTTCCATATTGTCCTATACTTTCAGAATTAGTTAATTGTTATAAAATGTGGAAATAGTTTTAAGTATCAAATCTGTTAAACATTTATATAAATATATATTCAAGGGTCATGATGCTGCATCCATTATTATTACAAATTAGAGTGGAGCGAAAAAACACTTTTTTCGAATTTACAAACGTAATAGTGCGGAAAACTTGCTGTCAGTACAGACAAATAAAACGCAAAAAATTTTTTTGAAATCGATGAATATCTTCCATTCGCGCAATGAAGTCAAAGTTTTAAAATTTCAGAAAAATTAAGAGATTCAAATTTTTTCATGTAAAGTTGGAAATGAAGAGCGAAATATGTTTTATTATAGTGAATGCAACGTAATAGTACACAAAAGTGACTCAAAACCAAACTACTGTTCTAAGGGAAAAATTCTATAATTTGTTTTTTACTATAATTTTTTTTTTATAATTTGTTTTTGCAGTTGCTTCTTTACGGGAACTGTAACCTAAAGGTAAAAGTTAACTATAGATTTTTTTCTTAGAATCAGTACTATAAGCGAAGAGAAAATTTTAAGTTGGTGGAGCATACGTCAGTATATGTTTCTTAAGGTATATATTTCACAATTTCAACCACATTAGAGATACTCTGATATTTGGAAACAGAATACTACTTTACATTAGCAGCGACAATTATAAGTGTATTGAAACTCATTTCTTGAAGTTGATCCACTTAATTAAGGTTTTGTCATTGCATTTGCAGTTGAATTTTTCACTTACTTGAAAATAATTTTTTTTTCATTGTATTTTATTAGTGATTCACTACTTACCAATACATCGCAAACTTTACTTAAAAACAATAACATATCTACAACTATTCCGGTACCTTACGTTTGGGGTCTTTAATTTTTCTATATCAATGGAAGTTACTACCCAGAAACGAAAACCTATAACAAGACATTCATTTGAATGTTCACTAATTGGCAATCCTAAGGATTTGCCAAACTCTGTACTTCCTACTAATGGTAATGTTCTACGATGCTGCAATGAGGAAAGATTTAATCTTTCGTCGAAAGTCAATAGGATTAATGTATGTTTTTCTGATGTAGCTAACATTGTATCAGAGAAAATCGTAGAAGTTTATAATAAAGCTTCTATTCCAGTAGTATCAAAGACAAGAATTATCAAAAAGATTCAGGAATATCACAGTAAGTACATCAATATCAAAAAGTCATTCGAAAGAGACAGCAAAAATATGGGCTCAACATTTCAAACAAAGCTTGCTGAATTTACAAGTTCATTGACGCAATTATTTGACGTGGCATCCTGCAAGTGCACTTTGACACTAAACTGCACTTGTGACAGGTCTCTCGCTCTTTGTATCTGTCCAAATCCCGTAACTGTAACATGTACATGCGAAAAGTCAAGAAAAATTCCCGCCATTGAATTGAAGTTTATGTATGATCAAAGAACCAACCGAGAGGGAAAAATTTCAGGCGTTGATCGCAAAACATCTATGATACTTACCAAGCGACTTGAAAGAAAAAAAAAACGAATCCATTCGCTTATGTCCGGAGCAAGTAAGTTCTTCTGCTGTAGTTTCATTTTGTGATGATACAGATGAAGAAAAACCGTCATCTAATGCAACTTATTGTCAGAGTCCTTCTGCACAAGAGGAAACATTTGAACCTCCGAAAAGAATCACAGATTATTTTAAGGATTCAACATTATCTCGTGTTAAGTCGTTTAATTTAAAAAATACAGCTTTGGTATGTGACCGATATGGTGTCTCTGATAGAGCAGCCGCGGCAATTATATCTAGTACGCTTGCTGATGTCGGAGTTATAACCGAATCAGACAAAGCTCTCGTAATAGACCGAAGCAAACTCAGAAGAGAAAAACAGAAAAATAGGACAAGTTTACAGCAGGAAAAACAAATAGACGATTCTATACGAGGCTTGTTTTTTGATGGTTGCAAAGATAAGACATTGCACATCGAGAAAGTAGACTCAAAGCGCTTTAGACGTACCATTATAGAAGAACACGTGTCTTTAATTGAAGAACCTGGGTCTCGATACCTTAGTCATGTTGTTCCAGAATCTGGAAGTGCAAAACATATAAAGGAGGCAATTATATCCGATCTTGTCAATCGATGTTCTCTTTCCCTCCAAGAGTTAGATGTCGTGGGATGTGATGGAACAAACACAAATACCGGCTGGAAAAACGGTGTTATTCATCATATAGAAACTTATTTACAACGAGAAGTGCAATGGGTTGTCTGCATGTTACACCTTAACGAACTTCCATTTAGACACGTTTTTGAATATCTAGATGGTTCTACATCTGGACCAAATTCGTTCTCTGGTCCAATTGGAAAGGCTCTCAAAAATTGTAATGCGTTACCTGTAGTCAAATTTAAAAAAATTAATGGCTTCCTGCCAAATGTAGACACTGATGATCTTAGCAAAGATCAAAAGTATCTTTTCCGCATTTCTCAAGCTATTCAAATAGGAAAATGTCCTCTTGATCTTGCTAAGGCAGATCCAGGATCAATCTGTCAATCCCGTTGGCTAACAACAGCAAACAATATACTCAGATTGTATATATCAACACGAAAACCGTCTGCTGCTTTAATTCAAATTGTTGAATTTATTCTTACTTGCTATGTTCAAGTATGGTTTTCTATAAAGAAACATAGCTCAATAGTAGATGGACCTAAAAATCTCTTTCTGATGATACAGGCATCAAAACTCTTAACGCAGACGTTGCAGGAAGTTGTTCAACCTGTAATACAAAATAATGCTTACTTCGCGCATTCGGAAAACCTGCTGTTGTCTATGTGTCTGGACGAAAGAAAGCAAATTAGAGAGCTTGCTTTTAGACGCATTTTAGAGGCTCGGACTAGCAAAACACAGGATAAAAAGAAGTCTGGAATACGCAACTTCATTGTTCATAGAGATGGATTTATTAGATCTACTTTAAAATCGAGGGAAAATATGCCAAAGTTTGATACAAAATCAGAGTTTGCATTTACGCCTTAAATATCTTCTCTTATATAACATGGTTGGTTGGTTGGGTAGGGCGGTGGTGGAACTCTATGTGCAGCCACCTTCTCGTGGTGAGTTCTGAGTCGTTTTTAGTTTTTATGAAACGGGCGAAGTGCTGCATTCACAATAAGGCATAAAAAGCCATAAAAATTTACGTAAACAAATAATATTTTTGCAGAAAGTGAGTATTTTTAGTTTTTTAAATTTTTAAAACTTTGACTTCATTGCGCGAATGGAAGATATTTATCGATTTCAAAATTTTTTCTTGCGTTTTATTTGTCTTTACTCATAGCAAGTTTTCCGCACTATTACGTTTGTAAATTCAAAAAAAGTGTTTCTTCGCTCCACTCTATTACAAATGCCAATGTTGAGGTGACTGTTGATCACAATGAAATTAATCATTATGCTTTGCCAATTATTCAAAAGAATTTTAATTTCTTGTCATTCTGTACATCCAAGTAAACTATGGGAACAATTTAAGGCTCCAGTGTCAGAAGATTATTAAAAAATTAACGACATTAAAGCTGAACAAAGGGCTTATAGAAATATTGAAACAATGTTATTTAACATAGGATATAATTTATGTGACTTTCAGGGGTTATTAGATATACAAGATAAAATTTTTACTCTACAAGTTCATGATATAAATATTACAGAACATAACATGGTTGTGGTGGATCTGGAAAACCATTTTTATACATTACGCTATGGCATTTATTAAGAAGTAAAGGAATAAATGTTTGCAATATGGCATTTACTGGTATGGCGTCGACTCTGCTTCCCAATGGAAAAACTGTTCATAAAGTTTTGGGTTCACCCATTCCACCTTCTTTGCCACAACATAAATTGCATTTAAAAATTAATTTTATTGTAATGCTTATTAGAAATCTTAGTATTGATGAACATATTTGTGAGTGAGTAGAAAATTTAAGTTATTTTGAATTATGAGATCTTGGTGTCTGCATTTAACAGACACTTTTTCTAGACCATGTTTTTCGGACTCAGGGGACCCCAAAACGTCGAGATTTCATGAAATTAGCGAAAGTCAATTTTCGATCAAAACTAATACTTTCTCATGAGATGAGAATGTAAAAATTAATTCAAAATTTAATTTTTTTAAAACATCCATTTTTCTAGCTTCTCCATTACTAAGTCAGCAATGGCTCCAGATAATGGATAACCCATTGGAGTTCCAAAAATTTGTTTGCAAAATTTACCACAAAAACAACAATATGCATTATTAATGCTAAACTCTAAGATATCGATAAACATATCATCAGGGATGTCCATGTGTTGTCTAATCTCTCTTCACTTTAACTTAACACTCTTTAAGACTAAATCTTTCGGTATGTTTGTAAAAAGTGACTTAGCATTTAATGACATCAAAGTGAAATTATCCGGAATTTTAAAATGTCTAATTTTCTTAATAAATTCAAAACTATTTTGAACATGGGACTCATTATTTCTAATAACTTTTTTGATCAGGGTGCTAATAAATTTTGATATTGTTGGTGATCCACAAAAGGATGTTACGGGTCTCATTGGGACTTCCGGTTTGTGGATTTTTTGTAGACCGTAAAATTTGGGAGCTACCGAAGTATAAGATTATACAATATACAAGATTTCAATATAATTTTATAAATAAATAATTGTAAAAATTGTGTAGATTACATTTGCATTATGTATAGAGTATTAAAATTTTTTATTTTATTGTTTTGATTTGTTTACAAACATTAAATCATGTGAAATTATCCTTTTGACGTAAAAGGATTTTATTTAAAAATCAAAATAAAATAGTTATTATTAAAACTTTGTTCCAATAAACTTCTAACCTTTTTATATTTAAAAGATTTCTTTTACAATAAAACTATTTCTGCTAACGATTAAAGGACATGATTTAAAAGGAAATCAGTTTTATGTACAATAGTTTTTCTTTGAGTGAGTATAATACAATTGACTTGAATTTAAGCAAATAATGTTCATCAACAAATAGATAACTTTGGACCTTCCTAATACCATTGTTCCTTTTGCAAAAAGTTAAATAGTTTTTCTTATTTTGACGAGTTTAAAGTTATGTAAAGCTCTTCTTCATTATTGATAAATTAATTATTGTTCATAATATTAATTGTCAATAGAAATGATAATTATTAACTTTAAAATAATTGTTTATTAAAATCTACATTTATGTGACCTGGTAAATATGTTCTTAAAGTTAACAAGTCGCTATTCATACTCCTGCACATTAAATTTGTAAAAAACTTATTAAACCAGAAGTGCAGGTTGTATTACGATCAAACGAGCACATCTTTTTATATAAGAATTTATTTATCTATTGTATTATTATTATATTTATTAATCAATATTGTTTGCAACAATTTAAATAAATTGTTTTATATGCATTTTTATTTTTCTAGTGGTTATACTAGATTAATTTAAATTGATTTCGATCATGTGCAATGAAAAAATTAAAAAAATAAACATGATTTTTTCTAAAAACATTTAAAATTGTTAACTTAACACAGTGATCTTCAACCATGTTTATGTTTACCTAAAATGACGTCAAAAACGGAAAACACAGCTTTATTAGGACTTAATTAAAGGTCAAAAAACTACTTGATTTAAAATCGAAGCTGCTTGTATTTTCGAAAAATCAGGAAATTAGTTTGTTTAAGACGTAAGTCATATTAAATATTAGCAGCGCGTTGATTTTTGTCTCTAAATTTTTTATTACTGATACTAAATATTAATAATACTTTTTTATATTATTGTTAGATAATACAAGGCAAGAAAAACTTTTATGACGCATGTCGAAGTAGGTTGCTTGTATGTTACAAAAAAATAAAATTATTAAGTGCACATGCAAATAAAATTAAACTAAATGCTCTTATGATTGTATTTCGTTAACATGAATCATAAGTATGACCATAAAAAGAACAGGAGGATAGTTTGTGGTCCGTGTGGCAAAAAAATTGCTTTCGAGAAAAGAAAACCTAAACAATTTTTTTAACTGAAAAACTTCAAAATCTTGTGAAAAATTTTGTAAGTAGCAATTATGATATTTTAAATCAAAGGTTTCCTCTAAGCAATTGCAATACGTATCGTTTCGCTCTCCTCGATTTACAGCAAATGTCTTATTATGATAATAATTTGCTGTAAAAAAAGAAACCAGGGGCAATACAGATTTCTGCAATTATTACATATGCTTAACATGAAGGTATTTTGGTCATACAAAGAATGATGATGGTAAAGGTCACGTACGAGATGTGCGTAATGTTATCACTGCAGCGAATTGTCACTATACTTCTTCAGATGTTTCCAAATTTAAAAAAAAGACTCAACCACTGAAAGTTGAGATGCCCAAAAAATTTATTAAGAAATACACAATTTGTTTTTAAGAAATTAGTAGAGCTAAAAGGTATTCTTGTAATACCAAAGGCGGGACAGGTTACGAAATTGTAAAAAAAAGAGTCAAACAAGTTTCACAGAAACAACAGGAGCAAATTGTATCTTTCATCGTAAAACGTAAAATAGATACACCAAGTGATATCAGTGATAGTCAACGTAATAATATTGAGTTAAATTTATCTACGAAAGGATTCCAAAAAACTGTTGTTGTAAATAAAAAAAAGGATGTGGTCTTTTCAGTAAAAAATTTAGACAACTTTCAAGTTGTCAAATCAAGTTCAGGAATATGAGTGTATCATCAAATCAGATGAAAAAAGTGACAAATTTCTTGAAATCTAACGCTGGTAAACAGTCTGTGCCTGCATTTTATAACACGAAACATGTTGTCGAAAAGTCTAGAAAATTAGAAGATGTGTATAAAGAAGACGTGTATTTGATTTCGATATTGGCAAAAATAAAATAAACAAGTTGTTCATTTCATGACCATTTAGCTTTCTCAATATATATTATTATATATAATTTTAAAAGTTAAATAATTATAATAGTTTATTAAATATAATTAATAAACCGGGTAAACTACCCTGAATAAATATTAATTATTTAATTTTTTATTATAGAATAATTATTTTAAAGTGTTATGATAAAATGTCAAAAAATACAAAATTTTAATTTTTTGTGAAAAATTATAATATTTATTAATTCCATAAATTTTCATGAAATATATACTTTATATACATAAATCGATTCGTTTTCATGCCAGGAATATAATGCTGAGAAAAATTAATAAAAATTTTAATAAATAAAGAAGTTATTTCAAAAAATAAAAAAATTCATTTTTTTCGAAAATTAAAAAATTGCTAAAAAATTTTTATTTTTAGATATTTTTGAAAATCCTTCTGTCTGATTCAAGATATTCGTGACCGTAATACACCTACAAAATTTTATCAAAATCCATCAAGATGTGTAAGAGAAAATTTGTCCACAAGAATCGGTGACATACACACACACACACACATACACACACACATACACACACACATACATACACACATACATCCGGACATTTGTTCCTCTCGACGAATTATATATACTACACTTGAAAATTTGTAAAAATAATTGATTTTAAAAAATTCGGAAATCGACATCACTATAAGGCTTCCTTTATGAGGAAGCAAAATAATGTTGTAATCAATATTTTAATAACTTAAAAATAGTAATCAAAATAATGTTATTAAATTAACCAAAGAATAATATTAAATACAATATTAATTAATTATAATTAATATAATTCAAGTGTATGCGTATATTAATATTCTATATAAAGTATCTATAATAAAAGTTGACAATCTTTAAAATAATCAACAAAGTTTTGCTTCGCCCTTTTTTAATAAAAAGTGGCCGTTCCACGAACCTAAGGAAGACTTATGCTTATTGTTGATTATAATAAAAATGACTCCACTCAAAATTAAAGATAATTTAATAATTTATTAAAATCAACTAATTTTTGCTTCGCCCTTTTTTATTAAAAAAAAAGTGGCCGTTCCACGAACCCAAGGGAGACTTATAATTATAGTTGGTTCCAATAAACAATTTATTTTAAATTTTTTAAGTTTTAAAACTTTGTTAACAGCACAATAAAGAAATTTATAAGTAAAAAGGGAAAATAAATCTCCACCGCTGCCACCATTTGTTGCGAATTTGTTTAATTTATTTTGTACTAATGATATTTATTCCTGATATGGTGTAGTTTCTTTCTTATTAAGTACTCTTCGGAATGCAACAACCGATCGAAATATATGCTTTCGACCGTTTAATAATGCGTGATTCGCCTTTCCCGGTTATCAATAACTTTAATTATTATTATTATTAAAAGATTTTCAAAAATTGATTATATTTATTTACTTTGGATGGGTTTGAATTGAGTCACTGAATTCTCTTGATTATAATTTACAGTTTATTTTCCCTTTTTTCTTTAATTCCGTTAATAACAATAAAATTATGATGATAATTTCTTACCTCTAAAATTTCTTAAAACTACCATCTCTATTTCCTTGAAGTGGGCCTGGTACTTTTTGAATTTTAGACCACCTCGATTGCTATCCGGAGTAATTCTACGTATATCTTGGGATTCTCGATTACTCGCGAAAAGAATTCTAACGCCCGTGATTTTAAGAATTAAACACTACAATTTTGCGTTTGAGGTGAGATTCACCAATATCGATTGTCGTGAATAATTTAACCTTTTTTAGTATAAAACTAATAAAAGGGACAGCCGACAAAATGTCGCTTTCCGTGATAAAAGACCGATGAAAACTGCCTGGATCGAAACATAATGTCAGTTCTTATACCAAGTGAACTATGTCACATTTGGTGGGACATTTCTGCGATCGTGGCATTCCTTAGGGATCATTGTCCTTAAGTTGAAATAAATGTATTATTTCCACATTTACACTGAAAAAATTAAATTCTAATTTTAAGAAAAACTTCTTATATATGCGCTAAGAATATTCTCCATTTAAATTAAGTGGGAAATATTCTTACAATAAGAAGTACATTATTATTGTAAGAATATTTCCCACTTAATTTAAGTGGGGAATATTCTTAGCGCATATTTAAGAAGTTTTTCTTAAAACTAGAATTTAATTTTTTCAGTGTAGAGGTGTCTTCTATGGATCACTTTTGCTGACTTAGCTATGGGTATTGTGCAAGTCGCTCGAATATAATTCCATGATTGCCAAAGACTAACAAAATTAATGTAATAATTATTGTCTTATTATTTGGCAATCATTATTAATCTATTATTTTGTGACCACAAGGTGAACAACCTTAGTGCAATAAGTTAATGAACTTATTTTAATTTAAAAGGGAATGTCCGAACATTGCAGAATTTCAGGTGCAATAACCGACATTCGATTCGTTCCAGGCCCATAAAAGAATTTTAAACATTAATTTCACCAATTTAATTGTGTTCCTTCAACAGGGATTTTTTAATTTAACATATTTTAATTTGTTACAGCATCGGACCGGGAAACTTATAAAGTCGATCAGCCATATAATTCAATTCTGTATTAATAAACAGAGGTTCGTGTCACTTTCTTTTTTTATTCAAGATAAACAAGATATAGTGTGAACTTGGGTAAATTCAAGAACCTTTTTTATATTTCTATTAAAAAACAAATGCATGATAATCGCAATAAATTTTCTTTCATCTACGGTATATTTGTGGATTAGCAGCATTGCTTGAAACTGTGATTGATGGCCTCAATCATTTCTTTGCAACCTAGCGTATATCACGTCTGATCGTTGGTATAAACCGAAATTCACGTAGGCTAAGTGTTCTTCAAAATTCAAGAAATGGGAATCGAAAAATGGACAAATGTTTAGAATTTACTTATCTTCTCCGGTCGTATTATATCATCAAACAATCCAAAATGCTCACGTTTCAATTTAAACAAAGGAATATCTTGGAAGAAGATTTCAGGATGTCGCTAGTCCGTAAAAGTTGATGAACAAAATTCTTTTAGAGAAATTTGCAACGCTGGAGGAGATAATAGGAGCATACAAAAATTTGAAAAAGTATTTCGTTTCATAAACTACGCTACATATGAATAGCAAATAATAATCAACGAGTTTATAGTACTAATGAATAATACAAACAAATGAGATTGAACAAATAATGTTAAATTAATGAGCATTTCCTAGATATTTTTTAAAGTAATTGACAGTTCTGTTGTGTACTGCATAGTTCCGTACTGCACTGTACTATGAGTAAAAAATTTAATAGTCTTAAAACTCACATAACTCGATCAATTTTTATCAAATTAAATTCAAATATAGCTCATTCGACGCGGAATCAAATTTACTATAAAAATAATGTACTGAAAAAAATCCCTAATATCGGATAACATTGTAAAAATGTCTTCAAAGTTAAAAATGGAGAAAAAATTAAAAAATTCCAAATATTTTCATCTACAGTTTCGGCAGTTCTTATTTCAGCAAAATTTTCAACACAATGTCGGAAAGCTTTGTTTTTCCCCTTTCGAACTAAAAAAAAGTTGGAAATTGGATGGAAATTAGCGAAACTATGAGTGACTGTTCGCATCAACCTACAGAAAAACGGTTTTTTGGCCAAAAGATGAAATTTTGGAGGTGTATTGGAAATTTCTCCTATACCATTTTTCTTAGTTTTACTAGACCTACAAGTTATACTAGCTCCGCAAAAAAGTATATTTTCACTGTCGCACAGTGTAATTTATAAAGTTGCAAGGTGCACTCATAAAATTAAATACTTTGTTATATTACTGAATAGGGGTTCAAGTCCTCTAGACTTAAGGAAATTCGGGAATTCCTTATTATAAAATTTACCAAATCAATCTAAAGTAAATGCAGGGTTAAATAACTCTTTACTTGACGACGTTGAAACAAACGATCACTCTGAAAACAATTTCGGGTGAAGCAAAAAGAATTATAATAGGAAATAATTTTAATACATTAGAGCAGTTAACAGAAAGGTTAAAATAAATTTACGCGCCAGCAAAATCTGTTTATCAATTACAAGGAGAATTAGGAGCAATATATATGTGGGAGCACAAAAATGTAATTTCTTATGGTTCAAGAATCGCAGAAGCAGCAGAAAGAATATTAGACGCGCATAGGCTTAGCAATGAAAATGCAGTAGTTGAAGCATTTAATACAAATTTAGATAAAAAAACTGTTGATTGTTTTTCACGAGGACTTAGACCAGACATTGAATTAAGAATAGGAACAGCTGATACTTTTCAAGAAATAGTTAATAAAGCAGTAGAAATAGAAAGAAAATTGTTATCACACCGTGAATTAAGAAAAAGTGAACATAATATTGAGTATAATTCTTATCCTAAAAATAATAAAGAATTTGCAAAAACAACAAAAATTAATATCGCTCAAGATATTAATTGCCAAATTTATTTACATCGAACGCCATCTACGAAAGGAAATGCAAGAGTTATATTACGATGTATTAACAAAAAGATGTTTACTGGAACAATATGTCCTTAGAAATTCTTTAGTCTTGGCCACTCAAGCACCCGACTTATTTGCGTATCACTTAATGAAAAAAGAAGGTTATATGTCAGTCTTAGCAGATGAAGTTATTCATATGATTAAATGTATACTAGTAGAAATCAATTTAAGGGAAACCAAAGAATGTTACCTACAACTTCCGGTTACAAAAGATAATAAAACATTTTTTTTAACACCTGTAACTCATATCTTAACGAAAGTAGGGACACTAGTGGAATGTAACACATTTTTACCATCAATGTTTATGATAGGAAACTCATGGTTCCAAATGTTGCCTAAATTAGTGACAGTAGTACAGCCTGCCATATTGAAACCGGACAAAAGAGAAACCTGGAAATATAATGTTCCCCCTTACCTAGCCACTAGTGGATTATTTTCACAAAAAGATTTAGAAAAATTAAGAAATTTTATTGTTACCGGCAGAGAAGCCAATAATTTTAAATACTTTAGCAAGAGGGATAATGGGGCAAACTATTCATGACACAGGCCTTAAATTTTCAAATGTATTAGAGGAAGAGACAATAAATAAAATAGCAGAATCAGCATGGGGAAAAATTTGGGTAATATTTACCAGTTTTGGGACTGTAAGTCCCAAAACATAATAATAGCAATGAAAACAATTAAGTTTATCGCTGACACCTTTATACATGGCTATGCATTATATAGCGTTTTTGGATGGTCTTTTCACTTTTTTAGAATCAATATGGGATTCAGTTACTAATGTATTTAGGAACGGCTTCTAAGGATACACAAACAACCACAAATCTGACACCATTAAACATCGAAGAAGAAAAAGAAGCTTCAGCCCCTACAGAAGAAATTGAACTATTGCAGAAAACAGAAGGTAGTAAAAACAACGTAGAAACAATTCGCTTATACCCACAATTACATCCTATCCACCACAACTCAACAACCTTCCGATTTTAAGATGGCAAATACGTTTCTAAATATGCTGAACATGTTGTTAAAAGAAAACACGGAAGATTACCTCCTAATTAATTCAAATTATCAAGCACCAGCGGATGCTATTCATCAACCTCAATATGTTACAGAAATAAGATACAAAAATTATATTATTTGTAGTACAAGCGATAATATGGAATTCGGACTCATTAGTTAAAACGATCGAAAGTATGGAGCACACCTTGAAATTAATATAAAACGATAGAGTGGGGATGCCTGTGCACACGGCTCGCCAAACTTCGTTGTTGCCAGGCAAGCTTTTTGCAAGCTTGCAAATTCTTCAAAATGGCGTGATATAGTTCGATGCTCTGTATCATCTATTGCCAATGTTTAAGTGTATACTTTTTCTTGGTATTTTACCAATACAATTAAAAGTCTTTTCTGTGGAAAGTAACTTATAACAAAGTAGACAAATTCCTTTTGAAATAAGAGTCCATATTCTTTCAATCAATTTTAGAATTATAATTTTAAAATAATATTGAATATTATTGGGAATGAAATCCATTAAAGAATAGTTATCGTTATTTTTAAATTTGGATAATATAATTATGAAAAAATAGTTTTAAGACAAATTAATTGATGAGTTAATTATGTAAATATCCTCTTATGTCCTGATTATATGTCTATTGAGTACTTAATTCTATTTACAAAAGTCCCAAATTTTTTATCAAATTATATAATATAACAAATTTTTAATTAATAAAAAAATTAAAAATAGTTACGGAGCCATACGTAACAAATACCCCCCTTTTTCTGGCTGACGTCCCTTGGCAGCTTTATGTTAAACATATGGTTTTGTAAAGTTTTTACATACAAGTCCTTCCTTCAATTATTTTAAGACATTTGAAATGCTGGTCCTGTTGAAAATAAGTAGTATTTAAACCGAAGAAAACTTTTGGTTCTACTTTTTTTTTAAATAATTCGTTTCCTCTTTTTTTTTATTTTAGGAAGATTTTTAGGTAATAAAGTTTGCTTTTGCTTTATTAGAACTAACAAAAGTCGGAAATTTTTATCGTTGTGTAGTAACAAGTAATTTTTGTATTTCAAATCTTTATGATCGAGCATGGTAAAAAAATACGTTTTAAATATATACTTATTTAACATCTGTCTTTTTGTCAAGTTACGGAAAGCATTCAAAATTTATTATTTATATATTTATGCGTTTTTACCAGACTTGATACTATTTGCCTTATTTTAATATATAATAATCTTTCTTTGTAGATAGAAAGCTATGAACGCATTGATTGAATATGCCTGTGTTCTCTATAATATTGATAAAAATTGCCTGAATAATTTGAACAAATTTTAAATACATTATATGTGATTATAAAGAAGAAAAACCCTTAATGTTCATGATACAGTTATTTCATGTCTCTCTTTTTTTAAAATTATCTAAAAAATTTTTGTACGTTTGCATGAGATAGCCTTAACAAATGTATATGCGATGGTTTTATTTCCTACAATCATTCAATTGCGACTTGCTAACATAATAATGATAGTTTATTTTTAAAAATTAAAGTTTTTTTATATAAAAAAAATATTTTACGAGAAAATACTGACATTGTTTCTTTAATATAATTCCGCACAAAATCATAAAAAAATTGACAAAAAATCAATAAAATTTATGTATATGGGCATAAAAAATTGAAAATTTCTGATTTTCTGACCCAATACCCCCCTTTTTGTGCGCTGTCGTCCCTTGACAGCTCTTTTTACAATTTAAAAATTTTCGTTATTTTCTGTTAACATTTGAAATAATTCGTTAAATAAAGGCAAACTTTTTTGTTGAATGATTCGTTTCTTCTTATTTTGTTTCATGAAATTTTTTAAAGAAATGTTTGCTTTTATTTCATTTGGTTTACAATGTCAGAAAGTAATGACGTTGTTTAGTACATTCTTTGTTTGTATTTAATGTAATACTTTTAAGATTCTGATTTTAATTCAAAGATCTAGCGTGGTAAAAAAATGTTTTTTTTTATTTAGTTTTATATGAATTTGTTGTATTTTACCAAACTAGATACTTTTTATTTCCGGATAAATAACTTAGTTTACTTGATTTACAATGTTTAAGATTCGGATAATTTTGGTTACCTTTAAGTTCATCTCTGTTTTAATTTGATAAACGTATATATTCTTTTATAATTAGCAGTTTAAGTACATATTTCCATTAATTGTAAACGAAGAATACATATGAAAAATTATTCTTTTAACAAACTTTATAGCGTAAGTTCGCAATATTTAAATTTCATTTGAATATGGGTTGTGTTTAACTCAAAAATACTTTGTATACAATTTTTGTTTTCTACATATAAATAAATCATTCGTTTTGTAAGAAGAGTATAACAAGTTGTAGTGATTTTATAAAGTTGTTTACAAAAAAGAAAATTGTATTATACAACATTAGAATATATATATTTTTTGTATTTTCATAATGAAATTAATATTGAATACTTGTATACTATAAATTATGTTAATATTTCCTTTCAAATTTTTCTCATAATTCTGACAAGGGAAACGTATTAAAAATATTCCTTAAATTTGATATTTATTGAATTATTACATAACATCGTAGCAAGAAAAATTTGGTTTAATTAAGACTTTTAAAAAAATGTGTATATTTAACCATAGTTTATCTTGATTTGGTTCATGAAATGTACTAAGATTTATATAAAAAAAAGTTGTTCATTTCATGACCATTTAGCTTTCTCAATACATATTATTATATATAATTTTAAAAGTTAAATAATTATAATAGTTTATTAAATATAATTAATAAACCGGGTAAAGTACCCTGAATAAATATTAATTATTCAATTTTTTATTATAGAATAATTATTTTAAAGTGTTATGATATAATGTCAAAAAATACAAAATTTTATTTTTTTGTGAAAAATTAAAATATTTATTAATTCTATAAATTTTGATGAAATATATACTTTATATACATGAATCGATTCGTTTTTATGTCAGCAATGCAATTTTGACAAGAATTATTAAAAATTTTAATATAGAAAAAAGTTATTTCAAAAAACCAAAAAATTAATTTTTTCAAAAATTAAAAAAATGTTGAAAAAAATTTTTTTTAAATATATTTTTGAAAATCCTTCTGTCTGATTCTTGGTATTCATGACCGTAATACATCTACAAAATCTTATCAAAATCCATCAAGATGTGTAAGAGAAAATTTGTCCACAAGAATCGGTGACATACACACACACACACATACATACACCCACACACACACATACATACACACACATACATACACACATACATCCGGACATTTGTTCCTCTCGACGAATTATATATACTACACTTGAAAATTTGTAAAAATAATTGATTTTAAAAAATTCGGAAATCGACATCACTATAAGGCTTCCTTTATGAGGAAGCAAAATGCAAACATTATCAGAGAATGAATTTACATATAATTCTTTAATTTAAAATAAAGCTTAAAGGTGAAGTGTTGAACACTGTTTTTAATAATATTTATGTACTACACCAATTTGTGGAAGTGCTTAAAAGAATTTAGTTCGATATGGCGTTAAAAAAGAACAAAAATATCTTTTAAATTATTTCTTATATTAAAACGTCTAACTGTATATTTTTGGCATTTAAACGTAGTGT
Source organism: Leptopilina myrica (nomen nudum) (assembly GCA_032872475.1). Taxonomy (NCBI): domain Eukaryota; kingdom Metazoa; phylum Arthropoda; class Insecta; order Hymenoptera; family Figitidae; genus Leptopilina; species Leptopilina myrica (nomen nudum). The sequence continues at coordinate 15,966,763 of CM065462.1, read as the reverse complement.
TTGACTATAAAAAAAAATTTATTATCAATTTGGTTTAAAAATATTATAAATTCAATAAGTTTTACTTTTCTCAGATACGTATATAAGCCTATTTTAGAGTGTTTTTAGAAAAAAGTAATGTGAAACATACGGCTTCTTTTTAAATGTTATTTTTTAAAAATGTAATATTTATGATCATTTAACCTCTGTTTTTGTAATACGAAAAGGAAGAACTAAATTGTAATCTAAAAATGATTTCACTGTTTAAAATGTTTTTAAGAATTTGTTTTACATTATATTTCAATTTATATATCTTTTTTTTAATTTTCAACAAACACAAAAATAAATAAATTTAAGTTTTATAAAAAAATAATTTTATTTCTGCTTTTATCTTTGAAAAAATGATTTTTTAACATTAAAATTTATAGTAGTTAACTTGATGATTTATGTTAGTGTTAGTGGTATTACAATAGTTTTATTTATGCTCGAAATTTAGAGTGTTCTTTCTTTGATATTACTGTTTCATGGTTTCTAAGGTGTTATAAGAAAATTAGTTGCAGTTTCTAGAAGTATTTAAAACGTATTTTAATTTGCAATTTAGCATATTTTAATCAGAACTTCCATGGAACGTAATTATGTGATATTTCAATGAATGTTATAATTATTCTTCATAAATACATTGTTACTGATATTTTGAACTTTAATTCGAATATAAATAATATTTTACTTTTTCAATATTAATAAAGATTATATATACAGTTGTTGTTTAAAACAATGTTAGAGCTTTCTTGATTTTATACACAACGTTAAGTAAGCATTTTAATCATGTAAAAGTTTTGTTTTAAATAAAACTTTTATTTTAATACCAATCTTTAGTGTAGGTGTTTTTTTTAGTATTTGGACAAAACCATTTTATAAAGCTTGTTAAGCGGTTGTATTTTTAATTCTCTTTTTCCAGGAGGATTTTATTGTAAATATGAAAGATTGCTTTAATTAAAATTTTTTTTTTTTAGTTTTTGAAATTCTAATTCAATTTTTGTGATAATTTGAAATTATTTATTTGCCTCAAATAAATGTTTAAAGAAAAGTTATGTTTGCTAATTTTAAGCTTTTAAGCTTATGTAGCTTAAATTAATAATAAATAATAATTAATAATAAGTAAAAATTGCTCTGTGCGTTGTAACTTTGCTTTTTAGATATTGTGTATATTTTGGTTATTAATTTCGTTAAAATATACTTTTTTAATTTAGTGCCTATAATTTTTTAGAGAATTATCATTTATTATTTATCATTTAAATTACATAAAAAATGAGAATTTAATTGTCTATGTAGGTAATTCTTTCAATGTATACTTCCTACCGATCTAGTCACCTGAGATGTAACCTTATACAGAGTCGTGTATCCAAGTTCGTACAACTGTCTAATTTTATACATTTTTTCTATATTTTATCGCAATCATTAATTTTTGTATTTAAAAATTATACTGTGGTTGGACCTTTCTAATTAACTGAATTCAGGAGATAATTTTGTTTACAATTGTAAATAATAATTGCAAATTAAAAGTATTATAGCGTGGATCTGAAGAAAATTAGACTTTGCAAAAATTTTAAATTGAAATCCTTGGAAGTCGCAATTTCTGTTATACTTTTAGATGATAACTGTACAGAATCATTTCTTTAAGACAAATTTAATTAAAAACACAATTTTAATAACAAAACTTTTGAAATATTTTTTATTTCAATATTTATTTATTAGATAGAACACTTTAATTATTGCAAATATTGTTAAAAAGAAATATTTTGTAGTGCTGTTTTGTGTTAAATATTACTTTTAAAGTACTATATGCGGACATTTACATTTAAAAAAAATCAAAATCACAATTTTATTAGAGTTTAAATGTCATTTGATTTATTAGTAAGTCAGCTTAAAATGTTGATGGTTATTCAATAAAATCATAGTATTTAATATTTTTATAAACTTTAAACTTAAATTCACACATTCACCAAACAGAATTTAATTATCCAAAATAACTTGTGATAAAATTCTAGAGAAAATAAATTATTTTCGTTAATTTTAAGAAATTTTGCAGCAAAAATTTACTTATTATTTAATTAATATAATTCTTTGCGAGAATTACATTATTTTTTTACAAATAATAAAATATTCCAAGAAAAATTTTAATAATTTTCAATTTTAACAAAATTTGTTTAAAGTATTAATCAATTATCATAATTGTAAATGACAAAATTGCTCTAAAAAAAATTCTATTATTTTTTTTTTTTTAAATAATGACATTTTTTATTGAATATTAAAAAAATTTTCAATTATTTTTTGTTAAATGTTTCGCGAGAATTAAATTATATTAAATCATTTCATGGATAATAAAATTCGTACATTAGATTCAATTTTTAGCAGATTAGAAAAAAAATATTTTTGATAAAACTTAGTAAAAGGTTAGAAAAATAAGAATTTTGAAATTGAATTTTTGTCAATTATTTGTGAATAAACAAATTTTGTGAATAAGACGAGTTTTTTTGTATTTCCTTTGGACATTGAAAGGAAATGGGAAATTTTTCTTGTGACTTGCAACATTTTGAACAATATTTTGAAAAACCACAATTAGTTTTACAAACCCCTTTTTTTAATAAAAATAATTAATAGTAAAAATTTCAAAAATAAAGCTTTTAAAAAAAAACTCAATTAATCGAATTAAAAAAAAATTCGTAATATTTGTTACATATTAACTAAATGGAGAATTTTTAAAACTTAAAAAATTTTTATAATTTTCTAAAATAATAAAACTGTCGTGCAAATTTAATTCTTTAAACATTTTGATAAAAAAAAATTTGCAATTCAATGATTTTTTTTGTTTTTGCATAACCTGGTAACCCTGGAAATAGCATAGAATTTGAACTAATTTCTGGAATTTTTGTTTTAATGAAACATATCAAGAACAATCCCATTCAGCATGCTATTTTTTATGTTAACATGTAATTTTTCCTCCTTCCATGATATATTCTCTTTAAATTAAAAAGAAATTTGGAAGTCATTGCCTAAAATGTTGTTAAAATTATTTTAAAAAAATTTTATATCTTTATTAATATTAATATTGCCCAAAAAATTATTATTAATTGCTTTTACTCAAGACTTAAAAAAATTTAAAGATGAACATTATTTAATTTAGATATGAGTTCAATGTTTTGTTTATAGCTGATTTTTTGAAAATGTCCTCTTATGTCTTGATTAATTTTGTAAACTCAACTCTCTTATTATAGATATTTTTAATCATTTTCATAAAAAATTTATTTATAGGAAAAAAATTTTATTTATTTATTTGTTTTTTTAAATTAAGTAGTTTTAAGAAACCTTTTAAAAGAATCAAATAAGAATCAGAAATAATTAGCACGTATTCATTTTTCGCACTGTGAGGCAGTCGTTGTGGTCGGCAACGACCACTATGTTTGACGGCGGCCGCCGGCGAGCACTTTGCGTACTTAGTAAAGACAAAAATGGGGAATCTGTTAATAAGTTCCAAAAAATGGTTCCATTTTTTATTTAATGAGCACTTTAGAATTCCCTTGAACTAAAGGCGCAACTCTTGGCCTGTTTTCACTTGATCCGTATTTTTGCTAGAAATATATGTACCCATATTTTAAGTTAAATGATTTACCCGTGATTATTATATAATTCGTTTATAATATTTAGAAGCCAAACAAAAGAAATCAAGCTTTCCCTTATCTAACCTATACCTAACCTGTTGAAGCTAAGTTTTGTTTCTAGTATTTTTAGTGTTTTGCTTCGTAATGTCTTAATTTCTTGAAAATAATACACATTCAACTTATGCTTTAAATTCCTACTAAGATTAATTCCTTTGTATTGGACCAGATGGTTTTCTTTTTCCTCAATAATTGTTTTCACTAAAATAATCCATTTTCTTCCTCTGTCATCTATATCTGAATTCAGGTTCACTAAAATGTTCTTCCGTGTGAATGACAATAGTCTTTTTGTGCGAAAATTTTGCTGAATAAGAGTGTTTAGTGTCATTGCCTTCTTTTTCTTCTCCATGTTTATAGTATCTGTTTCCATTTTGAATTTGTATACTTCTTCATTTTTTATTTTGTTCTTCTCATTTGATTCCACTGAAAATTTATCAAAAAAATATTTTTGATGTTTTTCTGATAATTTACTATTTCTTTCAATTATTTCTAAACTTTCTTGATTAACACTTTTGTGAGATAAAAAAGTCTTATTTATGGGAAATTCTTCTTCCTCAGCATATGTGTTTGCTAAAATGATGACGTCTTCATTTACCATTTGACCACTAAATTCTTCTTCCTTTCTAATTTTTAATTTTTTTCTTTTCTTTAACTCCTTTGCAGGTTTGCTTCTTTTCGTATCAGTATTTTGTGAAGTCACCATTTTATTTTTTTTACCGTTTTCAAACATTTCGTTGTCTAGAAAATGATTTTGGTTTTCTGCTTTCAACAACTCTACTTTTATAATACCATCACCGATTCTATCTACTATTTTATTATCTGGAAGTTGTTTATTATTACTGATATACTCTTCGGTAGTATTTATAATGGGACTTGTATATAACGACGTTTGTTTAATTTCTGAATTTTCCTCTGGATTATGAATTACTTTCTTGTCACTTGATTCTTCGTTTTCTGTTTGAAGGTGTGGTTCTTTTACGGAGTGCGATACATTATGATCCAATTGTTTTTTGTCCTTTAAAGGGCTTTGGTTTCTGGGCGAATCTTTAAAAATAATTGGTGGTATTGTGAAATCATAATCATATATTTTTCTATTTTTACGCCTGGTTTCTATAAAATCATTTGTTTCGAAACTGTCATTTACAAAATATGGTTTCTTATAATTCATATACGAGTCATCATAGTTAAAGCATTCATAAATTCTATGTTTCTCTCTTCCGTAATCATCCTGTATGTTGTGTCTTCTATATTCGTCTCTGAGATAAATACATTCTTCTTCGTCGATAAATCTGTGCTGTAGATTTCTGGATTCAACGTTATATTCCTGCAAATTCTGATCCCTGTTGTAAAAATTTTCTCTCTCATAACCTTCCGATGTCATGTCCATATTTTGACAATGTTCTTCAAAATTCGTGTCATTATTTTGGTTATTAAATTCATTATGGACATGGACCTTCTTACGAACTCGTTGCCTTTGTCGTTGGTTTCCTCTTTTCCGCTGTCGGTTACATGGTTGTTCGTATTTTTTCGATGCATCTAGTTCATACATGTTACCTTGGTTTTTCGCATTTTTATGATTGCACCAATTCTCATGATCCATTTGTGGTTTAATGTAATTAAAATGATCAAAATCTCGATCATAATCACTTTCTTCTATCCTGTGGCCGTCCTGCCTAATGTTACAGTTTTCTTGGTACGCATTTTTGTAACATTGTTTTCTAAAAATGCTTTCATGGTCCTTTACTTCAACATTATATCCCTTTGATTTCAATTTTTCTATGTAGCCTCTCCGTAACATTGCTTCATACACTGACCCCATTTTATGATTTAATACGATTAAAACATAAGCAATAAAAAGTAATTGATTTGTTTAACTAATCTTTAAATGAAACTGTTTCATAATGTTCATTACGTTAAATGTTCATAATAGATGAATAGATAATAGACTTTCTTAATGAAAAGAAAATTTTTACATTTTTCTTTACTGTACCAATTAATGAATTGTTTTTTTTTAATTAAAAAAAAACATTTAACTCAGAAAAATATTTATCAATTTTATTCAAAATTTTAAATAATTTCATATTTATTAAATTTATTTTAAAATAAAAAAATTGCACCATTTTTGTTAGAGGTAAATTTATATATATTGTTCTTTTTATATCTTGCTGGTTATGACCGACCTTGACTTTGAAATTCTAGCTCGTTTTTTACTCGTTAGCATTCTTCCTCAATCTTGAAATTATTTCGTTTCTTTTTTTTATGGCTTAAGATAAATTTATCTCAATTTATACCAACAATAAATATTTATTAATATTTAGTAAATTGATTTTTATAAGTAAAAAAAATTATAATTAGTTTATTTTATCTAAACCTTAAATATTTATTATTAAAAAAATTCAACAATTTTTTTTTTAAATTAACACTTTCCCTTTATTTATTTAATCTTTATATCAAAGTTTATGAACTTAAGAAATTTTTAAATTTGAATTAAGTATTTTAAAATAATAAATTTTACTTAAAGAAAATTCGTAAAATAAAATAGTTTTAATAAAGTATCAAATTACATTTATAGTACTTTAACTTTTGCTTCTTTCGCTTTCATGGTATATGATTAGGTCATATTATTCGACAATATTTTTTTTATAAAATATTAATTGTTTTTAAAATGAAAATTATACAATTTTTGTTTTGTAAATATCTTCATTTCTTGAATTAAACTTTGTAGGAAGATATTTTTACTAAAAAAGTTTTCAATTCTTTTACGGTTAATGTTTTTTTATTCAAAATTTATATTAAAGCATTTTATCTAAGAAAATTAAAAAGAAATTTTTCCTATTCTTTTTAATATTTAAATAAAAACAGTAAATAATCGTTATAAATTTTCATAATATTTAATCCTCTCACTTGTCCAAGTGGCTACACACTTCCGACAAGGTTGTTTTTTTATCCGAGGAAAAAAACCGTTTTATTGAGGAAACCAGAGCTTGCTGATTGCAAGGGTAGTTACCGTTGTCTAAAACTCGACCTTGGCGACTATAAAAAACTCTAAAACTCACACTATTCAAAAAGTTTATTATTTCTGAAAAAATAAATTAATTAACAATAAAATCATTCGCATAATATATGGTGCATAAGCACAAAATTCAATTCAATGTGTATTTGTGTTTCGTGTAATTTTATAAGTGTCAAAAAAAATATTTTCTTCTAAAAATAACTATTCCCAACCTTTATAAATTTTTATTCTTTTAATAAAATATAAAAAAGAAATCCCACCGCTGCCACCAGTTTGTTAAAGATGAATTTGATAATTTATTTAATAAAAATCCTTATTTTGAGCAAATTCAACTTTAACTGTATTGAAAGTAATTTCAATATGTTAAATAGAATAAGACTCAAAATCAAACACCTCAAGGTAAACGTTATTTGCTTTTCGGGAACAAAATTTATATTCAAAAGGTAGTGGATCCCTCTCTTAGGTTTATTATTAATTCAATAACCCCGGTTAGACGGTATTTTAATTGAAAGAAGTAAAAAAAAGGATTAGGTGACAACAGTTAGAAAACCGTAATAAAACACTACTTGCAATATGATTCAATATAGAATGCTCTTGTTTATTTAATTCTAAAAGATTAAAATATTGATTTAAAATAATGATACAACTAACAAGAATTTTGCTAGATTCTAAATTCTTTATGTTTATTAAAGCATAATAGTTAGTATTGTGAAACATTCCTTTTATAAAATACAATAGAAAATTCTTTTTTTTATGCGTAATAATAATATGACATTTATGATATCCAATAGTTATTATTTCTTTTTGTTTATAAAATAATAATTGTTGTGCCAATATAAATCGTAATGTGTAAAAGTGTATAAATGTGTTAAGTATGTAATAATTAATAATCAACTCACCAACTTATAAATCTTTTATTTATATTAGAGACAGAAAAGTCTCCTGTTACTCTTTATAGGTGAATCACTCAGATTCATACCTGTAGTATACTCCTTATCAAGATTTTCTCTTCCTTGTTTCTTTAATTTCTTTTATTCTTCAATGGTTTTCATTCCTTCTTTTTAATTATTTATTTTCAGTTTAAGACTCTTTGCTTATCTTAATTCAAAATTATATCAAAATTGATTTTAATATTCAAAAATCGGGGTCACCGATTTTGAACTTTTAATCAGCTCTGATATTTGCAGTAAAGACAATTACAAAAAATGCTTTTATAATCACGAGATAGAGGTTTGAAATTTAACACTCTGTCTTCCCTTTTAAATGAATCACTTTTATTTATTTTTTAATAATCACTATTTTCTAGTAATATTTTCTTTAAACAATTATTTTTTAAATTTAACTTCTTTTTAACTTTAATTCCTTTTCAATGATATGGTAAATCACTTTTCTCACTTTATTTCTTTAAAATTGCTTATTTTTCATATATAATTAAAAAAAATCATATAAATTATCAATTCACTTCAATTCGATTAAAATCAATTAATCAATAAAACTTCAAAATCAACCCTTATTTCTGGGGACAAAAATATAAACTTCCGCCTTTTGCGGGAAATAAATTCACAACTATATATAATCAACCGCTTTGCGGGAAAAACAAATTATTAAAACTCTCTACCGATTTTCGGGAGGAACACTTAATTCTACGCAGCTTTACTGCGGGAGGAACAAATTCGGACTCATTAGTTAAAACGATCGAAAGTATGGATCACACCTTGAAATTAATATAAAACGATAGAGTGGGGATGCCTGTGCACACGGCTCGCCAAACTTCGTTGTTGCCAGGCAAGCTTTTTGCAAGCTTGCAAATTCTTCAAAATGGCGTGATATAGTTCGATGCTCTGTATCATCTATTGCCAATGTTTAAGTGTATACTTTTTCTTGGTATTTTACCAATACAATTAAAAGTCTTTTCTGTGGAAAGTAACTTATAACAAAGTAGACAAATTCCTTTTGAAATAAGAGTGATGTCCATATTCTTTCAATCAATTTTAGAATTATAATTTTAAAATAATATTGAATATTATTGGGAATGAAATCCATTGAAGAATAGTTATCGTTATTTTTAAATTTGGATAATATAATTATGAAAAAATAGTTTTTAGACAAATTAATTGATGAGTTAATTATGTAAATATCCTCTTATGTCCTGATTATATGTCTATTGAGTACTTAATTCTATTTACAAAAGTCCCAAATTTTTTATCAAATTATATAATATAACAAATTTTTAATTAATAAAAAAATTAAAAATAGTTACGGAGCCATACGTAACAATATGACAGTCGCGAATGAAAAAAAAATTCCTTTGGAAACACAAGTTTTCCTTCCACTTCCAAATCCTGTGATAATGTAGAAAGGAAAAGTTTTAAAAAATGTCATTTTTGCGGACATCGCAAAAAGAACATTTATCATAAAATATAAAAATAATTATACTTGATTCTGTTTTAGAAAATGGAGAATAAAAATAAAATGATCTTAATAATTTTTGCCATTTTAATAGTAAAAAAAACTATTGACTTTCCTATTGGTAAAGTAAAATTTATTTATCACATTAATTACAAATTATTATTCAGTAAATTAATAGACTTTATAAAATTCCATAATGAATCTAAAATAAGTTGTTTATTGTTCTGCATTAATGTAAGAAATCAACTAGAAATTAAAATTAAAGAATTTGAAGAAATAATTCAAGAGACAAAGAAGCTCATAACTAAAACAACAGAACCAGAACAAAAAACTGGCATTTTTAACTTTATAGAAAAGAAGGAAACAAATAATAATATAACAATGAAATCTTCAGATAAAAATACATTTACTCAACAAATTTTTATTTTAGATACCCCTAATTCAAATGACATATATGAACAATTATATTTAATCGAAAAATACATTAAAACACTACAAAATATACAAGAAATAATCGTAACATCAATATATAATAAATAGCATCAATCAATTCCAATAAATACAGATTTTTTAAAAGTAAAAACTTACGATTTTAATTTTTGAAAACTCAAAAATAAAATATTTTCCATCTAGGAAGAATACGCCATTAGGTCCACAAGAACTAAATTGTCAATTAATAGCAAATCGTATTAAATCCGCACAAGGTAAAATAGACCACCAATCCTTCCCTGTGTATTTGAGATTGTCATATATAACATTGAAGTTAGGAAAAGTTCCCTCTCTCAGTCTCCAAATGTCATATTCTTTCAATGGCGCAGTCAATTTTTCAAAAACTGATAAAGATTCGGAAGAGTCCATTGTATTAAATAAATTGAAATTCTTGCTTCTAAATCTTAAACAAGCTCTTTTGACATTAATTTCCTTTTCCAATTTTACTCCATAACTTGTCGAAGGTAACACATCGATACTCTCTTCTAATTTTATTCCATAACTCGTTGAAGGTATCGCATGTGTCAAAATATCTTCTTGTCGAGAACGTTTTTTTTCGGCACATCAGCATTTTCACCTAATTTTCTTTTTTTACTTATAGGAGATATCAAAGTTCTCATAGTACACCCCTCATCCAATTCCATATCACTAAAACTACACTCATTATCAATATCCTCACCAATAAGAAAATATCAATTATAGGAAACATACAATATGAAACTGAATTTCAAACATAGGGAAACTTCCATGTCCTACTCACCATCCCTACTTTTTGTTTTTGTCTTCAAACTTAAGAAACCAATTGAAAATCCCGATAGCATAAGGTGGGTTGTACCTTGAGTGATAAAGAAAATCAAACAGACAAGGGATGCTAAATTTGAGGCAGGTATACCTGTAAGTTAGATAAAATTGTCGAAGAAAATATTTCTTTGGATTCCGCTAAAACTTATGGAAGTTATGACTATTTTTAAAAAATTTACGAATTTGCTTTCACCAAATTCGTTTTCGCACAAAAAATTTGTTTTTTGGGTAGCTAAAAAAAGGTCATCCAAAAATTTTTTTCACGGAAAGCGTTGACGTCGAGGTTCACCTGAAACTCGAAATTAAGATATAAAATGCATGTGTAAAATCTAAAGTATTACAAGATTTAAGTTTGGAAAACAATTTGTGAAGAAGCTTTTGTATAAAACAAATATTGTATTGTGGAATTACGTAATCAAAATAATAATTGTGCATCAGTTCAACGATCTTCAACAACCTTCGACACGTGGAAGAAAAGCAAAATATGTATAACATTCATGTTCTATAAATTAAGTCGAAACAGCAGTAACAAAACTCAACAAACTTGAATGAAGACCTTGTCGCACAAGGAGGAACCAAGGATATTCAAACATTTGTCGGTGGAACGCGGGTCAACGACAACGATTCACATAACATGACTAATGAAGGAAGTTCTAACTAGAAAAGCAGCTAATTTTTGGTATAAAAAGGGGTACCTTTTCTGATTAGAACAGAGAGTAATTTGCTGGAAATCAAGCAGTATACATCAGATCGTCTACAAGTGAACACAAAGTATATCTTTAAAAATGAACAGTATATCCCCAAGTATTATTTTTAAAACATACATCTTTAAAAGTGAACTATTCCCCAAGTATTGAATTTGAAGTGAATCGACCTCTTATAATTCGTCAATTTTGAAAGCATAAATTTTAACTATTTGCAAAAAATATAAATTTGGAAATAAACTCAACTATCAACGAAAGTCTAATATTAAAACAACACATTCCAAATTTCGAACCATTGAAATTTGCTCAGGAGGCGACAACCGTCTAGAAGAAAACAAACATTTTCACAATACAATACACTATCTCATTAGTGTAAATAAGAGGACTAATACCAAACCATTAAGGACAACAGTCCTAAGGCCCCCTTTACGTCTACTGCTCAACACCATTAAGATTGGACTACCAGATAATCATCACACACCAGTAATCGTTATTCTTTAAGTAAGATCTATAATTTTAATCAATTTTAATCAACTCTTTTCTTTCTTGTTGATTTTTAAATAAATTATTCTCTCAATACATTTAGTAGGCTCATTGACTTATCCTCATCCCAAATTAGATTCATTTATGAAACTAATTTAAAACGAGGAACGTTAGGTATATTTTAAAAAGATTTGTTTTGACGTAACAATTCGATCATTTAAATTTTTACTTGTTTTCAAGGTAAGAGCCCATAATTTTCGTCTTTTTTGGTCTTTCGGAACTTGATGCAGATGATTATTCTTATTTTTCACTTCTGAACACTGATGCACACCAGTTATTCCGATTTCTTTTTCTCATTCTCTTTTTCATTAATATTGTTTTCCATATTTATTTCTACCCCACTTTTTATTTTTAGTTGAAGTTTTTGAGTTAATTTTTAGTTAAAATTTAAGGCATGTTTATGATGACCACGTTAATATAGACATGAAATTTAATCAATTTCGAGAACTATGTTTAACCTATTAGAATTCAGACAAGTACAGATTTGTAGAAATTGATAAGGATACTGTTTTAAATGATGGAATATATAGCAAAGGATTTGATAGCTTTGTAACACTGTAAATCTAAGATCATCTTTAAAATATTGTTAGTTCAATATTGAACCTTGTAATAATAACATGTCTCATAAAGAAGAACAACATCTTTATCAAATTGCTAAAGGTAGTGATGCAATTAGGCGAAAACATCGTATGTTAAAATTATCGCATTACTTTTCTACCCAAAAAATTGGTTTTATAATTATCTGTTTAAATAGAAGTTTTTCTTTGTATTTAATTCTTTATAGTTAATATTCAAATTGTTGAGATAAGATAATACAATTTTAATTACTTATTAAATAAAATAAGTGTTTTATAATTGGGACATTTATCACAATTTAGTTAATATTATTTTTATTTCATAAAAAATAAACATTTTAGTGCCTACATACCAACCTTTCAATCTATACCCGAATTATTCATATTAACGCTCCTAATTCCAATAAATTTATCATAGAATTTTAGTTAGCTTAAAAAGCGTTTCATAGTTGGGACCTTTACCTTATAATAATTAAACTACTATAACCTGCGACGTGTAAGACGTCGACAGTCTTTTCTTTTCAATTATTGATTCGAGTACGTGATTTTATTTGCTCTAATAAGTCTAATGTATTATCTAATCCTAATTAAGCATTTGCTAATGTTTGTTGATCTAATTTTTGTGGTAAAGAAATTAATCTATCTCTAAGATTCTCTATTTCATTTTTGTCAAACGGTAATTCGTAGCATACATTAGTGTTTACAATTTTGTTTAATGTTTGTGTAGTTGGAAGATACAATTCTGTGTTTTCTAGAAATACTTTACATCCTGAACGTTGTATCAAACTAGCATGATGAATTGTATTAGTTTCAAGTCTGTTGTCACAATTAATGTCGATAGTTATTTGTCAGAGTGGGAGTAATATATACTCATTGGTAACAGGTCCTATGTCTTCTATATATACAGATTTCCTTTTAATTCTGTTATATTGATATTTCCGTATGTTAGACTAATTTTCAGAATTATCGCTAGAATTATGCTGATCATCATTTTCATTATCTGAAAAGACGTAATATGGCATTAGCTGGTTGGCATGAAATCTACTTCTTTTGTTTTTAAATAATACTTCATAATTATTGTTATCAAAAATATGTGTAATAGTTCCTGGTCCTAACCAACTTGGAGATAATTTTTTAGTTGGATGATTATTAATTAATTTTACGCGGTTTCCTATTTGATATATTGGTTGTAGTAAAACTATTTGTTCGTCCAGTCTTCTTTTAGATTTTACCTGTTGAATTCTAATTTTCACACTAGCTTTAGGTAGCCATTTTTCATGCTTCTCTTTCCATTGCTGAATTAGTTCTGGGTATTTAGGAATTGGTGAACTTTCAAGAGTAGACGGGAGGTTTATCTCTCTTCCAAATGTGAGTTCAAAAGGTGTAAATCCTGTTGTTTCATTTGTAGTTGAATTATATGCAAGACTAATAATTTTTAAAGTCTCGTCCCATTCATTATGATTATCTTCCACCCACATAACACAACATTTCGCCTGAAGTTCCCTGAGCGAAGTCGCTGAAAAGTTAAAACGTTAATTCGCAGCGAATTATCTCGTAGTTATCCGTGATAAGTTCCGAAATTAACACTAATAATTTTAGATGGGTTATAGATGTAAATTTGCTCAAAAAAATAAGACAAGTATTTGTTAAATAATAAAAATAATTTTATAATAAAAGAAAAAAAACTTTATTTTGCTTATTTTATTATTTTATTATTATTGTAATTGAAATTGACCTAGCGTGCACGACCCTAGTTATCGTCCGTACCGATATTTAGGAGTAGTTTCTAGAGTCTACCCTCGCTTATAATGAGGACGTCTCGGGTAGGAATTTGTCATTTTGGGGAATTAACTTGCTTTCTTTTAATTCTATTTTCGTTAGTTTAGTTTATATTGAATTGTTATTAGCTTGTTTAGGTTTTTATTTAATTTCTTTTATATTATTTTTTGCATTATATCGAGTCATTTATTTGTATTATATATTGTTAATTTTCTTTTGGTTCATTTTAAATTCATCTTCGTTACTTATTATTTTTGTATTATTTCTTTATTATTTTAAATATATTTTCTTACGAAGGTTTAAAACTCTGCTTTGTTACTGACTTTACCCTTCCTACCGATATCACTAAATTGACTAACCAGCTTGCTTAAATTTTGTAATGACGCTTTACGCCATTTTATTAATTTATTTGATAAAAGATAATATGTATTTTAAGATAATCAGAATGAATAAGACGAGACTTTATTATAGTATAGTTATAGTAGTTTAATTATTATAAGGTATAGGTCCCAACTATGGAACGCTTTTTAAGCTAACTAAAATTCTATGATTTTCTTGGAATTCTGAGCGTTAATATGAATAATTCGGGTATAGATTGAAAGATTGGAATTTAGTTAACAGTATTTAGGCCCTAAAATGTTTATTTTTTATGAAATAAAAATAATATTAACTAAATTGTGACTCCCTGCACTTGTACCGATTATGAAACGATGGTTTCCTGCATGTACGGGTGTTCCAAAATAAATGTCCCAATTATAAAACACTTATTCTATTTAATAAGTAATTAAAATTGTCACTGTCTAAAGTAATAAAAAGTAAAGTGTCTATTTAATAAATTTTACCGCAACAAAGGGGAAAGATACGATTTTTTATATTTTTTTAAACAAAAGCTGAGGTTTTTTACTAAAAGGACATATATATCGTCGCCTCCTGACGAGATAATATTATTTCAATCGTCAGTTAAGTATAAATCTATCTCAAAAACAAATGCAAGATGAAGTTAACTCACAAATTAATACGAGACAATTTTATTTTTCTATTCAAGACAATGCTATCCCAAGATCCAATGCAACAAATTGACAACTAAAGGTTCAGCATTAAATATATAATTCTTTTTCGAGATATGTGTAATTAATTACAACTATTTTATTTCAATTAATATATTTCAATACTTTTTAATTAACAATACATGGAATAAATTTGAATCGAAATTTTTACTCATATAACCTAGTCTGAAAATAATCATGTTTTACAATTGCATAAAAAATTTTAGTATAAATAAATATCCACTTACAAAATACTTTTAATTGTCAAATCCATTTTAAAGAAAAGCACTTTTTGTAAAAGAAGATATATTTGTTTTTAATTGAATTTTAATAATATTAAAATAATTCTAAATGTAAATACGACAATTCATTTTATTTTGTAAGTCTAATTTATTGTTCATATTTATTATTTCTGTTTGCTAATTATCTATTTAAATATTTTTATTTATTTATTATATTAGTCAAGCATCGTCACTTTGAACATAGTCCAAAATATTGTATTTGTACGCTCAGATGCATTAATGCTGTCCTTCCGGTTTGACGGTATTTTGCAAAGTCGTATGATTTCTATCAAAATGTTTTTAGTTCATGACATATGAGAACATTCGTATGTCACGAAGTAAGAATATTTGATAGAAATGACACGATTTTTTAAAATTCCTTTAAACCGGATGGACAGCATTAATGCATCTGAGTTTACTAAAAAATTTTGTGAATTTGTAAAACATGATTATTTTAAGACAAGGTTATATAGGTGAAAATTCGATTATAATTTTTTTAACATAATATTTATTAATAAAAAGGATTTAAATATATTAATCGGAATTAAATGGTTATAATTAATAACATATGTTTCGAGAGGGAATCATATTTAACGTTATACCTTTAGTTGTCATTTTGTTGCATTGGATCTTGTGATAGCATTATCTTAAATTGAAGAATGAAAAAAAATTTTCTCGCATTAAATTGTGAGTTAACTTTTTATCTTGCATTTGTTTTTGAGATAGATTTATACTGAACTGACGTCTGAAATAATATTATCTCGTCAGGAGGCGTCGAAATAAAAAATATGATTTACAGATATATCCTCAAATAAATATTTAATTTAATTTTGTTATCTAAATAAAAATAAATATTTATTTTCATATAATGAATAAAGTTTAATTTAATAATAAAATAATAATACATTATTTTGTCCTTTTGAAATAAATTAAAAGCTAAAATTTAGGTAATTAAATTATAATTTCAATTATAGTAATAAAACTTAGAATTTGGAACGTTCTTCTAAAAAATTGAAAGGCGCATCTTTTTTCCTTTGACTTTTTTTTCTAAAATGAATATTTTAGAAAATAATGACCAAAAACTGAAAAATTAAATTCTCAAAATTGATTCAATTTTTAAACATAACTCGTTGTATCTCCGGTAAATATTATAAAAAATTACTTGTAATTTTATATTCAAACGCATTAGGGTGTACAGATGGTGACAATAGAATTAAATTTTTTTTAAAAATTAATTGTTTATAGAGATCCGTCGATAATCACGTTCCCATATCTTTGCCATCAAAACAGTCTGTGGGAAAGTTAAGAGTTGAGCAAACTTCCAGTGAGACATTTGTTTATTACTATTGCAGGAAGTTTTCTGTAAAATTACAGAAAAAATCCTTAATTATTTATTGAAATATTTGAATTTTAAGAGACAGAGCGGCGCGCAGTGAACCTTCGTCTATGTGCAGTCTCAAGTGATATTTGGTCAATGCTTTATTTCACAGAAAATCTTAAGTATAAATTATAGGATTTTATAAATTAATTATGCTAAAATTAAATGTTTAATTTATACATAATTCTTAATAAAAAAAATTTCAGCTTAAAATGTTTATATATTAAGAAAAAATACAAAGTGTATTTAACTACAGAGTATAAATATACTATCACAATATTTAATTATTGTTAGTATTTCCTTTATTTACAAACTATTTAATTTTCTGGTCATTGAAATGATGAACAAACTTTTGCACACTTTTGAATGTGATTTAGCGATATGCAGTTGAAAGCTTTTTGTTTTCTAAAAATTTATTGACTTTTTTTAATTTGGATTATTGCTTATTATAATGTCATCGCAAATTGGTCGAAAAAGGTCTCAGTGTCAAGTTAAGTGGAAAAGCATTATAAGAAAGGAATCCAGAAACCAGGTAATGTCAATAATGCAATATTTATAATAAAATTTCCATGAGACTCAAAATTTATCCCAAACAAATAAGAAAAAATCAGAAGAAATAATTTTTTAAATTAAATTTCGATTAATTTTAAATAAATTGATAAATTGATTTGCTATATTTATCAATTAAGCGGCGTTTGTTTTAAAAACAAAAATAATTATTTGCTGTAATACAGTAAATTTGTTTTCATTGGATGTTTATTTCGTCAGGATAAATTTTATATACTAATTAATTTCTTTTAAATTATATAATTTAATTTATTTATTTAGTAGAAAAAAAATTTTGTAATAAAATTATTTTTATAATTTTTTTAATTGATCATAATAAATTTTAAGTAAAAATTATTTTATGCTCCCTTTTTTTCTATTTTATGCATTTCTTTGGCATCATAAAAAAGGAAAAATATATTCTTAGGGACAGGATTATGTTTCTCAGACAGGGACAATAATTCATAAGAAGGTGTTTGCTGCTGTGCAGTCTTGTTGGAAAAAGCAATGCTTTACAAAATTAAAAATTTGTAAACAAGTAGAAATTCACAATAAGTTTTGGAATTTGGGTAACTACGTCGCTCAAAATGTTTTACTTACTTCTATAATTACCATGAAAGAGTCAATGGGAAACAGTAAACTTACGAAATGGTTGTATCATTTAACTTTGAAAAAATAATAAGTTTTTTATTATTATAAAGTTTTACTTTGTAACGTTTTGAATTTAGGAAAAAAGCGAATTGAAACTGTGCAGAAAAAATTAATAGCAAATTCAAATTTAGATGATAATAGAGGGAAGCATGTTAATCACGCACTAAAATTAACTGACGAATTAAAAGTTATTATTCAGACTCATCGTGAAAGTTTACCTCATTCAGAGTCGCATTATACTCGTCAATATACAAATTTTAATTATTTTGACATGTCAGATTTAACTTTGCGTAATTTGTATCATTTATTTCTTAAGTATTATACATCTGTTACTGGCAAAATGAAAGTTCCGTTAGCGGTGAGTACGTATCGTAAATATTTAAATAATTATGTCAAGTTTTCTTTTAAATTGCCAAGGAAAGATGTGTGCAATGTGTGCTCTGAATTTCATTTAAACATTTAAACTAAAAAAAGGTGCCAATACAGTTTTCATCTTTGTAAAATATAACATCGAAAAAGAGCTTTAAAGTGTTCGACGGTCTCTACAATTTGTAGGTTATGTGCGACTTACAGTTATCGCCCAATAAAAACGGCATTGTCTGTTTGAAATCACGTGAAATGAGTAAACAACCATTTTCGAACTAGTGTTTCTCTGCATACAAGCACTTTTTACAAAATCTGACAACGTACATTTGTCAAAAATGTTTTTAATTATCCGAATTCAAAAGATTTTGTTAATCCATGGAGAAACGCGGTTTCAGGATTGGAAATACAAAAGTTATGTAATGACAGGTGGCAAGACGTGTGTTACAGCCATTTTTCCAGTAGAGGGCAGAAGCAAGCAGGGAGCGTAAAGGCTCAGCTGTCAAAATGATTCGCATTACATTGCTATGGTAATTCCAATGCTGCAACCGTGTTTCTGTATGGATTAACAAAATCTTTTCAATTGAGACAATTAAAAATACTTGTGTCAAATGTACGTTGTCATATTTTGTAAAAAGTGCCTGTAAACAGAGGGAAATTTGTTAGAAAATGAATGTTTACCAATTTTACGTCATTTAAACCGATCAGTGCAGTATTTGTTGGGTGATAACTGTTAGTCGCACATTTTCGAGAAATTTAAGAGACCTTCGAACACCGTTAGGTTAAATCACTAAGAAAACATTTTTTTATACTCCGATGCGGCTGGGGGACAAAATGGAAATTCCATAATTGTATTATTTTAATCTATGTTGTCTATAAAATATCAAACAGAAATCCAACATTTATACCCAGTGCGCGGTCACTCGTATTCTTAATGTGATAGGAACTTCGGTGTATACGGCAAGAAAAAGAAATTGAAGGAAAAAATTGAACTTCCCGAAAAATATATTGATTTAATTCAAAAATAAAGAAATCCGCCGTTTATCATGGTGGCCGTTTCTAACGAAAAAATTAAAGATTTTGAAAATTTTACTGATATAAATAAAGATATCAGTGATATAAAAATCAGTCAAGCTGTCAAAATCGACTACTTTGGAAATGGCCATATCAATGTTTATTATAAATATAACAAGAAACCTGTAACTTTTAACATAATTAAAAATTCTTCGTTTTTCATTCATTTAGAAAATACCGTTCCTGATGAAGCTAGAGACGTTGGGATTTCTGACGAAAAGATTAAAGACGTGAAAAAACTATTAACGTATGTAAGTAACAAAGCTCGATCATATTACAAAAAATTGTTCAGTGATACTTCTATTAAACAAAAACAAAAGAAAAGAAAAAAATTGGATTGTTGATTATGATTTGTTTACAACTGATATTTAAAAAGTGTTAAAAATTTAAAATTTTGATAATGTTGTAACTGTTGTTACCTTTATAAATTTTATATGTTAAATATAAACGTATTTTGATATAATGTAAAATATTAATAAACATTTTATAATGTCTGACATGATTTAAGGCATGTTAAATCTTAGATAAAATTAAAAAATTTTAAATGCGAATGGAATTTTTGAAACATATGCTTACAAGCGTTAATTAAGGTTTATTATAAAAATATTAATGTACGTTTTTCTTTTCTGCTAAAGTGGATAAGAATAACAAATGAGGAATGTCAATAAAATAATTTTTTCACAAAATATTATAAACAAATATGTTTTGAGATACTATAAACTTTAAAAAATTATGTTCCTAATGTTTCGAATATTCAAATGAACGACAAAATTTTTTTTACTTCTTCTAATTTGTATTTTTTCGCAAAACAATTTTAAAAAACTTTAGCTTCATAAAAAAGTAATTTCCTGTGAAATAAAGCATTGACCAAATATCACTTGAGACTGCACATAGACCTTCGCGCCGCCCTGTCTCTTAAAATTCAAATATTTCAATAAATAATTAAGGATTTTTTTTAATAATTGAAAAACTGTCTTATTTTCGAAAAATTTGACTGGTATTGTTTATAAAAATAAACTTTGAATTGTATGTCTTTTTAAAAATAGTATCCTAAGAAATATCGATGAAACCCTGATGATAGAAGTAAAATAATGTTTTTAAGAATGGAGACAGATTTTCAATCATATTTATCAGTTTCTCTAAAAAATGGATTTATCAATTTTTGACAAATTGCTCCATATATATATATAATGATTTTAATAAAATTTATGTTTTAATAATATTAGTTTACTAAAATTCTGTATAAAGTATATGTATAAAGAATTTTTTTATTAATATAATGGGTCAGAATTTCCCAAACGGATTACCTAAAACTAAAAAATTTTCGTTTTTAACAAAAATATTTTTTTTACTCTTAATATGGTTAAGATAAATCTCTAAAAATATTTAGCCAATAACTTTTTTTTATAAAAGTTATTAACAATTGAATTTTTTAATACTGCTAAATTGAAATTTTTTTCTCGAGTTCCAGTGGACGGAGTTAAAAATTAAAATATGGGTTTTTTATTTGAATTGCACTATTTGAATATATTTTTTTGTTTTTTAATTTTATATTGAAAACTTAATAACTCTCCCTACAATAGGTAGAGTTCGAGACTCCTAAATACATACAAAATAACCTTAACCTATATTTACAAAGATCCTTACAACTAAACATTCTCTTCATACAACTTAACTTAAACGCAACTCAACCTACACACAACTCTCTCCACGCTCTCAACCTTACAAATCGCCAGTGCCGGGCTTCCGTTTCCAGGTCCTTCTATGCGTATGCTGGCTTCGACCAAATTCGCCCACCCTTTTTCAAAAAACCTTCTACTCCTTTCTCACCTCTCTTACACCCTCCAGACATCCACTTTTACTCATCCGCATCCATCCAAGCAAAATCTTCTTACCTCATTCCCAGCCTATCCCTGTCTACCACACTTTACACGCTTCCATCACTCCTCCCGTATCCTCTCTCACAACATACTTTACCCCATCTACTAAAATACAATCTTTACCCATTCTTACCTGTTTCCCATTCAATCTCTCCGTCCACGCTTTTTCTCTCAATACCCATATCATTCTCCTCTCCTTTCAACTTCTTTCCTCATCTATTCTTATTACACTTCCTTTCACCCTCATCATATCCATTTTCTCTTCCTCACTGCCCAACTCCACCAACCATAACTTTGGTACCCCATATTCTCCCATTCCTAACGCTTGTGCCATTTTAACTGAAGCATTAACCCCACCCACGCCAACACTTTTTCCAATGCTCTTTTACTCTCCATCACACCTACATTCATACCTCTAATCACTACATTCTTTTCCTTTTTTCACTTTCCACTACATCTACTCGTCTTGACAACTCTCTCACTTTCCACTTTAACCTCTCATATTCACTTCCCTCAATTTTCTCAGTTCCCTCATTCACTTCCTTTATAAATTTTTCCAATCCATTAATTCTTCTCCACATGCTTTCCTTTTCCTTTTTTCACTTACTATCCCATTCATTCCACATTTCCTGCAATTTCTCCAACTCCTCTTCAATTTCCCCTATCTCTTTGTCCCTTGTTTCCACATCCTCACAGATATCCATCACATTTCCCTTCACTCTCTTAGCTTCTTCATCCATCTCATCCTTCAACATCCATACTAACTCCAACAAATCCATACAATCCTCACACGTCATCTTTTTTCCATTCTTTCCTATCCCCCTTTCAAATAATCGCGCCTTTTTCTCATTTTTGCTAACTCTACTTGAATCAAACTCAGTCATTTCAGAAATCTACCTTATCACTCAAATGCTCAAAATTTTTCCATTCTCTCTCTTTCTGCCTATCTCCTCTCTCTTAATTCAAGCCATCTAACCTCACTAAACACACTTTACTTTTTTTCCTTTTTTATCACTCATACATTCACCACTCTATACAAACATACCTTTTATTTACACTACCGCAAATTATACTACACACTCAACACTTTACACTACCCACCCTTTTTTAAAACCTTTAAATTTTTCAACAAAAATCTTAACTTTTTCCAAACGCGTATACACCGAAACGGTACCGGAAACGGAAGCCCTTTTTAATTTGATATATTATTAGGTTATAAAATGTTATTAAACTTATATGTTCTTCACGTCCTAACAAAAAAAATAAAAATTGTATTATATTCTTTAAACGTCACCAAGTATAAAACCGTTTTGCAAAAAAATGAACCTTAATTTGAAACTTAGAAACTCGCACGGCGCGGCGTACATATTGGCATTTTTTACAGTTTACTGTTCAAAATTGTCTATACTCCGTTCCACGAGAGAATGCTTTCTGACGCGCAGTTTTTTTCTTAAAGGGTGGGGAAAATTTTTAAAATTGTGTTTTCCAAAAGTACTATGACCAATGAAAATCATGCTTGCTAACTGAACACTTACATTTTAAACCTCTGAAGACGAATTCTTTCCCGACACATGTTCTCGCATCCCATTTTTATGACGGTACTCATAAAAGAAAAAATAGAGGTTATAAAATATTCAAATAATACAATTAATTAATTTTAATTAACAAATTTGGATTCTACCAATTTTGCTGATTCTATTGATATTTAATTTTTTTTCTAAACACAAAATTAAAAAAATTTATTTTAAATTATATTACATAACAACTTCAAATTTCTTTTATTTTTGAAAATTCAAATTATTTAAAATATATACACTTTTAAAACATATAATTTTTACTTTTTATCTTATGTAATTAACAATAGAGAACATTCAATTTTATAGTTAAAAAATAAATTATATATCAACTGAATTGTCAGAATTAATAGTTTACTAATATATAATTAAAAATTTATTTATTGTAATATTTAAACATTTTTGATATTTTATTGCCTCTATTTTTTCCTTTATTACTACTGTCATAAACATGGGTCTTCAAGACACGTGATGGTCGCGAGTTAAACTTGAGTTGAGAAATTTAAATTATGGAAAAAGTCTTGACCACAATTTTTTTTTAAAATGGGCCGTCCAAATTCCAAAATTTAGCGAATAGTGACAATTTCTCTAATATCTGCGCGAAGTGGACGAAAATTCGTCTTTTTACGACAGCATTCTCTCATGAAACAGGGTATAGAGCCTACAAATTTTATCGGATTTTGATGGTTTTGGTCTTAAATTAAAGAGGATAAAATTTATAAGATATCCCTCTAAAAAAATTTGAGTTATAAATTGTTTTAATTTTTTTGTTATTCAAAGTTAACAATTTACAATATTTTTGAAAAAAATTATATTTGTTTTTTTATTTTCCTATTGCAAATGATTAAAATCAATTTAAAATTAGTCTAGAATGACCACCAGATAACTAATAATGCATAATACAGTTTATTTAAATTGTTTTAAACATTGTTAATTAACAAAAAGATCATTTTCCTTCTTTTTAATAAAAAAAATTTTTTGTGAACAATTTTTTGTATCAAAATGGTTTTACACTCGGAGACGTTGAAGGAATACAATACAATTTTTATTTTTTTGTTAGGACGTGAAGAACATATTTGTTTATTAACATTTTATGAACAAATAATATAAAAAATTAAAAAACAAGAAATATATTCAAATAGTGCAATTCAAGACGAAAAATATCCATATTTTAATTTTTAAATCCGTCCACTGGAACTTGAGAAAAAAAATTTTCATTTAGCAGTATTAAAAAATTCAATTGTTAAAAACTTTTACAAAAAATTTTTTTAATAACATAACAAATTTATTCATTTTAGATTACACACTCTGATAGAATGGCTTAATTCGGAATTGCCTAATACTATTGAACAGTTTGTAGAAAATGAATCGGAATTATTAATTATTGATTCAAATGAACCTTTTTAAAAAAACTTTAGAAAATGATTCAGAAACGGAAGTGAGTTCCAATTACGAAACTGAAATAGATGGAGTTTTTAATGAAAATCCTCTTAAAATAGAAAAAAAACTAACTTTGCGGAAAAAAATTGCAATGTGGGCAACAAAGAACAAAAACTCCAATTACAGCGAGAAAAAAAATTAAGGCTATTGTTAACATTGATGGACTTCCTCTTTTTAACAAATCAGACATTGATCTGATACCAATTTTGATACATGTGTTTCACCCAGATTATACTAAAATTTTTTGTGTTAATTATTTTAGCTAAAATGTGTTAACCAAAAATTAATAAACGTTATCTGTTTTATTGATCGTTATAAATTACCAATTCCGGGCCAGAAAAATTGTTTATAATTTTTTTTGATTGTTTATAGAAACTCTGTAAAAAAAGTATTTGGAGGTACGGGATTTTGCATTGTCGTGGTGAATGCGGAAATCAAGGGGTCCCAATGCGGATTTTTTCTATTCAAATGGTAATTTTGAAAATAATGAAAAATAATATTAACTAAAAGTTGATAATGTATTTCAATCAATAAAAAATATTTATTAATTGAATATTATTAACGACCCAATGTTGGAACGGGATTAACCCTTAAACCGAACACTGCCGAATCCATCCTTAAACCGCACACTGGGTGTGTGACACCCGGGGTCTTTTAAGTTCCATTTTTACGAATTTAACCGAAATATTAGAATAAAAAGCTAGAATATGGGTGTCGCTCACCCAGGGTGCCGTTTAAGGGTTAAGTAATAAATAAATATTTGTTTATTATTTTTAAGTAATATAACAATAGAAAAGATTTTCTGATTTTAATAATAATTTTTAAATAAATAAACTTCAAAGATAATAATATAAATATGTACTACTCCAAAAAAAAGTTAATCAGGTTTAAAATACAATTTCGTTTTATTCAATTAAAAGTACCAAAATGTTGAAAAAATCGTTGATTTTATTTCTTATTGTTACAAAAACTTATACAAAATTATTGAAAATATAAATCTTATTTTATTAAAATTTGACGAAAGTTAACATTTTTTTACACTTTGTCAATTAAACACTTTCAAAAATTCAATTATTCTAAAAAAAATTTAAAAACCTCGGTTTTCAAGAATTTTTATAAAATTCAATTAATGTTACATCTTTTACTGAAACTATTCAATTGTTTAAAAAAAATTTTTAGAAACCTCGTTTTTCAAGAATTCTTAGAAAATTTAATTAATTTCACATCTTTTACCAAAACAATTCAAAACTTCCTTTAATTTAAGTTTTATTTAAATTTATATATAAAATTTGTTAAATTTCTTATATATTTGTTAATAAATAAATTTGAATTTTATTATAAATATTAACTCCTTCACTGCTTAGAAAAATATTCATATGATATTGGCCCAAGATATCCAGCAAAATATATTCTATTGTTATATTACTTAAAAATTATAAACAAATATTTCTTTATTACTTAATCACGTTCCAACGTTGGGTCGTTAATAATATTAAATTAATTAACATTTTTTATTGATTGAAATACATTATCAACTTTTAGTTAATATTACTTTTTATTATTTTTAAAATTACCATTTGAATAGAAAAAATCCGCTGTTGGTAAAGAAGAGAACAATTATTTACTCCTGTCACGTATTTTCTTTTTTTAAAAGCTTAAAACTTGCACCGCATTGGGACCCTTGATTTCCGCATTCCCCACGACACCCAATGCGCTATTTCGCGAATACCGCATTGGCAGGTTGGCACTCGCAATAAGAAATCTTGTACCTTCCAATACTTTTTTTACCTGAATTAAAAATTTTCGTTACACTTATGAGTGCTTCAGTGACATAGTTTAATACATAAAAGCCTTACTATGGAAAAGTGATTAGACCATTACTCACACGAAGAACTAATTTTTTTTAGCAAATTATGATCGATTTCAAAAATTCTTTTTTTCCACGTCTTTTGTTTTCACTTACTTTATATTACTAAACTTGTTTTGAGGTAAAATATAAATAATTATTCATTTTATTGCAAATATGTGATGATTAGACCATGATGATTCTATAAAACAGAAAAAAAAATTTAATTGATTTCTTTTTTAGTAATTTACTTAGGAGAGTTTATTAATGCTTTTTATTAATGTTTAGTAATTTTTCGATTTGATTCTTCATGTAAATTATGCAATTTTAAAAAGTGATCAGACCATGACGTGAAAACGGGGGACAAGAAATATCTACAAAAATATTTCAAAATAAATTTGTTTTTCCGCAAGTGTTTTGTTTTTCTCAATTCTACTAAATTAGACAATAAGAAAATGTCAATGTTCATTATATTTATTATTATATTTTACTAAAAAAAATATTTTATATATGAAATGGTAGTGGGGACTGATTAGACCATGACGTTTTGGCATCTTAAAACAGAATTTAAATGTAAAATTATAAACTTTTCAATAAAAATGACTATACACTTTTATTTGTTACCATGGAAATAAGTTATCCACGTTAAATTTATTAGAATATATGAAACTGATTTCTTAAAAAACATTAGGGAATTTAAATTGCGCGCTACACGGAGAATCACCAAACATGATCGTCTTACATTTATTGCCTTCAAACAATTAAATTTTATTTAAACATTTAATGTTTTTATCATGGAATATTTCCATGACCATTTTTGTCTATATATATATATATATATATATATATATATATAGTCACCAAGTGAGAAAATTACACACTATACATTTAAATTAATCAATATTTATGAATATATTATTCAATCAATTTTTTTGTTTGTTTCAAAAAAGTAAAATTTAATTTAAAGTTAATTTTATTTTTTCTGCTCAAAAAGTTTACTTACGTAACTTTATCATTAATTATTTGTAAATGTTTTATTTTTTATGTTATTTCGTTTTATTTATTTATTTGAAATATATACTGGTAAAAAAAACTCATTCGTACAGAGTACATATTTAAGGGAATTAAACAAAAGTTTGTATTGCTGCCTTCTTATTAATGCAGAATTTGAAGGGATATAAAAGGTACCTAAAATATGTATAATAGATTTATAACAAAAATTTTATGAACCCATGTTCAATTGAGTCATCATTTGTTTCTATATGCGTAGCGTCCACAACACACAGTCACAAGTTTTTAAAACACGACCACCACGCAAGTATATATTTGAGCGAACACTTCTGTAAAATCGAAAGATGTCATGGTTTGAAAATCCAAGTTCACGTGAATTAAGGAGGTTCTACGGCAAATCAATTTTCTTCGAAATTTTACCAAATTCTGGGAGAATATTTATTTTTGTTTACTTTATAAGTGGCAAAAACCTCAACACCCCTTCCCATGCTAAAAATGTAAATATTCAGGTTTAAAGTTTCAACATTTGCATTAGGATTCCACATGAAGCATTTGAAAATGTGACATTTTATTTAATTGATGACAAACTTTTCTTACAATTTTTTTAAAAAACTAGTATATTGTAGAGTCAAATTAATAAAATATTATGAAACAGTTTCAAGAGGGTTAACCATGCTTAATTTTTTAATAGAGCACTTTTAAGTAGAAAAGTCAGGTTGATTTTCCATTATGCGCCAAGCGGTAAGAGAGACAACTGCTGTCACGCTCTTGAGAAAGAGAGGCGGAGTTGACACACGTTATACCGATGGAGCCACGTGATGTGCTGATATCGCAGATATCAACATGACTGTCTACGAGATATTCGGACCCTGGGCATTCACTTTCGGACGCTAGAGAACTGAAAAGTAGCATACAGTTCGTCTTCATTTTATCTCTAAGTTCTTAATATTTTTACTAGTATCTGTAAGACTAAATTCAAGACTTATATATAAAATTAAGTCAAAAAAATTCTATTAAGATTAAATTGTCTATTAAATTTTTTTAAGTTGATTATAAGTCTGTAATACTTTTATAGACTTAAATTAACACTGACTTTAATAATATGCGCAGCTCTAAACGTAAGTTTCTAAACAATTTTTTCCATAAAAGAAACCATATGGATTCCCATATAAAATCGTCTGTGAAATATATGTGATGTAAAATCCTTTGTATAAAAACTTACATTGTCTCAATTTCCCATACAATTTTACATGGGAATCTGTAGGGTTTCCTTTATAAAAGTTGAATTTTACATTATTCTTGATATAGAGTCCCATGCAGATTCAGCTGTGGAAATCGAAGACGGGTAGTTTTTAGTTTCTACTAATATAATACTAATCACGCCGAAAGGCTGGGGAATTAGCCGGGAATTTAATTTGATCTGAATTATTGATATAAAATTTATGTAAACACCCGAGTCAAAATTTAAACTCTACTTTTAGCCTGCAATGTAGGTGGTATTTTAGATTTTAGAAATCGTAACGCAGGGTATGTTTGCGAAACAATTAGTTCGAATTACAATCTACTCGTTTGTATGCGTTGCAACGATATTTACTTTAACTTACGGGTTTTACCCATTAATCGTTACAAAAATGGCAACTATCGGTTTCCCAATTACCGAATTATAAACTCCACACTTCGAATTTATAATGCACCATCAATGACCCGTTTTAGGGAACTTCCCCGGCGCCAGGTAGGTGAACTACCCGGATCACGATAGCAGAAACAAAACAGGAACTTTCCCGGACTAGCTCAAAACCGAGCTCACTATTTTATTTAAATCGAAGTTAACTTTAAGTGACGAGATTCTATCAGGCGTGAGTACCGCACACAGGAGAGAGAGAGACAGACACAATGAATTTACACTCAATTAACAAATTTGACTAGAGAGAATTTAATTAATTAATTGAAATGATATAACTTTATTTTTCCACACTTTAATTCCATTTATCGGAGAATGAGGACTTCCACACGCCGGTCTATGTAATCGACAACCGAAAATGGCGGCGTCGTATCGGCTTGCCATGCGGTCCTTGGTCTGGAGGTTATTTCTCGGTCACACCGTACACCGGTGATATTCCCAAGATAACGAGGAGATGAGTCCTGAGCACTAACCTCTAATCCGTTCCAGGCGGGCACGGAAATCCATTTTTCACTAGTAACTACTTTCAATTGCTGAAACCACCAGCCGCGGTATCACCGTATCTTTGCAATCGGCAGCCAGGCACGAACTGTCGAAATTAGGTAAATTGGCATCCTGCTTCGGTCCCATACATAGTTCATGCGCACCATGGGTTCGCCCCAGCAGCATGATAACAGGCCCAACATCTATGACAGGTGGTTGCCAGTTGACAGTAGATTTGTGCCGATTAGTATAAATTGTTGACACATTTTCGGTCGGTTGATAATTAAATAACAATAAATAACATGATGTTTTATAATCAACCATAACGTGTGGAATTCTCTTGAGATAAACAATATATTTCTGTACAACTCAACATTTCTGTGTTATCTCGATTCTATATAATTCAAAGATATAATCATAAAGTAAAAATATTGAGTTCGATTCTGGCTACCGTATTTAATTTATAATAATTATTTAAGAATAGATTGAATGAGTTTCGGCGAGAACTTAATTCGGTTTTTATAACGTGATTATTTAAAATCAACGTTACAGCGTGCAGTTTTGATCGTTTGACTACCCGTGTAGAAATTGAAACGTGGTAGTCACCCGGCCCTGATCAGGTTAAATAGGGCCCTGATTTGGAAATGAAACATTTTTTCTGATCAGATCCTGAAGTGGTGTTTTAAAAAAGGCCACATGGAAAAAAAGCCACATGGAATCACAAGCTGATTTGGTATTTTATAAGTATACTTATAATAAATTAGCTTATTTTATCTGCAGTAAAATTTATTTCTATCATTTTATGTGAAAATGGAAGGTTAATTTAAATATACAAATTGTTTTATTTCTTTTTAATAAAAAACTAAAATTTTGTTAAAAAATTAAAATAATGATTGACAAATCGAAATTATGCAGATTTTGTTCTCTTTCTTTCTATAGAAATATAGAAAATTATGCAAATTTTAGTAAAAAAAGAAAATTATTTGCATCATTTCTATTTTCAAATATTAATTTTGTTAAAAAATACTGACTTTTTTTAAAAAGGAAAAAATTATAATTTTTCAACAAAATGTCAACTTATATTTATTTATTGTTTAGAATAAGAATATTATATCCGTACCTTCAGATTCAGGAAAAACATTTTTTTTAGTTTCATCAGAATTTGGAACATTTTGGAACATTTCTTCAAATTCATTTTAATTAATTATTATTTATTTTCACTCGAACTGTTTCTTTTTCGCTGAAACTGACGTAAAATGAATTGTAAATAATTAAATGTGGCTTTTTCGAAGTAATCTAGAACCTGATCAAGCACTGGTCAGGGCCTGAAGAATGGCTGTAATAAGTAAATCCTGATCAGGGCCAAACCACAAATAGAATTTACTTAAGGCAATTTCTACACGGGTACTAAATTGTAATCGCGGCGCAAAGAAAATATCATTTTTTACGAATATAGAAAATAATAATTTGGATATATATTATCCAAATTGGAAACATTATAAAAAGAAATCAAAGAGGTTTAAAATATCTTTCAGAAGAGCATTATAAGTATAAGTATAAATTTTTTTTTTAATTTCTTATAAAAAACAATATTTTATATAATAATTTAACCAATCTTAAAGATTTTGTAGAAAAAAATGTGTTACTACAAAATCTTTAAGATTGGTTAAATTATTATATAAAATAATGTTTTTTATAAAAAATTAAAAATTTTTTTTTTTCTTTTTTATACTTATACTTATAATGCTCTTCTAAAAAATATTTTAATCCTCTTTGATTTCTTTTTATAATGTTTCCAATTTGGATAATATAATATATGTAAAATTGAAGGGCTACATAAAATAAGGGGACGAACGCGAGACTTGGAAGGGATAATATCAGTCAGGTAGCATAGCGGCTCAAGGCTTGTCACTGCTACCTGACTGGTAGTAGGGGAGAGTGGGGCAAAATGGGGTACCTTTTTGTAATTGACTGTTTACAGAGAACCAAATGAATAAATAGATTCAACTAATCATCAGAATTCTTCTTTGTACTCTTGGGTTTGAGAAAATTATGATCATAGCGGAGAAAAAATTTTTTGAAAGAACTTATATCCCATTTTCTGAGAAGGTGCAAAAACCCCATTTTGCCCCGTGGGTGGGGCAAAATGGGGTGGTATCAAATTACCATACAAAACATGGAATATTCTTTTAAAATTTGTTAAAGTTTTGTGGTAAGAGATTATAAATACAAACAAAAAGTAAGATTCTTTATTATTATGAAAAAAACAAGCAATATATATTAGAATTATACAAAAAAATATCGATAATGAAAAATATCGATATATCGATAGTGAAACATCGATAGAATAATACCCCGAAACAAAAATATCGAGTTTTCTGCAGAAAGTTGTTAAATATGCATAATATAATGTTTGTAAGTAGTTCAAAGAATATTAAATACCACCTGGTATGGCCCAACACATAGGTACCCCATTTTGCCCCACACTGCATATTACAACAAAATGTAATGTTTACAAATTGTTGTAAACAATTTAACAATCTATCCTATTGGAAATTATTCTAGAATAAGTGCTAAAAAAAGATCCCACACTTGCCAAATTAAATAAATTATCCCAAAAGGTTTTATAAGCACTTTAATTTCGCAAAAAATCGATATTTTTTTGTTCAAAACTTTAAAGTTGTATAACTTTCAAAAAAAAAATTTTCATGGTGTCCTCATAATTAATAACATTTTCTTATCAATATGAATGATATATATGAACGATTCCACGTCAAGTGATCAAGGGGTCTTTTTGTGTAATGTTTATTTCAATAATGTTTTACTCTTAAACAATTAAACATACCAATTTGACAAAGTACATTTTGGAAAGGTTTTTTCATGCTCTTTCGATTGGAAATAAGCATTTTAAAAACAAAAAATTTTTGACCCAAAAAAATCAAAATTAAAAATAAATTTCAATTTTTGAGGGAGATGGATACGATTTTTTTTAAACGAAAGCTGAAGTTTTTCCTAAAAGGACATATTTAAAAAAAAATCGTATCCATCTCCCTCAAAAATTGAAATTTATTTTTAATTTTGATTTTTTTGGGTCAAAAATTTTTTGTTTTCAAAATGCTTATTTCCAATCGAAAGAGCATGAAAAAACCTTTCCAAAATGTACTTTGTCAAATTGGTATGTTTAATTGTTTAAGAGTAAAACATTATTGAAATAAGCATTGTACTGAAAAACACAAAAATTTAACCCCCTCCCCCTCGGAAAATATTGGACTAGGTAAAAAAATATTTTTACGAAAAATTACTATCTATGAGTACTACAAAAGCCCCAAGTTTTGCTACGTTTGGAGAAAAATTTTTCTCCACCTTGATCACTTGACATGGAATCGCTCATATAGAGGATAAAAAAATTTAAAGTACCCATCATGGAGAAACAGAGGTACCCCATTTGACCCGTCTACCCCATTTTGCCCTACTCTCCCCTATTCCTTCCAAGTGTCGCGTTCGTCCCCTTATTTTATGTAGCCCTTCAATTGTTCATCCCCTGATGAGGAACCATATATGGTTCGAAACTAGTTGGGACTTTAAATAAACACAAAAAAACCGTATTTAGGCCTTTTCATTATTCTACAAATTGACTACTAAATGTTGAAAAAATGGAAATCATATAATATAGAAATTTCTATTAAATTATAAATCTCGTCTAGTGACCACTTTTTTCCCACTTTAGTAGTCAGTTTACTAAAAATACATTGTGAGTTTCACAAAAAATAGTATACAAAGTTTTTCCGTGCATAATTGGAAGAATTTGAAACATAATTGTTACATCACACTTTTATCACATTGTGATTTTTATTATTATACCACAGTATGAGATTTTTTTACATAATTTGACGAGTACATAGTTGTTACATTACAATAATGACCTAGGGGAAAATTATTGTTATTGTTTTTACTCATATACATGTAAATATCTTTAACAAATATAACATTTGGGTACAACAAATGACATTTGGAATAGTAGTTTTAGTAAAAAAAAGACAATTTGCGTTAATTGGTAAATACTTTTAAATTGACTTTTTAACAGATCTTTAGTATTATTTATTACACATGTTTACAATTTTTGTTCTTACCACTGATTGAAATTAAATAGTAATTTTATTATTTTATACAAAGCTCAAAAAGAAGCAAGAAAAATATCCGCTCGCATGCGGGTTCGAACCCCTGATGCACACCCGACCCGCTGAATGAGAACTCTCCAAATCTACTATTTCAAAGATAGTGCAGCATATTTTGTCACTTACTGTTATGTAACAAAAAAAACTTGTGATTTTTTTTATTTATAACATATGAGTAACGTGTTAGTAAAACTGTCTACCACACATTAGTCACAGTGTTTTATAACAATTCTGTAACATTGATGTAACATGCCCGCATAAAAAGGGTTTGCTGTGGCAGCAAACCTTGTTCGTTTGAAATGGGGACAGCAAAAAAGTTTGCTGTGAGATCAAACAAGTTCGTTATGACAGCAAACTCGCTTAAATTTTTACTAATGTTTGCTGCTACAGCTAACATGTTCGCTGCCACTGCAAACTTCTCAGTAGTGGTAGCTAATTTTCAGAGATTTCACAGCAAACATCTGTTTACTGCTGCAACTAATTTCTTTTTTTCCGTGTGGTTACACTTAGATAAGTAACAATTTTATAACATATATACAACAACGCAAGTTACTGAGTGACAATTTTGAAACATTGTTATAAACAAGTTGTAATACTTCAATGTGACGATAATCACGTATATTCCAATTATGCTCATTGGAATTACAACATTTTTTTGAAATTCCATTTTGCTTCACATAAAAAATCAAATTCATGTTTACACTTCAAATTAATTTTGAAATTTTCAGAGTACATTAAAAATTTTAAATAAAATTAAAAATTAGTCATATTATATTAAATATCGTCAAAAGTTTTAAAATGGCTTCTTCTTTTATGTTACATAACAGAGATTACAATTTAACGTAACAGATTTGTAACGACAGTTACAGAACATTGTTAAATTTATGTTACATAACTGTTATGTAGCAGTTACGTAATTTAGCTCTGTAAGAAAAGAAATGTTACGTAATAGTTATGTAATATAGACAGATCGGATGCGTGTTTTAGGTACTTTGAGGACGGTCAAATGTCTGCGTCTTTCAAAAGAAGCCCAACATTAAGGTGTCCGTAAGATACATGGGAAATTTATTTTTTCGAATTTTGTTTACGCCACCCCCCCTATTTGGTTCCAATAAAATACAAAACAAATTTCTCAAAATTTGAAGCCGTTTGATTAATATAAACGCGTGCCAGTAATCGATTGAAATATCTAATTGAAAATACAACTAGCGTCTGCGCAAAGTGCTTCCCAGCTGTTTCTAACTCTTCACAACACATCTGGAAAGCACTTTGCGCAGACGCGAGTTTATTCTCGTGGAGGAATATACGTTTATGCGCGCGGAGGAATATATTTAACCCACGCGGTGTAAACAGGCTCATAGTCCCAGATATAAATTTATTTATATGACCAAATTTATTTGGTCCGCAATACTTTTCCTCAACAATAAAATTATATCATGATGCTTTTTGGGCCCTGATGTGGTTCGAATCAGTTGCCCGGATAACTTAATTGTGGCACACGAAATAAACCCCCTACAATGGTACTAGTCAGTGACGATAGGGACCCTACTATTATACATACACAACATAACCTTCGAATCTTGAAAATTAATTACGTGTCACAGAATATTGTGAATAATTTTAAAAAATCAGGGAAATAATAAAAAAAAGTAATAAATTAGTTTTTTCGATTTTTGAAAGATGTATGTAAAAGGTAAAAGAAAAAAAACTCTTTTACTTTTTTATAAAATAGACGACGTTTCGGTGGTCAGGTTCGCCACCATCATCAGGTCACTTTAATACAAAAAAAATTTATATAATAATAATACAACATAATAAAAATGTTTTTTTAATGTAAACAAAAAATTAAAAAAAAATTTTTTTTAATGTAAACAAAAAATTAAAAAAAATTTTTTTTTACCTAGTTAAAGTCAATAAAATAAACATCACATCAATAAATAAAAACCATAAATAAACACAATAATAACAAAAAATTAAAATATTTAAATTTACAAATCACAAACATATTAAAACGAGTGATTAGTCAAACTGACTGAGCCGGTGACAATTTTCGCGTTATATACAGTCGATGGGCCCAGTAAGAAGCGAGGAATTGAAAAGGATTGAAATAATTCAAACTCTGTATAGTGTAGTAGAATTATCCAATACTTTTGAATGCCATTTCTGTCCAATACTTTTCTATACCATGATAGGACCACGTTTCGTCTAAAAATGAATGCTATTCAATTCTGTTTATAATTGTTAACAAAGACAAAATTTTTTTCTGAATGCTTTCCAATCCCATCCGAAATTATTACAGCCTGTCATTACATCACTTTTCAATTTTTCATTGGGACCGCGTTTCTGCAGGCATTCAAGCAGTGTTTTGGATTTTTGTAATTTATAAGATACATACATTGGCAGATTTTGTAAGAAGTGTTTGTGTTCAAAGAAAAACTTGCTGAAAAATTGATTGTTTACCAATTTTACGTCATTTAAACGAGTAAGGGCCGTTATTCTGTTAGACAATAAATCATAACCTAAAAATTTCAGAGACATTTAAACACTTTTAACCCTCTTAACTGATAATTTAAAAATTATTCCTATTTAAAATAGCAAATAAAGTCATGAGTGCAGTTATTTGAAAGTAATTGAACATTCTATGCAATGTCAACAATATTAGTATTATATTATTATACTATATTTGTATGAGCATTTGAAAGGATAATATTCAAAAGGATAGAATTTTTTTAATGCTTCTTAATCTTTGCTTTCTTACTGGGTATTCAAGAGAGTTGATATCGTTACTTTTCATATTGCTCTCACTGGATAGAAAAGTATTGGACAGAAATGGAATTCAAAAGAATAGAATCTTTTTAATACTTTTCAATTTCTCGTTTCTTACTGGGGGGTCAATGACCCGCAATCGAAATATTATGAATTATAACCATTATTTCATTTTATTAAGCAAAGAAAAATAAGAATTACTAACATAAGAAATTGTACATCTTCCTTCTTGTTAATAGTGAAATTATTATATTTTAATATAAATCATCTCAGAAATTAATTGTTTTTTATAAGAAGTTACATAATCTAGAATTACTGCATCGTCAAAATTAAAAGAATGATTATATTCAGTTTGATGGTTATTCACAACAGATTCGAGGTTTTTATTTTTATGCTCGCTAATTTTTTTTTAAAGCGCTTTGATTCACCAATATATGTTGCAGGGCAACTATTACAATTAAATTTATAAACAATATTATTTCGACCCTACTTTTTCGTCAAATTCTTTCCTACTTTTATTACAGAGCTTAAGCTTTCTTCGACAATAGGAATTATATTTTAAATTATATTTTTTTAAATATTAGATAGTTGATAATAAATATCATTATAAGGAATACAGACTTTAGGTAGTTGTTGATAAGTACTAACGACATTGTTAGTTTGCTTTTTATCTATTGTTCTTTGAGTTAATGAATGTTTTTGTTTTTTAATATTTTTTTGTATAAAATCTAAAGGGTAATCGTTGTTTTCCAAAA
The DNA here is from genome assembly GCA_032872475.1 of Leptopilina myrica (nomen nudum). Classification (NCBI taxonomy): domain Eukaryota; kingdom Metazoa; phylum Arthropoda; class Insecta; order Hymenoptera; family Figitidae; genus Leptopilina; species Leptopilina myrica (nomen nudum). Next base: position 15,929,805 of record CM065462.1, on the reverse strand, counting down.
TTTTAAAGCTTCGTTTAATGTTTTCATTATGAAAGGATTTATGAGACAATAAAATAGCAGTGTCATATAAATTGTAAACAATATTCTTTTTTTGTTGAATTGGATGACGTAAAAAATAATTTATCAATCTATTAGAAGAAATGGATTTTTGATACCAATTAGTGATGAGTTTATTGTTATTTTTTAATAATGTCATATCTAGGAAATTTATTTTATTATCCATTTCTAGTTCAGGAGTGAATTTTAAATTAATATTGAACGAATTAAAAGTATCAATGAAAAGTTGGACTTTATCTTTATGAACACACAAAAGTGTGTCGTCCACATATCTATAATAAACTAGAGGAACACAATTGAAATTATTTTTAAGCAAATTCAAACAATCAGTTTTCACATCATCCATTACAATATCCGCAAAAAATTGAGATATCGGTGACCCCATCAGAGTACCGTAAATTTGTTTATAAATTTTTTCATTGAATACAAAATAAGTAATATCAAATAAAAATTCGGTACAATTAATAATGTCAACAAAATTAATAATTTCTCTAATAAATAGTCCAACTCCTTTTTTGGCCAAAATCATATAAGAAGAGTTAAAAACTGAAATTCCTTTACCAAAATCTCATGTAAACAATAGCTTCGAGTTAAAAGAAAAGTTGAAGAATATTACTGAGCCACATGATTTTGTTTTGCTTTCTCTTGATGTTAGTTCACTTTTCACTAATATTCCATGCGATTTAGTTATTACAAAGTCTTGTTAGAAGAGCCAATATTATTCATAATAAATGTAAAATTCCTTTGTTCACATTATTAATTTTACCGAATTTTTATTTGACAAAACTTATTTTGTATTCAATGAAAAAATTTATAAACAAATTTACGGTACTCCAATATGGTCACCGATATCTCCATTTTTTGCGGATATTGTAACCCACATAGCATAATATCGTGCTGTAAGTTTGTAGTATATCTTAGACGTAAGGCTTGTAAGGTTACGCGGTATTTTTGTGTTAGACATAGGGTGAACTAAGAAGTTCCGCCCTGATAGTAAGCTTACAAGTAAAGGTCCAGGTAAGCTTACATGTAACGGTCAAGGTAAGGCTACATGTAAAGATCAAGGTAAGCTTACATGTAAAGTCTAAGGTAAGCTTACATGTAAAGCTTGAGGTAAGCTTACAAGTAAAGCTTGAGGTAAACTTATATGGTAAGGCTGTGGTAAGGTTATTAATTAGTTATAAGGTTGTTGTAGGGTTGAGGTAAGTTTACAAACTAATTAGTTATTTAATTAATTAATATTAAAATAACAAAATTAACTCCGTTGCCCTTCTCTATTTTTGAAACCTAACATGAAGCAGAAAATTTTCAAAACAAATTTAGTGGGACTGGGATTCGAACCCGAGGTCAACGCGCATAAACCTAACATCCTAACTAACTGAGCTACACTACCGTCCGAAATTGTGCGAACGCTAACATCTCGAGCTATTAAAAAACACACCCGCACAGAAAGAGTGATAACTCGGTTAAAAATGAAGCTAGATGCTTTTTTTAAATTGCATTGGAAAGCTTATTAAATTTCCAATAAAATTCCACTATTTTAAGTTGTATTGAATAAATAGGAAGCGAGATATCATGTTATGAAGTCAAAAAAATAATTCTATTTTTTTCGGAATTTCTTTCTCTGACTTTGACTCCTGGCACAGTTTAGCAAAGTTTATGAAAAAAATTGTTACTTTTACAGACTATTTCTTGTAACCAAAGCTTTAAATAGAGACCAAGAACAGCAAAAAATATTTACGGGTTCCTGAGATATTACAAAAAGAGTCGGACCCTGCAAAGCAGAATTTTTTATCATCGATTTCTCTAATTCGCCGTTGAGTCAATTACTTGTCTGTGAAAAAAGTGTCAAAAATTAATTTTACCAAGTACATTTTTACTGGGATCCACTTTTTAAATATCGATATATAATAAATTAAATTAAAAAATGGATCCCAGTAAGAATGTACTTGGTAAAATTAATTTTCGACACTTTTTTCACAGACAAGTAATTGACTCAACGGCAAATTAGAGAAATCGATGATTGAAAATTCTGCTTTGCATGGTCCGACTCTTTTTGTAATATCTCGGGAACCCGTAAATATTTTTTGCTGTTCTTGGTCTCTATTTAAAGTTTAGGTTATAAGGAATAGTCTGTAAAAGTAACAATTTTTTTCATAAACTTTGCTAAACTGTGCCAGGAGTCAAAGTCAGAGTAAGAAATTCCAAAAAAAAATAGAATTATTTTTTTGTCTTTATAACATGATATCTCGCTTCCTATTTAAGCAATACAACTTAAAATAGTGGCATTTCATTGGAAATTTAATAAGCTTTCCAATGCAATTTAAAAAAAGCATATAGCTTTATTTTTAACCGAGTTATCACTCTTTCTGTGCGGGTGTGTTTTTAATAGCTCGAGATGTTAGCGTTCGCACAATTTCGGACGGTAGTGTAAGTGGAGAACTGACAGATAGAAATTAAATTTTGCCTTTAAGGACTTTCTCATCTTCTTGGTACACCTTAAATGCAAAACTTAATTTCTTTCTGTCAGTTCTCCACTTAGCTCAGGTAGTTAGGATGTTAGGTTTATGCGCGTTGACCTCGGGTTCGAATTCCAGTCCCACTAAATTTGTTTTCAAAATTTTCTGCTTCATGTTAGGTTTCAAAAATAGAGCAGAGCAACGGAGTTAATTTTGTTATTTTAATATTAATTAATTAAATAATTAATTAGTTTGTAAACTTACCTCAGCCCTACAACAACCTTACAACTAAATAATAACCTTACCACAGTCTTACCATATAAGCTTACCTCATGCTTTACTTGTAAGCTTACCTCAAGCTTTACATGTAAGCTTACCTTAGACTTTACATGTAAGCTTACCTTGATCTTTACATGTAATCTTCCCTTGACCGTTACATGTAAGCTTACCTTGACCTTTACTTGTAAGCTTACTATCAGGGCGGAACTTCTTAGTTCACCCTATGTCTAACACAAAAATACCGCGTAACCTTACAAGCCTTACGTATAAGATATACCACAAACTTACAGCAAGATATTGTGCTATGTGGGAATGGATGATGTGGAAACTGATTGTTTGAATTTGCTTAAAAATAATTTCAATTGTGTTCCTCTATTTTATTATAGATATGTGGACGACACACTTTTGTGTGTTCATAAAGATAAAGTCCAACTTTTCATTGATACTTTTAATTCGTTCAATATTAATTTAAAATTCACTCATGAACTAGAAATGGATAATAAAATAAATTTCCTAGATATGACATTATTAAAAAATAACAATAAACTCATCACTAATTGGTATCAAAAATCCATTTCTTCTAATAGATTGATAAATTATTTTTTACGTCATCCAATTCAACAAAAAAAGAATATTGTTTACAATTTATATGACACTGCTATTTATTGTCTTATAAATGAACCCCTTGATGCAAGAACCAGACGCAGCCCATTTAATCTCAATGGTCTATGTCTGGTTCTTGCATCAAGGGGTTAAAATCCTTTCATAATGAAAACATTAAACGAAGCTTTAAAATTTTGGAAAACAACGATTACCCTTTAGATTTTATACAAAAAAATATTAAAAAACAAAAACATTCATTAACTCAAAGAACAATAGATAAAAAGCAAACTAACAATGTCGTTAGTACTTATCAACAACTACCTAAAGTCTGTATTCCTTATAATGATATTTATTATCAACTATCTAATATTTAAAAAAATATAATTTAAAATATAATTCCTATTGTCGAAGAAAGCTTAAGCTCTGTAATAAAAGTAGGAAAGAATTTGACGAAAAAGTAGGGTCGAAATAATATTGTTTATAAATTTAATTGTAATAGTTGCCCTGCAACATATATTGGTGAATCAAAGCGCTTTAAAATAAAATTAGCGAGCATAAAAATAAAAACCTCGAATCTGTTGTGAATAACCATCAAACTGAATATAATCATTCTTTTAATTTTGACGATGCAGTAATTCTAGATTATGTAACTTCTTATAAAAAACAATTAATTTCTGAGATGATTTATATTAAAATATAATAATTTCACTATTAACAAGAAGGAAGATGTACAGTTTCTTATGTTAGTGATTCTTATTTTTCTTTGCTTAATAAATTGAAATAATGGTTATAATTCATAATATTTCGATTGCGGGTCATTGACCCCATCGACTGTATATAACGCGAAAATTGTCACCGGCTCAGTCAGTTTGACTAATCACTCGTTTTAATATGTTTGTGATTTGTAAATTTAAATATTTTAATTTTTTGTTATATTGTGTTATTTATGGTTTTTATTTATTGATGTGATGTTTATTTTATTGACTTTAACTAGGTGAAAATTGTTTTTTTTTAATTTTTTGTTTACATTAAAAATTTTTTTTTTTATTATGTTGTATTATTATTAGGGGAGTGCTGTTAGGGTTGAACAGGTGTTAGGGTTGAGCCATCGCGTTTATTTTGTTTTATCACACTAGCGCCATCTGTTTTTGTACTTAAATTCTTGCTACTAATGCCAGTCAACTTTTCACATGAGTTTCAGTCAAGTATACGAACGCATTTTTTTGTTTTTTGCGAGTCATTGTTATACGCTCAACAGAAACTTTTTTGTGGTGTCAAGAAAAGAGAAGTAAATGTAGAAGAAATATGCCAAAGATAAAGTAAATTATTGAAATTGTTTATTAAGATGTTATACGAAAATGTGAAAAAAATTGGGGTTTTGTGTGACGCGTTTTTTCTTCTGTGTGGTATGTCGCAAAATGACGCGTAAGTTAGCGTTGAGCCAGGCCGTGTCGTAAGGAATAAACCGCCCAAAATTTTGCAATTACGAAGCGTACTTGCAACAGAAATTCATTTTTTGACTTAAGGAGGTGTCAAAGACTTTATTTCTAACGAAAAAAGAGGAAAAAAAATTTTTCGATAATTTTTTTTATTGTTTTAATTTTAAAAATTTTGATTTCATTCTTAAGAAATAAAATATCTAATGTTATACAAAAATGCACAATATGGGATTTTATTTTTGTTTCATGGTTCCTTTCCTCATTTTCAAGTGTCATTCTATTATTCGAATGACATTTTTAACCATTTACCTAAATATTTCATTGATTTTCTACAGTGGCTCAACCCTTACAACATTATTTTTTTTTTAAATTGCTTATAACTTTGAAACTTTTGGCCGAATTTTTTTGCAATGTACAGCAAAAACATTGCACTTGCCCCCCTATATAAATTTTTTTTTATTAAAGTGACCTGATGATGGTGGCAAACCTGACCACCGAAACGTCGTCTATTTTATAAAAAAGTAAAAGAGTTTTTTTCTTTTACCTTTTATATACATCGTCCAAAAATAATAATTTCCTATGAAAATGAAGGAAATTTATCCAAATTTTATGGAAAAATATGTTTTCCTTGTGTCACGTCATCGCGACGTATTGTTTTGATATTTGTAAAGTTAGAATCTGAATCCTCACTTTTTCTTGTAAACCAAACAAATCAATTGAAATGTGTGTCGTCTTGGACAGACTTTTCTTTATATGGTCATCCACGATTATCACCCTTCTATAAGGTTACTGAACTGTCTAAAACAGTGACGAATCAACGCGTTATTATTGATCAGAATGATGTCTTTGTCTAAGTAGCAGATGCCGAAAATTGGTCATCTGCACATTGTCAATCTTTCTATTGGTTCCCCACTTAAATGTAATAAAAATTTAACTACCTTGACCCAAAGGTAATAAATGTGGGTGGTATGTTCCCTTGTGAAGGAAGCATATAAAAGGAGCCACCCTTGACGAATTCGTCAGTCCAGGAAACGCCGTCAACTTAACTAGTCCAGAAGTCATCCTCAAATCAGCAAGTCGCGTTCTTCGTGTCTGTCGCGATTCCGCGACCAAGTTAACAAGTTATATACTACCCCTAAGCGTATTCTTCGTGTCAATCCAAAATCTCTTCAAGTACCAAATACATTCTTCAAGTCTTACTCAAGTTATTCAAGAAGAATTTTATCAAGGAGATAATTTCTATTGCAAGGCACATTACTGAAGATTGCATTATTTCGACTTCAATGTCAAATCAATTATTTGACACCTGGACTCCGGACCTTTCATTTTGACTGGCCCGAAAACAATTCAAAGGAAATCTACTGCATATTCAGTTTTCGCTAGACAACGTCATTTCTTCAACCTTACACTGACGGAGGTATCACCTGTTGGGTCTACGACTCTAATAATAATTTTAAAAGGTAAGTTACTAATACTTCAAAATCTTGTCCCTTTCAAATTCTCGATTGATCCCACAAAGTAATAATTTGTTACAGTATCCCTGAAGACATCTGGATCTACTCTTTCTCTTGATTCTAATTGTAAAGGATTCAAATAAATAACTTTAATAATTTAACTTCAATTAAGCAGTTACTCATTCTTAAAACCTGTCCCTTAATATCAGAGTTTACTGCTCTGTGAATAAATCAGGTTGAATCACCGATGCCGGCCAAATTAAATATGTAAATTATGATTATGTTTAGTTTCATTTCTTGAGACGTAACATAACCATTAATTTTTGGTGCATCGGCCGTTTTGAATCATAAGATTGAGTAATTGAAAAATTAATTTTTGATGCATTGTCACTGTGAACGATAATATAAAGTAACTGTAGAATATTGTGAAAAATAAAAAATAACTTTTATAATTCTTGATATATTTCTTTAAAAAAAAGAGAGAGAAAGAGAAACAGGTACATCCAGAAGTTTAATTAATGTTTTCATATTAAATGTTTAAAAAAAAAATATATTGAAATCACAAAATACACTTTTTACTCTAATTAAATCAAAATTATCATATTTTTAAAATTTTCAATAACAAAAACATGTTACCAAATAATCAACAAGTGTCCCTTCGCGATGCACTCGAATTAGTGCCAATTTTCAATGGATCAAATATTCCATTGTCAGTTTTTATAGACGGTTGTAATGAAGCAAGACAGATGTTACCCGCATTACCCCAAGTTGAAGAAAATTTAGTAAAATTAATTTGGTCAAAATTAATAGGCGAAGCAAGGAAATCAATGTCATGGAATAGTTATAGTACAATCACAGACCTCGTTAGTCATTTGAAAAAACTCTATTTACCTAACAAAAGTATTTATCAATTACAAGGAGAGTTAGGCAATATTTTTATGTGGGAAAGCGAATCAGTAATATCTTATGCTAATAGAATCAAAGATTTATCAGATCAAATTTATGATGCGCATAGGTTAAAAAATAACGGCATTTTAGACAAAGCAGCAATGGAAAGTTTAGAACGAGATGTAGTTTCATGTTTTCGTCGTGGTTTACCACCAGAATTAGATATTCGCGTTGGAGATTGTTTAATTTTAAAAGAAGCAACAAATAGAGCTCTTGAAGCTGAAAGAAAATTAAAAGTGGTTGCTGAGCTTAGAAAAGAAAATTCTTGTAGACAAAATCAAAGTAGAATCAATTTTACTAAAGAAGAAATAATAGTGTGTGAAAACTGTGGAATTAATGGTCATACTAAACACAGTTGTCGTAGGTCAGAACAAAATCAATACCAAACGCAGTATAAAACTCAACGCTTCGTATCTCCTCAAGAATGGAGAGAACCAATCGATTTTACAAGAAGAGGGAACTCCCTTTCATTTAGACGACCATGGGAACACACTCAACACCCGCATTTTTCTAAATCACCCCAAAATGACTTTAGAAACCAGCAATTTCAAAATAAACATAATTTTCTAAATGAAAAAAATTTTGAACAATTTAAAAATCGAAATATTTGTAATTATTGTAAAAGAATAGGACACAATATTAATGAATGTAGACGCAGAGAATATAATAATCAGTATTATCAAAATCAACATTCTCGACCACATACCCATGTGAATCAGGGAAACGAATAAAGCCATCCCAAAACAGGTGCGCTGGGACAGGCAGTAATGGAATAAAAATTCCTAATAAAAAAGCATCTACTGATTTAGAAGTGATTCAAATTAATTCTACTAAAGGAAGTGTTATACCATCTATTTTTATTCAAAATTGTTTAAAACCACTTCATTTAATGATTGATACCGGTGCAGGAATAAATCTTTTAAAAGAAAAAATGCTTGATTCTTCAATGACAGTTAACACACTTAAAAAATTGCAACTTACAGGAATTAATCAACATCCAGTTTATACAATTGGTCAGATAAAAATAAAAATTTTTGAGTACCCAACTATTTTTAATATCATACCTAACGAAGTTCCTATAGAAGAAGATGGAGTTTTAGGCTCAGAATTTTTTACTGATAACAATGTTAAAATTAATTATGCAGAAAAATGTTTAGAGGTTAAAAATAAAATTTACCCTTTTGCATCAAACGATTTTATAATTTTTCCACCTCGATCAATATCAGACATATTTCTATTTGTTGAGAATACTGATTTGAAAGATGGTTACATCCCTCTTTTAGACACCGAACCAGGAATTTACATAGGAAACGCTTTAGTCACGAATAATAATGGTAAAGCATATGTCAAAGCAGCAAACACATTATCTAATTCTGTAAAGTTAAAAGTCCCAAAAGTAATTTTAGAAGAATGTCAAATATTTCAAAATCTTGAAAAATCAAATGATACTAAACAGAATAAATTGAACATTGAAAATAGCACAGCAGAAAAAATATTAGATAATTTCATGTATTCACAAAATTCAGAATTTGGATTTTATACATTAACAGGTAAAGAAAGAATTGAACAGATATTAGATTCACTTCGATTAGATCATTTAAACCCAGAAGAATTAAAACACGTAGAAACATTAATAACAGAATACGCGGAAACTTTTTATTTACCTGGTGAATATCTTACATCTACTAATGTTCTCCAACACAATATTCCTACTAAAGACGAGGAACCAGTATTCACACGTCAATATCGATTTCCACCTGTGCATAAAGAAGAACTTTTAAAACAAACAAGTGAACTCTTAAAAAATAAAATCATTAAACCTTCTCAATCGCCGTATAATACTCCAGTTTGGATTGTGCCAAAGAAAGCTGACTCTTTAGGAAATAAAAAATGGCGGATGGTACTCGATTTTCGCAAATTAAATGAAAAAACAATTACTGACTTTTTTCCATTGCCAAATGTTAATGAGGTACTTGAAACTCTTGGAAATGCCCAATATTTTTCTGTCTTCGACTTAGCTTCAGGCTTTCATCAAATAAAAATGAATCCAAAAGATTCACACAAAACTGCCTTTTCAACACCTTATGGTCACTATGAGTTTGACCGTATGCCATTCGGACTGAAAAATGCCCCAAGTTGTTTTCAAAGATTAATGAATTCTTGTCTGTCAGGTCTTATTGGTACTGAATTATTTGTCTATTTAGATGACGTAGTAATTTTTGCAAATTCTTTAGAAGAACATCAAGGAAAATTTAAGAATTTTATGAATCGATTGGAAGTAGCTAATTTAAAATTGCAACCAGATAAATGCGAATTTCTCAGACCTGAAGTAGTTTACTTAGGTCATATTATTGATAAGGATGGAGTTAGACCAGATCCAAAGAAAATAAGTGCAGTTAAAAATTTTCCAACTCCTAAAAATGTTAAAAATATAAAACAATTTTTAGGCTTAGCAGGATACTACAGACGTTTTATTGCAAATTTCTCTAAAAAATCAGGACCCTTAACGCAATTATTAAAGAAAAATGTGATTTTTAAATGGAGCGAAAAACAACAAGAAGCTTTCGAAAAATTAAAAGAAGAACTTTGTGAAGAACCTTTATTGCAAAGACCAGATTTTGATCAACCCTTTATTCTAACTACCGACGCATCAGGTTTTGCTATTGGTGGAATTTTATCTCAAGGCGAAATTGGAAAAGATAAACCTATTGCTTACGCATCAAGATCTCTAAACGAACATGAAGTCAAATACGATACTTATAATAAAGAAGCTCTCGCGATTGTGTATTGTGTTCTACATTTTAGACATTTTCTTTACGGAAGAAAATTTAAAATTGTGACTGACCATAAACCTCTATTATGGTTTCAAAATTCAAGCGATCCTTGCTCTCGTGTAACAAGATGGAAACTTAAATTAGCAGAATACGATTTTGACATGGTATATAAAGCAGGGAAAATGAATGTTAATGCGGATGCACTATCTCGAAACCCAGTAAAAATTGTCAAAAGTGTCCAAAACGAAATTCAAGTATACAAAGAAGAAGACGATGAAGAAGAAGATTATTATGACGAAGAAGATGATGACGAGTATTATGAAGATAAATATGTTAAAAGTAATTATAATGGTGAAAATAATAATGATAATTTATTTAGTGATGAAGAAAATTACTATGAAGAAATTGAAGAAGAATTAAATGATATAATAAATGTGAACACAGTGTCTGCGGTCAGAGAATTGAATCTTATTAAAAAAATAATTAATGTGATTTCTGATACTACGAAAAATAAAGAAATTAAAAATATTTGTGAAAATTTTAGTGCGGTGAAATTACCAGTGAAAGGTGAAAAATTCAATGTTGTCACTAGAGCCAAATCAAAGAAAATTAGTCAAGAAATTATAAATTCTAATTCGAGAAATATTAAAGAAAAAGTGAAAAATTCTAAATCGAAAACTTCGAATCAAGTAGGTGAAAATACGCGAAATTTACAAAATCAGAAAAATCTACTAAATCAATTTGAAGAAGGTGAGGAAAAATTACGAAATCCAGTTCAAGATAAAGTGCGAAATTCAGTGTCAAAAAGCGTAACAAATTTACGAAGTGATAAACGAAATCTACTAAATCAAAAATTAATTCGAAATCAAGAAAATATACGAAATCAAGTTCAAGAAAGAGTGCAAAACGAAGAAAAATTAAGAAGTCAAATTAAAAAAGAAATGAAGAATTCTAAGAATCAAAAATCTAGTTCAGTTCAAGAAAATGTTCGAAATCTACGAAATCGTGAAAAATTACGAAGAATAAATTATAATGAAGATATTAATGAAGATATGCCTAAAAGAAAAAGAGGCAGACCGCGTAAAAATGATATTGAAAATAATCAAAAGAAAAGAAGTAATTCAAGTGATAATTCGCAAAGTGAAAAAATGTATAAGAAAACGAAGAGAAATATTGAAGATAACGACAGTGAATCAAGTGAAAGTGATATAGAATTTGTATATTACGATAATATTAATCAATCAAAAAATGATACTAGTTCCGGTGAAGAATTTAGTGACGATAGTTTCGATGATTACAATGAAATTGAAAATATAGGAGAAAATAATGGATTAGGGGAAATTGTAAATACAGAGAATATTGATTTTTCTATGAAAAGACGGTTCTCGGACGAAGAGAAACGTCCACCGCCCGAACCCCCTCCTGACATTCCTTGTGGTTCCCTTCTAAACGCACAACATATAAGTGACACAGAAAATTTAACAAGTGGACCCTTACATAGCAATGTAGTTGAGTGTAAGGACCAGTTAAGAATGCGAAAGGATAATTATGCATATTTTTTATCCACAACAGGCATCCCTATGGACAATGGTTCTTCAAGTTTATTTAAACAAAATGAACTTCCACAATTTAAAAATCTTTTACTAAACGAAGCTAAAGAAATTAAAAAAGGAAATAATTATTTACACATTGCATTACCAATTACCTCTGATTCAAGCGAAAGTATTACTCAAATAACAAATAACATTAAATTAACAATCCAATCATTTAAAAATTTAACTGAAAAACTTAAATTACGATCGGTTAGTATTGCAAAAACAGCTGTCATAAATTATGTTAATTGGAAAGAAATTGAATTAATTTTAAAAGAAACGTTTCAGAATTCTAGTACTACAATAATAATTTGTAAAGGTTATGTGCAATATGCGTCAAAAGAACAGAGACAAATTTTGATTGAAGGAGCGCATTCTTCTGCTTTAGGTGGTCACAAAGGTGTGACTAAAACGTACAACAGAATTAGGCAAAAGTATTTTTGGGAAAATATGAAACTTGATATTCAGAAATATATACAAATCTGTTTGCAATGTCAATTAAAGAAATTAGTTCGCGTAAAGACTAAAAATCCAATGATCATTACCGACACCCCCGGAAGTGCATTTGAGAAAATTTCAATGGATATTGTAGGACCTCTACCAGCAACTGAAAGTGGTAACGAATGTATTTTAACTATACAAGATTGCTTAACAAAATACTCGGTCGCAGTGCCTTTACCAAATCAACAAGCTAGTACAATCGCAGATGCATTTGTCAAAAAATTTATTTGCATATTCGGATCCCCTAAAGGTGTTTTAACAGATCAAGGAACAAATTTTTTAAGCAATTTAATGAAACGACTTGCAAAACGTTTTCGTATTCGTCAATTTAAAACAACGTCTTTTCATCCACAATCTAACGGTTCATTAGAAAGATCTCATCATGTATTAGCAGAATATCTTAAACAATTCATTAATAAAAATACTCAATGGGATGATTTACTCGAATTAGCTATGTTCTCTTACAATACGAGTGTTCATGAAGGAACTAAATGTACTCCATACGAGTTAGTTTTTGGAAGATTACCTCGATTACCGTCAAGTTTACCTTTGCAGCAAGAAGAAAAATTAGAAACATATGATGATTATCTTATGAATTTAGTGACAAAGTTACATGACATTCAGGCTCTTGCACGAAATAACTTAATTCATTCTAAAGAAAAATCAAAAACCTATTATGATCGAAAAACTAACCCTCAAAATTTTAAAGTGGGAGATAGCGTATTTTTACTTCAAGGTCCTAAACCAAAGAAACTAGGAAACCAATACACAGGCCCACACGAGGTTCTAGAAATTTTATCTAAGGGAAATATTAAAATAAAAATAAATAAAACCCCTAAAATTGTACACATTAACAGACTTCGTTTGTCTCATATTAACCATACCAACACATTGTAGTTAACATAATTCCTCTTTCTGTCACAACAAAACACACAAAGTTCTATTGAATTAAAAATTAAACGTTGTTAAATCATTGAATAAAAACTAATATAGTTCTGCTTTGTTTCAGGAACATCGTAGAAGCAATATATAATCTTCATTTTTTATACTAGTGTCTATTTATCATTTCAGGAAATTCTATAAAAACAAATAATAGTTTAACCTTCTTTTTTACATAAAAAAAATAATTAAATTTTTCTGAAAATTGTTAACAAACTAAAATTGTAATGTATTAATATTATAAAATTGAAAAATAACTATTTAAATATTGTATTTTTATTAAAAAGAAAACAAAGAGAAAATCAACTTTACAATATTAATTAAAAGTAAAATTACATAAATTTACAAACAAAAATAAAATAACTTCGTCTTTACAAAAAAAACAGATTTCTCTATAAATTTTTAAACACATCTGTTACTATAAAAATGAAATTTCTATGTAAACTATTAAAAAAATGTTATAATTTTATTCCAAACATAGAAAGAATACTAAAAATTCTTTTTCGTATTCTTTCTTTGAGGGAAGGGAAGGGTGACTACAAATGTGAAAGAAAAAGAATACTGAAAGAAATTAAATCTCTAAATAATAATTAAATAAAATTTTTTTTTTCTAATATATGACTTGTGATTATAACTATTTTAAATATATATTTTTTTCAAAACCAAAAGCAAAATATAAAAAACCCAATCTATTTTCATAAAAATTAACTTAACAAATTAATATTATTCGAAAAAGAAAAATTCTAAGCAATGAAAATAAATCTTTACTCTAATTAACATAAAAGTCTTCAAATTATAAAATTAAAAGTTTTAAACTTTGAATGCAAGTATGATTCAAAATTTGTACTAAGCCTTCTAACAACAAAATGTTAAACAATGAATGTATAAGTGATTCTAAAACTAAAATAACAAATCAGTAATGTATAACTTCTAAAGTCTTTTGAAATTTTAACAATGTGAAATAATTAAATCATCTTTAGAAGTCTAATATCTGAATATATGTGTACGTGTGTATTTATGAATCAAAACTATTCTAAAGCAATTGTATTTGTTAAACAATGTACTAATTAGTCTTGCTAAATCTTGTATGTGTATGAGTTCAGTTTTTAATGAAAACTCTCTTAAATCATAAAAGAAATACTTTTGTACTAACGAGATATATTAAACAAATGTACTAGTTAAATTGTATATGAGTATACATGCCTTTACTAAATCAGAACTTTAATTCATTAAACAAAATACTTGTAGTAATCACATTTGCTGAAAAAAAATTTGTTGTTTCTAATATGTAATTAAAATCTTGTATGCGAATGTGTGTGCTTTTTAATCAAATTACTCTAAATCTTGTGAATAACATTTTTGAACAAATTTTGTAATATTTTAAAAATGTGTATGTCTAACAGCCTTACTAAACAATTGTACTATTTAACATTTATATTAGAAGTTTGTATGTTATAACTAAAAAATTAATCCAAATTATATCTCAAACATATTTATCAAAATCTTGTTCTACGCCAAAATCAATTGTGAATCTATATGTGACACTACCCTTTAAGTAATAACTTTGATTGTACTACGAATTCGAATTCAGAAATTGTTCAATTGCATTTTCCAATTTCCGAATTTTAAAGGGGGGAGGTGTCACGTCATCGCGACGTATTGTTTTGATATTTGTAAAGTTAGAATCTGAATCCTCACTTTTTCTTGTAAACCAAACAAATCAATTGAAATGTGTGTCGTCTTGGACAGACTTTTCTTTATATGGTCATCCACGATTATCACCCTTCTATAAGGTTACTGAACTGTCTAAAACAGTGACGAATCAACGCGTTATTATTGATCAGAATGATGTCTTTGTCTAAGTAGCAGATGCCGAAAATTGGTCATCTGCACATTGTCAATCTTTCTATTGGTTCCCCACTTAAATGTAATAAAAATTTAACTACCTTGACCCAAAGGTAATAAATGTGGGTGGTATGTTCCCTTGTGAAGGAAGCATATAAAAGGAGCCACCCTTGACGAATTCGTCAGTCCAGGAAACGCCGTCAACTTAACTAGTCCAGAAGTCATCCTCAAATCAGCAAGTCGCGTTCTTCGTGTCTGTCGCGATTCCGCGACCAAGTTAACAAGTTATATACTACCCCTAAGCGTATTCTTCGTGTCAATCCAAAATCTCTTCAAGTACCAAATACATTCTTCAAGTCTTACTCAAGTTATTCAAGAAGAATTTTATCAAGGAGATAATTTCTATTGCAAGGCACATTACTGAAGATTGCATTATTTCGACTTCAATGTCAAATCAATTATTTGACACCTGGACTCCGGACCTTTCATTTTGACTGGCCCGAAAACAATTCAAAGGAAATCTACTGCATATTCAGTTTTCGCTAGACAACGTCATTTCTTCAACCTTACACTGACGGAGGTATCACCTGTTGGGTCTACGACTCTAATAATAATTTTAAAAGGTAAGTTACTAATACTTCAAAATCTTGTCCCTTTCAAATTCTCGATTGATCCCACAAAGTAATAATTTGTTACAGTATCCCTGAAGACATCTGGATCTACTCTTTCTCTTGATTCTAATTGTAAAGGATTCAAATAAATAACTTTAATAATTTAACTTCAATTAAGCAGTTACTCATTCTTAAAACCTGTCCCTTAATATCAGAGTTTACTGCTCTGTGAATAAATCAGGTTGAATCACCGATGCCGGCCAAATTAAATATGTAAATTATGATTATGTTTAGTTTCATTTCTTGAGACGTAACACTTGCAAACCGTTAGCATTATTTCCGACGTTTTGGAAAAAATCATTATTTCCAAATAAAATTGGAACAATTTCCTTAAAAAGTGGATTTTTATCTTAAAATTAGGAAATAAATCCAAATGCAGGTGGAAATAATTCCAAAATTTTCGAAAATACGAATTTTTCCAAACTAAATTGGAATTTGCTACACAGATTTGAAAAAATTTCCAAACACAAAGGATTTTTAATGAAAATGTAGGAAATAAATCCAAATCCTGAGTACTATAATTCCGAAATATTTTAGAAAATCTTGACTTCCAAACAAAAGTGGAATTTCTTCCATAGGAAAGGAGAAATTTCCTATTGCGAAGAATAATTTATTTGAGTGTTTAGGAAATAAATCCAAATGCAGATGGAAATAATTTTAAAATTTTCGAAAATACCCGCATTAATTTCTAACCAAAATGGAATTTAATCTACTAAAATTGATAAATTTTCTAACGCAGTGGATTTTTCATGAAAATCTAGGAAATTAATTAAAAATCCTGAGTACTATATTTCCTAACTTTTTTTACTTTATTCTATTTGTTTAGTTACTTGTTATTTTTTAGTATTCAATTACGTAGTTCTGATAAAAAAGCTATTCTATTAATTATAAAATAGAAATTGTTTATAATGAAAAAAAAAATTTTTTTTAATAGTTTTAAAAATGTATGTTTTTACCAAGTGCTGTAAAATACATTTATTTTAAACTGAAGATATAAATTGTTTAAAATATTGTCTCTTTTTGAAAGGTTTTGTCACATCTGGTTTTCCTTAGAATAGAGCTATAGCAAAGGGTTTCGTATGACAAGAGGTCCTGTTTTACGACTTTACATACCCACTTTTTTTATCATAGACCTATGTTGACGGAAAATTTGTGAAATTTTTCTAATAGAAAGAAATTGAGGAAATATTTTGAAATATATTTTCTTTGAAATTTTCATCAAAAGGTCCTCTAAGCGTCAGTTGCTCTCCAGCATTTGCCAGAGAAACTAATTCCGCGCATAAAAATCTTCTCGTATTTTTCAATTGTTTTAAACAAAGGGTATTTTATTATTCAAAGTGAATAGATGTGAAATCTTTTTTATATTAATAGTAAGTGTTTGTAGATATTTCAATCATTTTTTCTATATCACCGTCAGTACCTACAGTCATTTCAAAGCTAAGTTTTACATTTTTTTTGTAACATTCTACTTGTTATATTTAATAATAAATTTTTATTAACAATAATTTTTGATAAATAAAATAAATGTATAATATTTTTATTGATAATAAAATTTTCAAAAATTTTATATTTTTCACAACAAAATTATTTGAAAATAATATTAAATTTGAATTAAACACCAAATTAAATAGGAAAAAGATTAAAATCAAAATAACTTATCTGAATTTGATTTATACAATCTATACATTTTTTAAGGTTACAATAAAGTAAATACGAGGCATTTTATGTATAATGTCCGAAGTTGAAATTTCAACTTCTTGAAAAAATTGAAACTCGGGGAATTTGTTGTTCTATCAAATAAACAATTAGCCCCAAAAAACGTTTTTAACTTTTTCGAAAATCTGGAGGGAGTAGAGATGGGGGGGTTAATTTACCCCTTTTGCTGCACCGTCTACATTTTTAATTTTTTCTGTCTATTCTTGTAATGGGATAAATTTGGTTGAATATGATTCTGAAAGGATGTTTATGCTCTTTCCAATGGTCAATTTTATTTTTTAATATTTTAAAAATTGACTCTAATTTTTGATAACTAATATTTAATTTTCAATTTCCCAAAAATCGGTCCGTATTATTTGAAAATAAGTTATTGCAAACGAAAGCTGAGGTTTTTTCCTGTGGGCATGTAAATTTGCAGAATGCTTTCTGAAAAATCCTTTAGAAACATATTCAACGATATTTTTCCCATTACAAGTATAGACAGAAAATTTTTTTAATGTAGACGGTGTATGGCAAAAGTGGTAAAATTGACCCCCCCCCACTCTACTCCCTACAAATTTTCGAAAATTGAAAAACGTTTTTTGGGGCAAACTTTTATTTGATAGAACAACAAATTCCCCGAGTTTCAATTTTTTCAAGAAGTTGAAATTTCAACTTAGGACATTACTATCCATTTTACTAATTCTATTGATATTTATTTTTTTTAATATAAAAATAAAAAAAAATTTCTTTTAAATTATATTATAAAATAACTTTACATTTTTTAATTTTGGAAATTTATTAATCATTAAAAATATGTACACTTAAAACATTTAATGTTTACTTTTTATTTTATGTATATAATATTCAATATAGAATATTTATTTTCTTATATTTGTGGATTTCCAATTTTAGGACTGCCGATTTATTAGGAAAATTGTATGTTAAACGTGGTGGTAGAAAAATACCATTCTGATAAAAACTAACAACTTACTAGAGGGATTAATGCTATTTTCTCTAAGCCATTACATGTATGACTATAAATATGAAGCAAATAAATCGTCCTCTTTGGAATTTATTCAGAGGTAAGTTCAGAAATAAATGTTGACAACAATTTACTTTTAAAACATTCAAACATATTAATATATTAAATATTTGTCTTAGGATGTTGCTGGAAATAAATCCTGCTAAAGGGCACAAAACAGGCAGGAGTAATAAAAGAAGAAATTTGAAGCCACATTTGAAGATCCTGTCTCTTATTTCTGCAATATTGTCAACTTCTCTGGATGAATCAATTAGTTGAAAATACGAGTTAAAATTATTTTATAAAATGTTTATATTTCTGAAGTAAAGATATTTTGTAAAATTAAAATATATTTATATAATGTATAATTTTTTTCTTCTGTTAAGAAATAATTCCTTTTAATTTTAAACTAGCGACATAATATACCTCGCTCGCTGTCGCTTGCTCGGTTGAAATTTAACTTTTTTGTTTTTAATTATTTATTTGCATTTTAACGCCAGTATTGGTATTTTATTATTTTATTTATAATATAACATCAACGAATTTATTTAAATATTGCTAGATATATTTATCATAATAATATCTCAAAATTAATTGATAGAATTTAAAAAATTCTCAAAAGAAAAATTGGTATATATTAACTTTACATTGCATTTGAATTTATAGAATTAATCTCAATAAAATTTTTTTTTAATTTAAACTTTTATTAAAAATCATTTCTTTTTTTATAATTATGTTGTTGTGTAATTAAATTTTTTGTTGTTGAAAACGAATGTTGTTAAAAAAAACTTAAGTTAATTGTAAAAAAATAATTTTTAAGTAAAAAATGAGAAAATATTTTTGTTTACATATTATTCTAATGTAGGGAGGAAATCAAAATTATTACATCTAGGGGAGATTCGGGTAGCCCCGGAGACTTAAGCATTTTGATAAATAATTTGTGTTTATATTTTTAGAATGTTAATTAAATTTTTTGATATCAAACAGAATACTTCTTTCCCAGCTTAAAATCCCCGTACAGGATTCTTAAAGGATCCTCTCGGGATCCTGGACTGGTCCTGTGCAGGATCCCTACCGGATCCCGTACGGGATTTTGGGACAGGGTTTCTTTGCAGGTTCCTATGCAGGAACCTTAGCTATCAAAGGTTCCTGTAAATGTTCCTGTACAGGATCACTTGCAGGATACTGTACAGGAAATTTTTAATTTTTTTAATTTTTATATGTTAAGCAACAATGGACATATATACACGGAAAAGTTTTTGGGCGAGCAACTCTATCTGCTCTAGTAACGCTACGCAACTTCACGTCTGGTGGAGCAGTAGTCGCAAAAAGATAACGCAGCAGGCCAGCATTGGACGAGCTGCTCTACCAGTCGTGTATGTACCACTGACTTTCAGCGCAGCTCGTCCAACACTGGGTGAGCAGCGTTCCCAGTAGAGAAAGAATCTCACCCATTTACAAGGCGATATGCCTTCTCTCTTTTAGGAAACCTTCTCTACGCGCGGAGAACGCAGCTCGCCCGAAAACTTTTCCGTGTAGACTTCATATTTCAATATGTTAGGCTCGTATAACAATGTTGGACAGAAAAATGTATTGCGCATTCGAGAAACTCATAGAAAACTACTGCGCAGGAGTTAAAAATATAAATAAATTAATTGAGGAAACCGTTTAGGATCCTTTACAGGTTTCTTTACACTTAAGTACCTGCAGTTTACAAAACTGCAAAGGTTCCTGTACAGGAATCTTTACAAAGTTTCCTGTACAGGATCCAGCCAGTGCTCCTGTACAGGAACCTTTACAGGAATCTTTGATAGCTAAGGTTCCTGCATCGGAACCTGCAAAGGAACCCTGTCCTAAAATCCTGTATGGGATCCGGTCGGGATCCCATACAGGACCTGTACTACCCACTGTCAGTGGTTACCCGAATCTCCCCTAAATTCAATAAATACTGATATATTTAGCCCTTAGCGGCTAAATTATTTGACCTAGAGATTTTTTTTTCAAAATGGCGGACGACAATATAACGGCAAAAACTTAAAAACTGGCTCACATATGAAACATAGTGCTCCAACTTTTTTGAGTCACCGAAATCGACTGAAACTCGTTACTCGGGGGTTTTTGGGGTCACTGAATACGAATATGTTGTGGTTTTTCTAAAATTCAAAATGGCGGATCCAATATGGCAGACAACTTTTTTAAAAATGACTATGTCGCTTGAAATTTGTTACTCGGGGGTTTTTGGAGTCACTGATTACGAATATGATGTCATTTTTCCAAAATACAAAATGGCGGATTGCATATGGCTGATAACTTTTAAAAAATGACTCCACATTGCTTGAAATTTGTTACTCGGGGGTTTTGGAGTCACTGATTATGAATATGATATTATTTTTCCAAAATTCAAAATGGCGGACGAATTTTGTAAAAGTGATTCCACATTGCTTAAAATGTTACGGTCCGTTTGCCGGCGAATAATTCGCCGATGCCCGACTCTTGCTGCCTGGAGTTGGACATATAAGACTCTTTTCTTTTTTTGCTTAATATATATATTTTTTTGTTATTTATTTTTTTGTTCATTTCTTACTTTTTAAAAAATAAAAAAAATTAAAACTCCGCCATATTTGATCCGCCATTTTGAATTTTGGAAAAATAACATCACATTCGTAAACAGTGACCCCAAAAACCCCCGAGTAGCAAATTTTAAGCATTATAGAGTCATTTTAAAAAAAGTTGTCCGTCATATTGGATCCGCCAT
Source organism: Leptopilina myrica (nomen nudum) (assembly GCA_032872475.1). Classification (NCBI taxonomy): domain Eukaryota; kingdom Metazoa; phylum Arthropoda; class Insecta; order Hymenoptera; family Figitidae; genus Leptopilina; species Leptopilina myrica (nomen nudum). The sequence continues at coordinate 15,908,770 of CM065462.1, read as the reverse complement.
TTTGGATTTTTGAAAATTAGCATTATATTCGTAACCAGCGACCCCAATAACCCCCAAGTAACGAGTAAATTTTACGTTAAAAATATTATGTGTCAATTTTGTTGTATCCATTGTTGTAATAAACCAGGTCCTCAAAGTCCATTGAAATTTTTCGTCCGTCTGGGCGTTAATGGGTTAAAAAAAGTAATTGGATTTGCTTGAAAAAGGTTACTTGGATGTTTTTTGGATCGCTGAATACGAATCTGATGTCAGTTTTTCAAAATTCATAATGGTGAGTCCACTAAGGCGGACAGCATTTTCAAAAGTAAGTGTATTTGCTTGAAAATGAGCATTCGGGGGTTTTTAAGAATGCTGAATACGAATCTGACTTCAGAACAATATTAAATTTATCCTTCACGTCCGTTAGCCGTCTACAAAATTTTATTTATGTTGTCTAGATCTTATCACAAAGAGGTCGACATGCAAAAAAGACATTTTCTTATTTTATTTTTTTAATATATTAATAAATCTAGATATTTTATGCAAATAGGAAAGCGAAGAATTATTAACAAATGAATATCAAAAAAGTTAGTCTTTTGTTTTAGATTAAGTATTTAGTAAGAAAGCGTATGTAAAAAAGAATTATTTCACTGAAAATTTAGTAAAATTTCACTAAATCAACAAAAATCATTCTTCACTTGCCTATTCGCATAAAACATCTAGATATTAATAGGTTATTGTTTTTTACTAATCGAGAAGATTATTATTCCCAGAAATACTTGTAATTAATTATTTGCATAATGTCGAGAGCAAAAAGACAGAAATGGTTTCGTAGTAGTAAAGAGATTGATGTAGAAGAAGATGAATAGACCATGGATATAAAATTAAAAAATAGTAGCTTGTTGTACGTCGGCCTCCTTCTGGTAAAAGCTGCATAACGCCAATTAAATTTTGTTAACGGCTAACGGACGTAGAGGATAAACATAATATTGATCTGAAGTCAGATTCGTAATCTAGAATCCTCAAAAACACCCGAATGACCATTTTCAAGCAAATGCAATTACTTTTTTAAAAAATGTCCGCCATATTGGATTCACCATTATAAATTTTGAAAAAGCGACATCATATTAGTCAAGAAAATCCAATCACTTTTTAAAAAATATGTCTGCCATTTTGAATTTTAAAAAAGTAACAACAGATTCATAATCAGCGACCTCAAAAACCCCCGAGTTACCATTTTCAAGCAAATCTAACCACTTTTTAAAAAATTGTCAGACAATTTTTTCCCGGCCTTTTGTATTTTAGAAAAATGGCCATTTTTATATCCGCCATCTTAAATATAAAAAAAGTCATCATGATATCTTGTAGCTAAGAGTATGAGGGCGCCATATTTTGTCCTTTTCAGATCATATTCCGAAAGAGCGATAAATTTTAGGTCGAAAATGGTATTTTCTAAATTTTTTAGCTCATTATTTCATACAAAATAAGACTCGTGAAATCATGGTACATTTTGTTTCCTGGTAGGCGTTAATGGGTTAATTCATAAAAAAGAAGAAATCAACATTAAAAATTTTAAAGTGATTAACATTTGAAAATTATTAACTTATTTATAGTAATGATCAATTCATTTGCTCTTTCTTTTATCACAATGACCATTCTAATCCATGGATGAGTTTTACAAGAATTAGGGGAGAGTGGGGCAAAATGTGGTACCTTTTTGTAATTGGCTGTTTTCAGAGAACCAAACGAATTAATCGATTTAACTAAGCTTTACAATTCTTTTTTTTACACTTAGGTTTGAGAAAATTATGATAATAGCGAAGAAAATTTTTTGAAAGATCTTATATCGTATTTTCTGAGAAAGTGATATCAAATAGCTATACAAAACATGAAATATTTTTTAAAAATTTGTTAAATTCTTGTGGTATGAGATTATAAATACAAACAAGAAATAGGATTGGAAATGTTAAATATCTTCAAAAATTATATGTATTTACAGTTTGAATATCTGAGGATGCCTGTCGTCGATGGGCGAAAGCTCATAAATAAAAATTCTTTTTTTAAATTATAAAAATTATGGATTTTTATCAAACACAATAAGATCATATAACAATTATAAATCCAAACAAAAAAACATCACAATAAAGAAATAGAATTATTTATTATTATAAAAAACAAGTAATATTCAAAAGAATTTAACAAAAAAAACATACATAATGAAAAATATCAATATATCGACGCCTCCCGTTCATATAATGCTTATTGAAAAACGAATGCAAGATGATTCTTATTTACTTTTTGGTGCAAGACAATGCTTATTCGATTTTTCGTGCAATAAAATGCTTATTCAAAATTGTGTGCAAAACAATTGCCACTGACAGAACAATAAATGTAACCCTAAATCTTCCTATTAATATTAAATTGCAATTAAATATATGAGAATTTCAGTACGTGTCTATTGTTATAAGAAACTTTAAACACGGATCCTATCACACGTATTAAAAAATATTTTTTAAGCAATTGCAATTATAAATTATACTGAATTGAAAGTTTTATAAAATTCATGGAATAAGCTAATTTCAGAATGTACATTTTCGCATAGAATTTTGAATAAGCATTGTCTTGCACCAAAAAGTAAATAAGAATCATCTTGCATTCGTTTTTTAATAAGCATTATATGAACGGGAGGCGTCGATAATGATAGTGAAACATTGATATTATAAATACCTCGAAACAAAAATATCGATTCTCCTGCGGAAAGTTTTTAAATATGACTAATATAATGTTTTTAAGTTGTTTATTGAAACAACGCACAGTGGGGCAAAAGCCTTATTTTTTGGACAAAAATCTGCCACCTCGTCAATTTTAAATAAAAATAGATGAAACTTTGATACACTTACTTATCAAATACTGCAGAATTTGAATCTATTGCCCCTTTTTAAAAATATGAAGTGATGGCTTAAGAGCTGTGGACTAAATATGGTAAATTTTGTTAAAAATTCATAAAACTGTACTTTAGATCTGTAAAATTCTTTTCCATTAATCAATAAACATCTTTTGTTAAAACTGTATAGTGCTACTGTAATTTTAAATACAATTCCAGAACTTATTTTAAAAAATTCAAAATGGTGGATCCAATATGACGGCAAAAAAATTTTAAAAGTTAGAAATATCTTTGATATTTAGTACTTAAGGGGATCCCACATACCGACAATGCAGATCTAAAATGGTAAAAAATCTGCAACGGCCGTTTCTTGGAAAATATAAGATATTATGAACTATAAATTTGACAAACTCACTTTTTAACATAAATACACAAGATGAGTATTTTATTTGTTGTAATTATTGAAAAAAACTTATTCATAAAAAATTAAATATGAGCAGTTTCCAACAGCCTAAACTGCAACGACCTTTTCTTGAAAACAACAAAATCAAAATAACTTTTCCATTTAACAAACTTAATTTCAATAAAAAATACACATAATAAGATTCATTCTATATGAAAACAAGAAAATAAAACTTTAATTTATGTAAACTATTTTGTATAGCAATTTGCAACAAGAAGAACACATCTGACAGATGTTTAGTGATACATAGAACCAAGAGATGGCGCCAAAGGTACCAAAACTGTGGGGATCGTAGTTTGAAAAGTACAACCGACATGCTTTCTGTATAGAGAAAACTTCTTACTCATACGTAAAGTGAGAGAGTAGATGTGCGATGATTAATTTGTGTTCGCGCATTTTTGTACAGTTGCGTACGGGACCACTTGTAGTGAGCAAGCCTTTTACACTTGCTCCAATAAATTCATTTAACCAAAATTGCCCAGTCTTTATTTTATTGTAATTATTAATTCTTTGAACACGCATTAAGTTGGGATGCCTTCTGCCCTTTTATGAATATTAACAATTATTATTAATAATTAAAAATACCACAAATCCCACATTGGTGACCCCGACGTGATCTAAAGCACGCGGGGTGAAATCGCGAAATATCTTCGTAATCGCGACCAATAAAAAAAATGAAGTGACTCTATCGGGCTTTTAAAAAATCACGGAACATAGTGCCGTGAAAATTGTGTCAAAAAAAAAGTTAAATTGTACTGGATTTTTGTGTGTTGCTTTCGGAGCACGTGCTGGCACGTGGGGACGCCACGCCATTGTAGTACATTGGAGACGGCATCACGATATCCAGCAGCGACTGGCAACAAAAATTCAATAAGAATAAATTTTATATCAGTCCTTAAATCAGTTTAATTTTTTTTTTCTCTATTACATTTTTTTTATTATAAAAAAAAGTTATTTTCCGCCTTGGGCGAGTACTTATAAATTATTAAACCTACAGTGGTCTCGACAAACGAGGAAATTGGGGGAGAATTTTGGACCCCAACACTCCTCAACGGATTGTTTGTTTTTAATTTTTTTTAACTCTCGTCCGACTTCATTGAAGCCAGCAATCATCCACGGGATCGACGAGAGAGGTTCCTGTCAAAAAGTCTTGTTTGCGGACTCCTGGTGAGCAGCAGGTGACATTTCTTTTACATAAGGCTCTGGAAAACGGCGCATGGGCAGAACATTCTTGCCCATGCAACAGGTGTGTGTCGCTTTTTATAACATAACCTAGCAGTAACAGTTTTCCTCCGTCTGAGAGTTATCCTTTTTTTTCATGCTTCCTGACTGTTGATGACAACCGCTGAGGGAAACGCTTCCGTTTTCAAGGCCAACTACCAACGAGTCAGGTCGAGGGAAAATTAAACTAACTCATCCAGGGATCCTAAACATTCAAGGGATATAGAGAGTAGAGGTTCATCAAGGTCATCACTCGTTTTGTGTCGGTTAAAATTGTGTAAGTCAATAGTAATTGTGGTCCCGACCTTCTCCGGAACGACTGTGAGAATAATGAGTGATTTTGAAAATAATAATATTTAATTTTTATATTCCTTCAACCGTGAAAAATTTTTAATATAGTTAAATTTAAAAATTTTCTTCAAGATTGTAAAAATTTCAATATCTTAATTTTTAAATTCCACAATTTTAATTCTATACAATAATAATACTGATTTTTTTATATATGCACTCTCTCTCTATTATTATTTTTTTTTTTAAAAAGGAAAATTTTTATTTGTTTGATTCTTAGTAAATCATGTTTGACAAGGATTTTTTATTTTATTTCTGTCTTACATACAGTGTCTTGTGTGTTATTTAGTTATTTTAATTTTGACACACTAAATTTGAAACGGAGTGATTGTTTATTTAGCAGTACATTGCTCATACATTGCTTATATACGCGATAAATAGTCAAACGAATAATATTATCAATTTAAATTTTTTTTTCTATTAGAAATTAAAAAAAAAAAAAAGATACCTTTTGGGGTTTACTTCACAAACATTATCGTCAGAGTAAATAATTATTTACATTCAATTTAAAGTTACCAAATTTGCTTGTGATAAAACAAGGATTTTTCTTTTATGTGGGAAGTGTTAAAACTGGTATTCGCCTTTTTATTTCTTTATCATATTGACATCGCGTCTTTATAGAGATTATTATTATTATTTTTTTTTTATATTTTATTTCCAATTTTCTTTAAAAATGGCGAGTCCAACGAGCGACGAGTTCGTGACTGATGATGATTCCGATCGAGAGGGGGGGGATGGCGTTGCCCCCGGTTCTAGACGGAACAATCGGTTCAGACCATTACTGAAATTACCCGGGTTTTATCACAAGGAGCCGAGCGTGTGGTTCGCACAAGTCGAACTTTTATTTAATTATGCGAGAGTAAGTTCGGAGAGAGCTAAAGCAGGCGCAGTGTTGGCCGTGTTAGATTTCGAAACCGTGATGACACTTAGCGACTTGATCTCCCTCGAAACACCTCCAGCCGATATCTACAAACAAATCAAAACCAGGTTAATTTCGAATTTTTCCGTTTCCTCAGAAGCGCGATTACGTCAATTATTAAAAGGAGAATTATCGGAAGAAGGAAAACCATCGTTGATTTTGAATAGCATTAGAGCTCTAAGTCAAGGTAAATGTAGTGACGAAATAATTAAAACCGTGTTCGTGGATCATTTACCCGCAAATTGTCGTGCAGCTCTCGCTTTAATGGAAACAACAGATATTGATAAATCGGCCGAACTTGCTGACCGCTTCGTGGAAGCTTCGGCCCTAAATTGCACTCAGCAAGTAGCCACGGTTTCATCAGAAAATGTTCAGGAAAAAATGATGAAATTAATCGAAGAGTTGTCCGCTAGGGTTAACGCGATCTCAAATTCGAATAGATATCGTTCTCCTCAGCGCTCGTCTAATTATAAGAATCGATATAGAAGTAAATCTGCAAATAATAGAAAACCCAAGAATAATAATTTTAATCGTAACATGAACGGTAAAGGTCAAAACAATTCGAACAATAATAATAATAATAATAGTAGTTCTTTATGCTTCTACCACGCTAAATTCGGGGATAAGGCACTTAAGTGTGTTCCTCCTTGTATGAGAAATTCTGGTACCTCCTCGGGAAACTAACAATGCCGCGGCAAATCAATTGTTTAAACAATTTTTCAACGTCAAAACGGTTACACATTAAAGATCGAAAAACAGGGTTATCTTTTTTAGTCGATACGGGTTCAGACGTGTCACTAATTCCTGTAAATTCCCAGCTTAAGTTGAAGGCCGACCATTATGTTATTTATGCTGCGAATAATTCGCAGATAAATACATATGGTTTTAACAGGCTCAAACTTGATCTTGGGTTTAGTCGAAATTTACATTGGAATTTTTTGATTGCATCGGTACCATACCCTATTATCGGCGCCGATTTCCTTTCTTACTTCGGGTTATCGGTTGATTTAAAAAATCGCAAATTATTAGATTCAAATTCAGGCGATTACGCCATTTGTTTTTTTAAGGAAGCCAATGTCACCGACATTAGCTCAATTAATAAATCGTTACCGTTTTATGACATCATTAGTAAATATCCGGATATCATTAACTTATCGAAACTAGGAACTAAAGTTAAACACGGTATTTTTCACCACATCGTTACAACAGGCCCACCTGTCTCGCAACGACCGCGTTGACTCCCTCCGGACAAGCTGACGGTAGCTAAAGCTCATTTTAAAACTCTCACCGACACCGGAAAATGTCGACCTTCAAGCGCGTCTTATGCTTCGCCCATCCACATGGTCCTTAAGAGTGATGGCCAGTGGAGAGTTTGCGGCGATTATAGGCTTTTAAATACGGTAACGGTTCCGGATAAGTTCCCAATACCATTCCTTCATGATTTTGCAGTTAATTTGAACGGTAAGAAAATTTTCTCGAAGCTTGATTTGCACGCGGCGTATCATCAGATACCGGTATTTCCGGACGACGTACCGAAGACTGCTGTAACTACTCCTTTCGGACTATTCGAATTTTTATTTATGCCGTTTGGTCTCAGAAACGCGGGACAAACGTTTCAAAGATACATGTTTCAGGCTCTTGGTGACTTAAATTTTATTTTTGTTTATCTCGATGACATCCTCATAGCCTCAAAAGATAAGAAGGAGCATGGGGAGCATCTTGATTTAGTTTGTTCTAGATTAAACGAATATGGTTTAAAGTTAAATTTAGATAAGTGTGTTATTGGTCGTGAGGAAATCGAATTTTTGGGTCATTTATTGAATGAAAATGGTTTTCGACCTACAACAGAGAAAGTACGCGCCATTTCTGAATTTACGAAGCCTCGTACGATCCACGAGCTTCGTCGTTTCCTGGGATTAGTCAATTTTTACCGGCGTAACGTCCCTCGTGCGGTTCAATTACAGCGACCTTTGAATGAATATTTACACGATACGCGCAAGAATGATAAACGCGAAATTGTTTGGACATCGGAGGCCGAACAAGCTTTTATTGCAGTCAAAGAAGCACTGGCTAAGGCTACCTTGCTCGCGTATCCGTCTTCTAGCGCACCTACACGTCTCGTTACGGACGCTTCGGATCTAGGGATGGGCGCGACACTGGAACAATTTTTGAATAATTCTTGGCAAGCACTCGCGTTTTATTCCAAAAAGTTTAATTCCCCTCAATCGAAATATAGCACGTATGATCGTGAATTAACGGCCATGTATGAAGCAGTCAAATATTTTCGATACTTTTTAGAGGGACATAATTTTAAAATAGTAACCGATCATAAACCGTTAATTTTCGCTTTTCAAAAGAACAGTGAAAAAGCATCTCCGAGACAGCAGAGACAACTTTCCTTTCTCTCTCAGTTCGCAACAGAAATCGAGTATCTCCCCGGAATCGATAACGTTGTCGCTGACGCATTGTCGCGATCGGACGCGATAACTTTTCCAACGGAAATAGATTTAGCAGAGCTTGCTCAAGCTCAAACTGTAGACGAGGAATTGAAATTGACTATGCAAGACGCGAATTCGTCATTGAAATTGAGAAATTTTGTTTGGGATATTTTATCCATAACTTGCGATATTTCCGGAGATAACCTTCGTCCTTATATCCCGAGTCCTTTACGAAAACGAATTTTCAATTTAATACACAATTCTGCACATCCCGGTGGAAAAATTACGGATAGACTGATACGAAAAAAATATGTATGGCCATTCATGAACCGCGATGTTAAAAATTGGTGCAGGTCTTGTATTCAATGCCAGCGATCAAAGGTCACGAGACACACAACAATGTTACCTTCACATTTTATCGCGCCTGACAGTCGGTTCCTTCACGTCCATATGGACATTATCGGTCCCCTGCCGGTTTGCGATGGTTTTAAGTATTGCTTGACGTTGATTAATAGATTTTCTCGGTGGCCCGAGGCAATTCCGCTGAAGGATATAGAAGCCTCGACCGTCTGCCGCGCGTTTTTCGACGGTTGGATTTCGTGTTACGGGTCCCCGGAAACACTTTCGACGGATCAGGGCAGTCAATTCGAGTCACGGTTATTTAAGGCATTATTAAATCTTACGGGATGCAATCGTATTAGAACCACTCCTTATCACCCAGCAGCGAACGGGTTGATTGAGCGTTGGCACCGTACCTTAAAGGCAGCCATAATGTGCCATAATAATGCTAAATGGTTATACTCTTTGTCAACTGTGTTAATGGGCTTGCGAAATAATGTTTTGGATTCGGGGGCATCGCCGTCCGAATACTTGTACGGAACCACCCTCAGAATTCCCGGTGAATTTATATTGCCAGAGGATTTTCTGCCGATCGACAGATATTCCTTGAAGAATTCCGAGAGCATATGAGGATGGTGAAACCAGTTCCTGTGGAACACAAACATAAAAGAAAAATTTTTTTCTATAAAGACTTGTATACATGTTCACACGTTTTTGTTAAAATTGGGACAATTAAGAAAGCACTTGAATGCCCGTATTCAGGTCCTCATAAAATTGTCAAACGTATTTCAGATAGAGTCTTTGAGGTTGAAGTAAATGGTATTCACAAGCAAATCTCTATTGAAAATCTTAAACCAGCTTTTTTTACTGATAACGATAACATTAGCTTAAATAATAACACGAGCAATGTACAAGCTAACATTACGCAAACTACTAATGATAAACCAAAAATTGTAAATAACGACAATACGACGACGCAGAATATTTCTGCACATTCAACATCGCCTTGTCATATTAATGTTAATTTGAGACCAAATTTGCGTACTTATGTCAATAAAAAGAAAGTCTCATTTAAAAAGTAAAGTTTAAAGTTATGACTGCAAGTATTGTTGCGATATCTTTTTCTTTAAAATTTTTTCTATACCGCGTGATTTGAAGACAAATGTTATCACGTGGGAATATTAATTTTAATTTATAACTCTAGTCATGTACATGCAATTTTTAATAATTTTTAGTTATTTAAATATTTTTGAGTACTCAATTATGAAGATTAATAGATCATCAGAACGTTGTAATCTTCAAATATGCGCATTTTACACCTTTATTACATTACGCGTTCATTTTTTTATTATATTACACGTTTATTTTTTATACATTTTCTATTTGACTATATATATATATATGAATTTATCTACGACTGCATAATTCAATTACCTTACTGAGTGTTAAATTTCAAATTTTTGAGAATCGTTAGCACTTAGGGGGGAGTAATGTGGGGATCGTAGTTTGAAAAGTACAACCGACATGCTTTCTGTATAGAGAAAACTTCTTACTCATACGTAAAGTGAGAGAGTAGATGTGCGATGATTAATTTGTGTTCGCGCATTTTTGTACAGTTGCGTACGGGACCACTTGTAGTGAGCAAGCCTTTTACACTTGCTCCAATAAATTCATTTAACCAAAATAGCCCAGTCTTTATTTTATTGTAATTATTAATTATTTGAACACGCATTAAGTTGGGATGCCTTCTGCCCTTTTATGAATATTAACAATTATTATTAATAATTAAAAATACCACAAATCCCACAAAACTGACAAATTTTCATTATTTTTAACTTTAAACTAACAACAATGAGACATAATGTCTTCTTTTCGAGTGAAAATTCATTAGTGATAAAAGATACACAATGGAAGAAATATATTTTGTTCAAATTGTTAAAAAAAAACTAATGTTTGTAAATTAAATATCATGTGCTGCCGAACAGCTGTCACTTATATACTTTAGGAAAAATAAAGTTTTTATTTATTTCTGAATGGCAAATGAGTCTCATCCTGTGTATTTTCCTACTAAATTAAATTTCCCAAATGGAAAAATTATTTTGTTTCGTTGTTTTCGAGAAATGGTCGTTGCAGTTTGAGCTGTTGTCAAAAGACCTGTTACAGGAAAACTGTTCATATTTAATTTCTTATGAATAATTTTTTTTCAATAATTACAACAAATAAAATACTCATCTTGTGTATTTATGTTAAAAAGTGAGTTTGTCAAATTTATAGTTCATAATATCTTATATTTTCCAAGAAACGGTCGTTGCAGATTTTTTACCATTTTAGATCTGCATTGTCGGTATGTGGGATCCCCTTAAGAGACTTTTTCACTCTGTAATACAATTTTGAAGTTGTTTTCAATAATCTCAAAATATCCGACACAATATGGATCCTGCATGAGATTAAAAAATAGTTAGATGGTTATCATTCTTTATTAAAGAAATTTTATTGGACTTTAGAGTTAGCCATTTAAAATTCAAAATAAACAAAAGAATATTACAAATAAAGTTTGAATAATTTGTCCAAAATCAATACGTTCAACTATTTTGAAGTCTCTTCAACTACGTCAAGGTATCAGTCTTACTATGAGTGTTTGATCTTCCGGTAAATTTTAAACATTTTAAAATAATTTAGAACAATTTGTCTACATCCGCTAATGTCTCTTAATCCGCTAATTACTGAATCTGAAGAAACAAGTATATGATGCATGACGTCTTCATTAGACATTCATCGAGAGAAAAGTATTCTAAAATGTTCTCTTCCTTTTTTAAAAACTTTATTGTTGGCTTCTTGAGCCTCTTCTGAGAACCATCCGATTGGCAAACCAAAAATCTTCATAATACTAGCACCATGAATCAAAACTTTGTGCACAGAAGGAGGCATCTTATACCATGGATATAATTCCACGTACAATTTAGCTGTATCTAACGCATAACTTTCAAACCTATCGATATCAATTTCAGATCTACATGTAAGAACTTGCAAGATATTAGCGAAACGTTCAATTAATTTAATGTTTATACCAGTTACTTCAGCTACTACATCAGGGTTGTCAAAAAAACGTATGGCTGTGTTCCCATCATTTGTGCTTCCATGACCTTGCTTAACAACATCTACTAATATTGATAACTTTGACCTTAAACCTTCCTGAATTATAATTTTCCTTGCTTTTTTCAGTTCTTTGTTTTCCTTTGTAGCTGTGGATTTTTTGAAATGTAGACTTGACAATCCAAATTGATTATATTCATCATGGACAATTAACTTTTTAAGTCCTTCCAAATCGTTCATCTGATTTGGAGAAGCTTTACAAACATTGCACGAAGCAGACGATGACTGACCTGTTAAAACATTGCATACTTTCCCGTCAATCATAGTGCAGTATAGTTTATGTGAAACAGTTATCATTTCGATATGGGCTGTCACATATGTTGGTTGTAGGCGTAAAATCTCTTCCGAATAGAAACTATACATCTCATTGATTTTTTTACGCGACTCTTTCACGAATTGAAATTTTATAGGTCTGCACAGTCTCACAGAAGATGGGCGATTATTTTTCCATATTACCTCTTCAGTAGATGACGTTATTAACAGAGGTACATATGATACCATCATTACTGAAGCATCACTGTTAAATAAATTATTTTCATCGTTTGTCCACTTCTGCTTAAATTGTTGTTGACTTGATGCACCATCAAAACCCCATTTACCATGAAGTACTATATCGCAACTATTTAAATATTCAATTTCTTCGTATGTCGTCAATGATAAAAGTCGTTCTGCGGTATGGTCGAGTAAAGACTGTAATTGTATTTCAGCTCTATGATCATTGACAGTAATGTTTTGAGGATAACATGCTATCTTCAATTTTGTAATTTCTTTATAATTTGGTAATTGTTTATTTCCAGATAAATTATCGAAATGTGTTCTGAGAGTCTCATATTTAGCTTTTGTTAAGAAATATCCATATACATAGCTAAAGTTTTGTTAGCCTTCTCTAATTTATCATTGTGGACCTTATCATCCTGAACTATATCATCAACTTGTTTTCCAATCGATGAAGTTGCCTTAATTATTATTGTCTTATCATAATTATCTAGAACCTCTTTAACTCTTCTTCGTTGTGTTCTTTCAGAGCAATTTTTATCACTTGTCCGTGGACGTCCTCTTCCAAGCTCATTGATGATATCATTAGGATTTTCTCATAATGGATTCTAATAAATAAATGATATTAAATATTAATAAGTAAAAATATAATAATAATAAATTTAAATAATGAAGCATTATGTACCGTAACCGGTTGAAATTGAAATGTGAATTTTTCATTCATGAAACTTTTATACTTTTTTTCAAATCTTTCACGCATTCCATTAGCATCTTTCCAATACTTTTCATAACGTCTGACAAACTTTATATTCAAGTATTCACGAAGTTCTGCTTGTTCACTGGGATTATAATCATATTTATTGTCAATCAGATCTTCAATTACTTTTATTTTTAACTTCTTATTTGGGTAATCCCATATCCATTTACATAATTCTTTACATTTTATTTCAAATACAGACATGATTGAATATTACTTGAATAAATGACACAGATTGGCATTTAATTTATGTAAAGAAATGAAAACAAAAACAACTGAACTTTATTAAATGTATGTTGCTAATTTCATTAAAAATCGCATCATCAATTAAATCTCTAATTTTTAAAGTAGATATCTATTAGTAATAAAATAATATTAATATGTTTATCACAAATAATAATAAATTACGAAGATAGATGTGAGATTAATGGAATAAACGTAAATTAGAAGTAAAAGTAATATTATATCTCATTGACAATAAATATAATTACAATTCCATTAAAAAAGCTATAACTTCGTAAATACTTAAATATAAACTTTGTCAGGCATTATGAAAAGTATTGAAAAGATGCTCATCGAATGCATCAAAGATTTGGAAAAAATATAAAAGTCTCTTGAATGAAAAAATTACTTATGAATTTAAAACGGTTTCTATATGCAACGCTAAGACTTCATTATTAGAAGATTCTAATGATACCATCAATTAACTTCAAATAGGACGCCAACGAATAAGTGATGATTATAATTTCCCATCTCCTGTGAGACTGTACACACCTATAAAATTTTAATTCTTGAAAGACTCGTGTGAAAAAATTAATGAGATGTATAGTTTCTATTCCGAAAAGATTTTACGCATATAAATAACGTAAGGCATATCCAAATCAGATGAATGATTTGGAAAGACTTAGATAATTGACCGTTTCTGGTGAATATAATCAATTTGGATTGCCAAGTCTACATTGTCGAATTTAAGTACACTCAAATCTCGCTATAACGACCTTCACTATAACGAGCGCTCTCTATAACGAGGGCTCTGTCTTTCGGTATAGCGAGAAAAATTTTCTGACGATTGTCCCCACTTTTTATAAACAAATCCACATTCAGTTGGTTCAAATTTGGTTAAAATCAATTTTATTTATATAAAATAAAAATAAAAAAGTCACTTTGCATGTGTAATTATATCAATCAGTCGAATATCTTCAAAATTTTAGCTTATATAAATTTTTTGTATATTAAAGTTCAAATTAAACTAGGTTACATTTGTAATTTTAACATTATGTAAATTGTAAACACTAAAAAAATGAATGAAGAATCGTAAAAGTGGGGATTTCCTATTTCTCCTTTTGCGCTCGTAATAGAGGGAGACTTGACTCCCGAACTTCTCGTTATAGCGAGATTTGAGTGTATATAAAAAATCCAGAGCTACAAAGGACAACAAAGAAATGAAAAACAATAAATATTTCAATTCAAGATGGTCGAATTTAACAAACTAAAAACATTTTAATAATGAATGATAACCATCTAACTATTTTTTAAACTTATGTAGCATCCATATTGTGTCGGATATTTTGAGATTATTGAAAACAACTTTAAAATTGTATTACAGAGTGAAAAAGTCTCTTAAGTACTAAATATCAATGATATTTTTAACTTTTAAAATTTTTTGCCGTCATATTGGATCCACTATTTTTAATTTGTGAAAAAAGATTATGGAATTGCATTTAAAGACACAAGAGCACTATACAGTTTTACCAAAGATGTTTATTGTTTAATTGAAAAGAGTTTTACAGATCTAAAGTACAGTTTTATGAATTTTTAACAAAATTTACCGTATTTAGTCAACGGCTCTTAAGCCATCACTTCATATTTTTAAAAAGGGGCAATAGGTTTAAATTCTACAGTATTTGATAAGTAAGTGTATCAAAGTTTCATCTATTTTTATTTAAAATTGACGTGGTGGCGGATTTTTGTCCAAAAAGTAAGGCTTTTGCTCCCCTGTGCGACGTAGCACCCGGTATGTCCCAATATACCGGGTACCCCATTCTGCCCCAACCAATATATTAGAACAAAATGCAATGTTTCCAAGTGACTGTAAACAATTTAACAATTTATCCTATTGAAAATTACTCTAGAATAAGTACTGAAAAAGATCCCAAAATTGCCAAATTAAATAGATTAGTCCAAAAAGTTTTATAAACACTTCATTTCGAAAAACATTTATACTTTTTTTGCTTAAAACTTTAAACTTGTATAACATTCAGAAATTTTTTTTTCGTAGTTTCTTTATAATTAATATCATTTTCTTATCAATATGAATTATATATATCGAGGATAAAAAAATTAGAATTACTCATCCTGGAAAAACTGGGGTACCCCATTTGACCCGCCTACTCCATTTAATGCATCTCGATTTTAAAAAATGTATTACGGAAAACAATACTCAAAAAATTGTTTCATAATTTAAAGTAATAATTTTAGTTTTAGAATATTCTGAAACCAAATGAAAATAATATATATTTGACATTTTTAAATAAAAAAAATTTTTAAATGGGGTGTCATTTCGACAAATGCCCGTGTTGAAATTTTAACAGGTACCTGGCCGGGTCCAGACTGGCATTCCCCAAACCAGGGGGAATCTGAGTGAAAAATTCCAACTTAAATTAGAAAAAATTCCTTCTACTTTTGACATTTTTTCACACTTTGTGTAAAAATTTCCAATTGCGATAGAAAATATTTCTTAGAAAATTTTTGGAAAAAATTCCAAAAAATTTTTTACAGTGTGTGTTTATATTTAAGTTTTACGCAAATACATGTGTATTATAGGTTAGTTCGCGAGTGTTGATAAACGTCGAAAAGTCATACAATTATTGTTCATTGTTCTGAGTGATTAATTATTCAAAAATGTGAACGAATGAGTGAATTTCAGAAAAACTGTGGAAACAAGTGGAAATTATTTTTTTTATTATACAGACTTTTTTGACAATTAGCAATGAAACTCTCAAGCAAGGTGCTAGAAATTTTCATTGACTGCCTTTAGAACTCTCCTGCAAAAGTCCTTTGAATTTTTCTAGTACTTTGTGTCCTATCCAAAAGTCAAGCACTGAGTCTATGAAAATTCCACGTACTTTTTTTCGCGTATACAACTTTTCTCTCCATAACTAAAGTTATAACTTATAACTCGCCCGACGTTCGAATGCACGCGCTAATGCTAGTTGGGTAGCAGTGATAGGACTATAGTCGCTCACTGCTACCCGACTGGCATTAGCGCGTGTCTCCGAGCGTCGGGCGAGTTATAGAATTGGAAGGCACAAATATCCTTTTTCATAAATGAAAAGTACAGTTATTTATCATAGGTGTTTAAAATAATTAATTGTTTTTCAATTTCGAATTCTCGTAAAATTACTCTAATCTATTATTCTACTCAACTCTAATGTTATATTCCTTTATGCAATTTGTAAGTAACTCTAAAATTACTTTTTTTGTTCTAGATATTATAACTAAATTTTATTCCACTTTACAAAATATAATTCATCTGTTAAAATGAAACGATGGAAAGCTGGATATTTTTTTGCAGTATTAGCATGTTTTATAATAATTTATTTCTACCTAGTAATAAATGGTATGTATTTCTATATTAATTTTCATACTAGCTAGAATAACGCGCGTGTAATCTATTTACACTAACTGGATGGCGGCTGGGCTGCCAAAATTCGTGACTAATTAAACACAATTTTTTTCACTCATCTGGCTTACCATTTTTTTAGGACACATCAATAATTAAGTCATTGCAGGCAATAACTCGATTTACGCCCGGACGCAAGCGCTAGTACCAGTCGGAGAGTTGTGAGTGTCTCTGGACCACTCACAGCCACCCGACTAGGGTATTAGAGATTAAGTCCGAGCGCAAATCAAGTTATACCCCGCGGGGCACAGTAGGGCAAAAGCCTTATTTTTTGGACAAAAATCTGCCACCACGTCAGTTTTAAATGAAAATAGATGAAACTTTGATACACTTACTTATCAAATACTGTAGAATTTGAACCTATTGCCCCTTTTTAAAAATATGAAGTGATGGCTTAAGAGCCGTGGACTAAATATGGTAAATTTTGTTAAAAATTCATAAAACTGTACTTTAGATCTGTAAAACTCTTTTAAATTAAACAATAAACATCTTTGGTAAAACTGTATAGTGCTCTTGTGTCTTTAAATGCAATTCCATAATCTTTTTTCACAAATTAAAAATGGTGGATCCAATATGACGGCAAAAAATTTTAAAAGTTAAAAATATCATTGATATTTAGTACTTAAGAGACTTTTTCACTCTGTAATACAATTTTGAAGTTGTTTTCAATAATCTCAAAATATCCGACACAATATGGATCCTGCATGAGATTAAAAAATAGTTAGATGGTTATCATTCTTTATTAAAGAAATTTTATTGGACTTTAGAGTTAGCCATTTAAAATTCAAAATAAACAAAAGAATATTACAAATAAAGTTTGAATAATTTGTCCAAAATCAATACGTTCAACTATTTTGAAGTCTCTTCAACTACGTCAAGGTATCAGTCTTACTATGAGTGTTTGATCTTCCGGTAAATTTTAAACATTTTAAAATAATTTAGAACAATTTGTCTACATCAAGTTTAAATTTAAATCACTTTTCTACTACTTCCATTCTTTCTTCTTCTTCTTCTTCGTTTTCATCTTTACTTATAGAAATTTCATCATAGTATACTTTTAGTAAACATTTAGCACCATCACTTAAATCTTTATTCTTTTTCTTTTTCTCAACTCTTAATCCGCTAATTACTGGATCTGAAGAAACAAGCATATGATGCATGACGTCTTCATTAGACATTCATCGAGAGAAAAGTATTCTAAAATGTTCTCTTCCTTTTTTAAAAACTTTATTGTTGGCTTCTTGAGCCTCTTCTGAGAACCATCCGATTGGCAAACCAAAAATCTTCATAATACTAGCACCATGAATCAAAACTTTGTGCACAGAAGGAGGCATCTTATACCATGGATATAATTCCACGTACAATTTAGCTGTATCTAACGCATAACTTTCAAACCTATCGATATCAATTTCAGATCTACATGTAAGAACTTGCAAGATATTAGCGAAACGTTCAATTAATTTAATGTTTATACCAGTTACTTCAGCTACTACATCAGGGTTGTCAAAAAAACGTATGGCTGTGTTCCCATCATTTGTGCTTCCATGACCTTGCTTAACAACATCTACTAATATTGATAACTTTGACCTTAAACCTTCCTGAATTATAATTTTCCTTGCTTTTTTCAGTTCTTTGTTTTCCTTTGTAGCTGTGGATTTTTTGAAATGTAGACTTGACAATCCAAATTGATTATATTCATCATGGACAATTAACTTTTTAAGTCCTTCCAAATCGTTCATCTGATTTGGAGAAGCTTTACAAACATTGCACGAAGCAGACGATGACTGACCTGTTAAAACATTGCATACTTTCCCGTCAATCATAGTGCAGTATAGTTTATGTGAAACAGTTATCATTTCGATATGGGCTGTCACATATGTTGGTTGTAGGCGTAAAATCTCTTCCGAATAGAAACTATACATCTCATTGATTTTTTTACGCGACTCTTTCACGAATTGAAATTTTATAGGTCTGCACAGTCTCACAGAAGATGGGCGATTATTTTTCCATATTACCTCTTCAGTAGATGACGTTATTAACAGAGGTACATATGATACCATCATTACTGAAGCATCACTGTTAAATAAATTATTTTCATCGTTTGTCCACTTCTGCTTAAATTGTTGTTGACTTGATGCACCATCAAAACCCCATTTACCATGAAGTACTATATCGCAACTATTTAAATATTCAATTTCTTCGTATGTCGTCAATGATAAAAGTCGTTCTGCGGTATGGTCGAGTAAAGACTGTAATTGTATTTCAGCTCTATGATCATTGACAGTAATGTTTTGAGGATAACATGCTATCTTCAATTTTGTAATTTCTTTATAATTTGGTAATTGTTTATTTCCAGATAAATTATCGAAATGTGTTCTGAGAGTCTCATATTTAGCTTTTGTTAAGAAATATCCATATACATAGCTAAAGTTTTGTTAGCCTTCTCTAATTTATCATTGTGGACCTTATCATCCTGAACTATATCATCAACTTGTTTTCCAATCGATGAAGTTGCCTTAATTATTATTGTCTTATCATAATTATCTAGAACCTCTTTAACTCTTCTTCGTTGTGTTCTTTCAGAGCAATTTTTATCACTTGTCCGTGGACGTCCTCTTCCAAGCTCATTGATGATATCATTAGGATTTTCTCATAATGGATTCTAATAAATAAATGATATTAAATATTAATAAGTAAAAATATAATAATAATAAATTTAAATAATGAAGCATTATGTACCGTAACCGGTTGAAATTGAAATGTGAATTTTTCATTCATGAAACTTTTATACTTTTTTTCAAATCTTTCACGCATTCCATTAGCATCTTTCCAATACTTTTCATAACGTCTGACAAACTTTATATTCAAGTATTCACGAAGTTCTGCTTGTTCACTGGGATTATAATCATATTTATTGTCAATCAGATCTTCAATTACTTTTATTTTTAACTTCTTATTTGGGTAATCCCATATCCATTTACATAATTCTTTACATTTTATTTCAAATACAGACATGATTGAATATTACTTGAATAAATGACACAGATTGGCATTTAATTTATGTAAAGAAATGAAAACAAAAACAACTGAACTTTATTAAATGTATGTTGCTAATTTCATTAAAAATCGCATCATCAATTAAATCTCTAATTTTTAAAGTAGATATCTATTAGTAATAAAATAATATTAATATGTTTATCACAAATAATAATAAATTACGAAGATAGATGTGAGATTAATGGAATAAACGTAAATTAGAAGTAAAAGTAATATTATATCTCATTGACAATAAATATAATTACAATTCCATTAAAAAAGCTATAACTTCGTAAATACTTAAATATAAACTTTGTCAGGCATTATGAAAAGTATTGAAAAGATGCTCATCGAATGCATCAAAGATTTGGAAAAAATATAAAAGTCTCTTGAATGAAAAAATTACTTATGAATTTAAAACGGTTTCTATATGCAACGCTAAGACTTCATTATTAGAAGATTCTAATGATACCATCAATTAACTTCAAATAGGACGCCAACGAATAAGTGATGATTATAATTTCCCATCTCCTGTGAGACTGTACACACCTATAAAATTTTAATTCTTGAAAGACTCGTGTGAAAAAATTAATGAGATGTATAGTTTCTATTCCGAAAAGATTTTACGCATATAAATAACGTAAGGCATATCCAAATCAGATGAATGATTTGGAAAGACTTAGATAATTGACCGTTTCTGGTGAATATAATCAATTTGGATTGCCAAGTCTACATTGTCGAATTTAAATATACTAGTCACTTGTACTTGCGCGCTACGCGCGCCCCCTTTCTTTTTGCTATTCAATATTCAATATGGAAAAATTTTAACATTGAAAAAGTTTCTAACATTATTCTAAAGATGAACACATATTTATTGAAAGAATTTTATCTTAAAGGATTAAACTTTGTTTTATATTTTGTATTCCTAAATTGCACCAAGCAATTATTCAACAATCTTGAAACATGCTTATATAAGCTTACGTATAAAATTCCTTTAAGCTTTAAATGTTTAAATTATTCAAATTTTTCTCATTTTTATTTATAAAAAATATTTAAAAAATTTTAATTGTTAAAAAATTATGATTAACAAATAGGATATATGCATAATTTTTATTTCTCAATAACAATATTGTTCACCAAATCATTCTTTTCTTTCAAGAAATAATTTGCATAATTTCTACTCTAAAAATAATTTAATTGAATCAAATAAAAATTAAATAGTTAATTGTCGATTTTTCAATAAATATTTATTTGAACCAAGTATATATTTATTAAATCTGTGTATTTTATTCGACGGTATGAAATAAATATTTATTTGCATCAATAAAATAATATTTTTAAGTAACTAAATCTTCACTTGTATGAAATATTTCATTATTTACCACAATTAATTTTTTTAATTAAGACTTATATTTCTTTAATTAAATAAAATAATTAATTTTTTTTGCTTACGGAATTTGGGAAAGCTGCATACAGATACTTTGGATTAGAGTTAAAAATTTTGCATTCTTGAAGTATGGCCAAAACATAGGGAAAAATGGGAGCAAAAAATTATGATTTTTTTATCTTTTAGGGTAAAAAAATTTTCAAATTTGAATTATGGTCAAAATATGAGGAAAATATGGGATCAAAAAATTTAAATTTTTGTTATTTTTTAGAGCGAAAAAATTTGCATTTTTTAACTTTGGCGAAAGCATGGGGAAAATATGGGAGCAAAAGATTTAAAGTTTTCTTCCTTTAGAGTAAAAAAATATCCAAATTTGAATTTTTGACAAAATATGAGGAAAATATTGGAGCAAAAAATTAAAAATAATTTTTAGAGAGAAAAAATTTGCATTTTTGAAATTTGGCGAAAGCATGGGGAAAATATGGGAGCAAAAGATTTAATGTTTTCTTCCTTTAGAGTAAAAAAATATCCAAATTTGAATTTTTGACAAAATATGAGGAAAATATGGGATCAACAAATTTAAATTTTTGTTATTTTTTAGGGCAAAAAAATTTGCATTTTTGAACTTTGGCGAAAGCATGGGGAAAATATGGGAGCATAAGATTTAATGTTTTCTTCCTTTAGAGTAAAAAAATATCCAAATTTGAATTTTTGACAAAATATGAGGAAAATATTGGAGCAAAAAATTAAAAAAATTTTGTTATTTTTTAGAGCAAAAAAATTTGCATTTTTGAACTTTGGCGAAAGCATGGGGAAAATATGGGAGCAAAAGATTTAATGTTTTCTTCCTTTAGAGTAAAAAAATATCCAAATTTGAATTTTTGACAAAATATGAGGAAAATATTGGAGCAAAAAATTAAAAAAAATTTTTAGAGCGAAAAAATTTGCATTTTTGAAATTTGGCGAAAGCATGGGGAAAATATGGGAGCAAAAGATTTTTGAAGTATGGACAAAACATGGGGAAAATATGGGAGCAAAAAATTATGATTTTTTATCTTTTAGAGTAAAAAAATATCCAATTTTGAATTATAGCCAAAATATAGGGAAAATGGGGGAGCAAATAATTTAATTTTTTTAGAGCAAAAAAATTTGCAACTTTTCAACTTCGGCGAAAGCATGGGGAAAATATTGGAGCAAAAAATTATGATTTTTTTATCTTTCAGGGTAAAAAAATTCCCAAATTTGAATTATGGCAAAAATATGAGGAAAATATGGGAGAAAATCCAAGGCAAACTTTAAAAATTAAAATGTCGTATCCAATATGGTTGGAGATTTTTTAGAAAATGTTCTAAAATCAGAATGATGAATATTATCACTCGAGGGTTTCTGAGGTCGCTTAATATAAATTTAAGATGAGAATTTACAAATTCATAATGGCGGATGTAATAGAGCTAAAGATTTTTTTTTAAATTGCTAATTCTGCTAAATATTGTTAGTTGGGCGTTTTTGGGATTGCATAATACAAAACAAATACCAAAATTTAAAGTCATTTATTATTACATTAACACTACTGCAATTTAAACTACATTTTAAAAAGGTTGAAAAACAAATTGCTTGTAACAAAAATGTTCAATTGATTTGAACCATCATTAAAAATTTTTTTCACTATTTTAGATTGTCTGTTTTAAATGTATAAATAAAAATTTTAGAAACATTATTTAATAACATATTCATTACATACTTTTTCTCAATAAAAATGAAAAAAATATTATCAAAATAAAATTAAAAAATTTAATTTTGAACAGGTAATCCTAAGACTTTATGTACAGTTTTCCCGTTAGGAAGCAGGGTGGCAGCTATGCCTGTAAATGCCATGTTGCAAACATTTATTCCTTTACTCTTTAGTAAATGCCATAAGGTAGTATATATAAAAGTCTTTCCATATCCTCTACAACCATTAATATATAAGCATTTAGAACTATTACAAGAGTAATCTTTTATTACTTCAAATATATAATCAAGAATATTTTTTTGTTTAACATTTAATTTAGTATAATTCTCCTATCCTATCTTGATATGTTCCATAATACTTATATCATCAACCTGCTCAGGAAAATTTTCATCTATATCTAATAAACCCTGAAAATCAGTTATACAATATCCTTCATTCAATGACATTGATTTTATATTCCTATAAGCTATTTTTTCAGCTTCAATATTGTCAATTTTTGAATAGTCTTCTGACATTGGACCCTTAAATTTCTCCCAAAGTTTTTCCGGATGTACAGGATGACAATGAATGAGAATTCTTACAAATAATTGTCGAAGTGAATAAGGCATCATCCATAAAGTAGCTTCTTCCATTGTCCTAATCCACTCACTATTATCTTCTATAAGTTTTAATGCTAAACAGGCAGATGTAAAAGATTCATGAATAAATCCATTACCTGTTCTTAAACTTTGGAAAGAAGTAACTCCTTTTACTGTAAGCAACAATAATCCAAGGTGAAATAATTCCAATTGACGTAGATTAATTAAATACATTCTTCCCAATACTTTTTCTTTACGAATTCTTTTTCTCCATTAAAGAGATTTCGTTATCCATGTGTAATGTTCTGGTATTTCTGTATAATAATACTGACGAGCAGTACTATCACGCTCATTAAGTTTAAAAAAATCGATCAATTTTGTATTTTTCTGTAAATCAAAAGAAACATTGTTATTATTTTTCCCTTCGCGAATAATAACATTCTATTCATTTGGTAAATGTATGGGTAAACGATTAATACTGTGGCTTTTTTCCCTAAAGGTTTACTTTAAATTCTCCATAAAGCTTCAACTAGACCTACATATATATTTTCTTCATAATGATTAATTTCATTATGATTGACAGTTACCTCGCCATTCGCGTTTGTAATAATAATAATGGATGCAGCATCATGACCCTTGAAAATATATTTATATAAATATTTAACAGATTTTATACTTACAACTATTTCCACATTTATATGACAATTAAATATTTCTGAAAGTATTGTACAATATGGAACCACATTAGAATTGTCATCAACAAATCCATTTGGTCGCTCATACGTTTTATTATTATTTCTTCGACAACAACGAACATAACAATTGTCTTCAATTGTAGTTTCTTCTTGAATCCTCTTTTTTGAAATTCAATAACATAAACGTAAGACTTAACTTCTCAAAAAAACTTTTTTTCTACAATAACCTTTAAAAGATGTTTCACCTTCAATGCAAATACTTCAGTTACTATATCAGGTCTGTCAGCATCAGTTTGATGAGGTAACAAATTTTCTTGTGTTTCTTTCCAATTTGGATTACAGGTCATTGTAATAAATAAATCTGGTTTACCATGGCGACCAATCATAGCCATACCATCCTGATATTGTTGCATCATATTATGAGGTGATCCTATAAAAGTGGAAGGCGATATAAGAATTTTTCAACATGTACATCATTTTCTAACTCATGATTTTGTAAATAATCGATTAGTCCTTGATATGTTTCACTTCTCAATTGAGCTTGATTATTTGCACAAAATTGCAATCTATCTTTCTCTATTTTTACATAATTGTCAACTACCCATTGTTGAAACAATCTTCTTTCATATAAAAATTGATTGAATTCCTTATCTCTAATATCAATTTTGTACTTACAATAGGCAGACCTAGAAATAGTATGGTTTTTACTTCTAAAATCACTATCACTACGAATCATATTAATATTATAACCTTTATTTCCAAGAGGATAAAATATGGGATAGATCCATGGTTCAAAATTAAGATCTAAATTACTAACTGATTTCAGTTCCTTTGTAGACTTATTATAAACCGTTACATAAGATTCTGGTATTTCTCCTTCTGAGTTTGTATCGAAAATTGCAACAACTTCATTGTAACTTTGAAAATTATATCTTTTCTTATTAAACCCTTTTTTCAACCTAAACAATAGTTGTAACTCAGTGATGTCTTCATTATTTTGTTTTGCTGAATTAGTTTCTAATTTAATTACTTCTGACATCATCATAAAAGACTTTGTGAATGTATTAGAAGTTCTCATAATATTTTCAATAGTTTGCAAAAGTTCTTTATCTAAATTTTTGTTACTTTTTAATCTATAATGAATTGCTTCTTCAGGATCATAAATAAATAATTGACCAAAACATGGGTCTTCACCTTTATCCGGATATAAGGCAGTGTTAATTTGGTAATAAATTTGACCTTGGATTTTGTAACAAAATGGTCCTCTTCTTACATTATTAAAATTAATTACGTTAGCATTTAAAGATGCAAAAGAAAAAGAATTATTATACTATCTTATATTCTTTTTAAAATGACCTGATTTCGTATGAAGTCCTTCTGGCAATATTCTTAAATCTTCTGGATATTGCACTGATAGTAATATAACACCACAATGACCACAACAATCATTGAAACTGTTTTGTTTGCCACTATCTATTTCATCTTTAAAATGCTTAGCTTGACAATGATTGAAATAATAATTCATATTTCCCATATATTTTTCATTAGAATTTGATTCATGAATAATCTTGTCTTTTTCTATACTTGGCAGAGAAACAATTGATTATTGTGTATTAAGTTTCAATTTTTTACTTTCCCGATAGTTTTTCTGAATTTCATTCCTACTATTTCGAATTTTTTCAATTGAAGAGCTTTTCTTTTTCTCACAACTATCCTGTAATTGCGAAGTTGTTATTGCTGCAACAGGAGATATTGCATTTATTAAATCAGCACATTGATTCGAATTTACATTTTTTAAATCAAAAGAAGAGTTTATTTTATTTTCCCGTTTTTTCAATTTCATTTTTTCCCTATATATTTTTTGACCTATTTCATTATTCATAACTTCAACCTTTCTTTTATCCGGATGTTGTCGTTGGAAATCTAACTGATTGGTTTGAATTTCTTTAGAGAAAACTTCTACTTTATCTAAATGAAATAAATTTGTAATTTTACTTTTGGATTTGAGTATGGCAGAATATTGTTGCGTCTTTGAAACATTATTGATTATCTTTGTACTATTTAAAATTGTCCTACAATGAATTCAACATTGCATTTTTATTATCAATTATATCATAATTTTCATCACTTAAACTAACTAATTCTCTTTTATTAGCCATGGTTTTATTTCGTAAAGTTGACAGATATAATAAAACTTACTTTTAAATATATAGGGGAGAGGGCCCTAAGGTGGTCACCCATCTTTTGAACGATTGTAGATTTCAAATGAAATTATACATAAAGGTCAATAATACGGCGTTTGAAACTTTGTCTTATTACCTAACTTCTTATCATAAAGTTTTTTTTATTTCATTAATAAAAAAAAGTTATAGCACTTTTTTAAAAAAGTTGAAAATTCGACTTTTAAAAAAGTGGCCCTAAGGTGGTCACCATACAAAAATTCACTGAAAAGTTTTTAAAAAATGTAAAAAAACGTATTATTAAGTTGTTTATTTAATATTAATTGTTTTCCAGGATCATATTACATATTACACTTTTTTAAACTTTGTCCTTTCTTCAAAAATGATAATTTTTGTGTATGTATTAGACAGGTAAAATTTTAAAAATAATTCTATTTCATTATTATTCATTATAAAACTTAAAAATTGATAAAATTCACATTCACAGTGATAAATGTTGATAAATATAGCGTATAAACAGATTTTCATAAAAAATCAAAAGTGACCACCTTGTGGCCAAAAAAGTGTCCACCTTACGACCAAGACACAAATTTTTAAACGTTAATGAAAAAAATTTTTTAAACATAATATTAATTATATTCTTTTGGAATATTATTGTACGATATATATAGATAATTATAACGATTTTTACTAATTTATAATAGCCAATTTCGATGCTTTTAACACCCTGAAAAAAAATTTCTCTATCATTTAAAAACAGAAATTTTACGACGTTCACGTTACAAAGAGAGTCATACGATTATTTACCTGAAAACTTTACTAAAATCTTTGTCTTCTCAAATAATAACAATAACAAAAAACATTTGAAGAAACTAACTAATATACAAAAATTTTCTTAGAGTGACCACCTTAGGGCCCTATCCCCTAAATAAACGTCTTTTTTATTTCAAATATTTTTTGCAGTTTTCTTTTACTTGTTTTTACTTCCAATTTTTCCTATTTTCCTTACTCTCAGTTTTTAATTCCAATATCAATTTTCAATTCCTATATATATAATATATATAATATATATAATATATAATATATAATATATATATATATATATATATATATATATATATATATATATATACGTGTGCGTACAATAGACTGATCACTGTTTGAAAGGAACCCTTCAAACAATAAAGCCAGGTACTCGAGCAGACCTCTCGTTTCTCTTACTATTCAATACCATTTAGTGAAAATATCTTTCTGTCTCCTTCTTTCTAATAAATAGACATAAATCCCTCTCTGTTTATAACGCAGAAAAGTTAACGCATACCCATCTCTCTTTATTTCAATGAACATAGTATAAAGCTACCTCTCTTCAGGTAACGTTATTGCTTTCTTCCTCTTTCGAAGGTAAATACCATTAGAATGTCTCTCTTTACCTAATTTGCATATCTACTCGTTTCATATAAGGATAAATACAAAATCCAGAGCTACAAAGGACAACAAAGAACTGGAAAACAATAAATATTTCAATTCAAGATAGTCGAATTTAATAAACTAAAAACATTTTAATAATGAATGATAACCATCTAACTATTTTTTTAACTTATGTAGCATCCATATTGTTTTAGATATTTTGAGATTATTGAAAACAACTTCAAAATTGTATTACAGAGTGAAAAAGTCTCTTAAGTACTAAATATCAATGATATTTTTAACTTTTAAAATTTTTTGCCGTCATATTGGATCCACCATTTTGAATTTGTGAAAAAAGATTATGGAATTGCATTTAAAGACACAAGAGCACTATACAGTTTCACCAAAGATGTTTATTGTTTAATTGAAAAGAGTTTTACAGATCTAAAGTACAGTTTTATGAATGTTTAACAAAATTTACCATATTTAGTCAACGGCTCTTAAACCATCACTTCATATTTTTAAAAAGGGACAATAGATTCAAATTCTACAGTATTTGATAAGTAAGTGTATCAAAGTTTCATCTATTTTCATTTAAAATCGACGTGGTGGCGGATTTTTGTCCAAAAAGTAAGGCTTTTGCCCCACTGTGCGGGGGCTCAATTATATAAGATGGAAATTTTAAGTGCAAACCTGGATAATTTTTTTCGACAAAAAACTAATGTTTATAATGATTATAAGCGAGAAAAAAATAATATTATTAATATTTTTATTATTATTAAACTGTTTATTTATTTGTTACGGTGTATTAGTATGAATGGTAATTGTTTACTTATGCGGCTATTCCCAATTTTGCATATTTTTTTATAATTCTTTTTGAAAAAGCTTTCAATCAGCTAGAAAATAAAATGTCTCAAGAAGAGACCACAACAAAGGCGGGCGAAGCCCGCCGCAATTTGCTCCCTTTCCTTTTAGAATGCAAAAAGAGAGTCAAATTGACATTTTAGTTGGTACTAGAAGGTACCGAATCCAGATCTGACTCCCCTCTTCCGTGTCGCCAAAAATGGCCTTTTTAAAGGTGCTTTAATGAGACACCACAACAAAGGCTTTTGGAAGCGTTACATTTAGGATGTTCGATACTGAAGGATATCGTTTCACATTTTGGCGGTGTCACACTTAAGATGTTCGATACTCGAGAAACTAGTTTCTTATTTTAAGGGTTTCAAATTTTAGAAGTTCGATACTTAATGAACAATTTTGTCTTGTCGTGCTGAAGGAAGCGACAATTTTCACTTAAAATTGACCATTGATGACGACAAATGGAATCTAAGCTGCTGCTTTGTTGTAGTCTATCCTTGAGGTACCTTAAAAATGCCTTTTTTCGACACCGTGAATGCCCTTAATTTAGTAAATAAAACCAAATTTTGCTTACACAAAAATATTTTAAGAACAACAATGTTAAACTAAATACACTGAGAAAAAAATACTGTTGGTTCAATAGCACCGATGCTATTGAATTTAATTTGTTTGAAGCAATAATTTCTGTATTGAATGAAGAAAATATTTGTTAAAATATAATAATTCATAATTTAGAACTAGAAGCATAATGTTGTCTCATAAAGCATGCAAAATGGTTAAGATGAGGGGTTGATACAATTTTATTAAAAAAATATTTATTTGTTTGAAATAAGTGTTGCAATTATTTCAAATAAAACATTGTTAAATTAATAAATAGTATTTGCAATTTGTATAGATGTACATTTTAGACGATGCAATATGCTTTTGCATCAATAGCACGTGTTTTTGTTATTACAAACTATGTATTCAAATACGTTCAAAAGCAGATGCTATAAAATTGACAGCACCATACTATCAAATTGACAGTACCGTGCTATAAAATTGGCAAAAAGAGTCGGACCGTGCAAAGCAGAATTTTCAATCATCGATTTCTCTAATTCGCCGTTGAGTCAATTACTTGTCTGTGAAAAAAGTATCGAAAATTAATTTGACCAAGTACATTCTTACTGGGATCCATTTTTTAAATATCGATATATAATAAATTAAATTAAAAAATGGATCCCAGTAAGAATGTACTTGGTCAAATTAATTTTCGATACTTTTTTCACAGACAAGTAATTGACTCAACGGCGAATTAGAGAAATCGATGATTGAAAATTCTGCTTTGCACGGTCCGACTCTTTTTGTAATATCTCGGGAATCTGTAAATATTTTTTGCTGTTCTTGGTCACTATTTAAAGCTTTGGTTACAAGAAATATTCTGTAAAAACAACAATTTTTTAAATAAACTTTGCTAAACTGTGCCAGGAGTCAAAGTCAGAATAAGAAATTCTAAAAAAAATAGAAATATTTTTTTGTCTTTATAACATAATATCTCGCTTCCTATTTATGCAATACAACTTAAAATAGTGGCATTTCATTGGAAATTTAATAAGCTTTCCAATACAATTTAAAAAAAGAATCTAGCTCCATTTTTAACCGAGTTATCACTGTTTCTGTGTGGGTGTGTTTTTTAATAGCTCAAGATGTTAGCGTTCGCACAATTTCGGACGGTAGTGTGTTAGGTATTGTCTTATTCAAATTAAGATAATTCATTAATAGATATTTTAGTAAATCATCTGTTTTAATTTTCAAAATTTCATGTTAATGTTTTGGAAATACTTGAAAGAGGAATCTTTGTTTTGTGATTGGTTATTAAATATACACTATACACACTTGAAATATTAATATTTTCTCTCACAAGCGGTGACAGTTTCATCACTTTTGTATATAAGGAAATTCAAATCAACGTCATTTAAATGTATTATGATATGCATAATGTATGTATGTATGTATGTATGTATATACCCACATAGCACAATATCGTGCTGTAAGTTTGTGGTGTATCTTATACGTAAAGCTTGTAAGGTTACGCGGTATTTTTGTGGTAGACATAAGGTGAACTAAAAAGTTCCGCCCTGATAGTAAGCTTACAAGTAAAGGGCAAGGTAAGCTTACATGTAACGGTCAAGGTAAGGTTACATGTAAAGGTCAAGGTAAGCTTACATGTAAAGCTTGAGGTAAGCTTATATGGTAAAACTGTGGTAAGGTTATTATTTAGTTGTAAGGTTGTTGTAGGGCTGAGGTAAGTTTACAAATTAATTAATTAATTAATTAATTAATATTAAAATAAAAAAATTAACTCCGTTGCCCTGCTCTATTTTTGAAACCTAACATGAAGCAGAAAATTTTGAAAACAAATTTAGTGGGACTGGGATTCGAACCCGAGCTCAACGCGCATAAACCTAACATCCTAACTAACTGAGCTAAGTGGAGAACTGACAGAAAGAAATTAAATTTTGCCTTTAAGGTGTACCAAGAAGATGAGAAAGACCTTAAAGGCAAAATTAATTTGTAAACTTACCTCAGTCCTACAACAACCTTACAACTAAATAAGAACCCTACCATAGTCTTACCATATAAGCTTATCTCAAGATTTACGTGTAAGCTTACCTCAAGCTTTACATGTAAGCTTACCTTAGAATTTACATGTAAGCTTACCTTGACCTTTACATGTAACCTTACCTTGACCGTAACGTGTAAGCTTACCTTGACCGTTACATGTAAGCTTACCTTGACCTTTACTTGTAAGCTTACTATCAGGGCGGAACTTCTTAGTTCACCTTATGTCTACCACAAAAATACCGCGTAACCTTACAAGCCTTACGTAAAAGATACACCACAAACTTACAGCAAGATATTGTGCTATGTGGGTATAATGTTAAATAGTATGTTAAGTTACAATAAAATTTAATTTTAGGTTCAGTTGTAAACTTATAAGTTATATCTCAAATTGTATATTTTGTATGTAGAATTACAAAAAAGTCTATCTTTAAATAGGTAACAAGATGTAAAAGAGCAAAAATATGTCTATTTCTCAAAATATTTTTTTCAAAAGAATAATATTTTATATTTGAAATTATAGAATTATGCTATAAAATTGAATTTTAATTCATTAAAATCTAAAGTGTGATGTATTCTTATTAAAAATATGTGTTATTCAAACTATAGCATCATGCTATAAAATTGAATTTTAATTCATTAAAATCTAAAGTGTGATGTATTCTTTTTAAAATTATGTGTTATTCAAACTATAGCATCATGCTATGAAATCGATAGCTTAATCTATTGATTTGAAAGTACATGCTATTAAATTTATAACAGATTTAATTATAGGAATGAAATGCATTTCTTGATATTATAGCATTTTTCGTTAATACTATAATTTCTGTAATAATATTGTATAAAATTTATTTAAATCTATAGTGCAGTAATCAATAGCACATGTTATTGAACCAACAGTATTTGTATTCGAACAATATTGAATATGCTGTTTATTGCGACAAACAAATATTTCATTGATTCAATAGCATTTTTTTCCCAGTGTAGAAATATGTAATATTGACAGTTGACAACTGTCAATTAAACTGTCAAACTTAAAAAATAAGTTTTTGACAGTTTTACATTAAATTACTCAGATAAAAATATTTTCAGGGTATTGAGGTCAACCCGAATAGAATTATGTAAATTTGATAGTTGACAACAGTCAATTAAGATGTTAAACTTTTGAAACCCTAGTACAAAAACTGATGTAAATTAATAGGGACAGGAACTTTATGCTTTTCATCAAGGCGATTTATGCTCTTAAAAAACTTGTAATTGTGCTGTAATTATGTTTGAAAAAATGGGAATTATGCTACAATTATGCTTGTTAAAGTTCTATTTTATGCTTCAATTATACTTTGTCTTTAAGAAATTTTAACTTAAACTTAATATTACTAAATAAATCTCATAAATTTGACAAGAAGTTATGAAATAACAAAATATTTTTAAAAATGTATATCATTTAATAATTATGCCGCATAAATGCTCTGAATGGATTATGCTGCTTTGAAGACTAAATTATGATTTTCAATGCTTTTGCAAATTGCAATTATTTTTGTTAAATAATAATTATTAATCAGTAAAAAACAATTTAAACTCCTCCTATTTTTAAATACTGTTTTCTTATTCGTTTTTCATTTTGAAAGTGGCGAGAATATTAAATTTTTAAAAATATTTACTTTGTCTCAATCCCTAAAAAAATTAAATCTTTTGGCCAGTAAAAAACGATTTAAACTCCTCCTATTTTTAAATGCTGTTTTCTTATTCGTTTTTTAATTTGAAAATGGCGAGAATATTTTATTTTTAAAAATATTTACTTTGTCTCAACCCCTAAAAAATAAAAATTTTTGACCAGTAAAAAAACGATTTAAACTCCTCCTCTTTTTAAATACTGTTTTCTTATTCGTTTTTCATTTTGAAAGTGGCGAGAATATTAAATATTTAAAAATATTTGCTTTGTCTCAATCCCTAAAAAAATTAAATCTTTTGGCCAGTAAAAAACGATTTAAACTCCTCCTATTTTTAAATGCTGTTTTCTTATTCGTTTTTTAATTTGAAAATGGCGAGAATATTTTATTTTTAAAAATATTTACTTTGTCTCAACCCCTAATAGTCCAGGCGCCCTGGAAAAAAGGTCAGTTTTGTGACATAAATCCAACCCAAATGAAAAAAATGCATGTGAAAGATTAGTGGTACAGAAACAAAGGTCCACAGTTTGCACCAACTTAGACTTAGCGCGTTTGTTGTTAAAAATCATTTAAGGCGCAAAAATCGAAATTTTAATGGTTTTTTGAGGATTGCTGCTTTCAATGAAATTTTAGATAAAAAAGTTGTTATTAAAAGTTGTAGAGCTAAAAAATACCTAAAAACTGAGTAGTCGCACGATTATTTGCAACAATTTGTTTGCAAGTTATAGAATTAGAACGATAATTTTTTTTTTAATATTTAATAATTCAATTAATTATTATTTAAATAATCTCTTACTTGGTGAAATTTTTTTTTTTTTTAAAATTAATAAACTTTTTTTTATATTGGATGTAAAATTTGTGCACCATAAAAAAAAATATTTTCGATGGCTTATTTTGTTTCTCGGGATCTATATTATTGAAAACATGTCGTCGCCTCCTGACGAGATAATATTATTTCAATCGTCAGTTAAGTATAAATCTATCTTAAAAACAAATGCAAGATGAAGTTAACTAACAAATTAATACGAGACAATTTTATTTTTATTCTTCTATTCAAGACAATGCTATCTCAAGATCCAATGTAACAAATTGACAACTAAAGGTTCAGCATTGAATATATAATTCTTTTTCGAGATATGTGTAATTAATTACAACTATTTCATTTCAATTAATATATTTCAATACTTTTTAATTAACAATACATGGAATAAATTTGAATCGAAATTTTTACTCATATAACCTAGTCTGAAAATAATCATGTTTTACAATTGCATAAAAAATTTTAGTATAAATAAATATTCACTTACAAAATACTTTTAATTGTCAAATCCATTTTAAAGAAAAGCACTTTTTGTAAAAGAAGATATATTTGTTTTTAATTCAATTTCAATAATATTAAAATAATTCTAAATGTAAATAAGACAATTCATTTTATTTTGTGAGTCTAATTTATTGTTCATATTTATTATTTCTGTTTGCTAATTATCTATTTAAATATTTTGATTTATTTATTATATTAGTCAAGCATCGTCACTTCGAACATAGTCCAAAATATTGTATTTGTACACTCAGATGCATTAATTATGTGCTTCCGGTTTGACGGTATTTTGCAAAGTCGTATGATTTCTATCAAAATGTCACGAAGTAAGCATATTTGATAGAAATTACACGATTTTTTAAAATTCCTTTAAACCGGATGGACAGCATTAATGCATCTGAGTTTACTAAAAAATTTTGTGAATTTGTAAAACATGATTATTTTAAGACTAGGTTATATAGGTGAAAATTCGATTATAATTTTTATAACATAATATTTATTAATAAAAAGGATTTAAATATATTAATCGGAATTAAATGGTTATAATTAATAACATATGTTTCGAGAGGGAATCATATTTAAGGTTATACCTTTAGTTGTCATTTTGTTGCATTGGATCTTGTGATAGCATTATCTTGAATTGAAGAATGAAATAAAATTGTCTCGCATTAAATTGTGAGTTAACTTTATCTTGCATTTGTCTTTGAGATAGATATATACTGAACTGACGTCTGAAATAATATTATCTCGTCAGGAGGCGTCCATGTATGGCACAATTAAAAAAAGACATTTTGTTGCCTATAAATAACTAATTAAAAAAGGTCAATTTTTTCATTATAAACAATTAAGTATATCTTCTCGTGTAGAAATCACTATGCTATGCCTAAAATGATATTGCAAAATTAGAAAAAACTGCAAGTTTCTAGGTACTTTGTATCAAGAGTTAATAAATAACAACATTTATTTGTTTAAACAAATAACTGAATTGTTAAAATGATAAATTATCTTCATATTTTACTAATCGCGAAATTAGAAAAAAACTGCAAATTTCTAAGTAATTTGTAACAAAAGTTAATAAAACAGTAACATTTATTTATTTATTAAAACAGATACAGACTGCAATATAATTATAATGAGTAAAATATATTTTTAATTTCGTTCGCTGATTTTAAGTTTCGTTTAAGTTGGTGCTAAACACTAGAAGATATTTCAGTTTGAATGTGGACTGACCCACCCACGTCCAACCCAGGCCCTACCTGGGCTTCCTAGTTTCATTAGCAAAAATTTCTAAGTCCAAATTTAAATAATTTTTTGCAACAAAAAATTAATGTTTAAAATGATTTGGAACAATGAAAAACGTGTTTTTAACATAAATTTTTTGACATTTTTTTAAAAAGTGGATCACCCACTTAATTAATTAGCAAAAATTTCCAAGTCCAAAAGACGAATATTTTTTTAGACCAACAAATTAATGTTAAAAATGATTAAGAACAATGAAAAACCTATTTTTAACGAAAATCTATATATATTTTTTTTTCTTGATATAATATAAAAATATTAATTTTTGAATTTTTATATTTGAATATTATTTTATTATTATTGTTATTGTTAAACTATTTTTTTTATTTATTATGGTGTATTAGTGTCAATAAATACTATATTGAATCATCAAAAGCAAGTCAACAAGTCACTGACAGCGCCTAGTTGGTTAACGTGTTGTACCGCCTCATACGAGTATCACACCCCACGGACCGCCTACGGTCATAACGGAGAGAGATTCACGCTCTCCAGCGCCAATGGCCAAAATGTGACCATCTACCGATCCCGCAAAGTTGAGTAAGAACGTTTACGGCCCTTCGGTAGAGGGCGGGACCTTTCAAATCCCTGGTCACTCTGCAGGTAACCGCCCGAGTTGGCACCACAACTCACATGTCGAAGCGCCACTACTAAGACCGTTGCCGAAGCTACATTCTGTTCATTGACGCCCCTAGCCTCAGCGATGTAGGCTATAACCACTGCCCGCACGAGTCCAACCCAATGACCGGAAGGAAACAAGCCTTTCGGCAAGTCCCCCGGGCTCGGACCGGTCCCCGTGCTACCTTTTAGTACTCTGGTAAGTGTACCGATTAAGAGTCTTACCACCCTTGCTTCGGCAAGTTAGGTTCGACGGTCAATATTAGACCTGCCGGGCCGTCACGGCATTGCCGATCATCATCGTAAGCCAATACTCTATAAGGTAGCCTGGGACGAACCGAGTACTACCCGCAAGCATGGCACCACTCCGAGTCTCTTTTAGTCGCCTTTTACGACATGCAGACGATCGCAGGGAACCTATTCTGCGCCCGGGACCCCCACGAGAGAACAAGTCATTGACAATAAAAATTTTGATCTTAACTAGTTTCATTAGCATAGTGGTTAGGGCGTTAGTCTCGTAGTCCGTAAGTCATATGTTCGATTCCCGCGTGCGTTAGATTTTACTTGCTTCTTAGGTTTGCGATTATTCCGATTTTTCTGGATTGTATTCGTATAAGTATGCAATTTGAAGATTATATTTACTGTAAAATAATTTAATTAACAAATTTCTGATTTTTTTATAATTTTAAATGTATATATTAGAGAAATATATGGGGCGTTCCACGCGAAATCGGACAGTATTTAACTTTTGCATCTCAGATTTTTTTCAAATATTTTTTTTCTTTTAGTGCTCATTAAAATAAGCTACCATGATTTTTTTCAAATTTTTTCATCAAGCCGTTTAAGAGATACAGGTTTTTGAAAAAACACGAGTTTTACGAAAATGTTTTTTTGAAATGGTTATAACTCGGTCAAAAATTGACAAAATTTGACGTTCTATATATGAAAATTTTTGTTTTTACACGTACTTTTTGATAAAAATATTTAAAAAATTTATTTTTCAAATTGACGATTTTTTTTAAATTTTTTAAATAAAATTTTATTTTTAAGAATGTATATATCGATCGATTTTTTTCAAAAATTTTTGTAAGAAACTAGAACTAAATTAACAACTTTTAGGCGTTGTCTGATTGAGGTCAAACGATGGGATCTATTTATTTCGAATTTTTTAATTTTTATATCCATATAATATAGCAAACAATAGGGCTTTTGAGCTAAAATTATTAATAACACAGGTTAACAAAAAAAGACTTACTTTTTTTATGAGATATCATAGTGTCCATTAAAGACGCTGAACACGATCCCGGGTCACAAAATTGGCCATCACGTCAGGATTTTGAGAAAAGTGGGGGTAAAGACCCCAAAAAAGTGTTTTTGTGGGTTTTCAAAATTTTTTTATCCTAAACCTGAACCACGGACACTTGATCAGCAACCGAGATGGAGAGCAGCCCAGCAGCCACGGTGATCCTGACTTCTGATGATGATGATATCTGGAGTCCATCACGCAGCGCCTTATATGGAGAAGAGGAGAAGCACATGAATTGGGAAGACCCTGACCATGCTGATGATGATGTGCAGAATTACTCCGGGGTAGTGTGCATGCGAGATTCATCCAAGTGGGGGTAAAGACCCCAAAAAAGTGTTTTTGTGGGTTTTCAAAATTTTTTTTATCCTAAACCTGACGCGCCAGAAACTTCTACATAGACCTAAATTAAAGCTTGAATTGTCCATTAAAAGACCCATATCCGTAAAACCAAAAATAATTAAAAATTTGTTCAAAACATGAGGTTGAAGTTACCAAAAATGTGATTTGTGGATCCAAAATGGCGGATGTCAAAATTTATAATTGATCGGATTCGCTTGAAAATTGTTACTTGGGAATTTTTGGGGTCGCTGATTACGACTACGATATTTAGTTCTTAAAAATTTTAAATGGCGGATCCAAGATGGGGATGGTACAATTTATAATTGATCAGATTCGCTTGAAAATTGTTACTCAAGGTTTTTTAAGGTCGCGGATTATAATCTGACGTGCCAGAAACTTATAAAATGTTATAATCTGATGGTTATAATCAGCGACCCCACAAATCACATTTTTGGTAACTTCAACCTCATGTTTTAAAAATTTTTTTAATTATTTTTGGTTTTACGGATATGGGTATTTTAGTGGACAATTCAATCTTTAATTTAGGTCTATGTAGAAGTTTCCGGCGCGTCAGGTTTAGGATAAAACAAATTTTGAAAACCCACAAAAACACCTTTTTGGGGGTCTTTACCCACACTTTTCTCAAAATCCTGACGTGATGGCCAATTTTGTAACCCGGGATCGTGTCAGCGTCTTTAATGGACACTATGATATTTCATAAACAAGTTGTGAATTAAGATGTTCATTACATGAACATTTTGCTTCCTCTTTACGATAAGCAAAAAATTTGCTTTAAAGTGAATTTTTTCATTTTATTTAATTCTATTAATGCTAATAAAATATATTCTTTTTATACATCAATCGATTCGTCTTGATGAAATGAAGATTTTTAGTTTGTTTTTAAGTCTAGATTAACATTTTATTATAAAGCAACATAATTTTTAAGAAGGAAATAAATTTCTAATAAAAGTGCGAATTTTTGGTTTTAATTATGTTTAATTCTATAAATTCAAATAAAATATATACTTTATATATACCAATCGATCCGTTTTAATGCAACGGATAAGATTATTGAAAAAAATGAGTAAAATCTTATTGTACTGGAATATAATTTTGATGAAAGAACTAAATTTTTGATAAAAAGAAGGTAATTTTTTTGCTTTAATTGTCATTACCTCTATATACTCTCATACAATTTATACTTTATATATACCAATCGATTCGTCTTGATGTAAAGAAGAAGATTTTATTGTATACTAACTTCTATATTCAACTAAAAAATTTTTTTTGAAAAAAGTAAAAAAAATTGTTTTAATAGATTTTTTAATGTCCATCAATCCATTTCGAGATATTTTTATGATAAATATTCCTAGCAATTTTCAGCCGAATTCGTTGAAACCTCTTCGAGTTATCGTGTTCACAAAAAACGGGATCCACACACACACATACACACACATACATACATCCGCACAATTGTTTAGGGGCTTAAGTAACATAGTCCTATATAGACGAAAATTTATTTGAAGTATTTTTAAAAATTTTATAAATTTAACGACTACAAAGCTTCCTCACGAGGAAGCAAAAAAGTAAGTCTTTTTGTGTTGACCTGTGTTATTAATAATTTTAGCTCAAAAGCCCTATTGTTTGCTATATTATATGGATATAAAAATTAAAAAATTCGAAATAAATAGATCCCATCGTTTGACCTCAATCAGACAACGCCTAAAAGTTGTTAATTTAGTTCTAGTTTCTTACAAAAATTTTTGAAAAAAATCGATCGATACATACATTCTTAAAAATAAAATTTTATTTAAAAAATTAAAAAAAAATCGTCAATTTGAAAAATAAATTTTTTAAATATTTTTATCAAAAAGTACGTGTAAAAACAAAAATTTTCATATATAGAACGTCAAATTTGGTCAATTTTTGACCGAGTTATAACCATTTCAAAAAAACATTTCCATAAAAAACGTGATTTTTCATAAACTTGTATCTTTTAAACGGCTTGATGAAAAAATTTGAAAAAAATCATTGTAACTTATTTTAATGAGCACTAAAAGAAAAAAAATATTTGAAAAAAATCTGAGATGCAAAAGTCAAATACTGTCCGATTTCGCGTGGAACGCCCCATATATTAATCTCTGCATATAAGTACTAACATTATTTATGAATTCCCTTTTGGTAATCATTTAATTGAAAAAAATAATAATTAATTAAAACTAATACTTATTATTATAAATTTAGGTTATTTCTTTAACAAATATTATAAACTAATTAAAATTATAATGAAACAGAAAATACTGTCTGAGATGGTCCATTCTAGGTCCAAAAATGGACCCACAAACTTGTCCTAACTAGGCTCCCAAGTTAGGACCAGGCTAAAATCGCGTCACAAGCCATTGTTGGTCCAAACTACACTGCCTGCTTAGGTCTAAGCTATTAACAGGGCAAAAAAGGTAGGACCATGCTAGGACCAATTTTCATTTTCCACACGGGTTGGTCAAATTTCATTTCACAAAATAAGGAATAAAAGATTTTTAATGCCTGGCATCTTCCTGCAACTTTAGAATAAATAAAAAAAAGCTCAAAGGGTGTCAGAGATAACTTTTTTTTCAAAAAAATTTAGGCAACTTGTTTATTAACATTTTTCATTTTTATGTGGATTGTAAGATCATAATCAGTAATTTAATTTAA
The DNA here is from genome assembly GCA_032872475.1 of Leptopilina myrica (nomen nudum). NCBI lineage: Eukaryota > Metazoa > Arthropoda > Insecta > Hymenoptera > Figitidae > Leptopilina > Leptopilina myrica (nomen nudum). The sequence continues at coordinate 15,868,377 of CM065462.1, read as the reverse complement.
AAAATCGTGAAATTTATTCCTTGATTATTAATCTTTAAAACAAGAGATGAAAGTCTAAGTAAGAATTTATCTTAATACAGCGCGTGGGGTGGGGGACCCAGCGGCAAGCGATCTTCGCTCGCGTCAGAATTGAATTCGAGCATTCAAATTCGCAAAACTTGATGTAACTTTTGAACAAATTGTCCGATTTTGATCATTCTTTTTAAACTCGGGTGTTTTTTACTCAGTGATTCAAGTTCAAGATTCTTTTCTTTAAAAAAATAAAATTTCTACCTCTAAATTAATATTTATATTTTTTAAATATTTATTTTCTTCAATAAATTATTGTAAAATGAACTAATTCTTTTATAAACTATATAAATTTACTAAATCCATTAAAAAATTAATTTAGTGAAAAAATGGTATATTTTTAAATTTTTGTACATTCTAAATAAAAAAAACCTACTTTTGAAAAAATAATTGAGTGTCTGGATGCTGTAACGTGTTACGCGCCATTTATTTAACATGGCGCGTAACTTACTGTTTTCATTTACACTAAGATTTTGAAATTTTTCTGAAATTCGGGGTAAATGTAAACACCACTGTAGTTAAGCGAAGTTTAAGAAACAAGTTATTTCCAGTATACCTACTACTGTTTTAAGAAATGGAAAAACTGAAAAAAGTTCTTTGTAGATGTATAGAAAAATTAACCAGTTGACTGATAATGTATCATATAAATAAACAATCAACCACTACAGTAGTATATCTATGTGACTTTCAGATGGTCAGTTCGCGAGGCCGCCGCTAGAGGCGCCACTAGCGCTGCAGTCTGTTATGGCGCGCTTTTTTTAAAATTAGTTCGCGAGGCCGCCACTAGCGCTGCGGTCTGTTATGGCGCGTATATTTAAAAATTTTAATTTCTAACCTAACCTTTTTACGTGATCAACTTTCACGTGAGGTGGGGTCATGATCACCACCTACCATGAGGTGGTGGGGGCTTTTGTGAATGGTGGGAGTAGTGAACGGTGCTATCAATAAGATCGAGATCCGCGATGCGAATCACCTCACTTATGATAGCAGAGCACCACGGACACTTGATCAGCAACCGAGATGGAGAGCAGCCCAGCAGCCACGGTGATCCTGACTTCTGATGATGATGATATCTGGAGTCCATCACGCAGCGCCTTATATGGAGAAGAGGAGAAGCACATGAATTGGGAAGACCCTGACCATGCTGATGATGATGTGCAGAATTACTCCGGGGTAGTGTGCATGCGAGATTCATCCACTCAGACGGAGCTTCAAAATGTTGAAACTGAAAATGTAATTTTTTTTTATTTAAGAGAAAATTCTTTATTTTTTTCTAAAGTATAAAAAAATAAAAAAATTTAAACTATTTTTCAGTTTGAAGAACTAGCTTCAGAAAGGAGTCTTTCTCCAATTCGTCCACCAACTCCGGAAGCAATTTTATCTCCATTGCGATATCCAACTCCTGAGTTGGATAAGGACAAAGAAAATAGACCTGCAAAATGTCTGAAATGTCAAGCTAGGCGGAGGCGCAGGAGTCATAGGCGGCATCGTCTGAATGATCATCATCCTCATCATCGCGGTTACCATCATCATCGTAATCATTATCATCGTGCTCATCGTCATCACCATCGTGATAGTCGTTATTATCACGATAGACGCCATCAAAATGAAATTTTTTTAAATTTATATATTTAATTTAAAAAAAACTGAAATTGAAAAAAAAATTATTAAAATATATTTTTTTACATTGTTTATAAGAAAATGGTAAAATATTTTGTAAAAATAAAACAAAGTTAAAACATTTACAACATTTTCTTTTGTATACATAACCTCAAAACTAATAATACAGAAAACAAACAGAAAAATTATTTCACTGCATTTAAATAACAATTTTACAAAATGTAACAATATTTAACTATAGTTAATACATTGTTATTAATTAATTTGTTAAAAAGTAAAATTTTTAAATCAATACTTGACAACATTAAAAAACAAAGAATTTTTTAAGATGAAAATTAATTTGTTTATAATTCAAATAATAATAATTTAAAATTTTTTAATTTACTTATTTTATTAAATTAATAATAAATTATACTTATCGTTTTAAACATTTATTAAATAAACTCATGTTGTAAACGATAACATTACACATTGACTTTACAATCATTGAAATGAAGATCAAGACTGTCAATATACTATACATATCGAGACGCATGATTTTCCCCTTATCGCCAAGTGGTCGAATGTTCAAACGATCGAATACCAAATCGTCGAATCGTCATTTGGTCGAATGCTTAAAACGTCGAATCGTCATTTCGTCGAATGCTAAAAACGTCGAATCGTCAAATGGTCGAATGCTCAAAACGTCGAATATGACTGGTGTAAAAAACCTACTTTCTCGGGACGTACCATTAATTATTTTTCCAAACACCCTTTTTCGCAAAAGATAGCTATAATATATAATTTAGTTGATAGAGCGGTAAAACTCTCTGATAATAAATTTCACAATAAAAACATTGAGCTGGTTAAAGAAATTTTAATCAAAAATAATTATCCTTTGGGTTTTATTGACAAATATATCACCAAGCGTATCTGTTCTATTCATTTTACTTCTGACAAAAAAACTAGCAACAATAATGTTATGTATAAAATGATTCCCAAAATCTTTTTACCTTACGTTCCCATTCTCTATGAGAATACTTCAATGTTTCTTAAAAATTATAACATCTTAACTGTTCCTACAGATAATAAAAAAATGAGTCATAACCTCGTCAAAAAAGCTAAAGACAGAAATAAAAAAACTGAAAATGTTAATACTGTTTATAAGATTAATTGTGGAAATTGCTCTGCCTCTTATGTTGGTCAGTCAAAACGAATGGTTGGCGTACGTATAGATGAACATAAAAATTCTACGACTAATGTAATTGCTGATCATAATAACAACCTGAATCACAATTTTGACTGGAATAATTTTTTAATACTTGACAAAGAGACTAATTATAATAAGCGTTTAATATCAGAAATGATCCACATTAATTTGCAAAAAAATTCAGTTAACAAAGAAGATAATACACAAAATCTGAGTAGCTATTATATCCATTTTCTCAATGAAAAGAAACACGTGTAAATCTTATCTACTTAGGTTAACCTTGGCATTTCTTCTGTTCCATTACTTTTTGTTTACTGGTGGGTCAGTCACCTCATCTTCATCGATTTTACTTACGTTGCCTATTTTGAATCAGTGTCTAATCGTTCTTGCTTTGACGAAGACGTTCGACTTATATAAGCAATGTGTGACTCACATGTTATATAATATTTTCTTTCGGTAATAATTGTAATAGTTTTTTTAAATTGCTTTTGTAAAAAATGTTTGTAATTTATATCAAATTTTTAATAAATTGTAGTTTCTGAAGAGGACAGCCGTGCTGTCGAAACGTAAAAAAGAAATTAATTTTTTTGTTTATTGAATCCTGACTCGGAGTGATCGATTTTATCATCATCTTACTAATTTGTCGACCGAGTGATAGCATCATTAATATATATATATTCTTACATTAATGTTTTTTTTATTTAAATTCGATATTATTATAAGGTCCTCCAAGGTAAATCATTGTTAGAGTGTTTACCTCTGCCTCTTGCATTGCTATCCAGGTAGCGCTTTCAATTTCAAACAATTTGTAAAACCTTGCAGACAGGAAGATGTTGAAGCTTTTGTTTAATTCAACAACAATCCTATCTCCATACTTGGATTGAACTTTTTAAATTTTGTGACTGTGAATTGGCTTCCTGCAGATAACTCAAACAGCGGCTTCGTAGGCCAAAATTTACTCTCTTTCCGTCAAACAGCATTGATTTTTGTAAAGTCCATGTTGTTTCCCAGGCTTGTCCTTGGAAGTGTTTGGTCTTCCAGCTTGGGCAGATTGAATGTAAAAAATCGCCTTTACTCGGTCGCTTATATAGTCTAAACTCATCCCCACTAATTCATTACCTCTTCCACTCTAAATGCGCAGAAATGATATGCTCAAGAGAATTAATCCCCACTCAACACACCTCCCTCTACCTTATGACATATTATCCCCACTTTACTTTCTTCTCTGCGCTGGCACAGGTTTTGGTAACCTTGGCGCAGGTTCTGGTTCGAAGAATTCATTGTTGTTGTTATTGTATAAACCCTCTAAAGATTATTGAGCATATGTACTAAAACCAGCTCAATTTATACCCTACTTTTGTATTTTGCGCATGAGCAATACTCTTAAGCTAATGGGATAGGATAAAATTTATTTTAAAAAAACTTCTTATAATTTCTTTCTTAAATTTTTTTTATTCATAAAAATGTTTAGAACTTTCATAATATTCTTTAAGAGATTCAGTAGAACTCGCAGTAAAATATTCACTTTTATTATCGACTTCATCAACACCATTATCAACATTTTTACAAAATATTCTTTTTCAGATTTAAAAAAACCAGCTTCGTAACATTAATCCATTACATGCTGCACACCATTTATTACACAGAGTATGATAGTTACATACATATACTGATGATTCTAATTTAAGCTTCTTAAATGAAGGACAATTAAAGTCTTCAAGATTTCGTACATTAATTACATATTTTTCAAGCCATTTCCTTTTCTCCAGTCCCTTTACATAAATCGTACGAGCATCAGATAACAAATTTTGTAAAAGCGGTTGTAATTGGTCATATGGCACATCACCAGCCGTCCATTTCAGTCCATGATAGTTATGCATCACCACATATTTTTACTCTTATATCGTCCAGGTAGAGAACTCCAACTGCACGGTGGTTCAAAAAGGAACACCATCGGCTGAGAATCTTCTTGGAGAGGTATAATGGCCAGCTCCTTGAAGATGAAGTCGTTGTAGGGTTTCTTGAAGCCTTGGATGTCCACAATCACGTCCATGATTGCAGCAGAATGAGAATTTCTATGGTAATTTTTTACTTTTATACCGGAGATTTACCCTTACTTATTATGTTACTTTTTTAACCAGGCCGCTGATTGGTTTATATTGTACAATACGATCATGAAGAATCAAGCAATATGCCGCTGTATTGGCGGGAAAATTTGCACTAGATTCAAATTCCAATCTTACATCTACAGAAGCTTGTTTAAGAAATGCATTTTGCTTTGAGCAATCTATAACAGCTAATGGTGCATAATCTTTAAAAATTTTTCTAGATAATAAGGGTTCACAATCTTTCCCATAATATGATGTTTGAAAGTTACAATACATGTCATACAGTATGGAGTATTTGTTTTGATTAAAATTCAAATTTAAACTACCATAAAGATAGTACTGTGAGTTTAGAAAAGTTTTACATTTATAAGGTTACAGATATCAAACAAGTTTGTATATCTTGCATGATTGTCTTTTCGGTTTGTTTGAAAACCAAGGATAGCATATCGAGGTTTCTCAACCTGCGTTGATGTTTTTACAGTCCAAACATGTTTTTGAGTTGCAAGTATAAGTGGATATTCATACAGTTCTCATGACCTAAAACTCATACTTATAAGTGGGTCTTTTTCAATAAATTTTAACAATTCAATTTTTTGACGGTCACCAACAAACAAACATGGAATCATCCATTCAATTTTATTAATTACAATTTTAAATTCTTCACGTTCTATTCCAATTATGTTAACCACAGCATTAATATCTGAACGAGATCTTGTTAAAATAAGTTCATATTTTGCATTTACAACAATTGTTCGATAGTCTTCAGCAAATCCAAGAATCATACTTAATGGTATATTAACATCAAAATATCCATTATTATCCGTTACTCTACTAGCATCATCAAATACTAAATGACCTGCATTTTCAGCATACATGAGTTGATTAGGTGTTTGTGAAATGTAGGATTTCATTGTGGTTGAGATACCAACATTTTTACAATTATCAATCTCAACACCATTAAGCTCATAGCGAATCTCATTAAACAAATGGCAAATACCCTTACTAATTATTTTTGTATTAGTCACATTGGTATTATCAGTCTTTAATATACTTCCATGTACATGTAAGGTACTTTTACAAGGTAAAATATATCAGTCTTGATGTTGTACTGCAATTCTAATCTCATCACTGTTATTAAATGCTGACGAAACATAAGGTTGATGACAATGGATCTCATAATATGTTTCAGAAAACGAATGTTTTGAGATTTTAATCTCTTGCGAACTGGATCGAGACTGAATGTTTTCTGACATGTTGACTCGTTTATATAACTTCCACCAGATTTTCTGTTGAACACAATGCCCATTACGTTGATTTCACGTGTAATCTAATTGTTAGTGTTTCACCTCTGAAATTCACTTAATCTCCGTCCTGATCAACAATTTTGAGTTGAATATTATGTATTGTCTACACGGCGACTGGAAGATAAATTACGTGTGAAGGCGCTTCTACAATCTTATATCCAGCTGGTACTACTGGAAAGAACTCGTGAATTGTATAAACTCTTTTGTTATTAATATATGCACCAGTTATAGTTTCTATTAGGTACTAATTCAATTGGTGGAAAATATTCAGCCTCTAAAACTGATGAATTACCAGATATTGTTATAGTAAACGATTCATCCATGACAAAGACTTTTTAAAAACTGATTAATAATTCCTATTTACATCATTTATATAGACTTTTTATTCGCTTTAAGTTGTTTACATAAAAATTTATGACACAAATGACCACAATGAAAAGTACCATAATCTTGATAATTTTCATAATTATACATTATTAAAACATCATCACCAAAGTAGTTGATAAGCTCCAATGGTGGTTGCAGATTACCAAAACTGTCAAAGTACACTACATTGTTATTAACCTTTTTATATGCAACCCAATGTGTTCCACTAGCTTTCTTGACAGCTTTTCTAGCAGATTTAACAGCAGCAAGAATTGTAGATTGAGCATCATTTCCAGGAATTATTGATTTTCTAGCAGCAGCAACAATTTTTGTTATTGTCGTTCGTTTCTTACAAATTCCTTTTCTTTTTTTCTAGTTTTTCCTTCCCACTCCCATGCCAAATTTAGATTTTACTTTCATAGCGTTAGTTATTGCGTAAGCTGCAGCTCTTTCACTGTAGCTTGCGTCAGGAGCCCAAACACGTTGCCAAGCTTTATCGGCTAGGACTCTATCTGCAACGTTTCTTGCTTCAACGTTTTCTCGATTCTGAGAATATGAAATATCGTGCTGCTTACAAGCTGCATCTAAAGGATTTATTCCTGGATCACCACGTTCTAAACGTTTTGCTGATTTCGTGTCTGGTCCACAGTATTGATAACCAGGCAGATGTGGCAGATGAGCAAGTTGTGAGGAAAATTGATGGGGTTAAATATTTACCATTTAGTGAACATGAAGAGGTAATTTCCTCTCAAAATGCAAAGTCAAACTCTATATTTATATTTGATGATGTTGCGTGTGAAAAACAAGACAATATAAGAGCTTTCTTTTGCATGGGAAAAAAATTTTACAATTCACAATTTAAAGCAGTAATGAAAATGTATAAAATTAATTTTTATTTTATATATAGTAATTTAAAAGCATCCATTGTGGAACGATTTCATCGAACACTAAAAAGAAAAATGTGGATGCAGTTTAGTTTACGAGGTAACTACAAGTGGTGTGATATATTATCTGAGCTCATTACTAATTATAATGACACAAAACATAGAACAATTGGAATGAAACCGAAAGATGTAACTTCAGAAGATGTAAACACTTTAAAAGGAAGATTTTTAAAATTAAAAAAATACCACAGCGAATGAATAAACAATGAATCATTAATGAATCAACAATGAATCATTAATGAATCAATAATGAATAATTAATGAATTAATATTAAATTAATAAAATAAAAAATGTAAAACTTTAAAAATAATAAATAAATAAAACTAATTATATCTATTACATGTATATGTTTATTTGATAATATTATTTACATTTATACATACGTCGTTGACATACAAACTTAATCATTTTTTTCTTTATTTTATAATGCTCCCAAGCAAGAGTGTCACTACTTTCTGGTAACAAATAACGCTTGTTATCCATCGGACTTAAAGCTATTTTAATTTGTTTAACAGTTTCAACTTTGCGTAATCGTGATCTAATAACATGTTGCGTTCTCATTTGAATTGAAAAGTTATGTAAACAATCAATATAATCATTAAAATCAATATTTTTCTCATAACTGTAGCTTTTACACCTTTTGCTTTCTTCGTAAAATCTTGACCATTTACACGAATACTATACATTTTACTCCGCAAACCAACAAATTCAGTGATAATTTTCCCACTACACTCATCTTTCATGAGTCGAAGTACTTTATTGTTAGTTTTTGTGGAATATTTTAAAAATTATCCTTTGGATAATCTGACGTATCAAACTTGTGAATATCTTTCTTCATATCAGCAAAAACATTATCACATTTTAATTCATAAATTAAACTATCAGTATCTGTGTACATTAATGTACAAGATTTACCATTTTTTTAACATATAAGTATAATGAAAGTCATAAATAAGCGTTTTTGACAAATCAAGTACCGAAAAGCCAATATAAATTGGTTTGTTCATATAAATTTCTGTTTTTCTAACAATAAGTTCAATCGCTACTAAATTTTCATTAAAAATTCACCGACTGTGAAAATTTGGTTTCGAAATAAGAGCTTCAGCACCATAGCGACCATTCCATTTAGTTACAAGTTTAACTTCAACATGTTTCCGAACATTTTCCATTGCTTTTCCATATACAGCATTGTTCATGAGTTTAAAAAGGTTTTTTCAAATTCGTTTTTTGCCTTAGCTCTCATCGAAGTATTAAAATCTATATATGACTTAAGCCATGTTGAATGCTTAAATTTCATGATTCTATGAATTTTTACTAATTTCAATCCATTAGCTATAACCTGTTTCAATGTTCTGTAATGAATAATGTCCTTCCGCTTATCATTTAAAGTTGTTAAAAGTTTCGCTTGCTTTGATTCTGATGGTGGATTTGAGTGTTCAGAACAAAATGGTAGATCACTGTGTTTATCATGCAACTCATGAGGATAATCTAAATCAACTTCTAAAATGTAGCTAAAACTGTCATTATATTTTATTTCAAAATTGAATTCATCTGTAACTGGAACCCACTCAAATCCTCCATAAGGAAGTGGTTGAACCATACCCCACCCATACAAATTGTTTGCATCAAAATACATAGTATACTTGATTTCCTTATTTTCATTAAAATTGTCCATAAAGGGGTTATTAGCACAAGCATAACGATTACTACATTGACTAATACCTCCTCGCACACCTCGTTCAAAAAACAGTAGCTTATCAATGTCAGTAAGCAGTTCTAACCTCACATTAGTACATTTTAACATCGCGTCCCACGTCAATCCTGGTGTCGTATAATAGTAAGCAGGATCAAGTTTATAAGCGAGTAGACACTGATCTCTGAAATTTTTAAAGATATCAGTTAATAATAAGACATCAGTTTTCATATATAAATCTACATAATCTCCGAGATTAGAACAATTAAATGTAGACCATACACTTTGAGCATGCAAATAATCATCATTAGAAATCTCACTATCGTTTAATGTGCTATAAAATTTTTCTTTATCTCGTAATTTTGCATTTTTCAACTTTACTTGAGTATCTAAATATTCATAAGGTAAAACTCCTTTACGCGTAAGTAAATTTATTTCATCTAAAGTGAAGTTAGAAAAATATTGTGTTTCCAAAATTTTTTTTGATTTTCGTTTGTAAAATACGTAATTTTTAATTTTTTTTAATTTTTTTGTCAAAGGAAGCTATAAGTGTACTTTACAAGTCCTGAAAGTTTCATCGTGGGACCGCCAGTAGTTTCGGAGCAAAAGAATAAAATATAAATTTGGTACCCATTTACAGTACCTATACAGTGGCTAGTAACCACGAAGTAGTATAAGGAGACCTCACGCGACAAAAAAATCTGCACATATTTGGGGGAAAAGAGATCTAACAGATTGCACCACTAACAGAGGTTGCGCTTCTGTGGTTAAAGTATTGTACTAACATTTTTTGGTCTGCTACTGTATATGAACATAACCTACAAATTAAAGAAATACTACGAAGTGTAATGGCGACCATGGTTTACATTTCAGCCGTAATGGCGCAACCTCTGCTAGTGGTGCAAATACTCATAACTCTAACCCCCCTAAAATGTGTTGATTTTTGCCGCTGCTAAGCATTGGCGTGAGGTCTCCTTATACTACTTCGTGCTTGTAACTATAAATTTCGTTCAAATAATTTAGTTTTTGATATTAAAGTGTCAAAAAAATTGTTTTTAGATATACGATGTAAAAAAAATTTTTAATAAAAAAATTCTTTTGTAATTTTTGAAAATTAAAAAAAAAAATTTTTGTAATTTTTGAAAATTTTTTTGACATTTTTTGAAAAAATTTTTCATAATTTTTGAAAAAAGATGTGACAAAAATGTTGTTTGTGATACCTGCGGTGCTGTAAAATCGTTTTAACAGTATTTTGGCATTACACTCAGAAATTAAATAACCGTATTCATTTTATAAATTATATGCAATATAATCGAATTATTTAGTAGTTTTAGTTGACCAGCACTGAAAATATATCATCTTTAGTTGTATATTTTGCGTGGATAAGGGTTACCTAATCCAAAATGTCTTATATTAAAAAGTGTTTTAATCCTTTTGAACTGACTAACCATGATAGAATGACTAAAAGTCTTAGATATGTTTCACAACAAATTTCTAAGGATAATTTTATTTGTGATAGTTGCGTAAGAAACTTTCTCGCGAACAAATCTTTATTAAAGAAGTTAAAAACACTGATTTCTTACAAAAAATCGAAGGTGATGAACCGTTAGATGAAAATGATTTGGCAGTCGAAAATGATAATATTGGATTTAAAAATTTTATTGATAAAGAAAGTGCCTTCTTTTCTTTGAACTCTTGTTTGCGAACCCTTGGCGAAGAAGAGATTACTTTCTCTGAAATAAAAACTAAAAAACAAAAAAAGACATTTCCAAACAAGTATGTGAAATAATTCAACGAAAACTTTTTGATCAAATTATTGAAACAAAAGATGACGAACTTATAACTCATTTAAAAGAATGTTTCAAAAAAATTGAAAATAAAAAAAACAATTATCGTTACTGACAATTTTGCTAATTAGTTGGACAATAAGAAATATTGAAAGTGAATTTGAAACTCCATATCATATGGCTCATAAATTAAAAGAACTGATTGAATCTAAAGGGTTTTTATCAACTCCAGACCATAAAATAGGTAAAACTTTGTCCGATGAAAAGGTATTGAATGTTGAAGCTTTTTATAGACATGATTACAACCGTCGCATAATGCCCGGTAAAAGTGATTGCGTATCAATAAAAGTTGATGGGCAAAGAAAAAGTGTTCAAAAGAGTTTAATTCTATGTAACTTAAGAGAATTGTATGAATCTTATAAGATAACTTATGCAGGTACTAGTGAAGAAAAAATCGGATTTACAAAATTTGCATAGTTGAGACCATAGAATGTGTCCTAGCGGGAACAAGTGGCACACACAACGTTTGTGTTTGTGTTATCCACCAAAGTGCTAAACTTATGTTTATTGGAGGAAACATAAGTGAATTAGCTACTTGTAATTCTCTACCTTTCGCAACCGTTCAGCAGTGGATGGCACAATCAATTTGTAATCCTGCACAAATTGTTTGCTATTTTAATCAATGCCCAAATTGCCCAGGTGACGAGAATCTCAAAATTCTTTTAGAGCAAGCTTACGTACAAAAGGATATTACTCAAGTCAGAATAAAACAGTGTAAAACAGAATAAAACAGATCGATCAGATCTTGAAACTATTAATCTACCTGTTGACGAATTTGTCAATAAAGTAAGTGAACAAACAAGACGACTTCTTTGTCATGACTTTATTGCGAAACAACAGGGTATGTATATTGACAACATAAAATCTAATTTATCCATTGGTCAGTTCCTTGTTCAATTAGATTTTGAAGAAAATCATACTATTGATTTACAAGATTCCTCTCAAGGCAAACACTGGTCAAAAACACAAGTAACCATCCATCCGTTTGTGGCTTATTATCGAACAAGTAAAGGAGAATTAAAGCATATCAGTTATGCTATAATATCTGATATAAAAGAGCATAATACAATCACCGTACATCTATTAAAAAAAACTATTAATTTTCCTACGTGCAAAGTTAAAGGTTAACATAAATTTAGTATTATACTTTTCAGATGGTTCTGCTGCTCAGTATAAAAACCGAAAAAACTTTGCTAATTTAACTTTGCACGAGCAAGATTTTTGGTTGTAAGGCAGAATGGCACTTTCATGCCACTGCCCATGGCAAAGGCCCTTGCGATGGGATAGGGGGTATTCTTAAAAGATCAGCTGCTAGAACAAACATTCAAAGACCATATGATAACCAAATTAAAAACGCGAATGAAATGTATGATTGGGCAAAAACACACTTCAATCATATTTGTGTTGAATTTTACTCTAAAGAAGAATATGAATCAGAAGAAATATTGCTAAAAGAAAGATTCAACAATGCGATGACAATTGAAGGTACACAACAAGTACATGCTGTCATTCCCGTTTTATCCTCAGAAGTAATGACAAAATATTTTTCCAATTCTGATGAGTTTACAATAGTTCCTGTCTTTAAAAATCAGAATAAGACACGTAAGCGACGTAGAGTTTAATGAAAGCCCTTAGAATGATGTAATATTAAAAAAACAAAAAAGAATTTAATGATTCAGAAAAAAGGCTGAGTTTATCGTTACAAGCCAGTCCATGCGTTGGTACAGTAAATGGGTACCAAATTTACATTTTATTTTTTTGCTCCGAAACTAAATTCTACATTCATTTAATGTCTGACATTCACCTACATGTTTAGCTAGCTTCTCCTCTGTTATAAAATAATGAAGACATCGATCGCAAATATATTTTTTACCGCGGTTTTTAGAGAGTTGAGAATTCACAAGACGGGACAAATTCCTAATCCACACGTAATGATATTTTAGTGAGATGACTTGATTATTAACAATTTCATTATCATCATCATTATCACTAGAACCCTCGTCATCATAACGACTTTCAATTCTTAACAAATTTATTATACATGCTTCTCCTTTTTCTCCCCCGTCAAGTGTAATGGAACAGTAATAAAATTTTTATTTTTCAAACGTAGATCATAAAGAGTAATAGAAATTTCATTATTTTGTTTTTCAAATTTTGAAATATCCTTTAGTTTAACAGGAAAATCTATTCCATTAAAGTTTAATTCTCCATCATATTGACAATAATTGTAGAGCGCTGTTGCATTTTTATCTTTTGGATGAATAGCTGATAGAACAGCCCACTTGAAACACTTTTCATCAAAATTTTTAACGTTAATACAAGCTCTTTTTGATTTTATTTGACTTGGTAAATCAATGAATGAACCAACATGTATTGCATTTTACTTATTTATATTAATTTCTAACTTTGTTATAGAATGTAAAGTCCATTGCGATTCCTTCTTCATCGACTCCTTTACTTTCTGCAATATCGGCTCCTTAGTGTTCTTGTTATACCAATCATTTAAAATTGTTGTTGGGAAAATTTGTTCATTTTTTATATTAAAATATTTTGTTTCAATTTTTTATTCATCATTTGCAACTTTTCTAAATTTTTCAGTAAGTACAGCATAAACTTTTAATGGTCCATGTTTCTTTAATGTTTTTGAAATATTCTCTTCGAATAGTATAAAAGCATCATCTAAAAATGCTTTTATATCTATGTGTACCAAGTTGATAATAAAACTTGTTTGAAGGCGACATTTGAAAGCACTCTCACAATTACTCCAACGAACATGATTTGCTATTCCATCATTTTCTACAGCTGGAGATTCTAGTTCATTTGAATTTTCTCCTATCCCAAATCCTTGTTTTAAAGAACATTCCAACTTTGTATTGAGACAAATAAACTGCTGAATTAAGTTCAAACATTTTTGGCTTCCTGATGAGGAATTAGGTTCATTTAATATTTCCCTTAGTTTGACAATACATAGTTCACAGGTTGTGATCAAAGTCGTTATTTGTTGTGCCCAGTCATTTTCATTTTCATTCAAGTTCACCAGCTTAAAGGCACCTTCTGCAGCGTGAAAAAGACTTTCAATTTTATTAAGAAGCGATAAATTGGTTTTTCTTAACTTTTCCGCAACCTCACTCTTAAAATCTGCATTTCTCTGACGTTTACCAGCCATTCTGCAATTTAAAAAAACATTTTCTTTTTAAATACCGTTTAAAAAAAATTTATATAGTTTAAATATATTGTTTAACATATAATTTAAACTATAAAATATTAACAAATTTATGTACATAATTTTACTTTTTTAAAAATATGTTATTTTAGATGCTAAATTGAATGGTGCTGCCCTCTAAAATTACAACGCTGCTGCCTACTGCTGCGCGTCACCTAAGCATTCAACGGAGTCTCCCTTCTACACGTCACATCTAGCGCCGGCTTGTTGCGGACGAACCTTTCTCTTTCTGCTACGCTAAAAGTCTGTCTCCCGCCAACTTTTTAAGACAGTGCTCTCCTCTCTTGCTCTCTCTCCCTATCTATCTACCTATCTCCTTCTCTTTCTCTCCTTTTCCCTAACTTTGCTTCTAATTTGTCTCTACTGCCTTCTGCTGGTTGATCCGGTTGACTCCAAGTTGTAGCTGCGAATGTTAAACTCTACGGACAGAATGGAATTTATACTTTCTCACGGATTCACACATAGATCATTTCACACTAACACATATGCAACTGATAACACCGATCACTACTCCCACCATTCCCAATGACTTTCACCACCTCTTGGTGGGTGGTGATCATAACCCCACCTCATGTGAAAGTTTCCCGCGCAAAAAACTAACCTATATTATCAACGATAATCTTCATGAGCGAAATAGCCAATATAAGTATTTTTTAATATTATTTTATTTTGGAAATTAAGAATTAAAAAAAATCTGTGTGAATAATATGTTTTTAATTAAAATGTTAAAAAATTATAAATAACATTTATAATTGAGGGGCTGGATGCTATAATGTGCTACGCGCCATGTTAAATAAATAGCTCGTAACACGTTATAGCATCCAGACACTCAATTATTTTTTCAAAAGTAGGTTTTTTTATTTAGAATGTACAAAAATTTAAAAATATATACTATTTTTTCACTAAATTAATTTTTTGATTGGACTTAGTAAATTTATATAGTTTATAAAAGAAATAGTTCATTTTACAATAATTTATTGAAGAAAATAAATATTTAAAAAATATAAATATTAATTCAGAGGTAGAAATTTTATTTTTTTAAAGAAAAGAATCTTGAACTTGAATCGCTGAGTAAAAAACACCCCAGTTTTAAAAAAATGATCAAAATCGGCCAATTTGTTCAAAAGTTACATCAATTTTTGCGAATTGAAATGCTCGAATTCAATTCTGACGCGAGCAAAGATCGCTTGCCGCTGGGCCCCCCACCCCACGCACTGTATTAAGGTAAATTCTTACTTAGACTTTCATCTCTTGTTTTAAAGATTAATAATCAAGGAATAAATTTCAAGATTTTTTAAATTAAATTACTGATTATGATCTTACACTCCTCATAAAAAAATAAAAAATGTTAATAAACAAACTGCCTAAATTTTATTGAAAAAAAGTTATCTCTGACACCCTTTGAGCTATTTTAATCTTTTTTTTTAAGTTGCAGGAATATGCCAGAAATTAAAAATCTTTTATCCCGATTTTGTGAAATTAAATTTGACCAAGATATACTTAATTGTTTATAATGAAAAAATTGACCTTTTTTAATTAGTTATTTATAGGCAACAAAATGTCTTTTTTTAATTGTGCAATACATCGACGCCTCCTGACGAGATAATATTATTTCAGACGTCAGTTCAGTATATATCTATCTCAAAAACAAATTCAAGATAAAGTTAACTCACAATTTAATGCGAGACAATTTTATTTCATTCTTCAATTCAAGATAATGCTATCACAAGATCCAATGCAACAAAATGACAACTAAAGGTATAACCTTAAATATGATTCCCTCTCGAAACATATGTTATTAATTATAACCATTTAATTCCGATTAATATATTTAAATCCTTTTTATTAATAAATATTATGTTATAAAAATTATAATCGAATTTTCACCTATATAACCTAGTCTTAAAATAATCATGTTTTACAAATTCACAAAATTTTTTAGTAAACTCAGATGCATTAATGCTGTCCATCCGGTTTAAAGGAATTTTAAAAAATCGTGTAATTTCTATCAAATATGCTTACTTCGTGACATTTTGATAGAAATCATACGACTTTGCAAAATACCGTCAAACCGGAAGCACATAATTAATGCATCTGAGTGTACAAATACAATATTTTGGACTATGTTCGAAGTGACGATGCTGGACTAATATAATAAATAAATAAAAATATTTAAATAGATAATTAGCAAACAGAAATAATAAATATGAACAATAAATTAGACTCACAAAATAAAATGAATTGTCTTATTTACATTTAGAATTATTTTAATATTATTAAAATTGAATTAAAAACAAATATATCTTCTTTTACAAAAAGTGCTTTTCTTTAAAATGGATTTGACAATTAAAAGTATTTTGTAAGTGAATATTTATTTATAATAAAATTTTTTATGCAATTGTAAAACATGATTATTTTCAGACTAGGTTATATGAGTAAAAATTTCGATTCAAATTTATTCCATGTATTGTTAATTAAAAAGTATTGAAATATATTAATTGAAATGAAATAGTTGTAATTAATTACACATATCTCGAAAAAGAATTATATATTCAATGCTGAACCTTTAGTTGTCAATTTGTTACATTGGATCTTGAGATAGCATTGTCTTGAATAGAAGAATAAAAATAAAATTGTCTCGTATTAATTTGTTAGTTAACTTCATCTTGCATTTGTTTTTAAGATAGATTTATACTTAACTGACGATTGAAATAATATTATCTCGTCAGGAGGCGTCGACATGTTTTCAATAATATAGATCCCGAGAAACAAAATAAGCCATCGAAAATATTTTTTTTTATGGTGCACAAATTTTACATCCAATATAAAAAAAAGTTTATTAATTAACAATTAGATTTTGGCAAAACTATATATCTGATTCGGTCCAAATTTTGTATACTTATTAAGGTCCTTGGGAGCAGTAATTTCACCAAGTAAGAGATTATTTAAATAATAATTAATTGAATTATTAAATATTTAAAAAAAAAAATTATCGTTCTAATTCTATAACTTGTAAACAAATTGTTGCAAATAATCGTGCGACTACTCAGTTTTTAGGTATTTTTTAGCTCTACAACTTTTAATAACAACTTTTTTATCTAAAATTTCATTGAAAGCAGCAATCCTCAAAAAACCATTAAAATTTCGATTTTTGCGCCTTAAATGATTTTTAACAACAAACGCGCTAAGTCTAAGTTAGTGCAAACTGTGGACCTTAGTTTCTGTACCACTAATCTTTCACATGCAATTTTTTTCATTTGGGTTGGATTTATGTCACAAAACTGACCTTTTTTGCAAGGGCGCCTGGACTAAAAGTTCTTAGAAAAATTTAATTGAATTAAAAAAAAATTATAAAATTAAATAAAATTAAAAAATTATAATTATAACTTTAATTAAAACATTTTTTGATAATAATTATCGAATGTGAATTCTATAGACATTAATCATTATTTGTACAAATTATGAGATTTTTCTAAAAATAGGCCGCGCCGCAACGACTTTAGTTAAAATAAAATATTTATTCAGTTTTTGAATTTGTTATTTAATTGTAAAATGTTCGAAATATCCAAATATCGTAAAATTTAATTCAAAAGAATTTATCTCATGTAGAAATTAGTTTTCTCAAAGATTTATCCATAATCTACGAAATATTATTTATCTTTACATAAGCTTGTAATGTTGACATTTAAATTTTTCTGAGTAAAAAAATTTATTTAATTTTGTCTTTTGGTTTTGGTTAAATATGATACATATTTTTAATTATTTTTTCCAGTTATTAACATCATATTTTAAAACTATTTTTTAATAACATGTAATCTATATATAAATATTTAAAGTTGTAGCTCAAAAAATTTATTAAATTACACAGGACGACAAAATTTTATCAACTGCATGTTGCCTAAAATGTTACAGCTGATTCTTACATGATTTTGTCCGTAGAATACGAATCTCACCTTAAAAATATTGGAGGGATCTCTCTAGAGATGTTTATGGTCGCTGCTTACTCTTCTGTATTCAGATTTTAATATTCAAAATGGCGGATCCAATATGGCAGAATTTTTTTTAATTTTACATTTTTATCATAATAGGCGTAATTTTTTTTTAAACTGGTCCGCCACTTGTAAGTTTTATATTTCATGGCATATTTGTAAGCAGAGGTCATAAAAAACCCCAGAGAGACTAATTTTGATGTCAATAATTAAAAAAGCGACGTTTCGATGACATGGTTTGACATCATCATCAGGCTAAGCCGCAACACAGAGAAACGCGTAATATTACTTTCGCACAGTGATCGCTGTGCGAAATTTATATTTATTATTTAAATTTATATTGTATAATCGGTTGCCCGAAGTTCCGACTAAATGATGTGGGAAGAGGTGGAAAGAGAGGGAGAATTGAAAGTAAAGAAATCAATAACAGTATTAATATTTATTTAACTTACTAATAATTGTTATTTATCCAAATCACTGGAATACACTGAAATTGCAATCTGGGAGAAACTGTCACAAAAATTACGAGCGAGGTGTTCTCTTGGGAGATATCGAAACAAGTCGCTTTTAGGCGGCGAAACAAGAAGTGTCCCGTCTGTCCCTGAATTTTCCGCAAAATTCTTTTCCAGCAGTTCCTTTATTTCCTCTCGTCGTTTGTCCTAGTTGGCTCCAGTTGACGTTAGCGCGTTTCACTCCATTTGTGCTTTACATTTTTGCCCTTCCATCATTCCTGCAAAAGACCATAAAAAAATAATCTTCTCATTAATTTCTACAAAAGAAAAGAAAATTAACAAAAAAGTCTACTTTAATTTTCTCGATTATTTCCCGTTTGCTTTTTTTTCGTGAAATTTAATAATCTATTTCATTGGAGATATAATTTAATTTTCTCATTATTTTACCCTAATTGTTACCATTAATTAGCCTATTATTATTTTCACATCTTGCTTTTTCGTATCTAATGGTCTACGAAATTTGTTTCCAGTTGTCATAATTTTTTCCGTTCCTAAATTTTCCGATTTTTGCGAATTTTTTCGTTTTCGCCCAATTTTCTGAACTTATTACGCGTTCGTTCATATTCTTTTTTAATTTTTCCTTTTTATACCATTTTGCCTCACGTGTGTTGTCAATTGGGGAAAGATGTGTAACGTCAGTCTCGTTAAGACGAATGTTACTTTCAAGTTTGTTGTGTAAGGGGATTTCCATCAATTTTGGAAGAATTTTCCGAGCGTTTGGGATTGGAATTTGGTTTGGCTTTTGTAAGGATGGTTTTGGTATAATTTTGGAAATTTTTCTATGATTTTTCGTATTTCTACTTTTAATTTCCTCCAATTTGACTCTTTCCTCAAATTTTTTCGAATTTTCTGTTCTATCAAACATTTTCGTTTTAGAACTTTTCTTTGATTTCATCCAAATTTTCTTACTCAATTCCACTTTTTTATACCAATTTTTCTTACGGGGATTGTCGATTAGAAAACGAAATGATTCATTTGTCTCGTCAAGACCAGAATCCATTTCTAAATTGTCAAATTTGTTTGATAATTGGATTTCCATTAATTTAGGGGAAATTTTCCGGGGTTTTGGAATTTGGGTAGGTGTTTTCGACTGTTGTAAGGATTTTCTTGGTATAATTTTCGGAATTTTCCTATCATTTCTTGGGTAGACCTTTGGAAAAGTTTTCGTATTTTGCCAACAATTTTCCTTATCGATATTTTTCGAGTTTCCCAATTCGAATTTTTTCTCGAATTTTATTTTCGAATTTTGGTTCAAAATTTTTCCCTGATTTTGACCAATTTTCCTGGAATTTTTGCGCGAAATTTTTCCGATTTTTACTTTGTGTGCTTGACCACTCCGTTTGTGATATTGCATCCTGCCTTGTGGGTTCGACTCTGTTCATTTCTTCAACTATTTCCCCTATCGTCATCAAAGGTTCAAAATTTTCGGATTTTTCCATATTCTCTGAGGATACAGAATTTTCCCGTACCTCCTCTAATCTTTTCCTTGATTCTGATCTACATTTCCTACGTATATGACCTAATGTTCCGCAACCGTAACATCTTTTTTGTGAGTTTGAAAAATTTTTCTGGTAATTTCTATTTTTTTGGTCTGTCCCAGAAGTATTCCCTGCAGAAGAATTATTTGGTACTGCCACTTGTAGACTATTATCTGAATCATTTTCATCCTCAGAAGAACTTTCCAGCATATTATGACCTCTACTACCGTCTGTAGCTGTGTCAGGTGGAAAAGTTATTTTTGGTTGGTCATATGACCAGTTTCTTTGAAAATGTTTTCCTGAAAACTTTGATTGGAATCTCGAGTTTCCACCAAATTTTCTAAACTTTTCGTTATTTTCCTGGTTTGTCATTTGTTCCGATTCATTGCTAGACGAGTTTTCTTTTTCATCAGTTGTAATTCTTAAAGATTGATTATGAATTATCGATTTATTCCTTTCGATTTCGAATTCTTTTCCTAGACTTTCTAATTTCTCGAAGGTTTTGAAATCATTTCTTTGAATGTGCATTTTATATTCGATGCTATGTTCGATCCCTAATCGTTTTTCTCTTTCGCGCAATTTTTCCCTTTCATTTTTTAGCATTTCATCGTATGCTCTTAATTCGTTTTTACTTTGCGACATCTGACTAATTGTTCCTAGAAACGAATTCATATCAAAAGTTCCGTCTTTTGATTTTTCTGAAAAATTTTCCGTCACATTTTCCGATAATTTTTCTAACAAATTTCCCGTGACATTTTCCGAATCTTTTTCAACCTCTACAACCGTTTTGTTAAGCGTTCTTAAATATTGTTGTAGTATTGAATTTGGTTTGGGGGCATTGACTTGTTCTCTCTGTCCGGGCAATGGCAGAGATGTGTTCGCTGTGACTTGTCTCGTTTCGCTGAGTAGAGGCAAAGACTGATTGGAATTAAAAAATTGCAATCTTTCGGGGGGCATCATGTCAATGAGTGTACGAATCATTGCATTTTGCTTTTCAATCGTAGCTTCCAAAATGTGCAACTCTCTTTGTGCAGCATTTTGGTGGGGGTCATTTTCTCTGTGGGGGATTCTGTTTCGCTCACCGTTTCTGTTTTTTCAAAATCAGTTTCGCTTTCTGACAAATTTTCCGTTTCCCTGTCTTCCTGCATTTTTCTCGTTGTTGCCCGCAAAATACGTCCTGAAGCCATTTGTGATTATTTATTAAAAATACGAATAAAATTCAAATCGTTATTTAATTTATTCTACAATTTTCAACTTTCAAGAAAAAGAAAAAATTTTCTGCTCATTTCATCGTCATAAACTTCCAGTAAGAAAAAATTTTCTATCGCTTTTTCAATTTAATCACAAATGTTCGCAATATTTTTCAACAATTTTCCCGAAATTTATTCAATCGGAAACCGAAAAAAAATAAAGTAAAAGAAAATTTTTCCACGTATTTTTAACAATTTATTTTCATTTATTATCCGGAATTAAATTTATTTATCAATTGTTATCACTATTTGGATC
The DNA here is from genome assembly GCA_032872475.1 of Leptopilina myrica (nomen nudum). Classification (NCBI taxonomy): domain Eukaryota; kingdom Metazoa; phylum Arthropoda; class Insecta; order Hymenoptera; family Figitidae; genus Leptopilina; species Leptopilina myrica (nomen nudum). The sequence goes on along the minus strand of CM065462.1, from coordinate 15,846,528 downwards.
TATTTCCGATTACACGACTGTTCAAATGTGTCACCCGGTATACGTTGGTCACTGTGTCTCTATACTCTAAGTTTTTCTTTCTCGATACTAAACTTTTGAATCACTCGGTATACGTGTCGATTTTCACAAAGTTTTATTTCCTAAATTTTCGATTAAATTTTATTTGACACCTTCTATATAAATTTTATTTTTAAGTTTTGACGAAATTAATTCTCAATTTATTCGCGAATTTGTCGTGTTTATGTTTTTCGGTTGCTACTTGCACTACACTATACACGACCTTGACAATGAAAACAAAGTTATACCGGCGTATGTCTATTACGAAATTTCTCAAAAAATAATCGATAAACTCACTATTTTCCGCATTTTCCAATTTTATTTTCTGTTCCTTTCACTAATTTTCGCTAATTTTCACGATTTCTACGTATTTTTCTCGATTAATTTTACCGGCTTTTTTCGCGCACTTATTTTCACACAATTTCTGTCAATGTCTGCGTCAGTCACATAAAAAATTTGTCACAAATTATACAATATAACAATGTACAATAATAATGAAATTCAACAATTTTCATGCATAAAATAGAATACTGTTCAAATAAATATGGAAAACGGGAAAAGAAAAGATTTGGTTTTGGGGTTAGGTGGCCATGAGGTGACAGGTGAAAAATATTTTCTCTGAATTTCAACAATTAAAAATGAAAAACAGAAGAATGTTACTTTTATGGAAATTTTAAACAAAACGAAGATGATTAAAAATTGCTAGTTTAGGGAATTTTCTATACAGGAGGGAAAGTACTAAATGATGTGGGAAGTGGTGGAAAGAGAGGGAGAATTGAAAGTAAACAAATCAATAACAGTATTAATATTTATTTAACTTACTAATAATTGTTCTTTATCCAAATCACTGGAATACACTGAAATTGCAATCTGGGAGAAACTGTCACAAAAACTACGAGCGAGGTGTTCTCTTGGGAGATATCAAAACAAGTCGCTCTTAGGCGGCGAAACAACAAGTGTCGTGTCTGTCCGCGAATCTGGCGATTGACACCCTTAAGGCCTTTCGGCCGTTTCTGGGTCCAATCGTCTGATTTAGCAACAGACGCGGGAGAATTCGTAACGCCACGTTACAATTGTTATTAATTTAAATTCTTTAATTTATCGAACTTTTAAAAGTTAGTGTAAAAATTATAAAAAATAAGCTTAAATCATTAATTCTAAGAGCGCACAAATTTAAAAAAAACGATTGGAATTTTACATAAATAAGTATATAATGGTGTTTCGGATCGCTGATTACTTATATGAAGTTTGAATTATAAAATTCAAAATGGCGGATCCAGTATGGCGGACTAATTTTCAAAAAATTATTAAATTTTCTTGCATTTCGGTATATGGTAGGTTTTCAGGGTCGCTGATTACGAATCTAAAGTCTATTTTCAAAAATTTAAAATGGCGGATCCAATATGGCGGCAAAATTTTCAAAAAGTTATTGAAATTTCTTGCAATTTGGTATATGGGGGTTTTCGAAGTCGCTGATTACGAATCTGAAGTCCGTTTTTGAAAATTCAAAATGACGGATCCAATATGGCGGACTAATTTTCAAAAAAACATTTAATTTTTTGCAATTCGGTATATGGGGGTTTTCAGGGTCTCTGATTACGAATCTAAAGTCTGTTTTTTTAAATTTAAAATGACAGGTCTAATAAAGCTGTCTAATTTTGAAAAAAATTGTTTAATTTTTCTTTAAATTGGAATCTGCAGTTGCTAAATACCCACTTTAGTACCAGTAAAATTTTACTGATTAAAATTTAAAAGTGCATTTGGAGTTCTATCTAAAACTGCATGATTTAAATTCTATTGATTTTCGAGAACTTTCATTCCGTGAAAGTTTACTTTAATTCTGTAAAAGTTATTCAAATATGGGTCATTTCAATATAATATTTAGATAAACTAGTTCGAAATATTATTAAAAAAGTTTGGTAAATCATAAAAATTATTTGTCTAAAAATTGTTCGTACAATTTTATTCATATTTTTATGAGTAATTATATATGAAATAAAATAAATTGCAATTTTTATTCTTTATCTGAAATTATATAGTGAGACGAATAGAATTTTAAATGGTTAAACTTTATAAGAGAAAATACACTGAATTGAATTAAATAAAATCACAAAACAAATCTAATTGAAATAAATTCTACTCTCATCCAGCGCGACCGGGTTCTGAGATGCTGGAGCTCTATTTGACAAAATAAACCACGAAAATGCGGACGCCAGTTAATTTTTAAGAAATTAACAAACCACAAAGTTGAAAATAAGCAAAAGATCACAGGGTAGGTACGTTGGGAACCCTTTATATAAATAAAACAAAAATAAAATTAAGCGACTTCCAGGAAAGCAAATTTTATTTAAACAAAACACTGATCACTCACCTGATTGATCAAATATCGACTCCTTGTCGATGTTAATACAATATATGCCAATTGATCTCAATATCACGCAAATCACGTTCAAATACAATATTCCAAATTTGGTTCCACACGATCAATTCACACAAACTAACAAAACAATATAAATTTAATATAAAAAAGAAAGATTGTAGCAACAGATCTACACGCAACAAGTTTCGATCAAAGAGTGACGCTATCGAATTTTCCGATTTTTATCAAAACGGTCGTCGATCTAAACTTTGGCGCTGGGGTCAATGTCAAGGTCTCAGGGATGTATTATTTTTTTATTTTACCCTTACCGTAATCTATAGATACTTGATCAATACTTTTGAAAGTAATGTAACGAAAACATCTTCCCGTCACAATAGATTTTAGTAAATTGCAAAATTAGGAAAAAATTGCAATTTTCAAGGTGCATTCTGTAAAAAGTTAGTAAATAACAACAATAATTTGCTTAAATAATAGTTTTTAAAAATTAGTTTCTCTATTTTATTTAATGACTTAAAATTATTATAATGTAATTTTTATTGACTTTATAATTGTTCTTTGTGAGTGTAGTTTCTTGAAATTGATTTAAAATTACCGCTAAATTTTGAAGTTCGTATGCTACCGGTAGGTGGATGTCTTTCTCACAAGTGACATCATAACGAAAATATATATAAGAAACCGCGCCTTACTTATAAATTTCTTTATATTTCCGTTTTTATATACAAATGTGAAAATTGAACCAGGTTTGTACCATTATTGTTTCTTTATATTCAGCATTTTTCAGTTTTAGCTTTTTATTTTTTCAGGTTTTTTTCGAGTATTGTAGTCGTTTTAGCTTTTAGTTTTTAAAAACGGACTTCACATTCGTCATCAGCGCCTTCGAAAACCCCCATCTTACCAAATTGTAAGAAAATTCAATAACTTTTTGCATTTTTTTTATCGGCCATATTGGATCCGCCATTTTGAATTTTCAAAAACAGACTTCAGATTCGTAATCAGCTAGCCTGAAAACCCCCATATACCGAATTGCAAAAAAATTAATTTTTTTTGAAAATTTGGCCGCCATATTGGATCCGCCATTTTGAATTTTTAAAAATGGACTTCAGATTCGTAATCAGCGACCCAAAAGACCTCCGTATATTAAATTGCAGGAAAATCTATTGTTGTAAAAAATGTATGCATTTGGTAACTACTGTTCGGGTAAAAACTCATGCTCAGGAGGGTTAATGAATTGCGTATTTTTAAAAAATTATAATATTCTCTTTCGAAATTAGTTCCTATTAGAAGTAAGTAGAAATTTAGATCTATGGAAGATTTAAGTACAGACATAGTAGTTTTATGTCATGTTTTTTATTGATGTCAATAATTTAAAAAGGTACGTTTCGATGACTAGGTATGAAATCATCATCAGACTAAGCCACAACACAGAGAAACGCGTTATATTACTTTCGCACAGTGGTCGCTGTGCGAAATTTATATTTATTTTTATTATTTAAATTTAAATTATTATTAATTTAAATTCCTTATAAATTTAATTTCTTTAATTTATCAAACTTTTAACATTGTTCTTTTATAATTTAATGAATTGCGTATTTTTAAAAAATTATAATATTCTCTTCCGAAATTCGTTCATATTAGAAGTAAGTAGAAATTTCGAAGCATGGAAGATATAAGTATAGGCATAGTGATTTCATGTAATGTTTCTATTGATGTCAATAATTAAAAAAGCGACGCTTCGATGACTTGGTTTAAAGTCATCATCAGGTTAAACCACAACACAGAGAATCGCGTTATATTACTTTCGCACAGTGATCGCTGTGCGAAATTTATATTTATTTTTAATATTTAAATTTGTATTGATATTAATTTTAATTGCTTTTATATTTCATTTCTTTAATTTATCAAACTTTTAACATGTTTCAATTATAATTTAATGAAATGCGTATTTTTAAAAAATTATAATATTCTCTTCCGTAATAAGTTCATATTAGAAGTAAGCAGAAATTTCGATCCATGGAAGATATAAGTATAGACATAGTGGTTTCATGTAATCTTTTTATTGATGTCAATAATTAAATAAGGGACGTTTCGATGATTTGGTTTGATATTATCATCAGGCTAATCCACAAAACAGAGAAACGCGTTATATTACTTTCGCACAATGACGGCTGTGCGAAATTTGTATTATTAATATTTATTTTTATTATTTAAATTTATATTTCGAAATTCGTTCAGATTAGAAGGAAGTAGAAATTTCGGTCCATGGATGATATAAGTATAGACATAATGGTTTCATGTCATGTTTTTTATTGATGTCAATAATTAAAAAAGCGACGTTTCGATGACTTGGTTTGTCATCATTATCAGGCTAAGCCACGACACAGAGAAACGCGTTAAATTACTTTCGCACAGTGATCGCACAACTAAATACATGTGTATGTGTTTAGTGTATATGTGTGAGTATACATGTATATGTGTTTAGTGTATATATGCGAGTATAAATGTGTATGTGTTGTGTGTGTATATGTGTGAGTATACATGTGTATGTGTTTAGTGTATATGTGTAAGTATACATGTGTACTATTGCACATGCGTGACATGCGTCTATACAATGAGTAAATATATAAACAATACGATGAATGAATGATAAAAGCCGAACGACTGAACGATGAAGTACGGAATTACACGAACGACGGACGACAAAACGACATTGATTATTATTATAATAATTAATATTAATATTAATATTATAATAATATAATATTAATATTAATTAATATTATATATGAGCGATTCCATGTCAAGTGATCAAGGTGGAGAAAAATTTTTCTCCAATCGTAGCAAAACTTGGGGCTTTTGTAGTACTCATAGATAGTAATTTTTCGTGAAAATATTTTTTTACCTAGTCCATTATTTTCCGAGGGGGAGGGGGTTAAATTTTTGTGTTTTTCAGTACAATGCTTATTTCAATAATTTTTTACTCTTAAACAATTAAACATACAAATTTGACAAAGTACATTTTGGAAAGGTTTTTTCATGCTCTTTCGATTGGAAATAAGCATTTTGAAAAAAAAAACTTTTGACCCAAAAAAATCAAAATTAAAAATAAATTTCAATTTTTGAGGGAGATGGATACGATTTTTTTTTTTTTTTTTTTAAACGAAAGCTGAGGTTTTTTCCTAAAAGGACATATAAATGATAAAGTGGGACTAGAACGTTTAAACATTGAAAAAAAGAATTTTCTCCAAAACGGAGCTAAAAACCGGGTTTTGAGCGCTCCGGCGAGTAGAAAACTCTTTTTTCAATGTTTAAACGTTCTAGTCCCACTTTATCATTTATATGTCCTTTTAGGAAAAAACCTCAGCTTTCGTTTAAAAAAAAAATCGTATCCATCTCCCTTAAAAATTGAAATTTATTTTTAATTTTGATTTTTTTGGGTAAAAAAATTTTTTTTTTCAAAATGCTTATTTCCAATCGAAAGAGCATGAAAAAACCTTTCCAAAATGTACTTTGTCAAATTTGTATGTTTAATTGTTTAAGAGTAAAAAATTATTGAAATAAGCATTACACAAAAATACCTCTTGATCACTTGACGTGGAATCGCTCATATAAGGAGAGGAGATGTGATTTAAAATATTAAACATTACCCAAATTTTGTTCAAGTGTTGAAGTAACTAATGTCAACTAATTTATTTAAAACCAAAAAACTGAAACATTTTTAATTTATAAAATTTATTAAAAATATTATAATAGTGTAATTTACAAAAAAATATGTTTCCAAATTGAAAACAAGAATTGTTTTAAAGATATGTGATTAATAATTACGCATTAACCAAAATAGTTTTCCTTATTTAAAAAAATCAAGGAAATAATTTATATATTTTTTTCTTGCACAGTGTCAAATTATTATTTTTAAAGATCAAGAGTTTCGTTTGTCTGAAAAATGTTCAATGACCAAAAACTTACAGTGTAAAAATGTTTCTTTAAGGTGCAATAAATATTTATACAAAATATTTTTACACTAGGATTAACCGTTTAGTAAATATTATCAAAATACTATTTTTTGTGAAACGCGTGTGACCTTGCGACTCAGCGTCGCCAACTCCAGAGTTTAACGTATGTGTTGAGTTGGCAACACTGAGTCGCAAAGTTACATGCGTTTGACAAAAAATAGTATTTTGATAATATTTACTAAACGGTTAATCCTAGTGTAAAAATATTTTGCATAAATATTTATTACACCCTAATGAACAATTTTTACACTGGAAGTTTTTGATCACTGAAAATTTTTAAGACAAACGAAACCTTTGAAATTCACCTAATCGTTTTGCTTTTTAAATAGTTTTATTTTCTCCATAATGTTGTCCTACAACAGATCCATGGGCTTCTTTTAATATTGATTTTTTCTCTTTTATAACTTCTTTTATAAAAGCTTTCTCGATAGGTGAGATCAAATGATCTCCTAATTGTAATCGAACTATTACGATTTTCCTATCTATAAATTCTTTAACTCAATTTTCAAAATATTTTAACCAGTTTTTTTTATTGAATAGGGGTAAGTCTTTTTTGTATTGTTTTCCATAATTTTCCTTGTGCGTTAGGTTTGATAACAACGTTTCCAATTTCTTTAATCTTTTTCCAGTCTTCGAAATATTGTGTTAAAATATCTGTTTCCTCATGTTGTTCGGCTATAATGTCGTTTTTATTACCGATCGTTTGTGCAGTGTCATCAAACCTCTAAGTATTGGTTGACATATCTTCTTTTGTTGAACTAAGTTCATTGTTTTCAGAACTTTTTGTTGATGTGTCTTTTTCTCTGTCCTCATCTTGAATATGAAATTATCTTGAATGACAATCAGCTGCTTTATTATCTTTTCCTTTTACATATTCTATATCATATTGGAACTCTTCTAAACGTAATCTCCATCTTAATAATCTGAAACTAGAATATTTTACATTATGTAACCAAATTAGTGCTTTGTGATCCGTCTGAATCGTAAATTTACGTCCTAATAGATATTGTTTAAGCCTTTTTGTAGTCCACACGATTGCCAATAATTTTTTTCTGCTTTATTCAATACCCTTGAAATATAACAACAAGAATGTTCATCTTGTGAAAGAACAGCTCCTACTCCTACATTGCTGGCGTCGGTTGTCAAAACAAATCTTTTATTAAAATCTGGATATTTTAATACTGGTGATTGACACAGCAAATCTTTTAATAATCCAAACCTTGTACTGAACTCTTTTGTCCAATCAAAAATAGTTTCCTTTGCTGTTAATCTCGATAATGGTTTAGCTATATGTGCAACATTTTTAATAAACTTTCTGTAATATCCAACTAATCCTAAAAATGATTGTATTTCTGTGACGTTTTTTGGTTCTTTAAAATTTTAAACTGCTTGTATTTTTAAAGGATTTGGTTTTACTCCTTTATCTGTGATAACATGTCCTATATATTTCAATCGAAATAGCATGAAAAAACCTTTCCAAAATGTACTTTGTCAAATTTTTATGTTTAATAGTTTAAGAGTAAAAAATTATTAAACTAAACATTATTAAATAAATTATGCTAGAAAAAATTAATTTCGTGCAAAGTACAGACGAAAGTCTGATTTTATTAATATAGATTTGGAATAATTATATTGAATTTATTTTTATGTTAGTTCCAAATGTGCAATATTCACCAAAATTGATTGGGAACTTAGGACTTAATAACAAAATAGGAACACAACGAATACCTACATCTGTAGGGATAGCTGACGAGCCTTCAGTAAGATTTATTTTATATACATATGATATCTACTAACTAAGATTATAATCAGAAATGTCTGATTTTAAACGAATAATTATTTGTTTAAAATCAGACATTTCTGTTATTTCTGCTTTTTGCAGTAGTTTTTTAAAATAAAATAGATTTTAAATATTCTAACGAATATCAGAAATGAGACCGAGAAAATAGAAAACGATATTAAGTAGAAATATATTACTATAAATCGTGTACTCGATTGTTATACTTTCAAAAAATATATTGACTTTTTGAATTTAAACATTTGATTTTTCAAAATGGCGCCTAAAAAATAAATTTTTTTTTAAATTTGAGAATTTATGCTCGATATACATTTTTTTTAATTTTGGCTCGATAATGTTTACTCGGGGGTTTTCGAGGTCGCTGGTTACGAATCTGATATTAGTTTTCCAAAATTCAAAATGGCGGATCCAATATGGCGGACGAAAATTTCGAAAATTGGTTGGATTCTCTTACAAATCCGTACTCGGGGGTTTTTTGAGGTCGCTGATTACGAATCTGATATTGGCTTTTTAAAAATAAAACTGGCGGATCTAATGTTATGCAATTATTATGCTAATAATAATTATTACATTGTAGAAAACTGAAGAAACAAGAGAAAAATTCCACTTACCTTTTGACAAAACGAAAAATTCGTATTATTTGAAAAACAAAAGATTCCTACTATTATACATTTCATAATGCATTTACATAGCGGGAGAAATACAACTCTAACACCTAGCGGACAAAAAGAGAATTATAACGAAAAATGAGCAAATTTTTCAAAATGATAAAAACTTTACCTGTAAAAGAGTGCAACAAAAATTTAATTAATATCAAACAATTAATTTGTTGTTATTAATACTAATACATTCTTGTTACTACTTAATAATTATTAATTTTTATTATTATTATATTCACTTTAATAATTTTTTTATTATTTTTTTATAATTTAAATATTTTATTAAATAAATGTAATAATTATTATTAGCATAATAAATGCATAATATTAGATCCGCCATTTTGATTTTTAAAAAACTAAAATCATTTTAAAAATCAGTGACCCCAAAAATTCCCTGAGTAAGGATTTTCAAAAAAATCCGACAGAATTTTGAAAATTTTGTCCACCATATTACATCCGCTATTTTGAATTTTGGAAAAATAATGTCACATTCGTAATCAGAGATCCCAAAAACCCTCGAGTACGGATTTGTAAGAGAATCCAACCAACTTTTGACATTTTCGTCCGCCATTTTGAAAAATCAAATGTTTAAATTTAAAAAGTCAATATATTTTTTTAAAGTTTAACAATCGAATACACGATTTCTGGTAATATTATCTGTCAAAAAAATTGTTTGACTTTAAAATTTAAGAATTTGTAATAAAAAACCTTAAAAAAATTGTGCAATTATTTAATTATATGCAAAAAAAATTGTTAAACAATTTTTTATTAATTTTCTAATATCAGATTCGGATAGAGGACACTTTAATGCAAAACAAATTATTATCAGGCGTTAATGGGTTAAAGGTAGAAGAAGTTAAAAATTTTCCGAATCAATCTCACAAAATAGATCTCTTTAAATAAGCTCTCGAATTTCATATGTATTGACAGCACAGCAGTCCTAAAACAGGAAACTGGTTTTCTCAGAAAATCATTTTTGAAATTAATAAATTAATTTCAAAATTATCAAAGAAGAGTAAACTATTAGGACAGCTGTGCTCTCGATAGATATGAAATTCAAGAGTTTATTTAAAGAGTTTTATTTTGTAAGATTAATTCCCAAACTTGTTATCTTCTTCTATCTTTAATATTAAATTACCTAACAATAAATTCACTTTCTTAAATTAATAACAATATGTATTAATTTTTATTTAAAAAGTGTATACATTTTCAGATCTGTAGAACGATACACATTGCAATGGTTTGTGCTGGATATAATTCCACCATCAATTTAATAACAACAGTTAAATCGATTGTTTTTTATCGTTCAGTTCCACTACATTTTCATTTTTTAGTAGACGAAATTGCTAAACGAACACTGAAAGTGCTTTTTGAAACATGGAATATACCAAGTGGTTAGTATGTTATATATGTAAAATTAATTATTTTATTTTACTTAACCCATTTAGTCCCAAATGTCCGTATTTCTTTGTACAAGTTTTAGCTTTATAAAAATGGTTTATAAAATTTTTAAATATTGTTAAATAATGTTAAATGAAAGTTTTAACTTATAGCAACATTTTGATTACAAGAGAAGGTAATATAATCAAAAAATAATTGTTTTCTAGGATTCTATTTCATGTTTTGCAAATTGTTTATAAAAATTGTTTATAACATTTTTACACATTGTAAAAAAGTTTAAATTCAGTTATTAACTTTTATTATTCATTTTTATTGCAAAAAGAAATGAGAATTGAAAAAAATAAAAATTTGTTTACCATTTTGGCCCACAGATTTTAAATTGTTTATAAAAAATGTTTAAATTATTGTTAAATAATTTTAGATAACAATATTTTTTGTTGAAACAACATTTTTTTATTAAAATAAAGCATAAAAGTTGAAAAAAAATGTTAATATTTTTTAACATTATTTTTCCAAATTTCAATATTTTGGCGGCCATTTTTGAGGCGCCATTTTGAAATTAGAAAAAAAATTTCAGCATTATGCCTATTTGATAGTCCCAACATTTTGGACGCGATATTTTCTTGTCCCGGATTTTTCCCAACCGAATTCGAGTAAATAATCTAATTTTAATGACAAAAAACACTTTAAAAAACTGCTTTTTTTTGTTTAAACAATTACAACTTTTTATGATTAAATTGAAATTGAAATTTTCTTTTAGATTCTAAAAGAGGACACTCAAATCTAAAAGAAAACCTATGTCCCGATTTTTTCCAAATTCGTAACTCGTAGAACGGAAAGCTCAAACTTGTACAAAGAAATACGGACATTTGGGACTAAATGGGTTAAACTGTCAATATTAAAACAAGATTAATAATGCATACAATTCAACAAAAATGAAAAGTTTCCTGCGCAGTGAAAAAAGAGTCTCTTACCCTTTGAGTTTCAGTGCCTAGAACACGAATCTGAAATCAGATTTGCTTCAGAAAGTCAGAATTGAAGTTACAATCACAAAAAGCTAATTTGAAACATACCCAGTAAAAAAGCTATTGAGTGGAGCGCTTAGGAATTGAGAGAAGCTCTGAGCTATTACGGATTTGAGTAAAAACCGTATTGGAACGTTTATCTCAATTTTCTTTCCTGGCGCCGAATACGGTCCTGTTTTAGCATTAAAACTGAGACTACATGGGTAGAGCACACATCATAAATTGAAAACACAATTGTACTGGAATGTAAAAATGACGATTTCGATAAGAAACAGTGAAAATTTGTTAAAAATTGGTAAAAGCAAAGTTTGATAAGCGCTACTGAATTTATCATGTGAATAAATGAAGTGATGAGTTGAATGGACTAAGGAATCTACTGTTATCCACAGAAAGTTCCCACACAGAAAAAAAATGAAATCAAAATGAGTCAGAAAAGTGACTCATTATGATTTCTATTTCTCAATTTGAATTTACTACATTTTTCTGGGAACTTTCTGTCGGTAACAGTAGATTTCTTGTACTCGCCACTTCATTTATTCACATGTGACAGTCCACGAGAAAACGTGCCTTAGTTCCCGAATGTGAATTTTACGGGAAACGTATTAGAAGCTGGGCCTTTCTGATTGGTTCAAATTATGCTCATGTTTAAACATTTATAACAAAAAAATCTATAAGTAAAAAGTATTTTTGACTTTCGTACCTCAAAGAGGAACTCAAAATCTACACGGAAAAATGTAAGGTGCACATGCTATACCTTTCAAAAAATGTATCCAACAATTAACTTTACTTCATATAAAAACAATAGGAAATAATTAGTGTGAAGTGAATTGAATAGTAAAATTTTTAGACAGGGCTAACAAATGCACCGAAAGGTACAGCTATTGTCCCAAACATTTTTCCGTGTATAAAGTACTATTAAAATTCAACATTAATTTTTTGGGAGCTTAGGCACGTTTTGTCGTGGACCGTCACACATGGTAAATTTAGTAGCGCTTGTCAAACTTTGCTTTTACCAATTTTTAACAAACTTTCACTGTTTCTTATCGAAATCGTCATTTTTACATTCCAGTAGGGGAGACCGGGGCTAAACCGGACGGAAAAACATACTTTTTGCTAAAGTGTAATATACCGTTTTGAAGCTTGTACTTTCACCTACAAATCGCACTTGTTCGATTTAAAAAAAGTACAATAGCTTCAGAGATATATTGCTTCGAAAGTGACTACCTCAAAAACGAAAATCCGAAAATTGGTGGGACTAAATCGGACACGGCCAATTAATTAAAAAATGAGATAGAAATTTTCTTTTTTTTGTAAAAAAGTCAAATCAATTCAATCTTTTATTTATTTGTAGATAGGTCTATACAAAGAATATAATATAATATATAAAATCGGTAATTAATATAATATAAAATGAATTACAGTTTTCAGGCTTGTCTGTTTGTAGCAACTCGCTTGCGAATTCGAATTTTAAAATAAATTCTTTATTTATTTCTTTTTAAAGTGGTTCTAAGCAAAGAATATAATATAAAATAGTTAATTAATAAAAAATAAATTAAAGCATTCAAAGATTTGGTTGTTTTTAATCACGATGTCCGATTCAGCCCCACACCGTCATATAATAATTAACCTGTAATATATTTTTTCTTCTTAATGTTTTCCATTAAACTTTTTTTCTACTAAACTCAGTACACCTTGAGCTAAAAGAAAAATGGCCGTATGATATTTGCACTTTAATTTTAACGATAAAAACCCAAAAAAATGAAGAAATTTTTTTTTTACTTTTACATCAAGAAATGACATTTTCACATATTAACGGCAACTATTATTACAAGAAAAATGACACGTCCCTAAAACCTCATGCAGCATATACATCACGAAATTGCGCGTTCATAGGTTATTTACACGATTTGAAATTCTTCACGGTTTCGGAAATATTTGACTTGTCCGGTTTAGCCCCGGTCTCCCCTACAATTGTGCTTTCAATTGAGGGCGTGGAAAGCATAACCGACTCTACGCTCTGACTTACAACAGTCTGTTTTTAATTTGGAACATAATTATAGAGAATAACATGCTTACCAAATTTGTCAATTACAATTTTTGTCTAAAATGATTATTGTTCAATTGAAAAATTAAAGACATTGGTGACTTTTTCATTAAATTCAATACATTTTTATGAATAAATTGTTTTAACTTGGATGTTTATTGATAAAATCGATTAAAAATTTAAAGGTAGGTAAAGTACAAGTTGTCGATGCCAACAAATCGATTTTTCTTGTTAAAAAAATAATTTGTTTATAAATGTTTTAATCAAAAGTTAAAAATGGTAATTTGACTTTGTTATTAAAAAGTGTGTGGGGAAAATTTAGATGAAACATAAATACACAGGATGAGTATTTTGATTTTTGTAATTATTTTAAAAAATGAATTTTTAAAAAGTTCAGACTTTGCACTTGACAGTAATTAATTTTAAAAAAGTAGCAAAAAGTAGCTTTCAAACTAAAAAATGTAGTTATGAATTTCTGAGGAAAAATTTATTATTTTTAGGAATAACTTTGTATTGAAAATAATTTATTTCTTTCAATAAATGTTATTAAAATATTCGAAAATAATTGAAATCCTGTGAAAAATTCTAATATTTCTATGATTAATTGAATTCTTTCAAAGAATTTTAAAAAATCATTTTTTTAAATAATTGATTTCTTCGGGGAATTGAAATTAAATTTTTAAGAATAATTATTAAGGTTCCCGATCAAATAACTTGACCAACGCTCGGAGACACGCGCTAATGCCAGTCGGGTAGCAGTGAATACACAAATTTGAAACATTTTTTAAATTCTCTATGAGCAATAGTGAATCAAAACTGTTATCGTATAAGGATCTCGATTAGTGATAAATTAATTCAAGCGCATTATTTTGTCTAAATTTAAGACCGAAATCTGAATTAAAAAAAAATTTAGAAGCTGTGTTAATTTGAAATTATATTTTTTATGTGCAATGTTAAATCTGAATTTGGTATTTATATTAGATTCTTGTTTCATTTTTCAGACCATTTTTTAAAAATAGACGAGACCATAATTATAAAAGCGAGATAGAGACAATATCAAGGTTAACGAGACCGAAACGATACCGATAGGAGACCTACAAATTCCGAGACCGAGACGAGATTAGGTTAAATGTGCGAACTACTGCGATTTTCAGATTTAGCAGAACTTTACTTACAAGAAGTAAAGTTAATGCTAATTAAATTGAAAGCTCTTGTCATGTAGATAATAAAACAATTATAAAAACTTTAATGAAATTGATTATTTAAACAAATTATATCAAATGCGTGTATTACTAGGAGATTGACCCAAATACTGTAAGCGAATTACTGCGATAAAAATACGTGTATTTAGAGGTTATGTTTTTCCCAGTAATTGGAGCATATGCATATTCAATGGAAATGTCCCAATTACTACGATAAGCAATTGTCGTTCTTAAATTATTAATAGTTGCTTTTAGTTGTTGAAATCTAAAGAAAGTACCCTAATACTAATATAACGTAAAAATAGTAAATAGTAGGTTTTAGTAGACAAGTGCGAAGCCTGAAAGTTAAATATGAGCAGTTTCAAACATCCCAAACAACAACGACCTTTTCTTAAAAACAAAATAATTTTTCCATGTGTGTAACTTAATTTAATATTATATAAAAAAAACACAATAAAATACATTATATATGTCGTAGGCAAATAGAAGAATCAGGCATTTAGCTTAATTCCTAGGCATTAGGCTAAATTTAGGCAAATAGAAGAATGCACATGAGGAGGACGCGCATTCTTCTATCTGCCTGGATTGAGTCAGTCATTAAGCTTATTGCCTAGGCAATTGCTAACTGCCTGAAGTGTCCTCGGCAAATAGAAGAATGCACATGTGGTGAACGAGCATTCTTCTATCTGCCTGGATTTAGTTAGTCATTAAGCTTATTGCCTAGGCAATAAGCCTATTTGCCGAGGATACTTCAGGCAGTTAGCTTATTGCCTAGGCAATAAGCTTAATGACTAATTAAATCCAGGCAGATAGAAGAATGCTCGTTCACCACATGTGCATTCTTCTATTTGCCGAGGACACTTCAGGCAGTTAGCAATTGCCTAGGCAATAAGCTTAATGACTTACTCAATCCAGGCAGATAGAAGAATGCGCATGCTCCTCATGTGCATTTTGGACTATCCAAGAACACTGGAGACAGGAGGGCTAACTGTAGTAGTAGCGGTAGGACAAAAATAGGGCAGTTGTAAAGGGGTGATTAAATTGCGCCAAATATCGTGTTTTGATTCTGCACACACGCATATCACGTATTTAAATTGTATAATGTAAGCTTACATTATACACACTCTAAAGTGTGTATAATGTGACTTACTGCTGAGAAAGAGAAAACAGCCGAGTTAGCCCTCCTGTCTCTAGTCTTCTTGGGACTATCACGCGCCCAAAATTGTACCGCAGCGCATCAAAACCATAGCTACAGTCTCAACTCTCAGTGCAGCAATTCGCTACAAGAAGAATACATGTGACAGTTGTTTGGTGGTACATAGAACCAATAGATGGCCCCAAAGGAAAAAACTGGACAAGTGCGAGTTGCACTCGCACTGAATTGGCGGGTTCCGTACACAAATATAATAGCGAATTCGGCTAACTGCTTTTTGCTATTCTCGGAGTGCTCCAAGTGAAATTAGCAAATTGTAGTATATTCGGTTTAATAGAATCTGCTCCTGCGCAGAGCGTTCACTCTGTAAAGGAGCGTAGTTAAAAAAAATTTTTTAAGTTGTGGTTTTAATGGAAATGTGTGAAACCTCCTTAAATAGTGACAGTAACGAAGAATTAAATGCATTTTTAAAACAATGTGAAAAAAATTCATACAGTACAACTTTTTCATGTGCATGCGCGCTCTACTTGTACTTATAGAGCGGTACACTGACACTCTTATACTTATTAATTTTATTTGCGCTATTTATTGTTATTTATCATTTTTGGGCTCGCTGAATGTTGCTAATTAAATGTAAGGTCGTTATTAAAAAATTTTGAATGTCGGTTTCAACATGGTGGACATATAATTTTTAAAAATTGAAGGATTTGACTAAAACTTGGTATTTGGGGGTTTTCGAGGTCAATGATTACGAAACATAAATCAAAATTAAACAATTTCAAATCGTGGTTCTCCAACATCCTTTTTATCCAAACAATTGTTCGAAATACTTAATAAATCTATTATGAAACCAAAATCTTATGTACGAAACGGTTTTGATTTTATTGAAAAAATTAAACATTTTATTATTCCCGATGACCATATTTTAATTAGTCTTGACGTTTCATCTTTGTTTACTAACGTTAGTTCTGGACATGTACGTGATTCTATCATCAAACGTTATAGAACAATATCTCAAAATTTTAATATTGATTTTGATGAATTGCTGAACATATGTCAATTCCTTTTTGATAATACTTTTTTTAAATTCAATGATCAATACTACCAGCAAATTTATAGTACGCCCATGGGATCATGAATTTCTGGTCTTTTTGCTGATATGGTCATGGAAGATCTTGAGACTCATTGTAATGCTCAATTATCTTTTAAACCACTTTTTTTTATAGATACGTCGATGATATAATTACTTGCATACAAAAAGATAAAATTGACGAAATGATTAATATTTTTAATAACTATGACGAAAGATTACAGTTTACTTTTGAAATACAAAAAAATAATATTATTAATTTTTTAGAAGTTCTTATTATTGTTAACGAAAGAAATCAGCTCATTACTGATTGGTATAAAAAACCTACATTTTCTGGACAAACCATTAATTACCATTCTAAACATCCTATGACTCAAAAAATTGCTATTATTTTTAACTTAATTGATAGAGCTATAAAACTCTCTGACAAGCAGTTTTACTCAAAAAATATAGAGTATGTAAAAGAAATTTTATTAAAAAATAATTATCAATTAGAATTTATAAACAAGCATATAATGAAACGTATTTCTTTTATAGAATCTAATTCTCAATAACCTATTGACAAAAACGTCATATTTTACACGAGGTCACCAAAAGTTCTCCTACCCTATGTTCCGAACCTTTTTGAAAAAAATTCCTCAATTCTGAATAATTATGCTATTTTATCAATTCCTTGCAAAAATAAGAACATGAATCATAATTTTGTTAAAAAAGGCAAGGATAATAATGTAAAATCTGAAAACAGTAATACTGTTTATAAAATTAACTGTGAAAATTGCTCTGCATGTTATGTGGGTCAATCAAAAAGAATGGTAGGTGTTCGTATTAAGGAACATAAAAATTCAGCTTCTAATGTAATTGCTACTCACTATGATTTTTTTAGACACAAATTTGATTAGAACAATTTTCTTATATTAGACAAAGAAGCAAACTACAATACACGTTTAATATCAGAAATGATACACATTAATTTACAAAAAAATCCGGTTAATAAAAAGGAATATGTATAAAATCTTAGTAATTGCTATAATCACTTTATAAATGAAATGAAATATTCTTAATCTGTTTTGAGTTACCATGACATTTCCTGAATTTTCAATTACTTATGTAATCGATGTTTTTGGGATCACTGATTAAAAACTTGAAATAAGATTTTAAAAATTCAAAATGGCGGATTGAAAATTACGAAATAAGAAAAATCAAAGATTGATTAGATCCTTTTGAAACTTGTTACTAGGGGGTTTTTGAGGTCGCTGATTACGAATTACAAGTCAGATTTTAAAAATTCAAAATGGCGGATTGAAAATTGCGAAATAAAAAAAATCAAAGATCGATCAGATCCTCTTAAAACTTGTTACTAAGGGGTTTTTGGAGTCACTTATAACGAATTAGGTAACGTATTTTTAAAATTCAAAATGGTGGATCCAACATGGCAGACACAAAAATCAATAATCGATTAGATCGTCTTGCAATTTGTCACTAGGGCGTTTTTGGGATCGTCGATAACGAATCTGGTGAAATATTTTTAAAATTCAAAATGTCAGATTCAATATCGCTCGTGGAGGCAGTAATTACCAACTCTAAGTCTAGATTTTAAACTTTAAGCAACAAAGGCGTAAAGGCATCCATTCGTTTACGATGATTTTTGTGACACGAGTGGAGGTCGAGGGCGCCCCGAAGCCGGAACGAGTGTCAAAAAAGCATTGTAAACAAATTGTCTGCATTTATTCCTGTGTTACTTACGATATTTTTTATTCCTAATGCACAAAAATCGCGCTTTTAGATAGCTGACGACAGGGCGTAAAGTCATTCATTTGTTCGACTTGTATGAAAATGGCGACTATTTTCTCCCTTGGGACAAAATTACACATGGGATCAGCTGTTATTTTTACCCATGGGACAAAATGGTTGCCATTTTCATACGGTCGAACAAATGAATGACTTTACGCCCTGTCGTCAGCTATCAAAAAGCGCCATTTTTGTGCGTGTGGGATAAAAAAATATTATTATACCTTTTATATAATTATTATCCTTATTATTATACAGCAGTTTATTCTAAATGAACTTTAAATTTAGTGTCAACTGTGGTAAACTTTTTATTTTTAATTTCATAAAGTGTCAAAAAATTCGTCATTAGCGACTCCGAACACCCCTGAATAACATGTTTCAAGATAATTCAATCAATTTATGATTTTGTGTCCATCATATTGACTCCGACATTTAAAATATTAAAAATATGTCACTAAATTCGTTATCAGAGTCCCCAAAAACCTCCGAATGGCAAGTTTTAAGACAAGCCGACCGATTTTGATTTATGTGTCTGACATATTGGATCGGACACTTTGAATTTTAAAAATATGCCACCAAATTTGTAATTAGGGACTTCATAAACCCCCGAGTAACAAGTTTCAAGCCAATCCGATCAATTTTTAATTTTTCGTCTGCCATATTGGATCCGCCATTTTGAATTTTTGAAAACAGACTTCAGATTCGTAATCAGCGACCCCAAAAACCCCCGATTAACAAAATTCAAGCCAATCCGATCAATTTTTAATTTTTTCGTCCGCCATATTGGATACGCCGTTTTGAATTTTTGAAAACAGACTTCAGATTCGTAATCAGCGATCCCAAAAACCTCCGAGTAACAAGTTTCAAGCCAATCCGATCAATTTTTAATTTTTCGTCTGCCATATTGGATCAGCCATTTTGAATTTTTGAAAACAGACTTCAGATTCGTAATCAGCGACCCTGAAAAATATATATAGCACATGTTTTAAGAAATCAATTCTTTCTGAAAATATAATAGTGTAATTCTTATATAGTGTAAAATTTATTTAAATGACTAGAATCTTCTTATC
This sequence comes from Leptopilina myrica (nomen nudum), assembly GCA_032872475.1. Lineage (NCBI taxonomy): Eukaryota > Metazoa > Arthropoda > Insecta > Hymenoptera > Figitidae > Leptopilina > Leptopilina myrica (nomen nudum). The sequence continues at coordinate 15,826,851 of CM065462.1, read as the reverse complement.
ACTAATTTCAATTCCATTTATTTAAATTTATGTTGTACTGTTCCACAATAGGGACTAGGTAAATAAGTATTTAAAATTGTATTGTCTTATCTCAACAGTTTAAATATTCACTATAAACAATTAAATGAAAAAAACAAATTCTAACAGATAATTCTATCCCCATTTTTATTACAACTATCGCTTTTTATCTTCTCTTCTTCTCCATTTTTTGAATAACATTTCTCTTATTATTTTCTTTAATACTTTTTCTATCTAAGTTGTTAGAAATATACCCTTTCATAGTTTGTAAATGTTGATAATATATATGATCTTGGGAAGGTGAGACTTGAATAAAAATTCAAAATCATGATTAAAATTTCAGCGATGTCGATAGACTACAGAGTTATCATTCACTTCTTTATGTTTGTTAATGCGAGTTTGTAATGATCATTTTGTCTCGCCAATAAGAATAAGTCTGATTATAAAAACAAAATGTCAAACTTGTTTTCCGATGCTTCAACGTATGAACTTATAAAAAAGAACCCTCTTAAAAAACTAATAAGAAAGACATCAGGGATTTTTAAATACTTAAACGAAAACGAATTCCTTGATAAAACATAGCATCCAAATCAACTGACCTTGACTGACCCTGTGTTGGCTAACGCGTATGGACTTCCAAAAATACATAAGGAAAATGTTCCACTTCGTCCTATTATTTTATTAATTAAAAGCCCTACTCATTTTCTAGCCAAAACATTATATAACACAGGCCGACAAATTTTAATCAACTGCATGTTGCCTAAAATATTACTGCCGATTCTTACAGGATTTTGTCCGTAGAATACGAATCTGACCTTGAAAATATTGGATTGGCTCTAGTTTTTAATCAATTTACGTTTCAATATACAAAATATGCATTTTTAGCATTTTTTGAATGAATGTACAACAATACACCGAATCAGTAAATCTGTCCGCATAGCACAAAATGAAAGTTTAAACACTGCTCTTCAATATCCAAAAACAAAAAATGTAATTTATGTACACTTTAACCTGTAATGTCAAAAGAGACATTCGCTGTTCCACAAGCATATTGAAAACAACAGTACTTTTGACCATGTAAGGTAATTTAAATAACAATTAGTCTCTCTAGGGGTTTTTATGGTCGCTGCTTACTGATCTGTATTTAGATTTTAATATTTAAAATGGCGAATCCAATATGGCAGAATTTTTTTTAAATTTTAAATTTTTATCATAAAAGGCGTAAATTATCTTTAAAAATTTGGTCCGCCACTTGTAATTTTTATATTTCATAGCAGATTTGTAACTAGCGATTATAAAAACGCCAGAGACACTAATTTTTACTTGAAATACCTTATATGGTCAAAAGTAATATTAATTTTAATACGTTTATGGAACAGCGTATGTTTTTTTGGACATTATAGGTTAAAGTGTACATAAATTACATTTTTTGTTTTTGGATATTCAAGAGCAGTGTTTAAGCTTTCAATTGGTGTTATGCGGACAAATTTACTGTTTTTGTGTATTGTTGTACAATCATTCAAAAAATGCCAAAAATGCATATTTTGTATAATGAAACGTAAATTGATTAAAAACTGGAGCCAATTCAATATTTTCAAGGTCAAATTCGTATTCTATGGACAAAATCCTATAAAAATCAGCTTCTATTGGTTAGGCCACAAAATTTTGTTGGCCTGTGTAATTCTTTAAAAAATTGTTTTAGTTTACCACGATCTCATATTAATAATAGTTTAGAATTAAAAAACAAATTGTGTAACCTTGCCATGGACGACAGCTACACTTTTCTTTCACTTGATGTGAGTTCTATGTTTACAAACATTTCTTGTGAACTAGTCATTCAGAGTTTAGATCGACGCATACGCTCTATAAATGAAAATTGTAAGATTCAATTCGGTGACATTGTCGACTGTACTAAGTTTGTATTCAATAACACGTATTTCTCACTTGACGGAAAGTTTCACCGGTAGATTTACGGAACACCTATGGGCTCACCTATCTCAGATTTTGTTTCTGACATTGTAATGGATGATCTGGAAACTGACTGTCTTGAAATTTTAAAAGAAAAATATAATTGTCTCCCTCTATTCTATTTTAGATTTGTAGATGACACAATATTGGCTGTAAGAAGAGAACACGTCGATCTTGTAATTGACACTTTCAATTCTTACAACCAAAAATTACAGTTCACTATGGAAATAGAAATAAACAATTCGATTAACTTTTTTGACTTGACACTCATTAGAGAAAATAACCATATAATCACTGACTGGTATCAAAAACCTACCTCTTCTGACAGACTTATTAATTATTTTTCAGATCACCCAACTCAACAAAAAAAGAACATTGTGTACAACTTAGTTGATAGAGCTATTTTATTGTCTAATAAAAAGTTCCATTCTGACAACTTCAAGAAAATTAAAACAATTCTAAAAAATAATAATTACCCCTTGGATTTCATTAAAAAACATATTGGTATTAGAATGAACAAACTAAGATTCTCTAATGAGAATAATAGTAACCAAAATAGAATCAATATCTATAGTCAAATTCCCAAGGTGTCTTTGCCCTTCAATGAAAAATATTTCATCAAGTTGTCAAACGTTCTTAAAGATTTTAATTGTATTTCTGTTCCCATCATAATTAAAAACTCTACTTCTATCATAAAATTGGGAAAAGATATAACCAAAAAATGGGACAAAACGAATGTTGTATATAAATTTGATTGCAAAGACTGCCCAGCAACTTATATTGGCGAGACAAAACGATCATTACAAACCCGCATTAACGAACATAAAAAAGTGAATGATAACTCTGTAGTCTATCGACATCGCTGAAATTTTAATCATGGTTTTGACTGTGAAAATACAAAAATATTGAACAATGAACCTAATTAAAAAAAGACGAATATCTGAAATGATTTATATAAAAACTAACCGTTCCACTATCAACAGAAAGGAAGTGTGACGTCATTTTATTACATACAATCACATAAGGATCGTAGAGGCCAAACGTTTTTTAAACATTATTTGTTCCGAAAAGAAAGAATCGAAAAATTATCTATTAACAACATTGGATAACAAAATCTTCACCTAATATTTCCGAATTCATTGTGATCAACTCTCAACAAAGAAGCCTGCAAATAATCTACACACATCTTTCTCTTTTACTACTATTAATTTTTTATCTTTCAAAAATTTCTTAATTTTTCTTAAACAAAGCCCTGATGATGGCACTCAATTAGAGCCCGATACGTTGGCTGAGAAATAATAATAAAGATGCTAGAAAAATATTAACAACATCAAAAATTTTTCTGATACCATCTTACATCTTTTCAACATACAGTCACATAAGGATCCTAGAGGCGAAACGTTTTTTAAACATCAATATTGTTATTCATTATGCTCCTTTTAGCACTTATACTATTATTTTCTTTTGCTTTTTAATCCCAATTACATATCAGTACATACAATATAATTATCACTTTTATTCCTTTAACTGAATTGCAATTGATTACAATAGACTGCAGTCTATTTCCTTCCTATACATTGAATTAGCTACATGACGATTTCATGATAAATAAAAAGAAATTAAAACTTTTAAAAGGAGATCAACTGAGAGATAAAGAGTGATAGAGTAAGAGAGAAAAAGAGATGAATACAGTCCCAAAAGTAAAAAGGTACTTCAAGAAAAATATCTTCTAAGCTAGCGTGGCTGAGTGACATGTATATTCGACTTGCGTCCCTAAGGTTCAGGGTTTGAGCCCTCCTGTGTGCGAGATTTTTCAAATTTGGTTTTAAGTGTTATGTATAGAATGTGGGTTAATAATGTGAAATGAAATATAGACATATACAATAAATAATAATTTCATAACAAATAAATAAATATCTTGATTTGTAAAAATTGTGTTACGCCAAAACAAGAAACCTTTTTAAATATTGTAACGTTGTAAAGTTAACACTTATATTCCTCGACCGTGATGTGGACGTGAAGCACCCTTAATAATAGAAATATGCTGTATGAAAATAAAAGGGTTGACTTATGTACAAAACATATCACACACAATGAATTAATTAATAAGCGAATCTTCTCAATGAGTCAGAGAGTGTGTCTTGCCTTGAAATTTGAACAATCTTCTGCTTTTTATTTTTGTTTAAGCTCGTTGGAAGTAACCTATTAACGGCGCGATTCTGGTAATAACCTAACGGCTCTCAGTACGGAGTGAGCAGAGCCAGGAACTCAATTTGAGGGCGCTTAAGTCTAGGGAGCATCGCAGGAAAAAGGATCGGAAAATATTGAAGATCCAATATTCACCTGTAAAATTACACCACTCCGAAGCTCAATAAATGACCAGTCCAAGACTAATTGTTGTTCCATAATAAGATTACGGAATCAAAGCCTTTATGATCGCAATCCGTTCGACATGTGTAACAGTTGGGTTTACACGTTACCGGCAGGGTTGCGAGCCTGAAATTGTATCCAACGAGGTTAGGTTAACGAGCAGCCAACGGGCGCTCGTTCTTCACGTTTCGAACGTCACGGTTGACGGATCTTGGTTAAAAAGAGATTATAAGGAATAATAATAATTATAAGGAAATTTATTGTTAAAAGTGACACAGAAGTCTAAATTTAATAAAATAATCAAGGATTGAGGACGGCGGTGAGTCAGAGTCCATTAGCCAATGAAAAATAATTATATTTAATAAAATAAAGTTAATTGATGTTAACTCTCTGATTCGTGAGTAGACCTTTCTTGTTCTAAAGCAAATCAATAATTCTTTGTTAATTTTAATTCAATAAATGTGGTTGTGTGTGTTAATTTGTGATATTATTTAATTATCGAAACCTATAAGTCACCACTCGAATCCATACTCGGTCGGGACTTAAAGTAATAATCTAACCACTTAAATAAATATGGCTTTAAATTTCTAATTCTCTAAAATAATAGGAAGCCAGGCGCTCAAATAAAATACAAGCTCGCCTTTATGATCTGCTATTGTCTGAGAACATCCCGAACTCTCAGTTTAAAATCAAATTATTAACTATATAAATTATGGCACGTCATAATATACCTAACGTTCCTCGTTTTAAATTAGCTTCAGAAATTGAATCTAATTTGGGATGAGAATAAGTCAATGAGCCTACTAAATGTTGTGATAGAATATTTTATTGAAAAACCAAACAAGAAAGAAAAGAATTGACAATAATACAAAATACAATGACTATATTCAAAAATAAAATTCTTACAAATCTGCTATGAAATATAAAAATTACAAGTGGCGGACCAAATTTTTAAAGATAATTTACGCCTTTTATGATAAAAATATAAAAAAAATTCTGCCATATTGGATTCGCCATTTTGAATATTAAAATCTAAATACAGATCAGTAAGCAGCGACCATAAAAACCCCTAGAGAGACTAATTGTTATTTAAATTACCTTACATGGTCAAAAGTACTGTTGTTTTTAATATGTTTATGGAACAGCGTACGGCTCTTTGGACATTATAGGTTAAAGTGTACAAAAATTAATTTTTTTCTGTTGGATATTGAATAGCAGTGCAAGTTGCTTAAAAACTGGAGCCAATCCAATATTTTTAAGGTCAGATTCGTATTCTACGGACAAAGTCCTGTAGGTGTTGAAACCCGTGGTTGTTATCTTGATTTCCAATCTGAAGTGGTATAGTAGAGTAGACACAAAGGAGCCTGTGGTTGGTGTTTTTAATGGCTGTATATTAGCCTTATGTTTACACTAATGGGATTTAGTGTATTGAACTCTTAAGGATTTTACTTTTCTTCCAGACTGTCGCCTCCAGAACAAATTTCGATGCTTCGAAATTTGATAAATTGTTTCAATATTAGTTTTTGAAACTTTAGTTTGGACTTATTTTCAAATTATCTCTTCTTGAATTTTCAGTTATAACACTTGGAAAAATCAGTGTACTTATGGATTGTTGTCCAAAAATTATCTCAAAAATATACTTGGGGATGTAGTTTAGTTAACTTCTAAACTGTAAACTGGGATTGCACTTTGAATCGGTATTGACGTTAACTTGTTGTTTTCTAAAAAATTCTCTCTTTCTTAAAGATGTTATAATGTTGGCTTTCAAATAGATACTCTCTTTCTTGAAGATGTTATAATGTTGGCTTTCAAATAGATACTCTCTTTCTTGAAGATGTTATAATATTGGCTTTCAAATAGACACTCTTTCATCTAACGATGATGCTTCCCCTTTTTATATTAAAATCTTCTAATGGAACATCATGCTTGAAAAATACACTTGCGGTAACTCGTCTACTGCAGGTAGATGCTGCATGACGTCACAGGGCCACCTTCGACGGGACTCGATAAGACTTTCAGCACCGAAGTCTGGTATGCGTGTTTCTCTCTATTTCGGAATCATAATACTACAGTGTAACGTCACTTAAACTAGTTTCCACGGGATTTGATAAGACTCGCAGAGCATAGGTTTGGTATGTGTCTTTCTCTCTTCTTCCTGATGTGTGGTCTAGTGAAGGATTGCCGTATTGATGCGTAATCGTTATTCCTTTTACATTATTTAAAATATAAACTTCTCTTTCTTGAATTTGATATAACTTATCATGTTGTTTCAAATACATAAAAAATATAAAATAAGAAATAACATATTAATTAAAAATTTACTGAATATAATGCAATAATATATTGCATACAAATAATACACACATACATATACAAAATTGTATAGTTAAATCAAGAATATTATGACGTCATAATAATATTCCATTTTAATTAAAGAAAATGTACAGTTTTAGTTTGATCTGTGAAAAGAATTTAAAACTATTACAAAATTAAATTGTTACTTATTAAATAGAAAAATTAAAATATAATATTGTAAGTTGTAAATTTGAGCAGCAAAAGTATTAAAAATGAAAAATAAAGTTCCCAAACGCATTTAACTGAAGCTTGGAAGGATTTAAGGCAGGGCCTTCTTACGAAGATATTTTTAATGTTTTATGGGTCTTTTATATTCTTTCAACTTGTAAAGCATTGGATTGCTCCTCTTTTTTTGCGAAAAATTAGAAATTGTCACACAGATGTTAAGGTTTTCCAATCCCTACTATTTTTCACCAATTGTTACCCCGTTTTTTTGTATCCCTTCCATTTTCAAAAATTTCCCCTCATGTTCATTGCTTTGAAAACCTTCTACGCATAAGAATTTTCGGTGTTGTTAATTCCGCGAAAGTGAATTGAAGTGCAGTGAAATTTTGTTTCCATAATGGCAATCCAAGAAAACATTATTGTTGAAAGTTTATATTTAAATGAAAAAATGAAATCGTCGAAGCGAAGAACGGTCAGAATATTATATGTAATGTGATATCTAATGGTAAATATGAAAATAAAATATCTATATTAATAAAAATATAATTGAATTTTTAGGAAGAATTTAATTAAATTTTTGAAAAATCCTAATTGAATTCTTTTGAAGAATTTATTAAAATTTTTGAAAAATCCTAACTGAATTCTTTTGAAGAATTTATTAAAATTTTTGAAAAATCCTAACTGAATTCTTTTGAAGAATTTCTTGGAATTTTTTTAAATAATGGAGTTTCTCTAGAACAATTATAATTAAAATTTTTTAAAGTTATTGAATTTTATGAACAATTTTTTTCAGTTTTTCAAAATAATCGTGTTTCTCAATAAAGTATTAAACATTTAACTATTAAATTTTATTAAAATTTTTAGAAAATAATTTAATTCTTTCCAAGAATTAATTTTATAAGATAGAAGTTTTAACAATATTTGAATTCTTTAAAAAAATTTAAACTCTTTGATTATAATCGATTTTGTTAATAATTTTAATATTAAAATTTTATAAGGATTATTGATAGAACTTTACAAATTACTTGTGTCTGTTAATTAACAAGTAATTTTTAAAGTTCTATCAATAATCTTAATAAAATTTTTTGAAATATTATAATATTTCACAATGTCCATTAAAATACTTAAAGCCAAAATGTAACTATGCAAAAATGCACTGGTTAATGACCAGGCTTTGCGAAAGAAATAAAAATTTCCCTACTCCATTTTCGGTGTACAAAATCGATCAAAAAATTAAAAGCGAGGAGTTCGCTAAATACTTCCCTAGAGAAAAGTCGTGGTATGGTTGTAAATAGTTTGGACATAAACAAAAAGGTCGTATTGTTTGAGATTAGAAATGTTGAATATTTTATTGTATTATATTGTTTTGGATAAGTGACATACAAATCCAGTCGTTAAATGAGAAATAAAGATAATTAATTAACAACAATTATCAATAAATGGAAATTATACAGATTTATATTATTTATTTCCAAAAAATTAGAATTTTATTATAATAATTTATATAATTTATTTTCAAAAAATCATAAATTTATTAAGAGTCCGGATTGAAAAATTAAGAAAAGAAATTATTTAAATTTTTTTACCTTTTTTCCAATACAATTTAACATTCTGTAATATAATTTTAAAAAAATTTTATAATAAATAAAGAAAATATATTATTTTGGATTAACAACCGAAATTTTGTTACAAAACTCTAATTTTTTTTGTTTAAAAAGTGAAAGATAAGATAATTTCTCTATCTCAATGAGAATTATTTTGAAAATATTCAAATTTTTCATTAAAAATAGAGAAAAAAAGTTTGCAGATTTTCTATTTTATAAATTTTCATCATTTTCACCTCATTTTAAAAATTGACACAACACCTTATTGTTCGTTCAAAGAAAAAAAACTTCAATCCAGTCTTGAAAATAAAAATTTAATGAAAATCAGGTTAAGTTCATATAATTTTTCATATTTATTAAATAATTAATGAGTAGAGTGCCCAAGGAAATTCCAATTAAAATAAATGTATAATTTTAAAAGAAATCAAGTTTAAAATGATTTGTTAAATTTCCCTTTTCTCCACAAAAGATATGAGTATAAAAAATTATGTTTTTCATACTGTGCAAATTCAAAAAAATACAAATTTTACTGTTCTGGTGAATTATTTTCAAACAATTTTTTATTACTTAGATGAATATAGCAAATATACGTATTTTAAAATAAAAATCAGTATTATATTTCTATTTTTTATGATTTATACTGAGTTTTTCGAAAAATGGGCTACGTTAGACTGCATAACCAGTTAAAAATTTAAAAAAATTATTTAAAAGAATGTATAACGTATTTAGTGAAATAAACCACTAAAAGATAATCTACTTTTACTAAAGCATATTATATATTAATTACAGAATTTTTAAAAAATTTTGAGCAACCAGCTCTAGTCGATTTTCGCTGGAATGACCCAGAATACAATTAATAGTTAATTTAAGCTATACAATATTTATTATTATTTATTTTCAGTATTAAATTTTAAAAAGAAATTACAAAAAAATAGATAATTAAGCTAAAACATTTATATTATCATTTATCTCTAAAAAAATCAACATTTTGTTAAAGATTATGTTTAAAAAATTAAGAAATTATTCCACTTTTTAAATCTTTTTTTAATAACAATTAAGATTTTGTTAAATAATTTTCAAATTTTGTTATAAATAAATAAAAGAAACTATAGTAATTCGATTTGCCCGCCAAAATATTTTTGACAACACTTATTTTTTAATAGAAAAGAATAAAAGAAATTTTCTTGATTTTTATTTGTCACCAGCACCTGCTTGATTTTTAAAATTAAATTTAAAAGTTAAATATTTTTTGCTTAAAATCCAATTCTAAACTTGGTACAGCAAAGCAGAAAACTAAATAAAATCAATAGATTTTTAATTTAATAATTATTTTTTAGAATTATTAAAAAATAAATAAGACTTCAATTCAATTCATATTATTAAAAAAATACAAAATAATTAAATCTTATTATTTATTAATCAATATTTATTTTAAAAATTGTGATAAATAAATAGAAAATGATAAAAAAACTACAGATTTTGTAAAAACAATATGATTGTCAAAATTAATTACAAAATGAAAGTTTTTTTAAAAAATGTTGATGAAGAAATATAAATAGTTCAAATTACTTTTTTTTTATTCGATTTTAAATAAAGAAAAATCAATTATGCAAATTTTTTATTGATTTTTAGATGAAACTTAAAATAAATTCATTTTTAGAAGGCTTAAAAATTAAATCTTATTAACGATATTCTTTAAATGAAATTAAACATTTTGTTTTTTTAATTAAAAAAATGTGAATTGTGAATAGACATTATTATTAGATTATTATATTAGGAGAGAGTGGAGCAAACCGGACCCCCCTCAATATTTCCAAAATGGCGAAATTGTCAAAAGTGCTATTTAGAAATTTAAAACAACCTTGTGTAGTATACCTTATTTTTTCAATTTGACATTTTTTACTTTTGTTTGTGCAACGCTGAAAGCAAAAGTTTAAAAAAAAAAAATTTCTACACTTTTCCGAATTTTTTTAAAGGAAATTCTGAGGAAATCGTGTAATATTTCCAAATATTAGGTCTTGGGCTTTAAAGGTACACATAAAAATATATATATATACTCTCCCCTATTATATATCTATTATCATTAGAATGAGAAAATACTTGAGCGTTTTTTTAGCTAGTAAAATATAAAATATTTTTATATACATAAAAGAATAAAAATTGTAATTATAAAATACACAAATTCTTTCAACACATTTTTTTTTATTAATTTAAAATGGAAAAAACAATTGTTAAAAATAGTAATTAAAAAACAAAAATTTAATAACTGTTTATTTTTAAAAAAATAAACAACAAATAATTATAAAATTTATAAATCAATATTATGAAAATTTCTACCCTTATTTTATAAAAACAATATCTTTTAACCTTCTTTCTTTTTAAACAATAAAAATTTTGATATTGACAAATCGAAAAGCTGTATAATTTCGATCTGTCAAGCAAAGTTTTTTGAAAAAGAAAAATAACAAAGCATTTACAAAAACTAACTTCAAACTGCGGACAGAATGAATGAAAAATACCAAGATTATTCCTTAATTAATAGAGGTGTGCAAAAAGCCCGAAAAGCCGGGTCGGGTCGAATTTTTTCGGGTCGGGCTCGGGTTTTCTCGATGTATCGGGTACCCGAATTCATTCGGGTTCTTGAAATTTTCGGGTAGCCCGAAATTTTCTAGTAACCCGGAATTCTCGGGTACCCGAATTCATTCGGGTTCTCGAAAAATTCGGGTACCCGAAAATTCTGAGAACCCCAACGAATTTGAGTACAAAAAACTTCGAAAATTTGTCGAATATTTGTAGTTATGCAATTTCTCAAATGTTTTATTACTAAATTAAGAACTTGAATACTTCCAAGTTATATAAATTCGAGAATTCTAACTTTTTAAGGTTTAAAGCATACCCGAAAATTTCGAGAACCCGAATATAGTCGGGTGCCCGAAAATTTCGAGAACCCGAATGCAGTCGGGTACCCGAAAATTTCGAGAACCCGAATTCAGTCGGGTACCCGAAAGATTTCGGGTATTTAAACAAGCTTGACCCGGCCCGAACCCGAACTGTCTAAGCCCGAACCGACCCGAAAAGTGAAAAGCCCGAAATTACCCGGTCGGGTTTCGGGTTTCGGGCTTTTTGCACACCTCTATTAATTAAGTAAAGAACACAAAAAGAAAATTAATTGTATTCAGTTAAGAATAAAAAAATAAATCAAATAAGAAAAATATTACATTTTATTCTTTTGCTTCCTCGTGAGGAAGCTTTGTAGTCGTTTAATTTACAAAATTTTTAAAAATCCTTTTGACAAATTTTCTTCTATATGGGACTATGTTATATAAGACCCTGAACAATTGTCCGGATGTATGTATGTGTGTGTATGTGTGTGTATGTGTGTGTGTGTGTGTGGATCCCGTTTTTTGTGAACACGATAACTCGAAGAGGTTTCAACGAATTCGGCTGAAAATTGCTAGGAATATTTATCATAAAAATATCTCGAAATGGATTGATGGACATTAAAAAATCTATTAAAAAAAATTTTTTTTTTACTTTTTTCAAAAAAATTTTTTTGAATTGAATATTAAAGTCAATATACAATAAAATCTTCTTCTTTGCATCAAGACGAATCGATTGGTATATATAAAGTATAATTTGTATGAGAGTTTATAGAGGTAATGACAATTAAAGCAAAAAATTACCTTTTTTTATCAAAAATTTAGTTCTTTCATCAAAATTATATTCCAGTACAATAAGATTTTACTCATTTTTTTCAATAATCTTATCCGTTGCATTAAAACGGATCGATTGGTATATATAAAGTATATATTTTATTTGAATTTATAGAATTAAACATAATTAAAACCAAAAATTCGCACTTTTATTAGAAATTTATTTCCTTCTTAAAAATTATGTTGCTTTATAATAAAATGTTAATCTAGACTTAAAAACAAACTAAAAATCTTCATTTCATCAAGACGAATCGATTGATGTATAAAAAGAATATATTTTATTAGCATTAATAGAATTAAATAAAATGAAAAAATTCACTTTAAAGCAAATTTTTTGCTTATCGTAAAGAGGAAGCAAAATGTTCATGTAATGAACATCTTAATTCACAACTTGTTTTCTACTCTGTCACAGAGAAATGAAAAATTATTTACCAATAAGGAAACATTACGCCCATTGGTGTTTTCGCTTAAATGTAAAAGTCCCCACTTCTAGCTCTCCTACCATTCTTTTACTCACTCCTTCTATCTGTCACTGAGAATACAGAAAACCATGATGCCCAAACCAAAAAAAGTAGGCGTTACTTTCTTAACTATTCGCCTCTCTCTCGCTCCTACTCTAAACTGAAAGAAAAGTCGATACTTCTCACTCCTTCTCTGTATCATGCTTTCTCTCTCATATACTCTGACAAACTTCTCTCTCTAACTCTTCTCTGTCATCAAAAGCACAGCAGGAGGGCGAACGGAATTCTTGCGGACAGAATGAATAAAAGGATACGGAGATTAATATAGATAATGAATAAAGTACAAGTGGAAAATAGGTGATCTAACTGCAAAAAGAGTAACTGAAGAATTCGAATTGGTTGGTGAGTAAAATATATAAATGATTACACATTACACCACACATACTACATAAATAATAAATTCTGATAATATATAAATTCATTGTACTACAACAAAGTATATGAGCTTAAGACACTAAAGATACGAGTTAAATCCGAGAACACTACATTTTATGTATCGAATTTTGACCAATTCACCAATGAATGTGTATATTTTTCAATGGTAAATTTGTTTGTTATTTTTATATAAAAACCTTTTATATCCCGAATTGTCACTCGGCCTTTAAATAGGGATTCTTACCCCACAGACTGAATTAATAGTCTGGAAAGAGGAGGATCTACAACCAACGGGTTTGAGAATTTCAAAATTATTTTGTGTAACATTCCTTTAAATTTTTTATTTTAATAACAATTTAATTTGTTTATTACAATAATAACATTATTTTCAAAATTAATATAATTCTTCGCGAAATTCCATTATTTTTATAAATTATAAAATTCTTTGCAGGAATTCAATTTCTTTAATTTAATTTTAATTATTAAAAAATTGAAAATTTAAACAAAATTTTTTTTAATTTGCCTAATAATAGTAAATTAAATATTTCTCATTATTTGCAGGAGTAAATTGTGTTATAAGCCTTGATAAGTAGAGTCTCCAAAACGCAGGAATCTCCTTGCTTCCTGATTTGAATGAAAATAATCAAGTAAGTATATCATAATATTTTATAACTAAAAAAATATAAATTTCACTAATATTCTTATTTTATTATAGATTGATGATGCGATTGAGGATCGCATTGATCCAATTGAAGATTGTAGTAAAAGCCAGTAGTGTAATGAAAGCACTAGCTTTCTGATTGAAAAATTTTCAGAGTACCTACCTGAAGTTGGGCCAATGAAAAAATTTAGAACAAAAGTCCAGCTTTTCTAGAAGCTGGCTGAAGAACTGAATAGCAAATTATCCAAAAAATTTACTGAAATTCAATGATTTAAAACTGTAAAAAAAAAAATACAGCAACAAAGCAGAATAGAACATCAGGAAACAGCAGGACCAGAATAGATTTCGAAGATGAACTAGCAAAGGTTACAGCCATCGATGACAGCATGCAACCGGAGGTCAAACTTGGTGTAGGTGGGCGAATGGAAATAATAGAAAAAATAGGCTCAAGTAAGTTAAGTTAACCCTTAAACCGCACACTGACGAATCCATCCTTAAACCGCACACTGGGTGTGCGACACCCGGGGACTTTTAAGTGTGTTCGCCAAGTTGTAATAGGATATTATCTTTTGGAAAAATTATCTTATATAGCGCAATACATCTATTCTGCAGGAGAATAGGTTTCATAATGATTTATTTAATTTAAAGAATTAAAAAAAGTTTTTTAAAACTTCTGAAATTACTCCGATGGTCAAAATTGTGAGCTTCCAAAAAATTGCTTATACCCAAAAATTATTCATATATATAAGTACTTTCGAAAAATATGTGGCCTTTTCAAAAATCCAAAATGGCGGCCAAAATATAACCTATACATGTGTCTAAATTCAAAAACAGAGGCCTAAAAGTGCTAATAAAGAGAAATTAAATAAGTAAATCACCTATGTATTGGCGGTAAAATTAGTATTAAGATACATACTTTGTATTCCATAAGCAATAACGCTAATTTGATATCGGTTTTCAGAAAAAAATAAGGCGGATCCAATATGGTGGACAACAATTTTTTTAGTTCATCAGATCTAATTAAAAGTTGTTTTTGGGGTCGCTGATACCGAATCTGATGTTGATTTTCAGAAAGTTTTATACGGTGCATAATTTTTTTTTGCTAAGTGTATAATGTGTTAGGCTTCACACATAATAAAAAATAAAGATAATTCCTCTATGATGGAGCAAAAATTGAAAAACATCAATTGTTTCAACAACTATCTAATTAAGTTACTATATTAAATACCATTCGAAATATACTATATTTTTGTTATCTGCCGAAATAAATTTTTATATTTATGTATTTGTTCTTAGAGGGCTTTCAGCCATAGGAACTCGATTATTGTTAAATAAATAAATATTGCACAGAAAAAGATTTATAATGTCAAATTTGATGCAATTTTGATGCTGAATTATTGATTTGACATTTAATATTTATCGGTCATTATAATTAGCTTCTTAAATTCCAAAATTAAATAAATACTATATCCTTCAAGGTACAATGAAAAAAGTTAATAAATAACAATTATTTGTTCAAATAATTTTAAAGAATAGTTGTAACAAATCTAACAATCTAGCAATTGCTGCTTTTTCATCTTAAGTTTTTGGGAATTTAATTACTTGACTTGAAATGTCATTTAAAAAATCAATAATATTATTTATTATTAGATGACATGTAGATTTAGCAACATCGAATCTTGAAGACACATCTCGAATTACAGATTTGTTTCCTGCAAGCATATTACATATTACATATTACAAATATATTACACATATTCTTTTATTTTAGGACGAACCTTTTTTCTTTTCTAAAATGTTAAAAAATCTTCAAATTTTCATCTTCCCTACTTTCACTAGAACTTTCTAAAACTTCTGTAATTACCGATAATGTTTGTGTGATTTGTGCATTCAATTCAAAGTTTTAAATTAATGACTTGCGTATTAACAGGTTATTCAATTATTGCATCTGCTCCGTCGAAATATACGGGGCAAGATTTCTTGCTCTATATTAACCCTGGGGCGGATATTTGGAAAAATACGAATACGTTTTTTGATCTGCTTTAAAGCAAAATTTTGTTCCTGAATACGATAATTGCTCTGACTAAAAGCAGAGCATGTAACACGAATTCGCTTTTCTACCTGCTTCCAGGTCGATGTTTTCAAATCGAATACGCTACCTGACTCGCCACGGAGTCAGGTAAACCGGGTTTAGAGCGCTCCGTTAAGTAGAAAACTTTTTTTTCAATGATTAAACATTCTAGTCCCACTTTTTCATATATATGACCTTTTAGTAAAAAAACCTTAGCTTTCGTTTTTAAAAAATCGTACTTTCACCCCCAAAAATTAAAATTTATTTTTAATTTTGATCTTTTTGTGTCAATTTTTTTTTCAAAATACTTATTTTCAAACGAAAGAGTATGAAAAAAATCTTTTCAATATGTACTTTGTCAAATTTGTATGTTTAATTGTTTAAGAGTAAAAAATTATTAAAATAAACATTGTACTGAAAAACACAAAAATTTAACCCCCTCCCCCTCGGAAAACATTGGACTAGGTAAACAAATATTTTCACGAAAAATTACTATCTCTTAGTACTACAAAAGCCCCAAGTTTTGCTACGATTGGAGACAAATTTTTCTCGACCATGATCACTTGACATGGAATCGCTCATATATATGGGGCCAAATTCCTCAAGTGTCCCATCTTAAAATTGAAAGTTTTTATGGTTAAGTGTAAACAGTGGATTGTGTTATCTGCTGTAACTAAAACACATTGGAATAAACAAAATTTATAGCAAATTTGTTAAATCGAACATGCTACTCCTTCAAAGTGCACTCTAGAGTAGGTAACCGAATTTGCTATTACTAGCACTTGAAAAGCGCCCTACAGGTTGAGTAGTGTTGCGTGAGACTTTTTCTCACTGCGCGACCGCTGACGGGTTAATTTAATAATAAAAGTGAATTTTTTAAAAACAATTTAGAAAATTTATTAAATTTTAAAGATAAAAAGAAAAAACTCACTATTATTTAAGTTTTCATTAAAAAATTCAACAATGAGAACCTAATAGGATAGTCAATGAAACGACTTCGTTTCCGACGGCGGATCCTATCCCAAATTCGAATCAAGTTTCCCAATTCGGTTATGATGTATAATCCGACGTCATTTTCTACTTCTTTTACGACGTCAAATACGAATCAAGGCCAACGCAGAATAGAATCTTTAACTGGAACCGTAATCTTTCTGGTTAAAGATTCTATTTTGCATTGGCCTTCACATTACGAAGCAGAAACCATATGGTTTCCAACGTCGGATCCTACGTACGCATTTTTAATAGGGTCAAAAATAAATATTACAACTGCATATAGTTTGCTCTCAATTTCCGTTTGGGGAGAATGGAGAAACGTTTAATATTACAATAAAGTCATGTGTTACTTAGGTAATTTTCATAGGAAATATCTATGCTATAAAAATTGCGATTTCGGAATCTGGAGTTCAAGCGAACGCCAATTGAAGAAAAAAATTTTTTAAGACTTGATAGTTGTACAATAACAAGTACAAATTCCATTCTTTAATTCTAGACAAAAATCATTTACAAATATGAAGTATTTTTTTCAAATTGTATAAAAATAATTTCTCTTGCTCTAAATTTTTCGAAGAATATAAATTGCAAATTCGTTGTTTCTATTCATTTGTTTTATCAATTAAACACACTTTAGAAAAATATTGAACCTCTTGATTGTAGTAAATTTAAATTATTTACATGAAATTTATCCCTCTTCTTATAATGTTACAAATTTTAACTCGCATTATTACTTATTTTATTTTAAAGGTGCAATTTTTTAAATTTTACAATAAAAAAGAGATGCACATTTTTCAAAAATTTGGTTAATTGATAAAACAAGTGAACAGAAATGACGAATTTGCAATTTATATTCCTTGAAAACTTTAGAAAGCAAGAGTAATTATTTTCACAGAGTTTAAGGCAAATACTGAATACTTATAAAAGATTTTGGTCTCCAATTAAAAAGTGAAATTTGTACATTATATTGTAAAACTGTCAAATCTTAACGAAATTTTTTCATTCATTTGGCGTTCGCTTAAACTCCAGATTACGAAATCGCAATTTTCATAAAAAATCTCTAACTTTAAAGAATTATATTTTCAAATTTACAATATTAAATTGGTTTTTTTTGCCTATTTGACTCTAAATTTATTGAGCTTTAAAATGATCCTAGTTTGATAGCTGTAGCACCTATTTTACAGAAATATTTGAATTTGAAGTAAAGCGAGCATTTGCAAGTAAAAGTCCAAATGTACTGAAACTTTGCGGCCCGAGTGTATATTTAAAAAAACATGTAATGGGCGCACAGAAGTTGTTCTAGTAATTTCTTGAAACATCTATATGGGTGATTCTCCTAAAAGGCACCTGTTTTTTCCAAAAAAGAAAAAAAAATAATTTTTACATTTTCTGAATGTTTTTGTCATGGGTAGGTTTTAAATACGTTTACAGACAAAAATCTGAGTTGCGCACAATTAAGTTTCAAAAATAATCCTTCCAGCATTAATTTAATATTAAGTGTTTTGAAGGTTAAATATACTGTAATCTATATTGGGATTTCTGTGAAAAAAAATTCCTTTTAAATTTAATTTCTTTAATCTATTAAACTTTAAATATTATTCATTTATAATTTAATGAATTGTGAATTTAATAATTTGTTTATAACAATTTTATCTTTTTAAAAAAAACTAATATATATATATATATATATATATATTGTTTATATTGAATCGAGAAAAAATTGTAATGAATTTTTTAATTCATCATTTCAAGTTCAGAATTAATATTTTCTATAAACAAAATTTTTTTTTAATTATAATTTTGTTATTTATCTAACTTTTTTTATAATTCAAGGGTTAGGTATTTCAAAATAATTATTAAAAAATTAAAAACAAAACAATAAAGCTTACCAAATATAAAAAAAGCCTTCAGAGATTAATAGTTTGTCAAAAAAAATACATGTTTTTATTAAATTTAAAAAGTATTGAAACATAATTAAAAAAATTTTTTTAACTACAACTTCAAATATTTATATATAGATTACGTATAATTAAAAAACAGTTTAAAAACATGATGTTATTAACTGAAAAACGAGGCTTCGAAAATTAATTTGAATTTTTACTCCCATTGCTAGTAATTTTTAAATAATTATTTTTAAAATTTGTTTTGTTTTATATAAACTGAATATAAGTGCAAAATAAACGGTAGATTCTAAGCTTTAATTTGATATATATTAGGACCATATTACAAAATTTTTAATGTATTAAAAAATAATTAAAAATATATATCATATTTAACCAAAACCAAAAGACAAAATTAAATGAATTTTTTTACTAAGAAAAACTTTAAATTTTAACATTACAAGATTAAGTGAAGATAAATAATGTTTCGTAGAATATGGATGAATTTTTTTTTAAATTTATACTCAACAAAATATCAAATCAAACTTAATGCAAATATTGAGTCTCACGTTGGAGACTCGTGAAGTGGTCCCTTTCAGGAGAATCGCCCATATATTTATTTGTACACCAAGGAAAATATAGGTTTAAACTTAGAAGGTTAGGTTTTGAGTGTTAGTCTGATTCTCTGGATAATTAACTTTTCTCTCCGAGATAGTAAAATTGATGATTGGAGTATCTACTTAACCCTCCTTGACATAGTTTTCGAAAAGTTTAACCTCAAATATATCCTGTTTATCCCTCCAGATAGTTTGTTTCACACTTAATTTTTCTCTGCGTATCAAATGTGCAATTATCCTTATCATTATTAATAAAATCAGACTCCTGTCTGTGCATTGCTTTAAACATCAACATTTTTGCAGAAATAGTTGTTATTGACATCAAAGATTCACATCCATAAGCACTGTAAAGTGACCGCATAGTAAGCAGGAAGAAAATCATTAGTTGCCCACAGCCTAGCAGTTTTCTATACAATTCTCAATACTGAGAGAGCCAACAGTCGCCCGTTACCCCCACTTAAACCAAGATCAACACTTGCATGATTCCAAAGCATTACACTAATGAGGACAGTTTTATATAAAGGGGATACAAATTCTGGTTAGAACAGAAAATAATTTTTTGGATATCAATTAGTCTGGATCTACCTGTATACAAGTGAACATCATCCCGGTATTATTTTTAAATATTATTTGAAAGTGAACTCCAAGTATTAATTCTTAACGTACAACGATAAAAGTAAAGTTTTTCCCCAAGTATTAATTTTGAAATCAATTTCAAATCAATCAAACTATCGAAATTTGCTCAAGTGGCGACAACCGTCTGGAACAAGCAGATATTTTTCCGAAGAACAATACACTATGAGTCAGGCCCCCTGTCCACAGTGATCTTCAACCATGTTTATGTTTACCTAAAATGACGTCAAAAACGGAAAACACAGCTTTTTGTCTCTAAATTTTTTATTACTGTAGATTGCATGGAAAGAAGAGTTATATAGTCAATGCTAAAAAACGCATTTAGTGAGAAACTGACATGGTAAACGATAGTGACGAATCTAGCGGTTTAGTTCGTCTTTAGTCACCGTAACTCCTACGTTCATATTGTCTTACTATCCGTTATTAAATTAACAGATACTAAATATTAATAATACTTTTTTATATTATTGTTAGATAATACAAGGCAAGAAAAACTTTTATGACGCATGTCGAAGTAGGCATCTGTCAAAGAGTATGTCCAGTTGCTTGTATGTTACAAAAAAATAAAATTATTAAGTGCACATGCAAATAAAATTAAACTAAATTCTCTTATGATTGTATTTCGTTAACAAGAATCATAAGTATGACCATAAAAAGAACAGGAGGATAGTTTGTGGTCCGTGTGGCAAAAAAATTGTTTTCGAGAAAAGAAAACCTGAACATTTTTTTTAAATGAAAAACTTCAAAATCTTGTGAAAAATTTTGTAAGTAGCAATTATGATATTTTAAATCAAAGGTTTCCTCTTAGCAATTGCAATACGTATCGTTTCGCTCTCCTCGATTTGCAGCAAATGTCTTATTATGATAATAATTTGCTGTAAAAAAAGAAACCAGGGGCAATACAGATTTCTGCAATTATTACATATGCTTAACATGAAGGCATTTTGGTCATACAAAGAATGATGAAGGTAAAGGTCACGTACGAGATGTGCGTAATGTTATCACTGCAGCGAATTGTCACTATACTTCTTCAGATGTTTCCAAATTTAAAGAAAAGACTCAACCACTGAAAGTTGAGATGCCCAAAAAATTTATTAAGACATACACAATTTGTTTTTAAGAAATTAGTAGAGCTAAAAGGTATTCTTGTAATACCAAAGGCGGGACATGTTAGGAAACTGTAAAAAAGGGTCAAATAAGTTTCACAGAAACAACAGGAGCAAATTGTATCTTTCATCGTAAAACGTAAAATAGATGCACCAAGTGATATCAGTGATAGTCAACGTAATAATATTGAGTTAAAATTATCTACGAAAGGATTCCAAAAAACTGTTGTTGTAAATAAAAAAAAGGATGTGGTCTTTTCAGTAAAAAATTTAGACAACTTTCAAGTTGTCAAATCAAGTTCAGGAATATGAGTGTATCATCAAATCAGATGAAAAAAGTGACAAATTTCTTAAAATCTAACGCTGGTAAACAGTCTGTGCCTGCATTTTATAACACGAAACATGTTGTCGAAAAGTCTAGAAAATTAGAAGATGTGTATAAAGAAGACGTGTATTTGATTTCGATATTGACAAAAATAAAATAAAAAAGGAGAAAATACCTGTCGTTTGGGTAGATGCCGAGGAATTATTGAATGCTATTCTAGAAGAAAGAGGTGAAACTGGCAACGTTCTTATCAAAGTTATGGCTGACGGAGGTCAAGATTTCTTCAAGATTTGTCTGACAATTCTTCCAGAAAATTATTCACTAGAATTTGACTGTAATGTTGTTGATGCGGATCAAGAAAATTATTACAATACCCTAATAAAAAAAGAACTCTGTACTCTGAAGGTGGAAGTATTGGCAAAAAAAGGAAAGTTGACTGGTGTACATAGATTGATTATGTTGGGTGAAGTACCTGATGTAAAGGAAACTTATGAAAATATATATCACTGTTATTTAAATTAACGAATATTAATAATATTCCATTCAAGTTTGTATCAGACTTCAAAGTTATCCTTATTGTTAATGGACTGCAAACTGCAACATCAACATATCCAAGTCCTTATTGCTTCGTGACATTGAAAGAATTAAGGAGTGTTGAAGAAGAATGCGCCGATAAAGATAAAGAAAACGATGTTAATACCGTTACAAAGTCAAGTTGCTTAAAATCTTGCAATAATTAATGTATGAGATTAAAGACTTATGGAGACTTAAGAAATCATTATCAAACTTTTTGATCCCTCGGGGAAAAAAGAAAAATGCCATGCATTCTCACAATACAATAAATGCTCCCCTTTTTGACAAAGCTGATGACATCTATGTAATTCTGAAATGCATAGTTCCTGAATTGCATGCACTACCAGGTTTTGTCAATCATCTTCTTTGGGAAGGTTTAGTGCTACTTCTAGGACGAGATAGAGCTCTATTGCGACAAAAAATTAAGCTTATTACTAAAAATTATCAAGGTGTGGTTTTTGAGGGAAATGCATGTCGAAGACTAATTTGAAGAAAACAGTCACTGAATTCGGTCGCTGATTACGAATCTGATGTTATTTTTTTGTAAAAAGTGATTAGATTTACTTAAAAATGATTACTCAGGGGTTTTTGGGGTCGCTGATTACGAATCTGATGTCACTTTTTTAAAATTCAAAATGGTGGACAATTTTCAAAAAGTGATTAGATTTGCTTGTAAATGGTTACTCAGAGGTTGTTGGGGTCGCTGATTACGAATCTGATGTTACTTTTTCAAAATTCAAAATAGTTTATCCAATATGCAGGACATTTTTTTTTTAAATAATTATATTTGCTTAAAAATAGTCATTCGGGTTTTTTTGAGGATGTTGGTTACGAATCTCACTTCAGAACAATATTATGTTTATCCTTCACGTCCGTTATTAATATCAAACAAGTTAGTCTTTTTGGGAATAATGATCTTCTGTTTTTCACGAATCTGTTCTGTTTTCTACTAATCAAGAATTTCATTATTCCCACAAAGACTGACTTGTTCGATATTCATATTTTTCTGAAGTCAGATTCGTAATCAACATCCTCAAATACTACCGAGTGACCATTTTCAAGCAAATACAATTACTTTTTAAAAAAATGTCAGCCATATTGGACCCACCATTATGAATTTTGAAATAGTAACATCAGATTCGTAATCAGCGACCCCGAAAACCCCTGAGTAATCATTTTCAAGTGAATCTAGTAACTTTTTAAAAAATTGTCCGTCATACTGGATCCGCCATTTTAAATATTAAAATAATATTATCAGATTCGTAATCAGCGACCTCAAACACCTCCGAGTAACCATTTTTAAGCAAATCTAATGACTTTTTAATGAATTGTCTGAAACTTTTTTTCGGCCTTTTGCATTTTGGAAAAATGATTATTTTCATATCCGTCATCTTGAATTTCAAAAAAGTAGTTATGGTTTACGTCGAAAATGGTGTTTCCTAAATTTTTTAACTAATTATTTCATACAAAATAAGAGTCATAAAATTATGGTACATTTTGCGTCCTGGTGGGCGTTAATGGGTTAAAAACGATTTGTGATTTCTGGGCAAAGCTAAGAGTGGTAAATCAGAGAATTAAAATTAAAAATCAAAAAATTATACATACTTTTCTAAGTTGTTAAAGCAGGTGAAAAAAAATGCTAATTTCCTGATTTCTCGATAATACAAGCAGCTATGATTTTACATCAAGTAGTTTTTTTACCTATAATCGAGTCCTAATAAAGCTGTGTCTTCCGTTTTTGACATCATTTTAGTCAAACCTTAACATGGTTGAAGATCACTGTGTGTCACGGTGAGCTTGGACTAAGTTCAACCTAAAAGTTCTTGACAATTCAATTTTTTTCTGGTATCGATTCAGTAAAGCCATAAGATAATTTTAAGACCAAAAAGAAAATAATCGATCGATAAAATTTTGAATAAACTCAATTTTTCGATTTTTTTTTAAATAATTGTAATACAGTTCAATCAAATTAAGTCTTAAAAATTTCACTTTAAATTTAAAATTTGTTTAACATTGACTGCAGTTATTTTAGTGTTCCAAATCGAAAAATGAAAAAAATTACATTATTAATCCTCAAACTCTTAAGAAGAAGTACGTTAAAAAATGTTGGTATTTTCTAATTTTGAGCAAGTAGCAAAAGTTTTTGTTGCGCCTTTCCGGTCCCTGCGCGAACTCTGCTGCGTCGCACTGCATGCAGTAAAATTTTTTTTACAATTCATTGTTTAAAAATTTTCACAGCCCACAATTTTTAACCGATTTAAGTGTTCTTTGTTTTAACTGCTTATGTACATTATATAGTTTTCTTCGTTTTTCTTGCAATTCTTCATACAGTTTCATTTCTACAGGGGTATTTATTTTAGCAGCTCTCTATACAGTTTTCTTACTTGGACGAGTTTTACAATTGTTATTACCTAAATATTTCGATTTACTCTCAGTGGATTTCGAAATTCAGAAACACTTGCCTATAACAAAAAAGAATTTTTTTAAGTTTATTTGTTATTAATTATTATTGTTATCATTAATTTAAAAAAATAAATAACTATAATTGTTAAGAATAGTATTTTTTCATATCAAATATTTTAATTGGATTAAAATAATTAAGAAATAAAAATTAAAAGTTTTAATAAATTAAACTTATAGTATCAACATTAAGCGAGCAAATTCTGATTTCTGTAGCAGTTGAGCTTTCGGTTTCCATTGAAAGACTTCCATCAATAGCTGGTGGTACCAAACACTCACAGCGTTTGTTGCATTAGAACTTTCTGGAATATCGAAAACACTATTCCTTTCCTGAACTGTTTGCATGTTAATCTCAACTGAGGGAATTGCATCGTTCTTTAATCGAACACTGCCTGCTTGAGTCTTTATTAAAAAATCTGACTCCAAAAAATGTCGGGGACAGACAAACAATTATTTTCTTGTAATTTTTACATTATACAACCTATTCAACTCCTCAGATCCTATTTTTTCCAACCATTTGCTTCTCATGAACAGTCTTCTCGGGATTTTATGGACTTGGTTTTTTTTACCTTCTGTTTTTCGTGAGTATAAACAACCGGGAACAACGCATATACCGCCGTATAATTTATTGTTTTTCTCCATTAGGAAACATGAATACGCACAATATTAAAATTGCAAATAAAAAGAATAAATTATGATATACAAAAACTGAAAATAATAGTTAAATAAATGTAACTTGAACAAATGTCAATTTAAAAAATTCAAACATTGTCAAACAATGACGTAGTCTTGGTTGCTACGGTAACCATGCTTTCTGAAATTGACAACAGAGACACCTACCACCAGGGCGCAACTAATTTTAAGTATCCATTTTTAACTATAAAGTCGACCGACCCTGGTAAGGTTCATCGAAGACTGTCGTAGTCCTAACATGTATAAGTTAACCTCACAAAAAGAGGTTAGTGCTTAGATAATTATAGTATTTCTGCACTCCACAGCATTTAAATCTAAAAAGTTCAGATGATGTAGGAGTAGTCTCTTTATTTTCTAATCTCTTTTTAAATAAGTGTTGTGTTGATCTTCAATTAGAAAATTAAGGATAATTTTACAAAATTTAGACATTACTTTTATTTGTATATTAATTCTATATAATATTATCTTTTTACTTATTTTCACAGTTAACCACACATACTACAAAATTGAAAACTGGGTTCATCATGTTTCTTGGATTCCTAATAAACACTATTCCGGAGTGTACGGTCTTCTAAAACTGGTATTACCAGAAATTATACAAGAATCAAAAATTCTTGTTCTTGATGCTGATCTAACTGTACTAAACGACATCAGTCTTCTATGGAAACGATTTAATTATTTCAACGAAAATCAATTGTTGGGCTTAGTTGAAAATCAGAGTAACTGGTATAGAAAATCAGTTTCTTATCAAAATAGACCATGGCCTGCATTAAATAATGGTTATAATAGTGGTGTTATGATAATGCATTTGCAACGTCTTCGTAAGAAAAACTTTACACATTTGTGGGAAACAGTTGCAAAAAAAGTACTGTTAACACTATTTGAAACAAGCCTTGCAGACCAAGACATCATTAACTCTGTAATTAAAGAATTTCCATATATTGTATACACAATAGATTGCACGTGGAATATTCAATTGAGCGACCATACTCTCAGCGAAGTATGCTACTTGAATAACAACAAACTAAATGTAATGAAAATCATATTATATAAATAACTTATGGTAAAAATATAATATTTTTTTAAATTTGTTGGACAAACAATATTGCATCTCTCATTTAGAATTATTTAAATGTAATTTTAAATTCTATAACATATTTATTATTTAAAAGAAGATAGTAAATATACTAAGAAGTTTAAAAGATTTTTGCATGTCTCAAAGTCGTTTTAACTTTTGAGGAATTGTGAGACATTTTTATTTCACGATCTTTATGTTTGATATATGCATTAGTCTTTTCATATGCCAAAATTACATTTGTGATAGAATACCCTAAGGGTATAAGAGAGAAACTGTCTAGTCTAAAAAGGTTATATGGCCTGGTAAGTTAGAAAGGACCTTAGTTCAAAAATCGTTTTTTACATTTTCGGTGATTCTTATAGAAAAAATGTGCTCTTTTCATCGTAATAAACCCAAAAACTGTTTTATCGATTGCTGCCTGAGTAGGACTTATTGTAAATAGCTTCTGTGTTATATTGTTTATACATGAAGACTGTATTTTTTAAAATTATTGGTGCTTATGAGTTAAAGTCAAAACAATTGTGATTATGCATATATATGTTTAAAAACTCAAACTTGTAAGATTTAAATATATTTTTGATTTTTTCACTAGTGTTTGATAACTTTGATCTCGTCTTGATTTGAGTGTGGAAATAATGTCGTTCGAACTGTTGGCTATTCTTTAACATGTAAGAAGTGTAAACAAATTTCACATTTAACGTGAGTTAATATTAAAACTTACCAAGCTGAATATGAAAAACTAAAAAAGTGTCCTAAACAATTCCATGTGAAATGAAATTCCATTTCGAAAAAATATTGAAAATATTCTAATTTGAAAATTTATGTATTAATTTTTTTAAATTAAGATAACTTCAGTTATTTTCAATATTTTTTCAATTTTTTTTAAATTTCTCAGTATAACCAGTACTTTTTAAATAAATTTTTTAGAAAAAAAAATTTTAATAATTGAAGGGGGCGCTAAAAGAACGCATTAAGCGCCAACACGACACTTTAACTTTTCGAGCTAATTATCATTAATTAATATCAATTTATTGATGATAAAAAATTGTTTGTAATTATCATAATTTTTAACTTAATAAGAATTTCTTACTGATTTAACCATATATTGTACAGAAAATGATTTATAATGTCAAATTTGATGCAAATCTAACCTCAGAAAAAATGGCGCTTAATGCGTTCTTTTAGCGCACCCTTCAATTATTAAAAATTTTTCAAAATTTTTTTTTATTTTTGGAAAAACACCCTCCTTTTGATTATTTTTATTTTTTTATAGTGATAGCCAAAAGTAATAAAAAATTTTTCATAGAAGTTTTATAGTAGGATTGCGATAACTTTTTGAGATATCTACGAAAAAGTCTATGGTGCCCTGTTGAGACTGATGCGCTTACAAACGTATGTCTAAAAAGGTGGCAACGCCATTTCATTTTTTGTCAAAAAAATTTTAATTAATCTAAAAAACAAATATTAAGCTACATATAGCAAAGGATAACAAATATTTAGCAGAAAAACCAGTTTCGTTACGCAAAATATTGTAGGGTCCGTTAGTGGAAAACTAATATGGCCCGAAGCAGGAACCCCTTTTAATGCCCTGCTAATTACAATGGAGCCCATTAGGACCCTATTAGTGCCCTTGAAATATTTGTACCTCTGAATTTTAAAAATATGTTGCCGACATAACCGCTATACAATTTTTTTCCACACGAGAAAAAAATTCGTGAAATTTTCATTTACTCAGCGCTTGACTTTTGGATAGGACACAAAGTACTAGAAATATTTTAGGACTTTTGCAGGAGAATTCTAAAAGCAGTCAATGAAAGTTTCTAGCACCTTGCTTAAGAATTTCATTGCTGACTGTCAAAAAGATCTGTAAAATGAAAAAAAATAATTTCCACTTGTTCGCACAGTTTTTCTGAAATTCACTCATTCGTTCACATTTTTGGATAATTAATCACACAGAACAATGAACAATAACACTGGCACACAAAAAAAAATTGATGCTCTGAGCTTTTGATCAGACTATGACTACTTTATGTTTTTAGGGTCGCTAAAACTGAATCTGAAGTTCATTTAACCCCATCACGTCAGGGTTTTGAGATAACCTCAAAAAACTCAAAATTTGACACAAGAAATGTTTAATCATCAAAAATTTTTATTTTTAAGTCTCACTATCACTACTGTATGTTTATGGGGTCGCTGAAACCGAATCTGGAGTTCATTTAACCCCATCACGTCAGGGTTTGGAGATAACCCCCGAAAAATTTCAAAATTTGACCCTAAAATTATTTTAACCAGAAAAATATTTATTTTTATGTCTTACTATCACTATTTTATGTTTTTGGAGTTGCTGAACCCGAATCTAAACTTCATTTAACCCCAGCATGTCAGGGTTTTGAGATAACAAAAAAAAACTTAAAATTTGACCCTAATATTTTAATCAATTCTTTTAATCATGAAGAAGAATATTTATTTTTATGTCTTACTATCACTACTTTATGTTTCTGGGGTTGCTGAAACCGAATCTGAAGTTCATTTAACCCCATCACGTCAGGGTTTTGAGATAACCTCAAAAAACTCAAAATTTGACACAAGAAATGTTTAATCATCAAAAATTTTTATTTTTAAGTCTCACTATCACTACTGTATGTTTATGGGGTCGCTGAAACCGAATCTGGAGTTCATTTAACCCCATCGATAATATATCAAAATAAATATAATGTAAATATTTCTTAAAATTTAATTCCTTTGTTAAATTGCTTAAATTTTGTACTTAAACTAAAATATTATTTTATACTACACTCTATAATATCTTACCCAAAGTAAATTTTTTTAATTGCAAATTATTATTTTTTTTAAATAAAAATGTTAATATAAAAGAATAATACTCGAAAAAGAAGATTTAATCAAGGTATTTTATGGTAGAATGTACCTCCAAAGGATCCTGATTAATATTGCCGGTTAAGACTTGATCAAATTTGAAGTTTTTTAATAAATCTTTTGACAAATCAATCATTGAGTTCACTGTGACTCTTAGACCTTGATTAGTGTGGGTTGTGAGGATGTCAATTGGTTTTAAAATACCATTAATAACTTTCTGCTCCCAGGTGTCGAGCCATACCAAAAATTCTTCCAGAACCTACAAAAATACATCTTTGAATTGAGGAAGGAAAATATTCCCTATGAATAAAATAAATGGTTAAGCTTACAGTGAAATTATGACATCCATCTCGAAGACCATATTTAGTCCAATTGAGCCCATCAAAAAGATTATTAAAAATTATGCAAAACTCTGCTGTCGTCTCGCAGTTAGCAAATTCTGATGGATAAAATGACTTTGCATGTAATAGTCCTTTTCCCATTGACCTACTTAAAATCTATACAACAAAATTGCAAATTAGATGTATGAATTATATTAAATCATATTAATTTCAAGAACACATTAATTCGACAAATGGATATTATTTAAAGCTTGATAAAAAATAAAAATAAAATAAAAAAAGTTGCAAAACACATTTTTTTTAAATAAACACGTCTTCACAATGAACTGTCCACGTTACAGGGTGCGTGAAGGTGTGTATGTAAATTATGTAATTATTATCACGTAATTGATATTGGATGAATTTAAAGTTTTCTTATAGAGTTATGGCAGTTGCTTTGTTATATTGAATAATAAAAATCATACCTGCACTGCTAAGCTCACTCGCATTTTCAACATCGAATTTAAATTCAAGTGATTTGGAGTAATCTTAGGGCACCACTTTCCTGTCACAGTATTATTTGTCACGAATATATAATTTTTCGAAATATTCCCATTTCACAGGATTGGTATTTGGATCGAACTGAAAAATGGTTTTTTAAAAACATAAACTAAAATTACAATTACACTTTATTTTATATTTTTACCTTCAATTCCTTACGCTCATAGAGACGATTGCGAACGCATTTCATTAGATGTGGAGTATCTGAGAAAACATAAATTTTTCTGTTCCGCATCGTTGGATGAGAAAACCAAGTCTTCACATTGCCTTTTTTTCCACAGATGCCCATCTCTTTCCAGAATTTCCTGTTTGGTGCAGAACCATCTGACACCATTCCATGCATAATTGCGCCTGCATTTTCCAAAACCGAAATAGCTTGAATGACAAGTTTAGCAATAGTGATGCCACAAGCTGGTCCTTTGGATACACATACGGCAACTGGTTGAACAAATGATCCATGAAGCGGTTGGAACATAAAAACAATTCCATGATCAGCTTTCTCATCAACAGGCATTTCTTTATCATCCCCGTAATCAGTAAGTCCTAAATATTTCATTGACTTAGGATCCAATCTTACTTTCTTCCGTGTAGCATTTTCATCTATAGATAACAATCCATGACGATAAATATCTGGTCTCTTTGATAAAGATGAAGAAAATAACTGCATGAAGGAATCATCAAATCCACACGGAGTGTTCATTAGCGATAAATATCTGTTTCAAGAAATGAATATTATTAAAGACTTAATGAAAAATAAAAATAAAATAAAAAAATTTTTAAAAACACATACATTTTTTTTAATAAACACGTCTTCACAATGAACTGCCCGCGTAGCAGGGTGCGTGAAGTTAAAAAAAGTTTTAAAAAGTTAAAAAAACACATAATTTTTTTTAATAAACACGCCTTCACAATGAACTGTCCGCGTAGCAGGGTGCGTGAAGGTGTGTATGTGAATTATGTAATTATAATCAATTAATAATTTTTGGAACAGTTTTATGAAATAATAATTGTTCTTAATAAAAAAATGTTTTTTATAATATTTAAGAAAATGATTATTGAATAAATTACCTTCGAATAGTGCTTGTGCAGGGTAACGGTAAAATTTGATTGTCCCTCAAAAGACGATAAGCTGCCGGAGAACGCATATGAAATAACAGACAAAAAAGTATCCAATCTTCAGAATATCTTCGGCCTTTGGAACTCTTGCACTTTGAGGAATTTATAATTTCGGATATCACTGTCTGTTCATTTTTTTGAATTTTTAAATTGTTCAGTATGTCACTGAGGTTTTTATCGTCAAATGAAGCCATTGTTTCCTGAACTTTACTCAGCTTAACTTTATAATGCCGGTATAATCTTTCAAAACAACATCTTTGTTGATTAACGTTCTTGTACCTTTTTCAGTTTTTCCAGCTTCAATTTCTTATTAGGACTCAAATTAAGCCTAATTCGTTGATATTCTCCTCTTTTCTTAAGACGAAGAGCCTTATTTGTTAACACCTTTCTGCCAGTTTTACAAGTTTACATCCAATACAAAATTTGAAAATCTTCCAAACGGTTTATCAAGTCTTCGATCTCATCAGTGGACGATAAATAGTCATTTTCGAATCCAATTAATTTTAAATCCACATTTACACCCATTGCCCTGACTTCGAAACACATATTTTCGTGAATAATAATTTGTTTTGAGGAAACAAATAATAATTTGTTGTCTACTCTGCGAGTAATTACTTTCGAAATCTCGATAGCCGCAAAATCACCTTCATTGGATTGTCAACGATTCCATGATATCGAAATAAGTAAACTATACTTGTCATTAAAAAGAAAAGTAAATAAAGCTTCACGTTTTTCTGTGCTTCCATTCTCATCCTGCGAATCATCTTCTGGGACTTGACTCTGCTCCCTCTGCTCGTCGTTCGAAACTTCATTTTCCTTATCCAGTGGAATTTGATTTTGAACATTGTCCTCCATTTGATTTAATTCCTGTTCTGGACATTGGGAAAATTTCGTTCTTTTAAAACTTTTTGCTGGAGAAATCGTCCCCCTTTTTTAAAGAGATTTTCTTTTCTTTTTTCTTTTCGATAAATAAAAAGGGCAGTTGGGGAAAATGCTCGGAATTCTATCCGGCTTTAAATAAGGCCTTTTCAGATCCACCTGCAAACAATTATTATGAATAAAAATGTATAAATGTTAAGTATAATTAATTTTTTGAATTTTAAAATTATAGTCAAAACCTTTTTTTATTTCCTTTTCAATAAAATTTGTTTACAAATCTTCTAAACTAAATGATTGAAATATTTGTATTAAAAACAATTAATTGTTTAATTTCAACTACATATTTCAAAACAAATAAAAACATACAATTGTGTACATTATATATATTTATTATATGAATATAATAAATTCATACACGTTAACGCATTTAAAACTTCAGAAAAATTATTTTATTTTATAAAAAATCACTGTTAGGAGGCAACAACTGTACTATTTACAAAAATTAGAGTAATTTATATAATAATACTTATGGTATGAATAGTACTTGTGATTTAAATTTAAACAAGTTCAACTTTCTTTACAAATCCCAGCTTAAAATCCCCGTACAGGATCCTTAAAGTTTTGTAAACTGCAGGTACTTAAGTGTAAAGGATCCTGTAGGGAACCCGTAAAGGATCCTACACGGGATCCTGTATGGAATCCTGCACAGGACCTGTACAGGATCCCGAGAGGATCCTTTAAGGATCCTGTACGGGGATTTTAAGCTGGGATGTACAATGCATATAAAGTATACTTACTGATGCAATGACATTTCCCGTCGGATCTTTTACCTCCTTCCTCTATACGACATCTTAAGGTGAAAAATGTTTTTGACAAACGACTTGTCCTGTTTTCACGATAAAATCCTTTCGGGGAATAGCAGATTGCCATTTTTTAATTGTTTCCAAGTCTTTTGGAACAGAAAAAAGTGTATTTTTTTCTTTGCAACTTGAGTAACCCGAATTGCAATTCGGCACTATGCACTTACTCTTTGACATGTTTCTAAACATCTCAAATAATAATTTACATCAATTCACAATAAGTTTTTAGCTCTTCAACTACGTTATATTAAATTAAGCACTTTGATTCTAACGATACTTTCGATGATACAAACTTTTTGCTTATAAACACAGGAAATGTATTTATATCGTATTTATTTACTATCACAGCAGAACACATGACAGGTGGGAACGACAATGGTGCCGCGAGAAACTTGACGCATTGTAGGCATCACTAAGAGCAGACTGGTTTTTTAACAGAAAGATATGGCTGGTAATAAATTTTCAAGATTCGAAGGTTTTGTTGTGTATGTATACTAATTGGGTCTTTATCGGCACTGACTGCCCCCACAGCATCGAAATTTTCCTAAATATTTATTAAATATTTACTTGCAATATTCGGCATATTTAACTGAAAAGTTTAGTGAAAATTGTGTAAAGATTTATATGTCCCGATTAAATAAGTGTTTAGCGCGAAACTTTCCTGAACATTTCAATGAAATCTTCGCCTAATTATAATTATAATTATAATTAGGCGAAAATCTTCAGGAAATGTTCACACTAAACACTTATTTAATCGGGACATATAAATCTTTACACAATTTTTACTAAACATTGCAATTAGATATTCCGAATATTGCAAGTAAATATTTAATAAATTTTTAGGAAAGTTTCGGTGCTGTGGGGGTGGAACCATTATAGGGGGTTTATTTCGTGTGCCACAATTAGGTTATCCGGGCAACTGATTCGAACCACATCAGGGCCCAAAAAGCATCATGATATAATTTTATTGTTGAGGAAAACTATTACGGACCAAATAAACACCCTTTTAATATCTGGGACTATTATGGCAATTTCTACACTTTAAGGTGTGACGGAGGGTTGAGAATAGCATAGTTAAAAAAAATTTTAATATATTTTTTTATTTTTTTTTGACTTCGACTTCAAAAAGAAAAATTTGCATGAAATTTAAATGAAAACATAATACAAAGCTTTTTGTAAAATGAAGCATTCTGGGAATTGTAGGCCACTATTTATTTAAAAGTATGCAGGTACATAATATTAAAATCACTCATAGGTATAATAGTAATTTAACTAAAACAATACTATTCATTGCAATGTATGAGATAGAGCTGTTGTAAACGTGATGTAAAATTGTTATATACTTTTTTTATTGTGCTTGATAAGCACAATTCAGAACAAATTTTATTTTGTTTAAATTTTGATTTTTGAAAAATGTTCAAAAAAATTAAAATATAAAAGAAATTTTCTTTTAATTTTTGAAAAATATTTAAATTTTTTTCCCAGATAAATATTTGTTATCGTTTGCTAGATGTAGCACAATATTTGTTTTCAGTTTAATCAAAATTTTGTTGACAAAAAATAAAATGGCGTAGCCATCTTCTTGGACATATACGTACGTGAGCGCGTCAGTTTCAACAGGGCGCCATAGACTTTTTCGTTGTTATCTCGAAAAGTTATCGCGATCCCACTATAAAACTTTTACAACAAATTTCTTATTGCGTTCAGCTATCACTAAAAAAATTTAAAAAATCAGAGGGAGGGTGTTTTTAAAAAAAAAAAAATTTTTTTTGATAAATTTTAAATAGAGTCATTTGGGGAAAATGTTAACGGAATATCTATGTTTTACTAAAAACATTAGTTTTTTTTGTTAAAACGCAAAATGGACGTATTTTTTTTGCATGAACTTGTTTTTTACTTCCCTAGAAAAGTTTTATGGAGTACAAAAAAGTATTGATGCACCTGAATCGCCTTAAACTGACTGTTTACATCTACCCCGAGAATTTGAAATTTTTCTAAAATTCGGGGTAGATGTAAACACCACTGTAGTTAAGCGAAGTTTATGAAACAAGTTATTTCAAGTATACTACTGTTTTAAGGGATGGAAAAACTGAAAAAAGTTCTTCGTAGATGTATAGAAAAATCAACCAGTTGACTGGCTAATATATCTTAAAATAAACAATCAACCATTACAAAATTAGTAATGTAAAACTTGAATAACTTGAACAAATTTTAATAGATTTTCATTCAACTTGGTAAAAAAAAGTTTTTAAGGTTGCTGAATAAGAATCTAAAATCGAATTTTTTAATTTCAAAATGGCAGATCCAATAATTTATTAAATTTTTTTTAATGTAGTTAACGTTCTGTTTACATTTACCTCGAGTTTTCGAATTCTCGGGGTAAATGTAAACACTTAATTATTTATTAACTAAATTGACGAAAATCAAAGTTAATTTTTGTTAAGGCATTAATAAGGAAGAATTACAAATTTTAGTTTGATTTTTTAATTTATTTTTATGCAAATGCGAGACAAAATACTGAAACAGTAAAATTTTGATTTTACATCTTTTTTGCATTAAAAAATAACTTGTACTATGGCATTGCCAATTGTCAAAATAAAATATTGACAATACTCAGAACATCTTGTAGGTAAGCTGAGGTAAAAATATTGACGTTTTACTTATTTTTAAATTTCTAAATTTAGCTGAAACATCTACTGTTTACATTTACCCCAAAGGACTCTAATTAATGAAATTTTTTTTTCTAATAAATTTATTTAAAAAATACTGTTTATACTGAGAAATTTAAAAAAAAATTTTGAAAAAATATTGAAAATAACTGAAGTTATCTTAATTTAAAAAAATAAGTACATATATTTTCAAATTTGAATATTTTCAAAAAATTTTCGAAATTTTCAAAATCGTTTTCAGTTTATCATATTTTATCTTTATAGGTACAAGGAAACAAAGTTTCAAGAAAATTGCTTACAATGTCGAAAAATCGTCGATCATTTCACATGGAATTGCTCTCCTAAAGAATTTTTATGCATTGATTGTAAAAATAATTGTTGAAAATTTTACCCTGGTAACAGCAAATGGTGATAATGTAGTTAATCGAACTCATTAATGCAATAATAGTTGCAGTTGAACAGGAGGAACGTGTAATTATGTCCGGTTTCAAAGAGGAAGTAACCGGAATGGTGAAAAAGAATGTTCCCAATCAGCACATAAGCTTGCCACAAACTTGCATTAAGCTTGCTGTGTAAGGTGTGCAAACTTACAGAGCAAGCTCGTGGCAAATTTGTTTTAAGTAACAAAATGTCCTATTGCTGCAAGCTTGCACTGCAATCTTGCTACAAGATTATAATATAAGCTAGCTGCAAGCTTGTGAGGCAAGTTTTTGACAAACTTATTTGGCAAACTTGTAGCAAGTTTGACAACTAAGCTTGTCGTGCACTTACCTCAAAAGCTTGCAGCAATCTTATATCATAATCTTGTAGCAATATTGCAGTGCAAGCTTGCAGCAATAGGACATTTTGTTACTTGCCACAAACTTATCACAAGCTTAATCTGTAAGCTTGCATACCTTGCACAGCAAGCTTATGTGCTGATTGAGTCTAAATGTATACCAGGTCTCAGTATCTTTTTTGGCATTCTTAAGATATTCTATGTCTGGTCCAGTGTTTTTCAATTATATTTTTATAGTGCACTAAGCATTCGCTGAGATTGTCCCACATATGTACATATTGTGTCTTGAAAATGTCTTATAAATATGTTCTGAGAATGTCCCAAACATGCCTTAAAAATGTCCTTAGTGGGTCCTGAGAATGTCCGAATCATGTCCTAAAAATGTTCTCAACATTTCCTGAGAATGTCCCAAATACTTGCTGAAAATATCCATATGACACATATAGACGTATTCAGGCCAGACATAGAATTTTATTTAGATGCCTTTAAGTCTGCCTTTAAGAAATCATCAGAATATATTTTTTAAGATAGGTCAGAATTTCCCAAACCGATCACCTAAAACTAAAAAATTTTCTTTTTGAAGCAAAATACTTTTTTTGGCTCCTAATATGGTTAAAAAGAATCCCTAAAAATTTAAGCAAAAAAAATTTTTTTTGTAAAGTTATTAACAATTGAAATTTTTAGTACTGCCTAATTAAAATTTTTTTAATTTTTTAATTTAAAAAATTTTTTTATATAATTTGTTTATAAAACGTTAATAAACAAATATGTTAAAACACTTTAATGAAATCTTTGCAAAACTTTAAAGTTTCGCGCTAAACGTTTATTCAAGAGGAACCTTAAGATCTTTATACAACTTTCAATAAACATTGCAATTAAATATTGCGAAAATTGCAAGTAATTATTTAATAAATTTTTAGGGAAAGTTTTGGTCAAAATTTAGGTCATTTTTAATAGCAGTTTTCATCTACACGTCAAAAATTGACGAAAAAACTCCCTCTTTCTGATCTTCCTTTAAAATTTTTGTCAATTTTAAGGGGGAGCCTACTTTAGAACGCCTAAAAATAGTTTTTTTTAAACATTTTTTTAGGAAAGAGAAAAATAAGTTAGACCTCCGGGTTTTTTTGATATGTTTCTGTACATATTTAAAGCTTTTGTGAATCTTTGGGGTGATATCACCCCAAAAAATTAATCAAGGTACAAATAAAAAATTTTCCTGAAATTTTGAAGCAAATCGAACAATATTAACACGTGCTTCTGGTCGACTGAAATTTTAAATGGAAAATATATGAAATTTTCCTGTAAATCACACAAATATTATTCTAACTAAATGAAACATGGAAAAAAATTTGTGAAAAACAAAGTGAAAATATCGATGATAAACTACCAAAACGGTATATTGCTCAGAAGGGTGCCTATTTAATTAATAAAAGATATTGATTTTTTGCGAGTTTCTAAACGATAAATTTTTTTAAATCAATTTCAGATTAATTGTTCTTTTTTAGGGTTCCGTACACCTACGGTATACCAACGGAACCCTATTGGTGAGACTTTAATATCCGTAGCCCCGAATCGTGCCCCCCCCCCCCTAGGGGCTAAACTATTTGACCTAGAGAGCTCAAATTTAGTACAGATATGCATTTTAACACATAGATTACAGGAAAAATATAGAGAATGCGATTGGAGGTGATAGTCATAGCGTTGTCAAGGAAATAACAAAATTTGTGGCCAAAGATGCATTAAATGGCCATATTGTTGTCAAGGAAAAACTGAAAAATTTTTGAAAATTTTTTTTTTCTAAGTTTGCTTTTAATATAAAATATTTAATACTTCAATATTTTTTGTTATTAATATAATACAAAAGTACAAAAAATCCTACCAATTGTTGTCACAATATCACAAGTATTATTCTTATATTTGTGTACGGAAGCCGCCAATTTAGTGTGAGTGCAACTCACACTTGTCCAGTTTTTTTATCTTGACGTTTCTGAGTGTCAATCTAATATTAATTAACAACTTGGTTTCTCTACAGCAAGAAACTTTAAAGTATATTATAATAAAATAATTATCCAAGATGAGGAGCAAAAACAATTTGTAGCTCAAGTGACTAAATGAAAAAAAAACTTTGCCAATGCGAAAAAACACTAATATCTAATCTTTCGACAAGTAAACTTTAAATACTATTCTTGTTGACTGTGATAGCGACATGGCATATTTGTTAAGCATGTTAATGGAGCAAATACTTTCAAAAACTTTTGGAAAAATGGAAAGATTTACCTCTTATCGTGTACTAAAAAAACCTAAATTTTGAGATTTTTAAATGAATTTATATAAGCTAGAAATTTTTTTATGTTATTATCAGGAAAACTTATATGTATTTTCCATTTAAAATTTTAGCCGACTAGAGGCACGTGATAATAGTGTTCGATTTTCTTCAAACCTTCAGGAAAATTTTTTTATACCTTGACAAATTTTTTGGGGTGAGATCAAAAATTTGGAAACATCGCCTAAATAAGAACCACCCTAATATATGTGTGTGTAAAAGGAAACGTTACCATTTGCTATTAAATTGTAGATTTTCAAAATTACTATATATTGAAGTTTCACGATTGTTTATATTTGTGGTATAATGTTTTATTACATTAAGAACTAAAACTATATAAATGTTATAAAGTTTAAAAAAAAACCCGAGTAACGAATTCCAAAAAGCTATTTTAATGTACAGAAGCATCAATATCGAGTTGTTAGCTTTAAGAACAACGCTGTTTTCTCAAAAACTTAATTTTTGGCGTAAGGTCTCCTTTAACTTACCAGGTCACATAATTATATGAAATTTTAGCTAATATATGAAAAAACTGAAAGTTGACGTGCAAACTCTTTAGTTTCGACCTATTATCCCGCATAACACTTGTCCCAACAGATCGGGATTCTTCAAGCAAACATTATTTGGTACGTTGGGAAACAAAATTAGGGTAGTCCTAGATTCTGTTCTAGGTTCCGACCTACGTTAAAACGTATGTTTTTGTCCTCTTAAAAAAAAGAAAATTGCTTTAGAATTATAATTTTTTTTTATATTTTAAATAATAATTTTCAAAAACTATAATAAAATATGGAAGATTTAATACTTACTATTATATTTGAATTTATCACAGCAACAGTGTCGTGCAATTTCGGTTAATAATAATAATTTAATATTATTTCATTTTTCTTTGATTATTATTATTTTATTAAAAATTAATTTTATTATTAACAATAGCAAGTAAAAAATGTATAAATTTTTTATTTTGTTATTTTATTATTTCATGAAATTTTTATAATATTGTTGTTTTTTTCAATAATTGAACTTAACAATAATAATTTAATTTTTATTAACATTTAAAATTTAATAATGATTGTTTCTTCGTCTTTCACTCTCTTCTCATCCTCTGTTTAGATATGGGAAATATAAAAATATTGTCCTTAAATTGTATGTTTTTCTGTGTGATGTATAGGTACTACGAAAGTATTGTTTTCTATTTTCAATCTCCATAATTTACAATAAACAAATGTAATAGGCCATGATCTTAAAGATTCCTTTGTCTTATATACATTAACTATATTTAACATCCTAGAATCAATTGGTGT
This sequence comes from Leptopilina myrica (nomen nudum), assembly GCA_032872475.1. Classification (NCBI taxonomy): domain Eukaryota; kingdom Metazoa; phylum Arthropoda; class Insecta; order Hymenoptera; family Figitidae; genus Leptopilina; species Leptopilina myrica (nomen nudum). The sequence continues at coordinate 15,786,994 of CM065462.1, read as the reverse complement.
AGTGTATATGGAATCCTGAAATTGTATTCTTTCTCCTATTAAACAAATGTCATCTTCATTGTGGTTAATTATATTTTTTATTATAATTATGCTTTTGTCCTTTAAAAAAAAACAATTAGGTATCTCCTTTAGTTTTTGTGTTTATAATATAATAATTTGTTTCCAATTTTCTAAATTCTTCTAAATTAGATGAAGCCGTGTCTATTAGAGGTCCTTTAGAATGTTTTATAGACAATGACTTTATTTTATAAGGATCGAGAAAAACACAACTTTGTACTGATTCTATTTCTGAGCTTCTTCGTGCTAACTGCTGAAGTACTTGATTTTGTTTTCTTATTGTGTTTTTGATTGCGAACATATAATTTTCGAATCTAAAGGAACTAAAATTATCAAGTGCTGCATATTTATTTTAGCAAAGAGTTAACAAATGTTATATTTACAGGATTTTTCACAAGTTTAGGATCTATCAGAATCGAAATAACTACATGCAGGGTTATAAAGTTTTTATACATATATTTTCTTTAAATTCCTTTTAAAACTACCGGCCTGGTGTAAAGAAGAAATTATCTGAATTCCACTCCTTTCCATAAACCATATTCAGAAATGGATCTTGGTTTTCTTTGGAAATCTTGTGGCATGCCTGATGCCAATGCTTGAAGTCTTTTTGAAATTTCATTAATTGAAGGGTGCGCTAAAAGAACGCATTAAGCGCCAACACGACACTTTAACTTTTCGAGCTAATTATCATTAATTAATATTAATTTATTGATAATAAAAATTGTTGGTAATTATTATAATTTTTAACTAAATAAGAATTTCTTACTGATTTAACCATATATTGTACAGAAAAGGTTTATAACGTCAAATTTGATGCAAATCTAACCTAAGAAAAAATGGCGCTTAATGCTTTCTTTTAGCGCACCCTTCAATTTTATTGGAAGAAAGTCTGACTTTGAACTTTGAACTTTCTCATATCACCCAACAGAATAAGATGTAAGTAATCATGAGGAACGCATGAGACAAATCTAAATTGTGGAATTTTACTAAATATTGAAGGCCCTTTTTGGTAATCATCTGAGTAAACACCATTTGCTATGTCTTCATCGGTTTTTAGTTTCACAGATTCCTTTATAGAAGGAAAGTATACAGTTCCTCGTCGACGCCTCTTACTTTTCTTGGACATCTTCTTAGCATTACTTTTGCTCCGCTTCTTCTTATTCCATATCCATTTCCCTTCTATATTACACTTTGGGAAACTATTATAAGCAGTATGACCTTTGACATTTAGAACAAACGACTTCGCTGAAGCATCACAAATTTAGCAATGTAACGTAACTGGTATTGTCCTCATTCATATAGCCATTTTAAATTAAATTAATAATATCCGTTTTGAATAATTGTAAAAATAGATTAGCATCTTTTGGTTTTTTATCTCCAAAATAGGCACCCACTATAAATACTTTTTTAAGAATATCGTCTGAAGCTAAAATCAACCAACAATTTTTCTTTGTGGATTTAAATAATGGCATTCCATCAACATATATAGTAGTTTTACATAATTCACAGAAAGGCCTAAAATTTTTCTTTAGAACATAATTCTTTTCACAATTTTATTAAAACCAAAATGATAATATTGACCACTTTCCATTGTAGTTAAAGGAGTTGTTCTTGGAACCGTTCTACCATCTTTAGGCAATTTAAATTATGTATATCTTCTAATAATAATAAGTAACACAATTAAAGCAATAATGCTTATTTTAAATCGAAGTGTTGGTCAACCGCAATTCTGTATTTTTAAATGAAATGTCATTATGTTGTAGAAAGTCGGAACAGCTTGTGCCAATTTTTTCATTGTTTAGAAAACTTTAATCTGTACTAAAAAAAATTTTTTCACTATCAGTCAGTTAAGAATGTATATTTTCAAATAAACATTCACTTTCTCTTAAAAAGTTGTAGCTACTGGTGCTTTCAATTGAATTTTTATCAAAAGTAATTGAAGCTGTTAATGACGTTTTCGAGTTTTGTTCTGAATGCAATTTTTCAAAATCTGAAAATGAATAATTTAAAAACTTATTTTTCATAATTAAACAAAATTATTAAAAAAAACAAAATAGGTAAAAGATTCACACTCAATTGATTTTCCGCATCGTTGCAATCAATAATTTTTTCTTTTTTAATATTCTCTCAGGAAATTCATTTGAAAGCAGTGAACAATCTTTGACTAAACATTTAGTGTATTCTACTACTAAAATAACCTCCATATCTTTTTGTGTATTTGAAGCAAACAATCTACGTTTGTGTCTCGCGCTATAATTTTTAAACTTCATTTTCTCTATCCTTGGTTATTATTTGTATCTATATTATAAAAAATGAAATTTCTATAAAACTTGACAATTTTAGTTTGAGATATAAAATAACTCTAAAATACGTTTACATTTATGTTAGTATAAAAATACTTTTTTAATTAACAAACATTTTATAATGAGTAATAAAAATTATATTTTTTCTAAAGTTTATATACAACTAGCAAAATTCTACGCGCGCGATGCGCGCGTGAATGATTTACGGGATTATCATAGTAGTAATTTACCTGCCTGTCTTACCACAGAAAAAGTACATACGGGAAAATGTTCATGAATAATAAAATAAAGAATATATTTCATAACTATGGATACGGAAAAATTTTTGAAAATCCTACAAAACCGTAGGTTGAAAATGTACGGAAAAATTTTTTCAGGAAAAGTTCTCGAACTGTACCTGAACACCTGAACAGTGAGAAAAGAACATTTTTATTAAAATTCGTCGAAAGAATTCAATTATTTCAAGAAACAGTAAAAAGATTTTCTCAAGTATTTAATTATTTCTATAAGTTGCAAAATTCTTTAGATTTTACTAAATTCTTTTGAAAACTATTTTTAAAAAAAATCCTTTACTAGAATTCAGATATTTTCATAAATTTCTATAAAATTCTAAAAAACAACTAAACAACAACAGAAATTCAATTATATTTAAAAATTTGTTTAAATTCTTATCAAAATTTTAATTATTTTTATAAATAATTAAATTAAATTGTTCTGTACAATTCATTTTTTCAAAAATTTTAATAAAATTCTACGCAAACATTCAATTATTTTCATAAATAATAACATTCTTTGGAAGTATTCAACTACTTTCATAAATAGTAAAATTCTTTGCAGAAATTCAATTATTATCAATAACATTTTAATAAAATTAAATAATAAAATTTTCAATTAAAATTATTAAAAAAACATTATTTTCAAAAAATTTTAAGAAACTTGCTAAAAGAGTTATTTACCATTTATAGAAACTCTAATAAAAATTTTTTAAGTCATTTGTAGATTTATTTATATTTGAAATCAAATAAATTTAAATTTGATGAGAAAAAAACCGGAAATAATTAGGACAAAGTCGTGGAAAACCCGGGAATTTTGTTAAATATAGTGCACAAAAAAATTATTATTACAAATTTTTAATTCCTTAAATTGTCAATATTTAGGGACGTATGACTCTCCCCAAATTTAACTCTATATAATTGTTATTTCATGGAATTTTAAACTTTATAATTATTATTTACTCAAAAGGCAGATATATCTAAAATTTAATGCTAACATTATTGCTTAGTTTTTATTTTATGTCACTGAATACGTAATTCGTAGAATATTCTATTAATTAATGAAAATCTATTGTTAATTATATGCAATGAAGATTATAAAAAATGAATTCTTCCATTAAATTAAAATTATGTAAAATATTATTTCACGTATTTAAATTTATGTTATTTGAAAAATATCCTGAAAAACCATCATTATTTCAAATAAATAAAAAAAATTTAAGCCACTCACCTTAGGAGTGAGTGTTTATAAATTTAAAAATTCTATTAAATAACAATTATAATGGTATAAAATTGAATTTGGGGGAAGTCATGCGCCCCGAATTTTTAACCACAAAAATAGAAACAACACTTTAAAACATATCTGTCAATTTAAACATTACTTATATAAAAAAACAAAAGACGACACTTTCTGTTCACGGAATAGCAAATTATTATTATGTATTTACACTTGAAAAGTCTAGGACTAACCTAATTTTGTTTCTAAACGTACCAAATAATGTTTGCTTGTAGAATCCCGTTCTGTTGGGACAAGTGCTATGCGGTATTACCATATGAATTAGGGAGTTTTCGAAGTACAAGATTAGAGAGCTGTAAGCACTTATACTCACAGCGTCTTCAACATGAATTCCGAAGAATCTTTAAATCATATTGTAATAGAAGTTATCAAGTCTTTGTAGTTTCATAAATGAAATGTTTATTATTCAGATAATTCACTGGAATTCTCCAAAAAAACAAAAAGTAGGAAATAAACAAATTGATGAATTCAGAAAATTGCATCAAGTGTTTCTGGAATTGGATGGAAATTTGCTTCGAAGAAAACTTCTAAACTGTAAACATGAGCCGCCTTTGATAAACGTAAGTTTAACAATCTATCATTTTGAAAATAATTTAACCATTAATATACCCACCTCAAAAAAGCTTTGAAGTAAAATAATAAAGATTTTAAATTTTTTTAAACTGAATTTTTGATTTGTTTAAATCCGTTGATGTGAGAAAAAGATTTGACCTTTGATAATTATACTGCAAAAAATTGAGATAACATGACTACCACGTATTACACAGACATAAAAACCTACTCTACATACATATATTATTATTGTTCCATCCCGTGTAGAAGTTTCGCCACGGCCCGATGTAGACCTGGTCAGAAAATCCATATTTAAAAAAAATGTAAAATAATTTATGTTAGAATTTTTCGCTAATAGAATATTTTAAAATATGAATATTTCGACTATATGAGCACATAGTGACATCTATTAGATGTCAATTGAACTCTTTGGTTTAGAGTTAGGTGTTACATATGATGATTACTTCGATATGGTTGTCGAAAAGTAATTATGAATTTTAAAAATGAATTTTGATCCGAAAAAATAAGCTGCGTGAACGAATGCACTGTGCATCTGTAAGGACTCGAACCCCAGTTCATAGCTGCCTGTCGCGGGAAAATTGTAATACAATTTAATAAAAGAATCATAATTTTTAAAAATGACTATATTAAAATCGTAGTGAGTCAAAGTATCGAAAGAATAAGAAAAATTGAAATAATTCTTTTAAATTTTAGAATAAAATACATATTTCAATCTTTAATATAGTCAATACTAAAAATTATGAGTGAGTCAAAAAGGACAGAAAATAAAAAGACGTTAGAAGGAGGAGGATAGAATTATCGTTTCGAAAGTATTTCGCACACACACAAATGAGCTAACGCAAGCACCACACTATACATCATACTATACAAACACAAACTATATACAATTTCGGAGATCTATATTAAAACCTATAAACGCATACATATAAACTTAACTTAAATACAAATAAACGCAATAACGCACGCACGCTGTACATTGGGAGATACAGTTTTCAACTTCCTTATATACTAAACGCGAGAAATTTTCTGAGCTTGTGAGAAAGTGATATTTTCTCAATATTTTGTTTAAAAAAGTTCTTAATTTATTTTTCATTGTAAATACATACTTTCGTATGCTGGGTCAAAATTTTATTCAGAAATGTTTATCATATTACTGTTTTAAAATTATTTGTTTCTGGATTAAAATTATGTTTCTATTGAAATTATATCCAATTTTTCGTTATATAAAAAAACCCATCATTTAATTTATTAGCATAAGAAAATGCAGCATTTCTTAAATCATTTTTTTTAATACCTGCCAATGTCCCAATTCATCTTTGTAAATTTTGAATGCTCTCAAATGCTCATTTAAAAGACAATGGACTATGCCTTTTACTACAATTAGGAAATCTTCATTGTCGATTAAAATTATTGAATGAACAAAATAAAACTGTTTACCCAATTACGAGAACATTACAATTACTGTGTCTGGTCTAATAGTGTCCCCAGTATATTGTATCTTATTAGTTGTTAACAAACTATTCGGAATTCCATTTGGTAACAATTGAACATAATTCGATATATCTCTTAAACATTTTAACGGCATTTTTTTTCTTGCCAGTTACATACGTTGGATGAGTTGAAGTGTGTGTAATGTGTAATAACACATTAATCTGTAATTTAATTTTAATTGATGTCGGATAGCAATACTCTTACATACGTTAACTCTTCAAATAGAAACATGAGAATATTTTTTAGCCCCCTGATGCTTGCTCTCAAAGTGCATACAGGAAATATAACAGAGAGGACCAACTTTTCGCATGATGGATGAATAGTGGATTAAATTATGATGTTTCGGTTTTAAGTTGTATTTCAAATTTATAGTCAGTAACTCTAAATATTCTGAAACTTTAGAGTCTAGAATATCTGAAGTTTCAAAGGTTATTTTTTGACTGAATAATATTTCTAAAATTTCTTGTAACAGTAATAATAACTGACAATATTCATCGTTCTCAGTAACATATGATCCGATTATTAGATTTAAATTTTTTGTTAAATTAAACATTTCTGCAGAAGATAGAATAATACATTTTCGTTTTTTTGTTAAATATTGTTCTAAAATTATTAGGGGTTTGTTTATATTTCCGTTAGGGCCATAATAAAAAGCCTGCAATTTATTATTAAGTTGTTCTAATGAAAAGTATTTTTTAATATAAATGAAGTAATTTAGAATGAATGCGATATCGTATCTACAAATACCTTCTAGAACATCATGCATTATATCTACCGCAGGATTGTTTGTTACATGGAATTCTGGAATTTTGTTAAAAACACAAGTTTTCTTTACACCTGTGGAAGATACATTAGCTGAAGTAATAGGTAAAGAAATATAATTTTCTTTATTAAGAAGAATGCAATTTTTTCTTTTAAAATTATATTTATATCTTTAAAATCTGTTAAGCAAAAACGGCAAAATTTAGAAGCACGAAAGCTTTCAACAAATCCAAATATTGAATTAAACCCAAATTATCGCCGATAATTAAAGCTAAGTCAAAGTAAACAATTTCTTTACCAGTGGGTAGATTTAATTCAATTCCTTCCTCGCGTAAAAATTTTATTTCTTGTATGCTTTTTCAAAAATTATGGAGTTTTTAAAAGCTGTTCTATCCAAAGTATTGAAAAGTATAAACAAGAAAATATTTTCTATTTTAGATTGAAAATCTTTAGGTAAACAAGCAATACTTAAATAAACAGCTCCGCATTTTGAGATACCTTTATGGCTGCCCAGTGGATTATTATTTTCGTAGTCATCATAATATATTATTAGAGGGAAAACTATTTTTGTGGATTCATGACTTGCAAGTTTAGATTTCCAATGGGAACCTTGAATCAAATTTGAAATAATTTTATGACTACAATTTAAACTATTAACATATTCCATAGTTTTTGTAAAAACGTCTGGTAATTCTAAACACTTTTTAAGTACATATCTTATAGGAATAAATTAAGCAGTAACTTTAACGTTTTCTCTTGTAATTCCAGTAGGCATTGTTTTAAATTCTACTCTCTCTCCTATCTTGTAAGTTTCAGGCATAATAAATGTATTGCAATGTTTAAATTGGGAAAATCTTTTATTCTCTGTATCTATATTCCGAAAAGGTTTCGCAAATTTGGATGTCGCCAGGGAGGTCTAATCTCTCCTGGAATCCTTGTCGTTTTTTGGATGTGGATTATTTTGTGCGTTTTGACCAAAATTTGGTGGCAAGTCCCGATTATAATTATCGTACCATTGCTGAATGAGGTGCGGTGGAGGCGCCGACGGTGGGAAAGGAGGTTGCTGGCCTTGAGCATTCTGCTGTTGGTTTGGTGGATAATAATATGGTCTTTACGAATTTTGTGCGTGGGCGGTCTACGTCCTTTTCACCCTTTCTGCGAGAAAGCAGAGCTAGACGAGTGGAAAGAACTAGAAGTAGAGCGGTGGCGCGACCTATGTCTCGAGGGTTTGGTAGTGGAGGGCTTTGGTGCGCTGTTCGGTTTTTCCGATTTAGTAGTATTTTTGATATCGATACTATTTAATTTTTGTTTTAATAAATCGATTTGTTTTTGATAAGTTTCGATTTTGTTTGAATTTTGTTCAGATTCTGTTTTTGTTTTTCGCTTTAGGTTTTACTTTTGTTTCTACTTTTGTTTCGGTTTCGATAGATTCCACGGGAGGGGTCTTAGACTGAGATGTTTGCGAATCCATTGCGTTCAATTGATTTCTATTGCGAGGGTTACGAGATCGCTTAGCGACTTGTTCGCGTAATTGTTGTATGTACTCTATTTTTTCTTGATACTTGCGTATCTGGTCTAAGAGTTCTTCGTAAGTCGAAAAGGTATTTCGATCGAAGTGTGTAAGTAGATTTGGATTGGTCATGTTATTCAGTGGGAAGTTTTTCCATAGTAAAGTAAATGGGGCACGTGACCACTGAATAACATAACCTTAAGATTTAAGTAGATTCTATCGAGGTGAACTGTTTCTGGGATTTTGTTCCGTAATTTGTTGTAAAGTGCGCCGGTTCTCACAACAAAGTCTATTCCTGGCTCGTCTTCTGATTGTACCGAACGATGGATTTTGTTTAAAATTTGTGCAACATCATTTACATCGCTAAATGTTTTTCGGAACGCTTTAGAAAATTGGGTCCATGTTGTCCATTTATGGCGAAACATGTTGAACCAAGTGAAGGCTGTAACGGTTAGAGTTTGAGAGAAAATCGGAAGCGCGTCATCAGAATCTATTGTTGATGCATTCATTTTTCTTTCCAATTCATCGATAAATATGTTTGCATCTAATTTTCCTGGAAATTGTAAAACCCATAGGGTCAGACCATTATATATCGAATAAAGTCGTTTCGGCCTAATTTTGGAAAAAATTGATTTTTTCAGGAATGATTTTTTATGATGTCTAGGGAACGATATAAAAAGAATTAGGTTAAAATATTTATTACTTTTCTTAAAATTTGAAAGTAAAGTGGAGAAGATGCCGAAAAATGTCACTTTTTTTGCTGTTAGAAAATGTATAAAAAAACATAGAAAAATGCTTAAAAATGTTAAAAAAGTTAATGATTCTTGTTTAAAATTACTTGATTAATTAATCCGTATTCAATAAACTAGTAAAACATTAAAATAATAGATAAAACATGGTTTTAAAGTTGGTGTGCCAAATAATCTAATTTTTGCAACTTTTATCAATGAATTACAAGAAAGTGAAATTGTTAAATTAAAAAAAGTCACCGAATATAGAGTATTTTCGATAAACTTTCAGATTTTCTTATCAGTCTTTGTTTTTCCTTTAAATATACAAGAAATATTAAGTTGAAAATACGCGATTTCTAAATTTTTGCAACCTTTGCAACGTAATATCTCCGTTAAAGAAAAATAAAGAAATTTGGCACTTTCACGGCTATTAAATCACAACAAAATCTACACGCACCAAAGAGTTTCGTTTTGGTTCCGAATCTAATTTAAGAGATACAAGTGTTTAAAAATTTTACTTTATTTCAGGTTAAAACTGTATATTGTCTTCTAACTGAAGTTGGTTTGAATTTGAATTACCGTAACATTTTTAAGCATTTTTCTATGTTTTTTTATACATTTTCTAACAGCAAAAAAAGTGACATTTTTCGGCATCTTCTCCACTTTACTTTCAAATTTTAAGAAAAGTAATAAATATTTTAACCTAATTCTTTTTATATCGTTCCCTAGACATCATAAAAAATCATTCCTGAAAAAATCAATTTTTTCCAAATTTAGGCCGAAACGACTTTATTCGATATATAATGGTCTGACCCATGATTTGATGATTTTGTACAAATTAGGAACATGGGTTCGTTGCGCGTGAGAGGCGTTAAGAACCGTATTCTCGGGAAAATCGGTTGATTCATGATTAATTGTATTGTTGTTGTCTAAAGGTGTTGGAATTATATAATCTGGTGCTTCAGAGAAATGAAGTGCGCGATTTGTTGTAGTTCAAGGTCGCGAAGGTGTGAGGAACGAGAGTGGGGGAAGTGTTAGCGCTGCAACTGCAGTTGCACTTTGGCTTGTAGTCATAGTGTTTCCCGCAAATGTAACCGTGGTAGTGGTTATGGTGGGGGGTAAACAGGTTGGTTGCGCAACGTGTTCTCCACTTAAGTCGTATGCCCAACGAGAGTCATGCCATGGAGATTGCGCATGTGTCGGTTAGAGCTGTGCAATCTTGTTTATAATGTCCTTCATGTTTGTCATTTCTGTGCGAAGTTGTTCTACAGATTTTGTTGTTTCTAACCTAAGTGTGTTTATTTCGCGGTGGGTTTCGCTATATAAATTGAGCATGTGTTGTAGGTGGGGGATGTTGTTGGTTCGGATCAATCATGGGTTATAACAACAAAAAGTTGTCATTAGTTGCACGCGATGATGCATCTTTTTCGATACGTGCGGTCGTGTTACCTGGATTTTCAGGGTTTACGGAAGCCGATTTGTTTTGGTTGGGTGGGGTTCTCAACATTTTGTCGGAATTTCTAAACGCGATTGTTTGAAAACGTGTTTGTGTTTTGGTTGTTGATTGTTTTTAGGGTTTCTTCTTCAGCATAGTTGAAAAGGTGTTCTTTTTTGAATAATAATAATAAATTTTTTATTTAACCATTGATAATTTATTTAATTAGTCTAATTAACTTTGGTTAATTTTAAAAAAAGAGAGAAAAGAAAACAAAATTGTAACTTTAAATTAAAATTTATTGATCAAACAATTTCATTTTAAAATTCAATTTTAATTTGATTTAGTTGTTAAATTTTATTAATTTATTTGTTAAAAAATTTTATTTTATTAATTTATTTGTTAATAAAATTTTATTTTATTAATTTATTTATTAATAAAATTTCATTTTATTAATTTATTTGTTAAATAAATTTTATTTTATTAATTTATTTATCAATAAAATTTTATTTTATTAGTTTATTATTAATAAAATTTCATTTTATCAATTTAAAAAAGAACGGAAAGTTTTATTTTATTTTGATGGAATTTGGATTGGACAAAATTAAAATTTTATTCTGTCTGTAAATTCGAAAGTGACTAGGAAGAAGCAAGTATAATTTGAAAACACAGTTTTGGCTAATAGAAAAACTACGTTGGGCGCAAAAAATGTGTGAAAACACAGTTTTGGCTTATAGAAAAAATACGTTGGGCGCCAAAAATGTGGCAACCTATTTAAGATTTATTCAAAATATTAGATAAATAATGGGAGTTCGACTTAAATGGGATGGAACAATTTTCCGACCAATAATCCTTAGACTTGCAGAAAATTTCTTCCTTCTTTTAAATTGCCAAGCCAAGAACGCGGAGAAATTGAACAAACTTACTTGTATTTGTGTTACTTTTTGTAACACCTTCAACTGTAGTAGGGTGAGCAAATCCTGCTGAGCGGCAGTGAAGGTCGAAAATTTTGTCCAATTTGATCCAAATTTTAATATAAGGCAACGACCCCATGACGGATCCTAATCAATTTGCTTTTCTGATATGTAAGTTAAGAAATATGTCAAAGGGCTTAGGGGGTTAAGTATGCAAAAAATGCCCCCGCTTCTATTTTCCTCAAATTTGAGCCATATGTTACTATCCATATGACTATAACTTTCTGCAATTTTGAACTCAAAATTCGCTTTTTTGGGGGAGTTATGGAGGGGGAAAGCAAAATCAAAAAACTTATTTTTCTCGAAAACTACTGAACCGATTTTAATGAAATTTTAAGAGGTTGTAAATATAGATAAGACGATTTTAGAAAAAAAAATCCAAATTTTTTTTTCAAAAAAAATTTTTGAAAATTTTTTTTGAAATTTCCAAAAAAAATTTTTAGGGTTATTTTTTTAAGTGACCACTTTCTCTTTTGTTGCAAAAAGTATCTTATAATGTCCCCTTTAACATATATTTTTTTCAAATTTTTTAAAAATATAGTTTTTGAGTAAAATGTCAAAAACCATGGTCATGCTATTTGTCACGTACGGTAATGCACATATATACATATGGGCCATATTAATGTGATAGGGTATAGCTAAATAAGTATGAAAAAAGTAACCCGAATATATTTTTCCCATTCATTCCTACCCACTTAAAAATAACTTTTTCAAATTTTTAACTCAAAATTTTGAGTTTTTTTGAACTTATGGAGGGGAAAAAATCGAAAAACGCATTTTTTTCAAAAACTACTGTATGTATTTTAATCAGCTTTGGATATGTTGAAAAAACAACTAAAGAGATTCCAAAAAAAATTTTCAAATTTTTTTTTCAAAAAATTTCAAAATGAAAGTTTTTCGAAATTTTCAAAAAAACTTTTTTTAGTTCCATTAAAGTGACAGTTTTAAGTATTTTCTCATTTCATTCTCTTATTTGATCTACTACATAAAAAATTTTGCCCGACATGATTTCAAGATGTGTCACGGTAAAAAACTCAAAAACCCTACCCGGAACATTTTTATGTTGTATGCGAATGGTCAAATAATTAATTATTTATTTAATTACAAAATAATAATTAGGGGTTTTCTGAATACAAGCCTGAAATCGATGTCAAAAAAATTATTTCCTAAGAAAAATCCAAATTTTTTAATGTTACATTAAAAAAAATTTTTTTTTGATCGTTGAAGCGGTACATCACAATTTTTTCTATTTAACTTCTTTAACAGTCTTACTTTTTAAAAAATAATGGCCTACATGATTTTAGAGTTCGACACGGTAAAAAAACTCCAAAAATCCTAAAATTTGATTTTAAAATTTTCGAAATTTTGTTGTTTGTCTAAAAATATTTTTTTAAATCAACTTCAGATTTGTATTTATCAACCTTAATAAGCCACTAGTAATAAGTTGCAAAAATATTTGACAGTTTTTTTTTAAATTAAACATTTGCATACAACATAAAAATGTTCCGTGTAGAGTTTTTGATTTATTTACTGTGACACATCTTGAAATTATGTCGCGCAAAATTTTTTATTTATTAGATCACATAAGAGAATGAAATGAGAAAAAAAAAATTTCAAAAATCTTTTTTTACAAATAATTTCAAAAATCTTTTTTTTCAAAAATCTCTTTAGTTGTTTTTTCAACATATCCAAAGCTGATTAAAATACATACAGTAGTTTTTGAAAAAAATGCGTTTTTCGATTTTTTCCCCTCCATAAGTTCAAAAAAACTCAAAATTTTGAGTTAAAAATTTGAAAAAGTTATTTTTAAGTGGGTAGGAATGAATGGGAAAAATATATTCGGGTTACTTTTTTCATACTTATTTAGCTATACCCTATCACATTAATATGGCCCATATGTATATATGTGCATTACCGTACGTGACAAATAGCATGACCATGGTTTTTGACATTTTACTCAAAAACTATATTTTTAAAAAATTTGAAAAAAATATATGTTAAAGGGGACATTATAAGATACTTTTTACAACAAAAGAGAAAGTGGTCACTTAAAAAAATAACCCTAAAAAATTTTTTTGGAAATTTCAAAAAATTTTTTCAAAAATTTTTTTTGAAAAAAAAATTTGGATTTTTTTTCTAAAATCGTCTTATCTATATTTACAACCTCTTAAAATTTCATTAAAATCGGTTCAGTAGTTTTCGAGAAAAATAAGTTTTTTGATTTTGCTTTCCCCCTCCATAACTCCCCCAAAAAAGCGAATTTTGAGTTCAAAATTGCAGACAGTTATAGTCATATGGATAATAACATATGAGCTAAATTTTAGTAAAATAGAAGCGGGGGCATTTTTTGCATATTTAACCCCCTAAGCCCTTTGACCTTAATTTTGAGGGAAGGTCAGGTCAGAAGGAGTTTTCTCGTCAATTTTTGCTGTGTAGATGAAAACTGCCCTTAAAATTGACAAAAATTTTGAGGGCAGAGAGAATTGTTTGTCAATTTTTTACCTGTAGGTTAAAACTGTCCTTAAAATTCACCTAAATTTTAAGAGCAGAGGTATTACTCGGTCAATTTTTGACCTGTAGTTAAAAACTGACCTTAAAATTGACCGAATTTTTGAGGACAGAGAGAATTGTTTGTCAATTTTTGACGATTATGTCAAAACTACCCTTAAAAATTACCTAAATTTTGAGAGCAAAGGGGTTAGTTTGTCAATGTTTACCTGTAGGTTAAACATAAATATAAAAACATAGAATCACATATATTTTTTATATTTTTATAAACAAAACAAATTTTTTTGTAAAATTTAATTATTAATAATAAAGCCATGAGTTTAATGTTTTTCAATATTGACTATTTTAATAAATTTCCTTAAAGAATTCAATTTTTTTAATATAATTTTAGTCTAACATTTACAATTTATGGATGTAAATAATTAAAAGTGGAGAGCAATTCAATTCTTAAGATATTTTTTTGTAAATTTCTTCTTAATAATTCAATTAATTTCATGAATAAAAAAATGTTAGATGAATTAAAATATTTTTATAAGATTTGTTTTAGGAATGTTACATCCCGAGCGGAAGGCGAGGTTAAAAGTTTAGGTCAATAACTTTTTGGAGGAATGGTAGGCTGATTATGGTCAAGTTGGTAAAGCTTGACCTTTATTTTTAAGTAGGATCGTTTGTACTTGTCAAAACTACGGGTTTTGCGTTAAAACAAAAGAATATTCCCTTTTAATACATTTATTTAATGATTCAATAATTATATTACAAATAGTTACATAAATGTTACTTACTTTTAGTTTACAGATTAGTCGTAGATTTAAGGTTATAGCGCTGGTCGGTATAAGTTTGGTTTTTAAGATGTTGTTTCAATTGAATGAAACTAGAAAGTTTGTTTTGTTACACTTATGTAACGTTCACAACTTTGAGAATTTTTGCGTTTTGTTTCAAGAGTTAATACCGCTTCTAAGTGTTACTTTTCGTTACTTGCACCTATTACGGAAAGAAACTTGTTTCTAAGTGTGAGAGAAGCAACTTGCACAATAATCGAGTACAATTACATCCGCAACTGCCGATTAAAGAAAGAATATAATAAAATCGGATAAGAACTGAAGGGTCGCTCGACAATGACTAATGATCTATAGAATCGCACTGGAACTTTTGACGTTTTTTTTGTTGAAAAAGCTTTGGCTTATATACTAATGAATTATTGAAAGTGGGAGAGTTTGAAGACAATTATGGGGGTAAAAGGTGTCAATTCCTAAGAATAATACTTATTCATCATAAATCTATTTATAATTAAGAGTCGAAGAAAGAATGCGTCTCATCAACAACTAGTCAACATTTTTACCTCATTTATGGAACATATGATGCTCGAGTTACAAGCGATGATTCCTAGAACTCGGGTTACGGGAAAGAGGTCATACCCGGCGAGTCCGAGTTTACATGACTCATTGCTTGATGCGACGCATTGTTCTTTATTTTTGTCAATTTCTACCTCTGGTTTTGTTTTTAATCGTTATTCTAATATGTAGGACGATGTATAAAATTTCAGCTATAACTTCTATCTCAATTGTTGCATTTTAAGTCTTTTAACACGGGTATTATGTGTTTAACATAAGACAGTGAAGTTACATCACAGAGATTCCTTTACAATCAAAACAAAAATATATTTGGGATGTAACAGTCCTCCCTCCTTACATTTTTCAACGTCTCGGTGAAATTTAAAACCTATCATTGAGATACAGAAGACGATACTTAAAAATTTTTTGTTTTTGGAATTGAAACTATCTTTTGCTGTCCTAGTTACAAACTACCTACAGTGTTAACAGCGATATCAATATCCTTGCGCTCTTCTTACATTTAGCGGCGCCAAGATAAGAATGGTGATGTGACTATGTGATGTGATTATTGTCGTGTTATGATATGTGCTGTTTGTGTTGTCTTACTCATCTTTTTAAGGTAGGTATAGATTTCGTTTTCCTCAGGACGGTTGTTGACTCTTTGTTTCACATGATGGAGATCGATTCACTATTCGATGGCGGAGGTGGATTGTTTTGAAGCAATGGGACGGCCAGGTCGTCCAAAAAGAGGGGCCTTTCAGGCAAAAATTGATGCAAAAGCACGGAATGCGGCGCTGCGTCGTCTGAAGAAGGAGATTCGAGACGATTCAGCGCAGATGACGTCAATGCTGAATCTTGTGTTGTAAGTGCTATTTTAATTTCTTTGTGTCTTCCCCCTTTTTTGTGTTTTTATACATTTTCCCCCTTTTTTATAGTCGACCAGATCGTCCGAGCTACTGCTATTGTGGAGGATGTCAAGCTCCACTCCAGGCAATAGAAGTGACAGGTGATTTTGTTACACGTTCAATTAAAATTTTCTATTGCTATTCTCTTCTTTTAATGTTATTACAAGTTTGTTGTTTGTTTCGCTTGTGTAGAACAACCTGAATCAAGAAAGTGCTTGGATACCATGGTGTGGATCAACGAGGTACCGCAGTTTATATCGTTACCCGAGATTGAGGAAAAGCCCTTGGATCTCTCGGTTAAGGCCTCTATTGTTAACAAAATTTTTCAGCAGAGGATATTTGTGAAGGATACAAATTCACTTTTGGATGACTCCTTAAGGCTGGATCCCATATCAATCGCGTCTCTTCAACAGCAACCAGGGCCATCTTTTCAATTTGAAACAGGATCCATTTTCCAACCGCAATCAGGGCCTTCTTTACAATCTGAAATAGGACCCTTTTTCCAGACACAACCAGGGCCTTCTTGATATATGGAGCTCGAAGAGGTTGAGATGATTTTGGAAGAAGATTCCTGTCCGAAATTGATTCCCAGCAGAGTTGAGAAGTGTATGTGCGGTTTGTGTAACATATAAGGGTTTCTTTTTCTTTTTGTGTCTTTTTTTGTTATTTTTAACGCTTCGTGTTCAAGTGCAATGTGTGTTTATATGTGCTTGTGCGAAAATTTTTCTTCTTGTAGAATGAATGTGAGTGTGTTTTAAATAAATTTTACGATTTCTTTTTCAAGTTTCTTAGTGTACAATTATTTATGTCGGCCAGCCTCTTTTATTTATTCAGTTACGATTATAATTTCTTACTTCTATTGATTCTCGCTCTTGAAAATTTTTGACAATTTAAGTTGAAATGCCATAAATTTTAATAGTGTTTCATTTGGGTTACATAGTCCGGGAAACGCAAAATTCATTCTAATGTACTATAGGCACGTTAATATTGCAAGTAAATTATTGAACTGTAGGGTATTCACAAGTTTTATTTTATCAATTTTTCAGAAAACATAGAAAATTACTATCCAGTAGTGGATTTTTCTTTTTACATAAAGTATGATCTTTTATGAGAATAATAAAATTCAGCTAAAATTTATTTTTGAGTCAACAATTTAAATAGTTTTTCAAAATTCTCCCAGAATTGCATTATACACTGAAAAAGCGCCGTTGAATTAGGTAGCTCCATGCTATTGAATTTCCCGTTATTGATTCAATAACACATTTATTAATCGAACAGCATATTGCTTAAAACGAAAATGATACTGTTTAATTGAAAGTACGGTACTGTTAAGTTAATGATATTCTACAAATTGTTTCTATAGTTCATTTATATGTAGCAACAGAGTAATTTATTGCTTCTTTGACATTCCTCATTTGAAGCATCCAACAGATAAATTTGAAGAAAATGCGTGTAATTTAAAACAAATGAAAAATTGTTTGCTCCAAAGAAGCGCGCTTTTGAAAATAAATACATATGCTTTCGCTTCAATAAGTGGGACCATCAAATCATAAGAATCGGTGCTTTCAAAACAACAGCATATACGTTTGACAGCCCGTCATGACACCACTCAATGAATCAAACTCATATGTCATTGATTCAACAACATCCCTTTCTCCGTGTATTCAATTAGATGAAAATTAAATTATTTAAAGTATTTGATTTAATGGTAATTTGGGTTAAATTTTTTTTAAAGCAATACAGGTAATACAAAAGAAAAACTAGCATATTTCAAGGGAAAACCTTCGGAGATGAAATGCTTCAGAGAGGAAAATAAATTTTCTTTCATATTTGCATAAGGTAACTGCGTCAGTGCTCGTCAGTGCTCCAGTCGTCGGCAGGTTGTCACAACTTAACCATAAATAAGACACACAGTCATTTCATGCATGAATAAACAATATTTCTGGTAAGTTTCAATATCGCGACATCGCCCGTGTAGAAAATTGTCGCGGCAGTCTAGATCTATTTAAAGCCAGTCTAGTTTTTTGTTTCTAGCGTTGCTATTTACAGTAATGCTAGATTGGTACTATCTAGTTTTCTTAATTATATTTTTATCACGGCGTAAACTGAAATGCCAATATAGTTATTATACAGAAATACTAGGTTTTACACTATTAACTATATTCTACTATTTTCGCTATCAACTTTTTTTAATTTCATTATTATTATTGATTTTACTTTAAATTTTACTTATTTCTTTATATCTCAAGTTAGCAGGATTTGGTTTAGAAAATTAAAAACAAATTTATCTTTATCATAATTATTAATATATATATAATAAATGGTCCAAAAAGAAAAATTCATGTCACGGGCAGGAAAAAATATTCATAATTTATTAAATTGTTTAAACAAATTTAAAGAGAGATTTTTTTTATTTCATAAAATATTTAAATCTTTTTATATTTTGTTTGGAATCAAGGCATTTATCCAGAAAGACAAATTCACTGTTTGGACATTTTTGGTGTAAGGAGGTGTTTTATTCTAATAATTTATAAAAATTGTAGTCTGAATCTTAATTGAAAAACATTTTTTTTTTGTAATTTTATGAAAATTGTCAAGGTAATTAATGGAAATTTATTATGTAATTTACGGTAAATTTTCTATGATTCAGTTAAATAATAATTTAACTAGATTACATAGTAAAACCCTTTTCAATAATTGTAAGTGTAAAAGGTGTCGAAAATAAAATTTTATTGTCATGTAGCAATTGAGGGTGACTAAAGCAAAATTTGCAGCTTGCTTGTGAAATTGGCACGACTGACTAGCACTAAAAATTGACATGGGCCAAATTAATTGCATATTCTAATAACATAACGTTAATAAGACTTGTTTTGTTTTGCAATATTAAATTCTTTATATATTAATGGTCGTAAATTTTAGTACTCGTCAGGCAAAATCTCATTGATAAATAAAATAAAGTATATTTAAATTTGTTGACGATTTTCTAAAGCAATTGAATAAAAGACTAATGTTTCAGTGCTTGGCAGATAAAAACTGTTAAAAAAAACAGCATTATAAAGTAACTAACGCAAACAGCTGCCGATCACTAACGCTTTCACCCTGCATTAGGGCGCAATTAAAATATGTTTTTCCTTCCTTAGTAAAATATACAAATCTCACACCCTCATTTTATATTACCATCGAAATATTCTGTTAGATTTACTTCTTCATTCGTTCATTTATTGAAAGGAAGGCTTCGGAGATGAAATTAATTTTTACTCGGAAAATGCAAATTTCGATAACCAATAATTTTTCTTCTTTTATAGATAAAATATAGGAAAATTTAACGTTAGATTCTAAGCTTTAATTTAATGGGCATTAAAATTTTGTTTAAGATATTTTTAAAGTATAAAATGTCAGTAATCATTGTAAAGTAATTTTAACCTCAGACTGAAGACCAAGTTTAAACATTTTTAATTAAAAATAAAAGTGAGGTCTACAATATATATATATATATATACAAACATTGTACTTTCTAACAATATTTTTAAAATTTCTGAGAATTTAAAAAAAAACCATGAAAATTTTAATTTTATTGTAGAAGTCCTATTAGAGAAATGTTAAAAGGCTTCTAAGATGAAAGTAATTTAGTTATTACGTCAATTAAGTTGAATAAAATTATTTAATTTTCTTTTAAAATGATAAATAAGCGCTAAATTTTCACTATAGAAATTAATAATAATTTCTTTCTTTTTATTACCACTATTATTAGTCCGTGCAATATTTCTATTTAAATAATCTCAGATTGTCCAAGATTCAATCAATTTCATAACTACTCACACAAAAACAAATGTTAATTGTTGTTAGTAGTTTTAATTTTAGTATTAAAGTAACATTTGTTTTCCCGTGAATAGCTATTCATTAATTATTTGATAAAAATAACTCGAAAATAAGGTTGCCCTGAAAAGAGTAAAAATTTTCGAAGAATCTACGTTAGAATGCGTGTTATTGGTGTATTATAGAAGCATACGTTTGGCCGACAATATGGCGGGTCGAGCGGTTCTCGCTTCGCTCTGTACAAGGGGAGAGGCCTTAGACCTAGCGCGCGAGTATTGGCTAGTGGGCGTGAGGCCTTTCACTTCTCCGCGCGGCGAGTCGACTCCTCCTCTCTTATACTCGCCTGATACTAAAGGCTCGATTCGAGTCTTTCAAACGGCATTATTTATTAATAATAATTATTTAAAATTAACAATTGATGATATCTTTAAATGTTAAGCTATTTTCTTTAAGTTTATATAATTTTTCATATATGTTTATAGTATCCTAAAATTTATTTATTAATAACAATAATTCTTTAATATCAATACGTAATTCATTTTTAATAATAATAATAATAATAACAATTATAATAATAGTAATAATAGTAAGAACAATAAAAATTGCTTCAAATTGTTAATTTCAGTAATAATTTATAAGTATTTAATTTGTTAATTGTTAATTAAAGTAATAAATTATTTAGTAGTATTTTATTTATTTATAGTGATTATTATTATTAAATTTTTTTTTACTGGGTGGTGATATTAATGATGTTTATTTAATTATCCTTACTAAATTGTGTTTGTTAGTACATTATTATTATATAGTGAGAATTAATATTTATTTATTATTAGTGTTTTATTTATTGCATTAATACTATAGTTAATTGTTATTTATAAAATATTAATAATAAATTATAATACCACCGAAATAACATTATTTTTATCGTTAATATACTGTCATAATATTAGTAATAATAATTATAATATTAGTAATTAATTTATTGTTAAAAGCAATTTTAATTAAATTTTTAAGCGTTTTGTGCATTGGTTAGTAGTTTATTGCTAAAAGGTTAAAATTATGTGGTTTTGTGCATGGTTTTCATTATTTTAGAGCAACGTTGGTGCATCGGTTGAGTTGAATCACTGGTCGGCCATCGCGGTGCGCCACGCATAGTAAAATAGGTTCGAGCAAGGTCGATATACAATCGATGCGTGCTTAAAGCTGGCGCGCTCATTTGAATGATACTGTCTTATGCTCTATTCATTTTTATTCTTTCTCTATTTTTGTTGTTTTTTGGGCTTAAAATTGTCAAAATTTTTGCAGATTTTTAAGACCTTTCCTCCCTCCTTAGACTTTACATTGTCCTCAATGTAAGGAAATGGTAGGCTGGTTGTTTTGTTAATTTTTATGGTGTTTGTATTTGGTTTCTTCGCCTTTTCCATCTTGTAATCATTATTGAGTAGCAGAAGTATAGTTTTCTTGCCACGATAATGATTATTATCAATAAGAGTAGCTGAAAGAAGAGTATGAAACCATATTTAATTGTTGTGATGTAGTCTTTGGCATTTAAAATCCATCTTATAACAGGTATTTCCATCTGCAATCAGATTTATATTTAGCCGTTGTTATTTTGGTTTATTTTATTTATGTATTTTGTTATAAATTATAATTTATTTATGAAGTTAAAATTAATTATTATTATTATTATATTTATTTAATTTTTATTTGATTAACTTATGGTTTAATTAAATAAAAGAGGAAAGAAGAAGGCAACCACCATTCCTCTTCCTTCTTTTCTTTCGTCTTTTATATGTAATTATTATTTATTTAACTATTTATTTTATATGTAATTATATTTTTTTTGTTCAAAATAAAGAGGAAAGAAGAAGGCAACCACCATTCCTCCTCCTTCTTTTTTTTCGTCCTTATTTTAATGTTTTGTTTAGTTTATTGGTTAAGTTATAAGTATACATTTTTTTACATATATTTTATTGATATAATATTTTTAAAATTATGGATAATTATATGTGTATTGTAGGTGTTTATAATATTTTTAACTAGCTGAATATATATATATATATATTTATATGTATTATTTATTTATGTATATATTTATATTATTTTTATTTGTTTATTTATTTATAATTATATATATATGTATATATATATATATATATATATATATATATATATATATATATGTATTATTTATTTATGTATATATTTATATTATTTTTATTTGTTTATTTATTTATAATTATATATATATATATATATTTTAAATTTCCTATTAACAGTTAATTTATTAAAATTTTATACATGCTTTATTGAAATAACTGTTAATTGGAATATATCGCGTTATTTTAGTCCCATGGTAGGGTAGGAGCTGGTGAATTCCAAAATTCGTCTGAATCGTCAGATGCGCTTGTTGTTGGATTCTCTTTTTTTAATATTTTCTTATTTGTGATTACTCTAAAGCATTGTTCTTTAGTGTGCCCCCTTCTATAGCAATATTTACAACAGTTTTCCCATTTGAAAAGTTTTAATTTTAATACTGACGGTTCGTCGTGGGACATTACATAAATTTTTCGTTTTAGGTTTTTGGGTCTTTCTTCTTCACTAAAGAAATAAGTGTTATTTAATTCTTTTAGAATTATCTTAGCTGCTGAATGTTCTGATTCTCTGATCGTTCTGCATCCATTCCCAGTTGCAATAAACACATTATTGTTTTTGTTATCTGTCACTGTGCACTTCACTTGCCATAGTCTATTTAAGTCTGGACCAGTGGTTTTATCAATTTAATAAATGGGCTTATCTAGGTTGTATTTTGGGAATGTAAAAGCTGGTACTAATTCTCCTTGTAGTGATGGGAAGAAAATGATAGATTCAGACATCTAAAAATTAAAATTATGTTATTATTGTTATTCGTAAGCAATTTTTAATTTATCAACATGTTTTTGGAACCTGTGTCCCTCATCATTTAATAAAATAACATTATTTTTATTTAGAATATTCACAATTCTATATGGACCATGATAATGAGGTTCAAATTTTCTTTTTAGACCTTCATTCATGACATAAGCTTTATCACCTATTTTTCCTGGGAATGGTTTCATCGATTTATCATACCATTCTTTGGATTTTAATTTGGCACTTAATAGATTTTTATCTGCTAGTGCCCTTATTTCAATTAATTTGGTAATAAGTTCAGTTAAATAGGAACCATAGGTTTCGAATTTAACCTCTTGAGGAAAAGAACTAGGAGAACGAGCAGTTTTTCCAAAAACTAACTCATAAGGTGTGAAATTAGTGGCTTCATGCACGGATGTATTGTAGGCAAACATTGCAAAGGGTAATAATTTGTCCCAGTCGTCATAGTCTTTAGAATATTGTTTTATATAATCTGCTAAAACAGCATGGCTACGTTCTAAAGCGCCATTTGTTTGAGGCCTATAACCAGAGGTTGTGACTTGCTGAACTTTGAAAAGTTTGGATAGTTTGGACATCAATTTTCCAATGAACGAAGTACCCTTATCGGTTAATATTACTTTTGGGGCTCCATATACTGAAAACTATTCTTTGGCAACAGCATGAGCAATGGTAGTTGCCGAAATATCTGGGATTGCAACGGCTATACAATATTTGGACAAATGGTCCTGCATAGTGAGGGTATGGCAGTTTCCGTCTGGGGTTGTAGGATGCTTTCCTACAGTATCTAATGAAATTTTGTCAAAAACGGCAAGGGGTGTGTCAGTTATAATCATAGGTTCTCTAGTTTTTTCCCTAACTAATTTTTGTGTTTGGCATGTGGGACATTTTCTTACAAATTCTGTCACTTGTTCTTTTAATCGTGGCCAACAAAACTTTTCACAAATTCTTCTATATGTTTTCACTATTCCTTTGTGTCCTGCTGTTTAACTTTTATGAAATTCACTTATAATGTCTTCTCTGTTTTCTTCTTTGGGAACAGATACTTGTCCATAACACATAGTTATATTAATGTTACTATTATAGAAAACTGATTCAATAATTTGTCTTAGTTCTCCTCTTAGCATTTCATCTGTAAAGTCTCCGTGTCGAGAAATTCTTATTTCTTTTACCTTTTCATTAGAAAGAAGTATTTTCAAATTTTGCATTCCTAAACTAATGTCTTCCTTCGATAATGGATCATAGTAATTATCTTTTACTATTAGAGAATATACGTTATATCATCCTCTAGGGGTTACAAGAATTTGCCTTTTTGTAGGATTTTTATTTTTTATTTCTTCGGGATCTATTACTGCGATGTCAATGAGTAATCGGCTTATTGGAGTCGTGAACTCGCAATCGGCCGATAGAAAATGAACATAGTTATTTCGATGATAAGTAAGATTTTCTCTGTCACTCATGATATTTGAAGATTCTTCTGATATTCTTGGATAATTTGGAGGAATGCTGTTTATAGTATCAAACTTATTCCCTTCTGTTTTGTTGTTCTTGGATTCTCCTTCATCTTCCTCTTCTTCGTCATCTTTATTATCTTCTTTGCTTTCCTCTGCTTCATTATCTGTGGTTTCCTCTTCTTCATCATCTGTGTCAACATCTGTTTCATATACTGAAGTGTGATAAGGTGTTGACATGGCTTTTGGAGTTTTAAAAATTACTGGTGTGTTGGGTTCTGATGTTGACGGTCGGAAAGTAACATTTTTTACTTTGTTTTTGTCTATTTCATTTTTTTGTGGTGTTTGATGTATTGGTTGTTCTGGTTCTATTGTTTCTGTAATTGATTTTTCAATATTGAAATTCTCTGTTTGATTTTTCTGCCACATAGATTCACCTTTAGCATAATCCCAATAGAAATCTAATTTTTGTGAAAATTCTGAGTGGTCTCCGGGGATCAATTCATTAGCTGCTTTATGAACTGATTCGTCATTGTTTCCATCCGAGTGTATAATCCAATCTCTAGGAGATTGTGGTGTTTCTATTAACCAGTCTTCATGTTGTTTTAAGGATTGATCAAAACGTGATATAGAATTTCCTAAATCTTGAGCTATTTCCTTTCTGTTTAAATTCATCGCTTTGTTTTCTTCTTCGTCAGAACTTTCTTCACTTTCACTGGCTGGTGGTTCTACCGTTAATACTATTTTTTCTGGGCTTGGAAAATATACAATTTTGGGTAACAGTTCGGGGGATGCACTTTTCGGCCCAGGCATATTTTTTATAGCTGCTGGTAGAAGTTTCAAACTCGGAAGCATACTTTTACTAGGTTTTTGAATAGGAGGATTAGGTATCTCTATATCTTCGTCAGTAGTATCTTCGTCTGAATCTTGGTCTATAGTTATTATTGTAGGTTGTGTTGCTCTCCTTTGCGATACTCATGATCCGATTGTGCTTTGATTTAAATTAAATTTCGATGTAGATGGTTTTAAAATTGATTTTGTAGGTTGTAATTTTGGCTTCTGAGGATTTACATATATTTTAGTCGATGGTTTAATTGGTTTCTTTGGGTCTTCGTCACCCTTCTTATTGATTAAAATTTTTACTTGTTTTTGCTCGATTTTAGATTAGGCATTTTTAGTAAATTCTTCATTGACATTTCTAGAAAGAGCGTCTGCGTTTGTGTTTAGCTTTCCTGATTTATGTTGAAATTCATATTCATAGTCCCTTAACTTTAATCTCCATCTAATTAATCGCTGTCCTGGATCTTTTATTGTGTCGATCCATCTTAATGGTTCATGGTCGCTTACTAGAGTAAATTTCTTTCCATATATGTATGGTCTAAAATGATGTACAGCGTATAATACAGCTAGACATTCTTTTTCAGTTGTTGAATAATTTATTTCTGGTGCATTCAATACTCTAGAAAGATACGCAATAGGAAGATCGAATCCGTCCTTTTCTTGACTCAGCACTGCGCCTATAGCAAAATCTGATGCGTCCGTTGTTAGTGTGAACGGTTTCTCATAGACGGGGTATTGTAAAATTAGACGAGTACACAAAGCTTCTCTTAGCTCTCTAAAACTGTCTTCTTGCTGTTGTTTCCACTCGAATTTCACTTCCTTTTTTAGTAAATTAGATAATGGTTTAGCCTTTGCTGAAAAGTCTTTAATGAATCTTCGATAATATCCCGTTAATCCTAGAAATTGCTTTACATTACGTGGCGTTTTAGGTCTAGGAAAATGTTTGACAGCTTCTATTGTTTTAGGATTAGGTTTTACTCTATCACTACTTATTATATGCCCTAAATAGGCTACTTCTTTAAAGAGAAATTCGCATTTTTCCGGCTGTAGTGAAAGATTGGCACCTTTCAATCGTTGTAGTAATCGTCTTACCTTTTTGCTATGTTCCTCTAAATCATTCGCATAAACCACGATGTCATCTAAATATACGAATAATTCAACACCTTGAAGTCCCGATAAAACTTGATCCATTAGTCTTTGAAACGTTGATGGTGAATTTTTTAATCCCATGGGCATTCTTATGTATTCGTAATGTCCGTGCGTAGTGGAAAATGCTGTTTTTGGTCTATTAATGGGATCTAATTCAATTTGATGAAATCCACTGGCTAAGTCAAATACAGAGAAGTATTGAGCGCCTCCGATGGTGTCCAGTATGCTAATTATATTCGGCAAGGGATAAAAATCGCCAATTGTCTTCTCATTTAGCGCCCTAAAATCGATCACTATTCTCCACTTCTTCTTACCAGTTCCGTCGATCTTTTTTGGAATTATAAGTAATGACGAGTTATATGGAGAACAGGAAGGTCCTATGGCTCCTTCTGATTTCATTCTATCGATGACCTTATCAATTTCTTTTTTTTGGGAGGGTGAAAATCTGTATTGTTTAGTATGGATTGGTATTTCATCTTTTGTAAGAATTTTGTGTTGAACCATATGTGTAGGAGTTAGTTGTTCTCCGGATCGATGAAAACTGTCTGGAAATTCTCTAACTAGTTGTTCTACATGTTCTTTTTCTTCTTTATTCAAATGATCTAATCTTAAATATTCTAAAATATCTGAAACTCTGTTTGATGATGGTATGTATTCTTCTTCTGTAGAGTAATCATAAGAGTCTTCACCTGGTAATTTATAAAATTCAAAAGGTTAACTCTTGAGGTGGTATATCAATTTCTGCGTCTTCAGATGTCATATTTATCGCGTAAATATGACAAACTTCATCGTGATTTGTTACTACTCCTTCACCTAATAATAATCCTTCGTCGGTTTTTATTAAGGGTAAGTATCCTTCTTTTAATTCAGGATTTAAAACATCGATAGGTATTACTTGTCTTGTTCTGGCTTTAATAGTTACACTTTTTCTTTTATTGGCTTTGTTTTCTACTAACGCTTCTCTAGCTTCTACTGATTCGTTATCTGTGAAAAATATTGGTTTTATAGGGTCAGAGTGTGTGACAATGGTGTTATGCCAAAATGAAATTTCAACTTTTTCTTCACGTAGGTACTCTCGACCTAGAATACCGTCGGATTCTATAGGGAAATTAATAGATACTACTTGGAAGGTTATTTGCTTCGTCTTTATTTCTATCTGAACGGTTCCCAATGTCAATAGTTTGGTAGGAACAATTCCGGCTATGTGTATAGCTTCTTCTTGAATTATTCTCAATTCTGGAGATATTATATTCTCTTTAATTATATCCACATCAGCACCTGTATCTATTAATAAGGTTGCTGATAATTTTTGGAAACTTGGAGAATTAATTACTATTAATGGAGATTCTCTGGAGTTTCTAGCGTGGAAGATGTGTTTTGTAATGAAAAAATGCTCGCGTTGGCTGGACGCTCTTTGTAATATTCGCTCGTCATCGCGTCTGTCCGTCGAGTCGTGTTTAAGTTTAAATTACTCTTTTCAAAAGAGTGTGGGGACTGAGCACGTGGTGGTGTTCTATTCAATTCTTGAGGTTTTTTAAAATATGCTTCTTGGGGAGGAGGATATGGGTAAAATGGATAAGAGGTATATTGCATATAGGCATTAGGGAAAAACGAGTTTGGGTTATTAGGATACTGTGGAGGAAAACTGTTATTTGGACCACATGGTGGATACGGATTTCTTAATATACCTGTCGGAGTAGGTGATTGAGAACGATATCTCGTTTGTTCATTAGGATATGAAAATTGTACTCTATTACTGGGACTTCTTTCTCGATATCTATAATCTTGGGATTGATATCGTGAATAATGATAAGCATTATAATCAGGTTTATGACTATCGTGACGTTGTTCGAATTTCAACGCAATTTCGAAAGCATCGTCAAGCTTTTCAGGATTTCGGGCTTCTATTATAGTGGCCATAGCATCTGGAAGTCCTTTTATGAACGCTTCTAAAGCACAATAATTTAGGGGTTGCATTTGGGTATTGGCACTAGGTGCTCCATAAGAACTAGCTAGTGTTGCATATGCTCCTGCTAATAATTGGGACAGTCAGTCATAAAACTCGCTAACATTCTCATTTCTGTTCATACGAATTGTGGATATTTCCTGTAAATACCATGCATATGATTTATGAGTAGAAAATCTTTGTTTTAAATGATCTATTAATTGTTGAATGGTTCCAAAAAACTTACCATGAGTGCTTTTTGTAGCAGCACCCTTTAATTTAGCAAGAACAGACTTTAAATACTGTTCTTCGCAGTGTTTAGGAATAGCAGATTCAGCATTTAAAATATCTTCTATAAAATCTTTTACGGGCATATTATGGCCGTCGTAAAAAGGAATATTCATTATACCTTGTTGTAACGCAAAACATTCCGCCATTGAGTTTACCATAGTATCATGAAGGGATCTATTCATTGTGGTTGTGAAGGTCGCGCCACTCGCCTCTTCCGAATTATCGTCATTATTACCCTTTTGGTTTTTTTTTACCAGTCATTTTGATATTAATTTAAAATAGTTCGTTAATAATATCGAATGAAAAAGGGAGTCCTAAAACTCCAATAATATCTGAATTGTCTTCACAATTTATTGTTTGAAATTCTACTACCGTATAATTAATGCAAACTTTTGTCTTTCCGTGCGTTTGTAAAGTACCGTCTCTTAAAAAGTATTTTATTATACGATTTACACCTAAAAAGGGGTCAATTCTGTCTTCTTTAATAATATTAATAGGTAAGGAAGGATCTAATATAAATAAACCTTCGTTATGTATAAAAAATGAAGATTTTAACAATACTTGTGGATATAAATCGCTATATTTTAATAAAAACTGAAAATATGAGTTCATTGATTCGTTATTCAGTAAAATTGGTATTTTATTGTGAGTATGAGATGAGGTTTACTTTTGAGATGCTTATGTCTGAACTATGCTTGATTAGTACTACTGTACTAATCCTAAAACTCCAATAATATCTGAATTGTCTTCACAATTTATTGTTTGAAATTCTACTACCGTATAATTAATGAAAACTTTTGTCTCTCCGTACGTTTGTAAAGTACCGTCTCTTAAAAAGTATTTTATTATACGATTTACACCTAAAAAGGGGTCAATTCTGTCTTCTTTAACAATATTAATAGGTAAGGAAGCATCTAATATAAATAGACCTTCGTTATGTATGAAAAATGAAGATTTTAGTGATATTAATGGATATAATTCGCTATATTTGAGTAAAAACTGAAAGTATGAACTCATCAATCAAATTATACAATCCTTTATTATAATTTTACTCTAATGTAGTTGTGAATTGGCTTAATTTTAATTATATTTATGAGTTTTGTTAAATAAATATATTCGATGAATTATTGGGCTTTGTATGTTGAGTTATGTACCAAATTCTTAGCCACCAAATTATTGAAAATAAAGTTACAATGAAAAGTGTTGTTGATAGTATCATACAATACATATAATATGTAGTGGATTAAAATTAATTAATTAAGAGTCCTCTATTGTCTATCAAGTTTTTAGAAGAAATGTGGATTTTTGGGTAAATTTTTAAATTGAATGAAACATTGTTAACATGTTCACTCATGAGAAAATTCTACGAATAATAGAGGATCTTCTGAATAAATTATTTCTTAAGAAATTAGCTACACGACGCCTTATTCGTCTTTGAATTGACAATTCACGTCTCCAAATTTTTCTTTCATAAATAATTGCTATTCTTTCAAAATATCTAGTTTCAGAAATCTGATCTAGAAATGGCGCCCCTAAAATACCGATGACTTCAGAATCGCAGTGATAAGAATCAACTTCAAACCTCAAAGAAAAGTCGCTAAATTCTATCAATGTACTCCCAATAGTACGAATTGCGCCTTGTCTAGTTATGATTGAATTATTGCGTTCGATATAAACAAATGATGCTATAGCTGATTCTTGAATTAAATTTATTGATAAAGTATGATCTATTAAAAAGTTACCTCTATGGAAATTAAAGTAACCTGAAATTAATTCAACGTAAGGATAATTGTGTTGGTTATAATCAAGAATTGAAAAATAATTAGTCATTTAATTTTACAATTCTTTATCTTTATTTAATAATTGTTCCGTACTATTTAATAAATTGTCGAAAAATTTAGAAAATCCTTGTTGCGATGTTAATCTTTCTACTTTTAATAATTTATCAGTGATCTCTACTTGTTTTTCTTGAAAGCGTTTCTGACTTCTTTTACCTCCTCGGTTTCTTGGTTTCCCGTTATTATTTAGCATAATCTTAAGCTGCAAGAAAAGACATTTTGTCTTTAATTATAAAATTTTGTATTGAATTTAAAATAGTGTAATTGTTTTTGTGAATTGTATTAAAGAATAAGGCAATGATTTTCTTTAAAGTTAAAATTCGCCGATCAGCGTAAAAGTAACTCTAAAGTAAACCTTAAACTTAATAAAATTTGCAAAGTTCTTTATTTTAAAAAATTCGCTGATCAGCGTAAGATGATAAAATCAAAGACTTGAGTGATTAATAAAGATAATTGTCCTAATAACAAAATCGCCGATCAGCGTAAAATGCCATTAGCAAAATCGAAATTCGCCGAACAGCGTAAGAACGATTTTATACAACTTGTTCTTTATTAAGAGAAGTGTATATTTGTTTATAAATAAAATATAATAATTTTTTTGAAAATGATTTAATATTAAAATGTTGTTAGAGTGGCAGTTAAGTTTTCTTTATTCTAAGTGTTATAAGTGTTTAACTTGCACCCAGTGTAAAGAAAGAATAGTGTTTAGTACAACTCTAATCTGCGAGCAGACTATCAATTCTAAGTGTTAAAACTAACAACTTGCACAATAACCGAGTACAACGCGGACTGAATTGCCTGTTAGAGAAAGAATAATTTGAAAATTAACTGATTTATACTCCTAATAATCTATACAAAATTTTGAATGTTTCTTTTTAATTTAAGAAATAATTCAATTGTTAAACAAAAGTGACGAATCCCACCGCTGCCACCAAATTAGCTGTTACATCCCGAGCGGAAGGCAAGGTTAAAGGTTAGGTTAATAACTTTTTGGAGGAATGGTAGGCTGATTATGGTCAAGTTGGTAAAGCTTGACCTTTATTTTTAAGTAGGATCGTTTGTACTTGTCAAAACTACGGGTTTTGCGTTAAAACAAAAGAATATTCCCTTTTAATACATTTATTTAATGATTCAATAATTATATTACAAATAGTTACATAAATGTTACTTACTTTTAGTTTACAGATTAGTCGTAGATTTAAGGTTATAGCGCTGGTCGGTATAAGTTTGGTTTTTAAGATGTTGTTTCAATTGAATGAAACTAGAAAGTTTGTTTTGTTACACTTATGTAACGTTCACAACTTTGAGAATTTTTGCGTTTTGTTTCAAGAGTTAATACCGCTTCTAAGTGTTACTTTTCGTCACTTGCACCTATTACGGAAAGAAACTTGTTTCTAAGTGTGAGAAAAGCAACTTGCACAATAATCAAGTACAATTATATCCGCAACTGCCGATTAAAGAAAGAATTAGTGAAAAACTACAATTAATGAGACTTGACACGCAAAATACGACAGTTAATATATTGAAATTATAAATTCTAAGTGTCAAATTGCCTTTCTTGCACCCCTTAGGGAAAGAAACTTGTTTCTAAGTTAAAAACAAAGTTAACTTGCACCTTAATCGAGTACAATTCTAAACCGCAATTGCCGATTAAAGAAAGAATATAATAAAATCGGATAAGATCTGAAGGGTCGCTCGACAATGACTAATGATCTATAGAATCGCACTGGAACTTTTGACGTTTTTTTGTTGAAAAAGCTTTGGCTTATATACTAATGAATTATTAAAAGTGGGAGAGTTTGAAGACAATTATGGGGGTAAAAGGTGTCAACAACTAGTCAACATTTTTACCTCATATATGGAACATATGATGCTCGAGTTACAAGCGATGATTCCTAGAACTCGGGTTACGGGAAAGAGGTCATAGCCGGCGAGTCCGACTTTACATGACTCATTGCTTGATGCGACGCATTGTTCTTTATTTTTGTCAATTTCTACCTCTGGTTTTGTTTTTAATCGTTATTCTAATATGTAGGACGATGTATAAAATTTCAGCTATAACTTCTATCTCAATTATTGCATTTTAAGTCTTTTAACACGGGTATTATGTGTTTAACATAAGACAGTGAAGTTACATCACAGAGATTCCTTTACAATCAAAACAAAAATATATCTGGGATGTAACAGGAATCATACAAGAATTATTTGCATAAATATTTAAGCTAATAGCAGAATTTTAATTGTTTTTATTGTAGTAAAATTTTAATCAAATTCTTTAGAAATAGTAATTATATTCTAAAAATTTATTTAAAAAATGTCATAATAATTCGATGAGTTTTTTAAATTATTATTTATTAGGTATAAATTTAACGGCATGTCAATGCTAAGCAAGATGTATAATTTACATGTATTATAAGTACTATTGTATTTTATTAATATAATAATTTTGAAAAGGTTTCAAATTAAAATATTACGAAAAAGGGTTTTCTATACTTTGAACTGGCAAATTTCAG
Source organism: Leptopilina myrica (nomen nudum) (assembly GCA_032872475.1). Classification (NCBI taxonomy): domain Eukaryota; kingdom Metazoa; phylum Arthropoda; class Insecta; order Hymenoptera; family Figitidae; genus Leptopilina; species Leptopilina myrica (nomen nudum). The sequence continues at coordinate 15,754,092 of CM065462.1, read as the reverse complement.
GAATTAATTATTTGTAAAAAGTTTATTTTAATTAAGAGCAATTTCACGGGTAGTGATCTGAAGAAGTTTTGATGATCTCACAGATTTCAACGAACCTTTCTGGATTAGTTCTTTGCTATGTGTAGGATTCATATCCGGAAAATATTTTCCATAATTTAAATTTTTTTTGAGATATCTCTAATTCAAAGTTTTGGTTATTTTATCAAAAAAAGCATATAACTTTTTTTCATTTTATTCGATTGAGACCGGTTTTTTCTACAATACTCACAAGAAGATGCAGTTTAAAGAAAAAAATAGTTCATAAAAAATTTTTTTTTGATAAAATTTTTTTTTAATTTTTTGAAAAAACTCCTATCTCTTTTTCAAATTTTTTTTTATAATTGTAGGTTATGATCTTACGAATAATTGCATATAAGTTTCATAATGGACCAACAATAACTTTATGAGAAAAAAAATTGCTCCGCGCGGCATCGCGGCGTGTATCGCCCTACAGTGGGTTGTCGTGGACAAATTAGTGTAGAGGTTAAAAATATTATTCGATTTGAATAACTTTTTATTTTAATGAAAGCTTATAAAATTTGGCATCGATATGTGGTCGAAGAATTTTGCAAATTGTCAACAATTGAGCTCACGTATCAAAAGACTCGATTTGTCTTTGTCTGGATAGCAAATGCAATATATGGTCTTGTGTTTTCTATTATTTCCCCACCTTCCTAATGCAGAACTTTAAAATCTAATCAATATACCCGTCCTGATCCAGAATGTAATAAAAGTGGGTGGTGTGACGTATTATACCTTGCCAAGGAATAGTATAAAAGGAGGCACCCTTGCCGATTTCGTCAGTCCAGGAAACGCTGTCAACCTAGTCCAGAAATCACCCTCAAATCATCAAGGCTTCATTCTTCATTCTTTGACTCAAGTTCCAAAAATTTATTTTTATAACTCACTCATAAAAACAGCGTTTTTTGGTACTCTGGACCCTACTGAAAATCCCCGTGCAATATTTTGTACAGGAAATTGTACAAGATCTTGTACAATAACTTGTTTCAATGTCTTATGCTGAAATGGTACAGGTTCATTGACACAAATGGTATAGTTTCCTGTACAATTTTCTGTACAAGATATTGCACGGGGATTTTCAGTAGGGGAGATAAGTAGAAAACTGCCTTTTCTTGAAAAGAGCGCCATACGAGCTCTTATTCGTACGGAGTGCAAATAAGACTACCCCAGAGTACAAAAAAGAAAAATAATGTAACGACTGCGATGAACCAAGTGAGAAGGACAGAATGAGTCATCGTTTTTATCAAGAATAGTAGCACACAACCTACTGCAAAAACGCGTCGCGATAAACTCATTTGCGCAGGCGAAGATATATATAGCAATATGATTTCGCTATCATTGTCAAAACATTTCCTCAACATAACCTCACTTTTTTTATCAACCTTTAAATTGTCAATAGAAATTAATCTTTTAAGTCGGCAGAGCCCCTGGACCCCGCCAGGAGGAAGCCCCCCGAACCCCCTGGCGCGACATCGTTTTTGTACGTTTGAATGTATATCGGTAAACTAGTTTTGTGACAAATCTGGGTGTCTCGTTTTTAACGCCTTTTTTATGATTTTATTATAAAAAGTATCGTTCGTAACTTGCGTGAACTGCTTTTTGAATCTTGCGCAAGTTTTTGAAACTCGTTTCAAAAACATTGCGCTCGTTTCAAAAACTCAATCAGTTCACACTTGTTACGAAATGTACTATTAAGTACAAAGTGCATTCTTTGAGTCTCGTTCATTCAAGAAGATAATTTTTCTACGAGACACATATCTACATTTTTCTAAGAACTCCATTACTTCGACATCAGCGTCCAATCAATAATTCGTTGATTCTTAAGCTTAGCGGTGTTTTATCTAATTCGACACCTAGAATCCGGACCATTTACTTTGACTGCCCCGAAAACAACTCAAGTATATATATTGAATTTTCTAAACGTAATTTCTTTCACTTCACACTTAAGGACGTATCGCTTGTTGGGTCTATGACTCTAAGAATAATTTTAAAAGGTAAGTTACTAATACTCTAAAATCTTGTTCTATTTAAATTTTCATTGATCCTACAAAGTAATAATTTTGTTTCAGTATCCCTGAAGACATCTAGATCTACTCTTTCTATCTAATTCTGATTGTAAAGGATTCAAATAAAAACCTTAGTAATTTAACTTCATTTTAACAGTTACTCTTTCTTAAAACCTGTCCCATAATATCAGAGTTTTCCGCTCTGTGAATATATCATGTCAAATCATCGATGCCAGCCAAATTACATATATAAATTATGATTATGTTTAGTTTCATTTCTTGAAACGTAACAGTGTGGTAATTTTAAATTATTTGAATATTAAAAAAATTAAAGGAAAAAAGTGTTTAATTGTTCTTTTTAGATTGATATACATAACGGTGCGTAATTATATACGGAAAACGAAGCTTATGACCAATAAATTAGTGGTCGTCTAAAAAAAAATTGGTTAATGCTCTTATTCTAGTTCAGATGAATTTTAATACAATAATTGCAGTGCAGAAAATGTTCCATACATATTTTTAATACTTGAGATATCAATATTGAATAGTCTAAATCAAGTAAAATAAAGAAAACAAAAATTTACTGATTTTCTATAACATTTTTAGCATTAGAATTCTTTTAACTATCCTTGCCCCGGTACTGGGCAAGGGATTTGAGTCTAGAGTAAAATAATGTACAGCAAAATCGTAGCCAAATAACCAGGCTTTCCAAAAATACTTCTCATTTGCAGATACATATTCAAGATTGGCCGCTGGATCAAAAAAGGTTTTACTTAACTATCCTTGCCCCATCCTCCCCTATTCTTTATTGTTAAATATATACCGAATAGGCGCGCAAAAGTTGTTTTTGTATATATTAATATTATGCAAAGTCAATTTGAATGTATTTTAGAAGAGTTTCAAATAAGTTCTATATCATACGAAAACCTCTGAAAACAACTAATGCACGTAACATCAATATAATCCGATTGTATTAAAATATCACATTAAATAACTTTTTATTTTTTACATATTAAGTTCATTAAAAATTATTTATTTTTCTTTTAGAGATCAAGAACGAATTTGTGCCATAAATTTAGAAAAGGTGCGAATTTAACTTATCGAACTCATCTTTTTCTTATGGAATACGAATACAACTTCTTCTCTCCATTTGATATTGTTTTGGCCACTCAGTGTAGTGCCAGTAGGATTACATTTTTGGAAGAAATAGCAAAAAATTGGGCAGGTTCAATAAGTGTAGCACTGTACTTAACAGATAATGAAGTTCAATCGTTTATTAGATTCGTGCAAAGTTCTGAAAGTTTACGGACAAGGAGAAATATCGCCTATCACATTGTTTATAAACATGGAGTATGTACAACTAATTATTATTAGTTATGTAGGCAATGTTTTTGTAAAACTAACTCAATAATTGATTTTAGGAGTTTTATCCTGTGAACCACTTACGAAATGTAGCAATGTCGTACATTTCAACACCCTACACTTTTCAAATGGATATTGATTTTATTCCCCATATTGGATTATTTGAAACATTGATAAAATATATGCAAAAATTTAACGTTACTCAAACATCAAAGATTGCATTTGTTGTACCTGCATTTGAAACGGAACGTTACAGGTAATGTAATAAATACCAATGTATTATCTTTATAAGAAAATGGTAACATACATGACTAAGTCATTTATATTTCGATCAAAATCGTTGACGACCAATTTAAAAAAATTAAAATAGGATACAGGTAATGCAATAAATACCATAATTGTTTTATCTTTACAAGACAATTGTAACATACACGACTCAGTCAACTATATTTTGACCGAAGTTCTTAAGACGGTATCAAAGTCGATGCGATTTTCTCATTGAAGCTCAATGAGACATAACCGACTGTGGGACCCACCTAGGGGGGTCCCATAGTCGATTGGATTTTTGCATTGAGCTTCAATGGCAAAATCGCATTCACTTTGACATCCCCTGACTAATTTAAAAAAAATAAAAATTATGTAGAAGAAACATTTATAGAATTTAGAATAACACATAAAAAGTGTTTTATTAAGGGGTGAGTAAAGTATTTTTTTCATTTTTAGGGTTCCGTATCCGGAACTCTACAGAGCTAAAAATTTGTATACATATGTATTATCCAAATGGATTACAGGAAAAACATAGCGAACATATTTGGTATTGATCTTCATAGTGTTTTCAAGGAAAAACTCAATGAAAATTTCGAAAAAAATGCATGTACCCTCCCTGGCACCCAAAGTTTTTTCCTAGAGAGCTGAAAAATAGCATACTTATTCATTTTTTCGCGTAGATTACAGGAAAAATATAGCGGAAGTGATTTGAATTGATCTTCATGGTGTTTTCATCGAATATCTAAAACCTCTTTTTGAGCGATTCCATGTCAAGTGATCAAGGTGGAGAAAAATTTTTCTCCAATCGTAGCAAAACTTGGGGCTTTTGTAGTACTCATAGATAGTAATATTTTCGTGAAAATATTTTTTTACCTAGTCCAATATTTTCCGAGAGGGAGGGGGTTAAATTTTTGGGTTTTTCAGTACAATGTTTATTTCAATAATTTTTTACTCTTAAACAATTAAACATACAAATTTGACAAAGTACATTTTGGAAAGGTTTTTACATCTTCTTTCAATTGGAAATAAGCATTTTGAAAAAAAATTTCTGACCCAAAAAAATCAAAATTAAAAATAAATTTCAATTTTTGGGGGAGAGAGATACGATTTTTTTTTAACGAAAGCTGAGGTTTTTTCCTAAAAGGACATATAAATTATAAAGTGGGACTAGACTGTTTAAACATTGAAAAAAAGAATTTTCTCCAAAACGGAGTTCTCACAATTCTTAACCTAGTGGACTGGCGTTATACATTTTTATTGATTTTTTCGTCCAGATTTTAACAATATACAAAAAAATCATATTTTTTTTTAGAAAAACTAAATTTTTTTTTATTTTAGAAAAAAAAGTGTTCCCTCTCTGGGTTTTGACAATTCTAAAACTATTGGACTGTAGTTAGACTTATTTTATGTAGTTTCGTGTGTAGATTTCAGGTAAAATATAGCGAACATGATTTGATTTGATCTTCATATTTTTTTTGCGAAAAACTCAAAGTTTTTAAAAATTTCGACAAAAAGCGTGCATTTCACTCTAGCGCTCACAGTTTTTTACACTTTTGTATTTTCACTTGTAGATTACAGGAAAAAAAATATAGTGTAACTTTTTTTTAATTTTGATAATAATTATACATATGCTAGTTCTCTCAATTCTTAACCTGGTGGACTCGCGTTATACATTTGCAGATTTAAACAAACATACAGAAAAAATTATTGGAGTTTATCTTTGTATATTTTTTTGCGAAAAACTAGAATTTTTTTTTGATTTAGAAAAAAGTGTGTATCCTCCCCTTGGTTTTCACAATTCTTGGCCTATTGGGCTACAGGAAGTCGATTGCGTAACTTTTTCCGATTCCACATTCCACATTCAGAATCCACTTTCAACATTTCGAATCCACTTTCAATATTTCGATTCCACATTCCGATTCCACTTTCAATATTCCGATTACACATTCAATATTCAGATTTCACTTCTAATATTCCTATTTCAAAGTCAATATTCCGATTCCACATTCAATATTCAGATTTCACATTCAGATTTCACTTCCAATATTCCTATTCCACAGACAATATTCTGATTCCACTTTCAATATTAAGATCACATTCAGATTCCACATTCAACATTCCGATTCTACAAACCGATTCCACTTTCTATATTCAGATTCCACTTTCAACATTCAAATTCCACTTTCAACATTTCGATTCCACATTCCGATTCCACTTTCAACATTTCGATTCTACATTCAGATTCCACTTTCAATATTCAGATTCCACACATAGATTCCACTTTCAACATTCTGATTCCACATGCAATATTTAGATTCCACATTCAGATTCCACTTTCAATGTTCCCATTCCACATTCAGTATGCAATTTCCACTTCTATCATTCCTATTTCACTTTCAACATTCCGATTTCACATTTAGATTCAACTTTCAATATTCGATTCAAGAAGACTAGAGACAGGAGGGCTAACTCGGCTGTTTTCTCACTCACAGCAGTGAGTCAGAATTAGTGGGATTATGACGGCGTGGTTAGATTGCGCCAAATATCTTGTTTCGGTTCTGCACATCTCGCACACTCTTACGTTATATATTTAAATACGTGAAACGCGTGAGTGAGGGGAAGTGCAGAATCAAAACAAGATATTTGGCGCAATCTAACCACGCCTTCGTAATCCCCCTATATTTGTCCTACCCTCACTACTGCAGTTAGCCCTCCTGTCTCTAGTCTTCTTGATTCGATTATACATCCCACGTCTAGAGTCCACATTCCAATTTCACATTTCGATTCCACTTTCAAAATTCCGATTCTATATTTAATATGACGATTTCACATTACACACTGTGATTCTACATTCTGATTAACAATTTTGAATTTTACTACTATTTCCTCATTTGCTTTGAAAACTTACAAACTATTTGTAAATAAATAATTTGCAACTATTTCTTTATACCATTTTAATACAATTTTTCATGTATGTTACATTAATTCGAAGTGCTTTGAAAACTTACTAATTATTTATAAATAAATAATTTCCAACTATAGAAGTAGAAATTGCATATTGAATGTGGAATCGGAACGATGGAAGTAGAATCTGAATGTGAAATCGGAATGTAGAATCTGAATATTGAAAGTGGAATCTAAATGTGGATTCGAATATTGGAAGTGGAATCGGAATGTGGAATCGAAATGTTGAAAGTGGAATCTGAATGTTGAAAGTGAAATCTGAATATTGAAAGTGGAATCGGAATATTGAAAGTGGAATCTAAATGTAGAATCGGAATATTGAAAGTGTAATCTAAATGTAGAATCGGAATATTGAAAGTGGAATCGGAATATTGAAAGTGGAATCGGAATGTGGAATCTGAATATTGAAAGTGGAATCGGAATGTGGAGTTTGAATATTAAAAGTGGAATCTGAATGTGGAATCGAAAAAAGTTACGTAATCGACCCCCACTTCTGCTTATTTTTTGTATTTTCAGTGTTGATTTTAAAAAAAATACATAGAACATGAATACATAATTACATAACATAATTATTGAGTAGCAAAAATAAACAAAATTTAACTTTTTATTCCAGAAAAAATACAGCGAAAAATATTTGAGTTGATCTTTATATTTTTTTAGCAAAAAAGTAGAAAATTTAAACGAGGGTACGGAACCCTTGGTGTTAGTACGAGTTCTACTCGCACTTGTCCGGTTTTTATATTACATATATGTGATATCTACTTTTTTGTCCGAGTAGATGCAGTAGCATCGCTGCATAGTATTATTCTACGCAGAGATGTACTAATTCTATGGCTCAGGCCGTAAAATTAGGGTACAGTCACACGATTAAATGCATGTCCATGATGTATGCGTGCAAAAACATTTGACCGTTTACACCTCATTTTCCGCTTTTGAAAAATCATTTTTTCTGGTGGGATATTTAAAATTGATTAAAATTTAAAAATAACTTATTAATAATTATTACAATTAGAAATGAAAAAAAATTGAACGTTTATTTACAATTAATTCCTTATAATAAACGTTCAATTTTTTTAAATTTCTTATTGTAACAATTATTAATACATTATTTTCAAATTTCAATGAATTTTAAATATCCCGCCAGAATAATGATTTTTCGAAATCGGCAAAAATGAAGTGTGAACGGTCAAATGTTTCTGCATGCATGCATTATGCAGATGCATTAGTGTTAAGCATTCAGTGTTAAAATAGCAATTTTGACGAGTTTTTTAATGAAAAATCGATATTTTGACTTTAGAGTGATTTAAGAAATCGAAAAATCAATAAAAAAAACTCGACATCATTGCTTACTAATACATACTAATTACTAAAATCATTTTGATTTTGGGTCAGAATTTTCCAAACGGATCACCTAAAACTAAAAAATGTTCTTTTTAAACCAAAATATTTTTTTTACTCCTAATATGATGAAAAAGAATCCCTAAAAATATTCAACAAAATATTTTTTTTGTAAAAGTTATTAATAATTGAAATTTTTAGTACTGCTTAATTAAAAAAAAATGTTCTTCTAGTTGACGGATTTCAAAATTAAAATAAGGGTTTTTTCATCTTGAATTGCACTATTCGAATATATTTTTTGTTAAAATTTTTTTTTAATAATTTGTTTATAAAATGTTAATAAAGACATATTCTTCACGTCCTAATAAAAAAATTAAAATTGTTTTACATTCTTTAAACGTCTCCGATTCTACTTCAATTTACTGTTCATAATTGTCTAGAGCCTACAAATTTAATGGGATTTTGATGCTTTTGGTCTTAAATTAAAGTGGATAATTTTTAATTGTTTACACTTTTTTGTCTAAATCCAAGTTAATTTATATAATTTGAAAGCTTATGATTTCTACTAACAAAATAAAAAAGAATTTTTGATTTATCTGTTTTAGTTTTACTAAGGGAAAATTTTTAATACACATATACCAAATTTCAAAATCACAATTTTCCAGGGTAAATTCGCTCACCCCTCGAGCTAAACCCGATCACTTGATTTTTTAAAGAATTTAAGGTAATCCTGACAGTTTTATTTTGTATATATTAAATTTCTCCTTATTTCCGTCTTTAGTATGATCTATTAATGATAAATTATGAGTTCTATAAACAATAAATATTGGTTTATTAAATAGTAAGTATAGGTTTCATGAATTGCCACTGTGAAATTAAATAATATTTTATTAAGAGAAAATTAAAATCTAGGTACATTCTGGATGTAACAAGTTATAGATTTTATTATTGATAAAATATAACAAATGAAATTTTAAATTTTAAATTTAAAAATAAACAATGATAAATCGTGAACTGAACGAAGACAACAAACTAGATTTATGTCTTTTTTTAGCCTAAAAAGACAGGGACAAATTTTGATTATTTGTTTGCGTTGTTTGTTATAACCGTTATAACCTAATAATCACTAATAATGACAAGACATATTGATTGTTCGGCGCCATCTAATAAAAAAAATTGCCACAAATCGCGAAATGCGGGACATTCAAAATTTTGAATATTCAACTAATTACCCAATATCTCAATAACATTGTTAGGAAATAAATATGATTTATCTTTTAATAAATATTTTTAATATTAAAAATTTTTAAATCGCCCAAAAAACGCAAATACTGTTAATACTGATTCGGCTTCCTACACAAATTTAATAAGTGAGCGGCTTTACCCCGACTTTATGTGAGCGACTTTACCCCGAATGTGCTTCTCACATTTCAGAATAAATTTAAATAAATCTTTTTGAAATCAAACAAAACTACATATATATTTCGAAAAAGGACATCCAATAGCATCAAAAAAAATTTGTCGAACAAATTAAGTCTCAAAAATAATAATCGAAAAACTTAAAAATCCGAAGATCATTTTTTCTTTTTTGCATTTTAGGGTTGGACAGGTATTAGGGTTGAACCATTTCTCGAAAACAACGAAACAAAATAATTTTTCCATTTGGGAAATTTAATTTAGTAGGAAAATACACAGGGTGAGACTCATTTACCATTCCGAAATAAATAAAAATTTTATTCTTCCCAAAGTGTATAAGTGACAGCTGTTCGGTAGCACATGATATTTAATTTAATAACATTAGTTTTTCTTTAACAATTTTAACAAAATATATTTCTCCCATTGTGTATCTTTTATCACCAATGAATTTTCACTCGAAAAGAAGACATTATGTCTCATCGTTGTTAATTTAAAGTTAAAAATAATGAAAATTTGTCAGTTTTGGTACCTTTGGCGCCATCTCTTGGTTCTATGTATCACTAAACATCTGTAAGATGTGTTCTTCTTGTTGCAAATTGCTATACAAAATAGTTTACATAAATTAAACTTTTATATTCATGTTTTCATATAGAATGAATCTTATTATGTGTATTTTTTATTGAAATTAAGTTTGTCAAATGGAAAAGTTATTTTGATTTTGATGTTTTCAAGAAAAGGTCGTTGCAGTTCAGGCTGTTGGAAACTGCCCCAGTAAAAAAAAAGTATTCAGAATAGAAAAAAAGTATTGGTGGTGACGTTCGGTGAATGCGTTTTCGCGACAAAACCGTATTGGTGGGTTACGGTGAATACATTTTGCTCACCGTGAATACTTTTTGTTTTAAACTCTCGATTTAAAGATTCCTAAGCAAAGTTGAGAATATATATGAAGAGCGTGAGTAACGTGATGTATAAAAATGGCTATTGCGAGAAGGAAATAAGAAATTTTGAGTAAAAACGAAAAATTAAATGTGAAAAAAATGTCAAATGTTGATCGATTACCATATGCTTTACTATACCCACAATGCATGACAGATTAAAAGGAGCATGACGTTACCGGCAGAAAGTTATTAGGAAAGGCGGAAAATTTTGAATTTTTAATGAATTTTTATTCGTTAATTATAATTATATATTATTAATAATAAATCTTACCGATTACCCAATCCCCACCCTTTACATTCCCTACTTCATTCTTTCTTCTCTCAATCTCTCCAACTCATTCAACCATCTTTCCCCTTTCCCATCTTCATTCAAAATCCACATCAATCTATCTCCCACTCCACACAACCCCCCACCCACTTCCATACCTCCACTACATCTATCTAACACATGCTCCCACCCTTCCACTTCGTACCCACACATTCTACACATTTTCTCATCTCCATCCAACCAGTAACTACACTCCTTCATCCCCTCTCCCATTCTAAACCTACATACCCTATTCCATCTCTCGTACTTTCCCATTCTCAACAGATACAACGGCATACCCCCCCTCTCACCATTCTATACCATTCATTGTACCTCGAGTCTACAATTCTTTCCCATTTTTTATCTTCATCCATTTTCCTCCAACCCTCCATAACATTCTTACTATCCCCTTTCCATTTATTCCCCTGCTCCAATGCATCTCTCCTCCCTCTTTCCCATCTTGACACTCCTTCTCTTCTTTTCCCCTCTCCTTTCTTTATCCACTTCAAACATTCCCTAGCTATATCACTTCCTCTCCCTTGCTCCAGCCTTTCCTCCAACCCCAATGCCCTCTTTCTTTGCCGAATGCCCTCTTTCTTTTCCCTACCCAGTTCCTCCCTTATCAAGTACCCCGGACAGTTCCATTCCACCCCCATAGGCCATCTTAAAAATCTCTCATGCAACCTCTCTATCTTACCTATCTCCTCCCACCCCCAAACTTCCACACCATATCCAATCACTGCCCACACTAACACATCAAACAACCATACACGCTTCCTCCAATCATTCTTAAATCTTCTCTCTCCAATCCCCCATACCTTCCCCATCATCCTACCACCCATCTCCACTCTTCTTTCCACATTTAAATCCTGCCCCCATTCCAATTAAACCAATAACCTAAGTAACAAAATTCATTCACTTCTTCCACCCTTCTACCATTTAACTTCCACTCCTCTTCATCCAGACCTCCTTTCTTTCTAAACCTTAATACTTTCGTTTTTTCCACATTCACCATCAAGTTTCTCTCCCTAACATATCCTTTAAATTCTTTCATCAGCTACTTCATTCCTCCTTCGTTCTCGGACATTAATACCACATCATCCGCATACGCTAACACATATACTCTCCTCTTTCCCAGAATCACTCCTCCTTTCCCTTTTCTTCCCATTCTCTCTTCCACATCCGCCAACAACACGTTAAACAGAATTGGACTAAGGGGGCAGCCCTGCCTCAATCCCCTCCCCATCCAAAACACCTCCCCTAAACTCTCCCCAATTTTCACCCTCTCCCTCGTGTCCTCATAAAACTCCTTAACCCTTTCAATTTACCCCTGCCCTATTCCCCTCTCCCTCATTGCCCTCCATAAGATCCCCCTGTTAACTGACGGAAATGCCGCCTTAAAATCTACAAACGTAGCTACCATTTTAACCCTTTCTTCCCTTAGCCTGCTGTTCACCAGATAATTTAATACAAAGATGTTGTCCACTGTCCCCATTCCCTCCCTGAACCCCGTTTGGTTATGTGGAATCACTCTTCCTTTTTCCACCTCTTCTTCCAGTCTTCTTTTGACTATTTCCGCATACACTTTGTAGCCCACCGGTAACAACGTGACACCCCTATAATCTTCCACCCTATCCCCATTCCCTTTTTTAACTATTGGCACGATCAAACCCGTCTTCCATTCCTCCGGCCATCCCTCCCCCCTCCACACCATGTTTGCAATTCTCTAAATATCATCCCTCACCACTTCTCCATATTTCAAACATTCCCCTTCCACTCCATCACCCCCTGCCGCCTTATTCTTCTTAATCCTATCCAATGCCTCATTTATTTCCTCCTTTGATATCTGTCTTTCCTCCCTCCCTATATCTTTATTCCTCCCTTCCCCTCTTATTCTACCCTCCACCCCCCACTTAAACCCTTAAAATAAACCGTCCACTCTCTCATTTCTATGTCACTATTTATCCCCTTCCACCTCTTCCTTTCCCTGTTAATCACCTCCCATTCCCTTCCCTCCTTAATCGCTAATTCTACCTCCTGCAGAAACCTAACCTTACCCTCCTCTCTTTTTCTCCTTACCAGCTTTCCATGCTCTCTATGCATCTTGTTATAAGCCCCTCTATCCGTCCTACCCACCCTCCAATCTTTAACCGCCTTTCTCAACCCCATCCTACTCAAATCACACTCCTCATCCCACCACCCCCTGCTCTTTCTATTGCCTCCCTTTTCTTCTTCCTCTATTTCCTTCTTCACCTCCATCAAAACCCTTCCCAATCTTTCTAATCTCTCATTGACCCCCCCTCCTTCTTCAAAATTTTCCGCTTTTTTCTTCACCTTATTTCCATCTCTACCGATTTCTCTCTTGCCCACTTACCCATTTTTACCCTACCCTTATTTTCCCTCCTTTGTTCATTCGCCCGTCCCGTCCCTAATACCCCCCTCCTTCATCTTTACAATTAATGGGAAATGTCCTGAATCATTCTCCAACCCCACCGTCATCCTTTCTACCCTGCACTTCGTCTCCTCATCCGTTATCACATAATCAATCACAGTTTCCCCCCTCCCTATAAACGTATATTCCCCTTCCCTGTCCCCCTCTATACCACCATTACAAATTTCCCACCCCGTTTCCCCCAAAATACCAATCAACTTCCTCCCATCCTTATCTACTTCTTTATGCTTCGATACCCTCCTATACCTCTCCTCTGCTCCGTTCCAATCCCCCCTCCGAGTTCACCCGTCCACGCATTGAAGTCCCCCCCTATCAGTATCTTTTCACCCTTACCCCTCTCAATCCAATCCTCCAATTGTCTCCATCCCCTTCTTTCCCCTCTTCTTCTATATATACCTAGTACCGGTAATTTCTCCCATCCATATTTAACCCCCCTTACCATGCATCCCTCCTTCTTTCTATAACCACCCTTTACATCTTTCACATTTAACTCCCTTTTCACACCCGACACCATTCCCCCTGCACTTCTCCCCTTTACCTTTTCTTTCTTCGCCCCTTGACATGCCCAAATAAACCCTTTCGGCAGTAGACCCTTAACCCTTTCTTTTCAATTTCAAAATTTTCCGCCTTTCCGAATAACTTTCTGCCGGTAACGTCATGCTCCTTTTAATCTATCATGCATTGTGGGCATAGTAAAGCATATGGTAATCGATCAGCATTTGACATTTTTTTCACATTTAATTTTTCGTTTTTACTCAAAATTTTGTATTTCCTTCTCGCAATAGCCATATTTATACATCACGTTACTCACGCTCTTCATATATATTCTCAACTTTGCTTAGGAATCTTTAAATCGAGAGTTTAAAACAAAAAGTATTCACGGTGAGCAAAATGTATTCACCGTAACCCACCAATACGGTTTTGTCGCGAAAACGCATTCACCGAACGTCACCACCAATACTTTTTTTCTATTCTGAATACTTTTTTTTTACTAGGGCTCATATTAAATTTTTTTTTAATAATTACAACAAATAAAATACCCATCCTGTGTATTTATGTTAAAAAGTGAGTTTGTCAATTTATAGTTCATAATATCTTATATTTTCTAAGAAACGGTCGTTGCAGATTTTTCACCATTTTAGATCTGCATTGTCGGTATGTGGTTCCTTTCCTCATTTTCAAGTGTCATTCTATTATTTGAAGAACATTTTTAACCATTTACCTAAATATTTCATTGAGTTTCTACAGTGGCTCAACCCTTACACCTATGTCCAACCCTTACAACATTTTTTTTTATTGCTTATAACTTTGAGACTTTTGACTGAATTTTTTTGCAATGTACAGCAAAAACATTGCATTTAAGTTGATCTTTCCAACCGTCCGAAATTGTGCGAACGCTAACATCTCGACCTATTAAATATATATTATATATATATTATATATATTATATATATAATATATATATTATATATATATATATATATATATATATAATAAATCATAAATTAACCAATAATATGTATATACTAGAAATAAGTTTATTTGAAACAACCAACTAAAAACTTCACAAAATCGTATTGGAAATTTTCTTCTCGCTGCTACACATTAAATATGCAGTAAGTCTTAGAATGAACACAATGCAAATATTTAACTAACACTTATAATTTTGTTTTTTCGATTTACCGGTTTAACTATAATGAATTTGACGCGAACGAGGACTGTAGACAAGTGAGACCGCCATTTTTAAATTCACACACGTACTTTTTGAGACAAGCAAATATTTTTGTTTGACTAAAATAAAATGATTTGGTTGAATCAAACAAATTTTTGTGTTGTGTCAAACAAATTGTATTCAACTAAATAATATTCTCTATTCAAGACACTAATTTTTTTAAATAAAACAAACACCTTCAAATTAAAAATTTCTTTCGGATAACCAAACAAATTTTACGCATTTATTAGAATGAACCAAATTTTTATTTAAATCAACGAAATTATTTTATCGTAACAAATAAAATTAATTCGATAATAATAATTATTGCTCAGTGCAATAATTATTACTAATTCAAACGGCAATCAAACGGCAATTGATAGGTCCTGGGTTTCGAGCCCCAGCAGAGTTAGTCCCCAATTTTTTTTATAGCTTTAAATTTGTTTTTCAATTCAAGAATTGTACACTTCACGTTTAGTGAAGAGTCTTACTAAATGAGTTGACAATTGTTTCGTGAAAAATTCTGGGAAAATTTAAATTATTTATTTTAAAGTAAAATTTTAACAATCTCAAGAAATTCAAAATTTTACCTTTTTTTGAAAAATATAAATAGCGATTACTTTTATACATTTTAATGAAATATATACTTTCGATACATTAATTGATTTGTTTTCTTGCCAGAAATGTAATTTTGACCAGAATTAATAAAAATATTAATAAATAAAAAAGTTAAAAAATGTTTTTTTTAATTTTGAGAAAATTGTGTAAAAATTTTTTTTAGAATATATTTGGATATCCTTGTGTCAGATTTTAGATATTAATGAATGCAATAAACCTGCAAAATTTCAGGACAATCCAATAAAATTTGTCCTAGATATTTTGTACACAATATTTTGTGACATACACACACATACATACACACATACATTTGGACATTTGTTCAGAATTGAATATACATATGTTCTAGCCAAAAATGAGTCCATATAACCTTCATTTGAAAAATTGAAAATCATCACGAATGCAAACCTTTCTTATGAGGAAGCAAAATTAAAAATATATTTTATTCAGATAAAGTAGACGTTTTCTCTCAAAAAATTCAAACAAGTCAGTTTGAGTTCCAACAACAACATTCGGATAAAAGAAAGAATGAAGTTATTTGCATCAAATTTGAAGTTATAAATCTTTTTCTGTACAATATATGGTTAAATCAGTAAGAAATTCTGATTTAGTTAAAAATTATGAAAATAACAAATAATTTTTTATTATCAATAAATTAATATAAATTAATGATAGCTAGCTCGAAAAGTTGAAGTGTCGTGTTGGCGCTTAATGCGTTCTTTTAGCGCACCCTTCAAATAATGAATTAAACTCCTGCCGAAAAGAAAGTAGTGTAAAATGTCAAAAAGAATATAGAGGATTACTGAAGCATACAAATTTTTTCTGTAAAGTTATTAATTCATTCATTACTCCTATTCCTTTAATAACACATGCATATGATAGTGTAAAAGAAACAAATTCTTTATTCAAGACTATCCGAAAAAGTGCAGTGAAAAATCAAAGAAATTATCGTGCTAAACAAAAATTAAAAAAAAATTAATACTGATAATCATTCAGATGAAGTAGATGCTTCATCTGTAAAATAAAAAAAAGCCAGGCAAAATACCAAAAAATACAGGAAAAAAAGAAAAGGAAATAAGCTCTTTATTTAATGATTCAACAAATGTAATTTATAATGAATTGCAAAAAGGAAATGAAACAAAATCTTTGTTTAATGATAAAAAAATTTTTAGTCAAGTTAATGATTGCAAAGATGATAACATAAATGAATCTGTTAATTTAGAAAATATCTTTGCATCTCTTCCTACATTAACGAATGCACATGACAGTTTAAACGAAATAAATCCTTTATTTAAAATTTTCCGAAAAAGTGCAATGAAAAATCAAAGAAATTATCGTGCCAAACAAAAAATGAAAAGAAAAATAAATATTATTAATTATTTAGACGAAGTAGATGTTTAGTCTGTAAAAATAAAAAAGATCCAGGTAGAATACAAAAAAAGTATAGAGAAAAAAAGAAATTAAAAAAGAAAATAAAATAAGCTCTTTGTTTAATGATTCGAAAAATGTTAATTCTAATGAATTCAAAAAAGAAAAGAAAATAAGCCCTTTGTTTCATGACTCTAAAAATGTTAGTTCTAATCAATCTATTGATTTAATAAATACATTTAGTTCACAAAAAGCAATTGTTCCTCTGCCAAGCATATCAAATGCCAAAATTATTTATGAATGAAATTCTAATTAAAATTATCTGGAAATAATGAATTATTATTGTAATAATTGTCAAGCAAACCATTTTAAAGATGAAAGACTTAGTAAAAAATACACAGTTTTAATTATTGCTGTGGTCTTGGTGGTGTTATATTGCCTTCTGTGCAATATCCAGAAGACTTAAGAATATTGCTAGAAGGATTTCATACAAAATCAGGTCATTTTAAAAAGAATATAAGATTGTATAACAATTCCTTTAAATGCTAACGTAATTAATTTTAATAGCAGAAGAAGAGGACCATTTTGTTACAAAATTCAAGGTCAAATTTATTACCAAATTAATAGTGCTTTATATCCTGATAAAGGTGAAGACCCATGATTTGGTCAATTCTTTATTAACGATCCTGAAGAAGCAATTCGTTATAGATTAAAAAGTAACAAAAATTTGGATGAAGAACTTTTACAAACTATAGAAATAATATAAAAACTTCTGATACATACACAAAATCTTTTATGATGATGTCAGAAATAATTAAAATAGAAACTGAATTAGCAATACAAAAAAATTAAGAAATTCCTGAGTTACAATTGTTGTTTACGGAAAAAAGGTTGTGACAAAAATAGATACAATTTTCAAAGCTCTAATGAAATTGCTGCTATTTTTAATACAAACTCTGAAGGAGTGAGTTATTTAGATCCGAATGTTGAACCGTGGATTTATCCCATATTTTATTTAATCAAAAATAAAGGTTATAATATTACTATGATTCGTAGTGATAGTACTTTTAGAAGTAGAAGCCATACTCTTTCTCGGTCTGCCTATTGTAAATACAAAATTGCTATAAAAGATAAGGAATTTAATCAATTTTTATATGGGGGAAGATTGTTTCAACAATAGGTAGTTGACAATTATGTAAAAATAGAGAAAGATAGATTGCATTTTTGTGCAAACAATCAAGCTCAATTGAGAAGTGAAACATATCAAGGATTAATCAATTATTTACAAAATGATGAGTTAGAAAATGATGTACATGTTGAAAAAATGCTTATATTGCCTTCCACTTTTATAGGATCACCTCGTAATATGATGCAACAATATCAGGATGGTATGGCTATGATTGGTCGCCATGGTAAACCAGATTTATTTATTACAATGACCTGTAATCCAAATTGGAAAGAAACACAAGAAAATTTGTTACCTCATCAAACTGATGCTGACAGACCTGATATATGTGAGTGAATATAAAGTTAAATAAATAAGTGAATTATAAGTGTGAATACTTCCTGAATTAGTGAATAGTAAGTATTAGTGAATATAATTAATGATAATAAGTGAATAGTAAATTAATAATAGAATTACATTAACATACTGTTTGTAAATTTTTTCAATCATTATTTATTTAAATAATTAAATTAAGTTGTGTTTAGTTTTAATAAAGTTAATTTTTTATGTTTATTAATAAGTTTATAAAAATTTGTTATAATTTACAATAAATTATCTATAATTGGATAAAAGGCAAAATTGGAAATTGGTTATATTGGATTAAAGGCAAAATTGAAAATTGGTTATATTGGATACAAAAGCTGGAAATTGTTTATATTGTATGAAAGGCAAAATTGGAAATTGGTTATATTGGATAAAAAGCTGGAAATTAGTTATATTGGATAAAAGGCAAAATTGGAAATTGGTTATATTGGATAAAAAGCAAAATTGAAAATTATTGAATAAAAAAAGCTGGAAATTCTAATGTAATATTACTATTTTTAAATTTTTATATAATCCTTTGATATAAGTAAATTTTATAAAATAAAAGAACAATGTCTAACAAAGGAGAAACTGTTAATTTGACTACTCATGATTTAAGTATTATTGTCACTGAAGGAGCAATGCCAAATAATGATCATATGTATGAATTTCAAAAGCTATTGGGAAGACAATCACATTTTATTTATAATATGCAAAATACTTTGTGTTTACAAACACTTGATTTGATAGTTCCAGTCGAGAAAAGTAAGCAGCACATTTAAATACTTTTTAGTGGATCTTATCAATCTGGTCCTTGGATTTGTACTTATTATGATGGAATAAGCCTTTACATTTTTGATAGCCTTAATAAAAAATATTTAAATCATGATCAAAGAGATTATTTAATTAGATTATATCCCTTTGAACCACCAGTAGTTTTCACAACTATTGATCAACAACCAGAATACAGTCTTTCTTGTGGAGTATATGCAATAGCATTCGCAACATCGTTGTTTTTCAATATTATGCCCCACTCTGTCAATTACTATTATTGTAATATGAGAAATCATTTAATGCTAATGTTCGAAAACAATAGATTATGTAAATTTCCCTCTGTACAACTTTCTAATAGTAGATCTTGCATAGTTGCTTATGACTGGAATTGCCTTTTAAATAAAAATGATATTCAACTTCTGTATGGAGAATCAAACTTTTCTGAAAACTCTATGAAGAAAGAAATTTCTTTCCCGAGCATAATAAATGAAATAAATGAAGGAAATATTGCATCAACAACACTTAAACAAAGTAGGGCTGAAATTCAAAAAAGTTATCTTGAGAGTCAAAAATTAAAACGTAAAATTGATAATGCAAACTATTCAGAAAAGGCACACACTTACATTTCTTTTCCGAGAGAAATAAAAAAAATGAAGGAAATATTGCATCAACAACACTTAAACAAAGTAGGGCTAAAATTCAAAAAAATTATCGTGAGAGGCAAAAATTAAAAGGTAAAATTGACAATGAAAAATATTTAGAGGAAGCATACACATTCATTTCTTTCCCGAGAATAATAAATGAAGGAAATATAGCATCAAAAACACTTAAAGAAAGTAGGGCTGAAATACAAAAAAATTATCGTGAGAGGCAAAAATTAAAACGTACAATTGATAACGTAAATTATTTAGGTGGAAAGCACACTTCAACTAAGAAAAAACTTCAAGTCGAATCCAAAATTGAATATACTGAGAACCTTAAATTAAAAAATGAAAATAGTGATACAAGTTCTTTGATAAAAACAAAGAATACTCTATTACAGCATCAAATTAAAAATGAGTTAAATGAGTTAAATGTATTAACTTCAATACAATATCCAGATGAATTAAGGCTTTTGTTAGAAGGTTTTCATCAAAAATCAGGTAACTTTAAAAAGAATATAAGACTATATAATATTTCTTTTTCTTTTGCATCTTTAAATGCTAATGTAATTAATTTTAATGGCAGAAGAAGAGGACCATTTTGTTATAAAATTCAAGGTCAAATTTACTATCAAAATAATAGTGCTTTATATCCGGATAAAGGTGAGGATCCATGTTTTAGTCAATTATTTATTTATGACCCTGACGAATCAAGCAGATACAGATTAAAAAGTAACGAAAATTTGGACGAAGAACTTTTACAAAATATAGAAAATATTATGAGAACTTCAAACGCATACCCAAAATCTTTTATGGTGATGTCAGAAGTAATTAAAATAGAAACTGAATTAGCAAGACAAAATAATGAAGATGTTCCAGAGTTACAACTATTGTTCACGTTGAAAAAAGGATTTAATAAAAAAGATATAATTATCAAAGTTACAATGAAGTTGCTGATATTTTCAATACAAACTCAGAAGGAGAAATACCAGCATCTTATGTAACAGTTTATATTAAGTCTACAAAGGAACTGAAATCAGTTAGTAATTTAGATCCGAATGTTGAACCATGGATCTATCCAATATTTTCGTAGTGATAGTGATTTTAGAAGTAAAAAACATAATATTTCTAGGTCTGCCTATTGTAAATACAAAATTGCTATAAGAGATAAGGAATTTAATCAATTTTTATATGGGGGAAGATTGTTTCAACAATAGGTAGTTGACAATTATGAAAAAATAGAGAAAGATAGATTGCATTTTTGTGCAAACAATCAAGCTCAATTGAGAAGTGAAATATATCAAGGATTAATCAATTATTTACAAAATAATGAGTTAGAAAATGATGTACATGTTGAAAAAATGCTTATATTGCCTTCCACTTTTATAGGATCACCTCGTAATATGATGCAGCAATATCAGGAAGGCTTGGCTATTGTTGGTCATCATAGTAGACCAGATTTATTTATTACAATGACGTGTAATACAAATTAGAAATAAATACAAGAAAATTTATTGCCTCATAAAACTGTTTCTGATAGACCTGATATAGTAACTTGAGTTTTTGCCTTGAAAGTTAAACATCTTTTAACAGTTATTGTTAACAACAAGTTATTTGGAGAAGTTAAGTCACTATCTTTATTGAATTTCTAAAGCGAGGATTGCCACATATTTATTTGTTAGTTATATTGAAAGAAAATTCTAAATTATTAACAATTGACAGTGTTGATCGTTATCTTTGTGCAGAAATTCCTGATGAAAATAGCAATCCTTCTTTGCATAAAATAATAATGCAAAATAACATTCATGGACCTAGTGGAGATTGGTGTTTAATTGATGGTAAATGTTCAACAAATTTTTAAAAAAGCTACCAAGAAGAAACTACAATTGAAGAAAATTGTTATGTTCGTCGTCGGCGAAGAAATAATAATAAAACGTATGAACGACCAAACAGATTTGTTGTTGACAATTCTAATGTAGTTCCATATTGTCCTATACTTTCAGAATTAGTTAATTGTTATAAAATGTGGAAATAGTTTTAAGTATCAAATCTGTTAAACATTTATATAAATATATATTCAAGGGTCATGATGCTGCATCCATTATTATTACAAATTAGAGTGGAGCGAAAAAACACTTTTTTCGAATTTACAAACGTAATAGTGCGGAAAACTTGCTGTCAGTACAGACAAATAAAACGCAAAAAATTTTTTTGAAATCGATGAATATCTTCCATTCGCGCAATGAAGTCAAAGTTTTAAAATTTCAGAAAAATTAAGAGATTCAAATTTTTTCATGTAAAGTTGGAAATGAAGAGCGAAATATGTTTTATTATAGTGAATGCAACGTAATAGTACACAAAAGTGACTCAAAACCAAACTACTGTTCTAAGGGAAAAATTCTATAATTTGTTTTTTACTATAATTTTTTTTTTATAATTTGTTTTTGCAGTTGCTTCTTTACGGGAACTGTAACCTAAAGGTAAAAGTTAACTATAGATTTTTTTCTTAGAATCAGTACTATAAGCGAAGAGAAAATTTTAAGTTGGTGGAGCATACGTCAGTATATGTTTCTTAAGGTATATATTTCACAATTTCAACCACATTAGAGATACTCTGATATTTGGAAACAGAATACTACTTTACATTAGCAGCGACAATTATAAGTGTATTGAAACTCATTTCTTGAAGTTGATCCACTTAATTAAGGTTTTGTCATTGCATTTGCAGTTGAATTTTTCACTTACTTGAAAATAATTTTTTTTTCATTGTATTTTATTAGTGATTCACTACTTACCAATACATCGCAAACTTTACTTAAAAACAATAACATATCTACAACTATTCCGGTACCTTACGTTTGGGGTCTTTAATTTTTCTATATCAATGGAAGTTACTACCCAGAAACGAAAACCTATAACAAGACATTCATTTGAATGTTCACTAATTGGCAATCCTAAGGATTTGCCAAACTCTGTACTTCCTACTAATGGTAATGTTCTACGATGCTGCAATGAGGAAAGATTTAATCTTTCGTCGAAAGTCAATAGGATTAATGTATGTTTTTCTGATGTAGCTAACATTGTATCAGAGAAAATCGTAGAAGTTTATAATAAAGCTTCTATTCCAGTAGTATCAAAGACAAGAATTATCAAAAAGATTCAGGAATATCACAGTAAGTACATCAATATCAAAAAGTCATTCGAAAGAGACAGCAAAAATATGGGCTCAACATTTCAAACAAAGCTTGCTGAATTTACAAGTTCATTGACGCAATTATTTGACGTGGCATCCTGCAAGTGCACTTTGACACTAAAC
Organism: Leptopilina myrica (nomen nudum); assembly: GCA_032872475.1. NCBI lineage: Eukaryota > Metazoa > Arthropoda > Insecta > Hymenoptera > Figitidae > Leptopilina > Leptopilina myrica (nomen nudum). The sequence goes on along the minus strand of CM065462.1, from coordinate 15,731,026 downwards.
TGCACTTGTGACAGGTCTCTCGCTCTTTGTATCTGTCCAAATCCCGTAACTGTAACATGTACATGCGAAAAGTCAAGAAAAATTCCCGCCATTGAATTGAAGTTTATGTATGATCAAAGAACCAACCGAGAGGGAAAAATTTCAGGCGTTGATCGCAAAACATCTATGATACTTACCAAGCGACTTGAAAGAAAAAAAAAACGAATCCATTCGCTTATGTCCGGAGCAAGTAAGTTCTTCTGCTGTAGTTTCATTTTGTGATGATACAGATGAAGAAAAACCGTCATCTAATGCAACTTATTGTCAGAGTCCTTCTGCACAAGAGGAAACATTTGAACCTCCGAAAAGAATCACAGATTATTTTAAGGATTCAACATTATCTCGTGTTAAGTCGTTTAATTTAAAAAATACAGCTTTGGTATGTGACCGATATGGTGTCTCTGATAGAGCAGCCGCGGCAATTATATCTAGTACGCTTGCTGATGTCGGAGTTATAACCGAATCAGACAAAGCTCTCGTAATAGACCGAAGCAAACTCAGAAGAGAAAAACAGAAAAATAGGACAAGTTTACAGCAGGAAAAACAAATAGACGATTCTATACGAGGCTTGTTTTTTGATGGTCGCAAAGATAAGACATTGCACATCGAGAAAGTAGACTCAAAGCGCTTTAGACGTACCATTATAGAAGAACACGTGTCTTTAATTGAAGAACCTGGGTCTCGATACCTTAGTCATGTTGTTCCAGAATCTGGAAGTGCAAAACATATAAAGGAGGCAATTATATCCGATCTTGTCAATCGATGTTCTCTTTCCCTCCAAGAGTTAGATGTCGTGGGATGTGATGGAACAAACACAAATACCGGCTGGAAAAACGGTGTTATTCATCATATAGAAACTTATTTACAACGAGAAGTGCAATGGGTTGTCTGCATGTTACACCTTAACGAACTTCCATTTAGACACGTTTTTGAATATCTAGATGGTTCTACATCTGGACCAAATTCGTTCTCTGGTCCAATTGGAAAGGCTCTCAAAAATTGTAATGCGTTACCTGTAGTCAAATTTAAAAAAATTAATGGCTTCCTGCCAAATGTAGACACTGATGATCTTAGCAAAGATCAAAAGTATCTTTTCCGCATTTCTCAAGCTATTCAAATAGGAAAATGTCCTCTTGATCTTGCTAAGGCAGATCCAGGATCAATCTGTCAATCCCGTTGGCTAACAACAGCAAACAATATACTCAAATTGTATATATCAACACGAAAACCGTCTGCTGCTTTAATTCAAATTGTTGAATTTATTCTTACTTGCTATGTTCAAGTATGGTTTTCTATAAAGAAACATAGCTCAATAGTAGATGGACCTAAAAATCTCTTTCTGATGATACAGGCATCAAAACTCTTAACGCAGACGTTGCAGGAAGTTGTTCAACCTGTAATACAAAATAATGCTTACTTCGCGCATTCGGAAAACCTGCTGTTGTCTATGTGTCTGGACGAAAGAAAGCAAATTAGAGAGCTTGCTTTTAGACGCATTTTAGAGGCTCGGACTAGCAAAACACAGGATAAAAAGAAGTCTGGAATACGCAACTTCATTGTTCATAGAGATGGATTTATTAGATCTACTTTAAAATCGAGGGAAAATATGCCAAAGTTTGATACAAAATCAGAGTTTGCATTTACGCCTTAAATATCTTCTCTTATATAACATGGTTGGTTGGTTGGGTAGGGCGGTGGTGGAACTCTATGTGCAGCCACCTTCTCGTGGTGAGTTCTGAGTCGTTTTTAGTTTTTATGAAACGGGCGAAGTGCTGCATTCACAATAAGGCATAAAAAGCCATAAAAATTTACGTAAACAAATAATATTTTTGCAGAAAGTGAGTATTTTTAGTTTTTTAAATTTTTAAAACTTTGACTTCATTGCGCGAATGGAAGATATTTATCGATTTCAAAATTTTTTCTTGCGTTTTATTTGTCTTTACTCATAGCAAGTTTTCCGCACTATTACGTTTGTAAATTCAAAAAAAGTGTTTCTTCGCTCCACTCTATTACAAATGCCAATGTTGAGGTGACTGTTGATCACAATGAAATTAATCATTATGCTTTGCCAATTATTCAAAAGAATTTTAATTTCTTGTCATTCTGTACATCCAAGTAAACTATGGGAACAATTTAAGGCTCCAGTGTCAGAAGATTATTAAAAAATTAACGACATTAAAGCTGAACAAAGGGCTTATAGAAATATTGAAACAATGTTATTTAACATAGGATATAATTTATGTGACTTTCAGGGGTTATTAGATATACAAGATAAAATTTTTACTCTACAAGTTCATGATATAAATATTACAGAACATAACATGGTTGTGGTGGATCTGGAAAACCATTTTTATACATTACGCTATGGCATTTATTAAGAAGTAAAGGAATAAATGTTTGCAATATGGCATTTACTGGTATGGCGTCGACTCTGCTTCCCAATGGAAAAACTGTTCATAAAGTTTTGGGTTCACCCATTCCACCTTCTTTGCCACAACATAAATTGCATTTAAAAATTAATTTTATTGTAATGCTTATTAGAAATCTTAGTATTGATGAACATATTTGTGAGTGAGTAGAAAATTTAAGTTATTTTGAATTATGAGATCTTGGTGTCTGCATTTAACATTTATTATCTCAAATGAAAAATTCCTTAATTTCATTTTGATCATATTTTTCTTATTTTTTTAAATAAAAATTATGTAATGAATACGTTATTAAAAATATTTGAAATTTTGCGATTGATAAATGAAATTTTATTATTTATGAAACTAATTGAATGATTTAGTAAAATTATATTTTATGAAAATAGTAAATAATGATTTTTTCGATTTAATTTGTAATTAAATTCTTGACGAGATATTTGTTAACTTTTTCAAGAATATTTGAATTTCTTTAAAAAAATTTATTAGTTCAGAAAAAACAGAATTCTTTTGATAAATATTATTATTTATAAAAATAGTAGAATTTGGCAAATAATTTTGTAATATATCTTTACATAGGAAACGATTAAGAAAAAATATTTTTTATTAGAATTAGATGAATATTATATTGATAAAAGTATTTTCATTTTATTCTATAAAAATTTATACATGTTTTAATAGAAATAACAATGTTTATAAAACCTACCTATTTTTAATTAAATTTTTGGAAAAGGTAAGCAAGAATGCAAGCATTATTAATTTAGTGCGTTATAAATAAGGATAAATATTAGTGAAAATTCGAAATTTTAGATAATATTTCACAATGTTGTAGTATTGTTATAAAATTTTATTTGTAGCATAGAAGTTTAAAGTTAACAAAAATTGAATGGGCGCTCGTGGCGCGCAGAATTTGTTCTAGTAGTTTATAAATACATAAATAATTATTATAATTATCCAAAATTGTTTGTATTTTATTTAAATTTTGTATATTGTTTATTTTATTAAAACAATAATTTAATTTTTATTATTATTATTATTTATTAATCATTAAATTTATCCAATATAAGTAGTATGATCTTATTGTGTTTGATAAAAATCCATAATTTTTATAATTTTAAAAAAATATTTTTATTTATGAGCTTTCGCCCGTCGACGACAGGCATCCTGAGTTCTTGAATAAGCTTCTAAATAACTCTTGAACAAAGTTTCTCCGTGTAATGCAAAAAAATAACAAAAATTTAAAAAAAACAGTTAAAACTGTTCTTTTTTTCTAAAGTAATATAAAATAACAAATTCTGATATTTGAAAAAATTGAGTTTTTAAAATTTTGAAACTACTGTAGTTTGTGTAGTTTTCGACAAAAATGGCTGGCTAACGAACTTGATCTGTATTTTAACACTATTTTTGTGCATGCAACGTTGCAAGTTGATGCAATAAGTTTTTCAAGCGTTATCGAAGGAACATCATTGTGTCTACAGAGACAGACACGAAGACAGGCATACAGACAGACACTTTTTCTAGACCATGTTTTTCGGACTCAGGGGACCCCAAAACGTCGAGATTTCATGAAATTAGCGAAAGTCAATTTTCGATCAAAACTAATACTTTCTCATGAGATGAGAATGTAAAAATTAATTCAAAATTTAATTTTTTTAAAACATCCATTTTTCTAGCTTCTCCATTACTAAGTCAGCAATGGCTCCAGATAATGGATAACCCATTGGAGTTCCAAAAATTTGTTTGCAAAATTTACCACAAAAACAACAATATGCATTATTAATGCTAAACTCTAAGATATCGATAAACATATCATCAGGGATGTCCATGTGTTGTCTAATCTCTCTTCACTTTAACTTAACACTCTTTAAGACTAAATCTTTCGGTATGTTTGTAAAAAGTGACTTAGCATTTAATGACATCAAAGTGAAATTATCCGGAATTTTAAAATGTCTAATTTTCTTAATAAATTCAAAACTATTTTGAACATGGGACTCATTATTTCTAATAACTTTTTTGATCAGGGTGCTAATAAATTTTGATATTGTTGGTGATCCACAAAAGGATGTTACGGGTCTCATTGGGACTTCCGGTTTGTGGATTTTTTGTAGACCGTAAAATTTGGGAGCTACCGAAGTATAAGATTATACAATATACAAGATTTCAATATAATTTTATAAATAAATAATTGTAAAAATTGTGTAGATTACATTTGCATTATGTATAGAGTATTAAAATTTTTTATTTTATTGTTTTGATTTGTTTACAAACATTAAATCATGTGAAATTATCCTTTTGACGTAAAAGGATTTTATTTAAAAATCAAAATAAAATAGTTATTATTAAAACTTTGTTCCAATAAACTTCTAACCTTTTTATATTTAAAAGATTTCTTTTACAATAAAACTATTTCTGCTAACGATTAAAGGACATGATTTAAAAGGAAATCAGTTTTATGTACAATAGTTTTTCTTTGAGTGAGTATAATACAATTGACTTGAATTTAAGCAAATAATGTTCATCAACAAATAGATAACTTTGGACCTTCCTAATACCATTGTTCCTTTTGCAAAAAGTTAAATAGTTTTTCTTATTTTGACGAGTTTAAAGTTATGTAAAGCTCTTCTTCATTATTGATAAATTAATTATTGTTCATAATATTAATTGTCAATAGAAATGATAATTATTAACTTTAAAATAATTGTTTATTAAAATCTACATTTATGTGACCTGGTAAATATGTTCTTAAAGTTAACAAGTCGCTATTCATACTCCTGCACATTAAATTTGTAAAAAACTTATTAAACCAGAAGTGCAGGTTGTATTACGATCAAACGAGCACATCTTTTTATATAAGAATTTATTTATCTATTGTATTATTATTATATTTATTAATCAATATTGTTTGCAACAATTTAAATAAATTGTTTTATATGCATTTTTATTTTTCTAGTGGTTATACTAGATTAATTTAAATTGATTTCGATCATGTGCAATGAAAAAATAAAAAAATAAACATGATTTTTTCTAAAAACATTTAAAATTGTTAACTTAACACAGTGATCTTCAACCATGTTTATGTTTACCTAAAATGACGTCAAAAACGGAAAACACAGCTTTATCAGGACTTAATTAAAGGTCAAAAAACTACTTGATTTAAAATCGAAGCTGCTTGTATTTTCGAAAAATCAGGAAATTAGTTTGTTTAAGACGTAAGTCATATTAAATATTAGCAGCGCGTTGATTTTTGTCTCTAAATTTTTTATTACTGATACTAAATATTAATAATACTTTTTTATATTATTGTTAGATAATACAAGGCAAGAAAAACTTTTATGACGCATGTCGAAGTAGGTTGCTTGTATGTTACAAAAAAATAAAATTATTAAGTGCACATGCAAATAAAATTAAACTAAATGCTCTTATGATTGTATTTCGTTAACATGAATCATAAGTATGACCATAAAAAGAACAGGAGGATAGTTTGTGGTCCGTGTGGCAAAAAAATTGCTTTCGAGAAAAGAAAACCTAAACAATTTTTTTAACTGAAAAACTTCAAAATCTTGTGAAAAATTTTGTAAGTAGCAATTATGATATTTTAAATCAAAGGTTTCCTCTAAGCAATTGCAATACGTATCGTTTCGCTCTCCTCGATTTACAGCAAATGTCTTATTATGATAATAATTTGCTGTAAAAAAAGAAACCAGGGGCAATACAGATTTCTGCAATTATTACATATGCTTAACATGAAGGTATTTTGGTCATACAAAGAATGATGATGGTAAAGGTCACGTACGAGATGTGCGTAATGTTATCACTGCAGCGAATTGTCACTATACTTCTTCAGATGTTTCCAAATTTAAAAAAAAGACTCAACCACTGAAAGTTGAGATGCCCAAAAAATTTATTAAGAAATACACAATTTGTTTTTAAGAAATTAGTAGAGCTAAAAGGTATTCTTGTAATACCAAAGGCGGGACAGGTTACGAAATTGTAAAAAAAAGAGTCAAACAAGTTTCACAGAAACAACAGGAGCAAATTGTATCTTTCATCGTAAAACGTAAAATAGATACACCAAGTGATATCAGTGATAGTCAACGTAATAATATTGAGTTAAATTTATCTACGAAAGGATTCCAAAAAACTGTTGTTGTAAATAAAAAAAAGGATGTGGTCTTTTCAGTAAAAAATTTAGACAACTTTCAAGTTGTCAAATCAAGTTCAGGAATATGAGTGTATCATCAAATCAGATGAAAAAAGTGACAAATTTCTTGAAATCTAACGCTGGTAAACAGTCTGTGCCTGCATTTTATAACACGAAACATGTTGTCGAAAAGTCTAGAAAATTAGAAGATGTGTATAAAGAAGACGTGTATTTGATTTCGATATTGGCAAAAATAAAATAAACAAGTTGTTCATTTCATGACCATTTAGCTTTCTCAATATATATTATTATATATAATTTTAAAAGTTAAATAATTATAATAGTTTATTAAATATAATTAATAAACCGGGTAAACTACCCTGAATAAATATTAATTATTTAATTTTTTATTATAGAATAATTATTTTAAAGTGTTATGATAAAATGTCAAAAAATACAAAATTTTAATTTTTTGTGAAAAATTATAATATTTATTAATTCCATAAATTTTCATGAAATATATACTTTATATACATAAATCGATTCGTTTTCATGCCAGGAATATAATGCTGAGAAAAATTAATAAAAATTTTAATAAATAAAGAAGTTATTTCAAAAAATAAAAAAATTCATTTTTTTCGAAAATTAAAAAATTGCTAAAAAATTTTTATTTTTAGATATTTTTGAAAATCCTTCTGTCTGATTCAAGATATTCGTGACCGTAATACACCTACAAAATTTTATCAAAATCCATCAAGATGTGTAAGAGAAAATTTGTCCACAAGAATCGGTGACATACACACACACACACACACACACACATACACACACACACATACACACACATACATACACACATACATCCGGACATTTGTTCCTCTCGACGAATTATATATACTACACTTGAAAATTTGTAAAAATAATTGATTTTAAAAAATTCGGAAATCGACATCACTATAAGGTTTCCTTTATGAGGAAGCAAAAAGGAGAAAATACCTGTCGTTTGGGTAGATGCCGAGGAATTATTGAATGCTATTCTAGAAGAAAGTGGTGAAACTGGCAACGTTCTTATCAAAGTTATGGCTGACGGAGGTCAAGATTTCTTCAAGATTTGTCTGACAATTCTTCCAGAAAATTATTTACCAGAATTGGACTGTAATGTTGTTGATGCGGATCAAGAAAATTATTACAATACCCCAATAAAAAAAGAACTCTGTACTCTAAAGGTGGAAGTATTGTCAAAAAAGGAAAGTTGACTGGTGTACATAAATTGATTATGTTGGGTGAAGTACCTGATGTAGAGGAAACTTATGAAAATATATATCACTGTTATTTAAATTAACGAATATTAATAATATTCCATTAAAGTTTGTATCAGACTTCAAAGTTATCCTTATTGTTAATGGACTGCAAACTGCAACATCAACATATCCAAGTCCTTATTGCTTCGTGACATTGAAAGAATTAAGGAGTGTTGAAGAAGAATGCGTGGATAAAGATAAAGAAAACGATGTTAATACCGTTACAAAGTCAAGTTGCTTAAAATCTTGCAATAATTAATGTATGAAATTTAAAGACTTATGGAGACTTAAGAAATCATTATGAAACTTTTTGATCCCTCGGTGAAAAAAGAAAAATGCCATGCATTCTCACAATACAATAAATGCTCCCCTTTTTGACGAAGCTGATGACATCTATGTAATTCAGAAACGCGTAGTTCCTGAATTGCATGCACTACCAGGTTTTGTCAATCATCTTTTTTGGGAAGGTATAGTGCTACTTCTAGGACGAGATAGAGCTCTATTGCGACAAAAAATTAAGCTTATTACTAAAAATTATCAGGGTGAGGTTTTTGAGGGAAATGCATGTCGAAGACTAATTTGAAGAAAACAGTCACTGAATTCGGTCGCTGATTACGAATCTGATGTTATTTTTATGTAAATTTTTTGTAAAAAGTGATTAGATTTACTTAAAAATGATTACTCAGGGGTTTTTGGGGTCGCTGATTACGAATCTGATGTCACTTTTTTAAAATTCAAAATGGTGGACAATTTTCAAAAAGTGATTAGATTTGCTTGAAAATGGTTACTCAGAGGTTGTTGGGGCCGCTGATTACGAATCTGATGTCACTTTTTCAAAATTCAAAATAGTAAATCCAATATGCAGGACATTTTTTAAAAAAATAATTCTATTTGCTGAAAAATAGTCATTCGGGGTTTTTTGAGGATGTTGGTTACGAATCTCACTTCAGAACAATATTATGTTTATCCTTCACGTCCGTTAGCAGTCAACAAAATTTTATCGACGTTGCCCAGCTCTTATACCATCAGGAGGTCTACGTGCTAAAAAGCTACTTTTTTATTTTATATCCATGGTCTTTTCATTTTCTTCCACTTCAATCTCTTTACTACTACGAAATCGTTTCTGTCTTTTTGCTCTCGTTATTATGCAAATAATTAATCTCAAGTCTTTGTGGGAATAATGATCTTATCGATTAGTAAAAAACTGTTCTGTTTTTTATTAATATCAAACAAGTTAGTCTTTTTGGGAATAATGATATTCTGTTTTTCACGAATCTGTTCTGTTTTCTACTAATCAAGAATTTCATTATTCCCACAAAGACTGACTTGTTCGATATTCATATTTTTCTGAAGTCAGATTCGTAATCAGCATCCTCAAATATTACCGAGTAACCATTTTTAAGCAAATCTAATGACTTTTTAATGAATGATCCTTCAGAGTTACGGACAGTGGAGAATTTGCGTCGACTATAGGCTTTTGAATACTGTAACGGTCCCGGATAAGTTCCCAATACCATTCCTTCATGATTTTACGGTAAATTTGAACGGTAAGAAAATTTTCTCGAAACTTGATTTGCACGCGGTGTATCATCAGATACCAGTATTTCCGGATGACGTACCGAAAACTGCTGTAACTACTCCTTTAGGACTATTTGAATTTTTATTTATGCCGTTCGGTCTCAGAAACGCAGGACAACCGTTTCAAAGATACATGTTTCAGGCTCTTGGTGACTTAAATTTTGCTTTTGTTTTTCTCGATGACATCCTCATAGCCTCCAAAGATAAGAAGGAGCATGAGGAACATCTTGATTTAGTTTGTTCTAGATTAAATGAATAGAAAGGTCGTGGGCTCGTATCCCACCATGCTAACCAATTTTTTCTGAGTTCTTTGATAATTTTGAAATTATTAAATAATTTCGAAAAAATAATTTTCAGAAAAAGCAGGTTTCTGTATTAGGACGCAACAGAAATCGAGTATCTCCCCGGAATTGATAACGTTGTCGCTGACGCATTGTCGCGATCGGACGCGATAACTTTTCCAACGGAAATAGATTTAGCAGAGCTTGCTTAAGCTCAAACTGTAGACGAGCAATCGAAATTGACCATGAAAGATGCGAATTCGTCATTGAAGTTGAGAAATTTTGTTTGGGATAATTTATCCATAACTTGCGATATTTCGGGAGATAACCTTCGTCCTTATATCCCGAGTCCCTTGCGAAAACGAATTTTCAATTTAATACACAATTCTGCACATCCCGGTGGAAAAATTACGGATAGAATGATACGAAAAAAATATGTATGGCCATTCATGAATCGCGATGTAAAAAACTGGTGCAGGTCTTGTATTCAATGCCAACGAGCAAAGGTCACGAGACACACAACAATGTTACCTTCACACTTTATCGCGCCTGACAGTCGGTTCCTTCACGTCCATATGGACATTATCGGTCCTCTGACGGTTTGCGATGGTTTTAAGTATTGCTTGACCATGATTGACAGATTTTCTCGTTGGCCCGAGGCAATTCCGCTGAAGGATATTGAAGCCTCGACCGTATGCCGCGCGTTTTTCGACGGTTGGATTTCGCGTTACGGGACCCCGGAAACACTTTCGACGGATCAGGGCAGCCAATTCGAGTCGCGGTTATTTAAAGCATTATTAAATCTTACGGAATGCAATCGTATTAGAACCACTCCTTATCACCCAGCAGCGAACGGGTTGATTGAGCGTTGGCACCGTACCTTAAAGTGTTAATGGGCCTGCGTAATAATGTTTTGGATTCGGGGGCATCGCAGTCCGAATACTTGTACGGAACTACCCTCAGAATTCCCGGTGAATTTATATTGCCAGAGGATTTTTCTGCCGATCGACAGATATTCCTCGAAGAATTCCGAGAGCATATGAAAGACTTGTATAAATGCTCACACGTTTTTGTTAAAATTGGGACAATTAAGAAAGCACTTAAATGCCCGTATTCAGGTCCTCATAAAATTGTCAAACGTATTTCAGATAGAGTCTTTGAGGTTGAAGTAAATGGTATTCACAAGCAAATCTCTATTGAAAATCTTAAACCATCTTTTTTCACTGATAACGATATTTTTTATTTGACCATGTTTATATGAATTTATCTACGACTGCATTATTAAAAATAACCTTACTGAGTGTAAAATTCCAAATCGTTAACACTTAGGGGGGAGTAATGTGGGGATCGTAGTTTGTAAAGTATTACCGACATGCTTTCTGTATAGAGAAAACTTCTTACTCATATGTAAAGTGAGAGAGTAGATGTGCGATGATAATGTGTGAGCGCGCATATTTGTACAGTTGCGTACGGGACCACTTGTAGTGAGCAAGCCTTTTACACTTGCTCCAATAAATTCATTCTACCAAAATTGTCCAGTCTTTTATTTCATCGAAATTATTAATTATTTGAACACGCATTTAGTTGGGATGCCTTCTGCCCTTTTAAAGAACATTTACCATTGTTTTAAATTATATTTTAACCACAAATCCCACATCGCTCTGCATGCTTCTGCCCTCTACTGGCGACTTGCACTATGTACCGATTGTGTTATGCATTGAAAGCAGCCTAGGCCGCATTGGACTCATATTTGACAGTTCAACTTACCTTTTTCTCTTAAAGTTTAAATTTTACACTCACTATTAGTATTTTCTCATTCCTTTAACCTTGCATTTTTCTCCACTGCCATTCATTATTTATTCCTGTCAAGTATTTTCTTTTTTTAAGCTTAAAACTTGCACCGCATTGGGACCCCTTGATTACCGCATTCACCACGACACCTAATGCGCTATTTCGCGAATACCGCATTGACAGGTAGGCACTCGCAATGCGGAATCCCGTACCTCCCAATACTTTTTTTACAGGGACATCCTACATAGGTAGAAAAAAATGCCTACAAGAATTCCTACAAGGATCCTATGTAAATTGTTATAGAATTCTTTATAGTAACCTATGTAACTTAATCTTATGAAGGAAACTTCCTACCGTATTCTTTGTACATTCCTTTATAGTAGGGTTCTGTATAGATTCCTATAACGCTCCTATGGGATATCTATAGTTTTCTGTATATGTTTAATATATGTGGTTATGTCTTTGGACACGTGTGAGTGATTTCACCTTAAAAGTGTTTTTCTAAAAAATATGCTGAAAATGTGTACGAAGAACAGTAGCGGGTCATCGAATTATAGTCGTCGCTCAACGCATCTAAGGATGACCCCCCTCTGGAGTATATTCTGGATCCGCTACTGACGAAAATACGTTTAACATCACTTAAATTAAGATATTTCAAATAACTTAAAAGTGTCTACTAAAACAACTTAAATTAAAATAAATACTTCTTTTATCAGCGTACTAATTGATTCAAACCCACAAAAATGTTCTGTAGAAATATATTTGGTAAAAATGTTTTGGAAAAATATTATTTTTTCGAAAATTTAGTCATTGGAACTAGTCTCTTTTCCTAATCGGTCCATAAAAATTATGATAATATATTTTAAGTAAATGAAATTTCAATTTAACAAGTTTATATTTATTTTAATAATATAATTATATATAATTACAAACATTTTAACAGGTTTACTTTTCCTGAAAATAAAGGAAAGTTAATATCAGACTTTAATAAAGGATTATTATATACATTTCGTTATCATGTTTGGTCACAAGGACATGCTCCTACTAATTACTCATTTTGGAGAAAAGCTTCTAATCCTTACGAGGTATGTATAACGTTGTGAATGAATATATTATGATTTGTTTGATAAGCGTATATTACATTTTACACCAAAAGTTTAAGTATCAAATGGGATAAAAAGGACTGATTGTATTTTTTGTATCCCATTTGGAATGTATTCTGTATATAAAAATATCTTTTCTTACGCAAGGACCCAGATGGGATATCAAACTCAATGTAATTTTTCCTTTGTAGTTCTGTGTAAAAGTCACATGGACTTTAATATCTTTTTCAGAATGACGTAATGATGTAAGAGTATAGTCTGGAGTTCCATAGCAGTCTTTTATGCTCCATTTGATACTAGATTATGTGTTTAAACTTTAAATTATTATCGAGATCACGAGTCGAACTTTTAGACCTTCTTGGGATGAGAAAAAATAGGGATATGTTAGAAATAATTAATTGAAACAAAATAAGTTACAATAAATTTTATATTATTAAATTAGGTAACTGTGTTTATTACATTTTACATGTTACTAGTGGTAATTTTTCAATTACACCGGTGATTTTAATGCTAAGTCGCCGGAGTGGGGCGAGTCAAGGCTCGATAAAAGAGGCAGAATGATCGGAGAAATGGTCTCCAGAAGCAATTTAACAATTGTGAACCGGGGAAGGACATGGACGTTTAGGAGGGGTGCAATTGGATCGATCATTAATCTTACGATTGCATCATCTTCTCTATTCAGACGCATAAACGAATGGCGAGTCTCTGAGGAGTATACCGCAAGTGATCACCAGTACATCGAGTTTTCAGTCTCAGTGGGAGACACAGGAAATGGCGGAAGACAGGAAGCACCGTGTCGAAAACGCCTCTCCAGGAATGTGAAGAAAATCGATAAGGAGAAGTTTGTCCGATCCCTGGAAGAATCCCGCCTCATTGAGGAATTGGGTTGGGTGCAGAGGCCAAATACTCTGGATGCAGAGGTACGAGCGGTAAGGAAAACCATCACCGCGGCCTGCGATGCATCTATGCCGCGTCGCAGATGTACCGCTTCACGTAAAAGCTCGGTGCACTGGTGGTCGGATGCACTGGCCTCCTTGCGGAAAGCGTGCTTCAAAGCTAGAAGGAATTATACCCGTTCTAAGGGAGATCCTTTGCTGAAGGAAGCATTCAAGGAGGCCAAGAAAAACCTCAAGAAAGAGATTCGTGCGTCACAACGCCGTTGCTGGAAAGACTTAATCGAGGATGTCGAGAAGGACCCATGGGGTCTGGCTTTTAAAATCGTTACTAAGAAATTAGGAACGAGGCAAAAGACCCCTGGCCTGGACAGTCCCGATTGGGTCAAAGAGATATTACAAGCTCTCTTTCCTCCTGCGGAGCCATGGCTTAGGATGGACTGGAATGGCTGTGAAGTCGGTGAGGATGAACTCTTCACTCTTACTGATCTACGAAATGCCGGTAAAAGATTGAAAACAGGCAAGGCGCCTGGAATCGATGGGATAAGTAACGAGATCCTAAAACTGGTAATCGAAACTTCACCCCAGATTCTGCTTCGATGCTTCAATCTTTGCCTTGAGAGAGGAGAGTTCTTCCGCGACTGGAAGCGACAAAGGTTAGTCCTCCTAAGAAAAGGCGAAAAACCTCTAGATAAAGTCTCGTCGTACAGGCCTATATGCCTGCTGGATACGATGGGTAAACTTCTTGAGGATATGGTTCTGCAGAGAATGCAAAGCCACTTGACCGGAGAGAATAGTCTACTGGATCACCAATTTGGTTTCCGTAAAGGTAAGTCTACAGTTGATGCCATCCAGGCAGTTGTGGACATAGCCAAAGCCGGGAAGAACAGGTTGATACCACAGAAGAAAAAGGGTTTCTGTGCTTTAGTGGCCATAGACATACGCAACGCGTTTAACTCCGCGCGATGGAAAGATCTCATCGAGTCGATGATGAGCAAAGGAATGCCGCCTTACTTGTTGCGTATAATGGATAATTATCTTAGCGACAGGTGGGTGGTATATGAGGGGGACACCTGGACTCTGATTAAGGAGATGCAAAGTGGTGCCCCTCAAGGCTCGAGGGTGAGACCATTTGTATGGAATGTATCTTACGATGACTTCTTGCGAATGGATCTACCCGAAGGCGCGGTTATCATCGGCTTTGCGGACGACGCGTTGGTCGTGTGCACAGCCGAAAGCGAGGAAGCCCTTGGGACATTGGTGAACGAATGTCTGCGGCGAGCCAAGAGCTGGCTGGATGCCAGAGGTCTTCAAATGGCCCTGGAAAAGACCGAAGCTCTGCTCATCACAGACAGACGTGGTTATACAGTCCCACGAATCGTGATAGACGAATTCGAGGTCAAGTGGAGCAAGTATATAAAGTATCTCTGTGTGGAGCTCGATGGAAGGATAAACTTTCATCACCACATAGCAACGGCGTTGAATAAGGCGGTTGAGTGTGCTGCAAATTTGGCACGTCTTATGACGAATGTTCGCGGACCACGCGAAAAGAAAAGGAGACTGGTGGTGAGTGCTGCCCATGCTAAGCTGTTTTATGCAGCAGCAGCATGGGCTCCTTCGCTTAAGTTCAGAAGCAAAACAATTTGCGAGAACATGCTGTCGGCCCAGAGAGGTATCAATGCCAGAATCGTATCTGCGTATTGTACGGTCTCGACAAGTGCTGTACAGGTCCTTGCAAGTGTCCTGCCGGCCGATCTTATGGCGAGGGAAAGGGAGGAATTGTTTCTTCTTTTTAAAGAAAGAAATAATACCCAGACCCCAGAGTCAGAAAGACTCAGCAAGGCCTGCATCCGCAAGAATGCGAGAAGCAGACTCGTCGAGACTTGGCAAGACAGATGGAATAGGGAGGAAAAAGGCCGATGGACTTATCGGCTTATTCCACGCTCACCACCTGGATAAACCGAAAGCATGGAGAAGTCTCCTATTATTTGACGCAAGCATTTACAGGCCACGGGTGTTTTAACGCGTACCTGTATCGCTTTAAATTACGCGAAAATGAGGTGTGTGCGTACTGTCAGCTCCCCGTGGACAACGCAGAGCACACCCTCTTTTCATGCAAGAAGTGGGACTTAGAGAGGCGGGCCATGTTCGAAGGTGTAAACAGTCAAGTTACACCGGAGAACATGGTATCGCTGATGACCCAGTCAGAAGGAAATTGGCGGCAAGTCGAGAACTTCATAATCTCGGTCATGTCGAGGAAAGATCTTGACGGACGCAAAAAAGCGTAATTTAAACAGCTTTTAATTTGTTTGTTCGTTTTTTTGTATTAATTTATTTTGTGATTTATTTGTCCTTATACACTTTTAATTTATTTTGTGTTTTATTTGACCTTATACAATTTTAATTTATTCTGTGATTTCTTCGTCCTTATTTATTTTAATTTATTCTGTGATATATTCGTCCTTATAAAATTTTTACTTTTTGACATTATATATCCGTTGGTTTTATATGTTTATGTTTTAGACCCGTTTAGTATTTTATCTATTGACATTTTAAATTATTTTAACATTTGTTTTTTTTAAATTTTTTTTGTGCTGTTAATTCCGCTTTTATATTGAAATGGTTTTAAATTTTTTAACTATTGACGCAGGAGAACCGCAGGTAAAGAACAAAGTCGCAGCAGCGACAGAGTTCGAGCGCCACCCTCGAAGGCTAAAGTCTTATGACAGTTCCGAGGGAGGGTAAAGAGCTCCAAAAGAAGGGTTACGGGTTTTAGTGGGTCGGGCTGGCAGTAGGTCGCCAGTATTCTAAATCTAACTATAGTATTTATTTATGTTTTCTTTACTTTCTTTTGTTTTATTATACCAACCCCACATAACCTTGGAGTGCGGAATCCAAGGTATCTGTAGGCAGATTTCCCAAAAGTCCCTAAGCAAAAAAAAAACATTTTAATAAGAATCAAATTATTGTTGAGATTAAAATTTTAATTTTGTTAATAATTTTAATAATTTAATAATTAAAAATTTAATAACTAGTTTGAATAAGCCAGTGGTAAGCATCGACACTACACTGGCATATTTACCAATGGGTATATAAATGTGGATTATTATCCGTGATCAGTGAATAATAATTAAAAATTGTTAATGTCCTGGCAGACGTTAACTATTAACATTATCAGTTTCCACAAGCACAATAATTTTCTGCAAATTTGCGGCAAGTTATCAAAGCCAAATTTAAAAACTTACCTGGCAAATTTGCAGCACACTTGCGTCAAATATCAAAATGTCCTTTTGGTGGCAAGTTTGCAGAGCAAATTTGCAGAAAACTTGCGTGGCAAACTTGCAGATTATTTTGTAGAAAACTTGAGAAAAATTTTGCAGCAAACTTTCAGAAAACCTGAAAATTTCAAAAACAATCTTTTTGTTTTCAAAATGTATATATTTTGATAAACGTTGCCGTCCCTTGCAGGGAAGGTGACATAAATGTAGTGCACAGCTCTAGATATTATAGAAAACAACTGCGCATGCATTTAACATTTACTTTGCCATACAAATTTTCTTCAAATTTGCTCTGCAAACTTGCCACCAAACGGACATTTTAGTATTTGCCGCATGTTTGCTGCAAATTTGCCAGGCAAGTTTTCGAATTTGGCTTTGATAACTCGCCGCAAATTTGCAGAAAATTATTGTGCTATGTGGGTTAAGATAATATTGTAAATGGTCTGTTCAAAGGACGCATGTGTTAGGTTTTCTTGCTTAAGGTGTATATATCTAAAGAGAAAAACATTCTCCTACCTAAAAGATAGTTCATGATCTCTTTTTACAGGCTTGGTGGGGGGGGTGAATTTTGGGTAACTGATTTTTATGGGAATTTACTTAATTTTTATAAATAAAGCTGAATTTTTGCTGTTTCTGAATTTTTTTTAATTCAGTGACTTTAATAACATAAGAATGAAATATATAAAAAATATTCAAAATGGCGGATCTAAAATGGTGGATTTAAAAAAAATTGTTTATATTTCCTTCAAACTTCTTACTCAGGAGTTTTGAGGTCGCTGATTACGAATTTGACAACAGATTTTCAAAATACAAAATGGCGGAACCAATATGACGGACAAATTTTTTAAAAAAATTTTCGCATCTACTTGAAACTTCTTACTCTTATTTTTTGGTTTTTAATTTAAAGAATATTTTTTTAATTTTCAATTTTTTAAAATTTTTTGTAAGAAATTTAAAACATCTTTTGCAAAAATATTTTTTGAACATTGCTGAATTTGCTGGCTCTCAGCGAATAATTGTCAGAAGAACTTTTGGTTTTGTTTATAGCAAGCTTCGTGACTTTCTTTGGGTAAAAACAAGACGAGATCCTATTGCAATTTTTTGAATTTACATTTTATGTAAAGTTTCTTCGTTCTTCAATTGTGTTCCATACCGATATTCATTTGTTTTTTACCACCATTAAAATAGTCAGGCGCACTGCTTAAAATTCTATCTCTATCCTATTGTTTTTCTACACAAAACATAACTTATAGTTCTGCACTAGTCTCAATCCTACAGCATTTGCTTTGAACTGTATCGATATTCATTTGTTTTTGACAATCATCCCAGCACTGAAGCACACATCTTTAGATGGTTCGCTATTCAATTGTTTTTTGTCACCTTAGAGTAATAAATCAACATTGTTCGTTATAGATGCGTTCATTTTCTATGTAGAAATTTGAAAATTATGTTGTTCATTTATTAAAATTGATTTTTTTTACTTGTATGCTTAATACCAGTGCTTAATACCAGTACCACTACTGTTAGTGGGTCACTCGGCAGTTTCGACTTTCTAAATTATCATACCAATTAGCGATCACGGTTCGGGGATAAATCCGACAGATGACTGACGATTCAGATTGTCGAACCACAGGAGACGACAATCCACAACGTCACAGTATTATATTTAAAATTTCCCAAACATCCCCAAAATTTAATTTTAGAGGCAAAAAACCATTTTTTGTGTATTCATGTAAAGAATTACTCGTAACTTTTGTAATTTTCAACCGATTTTCAAAATTATTTTTTTTATTTGAAAGGGGGAGAGCACACCTTTTTTACCGTGTATTGCTCGTTTACTCATACTAAAAACTGCCGAAACCGTAGTTAAAAATATTTGCGATTTATCGATTTTCATTCCATTTCTTCAAATTTAACGAAGTTTTTAAAATAGTATTCAAATTTACAGATTTTTTTCAGAATAATTTCTTAAAAGTATTTTTAATTCTGCGTAAAATGAGTATTTTTTGAAAAAATTTTAATACAATTTGAGGGAGATACGTTTATTTTAAGATTTAAAACTTTTTTCCCTAAAGTTACAAATATTTTAATTTTGCCGTGAAATTTACATCAGGGAACTTTAAATTTTGTGTTCACTAAATTTAATTGATTAACTTAAACGTTATGCATGTCAAATTTGTTTTTGATAGTTTTAAATAAATATAGAATCTTTATTTTGAGGGGGAGTCAGGTTAAATTTTAATTTTTCTAGCTTTTATTGTTTAAGTGTGTCAACGTTTTTTAAACATTATTTAGAATTAAAATCTATTCTATATTATCAAAATTAATAAAATTGTTTAGTGTTGCGAAAATGCATATGAAAAGTTAGACAATAAAAAATAATTTAAAAATGTGGTAGAAGTTCAAATTTATATTTCATGAAATTTTAAGGCATTCTTATAGACATTGTGAAATAATTATCTGTTATTCTTTATTTGAAGATTGTAGAATAGACTTAAATCCTAAATAATGTTTGAAAAACATTGACACACTTAAGCAATAAAAATTTAGAAAAGTTAAAATTTAACCAGACTCTCCCTCAAAATACGGACTCTGTCTTTATTTAAATCTATCAAAAACAAGTTTGACATGCATAACGTTTAAGTTAATCAATTAAATTTAGTGAACACAAAATTTAAAGTTCCCTGATGTAAATTTCACGGCAAAAAATGCCCCTTTTTCGTACCTTGAATTTTGAAACTTTTTTTATGCCAAATGGTTGCATATGATGACCCAATAATCCCTGCAAAATTTCAAGATGAGCATGTGCCCCCTTTCCGAAATACAGGGGGTCAAAGGGGGCCTGTCCAAAAATAGAATATGCAATATAATCGAATAATAATGTTTAAAAAAATCAGACAAAATGGTGCCCTTAAGATTTTCGTCTGCTGATTACGAATCTAAAGTCCGTTTTTAAAAATTCAAAATGGCGGACCCAATATGGCGGACGACATTTTTAAAAATCGATCCAATTTATTTAAAAATCGTTACTCGGGGGTTTTTGGGGTCGCTGATTACGAATATGACGTCCGTTTTCAAAAATTCAAAATGGCGGATCCAATATGGCGGACGACATTTTTGAAAATCGATCCAATTGACTTGAAACTTGTTACACGGGGGTTTTTGGGGTCTCTGATTACGAATATGATGTCCGTTTTTAAAAATTCAAAATAGCGTATCCAATATAGCGGACGACATTTTTGAAAATCGATCCAATTGATTTGAAACTTGTTACTCGAGGGTTTTTGGGTTCGCTGATTACGAATGTGATGTCCGTTTTCAAAAATTCAAAATGTCGGATCTAATATAACGAATAAAGGCAAGGTTTAAGGCTAAATTCAGCTTGCAAAGGCCAGATGTAATAATTTTGAAACCATCTAAAGTAAGATGTAATATTCCAATCAACAAAGATAAGGGATTAGAATCCAACCAATGAAGGCAAGATGTAATCAACAATCCGATCAGCAAAGATAAGAGATAATAATCCAACCAACAAAGGTAAGATGAAGTTATCCAACCAATGAAGGCAAGATGTAATCAACAACCCGAACAGCAAAGATAAAAGATAATAATCCAACCAACAAAGGTAAGATGAAGTTATCCAACCAATGAAGGCAAGATGTAATCAACAACCCGATCAGCAAAGATAAGAGATAATAATCTAACCAACAAAGGTAAGATGAAGTTATCCAACCTATGAAGGCAAGATGTAATCGACAACCCGATCAACAAAGATAAGGGATTAGAATCCAACCAACAAAGGTAAGATGAAGTTATCCAACCAAAAACCCCCGAGTAACGATTTTTAAATAAATTGGATCGATTTTTAAAAATGTCGTCCGCCATATTGGGTCCGCCATTTTGAAGTTTTAAAAACGGACTTTAGATTCATAATCAGCAGACGAAAATCTTAAGGGAACCATTTTGTCTGATTTTTTTAACATTATTATTCGATTATATTGCATATTCTATTTTTGGACATGGCCCCCTTTGACCCCCTGTATTTCGGAAAGGGGGCACATGCTCATCTTGAAATTTTGCAGGGATTATTGGGTCATCATATGCAACCATTTAGCATAAAAAAAGTTTCAAAATTCGAGGCACGAAAAAGGGGCATTTTTTGCATGGGGCTTGCCGAGGCTCTTTCACGGCAAAATTAAAATATTTGTAACTTTAGCGAAAAAAGTTTTAAATCTTGAAATTCACGTATCTCCCTCAATTTGTATTAAAAATTTTTTTTTAAAACTCATTTTACGCAGAATTAAGAATACTTTTAAGAAATTATTCTGAAAAAAATCTGTAAATTTGAATACTATTCTAGAAACCTCGTTAAAGTTTAAAAAATGGAATGAAAATAAATAAATCGCAAATATTTTCAACTACAGTTTCGGCAGTAGTAATTCTTTACATGAATACACAAAAACGGTCTTTATTAAAGTGCAGGCAACTTTTTTATTTTGTCACACAGTGTTATTGACGAAAAAAAATCTTCCTCTTAAGGAATAATAATATTTATATAATATTTATAATATTTATTATAAATAAAGTAATTTAACCTTTTATCGACGAGATGTGCTTCTTTTCAACATAATTTTCAAATAGGGTAGAAGTACCGTTTGTGGCCACTGCACCGGTTGTGGCCACTTTTGGATTAAAGTTGATATTATTAAATTTTCTAAAGTTGCTAGTGCATTGTAGATATATTCCTAGAATCCTGATATAAGTAGATGACACTCTGTAAACTTACTTTTGACAGAAATTTAGTTGGCTTAATTTGAAATGACAGTAAACTGTACGAATGTATTGACAGTGTCGAATAACTACTATTCTTAGTAAATTTGATGTAATATCACTGGTCAGTAAATGATTATTTTTCGATATTATTGGCAATATTCTTATATTCTATCTCTTATATACTATATATAGGAGTTAAATAACTATAAAAAATACGAATTTTAAAAGAATAAGGTCAAATATTTTTTAAAAAGCCTATGGCCACAAACGGTACAGCAAAAGTATCAAAACACCCTTTTTAGCCACACTACATTTCATACGTTAAATTGACATAATTTTAGTTTAACAACTCGTATAGTTTTCATATTACAATTTTTTAAATAAATTAATTCACTTTTAAGAATAATTGAAGTATAATATAGTATTTATTCTGACTCCACTGAATTAATGAGTGAATAAAAATAACAGTTATTTAATGTTTAAGTAATACATTTTTTGATGCAGCAATTTTTAATTATGTATCCTCTATAGCTCTAAAAAACAAATTACATAAAATTAAAGTTTATATTTTTTGTATAAAATAGAGTTTAAAATAAAAATGTTATTCATTATTATAATCAATTATAAATAAGCTTTGATTAATCATTGTTACGTCAAAACGAGAAACCTTTTTAAAATATACCTAACGTTCCTCGTTTTAAATTAGTTTCAATAAAGAATCTAATTTGGGATGAGGATAAGTCAATGAGCCTACTAAAAGTTGTGAGAGAGTAATTTATTTAAAAACCAACAAGAAAGGAAAGTATTGACAAAAATACAATAAGTATAGTTCTAAATTATAAACCTTACTTTTAAGAATAACGATTACTGGTGTTGAATATTGTAGTGATATTATCTGGTAATCCGATCTTAGATGGTGTTGAGGGGGCTAGTCGCCAAAGGCCCTCAAACAGTTGTCCTTAATGTTAGAGTATTAGTCCTCTTGTTTACACTAATGAGATAGTGTATTGTATTTTGGTAATATTTGCTTTCTTCCAGACGGACGTCGCCTCCTTAGCAAATTTCGATGCTTCGAAATTTGGAATGTGTTGTTTCAATATAAGATAGATACTTGAATTTATTTTCAAATTGATATTTTTGAAAATAGTGAAAATTGCTGAGGGGAATTAATTCTCTTTAACCGTAGTACGTTTCAAAGCAAAACTTTGAAAATAATTTTAAAGTTCACTTTTAGAGAAAACACTTTCAAAATAATACTTGGGAATAAACTGTTGATCACTTTGTAGATTATACTTGAAGTTCACTTGACGATGGTAGATTTATTACTGATTGATTTCCAAAAAATTATTCTCTTTCTTAAAGATGTTATAACGCTGGTTTCCAAATTATTACTCTCTGTTCTAATCAGAAATGGTCACCCTTTTTATATAAAAATTTCTTCATTAGACGAATGCTCGTAGCTAGAAAATTCGTCTTGACCTTAATAGATTTCAGTGCGCATGGCATCGCTGCGACCTTCCATAGAGTTGAAGTCGGAAAACATCGCTTCGACCTTGCATGGAGTTGAGGTCGCAACTTCGTCTTTGATCCTCAGGCGTGGCGTGTGTACATATTAATAATCTGTATCTTCGATCTTGATTTTCTCGTAATCGTTATTCTTTCGACATTCTTTTAAAATACTATTCCTTCCTGGATTTGTAATAATGAACATATAATATAATTATAATATTTGTTAGAAAATATATCGAATATAATGCAATTTTAAAATACACATAAAAATAACATTTATAATATTTGTTAGAAAATATATCGAATATAATGCCAATTTAAAACACACATAAAATAGTAATTATAATATTCGTTAGAAAATATACTGAATATAATGCAAATTTAAAACACACATAACATAGTAGTTAGAAAATATATTGAATATAATGCAAATTAAAACACACATAAAATAATAATTAAAAGTACTGCATATCATATCATAATGAAATACATTATTTTAATAGAAGATATATGCTTTATCGATTAAATATAATATATGAAAATAAACATATACGTGAAAATATATAGTTAAATTAAGTATATTAATCAGAAGTTACGGACGTAACATCATGTTAAAAAAAACATTTGTGATTTTAAGTAAAATATAAATTTATTGATTTTAATTCTAAATTTTGTTCTTTAATAAATTTTTTTAATTGTTGTGCTTGATTGATTAATCAATTCTAATTATTTATTAAAAAATATAATTCACTTAATAATACCATAACAGTTTTTTAAGCAGTAGCCAAAACTGGGACAAAGGGTGGCCACAAGGGGTGCTTGTGTGGCCACTACTGGTGAAAAAGGCTTTTTGAAGCAATTTCATTTTTTTTAAATAATAAATACAGTTACCTACCTACAATTAGTAGAAAGAAGCCATAAAATTTTTCAAAAGTCCATATCCTACCATTTTTGGGGTCGCTCTTTCGAATGGCTTGGTCAAAATTTTCTAAAAATAATATTAAACCCTTCTTTTTCAAAAATATTTTAAAATGTCAAGTTTTTTGAAAGCAATTTGTTTTAAAGAATTTTTTTCTCTACCATAACATTTTTTAAATAGAACAAAAAGTATCAGAAACGTGTTCCCGATAGTTGTACTTGAAAAATATCCATTTATAATTTTTTTTTCGATTTTGAATTTAAAATGGCGCTTGAAAGACGACAAAATTTCCTAATTTTACGTAAGATTAGAAACTTTTTCAACATTGCTCAAATCTAATTGAAATTTGTTACTGGGGGTATTGGGGGTCGCTGATTACGAATCTGAAGTTAGATTCAAAACTTCAAAATGGCGGATCCAATATGACGGTTAAATTTTGTGAAACTCATTGAATTCAGTTGAAACTCGTTACTCGGAGGTTTTCGGGATCGCTGATCACGAATCTGAAGTCAGATTTAAAAAATTCCAAAATGGCGGATCTAAAATGGCGGCTTAATTTTCCAAAATTACTGAGATTTGAATGAAAAAAAATACAAATTAATAGTTTTTAATTAAAAGTTGAAAGAACCTCCGGGACTACACCTCGTGTAGTGAGAATCCGGGAACTTTAATTATTTAAATGCGAAAGTCAACTTCATATTTGTAATCAGCGACCTAAAAAACCCCCGAAACAAATTTCATGCAAATCTGAGTAATTTTAAAAAATTAAGCTGACAATTTGGATATGCTATTTTGAATTTTTTGAACCTGACTTCATATTTGTAATCAGCGACCTAAAAAAGACCCCGAGTATCAAATTTCAAGCAAATCTGAGTAATTTTGAAAAATTAAGCCGCCATTTTGAATTTTTTGAATCTGACTTCAGATTTGTGATCAGCGATCCCAAAAACCTCCGAGTAACGAGTTTTAACTAAATTCAATTAATTTCACAAAATTTGACCGCCATATTAGATCCGCCATTTTCAATTTTTTGAATCTGACTTCAGATTCATAATCAGCGACCCTCAAAACCTCCCGAGTAACAAATTTCAATTAGATTTGAGCAATTTTGAAAAAGTTTGTAATCTTACGTAAAATTAGGAAATTTTTTTTTCCTTTAAGCGCCATTATAAATTCAAAATCGAAAAAAAAATTAGAAATGGATATTTTTCAAGTACAACTATCGGGAACACGTTTCTGATACTTCTTATTCTATTTGAAAAATGTTAAGGCGGAGAAAAAAATTCTTAAAAAAAAATTGCATTAAAAAAGCTTGACATTTTTAAGTATTTTTGAAAAAAAGATGGGTCTAATATAATTTTTAAAAATTTTTGACCACGCCATTAGAAAGGTTTTTGAGGTCGCTGATTACGAATTACAAGTCAGATTTTAAAAATTCAAAATGGTGGATCCAAAATGGCGGATTGAAAATTGCGAAATAAAAAAAATCAAAGATCGATCAGATCCTCTTGAAACTTGTTACTAGGGGTTTTTTGAGGTCGCTGATTACAAATTACAAGTCAGATTTTAAAAATTCAAAATGGCGTATTGAAAATTGCGAAATAAAAAAAATCAAAGATCAATCAGATCCTCTTGAAACTTGTTACTGATTACGAATTAGGTAACGTATTTTTAAAATTGAAAATGGTGGATCCAACATGGCAGACACAAAAATAAATAATCGATTAGATCGTTTTGCAATTTGTCACAAGGGCGTTTTTGGGATGGTCGATAACAAATCTGGTGAAATATTTTTAAAATTCGAAATGTCAGATTCAATATTGCTCGTGGAGGCAGTAATTACAAACTCTAAGTCTAGATTTTAAACTTTAAGCAACAAGGGTGTAAAGGCAGCCATTTGTTAACGATGATTTTTGTGACACGAATGGAGGTCGAGGGCGCCCCGTGGCCGGAACGAGTGGCACAAAAATCGTTATAAATAAATTGTCTGTATTTATTCCCGTGTTGCTTACGATATTTTTTATTCCTAATGCACAAAAGTGGCGATTTTAGATAGCAGACGACAGGGAGTAAAAGTCATTCACTTGTTCGACTTGTATGTGTCAAAAAATTCGTCATTAGCGACTCCGAACACCCCTGAATAACATGTTTTAAGATAATTCAATCAATTTATGATTTTGTGTCCATCATATTGACTCCGTCCGCCATATTGAATCCGCCATTTTGAATTTTTGAAAATGGACTTTAGATTCGTAATCAGCGACCCCGAAAACCCCCGAGTAACAAGTTTTAAGCCAATCCGATCAATTTTGCTTCCTCGTGAGGAAGCTTTGTAGTCGTTTAATTTATAAAATTTTTAAAAATCCTTCAAATAAATTTTCTTCTATATAGGACTATGTTATTTAAGGGGATACCACATACCGACAATGCAGATCTAAAATGGTGAAAAACCTGCAACGACCGTTTCTTGGAAAATATAAGATATTATGAACTATAAATTTGACAAACTCACTTTTTAACATAAATACACAGGATGAGTATTTTATTTATTGTAATTATTAAAAAAAATAATTCAGAAAAAATTAAATATGAGCAGTTTCCAACAGCCTAAAATGCAACGACCTTTTCTTGAAAACAACAAAATCAAAATAACTTTTCCATTTGACAAACTTAATTTCAATAAAAAATACACATAATAAGATTCATTCTATATGAAAACAAGAATATAAAAGTTTAATTTATGTAAACTATTTTGTATAGCAATTTGCAACAAGAAAAAAACATCTGACAGATGTTTAGTGATACATAGAACCAAGAGATGGCGCCAAAGGTACCAAAACTGACAAATTTTCATTATTTTTAACTTTAAATTAACAACAATGAGACATAATGTCTTCTTTTCGAGTGAAAATTCATTAGTGATAAAAGATTCACAATAGGAGAAATATATTTTGTTAAAATTGTTAAAGAAAAACTAATGTTAGTAAATTAAATATCATGTGCTACCGAACAGCTGTCACTTATACACTTTGGGAAGAATAAAGTTTTTATTTATTTCTGAATAGCAAATGAGTCTCATCCTGTGTATTTTCCTACTAATAAATTAAATTTCCCAAATGGAAGAATTATTTTGTTTCGTTGTTTTCGAGAAATGGTCGTTGCAGTTTGAGCTGTTGTCAAAAGACCTGTTACAGGAAAACTGTTCATATTTAATTTCTTATGAATAATTTTTTTTCAATAATTACAACAAATAAAATACTAATCCTGTGTATTTATGTTAAAAAGTGAGTTTGTCAAATTTATAGGTCATAATATCTTATATTTTCCAAGAAACGGTCGTTGCAGATTTTTAGCCATTTTAGATCTGCATTGTCGGTATGTGGGATCCCCTTAAGGGGGTGTCAAAGTCGATTGGCTTTTTGCATTGAGCTTCAATGGGAAAATCGCATCCACTTTGACATCCCCTTAAGGTAGTGTCAAAGTCGATTGGATTTTTGCATTGACCTTCAATGGGAAAATCGCATCGACTTTGACATCCCCTTAAGCCCCTTAACAATTGTCCGGATGTATGTATGCGTGTATGAGTGCGTAAGTATACTTCGTATACTTACGTAATTTTGTGCGCTGATTACGAAAATCATAGTCAAAATTGGCGCAAATTTGATTTTTATGGTGAAAACCATAAAAACACCATACAATTGTTTTTTTGCGTTTTACTTCTAAGAATCGCAAAATAGTAAAAAATGTTATATATAAAAGTTGTAGATGTCTACAAAATACAACTTTAATGTTCTATACATTTTTTTGAAAAACTGTCAAATTTTCAAGAAAAATGCAAAAAACTTAAAAATACTATGTAACTTAGGTAATTTCTAATATTTTGAAATTAAAACAATCAGCCCTTTTCAGGGCTATTAAAAACAGGATCTAGTAACAATCAGCCCTCTTTAAGGCTATTAAAACCAAGATTTCGCACCAATCAGCCCTTTTCAGGGCTATTAAAAACCAAATTTAGCAACAATCAGCCCTTTTCGTTTTTTTCCGTTGGAGGGGGGTTGGTTTCTGGGTTCGGTAGCTTCTGGTACAAACTAGAAAACCACTTTGACTCCCTTTTTGTACAAGAAATTAGCGAGCCAGTATCGAAAGCGGGCTTCGCCCGCTTTCGTGTGGTTTCTCCATGGGTCACCATAAAAAATGTATTTTCAAGATCCGTTGGAGGGGGGTTGGTTTCTGGGTTCCGTAGCTTCTGGTACCAACTAGAAAACAACTTTGACTCCCTTTTTGTACAAGAAATAAGCGAGTCACTAGCGAAAGCGGGCTTCCCCCGCTTTCGTGTGGTTCTTCCATGGGTCACCATAAAAAATGTATTTTCAAGATCCGTTGGAGGGGGGTTGGTTTCTGGGTTCGGTAGCTTCTGGTACCAACTAGAAAATCACTTTGACTCCCTTTTTGTACAAGAAATAAGTGAGTTACTAGCGAAAGCGGGCTACGCCCGCTTTCGTGTGGTTTTTCCATGGGTCACCATAAAAAATGTATTTTCAAGATCCGTTGGAGGAGGGTTGGTTTCTGGGTTCGGTAGCTTCTGGTACAAAATTGGAAAACCACTTTGCCTCCCTTTTTGTACAAGAAGTAAGCGAGTCACTAGCGAAAGCGGGCTTCGCCCGCTTTCGTATTTTTAAGTTTTTTGCATGTTTCTCGAAAATTTAAAAGTTTTTCAAAAAAATGTATAGAACATTAAAGTTGTATTTTGTAGAGATCTACAACTTTTATATATAACATTTTTTACTATTTTGCGATTCTTAGAAGTAAAACGCAAAAAACCACAATTTTATGGTGTTTTTATGGTTTTCACCATAAAAATCAAATTTGCGCCAATTTTCACTATGATTTTCGTAATCAGCGCACAAAATTACGTAAGTACACAAAGTTTCATTAAAATCGGGCGGGGGTTGTTTTCGGAAGTACACCCATAAAGTATATATTTTATTTGAATTTACAGAATTAAACATAATTAAAACCAAAAATTCGCACTTTTATTAGAAATTTATTTCCTGCTTAAAAATTATGTTGCTTTTATAATAAAATGTTAATCTAGACTTAAAAACAAACTAAAAATCTTCATTTCATCAAGACGAATCGATTGAAGTATAAAAAGAATATATTTTATCAGCATTAATAGAATTAAATAAAATGAAAAAATTCACTTTAAAGCAAATTTTTTGCTTATCGTAAAGAGGAAGCAAAATGTTCATGTAATGAACATCTTAATTCACAACTTGTTTTATTTTTTCGTCCGCCATATTGGATCCGCCATTTTGAATTTTTGAAAACGGACTTCAGATTCGTAATCAGCGACCCCGAAAACTATATATAGCACATGTTTCAAGAAATCAATTCTTTCTGTAAAAAACGTGACACAAAGGGTTAAGACCCTGAACAATTGTCCGGATGCATGTATGCGTGAGTGTGTGTGTGGATCCCGTTTTTTGTGAACACGATAACTCGAAGAGGTTTCAACGAATTCGGCTAAAAATTGCTAGGCATATTTATCATAAAAATATCTCGAAATGGATTGATGGACATTAAAATAGTATATTAAGCAACAAGGTACGTAAAGGTAGCCATTTATTTACGGTGATTTTTGTGACACGAGTGGAGGTCGAGGGCGCCGTAGGCGCCCTGAGACCGTGACGAGTGGCACAAAAATCATCGTAAATAAATTGGCAGCCTTTAAGTCCCGTGTTACTTACGATATTTTTTATTCCAAAGGCCCAAAAGTGGCGATTTTAGATAGCAGACGACAGGGAGTAAAAGTCATTCACTTGTTCGACTTGCATGAAAATAGCGGCCTTTTTTTCCCATGAGCAAAATAACGCATGGGACCATAGCTGTTTTTTTGCCCATGGGAAAAAAAAGTCGCCATTTTCATTCAAGTTGACAAATGAATAGCTTTTAGTTCCTGTCGGCTGCTATCTAAAAGCGCCTATTTTGTGCCTAAGGTATGAAAAATATATAAAATTTTTTTTTTACTTTTTTCAAAATTTTTTAAAATTGAATATTAAAGTTAATATACAATAAAATCATATTCTTTGCATCAAGACGAATCGATTGGTATATATAAACAGAGAGAAGCTGAGAGTACGCACGTAATGCAAATCGCGCTTTCCTTTGAGAGCCTGCCTTCTCGCGGTCAGAAGTCCTAAGCTTAGGTGGTTGACTATATATATTGCCTAAATAGGTGAGGTTGCACACATGTGTAAAATGTAATGGCTAAAGGCCAACGCAGAATAGAATCTTTAACCGGAACCGCAATCGTAAGCGTAACCGTAGAATGAGTTAAAGAAGGATAGGTATATTGTTTATCATTCTCTAACTCATTCTTACGGTTACGCTTACGATTACGGTCCGGTTAAAGATTCTATTCTGCGTTGGCCTTAAGCCGAATTATAATCGGAATCGTTCGTGATCACTCGTAAAATGCAAGGAACGCGAGGAATAGAACTGAACGAACTGAACTAATCTGTTAATAGGCCGAAAAATGGTTTTGAGTTCCTAAAGTAAATCTATCGTAAAATTGAGAATGAAAAAGAGAAGGGCAGTGAAATTTGTGTTTCCTTCTTTTATTCATTTTTATACTATTTTGATATAAAAATTATAACAATAATTAATATAATCAATAAGTAGAACAATAATAATAAAAAATAAAATAATAAAAAAATGTTTAATTAATTGAACTAAAAACAAAAGTTAAATTAAAACAAATTAATTTTTTAAAAATAATTACTATTATGACATTCCATATAGAAAAAATAATTACTGTTTGTTAAAATTGATTTTAAATGAAATTTAATTTTGTTTAGTTTATCTCGAATAAATTTTATATCGTAAAATTATACGTAGAAAACATATAATTTTGTATATCATCAAAAATTATTTATTTATTATTAACTCCACGTTGATAAACACCAAATAATTTCATACAATTAAAAATTCAGTTTTCAGAAAAACTCTGCATTTAAATTAAACACACTACAAAATTTTTAAAATAAAATTTTTTTTTAACTTTGAATTACTGAGTGATATTTTAGTTTTTATTTGAAAAATTTTACTTTTTTCAATCTACAGCCTTTAAAAACAGGACTACACGGGAAAAATTAATTTAGCAGATTTTATAAAACTTTTAGGGGAGTAGCGGATACTGGTTTTTACGAAACTGAGTTTTGTAAAATGTGAGAAATATTTCAGAACAAACTCTAAAAATATTCAGTATATACTATAAAAATTTTTGAACTTTATCTTGAAATATTCCTTACATTTTACTCAGTTTCGTTAAAAGCTGTATCCTCCACTCAGTAAAAGTTTTGTAAAATCTGCTAAATCTATATTTTTTCCGTGTACAAATTTGTATCTAATTCATTCTTGTTTTTTCCTGATTTCCAGATATAGAATTTTTACTTTTTACGAATATTTTAAATTCTAAACTTATTCGAAACATTAATAATTTTTTCTTCCATTAACATTTAACCCCTTGACTGTCGCGGACGTATATATGCGCGGATTTAAAACTGGCCAAAAGTGCTCTTGACCCATATATGCGCAACTTAAAAAAGGTGGTTTAAAACTTCTTAAAAATCGCTGAAACTGGTTACTCGGGGGTTTTTGGGGTCGCTGAACACGAATCCGGCGTTAGTTTTTCAAAATTCAAAATGGCGGATCCAATATGGCCGACATCATTCTCAAAAATTGATCCGATTTGCCTGAAAATCTCTACTCTGGGGATTTTCGGGTTTGCTGATTACGAATTCGAGGTCGGTTTGTCAAAATTCAAAATGGCGGATCTAATATGGCAAACATTATGTGAAAAAATTGATCCAATTTGCCTGAAAATCTTTACTCGGGGTGTTTTCGGCGTTACTGATTACGAATCCGAGGTCCTTTTTTTTTAAATTCAAAATGGCGACTTCAATGTGATAGAATCATGGAGCAAAATTGTATGAATTTGCTTGGAACTCACTGCTCATCAGTTTTTAGCCTTTCTGATTAAAAATATCAATTTACATTATCAAAATTGAAAATTAGGCTGATACACAATAAATTGAGTATCAATTTTAATTAAAATTTAAATTATATTATTTCTAGCCAATCCGCTTATCTTTAGTAATTTTGAACCGCCATTTTGAATTTTGAAAAACGGACCGCGGATTTGTAATCAGCGACCCCGAAAACCCCCGAGAGGCCCACAAACGTCTGTTACATTACGTCGAAATCTACATGTAATTTTACATTCTTTTTTTACCTACATGTCATAAACGTTCATATAATGGCCCTTAATTTATGTCAAAAATTATGTCAGATTTGATTTATTGTTAAAGCTGCAAGTAAAAAGGGTCGTATTAATGCCTTTGATGATACTGCAAAATCTATGCCAAATTTAACCAATTTTTTTACATTTAGGTATAAAGAAGTATATGAGCGATTCCATCTCAAGTGATCAAGGTGGAGAAAAATTTTTCTCCAATCGTAGCAAAACTTGGGGCTTTTGTAGTACTCATAGATAGTAATTTTTCGTGAAAATATTTTTTTACCTAGTCCAATATTTTCCGAGGGGGAGGGGGTTAAATTTTTGTGTTTTTCAGTACAATGCTTATTTCAATAATTTTTTACTCTTAAACAATTAAACATACAAATTTGACAAAGTACATTTTGGAAAGGTTTTTTCATCCTCTTTCGATTGGAAATAAGTATTTTGAAAAAAAAATTTTTTTGACTCAAAAAAATCAGAATTAAAAATAAATTTCAATTTTTGAGGGAGATGGATACGATTTTTTTTTTTTTTTTTATTTAAACGAAAGCTGACGTTTTTTCCTAAAAGGACATATAAATGATAAAGTGGGACTAGAACGTTTAAACATTGAAAAAAAGAGTTTTCTACTCGCCGGAGCGCTCTAAATCCGATTTTTAGCTCCGTTTTGGAGAAAATTCTTTTTTTCAATGTTTAAACGTTCTAGTCCCACTTTATCATTTATATGTCCTTTTAGGAAAAAACCTCAGCTTTCGTTTAAAAAAAAAAAAAAAAAAAAATCGTATCCATCTCCCTCAAAAATTGAAATTTATTTTTAATTTTGATTTTTTTGAGTCAAAAAAATTTTTTTTTCAAAATGCTTATTTCCAATCGAAAGAGGATGAAAAAACCTTTCCAAAATGTACTTTGTCAAATTTGTATGTTTAATTGTTTAAGAGTAAAAAATTATTGAAATAAGCATTGTACTGAAAAACACAAAAATTTAACCCCCTCCCCCTCGGAAAATATTGGACTAGGTAAAAAAATATTTTCACGAAAAATTACTATCTATGAGTACTACAAAAGCCCCAAGTTTTGCTACGATTGGAGAAAAATTTTTCTCCACCTTGATCACTTGAGATGGAATCGCTCATATATAAGTGCACCATAAGATCATAATCATGTCCGTAAAGTAAAATTCTTTTTAAGTGCTTTCTTTTAGTATCGCCTGATATAATTTACTCTAACTTATTATCATGTTCTCATATTAAGAGAACATGATTTGAAAATAAAAATTAAAATTAATATAAGAATTAGGGGGAAATCGTCAGTTATTAAATATAAACATTTCGCCGCCGCAGAGTCAGGATTTCTAAGGGCTCCCTATAGTAAAGGCCGTCAAAACTTATGTCAAAATTGACCTATTTTTTTACCTATAGGTCAAATAGAGAATAAATAACGGCCTCACATTACATCAAAATCCATGTTTTATTTGATCTTTTTTTACCTATATGTCAAAAAGTGGTCCCTGTGTAGGTCCTTACGTTATGTCAAAATACATGTTTAATTTTACCTATTTTTTGAGCAACGGGTTTTAAAAGAAACCTTAATGTGGGCCATCACATTACGTCAAAATTTGATCTGTGTTTTACCTACAGGTCAGAGCTTGCCCCCTCAAATAGGCGCGTTAAATAAGACGTCAAAGCCTATGCCAAAGACAATTTTTTTACTTGCAGGCGGTTATGTTAGGGGAGACCAGGGCTAAACCGGACGGATTTGGTCTTTGACCAGAAAACTCATACAAAAACATACTTTTTGCTAAAGTGTAATATACCGTTTTAAAGCTTGTACTTTCACCTACCAATCGCACTTGTTCGATTTAAAAAAGTACAATAGCTTTCAAGATATATTGCTTCGAAAGTGACTACCTCAAAAACGAAAATCCGAAAATTGGTGGGGCTAAACCGGACACCCCATGGGGCTAAATCGGACACGGCCAATTAATTAAAGAATGAGATACAAATTTTCTTTTTTTTTGTAAAAAAGTCAAATCAATTCTTCTTTTATTTATTTGTAGATAGTTCTATACAAAGAATATAATATAATATGTAAAATCGGTAATAATTATAATATAAAATGAATTACAGTTTTCAGGCTTGTCTGTTTGTTGCAACTCGCTTGCGAATTCGAGTTTTAAAATAAATTCTTTATTTATTTATTTATTTATAAAGTGGTTCTAAGCAAAGAATATAATATAAAATAGTTAATAAATATAAAATAAATTAAAGAATTCAAAGTTTGGTTGTTTTTGATCACGATGTCCGATTCAGCCCCACACCGTCATCTAATAATTAACCTGCAATATATTTTTTCTTCTTAATG
This sequence comes from Leptopilina myrica (nomen nudum), assembly GCA_032872475.1. Lineage (NCBI taxonomy): Eukaryota > Metazoa > Arthropoda > Insecta > Hymenoptera > Figitidae > Leptopilina > Leptopilina myrica (nomen nudum). The sequence continues at coordinate 15,696,334 of CM065462.1, read as the reverse complement.
TTTTCCATTAAACTTTTTTTCTACTAAACTCAGTACACCTTGAGCTAAAAGAAAAATGGCCGTATGATATTTGCATATTAATTTTAACGATAAAAACCCAAAAAAATGAAGAAATTTTTTTTTTACTTTTACCTCAAGAAATGACATTTTCACATATTAACGGCAACTATTATTACAAGAAAAATGACACGTCCCTAAAACCTCATGCAGCATATGCATCACGAAATTGCGCGTTCATAGGTTATTTACACGATTTGAAATTCTTCACGGTTTCGGAAATATTTTACTTGTCCGGTTTAGCCCCGTGTCCGGTTTAGCCCCGGTCTCCCCTACTTTAAAATTGATGACAAAGATTAAAAATTTCAGAATGGCTAATATCATAAGATCGAATTTTACAATCTTTATATTATCTATAAATAGAAGTAAATATAAAATTAGGGAGTTGGCGCGCGAAGCGCGCAGGGGGGCCAGAGCCCCCCTAGTATATATATATATATATATATATAGGGGAGAGTGGGGCAAACCGGACCCTCCTAAATATTTCCGAAATGGCGAAATTGTCAAAAGTGCTATTTAGAAATTTGAAACAACCTTGTGTAGTATACCTTATTTTTTCAATTTGACATTTTTTACTTTTGTTTGTGCAACGCTGGGAGCAAAAAATTTTTTTTAGTTTTTTTCTACACTTTTCCGAATTTTTTCTTAAGGAAATTCTGAGGAAATCGTATAATATTTCCAATTAGGTCTTGGGTTTTGAAGGTACACACTTCAGGAATATTTACCACCAAAAACTTTGATGAATTTGCAAAGCGTTTCTTTTTGACAAACATTCACGGAGAAAAATGGAAAAATGATTTATGCAGTCAGTGTAGTACTCCTTTATAGAATAATATGTGACAGGTACACACTATAGTATTAGAAGTTTCATAGCTGAACAGTTTGGGACTCAACACAATTTATCCCATTCATCAGCTTAAACAAGACTGTTTATATAGTCTAAGAGAGAATAAGAGTATAAAAAATTGGAAAGCGAAATTACATTCTCATGTAATTGTTAAAAGAACGCGGCAGTGTACAAAACACAAGTCAATAATAGAAGCGAATATTGAACAAAAAGTACTCAGTCCAGTTCTTTCGAAAAATGAACGCCGTGCACATAAAGTAGATACCTACTCGAAAACCACAAGTTATTCTCTCTCTCTCTCTCACACTAATGGTCGTTCACTTATGTTACCGTTTCACTTACTCAATTACTACTCTCAACTGTTATGCAGTGCAGTTAAGCAAATTAAAGTATTAAATATTGATTTGAGAATAATTAATTATACATTTCATTCAAGGTCAATTCACTATTTTTTACACGGAAAAAAACGAAAAAATAATCAAATTTACCATGAGGAGTGTCAAACTTGAAAAAGGTTAAGAAAACATTAATGTTTTTTATTTATTTTTTATTAAATTCTGTTGCATCATGGATGCTTGATGAAGGGAAAATTAAGACGACTTTAGTTAATTTCATTAGAAAGATAAATCGTTTATTTTACTATAAAATGTGATGCTCTTGGTTACATAGCTATAACGAGACTGTCTTATCTTTTCCCAAATAATACACACACACACACTCATCTCCCATACTACGAGACACCCATACTTCTTTACTAGTATTTAACATTGCCGCCCTCCTTGAAAGCTCTCATATAAAATGACATGGCTTTTAACAATATACAATAAAATTTTCAGTCAAATAATTAAAATTACAATACATACACTGTAAAAAATTTCTAAATTTTTACCGTTAAAATAGGAAATTTTTCCGAAAAGAGGAGGAAAGAAATTCTTCCCAATATATAAAAGGAAAATTATCCGAAAGAAGGAGGAAAAATATTTTTTCCAAGAAAAAAAAGAAATTATTCATCAATATACGGATTAATCTCCGAAGATGATGGATTTTAAACCTATTTTAGTAGGATATATTTCCGAAAGAAAAAGAAAAATTTCATTTTCCATAAAAAGTCGGAAATTGTTCCTAGACTTACGGAATAATCTCCGAAGTTGATGGATTTTGAACCTTTTATAGTAGGAAATGTTTCCGACAAAAATAGGAAAATTATTTTTCAAGAAAATTTCGGAAATTATTCCTATATTTAAGGAATAATTTCCGAAGGTAATGGATTTTAAACCTATTTTAGTAGGATATATTTCCGGAAAAAAGAAGGAAACTATTTTTCCCATGAAAAATCGGAAATTGTTCCTGGACGTACAGAATTATCTCCGAAATGATGTATTTTTAATCTTTTATAGTATGAAATATTTCCGACAGAAAAAGGAAAATTATTTTTCAAGAAAATTTCGGAAATTATTCCCAAATTTACGGAATAATTTGCGAAGGTAATGTTTATTTAACCAACCTTAGTAGGTTAATTTTCCGGCAAAAAGAAGGAAACTATTTTTCCCATAAAAAATCGGAAATTGTTCCTGAACGTTCAGAATTATCTCCGAAGTTGATAGATTTTTAACCTCTTGGAATAGAAAATATTTCTAAAAGAAAGAGGAAAATTATTTTTTAAGAAACTTTTGGAAATTATTCTTCAAGTTACGGAATAATTTCAGAAGGTGATGTATTTTTAACCAATGTTAGTAGGAAACATTTCTGTTGAAAAAAGAGAAAAATATGTCTTCTTGAACAAATTAGAAATTATTTTTCTTAAATATTATAAAATTTTTAACCATCAGATGAAAAGTTTTTCTATTTTTTTGTACTCTCAAACATATTCCATACAAGGGAATGATTTATGTGCCTGAAATATTTTGTCGTTTTGAAATGTTTGGCACATCTGGATTGTCTTAGAAAAGGACCAGCTATAAGGGTTTCAAGTTACAAGAAAGATTATTTTATGAGTTTTTCGGTACCAGTTTTTTTTATTATAGACTTATTTTGACTGAAAGTTTGTGAATTTTTTTTTTGGTTGAAATATTCATACGGAATGTTGGAAAATTGAAGATTTTTCTGAGAAATTTCCTCAGAAAAGCCTTTTCATTGTCAGTTGCTCTTGAGCATTTGCCCAGAGACAAGCAACTTTTAGCAGTGATATTTAAAATTACGTATCATACTTTGTGAAGTGAACTAAATACAGTGGATTAACAAACTACAAATAAGGTAAATATAATTTTATATTAAAAATAATTATTATTTTGTTGAATTAAAGGATCTCAATTTGATATCCTTAGAAAAACTGTGAATTTAAATTACATACACTGCAAAAATGTAGGCAGTGACAATTTTTTAGTTAAAAATTAACTCCAAAATGAAGTTAATTTAGTAAATTATAAATATTTAGTTAATCTACAAAGTGTACTTTATACTTTTTTTCTTATTTACTTAAAAAGCTTGCGGCTTTTGTAAAGTTGAATTTTAACTCCCTTATTTTAGTGTATTAATTCCAAATTTTAAATACATGGTTGTTTATTTATCTACAATTGAAATGATATAAATTTGTTAATTTTGTTAATCAAATTATATTTATCCGAATTTGTTATGAATTTTAAATACATTATTATTCTGGCAAAATATATTATAAACTGCAAAAATAAAACTAAATATTCTTTAGAATCAATAAAGAAAAAAAATTAAGAACAATGTCCAAAGTTATTGGAATAAATATTTAATATTGTTTTATCAATAAGTAATTACATTCAATATTAATATTATTATATTTATAATTTAATTCTTCGGTGAATCTAATCTTTATCAACTAATTGTAAGTCATAGTCACTATCCAAATTTGCACAGTAAAAAGAAAATTTTAATTTAAGATCAGTCTAAAATTTAACATAATATCTTCTTGCATAGCTGACTTGAAAACGTTGCATTTTAATTAGACTTTCTTTTTACCATAAAATAAGACCTTCTTTCACCATGTGCAAAAACCATAAATTATTTGTTTGGTATATGCATTGTTTTTTAATTATATTAAAATTTTTAGGACCGAAACGCTACTGATGAGTAAGTTGAGAATGTTAATGATTCAACTCGACCCGTTCTAATTGTGAAAGGTACATTACTAAGATAATATTTAAAATTCATTTAAAAATTTTATACATACATTTCTCACAAGTTACATTACTTACCAATTTTATATTAACAATAAAAATATATTTCATTTTTATTTACAGGAATGTCTATTTTTGATGAATCCTGTAATGCAATGATTGTAGTGGACAACTCAATTATAGTTAAGACGGATAGTATTCTCGAAGCTATACTATTATTATGCCTTAGTCATTACATGTATGGCTATAATTATGCAGCCAAAAAGTCATCTTCTTTGGAGTTTATTCAAAGGTATTATTTATTATTATTATGGTGTAATTTCCAACTTATGTGGAATAAATTCAGAAATTATAGCAGGATCAATATCCAACAAGTTTGGAAAAATAACCACGTATGTAGTTGGTTTAAATGCCGTTACTTTAGAAAAACTTCCAATAAAGCAGACTAAAACTCTTATCTAACAGTAGGAAAAATTTCCTATTACTTTAGAAAAAACGTTGACTTAAAAATAGGGAAAATATCCAACAAAGGCGGAAAAAAATCCACCATAGTACCTAATATTTCTTATTACTTCGGCAAAAATACCAACTTAATATTAGGAAAATCGTCCAAAAAATTCGGAAAAATATCCGACTATATAGTCGTCATAATTTCCAATATTTTCGGAGAAAACTCCTTTTTAATGATAGGAAAATTTTCTGAAATAATTCGGAAATTTATCGAATTTTTTATTTGGAAAAATTTCCACCGTTTGGGGTTCCGTGCTGTCCGTACTTTTTCGGAAAAAATTCCGAAAAATTTTTTACAGTGTATTAAATATCCAACGGGAGGACACATATTTTTGGTACTGATCGTTTTAGTATTCCAGCTTTAGTCTTTATAGTCACTCTTCTAATTACTCCATCCATACCTGGATGCAACTCACAACTCGTCCCATCTGCCATCTAAGCGGAGGCTGATTTTCATCCTTTACAATTACCAACTGGCCTATTCGCAATTCGTCGACAACATTTTTCACCTTCTTTTTTGTCGCGCTTGTAGTTGTGTAACATACTCTGACGCCCATATCTTCCAAAATACCTGTTGCATTTGACTCAATAATTGAAATCGATTCATTCGATTTACTGGCACACTCAGGACACTCTCTTCTAGAACTGAATTCAACGCTGTTTCCACCAGAAAGTGTCCTAGTGTGAGTACGTTTAAGTCACTAGGATCAATTGATAAGGGGCACAATGGTCGTGAATTTAACACTGCTTCTACTTGCACGATTACCGTATACAATTCTTCGAAGGATAGAATAGTATCTTTTATAACTGCTTTTAAATGAGTTTTAGCCGATTTCACGGCGGCCTCCCACAGTCCTCCCGTATGAGGAGACTGCGGAGGGATGAACTTCCATTCGATCGAATTTTGCAATGTAAATTCCATTATTTTGGATCTGGTCTCAGATACCGACAAAAAAGGAGATGATGCAAGACCATAAGTGACCGTGTTAAGTTGGTAAATTTTAACAGGTTGATCATCATGTTCTCTCCACAATATGTTCTGAAGCCTTTGTTGATCAGGTCTTATCAATATCTGCCGAAACATTTTTGCAATGTCCCCCGTCAGGACATATTGATGCTGACGAAAGCGCAAGACGATATCAAACAATTCTGGTTGGATCGTAGGGCCCACCATGAGGCAATCATTCAGAGAAAGCCCTGAACTAGTTTTGTCTGAGCCATCGAAAACCGCCCGTAGCTTCGTCGTCGTGCTCTCCTCCTTCGTTACTTCATGATGAGGCAAATAATGTCTAACTTCATTATTATCATCCGGAATCAAGGTCATATGATTCATCGTGATGTATTCCGAAATAAACTCATGATAACGTTCCTTCAGTACTGGGTCCCTTCTAAATCGTCGCTCCATCATGAATAATCTTCTTTCCGCACTTGACCTCGACTCACCAAGGCTGCAAGGATCCCTTTTTAACAATAAGTCAACGATAAACGACCATCGTGATCACGCGTTGTTGTCGATGAGAATAATTTTTCACAATCGAGATCCTCAATTGATTTCGGACGAGTTTCATCCCCTTTATTAATTTGCCAAAATCGTTCCATGTGACTATTTAGTGAGGATTCTGAGACCAAGCCACAAAATGATTCCGATGAGTTAGATTGAATTGCCTTCGTTGATATTTCCATTTGACCACCAATGATCCATCCGAACTTGGTTAGTTGTAGTACTGGGTGTCCTCGATGCTGCTTGATCTGTTGCGGCTCCAAACAGTCTCAGAAGATTGACGTTCCCAACAAAAGATCTACGGATTGAGGATTTTAAAACTCGGGATCAGCAAGTTGGACATGAACAGGGATAGAGAGATTATTTATATTTATTTTTTTTTGTAGGGATGTAAAGAGATATATTATAAACACTATAGCAGTTGATAGTAATTTTTCACTCGAACTTTTATAAGTGCACATTGAAATTGAATTTGTTGATAATTGGTTTTGATTTGTTATATTCTTTTGATTTTGAGAATTATTTATTCCATTATCCTTTGATAAATGCAAGAGTGAATGATGCTTTCCGTTACAGTGTTTACACAGGCGAGAAGATTTACATTAAGCTGCAGTGTGTTTTATTCCGAGACAATTAAAGCATAAACTCAATTCCTTTACCTTATTTCGTTTATCATCGACTGACAATTCTCGAAATTGTGAGCAGACGTAAATACGATGATCACGTTTACAGATGACACATGAAGAGAGAGACTCACCCATAGCCAACTTTAATAAATTTTTATTTACAACTTTCGACTCCCATTCACGCTTAGATATACCATACAACTTATTTGATGCTAAATAAACCAAAATAGTGTCCCACTTGTCTACGGGTTCGTCCAGCTGTTCTAACATTCTGGTATGTTTTTGTAACCCATCTGCAAGTGCACGCAAAGAATTCGGGGAATCCCTAGTGACCTGAGATAAATTAAAAAGTTGGTGAATATGATGTTTTATAATTAATTGTGGATTATAATAACGCTTTTTTAATAGTTCTAACACAATTACATAGTTTTGACTCGTAACCTCGAATGAACTTATATATTCCCTTGCCTTTCCCGTCAAAGCTGACTGCAGGTAATGAAATTTTGTTACCGCGTCCAAATTATTATTTTTATCTACCATTACAAGAAATATATCGTAAAAGCTTTGCCACTTGTCGTAATTGCCATCAAAGGATGGAATTGATATTGTAGGCAATCGTGCCTGAGATGTATTTTGACTTCCCGCACGGTCAATCGTTTCTCTGGACATTGGTATTGTTTGCGTTAAATTCTGACACTGAAGACGCTTCTTTCGCGCCAAACTTTGTACCGAAAAGAAAACACTTTCAAAACCTGTTCTTTCATTCTCTTCAGGATCAGGCAAGAGAGTATCAATATCAGATTGTATAGTCTCAAACTCGGACCACACCTGCTCCAATTTTTAAATTCTACATTCGAATTCAAAAATAGTCTCCGCGTTTGGAATATATGCTTCGATAAAAGTTCGAAATCGCGTAATCTTTGCTATAATCGCTCTACCTTTATTTTTTAATTTTACTAATTCCGCCATTTTATTTAAAAATTTACAAATTCACAATAATAATTAGAAGTATACAGATAAAATACCTTTGTTTATTCGCTCGCTTACTATCGCTTATGATGAGTCAATGTTTTGTTGTCGTCGACGCTCGGTTGTCGAGTTTCAGTTTCAATGATCGTTTCAATAGTTTCCGTTGATTATCACCTTGTTCTTTATAATTGTTGAATCTCGTACTTATAAAATGCGAAAAACGTTAATTATACCGTTGCTTGGCTTTACTTTTCCTTGTTCTCAGCAATAAATCCCAGTTACCATCACTGATATAATCCAGATAATATTCCAACATTTGTTTAATTGATGAGATGTGTGTTCAAAAATGAGGTAACATGGTTGCCTATACTTTTCACACAAAAACGTGGTTTTCCTTTGATTTTAACTTAATCACCTTATTCACTTTCCTTTTAATTTGCCAAAATCCGGCTCGAAGGACCAAAATGTTGCATCATAGATGCTTGATGAAGTGAAAATTAAGACAACTTTAGTTAATTTCATTAAAAAGATAAATCGTTTATTTTACTATAAAATGTGATGCTCTTGGTTACATAGCTATAACGAGACTGTCTTATCTTTTCCCAAATAAATTCTAATAACGATATCAAATTGAAATACCCTAAGATGCTTGATGGAAATGAATTAATGTACTTTTACTGGACTGAGTCCTGTTTTTCAATATTGACTCCCAGTTTTTCAAACTCCATTTTTCTCAGTGTTTATTCTCAAAATGGGCCTGTGGGGCAAACCGGCCATAGGATATTTCCATTGAATTAAAGTTTCATAAAAATTATTTTTAAATAAAATGTTTCTTTCATTAAAATAATGACTTACAATGAAAAATAATTGTCTTCCAATGAGAATTGGACCCTTTAATATTGTTTCTCTGATAATGACAAACATTTTTATTTTTTTATTTTAAAAAATCTTTATTTAATTAAAATTCAATCCCGAATTATTATTTTCATCACTACAACCATTGTTTACATGATTCTTTATGTTTTTTATTATTATAGATTATGTAAATGCAATATTATAAATAAAAAACCAAACGGTCCGGTTTGTCCATGGGGGGTCCGGTTTACCCCAGGGGGTGGGACAAACCGGACCGTTTGCAAATTTTTTTAAGTTAACACAGCAACTAAACAATAAAAGATGAAGTATAGGTGTCTCTGGGAAAAAGTTGCGCAATTAAATGATCTTTCAAACGAGCCATCGAAAAGTGAAATCGGTTTATTCGTTTAGTCACAAGAGTCAAAAAACTATTAGGTGGTCCGGTTTCCCCACTCTCCCCTCTATATAAATGTTACTCTTGACTTGAAAAAAAAACTAAAAATCTTCATTTCATCAAGACGAATCGATTAATGTATAAAAAGAATATATTTTATTAGCATTAATAGAATTAAATAAAATGAAAAAATTCACTAAAAGCAATTTTTTTGCTTATTGTAAAGAGGAAGCAAAATGTTTATGTAATGAACATCTTAATTCACAACTTGTTTAATAAATAAACACACAAAATTAAAACTCAATACTGCGTCGCACACACTATAAAACCAATGAAACGAATGCGAAAACGCGTTATGGCGACCGCAGCACGCTCTATCATAAGTATATTTTCTTAGCTTGCTAAGAAGATATTCTCAAAATAAGAATATTTCTTTTTTCGATAAGAATATAATTTAAAATATTTCTTTAAGAATATAATATACTTAAAAGTAGAATACTCTTTTTTCAGTGCACATAGATTCTAAAACAAAGAAAATTCCTTGCATATGTATTGGATAATTTTTAATTCGATATAATATATATTGTGCTGTTTTATTTTGTTTGGATTTATAGTTTTAATGTCATATTATATTGTTTGATAATCTCATATATTCCGAAACAAAGAAAACAAGTTGTGAATTAAGATGTTCATTACATGAACATTTTGCTTCCTCTTTACGATAAGCAAAAAATTTGCTTTAAAGTGAATTTTTTCATTTTATTTAATTCTATTAATGCTAATAAAATATATTCTTTTTATACATCAATCGATTTGTCTTGATGAAATGAAAATTTTTATTTTGTTTTTAAGTCAAAAGTAACATTTTATTATAAGGCAACATGATTTTTAAGAAGGAAATATATTTCTAATAAAATTACGAATTTTTGGTTTTGATTATGTTTAATTCTATAAATTCAAATACAATGTATACTTTATATATATCAATTGATCCTTCTTAATGCAACGGATAAGATTATTAAAAAAAATTAGTAAAATTTTATTGTACTGGAATATAATTTTGAAGAAAGAACTAAATTTTTGATAAAAAAGGTAATTTTTCTGCTTTAATTGTCATTAACTCTATAAACTCTCATACAATTTATACTTTATATATACCACTCGATTCGTCTTGATACAAAGAATAAGATTTTATTATATATTAACTTTAATATTCAATTTAAAAAAAAAATTTATAGATTTTTTAATGTCCATCAATCCATTTCGAGATATTTTTATGATAAATATGTCTAGCAATTTTCAGCCGAATTCGTTGAAACCTCTTCGAGTTATCGTGTTCACAAAAAACAGGATCCACACACATACACACACATACATACATCCGGACAATTGTTCAGAGTCTTAAATAACATAGTCTTATATAAAAGAAAATTTATTTGAAGGATTTTTAAAAATTTTATAAATTAAACGACTACAAAGCTTACTCACGAGGAAGCAAAAAACTATCCAATACAATGCAAGGAATTTTCTTTGTTTTGGAGTTTGTGAGATTATCAAATGACTATTGGTTATAACAATAATAATTTTTAAATTTTAAATAATTATTTATTAAAATCGACATAGATTACTTAAATAAATATAAATTGGTGTGCAAAGAAAATTTTGTTTATAAAAAAGAACCAAAGTTATGTATTTGTTAATTAACATTGTTTGCAACAGTTTAAATAAATTGTATTATACATTATTATTTGGCCGGTGGTCATCTGGACTCATTTAAATTGATTTCAACTATCTGCAATGAAAAAAAAATAAACATGATTTTTTCTTAAAATATTGTAAATTGTTAACTTTGAGTAACAAACAAAATATAAACAATATAAAATTCAAAAATTGGTTAAGTGGGATCTCTTAGAAATTTTATTCTCTTTAATTTAAGACCAGGCCCATGAAAATCCAATAAAATTTGTAGGTTACAGACAACTAGAACTCCAGAAAAGAATTTGTTAATTTAGCAGTACTCAAAAATTCAATTGTTAATAACTTTTACAAAAAAATTTTTAGCAGTCCTGGCAATCCAAATTTATATTCTTTTGTGTGCCGGTGCTATTCACAATATTATCTTAACTGATAATGATAATACCCAGTGGTCAGACTTGTAAAAAAACACGTCCTGCAAATGTTCTGTGTCTAGGCCATTATTTCTACAATATCCCTTTAATGCCCAAATGTACAAAATTTTGGCATGAAGTTTGATGACTTATTTAGGCATTTAAAAATTAATTAAATTAACGTTTTTTTTAAATCCTATTTTTTTGAATTTTTGATTAATTTTCAATTTTTTCTAGTATGAAATATCAGATAAATAATTCCAAAAGTTTTAAATAAAGTGACAAAAATATATAAACTACAATATAGGACTATTGAGATAGTTAAAAATTAAAATGGCGGCTCAAAAACGGAGTCTGAAATTCTAAATTGTTTTAAAATTCATTTGTTAGGACGTCAATATCATATTTGTTTATTAACATTTTATAAACAAATTATATAAAAAATTATAAAAATGAAAAAATTAAAAAACAAAAAATATATTCAAATAGTGCAATTCAAGAAGAAAAAAATCCATATTTTAATTAAAAAATCAGTCATCTAGAACTCGAGAAAAAATTTATTAATTTAGCAGCACTAAAAAATTCTACTCTTAATATCTTTTAAGAAAATTTTTTTTTGCTTAATATTTTCAGGTATTCTTCTTAACCTTTAAAGGGCAGGTATAGCCACTTAAATGTCCAACAAATTATAATTTAAAAATAAGCCTTGGAACATATCATTCAAAGGTTTTCAGGGTCGCTGAATACGAATATGAAAACAGAATTTTAAAATTCAAAATAGCGGATCCAATAGGGCGGCCGACTTTTTCAAAAAATGATAAAAATCAATTGAAACTTTTTAGTCGTGGGTTTTCAGGGTCGCTGAATACGAATATGAAAACAGAATTTCAAAATTCAAAATAGCGGATCCAATAGGGCGGCCGACTTTTTCAAAAAATGATCAAAATCACTTGAAATTTTTTAGTCGGGGGTTTTCAGGGTCGCTGAATACGAATATGAAAACAGAATATCAGAATTCAAAATGGCGGATCCAATATAGCGGCTGACTTTGTCAAAAAATGATCAAAATCACTTGAAACTTGTTACTCGGGGGTTTTCAGGGTCGCTGCATAAGAATATGAAAACAGAATTTCAAAATTCAAAATGGCGGATCCAATATGGCGGCCGACTTTTTCAAAAAATGATCAAAATCACTTGAAACTTGTTACTCGGGGGTTTTGAGGGTCGCTGAATACGAATATGAAAACAGAATTTTAAAATGCAAAATGGTGGATCCAGTACAGCAGGCTAATTTTTAGAAAAATGATTCAAATGATTTAATTTTTCATACTTTCTTTTAGAATTACCCAGGGCTAACGACGTGGACGTAGAAAGTTATGTAACCCCTTTTTTTGTTTTTTTTTTTGAATTTTTTAATTAAAATTAAACATATTAATAAATAAATCTAGTTAAAGAATGAGAAACTTTGATGGAAATGAAGTTATCCGAGAATTTCAAATGTATGGTACTCCTTGAAACAGGGAGTTACGCATAAGGCAGTTGTACAAGTGGAACAGTAATATTTCGTTCTTTTTCTAGTTCCCTTGAGGGAACACACCTGGCAGCGTCGATCAGAATTACCTAATTTTGGAAAATGATTACTTGTCAATCGTGAGAGTCCAGAATGTCGAGGTATACTTTTAAAAGAAGATATTCCCAAAATGGATCGAATCACTTCCAGCCGATATTTCGGAAATGACACATACTCATTGTTCATTTTATATAATGAGTAAGCTGCAGTGAGTGCTAAATCCATCAAGTGGAAAAACAACTTCCTGTACCACTTCATTGATTTTCGTACAGATTCTGTCCAAGACAACTGCCTGTCAATGTTGTCAATGCCGCCCATATTTGGATTGTACTCAACTACACAAGTTGGTTTGACAATGTCTTCGTTAGTACGGAAGTTTTTTTTACCAGTTGCACAGAAATTAAGTTCGTGAACTGTGGTAATCATATAGACTTCCTTTTTGTCCATCCATTTGATGAGAAGCCAGCAAACAGTATGAGCAGCCTCTACTTCACCCCGTTGTAATTTTGATTCCATTTTCGGTAAACCTTTCCGGTTCGATTTCACTGTTCCGTAGAGTCCCGTATCGCGATCGTGAAAAAATTCTGCCAACTGAGCGGATGAGTACCAGTTGTCGACGTACACAACATGGTCTTTCCCAAAGTATGGTTTCAAAAAGTAAGCAACAATGTCACCAGTTATTCCCAAGCCAAACTTTTTGTAATCAGTATTTGCCCCAGTGTACACGACAAAATTCAATTGGCGATTCAAACAGCTAAACTAGCGCATCTGGTGGCCGACTATCATGTATAATATCAAATGCAGACCAAGAATTAGGATCTTCAATATTCAAAATGAAGGCATGGGAGCCTCTAACAGTGGAAGAATTACGCAAATCTCTTGCCCTCTCAATTTTAATGCGACACGTCAGAAAGGGTCATTTAAAAGATTATTGGAGTACTGATCCATTGTTGTCAACTCCAATATTCCGAGAAGTGATGACAAGAAATAGATATTTGCAGATTTTGAAGTGTATATTCATATTCGTATTCAGCGACCCTGAAAACCCCCGAGTAAAAAGTTTCATGTGATTTTGATCATTTTTGAAAAAGTCGGCCGCCCTATTGGATCCGCCATTTTGAATTTTAAAATTCTGTTTTCATCTTCGTATTCAGCGACCCTGAAAACCCCCGAGTAACAAGTTTCAAGAGATTTTGATCATTTTTTGAAAAAGTCGGCCGCCATATTGGATCTGCCATTTTGGATTTTGAAATTCCGTTTTCATATTCGTATTCAGCGAACCTGAAAAACCCCCGAGTAAAAAATTTCAAGTGATTTTGATCATTTTTTGAAAAAGTCGGCCGCCCTATTGGATCCGCTATTTTGAATTTTGAAATTCTGTTTTCATATTTGTATTCAGCGACCCTGAAAACCCCCGACTAAAAAGTTTCAAGTGATTTTGATCATTTTTTGAAAAAGTCGGCCTCCCTATTGGATCCGCTATTTTGAATTTTAAAATTCTGTTTTCATATTCGTATGCAGCGACCCTGAAAACCCCCGAGTAAAAAGTTTCAAGTGATTTTGATCATTTTTTGACAAAGTCGGCCGCCATATTGGATCCGCCATTTTGAATTTAGAAATTCTGTTTTCATATTCGTTTTTAGCGAGCCTGAAAACCCCCGAGTAACAAGTTTCAAGTGATTTTGATCATTTTTTGAAAAAGTCGGCCGCCATATTGGATCTGCCATTTTGGATTTTGAAATTCCGTTTTCATATTCGTATTCAGCGACCCTGAAAACCTCCGAGTAAAAAGTCTCAAGTGATTTTGATCATTTTTTTAAAGTCAGCCGCTATATTTGATCCGCCATTTTGAATTTTGAAATTCTGTTTTCATATTCGTATTCAGCGACCCTTAAAACCTCCCAGTAACAAGTTTCAAGTGATTTTGATAATTTTTTTAAAAAGTCGGCCGCCATATTGGATCCGCTATTTTGAATTTTGAAATTCTGTTTGCATATTCGTATTAAGAGACCTTAAAAACCTCCGAATACAAAGTTTCAAGTGATTTTAATATTTTTTTAAAAAAGTCGAACGCCATATTTGATCAGTCATTTTGAATTTTTAAATTCTGTTTTCATATTCATATTTAACGACCCTGAAAACCCCCGAGTAAAATGTTTCAAGTGATTTTGATTACTTTTTGGAAAATTAATTCTTCGTACTGTTAATGGACTGGGTGGCTACTATAGTGGCCACCATTTTTGTTGGCGAATTATTTTATTAAATTCACTTCTTATTTATGTACTTTTTTGTTATAAAGAACTGCTAAAATCTGTGCAAATTTACCGGCCCTCTAAAGGTTAACCATATTAAGAGTAAAAAAAACTATTTTGGTTCAAAAAAAAATTTTTTTAGTTTTAGGTGATCCATTTGACTATTTGAGAAATACTGACCCTATAGGTTTTTCTTAACCCTCCATGCGTGACATGGTGAGAAGTTTCCTCACCCAGTTTCTTTTTTTGTTTATAACTTTTAAAATGTAAAAAAATATAATTTCTTATTTTTAGTTCCTTTCACAACACTCTTCTTCTCTATTTCAAAACAATTTGGATTAATTTATGATGCGTGAGAAGTTTCTTCACCTGCGACGGATCGTGTTACAAAAACTCTCGAGTAACAAATTTCAAGCTAATTTAAACACTTTTAACAATTTCTTACTTTCAAATGAATTTTAAAAAATTTTGAATTTTAGACTCCGTTTTTGAGTCGCCATTGTAATTTTTAACTTTCTCAATAGTCTTATATTTTAGTTTATATATTTTTGTCATGTTTTAAAACTTTTTGAATTATTTCTCTGCTATTTCATACTAGACAAAATTGAAAATTAAATAAATATTTGAAAAAATCGGATTTTTTAATAAAAAAAAGTTAATAACTTTTTTTAAAATTTTTTTATTTTTTTTAACAATATTCGATAGAACACATAAGAAAACATAAGAAATGATGATTGGTGAATTTTTCCAATGATTTTTAAGTACCTAAATAAGTCATCAAACTTCATACCAAAATTTTGTACATTTGGGCGTTAAATGGATATTGTAGAAAAAATAAAATTAAACTTTAAATAAATTTAATACAATATTACTCTGTTTTAACTTAGAAAATATTATAAATTATAAAAATCTTTTAGACGTTTTTTTATGTATTTCAGACGTACTTTAGACGTCCTTTCTCATGCTTTTTAGACGTCTTTTTGACATAGGATGTCTTTTAGACGTCTTTTTGATGACTCAGAGACATTACCATATACAAAATACTAAATAAAATGTACTGTTCACATAAGAAAATGAACCAAAATGTTTTTGCTAAGAATTATGAAGAATGTATGAAAAATTACGGTAACCCTTTAAGGACGGAATGGACACATTTTAGAGACAATTTTTGACGGTAGTTTTTTCGTGTATTAGGCACTTAAGGCCAGCTTACTCTGAAAAACGTGATTTTTTAATACATTTTATTTAAAATACAAAAAATGTTAAGTACCCTACTGAAAATCCCCGTGCAATATCTTGTACAGAAAATTGTACAAGATCTTGTACAGGAAACTGTACCATTTGTGTCAATGAACCTGTACCATTTCAGCATAAGAAATTGAAACAAGTACATGCAGAAGATCCTGTACAAGTTCTTGTGCAGATAATATTTTTTCTTATTTTTTATTAATTTTTTTATTTATACAAAATATAAGAAAATTTTTAACATTGTTGTTAAAGACTTTTTGCATTTACGATTTAAAAACAACTGCGCAGCTGAAGAAGTCATAGAAAACTACTGCGCAGCTGTAGAAGCCATAGAAAACTACTGCGCAGCCAATAAAGTTTTTAATTAATTTTAACATGTACAGGATCTCGTACAATAAATTGTACATGAACCTTATTGTTCGAAATCGAAAAAAATTACTTGTGCAAGTTTTTGTACAAGATCTTGTATAAGAACTTGTTTTAATTTCTTATGCTGAAATGGTCCAGGTTCATTGACAAAAATGGTACAAGATCTTGTACAATTTCCTGTACAAGATAATGCACGGGGATTTTCAGTAGGGTAATAATTTTTTTTACATATGAAGTTACTTAAATTTTTTTTCAAAATGGCGGTCTTGAAAATGGCTGCTGAAAGTTATCTACTTCCTAGATGGATAACATAATTTCTTGGAAAAGAAATATCTGAAAGCAAAAAACAAAACGGTTTCATGTTCCGTATCGAATTGGCCTTAAAAAATCAGTCAAAACTATTTCTTACATCTTTGACATCGCTCTTTCAGAATCTGCACTCAAAATTGAAAAAAAAAATTAAAAACGAAAAAGTTACGGCCATTTAAAAAACACTATGTTTTTTGAAATTTTTTTTCGAAAATGAATTTTTTTCTATGGGTTTGAGTGCGAAGAAGTTCGTAAAACTATAAAATATCGCGTCCAAAATGTTCAAGCTTTCAGATGGTACAGTTTATTTGCTTAAAATTCAAGATGGCGGATAAAAAATGGCGCACAAAAGTCAATTTTTTTATAATATATCAATCTCGTTTTCGAAATTTGTTAAAAATGCTCAAATTTAGTTGAAACTATGTATTTGGGGGTTATCGGGGTCGCTGATTACGAATATTTACTTGGTTTTAAAAAATTCAAAATGGCGGATCCAATATGGCGGACGAATTTTTGAAAAATTCATTGGATTCGATTAATATTTATTACTAGGGGGTTTTTGGGGTCGCTGATTACGAATGTGAACTTAGTTTTCAAAAATTCAAAATGTCGGATCTAATATGGCAGACGAATTTTCGAAAATTAAATTATAATAAAAAATACAAACTGGACAAGTGCGAGTTGCACTCGCACTAAATTGGCGGGTTCCATACACAAATATGAGAATAATACTTGTGATATTGTAACAACAATTGGTAGGATTTCTCTCAATTTTGTATTATTTTAGTAAGTTGACTGTTTGACACTAGGTTAAAAATAAATAACAAAGAAAAATTCAAGTATTACATATTTTATATTATAAGTAATGAGCTCAGAAGAATCAATTTTGAAACTAATTTTAAAAATTGGTTCCTCCTTTGGCCCAAAATCTTGTTATTCTTTGACAACGCTATGGCCATCACCTCCAATCACATTCTCTATATTTTCCTGTAATCTATGTGTGAAAAACGTATCTGTAGCAAATTTAAGCGCTCTAGGTCAAATAGTTTAGCCGCTAGGGGGGGGACATGATTTCGCTACGGACCCAAGAGTCTCACCAATAGGGTTCTGTCTATACCCCGTAGATGTAAGGAACCCTAAAAATGATTAATTTTGAACATGATATTGTAATGTTTGCAAGATCCTGGTCCGGGGCGGTATTAATCCTACATAAATAAACTTAAAACAAGAACATACCACATCGCTAATTGTACACGAGAAAACTCTCAAAAAGATTTAAAAAAATAATGCTAAACCAGTAAACAACATCCTAAAACCCCACACAGTAATCTAAAAACTAAAAAAACTCTCACCGTAAACTGCACACGAGTAAACTCTACACATGCATGAAAAAATGAAAATAATATTTTCAAATAAATCCTACATTAGTAAACTCTACACAGCTATAAAATTGAACTAATGAATTCTTTTTATAATACTATACCACGTAGTTTGAGGTAGCACTGACATTAACGACAGAGAAAGAAGTCTACTAGGTTTTCTAATAGATACAGATTTAAAATTTTTTAATCAGGGTAATGAGCCAACATTCGTTACTGTTAACAGGAGAGAAGTGTTGGATATTACGATATCTGCTCCAGGTCTGTGTAGAGTGGTGTGAGGGACTGGAGAGTGTCTGATGAAGATTCACTTTCGGACCATAGACTTATCACATTCAGACTGGAATTGAAAGATCGGGAATATAAGTGGAGACGTGATCCTAGGCGTACTAACTGGGACTCATTTACTGAGGTCTTTAAGGCCTCCATGGATCACTTCCCCACCTCTTACGGGACGCACGAAGAGTTAGAACTCTCAACGGAATATCTGTGAGATTCGATTGTCGGCTCCTTCAAGAGAAACTGCGTAACGAATAACGTGAACACCAACAGGGGTAGTAGGTGGTGGAACTCCTGTTTGGAGGGACACAGGCAAACAGTAAGAAAGCTTTTTAATAAAGCCAAAAAACGTAAGAATCAGCAACTATGGGATGTTTACCATGTGGCTCGTAATTCTTATAAGAAAAGGTAGAGAAAGCGCGAGGTGTTAGCTGGAGGAGTTGTTGCGAGGGAATTGAAAGAGTATCAGAAGCATCAAGACTCCATAAGGTTCTGGCTAAAGACCAAAGAGTCTTATTAAATAATAAATAATTAATACTATCTATACTAATTATACTATTATATACTATTAATACTAGGGATTATTAATTTTAATTAATACTATCTACCATTAAGTTATCTAATGGACAATATACTCAGGATAAAAAGGACTGTTTGAAGTATCTGATAGAAACTAATTTCCCGGACTTTAAAGAAGGACTGATTCATGACTTTGTAGTGGGTCCAAATAGGCTCTTCCAAACCGTTTAAGGCCTCAGAGGAAACGGTATATATCCGGCCTTTTACAAAGGGTATTGGATTGTATTAAATTACCCCTGTGTATAATTATAAGAGCGTGTATAGCTCTTAGTTATACAGCAGAGTCCTGGAAAAGGAAGAGAGTGGTGTTTATCTCAATGGCCGGTCGCACAGGGTATACTGCTGTGAAGGACTTCAGACCAATCAGTCTAACCTCTTTTATATTAAAGGCGTTAGAGAAACGGGTGGATAATTTTATAAGACAGGAGTGTCTAAGGGATTATCCCTTGCACTCGGGACAACATGCGTATAAAGCAGGTTTCTCAGTAGAATCAGCCCTCCACTCTGCAGTAGGTAAAATAGAGGTACAAATTAACAGTAAAAAAATTATACGTCTGAGATATCCACATTAGGGATATTCGCAAGGGTCAAGGATATATAGATTATAGTTAACGTTGGCCCATACTGGCGTTGCGCCTGTATATTTGGCCATGACCTGGTGTGTGAATGAGACTTAATAAATAAAAGG
The DNA here is from genome assembly GCA_032872475.1 of Leptopilina myrica (nomen nudum). Classification (NCBI taxonomy): domain Eukaryota; kingdom Metazoa; phylum Arthropoda; class Insecta; order Hymenoptera; family Figitidae; genus Leptopilina; species Leptopilina myrica (nomen nudum). The sequence goes on along the minus strand of CM065462.1, from coordinate 15,676,648 downwards.
GTGGTAAATTTAAAATCAGTAGTTGGTAAAATAAGAAAAGAATAATGAATAGATTGTATACAGAGAGATGAGGAGGGGGCCCAGAGGGAAGTTTGCCAAATATTGGGACCGCAGCTCCAGATTACTCAATCCGTCCGGAGGGGAAAGTCCCTAGCAAACTTCTTCTTAGCTCTGATGAAAATCATTGCTTCTCTGGGGCTCTTAAATTTTATTTTAAAGAAAAGAAAAAAGAGACAATTTGTACGCGAGGATTTATCTTTTAAAATAAATCTAGTGTAATGTTAAGCATAATTTCAAATTCAAATTTATTTCGCGTCGAATTCATTCATTTCAAATTCTATACGTTTAATATATATATATATATATATATATATATATATATATATATATATATTGCTGTGTACCGATGGCGCACTCACTGCCGCGCATGACGTGGGTCGCTCTTACCTATCGTCATACCTGAGGAGAGCCAGCGATCTATAATACTTGGTTGCACCTTCTTTTTCATCAGTATGCCTACGACCGGACTCGGGGCTTGTTCCGAGGCCGATCGACAGCAGCTCACTTTCATTTTTCACCCTCGATCTATTCTCTGGCCAGAGAGGCGCTAATCCTAGCTAGGGGATGATCTTCCTCGCTTAAGAAGGTGAACATGAGGAGCTAATCTGTTCACCAGCTCTTGCAATGCCTAGAAGGAGTTGTACAAGGACTTCGGACGCTAACGAGTCCTGGTAACACCCTTCGATATCGTTATTATAATTTTTACCAGGTGCAGAGAAGACCGTGGGGAGCTCCACTGTGTAGTCTCTGTACCCTTTTCACCTTAGTCTCAACTGAACGTGGGGCGCTAACCCGGGACGTTGACACATCCATGTTATTTGTTATTTAATTTTCAAATTTTAGTTTATTAATTAAATTATCCAATTATTTCTTTATTAATTTTTTTTTGCATTGTATCGAGTCAGTTTTATTATTTTTATATTTTTATTGTAATTTTATGGTTTAAATTTAATTTGTTAATTATTAATTTTGTTATTATTTATATTTTATTTTGTTGAATATATTTACTTTTGAAGGTTTAAATTATGCTTTATTATTTTGATTTTACCTTCTCACGAATTTCTCTTAAATTAAGTATTTGTAATAGATGGCGCTTGCGTCACTGTAAATTGATAGAATTTACAAAACTAGAGACCCGGACTCCATCCGGCGAGCAAATCCTTATTGGCAAAAATTAAGATCATTACACTAGAAAGGAGGTTATATTTTTAAATTAGTTTTTTTAAGAAATCTAAAAACGTGAGAAACAATTTTAGGTTTAGGGTCAGTAAGGAATTGAACACTACTAAATGGGGAAGTACATTTTAGAGCTCTTGAGAGAGCTCTTATAAAATCTGGACGAATATGATCGAATCTGGGACAGTTCCAAAGGATGTGGTCAAGATCCTCTTCAATGTTAGGATAGTGAGGACAATCTCCCGAACGGATGTAATTTTTTCTAAATAGGCTGGCGTTCAACCCTATTTAGAAAAAATTACGTCCGTTCGGGAAATTAGCAGTGGTGGTTATGCGGTGGGTACCTTTCTTGATATTAAGGGTGGCTTTCTTAACACTTCTAGCGAAGCTATCTGCTGGGCAGCCAGGAAGCAAGGTGTGCCCGAGCCACTAATTAAAGGGATCGACAACATGCTTCGCGAAAGGGCTCTCGAAGCAGAGTACGACGAGGCTAGGTTAACAAGCCTTGGCGCAAAAAGATGTTCACAAGGAGGAGGTTTTTCTCCTCTATTGTGGTGCTTAGTGGCAGATGAGTTGATTAGGAAAGTCAAAAACCAGAGATATTATACACAAAGCTATGCGGATGATTTCCTTATAATTATAAGAGGCTACTCATGATGATTTTAAACCCCATGTTTCTTCAGGCAGTGGTGGTTTGGTGGTCTAGGACTCAATTGATCAAGGTAAAAGAAAAACTAGACCAAATCCAAGCAATGGTTTTTAGAGGTATTATAGGGGCCATGAGGACCATGCCTACAGCGGCGTTGGGATTCATACTGGCAGAAGTACCTCTGTATATTGCTGCGGTAAAAAGGCAGTCGTTACTATGAGCAGGCTCAACGCGCAGGGAAGGTGGAAGTCAAGTGGTAAATACACTAAGCTTTCACGTTCATTCCTATCAATTCCAGAATTAAGTACAGTGCAAGATAGGATGATCAAGAGGGTGAAATTCAAACCTTGCTTTAAGGTACTTATATCTTCTAGATTGGACTGGAAGAAGGGGTTTCCACTTGGGAAGGAGGTCTGATACACGGACGGCTCCAAAATGGATTGCGGTGCAGGCTTCGGAATATATCGAAAAACTGGCTGCATTAAAATGGCTCTGTCGCTAGGACAATGTGCCACGGTTTGAGAGACCAATGTCCATTCAAAAAGGGACAAGGGGCAAGAAGATTAATACTTGTGTGGATAGTCAGGTGGCCGTAGGGTCTCTAAAAGATCCTACAATAGAATCGAAGCTTGTCTGGGAATGCCGTAGCGTACTAGACGATTTTGGTTCAGTAAAGAAACTTTCGTTAAGGCGAGCGATCTTCTAAAACTCGATATGATCAGAGTTACAACCATTGTTCGACTCTTTACAGGACATGGGCTTTTGAATTATCATCAGCATAAAATAGAAAATAATGACTCATCTATGTGCAGACTGTGTGAGGCGAGTAACGAGACGTCATCTCACATATTATCTGAATGCCCGGCGTTAGCAAGGATCAGACTTTCCAGCTGAGGCCAAGCAATTATAGACCCTATGCAGGTGAGCAACCTATATATAGAGAAAGTACTGGACTTCTGGAGAAGAATTGGACTCTAAGGGGTTGTTATAAACGAGCGAGCTGGAGCTTGGAACAATGGATTCTGTAATCTGGTTGCCAACTTTCCCTTCTTGGGAATATCTAGCTTGATATATCGCTTATATGAGCTTGAGATCTCAGCAATTGATTAGATTAGAACTGTACACGAGAAAACTCTCAACAGTGTTTAAAAAAATATGCTACACAAGTAAATATTAATTGTCATTAATCATTTTGGTTTATGTCTAAATTTCTGCACAATTAAACTCAACATTTGTAAATTCTACACATAAAATGAAACTTAATAAACCCTATACAAGTCAATTGTACACATTATGTGAAAATTAAACTCCAGATGATGTAACTGTACACATGTGTCATTTGTTCACTTTATTTCATTTATTGAATAAATCCAATAGTCATTAGAGGTCGTCCATATACAACGTGGACAGTTGAGGGGGGAGGGGCAGGGGGTCGCCAAAAGTCTACGAGGGGGAGGGGGTCAATACAAATCTCTACGTGAACACAAAAGTTTAATTTTATATATTTTTTTTAACTTTCAAATTTCGCAGCAATGAATTGTATCAGCGTCGGAGCAAAACAATCAATTTTTCCTATGCAATCGATCGTTTACATATTATCAAATCAATTTTCGTCGGCCGGTTCGCTCCACGTGCAGGATCATAACAAACCAATGACAGAATTATAGTATAATATAATAAGTAAAACATTGCAGCAATCAATAGTTATTGTTTTTGTTACTCGGGGGTTTTTGGGGTCGCTGATTACGAATCTGACATCAGATTTTCAAAATTCAAAATGGCCCATCCAATATAGTTAAAAAAATTTTAAAATTATTTAAATTTGCCTGAAATTCATTTCTTCGGGGTTTCTGGGGTCGCTGATTACAAATCTGGAATTAGATTTTTAAAATTTTTGTCCGCCATATTAGATCCGCTATTTTGAAAATCTGATGCTAGATTCGTAATCAGCGACCCCAAAAACCTCCTAGCAACATGTATAGAGTAAATCTGATAAGTTTGCAAACTGTTTCAAGCTAATCTATTTGCTTCTTACATTTTTTTGGCGCCATATTGGATCCCCAATTAGAATTTTGGAATTATGATAGCAGATTCGTAATCAGGGACCCCAAAAACCACCGAGTAACGAATTTCAAGCCATTTTAATATGCAGAAATATGAATATCGGTTTGTTAAGGGGAGGCACCACCCCCAACTTTGACCCCTTTAAATTTGAGTTATTAAAATAGGTTATATTTTTTTTCTTGCACCATTTTTAACCCTAAAATATATAGGATGGTCAAAAATTTTAAATTTTAAATTTTTGAAGAGGTTAGAATTTTTATCTTTTCACTAATTGCATATTTTTGCAAATCCATGCGAGAGGTTGTTTAAAACTATAAAATAAGCTTAGAAAAAAATTTCCGTTAAAAAATATTGAAAATTGTAAGAGAAGATTAATTTTGAATGTTCAAATTTTACAACTTTTGACATTTTTTCCAAAATCCTAGACCAATAATCTTCTTGAGAATATCAGTGTTTAGAAAAATTTATTCGCTAAATGCAAAAACCATGTCGTATAACTTATTTACTAGATTAAAATTTTAACGTCTGTCAAAATTTTAACCTAAAAAATAAAATAATTTTGACAGAAGTTAAAAGTTTTACCTAGTAAATAAGTTATTCGACATGGTTTTTGCATTTAACGAATAAATTTTTGTAAGAACTGATATTCTCAAAAAGATTATTGGTCTAGGACTTTGGAAATATGTAAAAAGTTGTAAAATTTGAATATTCAAAATTAATCTTCTCTTACAATTTTCAATATTTTTTAACGCAAATTTTTTTCTAAGCTTATTTTATAGTTTTAAACAACCTCTCGCATGGATTTGCAAAAATATGCAATTAGTAAAAAGATAAAAATTCTAACCTCTTCAAAAAATTAAAATTTTAAATTTTTGACTATCCTATATATTTTAGGTTTAAAAATGGTGCAAGAAAAAAAATATAACCTAGTTTTATAATTTAAATTTAAAGGGTTTAAAGTTGGGGGTGGTGCCTCCCCTTAACTTTAAGAACGTTTTTCTCGAAAACTTGATTTTGGACGTAAGGTCCCTTTTAACATTCCAGGTTACATATATTATGTAATTTGGAACCGGGAAATATTATTAATTAAACATCTAATTGACATAACTAAGGGATCCAGTGCTAAATCACTTGTGATTATATCGTTAAAAATAGTAGTTATTTTACCAAATTATTACTCTCTGTTCTAATCAGAGATGGTCACCCTTTTTATATAAAAATTTCCTCATTAGACTAATGCTCATAGCTACTAGAATCGTCTCGACCTTAATAGATTTTATTGCGCATGACATCGTCTCGACCTTCATAGAGTTGAAGTCGCAACGTTTGTCTTTGATCTTCAGGAGTAGTGCATGTACATATTAATAATCTGTATCTTCGAACTTGAATTTCTCGTAATCGTTATTCTTTTGACATTCTTTTAAAATACTATTCTTTCCTAGATTTGTAATAATAAACATATAATATAATTACAATATTCGTTAGGAAATATACTGAATATAATGCAAATTTAAAATATACAGAAAATAGGAATTAAAGGTACTGCATATTATATCACAATGAAATACATTGTTTTAATAGAAGATGTATGCATTATCGATTATATACAATATATAAAAATAAATACATATGTGAAAATATATAGTTAAATTAAGTATATTAATAAGTTAAGGACGTAACACCTCCCTCCTTAGATTGAGCATGGGAGTAAAATAAAGCATGCTGAAACTAATGAATTATATCTCTAGGAAAATGTTACTTTCATTCTAACCATACATTATATATTTTTTCACTCATACTTTACAGATTTTTATACAGTCATATACAATGTAAAATTTGCTCGTCCTATTTTAATCATAATTCACAAACAATAATTAAGAAAATAATTTTGATATTAATGTATCTTATTTTACTAGATATTTTCATTAGAATTATCATTTTTATATACGCTTATCAATTAATCATTTAAATTTACCACATTAAAAAATTTATAAGAATGATAGATGTTTAGTTTTTTTTGTTTTGCTTTGTCTAATACAATTTGTTTATAATTAGTAAAAATTATTTGTACAAATGATATATTTTGCATAGAATGTTGTATCGATGTTAATACAATATGTATATAAAAAGAAAATAATTATTTTTTTGTTTGTTTTTTAAATGTGTCTTTATTTTTAATATATTTTATTGTTTTTAGATGTTTTATTTATGTATTTTTTATTCGTTTTCAAGCTAAATTTGGACAAGAATTATTAAGTGTCGAGAAGAAATTACATTTTTATTTGATTTGTTTTGTTATTATAAATTAGAATAATGCCATTTTAGATTCATCATCAAAAAATTATATTGAATAAGTTATAGGATTAATTTAATGGGTAAAAAATTAAGTTTTCTATTTCTTTTAGTGCAAAACAAGTATGTAACATTAAAAATTTACAAAATTTTATAAAAATTTAATTTAAACTTACGAACCTTTAAAAGAAATACTTTTTTGAAATTAGGTTATTGTTATAGTGATTAAAAATTTGTTTAATATTTATAAAAGTGTAAATGATTGGAAACAATTTTATTTCTTTTTTATTTAGGTCCTTCCTAAAACATAAAACTATGCATTATTAAGAGTATTTTATTATTCTTGTTTAATTCGAGATAGTGTTAGTCTGTTCGTATGTACTATTTTTTGTTTGTTTTTAACTTATATTTTAACGTTTCCTTTGTTTAAAATTTCTAATATTGTGTGTGGGCCTGTATATTGTTTAGCAAATTTATGAATTTTTTCCCCGTGAGATTTTGTGAATTGAAATTTCTTTCGTAATACATTGTTGACTTTTCTTTTGCTAAAATTTAATTTTTTCTAGTTATGTTTCTCATTTCATGAAGTCATGAACCGTGCTAATTTTCCAAAAATTAACTCGTTCGGAGTGCACTTGGTGCCTTCATGAATGCTTGTCATGTGGCTTGCGATCACCGAGGTTAGGCAACATTCAGTGCGGTTAGTACTTGGATGGCTGACTGCCTTGGTATCCGCTATAGCCTGGTGTTTTTCTCATTACTTTCGTGATTTATCAAGCAGAAGGTTTGACGTTGAGGTATAATGATGCGCACTGTCGATTATTGTCCAGTACACACCATTACAACTCGACTGTCGATAAACCGGTTATACTCAGGAGAGGTTTTCTACAGTTTCCCTCTCCCCTGGCGAGAAAACCCATTAGGCGGGTAGTCCAGGAGAATGCAAGTATTCCTAATTTTGAAAGACGTTCTGTAGGCGCAAAATTTAGTATAAGTTATAGTTTGTAAGGAAATTTCCACGGGGACACTTGTAACGTTAGTATTAAGGCAAAAGGCGAGTGTATAAATAGATAAATAACATAGCTAGTTCTAACCAGTCATCCCACTATTCATTTTTGTTGATAAATTGCTTGAAATATTCTCCTAAAACGTGATGAGATCTTTCAATTGATCCGTTTGACTAAGGGTGAAATGCTGATGTTTTAAATTGTCGTATTCTAAATCTTTTTGCTAATCTTCTTATTAAATTGCTTAAAAAGTCAGTTCCTTGATCTGTTAACACTTCTTTGGGGATCCAAAAATACAAATAAATCTTTTAATAAATGCATTAGCTATTCTACTTGCTTGATGATTAGATAAATAGAATAATTTGAACTAATAAATATTGTTTCAAATCATTTATGAAAATAATTTTATTTAAAAATGTATGTTTTTTATTTATTTCGAATATGTATTTATTTACAGCAATAAAATAATTTTTTCAAATAACTAAATATTTACTAATTTATATCAAATATTTAATTGCTCATAATGATTCATTATTTTTATTGAGAATAATTTTTCTTTAATTGCGTCAAATAATTAATTATCCAGTCCACAAATACAACTGGAAAAATTATATATTCAATATCTATATTTTTATTTATTTAATACATTTCTCCGCAGTCTAAAGAGGACCATAAATGGATAACTAAAGTAGTGCTATAGCAAAAAAAACAATGATTAAACTTTTAATTTCTAATTTCGCGCAATGACAGAACATATTTATACAAACATTTAATAAATTCTACTTGAGACATTGTAAACAAATCAATATCGAAACCGTTTAATTGATAAAGTTGATTTATATGAGAGCATGCACTAAACATTGGGGTTCTGTTAATCAACTGTAGATCTTTTTTTGCTATATAAAACGGTTCAATACTACGAGACGAGATGCGAGGTAGTCTAAAGTTAATCATGTTTAAAAGCGTCGGACAATCAATGAGATACCTAATAATCTTAAAAATAAATAATACAACTGTTATAATACGCTGTAACGATATTTACTTTTACTTACGGGTTTTACCCATTAATCGTTACAAAAATGGCAACTATCGGTTTCCCGATTACCGAATTATAAACTCCACACTTCGTATTTATAATGCACCACCGATGACCCGTTTTAGGGAACTTCCCCGGCGCCACGTAGGTGAACTACCCGGATAACGATAGCAGAAACAAAACAGGAACTTTACCGGACTAGCTCAAAACCGAGCTCACTATTTTATCCAAATCAAAGTTAACTTTAAGTGACGATAATCTATCAGGCGTGAGTACTGCACACATGATAGAAAGACAGACACAATGAATTTACACTCAATTAACAAATTTGACTAGAGAGAATTTAATTAATTAATCGAATTGAAGAAACTTTATTTTTCCACACTATAATTCCATTTATCGAAGAATGAGAACTTCCACACGCCGGTGATACTCGTCGGTCGACCGAAAATGGCGGCATTCTATCGGCTTGTCATGCGGTCGCTCGTCTCAATGTTATTCCTCAGCTACACCGTACACCGGTGTTATCTCAAGGACAACGAGGAAGATGGAAACTGGACACTAACCTTTAATTCTGGCCAACAAAGCCTGGTAATCCATATTTTACTTTTTGACTTGACTTCCAACCGAAACGCGGTGTTACCGTCAAAGTTTATCGGCAGCCAGGCACAAACTGTCGAAATTAGGTAAATTGGCATCCTGATTCGGTCCCATACATAGGTCATGCGCACCATGGGTTCGCCCCTGCAGCATGATCACGGTCCTAACATCTTAGACAGGTGATTGCCGGTTGACAATAGATTTGTGCCGATTGGAAAAATTGTTGACACATTTTCGGTCGGTTGATCATTAAATAACAATAAATAAATTGATGTGTTATAAGCAACCATAATGTGTAAAATTCTCTTGAGATAAACAATATAATTTTGTACAACTCAACATTTATGTGTTATATCGATTCTATACAATTTAAAGATATAATCATGAAGTAAAAATTTTGAGTTCGATTCTGGCTACCGCATTTAATTTATCATAATCATTCAAGAATAGATTGAACGAGTTTCGGCGAGAACTTAATTTGGTTTTACAACGTGATTATTTGAAATCAACGTTACAACGCCTTTCCTCCAATGTTACATAATCAAAACGCTGACACAACATAAAATAATCACAGCCTCTGGGCAGGTATCTGCCATCTTTTTTGAAAACTAAGAATTTAAGAAAACGTTTTTGAACTTTATCAATTGGCGATTCAAACAGTTCAAGCAGCGCCACTATTGGAACTAATATAAGCAAGACTATGTTTTTGATTGTTTACTTAAACTTTGTAATGATTTTAGTAAAATAATTTATTTAATTGTATAATATACAGTTTATTTATTAAAATAATAATAAAGTTTAAGTAAACAGACGGAAACATAGACCAGCCGTCCTGCTTATATTAGTTCCAACAGTGGCGCTGCTTGAACTGTTTGAATTGCCAATCTGTTTTGAGTTCTTTTTAAAATAAGGAGACCATATTTTCGACGCATACTCCGCAGGGGATCTGACCATTACATTAAATAACAGCGTAAAAGTTTTAATGTTAGAAAAATTTTTCAATGATCTCATTAGAAAGCAATTACAAATCAAGTTTTTTACCTAGGATTGTGTGATCAATTGAATCGAAGGCTTTTGCAAGGTCCAGATAAATCACGTCAACTTGGTATCCCAACTGCAATGATTTAGTAATGAAATGCGTTATAATGGCTAAGTTAGTCGTGGTTTATCTCTTCGTTATACAACCATGTTGATTCTCAGAGACAATAGACTTAATAGCATTATTAAGAGTTTGTTTAATAGTAAATTCAAAAATTTTAGCAAAATTAGGAATTATAGCAATTGGTCGATAATTCTTGCAGTCGGTATTATCACCATTTTAAAAAACAGGTATGACCTTGGCGGTTTTCCATACTCTCAGGAAGGTAGCAGTGTTTAGAGCGATATTAAAAATGTAAGATAATGGAAATGCTAATGTAGTTATGCAGTCTCTCACGAGAAAACTTAGAATCCCGTCAAGGCCTGCCGTAGAATTTGATTTAAGGGATTTTGCCGCCTTGATAATTGAGTTTGGAGTAAAAAATTCAGTCACGTTTTCTTGATCAAAAATTGATTTAAGATTAACAGATTGATGGGTCTGTGAAAAAATTCCACAATTTATAGAAGCGAATAAATTAGCAATTATGTTAACAATTAATTGAGGCGAATCTAGTGATTGATTATTGTAGAACATTATGTCCGGTAACGGTGGTTTTTTGTGAGCATTGTTCACAAATGACCAGAAACTTTTAGGGTGCTCGTATAAGTTCTGCTCTATTTTCTTTATGTAATTTCGATATTCTTTTCTAATATTTTTGTGAATAGTAGATGACAGTAATGCTATTTGTGGTTCATAGTATCTAGAACAATTTTTCCGTTTTTTCAAAAGATTAGTTTTTATGTAAATATCATTGATTATGTTTTGATTAAACCAAGGAGGGTAACGTCGACAATTTCGTTGATTAGCATTTTTTAGTGGTACAAATTGTTGGAAAGAATCGAAAATAGTTTGTAAGAAAATTTCACATATACCTTCGGTATCAACATAATTAAAAATAAAAGACCAATCAATCGACGAAAAATGCACATATAACAGATCTAAACGCGCTTTGCGAAAGTTAAATTTTACAATGTCATTATTGTTTACATTAGTTACAAACTGAGACGAAATAAATTTGTGAGTGGAGGTGAGTTGGGAAAAGATAGCAATGGCCGGATGGTGTGTGTCTTCAGGAACGAGTGGGAAAGAAACATGAGCAGTGGAACTATTTATGTTGGTAAATACAAGGTCAAGAATGCGATTATAATCATTATAAATTGTATTGATTTGTGAGAAATTAAAAAATGCGCTTAATTCATGTAGAGAAAAAGATTTTGAATCGTTTATATATTAAGCGTTATTTTTGGTAAAAGAAGGCACCTTAAAATCGCCAATAACAATAAGTGGAAAAGTATTTAAAATGTCAATGTACTTAAATGCATTGATTACTGATGAAAAATTTCTCACAGAGATTTCCGGAGGTATATACAATATAGTGATGATAATGAAAGTAAGTCATTTTTGAAATAAGAAGACCAATAACGTTGACGTCCGGACACGCTTTTGTTATCATTGCGGTAAATGTCAAAAACACTAGAATCAAACAATTCATTGGAATTCACATTCGGCTTTAGTCACGTTTCTGTTACACAAAAAATCTCGAACAAAAAAAATTTGGGAAACATTTTAGATAATCTATTTTGAGCTGGTTGAAGGCGAGCCTTGGTTATGAAAGGTGTTCCGTGACGATAGTGGATGACTGAGTCCGTCTCTCCGTTCATCATACGGTCTGTCATTGCTTTCCTAACCGACTGGTACTCGGCTTGTTGTGACTTCGTTCTGTCTGGAACAATTACAATCGTTGACATTTGTGGAGCTAATTGTTTTCTGTTCCTGGTGAAGGCTTCTTTGATTTGACGTGGAAGCGATGCATTCTGGAAGATTACTTTCAGTGGTCTGGGTTTCTTCGACACCGGAGACAGAAAACCAATCCTATAGGTTTTGAAAGCAGTAAGGGGGGGAGGATCAGACAACACTGTGTTGAAAAAATTAACAATAGCTAGGAGATCCTCGTCGTGACTACTTGCTCCAGATTCATGAGCGTGTTTGGGGAAACCAAATACTATTAAATTATTCTTACGCTGCAAACGATCTTCCCATTCTTCTAAACAGGCAGGGGAAGGGAGGTTAAGTGTATTCCTTGAAGTAGCATGTTCTTTGTGTTCGAGAGATTGTAAGCGTGTGATCATATCGTTTATATTTGACTCACATGATATTAGCCGCTTGTTGTGGTTTGCCATTTGCTCGGAGATCCCAGCAAGTGTGTTCTCGACACGTGAGAGTGACAGCTGCACCTTATCCGATTCCTCCTTTACTGCTTCTCTGACAATAAGCTTTAGTTATTCCTTTGAAAATGATAGTTGTGTATCCATATTTGGCGGTACTGGGGAAGTAGATCCTCAACACTTTTTAAAACCTAAATTTGGAATTAAAGTAGTTTTTTCGACGCAACAAAGTATACACCCATCCAAAACTGTCACCGCTTAAATTGTTTTAAACGTAAATTCACTGGGAAAAGGGTTAAGTATACATCAGAAAAACTGACTATTCACTATAATGTACGGATTTGAATGCACTTTATTATCTCTGAGATAGGATTTGTTAAAACCAATAACTGTAACAATGAGAAACACTGAGATGCACACGAGAAAAAAATTACCGGTCACGAAGAACAATTCACCAGATTTTAATGTTAAGGATAATAAACTAATTAATAATCAAGTCATTATCAGCTTTACACTAACTAACGGGTCTCATATATGCCTAAAACCACAAAAACCTTTATTTATAGTTAAACATAGCGAGTAGCAAAGACGGAGCGAAATTGTAAGATGCTATAACACGGCGGCCATTTTCATTTATGTATACTATACTTTCATATTTTTTTTAATTCTTTAAAATTAATAATACTATCCTTTTAATAAGTGATTTATTTGATTCAAATATTTTTTAATTGTTTTTATTATAAATAATATATTTCCATTAAATAATGCATTATTTCAATAAAATAATTTATGGTTTGCTTGAAGCTATAAAATAAATTAATTATGTCAAATAATTCTTACTATTTATATTAATAAACCAATTAGCACAGTAACGTCATTTTGATTAATAAATTGAATTTTAAATAAAAATGCACTATTTTCTTTTACAATTGTAATTAGTTCTCTAAATTCTAACATAATTTATACTTTCGATAGACCGATCGATCGTCTTGATGCAGAAAATAAGATTTTATTATATATTTACTGTTCAATATTCAACAAAAAATTGTTTTTGAACACTGGAAAAAGTTAAAGATATTTAAATATCTATGTCTATTTTGAGATATTAATATCATAAATATACTTATAATTTCTATCCAAATTATTTTATGCTTATCTGAAAGTTTTTTATTTATAATGTGCAAACTTCATATCAACATTATTTTAGTAAATTTTTTTTACCCGCGGAGATGTAAATGCTCCCTTACGTTTTCTATTCATATGGTATTGTGCGTTCGCCTTAAAATGCGTAAATTATTATATTATATTATAGATATTCAAATCTTCCCTCATTTTTCAACGGAAAAAGTGAGGTGTGAACGATCTTCTGTCTGCGCAGGCAGGCAGTCTGCAGAGGTCTGAATGCTCCTTTAGTTTCCTACATACACGCCTGCGTTCCAGGCATTTCCGGGTGACGCGTCATGTGAAATGTGAGGTTATGATATTTGGTTCATTGCTTTCAGTGTACAGTGCAGCATCTGACAGAATTTTTTTATTCCAATCGATACTGATTTCAATCCTAAGTTATTAAACAAATACTAAAATCAACATTCAGTAAGTACTTTATAGTATGCTTCATACTTAATAAAAAAACAGTGTACAAAGATAAGTATTATTAGAAATTATTATTAGAAATCAAAAATGATTTTGTTGATATTTATATTGTAGGGAAACGCAATGTTTTTAAGATTAAGTGAAATTACATTTTAAGCGAAATATTATTTTCGTGCAGTTGATATGAAATATTATTAAATGTGTAGTTTACTCTTTCGGATTTATTTGATAGAAAGTGAAATTTCCTGAGTCATGGAAATATAAAGATTATTTGGAACTACACTGTAAAAAAATCTTGTGTAAATTTACAATGTCCGACGTTGGAAAGTTTGGCCACATGTCCGACGTTTTAATTATACATAGTGTAGCATGTTATTTTACATCATGCTACACTATGTATAATTACAACGTCGGACATGTGGCCAAACTTTCCAAGGTCGGACATTGTAAATTTACACAAGATTTTTTTACAGTGTATTATTTGTTTTGAAATTTTCTACATGATTAATTATGATTATTGACAATTGATATACAATCGGTAATTTGTGCATTTACCATATAGAAAAATAATAATTAATAACCTGTCGAATTAAAAATGTGCAAATCATTCGGCGTTTTAAGAATCGTGTCGTGCCTTGATACAATACGATATTGTAAAAGTCTTCAGAATAAAAAATTTAAAAGAATTTTTAAATGTCAGATATTCTATTCCATGAAATCTTAATTAGTTCAAACTTTTATTTGCACCAATTATCATTTAATGGAGCTCTTAAAATGCAAAAATATCAATTCATAGGTTTCTGCATTTTAAGAGTTAATTATGTAATCATTGCAGCAAATAAAAAACGGACAAAAGAAGTTTTGATGATATAAAATTTTAAACATTTAAAAGTTTGAATCACTGGAATTTTGTTGAATGATATTTCTTCTAAACTGTAATTTACTAATCACGCTTCTTTAAAATTAATACATCCTTCAATCAATGGAAAATTATTGTAAACAAAAATTTGGTGACTTCATGTTCTTGTTTACTGAAATATTTATAATATAGATATTCCCGTTAATGTAAAACGAAATTATTCAAATCATCTACATGAAGGTTCCATTTAATTAAATTCTGTCTAATAAATATTCTATAAATAATAATTATGGGAAAATTCAAACGTCTCTAAAATTTTACATATACAATACATTTTTTAAATTGAATTGATGTTTGTAAAATTGCAAGCTTGTATTTTAATTTTTTAAAAATCTTTAAGAATAAATATAATTCATTACTGTTTGATAATTGGAAGTTCTAAGGATCTTGTCTGTGTATAAAATTTAAAATACATTGTATATAAAATTTCAAAATACATATGTGACGTGCTCCAGAGTAAGGTACCTAAAAAGCAAACGATTTTAGGTTACGTTTATAATTTTCGAAATAAAAATTGAGAGTGGGGATTAAATCTCAATATAAAACTACAAAAATTTTAAAACAATGATTTTACTTTTATACAATTCAACAGAAAATTTTAATGAAGGTAAAAATAATACAAGCATAAACTTTAAATTATTTTTATCGTAGGTACGTTCTTCGATTTGCATCTCATAATACATAAATCGTCACATAAAGTATATTAAATTTAATACAGATTTTCAAACAATGTGTCAATTCCTAGATGTGTCTCCTGTAAGATTCTATACATGATAGCTTTAAAGAATTTTTCGAAACAACCTTAAAAGCATATGATTTTTCGAAATTCAATGTTAATTTTTTGAACACTTTTTTCTTAAAATAATAAATTAATTAAGCTGAAATTTTATAAAAATATTTAAATAGTAATAAAGAAGGAAAGTGGTGTGCAAAAGTTTTAATAATTCAAAGATAAATTATAAAATAAATACTTTTAAATCGGTAAACAAGTTGTTCATTTCATGACCATTTCGCTTCCTCAAAATATCATAAACCAATTGCTTAATTTAATTTTAATATGTTAAGGCAATATTTCAAAAAACGCAAAATTTGAATTTTTTGTGAAAAAGAAAAATATTGATTAATTTTATAAATTTTGATGAAATGTTCACTTTGTATATATCAATCGATTTGTTTTCTTGTAAGGAATGTCATTTTGAGAATAAGTTATGAAAATATTAAGAAATAAAAAAGTTATTTAAAAAAATACAAAATTTTTTTTTTAATTTTGAAAAAATTGTATAAAAAAATTTTGTGGTTAAATTTGAAAATCCTTGTGTCAGATTTTAGGTATTAATGACTGTAATATACCTGCAAAATTTCAGGGCAATCCATTAAAATTTGTTAGAGATAATTTTAGAGTTATTCACAAAAAACTAGCTAAATTTATTTAATATTTTAAGAGAAAAGTGGTCGGAAAAATTAACATTGAGCACCTAACAATCACATATTGTTAAAGGAATTTTTACTAGAACATTAACTCTACGCAACTTTCATTCTAAAAACACTTGCGTAATGTCTATGTTCAATTTTCCTTAGAACACCATCCTCTTACAATTAAAGGATAAGAGTCACAACATGAAAAAAGATAGAAACAAACATTTTATGGCTCTCAGCGAAAGTAAAAAAAGAAGACGTTTAAACATAACGCGGACATGCATAAATGATTCTCACCGTGACTCAAATCAATCAATTCAAGATGATGAGAGTGGTTCCCGTCAATACGATGAATTACAAGATTCTATAATGTCTAATGAAGAAGTAAAAAGAGATGGAGGACAAGAATGATAATGATAATGATGATGATGATTCTATTAAAAGTATAAGGGAAGCTTCCTTGAAGCTTAAAGTGTACGTCTTTGGAAAACTTCCGTCTGAATATGGAGGGAAGCTTTCTAAATTTGTCAAGTTTTTATAAAGTAAAGAAAAAATTTTCTTTTTTTTGGAGTATTAAGAAAATGAACATTCCACTAGAATCTATAAGAAGATCTCCTGGAACTCCCTGGGAAATAATATAAATGACTATAAGTGTTTTATTCAAAATTGATCTTTAATTATCTAAACAATTAACCTGAACACAATCTCTTAAAATTATTTTTAAGGTCTAAAGGGAGTGAATCTACGGTTAATGTTGGATCGAGTAGTAAAACAAATTCTGACAATACCTCACAGCTTGAAGGCTCTCAATGTGACTTAGAACAAGCAAATCCAAAAAAGGCAACCATTTCGTAAGTTAGCTGACTATGCCTGGTATTAGCTCCGACAATGGACTCAATGTGGCCAACACTAACACTCATGTACCTCTGTTTCTGAGAAATCATGTCACAACAGTTGTCAAAACCCAAAAATTGATGCAAATATTTCAAATTTTACTAACGACACTGAAACTTTTTTTTGATATACCAATCATAAATATTCCTACTGCAGCTTATCCTGAATATAGAGGAATTTTGAAAAGTTTACAGTAATTACAAATTTCATAAGTAATTGAAATAATTTTAGTTAATCATTTTTCTTAAATTTATATTATGGTTCTTTTTTAATCAGAGCTATCGAAACAAAACTGGATCACTTTCAAAAGAAAAGTGAAGAAATTTAAAATCAAAATAACAAAATTCTTCAACTCTTGAGGACCCATTACAGCAAAGATCAACTCGCTAATAAACTCTATCAAAACTTAGAAGTCTATCCGATTGACTCCATTGAGCAATTCCGTCATTTAGACGATATACAAAATAAACAGGAACGTCAGAAAATAGTAAGTCTTTTAAAGTTTTAAATTTTCGAATTTTTTTATAAAATAAGTTTTTTATGTTAATTTCTCGTAAGATTCCTTAGCATGACCACTTAGTTCGATTAGGCGGCTCGACTCTAAAAGAATTTCTTACTACAATAAGGATTTATTTTTTGAAAAGATGAAATGAAAAGAGTACTTAAATTTCTGAAGTAAATAACTTTACTTTGTTTATTTACATTTTGTCTTTTATATGCAAATATGAAAAATGCTTTCCGACAATTAGAGACTTTCTTCATTTCTGTTATAGATACCAATGACATATATATTTTTTAGAGGCTGCAGTTAATTGTCCTTTATTTACCGGTCCCGAAAATATGGCAGTATATAAAGCAGCAATGTTATCGCTATTCGAAGCTACTAAACAAAGGTGTCGTAATAAGTTTAAAAGAAACAAGGGTGGAAATGTTAAAAAATAGTAGATGATGCAATTGCAAACATATCTGCTCTCTTGGAATCAGAATAAGACTCGAACGAATCAGATGGAGACGTGGAAGATGATTCTGCATCCAGTGTGGAAGAGACACAGGCATCAGATGAGGAAAACGAAAATTTCAATTAATCCTGAAAATGGATGATTTTTTCTTATTTATAAACACTTTTTTTATATTTTCAAAGTACATATTACTAAAGTTTTATTTTCCATTTGTGGAATTCTTTTTACAATGTTATTCTGTAAAAGATATTTATGAATAGTTTATTTAACAGTTATGTTTAACTTACATGTTTTTTAGATTTACGTTACCAATGAATGTCGTTAAAACCTTTAAAACTTTACTCTTTTGTGTCAGTTATTTTATTTATTCGATACTGAGATGTAAAAATAATAATGAATCACAATGTTATACGAAATTCACGTGTTAATTATTTGTTATTTAAATTCTTATGTCTTGTAGATTCTCGTTCTTCGTTTTGTTAAAACTTTTCTTAGCTATTAAGTATATGACTTATTTGTAACTAGCCTGTAGAAAAGAAATTGAATAATTTAGCAAGTATTCACTTTGAATCAAAATAAATTCTTTTATTTGTGGTTTATAAATATTGTCCCTCTTTTATTTCCTCTATTTTTATATTTAAAAAATATTTCAATATATTCTACTAATGTGCGCAACTTAGGTGTTCAGGCTGCCGGCCCACTGGTGCTTATCCACATGGGCTTGCCACGTGGCCAGCAATAGCGCGCACAAAAAGATGCTATATGGCCGACTACTTTGGCCTATCAATCGGACCGCGGGCTAGAACAGTGCTAGCTATTAGCTATGCATTTTGTTATCTGGGGAGAGGTATATACCTATCTTTATTTTCTCTGCTATACCTAATTGAAGTTTACCAAAATTTGGTAATTTTTCACGTTTTGCTGAAAATCTGGAGCCATTATCTCCAGGATCTCCGTTGACTAAAAGAAAATAGGTTAGGTTATCTCTACGCATTGGTAATTGATCTCTGCAGTCGATAATATACTTTTCTTGTTTCATATTTAAATTTTCACAATTTTTATTTTATATTAGATTATCTTCTTCATCAGATGATTCTTCAAAGTAATACATACCTGTTTTGGTCTTCCTCTTCCCTTTTTTGAAAAGGAGGTATTCGAACGTGTGTTTTGTTCTTGGGTCTGCCTCGTTTCTTTTTTATGCGTGCTTTTATTTATTTTTTTGGATTTCTTGATTTTTCTTTTCTGGTATTATATTTTCTTGATTATCATTCTCTTGCATTTTTCGTAGATTTCTTGTTATAACGCTTTAAGTTTTATTAGGGAGACTGGGGTAAACCCGCTCACTTTTTTTCAGAACGGTAAAAACCAAGAAAATTATTCTCTAAATCCAAGTTAATTTATCTAATTTGAAAGCTTATGATTTCTACTAACAAAATAAAAAAGAATTTTTAATTTATCTTTCGTATTTTTACTTAGGGAAAATTTTTAATACACATATACCAAATTTCAAAATAACAATTTTCCAGGGTAAATCAGCTCATCCCTCGGGCTGAACCCGATCACTTGATTTTTTAAAGAATTTAAGGTAATCCTGACAGTTTTATTTTGTATATATTAAATTTCTCCTTATTTCCGTCTTCAGTATGATTTATTAATTTATTAATATATTATTTATATATTATTTATAATCGTTATAATCTAATAATCACTAATAATGACTGATATAGACATGATTCCGTTATGAATTTTCTAAATTTTGGATTTTTAAAAGTAGACCTATTTTCAATAGCTTATATCTTCTAAAGTATTAAGTTTAGAGAAAAGTTGGCGAGGGAAAAAAATTTAGTTTTTCTTTAACTTTTAAGTACTTTGAAATTTTTTTTTAATTTTTAATATAAAATTTTGTTTTTATAAACAAATTATTTTTTTTAATTTTGGCGTTAATATTTTTTATTTTTTTTATTTATATATACCTGATAATATACCGAAAATTATCCCCAATAAACTGTGATAAATTTTTCAATTTCGCTGTGCAAACTCTCAGTTTGACATCATTCGCGCTGCGTCATATTGTACCTATATATTGGACTTGACTCTGACCCGTGATTATCTTGCATTACATAGAGAAGCAAAATATTTTATTTTTTTAAGTTGAGGAAAATTTTTATTTAGTGAACGCAACATACTTAACTTTTAAAATGTCATCAGTAAAATTCAAAAATAGATGTTGCAATCCTTTTAACGAAAAATATCATTATAAATTGAAAGGATTACGTGGTATATCATCTGTGTTTTTAGAGAAATTTGTCTTCCTGGTAAGATGCGTAGAATAGAAAAGAATTCAATTTCCAGAAAAAATGCTTGAAAACAAGAATTTTGAATTATTCTAAATACGCGAATTTATCTTGGAGCTCTATTTCACGGGAACCTTAAAAATTTTAAAAAGTCAATTCTTCTCTATTTCTCGCGTCGATCATGAGATCATGATCATGAGAACTGAAATTTTTAATTTTTTTAATGCGCCAAGTTTAATGTTATTGCAAGTTCTTGAAAAAAATATGAAGTTATTGTCTTAAAATAAAACGCAGTGACAGTTATGTTTCGCGTCGTGTGAATTTAATTGTAATTTGAGTGCTATACAGCTAATGAACACGACTACATATTTGGTTCAACAAGCAAGGAATATAAAAGTTAAAACGGTAATTTTGTCAAAGCCAAAAATATATTTTAATATTTTTATTTAATTATATTTTAATATAATTAATAATTAATAATTAAAAATGAAAACCCCGATTTGAAAATCGGTTCGGATGGCACACACAGAGTATGTATATGTTCGATTCATGAAAATATGCAACTAATGATTTCAGGTAAATATTAAAACTGGAAAAATTGAATGTTTGCTAATGTGACCGCATCTAAAAAAATATTGAAAATTTTAATTTAATTACATATACAAGATTTATGACGGACAGATTAGCTCGGTCGAATAAATGCCTGGCTCGGCGGCCGCTTAGGACCAAGGGTGTACTTGGTTCGCGCCCATTAGCCTGGGATTTATCGGGCACGTTAGATAATCTGAACGGGAGGTTTGACGTCGAAGTATAATGATGTGTACCGTCGATTATTGTCCGGTATACACTATTAGAATTCGACTGTCAATAAAAATCGGTTGTACTCAGAGAGGTTTTCTACAGTTTCCCTCTCCACTGGCGAGACAACCCATTAGACGGGTGGTCCAGGCAAATGTGAGTACTCCTAATTTCAAGCCGTTCTGTAGACGCAAAAATTTAGTATAAGAGTAGTATGTAAGAAAGATTCCACGGGAACACTTGTAACGCTAGTATTAAGGCAAAATACGAGTGTATAAATAAATATATGATTTTTATTCTGTTCAAGAAGTCATTTAATCAAATTAATGCCCTGCTGGAAGTAAAGGCCCTACTGAAAATCCCCGTACAATATCTTGTACAGAAAATTGTACCATTTGTGTCAATGAACCTGTACCATTTTCAGCATAAGAAATTAAAACAAGTTCTTGTACAAGATGTTGCACAAGATTTCGTACAAAAACTTGCACAAGTAATTTTTTTCGATTAGGAACAATAACGTTCATGTACAATTTCTTGTACGAGATCATGTACAAGAACGTGTACTTGCACAAGATCCTGTACAAGTTCTTGTGCAGATAATATTTGTTCTTATTGTTTATTATTTTTTTATTTATGCAAAATATAAGGAAATTTTTAACATTGTTGTTAGAGACTCTCTGCATTTACGATTTAAAAACAACTGCGCGGCTGTAGAAGCCATAGATAACTACTGCGCAGCCATTAAAGTTATTAATTAATTTGAACATGTACAGGATCTCGTACAAGAAATTGTACATGAACCTATTATTGTTCGAAATCGAAAAAAATTACTTGTGCAAGTTTTTGTACAAGATTTTGTGCAACATCTTGTACAAAAACTTGTTTCAATTTCTTATGCTGAAAATGGTACAGGTTCATTGACACAAATGATATAGTTTCCTGTACAAGATCTTATACAATTTCCTGTACAAGATATTGTACGGGGATTTTCAGTAGGGGGGATATAAATCCTATCTCTTTGAATTTTTTTTATTTGACATAGAAAGAGAAAAAATTTATCTATCTTAGTCTATCCCCACTTTATTACTTTAATCACTTTTTATCTCTCCTTCTGTATAAATCTTTTTCAACAACCTTTATTTCATCACTTTTAATACTTTCAATATCCACACCTATCTCTTTCTATCTCTAATTTCATCTAACAATATACTTATCTCTATTAATAATCTTGTTTCTATCCCACGCTATCATTTTTTTATTCCTCTTAATCTCTTTCTATTTTCCCTTTTTATTTAATCTCTTTTAATAACCCTTACTTTATCGTCTTTTATCCTCTTACTATTCACTTATTTCCCTTTCTATCCGGATTTAATTCTATCCTCATTTTTATTACAACTATCGCTTTTTATTTTCTCTTCTTCTCAATCTTTTTGAATAACATTTTTCTTATTATCTTTTCTAATACTTTTTCTATCTACTTTCTTCTTTTTCTGTCGCTGCTTCAATCTATTAAATCTTTAAACTTTAATCCAAGAATACACTGATTTACTTCATTCTCTTTCTATCCTCATTTGAATCTTAGTATTTAATTTTTTCCTTATCTTTATAAATATTATTTGTTTTATACCGTTCTATTCTATTTATCCTTCTACTTCTCTCTTTTTATCCACATTTTAATCTTAGTACACACACATCACAATTTACACCTTGGGTTTAATCTTAGTCTATCACATCTGGATTCGATTCAATCTCTTTCCATCTCCTACTTTTGCTCAATCTCTTTTAATAGCCTTTCCTTTATCTCTATATATTAATTCTTTTACTATTCACTTTCTTTTCTTTTTATCCTAACTGTATTCTAATGCCATACTTTTTCTCCTATACATTGAATTATCTACGTGACAAGATCATTTAATTGCGCAACTTTTTCCCAGAGACACCTATACTTAATCTTTTATTGTTTAATTTCTGTGTTAACTTTAAAAAATTTTGCAAACGGTCCGGTTTGCCCCACCCCCTGGGATAAACCGGACCCTCCATGGCGCAAACCGGACCGTTTGGTTTTTTATTTATAATATTGCATTTACATAATCTACAATAAAAAACATAAAGAATCATGTAAACAATGGTTGTAGTAATAAAAATAATAATTCGGGATTGAATTTTCATTAAATAAATATTTTTTTAAATAAAAGAATAAAAAGTTTGTCATTATCAGAGAAACAATATTAAAGGGTCCAATTCTCATTGGAAGACAATTATTTTTCATTGTAAGTCATTATTTTAATGAAAGAAACATTTTATTTAAAAATAATTTTTATGAAACTTTAATTCAATGGAAATTTTCTATGGCCGGTTTGCCCCACCGAAAACAATCCGGTTTGCCCCACAGGCCCATTTTGAGAATAAATGTTTGTCAAAAAGAAACGCTTTGCTAATTTATAAAAGTTTTTGGTGGTAAATATTCCTGAGGTGTGTACCTTCAAAACCCAAGCCCTAATATTTGGAAATATTACACGATTTCCTCAAAATTTCCTTAAGGCAGTAGTCTCCTTTATAGGCTTAAAAAAATCGACTTTTTTATTTTGTCTTAAATCTATTCCAAAACTATCCAAGAATAGGTTTTAAAAATTTTAGAAGCCAATTTGACATATTTTCAAAGGTAGAACTGATTTTGTGACCGATAGTCGAGCACGTGTAAAGGCTCGGGCAGACCCCAACGCGCGCACTCCGCCCCTTCATGTGTTTTATTGTTTACCTAACCTTTTATCATCTTATAGCTGTTTAAAATTTAATTGGTGTAAGTATCCTAAAAATTGTTTTTTTGGACCTAAAACTTTAAATCGCTTTTTCTCAAATTTTCATTTTCACACGTCATAGAAAACGGTGCCGGTGATAGCAAAAAGAATTTTTGTCCGATTGAAAAATAAAACTGTTCTCGCTTTATTTTTAAATTATATTCTATTTGAACTAAAATAGTTGGAGAAAAGTATTATTTTAACTAATTTGTTTGCACCTTAAAGTGAACTTTTTTTCAAACTTTGAAAAAATTTAGAATTTTTTAATTTCTTCGATATTTTTTTAGTTCAAATAGAAAAGACACTTATAAAAAGTAAAAAAAGTTTGGTTTGACTGCTTCAGATGAATCGTACTACCTCCATCACCGGCACCGATTTAAAAATTCAGACTACAGTGCTCTACAAAAATTGTTACTAAGAAGAATTAAAATATTTTTTTTAAGTTGATTTTTGAAGCTCAAATACAGTAGAATATCACCCAAAAATTTCGTTTACCGCAATCATTTACTTCCTTTTCAAACAAATTCCTGAAAAAATGCTTTTTTTCGCCTTCTAAAGGAGATTACTGCCTTAAGAAAAAATTCGGAAAAGTGTAGAAAAAACTAAAAAAAATCTTTTGCTCCCAGCGTTACACAAACAAAAGTAAAAAAATGTCGAATTGAAAAAATAAGGTATACTACACATGGTTGTTTCAAATTTCTAAATAGCACTTTTGACAATTTCGCCATTTCGGAAATATTGAGAGGGGCCCGGTTTACCCACCGGTCCGGTTTGCCGCACTCTCCCCTATTGGTTAACTAATTCTTTATATAATAAAAAGAATACAAATTTGCAGCAAAGGGAAATATAAAGAGATAAAAGTACATAAGTTATAAAAAGAGATTGATAGGGGATAATAAGGTATAAAAAGAGATAGAAATTTGGAGATAAAAAGGTATAATATTTCGGGTATGCAAAGTGGCTATTTCAAAGAGATACACTGAAAAAAATGCTATTGAATGTATAGCACACATATTCACATACGTTCAAAAGCAGATGTGATCAACTTAATGCGAAATGTAGCTCATTTTATAGCATCGCTATTGAATTAAAGAAGTCCTTTTTGGTTTAAAGGCAGTGCTATAAAATAAACTACATATCACATTAAGTTAATAACATCTGCTTTTGAACGTATGTGAATATGCGTGCTATAGATTCAATGGCATTTTTTTCTCAGTGTAGAAAAAGCTTTATCTCTTTCTATTTTGTTTTTAAAGGAAAACAAAATTGTCAAAATTATACATGAAAAGTGGATCTCAAATCTAAAGACAAGTTTAGAAACTGTGAGATTGACAAATTCACAGTTTACTAAAAATGTCTGTGACACGTGGAGAATATTTCTTTATCACTCTTTCATAGCTGATCAGCAGGCTTCGTATTACAAATGTATAATAAATAATTTCAAAAGTGATAAAAGTCTAATTATATGCGACTTCGCGGAAAACTACGCGTTTATTATTCAGAATGCGATCCCCGGTTTCCACGAGAATAATAACCAAGCGACAGATTTCCCATTGTTTTTTATTACAAAGTTGATAATTCAATTAAACAAAAAACTTTGGTTATTATTTCGGATTGTTTGAAACACGACGCTTTAAGCGTATATGTTTTCCTAAAAGCATGAAGGAGTATTTCTCCTAAAATTACCCACAAATTTGAAAATGCGTCTACTTCTCGGATGGATCTTCCCAGCAGTTTAAAAACGTAAAACAATTCGCAAACGTTTACTTCCACAAGAAAGACTTTAGTCGATCAGCGGCTTGAAATTTTCATGCAACGGCCCACGAAAAAGGGCCTTGCGATGAAGCAGGAGGAACGCTAAAAAGAATGGCAAGCATGGCAAGTCTAAAAAGGGTTTCTAATGATCACATCACAATACCATTGAAATTATTTCAATGGCCAAATCAAGATTTATCGCTAACAAATATTTCTGTTTTGTACAGAACTTCTGGTGATTACGACAAAAAACTTGCCAGAAAGCTTACCAGAAAACGATTATATATTAAAGGTTAAGAAATATTCTTATAGTGAAGAGTATGAACTCGATAATTTCTCAAAATCCGAAGGTATACGTGCAGTTAAAAGAAAATTACAATAAAAAATGCTTATAAAAAAAATCGATTTTTTTAAAACAATAAATAGTTTTAACATTTTTAATTCACATACGGAAACATTCAGTATTATTTACTACTAAGTGTATGTGCAAATATTATGTAATAATAAATATTCAATTTCACCACTTAGTTGCATTAGACGTTTCATTTCATACCATATAAAACACGGCGCGAATTATGTCAAATTAAGAGTTTGCATGGCGAAATTGAAAAATTTATAGAATGAAAACTATGAGGCTCTCTTACTGATATCTCACTACAACGAGATAACAAAATAATTGTCTGAAAAATATAGTCACTCAATCAATCCTGCGGAAGCCTAATTCAGGAATGAAACGTGACTGCTTCCACTGTTCGCAAATTTACGCTTTTCTCGCGCTTATTCAACATAATATGAAAATATCAATTGATAATAATAATAAATATTATTGATATTATTTTTATTCATATTATATGTGTGTATAAATTTAATTGCAGTATACTATTAAAACAATTATATTTTTTTCATGTAAATAATATATTACTAAAAATAAATGTCATTTGAAATAGTAACATAAAAAAATAATTTTAGTAAAAAAAGATAATTTTTCTGTTAATCGGTACATTTTTTCTTGATTTTTTAACAGACTTTGAATATTATTTACAAACATGTTTGTTGAATTTTCGAATTAAGTAATTGTTAATTAATTATTGATTTGGGTAATAACGATGGAGTTAAGATAGCGTCAATTCAATTGATAAAAGAATAATTCATTATTTATTAGTTTAAAGTCACTTAGCGGTAAGACCACTTACACAAAGTTATTGCTCGCCAATTATTATTGTTATTAACAAGATAAGTTCATAAAAGGCACCAATTTAGTAAATAATTAAAATAAAACTTAAGTCGATTATTATGCGACTATACGAGTTCCTCGCACTCTTACAAGACTAAAAATCTATAGAAATTTCCAGGAATTAACCGTAAAATTACAAAGAAGGCAAGCTAATTACTACAGACACAATTGTATAACGTGAAGTGTACACACAGGGGTTAATTATTCGTTCACGCACTACATCAATATAAAACAAACCGCTCGCCTTGCATAATATCGACAATAAAATTAAGTTAATGTTAGAGATGTAATATGTTAATATGAATTTGAATTAGATATTGATGATGATATATATTATTTGTTAATTTAAATACATTCTTTCTATACTGAGGATAAAAATTAGAACATTTTTTAACGTTTAGATACAAATTTCATTTTTAGAGAAACAGGTTTTAGGTTTTAGAGATAATAAAAATTTATATTAGAGAAAAGAAAATTATTAACACTTGTAAATTATGTTTTTTATACAAGAAAGTTAATTTATTTCTGGTATTGTAAAATTTAATTCACATGATATGTAATTTTGATTAATTTAAATTATTGAGTTTATTTTTAAATTTTGAAAATTGTATCCTTAATATTTAATTTTTTTAAATTAATAGTATTGATACGTTAATTTTCTCTTTGTTTTCTTTTAATATAAATACAATTTTAGAAAATAGTTATCTTTAAATTTCATAAAATTTAATAGATTACTCTTTATGTTTGTTTACAATTTATTAGAAAATATTTGTTTATTTTTTAGATAAAAATATGGGAAAAGGAAAGTTAAAGCATTATTTGGTTTTTTGGATTTTCTGAAAATATAATTATACACAATTAAAAATGAAGATTATATATCGCTTCTAAGATGACCCTGAAACATAGCAAAACTATATTAAAGTTTATTCAATGATTTAACGATTAATGCAATTTTTAATTGAATAAAAATAATTAATTAAATAATCTATAAAGTATTTTTAAAAGGAATTTTCTTTAAAAGTAAAGTTTGTGTGTTTTTGTTAAGGGAGAAAAAAAATTACTTTAATTAAAATGTGTTTTTGTTGTGTTGCTTCTTGCTGCAAAGGTAAACTTGACGGTAATCGAAGTAAACTTGACGGTAATCGAGATAATATTCCAAAAACTAACTCATATGGAGTACATTTAATTCTTTCATGAACACTTGTATTGTAACAGAACATAGTTAATTCAAGTAAATTATCCCATTGAGTATTTTTATTGGTGAACTGTTTAAGATATTCGGCTAAAACGTGATGAGATCTTTCTAATAAACCATTTGACTGTGGATGAAACGAAGTGGTCTTAAATTGACGAATACGAAAACGTTTTGCAAGTCGTTTCATTAAATTACTTTAAAAAATCCTGATCTGTTAAAACACCTTTAGGGGATCCGAAAATGCAAATAAATTTTTTGACAAATGCATCTGCGATTGTACTAGCTTGTTGATTTGATAAAGGTACTGCGACCGAGTATTTTGTTAAGCAATCTTGTATAGTTAAAATACATTCGTTACCACTTTAAGATGCTGGTAGAAGTCCTTCAATATCCATTGAAATTTTCGCAAATGCACTTCCTGGGGTATCGGTTATAATCATTGGATTCTTAGTTTTCACTAGAACTAATTTCTTTAATTGACATTGCAAACAGATTTGTAAATATTTCTGAATATATAAAATTATACCATTTTCTTTCTCTTTTGTGACCACCTAAGACAGAAGAATGCGCTTCTTCAATTCTGAAAGGATTCCTTTTAAATTAATTCAATTTCTTTCCAATTAACATGGTTTATGACAGCTGTTTTTGCAATACTAACCGTTCGTTATTTAAGTTATTCAGTTGAATTTTTAAATGATTGGATTGTTAATTTAATGTTATTTGTTATTTAAGTAATACTTTCGCTTGAATCAGAGGTAATTGGTAATACAATGTGTAAAAAGTTATTTCCTTTTTTAATTTCTTTAGCTTCGTTTAGTAAAAGACTTACAATATTGTGGTAGTTCATTTTGTTTAAATAGACTTGAAGAACCATTGTCCATTTGGGCGCCTGTTGTCGATAAAAAGTATGCATAATTATCGTTCCGCATTCTTAATTGATCTTTACATTCAACTACATTACGTTGAAGAGGTCGAATTGTTGAATTTTCTGTGTCACCTGTATGTTATGCGTTTAGAAGGGAACCAGTGGAAAATTTAGGTGGGGGTTCAGATGGTGAACGTTCCTGTTCGCCCAACAGTTGTGTTTTCGTATAAAAATCAATATTCTCTGTAGTTACAATTTCCCCTAATTCATAATTATTTTCAGCTTTATTTTCAACATTATCGTAATCATTGAAACTATCATTACTAAATTCTTCACTGGAGCTAGTATTATTTTGGCGAAAATAATTTCTTGATTTATTAATATTATCGAAATTTACAGATTCTGAATCACTTTAACTTGATTCACTATCGTTATCTTCCATATTAAATTTCTCTTCGTTTTCTTATAAATATTTTTATTTTGCGAATTATTACTTGAATTACTTCTTTCCTTTTGACTATCTATTATCAATATCACTTTTACGCGATCTGTCTCGTTTTCTTTTAGGTATATCTTCATTAATATCTTCATTATGATTTATTCTTTGTAATTTTTCACGATTTCGTAGATTTCGCGTATTTTTACCAACTTGATTAAAAGTTTTTGATTTAGAATTTTTTCTTTAATGTTTTTTGAATTAGAATGTATAATTTCTTGACTCATTTTCTTTGATTTACCTCTGGTAGTAACAACATTTAATTTTTCACTTTTCACTGGCAATTTCACTGCACTATAATTTTCGCAAATATTTTTAATTTCTTTATTTTTTGTAGTATCAGAAATCACATAAATTATTTTTTAATAAGATTCAATTCTAATTTAAGTTTCCATCTTGTTACACGAGAGCAAGGATCACTTGAATTTTGAAACCATAATAGACGTTTATGGATAGTCACAATTTAAAAATTTTCTTTCGTAAAGAAAATG
Source organism: Leptopilina myrica (nomen nudum) (assembly GCA_032872475.1). NCBI lineage: Eukaryota > Metazoa > Arthropoda > Insecta > Hymenoptera > Figitidae > Leptopilina > Leptopilina myrica (nomen nudum). Next base: position 15,646,754 of record CM065462.1, on the reverse strand, counting down.
TCTAAAATGTAGAACACAAAACACAATTAGGAGAGCTTTTTTATTCAAAGTTCTTCTTTTAATTTTTCGAAAGCTTCATGTTGTTTTTCACTCCATTTGAAAGTCACATTTTTCTTTAATGATTGCGTTAAGGGTCCCGATTTTTTAGAGAAATTTGCAATAAAACGTTTGTAGTATCCTGCTAAGCCTAAAAAATTGTTTTATATTTTTAACATTTTTAAGAGTTGGAAAATGTTTAACTGCACTTATTTTCTTTGGATCTGGTCTAACAACTTAGGGCATTTTTCAGTCCAAATGGCATGCGGTCAAATTCATAGTGACCATAAGGTGTTCAAAAGACAGTTGTGTGTGAATCTTTTGGATTCATTTTTATTTGATGAAAACCTGAAGCTAAGTCGAAGACAAAAAAATATTGGACATTTCCAAGAGTTTCAAGTACCTCATTAATATTTGTCAATGAAAAAAAGTCAGTAATTGTTTTTTCATTTAATTTGCGAAAATCGAGTACCATCCGACATTTTTTATTTCCTAAGGAATTAGCTTTCTTTGGCACAATCTAAACTGGAATATTATACGGGGATTAAGAAGGTTTAATAACTTTATTTTTTAAAAGTTCACTTGTTTGTTTTAAAAGTTCTTCTTTATGCATAGATGGAAATCGATATTGACGTGTGAATACTGGTTCTTCGTCTTTAGTAGGAATATTGTGTTTAGAACATTAGTAGATGATCTTTCCAGGGACCGTCTCGAAAGTTTAGTTTCGTTTTAGTGTTTGAGTTGACACGAAACTAAATTAACGAAGTGCCTTTAGTTTCAAGTCGACACGAAACTAAATTAACAAACTAAGTTTAGTTTTGTGTGGACCCGAAACTAAATTAACAAATTAGATTTAGTTTCGTGTCGACTCAAAACAAAATATTGAAAAATATAATTATTTAGTGCCAATCAGAAAAATTGTTTCCCCTGACTTACGTAACTATAGTAACTTACATAATTAAAGAAAGTTACGTATGTTACATAACCATAGCAAAATAACGTAACTTACGTAAATGAGATTATTTACGTTATTTAAGTAAATTTGACTATTCATGTAAGTTACTGTACGCACGTAACTTACGTTAGTTTATTTAATTACGTCAGTTATTATAGTTGTGTAACTTACGTAAGTTTGACCATTTACGTAAGTTACGAAACTTACGAAATTAATTAACTTATGCGCTATTAAACGAACTTACGTAAGTTACGTAACTTGTGTAAATGTGATTATTTATGTAATGTAAGTAAATTAGACCATTTATGTAAGTTACTTTAAGTACGCAACTTACGTAAGTACATTCAATTGCGTAAGTTATTCTGGTTACGTAACTTACGTAAGTTTGATTATTTACATAAGTTCATTTAATAGCGTGCGGTTGATTAATTGCATAAGTTACGTAACTTATGTAAGTTCATTTGATTGGATAAGTTATTCTAGTTGCGCAACTTACGTAAGTTTATTTAATTTAATAAGTTATTCTAGTTACAAAACTTACCTAAGTTTGACCATTTACTTAAGTGACTGTGATTAAGTAATTTACTTTGGTAACATAACTTATATTAATTACTTACGTTGCTCTAGTTACGTAAGTCAAAGGAAGCAATTTTTCTGTGATTGACATTAAATAATTTTGTTTTTCAATCTTTTGATTCGTGTCAATTCAAACACTAAAACGTAAAAGTAATTTTCTATTTAGTTTTGTTTTAGTAGCGGTCCCTGGGGATTTTTAACTTTATAGAATTACACACCCACATAGCACAATAGTATGAGGTAAGGTTATGTTGAGTACTAATCGTAAGGCTCATAAGATTACACGATATTGCTCCATCTTCTTCAATAGGAACTTCGTTAGGTATGATATTAAAAATAGTTGGATAATACAATTTTTTAAATTTTATTTTATAAACTGTATGTTGATTAATTCCTGTAAGTTGCAATTTTTAAGTGTATTAACTGTCATTGATGAATCGAGCCTTTTTCTTTTAACAGGTTTATTCCTGCACTTCTTTCTGCTTCATTACAACCGACTATGAAAACTGAAAACGAAATATTTAATCCGTCAAAAATCGGCACTAATTCAAGTGCATCACGAAGAGACATTTGTTGATTAGTCGGTATGCACATATTTTCTTGTCTTGGTCGTAAAAAGATTAGAAAAAGTATAAAATTTGATTTGTTTTGAGTTTAAGTGTAAAGTGTATTTTGTGACTTATATATTTTTTATACATAAATATTCAATGTAAGAACATTAATTAAACTTCTGAATGTACCTGTTCCTCTCTCTTTTTTTGAGAAATGCATCAAGAATTATAAAGTTATTTTTTTATTGTTCACAACAATCTACAGTTACTTTACAATGCATTAAAAATTAAATTTATAGTTATTTTATTTTTATTCTATTCGAAATGGACAATGGGCCAAAAATTGATTGTATAGTTACTCAATTTTTTTCATAATGACTGATGTACAAAAAATTAATTGTTCAGTTACTCAGTCTTATTGTTCACAACGATCGATGAACCAATAATTAATTATTCAGTTACTCAATCTTATTATTCACAACGGCTGATGCACCAAAAATTAATGTTTATATTGCGTCTCGAAGAATAAAACTAAACATAATCATAATTTACATATTTAATTCGGCCGGCATCGGTGATTCAACCAGATTTATTCACAGAGCATAAAGCTCTGTTTTTATGGAACAGGTTTTAAGAAAGAGTAACTGGTTAATTTAAGTTAAATTACTAGAGTATTTATTTGAATCCTTTACAATTAGAATCAGAGAGAAAGAGTAGATCTAGATGTCTTGAAGGACACTGAAACAAAATTATCACTTATAGAAGAAATCAAGAATTTAAATGGGGCCAAAATTTTAGAATATTAGTAACTTTCATTTTAAAATTATTCTTAGAGTCATAGACCCAACATGTGAATACCTCCTTCAGAATAAAGTCGAAGAAATGACGGTGTCTGGTGGAAACAGAGAATACAATATTTTCCCTTTGAATGTTTTCATCCAAAATAGGTTTGGCTAATGGAAAACTTTTACCCACATCCAATTGCTTTATCACTCTGTTAGCTAAGAATAAGGCACATGCCGTACCATAAGTAACAGTGAGTAATTGATATTGTATCTATTGACCTTCCAAATTCTTCCACAAAATGTGTTGATAATCTACATCCTTTGGATCGATTAATATTTGTCGAAACATTTTGTTGGCATCAGCAGCCAAAACATAGCGGTACATACGCCATTTTATTAAAATAAAGATTAAATCATTTAATAAGAGTAGACCAATAAGAAAGTAATAGTTTAAAGTTGTTTTATTAGAAGTGAGACTTGACGCATTAAAAACAACTCTAAATATAGTTGTTAAACTATCCTCTCGAATTATAAAATGGTGTGGCAAATAAATGACTTAAAATTCAATAAATGACTTCAAATGACTTAAAACACGTTCTAAAATTAATTTTACTCTTCCGAATGATCGGCCAATTTTTATGGGTGGACCATTCTTAAATGGCAATTGTACCATATATCTTTTACTTTCTAACCGTTGAAAAGTTGAAGCAAAATGTTCTTCGTATTTTAATTCTTCTTCTGTTAAAGAAGAAACGGAAGGAATTTCTTCCAAAGCCCAGAAACGAATTATGCATCATGCAAATTCTCATTTGAAATATTAGTGTTAGCGTTCATAGACAGTAATGAAGGTGCTGTAGATACAGTAAATGACCCTGAAAGAATCCAATCTAACATTGAGGGCTGCGCAGTTAAGCTTCCAAAAACATTATGTTTAAGCAAGAACCAAACTTATCCGCGCCTATAATAAAATCAACCGGTTCGTTGCTAAATGGGTTTGGATCTGCTAATAATAAGTCCTTCGAATCTGAATTTAATATACATATATTCCGGTTTAGTGGATCGGCAATAAGAGGTGGGCTTGTATAAAACTAAAGCTTCAACGTCTTGATTATTATTAGACACATGAGAAACATTATTATTTTTAACATCATAATGCAATAGAGAATTATGTTTTCCTCGACATTTTACACATGTTAATTTACTATAACAAAATTAACAAACAAAATAAGTGTGAAGTGAATTGAATAGTAAAATTTTTAGACAGGGATAACAAATGCACCGAAAGGTACAGATACTGTCCCAAACATTTTTCCGTGTACTAGGAAAGCTTTAAATTGAGAATATTTAAACAAAGGATGACTTTCCTTACACATAAGACACTTAGACTTAGAAGATGCCGCATGACTCTTCACTGAATTTGATTTTAAAGATTTACTTTTATCAAAAAAGGATGATTTTAAAGCTTGAATCGCTTCGAAAGCTCTAATTCTTGTTAACAAAAATTCATTTAAATTTTCATAAGTTGGATTTTCGGAACTAGAACCAAGCCACATTTCCCACTCTTTAAGTGATTGAGAATCGAGTTAACGCGAAATTATAAAAACAAATAAATCTGGACATTTTTCTACTGGCCTCTTCAAATTTTTAAGCACTGACAGAGCTTCATTCGTCGTATCTCGAAGTGATTATAAAATATCAACACAATTACTACTGACGTTTAAAATATTCATAAAAAATTGAATATGAGCAGTAATAAGTGATCTGTTATTCTTATAAAGTGTCGTTAATATTTACCACGCGTTAGAAAAAATTGCTTCAGTAATTACAATGTGTTTCACCAATTGAGCGACTTCTCCACTCAACGCTGTTTTTAAATAATGGAAACGCGTTACATTTGATAAACTATCATTTTTAATAATAAGCGCGGAAAATAAATCCCGAAAAATTTATCAATCCCCATAACTTCTTGAAAATTCTAGTAAACTAATTTGTTGTAATTTAACATTGACAGATTCATTTATTTATTTTCAACAGGTTTAAAATTACCAGGTTTAACTACAGGATTATTTAAATTATGTAATTGTGAGTCGAGAAAATCCAGTGCGGATAAATATGCTTCCTCTATTCGCAAAAATTGAGCTTGTTTAAAAAAATAATATTTCTGTTTATCCTCCTTAGCCGCTGCAATTTGAATATTTTAATCTATTGCTTGTGCAACTAACCATCGTTGGTTCAATAATTGAATGCGCCCTTTAATAACAGACCTATTTATATTTGATTTACTGATTTTTAAAAAATTAATTCCTGTGCAACATATCGCTTAAAAAGAAGTTTCCAATTTAATAAAATATGAATTCATATTGGACAAACAATTAATATTTCAATAAAATTTGCAAGAGTTGATTAAATAACATATCATACAAGATTAATAATTTCTGAAGATCATTCAGTTAAAACTTGTATAGGGGAGTGCTGTCAGGGTTGGACATAGTTTTGAATTTTCTTCATAACTTCCTCTGCAGTGCGAATTTCACGTTTTCGCGCATATTGTTGGAAAGATCAACTCAAATGCAATGTTTTTGCTCTACATTGCAAAAAATTCGGTCAAAAGTTTCAAAGTTATAAGCAATTTAAAAAAAATAATGTTGTAAGGGTTGAACATGGGTGTAAGGGTTGAGCCACTGTAGAAAATCAATGAAGTATTTAGGTAAATGGTTAAAAATGTCCTTCAAATAATAGAATGACACTTGAAAAGGAGAAAAGGAACCATGAAATTAAAATAAAATCCCATATTGTACATTTCGCATAACATTAGATATTTTATTTCTTAAGAATGAAATCAAAATTTTTAAAATTAAAACAATAACAAAAGATTATCGAAAAACAATTTTTCCTCTTTTTTCGTTAGAAATAAAGTTTTTGACACCTCCTTAAGTCAAAAAATGAATTTCTGTTGCAAGTACGCTTCGTAATTGTAATATTTTGAGCGGTTCAACCCTTACGACACCGCCTGGCTCAACGCTAACTCACGCGTCGTTTTGCGACATACCACACAGAACAAAAAACGCGTCACACAAAACCCCAAATTTTTTTCACATTTTCGTATAACATCTTAATAAACAATTTCAATAATTTACTTTATCTTCGGCATATTTCTTCTACATTTACTTCTCTTTTTTTGACACCACAAAAAAGTTTCTGTTGAGCGTATAACAATGACTCGCAAAAAACAAAAGTATACGTTCGTATACTTGACTGAAACTCATGTGAAAAGTTGACTGGCATTAGTAGCAAGAATTTAAGTACAAAAACAGATGGCTCTAGTGTGATAAAACAAAATAAACGCGATGGCTCAACCCTAACACCTGTCCAACCCTAACAGCACTCCCTTACCTATAATCGAACAAGACAATTTATTATATATTAGTAAGTTTATTATATTATATTATTATATTTATTATATATTATTAAAACGGTAAACTGGAATATACCTTCGACAATCATATACTTCTTCCGTTCATCATAAGGCGACATACAGTGACGACCGATCCCCACTCAGAATGAAATGAATTGGAAGTGTCAGCTTGGATATTAGAAGTAAGGGTGCATTTATACGACTATCGTTATACATGTATATGTATTGGGTGTATAAGTGTGAGTATACATGTGTATGTGTTGAGTGTATATGTGTAGTGTGCATATGTATGAGCATTATTTTAATTAATAATTTCAAAATTATCAAAGAACATAGAAAAAGCGGTAGCATGGTGGGCCCACGACCTTTCTATTGCCGGTAGACTGCTCTGACCACTGAGCTACATGCACCTCGAAATTCTCCAAGTTCCTTGCCATATACTATCCCTTCCTACATTATTTTGATGATAACGTAGGAAGTCTTTTTTAATATTTTAATTCATAGGCATTACATACAAAAATTCAAAAATAAAGAAAAATAAATAAATTAAAATTTTAATTTCTTAAAAATTTTTTTTTTAATTTTAAATTTTTTTAAAATTCAAAATAAAAATTTTAACTCTAATGGTAATAAGAAGAGTTTATTATAGTCCATTTAAAATTAGGGAGATAATCGCTCTAAAGTTGCTTTTACAGTAACTTTTTTCATGGACATGAGTGTAAAAACGATGCGCGCGTAAACACTTCTGTAGAAATTGATATAACAGGGCCCTCACCCCGCATAAAACAAGGAACCCGACAGGGCTCCGGTCTGGGCGCTCGGCAAATCGGGCTTTTCGTCATGGCCTCGGCTGGTTTTATTGTTTCACCCCGGTTTGGGGAAGCCCGGTCTGGACCCGGACAGGGCCCTGTCAAAATTTTTACACGGGCATTTATCGAAATGCAACTCCATTAAAAAAAATTTTTATTCAAAAATATCAAACATATATATTATTTCCATTTGGTTTCAGAATATTCTAAAACTAAAAATATTACAAATTTAAATTATAAAACAATTTTTTAAGTATTGTTTTCTGTAATACAATTTTTAAAATTGAGATGCATTATTCGACAAGTTTCACTGTAATTTAAGTTTTTGTTTTATTAATCAACTTATAAATATATATAAAATTCTTTATAGGGTAGAGTGTGGCAAAATGGGGTAGGCGGGTCAAATGGGGTACCCCTGTTTTTCCAGGATGGTTGATTCTTTTTTTTTATCCTCGATATATATAATTCATATTGATAAGAAAATGTTATTAATTATGAAGAAACTACGAAAAAAAATTTTTGAATGTTATACAACTTTAAAGTTTTAAGCAAAAAAAATATAAATGTTTTTCGAAATTCAAGTGCTTATAAAACTTTTTGGGCTAATCTATTTAATTTGGCAATTTTGTGATCTTTTTCAGTCCTTATTCTAGAGTAATTTCCAATAGTATAAATTTAATTGTTTACTGTCACTTGAAAACATTACATTTTGTTCTAATATATAGTTTGGGGCAGAGTGGGGTACCCGGTGAGTTGGGACACATTGGGTGCTACGTTGTTTCATTGAACAACTTTAAAACATTAGGGTCAGCCGGGGTAAATACGAACGCCACTGTATTTCAGAAAAATCTTAGGGAAAATATATTTAAAGTATTGCAATTGTTAAACTTGTATAAAAACTCAAAAAAAATACGATAATAAACCTATTACGTAATAATGCATCATATATAAATACAGAAATCAAACAGGTTAAAAATTAGAATGCATTACACAATTAAAACCTTCAATAACTTTATCAAATCATAACGGATTTTTGAAAAACTTAGTACAGAAAGTGTTTTGGAGTGATTGAATGTAAATACAAAAATAAAAGTCAAATTTTTTTAATTCAAAATGGCGGATTCAATATGGCAGACTTTCCTAAAACTTATTTCTAAAAATGATCAAATTTGTTATATTCTTTATTTGTTAAGAATTTACTGATTCATACAAAAGAGTTCTTTACAATGTTTCTTATACTAAAATTTTTAATAAAAAATTTGAGAAATCTTTAATTGACGACAAATTCGGATCTATCAAAACATTTATACAGGTATTCTGAATTTCTTCTGTATTATTGCTACTACATAAGTACTTTTTTCTTTCATTATCAAAGTTTTGACATTTAACAAGTAAATTGAAAACAAAATCGACGTTTTCAATATTATAATAGCAAAATTTACAATATTTTTCTGATTTCAATAAACATACCGAAGAATTGACGAGTATCCTGGTATTAAATTTATTTATTAATCGTAATTGGGCTAACAGCTTTTTGATTTTGAGTGACACATTATCTATTGTTAGATACTTTGGGACTTTCTGGAGCAACTCCAAGTGCGGAAAAATTATTAGAGAGGAGGATGACCGGGCTCTCCCCAGATCTGCTTGAAAAATTTTCTCTTTATATAATTTAATCAAAGATATTTTTTTTGGCTTCGTGAGGGGTTATTCCCAATCAGCCCCCATTCCAGTTATCTCAAAAAATTTCTCCACTTGGTTTAACCAGCTAAATTTAGTACAGTTTTCATTTCCTGAGCTTTGTCTTTTGATACTTATCATCTTAAGAAAACATTTTTTTGGATATCGTTCTTCAGACATATTTTGCATTTTCTTTATATACTTTAGAATGAACTCAAATATCATGGTAGAGATTTGACTTGCGCCCACCTCTAGTCTTATTGCGTAAGCTGGGGTATTTTTTGGAGTCTGTAACAATTTTTTAAAAAATTCTGTTTGGATTTTTTCTATAGCATCGAGGTACCTGATTCCCCATACAAGAACGCCGTACATTACATTGCTAATTACTAGGCTTAAAAAAAGTCTCTTAACGTATTTCCAGGAATCTAAGTTCATTCTATTAATCAAGGCTATTGTCGCAGTCACAGCTAATTTGGATTTACTGATAATATTTTCAGCCGCAAGAGCGAATACAAATGATTGTGAGAAGGGAATGCCCAAATAAGTATATTTTTTTGCAATTTCCACTTTGGAATTGCCGCACATAAAAGATGGATATTTATCATTTTGAGCATGACCTCCCTTTTTAAAAATAACAATCTTAGTTTTTTCCATGTTTATTTCTAATTCGTTAAGTTCACAGTATTTATGCAGCGCTTTCAGAATTTTATTCATTTCTATGCTCGAATCTGTTAAAATAGCCAAATCATCTGCATATGCTAATATTATTACCTCTGTTAGGTGATCAAGCGAAATTCCTCTAATTCCCTTTGTTCTTAAAAAATCCTCCAGGTCGGCAATAAATAAAGTAAATAAAAAAGGACTGAGAACATCGCCTTGCATAATCCCTCTCGTGAAGGGAACTGACCCAGACACTCCCCCCGATCCCCTCACCGATATCACCCCTCACCATATTTACACTTATTTAGGCTTTTCAAGGTTTCTTCTAAAGAGATACTACAATCGAGATAAGTATTGGCATCTAATGGTAAAGGTAGGGAATAGTCATTCGGATTTCTATTAGTGTATATTGTTTTCAAGAAATTTTCCCAAGTATCAAGATCTATATAATCTTTTGATTTACTTTGCTTAAACCTATATTTATTTATAATTCCCCAGAAATGTTTCGAGTTATTGGATTTCGCAATTTCAACCAACAGAGATTCTTTATATCCATCTTTTTTATTTTTTAACAACTTAGAATATTCTTTTTTCTTTTCCAAATAAGCAAGAGTGCTTTCAGGGGTAAATTTTTTCTGTTTACATTTTTTAAGAATAAGTTTAAGCTCAACTTTACATTTTTTACAATCTGAATCAAACCAGCATTTAGATAAATTAGCTCTTTTGCTTGACGTTAAACACATACTCATTTGTTTAGCTGCATCCTTGATAGATTTCAACAATTTATCTGAAAGTTCTTCTATTGTCTTTGAAATATTATTTTCATTTGTCAATGGGTATGTAATAATTTCTTTATATTCTTTAATTTTATTTTCATTCCATTTATAATAAAAAGTTTTCCTTCCCGTATCAATATTTAGATAATGTTCATCGATCAAGGTTGCCGCTATAGGGAAATGATCAGATCCTGTTGGGAAATTCAAGATTTCTAGATCTTCTATAATTTGCGTGCCTAAACTGTTTACCCAAACAAAATCAATTATTGAGGATCCAATCTTACCCAAGTACGTAGCTTGGGCGGGGTTATCTTTTTTTGTTCGTCCATTAACAACAATAAAACCATTTTTTTCAAAATATTCTACCAATAGATTTCCCCTTTTATTTATTTCCTTAAACAGACTAGTTCTGAAATTACACAAATTTGTAGATTGTAACAGAAAGTCCTCCTCTAATTGATTCAAATCACCTATTTTGGCGTTAAAATCCCCTCCTATAATTATCGGGCTACTAGCGAATCGGATAGAGCATTCATAAATTGATTTATCTAAATTAAATAAAAAGTTTTCAAAATTCGAATTGGGGTTAGTATATACATTGCCTATTATTACATTCTTATTACTGATATTCATAATCACGAAAATGAAATCTTCTTTTACATATAGTTTCTCTACCTTATATTCGTTTGCGGACGAAAATTATAAAATTCATTAGATTCGCTCGAAAATCGTTACTTTTTTCAACAAACCATTTGGCAAAAAAAGTGGAACACTCCTTCGAGAGAACGGAGATTAAGTTTCTGCTTATTAATTACTAACGAGGATACATATAGAAAGAAAAACTTTTTTCTATATACTTTTATAATGTTAAAATAATAGTGTAATTAAATAAAATCAATAATTTTGTGTGGCTCTGATATAAGAAAAAATTATTGAAAATACCGTTCGGATTTACCCCGGTTTTCCAATTTTCCGGGGTAAATACGAACGGTCTGATATTATTAATAAAAGTTAACAGAAGGCAAAAATCAAAAATAGTTTCTGTTCTAGTATTCATAACAAACAATTATAAATAATAAAATGAATTTTTAGCTTCTTTTTCTTCAAATACGAGACAAAGTACTGAAAGAGTGTCATCTTTGATTTTCAATCATTTTTGCAATACTCGTTATCTTTGTTTATGCTGTTGCTAATTAACAAACGGAAAATGGGATAATACTTAGAATCTCTTGAAGAGGATCTGAGGTAAAAATTCTCATGTCTAACTTATTTTTTAAAATTTTAGTTAAGCTGAAATAATTAGCTTTCGGATTTACCCCGCGTTCGGTTTTACCCCGGCTGACCCTATATTAGTTATATTTAAAAACTTTCCGCAGAAGAATCGAAATTTTTGTTTTGAGGTATTTATAATATCAATGTTTCACTATCTATATATCGATATTTTTTATTATGTATGTTTTTTTGTTAAATTCTTTTAAATATTACTTGTTTTTTATAATAATAAATAATCCTACTTCTTGTTTGTATTTATAATCTCATACCACAAGAATTTAACAAATTTTAAAAAAATATTTCATGTTTTGTATACGATATAAGTTCTTTTAAAAATTTTTTTCTCCTCTATTATCATAATTTTCTCAAACATAAGTGTATAAAGAAGAATTCTAAAGCTCAGTTGAATCAATTTATTCGTTCGGTTCTCTGAAAATAGCCAATTACAAAAAGGTACAAAATTTTGCCCCACTCTCCCCTACTTCTTGTAAAATTCATCTATGGATTAGAATGGTCATTGTGATAAAAGAAAGAACAAATAAATTGATCATTACTTTAAATAAGTTAATAATTTTCAATGGTTAATCGTTTTAAAATTTTAAATGTGCAGTATATATTATTATAATTTATGTTTTATTTTATCAATTAACTTATAAATTGTTTTCTCAATTAACTTATAAATATATAAATCGTTCATATTTATAAAAGTTGTTTGAATAAAAATTAAATAAACTTTATATATTATTGTTTTTATTCTGATGTATTAACCCATTAACGCCTACCACGACGCAAAATGTACCATGATTTCACGAGTCTTATTTTTAATGAACTAATTAGTTAAAAAATTAAGGAAATACCATTTCCGACGTAAAATTTCTCGCTTTTTCGAAATAAGAAGTTAAAATTGGGCCAAAATAAGTGAAACCGGCCACTTGAAAAATTTTTGTCTCCAATTTTCAAGTTATGTATGATTTTTGGTAGATATATGAGTACACTTTTTGCCCCTAAAATATTTTTCAAAAAAAAATTTATTTTTGAAGTAATCAGGTGTTAAAGTTTTGGGTCATTTTATTTTCATTTTATTATTACTTTGAAACAAATAAAGATAATTAAGTGAATTTTTTTTTAAATTAAAGCTTAAAGTCTATACTTTAAGGAATAAATAAAGCGATTGCTAAAAAATGAAAATTTATAATTGTTATTAACAATTCTTTTAAACAATTGCAAATTGAAGAATGTTCTCAATGTTTTTGAAACATTAAATTTCGATGTTATAATGCGCAAAACTCCAAAGATTAATTAAAAAAAAGAAAAATGAGTAACCTTCAATATTAAAGAAATTCTGTAGATTTTTCTGACAAAATGCAGGCGAAAATCGACTCGAGTTACTGGAAAAAGATAAAATTGCAAACGAATAAATAAAATCGTCTTTTGTTTTTTTAGAAACTATTTCTATAATATTGAAGGTTACTAATTTCTCTTTTTTTTAAATTAATCCTTGAAGTTTTGCGCATTATAACATCGAAATTTAATGTTTCGAAAACATTGAGAACATTCTTCAATTTGCAATTGTTTAAAAGAATTGTTAATAACAATTATAAATTTTCATTTTTTAGCAATCGCTTTATTTATTCCTTAAAGTATAGACTTTAAGCTTTAATTTAAAAAAAAATTCACTTAATTATCTTTATTTGTTTCAAAGTAATAATAAAATGAAAATAAAATGACCTAAAACTTTAACACCTGATTACTTCAAAAATAAATTTTTTTTTGAAAAATATTTTAGGGGCAAAAAGTGTACTCATATATCTACCAAAAATCATACATAACTTGAAAATTGGAGACAAAAATTTTTCAAGTGGCCGGTTTCACTTATTTTGGCCCAATTTTAACTTCTTATTTCGAAAAAGCGAGAAATTTTACGTCGGAAATGGTATTTCCTTAATTTTTTAACTAATTAGTTCATTAAAAATAAGACTCGTGAAATCATGGTACATTTTGCGTCGTGGTAGGCGTTAATGGGTTAATACATCAGAATAAAAACAATAATATATAAAGTTTATTTAATTTTTATTCAAACAACTTTTATAAATATGAAAAACTAAAGAATATGGTCTCAAAAGGACAAAATATCGCCTCCTCGTACCCTCAGCTACAAGATATCATAATTACTTTTTTTAAATTCAAGATGGCGGATATAAAAATAGCCATTTTTCTAAAATGCAAAAGGCCGGGAAAATATTTTCGGACAATTTTTTAAAAAGTGATTAGATTTGCTTGAAAATGGTTACTCGGGAATTTTTTAGGTCGCTGATTACGAATCTGATGTTACTTTTTTAAAATTCAAAAATGCGGGTCAAATATGGCGGACATATTTTTTCAAAACTGATTGGATTTTCTTGAAAATAGTTACTGGGGGGATTTTGGGGATGCTGATTACTTTTATGATGTCACTTTTTTCCAAATTTATAATGGTGAATCCAATATGGAGGACATTTTTTAAAAAAGTAATTGCATTTGCTTGCAAATTGTCATTCGGGTGTTTTTGAGGATGCTGATTACGAATCTGACTTCAGATCAATATTATGTTTATCCGTTACGTCCGTTAGCCGTCAACAAAATTTTATTGACGTTGTGCAGCTTTTACCAGAAGGAGGCCGACGTACAAAAAGCCACTATTTTTGAATTTTATACCCATGGTCTATTCATCTTTTTCTACATCAATCTCTTTACTACTACAACACCGTTTCTGTCTTTTTGCTCTCAACATTATGCAAATTGTTACGTCAAAACGAGAAACCTTTATTAAATAAACCTGACGTTCCTCGTTTTAAATTAGTTTCAAAATAAATTGAATCTAATTTGGGATAAGGATAAGTCAATGAGCCTACTGAATGTTGGGAGAGAATAATTTATTTAAAACCCAACAAGAAAGAAAATTGTTGACAAAAATACAATGAGTATAATTTTAATTTATAAATCTTACTTTAAGAATAACGATTACTGGTGGTGAATGAGCTGGTGATAATAATCTGTTAATCCAATCTTGAGAGGACCCCTTCACAAAGTGGGCCTCCGACAGTTGTCCTTAGTATGGGATTTTATCACTGTTGTTTACACTAATGTGATAGTGTATTGTATTTTGAAAATATTTGCTTCCTTCCAGACGATTGTCGGTAGTTGAGCAAATTTCGATTGTTCCCTTATTGCTTTTTTGCACGTCTACCTTCTTGTGGTAAAAGCTGGGAGAATAAATATAATATTATTCTAAAGTCAAATTCATAATCAGCATTCCGAAAAACCCTTGAATGACCATTTTCAAGCAAATACGCTTACTTTTTAAAAAACTGTCCGCCTTATTGGGCCCACCATTATGAATTTTGAAAAACTGACATCAGATTCATAATTAGCGACCCAAAAAACCCCAAGTAACCATTTTCGAGCAAATCTAAATACTTTAAAAAAAATCTCCGTCATTTTTAATGTTAAAAAAGTAACATCACATTCGTAATCAGCGACCCCAAAAACCCCCGAGTAATCATTTCCAAACAAATCCAATCACTTTAGAACAAAATGTTCGCCATATTGGATCCGTCATTTAAAATTTTTAAAAAGTATCATCAGATTCGTAATCAGCGATCCCAAAAACCCTCGAGTAACCATTTCCAAGCAAATCCAATCACTTTTGAATAAAATTATCCTAAATTTTTTTCCGGTCTTTTCATTTTTGAAAAATGTCCATTTTCATATCCGCCATCTTTTAAATTTTAAAAAAGGGAATTATGGTTTCGGAAGTTTCGGAAGTTATTCAGATAATAATTGTTTTGAGTTCAGGGTACTTTAAAGATGACAAATCAAGAGGTTTTAATTTTTTTGACGCTCCATTTCAAAAATACGGAATATTTTTGCAAAGGACCGACAAAATGGGCCCTTTTCTTTTTCTAAAGAACCAATAAAGTTAAACACTTAAATTAACGATAAATTAATGAAAACCTCATGATTTGACTTGTCATAACATGTAGATTGATAATAAAAAATAAAAAAAAATTAAGGTTTTTCTCAAAAAAGTATTAAATTGCAAATAACTCGAAAACTAGAACCGACAAAATGGGCCCTTTTCATGTGGACGTCCACATATATCATACACAAAACAAAGATTAATTCTATAAATTCAAATGCAATGTAAAGTTAATATATACCATTTTTTCTTTTGAGGATTTTTTAAATTCTATCAATTTATTTTGAGATATTAATATGATAAATATATCTAGCAATATTTAAATAAATTCGTTGAAGGCTCTTAAAGTTATCGTGTTCACGAAAACGAGATCCACACACACATACAAAATTACATACATCCATACAATTGCTTAGGGACTTAATTAACATAGTCCTATATGGAGAACATTTGTTTCAAGGATTTTTAAAAACTTTGTAAATTAAAAGTCTACAAAGCTTTCTCCACGAGCAAGAACTAATAGATTTACCTCATTTAAAAAAAAATTATCTATAACACTAACAAAACTGTTTTTACATATTTTAAATTACCTGTATTGCTATAATCAATTTCAAAAACTAATTTAAATAATAGAAAAATATATCTTATAATTTTCACAATTTTTATTGATAATAATAATAATAATAATAATAATAATAATAATAATAACAAAATACAAGTATAGAAAAAATAAGAATATGTTAATATAAATATAATAATAAAAGAAGAATACTGACGTTAAAATGCAAATAAATCATTAATAACAAATAAGTTAAATTTCAACCGAGCGAGGTATATGTCGCTAGTTCTGTATAAACTGTCACTCAACATTGATTCAGTATGGGACAATAATGTTCGTCCCATGCTCGATTCAAGACTCGGTCAATGTTTGTGAGCGAAGATACAATATTCACTTTCTTTATTACCGTGTGCACTGAACAATATTAAATATAAATATTTAATATTACAATTTTTTTTGATAATATGTTTAATTTTATTATATATTATTTTTTCTTGCACAGTGTCAAATTATTATTTTTAAAGATCAAGAGTTTCGTTTGTCTGAAAAATGTTCAGTGATCAAAAACTTACAGGGTAAAAAATGTTCATTAGGGTGTAATAAATATTTATGCCAAGTATTTTTCGTACTAATGTGGTTATTTTAATAGTATTTTATATAAGAAATCATACTACCAAAGGATTTTGCAAAAAAAAATTTTGTTAATGTTATTAACTATTAAAAATTTTGAACGTATTTAATTAAAAAATGAATTTCTCAAAAACTTATTGATCGATTTTAATTTTTCAAGTTGCATTTTATTTGCCTTGAAATGAAGTATAACTGACAATGTTTTCAGATAAAAATATTTAATTTTAGTGCAAAATGCAACTGTTTATTTATCAACACATAAAAGTAAATAGTGTTCTGGATGATATTTTAAGTTGAAAAAATTACTATAATGTTCTTAATAAACCACTAAAAAACATCCCATAGAAAAAAAATGACACTAAGGTTTAAATTACTTAATTTTAAGCATTTGTGCCGTGGTGCAGTGCGCGATTCTAGTCATAATTTAGCGTTCGCTCGCGTGTTATTGTTAGTGATCGCTGAAACGACTACGCTTCTCAAACTCTACATTTATGTTGAAAATAAATTTATTTTAACGTAATTTTCACATTTAAATTTTTTTAATGGAACATTTAATTAATTCTTTTTGTTGAATGGTAATTACAAATGTGTTGCATACATTGTTAAAATATCGAATTGTTGAATTTTCTTTGAAATTAAAAAAAAATAATAAGCGAACTAGAGTTAAAATTTGGATTGGATTTAAACAGAAATGTAAACTATTCTTTAGAAACAGTTCTCTTTCTAAAATAAAATAATATAATGAATAGTTTAGCAATTATTCTCTCCGATAAATTACGAATTCTAATCAATTGATTAAAATCATAAAAAACAGGCCTCGGATCGACTTCAAGGCGCAAAAATAATAGTCGCTTATTTAGTAACATAAAAAAGTCGTTTACCTTATTTAGTATTATTACAAAAATTCTTTAAACTTTCTCAATTTTAATTAGTAAAAATGTTTGATAATTTGACTTTTTGCTTTGGAATTAATAAATAAAATAAAATTTTACATAGAATTCAAAATATAAAAAAAGTTTTTGGAATGATTCAGAATATTCTTTACGCTAAAAATGTTTACTAATTTCACTTTTTAATTAGTAAATTTTACTAATAAATTAGTAAAAATAACTAGAACATTATTATTATATTTAAATTATAAATGTAAACTATTCTTTAGAAACAGTTTTGTTTCTAAAGAATAGTTTACATTTGGAATTATTGTTAAAAAGTTTAAATCCTATCCTTTTAACTCTAGTTCGCTCATTATTGCTTCCTCATAAGGAAGCTTTGCATTCGTGACGATTTTCAATTTTTCAAAACATGGTTATATGGACTCATTTTCATCTAGGATATATGTATATTAAATTCTGAGCAAATGTCCAGATGTATGTGTGTATGTGTGAGTGTGTATGTCATTCCTTACAAGAAAACGAATCAATTGATATATACAAAGTGCACATTTTCATAAAAATTTATTAAAGTAATCAATATTTTTCTTTTTCACAAAAAATTCAAATTTTGCGTCTTTGAAATATTACCTTAACCTATTAAAATTAAATTAGGCAATTAGTTTATGATATTTTGAGGAAGCGAAATGGTCATGAAATGAACAACTTGTTTTTTTTTAATTTCAAAGAAAATTCAACAATTCGATATTTTAACAATTTATGCAACACATCTGTAATTACCATTCAACAAAAAGAATTAATTAAATGTTCCATTAAAAAAATTAAAATGTAAAAATTACGTTAAAATAAATTTATTTCCAACATAAATGTAGAGTTTGAGAAGCGTAGTCGTTTCAGCGATCACTAACAATAACACGCGCGCGAACGCTAAATTATGACTAGAATCGCGCACTGCACCACGGCACAAATGCTTAAAATTAAGTAATTTAAAACTTAGTGTCATTTTTTTCTATGGGATGTTTTTTAGTGGTTTATTAAGATAAATTCATTTTTTAATTAAATACGTTCAAATTTTTAATAGTTAATAACATTAACAAAATTTTTTTTGCATAATCCTTTGGTAGTATGATTTCTTATATAAAATACTATTAAAATAACCACATTAGTACGAAAAAAAATTAAAAGGTTTTTTGGTGGCTCCTTTCAGGAATTCTGACTCATAAATATTATACATTAAAACTAAATAAATAAAAATATTTATTTAGTTTTAATGTATAATATTTATGTTAATTATAAGATTCATATAAATAAAGTTAAATTATGTATCAACACATATATAAAACTAAATAAATATTTATATATCCATTGAAATCTTAATGTTAAACGGAGAAGTTCGTGAGTGATCTGCCTTACCTATGAGTAAGGCCAATATGCTAAATCAGGGACATGTCTCTTCTCTGCATTGGTGAAGATCTTTACTCTCTGAGAGAGCTCTCATGTCTCACAGTGGAACATTATAAGTGCTTCGCATGGCAAGTAATTCCGCGTCCAAAATAGTTAAGTGCTACATTACTCGCAAACTTTTTCGTGTTCTTTATGATTTTCCTGTTGACAGACCGAGGAAAGCATATATCTATATATATTTCCTTTATTTTGATTTAAAAGCCCACTGTACGGTAATTTTCTGAAAACCCACGTGTTTCTAACATAAGAAATATCTTATACACCTGTATTAAATATTTCTCATTTATATATATATATATATATCTGAATAGAAAGAATGTTTGTATATAATTTTAAAAAGACATTGTTTCCAAAATTTAAAGATCCTCAGACAGTGAGGCACGCGCCAAACCATATCAATAGAAAAGATCTTGTTTTGACTGCTTATAGTGATATTATAAGTGAATGAAATCATGCAATTCAAATTTCTTTTCAATATTATATTTTATTTTTGAGAAAATTTGTCGCTTTGTAACCAAATTAAAGGAATCTTCTCCAATAATTATTCGGCGATTCAGCTTTTATTTATTCTAAATTATCCACTACTTAATAAGATAATTTTGTTATCTTTCTTTCGTAGGATAAAATTATAAAATATAAATTAATAAATTATAAATTAACACAATTATTTAGTTATGAAGAAATCTTTTCTTTTGATATAGTTCATATAAATAAATAATTTTGTAAGTTCGGTTGCTATTGTCTATATGAATTGACTCAATATATATATATATATATATAAAACAAAAAAAATAAAAGTCATTCACCTTGTGTTTGTATATAGATTTTCACACTAGAATACTTCGGTAATATTGTTCGTTTAGATATTCTATAAACAAAATTTAAATAAAAGTTTAGTATTTAATTCTCATAAATCCTGCCTAATTAACAAGGTCAAGTTTTCCCGAAACCCTAAATTAACCATTCTATCAATAAATAAATATTCTTTAAAATTATAAATTTTTCTAAATCCCGATTTATTTTGGATATAATAAAATTTATTATATCAAAAAATGATCGAAATTTATTCAACTCACATAATAAAATCTATTTATTTCTCTGAAAAATTACCTAAATAATCAATTCAAAAGAATTAATTATTTCCTATTATAAATAATAATTTGGGTGGATTTGGTTCAATATTTATTGAATCTTTCAAACTGCTACGTCGATATAGCCTATTACTATATGAACATAGCTCATAAGAATATTCAATAAACTTACGATTTGCTTTTTATACCATTTAAGGATCCAGATTATGAGGTGGAACAAAGATTTCTCAATAGCCCCTCAACACCTTCACCATGGCTTGACTTTGTAGACTTTTTAAAAATATATTTTGATTAAATAATCAATAAATATTTTTTTAGGAAAGATTATGTTTTGTTTGTAGTGTATTATTCAGGTGGAACAAAGATTTCTCAATAGCCCCTGAATATTATAGTTTTGTGTGATATGTTTCTGTTTGTGATGTTAAGTATGTGTATTATCCAGGTGGAACAAAGATTTCTCAATAGCCCCTGGATATTTAATTAAGTAACTTACCTTTATAATTAGCTTCGAGATTGAGAGAGCAACGCTTACTTTCTCAGGGTTTATATAGTCGATATCCACCCCCAGATTCACGATTTTTGTGTAAATTTCAAAATTTTATTTTGTGTAAGTAAAACTCTTTTCCTTGATTGACTGAAATTCAATGCTTTCCCCTACCTTCTAGAGATGCTTATTTTTGCCATGTATTTTCCGCCCGCCAATTTTGTCCCACTCTCTACTTTTCGGAAAGCGTCTAATTTTTCTCGCCAATCATATTTAAATTTTCCATTGAAGATAGAGATATATTTTTTCTCTTTCTCGCCGCTAACAGATCTAACGTTTCCCGAGAACAATGCTATTGTCTAGCTGTCAATAATTTATTTCTATAGAAATTATTCTATTTCTTTAATTTTGAATAATTCTTTAACTAATAAACTTTTATTAACTCTATTTTTTTACAATAATTTCTATTAATTTTTACCTATTTTTTGATACTAATTATGTCGCAATTTGTTAATAATTATTAATTTTTTTATTAACCAATTATAAATTTTATCTTTAAATTATTTGTAGAATATTAAATAAAAAATATGCAATTTATTGATAATAAAATATTTTTCTAATTTTTTTTTGTTGTTAATAAACATCCATTATATATAAACAAATAAATTTATTTTATAAATGAAAAGAAATTTATTGGTTTAGCGGGGCATTGGGTCACTACCCTCAACAAAATCTTCTCTACAGGTGTGTAAATTTTTTTTTATAAATTTTGCCTATTGAAGTTTTGTTGTGTTTTATCGTGAACAAATCACCTTTTCTTCAAAAAGGAGTGATTGGTTCATCGGGGCATTGAAATGGTACTTCAATGGTCATAATTAATTTGTTGAAAATATATAAAAAAATTATAGTTTAATTAAAAAGATAAGATTCATAAGTAAAAGAAAATACAAATAAAAGAGAAACACACTTTTATATAATTTAGAGATAAATATACAAAAACAGTATATACACTTACACATGGCAAAGGCTCAGCTGACCCAAGGCCAAGGTAAGTGAGAAAAGAAATTAATATCTTAAAAGTGAAAAATGGAAAAGTTTATAAAAAACAACAAAAAAAAATTAGAAAAATATTTTATTATCAATAAATTGCACATTTTTTATTTAATATTATACAAATTATTTAAAGATAAAATTTATAATTTGTTAATAAAAAAATTAATAATTATTAACAAATTGCGACATAATTAGTATCAAAAAATAGGTAAAAATTAAGCGAGAGAAAAAATATATCTCTATCTTCAATGGAAAATTTAAATATGATTGGCGAGAAAAATTAGACGCTTTCCGAAAAGTAGAGAGTGGGACAAAATTGGAGGGCGGAAAATACATGGCAAAAATAAGCGTCTCTAGAAGGTAGGGGAAAGCATTGAATTTCAGTCAATCAAGGGAAAGAGTTTTACTTACACAAAATAAAATTTTGAAATTTACACAAAAATCGTGAATCTGGGGGTGGATATCGACTATATAAACCCTGAGAAAGTAAGCGTTGCTCTCTCAATCTCGAAGCTAATTATAAATGTAAGTTACTTAATTAAATATCCAGGGGCTATTGAGAAATCTTTGTTCCACCTGGATAATACACATACTTAACATTACAAACAGAAACATATCACACAAAACTATAATATTCAGGGGCTATTGAGAAATCTTTGTTCCACCTGAATAATACACTACAAACAAAACATAATCTTTCCTAAAAAAATATTTATTGATTATTTAATCAAAATATATTTTTAAAAAATCTACAAAGTCAAGCCATGGTGAAGGTGTTGAGGGGCTATTGAGAAATCTTTGTTCCACCTCATAATCTGGATCCTTAAATGGTATAAAAAGCAAATCGTAAGTTTATTGAATATTCTTATGAGCTATGTTCATATAGTAATAGGCTATATCGACGTAGCAGTTTGAAAGATTCAATAAATATTGAACCAAATCCACCCAAATTATTATTTATAATAGGAAATAATTAATTCTTTTGAATTGATTATTTAGGTAATTTTTCAGAGAAATAAATAGATTTTATTATGTGAGTTGAATAAATTTCGATCATTTTTTGATATAATAAATTTTATTATATCCAAAATAAATCGGGATTTAGAAAAATTTATAATTTTAAAGAATATTTATTTATTGATAGAATGGTTAATTTAGGGTTTCGGGAAAACTTGACCTTGTTAATTAGGCAGGATTTATGAGAATTAAATACTAAACTTTTATTTAAATTTTGTTTATAGAATATCTAAACGGACAATATTACCGAAGTATTCTAGTGTGAAAATCTATATACAAAAACAAGGTGAATGACTTTTATTTTTTTTTGTTTTATATATATATATATATATATATATTGAGTCAATTCATATAGACAATAGCAACCGAACTTACAAAATTATTTATTTATATGAACTATATCAAAAGAAAAGATTTCTTTATAACTAAATAATTGTGTTAATTTATAATTTATTAATTTATATTTTATAATTTTATCCTACGAAAGAAAGATAACAAAATTATCTTATTAAGTAGTGGATAATTTAGAATAAATAAAAGCTGAATCACCGAATAATTATTGAAGAAGATTCCTTTAATTTGGTTACAAAGCGACAAATTTTCTCAAAAATAAAATATAATATTGAAAAGAAATTTGAATTGCATGATTTCATTCACTTATAATATCACTATAAGCAGTCAAAACAAGATCTTATCTATTGATATGGTTTGGCGCGTGCCTCACTGTCTGAGGATCTTTAAATTTTGGAAACAATGTCTTTTTAAAATTATATACAAACATTCTTTCTATTCAGATATATATATATATAAATGAGAAATATTTAATACAGGTGTATAAGATATTTCTTATGTTAGAAACACGTGGGTTTTCAGAAAATTACCGTACAGTGGGCTTTTAAATCAAAATAAAGGAAATATATATAGATTATGCTTTCCTCGGTTTGTCAATCTACACGTATATGTTTCACTGTTAAATGAATAATTAAATTTAATTTAAAAAATGTCAGAATTGCAATAATACTATTAGAGTACAAATATCAATCCAGTTTTGTAAAATGTTCAACAGAAATTAATATACATTTTTAAATATTTTCTTATGTAATATCATATGTTAACATCATATATATGGGGCATTTCATGTCAAGTGATCAAGGTGGAGAAAAATTTTTCTCCAATCGTAGCAAAACTTGGGGCTTTTGTAGTACTCATAGATAGTAATGTTTCGTGAAAATATTTTTTTACCTAGTCCAATATTTTCCGAGGGGGAGGGGGTTAATTTTTTGTGTTTTTCAGTACAATGCTTATTTCAATAATTTTTTACTCTTAAACAATCAAACATACAAATTTGACAAAGTACATTTTGGTAAGGTTTTTTCATGCCCTTTCGATTGAAAATAAGCATTTTCAAAAAAAAAATTTGTGACCCAAAAAAATCAAAATTAAAAATAAATTTCAATTTTTGGGGGAGAAAGACCCAATTTTTTTTTTAACGAAAGCTGAGGTTTTTTCCTTTAAGGACATATAAATGGTAAAGTTGGACTAGAATGTTTAAACATTGAAAAAAAGAATTTTCTCCTAAACGGAGCTTAAAACCGGGTTTTGAGCGCTCCGGCGAGTAGAAAACTCTTTTTTTCAATGTTTAAACATTCTAGTCCCACTTTACCATTTATATGTCCTTTTAGGAAAAAACCTCAGCTTTTGTTTAAAAAAATTTTTTTTGATTTTTTTGGGTCAAATTTTTTTTTAAATGCTTATTTCTAATCGAAAGAGCATGAAAAAACCTTTCCAAAATGTACTTTGTCTTTGTATGTTTAATTGTTTAAGAGTAAAAAATTATTGAAATAAATATTGCACCAAAAGACCCCTTGATCACTTGACGCGAAATCCCCCATATAGTATACATATTTTAGAATACTCATACATATGCGCATTACACATACACATATATACTCCAACATATGCACAACACACATACACATGTAAACTCACACATATACACTTAATCCATACTCATGTATACTACTCAAATATATACACTCAATACTTAGGCATGTATACTTACACATATGCACAAAACACATACACAAGTATTCTCACACATATACACACAGCACATATACATGTATACTCACACATTTACACTTAAAACATGCACATGTATGATAGAAATATTGTCCTTTATAGAACCAAAAAAATAATTATTTATACCAAATACCAATTACATTGCAATAATTAAATATAATATTAATAAATTATTAATTAAATATCCTAAAAAAATGTAATTGATTGAAAATAACACAGACACACAAAAAAAGTTTGTTTTTTGAACCAGACATACACATCTTATAGTATTTTTGCCCCCTGAAAACGAATCTGTAGTCAAAATTGCTCCATCACCCTCTTTTTTTAAATCGAGAAAACTACCCTTAACATCCAATTTTAAAGTAAAAAAAATTGAATAACAGATTTCTCTTTAAAACAAAACAATAAATTTATCTACTTCTGCTACAACAACTCAGAAACAATGTCAACATTGCTTAAACACCCTTTGTTTTTTATTAAATCGAAAAAACTACCCCTAAAATATAAAAAATCAAAATTATAGGTACTATTAAAAGTAAAAACCCACATTGGTTTTCAAAACGACAAAATAAATTTATGTTCTTCTCTTTCAACATTTCAAAAGCACTATAAAAATTACTTTATCTACCACTGTGTTTTTATATTGAAAAAACTACCCCTAATATGTAAAAATTCAAAATGTATAATAAAAAAAATTAAAAACCACATTGTTTTTCAAAGTAGAACAATAAATTTATGTACTTCTCTTTCAACAACTTAAAAGCAATGTCAAAACTACTGTCCATCTCTGTTTGTTTTGAAAAACCTACCCTTAAATTTACAAAATAAAAGTTTAACTTAAAGAAAAATGAAAAACCACATTGTTCTTCAAAACAATGTCATATGTGACCTGGAATGTTAAAAGAGACCTTAGGTCAAAAAAATCAATTTTCAGTTTTTTAGTAATTCTTGTAAAAAACGATCTGCTCTTTTCAACACAATAAATCCCACACCTCTAGCTTTATTAGTTTTTTATAATTGCGCTTCAAAGATGGACGCAATTGGCTAAAAAACGTAGAAAAACATCATCACAAAATAAATGTATAAAAAGTGATCAGATTTGCTTGAAACTTGTTACTCGGGGGTTTTTGGGGTCGCTGATTACGAATCTGACATCAGATTTTCAAAATTCAAAATGGCCCATCCAATATAGTTGACAAAATTTTTAAATTATTTAAATTTGCCTGAAATTCATTTCTTAGGGGTTTCTGGGGTCTCTGATTACAAATCTGGAATTAGGTTTTTTAAATTTTTGTCCGCCATATTAGATCCGCCATTTTGAATTTTGAAAATCTGAGGTTAGATTTGTAATCAGCAACCCAAAAACCTCCAAGGAATGAATTTCAGGCAAATTAAGATAATTTAAAAATTTTTGTCCGCCATTTTGAATTTTAAAAATCGAATGTCAGATTTGTAATCAGCAACCCTGAAAACCTACAAGGGATGAATTTTAGGGAATTTTAAATCATTTTTAAATTTTTGTCCACCATATTGCATCCGCCATTTTGAAAATCTGATGCTAGATTCGTAATCAGCGACCCCAAAAACCTTCTAGCAACATGTATAGAGTAAATCTGATAAGTTTGCAAACTGTTTTAAGCAAATCTATTTGCTTCTTACATTTTTTGGCGCCATATTGGATCCCCAATTAGAATTTTGGAATTATGATACCAGATTCGTAATCAGCGACCCCAAAAACCACCGAGTCCCTGTCGGATTGGGCTATCGTAAATCTACCCAAGTTATGGTAGATTTAAGGTAGGTTTAGGATAGACTAATGAAATTGTTATTATTTGATGTAATAATGCCAAAAAAAGTATTGGAAATGATAAAGGAATATCTAAGGATGAAATTGATATCTTTTTTAGGATAAATTAACGTCAAATTATTGAGAAATTAATGTTTAAAGTAGGAAATGTCAGTTTTAGTGTAGGATGTATGTGTGTGTAAGGTCGATATTGAAATAAACTGTTGATATGTCGCCGCGCATTTTGCGCGACAGATGGCGGAGGTGACATTTGCCTATGGCTTTATATTACATGCTCCTTCATAAAGAAAGCTATTTTTTTATTTGTTGGTTAAGTTACACAAAATGGAAAAAATATTTATATTAAAAAAAACATATATAGTTCCAACCCCCGAAAAGAAAAAAGGAATATTATAGACCAATAAAAGAATAAACAAACTCCTCCTACTTTTAAAATCAATTTTTCTATTTGTTTGTATAGATTTAAACAAAATGGAAAAAATTTATATTAAAAAAAACATATATAGTTCCAACCCCCCAAAAGAAAAAATGGATATTTTAGACCAATAAAAATTGAGCTGAAACTCCTCCTTCATTAAGAAAGCATTTTTTTATTTGATGGTCAAGTTACACAAAATGGAAATAATATTTATATTAAAAAAAACATATATAGTTCCAACCCCCGAAAAGAAAAAAGGAATATTATAGACCAATAAAAGAATAAACAAACTCCTCCTACTTTTGAAATAAATTTTTCTATTTGTAGGTAGATTTAAACAAAATAGAGAAAAAAGATGGTTTATTTTTTTATTGGTCTAAAACATCCATTATTTCTTTTGAGGGTTGAAATTATATGTTTTATTTTTCAAATATAACTTTTTTCTCTATTTTGTTAATATCTACTAACAAATAGAAAAATTGATTTTAAAAGTAGGAGGAGTTTCAACATTATTTTTATTTGTCTAAGTCATTTTTTTTTCTTTTGGGGTTGGAATTGTATGCTTTATTTTTCAAATATAACTTTTTTCTCCATTTTGTTTAAATCTACCAACAAATAGAAAAATTTATTTTAAAAGTAGGAGGAGTTTGTTTATTCTTTTATTGGTCTAAAATATCCATTATTTCTTTTGTGGGTTGGAATTATATGTTTTATTTTTCAAATATAAATTTTTTTTTATTTTGTGTAACTTGACCAACAAATAAAAAATAGCTATCTTTATGAAGGAGGAGTTTTAACTTTATTTTTATTGGTCTAAATATCCATTTGTCTTTTAGGAGTTGGAATTATATGTTTTATTTTTCAAATTTAACTTTTTTTCTCCATTTTGTTTAAATCTACCAACAAATAAAAAAATAGCTTTCTTAATGAAGGAGGAGTTTCAGCTCAATTTTTATTAGTCTAAAATATCCATTTTTTCGTTTGGGGGGTTGGAACTATATATGTTTTTTTTAAATATAAATTTTTTCCATTTTGTTTAAATCTATACCAAAAAATAGAAAAATTGATTTTAAAAGTAGGAGGAGTTTGTTTATTTTTTTATTGGTCTATAATATTCATTTTTTATTTTCGGGGTTTGGAACTATATATGCTTTTTTTTAATGTAAATATTTTTTCCATTTTGTGTAACTTAACCAACAAATAAAAAAATAGCTTTCTTTATGAAGGAGCATGTAATATAAAGCCATAGGCATGTGGGGAATAGCTCGTGCTTTCCCCTTACGCCCCTCTCACAAGAGAGTAGGGATAGACTGAATGAAGAGGTGAGAGATAACTAAGCGGACCGCGAAAGAAAGAAGGTGTACGAACACAAAACGGTACTACATGTACTAGCAACATATATTGTATTGCCACATGGCTTATTATTTAATTTATGTAATAAATAGTGGTTATCAAGTTATAATTGGAGTCAGTGTTATTATTCAATAAAGAACACGTAGTGGGAATTGATTTTCGCGGTATTACGTATATCGTATCCCACATTGGTGACCCCGACGTGATAACCTCACGTCGGCAACGAATTTTTAATCGACGCATTTAAGTAATTATTATAACCATCCATGGAAGTGAAAAGGATTTTCACAAGCAGAAAAATTATCATTATCAAAAATGATGCATATTTTTAATTTTGGATTCATGGATTTACGAAAATTTTAACATTTCATCTTAACCACGTTTTGCCATTGTGAGACAAAATCCTCTCTCAACAAATTTTGGAGATGATTTCCGAGGATTCTTCCGACTAAGCAAAGACCCGGATATTATTTTTTTAACATAACCACGCCGAAGCGAGTCTTCTAGATTTTTTGTTGTTGTGTGAATTGTCCATGACAAAAATTGATGCGGAGAAGTAAACCTAACCTCAATGATGACGTCAGATCTGGTCAAAGGCATGGTGCGTCGCTGAACTTATTTTTGGATGCTTTTTGAAAAAGGCGCATGGGCACTCAACTCTGAGCCCATGCAACAGGTATGATTTTTTTTCCCTGTTTTAGCAAACTAACATTTTTCGAGCAATTTCTGTTGTTTGAAAAGTCGAATTCTTTTTCATGCTTTTGCTGTCTTCATGCTGATTGTCTCGAGATCGAAAGGGGCCCATCGAGGCACGATTTTCAAGCTTGGAGCCAGCAGCGAATTGACATTTTGAGGACGATCAACAACGAAATTCAACCATTGTTACGTTCAGCGATCATATATTACATTTAATACGGACTTCACCATGACCATCTACGCATTCATCACCATCGAGGAACTTCGCATCTTTCGGAACTATATTGAGTAGCTATCGTTTTAAAAAATTTTGTTTTTGTAAGTATGGTGTGTGAGAGATAATTAGTCACGCGTTTCATTTCTCATTTAAAGTTTCAATTAACAATTTTTTTAAATTAGAATTTTTATTTTTCGTTTATGTTTTTAAAGGTGAAATTAAATTTTCAAATTTAGAAGTCGCGAGAAGTATTAATTTTCGAATTTCGACATAATTCAATTTTCAAATTTATTTTCGTGTCAAAGTGACCTTGACCTTGTGTTAAGAAAACATTTAAGAATAATAATGGAGAATTTACTAAAGTGATTTTATTAATCGCAAATATATTTTCGAACGCGTATTTATATTCAACGAAATTAATTTTTGGAAATTATAAAACCGAGAAAAATGCGTATCGTGTTGAGCACACCTACAATTGTCGACAATATTATTTGGTTGTGTTTAATAATATTTATCGCAAAAATATTAACAATCGATTTAGATTTTTCTCTAAAGAAATTAATGAAAGACTTCGCGTGAAATGCTTTCACCGTACTTTGTACCTGATATTTTACGTTTACCGTTAAATTGTTGTAACTTTCGAATTTGAAGAAAGACTTCGTAGAATCCCTATTCGCATCACCTCGTTTCGTAAGGATTAACGTTGAATTTTCCGTTTTTTTGTTTTTTTTTGAAAATTTTATGTTTAAAGTTAAAATGGATGACGGTCACGGAGGAGACGAGCCGCGTGTGCAACCAATGTATGCCGGTGTTTTTGGTAACGCAGAACCCCCGGGTCAAGGACATGTCGATGCAACTTATCGTGTTCCGAGACTTGCGAATTTTTTCCGTGAAGACCCAGTTTTATGGTTCGCTCAAGCTGAACTTGCATTCGAGTATGCCCATTTACGTTCAGAGCGGGCAAGAGCTGGAGCGGTCGTATCGTCTTTAGATTGCGAGGTTCTCCAGGTCGTAGGAGATTTAGTAACATCAGTGAATCCGATTCCTAATTTATATACTCGTATTAAGGAAAGAATAATAGAAAACTTCGCGAGCTCTCCAGAGAATGAATTGCGTGATCTTTTGAGGGGAGATTCTTACGGTGATATGAAACCATCGGCCATTTTGAACAAAATGAGACATCATAACAGAGGCCGATGTAATGATGAGGTTTTAAAGACAATATTTTTGGAACATCTTCCATCCAGTTGTCGGTCAATTTTAGCAGTTTCGGATACCGCTGACCTCTCACGTTTAGCTATTGTCGCGGATAAGATTGTCGAGCAGGGCGCCTTTTCTGGTTCATCTGTTGCTTCTGTTTCGGTGGGAGACAGTAAAAATGATCAATCGGATTTGTTAGATAAAATCGATACTCTCCCATCTAGACTTGATGCATTTACCACCGACAGAAAAAAAACGATTTAATGAGTTTCACGAGAATCACTCTAACGGAGGAAATGGAAATCGCGGTAGGTCGCGATCAAGATCACGTTATAAATCTGATAATAGACGCAAATCACAGTCGAGAAATCGAAACGATTCATATTGTTTCTATCATAATAAGTTCGGTAACAAAGCTAACAAGTGCAGACCACCGTGCACATTCAGTAAAAAAAATAAAAATAATTCGGAAAACTAGATGCTCCACCACAGCATTCCGAGGTCAACCTAATTTCAAAACGTCTTTTTATTCGTGATCGAAATTCCGGATCCGCTTTCCTAGTAGATTCCGGATCGGATATTTCTATCATTCCAGCAACGCGCGATTCCAAAAGAAAAACCGTCAAATCCGTGCTTTATGCAGCAAATAATTCGATAATAAACACATTTGGCGAATGCCGATTAAGTTTGGATTTTGGTTTTCGTCGAAAGTTTGATTGGAAATTTTTAGTAGCATCCGTGCCCTATCCTATCATAGGGGTGGATCTACTTTCTGCGTATGATCTTAGTGTTGATCTTCAAGGTAAAAGATTGATTGATGCACAGTCCGGTGCGATATCGGTTGGCATCTTCAAATCGGCTCCATTTTCGGATGTTAGTTTGGTGGATTATTCTTCTAAATTTCAAAAAAGATTAAAAAGATTCCCAAACCTGATAGGAATTTCTCAATCCGACAAAATTGCACCTTGCAATATACAACATCATATTCTTACAACGGGACCGCCCATCGCAGAACGAGCACGTCGTCTTTCTTCAGAGAAGTTGTCTGTGGCCAAGACATACTTCCAAAAACTTCAGAAAGAAAACAAGTGCCGTCGATCTAGCGCAAGTTGGGCAGCACCTCTTCATCTAGCCCCAAACAGAAAAGGTGGTTGGAGAGTGTGTGGCGACTATCGCCGTTTAAATTCAGTAACGATTCCGGATCGATACCCCGTCCCTTTCATACAAGATGTTGCTGCAATGCTTTTCGGTAAGAAAATATTTTCCACATTGGATCTCGAAGCGGCATATAACCAGATTCCGATCGCCCCGGAAGACATTCCGAAGACGGCGGTGATAACACCGTTCGGGTTATTTGAGTTTACCGTCATGACGTTTGGACTGCGCAACGCAGGACAAACTTTCCAACGATTTTTACATCAGATATTGGGCGACTTAAACTTTGTAATTTCATATATCGACGATCTTCTCATTGCTTCCACGAATGACGAGGAACATGAGAAGCATCTGCATATCATTTTCGACCGTCTCGACCAAGCAGGTCTCCGACTAAATTTGGGAAAATGTACATTTGGTAGGACCGAGATCGAATTTCTCGGATATTTCATTGACAAAAACGGCATCCGACCACTCCCTGAAAAGGTGAGATCGATTACAAATTATTCCAAACCAAAAAACATTTTAGAGTTGCGACGATTTCTCGGATTTGTAAATTTTTACCGAAAAAGTCTCCCGAATATTGCTGAGGCACAAAAACCTCTCAATTCATTTTTGCACAAATCTAAAAAGAATGACAAACGCGAAATTCCTTGGACGTCACTTGCCGAGGAGGCATTTGAGAAATGTAAGTCTAGTGTGGCTAATGCTGTCCTTTTAGCCCATCCATCTAGTGGTTCACCTACTCGCGTCGTCTCTGACGCATCAGATACCGGTATGGGAGCATCACTCGAACAATTCCAGAATAACGAATGGAAACCTTTAGGATTTTTCTCGAGAAGCTTTACCCCAACTCAAAAACGGTATAGTACTTACGATAGGGAACTCACTGCAGCATATGAGGCTGTAAAATATTTTAAACACGAATTAGAGGGCAGAGAATTTCATCTGGTCACTGACCACAAACCTCTGATATACGCGTTTTCTCAAAAATCAGACAAGGCTTCACCTCGACAACAAAGACAGTTATCATTCTTATCTCAGTTCACCACGAAGCTTGAATATATCCCAGGTGTAAAAAATGTTGTAGCCGATAGTCTGTCGCGAATAGATTTGATACGTTTAGCAACTGATATGAGCTTAATAGAGTTATCAGAAGCTCAATCACAAGACGAGGAACTAAAGAACTTGATGAATGATCAATCGACATCATTGAACTTCAGACGTATTCTGTGGGGTCCTGATCACACCCCAATAGTTTGCGATCTGACAGGGGAAATTTTACGACCTTATATTCCTCAAGTTTTTCGCAGGCGTATTTTCGATCTATTTCACGATAACTCTCACCCTAGTTCGAAAATAACTGGTAACATTATCCGAAAGAAGTATGTTTGGCCCAACATGAAAAAGAATGTTAAAGAATGGTGTAGAGAATGCATAAGTTGTCAAAAATCGAAAGTAACACGTCATAATATTATTTTACCGTCACATTTCGTAGCTCCCGAAGAAAGATTTCGCCACGTCCACATGGACATAATTGGTCCATTGCCAGTATGCGATGGCTATAGATACTGCTTGACCATGATAGATAGATTTTCTCGCTGGGCAGAAGCAGTTCCTCTTAAAGATATCGAGGCCAAAACTATATATCGAGCTTTCGTCGATAATTGGTTATCTCGGTTCGGAACCCCAGAGAAATTGACTACAGATCAGGGCCAGCAGTTTGAATCGCGAATCTTCTCATCCCTTTTACATCTTGCAGGCTGTTATCGGTTACGAACGACCGCGTACCATCCAGCGTCGAATGGGATGATTGAGCGTTGGCACAGAACGTTAAAAGCTGCCATAATGTGCCATTCAGGCGAAAAATGGACACAAGTATTATCAACAGTCCTTTTGGGACTAAGAACGGCTGTCCTTGATTCGGGCGCGTCTCCCGCGGAATATTTATACGGAACGACATTGAGAATTCCGGGAGAATTCATTTTACATGACGAATTTAAAGCAAATCCTCAAATTTTTCTGGAGGAGTTTCGGGAACACATGCGTCTCGTTAAACCCGTCCCAGTTTCTCATAAACATAAGAGAAAAATTTTCATGTTTAAAGACATGAACACTAGTTTGCATGTTTTTCTCCGAGCCGGACCTATAAAAAAATCGCTTGAGAGTCCTTACTCAGGACCTCATAAGGTCCTCAACCGAATCTCTGATCGCGTTTACGAAATTGAAATAAATGGAAAAAACAAACGAGTTTCGGTTGAAAATATCAAACCAGCTTATTTTGCTCGCGATGATTTAATTTTAACAGGAAAAACGCGGGATGATATTGCGACTAGGGTTCTTCCAAAAAAAGTCATTGTCTCTCATGAAAATGTTAACGTGATACCAAAAAACGTCGTCGTCCCTTTAACAAATATTGTATCTCCTTGTGATAATATTGCACCTACGACTGATAATTGTATTTCTACATCAGGTGACAATAATGGTATCGTTAACCAAAATAATATTAAAGTACCTACATTAAGAACGTATATTAATAAAAGAAAGAAAGTTACTTTTAATTTTACTAATTTAGATCATACTTATTGCGCAAAAGGTTAAAATTTTAGTAAACAGTATTAATATTTGACGTAAGAGATATTGTGATAGAGATCTAGTTATTTATTTTTCACTTTTATATACAATGTTATATAACTACGATATTTATCATCTTTTATAAACTAAAATATTTGAAATTATAGTAAATGTATATTTTTATGTATAATTTTTTTTTGAGCGTATCGTTCGACATGTGGGGAATAGCTCGTGCTTTCCCCTTACGCCCCTCTCACAAGAGAGTAGGGATAGACTGAATGAAGAGGTGAGAGATAACTAAGCGGACCGCGAAAGAAAGAAGGTGTACGAACACAAAACGGTACTACATGTACTAGCAACATATATTGTATTGCCACATGGCTTATTATTTAATTTATGTAATAAATAGTGGTTATCAAGTTATAATTGGAGTCAGTGTTATTATTCAATAAAGAACACGTAGTGGGAATTGATTTTCGCGGTATTACGTATATCGTATCCCACAGGCAAATGTCACCTCCGCCATCTGTCGCGCAAAATGCGCGGCGACATATCAACAGTTTATTTCAATATCGACCTTACACACACATACATCCTACACTAAAATTGACATTTCCTACTTTAAACATTATTTTCTCATTAATTTAAAGTTAATTTATCCTACAAAATATATAAATTTCATCCTTAGATATTCCTTTATCATTTCCAATACTTTTTTTGGCATTATTACATCAAATAATAACAATTTTATTAGTCTATCCTAAACCTACCTTAAATCTACCATAACTTGGGTAGATTTACGATAGCCCAATCCGACAGGGGTAACGAATTTCAAGCCATTTTAATATGCAGAAATATGAATATCGGTTTGTTAACTTTAAGAACGTTTTTCTCGAAAACTTGATTTTGGACGTAAGGTCCCTTTTAACATTCCAGATCACATATATATTTTATATTAGAGATTAAAAGAAAGAAAAGAAAATTTTCTACATTTTTCTATTTTCAGAAGCATAAGAAAAAATATTGCACTACTTATTTTTAGTCAAGGAAAAAAGTAAAAAATTTTCAACAATTTCTTTTTAAAAAATGATTTTTTCTAATTAGTATATGAGTCACGAGATTTAGTTTGTTTTTTCTACTTTCTTCTACACTCAGGAGCATAGAAAAAAATAGCGCACCACTTATTTTTAGTCAACCAACAAAATAGAAATTGAATAAAAAAGGATTTTTCTTGAACCATTGTGCGCATGACGGGGTGTAATATGCTTCTTACATTCTTGTTACCAGTAGACTAGTTTATTAGCTACATCCTGTTAGGCCTTAAAAACCGGGTCAAAAATAGCAAAGCTTGTTCAAGACTCAAGGCTTGTTGATGGCTCAAGTCTTGATCATAGCTAAAAGATTCATTACACAGGCCCTCAAAAGATCCTTAATTCCTTATTATGTGTTTTGAGGTCGCTGAAAACGAATTTAAATTCTGTTTTGCTCTATCATAATTAGATCGAATAAATATTGCTTAAAATCAATTATGAAAATTAATTTGTTTAATAATACATTGTTTTTAATAGAGATAAACATTTATTTGTATAAATAAAATAATTTTTTGAAAGAACTAAATATTTGTTTGTATCAAATATTCAACTATTTATCTCTCTAAATCTGAATTAGTAAATTTCTACTAATTAAATAGTGCGGCTACGTTTACCAATTTGAATTAGTGACCTTTTTTACTAATTTTTAGTAGTTTTTTACTAATTGCTGATAGAAATTACCTAAAATTAATTAAAACAAATAATTTGTATTTATGTCGCTAACATTCCCTTATATGAATGAAATAAATAAATTAATAGTTTCAAGTAACACATTTAATTGCGCCAAAAAATTTTTATTGAAATCAAATATCCAATTAATTGAGTGAAATAAATAAATTCAATATTTCAAATAACTCATTAGTTTTATATCAATAAGTTAATTATTAGATCCAAATATTTTTTTATTGTTTTTATTAAATAATAATTATCAATTTTTTTATAGGGGAGGGTAGGCTACATTGAACCGGGTATTTTCTAAAGTCCAAGAACTAATTAAATTTTACAAATTTTGATCAGGTTTTTGTATCAACATTAAGCTGAAGTACTCCTTTAGTTAATATACACGTTACAAACACAAATTATTATGATTAAATAATTTAATTTAATTTTTTTCTAACAAGTTACACTTTTCTTATTTTGAAGAATCTGTGTCTACATTGAACCACCTTTAATAAAACACTACAATTTACTTCAAAAATAATATTTCCACTTACACATTGTAAAAAATATTATTTTTCACTCAAAAAAATAGAAAATTGTTGTTAAAGAGTTATTATTTGTTAATATAGGAGATTAATGTATTTTTATGTCAGGTTAGGTAGGTAAAGTGACAGTTTGAGTTTATCTCGTTCACAATTGTGATGAAAGCATGTCTTCTAGTATTTTTCTTACTAATTAGTAGAGCAGACAACTTTACCACTCTTAAAATTGAAAATTCTTTGCTTTTTCGGGTGGTTCAATGATGCCGCACTCACTGCATTCACATGACATTCACAACAAAAATTGTTTATAATAAATTTATGTAAGGCTTAAAATTCTTTATCACATCGGAATATTGAAGTTGACACCCTAAGCGACATAAATCACAAGTTTACTAATTTTTAAAACTTCCTATTTGAATAAAAAAAATTCATTATATTTCCACAAAATTTTTTGTTTTGTACGTGAAAAACAGTTTTTTTCGTTTTTCTTTGTAAATAATAAACCTACGTGCTCGGAATTTTTGGACGTAGTCGCTTTCGGTAATACTAATTTATATATTAAATAATAAAAAATTCCACTCAGTCATTTCTTAGAAAATTAAAGTGGTTCACTGTTGACGCTGGTTCAATGTAGCCTACTCTCCCCTAAATAAGAAAGAGACTTGTTCAGACAAAAAATATTGATTTTTGTAGATTTTACATTAAAGTTACGAAAAAATGTTTTTTTTACTTTTACACTGAGAGAAATGAATAGTTGTGACTACTATTTGGTTCGTAATAACACGCTGCTAATTTTAATTACTTACTGTTACTATTCAGTTAGTAACTCCAGTCAATTAGTTAGTAACGTAGCTAATTAAACAGGTAGACCAACAAAAAAAGTAGTTGAATCAAATAATAAAATAGTTGAATATACTAATAAAAATGGTAACACCAACCAACAAGTTAGCAGCAGTATAGTTGACTAACTAAAAATAATCTTGGAAAAAATGGTTACTATAACTACGTTGAAGTACTCTGTCAATTACGATCTGACCTTTTTAAAAATCAAAAATGGCGAACAAGTTATGACTCATATGAATGAAAAGTAGAATATGTCTAATTGAAACATCATTTCAGAAGAAAAAACGTTCCAATTGGCATTACACGAACCACTTACAGTGTTGGAGGTTTAAAAAATCAAAATATGTTGAAATTTTTCAAAATTTTTAGAGATACAAAATGGTGGATCAAATATGGTTAGTGTTTGACAATATGAACGGCAAGTTGCAGGAGTATTTGCAAGGTCTCATGAAATTTTATCGTAATTTCAAACCAGGTCCTCTTTGGGTGTTGAGTAATTCCGTCCTTTTCATAGTATTGATCTGCTCACTAGTTAGATTTTCTGGACTTGGATCAGCATCTTCATTTTCTAAAGCAGCGTTGACAATCCTCCGGACTTCTTCTAATTTCTATCCTATTCCTGGATCTCCAGAGAAGTGTTAAAATTTCCGGATTAACAAGTTTCGACTAAATTGGGCCATTTAAACAAAAACCCCTGAGTAACAAGTTTTGAGTAAATTGGGTCTTTTTAAAAAAAAATAGTCCACTATATTGGATCCATCATTTTGTATTTCTAAAAATTTTGAAAAATTTCAACATATTTTTATTTTTTAAACCTCCATTACTGTCTTTTAAAAGTTGAAGAAAAAACAATACTTTCTTTCTTTGACAACTTTTTTCGAAACTTCCACGTGGAATTGCCCATATATATATATTAGGGTGACCGTTATTTTGCAAAAGTTGGAATTTCTTAGGTCGCCAGGCAGAATTTGCTTTAGAATGTGAAAAAATGAGCTATGCACAAGGAAAGCCTAATCGATCAATATTAACCCGTGCCACCGAAGGGTTAAAGTTTAAATGGGTTTTAACATAAGATTAGTGCACTTTTGTACATTTTGTATGAGAACTTTTTTTTACATATTTCTATTTAGGTTTACATCAATACGCTGAAAATATTTTTATTTGAGCAATTTAATGTAAAAACAGTCAAAAACTCTCGTTTTTAAAAGTTTGACAGTTTAATTGACAGCTGTTAACACAAAAACTGTCATTTTTAAAAGATTGACAGCTTTTTTGACAGTTGGAAGCTGTCAAACCTTATTTTTGACATCGGATTCGTGTTAGGCACATCAAAAACCATTAATATGAATGTTGCCAAGGCAAAATATTAATTTAAAAAAACGTTCTCATACTAAATGTATAAAAGTGCACTAATCCTATGTTAAAGGCCATTTAAACTTTAACCCTTCGGTGGCACGGGTTAATATTGATCTATTAGGCTTTTCTTGTGCATAGCTCATTTTTTTCAAATTCTAAAGCAAATTCGGCCCGGCGACCTAACAAATTCCAAATTTTGCAAAATAACAGTCACCCTAATATATATATGACCCCCACAGCACCGAAACTTTCCCAAAAATTTATGAAACATTTACTTGCAATATTCGGAATATCTAATTGCAATGTTTAGTAAAAATTGTGTAAAGATTTATATGTCCCGATTAAATAAGTGTTTAGTGTGAACATTTCCTGAACATTTCCTGAAGATTTTCGCCTAATTATAATTATAATTATAATTAGGCGAAGATTTCATTGAAATGTTCAGGAAAGTTTCGCGCTAAACACTTATTTAATCGGGACATATAAATCTTTACACAATTTTCACTAAACTTTTCAGTTAAATATGCCGAATATTGCAAGTAAATATTTAATAAATATTTAGGAAAATTTCGGTGCTGTGGGGGGAGGCATTCCACGTCAAGTGATCAAGGGGTCTTTTGGTGTAATGATTATTTTAATAATTTTTTACTCTTAATCAATTAAACATACAAATTGGACAAAGTACATTTTGGAAAGGTTTTTTCATGCCCTTTTGATTGAAAATAAGCATTTTGAAAAAAAAAATTTTTTGACCCATAAATATCAAAATTAAAAATAAATTTCAATTTTTGGGGGAGAAAGACCCAATTTTTTTTTTTTTAACGAAAGCTGAGGTTTTTTCCTAAAAGGACATATAAATGGTAAAGTGGGACTAGAATGTTTAAACATTGAAAAAAAGAATTTTCTCCTAAACGGAGCTAAAAACCGGGTTTAGAGCGCTCCGGTGAGTAGAAAACCCTTTTTTCAATGTTTAAACATTCTAGTCCCACTTTTTCATTTATATGTCCTTTTAAGAAAAAACCTCAGCTTTCGTTTAAAAAAAAATCGGGTCTCTGCCCCCCAAAAATTGAAATTTATTTTTAATTTTGATTTTTTTGGGTCACAAATTTTTTTTTTTAAAATGCTTATTTCCAATCAAAAGGGCATGAAAAAACCTTTCCAAAATGTACTTTGTCAAATTTGTATGTTTAATTGTTTAAGAGTAAAAAATTATTGAAATAAGCATTGTACTGAAAAACACAAAAATTTATCCTCCTCCCCCTCGGAAAATATTGGACTAGGTAAAAAAATATTTTCACGAATAATTACTATCTATGAGTACTACGAAAGCCCTAAGTTTTGCTACGATTGGAGAAAAATTTTTCTCCACCTTGATCACTTGACATGGAATGCCCCATATACGTAAAACATGAAATAGACACGAATTCATTTGTTTTGTAATAAACCTCTTTTCCTTTCAAAAACTTTTTGTAACAAAAAATATTATATTTCATTAGGTTATTGAGATTCCCACTTTTTTATTGTTTAAATAAAATCTTAAAAGTATTATCTACTTGGTTATTGAAAAAAAAATTCAAAAAAGATAAAGAACTTATTTTTGTTAACCTAAAAAATTAAAAAGTTAATTTATTTAAACAAATTATATTTTTTAATTAAATTTTTGAACGTTTATCGAAAGTACAATCTCTCAGGTAGACTATCCACCAATTTTTATTAAAATCGGTTCATCCGATCGCGAGTAATTAACTATTTACTGAAACGCTACAAAAAACTTTGACCTTGAATAATTTTGACAAATATTCGAATTTCGAAAAACTTATTACAAGTTTTTATTATACCATCATAGGCTATCGAAAAATATAAGAATGAAAAGAATCCATTGACCTAATAAAAAATAGGGGGCCACTTCAGGAATTCTTACCCTTAATATATGAATATTTTTCCATATAACAGAAGTAATTTTGGCGCCTCTATTAAGTTATGATACCTAAGATTCCGTGTAAGATATATTCTACATTGTTCTTAATTAAAAAATATTATTTATCCTTACGATACTTTTTTTAAAAAAGGAGAAAGAGCAATATATTTCTACCAACGTTTCGTCATTTTAAATCATGCTCTACTAAAAATAAAGTCACAAAATGACAGAAACGTAGATAAAATTTCTGATCTTTTGGCCACCAACCATCACTAAAAAATTTACACACAATTTTCCATGAACATCGCCTTTCGATGTTTCTAACCTCGCTTAACGACATCCTGTCGAGTTTCAGGAGATCTTTTGTACTGTGTGGGCTTTTACCTGCAAAAACGTCAACTGACCGTCATACAATTGAAGGGAAATCGTTTTATATGTTTGAGTTCATATTTATTTAAACATTATACATGTTTTCATCCACTTAGAATTTAAATATGTTCTTATTATGTATATATAGGGGAGTGCTGTCAGGGTTGGACATAGTTTTGAATTTTCTTCATAACTTCCTCTGCAGTGCGAATTTCACGTTTTCGCGCATATTGTTGGAAAGATCAACTCAAATGCAATGTTTTTGCTCTACATTGCAAAAAATTCGGTCAAAAGTTTCAAAGTTATAAGCAATTTAAAAAAAATAATGTTGTAAGGGTTGAACATGGGTGTAAGGGTTGAGCCACTGTAGAAAATCAATGAAGTATTTAGGTAAATGGTTAAAAATGTCCTTCAAATAATAGAATGACACTTGAAAAGGAGAAAAGGAACCATGAAATTAAAATAAAATCCCATATTGTACATTTCGCATAACATTAGATATTTTATTTCTTAAGAATGAAATCAAAATTTTTAAAATTAAAACAATAACAAAAGATTATCGAAAAACAATTTTTCCTCTTTTTTCGTTAGAAATAAAGTTTTTGACACCTCCTTAAGTCAAAAAATGAATTTCTGTTGCAAGTACGCTTCGTAATTGTAATATTTTGAGCGGTTCAACCCTTACGACACCGCCTGGCTCAACGCTAACTCACGCGTCGTTTTGCGACATACCACACAGAACAAAAAACGCGTCACACAAAACCCCAAATTTTTTTCACATTTTCGTATAACATCTTAATAAACAATTTCAATAATTTACTTTATCTTCGGCATATTTCTTCTACATTTACTTCTCTTTTTTTGACACCACAAAAAAGTTTCTGTTGAGCGTATAACAATGACTCGCAAAAAACAAAAGTATACGTTCGTATACTTGACTGAAACTCATGTGAAAAGTTGACTGGCATTAGTAGCAAGAATTTAAGTACAAAAACAGATGGCGCTAGTGTGATAAAACAAAATAAACGCGATGGCTCAACCCTAACTCAAATTAAAAAAGTGTATCCTTTTTTACTTAAAATGTTAAGATTGCAAAACTTTCGAGCAATGAAAATCAAGTTAGAGACCCGAAGCTCGTAACAATAGACACACTATTCTATTGTGAAATGAAAAAATTTTAAGTTTTAACGGTACTTTACATTTACCTACTATGTTTTGGTGGGGGACTGTTAAATAAAAAATTAATTCAATGAGAAATAATCACAGTCCATAAACATCAGGATTAAATAACTCTTTAGTCAGAATTAACTAGAAACTTCAGGAAATGTCAGAATAGTCACAAAACATAAAAATTTCTAACGTCTTCTCTTTATTTCTGATTTTATTTTTCGCAGGGCGTTTTCCTAATTATTAGTAATAAGAATTAATCTATATATTCTATCTCATATATAAGTATTTCCGCTCCTCTGCA
Source organism: Leptopilina myrica (nomen nudum) (assembly GCA_032872475.1). Lineage (NCBI taxonomy): Eukaryota > Metazoa > Arthropoda > Insecta > Hymenoptera > Figitidae > Leptopilina > Leptopilina myrica (nomen nudum). The sequence continues at coordinate 15,604,341 of CM065462.1, read as the reverse complement.
TTTTACTCTTAAATTTAAGAAATCTTATTTTAAGGTTCTATGGCAACCTGATTATGAACCTTATGTAGTGGTTCCAAGTTCAGCGCCGCAGTATGATACAAGATTCATTGGATTTGGGTGGAATAAAGTTTCGTATGTAACGCATTTAACAGCAATTGGATACAAGTAAGAAATTAGAATTTTATGTATTTTTCATTAAATAAGATTAAACTATTTTCATACTTAAAAAATGTCTCAAATAAGTGATAATTCTCAGTGAGTACTGGGAAATGGGATGTATTCCAAGCCATCTTTATGACATCCTTAGTATACATCCATGTTTATCTAAAGGGTATACTGAAAAAAACTTGCGATCAAAATACGTCTTTCGGATACAGTATCCCTTACGAAAAAATATGACATTTAATGTACGACATGAACAATTGCAGTAATTTGCGTGACGTTAATTTGCGTGACGTTAATTTGCGACGCCACAAATAAAACATTATCATGTACAAACTTCAAGGCATAAAAAGCTTTAACAGAATTGAACCCCTTGATGCACAAACCAGACGCAACCCATTTAATCTCAATGGTCTATGTCTGGTTCTTGCATCAAGGGGTTCAATTATGTAGGGGAGGGTGGTCCCATACCGATCCTCTAAAGTGCAAAGGCTAAAAATGTGCCAAAAATGTATTTCTTTGTTTTCGTCAAAATTTTTTTGAGTAAAGGAACTATTTTCCAATGTTTTCTGACGGTTACCAAGGTTTCTGATTGTCATTAATGACAGATCTAAAGAAAAAGCATAAATTTACGTTTTTAACTTTTTCAAAATGGGTGGTCCGAAACCGACCCCCATTTTTTTGGGGGGAAATCTCAAGAAAACTTAAGATATTAAATTCTGATAGTAATTAAAATAAAATTCAACAGTCTGTAATGAACTGTTAAATTATTTTGACTCAATTTAAATACATTTTTGGACCTTTTTTTAAACAAAAAGGTAAATAAATGAATCATTAGGGTCAGCCGGGGTAAATCCGAACGTTTTTAGTAAGTTTTAACAATAACATAAGTTTTTTCTTTTAAAAGACAATACTTCCAGTATTCTGGTGCATGAAGTTGTTGCTTTACTTCCATAAAACAATTTTATGGGGTAGCAACAATTTTTGATAAATTACAATCGCAGGAAACTTAGCGTTCGTATTTACCCCGATACTTTGCAACTTTCCTAAAATACCGGGGTAAATACGATCGCCACTGTATTTCAGAAAAATCTTAAGGAAAATAAATTTAAAGTATTGCAATTGTTAAACTTATATAAAAACTCAAAAAAATACGATAATAAACCTATTACGTAATAATGCATCATATATAAATACAAAAATTAAACAGGTTAAAAATTAAAATGCATTACACAATTAAAACCTTCAATAACTTTATCAAATCATAACGGATTTTTGCAAAACTTGGTACAGAAAGTATTTTGAGTGATTGAATGTAAATACAAAAATAAAAGTCAAATTTTTAAATTCAAAATGGCGGATTCAATATGGCAGACTTTCCTAAAACTTATTATTAAAAATGATCAAATTTGTTTGAATCTTGCCACTTGGGGGTTTTCGGGGTCGCTGAATACGAATTTGACGTCAGATTTTAAAAATTCAAAATGGCGGATCCAATATGGCGGACGAAAATTAAAAAATTCATTGGATTCGCTCGAAAATCGTTACTTGAGGGTTTTTGGGGTCGCTGATGACGAATTAAACATCAGAGCTTCATCGTTCAGAATGGCGGGTACAATATGATACACAAATTTCATAAAAATTCCTCCAGTTTTAGAAATTTTAATCCGCTTCTTTTAATTTTTAAATGATTTTTAAATTTTGAGAAACTGACTTCAAATTCGTAATCAGCAACCCTGAAAACCCCCGAGTAAAAATTTTCGAGCGAATCCAATGAGTTTTTTAATTTTCGTCCGCCATATTGGATCCGCCATTTTAAATTTTGAAAAACTGACTTCAAATTGGTAATCAGTGACCCCAAAAACCCCAGAATACTAAATTTTATTAAGATCCTGAAAAACTTTTTTCAACAAACCATTTGGCAAAAAAAGTTGAACATTCCTTCGAGAGAACGGAGATTAAGTTTCTGCTTATTAATTACTAACGAGGATACATATAGAAAGAAAAACTTTTTTCTATATACTTTTATAATGTTAAAATAATAGTGTAATTAAATAAAATCAATAATTTTGTGTGGCTCTGATATAAGAAAAAATTAGTAAAAATACCGTTCGGATTTACCCCTGTTTTCCAATTTTCCGGGGTAAATACGAACGGTCTGATATTATTAATAAATTTAACAGAAGGCAAAAATCTAAAATAGTTTCTGTTCTAGTATTCATAACAAACAATTATAAATAATAAAATGAATGTTTAGCTTCTTTTTCTTCAAATACGAAACAAAGTACTGAAAGAGTGTCATCTTTGATTTTCAATCATTTTTGCAATACTGGTTATCTTTGTTTATGATGTTGCTAATTAACAAACGGAAAATGGGATAATACTTAGAATCTCTTGAAGAGGATCTGAGGTAAAAATTTTCATGTCTAACTTATTTTTTAAAATTTTAATGAAGCTGAATTAATTAGCTTTCGGATTTACCCCGGCTGACCCTAGTCACTTTACTCTCAAATTATATATGTTTATAAGTTATGTTAATATAGTTTAACTTAAATTAATATTATCACTTTATTTAAATAAATTTTAAGACCTTTTTTGAAATGATAATACATATAAATTGTTTAACAGTGTCTAAATTTCCAATATAATAGCAGCAATGGTTTTGCCTGTTTTAATTTTCGCCCTATTTTTAGTAAAATATATACGAAATTTGTTATTAATCTTTTTTCGTTTCTGTACTTAACTGCTTCCAAAGATGTCGAAAAGTACAACGTTTCTTAATTCATATCGCCATGTCAAGAACATTTTACAACTGACAATGAATAAAATATTTAACCAGAATAGAATTAAAGTTAAGTAATATGTGCTGTGATTGCTAGTAAAATAATTTATAAATTCCTAAAAAATAAAAGTAAATATGCAAAACCTATCCTCACTTCATGTAAACAATAAGAAAGAAGAGAATAAACAATTACAATGTAAAGATATGAGGTTCGGTTTCGGACCACTCCCATTATTTTCACAAAATGTTTTGCCAATCACTTATATCAATGGAATCAATTTAATTTGAATGTTGTGCGTTGAAGTTAAGGTCATACACAATCAAAATTAATTTTGTAAAAATTTTCCTGTATTCAAAAAACACTGTTAGCTCGAATTCCGTATAGGTCAAAAATTAATCTAACCAATGCTAAAATCTAATATTGCTTGAATTTTCAAAATGAAATCAAACTCATTGATAAAACTTGTGGCCCAGTTGTTGGTGTTGTGAAAGTGTTCGATTGATGGTACTGACGAATTTTTTTAGTGGTACTATGTTTAAGAAAATTAAGGGGGTCGGTATGGGACCACCCTCCCCTATATAGTTTAACTGATCTTTGCTGTCAAATCTTTAATAATTATCTACCCGTGTGGAAAAATTTTAGGGCTTAAGCGCTTAAGATGGTCTTTCTAGACGAAGGACAGACTCTTTGTAGTCGAGCGGCTGTTCAGAATTGAAACGAAACTTCCACGCTATCGTCAAGAATAGACCAGCGTTTCTGGTCTGATCAGCAGCGCTAGTAAATTCTAATCTACGTATATTCAAAATTTCTCATTATATCTTATGACAACTATTCTTATAATGATAAGACTTAATTATATTTAAAATAATTTTAATGACTTTTTTTTTACATAAAAAGTATTAAAAAATATTTTAACTTTCTGTATTTTTCACTTCAACTTTCTTTAAGCGTAAGTCTTTGTGCCCCTCCCAATCTTTGGCATTGGAGATAGTAGTCTTTTTGTAAAATAAAATTTACTACAAATCAAAACAGCCGGATGAAACTAGCAGTTGTATTCAGCACCAATCTTTAGACGTGAACCACTAATTAATGAAATTAATAAATAGAAACTTACTATATTTGCTATTTAGTAGATATTGATTCTCAAATAACAGTACTCGATGGTTTTTTAAATTATTAAGTATTACTAAATTTGAAGAAGAGGCATATTGATAGATGACGCCTAGACATTGATGTTGAGTACGACTGCTAGCTTCAGCCGATGTAATCAAAACACATAGAAACACATTAAAATCTATTTTTTTCAGTGCATATTTAAAATTAAATTATACAGGAAACAACAACAACAACATAGCACATTATCATTCACATAAAACAGAAACCACAACGAATACTAAAAATCACAAAGAAAATGTACCATACGCAGACTGATCTAACGACGCCAAACAACGCGACGCCATTACGTGCCATGTTACTTAACAGCTGGGCACACATCGACGCATGCGCATATAACATCCTATACCAAATTTAGACGGTCTCAATAATGGTTCGGTCACAGCTCGGCTGGCTGCCTGCCTGCAGGTCGTCATGACAATACATAAGAGTAAGAGAGTCAGACAATTTAAATTATTCGTCTCCCCTCTCTTACTCTCGTGGCGGCTGCCTGCGCAGGCAGGCAGGCAGCCGAGGTGTGACCGTGCCATAACACCGTACTAGACGGACATATTTGACTTAGGCTTCTTCTAATAAGCCTATCTGTTACGTCACTGATTGATAATCGGGAAATCATTGGACTCTAGACTGCCACAATATTTTTCTACACGGATAATTTTACTTTTTCATTTTGTCAATTATTTATTTTTTTAGGTAATGTTTTGTAATTACAATACGATACTTACATCCACTATTTAAAAACAAGGAAATTTACAACATAATTGGATTGTGAAGTTTTAAAAATAATTATATATTCTAACTTTAATTTAATTTATATAATATAATTTATAAAATTTGGTTAAAATTCGACCATGTGTAATAGCAACTGAATGTTACGCACGCCAACTGTAAACTCATAACTTATTGCGTCTTGCAAGTCACTGCTCTGAGTTTGACTCAACGAGGTCTATTAAGTTGCTCCTTAGCCGATGGCAAGACAGGCTAGATTAGACGGGCTACACTATATCTGTCTAGTCTCTTTGTAGACACCAGACTTCCATAAAATTATTCCACACGGGTATTACAACTAAGAAGTTTGCGATGACAACGAACCACATCGTTTTGTCAACTAACATAAGTATTTTGAGTGAGTTCGCTGTCATATAGCGAACCATTTTGATATGACAGCAAACTTGTTAGCTATGTTCCTATTTCAACTAACCAATCTTTCCATGCGTGTAGGATTATTTTAAAAATCGAGAAACTATGCAAATTTTTTGTTGAGAGTTGGATTAAGGGGTTAAAGGACACAAAATAAATACTATAATATATATCATACTTATGATTGATAATTTGATAAAGGTGAAACAAGTTAACAATCTTTCCGAATCAATTTTGATAATTTGGTTGGGTTACCTGAGAAGTTAAAAACAATTTCAAATTATTAATGATGTTTTTTACATGGCGTCGCAATAAAATGCTACGTAAATCACAACACTTATTCATTTTGTAAATTACATGTTATACTTTTTCGTAAGGGATGTGTTTAGGACTCCCAAAGTACATGGGCGTTCTGAGAACTGTCTTAAGGCGCTTGTATACCTTAACATTTTTAGTTGGCTATTCCCATAGAGAAATTCGCCAACTTTCAATTTTTTGGATATTCTTTATGGGCATAGCCGATCAAAATTAAAGAAACCTCTGGACGTTTCTGAATATACTCAGGTAGAGGTATACAAGTACCATGTGATAGTACTGTGTTATTCTTTTATATTGTAATATATATTTTATTATTATATAATGTAAATAAATATAACGCAAAATTATATGTTATTTATAGTTACATTATATTACTTAGGACAGCGTAATCGATGAACCGATATGTTTTTATTACAGATATATCGTTCTTCCTGATACCTTCATTATACACCGTCCACATACACCTAGTCAAGATATTGTGAAATTTAGAGCCAGCTTTATTTATCGGAGGTAAAGTTTAAGATACTTATTTATTTATGAAACATGTTAATTTAAAATTCGTATAGTAGATATATACTCTAAGACGATGACTCTGCAGAATTCTTTCATTGAAAAAGTTTAATTAAAAAAATAATTTTTTTTAATTATTTGAAATCTTTCTTATTGAAATATTTATTTAGAGGATTTTTTAATGATTGGAATTTCTTAAAATAATAATTAAGTGGAAATGATAAAAGTAATCTTAAAAGTTCACAATGGAAATAATCAATGCAATTTTTAAATAAGAATAAATAATATAAGAGTCCATTTATATGGCTGTAATTAAGTCATTAAAAAATTTTGTTAATCTTAGTAGTTTTAGTGGTATATTGTTAATTTTAATTAACGTTAGTGACACCAATTTACTGTCTTTTTTAAACTCTGAGACTAATACGTATTTGTCACTGTCTTGTATTAAAGATTACTTTAAAAGTATTATTTGTAAATATTTAAGTTTTACGACGTCGTTAATAGCATGATTTGATTAAAACTTAAATATAATTTAATTTATTAGTAATTTAGGTTGAGATTTTGTGCGCTATTCAATACTATCATAGACTTGAATATTTTCTTAAAGAAGATAAAGTAATGAATTATGTAAGAATTTTTATTTTAATAATCGTATTAAATATATTTATGCAAGGATTTGTTATAGTGAAATCTTGATTTTAGGACAGATACAATTTTCCAAATGCTTTTCTTGTTCTAACTTTATTGCAAAGTTGCTAATTTCCGAATCATGATTTCGTAAAGTGTTATCTCCATCTTGTATACTATGAAAAGTTTTCGTGTCGATGGATTCTTCGCTTTCGATTGCAGTTTGTGGTAGGGTTGGAAAGTGAAAAGCAAAAGTCGACTTTCGACTTTACGATCGAGTCTTATTAGGTCGACTTTGATAATCGATTAATCGGAGTGAAAAGTCGACTTTAATCGACTTTTCGACTTTAAGCATAAATTAAAGAATTGCATACATTGAAATTTATGAATGCTTATTATAAAATGCTATAAAATGTAATAAAAATTTTAATTTTTATAACAGAAAATAAAATTTTTAAAGTAAAATAATATAAAAGCTTAGTGCGCACAGTCTTAACTTGACCACAATGTGTTATCTGCACTTTTAAGAAACAGAAGAATGTCCAAATGCATAGGTGACAAACGAGTTCTAAGTTGATTCGCTATGAGTCCCGCGTGTGAGAAAAGACGTTCACTTGGCACTGAGGTTGCTAAAATTGTCAAAAATTGTTCAGCAACTTTTTAAACATGTGGGTACTCCCCTTTCAATATTTTCCACACTTAAAGTGGACTAGGATTCCTTTAGCGAGAAACAGGAGGCCTATTAGCATACTGTCTTAGCTCGATTGGAATACCACCTGTGACATCCTGAACTGCTTCTACGTTGTTATTAATAACTTCATCGAATTCTTGCCAATCATCTTTGGAATACTCTTGATTTTCCTGAATAATATTTAATTGTAGTGAAACGCGATTTTTTTCTATCTTTTCCATTACAAGTTTACCTGAAATGTTGTAATTGTCTGTCATAAAAATAGCTTTATTTACTAAAAAATTATAAATTGAAAACATACCAACAAAAGAAAGAGCGTACGAATATCCCAATGGATTTTGAAAAGATGGTTTTTAAAACGAGGGTCTAAAATGGTAGCAGCTGCGAAATTTTGAACTAGTTCGATTTTAGAAATTTGTTTTCGATTTCAGTAAGAATTTTTTCCCTTAATTTTCTTCTAATTTCTGATGCACCTAAATGTTTTTCTGTTTTTTAAGATTAATAATTAAAGTTACATTTTTCTCGGAGGACAGTTCTTTAGTGACCTGTTCTAATGGCTTTAACAAATCACTGACTTCAGTCAAAACATCCAGTTCATCAAAAGAGAGTATATTAGGTGGTTTGCGCCTCGTATTTCTTTCTCTTTGAAGCTGCAGGAGAACTCTACTAACAAAGTCTGATAAATTTATAAAACGTCTCTAACATGTCGTAACATGAGTTCTAACGAGTCCTTACTTCTTGAATTAATTTTCAACTCTCGTTTTCTGATTTTTCGTTTTCATGTGCCTGTAATTTAATAAGTTCATCCGTTGCAACAGAACTACTTCGAAAAAATGATACAATCTTTTTTACTTTAATGATTAGTTCCTTCAAATTCATTTCTCCTCCTTGAGGAGTTTCAGCATTTTCAATACAATCTAGAATATCGGCTAATTCATCTTTATTTTCAGGTAGATCGAGAATAAAGTTTTCATCTTCTGTAGATGGGTTTTTATAGTTAAAAATTCCAATAACCGCTTGTCCAATTCCATTAATGAAGTGAGCAAGACACGATACATGTTTGTGAGCACCAAACTCCTCTTTAATGGCCCCTTTGATATTACTTCCTCCATCACTTACAATGGCAACAATCTTATCGTCAGTTATTTTCCAATGATCAAAAATTTCTCTTAAAGCAATTCTGAGGTTAGGAATGGTTTTTCTTTCTCTTATAATTTTTGCCCCAATTTCTATAGACATTAGATTTGTTGCATCTATATAATGAGCTGTTAAACCCAGGTAGCTACGTATAGAATTTTTGTGTGGCCATATATCTGTCGTGAGTCATATCCAATTCAATAATTCAAATTTTGAAGAAATATACCATCTTTAGCGCATGGTGGCCTTGAATCAACTTTGAATGAAATGTCTTAGCACATCTTTTTTTTGCTGATTTGGGTTATTTGCATTCTAAATAATGTGTAAAAAATTTATAGCCCATAACTTGTCGAGCCGTTTTTATATATATATTATATATAACCTTTTCGTTAATTTTTTTCTGTACAGTAACTGGTATAATTTCCGTAAATTGGCAAAAATATGTGCCTTAACATGTATTGTAATATTTAAACAGAACTGACTTATTGTATCAGAAATATTATTTAAAATTAAAGAAAAGTATTAGGGTCAGTTGGGGTAAATCCGGACAGTGGGCAAATACGGACAAAAGGTGTTGGATCTTAATTTACAAATTAAAAATTCAGTTCGACGTCAATATTTTAAGCTCAGATCCTTTAAAAGAGATTCTGACTACTTCCATGGTTTTATCTCGACAATTGTCAACAGGATAATTTAAAAACTTAGTGTAAATCTGGACAGAGCTTCTATTACATTTTAAAAGGTGGTGTAAGTATTGTAATTCGACTAATTTTTAAAAAAGTCCGGCATATTGGATCCGGCATTTTTAATTTTCAAAATCTGACTTTGTATTCGTATTCAATAATCCCAAAAACTTTTCTTTATCAAGTTTTATTAAAATCCATTAAAATTTGTTAAAGCTATATATGTTTTTCATTATTACTTTTTGAATCGTTAATTGATTAACTTTTATGATATTACAACACTTAACTGATTCAACTTTTATACATCTAGTAATGACAGGCGGCAAGACGTGTGTTACAGCCATTTTGTCAGTAGAGGGTAGAAGCAAGAAGGGAGCGTAAAGGCTCAGCTGTCAAAATGATTCGCATTACATTGCTATGGAAATTCCAATGCTGCAACCGTGTTTCTGTATGGATTAACAAAATCTTTTCAATTGAGACAATTAAAAACACTTGTGTCAAATGTACGTTGTCATATTTTGTAAAAAGTGCCTGTAAACAGAGGGAAATCTGTTAGAAAATGAATGTTAACCAATTTTACGTCATTTAAACCGATCAGTGCCGTATTTGTTGGGTGATAAGTGTTAGTCGCACATTATCGAGAAATTGAAGAGACCATCGAACACCGTTAAGCAATTTTGGAACTTGTATTTTATGTACTACCAGTAAATGATTTGCTAGAGTTGTAGTACTCTGATTATAAGACATTTATTTCTTACAGACGTTACATTTTACTTTTTTACTTGTAATTTTAACGAAATGGGACCAAACCGCACTTGGTGCCATATTCTATCGATTTTTTTCAAAACATAATTATCCGATGAAGGTTAGGCTGCGATAACGAAAGGAATTAAAACAAAACACTGTTGACAGTTTGTTTTCGAAATCGACCGGAATTTCACGAAACTTCTGACCATATCTGTTTCTGATTGGTGGAAATTTTTAATTGTCAGTGCAGTAACATTTATTTTAAATATTATAAGAATTAATTCATATTTTAACAATATTTTTCAAAATTTCAAAAAGAATTTTAAAAAAATTTTTTAAGACCAAAGTCGACTTTAATATTCAAGATCGATTGTGAAAAGTCGACCTTCAGAAGGTAAAAGTCGACTTTAGACTAAAGTCGAAGTCGATTTTACCATCCCTAGTTTGTGGTTTATTTACAGAAGATGAGATATTATGATCTGATTGTTCTTTATCCTTTAAAGAATTTTGGTTTGTGAGAGAATCCCTAAATATGATTGGTACCATTATGAAATCGGAATAATATACCTTCTTACGTTTAGGCCTGGTTTTTTATAAAATAATTTCTTTAGAAATAGTCATTTTGAAAATATCGACGCCTCCCGTTCATATAATGCTTATTGAAAAGCTAATGCCATATAGTTCCTATTCAAGATTCTGTGCCATATAGTTCTTATTCGATGTTCCGGGGAATATAGTTCTTATTCAAGTTCAGGGTATTATAAGTCTTATTCAAGTTTTAGGGTAATAAAATTCTTATTTAAGTTTTATAATAAATAATTTCTTTTTTTTAATGAAGGTTAATAATTCTGCTTTTATAGATAGTAACTTTTAATAATATTCAGACATTAATAAAATCCAGAATATTATTTTTTAATTGAATAATCATAAAAAAATTTTTTTAGATCCTTTCACAAATCTATAAATTAGGTTATGTCATTTTTGCAAAGCCAAAAATAAAGTATTTAAAAATTTTTCTTTTAATTTATTTTATATGGATTCAGAAACAATCATTAAGAGCAATCATCAATTAATTAATAATGGATTTGTAGTTTTTGTTAATTGATATCAAATCAACAAAATTTATTTTACGTAGTTTATGCATATTGGATTTTGCAAACTTACAATTATGAAATGATTTTGCATGAATTTTAATCATGAAATGCCCATATTACCTGTAAGAATTAATATTTTATTGATTTAAATATTGACAAAAATTCAAGGGAACCACCTGTTATTAAGAGAAAAAAAGCATGTTGTTATATCTTTTACATTCTTCTCTCAAATAAATGCTTAGCTTTTCGTCGGTAAATCTGTGCTGCAAATTTCTGGATGCAATGTTATATTCTTGAAAATAGTGATCCCTGTTATAGAAATTTTATAACCCTGTGAAGTCATGTACGTATTTTGACAAAGTTCTTCAAAATCCGTGTTCCTCTTTTGGTTTTCAAATTCATTATTGTGGTAGGTCCTCCTATTACACTGTTGATTTTGTTGGTTCCCTATTTACCACTGTTGATCATTTGGTTTGTTGCAATAATTCTGTGTATCCAGTAGAGAGAGTAAACAAATAAAACATGTAATTTCAACCCCCAAAAAAAATTAATGACTTAGACAATAAAAAAAACTCCTTCTACTTTAAAAATTAATTTTTCTATTTGTTAGTTGAGTTAAACAAAATGGAGAAAAAAGTTATATTTTTTATTGTTGGCCAAAAGCGTCGATTTTTCTTTTGGAGATTGGAATTGTATATTTTATTTTTTAAATAAATATAACTTTTGTTCTTCACTTTGTGTAACTCAACCAACAAATAGAAAAATTGTTTTTAAAAGTAGGAGAGGTTTTTTTTTTTATTGGTCTAAGCCGTTTATTTTTTCTTTTGGGGGTTGGGATTACATGTTTTATTTTTTAAATATAAATTTTTTACTCTATTTTGTGTTACTTAACCAACAAATAAAAAAAAAGCTTTCTTCATGCAGGAGAAGTTTCAACTTTATTTGTTTTGGTCTAAATCATCCATTTTTTCTTTTAGAGGTTCAAATTTTTTTTGCATTATTTAAATAGGGTAAGTGTGCCAACTATGGCGCGGTTTTGGTTTAGCCATCATTGAAATAGAAAATTAAAAAATTATAATGAAAGAAGTAAATTTATGTCTTATTAAACTAAAAGCTTGTGCAATTTAGAAAATAAAACATTAATAAAAACTTAATAAAAATTAATTATCTAAACAAATTAAAGCAATAAAAAATAAGGTCAAAAACGTCAATTGTGGCGGGATTGAGTCAATTTCGGCGCGCCAATTACGGCGGGGAAAATAACGTGTATTTAGAGGTTGTGTTGCGCGTCAAAACTGAAGCACGTGCATTCAATAGAAATGTGCCAATTATGGCGAGGCAAAATATTTGTTCTTAAATAATTAAATTAATAATAGTTTAAGTGTGTTTCTTTTCGTACAATTATATCGAGTAAGGTTGAAAATAATTTTGTAAACATTTTCAAGTAACTATATTATTCTAAAATAGTAAATAATTGTATTTTTCACAAAGTCGCCATAATAGGAGCACCCGCCACAATTGACACATTTACCCTATAACTTTTTCTCCGTTTTTGTTTATTATATATTTTATTTTTTAAATAAATATAACTTTTTTTCTCCATTTTGTGTAACTTAACTAAAAAATAAAAGAATAGGTTTCTTTATGTAGGATGAGTTGAAACTTGTTATGTCCCGAGCAAAAGAAAGGCTTTTAAATAAATTTGATTATTTAGTTAAAAGAGATTGTAAAACCAGTTAGCTGATTAATCAGGTTGGTAAGGCCTGATCTTTATTTTTATAGTAGGATCGTGATCACTTGTCAAAACTATGGGTTTTGCGTTAAAAACAAGAATAATATTCCTTTTATGAATTTATTGTTTACAACATTAATTAAAATTACAATTATTACAATTCATTACTTACGTTTATTACACAATATTCGTTGACAGAATACAGCAAAGTCGTTATATTTAGGTTCTTGATTGGTTTCGTTTCAAGTGAATGAAACTTAAAGTTTGTTATGTTACACTTATGTAACTTTCACAACTTTGTAAGAGTTTTGCTATAAATTAACAGTTTCACGTTATCCAAGTGTTAAATTATTTATCTTGCACCTTTTACGGAAAGAAACTTGTTTCTAAGTGATAACAATATAACTTGCACCTTTTACGGAAGGAATTAATGAAATTTACACTGTTAATTTTGTATAACAAATACGACAGTTAAAACAACAAAATTAATGATTCTAAGTGTTAAATTATTATCTTGCACCTTTTTACGGGAAAGAAACTTGTTTCTAAGTGATAAATAATCTAACTTGCACCTTTTACGGAAAGAATTCGGTAACTCGCGTTTAAACTGAAGGGTCGCTCTACAATGATACTATTCGCTCTGAATTACACCGGAACTTTTGACAATCGCTCTTGATTTTGCATTGGCTTATATAGGACTTTTGGTCTATGTATCGTGTGGGGAAATTAGCAAAAAACACGTTTCTGGTAGAAAGAGCATGTAACACGTTCCTAGCCAAAAGAGCATTTGTCACGTTTTTATCTAAAAGAGCATTGAGCACATACAGATGTAATATGATCTTTTATTTTTCATTCTAGTTTCTATATATCTATTATTGAGAATTATAATAATAGATATTTTGCTCTATTAATCGAATCGACAATCGATTATCGATTAATCGATTGTCGACTATCGATTAATTTTTCGATTCGACCAATTTAAAGGAATTTTAAATTGATTGTTTGGTAATAAACGTAAATTAGCAGTAATTGAAAGTTATTAGTTATTTTAAATAATTGTTCTTAATAATATTAATTAATTTCACAATTTACATTCGTTTCTCTGTCATTCTTTTCAATCATGCGTCATCTTTTTCATTCATGGCTTTGACACTTGTCGCAAAGGCATAGTACGTGATTCAGTTTTACTATTTCATTCACATGAGTAGTAACACGTGCTAATGACTCATGTGAATGAAGAATTATAATATTTAATTATGATTTCTATTTTTATGTTTCTATATACGGGATTCGTGAAAAGTATTGTATTAATTTAAACCATGCCTTTGGACATTGTTCAATTATTATATTTATAATTCTCATTTAGTTAATTGATTAACTGAATTAACAATTATTATTAATTTACAAAATTTTAAAATATCTCGGGATGTAACAGTCCTCCCTCCTTAAATTGTTCTTCGTCCTCGAGGAACTTAAAAAGTGTATTGCGAATATTCATGATTTTATAATCTAGTGATTTTAAGTGAGTTTAATAGTTTCTACAATAATTATTTTGCTGACAAGGTAAGTTGACAATTTTAGTTTACTTTGGAATGTGGTGAACGTGTCTTTAGATAGGATACATGAAGGATGAGGTAAGTTGTTATGGAAATATTGGCGAAATGTCCCACGGTTTCGATGTTCTTCTTGAGACAAAGGATTTGCTGCTATCGTCAATTTTGAGGGCTGGTGATCTCAGGATCCGCGGTGTCCATGTCTATTATTCTCCTCAGTTTCCTTTTGATAATGAGCGATACTGGTTCGGTAAGCGACGCATCCACCATTGATTTTCCCAATTATTGTGAGGAAAACATGATATCGGTACCGTCGTCACTTTTCACGGAAGTCTCCTTTGGTGAGAAATTTTAATGTTTAATTTCCTTTTTCTCCTATTTTTCTTCCTTTTCTTTTACAATGAGTGACGTTAATTTAAATGACACTAGTGATAATGAAAACGATTATATTGAACAATTTAATCTGGATTTGTTTAATGATTCTGTGACTCATGACGAAAGTGTGCGGGAATTGAGTGACACTTCGGAATTAGCGGAAAATTCTAGTGTAAATAACCGAATTGTCGTAGAAGAGACAATTGCATTGCCTTCAGCCTCATCGGGACCAAGTGTTTCCAGATTGACCTCTGAATTTTCCGCAGAAGTTGGTGCAGTTTTCCCTTCGACAAGTGCCACGTTTACTGACGAATTTTCTGCCTTTAACACTGAAATTCGTAATTACGATAGTTTAACTAGACCATTAGGACCTTCGATTTCTAGTTCTTCGATATTTCACGTCTCTCAACATAGACTCTTGGGGTTGAGAATTGTTGATATTGAGGAGTCATTGGGCATTTATCAATTTGCCATTTGGAGAGTACCTTTTGGATCTGCTGCCAGAATTATCTGCGATTTGTGCTCGTCAATCTTTGAGTCTCCTTTTGATATCAGTGAATTTAAAATAATTAGGCGATTGGATTCTAAACGTAAAGGGGTGATAGTGCGTGTCCCTAGTGCGGAGTTAAAAAGATCAATTTTCACTTTAAAACATATTTTTTTGTATAGAGGATATCACATAGATATTCTGTAATTTATTATGTAATTAGTCCCTTTTTGTGTAATTTTGATGCATGAGTTTTGTTTATAATTTTTTAAATTTTCTCTCCTTGTATTTTGTTATAGATTCCATCAATAGTGCCTTTATTCGTCGGCCCTTTAAACTGAAGTTGTTGGCTCAAATCCTTTTTGGTGTCACCGAGTTACACAGGATATCTCGGGAGATAAAGGGTTTAAGGTGTGCACGAGGATTTGTTCCAAATTATCAAATAATAAGTCGTCCTGATTCGCAGTTGAAGATGATTTTCCGTAAACTATCGGCTTCTTGGTCGGTGGTGAAGGGAAACTCGATAGCAGTGCGGAAATTGAAGAATAGTAAATCGAAGTTGGAAAGGAAATTGATGCGTTTGGTTGCAGCCCTTATTGTTTCGTCGCAGAATAGGGCGAGCCTCATAAGGTAATTTAGAAACTATATTTATTTTCTTTCTTGCTCTTTTGTGATTTATAATTTTTTATAATCGGTGGTTCTTCTTTTCTCTTTTTTTTTTTTTAGTTTGCAGGGAAAGAACGGTCGTTTTTGTCGTTGTGGGAGGTTTATTTCTATCAATCGAAAGGAATTGAAGTGTATTTGTGGTGGCAATACAATTGAATCCGAGGAAGAAGAAATAGATGTAATTAATTAATTATTACAATCTTTCATATATAAAATTTTTTTTTTTTTTTTGTTTTTTTGCTTACACATACATGAACATGCATACATACATTCACACATATACTTCTCTAAACAATAATTGTATATACTTTCGTATTTTATAATAAATTGGATGTTTTTAATATAACATTTCTGTGTTTGAATTTACCTTTCCTTATTTGTCAGAATTTTATTACAATTTTTGAAGTTTTTAGCTTTTCCTTTGATTTTATTGGCTTATATTAAAAATTTTTGAATTCCAATCTATTTTGACTTGAACAGTATATTTATTTGTGGATTTATCGAATACTATTGATTAATTTGGCAGTCCAAATTCAATTTTTTTTTGTCCTTTTGTTAAAATTTTAATTGCTTTTAATTTCTTTTATATAAATTTTTGTTAAAATCGATTAATCTATTGATTAAATCGATTTTTCAAGTAGAGTACTGCGAGAGAAATATCAAGGAAGCATAAATGCGCAGGGAGTATATTTATAGGTTTGAGCGGAGATCGAGCGACTTTCAACGCCTGAATCATCGGTATGGTCGATATGCAATCCTATATGGGCCAGGAAACTCATAATTTCTTTTAAATTGATTAACAATCTTCTTTAAATTACAATAGCAATACTTTATTGATTTTATTTATAAACTATCTCCTTTAATATGTATTTTCTCTTTTCACGGATTATTTATTATTGCTATTGTTATTACTGTGATTGTTATTTTCATCAATATTATTAAAAATAATATATTCTATTACAGTTTATTAAAAGTTTATTTGAATTTTATTCTTTATTTAATAATGATGATAAAATTTTAATTAAAGTTTATAATTGTTAGTGGAAAAATTGTCATATATATATTTTTTTTTGAAATTAATTCACTATTTAATAATTAAATTATTAAATAATAAATAGTGTAATCAACTTTATAATTAGTTATTCGTTTACCTATTTATTATTAATATATATATTTGTTTTTATTTAATTTTTGCAAAATTGACTATATGTGGTCATATAATTGAATTTTGTGTTTATTTTCTATCAATCATTACTGATAATTCGATAATATTAAGGTTTTTAGAGCACGAAACATAGCAAGCGAACATGCGTGGTAAGAGTGTACGCGACATCGAGGCCGTATGCATTGGAGATTTTAATGCCGCTCGATCTCGCCTACCGCATAAGGGTGTAAGCGACATCGAGGCCGTATGCGTTGGAGATTTTAATGCCGCTCGATCTCGCTTACTGTGTGAGAGAGATGTGGGCCTGGCTATACTACTATTGGGCATGAGGCGTGGCAGTAGTATTAGCCACGCGGCTCGTACTCCTGCCTCGCAGCCATCCTCTGTTGCTTTCATGCCTCCCTGATACTTTCAGCTTCACGCGGAGACTTTTACTGGCATTTATTATTAACAATAATTGTTAATAATGTCATAATTAACGAATTATCTTGTAATTTAATTGATTTTTATTAGTATTCTTAATTTTAAGATGTTTTCTTTTTATTCTATATTTATTTTTAAATTTCGACAATCATTAATTAATATAATATTAATTAATTATTGTTTAATGCTTTATTAATTAGCTATTTTAATATTTTATTAATATTCATTAAGTTGATCAATAATTTATCGTTTAATTCATACTTACATATATATATATATATATATTTTTTTTTGTTGATTAATTTAATTGTTTGTAATTACTTTGGCCAATTATAATTAACGAAATCAACCACAAACAATCATAATTATTATTCTAATCTAGTATTTGTTAATGAATTAGTTAATAGTTAATAAAATATTCATATATTTTAGTTTATAATCATTAGTTATTTATTAATGAAAAAGCTTGGTTATTATTCTTTTTAAATGTTAAATATATGCATGCATTTTTGTTAATGTTGGTTAATTAGGATTCGTATAAGCATATTTAGTATTTATAAGCATTAATGTTGATTTTTATTGTGGTTTTTATTCGATTTCCATCGTGAATAGCGAATTTTAAATTTTGAATTTGAATTATTTACCGCTTTTTCATGATGGTTGCCGAACAAGACATGCGCGATATATACATGGCTTCAGGGTCGATTCATGCGATCGATGTTTGTGAGCTTAAGGCGGTGTCAAAGTCGATTGGATTTTCCCATTGAAGCTCAATGCAAAAATCCAATCGACTTTGACACCGCCTTAAGGGGATCCCACATACCGACAATGCATATCTAAAATGGTGAAAAATCTGCAACGACCGTTTCTTGGAAAATATAAGATATAATGAACTATAAATTTGACAAACTCACTTTTTAACATAAATACACAAGATGAGTATTTTATTTGTTGTAATTATTGAAAAAAAATTATTCATAAAAAATTAAATATGAGCAGTTTCCAACAGCCTAAACTGCAACGACCTTTTCTTGAAAACAACAAAATCAAAATACTTTTCCATTTGACAAACTTAATTTCAATAAAAAAATGCACATAATAAGATTCATTCTATATAAAAAAAAGAATATAAAACTTTAATTTATGTAAACTATTTTGTATAGCAATTTGCAACAAGAAAAACACATCTGACAGATGTTTAGTGATACATAGAACCAAGAGATGGCGCCAAAGGTACCAAAACTGACAAATTTTCATTATTTTTAACTTTAAATTAACAACAATGAAACATAATGTCTTCTTTTTGAGTGAAAATTCATTAGTGATAAAAGATACACAATGGGAGAAATATATTTTGTTAAAATTGTTAAAGAAAAACTAATGTTAGTAAATTAAATATCATGTGCTACCGAACAGCTGTCACTTATATACTTTGGGAAAAATAAAGTTTTTATTTATTTCTGAATAGCAAATGAGTCTCATCCTGTGTATTTTCCTACTAAATTAAATTTCCCAAATGGAAAAATTATTTTGTTTCGTTGTTTTCGAGAAATGGTCGTTGCAGTTTGAGCTGTTGTCAAAAGACCTGTTACATGAAAACTGTTCATATTTAATTTCTTATGAATAATTACAACAAATAAAATACTCATCCTGTGTATTTGTGTTAAAAAGTGAGTTTGTCAAATTTATAGGTCATAATATCTTATATATTCCAAGAAACGGTCGTTGCAGATTTTTAGCCATTTTAGATCTGCATTGTCGGTATGTGGGATCCCCTTAAGGTTTTCAGCGCGCTGATTTGAATTGTGTCGCCTCTTGGCGGTTTATAGTAGCCTGGTTATTTCAACTCTGTTAGTGGCTCTATTTCTTTAAATTTTTCGGGATTTTTGGGCCTGGTCCTCCCTCCTTAGAGTGTGCATTGTCCCCAATGTATGTGAGCTCCAATTGGACCAATAATCCTTATACATTTGATCGATTATTATTCGATCTTTGTCTTCTCTTTGTTACGACTTTATAAAGTACGTATAGATTTTTAACTACTATCAATGCTATCAATAATAATAATATTTTGAAAGCTATTGATATATAATTAACAGCGTCAGATATGTGTCCTAAAAATGGAATTTCCATCTGTAACATCAAATTTATTTTAGTTTTTATTCTTATTTTAGTTTTTATTAAAATGAGGAGGAAAGAAGAAGGCGACCGCCAAATCCCCTTCCTTCATTTTCTTTCGTCCTTCTTTTAATTTTTATTTATTGATTAATTAGTACTACATATGGTTTTATAATATTCTTATGAATATAATGTATATAGATATTTTTTTTTTTAATAATATTGATTATATTTTATTGATTATATTTCTTAATTAAAGTTTGAAGTAGTGTTTTTATCTGATCCAAGTGTTTTTTCTACTTCATGGTTTTTATTAATAAGTTAGAATATTGATTATAATATAGGTTATAAAGGTAAGTTATGATTATTTAATATTATTATTGATTAATTATATTTAAGAAATTAATAAGGGTATTATCTAATTTTTTATAATATCAATATGTAATTCTTGGTGTATGTATTAATTCTTGTAATTATTGATTAAGCATAGTATTGATTATAATTGATTATAATTTATATTTTAAGTAAATATTTGAATATAAATATAATATTTAGTGAATCTATGTTTTGTAATAATGTGATTTTCATAATTATTTACAACTTGATAAACATTTTGTTTATTATTCAATAATCACATTATTTATAAAATTATTTAATTTTATTTTAATTATAAGGGCGAAATTTGAATTTTCGTTTCTCATTAACAGTCGGTATATTAGATAATTAGTGGTTATATTGTCTATATTTTGACAGTTGGTAATTTAATTTATTAATTGATTGTTTTGTATTTGAATGTTAGTATTTTATATAAAAATTTTTTTTTTCTTTTGTTAATTTGTATTTATTTTGAATTGTATGTTTTATTATTATATTGATTTAATCTTTTTGGTTGTTAATTTGATTTGGATGCTGTGTTTTTATGATCTCATCTAAGGGCTTTTATCGCGTTAGAATTTGCAAGGATCGGCAATTTTGAATATGAGTCATTTGAAAACAAAACATCAAGATGAACGGAGGTAAGTGACATTTATTCTGAATTATTTTTGTATTTTGTTGTTATTCTCATTTCTTTTTTTTAATATTGATTTTACCCTTTTTTGTTACAGAAAATAACAACAACAACAAGGACGAAGACCGTAGGTCGGAGTATGCTGGGCCCAATGAGGGTGGTAAGTGTCTTTGTTTTTGTTTTTAATTTTTAATTTTATCCCTCTTTTTTTATTATTATTTTATTATTTTATTAATAAAAAATTTTTTTTTTGTTTCAGAATACGGTTATGAAAATTTTCTGGTGACCCGTTTCATGGGAGGGGGGCGGTTATTTATTCGCCCCCCCGTACATAAATTTAAAAATAATTGTTTCCGGGGACGGGACCCGGTACGTTCTTCTGCCTGGGCAGGCGAGATTTGGGCCCAGTTGTTAGTTTATTTTATATTTTAATATTAAGTTTTTATAATAAATAATTTTTTTTTTGATTTATTGTGTTTTATTTATTAGTTCCTTCTTCTTTTTTTTTGATTGGCCCGTATTTATGAGCTCCACAAGTTGAGCACATAAATATGGGCGTATGTATGCACGGCCCGTATTTATGGGCTTTATGAGCTGGGCCCATATTTATGGGCTTATATTTTACTTGCACTTGTGTGCATAAATTTAAATTCGGGTGGGGAATTTTAAATTTTTATTAAATCTAGGGACTTTTGTATTCAGTGGGTTTTAACCTGCTGGTTACTAAATTTGAATTTTGGACATTGATTATATGCATATAAATCGCATAGTGAATCGTACTTTAGGTTTTCATCCTTGAGAGACTGAATTTGAAGACAAGGATAGGTGTAAGTTGTTTTCTCTTTCTTTATTTGAATGTTTGTTTTCATTTGTTTATTATAAAAATTTTGTGTTTTGGGCTTTGATTTAATAAGTTATTACTTATTTGTTGCTATATTAGATATATTTTCAAACCTGTAGAAAAATTTTTTGATATTGATTATGTGCATATAGATCGCGTGGCTACCTTTATGTTCGATATATCGATACGCGATATTTTTACTTAAAATGCATACTATTGTTTAATTTTAACCTGTTTAATAAATTTACTTATAATTAACAGAATTATTAATAATTATCTTCCGTTTTACAATTTTAATTATTATTGAGATGTACTTTTATTAATAATTGTAATTATGGGTTATAAGAAAAGGACAGATATACTCCGTTTTTCTTCGTTATTTACTGTAATTTACTAAATTTTTGAGTTTTGTTTTTTGATTTAATGAGTTTTTATTTTATTGTTTCTGTTTAATTATGCTTTTTGAATTTTTACTTAACAAATTTGTTTATTTATAAGAATTAACCTTTTAGAAAAGGATAGATACAGTTTGTTTTCTCCTTTTTCTGGTTGAATGAGTACTGTTAATGGTTAGAATTTATTGTTTTAGGAATTTGTTTATGTTTTTCAATAGTCTGATCTTAATTTGTGTTGTAAATTATGGTCGGTTTACAATAATTTTTCAATTATTTGTGTGAAATTAAGGATTACGTTTGTTAAAAATAGTAAAATTTGATTATTTCGGAAAGTTATGGATAGAATTTATTCATTTAGTATTTGATCGAAAGGTAGTGTAATACTTAACCTTAGAACTAGCTGTCACCATCCTGATAAAATAATATTTTCAGCATGAAAATTTGTTTGAAAAATTTATTTTATTTTATTTTGATTTATTTTAGGATTGATTATTATTAATAAATTTTTTGATTATTTAACTAAGTAATCTTTAATTTTATGTCAAATGGTTCTTAATTGTTATAATTAATCAATTATTTAAATAATTATTAGATTTTTTAGATGGGTACAACAAGAAATTGAATTGTTTTATAGATTGTTAAAGAGAAACTTTGTAATTTTGGGTGTTTAATCCCATGAACATGTGGGGCCAGGTAGCTCCCAAAATTCGTCTGAATCATCATTTTTATCATTGAATGGGTTTTGTTTCTGTAGGATTTTCTTATTTCGAATCACGCTAAAGCAATGTTCTTTGGTATGTCCTCTTTTATAACAATACTCGCAGCAATTTTCCCATTTATACAATTTCAATTTTATTAGTGATGGTTCTTCAGGTGTCATAACATAAATTTTGTGTTTTAATGATCGTGGTTTCTCTTCTTCGCTAAAATAATACGTTTTCTCTAATTCTTTTTGTATCATTTTTGCAGCTGAATGTTCTGATTCTCGAATGGTTCTGCAACTTTCTCCCGTTACAATGAATGCATTACTATTTTTATCGTCCGTGACAATGCATTTTACTCTCCACATTTTCCGAATTCAGGACCAGTAGTTTTATCAACTGTGTAGGTTGGTTTATCCAAATTATATTCTGCAGTCAATTCCTCTAATATTCCTTTAGGGTAATTAATACCTTCTATGTTACCTTTGGGAAACGCATAGTTTCTTACCAACTCTCCTTGGATTGGTGGAGTGAAAATGATTTATTTTGACATCTAAAAATTAAATTGTATTATTATTTTATTCATGTGCTAGTTTTAACTTACCTACATGTTTTTGGAACCTATTTCCATTATTATTTACAAGGATTACATTGTTTTTATCAAGGATATCCACAATTGTATATGGACCATGATAGTGGGGGTCAAATTTTCTTTTCATACCTTCTATTACGACATAAGCTTTATCGCCTACTTTTCCTAAGAAAGGTTTGATTGATTTGTCGTATCTTTCTTTGGATTTTGTCTTGGAGTCTATTAAATTTTTGGCTGCTAGAACTCTTATTTCAGTTAGTCTGTTTATGAGCTCTGTTAAGTAGGAACCATAGGTTTCTAATTTTTCCTCTTGTGGAAAGGAACTAGGAGTACGGGCAGTTTTACCAAAAACTAACTCGTAAGGAGTGAAATTAGTTGCTTCATGTACAGAGGTATTGTAAGCAAACATTGCAAAAGGCAATAATCTATCCCAATCGTCACAGTCTGTGGTGTATTGTTTTATATAGTCTGCTAATACAGCATGGCTGCGTTCTAAAGCTCCGTTAGTTTGTGGTCTATAACCTGAAGTTGTTACTTGTTGGACTTTGAATATTTTTGATAGTTTTGACATTAATTTGCCAATAAATGAAGTACCTTTATCGGTTAAAATGACTTTTGGTGCTCCGTAAACTGAAAATAGTTCTTTTGCAACTACGTGAGCAATAGTAGTTGCTGAAATGTCGGGTATTGCTACGGCTATGCAATATTTAGATAAGTGGTCTTGCATAGTTAAAATATGACAATTTCCGTCTGGGGTTGTAGGAAGTTTTCCTACAGTGTCCAATGAGACTTTGTCAAAAACGTCCAAAGGTGTGTCGGTTATAATCATTGGTTCCCTGGTTTTTGCTCTAACTAGTTTTTGAGTTTGACAGGTGGGACATCTTCTCACAAATTCTGTTACTTGTTCTTTTATTCTAGGCCAGTAAAATTTTTCGCGAATTCTTCTGTAAGTTTTTACTATTCCTTTGTGTCCCGCTATTTTACTTCTATGAAATTCGCTGATGATGTCTTCTCTGTTTTCTTCTTTTGGGACAGAAACTTGTCCATAACAGATAGTTATATTAATATCGCTTTTATAGAAAATTGATTCGATTATTTGTGTTAATTCTCCTTTTCGTAATTCATCCGTAAAATCACCGTGTCGGGAAATTCTTACTTCTTTTGCCTTTTCTTTGTGTAAAAAATTTTTAATTCCTGTATTCCTGAAATTAGATCTTCCTTAATTAATGGATCGTAATATTTATCTTTTATTATTATAGAATATACATTATGTTTTCCTCTTGGAGTTACAAGAATTTGTCCTTTAATGGGCTTTTTACTTTTAATTTCCTCTGGATCTATTACTGCAATATCTATAAGCAATCTGCTTATTGGAGTGGTAAATTCACAATCAGCAGATAGAAAATGCACGTAATTGTTTCGATAATAAGTTAGATTTTCTCTGTGACTGGTTATATTCGAGGAATTTTCAGGTGTTTTCGAATAATATGAGGGCAAATCTGGAGGAATGCTTTCTAAGAGTGTTGTTCTTAAAGAAGTTAACTTAATTTTATTTTCCTTAGTTTCCTTTTCAGCTGTATCGCTTTCTTCCTCGTCGTCTGTTTCATTTTCTGATTCGACATCTGTTTCGTGTAGTGAAGTGTGATAAGGTGTTGACATAGCTTTTGGAGTTTTGAAGGTTACAGGTGTGTTGGGTTCTAATGATGCCGACCTAAAGGTTACATTTTTAGCCTTAATCTCATCTGTGTCCATTTTTCGGGGTGTTTGTTGTATTTCTTGTTCTGGTTCTTCGATTTCTTTGATTGATACTTCGCTATCTGAACTTTCTTTAGAATCATTTTCCCATATAGATTCGCCTTTAGCATAATCCCATTGGAAATCCATTTTATGGGAAAATTCTGTATGGTCTCCTGGAATTAATTCATTAGCAGCTTTGTGAATTCCTTCGTCGTCATTTCCATCCGAAAGACTAAGCCAATCTCTTGGAGATTGTGGTGAATCCATTAGCCAATCTTCATGTTGTTTTACGGATTGATTAAAACGAGATATGGAATTTCCTAGGTCCTTCGCTATTTCTTTTCTGCTTAAAAGCGTCGTGTTATCTTCTTCTTCAGAACTGTCTTCGCTTTCACTAATTGGTGGGTCTATCGTTAGTACAGTTGTTTCTGGAATTGGGAAATTTACAACTTTGGATTGCGTTTCTGGAGGTGCACTTTTAGGACCTGGTATATTCTTGATAGCTGCTGGCGGAAGTTTCAAACTGGGGAGTACACTTCTACTTGCCTTTTGAATAGGAGGAATTGGTGTTTCTCTCTCTTCGTCAGTGCTACTTTCAGATGTATTTTCGTCTATTGTTTTTATTCTGGGTTGTAATGCTCTTCTTTGTGATACTCTTGAACCAATAGTGCTTTGGTTTAAATTGGATTTTGAAGTGGATGGTTTTAATATTGATTTTGGAGGTTGTAATTTCGATTTTTGAGGATTAGGAGGAATGTTTGATGAAGTTTTAGTTGGTTTTTTAGGGTTTTTGTCAATACGTTTGTTGATCAAAATTTTTACTTGTTTTTGATCATTACTGGTTTGGGAATTTTCGTCGATATCCTCTTCCATAACATTTCTGGATAGAGCATCGGCATTTGTGTTTAATTTTCCTGATTTGTGTTGAAATTCGTACTCATAATCTCTTAATTTTAATCTCCATCTTATTAATCGTTGTCCTGGATCCTTTATAGTGTCGATCCATCTCAATGGCTCGTGGTCGCTGACTAAAGTGAATTTCTTACCATAAATATAAGGTCTAAAATGATGAACTGCATATAGAACGGCTAGACATTCTTTTTCAGTTGTAGAATAATTTATTTCTGGCGCGTTTAATACTCTGGATAGATAAGCGATAGGTAGATCGAATCCATCTTTTTCCTGACTTAGTACTGCACCTATAGCGTAATCGGATGCATCTGTTGTTAAAGTGAAAGGTTTTTCATAGTCTGGATACTGCAAAATTGGATTGGTACATAGAGCTTCTCTTAGTTCATTAAAACTGTCTTGTTGTTCTTGTTTCCATTCGAATTTTACATCCTTTTTTAATAAATTGTACAATGGCTTGGCTTTGGCTGAAAAGTCCTTGATAAATCTTCGATAGTATCCTGCTAATCCTAAGAATTGTTTGACATTTCTTGATGTTTTGGGGGTTGGAAAATTTTTGACTGCTTCTACTGTTTTTGGGTTGGGTTTTACTCCATCACTACTTATTATATGTCCCAAATATGCTACTTCTTTGTAAAGAAATTCGCATTTTTCTGGTTGTAGTGAAAGATTAGCACCTTTCAATCTTTGTAATAATCTTCTTACCTTTTTACCATGTTCTTCTAAATCATTTGCGTAGACCACGATGTCGTCTAGGTATACAAATAATTCGACTCCTTGGAGACCAGTCAGAACTTGATCCATTAATCTTTGAAAGGTAGATGGTGAATTTTTTAGTCCCATAGGCATTCTTATATATTCATAATGTCCATGTGTGGTAGAAAATGCTGTTTTTGATCTATCAACTGGATCTAGTTCGATTTGATGAAATCCGCTGGCTAAATCAAATACGGAGAAATATTGAGCGCCTCCATTGGTATCTAGTATACTGGTAATATTGGGCAATGGATAGCAATCACCAATTGTCTTCTCATTTAATGCTCTAAAATTAATTACGATTCTCCATTTTTTCTTACCACTTCCATCGATCTTTTTCAGATGGGGAAAACCTATATTGTTTAACATGAATTGGTATTTCATCTTTAGTAATGATTTTATGTTGAACTTTATGAGTTGGAGTTAGTTGTTCTCCGGGGAGATGAAAACTGTTCGGGAATTCTGTTACTATTTGTTGGACATGTTCTTTTTCATCTTTATTTAAATGATCCAATCTTAGATATTCTAATATTGCTGAAACTCTATCTATTGGTGGTGTATATTCTTCTTCTGTGGAGTATTCATCCGAATCTTCGCCTGGTAATTTGTAAAATTCGAAAGGAATTAGTTCCTGAGGTGGTATGTCGATTTCGGCGTCTTCAGATGTCATGTTTATAGCATAGATGTGACAAACTCCATCCTGATTGGTTACTACACCTTCGCCTACTAGTAATCCTTCTGCTGTTTTTATTAAAGGTAGATATCCTTCCTTTAGTTCTGTGTTTAGAACATCGATTGGTATTACTTGTCTAGTTCTGGCCTTAATAGTTACATTCTTTCTTTTATTAGCCTTATTTTCTGTCAATGCTTCTCTGGCTTCGGCTGATTCTTTATCTGCGAAAAATATTGGTTTTATAGGATTGGAATGTGTGACAATTGTGTTATGCCAAAAGGAAATTTCAACCTTTTCTTCGCGCAGATATTCTCGACCCAGTATACCGTCAGATTCTATAGGGAAATCTATAGGTACTACCTGAAAAGTTATTTGTTTTGTGTTTAGTTCAATTTGAACGGTACCCAATGTTAAAATTTTTATGGGAACGATTCCGGCTATGTGTATAGCTTCTTCTCGAATTATATTTAAATCTGGTAATATTATGTTTTCCTTGATTATGTTTACATCTGCTCCTGTATCTATTAACAAGGTTGCTGAGGATGTTTGAAAGCTTGGAGAATTTATAATTATTAGTGGAGATTCTCTTGAATGTCTTGCGTGGAAGATGTGTTTTGTAACGATAGAATCCTCGCGTTGGCTGGACGCTCTTTGTGGTCTCCACTCGTCGTCGCGTCTGTCCGTCGAGTCGTGTTTAAGTTTAAATTATTCTTTTCAAATGAATGTGGGGATTGAGAACGGGGTGGTGTTCTGCTTCCATCTTGATTTTTATTAAAGTATCCTTCTTGCGGAGGAGGATATGGATAGAACGGATATGCTGTGTAAGGCATATAAGCGTTAGGAAGATGAAAATTAGGTTGATTAGGATATAGTTGTGGGTAATGATTATTCGTCATATAAGGAGGATACGAGTTTCTTAAAATTCCAGTGGGGGTGGGTGATTGAGAACGATATCTCGTTTGTTCATAAGGGTATGAGAATTGTACTCTATTACTAGGGCTTCTTTCTCGATTTCTGTAGTCTTGTGATTGATGTCGTGAATAGTAATATGCATTATAATCAGGTTTAAAAGTTTCATGGCGTTGTTCACATTTTAAGGCAATGTCGAAAGCATCTTTAAGATTTTCAGGATTTCGTGCCTCTATTACTGTTGACATTGAATCGGGGAGTCCTTTAATAAAGGATTCCAATGCACAGAGATTTAGAGGTTGCATTTGAATTTTAGCATTAGGAGCTCCATAAGAACTAGCGAGTGCCGCATTTGACCCTGCTAATAATTGAGACAATCTGTCATAAAATTCACTAACATTTTCGTTTCGGTTCATACGAATTGTGGATATTTCTTGCAAATACCATGCATATGACTTATGAGTGGAATATCTTTGTTTTAAATGGTCTATTAATTCGATAATGGTTCCAAAAGACTTACCTTGAGTACTGCTTCTAGCAGCACCCTTTAACTTAGCAAGAATAGATTTCAAATACTGATCTTCACAGTTTTTAGGAATGGATGATGCAGCATTTAAAATATCATCAATAAAATCTTTAACCGGCATATTATGCCCGTCATAAAAAGGAATATTCATTATACCTTGTTGTAACGCAAAACATTCGGCCATAGAATTTACCATAGTGTCATGAAGGGTTCTATTCATAGAAGTCGCAAAGGTTGCATCGTTGGCTGGAGCAGTGGTTTCATCATCATCATTATTATAGTCTCTTTGATGTTTATTTTTGCGCGTCATTTTGTTGTTTATTAGAATAATTCGTTAATAATATCAAATGAAAATGGAAGTCCTAAAACGCCGATAATATCTGATCGGTCGTCACAAATTATGGTTTGAAATTCTAGTACTGTATGATTAATGCAAATTTTCGCTTCCCCGTGTGTTCGTATAGTACCGTCTCTTAAAAAGTATTTTAGTATAAGATTTATTCCTAAGAAAGGGTTAACTTTGTCTTCTTTAATTAAGTTTATTGGTAAAGAAGGATCTAGTATAAATCGGCCTTCGTTACCTATAAAAAATGATGAGTTTAGTAACAATTGAGGATATAATTCGTTATTCCTTATTAGAAAGTGAAAATATGAATTCATAAGGAAGTTCGATATGGTGGTTCACTAGAGAAGCCGCAACCGGCTTAAGGTACGTGTGAGAGTTGCCTTTAAGGTGTACGTCTGACTTGCCTCGCGGCGTACTACTTGTAGCTTTCGCGCGCGAAATCAATGAGTAGTTTAAGTAAATGAGGAGATGATTAATGATATTAACCGCACGATTTAAATATGGCCTTTTATATTAATATGTTTTCCTAATACTTTTCTCACTTGAAAATTGTTTAAATCAATATATCTGTTAACTTTTTGATTTTAAAATTTTTGAAAATATGCCAAAATTTTAGGCACCAAATTAACGAAAAGATTGCTATAACAAAAATTGTTGTTATTAGTGAAAAGTATCGCATGTGTTAATATCGATGATGATCATAATACAAACTCACTAGGATCTGTGTTTAGGAAAGATAATCCCAATATACCTGTCAATTCGTTTTGTCTACTATTAATATAAGTTCGAAACTTAATTGGTTTACTTGCAATTATGATTTCTGTTGTTCCAGAAGTAACGAAAGAACCTGAATTTAAAGTGACTGATTCTGTTTGATCGATTATAATACCTGGTGCTAATTTTCTCTCGTTTATTAAATTGATGTTTATAGCAGGATTTATTAAGAAAAGACCTCTTTTTTCGTTTAAATTAGGTGATGATATATGAATATTAGGAAAAATATCCGTATTAAATTCAACATTATTGACGTAACAATTCATGGATATTTCGGCAAGACGAATTTCGTATTATTCTACAGATGCGTCTAATAAATCGTTGTCTAAACGTATTTGCTCTCCTTCGAGCTCTCCTATCGTATTCTATGGCAATTCGACTAAAATGATTGGTTTCGAATAATCGATCTAGGAATGGTGCGCCTAAAACACCAATAATTTCGGAGTTACTTTCGTAGTCGACAGTTTCAAATTTTAAAGAAAAATCATAAAATTCTACTATGGCACTACCGTCGGTATGAATTGAATTTTGTCGGGTTGTATATCGAGTGTCTCTATCGATGTTAATGAATGAAGATAATTCTGTCTCTTTTATTAAATTTAGTCTACTCGTATTATCGATAAGAAATATACCTTTATGAGATGCTAAATCTCCTGAGACTAACTCAATTTGGGGATAATTAAAGTTATTAATTATGTCAAAATATCTATTCATCTAGATTCCGATTATGTGTATATATATATTTTTTGTTAATTAGATGACTTATTAATCAGCTTATTGTTTATTTGATTAGTTTTATTTCAAAATTTTTTTTTTTGGACTTGTATACCAAATTATTGCAATTAATATTAGGTATACTATTATCATACAACAGTAAACAAAACACATTAATTTTAATGAGTTTATTTCGTTATTTATTGAATTTTAATTACACCTTTTATTTTTTTTAAATTTGCTCCGTTTTATTTAATAGATTTTCAAAAAATTTAGAAAATTCTTCTTGTGTTTTTAATTCTTTAATGGCATTTTTAGTTTGGAAATTTTCTACAAATTTTTCTGATTCTAGTGATGATTCAATATTAAATCTTCTTTGTGCCTTGATTCCTCCTCGATTTCTATTTTTCCTTGTTGTTGGAATTTTATCGCACATAATTCTCAACTGCAAATTAATGACATTTTTAGGTTTTTAATGTCTTTAATAATTTTGTTTATTAATACTTCAAAATATTTTAAAAGCAGTTTACAATTATTTTCAAGAGTCAAAAAAAATTTGGAGAGAGTATAGGGAGTAAATAAATTGACAGATTCGCCGGACGGCGTATTTGTCGTTTGATCAATTAAAATTCGCCGAACGGCGCAATAATAATTTCACGAAATATAAATGGAAGTGATTTTATTTTAATTGGAAGAAAGGAAATCCTTAATTGAACGGTCCCGCCGGACGGCGCAGACTATTCTCAATTTCGAGCCGAAATTCGCCGGACGGCGCAAGGACAGCTCAAATACAGGATTATTTGTGGGAATTAGGAAATTGTTTATAAATTGTAAACAATTAAGAGTTAGTTGAATATGGTTCGAATGTGAATTTTGAATTTAGAGTTAATTCTGACTCTTAAATTAAAATTGTAAAAAAATTTTTTTTTTTTGATAAAATTTTTTTTTTTAATTAATTTGTTTATAACAAAAGTGACAATCCCACCGCTGCCACCAAATCAGCTGTTATGTCCCGAGCAAAAGAAAGGCTTTTAAATAAATTTGATTATTTAGTTAAAAGAGATTATAAAACCAGTTAGCTGATTAATCAGGTTGGTAAGGCCTGATCTTTATTTTTATAGTAGGATCGTGATCACTTGTCAAAACTATGGGTTTTGCGTTAAAAACAAGAATAATATTCCTTTTATGAATTTATTGTTTACAACATTAATTAAAATTACAATTATTACAATTCATTACTTACGTTTATTACACAATATTCGTTGACAGAATACAGCAAAGTCGTTATATTTAGGTTCTTGATTAGTTTCGTTTCAAGTGAATGAAACTTAAAGTTTGTTATGTTACACTTATGTAACTTTCACAACTTTGTAAGAGTTTTGCTATAAATTAACAGTTTCACGTTATCCAAGTGTTAAATTATTTATCTTGCACCTTTTACGGAAAGAAACTTGTTTCTAAGTGATAACAATATAACTTGCACCTTTTACGGAAGGAA
The DNA here is from genome assembly GCA_032872475.1 of Leptopilina myrica (nomen nudum). NCBI lineage: Eukaryota > Metazoa > Arthropoda > Insecta > Hymenoptera > Figitidae > Leptopilina > Leptopilina myrica (nomen nudum). Next base: position 15,572,380 of record CM065462.1, on the reverse strand, counting down.
TTAATGAAATTTACACTGTTAATTTTGTATAACAAATACGACAGTTAAAACAACAAAATTAATTATTCTAAGTGTTAAATTATTATCTTGCACCTTTTTACGGGAAAGAAACTTGTTTCTAAGTGATAAATAATCTAACTTGCACCTTTTACGGAAAGAATTCGGTAACTCGCGTTTAAACTGAAGGGTCGCTCTACAATGATACTATTCGCTCTGAATTACACCGGAACTTTTGACAATCGCTCTTGATTTTGCATTGGCTTATATAGGACTTTTGGTCTATGTATCGTGTGGGGAAATTAGCAAAAAACACGTTTCTGGTCAAAAGAGCATGTAACACGTTCCTAGCCAAAAGAGCATTTGTCACGTTTTTATCTAAAAGAGCATTGAGCACATACAGATGTAATATGATCTTTTATTTTTCATTCTAGTTTCTATATATCTATTATTGAGAATTATAATCAATGCTTGAATTGATATTTATTGAATTCAAACATTGATACGAGTTTTTGCTCTATTAATCGAATCGACAATCGATTATCGATTGTCGACTATCGATTAATTTTTCGATTCGACCAATTTAAAGGAATTTTAAATTGATTGTTTGGTAATAAACGTAAATTAGCAGTAATTGAAAGTTATTAGTTATTTTAAATAATTGTTCTTAATAATATTAATTAATTTCACAATTTACATTCGTTTCTCTGTCATTCTTTTCAATCATGCGTCATCTTTTTCATTCATGGCTTTGACACTTGTCGCAAAGGCATAGTACGTGATTCAGTTTTACTATTTCATTCACATGAGTAGTAACACGTGCTAATGACTCATGTGAATGAAGAATTATAATATTTAATTATGATTTCTATTTTTATGTTTCTATATACGGGATTCGTGAAAAGTATTGTATTAATTTAAACCATGCCTTTGGACATTGTTCAATTATTATATTTATAATTCTCATTTAGTTAATTGATTAACTAAATTAACAATTATTATTAATTTACAAAATTTTAAAATATCTCGGGATGTAACAAAACTTTATTTTTATTGGTCTTAAACATCTATTTACCCAGGCAGAAATCAACGACCGGCTTGGTACCGGGCCGCTACCAAGGGCGGACTTGCCGGTGCCGGCGTGAGACCGGCATTACCGCCGGCCCGGAACCGGTCCAGTCAACAATGATAACCCGGGAAATATCCGCCCGGTGCCGGTAAACCACCGGTCCGACACCTTGCCGGCAAACCATCGGCCCGTTACCGGGCCGGTTCTTATTTTCGGTGTTTTCGTACCGGTTTATTGCCGGCACAACACCGGCGACGTACCGGGCCTGTGAAATTTAGACATCGGCCCGGTGCTGGTATTTCTGCCGGCTTGGAGCCGGCCCGGTCAACAATGATATCCCGGGAAATATCCGCCCCGGTGCCGGTAAACCATCGGCTCGATACCGGGCCGGTAGTAAAAAAAATTATTAATTATTATTATACATTTTTACATATATTAAACGTTAAACAATATTATTTATTAATTAATTTAATTGTAAACACTAAATAGAATGCTGAAACATATGAATTATTATTAATTATTAACGAAAAATCTGAAGACATGAGGAATTGAACTCAGGACCCTCGGGCTGCAAAGTCGACGCCGCATCCGCTAACCTAAACCTGCCTATGAAAAGTGAATTGAAAGTTTATATATGAAGTGTGACACCAGGACTAATTACAAAATGTTCTAAATTAATAGAAAAAACCTTTTCTAAAAGACAGTTTGAACAATGTAGGGGAGACCGGGGCTAAACCGGACACGGGGCTAAACCGGACAAGTCAAATATTTCCGAAACCGTGAAGAATTTCAAATCGTGTAAATAACCTATGAACGCGCAATTTCGTGATGCATATGCTGCATGAGGTTTTAGGGACGTGTCAATTTTCTTGTAATAATAGTTGCCGTTAATATGTGAAAATGTCATTTCTTGAGGTAAAAGTAAAAAAATTTTTTCTTCATTTTTTTGGGTTTTTATCGTTAAAATTAAAGTGCAAATATCATACGACCATTTTTCTTTTAGCTCAAGGTGTACTGAGTTCAGTAGAAAAAAAGTTGAATGGAAAACATTAAGAAGAAAAAATATATTGCAGGTTAATTATTAGATGACGGTGTGGGGCTGAATCGGACATCGTGATTAAAAACAACCAAATCTTTGAATTTTTTAATTTATTTTATATTAATTAACTATTTTATATTATATTCTTTGCTTAGAACCACTTTATAAATAAATAATTAAAGAATTTATTTTAAAACTCAAATTCGCAAGCGAGTTGCTACAAACAGACAAGCATGAAAACTGTAATTCATTTTATATTATAACTATTACCGATTTTACATATTATATTATATTCTTTGTATAGAACTATCTACAAATAAATAAAAGAAGAATTGATTTGACTTTTTTCAAAAAAAAAAGAAAATTTGTATCTCATTCTTGGAAGCAATATATCTCTAAAGCTATTGTACTTTTTTTAAATCGAACAAGTGCGATTTGTAGGTGAAAGTACAAGCTTCAAAACGGTATATTACACTTTAGCAAAAAGTATGTTTTTGTATGAGTTTTCTGGTTAAAGACCAAATCCGTCCGGTTTAGCCCCGGTCTCCCCTAATGTCCAAATTAATAATTATAATAACATTTGTTAATGTCATTATACGTTGGGACTAAGGCTAAAGAAAAACCGCTGGTATGGTACCGGCCCGGTACCGGCTTTATAGAAAAAAAACTTACAGAAACTTAGTATAATGAAATTAATATAATACCTTGTTATATTATCAAAATTTTATAACAATAAATCAGATAAAACCTGACCAAAATTATTATAAACGAACAAAGTTATTATAAGGTGTCTAGTAATTCGGCAGTTACATTTTACCAAATTTTCAGTGATTTTCCCGGACACTTTAAAGCTGAATTAATAGAGTTTAATGAAATGTAATTTTTCCAACTATATAAAAAAAGATTTTAAAAAACATTTGATTTCGAGAGATTTGATTTTCTTATTCTTCCGAATGGTGTAAAAAATTTCAAAAAAATAAATATTTAGATTTTTTAAGACACAAAAATATTATGCCGGCAAAAGTCCATCGCCGGTGTAAAAACTGCATCGAATACCGGAACCGCACCGGTACTAAATTTCATGCCGGCAAAAGTTCATCGCCGGTGTAAAAACGGTATCGAATGCCGGAACCGGGCCGGTGCCGCACCGGTACTAAATTTCATGCCGACAAAAGTTCATCGCCGGTGTAAAAACGGTATTAAAAAGTAGTACCGGGCCAGTACTAATTTTGATGCCAGCAAAATCCCGTCGACGGTGTTAAAACTGCATCAAATACCGGAACCGGGCCGGTGCTGGGCCGGTACTAAATTTCATGCCGGCAAAAGTTCATCGCCGGTGTAAAAACGGTATTAAAAAGTAGTACCGGGCCAGTACTAATTTTGATGCCGGCAAAATCCCGTCGACGGTGTTAAAACTGCATCGAATGCCGGAACCGGGCCGGTACTAATTTTGATGCCGGCAAAAGTTCATCGCCGGTGTAAAAACTGCATCGAATGTCGGAACCGAGCCGGTACTAATTTTGATGCCGGCAAAACTCCGTCGCCGATGTAAAAACGGTATTAAAAAATCTGCCCGCGCTTCGCGCGGAAATGGCTCGCTTCGCTCGCGGTGTTCTGCAATTGTTATGCATTATTTGTTTTCTTGTTCTTGTTTCCTATTATATATTTCATAAAATATATTTTTTTTCTAAAAGTTACTACGACTTTAAGGAGTACATTCTCATCACTTGTTTTTGTTTGCTGATAATTCCGATATTAAGTGGATTTAAATGTATATTTTTGGTGTTGATGATTAAAATTTTGAAGTTATTTTTAATTATACTAACTCTCTTAGCAAAAACATAATTAGCAGAAGCAGCTAAAATATTCTTAAACTTAAAGTATTAGTATCAAGTTTTTTTGTGTAGTGTGGACCGGAGCGTAATGGCTAACTTTTCACTTTTTGTTGATTTACTCGGACATTTTTGTTTTAATTAAGTGTTTATCTCCTAGAAAAGTTACTCTGGTATCTCAGCTTTCTTTTATAAAAAAGAACGTCCCTATATTACTCTTACTTTTTTTCTACAATGAACAGACACTTCGTCGGTATCGTAGGTTGCTCTTTATGCATAGCGTGTTGCATTAGCCAACACGCCCTAGGGGTACTTGGAAAATATTTTGTAATTTTTATCAATACAGTAAGTGTGAATCAAAAATCTCAAATTGACCCTCAAAGAATGTTTGAAGCTTAAAACGCAATTTTAGTTTCTTTTTTAAAGTTATTTTAAAAAAATTAGAACGAAAAAATGAAAATTTTCAAATGTTACAATAGTAATTAAATAATTAATAATCAAACTTTGTAGAAACTTGCAGTACATCAAGTAGTCTTTAGAGCGAAATCATTTTGATTTAAGATTTTTTAATGAATTAAGATTATTCATTACGCCCCTTGTCATTATGTCCTGTTCCCCCTATATTCGTGATTTGTAAATATTTTATATCAAATGTATGATTAAAAACATGTAAATCCGGATACAGTGGATGTGATATTTAATTCTTATAAGAAAAACTTTAAATTTATACTGAAGATTTAAAAATGAGCTTTCGGAAGGGCCTTCCGGTAGGACGCGCCTATGCACATTATACGGCGTCTTGTTGGAAGTGCGGCAACTGCCCTTCAGAAAGGACGAAATTTATTTTTGTAAAAAATATTTAAATTTTATAGAATATTATAATATATTATTTTATACATCATTTATTAAATATATTAACAAATATTGTTATTATATGTTATTTTCAGCTTAAACAAGAAATTCACTTTGAGATTTTGAAAAAATCGCCATTTTTAATGTTATACAAATATTTGACTAACTTATAAAATAATAAACGTTTTCTAATGTTTCTCTTCTTATTTTAAAGGTCATTTTCAACAGTATGAGTATTACTTCAGGTTTTAACGTGTATTCTTTGCTTAGAAATTGTAAACAAAGCAAAGGTAGGATACCCAAATTAGAAAAAAATAACACAGCATTTCAAAAAAAAATTTGAATTAACCCCTTAGCAGTGTAGTCAAAATAAGGTTTTCGTGCCACAAATGTGCAAACAAAAAATTTTTTTGCAGTACTAACCTGTAAAATTGAATTTTACACACAGAAAACTGTGTGTAAAGTACTTCTTTTTATAGCGGTATGTAAAGTGTTACTTTACACATCGCTAGTAGTGTGTAAAGTGATTTTTCAGTGCGTAAAAAGGTTACTTTACGCATTCTTGTGACTGTTTGATAAGAAATAATGAAAGAATGCTTTTAATTAACAACTTACAATCACATTTTTTTATTTTAGCTTCTAGAAAACTTCATTTAACAGTTCCCCACTACACCTAAAGTTACAGTAATATTTGCAATATTGCTGCAAGTTTAGTTATTTTAGTGTTGCAAAAAATTTTGTATGGCACTCGTGCGTAAATTATTTGATATTATTATATTTTATGTTTTTGGGGTCGCTGAATGTGAATATTTGATCAAAATTTAAAAATTCTAAATGGCGGCTTAAAAATTTAAAAGTTTACGAATGTGGTTATAAATAGTTATTTGAGTCTTTTGGTGTTTATATTTTTATATAGGGGAGAGTCGCTACGGTCGGGACTCCTTTACGATTGGGTCACCTCAGGTTTCTTAGTTGTAACAAACTGGTGCCATTTACTATTGCATGAAAATACTTCTTAGTAATGGTAGAAAACTTTTTATGTCACTTTCATTAAGTTCCAATGAAGTACGCGATCAGTATAAACGTAAAACGTAAATGTATGGTGAATTTTTTAAGCAAAACTTTTATTTAGTGTCGAGAAAAATGAATTAAACAAAAGGGAAGATGCAAACAATAAAGTAAGATGATGAAATTTATTCATTAGAGAGTCCTTTAATACTTTGGTATGTTATTTGGTTTTAATTTCGTGCGTTTATGTCTGTGTGCTAAAAAAATAAAAACGACGCGAAACTTACGGTCGGGTCACTTTATATCGTGCATGTTGGGACGCATTATTTTACAATTGATGGGTGCGCTAAAACAACGCTGTAAGCGCCATTTTTCCTTAGGTTAGATTTGCATCAAATTTAACGTTATAAATCTTTTTCTGTACAATATATGGTTAAATCAGTAAGAAATTCTTATTTAGTTAAAAATTATGATAATTGCAAACAATTTTTTATTATCAATAAATTGATATTAATTAATGATAATTAGCTCGAAAAATTGAAGTGTCGTGTTGGCGCTTACAGCGTTGTTTTAGCACACCCTTCAATTATGGTGCGTTCTGACATCGGAAATTCATTTGTTTAAGGTAGAGATGTGTGAAAAACGTCATTTTACAGTGAAAAAAATATATTCATGCGTTCGAAAAACGTTCCTAAACCATTTTAAGAAGTCTCATTTCACATCTCCTTCGATAACGTATTGTAAACGTGTCGTGTACACACTGTATTTCAGCATTCTTGTGTAATTTACGGGCCAATTTTAGTAATATTCCTTCATATGACATTGATTTTCTACGGTGACCCGACCGTAAAGACCTTTTCCGACCGTAACGACATTTTTTTTATTGTTTATAACTTTTCCAATTTTTGTCCAAACATTTTCTAATGTACAGAAGAAACATTCCAATTTAGAAGATCTTTCCAACCATATGTCAGAAAACGTGAAATTCGGCCTAGAACGGAAGTTATGGGCACAAGTCAAAAAGTGACCCGACCGTACTGACTCTCCCCTATGTATAATATATTGTACATATATTATATTTTTATATTTATATATTTACACAAACTATTTAAAACACCGTTCTTAGTCGAATCCGGAGTCACGAACTATTTAATTTGATTACTATTATTAAATTTTTAAATATAAATCGATTTTGAGTATTTCACAATGTTTTACAACATCGAACATATTAATTTCTCTGCTTTCAGTTTTAAGAACTAATTTGAGAACTTTAAATTTTTTTTGGTCGACATTTTGGAGCCGCCATTTTAAATTTTGGATTAAATATTTGAATTTAGAGAACTCAAAAACCCTCGAATGAACATTTTCAACCAAATTCGTAAACTTAAAAAAATTATTAGCCGACATTTTGAAGACGCCATTTTGAATTCAAAATTTTCAATAACGGATTTGGATTTAGCGACCCCGAAAACCCCCGAGTAGGCATTTTTAGCAAGATTCGTTACTCTAATATAACTTTTCTTTTGATGCCGCTATAGCGGTCATACACACTGGGGGCACGAATTATTTTGGCCTCTATAGACGTCAAACACTGTGAAGGGGTTAAGAATATAATACAATATATGTCACCTTCCGAAGAAAGGTACCTAAGAAGCAAAAAATGTAAGGTTTTGTTTTTAATTTTTTCATTAAAAACAGAAAGAGAATCAATTATTAATTACATATTGATCTTCAAGTCTTTATTATGACAAAAATATTCAATGAAAATTGGTTTCAAATTAAAATAATCAAAAATAAACTTTTAATCAAAATAAATGTAATACGAACCTAAAATATCATTCGTCTGCTTCTTAGGTGCCTTTCTCGGGAGTGCGTCACATATATAGTGTAGATATTTCAAGAAAATTTAAACTTTGTTTTACAGTAAAATATAACGAAACTGGTAATGTTTAGAAAAGTAATTGAAATAATTGTTATACCACTTACATCGGTTATTTAAAACGTAGTTTGGAAAGAAGAATAAAAGGTCATAAAAACAAATAAAATAAAATAAGCTATAATAAAACACGTAATTTATTGTTTTAAAACCAAAAAATATTTTAGAAATCTTAAATTAAAGTATTTTAAGTAACCTAAAGGTGAATAAAAAACCGAATAAAATTAGAATACCTCCATTAAAAAATTAGTAAAAATCTAACTCTGTATTTCAAAAAACATTTTCAACTAAGAAATTAAAAACAATCTTACAAATTTACCCATAAAATAAATGAGCAAAAATAAATCAGCTTCTACAGTGAGACAGGACAGACAAAAAATCAAAAATAAACAAATAAAAAAGAAAAAAGCGTATAAAAATAAAATTATTGAGTAGTTTTTCAGGGAATTGCCACCTTTTTGTGTAAATGTATGTTTTTGATTGTTTTGGAGTTAGAATATGTAGAAATCAATGAACTTAATTTTGTTTTTTTTGAACAATATTTGGGGTTTTGAGTTTTCTTTAACATTTAAGAGTCTTTTACTTCGCAATTTCACTTTTAATCGAAAAATTTTGTAGTTTTTTTTAGCGTTATTTTGGGATTTTTTAGTTTTTTGACCATTTAAGAGCCTATAACTCCGAAATTTGACTTTTTATAAAAAAAAAATATTGTAGAGAAAAGTTGTTTGTATTTTCCTAAGCTATAGTAATATGCAAATGAAAATTTGAAAAAATTGAATTTTCAAAATTATGAAAGTACTGTAGTTTTTGTATTTTTCAATGAAAATGGCTGGTTAACGAACTTGGCCTTCATTTTTGCACCAACTTCAAGTGTGTTAAATTTGAAAACGATCGGATTAGTTTTTCAAGAGATATCGTAGAAACAAAATTTTTGGTCTACAGACAGACACCATCGCCGGACCATGTTTTTCGGGTTCAGGGGACCTCAAAACGTAAAGATTTCATAAAATTAGCAAAAGATGGACGTATATTCAGACGCACGCTCTGGAGTATATTTCTCAGGCAGAAAAATAAGAAAAAAATTTTAAAAATGAAAAAAAAGATCAGACCTTATATAAAATTTAAACTGAACAGAGGTTTTTCTTTTTTGGGGCGCCAAAATGTCGAATATTTTATATTCCAACTGGACTTGTTCGAATGTCGAATATTCGACATATACTTTAAAAGTCGGGTTTTAGAAATTCGAAATGGACTAACTCGAATGTCTAAAACTCGACATTCGAATAAGACGACCGAAATGATGAATTTTAGAATTAGCCATTTTAGCGTTCTAAACCGAACAACACTGGGATCTGTACGAATTTTGTAGTCATTTGGATAAATATTTGACATTTAAATTAAACTAACTCGAATTTTCGATTTTCGAACTCAGCGCAAAAATTTGAACAGTTTCTTTTGAAGTATTTGGTACAGCTGTAAAAATATTAGTCATCAAATGCGTAGCATTTAAATTTTTATAAGTTAAAATATCCGATTTAATCTGACCGGTACGCAAATTTATAAACTATTTTTTAAAATAAATTGTTTACCACAACAAGAATTTTCCCACTGCAAAAATGGTGCGTGTTATTATTAAATAACAAATTTGTTATGTACCATTCCAAATTAAAAATATTAATTTTTTTTAGTTTTTTTGACCATTCAAGGAACTGTAACTTCGAAAATTAAGGTTTTATCAAGTAATGTTCTAGAGGAAAGTTGTTTGTATTAACCTAATCTAAAATAATATATAATTAAAAATTCTAAATTTTGAAAAAAATTGATTTTTCAAAATTTTGAAACTACCGTAGTTTTTGTAGTTTTCAACGAAAATGGCTGGTTAACGAACTTAGCCTTCATTTTTACACCAAGTTTAAGTGTGTTGAATTTAAAAACGATCCGATAAGTTTTTCAAGAGTTATCGTGGGAACAACATATTACCGTCTATAGACGGACAGACAGACAGACGCACTCGCCGGACCATGTTTTTCGGACTCAGGGCACCTCAAAACGTGAAGATTTCATAAAATTAGCAAAAGTCGAAATTCGACCAAAATTAATACCTTCTCATGTGATGAGAATGTAAAAATAATAATAATAATTTATAATTATGAGTTATAAATTAACTAGGTAACAAAAAAATGGTCATGTTGTGTTTATTTCAAAAGTTTTGTGTTTATTGAAAGTTTGGGTGTTAGTAAATAAGAAAATAGCAAAAAAAATTTTTTTAATTTATTCAAACCCTTAAAATACTCGGGGGTTTTTGTGGTCGCTGATTCCGAATCCGAAGTCAGCTTTCAAAAATTAAAAATGGCGGCTTCAACAAAAACCTCAAGTACTAAGTCTCGAGTGTATCCGAACGATTTTTAACATTTTATCCGCCATGTTGAAGCCGCCATTTTGAATTTTTGAAAGCTGACTTCGGATTTGTAATCAGCAACCCCAAAACCCCCGAGTAACAAATTTGAAGCCAATCCGATGATGAAAAATTTATATGCACCAATGCTTAGATTCGCAGTAATTTTTACCAGGGCGTATGAATTATTAGGGGGGGGGTAATCGGTAAATACACGTCCCCTGCAATTTTTACATTACTTTTCAGTTTTTGTTCTTAAAGACAAATGTTTGAGCTTTCTTTTAAGACATATTAGAGCTTTTTATGTTTTCCCATTTTCTTTTTACAGGTCTTCAAAATGAACCAAAAAACATCGTTTTTTATTTTTTTTTGTTTTTGAGTTATTAAATTTACAGTAGTATACACATGTATACTCACACATATACACTTAATTCATACACATATATACTCACACATATACACTAAACACATACACATGTATACTCGCACATATACTTTTTAAATAAAATTTTATTTCTTCTAAATAAATAAACCGATTGAAATAAATCAAGCTTGAATATTAAGGGGCTAAGATATACTTTCGTTTAAAAGTAGAGATTTTTTAAAGAGTTTATTTCTGAATAATTATTTAACAAATTTGTTATAGGGTCAGTCCATTATATTTCACATTATATAAAATAATTATTTTATACAATTGTATAAAATAATTCTCAAAAATGAATTCTATGGATATTAAACATCATTTTTACAAATTATGAGATTTTTTTAAAAATAGGCCGCAACGGCTTTAGGTGAAATATAATGGACTGACCCTATAAACAAATTTTTTTAAATTGTCTGCGCCTTTGAAAAATATGAAAAATTTTTTAACATAGTTAAAACTATTAGAAATCAAAATGTATATAGTGCAACAAGACTATACTTAGTTTTTAATTAATTTTATTGTTATATAAATGTTAACTCGACAGTATTTTGTTTATTTCGTAGATGCAAACAATGTTTTAATTGAGAAAAATTCGCATCTCCGTTCTATAATAATTTTGATTGTAACTTTTTAAAAATTATTGCTAATAAATGTTCTCAACGAATTTTGATTTCTTACAGTTTTAATTTTATGTTGGAATTAAAAAAAAATTTAAAGACGCAGAATATTAAAAAAAACCGCTTTATATGCACGCTTGATTTATTTAAATCGGTTCATTCATTTAGAAGAAATAAAATTTCGTTTAAAAACTTGCAAAAAATTTATTTTGCCGTAACTTTTATAAAAAAAATATTTTTTTATAAAAAAATTGTTTCGTGAAAAATTCTGGGAAAATTAAAATTTTTATTTCTGTTTTTTGGTAAAAACATTCCTAAAGTTAAATAGAAATGTTTTTTCAGCATTTCGATTTAAAAAATATACTTTTTATTTTCAGGGAAAATTTCACGAATTCTCACCCAACATTTATTAGATCAATACACAAAATTTATTATATAATAATAATTAATTATTAAATATATATATATATATATATATATATATATATATATAAATATATATATATGGGCCATTCCATGTCAACCGGATCACTCGCAGACCCAAAATTCAGCGCAATAGAATGATACCCTAGTAGCACAGAATGTTCCAGCAACATTGACAACATTGAGGCAAACATTGGTAATATTGAGACAATGTTCTAAATATTGCTGTAATATAACGTGCTACTGGGGTATGTTCTAGGTATCAAATTGTTCGCACAACCAAGTATTTTCGAATGCAATGTGGCCATTTTGAAAATTTCAAAATGGCGGCTCTATGTGACGCATATAATACACAAAATTAAATAATAATCCAACAATATTGTCAATAAAAGTCTTATAAACCCCTAAATTACTGCCAAATAGATTTGTTTTATGTATATGTCATCCTAGTTTATAAATCAATCAAGTCTAAGGTCAAAATAAAAAAATTCATAATGGCTGATCCAACATGGCGGACTTTTTTTATAAGTCGTTTAATTCAAAGAAACTTTTTACTCGGAGGTTTTTGGGGTCGCTGATCACTAATCTGAACTCAGATTTTCGAAATTCAAAATCGCGGATTCAATATGGCGACCAAAAAAAATTTAGAGACCATTATATTCGCTTGAATGTTGTTATTTTGGGGTTTTTAGGTCACCAAATTCGAATTTAGAGTCAGATTTTTAAAATACAATATGACGGTTTGAACATTCTGGATAACAAAAAGGCTATTAAGGGATTTTTGGTGTCGCTGATTGCGAATCTAAAGTTACTTTTAATAAATTAATGTTTTTTGCTTAAAGGATTGTACTGTCGTCATTAACGTTACCCGATGTACACTCCGGAGAGGTTGCACTGTCGGGTTTTGTACATCGTATAGCCCTTAAAAGGGCTGTTTGGTAAAACTGCCTGAATTTTGGAAAAAATAAAGATATAAATCTTAGTGATCAGAGATTTTCTGATTAATTTGACGATTTTTATATTCAGTTTTTTTCAAAATTCAGGCAGTTTTATCAAACAGATTTTTTAAGGGCTATACCATGATTACCACTATGATTTTCATTATTTCCAAAAATAAGGCAGTTTTACCAAACAGCCCTTTTAAGAGCTATACAATGATTATCACTAGGATTTATATCTTTATTTTTTCCAAAATTCAGGCAGTTTTACCAAACAGCCCTTTTAAGGGCTATACGATGTACAAAACCCGATCGTGCAACCTCTCCGGAGTGTACATCGGGTAACGTTAATGACGACAGTACAATCCTTTAAACAAAAACATTAATTTATTAAAAATAACTTTAGATTTGCAATCAGCGACACCAAAAATCCCTTATAAGCATTTTTGTTATCTAGAATGTTCAAACCGTCATATTGTATTTTAAAAATCTGACTCTAAATTCGAATTTGGTGACCTAAAATTCCATTCATTCGACTGAAGTTATATTAAGGTTATATTTATTATTACAATAATCATTTATGCTAATACTCCCAAAGTTCTATAATTCAAAATGTGCAATTTTAGTTTTACATTAAATTATTTATAACATTTACTGAAATAATTCTTTTTTATTTTGCACAAAATAAGAATAAGAAATGTAAGAATATAATTTAATAATTAAAAATAAATAATTTCAAATTAAATATACTGTCCCTTATTATTATTATTACAGTAATATTATTGTAATATTTTAGTATAAAATTACAGTTATCTTACAGTAAATTTTTCAAAGCAAAATTATTTTAACATTCTAGTACTATTACTTGATCATGTAAAGTGAATAAAAATAACTTAAAAGTGTATATTTAATGAATAAACAAGAATTTCATTTATATTTTATCATTAGAAACAAAATTCCTAAGCAGTACGTAAGCTTATAGTGCCATGACTATAATATTACACTGGAGATTCGTAATCTCCACTGCAATATTACAGTGATCTTACTAAGATATCAAAATGTCCGCCTGGAGGTAGTTTTATGTTTTTCTATTAAGGTAATATTACAGAGTAATGTTAAGATATAATTAGAATAATTTTATAATTTAAAAAATAACATTTCAAAAGCTGGACTCGAACCCTGGACCTTGTGTACAGCAAGCAAGAGTCTTACCAGTGAGCTAATCTTACTTGAACTTACTGAACACAAAGGTTCAGGGTTCGAGACCAAACTTGGTGAAATGTTTTATTTCTAAAATATAAAATTAATCTAATTTTATCTGTATATTATATTAACATTACGTTAATATTACAGTGTAATATTACCTTAACATTGTGAGGTAATATTACCTTAATGTTCCCATTAATTTACCGTAATAATAGTACAACATAATATTACCTCCAGGCGGATAGTTTAATATCCCAGTAAGATCACTGTAATAATACAGTGGAGATTACGAATCTCAAGTGTAATATTGCAGTGATGTCACTATAACCTTACGTGCTGCTTGGGAACTGTTTTGCAATTTTTCCATAATCGTGTAATATTATAGTAATGTTACTGTCCTGTTACAGTAATATTAATGGATAATCTTACCCATCAGACAGATATTTAATATCACTATAATATTACTGTAATGTTACGTTTATGGGTAAATCTCTAGAAAGGAACAAATTCAAAATTGAAATCTTATTTTTAAAAAAGTTGAAAAATCACTTTTATTATTAATCCTGTGGCAAAAGGGGGATCTTAATAAACCTATAAAATACGTAGTTACATTCTTTATTAACATTATTATTAAAAATTAATGTTTTTTATTCAGAATTTTTGTTAAAAATTTATCGCAACTAAAATATTTTAAAAATTTATGGAAATTACATGAAATTCGTTACTTGAGGGTTTTCGTGGTCGCTTATTACGAATCCGATATCAGTCTTTATAAATCCAAAATGGCGGACACTTTTTATGGAAAATTCGTTGAATTTGCTTAAAACTCTAAACTCGGGGGTTTTCGGGGTCGCTGATTACGAATCCGATATCAGTTTTCCAAAATCCAAAATGGCGGATCCAATATGGTGGACACCATATGGAGTTAAAAGAACTTCATATCAGATTAAGCGATTGCGAAAAGCCCAGAGCAACAGATTTAAAGCGAATCCAAATAATGATGATAAAAGTGAATGTTCCAAAAATTTGTTTGCCATATTAGATCCGCCATTTTGAATTTTCAAAAACTTAATTGAAATTCGTAATTATATCGACCCCAAAAATCCCCGAGAAACGAGTTTTAACCGAATCCGATGAATGTTTCAAAAAAAGTGTCCACCATATTGGATCCGCCATTTTGGATTTTGGAAAACTGATATGGGATTCGTAATTAGCGATCCCGAAAACCCCCGAGTTTAGAGTTTTAAGCAAATTCAACGAATTTTCCATAAAAAGTGTCCACCATATTGAATCCGCCATTTTGGATTTTTAAAAACTGATATCGTATTCGTAATCAGCGACCCCGAAAACCCCCGAGAAATGAGTTTCAAGCAAATCCGATGAATTTTTCAAAAATGTGTCCACCATATTGGATTCGTCATTTTAGATTTTGAAAAACTGATATCGGATTCGTAATCAGCGATCTCGAAAACCCCCGAGTAACGAGTTTCAAACGAATCCCATGATTAATAAAGTATGTAATTTAGGTAATGTATAATGGTAATATACCATCGGTAACGGAGGGGAGTTTTCTTTTATGAGACAGCTTCGAAATATGTTCATTCTGTTATATTTATTTTATTTATTTACTCCCCCTGTCTTTATCGCAGGGTTCGAGATTCCCTAATACATAGTATCTACTTAACCTATTTAATACATAAAAACCTTACACCTACAACGCAACGCATAAAACTACCTTAATCTAATTACAATCCTTAAAGGCTTAAACCTAAAATTATAATCCGCCAAAAGCATCGGGTTTCCGTTTCCAGTTTCATGAGCCCTTTCTGGATTCGTCACAAATTTTACTTAACGTTAACTTTTATACCAAACCCCATTTCAATAACATTTAGCCCTATTTATCCTACCCATTACTTACTCGTCCTCACACATTTTCTCTTTCCTCATTCTCTCCAATTCACATATCCATTTTTCACTATTCCCATTCTTATTTAAAATCCATTTTAATTTGTCACCCAATCCACCTTGCACCCCTCCCACATCCATTTCTCCCAAACATCTCTCTAACACATGACCCCACTCTTCCATCTCATATCCACACATTCTACACCTATTCTCTTGTTCATTCCTCCAGTACTTACACCCTTTCACTCTCTCACCCATTCTGAATCTATATACCCTATTCCATTTCTCAAATTTTTTCATTTGCACAAAATATACCGGCATACCCACACCCCTAACCAACTTATACCAACAGTTATATCTCGATCCTATAACTCTCTCCCACCTATCCTGCTCATCCTTTTTCTTCCAACCGCTGATTATCTCCACTTCTTTCCCTCCTCCAACGCGTCCCTTCTCTCCTTTTCCCAGTTCGATAACTCTCTTCTACCCTTTGCATCCCCTTTCCACACCATTCTTAGACACTCCCTTGCTATGTCGCTTCCTTCCTTCTGTTCCAGCTTGGCTTCCAACCCGATTGCTCTTTTCCTTTGCTTCAACACTACCTTCTCCCTTCCTACCTCTGCCCTTAACATATAAGCAGGGCAATTCCAGTCCACCCCCATAGTCCATCTTAAAAATCTCTCATACATGCTTTCAATCTTTCCAATCTCACTCCATCCTCATACTTCAACCCCATAACTTATCACCGCCCATATTAACGCATCAAACAACCACATACGCTTTCTCCAATCATTCTTAAATCTCCTCTCTCTAATCCCCCAAACCTGTCCCATCATCTTATCCCCTCTTTCCAATCGTCTCTCAACATTCAACTCCTGTTTTCCATCCCACTTAATCCAATAATTCAGATAACAAAACTCACTCACTTTCTCCACCCTTCTCTCATTCAACTTCGATACCACCTGCTCCATTTCTCCCCTCCTTCCAAATCTTAACACTTTCGTCTTATCCACATTCACACTCAAATCTTTATCCTTACATATTTCTCAAACTCTCTCAATAATCATTTCATTCCACATTCATCCTCCGCTAATAACATCACATCATCCGCATACGCTAACGTATATATTTTCCTTTTTCCTAAAATCACTCCTCTTTTTCCATTATTGACCATTCTCTTTTCCAAATCAGCTATCAGCACATTAAACAAGATTGGACTCTTCCTCCAGGTCCCTCGCAATTTTCATCTTTTCCCTTGTGTCCTCATACAATTCTTTCACTCTTTCAATCAAAGCCTGCCTTATTTCTATCCTTTTCATCGTCTTCCATAAAACCCCCCTATTCACCGACGGGAATGCTGCTTTAAAATTGACAAACACTGCAACTAACTTTCCATTTTCTCCTTTCAAACTTCTAATTACAAAAAAATGTAATTCGTAAATATTATCTAATGTCCCCATACCCACCCTAAAACCCGTCTGAGTGTGTGGAATCATTTTTTTCCCATCCACCTCCTTCTCTAACCTTCACCTTAAAATTTTCGCATATACCTTGTACCCCACCGGCATGAGCGTTACTCCCCTATAGTCTTGCACCCTTCCCCCCTCGCCCTTCTTTAATACTGGCACAATTAACTTCGTCTTCCACTCCTCCGGCCAACCCTCCCCTTTTCACACCATGTTCAAAATAACTAGCAACTCATCTTTTATCCCCTCCCCTTCATATTTCAAACATTCCCCTTCCATCCCATCCCCCGCTGCTTTATTTCTCTTAATTCTTTGAATCGCTTCATCCAACTCTCCCCTAGTAATTTGCCCTTCCTCTTTTTCTACTTCCTTTCTCCTTTCCTCTACAGGCAATCCCTTCCCCTTCTTACCACCTTACCATTATTTCTCTCTTCCATACTCTCTTACTAATCTCCCTACTTACATTTCTTGCTTCCCACGTTTTGTCCTCCTCTATCCATACCTCTTTCCATTCTATCCAACTTCCATGTCAAATGATCCACCTTTTTGTCTAGGTCCCTTCTTCCCTCACTCTCTTTCTCTTCTTCAACTTTCTTCTTTCCTACCTTCTTTTCCAAATTCACCACCCTTTCTTTCCATTCCTCTAATTCATTCTTAAACTCCCTGTTTAAGAACAGTACCTCCTGGTACTTATTCATCCCTTTCAATTTATCCCACATCATTTTCTTATCCGCTTTCCATTTTAACTCCCATTCCCTCCACACTTTTTTTATTTCCTCCCATTCCCCTTCTACCTTTTCTTGCCCTGTCTACCTTTTTGCTCAGCTTCGATATGTTTTTATTTGTTAATTCCCCCTTCAACATTTTTTCCATCCAATTTTCACCGCTATCTTCTACCTCCCCTTCCCTACTCGTTCCCTCACTAGTTGCTTTCTTACCCAATCCGCCTGATGATAGCCAAGAATGGATGAACATTGGAGAGTCTCGTGGATTTTCTTGTTCTAGTCTCACAAAACCGGTTTTCCTGCCTGGTCGTTTCGACACTTTCTTGTCGAATTTTTCTACACTGTCCGACACTTGTATTGCGAGCTCAGCAATCTTATTTCTCTCTTTACTACTCGCGTCTGCCTTCTCTCCCGCCGTCCTTCCCTTTTCTCGCCCGCTCTCGTCTGCAAACTTCAACTCACTCGCTACCTTACCTTAGTTTCCTTTTTTTAAATACAACAATGTGAATGAAATTATTAATAATTATCATTATTTACTTTCAAAAAACTAAATTTATTGTGGTAACGGAGGGGAGTTTTTATTGTGTCGATGAACACTGACACATTAAAAATTCTTTTAAAAATGATTATTTTCTTTTTATTTCATCATTTTATGCAATGACCATAACTATACTGACACTACAAAGAGTTTTTATTTATTTATTTTTATGTTATCGTTTTTTTCTATATTTTATCATTATATTTGTGAGTGGTAACGAAGGGAAGTTTTATTTCTGCACAAAACTAATTTAATTCTAAGAAAAAATACCTTTCAAATATTTTACGTTATTCTTAATGAATCAGTTACAAATAGAATAATAAGTAGATGTTACCCGGCAAAATAACGCTAGGACAAAACGCGCAACTGTCAGTCAGTGAGCAGTGAGCTCCTCTGGGCCACTCACTCCTTCCCGACTGGTACTAGCGCGTGTCGTCTGAGCGTCCAACCGGTTCTTGAATTGTGAACCTCAATTGGAGACATATATTCAGTAGCTTATAAGTCCGAAAATATTGAGTTTAGAAAAAAGTTGTCAAAGAATGAAAGTTTTAGATTTATTTCGACTTTTAAGAAATGTAAAAAAAATGTTTATAAACAAATTAAGGTTTCCTTTTAAAATAAACGTTTATTTTTGGATTCCTGTACAGCACATGTTCTAAATCAGTTTATATTAATATAATATAACCTACAGTTAAAAAAAACTAATTTGTTTATGAAAAAAAAATTTTATTACATTTCTTAAAAGTCGAAATAAAACTAAAATTTTTATTCATTGACAACTTTTTCCTAAACTCAATATTTTCAGACTTACAAAATATAGGGAATATATATATATGTGACGCTCCACGAAAGAAGGGACCTATCCCCGAAAGAACATTAGGCTCAATTTTCCGTACACAATGCATGAAAACTGAGCCTAATGTTATTTCGGGGATAGGTCCCTTCTTTCGTGGAGCGTCACATATATATATGTAAGTACAAATATTTTTATTTTATAATTAGAAAATTAATACTTTAAAATTCACTACAAATAGGTAGAAATAAAATATCAATATTTAAAATATTTCAAGCTATGAACAAATATAAATGTTGAATAACAAATATTTCAAAACAAATATAAATAATTTTTATAAAGAAACAAAAAAAAATATTAATAATTTTATAATATTATAATTTTTATTGGAGACTTTAATATTCCAAAACTGAAAAGTTATATTGAAAATATTACTTCTTACCCTAAGTCATATTCTTTACATTCTTTTATGATATTAACCCTCCTGCGCATAAAGACGACTATAGTCGTCCAAACAAAGTTGTTTCCGTATGCACAAGGACGACTATAGTCGTCCAAACATTTTGGTTAATAACTTTTAAACAAATTATTCTAAATACATCTACTAAGTCGCAACTTAAAGCTTAAGACTCACAGATTGTCATACAATTCTTCAGAAGTTCATATTTATAAAATATTTGTTAATAAATAATGAACAAAGTTAGTGTAAAAATTATAAAAAATAAGCTTAAATCATTAATTCTAATAGCGGACAAATTAAAAAAAACGATTGGAATTTTACATAAATAAGTATATAATGGTGTTTCGGATCGCTGATTACTTATATGAAGTTTGAATTATAAAATTCAAAATAGCGGATCCAGTATGGCGGACTAATTTTAAAAAAATTATTAAATTTTCTTGCATTTCGGTATATGGTAGGTTTTCAGGGTCGCTGATTACGAATCTGAAGTCTATTTTCAAAAATTTAAAATGGTGGATCCAATATGGCGGCAAAATTTTCAAAAAGTTATTGAAATTTCTTGCAATTTGGTATATGGGGGTTTTCGAAGTCGCTGATTACGAATCTGAAGTCCGTTTTTGAAAATTCAAAATGACGGATCCAATATGGCGGACTAATTTTCAAAAAAACATTTAATTTTTTGCAATTCGGTATATGGGGATTTTCAGGGTCGCTGATTACGAATCTAAAGTCTGTTTTTTTAAATTTAAAATGACAGGTCTAATAAAGCTGTCTAATTTTAAAAAAAATTGTTTAATTTTTCTTTAAATTGGAATCTGCAGTTGCTAAATACCCACTTTAGTACCAGTAAAATTTTACTGATTAAAATTTAAAAGTGCATTTGGAGTTCTATCTAAAACTGCATGATTTAAATTCTATTGATTTTTGAGAACTTTCATTCCGTGAATGTTTACTTTAATTCTGTAAAAGTTATTCAAATATGGGTCATTTCAATATAATATTTAGATAAACTAGTTCGAAATATTATTAAAAAATTGTTAATATAAAATATTATTGTTATTTACTAGCTTTTTACATAATGCACATGGATGATACAGTTTTTTCCTAATTTTATAATTAGATGAGGTTTATAAGAACACCGATAGATAAAAGGAATAAAATTATTGATTAAACAATTTTTAAACAAATAACGAAAAGTAATTTGTTTAAGAAAATATTCAAATAAATTAATTTCTATTTGTTATCGGTATTTATAAAAATTTTTAATAACTTTTAATATTTTGCACTCTCTGTAAACAAGTTTGGTAAATCATAAAAATTATTTGTCTAAAAATTGTTCGTACAATTTTATTCATATTTTCATGAGTAATTATATATAAAATAAAATAAATTGCAAAATTAAGAAAAAAATGTATTATTCTTGGCTTACTATAAACGATGTTTGTAAATAACAATATAGTTAACCTTCTCGCTACCAATTATTTTTGTTTGTTTTTTACCAAAACCGATTGAAATTCATCAAGGTTTTTCCATATAATTATCTGTTAATAAAATTAATGTAATTTAATAATGTTATTAAGCATATTGAATTTGTTTAAACAATTTAATATTGCAAAATCATATAATTTTCAAATAAACAGAGAGATTATAGCAAATATTTGACAACTTTTCATGGTTTCTTAGCTTTGTTTAGTATTAAATCAATAAATTAAAGAAAATATTTACTGAAACCAGTAATAAGTATTATTAAAAAATTGTAATATTTTAATCACATAAGGATTACAAAATTGCAAAATAAGGAACAAATTGCAACTTTCAAGGTGCATTCTGCAAAAAGTTGGTAAATAACAAAAATTATTTGTTTAAAAATTGTTTAACTAATAATTCAATTTTTATTTTTTATCTGTAATTATATCGATTTTAGTAAATTGCAAAATAAGGACAAAATTGCAACTTTCAAGGTGCATTCTGTAAAAAGTTGGTTAATAACAAAAATTATTTGTTTAAAAATTGTTTAACTAATAATTCAATTTTTATTCTTTATCTGTAATTATATAGATTTTAGTAAATTGCAAAATAAGGAAAAAATTGCAACTTTCAAGGTGCATTCTGCAAAAAGTTAGTAAATAGCAGATATTATTTGTTTAAAAATTGTTTAACTAATAATTCAATTTTTATTCTTTGTCTGAAATTAAAAAATTTTTAGTAAATTGCAAAATTAGGAACAAATTGCAACTTTCAAGGTGCATTCTGTAAAAAGTTGGTTAATAACAACAATAATTTGTTTAAAAATGGTTTAAATAATATTTCAATTTTTATTCTTTATCTGAAATTATATAGATTTTAGTAAATTGCAAAATTAGGAAAAAATTGCAATTTTCAAGGTGCATTCTGTAAAAAGTTAGTAAATAACAACAATAATTTGCTTAAATAATAGTTTTTAAAAATTAGTTTCTCTATTTTATTTAATGACTTAAAATTATTATAATGTAATTTTTATTGACTTTATAATTGTTCTTTGTGAGTGTTTCTTGAGTCTTTCTTGTATTGTAGTCGTTTTAGATTTTAGTTTTTAAAAACGGACTTCACATTCGTCATCAGCGACTTCGAAAAACCCCATCTTACCAAATTGCAAGAAATTTCAATAACTTTTTGCATTTTTTTATCGGCCATATTGGATCCGCCGTTTTGAATTTTCAAAAACAGACTTCAGATTCGTAATCAGCTAGCCTGAAAATCCCCATATACCGAATTGCAAAAAAATTAATTTTTTTTTGAAAATTTGGCCGCCATATTGGATCCGCCATTTTAAATTTTTAAAAATGGACTTCAGATTCGTAATCAGCGACCCAAAAGACCTCCGTATATTAAATTGCAGGAAAATCTATTGTTGTGAAAAATGTATGCATTTGGTAACTACTGTTCGGGTAAAAACTCATGCTCAGAAGGGTTAAACTGCTTATGTCAATTTAATGATATTTTAAATATCAACGACAGATATTTGGATTTGGTGCTTTCATCGTTCCCTTGTAAGGTTGTGGACAACGAGCTTTCCTTATTACCAGTTGATAAATACCATCCGCCTTTCATTATTAAATTTGAAATATATTTAGAAGATAAAAACGTTAACAATAGATTTGTGAGTAATACGGCAAACTTATTTTATAATTTTAAACATTGTAATTACGATACATTGTATAGCAAGTTATTAAATATTGATTGGTCCTCGCTAAAACAGTTTTCTAATGTAAATGAGTCTGTTGATAAGTTTTATGACTTGCTATTTGAAATATTAAATACTGAGGTGGGATTTGTCCCTAAAGTATCTCTTGAAAATTCGTTCCCAAAATGGTATAGTAGGAATTTAATAAATAAAATACAACTTAAAAATAAATGTAGACAAAAGTATACAAGTACTAGTAATGACTTTTATCTTAAGGCATTTAAAGAACTCAGGCGAGATATCAAGAGAATCATAAATAAGAAAAGCAATTTTTATCTTCGATATACAAAAAATAAGTTTAATAATAATCCGATTTCTATTTGGTCATATATAAATAGAGCACGTAAAGCTTCAAGAATCCTTGGTGTAGTTTGGTATAAAGGATCCAAAATAGATAATCCTCAGGATATTGTAAACGCTTTGCGGACCTCTTTCTGAATGTATATAAATTATCTTCCACACCTCCGGGTTCAGCTAATCTAAGTATATCTGATCTTCTCGGAGATGGGATTCAAATTAATGCTGAATTGATCGAAAATATTAAAATTATTAAAAAACAAATTTAGGTCGGGTACAGATAAAATCCCTTCTTACTTTGTCCGAAAGTGTTATCTCGCGTTTACTGAACCTCTATGTATAATTATTAACCACTTACTTAAGACTGGTGTATTCCCGGAAATGTGGAAATCAGGAAAGATTATCCCAGAATTTAAAAACGGAGATAGATCATGTATTTCGAATTACAGACCGATTTGTATATTAAGCTATTTTTCTAAAATATTTGAGATGATTATTGGGGACATTATTTGGTCTTACTTGTCACCTGTACTTTCTGAAAATCAGCATGGTTTTGTGCCTCAGCGCTCTACAGCTTCTAATCTGTTCACATTTATTAATAAAATAGAGAATTTTTTGTTGTATAATCAGCAAGTTGATGTTATATTCACAGATATTTCTAAAGCTTTCGACTGTGTCAATCATGAAATTATTATTAGTAATTTAAAATAATTGTCAGTACCCGATAAATTGCTTAAATTAATAAGATCTTACTTAACTCATAGATCCATGACGGTATCATATAATGGCTTTGTTTCTTACTCATTTATACCAACATCCGGGGTACCGCAAGGCTCAAATCTTGGGCCTTTACTGTTTGTTATTTACATGAATAATTTAAATAGTGTTATTCAAAGTGATTTTTTATTGTATGCTGGCGAAACTATATTATTTAGACCTATAAATTGTATAGAAGATTGCGAGGATCTACAAAGTGATGTTGATAGATTTAATGAATGGTGTAAGAATGGCTCTCTAGATGTTAATCCAGATAAATGTAAAGTAATGTCTTTTACGAGAAGGAAAGAAGCTATTTAATTTGTTTACTATATTAATAAGATCTCGTTAGAAAAAGTTCACTTAGTTAAAGATTTGGGAGTTCAATTCACTCCTTGCCTTAAATTTAATACACACATAGATACAATTGTTCGGGAAGCCAACAGAATCTTGGGCTTTCTTTTAAGAACCTGTAAGAGATTTAGAAGCGAATCTGCCATTAGAATGTTGTTCTATTCATTAGTTAGATCTAAATTTACATATTGTTCAATTGTGTGGAAAAACGAAACAGCGTATCTATCTGATGCTATTGAAAAATGCCAGAAGCGCTTTTTAAAGTTCTTATATTTTAAGAAGTACGGTGTCTTCCTACCCCAGGGTTCTGAATACTTCCAGTTGTGTAAAAGGTTTAATGAACTTTCCTTAGAAAACCAAAGAACTATTAATGGTATAAGATTTATTTTTAAGTTAATCAACGGGCTGATTTCTAGTCAATATTTACTTTCTCTGATTCCTATTTTTGTTCCTCAATCTTATCTTCGACAAATAAAACAATTTTACATTATGAATCGTAGTAAATCCTTGCCAATAATAAAAATTTGCGATACATATAATAAGATATATTGTAAGCCTAACAGTCGTTTTGACATTTTCGAGCAATCATTAAATGTTTTTCTGCAGAATGTTATTAGTTTTTATAAAGAGGAGTTGGATCGATAACATAGTTTTTGCGTACTTTAATAAATTTATAATTATAATAGTTACTTTTTTTCCTTTTTTTCTCTTCTATATTACTAATAAATGTAATTACTTTAACAATAATCCTGTAATTGGTCTTTGTGACTGTAGGATTTATTCAATAAATTAAATAAATAAATAAAATAAATAAATTATTTACATACACATGTTTATTTACACATCAGTACACATGCATATATATATATATATATAAATATATATATATAGAATGGTAAATACCAGGTCCGATACATATACGTAGACGTCACTACTTCTAAAATACATAAATAGTAATTTTGAGGAAGGATGCATCACCTTGAATTTATTATAATGCATCCTTCCTCCAAAATACTTTATTAATATAGTATTTTGAGGAAGGATGCATCACCTTAAATTTATTATAATGCATCCTTCCTCCAAAATACTTTATTAATATAGTATTTTGTGAAAGGAAGCATCACCTTAAATTTATTATAATGCATCCTACCTCCATAATACTTTATTAATATAGTATTTTGGAGGAAGGATGCATTATAATAAATTCAAGGTGATGCATACTTTCTCCAAAATACTATATTAATAAAATATTTTGGAGGAAGGATGCATTATAATAAATTCAAGGTGATGCATCCTTCCTCAAAATTACTATTTATGTATTTTAGAAGTAGTGGACCTGGTATTTACCTTTCTACATACATATATATATATATATTCAAATTTTTTTTTTCAAAAATTGTTTCAAATTTTTTGAATTTTTTTGGTCCAAGTTTGACGGTCTGCATTTTTTAAGAAAAAAATTACACGTTAATGCCTATAAGTAAGTCTTATAGTTGAACAAATGACCTTTGAAATAAGCCTAAGATCATTAAAAAGCGTACATTATTTTAGAAGTTATTCAAATTTTTGTAAAACATTGAAAATGACGATTTTTTAAAAATATCTAAATTAAATATTGGCCAAATGACTTCTAAAACATCTTGTCCTCTTAAAAATTTTAACATCTTTCAAAAAATAAAAAAAATTTAGGTTCCATACAATTTTTGTTTTAAAATGTTTTTCAATCATCTGAAAATGGGTGGTCTCTCAATTTTGACCGTTAGTGTATCACACAGAACAAAAAACGCGTCACACAAAACCCCAAATTTTTTTTCACATTTTCGTATAATATCTTAATAAACAATTTCAATAAATTTACTTTGTCTTTGACATATTTCTTCTACATTTACTTCTCTTTTTTTGACACCACAAAAAAGTTTCTGTTGAGCGTATAACAATGACTCGCAAAAAATAAAAGTATACGTTCGTATACTTGACTGAAACTCATGTGAAAAGTTGACTGGCATTAGTAGCAAGAATTTAAGTACAAAAACAGATGGCGCTAGTGTGATAAAACAAAATAAACGCGATGGCTCAATCCTAACACCTGTCCAACCCTAACAGCACTCCCCTACATTATCAATGGAGATGCTATTTAATAAATTTATATAAGTGGAAATAAGCAATTAAAATGTTTTCCGAGTGGAAGAATGGAGTACAAATGCCAGTCCCGCCATTTGTCGTGACAAATGCGCAGCGATATATCAGTTGTATATTACACTATCGCTTTATACACACATGCACACATAAGTGCAGTCTTTATTGTTTCATTCATTATATATATATATATATATATATGAGGCGTTATTTCTCAAACGTCCCAGTTCAAAATTATAAGTCTTTGGATTGTGTTGGTATTTTGGGAAATTGTTGCCCTATATGAAAGTAATAAATCTGTAAAATATTAGCTCTTTAAAAAAAATTGTAGAAAGTGGTGGGGGTTAAAGTTTTGACATTTTAAGTAACACTGCCATTTTTAAAACCATGTAACTTTTATAAAACTTTATCGATTTTAATTTGTTTATAATGGATTTAAAGCATTTTTCATCTACTTTCTAAAAATTTTACAAACAAATTTTTAAACAATTTTTTTTCAAAAATTAAGTTAATTTTTTAATTTTGACCTTGATGGGTATTTTAAAAAAAAATTTTTTATTTTTATTGGAAAGCTGACATTTTTCCGGAAAAAACCATATAAGTTTCATAGTAGGATGACCAGAAGTTTAGAAGATATTTGAAAGCAAAGTAAGCGGTGCGCCCGGGTTACTGTAAGTTACGCCGGCGCTGCGCCGTTAAACGACATAAAAATCACTCTTTTATCTTCATCTGCTTCAGTAAAAGCTCTGCATTTAAACAGGGTTGATACTTCCTATGAATCTTTTTCAATAGTAGCTCTCTGCATTTAACAGGGTTGAGACTGTCATTAAAATAATGCCTGCATTACTTTTACCGAAAAAAATTTAAATATATAATTTTGAAAACGAATGTTTAAACTTTTATAAATTATAATTATTATCAATTAAAATGAGTAATTTTGAAAAAGAAAGATTAAAGTTTTAAAGGAACAATAATTATCATCAATTAAAATAATTAATTTTGAAAAAAATATTGATGTTTCGTAAGTTAAAATTATTGTTATTGGCAATTGGAAAATTTAATTTTGAGAAACAGAAATTTAAGTTGAATAGAAATTGAATATTTTAATAAGATTAATTTTTTAAAATTTAATGTTAAATAGTCATGAGATTCAATTTTTTTTATTAATTTAGGTCATTTGTTTTTAAATCTATTATTATTATTATTATTATTATTATTAAAACAAATGACCTAAATTAATAAAAAAATTGAATCTCATGACTATTTAACATTAAATTTTAAAAAATTAATCTTATTAAAATATTCAATTTCTATTCAACTTAAATTTCTGTTTCTCAAAATTAAATTTTCCAATTGCCAATAACAATAATTTTAACTTACGAAACATCAATATTTTTTTCAAAATTAATTATTTTAATTGATGATAATTATTGTTCCTTTAAAACTTTAATCTTTCTTTTTCAAAATTACTCATTTTAATTGATAATAATTATAATTTATAAAAGTTTAAACATTCGTTTTCAAAATTATATATTTAAATTTTTTTCGGTAAAAGTAATGCAGGCATTATTTTAATGACAGTCTCAACCCTGTTAAATGCAGAGAGCTACTATTGAAAAAGATTCATAGGAAGTATCAACCCTGTTTAAATGCAGAGCTTTTACTGAAGCAGATGAAGATAAAAGAGTGATTTTTATGTCGTTTAACGGCGCAGCGCCGGCGTAACTTACAGTAACCCGGGCGCACCGCTTACTTTGCTTTCAAATATCTTCTAAACTTCTGGTCATCCTACTATGAAACTTATATGGTTTTTTCCGGAAAAATGTCAGCTTTCCAATAAAAATAAAAAATTTTTTTTTAAAATACCCATCAAGGTCAAAATTAAAAAATTAACTTAATTTTTGAAAAAAAATTGTTTAAAAATTTTTTTAAAAATTTGTTTGTAAAATTTTTAGAAAGTAGATGAAAAATGCTTTAAATCCATTATAAACAAATTAAAATCGATAAAGATTTATAAAAGTTACATGGTTTTAAAAATGGCAGTGTTACTTAAAATGTCAAAACTTTAACCCCCACCACTTTCTACAATTTTTTTTTAAAGAGCTAATATTTTACAGATTTATTACTTTCATATAGGGCAACAATTTCCCAAAATACCAACACAATCCAAAGACTTATAATTTTGGACTGGGACGTTTGAGAAATAACGCCTCATATATTAGGGTGTCCGTTATTTACCAAGTTGTTTATATTTCTTGCGACGCCCCCTAAATTATTAGTTTACCATCTAAAACAAAATATCAGACCAAAATAAACCATTAATATTAACAATAAACCTTGCCCCAAAGACGATACATTTTCCATTTAAAATACATGTGATTTTGCTCCTTTTTACAAATTAATTTTTTTTTCGTTAAATATTTCATTTTACATCAATGAAAAATATATATTCTTATAGTAAATTTAACGCTCTAAAAAAGATTTCTTATGACTTTTTGATAAATTATCTCCTTTAAGAGTTATTTAAAGTTTAAGTTCAACACTGGAAATTTTCAGATTTTTGTACTTTTACGGAAAAATTATTATGAAAGGATCCACATTAAATTATGCAGGCATTTCGACGATATAATTATTAATATTAATTATCAATATTCTTTACTATTGACAAGAGTTTTTAAACTGTTGTTAAAATTTTAAAAAATAAGCGATGGTACGAAAATAGAAACCTGAAAATTTACGAAATTTTTGAATTTGTAGTAAAAAATTGAAAATAATATTTTCTCTTAATAGATAAACAAACAAATACAAAATGGTATTTTTATGTTAAATACTACACATGAGTACCAATAAATCCTAAAAATAAAGAGAGAGAAAAGATGTCCTTTTTAGAATTTTTTTTTAAATTGAAATTGTATCACTTGTTTTTTATTATTTTGCGTAATTTTACATAAAAGAGTATATAAAAGGAAAAAATTTGACCCAAGAGCAACAAAAAATATGAAAATTATGCAATTTTATAGAAGAAAATATAAAAAAGTAATTTTTTGCTAAAATCTTAAAATATTCGTAAAAAGTGCAAACAGAATCCTAATCAAAATTAAATAAAATACGCAATTTATTATTTTTTGAGTAGGATAACATATGTCATTGCGAAAAAAATCGCAATTTATATCGTCGAAATGCCTATGCGTGAAGAGCACTTTTGGCCAGTTTTAAATCCGCGCATATATGCGTCTGCAACAGTCAAGGGGTTAAGGGTTTATTTTGGTCTGACATTTTGTTTTAGATGGTAAACTATTAATTTGGAGGGCGTCGCTAAAAATATAAACAACTTGGTAAATAATAATAATAATAATAATAACTTGGTAAACACCCTAATATATATATATATATATATATATATATTATTTTAATCAAATTCTTGAGTGACTCATTATTATTTGTGTAAATAATTTTTTTATATATATATACTTTTGTGTATGTTGTATGTTATATTTGTGTGTGTATTTATCAAATGCCAAATGTATTTTTGTTCTTTTTTTAGATTATTAAAATTTCTATACATACAATTATTAAATATTCAAATTTCATTGCTCACCTTTTTAGTTTAATTCATTATATTTTTTGAAAATATAAATTATTATTTTGTACAATAATTCTTTCTTGGTGTAAAATAAAAAAAAATTTATTACATTTTGGTGCCCGAACAGGGACACGAGAGTTTGTCCTTTCATTTGTGTGTTTGTTTACTGCAGTTAGAGTTAAGTGAAAGTGTTGTCTATTTATGTCAGAGAAGACACCGATTCAAACTCGTTCGAGAAATAAACGAAAATTATTATTTTCTTGTAATTCAAGAAGAAAAGTTAAACGTAGTCGTTCTTGTAGGAATAAATAATGTCAAGATAAATCTAAAAATGACGGGGCTCTAGATATCGCGAAAAGTCAAGTGGTACATTTGAGTAACGAATTAGAAAAGATGCATTAGAAAAGACGCAGATCGGTCAATTGCAGTCGAAATTAGAAAATTTACGCAAATTAAATCATGCTCAAAATGAACAGTTAAT
This sequence comes from Leptopilina myrica (nomen nudum), assembly GCA_032872475.1. NCBI lineage: Eukaryota > Metazoa > Arthropoda > Insecta > Hymenoptera > Figitidae > Leptopilina > Leptopilina myrica (nomen nudum). The sequence continues at coordinate 15,541,924 of CM065462.1, read as the reverse complement.
TAATTTTCAAAGGCAACATCGGTAAGTATCTGTCACTGATAATCAACAAATTATTCAATCTTTGACAGATGGAATTCGTGCAACCCAGGTGCGAAATACGGTCGGCCGCCACAGTTGGAACGTCGGGCCAAAGACGGACAAACTGTGGCAGCCGAAGTTTCGACACGCAAAGGTGGCCCGAATTTGGTTAAATGTTTCTCCCAAAGTCAGGCCAACCATGAATGCCGACCGGGAGAACTGATGGTTGGCCCAACCATCAGCCACAGTGGGGCCGACGGTCGGGTGAACTGCGGCCGCCACAGTTGAGAAAATCAACTTTTTTATAGTCGGCCCAACCATCAACCACAGTGGGGCCGACGGTCCACAGTGGTCCGGACTGCTGCAGTCAACGGACAAAAATCTGAAACTTATTCTTTAGTGCTAAAAACGTTTACTTACGTGTTTTTGGAGTCGCTGATTACGATTGTAGTTTATAAAGTTATCACGCTTCTTCTTCTTCTGACATGTGAGCGTAGCATAGTGGTAGCGTGTGTGGCTGTAGTGCGTTAGGTTGCGAGTTCGATCCTCGCGAGCGTTAAATATTTTAATATGTTTATAACTAATATAATGTATGTGCGATAAATGTGTGATCAATGTAAGGTAATTGTCAACTTGTGGTCCTTCAATAAACATTTTTTTTATTAACATTTGTCATTGGTTGGCAAGATTACCTTTACCAAAGTTGGGCCGACCGTGGTTATCGAAGGATGCCCAACCATTCGATCCCACGGTCGGCACAACTTTGGCATCCATAGACGGCCCAACTTTGGTGCCAACGGTTGGTCTAACTGTGTCAACTGGAAGGCCGGCGTGATCAATCCACAAGGTGGTCCGACCATTGGCTGACCAAGTTGGGCCGACCGACAATTCGCACCTGGGAATTGAGATATCGTCTACGTTGGACGATTCTCAGAATCCGCAAATTTTTTTGGAAAAATTAGACAAATTTTACAATCGATTATAATATCTGGATGGAGTTTTTTATGGTAAAGCAAAAATTTGGTTCAGCACGATGTTTTAATCCTTCTAAAGATCAATTAAATATGGTGTTGAAAAATCTACAAATGTGCAATTGGAGCAGCAGAGTGGAAGATAGTATAATAATAAGTTTTACGGGGGAAGAGGGGGAGAGTATACCTATGGACGGGAGTAAAGGGGGCCCTGCTGCTCACGTTACGTGTACCCATGTGGAAAGGGAATCTAATGGTGGGGTGTACCCAAGTCAATGTGCCTCCTCTGGGAACTCTGACTCTGCGTTTCGTTTACCGAATTTGACAATTCCCCCACCGGGGTACTCACGTTGCCAAAACCAGCGGGAATCTTGTGACCGAGGCAATTTAAACTTGTAGACGGCGCGGTGTTTAACGTGGAAACATCGCGCCCCTCTGATTACGAGGATTTCTCGAATATAGATAAAAATTTGGATGACAATCCTTAATATGAAACGAGTAGATATGCAAACTAGGTAAAGAGAGACATTCTTATTTATATTGCGTTTAGACCTTTTGTGTTGCAATTAAAGAAGTATATTATATATATCTCCCTATATTACAAAAATATATTGCTGTCGCCGCTTCTTAAAGATATTCTGACCTACAGGCCAAGAGTTGACCTGTAGTTTCTCCCCTCAAAATTTAAGTCAATTTTGAGGGCAGTTATGACCTAAACGTCAAAATTTGACAAACAATTTCCGCTGCCCTCAAAATTTAGGTCAATTTTGAAGGCAGTTTTGACCTAAACATCAATAATTGACAAACATTTTCTGCTACTATCAAAATTAAGGTCAATTTTGAGGACAGTATTGACCTAAAGGTCTAAAGCTGACAAACAATTCATGCTACCCTCAAAATTTAGGTCAATTTTGAGGGCAGATTGGACATAGACGTCAAAATTTGACAAACAATTCCTGCTGTTAATAAAGTTTTAAAATTTAATATAATTTTTTTATGTTTATTAATAATTTTAAAAACTTGTTATTATTTGAAATCGTCTATAATTGGATAAGAATAAAGCTGGAAATTGGTGAAATTGAATATAAGACAAAATTGGAAATTGGTTCTATTGGATAAAAGCAAAGCTGGAAATTGGGTAAATTGGATAAAAAGCTGGAAATTGGTTAAATTGGATAAAATTCAAGATTGTTAATTAATTACACTGGGTAACAAAAAAATGGTCATGTTGTGTTTATTTCAAAATTTTTGTGTTTATTAAAAGTTTGGGTGTCAGTGAACAAGAAAATAGCAAAAAAAAATTTTAATTTATTCAAACTCTTAAAATAGGGGGTTGAATGATTAAAACACAGTGTTTTTTGCACTTTTTGAAGTCCTGTAAAAAGAAAATAGGAAGACATAAAAAGCTAGAATATGTCTTAAAAGAAAGCTCAAACCTTTGTCTTTAAGAACCAAAACTGAAAAGTAATTTAAAAATTTCAGGGGACGTGTATTTACCGATAGTCCAGTCGCCCTGTGTTTTTTCGTGCCAAAATTGATACCTGAAGTCTGATTGTAGATTCATATAGTGTGGGGTGGTAGTATGAAGATGTATATGTTTCCCACTTGAGATTTTTTAAGCAGCACGTTATAAACAATTTTGAAGGTGCTAAAAAAGAGTTTTTTATGACCGTTCTTTCCCATCAAATTATAGGGAAAAAATTGTTAATAAAAGTTATAAAGCTCGAAAATACCTTTCAAATGATGGGTCATATGTTAAAATTGGTCCATTTGTTTACTTGCAAATGAATTTAAACCACTAAAAATGTCAGTTTCTTATTTGTTTAATAACTTGAACAAAAGTTAACAAATTCTTTCGATATTCTCCAAAAATGTACCTCTCAAGACCCTCAAAATGTGTGCCAAATCTAAATACGATTCGATAAATAGTTTATGAGAAATTCCATTTGTTAACTAAAAACTTGATTTTTTAAAATGGAATTTGCAGGTATCAATTTTGGCAAAAAATGACCACTTTTTTCACAGGGCGACTTAACTACGAGTACCCCCCCCCCTAATAATTCATACGCCCTGGTAAAAATGACTGGGAATCTAGGCATTGGTGCATATCAATTTTTCATCATCGGATTGGCTTCAAATTTGTTACTCGGGGGTTTTTGGGGTCGCTTATTACGAACCCGAAGTCAGCTTTCAAAAATTAAAAATGGCGGCTTCAACATGGCGGATAAAATGTTAAAAATCGTTCGGATACGCTCGAGACTTGGTACTTGAGGTTTTTGTTGAAGCCGCCATTATGAATTTTTGATAGCTAACTTCGGATTCGTAATCAGCGACCCTAAAAACCCCCGAGTAACAAATTTGAAGCCAATCCGATGATGAAAAATTGATATGCACCAATGCCTAGATTCCCAGTCATTTTATTTTTTCAAAATATGCAAAATACTTTGTGTTTACAAACACTTGATTTGATTATATCCTTTTGAACCACCAGTAGTTTTCATAACTGTTGATCAACAACCAGAATACAGTCTTTATTGTGGAGTATACGCAAAAGCATTCGCAACATCGTTGTTTTTTAATATTATGCCCAACTCTGTCAATTACTATTTATGTAATATATGAAATCATTTAATATTTATGTTCGAAAACAGTAGTTAACTTCAATACAATATCTAGATAAAATAAGGCTTTTGTTAAAAGGGTTTAATAAAAAATCAGGTCATTTTGAAAAGAATATATGTCTGTATAATAATTCTTTTTCTTTTGCATCTTTTAAAGCTAATGTAAATAATATTAATGACAGAAGAAGAGGATCATTCTGTTACAAAATTCAAGGTCAAAAAAATTTACTATCAAATTAATAGTGCATTATATCCGGATAAAGATAAGAATCCATGTTTTAGTCAATATTACTTATTTATGACCCTAAGGAATCAATCAGATACAGATTAAAAAGTAACGAAAATTTAGATAAAAACGTTTTAAAATCTATAGAAAATATTATAAGAACTTTTAATGCATACACAAAATCTTACATGATAATGCCAGAGGTAATTCAAACAGAAGCTGAATTAGCAAGACAAAAAATGAAGAAAGTACTGAGTTACAATTATTATTCACGTTGAAAAAAGGCTTTGATAAAAATAGATACAATTTTCAAAGTTTTAATAAAGTTGCTGCAATTTTCAATATAAACTCTGAAGGAGATACCAGAATATTATGTAACGGTTTATAATAAATCTACAAAGAAATTTAAATTAGTTAGTAATTTAGATCCGAATGTTAAATCATGGATTTGTTCCATATTTTATTCACTTGGAAATAAGGGTTATAATATTAATATGATTCGTAATGATAGTGATTACAGAAGAAGAAATCATACTATTTCTATGTCTGCCTATATTAAACACAAAATTGCTGTAAGAGACAAAAGATATAACCAATTTTTATATAGAAGTAGATTGTTTCAACAGTAGGCGGTTGACAATTATGTAAAAATAGAAAAAGATAGATTAAAGGGTTATACCTGTTTGGAGGCCTAAAAAAGAGTGTTTTTCAAGATTTTTAAAAATAAAGTTTAAAATTGTCGTTGGCAACTAATATACCATTTAATTATGCAACTTTCAAAGAGTATGAAAATATTTTATTATAATTTTTGTTTGTTAAAAATGGTAGCTGTTCGATTCCATATTTTTGACAATTTATTTTTAAAGTCCTCCGCGGCGAGCAGTAGAAGTCCCCTGGAAGGTCATCTGGAAGCATAACATTTTTTTCATAAACTACATAAGATTATCTAGTGAAGTACACACGATTATAAGTTTAGAATTTTTTGTAGAAATGCGAGACCCTTAAAAAAATCGTATTTTTCATTAAAAAATCGACTTTAACTGTTCAAAAAAATTCTTTATCTTTTGAATGTTTGAAAACAGTTAATGGAGTTGTTTATGAATCTTTTACTACTACTTGTTTGGCATTAGGACTTGTAGAAGATTATATTGAGTGGATTAGGACAATGGAAGAAGCTGCATTATGGATGATGCCTTATTAACTTCGCCAACTATTCACAAGAATTTTAATTCATTGTCATCCTGTACATCCGGATAAACTATGGGAACAATTTAAGGGTCAAATGTCAGAAGATTATTTGAAAATGAACGACATTAAAGCTTAACAAGGGCTTATAGAAATATTAAAACAATGTTATTTAAGGAAGGATATACTTTAACTGACTTTCAGGGGTTATTAGATATACAAGATAAAATTTTTACTGATCAAGTTAATGATATAAATATAGCAGAACATATTAACATTGGAGAACAGAATTATGCTAAATTAAATGTAAAACAAAACCTTGTAGTTAATTATGTACTTAATGTCCTAAAGGATTCTTCTTTTGATGGTTCTAAGTGCTTCTATGTTAATAGTTGATAGGTATAACTGGGACTCTGCTTCCTAATGGAAAAACTGTTCATAAAGTGTCAGGCTTACCCGTTTCATTATACAGTGATTCATCTTTAAGCATTAAAGTTCAATCTAAAAAAGGCCTTTTTTAAAAACATAGATGTCTTTATTTGGGATAAATCACCAATGGCTCCAAAATATGCTTTAGAAATGATGAATTATCTATTAAGAGATGTAATGAATTTTAACGAACCTTTTGGGTGGTAAAATTGTAATTCTAGGCGGAGACTTTTGACAAACTTTACCAATTAAAGAACTAAGTACTAGATCAGAAATAGTAAATTTATCAATACAAAATAGTGAACTATGGAAATATTTTTAAAAATACACATTAACAGATAATATTAGAGTTTTTCTACAAAAAGCGGAATTTATAGATTTTTTACTTAAATTTGGCAATGGTAAATTAAATGAAGCAGATGATAATGTTATATTACGATAACATATCATTCAAAAAGGGAATAGGTATACAAAATTTAAAACAAAATTTTACCCTTTGAAAATAAAATGTTTTTAATAACTATGTGTGTATCTTTAGAGTAATATTAAAAACTTTTCGGTATAAAAACATTTCCATTTTTAATAGCAGAAAGAAAGGGGGCGTGCGCAGCGCGCCAAATTAGTGACTAGTAATATCGAAAAAGAAGGTGAAGATCGTGTATTAATTCAACCGTAACTGCAATATCAGAATCGTATTTTAATTATCTTCGTTTGAACGGAAAGTTTGACGAATTTCCGGTGTCAAATGTACTTCTATTTACGATTACACAGGCCAACAAAATTTTGTGGCCTAACCAATAGAAGCTGATTTTTATAGGATTTTGTCCATAGAATACGAATTTGACCTTGAAAATATTGAATTGGCTCCAGTTTTTAATCAATTTACGTTTCATTATACAAAATATGCATTTTTGGCATTTTTTGAATGATTGTACAACAATACACAGAAACAGTAAATTTGTCCGCATAACACCAATTGAAAGCTTAAACACTGATCTTGAATATCCAAAAACAAAAAATGTAATTATGTATTTATGTATTTATGTACTTTAGGCAACATGCAGTTGATTAAAATTTGTCGGCCTGTGTTATTGGAAATAAGACTACCACCATAAAGAAGCAAGTACGTGTTTGGTTTCAATTAATGATTAATTATTTAATGTTAATTATTTGGTTGTGAATAATTTGTCAAATCCTATTATAATTGGCAACGATTGGCTTCTTAATATCAGGGTTATTATTAATTATGAGAGACACGAAATGTTGATTGAGGATATTCGAGTTGAAGATAGATATATCGTTTTCGGGGAGCATCGTTCGGATGGAATAAATAATATTTTACATTTCACGGAAGAAACCTCGTTTAGATAAATAAATAACAATTCAAAAACAAATTTGGCAAATGTCGGTAATCGGGAAGGCGGTATAATCTCTGAGAAAATTTTGTACGATAATAATGAGTTTTGTTTTAGTGACGATGACAATGCAGCGTCATTATTAGAACTCAACAATAATAAACCGATTATTGATGATTATTGATTAGTTTAATTAATTACCCTAACAAAATTTGGAGAGAACTTTATGAAGTTGCAAATAATTTATGTGAATTCAATGAGGCTAAAAAAATTAAATTACACATGTTATGTCTCAATTTGAAAAATTGTTTACCGGGAAAGACGTTAGCGCTGACGTCGAGTCATATGTAATAAAAATTAAATCATCTAAGACGATAATCTTTAAGACATATCCGGTGCCATTTAAGTATAGGTCTCAAGTTGAACCCGCTCTCGAAAAAATGTTGTAAAGAAACGTCATTGTAACCCCATCCGTATTGTAATAAAAAAATGATGACACAGTACTCATTTGTTTGGATGCTCGTTATGTTAATAATGATGTTGAAGCTGACCACGAGATCCCGCCCCTTATTTTCGAATTACTGCAAGGGTTCCACGGCGTTAATCTAATGTTAATCACTGATTTGGAGTCGGGGTATTGGCAGATTCCCCATACATCCGGAAAGTCGAAAATATACCGTTTTTGTACGGTTCGCGGATGTACCAGTTCTGCCGTGTACCATTCGGTTTAAAAACTGCAGGATCAGCATTTGTTCGATCAATAGCGTCTGCATTGGTGAATCAATTTGACGATATTTTAACGATCTATATCGATGATTTTTTAATTTCTACACTTGGAACTCTTCATGATCACTTAAATGCTCTTGAGCGTGTTTTTCAAGTGTTACAGACCAAAAATCTTACGTTGAATATTGGAACCCTTTCGTGATCCCATGAAAGATAAAAATTCATAGAAATGGGATGAAAAACATGATCGAGCATTTTAACTTATGAAACAGGCGTTTGTTAATTGTATACGGTTAAGTCATCACATACCGGGTAAAAAATATCGTCTACAAACCGATGCCTCGGACGTGGACATAAGTGGAATTTTATACCAGTGTGACGAAGGGGGAGAATTACGAGTAATAGCATTGGTCATTGGTTACCTTAGTTCCGCGGAAATTAATTATACCACAACGGAGAAGGAATAATCATTTATTGATCGATGTTTTGTGTACGAAAGAAAACAATTAAAAAGTTACGGATGTAATCATATGGTTTTTTTAAAAGATTTCGAAGATTCATTAATTAATTTGGAAATTGAAGATCCTGCAATCAATATAATTTGAAAGAAAGTTATAAATAATGAATTGACAAATATTTTTATTATTTAAAATGGAGTATTATTTCGACATGTTGAAAAGGGCAAAATTTGGCAAATAGTAAACCCGATAATTTTAACTGAGAAAATTATGGACTGCGTGCATTCTAAATTGGGCAATCCTAGTTTTTATAAAACTACTGCTTATATTTCTCAGTATTATTACTGGAAGCCTTTGAATCGCGAAATAAAGGCATTTGTTAGAACCTGTGACCTTTGCCAACGAGTTAAAATTCAAAATACAAATATGGAGGATGTTTATGATATGCTTAAATCTTCTCATCCTGGTGATCTGATTAGTGTTGATTTTTTTGGTCCATTGCTTCGGTCTGTGGGGGGTCTACAATATATTTTCTTGTTTTGGACGTGTTCTCCAAATATATGTAAACTTGGACCAGATTAAAAGAGAAATGACTGTGACAGTTTTGAAAAAATTGAGGGATTATTTTCCAGAAATGGGAACTCCTCAAAAAATTTTGTCGGATAATGGGACACAATTTTCATCACCAAAGTGGGAGAAGGGGTTGCGCGTTTTCGGAATTACCGTCTTATTATCATCTGTAAGGCATCCACAGGGTAATCCTGTGGAACGCGCTATGAGGGAAATTGGTCGACTTTTTAGAACCTTTTGTTCCGACCGGAATACCCGATGGCAAAGTGTTGTAATGACGTGGAATTTTTTCTCAATGCGACTACTTACATGGGGACTGCGTTTTGTCCTATGAAACTTCATTTTGGAAAAAGACCTAAAGATGAAAAATTATAAGCATTATAAGTTTTCCTTATTACATTCATTCATCTAAAGATGCAAAAATAATTGTTGATAATTGAGTTTATAAGCTTTATTGGTTTGTCTTCATTCTCGCGAATATGAATGGATCGGTGTTGTCCAAATTATGGTCATTGTTTGTAATATTAATATTGCAATTATATGAGTATTATAATATTTGAGTATGATAGATCGTATTTGTTCATATTCTTGTCGATGCTGGTATGAAATCAGGAATCAATAGTTAATGATGATGGAATTGCTGTAAGATGTCTGATTCGTCGATCTATATGTAAATTTTGTTGTCTCATATTGTTAATCAATTTTGCAAATTTTTTAATTTTGTTGCCCGACATATTGGATCCGCCATTTTGAATTTTTGAAAACAGACTTCAGATTTAAAATCAGAGATCCCAAAAACCCCCAAATGTCATGTTTCAGGCCAATCTAATCAATTTTTTATTTTGTTGTTCGCCATATTGAATCCACCAGTTTAAAGTTTTGAAAACAGATTTCCGGCTTGAAATTAGCGATCCCAAAAACTATAAGAACAGTTTTGAGTTATTTTAAATTTCCATTTTTCTTAAAGTTACAAATTTTGGCCACGCAAACAAGGTTCCTGGCCCCCTGTACATTCCAGTATAGAGTTATGAACGAATATTAGCATTAATTGGTTCTAAATACTTCGTCCGTTTTCGGCATGCTCGAGCATCATGATCTGGAGCAGAATGAAAGACAGATTAAGTCAGCTTTTCTACACGGATGTCTTTCAGGAAGAAGTATACATGTATTAACCTAACAACTCGAGTGTGTCGTTTGAAGAAGAGCCTTTTCGGACTTAAAGAGTGTTCTCGTTGCTAAAATCAACGTTTGGCTACATTCATGAATGAACAGAGGTTGGATCAGTAATCAACTGATCCTTGTTTATTTATCCGATTTATGAATGATTCAAAATTAATAATTGTATTTTACGTTGATGATGAAATGATACCTAGAAACAACAAAATGAAAATGATGAGTTTATTTATCAGCTGGGTCTCCCGTTTAAGATTACAACAAGGGAGTTGAACAACTTTTTGGGATTGCAGATTTATCAACGTGCAGACGGAATCATTGTGTGACAAAAACTATGTATATTCAACAAATTTTACGTGGATTTAAAATAGACCACTCAAATTCGTTTTTGTTAAAGCTGAGTCTCCAATAGGTGCCAATGTAGGTGCAAATGCCAGTGCCAATGCACAATACGTTTTAAATGGGTTTGGCACTGGCACTTGCACATGCATATTGGCACCTATTGGAGACTCAGCATAATACATATGAAGCTACTGCAATTTCACTGTCAAGTAGACAACAAAATTCGGTACCCTATCTACTAATTAAGCTGAGTTTGTGGCATCCAGTAAAAGAACCATTGAACAGTCGTGCTCAAAAATGCTTTCAAATTTCAAGAAGTTTGCCTACCATCTAAATTGACTTAAAAATCAGCTGATGAAAAAGCAAAATTCCGTCAGAATTATTGACATCAACTATAAAGAATATATAAAGTGGGCAAAACGAGTCAAATCAGTGCCTTACCAGGGAAAAGGCATTTATAAGTACCACGGACTTAATTTGGCAAAAAAGTCTGTTTTGAGAATTACATTCTCTATTTGTGGACAAAGCTTGCGTTGTGAAACTCACAAAACATTATGTCTAATTTTTAATTAATTAAAACAAACATCTGTATTTAAAAGACCTTAATATAATGATAAACCCATTCTTCTTTCGAACACCTTCACATCAATATCTCCGACATACAAATCTACAAAGTATTTCAAAGTACTCATTGATATACGTCTTATGTAGGAAAGTCATATGCGCTTAATCGTGGACAAGGTCACTAGAGGCATCACTGTTTTTAAGATTATATCCAGAGAAACCTGGCGTACTTCCCCAATATCGCACTTTTCGCCTAACGCAATTTAATAATAACTATTCTAAATCAAGATGCACTACTATTCGCGGTCACATCCAATCAAAAATTCTCGAAAGAGTCCAATCAGCAGCTCTAAAAACGGTCCTAGGAGCGATGAAATCGACCCCCATTTTCTTATTCTTTACTGAATCCGACGAAACTCCTCTGTGAATTAAGCAAGCTTATCTCTCTAATTTCTTTTTCTTTTGCTCTTTACTTTTAAAACACATCACTGTCTTTCCTGTGATTATATTTTTAACTTGCTCACAATATATCAGCTCAATTTATTTTTAAAAAAAATTAATTTGTATTTAAGAGCATTTATTCTTTGTAAGCTATTATATTAAGTTGCGATGGAAAAATAATTGTTTACAAAGGCCCCGCTAAGTCAAAACACAACCATGCACAAAATTTTGAAGAGGTGAATTCATTGAACATTGTGAAGCACCTCCAGCGCAATTGCTTCATTCAGAACTTCAAAACTTTTCATCGGGTACATATCTAAACACATATTTCATTATCAATAAATAAAAAATTTCTTTAATAATTTATTCAACTTGCAATGCATTATAAGTGAATATTGCAATTTCATTCATCCAACCTTTACGCACGGAACATAGAATGCGTTACACTCTCATGAGAATATTCAAAAAAGTTTTAAAATTATTTTCTTTGCATAAAAAACTATATATTGAAAAAGAATTTTTTTTAAATTTATAATTTGTTTGTATTTAAAATTAAATTTCTATATATGTCATTTAGTGACTTGGTATCAGTTCTCAAATTTACTGAATTTTTATTTTTTACTATTTGAAACATTTCTTTGCAAGTTCTACGATTGCAGCTCCTTTATGTTTTTAAAATTTTTACGATTTTAAATTGAAATAGATGGTCATTCTCATGTGAGTGCTTTACAAGCGCTGACTTCTGTCTACAAAATCCCAACTATTTTTAACGTAAGCATTTGTATTCCTGATGACTTTTTGAATGGGAATACTGATAAACCTGGATAAGGATGATAATGGAGAACCACAAAAAGATGTTACTGGTCGCATGGGTACACCTTCCTTATGTATTTTTGGCAGCCCATAGAACTTGGGTGCAACCGAATTATAGCTTTTAAGGAATTTTGATGTTAGGCAATTTATATATCCCTTAAGCTGTTCATACTCCTTTGAATGTTATTAGTAGGGTCTTTCTTTAGTTTTTGATAAGTAGTTGTGTCATTTAATAACACCATACATTTATCAATGTATTCATTCTTATCCAAGCAAACCGCAGCACTCCCTTTGTCTGCCTTAGAGACAATTATATCACAAGTTTTTTTTAATCTATTTGTTTTTTTGGCTAAATTTTCATTATCTGAAATTTGAATTTTCCTTAATTTAATATTTAAAACATTATTTTATTTATTTGTCACATCGGATCTAAAAACAGTTCTGCTTTCTTCTGGAATCAAAGTAATTTTCTCTTCAAATAGACACAAAGAATTTTTAAATTATTATCAGCAAAAGTTGAGGTTAGCATTTAATTATTATTAAACGGGTGTTCAATGGTTATTCTCGTTTCACAGGCTCGTGAGATTGGTGAACACGGTTGCAGAATTGAAAGTACCACAGCAATGTAAAGCAAAGCATATTGACAGCTGAACCTTTGCGCTCTCTGCTTGCTTCTGCCTTCTAACGGCAAATAGCTGTAATTTACGTTTTTTCCCCTGTCATTGCAACCACGTTTCTGCATGGATTAAAAAAACTATCGGATTTAAGTAATTAACCCCTTCGCAGTCCAGCTAAAAATCGCTTGTGGTCCAAAAACGGTCCAAGAAAAAAAGTTTTTAAAAAATGTGATTTCATCGTAATTAAGGTTTTTGGAGTCGCGAAATTCGAATTCGAAGTCAGTTTTTCAAAATTTAAAATGGCGGATCCAAAATGGCGGACCCAGAATGACAAATTCGAAAATTTTAAATTTTATCAGATTTGCTTAAAACTTGTTACTCGGGGGTTTTCGGGGTCTCTGATTACGAATCTAATGTCAGATTTTTAAGATTCAAAATGGCGGATCCAATATGGCGGTCGAGAAAATAAAAAATCCAACGGATTTGTTTAAAACTTGTTACTCGGGTGTTTTCGGGGTCGCTGATTACGAATCCGATGTCAGATTTTGAAATCCGAAATGGCGGACCTAAAATTTGTTCAAATTGCATGAATCTTGAAATTATCCGCCATATTGGATTCACCATTTAAATTTTGTAAATCTGACATCATATTCGTAATCAGCGACCCCAAGACCCCCCAAGTAACGAGTATCAAGCGTATTTGATAAATTTTTAAATCTTCATAGTCGCCATTTAAGGGTCCACCATTTTAAATTTTGAAAATCTGACTTGAAATTCGGATTCAGCGACCCCAATAACCTTAGTATGCACTTGGGCATTCAAATCGAATTATGTTTAGTATTTTATTTTTGAGATGGACATATATGGCCACAGACGTAAAGGTGGCACGATTTTTTGTGGCCACATATGGGCCATGGACTGTCAAGGGGTTAAGAAGATTTGTAACAACGGTTTGTAGAAAATGATTATTTACCAATTTCACGTGCCTGTGAAAAGAGAATAACCATCGAACAACGTTAAATAATAATTGTAATGTTAATTACACTTCTTTAAGTGCAATAAAATATGCTATTACTATATGATTAATAATATAATAATTTATAATTTTTTTAATAATTATGTTATTTTACCGGTAACTGCAAAGAATGTCAAGTCTTAATTCGAGAAACGAGGTTAACTGTCAGATATATAGAGTCATATTTGGGATTGTGACGTATTTTGAGGGTCGTGATTTCAAACACTAAGTATCTGCACAGTTACTCGGTCTTTCAAAATATTAGCGTTTTTTATCGAGCACTCGTCGCACGAAACACCAAGTATCTGCAGACCGCTCTCGAAGTAGTTCAGTTACCTAAGTTTTTCGTGCAACGAGGGCTGAAAAAAGAACGCCAGTAATTTGAAAGACCAAGTAACTGCGGAATTTTATATAGAGAATAAGTGTACCGCAAGCAAACAGAATTTGTCGTTTTTTGTAAATTGTTTTAAGAGTTAGGTGACTGTAATATACAAGTAAGTTTTGAAAAATATTTATATTATTCAAAAATAGATTTTAGCATTATCTTGTCATCTTGTCAACCTTACTTTTTTAGGTACTTCCCAAGAATACTCAATGAGTTTAAATTCAATAAAGTTAATTTGAAAATGAACGAATTTTACAGTTCTTATGGTAAGTGTTATAATAATGTTTACTTTTGTTATATAATAGGTATAATATTGCTTTCTCTCATGGAAGCATTAATTTATAGAAAATATTCAAAATCTTTTTTTTCGTTTTTTACCTCAGGACCAGAAAAATAAAATTATTTTTGAAAAACAATATTCCGTATGCAATTCGTTTTTAAATTAAAGTAATATGTGTACTTATTGAATAATAATTAAATTAGTAATGTAATTCATATCAAACATATAAAAACCTTCCCTAAGGTAGAAAACTGTTCGTAGAAAAAATTTTTACTAAAAGTTTGCACTCTGTTTTATATTTCAGTTAACCTCATTCTGAATCAAAATGAAGCAAATTTCGTTAAAAAAATTAACCAAGATATCACTTATACTGAACACATGGAAAATGTTGATACCCTTGCAATCTGCACAAATTGTAGTACAAATTGCAATAATGACAAGGAATTGACGGAACCACAAGTACACGAAAGCTATAACGACTCTTTTTTCTATCAACGGAAAAATAATGCACCTGCTGAATAATTTTATTCCTGAAATGAATCATTTCAGCCAGGTCCCTCGAATGGAATGAGTGATATGTCTCTGAACAAAAGCGGAACTTCCAGTGATGCCCCTTCGTTTATGAATTCGCAATATTCGCCTCAGAATAATTTAAATAATGTTATGTTGGGATCGCAAGCACATGCGGGTTATAACGATTTCGTTTCTCAACAGTGGACAAATTCTGCACGATTTCCTTCTTCCATCGCATCATTTCAGTCTGGACTTTCAAGTGAAATAAATGACTTTTCGCTGAATGCAAACAGCAGTTTCAGTGATAGATCTTTAACAATGAATTTGCAATATTCGTCTCAAGATAGTTCAAGTTATGAGTTTATAACAAGTAAAGAAAATATACTTTACAAAAACCTTCAGAAAATTCTGAACTTCGTGAAGGAAGAACTCAAAAAGAAAATTCAGAAGACTTAAAAAATGATGAGTTTCCTTCTTGCAATGAAAAAAAAAATTGTATGCAATGAAAATTCTCTGAAATTAAAAACAATGATAAAATAACACATAGAGTCGTACAATAACAGACATACACCTAGATTTTCAAGAACAGTATCTCGGAAATTCGTGTAGTTATACATTTTACCAAAATATTGCGTCTGACATAAAGATTTCATTCACACAGTTAGGAAACGAAGAATGTGGAATTTGTGAACTCTTTAAACAACACATTCCACACCACACAAAAGAAAATCTTGACACAACATGTTAAGTATGTAACAATTGGTCAGTTCATCGCGAAAAGTACATTGATGCTCGCGAAAAATATGATTTTCATGTTAAACAAGTAGGCGTTTCTGGTTTTGGTGACTTAAAATGTTCAGTTGACCTACAGAAGGTTATTATGCTTCCAAGAATGGAAGGTTTCAAAGTTGTTCTATTTACCAGACGTCTCATTGTCTTCAATTAAAGTTTTGTACCCTTGGGTTCAATTTCAAAGGAAAATAGACCTTTAGCCGTTATTTGGCATGAGGAAACAAGTGGACGAAAAAATGTGATATCATGAGTACATTTTATGCCTTTTTCCTGCATAACAGGGATAAGGAAACTATTACAATTTGGTTGGATAACTGTTCCGCACAAAATAAAAATCATTGCCTTCTGACTTTTATACAGTTTTTAAACACAAAAGAAAGAAATCACCTGATTGGTCGAGTTCAATATTTTATTGTCATAAGACTGAACCCTGCTCATTAGGGCTTTATGCATGCGTTAGCTGTCACTTCCCTTTAAAAATCTTCTACTTAAAGCTGAAATTTGTATTCGACAAAATTTGGATCTGACTTGCTCAGAATTTATCGACAAATAAAACAAAATCCTTTACTACTCGATGCTGCTAAAAGCAATAAAAATATGATTTTAAGAACAATAATTAAAGTATAAAAAATACGATTTTAAAAACAATAATTAAAGTACTATGTTCGTAAATATTTTTTAATTTTATTTTTCAAAAATCCCGCCAACCCCCTTATTCATAGGTGGCCGGCTGAACAGTCACAAAAAGGTGGCAGCCCTATTTATATAATCAATTGTAAATAAATTTCAGCAAAAACAATTGACTTGTTTTATTTTGAATCTGGACATGCTTTTATGTCCGCAAATTTATTCCATCATCAGGTGGAATTGTCTATTGAAAAAAATAACCTCTAAAACTTATTTATACAAAATAAAACATCTAAGAGCAACAAGGGGTAGTTTCAATTTAGAATTCAGTACAGACTACACTGAAAGAAATTTAAAAACATTAGATTTTTTAAAAAATAAGTTTAAATAAATTATGAAAAGCCACAAAGCAATGCGCAAAATCAAGGAATTTCGACTACAAAAAATGTCGACATGGTTACAAAACTTCTTCCGTTAATACCTAAAACTAGTCATTTTTGGGAACAATTTAACTGAAAACAACTGTACTGAAGATTTAATAACCAATCGGGAATGTTAATAATATTTACCCAAGTTTTTTAAGTTGAATATCAATAATAATTTCGACGACAAAAAAAGCAGACATTGTTACAAAACTTCTTCCGTTAATTCCTAAAACTGGTACTTTTTCCCGAATAAATTTAAAATTTAAATTTACCTAAAAATCGAGATACAGATATATCGAAATAACTCCTTAATAAACAATTGCGAAGCATTTGTTTTCAAAACATCAGAGTTCAGTATAAATTTGCAGTATTTGTTTTCAAAACGTCACTTTCAATTTGCTGTATTATCGAAATTAAAAAGTTTATAGATGGATTTAAACGTTTCATCTCCTCGAATTGTGGGAACAAAGTTAAAAAAAACGTTCTATGGCGTTTAACATAGTCTCGTTTTGAGATGCAACAAAAATGAGACTAGGTTTTTTGTGTGTAAAGATCAATAAAAATTATATTTAAACCACAACCCAGATAACAATCGTGCCTCGCACGTTAGTGAACCGATGGTCTGCGGACCACAGTCAGGCTAATGTGATGGCAGAACACCAGACAATTGGTCCGAAGACCATTCGTGCCTAGCACATTGTTGGACCGATGGTTTCCGGACCACGGTAAGGCTTATATGCTGACTATGTGCCAGGCAGTTAGTCCGATGACTATTGTGCCAGCATTGTGCAAATATAATCTGTCTGACTTATTTACAAAGTAAAGAAGTTTTGAACCTGTGTTCAAGTTATTTCTTTTCTACAAATTGTTTTTATCAACATTTATAGTCATTTTGACCAATTTATATTACTTTGCACTATTTCTATATATGTGACCTGATCTATGAAAAGGGCTTTGTGTGTCAAAAAAGCCTTTTTTAACTTTTTTGTTGATTCGAATAGAGTTTTAAACGTTTTTTAAGATGTTGAAACCAGAAAGCCATAATTTGATTAAAAGTTTTTAAACAAATTTTTTAAAGTCAAAAGAAACAAGAGCGTAAAATTACGAAAAAACTAATTTTTTGTTATCATACAAATAAAAATAATTAAATATAACTAATTAATAATGTTACTAATATAAATTACATGTGGACGAAATTTTAAACAAATTTTAATTGAAATTTTTAAACAGTATTCATTTAAAAGATTTTCTTTAGTGGCCGACTACTGCCTGGTTTATCCTAGTTCACTAAAAAAACGTACTGTACCAATATTGTTACTTAATTGCTTTTTGGAAAAAATTGGAATTTATGTTTAGTATTAACCTGACTAATATTTAGATTTATTCAATTTCCAATTAAAAAGTAAAAGTTAATATATTCTGAAATATAAAAATTAAATTTCATATATTATTTTTGTATTATACCTAGATTTTAAAATTCTTCTTTAATCAACTCAATTAACAAATTTAAAATATTTACATTGTATAAAATTACTAATATTCGTTATTATTTTTCTTTGTTTTAAATTATAAACATTTGAAAAATTGTTTAATGACTTTAGAGCATTTCCATGTAAAATGATCGACGATTTTTCGACATTGTTAGCAATTTTCTTGAAAATTTTTTTCTTTGTAGCTATAAGGATGTTGGAGATAACAATTCGCGCCCTTCATTCAAATTAAAAGCTTAATATTGTACAGATTGCGCTCGTGTCGCCCTTTTGGAAACACGCCTTTTTATTCGTACTTACACTCACACAGTATTTTCTCAACTTCCTAACATTGAAAAAGTAATAGCCAAACACTTTATCACTCGTTGTATTTTCCGATCGTTAACTATTAAAATGTTCTTTCAATTATATCTCGGTGTACTTTTTATCATTGCCTCCCAACTCTAATAGGTTATGGGCCCAGGCATCCGTCAATGATAAATATATTTTGGTCGCTGTCGAGATAAAACAAAACGACGCCTAACGTTAACCGACGCGACGCGTTCTCTCATCTTTTTTTTCGAAACGATCATCAACGATAGTGCTGTGCGACTCTCCTGCAACTTTGCTCGTGGTATCAATCCAAGTGAACGTTAGTAAAATACTGTTCTGTGTTGATAATCGCTTGTTCGCAGTTTTTTGTCGTGAGTGTAAATTTCATTCAATCGGCAGAGGAAGCAGTCCGCCATTTGCATTATTGCCATACGACCGTAACGAGAATCTTTTTTTTACGATGGCTCAAACTAACCATTTTTCCGCGGCACGTATTGAACTACTTACAAAAGACAATTACGAGACCTGGAAAATTCAGGTTGAAGCCCTCCTAACGAGAAACAACACTTGGTCATATGTCTCAGGTGATAAAGTCAAACCAGAATTATCAGAGGATGTTGCCGCTCGCGCTGAATCTCGGGTAGCACTCGACAAATGGATCTCGGAGGATCGTTTAGCAAAGTCTGATCTCATTCTATCCATGAGTGCTTCACAGTTAAAGCATATTCGTAATTGCGAAACTTCACGCGAAGTTTGGACGAAGTTATCATCTATTTATGCTTCACAGGGTCCCACTCGAAAGGCCACATTACTCGAACAATTACTCTCTCAAAAGATGCGCGAAGGCGAAGATGTTCAGGATTACTTATCGCGTTTCATGAACACCGTCGACAATCTCCAACAAATGGATGTTACGATTAACGGAGATTTATTATCAATCATGCTTTTACATAGCCTGCCGAATAGTTATAGTAATTTTTGTTGCGCGATTAAATCTCGTGATGCACTGCCCCCCGTTGATACATTAATTCAAAAAATCATCGAGGAAAATTTCGCCAGAGAACACAAGTTCGATGACAGTGGTGGTGCCATGTTCGCGAAAAATCGCCATGCTAGTGCTAAAAACAAATACGGACAACACTCGGAAAGTAAACAAAAACCTGATTCGAATCATCGCGGAAAATTGAAGTGTAGTTATTGTGGGAAAACAAATCATAAGGAATCTCGATGCTTTAAGAAGAAGAAGGACGAAAATCAAAACGCAAACGTGGTGAACAATGCCTTTCTCACCATTGACAGTGACAAGTATCGTGATATTTCGTCATTCAGTGCCGTAAGTAACGAAACGTGGTGCCTCGATAGCGGCTCAACTTCGCACATATGCAAAGATATGAACCTTTTTACTAATTCACGAAATATTAAAAGTAGTGTAAAACTAGCCAGTGACGCGACCGCGGAAGTTACTGCAAAAGGTGACGTTATGATTACTACCTCGAACGGCAATATCGAAAAATCGATTCTTCTTCAAAATACGCTTCACGTACCAAACTTACGGACAAACTTGCTTTCAGTGTCGAAGATCGTAGACAAAGCTCATACCGTAGTTTTTACAAAGACTCACGCGCACGTTATGGACAAAGACGGGACAATAAAAATTATCGCGAAACGTGACGGTGACTTATTTTTGGTTCACACTGAACCAGTCGATTCCACAAGTGCAGTGACTACAGTTAAAAGCGATGAAATCGAGTGGCACATACGTTTGGGTCATTTAAATAAAAATGACATAAGGCAAATGTTACGAAATGGATCAGTGACAGGTATGAATTTCAAGCTTGGCAGCGATCGTCCATCATGTGATACCTGTGCAGCTGGAAAAATAACTCGAGTTCCATTCCCAAAATCACTGGGTGGTGCTCGCTATATGTTGACTCTCACAGACGATTACAGCCGGTGGACAGAAGTCTATTTCATTCACAATAAATCTGATGTCACCGCTAAATTCCTGGAATACAAAAACTACTCAGAAACGCACACCGGAAAAAGGATTAAATCAATTCAATCCGATAATGGAAAAGAATTCATTAACACCGGAATGAATCAAATACTGAAGGACTCCGGTATCCGCAATCGATTAACTACCCCGTACACCCCGCAGCAAAACGGCATTGCGGAGCGGAAAAATCGAACATTGATCGAGCCAACGCGCTGTTTACTTATTGATTCCGGATTGCCACCGACTTTTTGGGGCGAAGCTGTCTCCTCAACTTTCTATGTACGCAACAGATGTATCTCAAAACCTCTAGGCAACGAGACACCACACGAACGATGGACAGGAAGACGTCCTGATATACGACATTTCAGAAAATTCGGAGAAAAAGTCTTCTTTATCGATAAATCGCTTAACAAGGATAAATTAAAACCTCGAGGAATCGAGGGGATTTTTGTTGGATATTCTACTGTCGCAAAATCTTCTCAGGATCGAAGAATCCGAGAAGACGATCAATCAATGGAGCCTCGACAACATGATCTCAATTCTTCCGACGACGACGAGTTCTTAGGATGGGAGAGTGCCGAAATTGTGATGAGTGCGGATGAAGTTCCACTCCAACAAGCTTTATCAGGACCTTGCAGTGATCAGTGGGAAGATGCCATATTTGACGAAATCAAAAGCTTGGTATCAAACGACACTTTCGATTTGTTGAACAGACCTTCAGACGAGAAAATCATCAAATGTCGCACCGTACTAAGAAATAAAAACGGACCTGATGGAGAGCTTGAAAGGAAAAAAGCACGTGTCGTGGCCAAGGGATTCGCGCAGCAACCAGGTATTCATTTCTTTGAAACATTTGCTCCCGTTGCTCGCCTTAGCTCATTTTGATCGTTAATAGCAGTAGCAGCCAAATTGGACATCGAGACGGCCTACTTAAATGGAAAAATGGACACCGATGTATTCATGGAGATGCCGGAAATGCTGCAGAAGATGCTTCAACGAATCGTATCTGAGGAAAGTGATCCCACGATTTTACAACGTGTCCAGAAGATGCTGAATCAATTAAAACGAGGTTCCACGGTATGCAAACTCAAGAAGGCTATATACGGACTACGCCAGTCTGGTCGACAATGGCACACGATGCTCGACTCTGTTCTCCGAAGTGTTGGACTGACACCGACTAATTCTGATCCATGTGTGTACACCGACAAAAATTAACTATTTTTTGTCTTGGTATACGTCGATGATATTTTAATCATTTGGAAAAGCAAAAAGAGAGAAAACGAAATCAAGGAGAAACTCTCGCAACATTTCACAGTAAAAGATTTAGGCAACGCTCGATATTGCCTAGGAATCGAGATCATTCGAAACAGGGAGAGTATAATTCTCTCTCAAACCGGATATATTAATGAAATTCTACATAAATTCAACATGAGCTCCTGCAAACCAGTCAGCACGCCCCTTGTCCCTGGATCAAAATTTAATGACAACGCAGAAGAAGCTGAAAACGCCGAAAAATTCCCTTATCGAGAATTAATAGGCTCGTTGATGTATGCAGCGATCGGGACAAGGCCCGACATTGCACACGCAATTAGTGTACTCGGACAATTTAGCCACAATCCAAAACGAGCACTTTAGACAGCAGCGAAACGAGTCCTCCGCTACCTCCAAGGAACTAAGGATTTGGGACTCAAATTTCAAAAGGACTCTAAGCCCTTAACTTCCTTCGTCGATGCCGATTGGGCCAACTGTACAATCGACAGAAGATCATACACAGGCTCAATTTTTATTTTTGGAGGAGCAGCCATATCATGGGAGTCGCGAAAGCAGCGCAGAACCGCTCTCTCATCAACCGAGGCCGAATATATGGCCATCTCCGACGCAGCGAAAGAAGCTGTGTATCTCATCCGCCTTTTCCGAGATCTGCGATTATCAAAATTTGCCACCCTGATAATGTACAACGACAACCAAGCAGCTGGAAAGCTCGCCGAGAATCCCGTCTACCACTCTAGATCGAAGCACATTGATGTGAAGCATCATTTCATTCGACAGGTTTTGAAGGATTATCCAGTCGATCTTAAGTATCAGCCTACGGATCAGATGATTGCAGATGCCCTCACAAAGGGCCTTCCTGGACCAAAATTTTTGAAGTGCATTTCCAGTTTCGGACTCAAATCAGTTACATCGTCTCCGGTCATAAATTGAGGGAGAGTGTTGGAGATAACAATTCGCGCCCTTCATTCAAATTAAAAGCTTAATATTGTATAGATTGCGCTCGTGTCGCCCTTTTGGAAACACGCCTTTTAATTCGTACTTACACTCACGCAGTATTTTCTCAACTTCCTGACATTGAAAAAGTAATAGCCAAACACTTTATCACCCGTTGTATTTTCCGATCGTTAACTATTAAAATGTTCTTTCAATTATATCTCGGTGTACTTTTTATCATTGCCTCCCAACTCTAATAAAGGATAAGATATTATAAAGTGAAGGCGATTTTGAAAATTTCGAAAAATTTTTGAAAATTTATATACTAATTTTTTAAAATTAAGATAACTCCGGTTGTTTTAAATATTTTTTCAAATTTTTTTAAAATTTTTCAGTATGACTAGTACTTTTTAAAAAAAATTTTTAGAAAAAAAATTTATTATAAATTATTAAAAATTTTTCAAAAAAAAGCCAAAAGTAATAAGAAATTTTTCATAAAATTTTTATAGTGGGATCGCGATAACTTTTCGAGAAATTAACGAAAAAGTCTATGGCGCCCCGTTGAAACTGACGCGCTCACGTACGTATATGTCCAATAAGTTGGCAACGCCATTTTATTTTTTTCTCAACAAAATTTTGATAAAACTGAAAAACGAAAATTGTGCTACACTTAGCAAACGATAATAAATATTGTGCTGGAAAAAAAATTAAAATATTTTTCTTTTTTTTCATTTTCTTTTATACTTCAATTTATTGAATATTTTTCAAAAATCTAAATTTTGAAAAAATAAAATTTGTGCTGAATTGTGCTCGGCGAGCACAATAAAAAAGTATAAAAAAACAATTTTACAACAGTTTTATAACAGCTCTATCTCATGCATTGCAATGAATAGATGTAAAATGTAATACCCTCTTCATTTATTACATTTCTTTTAACTGCGAATTATATTTTTATTGCCCAACCGCGCATTTCGGTCCTTTCGATGGATAGGGCCGCGGGCGAGCGATATTGCCAGCAATGGCGCGCACATTTAGCTCATCATGGGCCGGCACGGTGGTCCGCTTGATCGGACCGTGATCCGGCATAAACGCGCCTTAATAGCAAACATTTTGTTATCTGGGATGTTAGTAATTTTCATATTGAACAAGTAGTATGAAGACGTAGGTTATAAAGCTTTGCTTAAAAAATTTTAAGTTGAATCCTTCTGAACATTACATTTCCTTTATCGCCAACATAATTTTCATAAAGCACAAAACTTAAAGCAATAAATAGATTCTGCAAAAAATCAATTTAAAAAAATTCAAATTTGTAGTGTAAATTCGCTCAGGAAATAAGTCTACAAAAAAGATATTTAGGCCTGGATATTTTAAGCATGTTAATTATTTTAATTTATAATTCGATTGTTTTTAATAATAGTACTCTTATAACTGAAAATTAACGGTTTAAGCACTGAACTGTCAAACTTAACCTTATTTTTTTATGGTTATATATGTACGCTTAATTGAATGATTAAATATAATTACTTATTGATATAACAATATTAAATATTTATTCCAATAACTTCGGACATTGTTCTTAATTTTTTTCTTCCCTTACAAAAATGTATGACACGCAAAACATGTCATGCGCGCATGTCATTATTTTCGTGACGTTTTTACGCGATGCCACACAAATCATGTCATGAAAAATGTGACATATAATGTCATGCGTAAAACACCACTGTAAAATAAGTATTAAAAGTTTGTAAAGATGACTATTTGAAAAACTAATGATATGCAGATTAACTATATAAGTTTTTAAATCCAAGAACACCATTTTTATAATGTTGTTATGAATTTTTTTAAAAATATAGTACCCGAAAATTGAATTTCAAGACAACAAAATTTCTAAGTAGTTTTTCACAGAACTTCTTAATTACCTAAATTCCAAAACTTTTTTAATCGTTGCAGAAACATGGTTGCAGAATTGAAAAAACCACAGCAACCGTGTTTTTGCATAGATATATACGAAGTATACATTTGTGGTGACGGTTCGTTGGGAGATTTTGTAAAACGTGTATGTGAACAGAGAAACATTTGTTAAAAAATGATTGTTTACCAATTTCACATGAAACGAGAAAAACCATCGAACACCCCCCTACTGGAAGTAAAATGATAGAAAGAGATAGAAATTTGTAGATAGAAAGAGATAAAGTTTTTTCTATCCCTTTGAAATAGCCACTTTGCATACCCGAAATATTATATCTTTTTATCTTCAAATTTCTATCTCTTTTTATACCCTATTATCCCTTATCTATCTCTTTTTATACCTTATGTACTTTTATCTCTTTTTATTTCTCTTTGCTGCAAATTTTTATCCTTTTTATTATATAAAGAATTAATTAACCAATATAATTAACAATATTAAAGACTTTATGAAGTATTATAATTTCAATTGAATTTATTATTTTAAAAACATATTTTTAGAATTTTCGTACTTCTATTTATAACCTATTTTTAACAAATCAAGTTATTTATGAAAATATTATTTATTGTTGATATCTATTTTCCTTATTACATTACTAACCAACATTGTACACATAACACATAAAACCAAATTTAAAAAATCTCGCACGCAGGAGGGCTCAAACCCTGAACCTCAGGGACGCAAGTCGAATACACATGTCACTCAGCCACGCTAGTTTAGAAGATATTTTTCTTGAACTACCTTTTCACTTTTGAATAGTAAAAGAGTTAGGTAATATAGAGATAAAGTAAAGGTTATTAAAAGAGATTGAGCAAAAGTAGGTGATGGAAAGAGATTGAATCGAATCGAGAAGTGATAGACTAAGATTAAACCCAAGGTGTAAATTGTGATGAGTGTGTACTAAGATTAACATGTGGATAAAAAGAGAGAAGTACAAGGATAAAAAGGATAGAGCGGTATAAAACAAATGTTATTTATAAAAATAAGAAAAAATATAAATACTAAGATTCAAATGAGGATAGAAAGAGAATGAAGTAAATATTAGAGGGATGAAATAAGGGTTATTAGAAGAGATTGAGAAAAAATATGAGATAAAAAGAGATTGAAAGAATTAAAAAAGGAAAAGCCTGAGATAAAGGAAGGTTATAAGCAGAGATCAGTGTGTTCTTGGATTAAAGTTTAAAGATTAAATAGATAAAAGCAGCGACATGAAGGAAAGAAAGTAGATATAAAAAGTATTAAAGAAGATAATAAGAACAATATTATTCAAGAAGATTGAGAAGAAGAGAAGATAAAAAGCGATAGTTGTAATAAAAATGAGGATAGAAAGGGAAAGAAGTGAATATTGAGAGAATAAAAGAAAATAAAGTAAGGGTTATTAAAAGAGATTGAATAAAAAGGGAAGATAGAAAGAGATTGAGGGAAATGAAAAAGGGATAGTCTGGGATAGAAACAAGATTATTAAAAAATATAAGTATATTTTTAGATGCAATTAGAGATAGAAAGAGACAGGTGTGGATATTGAAAGTATTAAAAGAGATGAAATAAAGGTTATTGAAAAAAATTTATACAGAAGAAGAGATAAAAAGTGATTGAAGTGATAAAGTGGGGATAAAGAGATAAAGTTTCTCTATTGCTTCCTCGTGAGGAAGCTTTGTAGTCGTTTAATTTACAAAATTTTTAAAAATCCTTTTGACAAATTTTCTTCTATATGGGACTATGTTATATAAGACCCTGAACAATTGTCCGGATGTATGTATGTGTGTGTGTATGTGTGTGTGTGTGTGTGTGTGTGTGGATCCCGTTTTTTGTGAACACGATAACTCGAAGAGGTTTCAACGAATTTGGCTGAAAATTGCTAGGAATATTTATCATAAAAATATCTCGAAATGGATTGATGGACATTAAAAAATCTATTAAAAAAAATTTTTTTTTTATTTTTTTCAAAAAAAAAAATTTTTTTTTAAAATTTTTTTTTAATTGAATATTGAAGTTAATATACAATAAAATCTTCTTTGCATCAAGACGAATCGATTGGTATATATAAAGTATAAATTGTATGAGAGTTTATAGAGGTAATGACAATTAAAGCAAAAAAATTACCTTTTTTTATCAAAAATTTAGTTCTTTCATCAAAATTATATTCCAGTACAATAAGATTTTACTCATTTTTTCAATAATCTTATCCGTTGCATTAAAACGGATCGATTGGTATATATAAAGTATATATTTTATTTGAATTTATAGAATTAAACATAATTAAAACCAAAAATTCGCACTTTTATTAGAAATTTATTTCCTTCTTAAAAATTATGTTGCTTTATAATAAAATGTTAATCTAGACTTAGAAACAAACTAAAAATCTTCATTTCATCAAGACGAATCGATTGATGTATAAAAAGAATATATTTTATTAGCATTAATAGAATTAAATAAAATGAAAAAATTCACTTTAAAGAAAATTTTTTGCTTATCGTAAAGAGGAAGCAAAATGTTCATGTAATGAACATCTTAATTCACAACTTGTTTTAATAGAGAAACTTTATCTCTTTCTATTTCAGAGATAAAAAAATATTCAATGAGATAATTACACATCTTTAAGTGCAATAAACTATGCTATTACTTTATAATTGATTTTAATCACTTGCTTATCCATTCAAACAGTACTTTACAGCTACAAATTATTATTAAGTTTCTGTGAAAAACTACATAGAACTTTTGTTGTCTTGAAATTCAATTTTTGGGTGCAATATTTTTTTTAAAAATTCATAACAACATTATAAAAATGGTGTTCCTAGTTTTAAATAAATAATAATAATAATAATTTAAATAATTTTCAGTTACATATTTTAATTTCTGTATGCAGTAATAGGAAAGATAAAGGGTTAGAGATTATTATATTTTTAGTGCCAATATTTAATTTCATCTATACTCTTCATGAATCAAAATCTCTTAAAATGCATAAAATTATAATTCCATAATATCAGTAGTTTTTACAGATCATTTTTTTACATTATAAAACTAATTTTAGTACATCTATATCTTAAATTGTGTATTATTATTAATATTAACATTAATAATGTATTTATTTTTTCAGATGTCTGAAGGAACTAAAAGACAAATTTGTTACTGAACTTATAGAAAAGTATGGATCAAACGCTACATATAATTTGAAAATGTTAATCAAATTATGAAGAGTAAGTCGTTGTCGTTTAAAACACAGGTTACTTTAGTAACATATCATTTTCTAAATTTGGATTAAAGATAAAAGGAGCAATAAATTATAATTTTGAATTTATATAACAGTTTTGTTTAAAAATATCACCACAATTCAAATAAACTTGTGTAATCTAAAACTAATTTTTATTTAAGAAGAGCATATCTATTCGCAAAACTATATCTTCAGAAAAACCTTCTTCTTAGTTCTAAAGAACTATATATTTTTTATAATGTTTATATGTTTATTTATCTTCACTCAAAAAGATGTTTAACATGTACAAAAATTAGTATTATCAAGACAAATAATTTTGCTGAATATCGCCGCTTGGAGGGAAGAGTGTGTAAACTAAAATCAACAATGAAAACTATGATTTTTTGTGAAAAACTGTAAGTGGTGAAAAAATACCAATTCAGACTAATTGGGAAAAAATGTCTTTTCAAAAAAGTTACTTTTTGTTTCCTATTTTAAATTCGAAAAATACAATGATTTCAAAAATTCGGGAGTGACGCTTTGGCTGTCAGAGAATACAGACGTTTTTGAATGTTAGCTCGCTATCTGTTTACTGAAAGTTTGTTTTAAACTTCTTACAATTCATCAAATATCTTATGAATTTTCTGTTCACGGCTTTTATGTTAAAGCGATCTGTCCCACATAGCACAAAAACTTCCAGAAAAATTCAAGGAAGTTTCCCATGGCAACCTTCGGAAGTTACCCTTGATAACTTCCTGGAAATTTCCAGGAAATACAATAATGTCCGCAGGTTAGAAGCTTCCCATGTAAACTTCCTGGAAGTTCCCAGGAAGTTTCCAAAAATTATTTTAAAAATTTTTTAGTGAAAGTATTATTTAAAAAGGTTTAAAAAAAATTAAATGATTCAAATTTTGCATTCATTTATAATAAAAAAATGTGGGTTTAATTTAAAAAAATGATCTTCACAACTATAACTCACATGAGGGTAAGTCGGACTCGAACCCCAAATCACATAGGATAACCCTCAAAGTGAGCTGCTGGGATTGTGCTTTATGCACTCAACCAAATCGCCACTTGACTTTATAGGGTTATTTTATATATTATATCTTTGAGGAAACTAATTTCTACTTAAGATAAGTTCTTTTGAATTAAATTTTACGATATTTGAATAATTCGAACATTTTTCAATTAAATAACAAATTCAAAAATTGAATTATTATTTTATTTCACCTAAAGTCGTTGTGGCCTACTTTTAAACAATCTTATAAGTTGTACAAATAATGATTAATGTCTATAGCATTCACTTTCGATAATTATTTTCAAAAAATATTTTAATTAATGTTATAATTATAATATTTAAATTGAGTTGCACAGAAGAAAGATTAGTTTGACGGCTATGAAAATTTAACAAAAAAACATGTAAATAATTTTGATAAAACAAATTTCTTGATTGCACTGAGAAAGATGGATATTGAGCTTTAATATCTAGATATTAACAGTCAATATCTGTGACAGTCAAATACATAAACATTTTAGATGTTTAAATTTAATATCCACAGATATTGGAAAAGACATGTTCACACATAACCTCAAATTTGTAGATTATACCAGTTAGCATCTGAGATATTAAACCATAACATCTAGATGTTATGAAATACCATCTTTTCTTAATATCTAGTATATTAAGATTTTTAACATCCAATTTTCTCAGTGTGATATTTGTTTAAAATGTGTTAATTTACTTGTAAAAATAGATTATTACGTAAACATACCCAAAATAATAGATAAAAATTAATTTTAAAACTTACCTACGAAATTCAGAAAGTCACCATATTTTAATTAAATTATTTTAAGAACTTTATAAATATTAAAAAATGTATTACAGATTACTAATTAATACATTCAATGTACATTCACATTATGTGCTGATTTTTTCGTTTTATAGTATAAAACTTTAGTTTTGCAAAAATCTACTTGTATTTTAAGGAGGTTACATCCATTATCGAATAAACAAACAGTTTTTGATAAAACTTAACATACTACTAGTTAAAGCTTCTAAAGTTATGTTGTTAAATTTTTGAGACTCGTAGCTTCCCGAGAAAAAAGTTCTGATCAATTAATTTTTTCACTGTTTAACATTCATTCTTATGGGAATTCATTACTTTGCCACATATATTTTCGTACTATAAAATATTAAACAAAGAGATGTTGATCAAAGTTTGTATAGTTAAAGTCAGATATATAATGAACCGATATTGTATTTGAAAAAGGTCAATAGGTTCTTGTGAGAGTTAAAAATAATTAATTTATAACATTTTTTTTCACTTTTTGCGATACAGAAAGGACAACTTGCAGTGTCTGGCAACACGGCATTTCGCGTCACCACATTTTCCACCGTGCGCATGTCAAAATTTTGAAGTTATGCGCGCTTTATTTAAAATTTTACCATTAAAGAAAAACTTATTATTCTTTTCTCCTGTAAAACTGTCAATTTTCCCTATTTTTCATATACATTACGCGACAATACAAAACAACAGCTGATGACAACGTACACACCGTGAGTTGCACTGTTGCCAGACGTTTCAAAGTACCGAGCAAGTCAAATCAGACAAAAATGGTTAATGCTTTGACTAGTTCAGTGAATGGAGGGAACCTCCTTAAACAAAAACAATTTGTAATTTTAACTAGTTATTTTTTAAATATGAATAAAACTAAAAGTACCTCGTTCTCCATCGTAAAATTTGATAGAATGTTAAAGAAGGTCCGATTTAAATATTAAAATCAACATTAGATTTTTTTTGTTAAACGCCAGAGGACATATAAGTGATTGAAATCACCCACATAGCACAACTTCTCCCTGTAAGGTTACCTGAGACGACATCTGTAGGGCTTGTAAGGTTACCAAGTAAGAGTGTGGTAAACACGATGAAGTCTAAAAACTTCCGCCTTACTGTAAGCTTACACAGTAAAGTCACTGTAAGCTTACACATAAAATAACTGTAAGCTAACCTTACACGGTAAGGTCACTGTAAGCTTACATGTAAGATCATGGTAAGGTTATACTGTAAGGTTGTGGTAAGGTTATTATTAAGTTGTAAGGTTGTAGTAAGTTTACAAATTATGGAAAATATTATCAAAATAATTAACAATCTAATTAAAAAATAAATTAAAAAAAAATTAAGTTTGTTGCTTTTCTAAACTTTGGAAACCTAAGTAACATGAAGCAGAAAAGTTTGAAAATAAATTTTGGGGCACTAGGATTCGATCCCGAGATCGACGCGCATAAACCTAACACTCTAACTAACTGATTGTGAGCTAAGTGGGGAACTGAGGATTCAACTGAACAATTTTGCTTTTAACCCCTTAGCAGTGTAGTCAAAATTAGCTTTTCGTGACACAAATGTGCAAAAAATTTTTGTTTTTTAAATTACTTCATATGATTCTATTTTATGTTTTCGGGGTCGCTGAATCCGAATATTTGATCAAAATTTAAAAACTCAAAATGGCGGCTCCAAAATGGCAACCAAAAAATTAAAAATTTTCACTTACCTGCGCGAAATAATATATAAAATTTGAAACTCGAAACTTTTCTATATTTATAGCCAAGGCAACGCGAGTCGTTAGCGAGAGAATCTATCTCAGCTAGGACTTCACCACCTTGTGGACGAAAGAGGAACTATAACATGAGACGCGCGAGTTTTTAAAAATTGCGAAATCTTCACAAATTTATTTAAATGTTATGTAATAAAAATATTATAATTTTTTCATTATTAATTATTATTTAATTTATTATTTAATTTTTATTAATTAATTTTCTTTATTAGTTTTATTTTTCTTTTCATTGATTTTTTTTAATTATTTCATTTTCATGATCTATTATTTAATTTATTATATATTTAAATTTATCAGTAATTAATTAATATTTTTTATGTATTATTATTTTGTTTAATTACTATTATTAAATTTTTTAATATACATTGATTTTGAATATTTCACAATGTTTTAAAACTTAAGACATATCAATTTCTCTACTTTCAGTTTTAAGAACTAATTTCAGAACTTTAAATTTTCTGGTCGACGTTTTAAAGCCGCCATTCTGAATTTTTGACTAAATATTTGGATTTCAAGGCCTCAAAAACCCCCCAATGAGAATTTTCAGCCAAATTCGTAAACTTAAAAAATTTTTGGTCGCCATTTTGGAGCCGCCATTTTGAATTTTGAATTTTTGACTAAAAATTTGAATTAAGCAACCCCAAAAACCCCCAAGTAAGCATTTTTAGTGAAATCCGTAAACTTTTAAATTTTTTTGGTCGCCATTTTGGAACCGCCATTTTGAATTTTGAATTTTCAATAACGGATTTGGATTCAGCGACCCCGAAAACCCCCGAGTAGGCATTTTTAGCAAGATTCGTTAACTTTTAAATATCAGTTTTTTCGATGCTGCTATAGCGGTCATACACACTGGGGGCACGAATTATTTTTGCCTCTATAGACGTCAAACACTGTGAAGGGGTTAAGGAGCTAGCTCTCTTCTTAGTGCACCTTAAAAGTAAATTGATTTTCTCTTCTCAGTTCCCCACTTAGCTCAGTTAGTTAGAGTGTTAGGTTTATGCGCGTCGATCCCGGGTTCGAATCCTAGTGCCCCAAAATTTATTTTCAAACTTTTCTGTTTCATGTTACTTAGGTTTCCAAAGTTTAAAAAAGCAACAAACTGAATTTTTTTAATGTTGAAATTATATATGATCTTGGGAAGGTAAGATTTGAATAAAAATTCAAAAGTGTGTCGTTAAAAGAGCGACGTTTCGTTGGCTAGGGTTTGCCAACATCATCAGGCTAAAATTTTATTAAATAGATAGGTTACACATCAGTATTTGTTTGGAAAGGTCTAAAAGCACTATTTCTATAAATTAACTATAATGATATACCTAAATTTCGTTAGAACATCGAACACATGCTAACACGTCAAAGATTAAA
Organism: Leptopilina myrica (nomen nudum); assembly: GCA_032872475.1. NCBI lineage: Eukaryota > Metazoa > Arthropoda > Insecta > Hymenoptera > Figitidae > Leptopilina > Leptopilina myrica (nomen nudum). The sequence goes on along the minus strand of CM065462.1, from coordinate 15,509,245 downwards.
ATTTTGTCAAAATATAATAAAAATTCACTCCACACTTATAAAAATAAAATTTAAAATAGAGAGAATACATTCTCGTACAGCGATTCACTGTCAACTGAAAAGAAATCTAATCATCTTACAAATTCAAACCAGGAAACACGTGAGAGAAGTCAACGAACCAAAACATCAACACACTCTTAAATGAGGTACAAGTTATATTGATTTTATTATTTTCTCTATGGACACGAGTCCATACGACTAAGTAAAGGAAAGAATGTTTTGTTTAAGGTGAAGATATCTTCCTTTCTGTTGATAGTGAAATGATTTGTTTTTATATGGATCATTTCAGATATTCGTCTTTTTCTAAAATTAGGTTCATTATCCAAAATTTTTGTATTTTCCCAATCAAAATCATGATTAAAATTTAAACGATGTCGATAGACCACAGAATGATCATTTACTTTTTTATGTTCGTTGATGCGCGTTTGTAGTGATCGCCTTTGTCTCTCTTATATAAGTTGCTGGGCAGTCTTTACAATCAAACTTATATACGACATTCGTTTTATCCCATTTTTTAGTTATATCTTTTCCCAATTTTATAATAGAATTAGAGTTTTTGTTAACGATGGGAATAGAGGTACAATTAAATTCCCTAAAAACATTTGACAACTTAAAGAAATATTTTTCGTTAAAGGGCAAAGCCACCTTGGGGATTTGACAATATATACTAACTTTATTTTGATCGTTATTATTCTCATTCCAATATTTTAATTTGTTCATTCTAATACCAATATGTTTTTCAATAAAATCTAAAGGATAACTATTGTTCTTTAGAATTTTTATAATTTTCTTCAAGTTGTCAAAATGGAATTTTTTATTGGATAATGAAATGGCTCTATCAACTAAGTTGTACACAATATTCTTTTTTTGTTGAATTGGATGATCTGAAAAATAATTAATTAGTCTGTCGGAAGAAGTAGGTTTTTGATACCAGTCAGTGATTATATGATTATTTTCTCTAATGAGTGTCAAGTCAAGAAAGTTAATGGAATTGTTTTTTACTATTTCCATAGTAAATTGTAACTTTTGGTTATAAGAGTTGAAAGTGTCAATTACAAGATCGACGTGTTCTCTTCTTACAGCCAAAATTGTATCATCCACATATCTGAAGTAGAATAGTGGAACACAATTATATTTTTCTTTTAATATATCAAGACAATCACTTTCCAGATCATCCATAACAAGGTCGGAAACGAAGGCCGAGATTGGTGAGCCCATAGGCGTTCCGTAAATTTGCCTATAGAATTTTCCGTCGAGTGAGAAATACGTGTTATTGAATACAAACTTAGTGCAGTCGATGATGTCGCAGAATGGAATTTTACAATTTTGATTTATAGAGCGTATGCGTCGATCTAAACTCTGAATGACTAGTTCACAGGAGATGTTTGTAAACATAGAACTTACATCAAGTGAAAGAAAAGTATATCCATCGTCCATGGCAAGGTTACATAATTTGTTTTTTAATTCTAAACTATTGTTGATATGCGATCGTGGTAAAGTAATACAATTTTTTAAGGAATTATATAATGTTTTGGCTAGAAAATGAGTAGGGCTATTAATTAGAGAAATTATTGGACGAAGTGGAACACCTTCCTTATGTATTTTTGGAAGTCCATACGCTTTAGCCAACACAGAGTCAGTCAAGGTCAATTGATTTGGATGGTATATTTTATCAAGAAATTCACTTTCATTCAGATGTTAAAGAATCCCTGATGTCTCTCTAATCAGTTTTTTAGGAGGATTCTTTTTTATAAGTTCGTACGTTGAAGCATCGGAAAATAAGTTCGACATTTTATTTTTATAAGCAGACTTTTTTATGAGAACAGTAACATTCCCTTTGTCGGCAGGAGTAAAAAAGACTTCAGGATTATTTTTTAAAAAAAGTTTTGTTTTCTGTGATTTTTTAGAAAAAGATCTATCTTGATTTTTTAGTAAATGTTTATTAGTCAAATTATTAGTCAAAATATTGGAAAATTTTCCTCTTAGAGAATTTTTAAAAGTATCGTCAATTTCAAGATTAGATAAAGAAGACACCAAATTTTTTATAGAATTAATAATATCCTTTTTTGAAATGTCATTAGAGAAACTGAAATTAGGACCTAACGATGCAATTTCAACGACTTCCGGGGGAACATCAATGTCTGTCAAGTTTTTAAACCAATTATCTCGATTACATTGAGAATTCGTTGTTTGTTTATCTGTTAGTAATCTAAATTTGTTCTTGTGAGAGTCATTGTTAGAATTCAGAATACGAACAAATTTTTCCCGAGATAGCACAAAGAACTTGTAACGAGACTTAACATCAAAATTCGAATTTAAGATAAGCTCTTTACATATATTTAGTGATTTATTTAAAAAGGCGACATGAAGATGAATATCATTAATTTCAATATTTAATAATTTTTTACAATAAAAATCATTAAGTTTAAAAACGGTTTTTTGCAAAACTTACTATGAAAAGAAACAATGTTTAAGCGCTTTTGGAAGTTGACAATATGTTGCGGAACAACATTATTGTTTCTGCAGCTGAGAAGAAAAACCTTTTTTGAGAGTGCCATAGCCAGATGTTTATTCAATGATGTCCATTTTTTAAGAAGACCTTCAAGGTGTGAACCATTTTTTATATTCATTGACAGTGAATCGCTGTACGAGAATGTTTTCTCTGTATTTTAAATTTTATTTTTATAAGTGTGGAGTGAATTTTTATTATATTTTGACAAAATTTTAATCTTTGACGTGTTAGCATGTGTTCGATGTTCTAACGAAATTTAGGTATATCATTATAGTTAATTTATAGAAATAGTGCTTTTAGACCTTTCCAAACAAATACTGATGTGTAACCAATCTATTTAATAAAATTTTAGCCTGATGAGGTTGGCAAACTCTAGCCAACAAAACGTCGCTCTTTTAACGACACACTTTTGAATTTTTATTCAAATCTTACCTTCCCAAGATCATATATAATTTCAACATTAACAAACTATGGAAGGATATATCTCTAACAACTTATTAAATACGAGTCTTGGATCGGAGATAGACTCAAATTCACTGGCAACATCTTTTTTCACACACATTGGTATAAAATATGGTTCACACCTTAAAGGTCTTCTTAAAAAATGGACATAATTGAATAAACATCTGGCTATGGCACTCTCAAAAAAGGTTTTTCTTCTCAGCTGCAGAAACATTGTTTCTTTTCATAGTAAGTTTTGCAAAAAACCGTTTTTAAACTTAATGATTTTTATTGTAAAAAATTATTAAATATTGAAATTAATGATATTCATCTTCATGTCGCCTTTTTAAATAAATCACTAAATATATGTAAAGAGCTTATCTTAAATTCGAATTTTGATGTTAAGTCTCGTTACAAGTTCTTTGTGCTATCTCGGGAAAAATTTGTTCGTATTCTGAATTCTAACAATGACTCTCACAAGAACAAATTTAGATTACTAACAGATAAACAAACAACGAATTCTCAATGTAATCGAGATAATTGGTTTAAAAACTTGACAGACATTGATGTTCCCCCGGAAGTCGTTGAAATTGCATCGTTAGGTCCTAATTTCAGTTTCTCTAATGACATTTCAAAAAAGGATATTATTAATTCTATAAAAAATTTGGTGTCTTCTTTATCTAATCTTGAAATTGACGATACTTTTAAAAATTCTCTAAGAGGAAAATTTTCCAATATTTTGACTAATAATTTGACTAATAAACATTTACTAAAAAATCAAGATAGATCTTTTTCTAAAAAATCACAGAAAACAAAACTTTTTTTAAAAAATAATCCTGAAGTCTTTTTTACTCCTGCCGACAAAGGGAATGTTACTGTTCTCATAAAAAAGTCTGCTTATAAAAATAAAATGTCGAACTTATTTTCCGATGCTTCAACGTACGAACTTATAAAAAAGAATCCTCCTAAAAAACTGATTAGAGAGACATCAGGGATTCTTTAACATCTGAATGAAAGTGAATTTCTTGATAAAATATACCATCCAAATCAATTGACCTTGACTGACTCTGTGTTGGCTAAAGCGTATGGACTTCCAAAAATACATAAGGAAGGTGTTCCACTTCGTCCAATAATTTCTCTAATTAATAGCCCTACTCATTTTCTAGCCAAAACATTATATAATTCCTTAAAAAATTGTATTACTTTACCACGATCGCATATCAACAATAGTTTAGAATTAAAAAACAAATTATGTAACCTTGCCATGGACGATGGATATACTTTTCTTTCACTTGATGTAAGTTCTATGTTTACAAACATCTCCTGTGAACTAGTCATTCAGAGTTTAGATCGACGCATACGCTCTATAAATCAAAATTGTAAAATTCCATTCTGCGACATCATCGACTGCACTAAGTTTGTATTCAATAACACGTATTTCTCACTCGACGGAAAATTCTATAGGCAAATTTACGGAACGCCTATGGGCTCACCAATCTCGGCCTTCGTTTCCGACCTTGTTATGGATGATCTGGAAAGTGATTGTCTTGATATATTAAAAGAAAAATATAATTGTGTTCCACTATTCTACTTCAGATATGTGGATGATACAATTTTGGCTGTAAGAAGAGAACACGTCGATCTTGTAATTGACACTTTCAACTCTTATAACCAAAAGTTACAATTTACTATGGAAATAGTAAAAAACAATTCCATTAACTTTCTTGACTTGACACTCATTAGAGAAAATAATCATATAATCACTGACTGGTATCAAAAACCTACTTCTTCCGACAGACTAATTAATTATTTTTCAGATCATCCAATTCAACAAAAAAAGAATATTGTGTACAACTTAGTTGATAGAGCCATTTCATTATCCAATAAAAAATTCCATTTTGACAACTTGAAGAAAATTATAAAAATTCTAAAGAACAATAGTTATCCTTTAGATTTTATTGAAAAACATATTGGTATTAGAATGAACAAATTAAAATATTGGAATGAGAATAATAACGATCAAAATAAAGTTAGTATATATTGTCAAATCCCCAAGGTGGCTTTGCCCTTTAACGAAAAATATTTCTTTAAGTTGTCAAATGTTTTTAGGGAATTTAATTGTACCTCTATTCCCATCGTTAACAAAAACTCTAATTCTATTATAAAATTGGGAAAAGATATAACTAAAAAATGGGATAAAACGAATGTCGTATATAAGTTTGATTGTAAAGACTGCCCAGCAACTTATATAAGAGAGACAAAGGCGATCACTACAAACGCGCATCAACGAACATAAAAAAGTAAATGATCATTCTGTGGTCTATCGACATCGTTTAAATTTTAATCATGATTTTGATTGGGAAAATACAAAAATTTTGGATAATGAACCTAATTTTAGAAAAAGACGAATATCTGAAATGATCCATATAAAAACAAATCATTTCACTATCAACAGAAAGGAAGATATCTTCACCTTAAACAAAACATTCTTTCCTTTACTTAGTCGTATGGACTCGTGTCCATAGAGAAAATAATAAAATCAATATAACTTGTACCTCATTTAAGAGTGTGTTGATGTTTTGGTTCGTTGACTTCTCTCACGTGTTTCCTGGTTTGAATTTGTAAGATGATTAGATTTCTTTTCAGTTGACAGTGAATCGCTGTACGAGAATGTATTCTCTCTATTTTAAATTTTATTTTTATAAGTGTGGAGTGAATTTTTATTATATTTTGACAAAATTTTAATCTTTGACGTGTTAGCATGTGTTCGATGTTCTAACGAAATTTAGGTATATCATTATAGTTAATTTATAGAAATAGTGCTTTTAGACCTTTCCAAACAAATACTGATGTGTAACCTATCTATTTAATAAAATTTTAGCCTGATGAGGTTGGCAAACCCTAGCCAACGAAACGTCGCTCTTTTAACGACACACTTTTGAATTTTTATTCAAATCTTACCTTCCCAAGATAATATATAATTTCAACATTAACAAACTATGGAAGGATATATCTCTAACAATTTATTAATTTTTTTTTTTAATTTATTTTTTAATTAGATTGTTAATTATTTTGATAATATTTTCCATAATTTGTAAACTTACTACAACCTTACAACTTGATAATAACCTTACCACAACCTGGCAGTATAACCTTACCATGACCTTACCGTGTAAGCTTACAGTAATTTTATGTGTAAGCTTACAGTGACTTTACTGTGTAAGCTTACAGTAAGACGGAAGTTTTTAGACTTCATCGTGTTTACCACACTCCTACTTGGCAACCTTACAAGCCCTACAGATGTCGTCTCAGGTAACCTTACAGGGAGAAGTTGTGCTATGTGGGCTCGGAAAATCATAAAGACTCAACACTAAAGGTAAATTTTTTCACATTTCTATACTATTAAAAGAAATAATCAACAATTAAATAAACCCCAAATCACATAAAATAACCCTCAGAGTGAGCTGCTGAGATAGCGATTTATGCACTCAACCAAATCGCCACTTTACTTTACAGGGTTAATTTATATATTATATATATATTTCATTATATCTTTAAGAAAACTAATTTCTACTTAAGATAAATTCTTTCTATGGGAAACTTCCAGGAAGTTTCCATAGGAAGCTTCTAACCTACCGACATTATTGTATTTCCTAGAAGTTACCAAGGGTAACTTCCGAAGTTTGTCAATTGCTTATTTCTGAAAAAATGGTTGTTTTTCCTTCTTTATATTTACTAATATAAACATTTAAAATTTAAAAATGTCTAAAATATTTACAAATGTAAAAGAAACTTGATTATTGCTCATATTATTGTTAAATAACAATGATAATAATTATCAACTCTAAAATAAGTTTTACCAATATTGATATAAATTACATAATACGTTAAAATGTTTATATCAGTAAATGTAAAAAGGGATTTATTACTGATGAAATTATAGCAACTACGTTTAAAAATAATAATTTAATAAATAAATAAATAAAAAGGGTTTGTATATTTTGTAAACGAAACCCTAGATTTGGGTGTCAGTGTAGCTTGCAGTAGTTCCATTCTTTTATTAAGGGTTAAGCCACTGTAAATGTAATAATAGCACCTGCTTTCAAGAATTTTTTTGATATCAGAAAGAGGAATACAATTATATTTATGTGAAATATGATTAGTCTTATATTTAAATAAAAGATTACAAATTAACAATAAGAGACATTACAAAATGGCGAAACTACAGACATTTTTGTAAAGTACTTTTCCTTTGAAGAGCTTCGCTTTGAAAATAATCATTTTTCGACAAAAAAACTATTAAACTTTTGAAATATACGATTACATATTTATGAAAAAGTGAAAAATTTTACTATTAAAAAATGTTTATCATTAATCTGCAATTCCAGCACCTACTCAAGTAGTCAGCCAACACATGTAGTCGTTCTTAACGGGCACAGCACCCTCGGTAAAGTTGGCTCTTCATTCCATGGGAACGCGATGTGAACACTTGCTAACACGGAAAAACCTTTGAGAAGTCTGTCTTCCCACTGTCACAAAATTTCGCTTCTCACTGCATGGAAAGTCTGATTGCCCGGCACTGGGTGCGTAGCGTCACCGTTTTCGATAGACAAACTTCCCAAAAAGTTTAGAAAATAACAACTGGGTACGTGGGTCACCCAGTTTAGGAGTGCAAATGAACAAGTTTAGTGGTGGCGCTGACGCATAAGTTTCGGGTCAGCAGACTGCTTAAAGGTTTTTCCGTGAACGTCACGCATTTGATAAACATTGTGACGTCAGCACGTTACGTTCACGTCAATGTAAAGGCAACATATAAACTATCGAAATTTCAATTAAATCGAGTTTGGACTCGTATAAAACCATTTGTTCTTTATTCTCTAATGTTCAAAACATTTTTTAAACAATAAAAAATCAATTTTTGAAAATATCTACAGTGGCTTTAAATGACTATTAACATTATTTCGCAAATTCAGATTTTAATTATACTGTTATGCTCTTAAACCAAAGAAGTATAAACAAAATTATAACTTGTTACAATTATAGTATTATAGTTGACAGCAATTAACTTTTCTAGCAATCTATCATAATTATCATCATCATTAACAACATTTTAAAATAATTATGTATATAGCATTACATTAAAGTATTTCATGATAGACAACATTTTTTATATATAATTTATGTGGATATTCTGAATTCTTATATGCTGCAGAACCAATAACATGAATTTTTAGATTTTTTTTTACTTTACTCGAGAACCAGCAACATAAACTTGACAATGACCAAATGCTGAAATTGACAAAAATATTCCTACTTCATCAAATGATTGACCCTGGGATATATTGATAGTCATTGCATACACAAATCTAACTGGAAATTGTCTTTTTACCATTTTAAAAGGTAATACATCTTGTGATGAAGATAAATCTCTACCAGGAATAAATACTATTTCACCTTTTTATTTACCAGTAATTATTTCTGCAGAAATTACGTTTGTTAATAAAGATTTGACAACTAATCGAGTCCCATTATACAATCCTTGAACTATATTCATTTTTCTTAAAAGCATAATTATGCATCCTTCCTTCAATGATAGTTTATGAGGAGGTAAACCATCTGGTGTTAAACTGTTTAAAAATTCTATTCGAACTATATTATTTATATCTTTTGGGTCATCATTATAGACATGTGAATAATTAATCAAATAAACTACTTCTTTTCCGTCTTATTTTGACAAAATGCGTTGAATCATGTCTAATACTTCGGAATTGGTTAAGGAAAGAATGCAAGATGAATAAACAGACGAATTATTTCGACTTATTGAAGATCCATATACTTCATCAATTAAATTCCCTTTCAAAATCATATCTTGCGGAAATTCTAAAATATCATTTACTCTTTCAAATGTACTTTGTGGTTTACCATCACCAACATTTAATAACCAGTTTGAAAATTCTATTTCATTATTATTTAATCTAACATTAGAATGTAAAGACTTAGTTTGAAAATGATTCCACAATCTACTATTTTTTACACAAACCTCAACAACATGAGTACGATTGCCGTGTGAAACAATCGTCAAAGTTTGTCGAAAATCTCCTGAAAGCAAAATAACTTTACCTCCAAAAGGTTTCTTACATTTTGTAATATCTCTTAACATCAACTCCATTGCTTCTAAACCATATTTAGGTGCCGTTGTTATTTCGTCCCAAATTATAATTTTGGCACTTTTCAAAAGTTCAGCTTCTTTTGATCTCCCACTTATATTAGATGTTGAATTTTCATTAATTGATATAGGAAACTTGAACAGTAGTTATAATTGTATTATGTAAATACATTTTTCCACTCCTTACAGGTCCGTCGTCAAAAATATACTATGGGCCGACCGACAATTAAAACTTGACACTGATAATAATGACAACGACAAAAAAAGCAACTTATAGCTATTGAAAAGGCAGAAAAATTAAATGATCTTTGTAAAAATAGTGGAATTTTACGAACATTCTCACAACTAACTAATAAAATAAGCAAAACTCTCAAAGAATATGGCCTAAATACAATTTAAAAAAATACCAATACCATGGGACGCTTATTATTTAAATCAAATAAAGATAAAATACCAAATTGCGATAAAGTAAATTCTGTCGATAGAATTGATTGTGAAAATTGCGAAAGACCATATATTGGTCAAACAAAAAGACACATAAAAACAAGATTAAAAGAACATATTAGTTAATATATGTGTATATATATAAGATACATATTGCCATTTTTTAGGGTTTCGTGGCCAAGGGCTAAAACCCTTATAGCGAGACTTCGGTGTCCGTCCGTAGTTTTTATGTCTTAAGTCTTAAGTTTTAAGTCTTATAGCGAGACTTCGGTATAAGAAGGTCTTAAGTCTTATGTCTTACGTCTTAAGTCTTATAGCGAGACTTTGGTATAAGAAGGTCTTAAGTCCTAAGACTTAAGACTTAACTTTGGTATAAGAAGGTCTTAAGTCCTAAGTTTTTTTATGCGACATGAAAATACTCGAAAGTACTAAAAGAACCAATTATTTCATTAAAATTTTTAAACAATTTATTTTAAAAAAAATTTCCAAATAAATTATTTTTTTTTATTCATTCATTATCATTATCACCATTTTTATCATTTTAGGCCACGAAACCCTATGATGTAGGCGCATTGCGCCTGCTTCTCTGTCTGATTTGTGTTTATATGGTTTGTGTAAAAAATAAAATTTCGTTTCACTCCATCCTTTGCTCTGGAAACACTTACACTCCGACTGCGTCACCCTACGCTACTGTCGTGCACTGTCCAAAAAAACTCACACGTCGACCTTTTGACGATTCTGACGGAGGTCTCGGCGTTCGTTTTTTTTGTTTTTTTTCGTCCAACGCGTGACATTCGCTGCGTTTGATGCATCCTACGTTTCTGTATTTCCAGAGCTACAGTCTCTCGTTACACTCACTTTACAAGAACACACAATATATACGTGTGTATATGTGCATATATATGGATATACATGTAATACCAAAACACAATGACACACGAGCACACACACACATACGGGGAAGGAAAAATGATCGAAAATCAATAAATAGGAAATCGTTGAAAATAAAATTTCAGTTATCGACCAAACAACATCAAAGGTCTAGTTCTAATCAATATAAAATTAAAATGAAAATTACGCATCATCTTCAAATTTCACTATAGTGATGTGTTGTATGATGTTTTGTGTGCATATACACATGTATATAATTTTTATATAATTTTTGTCATCATTACTTTTGGGGGTGCATATGGGCATATAGAGTGTCACGTATAGCACTATATATTTCACAATAACGAAAATATGTTGAGTTTTTTCTTTCTCTCTCACATACATACAAAAACTGTTGATAAATATATCAAGATAAAATTACCATGTTAAATATATGGGGCATTCCATGTCAAGTGATTAAGGTGGAAACAATTTTTTCTCCAATCGTAGCAAAACTTGGGGCTTTTGTAGTACTAATAGATAGTAATTTTTCGTGAAAATATTTTTTACCTAGTCCAATATTTTCCGAGAGGGAAGGGGTTACATTTTTGTGTTTTTCAGTACAATGCTTATTTCAATAATTTTTTACTCTTAAATAATTAAACATACAAATTTGACAAATTACATTTTGGAAAGGTTTTTTCATGCTCTTTCGCTTGGAAATAAGCATTTTGAAAAAAATAAATTTTTTGACCCAAAAATCAAAATTAAAAATAAATTTGAATTTTTGGGGGAGAGAGACCCGACTTTTTTTAACGAAAGCTGAGGTTTTTTCCTAAAAGGACATATAAATGATAAAGTGGGACTAGAATGTTTAAACATTGAAAAATAGAATTTTTTCCTAAACGGAGCTATAAACCGGGTTTTGAGCGCTCCGGCGAGTAAAAAACTCTTTTTTTCAACGTTTAAACATTCTAGTCCTACTTTATCATTTAAATGTCCTTTTAGGAAAAAACCTCAGCTTTCGTTTAAAAAAAATCAGGTCTCTCTCCCCCAAAATTGTTACATTACTTTTCAGTTTTAGTTATTTAAGATAAAGGTTTGAGCTTCTTTTAAAGCCATATTAGGGGTCGTCCATATACCACGTGGACATTTTTAGGTACTTTTTGACTTACTTTGCTTTTTTTCAACATTTTTTTTATATTGTATTGAATATATTACATTATATATATTATATTATTTATATTATATAATTATATTATATAATATTCTCTAATTACAATCTAATAACACAAGCCTGCAAAAAAATAAAAATTGCCGTTGTCAGAGGTCGAGAAGTGATTTCCTGCAGTATTTGGTGCGCAGAATCCGAATCTGACAACGAAAATCTCACATTACGTCATGATTTTAAGAAAAGTGGGGGTAAATTTCTAAAAAATTATGTTTTTCGCATTTTTTGAATATTTAAAAAATGATTTTTTAACAGTTGTCAAGCATAAAAATTGACTGACACTGTCCGTAAATTAAACTATTTTAAAAATGATTAGATTCGCTTATTTGTTATTGAGAGGCTTTTCGGGTCCCCGATTACGAATATGTTGTCAGATTTTAAAAATTCAAAATGTCGGATCCAATATGGCGGACTTGTTTTTCATAATTGATCAAACTCACTTGAAACTTCTTACTCATGGGTTTTTGGGGTCGTTGATTATGAATCAAACTACAGATTTTTTATTTTTACATCATATTTGGAATCAACGACCCCGAAAACCCCAAAGTAATAAATTCTAAGCGAATCCAATCATTTTTTAAAACAGTTGCGTTCACGGACTGTGTGAGTCAATTTTATTATGCTTGCCAACTGTTAAAAAATTATTTTTGACAGGTGATTTAGTTTGTTGTTAGCAATATCGCTTTATTTTCTTAAAGTAAAGGGTTCAGGCTTCAATTTGACTAATATGACAAGTCTCTAGCACGTCGGATTTACCCGGTAGAAATTTTCGAAAACAGCCGAAAACATGATTTTTTGAAATTTTCTCCTACTTTTTTCAAAATCCTGACGTGATGGGAGGTTTTCGTTGCCAGATTCAGATTCAGCGCACCAAATACTGCGGGAAAGGACTTTTCGATCTCAGACAACGGCAATTTATATTTTTTGCAGGCTTGTGGACAATCATGGACTTTTTGCGAACCCCTCCCCCTAAACTGTCCACGTGGTATATGGAAGACCACTTAGAGCTTTTTATGTCTTCCCATTTTCTTTTTACCGGACTTTAAAAAGTGCAAAAAAACACCGATTTTTCAATAATTCAACCCTCAATTTCAGGGTATAGTACATATAGTAATTCAATTCTTAAAAAATACCTTTTAATGTCTTTTCGACTGACAAAATACATTCGAGAAATTACAGGTTTTGTCATTCCTTTTCCTCTTTCCCAGGTTTTTGATGATTCAACGAATACAGGATTATATTGTATTTCTGAGTACAAAATTTGGCGTGCTTCAGGATCTTTTGTATTTATTTCAAACCATGCTGTTAACGTCGTATTTTTATATTTATCATACGCTATCATCGCTATCATTATTATTTTTAATACCTACTATTGCACAGTCATGGCTCTTAAAACAATTCTTAACTAAGTATTTCACACCACATATACTACCACATGCTACAACATTAATGTGACATTCAAATTTTTTACTCACATACGGATTATATAGTAGAATCATCGAATTGTCTGCAGTGCATTTAATTGTTCTTTCTTTTAAAAAAAATTTTTTTTTACCATGATTTCTTCATCTATATTGTAACGATTGTTAATTAAATGAGAGCGGATTAGCTCGCCGAGTCAGGGTTCATTGAAAATAAGAGAACTTAAACTTTGAATTAATAAGAAAAATATATGTGGGATTTATTTAGCAAAATATAACGTAAATTTACAAAAAGTGAATCGTTAGTTTTTGACAATTTCAAGCAGCCGTTTTCTTTCGTAGCACGCGTTATCGCGATCACAAAGATTGTCGTCGTTTTCGTCTATTAATCAACGATTATTTAGGGCGGTAATGCCGGCCGTTCCCTCCAGGTAATATCGTAGAGAGAGAGAGAGAGAGAGATTTGCAGCGGTTATGCCGGCTGTCATCTCTGGGGTATGCCGCAGAGAGCAAGAGAACAGGCGGTTATTCCAGCCGTCTACTCCGGGTGATGCCACGGAGAGGAATGACTCAAAGCGCCATACAATTGTAGGGTCTGACTTCTCTGACCGCATGACCACTTGGAGAGGGAAGTCAGTCTGATTGGTGGAAATACAACGGTGGGGCAGTCTCGTGCGCATTGGGAGAGGAACCGGTTTCGTCGCCACGCGGTTATTTTAGACTTTGCATTTCGGAAGCTCGTCACCCCCCCCCCCCTTCTAGAAGAAAGAAAACACTAGACGATATGTTTTCTTAATAATAAAAAATAAAAATAATAAAATTCCATGGCACTAGAAAGTTCACTAAAACTAAACGAACAAAACGTATTATTAGATAAATAAAAAAATACAAAATCGCAGTTCTTCGAGATTGGTCTCTGTCACTTTCTTTTCTTTATCGGAATCATTGTCACTTTACCACTTTTATTCACTGTCACTTGAATTTGTTGTCCGTTGAACTCTTACAAATATCGTTTTCTCTTCCTTCCGATCCGGTTTGTTTCTGGCATAGATGATTGCTCGGCTGTTAAAACTTTAGAGATTTCAATTGGCGGTAGTAGGTTGTTTTTTTCTTGATCTCCCTCGCGGTCTTGACCAATTGGTTTACCTCGGTTTAACAGGTATTTTGGTGTAGGATGGTATTGTTCTTCAAAAGGTATTGCATTTAACGACGGTTTTGGAGGTGCGAGAATGCCGTGGGATCCATTCTATATTCGTATGCGTAAACTTCCATCGCTCGAGCCAAACTGTCATCTATTTGTTGATAGAATTCTTCGTATTCGTCGCGGGGTGGTTCCACGTTTTCACATCCGTTTGTCTCTGATAAAGGTGATAACACTTTGCTTGTCGTGTGCGAAGTAGGAAGATCAAATGTTGTTTCTTGAGATTCATCGTGTAACACTATTTGATCTTTGGGGGTTTGTATTTCGGGAATTGTTTTTTTGACTTTTGATACCGGCACCATTTTAACTGCGTTGACATTTTCATTCCGTACACTCGCGTTTATACACTGAGGTGGTCTTTGTATTGGGAGGATCACAGGCTTGACGGTTGAATATATCCACGTACCTCGACCAGTAAACGGTTGTCGAAGTACAGCTGGCCCATTTGGAATCCTTGTATGCAGAATTTCGTTTATTTCTCTGATCACCTCATCTACTTCGGGAGCTTTTTGGTCGGACATCTTCTCGTCGGTCAACACTAGTTCGCGCGCAAAACTTTAATGCTGCTCATCGTGCGTCATATGTAGGTTCGTTACGTTGAGGTCCGTTTCCCCCTTCCGCTATTCTTGCGCGTCTTTGATTGGTCGGGTGTTTGCTTCATTGGCGAATCCTCTGTTTCTGCGATGAACAGTTTCAAATCCTTGACGTGACACCTGTACGTTTTTCCGTTGATATCATAAACTTGGACTATCGTTTTACTAATTATTTTAGAAACCACGAAGTTTCCGGAATATGTAGGTGCTAATTTAGCGGCAAAATTATCGATGGCCGATGACAAGAAATGTTCGCGTTTCGATCCCTTTTTCCCTATTTCCGGCAACCAGTCGCGTCGTCTTTTATTATAATTCGTGCTTTGTCGTGTAAACGCGCGGGCTAAATTCGTTCTGACTAATTCGCAGGTATCGCGGAACCTTTCGACGTTTGGTCGTTTCCGTTGTTGATCTTTTTCGACCGAGTTTTGAAGGGATTTCGGAACGTTTAATTCGCGTTGATAATTTAGATAGGCCGGGGTGAACAAAGTACTTTTGTTCTTGGCGGTGTTTATCGCGAATTAGAGTTCCGGAAGTAGGTTATCCCACGTTCTCTGTTTGTTATTTACGTTACAGTTTGCGGATTTTATCCTTTCCGATACTTTATTTCGAAGTCGAATTGCTGGAGGTACACGCTCCAGCGGGCTATTCGACCAGCTGGACTGATTATAGATTTTAACCATTTTAAAGATAAATGGTCTGTAATTACGGTATATCGATAACCTTCCAAGTAATAGCGCATTTTAGCGATCCCCCAGACCACGGCGAGACACTCTTTTTCGGTCACCGAATAATTTATCTCGGATTTGTTTAGTGTACGGCTTGCATACGCTATAACTACTTCTTAACCATTTTGCGATTGCGTAAGTACCCCGCCTAAACCGTGTTGGCTTGCGTCGGTCTGGAGACAAAAAGGAATGTTGAAATCAGGTACCGCGAGAACCGGAGAACTTATTAATTTACCTTTTAATGTGCTAAAGCTTTGTCCTGGTCCGCACCCCAATTCCATTTACGTCCTTTCTTTAGCAAATCCGTGATACGTTTCGGATCTCGTGTCGTCTTACATATCGCCGAAATTGCGGTAGCAGATTACGGTAAAGTCGCTCGATTTTGTTTTGTTCACTCATTTGCCCGTAACGACGCATGAGTGTCTGTAAATCTGTAATATAGTCTTGGGCGCTTTTTTAACCCTTGTGTCCTATTACGAATATCTTCCTCCAGTTGCCGGTCTATGTTTACGGGTAAGAAAAATATTTTAATATCGTATTCGAAAACATCCCAAGTTTGCCAATTTCGTCTATTATTTCGAAACCAAAGGATTGCCTTACCTTTCAACAACATTGGCAAACAGGTGATTAATCTGTTCTTTGGTATTTCGTAGGTTACGCTCATTTCGTGGATTCTCTCGAGAAAGTGATTATGTAAGTGACCATCGCGAAGATTGTGAGGTTGATTGTTGTCGTGTTGGTGTAGTCCTTGATCGAGTCTTATAGCGTTAAGTAAAAGTAATCGTAGGTGTTCTCTATTGTCCGTAGGGGAAAACTGGATATTTCGTGCGTTTAGTTCGTTCTCGAGTGCCGCTTTATTCATCGGATATATCTGCGTTTTTGTTAATCTTTGATTACCGTCGGCCATCGTTAACTTTTCTTTTTCGCGTGTAATCTGTGTTTAAATGGGGTTACCGAATTTACGCGTGGCTGCTTGAAAATTGTCCCTGTTCGGGCTCCAAAATCTGTAACGATTGTTAATTAAATGAGAGCGGATAAGCTTGCCGAGTAAGGGTTCGTTGAAAATAAAAGAACTTAAAATTTGAATTAATAAGAAAAATATATGTGGGATTTATTTAGCAAAATATAACGTAAAATTACATAGAGTGAATCGATGGTTTTTGACAATTTCAAGCAGCCGTTTTCTTGCGTAGCATGCGTTATCGCGATCACAAAGATTATCGTCGTTTTCGTCTATTAATTAACGATTATTTAGGGGGGTAATGCCGGCCGTTCCCTCCAGGTAATACCGTAGAGAGAGAGTGATTTGCAGCGGTTATGCCGGCTGTCGTCTCTGGGGTGTGCCGCAGAGAGCGAGAGAACAGGCAGTTATTCCAGCCGTCTACTCCGGGTGATACCACGGAGAGGAAGGACTCAAAGCGCTATACAATTGTAGGGTCTGACTTCTCCGACAGCATGACCGCTTGGAGAGGGAAGTCAGTCTGATTGGTGGAAATACAACGACTTTAGACCTAATATCAACTATAAATTGTTGACTTAATTTTTCTATTTGCGTACATGGATTACACATTCCTCTGTAAGAAAGGCGATACATATAAAATTGTAAAGCAGTAACATTACGAACACTATTAATTTGCTTAATGTTTACAGTTATCCTGAATAACCTGAAGGAAATATTAAAGGATATGGGCAAATTCACGAAACTGTTAACTTTTATGATACTCGAATTGAACACTTAAAAGACCGAATTATTTTAGATTGAAACTTATTGTTCAATCATATTTTCCTAAATTATATACTAAGTAACATTTATGTACAGTATTAGAACAGAATATTAATTTTTCAATTAATTTTATGAGTTTAAAATTGAAAAAACGCTTAAATTTTATTTGAAACTATCAGCAAAGTATATATTTTTAACGTTTTTATTTTTGCGGCGTGTAAAATATTAATTCAGCTACAAGGAAAATAGCTAAAAGACGTATGTTTTCAAACTTGTTTCACAATCCCATTAGTGTGCTACGACTGTAAGAAGATAGATAGAGGTTTGAATGAATGATGACACTTTTTAAGAAAATTTAATTAAATGTCTTATGAAAATAACTAGTGCGGCGTAGAATAAACATAAAAGTTTAATAAGTTTCTAAATAGACAATAAAAAATCGAACATTTTAAGAACTTTTTCGATAGTGTGCCTATATTTGTATTTCTGTAGAAACAATTTAAAGATGTTAATACAAATCGTGATTTTATTGAAATTTATACATTTTTGAAATGGACAACTACAATTTTACTTCAAACAAGTCCCTTTATACTGTGATCCAAGCATTGCCTTACAGACTTCAAAAAACAGTGTGCTGCTCAAGGCTTTTGAAAACTATCAATTTTATTAAGTTAATAATATGCTTAAAATTTCAGAAGTTGAATTCTTAAAAATCAAAAACTTCAATTACTCATTTTAAATTTAAACTTTAAATTCGTAATCAGCGACCCTAAAAACTGCCGAGTAACGAGTTTCAATCAAATACAACTATTTTAATTTGGCATTCGTCATAATGGAGCTGCCATTTTGAATTTTTAAAAACCGACTTCAAATTGACCAGCGGCGACCCCAAAAACTTCCGAGTTAAAATTTTCAACTGATTTAATTAATGGGACGGTCTTACATATTTTCGGTTAACTTTATAATATTTCAGTTTCAGATACGGTTAATAAAATAAGTGTTAAACATTGGGGGCATGAGTTTAAAATGAATCACGCATACGAGTTTATGGTGATAAAACATTCTTTAACACGTATGTAAAGTGACATCTATTTGCATACAAATTAATTTTAAAAAAAATTTCTTAAAAGTCAAAAGTTTTATGGATTTTCCTATATATCATAGGATCAGCGTTTGCACTAAGAATAGAAATTTGAATACTTTCAGAATCTTTTGGATGTATACATTTATCACGATCCTCTGGGAGATCACCATTTTCACTTACAAATACAACTGCTACTTCATTTCAAGATTTGATCCACATTTGAATATCCCTTATAGGTTTATTTTCCAATTTCGTTCTAGTTTCTTCTTCTAATTCTACTTCCCTGATCATTTTCAATGCATCTGCAAATGGAATAACCTCTCTTAATAATTTATCTATTCCTTCCAGTAATAGTGGTAAACATTTATTATTCGAATCATCTTTTAATCGTTCAAACACAGCTTCATTAGTATTAAGAATATACAGCTAATCATATTTTAAACTGTCACCATCATTAGGATGAAGACCATATGTATTATGATACACTTGTCCATGTATACGAAAAACATAAGTACCATACCCTTTAGGAATTTCCAATTTAGCTCTTATACTGACAAAAATAAAAGAACTGTTAAAAAAAACCCATCATTCTCTTTTCTAATTATTTTTTGCTCCTCCACTCCTTCATGCCTTAGTTGCTCAATTATACAGCCGATATTATTATTAATATTATTTTGCTTTCTGCTGGGTAGTTAACTTAAACTTTACAACCGAATAAATCCAATTGGAAAGGTTATGAAAACAGTAAAATCTTTATAGAGAAACAATTTGTTACAAATTGAATTATAGAGGACTCTGTCGATTGCCTTCTGTTTAGACATCAGGACTCACATCGACCATACCATGTTAAAAACCTCCTGATCCGTCGACATGTTGGATACTCTCCTCCTCGCCGAAATTTGCCTTGCATAAGAAGCAGCATGGACTCTTCTTACAATCTGCTGCCTTACGGCCGCCTTCTCCGCACTTGAAGCACGCAGCCGACCTATCTACTGCTTGGCAGTCTCGACCTATATGGCCATATCCGTGGCACCTGTGACACCTTGTGACCATAACTCTCCTACTTATTCTGCAGGACACAAAACCGATTTTGATGTTCCCTATCTTCTCCAATCTGGTAGCGTCTTCCTGGGTGGTGACCACGACAGCGAGTTTCACACCTTGTTTATTTGGTCAAAGGACTGTCACCTTCCTGCTTCCTGCTGACACCGTAGTTATTTGTCTAGGGCCTCCTTGACATCCTGCTGTACGGTGAGGGTGTCCATGTCGCGGATCTCCAGCACAGTCTGCCGGTCCGTCACTAGCACTTTTTCCAGATCGCCGATAACCTTAGTCACCTCTTCGGAGAACAACTTCTTGTTTGAAGACCCACCAATCTTAATGAGAAGGTCTCCTTTTTTAGTGGGTAAAGCTCCCACAACCCTTGTCTGACTGGCCTCCAGGTCAGCCTCTTTTCGAACTTTCGCCAGTACTTCGGCGAATGTTTTTCCTTCAGCCACTTTAACGATCACTGTGGCTCTTCCCTTCTTGACCTGATCTGGCTTCAGAACCGTTTTGATCCCCTTGCTTCTAATCTTTTTAGGTCTCTCCTCCTTTTTCCTTTTTTGGATCTTTCGCAGGCTCAGGATCACTTCTCTTCCGCTTCTGAGCATCTAAGACGACGTTTCTCAACACGATTTCGTTACAACGATCTCTACTAACTCTGCGATCTTGTCTAGCTTCTTCCGACCAGGTCAATCCCTGGTAGAAACTCTCGTCCTTTTTTTAGCTGCTGTGTGCTTCACCTTGGTCTGCTGTATGAGCGACCTCTTCTTTTATTGCTAGAATGCATGCCCCTTCTTCCTCTCGCAGCCTTATGCATTCATCTCGGTCTTTGTTGCAGCTAGCAATGTCATTCGCTGAAGCATTACTGAAGACAGAAATGCAGCTAGCCTGACTTGTCACACTGCTCGTACTCCCTCGTCTCTCCACCTTCTCCACGATGATCTGTGGAACTGCCAACGCGTTGTTGCCCTCTTGCATCCTTGGGCCATTAGCCATCATTCTCACGCTAGGCGCATGATGATCGGAACCAGTGAGAGATTCAGCCGAAGCATTACTCCGCAGGTACTCTTCCTATTATTATTACTATTATTATTATTTTATTTTTTTGTGGATGTGGATATGAAAAATCTGCGAAACAGATACCGTAAACCCCGTACTTTACGGTTATGTGGGGTTGTCGCTCTTGTTCTGGCTGGCCTACTAAAAACCACACCCTTAAGCTGAGACAAATCCCCAATGGCGGTACTGCCGTCAGGCCTAAAACTTTGCAATTAGAGGTCTCCTTGTCACTTCTTTCATTACCTGCGTTAATGCTTTAAAACAACCGAAACACATTAAAAACATATACTTTATGAAGTCAAAATTAAAAATTGTAAAAAAGGACGGAAAAATATATAAGATAAAATTGTAGTTAGACAAGCACAAAACAAATAAATAAAAACAAAACTATGAAATACAAAAAGGATAAACAAATAAATAAAGTTTATAAGACAGAACAGAAATAAATATTTAATAAAATACAAATAAATAACTAATTAAAAAGCGCACTCAGTCTGGCCCTTCGACCTCTTGCAGTTAACCTTCTGCCGTCAACATCTTTTGTCTTCATTACCGAAATAATGAAGGTCTCAATGTGTGACCAAGAGTTCACATCCTTTAGCATGACTGGAACCATGGCGAGGTGGGGAATCAGGCGGTACGTCCACCTGCCTTTGGAATCCCCATCCCATCTCTCTTGCCATCTCTCAACAAGTCGTTTTCGCGCTTTCTTCCTTATTTTGCAGAAAGACTTCCTGTCTTTCATGTGCTAACAAGTCTATCGGCAGAATGCTAGCAAGAACCAGAACGGCACTTGTTAAGACTGTTCTATAAGCAGAGATTACTCTCCGCGCGGTGCCCCTTTGTACAAAGAGCAATCCCTTAGAGATCCGCGGTTCTTGAGGGAGTCAACCCACACAGGGGCAGCATAAAGCTGCTTTGAAAGAACTACGGTCGCTACCAATCGCCTCTTCTTTTCCCTGGGGCCACCGATGTTGGGCATTATGATAGAAAGGCTACCCAAACATTTGGCGGCTTTGAGTGACGTATTGATGGAATGTTGACCAAAATTTAGTTTTCGGT
This sequence comes from Leptopilina myrica (nomen nudum), assembly GCA_032872475.1. NCBI lineage: Eukaryota > Metazoa > Arthropoda > Insecta > Hymenoptera > Figitidae > Leptopilina > Leptopilina myrica (nomen nudum). Next base: position 15,487,630 of record CM065462.1, on the reverse strand, counting down.
CCAACGTCACTCCCAGGTAATTCATCTCTTTTCCCCATGAGACTTCGGTTTCTCTGTTCTGAACCTTTAGGGCAACAAATGATAATCGTATCTTCAGGTAACTCCATTCTAAGGAAGTCATCGTACATGACGTTCCATATGAAAGGACCTACCTTTGATCCTTGGGGAGCTCCGCATGTCATTTCGTCTTTAAGGTGACACGCGTCGCTGTTGTACACAATGTACCTCTCGCTAAGATAGTTGGCTATCATTCGCATAAGATAGTTTGGTACCCCCTTACGACGCATCGCCTCGATGCAAAGGTTCCACCTTGCCGAGTTGAACGCATTACGTATGTCGATGGACACCAGCGCGCAGAATCCCTTCTTCTTGCCCTCTTTGACCCATCGTATCCAATAAACAAATTGGTATAAACGATGAGACATTATCTAGAGGTTTGTCTCCCTTTCTGAGAAGAACTAACTTTTGCGTTTTTTTTTTTTTTTGCTTTGTCACTAATTTCTTAGTGACAATTTTAAAAGCCAAACCCCACGGATCTTTTTTGGTTTCTCCGATTAGGTCCTTCCAACAACGGCGTTTGCTACTTTTTATGGCATGTTTAAAGGTCTGCCTGGCCTAATGCCATTTTTTTCGCAGTTCGGAGTCTCCCTTCGATCGGGTATATCTCCTCCTTCCGGCCACGGTTTAGTACCACCAACCCATTTGCAGAAACCATCTCGGAGACCAAAAGTCTTCTCCTGTCGCGGCGAGTTTCTCCTCATTCCGGCGACTTACACTACCGTCCGAAATTGTGCGAACGCTAACATCTCGAGCTATTAAAAACACACCCGCACAGAAAGAGTGATAACTCGGTTAAAAATAAAGCTATATGCTTTTTTTAAATTGCATTGGAAAGCTTATTAAATTTCCAATGAAATGCCACTATTTTAAGTTGTATTGCTTAAATAGGAAGCGAGATATCATGTTATAAAGACAAAAAAATAATTCTATTTTTTTCGGAATTTCTTACTCTGACTTTGACTCCTGGCACACTTTAGCAAAGTTTATGAAAAAAATTGTTACTTTTACAGACTATTCCTTATAACCTAAACTTTAAATAGAGACCAAGAACAGCAAAAAATATTTACGGGTTCCCGAGATATTACAAAAAGAGTCGGACCATGCAAAGCAGAATTTTCAATCATCGATTTCTCTAATTTGCCGTTGAGTCAATTACTTGTCTGTGAAAAAAGTGTCAAAAATTAATTTTACCAAATACATTTTTACTGGGATCCACTTTTTAAATATCGATATATAATAAATTAAATTAAAAAATGGATTCCAGTAAGAATGTACTTGGTAAAATTAATTTTCGACACTTTTTTCACAGACAAGTAATGGACTCAACGGCGAATTAGAGAAATCGATGATTAAAAATTCTGCTTTGCAGGGTCCGACTCTTTTTGTAATATCTCAGGAACCCGTAAATATTTTTTGCTGTTCTTGGTCTCTATTTAAAGCTTTGGTTACAAGAAATAGTCTGTAAAAGTAACAATTTTTTTCATAAACTTTGCTAAACTGTGCCAGGAGTCAAAGTCAGAGTAAGAAATTCCGAAAAAAATAGAATTATTTTTTTGACTTCATAACATGATATCTCGCTTCCTATTTATGCAATACAACTTAAAATAGTGGAATTTCATTGGAAATTTAATAAGCTTTCCAATGCAATTTAAAAAAAGCATCTAGCTTTATTTTTAACCGAGTTATCACTCTTTCTGTGCGGGTGTGTTTTTTAATAGCTCGAGATGTTAGCGTTCGCGCAATTTCGGACGGTAGTGTACTATTAAAGTCTCCCGCAATGAAGAGGTCCCCGCCGAAAGCTCTAATGCTCTCTTCGAGAGCGAGGATTTTGGCATCGAACTTAGCATAAGAATCGCCCGGGGAGAAGTAGCAGCTGTATATACGAATACCTGCCACCTATACCCAGACGAAGCCCCTGTCTGTCTCCACGAATTTGTCGATGGTAAGTGTAGGGTTATTTATTATAATGCCAGATCTCCTTGATGCATCCTGATACCAGTTTGAGTGGTATCATCATCATCATCATCATCATCATCATCATCATCATTCTTCTGGTTGACCCACTAAAAACCACTCCCATCTTATTTGGGACACTTGATCCACTTGCGGAACTACCGTCAGGCCTTGAACTTCACAAGTGGGGTCCCCTTACCCTGCTCCTTGACTTGCCATTAATCCGCTCAAGTCATGTGAGAGCGCGGGTGGGAGGAAAATCATATGATTTCCTCCCCTCCCCGCGCTCACACACAGCTAAGCATTGGATTCCTCTGGTCAAGCTCGTCTTCCATCTCTATCTTTTTCCCCCATTATTTTGATAACGAAGGATTCTATATGCCTCCACGAGTCCACGCTCTGAACCATGGTAGACACCATGTTGTCGACGTTGATTTCAAAGACAACTGCCGTAAACATGGCCATTATATCATGGTCCCAGTGCCCGCAGTAAAAGAGAGTATGCTCTGCGTCATCTACTGCGGCGTCGCAGTAGGCGCATTTTGCTACTCACTTTATCTTAAACCTATGAACGAGTCTACATCTCGCCTCCTTGCGGATAGCCGCTTTTTGCGAGATTTCTACTCAAATGCTCTTGCGAGGTAACCAGATCTTTGTTACGCTGAAAGACTTCCTATCTTTCCCTCGCCAGTAAGTCCACTGGCGGGAGACTCGCAAGAACTAGAGCAGCGCTCGTTGAAACTGTCCTGTAGGCTGAAACTACTCTCCGAGCACAACCACCCTGTGCGGAGAGTAGCTCGTCAGAGATGCCGCGGTTTTTTAGGGACTCAGCCCATGCAGGGGCAGCGAAGAGCTGCTTTGCTTGAACCACGGTCGCCACTAATCGGCGTTTCTTTTCCCTGGGGCCACCGACATTGGGCATTATCCTCGATGGATTCCCCATACAGTCGGCGGCATTCAGTGACGTGATCTTAGAATGTTGGTCGAACTTTAATTTTCGATCCAACGTCACTCCCAGGTACTTTAAACTATTTCCCCAGGAGACTTTAGTTTGTCCTATACGAATATTTGGGACTCTAAAGGATCTCTTACTCGTCACGAGCAAAGCTTCTGTCTTCTCTATAGCCATTTGCCACACACTATAATAACGTCGTCCGCAAAGCCAACCATAATCGTATCTTCAAGTAACTCCATTCTAAGGAAGTCATCGTACATGACGTTCCATATGAATGGACCTACCTTTGATCCTTGGGGAGCTCCGCATGTCATTTCATGTTTGAGATGAATCCTTTCTTCTTGTCCTCTTTGACTTTCTTTGCCTGGTTTACAACAGTGAGTATTGCATCGACTGTTGACCGGCCTTTACGAAAGCCAAATTGATTCTCCGATAGACTATTTTCGCCTATCAGGATTTCCTGAAGTCTCTGTAAAACCATTCCCTCCAGAAATTTACCCATCGTATCCAATAAACAAATTGGTCTGAACGATGTGACCTTATCTAGAGGTTTATTGCCTTTCCTGAGGAGGACCAACTTCTGCATTTTCAAGTTACCAAAGAACTCTCCGGCTTTCACGCACGTATTAAAGACGTCAAGAAGCAACTCTGGATCCACTGCGACAACCTCTTTTAGTATTTCGCTCGGTATGCCATCATTGCCCGGCGTTTTTCTTTTCTGACGGCAAGGCATAGAGTGATTGCAAGCATGTACAATCACTCGCCTTGCCTCTCGCACTATACCCTTTAAAGAAGCCGGTTTCCTCACCTAGTTTAGTTCCCGAATAGATCACGACTCCTCCAGGGATTCCACCAGCTTCTCCCTGTTTAGCCTCCTGAGGTTCCAAGAGGAGTTCTTGCTACCATATTTTGGAGCGACACGCCCTCTGGAATTCTCCTCGGAGACTAAAAGCTCTATGTACTGGTGGTCCCATTGTTTCCGCGTCCAGTACCCTCCATTTACTTGTTCTGAGGGCTAGTCGGGAAGAAGCAATTGTTAAATCAAGAGTTGATCGTGATCCTCCCCTCCTAAACGTAAACTCCTTGCCCCGATTCAGAACCACCAGGCCATTTGAGGACATCCCCGTCGCAAGTCCTAAGACTTTCTTCAAGAGAGAGGATCTCGATGTCGAATTTTGCGAGGGAATCATTTGGGGAGAAGTAGCAGCTGTAGATTCGAACACCCGCAACCTCCACTTAAACGAAACCGTCACCTGTCTCCAAAAATTTCTCGATGGTAAGCCCCGGGTTGCATATCATTATCCCTGATCTCCTTGATGCATCTTGAAACCAGTTTGAGTATATATGCTTCTTATACTGCTCATTTATAAGCAGTATATCAGCTCCTCTCTCTCTCTGGCAGTCTGCATCAGGAGATCTTGAGCGACGCGTCCTCTGCCGAGGTTGACCTGCAGGAACCTTAATTCTTTGCCCTTAGCTTTCTGAGCTCCTCCTTATAAATTGGGCAAGACCCAGTTCCTGGATTGTGGTTGATCTCCTTCTCTCCTTTGTCCACACAAGTTAAACAAACAGGTTTGTTTTTACAATCCTTCTAGGAATGATAAGGAGAGCCACATTTCCAGCAAACCTTACTCCGGTCCGGCTTCTGACAGGTTTTTGACAGATGCCCGTAGCAAAGACACCTAAACCATCTGTCCACCTCGAATCTGGGCCGGATCCGACAATTAATCCAGCCAACCTTTACCCTGGCCTTTTTCAACAGCGCATCCGCTTCTGCTTTCTGGAGTTAAACAATGGCAAGCTTTTCTCCACGGCTTAGGGGAATAAGTCGACAAGACATTACCAAGTCGGTCTTGTCCAAAGTTTGTCGGACCGCCTGGGTTACCTCCTCAACACTCGTTGCCTTGTCTAGGTCTCTAATTTCTAGAGACCTTTTTGTCACAATTTGTGAAACGTCCTCATCCCGGACTTCCTGAGACTGTTTTTTCTTCGGTACTCTGTCTTCCGGAGACGACGAAGCTTCTCTTTTTTGGGCTTGTGCCGAAGAAGTCTGTCCCTTTGATTCACATTGTGGCGTTTCTGGATTGCGTTTTAGAATATTTAACGCTCTTGCAGGACTAGCCATGCGGAATTCTCCAGGCGTCTCAAATGTTTTTGGAGCTTATCTGCTGACGCCTGAAGAGTAAAGCCTGAGCTTCTTATTGTTCCGAAAACCTCCTTAGCGATGTTTACTCTAACCTTGAGTTCATTTGGGGTGTTCTTTATGTATGCCCCTTCAATCGCTAGGATGGCTTTCTCTAAAGCTTCAGTCTGTTTCTTTTGTTCCGCTACTACTTCCTACTCCCAGTGGGTCGAGGAAGGAAACGATCATATGGGTGTGATAAGTGTAGTGTGACCGTGCGTGACATAGGCTGTGTAAGTGATGTAATTGTGTGTAACCCATATATGTGTAGAGAAGTGTATGTGTAGAGTGTACTGTTTGGTTGCCCTTTTGTGGGAAGCCCCGTCACCACGACAAGGTCTACCGAACACATCCAAAATGACACTATCTTCTGGTAGCGGATAGGTATCCTACCCCGGTGCATTTACGCCGTCAAGAATGGCAGTAATGTCCGGATAAGGATATGCATCCAGACCCAGCACACCCATGCCATCCAAAACAGCAGCCGCGACCTGCTCCTTAACTTGTCTATAATCCGATCAAACTATGTGGGAGCGTGTGTGGGAGGAAACTAAATGATTTCCTCTCCCCCGCACGCCCACACACAGCCGAGCACTGGATTCCTCAGGTCAACCAGTCATTGCTTGCGTAAGGTAGTAGCCAACCTCTCCGTGCTTTCTTTCTAACCATGTGGCGAGGTAGGGAATCAGCCGTTAAGTCCACCTTCCTTTAGATTTTCCATCCCATCTTGCCTGCCAACTATCGACGAGTCTGATTTTTGCAGCTTTGCGGATAGCCATCTCTAGACTACCGCTGCTCTGTTGTTCCCGCGAGACCGCTTGTTCTTTGTTGATCCGGAAGACTTTCTGTCTTTCTTTTGCCAACAAATCTGTTGGCGGTGTACTCGCAAGAACCAGAGCAGCGCAATCAGACACCGTCCTATAGGCTGAGATTACTCTCCGTGAACTCCCTGTTTGTACAGAAAGTAACCTATCCAAGATCAAAGGTGGGTCCAACCATCTGAAACGTTATGTATGACGGTTTTCTGAGGTTGGATCTACCCGAAGATACGTCTATATCCGGGTTCGCGGACGACGTACTCATGGTCTGTTATGGCGAGGAGTTAAGACTATTGAAAATAAAGCTTGAGGATAGTCTGCGTCGAGCTGAGTTTTGGCTTTACTCTACTCGTCACAGACAGGAGACTTTTTACAGCCCCGAAAATCGAAATAGGAGGATCTGAAGTCGTATGGGAAAACACGCTTAAGTACCTGGGAGTGTGGTTGGACAAACGCTTAAGTTTTAGCCAACATATTAACATCTCTACGCTCAAAGCCACTGAATGCATGGGAAACCTTTCGAGGATGATGCCCAATATCGGTGTCCCCATAGAAAATAAAAAAAGACTGGTGGCGACTGTGGTTCAATCAAAGCAGCTATATGCTGCCCCTGTATGGGCCTCAGCCCTTAAGATCCACAGCATCTCTGACAGGCTCCTTTCGGCACAGAGAGAGCCAGCAAGGAGAATAACGTCAGCCTTCAGAACGGTGTCTGACTGCGCTCTCCGGGTGCTTGCTAGATTACCGCCAATGGACTTGTTGCCATTGGAAAGGCAGGAAAATTTCCAGTTCTCCAAAAATCTGGTGGGCAACCCGGAGCGAAGAGAAAGACTCAAAGCCCTAATGCGCACTGAGTCAAGGAAAAGACTCGTTCTGAGGTGGCAGGAGAGATGGGATGAAGAATTAAAATAAAAGCAGATGCGAAATGTGTGTACTGCAACGATTCGGGTGGCGACGAAGCAGAGCACATTGACGACGCGGAGCACACGCTTTTTTCTTGAGGGCACTGGCGTGAACTCAGGGAAGTCATGTTTTCGGCCGTGGGCACTGAAGTCACGGTCGAGAACATGGTACTAATTATGTTACAGAGTGCAGACTCAAGGCGCGAAATAGAGTCCTTTATCATCAAAGTGATGCAGGTGAAGGAGAACGACAGAAGGACGTTACAACAACAACGGAGAATTCCTGCGGCTCGGCTGGGCGCTCGCGGAAGACGGAGGAGACCTTAAATGGATCTCCTCCCTCTTCCGATAGCGCTTAGTTAAGGATTTCAGATCTGGAAGTAGGTAAGGAGACCTCTACTGGCGATGCAAGCTTGACGGCAGTTCCGCCAGGAGAGATATTTCTCAAAAGGGTGTGGTTTTTAGTGGGTCGACCAGAACAAGAGCGGTTACCCCCACATAACCTAGGAGTGCGGACTCCAGGTATCTGCCTTGGAAGTAGGCCTTCAAGGGTTAGCAGATTTTCCACTTCCCTCGTAAAAAAATTGTAATTATTATTATTATTATCATTTTTTTCATTCAATATAACATTATAAAGTCTTACGACAGTTCCGAGGGTGGGTGAAGGGCTTCAAGAGAAGAGTTACGGGTTTTAGTGGGTCGGGGCTGACAGTAGGTCGCTAGCTTGCTAAACAATTTTATAATTTGTCTTTATTTTATATTCTTTTATTTTACCAACCCCACATAACCTTGGAATGAGGAATCCAAGGTATCTGTATGCAGATTTCCCAAATTCCCTAAGCAACAAAAAAAATTAATTATTTGATTCAATAAAATAAACATTAGTCTTAATTAAAAGAATTAATTGTGATAAATAATTGAATATTGGATACAAATAAAGATTTAGTTACTTAAAAAATTATTTTATTGATGCAAATAAATATTTATTTCATACCGTCAAATAAAATACTCAGATCAAAAAAATATTTGTTGGATATATATACTAGTAATATATACTAGTAATAAATATATATGTAATTAGAAATACGTAAACTGTCATCCGAGCGAGCGTTAGCGAGTAAGGAATAAAACGCTAGTTTATATTAAATTTCTGACATAGGGACCGTCTATTTTATTTCAGCCAAAGTCGTTGCGACCTATTTTTAGAAAATTATGATATTCAAGAATAATGATTTTTAATATTCGAACAACACATTTTTGGGAATTATTTTTAGGAATTTAATCCATTTAATTTAGAATTTAAGTTTTTAAGTTGAGTTGCACCGAAAAAAGGTTATTTTGACAGCTCTGCAATTTACAAAAAAAATCACATAACTAATTTAAATAACAAATATTTTTATTGATATTTGAGAGAAATAGCCTATTTAACTTATATTAATTGATTTTTTTGTAAAAAAGTCAAAAATATTATATAAAAACTGATTTTTAAAGACTCATGTCAAATGGAGAAATTTGTCATATTTCAATCACAATTTTTTCAAAAGGAGATGTAATAGTTTATAATTGACGAAAATCTTTAAAAATGCAATATTTAAGGTACATTTTTTTCTATTTCTACTGTTACGTCAAAACAAGAAACCTTTATAAATATACCTAACGTTCCTCGTTTTAAATTAGTTTCATAAATGAATCTATTTTGGGATGAGGGTAAGTCAATGAGCCTACTAAATGTTGTGAGAGAATAATTTATTTAAAAACCAACAAGAAATAAAAGAGTTGACAAAAATACAATGAGTACAAAATTATAGATCTTACTTTAAGAATAACGATTACTTGTGGTGTGATGATTATTTGGTAATCCAATCTTGAGTGGTGATGAGCACTAGGCGAAAAGGGATCGCCTAATGGTTGTCCTTAATGGTGAAGTATTTGTGCTGGTGTTTACACTAATGGGATAGTGTATTGTATTCCGAAAAATATCTGTTAGTCCCAGACAGTTGTCGCCTCTTAAGCAAAGGACCCCGCACAAAATGCATTGGAATTGGCTTACCGTTAATTTTGTTCAAATTTTCAGAATTAGTAGTTCTAAGTGTCCTAATTAAAGATATAATTTTGTTAAACTCAAAACTTCACTTGTTTGGCTGAAAACAGAGGGTAAAAGTACCCCCTGTCTAAGGCATGAAATAAACATTTCAGTGCTTTTAGCCAAATAAACCATTATTTTTGGTAAGTTTAATGTCAGAAGTCACCAATATACATAAAGAGAGAACTCTTAATGTTAAACAAATAAAAATGTAAAATATCAACCCTCAAAAACTACCCCTTGTACAGTTAAAACCATATAGAAAAGGAAAAAACTATTTTAATCACAGAAAATATTTTTATAAATAAAATATTGACTTTTCATTTACTAATACATATGAAATGTCATATTTACCCTTACAAACAACCCCAACAACAACAACAACAACAAAAAGCAACCCCTTTTATATTTTAAATAAATCCAGTAAACCAGATAAATGAACAGTTTAAACAGAGAAAGACTTTTGAAAATTGACTGGAAGTAATTATTTAATCTTCCGTGATTTTCAGTGCAATGGTCAAAATAAAAAAGTACCCTTATGAAAAAACAACCCCTTAAGATTTAAAGTGAAAAAAGTAAAAAATCCATTTCAACCAAAGAAAACTATTAAAAATAGTAAACAGTTTATTATGTTTAAAAATCTTATAGTATGTAATACTTGCCTTTAAACTGTATTGACTATATATGTGTTTTCGTGTGAATGACGCCAAATGGTGAAAGGGTAGGAACACCAGTGCGAATATCGATATGTACAATAGTATAAAGTAAGTATAGCATAAGCAGTACATACAATCTTCGTAATATCATATGGCTCCGTCTTTTTGTTGTGTTCTGCGCACGGAAGACTGCGCCTGATATTATTTTGAAGATGGTCCCTTTCGCTTTGGAGCGTCACATATATGATTTCTTTCATCAGCTCATGACATCGCTTGAAAGGCAACATTTGTTACCAGCTTACTGTATATCCTACAATATCTGGATTAGGAATATGTAAATAATTGTTTAAAATATTGTAGAGTACATTATTTAAACACATTTTTAGAGTTTGATTGATTTTTCAAAGATATTAGCATAGCATCGTTGTTTCAGATTGCGGGTATTTTGCAATACTTACTTTATACTATTGTACATTTCGATAATTGCACTGGTGTTCCTACCTTGAAGTAAATAATAATATAAACAAAATGCGTTGCTATGTTTGTAATGCAGTTTTTCAACCTAGACAAATGTCATCTATTGAAGGAGAAGAAAATGTTGATAAGAGCGAAATTGCAATTCGTTGGCGAGAAGAAAGAGGCTTTCCACCGCTTGCAATTGGTATTAATACACGTGTATGCATAACATGCAAGCGACTTATTAATATTGAAGTTAATGAAAATGAAAATAATCCATCTTGTTTAAGACTTAATGTCTTAACGCAAACATCGAGCCATACCCCAGTAGGCAAAAAACCATCATTGTTTTAAAAACGTTCTAAAAACGTGTTTAGAACGTTTCATGTCTGCCAAATAATGTTCCAAAAACGTTCCATTGCTTTTAAAACGTTTTTGAAACATATAACGTCTTTGGGATGTTATTTGGCAGTCATGAAACGTTCTAAAAACGTTTTTGGAACGTTTTTAAAACAATGATGGTTTTTTGCCCACTGGGACGTGCCTTATTTGCAATCGGATAGATAATATAGTACGACTTTCAGACGAATGTCGTGTTAACATTTTTGTCCTGAAAGACATTTACGTTCAAGAAAATGTTAGGTGTTGTCCAGAGCATTTAGATGAACACGGTTTCATCCCTGCAGATCTCATGCAACATCTTCGTTTTATGAATAGATTTTATTGTATTAAAGGTCCTCAGTTATTAAAGTTTTTAAATAGTCTCAGCGGTTCTGTGAAAAAAAATTCGAAAAAAAAATTCGTAGATGAAAGCGATTTTTCGGACGATCAGTTCAAATCATTTTCTCCAATAACTAAGGAACAATTTCGAGATTTATATTCTCTATTCGATCCAGCGCAACTGGTACCAGGTCAGAGATATATTTCAAAGAAAGACCTTTTAGTATTTTTATGCAAAATGCGGCAAGGTCTACCAGATGAATTTCTTTCAGTTGTTTTTAATTATCCCAGCAGACAAAGTGTTAGTATGGCTGTTAGTAAAGTAAGAATATTTTTAATGGAATCATTTGTTCCTCAAAACATTGGACTTAACGCAATAACGAGACAAGAATTCATAGAGAGATATGTACCTGATTTTGCAAATACATTATACAATCCGACACCAGAAAATCGTAAAGCAATTGTCATCATCGACGGTACTTACGCAAAAATTGGGAAATCTAGCAATTTTCAAGCTTTACGACAATCGTTTAATCTTCACAAGAGTTGTCATCTTGTTAAGCCCATTCTTTTGGTGTCAACGAATGGATACATCCTTGACATTCACGGACCATACTTTTCAGACGCACGAAATAACGACGCCAACATTTTAATACAAGAATGTGAAAGAGATGGTGCTCAAATCAGAGAATGGTTAGACGAAGGCGATATAATTATTGTTGATAGAGGGTATCGCGATGCGATTCCTTTTCTTGAACGGATGGGTTTAATACCCAAAATGCCACCGTTGTTGGGTCGTAATGAACGACAATTCTCTACTGAGGATGCGAACGAAGCTCGGTTAATCACAAAAATAAGATGGTTAGTAGAATCGCGAAACGGGCACTTGCAATCTATTTTTAAAATATTTGGTAAACCCATATCAATGACACATGTTCCTCATCTTGGTGATTTTTATCGCATTGCTGGCGCGATAATAAATAAATATCGTGGTTTAATAGAAATGGAAGTAGCTACAGTTGAATTAGCAACAGAAATGTTATTAAAAGCTGAAACAGCAAATGAATTAAAAACAAGGGTTGAAGAAGAGGAACTTTTTCGAAGAAACGCACAGTGGGTGCATTTAAACGAAAACGATCTTACATATTTTCCTCATCTTTCTATGGAGTATTTGCGTCACTTGACATTCGGGGTATACCAAGTAAACTTGGCACCATCTTATATTCAGGATAAAGTCCATAGAGATGGTAATGAAGAATTACAACTAGATGCTTTGATGAATGAACCTGGTTTAATAAGAATGCGCATTTATTCCAGATTTCGAAATGCTACGTGACGTCAGCTATGGATACTTTATGATCTTGAAGAAAATAGAGGTGAACAGCAGCAACCTATCCGTGGTTACTATTGCACTTGTAAGTCGGGTGCAAGAACTTTAGGTACTTGTGCTCACGTTGCAAGTGTTTTATGGTACTTCGGATATTCTCGTCACGAAGAACACGTGAAATACCCTTGGACGGATCTTTTGGACAGCGTGTTAGATGCAGGAAACAGAAACAACCCTGTCAATGAATAGTTTTTTTGGATGCATTGCAGCAAAGTCCTTAAAATAAGATTTGCTACTAAGTGCAACTTGTATATATGTAAATAGGTGAGATTTTTTTTTAACAAGAAAAGGAGTACAAAATCTTGTACCTGCAGCCTCCACGTGGCGTACTCTGGGTAGAAAATGTTTTTCTAGCGAATGCAGGCATGTTTTTGAACAATATAATAAGATTGAAACCAAACATTTGAGAGTTTTCACAAGCCTAAAGACATGCAATATCTTCAATGAGTTATTTTCTTTCTATGAGCCTAATACTTAGAGGGATGTTTATTATAAATAGCGTCGAATATTTAAAATAATATTTTATTTTTGTTACATGTAGGAGGTAGTTTCTTTAACAACTACAAACATAATAAACTGTTTACTATTTTTAATAGTTTTCTTTGGTTGAAATGGATTTTTTACTTTTTTCACTTTGAATCTTAAGGGGTTGTTTTTTTCATAAGGGTACTTTTTTATTTTGAACATTGCACTGAAAATCACGGAAGATTAAATAATTACTTCCAGTCGATTTTCAAAAGTCTTTCTCTGTTTAAACTGTTCATTTATCTGGTTTACTGGATTTATTTAAAATATAAAAGGGGTTGCTTTTTGTTGTTGTTGTTGTTGTTGGGGTTGTTTGTAAGGGTAAATATGACATTTCATATGTATTAGTAAATGAAAAGTCAATATTTTATTTATAAAAATATTTTCTGTGATTAAAATAGTTTTTTCCTTTTCTATATGGTTTTAACTGTACAAGGGGTAGTTTTTGAGGGTTGATATTTTACATTTTTATTTGTTTAACATTAAGAGTTCTCTCTTTATGTATATTGGTGACTTCTGACATTAAACTTACCAAAAATAATGGTTTATTTGGCTAAAAGCACTGAAATGTTCATTTCATGCCTTAGACAGGGGGTACTTTCACCCCCTGTTTTCAGCCAAACAAGTGAAGTTTTGAGTTTAACAAAATTATATCTTTAATTAGGACACTTAGAACTACTAATTCTGAAAATTTGAACAAAATTAACGGTAAGCCAATTCCAATGCATTTTGTGCGGGGTCCTTTCGATGTTTCGAAATTTGGAATGTGATCCTTCGATATTAGAGTTTTGTAGACACTCGAAAGAATTTCCAAATTTATATATTTGTTCTTTTCAAAATAGTGGTGGGGATGATCATAGCCTGTTTACTTTTTCGATGCTGCTGTGGACTAATCTTTTCTCTCTTTCTAATTTTTGTGTCTCTTCAAGCCCTCTCTTTGTGTATTGATGGTATTTCTTCCTTCCTGTGGCGCAGTTGTTTGAAGGTTGTTCAACTGATGCACTATCGTTATTCTTTTTACATGATTTAAAATATTATTCTCTTTTCTTAGAATTATTATGAATTGTAATTTATTCAGACACGTATAAGACATATAATATCAATTGCCATATATTCAAAAATATTATAACTATAATGGAATAATATGAGATACATAAAATAAAATCGTAAAATATATACAAAATATATACAAAAAAATCAATTAATATAAGTTAAATAGGCTATTTCTCACAAATATCAATAAAAATATTGATGTTATTTAAATTAGTTATGTGATTTTTTTTGTAAATTGCAGAGTTGTCAAAACAAGGGGTAAACAACTCGTGAATTATGGTGTACACTTGTATTGAATTACCAATGTGAATTACCATGAATTATCTTGCATTACTGAATTATTATTCTAGTAGGTGTACACAAATTCCTTAGTTGTTCTAAATTAAATGAATTAAATTCCTAAAAACAATTCCCAAAAATGTGTTGTTGGAATATTAAATAAAGAATTAGTAAAACTTTATTTTGTCTCGGTACGATGTTTCTACGAGCCACAATCCTATTTCTACGATTGCAATTGAAAGATGTACCCAGTAAAAAAAAAGTATTCAGAATAGAAAAAAAGTATTGGTGGTGACGTTCGCTGAATGCGCTTTCGCGACAAAACCGTATTGGTGGGTTACGGTGAATACATTTTGCTCACCGTGAATACTTTTTGTTTTAAACTCTCGATTTAAAGATTCCTAAGCAAAGTTGAGAATATATATGAAGAGCGTAAGTAACGTGATGTATAAAAATCACTATTGCGAGAAGGAAATAAGAAATTTTGAGTAAAAACGAAAAATTAAATGTGAAAGAAAAAATGTCAAATGTTGGTCGATTACCATATGCTTTACTATGCCTACAATGCATGACAGATTAAAGGGAGCATGACGTTACCGGCAGAAAGTTATTAGGAAAGGCGGAAAATTTTGAATTTTTAATGAATTTTTATTAATTAATTATAATTAATTAATTATAATTAACTAATAACTAAATGTTATTTGCGTTCACTTGGATTTCTTTTCAATTTCAAAATTTTCCGCCTTTCCTAATAACTTTCTGCCGGTAACGTCATGCTCCCTTTAATCTGTCATGCATTGTAGGCATAGTAAAGCATATGGTAATCGATCAACATTTGACATTTTTTCTTTCACATTTAATTTTTCGTTTTTACTCAAAATTTCTTATTTCCTTCTCGCAATAGCCATTTTTATACATCACGTTACTCACGCTCTTCATATATATTCTCAACTTTGCTTAGGAATCTTTAAATCGAGAGTTTAAAACAAAAAGTATTCACGGTGAGCAAAATGTATTCACCACAACCCACCAATACGGTTTTGTCGCGAAAACGCATTCACCGAACGTCACCACCAATACTTTTTTTCTATTCTAAATACTTTTTTTTACTGGGTTAGACTTTACATGTAAGCTTACCATGACCTTTACATGTAACCTTACCTTGACCGTTACATGTAAGCTTACCTTGACCTTTACTTGTAAGCTTACTATCAGGGCGAAACTTCTTAGTTCACCTTATGTCTACCACAAAAATACCGCGTAACCTTACAAGTGCTATGTGGGTTGTATTTTTCTTAAAATTCCTTCCTAACTTATCAATCGATTGCCTACTTACATAAAGGAGGCACAGATGGCGGTATAGAGGCTCTTCTGTTACGCGTTTCCAAGGTTACTGCTTGGAAATCGCATTATTTCAGTCAAAAAGGCAAGATTTTTATTTCTTATTTCATATTATATTTCATATCACATCTGATATCTTAACTTTAAAAAATATGAGTTCTACACACGGAGAGACCCACATTCGTAAAAATTACTAAAAATGGTTGCAATGACCGGAAATAAGGGGACTTTTAGCATAATGTACTACAGAATTAGATAAATTTACAAAAGAAATAGATAAATTTGTTACATTGAAATAGCAAGTTTTAATATTTTGTGTAAGAGTTCAGGGTTGCCACAGGTCTGGAAAACCGGGAAAAGTCAGGGAAAACGATTAAAAAACCGGGAAATTTTTTCCTTTTTTTACATTAAATTTTTTTTATATTATAGAATAAATATTCAAAATAATAAATATATATCGACGTCCGCATGAAAAGGGCCCATTTTGTCGGTTCTAGTTTTCGAGTTATTTGCAATTTAATACTTTTTTGAGAAAAACCTTAATTTTTGTTTATTTTTTATTATTAATCTACATGTTTTGACAAGTCAAATCATGAGGTTTTCATTAATTTATCGTTAATTTAAGTGTTTTACTTTATTGGTTCTTTAGAAAAAGAAAAGGGCCCATTTTGTCGGTCCTTTGCAAAAATATTCCGTATTTTTGAAATGGAGGGTCAAAAAAATTAAAACCTCTTGATTTGTCATCTTTAAAGTACCTTGGACTGAAAAGAATTATTATCTGAATAACTTCCCAGAAGAACCAGAGATATTGATGTGAGAGTCTTTGATTACGTAGTCGTAGAAGTGAAAATTTTGATATTACGGCAAATTATTCATAATAGAGACTTTTAAAAAATTTTAAATAAGTTTAATTTTTATTATTTATCTTCAAATGACACAATAAAATCGTTTCAAATTATAAACCTTGTAAATAAATGGTTTATTAATAAGAAAATCGTCTTTTTTAGAAAAGGGCCCATTTTGTCGGTTTTATGTATTTTCAAAATTAAGGGGGGGGTGGTTTTAAAATTTTGAAACCTATTGGTTTTTCATCTTTAAGGTGCCCTGGACTGAAAACAATTATTATCTGAATAACTTTCCAGAAGAACCAGAGATATCACAATTAATAGGTATCACAATCTTTAATTCCATTTTTCTCGAAATGAGGTATTTGTCATTATAAACTTTGAAATTCTGTAACTCATCGAATTTTTGACCAAAAAAGTTGTATGACCACTCAAAATTTTCGTAATTTTGAGCCCATATAGATAAGTCCAATAGTGCCAAAATGGGCCCTTTTCATGTGGACGTCGACAACATGTGAAAAACCACCTTCACAATGATGTCGAAGAAATGACGTTGTCCAGCGGAAACAGAGAATGCAATATTTTCCCTTTGAATTGTTTTCGGGCCAGCAAAACATACGGTCCGGAGTCCAGGTGTCGAATGTAAATTAGGTGTGCACCCCTCAGCTTTAGGAGTGACCGAATTATTTATATTAACTCGATGTCGATATAATGCAGTCTTCAGAAATTTAATTAATGTGCCTCGTAGTAGAAATATTCTTCTTGAATGAATTTGACTTAGTTAACTTGGTCGCGGTTGCTTGACTTATATGAAGAAGAAACACGGGGATAGAACACGACTTGTTAACTTGGTGGCGATTTTTAGACTGACGCGAAGAACGTAGATTTGATATTTCAAGGGTGACTTGTAGACTAGTGAAGTTGAAGGCGTTTCCTGGACTAGTTAAGTTGGTGGCGTTTCCTGGACTACCGAATTTAGCGAGGGTGGCACCTTTTATACCTTGGCTTCCAATGGAAAGAAATGATAATGCCACCCACTTTTATTACCTTTGGGTCAGTTTTAATTTATCGATTAAATTAGGCGCGCGTGGTTGACCCTTGTTTTAGACAGGTGAACCACCTGGTAGAAGGGCAACAATCGTGGATGACCATATATGGTAAAGGTCGTTCAGGTGTCTGACAATTGGATCGATTTGTTTGGGTTACAAGAAAATAGGGAGGATTCACATTCCAACATTACCAATATCAAAACAAGAACGTCGCGATGACGTGACACCTCCCTCCTTTAAAATTCGAAAATTGGAAAATGTAATTGAACAATTTTTGAATTCAAATTTTTGTATAATCAGAACTTATTACTGAAAGGGAAGTGTCATATTTAGATTCACAATTGATTTTATCGTAGAACAACATTTTCATTAATCTTGAGAGACATAGAATAAATGCATTATAGCATACAAATGCAAAATTTCAACACGATTTTAAAAAAGTACAATTGTTTAGTAAAATGTTTAACACATACATTAGTTTTTTAGAAATTTTGATCAAAAATATTTTAGACATATTTTGGGTAGTAAGCACACACATACGCATACAAGATTTTAAAAGATTAAATAGAACATTTGTTTAGCTAGTCTGATTAATACAATTATTTTGTTTAATGAATTTAAGTTTTGTTAAAGTAAGAGCACGCATACAAATATACAATTAAGTAATGCATTTGTTAAATAAATTTGGTTAGTACAAGTACTTTTGTTTAATGAGTCTAAGAGAGCTTGATTGGTAAATGGACTCATACACATACAAGATTCAGCAAGAACAGTTAGTACATTGTTTAACAAATACAATTGTTTCAGAACAGTTTTGATTCATAAATACACACGTACAAATACAATGAAAATTTATTGTTTTAAAAATGATTTTTATTGGTACAAATTGTTAAAAATTCAAAAAGGTTTCAAAAGTTCTAAGATACAGATTCATTAATGTTATTTTAGAATCACTCGTACATTCATTGTTAAAGCTTTCCATAAATATGTTAGAGATGCAATATGTTAATATGAATTTGATTTAGACATATATTGATGATAACATTTATTATTTGTTAATTTCAATACATTTTAAGGGTAGAAATATTAATTTCGACTTTCACACATAGATTGATTGTTATTTTAAAAATTCCTTACATTTCAAGGCAAGAGGTGTTAATTTAGAGTTAAAATCGAACATAGAATTTTAGTTATTTTGAAAACTTAAGGTGAACATTTAATGTTTGAAATGGTAGTTTGAAATGTCACACATACAATGCAGTTTCGCATAAGAATATACATGTTAAGTTAAAAACTGTTAATTCGAACAACATTTTGAGGTAAGAAGTTTTAGTAAAAATTTTGAATCATACTTGCATTCATTGTTTAACAATATTAATTTTAATATTCAAGAATTGATTTGATAATTGGCATAGAGATTTAAAGATTACCATATTTATTTTATATTTTGGAATTAATAATTATCGTTATCGATTTTTATTTGTTTTAAATATATTCATTTGTTCGGCTATTTTTTTTATAAAAGTAGAATATGATTTTTATAAATTGCTTTTGCTTTGAGAATCAAAAAAAATATTTATGATAATTATAATGATAAGTCATATATTAGAGAGAAAAAAAATTTCTTTTAAACATTATTTAGAGAATTAATTTCTTTCAGAATTTGCTTTCTTTCACAACTGTTGTCACCCTTCCCTTTCCTCAGAGAAAGAATACGAAAAAGAATTTTTAGTATTCTTTCTATACTGAGAATAAAAATTTGAAAAATTTTTTTTTTTAAACGTTTAGATAGAAATTTTGTTTTTAGAGAAACAGATGTGTCTAAGAATTTGTAGAGAAATCTGTTTTTTTTAAATATGAAGTTGTAATTTTTTTTGTAAATTTAGTTATTCGACAAATACGGTTTTAAATAACTACTTTTGTTATATATTAATTTAGCTTTGAAAAATAGTCTGAATAATAGGTGATAAAAATTTATATTAAAGAAAATAAATTTTATTTTAAAAAAATTGTAAATTATATATTTTTATACATGAAAGTTAATTTAATTCACATGACATGTAATTTTGATGAATTTAAATTATTGAGTTTTTTTTAATTATGAAAATTGTATCGTTATTATTTAATTTTATTTTTAATTAATATTGATCAGTTAATTTTCTCCTTGTTTTCATTTATTAAAAATACAATTTTAGTAAATAGTTATCATTGATTATCATAACATTTAATAGATTACTCTTTAAGTTTGTTTACAATTTAATAGAAAAAATGTCATTATTTTTTAGATAAAAACATGGGAAAAGGAAGGTTAAAGCATTACTTGGTTTTTTAAAAGGATTTTTCGAAAATATAATTATACACAATTAAAAATGAAGATTATATATCGCTTCTAAGATGATCCTGAAACATAGCAAAACTATTAATTGAATAGAAATATTTATTTAATAAGGATATGAAGAATTTTTTAGAGGAATTTTCTTTGAAAATAAAGTTTGTATGTTTTGTTAAGGGAGAAAAAAAATTCTTTTAATTAAATTGTGTTGGTATGGTTAATATGAGACAAACGAAGTCTGTTAATGTGTACGATTTTAGGGGTTTTATTAATTTTTATTTTAATATTTCCTTTAGATAAAATTTCTAGAACCTCGTGTGGGCCTGTGTATTGATTTCCTAGTTTCTTTGGTTTAGGACCTTGAAGTAAAAGTACGCTATCTCCCACTTTAAAATTTTGAGGGTTAGTTTTTCGATCATAATACGTTTTTGATTTTTCTTTAGATTGAATTAAGTTATTTCGCGCAAGAGCCTGAATGTCATGTAACTTTGTCACTAAATTTATAAGATAATGATCGTATATTTCTAATTTTTCTTCTTGCTGCAAAGGTAAACTTGACGGTAATCGAGGTAATCTTCCAAAAACTAACTCATATGGAGTACATTTAGTTCCTTCATGAACACTTGTATTATAAGAGAACATAGCTAATTCTATTAAATCATCCCATTGAGTATTTTTATTGATGAATTGTTTAAGATATTCGGCTAAAACGTGATGAGATCTTTCTAATGAACCGTTTGACTGTGGATGAAAAGAAGTGGTCTTAAATTGACGAATACGAAAACGTTTTGCAAGTCGCTTCATTAAGTTACTTAAAAAATTTGTTCCCTGATCTGTTAAGACACCTTTTGGGGATCCGAAAATGCAAATAAATTTTTTAACAAATGCATCTGCGATTGTACTAGCTTGTTGATTTGGTAAAGGCACTGCGACCGAGTATTTTGTTAAGCAATCTTGTATAGTTAAAATACATTCGTTACCATTTTCAGTTGCTGGTAAAGGCCCTACAATATCCATTGAAATTTTTTCAAATGCACTTCCTGGAGTGTCGGTATTAATCATTGGATTTTTAGTTTTCACTCGAACTAATTTTTTTAATTGACATTGCAAACAGATTTGTATATATTTCTGAATATCAAGTTTCATATTTTCCCAAAAATATTTTTGCCTAATTCTGTTGTAAGTTTTAGTCACACCTTTGTGACCACCTAAAGCAGAGGAATGCGCTTCTTCAACCAAAATTTGTCTCTGTTCTTTTGATGCATATTGCACATAACCTTTACAAATTATTATTGTAGTACTAGAATTCTGAAACGTTTCTTTTAAAATTAATTCAATTTCTTTCCAATTAACATGATTTATGACAGCTGTTTTTGCAATACTAACTGATCGTAATTTAAGTGTTTCAGTTAAATGTTTAAATGATTAGATTGTTAATTTAATGTTATTTGTTATTTGTGTAATACTTTCGCTTGAATCAGAGGTAATTGGTAATGCAATGTGTAAAAAGTTATTCCCTTTTTTAATTTCTTTAGCTTCGTTTAGTAAAAGATTTTTAAATTGTGGAAGTTTATTTTGTTTAAAAAGACTTAAAGAACCATTGTCCATAGGCGTACCTGATGTTGATAAAAAGTATGCATAATTATCTTTTCGCATTCTTAATTGATCTTTACATTCAACTACATTACTATGAAAATGTCGACTTGTTGAATTTCCTGTGTCACCTGTATGTTGTGTATTTTGAAGGGAACCACGAGAAAATTCAGGAGGGGGTTCAGGTGGTGGACGTTCCTCTTCGTCCAACAGCTGGGTTTTCGTATTAAAATCAATATTCTCTGTATTTACGATTTCCCCTAATTCATAATTATTTTTAGCTTTATTTTCAATTTTATTATTTCGTACATTTTCTTGATTTCGAATTATTTTTTGATTTTGTAGATTTTGCTTAACACTTCGTAAATTTTTGACGCTTTTTGACACAGAATTTCGCACTTTATCTTAAACTGGATTTCGTAATTTTTCCTCACTTTCTTCATATTGATTTAGTAGATTTCTCTGATTTCGCAAATTTCGCGTATTTTCACCAACTGGATTAAAAGTTTTCGATTTAGAATTTTTCACTTTTTCTTTTATATTTTTCGAACTAGAATTTATAATTTCTTGAGTCATTTTCTTTGATTTACCTCTGGTAACAACATTAAATTTTTCACTTTTCACTGGTAATTTCACTGCACTAAAATTTTCACAAATATTTTAAATTTCTTTATTTTTCGTAGTATCAGAAATTACATTAATTATTTTTTTAATAAGATTCAATTCTTTAACCGCAGACACTGTGTTCACATTTATTATATCATTTGATTTTTCTTCGAATTCGCTAATTTCTTCATCACTAAATAAATCATCATTATTATTTTCACCATTATAATCACTTTTACCATATTAATCTTCATAATAATCGTCGTAATTGTCTTCTTCATCATAATAATCTTCTTCTTCATCGTCTTCTTCTTCGTATACTTGAATTTCGTTTTGGACACTTTTGACAATTTTTACTGGGTTTCGAGATAGTGCATCCGCATTAACGTTAATTTTCCCTGCTTTATATATCATATCAAAATCGTATTCTGCTAATTTAAGTTTCCATCTTGTTACACGAGAGCAAGAATCGCTTAAATTTTGAAACCATAGTAAAGGTTTATGGTCAGTCACAATTCTAAATTTTCTTCCGTAAAGAAAATGTCTAAAATGTAAAACACAATAAACAATCGCGAGAGCTTCTTTATTATAAGTATCGTATTTGACTTCATGTTCGTTTAGAGATCTTGAAACGTAAGCAATAGGTTTATCTTTACCAATTTCGGCTTGAGATAAAATT
This sequence comes from Leptopilina myrica (nomen nudum), assembly GCA_032872475.1. NCBI lineage: Eukaryota > Metazoa > Arthropoda > Insecta > Hymenoptera > Figitidae > Leptopilina > Leptopilina myrica (nomen nudum). The sequence goes on along the minus strand of CM065462.1, from coordinate 15,465,156 downwards.
CCAAACTGGAGTATTATACGGGGATTGAGTATTTTGTATTTTGTTACTTTTTACATAAATATTCAATGTTAAAACATTAATTAAACTTCTGGATGTACCTGTTTCTCTCTTTTTTTTATAAATGCATCAAGAATTATAAAAGTTATTATTTTTATTCAAAATATTAATATTAGTATTAATCAAAAATTAATTATTTAGTAACTTAAGCTTATTATTCAAAACGGCAGATGAGCCAAAAATTAATTGTACAGTTACTCAATCTTCTTGTTCACAACGGCCGATGCACCAAAAATTAATGGTTATGTTACGTCTCAAAGTATGAAACTAAACATAATCATAATTTACATATTTAATTCGGCCGGCATTGGTGATTCAACCTGATTTATTCACAAAGCATAAAGCTCTGATTTTAAGGGACAGGTTTTAAGAAAGAGTAACTGGTTAATTGAAGTTAAATTACTAGAGTATTTATTTGAATCCTTTACAATTAGAATCAGAGAGAAAGAGTAGATCCAGTTGTCTTCAAGGACACTGAAACAAAATTATCACTTGTAGAAGAAGTCGAGAATTTAAATGGGGACAAGGTTTTAGAATATTAGTTACTTACCTTTTAAAAATATTCTTAGAGTCGTAGACCCAACATGTGAAAAACCACCTTCACAATGATGTCGAAGAAATGACGTTGTCTAGCGGAAACAGAGAATGCAATATTTTCCCTTTGAATTGTTTTCGGGCCAGCAAAACGTACGGTCCAGAGTCCAGGTGTCGAATGTAAATTAGGTGTGCACCCCTCAGCTTTAGGAGTGACCGAATTATTTATATTAACTCGATGTCGATATAATGCAGTCTTCAGAAATTTAATTAATGTGCCTCGTAGTAGAAATATTCTTCTTGAATGAATTTGACTTAGTTAACTTGGTCGCGGTTGCTTGACTTATATGAAGAAGAAACACGGGGATAGAACACGACTTGTTAACTTGGTGGCGATTTTTAGACTGACGCGAAGAACGTAGATTTGATATTTCGAGGGTGACTTGTAGACTAGTGAAGTTGAAGGCGTTTCCTGGACTAGTTAAGTTGGTGGCGTCTCCTGGACTACCGAATTTAGCGAGGGTGGCACCTTTTATACCTTGGCTTCCAATGGAAAGAAATGATAATGCCACCCACTTTTATTACCTTTGGGTCAGTTTTAATTTATCGATTAAATTAGGCGCGCGTGGTTGACCCTTGTTTTAGACAGGTGAACCACCTGGTAGAAGGGCGACAATCGTGGATGACTATATATGGTAAAGGTCGTTCAGGTGTCTGACAATTGGATCGATTTGTTTGGGTTACAAGAAAATAAGGAGGATTCACATTCCAACATTACAAATATCAAAACAAGAACGTCGCGATGACGTTACAATAAACTTAGTCGAATATTAAAAATCATCGAAATAAGAATTTTTTTGAAAATAATTGAAATTTCGACATGATTTTGCTTCCTCGTGAGGAAGCTTTGTAGTCGTTTAATTTACAAAATTTTCAAATTTGCACCAAGATGAATCGATTGGTCAATACCCAGTGGGCAAAAAACCGTCATTGTTTTAAAAACGTTCCAAAAACGTTTTTAGAACGTTTCATGAATGCCAAATAACATCCCAAAGACGTTATATGTTTCAAAAACGTTTTAAAAGCAATGGAACGTTTTTGGAACATTATTTGGTAGAAATGAAACGTTCTGAACACGTTTTTGGATCGTTTTTAAAACAATGATGGTTTTTTTCCCACTGGGTATAAGGTATAAATTTTATGAGATTTTATAGAGTTAATGACAATAAAAGTTGAAAAATTCTCATTTTTTCAAAAAATCAGTTCTTTCATCAACATTATATTATTGTACAATAAAATTTTACTAATTTTTTCAAAAATCTTATTCTTTGCATTAAAACGGATCGATTGATATATATAAAGTATATATTGTATTTGAATTTACGAAATTAATCACAAATAAAGACGAAAAATTCACACTTTTATTAGAAATTTATTTTCTTCTTATCGTAAAGACCCGGCAGGCACACTTTCCTTTTTGATAACTTCTAGTTATCGATTTGAGTAGATGTTAACATTTGGATGCCTTTTAGTTATTGTGTACCACCTGGGGAGGAAGCAAAATGTTTATGTAGGGTAAAGTGCGGATAGATGCCCCCCAATTCGAAAATTACATCTAAATTCAATAAATATTGATATTTTTAAATGACTATTCGATTTTTCTACACTATTACTATTCATCATTAACATATGTAGGGACCAAATACCTGGAATAAACAATAAATGAATCAGAACGAAAATGCGAAAGGTCTGCATTTGGCCATATATCCCACCTGGGTGGGTAAGACGCCCCCTGCTGTAAGATAATATCATTTACTACAACAATTATTATAAAAAATGTAAAACGCGGATCTTATATGTTTCTCTGGTTAATTTGAGACAAGAAAATAATTGCAAATATTTTCTTACGTGTTAAAAATCCTTGATTCGCGTAATAAGAAATTTTGTCCAGTTTTTTGAAAATTTTTGCACTCTTTTAGCAATCTGAAATTTTCACATTATTGTAACTAATAACCCCGAGGTGCTAGCGGGCTGGCACTTTTTTTAAATGCAGCAAGGAACACTATGAAACATTTCCAAGCATGTAGTACCTCAGTTCTTCATATCTCACGGGAGACCATACCTAGTAACATGCAAACCACATCGAAATCAAGTTCTTCCAACCAAATAACGAAACAGACACAAAAAAAGGTCTGATGAACCCGAATCCTTCAGAAAAACACCAATCAAGAAGCGAGTAACCCCACAGTTAATTTATCTTAAAATTCCTAATTAAATCAATTACACATGCCTTGTTAATTCTACTTAGCCTTAAAGTTAGTGAATTGGTTAGTTAATTAGTTAGTTGATAAGATAATTAATTAGATAGTAAGTTAGATAATAAGTATGGATTATCCACTAGAGGAAGCAAATTTTAAATGTGCTACATGGAATGCACGAAGCTTACCTGAAAAAATTAATTGTGAAACGTTATTATTACAATGCAATCTTGATCTGCCCTCAGTGACTGAGACTTGGTTATCCGTTAAAACAAATAATTATAATATTGAGGAATAAACCTGCTTTAGATGGGACCGTGATATCCCTACACCGGGAGGAGGCACTGTTATTTTTATCAAAAACATCTATACTTTTGAAGGAATTAAGCTGGTGGGCCCATGGATGGAGATACTACAGATCATTAGCGTTAGGGTCAATACAATATTGGGTAGGGTGTACATTTTTCCATCGACATCCCCTTTAACGCTAAGGTCATGGATAATATTTTATCCCCAAATACCTTCCCTTCCGCAGAAATAGAATAGGTAAGCTGACACCCCAGCTCCAGGAAATACTAGACATTAACGTCACCAATGACAGAACACCAACTTTTGGATCCTCACGAGAAAATCCAGGCAGCGTGTTAGGCCTGCAGATGGAGTCTTCTGACACCACCTAAGAAAGGTCAGAAGACACCATCTACAGGCCTAGCTCTTGTGCTCATCGCAAACAATTGCTAAAAGATTTGGCAGTGATCATTGCCTAGTCATCATGACGATCTCGATCAAATGAGCTTTTATTAAGGAGGTTCTCCGGCTCCAGTGGTGCTCAGTTGCGCGCGACACATTTTATACGAATCGACCACTCCCGCAACCTAAGTATTAGTTGAGAACGATTTTGTGCTTTCTCTATCTTTCTCAAGCGCGTGACAGCAGTTGTCTCTCTTACCGCTTGACGCGTAATGGAAAATCAACCTGACTTTTCTACTTAAAAGTGCTCTATTAAAAAATTAAGCATGGTTAACCCTTCTGAAACTGTTTCATATTATTCTATTAATTTGACTCTACAATATACTAGTTTCTTAAAAAAATTGAAAGAAAAGTTTGTCAGCAATTAAATAAAATGTCACATTTTCAAATGCTTTATGTGGAATCCTATGCAAATGTTAAAACTTCAAACCTGAATATTTACGTTTTTAGCATAGTAAGGGGTGTTGAGGTTTTTGCCACTTATAAAGTATACAAAAATAAATATTCTCTTAAAATTTGGTAAAATTTCGAAGAAAATTGATTTGCCGGAGAACCTCCTTAAAGCTGTTATGTTATGTTATGAATATAACATTCAAAAGATTATTGTGCACTTCTTTGATCCGGCAGTTCAATCGTAGAATTTAATAATCTTTTGAATGTTACCGATAATTCCCGACGGTACCGTATACTTAATTTTATTCCTTTAAATATTGTATAATAAATAATGATATATGTATTCATAATATTGTATTTTCTTAAAATACTGAAATAATAATTTAAAAACTGACACATTTTCCCTAAGTTGATACATTTTATTTTAAATATTCATATGAAGATATCAAAAATATATTATTGTCTAAAATTGAATATTTGAAATATTTCAAGTTCTCTTTTTTTGAGCATCAAAAATTTACTTTGTCTTTTTTTATATACTAGACATAGAAAAAATAAGAACCAGCTATTCTCTTCAATCGATTTTAAACGATATTAAGTAATCAATTCAAAATAATTGAAATTGTTTATTCTTTTCAATTGACTGATTCAAATTTTAGAAGGGAACAAGAATAGAATAGAACTTTTGGCAAACAATTTGAAAAAGTCTAATCTTTCCAAATCTGTAGGAGGTCTTCTAGTTATTGTCTTAAAAGAAGACGCAGTGACAGTTATTTTTCGTGTAGTGTGAATTTCATTGTGATTATTCAGTGCTAAATTATTAAAGTGAAACATTAAAACTATTGAAAATATGATTAAAAACGCACAGTGCTTACGATAAAATACAAAATGCTCTTATTGAAAGAAATTTTCAAGTGTTCAATATTTATCGTCAAGTGGTCAAAACCCAACCTTACTTTCTAGTGAGATCTTGAGTGGTAGTAAGTCAATTCAATGAAATAGAAATTTCTACTGATTTGTTGTACTTTTTCATTTTATTGAATGCGCGTTTCATATTTTGGTGAAGTCAATTAGGAATAATAATATTAAATATTATTAAACCCTATTTAAACTTTAACCTTCTACAAGCATAGGTTAAAATTCATTAAATAAGCTGTCTTTGTGCATAGCTCATTTTTATCACATTTGGAAGCGAATTAAGGGGTGGAATGAAATAAATTCAAAACTTCGCATATTAATGATCACTCTAATGTTCACCGCAAATCATGTTTCTTAGAAAGCGTCTTCGAAAATGCTTTATCATCGGCATAACTCTTAATATTTTTAAACAAAAATTTGACAAAATCCTCTTCAAATATTAACCAACAATATGCAAAAAAATAACATGTAAATTTTACAGTTTATTTCATAAAAATTCACAAAAAAATATCCTTTTTCACCGTTAGACCCTACTTCCCCCTTAGTGATAATTATGAATTAGGCAATTTGGATAATATGTAAATAATATAAACATTAAATTTTATGATTGTTAATTTTACGAATTCAATATTAATTGAAAATTAATATTCTTGTTTTTCTACAAAATACCATTAATACTGAATTATTTTATTATTATTATTAATCTATTTAACCTAAAATTGAATGGTTTTTATTAATTAGCAAGAAAGACTTTAAAGTTCTATGTTTTATTTATTTAGTTTTGCTATTTTTTAATTAAAATTAAAGTTATACAAATAAAACTTAATTGGAAAAAGTTAAAATAAACATATACTTCTACAGTGCCGCTCAATAACTTTTGCCCACCCTACAATAAATGTAGACAGTACATGTTTCAGCTAAATTTACAAATTTAAAAATAAGTTCGACGTTAATATTTTTACCTCAGCTCACCTACAACATGTTCTAAGTATTGACAATATTTTATTTTGACAATTGGCAATGTCATAGTGTAAGTTATCTTTTATTGCAAAAAAGATTGAAAATCAAAGTTTTATGATACATTATCAGTCAACTGGTTTATTTACTATACATCTACAAAGAATTTTTTTACAGTTTTTCCATCCCTTAAACTCGTCAATCTTTTAAATAAGTCTTGATATAATTATCGTTTTCAAACAATGAAATAAATAAATATTAGACTCGACTCTCGGATCTTTTGCATTCAATTCTTTTACGCGCCTTTTAGCTTTTACATGAAATAATGCCTATCAGAGTGTCTAATCATTTATTTCACGATAATTTAGGTTAGCTAAAGAAAATTATAACAGATATTCAATTCTGTGATTAAAATTATATTACAATAATTTCAGTTATTATAAATGTAGATATTAAAACTAAAGAAATGATAAAAAACTATGAAAAATATGTTTGGTTGTGATAGTAAGTGTAAGAAGCGAGTTTCTACAATTAATAGTTAAAAACATTAAATATGTTTAATATTTTTTATTTAATTCTATACGCAAAAAAACAATTCATGTCGTTAAAATTTTTTCCCAAAGTAACCGTTTTGGAGTTATCAACAATTGATAAAAATTGCTAATTTTTTAAACAAAAAAAAATCACATTATTCTTCAAAATTATCGTATAAAAATTTTTTAAAATGCTTTTTAACGGTAATGAAACTAGCTTTCAAATGACACGCATTAAAATGCGATGATTTCCATTAAATTTTATCACTTTAAAAAAACAAAAAAGACGAATAATTTTTTTTGCAATAACATTATTTACTCATTATTTTTTCAATTTCGATTTTATGTAGTGTTAAAGCTGAGAAAATTAGCTTTTAAATAATATTTTTTAGAGCTTTGTAACTTTAATAGTAAACAAAATACAAAACTTTTTGTAAAGCCTTCATTCGCTGTAGGGTGGTCAGCAAAAGTTATTGAGCGGCACTGTATATAAATATGTTTTTACACAAATTTTTTGATCAGAAATTATTCAATTTTTTGCGTAGGACCTAAGCAATTCATTTTAATTAAGTAATTGAAAGAGAAATTTATATATTTATTAAAGTACTACATTTTGAGACAAGATAACTTTTTTATAAAAGTATTAAATTGATTAAACGACAACTAAAATAAATCCTTAAAGTTATTTTTTGGCATATTAAGAATGATTAATGTGTCGCAAATATTCAGGAGCATGATAATGTTGAGCGTGGGCAAGTGATGGATGAATTGGTGGAGGAAAACAGCGAACATGTTCAACACTCGTCGCGTCACTGTCCCCACTTTTCAGGTACTTGTTTAATACAGCGAATATCTGGGAATTTAAAACTTGGAATCTTCTGATTCGGTCCACCATTCTCTTCAAGTGCTGTCAGAAAATATTTAATCAGATTAAAGAATTTTAGATAACATTAAAGGAAATTGATTTCTTGAGTTTATTTAACTTACAATTCCCTTTACATTCTCGTCCTTTCCATCAACTCGTTGAACTCGAAGAATATGATAGCAAAAATCAAGAGCCTCAAACCTTCGTTGCTGCCCAAGAAGAACAATCATCACACATCCTGCCCAATGTAAGCCTTCTCCAAATAATTGTCTGTAACATTTCAATTACTTTTAAATACTGTTTCTATTTATTTATTATTTATTTATCTCATAGCAAAAAGTGATGTTTTATGTTATTTAAACATAAAATGTCATTGTATTTATTTATATTTGATTAATTTATTAACAGTCAATAAATAAAACGAAAAGTTACAGCTTTAATTTAACTTTTTTAATTATTAGCCAACGAGTTATTTGATACAAATCCTTAATTGTTGTCCTAATACACATCCTGGCATAACGCAAAATTTGTTAAATGTAAAAATTTTATCAATTATATTATATCAAAATATGCCTACTCACTCAACAGTAAATTCTGTTTCTCCCACAGGAATACAATAAACAAATTGAAGGGCACTCCAGAGTCTGTGAAACTCAGTGCATTCGTCGATATTCATAACTCCATTTGCAGGAGGTGGTCCAACCCAAATTGGATCGTCTAAAAAACTTCTAAGTCTACTTAGTACAACTTCAAAGATCGAAAGGCCACAGCAAAGCCTCTCTCGCGTTAATAAATCTCCTTCCCTTGCTATCATGGCTTGCTAGAATAATTAGTTATTTTTCTTATTATATGTAAATATTACAAAAATTTAATAGAAATTGTGATAAATCATGAAATATTAAAATCATGTACTTTTGCAGTTCCAAGTTTATCGACGTTTAAAACAATTTGAAGTGCAGCATACTTTGCTTCCAGTCTTTTCTGTTTTGCCTCTGGTTTTTCTCCTTCTGTTGAAGAAACAACAAAAGCAGCATATAAATATTTTGAATGTAGTTTTGTATAGAGGTAGGAAATGGCGTTTCTAATATTTGAATTAACCCCTCTCCTGTGACTAATCCCTACAAAGGGAAAACAATGTCATGTTACCCATTCGTATGACCTCTACAAGGAAAATGCTTATTTTTGATTTTTTGTCTCTGAATCTGTAGTCAAAATTTTAAAAATCAGAACAGCGGTTTTAAAGTGAAAAAAATATAAAAAATTATAGCCAGAATATGCTTTTTATTGAGAGAATTTCTGTCTAAAAACAAAAACAATACTCAAACAATAATTGTTTCTTTAAAAAAAGAAATTTTTGTTTTAAGAAAAATAAAAAGAATATAAAAAATTTGCAACTATTTTTTTATAGTTTAAATGCTCCAGTTGAAAAAAGTAATACTATTACAACAAAAATATTATTATATGTTGATGCTTAACAATATGTGGACGTCTACATGAAAAGGGCTCATTTTATCGTTTGTTTGCAAAAATATTCCGTATTTTCAAAAAGGATGAGAAAAAAATTTAAAACCTATTGGTTTTTTATCTTGAAGGTACCCTAGACTGAAAACAATTCTTATCTGAATAACTTCTTAGAAAAACCAGATATATTAAAGTTAGAATCTTTATTTTCGTAGTAGTCAAAAAGAAGATTTCGATATTTCGTCAAATTATTTATAATAGAAACTGTTAACAATTTTTAAATATGTTTAATTTCTATTCTTTCTATTTTAATGTTACAATATTGATATTACAATCTTTAATATTACGTTTTTCTTGAAATGAGGTTTTCGGCATTCTAAACTTTGAAATTCTGTAACTCATCGAATTTTTCACCAAAAATATTCTGAGACCACTCAAAGTTTTCCAAATTTTTCAAGGAAATAACCCATACAGATAAGTCCAACAGTGGCAAAATGCGCTTTTTTATGTAGGCTTTCAAATATTATAACCAATTAATTTAAACAAATGAAAAACAATGGGCCAATTGGGCCAAAGTGTCAGACAATTTTTTTCAGCCATTCCTTTGTTATGGAATAAGAATGGATATTAAAAGTTTAAAAATTTATTAAAAATTATTTAAAAATGTTATAAACAATTTGCACAATATGAAGCACAATCGTAGAAAAAAAATTATTATTTAATTACATTATGCCCTATTGTAATACAAATTTCTTTTAAACGCATCAACTTTTATTTAGCGTTAGTTAACAATATTAAAAAATGTTATAAACAATTTTCATAGATACAACAGTTTAGAGATAATTTTTTTTCTTTATTTTCTTTGTTTGTCAATAAAATGGATATTTTAAAGATAAACCTTTGTCTGAAGTAATTTGACAATTTTAAACAATGTTATAAGTAATTTTGTTCAATAAAACCGTTCATAGTAGAAAGAAGATTTTCTTCCAACTCTAAATTGTTTTTTATATAAAAATTGTTTATAACATTTTCAAATAATGGTAAAAATGTTAAATGAAAGTTTATAACTTCAACAAAGATTTTGATTACATGAAGGCATTCTATAATAAAAATAGTATATTGTGAATATACTATACATAGGAAAAAAAAACAGTTAATATCCATGAGTGTAGGTGGAATTTGACAAATTCTCATGATTATTTTCAAAAGATAAATTACTTTTTTTAAAAACTGATCAAGAGACATCGAAGAAAATACGTTAGTTTTAGTCCCTCGTTAATTTTCTTATAAATTTTAAGTTTTTTCAGTGTGAAAAAAACTAATATTTTATTTTAAACTCAAAAATTTGTAACAAAATTGACTGAAACCCAAAAACAATGTACTTCTTTCGGGCTCTTTTCAACAAATAATATATTGTGAAAAAATACAACTACAAAATTTTGCAAAGTAATTTTTTTTACATCCAAGTTTAGTTATGATAATGATTATTCCAGGTCACTTAAAGTATACAAAACGAGTTCCCGGCAGTTGTAGTTTGAAAATATGCTTTGTGTTTTAAATTTTTTTGTTTTTTTTTAATTAAAATGGCATCTGAAAATAATTTTTTTTCAAAATTTTACACAGGATGAATAAAATATTCAAATGTTGTTGAATTCGCTTTAAACTTTTTTCTGAGGGGTTTGTTTGGTAGCTGATTAGGAATCTGAAGTCAGATTTTCCAAACTCAAAATGGCGGACCGAATGTAATGCATATATTAAAATATGAATAATGAAATATAAGTATATTGTAAGAACATAAGATAAACGAGCTTAGTCTTTCAGTATTCAAAGTTTCCTGATTCTCAAAGCGAGGAGGTAGTCGAATTTAAGAATCATTTTTATTTAATAGTCAACATCGTGAAGCATGTAACTTAACAGTCTTTTTGATTTGTTCGTAACTTTAAAATAACAAGAAATTAAAACATTTGTTTAGATGCATCTTAAAATATATTTTTTTCACCAATATTGCTTATAAAAATAAAATTTTTAGAATTTATTATTTAAAAGTTAAGAACATTTTAAAAAGTCTGTTACGTTACAAAAGTTCCGTTTTTCTCGATTTTGACCTAATAACACTGGGTAACAAAAAAATGGTAATTTTGTGTTTATTTCAAAATTTTTATGTTTATTGAAAGTTTGGGTGTCAGTAAACAAGAAAATAGCAAAAAAAAATTTTAATTTATTCAAACCCTTAAAATAGGGGGTTGAATGATTAAAAAACAGTGTTTTTTGCACTTTTTGAAGTCCTGTAAAAAGAAAATGGGAAGACATAAACATCTCTAATATAGCTTAAAATAAAGCTCAAACCTTTATCTATGGAACCAAAACTGCAAAGTAATGTAAAAATTGCAGGGGACGTGTATTTACTGAGTACCCCCCCTAATGATTCATACGCCCTGGTAAAAATGACTGGGAATCTAACCATTGGTGCATATCAAGTTTTCATCATCGGATTGGCTTCAAATTTGTTACTCGGGGGTTTTTGGGGTCGCTGATTACGAATCCGTAGTCAGCTTTCAAAAATTCAAAATGGCGGCTTGAACATGACGGATAAAATGTTAAAAATCGTTCAAATTCGCTCGAAACTTGGTACTTGAGGTTTTTGTTGAAACCGCCATTTTGAATTTTTGAAAGCTGACCTCAGATTCGTAATCAGCGACCCCAAAAACCCCCGAGTAACAAATTTGAAGCCAATCCGATGATGGAAAATTGATATTCACCAATGTTTAGATTCCCATACATTTTTACCAGGGCGTATGAATCATTATGGGGGGTACTCGGTATATACACGTCCCCTGCAATTTTTACATTACTTTTCAGTTTTGTTGATAAATTTATTTGTTATATGGCATAATAGCTAATACAAAGAGGTTGTCGCATTTCTACATATATTATTTTACATAACATTTAATTGCATTTTATCAATTTTTTCCATTACATTTTTAATAAATACATACAAGTTTTTTTTCTACATTCTCAAAGTCTAACATATTTAGCAAAGCTGATATTATTGAAGTTTCGTCTACGCACGCAGTAATAAACTTGTTTCTTTCCTCATAATGCAGTTGACATTCGATTAATGTGTGAAAACTTAAATCCACTGATTCTCTTCCACACCCCTCACAAAATCCCTCCACGTTTAACTTATACGGTTTTTTTAATGGAAAATCTAGTATAAAATTTATTTAATAATCTAATTTGACTTATTATTCTAATATGTTTGAGTGAAATTTTTTGTAAAAAGTATTTTTTTGTTCCTTTGTTTATTGTCAAATGCGGGAGGATCTGTAAGGATGTGGACTCTCTTACTCTTTTTACATCTTTAGCTAATACATAATTTTCAAATTTTTTAATCCATATAGGTCTGTTTGTTTGTAGTACACTTAGGGTGAGATTATCCCATTTATTCGTTTCTTCAATACAATCAAAAAAGAAGCTTACTTGTTTACACCAGTTGAATTTTTTCAAAGAGTTTCTGTTTGTTGACAAGTTTTTTAAGTGCATAAAACAAAGTTTTGGATATCTGTGGTCTTCCATTAGTAAAATTTTTTCAATTAAGTTCAGAACTAATCTAAATACTATGTTTGATAATTTCGGTAACCTTGCTTCGTATCTAACCGCATATCCTGGAGTGTTATTTATTAATAGTAAAACTTTTTTATAAAAAGTGGTTTGAATTTTTTCAATTTCTTCTAAATACCTGAGGCCCCAGATGCTTACGGCGTACATTATAATACTTGAAACTAAACTTTCAAACAGTTTGTTTACTGGTTCCCAGGTATCTAGATTTAATCTATTTATTAAAGCAATTGTAGATCCTATTGCTAAATTTGCTTCGGTAACGGCAGAGTCGGTGGCAGCCACAAAGGTAGCTGAGTTTGAGAACAAAACCCCCAAATATTCATATTTTGATACTACCTCTACTATTTCTGCCTCTCCATACTTAAACAGTCCCAGTTTCTTGTTATGCATATGTCCCCCTTTTCTAAATATAACTATTTGTGTCTTTTTCAGATTTACTTCAAGATAATTTATCTTGCAATATTTTCCTAGTGCAATCAAAATTTTTTTCATTTCTATTTTTGAGTCCGCAAGAATCGTTATATCATCCGCGTATGCCAATAAAAATATTTCTATAAAATGATTCAATGCTACGCCTCTGATACCTTCCGATTTCAAAAAATCCTCTAGGTCTGCTATAAAGCATGCAAACAGTAAAGGGCTCATCACTTCTCCTTGTAACACTCCCCTTGTTACTGCAGTTGCTTCTGAAGTGCCGAAGGAGCTCTTGACTGCGACCTTAGCTTTCGTGTATAAATTTTTTAATAAATTAATAATTTTACTGCCAACTCCTTATTTATAAAGTTTTATCCAAAGTAAGTTATGATTTACTGAAGGAAAGGCAGTCCGAAAATCTACAAAAAGCACAAACAGTTTCCCTCTATTGAGACTCAGGCGAGTCTGTATCATAGAATTCAGTACAAATATGTTATCCGCACATTCCCTCTTTTTTCTGAAACACGCCTGCCACTCAGACAGGAGGTTTTCACTTTCTAACCATTTAGCCAATCTTTCTGCTAAAATTTGCATGAATAATTTAACAATACTATACATTAAAGCAATAGGGCGATAATTTGCAGGGTCCGACTTTACACCTTTTTTATACAGCATTCTTAGTAAAGTTTCCCTCCAAGAGTCTGGAACTTTCTCGATATTCAATATGTTATTGAATAAAATTGTGAGATAATCAATTCCCTCTTCCGGTAAATTTTTAAAAAATTCATAAGATAATCCGTCTGGACCCGGCGACTTAGACTCTCTGCATTTTTTAGGCTCCAATAAACCTCTGCATATATTATTTCTGAATCAAGATAAACATTTTCCTTAGTCAAAAGATCAGTAAATGTGTCTCTATTGGGTGGATGTGACGATTTTAAATATCTATGTCATTCAATCAGTCCTATATAATCAGTCGCCTGAGCTCTAAATATAAATTTATTGATTATTTTCCAAAATGAAGAGGGGTCTTTAACATATTTTAGTTGTTCTAAAATTAAATTTTTAATTTTCGTCTTTTTTATATTTTTGTAAGTTTTTATATTCTTTTCTTTTTTGTGTGTATTCTGCCACCAGCTCTACGGAAACGAAATTCTTTTTTTTACATTTATTTAACAATTCTTTTGTACTTTTTTTACATTTTAAACACTCACTATCAAACCACGGTTTCGAGTTATTCTTTTTGATGTTTATTTTAGCTTTCATTCCTAAATTCTCAGCACACTCATAGATTTTACAAATTAATTCATTTGACATAACATTACCTATTTTAAGGGTTTGAATAAATTAAAATTTTTTTCTTCTATTTTCTTGTTTACTGACACCCAAACTTTCAATAAACACAAAAATTTTGAAATAAACACAACATGACCATTTTTTTGTTACCCAGTGCAATTCATATTTTTATTTCTTTTGTTTTTAAAGTTGTTTTTCAAAATGAATAAACTTAAAAATTAGCTCGTTTTTCAACGCCAAATTTTGATAGAGTTGAAAAGAAGATCTAACATAAATTTTCCAAAAAGAATTGGATTTTTTCATTAACCGCCAAAGGAGATATAATAGTTTAAAATAAACGAAAATCTTCAAAAATGCAATATTTAAGGTACATTTTTTCTTATTTCTACCATATAGAATTAAAATGTCAGCACACCGAATAAATGTACATTAAAATTACTCAATATTAAGTAATTACTATTTTCAAAATATTAAAAAACTTTTGAAAAAATTGTATTTGAAATATGACAAATTTCTCCATTTGACATGAGTCTTTAAAAATCAGTTTTCACATAATATTTTTGACTTTTTTATCAAAAAATCAATTAATATAATTTAAATAGGCTATTTCTCACAAATATCAATAAAAATATTTATGTTATTTAAATTATTTATATGATTTTTTTTGTAAATTGCAGAGCTGTCAAAATAACCTTTTTCCGTGCAACTTAAATTAAAAATTTAAATTCTAAATTAAATGGATTAAATTCCTAAAAATAATTTCCAAAAACGTGTTGTTCGAATATTAAAAATAATTATTCCTGAATATCATAATTTTCTAGAAATAGGTCGCAACGACTTTGGGTGAAATAAAATGGACTGACCCTAGTAAATCATTATTATTAATATTATTTAAAACTAAAAATCTTATGATTTAATAAATTCCAAAAATAAAAATTTTACTTTAATTTGTATTTCTTATCCGCACGTTTCTTATCCAACGATTCTACGGAAATTCCATATGAATTTCCGTAAAAATTTCTGTACGGGATTTCTGCAATGAAGATCAAGAGGAATGCATTATGCTGCGGAAGAAAGGGGTCAACGCAGCAATGCAAAAAAACGTTGTCTTAGGGAGTCAGAAGCGGAAGAGAAGTGGTCCTGAGTTTGTGAAGGACACAAAGAGGAAGAAGGAGGATAGACCTCCTAAAAAGACTAAGGGCAAGGGTACCAAGTCGGCACCAAAGTCAAAGAAAGTTCAAGTTCACCGAGGAGGTGACTAAAGGTCATTGGAGACCTAGGTAAGGCGCAGATGGCGGACCGGCGAACTATGTTGGAAATCCGCGATATGGATGCCCTTACAGAAAAAAGACGTACTGGTTGCCATGGAGAAAATTTCTACGGTACCAGCAGGAATTAGGAAGTTGACGGTTCTCTGACCTAACAAGCGAGGAGCAAAACTCACAGTTTTGGAATATATGAGATTATCAAATAATATATCACACTAAATATCAATTTATCTGAAAAAAATGTGTTAATTAACATTGTTTTCAACAATTTAAATGAATTATATTACACATTATTATTTGTCTGGTGGTCATCTGGACTAATTTAAATTTATTCCAATCATCTGCAATGAAAAAATAAAAAATAAATATGATTTTTTCTAAAAATATTGTAAATTGTTAACTTTGAGTAACAAAAAAATATAAACAATTTAAAATTAAAAAATTGGTTTAGTGGGATCTCTTAGAAATTTTACCTCTTTTAATTTAAGATAAAGTCCATGAAAATCCGATAAAATTTGTAGGTTACAGATAATTTTGAACAGTAAATTGTAAAAAATGCCAATGTGCGCGAGGTGAGTTTAACGTCTTATATAGCCCTACACAGCTGCAGTTTTTTATTAATAACTTTTTTTCTAATTGAGGTTCATTTTTTTCGAAACGGTTTTACACTCAGGGACATTTAAGGAATAGAGTACAATTTTAATTTTTTTGTTAGGACGTGAAGAACATATTTGTTTACATTAACATTTTATAAATAAATTATATAAAAAAATTTAAAAACAAAAATATATTAAAATAATGCAATTCAAGACGAAAAAAACCAATATTTTAATTTTAAAATCCGTCAATTAGAACTCGAGAAAAAAATTTGTCAATTTATCAGTACTGAAAAATTCAATTGTTAACAACTTTTACAAAAAAATATTTTTTTGTCTTAATATTTTCAAGGATTCTTCTTAACCATATTTTCCCATAAACGCCTGAATGCACTGAATTTTTAGCCTGACTTCAAACTTAAATTAATATTTTCTAATAAACTTAATATTTTCTGTTTGACAAATAATTTTTTTTTGCATTAAAGTGTCCTCTATCCAAATATGATATTAGAAAATAAATAAAAAATTGCTTAACAATATTTTTTTGCATATAATTTAAAAATTGCACCATTTTTTAAAAGTTTTTTATTACAAATTCTTAAATTTTAAAGTCAAAAATTTTTTTTGACAGCTAACATTACTATAAATCGTGCACTCGATTGTTATACTTTCAAAAAAATATATTGACTTTTTTAATTTAAACATTTGATTTTACAAAATAGCGCCTAAAAACTAAATTTTTTTTGAAAGTTTCAAATTTGATGCTCAATATACATTATTCTTAAAACTTTTTCTTGAAAATGTTTACTCGGGGGTTTTCGGGGTCGCTGATTACAAATCTGATAATAATTTTCAAAAATTCAAAATGGCGAATCCAATATGAAGGACGAAAATTTCAAAAATTGGTTGAATTCTCTTAAAAATCCGTACTCGGGTGTTTTTGGGGTCGCTGATTACGAATCTATTATTTTTCCTAAATTCAAAATAGCGGATGTAATATGTCGGACAAAATTTTCAAAATTCAGTTGGTTTTTTTTAATCTTTACTCAAGAGTTTTATTAACGGTTTTTCAATTCTATTGAACATCTTGAGCCATCAGTTCGTAAACTGATGTTTCCAATTCTCACCGCGTCGAGGTAGATGGACATAGAGAATCTTATTTTTTTTATTTTAAAATTAAATTTTTTTTTTTAATTTCATAAATTAAGAAGTTTTAAATCAATTTTTTCTTACATTTTTTCATCCTTATCGCTACTCTACTTGCTATTTACCTGTTTGAAACATTTTTCACAGAAATATTGAACACATGTGCTGCAAAATTTTCGTGTTCTGACACAACAATTAGTCATTGAGCACTATTTCTGTGAGTCGCTTCTTTCGAAAACAGGATTTTTGCACTTCTTATTTAGCAAATCACTCTTGCTAATACTTATTGCAAATTTTTTTATTCCAACCTTTTTTGATTCGCTGTTGACAGTGTTATGCAAAATTACCGCATTCGTTATAGAAGATTGCATTAATCTCTCAAATATTACCCACGTCCATTTTTTTAATCTCATGATCGGCAACACACGACTACAATACTGATCACGAACATCCACACCGCCCATGAACTTATTGTAATTACTAAAAGCGTTTGAAAATGGGACCCAGTACAAAAAAAGTATTTAGAATAGAAAAAAAGTATTGGTGGTGACGTTCGGTGAATGCGTTTTCGTGACAAAACCGTATTGGTGGGTTACGGTGAATACATTTTGCTCACCGTGAATACTTTTTGTTTTAAACTCTCGATTTAAAGATTCCTAAGAAAAGTTGAGAATATATATGAAGAGCGTGAGTAACGTGATGTATAAAAATGGCGCATGCTCCCTTTAATCTGTCATGCATTGTAGGCATAGCAAAGCATATGGTAATCGATCAACATTTGACATTTTTTCTTTCACATTTAAGTTTCGTTTTTACTCCAAATTTCTTATTTCCTTCTCGTAATAGCCATTTTTATACATCACGTTACTCACGCTCTTCATATATATTCTCAACTTTGCTTAGGAATCTTTAAATCGAGAGTTTAAAACAAAAAGTATTCACGGTGAGCAAAATGTATTCACCGTAACCCACCAATACGGTTTTGTCACGAAAACGCATTCACCGAACGTCACCACCAATACTTTTTTTCTATTCTGAATACTTTATTTTTTACTGGGGATGTCAATCTTTTGTTTCACCTATTTACTGTAACGTTTTACAGAAGCTAAAGGGGTTACACCTGACGCTGTCGATGGAATTGATACCTGTTTAGAATCATGTACGGTAATGAAATTGATTCCACTGTTTTTATCATATTTAACAGCGTGTGTTCCTATGGAAGCATTTTTTGAAATAGCATTTTTGTCTCTTATTCTGTTTTCTCGGACTGTACCAGTTGCTCGAAGACCTGCGTTTTTCAAGTACAGCAGTAAATCAGGACAACAGAATATGTTGTCAAAATATACATGATATTTTAACAGATTTTTTGGCAAGATATTAAATAGAAGAGGTTTAAGCATCTGAAGAACTACACAACTCCCAAGAGCACAATTTACTAAAACCTCATTTTTACTAGAATTTTTTCCACAGTAAATGTCGCAACTAAATAAGTACCCAGATGCACTACATAAACCCCACATCTTAATTCTAAATCTAATAGGCTTCGTTTTGATGAATTGTTTCAGAATACTTCTGCCAAAATATTTGATCATCATTTCATCAATTGATACAGCTGTAGAAAAAATTCCAAATTGTACAAGGTTTTTGCGAAATATATTTAATATTGAACAGACTCGCCAAACTCTATCATTTTTAGAATTAGCATCTTCGGGTTTGTAAAATTTTATTTTAGATTCGATTCTTTCAAATTGATCTCTGCTCATTGCTGATGGAATAATGTCAGTCCCTAAAAATAAATCCGTTGACCAATAATCTCTTTGACATAATCTTCTTTTGAAAGTCGTAAATATAATAATTCCTAAAAATTAATCAAATTTTTGTGAAGATAAATCTAATTTATTGGCAACTATACTTTCAATTATATAGTTCTTTAATTCTTTAGAGAAAAAATTCAAATGTTTCAACGGGTGTATTTTTTAATATTATTTTATCAACAGTACGGATTTGTAAGAGAATCCAACTAATATTTGAAATTTTCGTCCGCCATATTGGATCCGCCATTTTGAATTTTTATAAATTAATATTAGATTCGTAATCACCGACCCCGAAAACCCCTGAGTAAACATTTTCAAGAAAAAGTTTTTAAAAAATGTATATGGGGCATTCTCCGTGAGATTTTCACTCAAAATTTTTTTTGGGTTGAAACAATTTTTCTCGAATTCTATATGAAAAATAAGTAAATACGTGTTTTTTTATTTTTTTATTTGATGAAAATTATAAAAGTTATGATTTTTTGAAATTTAACATCTTGAGAAGCAAAGGACTTTTGAAACGCTTTTTTCTCTCTTATATCAAAAGATAAAAAATAATGTAATATATGAAAATGACTTGTTTTTTCTTAAATATTTTAAATATGTAATAAAAAATAACGTTAATAAAGCGAGTGGTTGCAATGAAATAAAAAAATCGAAAATCAATTACTTCGCTTTTGAGAAAAGTCACTTTTTAGACGAAATTTTGATTTATTTAATGTTTTCGCTTTATTAACGTTATTTTTTATTACATATTTGAAATATTCAAGAAAAAACAAGTCATTTTCATATATTACATTATTTTTTGCTTCCTCATAAAGGAAGCCTTATAGTGATGTCGATTTCCGAATTTTTTAGAATCAATTATTTTAACAAATTTTCAAGTGTAGTATATATAATTCGTCGAGAGGAACAAATGTCCGGATGTATGTGTGTATGTATGTGTGTGTGGGTGTGTGTGTCACCGATTCTTGTGGACAAATTTTCTCTTACACATCTTGATGGATTTTGATAAGATTTTGTAGGTGTATTACGGTCATGAATACCAAGAATCAGACAGAAGGATTTTCAAAAATATATTTAAAAAAATTTTTTTCCAACATTTTTTTAATTTTTGAAAAAATTAATTTTTTGGTTTTTTGAAATAACTTTTTTTTATATTAAAATTTTTAATAATTCTTGTCAAAATTGCATTCCTGACATAAAAACGAATCGATTCATGTATATAAAGTATATATTTTATCAAAATTTATAGAATTAATAAATATTTTAATTTTTCACAAAAAATTAATTTTGTATTTTTTGACATTTTATCATAACACTTTAAAATAATTATTCTATAATGAAAAAATTGAATAATTAATATTTATTCAGGGTACTTTACCCGGTAGAAACTTTCTATTAATACTATTATGAAAATGACCATAACGTTCACATTTTTTTACCTAGAGAATTAAAAATTGGCACACATGTATTTTTACTCGTAGATCACACGAGAAATATAGGGGAGTGCTGTTAGGGTTGGACAGGTGTTAGGGTTGAGCCATCGCGTTTATTTTGTTTTATCACACTAGCGCCATCTGTTTTTGTTTTTATTTCAAGTGTCATTCTATTATTTGAAGGGCATTTTTAACCATTTACCTAAATATTTCATTGATTTTCTACAGTGGCTCAACCCTTAAGGTACCATCCCATGACGGCGTAAAAGCGTCGGCGTAAAGCAGAAACCATGCGATAGAAAGAGATGAACAGATATCACGTTCTCACTCACTCACATGGTTTCTGCTTTACGCCGACGCTTTTACGCGGTCATGGGACGGTACCTTAAAGGTACCGTCCCATGCCTGCGTGAAAACGGGAAACGTAAAACGTTTAGCCAATAACATCTTCCGATCCAATGGAAATCATTCTGAAAGAAAATTCTTATTGGTTGAACGTTTTCCGTTTCCCGTTTCACGCAGACATGGGACGGTACCTTAACACCCATGTTCAACCCTTACAACATTTTTTTTTTAAATTGCTTATAACTTTGAAACTTTTAGCCGAATTTTTTTGCAATGTACAGCAAAAACATTGCACTTGAGTTGATCTTTCCAACAATATGCGCGAATACATGAAATTCGCACTGCAGAGGAAGTTATGAAGAAAATTCAAAACTATGTATAACCCTGACAGCACTCCCCTAGCTAATGCGATTAAAAATTAATTTTGTTCGATGTTCGTAAAAAAGACATTATAGAAAATAAAAAAATATATATATATATTATAGGAAAAATATTTTTTGAATTAATTTTCATAGCGTTTTCAGTGAAAAAATAAAATCTCTTTTTGTAAACTCAAAAATATTTTAACTCCAGCTGGTTCTCACAATTCCTAATCTAGTGGTCAATTCTTTTCAATTAAAATTCAGAATATAAAAACTATTTAAACTATTTAATAAACTATTATAATTATTTAACTTTTAAAATCTCTATATATCTCTATAATATTAAAATGTTTCCTAGTCGTTTCGTCGTCCGGCAACATATATAGATATACATCGGTTCGTCGATCGGCAACATATAAAACATATACATAAATACAGTAGTATACACATGTATACTCACACATATACACTAAACACATAGACATGTATACTCACACATATGCACTAAACACATACACATGTATACTCACACATATACACTAAATACATACACATGTATACTCACACATATACACACAATACATACACATGTATACTCACATATATACACTCAATACATACACATGTTAACTCACACATATACACTCAACACATACACATGTAGACTCACACATATACACACAATGTATACTCACACATATACACACAGCACATTTATGTTACTGTGTGTAATTATTTAATTACACAGCATTTAATTTTTCAAGGTAAAAAATTTTTTTTTTAATTGTTTACACCATTAGAAAGTGTTGAAAAACTGCAAAAAATCTTAAAATAGAAAACATCTTTTCGTTTTGTTTCAAAGAAACTACAAATTTTTCAAATATTCCATGTAAGACCAAAAATGTAAACTTTGACCCCCTCCAGTTTTTACATTTGTTTGAATAAATTAATAATATTTTGTATTTTTAATGGTATCTAATAGGACTACTGTTTATGCAAACATTTAACCTGATCCCAAACATTTCAAATCATACCCGGATCACTTGAGGTGGAATGCCATATATATATATTTTTTTGTTTAATTATTTAACCAATTAAATAAATTTATATATCTGACTCCGTTGAAATGTTGAGAAAAAAATCAAAAAACTTTTTGAACTAAAAATATATGTTTAATTTAAACATACTTTGTTATTGAATTAATTTTAATTTTTATCGAACGAAATTTACTATGCATTGAATCAAAATTATTATGTTTAAATTAAACATAATTTTTGTTTGGTTGTATGACTAAGATAAATATGTTTGATTTAAATATATTGTTTTCTCAGTGAAAATGTTATTTTATTTTTTTTATAATAGTTATTGCTAAATGAATTTTTTTGCAACTTTTTAAACAAAATTTTATTTCTTCTAAATGAATAAACCAATTGAAATTAATCAAGCTTGAATATTAAGGGGATAAGATATACTTTCGTTTAGAATTAGAGACTTTTAAAGAGTTTATTTTTGAATAATTATTTAAGAAATTTGTTATAAACAAATTTTTTTTAATTTTCTGTGCCTTCGAAAAATTTGATAAAACTTTCAACATAATTAAAATTATTAGAAATTAAAATGTATAGTGCAACAAAACTGTACTTAGTTTTTAATCAATATTATGGTAATATAAATGTTAACTCGACAGTATTTTGTTTATTTCATAGATGAAAAGAATGTTTTAATTCAGAAAAACATCAAACTTGCATCTCCGCTGCAATATAATTTTGATTGTAACTTTTCAAAAATTGTTGCTAATTCTAAACGAAAGTATAATTATTTTATCCCCTTCATTATATGCCCGCTTGAATCATTTAAATCGGTAAATTCATTTAGGAGAAAACTTGTTTAAAAACTTGCAAAAAATTGAATTTGACATAACTTTTTTAAAAAAATATTTTTCTTCCTGTTTTTTGGTAAAAACATTCCTAAAGTTAAATAGAAATATTTTTTCAGCATTTCGATTTAAAAAATAGACTTTTTATTTTTAGGGAAAATTTAACGAATTCTGACCAAAGTAATTCGAATTTGCTAAAAATATAGCTGAATATTCTATACTAGAAATTTATTTCTTCTGGAACTTTTTGAAAAATGAGCATTTTGGGTCAAAATTTTCTTTATTTTCTTTATTCGATTGTTGAACTATCCAACTATTACTATTTTTGTAGTGAAAAATACTCATTATTATTATAATGAATGTTAATTTTTGAAAAATTATTACGTTTTCTATTAAGGTAATATTGCAGAGTAATATTAAGATAAAATTAGAATAATTTTATAATTTAGAAAATAACATTTTACCAAGCTGGACTCGAACCCTGAACCTTGTGTACAGCAAGCAAGAGTCTTACAAGTGAGCTAGTCTTACTTGACCTTACTGAACACAAGGTTCAGTGTTCGAGTCCAGACTTGGTGAAATGTTTTATTTCTAAAATATAAAAATATTCTAATTTTATCTGTATATTATATTAACATTACGTTAATATTACAGTGTAATATTACCTTAACATTGTGAGGTAACATTACCTTAATATTCCCATTAATATTACCTCCAGGCGGACATTTTGAAATTCCAGTAAGATCACTGTAACATTACAGTGAAGATTACGAATCTCCAGTGTAATATTACAGTGATGTCACTATAACCTTACGTGCTGCTTAGGAACTGTTTTGAAATTTTTCCATAAGCGTGTAATATTAAAGTAATGTTACTGTCATGTTACAGTAATATTAATGGATAATATTACCCATCAGACAGATATTTAATATGACCATACTATTACTGTAATGTTACGTTTATATATGGGAAAGGGATATATGCGTGTAACTGATATTTTGTTTCATAGCGTTTGCTTTTTCGAGTAAAAACTAAAAATCTATACAAAGTAGTAATAATTGCTCTGATATATAATAAAAGTTGCTTCGCTCAAAATATTAATTGCTCGAGACATTTTAAATATTACTCGGCTTTTAAAAACATTTATTAATTTTATTAATAACATTTTAATTTAACATTTAATTTAATTTTAACATTTATTATTTTTAATAACACAAATTCAAGAACCGGTCGGACGCTCGGACGACACGCGCAACTGCCAGTCAGTGAGCAGTGAGCTCCTCTGGGCCACTCACTGCTACCCGACTGGTACTAGCCGCGTGTCGTCCGAGCGTCCGACCTGTTCTTAAATTGGGAGCCTCAATTGTAAACCTATATTCAGTACACTGTAAAAAATATTGGTAAATTTTCCTAACATTTCTTAGGTAATTTCTCATATTATTTTGGGTAAAGTCGTTTTACCCAAAACTTTTGGTAATTCTACCAAAATTGTGAAATATTACCTAAATAAATTGGAAAATTTTCCTAAAACTTGGGTAAATTCTTGGGAAAATTTCCAAATTTTGTGGGTAAAATTATTTCACCAAAAACTTTTGGTAATTTTACTAAAATTTTGAAAAATTACCTAATTAAATTGGAAAATTTTCCCAAAGCTTGTCTAAACTCTTGGAAAAATTTCCAAATTTTGTGGGTAAAGCCATTTTACCCAAAGATGTTTGGGTAATTTTTTTGGAAATTAAACATTTTTTTGAGTAATTTATATTATTAGCTCAAACTTTTAATATTTTTATAAAAATTGTGTAATATTACCATATATAGTTAAAAATTTCCCTTCACTTATGCTTTAATATCGAATATTAGTTGTGTATAATATTTTTTCTTTTCAAATGTTGTCACATCTGGTTCGTCTTTAAGTGGCCAGCTAAGGGTTTCGTCTGTCAAAAGAACCTTTTTTATGACTTTTCAAATACCAGTTTTTTTCATTAGTTTCATTTAAACGGAAAGTTTGTGAAATTTTTCAAATAAAAGAAATGAAGGAAATATTTAGAAGTTTTCTGTAATTTCTTAGAAATTTTTGTCAAATGGTCCGTTTGGCGTCAGTTGCTCTGCAGCATTTGCTAGAGAAGCTAAGTCCGCGCGTGAAGATTTTGTCGTTTTTACAGTGTTTTTAATAAAAAAAATGTGGTTTTTAATTCAAATTAAATATATGTGTGGTATTGTATTTTATGAATAGTGAAAAATAATGAATTTTTAAATGAATTATTCAGCTAGTGTGCATTATCAGGAATATCGACTATTTTGTGAATTTCTCGTTATAAGTGGTTTAATGATAAGTGTTGATTATGATTAATCAAATATAATAACCCCACTATTTTATTATTGTTTTTCATAACTGTTTATTATAATAAGTGAAAAAATATTTTGTAACAAAACATATTTTTAAAAATAAAATGAAACTCTATAATCTACAATTATTGTTAAAAATGTTATTATCCAATTTTTTAAAATTATGAATGAAAAATTAATAATTCCACTTCATCAATTAAGTATTTTCTCAAAATGATTAGATAAAATTATCATAAATTTTGTATATTTTTCCTAAAATTTAATGTGTATTTTTACACATAAATTTGAGTAAAAGTACAAAAATTTGTGTAATTTTACCTAAAAATTTTTGGGTATTTTTTCCAAAACCTTAGTAAAAGAGACCAAAAAGTTTGTATTTTTACCCAATAACTTTTAGGTATTTCTTCCAAAATGTTTGGGTAAAATCACTAAAAATCTTGTGTATTTTTACCTAAAAAATTATAGGAATTTTTTCAAAAAGTTTTGGGTAAAATTACCAAAAACTTTGTGTATTTTTACCCACAAATTCTTGGTGAAAATTACTTCCAAAACATTTTTGGTAAAATCACCCCAAAAATTTTTTACAGTGTAGCTTATAAGTCCGAAAATATTTAGTTTAGGAAAAAGTTGTCAAAGAATGAAAGTTTTAGATTTATTTCGACTTTTGAGAAATGTAAACAAAATTTTTTTATAAACAAATTAAGTTTTCCTATTAAAATAAACGTTTATTTTTAGATTACGTGTGCAGTACGCACATGTTTTAAATCAGTTTATATTAATATGTGGACGTCCACATGAAAAGGGCCCATTTTGTCGGTTCTAGTTTTCGAGTTATTTGCAATTTAATACTTTTTTGAGAAAAACCTTAATTTTTTTTTATTTTTTATTATCAATCTACATGTTATGACAAGTCAAATCATGAGGTTTTCATTAATTTATCGTTAATTTAAGTGTTTAACTTTATTGGTTCTTTAGAAAAAGAAAAGGGCCCATTTTGTCGGTCCTTTGCAAAAATATTCCGTATTTTTGAAATGGAGGGTCAAAAAAATTAAAACCTCTTGATTTGTCATCTTTAAAGTACCCTGAACTCAAAACAATTATTATCTGAAAAACTTCCGAGAAGAACCAGAGATATTAATGTTAGAGTCATTGATTACGTAGTCGTAGATGTAAAAAATGTCGATATTTCGTCAAAATTTCACAATAAAACCTGTTAAAATTTTTTTAATAAGTTTAATTTCTATTCTTTACTTTTAAATGACACAATAAAATTATTCCCAATCATTAATCTTGTACAAAAATGGTTTATTAATAAGAAAATCGCCTTCTTTAGAAAAGGGCCCATTTTGTCGGTTTTTCGTATTTTTAAACAGAAAGGGGGGTAAGGTGATTTAAAAAATTTTAAACGTATTGGTTTTTCATCTTTATGGTGCCCTGGACAGAAAACAATTATTATCTGAACAACTTCCGAGAAGAACCAAAAATATTGATGTTAGAGTCTTTGATTACGAAGTCGTAGAAGTGAAAATTTCGATATTTCGGCAAATTATTCATAATAGAGACTTTTAAAAAATTTTAAATAAGTTTAATTTTTATTCTTTATCTTCAAATGACACAATAAAATCGTTTCCAATCATAAACCTTGTAAAAAAATGGTTTATTAATAAGAAAATTGTCTTTTTTAGAAAAGGGCCCATTTTGTCGGTTTTATGTATTTTCAAACAGAAAGGGGGGGGGTAGTTTTAAAAATTTGAAACCTATTGGTTTTTCATCTTTAAGGTGCCCTGGACTGAAAACAATTATTATCTGAATAACTTCCCAGAAGAACCAGAGATATCACAATTAATAAGTATCACAATCTTTAATTCCGTTTTTCTCGAAATGAGGTATTTGTCACTATAAACTTTGAAATTCTGTAACTCATCGAATTTTTCACCAAAAAAGTTGTATGACCACTCAAAATTTTCGTAATTTTGAAAGGAATTCGCCCATATAGATAAGTCCAATAGTGCCAAAATGGGCCCTTTTCATGTGGACGTCGACATATAACATAACCGACAGTTAAAAAAAATTAATTTGTTTATTAAAAAAAAAATTTTTCTACATTTCTTAAAAGTCGAAATAAAACTAAAACTTTCATTCATTGCCAACTTTTTCCTAAACTCAACATTTTCAGACTTACAAAATATAGGCAATTTATAAGGAGAAATATTTTTATTTTATAATTAGAAAATTAATACTTTAAAATTAACTACAAATAGGTAAAAATAAAATATCAATATTTAAAATAATTCAATCTTAATTTATGAACAAATATAAATGTTGAATAACAAATATTTCAAAACAAACATAAATAATTTTTAAAAAGAAAATAAAAAAAATTATTATTTACATACACATGTATATATATATATAAATCAAAATTTTTTTAATATATATAAAATCAGTGGAGATGCTATTTAATAAATTTATATAAGTGGAAATAAACAAGTAAAATGTCTTCCTAATAGTAGTATAGGAATAGTAATATTTAAATAAAAATATTTAATAATAATAATAATAGGGTCAGTATTTTGTCTCGCATTTGCATAAAAATAAATTTAAAAATCAAACAAAAATATGTAATTCTTCCTTATTCATGCCCCAACAAAAATTGACTTTGAATTTTGATTTTCGTCAATTTAGTTAATAAATAATTAAGTGTTTACATTTACCCCGAGAATTCGAAAACTCGGGGTAAATGTAAACAGTACTCCAACTACATTTTAAAAGAAAATGATTGAATAAACTATTAGATCCGACATTTTGAAATTTAAAAATTCGATTTTAGATTCTTATTCAGCAACCTTAAAAACTTCTTTTTACCAAGTTAAATGAAAATCTATTACAATTTGTTCAAGTTATTCATGTTTTTACATTACTAATTTTGTAATGGTTGATTGTTTATTTTATATGATACATTATCAGTCAACTGGTTGATTTACTATACGTCTACGAATAATTTTTTTTCAGTTTTCCATCCCTTAAGACAGTAGTATGCTTGAAATAACTTGTTTCTTAAACCTCGCTTAACTACAGAGGTGTTTACATTTACTCCGAATTTTAGACAAATTTCAAAATCTCGGGGTAAATGTAAACAGTCAGTTGTAGACGATTCAGGTGCATCAATATGTTTTTGAACCTCATAAAATTTTTCTACGGAGCTCTAGTAACAAGTTCATGCAAAAAAAATCCGTCCATTTTACCTTTTAACAAAAAAAAACTGATGTTTTTCGTAAAAAATAGATAAACCGTTTACATTTACCCCAAATGACCCTACTTCAATTTGTAGAAATAAAATTATATTTTTTAGTCCCAAGAAATCGAATTAATTGATTTGAAATTAAAAATTATCAGTTGTTATGCTATTATTTTGTATTATGATTCATGTTATGTTTTAAAAAATTTTATGTGAACGAAATTTATACCATTAATATCAATTCTAAAAAATTAAATAATTAAATAAATATCAATAAATGCATACGTGATCGAGCGAGCCTTAGCGAGCGAGATATATATTGCTAGTTATATATAATAATATATATTGAGGAAGCTAAATGGTCATGAAATGAACAACTTGTTTAATTGTATCTAATGGGACTACTGTTTTGTGCACACTTTTAACCTCATCCCAAACATTTCAAATGTGGACGCGGATCACTTGATATGGAATCCCACATATACAAAAATCAAAATTTTAGGTGCATTTACTTCCAAGAAAAAAATACTTTTGCTACACTATGGTCAGAAATTGTCGGTCCTCAGTCAGTAGTGGATAAGAAAATACATCTTTGTTAAAATAACGATATTTTAATAATAAATCAATTTTATCCTTCTTAGCAGTCAAACCTTAAACTTTCAGAAAAATACTTTTTAGGAACAAAAGTCTAAAGGGCCAGTCCCATGTGAGCGTGAAAGCGGAAAACGTTTAGCCAAAAACAACTTCTGATTCAATGGAAATCATTCTAAAAGAAAATTCTTATTGGTTGAACGTTTTCCGTTTCACACTGACATGGGACGGCACCTTAAGTGTTTCCAAATGTAAAGGCATGAAGTAGTATAAGGAGACCGAACGACCATGCAAATTTTGTATTGAAAGTGGGATAGATTTCGGTACCTGAATAGTGGGTGAAAAATAGAGAAAGAAACACCAGCGCTGAATGTGGTTAAATTATTGACTATCAGAAACACAAAACATAACCTATATTATTTGTTTATGTTTCACTAATTCATGTGTGTTTTCTATTTTTCCCATGCGCAGCGCTAGTGTTCCTTTCGGTATTTTCACCTACTAAAGGGCCAGTCCCATGTGAGCGTGAAAACGGAAAACGTTTAGCCAATAACAACTTCCGATTCAATGGAAATAATTCTAAAAGAAAATTCTTATTGGTTGAACGTTTTCCGTTTCCCGTTTCACGCTGACATGGGACGGCACCTTAAAGGTACCGTCCCATGCCTGCGTGAAAACGGGAAACGTAAAACGTTTAGCCAATAACATCTTCCGATCCAATGGAAATCATTCTGAAAGAAAATTCTTATTGGTTGAACGTTTTCCGTTTCCCGTTTCACGCAGACATGGGACGGTACCTTAAGCGTGTACAAAAATCTGTCCCATTTATAATGTATTTTGTTCGGTCTCCTTAAGGTACCGTCCCATGACGGCGTGAAAGCGTCGGCGTAAAGCAGAAACCATGCGATAGAAAGAGACGATCAGATATCACGTTCTCACTCACTCACATGGTTTCTGTTTTACGCTGTCGCTTTCACGCCGTCATGGGACGGTACCTTTATACTACTTCATGGGTGTTTTCGGCAAATGCTCGGATTATACTACAGATTACTTCAGTGGTGCTCACTTTAATTTTTGAATATGGCTTCTATTACTGTTTAAGTAATAATATTTCATACATTGTAAAAATTCACAATAGTTGAACCAATGAAAATTAAGAGCTTACCGAAGTAACTAATTACAACGTGTTACTTAAACAGTAATAGAAACCATATTTAAAAATTAAAGTTAGCACCACTGAAGTAATCTGGAGTATAATCCGAGCATTTGCCGAAAACACCACATGTGTAAAGGAAACCATACAATTTTTTTAAAATAAAAGAACAGACTTATGACTTCTTTAATCTTAAAAAAAAGAATACTTCTTCTGCACATCCTAACACATGCATAACTGTGTATTTTATACATATGTATTCCATCTGACAGCTGTAACAGCTGCAAGTTTGTTATTATCTCCTTCATATTGAATAATAAGTGTAAATATTAAGTGAACTTAATATTTTTAATACAAAAGTTTCTAAAAAAGTGAGAAGTGTACTTAACACTAGTGTTTTTAATTATGATTCGTCTTGATGAAGAGTATTAATTTAAATAATAAAAGTTGTAATGGGATTTTCATAACCATTTTTATCTTACAATAAAAAAAGGGTATGTTATATTATAAATTGCTATCGCTCCTATTATAATATATAATTTATTATATATTTATTATTGCTGCAATTATATTTATTTGTTCTAGCATTGTATTTGAGGTTAACCATAACCTCCAAATAAGGAATTTTTCCCACTAAACTAACTTTTCGGAACTTGCACATAACCAAGAAAATTGTAAACAAAACGAACACACATTATCTAAAGATACACAGATAGAGTTTATAAAGTTATGCATGTTTTGGGATGTGCAGAAGACTAGTGCGCCTCGGGGTAGTACGCCCAGTCGTCCGTTAAAATCGGGACCACTGCTCTCTATGAACAGGCAGGCGAGTTGGTTCTCCTGTCTCTAGACTTCTTGCTTTTACGTCTAAAGCCAATTCTGACGCCTTGCCGCTCAAGTGGTTAATAATCTTGTTTCTATCCCAGGCTATCCCTTTTTATTCCCCTCAATCTCTTTCTATCTTGCCTTTTTATTCAATCTCTTTTAATAACCCTTACTTTATTGTCTTTTATCCTCTTACTATTCACTTCTTTCCCTTTCCATCCCTATTTAATTCTATACCCATTTTTATTACAACTATCGCTTTCTATCTTCTCTTCGTCTCAATCTTTTCGAATAACATTTTTCTTATCATCTTCTTTAACACTTTTTCTATCTACTTTCTTCCCTTCCTGTCGCTGCTTTAATATATTTAAACCTTAATCCAAGAAAACACTGATCCCTGCTTATAACCTTCCTTTATTCCAGGCTTTTCCTTTTTTAATCCTTTCAATATCTTTTTATCTCATATTTTTTCTCAATCTCTTCTAATAACCCTTATTTCATCCTTCTACTATTTACTTCATCTCTTTCTATCCTCATTTGAATCTTAGTATTTACTTTTTTCCTTATCTTTATAAATAACATTTGTTTTATACCGTTCTATTTTTTTTATCCTTGTACTTCTCTCTTTTTATCCACATTTTAATCTTAGTACACACTCATCATAATTTACACCTTGGGTTTAATCTTAGTCTATCACTTCTCGATTCAATTTAATCTCTTTCCATCACCTACTTTTGCTCAATCTTTTTTAATAACCTTTACTTTATCTCTACATTCATTCTTTTACTATTCACTTTCTTTTCTTTTTATCCTAACTTTATTCTAATACCACACTTTTTTCTTTTTATCCCTTCGATTTTATACTAGTTGATTTCTTTCCAATTCCATTGAAAAAGGCCTTTTCTTCTTTTATCTCAATAATTTTGTTATTTATTATGCTCCTTTTAGCCCTTATACTATTCTCTTCTTTTGCTTTCTAATCCCAATTACATATCAGTACATTTAATACTTATCACTTTTATTCCTTTAACTCAATTGCAATTGGTTGCAATAGACTGCAGTCTATTTCCTTCCTGTACATTGAATTATCTACGTGGAAATTTCATGATAAATAAAGAGAAATTAAAACTTTAAAAAGGAGATCAACTGAGAGATAAAGAGTGAAAGAGTAAGAGATAAAAAGAGATCAATATAGTCCCAAAAGTGAAAAGGTAGTTCAAGAAAAATATCTTCTAAGCTAGCGTGGCTGAGTGACATGTGTATTTGACTTGCGTCCCTAAGGTTCTCAGGGTTCGAGCTGTCCTGCGTGCGAGATTTTTCAAATTTGGTTTTAAGTGTTATGTGCATAATGTTGGTTAATAATGTGAAATAAAATATGTATTTGAACAATAAATAATAATTTTATAACAAATAAATAAATAACTTGATTTGTTAAAAAACTGTTATAAATAGAAGTACGAAAACTCTAAAAATATTTTTTTTAAATAATAAATTCAATTGAAATTGTAATACTTCATAAAGTCTTTAACATTGTTAATAATATTGGTTAATTAATTCTTTATATAATAAAAAGGATAACAATTTGCAGTAAGGAGAAAAAAAGAGATAAAAGTAGATAGGTATAAAAAGAGATATAAATTTGGAGATAAAATGATATAATATTTCGAGTATGCAAAGCGGCTATTTCAAAGGGATAGAAAAAACTTTATCTTTTTCTATCCCCAAGATCCAGTAGGGTACGCTCGAGAATGCACATATATACATTCTAAAATGTCTTTAAAATATAATGAAGAGCATCGTTAATTTCCATTTTACAATAAATAAACATTATTAATAATAATTATTAACCATAAACAACAGATATTGACATATATAAATTATAAATTAAATAATTTTATATAGAACTTTTTGATTTTATCACTCAGTCGAATTAATAATATATAAGATGTTGTAAGCTATCGATCACTCCAAGTCAAATTAATTTGACTCGGAGTGATCGATAGCTTACAACATCTTATATATTAAATAATTTTATATTTCATAATAATAAGTATTTTAATATTATTCATAATGTGTATAAATAAATATTTGCTGTTTATAAAGTAAATAATAATAAATAAATACCAACAAGGAAAAAAATGCATTAAACCAATTATAATTTGCAAATTTTAATAACAATTTATTAAAAAATTAATTTATCATAAAACGGAAATAAATAATTAAATAAAGCGACAATTACGTTAAAAATTACGATAAAATTAAAATTCAAAAACGTACGTATATTTAAAAATTACACAGGCCGACAAATTTTAATCAACTGCATGTTGCCTAAAATATTACTGCCGATTCTTACAGGATTTTGTCCGTAGAATACGAATCTGACCTTGAAAATATTGGATTGGCTCTAGTTTTTAATCAATTTACGTTTCAATATACAAAATATGCATTTTTAGCATTTTTTGAATGAATGTACAACAATACACCGAATCAGTAAATCTGTCCGCATAGCACAAAAAGGAAGTTTAAACACTGCTCTTCAATATCCAAAAACAAAAAATGTAATTTATGTACACTTTAACCTGTAATGTCAAAAGAGACATTCGCTGTTCCACAAGCATATTGAAAACAACAGTACTTTTGACCATGTAAGGTAATTTAAATAACAATTAGTCTCTCTAGGGGTTTTTATGGTCGCTGCTTACTGATCTGTATTTAGATTTTAATATTCAAAATGGCGAATCCAATATGGCAGAATTTTTAAAAAATTTTAAATTTTTATCATAAAAGGCTTAAATTATCTTTAAAAATTTGGTCCGCCACTTATAATTTTTATATTTCATAGCAGATTTGTAACTAGCGATTATAAAAACGCCAGAGACACTAATTTTTACTTGAATTACCTTACATGGTCAAAAGTAATATTAATTTTAATACGTTTATGGAACAGCTTATGTTTTTTTGGACATTATAGGTTAAAGTGTACATAAATTACATTTTTTGTTTTTGGATATTCAAGAGCAGTGTTTAAGCTTTCAATTGGTGTTATGCGGACAAATTTACTGTTTCTGTGTATTGTTGTACAATCATTCAAAAAATGCCAAAAATGCATATTTTGTATAATGAAACGTAAATTGATTAAAAACTGGAGCCAATCCAATATTTTCAAGGTCAAATTCGTATTCTATGGACAAAATCCTATAAAAATCAGCTTCTATTGGTTAGGCCACAAAATTTTGTTGGCCTGTGTTATATATAATTAAATAACACTGTAAAAATGAATGTATAATTATTATTAATCAGATTTATAATAACACTAGCATAGGATACGCGCGCTAAAGCGCGCGTTCACATTGTATTTAAATTGTTAAAAGAATACAATTATGATCACGAATTAAAATTACAATTTATATTCTCATTAATTTTTATTATTAAATTTAAAAAAGTAGTTAATTGTTCCAAAACAATTAGTATTGCAGTGTTTCTAATTAAATCCAATTCAAAACTTGGTACAGCAAAGCAAAAAACTAATTAAAATCAATAGATTTTTAATTTTCCCAATAATTATTTTTTAGAATTATTAAAAAATAAATAAGACTTCAATTCAATTCATATTATTAAAAAAATACTAAATAGTAAATTCTTATTATTTATTAATCAATACTTATTTAAAAAATTGTGATAAATAAATAGAAAATTATGCAAAAAATACTACAAATTTTGTAAAGACAATATGATTGTCAAAATTAATTACAAAATGTAAGTTTTAAAAAAAAATGTTGATGGAGAAATATAAATAGTTTAAATTACTTTATTTTTTATTCGATTTTAAATAAAAAAAAAGAAATTATGCAAATTTTTTTATTAATGTTTAAATGAAAATTAAAATAAATTCATTTTTAGAAGGTTAAAAAATTAAATCTTATTAAAGAAATTCTTCAAATGAAATTAAATATTTTGTTTTTTAATAAAAAAAATGTGAATTGTGAATAGACATTATTATTAAATTATTATATTATATATCTATTATCATTAGAATGTGAAAATACTTGAGCGTTTTTTTAGCTAGTAAAATATAAAACATCTTTATTCACATAGAAAAATAAAAAATTGTAATTAAAAAACAAAAAGGACCGTGCACATAATGCATTGAATTACGGGCCCGGTTAAATTGGCTGGAATTTTAGTATGTTATAGTTCAAGTTCCCCCAAATAAAAAATGTAAATGCTAAAATTCGTAAAAATCAATAGTTTTTTAAATAAAAAATAAAATAGATGAGAAAAACCCAAAACTAAAACTGGAAAGATGAGAACTGTTTATTTTCTTTTGTTGTGAGATTAGCCTTATGCATTAGAATATGTTTATTTATTTATTCATTTATTCAACATTGTATACCGGCTTACAATACGTTCACATAATCATGATTTTTTGAGTTAATAGGGATAGTAAAGAGACCAAAGAAGGATCAACTGTCCCCCTATTGTCCCAAAATTCTTAAAATGGCTTGAAGTAGCTTTAAAATGGGAAAGATTTATTGATGTATTGTTTTCTCATGGGTAATATATTGAAGGATTCTGCATTATTTCAGTGGTGCGCACTTGTTTTTCTACTATTTAAAATCTTGGCCATTACTTGTATTAGTAAACTCACAGCTTCTTGATTATATTTATTTGACTATCAATAGTGACTTGTTTTTCTTTTAATACATTGTGAAAAGTGAAAAATAAAATCAACACAGAGGTAACTGCAAAGATTGAGAAAAAGTGTTTCATAATCTGAAAATATACTTATAATATTCAAGATGGAATAATCAAACTATTGTTTAATAAATATTTTCAAAACAAATGAGGCCTTGGATGGAAATATAAGCTTCGACAACAAAGCTTAAAACAACAAAGGAATTTTTGGTGCATATTCTCATACGTCAAACAAGTAAGTACATCATATATCTAAATCACATTTAAACAGATTCCAATGTATTTTTCCACTATCTGTGTTTCTAATATTGGCGTTCGCTTTTTAGGTATTCATTATTTGATTCATCGAAGATGACGCCGAAATATTTTTTTTAACTTGTACCTTCTAAGTTGACAATGGTATTACATTTAGCTCTATTTCTGATTTGAATCATACAATATTAGGAATTCAGTTAATTAATATAGCGTATTTTAAAGGTACACTAAAATGGCAGGTCTACGTAGGATGAACTGTTTTGTATGTGATGCAAGACACAACCAGCGTGTTATGGTACGTATTTTTAATGTTGAAATGAGGAAAAACGACAAATTGCGATTCACCGTCGCGATTCACTAAATGGACTTCCTCAAGATGTAGAAGCTAACACTCGTATATGTTTTAATTGTAATCAAAGTATAAATATGGAGATGCAATTAATAAAAGGTGATCCAAATTGCCTAAGACTAAATGTCGTGAGATTACACAGAAGTAATGTGTGCATATTTTTCAACCATCACGAAGCTCTGGTAAGGCTTTCTCTACAAAGTGGAATTGAAATATATGTGTTAAGAAACATTTTTGTTCCCGAATCTGTTCAATATTGTCCTTTACACTTGAATGAAAATGGATTACTCCCGAGAATTCTGATTAATGGATTACACTTCATCAATAGACCTTATATTTTAAACGGTAGAGAACTGCAAGCTCTCTTAGATGGCTTGCGTGATTCAAGTAGAATTAATGATCACAACTTCAATGATGAAGAAAGTTTTTCAGAAGACGAATTCAAATGTTTAAGTCCTATCACACGTGTTTACAGTTTTATGATTTGTTTACTCGATATATTGTTCCTGTACCCGAAGTTGATATGAATGCAGTTCGCCATGTTAGCAAGAAACATCTCCTAACATTCCTATGTAAACTGCGACAAAACTTAAGTGACGATTTTTTGAAAGTAATTTTCAATTATAAAACTCGGCAAGCTGTATCACTTGTTATTTCGACTGTAATGGTTATATCTTAGATATTCATGGACCATTCTTCTCAGATTCTCGAAATAACGACACAGCAATGCTAGCCAATGAAATAGAAGTTGGTCCTTTAGGTCTCCAAGACTGGTTTACAGAAGGTGATGTCATCATGGTAGATCGGGGATATAGAGATGCAATACCAATGCTGCAAAACTTGGGAATCCATTATAAAATGCCCGCACTTCTTGAACGTGGTCAACGCCAACATGACACTATTGTTGCAAATGAATGCAGGCTAATAACAAAAAGCAGATGGGTAGTAGAGTCGAGGAATGGTCACCTTAAAACTATTTTCAAGTTATTTCAAGGGACCGTTTCTATGAACCATGCCATCAGCATGGGAGATTTTTATAAGATTGCTGGTGCTATTATTAATTGTTACCGAGAAACAATTAACATGGTTGGAGCAACTGAGGAACTTGCAACACAAATGTTAGAAAAATCTAGACAACCAAATGTTGTTCAAGCCAGAGTTGAAAACGATAACTTAGAGAGAAGAAACGCTCAATGGATTGGATTAAATGCAGATCAGGTACCTAACTTCCCAAGACTCTCTCTAGATTATTTACAGGATTTAACAATTGGAGTTTATCAGGTAGGTCTTGCTCCTGCTTATATCCAAGATAAGGTTCAAAGAGAACAAACTGAAGTTTTTCATATTGATGAACATCTGAATGAAAATTACCTTATCAGAATTCGTATATATTCCCGGTTCAGAAATGCTACAAAATATCAAATATTTGTAGCATTTGTTCCGGATGATAATAATGAAGAAAATTATGGTAATGAAAATGAACCAATCTTGGGATACTATTGCACATGTAAGTCTGGAGCTCGAACACTCGGCTCATGTGCACATGTCATTGTCATGACATTCATGCCAAAAAAATATATTTTTATTATGTTACTTTATTACTCACAAGTTTAACCGCAAGCTTTATTTCACGTTTGGGGGCAATAAAAGCGGATTTGGTTTCATTTCTTTTAAGGGGACAGTCCAGTTCAAAACAGGCAAAAAGAATGCTTTTTTAGTATATATTATTAAGATAACTATGACATTTATTTTTAAAATTTCTTATACATGTAATAAATAATTTATTTAAGATTTTGTGAAAAAAATGTTTTCATTTTTATTTCAAAATGGCGACGAAATCAGTCATTTTCGAAAATGCCCATTTTCGGTGGTAAGATCGATTCCAAACTTTCTAAAACAGATAAAACATAAACGAAGTGAAATACTCTTCGTTAGATATTCCTTCAGGTGTGGAACCTCAAAAAAGTTAAATTTTCTTCCCCCCCCTCTTTTTTAGAGTACTTTTTCCCTAAAATATGCAAAAAAAGGTGTTTTTATTCAGAATTTCTCTTATAAAAAAGGGGAGTTGGAAATTTTATAGTTTTTGAGTTTCCACTTATAGATGGAAAAAAACCAAAAAAAGACATTTTGAGAAAAACGCATTGAAAGTTTTTGTTAATAAGTTTCGACATTTAAAAAAATCATCAGATTTGCTTGAAAATCGTTACTCGGGAGTTTTTGAGGTCGCTAATTACGAATATGGAATTAGATTTTTAAAATTCAACATGGCGGAATCAATATGGCGGACATTCTTTGACATGTCGAAGAATAAGAATGTATAACTTTTGTTTTACTTCGAATTTTGCAATAATATTTTAGGAGAATATTCTTGACACTATAAGAAATCCGAAAATAAAAACAAAAAACCGCTGCCAAGTTATAAATTTTTGGTACTCATTTCATTCGTTTTCGTAAATCTTGTTGTGTTTATTTCATGAACACTTTGCTTCCTCATAGAGATGTTAATAACAATAAAGTATAAATTTTGAACAATTATTCTTGAGTGCTGTAATATTTTTTTCTCTTTATTTAATACTTTCACATGAAAATTTTTTTTTCACAATTTCTGTTTTTTAACATATCAATAACTTCTTTATTTCTAATCGAAATAGCTTCAAAAATAGGTCAATCGAAGGGTTTTTAATGCTCTACAAGTTGGTCACTATAGTTTTAATGTTATTTCTATATTTTTCAACAAAATTCTCAAAAGTCTTATTTTCCAAAATTTTTTATTTTTAAAAGTTTAATATCTCCGGTGAATATGAACGAAAAATGTTCATTCTAGGCTCAAAAGATGCGTCTAAAAAAAACTCTAAAAAATTAGAGAAAAACATTTATAGGAGTTCTAACATTTTTTTAAAGTTATGGACAAAAAACGTTTTTTTTGAGAAATTAAAAATCAAAAAAATAAATAGTTAAACTTTATTAATCTATCTCAAAGTACTCTCATTTTATGTCCGCAGATAAGACCTACAATTTAAAAAATAATTCAGCTCAAAAGCTCTTTATAATTTGGAGATATTTATGAAAATGTGATGTTTACACACACACACACATACGGAATGAAATTTTGTAAAAATGTCATTTTTGAACTCCTAAGGTCAAATAACATAAGGATATGTTAAAAAATCGAACATGAAAAATTTTGGTATTACAATACTTCCTCAGTATGAGGAAGCAAAAAATCAATTTTTTGACATTTTAAACTTGAATGTCCCCTTAAATTTAAAATCCTGCTTACAAATATTTAAAAATTAACCTAATTTAAACTCAAAATATTCCCGAACTATTAGGCGAGAGTCTAGGTACAGAAATAATAAATTATTTGTTAAATATTAAATTATTTAATAGATAATATTTTAAATGATTATGTCTCGTCCATAGGACGTAACATGTGCATCACATGGACTTTGACCAAAATTTTTTATCATTACAAAGTTGTAATAGTATTTAATAATTTTTATTAGAACAGAATTTCTAAACCATCCATTATAAATCAATCCCGTTTCTTTTTTTCAAAAAGGGCCATCCACATATTACGTCACACTTTAAGGGGGGGGGGTCAAACAATCTGTGACACCCAGCAAAGAAATGGTATGCTAATTAGTGTTTTAAAATTCTCGGTAAATTATGATATAGTATTTCCAACTGGATTTATTTGTGTAAAATACTTCCACACTATACTTTTTGGGCAAGGCATTTGACTGATGTTAATTAATTTGACTCTAATTAAACACATTTATTCGTAAATGATTAACTTCCCTACAGTTAACCCCGAGTACACTCGGGGTTTATCTTTCATTTATTTAATAAAAAAAATTCTAGAGTCATATAAATAAAACTCTAAGTGTAACTTGAAGCTAGATAGTTGTATTTAATATCAAAATAAATATGATATAGTCAAAATTAATTTTAACAAAATTATAATGATTTTTCTGCAAAGTAGAAAAAATTATAAAACCGTAGGATGGTTAACATGGCGTTATTTCATGGCTGATATGGCAACAAAGAGCCTAAGCAGAATAAAAAGGGAAATAAGAAAAGATAGAGGATATTTCTGTCCTTTTTTATCTTATGCTTAGGACAGATTCCTGCTTTAGGGTAACACTGTTACATAATAGGTATGTAACAGTTATGTCACAGAATATCACACGTGATATAACATGTGAGGAACATGTGACATAAAACTCATAAACGTGTTTTTGTTTACGAGCTCTCTGTTTCCAACCGTTTACTTTTATTTTCATTATAACAGTCGTGTATAGAAGCGATCAAAGTAATACTTATAAATTATGTCTAACGTTGAAAAAGATAAAATCCTTTTCTCGCTAAATAATTTGATCAGTGAAGTGGCTAAACTTACTGAGGCACAGAAAGAACTAAGAAATGAGGTTCAATCAATGCATTCAGATAATCGGTCAGTGCTGGATAGACAAGAAATGTCATTATGTACAATATTCCGGAGGAAGAAAATCCTAACGCAGATGTCTTCAAAAAAGTCGGTGAAATCTTTAAATAACTTAATTTGTAGGTGCAAGGTGGTCAAATGTGATTTTCTCAAAAGCTATGGACTTTTAAAACTAAAATGTAAATATTGCTAGAGATCATTCAGCTGGGAAAAGAATTTCTTGGAAATTCCTAAGAGAAAAAATCATAATTCTGAGCAACTTAAACATCGCAGAAAAAATTAAAAACGATAAAATACTGATTGATAACAAGTTATTTTCTTTAAACGAAGTGGAGGCTATTCTAAGGGAAAAAGTCAGGCAAGATAGTGTGCAAGAAATAAATACAAAGGTACAAACAAGAAGTCGAAATCTTCCAAGAATATAAACAAACAGTTGTTGGACTATTTTAGTAGTCCCACGAGAATGAATGATGTCGAATCGCAATTCGCCGATACCCCAGAAACACAAATGCAATAGCATCAATTCACCACAAAAAATTATAAAAAACAAACACGGACTGTGTCAACAAGAAATTCTGCAAGGACGCCTGCAAGATGTATCTTCTGGAACTGCCATGGCTTTAAAAACTTTAAAGATATTTAGAGTTTAATAAGTGATAGCGGCATTGTGTGTTTATACGAAACTGGGATAGAAACAGTAGAGGTGTAATATAATATTACATAATTAATGAAAACATGGCGATAATTGCATTATATAAAACATTTTTTTTTAAAGTATTAAACCTTACAAAATTTTAAACTATAACTATATTCACATTCCTGCAAAAAAATATTCAAAATTTGGCAGAGCCAGTGGTGGCATATTGATTCTGTATAGCATTACTTATTTTAACGTTCAAAGGATTGTAAATACTGATAATTTCATATTTCTTGAATTTAAGACAGATAATATTAATTTTATACTTGGAGTGATATATCGATCCCCTCTCCTATGCTTCTTAAATTTTTTAAAGGATTACTTGCATGCTTTAGAATTTGTAATAGCGTTATATCCAAAGTACACAATCTTAGTAGGAGGGGATTTTAACTGCAGAATTGCTCAACTTAATCAAATGACTACTTCCTTAAGTATGAAAAAAATAAAAAATACTTATCCTGTTAAAGCAAAAAACTCGTGGTTCGATTTTGAATGCGAAAAAGCAAAAAAGCAAATTAAATTATATTTAAAACAATGTAAAAGATAGAATTTTGAAGACAATTGCAAAAAGCAATTTATAAACGCTAAAAAATACTATGAAAAATTATTAATTAAAAAGAAATTGCTCTATAAAAACAATAGGATAGAAAAATTATCTTATACAAGGGATTCTAATGAATTCTGGAAGATTATGAATAAAGTCAGAACCAGAGAATTTAAATCAAATAATATAGAATTAAATGAATGGACTCAATATTTAATAAACGCCTTTCCCCCGGAAACCCTTAAGGGCCAGTCCCATGTGAGCGTAAAAACGGAAAACGTTTAGCCAATAACAACTTCCGATTCAATGGAAATCATTCTAAATGAAAATTCTTATTGGTTGAACGTTTTCCGTTTCCCGTTTCACGCTGACATAAGCTGACCCATAAGCATTAACGAAATAATAATGAGTCTTATCAAATACAAAAGTAATAAAACTTCTGGAAAAAATAAAATAAAAGGAATTTTTTATAAAAATTTGCCTCCTGATTGGATTGGTTATCTAGGTTGGTTTTTTAATCAGATTATGGAGACAGAAAAAGTTCCAAACAACTGGGGAATGTTTCAAATGTTTATGGTGCATAAAAAAGATGACCGTAATGAACCCACTAATTACCGCCCTATTACTTTACTTAATACAATAGTAAAAATATTCACTCAAATTATAAATGAAAAAATGATACTCTGGGCTGAGGGACTTAATTTACTTCCGGAACATCAATCGGGATTTAGAAAAATAAGAAGCTGCATGGATAATTTGTTTGTTTTATTGTCATTGGCACAAATCCGTGCAAGTAGAGGTAATAGAACTTTATATGCTATTTTCGTGGACTTCAAAAATGCATTTCCGTCGATTGATCACCATATGTTATGGCAAAAGCTATGTGCACTGGGCGTGAGTACGAAATTGATAAATGTATTGAGAGATCTCTACGCTAAAGCACGAGTATGTATTAAAAATGGTAAGGGTGAAACTGACTCAGTAATTGTCTCCCAAGGGATCATGCAGGGCGAAGTTCTCAGCCCTCTACTGTTTTTGTTATTTACATGTAACATAGAGGATTTCATCTTGAGGAAAGAGGGTTGCAGAAGTATTTGTATTAACGAACTTACAGATATATTTTTACTCGCATATGCAGATGACTTAGTCATCTTCGCTGATACACCCTCTGAATGCAGTCGTAAATTGAAGGCTCTTTCTTTATATTGTAAATTAAATAAATTAATAGTAAGCACAGAAAAAACAAAAATAATAATTATTAAGAATGATAAACAATCTAATAATATAAGAGCATTTAAATAGGAAAATAAACATACAGAAGTTGTGAAAGAGTTTAAGTATCTCGGTCTCGTTCTTTCCGACTCCTTTACCTTTGAGAGTATGCTGAACAAAATTATTGCCTCCGCAAATATCGCGATGAATTCTTGTATAAAAATTATATGTCGATCTAGAGCTGATACTTGGACAACTTATGAAAAACTCTTCCAAAGTCTAGTTAAAAACATTTTTTCGTATGGGATTCAATCATATAGAAAAATTCGAACAATTACAGATTTCATTTTTTAACAAATTATTAAAATTACCATGGAATACACCTAACAAAGCTATTAGAGTAGAATTAAATGTGCTACCGTTAACATATGATGTTTTAAAATCAATTCATTTAGTTTAAAAAACTAAATCAAATGGAAGAGTAGCGATATCCTAAAATATATAATAATATATAATAAAATATAAATATATATCCTAAAATATTATGAAAATATATCATTCAAAGAGCTGCTCGGAGGTGTGGGAGTCGTTCTCCCTGG
This sequence comes from Leptopilina myrica (nomen nudum), assembly GCA_032872475.1. Classification (NCBI taxonomy): domain Eukaryota; kingdom Metazoa; phylum Arthropoda; class Insecta; order Hymenoptera; family Figitidae; genus Leptopilina; species Leptopilina myrica (nomen nudum). The sequence goes on along the minus strand of CM065462.1, from coordinate 15,421,305 downwards.
AGAACATAGGTAAAAACAAAGAATTTTTACTTTGGTGGATACCAGAGGGATCTATGCCTATTTTGTAAACTTGGCCCAGAATACCTCATCCATATGCTTACGATTTCCCCTGTCTATAATACAACTCGTTACAAATTTTCATCAATTTTCAGAGATAAATTAATTACTCCTAACACATGGCTTTCTTACATGAGTTCCAATGATCCTTCTGTTATCAAGAGGTTTTCTTATGTCGTTTCGGAAATATTGCGAACCAGAAAAAAATGGGCTATGTTCAGGAATGATTGAATGAATTTAATTGTTTTCTTTATAATTTTATTTTTTGTTTTTATATATAAATATGTTATAACATGCTCATGGAGATACTCCCCTGTACAGATCGAATAAGCGATCTATAACTTTGCAATATGAAATAAATAGTTATTTGAAGAAATCATGTAACCGTTATATCATAATCTAGTAACAGTGTTATATAACAGTGTTACTATCTCATTATCTAGTGGTTATATAACAATATTGTCACAGTGAGACATAACAATGTGCTCTGTTATGTAACAGTTATCTAACGTGTTTGCTGGGATACGTGGTAATTTTTGTCATATCTCGAAAAAACCTATTAATATTTTTTAAATGTCAACCAATAAAAACATTATTTATTAATTTATTTTGTAGTTCTTACCTTTACAATAAGGCCTTGGTAGAATATTTTGAAATGGAGCAGCATGTAACAAGTCACATACTTCTTCTTGTGACAAAGCCTGTTCCATTAAAAGGCAAAATAAAATGGTGTTTCCAAATTCCCTAAAATTGTGAAAAAGCTCTGTTTTAGCGTCTGGATATTGAACAATGTCATTCAATTGAGCGTGATAATAGCCTAAAACTCCAGGAGATCCATAATCATATCTTGGTAGCTTGCAAACCTTCGGCATCGCTTCCATGAGTGTTTTAGTAAATTGAAGCAGACTTCCTTGAATTAACGATTTAACGATTTTTAACAGCTCTTCCATAACCACGGCAATTCCTTGATATCCAAGAAGCTTACACATCGTTCGAAAATGATATGGACCAACAAAACCAGAATATTGTCCATATTGAGTTGTGTAAGCAAGATTTAATTGTTTGCTTCCCCATAAGTAATGATGAGACATTTGTGGAGGTTTGTCTCTATGAACTGGTTGGACAAATTGAATTCCATGACACTTTACGAATCTAAAAATTTATAATTTTTTATCAATGTGCTAATGGAAACATTTTTTTTTAGGTTGAGTCTAAAAGAGTAGCGATGTCATAGAGGACATGTATGTCATAGGTATGGCTCCATATTTAGTCTACTTCACTACGAAATTTTCTTTTATAATCAAATAGACTATATTGTGTAGGAGCCAAACCTAGTATATGTGGCGCTCCACGAAGAAAGGGACATCTTCCAAACATTTAACATTTTATTTTATAAAATTCGATGACTTTCATGTCCCATTTTTTACCTGTTTGTGGCTGCATTGTAGCAATAATTAGGAAGAAAATCGTAATTAAGCTCCCAAAAAACATGGAGGGTAATTCTTCCATAAGGAGCAAGGACATTGTGATTTGCTTCACGAAACATTGCATCATATTCGTCTAAAGCTAACCATTTACTCAACAATTTATGAGTCAGGCGATTTACTTGCAGAAGACCATCGAGTTCCTATAAACATTTGATTTTTTAAAATATATTATTACAGTACAACCAATATATTTTACTGTGTGACAGTACACGGAGAAAAATTCTTTTTTAATGATTACAATAGTCTACAGTACAGCTCGGATATGTGACCACTTTTTGCAATGATTACGAAAACTATGTAATATGTTAAGAATTGAGTAGGAACGATTACTACAGCTGTTGTAAGGGATACCTTTTAATTTGTACTCCTTACAACAGCTATAGTAATCATCACAAAAAGTGGTCACATATCCGAGCTGTACTGTAGACTATTGTAATCATTAAAAAAGAATTTTTCTCCGTGTAAAATAGCACATTAAATTGGACCTATCCTAACTTGTTCGTCTTGAAAAACTGAAAAAAGTATTATGTTTAAAATTTCCCAAACACCCCCAAAATTTAATTTGAGTGGCAAAAAAAATTGACGAAACCGTAGTTGAAAATAACATAGATATTAGATAATAACATAACATTAGATATTTCTCGTATACGGTAAGCAGATTTTGTATTAAATTTAATTATTTTATATAAGAACATTTATATAATAAATAAATAATAATATATTTATTAATTAGTAATGAAAAAACTTATTTATTCTACCGCCAATACAAAATCGTGCTTACCGCATCCGAGAAATATCTAATGTCGGTAAGTTAGAGTAACAAGGAATTATCAAATTCTAACCTTTTTTCAGTGTGAATAAATTTTTTGAACAAAATTATCCTTTTTTTCTTAAAACTTCATTTCCCTTATAAATTTAGCTTTGTTTTACTTTGAAATGTGATTGTAATTTTATCGTGAACACAAAATGATACCCCTTTAGACTCATTTTGACTTTTTGAGTCTTATCCCTAGAAATTCAGAATGAGTCGAAGGGGTATCATTTTTGTTGCAGTTCAAAATGAGTCTCATATGCGACTCATTTTGAGTTCGGTTTTTTTCTGTGTTGTAACTTTGGGTAAAAAATTTTTAAATCTTAAAATTCACGTATCTCCTTCCATTTGTATTAAATTTTTTCAAAAAATACTCATTTTACGCAGAATTAAGTATACTTTTAAGAAATTATTATGAAAAAATCTGTAAATTTGAATATTATTCTAAAAACCTCGTTAAAGTTGAAAAAATGGAATGAAAATCGATAAATCGCAAATATTTTCAACTGTGTTTTCGTCAATTTTTCTTTTGAGTAAACGAACAATATACGGTTAAGGGGGTCCCATAGTCGATTGGATTTTTACATTGAGCTTTGATACCGCCTTAAAAAGGTGTGCTTTTCCCCTTTTAAATAAAAGAACAATTTTGAAAATCGGTTGAAAATTACGGAAATTACGAGTAATTCTTTACATGAATACACAAAAAACGGTTTTTTGCCCCTAAAATTAAATTTTGGGGGTGTTTGGGAAATTTCTTACACATCATTGTTCATAATTTTACTAGACCTACAACTTATACTAGGTCTCTATTAAAGTGCAGACAACTATTTTTATTGTCACACAGTGTTATTTATTTAAGGAAAATAAAAAATTACACTTTATGTTTTAAGCTCTTTATAACGATAACCATATTGATTATTAATTAAATAACGATAAAATTACTTTTTTCACTTACGACAACTCCAGTAATGTCTCCAGATTCAAATTTGCTAATTGCGAGATCTAAAGATTTTTGCATATCAGCATTTATTCTTTGTGTAATTAGTTTATTTAAATCAATACTTCTTCCCAATAATTGCACATGTCTTTGTTTTAATAATGTTTCGTATCTATTCGCTCTCGGATATGGTAATAAATATGCACCTAATGTTATGCACTCTACCCTGAATCTTTTATCCAAAAGAATGCTAGCAGCTAATTGTTTATAATGTGCAAATATCTGTTCGCTTAATTTATAAACAAACTGATCAAAACACAAGTTTACCTCAGCCTCAACTTCATCATAAAGAAATTGTTTTCTAAAAATCGTCAACGCGTACAGAGCACTGTCATTGTACAGATCCAAAGGATATAAAACATACCTGAAATAAATCCATAATTGTTAACATTTAATTCTAAAATTAGGGGAAGATGTGGTACTTGAAATATTAAATGCAGATAGATTTTAATTGCTTACAGATTCATGTTCACATAGAAACTTGAAGCATACTAACATATTACTTTACCGTAGAGGGAGATTTGTGGTTATTTAAAAAATAAACTTTTTAAAAATACATTAAACTTTTTAATCATTTTAGTTTCTTTCTGAAAATCTCATTTTTTCGAAACGATTATTATTTAAAAAACTAGCAAAACGAAACGCGCACAAGCGGTCGTGAAATTTTATTTTCTGTTGTTCCTATCGAAATTTGCTTTTCAAATTTAATGGAAATTCTTAGTTTCTTAAAAAATATAATTTTTCTTCCGGCCTTTCATTAATTAATGTAATTATTTGAACAACTCGTATAGTAAATGCCAAAATATTTCTAACAGCAACTTGAAATAAAATTCAAAATTTATTTCAATAAACGTTGACAAAATTTTCGATTGTTTCAATTTTTTAAAATTATTCTCGAGAATAAAAGTATTTTAAAAAAATTTTAGTTTCATTTTTTCAAGAAACAATTTTACGAAACTGAATTAAATTTTTCAAAACTTTAATACGTTTTGTTTAACAAAAATTTAAAAACTTATGCATATTTATTTTTTTTAATTTTAAATTTTTATCATAAAAGGCGTAAATTATTTTTACAAATTGATCTGCCACTTGTAATTTTTATATTTCATAGCAGATTTGTAAGCAGCGATCATAAAAAACCCCTGAGAAACTAATTTTTATTGAAATTGCCTTACATGGTCAAAAGTACTATTGTTTTCAATATGTTTATGGAACAGCGTATGTTTCTTTAGGCATTATAGGTTAAAGTGTACATAAATTAATTTTTTGTTTTTGGATATTGAATAGCAGTGTGTATGCCTTAATTTAGCCCTATGCAGACAGATTTACTGATTCATTTTAATTCAAAAATGTCAAAAATGCGTATTTTGCGTATTAAAACGTAAGTTGATTAAAAACTCGAGCCAATCCAATATTTTCAAGGTTAAATTCGTATTCTACGGACAAAATCCTGTAAGAATCGGCTGTAACATTTTAGACAACATGCAGTTGATAAAATTTTGTCGGCCTGTGTTATTCCTTATAATTTTTATAAAATCTAATTATTATTTGAAATAATTACTGTTTTCCATATTTTTTAAATATCCAAAATTGAATTCTTCAAATTATTATTATTATTATCAATTTAAACTACAAAACAAAACATTGTAATAAAACAACACTAACTTCAGGTGAGGAGAGATTACGTCGATTATTATAATATAATGTTCAATCATTTTTAAAATTGATTTTTTTAACCTAAACTCAAATATTTTCTTTAAAGTGATCTCATTTTCCCAAAACCATTTTAAGAAACCTTTGTTTATATATTAAATCAAAACTCTACTGTGTAGGATGGACATTGTACGGCCGTGTTCTTCTACTTTTCAATAGCTTTAACTAGACCGGCCAATTCTTGATATTTAAGTGCAAGTAATTTTTATTTTTTTGATATTTTAATGTTGCTTGTGGATGTATTCTATTTTCTTTCTTAGATTGAAGTCTCTTGGCAGTTCCAGTGTAATAACTCTTCTGAAAACCTTGGCTCTATTGAAATTAATTTTAACGTAACGAGTGACGTCTTACTCTTTTTTGTTGAGGGATAATAACTGTTACAACAAAATTGAAAATACAATACATTACTGCTTACATGAGTATTAAAAAATGCATGTTTTATGCAGTCATTAATCTCTAACAGTTATTACGGATATTGTTATCAGCCCCTGTTTGAATTTCATGGCCAATTATGTATCAGAAAAACTTATTAAACTTTCAGAAATAAGAAGTTGCTCCCCAGCTTCAAATTGTACCTTGTTTATTTTGATGAATCATTAGTCTTATAGGGGCAAGAACATTAGGCGGTTAAAAAAAATCGATTTTTTTTAATTACATAAATCGATAGTATATATTATAAATTTAAGAGTATGCTCAAAAAATTTCAAAGCGTATTCGAAGTCTTTTATGTGCTAGAGGTGAAAAAAATTATGAAAATTCAAATTAATTATTCTAATACTTTTAAAAATATTAATTTTGATTATTTTCAGTTGCATTGAGGGTCAGGAACATTTCGGAAATTTTTAGTTAGTTTAAAATTCTTTTTTTCCTCAATATCTCCCCAGAGTAAAGTGCATTTTAAATTTAAATTTATTACATGCAGGACCAACTTTCATACATTCTCCCTTGTTCAATTCTATCTTTCTGTATTCGTTCAAGTACCTAAATCTTCCATAAACTATTTGCAAAAAGTTATAAATATTTTATATAGTTTTAAAGTGTCCAGAGTAGTTTGTAATTCAAAACATTCTTAAAAGCTATTTAATTCTCATGAGTCTTAGTATCTAGGGATTTTAGAAGTCAATGGTTGTAGCTCGAGTAGTGAAATTCTTTGGAATACGATCATTTATAATAATAAACATTCTTAGTACGGATTAATACACTATTAGTCAAAATTTATTTATTAAAAATTACTTTGCTAACTTTGTATAGATCTACTAAAAATAATCACGTGCAATTATTCGTGTAGATTTGGACATGTGTAATGCACGTGTAAGTACACGATCAAAAGTAATGTACCGCTTATAGTATTATATAGATAAACACTTATTTTAATAAAGAAAAAAATATCCGAAATTGTTTACTATCTAGACACCCAGACATAATTAAACTTACTCCATCATTGATGGCTCTTTACTTCTTAAAATATGATCAGTTAAAATCCAAGGCATCGACATTTCAATAGGAAACTGAAAGAAAAATAAAGTCAAACAAATTATTTTAAACATACAAATAATCTTAAGACATAGTTATTTTATAATAAATGAGTAAAAAAAATACATGAAAAATAACTACTTAGATAGAAGTTGTTAAACTTTCTAGTAACAAGGCTGGAATAGAAAAGAATTACAATTTTTACATATTTTCTACATTGAGAAACCCCTTCGTCTGTAGCAGAAATCGATTGTTTGCTACAAACTCGAAGATTCTCTCTATATTTCTATACCATCAAGATGGACAAAATATATGGTCAACATCGCAAAAAACGAAACTTTTGTAAAGTAACAGTCTTTTTAATATGTTTATAACTTTTAGATAATAAATTCTAAACATTTTATTTTCATAAGCAATATTGATGAATTCTTATTCCTGTTTCAAATTAAATGTTTCAAAAAACATTTCTATTTCTTAAAGTTACTACGACTTTAAGGATTACATTCTCATCACATGTTTTTGCGTATGATTGCGAGATTAAGTAGACTTAAATGTATATTTTTGGTGTCGATAAGTAAAATTGTGAAATTGTATTTAATTACTAACTATTTTAGCAGAAAAAAATTCAAAAAAATTATCAAAAGCGTTCTTTTCATTTATTGTAAACTACAAGCTTTTATTAAAAGTTATAACATTTCAAAAAATGTATACAATTTTTTTCATAGTTCAGCTGGCCTTGCCCAAAAACTTACAAAAAATTAACTGTCTATGAAAAAATGTTGTAGAGAAAAGATGTTTGCATTTTTCTAACCATGTTTTTCGGACTCAGGGGACCTCAAAACGTCAAGATTTCATTAAATTAGCGAAAGTCAATTTTCGACCAAAACTAATACTTTCTCATGTGATGAGAATGTAAAAATTTAGTTCAGTTTCCTCTTAAATTTTGAAAACTTGCCATATCGCTGAAAAATTTGGAAACAAATTTTTGGGGACTAGGATTCGAACTCGGGATCGACGCATATAAACCTAACATTCTAACTAACAGAGCTAAGTTGAGAACTGTCAAGAAGAAAATCAATTTCATTTTCCTTATCAACAGAATTATAATCTTCAAGAATTTTTAGATCGATATGTGGTAAACTAAATTGATGTAACGTAAATCCATGAAAATTAAATACTTCGTTATTTAAACTAATGATTTTTGAAGCGATACTTCCACAGGTAAATTATTATCAAAAATCGTGTGTTCTTTAAACTTATTCCATAAATCAACAGTATTTACAGGAAAACCAAACACACATATATATGCAAATAAACGACAAAGTTCTTTAGGAAATTTCATACTCACGGCTTCAGACAAACAATTATCCCACTCGTTATCGTCTACCATCAAATTTCTTGCACGCGCTGCTTCTGTATAAGTATTATATGTAATACCTTCATATGTTTTCACATCTTCAAATGATTTAGCACCACGTACATAAAGTAGTAAAATTCTCAAAAAATATCTTTCAATATCTTTTGGACTTACAAAATACATTCGACAAATTATAGGTTTTGTAATTCGTTCTCGTTTTTCCAAGTTTTAGATGACTCAACAAAAACATACTTATGTGGTATTTCAGAGTATAAATATTTGCGTGCCTCAGGATCTTGTCTATTTAATTGAAACCATCCTGTCAACATTGTATTTTTAAATTTCTCAATTGCAGTTTGTTCCATTCCTTCTTGAAAACATATTGATTGTTGATTAGAAAAATGTACAGCTAATCTATATGTTGCATGTGATTGCTCGTGCATATTAAATTCGTAAAGTCTATGCATTGCTTCTGGTGGACACACATACCGCGTATTTAAATAATTTTGAATTTCATCATAATGCATTACTTGATTATCATCTTTATAACCAACTATTGCATAATCATGTCCCTTATAACAATATTTAAATAAATATTTAATATCACCTGTACTACCACAAGCTACTAAGTTAATATGACATGCAAATTTTTTACTTAAATACGGATTATATGATACAATCATCGAATTATCAGCAGTGCATTTAATTGACCCATCTGTATTATAAAAAATAATTTTTTTGCCATTATTTCTCCGTCTATACTCCGGATAATTTTTTGATTCATAATTTGTTTTTGAAGAAAATGGTTTAGGATAATTTTTCATGCATAACTTTGTTTCAGGATTCATACAAGGAGAATTTACATTTTGTTTTCCACAGGGTCCATGAACTTGAAACTGTTTCACAATTTTATAAAGTTCTGGATTCTTTATTTAATCAGGGATTTCAGAACATATTATTTTATCTATAGCTTCTGCATCTGGAATCGCAAACTTTTTATCTAAAAAAATTATTAAATGTACGTGAGGCAATCCACGCTTTTGAAATTCTATTACATATACGTAAGCAATGACTGGACCAAAAATTTGTTTATCTTTTAATTCATACATTAATTCTTTTACTTTCTTTTGAAAAACACGGTCAACAATATCTGGTCGGTCAGACGCAGTTTTAGAATTGTTGAGTTAATTTACCCATTTGTAAACATGGATTAAATGTGCTTCTATAAGACAAGCGATACATATAAAATTGTAAAGGTGTAATATTACGAACACCATCAGTATGTTTCCTATTTACAGTCCATCCTGGAAAATTTTCTATCACGTTTAAACCACATTTGTATGTATCTCAGACATTCATTCACTAATTTTGCCCTTGCTTCTTCTTCCAATTCTAATTCTTTCATCATTTTAAATGTCTTTGCATAAATATTAATATCTCTTAGTGAAAAATCTATTTCAGTCATTATTAATTGCAAGCATTTTTTATTACATTCATTATTCATTCGTTCCATCACCGCTTCATCAGTATCAAGAATATACAATTTACCATATTTTCGGTTATCTACATCATCAGGATGAAGAGAGTATGTATCATGATACACTTGTCCATGTATACGAAAAACATAAGGACCATATCCTTCAGGAACTTCTAATTCAGCTCCCATGCTAGCAAATGCACACGAACTATTATAAGAACGAATATTTACCTTATAATTCTTGCTTTTAAAGTTATTAACAAATAATAAATTTTCCAAATACAAGGAATAAGGATTTAAATCAAACAATTTTACTTTTCCTTTATGACAACAACTACTAAATTTTTTATTCTGTGGCCTTTCACACAAAAAATGTTACGCGTCACAAAACATACATTTTACATTCATTAAACCTAAATAATTTTGAGAAACTCTATTTTCATCAAACTCTTCAGACAACATAATTCCAACTCCTAAAGTTTCTATTATTTTCCCATTTGTAATCCATTTTACTTGTTAAATCCTTTTTTTGGCGCTGTTCTTTTTCTAATTTTGTTTCCAATAACAATTTCCTTTTTTTGCATTCTAAATTATTTTTTTGTCGATTTTTTTTCTCATCTTCTGTTCCTAAATATAATTTTTTTCTTTTACTTTCTTAATTATTTTTTTGTCGGTTTTTTTATCATCTTCTGTTTCTAAATATAATTTTTTTCTTTTACTTTCTAAATTATTTTTTTGTCGATTTTATTTATCATCGTCCGTTTCTAAAGATAATTTTTTTCTTTTATAATTTAAATTGTTTTTTTGTCGATTTTTTTTATCATCGTCGGTTTCTAAAGATAATTCTTTTGTTTATAATTTAAATTGTTTTGTTTCATTACTTGTTTTTCATCTACATTTTTCGCTTTTCTGTAATTACGTTTTCTCAATCTATCATTCTCTAGTCTGATTATTTTCTTTTCATCTGTTTCCTCGAGCCTAGCCATTCTTTTTCTTTTCTTCTCTTTTATTGAGCGTAATCTTTTTTTCTAATTTTTTTCATTTTCATTACTTGTCTCCTCTGAATCTTTCGAAAATTTACCTTTATTCACATTATTATTATCATTACGATTATTATTACTAACACTGATAATAGTTTCATACTCGACAATCATAGGTCTAATAATATTTATCAATTTCATGGAAGGAAATGAAATTAGACGATTATTTTCAAACATACAAATTAGATGTCGTATCATGTCACTATGAATGTAATTAACAGTATTTGTCAATTCATTGCAATATAAAGATGTTTGAAAAGCTATTGAGTATATGCCACAGTCTATTCCCTTCGGTTGCTTATCGACAGCTAAAAAAACTACCGGTGATTTGAAAGGATATAGTATACTTAAATATTTTTTTTATTTTCATTTAAGTATCCTTTATTAAGACTGTCATAAATGTATAACCTTAATCCATCGTAGTAAATAAAAATCCAATGACCATATTTTGCAATCACCACTAAAAAGTATTTGAATGTGCTTCTGATTTTTATCAATCGGAATAATGATATCAAGCGTAAATAAATACAAAGTACTTTGCATGTTAAATGCTAAATTTTATTCTCTTCTCAACAACTTCTCAAATTCAGAAATATGATTGTCATTTAACATTTTTCCTTCAGTATGTAAAATTCTATTATCTTTGTCACTTAAATAAACATTTCCTTCTTTGTTAGACATGATTTTTTAATAAAATGAACTAATATTAGAATATTTTTCAAAAATTTATTTTTTGAAAACACCTTAACTCAAATCTTCTAACTCATAAATAAATAAATAAAAATAATAACTAAATGCAAATTATTTTTTATAATTTATTTTATTTTTTAAATAAATAATTTTTTTAATTAAAATTTTTTTATATTTTCTATTTATTATATATTTAATAATAAATAGTCATCAAATCTCTGATTTATCTCATAAATCACATAAATAACATTAGTCTCATTTTCGTCATTTATAAATCATATAATTTTTATAATAAATCACATCAACACATATAACTCATGAATCTCATATAAATCATAAGCACATTCTGCTTTTGGCCGATCACATTATTTTAGACTATATAATATTTTGGGATTGGCAAATTAACTATAATAATCTTCGTATTCTTTCATTCATTCATTCATTCAGTCTGTCCGCAGTAAGAGAGAAAGATTTATAGAGAGAAAGAGAGGGAGGTATTGTCTCTCCTTTCAGTTTAGAGTAGGAGCGAAAGAGAGACAAATAGTTAGGAAAGTAACGCCTACATTTTGTATTTTGTTTGTTGTAATTATTAAGAAAAATATATTTTTAGAAAGTTACCCCACTGAAAATCCCCGTGCAATATCTTGTACAGGAAATTGTACAAGATCTTGTACAGGAAACTGTACCATTTTTGTCAATGAAGCTGTACCATTTCAGCATAAGAAATTGAAACAAGTTCTTGTACAAAAACTTGCACAAGTAATTTTTTGTACAAGATCTTGTACAATAACTTGTTTCAATTTCTTATGCTGAAATGGTACAGGTTCATTGACACAAATGGTATAGTTTCCTGTACAAGATCTTGTACAATTTTCTGTACAAGATATTGCACGGGGATTTTCAGTAGGGTAATTATGAGCAGTTTCAAGCATCCCAAACTGCAACAACCTTTTCTAGAAAACAACAGAACAAAATAATTTTTCTATGTGACTAACTTAATTGTAATAAAAAAACAAATAATAAAATTCGTAATATATAAAATCAACAATAAAAAACTTTAATATATGAAACTTTTTTGTATAGAAGAACACACATGAAAGTTGTTTAGTGGTACATAGAACCAAAAAATTTATTTACAATTAATTCCCTATAATAAACGTTCAATTTTTTAAAAATTTTTTAATGGAATAATTAGTAATACGTTATTTTTAAATTTTAATCAATTAAAAAATCCCGCCAGAAAAATGATTTTTCGAATACGGAAAATGAGATGTGACCGGTCAAATGTTTCTGCATGCATGCATCATGTAGATGCATAGATCATGTGACTGTACCCTAAAATACTCATCCTGCGAATTTATGTTAAAAAATAAATCTCTAATTTTAAAATGTCACAATATCTTCCCAAGCCGCACGTAAGGTTATAGCAAGAAGATTAGAGACAGGAGGAGTAAGTTAACCTTATTCCTACAGAGAACGGAGAGTGAAAATATGAGGGCAATGCATGTGTCGTACTTGGCAAGTAGATGGTGCAGTAGACGAAAATTGTATTTCTGCGCATATTCATTCCTTCATTGCTCTTAATTTCAACTTCATATCCACCATTTCAGTTATTTCTCCTGTGTCTAGTCTGCTTAACTATAATCCATACTTGCGCAGTAAACCATTTTTGGATACTGCACCAACTACTTGTATATAACATTGCCCTCACATTCTACGTTACCCCCACCACTTGAGTTACTCCTCCTGTCTCTAGTCTTCTTGGGTTATAGTGTGAGATTAAGCTACGGGTGTTTTCGACGTCGTCGGTCGTACCGGTCAGTTGCCACAAAAAGGTGCTTATTTAAGACTATTTAGGTTGAACTATATAGTCTGAAATAAACAATTTGAGCACCTTAATGTGGCAACTGACCGGTACGACCGACGACGTCGAAAACACCCTACATAACCTTAAATAGTCACGTGTTCGTATCCTTAGGTCAGTTTTGTTGTTATAGGAAATCTTTTGAATTGGTTTGTAAATAAATGTGTACATTTTTGTCACTATGAATCGTGGTGGTCAACCGAAACATAATTCGTGGAAAGAATTATATTTCGAATTACAAAAATTAGAAAACGGAAAAATGTGGCCTTATGCTTGCTTTGCAACAAAACTTTGAATAACACTTTTATTTTGTTCGTTATTGCAAATATTTCTTTAACAAATAAACAGTAATTTTTCTAAAAGAAAATTCTTATTGGTTGAACGTTTTCCGTTTCACGCTGACATGGGACGGCACCTTAACAGACATTTGTATCCAATATTTTTCAAAATATTGTTGCAGTGCAAATATTTTGCAACATTTGATTTATTTTGATTTGATCCATCTACTGTTGTCAAACGTTCAAATTGCAATTTATTATAAGGGATATATGGATGAGTTGTGGACTTCAATTTTGTTGTCATTATTTGCAAATAGTTTTTAATCTGAACTTTTAATTTCAACTCACAAATCAATAAATATGAATGAATCAATCATTCAATATTAATGAATTAAATATCAGTTTTGAGTTTTTGACCGTTGTTACAATTGTAATTTGAAAAAGTGAGGTTATGCATAGATGTAAGATGTCGGTATGTAATATACATAGTTTTCTACGTTTTATACAGTATATTACGTCGAAAACCGCCAGTGACGCGTCACTGCACAACCGAGATGTATCCACATGTACCAAATTGAATTAGGGTGCAGTCCCATACTAAGCAGAAAACAGAATGCAAAGCAGAATTTCGTGAGTGCAAGAGAAATAGTCAGATATTACTATCCTTTCCACTCTCACGAAATTCTGCTTTGCATTCTGTTTCCTGCTCAGCATGGGACTGCACCCTTACACGAATGACTATTACGTCGAATCCACAACCTCAGAATCTGTATTGTTAGGAATTTATTTTTATCGATTTTTAAATGTAAGGAAATTTTATTTTCTGAAATGAACATTTTACAGAAAATGAATATGAGAGAATAATTTATGATCGAATCGACATGTGCTGTAATTATAAATTATCATAATTTCTGTTTGTCTAAATTTTAACATAACCTAATTTTAAATGTTAGAACTCCTAAAGTTTGTAAGGAAGATGGAACCGAAATTTAATATAGAAGTAAAGGCATTTTCATAGAATTAGTTTTGGTCGAATGTTCAAAACGTCGAATTCTCATTTCGTCGAATTATCAACTGGTCGAATGCTAAAAACATCGAATCGGCAAATGGTCGAATGTTCAAAACGTCGAATTATCAAATGGTCGAATGCTTAAAAGCGAATGCTAAAAACGTCGAACCGGCAAAAAGTCGAAAAATTTGATTGGTTTAAGTTAATATTAATTTACGCTTCGACGTTTTTAGCATTCGACGAAATGACGATTCAACAAGTTGACAATTCGACGTTTTTAGCATTCGACCATTTGACGATTCGACGTTTTTAGCATTCGACGAAATGACGATTCGACGTTTTGAACATTCGACCATTTGCCGATTCGATGTTTTTAGCATTCGACCAGTTGATAATTCGACGAAATGAGAAATACAACAAACAGAAATTATGATAATTTATAATTACAGCACATGTCGATTCGATCATAAATTATTCTCTCATATTCATTTTCTGTAAAATGTTTATTTCAGAAAATAAAATTTCCTTACATTTAAAATTCGATAAAAATAAATTCCTAACAATACAGATTCTGAGGTTGTGGATTCGACGTAATAGTCATTCGTGTAATTCAATTTGGTACATATGGATACATCTCGTTATATTCTCGTTCTCGCTCTGCAGGCAGCCTGTCTGCGCAGGCAAGTGCAACGAGAGTAAGGGAGAAGTTTGAAGTCACTGACTCTCTTACTCTTGTACGTTACCATGACAACCTGCAGACAGGCAAGCTGCTTGCAGAAGTGTAACCGCAGCCTTATAGTACAACGTTATATTACCTCCAGGCGGACATTTTTATGTCTCAGTAAGATTACTGTATCCGGAACACCGGGCGACATTCCGGTAGTATTAGCTTTACTCCTACAAGCGGTTGTGAAAAGAAAAAGTTGAGGAGAGAAAGACTAAAAGCGCCTGTAAACACGTCGGATTTCTCGGATGTTGCTACTGAGTCGAAGAGAAAGAGCCAAAGTCGGTTCAGCAGGGTACCAGGAATGATGGTGACAATGGTGGACTAACAATGGCTCTAAGGACAAAGGACAACGCACAAAATGTAGAGAAATTGGCTTTCGGCCAAATTGGTTGAAACTTCAGGAAGATGTTCTGAACAAATTATGTATTGGTCAATTTGCCCCTAAAAGAATATTTTTCGAGTTACAGAGGGTAAAAGTGAGGAAAATATAAAAACGCAAAGTACTCACATTTTAGTCATTCTGAGGTGGTTTTGTGTAACTTTACTTATCTGATTAACTTTGAGTATCAGTGAAGTTTAGTCGCAGTAAAAATGACAGTAAAGAATGAGTAGGAGTAAAATAAATGCGATTTAAGAGTGATGTAAACGTCAGAATGACAGGATAGTAAGACAGTTTAGATTGATATGAATATTAAGTGAAGTTACAGAACAGAACATCTGTTATTGACGAAACATATTTTTAATAAATGTTTTTCAATATATCAATATCTTCAGAAATATATTTTTAAAAGATATCCTGAAGATATTTTAAAGGCAAACTTAAAGATGTCTTACTTAAATTCTATGTCTGTCCTGAAGACGTTCAATTGCATCATATGTATATTTTCAGGAAGTATTTGTGACATGCACGGGACATGTTAAGGGCATTTTAAGACATGATTTAGTCATTCTCACGACACACTGAGGACACTTAAGGACATTTTCTTATTTACGACAAGAACAGAAGTTTTATTCTGTAACTTCACTTCACATTCATATCAAACACTCTTGCATCTTAATTATATACTGTCACTAAAATATCATCTGATTTCTTATTTTGTAACTTCTATCCTAATCTTTTATTACTATTCTGTCAATGTGACGTTTAATTCCCTCTTACCGCGTAATTATACACTTAATTAACTCTCACTCTTTCTTCACTGTCATTCTTTATACAAATAAGCTTCACTGACACTAAAAGTTAATCACATTTTTCTTTTATTCACTCTTATCCTAATCTCACATTCCTATCCAGTCATTCTGACGTTTATTTCACTCTTTAATCGAATTTATTTTACTCTTACTCATTCTTCATTGTCATTCTTACTTCGAGTAAACTTCACTGGTACTCAAAGTTAATCAGATAAGTAAAGTTACACAAAAGCACCTCAGAATGTCTCAAATGTGAGTACTTTACGTTTTTATATTTTCCTCACTTTTACCCACTGTAATTCATAAAATATTCTTTCAGGGTCAAATTGACCCATACATAATTTGTTCAGACCATCTCAAAGAACATCTTCCTGAAGTTTCAACCAATTTGGCCGAAAGCCAATTTCTGTACATTTTGTGCATTGTCCTTTCCTAACGACGTTGGTCTTTCTGGTTTATCAGGTAAGATCAGAAATCGAAAGACCTTGGATGAGGTGGCTAGTAATTTTACAAAAGCTATCACGACAGCCTACGAAAGTAATTGCAAACCGAAGAAAATATTTTCGGTAAAAGAAGCGTGCTGGTCGAATGAGAGGTTAGATCATCTCAGAAAAGAGACCAGGAGCGAGTTTACTAAAATGAGAAGATACTCTAGAAATGAAATAAGGAAAGCAAAACAAAATGGTTGGAATGCTTTCTGTTCTTGTATCAAAAAGGGAAGGAGGCGACTAGACTTGACAAGCTGTTTGCCAGGAACTTTGGAGCAATTTTCGGCACTAGGAGATTGGCGGATGGGAGTTTCTCCGAGTCAGAAGAGGAGACCTTAGCCTTTCTAAACTAAACACACTTCCCGGACTTCTCGAAGTGTAGGGAGCGCAGCCCCGATCCTGGGCCTTTGCTTAACCTTCCACAGGCTGAATATCGGGCTCGAAGGCAGTTGGCTATTAGGATTGTGACTGCTGATAGGGTCAGATGGGCGGTGGAATCTTTTAACCTTTACAAGGTCTCCCGGCCCTAATGGCGTCTTCCCTGTACTTTTACAGAGGGCGATAAATGACGTAGTGGGACCGCTGGTCCTGCCACTTAGGGCAAGTCTAACTCTGGAATATATCCCGGGAGTGGATATATTCTGGATTTATGTCCTATTACCCTTACATCTTTCATACTAAGATTAGTTGAAAGACTATTGGATAGATTTATTGGTAGTGAGATCTTAAATCGGTATCCGCTACACAAAGATCAATACGCTTATAGGGCGGGATGCTCTACGGAGACCGCCCTGGTCAAAGCGGTTGACCTAATAGATGGCCAACTACGAAAACAGGGCTTTGCGGTAGGGGACATTGAGATTTATGGACATTGAGGGGTATTTAGTCAGGCCTCCTCGAAGTCTATAAAAAGTGCTATGATAGCTTTTAACACTCCTATAGTAGTTGTTGATTGGACTTATTATATGTTGAAAAACAGGGACCTCCTATCAACAAAAGGGAACTCAGTCCTGGAGGGAATAGTTAATTCTGGATGTGCCCAGGGAGTTCTTTACCCCTTGCTTTGGTATAAGTGGAAACCCTCGGGCTCACTTAGACTGTCTGGGAAAGAGCTTTAATTCACATAGTAGGCTAAATGTCTAGGGGTAATCCTGAATAACAAGCTGCTTTGGAAACAACACTTCGATGAGAGGTGCAAGAAATTAACAGCGGCCCTTTGTTATTGTAGAAGGGCTATAGGTGGCAGCTGGGGTCTTAAAGCCGATACATTATTGTGGATCTATGAAGCGCTTCTGCTCCCTAGGCTGGCTTATGCTTTTGTGGTTTGGTGGAACAGAGTTGAGTTAAAAACTACACAAACATAATTGAAAAGGGTGAGGCTTAGCGGCACTGAGGGCAGCCGGGAGGTGGGCAATAAGCGTCTCCAAAAAAATTTAACGGGTAGGCCTCTTCTCAACATGATCAGAGACAAAACGGTTCCTCTGTACCTATTTGATAAAAAGTATAAGATTAAGGTTGCGGTTACACCTCTGCAGGCAGCATGCCTGTCGGTTGTCATGGTAACGTACAAGAGTAAGAGAGTCAGTGACTTTAAACTTCTCTCCCACCCTCGTTGCTCCTGCCTGCGCAGGCAGGCAGCCTGCAGAGGTGTAACCGCAGCTTAACATACCTGCCAGAGATGATTGGACAAATGGACTGAAAGCGTCAAAATGTAAAATGTTAAAAATCTACATATGAAATACCTAGTTCGAATGTTAAGTGTCTAATAGCGAATTCGGTTATCTGCTGTAGAGTGCTGCAAGCAGGAGTGGCATGTTTAATTTAACAAATCCCCTCTAACGCAGATTGTGCAAAGGATTAAATTACTCTTAAAATAGATAAACCACTAATAAATGCTCTAAGAAATTACTTATAATTATATCGACAATATTTCACGGTTTATGAAGAATAAAAGTGGTGTCCACAACCGAAACAATTTAAAGTGCCCATAGCCGAAGTTTACTATCATATTAAGTCGTCATAAAAAAAAATTTGTATACATTTTTTAATGTCTAAAGTTTTTTATAATAAATGCATCATCATTTAAATATATTTCTAACCAAACTTTTGAAATAAAGGAGCATTCAGACGAGACGCCTGTTTATCCCCGTTTATGCAAATGCTCCAATAGTCATTTGATCTAATTTAAAGGTTATAAATGTTAAAATGATCTAAAGAACATTGAATATAATGTGGTTTTATATAAAAGTCTAATTAATAAAATGAGTTTATTCTATAATTTATTTTTAAGCCAATAATCAAAATATCTAATTCGCATTTTCTATAATCATAAGCAATTATAACATTTTTTCACGCAAACTTTCAACTGATAAAGTAGTTGTATAAGCCAAAGTTTATTTTTTATAATTTTATAATAACCTAATTTTGAAGTGTTATAATTTTTAATTTGTATAAATTGTAATTTAACAAATGTCTGTCAAATCTAAATGTAGTAAAATATAAATTATTTAAATAAAATATCTTTTTTAAAGATTGCTAACAACATCGAGTCGGCAAATGGTCGAATCGTCAAAACGTCTAATCGTCATTTCGTCCAATGCTAAAAACATCGAATCGTCAAATGGTTGAATTCTTAAAACATCGAATCGTCAATTGATCCAATATTCAAAACATCTAATCGTCATTTCGTCCAATGCTCGAAACGTCGAATCGAGAAAAATTCGAAAAATTTGCTTGGTTTAAATAAATGTTAACTTACATCAAGCAAATTATTTAACATTTTCTCGATTCGACGTTTCGAGCATTGGACGAAATGACGATTAGATGTTTTGAATATTGGATCAATTGACGATTCGATGTTTTAAGAATTCAACCATTTGACGATTCGATGTTTTTAGCATTGGACGAAATGACGATTAGACGTTTTGACGATTCGACCATTTGCCGACTCGATGTTGTTAGCAATCTTTAAAAAAGATATTTTATTTAAATAATTTATATTTTACTACATTTAGATTTGACAGACATTTGTTAAATTACAATTTATACAAATTAAAAATTATAACACTTCAAAATTAGGTTATTATAAAATTATAAAAAATAAACTTTAGCTTATAGGGTCAGCCGGGATAAATCCGAACGCTAATTATTTCAGCTAAATTAAAATTTTAAAAAATAAGTTAGACATGAGAATTTTTACCTCAGATCCTCTTCAAGAGATTCTAAGTATTATCCCATTTTCCGTTTGTTAATAAGCAACATCATAAACAAAGATAACGAGTATTGCAAAAATGATTGAAAATCAAAGATGACACTCTTTCAGTACTTTGTCTCGTATTTGAAGAAAAAGAAGCTAAAAATTCATTATATTATTTATAATTGTTTGTTATGAATACTAGAACAAAAACTATTTTTGATTTTTGCCTTCTGTTAACTTTTATTAATAATATCAGACCGTTCGTATTTACCCCGGAAAATTGGAAAACCGGGGTAAATCCGAACGGTATTTTCAATAATTTTTTCTTATATCAGAGCCACACAAAATTGTTTTTATTTGATTACATTATTATTTTAACATTATAAAAGTACATAGAAAAAGTTTTTCTTTCTATATGTATCCTCGTTAGTAATTAATAAGCAGAAACTTAATCTCCGTTCTCTCGAAGGAGTGTTCCACTTTTTTTGCCAAATGGTTTGTTGAAAAAAGTTTTTCAGGATCTTAATAAAATTTAGTATTCTCCGGTTTTTGGGGTCACTGATTACCAATTTGAAGTCAGTTTTTCAAAATTCAAAATGGCGGATCCATATTGGATCCGCCATTTTAAATTTATAAAATCTGACTTCAAATTCGTATTCAGCGACCCCGAAAACCCCTAAGTGGCAAGATTCAAACAAATTTGATCATTTTTAAAAATAAGTTTTAAGAAAGTCTGCCATATTGAATCCGCCATTTTGAATTTAAAAAATTTGACTTTTATTTTTGTATTTACATTCAATCACTCCAAAATACTTTCTGTACCAAGTTTTGCAAAAATCCGTTATGATTTGATAAAGTTATTGAAGGTTTTAATTGTGTAATGAATTTTAATTTTTAACCTGTTTGATTTTTGTATTTATATATGATGCATTATTACGTAATAGGTTTATTATCGTATTTTTTTAGTTTTTATATAAGCTTAACAATTGCAATACTTTAAATTTATTTTCCCTAAGATTTTTCTGAAATACAGTGGCGTTAGTATTTACCCTAGTATTTTAGGAAAGTTGCAAAGTATCGGGGTAAATACGAACGCTAAGTTTCCTGCGATTGTAATTTATCAAAAAATTTTGCTACCCCATAAAACTGTTCTATGGAAGTAAAGCAACAACTACATGCACCAGAATACCGGAAGTATTGTCTTTTAAAAGAAAAAACTTATGTTATTGTTAAAACTTACTTAAAGCGTTCGGATTTACCCCGTCTGACCCTACAACTATTTTATCAGTTGAAAGTTTGCGTGAAAAAATTTTATAATTGCTTATGAATATAGAAAATGCAAATTGGATATTTTGATTATTGGCTTTAAAATAAATTATAGAATAAACTCATTTTATTAATTAGACTTTTATATAAAATCACATTATATTCAACGTTCTTTAGATTATTTTAACATTTATAACCTTTAAATTAGATCAAATGACTATTGGAGCATTTGCATAAACGGGGATAAACAGGCGTCTCATTTAGACCTCTGCAGACTGCCTGCCTGTGCAGGCAGAAGTTCGTTCACACCTCACTTTTCCCGTTGAAAAATGAGGGAAGATTTAAATATCTATTCAAACTCAAATCTTTCCTCATTTTTCAACGGGTAAAGTGAGGTGCGAACAATCTTCTGCCTGCGCGGGCAGGCAGTCTGTAGAGGTCTGAATGCTCCTTAATGAACTGTATAGTTTCCAAAAAAAACAATACACATACATATATTTCCGAACTTCTTGCTATGTAGAGATTCGAGTGTAAAGGTACCGTCCCATGACGGCGTAAAAGCATCGGCATAAAGCAGAAACCATGCGATAGAAAGAGATGAACAGATATCACGTTCTCACTCACATGGTTTCTGCTTTACGCCGACGCTTTTACGCCGTCATGGGACGGCACCTTAACTTAACCTGCAAATTTTTACTTTTTATTTCCTTAAAAACCGCTGTAGATGCATGCGACCACGAAGTAGGATAAGGAGACCTCACGCCCATAGTTCGTAGCGCTAAAACCATGAAGGAGGATAAGGAGATGAAACGGCCTATATTTATTGGCCCTCAAATGGGGGGTCAGAGTAGTGGAGTTTTTTTCTCCCTACTGTCTTCAGCGCCACATTAGGTATAGTGTAGAATTATAATTTATCGTCTGCAATATGTTTGTTTATGACATTTATAAGATGACAGCTGAATAAATCGGGTTGTATTTAAGGTTTGAACGAGTTTTATGACTGAAATTGGAAATAAAAATGAAAAGTTAGTATAAAATAATACGGTGTTAAAATACACAAATATATATAGGGCATTCCATGTCAAGTGATCAAAGTGGAGAACAATTTTTCTCCAATCGTAGCAGAACTTGGGGCTTTTGTAGTACTAATAGATAGTAATTTTCCGTGAAAATATTTTTTTACCTAGTCAAATATTTTCCGATGGGGAGGGGGTTAAATTTTTGTGTTATTCAGTACAATGCTTATTTCAATAATTTTTTACTCTTAAACAATTAAACATACAAATTTGACAAAGTACATTTTGGAAAGGTTTTTTTATGCTCTTTCGATTGGAAATAAGCATTTTGAAAAAAAACTTTTTGACCCAAAAAAATCAAAATTAAATTTCAATTTTTGGGGGAGAGAGACCCGATTTTTTTTAACATTCTAGTCCCACTTTATCATTTATATGTCCTGTTAGGAAAAAACCTCAGCTTTCGTTAAAAAAAATCGGGTCTCTCTCCTCCAAAAATTGAAATTTATTTTTAATTTTTATTTTTTTGGGTCAAAAAATTATTTTTTCAAAATGCTTATTTCCAATCGAAAGAGCATGAAAAAACCTTTCCATAATGTACTTTGTCAAATTTGTATGTTTAATTGTTTAAGAGTAAAAAATTATTGAAATAGACATTACACCAAAAGACACCTTGATAACTTGACGCGGAATCCCTCATATACATATATTTAAAAAAAATTTTTTTTATAGGATGAAGTGCGTATTTGGTCTGATGCTGTGTCATCATACATCACGAAACCATTAACAAAAAATAAAAAAATTTGTGAACTTCATATTAAATCTAGAGATATTGAAAAATATTTCACTACAAAATTGAAAGATGGTACCATCAGCCAAATACCACGGCAAAAACCTACACTCAAAAAAAATGCGGTACCAATATTTTTGTTCACCGACATTAACCCATTAACGCCCATCAGGACGCAAAATTTACCTTGATTTCATGACTCCTATTTTGTATGAAATAATTAGTTAAAAAATTTCGGGCATACCATTTCCGATGTAAAATTTATCGTTCTTTCAGAATATGAAACTATAATTTGTTTATAATTAGGTCAAAAAAAGTTATAACTCTTTTATTGCAAAAAAACACACTTTTTACAACAACAAAAATTTTCGATTAATATTTTAACATAGAAAAGTAAAGAATATCGTCTCAAAAACCCAAAATATCGCGTCCTCGAACCCTCAGCTAAAAAAATTATTAATGAGTTTTAAAACATTCAAGATGGCGGACATGAAAATGGCCATTTTTCCAAAATTAAAAAGGTCGGAAAAAAATTTTGGGCAATTTTTTAAAAAAGTGATTAAATTTACTGGAAAATGGTTACTCGGGGGTTTTTGGGGTCGCTGATTACGAATTAGATGTTACTTTTTCAAAATTCGAAATGGCGGATCCAATATGGCGGACAATTTTTTTAAAAAGTT
Source organism: Leptopilina myrica (nomen nudum) (assembly GCA_032872475.1). Taxonomy (NCBI): domain Eukaryota; kingdom Metazoa; phylum Arthropoda; class Insecta; order Hymenoptera; family Figitidae; genus Leptopilina; species Leptopilina myrica (nomen nudum). The sequence goes on along the minus strand of CM065462.1, from coordinate 15,397,701 downwards.
ATTAAATTTGCTTGAAAATGGTTACTCGGGGGTTTTTGTGTTGCTGATTGCGAATCAGATGTTACTTTTTTAAAATTCAAAATGACGGATCCAATATGGCGGACAATTTTTTTAAAAAGTGATTAAATTTGCTTGAAAATGGTTACTCGGGGGTTTTTGGGGTTGCTGATTACGAATCTGACTTCACATTAATATGTTTACTCCACGTTTGTTAGCCGTCAACAAAATTTTGTTGACGTTGCCCAGCTCTTACCACAAAGAGGTCAACGTGTAAAAGAGTCAATTTTTTTTATTTATTTTTTAAATAAAAAAATTTTTTTTTGTTTTGTTTTTTTTTAAATAAAGGTTATTAAGTTTTAACTCTGCTCTCCTTATATAATTATGACACTATACGTGGTTTAATTGAAAACATGTGAGGCACTGATATGTGCCACATTGAATGCACATTTTTTGTGTCATTTTGCTGTATTAGTAAATCTGGACTTGAAAAATAATTGTCAAAGTACAAGTGGTACTGAGATAATTTTTTAGGAACAACGGAAGTTAGAAGGCTCTGTGTCATTTGCATGACAACACGACTTCCTAAAGGACATTTACTGAGTTTGTCAGCCAAATCAAATGTGTAAAAATTTGACCTTTTACCGCAGTAAATGTCACAGTCAAACAAAAATCCCTCAACACTGCAAATTGCCCACATTTTTATGCCAAATCGAACTAATAGCTTCTGCAATGTCTCGAAACAAAGAACGGTGCCCAAAAAGGGCCAAAATTTGCCCATGAGGGAATTGTAAGAGCATAATAGTTTTCAACAGTTTGAACCCTGCTGAAACCGAAAATGATAGGTAAAAAGTTGTAAAGTAGAGGGAAAGGGGTGAAAAACTACCCCTAAGTCCAGAATTCCAATAAATTATGAAAATTCATAACATCTAAAAAAATGATAAGATCCGCTTGAAAATTGTTACTCGGGGGTTTTCGGGGTCGCTGATTACGAATATGATCTTGGTTTTTCAAAATTCAAAATGGCGGATCCAATATGGCGGATGACTTTATAAAAAAATGATAAGATTCGCTTGAAAATTGTTACTCGGGGGTTTTTGGGGTCGCTGATTACGAATATGAGATTAGTTTTTCAAAATTCAAAATGGCGGATCCAATATGGCGGATGACTTTATAAAAAAATGATAAGATTCGCTTGAAAATTGTTACTCGGGGGTTTTTGGGGTCGCTGATTACGAATATGAGATTAGTTTTTCAAAATTCAAAATGGCGGATCCAATATGGCGGATGACTTTATAAAAAAATGATAAGATTCGCTTGAAAATTGTTACTCGGGGGTTTTTGGGGTCGCTGATTACGAATATGATATTGGTTTTTCAAAATTCAAAATGGCGGATCCAATATGGCGGATTACTTTTTTAAAAAATGATAAGATTCGCCTGAAACTATTTACAGGGGGGTTTTTGGGATCGTTAATAACGAATATGATATTGGTTTTTCAAAATTGAAAATTGCGCATCCTATGTAGCGGATGACTTTTTTAAAAAATGATAAGATTCGCCTGAAACTATTTACAAGCGGGTTTTTGGGATGTAAGTTGCATCCAATCAATGAAGATAAGACGCAAGGCATCTGACCAGTTAAGGTAAGATGTGTGTTGCATCAAATCAATGAAGATAAGACGCAAGGCATCTGACCAGTTAAGGTAAGATGTTTGTTGCATCCAATCAATGAAGATAAGACGCAAGGCATCTGACCAGTTAAGGTAAGATGTGTGTTGCATCCAATCAATGAAGATAAGACGCAAGGCATCTGACCAATGAAGGTAAGATGTAAGTTGCATCCAATCAATGAAGATAAGACGCAAGGCATCTGACCACTTAAGGTAAGATGTGTGTTGCATCCAATCAATGAAGATAAGACGCAAGGCATCTGACCAATGAAGGTAAGATGTAAGTTGCATCCAATCAATGAAGATAAGACGCAAGGCATCTGACCAGTTAAGGTAAGATGTGTGTTGCATCCAATCAATGAAAATAAGACGCAAGGCATCTGACCAGTTAAGGTAAGATGTGTGTTGCATCCAATCAATGAAGATAAGACGCAAGGCATCTGTTGAGAAACATTCTCATTAAGAGAAGAGCAAAGTTAAAAATTCGTTACATGCAGATAAAAAACAATTGAACTGCAGTGGATATAAGAGAGAAATATACTCGTTATGAAATGGATTTATTCAATGGTACGTTGCATGTAGATTAAAAACAAATGACCCCAAAAACTCTCCTGTAAATAGTTTCAGGCGAATCTTATCATTTTTTTATAAAGTCATCCGCCATATTGGATCCGCCATTTTGAATTTTGAAAAACCAATCTCATATTCGTAATCAGCGACCCCAAAAACCCCCGAGTAACAATTTTCAAGCGAATCTTATCATTTTTTTATAATGTCATCCGCCATATTGGATCCGCCATTTTGAATTTTGAAAAACCAAGATCATATTCGTAATCAGCGACCCCGAAAACCCCCGAGTAACAATTTTCAAGCGATTTGGATTTATTTTTTTAGATGTTATGAATTTTCATAATATATTGGAATTCTGGACTTAGGGATAGTTTTTCACCCCTTTCCCTCCACTTTACAACTTTTTACCTATCATTTTCGGTTTCAGCAGGGTTCAAACTGTTGAAAACTATTATGCTCTTACAATTCCCTCATGGGCAAATTTTGGCCCTTTTTGGGCACCGTTCTTTGAAGATATTAAATCTAAAATAAAAATGTCAAAGGAAGAAAAAAGAAAAGTAGAAATTCCTTTTCCTGTAGCTTTTACATTTTATAATAAATTTATGGGAGGGGTGGATTTGCACAATTCCCATTGCAGTAACCTTACGTCCTGCATCAAATCCAAAAACTGGACTTGGTCGATTCTCGTTAAACTAATTCAATCATCAGTAACTAACGCAACTGTTCTAAAAAATTCAGTTTTAGAAGGAGAAAAAGTTGGAACAAAGACTGTTGCATTGGCTATTGCTGATTATTATTTCAAAAAGTCTGGTACCGCAAGTTTAAAATCCCATAAATTACAAACTGTTGCCTCGAAAAAAAATTGCCACTATAATGCAAAGTGCAGCAAAAGGACACAAAAAATGTGCATTCAATGTGGCACATATCAGTGCCTCACATGTTTTCAATTAAACCACGTATAGTGTCATAATTATATAAGGAGAGCAGAGTTAAAACTTAATAACCTTTATTTAAAAAAAAACAAAACAAAAAAAATTTATTTATATAAAAAATAAATAAAAAAAATTGACTCTATTACACGTTGACCTCTTTGTGGTAAGAGCTGGGCAACGTCAACAAAATTTTGTTGACGGCTAACAAACGTGGAGTAAACATATTAATGTGAAGTCAGATTCGTAATCAGCAACCCCAAAAACCCCCGAGTAACCATTTCCAAGCAAATTTAATCACTTTTTTAAAAAATTGTCCGCCATATTGGATCCGCCATTTTGAATTTTTAAAAAGTAACATCTGATTCGTAATCAGCGACCCTAAAAACCCCCGAGTAACCATTTTCAAGCAAATTTAATCACTTTTGCTTCCTCGTGAGGAAGCTTTGTAGTCGTTTAATTTACAAAATTTTTAAAAATCCTTTTGACAAATTTTTTTCTATATGGGACTATGTTATATAAGACCCTGAACAATTGTCCGGATGTATGTGTGTGTGTATGTGTGTGTGTGTGGATCCCGTTTTTTGTGAACACGATAGCTCGAAGAGGTTTCAACGAATTCGGCTGAAAATTGCTAGGAATATTTATCATAAAAATATCTCAAAATGGATTGATGGACATTAAAAAATCTATTAAAAAATTTTTTTTTAATTGAATATTGAAGTTAATATACAATAAAATCTTCTTCTTTGCATCAAGACGAATCGATTGGTATATATAAAGTATAAATTGTATGAGAGTTTATAGAGGTAATGACAATTAAAGCAAAAAAAATACCTTTTTTTATCAAAAATTTAGTTTTTTCATCAAAATTATATTCCAGTACAATAAGATTTTACTCACTTTTTTCAATAATCTTATCCGTTGCATTAAAACGGATCGATTGGTATATATAAAGTATATATTTTATTTGAATTTATAGAATTAAACATAATTAAAACCAAAAATTCGTACTTTTATTAGAAATTTATTTCCTGCTTAAAAATTATGTTGCTTTGGGTTTAAAATAAATAATTAGGAAGATCTTATATTTGAATGCAATAGAAAAATGAGGAAAGCTGTAGAATAATTAAAGAAAATTCTAATAAACTTCCTTTGCCAACCAAATTTTGGTCAATAATTGCTACTTCTCAAAAGTATATTGCATTTTTAGAAATGTGTGATGATAATAATTGCAGCATGAAAAGAGTAATTTTGTCATCAAATATGAGTGTGCAGGTATTTTTTTAACTAAATGAAAAAATTCATAAAAAAAGAATAAATCTAACCATTACATTTGTAGGTAATGATTAACGGAATGGAAATAAAAGTTCCATATAAAGAAATTCCTGTTGAAAAAATTCCAATGCTTCTAGAATTAACGTCTAAATTATTACCTTGTCATTCTAAAGATTCTAACAGGTATGTTAAAAAATATATGTTCTTTACGTTATACTAAAAAATAGTAGGTAATATTTTTAGGTTTAATAAATTTAAATAATTTTAATACTACACAGTGGATTTATGAATGTATACTTTTAAGAATAAAAAGTAAAACATTATATCGTCAGCTTCGTCGCGATAAAATTTTAACATTGCCCTCACCAACAACTTTGGGGAGGTATTTAAAAAACATTAAAGCTTCGTACGGGTTCCAAAATTACATATTTAAAGGCTTAGCTGTTAAAACTGCTTTCATGCCAGCAGAATGTCGAAGAGGTTTTTTTAAACTTTTTTTTTATTTTTAAAATGTTAAATAATAATTATTAAAAAAAAATTGAAAATAATTTTTTTACAATTTTTATTTATAACGAAATTGATGTGAAACATTTTTTTATTAAGTAGTAACCTTGTTTAATCGATTTGTAGGAATATTCGCTGTAGATGAAATCAAATTGTCTGAAACCTTGTCATTCGATCGTGTTAATTTAAAAGTTGAAGGATTTACTGATCTTGGACAGTATACTCCGGAGTACCAGAAAGCAGTTCGGGGAGATCATGCTCTTACAATAATGTTCCCACCCTTTATTGGCAATTTTGTGCAAACGATTGGTTGCTTTTTTAGCAAAGGTAGTGCCAATAGCACTGTTTTGCACAAAATAATATTAGAGGCCATAATACTTGCAGAAAAATCAGGTCTTTTTATTGACGCAGTTGTGACTGATGGTGCAGCATGGAATAGGGCAATGTGGACGAAGTTTGGCGTTTCAGAAAAAAATAAGCGTTTGCCATCCATGCAGCTCAGAAAGAAGACTGTGGTTCCTGTCTGACTATCCACATTTAATTAAAATTTTCAGAAATTTTATTACGAAAATTGGTAAATTCGAAAAAATATTCGTAAGTATAATTTCGATTATTTGATATTTTTAATTTTAATAGTGTAATATATATTAAAACGAGAATTTTTAAAATATGTTAATAGACACCTGATGGATTCATCTCAAAAAAACATTGGTGCGCATTACTTGAGATGTTGCAGCAAGAACCTTATGCTCTAAAAGTTAATTATAAACTACGTAAAGAACATATCGATCTTAAATTTTATCAAAAGATGAATGTTACTCTTCCCTTTCAGGTATAATAAAGATAAAATGTTATTTATCAATATTTTATTTATTATCGCCTAAAACTTATTATTATTTTATTAATAAATTGTAATTAAAAAATAATTTGATTAAATCAAATAAAAATTATTTGATTCAATTAAATGGTTCACTTGCTTATTAGTATTAAACAAAAAACTGAAGAAAAATTTTTTTCAAGTAAATATTTATTTGACTTGAATTTATTTCACTTTATTTTTATTGAAGTCATAAAAAATTACATTATTAGTAAATATTTCTTTTATAATAGACAAGTTAACGATTATTTAAATCAAAAAAAAATTTTCTGTATAATTTTTCATTAAATTTAACATTTTCTATATTTTTTTAGTATTCAGGATGCTCTTGAATGTTATGAAAATCTTCATCAAGATCTTGAAGATTGCAGAGCAACAAAAGAACAAAAGAACGAAGAGTGGAATGTGAGTTATCAGAAAAATATATATCTTTTAATAATCAGTTTCAAAATTTTTACATATTATAATAGTTTAAATGTTTTCTTTATTTAAATAACTTATTTGCTTCTACTCCATTTTAGATAGAAAATTATTTTTGAATTAAAAATGATTTAATTTTTACTTCGAAAATAATTTATTTGTTTTAAAACAAATTTTTATTTAAATTAAACTATTATTTTTTTATCAACAATGATATTTCTTTGATTTAAAAATTTTTTTTATGTCACTTAAAATTAGAAAAAGCTTGCGTAAATCAAATAAATTTTCTTTTAATTAAAAAAAATTATTTCTGGTTGAAAGAAAAAATTCATTTACATTTCAGATTATTAAAAACTTCATTGAGTATCTTAAGGATTGGGAAAAAAAGCTAAAGATACAAATCAAAAATTTTTAACTGAGAATTGCTGCTACGGCCTAAAGATTTCATTACAAGCTGCTTTAGAGATTTGTCAATTTTTGGTTGATAAATGCAATTTTAAATATGTCATGACAGGTCGTCTAAATCAGGATTGCGTTGAGGTATTATGTGTCTACTTTTGCATGAGAAAGGTCCATCTGTTTGAAATGTATATTTATAAAACAATTTTAAGAATCTAAAATCTAATTTAAAAAAAATCTTTTTAATTTTCCGTCACCAACATTTTTTAGGACTTTTAAGATAATTTTTAAACTGTCGCGTATTAATTTTTAAAAAGTTTTATTTATATAAAAAAGATCGTCTACATACAATTGGCAACAAGAAATATCTAAAAATAATTTCATCGACTACTAAAATAATTGTTTATTTAGTATTACCTGCGCGGAGAAAACTGGAAATTTAAAAGTAGATATTAAAAAAAGATATTAATGCTTAACATAATATATTTTAATAATTAATATCTAGATATTAAAATAAACATCTAGATATTTACACTGAATATCCATTTTTTCTGTATGAACAATGTAGGTAAAATCTATCTGCAACTGGATTAAAAGAATATTTTCAAATACAGATTTTTCAGAGATTCTTTGGTTTGATGAGGGAGTGCTGTGGGGCTAACGATCACCCTGATTCCATACTGTTTATACAAATGTATAAGCTTGTTTCAACATACTCATTAATCAAACCGCCGAAAGGTTGCAACGTCGAAGGGAGTGAAATTTTAGATACGTTATTGAGTTTAAAAGACATTGAAGATGACAGAAATCGAAAAGAGCAATGGGAAGGTATTATCGATACTATTTTAGATAAAGGGAATGGTACAAACTATTTACAAGATTCGGCAACAATATTTTTAGAACATAACTACACATTATCCGAAGCCTCAGAATATGCATTAACTTATGTCTCAGGGTATGTCAGCAGAAAAGGCAATTGTTTTGCTAAATTTTTAGTGAATAAGAAGACATTTTTATGTCACGATTGTGTTAACACGTTAACTCTATCAGAAAATGACTTGATTCCTGAAAGACATAAATTAATTGAATTAAAATCGAAAGGCTATTTGAAACACCCCACTCTTAAGCTATATAATTTAATTTCTGTTTTGGAAATGTCAATTTTGAAAACATTGAAAGAAAATGACATTCAGGAGAATACTCTTTTAAAAGTTTCAGAAACTTTAGAAAAGTGTTCTCCAATAAATTTTATTGGATGTGGTGAACACGAAATTCTATTAACAAGACAAATAATTATATTTTATCTAACAATGAGAATGTTATTCGTGTGTAAAGAATACAACAAAATACATAACGAATTGAAAGAGAAAACTAGAGCTAATCGGAAAGCTGCAAAACTAACAGCAATATCACGTACAATGGAAAAAAGTTTTGATGCATCCAAAAATAATTGATCTGCCGGATCAAAGAAGGGCACATAAACTCGCCGCGCTGAAAAACGTTGGCCCCTGGACACTTAAAATTAAACTTTTGATTTAAATTGTTTATTATGCATATCCTTATAGAAAATTTGATTGCGCATCTTTTCTTCTTATAAAAATGTTTTTCAATCTATTACCATTTTCGAAATAATAAAGAAAAACTATTTTTTTGAAAACATGAAATTTAATTAAATTTTTCACTTCAACTCGCGATATTTCAGTCAATTTTGCATATTTTTCAATGACACAAAAACTAAATTACTCGTTGAAATATCCTGAGAATGATGAAAGAAGAAAAAAATTGTTTTTATTAAAAATAAAATTGTTATTAATTTTTTTCTGAACAATTGCAAAAACCGTGATGTGCAATTTTCACGAGTTTTGTTTAACGGGCGAATTTTAAGCAGCAACAAACTTCCAGTGAGAAAGTTGTTTATTGCAATTTAAAGAAGTTTTTTGGAAAGTTATATTACAATTGAACAATTAGTAACAAATTAGTGAGTGTTTACAGTTGCGCGAGCTGCTGAACGGAATGTTTGTTTTGATTTACTTAACCTCTAAAGGCGAAACAACACTGTGACATATGCTGTTGAGCTTCTTTCAACAAACGGGCGTCACACGTTCAGCCGCGCGTGCAACTTTAAACATTAACTAATTTGTTACTAATTGTTCAATTGTAATATAACTTTCCAAAAAGCTTTTTTAGACTGCAATAAACAACTTTCTTACTGGAAGTTTGTTGCTGCTTAAAATTCGCCCGTTAAACGAAGCTCGTGAAAATTGCACTTCACGGTTTTTGCAATTGTTCAGAAAAAAATTAATAACAATTTTATTTTTAATAAAAACAATTTTTTTCTTCTTTCATCATTCTCAGGATATTTTAACGAGTAATTTAGTTTTTGTGTCATTGAAAAATATGCCCAGCTTAAAATTCCCGTACATGATCCTTAAAGGATCCTCTCGGGATCCTGTACTGGTCCTGTGCAGGATCCTTACCGGATTCCATACTCTTCCTGTACAGGATCCCGACCGGATCCCATACGGGATTTTGGGACAGGGTTCATGTGCAGGTTCCTATACAGGAACCTTAGCTATCAAAGGTTCCTGTAAATGTTCCTGTACAGGATCACTTGCAGGATCCTGTACAGGAAATTTTTAATTTTTTTAATTTTTATATGTTCAGCAACAATGGACATATATAGACTTCATATTTCAATATGTTAGGCTCGTATAACAATGTTGGACAGAAAAATGTATTGCGCATTCGAGAAACTCATAGAAAACTATTGCGCAGGAGTTTAAAATATAAATAAATTAATTGAGGAAACCGTGTAGGATCCTTTACAGGTTCCTTTACACTTAAGTACCTGCAGTTTACAAAACTGCAAAGGATCCTGTACAGGAAACTTTACAAAGTTTCCTGTACAGGAATCTTTGATAGCTAAGGTTCCTGCATCGGAACCTGCAAAGGAACCCTGTCCCAAAATCCTGTATGGGATCCGGTCGGGATCCTATACAGGAAGAGTATAGGATCCTGCACAGGACCTGTACAGGATCCTGATAGGATCCTTTAAGGATCCTGTACGGGGATTTTAAGCTGGGGCAAAATTGACTGAAATATCGCGAGTTGAAGTGAAAAATTTAATTAAATTTCATGTTTTCAAAAAAATGGTTTTTCTTTATTATTTCGAAAACAGTGATAGATAAAAAAAAATTTTATAAGAAGAAAAGATGCGCAATCAAATTTTCTATAAGGATATGCATAATAAACAATTTAAATCAAAAGTTTAATTTTAAGTGTCCAGGGGCCAACGTTTTTCAGCGCGGCGAGTTTATGTGCCCTTCTTTGATCCGGCAGCTCAATTGCTGCGATTCCAACGAAAATAATTTAATGCAAGAAAAACAAAGAAAACGAAAAACAACGACAGCCAAAGAAGAAGCAACTTATGCAAAAAGAAAAAAATTAATATGGATATTCAGGAAAGTAAAAAACTAAATGGTATGTATAAATATTTTATTTTATATTATAACAAATTTATATCTACGTTAAATATTTTTACAACAATATTTATGTTTTACTGTTTTAAAACTGTAAACACTACGTGTAGAAAAGATAATTATATGATATTGACTAACAATTTCAGTTATTTACTCTAATTATTTATTTAAAAAATGTAATTATTGCACCCAAAGATAAATGTTATTTAAACCATATATTTTTTATTTCAGTTAATAAAAGTATATTTGTATCAGAACTAACTACGTATGTTTTGTTTTAAATATAATTTTTTTGACATAAATAAAACATACATTTCATCCAAATAAAAAAACATAAAGTTTATATGAAGCATCAGGCCATAGGCTCACGATGCATAAAAATAGCCAGAATTTACTTTATGTTTCAAATCACTTTAAAAGTCTCAATTTGAAATCAAATGAAACTTTTTGTATCATTTTCATAATTAAATTATTATTCATACAAAAAATATACTATATATAAAGTATATTCTATTATGTTATATATAACCCAATCAGCACATATGCTTGCCACGAACTTGCCACAAGCTTGCCTTGCGAGATGTGCAAGCTTGCACGGCAAACTTGATGCAAATTCATGGCAAGTACTAAAATGTCCTAAATTTTGCAAGGTTGTAATGCAAGCATGCAGTAATATTATATAATAATATACTATTAATATATATATTATTATTGATATTATTATATTACTATATTACTATATATTAATATCAACGTCTGCCATGACTTTAACAATTTTTAACTGTTATCCACTGATCACGGATAATAGTACATAACCCCAATTCTTTGGGGAAATTAAAAATCATTTTTATTATAATAAAAATAATTGTTATAATTACATGTGTAATATTAAATAAAAGTTGAATGTTAAATTTTTTTTTAATATTAGGGGAGAGTGGTCCCATACCGACCCCCCTCTGTTTCTCAGAGATGGCGCTACTGGTAAAATCGGCTATACCGTCAGTCGCACACATTCATGACACAAACAAGTTGGCAACAGGTTTTTATAATAAGTTTTATTTTATTTACGAGATTTAAGCAATATTAGATTTTAGCATTGTTTAAATTAATTTTTGACCTGTACGGAAATCAGGATAATAGTGTTTATTTGAATACAGAAAAATTTATACGTGAGTAATTTTAATTGTTTATGACCTTAACTTCAAGGAACAATGTTAAAATTAAATTGATTCTATTGATATAAGTGATTGAAAAAACATTTTATGAAAATAGAGGGGGTGGTATGAAACCGACCCCCTAGGGGTGGTCCGATACCGACCCCCCATATTTTTTAATTGTAATTGTTCAATCTTTTCTTCCTTATTGTTGACATAAAGTGAGGTTAGGTTTTGTGTATTTACTTTTACATTTTACAGATTTCGAAAGTATTATACTATCAATTCACTTTCCAACACCTTCGGAAGTATTTAAGTACCAGCACGAAAAAACATATTTATAACAATATTTGTACATACTTTTTAGAAATGGGTCGAAAATTTAAACGCAAAACGGTAAAAAGAGATACGGAAGTTTTGCAGAAAGCAGTTGCAGCTAGAAAATTGGGATCATCGCTTCACGCAGCTTCTCGAGATTTTGGAGTTCCTCGATCAACATTGTTGTTGCATCGAAAAAATAATGAAATTACGGGATCAGAGACAGAAGAAATAATTGAACAACCGAGAGAAATGAATGTTGACAATATAAAAAATTGCAACTAAAGGGTTTAAAACTGTAATTTCAAATCTTTGTTTACTGGAATTATTTTATATATTGGATTTGGTATTTTATTTAATTAAATTATTATTTTCTTTAGATATTCACAGAAGAACAAGAAATTGCTTTTAAAAATTATCTTCTTCACGATTCAGATATATATTTTAAATTGACATTGATAGAAGCGAGATTACTGGCTTATAAATATTCGAAAAAAATAAATGCTAAACATCCTCTTACTTGGGATCGCGATCGCAAAAGGAGGAGCAAGTCCTTCTGGGTGGACAAATGCAAACCTTTTCGTCGAATTTTTGAAAAGTTTCCAACAATTCACTCGCTGTGATCGTAATCACCCTATACTTCTTCTCTTGGACAACCACGAATCACATCGTTCTTTAACAGCATTGCAATTTTGTCGAGAAAATGGAATTCATGTTGTATCGTTTCCACCTCACTGCTCCCATCGGTTACAGCCACTCGACGTTAGTGTATTTGGTTCATTTAAAACTGCACTTGATAAGCAATTTGAAACATTCATGAGAATAAATCCAGGGCGCGTTGTGCAAATATTTGAGATTCCAGCAATGGTCTCACGAGCGTTAGAGCTTGCTGTCAATGAAGTGAACATAAAATCTGGATTTCGAGCGACGGGAATATGGCCAATAGATGGTGAAAATAACACACGGAGAAAAATAAATAGTAATAGGGTCAGACCATTATTTATCGAATAAATTCGTTGCGGCCTAATTTTGGGAAAACATGATTTTTTCAGGAATGATTCTTTATCATGTCTAGGGAACGAAATAAAAAGAATTATGTTAAAATATTTATTACTTTTCTCAAAATATGAATGTAAAAAGGAGAAGGTGCCGAAAAATGTCACTTTTTAGCTGTTAGAAAATGTATAAAAAAACATAAAAAATGCTTCAAAATGTAAAAAAAGTTATTGATTCTTGTTTAAAATTACTTGATTAATTAATCCGTATTCAATAAACTAGTAAAACATTACAATAATAGATAAAATATGGTTTTAAAGTTGGTGTGCCAAATAACCTAATTTTTGCAACTTTTATCAATGAATTACAAGAAAGTGAAATTGTTAAATTAAAAAAAAACTCACCGAATATAGAGTATTTTCGATGAAGTTTCAGATTTTCTTATCAGTTTTTCTGTTTTTCCTTTAAAATATACAAGAAATATTAAGTTGAAAATACGCGATTTCTAAATTTTTTCAAACTTTGCAACTTAATATCTCCGTTATAGAAAAATAAAAAAATTTGGCACTTTCACAGCTATTAAATCACACCAAAATCTACACGCACCAAAAAGTTTCGTTTTGGTCCCGAATCTAATTTAAGAGATACAAGTGTTTACAAAATTTTACTTTATTTCAGGTTAAAACTGTATATTGTCTTCTAACCATGTTTTATCTATTATTTTAATGTTTTACTAGTTTATTGAACACGAATTAATTAATCAAGTAATTTTAAACAAGAATCAATAACTTTTTTTACATTTTGAAGCATTTTTTAAATGTTTTTTTATACATTTTCTAACAGCTAAAAAAGTGACATTTTTCGGCACCTTCTCCAGTTTACATGCATATTTTGAGAAAAGTAATAAATATTTTAACATAATTCTTTTTATTTCGTTCCCTAGACATCATAAAGAATCATTCCTGAAAGAATCAATTTTTTCCATATTAGGATGCAACGACTTCATTCGATATATAATGGTCTGACCCAATAATAATTATATTATTTTCGATTTTGTCAAACGCCTAGTAATATTTAAAATTTCCAGAGCAATTAATACTCTGAGCAAAGCAATTATTATTACAAATTCTTGTTTTCTTTTTATAAATAAAAATAAAATAATCAGTGCGTCCAAAAAATATTTCTTCAAGTAATTAACTGTTTCATCTTCGTTAAAATTAACTATAATCATTCATGGCTTAACTACTTCTCCCTTAAAAGAGATCCAAGAAGTAACTAACAAATTTTCAATTCGCAAGTTATTTGCGAAGTTCATAAAATTCATACAAGCAACATGACAAAATGGGCCTAATAATCGTATTACTCTCGGGTCATTTAAGGAAGTGGTGCTTTGGTTTAAAGCAATTTGGAAATAATTCTTGCAGTAGAGTTAGATATTCTTTTATCGTGTAATCTAAGAGGTTAACGCAACCGAATTGACAACACTTTGAACTCACACATAATGTTATGTGCTGCAAAAGAATGATGAGTCGTCAATGTTTCGAATCTTCCGGTACTAAATGACTAATTATCATTGATAAATTTCGAATTAAACACATCATTTCACTTGCTGACATTGAAAATGTTCGATTTTTTAAACGAGTTTCTTTAAAATCAGATGGCTTATTTCTTCTTGTAACCTAGAAATGTTGGATTACTTTGACGTCAAGCTACAGTTGCTGCGCATGACAGTAGTGACGTGATCACACACACACACACACAGGTGTGTAATAGTAGTGGTACGGATTACTACTTTTTAATATAAAAGTAGAATTATTACTATTCCATAGGAACTTTTACTAGAAACGCAACACCATTTTTCTCCGTGCATCAAAAATCTACCTAAAAAAATTTTTTGGTTCAATTATTTCCAATTTTTTTTTATGATATGTCATATACACGGAGAGAAATATCATACTAATTAAGCATGGGCAGCCGAACCGAATAACGCACAGACACAACTACGCGTAATTTGCTTGGAATCCATGCCAAAATCGCATGGGTCCATGCGATTTTCACACCATCTATTGCAACTTTCGCATACTGAGTCTATGGAAAAATAGAGTGAGAAAGTCCATGCTATAATCGATTGGAATTTTTCTCCGTGTAGGTTATTAATTTGTTAGACAAATATTTTTAAATTTGATAAAAATTTGTTCGAGGGGGAGGGGATTAAAGTTTTGAACTTTTGCGTGACACGCTTAACTTTGATAATTTATTATACTTAATCAGGGTGTCTAATGTGTCAGGGAAACTCTCCAGGTCAGGGAAAAGTCATGGAATTGATTTTTTGTATGTAAAAGTCATTGAATCTACTTTATTTTCTGGAATTTTTTTTTTGAAAAAATAGAAAACTAGTTTCACTTAATTTCACACATTTTGTGTTACTTCTTAAGGGGATGAACGTGCACGACTTTCCCTGACAAAAACATAAACCTCAAAATGAGATGTTTCATATGGGATATATTCATACTTCAGTTAATGTCTGGAATAATTACTGACAAGACTGATTTAGAATATAAAAATCTTTGTCAACAACCTATCGTTATTCAAAGGTTTAAAAGTTTCAATCAATCTAAAAATCGATTAGATCACTTTTGGTTTAATATCGTTAATGCTTACAATGAAAACAATTATAAAAATCTTCTTTTTTTGGTAAAAATTGTAATGGTCTTATACCATGGAAACGCGGCAGTAGAACGGGAAAATAAAAAAAAAGAAAGAGATGAAGCTGATAAAGAATCAAAAAAGAAAGTTTCTAAAAAATTAAAAGAACTGGAAATGAAGAAAAAAAAGTATTTAGTGATGCGATGCAAGAACCAGTTTTCATAGATGAAGAGATAGAGGCTCTAAAAAGAGTTTAATTATAAAATAAAAAAAAGTATTCGAGAAAAGTTTGATATATAAAAATTATTTTCGATTTTTGTAAATAGTTCAATATCAATGAACTAGATATATATTTGTTAAAGCGTTTATTGTTAAACAATTTATTTTGTTTATTAAAGCTTCGTTACATTAAAAGGCATTTAAACACTGAAAAAACCTAGTCTCAAAATGAGTATCATACGCTACTCATTTTGAGTTGCAACAAAAATGAGACTCTTAGGTGGCGCCACGTTCTATGGCGTTTAACATAGTCTAATTTTGAGATGCAACAAAAATGAGACTGGGTTTTTTGTGTGAAGTGCACTGAAAAGAATAATAGGTAGAATGTGCTTTTTACTAAGGCAATTTTTGCCTAAGTAAAAAAGAAATTCACGAAAAGTAATTGTTTCTTTAAAAAAAGGCCATTTTTGCATTAGTTAATAAGGTTAAAATCACAAGACAAATTTTAATTTGAATATTTAGAAAATACGATATGAAATAATTAGGTTTTACCTTTTTATTAATTGAAGCATTGGCTGCAATAAGGGGACGGACGCTCTCTCCACGTATATTCAAGCCAGTCAAGCTTTCAAAATTTCGAAAAAAATGAAATTCAAATTTTTAAATTTTAAAAAGTTCTACCTTATAGGTAGTGATGCATGTCGAGCAAATAGAAGTCATTTGTTTTTTCGTCTCCTTTCATAAAAGAAGTGAGATCGAGACTCGCTCGACATGTAACACTACTTATAGGAAATAAGAAGGCGCATCTTTTTTTCCTTACAAATTTTTTTCTAAAACAAATATTTTCCAAAATATACTTGAAAAACTGAAAAATTTTGCTAATAAAAAATCATTCAATTTTAAAACATAAATCATCATATCTTGGGCAAATATTGATGAATTTAATTCAAAAAAAATTCCGTACACTCGTTTGGGTCCATAGAAGACGATGGCATAATAAAAATTTCAAAAAATGAAAATTTGTTTAAACATTTTTAATTGTAAACAGAGCTTTGTCACCAAAGACGTTTTCTTAACTTTGACAACAAAAAGTCTGCGAGGAATTTTAAGTTTGAACAAACTTCCAGTGAGACATTTATTGATTATCATGTAACAAAGTTTTCTGTGAATTTTCAAAGAGATTCCTTATTTATTTACAGAAATATAAGAGTATTAACAAATACGGTGGCGCCGCCAGCTACAGCCACTATGCGTAGATACTCAACATAACAGCTGATAATAAAGGATTTTTCTTTACAGAACATATAAACTTATATTTATAATAATATTTATTTATATAATATTTATTTATATAAATAAATAATAAATAAACTTTTTTATATAAATTATATATTTTTTTTATAAGAAAATGTTTTAAATATAGGAACATTGAAATGATAATTCGGCATTTGTTGATTCATTCAAAATTTTATTTTCACAAATAAGTTTTGTTATTGATTAAATAATGTGTTTAAAAATTATATTTCAAAAACAATATTCAATGTGGAATGCAATTAAATGTCTTCGAACAATTTAATAGACACTTAAATAGTATAAAGTTAAACTTTCAACTATTTAGAATTGAATTTTTACCATTTACATACAGTTAAACAATACAACAATACAGTAAACTATCTACACTATCTAAATAATAATAGTATTACCTTGTTTCTATTATTTATTTATATAAATAAATATTATTATAAATATAAGTTTATATGTTCTGTACAGAAAAATCCTTTATTATCAGCTGTTATGCTAAGTATCTACGCATAGTGGCTGTAGCTGGCGGCGCCACCGTATTTGTTAATACTCTTATATTTCTGTAAATAAATAAGGAATCTCTTTGAAAATTCACAGAAAACTTTGTTACATGATAATCAACAAATGTCTCACTGGAAGTTTGTTCAAACTTAAAATTCCTCGCAGACTTTTTGTTGTCAAAGTTAAGAAATTTGTCTTTGGTGACAAAGCTCTGTTTACAATTAAAAATGTTTAAACAAATTTTCATTTTTTGAAATTTGTATTATGCCATCGTCTTCTATGGACCCAAACGAGTGTACGGAATTTTTTTTGAATTAAATTCATCAATATTTGCCCAAGATATGATGATTTATGTTTTAAAATTGAATGATTTTTTATTAGCAAAATTTTTCAGTTTTTCAAGTATATTTTGGAAAATATTTGTTTTAGAAAAAAATTTGAAAGGAAAAAAAGATGCGCCTTCTTATTTCCTATAAGGTAGAACTTTTTAAAACTTAAAAATTTGAATTTCATTTTTTTCGAAATTTTGGAAGCTTGACTGACTTGAATATACGTGGAGAGAGCGTACGTCCCCTTATTGCATCCAAGCCTTCAATTATATTTACAATATAAGTAAATCCGAAATTTTCCTAAAAATTTATTAAATATTAAATTAAATATTAAATATAACACACACAATCATGTTAATAACATTCTTTTCAGAGTGGAGTAAATAAACAAAAAATTGTTTAAAATTTTTTATTCATAAAAAAAATTTTTTTTATTAACTTTTTTGCTTTTTAAAGTATATGAGCGATTCCACGTCAAGTGATCAAGGGGTCTTTTTGTGTAATGTTTATTTCAATAATTTTTTACTCTTAAACAATTAAACATACAAATTTGACAAAGTACATTTTGGAAAGGTTTTTTCATGCTCTTTCGATTGAAAATAAGCATTTTGAAAAAAAAATTAATTTAATTTGATTCAAAATTAAGATCTGTAGTGGGATTTGAACAAAGTACTTTCTACCACACTACATGGTGACTTTTTGCAAGTAGTCTTCCTGTATAGAAATAAGAAAAGTACATCTGCATTTCTCACATTCTTAATCTACACTATAAAGCTGTTGATAGAATAGTTACGCTATTTATTGTTGTATAGCGCTACTCAACGTTTGAACTTATAGCTCTATTAAAAAAGGAGAGTTGCTCTCCTAAACTTGACTACCTGTGGCGTTGAGTTAGCGGTTGCTTAACAGATAATTCTGCAACTCGATCAAAAAAGAGAGCTACTCTCCCAAAAATAAAATGAGCTATGCGTTTCTTTTAACGCAGCACTCAACACATGGAGCGAACAGTTCTGTCAACAGTTTTTCGGTGTAGTTACTTATAAAATATGTGAAATGAAGGAAAAATATCTTTAATTAAGGTTTCATTGTTTAAATATGTAAAGAACATCAATTAGAGAAGATAGATGTGACGCTCCACGATGAAACGGACCTATTTTCCAAACAACATTAGGCTTTCACCGCGGAGCGTCACATACAAATAGTAATCAGATGATGTTAGTCATTAAAGTACCTGAATGCGTTTTTCCATGGTGATCAAGTCGCTGCATTCTTCATTGTGTTGGTGCCGCACTTGGCATTTCTATTCACAAAAACAGTCAAAGAAAAGTTTAGTATATTACTAAATCTAATAAATTCATACAAAAAAGCAATCCATACAGAAAGAATAGAATAAGAAAAGATTCGAAGACATTCACGTAACGCGACAAATTATTTGTTGGTTTTTTAAAACCATACCATTAAAAAGGCAATATTACTTATAAATAGTGAATTAAAATCTTTCTTGAATTTTAAATATTCTTGTGCATTCCTAATTTTGTATTATAACAAAAGGCGATTATGGTTCCAATCCAAAAATATTAAAATGTGAATTCATATAAAATATACCCAATGTGATTTTACCATCAAATTTTGTATATAAGATGATTTTTAGAGTTGCATTCCGAGCGAGAAATATATAATAACGAGAATCATTCTCGTTTTCCATAAGAACATCTCGTCTCGAAAGGCGAGATTATATGAGCCTTCCAATTCTATAACTCGCCCGACGCTCGGAGACACGCGCTAATACCAGTCGGGTAGCAGTGATAGGCCCAGAGGCGCTCACTGCTACCCGACTGGCATTAGCGCGTGTCTCCGAGCGTCGGGCGAGTTATAGAATTGGAAGGCTCATATAATAACGAGAATTTCATATTTTCTCGTTTATTTCTCGTTATAAAAATTAAAAGGAAACAATATATGTGTAGATTATACACAGTAAACTAAGATTTATTAAAGAACTTTGCAGCTTAAATTAACACAGAAAAAAATTAAATACTTTAATTTGTGATATTATTTTTCCATGAAAAGAATGTGCAGGCCCGGATCTATAGGGGGGCAAGGGTGGGCAAGTGCCCCGGGCGCCAATTTTATAGGGGAGCCAAAATTGCTTCTGTTATATGGAACAATATTAATATATTAAGAAAAAACAAATTTTTTTTTTCATTGTTTTAGTGAACAACTATGAATAGACATTAAGGGCATGTCCAAGTTGTGAAATGTAAACAAACCAAAATGCAAGCAAACCGAGCACTAAAATCACATTTTTCCAACAGCCTTTTTTCTCACAAAAATTACCATTTTTACACTTTCTTAAGGGAAATGGTAAATTAGAGTGTCAAAGTTACCAAAGAAATAATTTTTGACTATAAGCAATGAAAAGAAATTAGTAAAATAACAAATTAAAATCACCAGTAAAATAGCATATGCTATAGGCAGTCCGCAATAGCACCACTCATTAAAACGAAAGCATATGCTTTCGTTTTCCAGAGCTCGCTTCTACGCCTTGCAGAGCTGAAATAATTAGAAAACAACTAAGTTTTATTCCAAACAAAATGTGTACTTCCACATGGTGCTGTCAATGCATTCTTAATAAAGTATGCGCATGCGCAGAGAGCAACAGAGTCTCAAGTCGCGAAAAATTAAAGTGTTTGACTATATCAACCGTATGGACGATGAAGAAGTTTTTATCCTTTCCCTTGTAATTTCAAGAAGGAAAGGAAAAAAATTTCGTCGAAAATGCTATTTTACTGGTGATTTTAATTTGTTATTTTAGTAAATGCTTTTAATTGCTTATAGTCAAAAATTATTTCATTGCAAACTTTGACACTCTAATTTACCATTTCCCTTAAGAAAGTGTAAAAATGTTAATTTTTGTGAGAAAAAAGGCTGTTTTAAAAATGTGATTGTAGTGCTCGGTTTGCTTACATTTTGGTTTGTTTACATTTCACAACTTGGACTTGTCCTTAATGTATTACTACATTTAATGTTTATTACTTCAAATATATTTAAATACTTAATTTGAAATATAATGCTTTTAATATAGCCTTTTAACAATAAAATACACAATGGGTTTAATTTAAACTATATTTTAAATTTGATTTAATAAGTAAAATATTATTTTAATGATTAAATCTAGATCCGGCTCTGAGAATGTGTCTGTGAATTAAAATCAAATAATTTTTAAAACATATTGATTAAATAATCCTTCGATGGATTACACCGTTAAGATTAAATCCTTACAAATTATTTTAATCCATTTTGGTATTAAAATAATACTCCATAAGTTTCTGCGTGATTACATTAATTTATAAAAAAGTATGGTGTAGTAAAAACATTTTGAGTAATAATAATTCATAATTTTAATTTTAATATACTTAGAATTTTAATAATTTTCAATTGGCATGAAAAAATATATGACATAAATAATTTATTGTTCTACTTCTAGATGCCCCAAAGAAATAAAACATTATATTCTTAACATTAAATACAAACTTTAATTGACAAAAAATACAGTTATTTGATAATGCCAAATTAATAAGCATATGTGAAAAAGATATTAATACTTTTTGTTTTATAATTATTGTAAATTCATTTTCTGTTGAATTGACGTTGCTAAGGAACAGGTAGACCAAGAATTAAGCAACATTAAAAATCGTACAGATGAATCATTCTAACGATTTCGATGTTTCGTGATAGTCAAAGAACTCCTTGAGAATAAACTCTCGGATGACACTGATGTTGCTTGGATAGGTTTATTGGTGGCTTTTTCACCACTCTAGAATCTCAGTTTTGCTGTCAGCCCTTTTTTCTGAACATTAATATTCAATTCTCTTTTCCAGTCACAAATACAAACATTAACAGGATCTTCTTCAAACAATGAATTTAAATTTAAATCATCGTTTTTATCGCTGTCCAATATATTTTGAACATAGTTGTTGCAGTTTGGTTCATTGGTTATCTATAATTATTTAAATAATTATAATTGGTAGAGAAATTTGAAATTTGAAATAGTTTTCATTTCGAAATATTATTTGAAGTTTAATTTAAAAACTATTTTTAAATTAATCATACCGCATTGCTAACAATATTATACAATTATTATTTACTTTATTCAGATGATTTTTCAAAAGAAAACAAAATTGGGCAGACATAAGATAATAAAAGTCTTATTCAAAATGTAATCCGATATAATTCTTATTCAAATGTAATAATAAATCATTTCTTTTTTTTATTGAAGGTTATTATTTCTGCTTTTATAGATAGTAACTTATACACGGCAAAAATAAGTACATTAAAGATTACTTGACAGTATTTGACTTTTGGATGGGACGATAATTCAGTAGATATTTCATAGACTGTCCTAGAATTTTTCATTGACTTATGTGAAATAATCACAAGCAGTGCTGGAATATTTAAAGTAATCAATTGAATATTTTAAATATTCTAGCACTGCTCGTGATTATTTCACATAAGTCAATGAAAAATTCTAGGACTGTCGATGAAATATTTACAGAATTATTGTCCCATCCAAAAGTCAAGTACTGTCAAGTAGGCTTTCATGTACTTATATTTTCCGTGTAATAATATTTAAACATTAATAAAATCCAGAATATAATTTTTTAATTGAATAATCATAAAAAATTTTCTTTTAGATCCTTTTACAAATCTATAAATTAAGTTATGTCATTTTTGCGAAGACAAAAATAAAATATTAAAAATTATTCTTTTAATTTATTTTATATGAATTCAAATACAATCATTAAGAGCAATCATCAATTAATTAATAATGGATTTGTACTTTTTGTTAATTGATATCAAACCATCAAAATTTATTTTACGTAGTTTATGCATATTGGATTTTGCAAACTTACAATTATGAAATGATTTTGCATGATTTTTAATCTTGAAATTCCCATATTACCTGTAAGAATTAATATTTTACTGATTCAAATATTGACAAAAATCGAAGTGAACCACCTGATATTAAGGGAAAAGAGTATATAAAAATAAAAAAGTCTGTATGATTAATTAATTAATATTATTAATATTAATAAATATTCTCAATAAACTTTTAAAAATAATACAAGGAAATTTGAATAAGAATTATATCGGATTACAATTTTAATAAGACTTTTATTACCCTAAAACTTGAATAAGACTTTTATTGCCCTAAAACTTGAATAAGAATTATAATACCCTGAACTTGAATAAGAACTATATTACCCGGAACATCGAATAAGAACTATATGGCACAGAATCTTGAATAGGAACTATATGAAAGTGATTAAATAAAATGTCATCAAAAGTAGAAGTAAAAGTAGAAAAATTAAAATAATATATTAAAAAATCAAAAACTCCAACTTTTTGCATTACTTGTTTTTCATGGTCCTGTATTATTTGAGAATAATCTGCACTAAAGGCTGCTTCAATCTTTTTAACTGACATGGCCTTCTTTCTTTCCCTCAAATCGTTTTATCGAAAGTTTCGACTTTAAACCTTGGGTCAAAAATCAGCACAGTACAGTAGGTCCAGTTTGTTTTCTTGTAGTGCTTTATTATCTTTGAGTATACTGCTGGAAGTGCGTCTAAAACTATCTCTTTTATTGGACTCAATTATTCCAAATTATTATAAAGCTTCTCAATAGAAGTTTCTAATTTATCTAGTAGTAAATTCATACTAATGACTACTAAGTTTAAGGTAGGGTATTTTTCACCACTGAGTAAATCTGTCAAGACTTTAAAATGACGCAAATATTTCGTGAGTTTTTTAAAAATATCCTATTCATATTCTGTAATCTTTAATTTTTTCAATTTCTGATTATGCTCACATAGTAAATCTATTGCCGGCTGCATTCTAATTGCTAGCATAATCATATCGTATATAGAGTTCCATCTTGTTTTGACGTCGATGTTTGGAGACAGCATTTAAATATTGCAGATTTGGCAGCAGGTTTTTAATTTGTTTTGCCATTGTTCGAAATTTTTCAAAATTTTGAACAAGTTTCTCAATTATTTTACAGGATAAGTATGTGCAAGTTGACAGCAGCGTTGTCCATCGTTATTCCCATTACTTTTTCAATAATTTTATTTTCTTCGAACCTTTAAAAAAACAAGCAGCTATATCTTTACCCTTATGTTGGCCGTGTGAAGGGCAAAAATCTAACACGAGAGATTGAAGGACGCAATTATCGTCAACAAAATGAGCAGTGATTCCAAAATAGCTTCTGTTGGCTAAAGATGTCCAACCATCTATTGTAAACGATATTTTCGACGTATTTTGTTGTAAAATTAAAATAACAATTTCTTGCTGCTCGTAACATTTATTTTCAATCAAACTTTTAAATTGGTTTCCTTGCGGAACATGAACTATTGGATTTATATATTGAAAAAAGTCTTGAGAAACCTCATCGTCAAAAAAAGTGAAAGGTAAATATTTTGTGACTACAAAATTTACTAATTTTTCAAGGAATGTGTCTTGGTCAAATTTCGGAAACAAAATTTATCAATACTTTAAGCTTTTTTTTAACTTTCATTTTTTTTAAATTTCTAAAACAAAATAAATCAAAACTTTTACTTTTTTTAACTTATATTTTTGATGAATATTATAATTATACTTTATAAAAGGGTATAAAATTAAAAAATAGTAATATACAATATTCAATTCGTTACTTTATTTTTAAACATTACATTATTCTAAAGAAATAATGAATGGTTTTTTATTAAAAATTATAGAAACAATTGTCAAATTAAATTAAAAGCATTATCCAGATCCTGACGCTTATTCCTCGATTTTTCAGAAAATTAATTTTTAATCAACTTAATTTTAAACATTTAATTTAAGTTTTTTGTTTTCGAAAACTTATCCTTTTTGGAGTTTAATTTTCAAATTCTAAACACTTAAATTGTAAAGTTTATTTTGAATTGAATTAATTAAAAGAAAATTAATATTTGAAATTCAAAAATTTAATAGATATTAAATTAAAAATAATTCAAAAACAAATAAAATTATTGTAAATATCTCCAGAATTACAAATGTTCAAGTGAACGTTGATATATTATTATTACCATATTTTATTTTTAGAACTCAGTGGGCAATTAATTTTCTTTAAAAAACACACTGAGAAAAATTAATTCAACAGATTAACCGATTAGTTGTTTATAATAATCAAAGAATTATTCATTTGAATCGAACGAAAATTATTTACTTGAATCAAATTTCGCTTTGTTGCATTTTCTCCCTAAATTACACTGAAAATAAGTGCTGTTAAATCAAATAGCTCCATGCTATTTAATTTCCCGTTATTGATTCAATGACACATTTATTAATCGAACAGCATATTGCTTAAAACGAAAAAATGAAACTGTTTAAATTAAATGTACGGTACTGTTAAATTAATGATATTCTACAAATTGTTTCTATAGTTCATTTATATATAGCAACAGAATAATTTATTGTTTCTTTGACATTATTTATTTGAAGCATCTAATAGATAAATTTGAAGAAAATGCGTGTAAATTTAAATCAAATGAAAAGTTGTTTGCTTCAAAGAAGCGCGCTCTTGAAAATGAAAGCATATGCTTTCGTTTCAATGAGTGGTGCTATAGCAGACTGCCTATAGCATATGTTATTGATTCAACAGCATTTTTTTCTCCGTGTATAAAATACTTTTATAAAATTTTTACGTTTGATTTTGGAGCAAAATATATATCTTTAAATCCTTTTTCATGATATCTCTGAAGATGGCGTTGAAGTGCTGAAGTGTTCCTCTCAGTCATTTTTAAAACTTTATTTATCGACGGCTCATTTGATTCACACACTTTAGATCGTGCTTGTTTAATTCGTTTTTGAAAAATATTTCAAAATACTTCGATAGAGACGGTGCATGAAGTTTTCTTCGTTTGGAGGTTACAACTTGCTTTTCTGTAACCTTCTGTGGTACAGTACTAAACCTATTAAAATATTTTTGCCTTTTTATATGATATATTGAAATCATATATAAATTTATTTTAATAATAATAATAATAATTTATAAGACAATTATTACAAAATAAAAAATAAAAAAATTGTTAATACAAATAAAAATAATTTTCATGAAACAAAATATTTACGAAGGTAAAATTTCGCAGTCATTTTGAGGTTCACTGTGATTTTCTGAGTCTTCATTCGAAATCAAATCTTCACGTCCTTAATTATAATTTCTTTTTCTCGACATTTTACTTCTATTGCAGTTAATTGATTTGTTTGGATTTGGTTGACATTCAAAATAGAATAGAATTTTTTTTGTGAATCTATTCTCGTTAATCGAGAATAATCATAATACAGAACGAAAATTTCTCGCTCGAAATGCAACTCTAAAGATGAGTATTTTATTAAAATTTACATTACTGTAATCTGAAGCTGGACTATGCCAATTACATTCAAAAGCGCTACGGTGGGGATAAGTCAGCGTCGGCAGAGAGTTAATGTTTTACTTAAATATTAACCCAATAATTTGGTTGAAGGCTAATTTTATTCTAAATTTTGATAGTTTCCAATGCCTTAAATACAACAAACTTTAATAAATATATTTAAAATTTTTAAAAATAAATAATTAATTGCAATTATCAAAAGACAGACGTGCACGTAAATTGAATTTCATTGTTATCTATAATGTAACGTATTACTTTACACGCTGTTATAAAAAAGGAATTTTACAAAGAGTTTTCCGTATATGAAATTTAACTTCACATGTTAGCGTTACAGAACGATAATGTGAAGTTATATATTCAGATTTATTACTCACAACCCAAAACAATTCGCTGTTTTATCTAATACAAAGTTTGGGAAAGAAAAGCATCTAGAATTTAGATAGTCTTAAAATTTTTCTTAACTTGATACAATGCTCTTGATATTTACAAATAATTAAATTTTTTTATATTTCTTTTTTTCATGTGCCATATCACGAATTAATAAATTTGTTAATAAAGCAATTGATATTTCTTTTAATTAAAACATAATTCTCAAATTACTTATGGTTACTCTATAAAAGAGACATCAATATTGAAGGGCTACATAAAATAAGGGGACGAATGCTCGGCTTGTCAGTATCATCTCGGTCAAACGTATGAAAATAGGAGTAAAATTAAAATTGGAAATTTTAATTTTTGAAAACTGATACCTTATAGAAAACGAAAAGGCGCTTTTTTCCTTTGAGATTTTTCTGTAAAACTAATATTTAAGTTAATAATGACAAAAAACTGACAAATTTTTAAAAAAACTAGCAAATGATACGCGCGCTAGCGCGCGGAACATATTATTTGATTTGAAATTGTTATACAAATTACAACATTTTTATTAACAAACACAAATTTTTAAAATAATTTCATAATCAAAATTTTTTAAAAAATCACTTTTTAAGTACAAAAAATTATTTATTACTGTTTATATTTTCAAAAATTTCAATGAAATTTCACGAAAGAATTCCAATATTTCCTAAATTTCAACAAATCTTTCTAAATAATTCGAAATAATTAAATTATTTTTATAAATAGTAAAATTTTTCACAAGAATTCAATTATTTTTAATACAATTTTAATAAAATTCTTATCCATCAAATTTCAATTATTTTTAAAATGTTTAATTAAAATTATTAAAGAAACTTCATTGTTTGACAAAAAATTCAAAGACATTCTGCAAAAAGAATTTAATTAGAATTGTTTAAAATTTAAACGAAATTATCCGCGAGAATTATATATAAAGTTATTATTGTTTCTTTTTCTTAATGACAATTATTTTGAAAAAATACAAATTTTTCATTAAAAATAGAGAAAAAAAAGTTTGCAGATTTTCTATTTTATAAACTTTCATAATTTTCACCTTATTTTAAAAATTGGCACAACAAAGAAAAAAATTAATAAGGTAATACAAATTTTTTAGGATGATCAGCAAATAAAAATTAATATAAAAGAATGTGAAATTCGCGCGGGCACATTTCATTAAGAAAATACTAAATAATTAATTCTTTTTATTTATTAATCAATACTTACTTATTAAAAAAAATATTTCTGATTTTGTTAAAAAAATAAAAAAATACTACAAATTTTGTAAAAATAATATGATTGTCAAAATTAATTATAAATAGAAGTTTTAAAAAAATGATGATGGAGAAATGTAAATAGTTTAAATTACTTTATTTTTCCGTCAATTTCAAATAAAGAAAAAGAAATTATGCAAATTTTTTGATTAATTTCTAGATAAAACTTAAAATAAATTCATTTTTAGAAGGTTAAAAAATTAAATCTTATTACAGAAATTCTTCAAATGAAATTAAATATTTTGTTTTTTAATAAAAAAAATACGAATTGTGAATAGACATGATTATTATATGAGAAAGTACACAAGCGTTTTTTTAGCTAGTAAAATATAAAATATCTTTCTATACAAAAAAAAATTGTAATTATGAAATACACAAATTCTTCCTACACATTTTTTAAAAATTTTAAATAGAAAACAAATTTGTTACAAATTGTAATTAAAAAATAAAAATTCCACAACTTTTTATTTCAAAAGAAACTAATAATTTAAAACAAATAAACAAAACAATAATTATAAAATTTATAAATCAACATTATGATCAGGCAAAATGTTTTGAAAAAGAAAAAAAACAAAAGCATAAACAAGTTGTTCATTTCATGACCATTTCGCTTCCTCAAAATATCATAAACCAATTGCTTAATTTAATTTTAATATGTTAAGGTAATATTTCAAAAAACGCGAAATTTGAATTTTTTGTAAAAAAGAAAAATATTGATTAATTTTATAAATTTTAATGAAATGTGCACTTTGTATATATCAATCGATTCGTTTTCTTGTAAGGAATGTAATTTTGAGAATAATTTATGAAAATATTAAGAAATAAAAAAGTTATTTAAAAAAATACAAAAAATTTTTTTTTAATTTTGAAAAAATTGTATAAAAAAAATTTTTGTTGATAAATTTGAAAATCCTTGTGTCAGATTTTAGGTATTAATGAGTGCAATAAACCTGCAAAATTTCAGGGCAATCCATTAAAATTTGTTAGAGATAATTTGTACACAATTTTTTGTGACATACACACACACACATACATACACACACACACACACACATACATCTGGACATTTGCTCAGAATTTAATATACATATATCCTAGATGAAAATGAGTCCATATAACCATGTTTTGAAAAATTGAAAATCGTCACGAATGCAAAGCTTCCTTATGAGGAAGCAAAAACTAACTTCACACTGCGAACAGAATGAATGAAAACCCACAGAGATTAATATAGTTAATTTTAAAAAATAAACTGTCGTATTGTCGACAATTATTAATAAATTGTCTCAAAATTTAACAAACATACGCGTTGAGGTCCATAGAAAACGACATTATATTGATAATATTAAAAATCATTAATTTGTTTAACAATATTTTATTAAAAATAGTAGCGTGTCCAGGGCCGTGCTGACGGTCTTAGGGGCAATAGTGCAAAAAAAACCCGTGGGCCCTCTTAAGGTGAAGGTTAACGGAAAAAACTATCTTTACTTCGATTTTTTATATACTTTTTAGGATAAATTTTTAATATTACATAAATTTCCTGTAACTATTTAATGTAGAATATCACTATCAAATTATCACAGCTCTTTGGCTGCTTGCAAACGGATGGACCAAGGCGCACGCATGAGAGTTTTTGATGTACATTGCAAAAAAATTCGGCCAAAAGTTTCAAAGTTATAAGCAATTTAAAAAAAAATAATGTTGTAAGGGTTGAACATGGGTGTAAAGGTTGAGCCACTGTAGAAAATCAATGAAATGTTTAGGTAAATGGTTAAAAATGTCCTTCAAATAATAATAGAATGACCCTAACACCTGTCCAACCCTAACAGCACTCCCCTATATATATAATTTCGATGTTTCGAAATCTTTGGTCTCACACCAAAAAATTAATCAAGGTCAAGAAGACTAGAGACAGGAGGGATAAATGCAGTAATGAGGGTAAGACAACTATAGGGGGATTACTAAGGCGTGGTTAGATTGCGCCAAACATCGTGTTTTGATTCCGCACTTCCCCTCACACACGCGTGTCATGTATTTAAATATAGAACGTAAGAGTGTGCGAGATGTGCAGAGCCGAAACAAGATATTTGGCGCAATCTAACCACGCCTTCATAATCCCACTAATTCTGACTCACTGCTGTGAGTGAGAAAACAGCCGAGTTAGCGCTCCTGTCTCTAGTCTTCTTGATCAAGGTATAAAAAAAATGTTCCTGAAAATTTGAAGCAAATCAAGCAATATTAACACGTGCCTCTAGTCGACTGAATTTTTAAATTTAAAATACATGTAACATTTCCTGGAAATCACTCAAAATATGTTCTAGCTTACATAAAATTTTTTCAAATTCTCAAACTTCGGGATCTTTTAGTACATGATTAGAGGTAGAACTTCCAATTTTTCCAAATTTTTTTAAAAATATTTGCTCCATTTACGAGCTTCATGAATATTCTGATGTCACAATAAAAAGGTCTAATATGTTTACTTTACTTTTTAACCCATTAACGCCCAAATGTACAATTTTTTGGACCAAAGTTTGACACTATATTTTAAAATTTCCAGCGTGAAATATTTTGATTAGGGTTTAATGTAAGGAATAGAAATTCCCCTTTATGATCACTTCATATGGCGCGTCTCCTAGCAGACGAAAAAAAGGAGAAAAATGTGTAGATAAGCAGTATTATGAGAACCGTCCAATGAGTAGGACTAGAGAAATTTGTGATAAATTGACTGGGGAAAATAAATTTGATCTAGAGTGCACTGAGATGTAAAGTTGATAATAAAAGTTGTGAAATTTAATTATTTAATGGCTAGTTATTTAGAAATTGACTTCGAAAATTTGACTGGAGAATTCTAACTTGGATTAAAAGAAGTAAGTATTTCATATCATTAATAAGAATCGTGTCTCAAAGAATTAAGTATCTCCCTTCTTAATTTTATGTTTCTCAACGGAATTTCCTTTGAGATAATTATTGAAAAGTTTATTATTATTATTTATATTTTTGGATATTAATTTTTGTCAATTTTATATAAGAAAATTGACTGGCGTCTAACATTCGCGTTGGCTGTTGAATTGATTTACGACTAATGAGGGAAGGTGATTAATTGAATTTTATATAATATTTAGTTTATCATAAATAAACCGTCATAAATTTTGGCGCCTAACGTGGGGCACATTTGTTGGGAAATTTTTGAGACACGACAGAATATTATATTTGTGATTTTGACTTGTTGAATTCTTGATGTGAATATTTTTTCTTTATTGACATATTATTTATTGTAATAATTAATAATACCCGATATGAAAATTATTTATTGTGATATAATAGAGTACAGTCATCCGCCGCAACCTGCACAAATTTGAGAATTTTCCCCTTCTCTTAAATTCGCTACCTGACCATCGAGGAAATAGCCACCCCCCCCCACTTCACGTCACAGTTTTCAGGGCTGTACAGGGCAATAAGAGAATGCAAGACATACAGATTATTTAATCAATTCATATATTAATGTAATTATGTAGTATAATTAATTAAATTACTTAATACATTTACTTTGTCATATTTAATAAGAGTCATCGTTTAAAAAGTATTGGGAAATTATTTTTGAGGGAACATGTTTTTTAAATTTGACACATGATCTTTTGTTGTACACACTATGTACATAACTGTTTCGCGCAGAGAGGGAAGTCAAGTAGCGAGGCACGTTGATGCCCCACCACTGGTCAGGTTACGAGGATATGCGAGTTGCGAATTATGCAGGTTGCGGGGGAAGACTGTACTTGACTTTGGGAGAGGAGGAGATAATTGTGTAAAATAGATGTTTTACACAATTTACACGTGCTTTTTTTTTAAAGGTCCAGGGTCGTATTAATAGGGAGACGTGCCCTACTTTTTATTAGCAATTAACAAATTTCCGAAATTTTTGTCCTTTTTTAATTGATGAAAAATAAAATTAATTAAAAAAATCATTAAATAGTACCAGGACCGTATATAATGTGTGTTGGGCCCCAAAAATAAATTTTTATTTTTAATGATTGAAAATTTTTCAAAATTTTTCTAAATCAAATTGAAATTAATTTCTTTAGAGTTTTGGCGGAGCGTTAAAATTCAAAATTACCCTAAGTTAATGCTGACTAGTGTAATAAAATTTTCTTTTTGTGTAAATTTTTGAAATTTAATTAGTAAAATGGCATACGCGATAGAGAAAATGATTGACTACAAGGAAAGAATGGCTAGACTTTTTGACAGTCCCGAAATTAAAGACATTTGGGAATCTATTATCACAATGCATATATATTTTCCGCATATATATTTTTCTCAGACAAAACTATAACATTGGGCAACTTCACATTTGTTTATTCTTTTTTTTATCACATTTGACAACTGTTTGCTGGTATATCTTACATTGGTCCAAGGGAGAGGAGAGGTTGTGAAGGGCACAATTGACCCATACCTTAACATTGACAAGGACGTAGACGGTAGCCGAATGGAACATTGCTTTCGAATGCACATTGGCAACAAGTCTTATGAGGCACTATTTGACCCTGGAGCAATGATATCGGTTATCAGCACCAGAGTTGCAGAGCCCTATAAGGACCGACTACAACCATGCAATACCTCAATAAGAAGTGCTATTAATGGTAAAACAGAGACAGCAGGACTGTTAAAATTGAACATAACGGTAGACGGATATTCAAAACCGTTTGACATTAAAGTTCTTAGTTCAGTAACACAAGACATCATTCTGGGTATTGACTTCTGCAAAGCTTGGAATATGGACGTTCAACTTGGACCTGGTCTCTGGAGAGTGTTTAATGGTGATTGGCATATATTTTGTGTCAAGGACGTTTTTGAAGGAGAAGAGGAAATCTATGCTGAATGTGCTGGTATCTCGGCGTTGACGGACAAACAAAAGGATATAATTCAAGAATTGGTAAAGAGATTAGTACTACCACCTTCGCAAGAACTACCAATGACCAACTTGACTGAACATCACATCAGGGTGACTGACGAAACCCCTGTACAGCATAGACAAAGACGTATGTCACCAATAATGATTACTTGGTCACAGAAAAACACAGCAAAACTGTATAAGAAAAAAGTAATCGAACCGTCATGCAGCAATTGGAGGACAGCTCCAGTTTTGACGCCTAAAGGGAATGGTGACTTTTAGCAATGTTTGGACTTCAGAGACGTGAATAAGGTCACAGTAAAGGACATGTACCCATTACCGACCATTGACTCTATATTGGACAAATTGAGGAAAGCCAGATACATCTCAAAAATCGACTTGACGCTAGCCTATCACCAAATTCCATTATCCAAAGAAAGCAAAAAGTATACAGCTTTTGCTATTCCCGGATCAGGACTTTGGCAATACTGCCGTATGCCCTTTGGGTTGGTAAATGCTTCAAGATCATTTCAGAGACTTATTGATTCTCTTTTTGCGCCAGAGGTTGAACCTTATGTGTTCGGAAATCTTGACGATATCATCATCGTGACGGACAATTTTGACGTACATATAAAAAAGTTGGAATTTGTATTAAAGGAACTTAGGAAAGCAAATCTGGCGGTTAATCCCGATAAGTGTGAATTTGGATGTTCACAAGTCCGATATTTGGGATATCTATTAGACGAGGAAGGATTACGACCAGATCCAAAAAAGACAGAAGCAGTACGAAGCTATCCACCACCTACAAATGTCAAACAACTAAGAAGATTTCTAGGAATGGTCGGATGGTATTCAATATTCATTAAAAATGACAGTGAGATCAGGCTGCCACTTTTTAAGATGCTGCATAAAGGACGATCATGGGAATGGGGAGACGAACAGCAGGAAGCTTTCGAAACTTTGAAAATAAGATTGACGACAGCATCAGTACTCGCTCGCCCCGACTTCAATTTGCCATTCACAATCCAGTGTGATGCAAGTAGTTATGCCCTTGGTGCCGTTCTGACCCAGGAATTTAAAGATGGAGAACATCCAGTGATGTATATCAGCCGTGTGTTGACCGGGGCTGAAAGGAACTATTCAGTGACAGAAAAGGAGTGCCTAGCACTACTTTGGTCTATAAAAAAATTCAGACCCTATATTGAAGGATGTAAATTCAAGGCCATTACTGACCATTCAGGGTTGAAGCGGCTGAAGAATTTAAAAATGCAGAACTGGGACTTTGAGATTATTCACAGAAAAGGTGCATTAAACCAAGTTCCGGATACATCATCAAGAATGACTGAAGATGACGAAATGATTGATGCTTTCGAGACGATTGAGGATCATTGGTATCTCAGACGACGGGGACTTGTCAGACAATTCCCAAATCGATTTCCTGGTTGGAGAATTGAAAATAACCTATTATACCGTCATCGTTGTGACCCTTTGCTTCTCCTTATTGTTGGTGATGAAGATGGATGGAAAATGGTGGTACCAGATGAACATACACTAAGAGTGTTAAACGATGCTCACTCTATTCCATCTATGGGACATTTAGGAGTGGAGAAAACTTATGACAGGGTTGCGAGAAAATATTATTGGCCAGGAATCTGGAATGATGTGCACAAATTTGTGACTCATTGTGTTCAATGCTAATTACATAAAGTATCTCAAGCAGGACATGTAGGACTGATGGGACAGAGAATAGTTGAAAGACCATGGGCAGTAGTTGCAGCAGATACAATGGAATTCCCGCCAAGTAAAAGTAAATGTAAATATCTGGTGGTATTTCAAGACCTATTTTCAAGGTGGATTGAATTAAAACCATTAAGATCAGCAGATGGAAAATCGGTAACGAGGGCTTTGGAAGAATTAATCCTATTTAGATGGGAAACACCAGATTTTCTCTTGACTGACAATGGGAAAGAATTCGACAACAAAACTCTCAAAGAAACATTTGAGGAATATGGGGTAAAGCATATTACTACACCACCCTACCACCCTCAAGCTAATCCGGTAGAAAGAAGTAATCGGACTTTGAAGACCATGATATCAACATTTATAGGGAATGATCATCGTGACTGGGATTTACATGTCCATGAGTTTCGACATGCAATCAATACTGCAACCCAAGCCACTACTAAAACCTCTCCAGCATTTTTAAATTTTGGTCGACATCCTCGACCAGTAAAAAGTTTAAGACGAGAGATTAAGAATAAGGACAAAGTGCAAAGAATTTCACCTGAAGTATGGATTGACAGGGTTAAAAGACTGGACGCATTACGTGACTTAGTAACAAAATTTATCGACAAGGAGAAAAATAGACAGACTGAGTATTACAACAAAAATCGACATGAAGTTGACTTTAAGATTGGTGATTTAGTACTTAGAAAATCTCATAAATTATCAAGTGGAACACAAAAATTTGCAACAAAACTAGCTCCGAAATTTGAAGGTCCATTTGAAATTATTAGACAATTATCTCCTTCAGTTTTCGTATTACGTACGGATAAGAGTCGTAGGAATCCTAAGATCCATGTCACTAACCTTAAAAGTTATATATCGTCATAAAATGATTAAATAATAATTATTAATTAATTTTATTCTATTGCAGATTCGATTAGGATAACGTTGACGAGGGAAAGTAAATTGACGAGAGGAAGGGAATTCAAGGATCAACCAATTTTAGAGGAAATTGTAAAAATGCCTAGACAAGGGACTAGAAAAATCGAAAACAGCTCTAAACACCGTCCTACATCAGAGTTTGAATTGCCAAAGGACATATTTTTGCCACCATCTCTTTTAGACTTCCCAATCATAGATTCAACTTTGGGAAATAATTCCAATAACCTCCCAGGAACATCTCGAGAAAATATTGATAAGAAAGAATCACCTGAGAAAAATGTTTCAAGTGACGATTATAAACGAAGAGAAAGAGAAAGTTGGGCATTGTATGAGGACCGTTTGGCAGTATTGGAGCTAGAAAGATTTTGTAAAATGCAAGATCCAAAGACTTCTGTTAATTTAGAAAGACTCAAGGAAGATCAGGAGAAAGAAATTGAAATTCGAAAGAAAATATTAGTAAAAGAGGACCTGGTAAGCCTTGGGGAAGATGATAAATTGGAAAAGACAAAACCTTTATTACCTAGTGAAGCAGGAGTTCCGAGTAGAAGTGGCCTTTTACTTAATCAAGAAAAAGAATATTTGACTGAGAAACAGAAACAACCAATCCCCAGAGAAGCACTGCCACGAAAGAAAACTGGTGTACTCTTTGACGATTTCGATTCCATTCCTACAGACCCAAATGTAGATCCTCCTCCAAGGGCCTGTATGAATTTCACATATATTGCATACAGTGCCGCCCAATATGAAAGAAGTTATATCAATTATCCGAATCAATCTCTCAAAATAAATCTCTTAAACAAGATCTTAATTTCATATGAATCGACAGCACAGCTGTCCTAATACAGAAATCTACTTTTCTCAGAAAATATTTTTTTCAAAATTAATTAATAATTACTAAATTATCAAAGAACTCCGTAAAACCGAAGCAATACAATGATAAATTTTTAGGACTATAGCGGAACAACGTATGTGACATCAGATCCACTATTGTTTTTTGTGCGCTGCGGTACAATTTTGGGCGCGTGACATCGCCTAGGTAGAGTACACGTGCAGCACCTCCGCATACGCGTATAACTACACGACTCGCCTACGAGTGTAACGGGGAGAGATCACCCTCTCCAACAATAATATTACATATTTTGAAGGTTTTTGGGTCGCTAATTACGAATCTGAAGTCCGATTTTAATAATTCAAAATGGCGGATCCTGTATGACAGCTAAATAAAGCAAATTTTTTTTAATAATTCCATTTGAATGACACTGGGTACATAGGGGTTTTTGGGGTCGCTGATGCCGAATCTGATGTCGGATTTTAATAGTTCAAAATGGCCGACCTAATATGGCAGAACAAAAATGCAAAAAGTTAATGAATTTACATGAGACTCGGTATCCAGAGGTTTTTGGGGTCACTGATGACGAATCTGATGTCAGATTTTCAAAATTCAAAATGTCCGACCCAATATGGCCGATAATGTAAAAAGTTATTGGATTTACACAAAACTCTGTATCTAGAGGTTTTTGGGGTCGCTGATGACGAATCTGGTGTCAGATTTTCAAAATTCAAAAAGGCTGACCCAATATGGCCGACCAAAAATGCAAAAGGTTATCGGATTTACATAAAACTCGGTATCCAGGGGTTTTTGGGGATTAAATCATGTTTTATATTGTAAAGCAAAAATAAATAAGTTAACAAATAGAATTTTTAAATAAATTTTAATACAATGCCAATTCTAAATGTCCCTACATTAAAAACTAATATAAAAATGAATTTAATCAGTAAATATAATAATTTTTTGCATTTTTGTTCGGCCATATTAGGTCGGCCATTTTGAACTATTAAAATCTGACATCAGATTCGTCATCAGCGACCCCAAAAACCCCTATGTACCCAGTGTCATTCAAATGGAATTATTTAAAAAATTTTGCTTTATTTAGC
The DNA here is from genome assembly GCA_032872475.1 of Leptopilina myrica (nomen nudum). Taxonomy (NCBI): domain Eukaryota; kingdom Metazoa; phylum Arthropoda; class Insecta; order Hymenoptera; family Figitidae; genus Leptopilina; species Leptopilina myrica (nomen nudum). Next base: position 15,360,516 of record CM065462.1, on the reverse strand, counting down.
TGTCATACAGGATCCGCCATTTTGAATTATTAAAATCGGACTTCAGATTCGTAATTAGCGACCCAAAAACCTTCAAAATATGTAATATTATTTAATTCGAGTCATTTTTATAGCTTACAGACTAAGATTTGTCATTTTTTGACGGAATTTCTGACTTTTGACGCTGCTTCTTAACCTTAAAATTTGTTAACATTGTTTTTGTATAATTTTCCTGTATTCTGCATTTATTAAGCTTTGTTTTCGTCCCAGAACCATGAAATTTCGTTAATTCCTTCAAGAGATACTAGGTTTTGAACAGATTTTTAGAAAAAGGCACACTGTGGGGCGGTACCCTTCTAATCCCTGGTCACTCTGCAGGTAACCACCCGAGTTGGCACTACACCTTACACGTCGAAGCGCTAGTTACTAAGACCGTTGCCGAAGCTTCGGTCTGTTCATAACGCCCCTAGCCTAAGCGATGTAGGCTGTAACCACTGCCACCACGAGTTCAATCCAATAACCGTTAGGGGACAAGCCTTTCGGCAAGTCCCCGCGGGCATCCGCAAGCAGTGGCACCACTCCGAGCCTCATTTAGTCGCCTCTTACGACATGCAACCGGTCGCAGGAGGCCTATTCTGCGCTTGGGCCCCCAAGGGAGTTGGGCGCGTGCAGCCCAAAATGTTGGTGAGCAGCTCACCGAAGTAGTAGAATAAAGTAGAACAACTTTTGAACAGTCATGCGCCCAAAATTGTACCGCAGCAACGGTACAATACTAATTTAAAAAAGGCTGTTTTTTGAAACAAATAATATCTTTCTTTAAAAATATCGTACAACAATTTTAAAAGAAGCATTTTAAAATAAAAAGTTTTTTAAATTTATTATTTCAATGTTGTTAAAGTAGAGGATGTAAGCTAAAACCTCGATATCTTTACTAGAAATCAATATAAAATTTTTTGTAACACCTCGTTTTCTATATGGTATCAGTTTTCAAAAATTAAAATTTCCAATTTTAATTTTACTTCTATTTTCATACGTTTGACTAGAATGATACTGACTAGCCGAGCATTCGTCCCCTTATTTTACGTAGCCCTTCAATTGAGGAGGTCAATTAAACAACTTCATATTCGCTCGGCTGAATCGCTGAGAAGCCAGTTAGCCGTGTCAAAAGTGAAAAGAATAAAAACTTAGAATTTCAGTTTTTAAATAACAGCATCTTGTAGATAATAAAAAAATACAACTTATCTTACTTTCAATTAGAAAAAGTATTGATGGAAGTTTTGAGTTGAACAAATTTCCAGTTAGAAAGTTGTTCTATATTATTTAACGAAGTTTTTTTAGAAAATTTCAAATAAATTTGTTTAGAAATAACAAAGTTATTAAATTTTTAAAAAGTTCCTGCCGCGTCAACCATACGCCACAATAGATAGCCCCCTAATGGTGGTAAGCTCCTGGTGAAGGATGTATGTTGTTGCTAACGCTCGCTCGAAATACATTTTACTTGTGTATTTTCACTTATATAAATTTATTAAATAGCATCTCTATTGATAATATATATATTAAAAGAATTTTAATGTATGTATATATATATATATATATATAAAAGTTAGAGTAAATTATATCGGGCGATACTAAAAGAAAGCACTTAAAAAGAATTTTACTTTACGGACATAATTATGATCTTATGGTGCCCTTATAGATACTTTTTTCTATCTAAAGGTACAAAAATTAGTTAAATTTGGCATAGATTTTGCAGTATCGCTTGGTGGCCAAAAGACTAAATTGTCATTTTGCAAAATTACAATTTTATACAGTAAGAGGTTAGGTTCGGAACACTCAGACGGTAAAAAAGTTTTGCTGTGCATGGTTTAGCAAATTGGCAATTTAGTCTTTAAGCCACCAAGCTGTCATCAAAGGCATTATTACGACTCTTTTTACTTGCAGCTTTAACAATAAATCAAATTTGACATAAATTTTGACATAAATTAAGGGCCATTGTTTGATCGTTTATGACATGTACACTACCGTCCGAAATTGTGCGAACGCTAACATCTCGAGCTATTAAAAAACACACCCGCACAGAAACAATGATAACTCGGTTAAAAAAGAAGCTAGATGCTTTTTTTAAATTGCATTGGAAAGCTTATTAAATTTCCAATGAAATTCCACTATTTTAAGTTGTATTGCATAAATAAGAAGCGAGATATGTTATAAAGACAAAAAAATAATTCTATTTTTTTCGGCATTTCTTACTCTGACTTTGACTCCTGGCACAGTTTAGCAAAGCTTATGAAAAAAATTGTTACTTTTACAGACAATTCCTTGTAACCAAAGCTTTAAATAGAGACCAAGAACAGCAAAAAATATTTACGGATTCCCGAGATATTACAAAAAGAGTATGACCGTGCAAAGCAAAATTTTCAATCATCGAATTCTCTAATTCGCCGTTGAGTCAATTACTTGTCTGTGAAAAAAGTGTCGAAAATTAATTTTATCAAGTACATTCTTACTGGGATCCATTTTTTAATTTAATTCATTATATATCGATACTTAAAAAGTGGATCCCAATAAGAATGTACTTGGTAAAATTAATTTTCGACACTTTTTTCACAGACAAGTAATTGACTCAACGGCGAATTAAAAAAATCGATGATTGAAAATTCTGCTTTGCACGGTCCGACTCTTTTTGTAATATCTCGGGAACCCGTAAATATTTTTTGCTGTTCTTGGTCTCTATTTAAAGCTTTGGTTACATGGAATTGTCTGTAAAAGTAACAATTTTTTTCATAAACTTTGTTAAACTGTGCCAGGAGTCAAAGTCAGAGTAAGAAATGCCAAAAAAAATAGAATTATATTTTTGTCTTTATAACATGATATCTCGCTTCCTGTTTATGCAATACAACTTAAAATAGTGGCATTTCATTGGAAATTTAATAAGCTTTCCAATGCAATTTAAAAAAAGCATCTAGCTTCTTTTTTAACCGAGTTATCACTGTTTCTGTGCGGGTGTGTTTTTTAATAGCTCGAGATGTTAGCGTTCGCACAATTTCGGAAGGTAGTGTAGGTAAAAGAAGAATGTAAAATTACATGTAGACTTCGCCGTATAATGTAACAGACGTTTGTGGGCCTCTTTTTACCCGTAGGTCAAAACTGCCCTAAAATTGACCTAAATTTTAAGGAGAGCAGAAATTCTTGAACAATTTTTGAAAATTTTGGCAAAACTGCCCTAAAATTGACCTAAATTTTGAGGGTAGCGGAAATTGTTTGTCAAATTTTGACGTTTAGATCAATACTGCCCTCAAAATTGACCTACATTTTGAGGGTAGCGGGAAAGGGAAATGACTGAATCAGCGGCGGCCGGGGCGAAATGATATATATATATATATATATATATATATATATATATATATATGCAAGAAGGTCATTACCGAGACCTTCTAAAATACATAACCTAAAATATTATTTTTGTTGGAAGGGGGTCGGGTTCGGGTTCGATTCCTTCCATTAATCATGGTTTCTATTGTTTTTGAGGTCGTTGATTACAAAACTGAAGTCAGATTTCAAAAATTCAAAATGGCGGATCCAATATGGTGGCCATTACTACTTTTTAGAGCAAAAAGTTAAAAAGTAAAACTTTAAAATTTCTACAAGTAATATTTACAACATGCTGAATGTAGAAAGTAATACAAAATTTAATGAAAATTACAATGACGATGTAAAAATTAAAATTCTTAATGCAATTTTTTAAAGTGAATACTGTAATAATTACTATTAGTATTTTTCACTACAAAAAATAGTAATAGTTGGGTAGTTCAACAATCGAATGAAGAAAATAAAGAAAATTTTGGCCCAATATGCTCACTTCTCAAAAAGTTTCAGAAAAAATCAATTTCTAGGATTGGAATATTTCGCTATATTTTTAGCAAATACGAATTACTTTGGTCAGAATTAGTGAAATTTTCCCTAAAAATAAAAGTATATTATTTAAATCGAAATGCTGAAAAAACATTTCTATTTAACTTTAGCAATGTGTTTACCAAAAAACTGGAATAAAAATAATTTTTTATAAAAGTTACGGCAAATTGAATTTTTGCAAGTTTTTAAACAAAATTTTATTTCTCCTTAATGAATGAACCGATTTAAATGGATCAAACGGGCATATAATAAAGGGGATAATAGCACTAGTTTACAAAATTTAAAAAATTTTCTGACCTGCGGCATTTCAATATCATTTCTTATGTAAAATTTTCTCCCGAATCCGAATATGAAGTCAGATATTAAGAAAGTAGAACAGTTTTCGAGATAAAGCTAAATTTCAATTTTTTGAGTATCGACAAAAAGTGGATTCACTAACTTACAATTTTTTCTGAATGTAGTGGATCGATTTCAGATTTCTTTGAAGCAAATTAAAGGTTATTAAGTTTTCCATAAAAAATATTTACAAGATTTTTAATTGGACTGACCAGTTAGGAGCAATTTATGCGTTTGTTTGAAATTTTTCATTATACATAACAAAATTTTTGGAAACGATTGACTTTTTGGTTAATTACGTCAAAAAAAACGTGTTTACTTCAGGTTTTCTTTCACTGACGTCAAAGTTCAATTTGTTAGGAAGAAAATAAGCTATCGCAGATTAAAATTGAACTGAAAATGTAAAAGATGTAAGCACTTAAGTTAAAATATAGAAAATGTCGTTTTACATATGTAATTCTATGAATTACATATTTGTTTGCTACTTCACTCATAGTGAATATTGGCAATGCTTCTTAGATTGTCTATTGAAACAACATTTCTTTGGTTGACTTTACTTTGTTATTAAAGTCAGATTCATTATTTACAGTTTTTAACTGTCGATGTAATCAGATTAATCCCAATGTATATATTCCGTATTAGTACAATTGCTGACAAACAGTTTAGTACCTCACTAGCCCTGTAATTCCAACACTAGAGTTCCTGAATTCTCGTGAAAATGGTTGCAATAATGCACCATTACTACACCAATATAGTTGTTTCAGTAATGGAAGTTCAGTACTGACTCAATGTTGGCGCAGTACTGACTGGAAAAAATTAAAATTGCTTTATGAAAAAATTTATTTTATTGTACTATTATTATAGTTAAGGAGAGGTCTAACGAGTAAAAAGGGTCTTTTTGTGCATTTCATCAATTTTCATGGAAGGAACGGTAAAAGTTTACATGTTTGTTTGTTTTTGCATATCTAAATAGAAAAACGACATTATTACTGCAATGTCGCGCCTCTACTGGTATGCAGTATTATGTCAGTAACTAACATTTTTAAATCTATGGATTTGCGCTATGCCTATGAACATGATGAATCTAATTTCGTTTCGATTTTGTATTTTCGACCTTCCATGATAAAAATTTCATCAACGGCTCATATTTTATAATATTATTTTAAAATTAAAAAATATATTAAAAAATTTAAGCAGGTTTTTTATTGCACTTCAAGAGTGTATTTATTTATGTGTAGAACCTCACATTATTTGTCAATATTTACAATTAAAAACTAAATAAAATTTACAAAAGTAGCATTTTTTAGCGCGTCTAAAGTGCGCACACCCCTTAGGTGCTTATATCTTCTACATTTTTAGTTCAATTTTAATCTGCGATGGCTTATTTCCTTCCTAACAAATTGAACTTTGACGTCAGTGAAAGAAAACCTGAAGTAAACACGTTTTTTATGACGTAATTAACCAAAAAGTCAATCGTTTTCAAAAATGTTGTTATGTATAATGAAAAATTTCAAACAAACGCATAAATTGCTCCTAACTGGTCAGTCCAAATGAAAATCTTGTAAATATTTTTTATGGAAAATTTAATAACCTTTAATTTGCTTCAAAGAAATCTGAAATCGATCCACTACATTCAGAAAAAATTGTAAGTTAGTGAATCCACTTTTTGTCGATACTCAAAAAATTAAAATTTAGCTTTATCTCGAAAACTGTTCTACTTTCTTAATAACTGACTTCATATTCGGATTCAGGAGCAAATTTTACATAAGAAATGATATTGAAATGCCGCAGGTCAAAATCTTTGTAAACTAGTGTAGTATATTAAGCAACAAGGTACGTAAATAAATTGGCAGCCTTTAAGTCCCGTGTTACTTACGATATTTTTTATTCCAAAGGCACAAAAGTGGCGATTTCAGATAGCAGACGACAGGGAGTAAAAGTCATTCACTTGTTCGATTTGTATGAAAATGGCGGCCTTTTTTCCCCATGAGCACAAATAACGCATGGGACTAGCTGTTTTTTTTGCCCATGGGAAAAAAGGTCGCCATTTTCATTCAAGTGGACAAACGAATGGCTTTTAGTTCCTGTCGGCTGCTATCTAAAAGCGCCTATTTTGTGCCTGAAGTATGAAAAATAATTATACTTTCGTTTAGAATTAGAGACTTCTTAAAGAGTTTATTTTTGAATAATAATTTAATTTTATAAAAAAATAATTTTTTTTAATGTTCTGCGTCTTTTAAATTTTTTTTGAAAATTCCAAATAAACAAAATACTGTCGAGTTAACATTTATATAACCATAAAATTGATTAAAAACTAAGTATAGTCTTGTTGCATTATACATTTTAGTTTATAATAGTTTTAATTGCGTTGAAATTTTTATCAAATTTTTTAAAAGCCCAGAAAAATAAAAAAAAATTTGTTTATAACAAATTGGTTAAATAATTGTTGAAAAATAAACTCTTTAAAAAGTCTCTAATTCTAAACGAAAGTATATCTTATCCCCTTAATATTCAACCTTGATTTATTTCAATCGGTTTATTAATTTCAAAGAAATAAAATTTTGTTTAAAAAGTTGCAAAAAAATTCATTTAGCAATAACTGTCGGTTGTTGCACTCGCGCTGACAATTATTTTCATGATGACAATCAGTGACCTAATTACCAGTAGTCCGCACCTTGTCCTAATCTATACACACAGATTAAATAGCGCGTTATTTCATCTTTTTCTGTTTCTTCGGAAGCAAGACTTAGGCAATTATTAAAGGGTGATCTCATGGGAGATGGAAAGCCCTCGCTAATACTAAGTCACATGCGAAATTGAAGCCAGGATAAATGCAGCGACGAAATTCTGAAAGCAGTTTTAGATCAATTACCGACTACTTGTCGCGCGGCATTGTCATTTTTCGAAATTACGTATTTATAAAAACTTGCGGAAGCAATACAACTTAAAATAGTGGCATTTCATTGGAAATTTAATAAGCTTTCCAATGCAATTTAAAAAAAGCATCTAGCTTCTTTTTTAACCGAGTTATCACTGTTTCTGTGCGGGTGTGTTTTTTAATAGCTCGAGATGTTAGCGTTCGCACAATTTCGGACGGTAGTGTAGGTAAAAGAAGAATGTAAAATTACATGTATTTACAAAAACTTGCGGAAGCCGCGGATCGTTTTATGGAGGCAACTAGCCAATGTTCGTCGTGCTCGGTATCACAGGAGGCGGAAAAACAGCTCGAATCTATTATCAATAAAATAAATAAGTTAACCGCCAAGGTGGACGCACTCACCTCTCAACGCAGAAAATTTTCGCAGGAGCAGAATCGATTTCGCTCCCAATCCGAACCGCGATATAAAGATAATCGTAGATACAATAACGACAACGAAGAACCTATTTTTTATTTCGATAAAAAATTCGGGAGATCCGCGATGAAATGTAGAAATGCGTGCAAATACGCTAAGGAAGAATCGAATGATACAAAATCTCGCGTGCAACGCGTTAACGCTTGTAGGGCTCGATACGGTTCAAAAAGGTTGCATGTCCGAGATAGCGACTCGGGATTAACCTTTTTGATAGACACAGGATCGGACATATCGTTAATTCCAGCAGATTCCAAAACCAAGCTGTGTCCATCCAGTCATGCGCTTTATGCAGCGAATAATTCGCGCATAAACGCATCCGGAGAAAAAAGACTAACCTTGGATTTTGGATTCAAAAATAGTTTGTCCTGGAATTTCTGCGTGGCAGCTGTTCCTTATCCGATCCTGGGAGCCGATTTTTTATTGCATTACGGGTTAAATGTCAATTTAAAAAGTAAGAAACTGATTAATACCGCTAACAATTCGGACGCTTGTTGTAAATTGAAACAAGTTACGATAATCAACGTTAGTGTTATAGATAAAGATTCACCTTTTGCACAAATATTCTCGAGATACCTAGAGGTAACGAGTCCTCCGCAGAAGTTAAACACAATTTTCGCGGACGTATATCATCATATTGAGAGACGCGATCCTCCGATTGCATTTCTCCCACGGCGTCTGCCTCCTGAGAAACTTTCGTTCGCTAAACGTAAATTTAAAGAAATGTGCGAAGACGGTACTTGCCGTCCTTCCAACGCATCCTATGCATCGCCATTGCACATGGCTCCGAAAAAGAGGGGGAATGGAGGTTATGCGGGGACTATACAGGAGTTAACAGGGTCACCATCCCGGATAGATATCCGGTTTATTATCTCCAAGATTTTGCCGCGAATCTTCGTAATGAAAAAATCTTCTCGAAAATTGATCTATGTCAGGCGTTTCACCAGTTTCCCGTATTTCCTGACGACATACTAAAAACTGCTGTGATTGCGCCAATTGGTCTATTCGAATATTTAGTCATGCCATTTGGTCTCCGTAACGCGGGACAAACGTTCCAACGTTATATTAATCGCGCACTAGAGGATTTGGATTTTGCTTTTGCGTATCTCGACAATATTTTAATCGCATCTAGTAATTTAGAGGAACATAAAGTCTACATTTACCTACACGAATCGAAGAAGAATGATCGACGACCAATTAAATGAACTCGCGAGGCGGACAGCGTTTTCGAGGGCATTAAACAGGAGTTGCTCAAGTCGACAGTGCTCGCTCATCCAGCCAATGAAGCTCCAACCCGTTAGGTAACGGATGCCTCTGTTTTAGGGATGGGCGCAGCGCTCGAGCAATTCCTCGATAATGCCTGGAGACCGCTCGCTTTCTTTTCGAGAAAATTTAACACAGCGCAAAATAAATATAGCGCGTACGATCGCAAACTTACTGCGATATTCGAAGCCGTTAAATTTTTTCGATACTTTCTCGAAGGACGAGATTTTAAAATTTGCACAGATCATAAGTCCGCTAATTTGTATGTTTTTTAAATCGATTGAAAAAAGTTCCCCTAAGCAGCAGCGACAAATTTCATACCAATCACAATTTACTAATAGTATTGAATACATAATTGGCGAGGACAATACAGTCGCGGATGCGTTATCGCGAGTCGAGACAATCGCTGTTCTTGCCGAATTCAAATTGAAAAGTTTATTACAAAAGGAAGAAACGTCATTGAATATTAAAAAATTGTCCTGGGGTCCTGGTCAAACCCCTATTTTTTTTATATATATCAGGTGATGTGTTGCGTCCTTTTTTTCCGAAAGCTCTTAAAACACAAGTAATTCACACCTTTCATAAGCCCGCGCACCAGAGCGGAAAAGTTACGGACAGAATTATACGAAAAAAATTTGTGTGGCCTGCTATGCATAATGATATTAAATCTTTTTGCCGAGCATGTCTTAACTGTCAAAAGTCAAAAATTTCTCGACATAATTCGCTACTTCCGTCCCATATTGTCGCCCCCAAAAACGTTTTAGGAATATTCACGTTGATATAGTCGGACCACTTCGGTTGAGCGAGAGATATCGATATTGATTCACGTTAATTGACCTTTTTTCGCGTTGGCCGGAAGCTGTCCCACTAAAAGATATCGAGTCCCGTACAATTTGTCGAGCTTTCGCGCCATTTTGGATTTCCCGTTTCGGAACACCTGAAACCGTATCAGCAGACCAGGATTTACAATTCGAGTCACAATTGTTTAAAGCTCTTTTGCAATTATCAGGAACGCACCGAATCCGTACAACCCCTTATCATCCGGCCGCGAACGGATTAATTGAACGCTCGCATAGGACATTAAAGGCTGCGATAAAATGCCATGCCGACGAGGAGTGGACCTCCGCCCTTCCGGTCGTTTTATTGGGCCTTAGAACTAACAGTTCCGGGCGAGTTCGTTTAACCCGGCGATTTTTCACCTGACCGACATTTTTTTTCGAAGAATTTCGCGAGAGTATGAGAAAAATCAAGCCGGCGCCAGTGAAACACCGTCACAAAGAGAAAATATTTTTTCATAAAAACCTGGAAAATTGTTCTCACGTATTTCTCCAGAAAATTTTAATTATAAAAAAGACCTAGAATGTCCTTATTCTGGGCCACACAAAATCCTGAATCGCGTGTCCGACAGGGTTTTTGAGATTGAAATAAATGGCGAACCGAAAAGAGTCACTGTGGAGAACATTAAGCCAGATTATTTCGCAGTGAATGGTGATTCTGTGGGCAATGCGACCGATCAATTTTCCGTCAAATTCTATAGTCAAAGTATTTCGAACGCGACTCCGTTAACAGACAGACCAATTTTACGAACATATATGAATAGGAAAAAGAAAGTAACTTTCGAACCGAAAGCGACAGAAGACTAGTTAAAAGTCAATAAATTTTAATTCAAAAAACGATAAAATACAGCGTGATACAATGTTTTATTTTTTTGTGATTATTAGTAATAAGGAAATTATAATGTTTTAGACGTCGACAATAAATTTTAATAGATACCCATATTATTGTGTAATTGAAACTAAGTGCTAATACAACTAAAATTCAATAACATTTTTTTTTGCCTGTTAAAGACACAATGTATTAAATTTAAAGATAGAATTGTTTTCTTGAATAAATGATGTATGTACGACGAAACATTCAGAACTTAAAGTTTAAAATTTAACAAAATTTATTTAATTAAATTTTTTTTTGTATAAAATTAATTTTCTCTTTGAACAAAAATATTTTGAGCGGTCGTTAGCACTTGGGGGAGCTATGTGGGGAATCGCCCCCTTCCTACCTCACCGGACCTTGTTCTAGTCATAGGTTACAGGGAAAAGCGCACTAATGTGCAGGCGCGCTGTTGAAGGTCATACTGGCGACAATTACGAATGTAAGATTTAGACAGTTTAGTCAGGAACCTTAATGAGTCAACATAATGTTGTAAGGTTGAGACTTTCTTTTCAATAAATTGTATTACTTTGAGAGACGATCATCTAAATTATTATTATTCCACTGAACACGAGAAGTTGGGAATCTTCTGTGAAGTCAACCATTGCCTATTTCCCACAAAATGTCAAATTTTAATTATTTTTAACTTTTAATTAACAATAATAAAACATGATTACTTTTTTGTGAGTGGAAATTCATTAGCGATGGAAAATACACAATGTGAGACATTTATGTTGTTGAAATTGTTAAAGAAAAATTATTGTCAGTAAATTATATATTATTATATATGCCCAGTAAAAAAAAAGTATTCAGAATAGAAAAAAAGTATTGGTGGTGACGTTCGGTGAATGCGTTTTCGCGACAAAACCGTATTGGTGGGTTACGGTGAATACATTTTGCTCACCGTGAAAACTTTTTGTTTTAAACTCTCGATATACAGATTCCTAAGCAAAGTTGAGAATATATATGAAGAGCGTGAGTAACGTGATGTATAAAAATGGCTATTGCGAGAAGGAAATAAGAAATTTTGAGTAAAAACGAAAAATTAAATGTTAAAAAAAATGTCAAATGTTGATCAATTACCATATGCTTTACTATGCCTACAATGCATGACAGATTAAAGGGAGCATGACGTTACCGGCAGAAAGTTATTAGGAAATGCGGAAAATTTTGAATTTTTAATGAATTTTTATTCATTAATTATAATTAATTATAATTAATTAATAACTAAATATTATTTGCGTTCACTTGAATTTGTTTCAAATTCAAAAATTTTCCGCCTTTCCTAGTAACTTTCTGCCGGTAACGTCATGCTCCCTTTAATCTGTCATGCATTGTAGGCATAGTAAAGCATATGGTAATTGATCAACATTTGACATTTTTTTTCACATTTAATTTTTCGTTTTTACTCAAAATTTCTTATTTCCTTCTCGCAATAGCCATTTTTATACATCACGTTACTCACGCTCTTCATATATATTCTCAACTTTGCTTAGGAATCTGTATATCGAGAGTTTAAAACAAAAAGTTTTCACGGTGAGCAAAATGTATTCACCGTAACCCACCAATACGGTTTTGTCGCGAAAACGCATTCACCGAACGTCACCACCAATACTTTTTTTCTATTCTGAATACTTTTTTTTACTGGGTGTCTATTACAAAGAATTTTTGTTAAATACGATAAATAAGAATAATAATTTGTTGTTAAAATAGTTTTTTTATTATTCCAAAAAATACTGTATTTTGAAAAAATATAAAATCATTCTCGGATTCAGCATAAAAAATATATCAAATTAAAAAAAGAAAAATTAAAATCGGTAAATAATTAACGAAGATGTAACCATTTTTGTAAATTTGAACGGCTGATTTCAGTTGTTAGGCATAAACTATTTGTCCGATCGAGTTAAATTTTTTTGGGATTTATTCAGTTTCGCAAGGAGAATATTCCTGGTGAATTATAAACAAATCCGATAATTATTAACAAAGTTATTAAATATTTAAAAAGTGCTATTTTTAATGGTTTCAATTCATTTGCAACTAAACTAATTAACCTTTTTTAACGTACGACTAGTCATTGGAAAGCTATTTCCAAGCTCTACAATTTTCAATAACAACTTTTTCCTCTAAAATGTAACCCGTAGCGTCGGTCCTCGAAAAACCAAGTTTTTCAAACTTTGACGATTGTTTACACTATTTTTCGCAACTGATAATCGAGAGCAAACTCTGGAGCTCTTATGTGGAGCCCCCAAACTACAATAAACCACTGAGACTTTTCAGGTTGCATTTTTGTGTACTTAACGTTTTTGACATTTTTTGTTTCAGCAGACCGAAATGTGTGTGTAAACAAAATTGCGAGCGAATTCATTATCATTTTGTATACAAAACAGTTTGTATTTTAAAACTTAATGAAATTTCTAAACAAAAATTGTTTGGTTTTTATTTTTTAATATGTGGAATATTAGCTCTATAAAAAAATCATCGAGAAAAAGTTGTATTTTTTAATTATCTACAAGATGCCGTTATTTAAAAACTGAAATTCTATGTTTTTATTTTTTCACTTTTGACACGGCTGACTGGCTTCTCAGCGTTTCAGCCAAGCGAAAATCGAGTTATTTGATTGACGTCCACAATTTATTTAACAGGGAAAAATTTCTATTATGTCTAATAGAATAATAATAGCTATCAACTAACATACATCAGTCGTTAAATTCGTAATAGACATATATATGTGACGCTCCACGGTGAAACGAACCTTAGCTGCAATAGACAAAGTTTACAGGAAAGGCATTTAAAGTAGAACCACTCGGATTGGTTAGACATTCCAATAAAATTCAGCCCCACTACTCATTACCCATTGATAGTTGTCCGTGTTACACGAAGTGCACGAATTTTACGTGCATGGCCAGTGTAGTAGGATTAGTAAGTAGAGGGGCTGACTTTCTGAATAACCACGTGTAAACATTGAACAAGCTTATTTTTTAACATTAATAACAAAAAACCTGTGAGTAAAAATTATTTTTTACTTTGGTATATGAAAGAACATCACAAAAACTATAGAATGATATAAGTAACTCAAAATTAATTTTTTTGCAGCTAATTGTAAGTTCCCTTTCACCGTGGGGCGTCACATATGTCTTATTTTACAAATTATAACATTTTTTTAAATTTATAATTAATCAAGAATTGATTGCCTATAACTTGCTTGTATTTTTTTATGAATTAAGTAAAAGAATTTTTAACTAAGTTTTAATGCAAATCCACATTTCTGCTTCTCCCAGAAAGTTAAAAAGGTGAATAATTTTTTTAATTAAAATCATATTTGGGATGAGAAATTAAAAGACTTTATATTATTTATCTCATCGCTCAGTCTTGGAAAAAATAGCATTAGACAAAACAGTGAACAACGGTAATTTTAAAACTTCTAATCGCATAAAATTTATGTCCTAAAATCGACATGTTTTTATAGAGTGTCTGAGTATTTTCATAAATTTACTTACCTGAATTTTTCGCCCCATTGTCATTTCAAGATAAAATTCTCGATACCACAGTTGAGAGAGGTCACAACAGTTCTGCAGAGATTCTATAAAAATAATTCAATTATTAAATGTAATTGTAAACAAAAGAGCCTAGCGGAGTAAGCATGCAAAATCTGCCCCCGCTCAAAAAAATTTGAAATATTTGTTACATGTTGGCAGCATTAAGATAACATTTTTTACCAAATATTTTTTCAAAAAATTCATTTTTGTAAGAGTTATGGAGGGGGAAAGCAAAGTCAAAAATTTGTTTTTTCTCGAGAACCACTGGATCGATTTTAATGAAATTTATACGTGTTTTATAAATTAATAAGAGGAAATTTAAAAAAATTTTCAAAAAATCCTAAAAAAAATTTGTTTGTATTTTCAAAAAAAAAAATTTTTTGTCTGAATTTAGAGATACTACTTTGGAATTTTTACAAAAAATTCTCCTAATGTGTACTTTTAAGAAATATTTTTTAAAAATTTTTAATCGGGTACCACTTAGTAAAAAAATTAAAATCCTAGATGGCGCATCATTCCGGCTGAAGCACAATGTATCCCGTAACTAATTATTTAATTTGCTTGAAATTTAGTAATTATGTGTTTCTAGGGTCACTCATTACGCATGTAATGTTAAATTTTCAAAATTCAAAATGGCGGATCTAATATGGCGGGCGACTTGAAAAATCCACCGTCTTCGTTTTAAACTTGTCACTCGGGGGGTTTTTAGGGTCGCTGAATACAAATATAATGTTAGTTTTTAAAAATTCAAAATAGCGGACGACTTTTTGAAAAATTTATCGCATCTGCTTGAAACGAATGATGTGCCACCTAGGATTTTAATTTTTTCACTATGTGGTACCCAATTAAAAAAATTAACAAAAATATTTCTTAAAAGTACACAATAAGAAGAATTGTCTGTAAAAATTCTAAAGTGTCTCCAAATTAAGACCAAAACATTTTTTTTTTAAATTTATCAAAATTTTTTTTGGGTTTTTTGTGGGCAAAATTTTCAGAAATTATTTTTAAATTCCTGTTATTAATTTATAAAACACGTATACATTAAAATCGATCCAGTGGTTTTCAAGAAAAAAATAATTTTTGATTTTTCTTTCCTCCTCCATAACTCTTACAAAAATGAATTTTTTGAAAAAATATTTGGTGAAAAATTTTATCTTAATGCAGCCAACATGTAAGAAAAATTTCAAATTTTTTTGAGCGGGGCAGATTTTGCATGCTTACTTTGCTAGGCCCTTTCGACACTTTTTATCTTACATTAAAATTCTATTACTAACCACTAAAATTAAGCAAATAGCTCCAGTAGAAACTAGTTTTATGAAATTGATCAATTTGCATAAGATATTGTCCATCTATATCTTTTCTCAATGTTCGTTTTCCTCCACTTTTGTCAGCAATTAAAGATTCTAACATTGTTCGTACCATATAAAGCTGAGTTGAACTAGGTCCTAAAACAATGTAATGATAATTATTAGTAATTTTTTATGTCTAATAGAAAAATTTATTGCATGTATAACAAACAAGAAGAAGAAATATTTAAAAGGTTTTGAAAAGAAAATAAAACTAACCGACATTCCTCCTTGGAACTTTAATTCCAAATCCATTATCAGGATCTTTTTTTCCCTTTAAAGCAGGATCACTAAGTGGCTCAACACCAAAATGCCAGTCCGCGCAAGTTTCTCGCACAGAAACAATGATACTAAAAAAATGGGATTTTTCAAAAGTGAAAAAATTATGAAGACAAATTTTTATTTAATTTAAAAATAAAACAAAAGAATTTCAAGATAAATATAATTAAGGAAAAAATATGAATGATAAATAAGGAGCAGATACTAAATAGTACATTATGCAACGAGGGAGGTAAGTCCGAGTTTATGTGCCGAGCAAAATATTGAAAAACGAGTCGTAGCCCGAGCAAGCGAGTGCGAAGACGAGTTTTCTTTAATATTGTGCGAGGTTCATAAACCAGTTTACCATTCCATTTTGCTTACTTTAATTTATACAGCAAAGGCTTATTATAGTTACTCTATGCTATCTCTGCCGGCGCATGCTAAGTTCTCCCATATAGGCCAGTTGGTAAAAAAAGTAACCATTATTGCCCTAGGGTAATAAAGAGTACTTTTTTACCAGTGAGGGGTCAATAATGTACACATTGTCTCCCTAGAGCTATAATGATTACATTATTGACTGCTGGGTTATAAGGTCGAACTTAGTATGCGCCTGTACAAGTAGATAAAGTGACCATAATACACTTGAGTTGTATAAAAGATATAATAACTCGATTTCTCATGAAATATTAACATGGTAAAAGTAAAGTGTTTTCAAACCTTCTAATAAGATCTTTTTTATTTTTAATTGCTTTTCTAAGTGGTTCTCTTAAAATGAGTTGAACAAAATCCTGGAGTTCAGCATAGATATTTCGCCGAATAGCATCGACAAAAACAGTTTCCATTCTCGCCATTAATACTTGAAGTCCTTTTATCATGGCAATCACTTCAATCAGAGCAAATTTCTCTTCTGCAGTATAATTATATCTCGTTGCCTAAAAGAATACATGAATAAAATGCTTTGGAATAACAAAATGTGTTAACAAATAATACATTCATTATGTTAAAAGAAATTTATTATCTTTATGAAAATTTATCGATCATGGAAGACAAATTTAACACCAGATTTAATTCAATATCACAGTTATTTTATGTATTGCATTTTACGTATGAATTAAGTATCTATTCAAGATCCTATACAATATATTTCTTATTTGAAATTACGGAAAATAATGTTCTTATTCAAAGGTTCTGGGTATGAGGAACATATTTTCAAAACTGATAAATCTATTTTTCAAAAAGCAGGATAAAAAACTTAATATTTTAAGGACCTCAAAATTCGGCCTGTCTCTATTGAATATACAAAAAAATATTATTAATAACCAATTTTCAATTTAAAAGTTTTTATACATAAGCAAGATGACTTATCAATTTTTATGCTTTTATTATAAAAAATTAGTAAAATCTATAAACTAATGAATTGTTTTACATGTCTAAATATTACCGTTAACTAAAAAAGTTACTAAACCTCAAATTACTTTTCATTATTTCTTTTTTAAAATCACTTTTCGCTAAATTATGTAACGAGTCAAATCGTTACTTACTCTACCTAATTTGCAACGTGTTAGACAAAGAATTTTAGTAGAGAGCAATTCCATGGTAAGTGATCATAGAAATTTCCTTCCATTATGGGATTTGAATGAAACTATGCTTCATTGTTTTCTTGAATACCACTAAAAAATAGTGAAACTTTTTAGGAAAAATATTCATAAACATAGGAGATATACAACATTGAAATTATTCAGCTTCTTTTTTTGAAACCGCATAACTTTTTTTTGGTAAAAGATATTAATATGAATTATTTTATAAATTATCAATAAAATAACACACTTTAAACAATAGTATATTGTGCAACTAGTGGAGAACAAGGGCGATTTCTCGCGAGCTTGAAGTTTGCTGCTCGAGCGCAGCGAGAGCAGCAATCAAGCAAGCGAAAATCGCTGTTCTCCACGAATTGCACATAATACTTTGTCCAACAACTGTTTAAACTTATTTTATTTATATTAAATTTAATTTATTGAGTTTTTACATGTGTAAGCAATGTTAAGCTTACTTTTACTCTCTTGCTTACTTACTTGAAGTAAGCAACTTGTTTATTTAGATACTTCCTTAAAACAATATTTGCAAAAATGAATTAGAGAAATAAATGAATTGTAAGCCAAAACACAAATAATGATAAACAAATAACTCCATTCCTCCACTGGACAAACTCATTCCTCCACTGGGCAAACTCATTTCTCCACTGGACAAACGGCCAGTGGAGGAATGAGGTACATTCCTCCACTGGTGCCTAGTGCACAATGACTCCATTTCCCTGAAGGCGTTGGACAAAAAAAATTTTCCGAAGAAAATTTATTCAACATTAAAGAAATAAAAATGTATTTTCGATTTTTGACAAAAATCCACTTTTATTTTGGTTAATTTTTTTTTGTGTTAGTACATACTTACCTCTAAGTGCTGCGTGAGTTTCAAAATGGAATCTGCATAACTTTTCGAGAAATAAATAAAAATGTTCAGCTCTTTGTATACAATCCGAATATGGCTAAACTTTAAAATCTTGCTAGTAGGCAGAACTTAGAGGTACACTACCATCGGGAATTATCGGTATGGCAGCACGCCCACGGCCCAAAAACAACAATCTTTAAATCACGATTTTTTTGTAAATATAAATGTCAGAAAAATTTGAAAGTTATATAGGTGCGATCATTAAAGTCTCATCTTTAATTTAAGATCAAATCCAGATAAGAACGGACAGTGAGTTCAGGGTTTACGAAGCTTGATTGAGGCTTGGTCAGGTTTGATTGAGGCTGGGTGAGACGGCCGAAGCAAGGCTGCTTGAGTCTATAAATCTAACACCAATTTCAGCCTGACACGCAGCGTTTGTCGAAGATATGTACAAATTTAATTGCAATATACTATTAGAACAATTATATTATTGTCATGTAGTCAGTTGGCGTAAATAGAAATAGATTTGCTAAGTTTCACCAGTAATAAGTTTTTTCTTTTAAAACGTATTACTTTCGGTAATAACTAAACTACCTCCCCAAGTATATTTTTGAGACAATTTTCGGACAACAATTTATAAATACCCTATATTACCAAGTGTAATATAAGTAAAATCCCTAAGAGTACAATACACTAAATCCCATTAGTGTAAACATAAGGCTAATATACAACCACAGGCTCCTTTGTGTCTACTCTACTATACCACTTCAGATCGGAAATCAAGACTACAATCACCAGCTTCAACGCCTACAATAATCGTTATTCCTAAAATAAGATTTTTCATTTTTAAATATACTCATTGTATTTTGTATTATTGTCAATTCTTTTATTTCTTGGTTGGTTTTTTAATAAAATATTCTCTCACAAAATTTAGAAGGCTGATTGACTTATCCTCATTCCAAATTAGATTCAATTTCTGAAACTAATTTAAAACGAGGAACGTTAGGTATATTTAAACAGGTTTCTTGTTTTGACGTAGCATGTGTAAAGCCTAACACATTAAAAACTTAGGAAAAAAAACATTTTTTAACGCACGTATAAAAGTTTTTAAAAATCAACATCAGATTCGGTATCAGCGACCCCAAGAAACCCCGAATAACAATTTTCAATTAAATCTGATTAATTAAAAAAAAATTGTCCGACATATTGGATCCGCTATTTTGAATTTCTGAAAATTAACATTATATTCGCTATCAGCGACTCCAAAAACCTCCGAGAAACAACTTTCAAGCAAATCCGATGCATTTAAAAAATTTTTTGTCTACCATATTGGATCCGACATATTTATTTTCTAAAAACCGATATCAAACTACCTTTATTGCTTATGGAATACAAAGTATATATCCTAGTGCAAATTTTACCGCTAATACATTGGTGATTTCCTTATTTAATTCCTCTTTATTAGCACTTTTAGACCAATGTTTTTGAATTTAGACACATATATTGTGGCCGCGATATTGGATTTATTAAAAGGCCACATATTTTTCCAAAGTTCGAAACTTTCGAACTTTTTTTATCACTGTACATTTTCCAGTCAAACAAAACGCTTAAACTTTAAAAATAATAATTTGACACCGTACAAGAATTTTATATTTATTTATTTATTATTGTTTCTGCTTTGAGTTTATTATTATTTACTTATTTTATTTCTAATTTTTCCAATTTGTATTTATTTCTATTTTTATTTTTGATTTTTTCTATTTCAACTTTTATTATTTTCTGACTCCAGACTCTACTCCATCGTCAGGGTTTAAATTTTAAGTCTTCGTTTATTTAATTATTATTTTTTTGGTAAGATAATTTTTTGAATATGTACTTTAATTATTTTAAATATTGTTAAAATAGTTTTTATTATTTTTTAATTTTGTATATATTTTTTGAATAGACTCCCTGAAGAGGAAATCGATTTGATTTCGAAACGTTGGAGTAAATAAAATTTGTTACTTTGTCCGAATGTTTTCGTTTTCATTAATTTGACTTATTTATTAATTATCTCGGACGTTAAAGACTATTTAATTAATTAAATAATTAATATAAATATTATACACTAAAAGTAAATAAATATTAATATTTATTTACCCATTGATATCTTAATGTTAATTATATTATTATTATTGTTTTCAATAATAATTAATAATTTTTGAATAAATTAATATAAAAAAATAATAAAAAATTATCATAGAAAATATTATAATATTAAATAATTTATAAACCTTTATATTTAATATTAAGCGCACACGGTAATAAATAAACTGAATATTTTATCATGATTGATTCAAGTGTGAATTCAGATTAGATGTTCAAGCTTCACTCACGACAATTGACCGAGTCTTGAATCGAGCATGAGGCGAACATTGGTGTCCGAGCATGTTTTTAAGAAGTTACATACCTTTTTGGGATTCAAAAAATCGAAAAAAAAATTATTCCTTATTTTAAAAGTATATATTTTTGAGAATGTTTTCCCAAATTTTCATTAAAATCGGTGCATTAGAACCGAAGTTATTGATATTCTTATCGCGGTACTCCTCAGAGGTCAGAACTGAACTTTAAACGCTATTATCTCTGAATAAAGAATTTGCATTAAAAATATATAGCGATTTTTGTAATATATAATGAAAATAGAGGCGCTTGTGATAGGATTAGAATTTTTTTAATTTCATGCACAAATAACATTAAAAAATGAATTAAAACTTTAACATTATTTAAATTTTTCTGTATCCCTTTGCCGAAAGTACTGTCTTCCCGGTCTGAATTGGCTCCGGGAATAGCGACTTTTGAGGCCGGCTCGACTGACCAATCGCGTGCTCTCTTGGTTACAAAAATTTAAAAACTCGTACACGTTAGCATAGCAACCACATAGCTTGCTGTAAATAACCACGTTATTTACAGAGCTCATGTTTTAACAGAAATTGACACTAACCTGAATTAAGATAACCAAAATAATTCATTAAATTTCTTATTTTCTTTTATTATTCTTTATTTATTTAAAAATATTGTAATTTAAATACAAAAAATTATAATGTTAAAAATCTTTATTTTGAACGACATTTCATAGATGTCACTTGATCGGCAAAGTAGGTTACTACTCTTAATTGATGAATATTTCGAACCGAATATCGTTAAAAAGGTATATTACTATTATTAAATATTTATTTGTATAAAAGAAAATTTTACTTCTAATTATTTCTTACTCATAATTTTTTATCATACCCGCCCCGACCAGCAAAGACTCGGCTTCGCCTCGACTTTGCAAAAGTTGGGCGGGCAATTTATTAAGTTATTTTATTATTCAAACCATAATTATTTAACGTACACAGAAAAACTGTATACGACACACGGCCAGGAAATCCAACTTTCTGGCCTAGTATCGTAATATACTATTGATTAGCTCTCAGGCTGATGGCGTCACGGGCATAAATGAAATATTGTCTGCTGTGTATTTACACATGTGATCATTTTATATTATGCAATAATTGTTTAAAAAAATCCGTCGATTTCAAGTTAAAAAAGTTTATAAATTAGATCCCAGATTTGAGAAAGCCGATATTACGAATTTACCGAAATTGACTGTATTTATGGTTTATGAGTATATTACAAATAATGAGAGGTATAATGCTCCCGAGGTTCGTGGAGTCAAAGCAACATTGTAAGTAAATTTTAATGTTTGTATTAATAAAATCAATTAATTTATTAATTAAATACTGTCTAAATATACATAATTTTATATTTTTGCTTCCTCATGAGGAAGCTTTGCATTCGTGACAATTTTCAATTTTTCAAAACATGGTTATATGGACTTATTTTCATCTAGGATATATTATTATACGTATATAAAATTCTGAGCAAATGTCCAGATGTATGTGTGTGTGTATGTCACAAAAAATTGGGTACAAATTATCTCAAACAAATTTTAATGGATCGCCCTGAAATTTTGCAGGTTTATTGCAGTCATTAATACCTAAAATCTGACACAAGGATTTTCAAATTTATCCACAAAATTTTTTTTTATACAATTTTTGTATTTTTTTAAATAACTTTTTTGTTCCTTAATATTTTTATAAATTATTCTCAAAATTACATTCCTGACAAAAAAACGAATCTATTGATATATACAAAGTGCACATTTCATCAAAATTTATAAAATTAATCAATATTTTTCTTTTTCACAAAAAATTCAAATTTTGTGTTATTTGAAATATTACCTTAACATATTAAAATTAAATTAAGCAATTGGTTTATAATATTTTGAGGAAGCGAAATGGTCATGAAATGAACAACTTGTTTATTATTTCCTTACTATTGTAGATCTTCAAAAGAAAATTACGGCGACTCGGCAATAGGTTATGTTTGTGTAAAACGTCAAGGGAAAATATGTACATTGAAAGGCAGAATTTGTCCTGAACACAGAGTTAGAAATCAAAATTACACTGCAACATTAAAAACAGATGAAGAGAAAGAAATAGTAGAAAAAGTGGAATGTCTTGACTGTGCTGCATCATTGAGTAGATGTAAACATGGGATTGCTTTTTTGATGTGGGCAAACAGAAAATACGAATCGCCATCTCCAACTGAAGTGGAATGCTACTGGAGAAAATCAGCCTTATCGAAAGTCGGAGATTTTAAGTATTAAGCAATGTACAGTCGCGTCTGATTATTACTAATAAGAATAAAAAAAAAGTATTTGAAAATTTTCGATTTTTGAATTTTCATAAATATTACATATCTTCCGTTTAAATTAATATTTTTCAAATCTGTAAATTTATATACCTTCCTTGGTTAGAGATCTAACAAACTGCTAAAGGACAATTAGATAGCCAGCTATCAAGACATTCAATATTTATGTTCTCAAGCTGAACAACAGACTAGAAATCAAGCAAATAATATTTTGTGGCACGAACTCAGATTTGGAAGAGTAACTGCGTCTAATATTTTTAAGGCTAGTAGATGTAAAATACCAGAAGGCAGCTTAGTCAATCGAATTATAGGAGCAGCGAAAATTTATAACAGTGTATGGGTTAAATATGATAAAAATTTTACAAATAAAATAATAAAAAATTCTGTGGATTTCTGTAAGCAAAGTATTTTTCCTGCTTTATTGAACTCTTTTGGCAACTGATTTTTTGTGATATTAAATAAATAAATATTTTATTATAGATTTACTAGCATAGGATACGCGCGCTAAAGCGCGCGTTCAGATTCTATTTCAATTGTTAAAAGAATACAATTATGATGACGAATTAGAATTACAATTTATATTCTCATTCATTTTTATGATTAAATTTTTAAAAGTAGTTAATTGTACCAAAACAATTATAATCACAGTGTTTCTAATGAAATCCAATTCAAAACTTGGTACAGCAAAGCAAAAAACTAAATAAAATCAATAGATTTTTAATTTAATAATTATTTTTTAGAATTATTAAAACATAAATAAGACTTCAATTCAATTCATATTATTAAAAAAAATACTAAATAATTAATTTTTATTATTTATTAATCAATATTTTTTAAAAAAATTGTGATAAATAAATAGAAAACTATGCAAAAAATACTACAAATTTTGTAAAACAATATGTTTGTCAAAATTAGTTACAAAATAAAAGTTTAAAAAAAATGTTGATGGAGAAATATAAATAGTTCAAATTACTTTATTTTTTATTCGATTTTAAATAAAGAAAAATAAATTATGCAAATTTTTCTATTAATTTTTAGATAAAACTTAAAATAAATTCAATTTTAGAAGATTAAAAAATTAAATCTTATTAAAGAAATTTTCAAATGAAATGAAATATTTTGTTTTTTAATAAAAAAATGTGAATTGTGAATAGACATTATTATTAGATTATTATATTATTTAATATCTATTATCATTAGAATGAGTAAATACTTGAGCGTTTTTTAGCTAGTAAAACATAAAATATCTTTACATACATAAAAAAATAAAAATTGTAATTATGAAATACACAAATCTTTCCTACACATTTTTTTATTAATTTAAAATGGAAAAAAAATTTGTTAAAAATTGTAATTAAAAAACAAAAATTTCACAATAAATATTCAAAATATAAATCAATATTATGAAAATTTCTTACCTTTTTTTTATTAAAACAATATCTTTTAACCTTCTTTCTTCTTAAACAATAAAAATTTTAATATTGACAAATCAAAAAACTGTATAATTTTTATCTGCCAAGCAAAGTGTTTTGAAAACAAAAAAAAACAAAAGCATTTACAAAAACTAACTTCAAATTGTGGGCAGAATAAATGAAAGAATACCAAGATTATTATTATTAATAATTAAGTAAAGAACACAAAAAGAAAATTAATTGTATTCAGTTAAGAATAAAAAATTAATTAAATAAGAAAAATATTACATTTTAAATGAATAAAATACATTTTTCATCTTCGAATTGTTGAATAGATAAAAAGCCCATGAGAAAACAGGAAACTTTGTTTTTAACCAATGGAAAAAGGCGTTACTTTCTAACTTCTCTCTCTTTCCAACTCTTCTCTGTCATCAAAAACACAGGGGGAGTGCAGACGGAATTCTTGCGGACAGAATGAATGAAAGAATACGGAGATTAATATAGATAATAGTTTACCTCCTTCTCTGTCTGGTAAAAAAATAGTTTTTGGGCCACAATCGGTTTAAAGAAATAAGTAAATATTTCAAATTGTTGTTTGCCATAAACGATCCGCTTTTTAAGTTTTTGAAATCTGACATCAGATATTCAAATGTTTGACTGACAAGAGGTTAATGTTGAGATATTAAACGATTTGAGAATAGTAATTTATGTGATGAGACGATATGAGAAAAAGAAACAAAAGAATAAAGTCTTTCTCAATATCGCTCATTTCTTATATTTCTCGCTCATGTACATCACTAAATGTTTATAATGATATCTCGCTAACCGTTTAAGATTGTTAAACTCTTTTAGTCTTAAATTAAAGATGAGACTTCAATAAATCACACCTATATAAGTTTCAAATTTTTTCTGCAATTTAAAAAAAATATGCAAGACTTGAAAAGATTTCCAAAAAATTTTATTTTTTTATCATCATTTTTTGTCAAATTTGTCGATTGCTGCAATCTTTGTATAAATTATGAAAATTTTCAGTTATCTATCATTATTCGTAGAACTGAATAATCTTTCGAATGATATGTTTGTTAATTTTCTGACATACGTATTTACAAAAAAATCATGATTTAAAGATTGGTATGTTTTTGGGCTTTGCGCGTGCAGCCGTAACGATAAATAATTCCTGATGGTAGTGTAAGTACACAACAAACAAAAATTAACCAAAATAAAAGTGAAGTTTTTTCAAAAAACGAAAATAAATTTTTTTTCTTTAATATTGACAAAGTATCGAATAAATTTTCTTCCGAAATTTTTTTAATTGAAAGTGTATCTTTCTATTGACAATTTAAAAAATAATTGCACGGAGAGAGAAGCGTAGTAGATTTAACTGACATGGCAGTTAAATCTACTAAACAAAATCGATAGTTTTGGACTGAAGGTACAGTCAGTGACGTTTACTGCACTGTTTAGAAAGATAGTAAGATATACAGAGCAAACAGTATATTTTAATAAACAGAGAGGTTAGGTAGTCTATTTTACTAAACATTCATTTGGCTCTACTGTCGGCGCAGTAAATGTTTTAGTAAATGCGTTTTGTCAAATGGACTGCACCTCTTCTCTCCGTATAACCAAAATATCTTTTACTAAAAAAAATTAATGCGGTTTCAAAGAAAAAAAGCTAAAAAATTTCAATGTTGTATATCTCCTATGTCTATGAATATTTTTCTAAAAAAGTTTTATTATTTTTTTAGTGGCATCCAAGAGAACAATAAAGCACAGTTTCATTCAAATCCTATACTAGAAGGAAATTTCTATGATCACTTACCATGTAATTGCTCTATAACACAGGCCAACAAAATTTTGTGGTATAAGAAGCTGATTTTTATAGGATTTTGTCCGTAGAATACGAATTTGACCTTGAAAATATTGTATTGGCTCTAGTTTTTAATCAATTTACGTTTTAATTCACAAAATACACATTTTTGGATGAATGTACAACCCTACATCGGAACAGTAAATCTGTCCGCATATTACCAAATTAAAGCATAAACCTTGCTCTTGAATATCCAAAGACAAAAAATTTAAGTTATGTACACTTTAACCTATAATGTGCAAAGAAACATACGCTGTTCCATAAACGTATTAAAAATAACATTACTTTTGACCATGTTAGGTAATTCAAGTCAAAATTAGTCTCTCGGGTGTTTTTTCATGATTGCTGCTTACAAATCTGCTATGAAATATAAAAATTACAAGTGGCAGACCAATTTTTAAAAATAATTTACGCCTTTTATGATGAAAATGTAAAATTAAATAAAAATCGGCCATGTTGGATCCGCCATTTTGAATATTAAAATCTAAATACAGAACAGTAAGCATCGGCCATAAAAACCCCTAGAGAAACTAATTTTTATTTATATTGCCTTACATGGTCAAAAGTACTGTTGTTTTCAATATGTTTATGGAACAGCGTATGTTTCTTTGGACATTAGAGGTTAAAGTGTACATAAGTTAAATTTTTTGTTTTTGGATATTCAAGAGCAGTGTTTATGCTTTAATTTGGTGATATGCGGACAGATTTACTGTTTCGGTTTATAATTTAACATTCATTCAAAAAATGTCAAAAATGCGTATTTTGCGTATTGAAACGTAAGTTGCTTAAAAACTAGAGCCAATCCAATATTTTCAAGGTCAGATTCGTTTTCTACGAACAAAATCCTGTAAGAATCGGCTCTTACATTTTAGGCAACATGCAGTTGATGAAATTTTGTCGGCCACTGTAATGAGTTGTTCGTTAATCTCTCTCATCATCTTCTTCTTAAGTGACTTGAGAGGACTTGTCTGTCCTTGGTTCAACGACTTGAGACCTGTGTCTCTCGTGAAATCTGACTTTGAATGATTTCGCGCGTGATTAATTGTCAGCGGCCATCATATGACCAATGACCTTTTACAAGACCATTTTAGGTGCTGTTCAATGGGAATAAGGAAGAAGGTTTATTCCCAATTTTTCCATAGGTGCAACAAGGAAGCAATAGTTATTTTCGTATCAAGGGCGCAAAATAGGTGATTGCGACAATGGCAAAATTGTGTCCCGAGGTTCCGAAATTTCGCCAGAGTCGTAATCACCTTTGCGCCCATGTTGCGAACATAATTTTTTGTCCAAACTGCACGGAAAGTATAACATTGAGGACACGAGCAGTGAATTCTTTTTAATGATTTTTTCGATTTACCTAATCTTGCCCTCGCTACAATTATTTTTTGCGTCCGCTATTTTACGTGAAAAAAATAAAGTAACGCAAAATTTTCTTTACTTCATGATCGTTTAAACGTAAGAAGCGGGCGGAAAATAATTTGGGTCCGCTTCCCTTACCTCTGGGTGGTAATAAGTTACTTTGCGCCCTCTCTAAGTGCCCGTAACGACATACTTTCCGTGCAGGTAGGACAAAAAATATGATCATTTTGAGTTGCAACAAAAATGGGACTCTTAGAGGGCGCCATGTTCTATGCCGTTTTACATAGTGTTTCGGCGTAGTTTTCTTTGCGCCATTTTCTATATGCGTGTTTTATAGTTGTTTTTTTCGAACCCAGAGGGAATTTTAATAGTAATTTTCCTTTCGTGAAATAATTTGTTATTGGTTCATCAACAATTTTTATTTTACTTTCAATCTGGATCACGGTATACTTGTGAACTTTGTAATGATATCGCATTATTTCTAATGTAGAATTTCTAATTTCCCACAAAGAGTAAAATTCAGGCGGTGTTTACATGCTTGCGTTCAAACGCTGCGTTTTGCGTTGAATAATGTGATAGAAAAAGAAAGACATATACTTCTATCTTTCTTACACTCATTGTTCAACGCAAAACGCAGCGTTCGAACGCAAGCATGTAGACACAGCCTCATTCATTTTATGCATGTAATATATCTATGTATTACTGAGCTCACTGCTTGGCGGACATGTAGAGAGTACCGATGGCGCACCCATTGCTGCGCATCACGTGGGTTCTCTCACCTCACGCTGCACCTCTTGAGGGCCCAGCGATCTATAATACTTGGTTGCTCGTACAATTTTCTCAGTTGATTCTGGCGCCAACCTTCGTATGGCTCAGATGTGTTCTGTGTGTTTTATGTAAATTTTCTTACACCTAGTGATATTTGTGAAATTCAGCGGGCTCTAATATTCCCGCTTATATTGTTCAGTAAAATCATAGTGTAGAGTTCTGTCTTATTAGTAAAATTTGACAACTATTATGTCGAAATCTGTTTTCCTCTTCAGCAATTATTAGATGAGTCTACTGCCGCATGGATCTTAACTCATCTTATATCGTCCAATCTGCCTGAATCAAATGCCTAGAAAACGATCTGCATAATTATATGTTTCTATACCAAAATTGATATTTTCATGAAGATCCTGTTCCATATATTTTGGTAAATGCCTGCTCAAATGTTCTACGGAGCCGGCGCGCAACACCACGTGGGAACATAACCTCATTTCTACTATCACCTCTCAGCGTTACTCGTAAGAAAGATTTGACATAATTATTTTGTTTGGTCTACAATTTACTTCTCAGTGAACTGCAAATATACAAAGCTATCCAAACTTGATTCAATATTGGTATGCTCAAACAACATCTCACTGCAAGTAAAACTATCTAAAGAAATACAGTTCATTCCTAAGACTAAATCTGACCAAGCAAAAGAATCCTCTTATTCTCTCTTTTTCTTACATCCTAAACCTATTATCTCAATCAAGTTTTAAATACTTTTACTCTCCACAATCGTGAGAGATAGGGAGAAGTCTGAAAGTTGTTTGTTGTGTTACTAGTTTGTTTCAGGCTGCTCAATTTGATTTAATTCTTATGTTCTTGTTCCATTAATATTGTTATGATTATGTTTTTTAATTAAGTGCTTAGCAGTCGACTCTTCACATTTTTTCGTTTTGAAACATTTTACATTTTACATTTATGCATCTTGCTGCCCCTGCTTTTGCTGATTTCCACATTAACAACTAAAAGTAAAGAGGTAATAAATAAATTGTTAATTCACAGCGGAAGTGACAACAAGGGAGTAAATTATACTAAATATATTAAATAAAACAAAAAACAAAAAAAAAAAAAAATAAATAAATAAATAAATTTAAAAATAAAATAAATAAAATAAAGAACTTTTGTTATATGCAACATAAATTTCATTAATTGCTGTTTTTTTTTGTTACTCCCTCTCCTTCTCTGCTGCTCGAACGGAGAAAGAGGTCTTAATGTGAATGTATACATTACTTATTTGTGCTAATTTTTGTAGATTGCTTATTTTGTGATGGACTCCACTATTCGCGGCCCGGGGGGCGGACCGGCCTCGCCTGGGACTGGGGCGCCTGTGACGACTGAGGACTCTCGGAGTTCCTCTGGGGCACCTACTGGGCGGGTGAATGCGGTCACCCCAACTCGGAGCACTCAACCATCCGGACTAACATTTTCTCCGGCTCGAAACCTGGAGTCACTATGTGACTTTCTATCTGGCCAATTTTCACCTATCAGCCAAAGCCAAAACTCAGGACCTCATCCTCCCACCGCTACGCAACAGGTTGAATCGGCTAGTAGGAAACGAAACTTAAATACTCGACAAATGGAAAATTCCTCGAATGAGAATTCCCTCAATCTCGACAACCACTACACACATAAAAAATTATCCTTGGACACAGGGAATCTGACTCCGCCTCTCATTGACCTCGGGAATGCACAAGGTCCTGCTTCTGCTCTCGATCCAAGCAGCAATTCTGGAACCTCCGATGATCGTGAGTACCCTATTCCATCTACCTCTGATTCTCCTCCTGATAATCATGAACCCGTGGGGGTGATTTGGCAACAGAGTGACCTAGTTTGGCACAACAACACTAAAACAAATACCAATATCTACCCTGGCCATATCCTTCCCCCATATACCCTCTTAATGGAAAGTACTATTCAGGGGAGGAATTTGGGCAGATTTGATCCTGTCAAGGTAATAGATTTGCTGACTCCTTTTATCCGGGGTGAAAAAACTATTACAAGAAGCGGCAAGAACCAAATCAAGATACAATGCAATGATCTGGCCTCTGCCAACTCTCTGATTGTATCTCGCGACTTAATCCAAGCGGGCTATAAAGTCTTCGTTCCTGACTCGTTCCTTAGGAAAAAGGGCTTTACCACCTGGTTCCCCCCAACTCGATCTATCAAGGACATAATTTCCATCTGTTCATCGAAAGACCTTGAACACATCACTTGCATAAAAAGGGTTGTCGATGATAATAATGTTATACATGACAAAGTTGAATTTACTTTTGACATTCCCACAGTCCCTCGCAACATCAGATTGGGTGATTTTATCGTTGCTATTACTCCTTCTATACCGCGCCCGCGTAGATGTTATAGATGTCAACGTTTCTGCCACACGTTGGATCAGTGCAGATCAACATACCCCTCATGCGAACACTGTGCGGGTAGACACTCTATTATCTACTGCCCTAAAGCTGAACACAACCCTACTTGCAAAAATTGTGGAGGGGATCACCCTGCCTCGTCCTCCACCTGTCCAATTTTTAAACTGGAATTCGGCATTTTGCGTCATCGTTTTACAACTAATTGTAACAGAGAGGAGGCTAAACTCCTTTTTTATGCCGAAAATCCCGATCTATACAACGTTGTCGAACCTAGACCTGATTCTTCATTGGTCGAAAATTTTTCCGATAATTTAAACTTGGACCGTGATCCACCCAATCCGAAAACAGGTCATTCAACTCCACGGGATGGCTCCCCAGCCCCTCCCCCATGCTTGGACGAAGCACAACCTCCAGCCACTGTAACGGGGGATGATCATGACCCATTAAATCCCATACAATCTGTCGATTCACTCATTAGATCAAACTTGAATAAAAGCCAGATAATCTCATCCATGCAAGAGAAGCTGGCTGACCCGACTCAACAGCAATAAGTACAAAAGTAATAATAATAAATAAATTCAATTAATTTTACACAATTTTCAACTTGAATAGAAACTTTATTCCCCGTTTAACAAGAGTCGACTAGCTAATTAAAAAAAAAAAAAAAAAAAAAAGGGGGTTTTATCTCCTTATATTTCGTTTTGCACATCGGAACTTGGAGTATTGTTAATAGTTACCTTGTAGTATTTTTATCTTTTTATTTTTCTTATTTGTTTAAATTTATTTTCTTAGTTTTAAATTTTTGGTTTCCTTTGGTTACTCACGCGTTTTTGTCCACTAGGATAGGGGGTAATCAAATAGCTCTATAGAAGGTAACTTTATCCAAGCTTCACCCTTGGTTATTGTTGTCGTTTGTTCGACACTGTCGTTTTAGAAGGGGTGGAGTGGTGAATGAGAGAAAACTGTGTCTTTACTCTTTATTAGTTTTTCTGTTCCTATTTTTTAATTCTTGCCCGTTGGCAACGTTGTTTTGTTTGTTTTACCTTAGCTTTGATTGCTTTGTTGGTGATTCATATTTCGATATTGTTTTGGTTACGTGATTTACCAAATTCCATTGAGTGTTCATCCCAGGATGCCACCAATTAACCCCATCAAATACGCCACATGGAATTCTCATAGTATTCTGAATAAGAGAACGGAGGTTGAAGCAATTTTACACACCAACGAATTAGACTTTCTCTCTGTCACTGAAACGTGGCTAAAACCGACAACACCAGTTTGGCAAATCCCTGGATATTTAACATATAGGTCTGACCGCGAGTCACAACCGGGAGGGGGTACTTTGCTACTAATTAAAAAAACTTTCACAATTTCCACTATTATAATTCCTTCTAAAATCACTAAACATTTAGATTGTGTTGGTATTAGGGTGGCCACTTCTGTCGGCTCTATCCAGATCATCTCGGCCTATGCGCCCCCCAATACACGAATTCCTCCTTCTATTTGGAGAGATCTTCTACTTTGCTTCTCTTGTTCCGAACCGATTATTCTTTGTGGCGATTTCAATGCGCACTCTTGGACTTGGGGCTCTAAATATTGTTCCCCGCGTGGTGAACACCTGAGCGAGGCCATCGAAGATTTAAACCTCATCCCTCTCAATGACATTGAACCTACCTTTATCAGGAGCGATGGCAAATTGGGAGGTAATCTTGACCTTATCTTTGTCTCTGCATCTCTGTGCAATATCTCGTCAGCTGATGTTACGCCTGACACGTACAATTCGGACCACTTCTTGGTTATTGCCACCACGGATGTTTCTCCAAAATACCTAAAATCTAATACTAATCGCTACAATGTCAAAAATGTTGACTGGTCTAAATTTATGACGGGCATGGATTCGTATGTTGACTCGCTTGAGGTGGATCCTAGGGATCCCTCGAGTATTATGAATCCTGAGTCGGCATATGACTCTTTCACCGAGCGGATTAAAACAGTCCTGAGCGAATCTGGGGCCTACATCCCTTCAGGCCTACCGGGTAACAGGAAATCGAAACCCTTATGGTGGGATACTGGGTGTGATGAGGCTTTAGATAGAAGACGGAAATCACGGAAGGAATTCCTCAACTCTCAAACTCCCGAAAATCGAATCAAATTTAAAAAGATTGATGAGGAAGTCAAACGCTTCCTACGTAATAAAAAGAAGCTTTCCTTTATGGACTTCTGTAACACCTTAAACCCTTCTATGGGCTCTAAAGAAATTTGGGGAAAAGTAAGGGCTTTTGCTACATCTACCCAACCTTTACGCACTGGCATTAGTAACGATCCGAACTCAATTCAATTTAAGCAACTCAAGTCTGATCTAATTCAAGAACACATAAAATGCGCACACCTCCCACCTGTTACTGGCATTAATGAAGACGAACTTCTTAATGGACCATTTTCTGAACCCGAATTCAACCCAGCTGTTCTTCATTCTAAGAAGGATACTGCCCCTGGGCTGGATTCCATTTCTAATGTAATCATCAACCACCTTTCTCCAAAATCTAAAAGATACCTCTTGCTTTTGTTCAATTGCTTCTTTCTATCCTCGAGTTTTCCCTCCAGTTGGAGAGATACCAAAGTAGTGTTCCTACCAAAACCTAACGGCAAAGGATACAGGCCAATCTCTCTGACTTCGGCTGTCTGTAAATTATTTGAGAGACTTATACATAAACGTCTCGAGCATTACGTTGAATCGGTTGGTGGTGTTCCATCCCTTCAATTTGGGTTTCGAAAGGGGCGATCAACTATCGATTGCGTTTCCACCTTTGCCACTGATATTCACCAGGGGTTTCAACGAGCATGTCACACTGTTGCGCTTGCAATCGATCTTAAAGGTGCATTCAGTAACATCCTTCCAACTGCCATTTATGAATGCCTCATTGAGCTGCGAATCCCAGATAGACTAATTAATTTTGTTTCCTTTATTACTGCCTCTAAAAATCTCTTTTTTTCATCGGATGATAACAGTTATAAGACTTCATACATCGGAGTCCCTCAGGGAGGAGTCCTATCCCCTCTACTTTTCAACCTGGCAGTCAGCAAAATCGCTTTAATTATTCCCCATCACATCAGAAGCCTCATGTTTGCGGATGATCTGATTTTATATCTCCGCACAAAAAATCCTGCTGATTCGGTGAGGGAACTCAAAAAAGCCCTTATAATATTAACATCCTGGCTCCAGAAGCTGGGACTTTCCATCTCTCCCAGTAAATCCCAATTAGTAATCTTCTCCCGTACTAATGAAAGATTTGATCATATTTTTATGTATCTCAATGGCATAAAAATTTCAGTCCAAAGCGAGCTTCTATATCTCGGTATTTACCTGGATAGGAAATTGAATTGGTCCAAACATATCAAGGAGATATCACGCAGGGCTACATTGGCGATAAATATCCTGGCATCGATGTCAAGAGTCTCGTGGGGTGCCAGTCCTGAATCCCTATTGATGGTCTACAGGGGACTGGTGCGAGCACATCTTGAGTGGGGCTGCCAGCTCTTTTCGGGAGCTGCCAAGTCTCATCTTGTGCGGCTTGACAGGGTCCAGTACGCTGCCATCAGGGTTATACTTGGTGGCATGCGTTCCACACCGGTTAGCATCCTGCTGTCCGAGGTGGATGAACCCCCCCTTTCTCTTAGAAGGCAAATGCTCAATCGGAACCATATGATTAAGAATCTCACCTGGTCTTCGAATCCTCTTACTCCCAAATTACAACTCCTTTATGAAACAAGCTCTAAAATCAAAATCCGGAGAAGAAATAATTTTAAAATTAAATTCTCTCTTCTGGATACCTACACCGATGTTTCACAATTAATTAATAAAAGAGAACGCACCAAAAAACTGTCCTCCTTTAACTACACCTGGTCAGAACTCACAAACCTACTGAATATTGATATTGATTCGGGATCAGAATTCAAAAATAGCAGTAACACACAATTCACATTCGACAATTTCACACAAAGATACTTTGACAATCATACACAGATTTACACTGATGGCTCGTTGGATCCTGTAAGAAACGTCTCAGGATCAAGTTTTGTTATTCCATCCACCAACACCAAATTCTGTGTCAAACTTGAAGGTATCTCGTCAATTGAAACATGTGAACTTTATGCAATACACGCAGCACTCACACATGCTATCAAATCCAAGATCGATAATATTCTTATTCTCTCTGATTCACGAAAAATCCTACGCTCAATCAAGGAGAGATTCTTTTCAAAACAACACCATCCTCTTATCATTAAAATAGTCAAACAAGTAACCTCTCTCCAATTGAGAGGATCTATGATCAGTTTCCTATGGATTCCTGCCCATGCGGGCATTGCTGGGAATGAACAAGCGGATAAATGGGCAAAACGATCCCTGGATCTTCTCTTTGGTAGATCCACCATTTTCTCTCCCACTGATCTGATCCCTATTAACAAACAAGATTTCTATGGATGGCAGAGTCTACTCTGGCCCAATTACAACCTTTTACCATCTCATAACAGATACTTCAACTTTGTCAACTCTAAGTTAAAGAAACCATGGTTCAAAAACTTAGATGTCCCACGCCGATACTTAGTAGTGGTGGGTAGACTACGATCTAACCATATGCGTATAGGTTCCCACTTTGCTAGGATGGGCTGGTCCCTTCCCTCTGGCTGCGAATGTGGTGCGGAACTCCAGGATCTCAACCACTTACTTTGCTTTTGCCCGAAGCTTTCACCGGGTAGACCGACCTTTTTCTCCTTTCTCTCGGCTCGGCTTGCTAATTTTAATCCTGATCTCATTGACTTGAACCCACTCATATTTAATCCTGTGAGGGAGACGGTCGTCGAGATTGGCAAGTTTTTTGAGAAGGGTGATTTTTATATCTAAGTATAAACGATTTTGTAACCTTCGGTGGGTGGGTTGGCGTTTTTGAATGTATATCTCATAACCAAACTGACTGCTATTCGATTCCCAAAATTGTCATAATATATGTTATGTGAACTGTAGGTGGGCAGGAGGCATGAATGTAGAATTAAGCACAACTTTCTGCTCTATATATTATATACAGCATTTCTACATATACATGTCCTTCATTTTAAATTTTGAATTCTTAGATAATTATTGTTAATTCTCTATTACATTTTGCAGCATTAAATAAGCTTTGAGTATTTACCTTGTCTCTCTCTCCTTGTCATCACCTAATTATCTCCCCATTTATTCCTTTTTCCAAATTTTGAAAATACCTAATATTTACCGGTTTTGAATTTCCCTCCTTTCCAAACCATATGAACTGGCAGAGCATAGGAACTATGAACGGATTCTTATCCTGCTAATAATACATAAAACAGGAATCAATTATATCTGCCTGAAACCACAATAGTCAACGAACTAAGTCCACTATGGCCTTTGAATATAATCAAATCAAATGAGATCTCACTCAAACATCTTTCAATAACTGGGACGTATATTTACAGAATATTTTTTAAAATATTTTTTTTTCCCGCCTACTTATTCACCATATGCATCTCTACCGGATTGGACTACTTGGAAAACAATTGTGCAACCAATCATACAACGCATCTTAATTTAAGCAAATAACTTGAAGTACTGGCTATCTGTGTTACACGCAAGAGGCCATTTAAACAACAAGAAGAAGAGAAGAATTTTCTCAGTTCGACGTCGACCGGACTCGGGGCTTGCTCCGAGGCAGATCGAAAGCAACTCTCTCTTCTCTTTTCACCCTTTTACCTTTCGATCAAACGCCGAGGCTGACGTACAACTCTCCCAAGGAATGAGATCTTCCTTTCTTACCTGGTGAAAGAAGACTAAACACAGGAGGGCTAACTGCAGCAGTGGGGGTAGGACAAATATAGGGGGATTATGAAGGCGTGGTTAGATTGCGCCAAATATCATGTTTTGATTCTACACTTCCACTCACACACGCGTGTCACGTATTTAAATATATAACGTAAGAGTGTGCGAGATGTGCAGAACCGAAACAAGATATTTGGCGCAATCTAACCACGCCTTCATAATCCCACTAATACTGACTCACTGCTGTGAATGGGAAAACAGCCGAGTTAGCCCTCCTGTCTCTAGTCTTCTTGACCTAGTGCAAGCCGGCGGTAGCTCAGGTACAACTGGGGCTCCTTGCTTGTACTTCCTAGGAGTTGTACTCAAGACTCAGGTTCAATTGGGCAGTAGTAATACCCTTCGCCTCTCCGTCTTTCTCTTTTCACCTGGCATTGCCCTTGGTCTAAGCAGGGGTACATCCGTGTAGGACCAAGGCAATGAATTTCCAATATGAAAATATGAACCAACCCTGTGAAAAAGTACCGTTGTTTAGGGGTAATTTCTAGACTTTACTCTCGCGTATAATAAGCTATTTTAGATATTTTAGCTAAGTTTAGTATGATTTATATTGTTATTAGGTTATGTTTTATTTGATTTTCTTTTGGTATTACTTTTGCATTATATTCAGTTAATTAATTAATTATTATGTTTGCATTATTTCTTTTGAATATATTTTCTTACGAAGGTTTAAAACTCTGCTTAGTTACTGACTTTACCCTTCCTATCGATATCACTAAATTGACTAACTAGCTTGCTTAAATTTTGTAATGACGCTTTACGCCATTTTATTAATTTATCTGATAAAAGATAATTTGAATTCAAACCCGGACTCCATCCGGCGAGCAAATCCTTTGGCAATACAAAAAGTAAGGTCATTACAACATGTATATAGTCAAAATGGCTGAATTCTTAGGGTTCCGTACACATACGGTGTACCAACAGAACTATATTTTTTATTTTGTAGATATTTCTTGTCCCCCGTTTTCGCGTCATTGTCTAATCACCATGTAAAATTGCATAATTTATATAAAGAATCAAATCGAAAAATTACTAAACATTAATAAACTCTCCTAAGAAAATTACTAAAAAAGAAATAAATTAAATTTTTTTTCTGTTTTATATGTGTTATAAGCATGAAAGTTGCATAGGGAATCATAGAATCGTCATGGTCTAATCGTCACATATTTGCAACAAAATGAATAATTATCTATATTTTACCTCAAATAAGTTTAGTAGTATAAAGTAAGTGAAAACAAAAGACGTGGAAAAAAAGAATTTTTGAAATCAATGATAATTTGCTAAAAAATTTAGTTTTTCGTGTGCGTCATGGTATAATCACTTTTTCATAGTAAGGCTTTTCTGTAATAAACTGTGTCACTGAAGCACTCATAAGTGTAACGAAAATTTGAATTTCAGGTACGCGACAATTTCTGTAAATTTCCATAAATTATCAAAAAATTATTAAATGAGATTTACGCTATAATATTGTTTGAATTACAGCAAAAAAATTGTTTTACAGAACCTGTTCAAACATTGAATTTGTTAAAATTAATTACCATACTTGTTTACAATAAAATTTATAAACAATTTTTCCGGCCCGATTTGGATTTTGCTTCCTCGTGAGAAAGCTTTGTAGTCGTTTAATTTATAAAATTTTTAAAAATCCTTTAAATAAATTTTCTTCTATATAGGACTATGTTATTTAACACCCTGAACAATTGTCCGGATGTATGTATGTGTGTGTGTATGTGTGCAGATGTGTGTGTGTGTGTATGTGTGCAGGTGTGTGTGTGTGTGTGGATCCCGTTTTTTGTGAACACGATAACTCGAAGAGGTTTCAACGGATTTGGCTGAAAATTGCTAGGAATATTTATCATAAAAATATCTCGAAATGGATTGATGGACATTAAAAAATCTATTTAAAAAAAAAAATTTTTCAAAAATTTTTTTTTGTTGAATATTCAAGTTAATATACAATAAAATCTTCTTCTTTGCATCAAGACGAATCGATTGGTATATATAAAGTATAAATTGTATGAGACTTTATAGAGGTAATGACAATTAAAGCAAAAAAATTACCTTTTTTATCAAAAATTTAGTTCTTTCATCACAATTATATTCCAGTACAATAAGATTTTACTCATTCTTTTAAATAATCTTATCCGTTGCATTAAAACGGATCGATTGGTATATATAAAGTATATATTTTATTTGAATTTATAGAATTAAACATAATTAAAACCAAAAATTCGCACTTTTATTAGAAATTTATTTCCTTCTTAAAAATTATGTTGCTTTATAATAAAATGTTAATCTAGACTTAAAAACAAACTAAAAATCTTCATTTCATCAAGACGAATCGATTGATGTATAAAAAGAATATATTTTATTAGCATTAATAGAATTAAATAAAATGAAAAAATTCACTTTAAAGCAAATTTTTTGCTTATCGTAAAGAGGAAGCAAAATGTTCATGTAATGAACATCTTAATTCACAACTTGTTTTTTTTTCTTTTAGTGCTCATTAAAATAACGTACCATGATTTTTTCAAATTTTTTCATCAAGCCGTTTAAGAGATACAGGTTTATGAAAAATCACGTTTTTTATGAAAATGTTTTTTTGAAATGGTTATAACTCGGTCAAAAATTGACCAAATTTTACGTTCTATATATGAAAAATTTTGTTTTTACACGTATTTTTTGATAAAAATATTTAAAAATTTTATTTTTTAAATTGACGAATTTTTAAAAAAAAATTTTAAATAAAATTTTATTTTTAAGAATGTATGTATCGATCGATTTTTTTCAAAATTTTTTGTAAGAAACTAGAACTAAATTAACAACTTTTAGGCGTTATCTGATTGTGGGCAAACGATGGGATCTATTTATTTCGAATTTTTGAATTTTTATATCCATATAATATAGCAAACAATAGGGCTTTTGAGCTAAAATTATTAATAACACAGGTTAACAAAAAAAGACTTACTTTTTTTATGAGATATCATAGTGTCCATTAAAGACGCTGAACACGATCCCGGGTCACAAAATTAGCCATCACGTCAGGATTTTGAGAAAAGTGGGCGTAAAAACCCCAAAAAAAGTGTTCTTGTGGGTTTTCAAAATTTTTTTATCCTAAACCTGACGCACCGGAAACTTCTACATAGACCTAAATTAAAGCTTGAATTGTCCATTAAAAGACCCATATCCGTAAAACCAAAAATAATTAAAAATTTTTTCAAAACATGAGGTTGAAGTTACCAAAAATGTGATTTGTGGGTTGCTTTAATGGACTTTTAAAATTGTTTTGCATTCGCTTCAAAATTGTTATCGGGGGTGTTTGAGGTCGTTGATTACGAATCCGATATCAGTTTTCGAAAATTCAAAATGTCGGATCCAAAATGGCGGATGTCAAAATTTATAATTGATCGGATTCGCTTGAAAATTGTTACTTGGGGATTTTTGGGGTCGCTGATTACGACTACGATATTAGTTCTTAAAAATTTTAAATGGCGGATCCAAGATGGGGGATGGTACAAATTATAATTGATCGGATTCGCTTGAAAATTGTTACTCAAGGTTTTTTAAGGTCGCGGATTATAATCTGACGTGCAAGAAACTTACAAAATGTTATAATCTGATGGTTATAATCAGCGACCCCACAAATCACATTATTTTTGGTTTTACGGATATGGGTCTTTTAGTGGACAATTCAAGCTTTAATTTAGGTCTATGTAGAAGTTTCCGGCGCGTCAGGTTTAGGATAAAAAAAATTTTGAAAACCCACAAAACACTTTTTTTGGGGGTCTTTACCCACACTTTTCTCAAAATCCTGACGTGATGGCCAATTTTGTGACCCGGGATCGTGTTCAGCGTCTTTAATGGACACTATGATATCTCATAAAAAAAGTAAGTCTTTTTTTGTTAACCTGTGTTATTAATAATTTTAGCTCAAAAGCCCTATTGTTTGCTATATTATATGGATATAAAAATTCAAAAATTCGAAATAAATAGATCCCATCGTTTGCCCACAATCAGACAACGCCTAAAAGTTGTTAATTTAGTTCTAGTTTCTTACAAAAAATTTTGAAAAAAATTGATCGATACGTACATTCTTAAAAATAAAATTTTATTTTAAAAATTAAAAAAAAATTCGTCAATTTGAAAAATAAATTTTTTAAATATTTTTATCAAAAACTACGTGTAAAAACAAAAATTTTCATATATAGAACGT
This sequence comes from Leptopilina myrica (nomen nudum), assembly GCA_032872475.1. NCBI lineage: Eukaryota > Metazoa > Arthropoda > Insecta > Hymenoptera > Figitidae > Leptopilina > Leptopilina myrica (nomen nudum). The sequence continues at coordinate 15,319,730 of CM065462.1, read as the reverse complement.
CAAATTTGCTCAATTTTTGACCGAGTTATAACCATTTCAAAAAAACATTTTCATAAAATACGAGATTTTTCATAAACCTGTATCTCTTAAACGGCTTGATGAACAAATTTGAAAAAAATCATGGTAGCTTATTTTAATGAGCACGAAAAGAAAAAAAATATTTGAAAAAAATCTGAGATGCAAAAGTCAAATACTGTCCGATTTCGCGTGGAACGCCCCATATAATATGTAATACTTCAATTTTTCCTCGTTATTTATTTTTAACCTAGTGGCGAAAATTCAACATACCAAAATAATACAAAAGTGGAAAAAATCCTACCAATTGTTGTTACAATATCACAAGTATTATTCTTATATTTGTGTACAGAACCCGCCAATTCAGTGCGAGTGCAACTTGCACTTGTCCAGTTTCTTGAACATTTAAGCACATGTTTTTTTTTATTTAGTTGAAATGGGTCTTTTACATTTCACTTTATAAGATTTTTATTTTCCTTTCTTTGCATTACGATTTATTTTTGTTTTTGTTAGTTCTACAATTTCTATTTTAATGATATTTGTTTCAATTTTCGCAGAAATTTAAATTGGACTTTAACACGTGCTAACCTCCATAGAATCCTAAGAATCACAATCTCGTTTGAAGCACATTTCATTTGGAAATTTTGGTTCCTTTTTTTGTCGAGATTTATTCAGGATCTTTTGGGTAAGCTAGATACAAATGATCCTTGTGTATGAAAATATTCATTCTCATCGGTAATCAAATGTGTTTATAAATTTATTTTTAACTTTTGGTCGGGGACAATTAGCTTCCCTGAGACTCTCTTTAACTTATTCTATTCACATTTGATTTCTGTTCTACATTAAGATTGAAAGGGCAAAATATAATTAATTTGGGAATAGGGAAGAAATGAGTTATCATTTCTTTTCTTTTTTTAATTGCCCCTGTTTTTCTAATTGGATTTATGAAGTCCTCTTATATTGAGTTACCTATTAAGTAAGTAATTAACTTAATTTATATTGGATAAAAATCAGGGTTGCGCAGTTACGCGTAACTCGAGGTTTTATTCGTATAGTATGTTACCTCCCACTCTCGAAAAATACATGCATGTATCAATGTAAGGACGTAACATACTAGGTAACATACAGTAACAAACCCAGGTAACATACATGAAGTATGTTACGTACCCATCTCTTATAAAAACTAAACATATGTGTTCTTTACAGGTTAACTTTTTTTCTTCTATACCATGTCGTCTTTTGAAGGTGCGGGTGGTCCTCGACCAACAAAACCTGCAGGTGCTTTTTTTCTCGTTCCGATCAAGTTAATCCTTCCACTTCGGGAAATCAGAGTAATAATATTACAACAAAATATACTTACGTTAGCGGCTTTAAAAAGAGGCAGTTATCTTCTGGTGCCCTTAGTAAGATAGATGATCATTCTTCTAAAAACCTTAAAACTAAGCAACCATTGCTTGTTTTGCCTCCTCTTGCACCGAGTATTGCAATTTCAAGTGTTTTAGATAAGCCAATAGGCTCTCCTCCACCTGCTCAGTTGGAACAATCCCCTCACAATTCTCATCTTGACACTCCGCAAGCTCGACTAATTGCTAGTCGGGCTTCGGAGGTCGACGATGCAGATAAAGCAGATAATACTGTTTCTCATATTCCTATGACGAATACTCCAAAATACTTGTCTTAGAAGAGAACATCTCCTGAGGTTTTGGAAAGATTCTTTCAAGAATCCTTTCCTCCTTTTATTGTTTTAATTGAGTCGTTGATTCCAAATAAATATATTGGTAAAATGAAAAAGATTGCAGCTGGTATTTTGATTAATAGTAATGTTTCTGGTCATAAAAGAATCACACCGAACGGGAAAAATCAACTTAAGGTTTTCTGCAATAAATGGCATACAATCCAGAAATTCCAGACCAATTTGTAATTTTTGTGCGGATTTTCATAAGGAGATGGATTGCTCTAATTGTGGCGTTAATCATGTTGCCTCCTGAAAAGATTGTCCTGTTTACGCACATGAATTTGAAGTCATGAGAGTCAGGTTTGAAAACATTTGTAGTTATGAGGAGGCCGATACCATCCTAAAGGCTTAAGGGATTTTTAAGCCGCGTTTTCCAGTGGCGATTATTCGTAACTCGTTTTTGAGGCGATTTTACCTGTCTCTGTTTCTCGTCATGCTGCTGTTGGTGAGAGCAATATCTTTAATTCTTCCTTCTCTTGGTCAGGTCAGGTCTGCCCCAGGAATGGATTATGTCACCTGGAATGGCTGAGGGCTCTTTCACTGAAGGCTCATCATTTCTGCCTAAGATTGTTTAATGTTTTTTTGTGAATTCATCGTTTCCTGAGACTTGGAGGAATACTAGGGTTATGTTTATTCCAAAACCGGGAGGGAAAGGCTTTCGTCCCATCTCCCTTACATCGGTTCTTTCCAAACTTATGGAAAAAATAATCCATCGTAGGTTGTAACATTTTGCGGAACAGAGAAACATTATCCCTAGTTTCCTGGGTCTAGGTATCTCATCCACAAAGTGCGTGCTTTGTCCATTTTCGTCCAAGAGGATTGAACATATGAATATTTTTATTGAAGTTGATGGCTCTCGAATAATGGTTTGATATGAATCTGGGAATTCTCTTTTGGATTCCAGACTTACTTGGATTCCACATATGAGGGAAAATGTTATTGGTTCAATTTTCCGAAATAAATATATGGATTTTGTTTCTGTTTGTAATGATGGCTCTGTTTCTGAAATGGATTCATCTTTTGTTGGTAGCTCATTTTACATCCCTGATTCAAATTTTCAATTTAGTGTGGCTTTCCAGGATTTTCCTCGGCTTATTCAGCGGAAGCGTGTGTTATACTGCCGGATATTCTTTACGCCAAGAGAATGAATATTCCAATCGTTCTAATTCTTTCGGATGCTAAACAGGTTCTTTACGATGTAAGAAATGTTTTAGAAGTCAGCTGTCTTGCCAGCTTGTTTACAGAATTCTCACTGCTATTTACACTGTCAGTTTAAGAGGCCAAAAAATTTCTTTGATGTGGATTCCATCCTATAAAGGGATAATTGGTGACATTGCAGACCATACAGCTAAAATGACTGCTAGAACTGCTCTTAAGAAGAAGTTTGGTCTGGATCTTTTGAGGCATTTTGATTCTCTCGGTTGTGTTGAGGCTAATGCCTTATGGCCTTTTTTGGTAAACATCCGAGGGGAGTGAGATATTCTTCCAGAATTGAGCGTTTCGGTGCAATAATCGGTCTTACGCGTGAACGCAAGCGCTAATACCAGTCAGGTGGCAGTGAGAGGCCCAGAGGCGCTCACTGCCACCTGACTGGTATTAGCGCTTGCGTTCACGCGTAAGACCGATTATTGCACCGAAACGCTCAATTGACCTCGAAACGAGGAGACTTCTATTTGTTTGGTTGTTTCTTTTTCCTTTTTCTCTTTTTTGAGTTGTGTTGGTTAATTTTTGTTGTCTTTAGGGTTCCGTACACCTTTGGTGTACCGACGGAACCCTATTGGTGAGACTCTTGTGTCCGTAGCCAAATCATGTCCCCCCCGTAGCGGCTAAACTATTTGACCTAGAGAGCTCAAATTTGGTACAGATACGTATTTTCACTCGTAGATTACAGGAAAAATATAGAGAATGTGATTGGAGGTGATGGCTATAGCGTTGTCAAGAATATAACAAGATTTTTGGCCAAAAATGCACAAAAAGTGACTATTCCTCCCCCCTTAACTTCTAAACTATTCATCATGGAGGGCTAAAATTTGGCATACTGGTGTATTTTAACGCGAATATTATAGGAAAAATATAGAGAACTTGCTATGTAATAATGGCCATAGCGTTGTCAAGGAAAAACTAAAAAAAAATTTTTTTTTCTAATTTCTATATTACTTGATCTAATTAACTGAAAATAGGTTTATTAGTATATTTTTACAGTCTGATCACAAAAAATATATTTAAAAAATCTTAAAAAAAAATTTTTAAGTAAAAAAATTTTTTTTTTAATTTCTACATTATTTGATCTAATTAACTAAAAATAGGTTTATTAGTATAATCTACCATTTACCGATGAATGTTGCAAGTATTGTTTTAATATTTGTGTACGGAACCCGCCATTACAGTGCGATTTCAACTCGCACTTGTCCAATTTTTTCTCTTTTTCTCTCTTATGCTGGTATGGTTCTTTTTCCGCATTTTGTCAACTTTCCCTCCGGGTGGACTGAGTAGCCTAGGCCTACACTGAAAAACTGTTGGTAGAACTGTTTGCTAATTGCGCTGAACTGCTGCGTTAAAAAGAATCGCACAGCTCACTATATTCTTAGGAGAGCAACTCTCCTTTTTGATAGAGCTGCCGAACTATTTGTCAAGCAGCCGCTCACTTAACGCCATAGGTAACCAAATTTAAGAGAGCAACTCGCCGAATGATGATGGAGCTGTGAGTTTAAACGCAAGTAGCGCTGCACAACAGTCAATAGTGGAACTGCTCTTCCAACAGTTTTTCAGTGAACGGTGGCGTTTTTTGCGGACTTGACTATGCTATGCGTATTTTTATTTTGTTTCCTATCGTTTTCTTTTTGGTTTTTTTGTTTAATCTTTTCAACTATTTTGGTTCCAATTTTATTTACTTTATTTTTCAACTATATATATCCTATGAATTATTATTAATGCTCTGGTTCATTACATATGAACACTGTTTAACGTTTAGAGCTTTAATTTAATATATGTGATCACATGCAGATAGGGCTATATGCTCTACAATAGGCCACTAATAAAGAAAAAAAAAGAGGACGAAGAGATGCAACAAAAATTAGACTGGATTTTTTGTGTGTACTTGCAGAGGTTCAAGGAGTCGCGACCCGAGTTTTGACGAGCGTCAATAATCGAGATTTGTTTAACAGTTTATTTAATAATTTGTTTGTTAATGATTTTTAGAGTTTATTTTGTTTAATTAATAAATGAGTGTTTCTTTATTATAGTTTTTCCAGTGTTTTTTATTTTTATTTATATTGTTTGTGTTGTGAACTGGAAGGGAGTGCCAAAATGCGTTATAATTTGGTAGCGTTTCAACCGTTATTTATTTAAAAATGATTTCTTTTGATCAAGAGCTGTTTTTGCATCACGGCTTGTCAGTGGAGGAACTCCTCTATCGGATTTGTGAAGATTTGTTTGTGTCGAGAAGTAATTTTTCCAATAATGGGAAGAGATGCAAATTTGTTAATGAAATTTTCGTGTAAAATAAATTGTTGCAAATTCCACCTTTACAATTATTGTAAAAATGGATAAAAGACCCTCTACTATTTTCAAACAATTTGACCCCGAAATATTTTATCCAAACAAAGTGTATTGTACGAAAACCCTTGTTTGGTAAAAATTGAGTATTAAAACCATTTTATAAAAATTATTCCAAGCCAAAATGTTCTTTTCTTTTTAAATCACATGTTTTCTTTAAAACCACTATTTTTTCACCGAATGTACGAGAATTTTTATGAGTTTTGTATGAAGAAGTAATAAGGTAAATAAAATTGAGAGAAAAGCAAATATGATAATAAAACATACTCTTTCGTATTCCTCAGCTTCTTGTGGACATTCTTTGTTCATATGATGATCTGTCGGGTGCAACAATTTCCAACTATAAAGTTCTGTAACAACACTTGTCCATTGAGACAATAATTGAAGTCCTCGTAACGCAAGTTCAGCAGTTTCTCTATTTTCTAAATCACTTCCGCATTCTTTGTACGTTGTAGTTACTTCATTACTATATCTGTGTGAATAAGAATGTTTAATTTTTTACAAGCGGGGATATTAAAAACATTTTTAAGATCGTTGATATGTTTGACAGCATTGAATAATTATGGAGTAACTTACCTTGCTAATTCGCTTATGTATTTAACATGATCTTCTCTAATTTGTGGAAGATGGACCATTAAATCTGCTTGTGGACTTATGCTATTTGAGGAAGAAGACATGGGCCATTTGGAGGCATCAAAATGCTTTGACCTCTTTATATAATTAAAAGGTGCAATTTGCATATCTCCAAATAGGGGCACAACTTCTAGATTTTTAAAAATTCTATCAATTCTTTCCAGTTTTACCTTCTTCTTCTGGTCCAATTTGTTAATATTGCACAATTCACTGTCCATTAGAAATAGACCAAACCCCATGACTTTAACTAACATGTGCTTCTCGTTAGGGGTTAGGTACATTTTTGTTTCAAACATGTGAACACATATGTTTACAACATCCGCTAGAAGATCTTCGTAACCAGCAATTTTTTCTAAATTTTCCTTTACTGTATCGCGAATTTTATTTTGTGTTGCGAGAAACATTGATAGATTTTGAGATTCTTGAAGAGTTTGAGAATCTGACATTACTTTTAAAAACTGAGCAGCTCTAAAAAAAATAATAAATATTAATTTAATTATTTCATATAGAATTAAATATTTCTTAATACAAATTTACCTTCTGTATGTCGAATAATCATTTTTAACACTAGATTTCATATTTTTCAGTTCGTCAAGAACAGCGAACATATTAATAAATTTTCCCAAAGTTAAGAGATAAGCTTCTGAAACAAAATCCTTTCTTTTCTCATGGTGACACAATCTCTTAACTTCTGCAGAAAATCGTTCAATAGCTTTGCGCTGCACAACAAAAATTATTTTTCATATATTTTGTAAAATTCATATTACTAAAGTATTATAATAAAAAATTAATTTTCGTGATACCTGGAAATACATAAAGTTCAATAATTTATTCACTTCAGGTGCTAAAACCTCAACAGTTTTTTCGTAAATTTCAACTCTGTTTGGCTGTTCATTAGATTTAGGTTGTGGTATTGCTCTAGAGCAACACCTCCAAGTGTATAGCATTACTGCATGTTCCAATCCTTCCTCTAAAAGTTCATTCTGAAAACAAAATTTAATTGAAAAGGGGACGAATCAATGCAAAGTTGGTCAATATATCAAAAGCAACTCCTGAATCATTTAATGATCTCACAAATAAAAAAAAAATTCTCCTTGACAAATGCAAATCCTTTTAAGTTTATAAAAAAATTGTTCAATAAATTTATTAATTATTAAATAAAGTTTTATGATATATTATAGACCTTTATATAATAGTTAGACGTTTTGTTGTGGCCTTTGGTCAAGAAATGAGAAAAATATTTATATGGGAGACTGGGGTAAACCCGCTCACTTTTTTTCAGAACGAAAAAAACCTAGGAAATTATTTTCTAAATCCAAATTAATTTATATAATTTGAAAGCTTATGATTTCTACTAACAAAATGAAAAAGAATTTTTGATTTATCTTTCTTACTTTTACTTAGGGAAAATGTTTAATACACATATACCAAATTTCAAAATCAGTTTTCCAGGGTAAATCCGCTCACCCCTCGGGGTAAACCCGATCACTTGATTTTTTAAAAAATTTAAGGTAATCCCGACAGTTTTATTTTGTATATATTAAATTTCTTCTTATTTCCGTCTTCAGTATGATTTATTAATGATTTATTATGAGTTCTATAAACAATAAATATTGGTTTATTAAATAATAAGTATAGGTTTCATAAATTGCAACTGTGAATTTAAATAATATTTTCTTAAGAGAAAATTAAAATGTAGTTATAATTTTGCATATAATAAGTTACAGATTTTATTATTGATAAAATATAACAAATGGAATTCGAAATTTTAAATTTAAAAATAAACAATGATAAAAAGTGAACTGAACGAAGATAACAAACTTGGATTTATGTATTTTTTTAGCCGAAAAAGACAGCGACAAATTTTGATTATTTGTTTGCGTTATTTGTTATAACCGTTATAACCTAATAATTACTAATAATGACTGATATATACAAGATTCCGCTCAATGTTGCCAACAAATATTGATAGTTCGGCGCCATCTGTTGAAAAAAAATCGCCACAAATCGCGAAATGCGGGACATTCAAAATGTTAAATATTCAACTAATTACCCAATAATTCAATAACATTGTTAGGAAATGAATATTATTTATCTTTTAATAAATATTTTTAATATTAAAAATTTTAAGATCGCCAAAAAAACACAAATACTATTAATACTGATTCGGCTTCCTACACAAATTTAATAAGTGAGCGGCTTTACCCCGACTTCATGAATTGACTTCCGAAAAAATATTTTTTATGTTGTGTTTCTCACAAAACAGAATGTTATGTAATTCTCAGTTTTCAGTGAAATAGCAGGTCTCTTAAGTCGTGAAAAATTTCACCATGTGGTATATAAGAACAATTCGATACGTACTTTTAAGTGTTAAGTGTGTGTTTACATATAAGTTATTCGCGAATATATGCATGTGTTATAGGTTAGTTCATAGGTGTTGATAAACGTCGAAAAGTGATACAATAATAATTGCTCTTTGTTTGTGTGATTATCCAAATATGTGAATGAATCAGTGAATTTCAGAAACGCTGTGAACAAGTGGAAATTATAATTTTTATTTTACAGAAATATACAATTTTTCTGAAAGTCAATGAAAATTTCTAATTTTCATTGACTGCTTTTGAAACTCTCATGCAAAAGTACTAGACTGTTTCTAGTATTTTGTGTCGTATCCAAAAGTCAAGTACCGAATCAATGAAAATTTCACGTACTTTATTTTTCTGTGTACTGATAGTTTAGGTAATGGCAAGTTTTGCGCATAATCAAATTCGGCACATAAAGTATTAGGTTCTGCTAAAAGAGCTTTTTTAAAATTAAATAATTATTTGCCTTTTCCTTATGTTCAATAAAACCTTGCGATGTAGTTTCTTTATATTCATTTTCAAAACAAATATTGCACACATCGGTTCTAGGAACTTTAAAAGAAAACGGCAAATTATAATTGAAATATTTGCAGTATGAGGATTTACTTAAAGGGATTTCTTCCTTTTGAGTTACGCTTTGATACTCTCTAAATCTGAATTAGTAGAAAGTTACTAATGAAATGGTGAAAAGTCGTCCACTAAATGATTTAGTAATAATTCTACTAACAATTAGTAAAATTTTAGTAATTGTTAGTAGAGCGTTACTAATTGATTAGTAGAATTCTACTAACAATTAGTAAAACTGTTTTATTAATAGTCGATAAAACAGTTTCACTAATTCATTTAGTAAAGAAGTGACTTTTAATTAGTAGAATTCTACTAAAACATTAGTAGAATTTTACTAAAAATTAGTAATATTATACTTATTAAAAAGATGAAAAGTCGTTCATGAAAACTACTAAAAATTAGTAAAATTTTACTAATTTTTAGTAGAATTCTACTAATTCAGATTTAGAGAGTAATATTCTATAAATAAAGAGTTTTTTTCTTTTTAAAGGACCCCGCACAAAATACATTAAAAATCCCTTTCGGTCAAATTGTTTGAAACTTTGGTAAAATGAAGTTCAAGTGATTCTGAACAAAAGCTCTCTGGCTCATACCCCCCTTTCCGGGTTCGTTTGCCCGCTAGAAGCATTTAAAGGTGAAAGTAACAAACTGTATTTTGAGAGAATTTCATCTAATTTAAATGCATTTTTTTGGTGTCACTTTATAGATATACGTTCTTGAGGTCTCTGATATTGCAGAGCAGTATTCGTAATATTGCCATGCAATGTTTGCTACATTACCATAAGTAACATTTGCAGTATTGAGGCAATATGTTTAACATTTGGTGTTTTATTTGAGTGTTTATGAAAAAGTAGTGACGCTAAGAGATAAGGAGTGGAAAAATTATTTCTGCACCTGGTTGCTTACAAATATTTATTAGTCGATTACATTTATTATTTCAATGGGGTTGGCATTCATGGCAGCATCTTGAATGCTTCGCAATAGTTTAAGTGATGGATAGTTTACATTATCTTCATGCCGAGCGTATCCTAGAAACCAAATGATGCAGGTAACACGAGTTGTACAGAGTAACACTCACGATTAAACTGTCTCAATCATTAACAAAGAACTACACTGTCACCAACACAACTTTTATACAACTTCAAAACTATATTAAGTTTAAAAGATTACCTTTGAAAAGCGAAAAGTGAGTAAGTATGTATATATATATATATGGGTGATTCTCTAAAAACAGGGCACTTTCATGTCTTTGGATCGAAAAATGTAGATTATATGTAAAAAAATTATGTACTTTTTACAAAAATATCAGTTAGAGCCCTAAAAATGATAACCCTTATTACAAAAGTAAAATTTCGTACAAGAATGTATAGAAAAATAACATTTAATAGGCAGAAAATATCATTTTAGAATGTCCTAACCCCAAAGTCACTAACTTCAAAATTCAAAATAATAAGAAAATGAATCTATATTTAAATATTTTACCAATATTCTTTTACCTTAACTCAAAATATATAATTTCCATATTTGATATTTTAATTTAAATGCAACATACATACTGATAATTGTTAAAATATAAAAGTCTTTGAAAGTCTGTTCACGGTTACGGTAATTACTAAAGTGATGTTAAATGACTATAAAGATTTTACTTTTTATTAAAAATTTAACACAAAAGTAAAGAAAAAACATGACACTTCTCAAATCTTTATTGGAAAAGCAAACAAAGCGTATATTTATTTTATACGAACCTAAAAACGTTAAAAAAACACAGCGTATTTTTATTAGTATCAATTACCGTAACTCATGATAATTTTCATATTTTAATACAAATAATCGCCAACTTCCGGTCAAAAGTTAAAGAATAGATTTATAAACATGCATACAAAGCCAATATTTAATTGCTTTTGTATAAAATTTTTAGTACGATGTTTTGTACAATTTTCAATTACCGTAACATCAATTATCGTAACACAGAGATTTAGTATAGCAGGTGCGTAACCAAAAAAGTTGAACCTGTGACTGGAAAAATTGTTTAAATTAACATTAAAATTGAATTTTTGACCATATTTCATTTATTTACTTGAATATTGTTTAAAAAATTAAAAAACCAATTGAAATTGTTTTATTAATAATAAATATGATAACAAAAAACCATGCAGAGCCCTGAAATGCTACACGCCTGAATTGTAATAGAGGTTAAAAGTTTGACAGCTAAATCAGAAGTTTGTTTACATTTAATTATTATTCTATGATAATTAGCCATTAAAAGTTGTAATTAAATAATGAAATCTAGAGAAGAAGAACTCATAAAAAAACAAAAAAGAGCAAAAGCGGCGAGAGAAAGGCGGAAGAGAATTAAAGAAAAGCCATTTGAAAAAGCCAAAGCTAAAATTCAAGATCATTTGAGGTTAAGATTTTAATTTTTACTTTAAACTTTGAAGCTATTTATATTAACAAACAAGTAATTTATTGTGTGAATGAAATAGATAAGTTAATTAAAAATAAGAACCTGGATGGAAAAACCGTCTTAGCGTTAGGATAAATAAATAATAAATAAATGTAGAGTGCTAAGACTGTTTTGCGATCCAAATATTCAATACTTTCTATCAAATTCTTTATAAATATATTTTTTTGAAATATTGACTATATTTCACTTATGAAAGATTCCAGTTTTTATAAAAGCTTAAAACAGTTTTATAATAAATCTGGGTTCGGTTGAATTATTAAAAATAATAATTATTTAATTGTTGCTCAATCCCTGTGCAAAAGTACGTCCATTTCGAGGCCCATTGCTGATGAAGTGGCAAATAGGTTTCCCAGAGATTTAAAATCATCTTGTAGCGTGAAAACTTTAAATATAACTATTATTTATAAAAACAAACATATTTTGACGAAAAAAATCTAATTTTAAATTACTTTTAAAATTTTTTTTACCTAATCAAAAGTTCCCTGTTTTTAGAGAATCACCCATATATATACATACTTTGTTTCCATTTTTCTGAGAAATGAAGTATGAAGGTTGTGAAAATGTAAATAATGTAAACAAAATATATAAAATATATTCACGATTTAAAATATTACAATAGATTATTATTGCAAAATATAACATGGTAATGTAGCAAACATTGCATGGCAATATTACGAATACTACTCTGCAATATCAGATACCTCAAAAAGGTTTTTCTATAAAGTGACACCAAAAAAATGCATTTAAATTAGATGAAATTCTCTCAAAATACAGTTTGTTACTTTCACCTTCAAATGCTTCTAGCGGGCAAACGAACCCGGAAAGGGGGGTATGAGCCAGAGAGCTTTTGTTCAGAATCACTTGAACTTCATTTTACCAAAGTTTCAAACAATTTGACCGAAAGGGATTTTTAATGTATTTTGTGCGAGGTCTTTTAAATCCGGATTCGTGAAATATTGCAACTCTGTGCTTTCTCTTTTATAATGAGATTTTCGGTGCGGCAAACTATAACAATGTATTTCAATTAATTGTTTTAAATCGTCATTTAATTTAATATTTCGATTATTGTGATTACCCTTCATGTCACACACATTTTCTATTTTCAATATTTTTCCTTGCAGAATTCTAATTCTTTTAACTCCAATTTTAAGTACTTTATGAAGAAATTCAAGACAAATTGGAATATTTTTTTCCTTGTTAGGGAACTCATAATTCCAATTTATTAATTTTTGTTTATGGGCAGAATCATCAATATTTTTCGGATGTTTACATTTTAGAATTGTACTCAAATAAATATTTTGTTGATCGTAATCTGCAAATCTCCAGAATGTAGAGTGAAACTCCACTTGATTTTCTATTGAAATAGTTGCGCAACAAAATTCCACAGTCTCAAATATTTTTTCTTTAACTATTTAATCTGCCGTTGACATATATTCCTCACCCTAAAAAAATGCGAGGTGGGGACTAGATTTGTCCAATAAGGAAAAAAGGTTCTTTACACTTCTACACAACTCGAAGTAGATATTGTGGATGAGATATTGCGACTTAATCACATTGCAGAATCGAGTCAATGTTTCACGGTATATTTTGCATTATGACAAATATGAAATTAATTTTCATGATTAACATTCGCAAAAAATGAAATCTAATTATTCGTCTTTAATAAAATAAATTCTATATAAGGCAATTTTTAAATCTCGGGGTCAATAATTTTTCTAATCTATAATTGATAAAAATATTGACGCCAAGATTTAAAAATTGCTTTAAAATAAAGTAGAAGTACAGCGAGACACCAGCTGCGCATGGGGATAATGAAAATGCGCGTCTCCTTACAGCAGTCAACCCCTTAATTTTTATTCTCTACACTCTAAAAATAATATATTAATACGACTGAATCCCTGGGCCACTTAATTGATACTTTTTTATCTCCTTTAATTTTATACCATTTTGATTTCTTATTTTTTTTATAAAATATAAAAATGATTTTGTGTCGAATCAGAATTAAATACTGCAAATGTAAAGATCAATTTCTTATTACATATTTTTATAATTTTATTTATTGCACCACGTATGTTAAAAGTGTTACAAAATCGATATTTTAACCCTCCATCCGTCGCATGGTGAAAAATTTCCTCACCCAGTTTCTTTTTTTATTTATAACTTTTAAAATACAAAAAATTATAATTTCATGTTTTCAGTACCTTTCACAACACTCTTCTTCTATATTTTGAAACAATTTTTGTGTTTTGATTTATTTTAATTTTTTTGTAATTGAATTTTTAAGCAGCAAATGTCAAAAATTTTTGACGCAAAGTGAGGAAACTTTTCACCGCGCGACTGACCGCGTATACTCGATTTCATTTGTCATTAATTTTTTATTTAAATAATTAATAGAAAATGAAAGTTAATTTTACTTCCAATAGGTTGTTTAGAAATTATAATGAACATTCCAAGAAAAATTTGCCATTTTATAACAATTTTCAATTAATTTACGATGGGTGAGAAGTTTCCTCACCTGCGACGGATCGCGTTACAAAAAAGGATGCGACGGATGGATGGTTAAACCAATTAATAATATTCTAGAATATTTTACGTATCTGTTTAGAAGTTGAGGCTGTACGTTTATTTAAATCTGGAAAAATCGTTATTTTTGCAGTTTTCTTTCCTTAAATTCTATAAAAGTATCCAAAATATTGAATAAAGTTGTCAGAATTCTTTCTTTTATCATTTGTTATCCAACAAAAAAAATTGAGCAAAATCAGTTAAGATTTGTGTTTATGTAACAAAATTAATTAAACACGACGAATACACTAGCGTCAGAAAATTTCAGTACATTTGGATTGATTACATTTGAATGCTCGCTTCAGTTTACATTCAAATATTTTAGTAAAAATAGGTGTAAAAGCTATCAAAGTAGAATCATTTTAAAGTTTAATAAATTTCGAGTCAAATAGGCTAAAAGGAAACTAATTTAGTTATTGAAATATGAAACTATAATTTTTTTAAGCTAAAGATTTTTTTGTGAAAATATCGATTTTAAATTTTGGAATTCAAGCGAACGCCAATCAAAGAGAAAATTTTTTTATGGTTTGATAGTTATACAATATGAAATACGAATTCCATTCTTTAATTCTAGACCAAAATCAGTTATAAATATTCAATATTTTTTTCAAATTTTGTAAAAATAACTTCTCTTGCTTTACATTGTTCATAGTATATAAATAACTAATTCCTTGTTTCCGTTCATTTGTAATAATGACAGAGTTAGTATTAGAAACATTTATAACAAAAGAGATGTAAATATACTAAATTTCCAACAATCCTCAGGTTCTATTTTTTTCAAAAGTATGATTGATTGATAAAATAAGTGAATGGAAACGACGAATTTGTAATTTACATCCTTTAAAAAATTTAGAGCTAGAGAAGTTATTTTTCAAGAATTTGATGAAAATACTGAATATATGTAATTGATTATGGTCTAAAATTAAAGAATATTTTGTATTTCATATTGTATAACTGTCGAACCATAAAAATTGTTTCTCTTTAATTGGCGTTCGTTTAAATTCAAGAATTTAGAATAGCTATTTTCACAAGCAAATCTTTAACTTTAAAGAATTATAGTTTCATATTTCTATAATTAAATTGGTTATCTTTTAGCCCAGTTGACTCGAAATTTATTAAACTTTAAAATGATTCTAGTTTAATAGCTTTTACACCTTGTTTACTAAAATATTTGAATTTGAAGTGAAGCGAGCATTCAAATGTAGTCAATCCAAATGTAGGTGAGACTGGGGCGAAAAGTTAAACTGCTAAAACCGTTAAAATTCATTATCTTTCGAACGGGAATAGTTAGAGCATTGTAATTTTAATTATAGAAGGGTATTATCACCCTAAATAAATTTCCGGAGTTGTGTGCAATTCTGTTAATTTTTGTGGTGTCTATATTGAAAGTTTTTTTTCAACCTACTTTTGAAAATTTGTTCGAAAAAGAAAGTATCAACTTTTAAGTATGTTTTTTGCATTTATCCTCACCGCGATTTTTTTACTTCATTATTTGGGTCCCCTGAAGAGATACCTAAAGGTATTTGCTAAATATCTTAAGTCAGATTTTTTATATTTGTTGTTAAAGCCAAAAACGCACCCTGGGGCGAAAAGTTAAATAATGGGTGAGGCGAAAAGTTAAATGTATTTTGCTTCCTCGTGAGGAAGCTTTGTAGTCGTTTAATTTACAAAATTTTTAAAAATCCTTTTGACAAATTTTCTTCTATATGGGACTATGTTATATAAGACCCTGAACAATTGTCCGTATGTATGTGTGTGTGTGTGTGTGTGTGGATCCCATTTTTTGTGAACACGATAACTCGAAGAGGTTTCAACGAATTGGGCTGAAAATTGCTAGGCATATTTATCATAAAAATATCTCGAAATGGATTGATGGACATTAAAAAATCTATTAAAAAAATTTTTTTTATACTTTTTTCAAAAAATTTTTTTATAATTGAATATTGAAGTTAATATACAAAAAAATCTTCTTCTTTGCATCAAGACGAATCGATTGGTATATATAAAGTATAAATTGTATGAGAGTTTATAGAGGTAATGACAATTAAAGCAAAAAAATTACCTTTTTTTATCAAAAATTTAGTTCTATCATCAAAATTATATTCCAGTACAATAAGATTTCACTCATTTTTTTTCAATAATCTTATCCGTTGCATTAAAACGGATCGATTGGTATATATAAAGTATATATTTTATTTGAATTTATAGAATTTAACATAATTAAAACCAAAAATTCGCACTTTTATTAGAAATTTATTTCCTTCTTAAAAATTATGTTGCTTTATAATAAAATGTTAATCTAGACTTAAAAACAAACTAAAAATCTTCATTTCATCAAGACGAATCGATTGATGTATAAAAAGAATATATTTTATTAGCATTAATAGAATTAAATAAAATGAAAAAATTCACTTTAAAGCAAATGTTTTGCTTATCGTAAAGAGGAAGCAAAATGTTCATGTAATGAACATCTTAATTCACAACTTGTTTACATATGTATTTAAAATTTTTTTTATATTTCGTTTTTTTGGGTTTATTTGTTTAAAAATTATTTATTTAACATTAGGCAAGTAGTCTGTCAAAAAAGAAGACCGTTCACAGGAAATAAACCAAAAAAATTTTTTTTTTGAAATTTTAATTTTTTAAATTTACAACTATTCTTAAGATTTTGTTAAATAAACAAAGATCTTTTATTTTCTAAATTACTTGGTTACCTATACTTTAACTTATCTAATACTTATCACCTATCAGAAAATAGTTTTAGTAGGATAAAAATAGATTTTAACTTTTCGCCCCAGCATAGGGCAAAAAGTTAAAAAATCAAAATTTTCAAAAAAGGACAAAACATGTATTTTATGTGAAAATATCAGGAACTTTTTTTATTGAAAGTTGTAGAGGACAAGTTGCCCTACAATATTGATATACAAATATTTGCATCTAAGCGGATTATATTGCCAAAAAAAAACATTTATGCAAAATTTAACTTTTCGCCCCAGTCTCCCCTACAGAAAATTTTTAAATTTAGAACATAGTTTTCTAAAATCACAAGGTGAACTTTTCGCTCCATCAGATGTTGCAAAGACACTTGTAGTGATTTCATAAAACTTCACCTTTTCATGGGAAACAAAATGTTTGATTAGTATTTTGAAGCTTACTAACAGTAAACTAACAGTACCAGTTGGAAATTTGAAAAATAATTTCAAAATTCCGACTTTATATCGTAACAGTAAAGTAGTGGCTTTATCACCCCACTCTACTTCAATATAAACATAATTTCAAACAGAAAAATAAAAAATAGTGGGAAAAATTATTAATCTTTTCAATTAATGAATATAATTCAGTAGACATTGTTTGTTGACTATAAATGTAAAATATAATTTAAAATACTGACCAAACTTGCATGAACAGTTGCTTCTTCAATATATTTAGCAATGCCAGTAACAAATCCATTGCGGTCTTCGAAGTTTGTATCAAAATTGGCTTGATAAACAACGGAACAAGGTTGGGCTTCAATACATGGTTGTTCATCTGGTAAAGTGAATTCGTCAAGAACGTCAACATTTGATAAAGCATCTCCCAAAGTAACTTTATCGGCCGCCATCGTTTTCTTGTTTTAAAAGTCTGCAAATTAAATACTTAAACTTTTAACACTTTTATATAGACATAAAAAGAAAGTGAACATGCGGAATAAAGAGAATTTTTTCCTTTTTTGACAGTGTTTTATCATGCTTTTTAAGAGTAGACGCATCTTTTACCCCCTCATTGAACACTATTCGGATACTTTAGCCAAAAAGTTATTGAAATTTGAAAAATTATAAATTTTGAAAAAATAACTTTTTCATAATATAAATATATATATGAGGCGTTATTTCTCAAACGTCCCAGTCCAAAATTATAAGTCTTTGGATTGTGTTGGTATTTTGGGAAATTGTTGCCCTATATGAAAGTAATAAATCTGTAAAATATTAGGTCTTTAAAAAAAAATTGTAGAAAGTGGTGGGGGTTAAAGTTTTGACATTTTAAGTAACACTGCCATTTTTAAAACCATGTAACTTTTATAAAACTTTATCGATTTTAATTTGTTTATAATGGATTTAAAGCATTTTTCATCTACTTTCTAAAAATTTTACAAACAAATTTTTAAAAAAATTTGTAAACAATTTTTTTTCAAAAATTAAGTTTATTTTTTAATTTTGACCTTGATGGGTATTTTAAAAAAAAATTTTTTTATTTTTATTGGAAAGCTGACATTTTTCCGGAAAAAACCATATAAGTTTCATAGTGGGATGACCAGAAGTTTAGAAAATATTTGAAAGCAAAGTAAGCGGTGCGCCCGGGTTACTGTAAGTTACGCCGGCGTTGCGCCGTTAAACGACATAAAAATCACTCTTTTATCTTCATCTGCTTCAGTAAAAGCTCTGCATTTAAACAGGGTTGATACTTCCTATGAATCTTTTTCAATAGTAGCTCTCTGCATTTAACAGGGTTGAGACTGTCATTAAAATAATGCCTGCATTACTTTTACCGAAAAAAATTTAAATATATAATTTTGAAAACAAATGTTTAAACTTTTATAAATTATAATTATTATCAATTAAAATGAGTAATTTTGAAAAAGAAAGATTAAAGTTTTAAAGGAACAATAATTATCATCAATTAAAATAATTAATTTTGAAAAAAATATTGATGTTTCGTAAGTTAAAATTATTGTTATTGGCAATTGGAAAATTTAATTTTGAGAAACAGAAATTTAAGTTAAATAGAAATTGAATATATTAATAAGATTAATTTTTTAAAATTTAATGTTAAATAGTCATGAGATTCAATTTTTTTTATTAATTTAGGTCATTTGTTTTTAAATCTATTATTATTATTATTATTATTATTAAAACAAATGACCTAAATTAATAAAAAAATTGAATCTCATGACTATTTAACATTAAATTTTAAAAAATTAATCTTATTAATATATTCAATTTCTATTTAACTTAAATTTCTGTTTCTCAAAATTAAATTTTCCAATTGCCAATAACAATAATTTTAACTTACGAAACATCAATATTTTTTTCAAAATTAATTATTTTAATTGATGATAATTATTGTTCCTTTAAAACTTTAATCTTTCTTTTTCAAAATTACTCATTTTAATTGATAATAATTATAATTTATAAAAGTTTAAACATTCGTTTTCAAAATTATATATTTAAATTTTTTTCGGTAAAAGTAATGCAGGCATTATTTTAATGACAGTCTCAACCCTGTTAAATGCAGAGAGCTACTATTGAAAAAGATTCATAGGAAGTATCAACCCTGTTTAAATGCAGAGCTTTTACTGAAGCAGATGAAGATAAAAGAGTGATTTTTATGTCGTTTAACGGCGCAGCGCCGGCGTAACTTACAGTAACCCGGGCGCACCGCTTACTTTGCTTTCAAATATCTTCTAAACTTCTGGTCATCCCACTATGAAACTTATATGGTTTTTTCCGGAAAAATGTCAGCTTTCCAATAAAAATAAAAAAATTTTTTTTTAAAATACCCATCAAGGTCAAAATTAAAAAATAAACTTAATTTTTGAAAAAAAATTGTTTACAAATTTTTTTAAAAATTTGTTTGTAAAATTTTTAGAAAGTAGATGAAAAATGCTTTAAATCCATTATAAACAAATTAAAATCGATAAAGTTTTATAAAAGTTACATGGTTTTAAAAATGGCAGTGTTACTTAAAATGTCAAAACTTTAACCCCCACCACTTTCTACAATTTTTTTTTAAAGAGCTAATATTTTACAGATTTATTACTTTCATATAGGGCAACAATTTCCCAAAATACCAACACAATCCAAAGACTTATAATTTTGGACTGGGACGTTTGAGAAATAACGCCTCATATATATATATACACACTAGGGGGGCTCCGTTCCCCTGCGCGCTTCGCGCCAACCATCTAACTAATTCTTATATTTATTTTAATTTTAATTTTCAAATCATGTTCCCTTAATATGAATGCATGGTAATAAGTTAAAGTAAATTATATCAGGCGATTCTAAAAGAAAGCACTTAAAAATAATTTTACTTTACGGACATGATTATGATCTTATGGTGCCCTTATAGATACTTCTTTATACCTAAAGGTAAAAAAATTGGTTAAAATTTGCAGTATCATCTAAGGCATTATTACGACCCTTTTTAATTAGAGCTTTAAAAATAAATCAAATCTGACATAAATTTTGACATAAATTAAGGGCCATTATTTGGTCGTTTATAACATGTAGGTAAAAGAAGAATTTAAAATTACATGTAGATTTCGACATAATGCAACAGACGTTTGTGGGAATCTTTTAACCCACAGGTCAAAACTGCCCTAAAATTGACCTGAATTTTGAGGGTAGCGGGAAAGGGAAATGAATGAATCAGCATTCTTTAAATGTTAATTATTTCAGAAAATATTTATTTATTAACACATTAACGGGCAGCACTCTTTCGTACAAATGTAGGGGAGACTCGGGTAAACCCGCTCACTAGCGATTTGACGCTATAAACTCAACTTAAAATGGAGATATTTGTACTGTGAATAGTACTTAACATACAACTAATGTTAACGAACTTTCGTTTAGTTTCATGAATTCGTCTTAGAATCAGAGGCGGTCAATTGTTTTTAGAAGTGCAAAAAACAATGATCTTCGAATTTTTAAGTTTTTCGATTATTATTTTTGAGACCTAATTTATTCGACAATTTTTTTTTATGCTATTAGATGTCCTTTTTCGAAATATATGTATAGTTTTATTTGATTTCAAAAATATTTATTTAAATTTATTCTGAAATGTGAGAAATATATTCGGCGTAAAGTCACTCACATGAAGTCGGGGTAAAGCCGCTCACTTATTAAATTTGTGTAGGAAGTCGAATCAGTATTAATAGTATTTGTGTTTTTTTGGCGATCTTAAAATTTTTAATATTAAAAATATTTATTAAAAGATAAATAATATTCATTTCCTAACAATGTTATTGAATTATTGGGTAATTAGTTGCAATTTTTTTTTAAACAGATGGCGCCGAACTATCAATATTTGTTGGCAACATTGAGCGGAATCATGTCTATATCAGTCATTATTAGTGATTATTAGGTTATAACGGTTATAACAAACAACGCAAACAAATAATGAAAATTTGTCGCTGTCTTTTTCGGCTAAAAAAATACATAAATCTAAGTTTGTTGTCTTCATTCAGTTCACGTTTTATCATTGTATATTTTTAAATTTAAAATTTCGAATTCCATTTGTTATATTTTATCAATAATAAAATCTATAACTTATTATATCAAAAATTATAACTACATTTTAATTTTCTCTTAATAAAATATTATTTAATTTCACAGTGGCAATTCATGAAACCTATACTTACTATTTAATAAACCAATATTTATTGTTTATAGAACTCATAATTTATCATTAATAGATCACACTGAAGATGGAAATAAGGAGAAATTTAATATATACAAAATAAAACTGTTGGGATTACCTTAAATTCTTAAAAAAATCAAATGATCGGGTTTACCCCGAGGGGTGAGCGGATTTACCCTGGAAAATTGTGATATTGAAATTTGGTATATGTGTATTAAAAATGATTTTCTGATGATTTACTAATTTTCTCAGTAACTTAAATTTTCACTGAAAAGTCAGTAGTGACGTTCACTGAATCATCAGTGGCTTATCGCGTCTGCGCGTACACAGTGGGTCAGAATATGCGCAACCTCCCACTTTATTCTGTAGATGAGAAAAGTTAGGTTAGCGTTGTGATGTTTTTGGCGATTGTGTCTGATTTTATTCAAAAACTTATTGTTCTCAAAGAGATTCTTGTTCACAGTTTTATGCATGAAAGATTAAAATAATAAAAATAAGTGACTTTGTGAATTAATTTACAGT
The DNA here is from genome assembly GCA_032872475.1 of Leptopilina myrica (nomen nudum). Taxonomy (NCBI): domain Eukaryota; kingdom Metazoa; phylum Arthropoda; class Insecta; order Hymenoptera; family Figitidae; genus Leptopilina; species Leptopilina myrica (nomen nudum). The sequence goes on along the minus strand of CM065462.1, from coordinate 15,297,916 downwards.
TGGTGATATAAAATTTTTAAAAATTATATACAAGGAAAAAGAATATATATTAAATTCTAATACAACTTTACTAAATGCCACAAAATTATTTTTAAGTTTAGTATTTTTTATTCCAAAAGAATCTCTTTGTCGCACTTTTTCCCGAATTTGTAAAATATTTTTACAAAATTTATTTAACCGTCAGTAGAGTGAAAGACCATTTATTCGCTAGTAATCAGCAAATTTTCGCTGATTCAAATTTAGAGAGCATGTAATAAACAAAAAACAAAAACTTGTGTTTTTTATCGCAAAGAAAAATGTCAAAATTGGACAAGCCAAGTTCAGTTGAATTCAATGTGGAAGTATGCCATGTTTGGATCCTACTCAATGGGTCCGAGTCAATGACAAAGGAAGGGGTTTACGTGTAAAATCACAAATATCAGAGGTTGAAATGGTTTGATCCTACTCAATGGGTCCGAGTCAATTGAGGAGCTGGATTCTAGAACAAGCGCTAATATCAGTCGGGTGGCAGTGAGTGGCCACGAGGCGCTCACTGCTCACTGACTGGTATTAGTGCTTGCGCTCCGAACAAAGAGCCGGTTCTAGAATCCAGCTCCTCAATTGGATTGTGCTGGAACTTTTGGTCTCAATATTGGTGGTTTCATGAGCCAAAGAAAACTTGGTTGAATTTACTTTGGGTTCCTGTAAAAAGAATTTGTGAAATGAAATGAATATTATAAAGAATGCTTCGATAATAAGCAAAATAATAATAAAACTCGGTTAACTCTCTGCTGATGCTAACGACCGTTATCGTCAAAAATCGTCACTTGGACGGTATAGAGGGAGAATAACCAATCAGATCATTCATACATACGAGTAAACATGTGTAGAGTGAAATTCAAACTTTATTAAGCTTTATGTCAGGAGCGTATCTATATGATCCAGCGCCTAAATTGTTTCTTTCAGTTTAAAAAATCAAAAACAATAATTGTGAAGCATAGAACTTTAAATTATAAGTGCTATTCACAAGAATAATTCATTTTTAACAATAAAAGAATCAATTTCATAAATTATTAAAAGAATGTAGCATTAAAATTCCAAACACGGTAACATAATCTATAAATTTGACAGCTGAAAGGTAAAAACTAAACTTATAAATTTCACATTTTTTACTAAAATTAATTTTAAAAAATGTTTTACGTGAATGCAGTTTCATATTTTAAAGTAAATTATTTCATTCTGTTACATGTTTCTGTTGTAATTATAAAAATCACGTATGCATCAGATTTTCGTTCTGTCTATACGATACATCCTTGAAACATATGTTACTACACGCGCAATTTCTACATATGTGTGCATACCACGTGATATGCCCCAAGAGTGGGGAATCTTAGCATCAGCAGAAAGTTAAAGTGACAAGAAAAAATGAAATTTTGAGAATTGAAATGTAACTATTTGTGTCAATAAAAACTAATATTATATTAAAAAGATTGATTCTGACATCTATTGTTTCTAATTTATTTTATTTGTGCTTAGAGTAAAAAAACTACTGGATCTCTAGTAACCCATGTGCGAAATGCTGAGACTGTCAATACGGATCAAGATTGGTCCAGTCGTGTCTGTCGAAATATGGCAGACATTACTGGCATTCAAATAGTCCCATTATTGTGCCAACATTGGCAGCGATCCTAAATTTGTCTAATTTGCCGAAACTGTCACAAATTTTGGGCCAATAATGGCCCAAGTAACGACGAGTGTCGTCCGATTACTGGGCCAATATTGGCACCGATCCTTAATTATTTCAGATTTTATAACAGCAAATTAATACTGCCAATGACGAGACGTGTCTCGGCCGATAACTGGGACAATATTGGCATCGATCCTTAATTATTCTAGATTTTTTAACGGCAAATTAATACTGCCAATGATGGCGCCAATTACACTGGTCGACAAAAAGTTATTTTTTCTCTGATTCAAAGATCAGACAATGATATTCTTTTTTGATCACTTGTAGAGAATGATGCCGACGTGCTAGAAGTCAAATTCAGTCAAAAATTTTCATATAACACAACTTTTTCATGTGCGCGCGCTCTCGACTTGTTTAGACCTTAATGAACAACCTTCTCGCTGGAAGTTTTTTGTTGCTCAAAATTTGCTCAACTTCCCCTCTTAGTGAAAATTTCAGTTTACGAATTTTGCAATATGTCAATAAAAAAATAATAACTTTTTTATTTATAGTTAAAACATCATTTTTCTTTTTAAGTCACTCGTAGGATAAAATAATGCATATTTTCGTTTTTGTTTCATTAAGAAATTCGTAAAATAGACTGATTAATCGGGAATTGAAGTGAAAAAAACAATAAAAATTTCGCTCTTTAAAAAAAGTTTTTCACTTATATTTCAAAAACGGTAATAAATAAAATAAAAATTTAAAAGAAAAAAAGATGCGCAATGAAATTTCCTATAAGGATATATATTTTAAACATTTAAATTCAGAAGTTGAATTTTGGATGTCCAGGGGACTTCGATTTCGGTCGAGAAAAATTTACGTGCCCTTCTACGATCCGGCGGCTCAATTATTATTAGTATGTTCAATATAAGAGCGATTCCATGTCAAGTGATCAAGGTGGAGAAAAATTTTTCTCCAATCGTAGCAAAACTTGGGGCTTTTGTCGTACTCATAGATAGTAACTTTTCGTGAAAATATTTTTTTACCTAGTCCAATATTTTCCGAGGGGGAGGGGGTTAAATTTTTGTGTTTTTCAGTACAATGCTTATTTCAATAATTTTTTACTCTTAAACAATTAAACATACAAATTTGAAAAAGTACATTTTGGAAAGGTTTTTTCATCCTCTTTCGATTGGAAATAAACATTTTGAAAAAAAAAATTTTTTTGACCCAAAAAAATCAAAATTAAAAATAAATTTCAATTTTTGAGGGAGATGGATACGATTTTTTTTTTTTAACGAAAGCTGAGGTTTTTTCCTAAAAGGACATATAAATGATAAAGTGGGACTAGAACGTTTAAACATTGAAATTTTGATTTTTTTGGGTCAAAAATTTTTTTTTTTCAAAATGTTTATTTCCAATCGAAAGAGCATGAAAAAACCTTTCCAAAATGTACTTTGTCAAATTTGTATGTTTAATTGTTTAAGAGTAAAAAATTATTGAAATAAACATTACACAAAAAGACCCCTTGATCACTTGACGTGGAATCGCTCATAAATAAATGATAATTTCTTAATTTAATATTTCATAGACTCTTGTTGGGTAATTTAGATGATATACATAAAATATTTCGAACAAACACCCTGAAATTAAATAGTCTCGATCAAAATTTACTAAGCTGCGACCTCGATAGTGTATAAAATCAGGACAAAGTGAATCTCATAATGTTTGTGTGATAGGTAAAAATTAGAGGTGTGCAAAATTCGAATCGACAGAAATTCGAATCGAACTAGTTAATTCGAATCGAAAGTAAATTCGAATCGAACTAGCTAATTCGAAACTTCGAATTCGAATTTCGAATTGGCCGATTCGAATCGAAAGTAAATTCGAATCGAGCTAGCTAATTCGAAACTTCGAATTTCGAATTGGCCGATTCGAATCGAACTAGCTAATTCGAATTCGGAGTTTCGAATTGCACAGCTTAACTCGGTTATTTAATTAGCACAATTATTTTGACAGAAATCCTAACCTAAAATTAGTAGGCTGGTATTCAGAATATAGCTATCTAGTACTTAGAAACTTGTTGAAAGTGAAGGAAATATTTCGTTTTTTGTTTCTATTACATAAGGAAAAAAAACTCATTTTGCAAATCTTTTGCACAATTTTTAATAAATAAATAAATTTAATGTTTCAAGAACAATTGAAGAATTTTTTGATAATTTAAAAAAATCATTTTTTTGGGAAATTTTAGTTTATAATTTTGAATCTTGTTTGTGTATGTATTTGAATTTTCGGAAATATTGAAAATATTAAATATCGAACATATTGGAAATATTTAAATTCTTTGCAAGAATTCAATTATTTTCCTAAATAATATCAATCTTCGTAAAATTAAATTATTTTTAAACAAAATTTTTAATAACATTTTACGAATAAATACAATTATTTTCTTAAATTTTAATAAATACTTCAAAAAAATTTAATTATTTTCTTAAATTGTAAAATTTTTGAAAAAATTCAATTATTTTCAAAAAATTCCACGAAAAAATTCATTTTTTAATTCGTTATAGAGTATATCTAATAAGAAATTAGTTATCTTCTAAAATTTTAATAAATCCTTTTAAATAATTTTTTTTATTAATTCTTTGCAAAAATTGAATTATTTTTAATACAATTTTAATCGAATTTCTCGAAAAATGTCATTATTCTCAAAATTTTTTTAGAATTATCTTATAAAAATTGATTTAAAAATGAATTTCAGTTAAAAATTTAGATTACAATTAAATATTAAAAGCAATATAGCGTGAATTTTTAAAAACAATTCGATTTTGAATAAGTTTAATTGAATTTTGCAAATATTAATTTAAGTTTTTATTTTCTAATATTTATTTAATTGAAAAATTTAGGAATACTTGAAATTTCGTAAAATTGAATATTGTAAAGTAATGGATTTGAAAATTCTCAAAGAACAATCGATTTAAAAAAGAATATTTGTCCAAAATGAAAGATACAGTTTGAGGAAGGAGTACTTATTGTATGTTTAGATTTTGCTGAAAACTTCACCTGTAAAATTCAATTCAATCGAGTTATTGGTCAAACATTCAAGTTACTCTACATCCTTACGTAATGTATTACAGACAAAATAATAAATTGAAACATTTAAGTTTCGTTGCGCTTTCTGAACATCTAAAGCACAATCATTGTTATGTACATTTATTTAATGAAAAAATGACAGAGTTTTCACAGCGAAAACATTAAAAATTTGTATATTTTTCTGACAAATTTAAGTTTGTTAATTTAATCGAACATGAAAATGAATTTGGAGTGAAAGCTGAAAAAGCGAAAAAGATAAATAATTAAGGTTAAAAACTATTGTCTAATATAAAAATTGGAAATTAATAATTTAAATGATTCCTTTTATCAATTTATGCAAAAATTATAAAAAGTTATATTATAATTTTTTTATAATAAAATAAATTTTAAAAAACTTGCTGTTTTTGTGATCTAGGAGAAGAATTTTAATTACATGATAGAGAGTGCATCTAAAATTGAAACGTATATTTTAGATAAAATTATTTAATGAAACATCCAAAATATATCAAAAAAATTTTGAACCTTTAAAGTTTTATTTAAACAATTTTTTACAACAAAAGATTGATTAAAGAACGATTAAAAAATCTTTTGAAGTATATGGCTTATACCCGTTCAATGCTGATAAAGTTGATTGTTCGAAATGTATTTCAACAAGACGAAAAGAAATAAATCAGTCGGCTACTTCTGGTATTGAATTATTAAAAGATGATTTAAGTTTTCAAGAACAAATATTATCTAGAATCGAACATCAAGTACCACCAGACATGCTGGACATTTTTCTTAATGCATATCATGAAAATACGAAGCCCCCAACGGATCTCAATAGGGATCTGAAATACTGCGATACGCATTCTGGTGCCAGAAAATTTAACTAACACAACGGGGTCGATTTTGACATTTTACATGGAATAATTTCTAAATTCGCAAGTTTTATATTTAAAAATCCTAAAATATAGCATGATATTTAATAATTAAATTAATTTGTAAAAAAGAAAATACTACGAAGCAGTCACATTCAGTAAAAAAGATAATATTGCTTAATATTTTGAGATATTCATAAGCAAAGTGTGAAAGCAATAATCTCACTTTATTTTGTCACAATAAATACTTTATTAAAATATGTTTAATTAATTGTATTCTCAGTTAATCAAGATTTTTAATTAAAAGTAGTTTATAATTATTATTTTTTCGTTACAATGTGTCTCCAACAACATATTTATTTAATGTTTTCAGATTGGTATAAACAAGAGACACCACATAACCTAAAACATAACCTTAAAACTATTCTTTAACTCGATTAATCCTTACTTTTCTTGAAAAGGACACTGTATTTCCACTTTAAATTTTAATTAAATATTTAGAGTAGATATTTTTTAACTTTTTATTCAAGTAAATAATGTTTTTCGATATGAAAACAATTCTTTTATTGACAGGTGCATTTACTTATGCGATTTATTTTACTGAATATATTAAATATTTGGAGCGTATTGCATTTTATAATTTTTTAAAACATGCGAATAAACAAACTGAAACAATTTTTAGCCCCTCAATTAATTCTATTCAACTTTTTATATAAAAAATAATTCAAAAGAAGTCTGAAACATGTGTGTTTGTTAAAATTTGACCCCGTTGTCGACCGCCATGTTTGTTTGTGACGTCATGATTTCAGATCCCTATATGAATAATTTTGATTCTCCATCTGTTTGTTTACAAGGTGAATATTTCGATAAATTAAGTTTCACTTATAAATATTTACATTTATTTTTTATTTAAAAATTATTTTTTTAGACAATAAAGTAGTATTTTTTTTAGATTTAAGACTCCCAGAGAAATCTACAATCTTAAATGAATGCGTCGAAGCAAGTAAAAATCTTTTCTTTTTACTTTTGGGTAGTCTACCTGAGAAATTGTACTTCCGATAAACGCTCAAAAATTTAATTAAAAAATATAATTTCATGTTTTACGTACATATTTATGATTGTTAATCTGCAATTTTTTTTGTTAAAGTTGTAGAGTTTAATTAATTATTCAAAATGAACACTTTCTTTTAATTTATTAATTGCTGATTTACAAGAAGGACAAATAAACCGTCCGATTACGTTTTTAAATTTATAATTAAAAGTATTAGGTACTTTAAATACATCTTTATAAACTTTAACATATTTTTTTTTCTTTAGTTGATTACAGCAAACATTGACTTTAGACATGTTTGCACTTTTTAATTAAAATCGTTTTCGAGAAATAATAATTAATTAAACTCAACAACTTTAACAAAAAAATTGCAGATTAACAATCATACATATATACGAAAACCATGAAATAGACACGAATTCATTTGTTTTGTAATAAATCTCTTTTCCTTTCAAAAACTTTTTGTAACAAAAAATATTATATTTCATTAGGTTATTAAGAATCCCACTTTTTTATTGTTCAAATAAAATTTTTAAAGTATTTAAAAAATTAAAAAGTTAATTTATTTAAACAAATTATATTTTTCAAATCAATTTTTGAACGTTTATCGAAAGTACAATTTCTCAGGTAGACTCTCCACCAATTTTTATTAAAATCCGTTCATCCGATCGCGAATAATTAGCTATTTATTATACCATCATAGGCTATCAAAAAATATAAGAATGAAAAAAATCCATCGACCTAATAAAAAATAGAGGGCCACTTTAGAAATTCTTACCCACATTTGGTTTATCAATTAACTATATTTCTTATATTTTCATAAATTATTAAATTGGGTATATCTTGGCCTATTTGATTCTAAATTTAATAAATAACCTCAAAATGATTTGTTTGATAGCTTTTACTTCAAATTTGTATATAAATGTTTGAATTTGAAGTGATGCAAGTATTTAAAAGCAAACAGTTTGAAATGTACTAAAACTTTGCGATTCGAATGTATTATTTTAGTAACAAATAGTAATAAAAATTTATAGTGTTCTGATGTCATTAATCTGAATCAAAAACAAAACATGTTAAACTGAAAAATTGAATCTTTTGATTATCATATGTGACGCGATATGAAGAAAGGGGTCTAAAGAAGGAAACGAATTATAGGTTATGTTTACAGAACCTTGATTTAAAGTTTGTTTTAGTTCCTTTAAGATTGAAATAAGAAATCATTGAATATTTAAGATGGAATAAACACTAAAACTTCTTTGGCTTGCATTAAAAGTTTATTCTCTTTGTTTATTTTTAACTAAAACTTTTAAAACATGACTTCGTAGGTCCCATTCATCATATCGCGTCACATATATTGAAAAAATATATTTAAATTTTTTTGTTTAATTTCATATTAGTAAAAGGGCAAAAAGGGGACAAATTACCAAAAAGGGGGAGAAAGGGGACAAATCGTCAAAAAAGAGGAAAAGGGGGCAACATTTTTAAAAGGAGACCATCTGTTATGCCTATTATTTTAATATTACAGACCATTTAAAAATAATTCCATGCGATTTCAAGTGGGGAAAGCAGTGTTTTTGAATTACTCTGTCGTAAATCTTCAAAAATCCCGGAATTTCATTTAAAAAATCAGAATAATTGCTTATCCCGACTTGGAATCACTTGAAATTTGTTTTAAATAGCGTCTAATATTAAAATTAATAATTGTCAAAAGAAAAAAATTACTACCGAAGCGAGGAGTTATAAATTTATTTAAAATTTTGTGATTTTTGTAATGCATGCATTTCTCCTAAACGCCAAGTCATAGAATATTAAAATAGTCGAATAGACAAAATATTGAATAATGCAAGTATTTTAAATAAAATGTTGCACCTGACAAATTAACATTTTTTTAACTTTACATTTTTGTAGAGAATAAAATTAATCAACTTTTTTTTAATAAAGTGTTTTCTTAAAACGAATTGTTTTCCAAGTAACAAAAAAATTGATTTTTTAATAACCTAAAATTTAAATTATCTTTAAGGTCAACTGTCCATATATGCTAAATTTTTTTACTCGAACATCAAAGGATTTACTCATTCAACTGTCTAGAAAATGTTAGTTAACCCTTAAACCGCACCCTGGGTGTGCGACACCCATATTCTAGCTTTTTATTATAATATTACGGTTAAATTCGTAAAAATGGAACATATGTTGATATTAGACAGTACATTTTGTACTTGACATTATGTTTCGTCCGTGACATTAGTCTGCCGAGTGTCTTTGTTTATTTAATAATTTTATGTAGTTGACGGCGAAAAATTTCTGCTTGTCTGACACCCAGTTTTTGGTTTAAGGTAATTTCAGTTGTTTAAAATTTTTTTTTTCTAATTATTTAAATCATTATGAAACCTATTCTCCTTCAAAATAGATGTATTGAGCTATATAAGATAATTTTTCCAAAAGATAATATCCTATTCCAACTTGGAGAACACACTTAAAAGTCCCCGGGTGTCGTACACCCAGTGTGAGGTTTAAGGGTTAAACAATAAAAAACTTGAAACAGAAACTAAGATTTTTATTCATTTATTTCAATTATTTCAATTTGACAGATCTATAAAGTCTTTTAGTTTAATAAATTTTTAATTTTAAAAAAATATTTTAATGCACATTTTTAAGCATCTTTAAAAAATATAATTTATATTGGTTTTTATGACAATTTATTAAATGTATTAAATCAGGATGGTCATAAGTTTTAGTTTATCAATTTTACTGACAAAATTCTTTTTATAGGAAAAAAAGAACTAAATTAACTAAAAATTGATACTTTGTTTTAATGTTTGGCGAAAATTCGTAGAAGGCGTAATTTTTCAAAATAAGTTGAAATAAATCTCAATTTTCTTAATTTCTCTGACAAAACTTTTTTCCTGACATTTCCTTGACTGTACTGACAAGAAATTTGTTTCCCTTTTTCATTACTAAAAAAAAATACTTTATAAAGGGACTTTCTGGTGAAAAATTGGCAAAAAACACATTTTTGAAAACTAAAAATTCTTTACTTAGAATTGAAGAAATGTCTGATTATTAAATAAATGTGTGTTGTCTTCAATACTGTATAATTTAACTGCGCAAAATTAAATAAAATATATTATGGTGTAAGTAAATTGATTTCCAATCATGCACTTGAAATGATAGATTTAGGTGTCAAATATATCTTACCTCTGAATTTTTAAAAGCCTTTGAATTCAGTATAACGAAAATTTTAATAAAATTCCTAGTGGCAACAAACAAATCTTTCCACTTGACAGTATATATTCAGATATACTATCCGGCTAGCCGGATAGTCACTTTGTCACCAAAATCATGACAGCTTCTTCTTGGAAAATATTTCAATATTATTAATATTTCTTACTAGAAAATCAAAGAAATTAATTAATTTCCTTTACAAAAAAGGAACACCTAAAAATCACTTTTTTATTATAAAGTAAATAGATATGAGTCATTCCATTATATTTCGACTAAAGTCGTTGCGGCCTATTTTTAAAAAAATCTCATAATTTGTAAAAATGATGTTTAATATCCGTAGATTTTATTTTTGAGAATTATTTTATAAAATTTTTTGATTTAAACATAGAATTTGAATTTTTAAGTTGAGTTGCACAGAAAAAAGGTTAGATTGACAGTTATGAAAATTTAATAAAGAAGCATGGAAATAATTTAGATCATACAAATTTCTTGATTGATATTTGTTAAAAATGAGCTAATTTACTTGTATAAATAGATTATTATGTAAACAAACCCAAATTAGTAGATAAAAATTGATTTCAAAACTTAACTATAAAATGTCAAAAGTCACTACATTTTATTTACACTTTTCTAAAAAGTATATAAATATTTAAAAATTTATTACTATTTAATGTAAAGTCTTTTTAATGTACTTTTATAATATGTGCTAACTTTTTAATTTTATAATATAGAAATATAAAAAATTTTACCTTTAATATTGAGTGTTTCATGATTTTCAGTGATTTTAATCACTTATTTCTTCTCAGGCGGTTAATCAAAAAATCCAATTTTTGTCTTAATATTTAAGTTTGGCCTTCTTTTTCATTCTATTAAATTTTGGTGATGGAGAACGAACTACTTTTAAGTTTAAATTTAGTTTAAAAAATCTGCTGAAAAAACGCATTTTTTTGGTTAAATACAAGTAGATTTTTGCAAGACTATTAAGATAGCCAACTTCAGTGTTATAAAAATACTTGCATTTTAACCAAAAAAATGCGTTTTTCAGCAGATTTTTTAAACTAAACTTAAACTGAAAAATAGTTCGTTCTCCATCACCAAAATTTAATAGAATGAAAAAGAAGGCCAAACTTAAATATTAAGACAAAAATTGGATTTTTTGATTAACCGCCTGAGAAGAAATAAGTGATTAAAATCACTGAAAATCATGAAACACTCAATATTAAAGGTAAAATTTTTTATATTTCTATATTATAAAATTAAAAAGTTAGCACATATTATAAAAGTACATTAAAAAGACTTTACATTAAATAGTAATAAATTTTTAAATATTTATATACTTTTTAGAAAAGTGTAAATAAAATGTAGTGACTTTTGACATTTTATAGTTAAGTTTTGAAATCAATTTTTATCTACTAATTTGGGTTTGTTTACATAATAATCTATTTATACAAGTAAATTAGCTCATTTTTAACAAATATCAATCAAGAAATTTGTATGATCTAAATTATTTCCATGCTTCTTTATTAAATTTTCATAACTGTCAATCTAACCTTTTTTCTGTGCAACTCAACTTAAAAATTCAAATTCTATGTTTAAATCAAAAAATTTTATAAAATAATTCTCAAAAATAAAATCTACGGATATTAAACATCATTTTTACAAATTATGAGATTTTTTTAAAAATAGGCCGCAACGACTTTAGTCGAAATATAATGGAATGACTCATATGTAAATTAAATGTCAAAAAGCGATAAACACAATTTATTCACTTTTTCACAAAATATAATAAGTTCAATACAAATTATGAATGTGAGTATTTCCTTTAAAGTAAAGTTAAAATTATAAAACAAAATTAAACATTACTCTCTTAATATATAGGTAAAAGTTGTGTTATGACTGTTTTTTGGCAACTTTTAGAATGATAGGCTTTCGAAGACTCACCCTAAAGTTGCTTCTACAATAACTTTTTTTTCCTCGACATGAGCGAGAAAACGTTGCGCGCGCAACTATTTTGCATGGTTTTAAGGCCAACGCAGAATAAAATCTTTAACCGGAACCGCAATCGTAAGCGTAACCGTAAGAATGAGTTAAAAAAGGATAATATACCTATCCTTCTTTAACTCATTCTTGCGGTTACGCTTACGATTGCGGTTCCGGTTAGAGATTCTATTCTGCGTTGGCCTTTAAAGGGCCAGTCCCATGTGAGCGTGAAAGGGAAAAACGGAAAACGTTTAGCCAATAACAACTTCCGATTCAATGGAAATCATTCTAAAAGAAAATTCTTATTGGTTGAACGTTTTCCGTTTCCCGTTTCACGCTGACATAGGACGGCACCTTAACAGTGCATTTTGTTCGTGTCAATGAAAAAAAGTTGTTGTAGAAGCAGCCTGAAGGATAGTTTCCAATGGCTGTTTTCAGCGTTCGTCCCGAATTAAGGCCTAAGCACAATTGGTTCGCGAAAGCCGATCGCGAACGCAAAACATGGGTTGGAAACATACACTGTAAAAAATCCTAAGGATATTACACAGACTAGGGGAAAAGTGACGCTTTAAATAAGGTTATGTTGCCACATTGAATGCGGCACTTTTCCCCTTGTCTGTAAAATAGCCACATTTAATGTGGGTAATATTCTTAGGATTTTTTTACAGTGTAGACATATAAGAATAGACTGCGCAAAAGGATTATAATTCAGCTTGTGACATAGAAAGAGACATCAATGCGTTTGATAGAGACGGATAGAGCAGAAGAACCGACTGTCAGACTCTTTCTAGCGCACGGCATGCTTTGGAGTGAGGGAGAAAAAAGAGAGTTCTTACGCTCTATCCGTCTCTTTTTATACCAGTAGCATTCTCCTCTCATGGGAATCATGAAACTCGCGCAGTCTATTCTTATATGTCTATGGTTGGAAAAGGACAGAGATATATTTCTGTCCTTTTCTAACTCATACTTTGCGTTCGCGAACGACCGCAGCCTTAAGGCCTAAGCACAAGTGGTTCGGTTTCGGGAGACGGTTTCGGTATATGGGCTTCCTAACCTCAAAATGTATGTAAATCTTACATATCCCGAAACCGAACCAGTTGTGCTTAGGCCTTTAAGCTACATAATCTTATGGCACGGTCACACCTCGGCTGCCTGCCTGCGCAGGCAGCCGCCACGAGAGTAAGAGAGAGGAGACGAATAATTTAAATTGTCTGACTCTCTTACTCTTATGTATTGTCATGACGACCTGCAGGCAGGCAGGCAGCCGAGCTGTGACCGAACCATTAAAGTCACGTGTTCGTATCCTTAAGGTCTAAGCACAATAGATCTGTAACCGGAACCACAATCGTAACCGTAAGCGTAAGAATGAGTTAGAGAAGAATAAACAATATACCTATCCTTCTTTAACTCATTCTTACGGTTACGCTTATGATTGCGGTTCCGGTTAGAGATTCTATTCTGCGTTGGCCTTTAGGTCAAATTTGTTGTTAAGGTGGCTATACATTGAGGTGAACGTGAACGTGTGACGTCACAATGTTAATCAAATGGGGGAACGTACACGTTCACGTTCGCGTTCACGTCGCGTACCATGGAATGTATAGCCACCTTTAAAGGAGAGTCCAGAATAGGGTTAGAAGCGCGTTGATAGAAGCGCGTTGGTCACGTGATCTCCATATACAATACATACCAACGCGCTTCGAACCCTATTCTGGACTCTCCTTGAGGCCAACGCAGAATAGAAACGTCACCGCTATCGCAACCGCTAACGTTAACGGAAGAATGAGTTAGAGAAGGTTAGGTTAGGTTCTGGAACGAACCTAATAGGAAATCTTTTTGAATTGTTTTGTAGATAAATGTGTACATTTTTGTCACTATGAGTCATGGTGGTCAACCGAAACATAATTCGTGGAAAGAATTATGTTTTGAATTACAAAAATTGGAAAACGGAAAATATGTGGCCTTATGCTTGCTTTGCAACAAAAACTTTGAAAAAAACTTCTATTTTGTTCGTTATTGCAAACATTCCTTTAACAAATAAACAGTAATTATTCTTTATTTAACACAAAGAGGAATTCAGAATGAATATATTAATTTAAAATAAAATGTTTATAAAAAAGATTATAAATTATTTATTCTTACCTATGTCCTAACAGACGTTTGTATCCAATATTTTTCAAAATATTGTTGCAGTGCAAACATTTTGCAACATTTGATTTATTTTGATTTGATTCATCGAGACGCATGATTTTCCCCTAATCGCCAAGTGGTCGAATGTTCAAATGGTCCAATACTAAATCGTCGAATCGTCATTTGGTCGAATGCTAAGAACGTCGAATTCTCAAATGGTCGAATGCTAAAAACATCGAATGGTCGAATGTTCAAAACGTCGAATCGTCATTTGGTCGAATGCTAAGAACGTCGAATTCTCAAATGGTCGAATGCTAAAAACATCGAATGGTCGAATGTTCAAAACGTCGAATCGTCAAATGGTCGAAAGCTAAAAACGTCAAATTGTCAACTTGTCGAATCGTCATTTCGTCGAATGCTAAAAACGTCGAATCGTCAAAATGTCGAAAAATTTGATTGAAGTAAATTAATATTAACTTAAACCAATCAAATTTTTCGATTTTTTGCCGATTCGACGCAATCGTAAGCGTGACCGTAAGAATGAGTTAAAGAAGGATAAACAATATACCTATCCTTCTTTAACTCACTCTTACAGTTACGCTTACGATTACGGTTCCGGTTAAAGATTCTATTCTGCGTCGGCCTTGATAGTTTATACTACTGTCATGTAGAAAAAAATGTCAAATTCGCCTTCAAGGCCAACGCAGAATAGAATCTTTAACCGGAACCGCAATCGTAAGCGTTACCGTAAGAATGAGTTAAAGAAGGATATGTATATTGTTTATCCTTCTTTAACTCATTCTTACGGTCACGCTTACGATTGCGGTACCGGTGAAAGATTCTATTCTGCGTTGGCCTTCACACGAATCTGTGGGTGTTTCCGACATTCACTCTCTGAACGCTCTGAAACTAGGAAACATGATTGGTTGGATTAGGGGAATTGTGAATAATGTAAGGAGAATTGTGGATTTTGATTGGCTACAACTCTAACTTGACAGTTTCGTACTCTGCTCTCACGCTCCGTATATCTCCATGGAGCGAAAAAGCAGAGCACGAAACTGTCGAGTTAGAGTTGTAGCTAATCAAAATCCACAATTCCCCTAACATTATTCACAGTTCCTCTAATCCAACCAATCATGTTTCGTAGTTTCAGAGCGCTCAGAGAGCGAATGTCGGAAACACCCTGTAATGGTGTATCTACAATAGTTTGAAACTTTGTTTTGTCTGATTGGAAGTAACTGCACATTCTGCTTAAAAATTTACTTGAAATTATTAAATACAAAGCAAATTAACATAAATTTATAAGCAGAATATCAAATTACTTCCAATCAGACAGAACAAAGTATTTTTAAACTATTGTAGTTACACCATTACAGATTCGTGTGAAGGCGATTTTGACATTTTTTGGGTGTTTTCGACGTCGTCGGTCGTACCGGTCAGTTGCCACATTAAGGTGCTCAAATTGTTTATTTCAGACTATATGTTCAACCTAAATAGTCTCAAATAAGCACCTTTTTGTGGCAACTGACCGGTACGACCGACGACGTCGAAAACACCCTTTATATAATAAATGTACCCTTAAGACGCTTGTATGGCTGCGGTTACACCTCTGCAGGCAGCCTGCCTGCCTGCAGGTTGTCATGGTAACGTACAGGAGTAAGAGAGTCAGTGACTTTAAACTTCTCCCTTACTCTCGTTGCTCCTGCCTGCGCAGGCAGGCAGCCTGCAGAGGTGTAACCGCAGCTTATACCTCCACGTTTTTAAGTATATTCAGAATTTCTCTAATTGTGATTGGCTATTCCCATATTTTCTTTATAAGCATAGCTAATCAAAATTAGAGATACCTCTCGACGTTTCTGAATATACTCAGAAACGTGGAGGTATACAAGCACCTTTAGGCTGCTTCTACAACTTTTTTTTCATCGACACGAACAAAATGCACTGCTAAAACCGCTAAAGGCCAACGCAGAATAGAATCTTTAACCGGAACCGCAATCGTAAGCGTAACCGTAAGAATGAGATAAAGAAGGATGGGTATATTGTTTATCCTTCTTTAACTCATTCTTGCGGTTACGCTTAAGGTGCGGCTACACCTCTGCAGGCTGCCTGCCTGCGCAGGCAGGAGCAACGAGAGTAAGGGAGAAGTTTGAAGTCACTGACTCTCTTACTCTTGTACGTTACCATGACAACCTGCAGGCAGACAGGCTGCCTGCAGAGGTGTAATCGCAGCCTCACGATTGCGGTTCCGGTTAAAGATTCTATTCTGCGTTGACCTTAAAACCATGCAAAATAGTTGCGCGCGCATCGTTTTCACGCTCATGTTGACGAAAAAAAAGTTATTGTAGAAGCAACTTTAGGTGTTAAAAAGGAGCCTTGTCCTTGTATTTACAAATATTATTTTTACTTCCAAGTTAAAGTTATAAGTTAATATTGACTAATACGCTAACAACAGTAAATATGGCTGGTCACAATTATTTAAGTGATCCAAAAAATCCTTTCTTTTCATTAGAGAGTGATATAGATGACGAAACATTTATTAAAAGTGCACCTCAAAGACCTGCTGTTTCCCCAGTCTATAGTTCTTATGATTCTAGTAATCATTTGTATATGAATAATGAACTTGAAGAAAAACATTATGAATTAGTTACAAAGAAAAAGGAAATTGAAGAGAGAACCATTAAATCTTCAGAACGGTCAATTTCTTTATTAAGGGATTCAGAAGAAATTGGAGCTGCGACAGCCGAGGTAAACTGTTTAATGTTCAATTTTTCATATTAATATAACAATGGTCTACCTATAGTAAATAATTGTAGAATATTGATTAATCACTTCTCATTTATTTAAATGAATTTCACAATTCGGAAACAAATTTATATCCAATAATATAATATATAACCATCAAAATCTTTATAGACAATTTTAAAGTTTATTTTTAAAATTGAATGAACTCAAAAATGAAAGTGTTGGCTTTTTCTTTTAAAACTTTCTTTTATTGCTCTATTCAAGTTTATATAGTTATTTTATTTATTACTGTACCTAGTATATTATATATTATGTATATAGCACATGAGTTACCTGCCTAAAATATTCAGTGAAAATTTGATAATGAAAATTTAAAAAAAATTATGTTTTCTGATTCTCTACATTAAAAAATATTTTAAAAAATATAAATTTTGAGGCGTGTGGCTATTCCATAAAATAGAGTATTTATTACGCATAATTGTCATATGGGCTGTTCTACAAAAGAGGGAATATATGATGCTTAAGGTTGTTCTTACATCAATTTAAAAAAAATAAAATTATTTTTAATGGGAACTATAGTGTTAAATGATTTCTATTATGCCACAAAACGTTCCTGGTTTCAAAAACTATTTTTTGTAAAAAATAAGCATTTAAGACCTAAATTCTCAGTTTCCTGGCATGACTCATTGTGAAAATGAGAGTTGATAAATTACATAAAGATATTATTTTTGAGCGTTTAAATGCAAATTTCCACTTGGATAATAATTTTAAATAGTTGCACTTTACAAAGATTTAAATAATTCTTACATCAATTTATATTTTGTTTAAAAAATATTGTCTTAAATTTTGTCCCTTGAATTCATTATCAGTTTCCTGGCATCATAAAATACGTTAAAATTATTAAGAATTTCAATTCCAATTTATTCACCATTTTTCGCAGTGCTGAAAAATTTTGTACATTCTATCAGACAAATTGATGAAAGTTATTTGAATTTGAATTTCTATAGTCGGTATAGAAGTAAATAAACTAATATTGTTATAAATTAATAAAATCTCTCTGCAAATACTAAAAAACCCAGTAAAAAAAAAGTATTCAGAATAGAAAAAAAGTATTGGTGGTGACGTTCGGTGAATGCGTTTTCGCGACAAAACCGTATTGGTGGGTTACGGTGAATACATTTTGCTCACCGTGAATACTTTTTGTTTTAAACTCTCGATTTAAGGTTATGTTATTCAGTGGTCACGTGCCCCATTTACTTTACTATGGAAAAACTTCTCACTGAATAACATGACCTTAAAGATTCCTAAGCAAAGTTGAGAATATATATGAAGAGTGTGAGTAACGTGATGTATAAAAATGGCTATTGCGAGAAGAACCTTATTTAAAAAAGTCACATTTTCCGCTTAATAATTTTCGACTGTCCAAAATTTCATTAACCTTTATTTTCATTACAATTGAAACGGTTTTTCACTAATTTCAATGATATTTTCTATCGAACGTATTGGAATTTCTATACACAACGGATTCGACAACATTAGCTATCCAACATTTTTTACAGGGAAATTCTCATTTTCCTGGCACTTTCTGACAGAATACACATGTGCTGAAGCTGTAAAATTTACAATTTGTATTTTTTTTTGACTGGACACTTTTAGGTAACGTTGACAATACTTTTAACTTGAACTTAATTTACTTCTTAAAACCTAAACGTAATAAAAAAATGTTGTGCCAAATTTTCTTCATTATCTTCCTTTGTTTACAGAACTACCCATATATAGATGAATTAAAAATTTTCAAACAAATTCGTTTATTGTGTGGATCAAATTATATTTAACTGAACAATATTCTTAATTCAAAATACTAATTTGGTAAAATTCAACATCTTTGAGGGGACTTTCTAGTCAAGGATTTCAAACAAATTGATTTTTATTTTTTTGCTTTAAGGGAGCATTTACATCTTCTGTAAAAAAGTCCAGAACGAAAATTTTGCATTGGAGTAAGAGAAACAGATTCACAGTTCATCTCTCTTACTTCAATGCAACATTTTTGAAAAAATATGCAATAGAAAAAAGTTTTAATCATTTTTATCACTGTTTCTTAACTCACAGTAATATACATTACTAAAGATTTAAACGTATTTTCCTCGAAAACAAATTTTTGAAAATAAGGAACCACTTTTCTTAAAATCTAATTTTAACCGATTTTAAAACACTAAAAACCATTCGATTCTTTGTCTAAAGAAGTAGACAGTAAACTTTTAAAATTTTACATTTTTACAACACATTATTTCCTACGAGAGTAAATTGCCCTAAAATCACTATGTTCTTGACTTTTTGAAAAAACGTGTATAAAAAATTCATTATAGGTATGTTACATAATCAAATAAAAGTAAAATTAAATATTTTTTTTCGTAATCAAATAAATCTCATCATGTATTTATCTCTTCTCTATAATATTAAAATGTTTCCTAGTCGTTTCGTCAGTTCGTCTTTCGGCAACATATATAGATATTAGGGTGGCCGTTAAAAACGACATTTTGGAATTTCGACCATTTCCGGGTCTCATTTTGTCACAAATTGAAAAAAATTAGATACGTATTTTTTTATTTTTTTTTAAATTAATATTTAGTGGTGCCTGTATGCTGGTGAAATTTTACATGTATTTTACATGAAAAAAAAACTTTCTTTCGTAGATTTCCTGTAAAATCGTTGAAAATTAATATTTTTTAACCTGACTACTCTGTTTTTCTTCATAAACGTTCAAAGAATAATATAAAATTTTTAACAAATGAAATTTGTTAAGTTAACTATTTTTTACAGGATCCAAAAGTTGACAAATAAAAACCAAAATAGGTTCATTAACCAGAATATAATGGTACAAATTTTATTTCGTTAAATAATATTAGTTATCAAAAGTAGGTGGTTCACGATGTGATTTCGTAACCTTAAAATTTTCAACTTTTAAAAAGACGTTATTATTCAAAAACTATTAAATATTAGGTGTTGGTACTTACCACAAATATAAATATTTCGATTCTGCACGTTCTAACGACTAAAATAAACTAAAAATTTTATTATTTGTGGGGGTTTGCAAATATTTTTTTAAGAACATAATTTATCTTCTATTGAAATTTGACGAAGGTGTTTTTCTTCGTTCTCGAAATAATAATTATAAAAATTTTGTATGTAAAAACATACAAAATTTCGAAAATTCATTTCTCGAAAATTTAGACAATTAAACAAAAATAAAAAAATACGTATCTGTTTTTTTTATCCAGAATAGAAAAAAAATATTTTTGGCCGATTTTAAGAGGTCGACTAAAATCTCACTTGGAATTGCCCATATAAATATATACATATATAATTATGTTAATTATAATAATAATAAATTATAATTAATTAATTTTGCTTCCTCATAAAGGAAGCCTTATAGTGATGTCGATTTCCGAATTTTTTAAAATCAATTATTTTTACAAATTTTCAAGTGTAGTATATATAATTTGTCGAGAGGAACAAATGTCCGGATGTATGTGTGTATGTCATTGATTCTTGTGGACAAATTTTCTCTTGCACATCTTGATGGATTTTGATAAGATTTTTTAAGTGTATTACGGTCATGAATACCAAGAATCAGACAGAAGGATTTTCAAAAATATATAAAAAAAAATTTTTTCAACATTTTTTTAATTTTTGCAAAAATTAATTTTTTGGTTTTTTTAAATAACTTTTTTCTATATTAAAATTTTCTAATAATTCTTGTCAAAATTGCATTCCTGACATAAAAAGGAATCGATTCATGTATATAAAGTATATATTTTATCAAAATTTATAGAATTAATAAATATTTTAATTTTTCACAAAAAATTAAAATTTTGTATTCTTTGACATTTTATCATAACACTTTAAAATAATTATTCTTTAATAAAAAATTGAATAATTAATATTTATTCAGGGTACTTTACCCGGTTTATTAATTATATTTAATAAACTATTATAATTATTTAACTTTTAAAATTATATATAATAATATATATTGAGGAAGCTAAATGGTCATGAAATGAACAATTTTTACTATTATGTATTATTAATAAAAATATTATATTGTGCATCTAGGGAGAAAAATGGGTGATTTCCACAATATTTCCGAAATGGCGAAATTGTCAAACGTGCTATTTAGAAATTTGAAACAACCTTGTGTAGTATACCTTATTTTTTCAATTTGACATATTTTACTTTTGTTTGTGCAACGCTGGGTGGTAACCACAATCTCCCATGTGAAAATCCCTTAGCACCTAATTATTGTTATAATTGTTCCGGTGAACACAAAACATCTTCGAATATCTGCCCTGTGTACAGGTTTGAGTACCTCGTTATGAAGGAAAGATATTTAAATAATTTAACAAGAGATGACGCTTTAACCATATTACAAAAAAAGGAATATATATCTCAAGGCCAGATGTTAACAATCCGAATTCACCTGACTCGGATTCACACTCCGACTCCGGAAGTTCTTACCATCCAATGTCTCCTAAAAATAACCCTCAAATTATTAAAACTCCATCAAAAAATAATCAAAACTGCATCGAAACCGAGAGTCCTCCTACAATTCTGAACGCATCAACTCTATCAAGCAGCACCTCTCTTCCGTCTAAATTGGTCAACCAAAATCTTTTGGGAAGTTAAATGGATATATCCATACCGAATGCCTCATTATCTGTTAAACATCGAGAAAGGTCCCACTATGGAGCACACAGCATACTCAATAAAAAATTCCAACTCGAAACCCTGATTTTCCACAACAACTTAGATGTTATCTCCATAACCGAAACATGGCTTTCAGATACGATCGACAGGTTCAATATTAAATCTTATAACACCATCCGAAATGATCGTAATGGTCCATCTCCGGGAGGTGGAACAATGATCCTTCTCCGGGATCAATTTCTGTTTGAAAGGGTTAATATTTCTGGCCCTTGGGAAGAATTCATTGATGTAGTTATAATAAAGGTCAGATCAATTTTAGGCCCAATATATTTTGTTTCCATGTATATACCTCCGAACTCCAAAATCACGACAAACCTAATGTCAGAATTTGCTAATAGAATACCTTCAGATGGGAAAATAGTGATGATGGGGGATTTCAATGCCCACCTTCCAACCTATCCTCCATACCGTCTAAACCGAATTGGTAAAGCACTCCAACACTTGCAAGATATCCTCGAACTGAATATAGTGAATGATGGCAAACCCACTTTTAACCCCAACAGAGAAGTGTCCAGAAGTGTGTTAGATCTCATTTTGACCTCTCCGGACCTATCAATCATCAGCGCCTCTGTGACCTCTACTGATTCATTTGGTAGTCATCACAAGCCGGTGTTTTTGCAGATACCTCTAGCTGTAGATAAAACCTGCCAAAGTTCAGCACGAATTCGACTCACAAAGGTTGCTGCTGTTCGATCTCACCTAGTATGGGGACGAAAAAAATTTGGGGACTCGTTAGAGCCTTCTCAGGCAAAATTTTAAGACCGTCATCCACCAATAACCCCTCTTCAGACGAGTTAATGACACTTCAAAGCGAACTAGTTAGAAAAGAAATACAACCTATACCATGTGAGGTAATAACTCAAATTGACGAAACAGACCCCTATAACAAACCTTTCTCGAAATTAGAATTTTACACGGCTCTAAGTAAATGCAAAAAGAACTCCTCTCCTGGTCTTGACGGCATCTCCTATGAGGTTATCAAAAAACTTCCTTATACCTGCCTTGAACTAATTAGAGAATATTTCAATGAATGCTATGCCCAATCAAAATTCCCAGAATCCTGGAGATCAACTCTGATTAAGTTTATCCCTAAACCCGCAGGGTGGCCACCCAACCGGGAGAACCGGGAAAAACCCGGGAGAAAAATCAATCGGGAGAAAACCGGGAAAAAGCCGGGACAGAAATTTTAATCGGGAAAAAACCAGGACTAAAATTTTACATTTAAAGATTTCAGAAAATTAAAGTTAAAGGAAAAAGTTTTACTCAATAAAATTTTCTGATAAGTTTGTTTACAGATTTCATTCAAATTTTTCATAAAACATCAATAACTTCTTTTTTAAATAAATATTTAATTATTATTTTTCCATAAGAATTAAAATTCATCAAAAGATTCAAATTCAAACATTTTGAAATTCAACTTCTTATAAAAAATTGTTATAAAACATGAAGAAATCGATGTCTTCATGTTTTATACTAATTAAAGATGACCGAGTGATAAAATGATTATTTTATATTATAAGATTTTATAAAAAAATATTAGAAAATAATTAAATTTCTAGAATAATTTTTTTTATTTATAAAGATAATTAAAATTCTTTGCAAATAATTAAATTTCAGAGAAGAATTTTATTATTTATAATGATAATTGAAATTTTGAACAGATTTGTTTTCAAAATGTTTAAAAGTAATTGAATTTTGAAGAAGAATTTTGATATTTACAAAGATAATTGAAATTTTAAAAATTTTAAAAAAGTTTTGAAAATAATTGAATTTCTGCGAAGTATGTTATCTGAACTTTTGAAAATAATTAAATTTCCATGATGAAATTTCTTATTTTTTGAAGATAATGATAATTTGACGAGAACTTAAAAAAAATTTGAAAACAATTGAAATTCTGCGGGGTATTTTATTACTTTTGAAAATAATTGAATTTCCATGATGAATTTTATTATTTATAAAGATAATTCAAATTATGACAGGCATTTTATTGAATTTTTTTAAATATTCGAATTTTGGAAAAGAATTTTATTATTTATAAAAATAATTGAAATTTTGAACAGATTTAAAAAAATGTTAAAAATACCTAATTAAAATTTTGCCATGCATTAATTTTATTAAATTTTAATAAATATTATTACAGATTGTTTGATGTTAAAGTATATGTGTTGGCGAGAAATGTGATTTTTTTACAATTTTGTGTTTCCTTTTCGGCGTTTTTTTCCTAAAATTTCATTCGACTTTTTCCAACTTTTTCGGAAATTTGATGCTACTTTTCGTGACTTTTGTTGTGAATTTATGCGACTAAAGATACTTTTTTTAGTCTTAGAGATGATCCGAGCCCTGTTTTTAGTGTTTTTAGCCGAATTTATATCATTTACAACTACATATTACATAAAGGTAATGTTCTGCTCACAGTAAAATTATAATTAAAAACCGGGAGAAACAGCTCAATTTCACCGGGAGGACCGGGAGAAAACCGGGAGACGAAAAATTTAAAAATAGTGGCCACCCTGACCCGGCAATAAAGGCTATCGACCAATTTCCCTAACTTTTGCCCTGGGGAAGTTAATGGAGAAAATGGTCCACATGAGACTCGAACACTTTACCGAACATAACGACCTTATCCCAAATTTCCAATATGGCTTTAGAAGGGAACGTTCAGCACTTGAATGTGTCTCTTGATTGACAGTCGGTATACTCAAAGGATTTACTAAAAAAAAATGACAGCAGTACTTGTTCTAGATATTAAAGGTGCCTTCAATGCACTCCTTCCTTCTGCTGTTCTAAATCAACTAAAACAGATTAGTGCGCCGGAAAGAATTATTAATTTTTATCATACATGATAACACAAAGGAACCTCCATTTTGGTCAGGCCTCTGAAACTCCTCAAATCTGTGGTGTAGGTGTTCCCCAAGGGGGAGTTCTATCTCCTCTTCTATTCAACTTGGCCCTTAAAGATATTGGTAACTTGATTCCTATCGGGGTTGATATTTTGCAATTTGCGTATGACATTCTTTTGTACTCCTCAAATGATGACCTAAACGAAGCTTTAGCTGCAATCGAACAAACGGTTGATAGACTAGTGCCTTGGCTAGCTGAATTGGGATTTATTATTTCACCCTCCAAAAGTCAGTTTTGTGTTTTTACTAGAAAAAGAGTTAACGATGAACAGATCCAAATTAGAGTATCAGACCAACAAATTTACAATTCTCCCTCTATATTGTATCTCGGAATCATGCTTGATAGCAAACTGCTTTGGAAGGAACACATAGAGTATATTAATGCCTAGGCAACCAAATCGATCAACGTCATCAGAACGTTATCGAAGGTCAAAAAAGAAACACGATTAGACTAGTAAGCTGGACAGACAACCCCTTAGTAAAAAAAATAGCCAATTTAACAACTGATTACCACCAACCCCGAAATATACCCAAGTTCATCTCATCACTTCCATTGCTCACATCCTTAAACTTGATAAGAGAAATTTCAAACTCACTTCCTAGATCTAAAAGAACTGCATACTATGATAAGAACTGGCCTGATTTAATCCGTGACATCAAGGAAAATTGCATAACAGACCTGGGATTTCAGATCCGTTCCTCTCCTTCTCCTTAAGATTCTTTTAACACAATAATTGGTAGTCAATTCCGAGGTTTTACTCAAATATATACTGATAGATCATATTCAGAGAAATCTCACAAAGCATCATCTAGCTTCTACATCCCGGAGCACAATATCAGACTCGGTTCAAAACTTTTGGGATGATATTCTGCACTCACAGCGGAACTTAATGCTATCTTGCTAGCCCTAAAACATTCTTTATCAAATAATATTCAACAATCCCTAATTCTGATAGATTCGCTCCGATCAATCAACCAAATAAACAACAGGCTAAATGACTCAAAATCGAATCCTCTGGTACATGAAATTTCAACAATAACCAATCAAATCCTCTCCAAGAAACATAATTTCATGCTAATGTGGATCCCCTCACACTCAGGAATTTGATTGGATTTGATTTCTCTGAATATGATCTATCAGTATATATTTGAGTAAAACCTCGGAATTGACTACCAATTATTGTGTTAAAAGAATCTTGAGGAGAAGGAGAGGAACGGATCTGAAATCCCAGGTCTGTTATGCAATTTTCCTTGATGTCACGGATTAAATCAGGCCAGTTCTTATCATAGTATGCAGTTCTTTTAGATCTAGGAAGTGAGTTTGAAATTTCTCTTATCAAGTTTAAGGATTTGAGCAATGGAAGTGATGAGATGAACTTGGGTATATTTCGGGGTTGGTGGTAATCAGTTGTTAAATTGGCTATTTTTTTTTACTAAGGGGTTGTCTGTCCAGCTTACTAGTCTAATCGTGTTTCTTTTTTGACCTTCGATAACGTTCTGATGACGTTGATCGATTTGGTTGCCTAGGCATTAATATACTCTATGTGTTCCTTCCAAAGCAGTTTGTTATCAAGCATGATTCCGAGATACAATATAGAGGGAGAATTATTAAAAAAGTTAATTTTTATTTAATTAATTTTTTTTTTTAAATTTGATTCATTCTAAACAAAAAACATTCAGACAACTTTTTTCTATAAGCAAAAATAAAAAAGTTATTCAAGTTTAAAAAAAACATTGCATTAATTTGTTTATGCAAATATCTAACAAAATATTAAATATTTTTAATTAATATTTGGGATAATTACATAGGCAAACAAACTCTATTGAAAAATGAAATTTGAAAAAAATCCGAGAGTTGACCCCTCAATCTCATATGAAACTCCTCATATAATTTTAAATAATTTTGTAGTTCCATTTCCTTTATCATAAATAAAAATAACTTAAAATTGAAATTTAAAAAAATATTTGTTAACAAATTTTTCAAAATGAATGTAATCCTAACGTTTTAATATTATTCGTATTAATATGTTTTAAACAGATAATTTCTTTTAATGAAAAATTAAAAAAAAATTATTTTACTATAAAAGTAAAAAAATAAATGTGGGAAAAGAAAATACTCACAAAATTATAATGTCAAAATTATAAATTTATAAAAAATTTTTGTTATTTACTCTTTTACATAAATAGATTACTCTGTAGTACATCGTCCAATTTTTTTTTTAGTTACATTTCTTTTTTTGGTAATTTGTTTTTTTACTTGCGCATATTGTCTCATCCTAATGCTCAAATATTTTTTTGTTATATATGCTAATATATCATACGCATGCTTTGAGCAGGGAAAGTAAATACTTCTTTTTGAAACATTATTTTAAATTAAATTGAACACGTTATTTCTTTCATTATATTTGTTATCTAAATTTTCTAAACAGTTTATGAAACTATAAATTAAAAAACTCAGATGTATTAAACTGTTAGGAATATTACTATTATTATTTTCAGTCTCATAAGAAAATAAAGCGTTAAAATAAATTTGGCATTTAGTATAAGGCTTCAATTCTTTACAAACAGACTCAGTTGTAAAAAAAGATATTCAATCTAATAAAGCGCGCGAAGAAAAATTACTTTCATTGGCAATTACGAAATCTGAAAAATCTGAATCACTTTTTTCCGAGACAATTAATAATTTGCTTTTAATATCATCAATGATACTGGTATCTTTTTTTTATAAGAATATATATCTTTATTGGGAAATTGTTATTAAATGTATAGACGCTTTGTTTTTAAAAACCCAACAATTTCCTAATTCAGGAGGCTGCAACGTACTAAATATTGATAGTATTTTACATATTTGAAGAAACGTTGGTGTTGCGGGATGATCATTACTGCCTGCTGCAAGTCTCACGGTACCAAAAAAAACGCTAAATAAAATTTAAACAATGTGTCAAACATTACAGTAATAATAAATATACAAACCCATGAATGATATTAATAGAGGTGAATAAATACAAGTACAATAATACTTGTATTTAATACAACAAAATTTTATACTACACTACACTACACTACAAAAATAAATTATACTACACAATATTATACAACACAGGACAAATAAAACTGAACACGATAACACTTACTACTTTTTTACGTTTCTAAACATCTGAAAACATTAATCAGTGAATTTCATTTTGTTTTATGCCTCGGAACGACTTTAAGATGCAAAAAAATCCTTTAGTCCATTATTAAAAATTTAAATAAAAAAAATTTTAAGAGCTATTTTCAAAAATATTTTAATACAATTTTTAAAAGCTAATTTTCTTATTTTTTTAAACTTACACTAAGATTTTATATTAAATTTTCTGCAATTCAATTATTATCAAAATTTTCAATTAAAATTCTTTAAAAGTTTATTTAAAAAAAATTGTAGTAAAATACTTCAAAGAAATCAATTGTATTTTACCCGGGGCCTTTTAAGTGTGTTCTCCAAGTTGGAATAGGATATTATGTTTTGGAAAAATTATCTTATATAGCTCAATACATCTATTTTGAAGGAGAATAGGTTTCATAATGATTTATTTAATTTAAATAATTAAAAAAAAGTTTTTTAAAACTACTGAAATTACCTTAAACCAAAAACTGGGTGTGTCAGACAAGCAGAAATTTTTCGCCGTCAACTTCATAAAATTATTAAATACACAAAGACACTCCGCAGACTAATGTCACTGACGAAACATAATGTCAAGTACAAAATGTACTGTCTAATATCAACAAATGTTCCATTTTTACGAATTTAACCGAAATATTAGAATAAAAAGCTAGAATATGGGTGTCGCACACCCAGGGTGCGGTTTAAGGGTTAAAAGTGATACTTTGTATAAATACCTCTAAAGCGTCCTGGTTCATTTTTCCTGTTAAAACCGAATTGAAATCATACTTTTTAATTAAATAAGACGTTAAATATTTAGCAGAGTTTAATGTCATTCTTAAACCTTCTGCTGCATTGCTTGTCAGAAATTCTTCCTTTGCTATTAATCCACTGCGATACCTATTTCCCCACGTATTTAACCACTCAATTGAATCCTCTAGTACCTAAAAAGTAAATTTTATGTAATTCTTAAATTAAAATTACTATGTTTTTACTAACTTTAAAGTCTTCGCTTTCAAGTGTAATTCCTTCGTTTACTCGATTTAACGAATCGAACATGCTGTTGATATTCTCGCAAAATTCTGCAGTGGATTCGCAATTTTCTAAATTTGAATCAAAATTTCTATAATACCTCAATGCTCGAGCCATAGATTTACTAAAAACCTGAAATTTTTTTTAAATTAAAAATAAAGATACACTAGAAAATTATAATAGAATTTAATAAGTGCACGAGGGAAAAAAACTAAAACTATGATTTTCTTACTCAAAAAACACCTACTATTCGAGAAAGAAATATTTTGTTCAATTGACAATTTTACTGTAAACCAGTGTAATTATTTAATATTATAAGCTACGGTATTTTACTATTAAATATGTTTTATAATTATTATAAAAATTTGATTTTTGTTGTAGTATTAGTAAGAGATAATTATTATAAATTTATTATAATTTTTAGAAGTGTTTGAACAATATAAAAAATCAGCGCAGTAATAGTTGCTTAATTTTTGAGATACAAGCCGGCAAAGTTGATACTTGCCAAAATCATAAAAAAACTATGTATTTTTCATCTTAAAAAAACCGTAACAAACACAAACAATGTTTCGGTTCTTTGTTTTTCTGTATAGAAACGTAGAAATAGTGTACCTATCATGTGGTTTTTTAAAACATTTTTTTGTCAGTCAAGGTTTTAAATTTTTATGATTTATTAATAAAAAATATAAAAAATAATTTGAAGTTTCTAAAAAGAAACATACAAAAACACCTGAAGCGATAATGTGATTTAGGTATCTATCCATTTCTGTTGTAGGGCAGTAGTTTGGTTCCGATAGATTTTTGTTAAATTGTATTGTTCTTAATGTTGAAGGAATTTCTACCACATTCTTATTTCAACAGAATTTTCAATTATCCTTAATTTTTTAATTATTAACGATTTATTTCTCTTCTTGTAATGAAACTTTAATTTTTTACAGGAATTGATAAGACAACGAGAACAACTGGAACGAACTGAGAAGCGATTAGATGATATTAATACAACCTTACGTTTTAGTCAAAAACACATTCAGGGAATAAAGAGTGTTTTTGGAAGTTTAAAAAATTATCTAAGTGGAAAATCAATTGATGTACCAGTTTCTTCAGTTACTTGTGGAATTCCTGAATCATACAGTGCCCAAGCTATTTCTTCTTCTGCTAATTTGACAAATTCTTTGGAGCAAACGCGAAATCATTTAATGGAGGGCGAACATCCATCCTTTAGACTGCGTGGTATTTCTGATGAAGAAGCTGGCAATAAATCCATGACAAATAACATAAGCACAGTATTAGAGAAGAATCTTGACGAAATGAGCGGTTCACTGGCTCGACTGAAAGGTTTGGCAATTGGACTATCCGAGGAAATCGATTCGCAAAACGATCTAATTGATAATATTGATGACAAAACGGAAAAAGCAGATATTATGCTGAAGAAACAAAATAAAGATATGAAACATTTACTAAAAAAATAAATCAAAATTTTTAAATATAAATCTAAGTATAGAAATTTCAAATTTTTTAAATTAATTTGTATAAAGTAGTTTTTTAAATTTACATAGAATTATTTTATATTGATTTCTTTCTTTTATAGAAATATAAAATATATCATACATTTTTTAAATATTTTTTAAATAATGTTGAACTAAAACAACAAAGAAAGACTTAAGATTATCTTTTTGATTTTGTATTATACTCCACATAAGAATAATATATTATATTATACTGCAATGTAAATAAATTAAAGATAGTTACAACTTTTAATCTTTTTGCAGTAAGATTAATGTTTTCCAATTTTATAAACAAAAATGTTATCAAAATTTTAAAACTTTTTAAGATAGGTTTTTACATAACAGATTATTAGGAGATGTCTAGTCTGCAATTACAATTTTTTATTCTACATTTGTTTCGTTGTTAATTCAATAAAATGTATACTTATGATTTGATATACCTACATATGCTTGAATGTATGCTGTGGGTAATAAAATAATAAATTGTATAAGAAATGGAAACTTTGATTTGTATTTCTTTCTAGACCCAGAAGAACGTTCATATTGTGACTTTCTAAATATATAAAACTTAAACTTGCTTTGAATCGCAGAAGGGTATATAGCCTATTTAAAATACATTGGTTAAACAACTTTCATCTAAATAACTTCACAGAATAAACAGAGAAATTTTCATTACATTTTTTAATTTCGTTTTCAAGAAAAGGAAATTTTTGATATTTTTTAAGATTATTCACAAAAAAGTCTCTTAAAAATTGATGTCTACTTTCTCTACTGTTATTTAAAAAAAAAACTCAATAAACAAAACTTTGGCTTAAAAATAAATATTTAAAAAGTTATGAAGAAAAAAACTAATTTTGTCCATTGACTTCAATGCATTGCTTGTCTTCCAGTAAATCAGCTGATATCAGCCATATTGGATTTCCCCCACCCAACTTGAATAGCCTTATCGAAATCAGTGTGAAAACGATGCGCGCCCAACTATTTTGCATCGTGCATTTTGCTCTTGTCGATGAAAAAAGCTGTTGTAGAAAGCCCCTTATATAGTAGATGCGACTGTTAACAATGTATTTTTAGTAAACTGATTACTAAAGTGGGGAAAAAGTGGTCACTAGACAAGATTTATAATTTAATAGAAGTTTTTATAATACTATATGATCTCTTTTTTTGCAATATTTAGTAGTCAAGTTATGAGAAACTCGCCTATGATATACGAAAGAAAGTAGATATAGAAGAAGTGAATGCAAAAATTTTATTTTCTATATTCGAAAGAATGATATTTTCTTCGCGCCGCGTTTACAATTTAGTAGTCAAACATGTGCTCAAGTCAAATGGCTGTATCATTCCACCTGGTTCTCTTTTAATAATTTAATAATTCATTATACAGAGAAAAGTGGATATTAAGAATCTTAATGCATTAGATGTTGTGGTTTTACATGTCAGATGTTTAAAAGTATAATTTGTAAATGTGAGGTTATGTGTCAACAAGTCTTCCGTATTTTCGGTATTTTCCATAGACTCTCTTTTTTCTCCCTCACTCCAAAGCATGCCGTGCGCTAGAAAGAGTCTGACAATCGGTTCTTCTGCTCTATCCGTCTCTGTCAAACGCATTGATGTTTCTTTCTATGTCACAAGCTGAATTATAAAGGGCCAGTCCCGTGAAAGCGGAAAACGGAAAACGTTTAGCCAATAACAACTTCCGATTCAATGGAAATCATTCTAAAAGAAAATTCTTATTGGTTGAACGTTTTCCGTTTCCCGTTTCACGCTGACATGGGACGGCACCTTAATCCTCTTGCGCAGTCTATTCTTATATGTCTATGGTATTTTCCAATATCGATCTGTCGATATACTACTTAAATTTCTTCTTCTTCTTTTGTTTTAATGGCCTCTTGTATGAACAAATAGCCAGTGCTGTTGTGTATATATTTGTGTATGTTTGTCGGTGAATTTCCTGATGGGTATTGCCAAGCAATTGGTTGGCTCATAAATCGTTTTCCGTTGGATCCGTTGTGGTTTGTGTCGATTGTTGGTGAGGGTGGAGTCCCATGTCAGCGTTTTGCGTTGCGTGTTGTAACTAGGCAACAAGTGCAAACAGAGCAAACATATATCTGTATCTCTCTCACATTCATGGCCTAGTTACAAAACGCAAAACGCTGCCATGGGACTCCACCCTGAGACATGTGCGAGCCTCCTGCCGTTGTCGACGCCAAAGATGGTTATGGCACGAAAGCTTGCGGTTTTTTTTAAAAAAGTATACAAAATTTCTGTGGGCACAGTTAAGGGCCAGTCCCATGTGAGCGTGAAAACGGAAAACGGAAAACGTTTAGCCAATAACAACTTCCGATTCAATGGAAATAATTCTAAAAGAAAATTCTTATTGGTTGAACGTTTTCCGTTTCCCGTTTCACGCTGACATGGGACGGCACCTTTATAGATTAGTACTTTATATATGTTAAGATGCGTTGTGTAGTTTTCCAAGAGTCCATATTAATCATTATCGTCGCTCCAGTTAACTGCCACTTTATTGGAGCAAAGGATGGGTTGTAATTCAATTTGAGTTATAAGACCGTTCAGAGAATTCGCGTTTAATTGCATTTTGACTTATATTAGGAGGTTCAAGTATTTAGGTTTTTTTTTATTTTTTTTGCAAAATCATGTTACTGCACGAAAAAAATTTACCAAGGTTAGTTGTTATTTCAAGGTCAGGATTAAAGATCAACTGACTAATGTCGAACTCGTCAAAGTCAAAATATGGGAATCTCTTTGCGAGGAATGTGTTTAAAGCCGGTCTCTGAGAAGAAAGCAGGGGGCAATATTTAAGCAGGTGTTTTAATGTTTTGAAATTGTTACCACAAGAGCATTCTAAAGGCAAGTCCCATCCCATCCGGGCGAAGTGCTCGCCCGTGCAGACGTGCGATGTGCCACGGATTCCCGAATGAGAGGGAATCCAGACGAGCGAAACTCTTCCACCTCTATCGATCAGGGTGGTGATTTCGGTTATGATCCTCTTGATTAGGGGATGAGGCAAAGAATTAGACATCCGATATTTAATTTCATTTAAAGCATTCTGTGAGTCAGAGATGATCAGCACGCTATCGAGATTAAGTCGAACGGCCTCCCTTACAGCCGAAAAAATGGCATAAAGTTCACATGAATCAATTAACATGAGGCCACTAAGACGAACACTGAAATTTATGTTTAGTTTTGGTATGACAAAGCTTGCGCCCGAAGTACTCTTAACTGGATCATGCGATCCATCAGAATAGATGTCGATATAGTCTACATACTTATTTTGGAGGAATTCAGAAAATGCTTGTGATGGAAAGGTGTGCGTTTTGATTTCTAATCCAGATTGAAGGTCCACATCAATGTATCTGGTGAGCTCGTCCCATGTCATTTCGAACTGAAGGGTGGATTTTTTAGTTTTGCCGCAATTACTCATGATTTGTGTTGTATCCCTAAACGTGTTCAACAGTGTCGAACGGATTCCCGGAGGAGGTTTAAGGTTGTGATTATTTATCCTGATTCTATCCTGCAAACAGTGCAGGCTGGAAGTAAGAGGGTTTAATGTCCAGGACAAATTACGTATCATGTGTCGCCTGTTGATAAGAGTTCTGCGTATGGATAGTGGGGGGGGATATTGGACTCAGACATGAGTATACCAATAGGTGTTGATCTCATGCAACCAAGAATGATCCGCAGGGATTGGTTCTGGATCCGATCCAGTGGTCCCAGGTTACTCTGTGCTGAATCAGCAAAGAACTGACTACTCCACTCAAGGTGAGTGCGTGTTAAACCCTTAAATACTGTGAGCAAAGATGAGGGACTAGCCCCCCAGGAAATCCTGGTCATCGACTTGATCAGGTTAAATGTCTTTGTCGCTTTTTGTGAAATAGCCTTAATGTGCTTTTGCCAGGAAAGTCTTTTATCCAAAATAATGCCTAGGTAGGTCAAATCTGTTTGAGTTGTGACCACAGTATCTTCTATCTCAATGAAGCAATTCTCGAAGTTCTCATTTGTCCTTGAAAAAATGGTCAGCTGGGACTTTCCGGAGGATATAGAGAGACCGACTTCAGCAAGCCACGGAGTTAAGTCCGTGATTGCTTTCTCCAAAAGACGGAGAGAAAATTGTAGGTCTTTAGATGTAATGTACAGAAGCAAATCGTCGGCAAACATCAGCCATTTGACCCCACCAGGGATGACCTCACCGATCCTACTTAATGCAAGATTAAACAGTAGTGGGGACAGAACACCACCCTGTGGGACACCTATATAGGAGTCTTTGAAGTCCTTACCCTCGGAGTCAAAATGTAGATGCTTGATTGTGGTTAAAAAAGAGATAAAATTAACGATTCTGCCAGGGACCCTCAATTCTATAAGTCTATTATGAATGGGTTGGGGAAGGATATTGGAGAATGCTCCCTTCAAATCCACCGCCAGTGCGAAGGTATGTTCACGATTCACAAAACCCCTAGTCACATCTGCGACGAAAACTGAAACACAATCTGTCGTCGATCTACCCCTCCTAAATCCAAACTGATTCATCGGTATGCCATCGACATACTCAACATGATGCTCCAATCTTTTTTGTACTATTCGTTCAAAAAGTTTGCAAATATTTGAAGTGAGGGAAATGGGTCGATAACCCTTCCCCAGTGGTTTGGGTAAGAAAACAACCCTTGTATCTCTCCATGTTTCAGGAAAGGTTGATTCAACAAAAAAGGTATTAAAGAGTATTAATAGAAATTGTTTAGATTTGGCAGGGAGTTTTTTAAGTATGTGGTATGTAATAGAATCTAATCCGGGTAAAGTATTTTTTTTAATGCTATTTAGTGCGTTATAATATTCGCTTTCAGAGAAAGGACTGTTTATAGTAGAATCGCTATTAAAATCTTTGAGGAAAGGGAGCAAAGTTGGTCGGACATCCTCCTGTACGAGTTCCCTCTGTAATCTCAGAAAAACTTCAGAATCGGGGTCGTTGGTAATGCCCGTTCTTAAAGGCTGTAAAGCCGTAGCAAAGGCTTTTACCCTGGCCCAAATATGTTTCATTCCCATTGAAGGATTGATTTTATTACAAAATTCGACATAAGCAGTCTTTTTTTTATTTCGCAAAAACCATTTGACCTCGTTGTCTATTTCATTGAACCGGATTCGATTAAGATTAGTTTGCATCCTGATGAACTCCTTTCTGGCATCCCTCCTCCGCACCAGAGCCCGATCGCACTCCTCATCCCACCATAATGGTTGAGATTTGCGCAGCCCCTTTATACACGAAGGGAAGTAGGTCCCAGAGTCCATCAGGCTTTGAATTATATTATCAATAAACAGCTTATAAACTTCGAGAGGTTGATTATGTTCTTTAAGATTAAGTTCAAGGGTATCAATAAAAGAATCTATTCTAGTACAGCATTCAGTCCAATCTACTTTTTTAAGGTTAAGTCTGTTGGTGAATGATTTAGTGAGTTTAGGGGACAAGTCCAGGTCCGCGACAACCAAATAGTGATTGGAGGAATACGTCTCCTCAACCACCTCAACGCGAGAAAACTGACAGAACCGGGCAGAAACAAAAATTAAATCTATATTACTGCTACTCCTACCATCACCACCAACATATGTTGGAAGAGTATCATTCAATGGAATTAGTTCATAATCGTCAATCAACTGATTGAGATAATTGCCCCTCAGATTGCAATAGGGAGAGCCCCAGGCCCATTAATGTGCATTAAAGTCCCCGATGAGAATAATCGAATGTGGCAAAGTACAATTCCTAATGAGGTCAGTCCATTGCTTCGTAGGTATTTTGATGTTGGGGGGGGCATAAACTCCCAAAAATTGAATTTTATATTGTGCTGTAAAAATATTTATTCCCACGCAGTCGAGGTGTTTTTGTGCTAAATTTGAGATTGTAATAGGGGAAACAATTAAGTTATTCCTAACCAAGATCATAACTCCACCACCCAGGGCGATTACTCCTCCTATCACAACGATAAGTGAGATAACCCCTGATTTGCCATACTTGGTTTCGGTTCGTGAGCCATATGTTTCTGTAATTGTTAGTATGTCAAGGTTATGTATGTGTAGTAGTGATTCGATTTCTGGTTTTTTATTAAGGACGCTATGGGCATTCCAGTTACCGTATCGCAGTCCCCTAAAATTAGAGACAGGGGTCATCTTATTGATTTTAATACGAAAATATAAAAATTAACATCTGTAAATGTATAGTTTCTTAGGGAAATGTATCTATCAATTCCAAATAACAACTCAAGGGTGAAATAAACCGAAGTATATACACAAACAAATAAAAACACGGAGTAGATATAACTTAATTTTAATAGTTTATATCTATTTCAACTTAGAACAATGAAAGTGCATTAATCGACACTTAACAACCAAAAGGTAAAAAATAAAAAATATAACTATAAAATCTCAATTATAATAGTGTAGATTAAAACTAGTTAGCTTGGGAAAGGGTAAACAAATCCAAAGTTCCTTCCCAAAGATATTCCTCAGGAATAGTGTAAATTCCAATTTAAAGATTTTTGCGTGTGAGTAATATAAGTTTATTAGTAGACAGTTGTGGCAGTCGGGACTTTTATCATTATTTTAAGAAATAAGAAATAAAAAAAACTCCGCTCTCGATTATTTACGAGGGAGAGAGGTAATCATAGGTGTACCTATGAGTAATTAACACCAACTATGTTTAAGTATAAACTTGAAAAAAGTAATAAAACAATATATAGGAACGCAGTAACAAAAATAGAACAGAAGCATGCAATATAACGATAAGAGTTTTAATAAAACAGAACAAAACAAAAAAAAAAAATTTTTTTCCTTTTTTTAAATGCATCGATCATCAAGGCTGGCAGTCGTCTCGCACCATTCCTCAATGATTCAGATATTCGTTTAGCTCCTCCTCTAGGGACTTCAGCCGAGAGACTCCGGCGGCTAAATTTTCTTGAAGCGAGCCCAATATTTCGGAGTTGGACTTATTCAACGAGATCAAAGAGTCGACAGCAGTAAGTTGCTCTGAGGTGTACGGGGGAAGAAGTGTTAGTTTGGGAGTAGGCAATTTTGGATCTTTATGTTGCGAGGTGGTGGGTAATATTTTTCACCCTGCAATTCAGCACTGTCCACATTACCTTGTGTGGGGTCAGGCACAGAAGGGCCATCAGTTAACTGTGGAGTAACTATATAAGAGTCATTCCTTGAATGGATGACCCCTTCGAGATCTGGATTCTCCGCGAAGAACATCTCCTTCGCCTCGGAGCGACTGCAATTTGTTGTATATCTAATCTTTAGAATTCCGAACTCCATCTTAAAGATAGGGCACAGGTTAGATGAGGCCGGATGCTCCCTCCTACAATTTTTACAAAAGGGTGACAAATCTTTATAGGGGCACAGGTTTGTCAGGTGTCTGCCTGCACAGTGCTCACACGAGGGGTATGTGGATCTGCTCTGATTTTTGGTATGACAGAACCTTTGGCATCTATAGCATCTGCGAGGTTTCTGTATAACTGGGGTAATTTGTATTGAGAATCCTCCTATTGAAATGAATCTGGGAACAGTAAGACTGATGAACGAGAACTCAATCCTTTCAGTGACTATATTAGGGGGACGAACCAACCTTTTGATACTTGAAATATCTTTTAATTCATCAGGTGTACAGACCCTGACAATGTCCCTAACCGAACGCTCCGGGGGGAACCAGTCAGTGAGCCCCGCTTGTGTAAGTAGGTGTCAGGGATGAACATCCTGAAACCCTCTCCCTTAAGCACAACCGAGGCTACAAGATCGTTGGCACTCTGAAAGCGTTCGCACTCCACCTTGATCTGGTTGATACCAGTTCTCGAGACACGCTTTCCTCCGGAGATGTGCGGAGAAAGGAAATCAATTACTTTAATGGGATCGAGTTTGCCGAGATTGAGGCCCGACACCGTACTTTCGATAAAGACAACAAAAGGGGGAGTACTAGAAGCATTGTAGAGAGACATAGTGTTGGGACTATGCCAGCCCAAATCAGTTTCTTCGTAGACGATGTAATCATTCGAACCCTCGGTGTCTACTGCAGGACCAGCTTTGGGATCTGGGATATCAATAGGTTCAGAACTAGTAGGAGGTCTTACGAGGATGGTAAGTGTGTCAGGATGATCTCCCGAATTATCCCTAGCCGAATGTGCGGAATCAGCGCCCGAGTTTTCTTTGTTAGCCCTCTTAGAGATCTGCTTCAGTGATTCGATCGAGTCGCTGAGCTGAATTGGTTTCAATATGGTGGGGGACGGATTTGTTCTTTTCCGCTTAGTGGATTGGGAGGAAGGTGGTTCTAGGAGTTCTGATGTATTCATACCGGTTAAAAGGTCCAGATTCCTGGCAGGAGTAGAGGTGGCTAATGCCTGGCTAGGCGTTGGTTCTGAGATGTCGGTACGATCATCATGGACATCCCCATCGTCTACTGGGACCAGAGAATATGACAATTTCTCTTGTTGTTCATGTTCCGAATTCTCGCTTCCTTCGCCCGTGGTGAGCACTCCGCCCAAACAAGTAGGTAGATCTGACATTTAGGACCTCAGTTCTCCAACAGGTCGACACCTAACACAACACAGCAAGCTATGTATCTTCTTCGAACTTTTAAGTAAAAATGTTAAAAAAACAGTAATAATTATAAAGTAAAGAACTGAATGTATACTTGACCGACCGCCACAGTCCGGAGTAATTTATTGATTCATCCTAAAAGCAACAATCACAAACAAACAAAACAGCCCTGTTAAATGTGTCTGAGCAAAGTCTGAGCGACTTTAATCAGGTTTCGATCGAGGTTTGATTAGGAGGCAAATTTCGCTAGAAATTGATGAAATTTGATAGAATAAAGCATTGCTAATGAAAGTGGGTTAATATTTTAGTTGATTTGTGTAAGAATTGAGTTGAATTAATCGTTAATTAAAGTGTTATTAGTATGTAAAGTGAAGTAGTGCTTACCTGTCAGTTTTAGTGCTTTTTAAATAGCATATTTAGTGAATAAAGAAAAGAAAAAATTAGGAAAACTTATTTAATTTGACAAAAGTAACAATTCAAGTATTTATTTCTTACATATTTAGGGCAAGTTGATATTTAGTTATTGAATAAATAATATTAAAAGTTGAAGATGTCAGTTCTAACATGAGACTTATGTGTATGTGTGTGAAAAGCAATAGTGTAATATACTTCTGACATATCGCCGCGCATTTGTCACGACAGATGGCGGGACTGGCATCTGTACTCCGTTCTGTTTTATCACATTCAAAACAAGAAATAGGAAAACAAACTTTTCAAAATGAATTTTATATATGGGGGATTTCGCGTCAAGTGATCAAGGGGTCTTTTGGTGCAATGCTTATTTCAATAATTTTTTACTCTTAAACAATTAAACATACAAATTTGACAAAGTAAATTTTGGAAAGCTTTTTTCATGCTCTTTCGATTGGAAATAAGCATTTTGAAAAAAAAAATTGTTGACCCAAAAAAATCAAAATTAAAAATAAATTTCAATTTTTGGGGAAGAAAGACCCAATTTTTTTTTTTTTTTTTTTTTTAAACGAAAGCTGAGGTTTTTTCCTAAAAGGACATATAAATGGTAAAGTGGGACTAGATTGTTTAAACATTGAAAAAATGAGTTTTCTACTCGCCGGAGCGCTCTAAACCCGGTTTTATGCTCCGTTTAGGAGAAAATTATTTTTTTCAATATTTAAACATTCTAG
Organism: Leptopilina myrica (nomen nudum); assembly: GCA_032872475.1. Lineage (NCBI taxonomy): Eukaryota > Metazoa > Arthropoda > Insecta > Hymenoptera > Figitidae > Leptopilina > Leptopilina myrica (nomen nudum). Next base: position 15,258,119 of record CM065462.1, on the reverse strand, counting down.
TCCCACTTTACCATTTATATGTGGACGTCCACATGAAAAGGGCCCATTTTGTCGGTTCTAGTTTTCGAGTTATTTGCAATTGAATACTTTTTTGAGAAAAACCTTAATTTTTTTTTATTTTTTATTATCAATCTACATGTTTTGACAAGTCAAATCATGAGGTTTTCATTAATTTATCGTTAATTTAAGTGTTTAACTTTATTGGTTCTTTAGAAAAAGAAAAGGGCCCATTTTGTCGGTCCTTTGCAAAAATATTCCGTATTTTTTAAATGGAGGGTCAACAAAATTAAAACCTCTTGATTTGTCATCTTTAAAGTACCCTGAACTCAAAACAATTATTATCTGAATAACTTCCGAGAAGAACCAGAGATATTAATGTTAGAGTCATTGATTACGTAGTCGTAGATGTAAAAAATGTCGATATTTCGTCAAAATTTCATAATAAAACCTGTTAAAATTTTTTTAAAAAGTTTAATTTCTATTCTTTAGCTTCAAATGACATAATAAAACTGTTCCCAATCATTAATCTTGTACAAAAATGGTTTATTAATAAGAAAATCGCTTTTTTAGAAAAGGTCCCATTTTGTCGGTTTTTCGTATTTTCAAACAGAAAGGGGGGGTGGGGTGGTTTTAAAAATTTAAAACCTATTGGTTTTTCATCTTTATGGTGCCCTGGACTGACAACAATTATTATCTGAATAACTTCCGAGAAGAACCAGAGATATTGATGTTAGAGTCTTTGATTACGTAGTCGTAGAAGTGAAAATTTCGATATTTCGGCAAATTATTCATAATAGAGACTTTTAAAAAATTTTAAATAAGTTTAATTTTTATTCTTTACCTTCAAACAACACAATAAAATTGTTCCCAATCATAAACCTTGTAAAAAAATGGTTTATTAATAAGAAAATCGTCTTTTTTAGAAAAGGGCCCATTTTGTCGGTTTTATGTATTTTCAAAATTAAGGGGGGGGTGGTTTTAAAAATTTGAAACCTATTGGTTTTTCATCTTTAAGGTGCCCTGGACTGAAAACAATTATTATCTGAATAACTTACCAGAAGAACCAGAGATACCACAATTAATAGGTTTCACAATCTTTAATTTCGTTTTTCTCGAAATGAGGTATTTGTTACTATAAACTTTAAAATTCTGTAACTCATCGAATTTTTGACTAAAATAGTTGTATGACCAGTCAAAATTTTCGTAATTTTGCAAGGAATTCGCCCATATAGATAAGTCCAATAGTGCTAAAATGGGCCCTTTTCATGTGGACGTCGACATATGTCCTTTTAGGAAAAAACCTCAGCTTTCGTTTAAAAAAAAAAAAAAAAAAAAAAATTGGGTCTTTCTTCCCCAAAAGTTGAAATTTATTTTTAATTTTGATTTTTTTGGGTCAAAAAATTTTTTTTTTCAAAATGCTTATTTCCAATCGAAAGAGCATGAAAAAAGCTTTCCAAAATTTACTTCGTCAAATTTGTATGTTTAATTGTTTAAGAGTAAAAAATTATTGAAATAAGCATTGTACTGAAAAATACAAAAATTTAACCCCCTCCCCCGCGGAAAATATTGGACTAGGTAAAAAAATATTTTCACGAAAAATTACTATCTATGAGTACTACAAAAGCCCCAAGTTTTGCTACGATTAAAGAAAAATGTTTCTCCATCTTGATCACTTGACATGAAATGCCCCATATATATATATTATAATTTATAACACATAATTCCAACCCCCTAAAGAAGAAATGAATGACTTAGACCAATAAAAATAAAGTTGAAACTCCTTTTTCATAAAGAAAGCTATTTTTTTATTTGCTGGTTAAGTTACACAAAATGGAGAAAAAAAGTTATATTTGAAAAATAAAACATATAATTCCAATCCTCAAAAGAAATAATGGATGTTTTAGACCAATAGAAATAAAGTTGAAATAAATAAAAAATAAACAAACTACATTATTTTTATTGGTCTAAAACATCCATTATTTCTTTTGTGGGTTGGAATTATATTTTTTATTATTCAAATATAACTTTTTTTCCATTTTGTTTAACTCTACCAACAAAATAGAAAAATTGATTTCGAAAGTAGGAGGAGTTTGTTTATTTTTTTATTGGTCTAAAATATTCATTTTGGGGAGGGGGTTGGAATTATATGTTTTATTTTTCAAATATAACTTTTTTTCTCCATTTTGTGTAACTTAACCAGCAAATAAAAAAATAGCTTTCTTTATGAAAGAGGAGTTTCAACTTTATTTTTATTGGTCTAAGTCATTCATTTCTTCTTTAGGGAGTTGGAATTATGTGTTATAAATTATAATATATATATATATATATATAAAATTCATTTTGAGAAGTTTGTTTTCCTATTTCTTGTTTTGAATGTGATAAAACAGAACGGAGTACAGATGCCAGTCCCGCCATCTGTCGTGACAAATGCGCGGCGATATGTCAGAAGTATATTACACTATTGCTTTTCACACACATACACATAAGTCTCACGTTAGAACTGACATCTTCAACTTTTAATATTATTTATTCAATAACTAAATATCAACTTGCCCTAAATATGTAAGAAATAAATACACGGAAAAACTTTGTATACTAGTTCCTGTTAAACTCACAATGTATTTTTAGTAAACTGACTACTAAAGTGGGGAAAAAGTGGTCACTAGACGAGATTTATAATTTAATAGAAGTTTTTATAATACTATATGATCTCTTTTTTTGCAATATTTAGTAGTCAAGTTATGAGAAACTCGCCTATGATATACGAAAGAAAGTAAATGTAGAAAAAGTGAATGCCAAAATTTTTATTTTCTATATTCGAAAGAATGATATTTTCTTCGCGCCGCGTTTACAATTTAGTAGTCAAACGATCAAAACTGCACGCATACAAACGAGCACCACTGTTCGTGTAGTCACACATAACCACTCAATCTCATATACATGCGTGCTCAAGTCAAATGGCTGCTGTCATTCCACCTGGTTCTCTTTTAATAATTTAATAATTCATTATACAGAGAAAATGGATATTAAGAATCTTAATGCATTAGATATTAAAAAAGGATGCTAATGCATATCATCTAGATGTTGTGGTTTAACATCTCAGATGTTAAAAAGTATAATTTGTAAATGTGAGGTTATGTGTCAACAAGTCTTCCGTATTTTCCAATATCGATCTGTCGATATACTACTTGAATTTTAACGCTGCAAGATATATTTCACAATTTTATTTAAGAGGATTTTTCTAAATTTCTCTATGTTTATATAATTATTTTTAATAACGGAGAAAATTGTAATTGCCGCATTAAAGTGAATTTTTTTAATAATAAATTGAAATGTTTCTTTTGAATACATATAAAGACAACTTATTCTGATTTCATAGTTTTTAACTTAAAATTATTTAATTTAATCTTTTTTTAAATATATTTCCAATATATGCAAGAAATAAACTTTTAAGTTAATAAAAAATATTTTGTCCAACGCCTTCAGGGAAATGGAGTCATTGTGCACTAGGCACCAGTGGAGGAATGTACCTCATTCCTCCACTGGCCGTTTGTCCAGTGGAGAAATGAGTTTGCCCAGTGGAGGAATGAGTTTGTCCAGTGGAGGAATGGAGTTATTTGTTTATCATTATTTGTGTTTTGGCTTACAATTCATTTATTTCTCTAATTCATTTTTGCAAATATTGTTTTAAGGAAGTATCTAAATAAACAAGTTGCTTACTTCAAGTAAGTAAGCAAGAGAGTAAAAGTAAGCTTAACATTGCTTACACATGTAAAAACTCAATAAATTAAATTTAATATAAATAAAATAAGTTTAAACAGTTGTTGGACAAAGTATTATGTGCAATTCGTGGAGAACAGCGATTTTCGCTTGCTTGATTGCTGCTCTCGCTGCGCTCGAGCAGCAAACTTCAAGCTCGCGAGAAATCGCCCTTGTTCTCCACTAGTTGCACAATATACTATATTCTAAATCTTAGCTATAAATTTCTACAAAGAATAAAAATTTAATCAAAAGGATAAATAATTTTACGAAATAATAATGATAATTCTGTCCATTTCAAAAATTGACCTTATTAATTTTAAATATAATTGATTTTGTGAATTTTATTTAACAAACAAATATTATTTAATACAGCATTTAACAAATTTTTTCCCAAGTGTCAATACAATGTTTTGGATTAGTATATAAGAACAGTGACTTACTTTCTTGATATGAATTGTATATGCGTTCCGTCGATTAAAGTGTGCGTTACTTTATCAGTATGTTAGGCATTAGATTAGGTTGCGTTCAAATAAGTTATCAATCATCATAGGTAAAATAGATTTCTATCTGACTTATTAGCATGAGATGGCGACAGTCTGCCCCTGTCACTGACATTCGACATTGTTTTTTAGTGAAATCATGAATTTTTAATTTTCATCAACTGACTACTAAATTTTAAAAGTCTGGTTCTGTTCCGTGTTTTAATAGTCAGACTACGAAATATTGATACCGTAGCAGTTTTTCCCCACTTTAGTAGTCAATTTACTAAAAACACATAGTGAGTTTATCACAAACTAGTATACAAAATTTCTCCGTGTATTCTCTTCTCTCCGTGAAGAGTTTGTAATTATTTTCAAAAATAATAATATTTATCACAAGAATGCAATTATTTAAAATTTTTTAAATTACCTAAACTCTTGTCAGAAATTCAATTATTTTCAAAAAATCTAAAAAAAATTATGGTCTACATTTCCAATAACCTTTATAAATAAATAACAATAATCTTGGACAAAGTTTAATTATTTTGAGGAATTTAAACAAAATTGCATTGGAAAGCTTATTAAATTTCCAATAAAATGCCACTATTTTAAGTTGTATTGCATAAATAGGAAGCGAGATATCATGTTATGAAGTCAAAAAAATAATTCTATTTTTTTCGGAATTTCTTACTCTGACTTTGACTCCTGGCACAGTTTAGCAAAGTTTATGAAAAAAATTGTTACTTTTACAGACTATTCCTTATAACCTAAGCTTTAAATAGAGACCAAGAACAGCAAAAAATATTTACGGGTTCCCGAGATATTACAAAAAGAGTCGGACCATGGAAAGCAGAATTTTCAATCATCGATTTCTCTAATTCGCCGTTGAGTCAATTACTTGTCTGTGAAAAAAGTGTCGAAAATTAATTTTACCAAGTACATTTTTACTGGGATCCACTTTTTAAATACCGATATATAATAAATTAAATTAAAAAATGGATCCCAGTAAGAATGTACTTGGTAAAATTAATTTTCGACACTTTTTTCACAGACAAGTAATTGACTCAACGGCGAATTAGAGAAATCGATGATTAAAAATTCTGCTTTGCAGGGTCCGACTCTTTTTATAATATCTCGGGAACCCGTAAATATTTTTTGCTGTTCTTGATCTCTATTTACAGCTTTGGTTACGCAAGAAATAGTCTGTAAAAGTAACAATTTTTTTTATAAACTTTGCTAAACTGTGCCAGGAGTCAAAGTCAGAGTAAGAAATTCCGAAAAAAATAGAATTATTTTTTTGACTTCATAACATGATATCTCGCTTCCTATTTATGCAATACAACTTAAAATAGTGGCATTTTATTGGAAATTTAATAAGCTTTCCAATGCAATTTAAAAAAAGCATCTAGCTTAATTTTTAACCGAGTTATCACTCTTTCTGTGCGGGTGTGTTTTTTAATAGCTCGAGATGTTAGCGTTCGCACAATTTCGGACGGTAGTGTAAAAAAAATTTGTAATATAATAAAGTGAATTTTTTAATTTTAATTTTAATTAATTTTATAAATGTTAATAATATATTCTTTTTATACATCAAACGATTCATCTTGATGAAAAGAATAAAATTTATTGTTTGTTTTCAAGTAAAGAATAACATTTTATTATACGATAACATAATTTTGAAGAAGAAAATAAATTTCTAATAAAAGTGCGAATTTTTCGTCTTTAATTGTGATTAATTTCGTAAATTCTAATACAATATATACTTTATATATATATATCAATCGATCCGTTTTAATGCAAAGAATAAGATTTTTGAAAAAATTAGTAAAATTTTATTGTACAACAATATAATTTTGATAAAAGAACTGATTTTTTGAAAAAATAGAAATTTTTCAACTTTTATTGTCATTAACTCTATAAAATCTCATAAAATTTTTACCTTATATTGACCAATCGATTCATCTTGGTGCAAATTTGAAAATTTTGTAAATTTAACGACTACAAAGCTTCCTCACGAGGAAGCAAAATCATGTCAAAATTTCAATTATTTTCAAAAAAATTCTTATTTCAAAGATTTTTAATATTCGACTAAGTTATAAAATTTCCTAAAAAAATTTAATTATTAAACAAATGTTTTTTAAAAATTCTACGAAAACTTTCAATTTTTTTTTTAAATAATTTTTTTTACGTTAACGAGGGAACCAGCAGGGGCTTCGCTCATAGCCCTTACGGATACCCAGCTCAAAAATTTAACCAAGTTCCAATAAAAAAATTTTTTTATTAAAAAAATTTAGTTTAGAATGCATTAAATTACATTTTAAAGCACCCGAAATTGGATCCACCATTTTGATTTTTTTAAACAAACCTCAGATTTGTAATCAGAGACCCCCCTGTATCTTCATCAAATTTAATAATACTTAATGATTAGAAAAACATCGAATATTGTTATTTAAGAATCAATAATCACTAAATAGCAAATTTGGTAAGTTTTTAGTCATTAATTTCATTAATTAGTGGTTTGACGCTTAAAGATAGGTGCTGTGTACGACTGCTAGCTTCAGCCGGCTCTATATATGTGCCCTGACGCGGTGAAAGGGACCTTACGTTCAAAAAAATTAATTTTGAGTTATTGATACCATTCTATTCAGATTTTTTCAATCAATACCAAATCGTCGAATCGTCATTTTGTCGAATACTTAAAGGCCAACGCAGAATAGAATCTTTAACCGGAACCGCATCGTAAGCATAACCGTAAGAATGAGTTAAAGAAGGATAGGTATATTGTTTATCCTTCTTTAACTCATTCTTGCGGTTACGCTTACGATTGCGGTTCCGGTTAAAGATTCTATTCTGCGTTGGCCTTTTATCATACTGTTATGCCTTTACGTAGGCAACCTGATTTACCCCACTTTTCTGTTGTGCGGACATTATATTCCCAAATCAAGTCACCTACAACTGTCAATTGAAATCGTAGAAACAATATTGTGGCTCGTAGAAACATCGTATCGATACAAAATAAATTTTCACTAATTCTTTATTAAATTTATGTTGCGGGTAAAGGCCCGCTTTTTCGATTAAGTGCTTAGTTTTTTTTTAAAAAGTGATCAAAGTGGAAAAATACAGGAAAGTAGGGGAAGTGGGTTTGCAACACTAACCAGTTCTCGACCTGCAACACCGTTAATTTCGCAATCTTTATCAAAAGCATGTAATAAGAATGTAATCTTTAAAGTCGTAGTAACTTTAAGAAAAAATAGTTTTATAAAACATGTAATTCTAAACAGGAAGCAAAACGCCTTCACTAAAACTGAATCAGTGAAATTTCACTGTGAATCAGTGAGGAGTCAAACTTTTATCCCACTTAAATGGAAATCCGATATTTTTTATATAAATGTATAATAATGGAGATTAAAAAAGGGTACGTTTTTTTGTCATAAACAAATGCAATAACTCAGCCGTCCAAGAGTTGAAAAAACTATATATGTATTGTTATACTTGATATAAATGAAAAATAAAAGCATAAAATAAAACAATCAATATTTTTCCATAAAATACATGTATTAAACTGTAGGTGGTGCAAATTTCATTTAAAAATATTAATAATTAACTAGTGAGGAAATTTTTGAATTTAAAAAACTAATTCCTCCACCCTTGAAGCTAGTAGGTCGGATTTTTTTTTTGAAAAGATTTGTGAGAACACATGAAATTTAATGCCGTTTATACCAAATTGATAAAGTGAAAATTGTCAAAAAAAACAAAAAAACGTACCCTTTTTTAATCTCCATTATTATACATTTATATAAAAAATATCAGATTTCCATTTAAGTGGGATGAAAGTTTGACTCCTCTAGTGTACTTTAAAAAAAAGAATTAATTAATTTTTATTATTGACAAATATTGTTTTAATTATTCTCAACAAAATAAAAGTTATTGCCCTGTTTTGTCATACTGTTATGCCTTTACGTAGGCAACCCGCTTTACTCCACTTTTCTGTTCTGCGGCCATTTTATCCCCAGATCAAGTCACCTACATCTGTCAATTGCAATCGTAGAAACAATATTGTGGCTCGTAGAAACATCGTATCGATACAAAATAAATTTTCACTAATTCTTTATTAAATTTATGTTGCGGGTAAAGGCCCGCTTTTTCGATTAAGTGCTTAGTTTTTTTTTAAAAAGTGATAAAAGTGGAAAAATACAGGAAAGTAGGGGAAGTGGGTTGGCAACACTAACCAGTTCTCGACCTGCAACACCGTTAAAGCGTCGAATTGTCAAATGGTCGAAAGCTCATAACGTCGAAAAATCAAATGGTCGAATGCTAAAAACATCGAATCGGCAAATGGTCGAATGATCGAAACGTCGAATTGTTAACTGGTCGAATGCTAAAAACATCGAATCGGCAAATGGTCGAATGTTCAAAACGTTGAATCGTCATTTCGTCGAATGCTCATAACGTCGAATTGTCAAATGGTCGAATGCTAAAAACGTCGAGTCGTCAAATGGTCGAATACTCAAAACGTCTAATCGGCAAAAAGTCGAAAAATTTGCTTGGTTTAAGTTAATGTTAACTTAAGGTGCGGCTACACCTCTGCAGGCAGGAGCAACTAGAGTAAGGGAGAAGTTTGAAGTCACTGACTCTCTTACTCTTGTACGTTACCATGACAACCTGCAGGCAGGCAGGCTGCCTGCAGAGGTGTAACCGCAGCCTTAAGGGGATCCCACATACCGAAAATACAGATCTAAAATGGTGAAAAATCTGCAACGACCGTTTATTTATATAAATTTATATTATGAACTATAAATTTGACAAACTCACTTTTTAACATAAATACACAGGATAGGTATTTTATTTGTTGTAATTATTAAAAAAAAATAATTCATTAAAAATTAAATATGAGCAGTTTCCAACAGCCTAAACTGCAACGACCTTTTCTTGAAAACATCAAAATCAAAATAGCTTTTCCATTTGACAAACTTAATTTCAATAAAAAATACACATAATAAGATTCATTCTATATGAAAACAAGAATATAAAACTTTAATTTATGTAAACTATTTTGTATAGCAATTTGCAACAAGAAGAAAACATCTGACAGATGTTTAGTGATACATAGAACCAAGAGATGGCGCCAAAGGTACCAAAACTGACAAATTTTCATTATTTTTAACTTTAAATTAACAACAATGAGACATAATGTCTTCTTTTCGAGTGAAAATTCATTAGTGATAAAAGATTCACAATAGGAGAAATATATTTTGTTAAAATTGTTAAAGAAAAACTAATGTTAGTAAATTAAATATCATGTGCTACCGAACAGCTGTCACTTATACACTTTGGGAAGAATAAAGTTTTTATTTATTTCTGAATGGCAAATGAGTCTCATCCTGTGTATTTTCCTACTAATAAATTAAATTTCCCAAATGGAAAAATTATTCTGTTTCGTTGTTTTCGAGAAATGGTCGTTGCAGTTTGAGCTGTTGTCAAAAGACCTGTTACAGGAAAACTTAATATTTAATTTCTTATGAATAATTTTTTTTCAATAATTACAACAAATAAAACACTCATCCTGCGTATTTATGTTAAAAAGTGAGTTTGTCAAATTTATAGGTCATAATATCTTATATTTTCCATGACGGCGTAAAGCGTCGGCGTGAAGCAGAAACCATGTGAGTGAGTGAGCACGTGATATCTGTTCATCTCTTTCTATAGCATGGTTTCTGATTCGATGTTTTTAGCAGTTGACAATTCGAAGTTTTTAGAATTCGATCATTTAACGATTCGATGTTTTTAGCATTTGATCAAGGCCTACACTGTAAAAAATCCTAAGAATATTACCCACATTAAATGTGGCTATTTTACAGACAAGGGGAAAAGTGCCGCATTCAATGTGGCAACATAACCTTATTTAAAGCGTCACTTTTCCCCTAGTCTGTGTAATATCCTTAGGATTTTTTACAGTGTAAGCACAATAGAATCTGTAACCGGAACCGCAATCGTAAGCGTAACCGTAAGAATGAGTTAAAGAAGGATAAACAATATACCTATCCTTCTTTAACTCATTCTTACGGTTACGCTTACGATTGCGATTCCGGTTAAAGATTCTATTCTGCGTTGGCCTTCATTTGAGAATTCGTCGTTTTGAACATTCGATCAATTGACGATTCGATGTTTTTAGCATTCGACCATTTGACATTTTAAGTTGCTTCTACAATAACTTTTTTCTCATCGACATGAGCGAGAAAACGTTGCGCGCGCAACTGTTTTGAATGGTTAACAGTGCATTTTGTTTGTGTCGATGAAAAAAAAGTTGTTGTAGAAGAAGCCTTATCATTCGACAAAATGACGATTCGACGTTTTTAGCATTCGACGAAATGACAATTCGACCATTTGCCGATTCGATGTTTTTAGCATTCGACCAGTTGACAATTCGATGTTTTTAGAATTCGATCATTTGACGATTCGATGTTTTTAGCATTCGACCATTTGAGAATTCGACGTTTTTAGCATTCGACCATTTGACGATTCGACGTTTTGAGCATTCGTCTATTTAACGATTCGATGTTTTTAGCATTCGACCTGTTGACAATTCGACGTTTTAAGCATTCGACCAAATGACGATTCGACGATTTGGTATTCGATCATTTGAACATTCGACTACTTGGCGATTAAGGCCAACGCAGAATAGAATCTTTAACCGGAACCGCAATCGTAAGCGTAACCGTAAGAATGTGTTAAAGAAGGATAAACAATATACCTATCCTTCTTTAACTCATTCTTGCGGTTACGCTTACGATTGCGGTTCCGGTTAAAGATTCTATTCTGCGTTGGCCTTTAGGGGATCATGCGTCTCAAAAAAAAGTTGTTGTAGAAGCAGCCTCAATTGGTCGAATACCAAATCGTCGAATCGTCATTTTGTCGAATGCTAAGGCTTCTTCTACAACAACTTTTTTTTTATCGACACGAACAAAATGCACTGTTAAAACCATGCAAAATAGTTGCGAGCGCAACGTTTTCTCGCTCATGTCGATAAGAAAAAAGTTATTGTAGAAGCAACTGCATGGTTTTAGCAGTGCATTTTGGGTGTTTTTGACGTCGTCGGTCGTACCGGTCAGTTGCCACATTAAGGTGCTCAAATTGTTTATTTTAGACTATATAGTTCAACCTAAATAGTCTCAAATAAGCACCTTTTTGTGACAACTGACCGGTACGACCGACGACGTCGAAAACACCCTTTGTTCGTGTCGATGAAAAAAAGTTGTTGTAGAAGCAGCCTCAGGCTGATTCCAGAATCGCTAAAAATCGTCTCGACTTCCAAGACGATTTGATGCGCGTACATACATTTCTGTTTACTGCGCATCGAAATCGAGACTATTTATCTTATTGTGGACTCAGGCTGTGTCTACATGCTTCCGTTTGAACGCTGCGTTTTGCGTTGAACAATGAGTGTAAGAAAGATAGAAGTATATGTCTTTCTTTTTCTATCACATTATTCAACGCAAAACGCAGCGTTTGAACGCAAGCATGTAAACACCGCCTCAATCTCAGAATAGCTAAAAATCGTCTCGACTTTCAAGACGATTCGATGCGCGTACATACATTTTTGTTTACTGCGCATCAAAATCGAGACGATATAATTATCTTATTGTGGACTCATATGAACCTTACCGAAAGAACTTAGTGAAAGCACTTTCAAGAGCCTTGAAGTGCCCTCCACCATTTTCAAGTGTTCAGTTCTTAACAAACCCCTCTTTACGGATTATTTCACACATATTCAGATTTCTAAAACAATCAAAACTACAAATTTAAATATATCACCTACTGAAACTATATAGTAATCTTAAAAGTTCTGTTTTTACATCATCTACGAACAGTGTATAATTCATATTTGCGCGCCTTTTTTTAATTTAAATTTTTTTTTCTTTTTCTACGTTCGAACAAATAACAAGTGAACCCACCTTAAAACCTGGTCATGGCTATATGCGCAAAGCTGTAATAGCAAGCACAAGCCAATGTTAAAACGAATTGAATTGAATTATTGTGGACTCAACCTGAGGTGTTCAAGTGCCTTTAACACGCCTCCCGGTTGTAGCTATAGAAACGATTTTTGTTATTTATAAATCAAATAATTTGATCCAAAAACAAAAAATGTCAGGAAGAAAACAATCAAATACGAAAATGACTGTAGAATTGGATGAGCCTTTAACAAGTGATGGGTGTATAAAACTCGTTATGGAATTTCTTAAGTACATACTTTATAATAAGCAACAAATACCATTCTCTTTTGACTTGTTAGCTCAAGTTCAAGCCAAAAGTAAACCTACTGACAAAAATTTTATGAATATTGGTAATTTTATGAATTGTTTATGTGATGTATCTCAACATCTTAATTCACAATTTTACACGGATGGATGCAAAGTAAGAGAAATTATTATAATCATTGGAGGAACGATTTTCTCTCCAAAATTTTGTATAAGAATGGAACTACCGGAAGATATTTTAAATAGTAAATTACATAGTGAATATCACCATTCTTCTCGTAAACCATTATTAAATTTAATGAGGTTAGTAATCCTTAAAATATTCTTATTATCTTTATTTCCTTAATTAATTTTACTACTACATTTAATGGATAAAATGAATTATAATGCAGAATAATGTATTAAATATGATTTCAAAGTTCACATGCCAAATAATCTTATTTTGCTATTTCTATCTATATGCACTGAAATTTTTTTTTTTGAATCAAATAAAATTATTTGATTCAAATAAATCATTTATTTGGTTATAATCCAGTAAATGTGTATTTGAAATACATATTTATTTGATCTAAATATTAGATTTTATCGCATCAAATAATTATTTATTTGAATCAAATACAAATTATTCAATTCAAATAAATGTGTTATTCCAAACCAATAAATAATTATTTGAATCAATTATTGAAATTATTCCAATCAAATAAATGTAATATTTCAAGCTAATAAATAATTATTTGAATCAAATATGAAAATCACTGCGTCTAAAAAAATTGAATGTGGCTCAAGGTCCGGCTAGCCGGAACTATAAAAGTGGCTAAAGATCCGGCTAGTCGGATCTTTAATTTGTACAGTTATAGTTCCGGCTAATACTGTACAATACTGTTAGCCGGATCTTTTTATTTGTACGTCTAAAATTCCTGCTATACTAACAGCCAAAAACTTAATGTAAAGACCATGCGACTCTATAAAAAAGATTTTTGTAAAACCTGTTGGAGGGGGGTTAGTTTTGGGTTCGATACCTTCTAGTACCAATTAGAAAGTCCTGAAAAGAGCTGATTGCTATATTGGTAGTCTGAAAACTATTAGAAGGTATTGAACCCAAAACTAACCCCCTCCAACAGGTTTAAAAAAAACCTTTTTTATAGAGACTCCTGGAGAAAACCAAATCTTGTTCCTGGTTATTTTTTGTACAAAACCGGTGTCAAATTGACTTTATATTTGGTACTGGAAGGTATCGAACCTAAAATCAACCCCCCTTCCAACGTGTTTTAAAAAAACTTTTTTATAAAGACTCAGGGGTGCTATTTGAAACTTTATCCATTTAGAAAATTAAAAATAACTGATCCAACCGGAATTTAATTTTATAAAATTGGTCTTCCGACCAACAGTAGTCGGACCTTTATTCGAAATGGCTAAAGTTCCGGTCGACAGTTCAACAGCTGAATCTTTATATTTCACTTTAAAGTTCCGACTAGCCGGAACAAGAGCCATGGCCAAAAAAATTTGTCCGGATACTGTTAGCCGGACGCAATAAATTCGTTCGGATACTGTCTAGCCGGACGTTTTGCTGCATAACACAGCTGAGTCTAAACGTCCGGCTAGTAAAATACTAACTAAATAGCCGGTCAGCTGGATAAAATATTTAGAGTCTAAAACTTCCCGATAAATTAATGAAAGGAATTTTATCTGTTTATAGTAAAAATGAAACTGAAGTTAACAATGTTGATTCAACGAAAAAATTTTTCTCGGAGAAGTTGAGGATACGAATTTTTCTTAATAAAATTGTTCATGTAAACGATGGGGAAACATTAGTTCTTATTTTTTTGTGACGGATTTTCTAAAAATCTCGAAATTTCAACTAAAACCAAAATTATTGTTTCTCTGCCTTGAAAGAAATTTTTTCTTTTGACGATTACCTATTTTAATGTCAGAAACCATTTTTAAAAAATTTCAAGAGGATGCAAGGCATGGAATGCAGTGAATTTGAATTCTTTTTGTCGTAGATTTTCCAAAAACCCCGGAATTACATTTAGAAAACAAAAATCACTACTTTCCCCGACTTGGATTCTTTTGGATTTTTTTAAATGGCTTCTGGCAATAAAATAAATTATTATCAGAAGATCAGAGATTTTTGGAAAATTCGTGCCACAAAAAATTCAAAATCACTTCTTTCCCCGATTTGGAACCGCTTAGGAATTTATTTAAATGGCTACTGATATTAAAATAAATATCTATAAATAAAATTGCTTTCAAAGCGAGGAATTAGCAATTCACTTGAAAATTGGGGTTATTTTGGAAAATTCGTGACAAAAAAATGAAAACCACTTCTTTACCCGCCTTGAATCCTCTTGGACTTTTTTAAATGGCTTCTGACATTAATATGGTATGTCTAAATGTAATAAAATATAATTTATTTAAATAAAATAATTTTTTTGAAGAAGAGTAATAGCTCTATATAAATGTTACAGTTACTATAAAAGTTTAATTAAAATTGTAATGTTGAATAATTTGAAACCCGTGTAATCCTGAAGAGGGTGAAAATTGAACTGGTAAAATTGTTATATATTTTATAGTATCTAGTTGTCATATATTCAAATGCTGAATTTTTCAAAAGGTAACTTATTAAAATATTTATGTTGCTACAGTAAACATTCTGTCAAATGACATATATAAAATAATATTAAAAAATATATTTTATTGACATTTGAGTTCATAAAGGTTCGAGAAAATAACGTTTTGCATATCATAAATAATTTAATAAGTTACCTTTTGAAAAATTCAGCATTTAAATAAATGACAACTAGATAATATAGAATATATGTGGACGTCCACATGAAAAGGGCCGATTTTGTCGGTTCTAGTTTTCGAGTTATTTGCAATTTAATACTTTTTTGAGAAAAACCCTAATTGTTTTTTATTTTTTATTATCAATCTACATGTTTTGACAAGTCAAATCGTGAGGTTTTCATTCATTTATCGTAAATTTAAGTGTTTAACTGTATTGGTTCTTTAGAAAAAGAAAAGGGCCCATTTTGTCGGTTTTTCGTATTTTCAAACAGAAAGGGGGGGGGGGTAAAAATTTTAAACCTATTGGTTTCTCATCTTTATGGTGCCCTGGACTGACAACAATTATTATCTGAATAACTTCCCAGAAGAAACAGAGATATTAATGTTAGAGTCTTTGATTACGTAGTCCTAGAAGTGAAAATTTCGATATTTCGGCAAATTATTCATAATAGAGACTTTTAAAAAATTTTAAATAAGTTAATTTTTTATTCTTTGTCTTCAAATGACACAATAAAATCGTTTCCAATCATAAACCTTGTAAAAAAATGGTTTATTAATAAGAAAATCGTCTTTTTTAGAAAAGGGCCCATTTTGTCGGTTTTATGTATTTTCAAAATTAAAGGGGGGGGGGGGGGTTGGTTTTGAAAATTTGAAACCTATTGGTTTTTCATCTTTAAGGTGCCCTGGACTAAAAACAATTATTATCTGAATAACTTCCCAGAAGAACCAGATATATCACATTTAATAGGCATCACAATATTTAATTCCCTTTTTCTCGAAATGAGGTATTTGTCACTATAAACTTTGAAATTCTGTAATTCATCGAATTTTTGACCAAAAAAGTTGTATGACCACTCAAAATTTTCGTAATTTTGCAAGGAATTCGCTTATATAGATCAGTCTAATAATGCCAAAATGGGCCCTTTTCATGTGGACGTCCACATATAACAATTTTACCAGTTGAATTTTCATCTGCTTCAGGATTACACAGGTTTCAAATTATTCAACATTATAATTTTGATTAAACTTTTATAGTAACTAACATTTATATAGAACTATTACTCTTCTTCAAAAAAATTATTTTATTTAAGGGTTAACATCACTCTAGAGGCAGAAAAGAAGATTAATTTTTGATGATTTTTTTTGGAAAATGAAAAAAGGAATAGGTTTTCATTTGTGAGGGTTTGTTAAATACATATTAAAGTATAGAAAAATATTTTATTTTAAATTTTATAACAAAATGGCGACGATAAATTTCATAGTAACAATCGACTAATCTTTTTCTTAACAAAACATCCGGAAAGATTTTTTGAAAAGTTTAAGTCCTGGAACAGACAACAAAGAAATTTCATGATGTAGGGTAACTGCTCCAGTCGTTGGCAGTGCGCTAGTGGTTGGCACCCCTCTTAGGTTTTCTTTAAATAACAAGAATTAGAAAATATCTAGCATGTTTTGCATACGATTATTAAATTTTCCAACATTTTTTACAAAAATCTAGTATATATATAACTTATTAGAAGTAATTACATAATTGCATTAAAAAAAATAAAATTAATATCATTGTCAAAGTGTTTCGGAAATTTTCGATTTTTCTAAAGAAAATCTTAAGAAAACTGAAATTTTCAAACTTAATTTACTATTATTAGAAGTTAGTAAATTTACTTTTTTCTTTGCAAACATGTTAGTAGAATATTTAAATATTGATAGTTTAACACGTCTTGTTCTTAAAAATTATTAATTTATTTATTTAAATGGGGTGCCAACAAAAATATTTAAAACAGCATCTATTCCAGTCGTTGGCATACACATTCCAAAGACTGGACAAGCAATTTTTAACCAAGCTCCAGTCGTTGGCACCCCTCATTTCGCAATGAAAAGTGAGGTTAGGTAACAATGTTTACTATGTTTACGTTCTGTCTATATCATCGCACGTATCGGAGAGATACAAGAAAAGTAAATAACTTTAAGATCTATATATTGAAATTGATATATTTTTTAAATATTTATGAATTGCCTCGTTATATCATACATTAAAATAAATAGAAAAGTTATTAGTACAGTGAAAAATGTTAAAAACTCTGGTCACCGCCTATATAGTCAATCTTACTGTGCATGAATTAGGTTATATGGAACTTTGTTTCGGAATTGTTTTTTTTTGCTTGTGAAATAACTAAAAAATTGATAAATTATTTTTCAGTAATAGGTACATTTTAGAAGAAATGTCTTATAGTATATAATTTTCTATTTACTTTACATAAACTGAAAATGTTTAGAAAAGCAGTTGTATCAATTTCTATTTATTTCTATTTATATTATTAATAATTTATTTCAATTAATTAATTAATTAATTTCAATTAATATTAATTTCTATTCTATGTCTATTTACTTTGTTCAATAAAGTTTAAAGAATTATCCAAAATATTGCTTCATTATTTTCACCATTTTTAAAAAAATTTTGTTATATTCGATTTTTTAAATTTAGTATCGATTAATATAGGTAGTATTTACTCAATAAATATTTCAGTCTGTTTGAAAAATTATATAACTTTATTATTGAACTATATATAAATATATTCTCTTGTATTTGTTTATTACTTAAAATTGTAAGTAATTTTTCTTGATTAATAAAAAAATAAAGAATTTTCAAATTTACTTGTGTGGTGAATAGTTTTTACCACTATAATTAATAAATAATAATACCGATTTAATAAATAAATCAAACACAGCTTTTAAATAAACAATTAATTTATTTATTGAAGCTCGCATCAGGATACACGGATCAGCAATAAAATATTATTTTCTAGAATGCCGTGTTCTCGACCAGATAAAGTGCATCTTTACACTTTGGACCCAAAACGGCAACTGCCCAAGTCATCCCTTGGAAAACCGCGCTTTCCTTGAGCGTCGCCAAATTCCTACGCCTTGTCGTCCTTGTCTAGGATAGACCATATGGTTATCATATGGTCCTTGAACCGTTGAAGCCTTAGAGTCTCTTTGTCCCGCGAACAAACATACAGAAAAAAATATTAGAGTTCATCTTCATTTTTTTTGCGAAAACTAGAAATTTTTTTTTGATTTAGAAAGAAAAGTGTATATCCTACCAGAAATCCTACCCCCTACCAGAAATGCTTTACTGGAAATTTTTTACCATAAAAGTAGTAAAAGTTATTTTATATTTTTCTCCGTGCATATTATATGAGGCGTTCCACGCCAAATCGGACAGTGTTTGACTTTTGCATCTCAGATTTTTTTCAAATAATTTTTTTCTTTTAGTGCTCATTGAAATAAGCTACCATGATTTTTTTCAAATTTTTTCATTAAGCCATTAAAGAGATACAGGTTTTTGAAAAATCACGTTTTTTACGAAAAAGTTTTTTTGAAATGGTTATAACTCGGTCAAGAATTGACAAAATTTGACGTTCTATATATGAAAATTTTTGTTTTTACACGTAGTTTTTGATAAAAATATAAAAAAAACTTTTTTTTAAATTTACGAAAAAAAAATTTTATTTTTAAAATAAAATTTTTTTTTTAAGAATGTATGTATCGATCGATTTTTTTCAAAAATTTTTGTAAGAAACTAGGACCAAATTAACAACTTTTACGCGTTGTCTGATTGTGGGCAAACGATGGGATCTATTTATTTCGAATTTTTTAATTATTATAAACGCAGTGAAAACGGGTACTGTCGGTAATCTTCTCTTCCCAAAACTTTACCGACAGCAGATTATCTAATATTCACGGTCGGTAAAGTAGAAGGTATTTATCATGATTTAAAGAACATCATATCTGTAAATAATTTCATATGTTGTTAGTAGTGTCATAGTTTTATGCCATGGCAAGTTTTGGTATTTACAATTTGTGCTGCAATCCGTTAAAATTAGAAAAGCACAAAGTTAAACAAGTTGTGAATTAAGATGTTCATTACATGAACATTTTGCTTCCTCTTTACGATAAGCAAAAAATTTGCTTTAAAGTGAATTTTTTCATTTTATTTAATTCTATTAATGCTAATAAAATATATTCTTTTTATACATCAATCGATTCGTCTTGATGAAATGAAGATTTTTAGTTTGTTTTTAAGTCTAGATTAACATTTTATTATAAAGCAACATAATTTTTAAGAAGGAAATAAATTTCTAATAAAAGTGCGAATTTTTGGTTTTAATTATGTTTAATTCTATAAATTCAAATAAAATATATACTTTATATATACCAATCGATCCGTTTTAATGCAACGGATAAGATTATTGAAAAAGATGAGTAAAATCTTATTGTACTGGAATATAATTTTGATGAAAGAACTAAATTTTTGATAAAAAAAGGTAATTTTTTTTGCTTTAATTGTCATTACCTCTATAAACTCTCATACAATTTATACTTTATATATACCAATCGATTCGTCTTGATGCAAAGAAGAAGATTTTATTGTATATTAACTTCAATATTCAATTAAAAAAATTTTTTTTGAAAAAAGTAAAAAAAAATTTTTTTTAATAGATTTTTTAATGTCCATCAATCCATTTCGAGATATTTTTATGATAAATATTCCTAGCAATTTTCAGCCGAATTCGTTGAAACCTCTTCGAGTTATCGTGTTCACAAAAAACGGGATCCACACACACAAACACACATACATACATCCAGACAATTGTTCAGGGGCTTAAATAACATAGTCCTATATAGAAGAAAATTTGTCAAAAGGATTTTTAAAAATTTTGTAAATTAAACGACTACAAAGCTTCCTCACGAGGAAGCAAAATGGATTGCGACGTGCTTCAATTAATCATCAAAATTTGTATAATTTAAGCAATTCTGATTATCTATGCACTTCGTGTAGAAAATCTTTGGATGCAAAAAAATAATCCTGATTCTCTTGTTGTCGTCGATAACGAAAGTAACGAATCTTAAAAAAATGACAAGATTGTCTGTATTAATTAGTCAATATCAAATTCTCCATCTGGTACAATTAGGCAAATTATATTATTTTTTAGCTGTAAGATAAAGACACCAATTTTGGAACGATTTCATAATTTTCTCACTATTATAAAACAAAATTTTTCATTATTCTGCATTATTCTTACACTATAGGAAATGTGGTTTATTAATTATTTACTTAATTAGAATTTGTTCTTTGTATTTAATATTTTATAGTTAATATTCATATCTCTACCAAAATTATACATATTAACAGTCTTAATTATAAAAAATTGACCATAAAAATTTAATTAGCTTAAAAAGCGTCCCATATTTGGTAGAAACGTATCAATTTTTATTTTGTTTTTCAGAAGGAATAGAACAACTTAGTCAAGAAGCATTTACTTCAGAAGGTTAGCCTTTCTCAACTAAGCGTAGGGACAGTTTTGCCTATTGTGAACAATGCAATTGGATTATTAACCAAAAATGGGACGCTTTTTAAGCTAATTAAATTTTTATGAATAATTGAAGCACGTCGCAATCCATTTTTAACTTTGTGCTTTTCTAATTTTAACGGATTGCAGCACAAATTGTAAATACCAAAACTTGCCATGGCATAAAACTATATGACACTACTAACAACATATGGGAGTTCAAATCTGGCTTTCGTCTGAAACAGACGTGTTTATATTTCCTTGTTCTTCGTTTATATAGAATAGAATTGTCGTGTATATAACAGTGTGTAATGATTTAAAGTTTGTAAGAAATTATTCTGAAAATTTACGGAAAGTGATAGTGATTTATTTTTATTTATCATGACGACAAATGATAAATTGAAATCTCTCTTAATATCAGTGCAAAATGTGGTTAAAGAGACTAAAGAAAATGTGACCACAATGGCTGGAGATATTAAGGATTTGAAATTGGCAGATGAAAAGTTCCAAAATGATTTGCAAGATAACAGGAAAACTTGTCAATCTCTGGAAGAAAAAAATAGGAGACTGAAAAATAAGATTGAAAATCTCGAGAAAAGGATGGAAGATATCCTCATCAGAGAAAGATATAGGAATATCATCTTATACAATCTAGATGACTCACCGACTTTTAATCGAGACTTAAAACAATCGACCCTTGAATTGCTGAACGGGTGTAATGTTTTAATCAGAGAAGACCAGATTGAAAAAATAACCAGATTAGGAAAAAATGAGGGCTCTCGGCCTCTTTTAATTAATTTTAATGATTTTAATTGTAAGAAACTAATTTTTCAAAATGCTCTTACTCTCAAGAATAAAAGTATTTACTTTTCTCATGATTATACCCCACAACAACAAACAATACGAAGAGAGTTAAGAAAATATAAACAAATTCTAACCGAAAAAGGAAAAGTAACTTTTGTGAAAGGCACTAAACTCAGTATTGATGGTAATCTGTATGATCTTCGTACAATTGAGACTTCATTTGATACCTTAACATCAGATAAAGATGCAGATTATAAGGATGGCAATGAATCTGAGGGTGAACACTCATCACCATCATCTTCTAGAGTTCCTACAGTAGGTCGAAAAAGGGGAAGGAATTCAAAATCGATAAAAGACACTCTCACACCAAGAACGAAAAAAACTAGAATGCAGAAACACCCAACTGACTTCAGAGATCTCTCCTCGGATTGTTTTCTGGAATGCTAGGGGATTTGGCAACATAAAAGATTTGTACGAGTACCTACTTGAAGAGGATATAGTTTGTGTGAGTGAAACGTGGCTTACTACAACACCAAATGTCATTTCTCCTTTCAGCAGTGGGGACTGTACAGTGATTCACAGCGAAGCAGTTCGTCGATTTAGAAGGGGCAGAGCAAGAGGGGGGCTTATTATTATGGTAAACGCCTCAATCTACAAATTGGAATTAATAGAAAGGCAAGAGAATTATATCTGTTAAAATTAATAGTAGTAAATTAAGTATTATTGTAAGTTTGATATATATAAGTCCCAGCGAACAGTTTGAAAATCTCCTCACTAAATTGGACAAAACATTGTATGAAATATCTCTTAAATATCCAGAGTATGTAGTAATTTTGGGAGGAGATTTTAATGCTAAAATAGGAAATTTAAATCAAATTGAAGAATATTCCATATTTGAAAATTCTAATTTAAGTGGGATTAGAACAAGTATGCATCAAGAAATAAATTCAAAGGGTAAAATCATGGTCGAATTATTTGAAGAAAATGGTTCTTTTGTCTTGAACGGGAGAACAATGAGTGATATTCCGGCTCAGATGACATATTCTGACAAGGGTAGTATGTCTGTTCTGGATTTTGCTTGGTCGAATTTTGAGGGTTTTCAACTGATCAGAGACTTTAAAGTTTTGCAAGTTCCCACTAGATCTGATCACTTCCCTGTAGTGGTTTCCTTGTTTCCTAATAATTTTTTAAATACATATAGCGTTAATAGTAACTCAAAAAAATTGAAGTTAAAATGGAAGCAAGAGAATGTAGAAACTTATAGGGAGGTCATCAAATATCCTACTAATATATACCCATCGACATCCATTGACGATATGTCTGAAAGACTGGTGGATTCAGTAAGTAAAGCTGCAAGAGAATCAAGTATGTTGGTTGTTGCATATGGGAGGGAAACTTACGGCAGTAAGCCCTGGTACGATTCAGAATGTGCTAAGAAAAAAAGATTACTTAAGTAAGAACTCGACACAATTCTGGAGGACAGTTAATAGCTTTAAACCTAAAATGGTAAATAGAGAAATCATCGACTTAAGAACTTGGAGAAATTATCTTGAATCAATTCAAGATATCCTGAGAATTATAGACCGATATCTCTGGTCAGCAACGAGTTAAAAGTTTTTACTCAAATTATATCAACGCGACTAACAGACTGGGTGGAAGGATGTCATCTTCTCCCCGAATGGCAAGCGGGCTTTAGAAGGGGAAGAAGTTGCCTGGACCACACTTTTACATTAAATGCTGTAATACAGAGTCGTTTATATATTAAAAAAGCAAAAGTTTATGCACTTTTTGTAGATTTTAAAGGCGCTTTCCCCTCATTAAATCATAAAATTTTGTGGGAGAGGTTGTATTCGTTGGGATGTGGCGCGAAATTCGTCAGACTATTGGAAAACCTATATTCAAAAGCTTATGCGTCCGTGAGAGGGAATAGAGACTCCTTTGAGTTTGTTAAGATTACAAAAGGAATTTTACAAGGTGAAGTCTTAAGTCCGACTTTGTTTACATTATTTTTAGCAGATCTAGAGGAGTTCTTAATTAATAGAGGCATCAGGGGGATATCGTTGGACCACGAAAAGGAGATAATTATTTTAGCGTATGCTGATGATCTCGTTCTCCTAACAGATTCTCCCTGGGAAATGAAAAAAGTCCTTCTAGCATTACAAGAGTATTGTCAAATTAAAAAATTAGAAGTAAATATAGATAAGACTAAAATCATGATTTTCAAAAAGGGGGGAAGAAACTGTAAAAATAATAAGAATTTGATTTTTAAGTATGTAAATTCCGAGATTGAAAGAGTAAAAAGTTATACATACTTGGGAGTCATTTTTAGTCAATCAGCGATATTTGTGAACACAATGAATATGTTTACTTCAAAAGCGAATTTAGCATCGAATTCTACATTGCCACTAATACACAAAATGCAAACAATATCTTGGAGTTCAAATGTTCAGCTTTTTCAAAGTATGGTATCAAGTGTATTGTTTTATTTAGCACAGCTTGGGAGCCTAAGATATTTTGAACAAACAGAGCGAATTCAAACCACTTTTTTTAAAAAACTATTACAACTACCAAAATGTACTCCGAACTATGCTGTAAGAATCGAGACTGAAAGCTCTAGATTGTGGGTGCGTATCTTCGGTTTACATCTTAATTGGATAGAAAAAATTTTAAAAATGAAAGACGACCGATATCCAAAATTATGTTATTTAAGACTAAGACAGCTTAGTAAAAGTAAAGACAGTAAACTAAGATCTAATTGGGCACTTCAAGCTGGAAATTTATTTGATACTATTGAGGAGGGGGAAAGTTGGGACTCACTCGACCTTGAGTCACTTCAAAAGAATATATTAAATTGGATAAAAAAATACGAAGAAAAAACTACTCAAGAAGATCTTGGGAGGACCTACTCATCCTCCGCCCTCTGTATTTATACTTATTTAGAAAAATCAAATGTATCACAGGAATATTTTAAATTGAAGGTCCCTAATAAGTTCGTATCCGTTTATGCTCAACTTAAATTACTAAATAAGTACCAACCTAGAATTATTGTACAGGGAAAATATCTAAGTTTAAAAGAAAATGCTTTTTGCAATTTTTGTTGTGTGTATATAAAAGGAAAGGAATATATATTACATATTTTAATTGAATGTGAAGCTCTAAAGTTAATAAGAAAAAAATATATTAAAGAGTCATTAGACTTAGAAGTAATAAATAATTATTGGATTAAAATTTTAAGTAAGACTGACGTTAATGTAATCAAAGATATATATCATTTTATTAATAGTCTATTTTAAATTTTACTTAAAAGAAATTTATTAGAAATTACTTTGTTTGTGTTTATATGCTTGTGAATGTAGGAGTTTGTAATTGTGGATTTGTGAGGAAAAGAATGATATATTTTAATTGTCTATTATTGTATTAAAAAGAACAAATTTGTAACCTCTTTGTATGGATCGTAGGATGCTTGAACAAATAAACTTATTTCATAACTAACAACATATGAAATTATTTACAGATATGATGTTCTTTAAATCATGATAAATACCTTCTACTTTACCGACCGTGAATATTAGATAATCTGCTGTCGGTAAAGTTTTGGCAAGAGAAGATTACCGACAGTACCCGTTTTCACTGCGTTTATAATAATTAAAAAATTCGAAATAAATAGATCCCATCGTTTGCCCACAATCAGACAACGCGTAAAAGTTGTTAATTTGGTCCTAGTTTCTTACAAAAATTTTTGAAAAAAATCGATCGATACATACATTCTTAAAAAAAAAATTTTATTTTAAAAATAAAATTTTTTTTTCGTAAATTTAAAAAAAAAGTTTTTTTTATATTTTTATCAAAAACTACGTGTAAAAACAAAAATTTTCATATATAGAACGTCAAATTTTGTCAATTCTTGACCGAGTTATAACCATTTCAAAAAAACTTTTTCGTAAAAAACGTGATTTTTCAAAAACCTGTATCTCTTTAATGGCTTAATGAAAAAATTTGAAAAAAATCATATTAGCTTATTTCAATGAGCACTAAAAGAAAAAAATTATTTGAAAAAAATCTGAGATGCAAAAGTCAAACACTGTCCGATTTGGCGTGGAACGCCCCATATAATATGCACGGAGAAAAATATAAAATAACTTTTACTACTTTTATAGTAAAAAATTTCCGGTAAAGCATTTCTGGTAGGATATACACTTTTCTTTCTAAATCAAAAAAAAATTTCTAGTTTTCGTAAAAAAAATGAAGATGAACTCTAATAATTTTTTCTGTATGTTTGTTGAAATCTGCACGAAAAAACAAATAAAAATGTATAACGTCAGTCCACTAGATTAAGAATTGAGAGAACCAGCAAGGGTTGAAGTATTTTCGAGCTTGCAAAAAGAGATTTTAGTTTTTAGATGAAAACATCATGAAAATAAATTCTAATCACTTTCGCTATATTTTTCCTGTAATCTATGCGTAAAAACGAATAAGTATGCCAATTTTCAGCTCTCCAGGTAATATAATGTAGGCGTACATGGATTTTTTTCGAAATTTTTGACTTTTTCGATAAAAACAGAATGAAGATCAATACTAAATGTGTTCGCTATATTTTTCCTTTAATCTGTTTTTGAAAATACATACACGGAGAGAAAAATCAAAAATAGCCACTTTGTAGTATATGTAGCATGACAATAATTAAGATAATGGTTATTACTATAATTATGCATATTAAGTTTTCGCATTTAGTTATCAAATTAATCTACAAATTTAACTGCATAACTTACAAATGAAAAGAACTTTTAAAATTTTTCTGTTTCAAATATTTTATAGAAAAAAACATTAAGTACCTTCATAACCTAAAAATGTCAAAAACATTCAAGGAATATATTATACTTGTAAAAATCTAATAGACGGACGAATTATAAAGTTCATTATTTTATCCGGATACTGTCAAACGCTCATGACCAGTACATACAGTAAATAGCCGGATTAAATATTTTGGGTGCTAAACGTCCGTATATCCGGACGTTTAGACGATATTTTTCGTCCGTCTAGCCGGACGTATAGACACTTTGTATAAAAATTATTTCATTTTATATTAAATACAACAATTTTTTTTAAATATTTAGTATTTTTTAAATTTATTAATTTATTTATTATTATATTATACACTACAGGCAGAAATTGTCGGTACGAACGACGGGCGAGCTAAGAAAAGTTGCTGCCGAAATTAAATTAACTTATTTTGTTATTGAAACATGATAGAAACTTGGTTCTTGGATTCTTCTAAAGCCAATTAAATTCTGCGTCGTTTGATATATAAATGAAAACTATTATATATTTTTGAGAGATTTTATCACCTAAGAGATTTTGAAAAAAAATTGATTATTTTTTCTATTTTTAAATGTTGATAATATATATGATCTTGGGAAGGTGAGACTTGAATAAAAATTCAAAAGTGTGTCGTTAAAGCGACGTTTCGCTGGCCTGGGTTTGCCAGCCTCATCAAGTTAAAATTTTATTAAATACAAAAGTTACACATCAGTATTTTTTATAAAACGGTCTAAGAGCACTATTTTAATTAATAAACAATAATGATATACTTTGTATATCATATATGTGACGCGACCCGAAGAAAGACACCTAAGAAGCCGAGCTATGCAAGCCGGCTAGTGAGAGGTACCCCCACTATATCGAAGTCTGCCTCCCTCCAAGCTTCACACACATAAGACTCTTGCATGGAAAGAGGCAGACTTCAATATGGTGGGGGTGCCTCTCATCAGCTGGCTGACATCGCTCGGCTTCTTAGGAGCTTTTCTTCGGGTCGCGTCACATATAATAACGAAATTACTAACAATGATATACCTAAGTTTTGTTAGAACATGGAACACATGCTAACGCGTCAAAAAATTAAAAAGATTTCGTCAAATTAAAATAAAAACTTATTATTCCACACTTATAATAGTAAAATTTTTGAGAAAGAGACGACATTCTCAGAACAGCGATTCACTGTCAACTAAAAAAGAATTTTATTCATCTTATAAAGTCAAGCTAGTAAATACGTCAGAGAAGTCAAAGAACTAAAATGTAAACACATTTATAGAAGAGGTACAAGATATATTGATTTTATTATTTTCTTTATGGGCACGAGTCCAAACGTCTAAGTAAAGGAAAGCATGTTTTGTTTAGAGTGAAGATATCTTCCTTTCTGTTGATAGTGGAACGGTTAGTTTTTATATGAATCATTTCAGATATTCGTCTTATTTTAAAATTAGATTCATTGTCCAATATTTTTGCATTTTCCCAGTCAAAATCATGATTAAAATTTAAGCGATGTCGATAGACTACAGAGTTATCGTTCACTTTTTTATGTTTGTTAATGCGAGTTTGTAATGATCGTTTTGTCTCGCCAATATAAGTTGCTGGGCAGTCTTTGCAATCAAACTTATATACAACATTCGTTTTGTCCTATTTTTTGGTTATATCTTTTCCCAATTTTATGATAGAACTAAAGTTTTTATTTATGATGGGAACAGAAATACAATTAAAATCTTTAAGAACGTTTAACAACTTGAAGAAATATTTTTCATTGAAGGGCAAAGACACCTTGGGGATTTGACTATAGATATTGATTCTATTTTGGTTACTATTATTCTCATTAGACAATCTTAGTTTGTTCATTCTAATACCAATATATTTTTCAATGAAATTAAAGGGGTAATTATTATTTTTTAGAATTGTTTTAATTTTCTTGAAGTTGTCAGAATAGAACTTTTTATTGGACAATGAAATAGCTCTATCAACTAAGTTGTACACAATGTTCTTTTTTTGTTGAGTTGGATGATCCGAAAAATAATTAATAAGTCTGTCAGAAGAGGAAGGTTTTTGATACCAGTCAGTGATTATATGGTTATTTTCTCTAATGAGTGTCAAGTCAAGAAAGTTAATCGAATTGTTTTTTTCTATTTCCATAGTAAACTGTAATTTTTGGTTGTAAGAATTAAAAGTGTCAGTTACAAGATCGACGTGTTCTCTTCTTACAGCCAATATTGTGTCATCTACATATCTAAAATAGAATAGAGGGACACAATTATATTTTTCTTTAAAAATTTTAAGACAGTCAGTTTCCAGATCATCCATTACAATGTCAGAAACAAAGGCTGAGATAGGTGAGCCCATAGGTGTTCCGTAAATCTACCGGTAAAACTTTCCGTCGAGTGAGAAATACGTGTAATTGAATACAAACTTAGTACAGTAGACAATGTCACCGAATGGAATCTTACAATCTTCATTTATAGAGCGTATGCGTCGATCTAAACTCTGAATGACTAGTTCACAAGAAATGTTTGTAAACATAGAACTAACATCAAGTGAAAGAAAAGTGTAGCTGTCGTCCATGGCAAGGTTAGACAATTTGTTTTTTAATTCTAAACTATAATTAATATGAGATCGTGGTAAACTAAAACAATTTTTTAAGGAATTATATAATGTTTTGACTTCTCTGGCGTATTTACTAGCTTGACTTTATAAGATGAATAAAATTCTTTTTCAGTTGACAGTGAATCGCTGTTCTGAGAATGTCGTCTCTTTCTCAAAAATTTTACTATTATAAGTGTGGAATGATTAGTTTTTATTTTAATTTGACGAAATCTTTTTAATTTTTTGACGCGTTAGCATGTGTTCCATGTTCTAACAAAACTTAGGTATATCATTGTTAGTAATTTTGTTATTATATATGATATACAAAGTATATCATTATTGTTTATTAATTGAAATAGTGCTCTTAGACCGTTTTATAAAAAAATACTGATTTATAACTTTTGTATTTAATAAAATTATAGCCTGATGAGGCTGGCAAGCCCTGGCCAGCGAAACGTCGCTTTAACGATACACTTTTGAATTTTTATTCAAGTCTCACCTTCCCAAGATCATATATATTATCAACATTTACAAACTATGGAAGGATATATTTTTAACAACTTACTTTTTCTATTTTTGTGCACCATGTTTGTGTGGCTGCACGTTCTATAAAAATTTAAAGAAAAATTTTAAACACTTGCAACATAATCTATAAGGTTTCAGCTTTTATTTAAGCCTTGGAAACTGAAAATGCGTTCAATAGTTTTTGAAATATCTAAAAAAAATGTCCTAGCCTGTTTTTCTATAATTTAGGCGGTGATACACACTCTCACTGCTCACCTAGTACGTTGCGGCAGGGCCGAATAAGCGGCATATAGAGTGGGTCATATTTGGAGCCCGTTTTAAGTTTTTATAACTTTAGATTTGATATTCATTAAAAATTTGATAATTATCAAAGTTAATTATTATATATATATATATAAATAAGTTATCATTTTACAAAATTTCATGATCAAATAGTCGTTTATTTTGGGACAAAAGTTTAGTTTTAGTTTTTTTCTACGTACAAATTATAGAAAAACATACTTGAACATTTTTTTAGATATTTCAAAAACTATTAAACGGATTTTCAGTCTCCAAGGCTTAAATAAAAGCTGAGACTATAAAGATTATATTGCGAGAGTTTAAAATTTTTCTCTAAATTTTTCTAGAATGTGCAGCCACATAAACATAGTGCAGAAAAATAGAAAAAATAATCAATTTTTCTTCAAAATCTCTTAGGTGATATAATCTCTCAAAAATATAAAATAATTTTAATTTATATATCAAACGACGCAGAATTTAATTGGCTTTGAAAGAATCCAAGAACCAAGTTTCTACCATTTTTCAATAATAAAATCTGTTAATTTAGTTTCGGCAGCAACTTTTCTTAGCTCGCCCTTCGTTCGTACCGACAATTTCTGCCGGTAGTGTATTTATATATTATATAATATATATTAACTGATTTTTAATATTATTTAATATTCGCTCGCATGTGGGATCGAATTCACGTCCCCTCGTGCCCCTAACGCATACCGCAAGCCTATAAACGCACCTATTTAAGCCGCACGGACACTTAGACTTAGTGAGAGCTCGGGTTAATCTACTATATCAATGCCAGTGCTTTATGTATCAAAAAAACACATTTATTTGTCGAAATATTTTTTATTTGAATTAAATAAATGAATAGGGACAGAAACTTTATGCTTTGCCTTTAAGAAATTTTAACTTAAACTTAATATTACTAAATAAATGTCATATATTTTACAAGAAGTTATGAAATAACAAAATATTAAAAAATTTTTAGATCATTTAATAATATTGGGGAAAAGATTACCTGAAATTGGATATTTGTAAAATAAACAATTGTAGTTAATTCAAAAAGTTTAATTCTTTCATAAAACCAAATTAAATTATAATAGTAACTATATAGTGCTATATATATAGTGCTAGTGTTACACATTACAATCAGTATCAAAGATACTAAAAATCTTTTATAATTTAACATTTGAAAAGTATTATTTAAACATCATTATTTAAAGAATCGCTGAAGTAAAGACAAAACAGTAATTTAGCATTGCCCTCTAATTATTGTGAGCTGAAGTTTTACGACAAATTACGAAACATACCGAGTAAACAATAAATAAATTATTTTAGAATACAATATTACACAAATACTTCAAAATTATCAAATAAAAATTAATTAAATTAATTATAAAAACTTAAATTTTTTTTTAAATTTTGCCCCAAGTTTCCAAATTATGCCCCATAAATGCTGTGAATGGATTATGCTGTTTTGAAGACTAAATTATGCTTTTCAATGCTTTTCCAAATTGCAAATATTTTTGTTAAATAGTAGTTATTAATGCGAATCTTAACAATATATAACATTTGTTAAATATATGCTTTTACGCTCAAGCATAAAGTTCCTATTTCTATAAATGAAATATTTAATTGAAATAAATAAATAAACAGTTTCAAGTAATTCATTATTCTCATTTCAAATAATTATTTAACCCATAAACGCCTGAATGCACTTAATGTTTAGTCAGACTTCAAACTTAAATATCCCTCTTATTATATTAAGTTAGAGAACGACCGACCGACCGACCGACTCACACCAAGTGTACATATCTAACTATATTTTAGAATACTCATACATGTGCACACTACACATACACATATATACTTACACATATGCACTCAATACATACACATGTATACTCACACATATACACTCAATACATACACATGTATACTCACACATATACACTCAATTCATACACATGTATACTCACACATATACACTCAATATATACGCATATGTATACTCACACATATACACACAACACATACTTACGCACTGCAAAATCAAGTGTCTCATTTTGAGATGTTTTGTTCCCTTATTTGAAACACATAGATGTCTTGTGTCGACATATTTGAAACAGATATGTGTCTTATTTTAAGATGTTACAAAATGTCTGTCACATTTAGGACTTTATTTTGAGACACGTTATATGTTTCGAGTAGCCGTCACACGGTAAACAAAACTTTTTATATGTCTTATACGCACTGAGTCATTTTTAATACCTGGAAATGAGACACGAGATCTTCAATGTTCCAAAATATGACAGATCTTGGTAATCACCTTTGCGCCCATGATGCTAACATAATTTTTTGTCCAAACTGCATGGAAAGCATGTCATTGAGGGCACGAACGATTAAACGCTCATATTAATTAAAAATTAAACTCTATGTAAATGTTAACTCTTTGAAGTCTATAATGATACAAGTTTTAATATAGAAATAAGACAACAATGTATTCTGGAAATATACTAATTGCCAATTTTTATAACCGAAATGTGAACAAAACCAAATGTGTCATAATTTTTTTTAGAGAAAATCGAAAAAAATGCACATTTTTCTAGACAAAATAAAACTAGTTAAAAATGTTTGCATTTTTATAGTCAACATAAAAAAACTCGAAAATATCATATTTTAATGAAGAAAATCGAATAATTAACATGTGGGCGCAAAATACTGTTCTACCTGCTCGAAGGTAGGGCAATCAGGCGCAAAATATTTTGCGCCCGCTTCCCCTACCCCTGGGTGGTAATGAGTTACTTTGCGCCCGCTCTAAGTGCCCGAAATGACATACTTTCCGTGCAGGTAGGATAAAAAAGTCATTTCACGTAATGTTGTAAGTTTAAATTTTAACTTGTGGAAAAAAATTAAAACTAGGGGAATTGATTTTTCAGTAGTAATGTGCCCTAAAAATTGTTTTTACTTTTTCAAAAATTTGAAGAAGGTGGAGGCGAGTCAGTTTTACTATTTTTGTTAAACCCCGTCTACTTTTTCAATTTTTTCTGTACATACTTGTAATGAGAAATATTTTGTTGAGTGTGTTTCTGAAAGGTTTTTTTCATGCTCTTTCCAATGGTAAATTTTACTTTTTTATATTTTAAATAAATAATGAAAATTATTAATTATTAAATAAAAGACTATTTATATTAAAAATTCCCTTTTCTTGATGACTGATGATAGCATTACTCCACCAGTAGACCCTAAATAAGTTTTTCTTCGTTTTCAAACAAATTTTACTTTTTTAAAAAAGTATAATTTACTTCAAGGAATCTAAATTTTATTAAAAGCCGAGTAATATTTAAAATGTCCCGAGCAATTAATACTTTGAACAAAGCAACTTTTGTTATGTTGTTATTACACTGAAAAAAAATTTATTTGATTCAAATAACCGATTATTTGACTATTATCAAATCATTTTTATTTGAATCAAATAAACTGTATTTGAATCAAATATTTCAGTATTTGAAGCAAATATTATTTAATTGATTTAAATAAAAATTATTTGATCTAAGGTATTTGTCGCGTCGATTCATTTTCATCAGATTTTGTTTAAATTTCACTTAATTTTTCTTTGAATATTTATCTACAAAATAAGGCCTATTAAAATAAAATTGACCGTCTATAAGTCTCAAATATCAAAGTTTCAATTTTTAACATGTGAGGTATAGAGAAAGCATGATTTTATTACAGATTTTTAATTTTTGCACTTAAACTAATCGTCAGATTTTGAAGAAAAACTAGTGTTATTTATTGAACTAAAACGAACTTTTATAAAAAATATTAAATTTTTGACCGTTCCATTTAAAAGATATTTAATGGCAAACTTAAAAAATTATTAAAATATTTGTTTTAAAGGAGAGGTGAATTCGTAAACGTGACAACAACGCTGGTTAAAATACTACGGCTCGTCTTCTAATTTCGGCGCGAAATTTTAAAGATGGACATGTTCCAAACTTGCGACGTTGCCACGATCGTTTTCCATGATTGAGGTTATGATTATACATTGAAAACTTTCGTGTGTGAAACTCGTGAGACTGTACGTGCGCAAAAGTTTTTCAGAAACTGGCATTTAAAATCGTTTCATAAGTACAGTCGTCTGATACAAACTTTTGAGACTGACCAGTTAGGGTGAAGTCCCATGGCAGCGGTTTGCGTTGCGTTTTGTAACTAAGCCATGAGTGTGAGAGAGATACAGATATATGTTTGCTCTGTTTGCACTCGTAGCCTAGTTACAAAACGCAATGCAAAACGCTGCCATGAGACTTCACCCTTACGCGACAAATACCTTAAGTAAATATTTATTTGATAATAGTCAAATAATCGGTTATTTGAATCAAATAAATTTTTTTCAGTGTATTTATTATACTTTTATTTTTTACTCGAAAGAGCCATCGTTATGGAACAAAATTTTATGCCTATGTTAAATATTGTTATTAACCCTTGTGTTCATACCCGGGTACCAGGGAGTAAGGCTGCGGTTACACCTCTGCAGGCAGCCTGCCTGCCTGCAGGTTGTCATGGTAACGTACAGGAGTAAGAGAGTCAGTGACTTCAAACTTCTCCTATACTCTCGTTGCTCCTGCCTGCGCAGGCAGGCAGCCTGCAGAGGTGTAACCGCAGCTTAAGACTAAGGAGACTGCACTAATGCTGTGGAAGTGAAACCATTCGTCGCATTGAAACTATACGTAAGAACGAAAATTATGGTTTTCGCGCATGCGCACATGTAATATTTTTGTCTCTGTCTTTCTCACTAACCCAGACGACTGAGAAAATCATAACAATCTACAAGTTGAGAAGGTTATGTTTAATGTTTGTGATTGTTGTGCGTTTCAGGAATATTATTAATAATAACTATTAATAAATTGAAAAAAATAAATTTAAGAAATATATATGTGTATACAAAAATATATATTAAAGAGTGTATATTTTTCAGTGGTAAGTAATATATTAATAATATAATTAAATATATATATATATATATATATATATGTTCAGAATAAATTATTTTAGTATATAACTACAAAGTGTTTTATTCTATGTGGAAACAATTGAAAAATTCGTAAATTGATCATATTTACGAATTTGTAATTTACTTTAATTATATACTTTATAAATAAAAAAAACTTTAAATGTCACATAAATGAATAAAGTTAATTTATTCGTTTGTCGATCATCATTGTAATATGATGTTTTGCATCCTGGGATGCAACAAACCATAATTTTGTAATTTTATTCTCATACAAGAAAAACACTGGAAAATAAAATAATAAATTTGTTTGGAAATAATTCGTTCTATTACTCAAAATAATTTTATAAATATTAAATGTAATGTAATTAAATCTAATAATTGTAAGTATTATAATATTATTAAATTCTACCTACATATGAAATTCTGCTCCAACAAAATGTTTTATTTTAAGAAACATGTGCCAAAACACAACCATAACCTTTTGATATGTTTTTGTTTTCTTACGTGCTTATATTTTACGATTTAAAAGGAGAGGGTAATATACGCATGTACTGCGCATGCGTGCAGAGCATAAGTTTTGTCATTCTGCGAGTGTAGTTCCCCTACAGAAAAAGGTTTCATTTCTGAGAGACTTTACACAGTCAGTTCAGTCTCCTTAGTCTTACTCCCTGCCGGGTACCCACGACTAAACATTTTTTCATTTTATTAACGTAAAAAATTTTGTTTGTTTGTTATAAATAAATAAAAAATAGTTTAAACTATAGATATGCAGTGTCAGAACTTTGGGTGACTGAGACAAATAGTTTAAAAATTCATTACACAGAAAAAAAAGTATTGAACCAAGAATATTATTCTTGGTTAAAGCAAATCGTAAGAGTGAATACGGCCAAGACTATTATAGTATTGATTCAAGAAAACGATTTTCTTGACATAGTATATTTGGGAAAAGAACATATATTCTTGATCCGAGTAAATGCGGAATTCGACCAAGAAGTTAATTTTTAATTTGAGTTGAAACAATTATTAACTTATATTAATCTTCCCATTTTCTTGGCTCAAGACTAAGGGTGTTGGATGAAATAAATAGAAAAATTAACTGTAAGATTATTGTAAATTTATACTAAAATATTACAGTAATATTACTGTAACGATAATAATAATAATAAGATGATCCGTAGGTTTATCTTAGCCCAATTATTGGAAAAGGAGACTAAATTGAAGGAATAACGTGTATCAATATTAAATATGCATTATTTAGGCTATAAATGCTTTTGAACACTCACCACGATTCGTTTTCCTATTTTATAATTACGTGTCATTTTCTACATCAAGAAAATTAATATATCTAATAGATGTAGATTTCACCTTTTTGTATTAAATAAGTTAGTTTTCATAACAAAAATATCACGAAGTAGTATAAGGAGACCACACGCCAATGCTTAGCAGCGGCAAAAATCAACACATTTTAGGGGGGTTAGAGTTATTAGTATTTGCACCACTAGCAGAGGTTGCGACATTACGGCTGAAATGTAAACCATGGTCGCCATTACACTTCGTCGTATTTCTTTAATTTGTAGGTTATGTTCATATACAGTAGCAGACGAAAAATGTTAGTACAATACTTTAACCACAGAGGCGCAAACTCTGTTAGTGGTGCAATCTCTGAGATCTCTGTCCCCCCAAATATGTGCAGATTTTTTTGTCGCGTGAGGTCTCCTTATACTACTTCGTGAAAAATATATAAGAAGCGAGAAAAATTGAATTTTTTATTAACACTAAAAAATTCAGTTTGAGGTGAGATAAAATACATGGGAATCAGGGGGGATCATCTTGTACACCCATTGAGCGATCATCTTGCCCAAATGACACTAATTTTTAATTTGTTTGTAACTTAACCTAGAAGGTTTGGTAGTCCAAAGTAACAATCAGAACACTTAATTGAAGATATACTGAAGCTATAAGTACAAGGAACTTTGAATTCCAGCTTCTGCAACAAAAGTTACCTAAGTTCAAAGTATAGCTTTCTTTAGATCAAAACTATAAAATTTTTTTAATGACGTGTGTTATCATGACAGTTTGACTGATTCATACACAGAAAAAAGAATAGCACAAGAGATGCCCCAAATAGTAGAACAAGTCGTGTGCTTTAACAATGTACAAGTTGCAAAGCACAGCGCCTGCGCCGAACTAAGTATGTCTGCTGTTCCAAAAAGATACACCAGACGCACTGAATTAAAGCACACGACTTGTCCATCTGTTTGGCGCATCTCTTGTGCTATTCTTTTTTCCGTATAGGTATGTAATTGGCAACGTATTACTGTTTTTACCTGAACGGTAACGCTAATAGGATCTCCAAAGTTCGAATGGATCATCTTGTCCCAAGGGATCATCTCTTATACCTTTCCCCTACTTAAACAAACCGAGGGTTTGACAAATAATTTTTTTTGCATTAAAGTGTCCTCTATCCGAATATGACATTAGAAAATTAATAAAAAATTGTTTAACAATATTTTTTTGCATATATTTAAAAAATTGGTGGATTCTCTTACAAATCCGTACTGGTGGGTTTTTGGGGTCGCTGATTACGAATCTGATATTAATTTTCAAAAATTCAAAATGGCGGATCCAATATGTCGGACAAAAATTTTAAAAATTGGTTGGATTCTCTTACAAATCCGTACTCGGACGTTTTTGGGGTCGCTGATCACCAAGCTGATATTAGTTTTCCTAAATTCAAAATAGCGGAGAGTTTTACTGACTGTTTTTCAATTATTTTGAACATCTTTAGCCATCAGTTCGTAAACTGATGTTTCCAATTCTCACCGTGTGGAGGTAGATATACATCGATAATCTTTTTTTTTATTTAACATTTTTTTTTAATTTTATAAATAAATAAGTTTTAAATCAATTTTTCCTTACATTTTTCATCCTCATCGCTATCATAAACATGATTAATTTCAAGTTTCTTTTGTGACACAGAATAATTTTCGTATTTTTGGAAATAAGATTCTTTTGGAATTGGTATGTCATCTTCACAACAGTCAGTATCACTTAAGCCGTCTTCTTCACTGAATTTATTTTTAGATTCATTGAAAGGATCTGAGTCTGGAATAAAAATTGCGTCAAAATGATCCTCAGCTTCTTCAAACTCAATTGATGAGGATATATTTCGCATCGAGCGTCTTGGTTTTTTCAACGGTAATGTTAAATTTTCCGAGGATACACCTCTTTTTCTTTTTGTTGACATTATA
Organism: Leptopilina myrica (nomen nudum); assembly: GCA_032872475.1. Taxonomy (NCBI): domain Eukaryota; kingdom Metazoa; phylum Arthropoda; class Insecta; order Hymenoptera; family Figitidae; genus Leptopilina; species Leptopilina myrica (nomen nudum). The sequence continues at coordinate 15,220,214 of CM065462.1, read as the reverse complement.
TGACGTGCAAAATACACGGTTATATAAATATGTTAAAATAGTAGGAAAAAACTTGAACCCAAAAATTTTTCGTAAAGAAATATTTTAAAAAACAACGAAAGAAAAACTGAAGAAATAAGAGAAAAATTCCACTTACTTTTGAAGAAACGAAAAATTCATATTATTTGAAGAATAAAAGGTTCCTACTGTTATATATTACATAACGCATTTACATAGCGGGAGAAATACAAATCTACCACCTGGCGGAAGAGAAGAGAATGATAACAAAAAACGCGTGAAGTTTTCAAAATGATAAAAACTTTAAATGTAAAAGAGTATGTGTAATAAATTCTTGTTATTAATTATTATTATTTATTATTGAAAAAGTCAATAAAAAAGAATTTATAATTCAATAACATTAATATGAAAATGATGTAAGAATGACCAGTATTGTGTGTACATACACTTTAAAAAAATTTCTGGGGGAAAATATTTTCAATAATTTAAGAATTTCTTTTTTTTGTTTTTACAATTAAAAATGAATATTTACCAAGATTGAAGAACATAATTGTATAGCTTATAGAGATTCTTTTTATTTCACATTATGTGTTTGACTATAAAACTATTTCACAAACTATAATAAACCATTATGAATAATAATAAAATAGTATCAATATTATATATGTCGTAGGCAAATAGAAGAATCAGGCATTTAGCTTAATTCCTAGGCATTAGGCTAAATTTAGGCAAATAGAATAATGCACATGAGGAGGACGCAAATTCTTCTATCTGCGTGGATTTAGTTAACGATTAAGCTTATTGTCAAGGCAATTGCTAACTGCCTGAAGTGTCCTCGGCAAATAGAAGAATGCACATGTGGTGAACGAGCATTCTTCTATCTGCCTGGATTTAGTTAGTCATTAAGCTTATTGCCTAGGCAATAAGCAAACTGCCTGAAGTGTCCTCGGCAAATAGAAGAGATACAATATTCTATGACCGTATATAAACATAGATATAAAAATAAACTTTTTGAACACTTAATTAATTAGAAATAAACGTCAATTTGTATTTAATGTCTAATTATTCCAATAATATTAAAAGCAATAGGTTTTTTTCTTATTTGTTGCAACAAGTTGTAGACTGATGACATCGTGAATTGCATTTTAATTTCGATTAGAAGCTGCTTTACAATTGCATTTCTTATAACCTTGGCCTCCAGACATTGATTCTATTCCAGAAACACCTGTTACTAGACTTTTTGCTCATCACTTCATCGCACTTTTTTCAAAATCTAATTGATCCACTATATTTAATTCCATTTTTAAATTATTGGGAAAAATTGTCAACCGTTAGCTTGCACGAATATCGAGAAACTGAATTTTATTCTGAATATTATAAAATAAATACTAATTAGCGAATACTTCTACATGACTACAATTATTCATTCTAATAAATTAGTGTTTCGAAAGTTTGTTTAAAAATCTCTGATAAATAATAATACAAATTGACGTTTATTTCTAATTAATTAAGAGTTCAAAAAGTTTATTTTTATATCTATGTTTATATACGGTTATAAAATATTGTATCTCTTCTATTTGCCGAGGACACTTCAGGCAGTTAGCTTATTGCCTAGGCAATAAGCTTAATGACTAACTAAATCCAGGCAGATAGAAGAATGCTCGTTCACCACATGTGCATTCTTCTATTTGCCGAGGACACTTCAGGCAGTTAGCAATTGCCTAGGCAATAAGCTTAATGACTAACTAAATCCAGGCAGATAGAAGAAAGCAGTTGGCCAACCGCTGGCAGTTAGCAGAATGACTGGTTTAAAATGAATTCAATTAGTCATTTAGTCAACTGCCTAGGCAGTTTGCAAACTGTCCAAGACGTTTCAGGCAATTCGAAATGGATAATAAAAATCTTATTTATCAGTCAAAATAAAAAAAAATGTTCTTTATTATACACGTAAAGTAATTCACATTATTCCAAAATGGGAAAAAGAAGAAGACATATTGAAAAATCTAAATACTGTAATAAATGATATTAAAGGGAATATTGTAATTAATTTCTTATTATTATTTGTTAGAACAGTTTGCTGTCTTATGACACCTAGATCCACACATTCTATTTGTTAGAACAGTTTGCTGTCTTATGACACCTAGATCCACACAATATTTTTGCTTTAAAGCAAGAGCATCGATTTATTTTGCATTGACTTTTTGCCGGTTTGCAGTTACATTTTTTCATACCTTGATCACTACTGACTGATTGCATAGACGCAGCTTCTCTTAAAGAAAGAAAATTGTCTTTAGGAACAGCGTTTACGCTTATCACTTCAGTTCCAGTTTTTTGTATGTCGGACCGAGGAAACCAACCATTTATTAGTCCATCTTGCGTTCCAATTTTGTAGACACCATTTTTAATGTCAGTCACTATCCCTAAAATACTGCTAAAATCTAATGGTCCTCGGTCAACATTCAGAACTGATAGTGAAATGCTGTCTCCAATAGTCAGTGGTTGAAAAGTTTGATCTGATATTGTGATATTTTTCCTTCCATTTTAAATTTAAACACTAATATTCCACTTAATTAAAAAAATTGAATTTTATTAACTGGATGAATAAGACGCAGCTGAAATTTGCAAACGACTTTTCGAAACTAAAATAATATTTGATGAATTTTGTAGTTAAATCGTTTTCGAAATTAAGGCCCTAATATTTTATTTATATAATGTAAGAAAACAACAATATTCTTTTGAATAACTTCTTATATTTGTTTACTTTGTACATGTCAATAACAAATGTTAATAAATTACAATATTTCCTTTAATATCATTCATTACAATATTTCGATTTTTGAATATATCTTCTTTTTTTCTAATTGACTGAAACGTCTTGGACAGTTTGCAAACTGCCTAGGCAGTTGACTAAATGACTAATTGAATTCATTTTAAACCAGTCATTCTGCTAACTGCCAGCGGTTGGCAAACTGCCTAGGCAGTTTGCCTACTGCCGGATTATGCTATCTGCCTACGACATATACATTATAATACACGCTCACAATAAAATTACTTATTCCTAGATATTTAGTTTTCACTAAACTTCTCAGTTAAATATGCCGAATATTGCTAGTAAATATTTAATAAATATTTAGGAAAATTTCAGTGCTGTGGGGGTAAATAAAATAAATTCCATTGATATCCAGCGCGACCGGGTTTAGAGTTGCTGGAGCTCTATTTGACGAAAAGTAAAATAATAATAAATACGCGGACGCCAGTTAATTTTTATGACATTAACAAAACACAAAATTTAAAAATAAGCAAAAGATCACAGGGTAGGTACGTTGGGGAACCCTTTATGTAAAACAAAATAAAATTAACCAAGCGACTTCCAGGAACAAAACAAATTTATTAAACAAAATCAAAGAAACATTAATCACTTACGTGAAGTCGATCAAATATCTACTCTTGTCGATCACACAAAATATTATTTCTACAAGTAGTTGAATTTCTCCACACAAGCTTGTCAGATCAAACAGTCACTCAGTGATTACATTCACACGGTCGAACAAAGAGTTACAAGATCTTTTCAAAATTTTGGTAATGCGACAATTGATCAAAATATTGGCGCTTCTATCGATGTAACACTGTAAAAACAAGAAGACTTTCACGCGCGGGTGTAGTTCCTCTGGAAAATGCTGAAAAACAACTGACGCTAAAAGAACCTTTTTGACAAAAACTTCTAAGAAATTGTGGAAATTTCCCAAATATTTCTTTAATTTAAAAGTTTCACAAACTTTTAGTCTAAATAAACCTATGATAAAAAAAACCGGTATCTGGAAAGTCATAAAATAGAATCTCTTGCAAGGCAAAACCCTTAGATATAGTCATCTTTGGACAAACCAAATGTGACAAATATTTTAGAAAAAGAAATATATCTTGGAAGTAACATTTTTAATAACAGTGTTGAATTTTCAATAACAACGTCTGTATTATTCAATTACAAATCAATAGATTTTCATTTTTTCAATAACAGTTTTATATAATTATTAATATTTTATAAAGGACAACGCACAAAATGTAGAGAAATTGGCTTTCGGCCAAATTGGTGGAAACTTCAGGAAGATGTTCTGAACAAATTATGTATGGGTCAATTTGCCCCTAAAAGAATATTTTTCGAGTTACAGAGGGTAAAAGTGAGGAAAATATAAAAACGTAAAGTACTCACATTTTAGTCATTCTGAGGTGTTTTTGTTTAACTTTACTCATCTGATTAACTTTGAGTATCTGTGAAGTTTAGTCGAAGTAAAAATGACAGTTAAGAATGAGTAAGAGTAAAATAAATGCGATTTAAGAGAGAAGTAAACGTCAGAATGACTGGATAGTAAGACAGTTTAGATTGATATGAATATTAAGTGAAGTTACAGAACAGAACTTCCGTTATTGACGAAGCATATTTTTTAATAAATGTTTTTCAAGCATATCAATGTCTTCAGAAATATATTTTTTAAAAGATATCCTGAAGATATTTTAAAGGCAAACTTAAAGATGTCTTACTCAAATTCTATGTCTGTCCTGAAGACGTTCAATTGCATCATATGTATATTTTCAGGAAGTATTTGTGAAATGCACGGGACATGTTAAGGGCATTTTAAGACATGATTTAGTCATTCTCACGACATACTAAGGACAGTTGTGGATATGTTTAGGACATCTTCTGATTTACGACAATAAAAGTTAATCACTTTTTTCTTTTATTCACTATTATCCTAATCTTACATTAATATCCAGTCATTCTGACGTTTACTTCACTCTTAAATCGCATTTACTCTTACTCATTCTTCACTGTCATTCTTACTTCGACTAAACTTCACTGATACTCAAAGTTAAACAGATGAGTAAAGTTACACAAAAGCACCTCAGAATGTCTAAAATGTGAGTACTTTACGTTTTTATATTTTCCTCACTTTTACCCTATGTAACTCGAAAAATATTCTTTTAGGGGCAAATTGACCCATACATAATTTGTTCAGAACATCTTCCTGAAGTTTCCACCAATTTGGCCGAAAGCCAATTTCTCTACATTTTGTGCGTTGTCCTTTATAAAATATTAATAATTATATAAAACGCTAATTTTAAATATTTATATTTGTATAATTCTAACGAAGTGGTGTGTATAACAATCTAAGTGAATGTCGCGATATTTTTAATTAAGAAAGTTATATTGATAATTTATGATCTCAAACTTATTTCACAATTTAAAATAAATATATTTTTCTTTTGAGAATAATTTATTATGTATAAAATTTATTTGATATAATTAATTTTATTTCACATATTGAAATTTAATTTATTAATATTTCTATGAATTTGAAATATATTTGTATGTTTTTATTAAAATCAATCGTTACAAAAAATTTAAGAACTGGAAGTAAATATTCATTAACTTCTAATTGAAAAATACAGACAGTTAATGAAAATTCAGAACTGTTATTGAAAAAATTAAAATCTATTGATTTGTAATTGAATAATACAGACGTTGTTATTGAAAATTCAACACTGTTATTGAAAATGTTACTTCCAAGATATATTTCTCTTTCTAAAATATTTGTCACATTTGGTTTGTCCAAAGATGACTATATCTAAGGGTTTTGCCTTGCAAAAAAATAGTTAAATATATTCGACATTTTAAATTAAAAAAAAATTCTCTAACGAAAATTGAAATTGAACTAAAATATTTATAAGATTAAATACCTTTTTACTATTGGCGACCCGAAAAAATGTGGCCTGGAATTAGAAGTTTCACCGAACCGGGACAAGTGAGAACGAAATATACGCGGAAAGACCCTTTTATTAATCGTCGCCCCACGCGACCCCTCTACTTAGAAAATCTTCCCCGTCTTCCAGCAGTATCCAGCACAAATCCAAACATTTACCGCCCATTCTCAAAGTTCTCGAATCCTCACGAAAGAGGTCAGGAATTAAAAATTTAATTATTTCGGGTCAGAATTATTACTAGCGCGAGAATTTAAAAGATCTTCAATCCCTTTAATTTAATTCAATAACGCGTGTAATTGAAAAGTTGTTGAATTTTCAATTCATTTCTAACAGTGATAGGAATTTTAACAACACGACTCTCCGAAAAAAACGAAAAAAAGTAACTGAAGATATATCGTTTAGATGCTTACTCAGTTAAATTAGCACAACTTAAAGTAATTACATGAAGCTCGGTTAAAATTAATCACATATTATTTTTTGTATTTAAAAAACAGATAGGTAACAACAACTTCGAGAGTTTTGTTCTATTGGTTAAGACAACCCATCGGAGAATTATTTTTAACAGGTGTGTTTTAACCATCTCAGCTCGGTTGTGATAGTCAGTATAACTTATTTTTTTAATCACATCTCATTTATTTTTAAATACTATTTTAACCAAGCTATTTCTACCATTCGGTTAAACGCAATTTTTCTCAGTTTACAATATTTTTTAACCTCAGTGCATGCATTCTTGAGTCAGATTCTATGAATGTGCAACTTAGTTTCGTTTGGTTTCTATTGAATGTCATTTGTTTTTTGTGGTAAAGTAGCAAAAATATTTGTAAAGTGTATAATTATTTATGATTATTTATTTTTAATTCAAACTGATTTCAACATCATTCAAGAAAACACTTTATCAAGAATAAATAATTTGCATGTTATGTTAATGCTTTTGTCAAAATAAATAATATTGATCAACAAAACTAAACAAACGACATTTATTCAATAGAAATTGAACGAAACTCAGTTGTACATTCATTCAAAAATGCGTGAACTGAGGAAGTCCCATGGCAGCGTTTTTCGTTGCGTTTGTAACTAGGACATGAGTGCAAATAGAGCAAACATATATCGCCATCTCTCTCTCTCCAAATTTTCTTGTAACTTTGCAGATTTGTAGTTTTTGACCTTCTGAACAAAAAATGTGTAGGACAAACCTCAAAATAATGACCAATTTCTGAGCTACAGAAGTTCAAAGTTAAAAAAATCAAATAATGTGCGTTACTTGTTCAAGAATGTTTTGTTGACAAAAATCAATTGAATTCGCTTAAAACTGGTTACTCGGGGGTTTTTAGGGTCGCTGATAACGAATATGATATTGGATTTTCAAAATTAAAAATGGCGACTCCAATATGGCGGACTCATTGTAAGAAAGTCAATTGAATTCGCTTGAAACTGGTTACTCGGGCATGTAAATGTCTCTTTCTACAAAAACTTTTACCCTACAGTCTACAGATAGTCTAACCACGTTATTATTTTAGTTACAAATGACACAAGAGCTGCTAGCTGTTTGAGATAAATCATTCAATCACAGGCAATCAGGATCCTCATTAATTTGTGCTAATTCACGTTTTTTATATGCTGAACGTGTTATGCATAACATTTATTTTCAAAAATAAAATATTAATTATATATATTACATATATATATATATATATATATATTATTACCGCACACTGGGTGTGCGACACCCGGGGACTTTTAAGTGTGTTCTCTAAGTTGGAATAGGCTGTTCTACCAACAGTTTTTCAGTGTATATAGGAAAGAATATGAGCTGATACTATAATACTCATTTTTTCATGAAGACAGAAAGCATAATACTCTCATATTTTCCTAAAATGTATTATTTATACGTTTTTGGGGTCCTTCATATCTGAAGTTCGTTTAAAAAATGGAAATGGCAAATCCAAAATAGCGGACGGAATTTAAAAAAAATTATCAGATTTTAATGTCTTTTGACATTGAATAGTTTTTTGGTTTGCCGACTAAGAAATTGAAATATTTGTTAATTTTTTTTAACCCATTAACGCCCAAATGTACAATATTTTTGGACTAAAGTTTGACACTGTATTTTAACATAAACAGAAAAACAGAAAAAATTTCGTAACAGTAATTTATTATTGGCCAAAAACCACTCTTTCAAAAGGCGTTTCAAAAAATTTTATAAATTTATAAATAAACACTGACCTGGAAAACCTATATGGAACAAATTTTGTATTGCGACCAGAAAATCCCCAAAGGACAAGTTTTGAACAAATTCCATGAATTCTCGAAAAATTGTTCCCCATATTTGATTCGCCATTGTGAATTTTTAAAAATTAAGGTCATATTTGCAATCAGCAACCCTGAAAACCTCCGAGTAACCATTTTCGAGCGAATTTAAAAAGTTTTAAACTTTTTCCAATATTTTGATTCCGACATTTTTAATCTTTTAAATCGAATCAAAATCGGACTTCAGATTTGTATTAAGCGACCCCTGAAACGTTTAAGAAAGTTTCGTTCAATTTTTTTCCAGAGATTTTGCAATTTCTATTAACGATATTATTTGCCGGTTTGTGATTTTCTTGACTTTCTTCGCTTGTAATTTAGACGCCATATTGGATTTTAAAAAACGCCCACCTGTTATTGAAAGTACACGAGTGTACTTATTTTTTAAGCCCTTAAACGTTTTTTTTCATTGTGCCAATTTTTGGCCGCAGCTTTGTTTTTGTTGACGTGGTACGTCCCATATATTAAATGTTTAACCTAAACTGAAAAATTTGGCCTCCAAAATTTTTTTTTTAAAATAGGTATCTGTTTTTCTGTCAATACAGAATACCCTGTTAAAAATTGTTGTTATAAATTTTATACAAAAATGTTTAAATCAATTATCATATATAATTTTGAAACTACAACCAACATTTCTAAGTTTAATACAAATTTTTGTATTTTTTGTATCACTCTCACCATTTTAAAAAAAATACATTTTGAGAAAATTGCATTTATAGTTTTTGTTCATAAGTTTGGACATTTTTTTAAATCATCAGATTTGATTGAAAATCGTTACGTAACGGTTTTTTGGGTCGCTGATTACAAATATGTCATCATTTTTTCAAAATTAAAAATGGTGGATGCAATATGGTGGACGAAAAAAAATTAAACGAAAAACAAAATTAAAATAAAAAAATTTTCTTTTCCGCCATATTGGATCCGCTATTTTGAATTATGAAAATTTAATATCTAAGTTGTGATCAGCAACACCAAATACATGTCTGTTTGTCTTTTTTTAAAATGCAAATAAGAAAACATTTCAATCATTCGATTGCTTATCCACATACAAAAACATCTTTGACATGACGAAAAATAAGAATGTATAACTTTTGTTTTACTTCGAATTTTGCAATACTAGTTTAGGAGAGTATTCTTGACACTATAAGAAATCCGAAAATAAAAACAAAAAAATTTTTTTTTGACATTTTGAACTGTAATGTCCCCTTAATAAGGAAAAATGTGACATGCCTTTATTTATTTTTTTAAATATATTCAGGAAAGTCAGGAAAAAGTAAAAAAATTTTGTGAAAAGTACTGAAACAATATTCAATTTCGAAAATTCATAAGGAATGCTTCTTTGTCACGCCCCTAGGGCGAACGAATAAACGTTCGATCTCCTGCTGACTGGTAGGTCTAAGACAACTTGGTACCAGCAAATCCTGTAAGAGTGGTGGTGGCCCAACCACTCTTCCCTCCAGTAACTCAGGATGCGCCGGGTTCGTCGTACCCGTAGGGCGTGACACCTCTTCAGTACTTTGAGCGCTCCACATGACGCGACCGCTTTTAGTCCCAACGGCCCGTGGAGGTTCAGGAACCTCAGGAGCACCAACTCCCGTAAAAGAAAAGGAGCTCCGACACTCCGTTAGGGGGTCCGGTTTGCCCCACTCTCCCCTAATGTAATATATAATATTATATATTAATAGAAAATGGAAAATTTTATAATTTTACAAATTTTATTATCATATAGCATTGACTGCAGTTTAAAACAAAGAAAAAACATTTCGAAAATATAGCACTGCGTGTAATTTTTTTATCTAAAACTAAATGCCCAATTGAAGAAATTTACAAAAAGTAAAAAATTTTCTTGAATTAATTTATTACATTGCACTTTAAGTAGTTGCGGACTATTTTTAGAAAAACCTTATAAAAAAAAGTACAATTCATTATTGACAATTGTTTAAAATATTCTTCGAATTTGAATTTTAATTTTGAAGTTGAGTTGTACGTATAAAAGGTTAGTTTGCCATTTATAAGAGTTTAATTTAAAAAATGAAGAAAATAATTTAGATAGTATATAAATTTTTTGATTGATATTTAATCAAAATTGGTTAATTTACTTGTTTAGATAGATTAATATGTAAACAACCAGAAGAAGAGTTAAAAATTGATTTTAAAACTTATCTAAGACAGGATAAGATTCACCACAATTTAATTACATTTTTCTATAAAATTTGTAAATATTAAAAAATTTATTAATACTTAATATTAAGTGCATTAAATATAGTTTTGTATAATGTGCTGACTTTTATTTTATAATAGTGGTGTAAAAATTCTACCTGTAATATTCAGTCTTTCAGGATTTTCCATGATTTAAATAACTTATATCATCTTATCAGATGCAAAACGAAATAATCTAATTTTAGTCTTAATATTTAAGTTTGACATTCTTTAAAATCCCATAAAATTTTTGCTATGGAGAACAAGCTGGTTTTTAGTTTTATTTTGGTTAAAAAAATAAAATCTGCTTTCAAAAATGTATTTGTTGGTTAAAATACAAGTAAAGTCTTAATACACTTGCATTTTAACCAATAAATACATTTTTAGAAGCACATTTTTTAAACCTGAATAAAACTGAAAAACAGCTTGTTCCTCATAGCAAAAATTTGATTGGATCGACAAAATATTTTTAAAAAAGTAATTAAAATGTCCGAAAATTCAAAAAGACTCAATATTAAAGGAAAAACTTTCCACATATTTTACATTAGAAAATTAAAAAGTCAGCGCACAAAATTAATACTTAGCATAAAAATTAAAGTGCATAGAAAGTAGTCAATATTAAGTTGTAATAAATTTTAAAATTTTCACAAACTTTTAAAAAAATAAGACTGGTTTACAGTGAAATTGCCAATCGAACAAAACATTTTTTTTTCGATTAGTAAGTGTTTTCTAAGTAAGAAAATCATAGTTTTAATTTTTTTCCCTCGTGTAGTTTTTTAGTAGCTTCAAATTTTGTATTTTTGAGCAGCGACGGAACTTAAATTTACCTGTAGAAAAATCAACTCGTCTAAAAATGATGAATATGATGTCGTTGGAAAGTTAATTAAATTATCTTTCAATCCATATATTGCAGAATAAAATTGAATGAAAATTGAGAGAGCTACAGTCAATACAAAATCAAATTTCATGGAAATTTTGATGATTTTTAGACACTTGAGTAACTTTTGATAATTTTTTCCACAACAAGCAGTAGAAAATATTTAAATTTTAAATTTTTTATTGATAGCTTCTTCCATTGAGAAACTTTTGAGCCCTTGTGGACCTTGATTGGATTAAAAATGAAAATTCTACACTACATTTAGTGAACGAAACTACTTTGCCATTTTTAGTATACTTTTCAATATTTGCAGCAAACATGCAAATAGTAAAGTTAAGTTAAGTGCTAAAGTTACTAAAATCACACATCAAGAAATTCTAGAGTTTCTCAATTCGAATACAATGTCAAATAGCAATATTTCAAAATGGCGGATCCAATATGGCGGACAAGTTTTTTTAAAAATCGATTAAATTTATGACAATTTCGTTACTCGGGGTTTTTCGGTGTCGCTGATGACGAGTCTGATGTCAGATTTAAAAAATTAAAAATGGTGGCTTCAATAGAGTAGACGAGTTTTGGCTCTCTGATTACAAATTCGATGTCATATTTTGAAAATTCAAAGAGGTGGATTCAGTCTGTGCGAACATATTTTGAAAGTTTAAAGATAAATTCATGAAAATGAAATCTTTGGGGTTTCTGGGGTCCCTTAAAGTTAATTACATATATATAAAATGTATTGCAGTTAAAAAGTTATAGAAATTTATTGAAAATTAAAAACTAGATAGTTTATCGCAATTAGAGTTAAGTTTTTATTTTCCATCAACATAACATCAATTTAAAAATTTTAAAACCGATGTTGGTTTCGGAATTAGAGACCCCACAAACCCCAAAGATTTCATTTTCATGAATTTATCTTTAAACTTTCAAAATATGTTCGCACAGACTGCATCCACCTCTTTGAATTTTCAAAATATGACATCGAATTTGTAATCAGAGACCTAATCAGAGAGCCAAAACTCGTCTACTCTATTGAAGCCACCATTTTTAATTTTTTAAATCTGACATCAGACTCGTCATCAGCGACACCGAAAAACCCCGAGTAACGAAATTGTCATAAATTTAATCGATTTTTAAAAAAACTTGTCCGCCATATTGGATCCGCCATTTTGAAATATTGCTATTTGACATTGTATTCGAATTGAGAAACTCTAGAATTTCTTGATGTGTGATTTTAGTAACTTTAGCACTTAACTTAACTTTACTATTTGCATGTTTGCTGCAAATATTGAAAAGTATACTAAAAATGGCAAAGTAGTTTCGTTCACTAAATGTAGTGTAGAATTTTCATTTTTAATCCAATCAAGGTCCACAAGGGCTCAAAAGTTTCTCAATGGAAGAAGCTATCAATAAAAAATTTAAAATTTAAATATTTTCTACTGCTTGTTGTGGAAAAAATTATCAAAAGTTACTCAAGTGTCTAAAAATCATCAAAATTTCCATGAAATTTGATTTTGTATTGACTGTAGCTCTCTCAATTTTCATTCAATTTTATTCTGCAATATATGGATTGAAAGATAATTTAATTAACTTTCCAACGACATCCTATTCATCATTTTTGGACGAGTTGATTTTTCTACAGGTAAATTTAAGTTCCGTCGCTGCTCAAAAATACAAAATTTGAAGCTACTAAAAAACTACACGAGGGAAAAAAATTAAAACTATGATTTTCTTACTTAGAAAACACTTACTAATCGAAAAAAAATGTTTTGTTCTATTAGCAAAAAAAAGTTTTTAATTTGTAAACCTGTATAATTAAAATGTGATGGCTTTTGACATTCCATAGGTACCGTGAATGAGGTTAATTTTGTTCAATTTTTCAATTCTTTTTTAAATAACTTCGGGAAACGATGAAAATAAATATTGGCACTAAAAATATATTATTTCTAACCCTTTGTCTTTCCTATTACTGCATAAAGAAATTAAAATATGTAACAGAAAATTATTTATAAGCCGTTTTGTTGTGAGCGACTTTACCTTTAAATGAGAGTAAATTCGCTCACCATTATTATTTTGGCAAAATATATTATAATCTGCAAAAATAAAACTAAATATTCTTTTGAATCAATCAAGAAAAAAATTAAGAACAATGTCTAAAGTTATTGGAATAAATATTTAATATTGTTTTATCAATAAGTAATTATATTCAATCATTCAACTAAACGTACTCATAACCATAAAAAATAAGTTTAGGTTTGACAATTTAGTGCTTAAACCGTTTTAAATCGTTTAATTTTCAGTTATAAGAGTACTATTATTTTAAAAAATCGAATTATAAATTAAAATAATTAACATACTTAAAATATCCAGGTCCAAACATCTTTTTTGTAGACTTATTTTCTAAACAAATTTACACTATAAATTTGAATTTTTTTTAATTGATTTTTTGCAGAATCTATTTATTGCTTTCAGTTTTGTGCTTTATGAAAATCATGTTTGCGATACAGGAAATGTAATGCTCAGAAGGATTCAACTTAAAGATTTTCAAGTAAAGCTATATTACCTACGTTTTCATACTACTTGTTCAGTATGAAAATTACTAACTTGTGGTTTAAATATAATTTTTATTGAAAGTTATCAATGAATCTGCTGCAAATAAATTTTAAATTAAAGTTTACTATTTATATTAACCAAAACAATTGTAAATCTTAAATATTTTTCTCTAAAAAGTATGTTAATCAAATTTTAAAAAATAGATATCTGTTGAGCGAATTTACCCTACATGAGCGAAATTAGCCTCTCTTACGGTAAGTATTAAAGTCAATGATTATCCAGTATTATCGGTATGTTTACATAATAATCTATATACCTAAACTTTTAACAAATAAAAATAAAAATATTAATATAATTATCTAATATATTATTCCCCTGTTTTTTATTCAACATCACAGTTATCAAATTAACCTTTTTAGAAAATTTTAACCAAAAACAATTTTATCAAATATTATCAAGAATTTTGTTAAAAAACAATATAAGATCAAGATTTGAATTGAAAGTCAAGATAAATTCTTGTGCTTGAAGTTTTCTCGCTTGAATGCTATTTGGACGAACGAAAGAAAAATAAGAAAATGGATGATCAAACTTAAAATATTATTATATACTAGCTGTCGTACCCGTCTTCGACGGGTTTTAGTCCCTACTATAATACATATATGGGGCAAAATTCCTCAACTGTTCCCACATAAAAAAAAAGTTTTTGGGTCGGGTTGATATTTGCCAAAATAGTAGTCCTAATAGACTAACACTCAATTACTTAACGGTGGGACCCTATAACTGTGAGTTTCGAAGATACAGGAGTTCGAATTTTTTACTTTCGTGCATTATCATAAAACTTCGTCTTTAAATAACTTTTACAAATCTGAACCAATTGAACTTTTATCATATATTTTTGAAAAGGTTTTTTCCTCTACTTTAAAAATATAAAATCAAATTTTAAATATTTTTATAAAAAAGGGTCTTATTTTAAATTTAAGGAAAAAAAGTTATTTAAAGACTAAGTTTTATGATAATGCATGAAAGTAAAAAATTCGAACTCCTGTATCTTCGAAACGCATAGTTATAGGATCCCACCGTAAAGTAATTGAGTGTTGGTCTATTAGGCCTACTATTTTGGCAAATATCAACCCAATCCCAAAACTTTTTTTTTAAGTGGGAACACTTGAGGAATTTTGCCCCATATAACAGTTTGTCTACCAATCTGGAAAACCGGAAAATAATAGGGAATTTATATTGACAGGAAAAAATAATAATTAGTTATAATTAACTGCTTTAGTAGGAAAATACTACTATTTGAATCTGGGACTGACATTTTATTATCAAATCAGTTATTTTTAACTATTTTAAATGCAGAGAACAATGTTTGTTAATTTGTGTGAATTACCTACTATAATAAGAATTTTTTTATAAGAAAATTACTGGTTTAGCTTATTTCTATTTTTTATCGGTCACATTAAATTCCTGGATATTTCCCGTTTTTCCCGGCTGGTAGACACCCTGTTATTATAACTTTTGTCTTTAAATTGCTCAAAACATCTTTAAAAGTAAAATCTAGAATTAAAATAAAAACTTTTTAACATCTATGTTTTTACCCAGTAGCATAGTGCTTGTATTGTATCACATGTGACTTACAATTCTTGACATCCTGCAATACCATTTTAATAACAAAAAATTATATTTTCAATATTTCTAAAATTCTTGCAAGTAGATAATATTGGATAAATTGGATTAATAAATAATTCTGTATTGTATTATTTTGACGTTAAAATCTTAATTACAGATCCCAAAAATAGTACTGATTTAAATTTAATAGTAATTAGTATCAATTATATTTTTCTCGTTTTTTGACATTAAAACCATTTTTAAACAGATATTTTAAAAACTTTCCATTAAAAAATGTGAAATTTGTAAATTTTCGATTTTTTGAAAATATTTTTATATTTATATCTTAGTTATAGGATAGTATTTTTGCAAAATTATGCTATAATGTGCCTAAATAACATGTAACACTCAAGTATAGAAAGTTTAAAAGCAATCCATGAAAAAATGTAAAATTTTGAATTTTTCGATTTTTTTAAAATATTGAATACCTTCCGTTCTAATTAATATTTTTTAAATCCGTAAATTGATAAACCTGCCTTGGGTCAATATTTAACAATGTGCCAAATTTAGTTCAAATCGATAAACGCGTTTTTGTGTGATTGGGGTACAATTATTTATTAAAACATTGATGGGAATAACAACTATTTATGTTAAAATTTTGAATTGTAAAGTAATGTACAGACAAGCGTCTGATTTTATTAATAAGGATTAAATAGAAATATTAATTGGAAATCAATTGGAATTAATAATTGTAATTTTTTCATTTTTTTGAATTTTTCGAAAACATTTTTATACTTACATTATAGGTATGGAATATAATTTTTTGCAAAATTATGCTAAAATGTGACTAAATAACATGCAAAACTCAATTATAGAGCGTTTAAAAGCAATTCATTTAAAAATCTAAAATTTGAAAAATTTCGATTTTTAAACATTTTTTGAAAACATTTTTATACTGATATCTTGGTTATAAGACATTATTTTTGGCAAAATTATTCTGAAATATGACTAAATAACATATTATACTCAATTATAGAAAGTTTGAAAGCATTTTTAAAAAAATGTACAATTTGAACATTTTTGATTTTTTAATTTTTTGAAAAAATTGAACATCTCCAGTTCTAATTAAGATTTTTTAAATCTGTAAATTTTATAAACTTTTCTTGGCTTAAGGTCTAACATTCTGCCAAATCCGGTTCAAATCAGTGAACGCGTTTTTGTGTGATTGGGGTACAAAGATTTTGTGACAGACATACATACATACATTACAATTTTTAAGATTATTTCTAGAATCATTGATGTCAATAACAACTATTTATGCTAAAATTTTGAAGTTTAAAGCAATGTACAGACAGATATTTGATTTTATTAATAAGGATAAGGATTATAATAATCAACATAATCTGTCCTCACCTAAAGTTAGGGTTGTTTTATTCCAATTTTTTATTTTATATATTATATCTGGCTGTGTGTAAAAAAATAATGTGTATTGTTTTAATTTGTTAGTTTCATTAAAAATTAAATTTTGAATAATATTATTTAAAAATTCTAGAAAATGAATTGAATTTTGGAAGACTTGCAGTTCAAATTATTAAGTATCTCGAAATTTTAAGCAAATAAAGAACGATAATTATTAAAAATTTTTTTTTACAAAAGATATTAAAATTTGAATAAGTCAATTTGGAAATTTTTAAAAAATTAGAGTTTTTAAAAATAGTAATTAATTTTTTTTTAAATAGGTACTTGAATTCACGATAATAATTTTAACGAATCGAAACAATTAGAAATTTTATTTTTTCCTCTTTAAAAATTGTATATAAATATAATTATATTTTTGAAATTATATCATTTTTTGAATTTACGAAAATTATTCGGTTTAAATAATTCAATTCTCGAAGTTGAATTCTGATGAGAATTGAGTTAACAAAAATTTCAGTTAAAATTTTGAAAAGTAACTAGATTTTAGTCAGTGTGCTGCGAGTTGTTTTGTCATTTTTATTTTACAATTGTATTTGCATTAAAATTATTTTAAAATTTAATAAAGAAAAACATTTTTACCACAATTCAGAAGTGGGATAGTAAGAAGTGGTGATTTTATGGTTAGAATTCCGGCGTCGTCGCGTCTGTGTATTCGTTCGTATTGAAAAACGTGCGAAAGTTTAATGAGACATTTTGTCGATGAGTCTGGATGGAAAAAGAAAAGTTCGAAAATTATATATATCGAATAAAGTCGTTGCGGCCTAATTTTAGAAAAAATTGATTCTTTCAGGAATGATTCTTTATGATGTCTAGGGAACGAAATAAAAATAATTATGTTAAAATATTTATTACTTTTCTCAAAATATGAATGTAAAGTGGAGAAGGTGCCGAAAATGTCACTTTTTTAGCTGTTAGAAAATGTATAAAAAACATAGAAAAATGCTTCAAAATGTAAAAAAAGTTATTGATTCTTGTTTAAAATTACTTAATTAATTAATCCGTATTCAATAAACTAGTAAAAATTAAAATAATAGATAAAACAGGGTTTTAAAGTTGGTGTGCCAAATAACCTAATTTTTGCAACTTTTATCAATGAATTACAAGAAAGTGAAATTGTTAAATTAAAAAAAAACTCACCGAATATAGAGTATTTTCGATGAAGTTTCAGATTTTCTTATCAGTTATTCTGTTTTTCCTTTAAATATACAAGAAATATTAAGTTGAAAATACGCGATTTCCAAATTTTTGCAAACTTTGCAACTTAATATGTCCGTTAAAGAAAAATAAAAAAATTTGGCACTTTCGCAGCTATTAAATCACACCAAAATCTATACGCACCAAAAAGTTTCGTTTTGGTCCCGAATCTAATTTAAGAGATACAAGTCTTTACAAAATTTTACTTTATTTCAGGTTAAAACTGTATATTGTCTTCCAAGTGAAGTTGGTTTTTTCTCCTTAGCTATGTTTTGATCACGGTAATTCAATTGCAAACCAACTTCAGTTGGAAGACAATATACAGTTTTAACCTGAAATAAAGTAAAATTTTGTAAAGACTTGTATCTCTTAAATTAGATTCGGGACCAAAACGAAACTTTTTGGTGCGTATAGATTTTGGTGTGATTTAATAGCTGTGAAAGTGCCAAATTTTTTTATTTTTCTTTAACGGAGATATTAAGTTGCAAAGTTTGCAAAAATTTGGAAATCGCGTATTTTCAACTTAATATTTCTTGTATATTTAAAGGAAAAACAGAATAACTGATAAGAAAATCTGAAACTTCATCGAAAATACTCTATATTCGGTGAGTTTTTTTTTAATTTAACAATTTCACTTTCTTGTAATTCATTGATAAAAGTTGCAAAAATTAGGTTATTTGGCACACCAACTTTAAAACCCTGTTTTATCTATTATTTTAATTTTTACTAGTTTATTGAATACGGATTAATTAATTAAGTAATTTTAAACAAGAATCAATAACTTTTTTTACATTTTGAAGCATTTTTCTATGTTTTTTATACATTTTCTAACAGCTAAAAAAGTGACATTTTCGGCACCTTCTCCACTTTACATTCATATTTTGAGAAAAGTAATAAATATTTTAACATAATTATTTTTATTTCGTTCCCTAGACATCATAAAGAATCATTCCTGAAAGAATCAATTTTTTCTAAAATTAGGCCGCAACGACTTTATTCGATATATAATAGTCTGACCCATATGCAAATTTTTTTTTAATGAAACAGTCGGAGACATGGGGATGAGTGCTGAAGAATCTCATCGGGTGCTAAAGGAGATCAAAAATCAAAAGTGGATAAGAGAAGAGGATAAATAAATTGTTCTATTATATATTATCATTACATTCTGTTATTTATTAATAATTATGCACTACTCCGAGTAAAGAATAAAACTATATTTTTTACTATTTCTTGAAATTGTTAACACTGCATGGTTAAAACTACAATACTATATAAACTTAGAATTGGAAACAAATTAATAAAAATGTTAAACGTGAACATATGTACACAGATAGAATTGTATCTGAACGTAAAAATAAAATAAATTTTTTAAGTTTTTAAAACTTGGAACATATATATACACAGATAGATTTATATCTGAAAGTGAAAATAAAATAAACTTTTTAAGTTTTAAAAACTTCGAACATATATATACACAGATAGATTTATATCTGAAAGTGAAAATAAAATAATTTTTTTTAAATTTCGAAACACATGGTATAAAAAATTTTAATGGAGAAACCAAATGATTGAAAAATGAAAAATATGTAAAAATTATGCAAATTTTCATAATTTGGAAATTGAATTTTTGAAAAATTCGAAAAATTAACATGTGTTTTTTTATCATTATTTACGTTAAATATTGTTTTTAGAAACCAATTTTTAGCATTCCATTCTTCTTAGTATATTATTGAAATATGACATCTTAAATAATAATTCGAAATTGAATAATCAAAACGTATTTTGTAGAAGAAGAAAATCAAATGTTCTATGGAGTCGACGTTTTTAGTTAAACTATTTCTGATCGCGAAACTACAATATTCTTTACTCTTCGTCAGGAAGTAGAGTCATCTTCGCACCTCTATCCGCTGTTGATTTTTTATCATACAAATTTTTAGGATCCATCAAATCTAAATGTGTTTTTGTGATTTTTGTTAAAATAGCAGACTCATTTCTCGATTGCAACGCAAATCGTGTAACACAAATAGAATTGAAAGTCCTATTCCCTAATCGATTTCGTAGTTTTGTTTTAATAGAAGGCAACATGGAAAAAGCTCGCTCCACTTCGGCATTGGAATGCGGAAGTGTACGAACACGATTCAAAAGAAGAGTTAAATTGGGAAAGCGAGATTCGTTATTAATATTGATGAATGTTCCGATATTTTCCCACATATCATCAAATGACAATTTTGCCAATTTTTCCTTCTCTTCAACACTGAGGTCTTTCAAGGAGTGCCATTCTTTTTGAACAGTCTCAAATTTGAAAACTTCTGAAAATCCCAATTTCTCGCAAACTTTCCAAATCCATCGGAAAGTATTTTCTCGATTGGCATTAAATGCCAGATTTGGTCTAAAAAATGATACAGCAGACAAAAAGCCATCATTAAAAGGCAGACGATCTCGAATTTCGGAACTTGCAGTGACATAAAACTGTAAGCAGTTAGTTAAAAACTCATTAATTTGAACAGAAGACAAAGATTTCTCATTCAAATAATTCATCGCTTCTAAACCAACGTCAATTTCATTTAATGCCAACTGATTAGATGATGTAGAAAAATGTACGTGATTAATTATTTGAAAAAACAATTCCGGTTGAAGAAGACCTGGTTTTAAGTATTTACTCAGAATCCACTGGAAGTATTTCCTGAACTAAAGTTTCACGTTTCTGAAAAGTCGCGTTGTAAGAATTAAACTTGTTCAAGGTAAAATCAAGAAAATGAAAATAAGCTAAAGTCAATGGATTATGCATTTTCTGTAGCAAATGTTTCACTTTTGTAACTTTTCCTTCTCCATCCTTTTGCTTTCCTTTCGGATCTTCCAAATCAATGATAGTTAAAAATTCAATAAGACGATCCCAGAATTTAATAATAACACGAATACAAGAATGTCGAACTAGCCAACGAGTTTTCGCATGACTAGGAATTTTCTTATATTCACCTTCTAATTCTAAACAAATTTCGCGATAAATTGCTGTCCTCTTTGGACTTGCATTAATAAAGTTCGGAATTGATTCAATAATAAAATCAACATCTGGGATTTTCTCGCATGAATTTTTAGCTGCATTGTGCGCAGAATGATCTACGCATGGCAAAACTGTAACATTCGGATTTTTTTCTAATAAAAGAGTTTTAAAAGATGAATTTTTTCCGAGCATAACACTAGCACTATCCGAAGCAAGGCCGACAATATTTGATAAAGGGATTCCCTTTTCGGATAAAGCTTTTTCAAAAGCTTTGAAGATTTCCCGTGCTGAACAATCCGTAGCATCTAAATTTACATTCTCAAGCAATTCTACCCTTACTTTACGCGTTTCTTGTTCAACATATCGCACGACGATCGAAAGCCACTTTTCCGAAGTTATATCACTCGATTCATCTACGTAGATTGAAAATGGAGTTTTTTGCAAAATACGCGATAGACGTTGAGTTTCTGCGGTACAAAGAACATTATTTACTATTGACGTCATTTTAGTACGACCTAAACGCGCTTCTTTTAAAACCGCGGGCTCAATGGTTTGAAAAAGAGAAATCATGTCATTCGCGACGGAAAAAGGAAGATTTTTTAATACACAAAAATTCGCGATTCTAAGTTCTGCTTCCTTCACTTTATTTTGAAAATTTTTTAAACCGTCCAAATCGGAATTTACATCATTGCATTGGTTATTTAAAGAAGAATCTAAATTTTTATTTACATCTACAACTTCATTTGAAGAAGCGACAAAAGATTCATTTACGTCTAAATCTTTCTTTGAAGAAGACGCAAACGAATCTTTTGTATTTAAAACTTCATTTGAAGAGGAAGCAAAAGATTCATTTGGATTTAAAAGTTCTGTAGAAGAAGAGGCAAATGAATCATTTCTAAGTGAAATAGTTTGCGAAAAAGATATGTTACCGAGATTATTTTCAATTTCATGTGAAGAATCGGTGGTAAAATTTGAAATACCATTCTGACTATCAATCCCGTATGCCAGACTTTTTTCAAAAAGTTTACACATTTTTTGATGCACGGAAGTCGCTTCGTGATCACGAATTTGAGATTTTCCACAATTTAAAGTTTTAAAAGGGACTTACCCGAATTAATTCAAAAAAACAACAAATCTGGAATCCTTTGAGAAAACTAATTTTACATCATGAAACCGCGTGAAAATGGAAAGAACAAACACTGATAACTTCACTACTGTTGGATTAATTCGAATTAAATTAGAAAAAATGGAAATTATATATTCAGAATAACAAGAAGATTTAGAAAACGGAATTTTATTGCCAATTTTGATTCTTACCTTTGACAGATCAAAACAATTATGGCTGCCCATTTATGACAAAAACAAAAGAGAAACGAAAAAAGCAATATTAGTATTTTATACTCCATACTTTAAAAAGTGGGAATTTTGAAATAATAACATTAAAATCTACTGTAAAAATAAAAAAGCTGACAATTATTTTAATTATTGACAATTTTTGAATAATATTAAATTCTTAAATTAATTCTCAACGATTTTAGACCAAGATTAAAAAATTCAATATATGTATGAAAACTTTTTATTCTTATTAACTTGAGAATTTTAATATTTTAGTTAAATTGTGTGTTCTTATTTATAGAATATAATTATAGAAAATTGTAACACATTAAAATTTTTATTGAAAACTATTAATTTCATTGTATAATACTAAGAAAAATTGTTCAAATGGAATTTTTTCAATGGCTTTCCAAATATATTAAATAATTTTCAGTTACCATTGACTAATTATGTTTTTTCAGCTTTAAAAATGTTTAACTTATTTTTATTCAATTAAAAAATAATTTTTTAAATTAAACATTACAAGGTCATTGAAATACTGGCAATAATCAACTTATTAATTATTTAATTTAAGAAAGTAATTAAAGATTTCAGTGAAATTGGCTGAATACCAATCATTGTTTAAAAAAAAATTTTGCTTTGAAAAATTGTTATTTGTTAGGAGCACTTAACAATTTTTTGTTTTATTTAAATATCTAATTCTATAATAATTATACCGCATTTATTTCACTCTCTAAATTAAAATTAGTGATTGACTTCTTGCTTTCGAATTAGTAAATTTTACTAATAAATAGTCCATTTTCACTAATTTATCAAATTTACTAATTCAAAAGCATAAAGTCAATATCACTAATAAAAATTTAAAACCATTTTTATTGATTTTTAATCATTAAAAAGCGAAAAGTCAGTGGTTAATTCAAATTTAGAGAATATATTTTTATTAATTTTATTTAATAATTATTTAAATTATTACATGAAATTATTATTAATTATTAATATTAATATTTTGTTATTAATTAAAATATCTATATAAAAAAAAATTATTTTTCTTAAAAAAAAATTCTCGAAATTGAATAATTACTAATAATTAATTTATAATAATAATAATAATAATAATAATTCATCATAAATTGCTATAATAAATAATAAAATTATTTATTATATATTATTAATAATTTTTTTCAATAATGAATTTAATTATTAAACAAATTTTGTTATTTTTCTAAAAATAATATTATCTAATATTATTTTTTACCATTATTAATTTTTTTTAATAATTAATTTCACAACGAAAAGCAATTATTATTACTATTATTTCAATAATTAAGTAATTGAGTTAATATTTCTATTCCTTATTTCAACTCGTAATTTGAATTTTAGCGCCTTTTACGCTCAGTTGAGGTTAGTATTCGCCTTTATAACAGAAAAGAGAAAAAGGCTTTCATTGCCGTGTATTCTCCGTTTCCTCCGCCGGTGGGTATAGTGGGGGAAGAATTGGCGGCGTGGTGGGGTAGGATTTCCGCCTCCTGCTGGCATCCCTGGGACATATAGTTTCGCGTTGTCCAATTAAAAAAGGTCTGAAATTCAAGGAGATAAAAATAGTATATTTTAATAAAAATAACGAATTAGTACGAAAATTTTTGACAGAAATTGAAATCCGAAAAACAAAATTAAAACGACAAATTGTTAGGGATTCTTCAGTGAGCATAATTAAAGCTACTGTAGTTTTGCGCGAAAGTTTAAAAATAGATCAAGTAAATTCTGTGTTAGAGGGGTTTGGAAATAAAGTTGTAGAGTCTTTGTGAATAGTTAACGAAATTATGAAGATGGATATTTGCGACTTAAGATAAAAATTCTTTCAGTAGAAGCATTTCCAATCATAAAGCTGCGAAGTAATCCAACTGAGTGGGATGAAGTAATTACGGACGAGAATAATGGTAGCAATAGTAAAAAAAAACAATTTCACCGAAAAAAGTCCTTAAGGGATCGCTACCTCACCGGCAGAGAAGAGATTCGTTGAAGCACCCGAAATCCGAAGGGCAGAGCACTCGAGGAAAGAATTACAGGGGCGAATAATTAATCTCACAACCCCATACTTAATTTTTAGGATATGCAACAGATTTTCTTTTTTTTAGAAGGAACGTAACGTGAGAATTATTCTCCAATCACAAAGAATATAAGTCAGCGGGAATAGTGACGGAAACTGACGTGGAATTTGTTAGTACGTCTTATTTCGTAAAATGTACTCTAAATTTAAGTAGACACCCTTAGGCTAACGGCTTGGTTGAGAGGTTGAATAAAACTCTTTTGTCGAGTATGCGAATTTCTTTAGAGACCGAAGAAAAAAGAAAAAATTTCCTTAACAAAAAATTCAGAAAAGTGTAGAAAAAACTAAAAATAACTCCGGTTTGCCCCACTCTCCCCTATTCTACTATTTGGAAATATTACACGATTTCCTCAGAACTTCCTTAAGAAAAAATTCAAAAAAGTGTAGAAAAAACTAAAAAAATCTCCGGTTTGCCCCACTCTCCCCTATTCCAAATTGAAAATACCAAAATTTTTTTTTGGGGCTTCAAGACGAGACTACTGAGTAGACTTCCTATGAGTTTCATTGAAATTGGAGGGGTAGAACACATAAGTAATTAAAATTGTTATTAAAAATATGGAATTTTTAAATTTACCATCTTGCAAATATTTTCTTTTAAAAGAGTGAACAATTTTGTGTATTCAGTGTAAGTTTCATTAATTTATTGTAAAATGCTCCCTTTAAGAGAACCTACTGCGTTTTTTTACAGTTTAGATAAATTATTTTATGCTTTAACATTTATCAAGAGGTCGTATTATATTAATTTAATCTAATTAAGGGCATGTGCAGTAACGGAATAAGAAAAAAAAAGTTTTTAATGGAAAGAACAGTATTAATTTATGAACTTTTAGTTCAAACAAATTATAAACAATTGAATATTCAAAAATTTGCATTTTCATGTGTTTGTGATTAATATGTTTGGTCTTTTTTAGATCTATGGTTGCCTGTGACGAATTTCAAGATGCCATTAATTTACCAATTGGACCTACAAATACCTTCGTGTTAGTCCGTAAACGTGATGTAAATCAGTTATCTAACTTTTTCATTCCAAAACCTCAATATTCGTTTCCTCTACAAGCATCTTCTTTTCATATTCGAATTGATCACAGCAAGAATATTCAGATGAATTGCCGTTGTTCAAGTGCAGTTAAAATTTTTCATGATTCTAAAAGTGATTATCACATGGAGAACGAAAACTTAAATTCCTCTAACCAATCAAGTAGTTGTAATTCGTCTTCATATCAGTGGTATCAAGCGAGAAATGTGATAAAGGGCTTTAAATTTTTTAGATAACTGTATACGTATTAGTACTCTTAAGAAAATTTGTTCTTATTATTACAATAGGAAATTTGAAATTCAATTTTATTTGAGCTATAGTGATTCAAATCTTTATTATTTGTATACACTATTTTTATAACAAGAACTGAAAACTCTAGGCAGTATGTATTTCATTTCTAAGACTTAATGAAATAACGATGTAAATATTTTATTTTTACTAATAAAGTTTACCTCATTGTATGTTAAAATTAATTTTCTCTTTTATTAAATATGTTGGGGCACAATACTCTAGTAGTTGCGAAAAATAGCCTAAGCAATTCTCAATATTTGAAAGACGTGATTTTTTGATTCCCGTTGTTTCTGGTTACATTTTAGAGAAAAAAGCTGTGATGAAAAGTTGTAGAGCTTGAGAATAGCTTTCAAATGAGTTGTCATACGTCAAAAAAGGTTTAATACTTGCAAATAAATTTAAACCATTAAAAGTATCTCTTTTTTAATTGTTTCATAAATTTGTTAATAATTATGGAATTTGTTTCCCCCACTTTCCTCTATTTTTCCACTTTGATCACTTTAAAAAAAAACGAAGCACTTAATCGAAAAAGTGGGCCTTCATCCGCAAAATAAATGAAAAAAAGAATTAGTGAAAATTTATTTTGTATCGATACGATGTTTCTACGAGCCACAATCTTGTTTCTACGATTGCAATTGACAGATGTAGGTGACTTCATTTGAGGATTAAATAGCCGCACAACAGAAAGGTGGAATAAAGCGGGTTGCCTACGTAAAGGCATAACAGTATGATAAAACAGGGCAGTAACTTTTATTTTGTTGAGAATGATTAAAACAATATTTGGCATTAATAAAAATTAATACAAAAGACATAAATAAAGGGATTTTTGTTCATAAAAATGTGCATAATATAAAATATGTTAAATTAAAAAGAAAAATATTAAAAACTTTTTTATTTTAATTTAAAAAAAAAATTTTTTTTGATTGAATATTTTTACAAGGCTTTCATACGGTATTATGTTGTTTATTTATTTATTCAAATGACAACGTTTCAATGCTTTTAGCATCCTCATCAGGTCTTTTATATAAACAAACATAGAAAGAAAGAAAGGAATTCATTTCACAATATAACCTCACTATTTTGTGACATGTGCATTTTGACCTTTTTTGAAAATGTATTTTTTGATTAATTAAATAATGTAGTTTTTAAATAAATAATATAAACCCTCTTTAAGAGGTGTTTATATTGTGAAATGAATTCCTTTCTTTCTTTCTATGTTTGTTTATGAGCGATTCCACGTCAAGTGATCAAGGGGTCTTTTGGTGTAATGTTTATTTCAATAATTTTTTACTCTTAAACAAATAAACATACAAATTTGACAAAGTACATTTTGGAAAGGTTTTTTCATGCTCTTTCGATTGGAAATAAGCATTTTGAAAAAAAAAATTTTTTTGACCCAAAAAAATCAAAATTAAAAATAAATTTCAATTTTTGGGGGAGAAAGGTACGATTTTTTTTTTTTTTTTTTTTTTTAAACGAAAGCTGAGGTTTTTTCCTAAAAGGACATATAAATGGTAAAGTGGGACTAGAATGTTTAAACATTGAAAAAAAGAGTTTTCTACTCGCCGGAGCGCTCAAAACCCGGTTTTTAGCTCCGTTTTGGAGAAAATTCTTTTTTTCAATATTTAAACATTCTAGTCCCACTTTATCATTTATATGTCCTTTTAGGAAAAAACCTCAGCTTTCGTTTAAAAAAAAAAAAAAAAAAAAATCGTACCTTTCTCCCCCAAAAATTGAAATTTATTTTTAATTTTGATTTTTTTGGGTCAAAAAATTTTTTTTTTTCAAAATGCTTATTTCCAATCGAAAGAGCATGAAAAAACCTTTCCAAAATGTACTTTGTCAAATTTGTATGTTTATTTGTTTAAGAGTAAAAAATTATTGAAATAAGCATTGCACTGAAAAACACAAAAATTTAACCCCCTCCCCCTCGGAAAATAATGGACTGGGTAAAAAAATATTTTCACGAAAAATTACTATCTATGAGTACTACAAAAGCCCCAAGTTTTGCTACGATTGGAGAAAAATTTTTCTCCACCTTGATCACTTGACATGGAATCGCTCTTATATAAAAGACCTGATGAGGATGCTAAAAGCATTGAAACGTTGTCATTTGAATAAATAAATAAACAACGTAATACCGTATGAAAGCCGTGTAAAAATAAATATTCAATCAATATATTAAGAATACGGACGTTAAAAATTTTTGAAAATCAAAAATTTTTTTTTTATTAAAACAATATTTGGTAATATTAAAAATTTATACAAAAACATAAATAAAGGGATTTTTGTTTATAAAAATGTACATAATTTAAAAACTGTTAAATTAAAACGAAAAATGTGTAAAACATTTTTTTTTTAATTTTGGTATTCATTAAAATAACTTTTTAAACAGATTAAAAATTAAATTGTTAATTAATACCTCTAGAGGTACAATTCATTAAATTGTAATTAATAAAAATATGGAAAATGACAAATACGCAGAATTTTTCGTCCACGAGAAAACGCGGCTTAGCTCCCAAGCGAGAATTTCACTGGGCGAGTGATTGAAGTAGAAGCAGAACGAAAAAATGGATACAAAATAATGTTTTTAAAACGTTAATTGTCGAAAGTGATTGACTTTTACAACATCGGTCTTTTGCATTCATTTAACAGCATATTAATTAAATTGGAGGATTTGGAATAAAAAAGATAAATAATTATGCAAAAAGTTTTTCATTAAAAGATTTTATTTAACAAATGCCAAAATGCAATATTTTCTTATGTGTACAAAAATTGGAAAATTATTAAATAAAATTTTACGTATATTATTTTGTTAAAGAGTTTGTAATTATTTTCAAAAATAATAATAGTTATCACAAGAATGCAATTATTTAAAATTTTGAAAATTACTTAAACTCTTGTCAGAATTTCAATTATTTTTAAAAAATCTAAATAATTATAGTCTACATTTCCAATGACGGAATGAAGGAATTTAAATAAAATTCATTACAAAATTCAATTATTTTCATAAATAATAGTATTCATCACAACAATTCAAATATAAAAAAATGTCCGGTTAAGTATAAAATGGCCGCTGATTAGAAATAACGTGTGTGTTATTGCTCGTTAAATTTACCCTCCAATTTCTAATATTATTTTTCTTTTGCACTTGTTGTCGGTATAAAGTGGTGTATTGGTGCCTATTATTCAATAATTATAAAGAATTTCTACTCTTTATTTATGAATAGTTATCGATTTCTAAATTTTTGAGTTTGGTTTAACATAACCTTAAATTGGCCATTATGACTGACAATAATTCATCGGGAGATAAAAACTGTGACGCGAGTGACAAGACTTGTGTTGGTCACTGACTGTCTCTGATTTAGAAAGAATTGTTGGAAAAGCTGTTATCTCCCTTAAATCATAAATGTCCGAAGACTCAGTTTCACTTTCTTGTAAAATTGATAATATTGCTGCAGCTATGGAGGGTAGGATTGCTGAAACGGAGAATAAAATTGTTGACCTTACTGATCGTCTTGCAACAGTTGAAGGTACTTTGGAAAAATTACCCATTGTTTGCAAGAAAAATGCTAGCCGTGTTTCACGTGATTGTTTAGCTGAACTAGAAAATAAAATTGCTAAGAAAAAAAATCTTATGTTGTTTGGAGTTCCCGAGCATGATAATTATCTTGACAAATCTGCGAATACCGTCTCAAACTTATGCATGTGTTTGTCTCAGTATTTTAAGGATTTTATTCCATCAGATTTATTTACTAATACACGCATATATAGAGTTGGTGTTCCTTCACAGACACAACAGCGAGCACGACCGGTGAGAATTGTCTTCGAATCAGAGGAAAAAGCCCGCTCTTTTCAAACCATGTTTCTCGAGAAGAAGAAGAGCTCTCACCATTTGATTTTGAGCGTCGTTTGGTTGTCCCTGGACAAGACAAAGACCCTCAACTTAAAATGGAGATATTTGTACTGTGAATAGTACTTAACATACAACTAATGTTAACAAACTTTCGTTTAATTTCATGAATTCGTCTTTAAAAACAGAGGCGGTCAATTGTTTTTAGAAGTGCAATAAAATGATCTTTGGATATTTAAGTTTTTCGATTATTATTTTTGAGACCTTATTTATTCGACAAATTTTTTTTGATGCTATTGGATGTCCTTTTTAAATATATATGTAGTTTTGTTTGACTTCAAAAGATTTATTTAAATTTATTCTGAAATGTGAGAAATACATTCGGGGTAAAGCCGCTCACTTATTAAATTTGTTTAGGAAGCCGAATTAGTATTTACAGTATTTGCGATTTTTTTGTCGATCTTAAAATCTTTAATATTAAAAATATTTATTAAATGATAAATAATATTAATTTCCTAACAATATTATTGAATTATTGGGTAATTAGTTAAATATTTCACATTTTGAATGTCCCGCATTTCGCGACTTCCCAGGCAGAAATCAACGGCCGGCTTGGTACCGGGCCGGTACCAAGGGCGGACTTGCTGGTGCCGGCGTGAGATCGGCATTACAGCCGGCCCGGAGCCGGTCCAGTCAACAATGGTAACCCGGGAAATATCCGCCCCGGTGCCGGTAAACCACCGGCTCGATACCGGGCCGGTAGTAAAAAAAATTATTAATTATTATTATACATTTTTACATATATTAAACGTTAAACAATATTATTTATTAATTAATTTAATTGTAAACACTAAATAGAATGCTGAAACATATGAATTATTATTAATTATTAACGAAAAATTTGAAGACATGAGGAATTGAACTCTGGACCCTCGGGCTGCAAAGTCGACGCCGCATCCGCTAACCTAAACCTGCTTATGAAAAGTGAATGGAAAGTTTATATATGAAGTGTGACACCAGGACCAATTGCAAAATTATATTATAGGGTGTCTAGTAATTCGGCAGTAACAAATTCCCGGATTTTTGAGTGATTTTCCTGGACAATTTAAAGCTGAATTAATAGAGTTTAATGAAATGTAATTTTTCCAACTATATAAAAATAGATTTTAAAAAACGATTGTTTACACTATTTTTCGCAACTGATAATCGAGAGCAAACTCTGGGGCTCTTATGTGAAGCGCCCAAACTATAATAAACCACGGAGACTTTTCAGGTTGCATTTTTGTGCACTTTTTCGACCCAACAACTGTCCTGTGATTCCCAAAGATGATAATTAAAAATAATAATGAAAAATGAATTCGATAATTTTCGTTTTTTTGCGTTTTAAATCTTAAGTACCCCGCCTTGCCCCACTCTTCCCTATATATTAACCCTTAGATGAATACATTTATTAATTCATTTAAATTGACCAAACTCGGTAGAGGAGGGTTTTTCGGGTCTCTAATTACAAATCTGAGGTTTGTTTTAGAAAAATCAAAATGGTGGATCCAATTTCGGGTGCTTTGAAATGTAATTTAATAAAAAAAATTTTTTATTGGAACTTGGATAAATTTTTGAGATGGGTATCCGTAAGGGTTATGAGCGAAGCCCCTGCTGGTGCCCTCGTTAACGTAAAAAAAATTTGTTAAAAAAAATTGAAAGTTTTTGTAGAATTTTTAAAAAACATTTGTTTAATAATTAAATTCTTTTGGGAAATTTTATAAACTTAGTCGAATATTAAAATCATCGAAATAAGAATTTTTTTGAAAATAGTTGAAATTTTGACATGATTTTGCTTCCTCGTGAGGAAGCTTTGTAGTCGTTAAATTTACAAATTTTTCAAATTTGCACCAAGACGAATCGATTGGTCAATACCTTATATTGATAAGGTATAAATTTTATGAGATTTTATAGAGCTAATGACAATAAAAGTTGAAAAATTCCCATTTTTTCAAAAGATCAGTTCTTTCATCAAAATTATATTGATGTACAATAAACACACTAAAAAAAAGTTTTACTTTCAGCCTCATTTTGAGACTGCATTTAAGGTGTAAACGGAGTTAGCCCCGTTGAACAAGGACAGACTTATGTGAAAGTCATGGGCTGAATTTAAGGTGTAAACGGAGTCAGACTTTTTTTTCCTGTTAAATTTTACTAACTTTTTCAAAAATCTTATTCTTTGCATTAAAACGAATCGATTGATATATATAAAGTATATATTATTGTATTTGAATTTACGAAGTTAATCACAATTAAAGACGAAAAATTTGCACTTTTATTAGAAATTTATTTTCTTCTTCAAAAGTATGTTATCGTATAATAAAATGTTATTCTTTACTTGAAAACAAACAAAAAATCTTATTCTTTTTATCAAGATGAATCGATTGATGTATAAAAAGAATATATTATTAACATTTATAAAATTAATTAAAATTAAAATTGAAAAATTCACTTTATTATTACAATTTTTTTTATTTTTTTATTTTAATATAGATGCTTCCTCCACGAAGAAGCAAATTTTTTGCTTATCCAAAAGACCCAGAGAGTACACTTTCCTTTTTGATAATTTCTAGTTATCGATTTGAGTACATGTTATAATTTTGATGCCTTTTAGTTATCGTGTACCGCCTGGGGAGAAAGCAAAATGTTTATGTAATGAACATCTGGATATACAACTTGTTTATTAAAATTTTTGAAAATATTTGAATTCTTGTGATGAATTTTATTTAAATTCCTCAAAATAATTAAACTTTGTTCAAGATTATAGTTATTTATTTATAAAGGTTATTGGAAATATAGACCATAATTTTTTTTAGATTTTTTGAAAATAATTGAATTTCTGACAAAAGTTTAGGTAATTTTAAAAATTTTAAATAATTGCATTCTTGTGATAAATATTATTATTTTTGAAAATAATCACAAACTCTTTAACAAAATAATATACGTAAAATTTTATTTAATAATTTTCCAATTTTTTTACACAGAAGAAAATATCGCATTTTGGCATTTGTTAACGGTGTTGCAGGTCGAGAACTGGGTAGTGTTGCCAACCCACTTCCCCTACTTTCCTGTATTTTTTCACTTTGATCACTTTAAAAAAAAAACTAAGCACTTAATCGAAAAAGTGGGCCTTTACTGGGGAGCGAAATTAAATAAAGAATTAGTGGAAATTTATTTTGTATCGATACGATGTTTCTACGAGCCACAATCCTATTTCTACGATTGCAATTGACAGATGTAGGTGACTTGATCTAGGGATAAAATGGCCGCACAACAGAAAGGTGGAGTAAGGCGGGTTGCCTACGTAAAGGCATAACAGTATGATAAAACAGGGCAGTAACTTTTATTTTGTTGAGAATGATTAAAACCATATTTGGCAATAATAAAACTTAATAAAAAAGGCATAAATAAAGGAATTTTTGTTTATAAAAATGTACGTAATACAAAATATGTTAAATTAAAACGAAAAATATTAAAAACCTTTTTATTTTAATTAAAAAAAAAAATTTTTTTTTTATTAAAACAATATTTGGTAATAAAAAAATTAATACAAAAAACATAAATAAAGGGATTTTTGTTTATAAAAATGTACATAATATAAAATATGTTAAATTAAAACAAAAAATATGAAAAACATTTTTTTTTAAATTTTGTTATTCATTAAAATAATTTTTTAAAAAGATTAAAAATTAAATTGTTAATTAATACCTCTAAAGGTACAATTCATTAAATTGTAATTAATAAAAATATGGAAAATGACAAATATGCAAAATTTTTCGTCCACGAGAAAACGCGGCTTAGCTCCCAAGCGTGAATTTCACAGGGCAAGTGATTGAAGTAGAAGCAGAACGAAAAAATGCATACAAAATAATGTTTTTAAAACGTTAATTGTCGAAAGTAATTGACTTTTACAAAATCGGTCTTTTGCATTCATTCAACAGTATATTAATTAATTTGAAGGTTTTGGAATAAAAAAGAGAAATTATACAAATTACTGTCCTCATTTGAAAACAAATAATATTGTAGTAAATAGTATAAAAAATTATAGATATAAACAAATCAAAATCATGTAATATTTTTTCATTTCATTCTATGCTAAGCCAAAAGTTTTTTATTAAAAGATTTTATTTAACAAATGCCAAAATGCGAGATTTTCTTATTTGTGTAAAAAAAATTGGAAAATTATTAAACAAAATTTTACGTATATTATTTTGTTAAAGAGTTTGTAATTATTTTCAAAAATAATAATATTTATCACAAGAATGTAATTATTTAAAATTTTTTAAATTACCTAAACTCTTGTCATAAATTCAATTATTTTCAAAAAATCTAAAAAAAATTATGGTCTACATTTCCAATAACCTTTATAAATAAATAACAATAATCTTGGACAAAGTTTAATTATTTTGAGGACTTTAAATAAAATTCATTACAAAATTCAATTACCATTTTATAAATAATAGTATTCATCACAAGAATTCAAATATTTTTAAAAAATTTAATAAACAAGTTGTATATCCAGATGTTCATTACATAAACATTTTGCTTCCTCCCCAGGTAGTACACGATAACTAAAAGGCATCAAAATGTTAACATCTACTCAAATCGATAACTAGAAGTTATCAAAAAGGAAAGTGTGCCCGCTGGGTCTTTACGAGAACTAATTTTTTGAAAAAAATGGGAATTTTTCAACTTTTATTGTCATTAACTCTATAAAATCTCATAAAATTTATACCTTATATTGACCAATCGATTCATCTTGGTGCAAATTTGAAAATTTTGTAAATTTAACGACTGCAAAGCTTCCTCACGAGGAAGCAAAATCATGTCAAAATTTCAATTATTTTCAAAAAAATTCTTATTTCGATGATTTTTAATATTCGACTAAGTTTATAAAATTTCCCAAAAAAATTTAATTATTAAACAAATGTTTTTTAAAAATTCTACAAAAACTTTCAATTTTTTTAAACAAATTTTTTTTTACGTTAACGAGGGAACCAGCAGGGGCTTCGCTCATAGCCCTTACGGATACCCATCTCAAAAATTTATCCAAGTTCCAAAAAAATATTTTTTTTTATTAAAAAAATTTAGTTCAGAATGCATTAAATTACATTTCAAAGCACCCGAAATTGGATCCACCATTTTGATTTTTCTAAAACAAACCTCAGATTTGTAATCAGAGACCCGTAAAGCCCCCCTCTACCGAGTTTGGTCAATTTAAATGAATAAATAAATGTATTCATCTAAGGGTTAATATATAGGGAAGACTGGGGCAAAAAAACGAAAATTATCGAATTCATTTTTCATTATTATTTTTAAATATCATCTTTGGGAATCATAGGCCAGTCGTTGGGTCGAAAAAGTGCATAAAAATGCAACCTAAAAAGTCTCCGTGGTTTATTGTAGTTTGGGGGCTCCACATAAGAGCCCCAGAGTTTGCTGTCGATTATCAGTTGCAAAAAATAGTGTAAACAATCGTCAAAGTTTGGAAAACGTGGTTTTTCGATGACCGACGCTGCGGGTTACATTTTAGAGGAAAAAATTGTTATTGAAAGTTGTAGAGCTTGGAAATAGCTTTCAAATGACTGGTCGTACGTTAAAAAATATTAATTAGTTTAGTTGCAAATGAATTTAAACCATTAAAAATAGCACTTTTTTAATTGTTTAATAACATTGTTAATAATTCAGCAGGAATATTCTCCTTGCGAAACTGAATAAATCCCAAAAAAATTCAACTCGATCAGATAAATAGTTTATGCATAATTCCATTTCTTAACTAAAAACATGTAATTTTGCAACGGAATTTCTACACTTTTGGACCTGCGAATTTCTTTTTACATTCTCATTACATGAGAAGGTATTAGTTTTAGTCAAATTTTGACTTTTTGTAATATTATGAAATCTTTGCGCTTTGAGGTGCCCTGAGTCCGAAAAACATGGTCCGGCGAGTGCGCCTGTCTGGCTGTCCGTCTGTAGACGGTTTTTGTTGTTCCCACGATAACTCTTGAAAAACTTATCAGAACGTGTTTAAATTTAACACACATATAGGTGGTGTAAAAATGAAGGCCAAGTTCGTTAACCAGACTTTTTCGCCAAAAACTACCAGAACTACAGTAGTTTCAAATTTTTGAAAACTCAAATTTTCGAATTTTTAATTTTATATTATTTTATATTATAGGTTAATACAAACAACTTTCCTCTAGAACATTATTTGATAAAAACTCAATTTTCAAAGTTATAGTTCACGCATAGAAAGGGTTTACTGTGGCAGCGAACATTTTGCTGCCACAGCAAACCTTGTTCGTTGAAATAGGGACAGCGAAAAAGTTCGCTGTGAGATCAAACAAATTCGCATAAATTTTTACTAATGTTTGCTGCCACAACTAACATGTTCGCTGCCTCTGCAAACTTCTTAGTTGTGGTAGCTAATTTTCAGAAATTTCACAGCAAACATCTGTTTACTGCTGGAGCTAATTTCTTTTTTTCCGTGTTCCTTAAATGGTAAAAAAAACTAAAAAAAATCCCAAAATAATACTGAAAATCGAATTTTTTTTAAAGGAATAAAAGTTAATCAATTGATTTTAACCTATTTGCACTCTAATATATACTTAAAAAACAATCTTAGGGGAGATTCGGGTAGCCCCGGACACTTAAGCTTTTTGGTGAATAATTTGTGTTTATATTTTTGAAATATTAATTAAATTTTTTTATGTAAAACAGAATGCTTCTTTCAACCTTTGGCATAAATTCATTTGCAAAATAATCAAACCTTTTAGGAAAAAAATGAGGAAAAATATGAGTATTAAAATCCTAACCTTCAAAAATTTGTCGGGTAGCCCCGGACATACACGAAAACATTTTATATTTTAATTATTGGACTTGATAAACTAACATCAAATTATGTCTACACAAAGAAAATAAACCACGCAATAGAAAATAAATTAAAAAATTTATTTAAAATTCACAGAAAGTCAACATAAAAAAAGTGTTATAAGACGTTCAATGTGACGTTCATAAATGTTCTAGAGTGTCCGGACATTTTCAGATTTTTTGAAAATTTATGTTTTTTAATAAAAGAAAATAAAAAACCTCAGTCAATATTTCAAAAATAAAAGTTAAACTGTATTATATATCATTTGTAATTTATTTCAATAGCAAAAACACATTATTCTCTAAAAAATGAAGAGTGTCCGGGGCTACCCACTGTCCGGCGTTACCCGAATCTCCCCTATCCCGTGCAGAAATTAAAATGTGGGCCTGATAGGGTACTGGACAGTTTTCCCGATCTCTGGTCTGGCTCTGGGTAGAGGAACTGACCAGTGCCCGACTAGTGTGTGACGCTGTTCCCGACCAATGCCCTACTTAGGGAAAAACTGGTCAGGGCCTCGTCAGTTTTTCTTAAAATTGCCCTATTTTGTGAGGTTAATTTTATTCAAAAGAAATTACAATAAAATTACGGTACTTAAAAATATTATTATATTAGAAACATAATGAACATATTCATTATATATTCAACATATTTATACATAACATAATGAGGTATTATAGTCATTTTGACTAATTTAAAAGTGAAAATGATAAAAATAATATAATTTCAAGAATAGAAAAACTTAAAAATTTTTGAAAAATATAATTTTTGGTTTTATGATTAATTTATTTTTCTTGTGGAGGTTGTCGCTCCTTTCTGCTTCCTTAATTTTATACTATTAATAAAGGTTATAATTTTTGTTTCCAAATGTATAAGCAATAATTAATATTTATTTAATAAATATTTTATTCAAATTTATTAATTATGTTTAAAAAATAGTTATTAAATATTGAAGGTGTTAAGTTTAACAATCTCTTCAAATCATTTTCTCACTTTAAGCTAATATAATATAAAATAATTATATATATTAAAATAATATAATATATATATACAAAGCAAATGATAAATTCATCCTATAAATTAATAATTATTAAAATTCATTAAGTATAATTTATTAATAATTGTTTATTAATTATTATTTTTCAAATTCATAATTTTTATTTTTAAATAAATGTATAATAATTAATTATTTAATATCTATTATTATTCGTTATTTATAATTTAGCTGTTATTATTGATAAATAAACTTTATTATAATATTGTACCTAAAGAAAAAAAATTATATGTATTTTCGTTTTTTAAATATATTACCATAATTATTTTATAAAGTGTTTTAAAAGAAAACGCTTATTTAACTTTAATAACTGTTTTAAAAAAGTTAATTTTAAAAAATTAAATTTATTTACATGCCTTTAAAACGAGGAAAACTGTCGAGGCCCTGATCAGAGCCCTATTTCATATCTAGTGAACACCCCACTTAGGGTTTTGGTCAGAATTTCTGGTCAAACCCATAAGATAAAAAAATTCTTAAAAATGCAGTATAATTACTCCGTTTAATTAATTTTTTCAATTGTTTATAATTTTATTATGGGAACTAATTTAAAAAACTTAATTCATTTACATTTTATTCTAACGAGGAAAACTGTCGAGGACCTGATCAGTACCCTATCTAAAACCTAATGAACACCCTACCTGGGGTAGGGTAATTTTTAATAGGGAAAACTGACAAGGCCCCGACCAGAACCCTGTTTTAAATAGGGCAAAGTGGGGCATTTTCTGCACGGGTATACACAAAAAAGTCGTAATTTCCAGAAAAATCACTCTCTATATATATTTTTTGTGCGCTTTTTAACAAAAAATCAATATTCCGACTCCATTATCTCCGACATTTTTGCATATGCAATTTTGTCACCAGAGACTTTTTTTCCGCTTTGCATCAGCTACAACTTTGCTATTGACAACCAAAATTTCGTTTGTTTAAACTTTTCAAGTTATTTGTCGTAATTTTTTTTTTTTAAGTTTTTGGACCCGACCAATCTTAAAACTTTTTATAAAATCTGTATTTTATAGTAATAGCTAAGAACAATTTTAACTATTTATTTTAAATTTTTGTTATTTTTTGCATTATAACAGAATACTAGCATAGGATACGCG
This sequence comes from Leptopilina myrica (nomen nudum), assembly GCA_032872475.1. Lineage (NCBI taxonomy): Eukaryota > Metazoa > Arthropoda > Insecta > Hymenoptera > Figitidae > Leptopilina > Leptopilina myrica (nomen nudum). The sequence continues at coordinate 15,181,568 of CM065462.1, read as the reverse complement.
CGCTAAAGCGCGCGTTCACATTCTATTTCAATTGTTAAAACAATTATGATCACAAATTAAAATTACAATTTATATTCTCATTCATTTTTATTATTAAATTTAAACAAGTTGTTCATTTCATGACCATTTAGCTTCCTCAATATATATTATTATATATAATTTTAAAAGTTAAATAATTATAATAGTTTATTAAATATAATTAATAAACCAGGTAAAGTACCCTGAATAAATATTAATTATTCAATTTTTTATTATAGAATAATTATTTTAAAGTGTTATGATAAAATGTCAAAAATACAAAATTTTAATTTTTGTGAAAAATTAAAATATTTATTAATTCTATAAATTTTGATAAAATATATACTTTATATACATGAATCGATTCGTTTTTATGTCAGGAATGCAATTTTGACAAGAATAATTAAAAATTTTAATGTAGAAAAAAGTTATTTCAAAAAACGAAAAAATTAATTTTTTCAAAAATTAAAATAATTTTGAAAAAATTTTTTTTTTATATATTTTTGAAAATCCTTCTGTCTGATTCTTGGTATTCATGACCGTAATACACCTACAAAATCTTATCAAAATCCATCAAGATGTGCAAGAGAAAATTTGTCTACAAGAATCGGTGACATACACACACACACACACACACATACACACACACATACATACACACATACATCCGGACATTTGTTCCTCTCGACGAATTACATATACTACACTTGAAAATTTGTAAAAATAATTAATTTTAAAAAATTCGGAAATCGACATCACTATAAGGCTTCCTTTATGAGGAAGCAAAAAGTAGTTAATTGTACCAAAACAATTATTATCACAGTGTTTCTAATTTTTACAAATAAAATCAAACTTATATCACTACGCAGTACAAACATAGCTTAACAACAATGATCATTAAATGAAAATCATAATGATTTATATTATTTATTTCCAAAAAATCAGAATTTTATTGAAAGTCCTAATTGAAAATAAAAATTCAATGAAAATCATGTTAAATTTCTTATAATTTTTCATATTTATTAAATAATTAATTAGTAGAGTGCCCAAAGAAATTCCAATTAAAATAAATTTATAATTTTAAAAGAAATCAAGTTTAAGGGGGCAATCGCAGTTGTAGTACTTAATCGAAGGATTTAAAAGGAAAAAAATATTTTTTAAAAATGGCGACCTGCCAAAGTTGACGAAAAAAGAAAAAAATCGAACGTTCAACTTTGGCAGGTCGCCATTTTTTCAAATATTTTTTACCTTTTAAATCCTTCCATTAAGTACTAGATAATCTTTAAATAAAAGTAAATCCGTTTCGATTTTTAATTTCGGACTAATCAGATTTTCATAGTGTTGGTCACCGCAAAACTCTGTTTTTTTCGAAGGACGTTACTTTAACGGTATATAACTTTGAAACTTCTTAATATTTTTAACTTTTTCTTTTGTTAACTCAAATCTAAATAATGTACTTTTAGGAAAAAAATCGATTTTTAAAAAAGTTTAATGGCTTACAAGAAAAAAATTCTTGAAAAATGTATATTATTTGACGTTACAACTGCGATTGCCTCCTTAAAAGGATTCGTTAAAATTCCTTTTTCTCCACAAAAGATATAAGTAAAAGAAAATTATGTTTTCATACTGTGCAAATTAAAAAAAATACTAATTTTTCTGTTCTGGTGAGATATTTTCAAATAATTTTTTATTACTTAGATGAATTTAGAAAACATACGTATATTAAAATAAAAATCAGTATTTAAATTTCTATTTTTAATGATTTATACTGAGTTTTCAAAAAATGGGCTACGTTAGACTGCATAACCAGTTAAAAATTGAAAAAAATTATTTAAAAGAATGTAAAATGTATTTAGTGAAATAAACCACTAAAAGATAATCTACTTTTACTAAAGAATATTAAATATTAATTACAGCATTTTTTAAAATCTTCGAGTAACCAGCTCTAGTCGATTTTCGCTGGAATGACCCAGAATACAATTGATAGTTAATTAAAGCTATACAATTTTTATTATTATTTATTTTTAGTATTAAATTTTAAAAAGAAATTACTAAAAAATAGTTAATTAAGCCAAAACATTTATATTATCATCTATCTCTAAAAAATCAAAATTTTGTTAAAGATTATGTTTAAAAAATAAAGAAATTATTCCACTTTTTAATCTTTTTTTAATAACAATTAACATTTTGTTAAATATTTTTCATATTTTGTTAGAAATAAATAAAAGAAAATATAGAAATTCGATTTGTCCGACAAAAAATATTTGACAACAATTATTTTTTAATAGAAAAGAATAAAAGAAATTTCATGATTTTTATTTGTCACCAGCACCTGCTTCATTTTTAAAATTAAATTTAAATGTTAAATATTTTTTGTTTTAAATCTAATTCAAAACTTGGTACAGCAAAGCAAAAAACTTAATAAAATCAATAGATATTTAATTTAATAATTATTTTTTAGAATTATTAAAAAATAAATAAGACTTCAATTCAATTCATATTATTAAAAAATACTAAATAATTAATTCTTATTATTTATTAATCAATATTTATTTAAAAAATTGTGATAAATAAATAGAAAATTGTGCAAAAAATACTACAAATTTTGTAAAAACAATATGATTGTCAAAATTAATTACAAAATGAAAGTTTTTTTAATAAATCCTCGCTTGGGGGTAGCAACATGCCGACTCAGCTAAACGGTGAAAAAGATGCCGTTTCAAAAAGAAAAGTGAAAAACATGCCAACGGTTGAAAAGGCATGTTCTTCACCGTTCGTTTGAAGAATAGATGTTTCTCAGCGCTTTCGCGAAATGGCATGTTTTTCACTTTTCTTTTTGAAACGGCATCCTTTTCACCGTTTAGCTGAGTCGGCATGTTGCTGCCTCCAAGCGACGAAATGTTGATGGAGAAATATAAATAGTTCAAATTACTTTATTTTTTATTCGATTTTAAATAAAGAAAAAGAAATTATGCAAATTTATTTATTAATTTTTAGATGAAACTTATAATAAATTAATTTTTAGAAGGTTAAAAAATTAAATCTTATTAAAGAAATTCTTTAAATGAAATGAAATATTTTGTTTTTTAATAAAAAAAATGTGAATTGTCAATAGACATTATTATTAGATTATTATATTATTAAATATCTATTATCATTAGAATGAAAAAATACTTGAGCGTTTTTTAGCTAGTAAAACATAAAATATCTTTATATACAAAAAAAAATAAAAATTGTAATTATGAAATACACAAATCCTTCCTACACATTTTTTTAATAATTTAAAATGGAAAAAAAATTTGTTAAAAATTGTAATTAAAAAACAAAAATTTCACAATTGTTTATTTTAAAAGAAACTAATAATTAAAAAAAATATATAAAATTTATAAATCAATATTATGAAAATTTCTTATCTTTTTTATTAAAACAATATCTTTTAACCTTCTTTCTTTTTAAACAATAAAAATTTTGATATTGACAAATCCAGGGTGGCCACTATTTTTAAATTTTTCGTCTCCCGGTTTTCTCCCGGTCCTCCCGGTGAAATTGAGCTATTTCTCCCGGTTTTTAATTATAATTTTACTGTGAGCAGAACATTACCTTTATGTAATATGTAGTTGTAAATGATATAAATTCGGCCAAAAACACTAAAAACAGGGCTCGGATCTTCTTTAAGACTAAAAAAAGTATCTTTAGTCGCATATAAATTCACAACAAAAGTCACGAAAAGTAGCATAAAATTTCCGAAAAAGTCGGAAAAAGTCGAATGAAATTTTAGGAAAAAAACGCCGAAAAGGAAACACAAAATTGTAAAAAAATCACATTTCTCGCCAACACATATACTTTAACATCAAACAATCTGGAATAATACTTAATAAAATTTAATAAAATTAATGCATGGCAAAATTTTAATTAGGTATTTTTAACATTTTTTTAAAAATCTGTTCAAAATTTCAATTATTTTTATAAATAATAAAATTCTTTTCCAAAATTCGATTATTTTAAAAAATTCAATAAAATGCCTGTCATAATTTGAATTATCTTTATAAATAATAAATTTCTTCTCTGAAATTAATTTATTTTCAAAAATAATAAAATTCTTCGCAAAAATTCAATTACATTCAAAAATTTTATTTTTGAATGTTATATCAAAATGTTATAAATAATAAAATTCATCATGGAAATTCAATTATTTTCAAAAGTAATAAAATACTCCGAAGAATTTCAATTACTTTCAAATTTTTTTTAATTTCTCGTCAAATTATCATTATCTTCAAAAAATAAGAAATTTCATCATGGAAATTCAATTATTTTCAAAAGTAATAAAATACTCCGAAGAATTTCAATTACTTTCAAATTTTTTTTAATTTCTCGTCAAATTATCATTATCTTCAAAAAATAAGAAATTTCATCATGGAAATTTAATTATTTTCAAAAGTTCAGATAACATACTTCGCAGAAATTCAATTATTTTCAAAACTTTTTTTAAATTTTTAAAATTTCAATTATCATTATAAATAATAAAATTTTTCTCTGAAATTTAATTATTTGCAAAGAATTTTAATTATCTTTATAAATAAAAAAAATTATTCTAGAAATTTAATTATTTTCTAATATTTTTTTATAAAATCTTATAATATAAAATAATCATTTTATCACTCGGTCATCTTTAATTAGTATAAAACATGAAGACATCGATTGCTCCGAGTCGAAGACTCGGAGTGATCGATTTCTTCATGTTTTATAACAATTTTTTATAAGAAGTTGAATTTCAAAATGTTTGAATTTGAATCTTTTGATGAATTTTAATTCTTATGGAAAAATAATAATTAAATATTTATTTAAAAAAGAAGTTATTGATGTTTTATGAAAAATTTGAATGAAATCTGTAAACAAACTTATCAGAAAATTTTATTGAGTAAAACTTCACTGAGAGAAGTCCGGGAACTAATACGTCCCGTGCAAGGCTTGAGTGATCATTTTGAATGTTCTTATGTGAACCTTCGATCGGGACGTCTCAAGCCCCGATAAAAAACGTGGAACGTCCCGAAGCGGGATTACTTACAACTTTTAGTGTCGGCCATGAGTTGTCTCTCACATGCGGGAACAATGTTTGACCGATTGGGGGTGTCTGAGCCCTAGATTCGAGACATCTCAAACGCGACAAGCAGAGTAGCTTATAGCGACGTCTAGCGGGAACTATTAAGCCCTGGACTTCTCTCAGTGTTTTTCCTTTAACTTTAATTTTCTGAAATCTTTAAATGTAAAATTTTAGTCCCGGTTTTTTCCCGATTAAAATTTCTGTCCCGGTTTTTTCCCGGTTTTCTCCCGATTGATTTTTCTCCCGGGTTTTTCCCGGTTCTCCCGGTTGGGTGGACACCCTGAAATCAAAAAACTGTATAATTTTGATGTGCCAAACAAAGTGTTTTGAAAACGAAAAAAAAAACAAAAGCATTTACAAAAACTAACTTCAAACTGCGGACAGAATTAATGAAAAAATACCAAGATTATTATTATCAATAATTAAGTAAAGAAAACAAAAAGAAAATTAATTGTATTCAGTTAAGAATAAAAAAAATAAATCAAATAAGAAAAATATTAGATTTTAAATGAATAAAATACATTTTTCAACTTTGAATTGTTGAATAGATAAAAAGCCAATGAGAAAACAGGAAACTTTGTTTTTAACCACTGGAAAAAGGCGTTACTTTCTAACTTCTCTCTCTCCAACTCTTCTCTGTCATCAAAAACACAGCAGGAGTGCAGACGGAATTCTTGCGAACAGAATGAATGAAATTAATATCGGTAATAATTTCATGTTCAGTTCTGACCTTTTGAGGAGTACTGCGATCAAAATATTAATAACTTTAGTTTTAATGCACAGAATTTAATGAAAATATGGAAAACATTCTCGGTAATATATACTTTTAAAATAAACAATAAAATTTTGTTCAATTTTTTGAGTCCCAAAAAGATATGTAACCCCTTAAGTATATAATTTCACAATTTTACTCAACAACACGAAAAACATACATTTAAGTCTTCTTAATTTCGCAATCTTTATCAAAAGCATGTAATGAGAAAGTAATCTTTAAAGTCGTAGTAACTTTAAAAAAAAATAGTTTTATAAAACATGTAATTCGAAACAGGAAGCAAAACGCCTTCACTAAAGCTGAATCAGTGAAATTTCACTGTGAATCAGTGACTCAATTCTCATTAAATCAGTGAGGAGTCAAACTTTCATCCCACTTAAATGGAAATCCGATATTTTTTATATAAATGTATAATAATGGAGTTTAAAAAAGGGTACGTTTTTTTGTTTTTTTGACAATTTTCACTTTATCAATTTGGAATAAACGGCATTAAATATCATGTGTTTTCACGAATCTTTTCAAAAAAAAATCCGACCTAGCTTCAAGGGTGACTCCTCTAGTGTACTTAAAAAAAAGAAAAATTACATGTTTTTAGTTAAGAAATGGAATTATGCATAAACTATTTATCTGATCGAGTTGAATTTTTTTGGGATTTATTCAGTTTCGCAAGGAGAATATTCCTGCTGAATTATTAACAATGTTATTAAACAATTAAAAAAGTGCTATTTTTAATGGTTTAAATTCATTTGCAACTAAACTAATTAATATTTTTTAACGTACGACCAGTCATTTGAAAGCTATTTCCAAGCTCTACAACTTTCAATAACATTTTTTTCCTCTAAAATGTAACCCGTAGCGTCGGTCATCGAAAAACCACGTTTTCCAAACTTTGACGATTGTTTACACTATTTTTTGCAACTGATAATCGACAGCAAACTCTGGGGCTCTTATGTGGAGCCCCCAAACTACAATAAACCACGGAGACTTTTTAGGTTGCATTTTTATGCACTTTTTCGACCCAACGACTGGCCTATGATTCCCAAAGATGATATTTAAAAATAATAATGAAAAATGAATTCGATAATTTTCGTTTTTTTGCCCCAGTCTTCCCTATATATTAACCCTTAGATGAATACATTTATTTATTCATTTAAATTGACCAAACTCGGTAGAGGGGGGCTTTACGGGTCTCTGATTACAAATCTGAGGTTTGTTTTAGAAAAATCAAAATGGTGGATCCAATTTCGGGTGCTTTGAAATGTAATTTAATGCATTCTGAACTAAATTTTTTTAATAAAAAAAAATATTTTTTTGGAACTTGGATAAATTTTTGAGATGGGTATCCGTAAGGGCTATGAGCGAAGCCCCTGCTGGTTCCCTCGTTAACGTAAAAAAAAATTTGTTTAAAAAAATTGAAAGTTTTTGTAGAATTTTTAAAAAACATTTGTTTAATAATTAAATTTTTTTGGGAAATTTTATAAACTTAGTCGAATATTAAAAATCATCGAAATAAGAATTTTTTTGAAAATAATTGAAATTTTGACATGATTTTGCTTCCTCGTGAGGAAGCTTTGCAGTCGTTAAATTTACAAAATTTTCAAATTTGCACCAAGATGAATCGATTGGTCAATATAAGGTATAAATTTTATGAGATTTTATAGAGTTAATGACAATAAAAGTTGAAAAATTCCCATTTTTTTCAAAAAATTAGTTCTCGTAAAGACCCAGCGGGCACACTTTCCTTTTTGATAACTTCTAGTTATCGATTTGAGTAGATGTTAACATTTTGATGCCTTTTAGTTATCGTGTACTACCTGGGGAGGAAGCAAAATGTTTATGTAATGAACATCTGGATATACAACTTGTTTATTAAATTTTTTAAAAATATTTGAATTCTTGTGATGAATACTATTATTTATAAAATGGTAATTGAATTTTGTAATGAATTTTATTTAAAGTCCTCAAAATAATTAAACTTTGTCCAAGATTATTGTTATTTATTTATAAAGGTTATTGGAAATGTAGACCATAATTTTTTTTAGATTTTTTGAAAATAATTGAATTTATGACAAGAGTTTAGGTAATTTAAAAAATTTTAAATAATTACATTCTTGTGATAAATATTATTATTTTTGAAAATAATTACAAACTCTTTAACAAAATAATATACGTAAAATTTTGTTTAATAATTTTCCAATTTTTTTTACACAAATAAGAAAATCTCGCATTTTGGCATTTGTTAAATAAAATCTTTTAATAAAAAACTTTTGGCTTAGCATAGAATGAAATGAAAAAATATTACATGATTTTGATTTGTTTATATCTATAATTTTTTATACTATTTACTACAATATTATTTTTTTTCAAATGAGGACAGTAATTTGTATAATTTCTCTTTTTTATTCCAAAACCTTCAAATTAATTAATATACTGTTGAATGAATGCAAAAGACCGATTTTGTAAAAGTCAATTACTTTCGACAATTAACGTTTTAAAAACATTATTTTGTATGCATTTTTTCGTTCTGCTTCTACTTCAATCACTTGCCCTGTGAAATTCACGCTTGGGAGCTAAGCCGCGTTTTCTCGTGGACGAAAAATTTTGCATATTTGTCATTTTCCATATTTTTATTAATTACAATTTAATGAATTGTACCTTTAGAGGTATTAATTAACAATTTAATTTTTAATCTTTTTAAAAAATTATTTTAATGAATAACAAAATTTAAAAAAAAATGTTTTTCATATTTTTTGTTTTAATTTAACATATTTTATATTATGTACATTTTTATAAACAAAAATCCCTTTATTTATGTTTTTTGTATTAATTTTTTTATTACCAAATATTGTTTTAATAAAAAAAAAATTTTTTTTTTTAATTAAAATAAAAAGGTTTTTAATATTTTTCGTTTTAATTTAACATATTTTGTATTACGTACATTTTTATAAACAAAAATTCCTTTATTTATGCCTTTTGTATTAATTTTTATTATTGCCAAATATGGTTTTAATCATTCTCAACAAAATAAAAGTTACTGCCCTGTTTTATCATACTGTTATGCCTTTACGTAGGCAACCCGCCTTACTCCACCTTTCTGTTGTGCGGCCATTTTATCCCTAGATCAAGTCACCTACATCTGTCAATTGCAATCGTAGAAATAGGATTGTGGCTCGTAGAAACATCGTATCGATACAAAATAAATTTCCACTAATTCTTTATTTAATTTCGCTCCCCAGTAAAGGCCCACTTTTTCGATTAAGTGCTTAGTTTTTTTTTTAAAGTGATCAAAGTGAAAAAATACAGGAAAGTAGGGGAAGTGGGTTGGCAACACTACCCAGTTCTCGACCTGCAACACCGTTAACAAATGCCAAAATGCGATATTTTCTTCTGTGTAAAAAAATTGGAAAATTATTAAATAAAATTTTACGTATATTATTTTGTTAAAGAGTTTGTGATTATTTTCAAAAATAATAATATTTATCACAAGAATGCAATTATTTAAAATTTTTAAAATTACCTAAACTTTTGTCAGAAATTCAATTATTTTCAAAAAATCTAAAAAAAATTATGGTCTATATTTCCAATAACCTTTATAAATAAATAACTATAATCTTGAACAAAGTTTAATTATTTTGAGGAATTTAAATAAAATTCATCACAAGAATTCAAATATTTTCAAAAATTTTAATAAACAAGTTGTATATCCAGATGTTCATTACATAAACATTTTGCTTTCTCCCCAGGCGGTACACGATAACTAAAAGGCATCAAAATTATAACATGTACTCAAATCGATAACTAGAAATTATCAAAAAGGAAAGTGTACTCTCTGGGTCTTTTGGATAAGCAAAAAATTTGCTTCTTCGTGGAGGAAGCATCTATATTAAAATAAAAAAATAAAAAAAATTGTAATAATAAAGTGAATTTTTCAATTTTAATTTTAATTAATTTTATAAATGTTAATAATATATTCTTTTTATACATCAATCGATTCATCTTGATAAAAAGAATAAGATTTTTTGTTTGTTTTCAAGTAAAGAATAACATTTTATTATACGATAACATACTTTTGAAGAAGAAAATAAATTTCTAATAAAAGTGCAAATTTTTCGTCTTTAATTGTGATTAACTTCGTAAATTCAAATACAATAATATATACTTTATATATATCAATCGATTCGTTTTAATGCAAAGAATAAGATTTTTGAAAAAGTTAGTAAAATTTAACAGGAAAAAAAAGTCTGACTCCGTTTACACCTTAAATTCAGCCCATGACTTTCACATAAGTCTGTCCTTGTTCAACGGGGCTAACTCCGTTTACACCTTAAATGCAGTCTCAAAATGAGGCTGAAAGTAAAACTTTTTTTTAGTGTCCCAGGCGGAAATTGACCACTGGCATCGTACCGCGCCTGTACAGACGTCGGTAAGACTGTACTGACATTCGTCCGCCAGACAACCGGATCGGTGCAGGCTTTCTACTGGAACATGACAATGTGTTGTAGTGGCTGCGCGTCCGGCTCGGTACAAATTTGATGCCGCCGAACAACCGGCGTTGTACCGGCATTCGTCCGCTCTAGCAACCGCGGCGGGCCAAATATTCTTTCAAAGACGACTCGCTTCAGCGGACCGGCGTTCTACTGGCATTCGCCCGTCTAGCCAGAATAAATCATACTTTCTATTGAAAAATAAAATAAAAAAATATTTCATTAACTATGCATGGTGCATGTTAATTAATATTTATTTATAGATCATTTCCAGCATTTTTAACACATTCTACATTTTTTTTACACATTAAAATTCTAAACGCTCGCAAGTGGGATACGAAGCCCAAGCTATTCCTAATCGAAGCACCGAAGTCTAACACGCTAACCACTACGCTATTCGCTCGCATGCGGATCTGAGCATAATAATGTCGATATGTAATACCGCTACGAAGCAAACAATAAATAATACTTTTACAAATACTTTGGAATATTTTAGCATTTTATGAATATTATGTAAATAAATCTAGGGTTTTAAAAAATATTTAAAAATTTTTTATTTTTTTAATTATTCTATTATTATTATTATTATTATATTTATTTATTATTTTTATTATTCATTTTTTTATATTTATAAATAATTATCTGTATACTTTATTTATAAATATTTAAAAAATTTGATTATAACAAAAAAATTTAATTCTTTAATATAGTTGTTAATTAATAAATAAAAATATAATTAAAACCTATTTTTCAAATTCAATAATTTTTAAAATTGAATTTTATATTCTATTGTATTGTTAATTCTTTTTTTAATATTTAAACTTTAAACAATTCTCCTACAAAAATTTTTTACAACATAATAGATTAAAGATTTTTATTACTATAATTATTATTTTATTAATTTTTATTGAAACAATAAGACTATAGCTAAATTTTTGCATTGTAAAAAAATCTATTTCTGAAAATTCTGAATAATGTGTTAATTAAAAAAAAATTATTTTAGAAAACATTAAATTTTTTTAGAAAAACAATGACGATAGCCATATTCTTAGCATATTATTATTAATTGAAATCTTAATAATAAGAACATAAATGATATTAGTCCGCAGTCTGTAGAATGTTTGTACCGCTCGGGTTGTCAGACGGACGAATGCCAGTACAACGCCGGTTGTTCGGCGGCATCAAATTTGTATCGAGCTGGACGTACAGCCATTACAACACATAGTCACGTTCCAGTAGAATACCTGCACCGCTCCGGTTGCCAGGCGGACGAATGCCAGTACAACGCCGGTTGTTCGGCGGCATGAAATCTGTACCGAGCCGGACGCACAGCCATTATACCACAGTATAAATTTTGATCCGGCGGTCGGATCCGTCTTTGTACCGCGCCAGCAGACATTAACACCCGAATCGGTACAGACTGCCTGTACCGGCATTAACTCTCCAAATCAATCGGCGCGGATCCTTGACGGTTGGATGATCCGGCATTCGTCCGACTTTTCCGCCTGGGGTGTTTATTGTACATCAATATAATTTTGATGAAAGAACTGATCTTTTGAAAAAATGGGAATTTTTCAACTTTTATTGTCATTAGCTCTATAAAATCTCATAAAATTTATACCTTATCAATATAATAATTTTATTAAATTACATTTCAAAGCACCCGAAATTGGATCCACCATTTTGATTTTTCTAAAACAAACCTCAGATTTGTAATTAGAGACCCGAAAAACCCTCCTCTACCGAGTTTGGTCAATTTAAATGAATTAATAAATGTATTCATCTAAGGGTTAATATATAGGGAAGAGTGGGGCAAGGCGGGGTACTTAAGATTTAAAACGCAAAAAAACGAAAATTATCGAATTCATTTTTCATTATTATTTTTAATTATCATCTTTGGGAATCACAGGACAGTTGTTGGGTCGAAAAAGTGCACAAAAATGCAACCTGAAAAGTCTCCGTGGTTTATTATAGTTTGGGCGCTTCACATAAGAGCCCCAGAGTTTGCTCTCGATTATCAGTTGCGAAAAATAGTGTAAACAATCGTTTTTTAAAATCTATTTTTATATAGTTGGAAAAATTACATTTCATTAAACTCTATTAATTCAGCTTTAAATTGTCCAGGAAAATCACTCAAAAATCCGGGAATTTGTTACTGCCGAATTACTAGACACCCTATAATATAATTTTGCAATTGGTCCTGGTGTCACACTTCATATATAAACTTTCCATTCACTTTTCATAAGCAGGTTTAGGTTAGCGGATGCGGCGTCGACTTTGCAGCCCGAGGGTCCAGAGTTCAATTCCTCATGTCTTCAAATTTTTCGTTAATAATTAATAATAATTCATATGTTTCAGCATTCTATTTAGTGTTTACAATTAAATTAATTAATAAATAATATTGTTTAACGTTTAATATATGTAAAAATATATAATAATAATTAATAATTTTTTTTACTACCGGCCCGGTATCGAGCCGGTGGTTTACCGGCACCGGGGCGGATATTTCCCGGGTTACCATTGTTGACTGGACCGGCTCCGGGCCGGCTGTAATGCCGATCTCACGCCGGCACCAGCAAGTCCGCCCTTGGTACCGGCCCGGTACCAAGCCGGCCGTTGATTTCTGCCTGGGAAGTCGCGAAATGCGGGACATTCAAAATGTGAAATATTTAACTAATTACCCAATAATTCAATAATATTGTTAGGAAATTAATATTATTTATCATTTAATAAATATTTTTAATATTAAAGATTTTAAGATCGACAAAAAAATCGCAAATACTGTAAATACTAATTCGGCTTCCTAAACAAATTTAATAAGTGAGCGGCTTTACCCCGAATGTATTTCTCACATTTCAGAATAAATTTAAATAAATCTTTTGAAGTCAAACAAAACTACATATATATTTAAAAAGGACATCCAATAGCATCAAAAAAAATTTGTCGAATAAATAAGGTCTCAAAAATAATAATCGAAAAACTTAAATATCCAAAGATCATTTTATTGCACTTCTAAAAACAATTGACCGCCTCTGTTTTTAAAGACGAATTCATGAAATTAAACGAAAGTTTGTTAACATTAGTTGTATGTTAAGTACTATTCACAGTACAAATATCTCCATTTTAAGTTGAGGGTCTTTGTCTTGTCCAGGGACAACCAAACGACGCTCAAAATCAAATGGTGAGAGCTCTTCTTCTTCTCGAGAAACATGGTTTGAAAAGAGCGGGCTTTTTCCTCTGATTCGAAGACAATTCTCACCGGTCGTGCTCGCTGTTGTGTCTGTGAAGGAACACCAACTCTATATATGCGTGTATTAGTAAATAAATCTGATGGAATAAAATCCTTAAAATACTGAGACAAACACATGCATAAGTTTGAGACGGTATTCGCAGATTTGTCAAGATAATTATCATGCTCGGGAACTCCAAACAACATAAGATTTTTTTTCTTAGCAATTTTATTTTCTAGTTCAGCTAAACAATCACGTGAAACACGGCTAGCATTTTTCTTGCAAACAATGGGTAATTTTTCCAAAGTACCTTCAACTGTTGCAAGACGATCAGTAAGGTCAACAATTTTATTCTCCGTTTCAGCAATCCTACCCTCCATAGCTGCAGCAATATTATCAATTTTACAAGAAAGTGAAACTGAGTCTTCGGACATTTATGATTTAAGGGAGATAACAGCTTTTCCAACAATTCTTTCTAAATCAGAGACAGTCAGTGACCAACACAAGTCTTGTCACTCGCGTCACAGTTTTTATCTCCCGATGAATTATTGTCAGTCATAATGGCCAATTTAAGGTTATGTTAAACCAAACTCAAAAATTTAGAAATCGATAACTATTCATAAATAAAGAGTAGAAATTCTTTATAATTATTGAATAATAGGCACCAATACACCACTTTATACCGACAACAAGTGCAAAAGAAAAATAATATTAGAAATTGGAGGGTAAATTTAACGAGCAATAACACACACGTTATTTCTAATCAGCGGCCATTTTATACTTAACCGGACATTTTTTTATATTTGAATTGTTGTGATGAATACTATTATTTATGAAAATAATTGAATTTTGTAATGAATTTTATTTAAATTCCTTCATTCCGTCATTGGAAATGTAGACTATAATTATTTAGATTTTTTAAAAATAATTGAAATTCTGACAAGAGTTTAAGTAATTTTCAAAATTTTAAATAATTGCATTCTTGTGATAACTATTATTATTTTTGAAAATAATTACAAACTCTTTAACAAAATAATATACGTAAAATTTTATTTAATAATTTTCCAATTTTTGTACACATAAGAAAATATTGCATTTTGGCATTTGTTAAATAAAATCTTTTAATGAAAAACTTTTTGCATAATTATTTATCTTTTTTATTCCAAATCCTCCAATTTAATTAATATGCTGTTAAATGAATGCAAAAGACCGATGTTGTAAAAGTCAATCACTTTCGACAATTAACGTTTTAAAAACATTATTTTGTATCCATTTTTTCGTTCTGCTTCTACTTCAATCACTCGCCCAGTGAAATTCTCGCTTGGGAGCTAAGCCGCGTTTTCTCGTGGACGAAAAATTCTGCGTATTTGTCATTTTCCATATTTTTATTAATTACAATTTAATGAATTGTACCTCTAGAGGTATTAATTAACAATTTAATTTTTAATCTGTTTAAAAAGTTATTTTAATGATTACCAAAATTTAAAAAAAAATGTTTTACACATTTTTCGTTTTAATTTAAAATTTTTTGTATTATGTATATTTTTATAAACAAAAATCCCATTATTTATGTTTTTGTATTAACTTTTAGGGTCCCGTACACCGTCGGTGTACCAACGGAATCCTAGTTGTGAGACTCTTGTGTCCGTAGCAAAATCGTGTCCCCTCCCCCCTAGCGGCTGAACTAATTGACCTAAAGAGCTTAAATTTGGTACAGATACGTATTATCACTCGTAGATTATAGGAAAAATATAGAGAATGTGATTGGAGGTGATGGCCATAGCGTTGTCAAGGAAATATCAAGATTTTTGGCCAAAAATGCACGAAAAGTGACCATTCCCTGGCAAAAGTGATTTACCATATGTCTCCCCACGTGGGTATACATTTGGCATACAGTTGGGAAACATTTGGTAAACGGCTTTATAAGTCTGTTAATAGACAGAATTTGATGGAAAAAATTATTGGAAATTGAAAAGGAACAATCAGGATGAAATTAATATATTTTTTAGGATAAATTGATGTTAAATTTATGAGAAATTAATGTTTAAAGTAAGAAATGTCAGTTTTAGTGTAGGATGTATGTGTGTGTAAGATCGATATTGGAATAAACTGTTGATATGTCGCCGCGCATTTTGCGCGACAGATGGCAGGGGTGACATTTGTCCATGGCTGTATATTACATGCTCCTTCATAAAGAAAGCTATTTTTATATTTGTTGGTTAAGTTACACAAAATGAAAAAATGAATTATATTTGAAAAACAAAACATATAATTTCAACCTTCAACAGAAATAATGGATGTTTTAGACCGATAAAAATAAAGTTTAAACTCCTCCTTCATTAATAAAGCTATTTTTGCTTCCTCATAAAGGAAGCCTTATAGTGATGTCGATTTCCGAATTTTTTAAAATCAATTATTTTTACAAATTTTCAAGTGTAGTATACATAATTCGTCGAGAGGAACAAATGTCCGGATCAGAGCTGCCAAGTATCCTCACCAAACGCTAGTGCACATGCCTTGCACTTCTATTTTAATTGGTGGACATATGTGTTCTTATTTAAAATGCCTTGTAAACTAAAACTTCCAAATTTTCCACCAATTAAAATTAGAGACACGAGGCATGCGCATTTGCGCTTGGTGAGGGTACCTGGCAGCTCTGGTCCGGATGTATGTCCGGATGTATGTGTGTGTGTGTATATCACCGATTCTTGTGGACAAATTTTCTCTTGCACATCTTGATGGATTTTGATAAGATTTTGTAGGTGTATTACAGTCATGAATACCAAGAATCAGACAGAAGGATTTTCAAAAAAATATAAAAAAAAATTTTTTCAACATTTTTTTAATTTTTGAAAAAATTAATTTTTTGGTTTTTTGAAATAAATTTTTTCTATATTAAAATTTTCTTAATTCTTGACAAAATTGCATTCCTGACATAAAAATCTGTATATAAATGATATATTTTATCAAAATTTATAGAATTAATAAATATTTTAATTTTTCACAAAAAATTAAAATTTTGTATTTTTTGACATTTTATCATAACACTTTAAAATAATTATTCTATAATAAAAAATTGAAGAATTAATATTTATTCAGGGTACTGTACCCGGTTTATTAATTATATTTAATAAACTATTATAATTATTTAACTTTTAAAATTATATATCTATATTTTGCAGATTGGAATAAATAAATAAATAATAGGGGAGTGCTGTCAGGGTTGGACATAGTTTTGAATTTTCTTCATAACTTCCTCTGCAGTGCGAATTTTACGATTTCGCGCATATTGTTGGAAAGATCAACTCAAGTGCAATGTTTTTGCTGTACATTGCAAAAAAATTCGGCCAAAAGTTTCAAAGTTATAAGCAATTTAAAAAAAAATAATGTTGTAAGGGTTAAACATGGGTGTAAGGGTTGAGCCACTGTAGAAAATCAATGAAATATTTAGGTAAATGGTTAAAAATGTCCTTTAAATAATAGAATGACACTTGAAAATGAGGAAAGGAACCATGAAATTAAAATCAAATCCCATATTGTGCATTTTTGCATAAGATTAGATATTTTATTTCTTAAGAATGAAATCAAAAATTTTTAAATTAAAACAATAAAAAAAGATTATCGAAAAAAATTTTTCCCTCTTTTTTCGTTAGAAATAAAGTTTTTGACACCTCCTTAAGAGTGCAGTCCCATGCTGATAGAATAGTGGAGTAGTGTAATAGATTTGACCAATCAAAATAAGTGTTACAAAATCCAGTCATCTGATTGGTCAAAACTGTTCCACTATTCTACTAATCTACCACCATGGGACTGCACTCTAAGTCAAAAAATGAATTTCTGTTGCAAGTACGCTTCGTAATTGCAATATTTTGGGCGGCTCAACCCTGACGACATTGCCTGGCTCAACGCTAAAGGCCTAAGTACAACTGCTTCGCGAATGTCGTTCGCGAACGCAAAGCATGAGTTAGAAAAGGACACAATTATATCTCTATCTTTTTCTAACCAATGCATTACGTTCGCGAACGACTTTCGCGAATCAGTTGTGCGTTGGTCTTAACTTACGCGTCGTTTTGCGACATACCACACAGAACACAAACGCGTCACACAAAACCCCAAATTTCTTTTCACATTTTCGTATAACATCTTAATAAACAATTTCAATAAATTTACATTGTCTTTGGCATATTTATTCTACATTTACTTCTCTTTTTTTGACACCACAAAAAAGTTTCTGTTGAGCGTATAACAATGACTCGCAAAAAACAAAAGTCTACGTTCGTATACTTGACTGAAACTCATGTGAAAAGTTAACTGGCATTAGTAGCAAGAATTTAAGTACAAAAACAGATGGCGCTAGTGTGATAACACAAAATAAACGCGATGGCTCAACCCTAACACCTGTCCAACCCTAACAGCACTCCCCTATTAATATAAAAAAATTATGAATTTTCCAAAAAATTTGAAATTTTTTTTAAATTTTGACAGATTGTAAATTAATTAGTTATGACTTTTGTAAGATATATATAAACAATAAATTTACAGATTTCAAACAAATTATTTAGAACGGAAGGTATTCAATTTTTTTTTAAATTTAAAAAAATGAAAATTTCCAAATTTTATATTTTTTAACGTATATTTTTTAAACTTTCTATAATTAAATATGTATTTTTGGAGTCTCTGATAAACTTTTGACGTCAAAATAATGGAATTTAGAATTATTTGTTAATTCAATTATCAAAAATTTTTCAATTTGCAAAAACTTCGAAAATATTAAAAAATGAGATTTTTTATGATAAAATTGATACTGCAGGAATTCAAGAATACCTGAGATACGATACTTGCATTATGCTACTGGGAAAAAACTTAGATAATAAAAAGTTTTGTTATTTTAATTCTAGATTTAACTTTTAGGGATGTTTTGAGCATTGCAAAGGCAAAAATTAAACAGGGTGTCTATTATTATCTTTTTTAACAATCTATACAGTTTTTCTCAGCTTTGTCCAAACTTTTCCAGGTGTATATTTTCTCATCAAATATAAATTTTCTTTATAAGTATTAACAATAAATAAAACTACAAATGGCTACAAAAATTCAGTTATTTTATAAAATACTCTTTGACGGCTTTTTGTTTTTACTAATACTTTTAACAGGGGTTCTACCAACTAGAAAAATGGGAAATATGCAGGAATTTAATTTAATTGGGAAAAACTGTGAATTCAGCTTGCAATATAGGTCTTATTTTAGATTTTAGCAATTATGATACAATTAGTTCGAATTTGACTTTATTATAACTCCAATAACTGGTGGAGATTTTGGATTAACTTACAATACAATAATTAAATTTCTGCAAATAATTGACAAACATTGTTCTCTGCATCTTAATTAATTAAAAATAAATTATTTGATGGTAAAAAGTGAATCACTGATTTAAAATAGTAATATTTTTCTAATGAAATAGTTAATGGTAGCTAATTATTATTTTTTCCGGTCACTCTATTCAATGTATTTGAAGAAACTAAAACCCGTCGAAGACGTGTACGACAGCTAGTAATAATATTTATTGAGGAAGCTAAATGGTCATGAAATGAACAACTTGTTTTATTTGTTGGTCAAGATACACAAAATGGAAAAAAAATTGGTAATTATTTAGAATCGCGGCTTTTGCGAATTTCAGAGATAAATAAATAATTCTTTTTGGAAAGGCTTTCATTCAGCTAGAAAATGAAAAATTAGGTGGGGCAGGATGAAAAAGTTACTTACAGAACGCCAGGGCTGGGAAACAAAAGTTTTTTTGGTTTTTGACGTTTTACTCGTAAAATATTAAAAATTTTGAAAAATATTCTACATAAAAGTTGTAGATCTTGTTAAGATACACATTTTATGTTACATGCAATTTTTTCATAAATTGAGTATTTCTCGAGAAAAACACAAAAAACGGAAAATACCCATAGAAACGTTTTAATGCAGAAGGAAGTCAAATTAACTTCCTAGATGGTACTAGAAGGTATCCAACTTAGACCAGACCCCCCTCCAACGTTTAAAAAAGGAGTTTTGAAGGTGCATCCACAACACATCACTCAAAGGCGGGCAAAGCCCGCCGCTCCTGCTTTCCTTTACCGTTTAATGCAGAAGGGAGTCAAATTAACCTTCTAGTTGGTACTACAAGATGTCTAACTTATTCCAGACCCCTCTCCAAAAGATTTGACTCCCTTTCTGCATTAAAACGTTGAAGGAAATTAGGTGCGGCGGGCTTCTCCCGCCTTTGAGCGATGTGTTGTGGATGCACCTTCAGAACGCCTTTTTTTAAACGTTGGAGGGGGGTCTGGTCTAAAGGTACCGTCCCATGCCTGCGTGAAAACGGGAAAAGTAAAACGTTTAGCCAATAACATCTTCCGATCCAATGGAAATCATTCTGAAAGAAAATTCTTATTGGTTGAACGTTTTCCGTTTCCCGTTTCACGCAGACATGGGACGGTACCTTAAGTTGGATACCTTCTAGTACCATCTAAGAAGTTAATTTGACGGGTTGCATCCATTTGTATCAGAATGAAAAGAGCATAATGGCTATTATATCGAATTCACAAACGTAGAATCTGTAACTTTACGAAATAATTTAAGAAAATTATTTTCTCGAATTAATATTTGACATAATTTTTATTTTTACTAAACAATAGTTGATAGAATTTTAAAATAGTCGATTTCTTATTTAGTCGAAAGTTTAAAAATCCGAAATTTAATTAAACCTAATTTTATTTTGTCGAATGGTGGTTCAATATAATGTGAATATTAATGAAATATATGATAGCCGAATTTATAACTAACCTAAATGTAACTGAACCGAAAAGTAATATTACATATTCCTTATTCTATAGAAATTAAAAGTGTTCAAATTATTATTTAATCGAATATTATTATCTCGAATTAATTTTAACCGATACTTCATATTATCGAAATGTAATTTAATCTAAACTAATTTTTAAGGAAAATGCAACTAAGCGAATTTCTAATTATCCGAAAGCTAATTTGGTCGAAAATTTTTATGGGTGAATTTAATTTGAGCGAAAAAGCAAGTAGCCGAAACGTCATCTATTATAATCTTAAAGTCACAGAATAGCTATTTGTAAGAATGGTTAAATAGTCGAAACGCCATCTGCTCAAATTGTCCAGTAGACGAATAGTTAAGTAGCCGAATGGAAAAAACGCCTAATTTACAAAAAGTCGAATGATAAAAGTATCGAATTGTCAATTCATAGAATGTTCAATTTGTCGAAACGCCATCTGTTCGAATTATGAAGGAGACGAATAGTTAAGTAGTCCAATGGTAAAATAGTCGAATTGTTCATTCATAGAATGCTTAAATAACTGAAAGGTCAATAATTCTAAAAGTTTTATTGTTTTATGTTAATATTAACTTAAATAAAATAAAACTTTTAGAATTATTGACCTTTCAGTTATTTAAACATTCTATGAATGAACAATTCGACTATTTTACCATTCGACTACTTAACTATTCGTCTCCTTCATAATTCGAACAGATGGCGTTTCGACAAATTGAACATTCTATGAATTGACAATTCGATACTTTTATCATTCGACTTTTTGTAAATTAGGCGTTTTTTCCATTCGGCTACTTAACTATTCGTCTACTGGACAATTTGAGCAGATGGCGTTTCGACTATTTAACCATTCTTACAAATAGCTATTCTGTGACTTTAAGATTATAATAGATGACGTTTCGGCTACTTGCTTTTTGGCTCAAATTAAATTCACCCATAAAAATTTTCGACCAAATTAGCTTTCGGATAATTAGAAATTCGCTTAGTTGCATTTTCCTTAAAAATTAGTTTAGATTAAATTACATTTCGATAATATGAAGTATCGGATAAAATTAATTCGAGATAATAATATTCGATTAAATAATAATTTGAACACTTTTAATTTCTATAGAATAAGGAATATGTAATATTACTTTTCGGTTCAGTTACATTTAGGTTAGTTATAAATTCGGCTATCATATATTTCATTAATATTCACATTATATTGAACCACCATTCGACAAAATAAAATTAGGTTTTATTAAATTTCGGATTTTTAAACTTTCGACTAAGAGTGCAGTCCCATGCTGGTAGAATAGTTGAGTAGTGTAATAGATTTGACCTATCAAAATAACTGTAAAAATATCCAGTCATCTGATTGGTCAAAACTGTTCCTCTATTCTACTAATCTACCAGCATGGGACTGCACTTTAAATAAGAAATCGACTATTTTAAAATTCTATCAACTATTGTTTAGTAAAAATAAAAATTATGTCAAATATTAATTCGAAAAAATAATTTTCTTAAATTTTGTATTCGATACAAATTATTTCGTACAGTTACAGATTCTACGTTTGTGAATTCGATATAATAGCCATTATGCTCTTTTCATTCTGATACAAATGGATGCAACCCAATTTGACTTCCTTCTGCATTAAAATGTTTCTATGGTTATTTTCTGTTTTTTGTGTTTTTCTCGAAAAATACTCAATTTATGAAAAAATTGCAAGTAACAGAAAATGTGTATCTTAACAAGATCTACAACTTTTATGGAGAACATTTTTCAAAATCTTTAATATTTTACGAGTAAAACGTCAAAAACCAAAAAAATATATGTTTCCCAGCCCTGGCTGGGAAAAAACATATAATTCCAACCCTCAAAAGAAAAAATGGATATTTTAGACCATTAAAAAAACAAATCCTCCTACTTTTAAAATCAATTTTTCTATTTGTTGGTAGATTTAAACAAAATGAAGAAAAAAAGTTAAATTTAAAAATAAAACACATAATTCCAACCCCCAAAAGAAATAATGGATGTTTTAGATTAATAAAAATAAAGTTTAAACTCCTCCTTCATTAGGAGAGATATTTTTTTATTTGTTGATCAAGATACACAGAATGGAAAAAAATTATATTTAAATAAACATATATAGTTCCAACCCCCCAAAAGAAAAAATGGATATTTTAGACCAATAAAAATAAAGTTGGAACTCCTCCTTCATAAAGAGAGCTTTTTATTGTTGGTTAAACTACACAAAATGGAGAAAAATAGTTAAATTTGAAAAATAAAACATATAATTTCAATCCTCAAAAGAAATAAAGGATATTTTAGACCAAGAAAAGTAAAGTTTAAACTCCTCCATCATTAAGAAAGCTATTTTTTATTGGTTGGTCAAGTTACACAAAATGGAAAAAAAATTATATTTAAAAAAAACATATATAGTTTTAATCCCCCAAAAGAAAAAATTGATATTTTAGACCAATAAAAAAATAAACAAACTCCTCTTACTTTTAAATTCAATTTTTCTATTAGTTGGTAGATTTCAACAAAATGAAGAAAAAAAGTTAAATTTGAAAAATAAAACATATATGTTTTTTTTAATATAGAGCCGTTTACCAAATGTTTCCCAAATGTATCCCAAATGTATACCCACGTGGGGAGACATATGGTAAATCTCTTTTGCCAGGGTTCTTCCCCTTAACTTCTAAACTATTCAACGTGGAAGGCTAAGATTTGGTATACTGGTGTATTTTAATGCGTATATTACAGGAAAAATATAGAGAACTTGCTATGTAATATTGACCATAGCGTTGTCAAGGAAAAACTAAAAAATTAAAAAAATTTTTTTTTACTTTCCACATTATTTGATCTAATTAACTAAAAATGGGTTTATTAGTATTTTTTTACATTCTGATCACAAAAAATATATTAAAAAATATACAAAAAATTACAAAAATTTTTTTTTCTAATTTCTACATTAATTGATCTAATTAACTGAAAATGGCTTTATTAGTATCTTTTTACGGGGGGAAATGCGTTAATCCATTGGAAGTACCTTCAAAAAAGAGGTCAGTCTGGGTCCGTTGTTCCTAACCTATCGGCTTATCAACTGTTTGACTCTTAGGGACAGTAGTCCTCGTTCAACTTCTTCTCTTTTATTCAGTAATTCGCAAATTGATACGTGTCTCTCATTGTATATCCAAACGTTCGAACTTTCGTTCAATAGTCATCGTACTACAGCTGACTCTTACTTTAATTCAAAGTAGCCGATTTCCACAAGTTTAGGATAAAAACTTTATGAAACCTCCGGCATGAGGCGGAATCTTTCCACTCCCTAGGAACTATGCAGGTTCTTGCACGAGTTGTATACCGCAACTCACACGTCGACAGTTTTGAGGAAGTTTGATCTTCAATGTATCAACTTCCTCTCCGATGTCTTGCTCTAAGCGATGTGAGCTATTAACCATTGCCACCACGAGTTCAACACCAAGTGACCAGGTAGGACTTCTTTCCTCCCTTTGCAGAAAAGTCCTCCCAGGGCACCTGATCCCCGCGGTACCATTAGACTCAGGTGCGAGTGTCAGATTGAGGACCCTACCTGATCCCTGAGCCTAACCCCTCCATCCTCTTATTAGTCGCCTCTTACGACATGTCAGAGGGCAACGTTGAGATTATTCGCCCTCCGATGCCCACACGGCCAAGTATCTTTTTACAATATGATCACAAAAAATATATTAAAAAATCTAAAAAAAAATTTTAATAAAATGAAAAAAAATTGGACAAGTGCGAGTTGAACTCACACTGCAATGGCGTGTTCCGTACACAAATATTAAAACAATACTTGCAGCATTCATCAGTAAATGGTAGAATTAAAATAAACAATTAAAAAAATATATTAAAATCATTTGATAAAAAAAATAATTTAAAAAAATTAAAGTATTGTTTACAATATTAGATATACAATACTTTAATTTTTTTAAATTATTTTTTTTATCAAATGATTTTAATATATTTTTTTAATTGTTTATTGTAATTCTACCATTTACCGATGAATGTTGTGTACGGAACCCGCCATTGCAGTGCGAGTTCAACTCGCACTTGTTCAATTTTTTATTATTACTAAATATTGTTTTAATAAAAAAAAATTAATTTTTTAAAATTAAAATAAAAAAGTTTTTAATATTTTTCTTTTTAATTTAACATAATTTATATTATGCACATTTTTATAAACAAAAACCCCTTTATTTATGTCTTTTGTATTAATTTTTATTATTGCCAAATATTGTTTTAATCATTCTAAACAAAATAAAAGTTACTGCCCTGTTTTATCATACTGTTATGCCTTTACGTAGGCAACCCGCTTTACTCCACCTTTCTGTTGTGCGGCCATTTTATCCCCAAATCAAGTCACCTACATCTGTCAATTGCAATCGTAGAAACAAGATTGTAGCTCGTAGAAACATGGTATCGATACAAAATAAATTTTCACTAATTCTTTGTTTAATTTATTTTGCAGGTAAGGCCCACTTTTTCGATTAAGTGCTTAGTTTTTTTAAAAAGTGATCAAAGTGGAAAATACAGGAAAGTGGGGGAGAGTGGGTTGGCAACACTATTCAGTTCTCGACCTGCAACGCCGTTAATGGCAAAAAAATTAACCCTTTTTTTAAAAGTCAATTATTATGCACTTAAATAAAAAAAATCAAATTTTCATTTAAGTGGGATGAAAGTTGGACTTTTTGAGTTTACTTTAAAAAAACAAAATTGGCAATTCCAAAAGTGGAGAATTCTATTGAAAAAATACATGTTTTTAGCTAATAAATGGAATTATGCATAAACTATTTATTCGATCGAGTTGGATTTTTTTGTGATTTCTTCAGCTTCACAAAGAGAATGTTTTGGTGAGTTATAAACAAATTCGATAATTATTAACAAATTTATGAAACAATTAAAAAGTGCTATTTTTAATGGTTTAAATTCATTTGCAACTAAACTAACTAAGCTTTTTTAACGTATGACCACTCATTTAAAAAGTATTCTCAAGGTCTTGGTAAGAATATGAAATTTGGCGCGTGTACGGTGCAGCGTGCTCTTTATGAACACCGAGAGAAAATTTGCGGTAAATAAGGAATCGTTCGGGGAAATTCTGGGGCTTGGGGGGATTCGTTTGGTTTGGAGGGAAAAATTGTCACGCGATGATAAATGCCTCGATTGACGGATTCCCTGCCTCATTGCTTCCCTAAAATAGGAGTCGAAGGGGGTTTCCGCGCCATATCCCAGGTACCACGCCGAAGACTAAGAGGTAATTTTGATATTTAAAAAGGAAGGCATTTTTTTAAAATTATTTGACTGTGTAATTATCGGTGGGATATTTTTTTTTGTTTAAATTAAAGTGTGGCGCTTTGTTTTATCTAATATTATGATAAATGGGCGGAAAGTGGTAACGCTGGGTTAACGAAGGCGAATCCGTGAAGCGAGGTATCCTGGATAAAACTTGGACGTTTCCCGTGCTTGTGAAACGTGACAAAAAAGAAAGAAAAGGGATTCTGCCGTTAACCGTATACTCGTCAAGCCATTCAGATCGCTCCATTCCGAGAAACCATCCCCGAGACTACCGGGATACAAAAAAGGGAAGTGATATCCTTTTGTTTGTCTTCAGTATATATATTTTTTTGTTGTTGCTTGTTTGTGTAAAAATTATTTATTTCTTTAATTTTGATTTCATTTCGTCTGTATTTTCTATAATATTAATTGACTTATGTGTGTTAATGTGTTTATATGTAACGAGGGCGAAAACATTAGAAATTAAATTCATTTTAAGTCTCGAGACTATATCTATATAGAAAAATATTAACTAAAATATTTTATTATTTGAATCATAAACAAATATACTTATCACGTTTTAATTGGTTTATTATTATTTTTCTGTCGACCCTTCTTATGATTTTGTTTTTATAAATTTATTATTTTCTTTGTGATCTTGAATTCCTGTTATAAATAATTATATTACATAAAATGGCGCCCGAACAGGGACTCGATGAGTGCCCGAATGTATAAATGATAAATTGATTGATTTATAATTATTGTGATTTAAATATTTTGTTTGTTATTTTATTGTATTTTTTGTGAATGATTTATATGGAAAAGATTTCTTTATTGTAAAGAAAATATATCGCATGATCGAGTCGTTTACATGTCGAACTCGATCTCAATCAGGAACGCTATATAAGGGTCTAAATTTTGATAGAAAGAAACGGGTAAAAAAACAAAAAATGTCGAATCCAAATAAAAAAGACGCAGAAAGACAACGAGATATTGATAATTTGACGTCCGTTGAAAAATTGCGTGACGAAATTGCAAGGCTCCGTGATTTAAATAATATTCAGAATATTTGGTAAAATTCTTAGCAGAATTCTTTTCTATTCCCATTCGCGTCAAATTGAAGTCAGAATGGTTATCGCGACGTTTTGATACGAATACGGGGACGCATGAATGTTCCACATTAATGTTAACTTAAATCAAACAAATTTATCGAATTTTTGTCAATTCGACGTTTTGACGATTCGACGAATAGACATTTCGACGTTTTGAGCATTCGACGAACTGACAATTAGATGTTCTGAGCATTCGACGATTTGACAATTCGAATAAAAGAAAAATATGTCACATAAACATAATAAGGTAAAAATAGATTTATGTCAAACAATTAATATAACAATTTAAAATTAGGTGAAATAATGTTTCGGCTAAACATAAGTTATGTTAAATAATCTTTCTGATTAATAAACATTCGGCTGAATACTACTTCGAGGTAAATGAATTTCTGTTAAATAAACATTAGAGCAAATAGGATATAGTTTATATGACAATTCTGTAAAACGTAAATACTGGTAAATAATTATTCGAGACAATGGTAATTATAACGAATGACATTTCGATTAAATGAAATTTATAACTCATCACATTTAGAGCAATTGATAATTAGGTTAAAAAACATTTCGATTGAAAAAAATTGTTTATAAATGATTTTAAAAAATAGGAATTATAACAGATGATATATCGGAAAATCGGAAATTAGTCCAAACAATTAATTGGACAAATAAAAATTATATCAAATGTTTTTTCGGACTAACGAAATCTATGTTAAAGAATATATCTGCAAAATAAAAATTAGAGCAAATGAATTATCGGGAAAATGAAAATTAGATTAAATAATAATTCTGATACATATATCTTATGGTAAATAGTGATTCGGCGAAGTGGATTTCGGTTACTTGTTATTATGTCAAATAAGATTTGTTGAACATTCATGCGTCCCCACCGGACAATAATCGACAGTGCACATCATTATACCTTGACGTCAAACCTCCCGCTTAATAAATCACGAAAGTAGTGAGAAAAACACCAGGCTATAGCGGGCAGCAATACTCGTCCAAGTACTAACCGCACTGAATGGTGCTTAACCTCGGTGATCGCAAGCCACAGAGTCTCACCACTGTGATTTACCATCGGTCATGTTTTAACGATTTCAAAGTGTTTTATTATAATTAATTTTTTTAAATATTAAAACTTCTACACACCTCTGCCCTTCTGGATGAGACAAATGGTGAAGTGAATTTCGGTTACTTGTTATTATGTCAAATGAGATTTGTGAAACATTCATGCGTCCCACGAATACGGACAATTGGCAAAATTTATTTTTTGGGGACGCATGAATGTTCCACAAATCTCATTTGACATAATAACAAGTAACCGAAATCCACTTCGCCGAATCACTATTTACCATAAGATATATGTATTAGAATTATTATTTAATCTAATTTTCATTTTCCCGATAATTCATTTGCTCTAATTTTTATTTTGCAGATATATTCTTTAACATAGATTTCGTTAGTCCGAAAAAACCTGTGATATAATTTTTATTTGTCCAATTAATTGTTTGGACTAATTTCCGATTTTCTGATATATCATCTGTTATAATTCCTATTTTTTAAAATCATTTATAAACAATTTATTTTAATCGAAATGTTTTTTAACCTAATTATCAATTGCTCTAAATGTGATGAGTTATAAATTTCATTTAATCGAAATGTCATTCGTTATAATTACCATTGTCTCGAATAATTATTTACCAGTATTTACGTTTTACAGAATTGTCATATAAACTATATCCTATTTGCTCTAATGTTTATTTAACAGAAATTCATTTACCTCGAAGTAGTATTCAGCCGAATGTTTATTAATCAGAAAGATTATTTAACATAACTTTTGTTTAGCCGAAACATTATTTCACCTAATTTTAAATTGTTATATTAATTGTTTGACATAAATGATGTTCTGAGCATTCAACGATTTAACAATTCGAATAAAAGAACAATATGTCACATAAACATAATTTTCTGACATTTGTATTTACAAGAAAATCGTGATTTAAAGATTAGTATGTTTTTGGGTTCTGCACGTGTGGCCTTACTTACACTTTCGGAGGGTGGTGTATTTTTTCTTAAATATTTCAAATATGTAATAAAAAATATCGTAAATAAAGCGAAATCATTAAATAAAATTAAATTTCGTTTAAAAAGTGACTTTTCTCAGAACCAAAGTAATCGATTTACGATTTTTTTCTTTCTTTATAATCACTAACGAAGAAAGAAATTTTTTCCACGGCGAGAAAAGTTACAGTCGTGATAAAAACGTGTTTATTAGCAGAAATGCATGGACAGCGATAGTAAAGCTCTTTGCGGTTTAGTTCCTGTTATGTAACCCTGACTAAAAGTACAGTCCATCCTACTATTGTTTAATAGATGCGACTGCTTTTTTTGTCCGTCGAAAATTAACTGTTGAGTTATCAAAAATGAACCGATAGTCGCCTTCACTATCCACTTCCCTCTGTGCCACATATGCCAAAGTTGTGTCCTTTTTTTGATATTAAAAATTATATCAATCATTGCACAGTTTTATTCAAATTTTATACTTTTTAAAGTATTAACCTTAATAACAAAACGAAATAAATGCCTTATTAATGGATTTAAGTTTTGAAGAGGTATAATTTCTCTAATTTCCTTCTCTAACCTCTACGCAAAGACTGAAATAATTTTAAATATCATTTTAACCATAAAGATCACTACTTTCGCATAAATGGAAACAAGTTGTTCATTTCATGAACATTTAGCTTCCTCTATTTATATACATTTTTTAAAAAATATTTTTTAAGTCTATGTTTAACATAGATAATATAATATAATTTATTAATTATTTATAATTAATTTTATTTTATTAATAATATTAATAAATATTAAATAATATTATAATTAATAATTATTAAATTATTAATTAATATTAAAGAATAATTATTTTAAAGTATTAATGAAAAATTACGAAATTTGAATTTTTTGTTGAAAATAAAAATACCAATTAATTTTACAAATATTGATCAAATAAATACTTTATATACATGAATCGATTCGTTTTCATGCCAGGAATATAATAGTGAGAAGAATATATAAAAATTTTAATAAATAAAGAAGTTATTTCAAATAATAAAAAAATCAATTTTTTAAAAAAATTAACAAATTGCTAAAAAAATTAATTTTAAATATTTTTGAAAATCCTTTTGTCTGATTCAAGATATTCGTGGCCGTAATACACCTACAAAAATTTATTAAAATCCGTCAAAACGTGTAAGAGAAAATTTGTTCACAAGAATCGTGCGACATACATACACACACACATACATCCGGACATTTGTTCCTCTCGACGAAATATATATACTATACTTGGAAATATGTAAAAATAATTGATTCTAAGAAAGTCGAAAATCGAGATCACTATTAGGCTTCCTTTAAAGAGGAAGCAAAATTTTTTTTATTAATCAGAGATTGTAATGAAAGATAAAATTGAAAATCGATTACTTCAGTTTTCAAAAAAGTCACTTTTTAGTCAGAATTTCAGTTTATTTAACCCCTTCGCAGTCAAGACCAAAATCTCATAAGTGGGCCCAAAATGTCGACAACTTTTTAGAAAACTGAAATTTGCGCAAATCAGTATACTATAGTATTGAAGGTCGCTGATTACGAATCCGAATTCAGATTTTGAAAATTCAAAATAGCGGATCCAAAATGGCGGACGACATTTTCAAAAATTCATCTATTTCACTTGCAACTCAATACTCGGGGGTTTTCGGGGTCGCTGATTACGAAGCTGAATTCAGATTTTGAAAATTCAAAATAGCGGATCCAAAATGGCGGACGACATTTTCAAAAATTCATCTATTTCACTTGCAACTCAATACTCGCGGGTTTTCGGGGTCGCTGATTACGAAGCTGAACTCAGATTTCAAAAATACAAAATGGCGGATCCAATATGGCAGATGACATTTTCAAAATTTTCAAAATTCATCGGATTCACTTTAAACTCGATACTCGGGTGTATTAATTTGGCAGTTCCAATATGGTGGACGCTATTTTAAAAAATTTATCATATACACTGAAAATTTGTGACTTGGAGTTTATTGATGTCTTAAATTAAAAATGTAATGTCGGTTTTGAAAATGGCGGATCCAATATAATAACCAGTAATTTTGAAAGCTAACTGAATTTATTTGAATGCTGTTAGTCAACAATTATTTAAGTCTTACGTCGAAATCACTGTAACTGTAATGTTGTTCGCCATATTGGATCAGCCATCTTGAATTTTCGAAATCTGAGTTCAGATTCGTAACCAGCGAACCCGAAAACCCCCGAGTAACGAGTTTCAAGTGAATTCAATGAATTTGTGAAAATGTCGTCCGCCATTTTGAATTATCAAAATCTAAGTTCGGATTCGTAATCAGCGACTCCACAAACCCCCGAATAACAAGTTTCAAGTGAATCCGATGATTTCTTGAAAATGTCGTCCGCCATATTAGATCCACCATTTTAAATTTTTAAAATCTGAGTTCGAAGTCGTAACCAGCGACCCCGAAAACCCCTGAGTATCAATTTGTGGACAAATCTGTGTGTTTTTGTTGCCAAAAATCTGCTTGCGTCTATACACGTCATAAGGCTATTCAAGTTGGGTGGGGGAAATCCAAGATGGACGTTTACTGGTGCACAAACAAACCGCTGTCAACGTGTATTTCCACTTGAATTTGTGACATTTGATCAATAAAAAAAATGAATAACAATAATTATGTACATGGCCTGGCACCAGATGTGAAAGCTAGATATCTAGAAAAGATTAAGTGTACACTGAAAAAAAGTGCTGTTGAATCAAATAGCTCCATGCTATTGAATTTCCCGTTATTGATTCAATAACATATTTATTAATCGAACAGCATATTGCTTAAAACGAAAAAATGAAACTGTTTAAATTAAAAGTACGGTACTGTTAAATTAATGATATTCTACAAATTGTTTCTATAGTTCATCTATATATAGCAACAGAATAATTTATTGCTTCTTTGACATTATTCATTTGAAGCATCTAATAGATAAATTTGAAGAAAATGCGTGTAAATTTGAATCAAATGAAAAGTTGTTTGCTCCAAAAAATCACGCTTTTGAAAATGAAAGCATATGCTTTCCTTTCAATGAGTGGTGCTATAGCGGACTGCCTATAGCATATGCTATAAAAATAAGGACACTATGTGTTTGAGACATTGACGCAGGTGCTAAATTTATTGAAATACTTATCCACACATATTTATATGTCGTTTTTGAAATTCTTATATAAAAAACTATTATTTAAATTGTTTTAAAGAATTAAGGACTAGTTAAATATAAATTCCCTATATAAATTCCCTTATTCACGAGAAAAATCTCGCGCACGATATTTAACTACAAAGTAACTGCTCAATGTAAGATGCGATTGTATTACATTGCAGCGCGGTAGTTCTCGTCCATCACGAAAGTTAAGCACGTTTGGTCGCGGTTACTACATCGATGGGTGACCGATTGGGAACAGCGTATTTTTCAGACTCAAAAAAATATAAAGTGTGTTTGAATGTGTATGTATGTGTGTTTGTCGTTGGAAAAAATGAAAAAAGTAATAAAGATATGTATGTTAGTGTGTAAAATTGAAAAAAAGATGTATATAAGAAGTGTTGTGTTAAAGGTGTGAGAATTAATTATAGTATATAAAAAATATGTGAACAAAAATTTCATTTTTTCAATTTATCGTTCGTATATCTTTAACTACATAAAAGAATTGACTTAACAGTATGGTGTTATTCAATCGATAGCAACAACTGAAAAAATTAAAAGTACAAATTTTTGATTCATAAAAATGATGCTTTTAAATTTAAAAACTATAGTCATTGACTCAAAAGCATATACTGTTAAATTAAAAAATTTTGATCGTTGATTCAAAAGGAATACTTTCAAATTAACATAGTATGCTGTCAATTTGAGAAATATGCTTTTGTTTCAATGAAAGTGATACTTAGTACTGGCTATTTGTTAATACAAGAGGCCATTTAAACAAAAGAAAGAAAGAAAGAATGAAAGTGATACTATCGAATCATTAGAATCGGTGCTTTCAAAACAACAGCATATACGTTTGGCAGCCCGTTATGACACTATTCAATGAATCAAACTCATATATCATTGATTCAACAGCATTTTTTTCTCCGTGTATTAGTGGAATTGATCCGTACAGTTTAAATAACAGGGATTGAATTTTAAATGTCACAGAAATACCGAAAATACATTACGCAGACATCCTCAGCTATTTTATTTTTACTCACAGCTTTTATAGTCTTAAGCAAATAAAAGCTTATAAAAGTTTGGAAGGCTTTAAATATTATGAAGCAGGATTTGTGCAAAAAGTAATGTGCAAACAAATAAATGACAATTTTATCGTTGAAAAGTTTTTTGCCGTAAAACTTCAAATATTATCTCTCTTTCAATTAAATTTTTTAAACTGAGTTACGAATAGGTTGTTATATTAGAATAATTTAATTCTTGAAGAACTTTTGAAAAATTGCTACAAAATAATTGATTTAGGGAATTAAAATGAAAAATTATGCTACATAATATGTAATTTCTAATGAGTGATAAGGTAAATGTACATATTTTCGTCCTTGAACGTTATTCAGTGCTATCATTTAATACTAATTAATATAAAAAAATTAATAAAATATTTTAGTAAAATAAAAACCATAATATTAATCTAATAAATAGCAAAGTTTATTCTACAATTTCCCACTTGCTAAAATATTTTATCCGTTCCTTATTTTAATTAGTAAAGAAAATAGCACAGAATAAGGTTCTAGCACGCAATTGTGGACACTTACCTTAGTAGAAATGTGTAAAAACAATCGAATTCCATAATTCTTAAAAATTAAATTTTGAAAATAATGGAATTTTTAAAAGTTTCAATTATTTAACATCGGTGAGAGAATATAAGTATAGTATTTAAATATTTGTTTAACAAAATTATGTAAGTATTGAATATTTAAATGGAAAAAGTAAAAGTCAAAATTTTTGCTGGAAATCAGGTGAGTTAATCCATTATATATCGAATAAAGTCGTTGCGGCCTAATTTTAGAAAAAATTGATTTATTCAGAAATGATTCGTTATGATGTCTAGGGAACGAAATAAAAAGAATTATGTTAAAATATTTATTACTTTTCTCAAAATATGAGTGTAAAGTGGAGAAGGTGCAGAAAAAATTATAAGAAAATGTGAAACTTCATCGAAAACACTTTATATTCGGTGAGTTTTTTTAATTTAACAATTTCACTTTCTTATAATTGATTGATAAAAGTTGCAAAAATTAGATTATTTGTCAGACCAACTTTAAAACCATGTTTTATCTATTATTTTAATTTTTTACTAGTTTATTGAATACGGTTTAATTAATCCAGTAATTTTAAACAAGAATCAATACATTTTTTTACATTTTGAAGCATTTTTCTATGTTTTTTTATACATTTTCTAATAGCTAAAAAAGTGACATTTTTCAACACCTTCTCCACTTTACACTCATATTTTGAGAAAAGTAATAAATATTTTAACATAATTCTTTTTATTTCGTTCCCTAGGCATCATAACGAATCATTTCTGAATGAATCAATTTTTTCTAAAATTAGGCCGCAACGACTTTATTCGATATATAATGGCCTGACCCAGGTAAAAGTCAGGGAAAAAATATATTTGTGGCAACCCTGTCCTAAAAACAATTAATTGAAAATTGTCATGGAATTATAAATTGTTTAAAAATAATCCCGACCAAGGAAGCGAGAAAAAAGTAAATTAGTTAGGGGATTTTCGAAAAAAAGTAATCTGGAAAAACTATTTTAGCAATAATAAAAAAATTCTGGTTTTTTAAGTGTCCCTTAATGATAGAACGTCCAAGCGCCCGTCCTGCCGGAAGGATGTTCCGAAAATAAGGCTTTTAAAAAAAGGGAATTCAATTTTTCTTTTCCGGAACTCCTTGGGATGAAAGTAGACGAAAAGACGAAAAAATCCATATATTTGACTTTAAAATAATAATATTAAACCATTTTTCAAAGCCCTCAAACTTTCTGTTTCTAAAAAGTAAAAAAAAACATTTTTTCGTAAATTTAATGTAAAATCCACAAAAATCAATATATTTTGTCCGGTCTAGTCTTCTTTTCTTCAGAAACGTTTGAAGAATGAAACCTATTTGTTTAATTTAAAAAAAATTAATTTTTAATGTTAATCAGCAAAATTGCGGCCAATTGAATAAAAACTCTCTTCAAATTTTCTTTATAAAATTAATATGGAAGCAGATAAAAACAAAAACAAATATATCGTTGGAAAGGTAATGAAACAAGCTTTCCAATGAAAGCTTGTTTCATCACCTTTCCAACGATATATATTACTTTTTATTTATGTCAATCCATGTTAGTTTTATTTAGCGATTTCGGACGGACTCACCTGAGTCTTTTTGGTCCTGCCGGAAGGACGTTGGACGTTCTATCATTAAACTTTGAAAATATAAAGAACACTTTGAATTTGTCTTGAATTTATTGTCGTTTAATTATTTAAAATTACTACAGATTTTTTTACACAAAACAGAATTTTTTATATTTCTGACAATAATTGAATTCTAAAGTATATATATATTTTCACAGATAAAAAATTAGAAGAGGTTCCAAGCTTGAGGGGATCTTCCTTGAACGATTTTTTAAAAGTTTTGGATGAAATATGCCCGTTAGCAGCAATATTATCCGTCGTAGAACCTTTTGCAACCAAGCGAGCAAATTTGGAGGCAGAACTTAAGCTTCCCACTAAATTAGGCAGTTTATTTGATACTGCTTTTGAAACGTTTAATTTAGATGAGTTGCGAAAAGTAGAAATAGATTTCAATGTTACTGAAGAGGAAAGAAGTAACGTTCAAAAAATAACTTTAAATCAAAGTAAATGTTCAGAATGGTTTCAATTCAAGCATGGCCGAATTTCTGCCTGAAATTTTAAAAGAGTTTGCAATACATCTTTGGAAATCCCTTCATTATCTTTATTGAAATCTATTTGCTACAGTGAAAAAATCACATTTCAGACGAAAGCAACAAAGTATGGATTGGATCATGAAGAAATTGCTCTTAAAGAATATAAAGACATCATAGGCCCTAAGCATTTGAATTTAATTGTCAAAAAAACAGGTTTTTTAATTTCGACAAAGTTACCAATACTAGGAGCATCTCCTGATGGTATTGTACAGTGCGATTGTTGTGGAATGGGTTCAATTGAAGTAAAGTGTCCGTATCGCTTGAAAGATGGAATGTTAATGAATGAATTTGTCAAATTGAAGAACTGCTTTCTATATGAAGATAGCAAGGGAAATTTTAATTTAAAAAAAAAACATGATTATTATTTTCAAATCCAACTGCAAATGTTTGTTTCAGAAACTAAGTATTGTGATTTTATTGTTTGGTCCAAACGCTATCTGTCTGTAGAACGCATTTTTATCAATGAACAATTTTTAGATGAAAATCTTGCAAAAGCTGTTTTGTATCATTCGAAAATCGTGGTACCAGAGCTTCTGTCAAAATGGTACACATCTTCAAACTGCCGAATGGAAGTAGAGTTGTGGTGTGATTGTAGGAAAGAAGAGGATGGACGACAAATGATCTTGTGTGCGAATGAAGAATGTCAAATTAAATGGTTCCATTTAGATTGCATGAAGTTGCTTAACATTCCTTCACTTTTTTGGTTCTGTAAAAAATGCAGTGCTCAGTTTTTTGGTAATATTTTAAACAAAACACCAAGACCATCTGTTTGTCCGTCAACTTCATCAAAATTGATGTCAATGTGTGTGGAAGAAAAAGTGGATACTAAAACTGCTGTTCCCCATTTAAAAGAGCAAAAGATTCTTTCAGGTTCATTAGATTGTTTTCAGGCATCAGATTCTTCTCAAACAAGAACTTCAGAGCATTATTGTGATAAGAACAATATGGACGTTGTAAGTTTATATTTTTTGGCATAAACAGGGTTCGAAGCAGTGAAAGTATTTGAAAATACGGACTTTACGGACCAACTGACAAAAATGGAATCAGGCCGAATCAAATATAAGAAAACATTTTACTTTAAACTAGAAATTTAATTTTTCCTAAATATGAAACATGAAGAAATCGCTAACTTATAATAATTAAAATCATTATTAATTCAATTATTATTTTTCAGGATTTTCATCTAAAATTCTTCTTCATATCGATTATTTTTAATAATTTTCGAAAAAGTTCTTTGACAATTTTCAAATTCATTTCTTTACAATATTTAATTTTACGAAATTTTAATTATTAGTTAAATTCAATGAATATCTAAAATTTTAACTAAAATTTATTTTTTATTAGAATATTCCATTAGAATTCAATTATTTAAATAAAAATAGAACGCAATTAAATAATTTATTGAAGAATTGAACAATTTCTTAAAATTCAATTCCCATGAGAAATTGTTATCAACAAATTATCAGATACTTGAATTCTATTAACGAATTTTAATAAAATTTTTAAGAATAATTACATTTTTAGAGAAATTCGATTAAAATTGTATTAAAAATAATTGAAATTCTGCATTGAATTTTATTATTTATGAAAATAATTGAATCTCAGTAAAATTTTATTGATTATGATAATAGTTGAATGATTGCGAAGAAATTTATAAAAAAAAAATTTGTTATTAATGAAATTCTTGTGAAATTTTAATTACTTTTTACAAATAATTAAAAGTTTTTGTAGAATATTATTAAATTTTTTTATAATAAAAAATCGTACAATTTACGAACTTTTCATCCTTTTGAATGAAATTACGGACTTTATGGAACTTTTCTAAAAAAAAGTGGACTTTTACTGACTTGAAGCAATGTTACGGACTTTTTCAGGATTTACGGACCTACTTCGAGCCCTGCATAAGTAATTTTTATGAATTAACTAATCTCAATAAATTATTATAGGACACTGACGAAGAACTTGCAGACTTTGTTCTCTGTTCTTGCTGTGATAACTTTTGTTATTCTACTTCAATATTTATTTGCCCAGGATGTAAAAGTCGTTGGTATTGTAGCCGTGATTGTCGGGTAAATTTCTGTCTTTAAATAAATTGTATAATTTGAACGTTTTGTGATGAATTATCTTTCATTTTATTGTTTTAGGCTATCGACTGGATTGATCATAAAAAAAACTGCTCATTAGAGGCAAAATAATTTTTAATCAGCAAAATATTAGGAATTATAAACGGAAGTATCATTCTTAAATTAATTTGGTTTCATCTGAAATATATATATATTTCAGATTAATTAATAAATATTTATTAATATTGTTATTTTCATATAAAGTTATTTTGTTTAATAACATAATTATTATTATGTAAATATTATTTTTCTGAAATAACAATTCAACATAACAAATAATATAAGCATTCAGTCTTTGATTGCAATTTATATTACATAAAATTTTATATTCAATAAAAAAAATCTCTTATAAATATCTATGCTTTCTTTTCTTTCTTGAAGAAAAGCATTATGTTGATGGCACCATAGAAGGACATATATTAATTAAAGCGCAACAAACATGCACAAAAGAATTTTGTAGGATAAAATAACGCATATTTTCGTTTTTGTTTCTTAAAGAAATTCGTAAAATTGACTGAGTAATCGCGAGTTGAAGTGAAAAAAACAATAAAAATTTCGCTCTTTAAAAGAACAGTTTTTTCCTTATATTTCAAAAACTGTAATAAATGCAAAAAAAATTTAAAATTCAGAAGTTGATTTTTGGATGTCCAGGGGACTTCGATTTCGGCCGAGAAAAATTTACATGCCCTTCTACGATCCGGCGGCATTATTTTCAACCGAATTTGCAATTTAGTTTTAAATTTTGTTGTAATTTCCTAGTATTTAAAAATTTTTCTAATGGTATTTTTTGTGCAGTAATGAAACTTGTATAGTTTCAAAACATCACCCCTACAGGTAACGGTTAAAAGTGATTTCAGCTATATATGTCATAGGTACCTTCTTTTTACATGTCAAAGAACCTTTTTATAAGCTTAAATCAAAAATCCAAAGACAGGGGAATTTTACCTATATAAACCGTAAAGACTCTTTATTAAAATAGAAGATATTGAAAATCATTGAAATCAGGAATTTTTTTTAATAATTTGAATTTTAGAGAAGAATTTTGTTTTTTATAAAAATAATACTGATTAAATATTGTGATTTTTACGAAAATTTTTCTTAAATTTTGACATACTTGAATTTTCGTAAGAAGAATTTTATTACATTTAAAAATAATTGGATTTTTGCAATCATTTGTATAACTGTTACTATTCAGTTAATAACTCCAACCATTTAATTAGTAACGTAACTAATTAAATTGTCAGGCCACCAAAAAAAGTAGAATCAAATAATAAAATAAACGTTAAATCATTAACGTTCAATGGTACATAATTATGCTGTACCATAAACGCATTAAATCATCATAACTTTGAAACTAATACACGTTATTCAAAAATTCAAATTCCCATAGCTCTAGTCAAACTCTTCCAACAGCTAATAAACAAGTTGTTCATTTCATGACCATTTAGCTTCCTCAATATATATTATTATATATAATTTTAAAAGTTAAATAATTATAATAGTTTATTAAATATAATTAATAAACCGGGTAAAGTACCCTGAATAAATATTAATTATTCAATTTTTTATTATAGCATCCAGCCCCTCAATTATTTTACAGTGTTATGATAAAATGTCAAAAAATACAAAAAATGTTAATTTTTTGTGAAAAATTAAAATATT
Organism: Leptopilina myrica (nomen nudum); assembly: GCA_032872475.1. Lineage (NCBI taxonomy): Eukaryota > Metazoa > Arthropoda > Insecta > Hymenoptera > Figitidae > Leptopilina > Leptopilina myrica (nomen nudum). The sequence goes on along the minus strand of CM065462.1, from coordinate 15,141,910 downwards.
TATTAATTCTATAAATTTTGATAAAATATATACTTTATATACATGAATCGATTCGTTTTTATGTCAGGTATGCAATTTTGACAAGAATTATTAAAAATTTTAATATAGAAAAAAGTTATTTAAAAAAACCAAAAAATTAATTTTTGCAAAAATTAAAAAAATGTTGAAAAAATTTTTTTTTATATATTTTTGAAAATCCTTCTGTCTGATTCTTGGTATTCATGACTGTAATACACCTACAAAACTTATCAAAATTCATCAAGATGTGCAAGAGAAAATTTGTCCACAAGAATCGGTGACATACACACACACATACACACACATACACACACACATACACGCACACATACACATACATACATACACACATACATCCGGACATTTGTTCCTCTCGACGAATTATGTATACTACACTTGAAAATTTGTAAAAATAATTGATTTTAAAAAATTCGGAAATCGACATCACTATAAGGCTTCCTTTATGAGGAAGCAAAATAAAGCAAAAATAATAAAGAAAAAATAATAAATAAAAAAAATTGATAGAAATCTAATCTATGGAAATAATTCGGGCTTTAAAGGATTAAAATGTTACAAATATATTCTTCTATACATTCATTGTTTTTAATAATTAATTAAATACACACGGAGAGAAATTTGTAGTAGTGAGTAACTTAATGATGGTTAGAGTGACTATCTTTAATGCTATATATACGGACAGCTATCTAGATAGTAACCGTTACTATCATGATTATAAGGAGTAACATCTTGATAGTACGGGGTAGCATAACTATATTTTTTAGCATCTGTGATGGTAGCCAGTAGCATAACGATACTATCGTGTAACATCATGTTTTTAACATAAAAATCTTACTATCCATTTTTTTCAGTGTACATGGACAAATTTAACAAATTTCATAGTCCAAGTTTTTTTAAATTTCTAATTAAATGCATTAAAAATTGAAATTTAATAAAAATTTTAATTAAAGCTGTTTGAAGCTTATCTATTCACTGTTTTTCAGTACTAAGTCCAACCCAGAGGCATTACCTGCCGATGTTGGGCACGTTTTGTGCCAGTATTAAGTACATTATTTTTTAAATAATAATGATTCGATTCTCACTTATTTCACGAATAAATAATTTTTTTCAAAAATTAAAAAAATGTTGAAAAAAATTTTTTTTTATATATTTTTGAAAATCCTTCTGTCTGATTCTTGCTATTCATGACCGTAATACACCTACAAAATCTTATCAAAATCCATCAAGATGTGCAAGAGAAAATTTGTCCACAAGAATCGGTGACATACACACACACACATATACACACACACATACACACATACATCCGGACATTTGTTCCTCTCGACGAATTATATATACTACACTTGAAAATTTGTAAAAATAATTGATTCTAAAAAATTTGGAAATCGACATCACTATAAGGCTTCCTTTATGAGGAAGCAAAATAATAAGTGACATACAACAATAATAATTATTACAAACAATAGGTATAATGTTGAGAAAAATACTTTTTTCAAAGTTGCTTATGTTTGTTTGAAACTTACCACTTAAGGGTTTTTGGGGTAGCTGATTCCGAATCTGAGGTCAGATTTCCAAAATTAAAAATGGCGGATCCAATATGGCTGACTTTTTTTCAAAATCAGACAAGTCACATTTTCCAATTTCAAAATAGCGGACTTTTTTCCAAAATTGCTATTTGCTTGTAGGTTTACTACTCAAGGGTTTTTGGATACGCTAATTTTGAATTTGAACTTTAAAATAGGGTTCTTGACGAAGGTTTACTAATAAAAACCAAACGCGCCTCTGACGGAACCTCTTAGGTGGTGTGGAAGACCGTGAATAGATAATCAAATATCGCATTCTAAATATACTACCTCAAAAACCCCAAAGTTATCAGTTGCGAACTAATCCAATTAAGTTTTCAAAACAGCATCCGCCATATTGGATCCGCCATTTTCAATGTTAAAAGTATGACCACAAATTCGGAATCAGCGACCCCAAAAACCCCCAAGTTATAAGTTTCAAACAAATATAAGCAATTAAAAACAAAGTCCGCCATATTACATCTGCCCCAAGTGATGAGTTTCAAACAAATATAAGCAATTAAAAAAAAATTTCGCCATATTGGATCCGCCATTTTGAATTTCGGAAATCTGACCTCAGATTCGGATTCAGCCACCCCAAAAACCCCCAAGGAGTATGTTTCATCAAAATCCATCCACTGATTTCTTGAGGGGCACGAAAGGGTTATGAAATACCTATTTATTAATTTTGATAATTTTTTACATTATTTAAAAATTATTGATATTGTTATTAAATACGGTAATTATGCAGAAGAAGGACTATTCTCAATTTTGGAGAAAAACGGTTAATTCTTGTTGGAAAAGCTTTCACTCAGCTAGAAAATGAAAAATTCGTTGGGGGAGGATGAAAAAGTTACTTACAGAATGCCAGGGCTAAAAAACAAAATTTTTTTTGTTTCTGACGTTTTACTCGGTAAATATTAAAAATTTTGAAAAATGTTCTACATAAAAGTTGCAGGTCTTGTTAAGATACACATTTTATGTTACATGCAATTTTTTCATAAATTGAGTATTTTTCGAGACAAACACAAAAAACGGAAAATAACCATAGAAACGTTTTAATGCAGAAGGGAGTCAAATTAACTTCCTAGATGGTACTATAAGATATCCAACTTAGACCAGACCCCCCTCCAACGTTTGAAAAAAGGCGTTTTGAAGGTGCATCCACAACACATCGCTCGAAGGCGGGTGAAGCCCGCCGCTCCTGGTTTCTTTTAACGTTTAATGCAGAAGGGAGTCCAATTTAGTTCTTAGTTTGTACTAGAAGGTATCTAACTTAGAGTGCAGTCCCACGTGGGTAGAATAGTAGAGTAGTGTAATAGATTTGACTAATCAAAATAAGTGTTACAAAATCCAGTCATCTGATTGGTCAAAACTGTTCCACTATTCTACTAATCTACCACCATGGGACTGCACTCTTAGACCAGACCCCCCACCAACGTTTAAAAAAAAGGCGTTTTGAAGGTGTATCCTCAATAGTTTACTCAAAGGCGGGCGAAGCCCGCCGCACCCAATTTCCTTCCACGTTTTAATGCAGAAGAGAGTCAAATTAACTTTCTACTTGGTACTACAAGATGTCTAACTTAGCCCAGACCCCGCTCCAACGGATTTGATTCCCTTTCTGCATTAAAACGTGGAAGGAAATCAGGTGCGGCGGGCTTCGCCCGCCTTTGAGCGATGTGTTGTGGATGCACCTTCAAAACGCCTTTTTTTAAACGTTGGAGGGGGGTCTGTTCTAAGTTGGATACCTTATAGTACCATCTAGGAAGTTAATTTGACTCCCTTCTGCATTAAAACGTTTCTATGGTTATTTTCCGTTTTTTGTGTTTGTCTCGAAAAATACTCAATTTATGAAAAAATTGCATGTAACATAAAATGTGTATCTTAACAAGACCTGCAACTTTTATGTAGAACATTTTTCAAAATTTTTAATATTTACCGAGTAAAACGTCAGAAACCAAAAAAAAAATTTGTTTTTATCCCTGGCGTTCTGTTAGTAACTTTTTTATCCTCCCCCAACGAATTTTTCATTTTCGAGCTGATTGTAAGCTTTTCCAAAAAGAATTAACCGTTTTTCTCCAAAATTGAGAAAAGTCCTTCTTCTGCATAATTACCATACGGTAATTATGCAGAAGAATAATTATATAATAATATAATATAATAAGTATTATTATTAATTATTATTATTATTTAAAATAATAATGCTATAATTATAATATTAAGATAACAATGGTAAATAAATATTAATAATTATTTAGTGTATAATATTTACATTAAATATATTATTATTATAAATAAAGTTAAATCTTATATTATTTTTTTCTTGCACAGTGTAAATTTATTATTTACAGATTTCAATAAAGTTTCGCTTTCGTTTGTCTGAAAAATTTTCATTGATCAAAAACTTCCAGTGTCAAAATTGTTCATTAAGACGTAATAAATATTTATGCCAAGTATTTTTACATTAAGATTAACCGTTTAGAAAATATTATCAAAATACTATTTTTTTGTCAAACGCGTGTGGCCTTGCGACTCAGCGTTGCCAACTCAAGAGTTTAACGTATGTCTTGAGTTGGCAACGCTGAGTCTCAAGGTCACACGCATTTGACAAAAAATAGTATTTTGATAATATTTACTAAACGATTAATCCTAGTGTAAAAATACTTGGCATAAATATTTATTACACCCTAATGAACAATTTTCACACTGGAAGTTTTTGATCACTGAAAATTTTTAAGACAAACGAAACTCTTGATCTTTAAAAATAATAATTTGACACTGTGCAAGAAAAAAATAATATATAATAAAATTAAACATATTATCAAAAATAAATATTGTAATATTAAATAATTTATAAATATTTATATTTAATATTGTTCAGTGCACACGGTAATAAAGAAAGTGAATATTGTATTTTCGTTCACGAAGATTGACTGAGTCTTGAATCGAGCATGGAACGAACATTACCCAGTAAAAAAGAAAGTATTCAGAATAGAAAAAAAGTATTGGTGGTGACGTTCGGTGAATGCGTTTTCGCGACAAAACCGTATTGGTGGGTTACGGTAAATACATTTTGCTCACCGTGAATACTTTTTGTTTTAAACTCTCGATTTAAAGATTCCTAAGCAAACCCAGGCGGAAATTTACCACTGGCATCGTACCGCGCCTGTACAGACGTCGGTAAGACTGTACTGACATTCGTCCGCGAGACAACCAGATCGGTGCAGGCTTTCTACTGGAACATGACAATGTGTTGTAGTGGCTGCGCGTCCGGCTCGGTACAAATTTGATGCCGCCGAACAACCGGCGTTGTAACGGCATTCGTCCGCTCTAGCAACCGCGGCGGGCCAAATATTCTTTCAAAGACGACTCGCTTCAGCGGACCGGCGTTCTACTGGCATTCGCCCGTCTAGCCAGACTAAATTATATTTTCTATTGAAAAATAGAATAAAAAAATATTTAATTAACTATGCATGGTGCATGTTAATTAATATTTATTTATAGATCATTTCCAGCATTTTTAACACATTCTACATTTTTTTTACACATTAAAATTCTAAACGCTCGCAAGTGGGATACGAAGCCCAAGCTATTCCTAATCGAAGCACCGAAGTCTAACACGCTAACCACTACGCTATTCGCTCGCATGCGGATCTGAGCATAATAATGTCGATATGTAATACCGCTACGAAGCAAACAATAAATAATAATTTTACAAATACTTTGGAATATTTTAGCATTTTATGAATATTATGTAAATAAATCTAGTGTTTTAAAATTTTTATTTTTTTAATTATTCTATTATTATTATATTATTATATTTATTTATTATTTGTATTATTAATTTTTTTATATTTATAAATAATTATCTGTACACTTTATTTATAAATATTTTAAAAATTTGATAACAAAAAAATTTCATTCTTTAATTTATTTGTTAATTAATAAATAAAAATATAATTAAAACCTATTTTTCAAATTCAATAATTTTTAAAATTGAATTTTATATTCTATTGTATTGTTAATTCTTTTTTTAATATTTAAACTTTAAACAATTCTCCTACAAAAATTTTTTACAACATAATAGATTAAAAATTTTTATTACTATAATTATTATTTTATTAATTTTTATTGAAACAATAAGACTATAGCTAAATTTTTGCATTGTAAAAAATCTATTTCTGAAAATTCTGAATAATGTGTTAATTAAAAAAAAATTATTTTAGAAAACATTAAATTGTTTTAGAAAAACAATGACGATAGCCATATTCTTAGCATATTATTATTAATTGAAATCTTAATAATAAGAACATAAATGATATTAGTCCGCAGTCGGTAGAATGTTTGTACCGCTCGGGTTGTCAGACGGACGAATGCCAGTACAACGCCGGTTGTTTGGCGGTATCAAATTTGTACCGAGCTGGACGTACAGCCATCACAACACATAGTCACGTTCCAGTAGAATACCTGTACCGCTCGGGTTGTCAGACGGACGAATGCCAGTACAACGCCGGTTGTTCGGCGGCATGAAATCTGTACCGAGCCGGACGCATAGCCATTATAACACAGTATAAAATATTTAGTTATTAATTAATTATAATTAATTATAATTATTAATTATAATTAATGAATAAAAATTCATTAAAAATTCAAAATTTTCCGCATTTCCTAATAACTTTCTGCCGGTAACGTCATGCTCCCTTTAATCTGTCATGCATTGTAGGCATAGTAAAGCATATGGTAATTGATCAACATTTAACATTTTTTCTTTCACATTTAATTTTTCGTTTTTACTCAAAATTTCTTATTTCCTTCTCGCAATAGCCATATTTATACATCACGTTACTCACGCTCTTTATATATATTCTCAACTTTGCTTAGGAATCTTTAAATCGAGAGTTTAAAACAAAAAGTATTCACGGTGAGCAAAATGTATTCACCGTAACCCACCAATACGGTTTTGTCGCGAAAACGCATTCACCGAACGTCACCACCAATACTTTTTTTCTATTCTGAATACTTTCTTTTTTACATTGGTGTCCCATGCTGAATCAATATTGAGTGATATAGTAGATTAAGCAGGATCCTTTCCAACCTTCGTTGGTCGTGCGGTTTAAATAGGTGCGTTTATAGAGGTGTCGGGTATAAGTCGGGGGGTTCGATCCCACATGCGAGCGAATATTTTTCCGTTTTCGTTTCTAAGCGATATATAAAATAATAAATTGTGTGTTGTGAATAAAAAATGTGAATATGTTTGAAAATAATATTAAAAGTCTGTTAAAAAATTAAGAAAAAAATGTACCGATTAGCAGAAAAATTATATTTTTTTACTAAAATTATTTTGCTTCCTCATAAAGGAAGCCTTATAGTGATGTCGATTTCCGAATTTTTTAAAATCAATTTTTACAAATTTTCAAGTGTAGTATATATAATTCGTCGAGAGGAACAAATGTCCGGATGTATGTGTGTATGTATGTGTGTGTGTGTGTGTGTATGTCACCGATTCTTGTGGACAAATTTTCTCTTACACATCTTGATGGATTTTGATAAGATTTTGTAGATGTATTACGGTCATGAATACCAAGAATCAGACAGAAGGATTTTCAAAAATATATTTAAAAAAATTTTTTTCAACATTTTTTTAATTTTTGCAAAAATTAATTTTTTGGTTTTTTGAAATAACTTTTTTCTATATTAAAATTTTTAATAATTCTTGTCAAAATTGCATTCCTGACATAAAAACGAATCGATTCATGTATATAAAGTATATATTTTATCAAAATTTATAGAATTAATAAATATTTTAATTTTTCACAAAAAATTAACATTTTTTTGTATTTTTTGACATTTTATCATAACACTTTAAAATAATTATTCTATAATAAAAAATTAAATAATTAATATTTATTCAGGGTACTTTACCCGGTTTATTAATTATATTTAATAAACTATTATAATTATTTAACTTTTAAAATTATATATCTATCTATATTAATAAAATCAGACTTTTGTCTGTACATTGCACGAAATTAATTTTTTCTAGCATAATTTATTTATTTGAAAAACGGAAAATCCAAAAACGGTAATAGAAAATTTCCTGTCTGTATGTATGTATGTGTGTATGTATGTATGTATGTCCGCAAAAATTTTGTTCGCGTTTAACTTGAAAACGTCTTGACCGATTGAAGTGAAATTTAGCAATATTTTAGGTATTGGTCTAACTTAAAATATTAGCTATATTTGATGAAAAAATATTGAGCTGAACAAAAGTTATGAATTTTTCAAAAAATTAAAAAAAATTTTTTTTTTTAATTTTTGGAGATTGGCATAAATTTTTTTAATTTATTAATAATATAAATGATTTTAAAGATAAATAAAAATAAATTGAATTATAAAATAATATTAATATAAAAAAAATTATGAATTTTCCAAAAAATTTGAAATTTTTTTTAAATTTTGACAGATTGTAAATTAATTAGTTATGACTTTTGTAAGATATATATAAACAATAAATTTACAGATTTCAAACAAATTATTTAGAACGGAAGGTATTCAATTTTTTTTTAAATTTAAAAAAATGAAAATTTCCAAATTTTATATTTTTTAACGTATATTTTTTAAACTTTCTATAATTAAATATGTATTTTTGGAGTCTCTGATAAACTTTTGACGTCAAAATAATGGAATTTAGAATTATTTGTTAATTCAATTATCAAAAATTTTTCAATTTGCAAAAACTTCGAAAATATTAAAAAATGAGATTTTTTATGATAAAATTGATACTGCAGGAATTCAAGAATACCTGAGATACGATACTTGCATTATGCTACTGGGAAAAAACTTAGATAATAAAAAGTTTTGTTATTTTAATTCTAGATTTAACTTTTAGGGATGTTTTGAGCATTGCAAAGGCAAAAATTAAACAGGGTGTCTATTATTATCTTTTTTAACAATCTATCCAGTTTTTCTCAGCTTTATCCAAACTTTTCCAGGTGTATATTTTCTCATCAAATATAAATTTTCTTGATAAGTATTAACAATAAATAAAACTACAAATGGCTACAAAAATTCAGTTATTTTATAAAAATACTCTTTGACGGCTTTTTGTTTTTACTAATACTTTTAACAGGGGTTCTACCAACTGGAAAAATGGGAAATATGCAAGAATTTAATTTAATTGGGAAAAACTGTGAATTCAGCCTGCAATATAGGTCTTATTTTAAATTTTAGCAATTATGGTACAATTAGTTCGAATTTGACTTTATTATAACTCCAATAACTGGTGGAGATTTTGGATTAACTTACAATACAATAATTAAATTTCTGCAAATAATTGACAAACATTGTTCTCTGCATCTTGATTAATTAAAAATAAATTATTTGATGATAAAAAGTGAATCACTAATTTAAAATAGTAATATTTTTCTAATGAAATAGTTAATCGTAGCTAATTATTATTTTTTTCGGTCAAATTAAATTCCTTGCTATTTCCCATTTTTAGAGACTGGTAGACACTCTATTCAATGTATTTGAAGAAACTAAAACCCGTCGAAGACGGGTACGACAGCTAGTAATAATATATATTGAGGAAGCTAAATGGTCATGAAATGAACAACTTGTTTTTCAGTTTTTCCATCCCTTAAGACAGTAGTATGCTTGAAATAACTTGTTTCTTAAACCTCGCTTAACTACAGAGGTGTTTACATTTACCCCGAATTTTAGACAAATTTCAAAATCTCGGGGTAAATGTAAACAGTCAGTTGTAGACGATTCAGGTGCATCAATATTTTTTTGAACCTCATAAAATTTTTCTAGGGAGCTGTAGTAACAAGTTAATGCAAAAAAAATCCGTCCATTTTACCTTTTAACAAAAAAACTGATGTTTTTCGTAAAAAATAGATAAACCGTTTACATTTACCCCAAATGACCCTATTTCAAATGACATTTATTTTTAATAATATATTATTTACATGAAAATAATATATATAATTGTTCTAATAGTATATTGCAATTAAATTGATACACATATATAATATGAATAAAAATAATGTCAATAATATTTATTATTATTATTATCAATTGATATTTTCATATTATATTGAATGAGCGCGAGAAACGCGTAAATTTGGGAACAGTGGAAGCAGTCTCGTTTCATTCCTGAATTAGGCTTCCGCAGCATTGATTGAAGGTTGAACGCCAATCTTCAACAAAGAACTGGAGCGCGAGACTTAAATAAGTGTTACATTATGGCTAGAAGCAACCTTGCTTCCGCCGTCCCGCCAATTCTTGATCAATATTGACCAATCCTCATCCAAGCTTCAGTAAAGCCTGAATCCAGCGTCAGTTCGCGCCTGGGCTATTAAAACGTAAGGCGGACTCGAACCACGATAGGCCTCAAAAGTGTGCTGCTGGGATAGCGCTTTATACGTTCAACCGAATCGACACTTGATTTTACAGGGTTAATTTATATATTATATATTTCATTATATCTTTGAGGAAACTAATTTCTACTATAAATTGTTTTGAAATAAATTTTACAATATTTGGATGATTCGAACATTTTTCAATTACATAACAATAATTATAATTTCAATAATGATATAATAATGATTCTATATCACTCGGTTTTCAAATTAATTATGTGTTGAAGTTAACGATCACTCCGAGTGAAAAAAATATTCTGCTTGACTCGGAGTGATCGTTAACTTCAACACATTATTAAATATAATTTTAATTTTTTAAATTTCACAGAAAAAAGTTTTAATAAAAGTTGCACAGAAAAAAGGCCAGTTTGACAGCTATGAAAAATTAATAAAAAAGAATGTAAATAATTTTGATAAAACAAATTTCTTGATTGATATTTGTTAAAAATGTGTTAATTTACTTGTATAAATTGATTATTACGTAAACATACCCAAAAATAGATCAAAATTAATTTTAAAACTTACCTATGAAATGACGATAGTCACCATATTTCAATTAAATTTTTCTAAGAAGTTTATAAATATTAAAAACCGGACAAGTTCGTGTGGAACTCGTACTAACACCGACGGTTCCGTACCCTCGTTTAAAACTTCTACTTTTTTGGTAAAAAATGTATAAAGATCAACTTCAATATTTTTCTCCGTATTTTTTCTGTAATAAAACGTTAAATTTCGTCCATTTTTGCTTTCCTAAATGCTTCACATAATTTCTGAATGGTTTTTTTGAATATACATTAAAGAAATTAAAATAAATAAATTTTTTAAAAATATGATTAGACGATTATTAAAAACATATTAAATTAAGAAATGTTTTTGTTTATAAAATATAAAACATTAAAGATTTTTTATTGTAATCTACGAGTAAAAATACAGAAGTGTACCAATTAACATCTCTTGAGATAAAAAACTGTGAGCGCTAGGGTAAAAAACACGCTTTTTGACGAAATTTTTAAAAACTTTGAGTTTTTAGCTAAATAAAATATGAAGATAAAATCTATTCATGTTCGGTGTATTTTTTCTGTAATCTACACGAAAAAATGAATAAGTATGACGAGTATCATTCTAGGTAAAAAACTGTGAGCGCTAGGGGGGAGGGGTACATTCATTTTTTTGCGTAAAACGGCCAAAATTTGATGTTTTTCGCGGAAAACTCTATGAAGATCAACTCCAATCACGTTCGCTATATTTTTCGTGCAATCCACGCGTGAAAATACATAAGTGTACCAATTTTTAGCTCTCTAGATGAAAAACTGTGAGCGCTAGAGGTCATTTTCCGTAACCGTTTTAATAGGGTTCCTACTGGGTTCGGAACCCAAAAAACACAAAAATTGATATTTATAATGTCAGAAATATTTCTTGGGTATAGTTGAATGTTTCCATATTCCATATTCAAATTTACGCTAATTTTCACCATTATTTTCGTAATCAGCGCATCAAAATACGTTAGTATACCAAGTTGTAGAAGAATCGGAGATAACCGCTTATCGGAAGTATATCCAAGATTTTTAAAGTAAGTTTCAGATATTTTTTAAATAATGAAATGTTGCAGATTCTATAACTTTTTACATTACGAAGTTGCAGTAGTGAAATTGCAGAACTCTTAAGTTACACATTTTTATTGACGTAAATAAAAATATTACGACAATAGATTTGGGAATCTATTATTAAAGAAAGAAGAGTATCGAATTACTCATTGTCACCGAGTTAAGTCGAGCGGTCAAAAGGAAACCATTATCATGTGAGTTTACGAATTTTAAAAATATACAAAATTTATTTTTAAAACATTAATTTGAAGATATACACTGAAAAAAAATAGTATTGAACCAAGAAAATTTTTCTTGGTTGAAGCAAATGCCAGAGGTTGGGCCAACCATACAGATGATAACGGTTGGCCGTCTAATGGCGACGATGGTTGGCCCGACAAGTCATAAGGAAGTTGGCCCAACATAAAATGCATATGTTGTGCCAACTATACATTTCAATGGTTGGTCCAAAGACTGACGCCAAAGTTGGCACAACTTTAAATGCGTAAGTTTGGCCAACTTTAACAGCCAGAGGTAAAAAATTATTAAAAAACTAAATTATTTAAACAATTAACACGTTATTATTAGCGGGAACATCAGATATAACCTTTCCCTATTATTATTAAACACAATCTCATACATACATTTTCGAAAATATCTAACGCTCGCTGGGATCGAACCCCTAACCTAACGCGCCGAAGACTTATACACTGACCACTACGCTACGCTCACATGGGAGTCCATACCGTTAAATGTATATTAAAGCTGCAACAGTCGGGCCAACCGTGGCCCAGAGTTCGGCCAACCGAGAAAGTTTAAGTCATTTAAACTGTTAATCACAAAGTTTTGCCAACCGTCGGGCCAACCGTGGCCCTGAGTTAGGCCGACCAAGAAAGTTTAAGTCATTTAAACTGTTAATCACAAAGTTTTGCCAACCGTCGGGCCAACCGTGGCCCAGAGTTAGGCCGACCATGAAAGTTTAAGTCATTTAAACTGTTAATCACAAAGTTTTGCCAACCGTCGGGCCAACCGTGGCCCAGAGTTTGGCCAACCGAGAAAGTTTAAGTCATTTAAATTTTTAATCACAAAGTTTTGCCAACCGTCGGGCCAACCGTGGCCCAGAGTTTGGCCAACCATAAAGTTTGAGTTATTTAAACTGCGTTTTACAGAGTTTTGCCAACCGTCGGGCCAACTGTGGCCCAGAGTTTGGCCAACTTAAATTTGTAAGTCATATGAGATACGTTCCCCATAGTTGTGCCGACCTTTGTCGCCAAAGTTGGCCCGACGGTTGGTTATACTCTGCATGTAATGGTTGGCTTGCAAAGTCGGGCCAACTGTGGGCACTAGTACTTGCCAAAGTTGGGCAACCTCTGGCAACCAAAACTTCGCTTGCCAAAGTTAGGCCAACCGTGGGCCAACCTTCAAACTCTGGCGGCCAACCTAAATTCGCACCTGGGTAGTATACTTGGTAGGAGAGTATATGTTCTTGATCCAAGAAAATATGGAATCTAGTCAAGAAATTAAGTTACACGAAAGAAATGCAGATTATATTAATTCAAGAACATTTGTGTATCAAATCAAGAAAATATTTTCTTGATTTGAGAAAATTATAAATTTCAATAAAAAAAATTTTCTCAATTCAATTAAATTATTTACTTGAACTCTCCCCCCCCCCCCTTACCCCCATTCCATCATTTCTAATACTTAGGTCAAACATTTTTATTATTTAATTAATTAACATTTAAATTTTTTATTTAAATAATTAAATAATTGTTATTTTACATATGTATTTACATTTAATTAATACTTAACACAAATACAACAAATATACCTTGAAATAAAATTTTCCACGGTCGGAGGAATTGAACCCGGGTTGCGCGCATCAGAAGCTGTACCGTTACCACTATGCCATCCAAGCCCCAATGGACAGTTTTTAAAAACTGCTATTTAAGTTGCACATCCATTTGAAGCGAAATATTTTCTTGGATCAAGAACACCGGCATTGTATTAAGTAAAAAAAAGTTTCAAATCAAATGAATGAAATGATTTGATTTAAGAAAAACGATTTCTCCAGACAATACTTTACTATTTCGCTTAAGAACATAATATTCTTGATTCAATCCTTTTTGGTACTTCGGATAAGTAAAATATTTGATTTGATCAATAACATATTTACTTCCACCAAATACTGAATTATTAATTCAAGAACTCTGTCCAATGCTAATAATTACTTGGCACAAGAAAATTAATTTCTCTCCTCAAATAAATATGGGATTGATTCAAGTAAACTCTGCCAAGTAAATGCATTTACTTGGTTCAATTACAATTTTTTTCAGTGTAAAAGACACCCTACAAGATGTGTGGTCAGCCTGGTTTATGTAAACATTTTTTTGAATAATTTTTTGCAATACTAACAAATTAATTCTATTTCTAAAATCTAGTTATTTACTGTAATCAAGAAAGTAAATTTATATACATTTAATAGTACACTGAAAAAAAATTTAATTGATTCAAATAACCGATTAATTGACTATTACCAATTAAATATTTAATTGAATCAAATAATATCTATTAAAGCTAATTAAATTGTATTTGCTTCAAATACTAAAGTTATTGATTCAAATACAATTAAATGACTCCGTTAAATATTATTTGATTTAAGTAAATATTTAATTGATAATAGTCAATTAATCGGTTTTTTGAATCAATAAAAATTTTTTTTGGCGTAGGAAACAATGTACTTGACTTATTTTTGAATACTTGATTTTGATTCAGTTTTTCATACAGTGGAGAAAATTTTTGTCATCATAAAATTGTATATTCCACATACCAGTTGAGGTTGCGTGGAAGGGGCTTTTACAAGATGTGAGACGAATCTAAAAGTTTCGTCTTTAGTTTTCACTTCCCTCAGGTAGAATTTACAACTAAAATAGTTTTGAACCGGTTTCTTAGTCTTTCATTGTCGTTTGTTTTATAGACATTTTCATACATTGTCAAAATTTCTCTGTAATTGTTTAATTACACTATGAATCTCATCGAAAAAATAGAATATCTAGTGAAAAAATATTTTACAATGTGCATGTTCAGTTTAATTATCTTGTCAACAATTATTACCTATTCTAATTCAAGATACAAGTGTTTAGCAATTACGTTATTCTTATTCACAATTGGTAAATATAACACATAAAAATATGTTTTTACAGACACAGACACACACAAAAATTAGAATAAATGTTTGGTAATTTATCTTCATCATAAGTAAAAATAAGTTGTTAATTCCATTAACATTTATAGCTTTTTCAATATAATATATACCAATTGCTTATTCTTTTATTATAGAGTAATTATTTTTAAGTAAAATTTTGGAAAATTCTAAAAATACAAAACTTAAATTTTTTGTGAAAAATAAAAATATCGATTAATTTTATAAAAATTAATAGAATATATACTTTTTATACATGAATCGATTCGTTTCTATGCCTCGAATACAATTTTGAGAAGAATTAATGAAAATTTTTATAAAGAAAAAATGCGCTGTATCAGCGAAATATAGGATAGATACAATTTCCGGGACTGTTTAAGTTATGTGAAACGAAACATCATACTTTCAGATAAGTTAAATTATAGTGTTACATAGTGAATTTAAAATCAAACATATTCTATTTCTTCAAAAAAAATCTTCAAGAAGAATCAGAGAAAGAATGGGAACAAAAGTCAGTCAAATATCATAATTTTATATTTTCTGTATGAAAAAGATAAATTATAAATTTGATTTAGTCGATGCGTAAAGAATAAATTTTTAATATTTAAACAATTGAAAATATTGCACTTGAATAAAAAGTACAATTTTTTGTCATTAAGAAACCTAAAATTTAATAAATATTTCTTATTGACAAAATTTGTAATTTTTATTCAAATGTAATTTATAATAATTATGTTAAAATTGTTAAATTTAAAAAACTTTAGCCTTTCCCTAAGACAACTTTAAAATATAATTTGACTTTTTCTTTTAAAATATGAAATTATTTTATTGTCCTTACGAAGCAGGTCAGGAACTCCAATTTTTGGCCAAAAAGGCAATTTGTTAACATTGTTTATATTAGATAAGATACACGGAGAAAATTTATTCCTGAAATTTTACTGAATTTAGTTCTGTAAAACTGGGATGAACTGCCAAAACAGTAATTTTTCAAGAACTAGACTGTGAAAGCAACTGCATTATATGTGGACCTCCACATGAAAAGGGCCCCATTTTGTCGTTTTTAGTTTTCGAGATAATCGCAATTTAGTAATTTTTTAGAAAAACAGTATTTAAAAAAAATTTTTTATCAGTCTACATGTTTTGACAAGTTGAATCATGCGGTTTTTATTAATTTATCGTTAGTTTAAGTGTTAGATTTAATTGGTTCTTCAAAACAATGAAAAGGGCCCATTTTGTCGGTTCTCTGCAAAAGTATTCCATATTTTCAAAATGGAGGGAACAAAAAATTGAAAAACCTATTGGTTATTCATCTTTAAGGTGCTCTAAACTGAAAACCATTCTTATCTGAATAACTTCCCAGAAGAACTAGAAATATTAATGTTAGAAACTTTGTTTTCGTAGTGGTCGAAGTGAAAATTTTGATATTTCGTCAAATTATTCATTATTAAGACTGTTAAAATTTTTTAATAAGTTTAATGTCTATTCATTTTCTTCATGTGATACAATAAAATTGTTCTTAATCATTAACCTTGTAAAAAAATAGTTTAACAATAAAAAAACCGCCCTGTTCAGAAAAGGGTCCCTTTTGTCGATTTTGCATATTTTCTAATTGGATTTTCATCTCTAAGGTGCCCTGGACTGAAAACAATTCTTATCTGAATAACTTCCCAGAAGAACCAGAGATATGACAATTAATTGGTACTGCAATCTTTAATTCTGTTTTTTTCGAAATGAGGTATATATGTGACGCGACCCGAAGAAAGGTACCTAAGAAGCCGAGCGATGCCAGCCGGCTGGTGAGAGGCACCCCCACCATATTGAAGTCAGCCTCCTTCCATGCAAGAGTCTTGTGTGTGTGACGCGGCTGGCTAGCATAGCTCGGCTTCTTAGGTACCTTTCTTCGGGTCGCGTCACATATAACCGTAGTTGCGACCGATCCACTACTACTATCGGTTCAAAAAGTATAGTCAGTTGACTTTAGTCATGTGAAGTTAGCACCACTTTTTCAAAAAATTAAAAAAATCAAATGAGTTCTGGGTTCTTTAGGAATAGTTCTGTAGTTCTTTAATAATTTTTTCAATAGTTCTGACAATAGTCAATAAAAAAAACTACTTAAACAAAATAAGGTGCTAAATTAGCGTAGCACCACAATTTTTGTAAAAAAGAGTTCTGAGATAGTACTTTGATAGCAAATGAAGAGTTCTAGAGTTCTCTCATATAAATATTCATAGTTCCGTAAAATCGAGAAAACTACAGAACTTTGAAAAAATCCCAAAAACTTTTTTTTGCAAAAAATTAATAATTTTGAGTTCTGAGCAGAGTTCTGGTATCAGTAAAAAGAGTTATGCAAATAAGCCTAATAACCTTTTTTCTAATCTTTAAATCGAGAAAAGTAAAAAACTTTAAAAAAATCCTAAAAAATTATTTTTTGCAAAAAATTAATTCTTTTGAGTTCTGACCAGAGTTCTGGTATCAGTAAAAAGAGTTCTGCAAATAAGCCTAATAAACTTTTTTTCTAAACTTTAAATCGAGAAAACTACAGTACTTAAAAAAAATCCTAAAAAATTATTTTTTGCAAAAAATTAATTCTTTTGAGTTCTGACCAGAGTTCTGGTATCAGTAAAAAGAGTTCTGCAAATAAACCTAATAAGCTTTTATTCTAAACTTTAAATCGAAAAAACTACAGAACTTTAAAAAAAACCTTAAAAAATTATTTTTTGCAAAAAATTAATTCTTTTGAGTTCTGACCAGAGTTCTGGTATCAGTAAAAAGAGTTCTGCAAATAAGCCTAATAACCTTTTTTCTAATCTTTAAATCGAGAAAAGTAAAGAACTTTAAAAAAATCCTAAAAAATTATTTTTTGCAAAAAATTAATTCTTTTGAGTTCTGACCAGAGTTCTGGTATCAGTAAAAAGAGTTCTGCAAATAAGCCTAATAACCTTTTTTCTAATCTTTAAATCGAGAAAAGTAAAGAACTTTAAAAAAATCCTAAAAAATTATTTTTTGCAAAAAATTAATTCTTTTGAGTTCTGACCAGAGTTCTGGTATCAGTAAAAAGAGTTCTGCAAATAAGCCTAATAAACTTTTTTTCTAAACTTTAAATCGAAAAGACTACAGAACTTTAAAAAAATCTTAAAAAATTATTTTTTGCAAAAAATTAATTCTTTTGAGTTCTGGCCAGAGTTCTGGTATCAGTAAAAAGAGTTCTGCAAATAAGCCTAATAAACTTTTTTTCTAAACTTTAAATCGAAAAGACTACAGAACTTTAAAAAAATCCTGAAAAATTATTTTTTGCAAAAAATTAATTCTTTTGAGTTCTGACCAGAGTTCTGCGCTTTTAAAATTTTTTTTAAAAATATCTACATACACTTATAACTATAAGAAATCAAAATCCGTTGAAAAAATTTAGGAGCGACAATTATTTTAAAAGTTATAATGGAAATTATATGGAACAGAGATGGGGTTTTGATGATTTTCAGAATTAAAACATTAGTTTTAACTATGAAATGAACAAAACACTGTCAAATTAACATTTTTTATTTAGTTATATAACCATAAAAGTTATCAAAGACAAAGTTCAGTGTTAATGCACTACACCGCGCCAATATAATTTCCATTCTAACTTTTAAAATAATTGTCGCTCCTAAATTTTCTTAACGGATTTTGATTTCTTATAGTTTTAAGTGTATGTTTATAAAAAATTTATTAAATAATTATTAAAATATAAACTTTTTAAAATTTTTCTAATTCTAAACGAAAGTATTTTTTGTTCCCTTTATATTCCCGCTTGGTATACTTAAATCGGTCCATTCATTTAGGAATTTTCTGTGAAAATTTAACGAATTCTGACCCCATAGTTGAAGGGGTAATCACATATTCGAGCCTGTTTTCGAAATTTTTTCTATTAAATAAATATTATCACATCAAATTTCCTTGTACCATTTTATTATTATAATTATTATTATTATAAAGAAAAATGCCTAATAAAATATGTAAAAAGTATTTTAAAATGATGTGTATGTGTAAGTAAAGAAAAAAGTTATAGCGGTATTGGTCCTTCGTATTAACAAAGAAAAAAATAGGCAAATAAAATTATGCAAAAAGTATTTTAAAATTATATGTATGTTTGACGAATAAAAAGATTATTGTTTGTATTATTATTATATGTTTATGATTCTGCATAAAACCACTGACAACATAATGTTATGTTAAAGTTTTACTAGTATATCTTTTTACTATACTAACAAATATTATATACAGAAAATTTGCCAAAATAAAAAATTTAATAGCAAATATCAACACGTTTTATTAAACATAATTAAGGATTAAAAACTTATTTTCAACCAATTACCAAACTATCACTCTGTAGAAAACCTTTTAAAAAAATTATTTTGTGTAACAGAATACATCATATATCAGGGTGTCTAGTGATTCGTCAATTTAAAATTCCCGGGTTTTTCCCGGGTTCTTGAATAATTTTCCCGGATATTCACAAAGGATTTGAAAACATATTTGAATGTTTATTTATCAATAACATTATTTACGTAATTAAATATTGTTTTTCTTAAATTACAATGATTAAAGTTATATAATCATAATAAATTCTATTATTTAAAAAAAAAAAATTTCTACCATTATAAAGTTAAGAAATTTTTGTTTTAAAACTACTAATAGTAAATAAAGTTTGGCTTCAATAAATATAAGAAATAATGATTTAAAAATTGCCTTACAATGTCAATTGTTTATAAGGAGGATCGTTTTGAAATGGAATGCCTCATATTTAGTTTTAAAAAGTAAAATCTTTGCCTTTCCTATCACAGAAGATTCTTAATTTCTTCTTATAAAATTTGTTACGTATTGTATACCTATAAATTGTTATATAAAAATAATAAAAGTAAAAATCCTTTAACTTTTATAATATAGAGTGTACTAAAGTTAGTTTTAAATAAAATTTAAGTTATTATTTTTACTACTGCTTCATACTATCAATTTACCCTTGACGATTTGAGCTGTGACAGTATTATTATATTACGCTTTGAAAAAAATTATAATTTTTTATATACATAATTCAAAAAATACCCTATAAATAGAACATTCCCGGGTTTTCCCGGTTTTTTGAAGTCGAACCAAATTCCCGGGGTTTTCCCGGTTTTTCCCGATTTCCCGGTTCGCTAGACACCCTGATTATTAAAAAATTTTCAAAGTTTAGTAAATTTTAAATTCTCTGTTTAAAAAATTTTTTTATTAGGATTATGTATAAAACTCTTTTTACTAAAAACAGAACTCTTCTCAGAACTCCAAAACAATTGATTTTTTGGGATTTTTCAAAGTTTTGTTGATTTATCTATATTAAGTTTAGAAAAAAAATTTATTCAGATTATTTGTAGAACTCTTTTTACTGATACTAGAACTCTGGTCAGAACACAAAAGAATTAATTTTTTGCAAAAAATAATTTTTTAAGATTTTTATAAAGTTCTGTAGTTTTTTCGATTTAAAGTTTAGAAAAAGAGTTTATTAGGGTTATTTGCAGAACTCTTTTTACCGATACCAGAACTCTGCTCAGAACTCAAAATTATTAATTTTTTGCAAAAAAAAGTTTTTGGGATTTTTTCAAAGTTCTGTAGTTTTCTCGAATTTATGCAACTATGAATATTTATATGAGAGAACTCTAGAACTCTTCATTTGCTATCAAAATACTATCTCAGAACTCTTTTTTACAAAAATTGTAGTGCTACGCTAATTTAGCACCTTATTTTGTTTTAGTAGTTTTTTTTATTGACTATTGCTAGAACTATTGAAAAAATTATTAAAGAACTACAGAACTATTCCTAAAGAACCCAGAACTCAATTGATTTTTTTAATTTTTTGAAAAAGTGGTGCTAACTTCACATGACTTGACTTTGAAGGTTTGTAACTTGAGTAAAAAAAATCGCACAATATTGAAACTGGATGAAATCAGTAAGTAATTTATTTCTACGTTACTGTACAAAATGAAAAACCAAAAAAAAATTTTCTCTTAAAGTTATTAATTTTTGAAGGAAAAAAGTACATGTTTTTTGACACTGTTTCCAAGAAGGCCTATTTTGGTAACATGTAACTCGTTTAATAAGAGTCCAATGAAGTTCCTGATTTTTTTCTATGTTCCTTAAATCTTTCTGAATAATATTATTTAAACAAATAACGGTTATTATAATAACTTTTTGAGATTATTAAACGAAACCGTAGACATGTTATCTCCGTTGTGAAAAAAGGTACAAAGATGAGACAAAATGCATTTTACGGAGAATATGACACTGATTACGATTCATCAAATAAATTTTGGAAAAAAAATTATTTCAAGTAATTATTTGTAAAAGTATTTTCAGTTTTTTGCTTTATTGCACCATTAGCAGTCAGGTGCATGCTACTGTAAGCCTTTTTGTCCGAGACTTCAAGTTTAGCACTACTACCTTTTTTTTGGTTATTTTTTTCTGTGGTTGAAATTGATTTATAACTTTAAAGATCTGGTTTGTAAGGATGTACAGAGGAGTAAACACCCAAAATATTTTTCCTGACTTGAGAAATTCAAAATTGTTTGTAGGTTTGGGTAGAAGTGACCTGAAGTCCTTACTTACCTGCTCATGTCTACAATAATACAGTTTCTCGCATTTAAAATGTCGAAGCCTATGGGAAATGGTTTATGATGGTGTGCACCTTTACCGCTAATGGGGCAATAAAGCAAAAAACTGAAAATACTTTTACAAATAATTACTTGAAATAATTTTTTTTCCAAAATTTATTTGATGAATCGTAATCAGTGTCATATTCTCCGTAAAATGCATTTTGTCTCATCTTTGTACCTTTTTTCACAACGGAGATAACATGTCTACGATTTCGTTTAATAATCTCAAAAAGTTATTATAATAACCGTTATTTGTTTAAATAATATTATTCAGAAAGATTTAAGGAACATAGAAAAAAATCAGGAACTTCATTGGACTCTTATTAAACGAGTTACATCTTACCAAAATAGGCCTTCTTGGAAACAGTGTCAAAAAACACGTACTTTTTTCCTTCAAAAATTAATAACTTTAAGAGAAAATTTTTTTTTGGTTTTTCATTTTGTACAGTAACGTAGAAATAAATTACCTACTGATTTCATCCAGTTTCAATATTGTGCGATTTTTTTTACTCAAGTTACAAGCCCTCAAAGCCAACTGACTTTACATTTTACACCGACAGTAATATCCCATATCCTGAGTTCTCTATGGGTCTTATTTCCATTACTATGAATCCCCTAACCATATTTCTCTTGTTGCTCCAACCATACAAAGCCAGCCATTACACAATGGCTGGCTTTGTAGTGTCCATAACTATGGATATCCCATATTTTCAATATAATATATGGCTGTGAGATCCATGTATTTGGATGTGTCAACAAATTCATTTTTCTCTATTTATATATTATACATAATGATCCAGGTATCACCATAATTTTCGTATTCAAAAAACTTGAGGGGTCTATTCACTTTAAACGCGATAAAAAAATCTGTAAAAGTGTAAAAAAATTTACTCGAGTTAGCGTGGCGATAAATTTTGTTACAGACAGACTTTTCTGAAAACCATTTTTTTGGAATTAGTGGGCCATGAAAAGTAAAGATTTATCAAAATTAGACATTACTCAATATCGCACAAGTCCAAGAACTTCTCATTTTTTATGAGAATGTAAAAATTATTTTTGAAAATTTTTCAGGTTGAAATTATAAATATTGACATGTAAAATTGATAATATGGTGGACATTTAAGAAAATATTTAAAAACTTTATTTTATTCACCGTTTTGGGTCACAAAATATATTAAAAATCTAAATTTTTAAAATACCTTGAAATGCGCTATATAGCTATGAACATGCTGAATCTAATGTTTCGTTTCCTTGCACTTCGAGAGTGTATTTATTTATGTGCAAAACTTCACATGACAATATTTACAATTTAAACATTGAAATTTTTAAAAAATATCTTTTTTAGCCCATCAAAAGTGGATAGACTTCTTAAAACGTGAAATTAAGAATAGTCCATTTTCGATCAATCATTATAGTACTTTCATAAGATGCAAATGTAATAATATAAATAATAAGAATAATTATTTAATTTTAGGAATAGCAGTTTTATATCTACAATTAAATACACCAAATAATGTGAAACTTAATAAAGCTGTTATTATAATTGGATGTGATTCTGGCTTGGGATATAGTTTGGCACTCTATTGTCATTCTCTTGGATTTACTGTTATTGCCAGTGTTCTTAATATTGATGGATCAAATGCAAAGAAGTTATGCGAACTTGGTGTTTATGTTTATAATTTAGATATTACTGTTAAAGAGAGTATTCAAATTTTTGGAGTTTCTATACAAGAATGTTTAAGAAATAACAAATTAAGTAAGTAAATTTAAATTTCTTATAATTCTTTTTAAGAACCATGCAAACTTAGGACTTCCAAATTTTTATCATACATTCAGTTACATTTTCATAACAAATTAAAATTTCTTCAAGTAAAAATATTTGAATGATTCCTAATTATAAAACTGAAAATTAATTATGATCATAAAAACGCCGTCTATCGGCGACCACGATACTGACTAACTGACTGACCTAAAATCAAAAAATTAAAAGGTATTTAAATCTGTGTGGATATGGCTATTGCCGGAACTATAGGATTATTTGAAAATATAAAAAAATAAATTTTTTACACGACTTCGAAATTTTTTTTTAAAAAACGTTTAAATAATACATTGTTCGCTTGGTAACTGCTTGTCTTCTCAATGCTGTAACTTTCTTAGGATTGAAAATATCGAAAATTCTCTTTACCCACTTAAGGCTTAGGACCCCCTCAACAACACCTATAGATGAGAGTAGAAATTGGAAGTCAATATACGATCATTTGTGAAGTTAGGAGTTTATTTTTATAAAACATATGTTTTGCCAAAATGTCAACGTATTGTTTATCATAATATCTTTATATTAGTACTTTAGAATATTTATTTACGTAAGTGTTTTCAGGAAAAGAATTTTCTGCTGAACACACGAATATTGTATTTATTTTTAAATTAATTCACGTTGTTCAATTAAATTTAGGTAAAACTGAAATACACAGAAAAAACTGAACTCCAAATGAGTCCGAAAAGTGACTCATTATGAGCTGCAACAAAAATTAACCTCGTAGATGGCGCCACGTTCTATGTCATTTAACATAGACTCATTATTATCATTACCCTACTGTAAAATCCTATATAGGTACTTACAAGGAATCATATAAGGATCCCATGTAAATTCTTATAGGATTCTTTCTAGAAACCTATGTAAGTTCCTATGTAGAAAACTTCCTATAGCATTCTTTATGGATTCCTATACGATTCCTACATAGATTCCTTTAGGATACTTTGTTTCTTTCCATAGGACTTCTATAGGATTTCTATTGGTTTCTATATAAGATCATATCTATATATATATATATATATAAGATGAGACTTTTGTCTGTACATTGCTCAGAATTTAAAATTTGACACATAATTATTCGTTTTGAGCATCCAGGATTCCAAAAATGCCAATAAAAAATTTCGTGTATGTATGTATGTATGTCCGTATGTCCGTATGTCACAGAATCTTTGTTCGCGAATCACTTAAAAACGGCTCAACCATTTAAAACCAAATTTGGCAGAATGTTTGGTCTTAGGCCAAGGAAGGTTTTTAAATTTACAGATTTGAAAAATATTAATTAGAACGGGAGATATTTAATTTTTTCAAAAAATTCAAAAATCAAAAATTTTACCTTTTTTTTAAAATGCTTTCAAACTTTGTATAATTGAGTATAACATGTTATTCAATCACATTCTAAAATAGATTTGTCAAAAAAATGTCCTATAACTAAGATGAAAGTATAAACATGATTTTAAAAAAATTCAAAAAATCGCAAATATCCAAATTTTATATTTTTTAATGAACTGCTTTTAAACTACCTATAATTAAGTATTACATGTTCTTTAGTCATATTTTAGCATAATTTTGCAAACAATAGTGTCCTATAACTAAGATTTAAATATAAAAATGTTTTCAAAATATTTTTAAAATTGCAAATTTTCAAAGTTTACATTTTTTAATGAATTGCTTTTAAACTCTGTATAATTGAATAATACATGTTATTTAGTCACATTTTAGCAAAATTTTACATAAAAAATAGTATCACTAAGATGTAAGTATAAAAATATTTTCAACTAGCTGTCGTACCCGTCTTCGACGGGTTTTAGTTTCTACAGATACATTCAATAGTGTGTCTACCAGTCTCGAAAAATAGGAAATAGTGGGGAATTTAATTTGACTATAGAAATAAAAATTAGCTACCATTAACTATTTTATTATAAAAATATTATTATTTTAAAACAGTGATTGACTTTTTATAATTAAATAATTTATTTTTTATTAATTAAAATGCAGAAAACAATGTTTGTCAATTATTTGTAGAAATTTAATTATAGTAATATAAGTTAATCCAAAATTTCCACCAGTTTTTGGAGTTATAGTAAAGTAAAATTCGAACTAATTGTATCATAATTGCTTAAATCTAAAATAAGACCTATATTGCCAGCTGAATTTATAATTTTTACCGATTAAATTAAATTCTTGCATGTTTCCCCTTTTTTCCAGTTTACAATGTTTTACAATGCTCAAAACATCCGTAATAGTTAAACCTAGAATTAAAATAACAAAACTTTTTACTATCTAAGTTTTTCTCCAGTAGCATAATGCAAGTATCGTTTCACAGGTATATTCTTGAGTTTCTGTAGTATTAATTTTATCATAAAAAATCTCCATTTTCAATATTTGAAAAATAATTTTAAAGCTATGAATTAATATTTGTTAATATGGTTTTAATTTTTATTGATGTAATATTTATGACAACAGACCCGAGTCAAAATTTGGGTCCCACATTTAGCTTTAACATATAGATTTTATTTAGGTTTTAGCAATCGTAACGTAGAGTCTAATTGCGACACAATTATTTATAATTAGATTCAACTTTGACTCCAAATGCTGGTGTAAATTTAGGATTAAATTTTAATACATTAATTGCAGTACTACAAACACATAAAGCACTAAAAATTGACAAATACTGTTCCTGAATAACAAATTTGATAGAAAAATTATAATATTTTTTTAACGAAATAGTTAATGGTTAGTAATTATTAGTTTTCCCAGTAAAATTTAATTCCCGGTGGGTAGATACCCCATCAAATATACCAGCAGAAACTAAAACCCGTCGAAGACGGGTACGACAGCTAGTGTAGTTTTTAATAAGGAAACCTATAAGAATTTATATAGTCGAAATCTTCATATTTCAAAACATTATATCAGCGAAAAATTCTAACGTTAAATGAAAGTGTGTATTTAAAAAAATTTATTTGTTGCAAATAAAAAATATATTTGATTCAAATAAATGTTTGTTTGACTTATAAGTAGACGCCTGCGTATAATGCATTACTATAGTAACCAATAAGATGTTTTGCTTTCAACAGATTAACGCGTATAAGTATAAAAGATTTATTCATTATTAATAGTTAACAAATTTAATTAATTTAAGTACAGAATTTTTCTCTTTAAGTGAAAATTTTAATTAGGGTAAATGCACCTATTACTACACACAGAGAAAATTATTATTTAAACCAAATATATTTTATTTGACTTAAATAAACGTATATTTGTCCCAGAACCAACTAGACTTTTTATTTGTTTTAAATAAAATTTATATTTGACATAAATAAAACATATATTTAAGTTAAATAAAATTTTATTTAAACTAAATAAAATTTATTTGAAACAAATAAAAAGTCTATTTGGTTCTGAGACAAATATACAATTTCTCTGGGTGTATTACTGAAAATCGCAGTAGATGGCACATTTAAACACGTGCAACACGTTCAAACTACCCATGCAGAAATTACCCTACTAGGGCCGTAGTATGGGATGAAACGCCGCGCCTGATCAGGGCCAGATCGGGGCGACAAGAAACTGTGGATTTCCTGATCAGGACCACATCGGGCGCGGCGTTTCATTCCCTAATAGGTCGGCCCTATCAGGCCCTGGTCAGGGCCCCAGCGAAATTTCTACACGGGTAGGAAGGCATCTTTGCACCCTACTGTACAAAGTAACAGATTTGTATGTGATTTTATTTACATTTTAGTGTCTTTTTTGAAATTTTGTGAGAAAAATGTGACATTGGACAGTTACATATGAAGTGAAAAAGTAAAGTAAAATGATTAAGAAAAACTGAGTTTATTTAACAAATATTCTTGTAAAAATAAACATTTATTTTTATGAATATTAAAAGTTTCATTAGTAATTGTGATTCTTAAATTTCTTTGAAGGTTATAAGTGAATTTTAATATTTCAGAATGTTTACAGGATTTATTAAAATGAATGTTTTTTATTTGCTCTAAATATGAAATATATTTAAAGAAAATATAAAAATTTTTCATACAAATAAAAATAGATATTTAAACGAAATATATTAATTCAAATAAAAACTATTATTTGAGCTAAATAAAAGTCTAGTTGGTTCTGTGACAAATATCCTATTTTAATTGTTTCAAAATAAATTTTTCTTTATACGTATATGCAAAACCCTCATTTGGCAACTACTGGTAACACTCCAAAATGGCCGATTCCCTACAGTCCGACCAACTGATGCGCAAAATATTTTGCTCACAGTGTAGCGGTGGGCAAAATATTTTGCACAGCGTTTGTTCGCACTGTAAGGCGATCGGACATTTTGAACTACTGCAAGTGCTTACCAAACGAGATTATGCCTGCACTTATAAAGAAAAATATTGTTCGATACACGGTGCCGCGTGAGCGTATGCCCATTGCTCGTGTAATAACCTGGCGAAAACTCGCCACGCCATTACACTCGCAATGTGCAAAACGCTCATTTGGCACCTTGTATCGAAATATACTATTATTTAATTCAAATAAATAATTTCTCTAGGTTCCAGACTGTTTGTGTATTCTACAAATTTAGCTGTTTGTGGATACTACAAAATCAGTTTATAGATGGAGCAATTATAAACAAATATTCAATTGTTCTTTATAGGTTCTTTATATTTATATATATATACCATATATGGGGCATTTCATGTCAAGTGATCAAGGTGGAGAAAAATTTTTCTCCAATCGTAGCAAAACTTGGGGCTTTTGTAGTACTCATAGATAGTAATTTTTCGTGAAAATATTTTTTTACCTAGTCCAATATTTTCCGAGGGGGAGGGGGTTAAATTTTTGTGTTTTTCAGTACAATGTTTATTTTAATAATTTTTTACTCTTAAACAATTAAACATACAAATTTGACAAAGTACATTTTGGAAAGGTTTTTTCATGCTCTTTCGATTAGAAATAAGCATTTTGAAAAAAAAAAATTTTTTGACCCAAAAAAATCAAAATTAAAAATAATTTCAATTTTTGGGGGAGAAAGACCCAATTTTTTTTTTTTAAACGAAAGCTGAGGTTTTTTCCTAAAAGGACATATAAATGGTAAAGTGGGTACATAATATAGTTTAAGAAAATTATTTAACGAGTCCACTCACTTTAGATGTACTAAAAAACTATATATAAAAAAATGTTAAGGTTTAAATTCTAAATATTGTGATGTAAAGTTTTGCACATAAATAAATACTCTCGAAGTGCAAGAAAAAAGTAGTTTTAATTTTTATAAATATGGGCAATTCCACGTGAGATTTTAGTCGACTTCTTAAAATCGGCCAAAAATATTTTTTTTCTATTCTGTATCGAAAAAAAACAGATACGTATTTTTTTATTTTTGTTTAATTGTCAAAATTTTTGAGTCATGAATTTTCGAAATTTTGCATTTTTAATCGTAGACATATATTCAGTTGCTTATAAGTCCGAAAATATTGAGTTTAGAAAAAAGTTGTCATAGAACAAAAGTTTTAGTTTTCTTTCGACTTTTAGGATATAAAAACAAAAAAAATTTTTTTTTCATTTTTCATTAAAAAAATAAAAATTTTATAAACAAATTAATTTTTTTTAACTTTGGGTATGATAAATTTTTAATTTTCTTTTTTTAAAACGTACCTGTAAATGATAAGAAGGTTTTGCAAAAAGTTTCAGAGTGGGCCTGACAAGTTTAATGGGTTAAAAAAAATAATTAAGCTGTCCGTGCAGGTCGAACGCTTGCTGCGCAATGGGATTTTTTTACAATTTACTATTAAAAATTGTCTAAAGCCTTCAAATCTAATATTAATTAAAATCCGATAAAATTTGAAGGCTCTAGACAATTTTTAATAGTAAATCGTAAAAAAATCCCATTGCGCAGCAAGCGTTCGACCTGCACGGGCAGCATAATTATTTTTTTTAACCCATTAAACTTGTCAGGCCCACTCTGAAACTTTTTGCAAAACCTTCTTATCATTTACAGGTATGTTTTAAAAAAAGAAAATTAAAAATTTATCATACCCAAAGTTAAAAAAAATTAATTTGTTTATAAAATTTTTTTATTTTTTTAATAAAAAATGAAATAAAAATTTTTGTTTTCATTTCCTAAAAGTCGAAAGAAAACTAAAACTTTTGTTCTTTGACAACTTTTTTCTAAACTCAATATTTTCGGACTTATAAGCAACTGAATATATGTCTACGATTAAAAATGCAAAATTTCGAAAATTCATAACTCAAAAATTTTGACAATTAAGCAAAAATAAAAAAATACGTATCTGTTTTTTTTCGATACAGAATAGAAAAAAAATATTTTTGGCTGATTTTAGGAGGTCGACTAAAATCTCACGTGGAATTGCCCATATACATTTTCTTGTTTTAAAAAAATTAATGAAAAATATTTAAAGAAAAGTGCGCCATTGATGAAACTTTTGGCATGGATGGTCGAACCAAAAAATTAAGAAGACTAAAGACAGGAGGGCTAACTGGGCTGTTTTCTCACTCACAACAGTGAGTCAGTATTAGTGGGGTTATGAAGGCGTGGTTAGATTGCGCCAAATATCTTATTTCGGTTCTGCACATCTCACACACTCTTACATTATATATTTAAATACGTGACACGCGTGTGTGAGTGGAAGTGCAGAATCAAAACACGTTATTTGGCGCAATCTTACCACGTCTTCATAATCCCCCTATATTTGTCCTACCCCCACTACTGCAGTTAGCCCTCCTGTCTCTAGTCGTCTTGCAAAAAATCCAAACGGTAATAGATTCAGCATGTTCATATAGATAAAGCGCATAACAAGGGATTTTAGAAATATTTTTGTTGCCAAAACGATGATAAAACAACGTTTTTAATATTTTCTCATAATGACATAATTTTGTCATTTCGTAAATTTTGCAAAATAGAAAAATCCTACATTATGCGCTATTAACATGCTGAATCGAATACCGTTTGGATTTTTTGTTTCAGACCATTCATAGTAGTAGAATAACATTTCAAAATTATAAAAAAATAAAAGCAATTTTCCACTTGTTACTTTATTTAACGGTGTTGCAGGTCGAGAACTGGTTAGTGTTGCCAACCCACTTCCCCTACTTTCCTGTATTTTTCCAAATTGATCACTTTTAAAAAAAAAACTAAGCACTTAATCGAAAAAGCGGGCCTTTACCCGCAACATAAATTTAATAAAGAATTAGTGAAAATTTATTTTGTATCGATACGATGTTTCTATGAGCCACAATTCTGTTTCTACGATTGCAATTGACAGATGTAGGTGACTTGATCTGGGGATAAAATGGCCGCACAACAGAAAAGTGGAGTAAAGCGGGTTGCCTACGTAAAGGCATAACAGTATGACAAAACAGGGCAATAACTTTTATTTTGTTGAGAATAATTAAAACAATATTTGTCAATAATAAAAATTAATACAAAGGGCATAAATAAAGGGATTTTTGTTTATAAAAATGTACATAATATAAAATATGTTAAATTAAAACGAAAAATATGAAAAAAAAATTTTTAATTTAAAAATAAAAAATTTTGTTTTATTAAAACAATATTTGATAATAATAAAAATTAATACAAAAAACATAAATAAAGGGATTTTTGTTTATAAAAATGTACATAATATAAAATATGTTAAATTAAAACGAAAAATATGAAAAACATTTTTTTTTAATTTTGTTATTCATTAAAATAATTTTTTAAAAAGATTAAAAATTAAATTGTTAATTAATACCTCTAAAGGTACAATTCATTAAATTGTAATTAATAAAAATATGGAAAATTAAAAAGTATGCAGAATTTTTCGTCTACGAGAAAACGTGGCTTAGCTCCCAAGCGTGAATTTCACAGGGCAAGTGATTGAAGTAGAAGCAGAACGAAAAAATGCATACAAAATAATGTTTTTAAAACGTTAATTGTCGTAAGTAATTGACTTTTACAAAATCGGTCTTTTGCATTCATTCAACAGTATATTAATTAATTTGAAGGTTTTGGAATAATAAAGATTCATTATACAAATTTCTGTCCTCATTTGAAAAAAAATAATATTGTAGTAAATAGTATAAAAAATTATAGATATAAACAAATCAAAATCATGTAATATTTTTTCATTTAATTCTATGCTAAGCCAAAAGTTTTTTATTAAAAGATTTTATTTAACAAATGCCAAAATGCGAGGTTTTCTTATTTGTGTAAAAAAAAATTGGAAAATTATTAAACAAAATTTTACGTATATTATTTTGTTAAAGAGTTTGTAATTATTTTCAAAAATAATAATATTTATCACAAGAATGTTATTATTTAAAATTTTTTAAATTACCTAAACTCTTGTCAGAAATTCAATTATTTTCAAAAAATCTAAAAAAAAATATGGTCTATATTTCCAATAACCTTTATAAATAAATAACAATAATCTTGGACAAAGTTTAATTATTTTGAGGAATTTAAATAAAATTCATCACAAGAATTCAAATATTTTCAAAAATTTTAATAAACAAGTTGTATATCCAAATGTTCATTACATAAACATTTTGCTTCCTCCCCAGGTGGTACACGATAACTAAAAGGCATAAAAATGTTAACATCTTCTCAAATTGATAACTAGAAGTTATCAAAAAGGAAAGTGTACCCGCTGGGTCTTTACGATAAGAAGAAAATAAATTTCTAATAAAAGTTTGAATTTTTCGTCTTTAATTGTGATTAATTTCGTAAATTCAAATACAATATATACTTTATATATATATGAATCGATCCGTTTTAATGCAAAGAATAAGATTTTTGAAAAAATTAGTAAAATTTTATTGTACAACAATATAATGTTGATGAAAGAACTGATTTTTTGAAAAAAATGGGAATTTTTCAACTTTTATTGTCATTAACTCTATAAAATCTCATAAAATTTTTACCTTATATTGACCAATCGATTCATCTTGGTGCAAATTTGAAAATTTTGTAAATTTAACGACTACAAAGCTTCCTCACAAAGAAGCAAAATCATGTCAAAATTTCAATTATTTTCAAAAAAAATTCTTATTTCGATGATTTTCAATATTCGACTAATTGTAAGTTTAGAAAATTTCACAATTCTGCGAAAACTTTCAATTTTTTTAAACAAATTTTTTTTACGTTACTGAGGGAACCAGCAGGGGCTTCGCTCATAGCCCTTACGGATACCCATCTCAAAAATTTATCCAAGTTCCAAAAAAATATTTTTTTTATTAAAAAAATTTAGTTCAGAATGCATTAAATTACATTTCAAAGCACCCGAAATTGGATCCACCATTTTGATTTTTCTAAAACAAACCTCAGATTTGTAATCAGAGACCCGTAAAACCCCCCACTACCGAGTTTGGTCAATTTAAATGAATAAATAAATGTATTCATCTAAGGGTTAATATATAGGGAAGAGTGGGGCAAGACGGGGTACTTAAGGTTTAAAACGCAAAAAAACGAAAATTATTGAATTCATTTTTCATTATTATTTTTAAATATCATCTTTGGAAATCATAGGCCAGTCGTTGGGTCGAAAAAGTGCACAAGAATGCAACCTAAAAAGTCTCCGTGGTTTATTGTAGTTTGGGGGCTCCACATAAGAGCCCCAGAGTTTGCTGTCGATTATCAGTTGCAAAAAATAGTGTAAACAATCGTCAAAGTTTGGAAAACGTGGTTTTTCGATGACCGACGCTACGGGTTACATTTTAGAGGAAAAAAATGTTATTGAAAGTTGTAGAGCTTGGAAATAGCTTTCAAATGACTGGTCGTACGTTAAAAAATATTAATTAGCTTAGTTGCAAATGAATTTAAACTATTAAAAATAGCACTTTTTTAATTGTTTAATAACATTGTTAATAAGTCTGCAGGAATATTCTCCTTGCGAAGCTGAATAAATCCCAAAAAAATTCAACTCGATCAGATAAATAGTTTATGCATAATTCCATTTGTTAACTAAAAACATGTAATTTTTCTTTTTTTTAAAGTACACTAGAGGAGTCAAACTTTCATCCCACTTAAATGGAAATCTGATATTTTTTATATAAATGTATAATAATGGAGATTAAAAAAGGGTACGTTTTTTTGTTTTTTTTGACAATTTTCACTTTATCAATTTGGTATAAACGGCATTAAATTTCATGTGTTCTCACAAATCTTTTCAAAAAAAAAATCCGACCTACTAGCTTCAAGGGTGGAGGAATTAGTTTTTGAAATTCAAAAATTTCCTCACTAGTTAATTATTAATATTTTTAAATGAAATTTGCACCACCTACAGTTTAATACATGTATTTTATGGAAAAAAATTGATTGTTTTATTTTATGCTTTTATTTTTCATTTATATCAAGTATAACAATATATATATATATATATATAGTTCTTTCAACTCTTGGACGGCTGAGTTATTGCATTTGTTTATGACAAAAAAACGTACCCTTTTTTAATCTCCATTATTATACATTTATATAAAAAATATCGGATTTCCATTTAAGTGGGATGAAAGTTTGACTCCTCACTGATTTCGTGAGAATTGAGTCACTGATTCACAGTGAAATATCACTGATTCAGTTTTAGTGAAGGCGTTTTGCTTCCTGTTTCGAATTATATGTTTTATAAAACTATTTTTTTTAAAGTTACTACGACTTTAAAGATTACATTCTCATTACATGCTTTTGATAAAGATTGCGAAATTAAGTATAGACTTAAATGTATGTTTTTGGTGTTGTTGAGTATAATTGTGAAATTATACTTAAGGGGTTACATATCTTTTTGGGACTCAAAAAATTGAAAAAAATTTTATTGTTTATTTCAAAAGTATATATTACCGAGAATGTTTTCCATATTTTCATTAAATTCTGTGCATTAAAACTAAAGTTATTAATATTTTGATCGCGGTACTTATCAAAAGTTCAGAACTGAACATGAAATTATTACCGCTATTATCACTGAATTGTATGTTACAAAAATACTGTTACGGTGTGCATGTTTCCCTCAAAACCGCTAAAGTGATTAGCTTGAAATCTTGCAGCAAAATTTATATTTTTTCGATCAATAATCCAGTTTTTAAAAACCTAAAAATTCGAATTTTAGTGAAAATAATTTTCCATTTCTGGAAATTTTTTTTTTGAAAAATCCTTTGTTAACAAACCAAATAAAATAGTAAACAAAGTGAACGCATTTCGACTTATTAATTATTTTTAAAAATATTGTAATATTCTGTTATAATGCAAAAAATAACAAAAATTTAAAATAAATAGTTAAAATTGTTCTTAGCTATTACTATAAAATACAGATTTTATTAAAAGTTTTAAGATTGGTCGGGTCCAAAAACTTAAAAAAAAAAAAATTACTACAAATAACTTGAAAAGTTTTGGAATGGGCAAAAAGTTGTCAATAGCAAAGTTGTAGCTGATGCAAAGCGGCGAAAAAAAGTCTCTGGTGACAAAATTGCATATGCAAAAATGTCAGAGATAATGGAGTCGGAATATTGATTTTTTGTCAAAAAGCGCACAAAAAATATATATATATAGAGTGATTTTTCTGGAAATTACGAC
Organism: Leptopilina myrica (nomen nudum); assembly: GCA_032872475.1. Taxonomy (NCBI): domain Eukaryota; kingdom Metazoa; phylum Arthropoda; class Insecta; order Hymenoptera; family Figitidae; genus Leptopilina; species Leptopilina myrica (nomen nudum). The sequence goes on along the minus strand of CM065462.1, from coordinate 15,107,072 downwards.
TTTTTTGTGTATAAATTTGTTTTTTAAGTATATTAGAGTGCAAATAGGTTAAAATCAATTGATTAACTTTTATTCCTTTAAAAAATTCGATTTTCAGTATTATTTTGGGAATTTTTTTAGTTTTTTTTACCATTTAACACGAAAAAAAAGAAATTAGCTCCAGCAGTAAACAGATGTTTGCTGTGAAATTTCTGAAAATTAGCTACCACAACTAAGAAGTTTGCAGTGGCAGCGAACATGTTAGTTCTGGCAGCAAACATTAGTAAAAATTTATGCGATCTCAAAGCGAACTTTTTCGCTGTCCCTATTTTAGGCCAGACGGTGAGTGCAAAAAGTGCACAAAAGTGCAACCTGAAAAGTCTCAATAGTTTCTTGTAGTTTGGGGGCCCCATGTAAGAGCCCCATGGTTTGCTCTCGATTTCCGGTTGCAAAAAACAGTGTAAACAATCGTCAAAGTTCGAGAAACGTAGTTTTTCGATGACCATTGCTTCCGGTTAAATTATAGAGGAAAAAGTTGTTCATTTGTTTTCACAAAAATTTTCAAAAAAAAAAATCCGACCTAGCTTCAAGGGGGGGGGAGTTTTTTTTCAAAAAATTCCTGACTAGTTATTTATCAATATTTTTAATTGCAATTCACACCACTTATAGTTCAATATATGTATTTTATGAAAAAAAATTGAAGTTTTGGGCTTTTACTTTGCACTTATATCAAGTGAAAGTACATGCATAGTTTTTTCCACCTTTAGACGGCGGAGTGGGGGAACTCGGAGGCGCATGATTCTCGCCCGCCACAAAACTGTAAAAAATATTGAAAATCATCGAAATAAGAATTTTTTTTGAAAATAATTGAAATTTTGACATGATTTTGCTTCTTTGTGAGGAAGCTTTGTAGTCGTTAAATTTACAAAATTTTCAAATTTGCACCAAGATGAATCGATTGGTCAATATAAGGTAAAAATTTTATGAGATTTTATAGAGTTAATGACAATAAAAGTTGAAAAATTCCCATTTTTTTTCAAAAAATCAGTTCTTTCATCAACATTATATTGTTGTACAATAAAATTTTACTAATTTTTTCAAAAATCTTATTCTTTGCATTAAAACGGATCGATTCATATATATATAAAGTATATATTGTATTTGAATTTACGAAATTAATCACAATTAAAGACGAAAAATTCACACTTTTATTAGAAATTTATTTTCTTCTTATCGTAAAGACCCAGCGGGTACACTTTCCTTTTTGATAACTTCTAGTTATCAATTTGAGAAGATGTTAACATTTTTATGCCTTTTAGTTATCGTGTACCACCTGGGGAGGAAGCAAAATGTTTATGTAATGAACATTTGGATATACAACTTGTTTATTAAAATTTTTGAAAATATTTGAATTCTTGTGATGAATTTTATTTAAATTCCTCAAAATAATTAAACTTTGTCCAAGATTATTGTTATTTATTTATAAAGGTTATTGGAAATATAGACCATAATTTTTTTTAGATTTTTTGAAAATAATTGAATTTCTGACAAGAGTTTAGGTAATTTAAAAAATTTTAAATAATAACATTCTTGTGATAAATATTATTATTTTTGAAAATAATTACAAACTCTTTAACAAAATAATATACGTAAAATTTTGTTTAATAATTTTCCAATTTTTTTTACACAAATAAGAAAACCTCGCATTTTGGCATTTGTTAAATAAAATCTTTTAATAAAAAACTTTTGGCTTAGCATAGAATTAAATGAAAAAATATTACATGATTTTGATTTGTTTATATCTATAATTTTTTATACTATTTACTACAATATTATTTTTTTTCAAATGAGGACAGAAATTTGTATAATGAATCTTTATTATTCCAAAACCTTCAAATTAATTAATATACTGTTGAATGAATGCAAAAGACCGATTTTGTAAAAGTCAATTACTTACGACAATTAACGTTTTAAAAACATTATTTTGTATGCATTTTTTCGTTCTGCTTCTACTTCAATCACTTGCCCTGTGAAATTCACGCTTGGGAGCTAAGCCACGTTTTCTCGTAGACGAAAAATTCTGCATACTTTTTAATTTTCCATATTTTTATTAATTACAATTTAATGAATTGTACCTTTAGAGGTATTAATTAACAATTTAATTTTTAATCTTTTTAAAAAATTATTTTAATGAATAACAAAATTAAAAAAAAATGTTTTTCATATTTTTCGTTTTAATTTAACATATTTTATATTATGTACATTTTTATAAACAAAAATCCCTTTATTTATGTTTTTTGTATTAATTTTTTTTATTATCAAATATTGTTTTAATAAAACAAAATTTTTTATTTTTAAATTAAAAATTTTTTTTTCATATTTTTCGTTTTAATTTAACATATTTTATATTATGTACATTTTTATAAACAAAAATCCCTTTATTTATGCCCTTTGTATTAATTTTTATTATTGACAAATATTGTTTTAATTATTCTCAACAAAATAAAAGTTATTGCCCTGTTTTGTCATACTGTTATGCCTTTACGTAGGCAACCCGCTTTACTCCACTTTTCTGTTGTGCGGCCATTTTATCCCCAGATCAAGTCACCTACATCTGTCAATTGCAATCGTAGAAACAGAATTGTGGCTCGTAGAAACATCGTATCGATACAAAATAAATTTTCACTAATTCTTTATTAAATTTATGTTGCGGGTAAAGGCCCGCTTTTTCGATTAAGTGCTTAGTTTTTTTTAAAAAGTGATCAAAGTGGAAAAATACAGGAAAGTAGGGGAAGTGGGTTGGCAACACTAACCAGTTCTCGACCTGCAACACCGTTAACCCATTAAGGACCAAACGGACGAAATATTAGTGTTGAATTCGAGGAGTTTTCTTTATATGAAAAGGATCCTTAAAAAACTAATATATACCATACCTAATGTAAAGTTTATCGCTCTTTCAGATTTCGTTGTCAAGATTTGTTTATAACAATTATGAAAAAAGTTATGATTAATTTATTAAAAAAACACTATTTTTCGAGAAAAAAAATTCATTTAATGGATATTTTCACACAGAAAAATTAAGGATATTGTCTCGAGAGCTCAAAATATCGCGTCCATGGACCCTCAGCTACAAAAAGTATCAAAAAATAAATTTTAATTCCAAGATGGTGGTAGACAAAATGGCGGCTAAACCTCGAAAAATGGTCCACAAAAGTCCCAACGTGTTAAATAAAATGTAAACTCAAATGCACATGCATGAAAATTAATTTGGTAGAGTTTTTCTGATCGCTGATTACAAATATAATTAGAATTTTAAAATATAATTGTAATTTTAAAAAATTCAAAATGGCGGATCCAATATGGCGAACGAATTTTTCAAAAATTTTGCTGAATTCACGTGAAACTTGTTACTCGGGGGTTTTTGGGGTCGCTGATTACGAATCCGATGTCAGTTTCACAAAATTCAAAATGGCGGATGAATTTTAAAAAAATAACTGAATTCACTTAAAACTTGTTACTCAGGGGTTTTCGGGGTCGCTGATTACGAATATAAAGTTAGATTTCTAAAATTTCAAATGGTAGATCCAATATGGCGGACGAATAATGAAACATTTTCCTGAATTGGCTTGAAACTTGTTACCCAGGGGTTTTTGGGGTTGCTGATTACGAATATAAAGTTAGTTTTCTAAAATTAAAAATGGTGGATCTAATATGGCGGATGAATTTACAAATTTATTGTCTATTTTTTAGTAGCAAGTTATTCTTTTTTAAAAATGTTTTTGTCCCTTAGCCGTCGATAGTCTCGCCATTGCCCGACTCTTACCGCGAGGAGGTGGACATGTTAAAGAGTCTTTATTTTTTTTTTTAATTTTTGTAATTTTTTTTTAATTTTTTATAATTTTTTTTTATTTAAAAATTTTTTTTTCTAATTTAGAAAACTTTTTTTGTTTTTATCTTTATTTTAAGAATGGGAAACATCAAAACATGAAACGCACATGTACAAATTGCACTTAATGCAAAATAAAAAGAGTTGACTTAAAAAAAATTGTTCAAAATTTACAAAGTGTGGATGTAGAACACAAAGAATGTGCATTGAGTGCAATTTGTACATGTACGTTTCATGTTTTGATGTTTTTTCCTAAAAGGACATATAAATGATAAAGTGGGACTAGAATGTTTAAACATTGAAAAAAAAAATTGAAATTTATTTTTAATTTTGATTTTTTTGGGTGAAAAAATTTTTTTTTTCAAAATGCTTATTTTCAATCGAAAGAGGATGACAAAACCTTTCCAAAATGTACTTTGTCAAATTTGTATGTTTAATTGTTTAAGAGTAAAAAATTATTGAAATAACCATTGTACTGAAAAACACAAAAATTTAACCCCCTCCCCCTCGGAAAATATTGGACTAGGTAAAAAAATATTTTCACGAAAAATTACTATCTAAGAGTACTACAAAAGCCCCAAGTTTTGCTACGATTGGAGAAAAATTTTTCTCCACCTTGATCACTTGAGATGGAATCGCTCATACGTATAACTGACTTAGAAACAGCATTAGGACGCGTTGCGAAGCATGCAAATTATAACAAGTGTCATTACAAATATATAACTTTTATTAGAATATACCGTAGAGTACAGTGCAGTACCGTACGGTATATTACGGTATGGTACGGTACATTACACAACAGAACATCGATCAGAAGTAGTATATTTAAGCTTGAAGAAATCATTGTAGCCATCAACCAGAGTTTTATTATTATTTAACTTAACACGATGACTCTGATCCACCAATAAACCACATATGATCAAAACTTATTGCGATTATCACACATTTTTTCTTTAAAAATTGAAGCAAAGCAATAAAACTTTGACGTTTCAAAAAGGTTAAATTACAATAACACTTTCTTTTTTTATTCAAGATATACAAGATATAGTGTGAACTTAGGTACATTCGAGAACCTTTTTTATATTTCTATTAAAAAACAAATGCGTGATAATCGCAATAAATTTTCTTTCATCTACGGTATATTTGTGGATAAGCAGCATTGCTTGAAACTGTGATTGATGGCCTCAATCATTTCTTTGCAACCTAGCGTATATCACGTCTGATCGTTGGTATAAACCGGAATTTACGTAGGCTAAGTGTTCTTCAAAATTCAAGAAATGAGAATCGAAAAATTGACAAAAATTTAGAATTTACTTATCTTCTCCGGTCGTATTATATCATCAAACAATCCAAAATGCTCACGTTTCAATTTAAACAAAGGAATATCTTGGAAGAAGATTTCAGGATCTCGCTAGTCCGTAAAAGTTGATGATCAAAATTCTTTCAGAGAAATTTACAACGCTGGAGAAGACAATAGGAGCATACAAAAATTTGAAAAAAGTATTTCGTTTCATAAACTACGCTACATATGAATAGCAAATAATAATCAACGACTTTATAGTACTAATGAATAACACAAACTATATTTATATTTTTCAGCAAAATTTCAGCTTACGTTGAAGTCTACACGCAACGTGCAGTTCTTTAAAAATCATAAAACTTTTTTATTTATAAAAAAATTTATTTGAAATTTTCCAAAAAACTTCCTTAAATAGCAAGGAACAACTTTCTCACTGAAACTTTTCTAAACTCTAAACTTCCCTGCATACTTTTTTTCATTGAAAGTAACAAAGCTTGATCGATGACACATCATCATTTATAATAAAAAAAATTATAAACAATTAATAATTTTTAAACTTTTTAAGACTTTGTCAGTTTCAGGAGACCCAAATGAGTATACATACCAAATTGGAATCAAATTTATTTAAATTTGTACTAACTAATACGATTTATGTTTTAAAATTTAATTAAATTTTAGAAAAAAAATTTTCAGTTTTTATTTTCTATTGTAAAAAGTAATCGTTCTATAAAAAAATGACAGTAAGAAAAAAGTTGTGTCTTTTCATTTCTTTTAAGATAGCGTTTTTAAAATATCGAAATTTAGAGTTTCTATTCTATTCTATTCTTTTTCTGTAAAATTAGATCCGCCATTTTGAATTTTAAAAACTAAGATTTATTCGTAATCCGCAACTGCGAAAACCCCCTAGTAACAAGTTTCAACCAAATTAACTATTTTTAAAAATTTATTGTCCGCCAAATGGGATACGCCATTTTGAATTTTGAAAAACTAAGGTTATATTCGTAATCAGCGACCCCGAAAACCCCCAAGTAATAAGTTTCAAGCAAAATTAACTATTTTTAAAAATTTATTGTCTGACATATTGGATCCGCCATTTTGAATTTTGGAAAACTAAGGTTTTATTTATAATCAGCGACCCAGAAAATCCCCTAGTAAAAAGTTTCAAGCAAAATTAACTATTTTTTAAAATATCTTGTCCGCCATATGGGATACGCCATTTTGAATTTTGGAAAACTAAGGTTATATTCGTAATTGGCGACCCCGAAAACCCCTAAGTAACAAGTTTCAACCAAATTAACTATTTTTAAAAAATTTTTGTCTGACATATAGGATCCTCTATTTTGAATTTTGGAAAACTGAGGTTATATTCGTTATCAGCGACCCAGAAAACCCCCTAGTAACAAGTTTCAAGCAAAATTAACTATTTTAAAAAATTTCCTCCATTTGTTTATAATATTGTTTTAAAAAAGTAACTTAAGTCGCCATTTTGTTGCAGCCATTTATAAATTTGATATCCAAAATAGTCCTATGTTTTACTCCTACTATTTTTGACGCGATATTTCTATAAGTAGAAAGTTTGTTTAAATGTTTAGCTATTAAAAAATTGAAAAAACGAAAAAAAATTCTTTAAAAATCGTGTTTTTTCTTTAAAAATGTTGTAAAAATTGTTTATTTAACATTTTTTATTTTTTTGGAGTACGCCAATCTGAAAAAGGGATTCAAGATACATAAGAATAGTGTATTTACAAATTATTCTTGGTGCTTTTTAAGATTGAAATATGATCTTAAACATTATGTACAAATTTTGTATATCCCGTCCTTAATGGGTTAAACTATTTAAATATGGATCAGCTGATACCAGTAAATAGTGAAGTCAATTGTTTTTTTTTTCAATGAAGACTTTCTAGTGTGAGCTTCTCTGCAGTGTTTAAAATCTTTGTTTCTTGATTCTTGGGCTTCTTCAGAAAGTTGCCCGATAGGAATCACGAAAAATTTAATGATGTTAGCACCATGCAATGAAAGTTTGTGCATTGAAGCAGGCATATAATACCACTCATATGATTTTATATAAATCTCTGCAGTCTTTAAACAAAACTTATCAAATTTGTCTGTATTAATTGCTTTCCCGCATGCCATAACCTGCAAAATAATGTACAATTTTTTTATTAAAAAAATAGAATTATTTTTTTGTCTTCATAACATGATATCTCGCTTCCTATTTATGCAATACAACTTAAAATAGTGGCATTTCATTGAAAATTTAATAAGCTTTCCAATGCAATTTAAAAAAAGCATCTAGCTTCATTTTTAACCGAGTTATCACTGTTTCTGTGCGGATGTGTTTTTTAATAGCTCGAGATGTTAGCGTTCGCACAATTTCGGACGGTAGTGTACAATTAGGCCAATTTGTTTTGGAAGTTCCTCTTGAATATACCGTTTTCTCTTTTCAAAAATTTCCTGCTGCTATTTCGTTTTTGATTGCCATTGTTTAAAAGGTAATTTATGTGCAATATGCAGAATGCGTTTTATAAAACGAATCCAGGCATGTAAAGTTTGCAATCCAAACTGGAATGCATCGAAATTTTTTCCTTATCTTTCACCTTTTTCAAATTGTTCATCTCAGATGGTTTAGCTCTACAAATTGTACAATATGAAGCAGATGAAGTTCCAGTTACAGCTTGACATACCTTTTCTTTAATCATTGTACACATTAATTCGTAATTGATCTTGTTAATTTTTTTACAGATTTCGATACACCCTTTTTTTAATTCGTTAATTTGATTTGAATTTTCTCAAGTTCAGTTACAATTCTTTGTTTCGTTTCAAGCATAAAATGGAAGGATATAGGTAAGCAAGGTTTAGGAGATGAAGTTCGAAGGTTTCGCCAAACTGTTGTTAATTCATCAGTAGTCTGAAGAGAAATTGGAATTTCTGGCTTGCACCTTTATCAGATATTTCAGTTGCAGATTTTTGAGAATAAGATTGGGTTTTAGCATTTGTGATTTTTTATAAGGAGAAAGAATATCAACTTGCTTATCTTTTAGACGTTTTCTAAGTAGCTTATATGCATTTGTGATTAACTTTAAATCCATGAAAAGAGAAAGAGCTTCATCATCAGTAAATATTGAGGAATTTTCATTTACTGTCTCTTCGGTTTTTACATCTTGCACAGATCGAATTGTCACTTCTTTTTGTTCCACAATCCTTTTTTGCACAATATGAATTAAAGTTTCTTTATTCATGTCCTCTATTTTGTCAGTTTCATCAACATCATTGTTAAATATAAATGATTTAACTTGATCAACTTTCCTTTTTTAATCTTCTCTGGGCATTTACCAATGCAATTTATCAAATAATGACTTGTTTCCATATAAAATAATCAAATCTGATATCTTGACTTATCTTCAAAATTGACATTTCTATTCATTTGTGAATTTACTATTGTTTATAAAATAATATTGGAATCTTGCAGAAAATGTCCATAAAATGTATTTATAATAAATTTTGTTCATTAGTAAATAATGTGAATTAAAACGAACCCTTTATCTTCCAAATTGACATTTTTAATCATTTGTTAATTAACTATTGTTTATGAAACAGTATTGGAATCTTGCAGAAAATGTCCATAAAATGTATTTATAATAACTTTTGTTCATTAGTAAATAATGTGAATTAAAACGAACCCTTTATCTTTCAAATAGACTGTTTTATGCATTTGTAACTAACATTTTTTAAACAATTTTTTATTAAATAATTATTTTATACGAGTAGTACTTATAAATAATGAGATCCTTGTAATTTAATAAAAACATTGTGTTAAAAACATAAAAACTTTAATTTGTCTTAGAAAAGTACGTGTCGTAAGCTTATTTGTTTATAACTAATTAAATACATTTTTTATTTAGTCTACACTTATAAATATTGTTTATCTAAAACTCTTTTTTCAATTATTGTAACATATATGAATAGAAATGCATTTTAATAAAAAATATACTTAAATACAATTTTTTTTCTCTCTTTTTTTCATATTTATTGTTGAATAAAAAAAATTGTTAACAATTTTCAGAATTCCACGGCAACAGTTAAATGCGCAATTTTATAAGTTTTCATTTAAAAAAAATATTAAAAACGAATGATATTTGTAACCTCTATACTGATTTGTCCACGACAAACCACTTTTGCCCCACTGTGCGTTCCTACCACGTACTGTCATTTCCGTCAGCACTACATAGAGAGAGGGTTTGTTGAACTATGTTTGGTGAATCGACAAAATGTTTATTAGACCATTTCAAGTCAGCCGTTTCCCACAAAAGAAATTCGGGTTAATTTTGAGGATCCCCAGGGGGGAAGAAGGGTCATTCGATGTCCCCGCTTGTTCTATTAAAATTTCAGAGTTAGTTTGTGGGTTCGCGGCACCATTTTCAGACCCGGTCATTCGCTTTAAAGAAGAAAAATCAGGAAAGGATTTATCAATTACCAGTTTCTCGATGTGGGTATAGAAAACTCTGACGTGTCCTTAATGTTAGTCTCTCTAATACTTTTTCCCGGGGCCGGTTTAGGGTACTGTCATACGATCTCATGCAAAACTTATGTAAGCAGGTTGCCATGGTAGCGTTCAAGAGTGAGAGAGATAGGAAATTATTCTACCTCTGTCACTCTTGAACGCTACTACGGCAACCTGCATGCATAAGTTTTGCATGAGAAGGTCTGAACGCTCCCTTAATTGGTGAAGGCAATTGTAAATACTGTAGCAAATTACCAGCATGGCTGATGGTCAAAATGTCCTGTACTGGGATATCAGCAACAGTCGTCTGATTTGTTGAATGATCAAGTTGTCCATGACAATTATCCATTTATTACGAGTATTCTAAAAAACGGTTGGTTTATTGAAAATTCATATTAATATATTTCGTCTTTTTTAGTGTAGAGGTTTTGGTAAATATTTACCAAAATCAATTAATAACCACGCATGTTTGTAGTATAAATATAATACTTTATTCAACTTAATAAAATTAGAATTCCATTAAATGCCGTTCAGGCTGACTGTTTGACTTTATCTCTCGAGAGTAGATTCCCAACTATATCATGACTAACTGTACATTTGTTCTCTACGGTTTAATCGAAGAGGGGGACAAACTTAAAGGTTGGTTCTAACGTGGCGACAATGTCAACTTTATGCCAACCGCCACATAATCCCTTCAAAGTGTAAACGATAAGAGTAAAAAAAATAAGCAAAATAATATTTTATAAAATATAAATTAGTCAGTTAATACAGATTAAAAAAATAATTATATAAATTCGTAGATCGTTGTACATATCACATTTTAAAAATCGCATATTTATTAAAATACTTTCGGTATAACTACAACTTAAATGTTAAAATTTACTTTCTTTTTCTTTAATAGAAGGTCCATTCTCAGATAAAACTTGTGATTAATTTTCGTAGCCAACTCGCTCTTCATGTTTTAAAGATTTAAATGTTATAGGTATTGACAACGGTGATTTAGTTTAACAATTTCTGAAGAATCGCGTACTGTAAACGTAGGTTTGAGATTTTTCACAGATATTTGTTTTGTTTTCTCCTCGACATCAACTTCGTAGACCCGATCTGAGGTGCGATTTATAATTTTATAATAATTTTTTTAAAGCTCTAACTATTCTTACAAAAACATGGGAGCAAGTTGACATGTTTTTAAAAATATAAAATTTATGCTTACGATGATGAGTGACAGGGACCGGCTTGACTTCGCGTATGTGATTTCTGAATTCATCGAGAAATGAACAAGGCTCAGCGGAAAAACTTTCCGGCAGAACAAACTCGCCTGGTATACGCAAAACTTTCCCGAACACATACTCTGCGGAAGACGCCCCACAATCTATGACCAAAGTTCTCAACCCCAAAAAAACAGTAGTAAGAAGAACTCGAGTCCAGCCAGATTCAGAATGACACATAATCGCTGATTTTAATGTCCCTTGCCAACGTTCCACCATACTGCCGGATGCGGGATGGTAGGCGGAGGACCGGACCCTGTAGCAGCCCGACAGCTGAAGTAATGATGAAAATAATATGGACTCAAATTGGGCACCCTGGTCAGTCGTTACCGTTTGGGGTGTACCGTACCTTGAAATCCACGTGTCAACGAAAGTACGCGCGATGGTATTGGCTTCGATATTTTTAATGGAGACCGCCTCCGGCCATCGAGAAAACCGGTCGACCATTGTTAAACAATAGCGATATTCTTGATTTATGGGAAGTGGACCCACTATGTCCATATGAACATGTTCAAAACGACATTTGACACATGTCTTGCAATATTTTTTAATCTATTTGTGCATTTCCGGCCAAATGTAACCCTTTCGTATGGTTCTATCTAATACGCGGGCACTTGTATGTGATAAAGAATGAAATGACTTAATTTTTTTTCGTCATTTTCTGGAGGGTCGGATTTTCCGCGTCGTCACGGATCACAAACCACTTATTTTTTCGTTTAAACAAAAATCCGAAAAATCTGGAAAAGACTCTGGAATGAAAAGACTTATATTATCACCGGATATATCACAATAAAGTAAAACATTTTCAGGGCCGTAAACTAATTTTTTTAATCTGATTAACCAATCTGATTTTAATAATGCTTTTCTAAGACTCTCGTCGGATGTTTGAGCACGAGCAAATTCCACGAGGTTAATTTTGGAACCAAAAGTTACTGCGTTGACTCTGGATAGAGCATCGGCAATAACGTTTTCGGAACCGGCGAAATGTTCAATTAAAGTATAAAATTCAGATATGTATGATGACTGACATTGCTGACGAGGGGACGCTTTTTCAGATTTTTGTTTAATCGAAAAAATAAGTGGTTTGTGATCCGTGACGATGCGGAAAATTCAACCCTCCAGAAAATGACGAAAGTATTTTATAGACTCGTAAATCGCGGCAAGTTCCCTGTCATATGTACTATAATTTCTTTAGTTAGGCGAAAACTTTTTCGAAAAGAAGGCCAAAGGTCTTTAAGATCCAGCGATTTTCTGCTCCAGAGCTGCACCCATTCCGAAATCGGAAGCATTCCTGATCAGTCGGGTCTCGGCATCGAGTAGAGGATGATAAAGAAGAATTAAATCGGCTATCGTCTTTTTAATTTGTTCAAAGGCTCTTTCAGCCAAGGAATTCTAACTCATTCCTACCAAATTGGCACTTATCAACATTAATGCGTAGACCGAAATTCTTCAGACGACGGAAAACCTCGTCGAGATGTTTTTCATGTTCCACTGAATTAGTGGAAGCAATGAGAATTTCGTCTATATAAACATACACATATTCTAAATCACCCAGGGCCTGAGAAATGTATCGTTGAAAAGTTTGAACAGAATTTTGCATACTGAATGTCATCATAGGGAATTCAAATAACCCGAATGGCGTAATAATAGCCGTTTTTGGTATATCTTCCTGAGCCACTGGAATTTGATTATACGCCATGTGGAGATCCAATTTGCTAAAGATTGTTTTACCTCTTAATTGAGTTGAAAAATCGTGCAGGTGTGGTACCGGATACCGATCTGGTTCAGTTACGGAATTGAGTCTGCGTTAATCGCCACAAGGTCGCCATTGTCCACCGTTTTTGAGCACCATATTAAGTGGTGCTGCCCAAGAACTATTAAAGCGTCGGGAAATTCCCAAATCTAACCAATTTTGGAACTGAGTTTTAGCTGCTTTCAACTTTTCAGGACAAAGACGTCGAGCTCGTTCTGCTAAGGGGGGTCCATGTGTAACGATATGATGGTAAACATTAGGAGTTGTTTTGGTAATTTTCTGTGCTGGGCTAGTAATTTCAGGATACCTTGCCAATATTTCAGCAAAAGGGATCTGGTGATTAATTGTGCTCACACTGCGCGAAGAAACCTTACGAATCTCAAAATTAGTGCGTAAATTAGTGACCGAGTCTATTAATCTATTAATCTCCTCACTAGAAAGTGAACGATTGCTATTGCCTTTACGATTGTTGCGAGATTTAGATCGAGAACGATTACTTTTTCTAATTGAAGATCCCACACTCAATGCGCTAATCTGTGCGGATAATTTACTAATTTGATTTTCCAGAACTGTTAATGTATTATGACTAGACTCTAAAGGAGTAGATGTTAATGTGAAAACTTGATAAAAATGGATTGATCTTGACGCCATGCATGTTTTCTTGTCATCGAAAATTAAGCGAAAATATAAATATAAAATTATTAAAATATAAAATTATTAAAAATATAGAAGTACATTTGTTCTCTACGGTTTAATCGAAGAGGGAGACAAACTTAAAGGTTGGTTCTAACGTGGCGACAATGCCAACCTTATGCCAACCGCCCATTAGCCTTTTATTTTCTTTTTGAATAGCAGATAAAATTTAATGCTGGGGTTTGACAACCAATCTAGGCACTTATAATTGAAGTGTTCGAACAACCCATGAAAACAATAAAAAATGTCACTATACAATAAAACCCAGGTCAAACAAGGCCAAAGTGGGAGAAACAAGTTGTTCATTTCATGACCATTTAGCTACCTCAATATATATTATTATATCTAATTTTAAAAGTTAAATCATTATAATTGTTTTTAAATATAATTAATAAATCTTCTTTTTAATAAATCAAAAAAAATAATGTTATAGAGTTTTTCATTAATTTTACTAATTTTCAAAATTATCTTAATATTTAAAATAACAAAATTTAAAACACAAAATTTTTAAATTCTTATATTTATTTTAATTTTAAAATCAGATACATTTTATCTATATTAAAACATATGTTATATTTGTTCTTTTAAAGTGTTATGATAAAATGTCAAAAAATACAAAATTTTAATTTTTTGTTAAATATTAAAATATTTATTAATTCTATAAATTTTGATAAAATATATACTTTATATACATGAATCGATTCGTTTTTATGTCAGGAATGCAATTTTGACAAGAATTAATAAAAATTTTAATATAGAAAAAAGTTATTTCAAAAAATCCAAAAATTATTTTTTTCAAAAATTAAAAAAATGTTGAAAAATTTTTTTTTTATATATTTTTGAAAATCCTTTTATCTGATTCTTGGTATTCATGACCGTAATACACCTACAAAATCTTATTAAAATCCATCAAGATGTGCAAGAGAAAATTTGTCCACAAGAATCGGTGACAGACACACACACACACACATACACACACATACATACACACATACATCCGGACATTTGTTCCTCTCGACGAATTATATATACTACACTTGAAAATTTGTAAAAATAATTGATTTTAAAAAATTCGGAAATTGACATCACTGTAAGGCTTTCTTTATGAGGAAGCAAAAAGATGAAAGAAAAACTTTATTTTTCACTGTTAATAATTTTATAAATTATTAAAAGTTGGATCAGAGGAGATAATTATTTAAAAATTGCACAGAAAGTCAGCAATAAGCAGCATTCACTAAACGTTAATAAAGATTTCTGATTTTAATATCCATGTAGATTGATGACAAAGCATGGAACTTCATTAACGTAACTCCAATTAATTGTTAATTATTAACTAAAAGACAAATAACACTATTTACTTATAAAACATTTAAGCAAATAAGCAAAAAGACGTCCGATGGCGTCAACCATTAACCGGAAGTCCCTTAACGGATTTTTAAGGTTTTTTTTAAAAAAGCCTCAGGAAGGGTTGCACTATAAGATATTACTGACACTTTTTGCTTCCTCATAAAGGAAGCCTTATAGTGATGTCGATTTCCGAATTTTTTAAAATCAATTATTTTTACAAATTTTCAAGTGTAGTATATATAATTCGTCGAGAGGAACAAATGTCTGGATGTGTGCGTGTATGTGTGTGTATGTCACCGATTCTTGTGGACAAATTTTCTCTTGCACATCTTGATGGATTTTGATAAGATTTTGTAGGTGTATTACGGTCATGAATACCAAGAATTAGACAGAAGGATTTTCAAAAATATATAAAAAAAAATTTTACAACATTTTTTTAATTTTTCAAAAAATTAATTTTTTGGTTTTTTGAAATAACTTTTTTCTATATTAAAATTTTTAATAATTCTTGTCAAAATTGCATTCCTAACATAAAAACGAATCGATTCATGTATATAAAGTATATATTTTATCAAAATTTATAGAATTAATAAATATTTTAATTTTTCACAAAAAAATAAAATTTTGTATTTTTTGACATTTTATCATAACACTTTAAAATAATTATTCTATAATAAAAAATTGAATAATTAATATTAATTAATAAAAGTGGCAGTCATATCTTATAGTGCAGGAATTTCCATCTTTTAACCCTTATAATGTAATATATAATTATACTATTTAATTTTACAAACTATTCACAAAAAACAGTTTGAAAATTAAATTTACAACATATATGTATGTTAATATACAAAAAAAAATTATTTTTAAACTGTGTTATAGAAAGTAAATTTGCATGTTTTCATTTTTACAGTACTGTATGCATTGGTCAATAATGCAGGATTAATGATAATTGGAGACTTCGAATGGCAAACCGATGATCAAATGTTGCAACAAATAAACGTTAATGTTATAGGAACAATGAGAATAACGAGGGAATTATTACCTATGCTCAGAGCTGGCAGAGGTAGAATTATTTTTATTTCAAGCCATTGTACTGTAGAACCATTACCATCTTTTTCTATTTATGGTGCAACGAAAAGTAGTATTCGCACTTGGGCCTCTGCTTTGAGAGTCGAATTAAATGATCAAGGGATTAAAGTTGTTTGCTTTGCACCAGGTGAGTTTAAATAATTAATTTCAACATTAGTTATATTGATATCTTAACAATATTACGTACTCGTAATATATCATGCGAAAGGTTTAATGTCGAGGTACAATGATACGCACTGTCGAGTATTCACGGTGATCTTGAAGCAAAATAAAGTTTTTCTACGTAGCAAAAAAAAGCATTTGTACAATCTTTTAAAGCGTCATCTCAAGATTCAATATCAATAAATATTGAAATCCTAGCTGCTCATTCTAGCGTTTTTGAATCTATACTATTTTAATTAGTTAGTGTGTATCTGCAGAGTTCGATACTCGGCTTACCTAATAAAATTTCCCTTATGTTTTGCGGATTCATATTTTTCCCACCGTCGGTCCACTTATCCACTTCTTGAACCCACTTTTTGTTAATTAACTTTCTTGCTTTATTATATACCCAAATCTGCTCTAAATTTTCTGATTCGGCGCTACATAGTCTTCAACTTACATCTTTAAACCCTTTATTCCCCGCCCTTCCCACATTACCTCATCTTATTCGAGCATATTGTATCTTGTCCTTGTAACTTTCCCGAGGGGGCCGGGCGCAGAAAAGGCCCCCTGCGATCGGGTGCATGTCGTAAGAGGCTACTAAATGAAGCTCGGAGTGTCGTCACTGCTTGCGGTTAGTTCTCGGTTCGCTCAGGCTTTCTCGCAGACTCGCAGAGCAGTGGCATTGCGATGATGATGGGCAGTGCCGTGTCGGTCTGGCAGGTCTAATATTGGCCAACAACATCACTTGCCGAAGCAAGGGTGGTAAGTTTCTTAATCGGTACTTATACCAGAGTACTAAACGGTACCATGGGGTCCGGATGCCTGCGGGGACTTGTCGAAAGGCTTGTCCCTACCGGTCATTGGGTTGGAGTCTTGGTGGCAGTGGTTACAGCCTACCTCGCTTGAGGCTAGGGGCGTTATGAACTGATCGAAACTTCGGCAACGGTCTTAGTAACTAACGCTTCGACGTGTGAGTTGTAGTGCCAACTCGGTTGGTTACCTGCAGAGTGACCAAGGATTAGAAGGGTCCCGCCCCCCACCGATGGGCCGCAAACGATATACTCCACTTTGCGGTATCGGCCGATGGCCATTCGCGGTCATCACCGTTGGAGAGCGTAATCTCTCCCCTTTACGCTCTTAGGCGAGCTGTGTGGAGAAATACGCGAATGCGGAGGTGCTGCACGTATACTCTACCTAGGCGATTGTCCTTGTAACTTAGTTCATTTACTTCCCAATAATCTTCTCTACCCATTTTATTTTTCCAACTCCAATATGAAAACTTGTCAATCTTACTCCAAAGTTTTTGTATTTCCTGATCTTCTATAACTTTTAAATTTCTTTTTAAAATGTCGCTTATTTCTTTCTTCTTTTTCTCTAACAATAAGCAAAAATGTTTTTAATATTTCTCAGTTCTTCTTTTAGACATATCTTTGGGGATCTGCTATCGTCCATTTTTGAAATATCGTTAAGGTATTTCAACGCTCTTCGTTTGGCCCATTGCCATTTTCACAAATCTTCCTTGTGCTCTTTCCATTGATTCCCACTTTTCCCATCCCCAAGTAATATAGAATATATTGATCTCTAGTCTATTGCTCAAGATGTACCCTTCTAGTGATTTCAACATTTGTCTCAATCCTTCTGGAAAATCTGCTAATATTACCAGATCGTCTGCAAACTTTAAAGAGAACATTTTGACTTTTCCTGTGACAGTACCTCCTTCCTTTTTGCTTTCCCAAATTTCGTCCATGTCGTCTATCCTATGTAAGAAATCTGCTATTTTATGACATGATAACGCATGCTATTGGTCAAGTTGGTCAAGATACGATGATAACGCTTACAATTGGCTTAAATTCGATGAAAATGCTTATTATTGGTTCTTGCTAAGATGATAACGCTCGTCATTGGTTAGAATTCGGTGATAACGCTCGTCATTGGTTAGAATTCAATGATAACGCTCGCTATTGGCTAAAAGTATCGGCGACAACGCTTGCTATTGGCTAAAGTATTGGCGATAACGCCAGTTTAATTAAAAAAAGTTTTTGTTTATTGAGAAATTTTTTTATTTTTAAATTAAAAATAATAATTGATTACATTTTGGTTGAAATGATCATACAGTTATAGTTCATCTCATGTTTTGTAACTACTTATTTGGAAACTTGATTATATTTGCAATAAAATGAAAACTAGTCTAATCAAGCTTTAAAAAATCGAAAAGAATTTAAATTTAAATTGCATATTTTCCTATATTTATTAGTCAGTCAAGCATATTATCTTCAGAAAGCCTATGCAATTTATTAATAAATTTATAATTTTTTGTCTGTTTAATAGGGTCATTCTTTCTTCAAAGTAATATTATGTCTCGTCAAACAGAATATTTTAAAGAAATGGAAGATTCAATGAATATAGAAGTATGGAAATATCATTGCAAAGTTTTTAAGAAAGTAGAAAAATATTTCAATAATGTTGGAACTTATATACGATCACAAAAAATAATCAACGCCGTATTATATGCCGTTTTTAAGGATGCACTGTTGGACAAGTACCCATCTCCATTTTATGAGTAAGTTGAGAAAACAGTTTTTATTTTATTTTTAAGTATAATTTACTAATGTTTAATAAATTGATAACTTTAAAATAAGTTTAGGATTTAAATAAGAACTTATAGAGGAATTATAGATGCAAATCCACAATGTTAAGATTGTTTAATATTTTAAAAAATAATTCACTTTAGTATAATGAAAACATCATCGAAATTGCAAAATTTTTGTGTTCTTTGTTTTAAACTTAAATTTTTTAAATAGGTATACTGGAAATTGATGATTTTTTACGATGATCATTTAAAATATTACACAGAATTTGTAAAGAACTGTCACTTATTATGGGTTATTCTTCAATCTTTTGTGACAACGAATAAATGTAAACACCAAATTATTTAAAAGTAATAAAAATTAAATTTTAATCCTTCACGCAGAAAAATTCGATTGAAAATTTTAGAGTTCAGCAGTAGTAATTTAGATTTCATTCCCAAACTTGTTTACCTTTGCGGCTCCAGGATAAAAAACAGGGAAATGAATTGTTAAAGATTTAAAGCACGTCAGCAGGCTTAACATGTTTTCGTTTTTATGCACACTTATATGCGGAATAAAGCTAACTGAACACAATGATAGGCGCTTCTGGGCTGAGTCCAAGGCAAGTCTACTGCCAAGTCCCATACTGACAATAATGTGAGCAGATCTTCTAGTGGCCTACATTATTATTTTTATTTGTCAAAATATTTATTTTTATTGGAATATTAAATTTAAAACTGAATATAAAATCTAAAAATGAAACAACTAAAAATATTAGAATACTTTGAATTATATAAAACTTCTCACTGGGATTTTTATCATTCTTTAGATATTTAAACGTCGAATCTCTTTAAAAATTAAATACAAGTCGTTTGACATTTTTACTAAAATGATTTGTTTTAAAACGTTTAAAGAAAGAAATACCCAGTAGCACAAAATGTTCCAGCAACATTGACAACATTGAGGCAAACATTGGTAATGTTGAGACAATGTTCTGAATATTGCTGTAATATAACGTGCTACTGGGGATTATATTTAAATATCTACAGATTAAATAAAAATCCTAATGCGAAGTTTTTTAAAATTAAAAGTAATTTAATTTAATGTAATTTACTGTTTCAAATTCCTTGAATTCATACAATAGAGATCCATGTACATAGCCACCAATAAAAATCGACAAATTAAACCACAATGATAATGTATAAAAAAAATAATAGGATAGAACAACATTAAAAAGAAAAAAAACGCAAGTAAACTCTGTCTTCTACTTAATAACAGATCTGGCTCGTAACGCACTTATTATAAAATTTACAAATGAACGTAGTTTCCCTTTTTCTCTTGAAGTCATCAGGTCCACCCAAAACTGTCCATCAGAGAAAGACAAATTAATTTCTTTAAATAGTTTACTTCTTAATCCTTCGTAAAAGGGACATATCGCCATTATGTGAAACATTGTTTCCTCTTCATATAAATTACAAATCGAACAAATCTCGGTAGGATCAATTAAAAATTTTTCTTTTTTATACTTAATTCTGTGGCCTCTATTTGGAGATAATCTGATTTGACTTATTATTTGGACAATATATGCATTTCTAATCCAGCATTCAAGTAAAAAGGAATCTCTCCTCTGACTGACAGGGATGGTTGGATCTGAAGGCTCTCCGTTTTTTCGCTAACTATCCCTATTTCGGATTTCCCGTATAAAAACTTGTGTTTCTTTCTGCGTCCCCCTTTTTGAAAAATGATTATTTTAGACTTTTTAAGGTTAACCTTTAATTCATGTTCATTACAATATTTGTATAAAATATTCAACTTTCTCTGGAGGTCGCTCGCCGAGTCAGCCAGAATAACAATGTCGTCTGCATATGCTATTATTATAATTTCGTTTTTCGTGTCAATTGATACACCTCTGGCACCCTGTTCTCGAAAATAAATTTTCATATCGCTTATATAAAGAGAAAAACATAAAGGACTTAAGGTGTCTCCCTGTAATACGCCTTTAGTAACTTCTACCCAGTTCGAGATTCCTTTTTTTTACGAATCGCAATTGTCGCCTGTTCGTATAAATTTTTACAAATCCTTACGAATTATGAGCTTACTCCTAATTTAAAAGTTTATTCCACAGTTTATTGTGGTTTACTGACGGAAACGCACTCTCGAAATCCACAAAAAAGGCGAACAAGTTTACCCCTTTTTCCACTCAAGTGTATCTGAATCATAGAGTTCAATACAAAGATGTTATCTAAACAGCTCCTTTTTTCTCTAAATCCCGATTGGAATTCGGGTAGAATTCCTGTATGTTCTGCCCATAATTTCAATCTATTATTTAACACTTGAGTACAGGTTTTTGGGATTGTATTCATAAGCGCTATGCATCTATGATTCTCCGGGATGGAACTGTCGCCCCTCTTGTGGATCATGGCCGCGTATGCCTGCCCCACGGCTTAGGAATCGATTCTGAATTTATCACCTCGTTAAACAGTTGTTGTAAATATAAAAGCCAATTTGGTGGAAGGTTTTTTAGGAATTCATATGGAATCCCATCTGGACCCGCCGATTTGCCCGTTTTACATTTTCTAATTACAGCAATTATCTCCTCGTAAGTCACCTCGCCATGTAGTATAGGGTGTCTCGCATCATACAAAACTTCGCAGAAATTAAGCCTTGAGGGATACAATTGAATTAAATATCTATTCCAAGTTTCCATCTCAATGCGGTCGGATCCCGGGGGGCGGAGTCGGAATCTATTGACATCCTTCCAAAAAGTAGAGGGGTACCTCGACTGAGCTATTTCGTTCTTAATTTTCTCCTCGAATAATTTTTTATTTTTTTGAATTAAATTTTTAAACACTTTTTTTTCTTTTTTGTAAGCTTCATTATCTTCTAAAATAAAATTGGATTCAAAACATTTTTTAAGAGTCCCCTTTACCTTTTTCTTTTGCATATAGCATTCTGCATTAAACCACGGTTTATTATCCCTAACTCTCACCGCACTTCTCCGCATCCCCAGGGACTCGGCCACCTGAGTTACAGCTGAAACTAACGAATCGCTTGCCATCTCAGGTGAACCCCCCTTCTATTGAACATTCAGGTGCCAGCTCATTTTCTCTACAAATTCTTTATACAAATGCCCCTTCCATTTTAGTCCCCAGACGCAAGATTCCCCACTTAAATATTTGCCCCTTCTCAAACTCATATCCATCATTATATTTAACGATAACGCTACAGGTAGGTGATCCGAGTGAATGACCAATGGCAACACACAAAAATTCACAACAGACTAGAGATATACAAAGTTACAGAATACCAGATCCACGATGCTATTTCCCTGTTGTCCGCAATAAGTGAAACAGGCAGGATTGTCATCGTTAGATCTCCCATTCAATACAAGAAATGAGCGCTCTTCAAAGAATTCAACCAAGGATCGACCTCTCACATTAATTTTTCCATCCATTGATTTCATAGTTCCTATCAAACTGATATTGAAACCTGATACAACTTCCTCATCTACCTGATTTAAATCTCCCACCCTGCCATTAAAATCTCCCCCCACGATTACCGGACAGTTCAAATTTAATGCCTCTACTTGTTCGAACGCTAATGCAAGAATTTTAAAACAATAATCATCATTTAAACTCGGGCTAAAATAAACCAATCCAACAATAAAATTAAGTTTAAAACCTGCAATCAATAAAAATATACATTGTTCGTTTTTAAAAATCGTACGTGACACTATATACTCTTTCCTGATATACATACACAACCCTCCTTTAGACCTACCTAATGAAAATTCACGAGTTGCGTTACTGCTATAAATGTTGCGGAAGCCGTTGACATTCCAAAAGAAAATCGACAGATTTCCTCGCTTATTAGTCTTCCGCTCATGATCTCGAGATCTCACGTATATTTTATTATTATGCTCTTCTCCTCGTGCTTTCGGATTGCTGCTCTTCTTTGGTTGCTAGTCGTCTTGTTTTACCTTTTTCGTCCTTGATGGTGAATTAATAAATTTGTCCAGTGAATTATTGTTTCTTTCTGCTGACAGCTGACGTTTTCCTGTTGGACGTCCAGGTCCCTTCTTTAGTTCTGGTGTTGCCATAGAAGTAGTTTCACGATAATTAGTTTTTGTTTGTTCGGACGAGTTCTCAATTTCTTTGTCTTTATCCATTGCTTGCAAATCTTCCAGTGTATAGATTTTGCCATTAATATACAAAGTATTCGCTTTGATTCTTATATTCCGTTCTCCTTCTTTCTTGAACTTATTTTTGTATAAAACAAGTTCATTGCGTATCGATCGTTCTTCCCTTGTCAGGTCGTTTGAAATTGCCAAACCCAGTGCATTGAATTCCTTCAATTTTTGGAATACCAGTGCCTTCCATCTTGGTGCAATAAAGCGTATCAAAATTGGTCTGTTTCTTCCAGGTTTTCCCACTCTGTAAGCCGCCTCAATGCAGAGCTAATTCATTTCAATTCCTACTTGATTGAAGATCTCCTTGATTTTCGTGTATATGTTTTCTTCATCTGGTTTTTCCTCTACTTTAAAAATAAGGATATTCTTCGCTCTATTTGCATTGAGATTTGCATTCAATTTTTGTGAGAGAGTTTCCACTGTTTCTTCCAGATCCGAAATTTTCTGATTGAAGTTCAGTTTAATTTCCTTCACATCTTTTTGCAGTTTTTCGTTCCCATTTTTGATCATGTTGATGTCATCTTTAGTTGCCATAGTTTGCTGAATCGCCTTCAAGGTATCCATTAGCTCATTAGGCTCCATTGTATCGTTGTAAACAAATTCAACTATAGCTTGATTTTGGTGACTCACACACTTTCAATTTCACTGGATTTTGGGGAATGGAAAATTTTTAAACATCACATGTTTAATTCTTTAATTTTTATGAACTACACCCAAAAAACATATTATTTCATTTTAGACTTTACATTTAGTTGCTTAAATTGAATATTCCAATAAAATATAATAACAATTAGGTATTACATAAACGGCTAAAAACAAAATAAACACTCACCTAACCTCAAAATAAGATTAAACATTTCACTTAGATATTCTTCTAAATTCATTTGTCACACTAGAACTTTATCATAAAACTGCACTCACTATTATATTTAAAATTAAAATTTTTATCAATTGAAACAATTAATACGGCACGACGCACACTACGAACTACACCGAGACTTCCGTGGATATCAAAACGAAGAAACTGAACAAACGCGGGCGCAGGCGCGCCACAGAGTTTCGCATTCCTAAAAACTGTTTGGGAATGAATCTCAGGACTCTCGCACAGAACAGTCCCCGTTGAAGTGAACGTTGATACAAAGTTTGTAACAATTGAGTAGCTGAATTAAAATAAATGCAATTAATAATAATTGTATCAAATTCTTTTCATCTTTGAATTAATTACTAAATCTGATTGCACTTGTTGAAAGAAGACTATTAGTGTTTATTATGATATTTAGCATCGATCTTAATTGAAAATCCTTACCAAACTTTTTGGGATAGAGAACCAAAATTTAATATTTCTTTCTACGATAATACAAATCATTCAAATTATTTTGGGCGGTTCAAATACTACACATTTAACCTGTACTCTGTTAAAACTCTACGCGGCAAACTGTGCAATGATAAATTCTGCATTGTTTAAACTCTTCACAAATAAATTTCTAAACTCTACACAGTTAACTTGAGCACTGTTTAAACTCGACACATATTTATTGAATAAACAAAAGTTATTAATTTTAAACCTTACACAGTTAAACTCTTTACGGTTAAACTGCACACGTGTTTAATTAATAATAGAAAAATATAATTATTAAATTCTACGCAGTTAAATTACACATACATAAATTCTACACACATTTATCAAATAAAAAAGAAAATTAATTTCGTTAAATTCTCTACATTTAAATTAAACACTGATAAATTATACACATATTTATTGAATAAATAGAAAAATGATTTCTTAAACTCTACACAGTTAAATTATTCACCTTTAAACTCCGCAAACGTTTAATATATTTAAAAAAATTAATTATGTTAGAATTCTATACAGTTACATTACACACTGTTAAACTTTGCACTAATTTATTTAGTAATAAAAAATTAATTTCATTAAATTCTTCCAATTTAAATTAAACACTGTAAAATCCTGCAAAAAGAAATTATAAAGAAAGAATATTAATTTTGTTGAATTCTCCACATGTAAATTGAAAACCGTCAAACCCTACATAATTTTTTTATTGATAATTATATTATTATAAAATCCTACACAGTTAAATTCTACAATTCATGATTATACAGATTTTATTAGCCCTGTTAAATTCTACACTGTTTAAACTTTACACAAGTTAATTGTGTAAATAAAAATTATTTTTTTAAGTCTTACACATTTAAACTCTTCACCGTTAAACTCTACACGCGCTGTTTTAAAAAAGTAAAATTATATTAATTAAATTCTTCACAGTTAAATTGCACAAAGCTAAATTCAATACACTTTTATTATATAAAAGGTGAATAAATTCAAAATTTTATCATCTTTCAAAAAAGAAAAAAAATTTAGTTAATATACATTTTATGTTAAAATTTTTTTGTCATTCACACCTTGCCTAGTCAAGCGGCTTACGATAGAAATTCACAACTTGACATTACACATGCATACATACAAGCATAATACATTAAAATGATGTTGATTTGAACTTTTTTATATACAAAACTTTATAATATTTTTACCGCTTGTGAGAGAAAAAATTAATATTTCAAGTAAGCACAGTGAATATTCAGTGACAAAAAGTTTAATAACCTTATTACATTATTATATAAATTTTCTTGAATCTTTATTTTTATCATTGTTAGATAAATTTTTTTTAAGTTTGATGCATGATATTTTTATATGAAATGCAAATGCTATTAAATAGTAGAAATATGTTTTCATATTGAAAAATATTTCAACAAAACATAACCTACCATCTTTAGTTTAAAAAAGTATAACTTCAATTTCACAGAAAAAAACCTTACTCATTTTTGTTGCAACTCATTTCAAAATCAGTCTCAAAATGAGGAATCGACAACTTCAAGTGACTCGAAATGAGTAATCGTCAACTTCAAGTGATTTAAAATGAGTAAAATGACAATGTTCTAGTTACTTTTTTTGTGATTCGCATGTTTTGTGTTACATGGTTGCCCATCCCTGTCAGCCAAGTCACATATTGGGTGTTTCCGACGTCGTCGGTCGTACCGGTCAGTTGCCACAAAAAGGTGCTTATTTGAGACTATTTATGTTGAACTATATAGTCTGAAATAAACAATTTGAGCACCTTAATGTGGCAACTGACCGGTACGACCGACGACGTCGAAAACACCCATTGTCTATAACCTAAAATTTTTTCATTTCTTATAAATACAATAAATCGACTATAAGCATTAATTTACAGAAAGTGAATTTATCATTCGGTTTACAAATATTAAATAAGAAAAAAGCTATCAATTTTCCAAATCAAATGTAACAAATAATTAAGTCTTAAATAAATCTCTATAAGGGTGATTCTCCAAAAATCCTCATTTTGCATGTAGTCAAGATTTTCTAAATAATTATAATCATTTGGAAAAATACTAAGTCATATTTCCCTATTTTATCACTTTTTCTAAATGTTCTGCAAGAAAAAGTTGTAAAATTTTATTGTTTAATACATTTTAAAAATATTTTACCACCTCAAAATCGATTTTCTAACCTGTCATCTAAGTGCTTTTCATTTTTCAATACGTAAAACAATTATTTAAAACATGAAAATAGGTACTTTATCAATTTTTTCTAAAAGTTATGATATTTAAGAATAATTTTCTAAGATATGAATAAAATATGTCGTGTAGTTTTTTTAAATATAAAAAATGAAATTTGTCATGTAGTACGGCGTCATTCCTCTCACTCGTTGAATATTATCCAATATTTTTGCTGTGGGTAGAGATATTGATTAATTATTGTGATCAATATCTAAATTAACATCTCTAATATTAATTTCTTAAGTAACTTTTTAAAAAATGTAATTATTTTACGTTAAAAAAATTCAAATTGAGACATAAGCAGAGATTCACAACCTAAAGCGTCATTCCTCTCACCCCTAATAAAACAATATTAATATATATAAATTGATCGCAAATTTTTTTCACATAAAGTTGTCCTTTATAAACATGATAGGGCATTCTCAGCTGGAGGAAAATTATTTGTCAATTAAATATAATTAAAAAATGTTGAAATTGTCATTTCTCTCACCCGTCATTCCTCTCACTTTTTTGAATAAAAATTAAAAATTGATATGATTGTCGATTGTTTACAAACTGCCAGTGAAAAGTGATCCTAAAATGTATGAAAAATAATTTTTGACAATTGTTAAAAGAGATTTTTGATAACTGTAAGTATTTCAAAATCTATCAAATTTATAGATAATATTAATAAATTATAATTATAAAATATATACTTTAAAAGCTAAAGGTAGCATGATCATGCTATAGAGGTGGTAGATTATTGTAAACTCAATATAATTGACTGCATTAATCCATAAATAATAATTTTTTTCTTTTCTGTTTGTATCTCACATAAAGGAGTATTTCGGTAGAATCACCCATAAGCTCATGGGCTTCATATGTATCGACATTGTATTATTGCAAAATTCGAAGTAAAACAAAAGTTATACATTCTTATTCTTCGCCATGTCAAAGATGTTTTTGTATGGGGATAAGCAATCTAATGATTTAAATGTTCTTTCAATTGCATTTTTAAACAAAGACAAACAAAAATGTATTTGCGGTGTTACTGATCACAAATTAGATATCAAATTTTCAAAATGGCGGATCCAATATGTCGGAAAAGAAAATTTTTTTAATTTAATTTCTTTTTCGTTCACCATATTGCATCCACCCCAAAAACCCCACCGTAACGATTTTCAAACAAAAAAAAATTTTGCAAGCGCTTTAATTTAAATAAATGGGGCATTTCATGTCAAGTGATCAAGGTGGAGAAAAATTTTTCACTAATCGTAGCAAAACTTGGGGCTTTTGTAGTGCTCATAGATAGTAATTTTTCGTAAAAATATTTTTTTACCAAGTCCAATATTTTCCGAGGGGGAAGGGGTTAAATTTTTGTGTTTTTCAGTATAATGTTTATATCAATAATTTTTTACTCTTAAACAATTAAACATACAAATTTGACAAAGTACATTTTGGAAAGGTTTTTTCATGCTCTTTCGATTGGAAATAAGCATTTTGAAAAAAAAAATTTTTTGACCCAAAAAAATCAAAATTAAAAATAATTTTCAATTTTTGGGGGAGAAAGACCCAATTTTTTTTATTTATTTTTTTTTTAAACGAAAGCTGAGGTTTTTTCCTAAAAGGACATATAAATGGTAAAGTGGGACTAGAATGTTTAAACATTGAAAAAAAGAATTTTCTCCTAAACGGAGCTAAAAACCGGGTTTTGAGCGCTCCGGCGAGTAGAAAACTCTTTTTTTTAATGTTTAAACATTCTAGTCCCACTTTAGCATTTATATGTCCTTTTAGGAAAAAACCTCAGCTTTCGTTTAAAAAAAAAATAAATAAAAAAAATTGGGTCTTTCTCCCCCAAAAATTGAAATTTATTTTTAATTTTGATTTTTTTGGGTCAAAAATTTTTTTTTTCAAAATGCTTATTTCCAATCGAAAGAGCATAAAAAAACCTTTCCAAAATGTACTTTGTCAAATTTGTATGTTTAATTGTTTAAGAGTAAAAAATTATTGAAATAAACATTACACCAAAAGACCCCTTGATCACTTGACGCGGAATCCCTCAAATATACATATTTCTTTTGCTTAAAAGTTTAAAGTTGTATATAGCTCTCAGAAATTTTTTTTCATAGTGCCTTCATATTTTGGCGGTCAGTTTTTTCTTAAATTTCTTGGATTCGCTTAAAAATTATCATTCGGCGGATTTCGGGTCGAAATATGACGAATATTTTTAAAAAAATTGTTTTGCGTTCCCCTTGAAACTTTTTAATCTGAGCAAATTTATCACGGACACTGTAAAAGACCCAGTAGGCGATTTCACGGTCAGCATGTGGAAGAGGAAATTTTTCCTTTTTCTCCTTGTAATTACAAATTGAAATTTCAAAGAAATTAAAAAAATTACATTAAAAATTTATAATATTAAAAATTACAAAAAAATTTAAAAAAATGCAAAGGTAAAAAAATAAGACTCTTCGGTTCGTCCAGCCCCACGTGGTAAAAGTTGGAATCGCAATTAAAATAGCGGCTAAAATACGATATTAAATTTGTAATGTTGAGCATAATTTTTAAATTCAAATTTATTCCGCGTTGATTAATTCATTTCATTTTTTATACGTTTAATATATCTATATATATTGCTGTGCTCACTGCCTGGCTGACAAGAGAGAAGTACCGATGGCGCACTCACTGCCGCGCATGACGTAGGTCGCTCTTACCTCTCGTCATACCTGCAGAGCTGCCAGGTACCCTCACCAAGCGCAAATGCGCATGCCTCGTGTCTCTAATTTTAATTGGTGTAAAATTTGGAAGTTTTAGTTTACAAGGCATTTTAAATAAGAACACATATGTCTACCAATTAAAATAGAAGTGCAAGGCATGCGCACTAGCGTTTGGTGAGGATACCTGGCAGCTCTGCATACCTGAGGAGAGCCAGCGATCTATAATACTTGGTTGCACATTTCGATTCACTCAGTCTGCCTACGACCGGACTCGGGGCTTACTCCGAGGCCGATCGACAGCAGCTCACTTTCCTTTCTCACCCTCGATCTATTCTCTGTCCAGAGAGGCGCTAATCCTGGCCAGGGGATGATCTTCCTCGTTTGAGAAGGCGAACATGAGAAGCTAATCTGTTCACCAGCTCTTACAAATTCCTAGAAGGAGTTGTACTTGGACTTTGGGCGCTAACGAGTCCTGGTAACACCCTTCGTTTTCGTTCTTATAATTTTTTACCTGGTGCAGAGAAGACCGTGTGAAGCTCCACCGTGTAGTCTCTGTACTCTTTCCACCTTAGTCTCAACTGAACGTGGGGCGCTAACCCGGGACGTTGAGACATCCATGTTATTTTTACCATCCTCTTTACACACACACTTTTACATAATTTTCCCCTGTTGAACTGAGGAGCTAATCGTTCAACAGATATGACACATACACCTGGACAACTTGGTCTTGAGGAGCTAATCAGGACAGGATGTCCAGAACATACATGAAACTTACACTAATTTCGCGACGGGCATGAATATCGACCGCAGTTCGATATCTAGTTCTTTTTTCGGTAATTTCTAAAATTCCGACCTAGCGTGCACGACATTAGTTTCCGTCCGCGCGTGTAATTGGGGGTTAAATTCTAGAATCAACCCGGTAACTTTCAGTGTCATAGATTTTGTAAATTAATATAAAATAACAGGAGTAAAATTTTATTACAGTCCAACAGAGATCGAGAACGGCGAGGAATGATTTGGATGAGAGGTTGTAAATGGCGGACGCGCCTAAATTTTCCATTTTTGTTATTAAATTTTCATTTGTTTAAATATTTTATTTTTATTAATTGTAATTTAATTCTCAATTTTAGTTTATTATTTAAATTTTATAATTCTTTCTTTATTAATTTTTATTTGCATTGTATCGAGTCAGTTTTATTATTTTATATTTTTATTGTAATTTTATAATTTAAATTTAATTTGTTAATTATTAATTTTGTTATTATTTCTATTTTATTTTGTTAAATATATTTACTTTCGAAGGTTTAAATTAAGTTTTATTATTTTGATTTTACCTTTTCACAAATTTCTCTTAAATTAGTATATCAAATAGATGGCGCTTGCGTCACAGTAAATTGATAGAATTTACAAATCTAGAGACCCGGACTCTATCCGGCGAGCAAATCCTTATTGGCAAAAATTAAGATCATTACAAATTTGCTCAGATTAAAAAGTTTCAAGGGGAACGCAAAAAATATTTTTAAAAAAATGTCTGCCATATTAGATTTGCTATTTTGAATTTAAAAAACTGACGTTCCCAGTAAAAAAAAAAGTATTCAGAATAGAAAAAAAGTATTGGTGGTGACGTTCGGTGAATGCGTTTTCGCGACAAAACCGTATTGGTGGGTTACGGTGAATACATTTTGCTCACCGTGAATACTTTTTGTTTTAAACTCTCGATTTAAAGATTCCTAAGCAAAGTTGAGAATATATATGAAGAGCGTGAGTAACGTGATGTATAAAAATGGCTATTGCGAGAAGGAAATAAGAAATTTTGAGTAAAAACGAAAAATTAAATGTGAAAAAAATGTCAAATGTTGATCGATTAACATATGCTTTACTATGCCTACAATGCATGACAGATTAAAGGGAGCATGACGTTTACCGGCAGAAAGTTATTAGGAAAGGCGGAAAATTTTGAAATTGAAAAGAAATCCAAGTGAACGCAAATAATATTTAGTTATTAATTAATTAATTATAATTAATTATAATTATTAATTATAATTAATGAGTAAAAATTTATTAAAAACTCAAAATTTTCCGCCTTTCCTAATAACTTTCTGCCGGTAAATTCATGCTCCCTTTAATCTGTCATGCATTGTAGGCATAGTAAAGCATATGGTAATCGATCAACATTTGACATTTTTTTTCACATTTAATTTTTCGTTTTTACTCAAAATTTCTAATTTCCTTCTCGCAATAGCCATTTTTATACATCACGTTACTCACGCTCTTCATATATATTCTCAACTTTGCTTAGGAATCTTTAAATCGAGAGTTTAAAACAAAAAGTATTCACGGTGAGCAAAATGTATTCACCGTAACCCAC
Organism: Leptopilina myrica (nomen nudum); assembly: GCA_032872475.1. Classification (NCBI taxonomy): domain Eukaryota; kingdom Metazoa; phylum Arthropoda; class Insecta; order Hymenoptera; family Figitidae; genus Leptopilina; species Leptopilina myrica (nomen nudum). The sequence continues at coordinate 15,075,692 of CM065462.1, read as the reverse complement.
CAATACGGTTTTGTCGCGAAAACGCATTCACCGAACGTCACCACCAATACTTTTTTTCTATTCTGAATACTTTTTTTTTACTGGGTTAGATTCGTTATCAGCTTTTTGAATATCGATGTAATATTTTATTTTTTTACTATATAATAATGCATTCACTTTTTCAAACTTTTGATTTCGCCACAGGAATTAAAAGGTTTAAAAATGTCAAATTCAAAAAATTATTTTTATTATTTCAATAAATATTTCCAATAATTTTTTAAAAAGTTCTTTAAGAATTTTCACATACATTTAGCTCAGTCCACTGACTTTCGTCTGATAGTTGTTGCGACCATATTTTTAAAAAATCTGTTATTAATGTATGTAAAACTAGATGATTTCATGAGTCTGTTAAGCATAATATTATAGTATAAATTTTATTTCATTTAATATTATTAATTATCAAAAGTAGACGGTTCACGATTTCTTTTCGTAACCTTAAAATTTTCCGTTTTTTAATAAACGTTTTTATTCAAAAACTATTGAATATTGAGTATTGGTACTTACCAAAAATATCAATATTTTTAATCTGCACGTAAAAATGAAAGAAATGAAATATAATTTTCGTTACTTTCAGTTAAAGAGTGAATTGAAAATATTTTTATGGAAAAAAATTTCACATTTTTTTTACTTATAACTTTTTTGTCGGACCTTCAAAAAATTCGAGGTTTTGCAGATATCTTTTAAATAAAATAATTTACCTTATATTGAAAATTCGCGAATGTGTTTTGCTTCGTTTCAGAAATAATAAATATTAACCTTTTTATTGAAAAAGGTTATTTATGGGACTTGAAGTTAACTGACCAATTTCACTTTGCTCCGCTTTTAATCAATTCAACGAACATTAATTCAAAATTTTAATTTCATTTTAAAGAAAATAATTTTTACAGAATTTTTAGGAGTATTTTTTATACGGTGTAAAAAGGTTTTTCTTTATTTATAAAAATTTTATTTTAATATAATAATGTAAAATGTTGGTACCTGAAGGTTATCAATTCGCTTTTGCTATTTCCTTCTTTTATACTTTCTTTTCGTTTTCGGGTTATCTGTCGATTCCTGAATATCCTCAATTCTAATAACGATTTGGATGTTCGAAAGGTTTTTATTTTGAATTCCGATTCTGGGACGAAACGATGATCTTCTCGGCATCCTTTAATTGTCTTAGCTTTGGAAAATCGTTCTGATAATTGTAATGATATTTCAGTAACATAATTTTCATCAACATTTGTTTTAAAATTTATTAATATAGATAAGAGAGTTTTTCCAAACAATTATCGAAAACTTCCTATAAATTACGAAAAGTTTGAAAAAATTCTCTTAAACGTTTAGGAAAATTTCTTCATGAAAATACAAGAAAAACAAACAGGAATACAGGAAAAATATAATTAGAAAAAATTTCCACGTAACTTCAAATTATTTAAAAAAAAATTAAATTAAACTTTTTCAAAACAATAATTCTTCAAAATTGACAGTTAAAAGTAAGTATAGAAAATTCAAATTTTTCAACAATATTTTAATCTGAAACCTTTTCAAAATTATTTGACTACAAAAGTAATTAATTTTTTAAATAATAGAATGTTTTTTTAAAATTTAATTTTTATTAAGAAAAATATAAGCAGAATATTTGTATTTCAGTCATAATTAATTGTAAAAAATTTAAACCAATTTTTAATGTTTTTTCATGCAAAGAAAAAATTGTTAACTATTTTATTTTTAATCATAAGCTTGTTAAAGAATTCTAATTTTTTCCATGTAAAGATTGAAAAAATATTATACCTATTTATGTTCCAGTCGCATTTTTTTGTAAAAATTATAATTTAAAAAAAAAGAATAAATTTGCTCATAGGAAATATTTTCGAATTATACATTTCTAAATATATTTCATTTATACTGAAAGGAATGAAAACGGTGTAATAAATATTTGTTTCTAAAAAATATTTTGTTTTAAACTATAATAAAAATATTTCTGTAATAATATATCAAATTATTTCTTTAAAAATTTTTTTTTAATAAGGAAGACAATTTTGGTTAATGCGTAATTATTAATCACATTTCTTTAAAACAATTCTTGTTTTCAATTTAAAAACATATATTTTTTTTAAATTACAGCATTAAAATATTTTAAATAAATTTTATAAATCAAAGATGTTTCAGTTTTTTGGTTTTAAATAAATTAGTTAACATTAGTTACTTCAACACTTAAACAAGCAAACAAAACAATGAGATAAATATTTGCTTTTTCATTATAATTATTTATAAATTATGATTTTGAAAGACATAAAATTTATTTATCATAATTATGTATTATGATTTACAATTATACATTTTTTATAAAAAAGAAAAAAATTGTTTAATAAAATAAAAATTTATATTAAAAATGTACTGCTTTGCGTGCCATTTTATTATATTCCCAAGTGCGAAAACCAACGCGGCCCAACATTGGCCCAGTATTGGCAAAGCTGGCATCGAGACTTGGCAGACAATATTGGTCCGACTTTGAGCCGACTCTTGTGGTGTTTACCACGGTTGGACGTCGGCAGCCAGATCTCGGCAGACATTAATGGCCCAATATTGGCAGCCAGATCTCGGTAGACATTAATGGCCCATTATTGGCTGCCAGATCTCGGCAGACATTAATGGCCCTTTATTGGCTGCCAATACTCCCCCAGTGTTGACAAAATAAAAAAATTCTTTTTTATTTAATTAACTAATTAATTTATAATATTTATACGGCTTATTTCCCTAAGTTAAACGCAAACTTACAAATATTTGAAAAATTCTTACCGCTCGCGGGGATCGATACCTGAACCTGATGCACCACAGCCTAACACTCTGACCATTCGGCTACTCTGACGTGAAATCGAGGAAGTAAAAGTGTTTTGATAAGTTACACTACACTGGCCGATACTGTGCCATTATTGGGACGAGCTACGTCCCTAATATAATGTATCATAGATACAAAATGTTAGACATTAATGTGCCATTTCTGGGCCAAGCTACGCCCCAATTCTGGCAATTATAATTTGCCATCAAATATACAAAATTTTTGCCATTAAAGTGCCACTAACGTGCCATTAATGGGCCGATCTTCGTCACATCACTGGTAATTTAATTTTTCCATTAAAGATTTATCAACTTTACTAATAATGTGCCGTTATTGGGCCAAGCTACGCCTCAATAGTGCAAATTATAATTTTCCTTCAAGGATACAAAATTTTTGCCATTAAAGTGCCATTAATGTGCCTTTAATGGGCCGATCTTCCTCACATCATTGGCAATAAAATTGAACTTTAAAAAATTTTAATATGAAAATTCGTGCTATGTTTTTATTATTTAATTCTTTTCAAAAAATTTAACTAGACTCCATTTTGAAATTAATTTTCATTAGAAAATTCTACGAGAATTCAATTATTTTAATACAAAAGTAAATAATTTATAGAATAACTAAATGTTTCTTAAAATTTAATTATGAGAATTAAATTTTAAAAATAACATTCATTTATTCAATAAGTTTTCTTAATATTTTTGTAGAATATTCTCAATTTTCGTAAGTAATAATTTGGCATCTTTTACTATTTCTTAAATACAATTGCTTTAAGAAAAATTCAAAGATTTTTAAGAATAAAGGAAAAATTTTTTTTTAAATTCTATTTGTCAATAGAAAATTTAATTGAAAATGAAACTGAAAATTTTTCAATTTTTAGAAAATAAAGGAAAAGATTTTATTGAATAAAATGTTCTGTTACATTTATTTACGAATTCAATTGTAAAATTATTTAAAAACATCAATAACTTCTTTTTTAAATAACTATTTAATTGAACTTTTTTAAAAAAAATTAATTCGCTCAAATTGCTAGTTGAAAATATAGAAAATACAAATTTTCAAATATTTTAATTTGAATTCTTTTTAAACTTATTCAATTATTTAAATACAAAATAAATAACTTATTGAATAACTGAATGTTTCTTAAAATTGAATTCTCAAAATAAAATTTATCAAATTAAAATGCCATTAATGTACCTTTAATGGGCCGATCGTCATTACTTTACTGGCAATTGAATTTTGCCATTAAAGATTGATCAACTGTGACAATAACGTGCCGTTTTTGGGCCAAGCTACGCCTCAATACTGGCAATTATAATTTGACATCAAAGATACAAAATGTTTGCCATTAATGTGCCATTACTGGACCGATGGTCGGCACAACACTGGCAATTGTCTTTTGCCATTAAAAATTGATCAACTTTGCCATGAATGTGCCATTAATGAGCCAAGCTACGCCCCAATTATAATTTGCCTTCAAAGATAGAAAATGTTTGCCATTAAAGTGCCACTACTGTGCCTTTAATGGGCCGATCTTCGTCACAGCATTGGTAATTGAATTTTTCCATTAAAGATTTATCAACTTTACTAATAATGTACCGTTATTGGGCCAAGCTACGCCTTAATACTGGCAATTATAATTTGCCCTCAAAGATACAAAATCTTTGCCATTAATGTGCCAATAATAAGCCATTAATGGACCGATAGTCGGCACATCACTGGCAAATGTCTTTTGCCATTAAAGATTGATCAACTTTGCCGTGAATGTGCCATTATAGGGCCGAGAGCTGGCCCAGTATTAAAAATTTCTAAAATCTGACCATCGCCGCCATCATTGTCCTAGCAATGGGACGTTTTTAACACCAGTAATGGCCCAGTAACTACTGCCAATTCTCGGCAGACATTACTGGACCAATGATGGTCCGTTTTTGCAGTCTTGGCATTTCGCACTTGGGATTGTTTCGTAACTCTTGTTTGTTTACAAAGTCATAACCATAAAATGGAGAGTTTAAAAGTGATTATTTAACAAGTCAAATTGGAAAATATAATTGTTTATTAATTTGGGTAGTAAAATTATTTAATTATTAATAATAATAATTCGAACTGGTTCTAATAAGAATAATTCAATATTTAACCTTTTTAATATAATTAGTAGTTATTAATATAATAATTATAATTAATATTACAATTAGTTTTTACCCATTACCCTTCGTAATATTACCACCCTTTTTTTCTGTGGCTAATTTCGCTCATGTAGGGTAAAATCGCTCAACAGATATCTATTTTTTTAAATTCAATTAACATACTTTTTAGACAGAAATATTTAAGATTTATAATTGTTTTGGTTAATATAAATAATAAACTTCAATTTAAAATTTATTTGCAGCAGATTCATTGATAACTTTTAATAAAAATTATATTTAAACCACAAGTTAGTAAATTTCTTATTGAACAAGTGGTATGAAAACGTAGGTAATAAAGCTTTACTTCAAAATTTTTAAGTTGAATCCTTCTGAACATTACATTTCCTGTATCGACAACATGATTTTCATAAAACACAAAACTAAAAGCAATAGATTCTACAAAAAATCAATTAAAAAAATTCTTTGTAGTGTAAATTCGCTTAGGAAATAAGTCTACAAAAAAGATGTTTGGGCCTAGATATTTTAAGTATGTTAATTATTTTAATTTATAATTCGATTTTTTTAAATAATAGTACTATTTTTCTGAAAATTAAACAATTTAAAACGGCTTAAGAACTAAACTGTCAAATTTAACCTTATTTTTTATGGTTATGAGTATGTTTAATTAAATGATTAAATTTAATTACTTATTGGTAAAACAATATTAAATATTTATTCCAATAACTTTGGATATTCTTTTAAATTTTTTTCTTTATTAATTCTAAAGAATATTTAGTTTCATTTTTTTAGATTATTTATTTATTTAAATAGTATACGGGTTAAAAACCTATTCGTACAGTGTACTTTTATAAAGAGATTGTACAAAGTTTTTAATGGCTACATTGTTATTTAAATCAAGTATTAAATTACGCAACTCTCTTACGAATGAACTTAATGATATACCAAAATAATTCAAGTCATTTCTAAATCGATTCGCTTGACTACTTAGTCTATTGATTACAGAAATATATAAATATATAGTTCTGGTCAATGACATTTTGAACAGAGTATGGTGTCGTGAGAATCTTTTTGGTACATGAAAATCGAACAAACTTAAAAGTTCGGCGCAGTTAATCAAGCCATTGATTATTTTAAATAGAAAAAGTTGACCAGCAAACAAAAAAAGCAAAGACATTAACGGAATGTTAAGAACAGCTCTAAGATGAGAAGAATAATAACTATAATAATCCACTAGCAATCCGCGTTGCATAGCTATAAATCATAAAAAATTGTTCTGAATTTGTTCGATTTGTGTTATAAAAAATTTTTGATAAGGAGCCCAATTGACTGAGGCAAATTCTAGTATCGGCCTAATTAGGGAAAAATACAAAGTTTGCAAGGTTGCAATATTTCTAAAATGTGAAGCATTTCTTGTTACAAAACCCAGTACTCTAGAAGCATTGTTTATAGTGTGCTGAATGTGATCAGAATAAGAAAAAGAGACACTGAGGAGCACCCCAAGGTTACGTATCATAGAAACTCTAGAAATATTTCCATTACCAATATTATAGTTACTAGAACTAATTTTTGCGCGCCACGGGCGCCTATTTTGTGATTTTCAACTTTAACTACTATTATGAATGAAATAGTCTACACCATCTATTATAATTATAAAAGATATAATTTTCTAAAAAGTGTTCCTTACTTTTTGTGTCTCAGGTCAAATTAAAATGGTTTTATAAAATAAACATTAAAAAACTAAATGAAAAAATTGGAAATAAGAGGCACAATTGAATTGTAATTCAAATTTTAAGTGCGTGACTTTTATTTTCAACTATATTTTAAGCAAAATAATTGTTGGATACTTGTGAAACTGGTGCACTGAGAAAACTGGAGTATTGGACTAAACATCTGGAGGGACAAATCGTTAATATTTGAGAGTTAGCTATTGGATAACAATCTCAATATTCAAATACACCATTGACAGATATTCGTGCCATTTCTCTTGGAGAGAAAATGAGTTTATAACAGAGGGACAAATTAACCATCTTGAGAAATTCCTTCCTTAACCGGCGCGAAATGAATAAATATGGCAACCTAACCCCTAAATTAAATACATAAAATTTCAGAAAAATAATTTCGCGCGCATCATATAGTACACATTTTCTGCGCAACTTTTAACCCTTAGATGTAATGGGAGAGAATATACAAGTAGATTTCCATTATCAATTCAAAATTTATTTTAGAAGGTCTATTTAACTCTCTCCATAAGCAAAGCAAACATACAGTTTTTGAACCTCTAAATTTGACTCTCCAGTTTTCTCAGTGTATCGTGCGTTTATGTCTGTGTGCTAAAAAATCAAAACGACGCGAAACTTACGGTCGGGTCACTTTATATCGTGCAGGTTGGGACACATAATTTTACAATTATGGTATGCGTTCTGACATCGGAAATTTATTTGTTTAAGGTAGAGATGTGTAAAGAACGTCATTTTACAGTGAAAAAAATATATTCATGTTCGAAAAACTTTCGTAAAACATTTTAAAAAGTCTCATTTCACATCTCCTTCGATAACGTATTGTAAACGTTTCGTGTACTGAGAACGTTTTTAGATTTATTTTTATATGAATTTTATATTTCCATTTTCAGCATTCTTCTGTAATTTACGGGCCATTTTTAGAAATATTCCTTCATTTCACATTGATTTTTAAAAAAATATTTCACTTTAGAAGATTTTTCTAACCATATGTTCTTTCGGCCTATCTTTTAAATATCGTTCTGTCTTCTTCTTTCTAAATAAATAACCTAAATCGGTCCCTGTTTATAACGCAGAAATTCTAACGCTATTGCTTTCTTCCTCTTTCCAAATAGAAATAACATAAATCGGTCTCTGTTTATAAACGCAGAAAATCTAACGCTAATGCTTTCTTCCTCTTTCGAAAATACATACCATTAGAATGTCTCTCTTTACCTAATTTGCATATCTACTCGTTTCATAGAAGGAAAAGTAAGAATTTTATTCGGTCTAGAAAATGATATTACGTGACATTTTTTGTTATGTCATTTTAATTAATTTCATTCAGTATTCTACTGTTTGCTCAAAGATCATTAACATATGTCCAAAAATATTTGGAGTTAGAGTTTAGTGATTTTTTAACCCGAGTCATGTAATTTTTATAACAATTCTTACACTGAGAGAAGTCCAGGGCTTAATAGTTCCCGCTAGACGTCGCTATAAGCTACTCTGCTTGTCGCGTTTGAGATGTCTCGAATCTAGGGCTCAGACACCCCGAATCGGTCAAACATTGTTCCCGCATGTGAGAGACAACTCACGGCCGACACTAAAAGTTGTAAGTAATCCCGCTTCGGGACGTTCCACGTTTTTTATCGGGGCTTGAGACGTCCCGATCGAAGGTTCACATAAGAACATTCAAAATGATCACTCAAGCCTTGCACGGGACGTATTAGTTCCCGGACTTCTCTCAGTGTAGATTTCAGTTTACATTTAGCACGCAGCTGAGAAAATAATTTATAATCAGATGCCATATTAGTATGTTTATATTTAAGATGAGCTGCTTTTTTTTAGCGATTAATAGGTACAAAAGAGCTAAAGACAGTATAAATATAATTATAGAAAATATTAAGTGCGCCGTTCCAGTTAAGTAAGGTTTAGTTAATTACACTGAATACGGTAAATACGATTTCACTAAGCTAACATAGCTGGTCTAAATAGTTATTTGAAATATTTAGATCTGCCAAATAAAATTAAATTATGAGAACGAGAAAGACAATCTTGAACTAATGTCACGCAATTAGTACTTAATGATTTTACATTTAAATTTTCTATTGTACCTTCCAATGACACAATTTTCTTTGCGTGAATATTAACGGTTTCTTTAATATCATCAACCTTCATGGAGATAATTTTTGCCGACAATTCAGTCATAGTAGTTGATAATGATAAGACATTTTTGTTTATTTTAACCTGAAGCTTACTAATCACCTTGGTCATGATTTGTTCAATTTTGTTACTTGTTGTAGTCTGTGAATCGTCATCAGTGTGAGAAGAAGCAGAATTGACAAGATCAGTAGAACTCATGGGTAACGGTGGTCGGGGTTTACAACACTCAGAATATGCACCATTTTCAAGTACATTAACTCTCTTAGCACATTTAGGGTGATAAGGGGATTTGCACACCTTACAAAACACTGAGTCCATTACTGCCTTATTACATAACAGGCATATTTCTCTAGATAACATGATTGCATAGTATAAAGTTAGGTTAAGAGAACAGGTTCCAAGAAAAAGAACACCAAAAGAGTCACTGAACTTAATCAATTGGAACAATGACTGCAAGCAAACAAAGTATAGTTTGCTTGAGAAAGACAAATCCTATGATATTTTCTCTTGAAAAATAAGAAAGAAATAGCGTTACCTACACTGAGAGAAGAAAAGCACAGATTCTGAAATATAAAAGTTAAGCATCTGGACTCCAATTAGATGCAGCAGCAGTCCAGTGCTAAAAATGCTACTGTTTAGAAGTACAGTATCTGTCGGTCCCTATGAAACAGATCCTGTACTAATTAGTTCGTACCGCCGCCGCGCTTTTTGAGTATAGTATCTGAACTATGAATGACACGAATTGAATAAAATTAAGAACGGAAACTGACACGTATTTTACACGGCCGGTGTCTGTCACAGTACGGATTCTGTGCTTTTCTTCTCTCAGTGTAGAGAAAGACAATTTTATATCAGTTTCATTAGAAAAAAGTAAATAGCAATAATGTTACCGGAACAGAGAGAAATTATATTTTTACTTAGAATAGAGAAAGACAGTAAAGTGTTACTTCGAATAGTTATTCTTGTCGCTTATAATTTTTTAACAAACTTTAGTACTATGAAAGAGTACTTTTCGCATGAAGTTTTAAGGGGATTTATTAAAAATTATAGAGGGATGAAGGGGTTAAAGTATTTGATTAAATATGAAAAACTTTCACCTGCATGTTTTCTAAAGGATTTTTTCTGCTCTTTCCCACATAGCACAAAAACTTCCAAGAAGTTTCCTGTGGCAACCTTCGGAAGTTACCCTTGGTAACTTCCAGGAAATTTCCATGAAATACAATAATGTCCGCAGGTTAGAAGCTTCCCATAGAAACTTCCTGGAAGTTTCAAAAAAATTATTAAAAATTTTTGTAGTGAAATTAATATTTAAAAAGGTTTAAAAAAATTTTAATGATTCAAATTTTACTTTCTTTTAAAATAAAAAAGTGGGTTTAATTAAAAAAAATGATCTTCACAACTACGGTACACATAAGGGTAAGGCGGACTCGAACCCCAAGTCTCATAGGTGAGCTGTTGGGATAGCGCTTTATGCGCTCAACCAAATCGCCACTTGACTTTACAGGGTTAGTTTATATATCACATATTTCATTCCATCTTTAGCAAATATATATGATATATAAACTAACCCTGTAAAGTCAAGTAGCGATTTGGTTAGGCGCATAAAGCGCTATCCCAGCAGCTCACCTATAAGACTTGGGGTTCGAGTCCGCTTTTTACCCTCATGTGTGCTGTAGTTGTGAAGATCATTTTTTTAAATTAAACCCACTTTTTTATTTTAAAAGAAAGTAAAATTTGAATCATTAAAAATTTTTTAAACCTTTTTAAATAATAATTTCACTACAAAAATTTTTAATAATTTTTTGAAACTTCCAGGAAGTTTCAATGGGAAGCTTCTAACCTGCAGACATTATTATATTTTCTGGAAATTTCCAGGAAGTTACCAAGGGTAACTTCCCGAAGGTTCTCACGGGAAACTTCCTGGAAGTTTCCTGGAATTTTTTGTGCTATGTGGGGATAGGTTGTGTATATGGAAGGATTGTTCTATTTTATATTATATGGATTAGCATTATATCTTAAAAAATAGTAGAAAGTAATTTTTATTATGAAAATTTTATGCAAACTAATTTTGACGTTTATGACAAAATTTCTTTATTTATATCAGCAATAATTTTTGAATTTTTTTTATTTTATGTACAAATAGTTTAATTTTCATTAAACAATTTTTTAACAATGTAAAAAGTTTTAAAAATTATCTGCAATATTAATAGTGAGTTTTTTATAATCTATCAAAATATATTATATTATATATAATAATAATTATTATTATAAAAAACATTAAATAATAATAATACTATTATTATATATAATATAATCTTTAAAATTTTTCTAAACGTTTTTAAATAATAATTTCACTAAACAAAATTTTAAATAATTTTTGGAAATTTCCAGGAAGTTACCAAAGGGTGACTTCCGAAGGTTCCCACAGGAAACTTCCTGGAAGTTTTTGTGCTATGTGAGTTTTAATAGTGTAAACATTATTTTGAATTCAAAATTTATCAGAATTTTTACAAAATCAAAAATATTTTCGACTTTTTTTTAAAAAAGGCATTTATTTGTTTTTTCCTTTTAAAATAAAACTTAATGTATGTATTTTGATATAAATTTTGTGTTCATGTTATGAACACTTTTCTTCCTAATAGAGATCGTAATATAGTAGTAATAGAAATAATATGAATAACTTTCACAGAGAAAAATGAGTTTTCTATTATATTGATAGCTAATTTTTAGTTATATAAAGCAGTTAATAATTAGCTGTTGCATAAAAAAATAGCTGTGATAGCCAACAATAATTTCTATCCATATAATAGCAGTGAAGGTTAGCTATAATAGCTAAAAAAGTTGATACAGCTAACTTTTTCTCAGGTTTATAAAACTGATTAAATCTCGGGTCAAACCATGTATTTTTAAATATCCTACAAGTTAGTTATAATGTTTTAATAGTTACAGAAAAGTTTTAAAACAAAAGAGTTGAGAAAAAGTCATTTTCCATATTTGTTGGTTTTTAATATATCAATAATATAAAAATTTATGATCGAATTAGTTTTAGAAATAGATCAATCGAAGCGTTTTTTAATGCTCTACATTTTCTGGTTAATGAAAAACATTTTACATACATAAATTAAAAATATCCTTATTCTGTAGAAAGTTATCTTTGAAATAAGCCTGAGATCATAAAAAGCGTTTATTATGTTAGAAATTAAATTAACAATTTTTCAAAAATATCTAAATAAAACATTGGCCAAATGACTTTAGAAATATCTTGTTCTTTTCAAAATTTTATCAACTTTCAAGGAATACAAGAAAAAAAAATTATTTTGACCGGTAGTGTAATTCTACATTTCTTAACAAAAATTTTGAAAAAGTCTTATTTTTTAAAATTGTAGATTTTTAAAAGTTTTTAAAAGTTAAATTTCTCCCTATAATATTATTATTAATCATTCGCAAATTACTTATATTTTATGTCCGCACGTGAAATCTATAATTTGAAAAAAATTCATCTCTAAAGCTTTGTACTCCCGATATATTTAGTAAAATGTAATGTTTATACACACAAGTGAAATTACATTTATATTACGTCCGTAACTTCTTAATATACTTAATATGTCTATAACATTTAAGTGTGTGATTCCTTTCAACATATTGAATTATACGCACATATATTATATTAACGTATTTGAAATACTTTCTCATATTATTACATTATAATCAGTCACATGTCTCTCATTAAAATATTGTATTTATACAATCTCTTCATATTATTGCATTATATTCAGTATATTTTATAAGAATGTAATAGTTATTATATATTTTATGTATTTAAAGAAACTTATCAATTATTACAAATCCAAGAAACATGAGTAATTAAAATTAAAAACAACAGAATGCCGAACGAAATAAAGAATTCAGAGACAATATAAAAAAGCTTTACAGGAAATATGTTCTGAAAATCCAAATTACAGCAAAAGATTAAAAATAAGGAATAAAAGAGGACATCTAAGAATTGAAGAAGGTCAGCCAGAGCTACTCAAAGTCATCGTTGATATAGCTATGCATAGGAGAGCAGCAGACGATAGAAGACGCTCTTAAACTATTAGGCCTGTAAAAACTCTTGATGAATTGACTATGACGCTTCAAACACAATTTGGATTTAACATCAGCCGAAGTGTCACTTACACTACCGTCCGAAATTGTGCGAACGCCAACACCTCGAGCTATTAAAAAACACACCCGCACAGAAACAGTGATAACTCGGTTAAAAATGGAGCTAGATGCTTTTTTTAAATTGTATTGGAAAGCTTATTAAATTTCCAATGAAATTCCACTATTTTAAGTTGTATTGCATACATAGGAAGCGGGATATCATGTTATAAAGACAAAAAAATAATTCTATTTTTTTCAGAATTTCTTACTCTGACTTTGACTCCTGGCACAGTAACAATTTTTTTCATAAATTTTGCTAAACTGTGCCAGGAGTCAAAGTCAGAGTAAGAAATTCTGAAAAAAATAGAATTATTTTTTTGTCTTTATAACATGATATCCCGCTTCCTATGAATGCAATACAACTTAAAATAGTGGAATTTCATTGGAAATTTAATAAGCTTTCCAATACAATTTAAAAAAAGCATCTAGCTCCATTTTTAACCGAGTTATCACTGTTTCTGTGCGGGTGTGTTTTTTAATAGCTCGAGGTGTTGGCGTTCGCACAATTTCGGACGGTAGTGTATTTAAGATTAATACCAAGGAGATCTGATTCAATTGAGGGAAAGAGGCATATTAAAACTACCCCAGTAAAACTTACTAAAGTACAAACTAAGTTTCATAAGTATCATATATATTCTCGATTTGCCACTTCAACTATTCGTAATTTAGAAGAACTAGCCCCTTTGAAGTTGCTTATATTAGTCAAGATGACAAGGCTCGTGTGGCAATCGGTATAACAGCAGCTAATAAACAAAGCCCTCTTTTAATGCACACGTCGATTATAGAGTAACGCTTCCCGACCATGACTGGGGGGCGCATGAAAAGACCCTAAACCAGATTTGTTAGAATTGTTATTTAATAGAATTTTATTACCTAGAATATTATTTTAGTAGAATATATTATTGTTAGAATGATAGCTTGGCTGAAAGAAAAGTAGAAGGAATTTTAATTAAGTAGAATTTTTATTCGTCCGAATTATGATCTGGCAGAAAGTCAATTTGATCGAATTTCAATTTTCCAGAAATCTAATTTAACCGAATATCAATTTATGCGAATGGTTTTTTTGTAGAATCGTAATTTTACAGAAGCGTAATTAAATAGAATCTGAATATTGCCGAAAATCTTTTTGATAGAAATCTACTTTATCAGAATGTACATGTGTTCGAATATTAATTTACTAGAAATTCAACTTATCCGAATATAAACTTGATAGAATTATTTCGGCGCGAATTTTAAAATTGACCAATCACAATTGAGCAATAATGGAGAAAGAATTGACACTGGCGACACCTTAGCAAAAATTTAGTCCAATACTATTATAGATAATCATCCACTTATCAGTGAGTACATTAATCCTGAAAATGCGGAAGTTGCATAATCTTATCTTATAGAAAAATCAATAGAATGGCAAAAAATCATATAAGAAGCAGTCTGTATTGTCTGCAAATTTTGAAATGTAAAGACTTGAACTGTTGTCCATTTCCCAGAAGTTCAATATTCAAAATTCTGCCAAATAGATTTCTACCACCTCCATTACCACTGGCATAAAAAATGAAAAAGAAAATCTGCTTCATTTGGATGAAGAAAATGGAAAATATCCTTCACTTTTTATTTTGCAAACAATGAGTGATACCCTATATAAAAAAAAATTTAAGCATTTTGTAGAAGTCCCTTATGACATAAGTTGCCCATATGTGAAAACTGATATGTATATAAAAGTTTGTTCTAAATGCGGTATCTACATTGCGTCTTTGTGTAGATTTAAAAACCACCAGAAACTCTGTTCTGTACCGATTTTGATTCCTAAAGTACGTCCTATTAGAGTTGCAGCCAAACGGCATAGGGAATTGTTAGTCGTGATTAGAAAATATGAAAATGATCGCGTCACATATTGATAATTAAAATTAATCAAATTAAAAGTGTAAATTGTAATCTTCAAAAGGGTTTTCACCAGCTACAAGCTGGTAATGGAAAAGCATCTAGCCTCAACATAGACCCTGCACGTCAGGATTTTGAAATATTTTAACCTAAAAGTGCAAAAAACCTGTTATTAGTTATATTTTTGATGTCATGTAACATCAAGAGAAAATTTTTTTCTCTTAAAGATCAATCTTGCGACTAAAAGTGCTACTCTTCCCCTTTAATATCCATTTTGAAAATTTAAAAAATCTTCATTTGTCTCTGAGTAATCGTTCATTGAATTTTCTGAGTTTGGTAAATTCTTCGAAAACAAAGCAGAAATAGACAAAACTTCGATAATAAAGCATAATTTAATTTCAAACATCTAAATTTTAAATAGTTCTGAGAATTGTCAATATAACTGAATACGAATTCGATATCAGATTGACAGGTTTAAAAATATTATATTTTAGGGAAATACAATCAATTTTAAATAAATCGTCTGCCATATTGTATACGCCATTTTGAATTTTGTGAATCTGATATTGAATTCGTATTCACTTATATCGAAAATCCTCAAAACTATTTAAAATTTAGATATTTGTAGTTAAATTCTGCTTTATTATCAAAGTTTCTTTGTTCTTACTCAGTTATTCGAAGAATTCGACAAACTCAGTAAATTCAATGAACGATTACTTAGAGACAAATGAAGATTTTTAAAATTATCAAAATGGATATTAAAGGAGAAGAGTAGCACTTTGAGGCTCAATATTGACATTTTAGAGAAAAAAATTATTTCTTGATGTTACATGACATCAAATATAACTAAAAACAGGTTTTTTGCACTTTCAGGTTAAAATATCTCGAAAATCTGACGGGATGGGTCCATTTTCAGGCCGGATTCGGATTCAGCACGTTGAAATCCTTCGGAAAAGTATTGTCTAATTCTTGGAAAGTAAATTGAATCAAATTTTGTTGGCCTGTGTAATCATACATATATGGGTCATTCCATTGACTTTCGTCTGAAAGTCGTTGCGAAAATATTTTTGAAAAATCTGATTATAGGTCTCCCAGAGGAATTTAAAATGACATAAAACATCTCTTGAGTCCTCATCGTAAACATTTTTCGTTCATGTTGTAGATATTAAAGATTAAAAAATCTAAATTTAAAAAAAATAAGACTTGAAAATTTTGTTAAAAAATGTACTTAATATATTTTAATTATTTTTATTTCTATGAGGAAGTAAAGTGTTCATGAAATGAACATACAAAAAGAATTGGAGAAACATACAACTTTTTTCTTGGTTTGTAGTCCTTGCAACAATGAGTAGCAGAAATTGTATCCTACTAAATGAGCTTTTGCAAAAATTTTAATATAAAATATATAATTTTTATTTAGATTTCACAATATTACACCTTAATTACTAAATATTCTTTGTTTTTAGTGTCTGTCCATGGAGATATACCTTCTATCACACGCTTTGCCGCTTCAGTCCTACATTTGTTCGAGATATGTTAATCAAGAAATTTCTTCAAATTCCACGTTGAATAAAGTCTTTTGAGATCATAAACTAGTAATTTTTTTATCGTCTTATTTTCAAAATACCCACATAGAGAAATGAAAATGATAAAACTGTCCAACAAAAATGAATTTTTTTTCTGCTCCTTTAATAATTCTGGTCATTTTCGATAGATTTTTTCACACTGATTAGGAATCTGAAAAGAAAAATGCTCCAGCACGTCGAGTTTTTGAGAAAATTAGTGTTAAAAAGTGAAAAAGCATGTTTTTGGCTATATTTGATTATGATTAACAGAAAAATAGGAGGTGCTAGAATTTTGTTTCTGGTATCAAATGAAAACTTGAATCACAACCAACAATTTCCTTGAGGAAGAATTCGAAGGCATTTCCGATAAGGCAATTAAAAATAATTTGTTCTTTTGCATTAAATTTTGTTATTAATCAAATTTTATTAGCACCATGTATAAACTTAGCATTGTGAAACAAGTGATAAACAGATGAATTCTTTAGCATTTAAATTCATAACATTTTATATTATTTTCAGGTTACTTATATTTTATTCCAAAATAATGTTTAGCAATCTTGACGTATATACCCTGTAAAAAAAGTATTGGGAGGTACAAAATTCCGCATTGCGAGTGCCTACCTGTCAATGCGGTATTCGCGAAATAGCGCATTGGGTGTCGTGGTGAATGCGCTAATCAAGGGGTCCCAATGCGGTGCAAGATTTAAGCTTAAAAAAAGAAAATACTTGACAGGAATAAATAATGAATGGCAGTAGAGAAAAATGCAAGGTTAAAGGAATGAGAAAATACTAGTAGTGAGTGTAAAATTTAAACTTTAAGTGAAAAAGGTAAGTTGAACTGTCAAATATGAGTCCAATGCGGCCTAGACTGCTTTCAATGCATTACACAATCGGTACATAGTGCAAGTCGCCAGTAGAGGGCAGAAGCATGCAGAACGAATTGAGCGAACACAGTGGTCCAGCTGTCATACGATTTGCATTACATTACTTTCCAATTTTTTATTTTATAACCGCGTTTCTGCATGAATCTAAACAGTATTTTGGATTATTGTAATTTAGAAGATGCTGACCAATTGTACGTTGACAGATTTAGTGAAAAGTGCCTGTGTTCGGAGACAATGTGTTAGAAAATGTTTGTTTACCTATTTCACATCATACAAACCAGTCAAAGTTCTTTTGCTGTGGCGCATTGAAAGCAGCCTATGCCGCATTGGACTCATATATGCTAGTTCAACTTACATTTTTCTCTTAAAGTTTAAATTTTACACTCACTATTAGTATTTTCTCATTCCTTTAACCTAGCATTTTTTTCTACTGCCATTCATTATTTATTCCTGTCAAGTATTTTCTTTTTTTTAAGCTTAAAACTTGCACCGCATTGGGACCCCTTGATTAGCGCATTCACCACGACACCCAATGCGCTATTTCGCGAATACCGCATTGACAGGTAGGCACTCGCAATGCGGAATCCCGTACCTCCCAATACTTTTTTTACAGGGTACTCAACAAAATAAATAAATATTTTGAACATATAATAGATGTCTTTGAAATATAGTATTCCTATGAATTTAACGTTTTGTATTTCCAAAATAAAACATTGCTTTCAGTAATTGTTTTTATCCATTAGAACAAAAGCAGACAATATTAAAAATTAAAATTAATTTCCCCTGGCGGGCGGGTTTCACTAAACATCTACCGAATTCGGTAGATGTTAAAGTGTTAATTTATCCAATAATTAGGATAAATTAAACCCCTTGATGCAAGAACCAGACGCAGCCCATTTAATCTCAATGGTCTATATCTGGTTCTTGCATCAAGGGGTTCAATTATGTTGTGAATAATTAAATATTCATGTGTAAAGTGTGAAAGAGCTAACCTGACAGTTGACATAGTGTGTGAAATTAATTATCTTTTAATGCAAATTAGTGTGAAATGTTAAAAATAGCAGCCAATAAATATTCTTTAATATTTAAAGTATTAAATTTATTATTTAGTTTTGTTAATTATTGCATATCAATAATACACACATTAAATGTGCTTTCTTTACGGGGGAGGAGTTTCAACTTTATTTTTATTGGTCTAAAACATCCATTTTTTCTTTTGGGAGTTGGAACTATGTGTTATTAATTATTATATATTTATATGAAGTTTATCTTGAAAAGTTCGTTTTCCTATTTCTTGTTTTGAATGTGATAAAACAGAACGGCGTACAAATGCCAGTCTCGCCATCTGTCGTCACAAATGCGCGGCTATCTATTATTGTTATCGACACTTTACACAAAAAGAGAAAATTATTACTTTAATTAATGTTTGTATTATTAATATGCAATAATTAACAAAACTAAATAATAAATTAAATAGGTACTTTAAATATTAAAGAATATTTATTGGCTGCTTTTTTTAACATTTCACACTAATTTGCATTATAGATTTATTAATTTCACACACTATGTCAACTGTTAGGTTATCTCTTTCCCACTTTACACATGAATATTTAATTATTCACAATATAATTTATCCTAATTATTGGATTGGGGTAAATCCGGACAAAATACTTATTTTTTACAAATGACGTAAGTTTTTTTAATAATAAAAGGCAATTCTTCCGATTTATACAGCATTAATTTCTTTCTTGAGTTCCCTAGATTAATTTTATATTTTTTATAAAATTTTATATTTAATTTTTTACATTTTATTGTTCGGATTTACCCCAAGATTTAGAAAATTTATTTAAATTTGGGGTAAATCCGGACAGCTTAGTTTCTAAGAATGGTTTAAAATAAAGTTATCTTAAGTATACTACTCTATTAAGGGATAGATGTAATTTTAAATAATATAATATAACAATTTAAATAATATTTCTGACACAATAAGTCAGTTTTGTTTAAATATTACAATACATGTTAAGGCACATATTTTTGCCAATTTACGGAAATTATACCAGTTACTGTACACGGTAAAACTTTTTTCAAGAGTCATTACTAAATTTATTCAAGAAATCAGGATATGGGAAAAATTTAGAACTTGTTTTAAAAAAGTTCAATATTCATTAAAGAATTTTCAGGTGTTTTTCTAATGGCTTGAAAATAATTGTTCTTGACGCTGCGACTGAGTTCTTCAGTCACTGCGCCCTGAAAAAGTCTCGAACTATTTAAGAAAGAAGACGAAGCGTAACCAATAGGTATACAGCGCCACTTGGCTTTAAACGCTTTAAAACGATCTAAAACTAAAGTATCGTAACGCGTCCCTGCAGCCGAGTGGCATAAGGCGGAGCGATCTTGAGTCTCGAGGTCTCAAGTTCGACTACTCAGGCGGGCAAATGTTTTTCGCTAATTTTAAATTTTTCTATTCTCAAACCAGTTCAGGACTTTTTCAAAAAAATTCAATAAGTAGTCCAGAAATGTACTACAGTTATTCCCGAACAGCTTAAAATAATGTTTCAATCTATGGTTTTGTAGCATTTCTTGTATTATTTCCATATCCTGAGTTCTTGAATAAGTTTAGTAATGACTCTTGAAAAAAGTTTTTCCGTGTACAGAAAAAAAATTAACGAAAAGGTTATATATAATATATATAAAACGGCTCAGCAAGTTATGGGCTATAAATTTTTTACACATTATTCAAAATGCAAATAACCCAAATCAGAAAAAAAATGATGTGCTAAGACATTTCATTCAAAGGTGATTCAAGACCACCGTGGGTAAATTATAATAGTAGATTTCATTCTTTTTGTAAGAAAAAAGAAATAATACAAAGTTATTGTCGATACTGAAAAATTAAAAACTAAATGAGGAATTTAAAAATTTTCTAAATCGTAACTCCAAAAAATTTTAAGTCGGTATAAAGGGCTTAGGGGATTAAGTATGCAAAAAATGCCCCGGCTTCTATTTTTCTCAAATTTGGCCCATATGTTACTATCCATATGACTATAACTTTCTGCAATTTTGAACTCAAAATTCGCTTTTTTAGGGGAGTTATGGAGGGGGAAAGCAAAATCAAAAAACTTATTTTTCTCGAAAACTACTAAACCGATTTTAATGAAATTTTAAGAGGTTGTAAATATAGATAAGACGATTTTAGAAGAAAAATCCAAATTTTTTTAGGGTTATTTTTTTAAGTGACCACTTTCTCTTTTGTTGTAAAAAGTATCTTATAATGTCCCCTTTAACATATATTTTTTTCAAATTTTTTAAAAATATAGTTTTTGAGTAAAATGTCAAAAACCATGGTCATGCTATTTGTCACGTACGGTAATGCACATATATACATATGGGCCATATTATTGTGATAGGGTATAGCTAAATAAGTATGAAAAAAGTGACTCGAATATATTTTTCCCATTCATTCCTACCCACTTAAAAATAACTTTTTCAAATTTTTAACTCAAAATTCTGAGTTTTTTGGAACTTATGGAGGGGAAAAAATCGAAAAACGCATTTTCCTCAAAAACTACTGTATGTATTTTAATCAGCTTTGGATATGTTGAAAAGACAAGTAAAAAGATTCCAAAAAAAAAATTTCAAATTTTTTTCTTCAAAAAATTTCAAAATGAAAGTTTTTCGAAATTTTCAAAAAAAAATTTTTAGTTCTATTAAAGTGACAATTTTAAGTATTTTCTCATTTCATTCTCTTATGTGATCTACTAAATAAAAAATTTTGCCCGACATAATTTCAAGATGTGTCACAGTAACCCGTGTGGAAATTTGTCACGTATCTGTAGCGTAACGGTATAGTTTTACTATTTACTATATAGTTCCAGTATTGTGAAATGTTATAGAAACTGTCTAGAAATGTAACGCTACGAACATCAAGTTTCTAGATAGTTTTACTATATCAGAACAATCCTGTGAATCTGTATTAAAACTATATTGTGGATCTAGAACAATTTATGTACATCTAAGGCAAATGCCGGAATTTCCAAGCCTTGGTTGTTCATTTACAACAAATATTGAACCAATATTAATAACCAATATTAATTATTTACCAGCGTTTTAAAATTAAATTTATGAATGGTTATTTCTTGGTTACCAATATTGAACCAATGTCTGAAATTAATATTTTATTAATACAACACATAGCAAAAATTGTTCAAAAAAAAATAAATGAAAAAATAAAGTACTAGTCTAATACAGGAAAAAGAATTAATTTAATTGAAACACTCTATTAAAACCTGAGTGTGATAAAAATCAGACAAAAATAATATTTGCCTTTAAGTTTAAGAATGAAATTGTCTCTTCTTATATATAACTGGTAAAACAACTTGTTAACGAGAAAAGAAACTTGCGCGCCCTGGTGACAACTTATCCTAAGTAATTTTAAACATAAGCAGCGAGGGACTGCTTTCGAAGGCGAACAATTTCCCATTTGGTAGAAATACTAGACGAAAAGTGTATATTGTTTTTATGCAAAACAATTACTGATTTTGATTATTTAAATATTTTATTTTATATGATAAATATAAGTTTTTCATATTATTTATTATCTAGTTTTTCTAGACAGAATTTATATAGTTGAACAACGTAAAGTAGTTAATGTAGTGAAACTATACAGATCCTAGAACGTTTAACAATATAAATCACTTAATGAAGTGAAACTGTACAGTAGCTAGACCGTTTCGATATAGATTTACGTGAATAGTTTCACGAGTTATTTACGATATAGTTTTTATCTTGCACATAGTTCAACAAGAAATTTTTCTACACGGGAAATAACTCAAAAACTCTACACGGAACATTTTTATGTTGTATGCAAATGTTTAATTTAAAAAAAACTGTCAAATATTTTTGCAACTTATTACAAGTGGCTTATTAAGGTTGATAAATACAAATCTGAAGTTGATTTCAAAAAATATTTTTAGACAAACAACAAAATTTCAAAAATTTTTTAATCAAATTTTAGGATTTTTGAAGTTTTTTTTACCGTGTCGCACTCTAAAATCATGTAGGCCATTATTTTTTAAAAAGTAAGACTATTAAAGAAGTTAAATAAAAAAAGTGTGATGTACCGCTTCAACGATCCAAAAAGAAAAAAATTTTAAATGTAACAATAAAAAATTTGGATTTTTCTTAGAAAATAATTTTTTTGACATCGATTTCAGGCTTGTATTCAGAAAACCCGTAATTATTATTTTGTAATTAAATAAATAATTAATTATTTAACCATTCGCATACAACATAAAAATGTTCCGGGTAAGGTTTTTGAGTTTCTTACCGTGACACATCTTGAAATCATGTCAGGCAAAATTTTTTATTTAGTAGATCACATAAGAGAATGAAATGAGAAAATACTTAAAAATGTCACTTTAATACAGGCCTGCTCACGTGAGTAGGCAGCGAGTAAGGGGAATGGAGTGGGAGACTTTTCCATGTAGCCTCTGCGCCTTTCTCTTTACCCCTCGGCCCGTCGCACAAGCCTATATGGTGTCATGGTGGGGGCTGTTACTTGTTTCCCCTTACTCGCTGGCTACTCACGTGAGCAGGCCTGCTTTAATAGAACTAAAAAAAATTTTTTTTTGAAAATTTCGAAAAACTTTCATTTTGAAATTTTTTTTTGGAATCTCTTTAATTGTCTTTTCAACATATCCAAAGCTGATTAAAATACATACAGTAGTTTTTGAGGAAAATGCGTTTTTCGATTTTTTCCCCTCTATAAGTTCCAAAAAACTCAAAATTTTGAGTTAAAAATTTGAAAAAGTTATTTTTAAGTGGGTAGGAATGAATGGGAAAAATATATTCGGGTCACTTTTTTCATACTTATTTAGCTATACCCTATCACAATAATATGGCCCATATGTATATATGTGCATTACCGTACGTGACAAATAGCATGACCATGGTTTTTGACATTTTACTCAAAAACTATATTTTTAAAAAATTTGAAAAAAATATATGTTAAAGGGGACATTATAAGATACTTTTTACAACAAAAGAGAAAGTGGTCACTTAAAAAAATATCCCAAAAAAAAATTTTTGAATATTTCAAAAATTTTTTTTGAAAAAAAAATTTGGATTTTTTTTTCTAAAATCGTCTTATCAATATTTACAACCTCTTAAAATTTCATTAAAATCGGTTTAGTAGTTTTCGAGAAAAATAAGTTTTTTGATTTTGCTTTCCCCCTCCATAACTCCCCCAAAAAAGCGAATTTTGAGTTCAAAATTGCAGAAAGTTATAGTCATATGGATAGTAACATATGGGCCAAATTTGAGAAAAATAGAAGCGGTGGCATTTTTTGCATACTTAACCCCCTAAGCCCTTTTCAAACTTAATTTACTATTATTAGAAGTTAGTAAATTTACTTTTTTCTTTGCAAACATGTTAGTAGAATATTTAAATATTGATAGTTTAACACGTCTTGTTCTTAAAAATTATTAATTTATTTATTTAAATGGGGTGCCAACAAAAATATTTAAAACAGCATCTATTCCAGTCGTTGGCATACACATGCCAAAGACTGAACAAGCAATTTTTAACCAAGTGTTACGTTCTGTCTATAACATCGCACGTATCGGAGAGATACAAGAAAAGTAAATAACTTTAAGATCTATATATTGAAATTGATATATTTTTTAAATATTTATGAATTGCCTCGTTATATCATACATTAAAATAAATAGAAAAGTTATTATTAGTACAGTGAAAAATGTTAAAAACTCTGGTCATCGCCTATATAGTCAATCTTACTGTGCATGAATTAGGTTATATGGAACTTTGTTTCGGAATTGTTTTTTTTTGCTTGTGAAATAACTAAAAAATTGATAAATTATTTTTCAGTCATAAGTACATTTTAGAAGCAATGTCTTATAGTATATAATTTTCTATTTACTTTAAGTAAACTGAAAATGGTTAGAAAAGCAGTTGTATCAATTTCTATTTATTTCTATTTATATTATTAATAATTTATTTCAATTAATTAATTAATTAATTTCAATTAATATTAATTTCTATTCTATGTCTATTTATTTTGTTCAATAAAGTTTAAAGAATTATCCAAAACATTGCTTCATTATTTTCACCATTTTTAAAATAATTTTGTTATATTCAAATTTTTAAATTTAGTATCGATTAATATAGGTAGTATTTACTCAATAAATATTTCAGTCTGGTTGAAAAATTATATAACTTTATTATTGAACTAGGGGAGACTGGGGCGAAAAGTTAAACTGCCAAAACCGTTAAAATTCATTATCTTTCAAACGGGAATAATTGGAGCATTGTAATTTTAATTATAGAAGGGTATTATCACCCTAAATAAATGTCCGGAGTTGTGTGCAATTCTGTTAATTTTTATGGTGTCTATATTGAAAGATTTTTTTCAACTTACTTTTGAAAATTTTTTCGAAAAAGAAAATATCAACTTTTAAGCATATTTTTTGCATTTATCCTCACCGCGATTTTTTTACTTCATTATTTGGGTCCCCTGAAGAGATACCTGAAGGTATTTGCTAAATATCTTTAGTCAGATTTTTTATATTTGTTGTGAAAGACAAAAACGCACCCTGAGGCGAAAAGTTAAATGTATTTTTACATGTATTTAATTTTTTTTTATTTTTTGTTTTTTTAGATTTGTTTGTTTAAAAATTATTTATTTAACATTGGGCAAGTACTCTGCCAAAAAACAAGACCGTTCACATGAAATAAACCAAAAAAATTTTTTTTTTTGAAATTTTAATTTTTTAACTTTACAAATATTCTAAAGCTATTGTTAAATAAACAAAGAACTTTTATCTACTAAATTACTTGCTTACGTATACTTCAACTTATCTAATACTTATCACTTATCAGAAAATAGTTTTAGTAGGCTAAAAATAGAAAAAAACAAAATTTTCAAAAAAGGACAAAACATGTATTTTATGCAAAAATATCAGGAACTTTTTTATTGAAAGTTGTAGAGGACAAGTTGGCCTACAATATTGATATACAAATATTTGCATCTAAGCGGATTATATTAAATGATTAAACGAACTTACCAAGTAAAGTTTGATCATAATTGTACGTAGCTCCTCTTCCGAGATGATCAAAAAACTTGTAGTCCTTCTACTCTATGCAAATATCACAGTTTCAACAATATTCAAAAAAGAGCGCGTGCGCGCGCGCCTCTGTCGTGTCGCAGCAGTAGCGTCTCTGGCGGATATCATCATTCTTTTGAAGATTTTTAGCCGAAACATTATATAGGGATTATAAACTTAGTTTGTAAAAAAAGGGGATGAAAATAAAGGGTGGGTTTGATCATCTCGGAAGAGGAGCTACGTACAATTATGATCGAACTTTACTTGGTAAGTTCGTTTAATCATTTAATTGTACTGTGCTCCTCTTCCTCAAGATCAAAAAACTTGTAGATGTTTAGAGCAATGTTGAGGCTAAGGAGAATAAAATTTGGAATTATAATTTTCTTTTTATGAAATTAGAACTTTATTCTCATTAAGGTTTTAGCGTAAATTACAACTAGTAGAACACAAAGAACAACTTTTTTTTGTATGTTACGTAGATAATATGGTTCTTGCAAAAGAATCGCTACTTTCTGTTAGCGGTAGATTGTAAAACTTAGCAAACGTTTCAGATTTTTGAGTCCAGCCAGCTGTTCTTTTAATAATTGAGATATCGAGGCCCTTTCTTTGGGCAGCGGAGGTTGACGCGTGGCGTGTTGAATACCCAGAGAATATGTTAGTGTCGATGCCACAATTTAACAATACTCCCTTTATCCAATGACTAAGTGTTTGGGAACCTATTGCTTTATGGGGACGTTTAAAGGAAACAAATAATCTATTTTCTGTTCCGCGGATTTCTCTTGTTCGGTCTAGATATTCTTTCAAGACCGAGGCAACACATATCCTTTGATCTTCTAAAAAATAAGGAATAATTAGTACTGGTTGGTCCCTGTTTGTTTTAGTAGTTTTAATCTGTTCTGGGATTTTTATTTTGATGGAATTATTATTATCTCGGATATTTTCAATACTTATAAGCGAAAATGTCTGTAATCTATGGCCAGTAACTAATGCAAGAAGAGTGATTAATTTTTCGGATAAGCTCCGCATAGAGAGTTCTGTATTAACAGACGTATTACGAAAATATTCTAGCACCACATTAGGGTCCCAAGTACTGTTATATCTAGGCCTAGAAGGTCTAGTTTTTGATAAACCTACAAAGAATCTTTTTATTCTGATATCTTGAGCCAATTCTGAACCCAGAACTAAGGAAATCGCAGATCGATATGAATTGAGGCCTCCATATTTCGCTCCCTTTTTATATTCCTCCGATAAGAATAAAAGTACATTCGCAGTACAAAATGAAAAAGGGTCTTTCTTTTTAAGTCTGCAGAAGTTCCACCATTTTTTAAGGCCAGAGTTCCAAAAAGAAAAAAATTTTAAATGTAACAATAAAAAATTTGGATTTTTCTTAGAAAATAATTTTTTTGACATCGATTTCAGGCTTGTATTCAGAAAACCCGTAATTATTATTTTGTAATTAAATAAATAATTAATTATTTAACCATTCGCATACAACATAAAAATGTTCCGGGTAAGGTTTTTGAGTTTCTTACCGTGACACATCTTGAAATCATGTCAGGCAAAATTTTTTATTTAGTAGATCACATAAGAGAATGAAATGAGAAAATACTTAAAAATGTCACTTTAATACAGGCCTGCTCACGTGAGTAGGCAGCGAGTAAGGGGAATGGAGTGGGAGACTTTTCCATGTAGCCTCTGCGCCTTTCTCTTTACCCCTCGGCCCGTCGCACAAGCCTATATGGTGTCATGGTGGGGGCTGTTACTTGTTTCCCCTTACTCGCTGGCTACTCACGTGAGCAGGCCTGCTTTAATAGAACTAAAAAAAATTTTTTTTTGAAAATTTCGAAAAACTTTCATTTTGAAATTTTTTTTTGGAATCTCTTTAATTGTCTTTTCAACATATCCAAAGCTGATTAAAATACATACAGTAGTTTTTGAGGAAAATGCGTTTTTCGATTTTTTCCCCTCTATAAGTTCCAAAAAACTCAAAATTTTGAGTTAAAAATTTGAAAAAGTTATTTTTAAGTGGGTAGGAATGAATGGGAAAAATATATTCGGGTCACTTTTTTCATACTTATTTAGCTATACCCTATCACAATAATATGGCCCATATGTATATATGTGCATTACCGTACGTGACAAATAGCATGACCATGGTTTTTGACATTTTACTCAAAAACTATATTTTTAAAAAATTTGAAAAAAATATATGTTAAAGGGGACATTATAAGATACTTTTTACAACAAAAGAGAAAGTGGTCACTTAAAAAAATATCCCAAAAAAAAATTTTTGAATATTTCAAAAATTTTTTTTGAAAAAAAAATTTGGATTTTTTTTTCTAAAATCGTCTTATCAATATTTACAACCTCTTAAAATTTCATTAAAATCGGTTTAGTAGTTTTCGAGAAAAATAAGTTTTTTGATTTTGCTTTCCCCCTCCATAACTCCCCCAAAAAAGCGAATTTTGAGTTCAAAATTGCAGAAAGTTATAGTCATATGGATAGTAACATATGGGCCAAATTTGAGAAAAATAGAAGCGGTGGCATTTTTTGCATACTTAACCCCCTAAGCCCTTTTCAAACTTAATTTACTATTATTAGAAGTTAGTAAATTTACTTTTTTCTTTGCAAACATGTTAGTAGAATATTTAAATATTGATAGTTTAACACGTCTTGTTCTTAAAAATTATTAATTTATTTATTTAAATGGGGTGCCAACAAAAATATTTAAAACAGCATCTATTCCAGTCGTTGGCATACACATGCCAAAGACTGAACAAGCAATTTTTAACCAAGTGTTACGTTCTGTCTATAACATCGCACGTATCGGAGAGATACAAGAAAAGTAAATAACTTTAAGATCTATATATTGAAATTGATATATTTTTTAAATATTTATGAATTGCCTCGTTATATCATACATTAAAATAAATAGAAAAGTTATTATTAGTACAGTGAAAAATGTTAAAAACTCTGGTCATCGCCTATATAGTCAATCTTACTGTGCATGAATTAGGTTATATGGAACTTTGTTTCGGAATTGTTTTTTTTTGCTTGTGAAATAACTAAAAAATTGATAAATTATTTTTCAGTCATAAGTACATTTTAGAAGCAATGTCTTATAGTATATAATTTTCTATTTACTTTAAGTAAACTGAAAATGGTTAGAAAAGCAGTTGTATCAATTTCTATTTATTTCTATTTATATTATTAATAATTTATTTCAATTAATTAATTAATTAATTTCAATTAATATTAATTTCTATTCTATGTCTATTTATTTTGTTCAATAAAGTTTAAAGAATTATCCAAAACATTGCTTCATTATTTTCACCATTTTTAAAATAATTTTGTTATATTCAAATTTTTAAATTTAGTATCGATTAATATAGGTAGTATTTACTCAATAAATATTTCAGTCTGGTTGAAAAATTATATAACTTTATTATTGAACTAGGGGAGACTGGGGCGAAAAGTTAAACTGCCAAAACCGTTAAAATTCATTATCTTTCAAACGGGAATAATTGGAGCATTGTAATTTTAATTATAGAAGGGTATTATCACCCTAAATAAATGTCCGGAGTTGTGTGCAATTCTGTTAATTTTTATGGTGTCTATATTGAAAGATTTTTTTCAACTTACTTTTGAAAATTTTTTCGAAAAAGAAAATATCAACTTTTAAGCATATTTTTTGCATTTATCCTCACCGCGATTTTTTTACTTCATTATTTGGGTCCCCTGAAGAGATACCTGAAGGTATTTGCTAAATATCTTTAGTCAGATTTTTTATATTTGTTGTGAAAGACAAAAACGCACCCTGAGGCGAAAAGTTAAATGTATTTTTACATGTATTTAATTTTTTTTTATTTTTTGTTTTTTTAGATTTGTTTGTTTAAAAATTATTTATTTAACATTGGGCAAGTACTCTGCCAAAAAACAAGACCGTTCACATGAAATAAACCAAAAAAATTTTTTTTTTTGAAATTTTAATTTTTTAACTTTACAAATATTCTAAAGCTATTGTTAAATAAACAAAGAACTTTTATCTACTAAATTACTTGCTTACGTATACTTCAACTTATCTAATACTTATCACTTATCAGAAAATAGTTTTAGTAGGCTAAAAATAGAAAAAAACAAAATTTTCAAAAAAGGACAAAACATGTATTTTATGCAAAAATATCAGGAACTTTTTTATTGAAAGTTGTAGAGGACAAGTTGGCCTACAATATTGATATACAAATATTTGCATCTAAGCGGATTATATTAAATGATTAAACGAACTTACCAAGTAAAGTTTGATCATAATTGTACGTAGCTCCTCTTCCGAGATGATCAAAAAACTTGTAGTCCTTCTACTCTATGCAAATATCACAGTTTCAACAATATTCAAAAAAGAGCGCGTGCGCGCGCGCCTCTGTCGTGTCGCAGCAGTAGCGTCTCTGGCGGATATCATCATTCTTTTGAAGATTTTTAGCCGAAACATTATATAGGGATTATAAACTTAGTTTGTAAAAAAAGGGGATGAAAATAAAGGGTGGGTTTGATCATCTCGGAAGAGGAGCTACGTACAATTATGATCGAACTTTACTTGGTAAGTTCGTTTAATCATTTAATTGTACTGTGCTCCTCTTCCTCAAGATCAAAAAACTTGTAGATGTTTAGAGCAATGTTGAGGCTAAGGAGAATAAAATTTGGAATTATAATTTTCTTTTTATGAAATTAGAACTTTATTCTCATTAAGGTTTTAGCGTAAATTACAACTAGTAGAACACAAAGAACAACTTTTTTTTGTATGTTACGTAGATAATATGGTTCTTGCAAAAGAATCGCTACTTTCTGTTAGCGGTAGATTGTAAAACTTAGCAAACGTTTCAGATTTTTGAGTCCAGCCAGCTGTTCTTTTAATAATTGAGATATCGAGGCCCTTTCTTTGGGCAGCGGAGGTTGACGCGTGGCGTGTTGAATACCCAGAGAATATGTTAGTGTCGATGCCACAATTTAACAATACTCCCTTTATCCAATGACTAAGTGTTTGGGAACCTATTGCTTTATGGGGACGTTTAAAGGAAACAAATAATCTATTTTCTGTTCCGCGGATTTCTCTTGTTCGGTCTAGATATTCTTTCAAGACCGAGGCAACACATATCCTTTGATCTTCTAAAAAATAAGGAATAATTAGTACTGGTTGGTCCCTGTTTGTTTTAGTAGTTTTAATCTGTTCTGGGATTTTTATTTTGATGGAATTATTATTATCTCGGATATTTTCAATACTTATAAGCGAAAATGTCTGTAATCTATGGCCAGTAACTAATGCAAGAAGAGTGATTAATTTTTCGGATAAGCTCCGCATAGAGAGTTCTGTATTAACAGACGTATTACGAAAATATTCTAGCACCACATTAGGGTCCCAAGTACTGTTATATCTAGGCCTAGAAGGTCTAGTTTTTGATAAACCTACAAAGAATCTTTTTATTCTGATATCTTGAGCCAATTCTGAACCCAGAACTAAGGAAATCGCAGATCGATATGAATTGAGGCCTCCATATTTCGCTCCCTTTTTATATTCCTCCGATAAGAATAAAAGTACATTCGCAGTACAAAATGAAAAAGGGTCTTTCTTTTTAAGTCTGCAGAAGTTCCACCATTTTTTAAGGCCAGAGTCGTATTGTTTCCAGGAGGAGTCAGAAAGTGAAGACAGAATAACTTCTTCACATTCGATTGGAGTATCTCTCATCCTGAAGCTTTTCCTGACAAAATCCCTACAACCAGGGTAAGCTTCTTCCAGAAGTTGGCTCTTTTCCTGTCAGAAGATAAATGAACATGAGAATGGGCTGAGAAATAAATTCGTTTTGAAATAATCATTTCTTTAAATAGAGGGTACCAAGGTTGTGAAGGAAAGTCGGGTACGACTACTATTCCTCTCGCGTTTTCTAATTTTATCTTTTGGAGAACTTTAAGAGTTAAGGAAAATGGAGGAAATGCATAAAAGAATTCATTGTTCCACGGAATTGTGAATGCGTCATTATTTGTAGAATACGGGTCTTTTTTCCATGAAACAAATCTAGTACACTTAGCATTGAGCCTAGAAGCAAATAGGTCAATATTCGGGGTACCGAATTCGTGACAGATTTTTTGAAAAGCCGCGTTAGAAAGCTCAAACTCTGTGTTTGAATCAAGTCTTCTTGACTCAAAGTCAGCTACAGCATTATCTTCGGAAGAAATGTATTTTGCAAACAGCCAAATTTTTCGATCTTCGCACCACTTCCAGATCTCCTTTGCAAGTGAGCTTAATTGTACACATTGAACACCACCCATCCTATTAATATAGGAAATAGCGGTAGTGTTATCAATGTGTAATAGGATCTGACAGTCGGTTAGGCCGTGAGCAAAACACTTTAGTCCGAAGAAGGCTGCTGTAAGCTCAAGTAAGTTAATACTAAGTGCTTTTTCTGATATTGACCAAGTACCTCCAGTTTTTTCATCTTTGCACGCAGCTCCCCATCCGGAGTTTGATGCATCTGAATAAATTTCAAGGGCATAAGAAAAGGAATGAATATTACTATGAGAACTTGAACCAACAGAGTTCCACCATTTGAAATTTTTATGTACTTCATTATTTATAACCAGATAGCTTTCGTAGTTTTCGTTGTTTTTGGCCAGGGCGTTAAATTTAAGTCTTTCACAGGCTTTGGTATAGACCAAGCCATAATTTACAGATGGACAACAGGAAACTATGAATCTAAAAATGATTTTCCTATAAGAAAAATGTCATCAATATAGATGACATTTATTAAACCACGACTTCTAAGGTTTATACTACTGGTTTCATCAACTTCGTAAATACATACGGAGCTGTGCACAACCCAAATGGAAGGCATGTAAATTCATAAAGATCTTGATTGCAGTAGAATCTCAAAAACTTTCTATGTTCCTTAACTATGGGTACTAGGTAATACGCGTCTTTAATGTCTAAGGTAGCCATGTAGCAATCTTTAAACATTAATTTTGAAGCCGTACGTCCGTCTTCATGTTTAAAATGTACCGGAACGATGAATTTGTTTAGTTGTTTTAAATTTAAAATGAAACGATATGTTCCATCTGGCTTTGGAACAATGAAAGTTGGTGAGATAAACTGGTCTATTTTAGGAGAGCATTTTTGTACTGCATCTTTATCAATAAGTTTATTAATAAGATCAGTGGTTTTTTCTATTTCCACTTGAGAAAGAATAGCTTGTGCAGGTATATCTACTTGAACGGGAAAGGAATTAAACGGTATTTTATAACCGTCTATCCATGATAATATAGTGACATCGTTAGTAATCCCTTCCCAGTATAATTTGAAATTAGAGAGACGGCCAGCTATTTTACTTACAGGTGATTTTAACGATGATGACGAGGCGATTTCTTGTCCTTCCGGTGACGATTTTTCTGGAAATTCCGCTGGGATGGTGGGGGAGCGTCTCTGGAAGGTTGAGGATCCTTGTTTCCTCCCACCTGTCGCGATGTTGCGATCCTGATGATATGAGCGAGGTGGGTTCTTCCCGTTTTTTGGAACCTTTGCTGCCGGGGTAATTTTCATTGGCTTCTTTAACTCTTTTCCAGCGTCTTGCAACGCTTTTGCTGATTTTACGGCTTCTTCAAGGTTTTTACCCAAAAGGTATTCATCTATCGGTGCTAAAGCCAATGTATCTTTCATTTTACCGTTGACGTTAGAAATTAACAGATTTCTCCTAATGACAGTTTCGTCATGTTGTAAATCTGCTATGAGTTTAGAAGTGTCGCCTAATTTCTCCAAAATTATTTTCCATTCTGGAAAATGTTCTTTGTTTTTTACAATAAGAGAAATTACCTGAGTTACTGACGATAGCGAAGCTGATATTTTTTCCTTCCTCTTCTGAATACGGTCATCTCTTTTAACAATAGTATCTTGTAGAATAGATTTAACCAGATTATTAATCTTCGGTGCTTCAAAAAAACAGCAGTTCTTTGGAGTGGGGTATTTTTTTAATTATTTCGTTTAAAGATTCGTCGGGTAATCCCTTTGTAAGAATCTGTTCCCAAAGCAAGGCTAATTCTGGAATAGCCTCAGGAGCATATTGTTTATCCTCATAAACGGGTTTTCCAAACGCTTCAATAATTTCATCGTTTGATAGTGTCGATTGTGACGACAATTCCTTATTTGCGTTCGAAGATTTTGAGTGATTTGATCAGATTTAAATTCTGCGCCGGTGTCAGTCTGCAAACCAGCTCCTGAGATTTGTCCCGGGCTGTCTTCATGTGATCGATCCTGACTCAAGGTTACTCTATTTTGAGATCTACGACTTCCAGAATGAGATCTGTAATCCCGAGAACGAGATCTGTAACTCCGTGTTTTGTGACTCCTAGAGCGACTTCTAGAATAGCGGTCGTGTGAACGAGTATAACTCCTTATTGACCGATTCCTTGAAGCATGTCTGTGATTTCTAGATCGACTTCTTGATCGAGAATACTCATATCTCTGTCGACCTGTAGAGAAGAGAAAAGTTTTTTATATATACAGTAAAAACAATATATAACACCCAGAATTTTCTCACTTACACTTAACCTTAATAGAGACAAAGTGTCACTATGATTTTAGGTTAATATTTCTATTTCTATTTTTATTTTTTTTTAATAAAAAAAATAAGCGGGAATTACTCAATTTTTATAAGAATCTAGGTAAGTTGAGTTATAACTCATTTACTGTTAATTTTCAGAGAATAATTCTAAACGAAAAGAAAACTAACCTTTATTTTTTAACACGTGGTGTGGGTCGTCGAAAGAACCTCCATATTTCCTGTATTTCGTTAAATACTTTTATAATTTTTCCTCTACTTCACGTAGGCGTCGACTCATCTTCAAATCCAATAAATCCTAGTTTATCCTATTTTATTTTATTTATTTATTTTTATACGGAAAACTTGTCAAAAAACTTGTGACTTTGCTCGCACAAAGCAAAAGAATGATGATATCCGCCAGAGACGCTACTGCTGCGACACGACAGAAGCGCGCACACGCGCTCTTTTTTGAATATTGTTGAAACTGTGATATTTGCATAGAGTAGAAGGACTACAAGTTTTTTGATCTTGAGGAAGAGAAGCACAGTACAATTGCAAAAAAAAATCATTTAGGCAAAATTTAACTTTTCGCCCCAGTCTCCCCTATATATAAATATATTCTCTAGTATTTGTTTATTACTTAAAATTGTAAGTAATTTTTCTTGATTAATAAAAAAATAAAGAATTTTCAAATTTACTTGTTTGAAACACATAAGAAATTTAAAGGTTATGTATGGGGTGCCAACCACTGGAACTCGTGGGTGCCAACGACTAATGCTTGCAGTGCCAACGACTGGAAATTGGTGTCATTAAATCATTATTAAATAATTTAAAACTTTCAGTTTATTTTTATAAAAAACTGATCATTTTATCGTATTCTGTATTAAATACTGAATACATATATTACCATAAGTATTATATAATATTAGTTCTTAACTATTAAAATAATTCTTAAAGTCAAAATTTGGCCTTAAGGGTGCCAACGACTGGAGCAGTTACCCTATTATTATTTAATTTAGTTTCAATGAAAAAAAGTTTATAATTATTAATAAAAAAACATGATAATATGTAGTGAAAATATAAAAGGAATATGAATAGAAAATATTATTTTCTAAGTTCAACTTGGACTTAGAAATTTATGAATGTGAAATTCATTAGAATTTTTCTAAGTTAAATTTATTACATTGACAAAAGAGATCGATAACTTTTGTAGAGGTTCATATCTGCCTCGAACGGCTGATGTGCTTAAGGCGCAGTGTTTCAAGCCCAAGGTATCCGAGTTCGATCCCAGCTTCGTAAGAATTTTTTCATTATTTCTCCACATTAAAAAAAATAAACTAAAAATGAATTGAATACAATATTACTGGGTTTTAACTTAGAAAATGTTATAAAAGAAATGTCTATTTAAGATCTGAAGAGATGTAAAATGGACGTCCAAAAGACGACTTTTTATGCCTTTTAGACGTCTTCCGGACGTCTTTTGGACCAGACATAGAACGTCTTTTAGTTGTCTTTTTGATGATTCAGAAACATTACCATCATTGCCCCGAATTGTCCGCAGACAAAAATGGACGTCTTTTAGACGTCTCTGTGCCGTTATTTCGCGACGTCACAAACGAAACCTCATCATGTACAAACTTCAAGGCACAAAAAGCTTTAACAGAATTATGTACATAGTTTAACTGATGTTTGCTGTCAAATCTTTAATAATTGAAGACCTCCACGTAATAACGATCTATGGCACATTTTGACATCAATGCAATTGTAATGAAAATATGTGCAAGTATTATTGAATTTTGAGCCTAAATGAATGAAATCGTGTAGTTAAATAAATAGAGAATATATTTATTGGTTCTCATTAGATATTGTGGTAGCAATAATGATTGATGGCGCTTGTGAAAGTTGTAAAAATCTATTGTATTAAAAAATAACCTTAAAATGTTTTGTATTAAACATAACCTTAAAATAGGATATATTAAATATATCCTCAAAGGCTATACCTTATTATCTAACGTAATACTAATGGAGGTATTTAATTAAGCACAGTGTTAATGGCATTTTATATATTTATTATAATGAACATACAATATTTACACTTGTTTTATTTTAAATTCAACATAGTTGTATGGACCACCAATATACTTCAGCCATAATTGTCCAGAATTAATAGTTTCTTGCATTTGGTCAAAGCATATCGAGTCATCAGTGTACATTAGTACAAATCTTGAAGGTAGGAATGTATTGAATTTTTTAATCCACCTCAACGACGACTTTGACTCCGTACCTGGTGTTGACAACCTGGATCTTCGTTATAGGATACTTTTATCCAGGGGTTTACTCGGAAAGCGGCTTCGAAGGTAGGAAAGCGTCCATTCGATAAATAGCATTGATTTTTGTTAGATAAATCTTTATAATACTTTGTAATGTCACAAAACAGAATGAGCTTTACAGCTCAAGGTGCCTCTATTTATACTAAAAAATCACGCCATACCCTCACCACTGCTTCTACGCATGCGTATTACCATCTACTCTTATTATGGATCCAAGCCTACTTATTGACGTCATAAAACAAGCTCAGACTAGTTTTAACATGTTTATTAGTTTTACGCATGCGTAATAGAGATAGTAGGATGGCGAAAAGTTAATAATGTAAACGTTTATAGACATTTAATACATTTATTCATAAAATAGAAAACTTTCACAATCATTATAAAAATCTTTCAATGTACAATCCTTGTCAACTTCATCAGTATTATCCATATTAGTTCGTAGTACATTTGACGGTTGTATCAACCAATTTCGTAGATTACATACATTTTTCACAGCACAATTACTAAAGCTACGTGTGTGGCTTGTACATGTAGATGAACTATCTACACATAAACTTTTTAGCGACGGACATTTAAAATCATCTAAATTAGATACATTTAACGTATATTTTTCTATCAATTTTTGTTTTTCTAAACCTTTTACATAAACAGTAGGTATACCTATTAATACTTCTTTTATTATAGGTTGCAATTTATCATAAGATATGTCACCAGCAGCCCAATCGATACCATGATAATTATTTGTAAGCCATCGATTCTCACATTTTTATATTGCAGCCCCAGGCATATGGTGGCTCGAAGAGATAGACCAATGGATGAGCATCTTGTTGTAAGGTCTTTTGAAGCACTGAATATCCACGACGTACGCCATGGTATCTAAAATAGAATAATGGCTTAAGCCTTAAAGAGACGCTCTCTTTATAGCCTTCTCCACCACTGATGTTTTGTTTTAAGCAATCAATAACAGTCAATGGTGCATAATCTTTAAAGTTATTTCTAGTTAATAAAGGTTCAGGTTCTTTTCCATAGTAGGACTGTTGAAGATTACCATACATTTCATAGAGTATGGAAAATTTGTTTTTATTAAAGTTTAAAATTCCATAAGGATAGTAATGTGAGTTTCAGAAAAGTTTAATATCGATAAGATTACAGGTATCAAAACAATTTGCATACCTTTCTTGATCTTTTTTTCGATTCGTGAAAACCAAAAATATCATATCGAGGTTTTTCATCTTGTGTTGAAGTTTTTACAGTCCACACATGCTTTTGAGTGGCAGGAATCATAGGATATAATCTAAAACTGATTGTTATAAGTGAGTCTTTTTCAATGAATTTTAACAATTTTTTGTCACCTATAAAATTTATTAAATCTCCGTCTTGATCAACTATTCTCATTTGTATATTATGTATTGTCTTCACGGCGATTGGAAGATAAATGCGGTGAGATAGAACTTTCACAATCTTATATCCATCTGGTACAATTGGAAAAAATTAGTGAATTGTGTGCACCTTTTTATTATTTATGTATACACCAGTAGTAATGTTACATTATTAGCTGTCAATATTCGTGGAGTAAATGCTAATAATTGACCAATTAAATCATTTTGTTTAAAACTCACTTCAAGGCTGCTTGTTATTTGACTACGTAAAGTATTATTGTTAGGTTTGATTCTAACCATTTCAAATCCATTTTCAATAGAGTTTTGAATTTATTTTTCAATATCTTCAATTTCATAACTTCCAGGAGGTGTAGTAATATCACTTTATCACCAATACAAAATTTATTTTTACGTTGATCAATATTAGGAATTAAATTGATAGTTAGTCATTCAACTAAACCAAATACATAATTTTTATTAGATAATAATTCTATTGGAAGGAAATATTCTGCCTCTAAAATAGAGGAATTGCCTGAGATAGTCAGAGTAAAGGATTCTTTCATGTTGACGACTTTTTATAAACTGATGAGGTGTAATGACTTACTATCATTTATATAGAATATATTTTTGAGTTTCTTTAAGCTGTCCACATGATAATTTCAGTCATAAATGACCACAATTAAAACTATTATAATATTTATAATTATGATGTTTATACTGTATTAAAGTATCGTAACACAAATAATTGACAAGTTCATAGGGTGGTTGAAGATTACCAAAATTATCAAAGTAACCTGCTTTATTATTAACTTTTTCATATGTAACCCAAAGAGTTCCAGAACCATATTTATTTTCTAATTTAATAATGGCAGATTCATTTTTCCGAGGTCCTTTTATAGGTAGTTCATTTCGCAAAAAAACTCCACGAAAATGAGAAATTTTCATGTTTTAGCATATTTTCGAGCGGTTTCAATAGATGACTTAATTGTTGAAGGAATATCATTACTAGATCATTATCAGCAGCGTTTCTTGCTTTAACGTTTTCTCGATTTTTTGATAAAGCAATATCGTGCTCTTTGCAAGTGGCGTCTAATGGATTGACACCTGGATCACCTCGTGATAGAAGTTTTGTTAACTTTGTGCCTGGTCCAAAATATTGATAACCTGGCAAATGTAGTTCAAACCGTATCTTGTTTATAGGTTTATTAATTAAACCTTTTCATCGAGAGCGATTATGTATAATCATACCGTACTCTGTGAAAGTTAAAATTAGAATGACTTCCTACATAGCACAAACACTTCCAGGAAACTTCCAGGAAGTTTCCCGTGTCAACCTTCGGAAGTTACCTTTTGTAACTTCCTGAAAATTTCCAGGAAATACAATAATGTCCGCAGGATAGAAGCTTCCCATGAAAACTTTCTCGTAACTTCCTCGAAGCTTCCCATAGAAACTTCCTGAAAATTACCAGGAAGTTTCCAAAAATTATTTAAATTTTTTTTAGTGAAATTATTACTTAAAAAGGTTTAAAAAAATTTTAATTATTCAAATTTTGCATTACTTAAAAATAAAAAAGTGGGTTTAATAAAAAAAATTATTTTCACAACTACAGCACACATGAGGGTAAGGCAGACTCGAACCACCATAGGCCTCAAAAGTGTGCTGTTGGGATAGCGTTTTATGCGCTCAACCAAATCGACAATCGACACTTGACTTTACAGGGTTAATTTATGTATTATATAATTCATTATATCTTTTGAGGATTTTTAGAAACTTCCTGGTAAATTCCAGAAAGTTTCTATGGGAAGCTTCTAACCTGCAGACATTATTGTATTTCCTGGAAAACACCTAAGGTTGCCACAAGAAACTTCCTTGAAGTTTCCCGGGAAGTTTTTGTGCTGTGTGGGTTGTTAGCTATATAAACACTGTATTTATACCTTAAGCAGCTGTTTAAATCAGGATGCGGTTCAAGGAACAACTTTACAAGCTGCCAGTCTTTAATCTAGACTCGATTGTTGAACAACAATAGAAGAAAGTAAAGCGTCATGGTAATTTGTTTTCCGGTAGTATTCAAGCTATTTTTTGTGGACCATCAAATTGTGGAAAAACAAATGTACTGCTTTCTTTAATTTTACATCCTAATGATCTTACATTTGATAATATTTACTTATACTCAAAGTCTTTACATCAACCCAAGTATAAATTCTTGGAACAAGTTGTAAGTAATGTTGAAGAAGTTTAAGGAGTACCATTTAGTGAGCATAAAGTAGTCATTACTCCTAAAAATGCAAAACGGAATTCAATATTTATATTTGATGATATTGCTCGCGAGAACCATGATAATGTAAGGACATTTTTTGCATGGGAGACTAGTTCTTTTCTCGTCAAGATGAGAAAAATTTAAGGCATGTTTATGATGACTACGTTAATACTGACATGACATTTAATCAATTTTGAGAACTATGTTCCACATGTTGGAATTCAGACAAGTATGACTTTGTAGTAATTGATAAGGATTCTGATTTAAATTAAAAAAATATAGAAAAGGATTTGATAGCTTTGTAACACTATAAGTATAAGATCATACTTAAAATATTGTTAGTTCAATATGAAACCTTGTAATAATAACATGATTTACAAAGAAAAAGAATATCTTCATCAAATTGATAAAGCTAGTGAGACAATTAGACGAAAATATCGTATGTTAAAATTAGGATAAGAAGATGCAATACATTTCTATACTTACACGTGGAAACAAAGTTCTCGACAAATGACTTGGCTTTGATCATTCTCACAATACTTGGGAAGATAAAACAAGTGTATAATCTATTATTCGCAAATCACCCCTAGAAATTTAACACAAATGTGAATCAGCCAGCAAGCCAATCAAAGTTTAATGTTAACGTAGAACATCATTATAAATCAAAATAACTTCCAATAACAGATTTTTGCATTGCAAGTGCCAACTGATCTAATATTTATTTATTATTGATACATTATTGATTCATAGTTGATTCGTTGTTGATTCAGTATTGATTCATTGTTAAATCATTACTGATTCATTTTTGATTCATTACTGATTCATTGTTAATTCATTATTGATATATTGTTATTGGAAATTGAACATAATTGCATTATTTATTAACAAACCTTTAATTTTTTTACAATCACATTTTACAAAATTAATCGTCAATTGTGGTGATTTCATAATGTCCCCACGGTAGAGTGAACAATCTTGATAGTTCAGATTGCATGATTTATGAGCAGCATCCCTATATTTGCCAGTAAGGTGACAGTGATCGCGGACTTTCTTTTCGCTTGCCGGTATTTTCTGATGACAAATGTGACATATTGTTGCTCGCTTGAAGTCACTGATTTCTTGAGAAGTTAAAGCATTCATTGGTATCGGATTTTTAAATACATTATAAATTTCTTCAGATAATTGCCTTAAGGGGATCCCACATACCGACAATGCAGATCTAAAATGGTGAAAAATCTGCAACGACCGTTTCTTGGAAAATATAAGATATTATGAACTATAAATTTGACAACCTCACTTTTTAACATAAATACACAAGATGAGTATTTTATTTGTTGTAATTATTGAAAAAAAATTATTCATAAAAAATTAAATATGAGCAGTTTCCAACAGCCTAAACTGCAACGACCTTTTCTTGAAAACAACAAAATCAAAATAACTTTTCCATTTGACAAACTTAATTTCAATAAAAAATACACATAATAAGATTCATTCTATATGAAAACAAGAATATAAAACTTTAATTTATGTAAACTATTTTGTATAGCAATTTGCAACAAGAAGAACACATCTGATAGATGTTTAGTGATACATAGAACCAAGAGATGGCGCCAAAGGTACCAAAACTGACAAATTTTCATTATTTTTAACTTTAAATTAACAACAATGAGACATAATGTCTTCTTTTCGAGTGAAAATTCATTAGTGATAAAAGATACACAATGGGAGAAATATATTTTGTTCAAATTGTTAAAGAAAACTAATGTTTGTAAATTAAATATCATGTGCTACCGAACAGCTGTCACTTATACACTTTGGGAAGAATAAAGTTTTTATTTATTTCTGAATGGCAAATGAGTCATCCTGTGTATTTTCCTACTAAATTAAATTTCCCAAATGGAAAAATTATTTTGTTTCGTTGTTTTCGAGAAATGGTCGTTGCAGTTTGAGCTGTTGTCAAAAGACCTGTTACAGGAAAACTGTTCATATTTAATTTCTTATGAATAATTTTTTTTCATTAATTACAACAAATAAAATACTCATCCTGTGTATTTATGTTAAAAAGTGAGTTTGTCAAATTTATTTTATATATTTTATTTATATTTTATTTATATTTTCCAAGAAACGGTCGTTGCAGATTTTTTACCATTTTAGATCTGCATTGTCGGTATGTGGGATCCCCTTAATTCCTTAGTAAACCAATTAGCAGGACCGGATTCATTTTTTGGACCTGGTACATATTCACATAATGATTCGTCGTAACTACATTTTATATAATAGCCGATGCTTAACAATTTGTGGTGCTAGAATACTACGGTTTTACTTAAATTGTTTACATCTTCATCGGCGGGAAGAAGTAGACTAAAGCCCAAAGCAGAATAAAAAAGTAACGTGAACGTAAGCATGCGATAGAAAAGGACAAACCTACTTCTGTCCTTTTGTATCTCATGCTTACGTTCGCTTCCCGTTTTATTCTGCTTAGGCCTTATCACAGTCAGCGTATATTACATATGGCACTCGTTCTTTATTTTTATAATTTTTGAATTTGATAATACTGTCTTTCGGCTTCGGTAATTTAATTTTACACTTATTCACTTTTTTACAATTCTCAATGTGTATATTTAGTTTTTCTAACGAATTGAAATAGTGTAGACATCGGTCGCAAATATGTTTTTTACCTTTATAATTTGACAATTGTTTATACAGAAGCGTAGATAAAGTTTTTATCTACACATAATGGAAGTTTATAAAATTATCGTCGTGATACAATACAGTATCATCATCACTTTCATCCCCATACATGTCGGCAACATACAAGAGATTTACATGCTTATCTTTTTTTCCGCAATGAGATGGAGAGGGTCTACCGTAAAGTTACCATAGCTCTTTGATAGACCGTACACATTAATCGAATCATCATTAAGCTTTACAAATTTCGGGATATTTTTAAGCGTCACTGGGAATTTAATTCCCTCAAAGTACAATTGATCTTTGGATTTTTATAACTAGAAACGCGCTCAGGATGTGATACATTTGAATGTAAAAAAGAAAAGAATGGCCCATTTGAAGCACTCTTTATCTCCATTTTCAACATTAATACATGCATGCTTGTTTTTAATTTGTGCAGGTAAACTAATGAAAGAGCTCGCACGCATCGGATTACACTGAACTCTTGCTGTAATTGACTTGAATGTGCTGTGGTCCATTATTACATCAAGAGTACCTTTGAAGCAAGGTCATCAAAACTTTCAGGACCGTATGAAGATTTAAAACAGATTCTAAATGATTTTTTTTAAATGCACAAATTTTTAACTAAAAGCAAGTAATTAAGGAATGGAAACATAGTTTTGGAAAATATTCTTTTTAAAAATGACTGAACAGCTCATAAAATTTACACACAAAACACAAACAAACTTTATGTAAAGATACTGCGCACCCGCAAAATTTAGAAAATAATAATTTGTTGGTGACGCTAGTTAACGAGCTCAGCGTTTCCGTTTCCCCGCACACCAC
This sequence comes from Leptopilina myrica (nomen nudum), assembly GCA_032872475.1. Taxonomy (NCBI): domain Eukaryota; kingdom Metazoa; phylum Arthropoda; class Insecta; order Hymenoptera; family Figitidae; genus Leptopilina; species Leptopilina myrica (nomen nudum). Next base: position 15,032,097 of record CM065462.1, on the reverse strand, counting down.
TTCATCTACAAACTAGTCCATTACAGAAACATCCATTACAACAAGAGTTCAGTGTATACTAATTTACATTGGTTTCAAGCTTTATAATTGACTGTAGGTTTCAATTTGAACCTTTGGCGTAGAACTTTTCAACACTATGTAGAATCGTCTGCTTAATGTACTGCTCGAACCAATCATCTAAAAGGGTTGTAGGGAAGTTGTTGTTGGCCTTGGTTCCAAAAGGAATCGACTTCACAACTAGAGTTCTAAATGGTTTAAGTGCTCAGAGAAATTCTCACGAGCACGAGAATATTCTCGAGAGTATTCTCGACCCAAAAGTGCTCTGTATATTTTCTGAGCATTTACTAGAATTTAAGAATATTTATGAACCTGAGTTCTCAATCACATCTTAAAGCTTTATATAGTTTAAGTTTGATACATTTTACATACATAATCGTATCTAAGTACACCCAATATCATATATGCCTTCCTTTTGGTATGGACAACTTTTTGAAAAGTCGTGTGCCTTCTATAGGAATGTTTCAAGTCTATGGCGTATGACGATTGAGATACGCCATAGACTTAAAAAGTTCTTATAAAAGACACACCACTTTTCGAAAAGTTGTCCAAACCGGAAGGAAGGCATATATGATATTAGGTGTATATTAACGGATAGTCTAGGATGTCGTTTGAAATAGTCGTTAAAATTTGTACGTTTTGTAAGTAGGATTTTACTAAATAAGTTGTTGTTCTTAATTCATTTAGTATTTTAAAATGAAACCAAAAAGTTCGGTATGGAGATTTTATAATAATATTGCCGATCAACAAAATAAGGTTTCCTTACAATGTCGATATTGTCATAAAAATTAATAAGCACAAACATGCTACAAGGTTAAAAATCCATTAAAAAATGTGTATACATTGTCCGACGAATGTGAAAAATTTATTTCAAAATGATAGAAATTTAAATAAAAAATCTGTACCAAATCAAGATTCTTCATGTGAGGAAGTAGAATCCGACAATTCAGGTAATTAAACTTAATTATTATCCTTTTTACATTTTTATATATTAGGTTATGTTTGTATACATAGTTATGCTTTCTATCAAGACAGATAAATAAACACTTTTTGTATGTCGTTTAAGATTATAAAAATATTATATAAACTAATAAAGATTTAAAATAAGTTAAGAAATTAATATTCACTATTTTAATAATTTTCTGAAAACTGTAGATGCTTTCCATGTTCGATCTGGAAAGGAAAAACAAAGTATTAGTAGTAACAAACAAAATGACCCTAAAAATAAACCTGAATCGACCCAATCAACGTTGTTTTCTATTAAAAAATATATTGATTCATTGAATGAAGAAGAGCAGGTATTGCTTGTTATATTTTAACTTAATTTGATTGAAATGAGTCTACAGAATTTATTATTTGTTAGACCTCTAATTTTTATAATAATTATAATATTGCTGTCCAATATTTTTAGGATTAGCTAGATATTTAATTTGCCAGAGCAATGCTCGCTACTGATATGCCATTGTCGAAGTTTGAAAATAAATATTGGAAATCATTTTTCTCTCATTTAAGACCAACTTGGAATCCACCATCGGTTTATAAGTTAGGAACTACTTTGCTCAATGATGCATTTAAACGCGTAGAAAAAGAAGTTTCGTCTGCAATAGAAGGTACAAAAGTAGTTGCAATAGAACGTGATGGGTGGAGTAACAATAGGTAGATTCTTATTATTAAAATATTTACTCTACATCTTATTAAAACCCTACTTTATTTTTTTAGAACTGAATCAATCCTGCATTTTCTTGTTACAACTCCAACTCCAATTCTTTATAAAACTGTATGAACAAAAGCAGAAAGACACACATGGGAATTTCTAGCAGAAAAAATCCTTGAAGTAATTGACGAAATTGGATCCACTTAAGTATTAGCTGTTATAATAGACAATGTAAGCTCCATGCTTAAAGCAAGACGTCTAATCAATGAAAAGTATCCACATATATCAGTTTATAGTTGTGTTGCACATAATTTGCATAATCTTATTGAGAACATTATGAAAATATCTATTTTCAATGAAGTATGTAACTCAGAAAAAATTATAGTAAAGGAAATAAATGACTCACATTTATTAAAATCAACGTTTACTGAAATTCAAGAGGATATAATTAAATCTGATAAATCTAAAATGACAAAAAAAGTATTTTTGAAACTTCCAGGAAACACAAGATGGGGCTCAATTATATTTTGTATAGAGAGCTTGCTCTATAATATAAAGTGTTTGAAAAGATTGGTTGTTACCGATGGTGTTAATTTAAAACATAGAGTTCAATCAAACATTATTGATGATAACTTTTGGAATGATTTACTGAGTCTTCATGAAATTATTGCTCCAATTTTAAAATGGATCACTATTTTAGAAGGTGATTACAGCACGATAAGTTTGGTTCCATTGGCTTTTTCCGAGATCAAAATGACTCTTGAAGAATTTATAGAAAATTTCCCTTTGTTTATTGAAGAAGGAGAAATAATAGAAGATTGTATAAAAACCGAATGTCACAATTTCTGACACCTATTCACTTTGCGGCACATATATTGGATCCTAAATATTTAGCGAATTTCAATCTAGAAAGAAAATCTTTATTTCAAGAAGATTCAGATAATTCCTCAAATGAGGATAACTGAACATTTTTTGTGACGTTGTGGATTGTCGTATCCTGTGGGTCGACAATATAAATCGTCATGTCATCTGTTGGATTTATCCCCGAACCGTGATCGTTAATTGGTATGATAATTTAGAAAGTCGGAACTGCCGAGTGACTTACTATCAGTAGTGAATGTGTGTCGCGCGGCTAGTTAGTAGGAGAGAAAGTGACAGAGGACAGAGCCGAAGTGAGTAGTAAGAGACAGAGAGAGGAGAGCCATTGGAACGAGAGAAAAGAAGAGATGAAGACGAGCACGTGGGAAGAGAGCCAAGGCACAAGAAGTGTGATACTGTCGCCGCCATTGTGTAATCGTGTGTAATAAGTAGTGTTCAAAAAAGGAGACGAAAAAAGTCGAGAGTTAAATAAACATTTGTCTATAAACTAAGTGGTTAATGTACCTAACTTCTTAAAAATTAAAATAATTTGTGAGTCCTGTTATCTCCTTAAAAAAAATTCTAAAACTAAATATCCAAATACGTATAGCACTTCGTATAAATTCAATTAATTTTTGCATTCACACAATATTTACACCTTTTTCCTTCCATTTGCTTTAAATTTTTATGTTTATAATCTATAAAAATTACATTTTAAATATTTATCATTATTTTTTGTTTCCAATGATTAGTTAAAGAGTTTAAATGTTAAATTCTCCTCAAATGCTTGATTTTTGTATAAATGCTGAGCATATTCTCGAGAGCATATGTTCAAGATAAATTCTCGAGAATTTAAAAACTCTATTCACAACTTCTTCGTCATTCTTAACTCTTTTGAAGTTTGCGATGAGAACGCCGTACACGACAATGGGTCCATTTTTATTTAAAGCACCTCTAATGTGGTCCTGAAATAATGTTGAACCATCTTCTAATAACGCGCTTATATCAGTGTGTCCCAGCGAACACGTTTATTAATATCTGGATCACGGATTCCAGCGCCATCTACAATATGGGACTCAAATAATGCGCAAAACCTTATGATGGATTGTAGAATGCTTACACATCTTTTCTTTTAATGTGTAAAGTACATCGACTTAAGGATAATCGATAACACGTTTTCATGTTGTGTGCATTCTACAATCCATCTCTCAATGAATGAACGTCTTAAATTTACATCGTCTAACAGAGGAATTAACTCTAGAGCCTCTTTGATGAGAGTAACAGTGACGTCACTCTCGTCGAGAATAGTACCATAATGAGAATTACGTGGTCCATCGGTGGTCGTCGCCTTCCGCTTCATCTTTGCACCTGAAATGAAAGGAAACACACTTACAAGCTAATACCCTTGATTACAAGGGTAATCCTTACAAACTAAACAGAACACACTTACAAGCTAACAAATGAACACACTTACAAACTAACAAAATAACGAACTTACAAACTAAAGAACTTAACCAAAAAATCAATACAAAGTAAATGCTGTTGGAACCGCTGAACCTGTGAACAGAACAGCTAATGACTAAACTCGCCAAAATCTCTGGATATATACCTTGAAATTCCCACTCCTACCTTTCACGCATGCGCAGTAGATCATTTACCCCCACTCCAACCTATTACGCATCCCCCACTCATAAATTATTTTCCCACCTATTTACGCATGCGCAATACTCATACTCTAACGCACACGTTACAAAATAAATATCCGCAAAATAAATATACTAATTTAAAAAAAATAAAAATTAATTAATTTTTAAAAATAAAATTGCCGACGTCGATGTCAACGATGGCAGCGACGCCGACCGTGAGCAGGCGACGGCTGCGCCTCTGGTGGACATCCCACCGGCTCTCTTTCCTCCTCTGGCTGAGACACCTCTACCCTGGGCTCGGGAGACTGCGCCCTGGGTATCGGCAACCTACACCGTGGCGGACTTCCTGGCGGGGTTGTAGGCAGCCATTCTAACGGTGTCGGCGACCTGGGTGGAGTCCCCATCTGAATAAAGGGTGGGGGAGACTCCGGTACCATATTTGGTTGAGGTGGTGTCGGCGGTTGTTCCACCAACGCCCAGGGTGGTGAATATGGCGGCCACATAGGGTACATTGCATGCAGCGGTGACACTTCCAATGTCGGCGATCTGGACCCGACTTCCGCCGAAGGTGGTAGCGGATTCACAACCTGGTTCAATGGTGACTGGGTCGGCCCTGGAAGAGTTGCGGGAAGCGGGAGTTTATTCTCTTCATTCTGCAACTAAAAATAAAAATATATTATATTACTTACGTTATACTCGGACACCATCCTCACAACGCAGTGGTAGCACCGGAAGCTCGTTTCCATAGTGGCCTGCTAACTCCACTGCTATGAGCTGAATGAGCTCTCTGCCGTGGACCAGCTACCCTCGTAGGGCTCTCTCTCCCACCAAGCGGTTTCCCCACTACGCGCTCGACACTAAGTGTAACGTGTGGCAGTTGACTTGAACTACTGTGAGCTCACCGTTGACAAAGAGCTCTTTGCTAATAACAAGCTCACCGCCGGTAACGCGCGAAATTCAATTTGAATTCAAAACGTTCATTGTAGTTTCAAGTAATAATTTCACTTACCTTAATTATAAATTGTTTATAATTAATAAAATAATGATAATAGTAATAATAAAAAAAATTAACTACACTTACCTTAATTAACCCCTTCGTGCCTCCAGTACATATATGTACCACCTACAAAATATGTTATAACTCTTATGCATTTCAACAAAACAATAAATAGTTTGGCTTGATTTATTCACTAGCGTTACTATTACATGTAAAAAAATAATAAATGACATAGAACAATAATAATTATTATAAACAATAGGTATAATGTTGAGAAAAATAATAATAAATAAAATAATAACCACAAGGGTTTTTTGATACGCTAATTTTGAAGTTGAACTTTAATATTAAAAATCCACATTTAATAGAAGCTTGAGATGTGTTATATTTTACAATCACTCATATTTAATTATACCTGCAAACAACGATGTGGACGTGGAAGAATGAATATAGTGAGAATCACGTCAAAAATCCACCCAAAAAATTTTTTTGTTCAATTATTCTCAATTTTTTTATGATATGTCGTATAGGTTAGTAATTTTTTTACAAAGTATTTTTGAATTTTATAAAATATTGTTCGAGGGGGAGGTAAAGATTATGAACTTTTGCGTGACACGCTCTACTTTGAATATTTAATATACTGAAAAGAAACAATTTAAAATAGGATTCTTAAAGAAGGTTCACTAATAAAAACCAAACGCGCCTCTGACGGGACCTCTTAGGTGGTGTGGAAGACCGTAAATAGATAATCAAATATCGTATTCTAAATATACTACCTCAAAAACCCTCAAGTTATAAGTTTGAAACAAATATAAGCAATTAAAAAAAGTCCACCATATTGGATCTGCCATTTTGAATTTCGGAAATCTGACCTCAGATTCGGAATCAGCGACCCCAAAACCCCCAAGTGGTGAGTTTTAAACAAATATAAGCAATTTAAAAAAAAGTCCGCCATATTGGATCCGCCATTTTGAATTTTTGAAATCTGTCCTCAGTTTCGGAATCAGCGACCCCAAAAACCCCCAAGTGGTGAGTTTCAAACAAATCTATCCACTGGTTTCTTGGAGGGCACGAAAGGGTTAAATGAATAGTTTTTAAAATAAATAAATATTAATTATAAACAATTAGTTAGTTTATATAAAATAAACAAATATTTACAATTAAAATTTTTTAAACAAACAGAAATGTATTAATCAGTAATTAAAATTTAGTGGCGCCATCTGTTTGTTTAACCCTGAACTCTGTTAGTAAAACAGAGCACTCTTTGTTACCTACTTGATAGTTTAAAAATAAATTTTTAAATTTCCCGACAAGGGGAATCAGGATATAAAGCACTATTAATTTGGTAATAAATTTGACCTTGAATTTTGTAACAAAATGGTCCTCTTCTTCTGTTATTAAAATTAATTACGTTAGAATTTAAAGATGCAAAAGAAAAGGAATTGTTATACAATCTTATATTCTTTTTAAAATGACCTGATTTTTTATAAAATCCTTCTAGCAATATTCTTAAGTCTTCTGGATATTGGACAGAAGGCAATATAATACTACCAAGACCTCAACAATAATTAAAACTGTCTTTTTTGTCACTAACTCTTTCATCTTTGAAATGCTTTGCTTGACAATTATTACAATAATAATTCTTTATTCCCAGATAATTTTCATTAGAATTTGATTCATAAATAATTTTGTCATTTGATATGCTTGGCACAGGAACAATTGATTTTTGTAAACAAAATGTATTTATGAAATCAATAGATTGATTATAAGAATTAACATTTTTGGAGTAATCAAAAAAAGAGCTTATTTTAATTTTTAAATTCATTAGAATTAACATTTTTCGAATCATTAAACAAAGAATTTATTTGATTTTCTGTTTTTCCGTATATTTTTTTGTATTCTACCTGGCCCTTTTTTACTTTTACAGACGAAACATCTACTCCGTCTGAATGATTAATAATATTAATTTTTCCTTTTCAATTTTTGTATGGCACGATAATTTCTTTGATTTTCCACTGCACTTTTTCGGGCAGTTTTAAATAAAGAATTTGTTTCGTTTACACTATCATGTGCATTCGTTATTGGAGGAATAAAAGCAAAGATATTTTCTAAATTAACAGATTCATTCGTGTTATCATCATTTGAATCATTAACTGGACTGAACAAATGTTTATTATCAAACAAAGATTTTATTTAATTTCCTTTTTGCAATTCATTAGAAATTACATTTGTTGAATCATTCAATAAAGAGCTTATTTCCTTTTCTTTTTTAATTTCTTTTTTTCTCTGTATTTTTTTTGGTATTCTGCCTGGCTCTTTTTAGGGTTTCGCGGCCAAGCGACAAAACCCTTATAGCGAGACTTTGGTGTCATAGCAACCGTTGCTATGCTAATGTTTGTCATAATAACCGTTGCCATGGCAACTGTTACTATGTCAATGTTTGCCATAACAACCGTTACTATGGTAATAGTTGTTTTTTTATTCATTCATTATCATTATTATCATTTTTGTCTTTTTAGGACACCAAACCCTATGATGTAGTCGCATTGCGCCTGCTTCTCGGTCTGATTTTTTTTACAGATGAAACATCTACTTCGTCTGAATGATTAATAATATAAATTTTTATTTTTGGTTGGCACGATAATTTCTTTGATTTTCCATTGCACTTTTTCGAACAGTTTTGAATAAAGAATTTGTTTCTTTTACACTATCATGTGCATTCGTTGTTAAAGGGATAGGAGCAATGAATTAATTAACTACTGGTTTTTATGGTCGCTGCTTACTGGTCAGTATTCAGATTTTAATATTCAAAAGGGCGACTCCAATATTGCAGAATTAAAAAAAAATAATGCACATGCGCGAGGTTTAGACACAATGTGTTTTTAACGGGCTCCCGATTATTATAGTTTTTGCTTATTTCTAATGTTTCTTTACTAAAAGTTATTAAGTTTCGGTCTGACGTATTATTTTTTCCGTTGATTTCTCGTATTTTTTTCGTAAATTATGTGTGGCTGTTGCTTAATTTTGTTCGTTTTTGTGCAACCTAACCTAAAAGTCGACATGGCTTCTACAAAAGTGAGTTTGACTGACAAATTTTGTCGTGGTTGCAATATTGAAGTGCAAAGGGAAATTATTCGATGTGAAAAGTGCAATGCCCCGTATCACCCAGGTTGTATTAAACCAAAGAGGAAATGTTGTAGTTCAAGATCGAACTCTCCAAATCCAGCTACTTTACCCCTCACCAGAGAAGACCTTGCCACCATGCTTTCTGATCAATTATCAAAGATTACACTTCAAATTGACCCCGTGAGAGAAACCCTAAACAATGTCTCGGATCGTGTCGAGAGAATTGAAGCTGCAGTGACTCGAATGGATTTACTTAAAACCGAAGTGGAAGGTATTAAAGAAGACATTACTGTTTTAAACTCTAAAATTGAAAATTGTTCAGAACAAATTATGGTAGAAGACTATGCCGGATTTTATTCCAACAGCTCTTCCCTTACTTGGGACAAAACTCCAATGCAAGCGAAGCAGTACGGAAAGGCGAAAGAGATGATGGAAGAACGGTTGAGGAAAGGGGAGAAGGGTCTACGACTGATATTAATATAATTATTTTGACGGAAACGTGGCTTACTTCTGCATTCAATTCAAGCGAACTCGATTTAAAAAACTTTGACGTTTTTCGTTGTGACAGAAGTAGGGACACAAGTGTATTTTTGCGTGGTGGTGGTGTGCTTATCGACTCTAATTCTTTTCTGCATGCATCGTTTGTGAAAACAAATATTAACTCCGTCGAATATGTTTTTATAAAATTTGTGTTCTATGCTACATGTTATATCGTTGACTCTTTTTATATTCCTCCAAACTCTGGTTTAGTCACTTACATAACTGTATGCAGTATCCTTGAAAACTTATATATTCAATACCCATCAGCAATTTCTTGCATCTTTGGTGACTTCAATTTACCATCAGTAACATCGAATAATAACTTGAATGACGGACCTATATGTGTTCCTGCAGCTGGATCATCGCGAGTTTGAAATAAAATATCTAATTATTTATCAAATTCCCTTGTTTACATGAATCTTGTTCAGGTCAATACTTATGTTAATAATGTCGGATCATTGCTAGATTTAGTATTTTACAATTCATTAAATTACACCCTGGAACTGTCAATTGACCCTATTTTGCCCGTGGATAATTATCACCCTCCGTTACTTTTTTCTATACATAATCTCATTAACACAAATGTTAATACGTCGCAAAATAGTCGACATTTTAAATATAATGTTGCTAAAGATGATTTTAGTAGTATTCTTTTTTATTTAAATAATGTCGACTGGACAACTGTGTTAAATACTGCAAACATTGATGAAGTTGTTGTTGTTTTTATGATCATGTTTACATGGCTATTAATCTATATGTTCCTATTAAGGTTATCGAAAGGGATAACTATCAAACGTGGTTTACCACCCACGAACTTAAACATTAAGTGTACCTGAAGAAAATTGCTCATAAGCAATTTAAAATTACAGGTAATTCGCTTGACTACGCCGAGTTCTCGTACTTGCGTGATAGATGTAAAACATTGTCAAAAAATTACATATAATAATCATATCTCTCGAGTTGAAAATTCTATAATAGCTAATCCGAAGCAGTTTTGGAATTATATAAATTCTTTCCGTAATGAAACACGGATTCCGAACAATGTATATCTTGGTAACATCTCTGCTAACACTGACCTTGACATTGCAAATTGTTTTCGCCAGCACTTTAGTTCTGTGTATTCATTTCCTTCATCAAATATTTCTGCTCATGATTTTCAATTTCAAAATAATTGTCATGTTAATAGATTTTTTATTGATAAGGCTACTATTTTACTTAAATTAAAAAATATCAATGTCAATAAAGGTGCTGGACCAGACCATATCCCTCCGATTCTCCTAAAAACATGCAGCTCTGCTTTTGTCGATTCATTGTTTATTTTATTTAATTTATCTCTAGAATCAGATATTTTTCCATTAATTTGGAAAAGAAGTATAATTGTTCCGGTTTACAAAGATGGAGATAAAAAAATGTTACGAATTACCGCCCTATCTCTATTCTCAGCGCAATCGCGAAGATTTTTGAAAGTATCGTTTACGACGTCTTTTATTATCAAGTAGAACAATTAATTGTTGAAGAGCAGCATGGTTTTATGAGACGAAGGTCAGTTTTAACTAATTTAGCTCTATTTACTAATTTTATTTCTCTTAATTTGGATTGAGGTACACAGACAGACACGTTGTATACAGACTTTTCTAAGGCATTTGATAGGGTCGATCATGCAATTCTGGTGGCTAAGCTTGAGACCATGGGCTTTTCTCCTGATATAATCTTATGGATAAAGAGTTATCTTTCTGACAGATTTTCATCTGTTTGGATTGGGTATTGTTGTTAGATGTATTTATGGCCACTTCTGGAGTCCCCTAGGGATCAAATCTTGGACCTCTTTTTTTCTTACTTTTTGTAAATGATGTAAATTCTATATTTGAGTTTAGTTTTTTTCTTTTATTTTCCGACGACCTTAAAATTTATAAGTCAATTACTTGTAATCAGGATTGTTTAGACCTTCAGACTGACCTTGATCGACTCCACAAGTGGTCAATTGATAACAATCTTTTTTTAAATATAAAGAAATGCAATATCATAACTTTTTCTAAACGTAAAATTTCTTTAATACATGACTATGTAATTGGGAGTGAAATGTTATCAAGGGTCGCTTCAGTCAGTGATCTTGGTGTTACCCTTGAATCTACACTCGACTTTAAAACACATATATTAAATATTGTCAACAATGCGAACAGGGTCCTGGGTATGGTCACCAGAAGTGCTTCGAACTTAAATAATATAAAAGCATTAAAAACTTCGTTTTTTTTCTCTTGTCCGACCAATTATTGATTACGCGTCTTTGATATGGTCGCCCTATAAAGACATACATATTGATCTGCTTGAATGAGTGAAAAATAAATTTAGAAGATTTGTTGCAAGAAGATTGGGTTTTACTTATGATTATTTTAGTCATGACTATTCTGAACTTAGAAGGATTCTGGGCATTCCCTTACTTCAATCAAGAGTTTTGTTCTCTGACTTGCTATTTTTGTTAAAACTAATTAATGGCATAATTAATTGTCCTCCTATTTTATCAATTCTACAATTTTCAGTTCCATCTAGGTCGCCTAGGAATCCTTCTATGTTCAGACAGTCTTTCTGTAGAGCTAATTACCGTGAGAACTCGGTCATAGTGAGAATATGCAGAGAAGCAAATGAGTACCATGAAATCTATGATTTCTATGGTACACCTGTTGGTAAATTTATTGCGAGGTTGCGTCGAGTGATCAACAGTTTAGATAGTTAAGTGTCAACACTTCGCATATTGTCAGTTTGATTGAACACCGTATATTAAGTACTTATGTACGAAAGGGCACTGCCCGTAAATCTGTAAAATAAATAAATATATGACGTCAATTATTTTTAAACATTGGTCCGCCACTTGTAATTTTTATATTTGTATGTAGCGATCATAAAAACCCCAGAAAGACTAATTTTGACTTGAATTGCCTTACATGGTCATAAGTTATGTTACTTTTAATACGTTTATGGAGCAGTGTATGTCTCTTTAGACATTATAGGTTAAAGTGTAGGACATCAATTACATCTTTTGTTTTTGGATATTCAAGAGCGGTGTTTAAGCTTTAATTTGGTGCTATGCGGACAGATTTACTGTTCAACTTATGTTTGTTAGGCCACAAAGTTTTGTTGGCCTGTGTTATCATCATGTGAATTAATAACTTTACAGAAAAAATGTGTATGCTTTAATAATCTTCTATATTCTTTTTGACATTGTACACTACATTCTTTTTAATAGGACTCTACTTCGTTATTTATAACTTTATTCTTTCTTTTATCCGAATGTTGTTGTTGGAACTCAAACTGACTTGTTTGAATTTTATGAGAGGAAATGTCTACTTTATCTAAATTAAATATATTTTTAATTTTACTATTGGATTTGAGTATAGCACTATATTGTTGCGTCTTAAAAGGATTATTAATTATTTTTTCTTTATTTAACATTCTCTTACAAGGAATTTCTTGATCAATAATTTTATTAGGGTTTATTTTTCTACATAGGAGTTCTTTAACTGAATCACTCAAAAGACCCTCCCAATCATACTTAACAAACAAACGTGAATTAACACAATTTTCTAGTCGGAAAACGACTTAAATGATTGTTTTTAAAAATTAACTTTAAATTATTTCTCATATGAAAATAATCATAAAAGAGTGTTTGGCATTTCATTAAAAAATAACGATGTTGCAAATTCTATTGCAAATACTCCACAATCAACACTACCTAGCGGTTGCTGATAAACATTTGAAAATACTACTGATGGTTTAAATGCATATAATCGAATTAAATAGTTCATTTGATCCTCATTTAAATATCCTTCGTTAAGACTGTCAACAATATAAAGTCTTGTTTCATCATAATGAATGCAAATCCAGTGACCAGATTTGAAAGAACCACTAAAAAGTATTTGAATGTGCCTCTTATTTTTTCGATTGGAACTATCCAATCAAGCGCTTGTAAACATAAAGTGGTTTGCATATTATAAAACAAATTTGATTGTCTTTCTAAAAGCTGTTGAAATTCATGCATGTGATCATTATTAAACATTGCATTTTTAGAAAATTTATGGAAAAAGGTACTTACTTATAAATGAAATTTTTATGGTTAAAAAATAAAATTCTCTTATTAATTTTTTGACAGCTGCCTATTGTGAAAAATACATGTCGCTAATATGATTAACCTCAGTGTGCTTAAAAACACTTGTATACAAGTAATTTAATGCAAAAAGTATCCGTCTAAAAGTAGGACATCTGAATTGACTGTTGTCAACTATCAAATTAACATATTTCTATTCAGGTTTACCTCAATACCCTTAAAATATTTTTATTTGAGCAATTTAATGTAAAAACAGTCAAAAACTCTCGTTTTTAAAAGTTTGACAGTTTAATTGACAGCTATCAACTGTCAATATTACATATTACTATTTAGTTTGACCTTGTTGTTCTTAAAATATTTTTATATGAGCAAAATTCGGTATGATTTACTAAATTAAACACAGAAACTGTCTAAATTGACACAAAAACTGTCGATTTAAAAAGAATGACAGCTTTTTTGACAGCTGCAAGCTGTCAAACCTTATTTTTAACATCGGATTCGTGTTCCGCACATCAAAAACCATAAATATGAATGTCGTTAAGGCAAAAGATTAATTAAAAAAAAGTTCTCATACAAAATGTATAAAAGTGCACTAATCCTATGTTAAACCCCATCTAAACTTTAACCCTTCGGTGGCACGGGTTAATATTGATCGATTAGGCTTTTCTTGTGCATAGCTCATTTTTTCACATTCTAAAGCAAATTCTGCCCGGCAACCTAAGAAATTCCAACTTTTGCAAAATAACGGTCACCCTAGGTTCTACTTCGTAATGTAGACCAATATAGTGAAAATTACTTTTAAACAAATAACATCTTTTTTATTTAAAAAAAAGATGAAGCATTTAGTACAATTAATTCGACTTTAACTCAAATGATTTCCAATTCTGCCTTTTTTCTTTATTTTCAATTCCCTTGTATCCAATTTCAATATCTATTTCCAATTTCCATGTCTAAATTCCATTTCCAATTCTCATCATTCAACAATCATTTCCAAAGTAATACAACTTCAAATTACAAAATGTAAATCACTTTTATGCAATAAATCTATAGACAATTTCTTATCATAGAAAAAAAATAAAAACTGCAAGAAAAGAAAATTTTTCTATTTAAACAAAATTAAAAATATAGTATTTTAAAGAAATTGCATTTTAATATAAGTTCCTTATGAATAGCATTATTTTAATAATAATTTTATAAAATGAATAAACAGAAAAAAACTCCTTTATTTAAAAGTCCCTAAAATTTCAAAAAAATTTCAAAAAAACATTTAAATAATAAAACCATTACTTACATAGAAGCTCGATACATCTTTTACTTATATAAGAATTCATAATCTTTACATTTTTTAGTCACTTATATAATCACTTACTTAAAAAATATATTACTTTGAATCAAACAAAATTTAATTTTCTATAATTGAAAAAAATTCACTTTCACTGATTTACTTTCTCTTCGAAAAACTCACTATCTTTTGAGCTAATGAAAAAGTATAAGATTTGTTACTCGGGGGTTTTTGAGGTCGCTGATTACTAATCTGATGTCAATTTTTAGAAATTCAAAATGGCGGAATTTTTTTTTTAAATTTGATTGAATTCGCTTAAAACTTGTTATTTTGGGGTTTCTGGGGTCGCTGATTACGAATCTGAAGTTACTTTTTATGGCAGATTCAAAATGCAGGCTAAAATTCGTCTAATTAGGTCAAATTTGTTTCTTGTTCAGTTACTGCAAATGATCTAAATCAGTTCCAATTAATCCAATATAACCACCATACAATAAATAAAACAAAATAATCAAAATCAAAGCTCTCCTAGACACTCAAAATTCAACTTTTGAGTTTAAATATTTTGAATGCATATCCTTAAAGGAAAAAACATTACGCATAAAAAATATTTAAAGTTAAAAGAAAAGTTTTGAGTGACCTGAAGGATTTTGATTTTAGTGAAAAAAAATTTACGTGCCCTTCTACGATCCAGCGGCTCAATTAACAAAAATTTAACTTCGATTCCTCGCCACTAAATTTTTTTTCACATTTACTATTTTATTTTGGTTTATTTAAAGAATATTAGTCCTCCTTGTTTAAAAAAAATTATTTAAATTTTTATAAGCATCATTAATTAACAAATAGTTAATTTTTGTTCCTCTCCAAATTTTTTTTTTTAATTAAGTTTTTTATTTAAGTTAATTTTAAGAATATAAGAATGTGAGTATAAGAACATATTTTAGTTAAGAGGAGTCATAGTTAAATATTTGTTAATTAATATTGTTTATAACAATTTAAATCAATTATTTTATGTTTTATTTATTGCCTGGTGGTTATATTAGATTAATTTGAATTGATTTAGATCATGTGAAGTAACTGAATAAGAAACAAATCTGACCTAATTACATGAATTTTGTCAGCCATTGTGGATCCGCCATTTTGAATTTATAAAAAGTACCTTCAGATTCGTAATCAGTGACTTCAAAAACACCCGAGTAACAAGTTTTAAGCGAATCCAATAAAATTTTAAAAAATTTGTCCGCCATTTTGGATCCGCCATTTTGAATTTGTAAAAAGTAACTTCATATTCGTAATCAGCGACCCCAAAAACCCCCGAGTAACAAGTTTTGAGCGAATTTAGTCAAATTTAAAAATTCTGAAACACTTTTTTTTGTTAGCATTTATTTATTTATTGCACTATATTGTCTAATAAAAATTTTTAATTGAAAAAAGCCATTCGGCAAAAGTAACTACATATTCCCAGTTGTAATTTTTCAAAAAGAATGGTCTTTTATTTTTAAACCCTTTCTGGGCAGAGGGGTGGTTCGTTTTACAGAGAATGCCCCATATATGGGGCATTTCTTGTCAAGTGATCTAGGTGGAGAAAAATTTTCCTCCAATCGTAGCAAAACTTGGGGCTTTTGTAGTACTCATAGATAGTAATTTTTCGTGAAAATATTTTTTTACCTAGTCCAATATTTTCTGAGGAGGAGGGGGTTAAATTTTTGTGTTTTTCACTACAATGCTTATTTCAATAATTTTTTACTCTTAAACAATTAAACATACAAATTTGACAAAGTACATTTTCAAAAGGTTTTTTCATGCTCTTTCGATTGGAAATAAGTATTTTGAAAAAAAAAATTTTGACCCGAAAAAATCAAAATTAAAAATAAATTTCAATTTTTGGGGGAGAAAGACCCAATTTTTTTAACGAAAGCTGAGGTTTTTTCCTAAAAGGACATATAAATGGTAAAGTGGGACTAGAATGTTTAAACATTGAAAAAAAGAATTTTCTCCTAAACGGAGCTTAAAACCGGGCTTTGAGCGCTCCGGCGAGTAGAAAATTCTTTTTTTCAATGTTTAAACATTGTAGTCCCACTTTACCATTTATATGTCCTTTTAGGAAAAAACCTCAGCTTTCGTTTAAAAACAAAAAAATTGGGTCTTTCTCCCCCAAAAATTGAAATTTATTTTTAATTTTGATTTTTTCGGGTCAAAATTTTTTTTTTCAAAATGCTTATTTCCAATCGAAAGAGCATGAAAAAACCTTTTGAAAATGTACTTTGTCAAATTTGTATGTTTAATTGTTTAAGAGTAAAAAATTATTGAAATAAGCATTGCACCAAAAGACCCCTTGATCACTTGACGCGGATTCCCCCATATATATATATATATATATATATATACGTGTGCGTACAATAGACTGACCACTGTTTAAAAGGAACCCTTCAAACAATAAAGCCAGGTACTCGAGAAGACCTATTTAACCGTAAAGAGTTTAACTGTGCATGGTTTAAAATTCATAACTTTTATTTATACAATAAATATGTGTCGAGTTTTGACAGTGCTCAATTTAACTGTGCAGAATTTAGAAATTTAATTGTGGAGAGTTTAATCAATGCAGAATTTTTCATTGCACAGTTTGCCGTGTAGAGTTTTAACAGAGTACAGTTTAAATGTGTAGTATATGAACCGCCCCTTTTCTATGTAATGAAAATAATACGTTGAATCTTTAGTACTTGTTGCCAAGATTTGAATGACACTGTCACAGGCACATGTGTTTATAATAATGTATTTTTCATTATTAATGTTTACGGGAATCGTTAAATTATATTCATTTTTTAAAAGTCTTACGACTGACTTATCGACATCATTCTTTGTCAAAGAATCTTTACCTTCTTGATTATATAAAACGTGACCCTGTAAAAAACAAGTTGTTCATTTCTTGACCATTTCGCTTCCTCAAAATATCAAAAGCGAATTGCTTACTTTAATTTTAATATGTTAAGGTAATATTTCAAAAACGCAAAATTTGAATTTTTGTGAAAAAGAAAAATATTGATTAATTTTATAAATTTTGATGAATTGTGCACTCTGTATATATCAATTGATTCGTTTTCTTGTAAGGAATGTAATTTTGAGAATAATTTATAAAAATATTAAGAAATAAAAAAGTTATTTAAAAAAATACAAAAAATTGTTTTTTTTCATTTTGAAAAAATTGTATATAAAAAAATTTTGAAGATAAATTTGAAAATCCTTGTGTCAGATTTTAGGTATTAATGACTGTAATAAACCTGCAAAATTTCAGGACAATCCATTAAAATTTGTTTGAGATAATTTGTACACAATATTTTGTGACATACACACACATACATACACACACATACATACACACACATACATCTGGACATTTGCTCAGAATTTATTATACATATATCCTAGATGAAAATGAGTCCATATAACCATGTTTTGAATAATTGAAAATCGTCACGAAGGCAAAGCTTCTTTATGAGGAAGCAAAAAGTATTGGGAGGTACAGAATTCCGCATTGCGAGTGCCTACCTGTCAATGCGGTATTCGCGAAATAGCGCATTGGGTGTCGTGGTGAATGCGGTAATCAAGGGGTCCCATGCGGTGCAAGATTTAAGCTTAAAAATTGAAAATACTTGACAGGAATAAATAATGAATGGCAGTGGAGAAAGATGCAAGGTTAAAGGAATGAGAAAATACTAATAGTGAGTGTAAAATTTAAACTTTAAGAGAAAAATGTAAGTTGAACTGTTAAATATGAGTCCAATGCGGCCTAGGCTGCTTTCAATGCATTACACAATCGGTACATAGTGCAAGTCGCCAGTAGAGGGCAGAAGCATGCAGAGCGAATCGAGCGAACACAGTGGCCCAGCTGACATACGATTTGCATTACATTACTTTCCAATTTTTGATTTTATAACCGCGTTTCTGCATGAATCTAAACAATATTTTCGATTATTGTAATTTAGAAGTGGCTGACCAATTGTACGTTGACAGATTCAGTGAAAAGTGCCTGTGTTCGGAGACAAATGTGTTAGAAAATGTTTGTTTACCTATTTCACATCATACAAACCAGTCAAAGTTCTTTTGCTGTGGCGAATTGAAAGCAGCCTATGCCGCATTAGACTCATATATGATAGTTCAGCTAACATTTATTTCTTAAAGTTTAAATTTTACACTCACTATTAGTATTTTCTCATTCCTTTAACCTAGCATATTTCTCTACTGCCATTCATTATTTGTTCCTGTCAAGCATTTTCTTTTTTTTAATCTTGAAACTTGCACCGCATTGGAACACAAGTTTTATTTATTTATCGAACAGTACTCAACATGACACAGCTGCTGTCTGGACCATTCAACGTCTTTTAATTCCAGAATTAAAGACAATCTTGGATGTTAAGAAAATATATTGTGACGATGTGAATTTTCACGTGTGCCATGAGTACTGAAAATCCGACATCGTCGCGCCATCTGTCAGAAAAGCCCGAGCCGACAGGCCCCAAATTTTCATGGTAATTAAGGAAAAGCTAGTACCGCCAGCTGACCCACTACTCGAGGGAAAGTAGGTCGCGCGGCTAGCATAACGAGAGAAAGCGGTAGATGGCGGGGCCAGTACCACTTTTGAAGAACGAGACGAGGAAGAAGACGAGACAGGAGGAAAATTCAAGAGACGCTACAGGTGGCTAATGCTTTCGCCGTGGTTAAAATTTAATTGATAAAAATTAAAAATTTTCTCATAAATTGCCGAAAGCCAGACGTGAAAATCTCAAATAAAAATTTTCTGACTAATTTGTGCCAAAAAAAAATTTGTAATTAAAATTCTTTTTGCTGTTCGAGCACATGTTAGACCGGAAATAAAAATTAAAAGTAGTCACGTGACTGTAAATAGTGCGCCGGTCGGTCAAGAGAACCGCCAGGAAAAGCGGTTCAGTAGTAGTAATAGCGGCTACCGAGAGCGAGAGAGAGAGAGAGAGAGAATGAGAAGAAGAGATAGTGGGGAAGTCGAGCCACAAGCCAGCCAGAAAAGAAAAATTTTAAAAGGGGGGGCCCCATCGAGTGAGTACGTCCTTGCACTTAGAACATTATAGGGCCGTATATACAAATTGTACGACCCCCTCGGAATTTGTCAAAATTTAAACTTTGAGTTTTTTTTTGAAATGGCAAAGGCAATAGTTGAAATGAAAGACTACAAGCGACGCATGCGCGATTTAATCAAGATCCCCAACGTTGGCCAAGCATGGGAAGTCATTGATGCCATGCAAATTGGACAGATAGTCACGAGCCTACTACGGTACCAACTGTGTATCAGTGGGTCACCACAAGTACTAAAAGAGAGATTATTGCGAGCCGAAATGAGATTAGCCCTGACCGACGAAACAGATGTGCCGTTTTGTGAGCGTTACGACCTCGGGAACTCCGATAAAGCGTTCCTATTGGAAGCGTTCTCAGAGGAAACTGAGAGCCCGTTTCCTAATGTCACGCGAAGAAGGGGTTGTCGTATTTCATCCGCGGACGATGAGGAGTCGAGTAGTGGGGAAAGTAGGGCCCGTGATCGAGATATGGCCGAATTAGTGCCGGAGAAGGGGGGAAAACGACAACAAAACGAAATGACGTACAGCAGACGGAGTCCGACCAACGTTGCTTCAACCCCGCGATTCCCACCCCAGTCATGTCGACAGTCAGCATGACCACCACTTCCCCCACCACCAGTGCCCACATGATGGTAACAACGAGCACTATCATGACGGCCCCCCACACGATACAGTCGGCAACAATGGCGCCGAACGCTCAAAACATGCGAGATGCAATGGCGCGACTGAGTCTTACCCCCGAAATAGAACGGCTAGCAGGATGCACCGAACGATTAGAGAGCCTGTACAGAGGGGGGGGGATTGGAAACAGACCCACCCCAGCCCCCCGAAACCCATCGAGCCGTAGTAGTATGAGTGAGGTGAATGCAACTCAAAATAGGGTGCCAGCGAATGGAGAGCCAGTCAGTGAGTTTAAGAGAAAAGAGGGCGCGAAAGAAGTAGCAAAGAGTAGCCAAATTAAGGTGGGTAGGAAAATCGAATATAGTGAGGGCGAGGAGAGTCGAACGAGTTGTTGGTGCACTTGTAGCAGCAGGAGCGACGACGCGATTAGTGTGAAAAGTCGAAAAAGTAACACAAAGGAACCTAAGCCAAGGAAAGATCGGAAGGAGAACCAAAGATCGATTTTAGATGACTCGACGAGTGAGTCACAAACTGAGAGCGACCACAGCCAAGACACGAAGAGTGGGGGGGGGCGAGGAAATTAAGTCCGGCCGGAGGTCCAAGGTGATTAAAACACTCAAGGACTGGGACTTAAAATTCTGTGGGGACGAAGACAACGCCGAAGAATTTTTGGAACGGCTAGAAGACTGCAAGGCTTGTTCAGAATTCTCAGACCGAGACATTATTCAAGCCCTACCAATCATCCTCCAAAAATCCGCGAGCAGTTGGTTTAGGTCGCTACGTCGGGAAATAAATTCTTGGAGGTCATTCCAGAGGGAGTTCAAAAACGAGTACCTGGTGACAGTGGACGACGATGACGTCATCGACGAGCTAAGAGCCAGGACACAAGGGAAAGGAGAGAAAATTTCCCCATACTTGACTAGTTTCCGATTGATTTTGGGCCACATGAAACGGCCACTAAGCCAGAAACAACAAGTCAAACTGGCCTATAAAGGCCTGACACCAGCCTATCGTCGTCAATTGGAAAGACTCCTTTTTGAATCGTTGAGCCAGATGGAGAAGATCCTGAGGGATCACGAGAGAGCCAAGGACTTAGATGAACGATATGCCCCAACCCCACCAAAGGAAAGAATGCGTTTTCCGTTAGCGGCCGTGAAAGAGAAGAAGAGCGGCCAGAAACATGTGAAGAGCGAGAGGGTCGCAGCCATGGAAACGGAGTCCGAGTCGAGTGAGATCGATCACTCTGCAAAGACTGAAAAGCCGAGGAAAAAGAAGAAGAGGAGCAAGAAAGAGAAAAAAGAGAAGGAAAGGACAGAAGAAAAGAGCGTTGAAGCGATAAGTCCAGCAACGCCCAGCCAGAAACCAGCAATGGTACCGGGCCAGGTTGCCAGTGCTCCACCAGCCCAAGCCATGCAAATGTCCATGCACTTTGCCTATCCAATGGCGTACCCTGGTATGCTTCCAACGGGGATGAAACCAAATTACCCCAAGCCAAATGGTCCAAACGGACCTAAGCCGGGGCAAAATGGTACATCAGCGCCAACGACGCCCAAGGAGTTTGTGGGGGCATGCTTTCACTGCCAGACACCAGAACATCGAGCCAAAGATTGCCCTCAGAGAATCTGCTTCACGTGCCGACAACAGGGACATTATTCAAATCAATGCCCCATGAAGCCAGCCCAAGCAGAGGCATCCCTGGTATGTAAAAGACCAGGATGCAACTTCTTAACTTGTCCAAATTGTGACGCAGTGAGAGCCGCCTTGGGAAACAGTGTGTGGGGGGCGCAGCACAGCCCTATACCCCCCTCCAACCTAACCAGACAGTAAGAAATGTTGTTAAGGAACGTACTGAGGAGAATGGTGAGCCGTGTGACGTGGGGAAGAGAGCCGAGTTTTGTGCGCCATGTGATGTGGAGAGGAGAGCCGAGTTTTGTGAGCCGTGTGCCGTAGAGAAGAGAGCCGAGCCGTGTGTCGGGACGAGTAGAGCCGAGGGCCGCGAGCCGAGGAAAGTAGCAAACGAGAGCGAGCGCGTAGATAGATTCGCACCTAGTTGTAGTTGGGTAAAGACGGAAAGCGAATTAGAACTAGAGAAAGAGAGCAGAGTCAGGGAAAGTTTCGAGCCAGTCATAGGTAGAGAGGATTTGACCGAAGAGAAGAAGTTCAAACTCATGCCAGAGAGGAAGAAAGGACGGTCGAGTGAGGAGAACTCACTCCACCAGCGTGAGGTAGAAAGAATGGCCAAAGAGTGTGGGACAAAAGGTACGGATGTGATCCCGGTACCTATAGTCCAGGGGAGGGGAGAGGCTGTGAGAGTCACAGCTGACCCGAACTCAAGTGATGGAGAAGACATCGACGGATCTAGAACGGAGAACAGATACTTCTTCGACATGTCTATCGGTGACCAACATTACGAAGCACTGTTCGATCCTGGTTGGATGATCTCAGTAATCACCACCAGAGTCGCAGAGCCCTTCAAAAGCCGAATTCAGCCGTGTGGTACAGTTGTGAGAAGCGCAACCGGAGGTATCACTGAAGCAGCCGAATCCTGGACCTTAATATAGTAGTCGACGGATATGCCCAACGTTTCGGAGTCAAAGTGATGAAGACGTTGACTCAAGACATCATATTGGGCATCAATTTCTGTAAGGCCTGGGACATGGAAGTAAAGCTAAAAGCAGGACTGTGGAGAGTTTGTCAAGGAGAATGGCATGAGTTTGGGCCAAAAGAGAGAGATGAGGACGAACAGCTGATATTTGCCGAGTGCGCCGGTATTTCTGCACTCGATGATCTACAAAAGGACATCATCCAAGCCCTAGTGGACAAATGGGTACTACCAGAGTCGGAGGAACACGGAATGACAGACCTGACGGAACATCACATACGTGTTACCGACGAAACGCCAGTACAACATGCCATTAGACGGATGTCACCAGCAATGTTGACTTGAGCCCAAGGTAATGCGGACAAGTTACACAAACTAGGGATCATCGAGCCATCTGACAGCCGTTGGAGAAGTGCGCCAGTAATTACGAGAAGAGGTGAGAATGACTTTAGACAGTGCAATGACTATCGAGACGTTAACAAGGTAACAATTAAAGATTGTTACCCATTGCCATCTATCGGCTACATTCTGGACAAGCTCCGAAAAGCCAGATACCTGTCGAAAGTTGACCTCAAACTGGCATATCACCAAATTCCAATGGCCGAAGAGAGCAAGAAATACACTGCTTTTGCCATACCTGGGTCAGGATTATGGCAGTTTCGCCGAATGCCGTTTGGACTCATGAACGCGCCGATGACGTTCCAGCGAATGATCGACTCATTGCTGGGACCAAAGGTAGAGCCGTATGTCTTCGGATACCTGGACAAAATCATCATAGTCACGGATACGTTCGAGGAACATGTCAAGTGGCTCGAAACCGTCCTGCGAAAACTTAACGAGGCAAAGCTGATTGTCAACCCGGAGAAGTGCGAGTTTGGAAGAACGTGAGACAACTCAGACTTTTCTTGGGCATGGTCGGGTGGTATTCCCGTTTTATTCCAAACGACAGTGAAATCAAAATACCCTTGTTGAAGTTGCTGCACAAAGGCCAAACGTGGGAGTGGGAGGACGAGCAACAAGAAGCGTTTGAACAGCTCAAACAGAAGCTGACCTCTGCGCCAGTCTTAGCCCGACCTGACTTCACAAAGAAGTTCACCATTCAATGTGATGCCAGTAACTACGCGATTGGAGCCGTATTGACGCAAGAGTTTGAGGACGGAGAACATCCGATCGTGTACATCAGCCGAGTCCTGACCGAAGCCGAGAGAAATTACAGCGTGACAGAAAAGGAGTGTCTGTCATTATTGTGGTCGATCAAAAAGTTCAGGCCGTACATTGAAGGGTACAAGTTTCACGTGATCACAGATCACAGTGCCCTAAGATGGCTCAGGAACTTGAAAGATCCGACAGGTCGTTTAGCCAGATGGGCCCTGGAAATGGTTTAAATGCATATAATCGAATTAAATAGTTCATTTGATCCTCATTTAAATATCCTTCGTTAAGACTGTCAAAAATATAAAGTCTTGTTCCATCATAATGAATGTACTTTGTCAAATTTGTATGTTTAATTGTTTAAGAGTAAAAAATTATTGATATAAGCATTGTACTGAAAAACACAAAAATTTAACCCCCTCCCCCTCGGAAAATATTGGACTAGGTAAAAAAATATTTTTACGAAAAATTACTATCTATGAGTACTACAAAAGCCCCAAGTTTTGCTACGATAGGAGAAAAATTTTTCTCCACCTTGATCACTTGACATGAAATGCCCCATATATATATTGGAATTGAAAACTGATATTGGAATTGAAAATTGATGTTGGAATTGAAACTTGATATTGGAATTGAAAATTGATATTGGAATTGAAAAATTGATGTTGGAATTGAAAATTGATATTGGAATTGAAAACTGAGAATAAAGAAAATATGAAAAATTGGAAGTAAAAACAAGTAAAAGAAAACTGCAAAAAAATTTGGAATAAAAAAGACGTTGATTTATATATTTAAAAGTAAGTTTCATTATATCTGTCAACTTTACGAAATAAAACCATGGCTAATAAAAGAGAATTAGTTAGTTTAAGTGATGAAAATTATGATATAATTGATAATAAAAATGCAATGTTAAATAATGACCATATGCATGAATTTCAAAAGCTTTTAGAAAGACAATTGGCGATTCAAACAGTTCAAGCAGCGCCACTGTTGGAACTAATATAAGCAGGACAGCTGGTCTATGTTTCTGTTTGTTTACTTAAACTTTGTAATGATTTTAATAAAATAATTTATTTAATTGTATAATATACAGTTTATTTATTAAAATAATTATAAAGATAAGTAAACAAACAGAAACATAGACCAGCTGTTCCGCTTATATTAGTTCCAATAGTGGCGCTGCTTGAACTGTTTGAATCGCCAATCAAATTTGTTTTATAATATGCAAAGCACTTTATGTTTACAAGCGCTTGATTGGATAGTTCCAATCGAAAAAATAAGAGGCACATTCAAATACTTTTTAGTGGTTCTTTCAAATCTGGTCACTGGATTTGCATTCATTATGATGGAACAAGACTTTATATTTTTGACAGTCTTAACGAAGGATATTTAAATGAGGATCAAATGAACTATTTCATTCGATTATATGCATTTAAACCATTTCCAGGGCCCATCTGGCTAAACGACCTGTCGGATCTTTCAAGTTCCTGAGCCATCTTAGGGCACTGTGATCTGTGATCACGTGAAACTTGTACCCTTCAATGTACGGCCTGAACTTTTTGATCGACCACAATAATGACAGACACTTCTTTTCTGTCACGCTGTAATTTCTCTCGGCTTCGGTCTGGACTCGGCTGATGTACACGATCGGATGTTCTCCGTCCTCAAACTCTTGCGTCAATACGGCTCCAATCGCGTAGTTACTGGCATCACATTGAATGGTAAACTTCTTTGTGAAGTCAGGTCGGGCTAAGACTGGCGCAGAGGTCAGCTTCTGTTTGAGCTGTTCAAACGCTTCTTGTTGCTCGTCCTCCCACTCCCACGTTCGGCCTTTGTGCAGCAACTTCAACAAGGGTATTTTGATTTCACTGTCGTTTGGTATAAAACGGGAATACCACCCGACCATGCCCAAGAAACGTCTGAGGTGTCTCACGTTCTTCGGCTCTGGATAATTTCTCACCGGCTCTGTTTTATTCGGGTCTGGCCTCAGCCCCTCACCGTCAAACAAGTATCTGAGGTAGGTGACCTCAGAACATCCAAACTCGCACTTCTCCGGGTTGACAATCAGCTTTGCCTCGTTCAGTTTTCGCAGGACGGTTTCGAGCCACTTGACATGTTCCTCGAACGTATCCGTGACTATGATGATTTTGTCCAGGTATCCGAAGACATACGGCTCTACCTTTGGTCCCAGCAATGAGTCGATCATTCGCTGGAACGTCATCGGCGCGTTCATGAGTCCAAACGGCATTCGGCGAAACTGCCATAATCCTGACCCAGGTATGGCAAAAGCAGTGTATTTCTTGCTCTCTTCGGCCATTGGAATTTGGTGATATGCCAGTTTGAGGTCAACTTTCGACAGGTATCTGGCTTTTCGGAGCTTGTCCAGAATGTAGCCGATAGATGGCAATGGGTAACAATCTTTAATTGTTACCTTGTTAACGTCTCGATAGTCATTGCACTGTCTAAAGTCATTCTCACCTCTTCTCGTAATTACTGGCGCACTTCTCCAACGGCTGGCAGATGGCTCGATGATCCCTAGTTTGTGTAACTTGTCCGCATTACCTTGGGCTCAAGTCAACATTGCTGGTGACATCCGTCTAATGGCATGTTGTACTGGCGTTTCGTCGGTAACACGTATGTGATGTTCCGTCAGGTCTGTCATTCCGTGTTCCTCTGACTCTGGTAGTACCCATTTGTCCACTAGGGCTTGGATGATGTCCTTTTGTCGATCATCGAGTGCAGAAATACCGGCGCACTCGGCAAATATCAGCTGTTCGTCCTCATCTCTCTCTTTTGGCCCAAACTCATGCCATTCTCCTTGAAAAACTCTCCACAGTCCTGCTTTTAGCTTTACTTCCATGTCCCAGGCCTTACAGAAATCGATGCCCAATATGATGTCTTGAGTCAACGTCTTCATCACTTTGACTCCGAAACGTTGGGCATATCCGTCGACTACTATATTAAGGTCCAGGATTCCGGCTGCTTCAGTGATACCTCCGGTTGCGCTTCTCACAACTGTACCACACGGCTGAATTCGGCTTTTGAAGGGCTCTGCGACTCTGGTGGTGATTACTGAGATCATCCAACCAGGATCGAACAGTGCTTCGTAATGTTGGTCACCGATAGACATGTCGAAAAAGTATCTGTTCTCCGTTCTAGATCCGTCGATGAATTCTCCATCACTTGAGTTCGGGTCAGCTGTGACTCTCACAGCCTCTCCCCTCCCCTGGACTATAGGTACCGGGATCACATCCGTACCTTTTGTCCCACACTCTTTGGCCATTCTTTCTACCTCGCGCTGGTGGAGTGAGTTCTCCTCACTCGACCGTCCTTTCTTCCTCTCTGGCATGAGTTTGAACTTCTTCTCTTCGGTCAAATCCTCTCTACCTATGACTGGCTCGAAACTTTCCCTGACTCTGTTCTCTTTCTCTAGTTCTAATTCGCTTTCCGTCTTTACCCAACTACAACTGGGTGCGAATCTATCTACGCGCTCGCTCTCGTTTGCTACTTTCCTCGGCTCACGGCCCTCGGCTCTACTCGTCACGACACACGGCTCGGCTCTCTTCTCTACGGCACACGGCTCACAAAACTCGGCTCTCCTCTCCACATCACATGGCGCACAAAACTCGGCTCTCTTCCCCACGTCACACGGCTCACTATTCTCCTCAGTACGTTCCTCAACAACATTTCTTACTGTCTGGTTAGGTTGGAGGGGGGTACAGGGCTGTGCTGCGCCCCCCACACACCGTTTCCCCAGGCGGCTCTCACTGTGTCACAATTTAGACAAGTTAAGAAGTTGCATCCTGGTCTTTTACATACCAGTCATGCCTCTGCTTGGGCTGGCTTCATGGGGCATTGATTTGAATAATGTCCCTGTTGTCGGCACGTGAAGCAGATTCTCTGAGGGCAATCTCTGGCTCGATGTTCTGGTGTCTGGCAGTGAAAGCATGCCCCCACAAACTCCTTGGGCGTCGTTGGCGCTGATGTACCATTTTGCCCCGGCTTAGGTCCGTTTGGACCATTTGGCTTGGGGTAATTTGGTTTCATCCCCGTTGGAAGCATACCAGGGTACGCCATTGGATAGGCAAAGTGCATGGACATTTGCATGGCTTGGGCTGGTGGAGCACTGGCAACTTGGCCCGGTACCATTGCTGGTTTCTGGCTGGGCGTTGCTGGACTCATCGCTTCAACGCTCTTTTCTTCTGTCCTTTCCTTCTCTTTTTTCTCTTTCTTGCTCCTCTTCTTCTTTTTCCTCGGCTTTTCAGTCTTTGCAGAGTGATCGATCTCACTCGACTCGGACTCCGTTTCCATGGCTGCGACCCTCTCGCTCTTCACATGTTTCTGGCCGCTCTTCTTCTCTTTCACGGACGCTAACGGAAAACGCATTCTTTCCTTTGGTGGGGGTGGGGCATATCGTTCATCTAAGTCCTTGGCTCTCTCGTAATCCCTCAGGATCTTCTCCATCTGGCTCAACGATTCAAAATGGAGTCTTTCCAATTGACGACGATAGGCTGGTCCTTTGTGTCTTGGCTGTGGTCGCTCTCAGTTTGTGACTCACTTGTCGAGTCATCTAAAATCGATCTTTGGTTCTCCTTCCGATCTTTCCTTGGCTTAGGTTCCTTTGTGTTACTTTTTCGAATTTTCACACTAATCGCGTCGTCGCTCCTGCTGCTACAAGTGCACCAACAACTCGTTCGACTCTCCTCGCCCTCACTATATTCGATTTTCCTACCCACCTTAATTTGGCTACTCTTTGCTACTTCTTTCGCGCCCTCTTTTCTCTTAAACTCACTGACTGGCTCTCCATTCGCTGGCACCCTATTTTGAGTTGCATTCACCTCACTCATACTACTACGGCTCGATGGGTTTGGGGGGGGGCTGGGGTGGGTCTGATTCCAATCCCACCCCCCCCCCTCTGTACAGGCTCTCTAATCGTTCGGTGCATCCTGCTAGCCGTTCTATTTCGGGGGTAAGACTCAGTCGCGCCATTGCATCTCGCATGTTTTGAGCGTTCGGCGCCATTGTTGCCGACTGTATCGTGTGGGGGGCCGTCATGATAGTGCTCGTTGTTACCATCATGTGGGCACTGGTGGTGGTGGTGGTGGTGGGGGAAGTGGTGGTCATGCTGACTGTCGACATGACTGGGGTGGGAATCGCGGGGTTGAAGCAACGTTGGTCGGACTCCGTCTGCTGTACGTCATTTCGTTTTGTTGTCGTTTTCCCCCCTTCTCCGGCACTAATTCGGCCATATCTCGATCACGGGCCCTACTTTCCCCACTACTCGACTCCTCATCGTCCGCGGATGAAATACGACAACCCCTTCTTCGCGTGACATTAGGAAACGGGCTCTCAGTTTCCTCTGAGAACGCTTCCAATAGGAACGTTTTATCGGAGTTCCCGAGGTCGTAACGCTCACAAAACGGCACATCTGTTTCGTCGGTCAGGGCTAATCTCATTTCGGCTCGCAATAATCTCTCTTTTAGTACTTGTGGTGACCCACTGATACACAGTTGGTACCGTAGTAGGCTCGTGACTATCTGTCCAATTTGCATGGCATCAATGACTTCCCATGCTTGGCCAACGTTGGGGATCTTGATTAAATCGCGCATGCGTCGCTTGTAGTCTTTCATTTCAACTATTGCCTTTGCCATTTCAAAAAAAAACTCAAAGTTTAAATTTTGACAAATTCCGAGGGGGTCGTACAATTTGTATATACGGCCCTATAATGTTCTAAGTGCAGGGACGTACTCACTCGATGGGGCCCCCCCTTTTAAAATTTTTCTTTTCTGGCTGGCTTGTGGCTCGACTTCCCCACTATCTCTTCTTCTTATTCTCTCTCTCTCTCTCTCTCTCTCGCTCTCTGTAGCCGCTATTACTACTACTGAACCGCTTTTCCTGGCGCGCGCTAACTTTCTCTTGGCTGCTGAAATTTTAAATATCCCGGCGCGTCGTTTCTCTTGACCGACCGGCGCACTATTTACAGTCACGTGACTACTTTTAATTTTTATT
Organism: Leptopilina myrica (nomen nudum); assembly: GCA_032872475.1. NCBI lineage: Eukaryota > Metazoa > Arthropoda > Insecta > Hymenoptera > Figitidae > Leptopilina > Leptopilina myrica (nomen nudum). The sequence goes on along the minus strand of CM065462.1, from coordinate 15,002,352 downwards.
TCCGGTCTAACATGTGCTCGAACAGCAAAAAGAATTTTAATTACAAATTTTTTTTTTGGCACAAATTAGTTAGAAAATTTTTATTTGAGATTTTCACGTCTGGCTTTCGGCAATTTATGAGAAAATTTTTAATTTTTATCAATTAAATTTTAACCACGGCAGGAAATTTTCACAAGTCAACAAAATTCTAAATTTCAATGGCAAAGGCACTCTAAGTTTTTCGATTTCACACGCGATGGCAATGGCAACACAATTTCTAACTCCCTGGCATCTGGCAATTTAAATTTTGAAATTTCTGTCAGCTGGTAACATAAAATTTATGTCTGGCGTTAGCAAACAGAATGTCAAAATTATTGGCTGGCTCTGGCAATAGAATTCTAATTTTTTCGGCTATTAATTAACAAAAAAAATACATTTGTCTGGCTCAACTCTCGAAAATTCAGAATTCTTACAAACTTTATGTAACAACAAATACAATAAATATGTTTAAAGTCGTGTCTCGGCTCGAGCTTGGCCCCACGTTGGGCGCCAAATTTTGTGACGTATTATTTTGAACAAATAGAAATTCTGCTCAAAATTTCTGCTTCACGTCAAACAAAATCCGACGCTTTCAACAATTAATATTTTATAAATTTAACTAAATAAATTTCGCCGTCAGGCGCCAATTAATTTTAAAGATTAATTAATAAACTTGACTCGACTCGGCTCAAATAAACTCAAAACTCTCGACCCCTGAGTTTCTCTCTCGCTCAGAGGAGATTCTGCCCAAACAAAGTTGGCAGCAGAAAAGCCAACGGCGAGACACGACTGGCACAGTACTGGTAAACGACTTACCCACGATGACTCGGCTTTCTCGCAATCAAAATCGTTCTCCTCGACTTGGCTTTCCTTGGCAGCGATGCGGCGGTAATCCACAAGGATCGTGGCAAGGGGAAAACAACAATAAGTCTTCACTTTCTCAACCAAAATCACTATTTTTAATTTTCACAAAAACAACCCTGAGCTTCACGCTCCACGGCTACACTCAAAGAAAATATTCTCACTCCACACTTCTCGTGAAAACAACGAAAAATTCGCTACGGCGAAGGACTGTATACCGGCGCGGCAATACAAAATTTTCATTATGGCGGCGAAAGCATTAGCCAGCTGTAGCGTCTCTTGAAATTTCCTCGTGGCTCGTCTTCTTCCTCGTCTCGTTCTTTAAAAGTGGTACTGGCCCCGCCATCTACCGCTTTCCCTCGTTATGCTAGCCGCGCGTCCTACTTTCCCTCGAGTAGTGGGTCAGCTGGCGGTACTAGCTTTTCCTTAATTACCATGAAAATTTGGGGCCTGTCGGCTCGGGCTTTTCTGACAGAAGGCGCGACGATGTCGGATTTTCAGTACTCATGGCACACGTGAAAATTCACATCGTCACAATATATTTTCTTAACATCCAAGATTTTCTTTAATTCTGGAATTAAAAGACGTTGAATGGTCCAGACAGCAGCTGTGTCATGTTGAGTACTGTTCGATAAATAAATAAAACTTGTCATTAATACCTAAAATCTGACACAAGGATTTTCAAATTTATCCACAAATTTTTTTTTTATACAATTTTTTCAAAATGAAAAAAAACAATTTTTTGTATTTTTTTTAATAACTTTTTTATTTCTTAATATTTTTATAAATTATTCTCAAAATTACATTCCTTACAAGAAAATGAATCAATTGATATATACAGAGTGCACAATTCATCAAAATTTATAAAATTAATCAATATTTTTCTTTTTCACAAAAATTCAAATTTTGCGTTTTTGAAATATTACCTTAACATATTAAAATTAAATTAAGCAATTCGTTTTTGATAATTTGAGGAAGCGAAATGGTCAAGAAATGAACAACTTGTTTTTTACAGGGTCACGTTTTATATAATCAAGAAGGTAAAGATTCTTTGACAAAGAATGATGTCGATAAGTCAGTCGTAAGACTTTTAAAAAATGAATATAATTTAACGATTCCCGTAAACATTAATAATGAAAAATACATTATTACAAACACATGTGCCTGTGACAGTGTCATTCAAATCTTGGCAACAAGTACTAAAGATTCAACGGATTACTTTCATTACATAGAAAAGGGGCGGTTCATATACTACACATTTAAACTGTACTCTGTTAAAACTCTACACGGCAAACTGTGCAATGAAAAATTCTGCATTGATTAAACTCTCCACAATTAAATTTCTAAATTCTGCACAGTTAAATTGAGCACTGTCAAAACTCGACACATATTTATTGTATAAATAAAAGTTATGAATTTTAAACCATGCACAGTTAAACTCTTTACGGTTAAATAGGTCTGTTCGAGTACCTGGCTTTATTGTTTGAAGGGTTCCTTTTAAACAGTGGTCAGTCTATTGTACGCACATGTATATATATATATATATATATATATATATATATATATATATATATATATATATATATGGGGGAATCCGCGTCAAGTGATCAATGGGTCTTTTGGTGCAATGTTTATTTCAATAATTTTTTACTCCTAAACAATTAAACATACAAATTTGACAAAGTACATTTTGGAAAGGTTTTTTCATGCTCTTTTGATTAAAAATAAGCATTTTGAAAAAAAAATTTTGACCCAAAAAAATCAAAATTAAAAATAAATTTCAATTTTTGGGGGAGAAAGACCCAATTTTTTTTTTTTTAACGAAAGCTGAGGTTTTTTCCTAAAAGGACATATAAATGGTAAAGTGGGACTACAATGTTTAAACATTGAAAAAAAGAATTTTCTACTCGCTGGAGCGCTCAAAGCCCGGTTTTAAGCTCCGTTTAGGAGAAAATTCTTTTTTTCAATGTTTAAACATTCTAGTCCCACTTTACCATTTATATGTCCTTTTAGAAAAAAACCTCAGCTTTCGTTAAAAAAATTGGGTCTTTCTCCCCCAAAAATTGAAATTTATTTTTAATTTTGATTTTTTCGGGTCAAAATTTTTTTTTTCAAAATGCTTATTTCCAATCGAAAGAGCATGAAAAAACCTTTTGAAAATGTACTTTGTCAAATTTGTATGTTTAATTGGTTAAGAGTAAAAAATTATTGAAATAAGCATTGTACTGAAAAACACAAAAATTTAACCCCCTCCCCCTCGGAAAATATTGGACTAGGTAAAAAAATATTTTCTTGAAAAATTACTATCTATGAGTACTACAAAAGCCCCAAGTTTTGCTACGATAGGAGAAAAATTTTCCTCCACCTTGATCACTTGACTTGAAATGCCCCATATATATATTGGAATTGAAAACTGATATTGGAATTGAAAATTGATGTTGGAATTGAAACTTGATATTGGAATTGAAAATTGATATTGGAATTGAAAAATTGATGTTGGAATTGAAAATTGATATTGGAATTGAAAACTGAGAATAAAGAAAATATGAAAAATTGGAAGTAAAAACAAGTAAAAGAAAACTGCAAAAAAATTTGGAATAAAAAAGACGTTTATTTATATATTTAAAAGTAAGTTTCATTATATCTGTCAACTTTACGAAATAAAACCATGGCTAATAAAAGAGAATTAGTTAGTTTAAGTGATGAAAATTATGATATAATTGATAATAAAAATGCAATGTTAAATAATGACCATATGCATGAATTTCAAAAGCTTTTAGAAAGACAATCAAATTTGTTTTATAATATGCAAAGCACTTTATGTTTACAAGCGCTTGATTGGATAGTTCCAATCGAAAAAATTAGAGGCACATTTAAATACTTTTTAGTGGTTCTTTCGAATCTGGTCACTGGATTTGCATTCATTATGATGGAACATGACTTTATATTTTTGACAGTCTTAACGAAGGATATTTAAATGAGGATCCAATGAACTATTTAATTCGATTATATGCATTTAAACAATCAGTATTATTTTCAAATGTTTATCAGCAACCGCTAGGTAGTGTTGATTGTGGAGTATTTGCAATAGAATTTGCAACATCGTTATTTTTTAATGAAATGCCAAACACTCTCTTTTATGATTATTTTCATATGAGAAATCATTTAAAGTTAATTTTTAAAAACAATCATTTAAGTCGTTTTCGGTTTGAAAAGAATTCTATTATTCCACGTTTAATTGTTAAGTATGATTGGCAATATCTTTTAAGGAAACCAGTTGAAGAACTCCTATCTGGAAAAAGAGACCCTAATCAAATTATTGATCTGAATATTCATTGTAGGACAATTTCAAATAGTACAAAGATAATCAATAATGTTTCAAAGACGCAACAATATTCAAATCAATCAGTTAGATTTCCAACGACAACATCCGGATAAAAAAAAGATTGAAGTTATCAATAATGAAATAGATTTCTTGCATAAGAAAAGCAATATACAATGTCAAAAAGAATATGAAGAAGAATTACTTAAGCATAAAAATTTGTTGAGTCAAGTTGATGATTCAAATGATGATAACATGAATGAATTAGTTAATTTAGAAAATATCGTTGCTTCCATTCCCACATTTAAAAATGAATATGATACTGTAAGGGAAACAAATTCTTTATTTAAAACTGTCTGAAAAAGTGTAGCGGAAAATCAAAGAAATGATCGTGCCAGACAAAAATTAAAAAGAAATATTGAAAATATAAATCTTGTAGATGAAGTAGATCACTTGTCTATGAAAACAAAAAAGAGTCGGGCAGAATATCAAAATATATATAGGGAAAAAATGAAATTGAAAAAACGGGAAAATAAAATAAACTCTTCTTTTGATTTAAAAAATGTAAATTCGAATCAATCTGCTGATTTAATAAATGCAATATCTCCGGTTGCAGCAATAATAACTTCGCAATTACAGGATAGTTGTGAGAAAAGGAAAAGCTTTTCAATTGAAAAAATTCGAAAAAGTAGGAATGAAATTCAGAAAAACTATCGGGAAAGTAAAAAATTGAAACTTAATACACAATAATCAATTGTTTCTCTGCCAAGTATAGCAAAAGACAAGATTATTCATGAATTAAATTCTAATGACAATTATCTGGGAAATATGAATTATTATTGCAATCATTGTCAAGCTAAGCATTTTAAAGATGAAAGAGTTAGTGGCAAACAAAATAGTTTCAATGATTGTTGTGGTCATGGTATTGTTATATTACAATTAGTGCAATATCCAGAAGATTTAAGAATATTGCTAGAAGGACTTCATACAAAATCAGGTAATTTTAAAAAGAATATAAGATAGTATACTGGCATTCCAGGAGTAATTCACTACTTTTCGGAGTACCCTCACCGATTTCTTTCAAACTTGGTAGTATTACATTTGTTGGTCTAAAGTTTCAGAAAATCAATTTTTTAAGTAAAATCAATTGTTTATTTAAAAGTTACAACAATTGCTCAAAATTGTTTAAATGTCCATATCTTTTAAACGGTACAAGATAATTGAGTTTTCTTTTTTGCTAAACATTCATAAAGACGAGACGCTTTAAAAATGTTACAAATATTTTTTTCTTATTTTTTTAATTAAAAAAGTTATTTAAATAATTAATATTAACTTTTATCAGGAATTCAAAATTCAATGACTTACGATCCAAAAAATTCCTTTTTTTCACACTCTTATATTCCGAAGAAAAAAAGTTGCTATAGTTTTTTAATAACTTATAATTTAAACAATTATTCGCTTGTTAACAATTAATTTCCAGCTAAATGATCAGCTGTTGTCTCTTGCGCTTGACTACTGCTACGTCACGTTCGTCAAATATTTATCCGTCTATAAATATTTGACGGACGTGACGTAGCAGTAGTCAAGCGCAACAGACAACAGCTGATCATTTAGCTGGAAAATAATTGTAAACAAGCGAATCATGGTTTAAATTATACGTTATTGAAAAACTATAGTAAGTAACAAAAATTTAGATAAAGAACTTTTGCAAACTATTGAAAATATTATGAGATATGTTTTTAATCATGGTCAGATGTATGTTGCATTATCAAGAGTAAAATCATTGGATTCCGTAAAAGTATTTTTATGGAATAATACACTTATATATAAAGGTTTTTCCTGATCCACCTGGACCATCTATATAAAAGCAATTATTAAAATTGACATCTTTCACATTGTTATTTTGCAAATTGTAAAATAATGTCTACCAATTCTTTTTGTTTTTCATTTAATTTATTATATTGTTCTTGCCCAATAGTTATATTTTCTAGATTAATTTCACTGTTTACTATTTCAGTAACTTCATTTACTATTTGTTTCATTTGTGGAAAATCTGACTTTCTTCGTCCTTCTGCATAAATTAAGGTATTAATTTGAGAATAAGCTCGCTTTTAAGCTTCTTGTTGACCGACATAACATGTTCTTTTTGTATCTTTTCGTTGATAATGTACTTGACCTCTTTTATTTATAATTGTTTCTTCTTGAAATGATTTTGGAAATATTTTAGAACACTTTCCATTTACAATGCATAAACTTTCTCGACAAGGTCCAAGTATATTATGCCTCATAATAATTTTATGTAAATCTGGTTGAATATTCTTATCCGAAATTGCAGCTGAAATGTAACGGTCGATGATAATTGGAGTAGATAATTTATGATTTTGTTTTAAGATTATAAGTATATGTGCATGAGACAAGCCATGCTTTTGGAATTCAATTACAAATAAATGTCCGATTGTGTCGCCAAAAATTTTTTCTTTTATAATGCAGTTAATTAAATTATTTTTTGTTATGTTAAAAACTCGTGCACAGATATCATGACGAACAGAGGCTACTTGATCTGGAAGAAGATTTTTAACAATCTGACGCCACTTGGGATTACAGGTCATTTTTATGAATAAATCTGGCTTGCCAAATTTTCAAACAATAGCCATTGAATCTTGAGAATTTTGCATCATATATCGAGGTGATCCAATAAAAGTAGATAGAAGAACAATCGTTTTTCCATACCTGGTTATATAGTAAATAGCAATTGTAATTGGGGGATTTTGTCATTGCTTTCCGAAGCTAATCATTCTTGATTAGGCATTTCTTCTCCCATCATTTCGTGTGCTTGACAAAAAATATTAACATCACGAAGTACACGATCAAGACTTCTCAAAATTTCGAGATCAAGATGGATATTATTATTTGACCTAATTTCTGTAACTTCATTTGGATCAATTATAAAAAGTTGGCCATAACTTGTATTTTCACCCAATATGGGATACAAAGTTGTATTAATTTGATAATAAATAGAACCTTAAATTTTGAAGCAAAATGGCCCAGAGCTTCTTTCTCTAAAATTTACTAAATTTGCATTAAAAGATGCGAATGATAATGAACTATTATAGCTGCGAATATTCTTTAAAAATGCATTAGATTGAGGGTGGTTTCCTTCAAAAAAAGTTTTAATTTCAACAGGTGGTTCTAGTAATACTGAATACAGTTCTTACTCAAAAACAAAAATTAATAAATTTAGACAATTTCTATAAATAAATTACCTATGAAATATATTTTCAATTTTAACATGAAAACATCAGTTCGAACTAATATTTTTCATTTAAACAAAATTATTGAAATTTTCCTTTTTTTATTACTTTACATTTATCATTTCAAATGTTTCTAAAAGAAAATAATAATAATAATTGTATTTATAGGCTAACTGGAATTATGCACTGCAATCCAGATTAACATTATATAGCAATATGCAGAAGAATAAATAGTAACTGGGAAAGGTACAACGACATAGAAAAACAAATACATCAATTGTAATCAAACGATTACAAGTGACTATCAATTACTATCAAACGACCAACAAACGAATGCAAGTTAAGAAAGTGAAAAATTTCGAAAATGCAGTGCAGCGTGAAGATGGCACTCCATTATTAAATTTTGATTAGAATTTTATATTCATTTCATGTTTGATGAAAAAAATAGAAACATTTTAAAAGTATTCAGAATCTGTTCTTCAACACAAAAATATTAAATTTAAAAATATATTATAGAAATTATTTTTTTGGGCACTTATTTTATAAACAATTGGAAAATCAATGTGAAATTGAAGATAGAATTTTTATTTTTGAATATCAAAGGATTATAAACGTCTATTAATTACTATTAAACGACCAAAAAACGAATAAAATGCTGAAAGTATTATATTTGTTTCTTGTTTTTGAATAAAAAACTTGATTTCTGAATATTATTTGAATTTGCCGATTGAAAATGTTTTGCGCATGCGCATCGTGTAGTATGTCGGGTTAATGAATGTTTTTAGTAATGTTAATATTTTATAATATTTCAACTATCAAACGATTAAAATATACTATCATTCACTATCAAACAACCAACAAACGTTTGCAAACAATAAAGTAGCTTTTTATTTAAGTTAGGGTCCTTATATGAAACGAGTAGATATGCAAATTAGGTAAAGAGAGACATTCTAATGGTATTTACCTTCTAAAGAGGAAGAAAGCAATACCGTTACCTGAAGAGTGATAGCTTTATACTATGTTCATTGAATTAAAGAGAGATGGGTATACGTTAACTTTTCAGCGTTATAAACAGAGAGGGATTTATGTCTATTTATTAGAAAGAAGGAGACAGAAAGATATTTTCACTAAATGGTATTGAATAGTAAGAGAAACGAGAGGTCTGCTCGAGTATCTGGCTTTATTGTTTGAAGGGTTCCTTTTAAACAGTGGGCAGTCTATTGTACGTACACGTATATATATATATATATATATATATATATATATGGGGCATTTCATGTCAAGTGATCAAGGTGGAGAAAAATTTTTCACTAATCGTAGCAAAACTTGGGGCTTTTGTAGTGCTCATAGATAGTAATTTTTCGTAAAAATATTTTTTTACCAAGTCCAATATTTTCCGAGGGGGAAGGGGTTAAATTTTTGTGTTTTTCAGTATAATGTTTATATCAATAATTTTTTACTCTTAAACAATTAAACATACAAATTTGACAAAGTACATTTTGGAAAGGTTTTTTCATGCTCTTTCGATTGGAAATAAGCATTTTGAAAAAAAAAAATTTTTGACCCAAAAAAATCAAAATTAAAAATAAATTTCAATTTTTGGGGGAGAAAGACCCAATTTTTTTTATTTATTTTTTTTTAAACGAAAGCTGAGGTTTTTTCCTAAAAGGACATATAAATGGTAAAGTGGGACTAGAATGTTTAAACATTGAAAAAAAGAATTTTCTCCTAAACGGAGCTAAAAACCGGGTTTTGAGCGCTCCGGCGAGTAGAAAACTCTTTTTTTTAATGTTTAAACATTCTAGTCCCACTTTAGCATTTATATGTCCTTTTAGGAAAAAACCTCAGCTTTCGTTTAAAAAAAAAATAAATAAAAAAAATTGGGTCTTTCTCCCCCAAAAATTGAAATTTATTTTTAATTTTGATTTTTTTGGGTCAAAAATTTTTTTTTTCAAAATGCTTATTTCCAATCGAAAGAGCATAAAAAAACCTTTCCAAAATGTACTTTGTCAAATTTGTATGTTTAATTGTTTAAGAGTAAAAAATTATTGAAATAAACATTACACCAAAAGACCCCTTGATCACTTGACGCGGAATCCCTCATATATATATATATATATAAAATTTTGACCCAAAAAAATCAAAATTAAAAATAAATTTCAATTATTGAGGGAGATGGATACGATTTTTTTTAAACGAAAGCTGAGGTTTTTTCCTAAAAGGACATATAAATGATAAAGTGGGACTAGAATGTTTAAACATTGAAAAAAAGAATTTTCTCCAAAACGGAGCTAAAAACCGGGTTTAGAGCGCTCCAGCGAGTAGAAAACTCTTTTTTCAATGTTTAAACATTCTAGTCCCACTTTATCATTTATATGTCCTTTTAGGAAAAAACCTCAGCTTTCGTTTTAAAATAAAAATAAAAAAAAATCGTATCCATCTCCCTCAAAAATTGAAATTTATTTTAAATTTTAATATTTTTGTGTCAAATTTTTTTTTTCAAAATGCTTATTTCCAATCTAAAGAGCATGAAAAAACCTTTCCAAAATGTACTTTGTCAAATTTGTATGTTTATTTGTTTAAGAGTAAAAAATTATTGAAATAAACATTACACAAAAAGACCCCTTGATCACTTGACGTGGAATCGCTCATATATATAGTAATATGATTCTTACTCATAAGAGTGTTACTGTCGTACTCGCATATCATTGTACATGTATTGTACAGGATAAAAATTATGCATCTAACTTTTTTTAGACTTTTTTTAGAACTTTTTTTTAAAAAAGTCAGATTTTTCAACAAAAAATAAGTGAATTGAAAGTGAATCAGTGTAAGTGAATTCCTAAATAATAAGTTTTAAATTTTTTGTTGACATAAAAGAATATACATTTTCATTTTTAAGTGATTTGATAATTTCGTTATAAAAACTAAAAAGTTATTTCCACATATAAGAAAAAGAACAGAATTTTTTTTTGTAGTACAGAAGTGATTGAATTTAGTTATTAATTGAAATGATATAATTTTCTTTTTGTCTATGGGTCAGTCCATTATATCTCACCTAAAGCCGTTGCGGCCTATTTTTAAAAAAATCTCATAATTTGTAAAAATGATGTTTAATATCAATAGAATTCATTTTTGAGAATTATTTTATACAATTTTTTAAATTAAACTCAGAATTTTAATTTTTAAGTTGAGTTTCACAAAAAAAAGGTTAGATTGACAGTTATGAAAATTTAATAAAGAAGCATGGAAATAATTTAGATAATACAAATTTCTTGATTGATATTTGTTAAAAATGGGCTTATTTACTTGAATAAATAGATTATTATGCAAACATACCTAAAATAATAGATAAAAATTGATTTTAATATTTACCTATAAAAAGTCAAAAGTCACTGCATTTTAATTACATTTTTCTAAAAACTTAATAAATATTAACAAAATTTAATACTACATAATGTAAAGTACCTTCAATGTACTTTCATATTATGTGCTAACTTTTTAATTATATAATAAAGAAATATGAAAAATTTTACCTTTAATATTGAGTGTTTCATGATTTTCAGAGATTTTAATCACTTATTTCTTCTCAGGTGCAAGACGAAAAAATCTATTTTTTGTCTTAATATTTAAGTTTGACCTTCTTTTCCATTCTATTAAATTTTGGTGATGGTTAATGAGCTACTTTTCAGTTTAAATTTAGTTTTAAAAATCTGCTTCCAAAAGCGAGTTTGTTGGTTAAATAGCAGGTAATTTTATAAAACTGAAGTTGGCTATCACAATAGTCTTGCAAAAATCTACTTGTATTTAACCAAAAAAATGTGTTTTTTCAGCAGATTTTTTAAACTAAATTTAAACTAAAAAGTAGCTCATTATCCATCACCAAAATTTAATAGAATGGAAAAGAAGGTCAAACTTAAATATTAAGACAAAAAATGGATTTTTTCGTCTTGCACCTGAGAAGAAATAAGTGATTAAAATCCCTGAAAATCATGAAACACTCAATATTAAAGGTAAAATTTTGCTTCCTCATCAGGAAGCTTTGCATTCGTGACGATTTTCAATTTTTCAAAACATGGTTATATGGACTCATTTTCATCTAGGATATATGTATATTAAATTCTGAGCAAATGTCCAGATGTATGTGTGTGTGTGTGTATGTCACAAAAAATGGTGTACAAATTATCTTTAACAAATTTTAATGGATTGCCCTGAAATTTTGCAGGTTTATTGCAGTCATTAATACCTAAAATCTGACACAAGGATTTTCAAATTTATCTACAAAATTTTTTTTATACAATTTTTTCAAAATTAAAAAATAATTTTTTTGTATTTTTTAAATCATTTTTTTATTTCTTAATATTTTTTATAAATTATTCTCAAAATTACATTTCTTACAAGAAAACGAATCGATTGATATATACAAAGTGCACATTTCATCAAAATTTATCAAATTAATCAATATTTTTCTTTTTCACAAAAAATTCAAATTTTGCGTTTTTTGAAATATTACCTTAACATATTAAAATTAAATTAAGCAATTGGTTTATGATATTTTGAGGAAGCGAAATGGTCATGAAATGAACAACTTGTTTCATATTTCTTTATTATATAATTAAAAAGTTAGCACATAATATGAAAGTACATTGAAAGTTCTTTACATTATGTAGTATTAAATTTTGTTAATATTTAGAAACTTTTTAGAAAAATGTAATTAAAATGCAGTGACTTTTGACATTTCATAGGTAAATTTTAAAATCAATTTTTATCTATTATTTTAGGTATGTTTGCATAATAATCTATTTATTTAAGTAAATAAGCCCATTTTTAACAAATATCAATCAAGAAATTTGTATTATCTAAATTATTTCCATGCTTCTTTATTAAATTTTCATAACTGTCAATCTAACCTTTTTTCTGTGAAACTCAACTTAAAAATTAAAATTCTGAGTTTAATTTAAAAAATTGTATAAAATAATTCTCAAAAATGAATTCTATGGATATTAAATATTGGAATTGAAACTTGATGTTTGAATTGAAAATTGATATTGGAATTGAAAATTGATGTTGGAATTGAAAATTGATATTGGAATTGAAAACTGAGAATAAAGAAAATATGAAAAATTGGAAGTAAAAACAAGTAAAAGAAAACTGCAAAAAATATTTGGAATAAAAAAGACGTTTATTTATATGTTTAAAAGTAAATTTCATTATATCTGTCAACTTCAAATCTGATCACTGGATTTGCACTTATTATGATGGAACAAGAATTTATATTTTTGACAGTCTTAACGAAGGATATTTGAATAAGGATCAAATGAACTATTTAATTCGATTATATCCATTTAAACCACCGGTGGTATTTTCAAATGTTCATCAGCAACCGCTAGGTAGTGTTGATTGTGGAGTATTGGCAATAGCATTTGCAACATCGTTATTTTTTAATGAAATGTCAAACACTCTCTTTTATGACTATTTTCATATGAGAAATAATTTAAAGTTAATTTTTAAAAACAATCATTTAAGTCGTTTTCCGGTCGAAAAGAATTCTGTTATTCCACGTTTAATTGTTAAGTATGATTGGAAATCTTTTTTACGGAAACCAATTGAAGAACTCCTATATGGAAAAAGAGACCTTAATAAAATTATTGATCAGAATATTCATTGTGGGACAATTTCAAATAGTACAAAGATAATCAATAATGTTTCAAAGAAGCAACAATATTCTGCCATACTCCAATCCAAAAGTAAAATTACAAATTTATTTTATTCAGATAAAGTAGAAGTTTTCTCTAAAGAAATTCAAACCATTCAGTTACATTTCCAAAGACAACACCCGGATAAAAGAAAGTTTGAAGTTATCAATAATGAAATAGATTTCTTGCATAAGAAAAGCAATAGACAATGTCAAAAAGAATATGAAGAAGAATTACTTAAGCATAAAAATTTGTTGAGTTAAGTTACACGGTGAGCTTGGCCTAAGTTCCACCTAAAAGTTCTTGCCCATTCAATTTTTTTTCTGGTATCGATTCAGTAAAGCCATAAGATAATTTTAAGACCAAAAAGAAAATAATCGATCGTTAAAATTTTAAATAAACTCAATTTTTCGATTTTTTTAAAAATAATTATAATACAGTTCAATCAAATTAAGTCTTAAAAATTTAACTTTAAATTTAAAATTTGTTTAACATTGACAAAGATTTTCCATGATAAAAAGCACTGAAAATTACTTTAAACCCCCAAAAAATTCCAAAATGGTTATAAAAATTGTGACTAATCAATATTTAGAACATTTTGGTACTAGGACTACTAGCGTCCATTGCTTGTTCGCTGTAATATTCAAGACCTCTTTTGGTTTCATCACAAAAATCAGGAATTACTGCTAGACTCAGGAGAACAGAAATTTATATGTCCTGGATTTCTTGCAATTTCACAAATATAACAAGAACAAGTTTCTTTTTCGCACGATTTAGTCTTAATATTTCTAATTGGTTTCAGCGTAGAAAAATTTGGAAATTTCGAAACAAGCTTTTTTTCCCTTTTTTCGTCGAACAAGATCCTTCTACAGCCATCACACAGAACAAGAGGTAACCTTTCATCAGACATATGGTACAAAAAACCGTTTCCAATCGATCTTTTAACTTGCCTTGAATACGATAAACCGTTTTGTTCTTTCGAAAACATATCAAACAAATTTTTAGTATATTTTGCTCGTGCGTTCAAGTTCCTATTTTAGACATTTTCAACGAAAGCAGCATGCAAGTACACTTTTTAAATAGATGATAAATTTGATAAAGACAAAATAAATAAAAACAAAACAGTTGCCATAGAAACTGTAACAATTTTAATTTTTAAAAACTTTTAATTTTTTAAATTTCTATTTCTGGAACTAACATTCGAAATTTTTTAAAATTTGCTGATTTATATCTATTTTGGTATTTTGTGAGGTTCTAAAGTAATTTTCAACGCTTTTTATCATGGAACATCATTCTTCGATGTTAAAAGAGATATTTAAAGTAAAAATTAAATTTTGTTCTCGTTAATTTGATTAAATTATATTCAATACTTTAAAAAAATCGAAAAATTGAGTTTATTCAAAATTTTATAGAACGAATTTTTTCTTTTTTATTTTCAAATTATCCTATGGCTTTACTGATTTGATACCGTAAAAATATTGGATGGGCAAGAACTTTTAGGTTGAAGTTAGTCCAAGCTCACCGTGGTTAATAATTTAAATGATGATAACATGAATGAATTAGTTAAGTTAGAAGATATCGTTGCTTCCATTTCCACAGTTAAAAATGAATATGATACTGTAAAGGAAACAAATTCTTGATCTAAAACTGTCCGAAAAAGTGTAGCGAAAAGTCAAAAAAATTATCTTGCCAGAAAAAAATAAAAAAAAAATATTGAAAATATAAATCTTGCAGATGAAGTAGATCACTTGTCTATAAAAACAAAAAAGAGTCGGGCAGAATATCAAAAAATATATAGGGAAAAAATGAAATTGAAAAACGGGAAAATAAAATAAACTCTTCTTTTGATTAAAAAAATGTAAATTTGAATCAATCTGCTGATTTAATAAATGCAATATCTCCTGTTGCAGCAATAACAACTTCGCAATTACAGGATAGTTGTGAGAAAAGGAAAAGCTCTTCAATTGAAAAACTTCGAAAAAGTAGTTTTGTTACAAAATCCAAGGTCAAATATATTACCAAATTAACACTGCCTTATATCCAGATAAAGGTGAAGACCCATGTTTTGGTCAATTATTTATTTATGATCCTGAAGAAGCAATTTATTATAGATTAAAAAGTAACGAAAATTTAGATAAAGAACTTTTGCAAACTATTGAAAATATTATGAGAACTTCTAATACATACACAAAGTTTTTTATGATGATGTCAGAAGCAATTTAATTAGAAACTGATTTAGCAAAACAAAATAATGAAGAAATCCCTGAGTTACAACTATTGTTTACGTTGAAAAAAGGTTTTAATAAGAAAAGATATAATTTTCAAAGTTACATTGAAGTTGCTGCAATTCTCAATACAAATTCAGAAGGAGAAATACTAGAATCTTATGTAACGGTTTATAATAAATTTACAAAGGAATTGAAATCAGTTAGTAATTTAGATCCAAATGTTGAACCATGGGTCTATCCCATATTTTATCGTCTTGAAAATAAAGGTTATAATATTAATATGATTTGTAGTGATAGTGATTTTAGAAGTAAAAACCATACTATTTCTAGGTCTGTCTATTGTATATACAAAATTGCTATTAGAGATAAGGAATTCAATCAATTTTTATATGGAGGAAGATTGTTTTAACAG
This sequence comes from Leptopilina myrica (nomen nudum), assembly GCA_032872475.1. NCBI lineage: Eukaryota > Metazoa > Arthropoda > Insecta > Hymenoptera > Figitidae > Leptopilina > Leptopilina myrica (nomen nudum). The sequence goes on along the minus strand of CM065462.1, from coordinate 14,986,564 downwards.
TGGGTAGTTGACAATTATATAAAAATAGAGAAAGATAGATTGCAATTTTGTGCAAATAATCAAGCTCAATTGAGAAGTGAAAAATGTCAAGGACTAATCGATTATTTACAAAATCATGAGTCAGAAAATGATGCACATGTTGGAAAAATGCTTATATTAACTTCCACTTTTATAGGATCACCTCGTAATATGATGCAACAATATCAGGATGCTATGGCTATGGTTGGTCGCCATGGTAAACCAGATTTATTTATTACAATGACCTGTAATCCAAATTGGAAAGAGATACAAGAAAATTTGTTACCTCATCAAACTGCTGCTGACATACCTGATATAGTAACGAGAGTATTTGCATTGAAGGTAAAACATCTTTTAAATGTTATTGTAGAAAAAAGTTATTTGGAGAAGTTAAGTCTTACGTTTATGTTATTGAATTTAAAAAAAGAGGATTGCCACATATTCATTTATTAGTTATATTGAAAGAAAATTCCAAAATATTAACAGTTGAAAGTGTTTATCGTTATATTTCTGCAGAAATTGCTGATGAAAGTAGCAATCGTTTCTTGCATAACATAATAATGCAAAATTATATTCACGGATCTTGTGGAGATTGGTGTTTAATTGATGGTAATTGTTGAAAAAATTTTCCAAAGAGTTACCAAGAAGAAACTACAATTAAAGACAATTGTTATGTTCGTTGTCGTCGAAGAAATAATAATAAATAAATAAAATAAAAAAGCAACAGTATTAATCGTTTACCCATACATTTACCAAATGAACAGAATGTTATTATTCGCGAAAGGAAAAATAATAACAATGTTTCTTTTGATTTACAGAAAAATACAAAATTTATCGTTTTTTTAAACCTAATGAGCGTGATAGTACTGCTCGTCAGTATTATTATACAGAAATACCAGAACATTATACGTGGATAACGAAATCTCTTGAATGCAGAAAAAGAATTCGTAAAGAAAAAGTATTCGGAAGAATGTATTCAATTAATCCACGTCAATTGGAATTATTTCACCTTAGATTATTGTTGCTTACAGTAAAAGAAGTTACTTCTTTCCAAAGCTTAAGAACAGGTAATGGAGTTATTCATGAATCTTTTACATCTGCATGTTTAGCATTAGGACTTATAGAAGATGATAGTGAGTGGATTAGGACAATGGAAGAAGCTACTTTATGGATGTTGCCTTATTCACTTCGACAATTATTTGTAAGAATTCTCATTCATTGTCATCCTGTACATCCGGAAAAACTTAGGGAGAAATTTAAGATTCCAAAGTCAGAAGACTATTCAAAAATTGACAATATTGAAGCTGAAAAAATAGCTTATAGGAATATAAAATCAATGTTATTGAATAAAGGATATTGTTTAACTGATTTTCAGGGTTTATTAGATATAGATGAAAATTTTCCTGAGCAGGTTGATGATATAAGTATTATGGAACATATCAAGATAGGAGAGGAGAAATATACTAAATTAAATGTTAAACAAAAAAATATTGTTGATTATATATTTGAAGTAATAAAAGATTCTTCTCGTAATAGTTGTAAATGCTTATATATTAATGGTTGTGGAGGATCTAGAAAGACTTTTTTATATACTACCTTATGGTATTTACTAAAGAGTAAAGGAATAAATGTTTGCAACATGGCTTTTACAGGTACAGCTGCCACTCTGCTTCTTAACGAGAAAACTGTTCATAAAATTTTAGGCTTACCTGTTTCACTGTACAGTGATTCATCTTCAAATATTGAAGTTTAGTGGAAAAATTGTTATCCTAGAAGGAGATTTTTGACAAATTTTACCGATAAAAGGACGATGTACTAGATCAGAAATAATAAATTTATCAATAATATATAGTAAATTAAGGAAACATTTCCGAAAGTACACATTGAAACATACGTGTATTGGTTAACAGACCGAGGAAAGTATATATCTATATATTTTTTCTTATTTTGATTTAAAGCCCACTGCTTGGTAAACTTCTGAAAACCCACGTGCTTCTAACGTGAGAAATATCTTATACATTTGTATTAAATATTTCCTATAATTATGTAATGTGAATAAAAAGAATGTCTTTGTCTAAATTTAAAGGGACATTGTTTTCAAAATTTAAAGATCCTCTAACAATGAAGCACGCGTCAAACTGTATCAACTGATAAGATTATATTTTGACAATACATTAAATTTATGAATGAATTAAAATGATCTTATTTTTCCTTTAATTCAATATTATATTTTCTTTTCTAGAAAATTTGTTGCTTTGTTACCAAATTAGAGGAAATTGTTCCAATAATTATTTAGTAATGCAACTTTTTATTCTTTCTAAATTATCCACTACTAAATTAGATAATTTTGTTATCTTTCTTTCGTAGGATAATTATTTAAATATATAATTAATAACAAATTAAAGTTTAAATAGTAATTAAATTTTATTAATTATTAAATTAATCTAAATCTAAATCTTCTATATGAATTGACTCAATATATATAAAATAATAATAAAAAAAATAACAGCAAAAGTCATTCACCTTGGTTTTGTGTATAAATTTTCACACTAAAATATTTCGGTTAGATTGTCCGTTTAGATATTCTATAAACAAAATTTAAATAAAAGTTTAGTATTTAATTCCTACAAATCCTGCCTCAAAAACAAGGTCAAGTTTTCCCTAAACCCTAAATTAACTATTCTATTAATAAATAAATATTCTTTAAAATTATAAATTTTTCTCAATTTTGATTTATTTTAGATATGATAAGTTTATAATATCGAAAAATGATCAAAATTTATCCAATTCATATAATAAAATCTATTTATTTATCTTAAAAATTTTAATGTTTGGGATCTTTGATTAAGATTTTAACGTCAAAATAATACAATTCAGAATTATTTATTTATCCAATTTTATTACATAATAAACATACATTTGTTTAGAAGCAATCTACTAAAAAATGAAAAATTGAAAAAAATAATTTTTATGGTAAATAATTTTTGAGCACTAATTGTTGTAAAATTAAGTTAAAATGTGACTGGGTTTCTTTAATTTTACCGTTATAGAAAGTATATAAATATTATGTCAAAAAAATTGAAATTTTTTTATTTTTTCAAAAATTTTGATTTATACCGTTCTAATTAATATTTTTTTAATCTGTAAATTCATAATCCTTCCGTGGGCCAATACCTAACAATCTGCCAAATTTAGTTTAAATCGGTAGAAGCGTTTTTGTGTTATTAAGGAACAAAGCTTCTGTGACAGACAGACATACATACATACACACATACATACATTAAAATTTTTACGACTGTTTCTGGAATCCTTTATGTCCATAACAACTGTTTATTCTAAAAGTTTTAAGTTTCAAGCAATGTACAGACAGACGTCTGATTTTATTAATAAGGATATAATAAATTTATAATATCGAAAAATGATCAAAATTTATCCAATTCATATAATAAAATCTATTTATTTCTCTGTAAAATTAACTAAATAATTAATTAAAGTAAATTAATTATTTCCTATTGTAAATAACACCTTCCGACAAAATTAAACTTTTTTTGCACCCATGAACGAACCAAAGATTTTCGGAAACTAGAGCTAAAAAAAGATACCCGTGTCTGGCCGTTTTTCGAGATTAAGTCGTTTACGGTTTTTAGGGGTAAAAACAACCCTCTAATAGAAGGTAACCAATTGTATTGCAAAAAATATAGAAAAATGGTATATTTTTATTCAAAAATTCTTTAAACCTTATTGGGACTATTAAACATATCCTTACTAATATTTCAGGTCAAACCGTCAACCCTTCTTTCATGACATAAGCTTTATCACCTATTTTTCCTTGAAATGGTTTCATCGATTTATCATACCATTCTTTGGATTTTAATTTAGCATTTAATAGATTTTTAGCTGCTAGTGCCCTTATTTCAATTAATTTGGTAATAAGTTCAGTTAAATAGGAACCGTAGGTTTCGAATTTAACCTCCTGAGGGAAAGAACTAGGAGAACGAGCAGTTTTTCCACAAACTAACTCATAAGGTGTGAAATTAGTGGCTTCATGCACGGATGTATTGTAGGCAAACATTGCAAAGGGTAATAATATGTCCCAATCGTCATAGTCTTTAGAATATTGTTTTATATAATCTGCTAAAACTGCATGACTTCGTTCTAAAGCGCCATTTGTTTGAGGCCTATAACCAGAGGTTGTGACTTGCTGAACTTTGAAAAGTTTGGATAGTTTTTACATCAATTTGCCAATGAACGAAGTACCTTTATCGGTTAATATTACTTTTGGGGCTCCATATACTGAAAACAATTCTTTGGCAACAGCATGAGCAATGGTAGTTGCTGAAATATCTGGGATTGCAACGGCTATACAATATTTGGACAAATGGTCCTGCATAGTGAAAACGTCTAGGGGTGTGTCAGTTATAATCATAGGTTCTCTAGTTTTTGCCCTAACTAATTTTTGTGTTTGGCATGTGGGACCTTTTCTTACAAATTCTGTCACTTGTTCTTTTAATCGTGGCTAACAAAACTTTTCACGAATTCTTCTATATGTTTTCACTATTCCTTTGTGTCCTGCTATTTTACTTTTATGAAATTCACTTATAATGTCTTCTCTGTTTTCTTCTTTGGGAACAGATACTTGTCCATAACACATAGTTATATTAATGTTACTATTATAGAAAACTGATCCAATAATTTGTCTTAGTTCTCCTCTTAGCAGTTCATCTGTAAAGTCTCCGTGTCGAGAAATTCTTATTTCTTTTACCTTTTCCTTAGAAAGAAGTATTTTTAAATTCTGCATTTCTAAACTAATGTCTTCTTTCGATAATGGATCATAGTAATTGTCTTTCACTATTAAAGAATATACGTTATATCGTCCTCTAGGGGTTACAAGAATTTGTCCTTTCGTAGGATTTTTATTTTTTATTTCTTCGGGATCTATTACTGCGATGTCAATGAGTAATCGGCTTATTGGAGTCGTGAACTCGCAATTGGCTAATAGAAAATGAACATAGTTATTTCGATGATAAGTAAGATTTTCTCTGTCACTCGTGATATTTGAAGATTTTTCTGATATTCTTGAATAATTCGAAGGAAAATTTGGAAGAATGCTGTTTATAGTATCAAAATTATTCACTTGTGTTTTGTTGTTCTTGGATTCTTCTTCATCTTCCTCTTCTTCGTCATCTTTATTTTCTTCTTTGCTTTCCTCTGCTTCATTATCTGTGGTTTCCTCTTCTTCATCATCTGTGTCGACTTCTGTTTCATATACTGAAGTGTGATAAGGTGTTGACATAGCTTTTGGAGTTTTAAAAATTACTGGTGAATTGGGTTCTGATGTTGATGGTCGGAAGGTAACATTTTTGTTTTTGTCTATTTCATTTTTTTGTGGTGTTTGATGTATTGGTTGTTCTGGTTCTATTGTTTCTGTAATTGATTTTTCAATATTGAAATTCTCTGTTTGATTTTCCTGCCACATAGATTCACCTTTAGCATAATCCAAATAGAAATCTAATTTTTGTGAAAATTCTGAGTGGTCTCCGGGGATCAATTCATTAGCTGCTTTATGAACTGATTCGTCATTGTTTCCATCCGAGTGTATAATCCAATCTCTAGGAGATTGTGGTGTTTCTATTAACCAGTCTTCATGTTGTTTTAAGGATTGATCAAAACGTGATATAGAATTTCCTAAATCTTGAGCTATTTCCTTTCTGTTTAAATTCATCGCTTTGTTTTCTTCTTCGTCAGAACTTTCTTCACTTTCACTGGCTGGTGGTTCTACCGTTAATACTGTTTTTTCTGGGCTTGGAAAATATACAATTTTGGGTAACAGTTCGGGGGATGCACTTTTCGGCCCAGGCATATTTTTTATAGCTGCTGGTGGAAGTTTCAAACTCGGAAGCATACTTTTACTAGGTTTTTGAATAGGAGGATTAGGTATCTCTATTTCTTCGTCAGTAGTATCTTCGTCTGAATCTTGGTCTATAGTTATTATTCTAGGTTGTGTTCTGGAAAAAGCGTCTGCGTTTGTGTTTAGCTTTCCTGATTTATGTTATAATTCATATTCATAGTCCCTTAACTTTAATCTCCATCTAATTAATCGCTGTCCTGGATCTTTTATTGTCTCGATCCATCTTAATGGTTCATGGTCGCTTACTAGAGTAAATTTCTTTCCATAGATGTATGGTCTAAAATGATGTACAGCGTATAATACAGCTAGACATTCTTTTTCAGTTGTTGAATAGTTTATTTCTGGTGCATTCAATACTCTAGAAAGATACGCAACAGGAAGATCGAATCCGTCCTTTTCTTGATTCAGAACTGCGCCTATAGCAAAATCTGATGCGTCTGTTGTTAGTGTGAACGGTTTCTCATAGTCGGGGTATTGTAAAATTGGACTAGTACACAAGGCTTCTCTTAGCTCTCTAAAACTTTTTTCTTGCTGTTGTTTCCACTCGAATTTCACTTCCTTTTTTAGTAAATTAGATAATGGTTTAGCCTTTGCTGAAAAGTCTTTAATGAATCTTCGATAATATCCCGCTAATCCTAGAAATTGCTTTACATTACGTGGCGTTTTAGGTCTAGGAAAATCTTTGACAGCTTCTATTGTTTTAGGATTAGGTTTTACTCCATCACTACTTATTATATGCCCTAAATAGGCTACTTCTTTAAAGAGAAATTCGCATTTTTCCGGCTGTAGTGAAAGATTGGCGCCTTTTAATCGTTGTATAAACTACGATGTCATCTAAATATACGAATAATTTCTTCTTTTTGGGAGGGTGAAAATCTGTATTGTTTAGTATGGATTGGTATTTCATCATTTGTAAGAATTTTGTGTTGAACCATATGTGTAGGAGTTAGTTGTTCTCCGGGAAGATGAAAACTGTCTGGAAATTCTCTAACTAGTTGTTCTACATGTTCTTTTTCTTCTTTATTCAAATGATCTAGTCTTAAATATTCTAAAATTTCTGAAACTCTGTTTGATGATGGTATGTATTCTTCTTCTGTAAAGTAATCATAGGAGTCTTCACCTTGTAATTTATAAAATTCAAAAAGGTATTAACTCTTGAGGTGGTATATCAATTTCTGCGTCTTCAGATGTCTTATTTATCGCGTAAATATGACAAACTCCATCGTGATTTGTTACTACTCCTTCACCTAATAATAATCCTTCCTCGGTTTGTATTAAGGGTAAATATCCTTCTTTTAATTCAGGATTTAAAACATCGATAGGTATTACTTGTCTGGTTCTGGCTTTAATAGTTACACTTTTTCTTTTATTGGCTTTGTTTTCTGTCAATGCTTCTCTAGATTCTACTGATTCTTTATCTGTGAAAAATATTGGTTTTATAGGGTCAGAGTGTGTGACAATGGTATTATGCCAAAATGAAATTTCAACTTTTTCTTCACGTAGGTACTCTCGACCTAAAATACTGTCGGATTCTATAGGGAAATTAATAGATACTACTTGCTTCGTCTTTATTTCTATCTGAACGGTTCCCAATGTTAATAGTTTGGTAGGAACAATTCCGGCTATGTGTATAGCTTCTTCTTGAATTATTCTCAATTCTGGAGATATTATATTCTCTTTAATTATATTCACATTAGCACCTGTATCTATTAATAAGGTTGCTGATAATTTTTGGAAACTTGGAGAATTAATTACTATTAATGGAGATTCTCTGGAGTTTTTAGCGTGGAAGATGTGTTTTGTAATGAAAGAATTCTCGCGTTGGCTGGACGCTCTTTGTAATCTTCGCTCGTCGTCGCGTCTGTCCGTCGAGTCGTGTTTAAGTTTAAATTACTCTTTTCAAAAGAGTGTAGGGACTGAGCACGTGGTGGTGTTCTATTCAATTCTTGAGGCTTGTTAAAATATGCTTCTTGTGGAGGAGGATATGGGTAAAATGGATAAGAGGTATATGGCATATAAGCATTAGGGAAAAACGAGTTTGGGTGATTAGGATACTGTGGAGGAAAACTGTTATTTGGACCATATGGTGGATACGGGTTTCTCAATATACCCGTGGGAGTAGGCGATTGAGAACGATATCTCGTTTGTTCATTAGGATATGAAAATTGTACTCTATTACTGGGACTTCTTTCTCGATATCTATAATCTTGGGGTTGATGTCGTGAATAATGATAAGCATTATAATCAGGTTTATGACTATCGTGACGTTGTTCGAATTTCAACGCAATCTCAAAAGCATCGTCAAGCTTTTCAGGATTTCGGGCTTCTATTATTGTGGCCATAGCATCAGGAAGTCCTTTTATGAAAGCTTCTAAAGCACAATAATTTAGGGGTTGCATTTGGGTATTGGCACTAGGTGCTCCATAAGAACTAGCTAGTGTTGCATATGCTCCTGCTAATAATTGGGACAGTCAGTCATAAAACTCGCTAACATTCTCATTTCTGTTCATACGAATTGTGGATATTTCCTGTAAATACCATGCATATGATTTATGAGTAGAAAATCTTTGTTTTAAATGATCTATTAATTGTTGAATGGTTCCAAAAAACTTACCATGAGTGCTTTTTGTAGCAGCACCCTTTAATTTAGCAAGAACAGATTTCAAATATTGATCTTCGCAGTGTTTAGGAATAGTGGATTCAGCATTTAAAATATCTTCTATAAAATCTTTTACGGGCATATTATGACCGTCGTAAAAAGGAATATTCATTATACCTTGTTGCAACGCAAAACATTCAGCCATTGAATTTACCATAGTATCATGAAGGGATCTATTCATTGTGGTTGTGAAGGTCGCGCCACTCGCTTCTTCCGTATTATCGTCATCATTGCCCTTTTGGTGTTTATTTTTACGAGTCATTATGATGTTAATTTAAAATAGTTCGTTAATAATATCGAATGAAAATGGGAGTCCTAAAACTCCAATAATATCTGAACTGTCGTTACAATTTATTGTTTGAAATTCTACTACCGTATAATTAATGCAAACTTTTGTTTCTCCGTGCGTTCGTAAAGTACCGTCTCTTAAAAAGTATTTTATTATACGATTTACACCTAAAAAGGGGTCAATTCTGTCTTCTTTAATAATATTAATAGGTAATGAAGGATCTAATATAAATAGACCTTCGTTATGTATGAAAAATGAAGATTTTAGTGATATTAATGGATATAATTCGCTATATTTGAGTAAAAACTGAAAGTAAGAACTCATCAATCAAATTATACAATCCTTTATTATAATTTTACTCTAATGAAGTTGAGAATTGACTTTAATTTTAATGATATTTATCAGTTTGGTTAAATAAATATGTTTGATAAATTATTGGGCTTAGTATGTTGAGTTATGTACCAAATTCTTAGCCACCAAATTATTGAAAATAAGGTCACAATGAAAAGTATTGTTGATAGTATCATACAATACATATAATATGTAGTGGATTAAAATGTAAATTCACTAGGATCTGTATTAAGGAAAGGTGATCCTAAAATACCTCTCAACTTGGGTTGATTTGGATTAATGAAAGTCTTAAATTTTATTGCTTTATTAGCAATTACTATCTTTACTTTTCCAGATGTAATGAAAGATCCGAAATTTATTGTGTATTTTTCGTTTCTGTTTATTTCAGTATTTGGAGTGAGTTTACTTTCGTTTATTATATTAATATTTAAGGCAGGATTGCTTAAAAGAGTCCTCTGTTGTCTATCAAGTTTTTAGAACAAATGTGGATTTTTGGATAAATTTTTAAATTGAATGAAACATTGTTATCATGTTCACTCATGAGAAAATTCTACGAATAATAGAGGATCTTCTGAATAAATTATTTCTTAAGAAATTAGCTACACGACGCCTCATTCGTCTTTGAATTGACAATTCACGTCTCCAAATTTCTCTTCTATAAATAATTGCTATTCTTTCAAAATACCTAGTTTCAAAAATCTGATCTAGAAATGGCGCTCCTACAATACCGATGATTTCAGAATCGCAGTGATAAGAATCAACTTCAAACCTCAAAGAAAAATCGCTAAATTCTATCAATGTACTCCCAATAGTACGAATTGCGCCTTGTCTAGTTATGATTGAATTATTGCGTTCGATATAAACAAATGATGCTATAGCTGATTCTTGAATTAAATTTATTGATAAGGTATGATCTTTTAAAACGTTACCTCTATGTGAATTAAAATAACCTGAAATTAATTCTACGTAAGGATAATTGTGTTGGTTATAATCAAGAATTGAAAAATAATTAGTCATTTTATTTTACAATTCTTTATTTTTATTTAATAAAAATTGTTTTTGTGAATAGTATTAAAGAATAAGGCAATGATTTTCTTTAAGGTTAAAATTCGCCGATCAGCGTAAAAGTATCTCTAAAGTAAGCCTTAAATTTAATAAAATTTGCAAAGTTCTTTATTTTAACAAATTCGCCGATCAGCGTAAGATGATAAAATCAAGGACTTGAGTGATTAATAAAGATAATTGTTCTAATAACAAAATCGCCGATCAGCGTAAAATGCCATTAGTAAAACGAAATTCGCCGAACAGCGTAAGAACGATTTTATACAACTTGTTCTTTATTAAGAGAAGTGTATATTTGTTTATTAATAAAATATAATAATTTTCTTTGAAAAATGATTTAATATTAAAATGTTACTAGAGTGTCAGTTAAGTTTTCTTTATTCTAAGTGTTGTAAGTGTTTAACTTGCACCCAGTGTAAGGAAAGAATAGTGTTTAGTACAACTCTAATCTGCGAGCAGACTATCAATTCTAAGTGTTAAAACTAACAACTTGCACAATAACCGAGTACAACGCGGACTGAATTGCCGGCTAGAGAAAGAATAATTAGAAAATTAACTGATTTATACTCCCAATAAAAGTTAATTTATAAAAAATTTTGAATATTTATTTTTAATTTAAGAAATATTGCAATTGTTAAACAAAAGTGACGAATCCCACCGCTGCCACCAAATCAGCTGTTACATCCCGAGCGGAAGGCGAGGTTAAAAGGTTAGGTTAATAACTTTTTGGAGGAATGGTAGGCTGATTATGGTCAAGTTGGTAAAGCTTGACCTTTATTTTTAAGTAGGATCGTTTGTACTTGTCAAAACTACGGGTTTTGCGTTAAAACAAAAGAATATTCCCTTTTAATACATTTATTTAATGATTCAATAATTATATTACAAATAGTTACATAAATGTTACTTACTAGTAGATTTAAGGTTATAGCGCTGGTCGGTATAAGTTTGGTTTTCAAGGTGTTGTTTCAATTGAATGAAACTTGGAAAGTTTGTTTTGTTACACTTATGTAACGTTCACAACTTTGAGACTTTTGCGTTTGTTTCAAGAGTTAATACCGCTTCTAAGTGTTACTTTTCGTCACTTGCACCTATTACGGAAAGAAACTTGTTTCTAAGTGTGAGAAAAGCAACTTGCACAATAATCGAGTACAATTCTATCCGCAATTGCCGATTAAAGAAAGAATTAGTGAAAAACTACAATTAATGAGACTTAACACGCAAAATACGACAGTTAATATATTGAAATTATAAATTCGAAGTGTCAAATTGCCTTTCTTGCACCCCTTAGGGAAAGAAACTTGTTTCTAAGTGAAAAACAAAGTTAACTTGCACCTTAATCGAGTACAATTCTAAACCGCAATTGCCGATTAAAGAAAGAACCTAATAAAATCAAATAAAAACTGAAGGGTCGCTCTACAATGAGTAATGGTCTATAAAACCGCACCGGAACATTTGACAATTTTTGTTGAAAAGGCTTTGGCTTATATACTAATAAATTATTAAAAGTGGGAGAGTTTGTAGACAATTATGGGGGTAAAAGGTGTCAATTCCTAAGAATAATGCTCATTCCTTATAAATCTATTTATAATCAAGCTTCGAAGAAAGAATCACATCCATCGACAATGGTTCAGTACTTTTACCCCACATATGGAAAAGTGAAGCTCGAGTTACAGGCAGTGATTCCTAGAACTTTGGTTGCGCAATTAGGTCACAGCATGCGAGTTCGAGCTTACATGACGCAATGTCGATGCAACGCATTCTTTCCTATTTTGGTCAAGTTTTACTTCTTATGTGGAAAGAGTGAAGCTCGAGTTACACGCTATGATTCCTGGAACTCGGATTGCACAATTAGGTCATAGCGAGCGAGTTCGAGCTTACATGACGCAATGTCGATGTAACGCATTCCTCTCTATTTTTATTAATTTTTCTACCTCTTGCTTTGTTTTTCTCTATTTTAAAATTGAGACAATACAGCGAGTATAATGCTTCAATTTTACTTTTATCTCAATTTCAGATTTTCAAGTCTTTTTAACACCCGTATTATGTGTCAAAATAAGATAATTGCATTCCTCCAGCTTTTTGTTACATTGCACATACACAAAACATATTCCTTACAATCTTATCAAAAATAAAAATGTATCTGGGATGTAACATTATTTATAATTTAATTTATTACAACTAAAAAAAAATAAAGAACCCATTTTTAATTTAAATTTTTTTTGCAGTTTTTTTAAATACCACGGTTATTAAATTTTATAAAAATCGGATAATTTTTTTAATTTGTCCGCCATTTTGGATACGCCATTTTGAATTTTTAAATAACGAGTTCAGATTTGTAACTAGCGACCACAAAAACCCTTAAATACGAAGTTTTATAAAATTCCAAAAATTGTAGGGCGGTATTCAATATATTGATTTAGCTTAGGGGTAGGTTTTGAGATAAGGGTTGGGGTGAAAAATTGAAAATGATAGGCTGTATGATATTACAATTAACCAAAGATTACTTTTTAAAAAATCTAAATTTTTTTAGTTTTATTAGCATTTTTTTAAATAAATCGAAAGAGGGGTAGTTTTTGGGGTTGACGGTTTGACCTGAAATATTAGTAAGGATATGCTTAATAGTCCCAATAAGGTTTAAAGAATTTTTAAATAAAAATTTACCATTTTTCTATATTTTTTGCAATACAATTGGTTACCTTCTATTAGAGGGTTGTTTTTACCCCTAAAAACCGTAAACGACTTAATCTCTAAAAACGGCCAGACACGGGTATCTTTTTTTAGCTCTAGTTTTCGAAAATCTTTGGTTCGTTCATGTGTGCAAAATCGTGTCGGACGGTGTAATATTTTGGTGGGTTAGGTTCAATATTTATTAAATCTTTCAAACTGCCACATCGATATAGCCTACTACTATATTAACGCAGCTCATAAGAATATTCAATAAACTTACGATTTGCTTTTGTTACCCCTTCAGGAATCAAAACTGAGGTTAAAAGTTAAAAAGAATTTAACAAGTTTCTCAAACTTTTCTTCCAGGGCTTGACTTTGATGATTATTTTTGACTTAACAAGTTATCAGTTGTAAAACAACTAATTCTTGAATAATTTTTACGATTTGTTAGTATAAGTGTGTTATGTGTAATAATTTAAAATTATCAGGTTGTAAATTGCAAATTCAATAAACTCCTGAATAATTTTTGTGTTTAAAATGTGAACGTGAATCATTTTTACCACTAGCAATGTGATTTTGGACTAAGAGAGCGAAGCCTTCGTTTTCACGGCTTTTATACCCTTTTTTAGACGCTATAGAAACTTCCAGAATTTTCTAGAAGTTTCTATTACTATTATTGGCCCTTATTCACTTCCGGTGAAGCATGGTCATTTCCTTTACGCAAAGCTATTGTTCTCTCTACTCACGGAAATTCATTACTCGTCATCTTCTTTTCACCAATAATATTTAAATTTCCTACGTAAGGACAGAGGTATACTTTTTCTCTCTCTGGTCTCCAACGTGTCTAACGTTTTACGAGAACAATGCCATTGTTTAGCTGTCAATCATTTTTCTCTCAGAATTAATTTCTATTTCTTTTAATTTAAATAAATCTTTAAATAATAAATTATCAACAATCTAATTTTTTGTAATAAAATATGCTAATTTTTATCTATTCATCCATATAAATTTTGCTATTACTTTACTTATTGCAAGTAGTTTTAATAATTTACAATATAAATTTAATTGTTAAATTTTATACTATTTATATAAAACAAAATATTACTATATAAAAAATTACTATTATACTAAATTTTATACAAATTGTGCCAAAAAATTATTTTATCTTTAAACAATTTTTAAATTCTTCAAGTATGAAAATTTCTTTTCTTTTCCCTAACCTTGGCATTTATAATTTATGTTTATAATTTATAACAATTTTAATTTTAACTATTGAAATACCATTTCAACATTCATAGAAAATATAAGAGCTTTACCAGAGGAAACAGAATTTGTAGATTTCCTTCTTAAAGTTGGTAATGGTGAATTAAATGATATAGATGATAACACCAAGTACCAGAACATATTATTCAACAAGGAAATATAGATATTGCTGAAGAAATGTATGGTCATTTGATACAACAGAAAAAATTTAAGGATTTGTCAACGTTTGCAATTTTAGCACCAAGAAATGTTGACGTTGATGATATTGATAAAAGGGTGGTAAATTTCTGAGATAGTAAAGGTGAAAAAGTATATAAAAGTATTGATTCTACTGAAAATTGTGATAATGGAAAATTTACTCAAACTTTATTACTAGAATGTTTGAAGACTCTCTGTCCGCCTCCTTTACCACCACATGAATTGCATTTAAGAATTAATTCCGTTGTAATGCTTATTAAAAATCTTAGTAATTTCAGATAACTTTTATAGTACTATCATTAACTTGTTACTATAATTCCCTAAAACATTTTTATGAGGTAGTAGAAAATTTAAGTTATCTTGAATCATGAAAAATTGCATTTAACATTTATTATCTCAAATTAAAAATTTCTTTATTTCATTTTGATCATATTTTTCTCATTTTTCTTAAGGAAAAGGATGTAATGAATATGTTATTAAATAATGTTTCTAAAATTTTTATTTATACATTTAAAACGGAGAATCTAAAATAGTGAAAAAAAAATTTTATGATGGTTAAAATCAATTGAACATTTTTGTTACTAGCAATTCGTTTTTCAACCTTTTTAAAATGTAGTTTAATTTACAGTAGTGTTATTGTAATAATACACGACTTTAAATTTTGGTATTTGTTTTGTATTATGCGATCCCAAAAACGCCTAACTAACAATATTTAGCAGATTTCAGCAATTTTCAAAAAAATCTTCAGCTCCATTACATCCGCCATTATGAATTGGTAACTTCTCATCTTGAATTTATTTTTAGCGACCTCAGAAATTTTCATGTGATAATATTCATCATTCTGATTTTAGAACATTTCCGAAAAATCTCCAGCCATATTGGATCCGACATTTTGAATTTTTAAAGTTTGCCTTGGATTCGTATCTAGCGACCCTAAAAACCTCCATGAAGTAAAATGCAGACCGATTTAGATGAATTTATTTAATTTAAAAAATTAGGTAATAATTTTGGATTCTCCATTTTGAATTTTAGAATTCACAACACAAATACTGACTAATTTATATTCAAAGGGTGGCATGACAATTAGGGTCAAGCAACAATTTTTCGAAATCCCCATGCTTTCGCCAAACTTCAAAAATGCAAATTTTATATCTCTCAAGAAAGAAAAATGTAAATTTTTTGCTCCCATACTTTCCCCATATTTCGGCCATAATTCAAATTTAGAAATTTTTTTACCCTAAAAGATAAAAAAATCATAATTTTTTGCTCCCATATTTCCCACATGTTTTGGCTATATTTCAAAAATGCAAATTTTTTCACTCTAAAGAGAGAAAAATTACATTTTTTTGCTCCCATATTTTCCCCCAAATTTCGACCATAATTTGAATTTGTAAATTTTTTTACCCTAAAAGATAAAAAAATCATAATTTTTTGCTCCCATATTTTCCCAATGTTTTTGCCATACTTTAAAAAAGCAAATTTTTTCACTCTAAAGGAAGGAAAATTCAAATTTTTTGCTCCCATATTTTCTCCATAATATTTCTGCCATAATTCAATTTTGGACTTTCTTTAAAAATGCAAATTTTTTACTCTAAAGGAAGGAAAATTCAAATTTTTTACTCTCATATTTTCCCCATGATTTCGCCAAAGTTAGAAAATGCAACTTTTTGCGCTCTAAAATATAAAAAAATTAAATTTTTTAGCTCCCATATTTTCCCCATATTTCGACCACAATTCAAATTTGTAAATTTTTTTACCCTAAAAGATAAAAAAATCAAAATTTTTGCTTCCATATTTTCCCCATGTTTTGGCCATTCTTCAAGAATGCACATTTTTTCACTCTAATCTAAAGTATCTGTATGCAGATTTGCCAAATTCCCTATGCAAAAAAAATTAATTATTTGATTTAATTAAAGAAATATTAGTCTTTATTAAAAAAAATTAATTGTGATGAATAA
This sequence comes from Leptopilina myrica (nomen nudum), assembly GCA_032872475.1. Lineage (NCBI taxonomy): Eukaryota > Metazoa > Arthropoda > Insecta > Hymenoptera > Figitidae > Leptopilina > Leptopilina myrica (nomen nudum). The sequence continues at coordinate 14,970,191 of CM065462.1, read as the reverse complement.
TTAAATATTTGATACAAATGAAGATTTAGTTACTTAAAAAGAATTATTTTATTCATGCAAATAAATATTTATTTTATACCGTCGAATAAAATACATAGATCTAATAAATATTTACTTGGTTCAAATAAATATTTATTGGAAAATCGACAATTAAAATAGGGGAGTGCTGGTAGGGTTGGACAGGTGTTAAGGTTGAGCCATCGCGTTTATTTTGTTTTATCACACTAGCGCCATCTGTTTTTGTACTTATATTCTTGCTACTAATGCCAGTCAACTTTTCACATGAGTTTTAGTCAAGTATACGAACGTATACTTTTGTTTTTTGCGAGTCATTGTTATACGCTCAACAGAAACTTTTTTGTGGTGTCAAAAAAAGAGAAGTAAATGTAGAATAAATATGCCAAAGACAAAGTAAATTTATTGAAATTGTTTATTAAGATGTTATACGAAAATGTGAAATAAAATTTGGGGTTTTGTGTGACACGTTTTTTGTTCTGTGTGGTATGTCGCAAAACGACGCGTGAGTTAGCGTTGAGCTAGGCCGTGTCGTAAGGGTTGAACCGCCTAAAATTTTGCAATTACGAAGCGTACTTGCAACAGAAATTCATTTTTTGACTTAAGGAGGTGTCAAAAACTTTATTTCTAACGAAAAAAGAGGAACAAATTTTTTTCTTTAATCTTTTTTTATTGTTTTAATTTAAAATTTTTTGATTTCATTCTTAAGAAATAAAATATCTAATGTTATGCAAAAATGCACAATATGGGATTTGATTTTAATTTCATGGTTCCTTTCCTCATTTTCATGTGTCATTCTTGTTAAATTGTACTAATGTATTTTAGTACCTTTCCGTCATTTTTAAATGAAGGAAAGATTATTTCGTATATAAGAGGGAATGATTAAATAAGAACAATGAAATTTATTTTAATGCATAAATTTATATGAAAGTTTCTTTACAAATCCCTATTTGGTACTGTCGATTTCATCCATCTCCGTATGAGACACCCTTTGTCCCCCATTGAGAGTATAAGCGATCAACATTAATTTAACAATTTTTTGTTCTATTGGCAAAACAGCAATTTTATTGATTGGTCTCTTTAACAAATTGTTAGAAAATTTCAAAGTCACACATCTAACAACACCATCACTTCCAGGATGCAGCTCATGTATTCTCGCTAATGGCCATGGCATACAAGAAACGTTATCATCCTTTACTATTACAAGCATATCCTTTTTTAAATTTTCGGAGTTTTTACACCATTTTTTACGAATGTTAAGTTCATTTAGATATTCGACGTTCCACCTTTTCCAAAAATCTTATCGTGCTTTAGAAATTAATTGCCATGCGGATAAACGATTTGAAGGTAATGGCTTTAAATCAGGTTCAGGTAAACTTGTCAATGAGTCGCCTATCAAAAAATTTCCTGGTGTTAAAGCTGATAAATCATTTACATCTGATGAAAGAGGAGTCAATGGTCTCGACTTTAGAATAGCTTCTATTTCAACTGCAAGAGTATAAAACTCTTCGAATGTAAACAGAGAATTCGAAGCTACTCTTTTGAAATGATGTTTAAATGATTTCACTCCAGCCTCCCATAATCCACCAAAGTGAGGAGAAGAGGGAGGAATGAAATGAAATTCAATATTTTTGCTACTTGTGAAATCGCTAATATCATTTTTGAAATTTTGAGATTTAAAAAAAACATATATATCATTCAATTCATTTCTTGCACCTTTGAAATTTGTTGCATTGTCGCAATAAATAGACTGTGGTTTGCCACGGCGAGCAATAAAACGTCTTAAAGCTCCTAAACATCCTTCCTTGCTCAAATCGCTTACTAATTCAATGTGAATTGCCTTGATAGACATACAAACAAAAACACATATATAAACTTTGATTCTTTTTTGATTTCGGTATTTTCGTTCTTTTATAAAAAAGGGACCACAGTAATCAATACCAACTTTATTAAATGGTCTTATTTGTGTTACCCGTGATTCAGGTAGATTACCCATTTTGTAATCAGCTAATTTCGGTTTAGCTCGAAAACAAGGGACGCATTTACGTATAATTTTTTTAACTTGATTTCTTCCATCTACAATCCAATACTTTTGTCGTATAGAATATAAAGTCGCTTGTTGACCTCCATGGTAGGAAATAGTATGAAAATGAGAAATAATTAATTCACTTAAAAAATTCGATTTCGTCAAAATTATTGGATGTTTTTGATCAAATGAAATATTTGCATTTTTTAAACGACCTCCGACACGTAATAAACCATCTTCGCTAAGAAAAGGATCCAAATTGTAAAGTTTGCTTTTCTTATTTAAAGGTTTACTTTTTTTTAAATCGTCAATTTCGCTTTGAAAACATTCGTTTTGTACAATTTGAATTATAACTGTTTCCGCATGTTTTAATTCTACTGTTGTTAAGGGGCCTTTGTATTGTTTATACTTAGGTAAAAAACGAAAACAGAAAGCAATAGTTCTTTTCAATTTTATGAAACAAGAAAATTTTTCCCAAGTATTGATTTGAAAGTTAACGTTTAAACAAGTTAATTGTTTAGACTCAGGTAAAGGATCATTGGATATGTTTAGTTCAAATTTTGGCCAAAAAGTTTCATTTTGACATAACCAAGAGGGACCTTGAAACCAGTTATTATTCGTTATAAATTTATCTGGTAATTGACCTCGCGATAATTGATCAGCAGGATTGTTTTTAAAAAGGAACATGACGCCATTGGTTTATTTCAGTTTTTGATTGAATTTCAGAAATTCTATTTGAAATGAATGCTTTTAATGAATTGGAATTAGCGCGTAACCAATGTGATACAATCTCTGAATCAGTCCAAAGAATTGTTTTTTCAATATTAATTTGAAGTGAATGCAAAATTTTTTGATGTAAGTTTGCTATATCGTCCGTCTTTGTCACGCGTTACGTGTTCTTTAAAATGTTTTTCACATTCAATTTCTTCTTGAGAAAAATTAGATTGAGTTGGTCAATGGACCAAAATTTTTCAATGGTTGATTGTAAATCTATTAATATGCATTTAGTAAATTTATTGTTTTGTGAATTTTTGTGAATATCTAAACCGCCAGCAATTATCCAACCCAATCTAGTTTTTTGTAAATAGAGATCATCTCCATTTTCAGACAAGTTTATAGAACCGATTGAAAACAAAGATAAGGTAGGACCGGCTCCAATAAGCATGTCGATTTTATCAGGTTTGTGAAAATTTGGATCGGCCAATAAAATATTTTGAGGAATTTTAAGATTTTCTCTATTAATAGTTTGATTTGGAACTAAATCGGTTATATTTGGAACAACGAGAAAAGTAAGAGTCCGTTTGTATTCGTTATGAATAGATTTGAATGTTACTTTTAACATACTATTTACTGTGGTAGTTAAATTGTTCAAAGCTCCCACAGAAAAACAACATTTCGTAGTAGAAAGTTTCAATTTATTTAGTAAATTTCGTGTAATAAAATTGGCTGTAGCACAAGTGTCTAATAAAATTCGAGCTTTTATTTTTTTATTTTTATAATCAAATACTTCAACCATTGCACTTGTCATTAAATGAAATGATGATACCGTAACTAGCAAATTTAATGAAATGTTTAAATTATCTGTTAATAGTCATGCTTCTTTATTTTCACCCTGATTCTGATCCTGAGACTTTGTAAAATGTAGCAAAGTATTGTGTCGTTTGTTACACTTTTTGCAAGTACCAAATTTACAATCTTTTGTTTTATGATTACGTAAACAATTTACGCATAAATTAGCATCTTTTACCGTTTTGAAACGTTTGTTAACTGTCAATCTTAAAAATTTGGTACACTTAAACAAAGAATAAGAATCAGATCAAAGCATACACTGTTTAGAAGTTGTTGTAACGAGAGCTTGTTTTTTAGATTCGATTTTACGTTTTTTATTAGCGGGAGAATTTTTTATACTTTCGTCCCATTTGTCTAAAGTTAATTTATGTAGTTTTTCATCGATAATAGCAACTACAATTTCATGAGTTATATGAACTCCGAGTGACGCCAAAGATTGAAGATGTTGCTGTGATTCATCTGCAAGAGCAATCAAGCCTTGATAAGACTATTTTTCTTGCAATAGCAAACGCAATAACAAATTTAAATGTCGAGAAATTAATGTACGCTTATCTTAGTATGATTTTTGCAAAAGTTTCCATGCGCGATCGTAATTTTCGTCTGTTATTGCAAAAACTTGAATTTTGCGCAAAGCTTCGTCTTTTAATACCGATTTTAAGTATTGCAATTTTTCAACATTCGTAATGTCGTCGCGTCTGTGTATCGTAGTAATAAATGTGTCCTTGAAAGACAACCATTCTTCCACCTTTCCACTAAAAGTTGGAAGTGTGGCTTGTGGTAATTTTAATCTTCTATAGTTGCTCGAAGCATTTGAAAGTCGTTCATTTTCCGAATTAGAATTTACTTCATAATTATGTAAATTACTAGTTTGTTTTCTTTGTGTTACAATTGTAACATAATTTTGAGCTGATGCTAATAATTTAAAAAATAAATTGTTTAAAGTTTTTTTATCGAGAGTGTGGTCAGTTTCAGAATCAATTAATTGTATCTCGTTATACAATTCATCAATATTAGAGAAATATTTGAATACCGAATTGTATCGCAATTGTAATTTAGCGATTTGAGCAGGATCATATGAATCGAATTGTGCAAGAAATTCTTCGAAAGCTGTTAAATGTACCTTAATTGTAATAACTTTTTGTGAAAGAACGCTTATACGATTAAATTCCTGCATTTTGAATAATATATAGGTATGAATTTATTCAAAATTGTAAAGTAAATGATTATCAGATTGAATATCTAAAAATTATGTAAATAACACACAATAGATAGGATACTTTTTTTAAAAGTAAGACTCATTAAATTGACATACCTGATAGAACCTGATAAGTGTCTGTGAAGAAGATGAGATGTTTTGAACGCATTGTCTCAAAGTAAATGTATATGTTTTAATAACGGTGTTTTAAACGCATTGCCGATTTAGTATCAAATGTGATTGAGGTGTATTGAACGCATTGCCTCATTGATATGTAGTTGTAGTTGTTGAGGTGTTAAAATGTATTGCCTTAATTTGATTGTCGAATATGAAATTTGTTTGAACGTTTTTTAAGAAATTTTTGTGGAAATATCCCCTTTTGCAAATCCTTCAATGAAATCAGTAGATATGCAAATTAGGTAAAGAGAGATATTTGAATGTTGTTTGCCTTTGAAAGAGGAAAAAACCAATAGCGTTAGATTTTCTACGTTATGAACAGAGAGCGAATGATGTTATTATTACCGAGAGAAAGAAGAAGACAGAAAATCTGTAAAGAGAAACCAAAGGTCTCTTCGATTACCTGGCCTATTGTTCAAAGGGTTCCTTTTAACCAGTGGGAGTCTATTGTACTTGTATATATATATATATATATATATATATATATGAGCGATTCCATGTCAAGTGATCAAGGTGGAGAAAAATTTTTCTCCAATCGTAGCAAAACTTGGGGCTTTTGTAGTACTCATAGATAGTAATTTTTCGTGAAAATATTTTTTTACCCAGTCCATTATTTTCCGAGGGGGAGGGGGTTAAATTTTTGTGTTTTTCAGTGCAATGCTTATTTCAATAATTTTTTACTCTTAAACAAATAAACATACAAATTTGACAAAGTACATTTTGGAAAGGTTTTTTCATGCTCTTTCGATTGGAAATAAGCATTTTGAAAAAAAAAATTTTTGACCCAAAAAAATCAAAATTAAAAATAAATTTCAATTTTTGGGGGAGAAAGGTACGATTTTTTTTTTTTTTTTTAAACGAAAGCTGAGGTTTTTTCCTAAAAGGACATATAAATGATAAAGTGGGACTAGAATGTTTAAATATTGAAAAAAAGAATTTTCTCCAAAACGGAGCTAAAAACCGGGTTTTGAGCGCTCCGGCGAGTAGAAAACTCTTTTTTTCAATGTTTAAACATTCTAGTCCCACTTTACCATTTATATGTCCTTTTAGGAAAAAACCTCAGCTTTCGTTTAAAAAAAAAAAAAAAAAAAAATCGTACCTTTCTCCCCCAAAAATTGAAATTTATTTTTAATTTTGATTTTTTTGGGTCAAAAAAATTTTTTTTTTCAAAATGCTTATTTCCAATCGAAAGAGCATGAAAAAACCTTTCCAAAATGTACTTTGTCAAATTTGTATGTTTATTTGTTTAAGAGTAAAAAATTATTGAAATAAACATTACACCAAAAGACCCCTTGATCACTTGACGTGGAATCGCTCATATATATATAAACTATGCATTAGTGGTAGGCGAGTAATAAGATTTAAAAACAAAGGACCCCGCACTTTTACTGTTGAATTTGGCTCTCAAACAATTTTCTTGCAACTTTGCAGATTTGTAGTTTTTGACCTTCTTAACAAAAAAACGATAAGACAAAGCTCAAAATAATGACCAGTTTTTGAGTCAAGATAAGTTCGAGTCTTTTTGAGACATTTACTTTTTTTTCGTTTCACTTTTATATTTGATCTTATTTTGCATTATTTACAATTGCTACTTATTCTTTCCTAACTATTATAGTATCTTTCTTTATAGCTATCTTTACCAAGGTAAACTAAAAAACAAAAAACAAGTTTTGTGCGCTTTCTTTACTGTTTTTATATTATTATTATAGTTGAAACGTTTTTGTGAATAACTGATGACTATTGTAGTTTTGAAAACGTCATTTACAATCCATTTGAAGGATTCAAGACAGTAAATGCGAATAATGGTCAATGATAAAAAATATTATTACTATCAAACCGTCTACTGATTTTGCCTTAACGAGTTGAATCGCATACTAATTCTTTAAACTGCTGAATGAACCCTAAAAATCCTCGATTAACCAGTTTCAAGCGAATTCAATTGACTTTCTTACAATATGTCCGACATAATGGAGTCGCCATTTTAAATTTTGAAAATCCAACATTATATTCGTTATTAGCGACCCTAAAAACCTCCGAGAAACCAGTTTCAAGCGAATTCAATTGACTTTCTTACAATGTGTCCGCCATATTGGAGTCGCCATTTTGAATTTTAAAAATCCAACATCATATTCGTTATCAGCGATCCTAAAAACCCCAGAGTAACAAGTTTGAAGCGAATTCAATTGATTGTTGTCAACAAAACATTCTTGAACAACTAATACACATTAATATTTGATTTTTTTTAAATTTGAACTTCTGTAGCTCAAAAACGGGTCATTATTTTGAGTTTTGTCTTATCCTTTTTTTGTTGAGAAGGTCAAAAACTACAAATCTTCAAAGTTACAAGAAAATTTGCTGAGAGCCAAATTCAATAGTAAAAGTGCAGGGTCCTTTAAATAAGATTAAATGATTGTTGATATTGTTGGAGTTAAAAATTGATATTGGGATTGAGATTGGAATTAAAAATTAATATTGGAATTGGTTTGTTATTAAATTTTAAAATTGATATTGGAATTGGAATTGAAAATTGATACTGAAATTGGAATTGAAAATTGATACTGGAATTGGAATTGAAAATTGATACTGGAATTGGAATTGAAAATTGATACTGGAATTGAAAATTGATACTGGAATTGAAAATTGATATTGAAAAAATTGATATTGGAAAAATTGATATTAGAAATCATTATTGATATTAGTGGAATTGAGATTGGAATCTATACCTCAATGTCAAAAAGTGCAACACGATTACGTTTTCTAAATCTAGAAATACTGAAGTTTTTCATTATAAGATTAGCGACACTGCTCTATCTAGAGTCTCCATCGTTCGTGACCTCGGAATCATGCTAGATACTTCTTTCTCATATTATGATCACACTATTTATGTAATAAATAAATCAATCAGGGCTCTGGGCTTCGTCACAAGAAACGCAAAATGTTTTAGAAATGCGAAAATTCTCAAAATATTGTACTTTGCATTGGTGAGACCAATATTAGAGTTCGCAGCAGTTATTTGGTGGCCATACCAAGGTTACTTATAGAACTTGAGCGCGTTCAAAATAAATTTCTTCGTTTTGTCGCTAGACAAACAGGTATCATAAATGACTACCGGGATCATGACTATACTGAAATGAGGAGCGCTCTGGGAATTCAATTGTTGTCACAAAGGTTTTTATTTGCTGATCTGCTTTGTCTTTTTAAAATAATAAACGGAATGCTTAATTGCCCTAAACTCTTGAGTTTATTTAACTTTAATGCTTCATATATAAGAACTAGAAACACATTATTATTCAGTCGATCTAAGGCTAGACCAAATTATTTTGATAATTCTACAATCAATAGATTGAGCAGAGAGGCAAATGAACACCGTGACTTCATGGATTTTTTCGGTGTGTCCCTTGGTTCTTTCATTCAGACCGCAAAAGGTGTCATTTTTGACATTAACAATAATAATAGTAGAGCAGCCATTTAGTTTAATTATTACATTGTAAAAGTTTCAACAGTACTTGGTACGATTAGGCTTTAAAGCCCGTGTATTTTGAATAAATAAATAAATATTGGTATTGGAATTGAAAATTGATATTGTAATTGAAAATTGATATTTAAATTGGAATTGGAGTTGAAAATTAATATTGGAATTGATTATTGATATTGAAAAATATTGTTCGATACAAGGTGTCAAATGAGCGTTTTGTACCTTGTATCGAAATATACTATTTCCAGCAATCAAAAGTTTTTGAAAAACGTGTAAAATTCCATAAAAAAAATAAAACTTGATTTTCTTCTCTGAAAGAGTGTATAAATCATGCCCTAAATGTTCGAATTTCATGTTTCTCGATTTTACGAATATCTTTCGATTAAATAGTCTACAAAATTTGGTAATAAATGACCGGACAAAAAAAACAACCTAAAAATTAAAAGTTCCCTATTTTTTAAATTGGACATCGGATTCGTAATTAGCTAACAATAAACCCCCGAAAGAAACGAATTATAAACAAGTTAGATAAGTTTTTATAAAGTACCCACCATATTATATTCGATATCTCGTCATATTAGATCCGCCATTTGAAATTTCGAAAATGTGACATCAGATTTGTAATATGCGACCTCAAAAACACCCAAGTGAAGAGTTTTAAGCGAATCCGTTAAATTTTTTAAAAATATGTCGCCATATTACATCCGTCATTTTGAATTTCGAAAATCTCACATCAGATTCGTAATTAGCGACCTGAAAAAAGTCGGATCGGATTGGGTGTAGAATATTTTAAATGGTGATTAATTGTACTTTCTTTTAAAATTTGTTCCAATGATAAAAAAAAATTTTATAGATTTTATTGAGAGTCGAATGTTGCCAAAAATGGCCTTTTTCACTCTTTTCGGTTAGAATATCTCAGAATCGTGACGTGATAGAGCAATTTTGCTGTCAGTTTTGAATTCAGGGCGATAAATTACATCGGAAATGACTTATCCCGTTTCTGGGTCTGACAAAATTCTAAATTTTGAAGGCCTGTGTAATTGATATTATTAAAATTAAACATTTATATTGGAATTAAAAATTGATATTACTGACAAGAAAATTGAAAATTGATATTGGAATTGATAATTCATATAGGTTACAAGAAAATTGAAGTTAAAGAAAGTAGGAAAAATTGGAAATAAAAACAAATAAGATGAAATCAAAAAAAATCTTTTGAATAAAAAGACGTTTAATTATTTAGAAATAATTTTTATGACACCTGTTAACTTTACGAAATAAAACCATGGCTAATAAAAAAGAATTGTTTAGTTCAAGTCATAAAAATTATGATATAATTGATAATACAAATGCAATGTTGAATGATGACCATATGCATGAATTTCAGAAACTTTTAGAAAGACAATCAAATTCGTTTTATAATATGCAAAGCACTTTGTGTTTACAAGTACTTGACATGATAATTCCAATCGAAAAAAAGAGGCACATTCAAATACTTTTTAGTGGTTCCTTTAAATCTGGTCATTGGATTTGCACTTATTATGATGGGACAAGAGCAAGACTTTACATTTTTAAATATATTATTTGATTCGATTATATCCATTTAAACCGCCAGTGGTATTTTCAATAGTTCATCAACAACCGATAGGTAGTGTTGATTGTGGAGTATTTGCAATAGCATTTGCAACTTCGTTATTTTTTACTGAAATGCCAAACACTCTTTATTATGATTATTGTCATATGAGAAATCATTTGAAGTTAATTTTTAAAAATAATTGTTTCAAGGTGCCGTCCCATGTCAGCGGGAAACGGGAAACAGAAAACGTTCAACCAATAAGAATTTTCTTTTAGAATGATTTCCATTGAATCGGAAGTTGTTATTGGCTAAACGTTTTCCGTTTTCACGCTTACATGGGACTGACCCTTAAGTCGGTTTCCGATTGAAAAAAATTCTATTAGCCCACGTTTATTTGTTAAGTATGATTGGCAGAGTCTTTTAAATGATTCATTTGAAGAACTCCGATGTAAAAAAATAAATAACCAACAAATTATTGATACAAAAATTCCATGTGGCACAATTTTGAATAATACAAAGGAAATTAATAATCCTTTAAAAACGCAAGAATATAGTGCTATACTTAAATCCAAAAGTAAAATTAAAAATATATTTCATTAAGATAAAGTAGACGTTTGCTCTAAACAAATTGAAACAAGTAAGTTAGATTTCCACCGACAACATCCGGATAAAAGAAATTTTGAAGTTATCAATAATGCAGTAGACTCTTTTCATAAACGAAGTACTGTACAATGTCAAAAAGAATATAAAAAGTTGTTCATTTCATAAACATTCAGCTTCCTCAATATATATTATTATATATAATTTTAAAAGTTAGATAATTATAATAGTTTATTAAATATAATTAATAAACCGGGTAAAGTACCCTGAATAAATATTGATTATTCAATTTTTTTATTATAGAATAATTATTTTAAAGTGTTATGATAAAATGTCAAAAAATACAAAATTTTAATTTTTTGTGAAAAATTAAAATATTTATTAATTCTATAAATTTTGATAAAATATATACTTTATATACATGAATCGATTCGTTTTTATGTCAGGAATGCAATTTTGACAAGAATTAATAAAAATTTTAATATAGAAAAAAGTTATTTCAAAAAATCCAAAAATTAATTTTTTCAAAAATTAAAAAAATGTTGAAAATTTTTTTTTAAAATATATTTTTGAAAATCCTTCTGTCTGATTCTTGGTATTCATGACCGTAAAATACTTACAAAATCTTATCAAAATACATCAAGATGTGTAAGAGAAAATTTGTCCACAAGAATCGGTGACATACACACACACATATACACACATACATGCATCCGGACATTTGTTCCTCTCGACGAATTATATATACTACACTTGAAAATTTGTAAAAATAATTGATTCTAAAAAATTCGGAAATCGACATTACTATAAGGCTTCCTTTATGAGGAAGCAAAAAGGATTATTAAAGAGTAAAAATTTGTCCAAAGAAGTTAATGATTCAAATGCTGATAACACAAATAAATCAAATCCCACAATAATTAATATACATGATAGTGTGGAGAAATCAATTTCTTTATTCAAAACTATCCCAAATAGTGCAGCAGAAAATCAAAGAAATTATCGAGCAAGACAAAAATTGAAAAGAAAAATTAATAATATAAATATTTTAGACGAAGTAGATGTTTCGTTTGCGAAAATAAAAAAGAGTAAGGTAGAATACAAAAAAAATATAGAGAAAAAATGAAAATAAAATGAAAAAAAATCTTTTTTTGCTGATTCGAAAGAGGGAAATTCGAATCAATCTATTGATTTAATAAATACATTTAATACACAAAAATCAATTGTTTCTCTGTCAACTATAGCAAATGACAAAGTTATTTAAAATCAAATGTTAGTGAAAATTATCTGAGAAAATTGAATTATTATTGTATTTATTGCCAAGCGAAGCATTTTAAAGATGAAAGAGTAAGTGGCAAACAAAACAGTTTTAATGATTGTTGTGGCCATGGTGGTGTTACATTGCCTTCAGTGCAATATCCAGAAGACTTAAGAATATTGCTGTTATTGATGATATTAATGAGAGGGTGGTAAGTCTTTTAGATAGTAAAGGTGAAAAATATATAAAAGTATTGATTCGACTGAAAATTGCGATAATGGAAAATTTACTGAAACTTTATTACCAGAATATTTGAATACTCTTTCTCCCCCTTCTTTACCACCACATAAATTACATTTAAGAATTAATTCTGTTATAATGCTTTTTAGAAATCTTAGTATTAATGAAGGATTATGTAACGGAACCAGGTTAATTGTTTTAGATTTATCACATAATGTTATTAAATGTAAAATATTAACGGGAGATAAGAGTGGAAATATTGTTTTTTTACATCGAGTAACTTTATATTGTGAAAATCTATATCCATTTACTTTTAAAAGACGACAATTTCCTATAAAATTAGCTTTTGCAATGACCATTAACAAATCTCAAGGGCAAACATTTATATAAGAAGTGATGTTTTTAATCATGGTCAGATATATGTTGTATTATCAAGAGTAAAATAATTTGATTCCGTAAAAATATTTTTAGGAAATATCAGAAGTAATATTGGGATTCGAAATATAATGAATACGTTATTCAAAATATTTGAAATTTTTCGATGGCAATAATTGTATTTATAAATGAAACTTAATTATTTATGAAAATAATTTAATGTTTTAGTAAAATTATTCTTGTGATAAATATTGTTATTTATGAAAACATTTTAATTTGGCAAACAATTTTATGATTTATCTATAATCGGAATAATACCATATGTTTGTAACGTAGGAAACGACTAACAAAATATTTTTAATCAGGATTAGATAAATATTATATTGTTCAGAGTATTTTCATTTGATTCTGTAATAGTTTATGCATGTTGTAATAGAAATCACGATGTTTCTAAAAGCTAAGTTTTTAAAATGAAATGTTTGGAAAAGGGAACCAATAATGCAAGCATTATTATTTTAGTGCGTTATAAATAAGGATGGAGATTAGTGAAAAGTAGTAATTTTAGATAATATTTCACAATGTTGTGGTATCGGTATAAAATTGTATTTGTAGCATAGTAGTTTACAGTTAAAAGAGTTAAATGGGCGCGCGTAGCGCGCAGAATTTGTTCTAGTAAGATTTAAATCATGAAATAAATGTAGTACTACTTAAGTGCATTTAAAACAAGTCGACGCCTCCCGTTCATATAATGCTTATTGAAAAACGAATGCAAGATGATTCTTATTCACTTTTTGGTGCAAGACAATGCTTATTCGATTTTCCGTGCAATAAAATGCTTATTCGAAATTCTATGCGAAAATGTACATTCTGAAATTAGCTTATTCTATGAATTTAATAAAATTTTCAATTCAGTATAATTTATAATTGCAATTGCTTAAACAATATTTCTTAATACGTGTGATAGGATCCGTGTTTAAAGTTTCTTATAACAATAGACACGTACTGAAATTCTCAGATATTTAATTGCAATTTGATATTAATAGGAAGATTTAGGGTTACATTTATTGTTCTGTCAGTGGCAATTGTTTTGCACACAATTTTGAATAAGCATTTTATTGCACGGAAAATCGAATAAGCATTGTCTTGCACCAAAAAGTGAATAAGAATCATCTTGCATTCGCTTTTCAATAAGCATTATATGAACGGGAGGCGTCGAAGTGATGTATAGAACTGAATGTTCCATGTTAACATTATTTAATGTATTGATTTAATTTGATGGAATTAATTCACTTTTGTTTGTGTGTTGCACTGATTATGTTTTTTTATGTATTGTTATGTTGTTATTATTATTGAGTATTATTTGATTAGGTTTGATTGAATTTGGTATAACACTGTTTATACACTTGCAAAATTCACTTTTGTATTTGTTTAGCCTGACCTGATCAAGATATCAGGTGAACAAATTTGTTTCACTGCACAGTACTATTACGTTTAGTAATTTCTGTTTATTAGTACCAATTTAAAGTTTTTATTGAAATAGGGAATAAATCCGGCTCGAAGGACCATGTTTAATTGTACTAATGTATTTTAGTACCTTTCCGTCATTTTTACATGAAGGAAAGATTATTTCGTATATAAGAGGGAATGATTAAATAAGAACAATGAAATTTATTTTAATGCATAAATTTATATGAAGTTTTCTTTACAAATCCCAATTTGGTACTTTCGATTTCATCCATCTCCGTATGAGACACCCTTTGTCTCAAGTATAGCGAGAGTAGGGATAAACTAAACAAATTTTGGAACACGTGCATTCGTCGAAATTACTTATCTTATTTAGAAAAATGAAACTTATAAATATATCGTATTGAGTATAAGATATAGTATATCTGTTTTATAAAATTAGTTTTAATACATTATGATTAAATGTTAATTTAAGTAGATGAAAAATTAATAAATGATAGAATATAATTAATAATTATAGTAAAATATTATATAAAAATACAATAATAATTCTAATAGATTATTACATATATAGTGATTAAACAATTCTATTATTCGAAGGACACTATGTCCAACCCTGACAGCACTCCCCTATTTAATTGAGTCAATTAATTTTTAATTTATTCAATCAAGTAACACATAATTAATTTGGAAACCGAGTGATAGAATCATTATTATATTATTAAACATTTAAAGCTTGAAGGAATTTTATACGTAAGCTTATATAAGCTTGTTTCAAGATTGTTTAAAAATTGCTTGGTGCAATTTAGGAATACAAAATTTATAAGAAAATTTAATCCTTTAACCTTTTGGCTGCGGGGGTGGTCGATATATCGACCAGACATCAGGTCGGGGATTCTACCTGATATTCCAATAACTTTGTGTATAAATTTTGAATTTTATAACTGGTCAATTTGTACTGAAATTTTCCCGCAGCTAAAAGGTTAATATAGAATTTTTTCAATAAATATGTGTTCATCTTTAGAATAGTGTTAGAATCTTTTTCAATGTTAAAATTTTTCCATGTTGAATAGCAGAAAGAAAGGGGCGCGCAAGTACAAGTGACTAGTGTAATGTAAAAACAGCACTGCAATTTGTGACTTTTATTTTCTTTTTGTAATTTTTTCTATCAAACGTTTATTATTTACTATCAATCACTTTTCAAACGACCAACAAACGTTTGAAAAAGAAAAAAGTTAGTTTTATTAAAGTCGTGGTGTTATCTTCACATCCATAACGAAACCTAGAAAATCGCACGCATTAATACTAAGCCGCTCAGCTACGCAATCGCTATGAAAAAATTTTTTCGGTTACTCGCATATATGTTTTTTAGATAAAGTGAATCATAAATTATATTTATTTAGATTAATCACTGAATTAAAATATAAACATTTATAATAATAATAATAACAAATAGTATTATTGATTTAAAATTACTTATTTTAATTATTAAATTATAATTTTAATGATTTTATTTATTTATTTATGTATTTTTTATTATTTAATTATTACATTATTAAAAATTAATTAACTAATTATTAAGCGATTCTACATGAATTGCATGTTTTAGAAATTGATAAATATTTCAAATGATTATAGAAATTAAAATTAAATAAATTAACAAATCATTTTTCTTTGTTTATAAATTTATTGAGAATATTGTATAACAAAAAGTACACTTAATGAACGTTATATCGTACATCTGCGACATAATCAATATAATATATGTATAAACTATAAAATAGAAAATGTTAAATTAAAACCATGTTTTGGCTGTGTGCTCTTGACTATCAGGGCCATGAAGAGCCGGGACGGGACCTAGGAAGATTGACATGTGCGGGCTGAAACCGAATATGACCATGGCAAATTTTATTCATCACCCATTTTCACGCTACCACCCCCTTTCAAGTGCTTCCGGGGGTTGGAGTTTTAGTTTAAATAAAAGTCGAGTAAGGTGTCTATTCCTATTTTTTGGGTCGAATTTTCGTAAAAATTCGAATTTCAACCCCCACCCTAGGGGTGTTAAAGGGGTTGTAGAAGGTTAAGGGAGGGACGATTTTGTTTTTGGTTGTCTTTTATGGTTTCAACGACCCAAAAAAAAATTAATCAGGTTGGTAAGGCCTGATCTTTATTTTTATAGTAGCCCTGTCGGATTGGGCTATCGTAAATCTACCCAAGTTATGGTAGATTTAAGGTAGGTTTAGGATAGACTAATAAAATTGTTATTATTTGATGTAATAATGCCAAAAAAAGTATTGGAAATGATAAAGGAATATCTAAGGATGAAATTGATATCTTTTTTAGGATAAATTAACGTCAAATTAATGAGAAATTAATGTTTAAAGTAGGAATTGTCAGTTTTAGTGTAGGATGTATGTGTGTGTAAGGTCGATATTGAAATAAACTGTTGATATGTCGCCGCGCATTTTGCGCGACAGATGGCGGAGGTGACAAATGTCTATGGCTTTATATTACATGCGCCTTCATAAAGAAAGCTATTTTTTATTTGTTGGTTAAGTTACACAAAATGGAAAAAATATTTACATTAAAAAAAAGCATATATAGTTCCAAACCCCGAAAATAAAAAATGAATGTTATAGACCAATAAAAGAATAAACAAACTCCTCCTACTTTTAAAATCAATTTTTCTATTTGTTTGTATAGATTTAAACAAAATGGAAAAAAATTTATATTTAAAAAAAACATATATAGTTCCAACCCCCCAAAAGAAAAAATGGATATTTTAGACCAATAAAAATTGAGCTGAAACTCCTCCTTCATTAAGAAAGCATTTTTTTATTTGATGGTCAAGTTACACAAAATGGAAAAAATATTTATATTATAAAAACCATATATAGTTCCAACCCCCGAAAAGAAAAAAGGAATATTATAGACCAATAAAAGAATAAACAAACTCCTCCTACTTTTGAAATAAATTTTTCTATTTGTAGGTAGATTTAAACAAAATAGAGAAAAAAGATGGTTTATTTTTTTATTGGTCTAAAACATCCATTATTTCTTTTGAGGGTTGAAATAATATGTCTTATTTTTTAAATATAAATTTTTTTCCATTTTGTGTAACTTGACCAACAAATTAAAAAATAGCTATCTCTATGAAGGAGGAGTTTCAACTTTATTTTTATTGGTCTAAAACATCCATTATTTCTTTTGAGGGTTGAAATTATATGTTTTATTTTTCAAATATAACTTTTTTCTCCATTTTGTTTAAATCTACCAACAAATAGAAAAATTTATTTTAAAAGTAGGAGGAGTTTGTTTATTCTTTTATTGGTCTAAGTCATTTTTTTTTCTTTTGGGGTTGGAATTATATGCTTTATTTTTCAAATATAACTTTTTTCTCCATTTTGTTTAAATCTACCAACAAATAGAAAAATTTATTTCAAAAGTAGGAGGAGTTTGTTTATTCTTTTATTGGTCTATAATATTCCTTTTTTCTTTTCGGGGGTTGGAACTATATATGGTTTTTATAATATAAATATTTTTTCCATTTTGTGTAACTTGACCATCAAATAAAAAAATGCTTTCTTAATGAAGGAGGAGTTTCAGCTCAATTTTTATTGGTCTAAAATATCCATTTTTTCTTTTGGGGGGTTGGAACTATATATGTTTTTTTTAAATATAAATTTTTTTCCATTTTGTTTAAATCTATACAAACAAATAGAAAAATTGATTTTAAAAGTAGGAGGAGTTTGTTTATTCTTTTATTGGTCTATAACATTCATTTTTTATTTTCGGGGTTTGGAACTATATATGCTTTTTTTTAATGTAAATATTTTTTCCATTTTGTGTAACTTAACCAACAAATAAAAAAATAGCTTTCTTTATGAAGGCGCATGTAAAGGCCAACGCAGAATAGAATCTTTAACCGGAACCGCAATCGTAAGCTTAACCGTAAGAATGAGTTAAAGAAGGATAAACAATATACCTATCCTTCTTTAACTCATTCTTGCGGTTACGCTTACGATTGCGGTTCCGGCTAAAGATTCTATTCTGCGTTGGCCTTAATATAAAGCCATAGACATTTGTCATCTCCGCCATCTGTCGCGCAAAATGCGCGGCGACATATCAACAGTTTATTTCAATATCGACCTTACACACACATACATCCTACACTAAAACTGACAATTCCTACTTTAAACATTAATTTCTCATTAATTTGACGTTAATTTATCCTACAAAATATATCAATTTAATCCTTAGATATTCCTT
The DNA here is from genome assembly GCA_032872475.1 of Leptopilina myrica (nomen nudum). Classification (NCBI taxonomy): domain Eukaryota; kingdom Metazoa; phylum Arthropoda; class Insecta; order Hymenoptera; family Figitidae; genus Leptopilina; species Leptopilina myrica (nomen nudum). The sequence continues at coordinate 14,951,955 of CM065462.1, read as the reverse complement.
TATCATTTCCAATACTTTTTTTGGCATTATTACATCAAATAATAACAATTTTATTAGTCTATCCTAAACCTACCTTAAATCTACCATAACTTGGGTAGATTTACGATAGCCCAATCCGACAGGGAGGATCGCGATCACTTGTGAAAACTATGGGTTTTGCGTTAAAAACAAAAATAATATTCCTTTTATAAATTTATTGTTTATAATATTAATTAAAGTTACAATTATTACAGTAGTTACTTACGTTTATTACACAATTTTCGTTGATAAAGTACAGCAAAGTCGTTATATTTAGGTTCTTGATTGGTTTCGTTTCAAGTGAATGAAACTTAAAGTTTGTTATGTTGCACTTATGTAACTTTCACAACTTTGTAAGAGTTTTGCTATAAATTAACAGTTTCACGTTATCTAAGTGTTAAATTATTATCTTGCACCTTTTTACGGAAAGAAACTTGTTTCTAAGTGATAAATAATCTAACTTGCACCTTTTTACGGAAAGAATACAGTAACTCGCGTTTAAACTGAAAGGTCGCTCTACAATGATACTATTCGCTCTGAATTACACCGGAACTTTTGACAATCGCTCTTGATTTTGCATCGGCTTATATAGGACTTTTGGTCTATGTATCGTGTGGGGAAATTAGTAAAAAAACACGTTTCTGGCCAAAAGAGCATGTAACACGTTTCTAGCCAAAAGAGCATTTGTCACGTTTTTAGCTAAAAGAGCATTGAGCACATACGGATGTAATATGATCTTTTATTTTTAATTCTAGTTTCAATCTATCTATTATTGAGACTTATAATCAATGCATGAATTGACATCTATTGAATTCAAACATTAATACGAGTTTTTGCTCTAGTAATCGAATCGACAATCGATAATCGATTAATCGATTGTCGACTATCGATTAATTTTCGATTCGACCAATTTAAAGGAATTCAAAATTAATTGTTGATAGCAGACAACGAATAACAATATTTGAATGTTATTTAGTCTTATTAAATGATTATTCTTGATAATATTAATTAATTTTACAATTTGCATTTATTCTTTCTATCATTCTTTTAATCATGCGTCATTTCTTTCATTCATGGCTTTGACACTTATCGCAAAGGCATAATACGTTGATGCAGTTTTACTATTTCATTCATATGAGTAGTAACACGTGCAAGTGACTTATGTGAATGAAGAATTATAATATTTAATTATGATTTCTATTTTATATTTCTAATTATAGGATTCGTGAAAAGTAATGTATTAATTTAAACCATACCTTTGGACATTGTTCATTTATTGTATTTATAATTCTCATTTAGTTAATTGACTAACTAAATTAGCAATTATTATTAAATTTACAAAAAGTTTAAAATATGTCTGGATGTAACAGTTCTCCCTCGTTAAACTGTTCTTCGTCCTCGAGGAACTTAAAGAGTGTATTGCGAATATTCGTGATTTTACAATCTAGTAATTTGATTGAGTTTAATAGTTTCTACAATAATTATTTTGCTGACAAGGTAAGTTGACAACTTTAGTTTACTTTGGAATGTGGTGAACGTGTCTTTAGATAGGATACACGAAGGATGAGGTAAGTTGTTATGGAAATATTGGCGAAATGTCCCACGGCCCAGATGTTCATCATGAGACAAAGGATTTGCTGTTATCATCAGTTTTTGGGCCTGGTGATCTCAGGATCTGCGATCTTCATGTTCATTATTCTCTTCAGTTTTCCTTTGATAATGAGTGATACCAGTTCGGTAAGCGACGCATCGACGGTTGATTTCAATGGTTATTATGTGGAAAATATGATTCCAATATCGTCGTCTCGTTTGAGATTTCCTTATGGTGAGACAGCTTAGTGCTTTTCTTTTTTTGATTACTTTTTCTTTATTTTGTGTAGTTAATGATATCTCCTTCTCTTTTATTTATCATGAGTGAGTCAAATATAAACGTCGGTAATGATGATAGTGACGAGTATGTTGAACAATTCAATTTGGATTTATTTAATGATACTGAGAATCCGGAAGGAAACGTGCGTGAGTTGAGTGACAATCTGAACTTAGTAGAAAGTCACAGTGTAGATAGTTATCCTGTTATAGAAGAGACAATTGCATTGCCTTCAACGTCATCAGGACAAAGCGCTTTCAGATTGACGGCTGAAGTTTCCACAGAGTATGATGCAATTTTTCCTTCGACAAGTGCTGCACCTGCTGATAGTTTTCCGACATTAAATATCGAACTCTGGGATTACGATAATTTAACTCGGCCATTAGGACCTTCAATTTCCAGTTCTTCGAGTTTTCATGTTTCTCAACATAGACTTCTGGGATTAAGGATTGTCGACATAAAGGAATCACTAGGCATTTATCAATTTGCTATTTAGAGAGTGCCTTACAGAAATGCCGCACGAATAATTTGTGATTTGTGTTCTTCGATTTTTGAAAGTCCTTTTGACATTAATGAATTTAAAATAATTAGACGGTTAGATTCCAGACGTAAGGGGGTGATAGTGCGTGTTCCCAGTGCAAAATTAAAAAAACTGATTTTTACACTAAAACACATTTTTTTTGTATAGAGGTTATCACATAGACATTCTATAATTTATAGTGTAATTAATTTTCGTGTAATTTTATGTTTTTAGTTTGGTGATTATATTTTTTGTTTAATTTTCTTCCATTGTAATGTTGTTTATAGGTTCTCCCACTAGCACTTTGTCTTCTCGGCCCTTTAAAGTGCAACTGTTGGCTCGCATTATGTTTGAAATTACCGAATTACACCGGATATCCAGAGAAATAAGGGATTTACAATGTTCTCGCGGATATGTATCAAATTATAAAGTAATCAGTAATCATTCCGACTCGCAGCTGAAACTCACTTTTCGAAGGATATCAAATTCTTGGTCAATAGTGACTGGAAACGCGGACAAAATACGTAGTTTGAAAATCTCTAAAGCGAAATTGGAAAAAAATTTAATGCGTTTGGTGGCAGCTCTGGTTACTCCTTCCCAAAACGAGGCACGTCTCATGAGGTAGCTTGAATTCTTTATTTATCCTTTTTCCTAATTACGCTTTATCCATACTTCCATTGATTTCCTTTCTTAATTTCAGTATGCGGGGAAAAAGCGGACGTTTCTGTTGCTGTGGAAGGTTTAGATCGATGGATCGGAGAGATCTGGTACATATTCGTGACGTCAGGGGCACATTTTTACCAATGAGAGATCCCGAGGAAGAAGAAATAGACGTAGTTAATTGATTATTTTAAATTTTCATATATATATTTATACACATACATAAACATACATACATACATACATACACTCATTCATATACTTCTCCAAACAATAATTGTATATTCTTTCACACTTTATAATAAATTTATTTTAAATAATGTAATCATCGATGTTTACTTTATTCCTTGTGTTTATTACTTTTATTGATTTTGAATTTAAAATTTCTTCTCTTTTTATTTTATTTTGAATTTTATAATTGTAATATATTAATTCCTTTCAAGGTACTGATTATTATTTGTCGATGCATATTGATTAATTTCATAAATCGATTATTTTGGTCGGATTTGCTGAGAGAAACATCAGGGGAGCATGAATACGCAGGGAGTACCTTTGCAAGTTCGAACGGAGATCGAGAGACTTCAACGCCTGGGTAAAATGGTAAAGTCGGCACAGCCACAATGCGGCCTGAGAGTTCCATGTCTCTTTTCTCTTAAATTCATTAATTATTAACAGAATTGCTATTTAGCTTTTTTGTTTAAATTTAATAACAATAATTTAATACTATAATCATAAAGGCAACATTTAATTAAATTTATTCATCAAACTATGTCCTTTAAGGTATATGTATATAAAATTATTCTTATTATTTCAAGAATTTTCTCTTTGTGTGACATATTTATTTCTACCTTCAATTTTGTTATAATCATTATTGTTAATATTTCCCTTATTATTATTGTTAATTTCTCAATAACAAGATTATATTAATATTTGTTTATAGAGTTTTATTCATCCTTTAATTAACTGAGGATTAATTTAACCCTTCCACGAATTTAATCTTTCATTTATTGTTCAATAATTATTTTTATTAATTTATCAACAATTAAAATTATAATTCATGATTAATTGGTCAAATTAATTCTATATGGTTATATAATTCACTTTTGCTTTAATAATTTTATCGATAATTATTAATAATCTACTTATATTAGGGTTTCAAAGCGAGAAGCGTAACAAGCGAGCATGCATGATAAGAATGTAAGCGACATCGACCCCTGTATAAGTTGGAGACTTTAATGCCTTTCGATCTCGCTCACCGTATAAAAGAGGCGTGGGCCTACTCGTGCTACTATTGGGTAGGAGGCGATGCGACTAGCGGTTAGCCACACGGCTTATACTACTGCCTCGCAACAACCTCTGTTGCTTTCATGCTTCTCTGATACTCTCAGTTTCTCGCGGAGACTTTTACCGATGTTTATTATTAACAATAATTGTTAATAATGTTATAATTATGAATTTTCTTATAGTTTAATTGATTTTTATTGATATTCCTAAAATTAAGATGTTTCTTATTTTATTCTATATTTATTTTTAATTTTCGACAATAATTAATTTATTATTAATAAATTATTGTTTAATGCGCCATTAGTTAGTTATTTTAATATTTTATTAATAATCATTAATTTGATCAATAATTTACCGTTAAATTCATACTTATATATATAATTTTTTTTTATTAATTTAATTGTTTGTAATTATTTTTGCCAATTATAATTAACGAAATCAATTACAAACAATTGTAATTATTATTCTAATCTAGTATTTGTTAATTATTTATTTAGGAATTACTAAATTGTTAATAGAATATTAATATATTTTAGTTAATAATCATTAATTATTTATTAGTGATAAAGCTTGGTTATTATTATTTTTAATTGTTAAATATACACTACCGTCCGAAATTGTGCGAACGAGCACATCTCGAGCTATTAAAAAACACATCCGCACAGAAACAGTGATAACTCGGTTAAAAATGAAGCTAGATGCTTTTTTTAAATTGCATTGGAAAGCTTATTAAATTTTCAATAAAATGCCACTATTTTAAGTTGTATTGCATAAATAGGAAGCGAGATATCATGTTATGAAGACAAAAAAATAATTCTATTTTTTCAGAATTTCTTACTCTGACTTTGACTCCTGGCACAGTTTAGCAAAATTTATGAAAAAAATTGTTACTTTTACAGACTATTCCTTGTAACCTAAGCTTTAAATAGAGACCAAGAACAGCAAAAAATATTTACGGATTCCCGAGATATTACAAAAAGAGTCGGACCGTGCAAAGCAGAGTTTTCAATCATCGATTTCTCTAATTCGCCGTTGAGTTAATTACTTGTCTGTGAAAAAAGTGTCGAAAATTAATTTGACCAAGTACATTCTTACTGGGATCCATTTTTAAATATCGATATATAATAAATTAAATTAAAAACTGAATCCCAGTAAGAATGTACTTGGTAAAATTAATTTTCGACACTTTTTTCACAGACAAGTAATTGACTTAACGGCGAATTATAGAAATCGATGATTGAAAATTTTGCTTTGCACGGTCCGACTCTTTTTGTAATATCTCGGGAATCCGTAAATATTTTTTGCTGTTCTTGGTCTCTATTTAAAGCTTAGGTTACAAGGAATAGTCTGTAAAAGTAACAATTTTTTTCATAAATTTTGCTAAACTGTGCCAGGAGTCAAAGTCAGAATAAGAAATTCTGAAAAAAATAGAATTATTTTTTTGTCTTTATAACATGATATCCCGCTTCCTATGTATGCAATACAACTTAAAATAGTGGAATTTCATTGGAAATTTAATAAGCTTTCCAATACAATTTAAAAAAAGCATCTAGCTCCATTTTTAACCGAGTTATCACTGTTTCTGTGCGGGTGTGTTTTTTAATAGCTCGAGGTGTTGGCGTTCGCACAATTTCGGACGGTAGTGTATGTATACATTTTTTTTGTTAATGTTGGTTAATTAGGATTTATATAAGCATATTTAGTATTAATAAGCATTAATGTTGATTTTTATTGTAGTTTTTATTCGATTTCCATCGTGAATAGCGAATTTTAAAATTTGAATTTGAATTATTTGCCGCTTTTTCATGATGGTTGCCGAACAAGACATGCGCGATATATACATAGCTTCAGGGTCGATTCATGCGATCGATGTTTGTGAGCTTATGGTTTTCAGCGCGCTGATTTGAATTGTGTTGCATCTTGGCGGTTTATAGTAGCCTGGCTAATATAATTGTCATTATAACTTTTACAATAATTGTCGCTCCAAAATTTTCTTAACGGATTTTGATTTCTTATAGTTTTAAGTGTATGTTAATATTTTTTTTAAATTTTTAAAAGGCGCAGAACATTAAAAAAAATTAATTGTTTATAAAATTTTTAATAAATAATTTGTTAAAAAATAAACTTTTTAAAAATTTTCTAATTCTAAACGAAAGTATATTTTATCCCCTTGATATTCCCGCTTGGTTCATTTAAATCGGTTCATTCATTTAGAAGAATTTTTATTTTGTTAAAAAAGTTGCAAAAAAATTAATTTTGCAATAACTTTTATAAAAAATAATTTTCTTTTCTGTTTTTTGGTGAACACATTCTTAAGGCCAAATAGAAATGTTTTTTCAACATCTCGATTTAAAAAAAATACTTTTTATTTTCTGTGAAAATTTCACGAATTCCGACCCAGTAGTGTTTTTATCTGATCCAAGTGTTTTTTCTACTTCATGGTTTTTATTAATAAGTTAGAATATTGATTATAATATAGGTTATAAGGTAGGTTATGATTATTTAATAATATTATTGATTAATTATATTTTAGAGAAGTAATAAGAGTTATATTATTTGATTATTATCTAATATTTTATAATATTAATATGTAATTCTTGGTGTAATGTATTAATTCTTGTAATTATTGATTAAGCATGATATTAATTATAATTGATTATAATTTATATTTTAAGTAAATATTTGAATGTAAGTATAATATTTTGTGATTATGTTTTGTAATAATGTGATTTTCATAAATATTTACAACTTGATAAACATTTTGTTTATTATTCCATAATCACATTATTTATAAAATTATTTAAATATATCCTAATTGTAAGGGGGAAATTTGAATTTTCGTTTCTCATTAACAGTCGGTATATTAGATAATTAGCGGTTATATTATCTATATTTTGACAGTTGGTAATTTAATTTATTATTTCATTGTATATTATTTGAATTTTTAGTATTTTTATTGTTATTAATTAATGGCATTTATTTTTAAAATATTACATGTCTTATTATTATTTTGTATTTTATTTATTGGTTGTTAATTTGATTTGGATGCTGTGTTTTTATGATCTCATCTAAGGGCTTTTATCGCGTTAGAATTTGCAAGGATCAGCAATTTTGAATATGAATCATTTGAAAACAAAACATCGACATGAACGGAGGTAAGTGACATTTGGTTTAAATTATTTGTGGTTTTTATATTTTTCTATGTTTTACATTCTATATTTAATTATAAAATTTGTGTTTTTGTTTTTCAGAAAACAATAATAATGAACACGAAAATCGTCGGGAGACACATGCTGGTCTCAACGAAGGGGGTAAGCTAATTTTTTGATTAGTTTATTTATTTAATTTTTGTATTAGTATATTAAAGTGATTTTGGCAATAATTATTTATATTAGTTTTTTTTTGTTTCAGAATATGGGTACGAGAATTTGCTGGTGACCCGGTTTACGGGAGGGAGGAGAATATTTATTCGCCCCCCATACATAAATTTAAAGGTTATTGTTGCCGGGGACGGGACGAGATACGTCCTGTTTCCCGGACAGGCCCGTTTTGGGCCTGGTTGTTAATTTTTATTTGTATTTAGTTTTTAAGATTTTATAATAAATGGTTTTTTAAATTTAATTTATTGTGTTTTAATTATTCAAGTGTTTGTTTCCCCCCTTTTTTGAATGTCTGTATTTGTGGGCTCCGCAGGTTGAGCACACGAATATGGACATGAATAATTATGGCTCGCATTTATGGGCTTTATAAGCTGGGCTCATATTTATGTGCACAAATACTCATGGCTCGTATTTATGGGCTTTATGTATGTAAAGAAGCCCATAAATACGGGTCTTGTAATTCATTTATTCCTTTACTTGCACTTATGTGCATGAATTTAAATTCGGGTGGGGAATTTTAAATTTTTATTAAATCTAGGGACTTTTGTTTTCAGTGGGTTTTAACTTGCTGGTTACTAAATTTGATTTTTTTTGACATTGATTATATGCAAATAGATCGCATAGTAAATCGTACTTTAGGTTTTCATCCTTGAGAGACTGAATTTGAAGACAAGGATAGGTATAAGTTGTTTTCTCTCTCTTTATTGGAATCTTTTATTTTCATTTGTTTATTGTGATATTGCAATAAAATTTTGTATTTTGGGCTTTGATTTAATAAGCTATTATTTATTTGTTGCTATTTAGATATATTTTTCAAATTTTTACTTAGGTTTTTTTTGTGTGTATTTATGAAATGTAACTTTTTAGAAATGGATAGATATACTTTGTTTTCTCCTTTTTCGGGTTAAATGAGCACTGTTATTGGTTAGTATTTATTATTTTAGAAATCTGTTTATGTTTTTCAATAGTCTGACCTTAATTTGTGTTGTAAATTATGGTCGGTTTACAATAATTTTTAATTCATTTGTGCGAATTTAAAGATTACGTTTTGTTAGAAAGAGTAAAACTTGATTATTTCGGAAAGTTGTTGTTAGAATTTTTTCATTTGGTTTTTGATCAAAAGCTAATGTAATAATGAACCTTAGAATTAGCTGTCACTATCCTGATAAAATAACATTTTCAGCATGAAAATTTGTTAAAAATTTTTTTTTTATTTTAGAATTGATTATTGTTAATAATATTTTTAGTTATTTAACTAAGTTATCTTTAATATTATGTTGAATTGTTCTTAATTGTTATAATCAATTAATTATTTAATAGATTATTAGATTTTTAGTTGGGTAAAACAAGAAAATTGAATTGTTTTATAGACTGTTAAAGAGAAACTTTGTAATTTTGGGTTTTTATCCCATGAACATGTGGGACCGGGTAGCTCCCAAAATTCGTCTGAATCATCATTTTTATCATTGAATGAGTTTTGTTTTTGTAGGATTTTCTTATTTCTAATCACACTAAAGCGATGTTCTTTAGTATGTCCTCTTTTATAACAATATTCGCAGCAATTTTCCCATTTATACAATTTCAATTTTATTATTGAGGGTTCTTCATGTGTCATAACATGAATTTTATGTTTTAATGATCGGGGTTTCTCTTCTTCGCTAAACTAATACGTTTTATCTAATTCTTTTAATATTATTTTTGCGGCTGAATGTTCAGATTCTCGAATAGTTCTACAACTATCTCCAGTTGCGATGAATGCATTACTGTTTTTATTATATGTGACGATGCATTTTACTCTCCAAAGTTTACCGTATTCAGGACCAGAGGTCTTATCCACGGTATAAGATGGTTTATCCAAATTATATTCTGCAGTCAGTTCTTCCAATATTCCTTTTGGGTAATTAATGTTGTCAATGTTTCCTTTGGGGAACATGTAATTTCTTACCAATTCTCCTTGGATTGGTGGAGTGAAAATGATTGAATCTGACATCTAAAAATTAAAATCGTATTATTATTTCATTCATATGCTATTTTTAACTTATCTACATGTTTCTGGAACCTGTTTCCATTGTTATTTACTAAGATTACATTGTTTTTATCAAGGATATCCACAATTGTGTATGGGCCATGATAATGGGGGTCAAATTTTCTTTTCATACCTTCTATTATGACGTAGGCTTTATCGCCTAGTTTTCCTAAGAAAGGTTTGATCGATTTATCGTACCTCTCTTTGGATTTTGTTTTGGAGTCTATTAAATTTTTGGCTGCTAAAATTCTTATTTCAGTTAGTCTGTTTATGAGCTCTGTTAAGTAGGAACCATAGGTTTCTAATTTTTTCTCTTGGGGAAAAGAACTAGGAGTGCGGGCAGTTTTACCAAAAACTAATTCGTAGGGAGTGAAATTAGTTGCTTCATGTACAGAGGTATTGTAAGCGAACATTGCAAAAGGCAATAATCTGTCCCAATCGTCACAGTCTGTGGCGTATTGTTTTATATAATCTGCTAATACTGCATGACTGCGTTCTAGCGCTCCATTAGTTTGAGGTCTATAACCTGAAGTTGTTACTTGTTGGACTTTGAATATTTTTGATAGTTTTGACATTAATTTGCCAATAAATGAAGTGCCTTTATCGGTTAAAATAGCTTTCGGTGCTCCGTAAACTGAAAATAATTCTTTAGCAACTGCGTGAGCAATAGTAGTTGCTGAAATAACGGGTATTGCTACGGCTATGCAATATTTAGATAAGTGGTCTTGCATAGTAAAAATATGACAATTTACGTCTAGGGTCGTAGGAAGTTTTCCCACAGTGTCCAATGAAACTTTGTCAAAAACGTTCAAAGGTGTGTCGGTTATAATCATTGGTTCCCTGGTTTTTGCTCTAACTAATTTTTGAGTTTGACATGTGGGGCATCTTCTCACAAAGTCTGTTACTTGTTCTTTAATTCTAGGCCAGTAGAATTTTTCGCGAATTCTTCTGTAAGTTTTTACTATTCCTTTGTGCCCTGCTATTTTACTTTTATGAAATTCACTGATAATATCTTCTCTATTTTCTTCTTTTGGGACAGATACTTGTCCATAACAGATAGTTATATTAATATCACTTCTGTAGAAAATTGATTCGATTATTTGTGTTAATTCTCCTTTTCGTAATTCATCCGTAAAATCACCGTGTCGGGAAATTCTTACTTCTTTTGCCTTTTCTTTGTGTAAAAAATTTTTAATTCCTGTATTCCTGAAATTAGATCTTCCTTAATTAATGGATCGTAATATTTATCTTTTACTATTATAGAATATACATTATGTTTTCCTCTTGGGGTTACAAGAATTTGTCCTTTAATGGGCTTTTTATTCTTAATTTCTTCAGGATCTATTACTGCAATATCTATAAGCAATCTGCTTATTGGAGTGGTAAATTCACAATCAGCAGATAAAAAATGCACGTAATTGTTTCGATAATAAGTTAGATTTTCTCTGTGACTGGCTATATTCGAGGATTTTTCAGGTGTTTTTGAATAACATGAGGGCAAATCTAGAGGAATACTTTCTGGTATTGTTGTTCTTAAAAAGGTTGACTTAATTTTATTTTTCTTAATTTTATTTTCAACTGTATCGCTTTCGTCTTTGTCGTCTGTTTCATTTTCTGATTCGACATCTGTTTCATGTAATGAAGTGTGGTAAGGTGTTGACATAGCTTTTGGAGTTTTGAAGGTTACAGGTGTGTTGGGTTCTAATGATGCCGATCTAAAAGTTACATTTTTAGCCTTAATCTCGTTTGTGTCCATTTTTTCTGGAATTGGAAAATTTACAACTTTGGATTGCGTTTCTGGCGGTGCACTTTTAGGACCTGGTATATTTTTGATAGCCGCTGGCGGAAGTTTCAAACTGGGGAGTACACTTCTACTTGCCTTTTGAATAGGAGAAATTGGTGTTTCTCTCTCCTCGTCAGTGCTACTTTCAGATGTATCTTCGTCTATTGTTTTTATTCTTGGCTGCAATGCTCTTCTTTGTGATACTCTTGAACCAATAGTGCTTTGATCTAGTGTGGATTTTGGAGTAGGTGATTGTAATGTTCGTCGTTGTGCTACTCTTGAACCAATAGTACTTCGGTCTAAAGTGGATTTTGAAGTGGATGGTTTTAATATTGATTTTGGAGGTTGTAGTTTCAATTTTTGAGGATTAGAAGGAAAGGTTGATGAGGTTTTAGTTGGATTTTTAGTTTTTTTGTCAATACGTTTGTTGATCAAAATTTTTACTTGTTTTTGATCGTTACTGGTTTGGAAATTTTCGTCGATATCTTTTTCCATAACATTTCTGGATAGAGCATCGGCATTTGTGTTTAGTTTTCCCGATTTGTGTTGAAATTCATACTCATAATCTCTCAATTTTAATCTCCATCTTATTAATCGTTGTCCTCCCTGTCGGAAAAGTTGTTATAGAGTGTGAACGAATTCGATAACACTTTGAACACACTTTGTTTACACTTTGGAATTTTATAGAAAATGATAGAAATAATGCATTTTTTCAATTTTTAATTACTGAATTTGAATTACTTATCAAATTTCGCTCTAGAAAATAATATACTTGTTATTGTAATTACAATTATTAAGTTGAAAACTTGAAATACGAAATTACATAGTACTTAAAGGTGCATTCACTGTCACAAAGTGTATTTTTGCGCGCCAAGTTTGAAAATTAAATTGGTTACTACCGAGGTTACTACATTACCGACTATAGTCATGTGATACATAACAAATAAAAGTAGCAATCAGAAGTTTTTCTCTTTAGTGAAGGGCCTCTTTAGGAGTTGCAACTGTAAAAATTTTATTTAACTATAAAAGATCAATCAATTGAAAGCATATAATTAAAAATTGTAAATATAGATAATCCATATTGTAAATTCATTATAAAATCATGTTAATTATCAATGGTAAATGTAGAAACTGCCTTACCATCACTTCCTATTGTGCGCTACTTAAAAAATAATGTGAATCAATACACAAGAAAATGATGAGAATGTAAAAATTGTTTTACAAAGTTTAAAAATTGTCATCAATAGATATTGATTTAAAATTTTTATTTACGCACTTACACTACAATAAAATATACCAATTTTTTAATTAAAGATTTCATAAATTATAGTAGTGACATATAAAAATATTTAGACAAGAAATTTGCAAATAAGTTATTGTCACAGTTTTCTAATTTTTCAATTTATATAATTCATTTTAAATACTAAAATTAATATTTTAAACAGCCTAGTACATTTAAAATGAACTTTTTTATATTTGAATTAAGCGAAAGTATTAAATAAAGAAGCATTTTTGGTGAATAAATTGCACATTTGGATGAACGGTTTCATAGTATTCTTAATTTTCTCCATTATTTTCATTTTCGCCATAATCTTCCTCTTCTCTTTCACCTTCCATTTCTTCATCATTTTCTTCTTCGCCATTATCTTCCTCTTCTCTTTCATCTTCCATTTCTTCATCATTTTCTTCTTCGCCATTATCTTCCTCTTCTCTTTCATCTTCCATTTCTTCCTCACTTTCACCGTTTTCTCCACTTCTTCTCCTCTTGCTTTTTCTTTTTTTTTCCTGCGCTCCTTTTTTTGCTTCTTCCTTTTCTGAAAAAAGAAGAAAATGTTTATCAGAAAGACTGTAAAATTTGAATTGATAATAACTTGAAAAAAATTTGTTTTATCCTAATAGTTCCAAAAGCCATATACCACCCATTTTCAGGCGAATGAAAAACGTTTTAAAACATAAGATTTATTGAAACTAAATTTTTTTCTGTTCATTTTTTGATGAATGGTAAAATTTTCAAAAAACAAGATATTTCAGAAATCGTTTGACCAATAATTTATTTAGATCTTTTTAAAAAATCGTCATTTTTAATGTTTTACCAAAATTTTAATTACTAATGTGTAATTTTTTTCTTAAAAAATGCAGGCCGTCAAACTTTGACCAAGAAAATTAAAAAAAATTGGAATGTATATTAAATAAATAAATAAATAAACAATTTCTCTGTACTAAAAACTATTCTAGAAAATATATAAAACATCATATGGTATAGATTTCTCAAGATCATTTAATAAAAAAAATATGTTTGAATTTAAAACATTATTTTTCTGTTAAAGAAGATTGTTTCAAATTTTTTGATTTTTTTGGTCCAAATTTGATGGCTTGCATTTTCTAAATAAGTAATTCTTATAGTGCAACAAATGACCTTTAAAATAAGCTAAAGATAATTAAAAAGCGTTTATTATTTTAGAAGTTATTCAAATTTTTGTAAAACATTAAAAATGACGATTTTTTTAAAATATCTGAATTAAGTATTGACCAAATGGCTTCTAAAAGATCTTGTTATCTTCAAAATTTTAACATTTTAAAAAAAAGAAAAAAAATTTTTGTTTCCATACATTTTTTGTTTTAAAATGTTTTTCAAGCATTTGAAAATGGTTGGTCTCTCAATTTTAACCGGTAGTGTATAATTTAAATACTTTTAGCCCATCCGCTTGTCAAAGCCTTATATTAATATTATCTACTTACGGTTTGGATCTACTACGTTTAATATTAAAGATCCGGCGAATGTAGGTCCTAATGTTAAAATCGTCTTTCACCACAAGCGGATTTGGAGAATTCTCCTGAATATAAGTAAAAATTCCTGAAAGTAAAAATGATTGTAAAATTAATTTATAAATATTAATATGTAAAAACAAAGATGCGTTCACCTGATTTGGATGATGACGTTTCTCGCTTATAAAAGACAAAATAAATTAACAAATATTTATTTCAAATATTCCATGAGAAATGTTATTATTAGTGAAATTAATTAAACTATTGTGAAGAATTGTATAAAAATTTTGTTAAATATTTGTTTTTTTCGAAAATTTTTTGAAAATGCTATTCTAAATTAATGGAATTGAAACAGAAACTTTATTATTTATAAAAATAATTGTATTTTGGATGAGTTTTATCAATTTCTTTTAAATAATTGGATTCTTTTGCAAAATTTTGTAAAAATACTGGATATTGAAAATAAGTAAATTGTTTTAAAGAATTTGATTACAATTTTTGAGAATAGTTATTAATTTCTAGTGTTAGTGAATTTAAAGTAGTGAAAATAAAAAAATAGTAGCTTTTAGTGGCTGAAATGTAAGAAAAGTCGACAAATAGTAGCATAACGTGAAAAAAGTAGTAAATAGTAAGTTTTAGTAGATGAGTGTTATTAGAGAAAAAAATTGTCAAACATCACTTTTGTCTTCCTCCATGGCAACTAGACAAAATACCTTTATATAATTTGTTCATTATTGTTTTTATGTGATTAGCCTTGTCATTAATACAAACTTTAATATCATTCAAAAAAAACATCGCAGTGAATCATTTCTTTAAAAAAAGAAAATAAACATTAATTAAATATACGTACTATCAATATTCCTACAGTCTCTCGATGTTATTGGGATGTAGGTATTTTCGTCTTCTTCAACTTCAATTTTTCTAAATCCCAGAAACTTATGTTTCTCTTTGGGCCAGTATGCATAGGTTAAAGCTTTAACGACTCCAAACAAAGTTTTATTGTGCTTCGCTTCATCAAAATAACATTCGTTGATTGTTATGCCTTCAACTGTGATCGTCTGAAATAAAATATTAATTAATATTTTTTAAATTAAAAGAAAGTAAATGGATCAGTTAATTCTGTTTAGCCTAAAATCGTTAAGGAATAATTTATTTAAAAATTGTCAAATCAGGGGATTTTGATCGGAATCCTAGAAAATTGTTATTTTCTAAAATGTACACTGAGAAAAAAATGATATTGAATCTATAGGACGCATATTCACATACGTTCAAAAGCAGATGTTATAAACTTGATCTGATATGTAGTTTATTTTATAGCACTGCTTTTAAATAAAAAAATTACTTCTCTGATTCTAATTTAATTCTCTGATTCTAATTTCCTACAAATGAATTGATTTTTAACAATTTTATTAAGCTTTGTCATGAGAAATCTAATATTTAAAAAGTTGTTGAGAAATTCTTTCTGATAGTTCAATTTTACGAAATATCCAATTATTCCATGAATTATTTTGTATTTTAATAATTGAATTCTCGTGGAATTTTTCAGTAAATATTGATTTATAATTAATTTTGCTTAAAATTATACATTATCATTGAATATAGAAAGCTAATAGCGTACATTTTTAGAAATGATTTGATTTGAAAAGATTTAAAATTAAAATCTTTGAAAACTTTAACTTTTCGTACTTTTTGAATAACAATTCTGTGGAAGTACTTTTAAAAAAAAGTTTAATTGAATTTTTCTTTAATTCTTCAAATTTTTATTTTCTAATATATATATATATATATATATATTAATTAATTACGTAAATTGTAAACAAAAGGATTTGATAATCCTCAAAAAACTTTTTCAAAAATTGTAAAAAAAATTGAGTTCAATAGAATTTTACTTAAAAATTCTAGATATGAAGAATTGAATTGATATAAAAATAATTTTAAAAAAATTACAGTAACAATATTTTCATAATGTAAAACTATGATAGTATCAAGTTTTAATGATTATTATAAAACATAAAGAAAGCGATTACTCCGAGTCTTCAACTCGGAGTAATCGATATCTTCATGTTATACAATAATATTCTTAGTCATTGAATTAAAAATTTTTGAAAATCTTAATTTCAGTAAAAAAATGATAATAATTAAATATTCATTTACAAACGAAGTTATAGATGTTTTTGAGTAAATTTATAATTAAAGAAATTCGTTAATAAATGTAATAGAACAGGAAAACAGTTTTTTTGTCTGGAAATCAGGGAGTTTGGTAAAATTAAAATAAAATTAAATTAAAAATTATTTTTAGAAAAATTGACATACTTTATATCTTGCATCTCCAACTGAAGGTTCATTAACTTTCCGTTGTATACTCAATACGTCAGTGACAGTTTTTTGTATATTTTGAACTGCTTCCTTCATGTCTGATATTTCCTTCTTGCAGTCGGAAATATCAAACAATTTGGTTTTTAAATCGTTATTCTCTGTCTCCAAAATTTTTAATCTCATTTGATTATTCTGCATTTGCAGTTTTAGTCTTCTGTTCTCCTCCTCCAGCATGCTCAGTGGTACAGCATTTTCCTTAAATGAAAGAAAAATCATTAGAATGAAGAAACAAATGTCATTTAAATTTTTTTTATCAGTTTTAAAACTTATAATTTTTATTGTACAGTGTTTTTTTATTCTGTTATTATTTTAAAAATTTTGAAGAAATTGCTTCAGGAAAATTTAATTTTCATTCCAAATTCAAAGTTTCCATGCTTTTTAAATACCTTTCATATTAATATACTACTTTGACTATTGTTATTTTTTCTTTTTTTACAAACCCTTTCGAAATTTGATGTACTCGGTTGATGTTCAGGGGAATGCATCAATTCTGACATGTTTTGAATTTCCTGTAAAGATTTTAAAAAACATTCAATAATAATTGACTTAAAATAATTAAATTAATTTTGAATAAGTATCAGCAGGGACTCTTGTCGAGAGTGTAAGGCCAATAGGGCAGGAGTATAAAGCGAAAAAAAATGTTGTTTTAAAAACTTGGAGAAATTTCGTTTTTTAATTTGGAAAACCTGAGAAAGTCAGGGAATTTGAAACGAGCAAAAGCGTAGCAACTTTGTTAATTTAAGGATATTAAGAAAAACCACTTTCGCTGCATCTAATTAATTTTAAACAATTTAAATAGTAATATTTATTTGCAATTCATTTGTAAGATCAAAAATTAACATCTCGATATTTTTTAAGATTAATTTTTCATAATTTTATACTCACATCGTTATCAAGTGCTCGTAACATTTTTTCTTTCAATTTTTGAAACTTTGCTGCTTTTACCTGTTTTATCAATTTCTGTAAAAGGATATTTATATTAAGTAATAAATACTTTTAACTCTTTGGGGTTATACTGGTTAAGGGGTTACACCACCCTGAACGCCTAAAAATTGGAGGGTGTTTCAAAAATAAATTTTAACAAAAACTATTAAAAATACAACGGTGTAGGGTAGTTTGCTGAGAGTTGGACATCGTTTTGTTTTTAGGTTATAACTTTTCACTAAATTGAGATATCGGCATGTTTAAAGTCTTATTTAAAAGCCAGAAAGCTTATCTATATTTCTGTAAAAGCCGCAAATTAATTTCTGAAAAAACTTTCAAAATGTAGCCAATTTCCTAATAAAATGATTTTTGGACTTTTTTTTTTTGCTGCAAGTTAGACACCCTCAAAAAATCCACTCAAAATGCATAAAAATTAATTAAAACATTTAGTAATAAAAAGTGTATGCGAAATTTTTTTGAACAATGAATAGTAGTGTTTTTATTAACACTTAAAAGACGTCGTTTCTCAAAAACTACTCAACAGATTCTCTTTAAATTTTGTACACAACTGTTCTATAACATTCTCTATGACATGACGTAGGATTTTTTTGATATGTTTTTTAAAAAAAGTTTGACATTTTTTTAAATATATCTATTGTATGTATTTTTATACTTTAATTAGTAAAAAGTTCTATTTTTAATAGTTTTGTCAAAATTTATTTTTGAAATACCAGGCATTCAGGGTGATGTAACCATTTAAGGGTAAATCAGAAAATTTATAAAAACATATATTTACCAAATGGGCTTTAGCTTTATCTTCATCGACTTTAATTCTTGTTGCCTTCCCATTTTTATTTCGAGGAGGAGAAAAAGTAAATTTTGGATTCGGCTTATGTTTTCTACGGCCTCGTCCACATTTATCTTCAACAGAAAAATTAGTTATAATTTTGGTTAAAGTAATACAATTAAGGTCCAGCATCGAAGAATCGATTCTCCACGTTGGAAGAAAGACCCCTAGACTAGCGCGTACGCGTCGATCCAAGGGACTTCAAGACAGAGAAAAGAGTGGGTTGTTATATGATGCAGGACCTCAATTACATAAATCAAACCTAGTAATAAAAAGAAAATACCATTATCAACATCATCGTTATCTCTTCTGGTGGGAGTAACTGTAATTGGCTGATCCATATTTCCAATTAAACTGTAAGTCAAATAAAAGTTGTCATATATATTAAACTTTACATTTCAATATTTTCATTAGGGAAATGTTGAACTTGTAGTAGTTTCTTTACAACAAAACGAAAAAAATGTTTTCTATTTTGGGGTTTTCTACAGTTTTTCAGCACTTTCTTATAGTGTAAATAAATTTAAAAAAAAATTGGCCTTGAAAAATTCAATTAAAAAATAGAATTTAATTTTTTTATCAAATGGACTTTTTTATATTTTTTTAAACTTTTTTCCATAAAAGTGAGGTTCTTTCCTAAAAAACGTATAGGTCAAAACGTGGCACTAAACATGCTCGGATAACGCGGAATAACTCGGATAAAACGGATCGAGCGACTAAATTTGGAAAATAAATTTTACAAAACCACTGTTTGTTATCATTGCATTTAAAATTTCGTCCATTTTTGTCATTTAATATTATTCTAACACTTTTAAGACATGAAAAATAATTTAAAATTTTGCAATTTTCATTGGTTCCGTGTTATCCGAGTTTTTGATTATCCGAGGTACCTCTTCCCCACATTACCTCGGATAATCGAGGTTCTACTGTAATTTGAGAAGAACAGTTTGTTTCATACTTAACTTTAAATTAATTGTAATTAATTAAATTCTTTTATTTTATAAATTAGAAATTAAGAATTAAAACAATTGAATTGACTAAATAAATGTTTTTAAAATTCTAATTTAAAAAATTTTATTGAAAAAAATCTTTGTTCTTAAATAAATTTTTTTAAATTAATATGAAAAATAAGGTTTCTCCTTAATTAATTTTCAATAGCTTACAATTTAAGGGTTCCATAAAATAAAGAGACTAGCGTATTGTTGGAAGAAAGAATACCAGTCAAGTAGCAGTGAGCATCTCAAAGTTTGTCACTGCTACTCGATTTGCAATATTCCTTTCAAAACTTACACTCGTCCTCTTTATTTACTTTTGCTCCTCGCTTCAACGCCTCTGGCGGACACTCTTGATTATCTGTCTCTCTCTTGCAAACAACATTCGCCTGCCCCGACATTTGATGCACGTACGAAGCGAGTGCTTCTGGTCGGAGGCAGGCACGAAAAAAATGTGAAAGATAAATTAATATTATATTCTCAAAAGAACTTTTCTGTGGATACAAAATTAATTTTATGTTTCTGAAATTCTAAACGTTCTAATGAACAAAATTTAATTATTTCTTTAAATTATTAAAATTTTATTGTAACATTTCGGCACGTATTAAAAAACAAATTACAAAAGTTTTAATTATTTTATTTTAGTTTCTAATGTTTATTAAAATAATTTTTTAAAATAATTATATCAGCAAAAGATTTCGTTCATTTCAATATTCAGAGCTTGTGGATAATAAATTTATAAAGTATAAAAAGTGTTCTTGATATTTTTTTCTCATTTTGTATTGCAAGAAGAATTACTCGTTAAATTACCATGGAAGTTGAAATTTTCTTATTTACCGACAGTGGTATTTTTCCGACAGAGAATTCTTTTACTCCCGCTGTAATAGAGGTTGGGTATGAAAATCAACCAAAGCACAAATGTTTGACTTTCTGCTGCGAAATCGCAACGGGAAGTACGTACTTTCGACCGAGGTATATTAAGAAAGAGTAAATTTCTATTTACTTTAGAAGCGGTCACTGAAAAAAATAATGATCACCAATTTTTCAACAACCAGAGCCAACATAAACGCCGGTTTTACTTTTCGTCACTTCATTTTTATCTTTTCCTTTCAAAAAAAATTGCAAAATTTGTAAAAACGACTATTTTGTAGATAGAAATTAAAGAATAATTATTAAATAAAAACACAAAATTTATTAAACAATTTAAGATAATTTTTTAAATAATTTCGATAATATATAACGAAAACAAAAAATGTGATATAATAATCAAAAGGAGCTAAAAATACGTAAACTAGAAAATCGTTAAATATGGACATTTTGAATTATTTTCTTAAAAAATAAGAAAATATTGTTTTCGCAATTCTTACCTTCGAAAAAACATTTAGTGTAATAGATAAAAAAAGGATTTTATAATTTTATAGTAGTGAGTGTATTTTAATATCTACGAAAAAAAATAATAATAGTTGAGGGTAATGAATGAATAAAGTGTCAAGCAATAATTAAATACAAATTTTAAATAATATGTGTCATTACTTACATATGTAAATGTCCTTCTGCGATTATTTATCCAATGATGCACTGATTATCCTATAATGACGCTCAACTCACACGCACAACACGCCGCAAAGGTTAATGCGCGTTTTCCTTGTTTTTATTTCTATAATTATCGCACCTCACGCCGACTGCAGGAATGTATATCCCCTCTACTCTATATTCAGTTTTCTGGCTATCTCCATTTCTAAGAATTGCCAGTTTAAGGGGATGTCAAAGTCGATGCGATTTTTCTATGAATTTCAATGTAAACATCCAGTCAACTTTGATGCCGGCGTATGGTCTAAACAGAATAGAAACGTAACCGAAATCGTAATAGCAATAAGCGTTACTATAAGTTAGAGAAGAATAAATGCAGTAAAATTTTAAATAAAGTTTTCTAGTCGCACAATGTATCATTAATTTTCTAGTGTTTGATGCAGATTAAAATTATGAGACCATGTACAACGGGATTCTTAATTGGGAAGGGTCGATAATGTGTGTAGATGCAAGCAGATTTTTGCCTAAAAAAACACACAAATTTGTCCACACATTGATACTCCATGGTTTTCGGGGTCACTGATTACGAATCCGATATCATAATTTGAAAATTCAAAATGGCGAACCCAATATGGCGGACGAGATTTAAAAAAAATCATTGCATTCACTCGAAACTTGTTACTCAGGGGTTTTCGGGGTCTCTGATTACGAATCCGATATCATATTTCGAAAATTAAAAATGGCGGATCCAATATGGCGGGCGACATTTTTAAAAATTCATTTCATTCACTCGAAACTTGTTACTCAGGGGTTTTTGGGGTCGCTGATTACTACAATCCCATATCATATTTTGAAAATTCAAAATGGCGGACGTTATTTTGAAAAAAATCATTGGATTCACTTAAAACTTTTTACACAGTGATTTTCGGGATCGCTAATTACGAATGCGATATCAGATTTTGAAAATTCAAAATCTAGGTTACAATATTGCAATCTGGCGCAATATGAATTTTCAATAATTGATCGGATTTACTAAAAATTTGTTACTCGGGTGTTAGCGGGGTCGCTGATTAAGAATCTAGCATCAGATTTTTAGAACACATTGTGGTGGTCAATAGTAGCTGAATCCATTTCGAATCAGGTAGGTCGACTAACTTCAAGTTATAGATTTAGCTTTCGCTAAAATATGTTATTGCACATAAAAAATAAAGAGACACGTATTTTTTTATTTTTCAAAAAAGTTAAATTTAAAGAAGTTATGCACATTTGAACATTGAGTGGTAAAACTCGAATGAATAGTGAAATAAAATTGTTTCGCTTGTCATTTTTTTTCTTTTGAGTATAATTTAATTTTCTTTCTAGGGTCTTCTATATGGTCTTGTAGATAGTCTTGTCCTCTTTAAAATCCAGTTTGAAATTTGAAAAAATATTTGAAATTATTAAAATAGGGGATGATTTTCTGAAAATAAATAAGATCAATTTTCTCAAAAACGCCACCTTTTTTTCTATCCAAAATTTTACTACAAGTTCTTAAAATAATTATGAACATTTCCTATGAATTTCAAGCGGACTAAACCATTCTAGCAATCAGGAGAATTTTTTTTTAAATATTTATTTTCGCATATTTTCAAATTGTTATAACTTGCATTTTTAAAAACAAATGAATCGCTATAACATTGTTCACGTTAACGTTAACAATTTGAAAATATGCGAAAATAAATATTTAAAAAAAAATTCTCCTGATTGCCAGAATGTTATTATTATTATTTGACAACCATGTAGAAGAAATATTAATTTTAAATTATATCCAGCATATAAGAACGTCGCAACGCGGCGACGCTATGCCTAAGGATATTTGACACCCTGATAACGCCGAATACCTCATCATGAGAATGCCTTTAACTAAGAAATGCTTATAGAAATAATTAGAAGGACAAAAGAAATTATTATTTCTCTTCTCCTTCTACTAAATAATAAATACAGTAAACAGTTATTAATAATTGTATCGGCGCAATCAATGCTGCCTACATCGAACCTTGCGGCAATATTACCTAAACAATTTCAAATATTAAATGTAAAATTGTTATCCAAATTTTAATTCTATAAAACATAAAGAAAGCGCATCTGCAGCCAAAATATGTAATGGATCAAATCTGTTAAATTCAAAATTTTATGTTAGTGATTGAAAGAATTACATTGAGAGGTTGTGCGTGTGCGGGAGTGGTCGGCGGCAACACACACAGCTGCGCAACCGCTGGTTATGGGCACCAACACACTCACTGGCTCCATGCTACGGGCACTAACAAGCGCGCTATGCTTGCCTTTAATTGCTACCTTGTGCGTAGAACTTTCCTTTCTCCTCGGGGCCCATAAGCTGTGGAATACAGTATCAAAACAAACGCACGTGCGTTACAGCTGACTCAATGTCACAAGGCTTGCATGCCTTGTGCTATTTAAACCTATGCTGTTTAATCTTACGCATCAAGCTAGATGCGCAAACAACAAATTGACAATAGTTAAACATTTTGTTGTAATCATTTTAGTTACAACAAAATGCCGGAGGACATTAGGAATTGCATGATTCAGGGCAGACGTTAAAATTTTCAAATTCTCTGAGCCGGTGGAGTCCAGTGCGGACTGATTTTGGAGAGATTTAAGAATTATTAATATAAATCATAATTCTGAAATCTTGTTGATTATAACCGGCCGGTTGCATAGATATTGCCCGCGTCCGTTCAAACTTCAGTGGCCCACAAGTGGGATGAATTTCCCTATCTATCTATCGGTTGCATAGATATTGCCCGCATCAGATTGATAGAGAAGAGATCCACAAGTGTGATCGAATTTCTTATAAAACTGTCGGTTGCATAGATATTGCCCGCACCAGTTTTCCTAGGAATAGATTCACAAGTGAGTTTACACAAAGGAGGAACGGCCAGTTGCATAGATATTGCCCGCGACCGTTCAACCACAAGTGCAATCTCGCGAATAAAGAAAGCAAATCCTTTGCTCGTAATTCAACGTCAATAATTTTCTATTAATAAAAAAGAATATTAAAGACTGTAAGACAACGTAAATCTTGCCCGACGGAGGTTCAATTTTGTGATACCAAAAGGAGCAACCCCCGCCGGTAGCTGTAAGTAAACTGTATTGTTTCAATTATATGTAATCTACATTAACATTAAACTACACTTTTCCACACTTTCTATTTCTGTATGGGTATTAAATTGGGGAAATAAACATAAAATTTAATTAAACGACATCCAAATTTTCTTACTTACCTGTCTAAATTACATCCTTGTTTTCTGAAATTAAATAATAAACAAAGCAGAACGGCAACTTTTACCGGTTTGTAACAAGCTGATGGTGGCAGCGGGATTTTCCTACGCGTTACCGCCCCGCTTCGTTACCTGGTAACAATTGTTACCAGTGGCAACATTAAAATTTTAGAATCACTTTCTTTAACTCTATTAGTGTAAAAAAGAGGGCATTTCTCTTGCCCCAAGTATCCAGTGGTTTAATAACGGAATATTTTAAATTCATAGAAGAATTTTGTTTTGAAAGACTAAGAATTTGGCTCTCCAATTTCTGTTGTAGATGACAACTGATTCTTAGTGGATTTTGGCTCTCCGACTTCGGTCGTTGATGACGACTCAATCTATCAGAACACTTGCCTTCTAGAATTTATTGGGTTTTAGGAATCTTATTAAAGAAAGATTTGAACATCTAGGACTCCGGTTGATTGGGAATTTGGCTCTCCGACTGCGGTCGTTGATGATGACTCATTCCTAGTCTTGATCTTGGCTCTCCGACTACGGTCGTTGATGACGACTCGATCGACTGTGAGAAATTGATTTCAAGTGGATCATAAATAAGATTTATTTTTGACCCTGAAAGATTCTGTTTTATTTATCAGGATGAATTCAAACCATGCCTAATAAACCGAGATTGCGCGGAAAACGTTCAAAAAAACGAGTTCGCAATCAAACTCAACCTAGAGAAATTTCTGAACCAACAACAGAAATTTCATCGTCGGTAACTTTCAAAAGACCTTTAACACCCCCTATTAAAAAGAAACAACCCTTAAACGGTTGGAAAGAATTTTCGGATTTCTTTGAACACCTTTTAAACAAGGCTGAGGCCGAAATTAATAAAAATAATAAACGTCGCGAAATTGAAAATAGGGTTAAATTATCCTTAGAACTACGCGAATCAAATAATTAAATTTTATTTGTATGTTGTTTATTGATTTAACATCTGTATGACAATCAGACAAAATTTTAATGACCTCGGAGTCATTATTATTAATTCCGAGTTCTTACAAGACGAAGTAGTCAATGTGTCTTTAAACAGTTTCTATAAACACAATTACATTTGTCAAACTGCTTTAAAACTAGACTGCCCTATTTTAGGACACCCGACTGCGGACTATGTTAACGACATTTACGTAGACATTTTAGGCGTGGTGTATTTGCAATTTGAAAATCAAGAACTTTGCTTCCATGTGGTAGACTCGTTTTATTCAGATACCTGGCTAATCGCCCCGGCTATCCTTGGGAGAACAAGTTGCGTCGGGTTGGGTTTTTTTCTAAATAATCCATAAGAGAGTTCACTATTTACTACGACTTATTTCCTAAAATATCCTTTAAACTCAACTATTAATAGTGCTTTAAAAGCGTAATCGTTTGGACTAGTTTCGACTAATCTTAACGACTAGTAATACAACCTCGCCGTTTTGTGTGTACAAGGCCGCAGGATTGGAAAAACTTCTGGTCGAATCCTGGTGAGTTCTAATTGGAATTCGGAAAGTAGAAAATTTATTTTCTTCTTTCCCTTACACTAGGAAGCGCCGTTGTGAGTACTGATCTTCCCGCCTAGGAGAGCATCTCTGGCTGAACTTGTATTTATCGCACTGTTATAATAAAAAAAAAAAATTTTTGCACAGGAAAAACTAAGACACATGACTTTTTGTAAATCTATAAGCGGATTAGAACAATTAATGCAGGATCTGAATCTATAACCTCGAGCCCTTAAATATGGAACTAAACACGAAAATTACAGCCCGTTCTCCTTTTTCTGTACCTATAGTAAAAATTGTCAAAAAGGAAAACAACAGATTAATAGTTGATTTCACTAAAATAACTGCACAAGTCAACAACCCGAATTCCCTCAGTGAAACCTGTACTCTTAACGAAAAGAAGATCTAACTCTTAAAAGGCTCAAGTTGCAGGAATTTTCTGCGGTGGCGAACTGCCTGCGCTTTTAAGAGTTGCAATCTCATATTAATTTGGAATACACATCTGTTTCTCTAAGTTAAATCAAACCTTTAAACCTCAGGAACCATCACCAACAAAACAGGCAAAACAGTAGACGGTTACACCACCTTCTGGCCCAAGTTGCAGGAATTTTCCGCGGTGGCGAATCGTCTGCCCTTTTAAAAGTTGCAACCACATAATCAATTTCTTGTCTGTATCTACTCACATTCACTTACACTTTCTCTTTAACTGCAAAACAGTAAGTATAATTTTTATAATTAGTATATGCACTTAAAATATCCTAGCATAACCATGGCCCTACCCCCACAAAATCTCGACGCTAGTGTAGCTACTGCCCTTGATCGGTTCAATCTACGAACGAGTGCGAGCGACATCCCTCTTTTCGACGGTAGAAATCCTCCGCTAAAAGAATTCCTACAAGCCGTGCAACGTGCGGGAATTTTCGTAACAGATGCAGCGGAACCCGAATTTCTTAGGGCTGTCCAAAGTCGATTGCAAGGGTCAGCTTGGGACAGTTGCAAGCATCGAGAATTCAATAGGCTAGAAGAACTAACCGATCATTTGACAAAACGGTTCGCCCCTACAAAGAAGTACCAGTGTTATTTTGAAAGCATAATAACCCTTAGGCAAAAGCAGTCAGAAACAGCTAGTGACTATTACGATCGATTACAGGGTTTGATCGGAGGAGCTCGACATGCCCTCGAATCAAAATACAATAGGGTATTCGTGGACGCTAGAAAAGCTAACAATGCTCAAGAACAGACTGAAAGCAGCATTATACTGCAACCTATTCGTGAATGCGCACTGGATGCGTTTATAAAAGGGCTCCCTACGGAGGTGTCGAAATTCGTAGATACCAGAAATCCTCGCACCCTGGAGGAAGCTCTGGAATTTGCAATACATGCTGAAGAGCGCGAGAGTTATAACGAAAAATCGCGTTCATCGTCCTATCACATATCTCGAACGGAAGAACGGGCTAGATCTCCAAGCCCATATTCGCGACAAATCGAGAAACCCCATCCTGCGGCAAAACGTAAACCGGAATCTGACAGAGAATCGAATCCTGTCAATTCTTCTTCTAGGTATGCGTCATCTGACATGCCGTCCCGACGCGCCAGCGAGTCCAACCCTGCAGCGTCCGAAGAACGTGCACTTCGCGGATCACTCAATCGGATCTTTAGAGCAAAATCAGAGGCCGAGGACTCCCCAGTAGTACAGCTGAGAGCCCCGGAATTCAGACACGATAATATCAGGTTCTTCGTAGATCCTGGGTCGGACACGAACCTCGTGAAATTATGCGCATTGAATCCTGTACTCACACTTGTTCCAGACAAGTGCCTTGAGATTACAGGAATTACTAATCATGCGGTTAGAACATTGGGAACTATTCAACTAACTATTGAAAATGTCCCGGTGAAATTTCACGTTGTTAGGAATTACTTTCCAATTTCGGCCGACGGTATCCTTGGGAGACCGTATCTGCGACAGGTCCAAGCCCAAATTTCTTTTAGGCATAACACCCTAGTGACCATGTCTTCTCCAGTGACCCCCATCAATTTTGTTGATGAGGAATCATTGGAAGCTAAACGAACCTTGAAGTCTGAAATCAAACCGTTTGCTCGAGTCCTGCGAATAAGATCTCGTTCAAAAACACCCGCCGCGATAGACATAACAAACCCGGGAATGAAAGAAGGATATCTTCCTCGAATCGAAACCCCAGAAGGACTCTACCTGGGCGAGGCCGTAGTTACGAGTAAAGATGGCGTGTGCCACGCTATGGCTATCAACACCACCGAAGAAGATATCGACGTAACCCTTAACCCTCAGGGGTTAATCCCGTTCGATTTCTGTAAATTCCCCGGTGAGGAATTCACAGACTCTGAGGCCGAAGGTGATCAACTCAATTTAGATCAGACCTACGCTGAAAGGGTCATCAAGGTCAAGAATGCGTTATACTTGGCCCATTTGACCCCGGAAGAGCGAAAGGTCGCATTAGGATGGGCGGAAGACTATGCTGATATATTCCATTTAAATGGTGAGCAACTCTCCTGCACTCACCTCATTCAGCATAGGATTCCGACCATCGACGACAAGATTATTCACAAGAAACAATATAGGTCCCCTGTCGAGGCTCTAGATCAAATAGATACTCAACTGCAGAAACAATTTGATAGCGGAATCATAGGACATTCTAATTCCCCATTCAATTCGCCGTTGCTAATTGTTCCTAAGAAACTCGACGCGTCAGGTGAGAAAAAGTGGCGCATTGTGGTAGACTATAGAGCCCTAAACGAAAACATCATAGGCGACGCTTTTCCACTACCGAACATAACCTCAATATTCGATAGACTGGGCACCGCGCGTTACTTCACGGTATTTGACCTTGCCAGTGGCTTCCACCAAGTGGAAACCCACCACGACGATAGGCACAAAACTGCCTTTTCGTCCCGTAACGGTCACTATGAGTACAAGCGGATGCCTATGGGCATAAAAAACGCCCCTCCGACATTCCAGCGATTATTAAACAATGCTTTAAGTGCCATGCTCGATGCAGAAGCATTTGTGTACTCAGATGACATTATAATTTATTCTGACACCCTCGAAGAACACGATCGGCGAGCGCGCAGACTCTTTAACCGACTTAGAGACGCAAACCTAAAACTACAGCCAGATAAGTGCGAACTTCTAAAACCAGACGTTGCGTATCTGGGCCATATAATTAGTGGGGACGGAATAAAGCCAAATCCGAATAAGATCACGGCCATTAGAAAGTTCCCTCTCCCAAAAACTCCTAGGGACATTAAAAGTTTTCTCGGTCTCTCTGGATACTATAGGCGGTTCATCGAAGACTACGCTAAGTGGGCCAAACTCTTAACCGAATTTTAAAAAAAGGACACCGAGTGGAAATGGAAAAAACCCCAGAAAAAAAGTTTTCGTTTCCTACGACGATATTTGTGTCGTGAACCTATCTTACAGTATCCAAACTTTAGCGAGACCTTTAAACTAACGTGCGACGCTTCGGAACACGCTGTAGGCGCAATCCTAACGCAAACAAAGGACAGTATTGATTTGCCTGTGGCCTATTATTCAAAAGTGTTGAACAGTGCGGAACAATCCTACCCCAAAGCCGAAAAAGAGTGCTTAGCCATACTGTACGCGACCGAACATTTTAAACCCTATTTATATGGTCGTGAGTTTGTTCTAGCCTGTGATTTTGAGCCGGTGCACTGGATGACCTATATTGATAATCCTGGACCGCGAATCCAAAGATGGAGAATTCGTCTCCAGAATTATCAGTATAAGTTTAAGTACAAGCCTGGAAAAATCAATAGGATTGTAGAAGCGCTATCCAGAAATCCTGTTGATGAAGAGAACGGATCGAACTCAGATTCCAGTTGGTCCGAGTCATCCTCATCGGACCTCGAAAAGCCTACACCTCAGAAAAAGGTAATTACAGGTAAAACGTAACCGAGTGATCCCAAACCGAGTGAAAAAGTAAAAACGTGTCGCGCACTACCTATCACGCGTTCCTCGACTAGCGAAACGGAAAAAGGTGCGCGAGTGAGCCCTAAAGAAAGAGAAGAAAACTCAAGTGCTTCGACAACTCCCCATTCCGAATATCGAAACGAAAACAATTGCCCATGCGGTAGCTACAAATTTATTCTCCGTATTCGGAGCACCTCGTTGCATTCTTACGGATAGGGGAGCAAGTTTCGTTAGCACCCTAATGCGTAAGTTGGAAAAGATCTTTGGCGTCAAACAACTTACGACATCCGGTTACCGTCCACAAACTAATGGGGCACTGGAAAGGAGTCACTAAAAACCGTGAAAGATTCGCGAAGCATAGGGACAAGATTAGAGCCACCAGATTATGAAACCCAGACCCTAGCTTTGATTACCCATTAACCTATTCTTTCTCATTCTAGTTTTGACCCAGAATGATGACGACTACTGCTATAACTATGCTATGCCTATTCTCCATCCTAGTGATGATAACGGAGCGGATCCATTCCCACGATGTACAGGCTACCACGGCCAGTGATCGATACCAGATCATTCCTTTCAAGTCCAGCAGCGGGATATATTTTGAATATATCGGGGAAGTCAGGAGGTCCGTAAGCAACTGGAGGATAGCCGTATTCCTGGACGTGGGCAAGCAGACTCGATTCTTCGACGATTTGAGAGACAGACTGAAGCGGATAAAGCAGCACTGCAAACCTGACGAAGAATGGTGCAACGAGTTAATCGAGTATTATAATTGGGAAGATAGATGGGAAATGGCCTCGGAACTCCAAAAACAGTTCCGAGTCCAGATCGAGGAGCTAGAGAATACTAAAAAGACCTTACCAACCAAGATGACTAATCAAATACGAGCAAGGCGTACGGTCCCACTACTGGGTTTCCTGGGAAAGATCGCCGGACCAATCGTCGGCGTATTGACCTACGATGACGGAGAAAGATATAGTGCTGCCATCCAAGATCTTAATGAAACCAAGGCCAATTTATCACATCTTGTCGGAAAGCAAACCCACGTAGTGAGGTCACAACTTGACTCGTTGCACACCCAGGTACAAGAACATGGATCCTTACTGAAGAATCTTCAAGAACAACTTCATACCTTACTCGTGAAGAACCAGCTGAAGTCGAAAGAAGAAAGGGAAAGGCAAAATCTAACATATGCCATTGCAAAGGCACTAAGATTGGGCCTCGACCACAGCATGCAAGCGACCACCACTATGTTAGAAGCAGTTCACGAAGCCAGAAAAGGACATCTGCACCCTGGCCTCATAACATCCGAACAACTGGAGCCGATCCTAAGAGAAGTACAGGATAACCTCAAGGATGTTCAATTTCCATTGGCCGGACCAAGAATTAGCATCGACGAGCTGATGCGCATCTCCACCATCACCATCTTGTGCGAGGGCCATCAACTTAAGGTCCTTATCGACATACCACTTCTGGAAAAGTACAATTATCAGGCGTTTAAAATCCACTCTCTCTCTACTATTCAAGAGATATTCGAGAATAATACTGGAAGAGCTTATATAAAATCTAAATACGACTACCTTATTATAGACGAAGATCAGCGAACATATCTCTTGTTAAAAGAGCAGGAATGGAACGCGTGCAAGGCAACAACATCATTTCACGCCTGTCTCCAAGGCGCTCCAATCTACGATCTCCGTGAACGAACATCTTGCGAAGCCCTGCTCTTAGTCAGGCCCAACGTAAAGACTTTTAATTCTTGCGACGTTCGAATAACTAGTGAAGCTGATTCCTACTGCAGGCCTTTGACCACCATTGGTGGATGGATGTTTTCTTTTGCTACCCCAGAGATGGCAACGATCGCCTGCCATTCCATGAGCCCCATGAAAATCATGCTGAGTAGAGCTGGAATCCTCAAATTGGGTCCTGGATGTTCCCTTAAAACCAAAGATGCTATAATTCCAGCCACCACTTCACAAGTTGGACAATCAGAATTTATATTCGAATCGGATCTGCAACTAAATTTAACTGAAGTCTCACCAGCATTGCTAAGATACAACCATTTGATAGGAAAGGCAGGAATCCTAAGAGGGTCCACTGTTGAAAGGGATTCAAAATCAACCGCCTTCGAATTGAACTCCAAAACACTAGACGAACTTGAACAACAGCTACAAGAACTCGCCTTATAACAGTACCATAGAACTATACGAGGATGTTCCTTCCACAAGTAAAACCGCTGCCAATAAGGAAACGACTACACAATCAGGGGCACCCTCATTTGAGCCAACGACCACTCAAAAGGGGGAGAAAAAGTGTGCAACTTTTAAAGATAAGTCAACAACGAAGATCAGATGACTAACCGAAGAGTTAAGTTCCAAGCTGCGTGGAATCCAGGTAGAGGAGACTTCCATTAAAATAAATCCACAACCATCCTTCCGCCAACAGTTTCCACTGAACAACACAGAAAAACAACAATGAAGATCTCCACAACGAAGAGGTTGTTGCTGCGACCGTGTTGCCCTTCCACTCATGTTGAGAATATATCTAATACAAGAAAAATGTTGTGTTACAATAAGGCTTCTGTGAGTTGAAGAGAGACAAGAGAGCTAAGAGAAGCAAAGGACCCCGCACAAAATGCATTGGAATTGGCTTACCGTTAATTTTGTTCAAATTTTCAGAATTAGTAGTTCTAAGTGTCCTAATTAAAGATATAATTTTGTTAAACTCAAAACTTCACTTGTTTGGCTGAAAACAGGGGGTGAAAGTACCCCCTGTCTAAGGCATGAAATGAACATTTCAGTGCTTTTAGCCAAATAAACCATTATTTTTGGTAAGTTTAATGTCAGAAGTCACCAATATATATAAAGAGAGAACTCTTAATGTTAAACAAATAAAAATGTAAAATATCAACCCTCAAAAACTACCCCTTGTACAGTTAAAACCATATAGAAAAGAAAAAAACTATTTTAATCACAGAAAATATTTTTATAAATAAAATATTGACTTTTCATTTACTAATACATATGAGATGTCATATTTACCCTTACAAACAACCCCAACAACAACAACAACAACAACAAAAAGCAACCCCTTTTATATTTTAAATAAATCCAGTAAACCAGATAAATGAACAGTTTAAACAGAGAAAGACTTTTGAAAATCGACTGGAAGTAATTATTTAATCTTCCGTGATTTTCAGTGCAATGTTCAAAATAAAAAAGTACCCTTATGAAAAAAACAACCCCTTAAGATTTAAAGTGAAAAAAGTAAAAAATCCATTTCAACCAAAGAAAACTATTAAAAATAGTAAACAGTTTATTATGTTTGTAGTTAATAAAGAAACTACCTCCTACATGTAACAAAAATAAAATATTATTTTAAATATTCGACGCTATTTATAATAAACATCCCTCTAAGTATTAGGCTCATAGAAAGAAAATAACTCATTGAAGATATTGCATGTCTTTAGGCTTGTGAAAACTCTCAAATGTTTTGTTTCAATCTTATTATATTGTTCAAAAACATGCCTGCATTCGCTAGAAAAACATTTTCTACCCAGAGTACGCCACGTGGAGGCTGCAGGTACAAGATTTTGTACTCCTTTTCTTGTTAAAAAAAATCTCACCTATTTACATATATACAAGTTGCACTTAGTAGCAAATCTTATTTTAAGGACTTTGCTGCAATGCATCCAAAAAAACTATTCATTGACAGGGTTGTTTCTGTTTCGTGCATCTAACACGCTGTCCAAAAGATCCGTCCAAGGGTATTTCACGTGTTATTCGTGACGAGCATATCCGAAGTACCATAAAACACTTGCAACGTGAGCACAAGTACCTAAAGTTCTTGCACCCGACTTACAAGTGCAACAGTAACCACGGATAGGTTGCTGCTGTTCACCTCTATTTTCTTCAAGATCATAAAGTATCCATAGCTGATGTCGCGTAGCATTTCGAAATCTGGAATAAATGCGCATTCTTATTAAACCAGGTTCATTCATCAAAGCATCTAGTTGTAATTCTTCATTACCATCTCTATGGACTTTATCCTGAATATAAGATGGTGCCAAGTTTACTTGGTATACCCCGAATGTCAAGTGACGCAAATACTCCATAGAAAGATGAGGAAAATATGGAAGATCGTTTTCGTTTAAATGCACCCACTGTGAGTTTCTTCGGAAAAGTTCCTCTTCTTCAACCCTTGTTTTTAATTCATTTGCTGTTTCAGCTTTTAATAACATTTCTGTTGCTAATTCAACTGTAGCTACTTCCATTTCTATTAAACCACGATATTTATTTATTATCGCGCCAGCAATGCGATAAAAATCACCAAGATGAGGAACATGTGTCATTGATATGGGTTTACCAAATATTTTAAAAATAGATTGCAAGTGCCCGTTTCGCGATTCTACTAACCATCTTATTTTTGTGATTAACCGAGCTTCGTTCGCATCCTCAGTAGAGAATTGTCGTTCATTACGACCCAACAACGGTGGCATTTTGGGTATTAAACCCATCCGTTCAAGAAAAGGAATCGCATCGCGATACCCTCTATCAACAATATTTATATCGCCTTCGTCTAACCATTCTCTGATTTGAGCACCATCTCTTTCACATTCTTGTATTAAAATGTTGGCGTCGTTATTTCGTGCGTCTGAAAAGTATGGTCCGTGAATGTCAAGAATGTATCCATTCGTTGACACCAAAAGAATGGGCTTAACAAGATGACAACTCTTGTGAAGATTAAACGATTGTCGTAAAGCTTGAAAATTGCTAGATTTCCCAATTTTTGCGTAAGTACCGTCGATGATGACAATTGCTTTACGATTTTCTGGTGTCGGATTGTATAATGTATTTGCAAAATCAGGTACATATCTCTCTATGAATTCTTGTCTCGTTATTGCGTTAAGTCCAATGTTTTGAGGAACAAATGATTCCATTAAAAATATTCTTACTTTACTAACAGCCATACTAACACTTTGTCTGCTGGGATAATTAAAAACAACTGAAAGAAATTCATCTGGTAGACCTTGCCGCATTTTGCAAAAAAATACTAAAAGGTCTTTCTTTGAAATATATCTCTGACCTGGTACCAGTTGCGCTGGATCGAATAGAGAATATAAATCTCGAAATTGTTCCTTAGTTATTAGAGAAAATGATTTGAACTGATCGTCCGAAAAATCGCTTTCATCAACGAATTTTTTTTTTCGAATTTTTTTTCACAGAACCGCTGAGACCATTTAAAAACTTTAATAACTGAGGACCTTTAATACAATAAAATCTATTCATAAAACGAAGATGTTGCATGAGATCTGCAGGGATGAAACCGTGTTCATCTAAATGCTCTGGACAACACCTAACATTTTCTTGAACGTAAATGTCTTTCAGGACAAAAATGTTAACACGACATTCGTCTGAAAGTCGTACTACATTATCTATCCGATTGCAAATAAGGCACGTATGGCTCGATGTTTGCGTTAAGACATTAAGTCTTAAACAAGATGGATTATTTTCATTTTCATTAACTTCAATATTAATAAGTCGCTTGCATGTTATGCATACACGTGTATTAATACCAATTGCAAGCGGTGGAAAGCCTCTTTCTTCTCGCCAACGAATTGCAATTTCGCTCTTATCAACATTTTCTTCTCCTTCAATAGATGACATTTGTCTAGGTTGAAAAACTGCATTACAAACATAGCAACGCATTTTGTTTATATTATTATTTACTTCAAGGTAGGAACACCAGTGCAATTATCGAAATGTACAATAGTATAAAGTAAGTATTGCAAAATACCCGCAATCTGAAACAACGATGCTATGCTAATATCTTTGAAAAATCAATCAAACTCTAAAAATGTGTTTAAATAATGTACTCTACAATATTTTAAACAATTATTTACATATTCTTAATCCAGATATTGTAGGATATACAGTGAGCTGGTAACAAATGTTGCCTTTCAAGCGATGTCATGAGCTGATGAAAGAAATCATATATGTGACGCTCCAAAGCGAAAGGGACCATCTTCAAAATAATATCAGGCGCAGTCTTCCGTGCGCAGAACACAACACAAAGACGAAGCCATATGATATTAGGAAGATTGTATGTACTGCTTATGCTATACTTACTTTATACTATTGTACATATCGATATTCGCACTGGTGTTCCTACCCTTTCACCATTTGGCGTCATTCACACGAAAACACATATATAGTCAATACAGTTTAAAGGCAAGAATTACATACTATAAGATTTTTAAACATAATAAACTGTTTACTATTTTTAATAGTTTTCTTTGGTTGAAATGGATTTTTTACTTTTTTCACTTTAAATCTTAAGGGGTTGTTTTTTTTCATAAGGGTACTTTTTTATTTTGAACATTGCACTGAAAATCACGGAAGATTAAATAATTACTTCCAGTCGATTTTCAAAAGTCTTTCTCTGTTTAAACTGTTCATTTATCTGGTTTACTGGATTTATTTAAAATATAAAAGGGGTTGCTTTTTGTTGTTGTTGTTGTTGTTGTTGGGGTTGTTTGTAAGGGTAAATATGACATCTCATATGTATTAGTAAATGAAAAGTCAATATTTTATTTATAAAAATATTTTCTGTGATTAAAATAGTTTTTTCCTTTTCTATATGGTTTTAACTGTACAAGGGGTAGTTTTTGAGGGTTGATATTTTACATTTTTATTTGTTTAACATTAAGAGTTCTCTCTTTATGTATATTGGTGACTTCTGACATTAAACTTACCAAAAATAATGGTTTATTTGGCTAAAAGCACTGAAATGTTCATTTCATGCCTTAGACAGGGGGTACTTTCACCCCCTGTTTTCAGCCAAACAAGTGAAGTTTTGAGTTTAACAAAATTATATCTTTAATTAGGACACTTAGAACTACTAATTCTAAAAATTTGAACAAAATTAACGGTAAGCCAATTCCAATGCATTTTGTGCGGGGTCCTTTTGCCATTAAAGTAGTCAAGGTAACAATTTCCAGAACGCCCCACTTTAGAGCCGTTTTTGGGCCATTTCCGTCGAGAAATCGTAACACGTGAGGACAGGAAAAATGTTGAAGCTAGGGATCCGAGGAATAATCCGGTATACTCTAAGAAAAAATTGGTTAACTTTTGTAAAAGTTATTAACAATTTCCGAAACGCCCCACTTTAGAGCCGTTTTTGGGCCATTTCCGTCGAGAAATCGTAACACGTGAGGACAGGAAAAATGTTGAAGCTAGGGATCCGAGGAATAATCCGGTATACTCTAAGAAAAAATTGGTCAACTTTTGTAAAAGTTATTAACAATTTCCAGAACGCCCCACTTTAGAGCCGTTTTTGGGCCATTTCCAGCCGGAATCCGCATTGCGCCGGAATAGGAAAAATGTTGAAGCCCTGAGTCCGGAGAATAATGCAACAATAATTATACAAAAAAATTTATTTTAATTTGTTAAAGTTATAAACAATTTTTCCATTCGCGTATTTCAAAGCCAATTTTAGGGCATTTCCGGTCAAAATTCGTAACGCGTCGGAGTGGGCACAAAGTTGTAGCTCTGAGTCCGGAGAATAATGCAATGATAATTAAACGATAAATTATTCAATTTGTTAAAGTTATTAACAATTTTCTCCAGTAATGTTATTGCCGAGCGCGCGAAGGGTTTGTCGGCGATCGCCGCCGACCACAACGGCTGCCGCGCAATGCAAGAGGGAATGATGCCCCGAGCATCTCTATGTTCTGTATTGCTTCTCATTGGAACTTTTAAAAGAAATATATTTTTTTATTGTTGATTTAATAAACAAAACAGATGGAATCAAAACACACAATTTTGATCTAATAAACAACAAAGTTACTTTATAATTTTCACTTGGTAAACATTTAACAATTTCATATCTTAATTAGCATATAAACAGAGAGAAGCTAAGGGTATTCTCGTGGAGTGCGAGGAATGGAACTGAACTAATCTGATAATTAAAAAAAAATTGTTGCTTGGTCTATAGAATCGTTATTGGAGTTTTGTGAAAGATTGGAATTCTTTTTGAAGTTCTTTACGTTTTTAGAATAATGTTTCTTTTATGTTTAATAATTTAAATCTTGTAGAAGTTTCACAAAGGTAACACTTATTAAATATTCAGAGAATAAACTTAAAAACGAAAGAAGCGTAAACAACAACTATAAGAGACTTACCAATAGTAACATGAAACTTTCGCAAAATGTCAGTTTTAACCAGCCTTGGTTACTTTATAAATCCAGTAGCCGCACCTGTTGGTCACTTCACAAACACAGAAAGGCAAAAACTCTAGTTACAAATAAAACAAAACATTAATAAATAAATAAAACATACTTTTTAAACCTTAATTATTCGTATTTATGTAGTGTGCTCCGGAAAACCTTATAATAAACTGAACCACTGGAGTAAGACGCTGGACCGCGACGCACCGACAGTACGTGACTAATCTGACGGTTCCCAATTGCATTCGTACTACTTGGAGATGTGCGGGCGCAGGGTTACAAATACAAATGCCTAATTAAGTTAAGCACCACTGAGACGGTTTGAAAATGTACTATGCTGCGACCAAGAAAAAAAAATTGTTTCAATGATAAAATAGATTAAGATTTTCAATTTTGGGTTCACATTTCAGCTGTAGTTACCGAAAGCCAAGCGCACTCGTTAAAATTTTGCATAATAGCATAAAACTAAGAATACGAGAGTTATTGTCTCAATTATTCGAGAAAATTAAAAAAAAAAATTTTATATAATCACAATAACAATTAAATAAATAAGACATGTTCACGGTGGTCTTGAATCAACTTTGAATGAAATGTCTTAGCACATCATTTTTTTTTGCTGATTTGGGTTATTTGCACTCTAAATAATGTGTAAAAAATTTATAGCCCATAACTTGTCGAGCCGTTTTTATATTTATTATATATAACCTTTTCGTTAATTTTTTTTCTGTACAGTAACTGGTATAATTTCCGTAAATTGGCAAAAATATGTGCCTTAACATGTATTGTAATATTTAAACAAAACTGACTTATTGTGTCAGAAATATTATTTAAATTGTTATATTATATTATTTAAAATTAAAGAAAAGTATTAGGGTCAGTTTGGGTAAATCTGGACAGAGGGCAAATACGGACAAAAGGTGTTGGATCTTAATTTACAAATTAAAAATTCAGTTCGACGTCAATATTTTAAGCTCAGATCCTTTAAAAGAGATTCTGACTACTTCCATGATTTTATCTCGACAATTGTCAACAGGATAATTTGAAAACTTAGGG
Organism: Leptopilina myrica (nomen nudum); assembly: GCA_032872475.1. Lineage (NCBI taxonomy): Eukaryota > Metazoa > Arthropoda > Insecta > Hymenoptera > Figitidae > Leptopilina > Leptopilina myrica (nomen nudum). Next base: position 14,912,943 of record CM065462.1, on the reverse strand, counting down.
TAAATCTGGACAGAGCTTCTATTACATTTTAAAAAGTGGTGTAAGTAGTGTAATTCGATTAATCTTTAAAAAAGTCCGGCATATTGGATCCGGCATTTTGAATTTTCAAAACCTGACTTTGTATTCGTATTCAATGATCCCAAAAACTTTTCTTTATCAAGGTTTGTTAAAATCCATTAAAATTTGTTAAAGCTATATGTGGACGTCCACATGAAAAGGGCCCATTTTGACGGTTCTAGTTTTCGAGTTATTTGCAATTTAATACTTTTTTGAGAAAAACCTTAATTTTTTTTTATTTTTTATTATCAATCTACATGTTTTGACAAGTCAAATCATGAGGTTTTCATTAATTTATCGTTAATTTAAGTGTTTAACTTTATTGGTTCTTTAGAAAAAGAAAAGGGCCCATTTTGTCGGTCCTTTGCAAAAATATTCCGCATTTTTGAAACGGAGGGTCAAAAAAATTAAAACCTCTTGATTTGTCATCTTTAAAGTACCCTGAACTCAAAACAATTATTATCTGAATAACTTCCGAGAAGAACCAAAGATATTAATGTTAGAGTCATTGATTACGTAGTCGTAGATGTAAAAAATGTCGATATTTCGTCAAAATTTCATAATAAAACCTGTTAAAATTTTTTTAATAAGTTTAATTTCTATTCTATACCTTTAAATGACACAATAAAATTGTTCCCAATCATTAATCTTGTACAAAAATGGTTTATTAATAAGAAAATCGCCTTTTTTAGAAAAGGGCCCATTTTGTCGGTTTTTCGTATTTTTAAACAGAAAGGGGGGGTAAGGTGATTTTAAAAATTTTAAACGTATTGGTTTTTCATCTTTATGGTGCCCTGGACAGAAAACAATTATTATCTGAATAACTTCCGAGAAGAACCAAAAATATTGATGTTAGAGTCTTTGATTACGTAGTCGTAGAAGTGAAATTTTCGATATTTCGGCAAATTATTCATAATAGAGACTTTTAAAAAATTTTAAATAAGTTTAATTTTTATTCTTTATCTTCAAATGACACAATAAAATCATTTCCAATTATAAACCTTGTAAAAAAATGGTTTATTAATAAGAAAATCGTCTTTTAGAAAAGGGCCCATTTTGTCGGTTTCATGTATTTTCAAAATTAAGGGGTGGGGGTGGTTTTAAAAATTTAAAACCTATTGGTTTTTCATCTTTAAGGTGCCCTTGACTGAAAACAATTATTATCTGAATAACTTCCCAGAAGAACCAGAGATATCACAATTAATAGGTATCACAATCTTTAATTCCATTTTTCTCGAAATGAGGTATTTGTCACTATAAACTTTGAAATTCTGTAACTCATCGAATTTTTGACCAAAAAAGATGTATGACCACTCAAAATTTTCGTAATTTTGCAAGGAATTCGCCCATATAGATAAGTCCAATAGTGCCAAAATGGGCCCTTTTCATGTGGACGTCGACATATATGTTTTTGATTATTACTTTTTGAATCGTTAATTGATTAACTTTTATGATACTACAACACTTAACTGATTCAACTTTTGTACATCTAGTATGAATTTTTTTCAAGTTGTTCTATCCCTTAATAGAGTAGTATACTTAAGATAACTTTATTTTAAACCTTTCTTAGAAACTAAGCTGTCAGGATTTACCCCAAATTTAAAGAAATTTTCTAAATCTTGGGGTAAATCCGAACAATAAATCTAGGGAACTCAAGACAGAAATTAATGCAGTATAAAACGAAAGAATTTCCTTTTATTATAAAAAAACTTACGTCATTTGTGAAAAATAGGTATTTTGTCCGGATTTACCCCAACTGACCCTATTTTAATTAATATTATGCTTAAATCCATAATTTGATACAAATATGTAACATTTTAAATAAAAAACTGATGATTTTTTTCAAAATGAGTTTTCTCAAAAACGGCTCGACAAGTTATGGGTTATACATTTTTTACACATTATTTAGAATGCAAATAATCCAAATCAGCAAAAAAAAGGGATGTGCAAAGACTTTATATTCAAAGTTGATTCAAGACCACCGTGTGTTATTTGTAAGGCAGCTTTCCAAATGTATGCTTTCTGCCTTGCATTTGAAATTAAATTTTGAAAGCTATTCTACGTTTGTACTTAAGATTCTTTTTTTAACCATTTAGTACTTAATAAGTAATTGGGTTTGATACCCAATATATTATTATTATTGTATTCTAATCATATAATCAGAGTTTTGATTAATAATTCGACAATAACGATAACCACTTAAAGGAACTAAGGCTGTACAGAAGACACTACCACTATGCTCATATTATATATAAAATTGTATAATTATTGAAGAAACTTTGTTAAAACATCGCTCTACTACGTGCATCTCTAAGTTCAAGGCATCAAGGTTTTCGGGGACGAAAACTGGAATTTTCACGGTGGATTGTTAGAATACTAGTACTTTGAAAAGAGTTATTTGGCAACCATGTAGAAGAAATATTAATTTTAAATTATATCCAGCATATAAGAACGTCGCAACGCGGCGACGCTATGCCTAAGGATATTTGACACCCTGATAACGCCGAATACCTCATCATGAGAATGCCTTTAACTAAGAAATGCTTATAGAAATAATTAGAAGGACAAAAGAAATTATTATTTCTCTTCTCCTTCTACTAAATAATAAATACAGTAAACAGTTATTAATAATTGTATCGGCGCAATCAATGCTGCCTACATCGAACCTTGCGGCAATATTACCTAAACAATTTCAAATATTAAATGTAAAATTGTTATCCAAATTTTAATTCTATAAAACATAAAGAAGGCGCATCTGCAGCCAAAATATGTAATGGATCAAATCTGTTAAATTCAAAATTTTATGTTAGTGATTGAAAGAATTACATTGAGAGGTTGTGCGTGTGCGGGAGTGGTCGGCGGCAACACACACAGCTGCGCAACCGTTGGTTATGGGCACCAACACACTCACTGGCTCCATGCTACGGGCACTAACAAGCGCGCTATGCTTGCCTCTAATTGCTACCTTGTGCGTAGAACTTTCCTTTCTCCTTGGGGCCCATAAGCTGTGGAATACAGTATCAAAACAAACGCACGTGCGTTACAGCTGACTCAATGTCACAAGGCTTGCATGCCTTGTGCTATTTAAACCTATGCTGTTTAATCTTACGCATCAAGCTAGATGCGCAAACAACAAATTGACAATAGTTAAACATTTTGTTGTAATCATTTTAGTTACAACAAAATGCCGGAGGACATTAGGTTGTGTGTATATGTGCATACGCATTACTCAATATGTAACTACATATACAAACAAACTATAAAAAGTAGGAACAATATAATTACAATAAATAAATTATATGAACTGTAATAACTAAAATAAATAATAATTTTATTAATTAAACAATATAATTATTATTTAAATTCTAAGTTATTTCAAAAATAATGTCTCGAAAAGTATCATATTAACAGACTATTTCCGTTCTCACGGACCTACCGTGAGATCCAAACACGTCAGCAAAAATGCAGAGACCAATGGGCCCACGATTTTCTCCTACTCCTTACTCCTACTACCCAAATTTTCCGTCTTCCCCACTTTTTGCACTAAAGGTAAGGGTTGGAGGCTTGTCGCGAAATATCAATCATCGCAGTACGAATTCTCGCTTCTTCTCGAAGACACCTCTCCTGGGTCTAACCTGGCAAGTGTTTTGGGACAGAGAAATTTCGCGAACAAAAAGCCCGTCCGCGATCCGGAACCCGAATTGCATGATTCAGGGCAGACGTTAAAATTTTCAAATTCTCTGAGCCGGTGGTGTCCAGTGCGGACTGATTTTGGAGAGATTTCAGAATTATTAATATAAATCATAATTCTGAAATTTTGTTGTTTATAACCGGCCGGTTGCATAGATATTGCCCGCGTCCGTTTAAACTTCAGTGGCCCACAAGTGGGATCAATTTCCCTATCTATCTATTGGTTGCATAGATATTGCCCGCATCAGATTGATAGAGAAGAGATCCACAAGTGTGATCGAATTTCTTATAAAACTGTCGGTTGCATAGATATTGCCCGCACCAGTTTTCCTAGGCATAGATTCACAAGTGAGTTTACACAAAGGAGGAACGGCCGGTTGCATAGATATTACCCGCGACCGTTCAACCACAAGTGCAATCTCGCGAATAAAGAAAGCAAATCCTTTGCTCGTAATTCAACGTCAATAATTTTCTATTAATAAAAAAGAATATTAAAGACTGTAAGACAACGTAAATCTTGCCCGACGGAGGTTCAATTTTGTGATACCAAAAGGAGCAACCCCCGCCGGTAGCTGTAAGTAAACTGTATCGTTTCAATTATATGTAATCTACATTAACATTAAACTACACTTTTCCACACTTTCTATTTCTGTATGGGTATTAAATTGGGGAAATAAACATAAAATTTAATTAAACGACATCCAAATTTTCTTACTTACCTGTCTAAATTACATCCTTGTTTTCTGAAATTAAATAATAAACAAAGCAGAACGGCAACTTTTAAAACAGTAGGAATAACGATCCCGCAGTAATAAACAGAGTTCAACTCTGGCAGCTTGGAGCCTCCCCAAATCGACTAATTAAGGGCCATCTCAAAAGCCCGATTATCATCATTGCAGAATTTTAATTATTTTTAAGACAATTTTAATCAAATTCCTGGAAAAACGTAATTCGTCGAAAGAATTCAATTATTTCTAGAAACAGTAAAGAACTTTTCTCAAGAATTTAATTATTTTTATAATGTGCAAAATTCTTTAGATTTACTAAATTCTTTTGAATACTATTTTTAAAAAGAATCCTTTACTAGAATTCAGCTATTTTCATAAATTTCTATAAAATTCTACGCAAACATTCAATTATTTTCATAAATAATAACATTCTTTGGAAGTATTCAATTACTTTCCTAAATAGTAAAATTCTTTGCAGAAATTCAATTATTATCAATAACATTTAAATAAAATTAAATAATCAAATTTCCAATTAAAATGATTAAAAAACCATTATTTTCAAAAAATTTTAAGAAACTCGCTAAAAGAATTATTTATGATTCATAAAAACTCTAATAAAAATTTTTGAAGCCATTTGTAGATTTATTTATATTTGAAATCAAATAAATTTAAATTTGATGAGAAAAAAAACCGGAAATAATTAGGACAAAGTCGTGAAAAACCCGGAAATTTTGTTAAATATAGCGCACAAAAAATTAATAATACAAATTTTTAATTCCGTAAATTGTCAATATTTAGGGACTTATGACTCTCCCCAAATTTTACTCTATATAATTGTTATTTCATAGAAATTTAAACATTATAATTATTACTTACTCAAAAGGTAGATATATCTAAAATTTAATGTAAACATGAGGCGCAGGAATTCTTCCCGAAAGACATTTGATCGAAAAGACATTCGATCGAATAGACATTTAATCGAAAAGTCATTTGATCGAAAAGACATTCGATCGAATAAACATTTGATCGAAAAGACATTCGATCGAATAGACATTTGATCGAAAAGACATTCGATCGAATAGACATTTGATCGAAAAGACATTTGATCGAAAAGACATTCGATCGAATAGACATTTAATCGAAAAGTCATTTGATCGAAAAGACATTCGATAGAATAGACATTTGATAGAAAAGACATTCGATCGAATAGACATTTAATCTATTCGATCAAATGTCTTTTGGATCAAATGTCTTTTCGATCAAATGTCTTTTCGATTAAATGTCTATTCGATCGAATGTCTATTTGATCAAATGTCCATCATTATTTCAAATAAATAAAATCGATCGAAAAGTCATTTGATCGAAAAGACATTCGATCGAATAGACATTTAATCTATTCGATCAAATGACTTTTCGATCAAATGTCTATTCGATAAAATGTCTTTTGGATCAAATGTCTTTTCGATCAAATGTCTTTTCGATTAAATGTCTATTCGATCGAATGTCTATTTGATCAAATGTCTATTCGATCGAATGTCTATTCGATCAAATGTCCATCATTATTTCAAATATATAAAATCGAACGAATAGATATTTGATCGAAAAGTCATTTGTTCGAAAAGGCATTCGATCAAATAACTTTTCGATCAAATGTCTTTTCGATCAAATGTCTATTCGATCTAATGACTTTTCGATCAAATGTCTTTTCGATCAAATGTCTATTTGATCGAATGTATTTTCGATCAAATATCTTTTCCATCAAATGTCTAATCGATCGAATTTTTTTTCTCGATCAAATGACTTTTCGATTAAATGTCTATTCGATCGAATGTCTTTTTGATCAAATGTCTTTTCGATCAAATGACTTTTCGATTAAATGTCTATTCGATCGAATGTCTTTTCGATCAATTGACTTTTCGATTAAATGTCTTTTCGATCAAGGTAGTCTGTGATTTTACCCAAGTTTTGTTTTACCAAAGTATGAATTGACCACTATTGACAGTATTCAGAGCGCTATGCATATGGCAATGTAAACAAAACATGTAGAATGTCATGCGTGCTCCTAAAATTGAAAATGTCGGTAAATAAACTGCAATTTAAGTGTGCTTAATAGAAATAGATGGCGCAGTAAGAATAATTCTGCGAATATTATTAAATGAAATTAAATAAAAATTATAAATAAAAATGTGTTTTAATTAATTTACAAAAATTGTGTATAATAATAATCATTATTTTTACCTCACGAACATAATAATTTTATTTTAATAATTAATTTGATTGTTATTTTAATAATAATCGACACTAATTATAAAATTATTCTAAATTTATAATAATAAAAATAATTAATATTTTATATATTCAACTTTAATTTGCAAGAGTACAAATCGACGCCTCCCGTTCATATAATGCTTATTGAAAAACGAATGCAAGATGATTCTTATTCACTTTTTGGTGCAAGACAATGCTTATTCGATTTTCCGTGCAATAAAATGCTTATTCGAAATTCTATGCGAAAATGTACATTCTGAAATTAGCTTATTCTATGAATTTAATAAAATTTTCAATTCAGTATAATTTATAATTGCAATTGCTTAAACAATATTTCTTAATACGTGTGATAGGATCCGTGTTTAAAGTTTCTTATAACAATAGACACGTACTGAAATTCTCAGATATTTAATTGCAATTTGATATTAATAGGAAGATTTAGGGTTACATTTATTGTTCTGTCAGTGGCAATTGTTTTGCACACAATTTTGAATAAGCATTTTATTGCACGGAAAATCGAATAAGCATTGTCTTGCACCAAAAAGTGAATAAGAATCATCTTGCATTCGCTTTTCAATAAGCATTATATGAACGGGAGGCGTCGAAATGTACGAAAGAACTTGATCACCGTTTTAATAAATAATTAAACATATATTAATAATTGTTTATTTAATAATTAAATTGATAAATGAAATACATTCATTAATTCATTTATAATTTTATTAACTAATAATTTTTAAATACTATTATTATTTATTTAATTTATTATTTACTATATACTTATTTTAATTGATAACCTAATTACATTTATTAATTTTAAAAGTAAATAATATAAAATAAATAATAGTAATTTGAATTTTATTAATAATGTAATAAGAACATTATTACATTAATTAGGGGTGTCGGGGCGGTTCAAATACTACACATTTAAACTGTGCACGATTTTATAATAATATAATTATCATTAAAAAAATATTGTGTAGGGTTTAACGCGATGTAATGAAAAAAATGACAATTATTTTTTTAAATACATTTTTAATATTCTACACATTTAAATTGAAAACCAGAAAACTGTACACAATGAAATAATTTTTTTAGAAATTTTAAAACACTAATCAAATATATTCTTCAAGAAAAAACTCTACACATTAAAATAAAATAAATATAAAATTATTAATCTAATTTGTTAAATTCTATACCAGAAAATTGTACACAAATTATTTATGGAAAGAAAAATATTTAATTTTAATAATTATTTATTATTAATCTTTATTTTCTTAATTTAATTTTTAACCCTATACATCTTAATTCAACTCTGGAAAACTCTACACAAATGAGCTTTAAAGTCTTCCTATACTATTTTCAGATAAAATTAAATTATTTTTTAACTCTACGCAATTAAATTCAAAACAAAAAACTCTATACAAATGAATTCATTTAATTATATAAACGGTGCAAATAAAATTCTACAAAATAAAACTCTACACACAAAAATTTTTGGCAACAAATATAATATTTTTCACTTTTTAATTTCTTATTTTAATTCATCGCAATCAAATTTTATATTAAAAAACTATACGCAGTTTAATTTTACTGCGAAGAGTTTTTCAATATACAATTTAAATGCTATTAATTAAAATAAGAAATTAAAAAGTGAAAAATATTTTTGTTGCCAAAAATTTTTGTGTGTAGAGTTTTGTTTTGTAGAATTTTATTTGCACGGTTTATCTAATTAAATTGTATATTAAAAAGTGAAAAATATTATATTTATATTATATTAGTATTTAATCGCGTAGAATTAAAAAATTTTAGTAATATATTTTGTTTTATTAAATTCTAATGTGTAGGACTTTTTCCTGTGCAATTTATTTGCGGAGAATTAATAAAATTTATTAAACGTATTGTGTACAGTTTTCTAGTGTAAAGTTAATTGTGTAGAATTTTATTTTGTAGGGTTTATTTGCGTAGAATCGCTACCACCCCTTAAGGTTACGTTATTCAGTGGTCACGTGTCCCATATTCTTTACTATGGAAAAACGTCACACTGAATAACATGACCTTAATGTAATAATTTTCCGCGTGGAAGAGGAAGTTTGGCCGAAATCCAGCAAAGTATAGGAAAGCTTAGCAAAATTCGGCAAAGCTTGGCAAAGTAAGGCTAATGAGCTTTGGCCACACTTTGGAATGTACACGATTAACAATGATTATTAAAGTACGCAGACACTTACTAAAAGTAAAGGAACAAGAAAATAGGTATGGGAGAATAAAAAATTTATTTTTTTTAGTATTTTTTTTAAATTAAAAACTTTAATTTCTGGAGTTTGGCAAAAGTTGGGAAATGTCGGTGTTACGTTTTATTTAGTAACCATTTTTTTTGTTTTAAATTTTATATTCTAGAAATAAGACACCTTTTATATTGTATAACTTCAAGGGAAATTCGGAAATTACTGTCTTAGAATTAAGTATTATTTTCTTTTTACACAATTAATAGGAAAGATGTAATTCTTTACCATTAATTTACTCATTAATTTATTGTTTACGAATTTATTTCAAATCATTCAATCTATATTAAGAACAACTGAAAAACTCCAATTGCTTTTTATTATTAAACTTTCTTTAAATATTATCAAAATAATATTTTAAATTATAAAACATTATATTTCAAAGAATATAAATCAACCAACATCTGTGAGAAATTGCCAGAATCATCAAAAGCAATTTCACAAGAAAAACTTCTAAATGTATTGGTAAAACACCAAGGAAAGGAAATCACCTATGTATTGTCCATAAAAAGTGTAGAGAACGTCGAACTCTATCACGCCATTTTCAAGAATTTGCAAGTTTGCGAAAAGCTGGCCTAGCAACAATAAGTTTGAGGGACCGTGTACAACGGAAACCCCCACTTTACTTATTTCGAGTGGATTTCCAGGGTGTGACCGATTATTAAAATGTATTAATCGAGAGTCTTTAATTGTTTTTCCCGCAGAGCGGTTGATTATATATATTGTGATTTTATTTCCCGCAAAAGGCGGAGGTTTTTTATTTTTTTTCCCCTAAAGTAAGGGTTGATATCATTGTTATTTGAAAAGTTGAATTAACAAGTTGCATTAAAAGTTCATATTTGATTTACTTGAATCACAAGAAAATAAATAATATTTACGAAAAATACAAGTGAAAAGTGATTGAAATATTAAAGTAAAAGTAAAATTGAAAAGAAAGAAATAAAAAATAAAATAAATTGAAATTAAAATAAAAAGGGAATTTAAGTGAAAATCATTTCATGTGGATATAGTGAATTCCTAAAAGATTCTTTTTTAGGTTGAAATTATATAAAAGGGGGTATTAAATATCAAACCTCAGTCTAGTGGTTTGAAGATTTTTGTTGTCATTATTCAAACGATATCAGGATTAATTACAAGTTTAAATTCGGTGAACCCGAAATTTAAATATTAAAATTAATTTTGATATAATTTTTTGTATTTGAATAAAGTAAAGGAAAGCATAATATTAAAAGAAACATTCTATAAAAAATAATAAAGGCATTTGAAGAATAATAAAGAATAAAGTAAAGCAAGTAAACCTATCTTTAAAAAGAGATACTACAGGTGTGAATCTAAATGATTCACCTTTAAGGAGTAATACGATATTTTTCTGTCGCAGATAAAAATAATAAATAGTAAGTTGGTGAGTGAAATTATTAATTATCAAAACATTTTATACATGATTACATTTACACATTATTATATTCTATACACAAAAGAAAAATATATAAACAAACATTATTTTTTATTGTAACTAATAATAGCCAAATACTATAAAAGTTGTATTGTTATATACGAATTAAGAATTTATAAGGGATATGTTTCATTAAAGGGGGCATTTTGTTGTAATAATTATTACTCGTTATAAAATAAAAAATAATCTTTAAGAGAAATTGAGAATTTCAGTTATTTGTATGATTTTATGTTAATCTTAATCAAATTAAAATAAATGAAACAAAAACATATCACATATTACTCACATTACATATAGTCAATAGTGTTTTATTACAATTTTTCTCAACTGTTGCTACCTTTTTCCTTCTTAGATTTCTTTCAAATCTAATACCGTCTAATCGGAGTAATTGAATTAATAATTATCTTAAAAAGGGGATCCACTACCTATTGAATATAAATTTTATTCCCGAAAAGCAAGTACGTTTTACCTTGGGATGATTTCAATTTTATAATCTAAATTCACTTCAAAAATATCGAAAATAATTTCGATACAGTTAAAGTTGAATTTGTTTGAAAAGAGATTTTTGTTTAATAAATAAATAATCAAATTAATCTTTAACAAACTGGTGGCAGCGGTGGGATTCGCTTTTCATATTTATTTTTAAGAATGAGAAAAGGTTAAAGGTCATACAGTTATTCAAAAAATTGTTTAATTAATAAAGTTTTTTTTTACAATGATACAGTTACACAAAATAAATACACATTGAATTGAATTTTGTGCATACGCACCTTATATCATATGAAAGATTTTATTGTTTAATGAATATTTATTTACAGAAAATACCGAATTATTAAAAGTGCGGGTGTAGAATTTTTGTTTACTCGCTAAAGTCGAGTTTGGAGAATGGTAACTACCCTTGCATTCGGCAAGCTCTGGTTTCCTCAATAATACGGCCCATATTCCTCGAATAAAAAAACAACCTTGTCAGAAGTGTGTAGCCACTTGGACAAGTGAGAGGATTAAAATTTTTTTTGATACTGATAGTGCAGGATAATAGAGTCAGTTAGAAGGAGATTTTTTTTTTAAGTTTCCTTCCAAGGAATAAAGAAAATTCCAAAACTAACATTATTGAGAATAATTAAGTTAAGCAATATATAGAAAATATACATTAGTGAGTTGCTATAAAGGTAGTTCTATTTTTTTTATAATTATAAATGAATTAAAAATTATGGTCGTTATAAAATATATTTCCTTTTAGTAGATGATTTTAAACTTATAATCATTCAAATAACACAGGCCGACAAATTTTAATCAACTGCATGTTGCCTAAAATATTACTGCCGATTCTTACAGGATTTTGTCCGTAGAATACGAATCTGACCTTGAAAATATTGGATTGGCTCTAGTTTTTAATCAATTTACGTTTCAATATACAAAATATGCATTTTTAGCATTTTTTGAATGAATGTACAACAATACACCGAATCAGTAAATCTGTCCGCATAGCACAAAATGAAAGTTTAAACACTGCTCTTCAATATCCAAAAACAAAAAATGTAATTTATGTACACTTTAACCTGTAATGTCAAAAGAGACATTCGCTGTTCCACAAGCATATTTAAAACAACAGTACTTTTGACCATGTAAGGTAATTTAAATAACAATTAGTCTCTCTAGGGGTTTTTATGGTCGCTGCTTACTGATCTGTATTTAGATTTTAATATTCAAAATGGCGAATCCAATATGGCAGAATTTTTTTTAAATTTTAAATTTTTATCATAAAAGGCGTAAATTATATTTAAAAATTTGGTCCGCCACTTGTAATTTTTATATTTCATAGCAGATTTGTAACTAGCGATTATAAAAACGCCAGAGACACTAATTTTTACTTGAATTACCTTACATGGTCAAAAGTAATATTAATTTTAATACGTTTATGGAACAGCGTATGTTTTTTTGGACATTATAGGTTAAAGTGTACATAAATTACATTTTTTGTTTTTGGATATTCAAGAGCAGTGTTTAAGCTTTCAATTGATGTTATGCGGACAAATTTACTGTTTCTGTGTATTGTTGTACAATCATTCAAAAAATGCCAAAAATGCATATTTTGTATAATGAAACGTAAATTGATTAAAAACTAGAGCCAATCCAATATTTTCAAGGTCAAATTCGTATTCTATGGACAAAATCCTATAAAAATCAGCTTCTATTGGTTAGGCCACAAAATTTTGTTGGCCTGTGTAATAGATTCAAAAAAAATAAGTTGAAACTAAAGGTATAAAAAAGGTCGAGAATAAAGCCGAGTAAGCATATTACAGAAGAAATTTGATACGTTATTCAATTAGTTCTTATTTTCGTTTTTATCACTAAGTATTTTAACGATCAATTTTACCACTTAAAATAAAAAAATTTGTTTTAAATAAAAAAAAATTACAATAATAATTATTAAGGATTGTTAATACTAGTTTTAAAAAAATTTATTTTAATGTTTCCAAGTATTAACCGAGTTATTGCAGGTTTTTCCCAAGACGATATAACCGAAATAAAAGAAAGGTTAGAATCTGTAGAAGAATTTAGTCAAAGATTATCTTTGCAGTGTAGAATCTTAGAGTGCAATATCGATAGAGTAGAAAAACGCGGTAGGTTTCTAGTAAAGTGGCTCTTTGCCTTAAGCAACTGCAACGACGTAAATAAACAGTCGATACAAGAAATAAAATCCGAATTGATAGATAAACGAGAACAGATAAACGATTTAGTTTCACATTTTAAAAAATTAAATTTACGTTAAAAAAATCTATACATGACACCAGAATTCCTACATCTGTTAAGTAAAAACCCTACCGAACTATACGAGAAGTTAGATTTAGCAGTATCAAATTTGCATGAAATATCGCAAAAATATATGCAATTAAATAGAAAATTAGAGGAGAAGACTATAATACTAGAGTAAATAGCAAAGATATAGAGCAAATCACAGAACGATTAAATCAACTATATTTATAGGATAGATATATACAACAAAAAAGTAGAAATCTCTCATACTAAAATTTATTTATGTTAAAAAGAACATTTTAATTAACATATATATATATATGAAGAGTAATTACGGTATAGTTTATTTTTTTAATTACCATCAAGGAATCTAGAATTAGTGTTGTAACTATTTTTACTATAATCTATGTCTTTCTTAGTATTTAACGAAATCATACCAATAGCGGTTCAAGAAAACTTTGAAGTAGTTCTACAAAGTCCGGAAATAATAGGGGGAAATACACAATTTGTATTAACGACAGAAACAAAACATAATTACATTACGGCAAATTTACTTAACATCGAATATTGGCCCTGTGCTGTAGAACTAGTGACGTTATATGAAGAAGAGTATAGGGTTATAGGAGGGATTCTAATCGACGTACAAGGACACGAAACTTATTTTCAAGTAATAGAACCAGTATACCCGACAGTAGAGAATATTTATCAAGCAATAATAGGTTGGAAACACGCTAATAGCCTAGGGTGGATTTCTCATCCTTTAGTGGACGCTTACTTTGCCAGTTTCGGCTTATAATAAAAAAAATATATATAGCATTTAATCTATAAATCAATCGTAAATTGTTAGTCGAAATGGAACAACCTGGAGGTCCGCCACCAGGAAATGGGAGGGAAGCTGAAGGAGAAGTCCCAGGAGGACAAAACCCTTTCAACATCACAGTAGCAGATACAATGAAAAATAGGGTAGATATAGAGGTAACCACGGTAGCTCAAATACCGCGAGTCGAATTGCCGATTAATGAAGAAAATGCGACAGTAGTAGTAGTACAATCTTTAAAAAACGATATGTCTTTAGAAAGAGCAATGAAACACATCCCTGATTATGATGGATCAAATATGTCAGTCAAAGAATTCATTCAAGATATATATTACGCTGCTTCAAAAATTAGTGTAAATTGCGAAGCTGACTTAATTTCAGAGATTCTGTGTAAATTGAAGGGTAGTGCCAGGGATTGTACTGAAAATAAAAATTTTGCTAGAGTAGGCGAACTAATAGATGCCCTAAAGGAACGTTTTGCTCCAGGACAACCATATGAGGCCTATTTTTTACAAATCATTAATTTAAAAATGTACAAAAACGAGACTGTAAACGACCTTCATGACAGATTAAATTCGTATTTAAGTGGGGCTAAAACTGCTCTACATCCAACTTACACCCCTCAGGAAATAGCCATCATTATGAGGTCTTTTAAACAAACTGCCCTTAGAGCATTCCTCGATGCGTTGCCCGATGATATTTCAGGGTCGGTAGAACTTCGCGAACCAACAGATTTAGCAGCAGCTCTCACGATAGCTCGACAAGCTCAACAAAAGAAAATACGTGCGAATTTTGGAAACGTGGTAGGCTATTACGCAAATGCAATAGAAAACACACCTGGAATACTTAGGCCACAATGGCAAAATTTCTCAAGTACAGGAAATAACATGCAACCAATGAACTATAACCAAACTCAGGGATCCGCAAAAGCCGGTAGGACAAGAAAGAGAGGTCTCTAACAACGATTTAAACTGGGATCAAGTTCGTCGGAACGACGCGACAACGAACTCGAACGATTTATTGCGTCAAACAATAGTCAGATTCAGGGATCAGTAGCTATTTTCAAAATAAACGAATTAACGTCTGAATCACCTACGGTAAAGATGAAAGGAGATTATATTTTCAACGGAGAAGGAAAATTCTTTGTAGATACGGGAGCAGATCTAAATATAATAAAAAGTACAGCGTTAGTAGCGAATGCCCCGGTTAAAACATCGGAAATAACTTTCATGACAGATGTGACTCTTACGAAAGTATTTACTCTAGGAACAATAGAAATCTGCATCAATAGAATACAACATTTATTTCATGTAGTTAAACCTACATTTCCGATAAGTGTAGAAGGAATTTTAGGAAGACCATTCTTAAGGGAAGAGCGAGCTTCAGTGTCATTTTTCTATAATGCATTAGTAACACAATCTAAACCAGTAGATCCTATACCTTTTATAGATCCGGAATCCAACCACGAAAAGATAAAATTAAAAAAAGAAGTAAAAACGGTACCCAGAATATTAAGAATAAAAGCAAGAACTAGACAAATAGTTAGTATTCCGATAATTAACAAAGATATGAAGGAAGGTTATCTGCCAAGAATAGAAGCAAAAAAGGGATTAATGTTAGGCGAGGCCCTAGTAAAACAAAAGAAAGTTAGTTGTAAAATTATGGCTATAAATACAACAGAAAGAGACATAACCATTGCCATACCTCCACAAGAAATCTTACCTTACGAACTAATAGATGAAACCAATGCAGAAAATTTCCCGGAAATAAATAAAACATTAAACCTAGAAGAGGAGAGGTACGAAGCCATTCTGAATAAAATGAAATTAGATCATCTGAATAAGGAAGAATTAGAATACGTGAAGAAATGGGTTCGAATTGGACAAGATCGATTTTTACTGCCAGGAGATAAATTACCAATGACCCCACTAGTAAAACATTATATACTGTTAAACGATGACAAACCGGTAAATTGTAAACAATACAGACAAACCCCAGAATATGAACAGGAAGGAGTAAAATTAGTAAACAAAATGTACGGCGACGATTTATTAGTAAAATCCAACTCCAGTTACAACTCCCCGGTGTTGATTGTGCCCAAAAAGATGGATGCACAGGGAAACAAAAAATGGCGACTGGTGATAGATTTCAGAGCCCTAAATGATAAAATGGAGGGGGACAGCTACCCCATGCCCTTGATTAGTACAATACTTGAGCGCTTGGGAGGCGCCAAATATTTCTCTGTCTTTGATTTAGCATTAGGATACCACCAAATAGGTACAGCAGAAGAAGACCAGCACAAGACAGCATTTTCCTACGGTCGAGGTCATTACCAGTACAAGAGAATGCCCATGGGAATTAAAAATGCAGCGCCTACTTTTCAAAGATTAATGGATAATGTACTTTTAGGTTTACAAGGGGCGGAATTATTCGTATACTTAGACGATATAATAGTGTTTTCCGCTAATCTAGAAGAACATGACAAGACAATAACTAGGATGTTAGCACGATTAAAAGAAGCCAAGTTAGCCTTGCAACCGGAAAAATGTGATTTCCTCCGTAAAGAAGTAGGATACTTAGGTCACGTAGTGGGCGAAGGAGGAATAAAATCAGATCCAAAGAAACTGACAGCCATAAAGGATTTCCCCACACCAAAAAACCCTAAGTCCGTAAAGGGATTCCTAGGTATCACAGGATATTATAGAAGGTTCATAGCAAACTATGCGAAAATAGCACAACCTTTGTACCTATTACTAAAAAGGAACAAATTTTTTAATGGGAAAACGAACAGAGACAAAGTTTCCAAAGACTAAAACGGGCTCTATGTAGAAATCCGATCCTGCAGCATCCTGATTTCTCGAAAATATTTAGAGTAACAACAGATTCTTCAGGTCATGCTCTCAGTGCAGTAATTACCCAAGAAGTAAACGGAATTGATCTACCTGTAGCTTATTTTTCAAGGACCTTAGTAGGAGCTGAAGTGAATTACGACCCCACTCAGAAAGAATGTTTGGCTGTAATTTCAGCATTAGAAAATTTCAGGCCATATCTTTATGGAGAAAAATTTATTTTGTCGTGTGACCATGAACCATTGAAGATTATCAACGACGCAATCAAACCTACTACTCAAATGACAAAATGGTTGTTAAGATTACAAGATTACCAATATGAATTCGAATGTAAACCGGGTAAAATAAATAGATGGATAAAAGGACTATCTGAAAATCCTAATTCTAAAAAAGGAGACATAACAGATGAGGAACTAGGAAGTACTACTGAAAGCAGTAACAGTACCGACTCAGAAACTGATGCTGAGTTAAGCAAAATTAAGGAAATAGAAGAAAAAAGGGCGTTCCCAATCAGTAGTGAAGCTAGAGGAGCAAAAGTTGAAGCCAACGAAGCTCTTAACCAGCTCTTAAACAAAAATAAAAGAAAACAAGAAAAAAATAAATCACCATTCACACCGAAGGAAACTGTAGACGTTCTTGGACCTAGCAGACAAAGAGTAAAATCGGATTCGTCTGCAATACCTGCAGCAAAGAAAATAATAGGAGAAAGACCAAGAAGAGGAAGGCCACCTGGGAAAATGAAAAGTAAGCCAATCTCAGTTATAATAGATGAGGGTCCTATAGCAAGCAGATTAAGACCCAGACAAGAAATACAAATTCCCTGTATAAGCCCCACCTTCAGATGTTCCCATCTTAAGACAAAATTACAGTGTCTTACCTTCTCTTAATACAATTTCAATGCAAACAGAAAGCAGTTTAGAAACAAGCGAAGACGAGATGGAACAAAATCAAGCTAGGCCGCACATAGAAGAAGACATAGCAGTATACCTAAGTCCTCCGGTACAAAGTTCAGAAGAAGAAGAAGGAGAAGAAGATATCACAATAATCGAAGATAACCCTATGAAGGAAACAATAAACAAGGAAATGGCTAAGGAAATACAAAATTCTATAAAAAAATTTAATTTATCATTAGCGGAACACCAGACTTATTTCTGGGATGACGAATTATTCGAGGAAAAAGAAGAGAACAACCAAGGGAATATTCCTCAAAGAACTTATTCGGAAGAAGGCGATTTAGCAAGAGAAATAGAACAAAAAGGAAAAACGATAGACGAAATAATTGCGGAGTTACGCGAAATCACGGCCCAAATCGAAAATCCTCCAACCCATTTTTCAAATCCTCGAAACATTAGTCAAGAACTAACAAATATAGAAGAGGGACAAAATAAAACAGTAAAGGAAAAAGAAAAATTGGTAACTTTCAATACACCAGCATGCAAGGAAAAGCCTAAAGCTCACTCCACCCCTTTTCTACCTAATACAGTTTTAGAAAACACCGAAATAGAAGCTGAAGAAGAACAAAGAAGAGGTAGAATACTCCCAAGAAAATTAGTAGAAGAGGATAAAAACATTACTAAGCCGAAAGAAAAACAAAAAACTAACTTAGAAAATAGTTATGTAAACTTCGAACCAGCTAAACGCATAAAAATTACTATGCCCCACATAGACGAAGAAGAATTTCTAGTTTCGCCTAAAAAAAAGTTGATCAAGAATCATTTTTTAAAAGAATAGATACTCTTACCTACGATAGAGAGGCTATTACTAATGTTAAGGACAATTATGTCCATTTTATTTCTAGAGACGCAGAACCTAGTTGTTCCATAACCAAGTTAATTATAGCTATAGGGGGTTTAGATTTAATGGAAGTAAAAAATAGGAAACCTAATGTAGGAAAAATATTAATCACACCTAGAGGTAAAAATAACATATACACTGTGGTATTAGCAAAGAATTATGACGATAAGTTAGACATAGAAGAAGTAGAAGAAATCTTTTATAAACTTAAAGAAGTTTTGACAAAAGAAAATGTGAAACGTTTTCGTATATCTAGATATGGGGACCTAACAGAACCCATGGGAAATGGTTGGATAGAGAAACTAGTGAAAGTATTCTACGAGACGGACATACAAATCAAACTATGTTTCGGGAAAATAGAAATCCCCACAGAAGAGAACAGATCGAAAATACTAAAAGAATATCATGAAAGTTTAATAGCCGGACACAAGGGCGTGAACAAAACTTACAGGAGAATTAGGGAAAAATACACTTGGCCAGGCTTACGACATGATATAATCGAATACATAAGGAAATGTAGAAGTTGTGCGCAAAGAAAAATAATTAGGACAAAAAATAGGGAACCAATGATAATTACAGACACACCTTTAGATGTATTTGATAAAGTGTCCCTAGATACAGTAGGAAAATTACCTACAACGACAAACGGCAATTGCCATGTATTAATTATGCACGATCAATTGAGCAAATATTGTATATTTGTAGCTGTACCCGACATCAGTGCAGTTACAATTGCTCATGCAGTAGCTACTAATCTATTCTCACTTTATGGAGCTCCAAAAACAATATTAACAGACAGAGGGAGAATGTTTATTAGCAACTTATTCAGAAGATTAGCCAAAATATTCAAAGTAAACCAAGTAACAACTACAGCCTACAGGCCACAAACGAACGGAGCCCTTGAAAGAAGTCACGCAGTTTTAGCGGAATTCATACGGCATTACGCGCACTCCAGTGACGACTGGGACAAACTACTCCCATATGCAATGTTTGCGTATAATACCTCAGTACACGAGGCTACCAAATTCACACCATATGAATTAGTTTTCGGAAAATTAGCCAGGACCCCCACAGCATTTCCAAGCGAAGAAAAATTAGAAACCTATGAATCATACATACAAGAACTAATAACACGGCTCATAGAAATTAGGGGAATTGCAGCAACAAATATAATCAAAGCAAAAGAAACCTCTAAAAAAATATACGATAATAAGTCCAGACCTCTAGATGTAAATGTAGGTGATGTAGTTGACGTCTGTGAAGAAGATAGAACAGGAAAATTTGAACCTTATTATCACGGACCGTACGAAGTAGCTTCTATCACGGAAAATAATAATTTAGTACTCTGTGACGCGGAAGGAAAAAGATTCAGAAAACACAAGGATCAAGTCAATAAAGCTTACTTATGACTAGAAGATGAAGCAGGGTTTAGGAAGGACAAAGAAGGATACATACATGTTTATACTGATGGAGCATGTAAAGCCAATGGAAAAGATAAGGCCAAAGCTGGAATAGGAGTATGGTTCAATTTCAACCATATTAACAACATTAGTGAAAGGGCTCAAATAAAACAAACCAATAACGGAGCAGAAATAGAAGCCATATTAAGAACTCTAGATATAATAAAATCATTAGGTTATAAGAAAGTCAGAATACACACTGATTCTAGATTTACGATAGATGGTTATCATCAATGGTTACCAGTATGGGAAAAGAACGGTTGGAAAACTAACAGAAAACGTTCAGTAGTGAATAAAGAAATTTTTGAACTTCTAAAAAATAAAACACTAGATTTAAAAGTAGAATTAATTTTTGAACCAGGCCATAGCGGTATAATAGGTAATGAAGAAGCCGATAAATTAGCTAAACAAGCTATAGAACTTTAGAAGAACGAAACAAAAACCTCTTTCTATTTTGGGTTACAGGAAAATAAAGAAAATAAGGATGAAAATCACGGTGTCCCTCCTGGCAATATTATACTTATTAAGGACAATCAATGGAATAGAAGACAACCCCTATATAAGGATCACTCCGTTTCAAAAAATTACTGGAATATTTTTCGAATTAATGCTCAATATACAAAGAATAACCGGAACCTGGCGAACAGTAGTGATTCTGGATACAGCGAATTTCAACAGTCATCTACCCGAACTAGAAGAAAAATTCAAAAGTTTAGAAATACCATGCAGAAAAATATTATCAAGCAATTGCGAAGAAATCTTAAATTTTTACGGTATAAACAGAAGAATATCGATCATTAAAATGCAATGGGAACAATTACAAGAAACCACACAAGAACTAAAAAACCAAAACGATTTTCTAACACAAAGGCCATTATCTAAATCTATAAAAAAGAGAAACACACCATGGTTCGGAATAATAGGAAAAATAGCAGGCACTGCAATAGGAGTATTGACTTATGAAGATGGGGAAAAATATGAAAATTCATTACTAGAATTAGACGAGGCTCAAAGAAATATTTCCAAATTAGTAGGGGAACAAACACATCTAGTTAGGGCAGAATTACACAATCTATATAAGGCAGCCGAACAACAACAAAAAATAGCAAATAATTGGCAAGAAAAACTGAATAAGATGCAAACAAGTATTCAAAGATTCGATGATAAATTGGACAATATAAATTATACAGTCTGGATACAAGCTACCATACGAAACTGGGAAGAACATCTAGATATTTACGAACACGCACTAGAGCAAACTCTACAAGTCATGTACAGTGCTAAAGAAGGGAAATTACATCCGGGAATGTTAACAAATAATAAATTATCAAAAATAGCAAAAGAAGCTCAAGAGCAATTAGGGGAATTGGTATTCCCAGTAAATTTAAATAAAGTAAACGTAGCAACACTAGGAAAAATATCAATTGCTAATTCTCGAATGAATAACGAGAAATTAATAATGACATTAGACATACCATTACAAGAAAGGGAGAAATTTCTACTTTATAAAATGCACGAAGTACCAATTTACAAAAACCAACAATCCATGGAAATAGAGCATACATATCACCTCATGCAAAATATATCGCTACCAGCGCAGCCATTAGAAAGTATTTTTGCCTAGAAGAAGAAGATCTAAGTACCTGTCATTACATTGAAGATAAATACATATGTCACCCCAACCAAGTAATATATGATTCAGTTTTAGTACCCAGTTGCGAATCAGAATTGTTAAAAGAAGCCAACAATGAAACATTAAAAAGTTGCGATATTAGAATCACAGAAAATCAACAACCCCATTGGAGCCCTATAACCACAACAGGAAGTTGGACTTATTCTTTAACAATCGAAGAAACAGCTTATTTGTCCTGCTATAATCTGCCAACTAAACCTTTAAAACTAACAGGAGTAGGACTATTACAAATCGCAACAGGGTGTAAACTAACTACAGACACAATAGAATTGCCAGCCCTACAAATCAAGGAGAATAAACAAGAATATCTTTATGAACCAAAATTAGAACTTTGTTTAGAAGAATTAGCACCTATACTACAAGAAAACAAAAGAGAACAGACCTGGACAAAACCGGAAAAAATCAGACCACCGTGGAAAAAAATGGAAGGAGACATTAAATTAGAAAATTTAGAAAACGAGTTGAAACAGCAAAGTGAACACCGACGATATTGTCCATAAAAAGTGTAGAGAACGTCGAACTCTATCACGCCACTTTCAAGAATTTGCAAGTTTGCGAAAAGCTGGCCTAGCAACAATAAGTTTGAGGGACCGTGTACAACGGACACCACCACTTTACTTATTTCGAGTGGATTTCCAGGGTGTGACCGATTATTAAAATGTATTAATCGAGAGTCTTTAATTGTTTTTCCCGCAGAGCGGTTGATTATATATATTGTGATTTTATTTCCCGCAAAAGGCGGAGGTTTTTTATTTTTTTTCCCCTAAAGTAAGGGTTGATATCATTGTTATTTGAAAAGTTGAATTAACAAGTTGCATTAAAAGTTCATATTTGATTTACTTGAATCACAAGAAAATAAATAATATTTACGAAAAATACAAGTGAAAAGTGATTGAAATATTAAAGTAAAAGTAAAATTGAAAAGAAAGAAATAAAAAATAAAATAAATTGAAATTAAAATAAAAAGGGAATTTAAGTGAAAATCATTTCATGTGGATATAGTGAATTCCTAAAAGATTCTTTTTTAGGTTGAAATTATATAAAAGGGGGTATTAAATATCAAACCTCAGTCTAGTGGTTTGAAGATTTTTGTTGTCATTATTCAAACGATATCAGGATTAATTACAAGTTTAAATTCGGTGAACCCGAAATTTAAATATTAAAATTAATTTTGATATAATTTTTTGTATTTGAATAAAGTAAAGGAAAGCATAATATTAAAAGAAACATTCTATAAAAAATAATAAAGGCATTTGAAGAATAATAAAGAATAAAGTAAAGCAAGTAAACCTATCTTTAAAAAGAGATACTACAGGTGTGAATCTAAATGATTCACCTTTAAGGAGTAATACGATATTTTTCTGTCGCAGATAAAAATAATAAATAGTAAGTTGGTGAGTGAAATTATTAATTATCAAAACATTTTATACATGATTACATTTACACATTATTATATTCTATACACAAAAGAAAAATATATAAACAAACATTATTTTTTATTGTAACTAATAATAGCCAAATACTATAAAAGTTGTATTGTTATATACGAATTAAGAATTTATAAGGGATATGTTTCATTAAAGGGGGCATTTTGTTGTAATAATTATTACTCGTTATAAAATAAAAAATAATCTTCAAGAGAAATTGAGAATTTCAGTTATTTGTATGATTTTATGTTAATCTTAATCAAATTAAAATAAATGAAACAAAAACATATCACATATTACTCACATTACATATAGTCAATAGTGTTTTATTACAATTTTTCTCAACTGTTGCTACCTTTTTCCTTCTTAGATTTCTTTCAAATCTAATACCGTCTAATCGGAGTAATTGAATTAATAATTATCTTAAAAAGGGGATCCACTACCTATTGAATATAAATTTTATTCCCGAAAAGCAAGTACGTTTTACCTTGGTGTTTTGTATTGACTTGGTGCATGTGTTTAATAAAGTAATATAAATCATGCACACACTCGTTAAGTTAATAAAGAGTGCATTTTTTAGATAGGTAAAGACAAAGAAACGATATAACTTGTGATTAGTAGTAACATTTAATCAATAGAACTTTTTAGGAAAACGGCTTACAGCAGACTGGTTAAAGAAGGTTTTTACAGGTACTTGAAAGGTGGGGGTTTTTGAGAAAAAGTGGAGGGATGAAAAGAGATAGTAGTTGTAGACAGAGACAGACATACAATTTATGATTTTGGGTTTTTTTGCCAAAATCTTTAGTCATAGGGTTTTTACAACTTAATCCCATCGCTCGAAAACACATTAATTTTATTGCGGGTGATGTACAAATTTCGGTTCCAACAACTCAGTATTCTAATAGAGTGTTATTGCAATGGATTAGAAAACTATTTGTTAGTATACATTGTCGAATGGTTTCCTAACATCTGTGGTATAATAAAATATCTGTAGTAAATATGGTTATTTTTAAGCCCAAACTTTAGAATTTTACAATTTTCTTTAAAATTATCTTCGAAAAGAGAAAGTGACTAATATTAGAAAATTCTTTTTATTTACTTGTCATATGGACTATATACGCCTGAACATCCCGCCCACCTTGAACGAACATGTTCAATTAATTTGTTGGTTTGTTTTATTTTCCTTTAATTCAATATCTATCAAGTTCTGATTATGTAATGTTATTGAAATAACAGTTAATTTACCTAATTACATAAGTATACATAATTTAAATGTAGTGAAAAATATAATTTAGTATCGATGGTTTACAAAGATTGAATAATTGAATTCATTATTCAATAGGAAGTGGCGCTACTAATTTTACACTTCGATCGTAGACTCCGGATTTTGTTTTAATTGTAACGACTCGAACAATGCCGTCGCTACCTGGGTGTACCTTTGTAATTCTGCCCAATGCCCACGAGAGTGGAGGAAGGTTTTCCTCCTTAAGAATTACCATTGTACCGATTTTGATATTTTCGGTACGTTGAAATTGCCATTTGTTTCTGGTATTTAATTCGTGTAGATATTCCTTGGACCACCTTTTCCAAAAATGTTGTTTGATCAGTTGAATGTGCTGCCAGGCTGACAGTCTGTTGATCTTGATTTGCTGAAAATCTTGCTCGGGTAGAGTAGTAAGCGAATCTCCTATCAGGAAGTGAGAAGGAGACAGAGCATTTAAATCATTAGGATCAGAGGATAAAGGTGTGATAGGACGTGAATTGAGGACAGCTTCAATTTCACTCACGTATGTACTTAATTCTTCATACGACAATAACATGTCTCCAACAATTCGATAAAAATGATTTTGAAAGGATTTTACCGCTGCTTCCCACAGGCCACTAAAATGAGGGGACCTTGGTGGGGAGAAATGCCATTGAATTCCTTTAGTGGACAGAGAATTAGCAATGTCTTGATTAAAACCATTAGATTTCACAAATTCATGCAAAACTTTTAGTTCATTATTTGCACCTACAAAGTTGGTTGCATTATCTGAATACAAATTTAGACATTTTCCTCTTCGCGCAAAAAATCGTCTTAAACTCGCGAGAAATGAATCAGTGCTCAAATCTGTTACCAATTCAATGTGACATGCTTTCGTGACAAAACAAACAAATATTGCCGCATAAACTTTTACTTTGCCACGATTTCTGAATTTTTTCTCTTTTATGAAAAATGGACCACAATAATCAACGCCTGTATTTAAAAAAGGGCGAGCTTGATTCACTCTATCGCGTTGTAGATTTCCCATAATATGCGAAAAATTATCTGGCTTTGCACGAAAACATTTAATACAACGTTTCACGATCTTTTTTACTGTATTTTTCCCCGCAAGTGGCCAAAATTTGGTTCTAACTGTGTGTAGTGTTGCTTGTGTACCATTGTGCAGTTGTGTTTTGTGTATGTCATTAATGATTAGGTCAGTGATGTGATGATTTTTCGGTAGTACGAGTGGATGCTTTTCGAAGTACGAAAGATTCGAATTGATTATTCTACCGCCTACTCTTATTAAATTTTCATTGTCAAGAAAAGGGTTAAGAGCCCTCAAATCACTAGAAGGTGATACTGATTTTGAATTTGTCAGAGACTTAAATTCTTCTGAAAAGCACTGATTTTGTATTAAACGAATAATAATATTCACTGAGTTGTTTAATTCGGAGGTGGTTAACGGACCAGTCTCATTTGGTTTGACCTTTGAACAGTTATTTGAAAAACGAATGCAAAAGGCAATTACACGTTTCAATTTATTTATTGAACCGTAGTTTGTTAAGATTTTAAAAAAATCTTGATCGATCGTGATCTTTAAATTCACTGAAGGTCGTAATTCCGTTAATGGTACTTGATCTAATTGCAAATTTGGCCAACAAGTGGATTGATCCATTAACCAATTAGGTCCCGTTTTCCACATATTGTTTTGTATAAAATCTGTAGGTAGCTGACCTCGTGATAAAAAATCTGCGGGATTATCTTTCGATGGAACGTGTTGGTGCGAATTTCTGAAACGCGATTTGCTACGAATGTTTTTAGTAAATGAGGTTGAGTCTGTATCCATTGCAGTGTTATAGTCGAATCTGACCATAAATAAATATTATCAATTTCTTTGCATAATGATGATTTAACAACTTTTAGTAAACGTGATAACAATAGAGCTCCGCATAATTCTAACTTTGGTAATGAAATTGACTTTAGAGGAGCAACACGATTTTTTGAGCACAATAGATTTGTAAGTACTTCATTTTCTTTATTTATTGATCGAATATAGATGCAAGCTCCGTACGCTTTTTCCGAAGCATCGCAAAATCCGTGAATTTCCGTTTTAACCGAATTGTTTATAATCACTTTCCTATCAAATTCAACTGAATCTAATAATTTTAATTGAGATTTTATAATATTCCAATTTGTTTGAATATCAATTGGAACAGACTCATCCCAATCTACTTCACATTTCCATAACCCTTGCATTAATAATTTTGTTGTTACAATTACTGGACCTAACAAGCCGATCGGATCGTATAATTTTGCAATATTAGATAATATTGTTCTCTTTGTTACTTTTGATTCATCGAGATTTGCTATTTTATATTTCATCACGCCCTTTGCTGTGTTCCATTGAACCCCTAGGGCCCCTTGGGTCTCCGACTTACTGAATAATTCTACCTGCGTTGTGTCGTCAGGTAACGACTCTAAGAGTTGCGGTTCGTTAGATGCCCATTTTCTTAATTTTAACCCTGCGCTATTGGTAACCGTAATTAAATTATCACGTAACCTCATTGCTTCATCGAACGTATCAGCCCCGGTTACTCCGTCATCAACATAAAGATCCCGTTTTAAAACCTCTGCAACCTCTGGAAATTCTGAATTAACATCATCTGCTAGTTGAAAAAGGGTGCGAATTGCCAAAAAGGGGGCTGACGCGGTCCCATAAGTTACAGTATTTGCCCGATAAATTTTTATAGGCTCACTTTCGTTCGTTCTATACAGGATTTGTTGATAAAGTGTATCTCTCTCGTCAACTAAAATTTGTCTATACATTTTTTCAATATCGGTCGTGAACGCGTATTGATGTGTACGAAATCTCGCGATTACCGAAAAAATGGTTTGTTGAATTGTAGGACCAACTTTTAAACAATTGTTTAAAGAAAGACCCGTGTTTGTTTTTGCTGATGCGTTAAACACGACTCTGAATTTGTCGATGTCAAATAATTGCTTGCTTACCGCGTGATGGGGCATAAAATAACCTTCATTCTTGGCAGTTTCAGGCACTTCAGACATGTGTTCTAACTCAATGTATTCGCGCATAAATTTATCATAATCCGATTTCATAAGAGGATTTTGATTTAATTTTCTCTCGGTTGATTCAAATCTTCGTTTTGCCATGTGATAGGAATGACCGAGATTTGATAGTTTGTCATTAAATGGTAAGCGAACAATGTATTTGCCGCTTGAAGGGTCCCGTCGCGTTGTTTCCTTATAAAAGGATTCTACCTGACACTCTTCCTCAGATAGGAATCTTTTGTCAACTATTTCTTCGATTTCCCAAAAGTAGCCAAGTAACGCATCTATTTCGCGAGGTTTATAGAATTCAGGATCAGCAAGCTTAACATTTTCAGGTATATTTACGCTTTGCTTGTCGATGTATTGCCCTGGTAAGTAATCGCAAATTCGAGAAAGAATAAGAAACTCTAAATTCGTGGTGTAATTTGATTGTTTTGAAAAGATGGATGTACTTATTGATTCTTTAATTCGAGTTTGTAATTGATTGAGTCCTTCAACCGGCACATTTATTTTTTTAACAGGTAAACCCAATGCATCCGCAAATTTCTTAGTCATAAAATTGGATTGAGATCCCGTATCTAATAATATTCGCGCTTGACTCTTTTTTCCCTCACTGTTTTGAATGTCGACTAATGCAGTGGATAAAAGAATTTGACTAGGGACAATAGCATTACAAGCTGTAAGAGACGCTGTACTCGATTCCTTGTTTGAATTTTCTGTGTTTTTAACTTCTTGAGTTTGCTTTGAATTTGTATCATTTTTTTCATAGTGTAATAGTGTGTTGTGTTTCCGACCGCATTTCTTACATCCTTGCCATTTACAATCATCGTTTCTATGCCCTTTGTTGAGACAATTAAAACATAAAGTGTGTGATTTTACTGCCGCGACTCTATCGGAAATGGCAAGTTTTCGAAATTGTTCGCATGCGAATATTTTGTGTGTACCCTGACAAAAAACGCAATTAGCTGTGTTATTAGTAACAGTTAGCGCTTGTCGTTTATGTTGTGAATTGGGATTTGTCCTTTTATTAGATCCATCGCTTGAATTGACCTGAGAGTTGTTCGCGTGTGTATTAAAGTCAGTTGCTTGTAAAATGTGACAGCGATTTTCTAAAAAAGTGACAAATGTATTGAATTTTGGCATCGTAGTACCAGTCAATGATTTTTCCCACTCTTTATGTGTAGTACGATCGATTTTGGATGTGATTATATAGATTAATAGCGTGTCCCAATAATCTACATTTTCTTCAAGAGATTTTAAAGCTCTTAAGTGTGTTTGAATCTGGTCTAACAGTTTACGTAATAGTGTGGCTGATTCTTTTGACAGAGAAGGTAATTCCATGAACGCTTTGACATGATTCTGAATTATTATTCGCTTATTATCGAAACGCGATTTTATCAATTCCCACGCGACAGAGTAATTTTTCGCGGATGTTTCTAGTGAGTTTATTACTGACGCTGCTTCGTCCTTTAAACAAGAACGTAAATAGTGTAATTTTTAAATATCGGCAAGTTTTTGATTGTTGTGAACCATGGATTTAAAAGAGTCATGAAACTCGAGCCATTTATCAAAGGCACCGTTAAACGTTGATAATTCAATTTTAGGCAACCGAATATTATTTTGTTCGTTATCTTGTACAGAACGAATGTCACCGTGACTTGATGATTGAACAGAGAGCATGTTAGTTGGCACATTTGTATGATTATTTAATAACTCATGAGCACGAGTAATTTCTGTAAAATACAACGACTCAAATTCATCTAATTCTTTACCTGCTGATTCTGTAGCTGATAAAGAATTAATTTCTCCCTGTAATTTCTCAAATTCCATCAAAATTCCCTCAATGTTTTGGAGCCTGACTTTGATTTGAATATTCGCGTTGCGATTATTTTCATTATTAATATACGTTGAAAATCTTGTTAATCGTGACTTTAAGAGTCCTCTATTTTTGATTAATTTAGCGAGTATTTCTTGTGATTCTGTCATTGTGTATTTGAATTGACATACGTAAGTTAAATAACAAGATTTGGTTGGGAAAAGATAGGAAGGAGATTGTAATCGCTTACTTTGAGTTGACTGCCTCCTTGAATGATGTTTGATTCCTCCAAGAGTAATTCCAAATTCCAATTATTCGATTGCAAGTAGTTTCTGCTTGCTTGTTGATGATTTGAAGAGCCTGCTTGCGTTTCACTCTTTATTTTATTTGAGATTCTTGATGATTAAATCCATGAATCGTCTGAATTTGCACTCATAAACAATTTTTGTAACGTTGCACTATGTTACAAATGTTAGTTTTGAATTGACACTAGAAATGTTCAGAAATGTTCCTTCACTTCGAGTGTTATGTATGCTTTCACACTTGAATGCGACACTTAAATGTTAATGTCTTAAACGCACTTCATTAAACGTACAAATTTGACACTTAACGATTTTAACTTCGATAAACTATGATGATTATCTCAGTTCGGTAGTATAGTTCGATTAAGAATTCACTTCAGTTTGAATTATAACTAAAAACTTTGTCTCACCACGGATTACACATACGGATAAAATCCGGCTCGAAGGACCATGTTTTGTATTGACTTGGTGCATGTGTTTAATAAAGTAATATAAATCATGCACACACTCGTTAAGTTAATAAAGAGTGCATTTTTTAGATAGGTAAAGACAAAGAAACGATATAACTTGTGATTAGTAGTAACATTTAATCAATAGAACTTTTTAGGAAAACGGCTTACAGCAGACTGGTTAAAGAAGGTTTTTACAGGTACTTGAAAGGTGGGGGTTTTTGAGAAAAAGTGGAGGGATGAAAAGAGATAGTAGTTGTAGACAGAGACAGACATACAATTTATGATTTTGGGTTTTTTTGCCAAAATCTTTAGTCATAGGGTTTTTACAACTTAATCCCATCGCTCGAAAACACATTAATTTTATTGCGGGTGATGTACAAATTTCGGTTCCAACAACTCAGTATTCTAATTTTCTAATAGAGTGTTATTGCAATGGATTAGAAAACTATTTGTTAGTATACATTGTCGAATGGTTTCCTAACATCTGTGGTATAATAAAATATCTGTAGTAAATATGGTTATTTTTAAGCCCAAACTTTAGAATTTTACAATTTTCTTTAAAATTATCTTCGAAAAGAGAAAGTGACTAATATTAGAAAATTCTT
This sequence comes from Leptopilina myrica (nomen nudum), assembly GCA_032872475.1. Classification (NCBI taxonomy): domain Eukaryota; kingdom Metazoa; phylum Arthropoda; class Insecta; order Hymenoptera; family Figitidae; genus Leptopilina; species Leptopilina myrica (nomen nudum). The sequence goes on along the minus strand of CM065462.1, from coordinate 14,882,178 downwards.
TTTATTTACTTGTCATATGGACTATATACGCCTGAACACTTGGGATGATTTCAATTTTATAATCTAAATTCACTTCAAAAATATCGAAAATAATTTCGATACAGTTAAAGTTGAATTTGTTTGAAAAGAGATTTTTGTTTAATAAATAAATAATCAAATTCATCTTTAACAGTCGGCATAGTATGGGAGAATAAAAAATTTATTATGTTTTTCTTATTTTTTTGGAAAATTGAAAATCTTAATTTCTGGAGCTTGGCAAAGTTCGGCAAAAGTCGGCAAAGTATGGGAGAATAAAAAATTTATTATTTTTTTCATATTTTTTAGAAAATTATAAATCTCAATTTTTGGAGCTTGGTAAAGTTCGGCAAAAGTCGGCAAAGTATTAGAGAATGAAAAATTCATTATTATTTTCTAATTTTTTTCGAAAAATTTTAAATATCAATTTCCTGGAGCTTGGCAAAGTTCGGCAAAAGTCGGCAAAGTATGAGAAAATAAATTTTTTTTTCATATTTTTTGGAAGATTATAAATCCTATTTTCTGGATCTTGGCAAAGATCGGCAAGGAATTAGAGAATGAAAAAACTGTTCGTTCATATTTTTTTGTCTAAAATTAAAATCTCAATTTCTGGAGTTTGGCAAAATAAGAGTAAGGAATTGAGATTTTTAATTAAAAAAAATATATGGAAAAATTATAAATTTTTTATTCTCCCACTCTCTAAATCTAAATTAGTAAAAATGTTAATAATAATTATTATTAAAATAACAATCAAATTAATTATTTAATTAAAATTAAATTATTATTATTTATTTAATTTAATTTAATAATATTCGCAGAATTATTCTTACTACGCCATCTATTTCTATTAAGCACACTTAAATTGCAGTTTATTTACCGACATATTCAATTTCAAGAGCACGCATGACATTCTACATGTTTTGTTTACATTGCCATATGCATAGCGCTCTGAATACTGTCAATAGTGGTCAATTCATACTTTGGTAAAACAAAACTTGGGTAAAATCACAGACTACCGATTATTGAATTCAAAAACGCTTATCAATGCCTGAATCAGTGAAAATGAATAAAATAAAAATTATAAGTTAAATTAATAGATGATAGCTAGAATAAAATAGAAAAAAATCATATTACAATCGTACGTGCCTAAAACAGTGCATGTCGTACGTGTCTAAAGCAGTGCATGTCGTACGTGCCTAGAACGGCGTGTGGCGAAAACACCCAAAACAAGATGCTTCCACCACTTAGCTTCCCTAAAATGCATTAGATTAGAAACTATATAAGCTGCTGCAAAATTCAGAGCAATTGTCAAAAGTTCCGGTGTAATTCAGAGCGAATAGTATCATTGTAGAGCGACCCTTCAGTTTAAACGCAAGTTACTGTATTCTTTCCGTAAAAAGGTGCAAGTTAAATTATTTATCACTTAGAAACAAGTTCCTTTCCGTAAAAGGTGCAAGATAATAATTTAACACTTAGAATCATTAATTTTGTTGTTTTAACTGTCGTATTTGTTATACACAATTAACAGTGTAAATTTCATTAATTCTTTCCGTAAAAGATGCAAGTTATATTATTATCACTTAGAAACAAGTTTCTTTCCGTAAAAGGTGCAAGATAAATAATTTAACACTTAGATAACGTGAAACTGTTAATTTATAGCAAAACTCTTACAAAGTTGTAAAAGTTACATAAGTGTAACATAACAAACTTTAAGTTTCATTCACTTGAAACGAAACCAATCAAGAACCTAAATATAACGACTTTGCTGTACTTTATCAACTAAAATTGTGTAATAAACGTAAGTAACTACTGTAATAATTGTAACTTTAATTAATATTATAAACAATAAATTTATAAAAGGAATATTATTCTTGTTTTTAACGCAAAACCCATAGTTTTGACAAGTGATCACGATCCTACTATAAAAATAAAGATCAGGCCTTACCAACCTGATTAATCAGCTGACTGGTTTTAAAACCTATTTTAACTAAATAATTAAATTTATTTAAAAGCCTTTCTCTTGCTCGGGACATAACAAATGTCTCTTATAAACTGTTATACAAAAAAATAATAAAATCCTAAAATATTAAATTTTTTAAAAATTAATTACGTAAATTGTGACGATCAAGATTATGTCATTTCAAGCGAAATTGATAATTTAAAATCAATATACTTTTGAAAAAACTTAAAAGAATAAAAATTTCCTACAATAAATTTAAAAACATTACGTTTTTGATATAAATACGAGTAAAAATTGAATTTATACATATTTTTACAAACCTTATCTTCTCATTCATATTTTAGAACTCAATATACTGTGATAAAAGGACCTATTGAAGAGAAAATTCAAAAAAAAATTAATGCTTATATAGGATTTACGTTACCTCATTGTAAAGGAGCATCAATTCTTGCACTTCGTTCTTTATTGCTTATGTCTCCTCAATTATTAATCATAATTATTATTATTAAGAGTTTAGTCTCTTTCAGTATAATCAAGTTATATGTTTTGGTGTTGTTAGCAGAGAGAAATATTTGTATTTTTTAAAATTTACACTGATCTTGCCCTTCAATGTAATGTCTCACATTTGAAATTTAAAAGGAATTCAACATAACAAAATAAACTAAATTAAAAATAGTCCAAAATTTCCCTATAAACATAATTTTTTATATATATAGGTCATTCTCACAATCGGGACAAATGACCCGTACATTAGATTTTTTTAAATAAATAATAATAATTTTTTAAAACTTTTACCTCCTAAAAATAGCATTCATCTTGATTTAATCGAATCCTATGAAAAATAAGTAAAAAATTTGAAATATTTAGAGATACACATGTTTATATAATATAAAAACTACTCTCCGTTACTGTTCATAAAGAAAGTTTTATTTATAAAAGAGGTATTATATTAATTTTGCAATATTAAAAAAACTTTGCCGGGTAAAATCTACTTATTATTCTATTTGTAATTGATTCATCAAGAATAAAGTAAAATATTTGTAAGGTATTTTTTCTTAGAATTAAATTCGTTTTGTGCAGAAATAAAACTCCCCTCCGTTACCACTCACAAATATAATTATAAAATATAGAAAAAACGACAACATAAAAATAAATAAATCAAAACTCTTTGTAGTGTCAGTATAGTTATGGTCATTACATAAAATGATGAAATGAAAAGAAAATAGTCAGTTTTAAAAGGACTTTTAGTGTGTCAGTGTTCATCGTCACAATAAAAACTCCCCTCCGTTACCGCAATAAATTTAGTTTTTTGAAAGTAAATAATAATAATTGTTAATAATTTTATTCACATTGTTTTATTTAAAAACAAAGAAAACTAAAGATGTTATTAATTTATTTATAAAATTGATTTTTTTGCAACACAATGAACATATTTCGAAGCTGTCTTATAAAAGAAAACTCCCCTCCGTTACCGATGGTATATTTCATTATATAGTACCTAAATTGCAGACTTTATTAATCATGGGATTCGTTTAAAACTCGTTACTCGGGGGTTTTCGGGGTCGCTGATTGCGAATCTGATGTCAGTTTTTAAAAATCCAAAATGGCGGGTCCAATATGGCGGACACATTTTTGAAACATTCATCGGATTTGCTTGAAACTCGTTACTCGTGGGTTTTCGGGGTCGCTGATTACGAATCCGATATCAGTTTTTAAAAATCTAAAATGGCGGATTCAATATGGCGGACACTTTTTTGAAAAATTCATCGTATTCGTTTAAAACTCGTTACTCGGGGGTTTTCGGTGTCGCTAATTACGAATCCGATATCAGTTTTCCAAAATCCAAAATGGCGGATCCAATCTGGTGAACACATTTTTGAAACATTCATCGGATTCGGTTAAAACTTGTTTCTCTGAGTTTTTCGGGGTCGCTGATTACGAATCCGATATCAGTTTTTAAAAATCCAAAATGGCGGATTCATCAAGAATAAAGTCAAATATTTGAGAGGTATTTTTTCCTAGAATTGAATTAGTTTTGTCCACCGCACGAAATTCCCCACCATTACAGGATACAAACATAATAAAATTTATTTTTGAAATTAGCAACCCTAAAAATACACGAGTATCTACTTTAAAATTATCCCAATTATTTCTTAAAAGTGTCCACCATATTGGATCCGACATTTTGGATTTTGGAAAACTGATATCGGATTCGTAATTAGCGACACCGAAAACCCCCGAGTAACGAGTTTCAAGCAAATACGATGAATTTTTCAAAAAAGTGTCCGCCATATTGAATGCGCCATTTTTGATTTTTAAAAACTGATATCGGATTCGTAATCAGCGACCACGAAAACCCCCGAGTAACGAATTTTATGTAATTTCCATCAATTTTTAAAATATTTTAGTTGCGATAAATTTTCAACAAAAATTCTGAATAAAAAACATTAATTTTTAATAATAATGTTAATAAAGACTGTAACAACGTATTTTATAGGTTTATTAAGATCCCCCTTTTGCCACAGGATTAATAATAAAAGTGATTTTTCAACTTTTTTTAAATAAAATTTCAATTTTGAATTTGTCCCTTTCTAGAGATTGACCCATATATTACTTCTATTTTCTCCTAAAAATATTTTTATGAAATCAAATGATTTTACTCTTGATAATGCAACATACATCTGACCATGATTAAAAACATATCTCCTTAAATCAATGAATATTTTATTAAATGTTTGACCTTGAGATTTATTAATGGTCATTGCGAAAGCCAATTTTATAGGAAATTGTCGTCTTTTAAAACTAAATGGATATAAATTTTCACAATATAAAGTTACTCGATGTAAAAAAAACATAATTTCCACTCTTATCTCCGGTTAATATTTTACATTTAATAACATTATGTGATAAATCTAAAACAATTAACCTTGTTCCGTTACATAATCCTACATTAATACTAAGATTTCTAATAAGCATTACAACAGAATTAATTCTTAAATGTAATTCATGTGGTGGTAAAGAAGGTGGAGAGAGAGTATTTAAATATTCTGGTAATATAACTTCAGAAAATTTTCTATTATCACAACTTTCAGTAGAATCAATACTTTTATATATTTTTTCACCTTTACTGTCTATGAGATTTACGACCCTCTTATTAATATAATCAACGTCAACATTTCTTGGTGCTAAAATTGCACACATTGACAAATCTTTAAATTTTTTCTGTTGTATCAAATGACTATATATTTCTTCAGCAATATCTATATTTCCTTGTTGAATAATATGTTCTGGTAATTCGATGTTATCATCTATATCATTTAATTCGCCAGCACCAACTTTAAGTAGAAATTCTACAAATTCTGTTTCTTCTGGTAAAGCTCTCATATTTTCTGTTAATGTGTATTTTGTGAAATGTTGCCATAAATGACTATTTTTTATTGATAAATTTATTATTTCTGATCTAGTACCTCGTTCTTTTATCGGTAAAATTTGTCGAAAATCTCCTCCTAGAATTACAATTTTTCCACCAAAAACTTCATTTGATCTCATTATATCTCTTAATAACTTATCCATAATTTCTAAGGCATATTTTGGAGCCATTGGTGCTTCATCCCAAATAAAAACATCAATATTTTTTTAAAATTGTCCTTCTTTTGACTGAACTTTAATATTTGAAGATGAATCATTGTACAATGGAACAGGTAAGCCTAAGACTTTATGTACAGTTTTTCCATTAGGAAGCAGTGTGGCAGCTATGCCTGTAAATGCCATGTTGCAAACATTTATTCCTTTACTTTTTTATAAATGCCATAAGGTAGTATATAAAAAAGTATTTCCAGATCCTCCACAACCATTAATATATAAGCATTTAGAACTATTAGAAGAAGAATCTTTTATTACTTCAAGTATATAATCAACTATATTTTTTGTTCAACATTTAATTTAGTAAAATTCTGCTCTCCTATTTTTATATGTTCAAAAATATTTATATCATCAAGCTGCGCAGAAAAATTTTCATCTATATCTAATAAACCCTGAAAATCAGTTAAACAATATGCTTCATTCAATAACATTGATTTTATATTTCTATAAGCTATTTTTTCAGCTTCAATATTGTCAATTTTTGAATAATCTTCTGACATTTGACCTTTAAATTTCTCCTAAAGTTTTTCCGGATGTACAGGATGACAATGAATTAGAATTCTTACAAATAATTGTCGAAGTGAATGAGGCATCATCCATAAAGTAGCTTCTTCCATTGTCCTAATCCACTCACTATCATCTTCTATAAGTCCTAATGCCAAACAGGTAGATGTAAAAGATTCATGAATAACTCCATTCACTGTTCTTAAACTTTGGAAAGAAGTTACTCCTTTTACTGTAAGTAACAATAATCTAAGGTGAAATAATTCCAATTGGCGTGGATTAACTGAATACATTCTTCCCAATACTTTTTCTTTGCGACTCCTTTTTTGCCATTCAAGAGTATAAAATTCCCCAAACAGCTTCAACAGGACCTACATACCTATTTTCTTCATAATGATTAATTTCATTGTGATTAACAGTAACCTCACCATTTGCATTTGTAATAATAATGGATGCAGCATCCTGACCCTTGAAAATATATTTATATAAATATTTAACAGATTTAATACTTGAAACTATTTTCACATTTATATGACAATTAAATATTTCCGAAAGTGAAGGGCAATATAGAACCACATTAGAATTGTCAACAACAAATCCATTTGGTCGCTCATACGTTTTATTATTATTTCTTATACGACAACGAACATAAGTTTTCTTCAATTGTAGTTTCTTCTTGGTAACTTTTTGGAAAATTTTTTAAACATTTACCATCAATTAAACACCAATCTCCACAAGGTCCGTGAATGTTATTTTGCATTATTATGTTATGCAAGGAAGGATTAATATTTTCATCAGGAATTTCTGCAGAAATATAACGACTAACACTTTCAACTGTTAATATTATAGAATTTTCTTTTAATATAACTAACAAATGAATATGTGGTAATCCTCACTTTTGAAATTCAATAACATAAACATAAGACTTAACCTCTCCAAATAATTTGTTGTCAACAATAACATTTAAAAGTTGTTTCACCTTCAATGCAAAAACTCTAGTTACTATATCAGGTCTATCAGAAGCAGTTTGATGAGGTAATAAATTTTCTTGTATCTCTTTCCAATTTGGATTGCACGTCATTGTAATAAATAAATCTGGTCTACCATGACGACCAACAATAGCCATGGCATCCTGATATTGTTGCATCATATTACGAGGTGATCCTATAAAAGTGGAAGGCAATATAAGCATTTTTTCAACATGTACATCATTTTCTAACTCATTATTTTGTAAATAATTGATTAATCCTTGATATGTTTCACTTCTCAATTGAGCTTGATTGTTTGCACAAAAATGCAATCTATCTTTCTCTATTTTTACATAATTGTCAACTACCTATTGTTGAAACAATCTTCCCCCATATAAAAATTGATTAAATTCCTTATCTCTTATAGCAATTTTGTATTTACAATAGGCAGACCTAGAAATATTATGTTTTTTACTTCTAAAATCACTATCACTATGAAGCATATTAATATTAAAACCTTTATTTCCAAGTGGATAAAATATTGGATAGATCCATGGTTCAACATTCGGATCTAAATTACTAACTGATTTCAGTTCCTTTGTAGACTTAATATAAACTGTTACATAAGATTCTGGTATTTCTCCTTCTGAGTTTGTATTGAAAATATCAGCAACTTCATTGTAACTTTGATAATTATATCTTTTTTATTAAAACCTTTTTTGAACGTGAACAATAGTTGTAACTCTGGAACATCTTCATTATTTTGTCTTGCTAAAACGACTACAATACAAGAAAGACTTAAGAAACACTCACAAAGAACAATTATAAAGTCAATAAAAATTACATTATAATAATTTTAAGTCATTAAATAAAATAGAGAAACTAATTTTTAAAAACTATTATTTAAGCAAATTATTGTTGTTATTTACTAACTTTTTACAGAATGCACCTTGAAAATTGCAATTTTTTCCTAATTTTGCCATTTACTAAAATCTATATAATTTCAGATAAAGAATAAAAATTAAAATATTATTTAAACCATTTTTAAACAAATTATTGTTGTTATTAACCAACTTTTTACAGAATGCACCTTGAAAGTTGCAATTTTTTCCTAATTTTGCAATTTACTAAAATCTATATAATTTCAGACAAAGAATAAAAATTAAAATATTATTTAAACCATTTTTAAACAAATTATTGTTGTTATTTACCAACTTTTTGCAGAATGCACCTTGAAAGTTGCAATTTTGTCCTTATTTTGCAATTTACTAAAATCGATATAATTACAGATAAAGAATAAAAATTGAATTATTAGTTAAACAATTTTTAAACAAATAATTTTTGTTATTTACCAACTTTTTGCAGAATGCACCTTGAAAGTTGCAAGTTTTTTCTTATTTTGCAATTTTGTAATCCTTATGTGATTAAAATATTACAATTTTTTAATAATACTTATTACTAGTTTCAGTAAATATTTTCTTTAATTTATTGATTTAATACTAAACAAAGCTAAGAAACCATGAAAAGTTGTCAAATATTTGCTATAATCTCTCTGTTTATTTGAAAATTATATGATTTTGCAATATTAAAATGTTTAAACAAATTCAATATGCTTAATAACATTATTAAATTACATTAATTTTATTAACAGATAATTATATGGAAAAACCTTGATGAATTTCAATCGTTTTTGGTAAAAAACAAACAAAAATAATTGGTAGCGAGAAGGTTACCTATATTGTTATTTACAAACTTCGTTTATAGTAAGCCAAGAATAATACATTTTTTTCTTAATTTTGCAATTTATTTTATTTCATATATAATTACTCATAAAAATATGAATAAAATTGTACGAACAATTTTTAGACAAATAATTTTTATGATTTACCAAACTTGTTTACAGGGAGTGCAAAATATTAAAAGTTATTAAAATTTTTATAAATACCGATAACAAATAGAAATTAATTTATTTGAATATTTTCTTAAACAAATTACTTTTTGTTATTTGTTTAAAAATTGTTTAATCAATAATTTTATTCCTTTTATCTATCGGTGTTCTTATAAACCTCATCTAATTATAAAATTAGGAAAAAACTGTATCATCCATGTGCATTATGTAAAAAGCTAGTAAATAAAAATAATAATTTATATTAACAATTTTTTAATAATATTTCGAACTAGTTTATCTAAATATTATATTGAAATGACCCATATTTGAATAACTTTTACAGAATTAAAGTAAACTTTCACTGAATGAAAGTTCTCGAAAATCAATAGAATTTAAATCATGCAGTTTTAGATAGAACTCCAAATGCACTTTTAAATTTTAATCAGTAAAATTTTACTAATACTAAAGTGGGTATTTAGCAACTGCAGATTCCAATTTAAAGAAAAATTAAACCATTTTTTTCAAAATTAGACAGCTTTATTAGACCTGTCATTTTAAATTTAAAAAACAGACTTTAGATTCGTAATCAGCGACCCTGAAAACCCCCATATACCGAATTGCAAAAAATTAAATGTTTTTTTGAAAATTAGTCCGCCATATTGGATCCGTCTTTTTGAATTTTCAAAAACGGACTTCATATAAGTAATCTGCGACTTCAAAATTTAATTATTTATTAAGCTTATTTTTTATAATTTTTACACTAACTTTGTTCATTATTTATTAACAAATATTTTATAAATATGAACTTCTGAAGAATTGTATGACAATCTGTGAGTCTTAAGCTTTAAGTTGCGACTTAGTAGATGTATTTAGAATAATTTGTTTAAAAGTTATTAACCAAAATGTTTGGACGACTATAGTCGTCCTTGTGCATACGCAAACAACTTTGTTTGGACGACTATAGTCGTCTTTATGCGCAGGAGGGTTAATTCATCTGGATATTGTATTGAAGTTAATACATTTAACTCATTTAACTCATTTTGCTTCCTCAAAAAGGAAGCCTTATAGTGATGTCGATTTCCGAATTTTTTAAAATCAATTATTTTTACAAATTTTCAAGTGTAGTATACATAATTTGTCGAGAGGAACAAATGTCCGGATGTATGTGTGTATGTATGTGTGTGTGGGTGTATGTGTGTGTGCGTGTGTATGTCACCGATTCTTGTGGACAAATTTTCTCTTGCACATCTTGATGGATTTTGATAAGATTTTGTAGGTGTATTACGGTCATGAATACCAAGAATCAGACAGAAGGATTTTCCAAAATATATAAAAAAAAAATTTTTTCAAAATTTTTTTAATTTTTAAAAAAATTAATTTTTTGGTTTTTTGAAATAACTTTTTTCTATATTAAAATTTTTAATAATTCTTGTCAAAATTGCATTCCTGACATGAAAACGAATGGATTCATGTATATAAAGTATATATTTTATCAAAATTTATAGAATTAATAAATATTTTAATTTTTCACAAAAAATTAAAATTTTGTATTTTTTGACATTTTATCATAACACTTTAAAATAATTATTCTATAATAAAAAATTGAATAATTAATATTTATTCAGGGTACTTTACCCGGTATATCAATTATATTTAATAAACTATTATAATTATTTAACTTTTAAAATTATATATAATAATATATATTGAGGAAGCTAAATGGTCATGAAATGAACAACTTGTTTAATTTGATGCTGTAATAGAGTATTCTTTGTTTTTTACAAAGAACTTGTATCACTATTTTCATTTTTTAATTTAAGGTTCTCAGTATATTCAATTTTGGATTCGACTTGAAGTTTTTTCTTAGTTGAAGTGTGCTTTCCACCTAAATAATTTACGTTATCAATTGTACGTTTTAATTTTTACCTCTCACGATAATTTTTTTGTATTTCAGCCCTACTTTCTTTAAGTGTTTTTGATGCTATATTTTCTTCATTTATTTCATTTATTATTCTCGGGAAAGAAATGAATGTGTATGCTTCCTCTAAATATTTTTCATTGTCAATTTTACCTTTTAATTTTTGCCTCTCACGATAATTTTTTTGAATTTTAGCCCTACTTTGTTTAAGTGTTGTTGATGCAATATTTCCTTCATTTTTTTTATTTCTCTCGGAAAAGAAATGTAAGTGTGTGCCTTTTCTGAATAATTTGCATTATCAATTTTACGTTTTAATTTTTGCCTCTCATGATAACTTTTTTGAATTTCTGCCCTACTTTGTTTAAGTGTTGTTGATGCAATATTTCCTTCATTTATTTTATTTATTTCTCTCGGAAAAGAAAAGGAAGTGTGTGCCTTCTCTGAATAGTTTGCATTATCAATTTTACGTTTTAATTTTTGACTCTCAAGATAACTTTTTTGAATTTCAGCCCTACTTTGTTTAAGTGTTGTTGATGCAATATTTCCTTCATTTATTTCATTTATTATGCTCGGGAAAGAAATTTCTTTCTTCATAGAGTTTTTAGAAAAGTTTGATTCTCCATACAGAAGTTGAATATCATTTTTATTTAAAAGGCAATTCCAGTCATAAGCAACTATGCAAGATCTACTATTAGAAAGTTGTACAGAGGGAAATTTACATAATCTATTGTTTTCGAACATTAGCATTAAATGATTTCTCATATTACAATAATAGTAATTGACAGAGTGGGGCATAATATTGAAAAACAACGATGTTGCGAATGCTATTGCATATACTCCACAAGAAAGACTGTATTCTGGTTGTTGATCAACAGTTGTGAAAACTACTGGTGGTTCAAAGGGATATAATCTAATTAAATAATCTCTTTGATCATGATTTAAATATTTTTTATTAAGGCTATCAAAAATGTAAAGGCTTATTCCATCATAATAAGTACAAATCCAAGGACCAGATTGATAAGATCCACTAAAAAGTATTTAAATGTGCTGCTTACTTTTCTCGACTGGAACTATCAAATCAAGTGTTTGTAAACACAAAGTATTTTGCATATTATTAAAAAAATGTGATTGTCTTCCCAATAGCTTTTGAAATTCATACATATGATCATTATTTAGCATTGCTCCTTCAGTGACAATAATACTTAAATCATGAGTAGTCAAATTAACAGTTTCTCCTTTGTTAGACATTGTTCTTTTATTTTATAAAATTTACTTATATCAAAGAATTATATAAAAATTTAAAAATAGTAATATTACATTAGAATTTCCAGCTTTTTTTTATTCAATAATTTTCAATTTTGCTTTTTATCCAATATAACCAATTTCCAATTTTGCCTTTTATCCAATATAACTAATTTCTAGCTTTTTATCCAATATAACCAATTTCCAATTTTGCCTTTTATCCAATTTTGCCTTTCATACAATATAAACAATTTCCAGCTTTTGTATCCAATATAACCAATTTTCAATTTTGCCTTTAATCCAATATAACCAATTTCCAATTTTGCCTTTTATCCAATTATAGATAATTTATTGTAAATTATAACAAATTTTTATAAACTTATTAATAAACATAAAAAATTAACTTTATTAAAACTAAACACAACTTAATTTAATTATTTAAATAAATAATGATTGAAAAAATTTACAAACAGTATGTTAATGTAATTCTATTATTAATTTACTATTCACTTATTATCATTAATTATATTCACTAATTCAGGAAGTATTCACACTTATAATTCACTTATTTATTTAACTTTATATTCACTCACATATAGTGAGTGAATTCACCAGGAATTATAAATTTTTTTTTAAACTTAATTTTTTCGTTGAAGACACGTAGAACGTGCCCCAAGGAAAATAATCGACGATATGATTTTGAAATTAAATTTGCGTTCTTTATATTTAAGAACGTGGTGGTAAACCCTAAGCGTGAGTGTCCTCTTCGCACTCGTAGATTGATTCTGAGGTCAATATATATATATATATATATATATATATATATATATACCAGTATTAGACCCTACGAAGGATTACCACAAACAATACGAACCCTTGAACAATAGCCTTTGTAAATAAGGGACCCAGGTATCTTCCTTCATCGCAAGGAATATATATATGGGGCATTTCATGTCAAGTGATCAAGGTGGAGAAAAATTTTTCTCCAATCGTAGCAAAACTTGGGGCTTTTGTAGTACTCATAGATAGTAATTTTTCAAGAAAATATTTTTTTACCTAGTCCAATATTTTCCGAGGGGGAGGGGGTTAAATTTTTGTGTTTTTCAGCACAATGCTTATTTCAATAATTTTTTACTCTTAAACAATTAAACATACAAATTTGACAAAGTACATTTTCAAATGGTTTTTTCATGCTCTTTCGATTGGAAATAAGCATTTTGAAAAAAAAATTTTTGACCCAAAAAAATCAAAATTAACAATAAATTTCAATTTGTGGGGGAGAAAGACCCTCAGCTTTCGTTTAAAAAAAATTGGGTCTTTCTCCCCCAAAAATTGAAATTTATTTTTAATTTTGATTTTTTTGGGTCAAAAATTTTGTTTTTTCAAAATGCTTATTTCCAATCGAAAGAGCATGAAAAAACCTTTCCAAAATGTACTTTGTCAAATTTGTATGTTTAATTGTTTAAGAGTAAAAAATTATTGAAATAAGCATTGCACTAAAAGACCCCTTGATCCCTTGACGCGGAATCCCCCATATATATATCTTTCTATATTATAAAAAGATATCGCCGCCAACGCCGCCTAGACGTCAATATTTGACACTATTTCTGCTACCCTCAAAATTTAAGTCAATTTTAAGGGCAGTTTTGACCTAAACGTTAAAATTTGACAATTAATTCCCGCTAACCTCAAAATTTAGGTCAATTTAAAGGGTAGTTTTGACCTACGTGTTAATTTACTCTAACTTTCTCTAACTTATTATTATGCATTCATATTAAGAGAATATAATTTGAAAATTAAAATAAATATAAGAAATAGTAAGGGGTGGCGCGCCAAGCGCGCAGGGGGGCGAAGCCCTCTTTGTATTATATAAATATGGGGGATTCCGCGTCAAGTGATCAAGGGGTCTTTTAGTGCAATGCTTATTTCAATAATTTTTTACTCTTAAACAATTAAACATACAAATTTGACAAAGTACATTTTCAAAAGGTTTTTTCATGCTCTTTCGATTGGAAATAAGCATTTTGAAAAAAAAATTTTTGACCCAAAAAAATCAAAATTAACAATAAATTTCAATTTGTGGGGGAGAAAGACCCTCAGCTTTCGTTTAAAAAAAAATTGGGTCTTTCTCCCCCAAAAATTGAAATTTATTTTTAATTTTGATTTTTTTGGGTCAAAAATTTTGTTTTTTCAAAATGCTTATTTCCAATCGAAAGAGCATGAAAAAACCTTTCCAAAATGTACTTTGTCAAATTTGTATGTTTAATTGTTTAAGAGTAAAAAATTATTGAAATAAGCATTGCACTAAAAGACCCCTTGATCCCTTGACGCGGAATCCCCCATATATATATCTTTCTATATTATAAAAAGATATCGCCGCCAACGCCGCCTAGACGTCAATATTTGACACTATTTCTGCTACCCTCAAAATTTAAGTCAATTTTAAGGGCAGTTTTGACCTAAACGTTAAAATTTGACAATTAATTCCCGCTAACCTCAAAATTTAGGTCAATTTAAAGGGTAGTTTTGACCTACGTGTTAATTTACTCTAACTTTCTCTAACTTATTATTATGCATTCATATTAAGAGAATATAATTTGAAAATTAAAATAAATATAAGAAATAGTAAGGGGTGGCGCGCCAAGCGCGCAGGGGGGCGAAGCCCTCTTTGTATTATATAAATATGGGGGATTCCGCGTCAAGTGATCAAGGGGTCTTTTAGTGCAATGCTTATTTCAATAATTTTTTACTCTTAAACAATTAAACATACAAATTTGACAAAGTACATTTTGGAAAGGTTTTTTCATGCTCTTTCGATTGGAAATAAGCATTTTGAAAAAACAAAATTTTTGACCCAAAAAAATCAAAATTAAAAATAAATTTCAATTTTTGGGGGAGAAAGACCCTCAGCTTTCGTTTAAAAAAAAAATTGGGTCTTTCTCCCCCACAAATTGAAATTTATTGTTAATTTTGATTTTTTTGGGTCAAAAATTTTTTTTTCAAAATGCTTATTTCCAATCGAAAGAGCATGAAAAAACCTTTTGAAAATGTACTTTGTCAAATTTGTATGTTTAATTGTTTAAGAGTAAAAAATTATTGAAATAAGCATTGTACTGAAAAACACAAAAATTTAACCCCCCCCCTCGGAAAATATTGGACTAGGTAAAAAAATATTTTCACGAAAAATTACTATCTATGAGTACTACAAAAGCCCCAAGTTTTGCTACGATTGGAGAAAAATTTTTCTCCACCTTGATCACTTGACATGAAATGCCCCATATGGAGAAATCTCACGAAATAGGGACAAATTGGGTTCTGAGATATAAGTGCTACAAAAAGCTTCCATATTGTTCACACACATTTTTATACATTTGCTAATACTATATCGCAACTATCAGACATAAAAAAATTCTTGTCAGTAAAAATTAAAAAAGTATGCAGCTAATTTATTCATTAAAATTGATAAAATTGAGAAATTCTTGACGTAACTAGCATAAAATCGAATTTTCATTAAGCGATAACTTTTTGAGCAATTTTTTTAATGTTTGGGATTTTTTGTCATTTATCTATATGTTGTGAAGGCTAGAAAAAGGTAAATTAGACAAGTGTGCCAATTATAATATTTGAGATAATGAACTGTTTATAACTGTAATTGTATGTTCACCTTTTTTTAAAATCATTAATTTTCTTATAATACTTTTAAGGCGACCATTATTTAAAATTCGCCCATATATTATTTACATTTTTAGGTATTCAGAAAAAGAATTATGGGTGGTAGAACATTGTGCCACTTAAAACATCTATGAAATCATTCAGCTAAAAAGGCGCAACGAGTGCGTAACTCGTTGTACAAAATGCCTTGTACCAATCGCGGTCTGTACAAAAATTGTTGTACACACTGCGGTCTGTACAATTTCGTGCTTGGTACGTAACATATATATCTCTCTCTATTATATAAAAACATTTCGTCGCTGCCGCAGAGTCAGGATTACATTACGTTAAAATCTATGTCAAAATTGACCTATTTTTTGACCTATAGGTCAAAACGAAGATAAATGACGGCCTCACATTACGTTAAAATCTATGTCAAAATTGACCTATTTTTTTACCTATAGGTCAAAAAAGGATAAATGACGGCCTCACATTACGTTAAAATCTATGTCAAAGTTGACCTATTTTTTTTACCTATAGGTCAAAAAAGAGGATAAATGACGGCCTCACATTACGTTAAAATCTATGTCCAAATTGACCTATTTTTTTACCTATAGGTCAAAAAAAGGATAAATGGCGGCCTCACATTACGTTAAAATCTATGTCAAAATTAACCTATTTTTTTACCTATAGGTCAAAAAGAGGATAAATGATGGCCTCACATTACGTTAAAATCTATGTCAAAGTTGACCTATTTTTTTACCTATAGGTCAAAAAGAGGATAAATGACGGCCTCACATTACATTAAAATCTATGTCAAAATTGACCTATTTTTTACCTATAGATCAAAAAGAGGATAAATAACTGCCTCACATTACGTTAAAATCTATGTTTATTTTGACCTATTTTTTTATCTATAGATTAATAAGTGGCCTCCATGTGGGCATTTACATTACGTCAAAATTCATGTTTAATTTTACCTATTTTTTGAGCTACTGGTTTTAAAAGGGGCCTCAATGTGGGCCATTACATTACGTAAAAATTTGAACTGTTTTTAACCTACAGGTCAGAGCTTGCCCCTCAAAGAAGGGGCACTTACAATTCAAAAATTGTAAGTGCATACTTGTAAGTACATTTGTTTATTTTAAAATCGAGTTTTAATGAATTTGTTTTTAAGATGCACCGCGAGGAGGTATAATAAACTTTAAAATTGGTTAAAGTTTATTACAAAACAACAGTTACATTTTTAAAAAATGTAACTTAAATTTTTAATTAATTGTATCATATATTTACATAATAAATAATTTTAATAAATATTTTTTAGTTTAGGTGAGATGCTAAATTGGTTTAAATTAAAATTTTCAGATTTGCCAAAAGCATAAAATCCTAAAAAGATTAATAATACTAAAAACCAAGGACGAATTTAAAATAAAAAATCACGGGGGGTTGGCGCGCGAAGCGCGTAGGGGGTGATGCCCCCCTAGTATATATATATATATATATATATATATATATATACTTTCTAATTGAAACACAATAGGTAACGTCTGGGTAACGGCGCCAGTAACGCTGGCTTTAGTAACGGCTACCTTTCTTTCTTTCTCTAAAGGAAATATAAATTGGAATTTCTCTCTTTACGTAATTTGCATATCTGCTGACTTCATATAAGGATTACAAACTTTTTCAAAATTGCTCAAATCTAATTGAAATTTGTTACTCGGGGGTTTTGGTGGTCGCTGATTACGAATCTAAAGTCAGATTCAAAAAATTTATAATGGTGGATCCAATATGGCGGTCGAATTTTGTGAAACTTATTGAATTCAGTTGAAACTCGTTACTAGGAGGTTTCTGGGGTCGCTGATCACGAATCTGAATTCTGATTCAAAAAATTTAAAATGGCGGATGCAAAATGGCGACTTAATTGTTCAAATTATTCAGATTTGCTTGAAATTTGTTACTCGGAGGTTTTTTAGTTCGCTGATTACAAATAAGAAGTCAGATTTAAAAAATTCAAAATGGCAGATCCAAAATGGCAGCTTAATTTTCCAAAATTACTGAGATTTGCATGAAATTTGTTACTCTGGGGTTTTCGGGGTCGCTGATTTTGAATATGAAGTCGCCTTTATCCTTTAAATAATTAAAGTTGCCCGATTCTCACCACGAGGAGATAGGCGATATAGAGAATCATTTTTTTTTACTTTTTCAGTGATTTTAAATTTTTTTGTTTTAGACAAATTTTTTTTTGTTTTTTCAATTTCTTTGTTCGGAAAAAGAAAGTACAAAATTTTTGGCTATGTGCATCAGCAAAGATTATTTGAACAAAGTAAAAACGGGAAAGTCGACAGTACATGAGACAGAAAAACAGCAATTACCTCGATACTGTTGGACCTCAAAATGCAAAATCCGAACAAGAAAATACTGCAAAACATGGAAGTTATATTACTGTGACAATTGCTTTCAAAAAGCGCATAATACAAATTAATAGTTTTTAATAAAAAGTTGGAAAAGGTAAATTATAAAATTTAAAAAAAAAATTTTTTTAAACAAAAAAAATTAAAAATTACTGAGAAAGTAAAAAAAATTATTCTCTATATCGCCTACCTCCTCGTGGTGAGAATCGGGCAACTTTAATTATTTAAAGGATTCAAAATCAGCGACCCCGAAAACCCCAGAGTAACAAATTTCATGCAAATCTCAGTAATTTTGGAAAATTAAGCTGCCAATTTGAATCTGACATTTTGAATTGTTTGATTCTGACTTCATATTTGTAATCAGCGACCTAAAAAACCCCCGAGTAACAAATTTTAAGCCAATCTGAATAATTTGAACAATTAAGTCGCCATTTTGCATCCGCCATTTTGAATTTTTTGAATCGGACTTCAGATTCGTGATCAGAGACCCCAGAAACCTCCTAGTAACGAGTTTCAACTGAATTCAATAAGTTTCATAAAATTCGACCGCCATATTGGATCCACCATTTTAAATTTTTTGAATCTGACTTTAGATTCGTAATCAGCGACCACCAAAACCCCCGAGTAACAAATTTCAATTAGATTTGAGCAATTTTGAAGAAGTTTGTAATCTTACGTAAAATTAGGAAATTTTTTTGTCCTTCAAGCTCCATTTTAAATTCAAAATCGAAAAAAATAAAAATTAGAAATGGATATTTTTCAAGTACAACTATCGGGAACACGTGTTTGATACTTTTTGTTCTTTTTAAAAAATGTTATGGCGGAGAAAAAAATTCTTTTAAAAAAAATTGCATTGAAAAAACTTGACATTTTTAAGTATATTTGAATAAAAAGGGTTTAATATTATTTTTTGAAAATTTTGACTACTCCATTCGAAAGAGCGACCCCAAAAACAGTAGGAT
Source organism: Leptopilina myrica (nomen nudum) (assembly GCA_032872475.1). Lineage (NCBI taxonomy): Eukaryota > Metazoa > Arthropoda > Insecta > Hymenoptera > Figitidae > Leptopilina > Leptopilina myrica (nomen nudum). The sequence continues at coordinate 14,863,017 of CM065462.1, read as the reverse complement.
ATGGACTTTTGAAAAATTTTATGGCTTCTTTCTACTAATTGTAGGCGTTTGAAATTCATGTTAAAAAGCAGCACATCTCGTCGTTAAAGGGTTAATTGCAAAAAAGATTAAAAATCAAATTTTTACTGTTTCAGTATTTTTGTCTCGTATTTTCATAAAAATAAATTAAAAAATCAAACTCAAATTTGTAATTCTTCCTTATTAATGCCTAAACAAAAATTGACTTTGATTTTTGTCAATTTTGTTAATAAATAATTAAGTTTTTACATTTACCCTTAGAATTCGAAAACTCGGGGTAAATGTAAACAGAACTTGAACTACATTTTAAAAGGAAATAATTGAATAAATTTGCTTCTATTATACAATTTAATTACTTTAGCAATTAAAATTACATAGAAAAGGAAATTAGGTCTTCTTTCATGCCTTTCATTCAGCAACCATAAAAATTTATTTTTACCAAGTTGAATGAAAATCAATTGAAATTTGTTCAAATTATTCAAATTTTTACATTAATAATTTTGAAATGGTTGATTGTTTATTTTATATGGTTGATTTACTATACATATGCGAAGAATTTTTTTTCAGTTTTTCCATCCCTTAAAACAGTAATATACTTGAAATAACTTGTTTCTTAAACTTCGCTTAACTACAGTGGTATTTACATTTACCCCGAATTTTAGGAAAATTTTTTAATCTCGGGGTAAATGTAAACAGTAGGTTTTAGGTGATTCAGTTGCATCAATATTTTTTGCATCTCATAATAAACTTTTCTAGGAAAGTAAAGTAACAAGATTATGCAAAAGAAATCCGTTCTTTTTACCTTTTAACAAAAGAAACTAATGTTTTTGGTGAAAAATAGATAGATTCTGCCATTTTGACATCAGAATTTCTCTTTTTTATATTTTGAAAGTACAAATTTATTGCACACCAATAGTATACTTAAGAAATTTTACATTATATGCGATTTACGCATGAAAATCACACATCACCGACAATTTCTTGAAACTTTTTGTGTGTGGGATTTTATTTGCACTTTGGTAATTTTCATGTAATTATATGCACGTAGATCGTCGTAGTTGACGCCAGTTACAAAGTGAAGCAAATTACAACACATTATTTTTTTGTTTTTATGGCTTCAAAAGCACATTACAACTGTCACTGAAATCACTTTGAACAGGGACATTTTTTTCTTGTTTTATCATTTTCTCAAGTATCTTGCTAGATTTTGATTGGTCATTTTTTGTTACTTTTGTTAATTAAAACTCGTCTCGTTTTTTTGCCAACCCCGTTCCAATAAAAAAGGGGGCGTTCCATAGCTGGAAGAACTTTTAAATCTCAGATTTAGTTTATACTTGGTAAATTTGTTGTGTTTAGGGTGCTTTTAAAGTACACTCAAGGATTTTGCAAAATTTTAATTATTTTGCAAGATATTGTTAATTAAACTTTTTGGTCACTTTTTAAAAGAATTTTTATCTTGTAAACTATTGGTCCTAGAAAAAAATGTATCACATAAAAATTAAAGAGAATGTATTGAATTTTAATAATATTTTACACTGAAAAAAGTGCTGTTGAATCAAATAGCTCCATGCTATTGAATTTCCCGTTATTGATTCAATGACACATTTATTAATCGAACAGCATATTGCTTAAAACGAAAAAATGAAACTGTTTAAATTAAAAGTACGGTACTGTAAAATTAATGATATTCTATAAATTGTTTCTATAGTTCATCTATATATAGCAAAAGAATAATTTATTGCTTCTTTGACATTATTTATTTGAAGCATCTAATAGATAAATTTGAAGAAAATGCGTGTAAATTTGAATCAAATGAAAAGTTGTTTGCTCCAAAGAAGCTTTTGAAAATGAAAGCATATGCTTTCGTTTCAATGAGTGGTGCTACAGCGGACTGCCTATAGCATATGCTATAAAAATAAGGACACTATGTATTTGAGACATTGACAGGTGCTAAATTTATTGAAATACTTATCCACACTTATTTATATGTTTATTAAACCTGTCGTTTTTGAGATTCTTATATAAAAAACTATTATTTAAATTGTTTTAAAGAATTAAGGACTAGTTAAATATAAATTCCCTATATAAATTCTCTTATTCACGAGAAAAATCTCGCGCACGGTATTTAACTATAAAGTAACTGCTCAATGTAAGAAGCGAATGTATTACATTGCAGCGCAGCAGTTCTCGTCTATCACGAAAGTTAAGCACGTTTGGTCGCGGTTACTACATGGATGGGTGACCGATTGGGAACAGCGTATTTTTCAGACTCAAAAAAATATAAAGTGTGTTTGAATGTGTATGTATGTGTGTTTGTCGTTGGAAAAAATGAAAAAAGTAATAAAGATATGTATGTTAGTGTGTAAAATTGAAAAAAAGATGTATATAAGAAGTGTTGTGTTAAAGGTGTGAGAATTAATTATAGTATATAAAAAATATGTGAACAAAAATTTCATTTTTTCAATTTATTGTTCGTATATCTTTAACCACATAAAAGAATTGACTTAACAGTATGGTGTTATTCAATCGATAGCAACAACTAAAAAATTAAAAGTACAAATTTTTGAATCATAAAAATGATGCTTTTAAATTTAAAAACTATAGTCATTGACTCAAAAGCATATACTGTTAAATTAAAAAATTTTGATCATTGATTCAAAAGGAATACCTTCAAATTAACATAGTATGCTGTCAATTTAAGAAATATGCTTTTGTTTCAATGAAAGTGATACTATCGAATCATTAGAATCGGTGCTTTCAAAACAACAGCATATACGTTTGGCAGCCCGTTATGACACTATTCAATGAATCAAACTCATATGTCATTGATTCAACAGCATTTTTTTCTCCGTGTATTAAAAAATAATTTTTTAAACCTTTCGACTAGTTTGTATAATAATTATTTTTTAAAGTTGTTTTTTCACGAAGGGAATAACCAATTTTTATAAAAAAATATTTTTATTAAACCTTAGAATGTCCTTAAAAAGTAACCCAATTTATGAAGATGTGTTTTTTGATATGTGATAAAAAACACATCTTTACAAATTGGGATACTTTTTAAGGACATTCCAAGCTTTAATAAAAATATTTTTTTATAAAAATTGGTTATTCTCTTCGTGAAAAAACAACTTTAAAAAATAATTGTTTAAACAAATTAACCGAAAAGTTTTAAAAGTAATTTTTTAATAAAATATTATTAAAATTCAATACATTCTCTTTAATTTTTATGTGAAACATTTTTTTCTAGAACCAATAGTTTACAAGATAAAAATTCTTTTAAAAAAGTGACCGAAAAGTTTAATTATCAATATCTTGCAAAATAATTAAAATTTTGCAAAATCCTTGAGTGTACTTTAAAAGCACCCTAAACACAACAAATTAACCAAGTATAAACAAAATCTGAGATTTAAAAGTTCTTCTAGCTATAGAACGCCCCAAAGGAATTCAGAACTATTTAAAATTTTCGTATTCCTATTGATGATACAGTAATTTCTAATACCTTTCTATTCAAGCCTTTTTAACGGGCAACCACTTTCAAAAATCAAAAAGTTAGTGATCATTTAATCTATAATATTAATTATCATGAGTGGTAAAAAGGTAAAAAGTATTGAAAAAATGTCCCCGTGCTATATGGACGACCCCAAAGGGACATGTTGAATGTAAGACCGGAAGTAACGAAGACGATCGCGAAGCAATAGACGATGTGCCATTAAAAAAAAGAAATAAAAATTTTATGTAATTAATTTATTTCTAGTAATTATTATTTACTACACAAGTTTTTATAAAAATGTAGAAATATTTGCAATGTATTTTTAAGATTTTTTACGTAAAAAATATATCATAAAATTCGGATTATTTGTCCTATGGAAAGACTTTATGAACAGTTTGAATGACTTTCTAGACATTAAAAGTAATTGAGGTTTTTTAAATGTTACGCAACGTCTGTAGCTAGTTATAATTTACAAATCGACAAAAAAATCTGACGCATTAGTTACTTTGCTACTCGGAAGATTATGTTTTATTTGTCGTTGTTTGCCTCCTTTTAATTTCAAAGAAATATCTAATTCTTCAAAATACTTAACATTCCAAAATTTTACATCATTCTCATACGATGAAGAAGCAATTAACGTTCCGTCATTGCTAATGTCAAGTCTTTCAACAGGAAAATTATGTTGACCGACAACTCCAAGGTGCCGATTTGGAAAAAGACTTGTTGCTCTGGAAGAATAAAATTCAACTTTAATTAAATAACTTATAATAACACCGGCTCACTACAAAAAAATTCGAGTGCGAAAAATGACATATGGTAGATTCTTCTCCTTAGGGTGTATTTAAAGAGAAAAACATAGTTAAACCTAAAATTTGGTGCTGATATTTTTTATACGCCTAATAAGGTGGTGAAGTCTGAAAAATTGATTTGCAGAATAATTCACTTACTTTTGTGGGTCTTCAACAGATTTTTCGCATATTTATACAATTGATCTGAATTCAGTGACTCTAATTACATAAAATTTGAATATATAGAAGAAGTTAAAAATGGTGGATTCATAATAACGGATTTTTTAAAAAATTGCTTATATTTCCTTGAAAATTGTTACACAGGGGTTTTCGGGTTCGCTAATTAAGGAGCTGGATTCTAGAACCGGCTCTTCGCCCAGGCCGCAAGAACTATAATACCAGACGGATAGCAGTGAGCCAATTCTAGAATCCAGCTCCTCAATTAGAATTCGAATTTTCATTCAAAAATCATTACTAAAGGATTTTTGGGGCCGCTAATTACGAATTTGAAATCGGGTTTTAAAACTTAAAAATGACAGATTTAGTATAGCAGACAAAAAAATACAAATTTATTAGATTCACTTAAAAATCGTTGCTCTGGGGATTTCATGATAACTGAAAATGAATTTAAGGTCGGTTTTAAAACTTTTAAATGTTAAATTCTCAGCAGTTTTAATCTTTGTTTTGTGAATACCTTATTCTTTGTTATTTAAGTGATCGCCGGAGATCTCTTTTTTGCTCTTTGAATTTTTGGCCTCTGTTATGTCTCTTCTTAGCGTCCAAGAGTAGTCTGCTAATATATTTTCATTCCAGTTTCCTTGGTAACGTTTTTCCATTTTCTTGATATTTTAGTAAAATCTCACACCTTGTTCCCCGCTGAATCATCAAGATTTTCGGGAAACTCATCAATATGAGAAAAGTGTACCTTATGTCTCAGTACGTAACCAAATCGTTTAAAATTATCTACCATTTTTGCCACAATTTTTTATATTTGTTGCTTTCTTGTTTCCGAGGAATTGTGTTAAAAATGGTAGAGAATTACAAACGTTTAAGTTGTTTAATAAGCTATAAGGTCTACTTTTTAGAACAAGATGAGAGATTTCACCAAGATATATACAGGAAATAGAAACACGCTATTTTAGGTCCACCATTTTCAACTTCTTCTATGTATTCAGTTTTTATGTAATTAGAGTCACTAAATTCAGATCAATGGTACAAATATGCAAAAAGTCTGTTAAAGACACACAAAAGTAAGTCAATTACCATGCAAATCAATTTGTCAGACTTCGCCACCTTATTAGGCGTATAAAAAAATACCAGCAACAAATTTTAGGTCCGACTATGTTTTTCTCTTTAAATACACCCTAAGGAGGAGAACCTACCATATGTCCTTTTTCGCACTCAAATTTTTTTTTTTGGTTAGCAGGTGTATTTTTTATTTGTATAATATTGTTATAGAAAATTACCTTAGACGTCCATCTTCGCCTCCTGTTATGGCCACATTTTCTGTTATGGGAATCATACAATTGATAGCTTCTTTTGTTAAGCTTGGAACTTCGTCCGAATGAAGGCCAAATTCGTTCCAATTAAAAAGATACAACTTTCCTTTACTTGTAGCGCTTAAAATTTTTGTTTCGCATTTAAAAAGGCCAAGGCACGTCAATTCTTCATCATATTCTTCTGTCTGTAAAATTTATATACATATATCTCCCTATATTACAAAAAGATATCGCTACCGACGTGGTCGCTGTTTCAAGATTTTTTGACCTACAGGTCGAGAGTTGACCTTTAGTCAATAAAAATTGACAAAAAATTCCCTCGGCCCTAAAAACTTCGGTCAATTTTATTGGTAATTTTGACCTATAGATCAAAAATTAACAAAAAATTTCCTCTGCTCTCAAAATTTATGTCAATTTATAAAGGCAGTCTCTATCTACACAGCACAAATTGATGAAAAAACTCCCTCTGATCTCACCTTTCCTCAAAATTAAGGTAAAATTTGACATATTTTTTAACCTACATGGAAAAAATTTTGGGACGTCAGATGCATAAAGGTAAGGCAACCGTGCAGGTGTGCAAACTGAAATTTTTACAAATTTTCAAGTGTAGTATATATAATTCGTCGAGAGGAATAAATGTCCGGATGTATGTGTATGTGTGTGTGTATGTCACCGATTCTTGTGGACAAATTTTCTCTTACACATCTTGATGGATTTTGATAAGATTTTGTAGGTGTATTTTATCAAAATTTATAGAATTAATAAATATTTTAATTTTTCACAAAAAATTAAAATTTTGTATTTTTTGACATTTTATTATAACACTTTAAAATAATTATTCTATAATAAAAAATTGAATAATTAATATTTATTCAGGGTACTTTACCCGGTTTACTAATTATATTTAATAAACTATTATAATTATTTAACTTTTAAAATTATATATAATAATATATATTGAGGAAGCTAAATGGTCATGAAATGAACAACTTGTTTTATATGTTTCTATCTTACACCCGTTAATATTTTATCTCTTGACATTTTTTAAACTTTTTTCAACATTAGTTTTTTTTGTTGTGCTGTTGATTCCGCTTTTATATTATAATAGTTTTAAATTTTAACTATTATTGCAGAAGAACCGCAGGCAAAGAACATAGTCGCAGGAGCGATAGAGTTGAAGCGCCACCCTCGAAGGCCAAAGTCTTACGACAGTTCCGAGGGAGGGTAAAGGACTCTAAAAGAAGGGTTTTAATGGTTCGGGGATGGCAGTAGGTCGCCAGTTTATTGAATTTATTATCTTATTTTTTATATTTAATAACTTTACATATCTTTTCTTTTATTTTACCAACCCCACATAAGCTTGGAGTGTGGAATCGAAGGTATTTGTAGGCAGATTTCCCAAAAGACTCTAAGCAAAAAAAAGTATAAATAATGAAATTTTCTAAAATCTTTTAGGGCCATTAATCGACAATACGTTTCTCATGTTTTATCATAAATACACAGGATGAGTATTTTATTTATTGTAATTAATAAAAAATACATAAGAAAAATAAAATATGAGCATTTTTTCTGTAACAGGGTTTTGACAACAGCCAAAATTGCAACCATGCCAAGGCAGAAAAGTCAGAGTTCTGCTGATGCTTACGACCGGCATGATACCGTATCGGTGATAAAAACGGACTTATACCAGCACCGGCGTAGTAGTACCGATATGGTTAATAAAAAATAACCGGCCTGGGGCTGGACTGGCACAAAAATTTTCTTGTGATTTTTACCGGCACAGGAGTTGAGCCGGCAGAAAAATTGGTACCGGTCCGGTACATTGCCGACATTTAACCAGCATAAAAAAAGAGTTAAAAATAAAAAAATTATTTTATATATTAAGGAGACATTCCAGTTCAAAACAGGCAAAAAGAAGGCTTTTTAGTATATATTATTAAAATAACTATGACATTTATTTTAAACATTTCTTATACATGTAATAAACTAATTTATTTAAGATTTTGAAAAAAAATTCATTTTTATTTCAAAATGGCGGCGAAATAAGCCATTTTCGAAAATGCCCACTTTCGATGGTAAGATCGATTCCAAACTTTCTAAAACAGATAAAACTAAAAACAATGTGACATTCTCTTCGTTAAATATTTCTTCAGGTGTGGAACCTTAAAAAAGTGAAATTTTCTTCCCCTCCTTTTTTCAGAGTACTTTTTCCCAAAAATATGCAAAAAAAGGTGTTTTTATTCAGAATTTCTCGTATAAAAAAAGTAGTTAAAATTTTTTTAGTTTTTGAGGTTCCACTTATAGGCATGATGACGCTGAATCAAAAGCCGTTTGATTTTTGAAAATCGATTCAGAAGATTCGAGGTATCACTCTTACCAGATCAAAAAAAGACATTTTGAGAAAAACGCATTTAAAGTTTTTCTTAATAAGTTTCAACATTTTAAAAAAATCATCAGATTTGCTTGAAAATCGTTACTCGGGGGTTTCTGAGGTCGCTAATTACGAATACGGAATCAGATTTTTAAAATTCAAAATGGCGGATCCAATATGGCGGACATTTTTTTCAAAATCATTGGATTTGCTTGAAAATTGTCACGGGGGTTTTTTGGGTCGCTGATTACGAATATGACATAATTTTATCAAAATTAAAAATGGCGGATGCAATATGCTGCACGAAAAAAAATTTTAATAAAAAAATTTTCTTTTCCGCCATATTGGATCCGCTATTTTGAATTTTGAACGTTTTATATCTAATTTGTGATCAACAACACCAAATACATTTCTGTTTGTCTTCTTTACAAAATGCAAATGAGAAAACATTTAAATAATTCGATTGCTTATCCGCATACAAAAACATCTTTGACATGTCGAAGAATAAAAATGTATAACTTTTGTTTTACTTCGAATTTTGCAATAAAATTTTAGAAGAGTATTCTTGACACTATAAGAAATTCGAAAATAAAAACAAAAAAAATCGATTTTTTGACATTTTGAACTGGAATGTTCCCTTAATTAGTTAATTTATCTTATGTTGGAAAATATTATTATTACTTGTTTTTTTTATTTATTTTTAATAAATTTATAAAATTAAAAAATAAGATAATGGGCCTGGTATCGCACTGGTTGTAAATTAGTGCCCGCGAGAGTGTCGTTTTGACTTTACGTGCTCACATTGCGTTTACTGTTTACATGCAGGTTCGGGTTAGCGGATATGGTTTCGACTATGCAGCCTCAGGGTTCATAGTTCAATTTATTGAGTCTTCAGATGTTTCATTAATTGTTTATGTTTTTCTGTTTCGGCATTTAATATATTTAATGTTTCTAATTACTAATTAATAATAACATTAATAATCATAATAATATCAGGCCTTAGATTAACTTTTGTAGTTGAAAGAAATCGAAAATGTCGATTGTAATGTTAAAAACAAGTTGTTAATTCCATTAACATTTAGCTTCCTTAATATAATATATACCAATTGCTTAATATTTTATTAGAGAGTAATTATTTTGAAGTAAAAATTAAAAAAATACAAAATTTAAATTTTTTGTGAAAAATAAAAATATTGATTAATTTTATAAACAATGACAGAATTTATACTTTATATACATGAATCGATTCGTTTGCATACCAGAAATATAATTTTGATAAGAATTAATGAAAATTTTTATAAAGAAAAAAGTTATTTTAAAAAATACAAAAATTAATTTGTTTATAAATCAAAAAGTTGCTCAAAAATTTTGTTTTATAGATATTTTTGAAAATTTGGCAAAATATCTGATTTTAAGAAATTCAGAAATCAATGTACTCTAGGAACATCGGAATTATTACTGCAATGGAATAACAAAACTTCGACATGAAAAACTATAACTAATATTTTTAAAAACATTTTAGAAAATAAAATATAATATAGGGTCAGATGGGGTAAATCAAAACGGTAGTTATTTCTACTTCTTATTAAATGACTTGTGGCCTTACCGAGTATCAAAACTAATAACGTAAGAAAAACAAGAAATTAATAGATTAATTGTTACATGAAATCCCGAAGGTAGAAAATATGTAGATAGATCTCTCCAGCAAGAAAGCTGTGGGAACCGTATTTATACGTAAGACTAGTTTCAGTTGTCTACAGAGGTCGTTTAGTCCAGCGGGTAAAGTCTGTTGATGGGATGGTTAAAGATAAAGAATTGCATAAATGTCTAGACTGTAAGCTAAATAAAATGGTTATTAAATGTAAAAAAAATTCCAAACTCTCTGACTACTTTCTCATTGGGCGAGTATACGAGCTCGTCAACGTCTGCCGAGTTGGGGACTGAATTGGAATATTTGTTGTGCCAGAATCTCATAAAGTCATGTCTTGCTAGTGCAAAACTTGGACAATAATTTAATAAATGAGTAAGGGAACGACGTTCTTCGACACAATCGCAGCTTGCCGCTCCAATCCAATTAATTCTCATCAAATACTTACTCGTTAGAGTGTGGCTTGTTCTCAGTCGAATTTTCAATAACATTTCTGATAATATAAATGAAAAAATGATTTTTATCAAACTACAACACTACAATAAGAGAAAATAAGAGAGAACGGGAGAGAATGAAAGAGAACAAACCTTTATTTGTGTAATGTGATTTAAATTTTTGGCATGCCCAGTAAGAAGCATGGAATTAAAAAGAATTCAGAAGTTAAACCGTTTAACAGAAGAAAGACATTAATTGAATTCTTTTGAATTCCTTTTCTGTCTAATTCCGCTGTATTCCTTGTCTAGACTAATTTTTTCATAAAAATGAATTCCTTTAAATTCCGTTTTGCTGATTTGAAAATATACACAAATTATTTGAATTCCTTTCAATTCCAAATTAAAGAAAGCTCAAAATGAAACTTTATTCCCTGCAATTCCTAAATACTTAAATTCGATACAATAATACTATTTTTAATGAAAAGGATTAGAAGAATATACTTATTTATATAAAATAAAAAAAATTTATTATAGTCATTATTTATTTTTTTATTACTAGTATTTAATAAAGTATTTTAATTAAAGATTAATATTTATCTTTGTTAAATAAAAAATAAATGTACATCTTAATTTTATATAATATAAAAAATTTATACATAAAGTTAATATAAATAAAATCTAATCTACAATACATTTGAGAGAATTTATTATGGTACACTATCTTCAAAATTAAAAATAATTTATTAAATTGATTTTGATGTATTCCCTGCCAAGATTATTTTTTTGTACAAAATAAATTCCTCTGAATTCCGATTTGCTATTTTAACAATTCGTAATTTCTTTTAAATTCGTTTCAACTCGAAAGAATAAAGGGTTTAAAATTAAATTAAATTCTCTTTCATTCTAAAGGTGTACAAAACTCTTACTTGAAGAAGCGAGTGAGTAACTAATTATGCCTCATAATACTAAAATATTTGTTATTTTTAAATAAGAAGTAAATATAAGTTCTATATGCTGCAATGAATGTATGCATAATGTTGGTTTAACTAAAATCTAATCTGAAATCCATTTTAGATATTTCATAAAGTCATAATAATAATAGTAGTATTCAAAATTCACGTTTTTAATAATTCATTCAATCATTTGTTACAGGTATAAAAAAATATGTAATTCATGTTTAGTAAATTGTCATTTGATTTATTACTTAATAATACAGTATTAAACAATATTCATAAATCGTTTTAAATGTAAAATATCGAATCGTATTAAACCTATTTATATAAAACTATTTACAATTTGTTAATTAAAGGTTTATAAAATCTATGTACAAGAACAATATAAATCTCAGTTATTGCGCTTCGACTGTGTTAGGTATCGAACAAATTAATTGCGTAGACTCTAAATCAATAACTACTGCTTTTGAGTGGATTTCTGCAATCGATACGTTTGTATGATTACAATTGCCCTTTATTATCCACATTCCTACTATTTGAATATTCCCTACAAAATATGGTGTGACAATTATTTTGTTCACATAAAAAGAACATGAGTCATCTGGCAGTAGACAAATTTTTGTTATTTAGACAAATTCTCCATTTTTTAATTCAATAACAGTATCGTTCCATCGTTTCGATTTTAAATACTTCGTACTGCTAAAAGTGAGATTTTGAAAAACGCATCTTTCAAATTCTTTCTCGTGGACAGATTCAAAAACATTTTTTGGATCTGGTCCGAAGAAAGTAATGTCACCTTTTTTTACTGCACTTTGAGTAAATGTTTCAGAACTGAATATCGCTTTTATGTAGTTCTGAGATATTTCAGAAACATTATTTGGTGGACGAACTTTATATTTTAGAAGATTTAAAGAGTTTGTAGACATCTGCTGTTCCACACTTTTAGGTCCGTTAATTGTCTGCTTTAAGAAGTGAATGTTACTCTCAAATGGAAAAGCAGATGTTGCCCATAAAGGGCCTGACATTTTTACCGATAGAGGTAAATGTCCAGAAGCATGAACATTGAAGGTCATGTTTTCAGGACCATATAACTGTTCAAATTCGGCTGTAAATTGCAACATATCTTGTTCGCATTTATTGAGTTCGACTTGAGTAATTTCCTTTTTTAACATAGTAAAAATGCTATTTCTAAACAATGCAAAATTTTCTAACATGTCTTGATGACCTCGATCTTTCATAAAAGAAGAACAAATTGGAAGAACGAAATATAATAACCACGACTTCCAATGTGTACCCTTCCAAACGCTTTTGTTTGAAATTTTTAAAACAGCTCTGTACAATTCTCTTGGTGGTTGCTGGCGAAGAAGCAGATCATCAATCGATTTACGCTGTTGTGCGGTTAAAAGCTTACTCCATAAATTCCATACTTGCTCGTTTGTTCCAAGTACAGCATTATGCAAATAATCAAGAGGAAAACTCCAGCACATGTCAATATTTGAAAGATCTACAAAGGATGATTTTCCCTTTACCCCTTGAAATGACGAACCAGGACCTTTTATTTGACATATATCCCTCATGTGCGAATCATGGCTTCTCAATTCGGGTTCTTTTTCTAGAAAAGGATACCTCATGGAAAATTTAATATGTGTTCCCATTTGATAGCAAAAACTGCAACCAAAGTATCCGTTATACTGCAATCTGAATTGCAGTATAGGCCGTGCAACAGAATCTGCGACTATTAATAAAGGAGTAAATTGTAAAATTATTTCGCAATTTTCATGTAATAATTTAATTTTAATTCCTTTCGAATGTAATAAATTGGCTTGTTTGATAAATTTCTCAAGAAATAAGTTCATAAGATTTGGCTTTGGTTCAGTTGTTACTATCATAATTCCAGCTAACAAAACAAATTTGTAACGTAGCTTCACAGGTAAATCGTTAAGAATGATTTGAAGTGGCCAAAATGATTTTTTAGAAACGTGGAAAAGCGGTGCACCGTCTGTGCTAATGGTATATGTGAATGTTGCTGAATATTTTTCAATAGTGCGTTGATACAGAACACTACTGTTTACGTCACTTATTGTACTGCTATCAATTTCGCAAGTTTCTTTCGTAGAATTATCGATGAAATGCTGTAAGATTTCTTTATTTTCAAGCAATGTTTGCATTTGATATTCTAAGTTATTAATGACAAAATAGTTCGGATTGCTTAGCTTAATAAATATATTAGTTTTACATTGCTCACAAATAGATGATTGACCTTTGATTCCTAATTTCGAAGACGAATGCACCACTTTTTCGAAACAGTTATTGCAATAAAAATTGTAAGTTGTTACATGAGGTGGTGGATCGAAAATTTTTGATAATTTGTAGTTTGTTAAGGGGATCCCACATACCGACAATGCAGATCTAAAATGGTGAAAAATCTGCAACGACCGTTTCTTGGAAAATATAAGATATAATAAACTATAAATTTGACAAACTCACTTTTTAACATAAATACACAAGATGAGTATTTTATTTGTTGTAATTATTAAAAAAAATTATTCATAAAAAATTAAATATGAGCAGTTTCCAACAGCCTAAACTGCAACGACCTTTTCTTGAAAACAACAAAATCAAAATAACTTTTCCATTTGACAAACTTAATTTCAATAAAAAATACACATAATAAGATTCATTCTATATGAAAACAAGAATATAAAACTTTAATTTATGTAAACTATATTGTATAGCAATTTGCAACAAGAAAAACACATCTGACAGATGTTTAGTGATACATAGAACCAAGAGATGGCGCCAAAGGTACCAAAACTGACAAATTTTCATTATTTTTAACTTTAAATTAACAACAATGAGACATAATGTCTTCTTTTCGAGTGAAAATTCATTAGTGATAAAAGATACACAATGGGAGAAATATATTTTGTTAAAATTGTTAAAGAAAAACTAATGTTAGTAAATAAAATATCATGTGCTACCGAACAGCTGTCACTTATATACTTTGGGAAAAATAAAGTTTTTATTTATTTCTGAATGGCAAATGAGTCTCATCCTGTGTATTTTCCTACTAAATTAAATTTCCCAAATGGAAAAATTATTTTGTTTCGTTGTTTTCGAGAAATGGTCGTTGCAGTTTGAGCTGTTGTCAAAAGACCTGTTACATGAAAACTGTTCATATTTAATTTCTTATGAATAATTTTTTTTCAATAATTACAACAAATAAAATACTCATCCTGTGTATTTATGTTAAAAAGTGAGTTTGTCAAATTTATAGGTCAAAATATCTTATATTTTCCAACAAACGGTCGTTGCAGATTTTTCACCATTTTAGATCTGCATTGTCGGTATGTGGGATCCCCTTAAGTTAAGATTTTTAAATTTTGGGCCTGCACAAATTTTAAACATTTCAATTAACATTTTTCGTCCCTTTTGAGAATTGCCATATCGTAGACAGTAGGCTACTATCATTTCTATTACATCGTTTACAGTAGTTCCCGATTGGTCAAACATAATTTGATTACCGTTATCGATGAAATTAGAAGATTTGTTTAAATTAGGATACTCGGTTGTCTCTTCTCTCAGTTGTTCTGAAAATGTAATCTCATCTTCACTGACCTCTTCGTTTTTAATTTCATTATCACTAAAGTAATCACATGTCTGGAATTGAACACTTTCATCCAAAACTGAAACCTCTACATTTTTTTTGTTACAATTTTGCTGCACACTTGGATCAAGGTGGATTTTCCTTTGCTGAAAATAAAAAACATATGATCTTAAGTTTAAACAGGATGTTCTTAATTCAAAGTATTTTTTGTTTTTGTACATACAATTGTTAAAAATTTCGAGTTATGAATAATCAAAATTTTGGATTAGTTCTGAAAAAAGTTTTCAAAAAAAGAAATTTTTTTTAAATGCAATGTAAAAAAAACTCCCACTGTGAGGAGTAGCGTAGCACTGAAACAGCTTGCAAGCGATTTAACATTTTTTTTAAACTCCTTAAATTCAATCGGCTCATCAGTTATTTTTTGAAAATTTTTGTCATTATCAGGTATAAAGAAATTAAGAATAATAAAAAATTAATCATTCCCAAATTAGAAAAAAAATAATTTGTTTATGAAAAATATTTTTTAAACTACAAATTAAAAAAAAATTTTTTTGTTTTACTTAAGAATTAAAGAAAGACCAAAATTTATTTTTCTTTAACAACTTTTTTTTAAACCTAACATTTTCAGACTTACAATATAATGAAAATAAGTCTTCTTCTAAAACTCTAAAATTTCGAAAATTCATAACTCAAGGATTTGGCTACCCAGTGGTCAAAAAGAGCATTTACGTTTGAGGAATGTTTTTAGAATATTAAACGTTTTTAAAATGTTAATTTGGTAAGAAAAAACTTTCTAGAAACGTTTCTCGAAAATAAATATTCTTTTTGCCTACTGGGAAAACATAAAAAATTGGAAAATATTCTACTACAAAAAAAATATTCTCTGTATGCAAAGGACAACGCACAAAAAGTACAGAAATTGGCTTTCGGCCAAATTGGGTGAAACTTCAGGATGATATTTTTTGGGATGTTCTGATTCAATTATGTATGGGGCAAATTTCCCTAGAAAGAATATTTTTTGAGTTACACGGGATAGAAGTGAGGAAAATATAAAAGCATAGAGTACTCACATTTTAGAAATTCTGAGGTGCTATTATGTGACTTTACACATCTGATTAATTTTTAGGGTCAGTTAAGCTTTCTTGTATTAGGAATGACAGTGAAGATACAGTAAGAGTTAAATAAATGCTATTGAAGAGTCAAGGAAATGTCAGAATAACAGAATAGCAATGTAAGATTAGGATAGAAGAGAGTAAATTAATAATCTGATTAACTTTTTGGGTCATTTAAGCTTTCATGTAATAAGAATGAGAGTGAAGATACAGTAAGAGTTAAATAAATGCGATTTAAGAGTCAAGTAAATATCAGAATAGCAGAATACTTGACTTTTAAATCGCATTTATTTAACTCTTACTGTATCTTCACTCTCATTTCTAATACAAGGAAGCTTAACTGACCCTAAAAGTTAGATGTGTAAAATCACATAATAGCACCTCAGAATTTCTAAAATGTGAGTACTCTACGCTTTTATATTTTTCTCATTACTATCCCGTGTAACTCAAAAAATATTCTTTCTGGGGCAATTTGCCCCATACATAATTTGTTCAGAACATCCCAAAGAATATCTTCCTGAAGTTTCACCCAATTTGGCCGAAAGCCAATTTCTGTACTCTTTGTGCGTTGTCCTTTCTGCACACAGTTGACTGTGAGTTACTTATACCTCTCAAAATTTTACATATAAAACTTGTATTAATATTACCTTTACTCAATTGATCAAAAGCTTTTTCCCAAACTCTTTTCCTTCTTTCACTAATTTGGTGAGTATCACAGTGCGGATCTAATGCAATTTATAGTGTTTAACTGGAGGAACATACCATTCGTCGTCATCCATTGTAGTCTATAAATAGTATTTTTAGAATTAAAAAACAAGCGTTTGTTATTAAATAAATAAAAAAATAAATAACATGAAATAATAAAATAAATAAAGTTGTTAAAATAAAAAAAAATTAAAGTTGTCCAAAATGGAATGCTATAAGTTTAACATTTAAAACACATATAAAAATCTGACGAGAAAAGAACAATTTAATAAGATACACTAAATATCTAACCGAAATTATCAACGTTTTCGTCAAAAAAATTAAACAAAAAAGCTTTAGTTTGTCATTAACTGTTGTTACTGGATGTCAGGCACTTTCCAGGAAAATTTTTAATCTATAATTCCCAAGTCAGGAAACTTATATATTATCGAATTAATTAGTAATTAATGAATATAATTAATTATCTTTGTTAATAATTATTTTAAATATTATTAATAATTAATATCACTGTTCTGAAATTTGAAACTATTTTTTTGAACATTCAGTGCACCTAGTTGGTAAATTTAACTCGAGAATACCGAACTAAATGACGTTTGTCTTTTTCACAGTTAAGTCAAATTATCAAAATTTTTTACCATTTGAAAGTTGGTAAAAAAATAGCAAACAAAAGTAATTATTTAGAAAGTTGATAGTATGATCCCTATATTATAATTTTTACTGTTACGTCCTAAAGTGTCACTATTTACGCATTTAACACCTACATTTACAAAAAAGGTAATTATTATAAAACTGATAATTTTGGAGATTTTATGTAATTCTAAAGTAAATTTCGATTTTGATAATTAAAAGTTCAAAGTTTTAAAAGATGTAAAAAGAGTTTTAAATTCATTTGGTAAGTGTAAAGTACAGTTTTGGGAAACTGTAAAATGAATTTTTGTTTTCATAAGTTTATGTTGGTATATGACTTTTAAATTCAAGGTTCTCTCAATTTTTTAATATATTATCAAAATTTTTCTTATTAATTTTAAACTCGAAAACAGAATTTAAGAGTTTACAAATCTAAATTTCAATTTTTCAGAATTTATCAAATAAACTTTGTTAATTTATCTACTTCACAGTATATTTTTTGTTCTCCTAGATTATAGACATCCTATCATTGTAAACTTATCTTTTCTACATGTGCTTTTAATAAGTTATTAAAAGAAATAAAAATATGAAGTCAAAATAAAAATAAAATAATAATTTCTTACGATTTTCTGTGTAAAAGATGATTCTTTGTCACTTGGTCCTACCAAATTTTCAGTTGCAAAAATACATATAAATAAAAAATAAACTAGCGTTTGTTTACGTTCAAATTTTGTGACATAATGCTGACACTAGATTTTTCGATCGCCTTATAGTGATTTTCTTTACGGTGTAATTTAAGGATTCTGTAAAATAAAAGTTGGAATCATAAATAATTTAAAAAGTATTTATTTATTGTGATGCACTCTGAAAAAGTATCAAAGAACTATTTTAATTAAATAGTTTAAAATAGAATTTATCTATCAACCTGACTCGAAGTGATCGATAAATTCTATTTTAAACTATTAAATACTGTCGAGTGATCAATTACTAATTAGTACAATTTTAGTATACTGACAATGAATGTTTAAATTTTTACAATCAAAAAGAAACTTCTGTTTAAAAATGTTCATTTGTATATAACCTTATAAAATTCTTGTTTTTCCGTTCTTCAGAGCACGTCACAATTATCAATTTTACTTTGAAATTTTTTAATTTACTGTATTTATATTGTATATAATATATATAAAAATACAAAATAGAAAAGTATAAATATTATACATATTATACTATGTTTTAGGTTATGTCAAGTAACGTTTTCCTTGATGTTGTATAAAATGTGTCATTTTTAGTCCATATACATATAACAACGATTTACTTACCTTCTTATTTTATTATGAGGAATCAACAAACTTATTATGAATTTATTTTTTAAAGACTTTTATCATTTTCAATTCACAATTGATTTCAGAAGACGGTTTACGAAGAATTTATCACATTTCTCAAAGAAAGATTCAGAATGCTAAAAAACCCATAACCGTATCAAGCATAATAAGGGCCCGGGAGCTTTTTTGTTATAACTGGATTATAATATTATTAATAAAATTAAATACATTTTACTAAAATAATTTCAAAATTTAATAGCAAAAGTTAATTTTCAATTGTATATATAAATAAATTTAATATATTTAATCTTTTAAAATTGTCTGACATTATAATAATTTTTTTAATTCAAATATGGCGGTCATAAAGAAGCAATTCCCTAGTAGAAATTTGTCGTGGCATGACTAGATTTATTCAAGTTACTGTAAAGTTTTAGTCATGGAAGTTTAATCTAGCTTAACTGGCGAATTACTAGACAGCTACTGCATAACACTGTTAAAGAAAATATAAAGTTGAACTTGATTATTACTGCATAGAAGTCCTGTACAGTTATTTTCATGGCACTATCGAGGCGTTCCGAGTTATTATTTTCCAAAGTTTGTCGTGGCGTCAGCGCTACCGCCGGTTTCAGTAACTAAACAGTTGTGTATTGACATTTTCGAAATATTTTCTATAAAATAAATCTTTTGGTTTTAAAGTTTATAGTTTTCATATTTTTAATTTTGTTCTTTTATTTTACTGTTGACAACTTGAAAACTTTTTTAAAATTCGCTTTAATTAATTGAGTTAATTAAAATAACTAATTTTTAAATTCAGAAGACAATTTTTTTTCAAGATTACATAATCTTATTATATGTATAAATATTAATATTAATTTAACAAACCTGTTACATACAAAAAGTTAGAATTGGTCCAATAAAGTGAGGTTATGTTTTACATTGATGTATTGACGTTGACATATGTATAGCTCTCCGATCTATATAACAGAACTGTCTATAATTAATGACAGTAGCCAGTAACAATTTATTACTAATTCCTTACGGAAAAAGTAGACATAATTCTAGTTATACCCGCGAATTATTTTTTTCAGTGTATACACTGATGTATTTATGGAAAATGTCTATATAACACTGTTCAGTTGCTGGACTGACGGTAGCGCAAACGCCACGACAAACTTTGAAACATAATTTCACGGAACGCCTAGACAGTACCATGAGAATAACTGGACAGACAGAACTTCTATACAATAAAAATCAATAAGTTCAACTTTAGAGTGTTATGCAGTAGCTGTCCAGTAATTCGCCAGTTGAGCTAGAAAAGATGAAAAAGGGAACTGCTTTACCTGCCGGTAGAGTATGGTTATTATTTTTCCGGAATCGTCCATCGACTAGAACGGCCGTGATGCGTAAGCGTGCGTTTAGGTATTTCGTCCCAGTGTGACCCGAGTTCGCTCCCCGATACCGCTAGATATTTTTCGTTTGAACTGAATTAATTCTTCATATTAGGGTTTACTTTTAAGTCTGTTGTGTGATAAAATAATAATATTTATTTCAGTGTTGTGCTTAATTCAAGAATCAGTAATGTTCATAATTTTTTTTAATTATGTAGTTATTAAAAAATAATTTTACAGATAATTTATTATACGTAACAATAGATACACCAACAGTAAAAATATAGTTTCGTGAAATTTTAATTTATTTAATTTGTTGACAAAATAATTTAACGTTATATTTTCAAATTTGTGCGTGTTCAATACGAAACGTCAATATAAATAAAGTTTTGACATTTCCAAGTGAATTATTTTGTACAGTTTTTCTACAGGACTGATGATCAGTAACTGTAAAATTTGACTGGACAATAACTTGAACAAATTAGCGTGACATCACTTTATAGTTTTTAGCCAGTTTAACTGTAAAGTGCCTCGAAATTTTCCAGTGGAACTGTCCAGTGCCCTTAAAGATACTATAACAAATTTCTACTAGGGTTATTTGCTGCGATGAACTGACTTCCGGTTCTGGAATGTTCTAGCCTTTAAGAAAAAACCGGAAACCCCCGACAAGCCTCGCAAATATGTACAAATCTTGAGATAGAGATTGACGCGAATATATTTGTCCTCTTCTATCACATGCGACACGTTTCGCGTTGAAGTTTAATCATGGTGCAGTGAGTTTACAAAGCATGCAGTAAAATAGTTAAAAAAATATTATTATAGTGTAATTCTAGTGTTTAAATACGCAGTAATGGCTCAATTTGCATACATTAAGTTTTTGAAAAGTGAAGGAGGAAAAAAGGCTGAGACTCAAAAAGTTCATGTATCTTAAATACACAAATATAACGAGATACCATGTACGTCTTTCCAAACTTATAAGGTAGAAATTAAGCCTGGAGTCATCAAACATGCCACAATTATATTTGTAGCTGGTAAGTAGATAAATATTTTAAAAATAGTAAAGCATAAATCAATAACTTTTTTAGAATTAAGAATAGATTTTATTTGTTTTAAGAAATCCTAAATACAAAGAATAATTTTTTTAATGGGGAAGAGGTTTTTAATTCATAAAAAATTGGTCTTGAAATGAGAAGTTAAACTTATTTCATGAAAACTAATAGAAGGAATTTGTCTAATTTCAAAAATCCTAACATAACTGCGCGTATCTCATTTAAATTATACAATAAATTTGTTGCAAAGTGAATGGGCTATGATTGAGTTAAATGAATTTTATTTATATCCAAATGGCTTACATTTTATTAGTGAATGTTAATGAAAGAAAATTTATTTCAATCAAACAGAGTCAAGCAATTAATTTTAGGTTATGTTTTTTATTTTTACCTTGATATTAAAAGTTTCTGTTTAATTGTGTAAAATTAAAATCAATTTTTATTAATTATTTTAGATGTAATAAAGAAATAATTAAAAATGGCGTTATTATTATTATTTTTATTCAGCATTGATTCCCTATGTATTGTATATTCATTTCAAATATTTCGGTAATTATTATATATTATCGGTAATTATTACGAGTTACTCGTGGGTATAACTATATGTAGTTTTTATTTGTAAGCTTTAAAATATTAACAATCACTGAGCACTCCCAGTGGAAGTATCACTAAGTAATTGCCGAAAAAACCAGTGAAACTCAGTTGCAAATTTGTTTAAATAAGTTGTCAACAAAAATTTCTTTATGTGAATTATGTTGAAAATTTATTTTTATTTTTGATAAAAGTTTAAAAAATTTTTAATTTTGCAGACACTGAGAATGAGATGGATAAATTAATTAAAAAAACGAGCCGTATCAGACAGCCAAATAATAAGTATATAACTGCACCCCTGGATACTACCGACAGTGAAACTGACTCAAAAGGTATTATAAGAAAAACTGTTAAAATGGTTAAAACATCTGCTTTGTCTGCCAGAATGGAATCTTTAAAAAGAAAACAAGAAAATCAGTGCCTCCCACCTCCTGCATCTGCAAAATTGCCGAAGACTATTCAAACAGAAAAAGTGAATTCATCCGATAATGTCATCAAAGATTCTGCGACCGTGGAAACATCTAAATTTATTAATCAGGAAAGAAATCCTTTAAAAATTATAAATAATAATAAGCTGGTTTCTAGCACTCCTACAAATTCTGCACCTTTGGCTAAAATTATTAAAAAGAAAGAAAACTTTAAAACCATTTTAACTGGAAAGTTGTCTAAAAAAATTCAGGATTCAAGCTCTGCCATTCTAGTTAAGAAAACAAATGTGAAAGCCACTAGTAAAAGGAATAGCTATTAAAGAAAAGGGACAGATAAAAATTGCTGTTGGAAAACTTTCTCAAGATAATGGAGCTAGTAGTTCTTCCTTTATTCCTGCATCTTCAAATGAATCAGAAATTGTTCTTAAAAACGATCAAAACTGTCAGGACAAACAAAACGTGGATCATTCAAATACCAAAGAATCAAATTTTAAGAAATGTATGGTAAGAAAATACGATTTTAATTTGTAGGAACTATCACGTAAAATTTGTTACTACAGTAATTTTCAAAACAATTACATGTATTTCGTATTGTTAGGCAAAATTCTTAAAATTTATTATTGTGTAGAATAATAGGAAAGAAAAACGAGAGGCTCAAAATGTTTTGAAGGAGAAGGATAAAATTGCTAAATTGGCTGATGCCTTAAAGGAATCAAAAAAAATTGCCAGCACTCAACGACGTGAAAAGGAAGAACTCAATGAGATTATAATGAGATTGGAAGTAAAGTTACAACAGACAGAGGAGAAATTGATGGAAGCTGAAAATCATTCAAAAAGATTATCAAAATTGAATGAAAAATGGCAAGAGCTGTCAATGAATAAATATGCTGCGGTACATGGTAAGAATATTTTCTATTAAAAATAATTTAATTTATATTAATGTGTTTCTGACTTATATTAATTTAACTCAGGCCTATCATACTTTGCCTGTAGAATATTTTTAATTTTATGTAAACAGTATGAAATAATTTTTCTTTAAATATTTGATATTTTAATAAATGTTATATAATTTTAATTTTTTAAATTCTCTATAGAGTCCTATTACCAAAACTTTCATAATACAGACACTGTTGTTTTCAGATATGTTTGCTCAAATTATAAATCATAAAAATCTTCAACCTGAGGAAACTCAGTTGCTGCCAGGATACATTTCTGATGACAAACGTTTCGTAAGTTTTTATAGTTTATACATCACGCTTCAAAAAGTTTTAAAAAAGAAAGAGAAGAAAATAAAAAAAATTAATGTTAATATCATCATGCTAATTGTACTTTAAACAATATAATTGTAGATTCACATGGGTAGAGGGGAATGGATATCTTATGATACATATCTTTTATCAATGAACGGAGTCACTTATAAGAACCGGAAAACCTTTCCTCGAAATTTATGTGTAGGAGTATTTGGATACGATTTTTTGAGGAAGAGCACTGTATCTGGGAAGGGAAGCAATCGGAATGGAAATGTAAAAAAACCTACAGAAAAACTGGATCCAAACAAAGTTTTGGCCATAAAAGGTAGTAACCCTGTGGACACTGCGACATAGGATATATCTTTAAGAACATAGAGTTCCTAAAGATCTTCTATGTCCCAGTACCCACAAGAAAGCTCATTTTTATTACATATAGTCAAACCCATAAACTTTTTGTATGTTTAATTGCTTGTGGAATTTCGCTCCATATATAAATTTTGAGAAATGAAGTTTTGAATTATTTAACATTTTTTGCAAATTTTTATTTTATAGATATATATAAACACTTCCTCATTAATGAATTAAAAGTGGATGTAGATGAAGCTGATCATGAATCTTGTAAAGTGAATAACATTATTAGTAAAAAAATTGCATTAATAAAAGAGCTGTACAAAAGTAAGTAATACTGATGTGTGTAATAATAACTTTACAAATGTTGAACTTGCTTCAAATTATGCATAATATTAATAAAATTAATTCTATGTGTTTTATTTTTTTATAGAAACCAAAACTAACGCCAGACCATTATTAGGAGAGAACTTTGACAACAGCATTGATGAAAAGCAAAAGAGAAAGGAAAATAATGTTTATATCTCGGAGGAAGAAGGAGATGATTACGATGAAGACGAAGAAGAAGGAGTAGAAGATAATGACGATGACAGTGATGAAACTGATGATGATCAGAGCGAGACAGAAAAAGAATATGATGTTAATAATCATAAGGAGGAGGAAGAAACAGGAAATGAGAGTGACGATGATGATAAAGATGAGTGTCATGAGGACGAAAATGAGGAATCAGAAGAACAAAGAGAGAATGATTATGATACGGATGAGAAGGATGAAGAAGAGGAAAAGGAAGACCGCAATACTGAATTGCAAGCAAAAGGCGTTTTAAAAGAAAGCAATACTAATAATGACAGTATTAAAAACTTGCATAATATTTAAAGGCTTTTAAAAACAGTCAAAATTCCAAAGCTTTATTTAATTTAAATAATTTGTAAACCTATGATTTTTCTTATAGTTTATAATATATCATAACAAGCAGTATTTTAATTTTAGTTTTCAAAGACTGAGTATCTAGTTTTATAAGAAAGTTAAAAAATGTAAAATGTTACAATGTACTATTATTTCCAAATAAAACAAAAATTGTTTATAAAATATTTAATATTTATTTCATTTCTCCATTCTTTCAAAATATTATAATTTTACTAATTTAATAATTAAACTTTTAATTAATTAAATTTAATAAATTAAAACAAAATTAAATAAAAATTTTTAAATAATAAAAATATTCAATTAAACTTTCAATAGATTACAGTTTAATTAAATTTTTAGCCTTATTTTCAATAATCGTACAAAAGTAATTTTCTAAATTTATTTAATACTTTTGAATTTGATTACCATTTTTTAATCCTTTTCAATTCCTCTGGAATATTGAAAATTTGATTCTTATGAATCTAACAATAAAAGTTTTAATAAAATTTTCAATCCCTATAAATTTTTTTATTATTTTTCAATTCTTTTCAATTCCTATATACTCACATCATAAATATTAAAAGAGCATTGAAAGGAATTGAGTTTGCTTTTTTCCCCGCTAGTCTCCAAAGATACAAAAGAATTGGACAGGAACGGAATTCAGAAGAATTAAAAATTTTCAATTCTTTTCAATTACTTGCTTCTTACTGGGTGGTTTATTTTTAAACTTATACAATGCTTTAATATTTTAGTTTTAATTATTTTATAACTAACATACCATTTTTTATGCAATTTTTTTGTCTTTTAACATTTCAAAATTAAAAATTTTTTTTAAAAAATATTTCTCGCCTTTTTAAAATGCTTTTATTTTTTGTTTCTATATGTTTAAAACTTTTATTATGCTTTCATCTACATTTCTTTTTTTTCTTTTTGTGCCGCATCTTTGCGGTAGACACATGAATAGTTTGAAAATCCTGTTTTTACATCGCTTCTTTTAATTCTACATTGACTTTTGCAATGAGGCACTACAAGGCTAGGCCATGAGGTAGATAACGGTAAACATAGTATAACAGTTTTCACCCAGATAGCACGTAATTTTGCAGCATACTTGCGGCAAGCTAACTGTGTAAGTTTTGAAAGCTTATGTTAGGACATATTTATTATTTCCTACGGGTGTCAGATAACCTCTAAATAAAACACAAGGAATATTAGAAAACGATTAAAGAAAATATTGTTTATTGAAATTAGACGATGAAATATTATATTCAAGTGAACACTGACAATTGTAGAGAAAGAATATATATTAATAACAATTAGAATTAAATCAAACGCCACTTAGGCCGCGCACACGCTTTTCGTCGCTCTCGACTTTCTTATCTCACGTCTCTTTATATTCTGCTTTTGTTCGTTGTCGCAGTCGTCTAGCTAGACCTCAAACTTAAACCGCATTCACACTCGTTTACAATTAGTTACACCATTAAGCCTAATTCGTATTCAAACTAATATTCTTCGCCTAACATTCGGCCATCCTACAATGAGCTTGGTTTCCAAGCACATTAACAAGCTAATATAGAACGTAGTCCTTCAGCAATTTTGAAGGCATCCTTGTTCTTCGCGTATTACATTGATCTGTTACAAGGTTTTCTTTTTTCGCATTTTCTTTTTGTTTAGTTATTCGTGTTACATTAAATCCATCACTTTCGTTGACACTTTGATTATCATCGCTAAAATCGGAGTCAGTTTCGTCTTCGGATTCAAATTTCTTCCAAATTCGAAGCTGACTAACGTACGCGGTCATACAGTAACTGCCTTCATTTGCAGACAGTCCTCGAATCCAATATGTGTCGGATGGTAGTATTTCCGTTATCACCAATGGACCCTTGTTTCAAGATTGGAGTTTCGTCGATTCACCCGTGCTCTTCGGGTTTGACGCAACGAAGACGATATCTCCCATCGCGAACTTAACGTTTTTAATTCGAGCTTTATCATTACGGTCATTCATAATCGCTTGTTCTACTTCGATTTTGTTTCTTGCTTCTTCTCGCAAATCCTCAGGAATTCTATAAGATTCGCAATTTATTGTTAAATTTCTCATTAAACCGTCCTTAAACCTTGGAACCTTTCTACTTGCCGTTCGCCAGTGGGTGACGGTTTGAATTTAAGGTATGCTTAATACCGTTTTGGTCGCAAAATTCCTGAAAATTTTTCGAGGTAAAACGGTGCCTCTATCTGAAATAAACCTTTTAGGTGGACCAAAACGTTCGATAAACTGATTTAATTTTTTGATGGTCGTATTACCTTTTGTGTCACGAACAGCGTACAAATGGACAAATTTCGTAAGGTTACATATTGCCGCTAGAATATATTTATTCTTCCTTGTCGTCGATATAAACGGACCAACATGGTCAATGTTAACAATTTCAAACGGTCGCTGACCTGGTGGAATAGGGTGCAATTCACCGGATTGCTTCCCTGGTTTTCTTTTTGCATACAAACATTCTACGCACGCGGAAATGTGACGCTTTACATAATTTCTTATCTTTGGAAAGTAGTAAAATTCTGAAATTTGATGCAGAGTACGTTCTACGCTAAAATGACTCGATATGTCGTGATTTTTTATAACAATTGCCTTACGCATTGCTTTCGGAACAACGTATAGTTCCTTATTGTTTCTTATTTTATATAGCATTCCGTTTCTCAAGGTATACTCTAAAATTTCGCCTTTTTCGCGACGCGTTCTTTCATTATTATGTTTCTCTAAAATTCGAATTTTTCGGGACAAATCGCTGTCAGTGTGCTGATACATCATAATCTCATCTTTTCTAACTGTAACGTTGTAAACTAAACCGTCTTTTATCGAGTATTCCGCATTTTCGGTTGGTGCTCTAGAAAGCGCATCAACGTGTTGCATGCGTTCTCCTTTTCGGTGTTTAATATTGAAATTAAAGTCAGCCATTGAATTTAGCCATCTAACAATCTGAGGACTCTTGGTTTTTAACGAATTTACGTGCATTTATGCTTGACAATCGGTTACAATGTTGAAGGGAATCTCGATTAAAAACTGTTTTAGTCGCTCCATGGCCTAAACTATAGCCATGAGCTCTAGTTTGCTCGAATGATAGTTCTTTTCCACGTCCGTCGTACGTCTGCTCACCGCGTAAACTAAGTGTAACAGTCCGTCGTTACCTTCCTGAAAAAGCATGGCTCCCAACCCCGCTGATGAAGCTTCTGTATGGAGTTCAGTAGACTTAGCTTTCGGGTTAAAGTACGCGATTATGAGTTGTGATGACATTAGATGTTTAATATTTTCAAACGCGGAATTCTGTTTATTTCCCCATACAAATTTCTTGTTATCTTTGAAAAGTCCTGTGATCGGTGCCATAATAGTTGCGAAATTCTTAATGAATCGCCGAAAGAAACTATCGAGATCATTAAATCGACGAGCCTCGTGTGAATTTTTTGGAGTAGGGAAATTCACGATCGCGTTAAGTGTTTTGTTTCCCGGACTCATACCGTTTCTGCCGAATGTGTAACCTAAATAATCGACTTTTTGCAAACCGAATTTGCATTTGTTTAAATTAAGGGTCAATTTCGCATTTGTCAACAAGGTCAATACTTTCTCGATTTTTTTAAATAGTTTGTCCCAAGACTTCGTGTGTATTAAAATGCTATCAAACTACGTGAGTGCTAACTTTGGACCATAAGGGCCAAAAATAATTTTCATCTGTTTTGCAAAATAAAACGGGGCGTTCATGAGCCCGAACATCGCTCTTTCGAACTGACCGGTACCATCCGGGGTAATAAAAGCTGTTTTCCTTTTCGCGTTTTCGGTAAGAGGAATTTGCATGTAGCCCTGTTTCAAGTCAAGAATTTCAAAAATATTTGCGTCATGCAGTTATTCAATTCCGTCGTCAACATCAGGGAGGGAGAAATTCATCCGAATCGTAATCATTGCTATACCATGGCGAAATTTGTTATGTAGATTACAAAGTTTTGTTTTTTACAGGTTCGCGTTCTATTTCAATTTCCGGAATACAATCGTCTATTTTGAAAATTTTACTCGACAAACATTCACCTTCTTTAATATCGACAGCCTTGTTACTAAAATTATATACAGGTAATTTTAATGTTTTGTCATGTGTCTTAACTGAAATAAAATTAATTGACGCTGGTGGAATTTGACAGGACTCTGTTATTATTGGCCGCGACGCTACTCTATCACAGTTTGGAAAAACATTGAAAATAAAATTTTCTTTGTAAACAAAATGTAAGTTTCAATCGATTTTATACTAAACAATTTCCGGTCGTTCTGTGAAATTCCTACCAATTAATACGTCACTGTCAAGTACATTATCAGATACAACTCGAAATCTTATTTGTTCTATTTCACAATCATCGATCTGAACATTTTCATAAATTACACCACTGGAAGAAGTTTCACAACCTCCAAATCCAATTAAGGTACTAGATAATTTAGAAAATTTAAACCCCTTTGACAAAACAATTGACGCTTTAATTAAACAATCTGAGCTCCCAGTATCTATT
The DNA here is from genome assembly GCA_032872475.1 of Leptopilina myrica (nomen nudum). Taxonomy (NCBI): domain Eukaryota; kingdom Metazoa; phylum Arthropoda; class Insecta; order Hymenoptera; family Figitidae; genus Leptopilina; species Leptopilina myrica (nomen nudum). The sequence continues at coordinate 14,833,938 of CM065462.1, read as the reverse complement.
ACTGAGCTCATCTTTTCTCCCCCACTACAACTGTTTTTTCATATTTTTTGTTACTATTAGTTTCTTTATTATTTTCGATAATTTTAACATCTGCTCTTGACATGGATTTGGGTTTTCTACAATCTTTTGCGACATTACCAATTAATTGACAATTAAAACACCTTTCCTTTTTTTTCTCTGGACAATTTCTTGCTATGTGTTCGGAAGAATGACATCTGTAACACTCACGCTTTTTCGTTGACTGGGAGTTCATCTCATCTGTTGTTGAATGTTGTTTGTCGTAGTAATTCGTAGAATTATGCGTTACTGTTGATTTTTCCTCGTTCCGTGAAGAAGATCCTTTTTCCTTCGATAATTTGGTTGATTCTCTTGTCGCATTTATCCTCTTCATCCTTGCTATCTCCAAGGCTTCAAGATCCGTAATATTCCTTAATAATTCGTCTAAGTTAAAATGTTATCGACTCAGAATTGCTGAACTTATTTCCTTTGACCATAACACGATGGCCACTTGAGTTCTAATTTCCGACAAACTCATATTTAAAATTTTATATACTCTGACTTTATCGAAAAAATATTCGATAGTATTTTCACCAAATGCTTGATATCGGGCTTGCATGTCTTGCCATTTTTCGGTTAGGGATTTTTCCATAAGAAATGTCGAAGCGAATGCTTTACGGAACGATTCCCAATCTGTAATTGACTTTATATTGGCTAAGTACCAATTTTTTGCTGCTTTCTAGAGATTACCACGTGCTGTTTCAAACTAATATTATTTGCCTAACACTTGCACTGCAAGCTGGTCACAAACTTTAAATGTCCCCCTTTTAGCAAGCTTTCGGTGCAAGATTCCTGAAATATAGCGGCAATATTGCACGACAAGCTTGCCGCAAGATTGAAATAATCTTACATGAAAATTCTTTATTATATAAAATTAATTATTTATTAGCGACAAATTTTTATTTATATTTAATTTTTATTTAATATAACATAACTATAACAACGTTATAATAAAAATTTTGTTTATTATAAATCCATAATTTATTATACTCCCAGCTGAATAAACTCAAGCTTTCGCCCTTCAACGATGGGCCTTTTCAGGAGTTAAGTACAAGCGTTGAAGGGCAAAAGCTTGAGTTTATTTAGCTGGGAGTATAATAAATTATGGATTTGTAATAAACAAAATTTACAACATAACTACTTTTTATATATCCAAACAAAATTTCCATCCACAATTAAGTTATAATAAAAATGTTATTAATTTCCCCAAAGAATTAGAGTTCGAAACTAATATCCATGATCAGTGGATAATAATTAAAAATTGTTGACGTCGTAGCAGACATTAACTATACTCATTATCATTTAGTATAATATGTCCCCTGACATGGTGCACGGTGAGTTTGGATGAAATTCAACCCAAAAGTCATGACCCTTTCTGGTTTATTTTTTATATCATTTAAGTGATGTCTAATAATCATTTTAAATAAAAATTAAATTAATTGTTGGAGGGAAACTCAAATTATATTGATTTTTTAATTTTTTTCTAGGTTATTGTACATATTTTCTAAAGGATAATATTTTACACAATAATTATTGCTTCAAAAGATATCTTTTAACATTAAAAAACATTCTATTCAGTAAAAACAATATTTTGATGTATAAAGCTAAAACATGGTCGAAAAACTCGAAAAAATTGTGAATTTTTTTGTTCTTAAACACTAATATTATGCAAATGTAAATTAAAGTACATAAAATTTCCTGGAAAACTAAACAAGAAAAACTATTCTATCTATTGTCCTTACAGAAATATGATGATTTAATGTTCGTTTTTAATGAAAAAGTAAATTGAAATTTATCATTAAGTCCAGTTTCTTTGGTGAAATCTTTTTTTCCAGACCTTACTTGAAAACCATATAATATGTTTAAAAAAGTTTAATTTCAAACAATTTTAAATAAATAAACTTGATTTATATCTTGAGCATCGAAAGTCACTGTTTTTTAAATTAGCGCTGGAAGTGTTTTTGAGTTATTCTTATTGGATGCTATTATAAAATTAGTTTCCATGGTAATCAAATAATCTGTTGATATAATTCATGATTTATTCTTAGTCACTGTTTGAATATCATTTTATATTGATTAAATAAAATGCCGAAAGCAGGAACGCACGAGGATAATCGTTTGAAAATTTGTTTATTGTGTTTTCGAAAATCGAAAGTTATAATACCAGTGACAAGAAAATTGAAAGATTACGTTATCAATTTGTTTAAGTACGACTTTAGTGATAAGAGGTTACCAGCTGCTTTATGCATTAATTGTAAAAAAAAATTATGATAACAAAAGTGATTCAAGAGAAACGTTGCAGTTACTGCTTTTCACTAGTTGGAAAAGGTCTGTCTCATAAGTGCAATTTAACATCACGTTTAAATAATCTGACTAAAAGTATCACTGAATTGGGTCCGAAGGTAGTTGATGAAGTTGTTTCAACCTTGTTAAAAAGGAAATTTGAGGAATCTCTGATTTCGATGGAACGATTACGACTAATTTAAAGCTGGCTAACATTTTGGTTGGTATCATGTCTCATAGCAGTGTTTTTCCGTGCACATGTTGTTACGCAAAGAAGAAGGACCTTCAAGAACGTGAAGATTACAGAACTGTAGCTAATACGCTTGAAAATTATGTAAATTGGCATGGAGCAGGTGCTAAGAAAACTCAAGCAAAGAAATTCAAAAATTGTGTGCATCCCTCTATTCTCGTAGCCAAAGATGATAGAACATTTCTTCAGATGATTCCACCCCCTGAGTTGCACCTTATGCTAGGTACAGTTAACACTTCACTTGTTAACTGAATGTGAAGAAGAAGCTCTCTCTTGGGCAAAGAGTTGTAATGTTCAGCGAGACATTAATTAATTAAAAAAGAAAAGCTCTCAATTTCTATTAGAACTAAACGTATGTGTTTTTTAAAATGTTCATTTTTAATACTTTTAATAAATATATCACATTTTTTATTTAAATTTGACTTTATCTTCTGATTATAGTAACTTTAGAAACATTGAAATCTATTTATTTCGCAAAACCTGAAAAATTATTTACTATTTAAGATATTACATGAAAAGAAATTATTTTAGAAGGTCGAAACTTTTAAAATATTGAAGATAAAGCATTTAAGGGTATGTCCAAGTTGTGAAATGTAAACAAACTAAAATGTCAACAAAAAAGGCACTAAAATCACATTATTCGAGCAGCATTTTCTCCCACAAAAGTAACATTGGATCTTTTTTTATAAAAATTATAATTTAGAGTTTTAAAGTTTCCAATGAAATCATATTTGACTATGAGCATTAAAACTAATTAGTAAAATAACTAATTATAATGACTTGTAATGTGAAATAAAAATAACTGAGTTTCAGTCTAAAACAAATTGTGCATTTTCTCATGGTGTTGTCAATGCGTCCTTGGTACAGTCTGCGCGTGCGCGGAAAACAATCGTCTCACGTCGCGAAAAGTTAAAGTGTTTGACTATATCAACTGCAGGGACGTTGCAGAAGTTTTTACCCTTTCTCCTTGTAATTTCAAGAAGAAAAGGGGAAAATTTTGCCTTCTACATGTTGAAGGTCCAATCGCTAATATGAGACTTCTTTATCGTCAGTTCGGTTGATATACTCAAACTATTTATTTTTCACAAAGCATCAAAAATACTATTTTACAGGTCATTATAATTAGTTATTTTACTAATTACTTTTTATTGCTCATAGTCAAATATGATTTCATTGAAAACTTGGACACTCTAAATTATAATTTTTATAAAAAAAGATCCAATGTTAATTTTTGTGGGAGAAAATGCTGTTCGAATAATGTGATTTTAGTGCTTTGTTTGTTTACGTTTTAGTTTGTTTACATTTCACAACTTGGACATACCCTTAATTCTTTTATTAATTTACAGAAGATTTTATAGACTATCCCTCATAAGGAAAGTAACTAAAGTGTAGTGTGCATCTCTAAATGTCATAAAAAATTACTGCACATGCATTTAAGTTTTATTTTCCCATTCAAGTCTTCTGCACACGGACATTTAGCTATTTGCTTCAAGTATGCTGCAAACTGTTATTGCAAACTTCTGAACTATGCATTGTAAACTTGATGGAAAAGTACTATGTGGATATAAATAAACGGAAAATTAAAACATGTGAAATAAAATTTATTAATTAATAAATAAATGAACTCAGTAATTAAATTAATTTATCTTATTTTATATATAAGACAAACTTTTATTCCAGACTAAAATTTTTTTTTTAATATGTATTTTAAAATAAGAAAAAAGTTGAAAAAGGCTTTTTTAACGTATTTGAGGCCTTAGACAATAAAAAACCGAAAAAGTTGCATTTTTTAAGAAAAAATCTCATTTTTCAAGATATCCGAGGCCTGTAATTTTAATAATAATTAGAAAATTAATTAGACTGAAATGCAATTTTTTTGCTGGCCGGTCATTAATATACTATGCTGCTGGCTACCAACGGTGTTATCTTGCCTGACGGAAACACCAACGGTGTTATCAGCGATAATGCCAGTGCAGGCCTGGCTCCAAAATCTCATCGGCTCGGTACCATATTGTTTATTTTTCATCATTAATAAATTTCCACTTTGTTTCACAAACAAGACACATTATATTGTATTGTTGTAAATTAAAAACTAAAAATAATAAAAATTTGTCATTTTTGTAGGGATTCTAATGCGTCCTTTCTCATAAAGAGAGATAGCGAGCAAGTTCTTACTCATACGATGAGTGAGATGCAATATTCAATTTCTGAGATTGTCGCGCAGCCTGATTGTTACGTAACCCTTTAGTCAGGTGGAAACCACGAAAGTATTAGGCAGCCTTATAGGCAAATTCAGTATATTAATAAACGTGACTTTAAATATTATCAATTTCCCATATTGGTGACCCCGACATGATTATCAAAGAAGTCTTTTTAGATCAGCTTCCAAGCTCCTGTAGGGTAACCTTGACACTTAGCGAAATTAAGAATTTAGAAAAAATTACAGAGATGGTTGAACGCTTCATGGAAGCATCAGGCATTGGCGAATCTTGCTCCTCCGTTTCATTTTCCGCTAATAATAACTTGGAGGAATTAATCGGTAAAATTGACGCATTATCATTATCATTTGAAGCGACAAACAAAGCTAATAATCAGGGTCTTTTTAATAAAAAAATCGTTCTAAAACTCCGAATAAAAATAAACAGAAGTTTTCAGGTTCTAGCACGGGGTTATGTTTTTTATTATAAAAAGTTTGGTAATTCTGCTTACAAATGTATCAAACCGTTGTCGTGGAGAAATTAGTCTAGAAGTTACAAATATTATTCGATTTTTATAACTTTTTATTTTAATGTAAGCTTATAAAACTTCACTTCGATCTATGGTCATAGAATTTTGAAAATTGTTAATAATTTTTTTTATTTCACAATAAATATGAAAAAAGAAGGAAAAAAATTGTATTCAAGTATAGTTTTTATTAAGCGGAGAGCCTACTTTATAACGCCTAAAAATGGCGCTTTTTAAAATATTTTTTTAGAAAGGAGAAAAATAAGTTGTCAGACCTCCGGGATTTTTGAGATGTTTCTGTACATATTTAAAGCTTTTGTGATAAAATTTTTGACATTAAATATTAAAAAATAGATAAATTAAAATTAATTGTTGATATCGGTGCACATCTGGACTTAAAAAACGGTGGGCACGATAGAGATCGCAATTCTTGTCTGAAACATAAAAATAAAGAAAAAATTTAAAGTTTACTTATCTATTTTCTAATATTTCATGTTAAAAATTTTTTCACAAAAGCTTTAAATATGTAAAAAACATCTTAAAAAGGCCGGAGGTCTAAGTTATTTTTTTGCTTTCTAAAAAGTTCTTAAAAAAGCGCTATTTTTAGGCCTTCTAAAGTAGGCTTCCCCCTTAACCCATTAACGCCTGAAACCTTTGAAATTTTGTGTCTAATTTAAGATATAATTTTATGTACTAAACATGCTCTCTAAAAATAACTAAAGCGTTTCTTTATGTTTTCGGGGTCGCTCTGAAAGATTCTGTGCTCAGAATTTAAATTTATCGCAAAAATATTTAATATGGTATTTAATATTTAATATGGTATAAAGTGTGATTGTGTGGCCACAAAGCGAGCGTTTGATCGAGTCGACTAAATGTAAGTAGATCTGAGAATAAACGCTCAATTTTGGACATAATTGTTTTAATGGGTTCACCCAACTCACCCTCCTTGAGGTGTTTCTCTTTGTTTAAATTAATTTATTTTATTTTATTTGATTGTCGACTTTCTGTCGACTGGCGCTAGGCAAAACTTTTAAAAAACTAAACTGTACCCTCACAGCACTGAACCCTGCCGCGTGAGGTAAAAATCTTTTATTTTATATTTTAATTTTATTAACAAAAGATTCTGTTTCAATGGCAAATTTGATACATCAAATTGCGAAAAAATGAAATTTTTTAAAAATAATTTTTATTTACTAAAGACATTTTTTAAACAAGTTGTTCATTTCATGACCATTTCGCTTCCTCAAAATATTATAAACCAATTGCTTAATTTAATTTTAATATATTAAGGTAATATTTCCAAAAACACAAAATTTAAATTTTTTGTAAAAAAGAAAAATATTGATTAATTTTATAAATTTTGATGAAATGTGCACTTTGTATATATCAATCGATTCGTTTTTTTGTCATAAATGTAATTTTGTGACATACACACACACACACATACACACATACATCTGGACATTTGCTCAGAATTTAATATACATATATCCTAGATGAAAATGAGTCCATATAACCATGTTTTGAAAAATTGAAAATCGTCACGAATGCAAAGCTTCCTTATGAGGAAGCAAAATGAATACAAGTGTCACAAATTGGCACAAACTTATGAAACTTTCAAAATATGCGAAAGCTGAAATAAAAAAACACAATGGCGGCTTCAAAATGGCGCTAATTTAAGAAAAAATTCAACGTTTTAATGCAGAAAGGGAGTCAAATCCGTTGGAGAGAGATCTGGACTAAGTTAGACATCTTGTAGTACCAACTAGAAAGTTAATTTGACTTCCTTCTGCATTAAAACGTTTCTATGGTTATTTTCCGTTTTTTGTGTTTTTCTCGAAAAATACTCAATTTATGAAAAAATTGCATGTAACATAAAATATGTATCTTAACAAGATCTACAACTTTTATGTAGAACATTTTTCAAAATTTTTAATATTTACCGAGTTAAACGTCAAAAACCAAAAAAGTGGTTTCCCAGCCCTGGCGTTCTGTAAGTAACTTTTTCATCCTCCCCCACCTAATTTTTCATTTTCTAGCTGAATGAAAGCCTTTCCAAAAACAATTAATCATTTATCTCTAAAATTCGCAAAAGCCGTGATTCTAAATAATTACCAAAATGCCCATAAAATGTATTTACAAAAACTGTCTTTATGTTTTCAAGGTCACTCTACAAGATTCCGTACTCAGATTTTAAATTTATCGCACTTTAAAAAAGGCGTTCTGAAGGTACATCCACAACACATGGCTCAAAGGCGGGCGAAGCCCGCCGCACCTAATTTCCTTCAACGTTTTAATGCAGAAAGGGAGTCAAATCCGTTGAAGAGAGATCTGGACTAAGTTAGACATCTTGTAGTACCAACTAGAAAGTTAATTTGACTTCCTTCTGCATTAAAACGTTTCTATGGTTATTTTCCGTTTTTTGTGTTTTTCTCGAAAAATACTCAATTTATGAAAAAATTGCATGTAACATAAAATGTGTATCTTAACAAGATCTACAACTTTTATGTAGAACATTTTTCAAAATTTTTAAAATTTACCGAATTAAACGTCAAAAACCAAAAAAAAGTGGTTTCCCAGCCCTGGCGTTCTGTAAGTAACTTTTTCATCCTCCCCCACCTAATTTTTCATTTTCTAGCTGAATGAAAGCCTTTCCAAAAACAATTAATCATTTATCTCTAAAATTCGCAAAAGCCGTGATTCTAAATAATTACCGGCATTTTCTCTCAGATTCCAATATTATTGTTTAAACAAAATTAATTAATAAATGCGTAAAACTGTCAAATTGAAAGATAAAGAGTTTGTTGTAATTCACATTATTTAGGCCAAAATTAAAAATAATGCACGGGAAATTTTTCAAAACATATTCTCCTGGATTGAAGAACTACTTGTCTACAAATATTCTGATTTTATGTTAGACTGTAAAACCTGTAGCAATTTTAAAACCATTATATTAATAAGAAACATTGTTTAATTTCACTTTTTGACAAAAATAGAGTTTTTAACATAACCTCCAAATACATTACAGAACTCATTGCGCAGACTCGGGGTAGTCGATTCTTGACTTCGATATAATTCTCGAGTCTGCGCAGTGAGTTTTTAAATATATTTTAAGGTTATGTTTAAAAATATTATTTTGAATTTTAGCCTAGAGCACATCCAGCGCCCCTTCAGTTTTCATTATGTTTTATTTTTGTGTGTCTGACTTTTTTGTTTTATGCTGACATGGTGAGAACTCTTCCTGTGATCTCTTTATAAGGGGAAAATGGTTGTTTTTTGTTTCTTTGTTAATTTGTAAAAAATTTTTTAGTTTGATTTGATATAACCTGATGAGGTCTTTCATGGAAAGACGAAAGCTCGAATATTGAAATTCTCTAAATAACGACAAGCGAAAACAAACACTATTTCACGTTTTTCACTATATAATATTTATTTATTTGAACATAAACGGGTTTCAAATAAACCCTATCGTACAGAAGTACTTATTAATAAATTTACATAAAAAGCCTTAAAAATAATTAAGGTAAGTTATTAAGTTATTAATATATAAATTAGCCCTGTGAAATAAAGTGACGATTTGGTTGAGCGCATAAAGCACTATCCAAGCAGAACACTTTTGAGGCCTACGGTGGTTCGAGTCCCTTTTTTAAATAATAATGACACTAAACAAATTTTTATATAATTTTGGAAACTTCCTGGTAACTTGCAGGAAGTTTCTATGGGAAGCTTACAGGAAGTTTCCATGAGAAGCTTCTAACCTGCGGACATTATTGTATTTCCTGGAAATTTCCAGGAAGTTACCAAGGGTAACTTCCGAAGGTTCCCACGGGAAACTTACTTGAAGTTTTTGTGCTATGTGGACGAACTTTTTATCTTCCAAACTGACAGTTTTACGCATTTGTTAATTAATTATTGTATATATAATTATTAAATAATTATTTTATACGAACTGTACTTATAAATAATAAGTTCCTTGCATTTTCTCAAAAAACATTGTGTTCAAAACATAAAAACTTTCTTTTTATAACGCAATCATAAAAAAGGCATTATTTGTCCCTACGTAGGTGAACGTAAAGTGAGTGTTTTTAGTACGTAGTTACGAATATTATATAAAGCGTTCGAAAAAGGACGCTGTTTCAAGTTTACCTTTCAGTGCAATAATTTATCAGTCTATTTTAACGTGAACAATCAAAAAAATAAAATAATAAAACTCAGTGGAAAAACATTGTTACTTTTATAAACTGAATAATTTAAATTAGCTTTTAATAACAGTACGAAACAAGTTAAAAACAGCAGTTATAGTGAAGTGGAAAATACCTCCTGAAGGGGACCGGCACACATCAGAACCACAACAAAGTGAAATAATTTATCACAATGAATTCAAGCAATTAAATAAAAACCTGGAACAAACTGGAAATATATCAGCACATTTTTCTTTTTTCTTGTAAAAGAAGATAAACCAGGAAATCGGAAACTGAATCACAGGAAAGTGATTCAAAAATTTTCTGTATGCGACGACTTTATTTCCAAATAACCTTCAAAATCAATCCTATATACTCCTTACCAAAACAAAACAAAAGCTTCTTTTTTTCCTTCTTGCTTATACTAAATAATAATATGAAATTAAAAAACTACTTTTAGATTAGAATTAAAATTAAAATAACATAAACTGGCAGTAATTTGCTTTATTGCATCAAAGATTAGAAATTTAAAGTGCTTTTGCTATTAGTTGTTGTTTCCTGCTTGACCAGTCACTTTTACCTCGAATTATGTAAGAAATTGTAAAATAAGAGTAGTAGTTCTGCTTGAGTAGATTGTAATTGCTTTTGGAAGTCAGATCACTTTGGTTTCACTGAATTAGAAAATAATTACAAAGCATGATTAGATTAACATAAGAGTAACATAAGAATCGACAGCAGGCGCAAACAAAATAATATAGATTAGAATTTCAATTTATAGACAGAAATAATACTGAAACATTTAACCTTATTGATTCACACGAAAGTAAGACTGCAATTCATTGGTTAATCAATTTAAATAATATAATTCAAGAGGGAAATTTGTTTTATAACTGAAACTTTTAACTGAAGCATGGTCTACAAAAAATACCGGCATTAATTTACCAACAACAAACACCAAAAACATAACAATTATAAAATAAAATTATATAAAACTAAATTAGAATAAATTCAAACAAGAATCTACTTGTAGGGTAGCGCAATGGCCGATAAAAATCAATCCACCAACAAATGCAAACATTTATATAATGATGTCAGTCCCAAACCTGGTGATGAAAGTGTCAACAAAGGTATCAGCCGAGGTAGATTTGGATCCGGACGCAATCAAAGAAAATGTCAGGGACAACGAACTCCCAGGTTACTCCAAGCAGACATGTAACAATAATAATAACAATAATAAAATCACAGATGAATTCATTGAACCCGAGGGTCCTGCGGAAAGGGGTAAGCGTATTGTAAACAGAATATACCAACGCCTAGAAAGAACTAATCCAGCCATTATGTTCACTAAAGACGCTCCTCCGACACAAAATAATCCAAAACGGTCGCAAAACGACACATCCCTTCAAAGCTCAAGTGGTACATCAGATAGCTTATCAATTTCTTCAATATCCAACTCACAAATAAAAAAACATTCAGAGCAATAGTTACAGGCCTCCCAGACTCGACCAACCAATCACAGCAAAACTATAACTCACCTATTCGAACCAGTACGCCCACGCCAGAGATACCTCAACCCATTCAAGATAAATCAAACGTTCCAAATGCAAAAACTAACAATAAACAAACTAATACCAATCAATCTCCACCTGCAGTATGTTCAGATATTAACCCTGACTTTGAATGGATTAATAAAAATTTCCGCAATCGGCATAAAAAAACATTTATGATGAATCGTTCGATGCTCCATTCCTGGTAATAATGGAGTCGACGAAGCCCTCCAGCAATCTAGGCAGATTAGACCCCATTGCAATAGGTAAATTGGTAGTGATAATTATCCAGGGAGAAAGAACAATTCATGTCAGTGGCAGGAATCAAATCAAGGTATTTTGCGAAACTTTGGACGATGCAAACCTTCCTTTGACCTCTCCTCAAATTCCCTCTATGGAATTCTTGTCTTTCATCCCGGATTCATTATTCTATGGTAAAGGCACAATAAATGTGATAAACATCTACAAGGTTAAAGATATCATTGATAATATTGATCCACAAACTAGATCTTCTCTCGTCACTGCCCACAGAAAACGATAAAGAAGCAGTAACATCCCATTAGACTACATAGAATTAAGATTTGATAACACGAATATACCAAAAACAGTATACATATATAGAGTGGCCCACCATGTTTTCCCGGTAATTCCCACTCCCAAAAGATGTCACCACTGTCAAATATTTGGACATGTTATGAACCAATGCCGGGCATCCCGACCAGTTTGTAATTTCTGTGGAGAATTTCACGAAACTGAGAATTGGGAAAACAAACTATCTCTTAACTACTGTTTTTAACTGTTCGGGCCAACATAAAACATCCTCAAATCAATGCCCAGTCTACAGATATGAATGTTTGGTCATGAAAGAAAGGTACACCTATACAAGCTATCTAAAGCAGCAGCCATCGACAACTTAAACAAAAGAGGTATCTCCATTCAAAGACCTGATGAGGTACACCGAAGAGACTCTAATTCCTCTAGAGGCTCTTCGGTACGTACGATGTCACCACCTCAAAGCCTACGAACATTCAATAAAACTAAAAATACAGACAACCCAAATAAACTAAAAACAATGCAAATAGCGATAGTTGACGTCCACAAAGAGCAGGAAAACGAAACAAAAATCACCAACGAGATTCAAAACATGAGCATAACGCAAGAGGAGACTCCAATCAATCCACCAACTGATAAGGAGGATGGCATCAGTGAGGTGGAGCGGGATCTAGCTCATCCACACTGAAAGCTACACATTTAATTCCCCCAGATACACAAGTAGACAATAACAAAGACTCACATCTAACTTAAATATTCAAAATAGTCCTAGCATGCTTCAAACTAAACTCAATACCAAATAAATAATATTAGTATATAACATTAAATTTAAAAAAAAATAAAATTTATTATTCAAATTAACTATGAATTCACTTTCTAATCGAACCGAATTCAAATGCGCCACTTGAAACGCGCGTAGTCTATTTAAAAAAAACCCAATGTGAAACATTTCTGTACCATAATAATCCCGATCTCCTATCAGTCACCGAAAAGTGGTTCTCGACTAAAACTGCAAAATTTAAAATCAGAGGATATAATTGTATTAGATGTGACCGAGATTCCCAATCACCAGGCGGCGGCACAGCCATCTTTATTAAAGAACAATATCTATTCGAAAAAATCGATCTAGAAGGTCCCTGGCTGGAGTACATACAAATAGTCGGCATTCGAATTAAATCTATCCTAGGACACCTATATATCATTTCAGTATACATACCCCATAACTCTAAAATCACAGAAAACATGATTGAGGGATTAACCCTGAAATTACCCACGGATGGGAAACTGGTGTTAATGGGGGACTTTAATGCCCACATGACCGAATTCCTACCTTCTCACAATAATAGACTTGGTAAAATAATAGCCAAACTCCAAGAGAATCTTGAACTCAATATCATGAATGATGGAAAATCTACTCACTACTCCTCACACAATCAACCCCGAAGTGTTCTAGATCTGCAACTGGTTACGTCTGATCTAGCCTTGGTATGTACATCTGAGACCCTAGATGAGTGTTTTGGCAGCGACCACTATCCGGTCACATTGGTGATCCCGCTGAAGATGGAAACTACCTGTAACAGCTCAACAAGATTGCAGACGAAGAAAGTAGATTGTTCCATATTTTACGAACAAGTTCTTCTCAAGTTTTCAAACTTCAATAGTAACCCAGGAAACACAACGGAATATTACAACGAGGTCACTCAAGCAATAGTGGACTCTTTGCTGGAGGCAGCTGCCTATGTTCCAAGACAAACCAACAATGCTCCAATCAAACCCTCGTGGTAGACCGCCGAATGCGATGAAGCTGTAAAAGAAAAAAAGAAGGCAAGGAAAGCATATTTGCGTGATTCCTCAAGGGAAAATTTGGAATTATACACTGAGATTGAAAAAAACACAAACAGGATCCTACTTGAACAAAGAAAAAAATCATTCAGAGATATATGTAACTCTATTTCCCCTTCCTTGGAATCAAAACGAATTGGGGTCTTATTAGAGCCTTCTCAGTGAAAAACTCGAAAAACATATCAGGCTCTAATGATCCAGATTCTAAGGAATTGAAGGACCTACAAGAGGACCTGGTCAAAGCGGAAATTCACCCCATAGCTCATATTAATTCAATCCAAATAGAGGAAAATAACATTTACAATCAACAGTTTACTAAAAAGGAATTCTCCTTAGCGTTGCTGAAATGCAAAAAGGATTCTGCCCCGGGTTTGGACCGAATATCTTATTCAACAATCAAAAAACTACCACCACTCTGCCTGGAGGCAATCAGAGTATTTTTCAACGAATGCTTTAAACAATCCAGATTCCCAGAGGCATGGAGGTCGACTCTGGTCCGCTTCCTGCCTAAACCTCACGGTAAAGGTTTTAGGCCGATTTCTCTGACATCTGCCCTGGGGAAACTAATGGAAAGGCTATTTCAAGCCAGACTCGAGCACTTCGCAGAAACGAACAACCTTATTCCGGAGTTTCAATACGGATTCAGAAGAGAAAGATCGGCTCTTGACTGTGTTTCAGCTTTCTCACTAGACATAATAGAAGGCTTTTTTAAAGGAAAAATACTGCGGCTGTAGCTCTGGACATCAAAGGGGCATTTAATGCCCTCCTCCCCTCCGAGGTTTTGGCTCAGCTAAGGATCACTATCACTATAATAGCGCCACTATAATAGTGCCCACTATAATAGCGCTCACTATAATAGTGCCATAGCGCCACTATAATATCGCTCACTATAATAGTGCCATAGTGCTCACTATAATAGCGCCACTATTATAGCACGCACTATAATTGCTCCTCTATAATAGCGCTCACTATAATAGTGCCATAGCGCCACTATAATAGTGCTCACTATAATAGCGTCTTTAAAATTTTATTATTATAAATAATTTTATCAACAAATTTTAATAAAGATTTCAAGAATAATGACATTTCTCGATGAATTTGATTGAAATTTTATTAATCAATTAAAAATAATTGAAATTCTTCAAGTTTATTATTTATGAAAATAATAATTGAATGTTGGAATAGAAATGTGTTAATTTTTTTAAAAATAGTTGATTATAGTGGCGCTATTATAGTGCGTGCTATTATAGTGAGCACTATGGCACTATTATAGTGAGCGCTATTATAGTGGCGCTATTATAGTGCGTGCTATTATAGTGGCGCTATTATAGTGAGCACTATAGCACTATTATAGTGAGCGCCATTATATTGGCGCTATTATAGTGAGCACTATGGCACTATTATAGTGAGCGGTATTATAGTGGCGCTAAATCAGAGTCCCGCTCCAGTTAAACCAGCTTATTTCGATATTAACTGGTCTGAACTTGTATATAACTTAGGTGATCATACAGACACAGAAACTGGCTTCGTCATTAAATCACATGAAGACACGTCAATCCCATACAATCAAATTCTGGAGGAGAAATACCCTAATGGCATGTTTGTCTTTGTAGATGGATCCTATATCGGGAAAAAGAATAGAGCTTCATATGGCATCTATATGCCAGATGCAGATTTGAGACTGGGGGTCAGACTGCAAGGATGTCTCTCACCATTAATGGCCGAGCTCACTGGAATCCACTCAGCCCTTAAATATGTTCTTGAGAGGGGTACAAAGAACCCTATAATCTTGACAGACTCATTACGATCATTGCACTTGATAAACAATCGCCTCGAAAATACAGCATCATGTAAAATTATCCATGAAATCGCGAAACTTTTGATGATAATCTCACACAAAAATCGAAACCCCTGCATTGTCTGGATTCCGGCTCACACAGGAATCAATGGCAATGAGGTGGCTGATAAATTGGCTAAAACAGCCTTGGGACTCCAGATAGGAAAAACGGCGATATTCAACAAAGAGGACATCAAAAATCTAATAAAAAATGATTTTAGGGCCTCGTTGGACAGAGATTGGCCTTTCTTCCCGGAAGCCAGAACGCAACAGACCTATTTCAAATATATCACCAACAAATCTGAAAGACCCTGATACAGGAGATTCGATCTCCCTCGAAGATCGATTAACCTGGTCACCAGACTCAGGACGGGACACGTCTGCGTTGGGGAGCTGTTTCTTCGGCTGGGTTGGAACATACCCCCGGAATGTAGATGCGGATTCAGTCCCAGCTCGATTAAGCATTGCATTGAGGATTGTCCCTTGCTCAATTAAGGAAGGGTCAAGTTCACCTAATATTACAATAAAAGATTCAACAGCAATAACATCCGTCTGCCTCAATGGAACCTCCTCTTATACAAACCCGATCTTGAAACAGTTGTTGAAATTAACAACCTATTATTTCATAAAGATATAATAATATAACACCAAATAAACCCCCGGGATGGGATACAGAAAAACACAAACTTTGGGAATGTATATATGTAAATACGTTAAAATTTAGTATTAAATTTGTTAATTTTTATCAAATAAATATATAATAGGAAGGGTTAATAATTTGAAACCTTATGTGAATTACCTAACCTAGGAAATGTAGTCTTATACTTAAGAAGTGATAAGCAGATTTAACAACTAAAGAATACCAATATTAACTTTAAGAAACTGGCTTGCTCTCGGTTGTATAAAGTTATAGCAAATCACAAAATACAAACTTTAAAATTTGTTAAAAAATAATAAAAAACAAAAAAAACAAAATAATAATTAAAAAATAAATTTTATTACTGTTACTGCTGTTAAAATGTTTAATTATATATTTATATGTTTATATTATTACTATTAAGTCGAAGTATGCTTAACAAACAGGGTAACTATATTATAATAAGTAAGAAATTAATGGAGCATGTGATCTAGATTTTAAAAAGACAAGGATATAGAATTACGGAAAATAAATAATAATTTTTATGTATATATATATATATATATATATAGATCATTCGAAGGGAGGAAGAACTAGGAAAGCACTGGGAATAAATCTCAACCCATCTTTAAACCCCTCAGCCAAAATTAAATAAGAAAAAGAAAACATTATCATTATCTATAATTAATTAAAAGTGCATAACGTAAGGAAAGGAGACTGAAATGGCAGGGGGCAATAATAGTTAAATAATATCGGAGTACTAACAAAAAGTCAAATAAAACAAAAAAAATAAATAAATAAAAAAAATAATAAAAAAATATATATATATATAATAAATAAATAAACAATTTAGTGGATAAATAAAACATTTAAAATATCGAAAATTATTATTATTCTTTTGAGTTGGTTTTTTGTAGTCAGGGGGCTTCGCCCCCCGAACTCCCCTCGCGCGATCAACTAGTAAGTACGTTGACAGTGGTTCTGGGTTCCGAATTTTATGTACGCGTTTCTCAACATTCTTTTCAGTTATGTATGTTTTTCAGTGTCAACGCCTTTTTATGATTTTGTTATAAAAAGTATCGTGCGCAACACGTGTGTCGGCATTTTGGAACTCGCGCTTCTTTTTCGTAACTTGTCTCCGGTGAGACTCGTTATAAAAACTTAGCGCTCGTTCCAAAAAGGCCGCTAGTTCACACTTGTTACGCAATGTACTATTTTTCTCAAGGAAAATTCTCTCAAGAAAATTCGTATCGTACATTTATTTGTTTATAACAAATTAAATAAATTGCTTATTTAGTCTACATTCATAAATATTGTTTAACTGGAACTCCTTTTTCAATTATTGTTGCATAGATAAAAAGAAATGCATTTTAATTAAAAATATACTTAAAAACATTTTTTTCCTCATCGACACTGGCTCAGACGTTTCAATAATTCCGGCTGATACGAAGTCAAAGTGCGCTTTATGCTGCGAATAATTTGCGCATAAACGCATATGGTGAGAGAAGACTTTCGCTGAGCTTCGGTCTTGGTCGTCAATTCAATTAATTAATTATTCAATTAATTAATTAATCCCAATCTGCCCTGGAAATTAATTGTTGCGTCAGTGCCCTATCCTATACTTCACGCTGATTTCTTAGCAAATTACGGTCTTACCGTGGATTCAAAGTCTTGAAAATTAATGGATTCCCCGGAAAAACTAAAAGCAGCAAAGGACAAATTTAGTGACTGGATGAAATAAGGTGTTTGGTGACACTTATCTGTTTTCATGGCTTCACCAATTTATTTGGTACCCAAAGAGGATGGTACGTGGAGAGTCTGTGTCGACGACACTCGTCTTATTTCAGTTACAGTTCCAGATACCTTTCCAGTTCCCAATCTTCACGATTTTGCTTCTAATCTTCAAGGTAAAACCTGTTTTTCCCAGCCCGACTTGCATGCGGCTTTCAATCAAACCCTGTTCACCCTGACGATGTTGCCAAAACGGCAGTAATTACTCCGTTTGGCCTGCGTACCTTTCCACACTATATCTTACGCGCCGTAAGTAACCTTGATTTTGTATTCGCTTACTTGGATGACATCCTCATGGCGTCCTCAAATTTTAAGGAGCACGAGGAGCTGATAGGTTTTGGCAACCACTTGCCTTTTTCTCCCGAAAGTTAACTTACGCGCAGAGGAAATATAACGCATATGACAGGGAGTTAACCGCTTTTTACGAGTCTGTCAAGTACTTCCGATACTTACTCGAGGGTCAAACTTCAAAATTTGCACCGACCATGAACCATTAGTTTATATCTTTCAAAAAAAGTCCACGCAAAGCCTTTTCTCGCCAACAGCGACAAATTTCATTTTTGTCCCAATTCACTAACGTAGTCGAGCATTTGTCTGGTGTTGACAATGTGGTCGCGAATTGGTTATCACGGGTTGAACTAGTCACGATGCTCAATTAGTTTAGTCTTTCTGAGTTTCCAAAGGCTCAGAAAGTCGACGAAGAATTAAAAAGTCTTATGTCGGATGTCAAAATTGCCAAAAGGCTAAAGTATCGAAGCACACAACGTTGTTGTCTTCCCCTTCGTTGTCCCGGACAGCCGACTTCGCCATATGCGAATTGTTTAGTTAACATAGTTAACAATTTCCTATATTTTTGTGGGGATCGAGCACGATAAAATTGGTTTCTGCAACTTATAATATTTTCTCTCGCACCTGCGTGCTGCATGAATTCCCGCGCTTATTATAATAGTTGTGTTTGGAACCACTAAAGTGAAACGCGCATTGTATTTGCGTTACATTCAATTTTAATAAATTTTATTATTTAAGTGTTAGAATATTCCTTTTAAATTAAACCACATTCCCCAAAGTAACACGCGAATTTGTGAGGATTCCCTTTTGATTATTTTAGACATTTTTAACCTTATTAAATAAAAATGAAATTACACATTTTTGGAACAACTGGCGCAATCTCTTGGCTCCATGTACCACTAAACAACTGACACATGTGTTCTTGTTGCCAATTGATATACAAAACCATTTACATAAATTAAAGTTTTTTATTCTTGTTTTCATCTTTAATGATTTCTATTATGTGCATATTTTATTAAAATTACGTCACTGAAAGGAAAAAAATATTTTGTTAGTTGTGTTCAAGAAAAGGTCATTGCAGTTTCGGCTGTTGGAAACTACTCCTTAACCTCGGTGATCGCAAGCCACAGAGTCTCACCACTGTGATTTACCATCAGTTAGAGAGTTAACTATGCACAGTTTCAAGCATCCCAATCGCCAATGACCTTTTCTTAACCCTTAAATCGCACACTGCCGAATCCATCCTTAAACCGCACACTGGGTGTGCGACACCCGGGGACTTTTAAGTGTGTTCTCCAAGTTGGAATAGGATATTATCTTTTGGAAAAATTATCTTACATAGCTCAATACATCTATTTTGAAGGAGAATATGTTTCATAATGATTTAAATAATTAGAAAAAAAAATTTTTAACAACTGAAATTACCTTAAACCAAAAAATGGGTGTCAGACAAGCAGAAATTTTTCGCCGTCAACTACATAAAATTATTAAATAAACAAAGACACTCGGCAGACTAATGTCACGGACGAAACATAATGTCAAGTACAAAATATACTGTCTAATATCAACACATGTTCCATTTTTACGAATTTAACCGAAATATTAGAATAAAAAGCTAGAATATAGGTGTCGCACACCCAGGGTGCGGTTTAAGGGTTAAAACAAAATAATTTTTTCATGTGAGTAACTTAATTTTAATAAAAAATACACATAATAAAATTCATTATATATAAAATCAACAATAAAAAAATGTAATATATGTAAACTGTTTTGTATAGCAATTTCCTTGTTACTCTAACTAACCGACATTAGATATTTCTCGTATACGGTAAGTAGATTTTGTATTAAATTTAATTATTTTATATAAGAACATTTATATAATAAATAAATAATAATATATTTATTAATTAGTAATGAAAAAAACTAATTTATTTTACCGCCAATACAAAATCGTGCTTACCGCATCCGAGAAATATCTAATGTCGGTAAGTTAGAGTAACAAGGAATTATCAAATTCTAACCTTTTTCAGTGTGAATAAATTTTTTGAACAAAATTATCCTTTTTTTCTTAAAACTTCATTTCCCTTATAAATTTAGCTTTGTTTTACTTTAAAAATTCATTTCTATTATCTACATTTACTTTAAAATAGTGTTATATTAAGAAAAGTGCTTTAAAAGTCACCTCGTATACAAGCATCCATACACTTCTCATTACAGAAAAGGCTCGTATGAGAGTTTTCTCATATTTCTCATACGAGCTACCGAGCTCGTATACGAACTCCGCGGTCCGTGTATAGAATTTTTTTTACTGGGTTTCTACAAGAAGAACACATGCAACAGTTGATTAGTGGTACATAGAACCAAAAGATGGCACCAAAGGGGAAAAAATGTCAAATTTTAATTATTTTTAACTGTAAATTAACAATAGTAAAATATCACAATTTTTTAAAAATCATTACAATATATAAAATACTCATCCTGTGTATTTATGTTAAAAAATGAATTCTCCAATTGTTTAATGTCATAGTTTTACATAGTTTTATAAAATATCGCATAAATTTCCATGAATTACTGCGGAAATTTCCATAAATTACCTCGAAAATTTCCGTAAATGACTGAAATCCAAAATTTTAATGGTGATTTTTGCTTTACATATTTTTATAAATTATCTCAAAATTTACCAAAATTTTATGATTTATTGCGAAAATTTCTATAAATTACTGCAAAATTGTTGTAGTTGTTTACAACAAATTTAATTCATTTTTCAATAATAATTCGGCGAGGAACCGTTTGGGTGTCTTTAGGAAACATAAATTAAGAATTCAAACGGCATTCTTTTTATAAAGGTTTTTTCTAGACAACAAACCTCAAAAACTATTTTTTTAATCTTTTACAATTTTTTATACCTACACATTGAACTTAAAAAGTCGAAAAATGATGTGTTTTTGGACAATCTTCTCCTGTAGAAAATATTATGTGGAAGACATGTTAAATTTGAGAGATTTGTTGTCCAGTTTTTCAGACAAAGAATTAAATGGTTTTTGATATATTAAAATTTTAGTCATTTAGAAATTCTGACTAGAATCATAGCTAGGTCTGGACAGATCTTTCAGTTTAGCATCGCTCGTCGCAGCCTAGAACTTGCAAAATAAAAAATTTTTGCTATCTAAAAATTCTGACTAGAATCAGAGTTGGCTCTGGCTAGACAATCCAGAACAGACAAAATAGCTACAGTCTGGCATGTAGCTAAGTATCACCATAACTGGGTCAAATCAGATCTTCCAGACTTGCAAGGCTAGACGCTTTCTAGTTTGCGCCAGACATGACTCTAGACGTTCTAGAAGATTTTTCTACACGGGTGCTGCCGCGCAGGCGCATTCGCGACTTCCACATTGAAATGAAAAGGTCTATTGATCACCAACAGTGTTGGAGGTTCAAAAATTCAAAATATATTAAAATTTTACAAAATTTTTAGAAATACCAAATGATAGACCCAATATGAAGGATTAGTTTTTAAAAATGACCCAATTTACTCAAAACTTGTTACTCGAGGGTTCTTGGGGTCACTGATTACAAATCTGTACTCAATTTTCAAAAATACAAAATGGCGGACCCAACATGGCGGTATGGAAAATATGTCCTACATCTCGTAGCAGATTGAGGTTAGGTAAGGCCGAATATTAAGAGAATGTAGTTACTCGGCTGTGGATCTAAACAATCCCAATCGTGTATGGGCACGACAAGGTGCCACACAGCGAACCATTTTTTGTTTAACCCATTAAGTCCGATGAAGAAACCAGCCATTGTATTAAAAAACTAATAATTGGATTCATAGGCAAATGGAATAAAAATATATACCTGTTTTTTTGTTTTCTAATTTCCAATTGTTAAACAACAATTGTTTAAACAAATTAACAAAAATTAATAATTTTTTGAAATCTGTTAACGCCAATCGATTCTACGTGAAAAAATAAGAATATTTTGTATAGGTCATTTTTCTCACCAAGTCGTATTTTGTTTATAAAATTGTTATATACAAATTAAGCTGCGTAAAGGGTGTTTCATCCCAAGCATAAATAATTGGATTTTAAGTAAAACTAACAATTGGATTCATAGGCAAATGGAAAAAAATATATATATGTCACGGTGGTCTTGAATCAACTTTGAATAAAATGTCTTTGCACATCCCTTTTTTTTGCTGATTTGGGTTATTTGCATTCGAAATAATATGTAAAAAATTTATAGCCCATAACTTGTCGAGCCGTTTTTGAGAAAACTCATTTTGAAAAAAAATCATCAGTAAGTTTTTTTTATAATAAAAGGCAATTCTTTCGTTTTATACTGCATTAATTTCTTTCTTGAGTTCCCTAGATAATTTTTTATAAAATTTTATATTTAATTTTTTACATTTTATTGTTCGGATTTACCCCAAGATTTAGAAAATTTCTTTAAATTTGGTGTAAATCCTGACAGCTTAATTTCTAAGAAAGGTTTAAAATAAAGTTATCTTAAGTATACTACTCTATTAAGGGATAGAACTTGAAAAAAATTCATACTAGATGTATAAAAGTTGAATCAGTTAAGTGTTGTAATATCATAAAAGTTAATCAATTAACGATTCAAAAAGTAATAATGAAAAACATATATAGCTTTAACAAATTTTAATGGATTTTAATAAAACTTGATAAAGAAAAGTTTTTGGGATTATTGAATACGAATACAAAGTCAGATTTTGAAAATTAAAAATGCCGGATCCAATATGCCGGACTTTTTTAAAAATTAGTCGAATTACAATACTTACACCACCTTTTAAAATGTAATAGAAGCTCTGTCCAGATTTACACTAAGTTTTTAAATTATCCTGTTGACAATTGTCGAGATAAAACCATGGAAGTAGTCAGAATCTCTTTTAAAGGATCTGAGCTTAAAATATTGACGTCGAACTGAATTTTTAATTTGTAAATTAAGATCCAACACCTTTTGTCCGTATTTGCCCACTGTCCGGATTTACCCCAACTGACCCTAATACTTTTCTTTAATTTTAAATAATATTTCTGACACAATAAGTCAGTTCTGTTTAAATATTACAATACATGTTAAGGCACATATTTTTGCCAATTTACGGAAATTATACCAGTTACTGTACAGAAAAAAATTAACGAAAAGGTTATATATAATATATATATAAAAACGGCTCGACAAGTTATGGGCTATAAATTTTTTACACATTATTTAAAATGCAAATAACCCAAATCATCAAAAAAAATGATGTGCTAGGACATTTCATTCAAAGTTGATTCAAGGCCACCGTGATGTTTTTTTGTTTTTAATTTCCAATTGTTTTACAACAATTGTTAGTTTTGCCTATGAATCCAATTGTTCTTGCTTGGGATGAAACACCCTTAACGCAGCTTTATTTGTTTATAACAATTTTATAAACAAACTACGACTTGGTGAGAAAAATGACTTTTACAAAATATTCTTATTTTTTCACCTAGAATAGATTGGCGTTAACAGATTTCAAAATTCTTTAAATTTTTTTTAATTTGTTTAAAAAATTGTTGTTAAACAATTGGAAATTAAAACTAAAAAAACAGGTATATATTTTTTTCCATTTGCCTATGAATCCAATTGTTAGTTTTACTTAAAATCCAATTATTTATGCTTGGGATGAAACACCCTTTACGCAGCTTAATTTGTATATAACAATTTTATAAACAAAATACGACTTGGTGAGAGAAATGACCTATACAAAATATTCTTATTTTTTCACGTAGAATCGATTGGCGTTAACAGATTTCAAATTTTTTTAAATTTTTGTCAATTTGTTTAAACAATTGTTGTTAAACAATTGGAAATTAAAACCAAAAAAACAGGTATATATTTTTCCATTTGCCTCGGAATCCAATTGTTAGTTTTTTAGTACAATTGCTGTTTCCTTCATGGGACTTAATGGGTTAAATGGCCCAATCTACTCGAAACTTGTTACCCGGAAGTTTTTGGAGTCGCTGATTATAAATATTAACTCATTTTTCAAAAATATACAATGTCTGACCCAATATTGCTGACTATTTTTTTAAATGACTAAATTTACTAAAACTTGTTACACAAAGGTTTTTCACGTCGCACAGTGGTCTTAATTTTGAATCTACCTGGTCAAAATTGTTTTCTCTAAAATGCTTCCATAGATTTTAATGAAATTTGTCATTCAGGGGTTTTTGGGGTTTTAAAAAGTTAACGGATTTTAATAAAACACAGTATTATTAGGTTTTTAGGGTCGCTGATTACGAATTTAAAATCAGTTTTTAAAAATTTTAAATGTCAGATCTAATATATTGGATAATATTTAAAAGAATAATTCATTTAATTTACAAGTTAAATGTTTCCAGTAAATAAATGGAATATTCTTTATTTTAATAATTAAAAATAGTTTTTAAATCATTTTCTGTTTTTTATTATAATGTTTTAAATTAAGGTAACTATAAGTTAACAAAATTAAAATGTAAAAGAATATCATATATCGCGGCGCCTCGTTGATCCGTTCGCACTAATACATCGCGTGTCACCCGATTTAAAGACAAATATTTCGAAAAATAGCAAAAAGTAGCATAAACTTTTTATATCTATCGAAAGGTGACGTCTTTATCAGTAATTCTCAATAAATACTTTTTCGGCAAAAGTCGGATGAATTAACTTATGCTAGTTTAAATTTTATAATATATAAATACTATAAATACTTACTGCCAGTGGTTGGTTTTTAATACTAAAATTAAAAATAGTGGAATATTTGTTACATTACCTAATAGCAGTAAAACGAACTGCTAAATTGATATAAGCATTACTCAAATAATATTATTTAAAAGGTTATTACCAGGAAATAATTGAAGGTGTGAGTTTTACGACAAAATCGACTGTACGCGAGAATGATGAGAGGTTGAAGCTATGTTACATCATTTTAAAAATATTTTAAAAGTTTGAAAATATTTTTAATCAAACACCACAGACATATTAAATCATAAAATAATTTAAAAATTTTTTTGAAGAATTCGATTTTTGTACTCTTGGCCAGCTAGAATCAGCTCACAGACCACTGTGCGTCGCTGCTTACAAATCTAAACACAATTTTCTAAAATACAAAATGTCGGACTAATTTCTGTTTAAATAATCCAATTTACTCAAAACTTGTTACTCAGGGTTTTTGAGGTCGCTGATTACAAAACTGAACTCAATTTTCTAAAATACCAAATGGCGGACCCCATATGGCGGACTTAATCAATTTTTTTTTAGTTTTTATTTCATACTAACAACAATTTAAACTTCAATAGTTTTCATTCCAATAAAATACTAAAATAATATTTAAAATATTGAACATAATATAGTTCTCAAGAATATAAAATCCCTCAAGATTTTTAAGAAATTGTCAAAGTCATCAAAAAGCAATTTCACACAAAGGACTCTTAG
Source organism: Leptopilina myrica (nomen nudum) (assembly GCA_032872475.1). Classification (NCBI taxonomy): domain Eukaryota; kingdom Metazoa; phylum Arthropoda; class Insecta; order Hymenoptera; family Figitidae; genus Leptopilina; species Leptopilina myrica (nomen nudum). Next base: position 14,808,488 of record CM065462.1, on the reverse strand, counting down.
TTAGTACAGTAGAGACTCTATTATCTGGACAAATTTAAAATTTTTAAAAAAATTTTAATATAAAGTTTATAAGGTCTCAAGCCATTAATTTCTATTTTAAATTTAAAAACGTGAATTTTTACACGAAATATTGCGTTTTAAAGTGTTTTAATTCTTTTGAGAAAATTTTTATGTAAATATTTTGAAATATTTTTAACTAAATTTTTATTATTGTTGACTTTAAAAGTTTTAGTCTGTTTCAGTGTTATTTTAATACATATGCAAATAAATACGTAAAATTATGAATCAAAAATTTGTTTAATTCGTACTTTACTCGATTATCTGGATTTTCGATTATCCGGACAAGCGCCTGCATCCATTAGTCCGGATAATGGAGTCTCTACTGTATTAGTAAAAATACTGTATCACGCCATTTTTAAGGAATGTGCAAGCTTGCAAAAAGCTTGCCTAGTAACAATGAGGTTTAAGGGGTCATGTGCAACGGAATCCCCCACCTTACCGATTCTAAACTGCTTTCCAAAGTGCGACTAATTATTTTCACAGAATTATCTAATTTTCCCGCAGAGCAGATGATTTTATATTTTTGAATTTTCTTTCCCGCAAAAGCGGAGTTTTTCTATTTTTTTCCCAATATAAGGGTTGAATTTAATTGAATTGAATTTAAAATCTGTTGATAATTTAGATAAATTTTTAAATAAATATATATATATATATATATATCTTTATAAATAAGATCAGACTTTTGTCTGTACATTGCATAGAATTTGAAAATTCATGTTTAGTTTTTCTATTTGAGTAGTAAGAATTACAAAAATGACAATAAAAAAAATTATTTATGTATGCATGCATGTATGTATGTATGTATGTATGTATGTACGCAATATTTTGTCCGGGTTAAACACAAAGACTACTTGACCGATTAAAACGAAACTTTACAGGCTCTTAGGTATTAGTCTAACTTAAATTTATAGCCATATCCGATTGAAAAATATTAAACTGAACAAAATTTTTACCTTTTTTAAAAAATATTAAAAATAAAAAAAATTAATATTTTTTAATTTTTGACGGATTGATGCGATACTATTTGTAGTTAATTTTTTTTTAGATAAATACAATTCCTTTTTGCAATAAAATAAAGAAAATAATGAATGTAAATTTTTAATTAATTTTTTTAATTTTCGAAAAAAAATTTTAATTAATTTTTTTGATAAATAATATGTAATTGTTTAATTTAATTTTGAATTGAAATATTTAATTTTGAATTAAAAATTTTATTTCTATTTTCAATCAATATTAAATAAAAAATAAATAAAATATTAAATTAGAAGATAAAAAATAGAAACAATGCAATGTGCTGATGTAGGAACAATAAAACAATAGAATATATATATATAAAATGAGACTTTTGTCTGTACATTGCTCAGAACTTAAAATTTTACACATAATTATTCGTTTTGAGCATCCAGGATTCCAAAAATGCCAATAAAAAATTTCGTGTATGTATGTATGTATGTCCGTATGTCACAGAATCTTTGTTCGCGAATCACTTAAAAACGGCTCAACCGTTTGAAACCAAATTTGGCAGAATGTTTAACCTTAGGCCAAGGAAGGTTTTTAAATTTACAGATTTGAAAAATATTAATTAGAACGGGAGATATTCAATTTTTTCAAAAAATTAAAAATTTTTAAATTCTGTACATTGCTTCAAACTTCAAAATTTTAGCATAAATAGTTGTTATTGACATCAATGATTCCAGAAAATTGAATGGATAAATAATTCTAAATTGTATTATTTTGACGTTAAAATCTTAATCAAAGATCCCAAACATACTAATGACTTAAGTTTAATAGTAATTAGTATCAGTTATATTTTTCTTAATTTTTGACATTAAAACCATTTTTAAACAGATATTTTAAAAGCTTTCCATTAAAAAATGTGTAATTTTCAATTTTTTGAAAATATTTTTATATTTATATCTTAGTTACAGGATAGTATTTTTTGCAAAATTATACTAAAGTGTGCCAAAATAACATGTAATACTCAAGTATAGAAAGTTTAAAAACAATCCATGATACATACATTAAAACTTCTAAGATTATTTCTGAAATCCTTTATGTGAAAAACAACTATTTATGCTAAAATTTTGAAGTTTGAAGCAATGTGCAGGCAGGCGTCTGATTTTATTAATAAGCATTGTTTCTATTTTTTATCTTCTAATTTAATATTTTATTTATTTTTTATTTAATATTGATTGAAAATAGAAATAAAATTTTTAATTCAAAATTACATATTTCAATTCAAAATTAAATTAAACAATTACATATTATTTATCAAAAAAATTAATTAAAATTTTTTTTCGAAAATTAAAAAAATTAATTAAAAATTTACATTCATTATTTTCTTTATTTTATTGCAAAAAGGAATTGTATTTATCTAAAAAAAATTAACTACAAATAGTATCGCATCAATCCGTCAAAAATTAAAAAATATTAATTTTTTTTATTTTTAATATTTTTTGAAAAAGTTATAACTTTTGTTCAGTTTAATATTTTTCAATCGGATGTGGCTATAAATTTAAGTTAGACTAATACCTAAGAGCCTGTAAAGTTTCGTTTTAATCGGTCAAGTAGTCTTTGTGTTTATCCCGGACAAAATATTGCCTACAGACATACATACAAACATACATACATACATACATACATACATACATACATACACACAGACATACATACATACATACATACATACATACATAATTTGTTTTATTGTCATTTTTGGAATTCTTACTACTCAAATAGAAAAACTAAACATGAATTCTCAAATTCTATACAATGTACAGACAAAAGTCTGATCTTATTTATAAAGATATATAGTCATTTCGGGTAAATGTAAATAGTAGATGTTTCAGCTAAATTTACAAATTTAAAAATATGTTCGACATCAATATTTTTACCTCAGTTCAGCTACAAGATGTTCTGAGTCCCGTGTGGAAAAATTTTAGCGCGCTGACCAAGCGCTTAAGAGACCGCCTAACGTCTTTGTAGACCAAGGACAGACTCTTTGTAGTCGAGCGGCTGTTCAGAATTGAAACGAAACTTCCACGCTATCGTCTACACTGTTAAAAATGTTCTGAATTTTACGATAAAATTCTGATACAAATGTTACTTAATTTTCAAAACGACGGTACTGAAATCATTTGTAAGTTACATTTGCTTGAAATTTACTACACGTTTCTTATAATTCCTAAATGTTACTTAAAAATCAAAACTTTTAGTAAAAATCCTTAATGAGTATCGGAATTCTAACTTCAGCCAAGCAAAACTCAGTAACAACTTAAGGAAATTTAATAAAATGTAACTGAAAATTTGAGAATCGTTTCAGAAAGTATAAAGAGTAACTGAAAATTACGAAACTGTCACAAAAATTTAAGTTACTGCAGCCGAATTAAGGTGCGCACGGTTACTTTCGCGCAGCTTGGATCAGTTGCAAAAAAGGCATAACTGAAGTTAGAAAGAACAGATTTTACTCCATATGTTTCTTAAAACTTATACTTTACAGCATATTCTCATAGCCTCCCTTGGTCGAGCGCGTCTAGGCGCGCTCCCAATGGTTGAAGGCTCCATAAAAAAAACCCTACGCTCAGACACCACTATAAGGCTGAGAGTTCAAATCGTGGTAGATAGATAAATAGATACTTCCGTAAAAATGTTCATAATAATTTTTTTTAAATTAATTTACATTTATTTTAATATATCAGAATATAATATAAACAGATTACATTTTTTACATAAATATTCAAATGATTTAAGTTACGAAAAATTACGAAACTGTAACAAAATTTTCAGAAAATAGCAACGGAAGTTTTATGCTGTTACCCATTACTGAAAATTACGAAACGGTAACAAAATTTTTGGTGAATTGGACTGAATATTTGTTCAGTCCTATGTATCTATAAATAATGAAACGTTTCTAAATTTTACGTAACATGTAACTGCATAAAACTTCCGTTGCTTGTTTCTGAAAAATCCTACAAAAATTTTTAACAGTATAGAATAGACCAGCGTTTCTGGTCTGATCAGCAGTGCTAATAAATCCTAATTTACGTCTATTCAAAATTTCTCATTGTATGTTATGACAACTATTCTTAGAATGATAAGACTTAATTGTGTTTGAAATAATTTTAATGGCTTTTTTACATAAAAAGTATATAAAAATATTTTAACTTTCTGTATTTTTCACATCAACTTTCTTTAAGCGTAAGTCTTTGTGCCCCTTCCAATCTTTGGCATTGGAGATAGAAGTCTTTTTGTAAAATAAAATTTACTGCAAATCAAAACAGCCAGATGAAACTAGCCACGGTGGTCTTGAATCAACTTTGAATGAAATGTCTTAGCACATCATTTTTTTTTGCTAATTTGGGTTATTTGCATTCTAAATAATGTGTGAAAAATTTATAGCCCATAACTTGTCGAGTCATTTTTATATATAATATATTATATATAACCTTTTCGTTAATTTTTTTTCTGTACAGTAACTGGTATAATTTCCGTAAATTGGCAAAAATATGTGCCTTAACATGTATTGTAATATTTAAACAAAACTGACTTATTTTGTCAGAAATATTATTTAAATTGTTATATTATATTATTTAAAATTAAAGAAAAGTATTAGGGTCAGTTGGGATAAATCCGGACAGAGGGCAAATACGGACAAAAGGTGTTAGATCTTAACTTACAAATTTAAAATTCAGTTCGACGTCAATATTTTAAGCTCAGATCCTTTAAAACAGATTCTGACTACTTCTATGATTTTATCTCGACAATTGTCAACAGGATAATTTAAAAACTTAGTGTAAATCTGGACAGAGCTTCTATTACATTTTAAAAAGTGGTGTAAGTAGTGTAATTCGATTAATTTTTAAAAAAGTCCGGCATATTGGATCCGGCATTTTTAATTTTCAGAATCTGACTTTGTATTCGTATTCAATAATCCCAAAAACTTTTCTTTATCAAGTTTTATTAAAATCCATATAAATTTGTTAAAGCTATATATGTTTTTGATTATTACTTTTTGAATCGTTAATTGATTAACTTTTATGATACTACAACACTTAACTGATTCAACTTTTATACATCTACAGTAGAGACTCTATTATCCAGACCCCTATTATCCGGATATTCGATTATCTGGACAAATTCAAAATAAAAATTTTTTTTTTAATATAAAGTTTATAAGGTCTCAAGCCGTTAACTTCTATTTTAAATCCCAACTCAATTCAAAAACGTGAATTTTTACACGAAATGTTGCGTTTTAAAGTGTTTTAATGATTTTAAGAAAATGTTTATGTAAATATTTTGAAATATTTCTAACTAAATATTTACTATTGTTGACTTTAAATGTTTTAGTTTACTTCAGTCTTAATTTAATACATATGCAAATAAATACAGAAAATTATGAATCAAAAATTTGTTTAATTCGTACTTTACTCGATTATCCGGATTTTCGATTATCCGGATAAGTGCCTGCATCCATTAGTCCGGATAATGGAGTCTCTACTGTAGTATGAATTTTTTGCAAGTTGTTCTATCCCTTAATAGAGTAGTATACTTAAGATAACTTTATTTTAAACCTTTCTTAGAAACTAAGCTGTCAGGATTTACCCCAAATTTAATTAAATTTTCTAAATCTTGGGGTAAATCCGAACAATAAAATGTAAAAAATTAAATATAAAATTTTATAAAAAATAAAAAATTATCTAGGGAACTCAAGAAAGAAATTAATGCAGTATAGAACGAAAGAATTGCCTTTTATTATAAAAAACTTACGTCATTTGTGAAAAATAGGTATTTTGTCCGGATTTACCCCAACTGACCCTATTTTAATTAATATTATGCTTAAATCCATAATTTGATACAAATATGTAACATTTTAAATAAAAAACTGATGTTTTTTTTCAAAATGAGTTTTCTCAAAAACGGCTCGACAAGTTATGGGCTATAAATTTTTTACATATTATTTAGAATGCAAATGACCCAAATCAGCAAAAAAAGGGATGTGCAAAGACTTTTCAATCCAAGTTGATTCAAGACCACCGTGTAGCAGTTGTATTCAGCACCAATCTTTAGGCGTCAAGCATTATTTAATGAAATTGATAAATAGAAACTTACTATACTTGCTATTTAGTAGATATTTATTCTCAAACAACAGTACTCGATGGTTTTTTAAATTATTAAGCATTACTAAATTTGAAGGAGAGGCATATTGATAGATGACGCCTAAACATTGATGCTGAGTATGACTGCTAGCTTCAGCCGAGTAATCAAAACTCATAGAAACACATTAAAATCTATTTTTTTCAGTGCACATTTAAAATGAATTTAAACAGAAAACAACAACAACATAGCACATTATTATTCACATAAAACAGAAACCACAACGAATACTAAAAATCACAAAGAAAATGTACCATACGCTGACTGATCTAACGACGCCAAACAACGCGACGCCATTAGGCGCCATGTTACTTAACAGCTGGGCACACATCGACGCATGCGCATATAACATCCTAGACCAAATCTAGACGGTCTTCATAACACCGTAGTAGACGGACATATTTGACTTAGGTTTCTTATTATATATTTTTCCACACGGCTAATTTTACTTTTTTATTTTGTCAATTAATTTTTATAGGTTATGTTTTGTAATTACAATACGATACTTACCTCCACTATTTAAAAACAAAGAAATTTACAACATAATTGGATTGTGAAGTTTAAAAAAATTATGTATTCTAACTTTAATTTAATTTATATAATATAATTTATAAAATTTGGTTAAAATTCGACCATGTGTAATATCAACTGCACGGAAAAAATTAGTTGCTGAAATTTTCCTCGACTTTGTAGAAGACTTTCGGATGTAGTCGAAAGTATTTAAATTTTTAAATCACTCTGTTTTAAAAATTATATTGAAAGATCGAAAAAAAAATGTACTACATTCGAAGAGAATTTAGAAAAAGGATTTGAAACTTTCAGCGACAGTCGAGGAAAATGAAAACACAGCCAGCGCGAACGATTCAGCGACAGTCGAGGAAAATGAAATCACAGCCAGCGCGAACGATTCAGCGACAGTCGAGGAAAATGAAAACACAGCCAGTGCGAACGATTCGGCGACAGTCGAGGAAAAAAGACGTGTCCAAATTTTCTTCTACAGTATTCTAAACTTTCAACGATAGTCGCGGAAAATGAAAAATTCTGCGGACCAGTAAAAAAAATTCTTTCAGTTCTTATTTATTTCATTCCTTTTATGCCTTATATTTAATTACAATCCTACATTTATACATAATCACGACACTCATCACATGTAATTTGACACTATTTAATCACTAATAACCTGCCTAAAACTAAATAGCTAACACCAATACGCATATTATCCTACACTTTCGTTGTTTCGCACGCTATATGAATCTACTTTTTCATCGTCCTTATATACTAAATGGAACCTTTCTTTACCGCTTGTGAGAAAAAGTGCAATATTTTGAAAATTAAAAATCTCAAATATTTCTCTTCAACATATTTTAGAATTTTAAAGAGTATTTCAGTATACGTTAAGGACTATTTTACAATTATTTTTAATTTATTAAATGAATAGAAAAATGATAATATTTAATTAAAATAATAACTAAGGCAATAAAATTATTTTCTGTTCATTATTCTAAAAACTTATTTAACGATTAATAATTATATTTTATATATACATATAAAAAGATTTTAATCCTCCAATATATAATTCACAAACACTGTAGACAAGAATTTGTAAATGAACGGTATTAAATTGACTGCAGATCGCGTTTATCGCCTGAGAGTATGCGCATCTTTTCTGCGCACCGTTTTCCTCGACTCGTCGACGAAACTTTCTATAAGGCTATTCAAGTTGGGTGGGGGAAAATTCAAGATGGCCGTTTACTGGTGCACAAACTTGTATACAAAATGTATGGGATAGAGTCTAATTTTTTAAATATCTCGCTTAAACGAAATTTTTAACCATAAGTTTATTAGGATTTTATGTTTTATTTTTAATGAACTATTTTTTGCAATTATAAAATCGAAAAATTTAAAAAATCGATTTTTATTATTGCAAAAAATAGTTCATTAAAAATAAAACATAAAATCCTAATAAACTTATGGTTAAAAATTTCGTTTAAGCGAGATATTTAAAAAATTAGACTCTATCCCATACATTTTGTATACAAGTTTGTGCACCAGTAAACGGCCATCTTGAATTTTCCCCCACCCAACTTGAATAGCCTTATGAAAGTGTTACAATAATTCCACGACTTTTTTTCCGCTACTAGGTTTATAAAAAGTCTTCGACTTTTTTTAGAGAATTTCTGCTAAAATCATAGAGTATTTCTATACGTTTATAAAGTATTTTTTCATATCCGAGAGTCTTCGAGTAGTAGCTGAAAACTTCAGCGACTAATTTTTTCCGTGTGAATGTTATGCACGCCAACTGTAAACTGTCATAACTTATTGCGTCTTGCAAGTCACTGCTCTGAGCTTGAAAAGACCGTCTAGATAGACGGACTCAACGAGGTCTATTAAGCTGCTCCTTAGCCAATAGCAAGACAGGCTGGATTAGACGGGCTACACTATAACTGTCTAGTCTCTTTGTAGACACCAGACATCCATAAAATTTTTCCACACGGGGTATTACCAATATTTTATTTTGACAATTGGCAATGCCATGGTGTAAGTTATCTTTTAATGTAAAAAAGATTGAAAATCAAAGTTTTACTGTTTCAGTATTTTGTCTCGCATTTGCATAAAAATAAATTTAAAAATCGAATTAAAATTTTTCATTCTTCCTTATTACTGCCTTAACAAAAATTGACTTTTATTTTTAATTTTCGTCAATTTAGTTTATAAATAATTAAGTGTTACATTTCCTTCGAGAATTCAAAAACTCAGAGTAAATGTAAACAGAACTTTAACTATATTTTAAAAGAAAATAATGGAATAAATTATTGTATCCGCCATTTTGAAATTTAAAAATTCGATTTAAAATTCTTATTTAAAAACTTCTTTTTAACAAGTTGCATGAAAATCTATTTAAATTTGTTGAAGTTATTCATGTTTTTACATATTACTAATTTTGTAATAGTCGATTGTTTATTTTAGTATACATTATCAGACAACTGGTTGACAGACAACTTGTTTCTTAAACCTCCCCTAAACTACAGTGGTGTTTACATTTACCCCGAATTTCAGGAAATTTTCAAAATCTCGGGCTAAATGTAAACAGTCAGTTTTAGGCGATCCATTGAAGAATTAGAGAAATAAGAAACAAGGAAGAGAAAATCTTGACAAGGAAATATACTACAGGTGTAAATCTGAGTGATATACCTATAAAGAGTAATAGGAGAATTTTCTGTCTCTATTATGAAATAAAAGATTTATATGTTGGTGAGTTGATTATTAATTATTGCATATTTTACGCAATCATACAATTCCACACATACATAACAATTATCACTTATAAACAACTTTATAAAAAATAACTAATCAATAATATTAAATGTTATATTACTACAACTTATAATGAAAATTTTTTATTGTATTTTATAAAAGGGATATTTTGCAATATTAGTCATTATTATATGAAAACTCAAATAATCTAGAAATTAGTAAAATTCTTGTTAATTGTATCATTGTATTAAATGAATATTTTCATCATTTAGAATTAAATAAACGGAGGCATATTACATTGAATCATATTGCAAGGAGTATTTTATTACAGTTCTCTAAATGTTGTCACCTAATCCTTTTTCTCTTTCAATTAAAGTACTGTCTAACCGGTGTTATTGAATCAATAATAATCCTAAAAGAGGAGTCCACTATCTTTTGAATATAAATTTTGTTCCTGAAAAGCAAATAACGTTTACCTTGAGATGATAAGTTTTAATTATTATTCTATGTAACTTATTGGAATTATCTTCAATACAGTTAAAGTTGAATTTACTAGAAATAAAGATTTGTTTTTAACAAATAATTAATCAAATTCATCTTTAACAGGGTCACTGATTACAAATCTAAACTTAATTTTCTAAAATACAAAATGGCGGACCCCAAAAACCCTCGAGTAACAAGTTTCGAGTAAATTGGGTCATATAAATAAAAAATATTCCGCTATATTGGGGCCGCCATTTTGAATTTTTGAAAAGGCCAGATCGTAATTGATATAGAATACTTCAATACGAACATTTTAAGATCTTACACGTTATAATTGTGCCCATAGAATTATGCACAGAAAATAAAATAATCAAAATAAAATAGCACATCGTCCGTAGCCGGATTTAGCAAACTGTAATGACAAAAGTGAGGTTATGTTACATTCTCTTAATAATGCATATAAATATCTCTTTTTAGTAAAAATGTGAGTTATATTGCATACAAAATAAAAATGTGGAACGCCATTTCTTGAAAAGTATTGAAAATGGGAAATTTCAACGTTCAAAGAAACATTGAAAAACACGAAAACTGACATTTTTATTGTGATAATCTTGTTCTCTGTTGTCTAAACTATAGAAATATTGATTTGTAGTAGATATAAGTACTGTACACATTTTAAAGATCAGGTTTCATTAAGAACGCCATTTCGTTGATTTTGCCAGTCTGGGCCTCGGCGCGCGGAACGCCATTTGGAACGCCCTGCCAGTGAAGTGGTTAATTGTCGGTTATATTGCTTCCTCATAAAGGAAGCCTTATAGTGATGTCGATTTCCGAATTTTTTAAAATCAATTATTTTTACAAATTTTCAAGTGTAGTATATATAATTCGTCGAGAGGAACAAATGTCCGGATGTATGTGTGTATGTATGTGTGTGTGTATGTGTGTGTGTGTGTGTGTGTGTATGTGTGTGTGTGTGTGTATGTCACCGATTCTTGTGGACAAATTTTCTCTTACACATCTTGATGGATTTTGATAAAATTTTGTAGGTGTATTACGGTCACGAATATCTTGAATCAGACAGAAGGATTTTCAAAAATATATTAAAAAAAATTTTTTTTCAAAATTTTTTTAATTTTTAAAAAAATTAATTTTTTGGTTTTTTGAAATAACTTTTTTCTATATTAAAATTTTTAATAATTCTTGTCAAAATTGCATTCCTGACATAAAAACGAATCGATTCATGTATATAAAGTATATATTTTATCAAAATTTATAGAATTAATAAATATTTTAATTTTTCACAAAAAATTAAAATTTTGTATTTTTTGACATTTTATCATAACACTTTAAAATAATTATTCTATAATAAAAAATTAAATAATTAATATTTATTCAGGATAGTTTACCCGGTTTATTAATTATATTTAATAAACTATTATAATTATTTAACTTTTAAAATTATATATAATAATATATATTGAGGAAGCTAAATGGTCATGAAATGAACAACTTGTTCTCTTTCTCAGTAATATTCCCTCGGTAATATTACCAAATTAGACCACTACTTAACACCACATAATAAGAAATATAATTTACCTGCACATGCAGTTTTGTTGCAGGAATGTTTAAAGTTGTAAGGCATCCATCTCCACTTGCACAAACTAAATATTTTTCATCTCTATTTGTCACCATTGAACTTACATACTGTTCCATTTCTTTTAAGGAAAAAATTGGTTTCGTGGTATGTTGCCTAAGATCCCAAACTAAAAAAATAAAATTTAATTATACTCCTATCCTTCATTAAAAGAAACTAGCGTCGTTGTCCTCGCTCGCTCGGAAGACATTTTACTTGTTTATTTCCACTTATATAAATTTATTGCATAGCATCTCCATTGATAATATATATGGGGCGTTCCACGCCAAATCGGACAGTGTTTGACTTTTGCATCGCAGATTTTTTTCAAATAATTTTGCTTCCTCATAAAGGAAGCCTTATAGTGATGTCGATTTCCGAATTTTTTAAAATCAATTATTTTTACAAATTTTCAAGTGTAGTATATATAATTCGTCGAGAGGAACAAATGTCCGGATGTATGTGTGTATGTGTGTGTATGTATGTGTGTATGTATGTGTGTATGTATGTGTGTATGTATGTGTGTATGTATGTGTGTGTGTGTGTATGTCACCGATTCTTGTGGACAAATTTTCTCTTGCACATCTTGATGGATTTTGATAAGATTTTGTAGGTGTATTACGGTCATGAATACCAAGAATCAGACAGAAGGATTTTCAAAAAAACGAATCGATTCATGTATATAAAGTATATATTTCATCAAAATTTATAGAATTAATAAATATTTTAATTTTTCACAAAAAATTAAAATTTTGTATTTTTTGACATTTTATTATAACTTTTTAAAATAATTATTCTATAATAAAAAATTGAATAATTAATATTTATTCAGGGTACTTTACCCGGTTTTTTAATTATATTTAATAAACTATTATAATTATTTAACTTTTTAAATTATATATAATAATATATATTGAGGAAGATAAAAGGTCATGAAATGAACAACTTGTTTTTCTTTTAGTGCTCATTGAAATAAGCTACCATGATTTTTTTCAAATTTTTTCATCAAGCCATTAAAGAGATACTATATATGAAAATTTTTGTTTTTACACGTAGTTTTTGATAAAAATATAAAAAAAACTTTTTTTTAAAATTTACAATAAAAAATTTTTATTTTTAGAATAAAATTTTATTTTTAAGAATGTATGTATCGATCGATTTTTTTCAAAATTTTTTGTAAGAAACTAGGACCAAATTAACAACTTTTAGGCGTTGTCTGATTGTGGGCAAACGATGGGATCTATTTATTTCGAATTTTTTAATTTTTATTAACGCAGTGAAAACGGGTATTGTCGGTAATCTTCTCTTGCCAAAACTTTACCGACAGCAGATTATCTAATATTCACGGTCGGTAAAATAGAAGGTATTTATCATGATTTAAAGAACATCATATCTGTAAATAATTTCATATGTTGTTAGTAGTGTCATAGTTTTATGCCATGGCAAGTTTTGGTATTTACAATTTGTGCTGCAATCCGTTAAAATTAGAAAAGCACAAAGTTAAAAATGAATTGCGACGTGCTTCAATTAATCATCAAAATTTGTATAATTTAAGCAATTCTGATTATCTATGCACTTCGTGTAGAAAATCTTTGGATGCAAAAAAATAATCCTGATTCTCTTGTTGTCGTCGATAACGAAAGTAACGAATCTTATAAAAAAGACAAGATTGTCTGTATTAATTAGTCAATATCAAATTCTCCATCTGGTACAATTAGGCAAATCATATTATTTTTTAGCTGTAAGATAAAGACACCAATTTTGGAACGATTTCATAATTTTCTCACTATTATAAAACAAAATTTTTCATTATTCTGCATTACTCTTACACTATAGAAAATGTGGTTTTATAATTATTTACTTAATTAGAATTTGTTCTTTGTATTTAATATTTTATAGTTAATATTCATATCTCTACCAAAACTATACATATTAACAGTCTTAATTATAAAAAATTGACCATAAAAATTTAATTAGCTTAAAAAGCGTCCCATATTTGGTAGAAACGTATCAATTTTTATTTTGTTTTTCAGAAAAAATAGAACAACTTAGTCAAGAAGCATTTATTTCAGAAGGTTAGCCTTTCTCAACTAAGCGTAGGGACAGTTTTGCCCATTGTGAACAATGCAATTGGATTATTAACCAAAAATGGACCTTCTAAAATACATAACCTAAAATATTATTATTGTTGGACAGGGGTCGGTTACGGGTTCGATTCCTTCCCGTATTAATACGGGAAGGAATCGAACCCGCAACCAACCCCCTTCCAACAAAAAAAAATAAATTGAAAAAATAAATTGAAAAAAATATTGATATTTTATTTTTACTTACTTTCAGTTAATTTTAAAGTATTAATTTTCGAATTATAAAATAAAAATATTTCTACACGGAAAGAAAAATCTAGCTTTAATAGTATAACACTACCTATAGTAATTTCGCATGGACTATAGTCACGCTTCAAATGCATGAAATTCATACCCAAAAACCATGAGTCCACGCTTTTTGGGTATGAATTAATTTTTTTTAACTTTAGGTTATATTATATTAATATAAACTGACTTAGAACACGTGCAGTACCGGAATCCAAAAATAAACGTTTATTTTTAAAAGAAAACTTAATTTTTTTTATTAAAAAAATTTTGTTTACATTTCTTAAAAGTCGAAATAAATCTAAATCTTTCATTCTTTAACAACTTTTTCCTAAACTCAATATTTTCGGACTTATAAGCTACTAAATATAGGTCTACAATTGAGGCTCTCAATTCAAGACCCTCGGATGACGCGCTAGTACCAGTCGGGTAGCAGTGAGTGGCCCAGAGTAGCTCACTGCTCACTGACTGGCAGTTGCGCTTGTCGTCCGACCGTCCGACCGGTTCTTGAATTGGGACCCTTAATTATTTAGGGTCCCTATCAAATAACTCGACTGACGCTCGGAGACACGCGCTAATATCAGTTAGGTAGCAGTGCTTTTTAAAAAAAATATAATTTACTTCAAGAAATGTAAATGTTATTAAAAGTCGAGTAATATTTAAAATGTATCGAGCAATTAATATTTTGAGTGAAGCAACTTTTATTATATATGGCAGTTTTTACGTCAAGTGTCCATCCAAAATAAAAAAGTTGATTATTCAATCCTAAATTTTTTTATGAGTTGTCCAATAAGTTAGTAATTTATCTGCCAAATATTTTGGAATTTTATAAAAAATTATAAGAAGAGGAGGGGGTAAAAGTTTTGACTTTTAATGCGACGCACACTACTTTGTTTATTTATTGTACTTAAACGAAACGATGAAAAATAATTTGCGTATATGGGTTTTTTAGATTTTTTCAAAAGCTTTCAATTGCCGTCGTCAATTTAGAAATTTTTTTTATTTTGACCAAAATTTTTGAAAATTAAGGATAAAATTTAACTTTTTTCACCTTCGGGCTCGTTTTTTTAATTTAATTTTATTTTTATTAAAAAGCTGAGGTTTTTTTCCAAAAAATACTTAATTTCCAGAAAACCGAATTTTTTTGTTTTCGAGAAATTAAATATTGAATATAGCGTGTCACGTTTCCGCGCGGACGCTCTGCGCTGCGACGCTGTACTGTACGGTGCATAACAAACTTCAGATTATTATTCTTTATAAAAAAAGGGAAGTTGTAAATTTTTCAGTTTTTGAGGTTTCACTTATAGGCATGATGACGCTGAATCAAAAGCCGTTCGATTTTTTTAAATCGATTCAGATCCGCCATTTTGAATTTTAAACATTTGATATCTAATTTGTGATCAGCAACACCAAATACATTAATGTTTGTCTTTTTTACAAAATGCAAATGAGAAAACATTAAAATCATTCGATTGCTTATCCGCATACAAAAACATCTTTGACATGTCGAAGAATATAAATGTATAACTTTTGTTTTACTTCGAATTTTGCAATAATATTTTAGGAGAATATTCTTGACATTATAAGAAATCCGAAAATAAAATTTTTAAAAATCGATCTTTTGACATTTTGAACTGGAATATCCCCTTAAATAGATTTTGCCCTTGACTATTTTCTAGTTCCTTTTTAAATTTTTTTTATGTGAATTCTTTATTGAACCGCTTTTTGGAACTTTTTTCTTAACAACCATTGATTCCGGAAACACATCATATTTTGTCTCCAAATGAACAAAACAATATCATACCTTTATACCTACGAAAGATGATAAATTACTTCTAAAGAAAACTTTATTAGAGACAAAATATGATGTGTTTGCGGAATCAAAGGTTGCTAATAAAAAAGTTCCAAAAAATGGTTCAATAAAGGGTTAAAATAAAAAAGTTCAAAAAGGAACCAGAAAATAGTCAAAGGCAAAATCTAAATATAAATGATGAATACAGATTTTGCAGCCTTTTTATTGAATGTTAAATTTTAAGAAGAAATAAAAAGACAAAGAAGTGTAAAAAAAATTAAAAATATATTAAAAATTAAAAAAAATAAATAAAAAAGAACAATAATGCAAGCATCAACGAACTTCAGATTATTGGCGATACGTGCGTAAAGATTATAAAAGTTATAACAAGTAACACAGGCCTACAAAATTTAGAATTTTGTCAGACTCAGAAACGGGATAAGTCATTTCTGATGTAATTTATCACCCTGAATCCAAAACTGACATCGAAATTGCTATATCACGTCAGGATTCTGAGATATAGCGGATCAAATATGACGACATATCGAATCTAATATGGTGGGTACTCAATAAAAATTTATCTAAATTGCTTATAATTCATTTCTTTCGGGGTTTTTTTTGTTAGCTAATTACGAATACGATGTCGAATTTTAAAAATTGGGAACTTTTAATTTTTAGGCTGTTTTTTATCCAGTCATTTATTACCAAATTTTGTAGTCTATTTAATCAAAAGATGTTAGTAAAATCGAGAAACATGAAAATCGAACATTTAGGGTATGACTCATACACTCTTTTAGAGAAGAAAATCAAGTTTTATTTTTCTTTATGGAACTTAACACGTTTTTCTTCAAAGGATCTTCGTAGTGGCTTCCGTTTATTAGAATGTAAAACAGAATCACTTTTGATTGCTTAAAAAAATAATTTCCACACCTATCGATATCTAAATTGAGAAAAGATGTATTAACATGTCCAGAAATAAACAAAGGGGTGATTCTGTATTATATTTTGAAAACAAAACCAACTATACGAAGATCTTTTGAAGAAAAATGTGTAAATGTTCATAAAGAAAAATAAAACATTTAATTTTGTTCACCAAAACTAAATACCATATTTGATCCGCCATTTTAAATTTCAAAAATGTGACATCAGATTCGTTATATGCGATCTCAAAAACACCCAAGTGAAGAGTTTCAAGCGAATCCGTTAAATTTTTTAAAAATATGTCGCCATATTACATCCGCCATTTTGAATTTCGAAAATCTGACGTTAGATTCATAATTAGCGACCTTAAAAACCCCCGAGTAAAAAGTTTTAAGCGAATCCGATCAATTTTTTATTTTGACAGCCGCCATATTAGATCCGCCGTTTTGAATTTCAAAATCCAACATCGGTTTTCTAATCAACGATCTCAAAATATTAAGAATCAGATGCTTAAGTTAAAGTACTTTCCAATTATTCTATTTTTCCTTTTCTCAGTTTTTAGGTCTTGTCACCGAAACTTTAAATTGTTGTACCATAGTGAAAAAAAGTCGGATCGGATTGGGTGTACAATATTATGAAAAGTGATTAATTGTAGACATTGGTAAACAAATTAAAGCTGGCATATTAGGGAATTTCGGCACTAGTAATGAGCAGCGTCTTCGCCAATTATTAAAGGGTGAGGTATTAAATGGTAAAACATCGTACGTTTTGAGCCAGATGCGCAACATTGCTAATAATCAGTTCGGCGACGAGGTAATGCGTCCTCTTTTCATGGAACATTTACCTACCAAACACCGACAAATTTTGACAATGAGTTCGGATAAAAGTTTAACGGATATGGCGAAAGTGGCCGACAAAATAACCGAAGAAATGCAGGAGTATAAAAAATTTGAACAACCGATAGCGAACATAGCGGCAATAGGAAAACCCAAATCAGACCTAATTACAAGATTAGATGCCATAACAACTGAACCAACAAATTTAAAAAACAAAATAGAAAGGCCGTTTAGAGGACGGAGTAGATACCGCGGAAAACCATATTTTCAAAACTTGACCTTTTCAAGGCCTACCATCAAATCCCAGTCGCTCCCGAAGACATCCAAAAACGATATATTAATAGCATCCGAAAATTCAGCACAGCATAAAAAAGACTTAAAAGAAGTCTTTGGACATTTAAAAAAATTCAGTTTACGGGTAAATTCGTTAAAATGCCAGTTCGGCGTTAAAGAAATAGAATTCTTAGGATATTCAATAAACAGTGACGGGTGCAAGCCCACTCCGGAAAAAATTGAGGGAATTATTAATTGGCCAAAACCGGAGACGAATAACGATTTAAGACGTTGGTTAGGTTTGGTGAATTTTTATAGAAAAAGTTTACCCCACGCCGTCGCAACTCAAGCACCTCTTCACAAACATCTCCGCGACGTCCGAAAAAACGACAAGCGCAAAGTGGTTTGAAACGAGAGATCGGAAACCGCGTTTGAAAAAATTAAACAAGAGATCGTGGCAGTGACAACACTAGCTCACCCCTGCAGTGGAGCTGAGATACGTTTAATCACGGACGCCTCAGACACCGGAATGGGTGCGGCTATAGAACAAAAAGTTGAGAATCACTGGAAACCATTAGGATTCTTTTCGAAAAAATTTATCCTAGCGCAACAACGATACAGTACGTATGATAGGGAATTAACGGCGATATTCGAGGCAATAAAATACTTTAAATACGCGTTAGAGTTTATATCGGGAGAAAAAAATGTTGTGGCGGATGCATTATCGCGTATAGAGGCATAAAGGCCAACGCAGAATAGATTCGCGAAGATCGTTCACGAACGAGACGCATGAGATAGAAAAGGACACAAATATATTGCTGTCCTTTTCTAACCCATGCTTTGCGTTCGCGAACGACGTTCGCGAAGCAGTTGTGCTTAGGCCTTTAAACATGCCCACCTCGATGACGTTTAAGCAAATAGCCCAAGAACAAAGCAATGACGTAGAGTTGAAACGAATCCGCGAGTCGGGTAGTTCATCACTTAAGTTAAGCTAACTGATAATGGGCAACGAAAACGCCGAAGTTTGGTGCGATACCTCCGGAGAAAATATACGACCTTTCATTCCGAAAACCTTGCGTTATGCGATTTTTCAACTATTTCATAGTCCATCCCATCCGAGCGCCAAAGCCACAACAAGGCTAGCGAGAACGAAATACGTATGGCCCTCCATTAACAAAGACATGAAATCATGGGCAAGGGGCTATCTGCAATGCCAACGGGCAAAAATTGGGAAACACGTTCATGTGCAACCAGCGCAATTCGCACTTCCTTCAGCTCGTTTTAAACATGTCCATATGGACATAATAGGTGACCTTCCCGAATGCGAGGAATACTGGTATTGTTTAACGCTAATCGATAGATTCTCACGATGGCCGGAACCAATTTCCCTAAAAAATATTAGCGCTCAAACGGTTTGTCACGCGTTTACAGATAACTGGATTACCCGTTTCGGAAGTCCAGAGACGCTAACAACTGATCGGGGTCACAATTTGAATCGTGATTATTTACAGACTTTCGACGCGTAATAGGTTGCGACAGAATACGCACAACGTCATACCACCCCGCGTCAAACGGCCTCGTTGACTGTTAGGGCTACAAATTTACGTAATGGACAGCGGTGCATCACCTGCAGAATACGTGTACGGTACGACCTTGAGAATACCCGGTGAGTGTCCAAACAAAAGGTCGCTTCAGTGTCCGTATTCGGGTCCGCATAAAGTAATCAATCGATTATCGGATAGAATCCTAGAAATTGACGTTAACGGCAAAAATAAAAGCGTATCGATCGAAAATGAAAAACCTGCTCATTTCGTTCCCCAAGAGGAGTGGATAGCAATTCGAAACGATCAAAACGGAAAACCGACGAGCGAAAACGTAAATTTAAAAATTTCAAGTTAAATCGGTCGGGAACTAATCGGTCAACCTATTCATAACATTGAAAAATATGCAACTTGCACACAAAACAATTCGCGGAATAATTGTAACGACCACGAAATATTACAACAGTTTCAATTCCAACAACCGGAAGAAACCATTGTAAACGCGGAAAAAATGCAAAACACGATCGAACCAAATACATCCAAATGTAACGGCAACGAAAAAAATAACAAGCCTAGAATTACAAAAGTAGTGGCAATTCTGCCAGGTCAACGCTAGACTCGTGTAAGATTCGCGCTTAATGTACCTAATAACTCGAGAAGTAAAATCAGCCCAAAAATAAAACTCAGTACTGCAAGTAATCGAGAAAGGAACACGGTTGCCGATAACGTAAAAAAACAATTTACAAACAAATCAAAAGCGAACAAAATTTGTACCCGCAATATTGCGAAAAAACGCAAACAAACAAAAAAGAAAACGAATAGACTCGTCAGATCCGTTCCTGATGTGATAGAATGTAGACGTACGTAAATACTGTGAATAGAAATAATTATATTTGTCTGTTATATCAATCGTTATACTTTAATAAATATTAGTGATATTGTTCCTAAGTTATTATCTCCATTAATTTGTATCTTACACATTTCTGCTATAAATAAAGTTCACGTACATTGGGGGAAGTTGGAGCCCCCAGGTGAATAGTCAAGAATAAGTCAATCAATCTTCACATCATCTCACCTATACACCCAAAAACTCCACAAGATGACAACTTCACGCAGATTGACTGCCATAATCATAAATGGCCAATTATTTGCTATAACCTATTTGCTGTCAATGCTTAACTTGCGCGTTTACCGGATAATTACAATTACATAATAAGTATATTTATATTTAAACAATAAAAAAGTGGGATTCTCAATAACCTAATGAAATATAATTTTTTTTGTTACAAAAAGTTTTTGAAAGAAAGAGATTTATTACAAAACAAATGAATTCGTGTCTATTTCATGTTTTACGTATATGGGTGATTCTCCAAGAAGATTCATTTTTGTCAGATGGATATAAGAAAAGAAAAAATTTAATTTCTTGATCTCTAAAACGTAGAATCATATTAAGATTTAAAAAATTTAACACTTATGTACCTTGATCATTCAGTTTTATAACTACAGTAGAGACTCCATTATCCGGATATCATTTCCAGAGAAATGACGATTCAGGTTGTGAAATGCTAAGTGCATCTCATTATTTATCTGTAAATAATTTTAGTTTTAAAAAAAACAACATCACAAATTAACATAATTAAATTCCATTCTGTGAGGAATATATAAGTCCGATTTTTTTATATTTCGTAGAAATGTACTATAAACTTATAGCTTTCAAAATATATTTATTGATTACTGGTTTTTAAGTTCTAAGTAGGTCCTTTATGTGTTGAAGGAATAAAAATCAGTCTTGGGACATGTCAATTAACCTAATTTTTTGAGTTAAAATTTAAAAAAAAAATAATTAATATATATAATTGTTTTTCGTAGGATTTTTAAAAAAGTAATTATCTAATGAAATATGCATTAAAAATTTAATAATTTTTACAAATATTAAGAAAAACATAAGAACATATAAAAGTAATGCTCGTGGAGAATCACCCATATATGTATGATTGTTATTCTGCAATTTTTTTTGTTAAAGTTGTTGAGTTTAATTAATTATTCAAAATGAACACTTTCTTTTAATTTATTAATTGCTGATTTACAAGAAGGACAAATAAACTGTCGGATTACGTTTATAAATTTATAATTAAAAGTATTAGGAACTTTAAATACATCTTTATACACTTTAACATATTTTTTTTCTTGAGTGGTTTACAGCAAAAATTGACTTTAGACATGTTTGCACTTTTTAATTAAAATCGTTTTCAAGAAATAATAATTAAACTCAACATCTTTAACAAAAAAAAATTACAGATTAACAATCATACATATATACGTAAAACATGAAATAGGCACATATTCATTTGTTTTGTAATAAATCTCTTTTCCTTTGAATAACTTTTTGTAACAAAAAATTTTATATTTCATTAGCGTATTAAGAATCCCACTTTTTTATTGTTCAAATAAAATCTTAAAAGTATCATCTACTTGGATATTGAAAAAAAATTTCAAAAAAGATGGAAAACTTATTATTTTTAACCTAAAAAATTAAAAAGTTAATTTATTTAAACAAATTATATTTTTTAATTAAATTTTTGAACGTTTATCGAAAGTACAATTTCTCAGGTAGACTCTCCACCAATTTTTATTAAAATCGGTTCATCTGATCGCGAGTAATTAGCTATTTACTAAAACGCTACAAAAAACTTTGACCTTGAATAACATTGACAAATATTCGAATTTCGGAAAACTATTTACAGGTTTTTATTATACCATCATATCCTTGAAAGAATCTTCTACTAAAAGATTTAACTGGGCTCTTCAAGCTAAACAATTTTTTGTCAAAGTTGGTGCTGAAGAGATTTGGAATGATCTTTCCTTAGAAATCTTAAGAGTAAAAAAGAAAAGTCTAATTTCTTCCTATGAAAAAATGTTATATCAAAATGATATTATAAGTGTACAAAGTTCGCATTCATTGTCAATTTATCAAAATCTTAATTTGTATATAGGTCCACAAAAGTATCTGAAATATAGGACCCCCCTGAGTTTCTTAAGGGTATTTTCGCAGGTCCGCCTACTTAACAAATTTCAGAAAAGAATTATTGTAAATAAAAAGTGTTTGAAATTTGTTAAGAATAAATTCTGTTATTGTATGAGTGGGAAGTCTTTAAACGACGAATACCATTTGATAGTTGAGTGTGATTGTTTTAATAATATAAGATCCCAATATATATCCCAGGAGACAGATGTAGAAAAGATCAAGAATGATTAGATGAAATTGTTGAATAGTGTGGACATATCTATAATTAAAAAAGTTGTAAATTTTATAAATAAACTTGCACTTCGTATAGAATGTTATTAAAATAAAAAACTCTTTTGTATAGATTTTGAAAATCTGAAGACAAATAAATATATAATAATAATAATTATACCATCATATTCTATCGAAAAATATAAGAATGAAAAGAATCCATCGACCCAATGAAAAATTGGGGGCCACTTCAGGAATTCTTACCCAGGTACGTTTTTCACTATTATTTGTTTAAAATATGTGGAACATGAAAGAAATAAATTCTGTTAAATTGTCATTTTTTTGTCTTAAAATTGCCGATTTTATGTTTTAAAAATGTTCATAGTATTAAATTTTACTTAAAAAAATATTTTATTTTATCACGTGGTTTTTTTGAGGTTATGATTATACTTGCAGAGTTACTTGCCGTTTCGAATTTTCTGTATATATAATTGTATTATTCTTTAAGCTTCTTAAAAAATTAAAAACTAAATATTTTACCATATAATTTAAACATTTATAAAGATTTAAGATCTGTCTAGAAAAAAATAATAATATTTTTTATTTTAAATAAATTACTCACAATTTATTATCGTACAAAATTATGTCTATGTGGATTCTAAATCTAAAAAATTTATAAGACTAAAACAATCAATTTTTTTCCATTTTGATAGTTGTTATTAGTAAATTCCTAAAAAATGTATACGTTTTATTTTTAAAAATTAGATGGCTGATAAATTGGCGTTACGATTTAACGATTTAACTATCATGAAAATAACGTCACTAACAAGAACTGTCACCGTTAAACAAATTTTAATTCTTCTTCAGGTATGTTTTTTTGTAAAGAATATTTATTCAAAATTAAGTTATGGTAAAAAACTTTTTGACTGTCATGTTCACAGCATAGAAATATAGCTGAATTTGTTTCTATGTTACTTAATGTGTAATGTACTTTTGTAGATCATGTAAAGGAGAAACAATTTCTGGATTCTTTGAAAGAGTATTTCCTGGCTTTAATGTTATCCAAGATTTAATATTCTTCAATTTTTTTGATAAACATTTTCACGATGACCATTTACAAATTTAAAGTCAGTGGCTGCAACGCAAAGACGCATTAAATCATGAAATTGGAGCATGGTGTGAAAAATCTCAGTCAATGGAAATTTATGTATATTGTCGTGCTTGCAAAATTGTTATTCTCGTATCAAGGGCGCAAAATAGGTGACTGCGACGATGGCGAAATGACCTATTTTGCGCCCATGATGCTAACATAATTTTTTGTCCAAACTGCATGGAAAGCATGTCATTGAGGGCACGAACGATTAAACGCTCATATTAGTTAAAAATTAAACTCTATATAAATGTTAACTCTTTGAAGTCTATAATGATACAAGTTTTAATATAGAAATAAGACAACAATGTATTCTGGAAATATAGTAATTGCCAATTTTTATAACCGAAATGTGAACAAAACCAAATGTGTCATAATTATTTTAGAGAAAATCGAAAAAATGCACATTTTTCTAGACAAAATAAAACTAGTTGAAAATGTTTGCATTTTTATAGTCAACATAAAAAAACTCGAAAATATCATATTTTAATGAAGAAAATCGAATAATTAACATGTGGGCGTAAAATACTCTTCTGCCTGCTCGAAGGTAGGGGAAGCGGGCGCAAAAATTTTTTGGCCCGCTTCCCCTACCCCTGGGTGGTAATGAGTTACTTTGCGCCCGCTCTAAGTGCCCGAAATGACATACTTTCCGTGCAGGTAGGACAAAAAAACCTTTTCACACTTTGCAAAAGGTTTTACTGACATTCTTCAACATTCTTCTTCTGTAAAACACAGTAAAAACATTGCAGATGCAATCAATGACAATCAGTTGAAGATTAAACCAATCAAAAATAAAGAAAGCAACGCATCCGGAAAAACTGTAAAGTTGTGGTCTTTGTGAAATCAAGCTACAACAGCTGAACTTGTGTGGAGTATCAGAAACATTCACTGCAATATGTCCGGGAATTCATGTGATGGTTTGGGAAAACAAACGCGGAAGGGAGGAAAGAGTTACAGACTCGAGTTCGTTATTTTTCAGAAGAATCTGGAGAAGTAGTTGATCATCATTTACAAACGTAGGGGAGAATGGGGAGTTATGAAGCACGCTTTGTATATGAGTTGTAACTTCAAAAAGAAATTTTTTTTTAAATTTTCTCTACTTGAATCTCTAGAGGGTCTTCAAATATGCTTACTGGTTGAAGAATTTGCATGAAATAAAATAACGTCGACAATTTTTTTTCAGTTGGGCTAAAAAGCTGCTTTTTCAAGTTTTTAAAAATCATGGGGAGTTGTGAAGCACTACTAAAAATCGCTAAAACTTATATTTTTTAATAAATATTCTTTATTGATATTTTGCATAAATCTTTGAATTTCAAGAACCTAATCATTGCTGGTTATTATATATGTGAACTTATCTTTTGGATTTGTTCTCGAATTTTGTAAGAATTCTACAAAAAGGAACACTCAAAAAAACTTTATAAACGAAAGGTTGAACACATTGTCTTGAAAGATATGCAAAATATCTGCTATCGGAATGAATCCAATTACAAAACGAAGATATTAGGTGAAAAAATACTCAGAGTAAGTGACATCTATCAAAACAATTACTATGCGAGATCTATGGCCGTGCTTCTCAACTCCCCATTCTCCCCTATTTTATAGGATCTGCGACGGCTGATGTCTTAGTAGGACATATTAATGATTCTATGAAAGGATTTGCGACAAACAAATTAGTAATGTTAGGGTCTGATGGGCCAAATGTCAATAAATCGGTTTGTAATAAGATGAACGATCAAATGATAAGTTCTAAAGGAAAAGCTTTAATAAATATAGGCACCTGCAATTTACACATTACTAATAATGCAACGGTAAAAGGTATTTCAGAATTTGGCAAAGATGTGAGTGATTTTTCAATTGACGTTTATTACTTTTTTCATAATCAGCCAATACGAATTGAAGATTATTAATTAATTAAAGAAAACAATGTAGAACCTCATATATTTGTAAACATTCAATGATGCGACGGTTGACACTTAAGGAAAGCGCAGTGATTTAGTTAGAACAATGGCAGGCTTTAGTTGATTACTTTTTGAAATTTCTGTTAAATAAACCGGGAATGCAAAAGACATTAGAATCTATTCGGTACAAGTCGATTTGTAATCATTTAAAACAAAACGATATGAAATCGCAGATTTGCTTTGTTAGAAGTAGCTCAACTTTGTTTTCAAATATTTCCAGGCTTTTTCAAAAAGAAGAACCATTAATACATATAATATTTGACAAAATTGAAAATTTAATTCTTACATTAGCTGGAAGAATATGTTCTGTTGAAAGTGTAAAGAAGTTTAAAAATAACAAATTGAAGTGTGAAGATCTGTTTTAGACGAAAAATTTGTAGTAAATATAGTCAGACGGGTGAGAGAATCGACCATTTTTGTCAAAAAATGTCTTTGAAAAAAAATTCGAGTGGCGACTTAATGTTTATATTAGTTTCTATGGTAGTCAAAGTAGCATTATCTTTCTCGCACGGGAACGCCGATGTCGAGAGAGGTTTTTCGAAATCCAAGTTGACGTTGACTAAGGATAAAACAAAAATGGACGAGAGGACACTAAATGCGAGATTGACAACATACGATTCAACAAAGGGTTTTAAAAATAAGTTGCACTTACTGCCAATAGATCAGAATTTGCTATGAAAAGGTTAAAATGCGCACAATTCCAACAAAAACTATTTGGAAGGAGAGGAAAAACGAAGAAAGGAAATCGCAGAAGCTTCGAAAAAAGAAGATATCAGAATTGAGCAGAAAAGGAAATTTAAAGCAAGTACAGCAGATAAACAGTACTGTTAGAGAACTCGAAATTAAACTACAAAATTTTCAAAAAGAAAAAAATTAACTAAAACAAAGTTCCGATAAACTTATGAGAGATGCAAATAGCAAATTGTTAAGAGCTGTAAATCAAAATAATCTTCATTCTGATCATATTGCTCGAGGAATTATGGTGGCAGTGGAGAATATGAGAAAGGAAGAGGATACTAAAGAAAAAGAAATATTAAAGTTAACAAAAACAATCGACCAAAAAAAGCGAAAGTTTTAAATAATTTATTGCAAAGTAGACTATCGAAATCGAAAAAATACTGTGATAAAGACAATGTTCCTAATGTATCTCTAAGCTCACAATTAGATATACTAAGCGTAAAATTAAAACGAACAAAGAGAAACTCGCGACGTTAAAACGAAAGGCTGTTATTAACAGTACTATTATCCCAGAGAAGAAACCAAAAATAAATCGAAATGGAAAAATTGATACTTTTTTATAAAATTATAACAAGAAAGAAGGTGTTAATTTTACTCCTCAAAATTCTAAGATTGTTATTGGAAAACAAATTTTGATAAAAGATCTCATTTAATATTATTATACAATTATATTTTATTATATGCAAAATATCGACAAATATGTTATTATTATATTTATTATATTATATTTTCATTATTTTATGTTTATATCAAAATTAATAAAAATTTTGTGAATTCCTATTTCTAGTATTTTTTTCTTTCAATTTTTTCGACAACAACATATATTCACTTAATTTTCTTGCGTAAAAAACTAATTTTACTTCATTTTTAATATGTTACTTTTTTCAATTTAGAGGACACTTTTTTCTTCCAAAATGTTACTTTTTCACGCCTGCTCAGTGTTCACTCGGTTAAAATCACATAAGTCAATGTAATTAACAGTAAGTGACTTTCATGCGACTTGTTCAAAGTTTACCGACCGACTACAATTATAAGCTTTTAACAAATTAGTGAAGTAACAATAGTCAAATTCATTATATTTATAAATTGCCTATTTTCATATTAGAATATAACCTATTTTCATGAAGCTCGGTAAATATTAATCATATAGTAATAGTTTGAATTCAAAAAACAAATAGGAAACGACAACTACGAAAGTTTGTTTTAATTATGCCCATTTGAGATTGGTTAAGACAATCCATCGGAGGGTTATTTTTAACAGATGTGTTTTAACCGATTCAGCTCGGTTGTGATAATCAGTAGAACTTAGTTTCTTTTAACCATATCTTATTTATTTTTAAATACTTTTTTTTAACCGAGCTATTTCTACCACTCGGTTAAACGCAATTTTTCTCAGTGGGAGCAAGTCTCGTCTTGAAAAACTGAGAATCTCGCAGGAAAAACAATTGAATGTGATATTTACATCTCTTTTCTTTTATGAAAGGGCAGAGTCTTGTCGTGCATATGAACGTACGTCCATATGAAAAGGGCCTATCTATTCTATTTATATTAATGAATATAAATCTTTATATTTTTTAAAAATTTTATATTAAAAATTATAATATTTTTTCATGTATGAAACAGTTACTATTTTTAAAAATAACTTTTTAATCATTTAATTACAAAAATTATTTATTTTTAGAAAAAAAATGTATAGTTCAAAAGTATATTTTATGTCAGTTTAACAAAAATTATGTTTCAGATATTTAGTTTAATTCTATAATACTATTAGCCTAATATTTAATTTAGAAACAAATTTTATGTTTAAATAAAGTATATTATTTGCATTATAATTAAATAACCCGTTTTCTCAAAAATATTAAATAAATACCAAATTTGATCAAACAATTGCTAAAAATTTGGATTAAATTATAAAAAAATGTTTGGTATCAATTCATTGCAATTTGATCAATTTTATTTAACAGTGAAAAAAAAGTTTGAAACAAAAAAATCTTTAAAAAATAGGATTTGAATATGTAAATAACCAGGGCCTTAAAGGAACACTTAAAATTTACACTTCTGCTTTTCATTAGTTGATTTTGACCCCGCCCATCTGTACCCTCCTGACGTGTCTAAACGCCGCGACCACAGATGGTGACTCTCTTGGGAGTTCCAGTGTACTACTTCGTGGCGGAAACCTATTACAAATTATAGGTTAAGTATTCCTCATTTTTAAATTTCTCATTTAACCTTACTTTTGAGGTAAAATCAAAATTTGGTTTCTCAAAACTTGACAGAAATTCTTATAAACATAACCAAATTCCTAACATGCCGAAATCATTTTTTTCAGTGCACTTCTATAAAAGAAGCCATATGAATTGCCATATAAAATCTTATGGGAAATATATGTGATGTAAAATTCTGTATAAAATCCTACATAATCTCAATTTTCTATACGGTTTTACATGGGAATCAATATGGTTTCCTTTATGAAAAGGGCTTTTATATCCTTTCTGTTATGGACTCCGATGTGGAAATCGAAGACTGCTTTTCGTTTCTACTAATACAATAAAACAAAACAGAAATTTTCTTATCAAACCAAAAAAATACTTCAAAATTGAGTTTTACTTTAATTTTTATTGATATAGTATATATGTAAATAGACCCCAGTCAAAATTTAAGCTATACTTTCAGCCTGCAATATAGATGATATTTTAGATTTTAGAAGTCGTAACGCAGGGTCTACTTGCGATACAATTAGTTCGAATTAGAATCTGCATAAATCAAAAAACTGCTGGAAATTTAGGTTTAATTTTTAGTGAATTATAATTAAAGTACTACAAACGCATAAATTTGACAAAAACTGTTTCCCTTATATGAATTAGTTAAAAATAGTATTTGACAAAAAAATCATTTACTAATTCAAATAGTAATATTTTCCAAGTGAAATAAACGGTTGACGGTAACTCATTCTTAGTTTTCCCTAGTCAAATTGAATTCCTGGTTGGTAGGGAAACTTTTTAAATATATTAGCAGAAACCAAAACCCGTCGAAGACGGGTACGGCAGCTAGTAGAATATAATTTAAATAACAAATTCAACTATAAATTAAATATTTATTATCTAATATACCTTTTTTATTTTAAATGATATTGATAAATGTATTTTGCACTACAGAAGTAGAAAATAATGTCATTTTTATCTCTATATCCTCGGCTACTATTCGCTTTTTATAAAATTCGGTATTATAATGTTTGATTTTGTTTAATTTTTGTATATGCTGCTGTTAATTGACAAACGAAAAATAAGTAAATACTTAGAACCTGTTGGGGGGATCTAAGGTTCAAGGTCGTATTTATTTTTAAAAAAATTTATTTATTTAAAATAACTACTATTAAATGAGAAAGAAGCTATTAATTTTCCGAATCAATTTACAAATAATTAAATATCTTAAATAAATCTCTATAAGCTCATGGTTTTCATATGTATCGACAGCACAGCCGCCCGAAATACAGAAACCTGCTTAATCTGAAAATTATTTTCGAAATTAATTAATA
This sequence comes from Leptopilina myrica (nomen nudum), assembly GCA_032872475.1. Taxonomy (NCBI): domain Eukaryota; kingdom Metazoa; phylum Arthropoda; class Insecta; order Hymenoptera; family Figitidae; genus Leptopilina; species Leptopilina myrica (nomen nudum). The sequence goes on along the minus strand of CM065462.1, from coordinate 14,778,556 downwards.
ATTTCAAAATTATCAAAGAACTCAGAAAAAAGAGGTAGCATGTGGGATACGAGCCCACGACCTTTCTATTGCCGTTAGACTGCTCTGACCACTGAGCTACATGCACCCCAAGATTCTCCAAGTTCCTTGACATATACTATCCCTTCCTACATTATTTTGATGATAACGTAGGATAGCTTCTTTCTCATTTAATATTTGACTACTAAATGATAAATTCACTTTCTATAAAATAACTACTGTTTCGATTTACTCTTTGTTTTTATTTACCTGATTTAAATTGGCAAGTAAAAACTACCCCAGATTAAAAAAAAGACAGAAAATGTTTTATTAGTTTGAACGCGAGAATTCAATTCTGGCGAGAGCGACTTTCACCTCTTTTTCTAATGTCAAAAAGTTGATTAATATATATGACGATTTTTTTAGTAAAAATACAGATCATGATCTTTTGAATGACCCAAACAAATTAAAAATATTAATAAACAAATAGTCAGGATTTGTTTAAAAAAAGCTATCTCGGCCCTCTTTAAGCTAGATCAATGATTTTATGCTAATGTTTTGAATAGAAAAATCGCTAAGATTATTAAAAATTTATAATTAATTAATTGCTTATAATATACATTTCTTTTACGCTCATTATTAGGTAACAAAATGTTTTTCAATTCTGCAAGACATGTTATCGATAATACAGATCTTCAGGAGTAAAATGACACCTTAAAATATTGTTTTATAAGATGCACAAATCTGACACCTTATGCAAAAAAATGTCGTATAATTAACAATTTAATTGATGCAAAACTATTTTAGCAATCGGGTCCACGTTTAGCATAGTTTTTATGGGTCTCGAGCGGAACACTTTCATCAAGTTTGAAATCAACTAAATAAAAATTAAACAAATTATTAAACAATAAAAAATCTAATTTTTTAAATGTTTTTTGTCATTAACTTGTAAACAAATGAATTAAAAACAGTGTGCGACCACTCATTCTCTTGATCTTTTCAAGCTCTACAACTTGTAATAACATATTTTTCCTCTAAAGTTTTACTGAAGACAACAGTCATCAAAAAACATAAAAAAATTATTTTTTGCAACTAATAGTTGTTATAGTAACAAAATCCGGGGAGCTAACTTAGTGCAAAATATGGGAGTTGTTTACACTTATTCATACTAAATATTCGTGTTTATCCCGTCTGGGTTGGATTAATGTCACTTATTTTTGACAGGGCGCCTAAACTACACCGGATTCATTATAATACACAAAATATACAGTTAAAAAAATTTAAAAATACCAGGAATTTATAAAAAAATTTAGAACTAAATTGCAAATTCAGTTGAAAATATTTCCGAATTTCATACTTATAAGTGAAATAATAATCAACTTGCTATTTTTCAAAAACAAATAAAATCCCAGTAAAAAAAAGTATTCAGAATAGTTTGCCGAATAAACTTGCTACAAACTTGCTGCAAGCTGCTGGATAAATTAAAAAACTTGACACGATGCGCAGTTAAATTATATGGTATTTACGGCTGCGCAGTAAATTTGTTTGACATTTAGCAATAAGCTTCCTGCAAATTTTTTTTTGTCGTTTATACTCCTGCCCTATTGGCCTTACGCTCTCGACAAGAGTTTCTGCTAATACTTTATTTGGATTAAGCATAACCATTCTACAAATATTAGCAACTTTATTTAACCTAATGCGCCTACAGTGCGACTTTCGAAGATAGGAGTACTCGCATTTGCCTGGACCACCCGTAATTGCGTTTTCTCAACAGAGAAGAGGGAAAAACTGTAGAAAAACCTCTTCTGAGTACAACCGGTTTATCGACAGTCTAGTTTCGGCGGTAGGCATCAGACAATAATCGACAATGTATACCGTCGCACCTAGACGTCAAACCTCCCGCTCGGAATATCTCACCTGTCGGAAAAAAATCCCCGGCTGACGGAGGGCGCGAACCTCGCTCGCACCACCCGCAAAGCCGGAGCTCCAACCAACTGAGCTATTCCGTCGGTACTTACTGCAAATTTACACTAAAGGACAATCAACAGGGTGGTTCCCTGACATAAAAACCAAAAATAAATAAAGATCCCTTACGAAAAAATATGACATGTAATGTACGACATGAACAGTTGCAGTAATTTGCGTGACGTTATTTCGTGACGCCACAAACAAAACATTATCATGTACAAACTTCAAGGCACAAAAACCTTTAACAGGATTATGTACATAGTTTAATTGATATTTGCTGTCAAATCTTTAATAATTATCTATCACAACTAAGAAGTTTGCGATGACAGCGGACCACTTTGTTTTGTCAACCATCATCAGTATTTTGAGTCAGTTTGCATTCATATCAAATAGGTTCGAACCTATTTAATATGACAGCAAACTTGTTAGCTATGTTCCTATTTCAACTAACCAATCTTTCTATGCGTGTAAGATTACTTTAAAATTCGAAAGACTATGCAAATTTTTTGTTGAGAGGCGGTTTAAGGGGTTAAAGGACACAAAATAAAACTATAATATTAATACATATCATACTGTCCGTTAGAAAACAAATTTTATTTTTACTTCTAATTAGAACTTTTGATTGATAATTTAATAAAGGTGAAACAAGTTACATGTCATACTTTTTCGTAAGGGATTTTGGGGGAGCCAAAACGAAAATTCTGCGGAAAAGGGACTTAACAGTTTCCAAAAAATGTTGTTGAGCAGGTCGAACTAATGCCTAAAATACTCGAGGGTATGTGGCGTGCCTGCGAAAAGCAAACAAACATTAGCAAGGACGTCCAGGACGGAATGGTGGCGTTAGGAAAGGTGCACGAAATAATTCGCAGGACCATGCGTTTTATCCCCGAGCCCTTCATAATGCCAGAGCCAACAAACGCAAACTGTGTAGCACCACCACAGAGGCGTGCTGCGGCGAGTCCGAGCGGTGCAATAAATGATAGGAAGCGCCGGAGAAGCGGAAATGGTCTAGAAGCGAGTCCACATCCTGATGGCCAGTCTGAGAAGAGGAAGCGCGAGGACGTACCTGCGCAAACCCTTCCGTTGGAGCCAGGTAGTGGAGGAGCAGCCGAGAAAAAGGTCAAAGAGACTTACGCTGCAGTTGCCTCAAAAAATGCCCCAGCAGATGGCGACGGCTTTGCCGTTGTCATCAATAAGAAGGCAAAGACCGAAAGGAAGGCATTGAAAAAGAAAGATGAAAGGGAGCACCAGAAGTATCCCTCAAAGTCGAGAAACACGGAGGCAGTCAGGATTTCGGCAAATAGCCCGAAGGCTATCGCTGACTCTGGCCTCGGCCTCACAAGGTAGGGCCAAGGTTACAGCTCTTGTAAATAAGAGGTGTCTTGAATTGAAAGGCCTTGATGAAACTAGGTCCGAGCAGGATGTGGTTTTGGCTTTGAGAGAGAAATTGGGAAAGCCTGACACGGACATAGTGTGCAGACTTCTGCCACGTTTTAGTGGCACAAAAGTCGCGTTGGTCTGCCTAGCAGAGTCTGATAGTCAGTCTCCTCAATATCGGCAAACTAAAAATAGGATGGCTAAACGTCCGAGTCCATCTAGAAGTTGTAAGATGCCTAAAATGCCTTACATATGGACACGTGACCCGATCATGCAAAGGCCCCGACAGAACTAAAAACTGTCGGAGATGCGGCGGTGAGGGTCATATGGCGAAGAACTGTTCTGTCGAACAACCTAAGTGTTTAACATGCACGGATTTAGGGAAGACAGATATTGTCCATATCTCCGGGAATAGCTCTTGCCCGGTTTACAGAGAATTGCTGCGGAGGCTTAAAAAGGCAAACCCCTAAAATTTCTGTAGGTCAACCTGCACACCTTCAGGAGGGCGCAGGCTCTCCTGATGCAGACGGTCAAGGAAAAAGGGATCGACATCCTGTTCTGCAGTGAGCAACACAGGAAGAATGATCTTGCTCCCTGGTACCAGGATAAATCAGATAGAGCCGCTGTCCAAGTGTGCAATCCTGAGCTGCGGGTTGCCAGGTACCTGGAGACGAGCAGTGGATTCGTTTGGGCGGAGGTTGCCGGCATACGTATGTACTAGGGTGGCCGTTAAAAACGACATTTTGGAATTTTTTCCATTTCCGGGTCTCATTTTGTCATAAATTGAAAAAAATTAGATACGTATTTTTTTATTTTATTTTAAATTAATATTTAGTGGTGCCTGTAGGCTGATGAAGTTTTGCATGTATTTTGCATGGGAAAAAAACCTTTTTTCGTACATTTCCTGTAAAATCGTTAAAATTAATATTTTTTGACCGGACTACTCTGTTACTCTTCACAAAAGTTCAAAGAATAATATAAAATTTTATAACAAATGAAAATTGTTAAGTTAACTATTTTTTACAGGACCCAAAAGTTGACCAATAAAAACCAAAATAGGTTATTATTAACAAAAAATATTAATTTGAAAAAAAAGAGAAATTTAAACTGTTAATCATGGTTTCTATTGTTTTTAAGGTCGCTGATTACAAAACTGAAGTCAGATTTCAAAATGGCGATCCAATATGGCGGCTATGAAAGTTTTAAAATTTATCAATTTCTAGGAATATTTGTATCAAGGGGTTTTGGGGGTCTCTGATTACAAATCTGAAGTCAGATTTCAAAAATTCAAAATGGCGGATCCAACATGGCGGCCATGAAAAAATTTTAATTAATCAATTTCTAGGAAACTTCACTGAGAAAAAATTGGACGAACCGTTGCTTTAACAGTAGCAGCGCATGTCTACTTTATGTTAGTGCAACTTCTAACCTAAATTGGGCGAACGTGTCGCCTAAATTTCGACGAGATGTTTTCCTACCCATTAAAGCAAACAGGTAACTGCCACCTGTCGGCCAAAAGTTGCTCCACTGAAGTCGAACCGTTCGACTAATTGAGCGACACGTTCGCCCAAAATCAGAGCAAGCGGTTGACCCGCATTTAACATAACAGTTGTACATCAAAAGTCAACTTCTCACCCAATGTTTTTTCAGTGTTCGTATCAAGCGGTTTTGGGCGTCTCTGATTACAAATCTGAAGTCAGATTTCATGCAAATTTTAAAATTAATTAATTTTTATGAAACTTCATATCAAAGTTATTTTGGGGTACCTAGTTACAAATCTGAAGTGTAAAATTTAAACAGTACCTTGCTGCTAATCAGAAAGTAGAAGGTTAGTATTTATTCGCTATATAAGGTTCATTCACAACTTAGATGATACGAATTTATATATCTTATATATATTAATTAAGAAAATTTCATGGCCGACATATTGGATTCGCAATTTTGAATTTTTGAAATCTGACTTCAGTTTTGTAATCAGCGACCTCAAAAACAATAGAAACCATGATTAGCAGTTTAAATTTATCGTTTTTTAGTATTAATATTTTTTGGTAATAATAACCTATTTTGTTTTTTATTGGTCAACTTTTGGATTCTGTAAAAAATAGTTAACTTAACAAATTTCATTTGTTAAAAATGTTATATTATTCTTTGAACATTTATGAAGAGAAACAGAGTAGTCGGGTCAAAAAATATTAATTTTTAACGATTTTACAGGAAATGTACGAAAAAAAGTTTTTTTCCCATGCAAAATACATGCAAAACTTCATCAGCCTACAGGCACCACGAAATATTAATTTAAAATAAAATAAAAAAATACGTATCTAATTTTTTTCAATTTATGACAAAATGAGACCCGGAAAAGGACAAAATTCGAAAATGTCGTTTTTAACGGCCACCCTAGAATGTACAGCTGCTACTTCTCGCCGAACGATCCACTGACAGACTTCGAAGCCGACATTCAGGAACTCGAATCGAGCCTTAGAGAATCCAGGTTGGATGTACTCGTCACCGGTGATTTTAATGCTATGTCGCCGGAGTGAGGCGAGTCAAGGCTCGATAAAAGAGGCAGAATGATCGGAGAAATGGTCTCCAGAAGCAATTTAACGATTGTGAACCGGGGAAGGACATGGACGTTTAGGAGGGGTGCAATTGGATCGATCATTGATTTTACGACACAGGAAATGGCGGAAGACAGGAAGCACCGTGTCGAAAACGCCTCTCCTGGAATGTGAAGAAAATCGATAAGGAGAAATTTGTCCGATCCCTGGAAGAATCCCGCCTCATTAACAAATTGGGTTGGGTGCAGAGGCCAAATACCCTGGATGCAGAGGTACGAGCGGTGAGGAAAACCATCACCGCGGCCTGCGATGCATCTATGCCGCGTCGCAGATGTACCGCTTCACGTAAAAGCTCGGTGCACTAGTCGTCGGATGCGCTGGCCTCCTTGCGAAAAGCGAGCTTCAAAGCTAGAAGAAATTATACCCGTTCTAAGGGAAATCCTTTGCTGAAGGAAGCATTCAAGGAGGCCAAGAAAAACCCCAAGAAAGAGATTCGTGCGTCGCAACGCCGTTGCTGGAAAGACTTAATCGAGGATGTCGATAAAGACCCATGGGGTCTGGCTTTTAAATAGATGGCGCCGAACTATCAATATTTGTTGGCAACATTAAGCGGAATCATGTCTATATCAGTCATTATTAGGTTATAACGGTTATAACAAACAACGCAAACAAATAATCAAAATTTGACGCTGTCTTTTTCGGCTAAAAAAGACATAAATCTAGTTTCTTGTCTTCGTTCAGTTCACGTTTTATCTTTGTTTATTTTTAAATTTAAAATTTCGAATTTCATTTGTTATATTTTATCAATAATAAAATCTATAACTTGTTATATCTAAAATTGTTACCGATGGTAAATCACAGTGGTGAGACTCTGTGGCTTGCGATCACCGAGGTTAAGCAACATTCAGTGCGGTTAGTACTTGGATGGGTGCCCGCTATAGCTCGGTATTTTTCTCACTACTTTCGTGATTTATCAAGCGGGAGGTTTGACGTCAAGGTATAATGATGTGCACTGTCGATTATTGTCCGGTACACAGCATTAGAACTTGACTGTCGATGAACCGGTTGTACTCAAGAGAGGTTTTCTACAGTTTCCCTCTCCTCTGGCGAGAAAATCTAATTAACAGGCGATCCAGGCTAATGCGAGTACTCCTAATAGAGCCGGCTGTAGACGCAAATTAGATTAATATTTAGAAACTCATGTAGAATGGTTATGCTTAATCGAAAAAAAGTATTTCTCTGGAACTCTTGTCGAAGTGCGTAAGGCCAATAGGGCAGGAGTATAAACAATAAAAAAATATTTCTAAAATTGTATCTACATTTAAATTTTCTCTTAATAAAATATTATTTAAATTCACAGTTGCAATTCATTAAACCTATACTTACTATTTAATAAACCAATATTTATTGTTTATAGAACTCATAATTTATCATTAATAAATCATACTGAAGACGGAAATAAGAAGAAATTTAATATATACAAAATAAAACTGTCAGGATTACCTTTTCTTAAAAATTTTTCCTAAGTAAAAGTAAGAAAGATAAATTCAAAATTCTTTTTTATTTTGCTAATAGAAATCAAAAGCTTTCAAATTATATAAATTAACTTGGATTTAGAGAATAATTTCCTTGGTTTTTACCGTTTTGAAAAAAAGGAAGCAGGTTAACCCCAGTCTCCCCTACCAAAAACCACACGTTTCCTTTAACCCTTTCTTGCCCCCCAAGAAACCAGTGAATGAATTTTGATGAAACTGACCCCTTGGGGGTTTTTGGGGTCGCTGATTCCGAATCTGTGGTCAGATTTCCAAAATTCAAAATGGCTGATCCAATATGGCGGACTTTTTTTAATTGCTTATATTTGTTTGAAACTTATAACTTGGGGGTTTTTGGGGTCGCTGATTCCGAATTTGTGGTCATATTTTCAAAATTTAAAGTGGCAGATCCAATATGGCGGACTTCTTTTTAATTGCTTATATTTGTTTGAAACTTATAACTTGGGGGTTTTTGGGGTCGCTGAATCCGAATTTGTTAATTGGATTAGTTCGAAACTGATAACTTTGGTGTTTTTGAGGCAGTATATTTAGAATACGATATTTGCTTATCTATTCACGGTCTTCCACGCCACCTAAGAGGTTCCGTCAGAGGCGCGTTAGGTTTTTATTAGTGAACCTTTGTCAAGAACCCTATTTTTAATTGTTTCTTTTCAGTATATTAAATATTCAAAGTAGAGTGTGTCACGCAAAAGTTGATAATTTTTACCCCCCTCCCCCCCTCGAACAATTTTTTATAAAATTCAAAAATACTTTTTAAAAAAATTACTAACCTATACGACATATAAAAAAAAATTGAGAATAATTGAACAAAAAAAAAATTTTAGGTGGATTTTTGACGTGATTCTCACCATATTCATTCTTCCACGTCCACATCGTTGTTTGCAGGTATAATTAAATATGAGTGATTGTAAAATAAAACACATATCAAGCTTCTATTTAATATCGATTTTCAAAATTAAAGTTCACATTCAAAATTAGCGTATCTAAAAACCCTTGAGTAGTAAACCTACAAGCAAATAGCAATTTTATAAAAAAGTCCGCTATTTTGAAATTTGAAAATGTGACTTGCCTGATTTTGGAAAAAGTGAGCCATATTGGATCCGCCATTTTGAATTTTGGAAATCTGACCACAGATTCGTAATCAGCGACCCTAAAAAACCCCTAAGTGGTGAGTTTCAAACAAATAGAAGCAATTAAAAAAATATGTCCGCCATATTGGATCCGCTATTTTGAATATTGGAAATCTGACCACAAATTCGGAATCAGCGACCCCAAAAACCCCCAAGTTATAAGTTTCAAACAAATATAAGCAATTAAAAAAAGTCCGCCATATTGGATCAGCCAGTTTGAATTTTGGATCTATGTCATTTATTCTATGTCGTTTATTATTTTTTACATGTAATAGTAACCCTAGCGAATAAATCAAGCCAAACTATTTGTTGTTTTCTTGAAATGCATAAGAGTTATAACATATTTTGTAGGTGGTACATATATATGTACCGGAGGCACGAAGGGGTTAAGACCAGAAATTTAAAATAATTTACCACAAACCAACTAGTATCCTGAATGTCATCTATTAACCCATTAAGTCCCATGAAGAAACCAGCAATTGTATTAAAAAGCTAACAATTGTTAGTTTTACTTAAAATCCATTTGTTTATGCTTGGGATGAAACATCCTTTACGCAGCTTAATTTGGATATAACAATTTTATAAACAAAATACGACTTGGTGAGAAAAATGAACTATACAAAATATTCTTATTTTTTCACGTAGAATCGATTGGCGTTAATAGATTTCAAAAAAATTTTAATTTTTGTTAATTTGTTTAAACAATTGTTGTTAAACAATTGGAAATTAAAAACAAAAAAACAGGTATATATTTTTATTCCATTTGCCTATGAATCCAATTGTTAGTTTTTTAATACAATGGCTGGTTTCTTCGTGGGACTTAATGGGTTAATGCAGATTAAAAGCTTCTGAATAGTTAAGGAACGTTCAGTTGTAAAATTGCTTAAAGATTAATTTAATAAATTTTTATAAATTGATATTTGAAAAAACGTAATATGGGTTCCGTAAATATTAATAAACGTGAATTATGTGACACAATGATAAAACACGGAAAACATATATATCTACTGTAGAAAAGTACATTAAAGAAAAATTTTCGAAACTTAATAAAGCAAACTTTACTAGTGTTGTAATGTGGATTCATAAAAATTTTGTACAACAATTTAAGGAACGATGGAATAAAACTGGAAGAATAAAAGATATATTTTTGAGTAATAATGAAATGTGGCTGAATGGAGATATCTCTATACAATTAGATGCAGAAGAGCCTTCTACATCTTCAGAAATAAAACGGGGAAGACCATGCAAGGAATATGAAATATCTTCAGATAAAAGCAAACGCAGAAAGCCTATAAAATTATTTAGAGAATCTGGAATGGATCAAATTCATTACTCTTACATACAAGGTTTACGATCTATTGGCGAAATAAAACAAGCTGCTGTAATTGAAAAATTACGCTCCATATTACCAGAAACCATAGATAATGTTTATATGCATTTAGAAGAAGAAAATATACGTATGGATGCGTATTATAACGATGAAGCTTTAGCAATATTGCTTGATTTAAATTTATCAAAACAAAAGTATGAGTATCTTCGGAACTATATCATGAAAAATGACCATCCACATAGATCATTTCGGGCCAATCGATAAAAACATTTTTACGAAAAAATACGTACTACTAGTAATAGATATCGAGTACTTTAGAAATTATAGTCGCCCTAGAACAATCGTATCAGACAGCGGTTCTTGTTTCACGTTCGATGAGTTCCAGTTGTATATTGAAGAGAATAACGTGAAACATGTTTTGATCGCAACTGCCTCTCCTAAGGCTAATCGCCAGGTGGATCGGGTAAATAGAGCTTTAGGTCCAGCTCTAGGAAAAATTTCTGACGCCACTTCCGGAAAAATATGGTACAAAATGCTATCAGATGTTGAGTTTGCTCTAAATAATCTTGTCCACAGCGCAATTGACACAACTCCGAGTAAATTATTATTTGGTGTTAACCAAAGAGGGAAAGCTATCGACTATGTGACAGATTATTTAGAGGAAACAGATAACGTCGAAGAAACTAGAGACCTTGTATCGGAGAGAAGTAGAGCGAGCGAAAAAATTCTAAAATCTTAGGAGTATCAAAAAAAGTATTTCGATTCGAAACGAATAAAAAATTGATTAATTAATTTTTAATTTATATTTTATATAAATATAATTGTTAATAACAATGATAATTATTAACTTTCAAATTATTTTTTAACAAAATAGACATAAATTACTTTAATAAACATAAATTTGTCTGCAAAAAATTCAATTTTTTTAAAGAAGGACCAGAGTTATCTATTTGTTAATTAACGAAATTATTTGAATAAACTGGATTATGCCTTTTTATTTATCGGGTGGCTATACTAGACTAATTTAAATTGCTTTCGATCATGATAAATGGAAAAATAAAAAATTAACACGACTTTTTTTAAATTCTTGTAAATTGTTAACTTTGAGTAACAATAAAATATATAAACAATTAAAAATTTAAACAACGGGTTACTAGGATACTCTTAGAAAATTTATCTCCTTTCATTTAAGACCAAGAACATCAAAATCGGATAAAATTTGTAGGCTCTATTTCAAGTATAAGCCTTCCAAATTTTATTAAATTTCATCTAAAACTTTCGGAAATATTAAGATTTAAAAAAATTATAACAAAAAATTCAAAATGGCGTAACTTCAACAAATTTCGAAATTTTCAAAAAAAATTTGGCACACTAGTTTTTAGTATCCAATACTACAATTTCCTCTAATTACAGCTTAATCCAAGGACCCCATGCAAATCGCATGATTTCTGACGGAGTCTTACCCAATATTTAAATATTGGAATATAGGGTATCTTATTGTCATTCAATTGTTTATATTCTCTATCAAAATTAATCCCCTTTATCATGGTGGAATATCAAATGGTTGAGTGAAGATAATTTTGTAAACAAATGCGTGTTTCCCGAGACCAGTTGTATTTTTGTAAATTGTAATAATGTGTATGAATATTCTTTAGTGCATTCTCCCAACCGCGTCAGAAGAACTGTGTCCTGTTAAAAAATAAATGAAATTTTATCGGTAATAGTTAATGTAAACAAAAAAATTAAATAATTCGTAAGGATGAATGTAATAATTGTTTTTGCTCAAAGTGAGTGTATGTGTATGCAATTTTATAGTACCAATTTCATAGTATTTGTTTAATTATTAAAGTTATAAAATTTAAATTGTATAGAAAATAATTATTTTATGTGAAAAAAATGAAATAAAAAATAAACGAAATAATGTAAATATTTTTATCGAATTTTAGCGACGAAACTATTTTTATGTGAATAATTTTGATGAGTAATTATGTATTTGTATGCGTGACCTCCATTACGCCAATTATTAGATATTTTTATTAGGCCATTCAAGCATTCCACTGTGTAATTAATTGTTAATATGTAGTTTGGGACGAAATACAATCAGGATGGCCAAATTGTGAAGAATATATTGTACGTGTTTGTGTATATCTATGGAATTACTCATCGTTTTCCCTTTATCGCTAATCGTTTTTCTCACTGAATGAGTCAGTCTGAGACGAACCTCTGAAATATTGTGACCACTCTAGAAATAATAAAGGCAGTTTAAATTAATTTGGTTTTATTTCTTACAGTATTTCGTAAAATAGATGCGGGACCAAAGAAAATCTTTTTCCAGTGTGTGTATTTAGTGATCAAGTAATTACTGTTTAATTTTTGTAATTTTTAATTTTTCTGGGTAAAAGTTATCTGCATATGAAAATCGTTAATGTCTTTAAAATCAATCCTTCAAATATTACAATTTTTTAAAATTAGTCGGCAACGACTTTAGTCGAAATATAATGGAATGACTCTATAATTATGTTAATTATAATAATAAATTATTATTTATTAATTACACTGGTCGAAAAAAGTTACTATGTCTCTGATTCATAGATCGGACAATTATATTCTAATAGGTTTTTCATTGCTGAACACGAATATGACCTCCAAAAGTGCCCAACACGTCGAGATTTTGAGAAAAAAGGACTCAAAGTCTCATAAACCCTGTTTTTGACCTTTTTTGATCACGTGTAGAGAGTGATGCCGACGTGCTAGACATTTCTAATTAGGCTTAAATTAAAGCTTGAACTGTCAACTATAAGAATCAAATCGAAAAAGTTCTGAATCTGTCAAAAATTTTCATATAGCACAACTTTTTCATGTGTGCGCACGCTCTACTTGTACTCATAAAGCGGTACACTATGTCACTCTTACTTATTAATTTTATTTGCGCTATTTATTGTTATTTATTATTTTTGGGCTCGCTAATTAATACGAATTTTGAAACCCCGCCCTTTTTTAATTTTCACTTAAGACTTGTAATCAGCGACCTCGAAAACCCCCCAAACACCAAGTTTTAGTCAAATATATCAATTCTCAAAATTTATATGTCCGCCACTTTGAAACCGCCATTTTGAATTTTTTAATAACGACCTTAAATTGAATCAGCAGCATTCAGCGAGCCCAAAAATGTTAAATAGCAATAAATAGCGCAAATTAAATTAATAAATAATGGTGACATAGTGTACGCGCACACATGAAAAAGATGTGCTATATGAAAATTTTTGACAGATTCAGAACTTTTTCGATTTGATTCTTATAGTTGACAGTTCAAGCTTTAATTTAAGCCTAATTTTGAAATTTTCCTAAAATTCGGGGTAAATGTAAACACTACTGTTGTTCAGCGAGGTTTAAGAAACAAGTTATTTCAAGTACACTACTGTTTTAAGGGATGGAAAAACTGAAAAAAAATTCTTTGTAGATGTATAGAAAAATCAACCAGTTGATTCTAAGTTTGCGTGGCTATGCGGTATGCGTATTTGACTTGCGTCCTCAAGGTCTAGGGTTCAATCCCCAGTGCGTGCAACACTTTTCCTTCGTAATGTTTTAAGTGTTTTGTGTATAATTGAACCGCAGGCGACCAAATCAGTGTTTTTTCAGTAATATTTCAATACTGACCTAGTACTGACAGTTTTAAATTTTATCAAAACATTTACAGTAAACCATTTCTAGATTAAGAAAAATTCAGATTTAAAATTAGCGACTAGAGAAAACACCTAAGTACCAAGTATCAAGAAAATATGAGAAAAATTTAATCGTAAGTCGTATTGGATCCGCCATTTTGAATTTTTAATATCCAACATCTGATTCGTATTCAGCGACCTCGAAAATCCCCACGGAGTAGCAAGTTTCAATCGATTTCATTCATTTAAATATATTTTGTCTGCCATATTGGATTCTCCATATTGAATTTTTATAAAGTATCATCATATTCGTAATCAGCGAACACGAAAATCCCCGAGTAACGAGTTTGAAGTAAATGCGAGGAATTAAAAAAAAATTGTCCGCCATATTGGGTCCGCCATTTTGAATATCTGATGTCAGATTTGTAATCAGCGACCCCAAAAACCCCCGAGTAAAAAGTTTCAAGAACGTCTGAACAATTTTTTTTAAAGCAACCATTTTAGATCCGCCATTTTGTATTTTATATATATTTAATTCTTATGATATTAAATCACTGAATTCAAAAAAACATCCAAAAGAGTCAAAAATTCAGCTTTATTTATAGAAATTAAGTAAATTCCCATAAAAATCAGTTTCACAAAATTTACCCCCCCCCCCCTCCCACCAAGCATGTAGGCTGTAGCCTGACTTTTAGATCGGACAATGTTTTTCTCTTTAGATACACCTTAAGGAAGAAAAACTTCCACATGGCAGTCCTGACAATCCAATTTTTTTTGTGTGCCGGTGAAATTTGAAAAAACTCATGATAGCTCATTTCAACTAGCACATAAAGAAAAAAAATATTTGAAAAAAATTTGAGATGCAAAAGCAAAATAATTTCCGATTTACTGTGGAATGCCCCATATATTTTCAGATTGTAATATTTCTGAAGGTCTCTCAGTGCCCTACACTGAGAGAAATGGACTCAGGTTAATACAACCAGAAAAAGGTGGTTAATAAAATGCAGTTACTGGACCAACTTAAAATTGTTTCTGTAACATGTTTTCTGGTTTCAGTAACTAAAATTTAAAAAAACGCCTGGTTGTAGTAACCAGGCAGTTATGTTAGATTTAAGTAGTCGGGAGAAAGCGCAGTACGTCTTTATACTTTCTGCTATAGTTTGACTTTTAACACAACGTAGAATGCTCTCGTCAAGTTTTTATTTTAAAGTATTTTATGTTTTTTCATCATTTCTCTTATTACCAAAACTGGGTAAAATAAAAGTGAATGTATATGTTGTTGATGGAAGTCGTTTTACTTATTTCATTGACAGTATTGTTGGCAATTAATTAGATTAATGGGATTAATGTGATGAATGATTTCATATAACCTATATATTTTTGACGACTTTTAAAATTATTTTTCTGACAACAAAGAATGGACTACATTATTTATAAATATTATGAAAATGAATTCTAAAAAAAGAAGATAAAAAATATATAATTTTAACCTCTAAATCATAGATAACGTACATTGTTGCCTATTATAGCTTTACAATCACATCCACAATTTCAGTGTCAACCATGATCCTGGTTACTATTACTAGAAATTAAATTTATATTTACCAGGTTTTATCGTCAACGCAACTATGTTCAGTCATGTTCAAACAACTTCAATCGTAGTCAAAGACGTTTTTCACCACGAGAATCTTGTTGTATGAACCAGGAATTTCTCTCACTATAGTGATTCAACAATTGAAACATTTTAATTACAAAAAATTTTCGGTTTTTGTCCAGGTTATTGCAATCTAACCTACTGTGTTATGCTGCAATATTGACGACATAATGCAAATCCGAGATTTGCATTGTTTTCCCAAGCAGTCTTATGGCGTGCTGCACTTATTATAACTCACAATACATTTACGAAGACTTTTCTACCTTATTAGAGAGTTCCGAGTCGCCACAAGGGTTAAGTATTACCTCTCCAAAATCTCGCAGTTAAACTAGTCAATCTTATTCTAAAAAAATGTAATCGTCCCTTTTAAGGGCTTCACATTGTTTTATCTGTAAATTCAATTTGACGAGGATTTCCCTACCTTTAAAAAGGAAATTCGCCAATGTCAACCTATAATTTTTTTAAATAACTTGTTCACAATGCTACATTCAAATTCTTTTATTTTGTAATGTAACGTTCTTTAGACTAAACCTCAATATATAATAAAATAATTTTGAGAGATTAACATTTATATCTTACGTTTTACAACTCCTTCGTCATCTCCAGTAGCAAATGTGTTATCATTTATAATTGCAAGAGAGTAAATAGGAAACCTAAACATAAGTAATTATAAAAAATGTATATCAGTCGTTATTATAAATTATAAATTATGGAAACTTTAACATAATACCAAAGTGTGTTTTATGTAAAAAAAGAAAATTTACTCATGGGCTTCTTCATATAGTCTGGTAAGTTTTCCACTTTCGATATCCATTAGCATAATTGATTTATCTTTAGCAGCAGAAAAAAGTGTTTGGCCATCGTTACTGAATTCTACATCACGACAAGATTTCAAATGGACCTCCATTGTTGAAACGAGGTCAGTTTCCTCATCGTTGTATTTATAACTAAAAATGTATAATTATTTACATTATTTTTAAATAATCGTAATGTTTATTATTATTTTTTGTAATACACTCGAATCTCGCTATAACAAGAAGTTCGGGAGTCAAGTCTCCCTCTATTACACGCAATAAAATGGTCAAATTGACTAAACTAGGTTTGGTTGAAGAATGTTCAGTTGATTGAAACAAAGGACAGGTTGTCTCAACCGAACTAGTTCAGTTGTGAAAATCAAAATTTTGCGGTTATATGGAAATCAAACACATTCATTTGTTACTTTATAAACATTACTTCATGTATGTATTTAAATTCTAAACTGTCACTGCAGTTAACAGAAAAATCACTAATTTCAGTCAAGAATATACTCTTGACAGTTTACCCTTAACAGTTTATAAACTTAAAATATTTTCATTTCTTCATTTCTTTATTAAATAAATCCAACAGTCATTAGACCAATTACAGGATTATAAGTATAATACATTAAGTAAAAAAAACGTTTCGCAGCAATAACAATTAAAATAATAGTTTTATAGAATTTGTTTTATAGCATTTTTGTTAAACATTTTAAAACTGGGGAATATCATTAATTAAACAGCTGATTGACATATAAAAAGGATCCAATGCAGAATTATTTTTGGTAACGTCATTAAAAATAGTAATCATTCTACCAATTGGTGTGTTGTTTAAAACTCTCTGTGGGTACAATAAATGATTTAATCGAGTACGATATTTTGGAGCATAAAATGACACTTGGGACAGAAGATACGGAGAATCAATAAGATTTTTTATTATCTTTTAAAGAAAGATTAAAGATTGAACAATTCTCCTGTCCCGAATGCAGAGAGTTTTAAATCTAGTACATAATTCAGAATAATCCGAACCAGGTAAAGGGTAAAATCCATTGACCTTCCAATTAATAAATTTTAGAAACTTTTTATGGCATGTTTCCAAACTATCAACAAGATATTCTATGTCAGTATGCCAGACAAATGAGCAATAGTCAAATTTTGAGAGAACAAATGAATTGAATAACATATTTAAAGCATTAATATTAGAAAAAGAACGACATGTTCGTAAAATAAAGCCAAGAGACCTATTTGCCTCGCGTACAATGAAATCAAAGTGATTATGAAAACGTAAAGATGAATGTAGGTATATTCCCAAATCCTTGTAAATATCAATTTTTTCTAATTTCGCCTAATTAATAGTATAAGAAAAGTCAATGGATGAAACCCTCCTAGTAAAAGTCATAACTTTACATTTCGAAACATTTAAATCAAGGAAATTTTTATTGCACCATTTTATCATTGAATTAATGTTAGTTTATAGCATCTTACTATCCTTGACATAATTTATTGGAGTAAACATTTTTAAATCATCAGCAAATAATAAAAAATCAATATCAAAATAACTTTTTATATCATTCATATAAATTAAAAATAATAAAGGACCAAGATTAGACCCCTGAGGTACTCCAGAAGTTGGAACAAAGCATTCAGACTTGTAACCATTGCAATATACAAATTGTTGTTTGTTTTGTAAGTACGAGGAAATAAGAAGTAGAATCTTTTCAGGTAAGTCAAGGTCATGTAGCTTCTCTAACAATACAGCATGACTAATACTGTCAAATGCTTTTGAAATGTCAGTGAAACCGACATCAACCAAATTGGATATTTATTATTGTTTTGAGATTTAGTTGATACTAATTTTATTTCGCTGTCCATAACTTCATATAATTTGGTATAAAATAAATTTATTGCAATATCAACATTATGAATCCCCTCCAACATTGTCCAATCTACCGATGATAACAATGCTTTCATTGAACTAAAATCATGGTTGATGAATGAGTATCTTTTAGAGTCAGGATTAATTTTTGAGAAATTTATATTACTAGGCGGTATAACAGACTCAAAGCAAAGTAAAAGTGGTGGACGATATGCATCAACAGGCAAAATTGGTAAGATATTGGAAGAAACTTCACATGGAAACGTAGAAATGACAATATCTAGAAAACGACCATTAATATTAAGAACATTGTTATACTGTGAAAAATTATGATCTTTTAAGAAACTGTTATCAATTATCAATTTTTATAACCAAATTATCAATTTTAGAATTCAGAACATTGGTCGATTTATTAAATTCAGAGATTAAAAATTCTTTCTGTTGTTGAATAGCCAACTTTGTCTCCTTCTAGTTTTTAGATAGAAACTTATCAAACATTGCTTCAAGGTCTGTTTTTGTTATATTTAGCTACAGTCACTGTAACAGTTCCACCAGACACAGAAAATAATGCAAAATTATTATGCTTTATTATTATCTAACTACTTCTGAAAAACTAAGTATAAAAAATTATAATTTATAAGTTTTTCAACATTATAATTTTTTTAACCTTTTATTAAACCTATTTATGTTTCTTGTTAATCACAAAAACCTCTTAATTTTGAATCCTTTCAAAATTTTTATAATGTAAAAAAAAGAAAAGGCTTTTAATATTATTTGTAGTTTTAATAACCAAGATTCTTTAACCTATTTTTAAATTAAAGCTTAATTCAAATAAAAAATTAAAACATAAAAATTGAGTTTTGGTTTTAGAATAACAATCAGTAAGTTAATGAAACCGAACTAAATAGAACCAAATTTGTTTGGTTGCTAGAAACCGAGTGTTCGGTCAGTCTTATTTTAACGAGAGAGTTCGGTTGTGGCAAAAATTAAAATTTTGTATTTTTTGACATTTTATCATAACACTTTAAAATAATTATTCTATAATAAAAAATTGAATAATTAATATTTATTCAGGGTACTTTACCCGGTTTATTAATTATATTTAATAAACTATTATAATTATTTAACTTTTAAAATTATATATAATAATATATATTGAGGAAGCTAAATGGTCATGAAATGAACAACTTGTTTAAGTTAATAGTTATCATTGTTATTGACAATTATTATGAACCATAATCTAGTTATCAATAATGAAGGAGAGCTTCACATATCTTTAAACTAGAGCTGTGCAAAATAATTCGAACCGAACTGTTCGAATTTTTTGCCTAGTTCGAATGTCGAAAATTCGACATTCTAGTTAGCTTAGTTCGAATGTCCGTTTTTCGACATTCGAACTAGCCCAGGGCTGCTATTCTCAAACAAGTTTCCAAGTACAACTATCGGGAACACGTTTCTGATACTTTTTGTTCTATTTAAAAAATGTTATGGCGGAGAAAAAAATTATTTAAAAAAAAATTGCATTAAAAAAACTTAACATTTTTAAGTATTTTTGAAAAAAAGAAGGGTTTAATATCATTTTTTAAAAATTTTGACCACGCCATTCGAAAGAGCGACCCCAAAAATAGTAAGATATGGCCTTTTAAAAAATTTTATGGCTTCTTTCTACTAATTGTAGGCGTCTCAAATTCATGTTAAAAAGCAGCACTTACTAAAGACAATTTGAAAAGAAATGAACGATGACAAAGCAAACCATACATTTTACAAATGAAAACTGAATACGTATCGATTCACAAGACAGACTTAGAAAAATATAGTACTATAGAAGAATATAAAAGTGAGAGAAATCATTCGAATTATTTAATATATCAAACAGAAAATTGTGACGCGGATTTAATAAAAAATGTCTAATAAAATTGTTTAAAATCTCCATTATTACTCAGCGATGAAACATTTGTGAAAAATAGACATAGGTTATGTATGTACATCTGTAAAACAAACCGTTATAGATATAGTTTACAAAAAGATTAATTATAATGGTAAAAAATTGTGAAATATAAATAGATACTTGTAAGAAACAGTCAGAATAGAATTTGATTTTGAAAAAGACGATTTAAAATTAACTAGTGATAAATTACCAAAATAACTAAGATATTTCAATTTAGCAAGAATAAAAAAAGCAGAAATTAGTAAGAATTGAAATGGTTCTAGATAACTTAGTAAAACATGAAAGATTGGAGAGTTGGACAGAATAGTTTTTGACGAATTTAGCACGGTGGTCTTGAATCAACTTGAAATGAAAAGTCTTCGCACATCCCTTTTTTTTGCTGATTTGGGTCATTTGCATTCTAAATAATATGTAAAAAATTTATAGCCCATAACTTGTCGAGCCGTTTTTGAGAAAACTCATTTTGAAAAAAAACATCAGTTTTTTATTTAAAATATTACATATTTGTATCAAATTAAGGATTTAAGCATAATATTAATTAAAATAGGGTCAGTTGGGGTAAATCCGGACAAAATACCTATTTTTCACAAATGACGTAAGTTTTTTATAATAAAAGGCAATTCTTTCGTTTTATACTGCATTAATTTCTTTCTTGAGTTCCCTAGATAATTTTTTATTTTTTATAAAATTTTATATTTAATTTTTTACATTTTATTGTTCGGATTTACCCCAAGATTTAGAAAATTTAATTAAATTTGGGGTAAATCCTGACAGCTTAGTTTCTAAGAAAGGTTTAAAATAAAGTTATCTTACGTATACTACTCTATTAAGGGATAGAACTTGCAAAAAATTCATACTACAGTAGAGACTCCATTATCCGGACTAATGGATGCAGGCACTTATCCGGATAATCGAAAATCCGGATAATCGAGTAAAGTACGAATTAAACAAATTTTTGATTCATAATTTTCTGTATTTATTTGCATATGTATTAAAATAAGACTGAAGTAAACTAAAACATTTAAAGTCAACATTAGTAAATATTTAGTTAGAAATATTTCAAAATATTTACATAAACATTTTCTTAAAATCATTAAAACACTTTAAAACGCAACATTTCGTGTAAAAATTCACGTTTTTGAATTGAGTTGGGATTTAAAATAGAAGTTAACGGCTTGAGACCTTATAAACTTTATATTAAAAAAAAAAATTTTTATTTTGAATTTGTCCAGATAATCGAATATCCGGATAATAGGGGTCTGGATAATAGAGTCTCTACTGTAGATGTATAAAAGTTGAATCAGTTAAGTGTTGTAGTATCATAAAAGTTAATCAATTAACGATTCAAAAAGTAATAATCAAAAACATATATAGCTTTAACAAATTTATATGGATTTTAATAAAACTTGATAAAGGAAAGTTTTTGGGATTATTGAATACGAATACAAAGTCGGATTTTGAAAATTAAAAATGCCGGATCCAATATGCCGGACTTTTTTAAAAATTAATCGAATTACACTACTTACACCACTTTTTAAAATGTAATAGAAGCTCTGTCCAGATTTACACTAAGTTTTTAAATTATCCTGTTGACAATTGTCGAGATAAAATCATAGAAGTAGTCAGAATCTGTTTTAAAGGATCTGAGCTTAAAATATTGACGTCGAACTGAATTTTAAATTTGTAAGTTAAGATCTAACACCTTTTGTCCGTATTTGCCCTCTGTCCGGATTTATCCCAACTGACCCTAATACTTTTCTTTATTTTTAAATAATATAATATAACAATTTAAATAATATTTCTGACAAAATAAGTCAGTTTTGTTTAAATATTACAATACATGTTAAGGCACATATTTTTGCCAATTTACGGAAATTATACCAGTTACTGTACAGAAAAAAAATTAACGAAAAGGTTATATATAATATATTATATATAAAAATGGCTCGACAAGTTATGGGCTATAAATTTTTCACACATTATTTAGAATGCAAATAACCCAAATTAGCAAAAAAATGATGTGCTAAGACATTTCATTCAAAGTTGATTCAAGACCACCGTGTTAGATTATATAGGATATGCAAGTATTGTACTTATAATCTTTAAAACATAAATTATACAGTGTACTTTAAATTTCATAAGATATTGTATTCAGAATTGTAACAGAAATAGTAACTGATAATACAGGTCCAACTTAGAATGAAACTATTGAGAAGAAAATATATTAGGAGTCGAAAAAAATATTTTGATCCTTTTGTGAAATTTCGACCCATAAAGAAAATTTATCAAATTTTTGTTCTCCACAACTTTTCCAGGTGGAGAAAATTTAAAACACTTGAAAATTGCGGATTCGAAGTCAATTTTAATGACAATATTAAGAATAAATTTGTGGGTG
This sequence comes from Leptopilina myrica (nomen nudum), assembly GCA_032872475.1. Taxonomy (NCBI): domain Eukaryota; kingdom Metazoa; phylum Arthropoda; class Insecta; order Hymenoptera; family Figitidae; genus Leptopilina; species Leptopilina myrica (nomen nudum). Next base: position 14,756,314 of record CM065462.1, on the reverse strand, counting down.
TTGGTTGTTTGGAAATAAATAATATTTTTATTTTTGTTAAAGTTACGAAGGTTAAAAGCCAAAAGTAGTTTCGATTGAAACCGATTGTGGTTAAAGGGTTAAGAAGAGCTGCTAAAGAAACTTGCGTGTTTAGAATTATGCATGAGATAGTATAAGAATACCATGAAGTAGTATAAGAAGAAGTATGTATACACTGAGAAAATTGGATATTAAAAATCTTAATATACTAGATATTAAAAAATATGGTATTTCATAACATTTAGATGTTATGGTTCAATATCTCAGATGTTAACAAGTATAATCTACAAATTTGAAGTTATGTTTGAACATATCTTTTTCAATATCTGTGAATATTAAATTTAAACATCTAAGATGTTTATGTATTTAACTGTCACAGATAATGACCGTTAATATCTAGATATTAAAGCTCAATATCAATTTTTCTCAGTGTATGGGTAATTCTCCACAAAACCAACAATATCATGTCCCTTGCATTTTTTAACGGCGTTGCAGGTCGAGAACTGGTTAGTGTTGCCAACCCACTTCCCCTACTTTCCTGTATTTTTCCACTTTTATCACTTTAAAAAAAACTACGCACTTAATCAAAAAAGTGGGCCTTTACTGGGGAGAGAAATTAAATAAAGAATTAGTGAAAATTTATTTTCTATCGATACGATGTTTCTACGAGCCACAATCCTATTTCTACGATTGCAATTGACAGATGTAGGTGACTTGATCTGGGGATAAACTGGCCGCACAACAGAAAGGTGGAGTAAGGCAGGATGCCTACGTTAAGGCATAACAGTATGATAAAACAGGACAGTAACTTTTATTTTGTTGAGAATGATTAAAACAATATTTGGCAATAATAAACAAGTTGTTCATTTCATGACCATTTCGCTTCCTCAAAATATAATAAACCAATTGCTTAATTTAATTTTAATATGTTAAGGTAATATTTCAAATAACACAAAATTTGAATTTTTTGTGAAAAAGAAAAATATTGATTAATTTTATAAATTTTGATGAAATGTGCACTTTGTATATATCAATCGATTCGTTTTTTTGTCAGAAATGTAATTTTGAGAATAATTTATGAAAATATTAAGAAATAAAAAAGTTATTTCAAAAAATACAAAAAAAATTTTTTTTCAAAATTTTGAAAAAATTGTATAAAAAAAATTTTTGTGGATAAATTTGAAAATCCTTGTGTCAGATTTTAGGTATTAATGACTGCAATAAACCTGCAAAATTTCAGGGCAATCCATTAAAATTTGTTTGAGATAATTTGTACACAATTTTTTGTGACATACACACACATACATACACACACATACATACACACATACATTTGGACATTTGCTCAGAATTTAATATATATATATCCTAGATGAAAATGAGTCCATATAATCATGTTTTGAAAAATTGAAAATCGTCACGAATGCAAAGCTTCCTTATGAGGAAGCAAAATTAATACAAAAGGCATAAATAAAGTGATTTTTGTTTATAAAAATATACATAATATAAAATATGTTAAATTAAAACGAAAAATATTAAAAACCTTTTTATTTTAATTTAAAAAAAAATTTTTTTTTTATTAAAACAATATTTGGTAATAAAAAAATTAATACAAAAAACTTAAATACAGTGATTTTTGTTTATAAAAATGTACATAATATAAAATATGTTTAATTAAAACCAAAAATATGAAAAACATTTTTTTTTTAATTTTGTTATTCATTAAAATAATTTTTTAAAAAGATTAAAAATTAAATTGTTATATAATACCTCTAGAGTGTTACGTCAAAACGAGAAACCTTTTTAAAATATACCTAACGTTCCTCGTTTTAAATTAGTTTCAATAAAGAATCTAATTTGGGATGAGGATAAGTCAATGAGCCTACTAAAAGTTGTCAGAGAGTAATTTATTTAAAAACCAACAAGAAAGAAAAGTATTGACAAAAATACAATGAGTATAGTTCTAAATTAAAAACCTTACTTTTAAGAATAACGATTACTGGTGTTTAATATTGTAGTGATATTATCTGGTAATCCGATCTTGGATGGTGTTGAGGGGGCTAGTCGCCAAAGGGCCTCAAACAGTTGTCCTTAATGTTAGAGTATTAGTCCTCTTGTTTACACTAATGAGATAGTGTATTGTATTTTGGTAATATTTGCTTTCTTCCAGACGGACGTTGCCTCCTTAGCAAATTTCGATGCTTCGAAATTTGGAATGTGTTGTTTCAATATAAGATAGATACTTGAATTTATTTTCAAATTGATATTTTTGAAAATAGTAAAAATTGCTGAGGGGAATTAATTCTCTTTAACCGTAGTACGTTTCAAAGCAAAACTTTGAAAATAATTTTAAAGTTCACTTTTAGAGAAAACACTTTCAAAATAATACTTGGGAATAAACTGTTGATCACTTTGTAGATTATACTTGGAGTTCACTTGACGATGGTAGATTTATTACTAATTGATTTCCAAAAAATTATTCTCTGTTCTAATCAGAAATGGTCACCCTTTTTATATAAAAATTTCCTCGTTAGACGAATGCTCGTAGCTAGAAAATTCGTCTTGACCTTAATAGATTTCAGTGCGCATGGCATCGCTGCGACCTTTCATAGAGTTGAAGTCGGAAGACATCGCTTCGACCTTGCATGGAGTTGAGGTCGCAACTTCGTCTTTGATCCTCAGGTGTGGCGTGTGTACATATTAATAATCTGTATCTTCGATCTTGATTTTCTCGTAATCGTTATTCTTTCGACATTCTTTTAAAATACTATTCCTTCCTGGATTTGTAATAATGAACATATAATATAATTATAATATTTGTTAGAAAATATATCGATTATAATGCAATTTTAAAATACACATAAAAATAACATTTATAATATTTGTTAGAAAATATATCGAATATAATGCCAATTTAAAACACACATAAAATAGTAATTATAATATTCGTTAGAAAATATACTGAATATAATGCAAATTTAAAACACACATAACATAGTAGTTAGAAATTATACTGAATATAATGCAAATTAAAACACACATAAAATAATAATTAAAAGTACTGCATATCATATCATGATGAAATACATTATTTTAATAGAAGATATATACTTAATCGATTAAATATAATATATGAAAATAAACATATACGTGAAAATATATAGTTAAATTAAGTATATTAATCAGAAGTTACGGACAAACAAGAGGTACAATTTATTAAATTGTACTTAATAAAAATATGGAAAATGACAAATATGCATAATTTTTCGTCCACGAGAAAACGCAGCTTAGCTCCCAAGCGTGAATTTCACAGGGCGAATGATTGAAGTAGAAGCAGAACGAAAAAATGCATACAAAATGTTTTTAAAACAATATTTGGCAATAATAAAAATTAATACAAAAGGCATAAATAAAGTGATTTTTGTTTATAAAAATATAGATAATATAAAATACGTTAAATTAAAAAGAAAAATATTAAAAACCTTTTTATTTTAATTTAAAAGAAAAATTTTTTTGATTAAGGAGGTTCCATCCATTATCGAATAAACAAACAGTTTTTGATAAAACTTAACATACTACTAGTTAACCCTCCTGCGCATAAAGCCGAATATATTCGTCCAACTATTTTTGTTAATAACTTTTGTTTAAATTAACATTAAGTGATCTATCAAGTTGCAAATTATTTCTTAGGGATAAACAAATGTTATTAAATTATTTAGGACACTTTATATTATTTATTTCACAATAAACATTACTTTTAGAATGCTTAAAACAATAAAAAAAATTTTTTTTTGATTGAAATGTATGCGCAGGAGGGTTAAAGCTTCTAAAGTTATGTAGTTAAATTTTTGAGACTCGTAGGTTCCGGAGAAAAAAGTTCTGATGAATTAATTTTTTCACTGTTTAACATTGATTCTTATGGGAAGTCATTACTTTGCCACATATATTTTCGTACTATAAAATATTAAACAAAGAGATGTTGATCAAAGTTTGTATAGTTAAAGTCAGATATATAATGAACCGATATTGTATTTGAAAAAGGTCAATAGGTTCCTGTGAGAGTTAAAAATAATTAATTAATAAAATTTTTTTTCACTTTTTGCGATACAGAAAGGAAAACTTGCAGTGTCTGGCAACACGGCATTTCGCGTCACCACATTTTTCACCGTGCGCATGTCAAAATTTTGAGGTTATGCGCGCTTTATTTCAAATTTTACCATTAAAGAAAAACTTATTATTCTTTTCTCCTATAAAACTGTCAATTTTTCCCATTTTTCATATACATTACGCGACAATACAAAACAACAGCTGATGACAACGTACACACCGTGAGTTGCAGTGTTGCCAGACGTTTCAAAGTACCGAGCAAGTCAAATCAGACAAAAATGGTTATTGCTTTGACTAGTTCAGTGAATGGAGGGAACCTCCTTTAAAGAATATTTGGTAATAAAAAAATTAATACAAAAAACTTAAATAAAGTGATTTTTGTTTATAAAAATGTACATAATATAAAATATGTATTAAATTAATGTTAAAACGCAAAAAAACGAAAATTATCGAATTCATTTTTCATTATTATTTTTAATTATCATCTTTGGGAATCATAGGCCAGACGTTGGGTCGAAAAAGTGCACAAAAATGCAACCTGAAAAGTCTCCGTGGTTTATTGTAGTTTGGGGGCTCCACATAAAAGCCCCAGAGTTTACTCTCGATTATCAGTTGCGAAAAATAGTGTAAACAATCGTCAAAGTTTGGAAAACGTGGTTTTTCGATGACCGACGCTACGGGTTACATTTTAGAGGAAAAAATTGTGATTGAAAGTTGTAGAGCTTGGAAATAGCTTTCAAATGACTGCTCTTACGTTAAATAAGTTTAATTAGTTTAGTTGCAAATGAATTTAAACCATTAAAAATAGCACTTTTTTAATTGTTTAATAACTTTGTTAATAATTATCGAATTTGTTTATAATTTATCAAGAATATTCTCCTTGCGAAGCTGAATAAATCCAAAAAAAATTTAACTCGATCAGATATATAGTTTATGCATAATTCCATTTGTTAACTAAAAACATGTAATTTTGCAACGGAATTTCTACACTTTTGGACCTGCGAATTTCTTTTTTTTTTAATACACTAGAGGAGTCAAACTGTCATCATCGGATTTCATGGAAATCCGATATTTTTTATATAAATGTATAATAATAGAGATTAAAAAAGGGTACGTTTTTTTGTCATAAACAAATGGAATAATTTACTAAGATGATGATGCTACACACTTTTATACATATAATTTGAATTCTTTTTGTGACATTATTAACATTTATAAAATTAATTAAAATTAAAATTGAAAAATTCACTTTATTATTACAAATTTTTTTTTATTTTTTAAATTTAATATAAATGCTTCCTCCACGAGGAAGCAAATTTTTTGCTTATCGTAAAGACCCAGCGGGCACACTTTCCTTTTTGATAACTTCTAGTTATCGATTTGAGTAGATGTTAACATTTTGATGCCTTTTAGTAATCGTGTACCGCCTGGGGAGGAAGCAAAATGTTTATGTAATGAACATCTGGATATACAACTTGTTTATTAAAATTTTTGAAAATATTTGAATTGTTGTGATGAATACTATTATTTATGAAAATAATTGAATTTTGTAATGAATTTTATTTAAATTCCTCAAAATAATTAAACTTTGTCCAAGATTATTGTTATTTATTTATAAAGGTTATTGGAAATGTAGACCATAATTTTTTGTAGATTTTTTGAAAATAATTGAATTTCTGACAAGAGTTTAAGTAATTTAAAAAATTTTTAATAATTGGATTCTTGTGATAAATATTATTATTTTTGAAAATAATTACAAACTCTTTAACAAAATAATATACGTAAAATTTTGTTTAATAATTTTCCAATTTTTTTTTACACAAATAAGAAAATATCGCATTTTGGCATTTATTAAATAAAATCTTTTAATGAAAAACTTTTGGCTTATCATAGAATGAATTGAAAAAATATTACATGATTTTGATTTGTTTATATCTATAATTTTTTATACTATTTACTACAATATTATTTTTTTTCAAATGAGGACAGTAATTTGTATAATTTATCTTTTTTATTCCAAAACCTTCAAATTAAGTAATATACTGTTGAATAAATGCAAAAGACCGATTTTGTAAAAGTCAACTACTTTCAACAATTAACATTTTAAAAACATTATTTTGTATGCATTTTTTCGTTCTGCTTCTACTTCAATCACTCGCCCTGTGAAATTCACGCTTGGGAGCTAAGCTGCGTTTTCTCGAGGACAAAAAATTCTGCATATTTGTCATTTTCCATTTTTTATTAATTACAATTTAATAAATTGTACCTCTAGAGGTATTAATTAACAATTTAATTTTTAATCTTTTTAAAAAATTATTTTAATGAATAACAAAATTTTTAAAAAAATGTTTTTCATATTTTTGGTTTTAATTTAACATATTTTATATTATGTACATTTTTATAAACAAAAATCACTTTATTTAAGTTTTTTGTATTAATTTTTTTAATACCAAATATTGTTTTAATCAAAAAAAAATTTTTTTCAAAATTAAAATAAAAAGGTTTTTAATATTTTTCGTTTTAATTTAACATATTTTATATTATGTATATTTTTATGAACAAAAATCACTTTATTTATGCCTTTTGTATTATTTTTGCTTCCTCGTGAGGAAGCTTTGTAGTCGTTTAATTTACAAAATTTTTAAAAATCCTTTTGACAAATTCTCTTCTATATGGGACTATGTTATATAAGACCCTGAACAATTGTCCGGATGTATGTATGTGTGTGTATGTCTGTGTGTGTATGTGTGTGTGTGTGTGTGTGTGGATCCCGATTTTTGTGAACACGATAACTCGAAGAGGTTTCAACGAATTCGGCTGAAAATTGCTAGGAATATTTATCATAAAAATATCTCGAAATGGATTGATGGACATTAAAAAATCTATTTAAAAAAATTTTTTTTTTACTTTTTTCAAAAAAAAAATTTTTTTCAAAATTTTTTTTTTAAATTGAATATTGAAGTTAATATACAATAAAATCTTCTTCTTTGCATCAAGACGAATCGATTGGTATATATAAAGTATAAATTGTATGAGAGTTTATAGAGGTAATGACAATTAAAGCAAAAAAATTACCTATTTTCAAAAATTTAGTTCTTTCATCAAAATTATATTCCAGTACAATAAGATTTTACTCATTTTTTTCAATAATCTTATCCGTTGCATTAAAACGGATCGATTGGTATATATAAATTATATATTTTATTTGAATTTATAGAATTAAACATAATTAAAACCAAAAATTCGCACTTTTATTAGAAATTTATTTCCTTCTTAAAAATTATGTTGCTTTATAATAAAATGTTAATCTAGACTTAAAAACAAACTTAATCAACATCAATCAACATTTGACATTTATTTTTTACATTTAATTTTTCGTTTTTACTCAAAATTTCTTATTTCCTTCTCGCAATAGCCATTTTTATACATCACGCTACTCACGCTCTTCATATATATTCTCAACTTTGCTTAGGAATCTTTAAATCGAGAATTAAAATCAAAAAGTATTCACGGTGAGCAAAATGTATTCACCGTAACCCACCAATACGGTTTTGTCGCGAAAACGCATTCACCGAACGTCACCACCAATACTTTTTTTTCTATTCTGAATACTTTTTTTTTACTGGGTCTGCCAATTGCAATCGTAGAAATAGGATCTTTATTAAAATTATGTTGCGGGTTAAGGCCCACTTTTTTGATTAAGTGCTTAGTTTTTTTTAAAAAGTGATCAAAGTGGAAAAATACAGGCAAGTAGGGGAAGTGGGTTGGCAACACTAACCAGTTCTCGACCTGCAACGCCGTTAAGAAATAAATTGCACATACGGTTATGAATTCAACGTGAAAAAGTAACACTAGTGAGTGCAAACAAAAGTCTATAGCCACTTTAATTTATAAGATTTAATATTTTTATAAAATGCAAGTTTAACCCTTGTGTTCATACCCGGGTACCCACGACTACACATTTTTAGGCTTCCGTACACCTTCGGTGTACCGACGGAACCCTATTGATGAGACTCTTGTGTCCGTAGCCAAATCATGTCCCCCCCGTAGCGGCTAAACTATTTGACCTAGAGAGCTCTAATTTGTACAGATACGTATTTTCACTCGTAGATTACAGGAAAAATATAGAGAATGTGATTGGAGGTGATGGCCATAGCGTTGTCAAGAAAATAACAAGATTTTTGGCCAAAAATACACAAAAAGAGACCATTCCCCCCCCCTTAACTTCTAAACTATTCAACATGGAGGGCTAAAATTTGGCATACTGGTGTATTTTAACGCGAATATTACAGGAAAAATATAGAAAACTTGCTGTGTAATAATGGCCATAGCGTTGTCAAAGAAAAACTAAAAAAAATTTTGAAATTTTTTTTTTCTAATTTCTACATTATTTGATCTAATTAACTAAAAATGTGTTTATTAGCATATTTTTACAGTCTGATCACAAAAATATATTACAAAATATTTTTAAAAAATTCAAAAAAAAAATTTTTTTACTTAAATTTTTTTTCTAACTTCCACATTATTTGATCTAATTAACTAAAAATGGGTTTATTAGTATATTTTTACAGTCTAATCACAAAAAATATATTTAAAAATCTAAAAGTAAATTTAAAAATAAAATTTAAAAAAATTGGACAAGTGCGAGTTGAACTCGCACTGCAATAGCGGGTTCCGTACACAAATATTAAAACATTACTTGCAACATTCATCGGTAAATAGTAGAATTAAAATAAACAATTAAAAAAATATATTAAAATCATTTTATAAAAAAAATAATTAAAAAAATTAAAGTATTGTATATATAATATTGTAAACAATAATAAGTAGAGGAACAAAATTTTCACAATTAATTCCTCTACTTATTATTGTTTACAATTTTAGATATACAATACTTTAATTTTTTAAAATATTTTTTATCTAATTATTTTAATATATTTTTTTAATTGTTTATTTTAATTTTACAATTTACCGATGAATGTTTCAAGTATTGTTTTAATATTAGTGTACGGAACCCGCCATTGCAGTGCGAGTTCAACTCGCACTTGTCCAATTTTTTTTTAATTTTATTCTTGTAAATATTAAAATTTCGCCTTAGCGTTTCAGATCTACGTTATTTATATCAAATAAAAGCAATTTCTTTACAAAAAAATGTTGTTTATTTGTTATAAATAAATAAAAAATTAGTTTAAACTACAGATGAGGCGTTATTTCCCAAAAATTACAGCCCAAATTTGAAATTCTTGGGATTGGCTTGGTATTTTGAGAAATTGTTGTCCTATATGAAAGTAATAAATTTGTAAAATATCAGCTCTTAAAAAAAAATTGTAGAAAGTAGTGGGGGTTAAACTTTTGACATTTTAAGTAACACTGCCATTTTCAAAACCATATAATTTTTTTTATCTACTTTCCAACAATTTTACAAAAAGATTTTTAAAACAATTTTAACCCCATTTTTTTAAAAAAATAAAGTTTATTTTTTAATTTCGACTATAATGGGTATTTTTATAATTTTTTATTGTAAACCTGACATTTTTTCCGAAAAAATATATATACAAATTATATTTGAGTTATAAATTTTTTTCAAAATTAATTATTTTAATTAATAATTATTGTTCTTTATAAAACTTCAATTTTTCCTTTTCAAAATTACTCATTTCAAATTATAATAATAATTGTAACTTATATTTTTACATTGTATATAGGACAGTTAACCATAATTATAAAATTGAATGTCTAAGTATTACCACTTTTAAATAATTGATCATATTAATTTGGATTATAAAACTTGCACCAATATATTTGGTCTTTACGTTATTTTAAATAAATTTTTTTTTGACAAATCAGAACTAACCCATCAGTTTAAAAAATTAATTTTAAATTTAATTGGCTAATAATAAAATTTAAAAAAATAAAAATTTGTATTTGTTATTGCTCATAATTTATTAATTAAATTAATTAATCAATCACTAAATCAATCACTAAAAAATACTTTTAAGAAAAGGTTAAAAATAATATTCCCTTGTAATATGTAAACTAAAAATGGTTATAATCAATAATAAAATAAGCTAATAATAAATAAATGCATAATGCTATAATGGTTTTTAGATTTATAAAAATGAAATTATCAGAAATTTACAAACCTAATATTGAAAAAAACGAAGATAAAACAGTGATATTTATGTCGTTCAACGGCGTAGCGCCGATTTAACGTACAAAACCCGGGCGCACCGCCTACTTTGTTTTCAATTTTCTTCTAAAGTTCTGGTCATCCCACTATCAAACTTATATGATTTTTTCGGAAAAAATGTCAGCTTTCCAATAAAAATTTGTTTAAAAATTATGAAAAATTAAAAATGTCATTAAATTCACTTGAAATTTGTTACTCGGAGGTTATTGGGGTCGCTGATTACGAATCTGATGACAGTTTTAGAAAATTCAAAATGGCGGATCCAATATGGCGTTTACTAATAGAGGATCCAACATTTTGAATTTGAAAACTGACATCATATTCGTAATCAGCGACCCCGATAAGCACCGAATAACAGGGCTCAGCAAATTCTGTTATTAAGTCATTAAAATCTAAACTTAATAACTCTGTCTCGATAGCCAGCCTCGTTAAAGAAGACAAGCGGTTGTCTACCATTGTAGATCGATACATATCCTTAATTCTTTTTAGAGCAGAAAAAGATCTTTCTGATTCACAATTCGTTATGGGAATAGTCAACAATAAACGATAAGCGATGTAAATATTTCGAAATACATCTTCAATTTGAGCATCAACAATCCAATTTAAAATTTTTTGTGGGTTTAATATTTTATCTTTTTTATCGACTTGAACAGAAAATGGATCTAATGGTTGTAGTTGTAATAAAGGAATGAATTGATGAAATTCATCAACCAATCGTTTTTCTAAATCTTGAAAGTAAATATCTACAAGTTTCGTTGCACGCAGTTTTACTTCATTTAATTCTAAAGTTGATAAGTTTGAAAGAAACCCAAATAACTTAGTTATGTAACTATAAGCCGCGCTGCGTTTTGACAGTTCTGTCACAAGTTTATCAATTGTTACATAAAAAGTATAAATACGAAATTAGTCCGACTTATTCAATGTTCCAGTTACTTTTTCTCCATCGCATAATTTCCTGGTTATTACTCTTTTTTAACAAAAGAGTATTCTTTGTCGACTTTTTGAGTAAATATGCAGCTTCGTTACGAGTGTCTGCCTTCTGATCTTTATCTTCAGCTAGTTCAGACAATGCTTTACAAATACCATCAAATTTTTTTACTAAAAATCCACCTGTGCGTGGATGCACTGAAAAACGTATATAAACGTTGTAAAAGTCAAAAATAATTTTTAGAATGAATACATTCATCAACACTGCAGTTCCCAACCAAATTTATTGAATGACCACAACAGGGAACATATGCCATGCTTGCAAACCGCAATATTTCCCTGATATATTACTTGCATTATCGTAGGATTGTCCACGACAATTGGCTATGTTTATGTCATGTTCCTGAAGTAAATTTAAAATTTCACAATGTAGAGATTTGCCTTTGTGATTTTAATTTCCAGAAAGCAAAAAACCGTTCGTAAACATGCCCATTTAAATAATATCGAAATATCACAGATAACTGCACTGAAAAAAAAGTATTGAACCAAGAAAATTTTTCTTGGTTTAAGCAAATGGTGGGATTGAATACGGCCAAGAGTATTATAGTACTGATTCAAGAAAATGATTTTCTTGACATAGTATACTTGGTAGGAGAGTATATGTTCTTGATCCAAGAAAATATGGAATTCAGTCAAGAAATTAAGTTACATGAAAGAAATGCAGATTATATTAATTCAAGAATATTTTTGTATCAAATCAAGAAAAAATTTTCTTGATTTGAGAAAATTATGGATTTCAATCAAAAAAATATTTTCTCAATTCAAGTAAATTATTTACTTAAATCCCCCCCCCTCCTTGCCCAATTTTACATATATATTTTACATATATATTTACATTTAATTAATACTTAACACAAATACAACAAATATACCTTGAAAGAAAATTTTCCTCGGTCGAAGGAATTGAACCCGGGTTGCGCGCATCAGAAGCTGTACCGTTACCACTATGCCATCCAAGCCTCAATGGACAGTTTTCAAAAACTTCTATTTAAGTTGCACATCCATTTGAAGAGAAATATTTTCTTGGATCAAGAACTCCGGCATTGTGTTAAGTAAAAAAAAGTTTCAAATCAAATGAATGAAATGATTTGATTTAAGAAAAACGATTTCTTCAGACAATACTTTACTATTTCGCTTAAGAACATAATATTCTTGATTCAATCCTTTTTGGTACTTCGGATAAGTAAAATATTTGATTTGATCAATAACATATTTACTTCCACCAAATACTGAATTATCAATTCAAGAACTCTATCAAATGCTAATAATTACTTGGCACAAGAAAATTGTTTTTGATAGGTAGGAAACATTTCCTTTGTCCTTATTAGCCTGGACTATAATATGCTGTTTCAGGAAAGGCTTAAATTTAGCGATTAGTTCTAAAATTCCCAAATAATTTCCATTATTTTTTAAACCAATTTTTTTCATTTGAACCACGAAACGGCAAACCTCTTTCAACCAAAAAGCGAGTAGCAGAGAGAACTCTTTTCAAAACTTCAGTCCAATAATTAACTTCAGTTTGCATCATATTGACCATAGACTTATCAACATGCGCATCTTTTTGCATAAAATTCACCCAATCAAACATACATCGATTATGTTCCTGAGAATTTTCATGGTTATGCAAGACCTCATCTATTTTTTTCCAGTTAGAAAATCCTTCTTTAACAAAAACGTTATTCTGATTCCCTGAAAAAAGTTTACAAACGTAGCAAAATATATTTTTCATACCTTAGGCACAAAATAGGCGCTTTTAGATAGCAGCCGACAGGAACTAAAAGCTATTCATTTGTCAACTTGAATGAAAATGGCGACTTTTTTTCCCATGGGCAAAAAAACAGCTATGGTCCCATGCGTTATTTTGCTCATGGGAAAAAAAGGCCGCTATTTTCATGCAAGTCGAACAAGTGAATGACTTTTACTCCCTGTCGTCTGCTATCTGAAATCGCCACTTTTGGGCCTTTGGAATAAAAAATATCGTAAGTAACACGGGACTTAAAGGTAGCCATTTATTTACGATGATTTTTGTGCCACTCGTTACGGTCTCAGGGCGCCTACGGCGCCCTCGACCTTCACTCGTGTCACAAAAATCACCGTAAATAAATGGCTACCTTTAAGTACCTTGTTGCTTAATATACTATTCAGTCGACTCAGAATACAACAACCATTTTCGGTCATATTTCTCTGCATTATTTAATTCTCGTTTGAAGTATTTATTAGAAAACTATCTATTTTGTTTTGAGTACTCTCGATTTGAAGCTTCGAAGGAAGATTTTTTATTTTGAAAAAATGAATAATTTTTACTTAAATATTTGTTTCGTTCACTTTCAGTTAAAATTAACGGCCACAGAGCTGGATCTTTATGTAAGACACCTATAAAAAATTATTTTTTTAACACAGCGATTAATACAATATTCATTCATAGCATTATTACCATGGCCATCATTTTGAACTGAATTATCCAAGATGCAGTTACTATTTTGATCTTCATTTTTAGGACTTCGACTAAATACAATATTAAATTGAGAATCACTTTTGCCAATCATATTGAAATCATTTTCACTATTTATTAAAACTTGATCAATTTTAGGATTTTCTTGGACATCAGCATTAACACTAGGTTGTTCATTCGATTCATTTGATTTTGGTAAATAGAATTAAGTTAATTTTGGAAGTTTTTTTACTGACTCTTCTATTTCCTTCTGCCTTTTGCGCTTTTGAGCCCCATTTTGAAATCTTCTCGACATTATTCCACTTTACGAATACAAATAAAACGTTTCAAAATTTATTAATAAATAAAATTTCTAATAAAGACAACCGAGGATAAACAAAAACAATTTAATCGTATGTTAAGTTAAGTATGGTGTGTTTGGCTACACTTTCTACTTCGCGTACTTTCGTTTTTCTTCGACTGCTTCCGGTGGGCGCATGTCACGCTTGGGAATGTTTCATAAACCTATATATATATTCATTATTAATTACAAAAATTCTTAAAAACTGTGTACTTCTTGAACGCGTATTTCTCCCTTAATATCAGAAAATAAAAAATAATATTCTACATAAAATTTGTCAGAAATTTTCTAAATTTTTAAAATATGCTATCAAAAATAACGAATCTACAATGGAAATACCTAAAGAATCTGTTTATTTCATGACCATTTTGGTTCTTTAATATTATATATATATACAAATTGCTTAATTTTCTATTATAGAATAATTATTCTAAAATGTTAAGTTAAAACATTAAAAAGTTCAAAATTAAATTTATGCAGATGTAGTAAAATAGTGTAGTCTATGTGAGCGATTCCACGTCAAGTGATCAAGGGGTCTTTTGGTGTAATGTTTATTTCAATAATTTTTTACTCTTAAACAATTAAACATACAAATTTGACAAAGTACATTTTGGAAAGGTTTTTTTCATGCTCTTTCGATTGGAAATAAGCTTTTGAATAAAAAAATTTTTTGACCCAAAAAAATCAAAATTAAAAATTAATTTCAATTTTTGGGGGAGAGAGATACGACTTTTTTTACGAAAGCTGAGGTTTTTTCCTAAAAGGACATATAAATGATAAAGTGGGACTAGAATGTTTAAACATTTAAAAAAAGAGTTTAAACATTCTAGTCCCACTTTATCATTTATATGTCCTTTTAGGAAAAAACCTCAGCTTTCGTAAAAAAAGTCGTACCTCTCTCCCCCAAAAATTGAAATTTATTTTTAATTTTGATTTTTTTGGGTCAAAAATTTTTGTTTTCAAAATGCTTATTTCCAATCGAAAGAGCATAAAAAAACCTTTACAAAATGTACTTTGTCAAATTTGTATGTTTAATTGTTTAAGAGTAAAAAATTATTGAAATAAGCATTGTACTGAAAAACACAAAAATTTAACCCCCTCCCCCTCGGAAAATATTGGACTAGGTAAAAAAATATTTTCACGAAAAATTACTATCTATGAGTACTACAAAAGTACAAAAGGATTTTCACAAGATCATGGTAAATACGGCTATGGTAATTACATGCATCCTGGTGTTTCATATTGAAATAATCCACAAAATCTGTTTTCAGAAACTATAAAATATCCATTATTAAATAAAAATATAAAATCGAAAAATGAGATGTTTAAACCTTAGAAAGGTTGATCCTTCATCTAATCGAAAACGTGTTTCACAATAAAAATTGATGTTTTTAAAAAGTGAGCATCTTTAAATTTTTTAAATATAATTATTTAAATTTTAATTTACCTAAACGTTTATAAATTTTTAAGTAATAATTAAAGGGAATATTTACTTATGTTTCTGTTACAGACTGTCTCTATTACACACTTTCAATATCTATGGTTGATAGGAGGTAAAAATTTTAAGATTAAAGAAAGTTTCAAAAATGCTATCAATAAAAATTTATGACCTACGGTACCAAAAGAAAAATTAAATGTAATAACTGTTTTATTAAAAAATTTTAATTATTTCATTTAGTAATACTATGCTCAGAAATAAACATTTAAGTTGTCAATTACAATATTAAATAATAAAATTACAATGCTCTTTACTACGTTCGGAATATAATTTTTCTTTAAACATACAATCACAACACTTTTTTTAAAAAACTATTATAAATAATTACAAAAAATTTAAATTATGTAAAATTATGGTTCCCAGACATTTCTCCGAAAACAAATTTCCGAATATGTTTATTATCCGAAATGCTTTTTTTCGAAGGACTTTTTTCGAAAATGATTTTTACGAATTTATTATTCCGAATGCATTGTTTCATTATGTAACAAGAAAACCATTTAAATGTGGTATGACTGACTACCTCAAAAATCAAAGTTTCAAAATTTTTCTTGTTCATATCTTTTTCATCTACATTTTTAATTTATATTAAATTTCATTATAATTATGATTCCGGTTCCAAAAATTGTGGACAGTCAATCAATTTTAGAAGGATATATTTATTATAAAAATAAAGTTAACAAAAATAGTATTAGAAATTATTTCATCATCAATAGGAAGACTGAAATTTTAAATACTTCTAAATTCCTTTTTTGTCCGCTAAATTTGAATACTTCTATTCAGGAAATTTTGTCTGTAAAGCGAATCCTTTTCAATACTCAAAGTTAACAATATTAGAGTGAATACTTTTTAATTCCTTAAAATGAAATAATTTTGTGATATTCTATATCTAATTTTTTTTAAATTCCTTGTAAATCAAATGCTTGTTGGTGGACAACTAACAAAAATTGACTAATCCAAATTCGGCAAGTTACTTGAGAAAAGAATGAAAAAAGAAAAGAAAGTGTCCCTGTTCAAAGTGATTTCAATGAGAGTTGTAATGTGCTTTCGAAGCCACAAAAACAAAAGAAGAAGAAGTTGTAATGTGCTTGACTTTGTAACTGGCATCATCTACGACTGTCCACGTGCATATAATTGGATGAAAATTACCAAATTGCAAATAAAATCTCACACAGCAGCGAAAATTTCTCAAAAGTTGACAGAACTTTGCCCAACGAGGTTAGAAATATTTCATGGTAAAACTCATGGAGAATGTGTGGTTATTTATATGTCCGCAATATATAAGGAAATATTGAATATCAAACTTGAACAAAAATTCTATTGCAATAAAACTGGACATGTTCAGGGAATATTCTATCAATCTGGCATGCAATATTCGTTTAATTATTAAAATGTCGTCTGCTAATATAAACTGAGCGATTTCCTGTCAAGTTTCAAGAAATTCTCGGTACTGTGTGATTTTTATGTAAATAATATATAATGTGAAATTTGTTTTAAAAGTTTATTTAATTTTAATCATTACTTTCCTTTATTTCACTTACTCATAAAAAATTTACATCGTGAGCATCAAAATTGCCATAAATAGCAATATTTAAAATTGAATACCTTTCTATACCTTGGCCAACGATTATGTGACGATATTAAAGGAAATTAAATTTTTTTTTAGTTATTTACTCTTATTGGAAATTTAAAACTCAGTACAAAAAAGAATTAAAGGGAATTCAATTTTTTCAATACTTTTTAATCCAAGCCTTTTTACCTTTTCCGAATGGTTTATTTGTTAATTTTTTTACATTTGTATTTACAAAAAAATCGTGATTTAAAGATTAGTATGTTTTTGGCCGGTGCGCGTGCAGCTGTACCGATAATTCCTGACGGTAGTGTATAAATATATTATCACCATAACTGTCCAAGAGATGCTATGTCTTGTGTCTGTTTTCAAGTATTAATGATTGCAATAAACCTGCAAATATTCACGACAAACCAATTAAAATTGGTCCGAGATATTTTGTACACAATATTTTTGACATTTATAAAAGTTACATACACACTTACATATGCATACATACATCTGGACATTTGCACAGAATTGAATATACATATGAGGAGTCGGGAAGAAGAACTCGCCGAGCGCTCCAACGCATGCGTTAATACCAGTCGGCTAGCAGTGACAGGCCCGGCTCCTCATATGTTCTAGCAAAAAATAAGCCTATATTAGTTTTTTTGAAAAACTGAAAATCATCACGAATGCAAAACTTCCTCATGATGAAGCAAAACAATAAAATTTAAAGTTATACTATATTGTTAATCATGTAGTATATGGTGTATTCCACGTAAGTTCAACACAAAAATTTTTACTAGGTTTTGGGATTCGGTTGAGATTGGGTACACTATATCCTCTGGTGGTGATAAACAAAATTCCCAAGCGGTTTTAAAAAAATTTCAAAAATTGACGGACATATTGAATTTTCAATTTTTTGGTACTTTTTTTGAAAATTTTATATCTTTGGTTCTTTTTAACGGATTTTAGCTTCCGACCTCTTAACTTGTTCGTATTAAAGTATATTTTTATTTGAAAATTTAAAATTGAAAAAATTATTTAAATTAATTGTTTAAACATTTAATTTAAATTTTTTAAATGCCATAGAAAAAATATGCTATCTTTAATTTTTTTCGTTTTTTACCATATGTAGCCACAAATGTGCTGAACCTGTCCTGCAAGTTTCGTCATGGGACAGCCAGAAGTTTTTGAGAAAAAAACTATATATCTGCGCATAACGCTGTAGCGTGCCTTTTCTATGCCGCGCGATAATAGATGAAATTTTAATAAAAATACAAGTTATTATTAATTATAGAACAGAAATATGATCTTTTTAATACTCTAACGGAAAAATAGGGTGGTTAGGCACCCCAAATTTAAATCATTTGTACAAGGTTGGATTTTTTGTAATTATTTTAATTTTGCTTCTTCATATAGAGGAAGTATTGTAATACCAAAATTTTTCAGATTCGATTTTTTAACATATCTTTATGTTATTTCACCTCAGGAGTTCAAAAATGGCATTCCGTATGTGTGTTTGAGTGTGTAAACATCATATTTTCATAAATATCTCCAAATTATAAAGAGCTTTTGGGCTGAATTTTTTTTAAATTGTAGGTTCATTTAGATTTCGAAACTTTGGAGTAAAGCAATTGTTTAAAAATTAATTTATCCGAATATTTTCGTTTATTTTCCTTTATCTATAATTATTTGGAAATTAACAGGTGGAACAAGTGAAAAACAACCCATATGTGTATAGGTAAACAGATATAAATATCAGATACTTACAGAAGAATGTCACCTGTGACCATAGCAAAAACGATCAAGTCACTTATTGGATGAAAACAAATGTCCATTACTGCATCTTCCAATATTAGAGAAGGAGGGTGATTTCTATGATTTTCTTTTGATTTAATGATTGCCTTTACAACTTCATCGTTTTCTTCATCTTCATTCATTGCTATAAACAATTAATCGATTAATTTAATGCTTATAAGATTGTATTTAAAAAAAGGTAAGTTATAGTACAACCTGTATTGTCTGATTCACTTTCCATGTCACCTGTAATTAAATTTAATAATTTGGTTATTTTTTATCAATACTTAATTAAATCTAATTTAAAACAAGTTGTAACATCAGATGTATATTACATTAATATTTTGCATCCATTTAACGATCAACAAAAAAATTTGCTGACATTATTAAAATTAAATAAAAAAATCCAATATGTATCTTCAGTAAAGCGACGTTTTGTTTAATTTTCCTCATGTCTAGGATCATTTATTTAATAATATCAACTGAATTATGGAATTATTTAACTTTACTCAATTATCAAAAAAAATTTGCTCCGTTGTGAACCTCGAAATATATATTTTAACTGTGAATAATTTTATGAATTCAAATAGGGGAGACTTAAGCAAGTCCGTTTTTCTTAAAAACTTTTATAAAAATAATTTTTTTTTTAAATTCTTCTTAAGAATCTTTTATTATAAGGTAACTATGGTTTATACAAAATTTCGTATTAATTGGTTTGTTATTAACGAAAGTAATGAACAATTGTGAAAATGATGTTTCCTATCAGTAATTTAAAATATTTTAAATTTTGGAAAAACAATATTTATCCTTCATAGATTTCGATAATTTTTAGGGTTCCGTACACCTAAGGTGTACCGATGGAACCCTATTGGTGAGACTTTAGCATCCGAAGCCGAATCGTGTCTCCCTCCTAGCGGCTAAACTATATTACCTAGAGAGTTCAAATTTGGTAGATAATTTGGTCGGGTCTGGTTTCGATACCTTCTAGGACCAACTAGAATGTCAATTTGACTCTCTTTCTGCATTATAAATGGAAAGGTAGCAAGTTCCGGCGGGCTCCGCCCGCCTTTGTTGTTGTCTCTCTTTGAGGCACCTTATTCTTCCGTACATCATCATTATAGATTTTTTAATTTTCTCGAAAAAAACTCAATTAAGTTATATACAAAAAACGAAAATTTCAATTTTCTTTCCCATCCCTGGCTTCCGGTAATAAACTTTTTCGTCCCCCGCCCCCAACGATTTTTTTATTTTCTAGCTGATTGAAAGCTTTTCCAAAAAGAATTATCAAAAAATATGCAAAATTGGGAAAAGCCGCATAAGTAAACAATTCGACGCCCCCCGTCAATATAGTATTTACTCGAACGCCAGTGCAATAAAGCGTTAATTCAGAAAATTGTGCTTTATGGTGTCTATTCATTTATTTGTGTAATATAATCTCAATTCACGTTGAGTTCATTAAAGGGTAAATTTAATTTTTAATTCCAAATGACAGATCTTAAATATTTTTCATTTTTCGATATTGTTTTGTAAAAAAAATTACATTCAATTGATAAAATTATTTTGCACAATTGATTGAATATAAGCATCATATGGACTTTATAAATTAAATTAACCCTGTTTTGAAATTACTGTAAATAAAAACTATGTTGTACAAACAATTGAATAGACACTATATAGCACAATTTTTGAATTAACGCTTTATTGAACTGGCGTTCGAATAAGCACTATATTGACGGGGGCGTCAAATTACCTTATTTTTATTTAGAACTAACATTTTTTTTAAACCCTTCTATAGTTCGTTTGGCTGTACCTCCGGATGGAGGTATCTTAAACGAGACTTCAAGATACCAGGCGACCTCTTGGATGTAATTAGCCTTATCCTTAGATCGAAGCTCTCTAAGGATAGACCTTTATTTCCTCTGTACGATGGGTGAGAACTTTCCTCACCTACGACGGATCGCGTTACAAAAAAAGATGCGACTGATGGAGGGTTAATAAAGCCAAGAAACGTAAGAATCAACAATCATGGGATGCTTACCATGCAGCTCGTAATTCTTATAAGAAAGAGGTAGATAAAGCACGGGGAGTTAGGTGGAGGAGTTTTTGCGGAGGAATCCAAAGAGTACCAGAAGCATCAAGATCCCATAAAGTTCTGGCTAAAGAACCTTTGGCAAAACTATCTACCATTAAGTTATCTAATGGGCAATATGCGCAGGATAAAAAGGACTGCTTAAGGGGATCCCACATACCGACAATGCAGATCTAAAATGGCTAAAAATCTGCAACGACCGTTTCTTGGAATATATAAGATATTATGACCTATAAATTTGACAAACTCACTTTTTAACACAAATACACAGGATGAGTATTTTATTTGTTGTAATTATTCATAAGAAATTAAATATGAACAGTTTTCATGTAACAGGTCTTTTGACAACAGCTCAAACTGCAACGACCATTTCTCGAAAACAACGAAACAAAATAATTTTTCCATTTGGGAAATTTAATTTAGTAGGAAAATACACAGGATGAGACTCATTTGCTATTCAGAAATAAATAAAAACTTTATTTTTCCCAAAGTATATAAGTGACAGCTGTTCGGTAGCACATGATATTTAATTTACTAACATTAGTTTTTCTTTAACAATTTTAACAAAATATATTTCTCCCATTGTGTATCTTTTATCACTAATGAATTTTCACTCAAAAAGAAGACATTATGTTTCATTGTTGTTAATTTAAAGTTAAAAATAATGAAAATTTGTCAGTTTTGGTACCTTTGGCGCCATCTCTTGGTTCTATGTATCACTAAACATCTGTCAGATGTGTTTTTCTTGTTGCAAATTGCTATACAAAATAGTTTACATAAATTAAAGTTTTATATTCTTTTTTTATATAGAATGAATCTTATTAGGTGCATTTTTTATTGAAATTAAGTTTGTCAAATGGAAAAGTATTTTGATTTTGTTGTTTTCAAGAAAAGGTCGTTGCAGTTTAGGCTGTTGGAAACTGCTCATATTTAATTTTTTATGAATAATTTTTTTTCAATAATTACAACAAATAAAATACTCATCTTGTGTATTTATGTTAAAAAGTGAGTTTGTCAAATTTATAGTTCATTATATCTTATATTTTCCAAGAAACGGTCGTTGCAGATTTTTCACCATTTTAGATCTGCATTGTCGGTATGTGGGATCCCCTTAAAGTATCCGATGGAAAGTAACTTCCCGGACTTTAAAGAAAGAACGGTACATGAATTTGGCGAGGGTCCAGGTAGAGCCCGAAGAAACCGGGAACACTGTAAACTAGCAGCCAGAGTTGTGACTCGGGAGGGTATTGATTGGGCAATAGGCTCTTTCAAACCGTTTAAAGCCTCATTAGGGCACGGTATATATCCGGTCTTTTACAAAAGGGATTGGATTGTATTAGATTACCCCTATGTAAAATTATGAGAGCGTATATAGCTGTTGGTTATACACCAGAGTCCTGGAAAAGGACGAGAGTGGTGTTTATTCCGAAGGCCAGTAGCACAGGGTATACTGCTATAAAGGACAAAACCAATTAGTCTAACCTCTTTTATATTAAAGGCGTTAGAGAAACTGGTGGATAATTTTATCAGACAGAGGTGTTAAAGGGATTATCCCTTGCACTGGGGACAACATGCGTATAGAGCAGGTTTCTCAATAGAATCAGCCCTCCACTCTGCAGTAGGTGGAATAGAGGAACAAATTAGCATTGGTGGTTATGCGGTGGGTACCTTTCTTGATATTAAGGGTACCTTTCCTAAAACTTCTAGTGAAGCTATCTGCAGGGCATCCAGGAAGCAAGGTGTGCCCGAGCCACTAATTAAATGGATCGACAGCATGCTTCGCGAAAGGGCTCTCAAAGCCTTTTGTGGAAAAGAAATTTCTTTTTCCGAATCGACTAAGTACTTAGGAGTAATCCTGGATATAAAGCTGAGTTGGAAGAAACATTTCGAGTATTAGTATAGGAAGTTCTGTACTGCGTTCTGGGCGTGTAGAAGGGCGATAGAGTCATCGTGGGGACTAAGACCCAATATGGTTAACTGGTTCTATCAGATGATTTTAAAACCCAGGTTTCTTTACGCGGAGATGGTTTGGTGGTCTAGGACTCAACTGATCAGGTTTTCAGGTTGGACTGGAAGAAGGGTTTTCCACTTAGGAACGAAGTCTGGTACACGGACGGCTCCAAAATGGATTGCGGTGCAGGAATCGGAATATATCGAAAAACTGGCTGCATTAAAGTGGCTAGTCGCTAGGACAATATGCCACGGTTTGGCTGACCGATGTATTGGGCGGGCAGTGGGGTGGGAAGGCAAGCGTAGACTCTGTTGGGTTTAGTATCCAACAAGAGGCGAGCGAGCGATCTCCTAAAACTCGATAAGATCAGAGTTAGAACCATTGTTTGCCTCTTTACAGGACATGGGCTTTTGAATTATCATCACCATAAAATATGAAATAAAATCTCACCTATGTGCAGACTGTGTGGACGAGTAACGAGACGTCGTCTCACATATTATCTGAATGCAAGGCATTAGCTAGTATCAGACTTTCCAGCTGGGGTCAAGCAATTATAGACCCTATGCAGATGATGAACCTACCTATAGAGGAAGTACTGGACTTCTGGAGATGAAAAGGACTCTAAAAACTATAAATTACTTTTAACATTTAAGAGATTTTTATTTTTAACTTACTAAATTGACAAAAGCGACTTATTTCAGGCCTCCAACTATGAAAGCATTCTACAACTTCCCTTCAGGAAAGTCAAAAACAAACTACCCGATTTCCACTCTTTGATCGATTTCGTACAATGAAGATCAAGTGGGGAAATCGTCATTTCTTTTGCAACACAATAACAGTGGCGTTATTCTAGTTTATTAAACTATTATAAGAACTTGTAAGTTTTTTATGGGTATTGTGAAATTCAAATGCGAAAAAAATTAATGACGCCGAGTGTCGAATTTCGAAGTTGAGTGAACTTTGAGAAGTAGGCTGAATTCTTATCGTTTTACTTAATTTTTACCTTTATATTTCTAACAATCAAAGTTTGTCTCGAATAGGATTTTTAAGTTTTAGTTACAAAAAAAATTATGTTAAGGGGTTATGACACTCTAGAATTTTCAAAAAATTAATTTTTTTGCTTTAAATTGTAACGGGAAAATATATATTGATCCTGATATATCTTAATCCTGATCACTGAATATCGATAAGGGCGCCAATATTTCGATCTATTACCACCCTGCCGAAAATTGCAAGAGGCGTCACTCTTGATCTATACATAAGTGCGTATCGTTCGTTTTGCTTTATGGTGTGAGTGTGAAATTTTCTTGTCAACGACGTCAAAAGCGAGAGTCGATATTCGATCAGAAAGGTTTGAGATTATTGTCTGTTCATTTCTTTTTTGTTTTATTTAATAAATCAATTGTTCTTGGAAGTCGCTTGACTTTATTCATTTATTTTTTTATATAAGGTTCACCAACGTCACACTCCCATGAGACCGTTTCTTGTTTCTTTGTCAATTTTGTTATTAACAATTTACTGACCAATATTTTTGCAAATTTTTATGCCTAAAATTTACAAGTACGCCGATCAACCAAAAATCAATATATCCAAAAAATCCTACGCATTTTTTTAGCTACTGTAATAAGAAATAAACAATTTTGATAATTATGATATTTTAAAAGGACCCCGCACTTTTTGTACAGGAAATGGCTTTCGGTCAAATTTTCTGAAACTTCACAGTTTTGTAGTTCAGGGTCTTCTGAACAAAAAATGTTAAAGCCAAAATTAAAAATAATGAACAGTTTTTGAGCTACAGTAGCTCAAAGTTAAAAAATACTGACACTATTTTGTGAATGCTCTGTACATAAAAATCAATCAAAATTGCTCAACAACTGTCATTCGGGGGCTTTTTGGGTCCCTGATCACAAATCTAATGTTAGAATTGTAAAATTCAATATGGAGGATCCAATATAACGGACGGGTTTTTTAAAAACTACTCGAATTCACTAAAGACCTGTCACTCGGGGTTTTTTTGGGTCTCTGATAACGAATCTAAAGTTAGAATTGCAAAATTCAATATGGAGCATCCAATATGTCGGACGAGTTTTTTAAAATCTACTCGAATTCACTAAAGACCTGTCACTCGGGGGCTTTTTGGGTCTCTGATCACGAATCTAAAGATAGAATCCTTACCAGGCTAGTGAATTCGAGTAGATTTTTAAAAACCCGTCCGTCATATTGGATCCTCCATATTGAATTTTACAATTCTAACATTAGATTTGTGATCAGGGACCCAAAAAACCCCCGAGTGACAGTTGTTGAGCAATTTTGATTGATTTTTATGTACAGAGCATTCACAAAATAGTGTCAGTATTTTTTAACTTTGAGCTACTGTAGCTCAAAAACTGTTCATTATTTTTAATTATGGCTTTAACATTTTTTGTTTAGAAGACCCTGAACTACAAAACTGTGAAGTTTCAGAAAATTTGACCGAAAGCCATTTCCTGTACAAAAAGTGCGGGGTCCTTTACAGGAATTGTTGGTGCGGTCGCGGACCATTCACGCTGCAAACCAGATTAGAAAAATCAGCGTCAGCGCAACAAATTTCAAGAAAATTTTATAATATTTATTTTGTGTATACTTTAATAAATGTACAATAAAGACCTCAGATCATAATTGTGATTGCCTTCGTAGTTTGCTTTAAATGAATTCTCAAAAATCACCTATTTTTTCGACCTCTTCAGTGCCATAACCTCTTAAAATAACATTGTCTTTGTGTAGTTTGTTTTTATCCGCCGGGAATAAAATTAGACGAAGTCTGTGCAATGGTGTGGAAAAAACTACCTCTTTGATTTGAAAAAGTTTTTTTCGTAGTTATTGTCTATAAGGTACATTCCCGTGGGGGTCCCGGGCGCAGAATAGGCCTCCTGCGATCGGCTGCATGTCGTAAGAGGCGACTAAACGAGACTCGGAGTGGTGCCATGCTTGCGGGTAGTACTCGGTTCGTCCCAGGCTACCTTATATAGTATTGGCTCACGATGATGATGGTCAGTGCCGTGACGGCCCGGCAGGTCTAATATTGACCGTCGAACCTAACTTGCCGAAGCAAGGGTGGTAAGACTCTTAATCGGTACTCTTACCAGAGTACTAAAAGGTAGCACGGGGACCGGTCCGAGCCCGGGGACTTGCCAAAAGGCTTGTTTCTTCCGGTCATTGGGTTGGACTCGTGCGGGCAGTGGTTATAGCCTACATCGCTTGAGGCTAGGGGCGTCATGAACAGACTGAAGCTTCGGCAACGGCCTTAGTACTGGCCCTTCGACATGTGAGTTGTGATGCCAACTCGGGCGGTTACCTGCAGAGTGACCAGGGATTGGAAAGGTCCCGCCCTCGACCGAAGGGCCGTAAACGTTCTCACCCAACTTTGCGGGATCGGCAGATGGTCACTTGATGACCATCGACGTTGGAGAGCGTATCTCTCCCTGTTAAGGCGGTTCCAGAATAGGTACAAAAGGCAAGATAAAAGTAGAAGTGCAAGTGCGAACCAATGCTAAAGATATAGGAATCGCACTTGGACTTGCTACCTGCCTTTTGCATCTATTCTGGAGCCGCCTTTACGCTCGTAGGAGAGCCGAGTAGTGTGATACGCGTATGCGGCGGTACTGCACGTAAATAACGACAAGGCCGCTATAAGGTACAGAATACTTTCTATAAATTTTATTATGGGACAATAAGTACTTTTCGAGATAAAAATGAAATGTTTAGCGCAGCTTGTCGGGAACAGGCTCTCTAAGCGTTAAAGCTGCGGTTACATCTCTGCAGGCAGGAACAAAGAGAGTAAGAGAGAATTTTGAATTCACTGACTCTCTTAATCCTGTACGTTACTATGACAACCTGCAGAGGTATAACCGCAGATTCATGCATGTTGTTATACCAAAGTTTCAGAAGTATAAATTTCCCAGTTAACATTTCTTGTCGTCTGTAATTAACAATTTTTTAGATTAAACTTCACAGAGAAAACTGAATATTTAAAAGTAGATATTACAGAAATATATTAATGCTTCACTGAAAAAAATTGATATTGAGCTTTATTATCTAGATATGAACCCTCTATCCGTCGCATGGTGAGAAGTTTCCTCACCCAGTTCGTTTTATTTATAACTTTTAAAATACAAAAAATTATAATTTTATATTTTCAGTACCTTTCACAACACTCTTCTTCTTTATTTTAAAACAATTTTTGTGTTTTTATTTATTTCAATTTTTTTGTAATTGAATTTTTAAGCAGCAAATGTAAAGAATTTTTTACGCAAAGTGAGGAAACATTTAGAACAATCTTCAATTTGCAACTGTTATTCCTATTTACGAGAGAACCTCACTGAGAAAAGTTGCGTTTAACCGAGTGGTAGAAATAGCTCGGTTAAAAAAAGTATTTAAAAATAAATAAGATATGGTTAAAAGAAACTAAGTTCTACTGATTATCACAACCGAGCTGAGACAGTTAAAACACATCTGTTAAAAATAACTCTCCGATGGATAGTCTTAACTAATCTCAAATGGGCATAATTAAAACAAACTTTCGTAGTTGTCGTTACCTATTTGTTTTTTAATTCAAACTATTACTATATGATTAATATTTACCAAGCTTCATGAAAATAGGTTATATTCTAATATGTGGACGTCCACATGAAAAGGGCCCATTTTGTCAGTTCTAGTTTTCGAGTTATTTGCAATTTAATACTTTTATGAGAAAAACCTTAATTTTTTTTATTTTTTATTATCAATCTACATGTTTTGACAAGTCAAATCATGAGGTTTTCATTAATTTATCGTTAATTTAAGTGTTTAACTTTATTGGTTCTTTAGAAAAAGAAAAGGGCCCATTTTGTCGGTCCTTTGCAAAAATATTCCGTATTTTTGAAATGGAGGGTCAAAAAAATTAAAACCTCTTGATTTGTCATCTTTAAAGTACCCTGAACTCAAAACAATTATTATCTGAAAAACTTCCGAGAAGAACCAGAGATATTAATGTTAGAGTCATTGATTACGTAGTCGTAGATGTAAAAAATGTCGATATTTCGTCAAAATTTCATAATAAAACCTGTTAAAAATTTTTTAATAAGTTTAATTTCTATTATTTACCTTCAAATGACACAATAAAAATGTTCCCAATTATTAATCTTGTACAAAAATGGTTTATTAATAAGAAAATCGCCTTTTTAGAAAAGGGCCCATTTTGTCGGTTTTTCGTATTTTCAAACAGAAAAGGGGGGGGGGGGGTGATTTTAAAAATTTTAAACCTATTGGTTTTTCATCTTTATGGTGCCCTGGACTGACACAATTATTATCTGAATAACTTCCCAAAAGAACCAGAGATATTGATGTTAGAGTCTTTGATTACGTAGTCGTAGAAGTGAAAATTTCGATATTTCGGCAAATTATTCATAATAGAGACAACACAAATTGTTATAAAATTATATTAATAATAAATATATATTTTAAAATGAATCTAAAAACATTGTAAATTTGAAAACCTTATTTTTTTAAACATATATTTAAGGCGGTGTCAAAGTCGATGCGATTTTCCCATTGAAGCTCAATGTAAAAATCCAATCGACTATAGGACCCGCTTAAAGATACTAAAACATATTTTATTTCATTTAAAAAAACTTATTTGATTACATAAATAGTAATTTTAATTCACAGAAAACCACCTTTGCATTAAAATACAATTTTGTAATCAAATAAATTTGTTTTCAATAAAAAAAAATATTTTTTATCAAGCAAATATTTTTTTATACTAGAAAATATTTTCCTTTTTTTAACTGAGCCAATTAATACTCAAAATTAAGTAAATAGGTTAAAAAGCTTTATTATAATCGAGTTGAGAAGTTAAAATTAATTAATTCACTTGTTTTATTGTAACAGAACTAATTGACTGCAGTACCTAAATTTATACTATTACTGTAGCCTTTCTAGGTGACTACAGTAACCGAGTAACTTGGTTGACGCTTTTGAGTCATCAATTCTTGACTATTAGTTGCCGTAACCGAGTAATCTTAACAAGTTTCAACCGAAACTTATAATCGTATTTGATCGGTTACTGCAAACAATTCACATTGCAACTGCTATATTAGCAGCATCGATCGGTTTTTTTAAAACTAAAACTTGGTTACACTTAACCTTTTATTTTTATCAGTGCTCCTTAGGAAAAACGGACTTACTCGACTCTCCCCTATCTGATTTAAAATAAATTTATCTTTTTGCTTTATTCTGATATGGCCATATTTTCCAGTTTTCTGTGTAAGTGACTGTGTTACATTAGCTGTAGCTGCAGTAGATCGAGGACTACTTGACTATTATAATAATATTTTAGGGGTTATTACTAATGTCGAAAATGATGGTGATCCACTGAGAAAAATAAAAGGTTAAATGTAACCAAGTTTCAGTTAAAAACAACACAATCAAAGCTGCTAATATAGCACATGCAATGTGAATTGTTTGCAGTAACCGATCAAATACGATTATAAGTTTCGGTTGAAACTTGTTAAGATTACTCGGTTACGGTAAAACTTAATCGGTTATGGCAACTAATAGTCAAGGATTGATCACACAAAAGCGTCGACCAAGTTACTCGGTTACTGTGGGTGTTTTCGACGTCGTCGGTCGTACCGGTCAGTTGCCACAAAAAGGTGTTTATTTGAGACTATTTGTGGACATCCACATGAAAAGGGCCCATTTTGTCAGTTCTAGTTTTCGAGTTATTTGCAATTTAATACTTTTATGAGAAAAACCTTAATTTTTTTTATTTTTTATTATCAATCTACATGTTTTGACAAGTCAAATCATGAGGTTTTCATTAATTTATCGTTAATTTAAGTGTTTAACTTTATTGGTTCTTTAGAAAAAGAAAAGGGCCCATTTTGTCGGTCCTTTGCAAAAATATTCCGTATTTTTGAAATGGAGGGTCAAAAAAATTAAAAACTCTTGATTTGTCATCTTTAAAGTACCCTGAACTCAAAACAATTATTATCTGAAAAACTTCCGAGAAGAACCAGAGATATTAATGTTAGAGTCATTGATTACGTAGTCGTAGATGTAAAAAATGTCGATATTTCGTCAAAATTTCATAATAAAACCTGTTAAAAATTTTTTAATAAGTTTAATTTCTATTATTTACCTTCAAATGACACAATAAAAATGTTCCCAATTGTTAATCTTGTACAAAAATGGTTTATTAATAAGAAAATCGCCTTTTTAGAAAAGGGCCTATTTTGTCGGTTTTTCGTATTTTCAAACAGAAAAGGGGGGGGGTGATTTTAAAAATTTAAAACCTATTGGTTTTTCATCTTTATGGTGCCCTGGACTGAAAACAATTATTATCCGAATAACTTCTCAAAAGAACCAGAGATATTGATGTTAGAGTCTTTGATTACGTAGTCGTAGAAGTGAAAATTTCGATATTTCGGCAAATTATTCATAATAGAGACTTTTAAAAAATTTTAAATAAGTTTAATTTTTATTCTTTATTTTCAAATGACACAATAAAATTTAAATTTAAAACGCAACGACAATGAGTCGTAATAAGTGCAACAAATGTGTTGTACCAAATTGTAATTCGGGTTACAAGACATGTACAGAAAAAGCGGTTCTATTTACTGTACCAAGTGACGAGAAACTACTTAAAACATGTGAAAAAGCCATTCCATGAAAAAATTTTAATTTGAAAAAAACACATGTGGTGTGTAATAAACACTTTCTTACCGATGACATTGTTTGGAAGAAGGCCGTTTTAGATCCCAAAGGCAATGTCATGGCTTCGGTATGTATACCAATAATTACTTATTAAATCAAATTATATAAATAAAACAAATTCTTTTTTAATTATTTAATATTAATTATATTTCGATTATTTTGTATCTAATTATAAAAATAAGTGTAATTATATATATATATATATATATATATATAAATTTCTAGTTCTTGAAATAGAAAGAAAATATTAAAAACAGATAATACAAATTTTTCAAAGTAATATCAGATCCTGAAATATGAAGTCTCAAGGACAAATATAAAATTGAGAAAAATAAATATAGGATATGTTTACTTAAAGTGACATTCTTTCAAAGGCTATATTTCCATTTTAATTCCAAGAAATATGGTAAATGTACATATTTCCGTGCTAGAACCTTATTCCGTGCTATTTTTTTATTAATTAGAATAAGGAATTTATGAAATATTTTAGCAAGTGGAAAATCGTAGAATAAATTTTGCTATTTATTAAATTAATATTATGGGTTTTATTTTACTAAAATATTTTATTAATTTTTTATATTAATTAGTATTAAATGATAGCACGGAATAACGTTCTAGCACGGAAATATGTACATTTACCTTAATTGTATTTCAAGTGAAAACAAATTATTAAATTTTATATTGATTTAGATAATTGTTTAATTAATGCTAAATTAACTTATTAACTTAATTAATAATAATAATTTTTGTTTGTTTGACCGTATTAAATATTAATTTATAAGATAATGAAAAAGGCCTATTTTACTTATCTTTTAGTAAAATCTTTATTATTTTACTAATTTACTTATCTTATAAATAAATAAATTAATTATATTGTCCATTTTTTCAACAATCATGTTGAAACCATGTATACATATGTATTATATATAATAATTATTTCATGTTTATTTCAAAAAAAAATTTCACTTTCTAATAACATTGTTAGTTTTAAAATTTCTGTATCTTATTACTTTTTTTATAATTTTAACAGGAGGATTTAAAAAGGCCCTATCTGAAACCTGGACGAATTCCAAACATTTTTCCAAATTGCCCGTCATATCTCAGCAACCCCATAAAAAACGAAAGGCTCCCTTAGAACGGAATGAACCCGTTCACAGAAAATCAAAACCATCAGAACTAATCGAAGCTACAGTAGATTCTCCGCAATCTCATGAACCAGAAACTCTTTTAAATCAAGATCAACCTCGAGGAGAACCAGACATGAATTCACCATCTGAAAACCCTAGTGACAATCCTGAAGTTGCACGTCAAGAAATATTTCATCATTTATTTGACAATAAAGATAGTTTGAAGATTCCAATTTCTTGGAACCGAATTCAAACCACAGAAGGGGATTTTTCGGCGATAAAGTTGACAAAAGTTATAGCTCGTGAGGTTAATAATAAAATGCAAATAGTTTCAACTAAATCTATAATTATTTCGAACCACTTGAAGGTAGAAGCTCAAGTTATGGGCGTAGATTTAGGTTTGGAAAAAAATAATTTTAAAGAAACAAACGTCTCAACAGCTTAGGAAATTGAAATTCTAATAAAAACTTTGGATGATGCAGTTGTTTGCACAGGATGTGCTTCTCCGAACTAAGTAAGAAATTTCGATAATTCTTTTGCCTTTCGGGATTCTGGGGGTATACTTCGGCATAGAAAATGTACATTAATTTTGTCAAATGACAAATCTACAAAAAAAATGTTGCAAATTTTGCCACAATGGGAAAGAGACCCTTGCAAATAAAACAATCCGTTTGCAAAGACGAAAAGAATACCAAAGAATTGTATTAAAAAATAGCCCGACGAAAGAATAGAAGTTGAAGTTTTTGAGACGTAAAATAAAAATTCAGAGAGATCAAAAATGTCGTTATGAACGATTATATCATTATTATAAAAATAAGCTAAAGAAAGAACAAGAGAAGATGGCATCTCTAAGCAATAAATGTGTAGAAGATCATCTTAATCAATTAAAAATGGATAATAATGAAAAAAATAGTTATCATGGAAATAATGAAAGCATCCAAGTGCAAGTCAAGCAAAGGAAGAAAATATTCTGAAGTCTGGATACTTTTATGTATGTTATTCCACATGCGCTCACCCGTAGCCTACAGGATGTTGAGAGAAAATAAGATTTTGCCATTACCTAGCATCAGCACTATTCAAATGTAATTTAAAAATTAACTAAATTGTTTGTTAGTTTCAATCTTAAATTGTATACTAATTTTAAAATTAATTATATTAAAATTTAATAAAAATTATATTATTTACGCAGGTCTTAGTTTGAACTTTAAGATAAATAATTCTTGTGAAATTACATTTCAAAATAGTCCCCAAGTTAATTTTTACGAATTTCTGCCTTGAAAAAATTGATGACTTTAATAATAAAAATATTTTAGACTTGAAAATTATTGAAAATATTAAAACTCAAATGATAATTTAGTACCAAAAAACTAAAAAAGAATTTTTTTTAAATTTCTAATTTTTAAATTAGAATTTTGTCAATCGATGAAATGGCAACCAGGAAAAACCTAACATTAGATGTGAAATCAATGAAAGTTTTAGGCCTCTCTGATAACGGAGATAAAAATCAAGTGAAATTAACCCAAATGGCTGACCACGGAATGGTGTTCATGTTCCAGTCTATATCAGGATCTTTCGTTTAACCGATCGCTGTATTTGTCTCAAAGGGTCCGACATCTGGAACAGAGATTGCAAAATTAATACTCCAAGCAATTGCATTGTTGGAGAAGGCAGGTGCCATAATACATGGAGTAGTAACAGATGGAGCAACGACTAACAGAAAATTTTGGTCTATTATGGGAGTATCTGGAAAACTGAAAAATGTCCAATCTTCATTTCCTCATCCAACGGCAACAAACAGAGAAGTTTATGTTTTTTTGGATACACCCCATTTGATAAAGTGTATTCGAAATCGGTTATACCAAAATGGCGAATTAAAGGTATACCAAAAGAAATAATTTACATAAATATTTAACAATTATAGTAAATGCTTACAGCTTTTTTCCTTTTTTCAGGTTTATCCAAACAAGGATCCTGTGAAATGGAGCTACTTCGAAAAACTGTACGAAATCGACAAAAGAAATCCAACGGGGAGATGATGTCCCAAAATAACTCCACAACACATAGAGCTAAATAACATGCTTAAGATGCGAGTCAGTTTAGCAGTACAAGTACGATTTTTTAATTTATTTTATTTTATGTTTGTAGTAACTTTTGTAAATTATTTCCTTATATTTTAGATTTTTAGCAATTCTGTAGCCAATGCCCAGTGGGCAAAAAACCATCATTGTTTTAAAAACGTTTTTAGAACGTTTCATGACTGCCAAATAACATCCCAAAGACGTTATATGTTTCAAAAACGTTTTAAAAGCAATGGAACGTTTTTGGAACATTATTTGGCAGACATGAAACGTTCTAAACACGTTTTTGGAACGTTTTTAAAACAATGATGGTTTTTTGCCCACTGGGTGGTCTTTTAAAAGCAAGACACCATTTTCCTTCTCAATTCAATGGTTGCGAAACAACCACAGAATTTTGTTTGCGAATTAACAATGTCTTCGATGCTTTAAATCGCAATAAGAATGGTCTAAATTTGAATCTGCCGATTTCACTGTAAAAATATTACATTAGAAATTTTTATTTACTTTCAAATAAAAACAATATTATATTTGAAGTGTATATAATAAATTTTATTTATATAATTAAAACTACAATGATTTTAGACACTACGAGACTTTTTAACTTGGGTGGATGATTGGGAAGAACGACTTCTTGCTGTTCAAATTCAACCTTCTGAGTTTTTAACTTCAAGCGTCGCTGAAGGTTTGAGAGTCACTATTACTTCGATGATGAATTTAGCCACAAATTTATTAAAAAAGAACAATTTCAAAGAAGTGCTAACTGGTAAAATAAATCAAGATCCACTGGAGGTGATTAATATATTTTCTTAAAATGACTAGGGTGGCCAATAAACATTGAGCACTTGGAAACGTAGAATGCTCATTTTTCAACTTAAAATTTTTAATTATAAATTATATCAAATTTCGATTTATATTTCCATGAAAGTAGCTTTTTAAAAAACCAAATTTTTTCAAAAATTTTAGATTTAAATGTTTAAAACTTAATTTAAAAAATTAAAAAAACTTAAATTGAAAGTTACGGTAAACAGTAATAAGAAAGTAAATTTTTGTTACTCTAACGCAATTATTGAATCGAAGTTCAGAATTTTTTTTATTTTCACATAAATTTGTACTCGACGTAAAGCAAAATATTTAATGGCCATTTGTGATAATTTTTTCTATTTCTAATAATTACTGTTTGTATTTACTGAACTTTTTTCACATTATTAATTGCTGTTCTCTAATCAAACTTTTATTTAAGGGGCCGTTCAAAAAATACGTAACGCGTTTTGGGGGATGAGGGGGTCAAGCAATTTGTTACGGTAAGGAGAAAAATGGCGCTAATGTATATAACATTGCGTTACGTGGAGGGAGGGTCCAAATTTCCGAAAAATAGCGTTACGTATTTTTTGAACTGCCTCTAATAGAGTGGGGTGAAAAAGAACCATTTGTGTTTTATAAAAACCATTGAACTGTTTTTACTAGCAATTTAGAATATGAGTTTTTATTTATATGTTGCTTTCGCAAAACTATTATAACTTAGTTTTTTCATAAGAGTGGCTTTTTTTTCCTATTCTATTCTATATCTTTCATAAACATAATTTTTATTTATGGTAACTGGTTGCATGTTTGTTGATATAGCGTCTTTTTGGGACTGTTCGCATGGCAGGTGGAACCAATGACCATCCTTGTACTCCAACTTTCCTCCAAATTTATAAAATCCTGTGTGCGCACAGTATTCTCAAGCCTCCTAAGCTTGGAAACTGCACAACGTCAGATACCGATCCACCACAATCACTTATGACAATTTCTCTACTCAAAGAACTTTATAAGTCAAATAAAAAAGTAGTTTCGATGAAATTAAAAGCAAATTAAAAATAATAATTGATGATGACATTTCCGATTTCAGCGATTTTATCACAGATGTAGAACACGATTATGCTTTACCACAATTGATGGATTGTTTATTTTTTTTCACTACTGAATCTGTTTGCCGATACATTAAAAAAAGCGTAGAATGCAAAATTTGTTTAAGCACATTTTTATCAACATCTGATGTGGCTAAAGATACTCTTCTGTATCATTGTGGTCAAATGCCAAACAGTTTCGAAAAATTTATCAATCCTCACAAAGAGTTAATTCATCCAAATTATCGTTTATATCAGTTCATTCTTCAAATCGAATCGCTTTTTCAAAAATATTGCAACTTTAATAACGTTTTTGACTTAATTTTGGATGAAATAACATCTTTAGAAATTCATGTTGCATTTCAATGTCAAAAACATAAAAGCGAAGTCGCAAATATTTTGGCGTATATTATAAAATTCTATACACAAATTAGAATTCGTGAATATCTAAAACGAGAAATGGCTAATGTTAAAAGTACTAAGAGTCAATTAAAGAAAAAACAAGCTAAGTTTTATTCGACTTAAAGTTCTAATAGTAAAAATAGTAATGATATTTCGATTTCATTATTTTTACATAATGATAACGAAACAATTATTAAGAACTACTTTTCTAGTCTCTTTTCTCTATTTCCTAATAGAATAAAAAGTTACTGTTTTATGTAATAAGTAATAAAGTTATTTATTATTTTTATAAAGAATCGTTATTGTAACTGATGTTAATAAATTCTAATTAGCAAAAAATGTCTTATTTTTCTATTCCTCTTTAATTTATTGATAATTTAAAAACTAATTTTTTATGTGTTAAATTTTATACATCAAACAGTTATTTAAAATTAATAAATAAATTTAAAATTATTTAATAAATATTGATAAATAGTATTAATAACAATAATAATAATATATTATACAAAATAGTAATTATAATATTAATAATTAATATAATAAAATAAATAAATAAATATCTAAATAGAATAATTTACTTGCGGATATCAAATTTCAATGAACCATTTCATTATATATTTTATATCATTAATTTCATTGATTGACTAATTATTAAAATATAAATTGACATAATTATAAATTTTTTAAAATATTATTTAATAATAACCTTTATACAAATAAATTTATTTATTTACATTCAATTCATTTCAATTTTCAAATCTTCGGACACCACAGATGTGGCGCCATCTGCTGGTTTAGTTTCAGGTGGAATCACTAAGAACTGACGTATTTTAATGTAACAAAGACTGTAGTCGGACCGGGCTGGGCTACAGTAATAGTATAAACTTAGGTACTGCAGACAATTAGTTCTGTTACAATAAAACAAGTGAATTAATTAATTTTAACTTCTCAACTCGATTATAATAAAGCTTTTTAACCTATTTACTTAATTGTGAGTATTAATTGGCTCGGTTAAAAAAAGGAAAATATTTTCTAGTAAAAAAAATATTTGCTTGATAAAAAATATTTTTTTTGTATTAAAAATAAATTAATTTAATTACAAAATTGTATTTTAATGCAAAGGTGGTTTTTCATACAGATGAAAAACCAATAGGTTTAAAATTTTTTAAACCACCCCACCCTCCCTTTCTGTTTGAAAATACAAAAACCCGACAAAATGGGCCCTTTTCTTTTTCTAAAGAACCAATAAAGTTAAAAACTTAAATTAACGATAAATAAATGAAAACCTCATGATTTGACTTGTCAAAACATGTAGATTGATAATAAAAAATAAAAAAAAATAAGGGTTTTCTCAAAAAAGTATTAAATTGCAAATAACTCGAAAACTAGAACCGACAAAATGGGCCCTTTTCATGTAGACGTCCACATATATTACGATTATTCTTATTCTGACTTTTGGGCAGAAATAGTTTTATTTTATTATTTGTTTTGCTTGAGAAATTTATTAAACACTTGATCAGGGTTGTTCTTGATTCTTTCAGTTTAAAAAATGGAAATTTTCCAGGTTTTTAAAATAACATTTATTTTTACTACAATAATACGAAATAATTTATTTTGTTTGACGATTTTTAGTAACATTTCTAAGAAGTATAATGATGTGCACCGTCGATTATTGTCCGGTACACACCATTAGAATTCGACTGTCGATAAACCGGTTGTACTCGGAAAGGTTTTCTTCA
Source organism: Leptopilina myrica (nomen nudum) (assembly GCA_032872475.1). Classification (NCBI taxonomy): domain Eukaryota; kingdom Metazoa; phylum Arthropoda; class Insecta; order Hymenoptera; family Figitidae; genus Leptopilina; species Leptopilina myrica (nomen nudum). The sequence goes on along the minus strand of CM065462.1, from coordinate 14,718,364 downwards.
GTTTCCCTCTCCACTGGCGAGAAAACTCATTAGACGGGTAGTCCAGGCAAATGCGAGTACTTCTAATTTCAAGCCGTTCTGTAGGCGCAAAACTTAGTATTAAGAATTGTATATAACAAAAATTTGTAAAGCAAGAAATTGTAAGAAACACTTGTATAGCCAAGTATGTAAGGCTGAAGACAGGTGTGTAAACCAATAAATAATAAGTAAAATTCATCCATAAATCCATTATTATTTTTAATGATTGAAATTTATATTAACCCATTTAGTCCCAAATGTCCGTATTTCTTTGTACAAGTTTGAGCTTTCCGTTCTACGAGTTACGAATTTGGAAAAAATCGGGACATAGGTTTTCTTTTAGATTGGAATGTCCTCTTTTAGAATCTGAAAGAAAATTTCAATTTCAATTTAATCATAAAAAGTTGTAATTGTTTAAACAAAAAAAAAGCAGTTTTTTAAAGTGTTTTTTGTCATTAAAATTAGATTATTTACTCGAATTCGGTTGCGAAAAATCCGGGACAAGAAAATATCGCGTCCAAAATGTTGGGACTATCAAATAGGCATAATGCCGAAATTTTTTTTTTTCTAATTTCAAAATGGCGCCTCAAAAATGGCCGCCAAAATATTGAAATTTGGAAAAATAATGTTAAAAAATATTAACATTATTTTTTTTAAACTTTTATGCTTTATTTAAATAAAAAAATGTTGTTTCAACAAAAAATATTGTTATCTGATATTATTTAACAATAATTTAAACATTTTTTATAAACAATTTAAAATCTGTGGGCCAAAATGGTAAACAAATTTTTATTTTTATCAATTCTCATTTCTTTTTGCAGTAAAAATAAATAATAAAAGTTAATAACTTAATTTAAACTTTTTTACAATGTTTAAAAATGTTATAAACAATTTTTATAAACAATTTGCAAAAAATGAAATAGAATCCTAGAAAAAAATTATTTTTTGATTATATTACCTTCTCTTGTAATCAAAATGTTGCTAAAAGTTTAAACTTTCATTTAACATTATTTAACAATATTGAAAAATGTTATAAACCATTTTTATAAACAATTGTTATAAAAAAATATTTTCAGAGTGGAAAATAACTTCTTTTCTATCCCACTAGCTTTCTTTTGTCATTAAACAGGAAACTAAAGTATCTAATGCTTATAAAAAATTTATAAACAATGTATATGAATGTTATAAACAATTCTTATAAATAATTAGTTAAATATGAATTACCATAATAGAAAAAACGCATTTTTTTATTATATATTGCACTCTTCTTATCCAAATCTTTGTTAAAGAGATAAACTTTCATTTAATATTATTTAAAAATATTTAAAAATGTTATAAACAATTTTTATAAACAATTTGAAATTCGTGGGCCAAAGTGGTATAAAAATCTTTTATTTTTATCAATGCTAATTTCTTTTTGCAGTAAAAATGAATAATAAAAGTTAATCACTTCATTCAAAATTTTTTACATGGTTTAAGAATATTATAAACAATTTTTATAAACAATTTGCAAAACATGAAATAGAATCCTATAAGAAAATTATTTTTTGATTATATTACGTTCTCTTGCAATCAAAGTGTTGCTAATGGTTCAAACTTTCATTTAACGTTATTTAACAATATTTAAAAATTTTATAAACAATTTTCATAGAAAAACAGTTCAGGGATGGAAGAATAAATGTTTTTTCACTTTTTGCTTGGTTTTTCATCAGAATAGATATTTGAAATAAAAATCTTCGTCTGAAATTATTTACAATTTTTATACATTTTTATAAACAATTTTGATAAAAAAAAGGATTTTCTGAAATTATTTTAAAAATTTTCTCAATATTATAAACAATTTTACTAAAAAAAAGTTAGTTATATAGGAAATAAATTTTTTTTAACCACTAACTTATTTTGACTTTAAAATGAAAACTGATGTGACAACCGTTTATTCAAAATTTATAAACAATTTTTAAAAAGGTTATAAAAAAAATTGTCTAACAAAACGTCCCTTAGCCGCAGAAAATATATGCGTTGCCCGACTCTCACCACTTGGAGGTATACGTTATTGGAGAATCTTTATTTTTTTTCTTTTTTTTTCTTTTTTTTATTTTTTTTTTGTTTTTTTTTAAGACAAATTTTTCTTTTTTCTTTTTATTTTTTTCTGATTAAATATTTTTTCTATTTTACTTCTTTGAGAACAATTTTTTAACTTGAATTTTATAACTTCTATTTGGGGCATTAGTGTTCGCTATTTAGAATGAATATTTTTGATCAGTTTTCATTTTAAAGTCAAAATAAGTTAGTGGTTAAAAAAATTTTATTTCCTATATAACTAACTTTTTTTTAGTAAAATTGTTTATAATATTGAGAAAATTTTTAAAATAATTTCAGAAAATCCTTTTTTTTATCAAAATTGTTTATAAAAATGTATAAAAATTGTAAATAATTTCAGACGAAGATTTTTATTTCAAATATCTATTCTGATGAAAAACCAAGCAAAAAGTGAAAAAACATTTATTCTTCCATCCCTGAACTGTTTTTCTATGAAAATTGTTTATAAAATTTTTAAATATTGTTAAATAACGTTAAATGAAAGTTTGAACCATTAGCAACACTTTGATTGCAAGAGAACGTAATATAATCAAAAAATAATTTTCTTATAGGATTCTATTTCATGTTTTGCAAATTGTTTATAAAAATTGTTTATAATATTCTTAAACCATGTAAAAAATTTTGAATGAAGTGATTAACTTTTATTATTCATTTTTACTGCAAAAAGAAATTAGCATTGATAAAAATAAAAGATTTTTATACCACTTTGGCCCACGAATTTCAAATTGTTTATAAAAATTGTTTATAACATTTTTAAATATTTTTAAATAATATTAAATGAAAGTTTATCTCTTTAACAAAGATTTGGATAAGAAGAGTGCAATATATAATAAAAAAATGCGTTTTTTCTATTATGGTAATTCATATTTAACTAATTATTTATAAGAATTGTTTATAACATTCATATACATTGTTTATAAATTTTTTATAAGCATTAGATACTTTAGTTTCCTGTTTAATGACAAAAGAAAGCTAGTGGGATAGAAAAGAAGTTATTTTCCACTCTGAAAATATTTTTTTATAACAATTGTTTATAAAAATGGTTTATAACATTTTTCAATATTGTTAAATAATGTTAAATGAAAGTTTAAACTTTTAGCAACATTTTGATTACAAGAGAAGGTAATATAATCAAAAAATAATTTTTTTCTAGGATTCTATTTCATTTTTTGCAAATTGTTTATAAAAATTGTTTATAACATTTTTAAACATTGTAAAAAAGTTTAAATTAAGTTATTAACTTTTATTATTTATTTTTACTGCAAAAAGAAATGAGAATTGATAAAAATAAAAATTTGTTTACCATTTTGGCCCACAGATTTTAAATTGTTTATAAAAAATGTTTAAATTATTGTTAAATAATATCAGATAACAATATTTTTTGTTGAAACAACATTTTTTTATTTAAATAAAGCATAAAAGTTTAAAAAAAATAATGTTAATATTTTTTAACATTATTTTTCCAAATTTCAATATTTTGGCGGCCATTTTTGAGGCGCCATTTTGAAATTAGAAAAAAAAAAATTTCGGCATTATGCCTATTTGATAGTCCCAACATTTTGGACGCGATATTTTCTTGTCCCGGATTTTTCGCAACCGAATTCGAGTAAATAATCTAATTTTAATGACAAAAAACACTTTAAAAAACTGCTTTTTTTTTGTTTAAACAATTACAACTTTTTATGATTAAATTGAAATTGAAATTTTCTTTCAGATTCTAAAAGAGGACATTCCAATCGAAAAGAAAACCTATGTCCCGATTTTTTCCAAATTCGTAACTCGTAGAACGGAAAGCTCAAACTTGTACAAAGAAATACGGACATTTGGGACTAAATGGGTTAAAAAATATAACAAATTTTATAAGAATTGAAATGATTAAGGCGGTGTCAAAGTCGATTGGATTTTTGCATTGAGCTTCAACGGGAAAATCGCATCGACTTTTACACCGCCTTAAGGGGGTCCCACTTACCGACTATGCAGATCTAAAATGGTTAAAAATTTGCAACGACCGTTTCTTGGAAAATATAAGATATTTTGACATTAAACATTTTTTAAACATTATATTATATTCTGTAATGATTTAAAAAAATTGTGATAAAAAATTAAATATGAGCAGTTTTTCTGGAACAGGCCTTTCAATACAGATCAAACTACAACTTTTACAGAGAATAATTTTTCTTTAACAATTTGAACAAAATAAGTGTCTCACATTGTGTATTTTTTATCGCCCATGAATGTCCACTCACAAAAAAATTATTATATTTTATTATTGTTAATTTAAAGTTAAAAATAATTAAAATTCGACATTTTTTCCACTTTGGCGCCATCTTTTGGTTCTATGTACCACTAAACAACTGTCACATGTGTTCTTCTTGTAGCAAATTGCTATACAAAACAGTTTACATAATATTAAATTTTTTATTATTGATTTTATATATAATGAATTATATTGTGTGTATTTTTTATTAAAAATAAGTTACTCACATGGAACAATTATTTTGTTTTGTTGTTTTTAAGAAAAGGTCATTTCCGTTTGGGATGTTTGAAATATTGGTTCATATTTAACTTTCTAAAAATATAGTTTTTTAAATAATTACAAGAAACAAAATATTCATCCTGTATATTTATGTTAAAAAATAAATTACCTAAATTTATAATGTCATAATATCTTATATTTTCCAAGAAACGGTCGTTGCAGATTTTTAACCATTTTTCATTTTTGTTTATTTTTTAAAGAAACAATTGCATTTCTTCTATTGTTTTTTTACTTAAGCAAAAATTTCTTTTATAACTTTTATATTTTAGCCGTGTTTATTCAGTGGTTCATTTACCTGTTCATATATTGATATACTAAAATTTTACTTTTTTTTTAATACTAGAAAATAAAAATACTACAGAAAAAATAACGCTGTGTCTATTTCGCCCGTTTACGGGCGAAATAAGAGAAATTAATAATTTCGCCCGTCATGAAAACTGAGTAAGTGGGGATACGGGCGAAATAAGAAGAATGAATTATTTCGCCCGTTTTTGATTTTCTAAATAATTTTTATGAGAAAAGAGGTTAACTTGTCACTTGCTTGTGTATATATAAGACGTATATACAAGAATTGTGAATATAGGTTAGATTTCTTTTAAATTTAATTTAATTAATTTATTAAACTTTTGACATTATTCATTCATAATTTAATGAATTGTGCATTTAATAATTTATTTATAACTATTTTATCTTTTCAAAAATAACTAATATTTATTTTTTTATATTGAACGGAAAAAAAATTGTAATTAGTTTTTTAATTTATCATTTTAAGTTCAAAATTGATATTTTCTGTAAAAAAAATTTAATTTTAATTATAATTTTGTTATTTATCTAACTTTCTACTTAATATATTATATTTTTAAAAATTAAAAATAATATATTTTTAATAAAACGGAATTTTTTTTTTATAATTCAAGGGTTAGGTATTTGAAAATAATTATTAAAAACAAAGCAATAACGCTTACCAAATATAAAAAAGGCTTCAGAGATGAATAGTTTGCCAAATAAAAAATCCACGTTTTTATTAAATTTAAAAATATTGAAACATAATTTAACAAATTTTTTGGGCTACAACTTCAAATATTTATATATAGATTACGCATAATTAAAAAAGAGTTTCAAAACATGATGTTATTAACTGAAAAACGAGGTTGCAGAGATGAATTTGAATTTTTACTCCCATTGCCAGTAATTTTTAATAAATTATTTAAAAAATTTCTTTTGTTTTATTGATATTAAGTATAAGTGAAAAATAAACGGTAGATTCTAAGCTTTAATATGATATATATTAAGACTATATTACAAAATTTGTAATTATGTTAAACAATAATATAAAATATATGTATCATATTTAACCAAAACCAAAAGACAAAATTAAATAAATTTTCTTACTAAGAAAAACTTTTTTTTAAAGGTGGCTTGCGGTGTGCACGATAAAATAGAAACAACTCAAATGGAAATTTGTTAGTTTACTATGTTATCTGGTTCGTGAACGAAGGGTTTTGAGAAAAAAAAATTTCTAGAAATGGCAAATGATTTTCAGTAAAATTCGAATTTTTAGGTTTTAAAAACTGTTTTTTTGACCGAAAAAATATAAATTTTTGTACAAATTAAAATTCCTTCGTTCACGAACTAGCTATTATATCTATAAAGAAACCCTATAAATTTCAAGCTGATCGCTTCAGCGATTTTGGAGAAATCATGCACACCGTAACAGTGAAAATTTGGAAAAACATTCTCGAAAATATTATATACTTTTAAAATAAGCAATAAATTTTTTTTCGATTTTTTAAGTCCCAAAAAGGTATGTAACCCCTTAATTTAAAAAATTTAATTTTAATTTAACAATTTTTTAAATATATTTTAAATCTTTGAACGTTGAAGTGTAACTATTATTTGTTCTATAAATAAAAATCTATTTATACATTTATATATGTAGTTATAAAATTATAATCTGAAAGTCATTAAAATAAAGTTTCAAGTAAATTTGCGATTTTCACATAACCAGTTTTTCGATCTGGGAAGCTTTTTCAAATGAACAAATATTTGATAAAATCAATCCAAATAGCTATCGAATCTTATAGATCCTTCATTGTTTTCAATCTTTTTAATAGCTTATTATGGTTTGGTTTCTCTCCTATATCTTTACGACAGTACCAATCCTTGTATACGTCATATATACGGGACGCATGAATGTTCCACAAATCTCATTTGACATAAAAACAAGTAACCGAAATCCACTTCGCCGAATCACTATTTACCATAAGATATATGTATTAGAATTATTATTTAATCTAATTTTCATTTTCCCGATAATTCATTTGCTCTAATTTTTATTTTGCAGATATATTCTTTAACATAGATTTCGTTAGTTCAAAAAAACATTTGATATAATTTTTATTTGTACAATTAATTGTGTGGACAAGTTTCCGATTTTCCGATATATCATCTCTTATAATTCCTATTTTTTAAAATCATTTATAAACAATTTTTTTTAATCGAAATGTCATTCGTTATAATTACCATTGTCTCGAATAATTATTTACCAGTATTTACGTTTTACAGAATTGTCATATAAACTATATCCTATTTGCTCTAATGTTTATTTAACAGAAATTCATTTACCTCGAAGTAGCATTCAGCCGAATGTTTATTAATCAGAAAGATTATTTAACATAACTTTTGTTTAGTCGAAACATTATTTCACCTAATTTTAAATTGTTATATTAATTATTTGACATAAATCTATTTCTACCTTATGTTTATGTGACATATTGTTCTTTTATTCGAATTGTCAAATCGTCGAATGCTCAGAACATCTAATTGTTAGTTCGACGAATGCTCAAAACGTCGAAATGTCTATTCGTCGAATCGTCAAAACGTCGAATTGACAAAAATTCGATAAATTTGTTTGATTTAAGTTAACATTAATTTAAAACAAACAAATATTTACTTAGATCAAACAAATATTTGTTTGTTTTAAATTAATATTAACTTAAATCAAACAAATTTATCGAATTTTTGTCAATTCGACGTTTTGACGATTCGACGAATAGACATTTCGAAGTTTTGAGCATTCAACGAACTGACGATTAGATGTTCTGAGCATTCGACGATTTGACAATTCGAATAAAAGAACAATGTCACATAAACATAAGGTAGAAATAGATATATGTCAAACAATTAATATAACAATTTAAAATTAGGTGAAATAATGTTTCGACTAAACAAAAGTTATGTTAAATAATCTTTCTGATTAATAAACATTCGGCTGAATACTACTTCGAGGTAAATGAATTTCTGTTAAATAAACATTAGAGCAAATAGGATATAGTTTATATGACAATTCTGTAAAACGTAAATACTGGTAAATAATTATTCGAGACAATGGTAATTATAACGAATGACATTTCGATTAAATGAAATTTATAACTCATCACATTTAGAGCAATTGATAATTAGGTTAAAAAACATTTCGATTAAAAAAAATTGTTTATAAATGATTTTAAAAAATAGGAATTATAACAGATGATATATCAGGAAAATGAAAATTAGATTAAATAATAATTCTAATACATATATCTTATGGTAAACAGTGATTCGGCGAAGTGGATTTCAGTTACTTGTTATTATGTCAAATGAGATTTGTGGAACATTCATGCGTCCCACATATATACACAAGCAAGTGGTAATTTAACCTTTTTTCCCATAGAAATTATTTAGAAAATCAAAAACGGGCGAAATAATTCATTCCTCTTAATATAAAAAAATGTATATTTATATTAGTTATTTTTAAAAAGATAAAACAGTTATAAATAAATTATTAAATGCACAATTCATTAAATTATAAATGAATAATGTCAGAAGTTTAATAAATTAAATAAATTAAATTTAAAAGGAATTTTTTTACAAAAACTCAGATCAACGAAAACGAATCTAACCTATATTCACAATCCTTGTATATACGTCTTATATATACACAAGCAAGTGACAAGTTAACCTCTTTTCTTATAAAAATTATTTAGAAAATTAAAAACGGGCGAAATAATTCATTCTTCTTATTTCGTCCGTATCCTCACTTACTCAGTTTTCATGACGGGCGAAATTATTAATTTCTCTTATTTCGCCCGTAAACGGGCGAAATAGACGCTGCGAAAAAATAAACAACAGTAAATTTTGATAATTAAACTTTGTGAACACTCTGATTATAAGACATCTTAGTGAATTAAATGCTCTATAGTGAATGATCTATTTCACAATCCGGATGAAATTTCTTTCACAAATTTGTCAGAACGTTTATGACTCCAAATATTTTAAGATCAGAAAGTTAAATTTCAAAGATTCTTTTGCGTTTCTTTATTTACAAACAAACAAATACCTGCTAATTCTGAAAAATAATTTCTATTTTTGTTGGTTATGAACACTCGTAGGCAGAGCAGGTGGCAAATCACTGAAAATGTATCCCCACGATCCCCACAATAGTGTGAAACTGAAAACGTTTAACCAATGAAATTTTTCTATTAGAATGATTTCTATTAAATCAGAAGTTCTCATTGGATAAAAGTTGTCATTTCCAGTTTCCAAGCATGGGATATTGTTGCTTCTACAATAACTTTTTTCTCATCGACATGAGCGAGAAAACGTTGCGCGCGCAACTATTTTGCATGGTTTTAACAGTGCATTTTGTTCGTGTCAATGAAAAAAAAGTTGTTGTAGAACCCAGTAAAAAAAAGTATTCAGAATAGAAAAAAAGTATTGGTGGTGACGTTCGGTGAATGCGTTTTCGCGACAAAACCGTATTGGTGGGTTACGGTGAATACATTTTGCTCACCGTGAATACTTTTTGTTTTAAACTCTATTTTGCATGCTTTAACAGTGTATTTTGTTCGTGTCGATGAAAAAAAAGTTGTTGTAGAAGCAGCCTAACCGCAGCTTCACTTTTCTCATTATGCCCTTTCTCCAATAAGTTCCCAAGACTCTGCGTCTGCGTCGGTTGCTATGGCAACATATGCTAAAATCAAAGGGACACAGTCATTCGCAGACTTACGGATAGTTTGGGAGTCTATAGGCCAACGCAGAATAGAATCTTTAACCGGAACCGCAATCGTAACCGTAAGAATGAGTTAAAGAAGGATAAACAATATACCTATCCTTCTTTAACTCATTCTTACGGTTACGCTTACGATTGCGGTTCCGGTTGAAGATTCTATTCTGCTTTGGCCTTATTGGAGAAAGGCCTTCACAGCTAAAGCCCAACGCAGAAAAGAATCTTTAAGTCCTTTTTCCAATAGGTTCTCAAAACTGTGCGTTTGTCTGCGAATGACTGCGTTGCGTTGATTTTAGCATAAGTTGCCATAGAAACCGACGGAGACGCAGAAGTTTAGGAACATATTGGAGAAAGGCCTTTAAACGGAACCGCAATCGTAAAGGTACCGTCCCATGACCGCGTAAAGCGTAGGCGTAAAGCAGAAACCATGCGATAGAAAGAGATGAACAGATGTCACGTTCTTACTCACTCACATGGTTTCTGCTTTACGCCGTCATGGGTCGGTACCTTAAGCGTAACCGTAAGAATGAATTAAAGAAGGATAGGTATATTGTTTATCTTCCTTTAACTCATTCTTACGGTTACGCTTACGATTGTGGTTCCGGTTAAAGATTCTATTCTGCGTTGGCAGAATTTTGAAGAACTTTTAAAATTCTGATTTTTCTAAAATTAGTTAAATTTATCAATACATACAAATGATTGCAGAATATATTAAATTAATTATTTTTAAAACTTTTTTAGTGTCAATTAATAAATTCATTGGGAAAATGCGTACTTTAATTTTTTATGTTAGTAGTGTCCAACAATGCGGTCAATTAATTATGTGAAATTGTTTTAATAGTACTTATTTTTACTATTGAGTGATGATCATGCCCATTTACATTAAAATAATTAAATAAAGAGTAATAAAATTCTTCTCACAAAATTCAATTAATTTCAAATTTTTTTAAAATTACGTAAAATCTTATATAGAAAAAAATAATAATGTATTTAAAAAAGAAGTTACTGATCTGTCTAAATAACTTTAAAACTAAATATATTTCTAAATAAATGTAACTAAACATTTTTTTGAGTAATATTTTTTTTTATTTTCTAAAAATTTTCAATTTCATTTTTAATTAAATTTTGTAATTGACAAATGGACTTTATATAAACAATTTTCCGTAGATTTTAAAGAAATTTTGAATTTCAATAAAGCAATTGAAATATTAGGAAATAAAAATAATGCAAATTATTTCCTTATGAAAATTAAGAATTTTCTACAAAAATATTAAGAAACAGGAATATGCAATCAAGAAAATACCTGCATATATTTTCAATTTGTCAAACCATATTAAAAAAATTGGACAAATGCGAGTTGAACTCGCACTGCAATGGCGGGTTCCGTACACAAATATTAAAACAATACTTGCAACATTAATCGGTAAATGGTAGAATTAAAATAAACAATTTAAAAAATATAATAAAATCATTTGATAAAAAAATAATTTAAAAAAATTAAAGTATTGTATATCTAATGTTGTAAACAATAATAAGTAGAGGAATTAATTGTGAAAATTTTGTTCCTCTACTTATTATTGTTTACAATATTATATATACAATACTTTAATTTTTTAAAATTATTTTTATATTAAATGACCGATGAATGTTGCAAATATTGTTTTAATATTTGTGTACGCAACCCGCCATTGTAGTGCGAGTTCAACTCGCACTTGTCCAATTTTTGAAAAAATTTTTTTATTAAAAAAAAATTTTATTTTTTAAAAAAATTTTTTAATATATTTTTTTTATCAGACTGTAAAAATATACTAATAAACCCATTTTCAGTTAATTAGATAAAATAATGTTATTCAAAAATTTTTTAGTTTTTCTTGACAACACTATGGCCATTATTACACAGCAAGTTCGAGACGCATGATTTTCCCCTAATCACCAAGTGATAGAATGTTCAAATGATCGAATACCAAATTGTCGAATCGTCATTTGGTCGAATGCTTAAAACGTCGAATTGTCAACAGGTCGAATGATAAAAACATCGAATCGTCAAATGGTCGAATGTTCAAAACGTCGAATCCGCATGTGGTCGAATGCTCAAAACGTCGAATCGGCAAAAAGTCGAAAAATTTGTTTGATGTAAGTTAATATTAACTTAAACCAATAAAATTTTTTCGATTTTTTGCCGATTCGACGTTTTGAGCATTCGACCCCATGCGGATTCGACGTTTTGAGCATTCGACCATTTGACGATTCGACGTTTTTAGCATTCGACCTGTTGACAATTCGACGTTTTAAGGCCAACGCAGAATAGAATCTTTAACCGGAACCGCAATCGTAAGCGTAACCGTAAGAATGAGTTAAAGTACGATAGGTATATTGTTTATCCTTCTTTAACTCATTCTTGCGGTTACGCTTACGATTGCGGTTCCGGTTAAAGATTCTATTCTGCGTTGGCCTTTAAGCATTCGACCAAATGACGATGCGACGATTTGGTATTTGACCATTTGAACATTCGACCACTTGGTGATTAGGGGAAAATCATGCGTCTCGCAAGTTCTCTATATTTTTCCTGTGATCACGAGTGAAAATACGTATCTGTACCAAATTTGAGCTCTCTAGGACAAATAGTTTAGCTCTAAAAAAACAAAAAACCAAAGCATATACACAAAATCTAACTTAAAAGTGTGTACGAATAGCTAAGATTAATATTAATGAATAAAAATTGAAAATTGAAAATTTATATTATTTTACAAAAATAACACAAACATTTTAATTTTTTATTATAAATTTTACCTATTAACGGCGTTGCAGGTCGAGAACTGGTTAGTGTTGTCAACCCACTTCCCCTACTTTCCTGTATTTTTCCACTTTTATCACTTTTAAAAAAAAACTACGCACTTAATCAAAAAAGTGGGCCTTTACTGGGGAGAGAAATTAAATAAAGAATTAGTGAAAATTTATTTTCTATCGATACGATGTTTCTACGAGCCACAATCCTATTTCTACGATTGCAATTGACAGATGTAGGTGACTTGATCTGGGGATAAACTGGCCGCACAACAGAAAGGTGGAGTAAGGCAGGATGCCTACGTAAAGGCATAAGACTTTTATTTTGTTGAGAATGATTAAAACAATATTTGACAATAATAAAAATTAATACAAAAGGCATAAATAAAGGAATTTTTGTTTATAAAAATATACATAATATAAAATATGTTAAATTAAAACGAAAAATATTAAAAACCTTTTTATTTTAATTTAAAAAAAAATTTTTTTTTTATTAAAACAATATTTGATAATAAAAAAATTAATACCAAAAACATAAATAAAGGGATTTTTGTTTATAAAAATGTACATAATATAAAATATGTTAAATTAAAACGAAAAATATGAAAAATATATTTTTTTAAATTTTGTTATTCATTAAAATAATTTTTTAAAAAGATTATTTTTCATTTAATTCTATGCTAAGCCAAAAGTTTTTTATTAAAAGATTTTATTTAACAAATGCCAAAATGCGAGGTTTTCTTATTTGTGTAAAAAAAAATTGGAAAATTATTAAACAAAATTTTACGTATATTATTTTGTTAAAGAGCTTGTAATTATTTTCAAAAATAATAATATTTATCACAAGAATGCAATTATTTAAAATTTTTTAATTTACTTAAACTCTTGTCAGAAATTCAATTATTTTCAAAAAATCTAACAAAAATTATGGTCTACATTTCCAAAAAACCTTTATAAATAAATAACAATAATCTTGGACAAAGTTTAATTATTTTGAGGAATTTAAATAAAATTCATTACAAAATTCAATTATTTTCATAAATAATAGTATTCATCACAACAATTCAAATATTTTTAAAAATTTTAATAAACAAAACAAGTTGTATATCCAGATGTTCATTACATAAACATTTTGCTTCCTCCCCAGGTGGTACACGATAACTAAAAGGCATCAAAATGTTAACATCTACTCAAATCGATAACTAGAAGTTATCAAAAAGGAAACTGTGCCCGCTGGGTCTTTACGATAAGAAGAAAATAAAGGACCCCGCACTTTTACTATTGAATTTGGCTCTCAGCCAATTTTTTTGTAACTTTGCAGATTTGTAGTTTTTGACCTTCTGAACAAAAAATGTATGGGACAAAATTCAAAATAATGACCAGTTTTTGAGATACAGACGGTCAAAGTTCAAAAAAATCAAATAACGGGTATTAGTCGTTCAAGAATGTTTTGTTGACAAAAGTCAATTGAATTCGCTTGAAACTGGTTACTCGGTAGTTTTTAAGGTCGCTGATAACGAATATGATGTTAGATTTTCGAAATTCAAAATGGCGACTCCAATATGGCGGACATATTTTAGAATAGTCAATTGAAATCGCTTGAAACTGGTTAATTGGGGATTTTTAAGGTCGCTGATAACGAATATGGTGTTGGATTTTCAAAATTCAAAAATGGCGTCTCCAATATTGCGGACATATTTTAGAAAAGTCAATTAAAATCGCTTGAAACTGGTTACTCGGGGGTTTTTAAGGTCGCTGATAACGAATATGATGTTACATTGGTAAAAACACACTTAGGTAGAGAGAAAAATAGACAAAGAGAGGGGAAGAATCTAATAGCTTAAGAAAATGTTAAAAAGAAACGTAGAAAGATATACAGATAGTTGTAACATAAGGTGATAAAGCAGTTTAAGGCAAGATCAAAAAATAATTCAGCAGTTTAAAGAATTAGTATGTGATTTAGCCGTTGAAGGCAAGAGCAGGGGGTGATTTACAAGTTTTAGTCAAGATAAGTTAGTGATTTACTAATTCAAGTGTTTTTTTTATTCTGCATGCTCTTCATTTTGGTGCTATATCTGCTGCAACCCACATAGCACAATAGTATGAGGTAAGGTTATGCTGAGTACTAATCGTATGGCTCGTAAGGTTACGCGATATGGCTGTGGTAGACCTGAGGTAAATTAAAAATTTCCGCCATGGAGGTAAGGTTACATGTTAGGGTGTGGTAAGTATATATTATAAGGCCATGGTAACCTTACACGTTAAGGTTGAGGTAACGTTTCACGTTCAGGTTGAGGTAAGGTTACATGTCAAGGTTGAGGTAAGGTTACATGTCAAAGGTGAGGTAAGGTAATTATTAAGTTGTAAGGTTGAGGTAAGGTTGTGATAAGTTTACCAGTTATGGAAAATATTGAAAAAAAATTTAATAAATAAATATTAAATTAAAAAGTTCATTTTGTTGCTCTTCTTTATTTCGGAAACTTGACGTGAAGCAGAAAGTTTGGAAAACAAATTTGGAGTGACAGGGATTCGAACCCGGGATCGACGCGCCTAAAACCTATCATTCTAACTAACTGAGCTAAGTAGAGAATTGGCAGAAGGAAAATCAATTTTTCCTTTAAGCTGAACCAAGAAGATGATTAACTCCTTAAAGGCAAAATTAATTTTCCTTCTGCCAGTTCTCTACTTAGCTCAGTTAGTTAGAATGATAGGTTTTAAGCGCGTCGATCCCGGGTTCGAATCCCTTTCCCCCCAACTTTGTTTTCCAAATTTTCTGCTTTACGTCAAGTTTCCAAAATAAAGAAGAGCAACAAAATGAACTTTTTAATTTAATATTTATTTATTAAATTTTTTTTCAATATTTTCCATAACTGGTAAACTTATCACAACCTTACCTCAACCTTACAACTTAATAATTACCTTACCTCACCTTTGACATGTAACCTTACCTCAACCTAAACATGTAACCTTACCTCAACCTTAACATGTAAAGTTACCTCAACCTTGTCATGTCACCTTACCTCAACCTGAATGTGTAACGTTACCTCAACCTTAACGTGTAAGGTTACCATGGCCTTATAATAAATACTTACCACACCCTAACATGTAACCTTACCTCCATGGCGGAAATTTTTAATTCACCTCAGGTCTACGACAGCCATATCGCGTAACCTTACGAGCCATACGATTAGTACTTAGCATAACCTTACCTCATACTATTGTGCTATGTAGGAACATTGATAATGCAGAAAGAGTTGAAATAATAAACGAGTAAAAAAAGTCTAATATTTTTTTCAACTCATTCTGGATCTTGCCTTAATTGGCTGAATCAGTTCATGATTTTGCCTTAATTAGCTGAATCACTTTTTGATCTTGCCTTAATTGGCTGAATCAGTTTATAATTTTGCCTTCAACGGCTGAATCACTTTTTGTTCTTGCCTTAATTGGCTGAATCAGTTCATGATTTTGCCTTCAACGGCTGAATCACTTTTTGATCTTGCCTTAATTGGCTAAATTAGTTCATGGTTTTGCCTTAATTGGGTGAATTAGTTCATGATTTTGCCTTCAACGGCTGAATCACTTTTTGATCTTGCCTTAAGGGGATCCCACATACCGACAATGCAGATCTGAAATGGTGAAAAATCTGCAACGACCGTTTCTTGGAAAATATAAGATATTATGACCTATAAATTTGACAAACTCACTTTTTAACATAAATACACAGGATGAGTATTTTATTTGTTGTAATTATTGAAAAAAAATTATTCATAAGAAATTAAATATGAACAGTTTTCATGTAAAAGGTCTTTTGACAACAGCTCAAACTGCAACGACCATTTCTCGAAAACAACGAAACAAAATAATTTTTCCATTTGGGAAATTTAATTTAGTAGGAAAATACACAGGATGAGACTCATTTGCCATTCAGAAATAAATAAAAACTTTATTCTTCCCAAAGTGTATAAGTGACAGCTGTTCGGTAGCACATGATATTTAATTTACTAACATTAGTTTTTCTTTGACAATTTGAACAAAATATATTTCTCCCATTGTGTATCTTTTATTACCAATGAATTTTCACTCGAAAAGAAGACATTATGTCTCATTGTTGTTAATTTAAAGTTAAAAATAATGAAAATTTGTCAATATTGGTACCTTTGGCGCCATCTCTTGGTTCTATGTATCACTAAACATCTGTCAGATGTGTTCTTCTTGTTGCAAATTACTATACAAAATAGTTTACATAAATTAAAGTTTTATATTCTTGTTTTCATATAGAATGAATCTTATTATGTGTATTTTTTATTGAAATTAAGTTTGTCAAATGAAAAAGTTATTTTGATTTTGTTGTTTTCAAGAAAAGGTCGTTGCAGTTTAGGCTGTTGGAAACTGCTCATATTTAACTTTTTATAAATAATTTTTTTTCAATAACTTCAACAAATAAAATACTCATCCTGTGTATTTATGTTAAAAAGTGAGTTTGTCAAATTTATAATTTATAATATCTTATATTTTCCAAGAAACGGTCGTTGCAGAGTTTTTACCATTTTAGATCTGCATTGTCGGTATGTGGGATCCCCTTAACGGTGTTGCAGGTCGAGAACTGGTTAGTGTTGCCAACCCACTTCCCCTACTTTCCTGTATTTTTCCAAATTGATCACTTTTTAAAAAAAACTAAGCACTTAATCGAAAAAGCGGGCCTTTACCCGCAACATAAATTTAATAAAGAATTAGTGAAAATTTATTTTGTATCGATACGATGTTTCTACGAGCCACAATTCTGTTTCTACGATTGCAATTGACAGATGTAGGTGACTTGATCTGGGGATAAAATGGCCGCACAACAGAAAAGTGGAGTAAAGCGGGTTGCCTACGTAAAGGCATAACAGTATGACAAAACAGGGCAATAACTTTTATTTTGTTGAGAATAATTAAAACAATATTTGTCAATAATAAAAATTAATACAAAGGGCATAAATAAAGGGATTTTTGTTTATAAAAATGTACATAATATAAAATATGTTAAATTAAAACGAAAAATATGAAAAAAAAATTTTTAATTTAAAAATAAAAAATTTTGTTTTATTAAAACAATATTTGATAATAATAAAAATTAATACAAAAAACATAAATAAAGGGATTTTTGTTTATAAAAATGTACATAATATAAAATATGTTAAATTAAAACGAAAAATATGAAAAACATTTTTTTTTAATTTTGTTATTCATTAAAATAATTTTTTAAAAAGATTAAAAATTAAATTGTTAATTAATACCTCTAAAGGTACAATTCATTAAATTGTAATTAATAAAAATATGGAAAATTAAAAAGTATGCAGAATTTTTCGTCTACGAGAAAACGTGGCTTAGCTCCCAAGCGTGAATTTCACAGGGCAAGTGATTGAAGTAGAAGCAGAACGAAAAAATGCATACAAAATAATGTTTTTAAAACGTTAATTGTCGTAAGTAATTGACTTTTACAAAATCGGTCTTTTGCATTCATTCAACAGTATATTAATTAATTTGAAGGTTTTGGAATAATAAAGATTCATTATACAAATTTCTGTCCTCATTTGAAAAAAAATAATATTGTAGTAAATAGTATAAAAAATTATAGATATAAACAAATCAAAATCATGTAATATTTTTTCATTTAATTCTATGCTAAGCCAAAAGTTTTTTATTAAAAGATTTTATTTAACAAATGCCAAAATGCGAGGTTTTCTTATTTGTGTAAAAAAAATTGGAAAATTATTAAACAAAATTTTACGTATATTATTTTGTTAAAGAGTTTGTAATTATTTTCAAAAATAATAATATTTATCACAAGAATGTTATTATTTAAAATTTTTTAAATTACCTAAACTCTTGTCAGAAATTCAATTATTTTCAAAAAATCTAAAAAAAAATATGGTCTATATTTCCAATAACCTTTATAAATAAATAACAATAATCTTGGACAAAGTTTAATTATTTTGAGGAATTTAAATAAAATTCATCACAAGAATTCAAATATTTTCAAAAATTTTAATAAACAAGTTGTATATCCAAATGTTCATTACATAAACATTTTGCTTCCTCCCCAGGTGGTACACGATAACTAAAAGGCATAAAAATGTTAACATCTTCTCAAATTGATAACTAGAAGTTATCAAAAAGGAAAGTGTACCCGCTGGGTCTTTACGATAAGAAGAAAATAAATTTCTAATAAAAGTTTGAATTTTTCGTCTTTAATTGTGATTAATTTCGTAAATTCAAATACAATATATACTTTATATATATATGAATCGATCCGTTTTAATGCAAAGAATAAGATTTTTGAAAAAATTAGTAAAATTTTATTGTACAACAATATAATGTTGATGAAAGAACTGATTTTTTGAAAAAAAATGGGAATTTTTCAACTTTTATTGTCATTAACTCTATAAAATCTCATAAAATTTTTACCTTATATTGACCAATCGATTCATCTTGGTGCAAATTTGAAAATTTTGTAAATTTAACGACTACAAAGCTTCCTCACAAAGAAGCAAAATCATGTCAAAATTTCAATTATTTTCAAAAAAAATTCTTATTTCGATGATTTTCAATATTCGACTAATTGTAAGTTTAGAAAATTTCACAATTCTGCGAAAACTTTCAATTTTTTTAAACAAATTTTTTTTACGTTACTGAGGGAACCAGCAGGGGCTTCGCTCATAGCCCTTACGGATACCCATCTCAAAAATTTATCCAAGTTCCAAAAAAATATTTTTTTTATTAAAAAAATTTAGTTCAGAATGCATTAAATTACATTTCAAAGCACCCGAAATTGGATCCACCATTTTGATTTTTCTAAAACAAACCTCAGATTTGTAATCAGAGACCCGTAAAACCCCCCACTACCGAGTTTGGTCAATTTAAATGAATAAATAAATGTATTCATCTAAGGGTTAATATATAGGGAAGAGTGGGGCAAGACGGGGTACTTAAGGTTTAAAACGCAAAAAAACGAAAATTATTGAATTCATTTTTCATTATTATTTTTAAATATCATCTTTGGAAATCATAGGCCAGTCGTTGGGTCGAAAAAGTGCACAAGAATGCAACCTAAAAAGTCTCCGTGGTTTATTGTAGTTTGGGGGCTCCACATAAGAGCCCCAGAGTTTGCTGTCGATTATCAGTTGCAAAAAATAGTGTAAACAATCGTCAAAGTTTGGAAAACGTGGTTTTTCGATGACCGACGCTACGGGTTACATTTTAGAGGAAAAAAATGTTATTGAAAGTTGTAGAGCTTGGAAATAGCTTTCAAATGACTGGTCGTACGTTAAAAAATATTAATTAGCTTAGTTGCAAATGAATTTAAACTATTAAAAATAGCACTTTTTTAATTGTTTAATAACATTGTTAATAAGTCTGCAGGAATATTCTCCTTGCGAAGCTGAATAAATCCCAAAAAAATTCAACTCGATCAGATAAATAGTTTATGCATAATTCCATTTGTTAACTAAAAACATGTAATTTTTCTTTTTTTTAAAGTACACTAGAGGAGTCAAACTTTCATCCCACTTAAATGGAAATCTGATATTTTTTATATAAATGTATAATAATGGAGATTAAAAAAGGGTACGTTTTTTTGTTTTTTTTGACAATTTTCACTTTATCAATTTGGTATAAACGGCATTAAATTTCATGTGTTCTCACAAATCTTTTCAAAAAAAAAATCCGACCTACTAGCTTCAAGGGTGGAGGAATTAGTTTTTGAAATTCAAAAATTTCCTCACTAGTTAATTATTAATATTTTTAAATGAAATTTGCACCACCTACAGTTTAATACATGTATTTTATGGAAAAAAATTGATTGTTTTATTTTATGCTTTTATTTTTCATTTATATCAAGTATAACAATATATATATATATATATAGTTCTTTCAACTCTTGGACGGCTGAGTTATTGCATTTGTTTATGACAAAAAAACGTACCCTTTTTTAATCTCCATTATTATACATTTATATAAAAAATATCGGATTTCCATTTAAGTGGGATGAAAGTTTGACTCCTCACTGATTTCGTGAGAATTGAGTCACTGATTCACAGTGAAATATCACTGATTCAGTTTTAGTGAAGGCGTTTTGCTTCCTGTTTCGAATTATATGTTTTATAAAACTATTTTTTTTAAAGTTACTACGACTTTAAAGATTACATTCTCATTACATGCTTTTGATAAAGATTGCGAAATTAAGTATAGACTTAAATGTATGTTTTTGGTGTTGTTGAGTATAATTGTGAAATTATACTTAAGGGGTTACATATCTTTTTGGGACTCAAAAAATTGAAAAAAATTTTATTGTTTATTTCAAAAGTATATATTACCGAGAATGTTTTCCATATTTTCATTAAATTCTGTGCATTAAAACTAAAGTTATTAATATTTTGATCGCGGTACTTATCAAAAGTTCAGAACTGAACATGAAATTATTACCGCTATTATCACTGAATTGTATGTTACAAAAATACTGTTACGGTGTGCATGTTTCCCTCAAAACCGCTAAAGTGATTAGCTTGAAATCTTGCAGCAAAATTTATATTTTTTCGATCAATAATCCAGTTTTTAAAAACCTAAAAATTCGAATTTTAGTGAAAATAATTTTCCATTTCTGGAAATTTTTTTTTTGAAAAATCCTTTGTTAACAAACCAAATAAAATAGTAAACAAAGTGAACGCATTTCGACTTATTAATTATTTTTAAAAATATTGTAATATTCTGTTATAATGCAAAAAATAACAAAAATTTAAAATAAATAGTTAAAATTGTTCTTAGCTATTACTATAAAATACAGATTTTATTAAAAGTTTTAAGATTGGTCGGGTCCAAAAACTTAAAAAAAAAAAAATTACTACAAATAACTTGAAAAGTTTTGGAATGGGCAAAAAGTTGTCAATAGCAAAGTTGTAGCTGATGCAAAGCGGCGAAAAAAAGTCTCTGGTGACAAAATTGCATATGCAAAAATGTCAGAGATAATGGAGTCGGAATATTGATTTTTTGTCAAAAAGCGCACAAAAAATATATATATATAGAGTGATTTTTCTGGAAATTACGACTTTTTTGTGTATAAATTTGTTATTTAAAGTATATTAGAGTGCAAATAGGTTAAAATCAATTGATTAACTTTTATTCCTTTAAAAAATTCGATTTTCAGTATTATTTTGGGAATTTTTTTAGTTTTTTTTACCATTTAACACGAAAAAAAAGAAATTAGCTCCAGCAGTAAACAGATGTTTGCTGTGAAATTTCTGAAAATTAGCTACCACAACTAAGAAGTTTGCAGTGGCAGCGAACATGTTAGTTCTGGCAGCAAACATTAGTAAAAATTTATGCGATCTCAAAGCGAACTTTTTCGCTGTCCCTATTTTAGGCCAGACGGTGAGTGCAAAAAGTGCACAAAAGTGCAACCTGAAAAGTCTCAATAGTTTCTTGTAGTTTGGGGGCCCCATGTAAGAGCCCCATGGTTTGCTCTCGATTTCCGGTTGCAAAAAACAGTGTAAACAATCGTCAAAGTTCGAGAAACGTAGTTTTTCGATGACCATTGCTTCCGGTTAAATTATAGAGGAAAAAGTTGTTCATTTGTTTTCACAAAAATTTTCAAAAAAAAAAATCCGACCTAGCTTCAAGGGGGGGGGAGTTTTTTTTCAAAAAATTCCTGACTAGTTATTTATCAATATTTTTAATTGCAATTCACACCACTTATAGTTCAATATATGTATTTTATGAAAAAAAATTGAAGTTTTGGGCTTTTACTTTGCACTTATATCAAGTGAAAGTACATGCATAGTTTTTTCCACCTTTAGACGGCGGAGTGGGGGAACTCGGAGGCGCATGATTCTCGCCCGCCACAAAACTGTAAAAAATATTGAAAATCATCGAAATAAGAATTTTTTTTGAAAATAATTGAAATTTTGACATGATTTTGCTTCTTTGTGAGGAAGCTTTGTAGTCGTTAAATTTACAAAATTTTCAAATTTGCACCAAGATGAATCGATTGGTCAATATAAGGTAAAAATTTTATGAGATTTTATAGAGTTAATGACAATAAAAGTTGAAAAATTCCCATTTTTTTTCAAAAAATCAGTTCTTTCATCAACATTATATTGTTGTACAATAAAATTTTACTAATTTTTTCAAAAATCTTATTCTTTGCATTAAAACGGATCGATTCATATATATATAAAGTATATATTGTATTTGAATTTACGAAATTAATCACAATTAAAGACGAAAAATTCAAACTTTTATTAGAAATTTATTTTCTTCTTATCGTAAAGACCCAGCGGGTACACTTTCCTTTTTGATAACTTCTAGTTATCAATTTGAGAAGATGTTAACATTTTTATGCCTTTTAGTTATCGTGTACCACCTGGGGAGGAAGCAAAATGTTTATGTAATGAACATTTGGATATACAACTTGTTTATTAAAATTTTTGAAAATATTTGAATTCTTGTGATGAATTTTATTTAAATTCCTCAAAATAATTAAACTTTGTCCAAGATTATTGTTATTTATTTATAAAGGTTATTGGAAATATAGACCATAATTTTTTTTAGATTTTTTGAAAATAATTGAATTTCTGACAAGAGTTTAGGTAATTTAAAAAATTTTAAATAATAACATTCTTGTGATAAATATTATTATTTTTGAAAATAATTACAAACTCTTTAACAAAATAATATACGTAAAATTTTGTTTAATAATTTTCCAATTTTTTTTTACACAAATAAGAAAACCTCGCATTTTGGCATTTGTTAAATAAAATCTTTTAATAAAAAACTTTTGGCTTAGCATAGAATTAAATGAAAAAATATTACATGATTTTGATTTGTTTATATCTATAATTTTTTATACTATTTACTACAATATTATTTTTTTTCAAATGAGGACAGAAATTTGTATAATGAATCTTTATTATTCCAAAACCTTCAAATTAATTAATATACTGTTGAATGAATGCAAAAGACCGATTTTGTAAAAGTCAATTACTTACGACAATTAACGTTTTAAAAACATTATTTTGTATGCATTTTTTCGTTCTGCTTCTACTTCAATCACTTGCCCTGTGAAATTCACGCTTGGGAGCTAAGCCACGTTTTCTCGTAGACGAAAAATTCTGCATACTTTTTAATTTTCCATATTTTTATTAATTACAATTTAATGAATTGTACCTTTAGAGGTATTAATTAACAATTTAATTTTTAATCTTTTTAAAAAATTATTTTAATGAATAACAAAATTAAAAAAAAATGTTTTTCATATTTTTCGTTTTAATTTAACATATTTTATATTATGTACATTTTTATAAACAAAAATCCCTTTATTTATGTTTTTTGTATTAATTTTTATTATTATCAAATATTGTTTTAATAAAACAAAATTTTTTATTTTTAAATTAAAAATTTTTTTTTCATATTTTTCGTTTTAATTTAACATATTTTATATTATGTACATTTTTATAAACAAAAATCCCTTTATTTATGCCCTTTGTATTAATTTTTATTATTGACAAATATTGTTTTAATTATTCTCAACAAAATAAAAGTTATTGCCCTGTTTTGTCATACTGTTATGCCTTTACGTAGGCAACCCGCTTTACTCCACTTTTCTGTTGTGCGGCCATTTTATCCCCAGATCAAGTCACCTACATCTGTCAATTGCAATCGTAGAAACAGAATTGTGGCTCGTAGAAACATCGTATCGATACAAAATAAATTTTCACTAATTCTTTATTAAATTTATGTTGCGGGTAAAGGCCCGCTTTTCCGATTAAGTGCTTAGTTTTTTTTTAAAAAGTGATCAATTTGGAAAAATACAGGAAAGTAGGGGAAGTGGGTTGGCAACACTAACCAGTTCTCGACCTGCAACACCGTTAATTGGCTGAATCAGTTCATGGTTTTGCCTTCAACGGCTGAATCACTTTTTGATCTTGCCTTAATTGGCTGAATCATTTCATGGTTTTGCCTTCAACGGCTGAATCACATACTAATTCTTTAAACTGCTGAATTATTTTTTGATCTTGCCTTAAACTGCTTTATCACCTTATGTTACAACTATCTGTATATCTTTCTACGTTTCTTTCTAACATTTTATTAAGCTATTAGATTCTTCCCCTCTCTTTGTCTATTTTTCTCTCTACCTAAGTGTGTTTTTACCAATGTAACATCATATTCGTTATCAGCGACCTTAAAAACCCCCGAGTAACCAGTTTCAAGCGAATTTAATTGACTTTTTTCAACAAAACATTCTTGAACGACTAATACCCGTTATTTGATTTTTTTGAACTTTGACCGTCCGTATCTCAAAAACTGGTCATTATTTTGAATTTTGTCTAATACATTTTTTGTTCAGAAGGTCAAAAACTACAAATCTGCAAAGTTACAAAAAATTGGCTGAGAGCCAAATTCAATAGTAAAAGTGCGGGGTCCTTTCTAATAAAAGTGTGAATTTTTCGTCTTTAATTGAGATTAATTTTGTAAATTCAAATACAATAATGAAAAATGAATTCTATAATTTTCTTTTTTTTGCGTTTTAAACCTTAAGTACCCCGTCTTGCCCCACTCTTCCCTATATAGTATAGTAGAGTATAGTATTTATTTGTTCTGATTCATAATGATGAATATACAAAGAAGTGTTCTCCGAAGCCGGAATTACAATAAAAATACAAAAAACAAAAAAGGTCCGAAGATTACATACAGAAAAATTAACTACATCGTGGTACACATTCATAAAAGACTCAGACTCCTTATTTCCTCTGATCTTATTTTTAATATATCTATTATCACGTGAATGCATTCCCTGATTAAGGAAGGATCATTAGCATTAAAATTAAGCAACCATCTGTTCGTTAAGTCTGCTGTGTCTGAGAACATATCCGAGTACTTATATCTAATTGAGTTATAAAGGGGACAGATTGTCAACATATGAAATAAATTTTCGGATTCCAGCCTACAAAAAGGGCAGAGGCCCTCAAATGGAATAACATATTTGGTTTTTTGAATGATAATTCTCGAATTATATACATTTAAGAATCTCAGTTGAGCCCAAATTCGCTTATAAAAAATTTTCATACGTTTAAAAATGTATGTGTCATTTTCGAAATGAAACTCCAAATGTGGTAAAATTTGAAGACTACTCGATGTGCCCAAATAATCTCTATCCCGGTCCCTCAGACCAATCCCAATTGTTTTAAGCATCAAATCTGTATTTTCGACTATAATTTCCAAAGAAAATTGATTCCAGATCTTATCCAAATCGAAAAGATCCAGTGTATCTGTTACTTGTAAATACCAATTCAATGAGCGTCTCTCAAGATATGCCCTCGCCAACCTCATTAATTCTGTTATGCAAATTTTTGGGTATCTCGTCTGATCCATCATTCTTAATTTCCTGAACCAAGTAAGCATCATCTTTAAAACTTTGTATATTATAGGTTGAGTGTTAGTTTCCACTCTAACTGCTCTACTTGGACTGTTATTTGGCAGACATAAGAGTTTCTTCAAAAAACAAATTTGTATTTGCTCTAATTCGTCCAAAAAATTTAAACCCCAGATATAAACACCATATGCTATTATATTAAATACAAAACTTTGGAAAAGTTTATCATATGTCTCCCATGTGTCTGCTTTGAGATTATGTATAATTTTTAGACAAGACGAGATAGCCAAATTTGCTGAGCCCTTAACCTTTTGCATTGTAGTTGGGAAGGACATTGAGTCCGAGAAAACGAGACCAAGATAATCGAACTCCTTCACCACCTCAATCGAGCCATCTTCAAACTTAAAAGATCTGATGTTATTGGGATTATTTTTTTCGGAAAATATCATTATTTTTGTTTTTGACACATTAACCCTTAATTTATTCATTTTACAGTACTCAGATAAAACCTTCAACTTCCGCGAACACTCTAATGGAGTATCCGCAAAAATAACAAGGTCGTCCGCATATGCCAGCATAAATATGTCAATAGTTTTATCAATTATTATGCCTCTGCATCCCTTCTCAATCAAAAACTCCTCCAAATCCCATATAAAAAGATTAAACAACAACGGACTGAGAATTTCTCCCTGCAAAACTCCTCTTGTTACATTTATCCAGTCAGTCTCTCCTACATTGCATTTGATAAAGACATTGGCCTTAATATAAAAATCTTTTAAAATGTTAATAATTTTAGTGCTCAATCCCAGTCGATTCAATTTTTCACATAATAGATTGTGGTCAACAGAAGGAAAAGCATTCTTAAAATCTACGAAAACTGCATATAATACCGGATTACCCCTTAACATATGAATTTGTACAATTGACATGAGCGTAAATAAATTATCCATACAGCTTCTTTTTTGACGAAAACCAGATTGAAACTCAGGAACTAAGTTACGCTCCTCTGCCCATAATGTTATTCTATTACAAATAATTTGCGTGAAAATTTTTGCTATTACGTTAACAAGGGTAATTGGTCTGTAATTAAAAGGGTCTGAGAGTACCCCCTTCTTATAGAGCATGAACATTTGCAAACGACCCCAACTTTTTGGTACTTTCTCTGACTTCAACACTTTATTGAAAAATATTCCTAGGTATGCTATCCAATCCGGTGGCAAATTTTTATAGAATACCCCTTTATCCCGTCCGGCCCCGGTGCCTTCTTCCCTTTACACTTTAATAAACTATTTATTATTTCTATTACTGATATCTCTGAGTCTAATAATGGATCTGAGTGATGAGGGGCCAGTTCCACCAAGCTCGGACTCGACGGAGGAAAACTTTCTAATAAATAATCATACCACGTATTCAGATCTAAGATATTTATCATATTATTTTTAGGTTTTACTTTATTAATAATTTCCCAAAAAATTTTTGAGTCCCTTGTTTTGCATAATGTTTCTACTCTATTCGAATTATAATCGATTTTCTTTTTGTGAATTAATTTTTTAAATTGTTTTTTTGCTTCTACATAAGCTTTTTTACCTTCATTTCTAAAAAAATCTTTTTTACATTGAGATAATAAATTCTTGACTTTAATTTTTGAATCTAAGCATTGCCTGTCAAACCAAGGCTTATCCAGTGAGCTAAAACAATTATCACTAGTTATTTTTTCCATACCCAGGGCCGAAGCCGCATTATATATGGATAAGCGCAAAAATTCCTCCAGTTCCTCACAATCTTGAAGCACACAATTCGAGTTAAAGAGTGTTTCCATCAGATGGTAAAAATCATCTGATTTATTATTATTAAATATTAATTTAACTTCTTTTTTTGACTCTTTTTTATTCTTTTTTGCGTTCGGTAATACATTTATAAAGTCTACTGCAATCGGAAAATGATCAGAGGCCGTAAACATAGACAAAACTCTCATATCCTTCACAATATGCAATCCATTCAACGAAATCCAAATCAAATCGATAACACTTTCTCCAATCGAATTTACTAACGTAAAATTACCCAATAAATCACTTTGACATCTTCCGTTAATCAACAAAAAGCCAAAAGACTCCAATGTGTGCACAAGACTCTTTCCATTACTGTTGCAAACCTTATCTAACGAAGATCTGTTAGCTTCAAAATATGAGTCACATAACAAGTCCTCACTAACTTGATTTAGACAAGCCACTCTACAATTGAAGTCCCCCCCCAATATAAATGGATAGTCCGGAAAATCATTTGCTACTTTTATTAAACTAGCTTTTAAACTATCTAAAAATGAAGAGAAATTCACCAGTGGATAACGGTAGGCCACACCGAGGATAAAAATGACATTATTATAGTTAACTTTCATAAAAATAAATTCGTCGCATTTTGAAAGTTCCTTCACTAAAAAATTCCTTTTATTATACAACACCAAAATTCCCCCACTAGCTCTGCCAAAATGAGAAATTTTTTTTGCTTGAACATTTATATAATCAAAATTAAAAGAATTACCTGGAATGTGAATCACTGATGACAACAACCAAGTTTCATATAAACACACAATGTCTGACCTCTTCACTACTTCGAAAATGTCCCTGAAATTTCTGAAACCATAACAATTCCAGAAAATGCATCTTCCCTGTTCAGCACTGCATCCTGTGGTTAAAGGTTTTTTCATCGGACCTGGAAACTGCTATTCTTTAAACTCATTACTTGCATTCTCGTCTTGAGACTCCATATTCGATTTTGGTGTTGAAAAGAAATCCAACAGCTGACGAGAAGATTTTGGTTTCACTTTAGATTTAGAACCCGTCGGGCGACTTCTTCTCTTCATTGTATTGGGCGTTGACTCATTCCATTGTTGCGAATTCAACAGCTTTGCTTTCTTGTTCTTGTTGTTATTTAGTAGCATATCGATTTCTTCCATTTGAACCGGCTTTTCATCGATGAAAATTTTATTATATTTTATTACCGCTTCAATTTTGCAATTCTTGAGAAGTTGAACTTTTTCTCTCATAATCTTTCTTTTTTGTCTCTCTTCCTTGGAATAATCGTTTGCAACTATTATATTTAAATCTTTAAAACGTTTTATGCTTGAAAAAATGATCTTTAGCCAACGAGCACCTACAAATTTAATTAGTATTGGACGTATATGATTTTCTGTTTTTTTTCCTAGTCTAAATACATCACTTACAGTAATCTCAGGAATTGGAATATCAATTTTCTTGAATAAATTGAAGACGAGTGTGCACAAGTCCATGCTTTGTTTTTCCTCTTCTGGAAAATTGTAAATAACGATGTTATTCGCTCTTAATTGATTTCCAAAAAAGAAGTTATCGGCTTCTAATTTCTCGAGCTTCTTATCAATTTTTTCACATTTCTCCGCAGTGACGTTGGACGCTTCATATGTGACGCGACACGAGAAAAGGGACCTATTGTTAAAAAATTCCATTTTGAGATTACAATGCTATTCGATAGA
The DNA here is from genome assembly GCA_032872475.1 of Leptopilina myrica (nomen nudum). NCBI lineage: Eukaryota > Metazoa > Arthropoda > Insecta > Hymenoptera > Figitidae > Leptopilina > Leptopilina myrica (nomen nudum). The sequence goes on along the minus strand of CM065462.1, from coordinate 14,688,969 downwards.
TTTTTATTGGCTCTTTCACGTAAAAAAATGAGAAGTTAAAAATCTGAAATAGTTTTAATAATATAAAGCCCGAAATTTGAACGTGTCCGCGTAAATACACGGGGTTTCTGCTCATGGCGTCACTTTAAACGCCCCCCCTGTAAAATTCTCTTTCGAGGCGATAGGTCCCTTTTCTCGTGTCGCGTCACATATATTGCTTGAACATCTTTGCGAAGTTCCCTGTGGGATTCCGTGAGTTTGGCGATTTCTTGCGTTAATTTAGCAAGAGTTTCCACCAATTTCAAGTCCTGACTTTTTCCTCCCATGGTTTAAATATAACTAATTTAACCCAGAAGACACTTAAGAAATCACTTTTGCAAAAAGTATGATTAACAGCACTTTACTTGTATAGACAAGTTTCAATACACACAAAATTCATCAACAAAATGAAAATGCGAATCGGTTTTGACTACTTTTAAACCCAAAATCATTTCAATGAGCAAGCATGACAGCTCCTCAATGTACGTCTTAACTGCGTGCCGGCTCAAGAGAGACTCCTTCCACTCTTCCCTATATAAATTAACCCTTGGATGAATACATTTATTTATTCATTTAAATTGACCAAACTCGGTAGAGGGGGGTTTTTACGGGTCTCTGATTACAAATCTGAGGTTTGTTTTAGAAAAATCAAAATGGTGGATCCAATTTCGGGTGCTTTGAAATGTAATTTAATGCATTCTGAACTAAATTTTTTTAATAAAAAAATATTTTTTTTGGAACTTGCATAAATTTTTGAGATGGGTATCCGTAAGGGCTAAATGAGCGAAGCCCCTGCTGGTTCCCTCGTTAACGTAAAAAAAATTATTTAAAAAAAAAATTGAAAGTTTTCGTAGAATTTTTAAAAAACATTTGTTTAATAATTAAATTTTTTTAGGAAATTTTATAACTTAGTCGAATATTAAAAATCATCGAAATAAGAATTTTTTTGAAAATAATTGAAATTTTGACATGATTTTGCTTCCTCGTGAGGAAGCTTTGTAGTCGTTAAATTTACAAAATTTTCAAATTTGCACCAAGATGAATCGATTGGTCAATATAAGGTAAAAATTTTATGAGATTTTATAGAGTTAATGACAATAAAAGTTGAAAAATTCCCATTTTTTTCAAAAAATCAGTTCTTTCATCAACATTATATTGTTGTACAATAAAATTTTACTAATTTTTTCAAAAATCTTATTCTTTGCATTAAAACGGATCGATTGATATATATAAAGTATATATTGTATTTGAATTTACAAAATTAATCTCAATTAAAGACGAAAAATTCACACTTTTATTAGAAATTTATTTTCTTCTTATCGTAAAGACCCAGCGGGCACAGTTTCCTTTTTGATAACTTCTAGTTATCGATTTGAGTAGATGTTAACATTTTGATGCCTTTTAGTTATCGTGTACCACCTGGGGAGGAAGCAAAATGTTTATGTAATAAACATCTGGATATACAACTTGTTTTGTTTATTAAAATTTTTGAAATTATTTGAATTGTTGTGATGAACACTATTATTTATGAAAATAATTGAATTTTGTAATGAATTTTATTTAAATTCCTCAAAATAATTAAACTTTGTCCAAGATTATTGTTATTTATTTATAAAGGTTTTTTGGAAATGTAGACCATAATGTTTGTTAGATTTTTTGAAAATAATTGAATTTCTGACAAGAGTTTAAGTAAATTAAAAAATTTTAAATAATTGCATTCTTGTGATAAATATTATTATTTTTGAAAATAATTACAAGCTCTTTAACAAAATAATATACGTAAAATTTTGTTTAATAATTTTCCAATTTTTTTTACACAAATAAGAAAATCTCGCTTTTTGGCATTTGTTAAATAAAATCTTTTAATTTTTTTTTAAAAGTGATCAAAGTGGAAAAATACAGGAAAGTAGGGGAAGTTGGTTGGCAACACTAACCAGTTCTCGACCTGCAACGCCGTTAAAATCGCTTTAAAGGACAATTTAAAAAATTGTTACATAAACTTTTATTTCATTATAAGATTACGTTGAATTTTTAAATTACACATTTAGGTTATTTTGTATAGTTTTTCTTACTTTGGCATACGATTTATGCACACTAATACTACTTTGTATTATATACGTTTATTGTAAATATTACACACAACCTTATTTTTCACTAGCATTTCGTCTATGACTTTGCATCTCAAGTGGTCAGGCCACTTTAGATGAGACACATGGGGTGTTTTCGACGTCGTCGATCGTACCGGTCAGTTGCAGGTCGAGAACTGGTTAGTGTTGCCAACCAACTTCCCCTACTTTCCTGTATTTTTCCACTTTGATCACTTTTAAAAAAAATTAAAAGATTTTATTTAACAAATGCTAAAAAGCGAGATTTTCTTATTTGTGTAAAAAAATTGGAAAATTATTAAACAAAATTTTACGTATATTATTTTGTTAAAGAGTTTGTAATTATTTTCAAAAATAATAATATTTATCACAAGTATGCAATTATTTAAAATTTTTTGGGCGAAATCCAGCAAAGTATGGGAAAGCTTGGTAAAGTGTGGCAAAAGTCGGCAAAGTATGGGAAAATGAAAAAACGGTTTTTTTCAAATTTTTTTGTCAAAAATTAAAATCTTAATTTCTGGAGTTTGGTAAAATAAGAGTAAGAAATTGAGATTTTTAATTTAAAAAAATATGAAAAAAATAATAAATTTTTTATTCTCCCATACTTTGCCGACTTTTGCCGAACTTTTCCAAGCTCCAGAAATTGAGATTTCAAATTTTCCAAAAAGTAAAGAAAAAAATAATAAAATTTTTATTCTCCCATATTTTGCCGACTTTTCCCAACTTTTGGCAAACTCCAGAAATTAAAGTTTTTAATTTTCGAAAAAAATACTAAAAAAAATACTAAAAAAAATAAATTTTTTATTCTCCTATACCTATTTTCTTGTTCTTTTACTTTTCCTAAGTGTCAGCGTACTTTAATAATCGTTGTTAATCATGTACATTTCAAATTGTGGAAAACGCTCATTAGTCACACTTTGCCAAGGTTTGCTGAATTATGCCAAGCTTTCTCATACTTTGCTGGATTTCGCCCAAACTTTCATTTCCACGAGGGGTTACTTATTTCATTACTATTAATAAAAATTCAATTTATTATTATTTATTTTATATTATTTACTTTTTTTTAATTCTATTTTTAATATAATTAAATAATATTTATTTAAATGTGTAGAATTTTCTGGTGTCTAATTTAAGTGTGGAGAATTGAAAATTGAATTGAAAAAATAATTCATGTTTGTTTCGTTTAAAAATATATATTGGGTAGAATTTTTAATGTAGTATTTAACCGTGAAAATTAAAAAAATTTGTCTAAAGTTACATTTTATTTAGTTCTAATGTGTAGAGTATTTATTTGTAGAACCCAGTAAAAAAAAAGAATTGGAAGATAGCGAAATCGCATTGGCGGTGAGGTTCTGCCAATCCGTTTTCGAGAGAAAACCGAATTGGGAGACTTCTGCCAATGCGATTTCGCTATCTTCCAATTCTTTCCTCTTGAATCTTTCGATTGAACGAATATTAACCCGATTTGGCATTCAAATCGATAAGATTAATTGTTCTCAAGATTAAAAATACCGATTACTAACAAGAAATATGCAATATTAATAAAAAGTGTAAAAATAAATGTGACATGTGGAGAGATGTTACCATAAGCTTTAGCATGGTAAGTAATCCGCAGTGCAACCGATGTTACCGACAGTAAGTTGATGAAAAGAGTGGCAAATTCAAATAGTGAAAATGAATAGTCAATATCGAAAAGGGCTGAACTCGGATTTTTTTTAAAATTCACTTTTGTATATTTTTTGCATTATTACATATTCATTGGCGTTCTCTTAAAAAAAATTTTATTTGAGGTAAAAAACTTTATTTGTGAAAGTAACTGAATATTTTGAAAATTTAATTCTAATTAGTTTTTCAGTTATGTGTCATAATAAGTATTTCTTTAAAAATTACTTAAATTAAAATAATAGTAATAATAATATTAAGATAATATTAATCAAGTAAATAATGAATATTGTTATTTTGATAATAAATATAAAATTAAATTTACAAATGTAATTGTCTCAATTAATAATATATACTTACCCTATTATATAATTAATTACATTTAAATATTAAATTGGTTTAAATAATATACTTACCTTAATTAATAAGAAAACGATACTTCAAATTATTTAAATTGTTTTGAATTCATTTTCACTATTTGAATTTGCCACTCTTTTCATCAACTTACTGTCGGTAACATCGGTTGCACTGCGGATTACTTACCATGCTAAAGCTTATGGTAACATCTCTCCACATGTCACATTTATTTTTACACTTTTTATTAATATTGCATATTTCTTGTTAGTAATCGGTATTTTTAATCTTGAGAACAATTAATCTTATCGATTTGAATGCCAAATCGGGTTAATATTCGTTCAATCGAAAGATTCAAGAGGAAAGAATTGGAAGATAGCGAAATCGCATTGGCAGAAGTCTCCCAATTCGGTTTTCTCTCGAAAACGGATTGGCAGAACCTCACCGCCAATGCGATTTCGCTATCTTCCAATTCTTTTTTTTTTACTGGGAATTTATTTATTTAAAATTTTTTTAAAACTTATAATTTAATTTTTTTTTAAATGTGTACAGTTTTCTGGTATACAATTTAACTGAGTAGAATCATAAATTAAAATAAAAAAATTATAACTGAATTAATGAATGCATTTCATTTATCAATTTAATTATTAAATAAACAATTATTAATATATGTTTAATTATTTATTAAAACGGAGATCAAGTTCTTTCGTACATTTGTACTCTTGCAAATTAAAGTTGAATATACAAAATATTAATTATTTTTATTATTATAAATTTAGAATACTTTTATAATTAGTGTTGATTATTAAAATAACAATTAAATTAACTAATTAAATAAAATTATTATGTTCGTGAAGTAAAAACAATATGATTATTATTATACACAATTTTTGTAAATTAATTAAAACACATTTTTATTAATAATTTTTATTTAATTTCATTTAATAATATTTGTAGAATTATTCTTACTGCGCCATCTATTTCTATTAAGCACACTTAAATTGCAGTTTATTTACCGACATTTTCAATTTCAGGAGCACGCATGACATTCTACATATCTTGTTTACATTGCCACATACTGAGCACTCTGAATACAGCAAACGCTGGTCAATTCATGCTTTGGTGAAAACAGAATTTGGCGAATTCACAGACTACCATTCGACGTTTTGAAAATTCGACCATTTGCCGATTCGATGTTTTTAGCATTCGACCAGTTGACAATTCGATGTTTTTAGAATTCGATCATTTGACGATTCGATGTTTTTAGCATTCGACCATTTGAGAATTCGACGTTTCTAGCATTCGACCATTTGACGATTCGACGTTTTGAGCATTCGTCCATTTAAGGCCAACGCAGAATAGAATCTTTAACGGTGTTGCAGGTCGAGAACTGGTTAGTGTTGCCAACCCACTTCCCCTACTTTCCTGTATTTTTCCACTTTGATCACTTTTTAAAAAAAAACTAAGCACTTAATCGAAAAAGCGGGCCTTTACCCGCAACATAAATTTAATAATATTGTCATTAACTCTATAAAATCTCATAAATTTTTTACCTTATATTGACCAATCGATTCATCTTGGTGCAAATTTGAAAATTTTGTAAATTTAACGACTACAAAGCTTCTTCACGAGGAAAATCATAATTTTTTGTAGATTTTTTGAAAATAATTGAATTTCTGACAAGAGTTTAGGTAATTTAATAGTAGATTGTGCATCAAGGGAGGGAAATGGATGATTTCCGACGAGTGTAGTTTGCAGTTCGAGGCGTAGCGAGCGCACGAGCCGAAGGCGAGTGCTTGCGAGCGATGCCGAGAACTGTAAAACACGAGTGGAAATCATTTTTCCTCCCGAGTTGCACATACTATTTTTTCTAACGCACGTATACCGAAAGTACAAATATTTAAAGAAGCATTGACAAGTATTAACAAGTATTAGCAAGACAAGTATTAACTTCTTAATGAAACTTTATTATTAATAATATTTCGTTGAGAATATACAAATCTTAAACAACTTACGTAAGTTACGTAACTAGAAAACTTACGTTAGTTACGAAACAAGAATATCTTACGTAAGTTTGATTAATTTCATAAATTACGCAAAAATCGGTTAGTGACGTAACTTACGTAAAATCGATTAGTTACGTAAGTTACTCTAGTTACGTAAGTTACATTACTAACATAATGGTCATACTTTGATTTATACTTCGTTCCTAATAACAACATTACCGAGAATGTACGTTACTTTTCCTCTCTCACCGGGAGGGAATGTTACATTCCCTCCCGGTGACGTCACTAGCCGGGAGGGAATGTACATTCCCTCCCGCTCGCAGGGAATCATACACTTTTCTCCCGCTAAACACGTAGGAAATGGTGTACTTTCGGTGCGTGTGTTAGAAAAAAAATTTTATATAATTGCATTCTTGTGATAAATATTATTATTTTTGAAAATAATTACAAACTCTTTAACAAAATAATATACGTAAAATTTTGATTAATAATTTTCCAATTTTTTTTACACAAATAAGAAAATCTCGCATTTTGGCATTTGTTAAATAAAATCTTTTGGCTTATTAGCATAGAATGAAATGAAAAAATATTACATGATTTTGATTTGTTTATATCTATAATTTTTTATACTATTTACTACAATATTATTTTTTTCAAATGAGGACAGTAATTTGTATAATGTATCTTTATTATTCCAAAACCTTCAAATTAATTAATATACTGTTGAATGAATGCAAAAGACCGATTTTGTAAAAGTCAATTACTTACGACAATTGACGTTTTAAAAACATTATTTTGTATGCATTTTTTCGTTCTGCTTCTACTTCAATCACTTGCCCTGTGAAATTCACGCTTGGGAGCTAAGCCGCGTTTTCTCGTGGACGAAAAATTCTGCATACTTTTTAATTTTCCATATTTTTATTAATTACAATTTAATGAATTGTACCTTTAGAGGTATTAATTAACAATTTAATTTTTAATCTTTTTAAAAAATTATTTTAATGAATAACAAAATTTAAAAAAAAATGTTTTTGATGTTTTTCGTTTTAATTTAACATATTTTATATTATGTACATTTTTATAAAAAAAACCCTTTTATTTATGTTTTTTGTATTAATTTTTATTATTACCAAATATTGTTTTAATAAAACAAAATTTTTTATTTTTAAATTAAAAAAATTTTTTTTCATATTTTTCGTTTTAATTTAACATATTTTATATTATGTACATTTTTATAAACAAAAATCCCTTTATTTATGCCCTTTGTATTAATTTTTATTATTGACAAATATTGTTTTAATTATTCTCAACAAAATAAAAGTTATTGCCCTGTTTTGTCATACTGTTATGCCTTTACGTAGGCAACCCGCTTTACTCCACTTTTCTGTTGTGCGGCCATTTTATCCCCAGATCAAGTCAACAATATTGTGGCTCGTAGAAACATCGTATCGATACAAATTAAATTTTCACTAATTCTTTATTAAATTTATGTTGCGGGTAAAGGCCCGCTTTTTCGATTAAGTGCTTAGTTTTTTTTTAAAAAGTGATCAAAGTGGAAAAATACAGGAAAGTAGGGGAAGTGGGTTGGCAACACTAACCAGTTCTCGACCTGCAACACCGTTAACCGGAACCGCAATCGTAAGCGTAACCGTAGAGTGAATTAAAGAAGGATAAACAATATACATATGGTTCTCTTACGGTTACGCTTACAATTGCGATTCCGGTTAAAGATTCTATTCTGCGTTGGCCTTTAACGATTCGATGTTTTTAGCATTCGACCTGTTGACAATTCGACGTTTTAAGCATTCGACCAAATGACGATTCGACTATTTGGTATTCGATCATTTGAACAATCGACCACTTGGCGATTAGCGGAAAATCATGCGTCTCTTTTTTACACAGTGTACACTACTCCACTATTCTACCAGCATGGAAATGCACTCTTAGAAAATAGAGAAAGGAAAATGTCAGCGATATATTTTATGTTAAGTTCTTTTACACGGAAAAATATTTTATCAATGGACAGCAAAAAAAAATTTTCACTTTCAAGTGTGACTAGAATTAAAGAAAGTAAGTAATACATAAATTTGTTCTTTTATTTTATAAAAACTCTTCGTCAATGCCAATTATTAATTTTTTTGTCTCTAAGTTCGTCTAATTAGGGTATAGGATGCGGTTACAGCATCCGTTATTAAAAAAATTTTTAAATACGATATTAAAATATATTTCGGGATATTAAACTTAAAGGCTATATTTGAAAGTCCATAAAGAAGGACTAATTTTAAACTTGTTTATATTTAGTTAATATTATACTTTGTGAGAAGATAACCTCAAAAATACGACAGTTTATTTAAAAAAACATAAAGTAAAATCATTCTGACTTGTATAAAATTCAAGGCGAAATGTAATCTAACCCAAAACTGATTTAATCTTATACTTAAATTGCATTTTATAGCACAGGTTTCTATTCTTTGATTCACAATTCTTAAACAAAATTTCAAGTTTTGGTTTGGAAACAAAAGAAAAAAGAATTAAGAAATTCAATTTATTTCTTAAACACAATTTTTAATTAATTAAAAATAAAACTGGATATCTCTAAGATTTTAATAACATAAAAGAAAAAATTCGATTCGACATTACATATTTTTTTTACAAAATTTTAGTTTTTTTGTAAGAGCATAATTTATTTTTTTAAATCAATTATTAACGAAATAATAATATTTTATTAAATTAATGACAAAAAGTGGGGCGGTTCAAATACTACACATTTAATCTCTAGACAGTAAACAGTACAATATTAAATTGGCGTGGTTCAAGTCCTCTACAATTGAACCTTACACAAGAAAACTAGGCCCTCTTAAATTTTATAAATTTCAATCAATTTCGTTTCGTTAAGTTCTACACTATTAAATTCTCCACTGTAAATTTGCATGCAACTAAGAAAATAAAAATTTGACAAATTCTACACAATGATAAATTGGATACAGTGAAGTAGTACACGAAATAAATTTAAATTATATTATTATCAAACTTAAAAATTGAAAAGTTGTTCTTAATTAATTTGTACACTGTTTAATTCTACATAGTCTGCATTGCATCCAATTAAGGGGATCCCACATACCGACAATGCAAATCTAAAATGGCTAAAAATCTGCAACGACCGTTTCTTGGAAAATATAAGATATTATGACCTATAAATTTGACAAACTCACTTTTTAACATAAATACACAGGATGACTATTTTATTTGTTGTAATTATTGAAAAAAAATTATTCATAAGAAATTAAATATGAACAGTTTTCCTGTAACAGGTCTTTTGACAACAGCTCAAACTGCAACGACCATTTCTCGAAAACAACAAAACAAAATAATTTTTCCATTTGGGAAATTTAATTTAGTAGGAAAATACACAGGATGAGACTCATTTGCCATTCAGAAATAAATAAAAACTTTATTCTTCCCAAAGTGTATAAGTGACAGCTGTTCGGTAGCACATGATATTTAATTTACTAACATTAGTTTTTCTTTAACAATTTGAACAAAATATATTTCTCCCATTGTGTATCTTTTATCACTAATGAATTTTCACTCGAAAAGAAGACATTATGTCTCATTGTTGTTAATTTAAAGTTAAAAATAATGAAAATTTGTCAGTTTTGGTACCTTTGGCGCCATCTCTTGGTTCTATGTATCACTAAACATCTGTCAGATGTGTTCTTCTTGTTGCAAATTGCTATACAAAATAGTTTACATAAATTAAAGTTTTATATTCTTGTTTTCATATAGAATGAATCTTATTATGTGTATTTTTTATTGAAATTAAGTTTGTCAAATGGAAAAGATATTTTGATTTTGTTGTTTTCAAGAAAAGGTCGTTGCAGTTTAGGCTGTTGGAAACTGCTCAGATTTAACTTTTTATGAATAATTTTTTTTCAATAATTACATCAAATAAAATACTCATCCTGTGTATTTATGTTAAAAAGTGAGTTTGTCAAATTTATAGTTTATAATATCTTATATTTTCCAAGAAGCGGTCGTTGCAGATTTTTTACCATTTTACATCTGCATTGTCGGTATGTGGGATCCCCTTAATATGATTAAATTTGGCAAACTCTACGCTGTTAAATTGGAAACGGTTAAAAAGTAAATATAATTATCATGAAAAATAGTGTACAAAATAAATTTAAAAAACCGCTGCCAAGTTATATTTTTTTGGTATAATTTTGGTGTTCATTTCATTCGTTTTCGTAAATCTCGTGTTCATTTCATGAACACTTTGCTTCCTCATAGAGATGTTAATAACAATAAAGTATAAATTTTGAACAATTATTCTCAATTTCTGTAATATTTTTTTCTCTTTATTTAATACTTCCACATAAAAAAAATTTCCTTCACGATTTCTCTTTTTTTAAATATGGGTCATTTTATTTCACCCAAAGTCGTTGCGACCTATTTTTAGAAAATTATGATATTCACGAATAATGATTTTTAATATTTGAACAACACATTTTTGGGAATTATTTTTAGGAATTTAATCCATTTAATTTAGAATTTAAAATTTTTAAGTTGAGTTGCACGGAAAAAAGTTTATTTTGACAGCTCTGCAATGTACAAAATAATCACATAAATAATTTAAATAACATAAATATTTTTATTGATATTTGTGAGAATTAGCCTATTTAACTTATATTAATTGATTTTTTTTGTAAAAAAGTCAAAAATATTATGTGAAAACTGATTTTTAAAGACTCATGTCAAATGGAGAAATTTGTCATATTTCAATCACAATTTTTTCAGAAGTTTTTTAATATTTTGAAAATAGTAATTACTCAATATTGAGTAATTTTAATATACTTTTATTCAATATGCTGACATTTTAAGAAATATGATAGAAATAGAAAAAAATGTACCTTAAATATTGCATTTTTGAAGATGTTCGTCAATTTTAAATTATTATATCTCCTTTGGCGGTTAATGAAAAAATCTAATTATTTTTGCAAAATTTAAGTTAGATCTTCTTTTCCACTCTATCAAAATTTGGCGTTGGAGAACGAGCTAATTTTTAAGTTTATTCATTTTGAAAAATCTACTAGCGAGAACGAATTTAAAGGTTGACATGTAAGTAGTTTTAAAAAACTGAAGATAGCTGTCTCAAAATCTATTTTTTAAATTCTAAAGTTCAAAATGAAAATTGAATCGTAAAATTGTAAATATTATTTAATATTTGAAATAAAACATAAAAAATATTAGCAGTAATAATTTAAGTAATTGTAAGTAATAAACTAAACTTAAACGCTCTGAAAAATATCAATGTTTATCTCTGATTTTAATGAAACACGTGAGTATAACCCAGTAAAAAAAATTCTATACACGGACCGCGGAGTTCGTATACGAGCTCGGTAGCTCGTATGAGAAATATAAGAAAACTCTCATACAAGCCTTTTCCGTAATGAGAAGTGTATAGATGCTTGTATACGAGGTGACTTTTAAAGCATTTTTCTTAATATAACACTGTTTTAAAGTAAATGTAGATAATAGAAATGAATTTTCAAAGTAAAACAAAGCTAAATTTATAAAGGAAATGAAGTTTTAAGAAAAAAAGGATAATTTTGTTCAAAAAATTTATTCACACTGAAAAAAGGTTAGAATTTGATAATTCCTTGTTACTCTAACTTAACGACATTAGATATTTCTCGGATGCGGTAAGCACGATTTTGTATTAAATTTAATTATTTTATATAAGAACATTTATATAATAAATAAATAATAATATATTTATTATTTAGTAATGAAAAAAACTTATTTATTCTACCGCCAATACAAAATCGTGCTAACCGCATCCGAGAAATATCTAATGTCGGTAAGTTAGAGTAACAAGGAATTATCAAATTCTAACCTTTTTTCAGTGTGGATAAATTTTTTGAACAAAATTATCCTTTTTTTCTTAAAACTTCATTTCCTTTATAAATTTAGCTTTGTTTTACTTTGAAAATTCATTTCTATTATCTACATTTACTTTAAAACAGTGTTATATTAAGAAAAATGCTTTAAAAGTCACCTCGTATACAAGCATCTATACACTTCTCATTACGGAAAAGGCTTGTATGACAGTTTTCTTATATTTCTCATACGAGCTACCGAGCTCGTATACGAACTCCGCGGTCCGTGTATAGAATTTTTTTTACTGGGAATTAAGGTTATTTAAAAAAAAGATAGTTGGTTATATTAATAATTAATATGTTATTAATAATAATTAAATAATATTAATAGGTGGGGTGTTCCACGCCATATCGGACAGTGTTTGACTTTTGCATCTCAGATTTTTTTTAAATAATTTTTTTCTTTTAGTGCTCATGGAAATAAGCTACTATGATTTATTTCAAATTTTTTCATCAAGCCATTAAAGAAATACAGGTTTTTGAAAAATCACGTTTTTTACGAAAAAGTTTTTTTGAAATGGTTATAACTCGGTCAAAAATTGACCAAATTTGATGTTCTATATATGAAAATTTTTGTTTTTACACGTAGTTTTTGATAAAAATATAAAAAAACTTTTTTTTTTAATTTACGAAAAAAATGTTAATTTTTAAAATAAAATTTTATTTTTAAGAATGTATGTATCGAACGATTTTTTTCAAAATTTTTTGTAAGAAACTAGGACTAAATTAACAACTTTTAGACGTTGTCTGATTGTGGGCAAACGATGACATCTATTTATTTCGAATTTTTTAATTTTTATAAACGCAGTGAAAACGGGTACTGTCGATAATCTTCTCTTGCCAAAACTTTACAGACAGCAGATTATCTAATATTTACGGTCGGTAAAGTAGAAGGTATTTATCATGATTTAAAGAACATCATATCTGTAAATAATTTCATATGTTGTTAGTAGTGTCATAGTTTTATGCCATGGCAAGTTTTGGTATTTACAATCTGTGCTGCAATCCGTTAAAATTAGAAAAGCACAAAGTTAAAAATGGATTGCGACGTGCTTCAATTAATCATCAAAATTTGTATAATTTAAGTAATTCAGATTATCTATGCACTTCGTGTAGAAAATCTTTGGATGCAAAAAAAAATCCTGATTATATTATTTTTTAGCCGTAAGATAGAGTCACCAATTTTGGAACGATTTCATAATTTTCATACTATTATAAAACAAAATTTTTCATTATTCTGCATTATTCTTACACTATAGGAAATGTTGTTTTATAATTATCTACTTAATTAGAATTTGTTGTTTGTATTTAATATTTTATAGTTAATATTCAAATCTCTACAAAAATTATACATATTAACAGTCTTAATTATACAAAATTGACCATAAAAATTTAATTACCCAGTAAAAAAAAGTATTCAGAATAGAAAAAAAGTATTTGTGGTGACGTTCGGTGAATGCGTTTTCGCGACAAAACCGTATTGGTGGGTTACGGTGATTACATTTTGCTCACCGTGAATACTTTTTGTTTTAAACTCTCGATTTAAAGATTCTTAAGCAAAGTTGAGAATATATATGAAGAGCGTGAGTAACGTGATGTCTAAAAATGGCTATTTCGAGAAGGAAATAAGAAATTTTGAGTAAAAACGAAAAATTAAATGTGAAAAAAATGTCAAATGTTGATCAATTACCATATGCTTTACTATGCCTACAATGCATGACAGATTGTAAATACCAAAACTTGCCATGGCATAAAACTATGACACTACTAACAACATATGAAATTATTTACAGATATGATGTTCTTTAAATCATGATAAATACCTTCTACTTTACCGACCGTAAATATTAGATAATCTGCTGTCGGTAAAGTTTTGGCAAGAGAAGATTATCGACAGTACCCGTTTTCACTGCGTTTATAAAAATTAAAAAATTCGAAATAAATAGATGTCATCGTTTGCCCACAATCAGACAACGTCTAAAAGTTGTTAATTTAGTCCTAGTTTCTTACAAAAAATTTTGAAAAAAATCGTTCGATACATACATTCTTAAAAATAAAATTTTATTTTAAAAATTAACATTTTTTTCGTAAATTAAAAAAAAAAGTTTTTTTATATTTTTATCAAAAAACTACGTGTAAAAACAAACATTTGCATATATAGAACGTCAAATTTGGTCAATTTTTGACCGAGTTATAACCATTTCAAAAAAACTTTTTCGTAAAAAACGTGATTTTTCAAAAACCTGTATCTCTTTAATGGCTTGATGGAAAAATTTGAAAAAAATCATAGTAGCTTATTTTAATAAGCACTAAAAGAAAAAAAATATTTGAAAAAAATCTGAGATGCAAAAGTCAAACACTGTCCGATTTGGCGTGGAAAGCCCCAAGTATACTAATAATAATTATTTCATTTAATTTCAAAATTTAATTTAATTAATTTTAATTAGGGGATAGTGGGGAAACTCGGACCGGTGGGTAAACCGGACCCCCCTCAATATTTCCAAAATGGCGAAATTGTCAAAAGTGCTATATAGAAATTTGAAACAACCTTGTGTAGTATACCTTATTTTTCAATTTGACATTTTTTACTCTTGTTTGTGCAACGCTGGGAGCAAAAGTTTTTTTTTAGTTTTTTTCTACACTTTTCTGAATTTTTTCTTAAGGAAATTCTGAGGAAATCGTCTAAGATTTCCAAATATTAGGTCTTGGGTTTTGAAGGTACACACCTCAGGAATATTTACCACCAAAAACTTTGATGAATTTGCAAAGCGTTTCTTTTTGACAAACATTTATTCTCAAAATGGGCCTGTGGGGCCAAACGGTTCGGTTTGCCCCATGGGGGGTACGGTTTACCCCAGGGGATGGGGCAAACCGGACCGTTTGCAAATTTTTTTAAAGTTAACACAGCAACTAAACAATAAAAGATGAAGTATTGGTGTCTCTGGGAAAAAGTTGCGCAATTAAATGATCTTTCAAACAAGGCATCGAAAAATGAAATCGGTTGATTCGTTTAGGCACAAGAGTAAAAAAGCCGTTAGGGGGTCCGGTTTGCCCCACTCTCCCCTAATTTTCGTTTATTTAATTTATTAATTATAATTACATACATTTGAATTGAAGAAATAGATATTGAGACAGCTATCTTCAGTTTTATAAAACTACTTGCATGTCAACCTTTAAATTCGTTCTCGCTAGTAGATTTTTCAAAATGAATAAACTTAAAAATTAGCTCGTTCTCCAACGCCAAATTTTGATAGAGTGGAAAAGAAGATCTAACTTAAATTTTGCAAAAATAATTAGATTTTTTCATTAACCGCCAAAGGAGATATAATAATTTAAAATTGACGAACATCTTCAAAAATGCAATATTTAAGGTACATTTTTTTCTATTTCTATCATATTTCTTAAAATGTCAGCATATTGAATAAAAGTATATTAAAATTACTCAATATTGAGTAATTACTATTTTCAAAATATTAAAAAACTTCTGAAAAAATTGTGATTGAAATATGACAAATTTCTCCATTTGACATGAGTCTTTAAAAATCAGTTTTCACATAATATTTTTGACTTTTTTACAAAAAAATCAATTAATATAAGTTAAATAGGCTAATTCTCACAAATATCAATAAAAATATTTATGTTATTTAAATTATTTATGTGATTATTTTGTACATTGCAGAGCTGTCAAAATAAACTTTTTTCCGTGCAACTCAACTTAAAAATTAAAATTCTAAATTTATTGGATTAAATTTCTAAAAATAATTCCCAAAAATGTGTTGTTCGAATATTAAAAATCATTATTCCTGAATATCATAATTTTCTAGAAATAGGTCGCAACGACTTTGGGTGAAATAAAATGGACTGACCCATATCAATAACTTTTTTCTTTCTAATCGAATTAGTTTCAAGAGTAGGTCATTCGAAGCGTTTTTTAATCTATAAGTTGGTAACTATAGTTTCAATGTTATTTGTACATTTTTCAACAAAATTTTCTGAAAAGTCTTATTTTCTAAAATTTTTGATTTTTAAAAGTTTAATATATCCGGTGAATATAGACGAAACTATAAAGAGGGCTCAAAATATGCGTCTAAAAAAACTCTACAAAATTAGAGAAAAACATTTATAGGTGCCTTAACATTTTTTTAAAGTTATTAGAAAAATACCTGAAAATTCTTTAAATGAATATTGAACTTTTCTAAAAGAAGTTCTAAATTTTTGCCATATCCTGAGTTCTTGAATAAATTTAGTAATAACTCTTGAAAAAAGTTTTTCCGTGTATATTATTGTTAAACTCTGTACTGATAATTTCATACACTTTAAGTAAATTATTCTTATTAAATAGTACCTATACTATTCGACTCTGCTTAGTCCAATTTGCATGAAATTAATTACATAGATAAAAAATTTTCTAATTGTATACTGTTAAACTGAATATAGTTAAATGGTTAATGAACAAATAAATATTTTTCTTTCAATTGAAAACTTTTGGTAGGTATTTAAAATACTAAATTTTTGACGTTTGCTAATTATAAATTTGTATTGTAGGGGAGAGTGGGGCAAACCGGACCCCCTAACGGCTTTTTTACTCTTGTGCCTAAACGAATCAACCGATTTCATTTTTCGATGCCTTGTTTAAAAGATCATTTAATTGCGCAACTTTTTCCCAGAGACACCTATACTTCATCTTCTATTGTTTAGTTGCTGTGTTAACTTTAAAAAAATTTGCAAACGGTCCGGTTTGACCCACCCTCTGGGGTAAACCAGACCCCCCATGGGGCAAACCGGACCGATTGGTTTTTTATTTATAATATTGCATTTAGATAATCTACAATAATAAAAAACATAAAGAATTATGTGAACAATGGTTTAGTAATGAAAATAATAACTCGGGATTGAATTTTAATTAAATGAATATTGTTTTTAATAAAAAGATAAAAATATTTGTCATTATCAGAGAAACAATATTAAAGGGTCCAATTCTCATTGCAAGACAATTATTGTTCATTGTAAGTAAATATTTTAATGAAAGAAATATTTTATTTAAAAATAATTTTTATGAAACTTTAATTCAATGGAAATTTCCTATGGCCGGTTTGCCCACCGAAAACGGTCCGGTTTGCCCCACAGGCTCATTTTGAGAATAAATGTTTGTCAACAAGAAACGCCTTGCAAATTCATCAAAGTTTTTGGTGGTAAATATTCCTGAGGTGTGTACCTTCAAAACCCAAGACCTAATATTTGGTAATATTACATGATTTCCTCAAAATTTCTTTATCTCATTAACGCCTGAAACCTCTAAAATTTTGTGTTTAATTTATGATATAATTTCATATACTAAATATGCTTCCTGAAAATAACTGATGCGTTTCTTTATGTTTTCGGGGTCGCTATACAAGATTCCGTGCTCAGATTTTAAATTTATAGCACAGAAAATTAAATATGGCGAATTTTGTGCATCAAATTGCGAAAAAAAATTTTTTAATAATTTTTTTTACAGACGACATTTTTTTCAAATGAATGCAAGTGTCACAAATTGGTACAAACTTATTAAACTTTCAAAATATGCATAAGCGGAAATGAAAAAAACAAAATGGCGGCTTCAAAATGGCGCTAATTTGAGAAAAAAATTAATCAATTCTTTCTACGGTGCACCGATTCAGAAAATGGCTATGAAATGTAGTAGAACTTAGTGTTTATATGTTTTTCTTTCACAAAAAGAAAAACCGTTTTGGTAAAGAATTGTTACCTGTAGTGTAATTTGAAACAAAACTTGCGCCGCCATAAGCGAATACTGCACAAGTCCCGGCACGCCGCACTGGACATTTTATTTTTTTCTCGTAAAGTTATTGCTGTCCCATAATTAAATTTACTGGAAGTATTCTCTACATTATTGACAATGTCTACAACAAAAATTTTTTTGAAGAAGGTATGTTTTTTTCAAAATTTAAATTCAAAAAATTTTTTGAAATTTTTTTCCTTTTATTTTTTTCTTAAGGGGATCCCACTTACCGAAAATGCAGATCTAAAATCGTTAAAAATCTGCAACGACCGTTTCTTAGAAAATATAAGATATTATGACATTATAAATTTAGGTAATTCATTTTTTAACATAAATATACAGGATGAATATTTTGTTTTTTGTAGTTATTTAGAAAACTATATTTTTAGAAAGTTAAATATGAACAGTTTTTATGGAACATGCATTTGAATACAGATCAAACTGCAACTACCTTTTCTCGAAAACAACAAAACAAAATCATTTTTCCATTTGGTAAATTTATTTTTGTAGGAAAATACATAGGATGAGACTCATTTCCTATTCAGAAATCAATAAAAAATTTTTTTTGTAAAGTGTGTAAGTAACAGCTGTTCAGTGGCACATGATAGTTAATTTACTGACAATAATTTTTCTTTAACAATTTGAACAAAATAAATGTCTCACATTGTGTATTTTTAATCGCTTATGAATTTCTACTCACAACAATGTAATTATATTTTGTTTTTGTTAATTTAAAGTTAAAAACAATTAAAATTTGACATTTTTTCCCCTTTGGCGCCATCTTTTGGTTCTATGTACCACTAAACAACTGTCACATGTGTTCTTCTAGCAAATTGCTATACAAAACAGTTTACATACACTCGGGTCGCAAAGTTTCAGTACATTTGGACTTTTACTTGTAAATGCTCGCTTTACTTCAAATTCAAATATTTCTGTAAAAATAGATGCTACAGCTATCAAACTAGGATCATTTTAAAGCTCAATAAATTTAGAGTCAAATAGGCAAAAAAATAACCAATTTAATATTGTAAATTTGAAAATATAATTCTTTAAAGTTAGAGATTTTTTATGAAAATTGCGATTTCGTAATCTGGAGTTTAAGCGAACGCCAATTAATGAAAAAATTTCTTTAAGATTTGACAGTTTTACAATATAATGTACAAATTTCACTCTTTAATTCGAGACCAAAATCTTTTATAAGTATTCAATATTTGCCTTAAATTCTGTAAAAATAATTACTCTTGCTTTCTAAAGTTTTCAAGGAATATAAATTGCAAATTCGTCATTTCTGTTCACTTGTTTTATCAATTAACCAAATTTTTGAAAAATGTGCATCTCTTTTTTATTGTAAAATTTAAAAAATTGCACCTTGAAATAAAATAAGAAATAATGCGAGTTAAAATTTGTAACATTATAAGAAGAGGGATAAATTTCATGTAAATAATTTAAATTTACTACAGTCAAGAGGTTCAATATTTTTTAAAAGTGTGGTTAATTAATAAAACAAATGAATAGAAACGACGAATTTGCAATTTATATTCTTCGAAAAATTTAGAGCAAGAGAAATTATTTTTATACAATTTGAAAAAAATACTTCATATTTGTAAATGATTTTTGTCTAGAATTAATAAATGGAATTTGTACTTGTTATTGTACAACTGTCAAGTCTTAAAAAAATTTTTTCTTCAATTGGCGTTCGCTTGAACTCCAGATTCCGAAATCGCAATTTTCATAAAAAATCTCTAACTTTAAAGAATTATATTTTCAAATTTACAATATTAAATTGGTTATTTTTTTTGCCTATTTGACTCTAAATTTATTGAGCTTTAAAATGATCCTAGTTTGATAGCTGTAGCATCTATTTTTACAGAAATATTTGAATTTGAAGTGGAGCGAGCATTTACAAGTAAACAGTCAAAATGTACTGAAACTTTGCGACCCGAGTGTATGTGACCTGGAATGTTAAAAGGGACCTTACGTCCAAAGTCAAGTTTTCGAGAAAAACGTTCTTAAAGTTAATAAACCGATACTCATATTTCTGTTTATTAAAATGACTTGAAAATCCTTACTCGGGGGTTTTTGAGGTCGCTGATTACGAATCTGCTATCATAATTCCAAAATTCTAAATGGCGGATTTAATATGGCACCAAAAAAATGTAAGAAGCAAATAGATTCGCTTCAAACCGTTTGCAAACTTATCAGATTTACTCTATACATGTTACTCGGAGGTTTTTGGGGTCGCTGATTACGAATCTGACATCAGATTTTCAAAATTCAAAATGGCGGATGCAATATGGCGGACAAAAATTTAAAAATTATTTAAAATTGCCTGAATTAATTCCTTGAAGGTTTTCAGGGTTGCTGATTACGAAGATGACATCAGATTTTTTAAAATTCAAAATGGCTGATCCAATATGGCGGACAAAAAATTTTTAAATTATCTAAATTTGCCTGAAATTTATTTCTTGGAGGTTTTTGGGGTTGTTGATTAAGAATCTGACCTCAGATTTTCAAAATTCAAAATAGCGGATCCAATATGGCGGACAAAAAATTTTAAAAATCTAATTCCAGATTTGTATTTAGCGACCACAAAACCCAAAAGAAATGAATGTCAGGCAAATTTAAATAATTTTAAAATTTTTCGTCCGCCATATTGGATCGGCCACTTTGAATTTTGAAAATCTGATGTCAGATTCGTAATCAGCGACCCCAAAAACCTCCGAGTAACAAGTTTTAAGCAAATCTGATAACTTTTTATACATTTCTTTTGTGATGATGTTTTTCTACGTTTTTTAGCCAATTGCGTCTATATTTGAAGCGCATTTATAAAAAAACTAATAAAGCTAGAGGTGTGGGACTTATTGTGTTGAAAAGAGCAGATCGATTTCTATAAGAATCACTAAAAAACTGAAAATCGATTTTTTTGACCTAAAGTCCCTTTTAACATTCCATGTCATATATATTAAAGTTTTTTATTGTTGATTTTATATATATTGAATTTAATTGTGTGTATTTTTTATTAAAATTAAGTTACTCTCATGGAAAAATTATTTTGTTATTATTTTTGTTGTTTTCAAGAAAAGGTCGTTGCCGTTTGGGATGTTTGAAACTGTTCATATTTAACTTTCTAAAAATAAAGTTTTCTAAATAGTTACAAGAAACAAAATACTCATCCTGTGTATTTATGTTAAAAAATGAATTACCTGAATTTATAATGTCATAATATCTTATATTTTCTAAGAAACGGTCGTTGTAGATTATTAACCATTTTAGATCTTTTAGGAGATTTGAAAAAAATTGATTATTTTTTCTTTTTTTAAGCACCATTTTTTTGATACACATTTGTTGCACAAGGGTAAAAATTTTAGGTAAGCGCTGTATTTTTTACACTCGTACACATTTCACCAGAGATGGGTATGTGGAAAACCTCACGTATAATACAAGGTATTTAACGTGTATAATACATGTGTATTATACGGGAGACCGGGGCGTAATGGCTAACTTTTCACTCTTTGTTGTTTTACTCGGACACTTTTGTCCTAATTGAATGTTTATCTCTCAGAAAAGTTACTCTGGTATCTCAGCTTACTTTTAAGACTACGAACGTCCCGATATGACTTGCTTTTTATTCTACAGCAGTTTTTCTGGAGCAATGCAGAGCTCCAAAATACGCCCCTAACCGGGGCGTAATGGATAACTCCCGGGGCGTAATGAATAATGATTGCTAATTATTATCTACAGTTTCCAATTTTATTATATATTGTAAATTAAGGTTCCTGGGTATTCCGTGAATGCTATTTTTATTCAGCAATACTTCTCCTATCGCTTTTTCAATAATATTCTGTGATATTGGCACTCTCTCAATTTTTTTGTAATTTCTCATTAAAATCGTAGCTTGAAATCTACTGTTTGTAAATTTTAGACCAAAACTTAAAAATTTTGTTAAAAACACCTAAACATACTTAAACTAAGTGACAAGTAACCGTGAAAACAAACCTACACTTCGCCGATATGGTACTTTGCTTTTTATACATAGCGTATTGCATTAGCCAACACGCCCCGGGAAAAAGTAGCCATTCGGGGGTGTTCGGCAAATATTTGCCTTTTTTTTAACAATACCGGAAGTGTGAATCAAAAATCTCGAATTGTCCCTTAAAAACAAACGTGTCAAGATCGAAACCTCATTTCAGTTTCTTTTTTAAAGCTATTTTTCAAAAAAATAGAAAGAAAAAACGAAAATTTTGAAAAGTTACTTTCGTATGTCAAAAATAGTTTTTCTACTATATTTCTTACAATAATGAATAAATATTAATGAAACTTCCGACAAACTTGCAGTATACCAAGTACAATAACTTGTCTATTGTGCAAAATTATTACAATTTACGGTTTTTAAACAAATTACAATTATTCATTACGCCCCTTAGCCATTACGCCCCGGTCTCCCCTACATAAGATTAATTTAAAGAAGCATAACCTTTAATTTGCTTGTTTTGAACGTTTTATACCTTTTTAACGTTTTTAAATTGTAATTTTCATATTTCAATTAATGATCGTTGTAAAAATAAAATAATATGAGTAAAGATGGGAGACCAAAGCACAATCAGTGGAATGAAATGTGCATTGTCAACAATCCCTACGACATATTTCTCGTTTTTAGGTTTATTTTGCCATCCATCTAATATTATTACGCACTCTTCATTCTCTGAGAAACGGTGTTAAGCAATTACTTTTTCGTACACAGAATTTAAAATCGATGTACTTAGAGTTTTTCTTGTCGGTGGATTATAATTTTCATTTAAAGACTTTGTAAAATTTTAAAAAATATTTAGATTCTACCGTAGAGAATGGTATATTGCATCCGAAAAATAGCTTTCCTAATTCCAAATTTATTTTGGAAGTATCGATTTTGCTCGGTTTTTGAGATCCACTTTGATCGATTTTTTTTCCAGTTAAAGAAATTTTATGTTCAGAAACTCAATTTATTATGCATATAAATATAAGTATACATGCAAGTAATTATTATTATTAATTATATCAAAAACAAACTATCTGACATTATGGTGTTATATAAAACGATTAATAGTTTCACAATCTGAATAGCTTGTGAGAATCTATAGCACTGAAAAATAAATTTATATTAATTTTTAAATATATTATTTATGTATTATACGTAGAAAACCGTATTGTAATACAAAGAGTCACACCAGCGGCAGTTCCAAGTCGGTCACCAGATGCGCTAGTTTATCTGTTTGAATCGCCAATACCACCTACACACAAAGCATAGACATTTATATATCAAACGAAGCTGAATTTAATTGGCTTTCAAACAATCTAAGAACCAAGTTTCTATCATTTTTCAATATTGAAATATGTTAATTTAATTTTGGCAGCAACTTTTCTTAGCTCGCCTGTCGTTTGTACCGACAATTTCTGCCGGGAGTATATATGCTACGGTAAATGTGCACAATCACCGGGCCATTTGGTCAAAGTAAGAAACTTTTAAATTAATGAAAACATTTCGTACATTTACCATACAAAATCGGTAAATGTGCACATTGACCAGTGTTAAGCCTATGTGAATCTTGCCAAAGAAAATCAAAGAGTAAGTGGTCTAAGAATTAAAATTTGTGCAATTAATGAAAAATCGTTCCTATCACGAGGGTATAAAGCAGACTCCATCAGAAGCGTTATTCGGCTCGAAAATGAAATTAGGATTAAAACTTTTGAATTTCCCTGATAAAGATATTAACAAACTTCAGTAAGAAGAAGAATTAGAAGAACTTATTGCAGAAACTGAAGAAGTACATGACGATAAATTCGGTGAAGTAATATACTGTATTGTGGCGGCAGATGGGGAACTTCAAGTAATACCAGTGGAGCAACAGCAAACAAATGTTAATTTAAATTCAGTAAAGGTAATAGTAAAATAAAATTTTTATAATGCATAATATTAAACTTTTCCAGGTTGCAGAAAATGCACCAATGGTGAATGATATAATACATTCTACTAAGCTGCTAATATCAAGGAAAATAAAATTAGCGCAGAGTGGACTTCAATTGCAAGCTACTAAGATGTTAAAATTAGCAAAAGGGAAATTTTCACCTGTTGCAGTAGGAGCTTCAGTAAAAGTGTCTATACCTGACGTAGACAGAACAAAAACTAACTCTTGAAATATAATTGCTACAGTCTTATCTGTCAATGAAGAAGAGCAGTATTTATTAGGAACTAGGGAAGGACGCCTAAAACAAAGTTATAGCAGAAATCAATTTACAGTCTGCAGACAAAACTTTCTTTCTCCTAACGATGTCCCAGATATAGAAATATCTTTGCGGGAAACGGTATCCTTACAATCCTTGACTGGTGGACAAGGATTTCAAAGATGTCTCTGTAAGGGCAAGTGTAACCCAAAAAAATGCAGCTGTAAAGCTCACAATCTGTTATGCAATTCGAAATGCCATGGGAGTAATCCTTGTCAAAATAAATAATCGTTTTTAGAGGATAATTTAAATATTAAATTAAAATGTTTACAAAATTATTATTATTATATATAATAATCGTCGTGATTCCGGATCTCTGTCCACACTTGAAGTTAGTTATAGTTATTTTTTTGTTTTTTATACGTTTTGATAGAAAATAGAAAATACATATCACTATGAGCTTGGGCTAAGTTCAACCAAAAAGTTCTTGCCCATCCAATTTTTTTACGGTATCAAATCAGTAAAGCCATACGATAATTTTAAGATAAAAAAGAAAAATTTGGTCGATAAAATTTTGAATAAACTCAATTTTTCGTTTTTTTTTAAAGTATTGAATATAATTTAATCAAATTAACGAGTACAAAATTTCATTTTTACTTTAAATATTTCTTTTAACATCGAAGAATGATGTTCCATGATAGAAAGCGTTGAAAATTACTTTAGAACCCCACAAAATACTAAAATAGATATAAATCATCAAATTTTTAAAAATTTCGAATGTTAGTTCCAGAAATACAAATTTAAAAAAATAAGTTTTTAAAAATTAAAATTGTTACAGTTTCTATGGCAACTGTTTTGTTTTAATTTATTTTGTCTTTATCAAATTTATCATCTATTTAAAAAGTGTACTTACATGCTGCTTTCATTGAAAATGTCTAAAATAGGAACTCGAACGCACGAGCAAAATAGACTAAAAATTTGTTTGATATGTTTTCAAAAGAACAAAACGGTTTATCGTATTCAAGGCAAGTTAAAAGATCGATTGGAAACGGTTTTTTTGTACCATATGTCTGATGAAAGGTTACCTCTCGTTCTGTGTGATGGCTGTAGAAGGATCTTGTACGACGAAAAAAGGAAAGAAAAGCTTGTTTCGAAATTGCCAAATTTTTCTACGCTGAAACCAATTAGAAATATTAAGACTAAATCGTGCGAAAAAGAAACTTGTTCTTGTTATATTTGTGAAATTGCAAAAAATGCAGGACATATAAATTTCTGTTCTCCTGAGTCTAGCAGTAATTTTTCGAAATCAAAAATCTTGAATAATATTACAAAAAGATTTCAGGTATTTTATTATATAATATTTAGGAAGATTTATTTAATTAAAATACAAATAAAATAAATTTACTATTATTTCATAAAAATAAAAACCTGGTTTTTTATAAATATATACATTTATTTATTATTATTTTAAAAGTTATTTAGGAAGTTGGATATCTAATTATAATATCACAATTGGTCAGCGTTTTTAACTTTTAAGAATTTTGTAAAATCTATTTTTCAGATAAGGTTAAGTTTCCTTCTGTTGAGAACCGATGCAGTTACTGTCATTTTTTAATTGGTAAAGGGTTATCTCATAAATGCAATTTAACGAGTCGTTTGGATAATCTTACAAAGAGTGTAAAATTGAATTTGGTCCGAAAGTAACTAAACAAGTTTTGTCTTCACTACTAAAAAGAAAAATGAAAGAAAATAAATCAGCTTTATCCTTGATTCAATCACGCGGGGGTTAAAATTTACAATTTTTTGTTGGTGTAAAAAACAAGAAAAGCAATCTCAAAGAATCGTTACTAAGTGCTGACGATTTTTTAAAAATTCAAACTAGATTTCATCTTAGTCAGAGAAAGGTACTTGGGATTGCGCAAGCTTTTCGTGTTGCTACTAGAAATTCGAAATTTTTTGAACCCCATTTAAAAGGAAAATTGTCTTCGAGAAGTCACTGCCTAGATGAGTTTTTTGGAATAAAGAATTTTGATTTCGTCAGTTTAAAGAATAACAAAACTGTCTCAGCTTCCACAGAATATTGCATATTGCGTTGATCTTCAGGGCTTTATAAATTTCATTAAGCAAAAACGCCAACTTTCTGAAGTTCATTTAAAGTTTGGTATTGATGGTGGTGGAGGATTCTTAAAAATATGTCTCTCGATTCAATCTACTATAGAAGAGGATGAGCAACGAGGTTTTCGGCAAAAGTACGATCAAGGCATTCTTGCAAAACGTTTCAAAGATTCAGGTGTCCATAAAATATTTATTCTAGCATTAACCGAAGGTTGTCAAGAAAACTACGAAAACGTATTTCAGTTGTGGTCAACCTTAAAAATCAATGACTTCGAGGGAACCATTGCAACGGATTTAAAATTAGCTAACATTATTGTTGGTATCATGTCACACAGTAGTGTTTTCCCATGTACCTGGTGTTATTCGAGAAATACTGAACTAACAGAACGTTCTTCTCTCAGAACTGTAAGCAATGCTCTTGAAAATTATCTGAACAGTTTTGAAGCAGGCGCCATGAAATCTAAAGCCAAAAATTACAAAAATTGTGTTCATCCTCCTCTTTTAGTCACTACAGAGGATAAAACTTTTCTTCACGTAATCCCCCCTCCAGAACTGCATTTGATGCTAGGTGTAGTCAATTCTGTCTTTTCGCATTTATTGAGTTAGTATGAAGAAGATTCTCTTAGGTGGGTAAAGGAGTGCAATGTTCATAGAGACTTCCATGTATTATAATACATGGAAGTCCTTTATTTAATGGTAACTCTTGCAGGATTTTGTTGAAAAAATTGACATACTTCGTTCTAGAAATAAAAATTTGGGATGTCTCAAATATATTCAAGTTTTTGAATCTTTTAAGAAGGTTGTAGATGCCTGCTTTGGAAATAATCTTGATCTATCGTTTAAAGAAAAAATTTCAGATTTTAAGAAAAGTTATCTAGAACTAAATATATCTGTTACCCCTAAAGTTCATGCTGTCTTCTCTCACATTCCTGATTTTTGTGATGAAACCCAAAGAGGTCTCGGATATTATAGCGAACAAGCAATGGAGGCAGTACACTCTGACTTCAAGACAATATGTTAGCAAATTATCCGTATTCATTTGTTTTTTTTTGAAAATTTATTTTTGTGGGTTATTGTCATTTTTTTAATGTCAAAAAGAAACCAAAAAAAACTCGTTTTATTCACTTCACAAAATTAACAAACATTCCATGCCATATTTTTTATTTTCCTGACTTTTTCCTAATTTTCATCAAAAATATTTACTTTTTCTTATCCTGCTAATAAATTGAATTTTTGCTACGAATTTTATTATTCATGAAACAATTTAAAATAATTTAATTCTTGCGAAGAATTTTAAAAAAATATTTGAAAATAATTGATTTTTAAAAAAAAATGTTATTATTTATAAAAATAATTGAATTTTTCAGAAGACTGATTTCTTTAGGCAAATTTTGTTATTTATGAAAATAATTGAATTTTCAATAAAAAATGTTATTATTTATAAAAATAATTGAATTTTTCAGAAGACTGATTTCTTTAGGCAAATTTTGTTATTTATTAAAATAATTGAATTTTCTTGAAACATTTTATTATTTATTAAAATAATTAAATACTGGTGAAGAATTTTTTAAAAATTTTGAAAATAATTGAAATTTTCTGAAGAATATTACAAATTTTATGAAAAATTAACTTTTTTAAAGAATTTCATAATTTATGAAAATAGTTAAATTTTTTTGGAATATTTTAATTCCGTTTGGTTATTTTATAAAAATAGTAGATATTGAAAATCATTAAAATATAAAAAGTTTTTAAAGATAATTAAATTTTACAAAGAATTTTATTAAAAAATTTGGCATTAATTGAATGTCGGTGGGAAATTTGTTTGAAAATAATTGGATTTTCCAAACGATTTATTAGAATTTTTTAAAATAATGGAATTTCCAAGAAGAAATATATTACTTTTATTAATAACTGAATTATTGTGATGAATATTGTTATTTATGAAAATAATTGAATTTTGAAAAGAATTTTATTGAAATACCTCAAAATAATTGAATTTTCGGGAGTAATTTTTTTATTATTTAAACATAATTGAATTATTGCGGAAAAGTTTTTTAAAATGTTTAAAAAGAATTAAATTTCTGTTGAAAATTTTATTAGTTTTGAAAGGAATTGAAATCTTCATAAGAATTTTATGAACATTGTTTTAAATAATGAATTTTTAAATGTTATGAAAATTTTATAAGTTTAAATAATTTAATTTTTGTCAAAAACTTTATTTGTGAAAGAAACTGAATTTTACGATTATGAAAATAATTAAATTCATGCTTAGAATTTAATCAAATTTTTTTTTTAAATGGAGTTTACATAAAAAATTTTATAATTAAAAATAATTGAATTATTGGGAAAAATAAATTGCATAAAATTTTGTTAAATAAAATTGATTTTTTCAATATTAGCGAATTAAAAGTAGTAGAAATTCTCTAAAAAAATATTGTTTATATTCTTTGTTCGGTAAATTAAATACCTATATATAGCTAATAATTTTTTTACCTTCTCTATTCTTTAGAATAATTAAAATTTTCGTAATGAAGTTTTTTTTTAAATTTAGGTATCAGATAACAATTTTTGTGAAATCCAATTTTCCTCGTTCAAGAAAGTTTAATTATTTTCAATTTTGAAAATCTGATGCCAAATTTGAAATTAGTATGGAAATTTGTTAAAGTTTTTGTTATATACTTTAATGTTTAAAAATATAATATATTTTGAAAATTTAATTCTATTAGTTTTCAGTTATGTGTCATAATAAGTATTTCTTTAAAAATTACTTAAATTAAAATGACTTGAAATTGTTTACAATAAACACGGTAGCTCAAAATTCCCGCGCGCAAGCGCGCGGATAATTTGGCTAGTTAAATGTCAATATTTACCAACCAACACTGGTCAATGTACACTTTTACCGATTTACTTGGTAAATGTACATAATTTTTTCCTTGATTTAAAAATTTCTCACATTTACCAACGAACACTGGTTAATGTGCACATTTACTGATTTTTCATGGTAAATGCACGAAATGTTTTCTTTAATTTAAAATTTTCCCACATTCACCAACTACAATGGCAAATGTGCATTTTTACCGGTTCATAAGTGTTGATAAACGTCGAAAAGTGATACAATAATAATTGTTCTTAGTTTGTGTGATTAATTATCCAAATATGTAAATGAATGAGTAAATTTCAGAAAAACTGAACAAGTGGAAATTTTTTTTTTATTTTACAGAAATATACAATTTTTTTGAAAGTCAATGAAATTCTCAAGCAAGGTACTAGAAATTTTCATTGACTGCTTTTGAAACTCTCATGCAAAAGTACTAGACTGTTTCTAGTATTTTGTGTCGTATCCAAAAGTCAAGTACCGAATCAATGAAAATTTCACTTTTTTTCGTGTGCATATAAACTAAAACCTTATTACAAAAATTTTATATTTAGTCAGGGAAATTGAAGAAAAATGTTCTTGAAAACCTGGAAATATCAGGAAAATTTGAAACCGTATCAACCCTGGTGATTTATCAAGCGGGAGGTTTGACGTCGAGGTATAATGATGTGTAATGTAGATTATTATTGTCCCGTACACACCATTAGAACTCAGCTGTCGATAAACTGGTTGCACAAGATTCTTGCACAAGTAATTTTTTTCGATTTCGAACAATAAGGTTCATGTACAATTTCTTGTACGAGATCCTGTACATGTTCAAATTAATTAATAACTTTAATGGCTGCGCAGTAGTTTTCTATGGCTTCTACAGCTGCGCAGTTGCATAAATAAAAAAATTAATAAACAATAAGAAAAAATATTATCTACACAAGAACTTGTACAGGATTTTGTGCATGTACACATTCTTGTACAAGATCTTGTGCAACATCTTGTACAAGAACTTGTTTCAATTTCTTATGCTGAAAATGGTACAGGTTTATTGACACAAATGGTATCGTTTCCTGTACAAGATATTGTACGGGGTTTTTCAGTAGGGTAATGCTGAAGATAGGTGCATAAACCAAATAAATATATCGTTTTATTGCGTAACGAATTACTTTTATTATTACATGTTACAAATTTTTTGTTGAGTTTTAGTTCCACTGTTTTAAATGTATTATTTAAATATTACAGTTCTTGAAACGAAGGAAGAAAAAGTTCTCACCATCGAGGGTAAAATTTCACACACTGATAGTACTAATTTATTTCTAAAAAGTGATGAAAATAAAGCCTGTTCTATTTGTTCGACTGGTTTGGAAGTAAAGCATACAGTAAGTTAAGAAAAGAACTACATAACTTGTAAAAATTCACTATTTCTTTAACACTGAATTATAATTTAATATAAGTAAATATTATCCACAAAAATTTTCACTTTAAAGATGGCAAAATTCTTCCTATTATATTAAGTTGTAGAACGATCGACTGATCGACATGCACACATGTACATAGAACACATGTATACTCGCACATATACACAAATGTCATGGGCATGCGTATGTATTCTCACATGCTTGCTTACTTTTACTTTTAAAATGACCTTGTATACTTATATTTTTTGTTTATCAAAACTAGAGGCGTGTTATAAGCTCCATAAAGCTTTTTCGAACCGAGCTCGAGCCGAGCTGTGTAAAAAAGATCGTATTTTTCGAGCATGTCTATTTCGAATACTCGAATTTTTTGTACTTATTAAACTTTTAAATCCATTGATGAGGGAATAAGATATTGCCATTTGAAAATTATACTGCATAAAATTGAGCCTCTGATAACATGGCTACACGCGAAAAAATAAATAGTGATAAGTATACTGTTTTCGATGAAAATTTACTACTTTCAAATAGTCATTTTGAAACTTCAGAAGAAACAGTGAGTTTTACTTCGCTTTCAAACATTTTAACTTTTTTAAACAAGTATAATTTATTTCAAGAAATCTGAATTATATTAAAGTGAAAGAATTTATCAAATCTGAATTATATTAGAAGCCAAGTAATATTTAAAATCACCCGAGCAATTAATACTCTGAGCGAAGCCACTTTTATTATTAATCAGCAATTATTACTATTTAGTAAAAATTGTTGCTCAAAAAAGTAGTAATTCCTACCCACACAACGACGCACCTCACACCGGCCGGTGAAACGTTTGCCGGTGCGCCTGTTCGTGTCATGATGGAAATAAAGCTGGTGTAGAGAGTTAACTCGGGCGAGGCGCAGTGGGGCAAATAGCACTTTTCAGGGACAAAAATCTAGCGCTCTTACAATTTTTAACGGATTCTGTTAATTTTTTTTTAAAAATAATTTTGAGTTTACGCAGAATACAATACGTCTGCTAATAATTTATTTGAACTAATTGTTTATTTATTTATTTAACAATGTAGACGAAAATTATTGTCTAACTTATTTGATAGACATTTAGTGTCCTAAATTTGAATTTCAATTAAAATTGACATTCAGAGATGTAGTTAAACATAATTAATAAGTTAATACTTACTAGAATGGCAATAAAAAATGAATCAGTTGTGTGTTTTTAAAAATTCAAAATTTCGTGGTTGCTGATTACGAATCAGTTGTGTGTTTTTAAAAATTCAAAATGGCGGATCCAATATGGCGGACAACATTTTTAAAAAACGATTGAAATCACATGAAACTTGTTACTCGGGAGGTTTTTGTGGTTGATGATTACAAATCCGTTATTGGTTTTTAAAAATTCAAAATGGCGGATCCAATATGGTGGACGACATTTTTAAACAAGTTGTTCATTTCATGACCATTTCGCTTCCTCAAAATATTATAAACCAGTTGCTTAATTTAATTTTAATATGTTAAGTTAATATTTCAAATAACACAAAATTTGAATTTTTTGTGAAAAAGAAAAATATTGATTAATTTTATAAATTTTGATGAAATGTGCACTTTGTATATATCAATCGATTCGTTTTTTTGTCAGGAATGTAATTTTGAGAATAATTTATGAAAATATTAAGGAACAAAAAAGTGATTTAAAAAAAATACAAAAATTTTTTTTTTAATTTTGAAAAAATTGTATAAAAAAAATTTTGTGGATAAATTTGAAAATCCTAGTGTCAGATTTTAGGTATTAATGACTGCAATAAAGCTGCAAAATTTCAAGGCGATCCATTAAAATTTGTTTGAGATAATTTGTACACAATTTTTTGTGACATACACACACACACATACATCTGGTAATTTGCTCAGAATTTAATATACATATATCCTAGATGAAAATGAGTCCATATAACTATGTTTTGAAAAATTGAAAATTGTCACGAATGCAAAGCTTCCTTATGAGGAAGCAAAAACGATTAAAATCACATGAAACTTGTTCCTCGGGGTGTTTTTGTAATTGCTGATTACGAATCCGTTGTTGGTTTTTAAAAATTCAAAATGGTGGATCCAATATGGCGAACAACATTTTTTAAAACGATTGAAATCACATGAAACTTGTTACTCGGGGGGTTTTCGTGATTGCTGATTACGAATCTGTTATTTGTTTTTCAAAATTCAAAATAGCAGATCAAATATGGCAAACGACATTTTTTATAAACAATTCACTTTATTTAAAACTTGTTACAAGGGGGGATTTTGTGGTTGCTAAATACTAATCGAATATTGGTTTTGTAAAATTCAAAAAGCCGTTTCATTGTAAACAAAAATTTAAAAAAATTGTTGAATGATTAATTGTATTAAACTATTGTCTTCAAAGAATGAAAAATAGTATACCACAAACCACACGTTTCCTTTAAGACTTGTTTTATTGTTACGATTTAATCATTACAAAAGTAAAATGACGTAATGACATTTTATCTAACGATGCGAATGCACTTCGTTTGTAAAGAATTCAACAAAACTTACAATGAATTGCGAGAAAAAACTAGAGAGAAGAGAAAAGCTACAAAGTTGACTTCGAAAAGTTCAGTAAACAAAGATAATACTTTTGATACATCAAAAAACAATGCGTGTGACCAGCCAAATGTACAATTCACCAAGAAAATAAATATTAATATATTTATCACATGCACTTATAGTTACACACATCTCACATAAAAACAATAAGCAGACGACGCAACTTAGTTATATTTTTTCACGTCGAGGTCGCTCTCAACAGCGGGTTACCGAAAACTCTTTATATCATTCGCCCTATTATGGAGTCATGTTTTTCCGGCTGTGAAGTCTCCTTCGTGGTTTGTTGTTATGAAATATACGTTTGTCATTATCACGTTTTTATAAGCCGCACAGTGGTCGGAAGATGCTAATTTGCGGGAAAAACTATTTTTCTTAAAACTGCTTTGATAAATTGAAATAAAACTCGTTACCCAGGGGTTTTCGGGGTCGCTGGTTACAAACATGATGTCAGTTTTTAAACATTCAAAATGGTAGATCCAATATGGCGGCTGTAAAAATAAAAAATTAATCGGATTCGTTTGAAACTTGTTACTCGGGGGTTGTTGGGGCCACTGATTACGGATAACAAGTCAGTTTTTTAAAATTCAGAATGGCGGATCCAATATGGCAGATGAAAACATTTAAACTTTATATATTGGCTTCAAATTTGTTACTCGGGGGTTTTCGGGGTCGCTGATTACAAATCTGCAATTGGATTCTAAAAATTCAAAATGGCAGATCCAATATTAATAAATATATAAAATAAAGAAAAATTAATTTTATTAAAAACTACTGAACAATAAGAATGAATTAATCATGACCAATTTTGACCAAAAACTGCATTTTTAAAATGGATATTTTTATTTAAAAAAATTTACTTCAAATTAGGAATTAGAGACAAAAACTTTCAACGTTAATAAGGAGAGATTTTACTAGAATAAAAACCTGAGTAAGAAGTTTCCTAGATGTTTCCATTTATCTTGAGAAGAATCTTTCCACTTTTCTAATAATACATTGTAACATTCATGTCTTATTACCATTTTTATCACAAACCACACTTTAAATAACTAAATGAAGTAGGTTCAAAACGCGAGCGCGAATACTGACATGCGCGCTTGCACTGAAAATCGAAAAACAAACAATGGAGCGAATGGTCGCAGCTGTATTTTTCAGGAATGTTAACGGACATATAAGGGTACATAAAAATCATAAACAGAAAACCCTACCGAGTCCTACTTTTCTTTTATGGCCCTTTTTCCCCCAATTTTTTTTATGAGACTGCTTCATTATTATTGTAAATAAAATTGAATGAAAAGCAAATAATATTTTATATTAAAAGAATTTATCACTTGGTAAAAAATAATATAATTCGAAATAATATTATTTTCTTTACATTTTTGTATAATTAAATGATGGATTGATAAATTCTATTTATAAAATATAAAATTTTTAAATCTTTAAATAAAATAAATTAGTCTAAAGAAAGTACAGCTTTAACATTCATATCGTACTTTCATTTCACATGACTATAATGTTACATTATAAACAAACAACTCATTTTTGAGCAAAATAACATTTAATATGAAATTCCTTGGAGTTTTCTGAGTGAGACTATGTCATCATAACTTTATATTCCTTAATTTTAAAAAACTGCTATTTCCCGCAAAACAGCATCTTCCGACCACTGTGAGCCGGTTAATTTTTCGTGGGTGAAATATGTAAAAAAATTATAATAAACTCTTACTGTGAGCAGTTAGTGATATATAACCTAAAAATTACCAAAAAAGTTTTAGAAATAAATGTGTTGTTTAAGTTAGTAAAAAAATCTAGAAAATATTGCAATTTAAACATGGACTGACCGATCCCGGATGTTGTCGAAGCAAATGAAGGTTATTATTACCTATATAAAATAATGCGAGTACTCTAATTCACTCAAGTACTCGAATTTAGTTGAGTACTCGAGTGGCATCGAGCACTCGCTAATTTCGAGTACTCGGTACATCAAGTCAAGCTCGGGCTCGGGTCGGCTCGAAAAAAGTACGGCTCGGCTCGGCTTTTCGAGCTTTTTGCACAGCTCTAAAAACAACTCATTTAAATATATATATAATTATTTATTAATACAAATAAATTTCAACTTACCACTTTTTCAATATGTTTTAACACAATTTAAAAAAAAAAAAATTTAAATTTTTTGCATTTAAACTTATATTTTTACAATATTATTTAAATTTATCATCACTTCACAAAACTATTACTTATTGTGTTAATGTTTATGTGCGACGTCACTAGACGCAGGCATTTTAAAAACTGTGAAGTACACGGCTTTTCCGCTAGTAGCGTTGCAATCATTAGATGATAATTTTCTATTTGATTTCTAAAAGCTGTAGCCATGTGGTGAGCTACAGTGAGTGCTCCTTATACTACTTCATGGTGCTGTGGCTGTTTTCGGCCCTCGCATAGTGGGGCAAATAGCACTTTTCAGGGAAAAAAATATAGCTCTCTTACAATTTTTAAGGTATTTTGTTAATTTCTTTTTTAAATAATCTTGAGTTTCCGCAATATACAACACGTCTGCTAATAATTTATTTGAACTAATTGTTTATTTATTTAACAACAATGTAGACGAAAATTATTTTCTAACTTACTTGATAGACATTTAGTGTCCTAAATTTGAATTTCACTTAAAATTTACATTTAGAGATGTAGTTAAACATAATTAATAAGTTTATACTCACTAGAATGGTAATAAAAAATGTTAATATTGTTATAAACAAATTATATAAACAAATTATTAGTTTGAGAAATGACTGCACTAGATTTCGACGAAACTGATTACTTAAGGGTTTTTGAGGTCGCTGATCACGAATCTGAAGCTTGTTTTTAAAAATTCAAAATGGCGGATCCAATATAACGGACGACATTTAAAAAAAACGATTGAAATCACATGAAACTTGTTCCTCGGGGGGATATTCGTGGTTGCTGATTACGAATCCGTTGTTGGTTTTTAAAAATTCAAAATCGCGGATCCAATATGGCGGACAACATTTTTAAATAACGATTGAAATCACATGAAACTTGTTACTCGGGGGGTTTTCGTGATTGCTGATTACGAATCTGTTATTTGTTTTTTAAAATTCAAAATGCCAGATCTAATATGGAAGACAACATTTTTTATAAACAATTCAGTTTATTCAAAACTTGTTACAATGGGGTTTTTGTGGCTGTTGATCACGATTTAGCTATTGGATTTTGGAAATTTAATAGGTGGTTTTTAATATATCAGAATTTTTTTCAAATTTTTTAAATTTGCATAATAAGGTTTCATGAAATAAATATTTTATAAAACATGTTTTAATTTTAAAAAAATAATCAATAACAATGTATAATTAATTAGTTTTACATAAATTTTAATTTAGTGAATGGTATCATTCTAGGCATAAAAATATTTTTTCGATTTTTTAACAAAAAAATGTAATTGCTTTAATAGAAGTTACTAAAAGAAACTCCAATTAAATGAAACGAATGAGATTTAACTGTCATTAATTATTAAAATTAAAAAAAAACTTTTTTATAGCAATAACAGTTATTAAATTTATTCATTCAACATTCTTTTCTGTAGACATACAAGAAAATAGGCGCGTGACAGAATAGAACTTAGAAATATTTGTTTATTAAAAGGTAATTTAATTAAAATTGTAAAGTACACAGTATCAGTTTCTTTGAAAGATATGTAATAAGTTTATGTAGACTGTAAACATTTACAATTTTTAAAATTAACATATTTAGAAATATAAGTGAAACGATAGAAATGGTTGAAAAATTACAATATTTGTTTAATACATATAAAACGTTTATAATTCTAGTAAATTTAAAACTGCCTCATCAAGAACTCGACATTTGGAGAAGGTTGGATTCGAATGTAAGATATAAAAGGATCTGATGTACACAATAATTTCTAGAAAACATCTTCATTAGTTGCAGATCTAGAACATTTTCTAGAAGAATGTAATCTATAGTTTTTATAATCTTTATTTCTGGCTTCTTGTGCTTCTTCAGATAATTGTCCAAAAGGCAAAATAGCATTGTATTTTATTATACTTTCGCCATGAATTAGAACTTTGTGAACGGAAGAGGGCATGTAGTACCAATTATAATTACTTACAAAAATTTGAGCTGTATCGCGTGTGTATTCACCAAACTTTCTTGCATCAATTCTTCTCCCACAAGACACTAGTTATTTCGGAGGCACATGTAAAGTTAAAAAAGAATCTTTTTGCAGTATTTCCATCATTGCTATTACCACTATCTTGACGAGGTTTGTCTATTATTAAACCGAAGTCTTCACGGAAACGAGTTTGAATATATTTTTTCTTAACTTCCTTTTCTTTATTATTTTCTGCGGTAGTTGCTGACCATTTTTGAAATGAGGAGTTATACGATATATGAAGAATCAACTCCATAAATCGGATCCATGCATGTAAAGTAGAGAGTCTAAATCTAAATGTTTCCTCTCTTTCTGGCATATTAATTACACGTTCAAGATTATTCATTTCAGATGGCTTTGCTAAACACACATTGCAGGTGGCACAAGATGGTGTGTTTGTTAAAACTTTAACTACTTTCCCATCTATCATTGTAAAGTATAAATTGTGCTTTACTAAAAGAATATTTTCATTTATAATTATCGATGAAGGTGTCAGAGCAGCAATTTGAAGTTCACACCATTAACTAACAATAAAATCACTCAAGACATTAAAACAATACAATTGCCTGATTCAAGTTGTTTGATTCACCAAGTAAATAATAAAATTGAAACAGATTGTACCAGCTTGATGAAAATAACTGATGAGTTCGTGGGTGAGCGAATAAAAAATAATTCCGCGTCTATTATAAATAACTCTCCAGTAACTAGTAACATTCCTGATGATTTATATGAAGATCAGAAGGAACATAATCTGCACTTCAACCCGGATTTGGAGCCTATATTGGCATCTGAATACATAATTAACCTTGATAAATTATGTGGAATCGGTTTGAAATCGAGACCATATATAAATGTACTGGTTGGTAACACCGAAGTACATGCCTTAGCAGATACGGGCTCATCCCGAACCTATCTGAACTCTGTTGGACAATCAATAGTAGAAACAGATAGAACTAAAATAAATAAGCTTGAATCCGGTAATGTGATGTTAGCTAACGGCTCTATCGAATCAATCGCTGGTGAAGTAATTTTACCAATTACTCTAGCGGGAGTTTCACGTGAAATGACTATTCGAATAGTCCCGGAATTAACAGATGAATGTGTATTAGGTATAGATTTTATGGAGAAATTCGGTATCGTCATTGATACGAGTATTCAGAGACTCTGGTTGGCCGAAAAACCCATTATTAGAATTGAGTTTAATAAATCGGGAAGTAAAATGAATGATAATTCGTGTTTTGGTATCGTATTACTCTCGGATAACGAGCGAAGAGAAATTGAATTGTTAGTCCAGAAATTGATCAACAAACTTTTATTTATTAGTTATAAGAGGACTCACCTAGAAAATGAAAACGAAGCGACGCGGGGATGGCCTGAGAGACGGCCATGATTCTCGTTCTGGCTGTCGCATAGTGTGCGTCACGATTGTGATTATCTAAATTAATTAAATTAAAATATAAAATTAGTGCCAGTCTCAAGTGTATAATTCTTGTTAAATTAAGAATCTAATTCTAGTCTTGTTTAGGCGGCTTGCCGCCGACTAATGTTCACAAGTCGTGTTAAATAAATTTCATCAGTTTTAAATGTCATTATTTGAATTTATTCAGTGATCATCCTTACTTCCCCCCTCTCCGCCGTTATGAGTAATTTAATTATTGAGTAGTCGGTGTATTTTGTGCATTTCAAGGTTTGGTCATTCCACGTCAAAATGACCTGGCGCCATGGGCATGTCCATACTAATGAATAAAAACAATAGTAAAAGGCTTTCTATCAATTAAATTTGACCTCATTAATTTTAAATATTTAAGCGAATGGTTCCAATTTGATTAATTAAAAATAAAAATTCAAAATAAATTTAAAAGTTAGTCCGTATAAGTAAAAACCTGTTACAATATATACTATATTTTTTCCCTTTTCACAGACTTTCTATCAAAAAATGTTTTAAAGAAAAGTTTTTTTGTTATTTTCCTAATCTACAATAATATGCAAACAAATATTTTGAAATTTTTAAAAATTGAATTTGAAAAACGTTTCAAGTAGTGTGGTTTTTGCAGTTTTGAACGAAAATGGCTAGCTAATGAACATTATTTTTACACCAACGTTCAATGTGCCGAATTTGAAAACGAGCCTACAAGGTTTTCAAAAGTTATTGCACATATTTTAGTATTATATTAAAATTATTTTTTGCAGGATGTCCTAATAATAAGTCAGTTTGTACGATCAGATGGTTGTATGCTGCCACAGAGAATTACTGGTTTATGTAAAGTTCAGCAGGTCAGAATGAGCAAAATGGTTTCCATGGCACATAAAGCAGGTTAGTATCTACTTTTACATAATGACAGCGTCAGCCAGAAACATGCAGTAGTATAAGGAGACCGAACTAAATAAATTATGAATGTGCCGGATTTCAGTTAGTGAAAAATACCTAAACAAACACTAGCGCTGCGTATGGGAAAAATATAAAACACAGTTTATTCACAGTTTTTATAGAATTATATCACTAAAAATAACACTAATTATTTTACTTTGCTACTATTTAAAAGTATATGAAAATGTCAGGATTTTCAGAACAGTGGGGGTAAAGACTCCAAAAAACGTGTTTTTGAGCGTTTTCAATATTTTTTTTCCTAAACCTGACGTCCAGAAACATCTAAATAGACTTAAATTGAAGCTTGAATTGTCCACTACAAGACCCATATCCGTAAAACCAAAAAAAATTAATTTTTTTTTTTAAAGTAGGTTGAAGTTACCAAAAATGTGTATTTTTGGGTTGCTTTAATGGATTTTTTAAAATTGTCTTAGATGAAAATTGTTACTCGAAGGTTTTTGGAGTCGCTGATTACGAATCCGACATTAGTTTTCAATAATTCAAAATGGCGGATACAAGATATGTGTAAGAAAAAGATAAAGGATCCTGCTATCTTTTTCGCAGATAGCAGGATCGTCACTCTCTGGTGTAATCATTGCAGAAGGCTATTCCAGGGTTGTGACAAGGGGAAAATCAGAGGTCTAAATGGATGCGGAGAGCTAGTTTGCTCACCACATGAACCGTTTTGGGGTAGCACTGATATTAAGTTACTGTTAATAGGAAGGAAGTGTTGGAGGGACACAGGCAAATAGTAAGAAAGCTTTTTAATGAAGCCAAGAAACGTAAAAATCAACAAGCATGGGATGCTTACCATGCAGCTCGTAATTCTTATAAGAAAGAGGTAGATAATGTACGGGGTGTTAGCTGGAGGAGTTTTTTCGAAGGAATCGAAAAAGTACCAGAAGCATCAAGACTTCATAAAGTTCTGGTGAGGTACTTTTACAAAAAGGATTGGATTGTATTAGATTACCCCTGTGTAAAATTATGAGAGCGTTTATTGCTCTTGGTTATACATCAGAGTCCTGAAAAGGACGAGAGGTGTTTATCGCGAAGACCGGTCGCACAGGGTATACTGCTGTGATCGACTTGAGACCAATCAGTCTAACCTCCTTTATATTAAAGGCGTTAGAGAAACTGGTGGATAATTTTATCAGACAGGAGTGTCTAAGGGATTACCCCTTGCACTCGGGACAACATGCCTATAGAGCAGGTTTCTCAGTAGAATCAGCCCTCCACTCTGCAGTAGGTAGAATAGAGGAGCAAATTGGCAGGGGGGGTTATGCGGTGGGTACCTTTCTTGATATTGAAGGTGCCTTCCCTAACACCTCTAGCGAAGCTATCTGCAGGGCAGCCAG
This sequence comes from Leptopilina myrica (nomen nudum), assembly GCA_032872475.1. Classification (NCBI taxonomy): domain Eukaryota; kingdom Metazoa; phylum Arthropoda; class Insecta; order Hymenoptera; family Figitidae; genus Leptopilina; species Leptopilina myrica (nomen nudum). The sequence continues at coordinate 14,647,996 of CM065462.1, read as the reverse complement.
AAAGCGAGGCGTGCCCGAGCCACTAATTAAATGGATCGACAGCATGCTTCGCGAGAGGGCTCTCGAAGCAGAATATGATGAGGCCAGGCTAACAGGCGTCGTTTCAAAAGGATGCCCACAAGGAGGAGTTTTCTCTCCTCTATTGTGGTGCTTAGTGGCAGATAAGTTGATTAGGAAACTCAATAACCAGGGACATTATACGCAAAGATATGCGGATGATTTCCTTATAATTATAAGAGGACACTGAATTGAGACCCTTTTAGAGCTTACGGAAAGTGCACTCAAGTTTGTCAAGAATTGGTGCTGTCAGACTGGACTTTCTGTGAATCCAGAGAAAACGAATATAGTAGTTTTCACTAGGAAACACAAGATACCGAGTTTCAAGAAGCCGGTATTTTATGGACAAGAGATTTCGTTTTCCGAATCGGCTAAATACTTGGGAGTAATCCTGGATAAAAAGCTGAGTTGGAAAGAACATTTCGATTATCAGTATAGGAAATTCTGTACTGCGTTCTGGGCGTGTAGAAGGGCGATAGGGTCATCATGGGGACTAAGACCCAATATGGTGCAGGCTTCGGAATGTATCGAAAAACTGGCTGCATTAAAGTGGCTGAGTCACTAGGACAATATGCCACCGTTTAACAGACGGAGGTCTGCGCGATTTTAACTTGTGCCCAAATGTCCATTCAAAAAGGAACAAAGGGCGAAGGCTCTGTTGGGTTTAGTGCCCAACAAGAGGCGAGCGAGCGATCTCCTAAAACTCGATAAGATCAGAGTTAAAACTATTGTTTGCCTCTTTACAGGACATGGGCTTTTGAATTATCATCAGCATAAAATAGGAAATAAAGTCTCACCTATGTGTAGACTATGTGAAACGAGTGACGAGACGTCGTCTCACATATTATCTGACTGCCTGGCGTTAGCTAGGATCAGACTTTCCAGCTGGGGTCAAGCAATTATAGACCCTATGCAGGTGAGCAACCTATCTATAGAGGAAATACTGGACTTCTAGAGAAGATCAAGACTAATGGGTTGTTGTAAACGAGCGAGCTGGTGCTTGCTACAATGGATTCTCTAATTTAGGTGCCAACTTTTCCTTTCTTGGGAATATCCAGCTTGATGTCGGCAATTGATTAGATTAGATTAGAAATCAAAGGCACAATTACATAATTAAACTGAATTAGAATATTAACTTTGGTTCGTAGAGCAATAAAAAAACTAAAACTAGAATCGATAAAAAATCTTTTTAGTAACGAAGATAACTTAAACTTTGTCCTACTAAATGTGCAGTGATGCGAAAGATTTATATGGTATAAAAGAAGTTTGATTTAAAAAGGTTACTCTTTGTAACAATGAAGAAAAAATGTTATGTGGTACAAAAGTGCCAAAGTATATTATTTCCAAATGACAAAATTACCAAAGTACAAAAAGAGTATATCGACGCTTCCCATTCGTACAATGCTATTTGAAATACGAATGAAAGGTTATTCTTATTCAATTTTTGTGCAAGACAATTCGTATTTAAGTTTCCATCCAATAATATGCTAATTCAAAATTCTATGAGAAAAAGTACGTTCTGAAATTAGCTCACACTATGAATTTTATGAAATATTTAATTTAATATAATTTTCAATTTTTAGAAATTAAAATTAAAAATATTTCTTAATTCGTAAGAGTAAATCCATGTTTAAAGTTTCTTGTAACAATAGATATGAACTAAAATTCTTAGATATTTAATTGTAATTTAATATTAAAAGGAAGATTTAGGGTTAGGTACATTATTGTTCTGTCAGTGGTAATTGTTTACCACACAGTTCTGAATTAGACTTTTCTTCCACAGAAAATCGAATAAGAATTATCTTACACCAAAAAGTCAATAAGAATGATTTTCCATTCGCTTTTCAATACGCATTATATGAACGGGAGGCTTCGATATAACATATAAACAATTGCATTTAAAATTGTAAATGATATCCGATAACTTTCAAGTATTCCAGAATGTTATCCTTCCATCATTCTGCATTCTTCAGAAGACGCTTTGGCATAAGTTAAATGAACAACAATGAACAATTTTTTCCAAAATTATCCTCAGCAGCATTGACAATGACAAGTTCGAAATCTGACATTATAACTTGCAGCAGAATGAAGTGAAATTTAATTAATTTTTGCGTAATTTGGGAAAGTTTTGAATGCGCCGCCTGTTCTTTGATTTCAAGAAGAGCAAATACAAAGGAAAGAATAAAGATTTTTTGAAAACCTATTTATTAATTTGAATTACTGATCCCAAAATGACAAATAATTCATAAAATATTACTGCATATATTTTAAAAGTACCATCTACGTAACATACTCGATATTTTGCTAAAAGTAATGCTTTTGAATCAATGACATATTAGTTTGATTCATTGAATAATGTCTTAACGGGCTGACAAACTTATATATATGGTGTTGTTTTGAAAGCACCGATTCTAATGATTCGATAGTATCACTTTCATTGAAACAAAAGCATATTTCTCAAATTGACAGCATACTACGTTAATTTCAAGGTATTCCTTTTGAGTCAACGATCAAAATTTTTTAATTTAACAGTATATGCTTTTGAGTCAATGACTATAGTTTAAAAATTTAAAAGCATCATTTTCATGATTCAAAAATTTGTACTTTTATTTTTTTAGTTGTTGCTATCGATTGAATAACACCATACTGTTAAGTCAATTCTTTTATGTGGTTAAAGGTATACCAACGATAAATTGAAAAAAGGAAATTTTTGTTTACATATTTTTTATAGGGGCCATTCAAGTATTACGTAAGCATATTTTTCATGTTTTTAGACCCCCCCTCCCTCATCGTAAGATTTTTTATATGCATTAGCGCCATTTTTTCTGATGGAAATAAGCAATATCTAGACCCCCCTTCTCTTAAATGCTTACTTAATACTTGAATGGTCCCATGTACTATAATTAACGGTGTTGCAGGTCGAGAACGGGTTAGTGTTGCCAACCCACTTCCCCTACTTTCCTGTATTTTTCCACTTTGATCACTTTTTAAAAAAAAACTAAGCACTTAATCGAAAAAGCGGGCCTTTACCAGCAACATAAATTTAATAAAGAATTAGTGAAAATTTATTTTGTATCGATACGATGTTTCTACGAGCCACAATATTGTTTCTACGATTGCAATTGACAGATGTAGGTGACTTGATCTGGGGATAAAATGGCCGCACAACAGAAAAGTGGAGTAAAGCGGGTTGCCTACGTAAAGGCATAACAGTATGACAAAACAGGGCAATAACTTTTATTTTGTTGAGAATAATTAAAACAATATTTGTCAATAATAAAAATTAATACAAAGGGCATAAATAAAGGGATTTTTGTTTATAAAAATGTACATAATATAAAATATGTTAAATTAAAACGAAAAATATGAAAAAAAAATTTTTTAATTTAAAAATAATAAATTTTGTTTTATTAAAACAATATTTGATAATAATAAAAGTTAATACAAAAAACATAAATAAAGGGATTTTTGTTTATAAAAATGTACATAATATAAAATATGTTAAATTAAAACGAAAAATATGAAAAACATTTTTTTTTAATTTTGTTATTCATTAAAATAATTTTTTAAAAAGATTAAAAATTAAATTGTTAATTAATACCTTTAAAGGTACAATTCATTAAATTGTGATTAATAAAAATATGGAAAATTAAAAAGTATGCAGAATTTTTCGTCCACGAGAAAACGTGGCTTAGCTCCCAAGCGTGAATTTCACAGGGCAAGTGATTGAAGTAGAAGCAGAACGAAAAAATACATACAAAATAATGTTTTTAAAACGTTAATTGTCGTAAGTAATTGACTTTTACAAAATCGGTCTTTTGCATTCATTCAACAGTATATTAATTAATTTGAAGGTTTTGGAATAATAAAGATACATTATACAAATTACTGTCCTCATTTGAAAAAAAAATAGTATTGTAGTAAATAGTATAAAAAATTATAGATATAAACAAATCAAAATCATGTAATATTTTTTCATTTCATTCTATGCTAAGCCAAAAGTTTTTTATTAAAAGATTTTATTTAACAAATGCCAAAATGCGAGATTTTCTTATTTGTGTAAAAAAAAATTGGAAAATTATTAAACAAAATTTTACGTATATTATTTTGTTAAAGAGTTTGTAATTATTTTCAAAAATAATAATATTTATCACAAGAATGTAATTATTTAAAATTTTTTAAATTACCTAAACTCTTGTCAGAAATTCAATTATTTTCAAAAAATCTAAAAAAAATTATGGTCTATATTTCCAATAACCTTTATAAATAAATAACAATAATCTTGGATAAAGTTTAATTATTTTGAGGAATTTAAATAAAATTCATCACAAGAATTCAAATATTTTCAAAAATTTTAATAAACAAGTTGTATATCCAAATGTTCATTACATAAACATTTTGCTTCCTCCCCAGGTGGTACACGATAACTAAAAGGCATAAAAATGTTAACATCTTCTCAAATTGATAACTAGAAGTTATCAAAAAGGAAAATGTACCCGCTGGGTCTTTACGATAAGAAGAAAATAAATTTCTAATAAAAGTGTGAATTTTTCGTCTTTAATTGTGATTAATTTCGTAAATTCAAATACAATATATACTTTATATATATGAATCGATCCGTTTTAATGCAAAGAATAAGATTTTTGAAAAAATTAGTAAAATTTTATTGTACAACAATATAATGTTGAAGAAAGAACTGATTTTTTGAAAAAAATGGGAATTTTTCAACTTTTATTGTCATTAACTCTATAAAATCTCATAAAATTTTTACCTTATATTGACCAATCGATTCATCTTGGTGCAAATTTGAAAATTTTGTAAATTTAACGACTACAAAGCTTCCTCACGAGGAAGCAAAATCATGTCAAAATTTCAATTATTTTCAAAAAAATTCTTATTTCGATGATTTTTAATATTTTTTACAGTTTTGTGGCGGGCGAGAATCGTGCGCCTCCGAGTTCCCCCACTCCGCCGTCTAAAGGTGGAAAAAACTATGCATGTACTTTCACTTGATATAAGTGCAAAGTAAAAGCCCAAAACCTTATGTTCAATTTTTTTCATAAAATACATATATTGAACTATAAGTGGTGTGAATTGCAATTAAAAATATTGATAAATAACTAGTCAGGAATTTTTTGAAAAAAAACTCCCCCCCCCCTTGAAGCTAGGTCGGATTTTTTTTTTGGAAAATTTTTGTGAAAACAAATGAACAACTTTTTCCTCTATAATTTAACCGGAAGCAATGGTCATCGAAAAACTACGTTTCTCGAACTTTGACGATTGTTTACACTGTTTTTTGCAACCGGAAATCGAGAGCAAACCATGGGGCTCTTACATGGGGCCCCCAAACTACAAGAAACCATTGAGACTTTTCAGGTTGCACTTTTGTGCACTTTTTGCACTCACCGCCTGGCCTAAAATAGGGACAGCGAAAAAGTTCGCTGTGAGATCAAACCAGTTCGCTATGACAGCAAACTCGCATAAATTTTTACTAATGTTTGCTGCCAGAACTAACATGTTCGCTGCCACTGCAAACTTCTTAGTTATGGTAGCTAATTTTCAGAAATTTCACAGCAAACATCTGTTTACTGCTGGAGCTAATTTCTTTTTTTTCGTGTTAAATGGTAAAAAAAACTAAAAAAATTCCCAAAATAATACTGAAAATCGAATTTTTTAAAGGAATAAAAGTTAATCAATTGATTTTAACCTATTTGCACTCTAATATACTTAAAAAACAAATGTATACACAAAAAAGTCGTAATTTCCAGAAAAATCACTCTATATATATATATATTTTTTGTGTGCTTTTTTGACAAAAAATCAATATTCCGACTCCATTATCTCCGACATTTTTGCATATGCAATTTTGTCACCAGAGACTTTTTTTCGCCGCTTTGCATCAGCTACAACTTTGCTATTGACAACTTTTTGCCCATTCCAAAACTTTTCAAGTTATTTGTAGTAATTTTTTTTTTTAAGTTTTTGGACCCGACCAATCTTAAAACTTTTAATAAAATCTGTATATTATAGTAATAGCTAAGAACAATTTTAACTATTTATTTTAAATTTTTGTTATTTTTTGCATTATAACAGAATATTACAATATTTTTAAAAATAATTAATAAGTCGAAATGCGTTCACTTTGTTTACTATTTTATTTGGTTTGTTAACAAAGGATTTTTCAAAAAAAAAATTTCCAGAAAAGGAAAATTATTATCACTAAAATTCGAATTTTTAGGTTTTTAAAAAGTGGATTATTGATCGAAAAAATATAAATTTTGCTGCAAGATTTCAAGCTAATCACTTTAGCGGTTTTGAGGGAAACATGCACACCGTAACAGTATTTTTGTAACATACAATTCAGTGATAATAGCGGTAATAATTTCATGTACAGTTCTGACCTTTTGATGAGTACCGCGATCAAAATATTAATAACTTTAGTTTTAATGCACAGAATTTAATGAAAATATGGAAAACATTCTCGGTAATATATACTTTTGAAATAAACAATAAAATTTTTTTCAATTTTTTGAGTCCTAAAAAGATATGTAAAAGTATAATTTCACAATTTTACTCAACAACACCAAAAACATACATTTAAGTCTATACTTAATTTCGCAATCTTTATCAAAAGCATGTAATGAGAATGTAATCTTTAAAGTCGTAGTAACTTTAAAAAAAATAGTTTTATAAAACATATAATTCGAAACAGGAAGCAAAACGCCTTCACTAAAACTGAATCAGTGAAATTTCACTGTGAATCAGTGACTCAATTCTCACGAAATCAGTGAGGAGTCAAACTTTCATCCCACTTAAATGGAAATCCGATATTTTTTATATAAATGTATAATAATGGAGATTAAAAAAGGGTACGTTTTTTTGTCATAAACAAATGCAATAACTCAGCCGTCCAAGAGTTGAAAGAACTATATATATATATATATATATATATTGTTATACTTGATATAAATGAAAAATAAAAGCATAAAATAAAACAATCAATTTTTTTCCATAAAATGCATGTATTAAACTGTAGGTGGTGCAAATTTCATTTAAAAACATTAATAATTAACTAGTGAGGAAATTTTTGAATTTAAAAAACTAATTCCTCCACCCTTGAAGCTAGTAGGTCGGATTTTTTTTTTTGAAAAGATTTGTGAGAACACATGAAATTTAATGCCGTTTATACCAAATTGATAAAGTGAAAATTGTCAAACAAAAACAAAAAAACGTACCCTTTTTTAATCTCCATTATTATACATTTATATAAAAAATATCAGATTTCCATTTAAGTGGGATGAAAGTTTGACTCCTCTAGTGTACTTTAAAAAAAAGAAAAATTACATGTTTTTAGTTAACAAATGGAATTATGCATAAACTATTTATCTGATCGAGTTGAATTTTTTTGGGATTTATTCAGCTTCGCAAGGAGAATATTCCTGCAGACTTATTAACAATGTTATTAAACAATTAAAAAAGTGCTATTTTTAATAGTTTAAATTCATTTGCAACTAAACTAATTAATATTTTTTAACGTACGACCAGTCATTTGAAAGCTATTTCCAAGCTCTACAACTTTCAATAACATTTTTTTCCTCTAAAATGTAACCCGTAGCGTCGGTCATCGAAAAACCACGTTTTCCAAACTTTGACGATTGTTTACACTATTTTTTGCAACTGATAATCGACAGCAAACTCTGGGGCTCTTATGTGGAGCCCCCAAACTACAATAAACCACGGAGACTTTTTAGGTTGCATTCTTGTGCACTTTTTCGACCCAACGACTGGCCTATGATTCCCAAAGATGATATTTAAAAATAATAATGAAAAATGAATTCGATAATTTTCGTTTTTTTGCGTTTTAAACCATAAGTACCCCGTCTTGCCCCACTCTTCCCTATATATTAACCCTTAGATGAATACATTTATTTATTCATTTAAATTGACCAAACTCGGTAGTGGGGGGTTTTACGGGTCTCTGATTACAAATCTGAGGTTTGTTTTAGAAAAATCAAAATGGTGGATCCAATTTTGGGTGCTTTGAAATGTAATTTAATGCATTCTGAACTAAATTTTTTTAATAAAAAAAATATTTTTTTGGAACTTGGATAAATTTTTGAGATGGGTATCCGTAAGGGCTATGAGCGAAGCCCCTGCTGGTTCCCTCAGTAACGTAAAAAAAATTTGTTTAAAAAAATTGAAAGTTTTCGTAGAATTGTGAAATTTTCTAAACTTACAATTAGTCGAATATTGAAAATCATCGAAATAAGAATTTTTTTGAAAATAATTGAAATTTTGACATGATTTTGCTTCCTCGTGAGGAAGCTTTGTAGTCGTTAAATTTACAAAATTTTCAAATTTGCACCAAGATGAATCGATTGGTCAATATAAGGTAAAAATTTTATGAGATTTTATAGAGTTAATGACAATAAAAGTTGAAAAATTCCCATTTTTTTCAAAAAATCAGTTCTTTCTTCAACATTATATTGTTGTACAATAAAATTTTACTAATTTTTTCAAAAATCTTATTCTTTGCATTAAAACGGATCGATTCATATATATAAAGTATATATTGTATTTGAATTTACGAAATTAATCACAATTAAAGACGAAAAATTCACACTTTTATTAGAAATTTATTTTCTTCTTATCGTAAAGACCCAGCGGGTACATTTTCCTTTTTGATAACTTCTAGTTATCAATTTGAGAAGATGTTAACATTTTTATGCCTTTTAGTTATCGTGTACCACCTGGGGAGGAAGCAAAATGTTTATGTAATGAACATTTGGATATACAACTTGTTTATTAAAATTTTTGAAAATATTTGAATTCTTGTGATGAATTTTATTTAAATTCCTCAAAATAATTAAACTTTATCCAAGATTATTGTTATTTATTTATAAAGGTTATTGGAAATATAGACCATAATTTTTTTTAGATTTTTTGAAAATAATTGAATTTCTGACAAGAGTTTAGGTAATTTAAAAAATTTTAAATAATTACATTCTTGTGATAAATATTATTATTTTTGAAAATAATTACAAACTCTTTAACAAAATAATATACGTAAAATTTTGTTTAATAATTTTCCAATTTTTTTTTACACAAATAAGAAAATCTCGCATTTTGGCATTTGTTAAATAAAATCTTTTAATAAAAAACTTTTGGCTTAGCATAGAATGAAATGAAAAAATATTACATGATTTTGATTTGTTTATATCTATAATTTTTTATACTATTTACTACAATACTATTTTTTTTTCAAATGAGGACAGTAATTTGTATAATGTATCTTTATTATTCCAAAACCTTCAAATTAATTAATATACTGTTGAATGAATGCAAAAGACCGATTTTGTAAAAGTCAATTACTTACGACAATTAACGTTTTAAAAACATTATTTTGTATGTATTTTTTCGTTCTGCTTCTACTTCAATCACTTGCCCTGTGAAATTCACGCTTGGGAGCTAAGCCACGTTTTCTCGTGGACGAAAAATTCTGCATACTTTTTAATTTTCCATATTTTTATTAATCACAATTTAATGAATTGTACCTTTAAAGGTATTAATTAACAATTTAATTTTTAATCTTTTTAAAAAATTATTTTAATGAATAACAAAATTAAAAAAAATGTTTTTCATATTTTTCGTTTTAATTTAACATATTTTATATTATGTACATTTTTATAAACAAAAATCCCTTTATTTATGTTTTTTGTATTAACTTTTATTATTATCAAATATTGTTTTAATAAAACAAAATTTATTATTTTTAAATTAAAAAATTTTTTTTTCATATTTTTCGTTTTAATTTAACATATTTTATATTATGTACATTTTTATAAACAAAAATCCCTTTATTTATGCCCTTTGTATTAATTTTTATTATTGACAAATATTGTTTTAATTATTCTCAACAAAATAAAAGTTATTGCCCTGTTTTGTCATACTGTTATGCCTTTACGTAGGCAACCCGCTTTACTCCACTTTTCTGTTGTGCGGCCATTTTATCCCCAGATCAAGTCACCTACATCTGTCAATTGCAATCGTAGAAACAATATTGTGGCTCGTAGAAACATCGTATCGATACAAAATAAATTTTCACTAATTCTTTATTAAATTTATGTTGCGGGTAAAGGCCCGCTTTTTCGATTAAGTGCTTAGTTTTTTTTTAAAAAGTGATCAAAGTGGAAAAATACAGGAAAGTAGGGGAAGTGGGTTGGCAACACTAACCCGTTCTCGACCTGCAACACCGTTAATTCTCATCTTTAACACAACACTTCTTATACACATCTTTTTTTAATTTTACACACTAACATACACATCTTTATTATTTTTTTCATTTTTTCCAACGGCAAACACACACATATACACATTCAAACACACTTTATATACCGTGCTCGTTATTTTCCTTGTGTATAAGGGAATTTATATTCACCTAGTCATTAATTAACTAAAAAAATTTAAATAATACTTTTTATATTAGAATTTCAAAAACGACAGGTTGAATAAACATATAAATATGTGTGGTTAAGTATTTTAATAAATTTAGCACCTGTCGATGTCTCAAATACATAGTGTCCTTACTTTTATAGCATATGCTATAGGTAGTCCGCAATAGCACCACTCATTAAACAGAAAGCATATGCATTCGTTTTCCAGAGAGCGCTTTTTTGGAGCAAACAACTTTTCATTTGATTTAAATTTACACGCATTTTCTTCAAATTTATCTATTAGATGCTTCAAATGAATAATGTCAAAGAAGCAATAAATTGTTCCGTTCCTATATATAGATGAACTATAGAAACAATTTGTAAAATAATATTATTAATTCTACAGTACCGTACTTTTAATTTAAACAGTTTCATTTTTTCGTTTTAAGCAATATGCTGTTTGATTAATGAATGTGTCATTGAATCAATGACGGGAAATTCAATAGCATGGAGCTATTTGATTCAACAGCACTTTTTCAGTGTAGTTTAATGAACCACGAAACCGGCCATAAAATCTGGTTGTTCGGCGAAATGTAGCGTGCGATTTACAAAAAGACTTTTTTGCGAAGGTCATGCCAACGAGAGTTATGCCATGGGGAATGCGTATCCCTCGTTTGGATTTGTGACATTTTGTTTGTGAGGTTCTTAATATTCATTTCATTGCGCGAAGTTTTTCAATAGATTTTGATGTCTCTGTTCTAAGCGCTTTTTATTTCAAGTCGATTTTCACTGTACACGTTAAGTGTTTGTTGGCGCGTATTTTCAAGATGGTTCCTGAACCTTAGTTTCATTTTTTCTTGAAATTTTCTATTTTCTTCTGCTTGAGTAGATGTGAAAGATGCCCGTGAATAGAGTAATTTCAAATGTGTAGTTATAACCAGGGTTTGTGAAATTTTTGGTTTGAGACCGCGGCAGCTACGTATTATTTTATGAATTGTTCCAGTTGAAGTTTCGTTTTGTAAAGGGTGAATTGTGTATAATATGGCAACCTTTTGAGTCAGTGGATATCCACTTAAGGAGACTTTGATTTTGGTTGTAACTCTGTGTTGAGTACAGGGCAGTACGTTTACGCACGAGAGGAGTTAACGTGTCGCTGCGAATGAGCGTCACTGTGTAGACCTCTTGTGGTAAAGGTGTAGATGAATGATGATTTGATTACATGCGCAGAAATAATATGGACACTTGTAAAAAATGTAGAGGTCAGAATTTCCCAAACGGATCACCTAAAATTAAAAAATTTTCTTTTTAAACCAAAATATTTTTTTGACTCCTAATATGATTAAAAAGAATCCCTGTAAATATTAAAAATAATAAAATGTTTTGTTAAAGTTTTCAACAATTGAAATTTTTAATAATGCTTAATTAAAAAAAAATTTTCTTGAGTTCAGTTGACGGATTTGAAGATAAAAATATGGGTTTTTTCGTCTTGAATTGCACTATTCGAATATATTTTTTGTTTAAAAATTTTTTTATAATTTGTTTATAAAATGTTAATAAACAAATATGTTCTTAACATCCTAACGAAAAAATTTAAATTGTATTTTATTGCTTAAAAGTCTTCGATTCTAAAACCATTTTTTAAAAAATGAGCCTTAATTAGAAAAAAGTTATTAATTAAAAACTGCAGTCGTGTAGAGCTTTTCATGACGATAAACTCGCCCTGCGCACATTGGCATTTTTTACAATTTACTGTTCATAATTGTCTAAAGCCTACAAATTTTATCGGAATTTGATGATCTTGGTCTTAAGTTAAAAGAGATAAAATTTGCAAAAGATGCCTCTAAACCGATTTTTGAATTTTTAACTGTTTTACTTTTTTGGTACTTTAAGTTAATAACTTTAAAGGACATGTTTTAAAAGGAAATTAGTTTTATGCTCAAAAGATCACTTCTGTGAGTGGGTATAGTACAATTTACTTGAATTGTTGTAAGCAATGTTAATTAACAAATAGATAACTTTGGTCATTCCTTATACTTTTGTTCCTTCTGCAAAAAGTAAAATTGTTTTTCTTATTTTAACGAGATTAAAGTTATGTAAAGCTCTCCTTCATTATTGATAACTAGATTATTGTTCATGATAATAGTCAATAACAATGATAATTATTAACTTTAAAATAATTGTTTATCAAAATCTATATATATATATATATATATATATATTCCTCAAATAAACATAGATATGTCTACAAAAAAGATTTTTTGTAAGGAAGGACCAAATTTATCTTTTTGATAATTAACATTGTTTGCAACAATTTTAAAAATTGTTTAATATACCTTATTATTTTTCTTGTGATTTATACTAGATTAATTTCAATTGATTTCGATCATGTGTAATGGAAAAATAAAAATAGGTTGAGAGGCATCTCTTGCAAATTTTATTTCCTTTATCATAAGACCAAGAGCATCAAAATACGATAAAATTTGTAAACTCTAGACAATTATAAACAGTAAATTTATTTATACACAGCTGCAGTTTAGAATTAATAACTTTTTTCTAATTGAGGCTCACTTTTTTTAAAAACTGCTTTAGAATCGGCGATGTTTAAGGAACATAATACAAATTTATTTTTTTCGTTGGGATGTGAAGAACATATTTGTTAATTAACATTTTATAAACAAATTATAAAAAAAAATTTACAATAATTTTAAAACAAAAAATATATTTGAATAGTGCAATTCATGATGAAAAAATCTATATTTTAATTTTTAAATCCGTTTAACTGGAACTCATGAAAAAATTTTTTTAATTAAGCAGTACTAAAAACTTCAATAATTGTTAATAACTTTTACAATAGTTATGTATGATACAAGTGCGTAAAGTTAGTAATTTTACGAGTGATGCAAATCATACGAGTATAATCACTCACTTTACGCACGAGTGTCATACAACATTTTTTGCAACACTAGAACAACTAAACTTGCAGCACTATTGCAAATATTACTGTAATTAAAAAAAATTTTGATTTAAAAAGAAATTTTTTTAGTTTTTGGTTATCCGTTTGGGAAATATTGGGCGCCAAAAATGTGGCAAACCGGGTTAAGATTAAAATTTTAAAAACTTAAAACATTGAAAAGGGAGTTCGACTTTTTATCTCCAAATTTCTATCTCTTTTTATACCTATGTACTTTTATCTCTTTTTATTTCTCTTTGCTACAAATTTTTATCCTTTTTAATATATAAATAATTAATTAATTAATATTATTAAGAATATTAAAGACTTTATAAAGTATTACAATTTCGATTGAATTTATTATTCAAAAATTTTTTTTAGAGTTTTCGTACTTCTATTTATAACCTATTTTTAACAAATCAAGTTATTTATTTGTTATGAAATTAATATTTATTGTTTATATCTATATTTCATTTCACATTATTAACCAACATTGTACACATAACACTTAAAACCAAATTTGAAAAATTTCGCACGCAGGAGGGCTCGAACCCTGAACCTTAGGGACGCATGTCGAATACACATGTCACTCAGTCACGCTAGCTTGGAAGATATTTTTCTTGAACTACCTTTTCACATTTGGGACTGTATTGTTCTCTTTTTATCTCTTACTCTATCACTCTTTATCTCTCAGTTGATATCCTTTTTAAAGTTTTAATTACTCTTTATTTATCATAACCAATTTCGATTGAGTTAAAGGAATGAAAGTGATAAGTATTGTATGTACTGATATGTAATTGGGATTAGAAAGCAAAATAAGAGAATAGTATAAGGGCTCAAAGGAGCATAATAAATAACAAAATTATTGAGATAAAAGAAGAAAAGGCCTTTTTTCAATCGAATTGAAAAGAAATAGACTAATATAAAATTGAGGGGATAAAAAGAAAAAAGTATGGTATTAGAATAAAGTTAGGATAAAAAGAAAAGAAAGTGAATAGTAAAAGAATTAATATAGAGATAAAGTAAAGGTTATTAAAAGAGATTGAGCAAAAGTAGATGATGGAAAGAGATTGAATCGAATCGAGATGGGATAGACTAAAATTAAATCCAAGGTGTAAATTGTGATGAGTGTGTATTAAGTTTAACATGTGGATAAAAAGAGAGAAGTACAAGGATAAAAAGGATAGAACGGTATAAAACAAATGTTATATTTATAAAGATAAGGAAAAAAGTAAACACTAAGATTTAAATGAGGATTGGAAGAGAATGAAGTAAATAGTAGAAGGATGAAATAAGGGTTATTAGAAGAGATAGAGAAAAAATATGAGATAAAAAGAGATTAAAAGGATTAAAAAAGGAAAAGCCTGAGATAAAGGAAGGTCATAAGCAGGGATCAGTGTGTTCTTGGATTAAAGTATAAAGATTAAATAGATTAAAGCAGCGACAGAAATGGAAGAAAGTAGATAGAAAAAGTATTGAAGAAGATAATAAGAAAAATATTATTCAAAAAGATTGAGAAGAAGAGAAGATAAAAAGCGATAGTTGTAATAAAAATAGGGATAGAATTAAATAGGTATATGGAATGGGAAAGAATTGAATAGTAAGAGGATAAAAGGCGATAAAGTAAGGGTTATTAAAAGAGATTGAATAAAAAGGGAAGATAGAAAGAGATTTAGGGGGATAAAAAACGGATAGCCTGGGATAGAAACAAGTATTAAAAGATATAAGTATATTCTTAGACGAAATTAGAGATAGAAAGAGATAGATGTGGATATTGAAAGTATTAAAAGAGATGAAATAAAGGTTATTGAAAAAGATTTATACAGAAGGAGAGATAAAAAGTGATTGAAATGATAAAGTGATAAATACTAAGATCGAGAAACTTTATCTCTTTTTTATCTAGAGATAAAAAAATATTCAAAGAGATAGGATTTCTATCCCTTTACTTCCAGCAGGGAACCTTGAATTAGCTTCAGGAACAAGTAGAGTACGACATTTATACTCAACGAATTAGAAATTGTTGACGGAAGATTCAGTTATATAAAACGATAATACTTTTGAAATAATAATTTAAATAAACCTTTCAAATATTACAAGCGCGGATGAATACAAAAGGAAATATTATGTCTTATACATAATGTATTACCATAAGACGTTAGTCTCTTTCTCTGATGCGAATCTCCCCAGTGAGCAATATGTGCTTTTGTCGTCTGCTAGGAGCGAATTATATGCCATTTACAACTTTTCATTTGAAAAGTCGCGCTAATATTATTATTATAAAAAGTAAATTATACTTAGGGAATGACATTTAATGAAAATAAAGATAACATTAGTGAGAACAATCGTTACAAAATTTACACGCATTTTCTTCAAATTTACCTATTAAAATGCTTCAAATGGAAAATATCAAAGTAACCATAATTTATTATGTTGCTGCATATAGATTAACTATAGAAATAATTTGCACAATAGTATTAGTTCTACAGTACAGTTGATTTAAATAGTTTCATTTTAAGCAATATACTTTTCGATTTATGAACGTGTTATTGAATCACCTACACTACGCCGTAACTTCCTTAAAAATTTATTAAAGATTTACTTACAAAGTTTAGTGAAAATTTTGTAAATATGTAAATGTCCTACTTCAATAAATGTTTAGCGTGAAACTTTTCTAAAAAATGCAAGTATATGTTTAATAAATTTTTAGGAAAATTTCGATGCTGTAGGCAATGACAGAAATTACCAACTCTTAAGTAATTCAAAGCGAGTGCTTCAAATTAAATAAATTTTTGTTTCAGGTTTATTGCCTAATTTAAAACCAATGAATGACCTTAAAAGAGAACCATATCAGAGAAAAAAGTGGAAACAATTTAATACATATTTCGACGAAAAAACAATAAAAACTAAGTATAGACTATAATAAGAATTTTAATAAATTTTATAAAATTAAATGTATTACTTTAAAAAATAAAGTTTTTTATAAAACATGAACATTAATAACTCCAGAAAATATGATTTATATTTTTTGTAGACATGTTCGTCCAATTATTATTTTTATTAAATAATGGTTTCCAAATACTTGTAAACTATGTTTATCAAACATGTAACCATTATTATTATAATAATATTTTAATTTTTTTTAATAAATTGCAATCACGATGTTTTCCTCAGAAAATATGGTAAAACATGAAGCAAAGTATATCTTACAAAAATAAAATGGCGGATTCTGTACACTAATATTTAGTTCATTTGGTACCAAAAAACTTTTTTCTAACAAAATTTCAAATTATACGAATTTTTAGCTATTGTCACTATTATATATGAAGTTTATAAAATCCCAGATGCACGGTGCACATTTTTCTATTATTGATAAGATTGTAAATGGTGCACTTTATGTATCTGTAATGTAACAAAAGCCTAAAAGAATTTCACTATCTCTATTTTGACATATAATTCATAAATTATGTATATATGACTTGAAATTCATAAATTGAGATAGAAATTAAATTTGTAACATTATGCTTAGTCCCACCGAATCGTCTTAACATTAAAATAAAGAGAAAAACAACACAAGATGTAAAACTTGATCAAAATAGAGAGAAATCCCACTTTTAATCACTTTTAGAGTATATAAGCCAAAGCTTTTTCATGAAAAATGGTCAAAGTTCCAGTGCAATTTTATAGATTAATAAGTCATTGTAGAACGTGCCTTCAGTTTTACTCAATATATAGTATTCTTTCTTTAATCAAATCGCGATTATCATGCAAGTCAACTTTGATTTTCACTTAAATACGAGTTTCTTTCTGTAAAAGGTGCAAAAAAGGCAAATTGACACTTAGAATCAATAAATTTAATGTTTTAACTGTCGTATTTTGCATATTAAGTTTCATTAACTGTAGTTTTTCGCTAATTCTTTCTTTAATATGCAATTCAGTCCGAATTGTACTCGATTACACCGTCCGACAAAATTAAACTTTTTTTGCACCCATGAACGAACCAAAGATTTTCGGAAACTAGAGCTAAAAAAAGATACCCGTATATTTAAAAAATTTTATATTGTTTTTCATTACATTGTTTCAGATATTTAAAAAATTATTTATAATTTAATTTATTACAACTCAAAAAAAATAAAGAACCCATTTTTAATTTAAATTTTTTTTTGCAGTTTTTTAAATACCACGGTTATTAAATTTTATAAAAATCGGATGATTTTTTTAATTTGTCCGCCATTTTGGATACGCCATTTTGAATTTTTAAATAACGAGTTCAGATTTGTAACTAGCGACCCCAAAAACCCTTAAATACGAAGTTTTATAAAATTCCAAAAATTGTAGGGCGGTATTCAATATATTGATTTAGCTTAGGGGTAGGTTTTGAGATAAGGGTTGGGGTGAAAAATTGAAAATGATAGGCTGTATGATATTACAATTAACCAACGATTACTTTTTAAAAAATCCAAATTTTTTTAGTTTTATTAGTATTTTTTTAAATAAATCGAAAGAGGGGTAGTTTTTGGGGTTGACGGTTTGACCTGAAATATTAGTAAGGATATGTTTAATAGTCCCAATAAGGTTTAAAGAATTTTTAAATAAAAATTTACCATTTTTCTATATTTTTTGCAATACAATTGGTTACCTTCTATTAGAGGGTTGTTTTTACCCCTAAAAACCGTAAACGACTTGATTTCGAAAAACGGCCAGACACGGGTATCTTTTTTTTAGCTCTAGTTTCCGAAAATCTTTGGTTCGTTCATGTGTGCAAAATCGTGTCGCACGGTGTTATTATGCAAGTTGTTTCTCTTACACTTAGAAACAAGTTTCATTCCTTAATAGGTGCAAGTAACGAAAATTAACACTTAGAAGCAGTATTAACTCTTGAAACAAACGCAAAAACCCTAAAGTTGTGAAAGTTACATAAATGTAACATTACAAACTTTCATTTCATTCCATTGAAACAGTATTCTGAAAACAAATCTTATAACGACCAGCGCTGTTAACTAAATCTAGGAGTAATCTGTAACGAAAAGTAAGTAAAATTTGTGTAACTAATTGTAAACATTATCATTGAATATTTAATAAAATTATTAAAAAGGTATATTATTGATTAAGTATTTTTACAAGGCTTCCATACGGTATTATTTTGTTTATTTATTTAGCTATTGTATATTTATTGTTTATTTGTTGTTTATTATTATTTGTTGTTAACACAAAACCCGTAATTTTGACAAGTTCAAACGATCCTACTTAAAAATAAAGGTCAAGCTTCACCAACTTGACCATAAACCTATAAACTCGCCTTTTGCTCGGGATGTAAGAAACTTTTGTATATTTTACCTGTAATATTCACGTTAAAATACACCTGTATGCTAAATTGCAGCTCCTTATGTTGAATGGTTTAGAAGTTAAGGAAGGAAATGGTCACTTTTGTAAATTTATGGCAAAAGGTAAAGAGTTATAAATAAGGGTTAATAAATTAACCCTTATTTTTAAATTAGAATATATTAATATTAAATATTTTTAAATAATAAGTATTTCTTATTGTGGATTATCTATTTAATCATCAAATTTCACTTATAGTCCAGTCGCCCTGTGAAAAAAGTGATCATTTTTTGCCAAAATTGATACCTGAAGTCTGATTGTGGATTCATATAGTGTGGAGTGGTAGTATGAATATGTATGTTTCCCACTCGAGATTTTTTAAGCTGTGCGTTATAAACAATTTTGATGGTACCGAAAAACAGTTTTTTGATGACCGTTCTTTCCCATCAAATTATAGGGGGGGAAGTTGTGAATAAAAGTTATAGAACTCGAAAATACCTTTAAAATGATGGGTCATATGTTAATATTGGTCCATTTGTTTACTTGCAAATGAATTTAAACCACTAAAAATGGCACTTTCTTATTTGTTTAATAACATGAACAAAAGTTAACAAATTCTTTCTATATTCTACAAAAATATACCTCTCAAGACCCTTAAGACATGTGCCAAATTTGAATCCGATTCGATAAATTGTTTATCAGAAATTCCATTTGTTAACTAAAAACATGGTTTTTTAAAATGGAATTTCTACATTTTTGGCCGGATGAAAATCAATTTTTTTTGTTGGGTTCTCTTCATGAAATGCCAATCTATCAATCACAATTTGTAAAAAATTGAATTTTTACAAAAAAAACTAGTTTTTTTTGGGGGGGGGGAGAAATTTATGGCTTTTAAACAAATTAACACTACATCAACCATTTTTACTTTAACAATTTTGCATAAACGCCATTTGATTACTTATATATATATATATATATATATATATATACACGGAGAAAATTTATTCTTGAAAATTTACTGAACTTTGTTCGGTAAAACTGGGATGAAGTGTCAAAACTGTAAGTTTTAAGGAACAGGACTGTAAAAGGAATTGCATTAAAAAATAATGTAAAAAGAATAAATCTTATGGTACATGTATTAGCCGTTCACTTACAGTTCGGTAAAACGTAGGGTAAATGTACACTATACTTAGTTTTATTGAAAGTTCGGTAAAACGTAAGGCACAGTGTTCGGTAAAACTTATATTTATCGTATAGTTCAGTAAAACGTAAGGTACAATGTTCGGTAAAATTTATATTCATTGAATTACTGAATAGTTCGGTAAAACTTGAAGAATAAGAAATAAAAAATAATGTCATTTCAGTAGTTCTACAGTAATACTGCCGTAAATCTCATTTTACCTACTTTAATCACTACCTAAACCCCCTACAATTATTCACAAACAAATACTTATTTATTACACCTGCCTACAGTACATTCTAAACGCATACATTAATACATACATCGCACGCTTTACATTATTGCTTCAGAAAGTTTCAACTGTCCGTATATATGAATCTCAATTTTATTTCACCGCTTGTGAGAAAGATTCAAATTAAGAAACAAAAGTTGTATAAAATAAAAGAATCATCCATATTAAATCCATGTTACTGAATAATTTCTAACTATATTAAAGGTCAATTTATGAAATAGTTTCAAATTATGTTTTTATTGTTATAAAGAAAAATGTTTAAATTTGTATTTTATGTAATAAAACAATAGTTTATTAAAATTCTTATTATTTCCAAATTTTTATCAAAAAAGATTAAAATAATCTATCTAGTGTCAAACACAAAAAATTGTTTTTCTTGTCTTACGTAACTAGAGCAACTTAAGTAATTAATGTAAGTTACGCAACCAGAGTAAATTTCGTAACTATAGTAACTTACATAATTAAAGAAAAATACTATAATTACATAACCAGACTAAATAACGTAACTACATTAAATTATGTAAATGGTCAAACTTACGTAAGTTTTTTTAATTGCATAAGGTGTTATAGTTACGTAAGTTATGCAACTTTGATCATTTGTATAAGTTACATAAGTTTCATCATTTACGTAACTTGCGTGAGTTATTCTAGTTACGTGACTTATGTAAGTTTGATCTTTTACGTAAATTACATACGTAAGTTACGTTAACTTGATAAATTACGTAAGTTACGTAAACTTGATTATTTAAGGAAGTAACGTAAACTTTATAAATTACGTAAGTTACGTAAACTTGATAAATTACGTAAGTTATTGTAGTTACGTAACTCACGTAAGTTGTATCCTTGACGTAAGTTACTGTAGTTACGTTATTTACTCTGGTTACGTAACATACGTAACTTACTGTAATTATGTAAATTACTCTGGTTACGTAACATACGTAACTTACTGTAATTATGTAAATTACTATAGCTACGTAATTTACTCTGGTCACGGAAGTTACATTAATTACTTACGTTGCTCTTGTTAGATATGTATGCGGAAACAATTTTTCTGTGATTGTCACTAAATTATTATGCTTTTCAATCTTTTGTTTCGAGTTGACATAAAACTTAATAGTTTCAAATACTTTTGTTTTTGGATTCTTTAAGAACTAAAACGAAAGTAATTTTCTATTTAATTTCGTTTCAGAAGCGGTTTCTGCTATAAATAAAACTATTAATTATTTGTTAATGAGTACAAATAGGTTAGAAACAACTATAACTATTAACGTCCAAGTTTTTTTTACTACGGGGCATTTAAAAAAGTATATTTCAATCCTGAAAACTAACAATTCAGGCAAATCAAGGATGTTTTACAGAACTATTCCTGAAAACTAACACCCGAGTCAAGTCAAGAAAGTTTTACCGAACTGTTCCTGAAACGTTAGTGGCCATCAAGGAAGTATTCAAAAGAAACGTTAAAATTTTATTTAATTTTTATTAAACGTTCAGTTTCAAATTTCTTTTAACTTTTACAGTACTAGTTTGTAAGAAATAAAGAAATGACATTAAATTTTAAATATTATTCCTGAAAAAATAATTTAAAAATTATTAAAAATTACTGTTATGCCACTATATCCCAACTTTACTAAAGAATTCGGTAAAATATAAGGAACAATTTTTCTCCGTATATATATACAGTGCCGCTCAGCAGGATTTGCCCACCCTGTCACAGTTAAAGGTGTTACAAAAAGTTTTATATTTTGATATCTAGTAAAGATATCGAGGTTTTCAAGGTCTCATTTTAAAGCTAACATCTTCTACTTTAACAATCATAAAATAATTAATTAAAAAAATTTTTTTTTTAATGTTTAATTACTGTTTAAAAAAAACGAAAATTTCAATTTTTTTTGTCGATTTCAAACAATTGTAGTTTTTTAACAAGTCATCGCAAATTAATTTTCTAAAACGCATTTTAAAGCTTGTTTTATCACCTTTAAAATGCTTTTTTTTAAATTGTCGTACGATTTTTTTTCAAAAAGTTATTATCATTTCTTTAAAAAAACAGCCCTTTTTTTAAATAATTAATATTTTGAAAACGGTTAATTTTTTTAGAAAAAGTTTAAGACAAAAAATGTTCATTTCTGTATGTACATTGAAGAAAAAAATATAAAAAAATTTTTTGAACAAATTTTTTTTTTACCACATTTTTACCTTATATATGTGAGGCGTTAATTAAATGTCAAGGACGTCATTTTGACGAAAAAAATATTTAATATTTCAACCGTAAAAATGTTTATTAACAAAATTTTAAGTGTTGATATTAAATTTTATTTAAATACTTCGAAAGCAAAAGTGTTGACTACCGTTTAAACACTGTTAATTTATCTGTCTTTCAAGCTTGTACATATGAATTTTATTTAAGTTAAAAATATGTATAAGGTAAAAATGTGGTAAAAAAAAATTTGTTCAAAAAATTTTTTTATATTTTTTTCTTCAATGTACATACAGAAATGAACATTTTTTGTCTTAAACTTTTTCTAAAAAAATTAACCGTTTTCAAAATATTAATTATTTAAAAAAAGGGCTGTTTTTTTAAAGAAATGATAATAACTTTTTGAAAAAAAATCGTACGACAATTTAAAAAAAAGCATTTTAAAGGTGATAAAACAAGCTTTAAAATGCGTTTTAGAAAATTAATTTGCGATGACTTGTTAAAAAACTACAATTGTTTGAAATCGACAAAAAAAATTGAAATTTTCGTTTTTTTTAAACAGTAATTAAACATTAAAAAAAAAATTTTTTTAATTAATTATTTTATGATTGTTAAAGTAGAAGATGTTAGCTTTAAAATGAGACCTTGAAAACCTCGATATCTTTACTAGATATCAAAATATAAAACTTTTTGTAACACCTTTAACTGTGACAGGGTGGGCAAATCCTGCTGAGCGGCACTGTATATATATATATATATATATATATATATATATATATATATATATATTAGGGTGACCGTTATTTTGCCAAAGTTGAAATTTCTTAGGTCGCCGCCACATTCTAAAGAATGTGAAAAAATGAGCTATGCACAAGAAAAGCCTAATCGATCAATATTAACCCGTGCCACCGAAGGGTTAAAGTTTAAATGGGTTTAACATAGGATTAGTGCACTTTTATATATTTTGTATGAGAACTTTTTGTTAATTATCTTTTGCCTTAGCGACTGTGTTTAATTTAGTGAATGAGACTGAATTTTGCTCATATAAAAATATTTTAAAAACAACAAGGTCAAACTAAATAGTAATATGTAATATTGACAGTTGATAGCTGTCAATTAAACTGTCAAACTTTTAAAAACGAGAGTTTTTGACTGTTTTTACATTAAATTGCTCAAATAAAAATATTTTCAGGGTATTGAGGTAAACCTGAATAGAAATATGTAAATTTGATAGTTAATTTGATAGTTCAGATGTCATACTTTTAAACGGAGACTTTTTGCATTAAATTACTTGTATACAAGTGTTTTTAAGCACACTGAGGTTAATCATATTAGCGACATGTATTTTTCACAATAGGCAGCTGTCAAAAAATTAATAAGAGTATTTTACTTTTTAACCACAAAAATTTAATTTGTAAGTAAGTACCTTTTTCCATAAATTTGCTAAAAAAAGTTTGATATCTCAATAGACAGTTGTCAACTGTCAAATTTACATATTTCTATTAAGGTTTACCTCAATACCCTGAAAATATTTTTATTTGACCAATTTAATGTAAAAACTGTCAAAAACTCTCGTTTTTAAAAGTTTGACAGTTTAATTGACAGCTGTCATCTGTCAATATTACATATTACTATTTAGTTTGACCTTGTTGTTTTTTAAAATATTTTTATATGAGCAAAATTTGGTTTGATTTACTAAATTAAACACAAAAACTGTCTAAATTGACACAAAAACTGTCATTTTAAATGATTGACAGCTTTTTTGACATCTGGAAGCTGTCAAACCTTATTTTTGACATCGGATTCGTGTTCAGCACATCAAGAACCATAAATATGAATGTCGCTAAGGCAAAAGATTAATTAAAAAAAAGTTCTCATACAAAATATATAAAAGTGCACTAATCCTACACTGTAAAAATTTTTTTCGAAATTTTTCGAAAAATAGTTTGCCAGTTTTATTTCGTAAAGGTTAGAAATTTTTCGAAACAATAATGTGGAAAAATTTCGAAATCTGTTTCGAATTTATTCGAACAGAGTGGTAAGAAAAATTTCGAAACTCCGTTCGAATTTTCTAGCAACGTGTTTAGATATATTTCGAAACTCCTTTCGACTTTTTTCTAACCAAACTTTAAGAAAAATTTCTTCAACCTTTTCGATTTTTTTCGAACAAAATATTAAGATAAATTTCGAAACTTTGTTCGATATTTATAGGAACGTATTCCGATATTTTTCGTAAAATTTTTGGATATTTTTCTAACTAAAAATTTAGAAATATTTCAAATCTAATAAAGATTTTTTGGTCTACAAATAGTAAGGATGTTTTTTTATTTAATTTGATATTATTTTTTCACTATTATTAACTGCAGTTATTTTATTAATGCTGTTCCAATAAGCATACAAATTATAAATGGGTGCAAAATAGAAATAAAACAGTTTAATCATATAAGTATACATTTATTAAGTTTTTCTTTTATTATAAATTAACAATTTTAATTATAAATGTGTCTGGTAATTATTACATTTAAATTACAATTATTTCACATAATTTTTTTATTTCGTTGAATAAATTAATTTAATTATTTTCACATAACATAAACTGAAAATACATCACTTTTTTGTCACACGAAAAATAACTTGAAACATAATTCACTTCACAACGAAAAAATTTATACTTAAAAATAAGCACTTCAGTACAACATTTCAGAACGATACCTTACAAAAAAATTAATTCATAACCAAATATTAACTTTAAAATAATTTTGTCACGCGCGATTTTAGTGTCTTTCTGACGAATGCTAAAAAGCAACTGACGCCCGAAAGTCTTTTGGAAGAAGATTTTACAGTCAATACTTAGAACTCACAAATACTTCAAACTTTCTTCCTAAATGAATCTATAAGAAAAAACTAGACCCGAAAAACTTATAAAATAGACCCGTTTACAATAAGAAACCCTTAAAGATGGTCAACCGAAGGCAAACCAGATGTGTCAAACCATTGGAAAAAATGAAATACTTTTAAATTTCAAAACTTTGCTTGCAGGAAAAAATTCTTGTAATAATAAAATAATAAATAAAATTTGTTTATTTTAATTATTTGTTAAATAATAATTATTTATAAATTGACTAAAATTATGATAAAATGTTAAATTATATTTATAAAAATATTTCTGAATTTTTGACGGTCAGCATTTTTAAATAAAATTTATGATGAAAATGATTTATTATTAAAAAACAATAGTTAATTTAACAAAAACTTAATAAAAAAGGAGGACTATATAATCCATTAATATAAAATTTTTATATGTTTAAATTCAAATATCTTTTTAACTATAGTTAAACCCCATTTAAACTTTAACCCTTCGGTGGCACGGGTTAATATTGATCGATTAGGCTTTTCTTGTGCATAGCTCAACTTAACCTAATACAACGTCGATACCATATTTCTACTTAACTCTATTTTTATAATTTCTTTATTTAACCTATCGACCAGTGCCAGGGCTTCCATTTCCCGTTCCTTTATGCCCTTTTTGGCTTTGTCATTACTCTCTAAATTATTATACTTTTATTTATTTTCCTTTCCTTTTCTAAACCCCTCATCCATTCTTCCCCTTGTCCACAATAATCCATGATCCATCTTACTCTTTCATCCATCCCTATTAACTCTTCTTCCTTTCTTTCACATCTATCAATCACATGCCCCCAATCATTCAGTTCACTTCCACACACTCTACACATCTTTTCCTCTTCATTTAACCAATATCTACATTTACTCATACCCTCACCCATTCTGAACCTTAAGGCGGTGTCAAAGTCGATTGGATTTTTGCATTGAGCTTCAATGGGAAAATCACATCGACTTTGACATCCCCTTAAGGGGATCCCACTTACCGACAATGCAGATCTAAAATGGTTGAAAATCTTCAACGACCGTTTCTTGGAAAATATAAGATATTATGACATAAATGTAGGTAATTCATTTTTTAACATAAATACACGGGATGAGTATTTTGTTTCTTGTAATTATTTAGAAAACTGTATTTTTAGAAAGTTAAATATGAACAGTTTTTCTGGAACAGGTCTTTGAATACAGATCAAACTGCAACGACCTTTTCTTGAAAACAACAAAACAAAATCATTTTTCCATTTAGGAAATTTAATTTTGTACGAAAATACAAAGGATGAGACTAATTTGCTATTCAGAAATCAATAAAAAAAAATTTTTGAAAAGTGTGTAACAGCTGTTCAGTAGCACATGATAGTTAATTTACTGACAATAATTTTTCTTCAACAATTTAAACAAAATAAATGTCTCACATTCTGTATTTTTCATGAGACGCCTGTTTATCCCGTTTATCTAAATGCTCCAATAGTCATTTGATCTAATTTAAAGGTTACAAATGTTAAAATGATCTAAAAAACATGAAATATAATGTGATTTTATATAAAAGTCTAATTAATAAAAGGAGTTTATTCTATACTTTTTTAAAGCCAATATTCAAAATATCTAATTCGCATTTACTATAATCATAAACAATTATAAAATTTTCACGCAAACTTCAACTGATAAAATCGTTGTATAAGCCAAAGTTTCTTTTTTATAATTTTATGATAACCTAATTTAAAAGTGTTACAATTGAGGATTTGGATTCTAGAACCGGATTTTCGCTCGGAGCGCAAGCGTTAATACCAGTCAGTGAGCAGTGAGCGCCTCTGGGCCACTCACTGCCACCCGACTGGTATTAGCGCTTGCGCTCCGAGCGAAGAACAGGTTCTGGAATCCAGCTCCTCAATTTTTAATTTTTATAAATCTCATATGATCTAATGTTTGCTTTAACAAATGTTGATTGCAAATAATATTAATATAATCTAAAAATCACTTCCCAGACAGCACGTAAGCTTGTAGCAACCTTGCGACAAGCTTGCCACGCAATATTGCCATTCTTTCCGTAAGCTTACCTGAAGCTTGAAATGTCCCATCTGTCACAAGGTTACACTGTAAGGTTATCGTAAGTTTGCCTCAATGTTGCTCAGTAAGATTGCCGTAAGGTTACTGCAAGATTGCAATAAGGGGATAAACAGGCGTCTCTTTTTCATCGCTAATAAATTTCCACTCACAAAAAAGTAATTAAATTTTGTTATTGTTAATTTAAAGTTAAAAATAATTAAAATTTGACATTTTTTCCCTTTGGCGCCATCTTTTGGTTCTATGTACCACTAAACAACTGTCACATGTGTTCTTCTTGTAGCAAATTGCTATACAAAGCAGTTTACATATATTAAAGTTTTTTATTGTTGATTTTATATATAATGAATTTTATGATGTGTATTTTTTTTAAATTAAGTTATTCACATGGAAAAATTATTTTGTTTTGTTGTTTTCAAGAAAAGGTAGTTGCCGTTTGGGATGTTTGAAACTGTTCATATTTAACTTTCTAAAAATGTAGTTTTCTAAATAATTACAAGAAACAAAATACTCATCTTGTGTATTTATGTTAAAAAATGAATTACCTAAATTTATAATGATTTTTGTTTACCATATAATTTAACGTATAGATATTATCCATTGTCCCCATCCCTGTTCTGAACCCTGTCTGATTATGTAGAAAACCTCCTGTCTTCTCTACTTCCTTTTCTAGTCTCCCTCTCACAATTAGTACCTCCGCATATACTTTATAACCTATCGGCATTAAAGTAATTCCCCTGTACTCATTTACTGATTTTCCTACCCATTTTTTAACTAGTGGTACAATCAGACCCGTCTTCCAATCTTCCTGCCATCCTTCCCCTCTCCACAATTTCCCACATTTTCTTCCTCACCTTTTCTCCCCCCAATTTCAATGCTTCTCCCTCTATTTCATCATGTCCTGCCGCCTTTTCTACTTCCTCCTTGCTTGCCTCCTCTATATCATTTTTCTTTATAAACTTTCTTCCTTCTTCTCTGATTCTATTATCTACTCCTCCCCTCATTCTCTTAAAATAGTCTGTCCATTCCCTCATTCCAATCTCCGGATTTATATCCTTCCTATTTTCTGTCTCTCTGTATTAATTATAACAGCCCTGCAAATTTGGACTTTTTTGTGCAAATAAGATGGCTCCAGGTGTTTCCGAAGGCATTTTGCGCGCTGAACACGAATCTAGGTTCAAAAACTTTCCATCACGTCAGGTTTTCGAGACAAAGGAGGATGAATCCCCTAAAAATAGCGTTTTTGGCCATTTTTGAAAAATTGTAGAGCTAAACACTGACGGGCTAGAACCATCGCTGTTGTCAGAAATTTACAATTGATCTTTGCTCTTTAAAATGAGCTCAAAGCCAAATTGATTGCATGAACACTTAAAGCAGGGGGTGGGTTTATGTCAAGGGGTGCAAGAAAAAAAAACACATTACGGAGGTCTTTAAAAATTAATCAGATTTACTTCAAAATTGTTACTCGGGGGTTTTTGGGGTGGCTGATTACAAATCTTCATTCAGATTTAAAAAATTCAAAATGGCGGATCCAATATGGCGGTCGAGATTTATAAAAATTAATTAGATTTACTTGAAAATTGTTATTCAGGAGTTTTTGGGGTCGCTGATTACAGATCTGGCAAATATAGTAATATAAACTCTATAGTGTAATGATCTTAAGAAAAAAAATAAGGTTTATTATATTAAACCTGATTTTTATCAGCTTCACCAAAAGCTGAAAGTTTATTAGTTAGTTTTGAAAGTTATTTTATTAAAATGGTAAAAAATGACTGTACGGTTTAAATATAGAATACAGTTAAATATTAAATTTCTATAACCTTTCACAAAACAAAATTTAATAAATTCTATTACTTCTTAAAATCTTATTTCATTTTATAAAATCCGCCATTTTTAATTTTTAAAACCTGACTAAAAATCTGTCATCAGCGACCCCAAAAACCCCCGAGTAACAATTTTCAAGTAAATCTGATTAATTTTTATAAACCTCGACTGCCATATTGGATCCGCCATTTTGAATTTTTTAAATCCGAATGAAGATATTTAATCAGCGACCCCAAAAACTCCTGAATAACAATTTTTAAGTAAATCTAATTAATTTTTATAAATCTCGACCGCTATATTTGATCCGCCATTTTGAATTTTTTAAATCTGAATGAAGATCTGTAATCAGCGATCCCAAAAACCCCCGAGTAACAATTTTTAAGTAAATCTGATTAATTTTTAAGGACCTCCGTAATGTGTTTTTTTCTCTTGCACACCTTGACATAAACCCACCCTCTGCTTTAAGAGTTCATGCAATCAATTTGGCTTTGAGCTTATTTTAAAAAGCAAAGATCAATTGTCAATTTCTGACAATAGCGATGGTTTTAGCACGTCAGTGTTTAGCTCTACAATGTTTCAAAAATTGCCAAAAACGCTATTTTTAGGGGTTTCAACCCCCTTTTTCTCGAAAACCTGACGTAATGGAAAGTTTTTAAATCCATATTCGTGTTCAGCGCGCAAAATGCCTTCGGAAACACATGGAGCCATCTTATTTGCAAAACCCATGCAGGGTGATAATTATCTCCCACTCACGCCCTTCCCTTACTGCCTTCTCTACTTCTTTGTTATACCTTTCTTTCTCCTCTTCTCTTTTCCGTCTTAATAATTTTTCATGCTCCTTGTGCAGTCTTTCCCAGTCTTTCCCAAAACTCCCTTTCTCCACTCCTTTATATATTCTCTCATCAACCTCCTACTCCTCTCACATTCCTCATCCCACCATCCTCTGTGCTTTTCTTCTTCCTCATTTTTCTTCTGTCCTTTTTCCATTTTTACCTTTTCTATCTTCCTCTTTAACCTTTCTATGAGCATGTTCACATTCTCTTCCTCTGTTAGTTCTTCTCCGTCGTCCTGCATTTTCTTTTTAAAATCCAACAACCTGCTTACCCCCCATTTCCCCATCTTTGTCTTCTGTTCCCCTTTTCTTTCCTCTGTTCTTCTCTCTTTCTCATTCCTCCACTGCCCTTCTATTTACGCTATTATTGGAAAGTGCTCCGAATCAGTTTCGCATCCCACCATCATTTTTTTATTTTACTGCTCATTCTTTCTGCTGCTAATAGGTAGTCTATTACCGTGTCCCCTTTTTCGATGAAAGTAAATTCCCCCCTTTCATCTCTTCTCGCGTATCCATTACATATCACCCATCCCCTTTCTTCTATTAATTTAATTAGCTTTCTTCTTTCCTTATCCACCTCTATATGCCTTGATATTCTTTCAAATTTCTCTTCTTCCTCATTCCAATCCCCTCCTCCCAGTTCTCCCGTCCACACATTAAAGTCTCTTATCAGAACCAGTTAATCCTTTCCCTCCTCCATATATTCTTCAACTCTCTGCCATCCGCTTTCCTCGCCCCTTCTTCTATACACTCCTACAAAATTCCACTTTGCCCTCCCTACCCTTGTACACCTTGCAATGCAACCTTCTGCATCCTACGAAATTGTAGATTCCTCTTTAATCCCCACCCTGACTCCAGATACCATTCCCCCTACTTTTCTACCCTTTTTATGCTCCTTCGTGGCCGGCTACATCCTCCATCTATAACCTTTCGGTAATCTTCTCTTCATTTTTCCTTAATCTTTTTGGTCCACCCAAGTTGCACAGAAAAATACTATATCCAACTGTTTAGATATTGAGGATTGCTTTTGTTTATTTAAATTTTATCTTTTGTCAAGAAAAAAAACCATTTTACAACTTAGACGTGTACTTTGAGAAAAGATTAAGATTAACTGTACAACATTATAAAATATAGAAATTCTTTAAATATTGAAAATAAAAATATACCTTTTTTCCATTGTAAGCGTAAGTGCAATTTGCAATAAACCGAACAGATGTCAACGCAATTAAGGTTTATGAGTTTTACTTGAAAATCTCAAATTCAGGTAAATTAAGGGTCTCAGAAAAAAGGTTATTTTCCTTCCCACGCGAGTGCTAATGATTTAGAAACGCCTTCAACTAGTTAGTAGCCAATGAAAGCCTTTTTTCTGGCAATCACCCACTACTACTCTTGCAGTTTCCCTTTTTTCAAAATGTATACTAGAAACTAAGAAATAAGATTGTAACCAGATTCGGAACTGAGAACATCTCTTAGTAAATTTAATAAACACAAAATGTTATTTAATTCTGTGTCTTTAATTATTTACATGCCTTATTAATTTAATGCATGCACGGAAAAGTTTTATTTAATTAATTAAATTTTTCTTGTTCAACTTCATCAATACAAACACCAACCCCTTTATACCCTCCCGAAACCCTTCCTCCTCATTCTTTAATCCCGCAACATTCTAGAAGGACACCTTTAACTTGTCGCCATTCCTTCTTCCACTTCTGAAACCTCCATTCTCTAAACTTCTCCCTCTTCCTCTTTCCTCTCACCAAATCCCACTTCCTCACCGACATCTCCCTTCTCTCCTTCTTTCACGACCTATCTTCCTTAACTACCCATTTAACCCCTTCTACCCATATTCCATCTCTACCCCAGACTACCCTATTGCCCTTGCCTCTTTCCTTACTTACTTTCTCTTCCAACAAGAACCTTATTCTTCTCTCTCTCCATGTCCTATCCTCCTCAATTCTCTCTCTTTTCCCCCTTAATTGACTTTTACGTTTCAACACTTGCCTCTTCTGTTCCTCGTTCCCCAACTTCGTTACCCAGATCTTAAAATTCTCTTCTTCTCTTCCTCCCAATCCCCTTACATTTTTAACCACTGCTTTAACTCCTATCTCTCCAAACAGTTTCTCTGCCACCTCTTTCCCACAGTCTTGTGTTGCTTTTACCCCCTTTATTACAATATTATTCTTCCTTTTCTCCCTTTCCATTTGATCCATTTTACTATTCAGTTCAACAACCTTTCTATTTAATTCTTCCTCTCTGCTGCCTCCCTCCTTATTTCTTTCTCCCACTTCAACTTCCTCCTTTTCCAACCTCTCTAATCTAACCTTTATTTCCTTCACCTCCTTTCTCGTACCTTTCCTTTCTTCTTTACTCTTCTTCTCCAAGCTATTTAATCTCTCCCATACTTCTTGTTTTTCTTCCTCCCATTTGTCGTCCCATGCTTTTCACATGTTTTTAATCTCGCCTATCTCGTCTCTTACCTCTCCAAACTTATTTTTAATTCTGCTATCTAATTTGTCCATTTTCTTGCTCATTTGCTCCCCCATATTCCTTATTAAATTAACTATATTTTCCTCCTCTTCACATTCACTCGACTCTAAATTACCTTTTATTACCCCCCCCCCTTCGGCCGTCTCCGTTCCTTGTCCTTCCTTCCTTCATTTTGCCATGAAAGCCGGCGCTAAGCCAGGATTCTCCTTCGACAGAAGTTGCTGGTTCGTGTGCCTGCCCCTTTTCTTTTTCTTGCTAGCTACTTCACTGAACGTCAGCATTTTCGACCCACCTTTTCCCCTTTTTCTGTCGTCCCTGAGTCCTTTGATTCTACCGCCAGTCTCATGACTGTGTCGCCGTCTTCGTTCTCCTCTTCAAGCCCCAAATGCTTTCCTCTATCGCTCTTTCTGGGAGTTCTAAACGTCGCCATTCTTCCATTAGTAGATTAGTCATACTAATTATAAAAAAATCAATCTATATATCTATACACTTCTTGTTCGTAAAAAATCGTAAAAAGTGTGCAACGTTTGAGCAGCCTAGGTGCTCTAGGCTGCATAATGGGGGAAATCATCAGTCGCTCGCGCTAAAGTTAAATTCAAACCTTCAAATTCGTAAAAGTTGTCATAACATTAAAAAAATTGATGAATTTTGATAATTTTTTTTAAACTGGGCTAAATTTTTCTAAGGAATTCGAATTTCTATTTGGTTTTTGAAAAATTTATAAATAATGTTAAAAAATTAATAAGTAAAAAAAAATTTGTTTTTCTTTAAATTCATTTTTTTTAATTTTATATTTTTAACTTCTTGAAAAATAAAAGCAACACTTATTAATTATTTTTACATTTAAAGAATTAAGGTTTTCCGAAAAATGCTATTCGCAGAACTTTTGTCTCCTTCAAAATTGAGGTATTTTCGAAATATATGCACAATTATTAGTATAATATTGTTTATTTGCAGATATTAAATCAATATAAGATATAGTTGAAAATTGAAAAAGATCAATTAATTATGAGAATAGAGTGATGTATGTATAATAATTTTTTGTTTAATAATGATAAGGCCTAAATACGGTTTTGTTTAGATGATGTTTATTTACAATCCCTTACTAGTTTCGAACCATATATGGTTCCTCATCAGGGGATGATTAATTTTGATAAATACATCATTTGAAAATAAGACAAACACAAAAGATTTCAAAAGGGACTAAAATTATAACAAGATCTGAAAAAGAAAATAAAATTGTTTTAAATGTAATTATAATGTGTATTTTTTAAAGGTTATATTTCAATTTGTGAAAGAAAGAAAATAAAAATTTTTTTCTCTCACCCTTTAGAAAAAACGTAAGCACATAACAAAAAAAATTTTTCAAAAAATTTTTTTTGCTTTTTTTCCATATTTGTAATTTTTTTAATTTAGTTTGTTTTAAAGATTTTGAAGAAGCACATTTTTATAGAAATGTGCTTCTGTGATTAGAGAGTTTTGACAGAGAGGTTGGGTTCGAAAGGTTGGGTAATATGGTCCAGGTATAGCTGGTAAAGAAGAGTTCTACCCAGTAAAAAAAAAGTATTCAGAATAGAAAAAAAGTATTGGTGGTGACGTTCGGTGAATGCGTTTTCGCGACAAAACCGTATTGGTGGGTTACGGTGAATACATTTTGCTCACCGTGAATACTTTTTGTTTTAAACTCTCGATTTATAGATTCCTAAGCAAAGTTGAGAATATATATGAAGAGCGTGAGTAACGTGATGTATAAAAATGGCTATTGCGAGAAGGAAATAAGAAATTTTGAGTAAAAACGAAAAATTAAATGTGAAAAATAAATGTCAAATGTTGATCGATTACCATATGCTTTACTATGCCTACAATGCATGACAGATTAAAGGGATCATGACGTTACCGGCAGAAAGTTATTAGGAAAGGCGGAAAATTTTGAATTTTTAATGAATTTTTATTCATTAATTATAATTAATAATTATAATTAATTAATAACAAAATATTAATTGCGTTCACTTGGATTTCTTTTCAATTTCAAAATTTTCCGCCTTTCCTAATAACTTTCTGCCGGTAACGTCATGCTTCCTTTAATCTGTCATGCATTGTAGGCATAGTAAAGCATATGGTAATCGATCAACATTTGACATTTTTTTTCACATTTAATTTTTCGTTTTTACTCAAAATTTCTTATTTCCTTCTCGCAATAGCCATTTTTATACATCACGTTACTCACGCTCTTCATATATATTCTCAACTTTGCTTAGGAATCTTTAAATCGAGAGTTTAAAACAAAAAGTATTCACGGTGAGCAAAATGTATTCACCGTAACCCACCAATACGGTTTTGTCGCGAAAACGCATTCACCGAACGTCACCACCAATACTTTTTTTCTATTCTGAATACTTTTTTTTTTACTGGGTATGTTATTAGATTTTTTAAAATTATGTTTTAAAAGAAGTAATTAAATTATAATATACTTTATCTAAATTATCTATATCTGTTCTATAATTAATACTATTAGTATTGTTTTTTATATAGAACATTTCTAAATTTTTTTCTTTTCCAATCATTGGTTTCAATATGTAAAATATTTATATTATCAAAATCAAAAGAGTGATTATTATCAACGGTGTGATTAGTTAAAGCATTAACATTTTGATTGTTAGTTACATAACGTTTATGTTCTTTTATTCTAGTTTTAAGATGTCTTAAAGTTTCTCCTATATAACAACTGTTGCAATTTTTGCATTGAATTTTATATACACATCCAACTTTCTGACATTTCTCTGTAGAATCTTTAAAATTAGGAAAGATAGTAATTTTTAAATTATTAGAATTAGTAAAAACTAATTGAACGTTATGTTGTTTGAAAATATTAAATAGAATTTCATCAAAATTTTGAATATATGGAATTGAATATAAGGGATTGTAAATAAACATTATCTAAACAAAACCGTATTTAGGCCTTATAATTATTAAACAAAATATATCATACGGTCAAACAACCAAAAAATTACTATGTATAATAATATTAATAATGTATAAATACATTAAGTATACTTAATATTATTTAGTATTGCATATAGTCGAAAGTGTATAATAGTATTACACTATAGAAGTAAGTTTTTCTATATGTATATAAATAAAATCATATTATTTATATTAAAAATGTATTAAATTATCATAATTTCGAAAATACCTCAATTTTTTAATAAGAAAAAAGTTCTGCGAATAGCATTTTTCGGAAAACCTTAATTCTTTTGCTGTAAAAATAATAAATTAGTGTTGCTTTTATTATTCGAGAAGTTAAAAATAAAAAATTTGAAAAAATGAATTAAAAAAAACAAAAAAAATGTTGTAATTATTTATTTTTTAACATTATTTATAAATTTTTTAAAAACCAAATAGAAAATTCTAATTCCTTAGAAAAATGTAGCCCAGTTTAAAAAAAATTATCAAAATTCATCAATTTGTAAAATGGTTGATGTAATGTTCATTTGTTTATAAGCCAAAAATCCCCCCCCCCCAAAACCAGTTTTCTTTTGAAAATTTAATTCGCTACAAATTGTGATTGATAGATTGACATTTTATGAAGAGAACCCAACAAAAAAAATTGATTTTTATCCGGACAAAAATGTAGAAATTCCATTTAAAAAAATAATGTTTTTAAGTTAATAAATGGAATTTCTTATAAACTATTTATCGAATCGGATTCAGATTTGGCTCACGTCTTGAGGGTCTTTAGAGGTATATTTTTGGAGAATATCGAAAGAATTTGTTAACTTTTGTTCAAGTTATTACGCAAATAAGAAAGTGCCATTTTTAGTGGTTTAAATTCATTTGCAAGTAATTAATTAAAAATTAATTTAGGAAATACCATTTCCGACTTAAAATTTATCGCTCTTTCGGAATATGAAGCTTAAATTTGTTATAATTATCTCAAAAAAAGTTTATAACAATTTTATTGCAAAAAAACACTTTTTAAGAAAAAAAATTTTTAAATGTTATTTTGACATGGAAAATTAAAGCATCTGGTCTTTAAAAAAACAAAATATCGTGTCCTCGAACACTCAGCTACAAGAAACCATAATGTTTATTTAAAATGGTAAATCCAATATGGAGGCCATTTTTTTATAAAGTAATTCGATTTGCTTAAAAATGGTCATTCGGGGGTTTTTGAGGATGCTGACTACGAATCTCACTTCGGAACAATATTATGTTTATCCTTAACGTCCGTTAGCCGTCAACAAAATTTTATCGACGTTGCCCAACTTTTCCCACTAGAAGGTCTTTGAGGGAATAATGATTTTCTCGATTAGTAGAAAACAGTTCTGTTTTTTACTCATATCAAACAAGTTAGTCTTTTTGGGAATAATGATCTTTGGTTTTTTACTAATCTGTTCTGTTTTTTACTAATCAAAAATTTCAGTATTCCCACAAAGACTAACTTGTTTGATATTCATATTTTTCTGAAGTCAGATTTATAATCAGCATCCTTAAAAACTACCGAATGATCATTTTCAAGCAAATCTAATCACTTTTTAAAAAATTGTCCGAAATTTTTTTTTGGCCTTTTGCATTTTGAAAAAATGGCCATTTTCTTATCCGCCATCTTGAATTTCAAAAAAACGAATTATGGTTTCTTTTGGTTGAGGGTTCGAAGAAGCGATATTTTGTTTTTTTAAAGACCAGATGCTTTAATTTTCCATGTCAAAATAACATTTAAAAAAAATTTTTCTTAAAAAAGTGTGTTTTTTGCAATAAAATTGTTAAAAAATTTTTAGAGATAATTATAACAAATTTGAGCTTCATATTCCGAAAGAGCGATAAATTTTACGTCGGAAATGGTATTTCCTAAAATTTTTAACTAATTATTTCATAAAAAATAAGAGTCGTGAAATCATGGTACACTGTTAGAAATATATAGTTGAATTTTCAATAACATGTAAGTGAAGTCCACATCAATACGCGTTACTGAATTTTCAATAACATTGAGTTGAATATTCAATAACAACTGTAGTTGTAAATTAAATAACATAGAAATGAAAATTCTATAACATAGAATTGAAAATTCAATAACATGGAATTGAAAATTCAAAAATGTGGAATTAAAAATTCAAAAATTACTTATTTCTACATATTGCCATTCGACAAAATTAACTGATAATATACACACAAGTAGATTAAAAATTTCACTATTGCTGTTAACTATTATTCAATAATTAAAAAATAATATTATTATATATTAAAATATGTATTTTGTTTTGAATTAATTTTTAAACACTCATTTTATATTTGAAACACTGTAAAAACAAGAAGACTTTCACGCGCGGATGTAGTTCCTCTGGAAAATGCTGTAAAGCAACTGACGCTAAAAGGAACTTTTTGACCAAAACTTCTAAGAAATTGTGAAGATTTTTCAAACATTTCTTTATTCGAAAAATTTCACAAAGTTTTAGTCTAAATAAACCTATGATAAAAAACTGGTAATAAAAAAGTTGTTGAATTTTTAATTCTTTTCTAACCGTGTACATTTTGCGTCCACGTGGGCTGTAATAGGTTAATAAATTATAATACCGTCATATCCAATTATTCCAATTCCTAAATGTTACTGTATAACCTCACATTTAAAAAATTATTAAAATTAAGAATTATTGTAATTTAAATAATTTTCGTAAAAGGCTTCTCGCGACTAATATCGTTGAAAGGTGATATCCTCGGATATCACCAAGAATAAGCTGCGTCAGCACCGCAGCGAAAGCGAAGTTGGCCTATTTGAGCATATTTTCTTTATAACTAACAAAAGGTTAGTTAACAGTAAATTTTATAAATTTCAGGAAATTCTTTAAAATAATATTATTATATATTTCTTTTATATATATATATAAATATATATATATATATACTAGGGGGCACTGCCCCCCTGCGCGCTCCGCGCGCCAACCCCCTAATTTTATATTTACTTCTATTTATAGGTAATATAAAGATTGTAAAATGCGATCTTATGATATTAGCCATTCTGAAATTTTTAATCTTTGTCATCAATTTTAAAGTAATATAACCGCCTGCAAGTAAAAAAAGTGTCTTTGGCATAGGTTTTGACATCTTATTTAACGCGCGTATTTGAGGGGGCAAGCTCTGACCTGTAGGTAACACAGATCAAATTTTGACGTAATGTGATGGCCCACATTAAGGTTTCTTTTAAAACCCGTAGCTTAAAAAATAGGTAAAATTAAACATGTATTTTGACATAATGTAAGGAACTACACAGGGACTTAAAAACCTTTTTTCTTTTTTGAAAAGACTTACACTTTTTGACATATAGGTAAAAAAAGATCAAATAAAACATTGATTTTGATGTAATGTGAGGCCGTTATTTATTCTCTTTTTAACCTATAGGTAAAAAAATAGGCTAATTTTGACATAAGTTTTGACGGCCCTTACTATAGGGAGCCCTTAGAAATCCTGACTCTGCGGCGGCGAAATGTTTTTATATAATAACTAACGATTTCCCCCTAATTCTTATATTTATTATAATGTTTATTTTCAAATCATGTTCTCTTAATATTAATGCATGGTAATAAGTTAGAGTAAATTATATCAGGCGATACTAAAAGAAAGCACTTAAAAAGAATTTTACTTTACGGACATGATTATGATCTTATAGTGCACTTATAGATACTTCTTTATACCTTAAGGTAAAAAATTGGTTAAATTTGGCATAGATTTTGCAGTATCATCAAAGGCAT
Source organism: Leptopilina myrica (nomen nudum) (assembly GCA_032872475.1). Lineage (NCBI taxonomy): Eukaryota > Metazoa > Arthropoda > Insecta > Hymenoptera > Figitidae > Leptopilina > Leptopilina myrica (nomen nudum). The sequence continues at coordinate 14,608,723 of CM065462.1, read as the reverse complement.
TATACGACCCTTTTTACTTGCAGCTTTAACAATAAATCAAATCTGACATAAATTTTGACATCAATTAAGGGCCATTATATGAACGTTTATGACATGTAGGTAAAAGAAGAATGTAAAATTACATGTAGATTTCGACGTAATGTAACAGACGTTTGTGGGCCTCTTTTTACCCGTAAGTCAAAACTGCCCTAAAATTGTCCTAAATTTTGAGGGTAGCAGAAATTATTTAACAATTTTTGACATTTAGGTCAAACTTCCCTAAAATTGACCTAAATTTAGAGGGTAGCGGAAATTGTTTGTCAAATTTTGACGTCTATGTCAAAACTGCCCTCAAAATTTACCTAAATTTTGATGGTAGCAGAAATTGTTTGTCAAATTTTGACGTTTAGGTCAATACCGCCCTCAAAATTGACCTAAATTTTGAGGGTAGCGGGAATTGTCTGTCAAATTTTGACGTTTAGGTCAAATTGTCCTCAAAATTGACCTTAATTTTGAGAGTAGCGAAAATGGTTAAATTTTGACGTCTAGGTCAAAAATGCCCTCAAAATTGACCTAAATTTTGAGGGTAGCGGGAAAGGGAAATGACTGAATCAGCGGCGGCGACGGCGAAATGATTTTATATTAATAGGGAGGTTCCGCCCTTCTGCGCGTCAACCCCCTAATTTTATATTTACTTCTATTTATGGATAATATAAAGATTGCAAAATACGATCTTGTGATATTAGCCATTCTCAAAGGACCCCGCACAAAATGCATTGGAATTGGCTTACCGTTAATTTTGTTCAAATTTTCAGAATTAGAAGTTCTAAGTGTCCTAATTAAAGATATAATTTTGTTAAACTCAAAACTTCACTTGTTTGGCTGAAAACAGGGGGTGAAAGTACCCCCTGTCTAAGGCATGAAATGAACATTTCAGTGCTTTTAGCCAAATAAACCATTATTTTTGGTAAGTTTAATGTCAGAAGTCACCAATATACATAAAGAGAGAACTCTTAATGTTAAACAAATAAAAATGTAAAATATCAACCCTCAAAAACTACCCCTTGTACAGTTAAAACCATATAGAAAAGGAAAAAACTATTTTAATCACAGAAAATATTTTTATAAATAAAATATTGACTTTTCATTTACTAATACATATGAAATGTCATATTTACCCTTACAAACAACCACAACAACAACAACAAAAAGCAACCCCTTTTATATGTTAAATAAATCCAGTAAACCAGATAAATGAACAGTTTAAACAGAGAAAGACATTTGAAAATAGACTGGAAGTAATTATTTAATCTTCCGTGATTTTCAGTGCAATGTTCAAAATAAAAAAGTACCCTTATGAAAAAAACAACCCCTTAAGATTTAAAGTGAAAAAAGTAAAAAATCCATTTCAACCAAAGAAAACTATTAAAAATAGTAAACAGTTTATTATGTTTAAAAATCTTATAGTATGTAATTCTTGCCTTTAAACTGTATTGACTATATATGTGTTTTCGTGTGAATGACGCCAAATGGTGAAAGGGTAGGAACACCAGTGCGAATATCGATATGTACAATAGTATAAAGTAAGTATAGCATAAGCAGTACATACAATCTTCCTAATATCATATGGCTCCGTCTTTGTGTTGTGTTCTGCGCACGGAAGACTGCGCCTGATATTATTTTGCAGATGGTCCCTTTCGCTTTGGAGCGTCACATATATGATTTCTTTCATCAGCTAATGACATCGCTTGAAAGGCAACATTTGTTACCAGCTTACTGTATATCCTACAATATCTGGATAAAGAATATGTTAATCATTGTTTAAAATATTGTAGAGTACATTATTTAAACACATTTTTAGAGTTTCATTGATTTTTCAAAGATATTAGCATAGCATCGTTGTTTCAGATTGCGGGTATTTTGCAATACTTACTTTATACTATTGTACATTTCGATAATTGCACTGGTGTTCCTACCTTGAAGTAAATAATAATATAAACAAAATGCGTTGCTATGTTTGTAATGCAGTTTTTCAACCTAGACAAATGTCATCTATTGAAGGAGAAGAAAATGTTGATAAGAGCGAAATTGCAATTCGTTGGCGAGAAGAAAGAGGCTTTCCACCGCTTGCAATTGGTATTAATACACGTGTATGCATAACATGCAAGCGACTTATTAATATTGAAGTTAATGAAAATGAAAATAATCCATCTTGTTTAAGACTTAATGTCTTAACGCAAACATCGAGCCATACGTGCCTTATTTGCAATCGGATAGATAATGTAGTACGACTTTCAGACGAATGTCGTGTTAACATTTTTGTCCTGAAAGACATTTACGTTCAAGAAAATGTTAGGTGTTGTCCAGAGCATTTAGATGAACACGGTTTCATCCCTGCAGATCTCATGCAACATCTTCGTTTTATGAATAGATTTTATTGTATTAAAGGTCCTCAGTTATTAAAGTTTTTAAATGGTCTCAGCGGTTCTGTGAAAAAAAATTCGAAAAAAAAATTCGTAGATGAAAGCGATTTTTCGGACGATTAGTTCAAATCATTTTCTCCAATAACTAAGGAACAATTTCGAGATTTATATTCTCTATTCGATCCAGCGCAACTGGTACCAGGTCAGAGATATATTTCAAAGAAAGACCTTTTAGTATTTTTATGCAAAATGCGGCAAGGTCTACCAGATGAATTTCTTTCAGTTGTTTTTAATTATCCCAGCAGACAAAGTGTTAGTATGGCTGTTAGTAAAGTAAGAATATTTTTAATGGAATCATTTGTTCCTCAAAACATTGGACTTAACGCAATAACGAGACAAGAATTCATAGAGAGATATGTACCTAATTTTGCAAATACATTATACAATCCGACACCAGAAAATCGTAATGCAATTGTCATCATCGACGGTACTTACGCAAAAATTGGGAAATCTAGCAATTTTCAAGCTTTACGACAATCGTTTAATCTTCACAAGAGTTGTCATCTTGTTAAGCCCATTCTTTTGGTGTCAACGAATGGATACATTCTTGACATTCACGGACCATACTTTTCAGACGCACGAAATAGCGACGCCAACATTTTAATACAAGAATGTGAAAGAGATGGTGCTCAAATCAGAGAATGGTTAGACGAAGGCGATATAATTATTGTTGATAGAGGGTATCGCGATGCGATTCCTTTTCTTGAACGGATGGGTTTAATACCCAAAATGCCACCGTTGTTGGGTCGTAATGAACGACAATTCTCTACTGAGGATGCGAACGAAGCTCGGTTAATCACAAAAATAAGATGGTTAGTAGAATCGCGAAACGGGCACTTGCAATCTATTTTTAAAATATTTGGTAAACCCATATCAATGACACATGTTCCTCATCTTGGTGATTTTTATCGCATTGTTGGCGCGATAATAAATAAATATCGTGGTTTAATAGAAATGGAAGTAGCTACAGTTGAATTAGCAACAAAAATGTTATTAAAAGCTGAAACAGCAAATAAATTAAAAACAAGGGTTGAAGAAGAGGAACTTTTCCGAAGAAACGCACAGTGGGTGCATTTAAACGAAAACGATCTTCCATATTTTCCTCATCTTTCTATGGAGTATTTGCGTCACTTGACATTCGGGGTATACCAAGTAAACTTGGCACCATCTTATATTCAGGATAAAGTCCATAGAGATGGTAATGAAGAATTACAACTAGATGCTTTGATGAATGAACCTGGTTTAATAAGAATGCGCATTTATTCCAGATTTCGAAATGCTACGCGACATCAGCTATGGATACTTTATGATCTTGAAGAAAATAGAGGTGAACAGCAGCAACCTATCCGTGGTTACTATTGCACTTGTAAGTCGGGTGCAAGAACTTTAGGTACTTGTGCTCACGTTGCAAGTGTTTTATGGTACTTCGGATATGCTCGTCACGAAGAACACGTGAAATACCCTTGGACGGATCTTTTGGACAGCGTGTTAGATGCAGGAAACAGAAACAACCCTGTCAATGAATAGTTTTTTTGGATGCATTGCAGCAAAGTCCTTAAAATAAGATTTGCTACTAAGTGCAACTTGTATATATGTAAATAGGTGAGATTTTTTTTTAACAAGAAAAGGAGTACAAAATCTTGTACCTGCAGCCTCCACGTGGCGTACTCTGGGTAGAAAATGTTTTTCTAGCGAATGCAGGCATGTTTTTGAACAATATAATAAGATTGAAACAAAACATTTGAGAGTTTTCACAAGCCTAAAGACATGCAATATCTTCAATGAGTTATTTTCTTTCTATGAGCCTAATACTTAGAGGGATGTTTATTATAAATAGCGTCGAATATTTAAAATAATATTTTATTTTTGTTACATGTAGGAGGTAGTTTCTTTAACAACTACAAACATAATAAACTGTTTACTATTTTGAATAGTTTTCTTTGGTTGAAATGGATTTTTTACTTTTTTCACTTTAAATCTTAAGGGGTTGTTTTTTCATAAGGGTACTTTTTTATTTTGAACATTGCACTGAAAATCACGGAAGATTAAATAATTACTTCCAGTCGATTTTCAAAAGTCTTTCTCTGTTTAAACTGTTCATTTATCTGGTTTACTGGATTTATTTAAAATATAAAAGGGGTTGCTTTTTGTTGTTGTTGTTGTTGGGGTTGTTTGTAAGGGTAAATATGACATCTCATATGTATTAGTAAATGAAAAGTCAATATTTTATTTATAAAAATATTTTCTGTGATTAAAATAGTTTTTTTCTTTTCTATATGGTTTTAACTGTACAAGGGGTAGTTTTTGAGGGTTGATATTTTACATTTTTATTTGTTTAACATTAAGAGTTCTCTCTTTATATATATTGGTGACTTCTGACATTAAACTTACCAAAAATAATGGTTTATTTGGCTAAAAGCACTGAAATGTTCATTTCATGCCTTAGACAGGGGGTACTTTCACCCCCTGTTTTCAGCCAAACAAGTGAAGTTTTGAGTTTAACAAAATTATATCTTTAATTAGGACACTTAGAACTACTAATTCTGAAAATTTGAACAAAATTAACGGTAAGCCAATTCCAATGCATTTTGTGCGGGGTCCTTTAATATCTTTGTCATCAATTTTGAAGTAACATAACAGCCTGCAAGTAAAAAAATTGTCTATGGCATAGGCTTTGACGTCCTATTTAGCGCTCCTATTTGAGGGGGCAAGCTCTGACCTGTAGGTAAAACACAGATCAAATTTTGACGTAATGTGATGGCCCACATTAGGGCCCCTTTTAAAACCCGTAGCTCAAGAAATAGGTAAAATTAAACATGTATTTTTATCCGTTATTTATCCTGTTTTTGACCTATAGGTAAAAAAATAGGTCAATTTTGACATAAGTTTTGACGGCCCTTACTACAAGGGGCCCTTATAAATTCTGTCTCTGCGGCGGCGAAATGTTTTTATATAAATAGGGATATATATATATAAACATATGTATGTGTTGTGTATTTATGTGTGAATATACATGTGTATGTAAATAATAAAATTTTTTTTATTTTCTTTTTAAAAATTATGTATATTTGTTTTGTAATATTTGTTATTTAACACTTACATTTGTTTATAAATTAAGATTGAATTATTTTAAATATTGATGTTTTATTGCTTCCTCATAAGGAAGCTTTGCATTCGTGACGATTTTCAATTTTTCAAAACATGGTTACATAGACTCATTTTCATCTAGGATATATGTATATTAAATTCTGAGCAAATGTCCAGATGTATGTGTATGGGTGTGTGTACGTCACAAAATATTGTGTACAAATTATCTCTAACAAATTTTAATGGATTGCCCTGAAATTTTGCAAGTTTATTGCAGTCATTAATACCAAAAATCTGACACAAGGATTTTCAAATTTATCCACAAAATTTTTTTTTATACAATTTTTTTAAAATTAAAAAATTTTTTTTTGTATTTTTTTAAATAACTTTTTTATTTCTTAATATTTTCATAAATTATTCTCAAAATTACATTCCTTACAAGAAAACGAATCGATTGATATATACAAAGTGCACATTTCATCAAAATTTATAAAATTAATCAATATTTTTCTTTTTCACAACAAATTCAAATTTTGCGTTTTTTGAAATATTACCTTAACATATTAAAATTAAATTAAGCAATTGGTTTATGATACTTTGAGGAAGCGAAATGGTCATGAAATGAACAACTTGTTTTTACCTTTTAGTAGTTAATTTTAAAGTATAAGTTTTCTAATTATAAAATAAAAATATTTCTACTTACATATATATATTCTCTATATTTTGTTAGTCTAAAAATATTGAGTTTAGGAAAAAGTTGGCAATGAATGAAAGTTTTAGTTTTATTTCGACTTTTAAGTTGTGTAATTTGTTGTGTAATTTGGATTTCCGGCATTCTAACCTAACTTTTGAGCACGGAAACATGGCATCTATCGATAATATTTTAAGTACAAAATCTTGTACGATGTGTAATAAAACTGTTGTTGATGCTGTTTTTGCAAGGTTTGCTCAGCTCCCTACCATCCTTGATGTGCTACTCGCACTAATAAACTCGAGAACGGGGCATATTTAAAGTGCTGCAAACCTCGTTCGCCAAATCCTGAATCAATTAGTAATGAACTATCGAGAGGTGACAGTGCTTTTCAAATTATTACAAATGAAAGCATTATAGAGATACTTAAAAACACAATTGGTGACCTACGTATTGAGTTGAAAGAGAATTTTACTTGTATGACAAATTCAATAAACGATTTATCATCGAAAGTGGATGCTATGACCTTGAAAGTTGGTGTAGTGGTTTCATCGGTGATTGACCATTCAAAGAGAATTGGAAAAATCGAAGGTACTTTGAGTAATCTAAATATCGATTCTTTTTCTAATAATTGCTTGGCTGAGGTGCAGGTTCGGCTTTCTCGTTCCTGTAACATTATTATATTTGGTTTTATTGGTGATACTGTTGCCAATTCAAATGATCCTAATCAGGATAACATTTCTATGTTGGTTTCCCAATTTTTTTCTAAATTTTCTTCTCCTGCTCTATCTCTTGACACTAATTCTACTCGAATTCGTTTATCTGCCCAGGGGCAAAGTCACCCAGGACCTGTAAAAATAATTTGTCATTCGAGGGAGAAAGCAAAAGCGATACATCTGGCCTTTATGGTGGCAAAAAGAAGCGAATTGCATCGTCCTGTACTTCAGGGAATGCGTCTCTCCTGGGATTTAACAAAATTACAATTAAAAGAGATAACGGAAATGAGGAAGGAGTTACATCTACGTCACTAAGCAGGAGAAACGAGTGCGCGCATACTGTATTGTCTTGGTATACCAGTGAATGTGACCGCCCCTCTACGTCAGAAATAAGAGTGGGGCCTGTCCAGTAACCGGGTAGTTGTATTAGTGTTGATCCACCATGTACGATCCCCTCTCACCTATTACTTAATAATAACTCAGCTGATGTCTCTGTTATTTCTATTTATTATAAAATGTGAGAGGTGTAAGGAGTAAACTGGATGTTCTGCGTCAAAATTTATTACTAGTGAATTTTAATGTCATTATTTTTACCGAAACCTGGTTAACTTAGTTATTCACCAATGCTGAATTGAGATTTGTAAACTATGACGTTTTCAGATTTGACAGGAGAAATACATCCAGTGCGTGTTTACGTGGTGGTGGTGTGCTGATTGCCAGTGACTCAATGCTCAATGCTACGTTGCTTACGACGAGTGAAAATATTGTTGAGCCTATTTTCATTAAATTTTCTTTTCGATCTGTTTTATATGTTATAGGAACTTTTTATATTCCTCCTAATTCTAGTATTGATAAGTATCAGATAGCGTGTAATGTCATTGAAAAAATTGTAAACTCTTTTTCAAGCGCTATGTTAATTATTATTGGACATTTTAATATGCCTTTCGTTTCTTGGCGTTCACTTTTTAACAGCGGGCCTGCGTGCATCTGTAAGTCACGATCTCCACGATCTTATAATCTAATTGCTAATATTATCTCTAATATGTTGGACTTTTTGAATTTAAATCAAGTTAATTCATTTGCTAATAACTCTGGTAGTATCCTCGATTTAGTGTTTTGCAATTTTTTAAACTTTACATTAAACCTCACGTCTGAACTAATACTACCACTCGTCAAATTTCACCCACCTATGATCTTTACAAATAGTTTTGACACTTCAGCGAACGTTGATAATTCTATTGATCAGATAAATATAACTAAATATGACTTTAATAATTTAAACATTTCTGATTTTATTATATTTTTATTTTTAAATAATATAAATTAGAGTAATGTTGTAAATACGCTTCGTCTAGATGATGCATTCTCTGTTTTATTACTATATATATATATGTCGTAGCCGAATAGAAGAATCCGCCGTTTAGTTAAACGCCTAGGCGGTTAGCTAACCGGCGCCCAATAGACAAATGAACATAATAATTGCTCATATTCTTCTATTGGCCTGAATGAATCCGTCAGTTAGCTAACCGCCTAAGACGTTTTAGGCCAATAGACGAAATACAAACTCACGAAATATTATTAAAAAATAAAATAATTTAATTAATATTTAATTTATTAAATTTTAAATTTAATTTAATGAATATTAAATTATTAGATTAATAAATTTAATCAATTAATTAATATTGTAAATTATTTCCTTTATATTTAATTTTAATATTGTTAATTGGAATAGAACAATTATATTGTATATTGCAAACTCACGAAAATTTTGATTTTCAGTCTTTTATTTTATGTTATTTTTTTTCTCTCTTCAAAACTATTTGTTCTGTCTGTCTATGCGTCAATATTGTTTTCTTGAGTTTGTATTCGTCTATTGGCCTAAAACGTCTTAGGCGGTTAGCTAACTGCCTAGTCAGTTGGCTAACTGACGGATTCATTCAGGCCAATAGAAGAATATGAGCAATTATTATGTTCATTCTTCTATTGGGCGCCGGTTAGCTAACCGCCTAGGCATTTAGCTAAACGGCGGATTCTTCTATTCGGCTACGACATATATATATATATATATATATATATATATATATATATATACATATATATTTATATATATTGCTATTAATCTTTTCGTGCCTATAAAAACCATTTCACATTGAAATTATACATCCTGGTTTAGTGTTGATCTTAAGCGATTGGTTGCGTTAAAAAAGACTGCTCACCTTAAATATAAATTAACTAACTATTTAGTTTTTTCGAATTTGCGAAAACAGTGTAAACAAACATCCAAATTGTGTTTCAATAATTACATATCTCGTATAGAAAATTCTGTTCTTACTAATTCTAAATATTTTTGGAGCTATACTAATAAATTGTGTAAGAGCAATGGTATTCCAAGTGAAGTATTTTATAATGATTACACTGCGAATACAAATTTGTCAATTGCGAATTGCTTTAAAGACTTTTAGTTCTGTTTATACACAGCCATCGACTAATGTTTCTGTTAATGACTTTGAAGCCCATGCTAATTTTATCTCCGTTTCTCATATTTCATGAGGTAATTATGTCAAAACTTAAAGCATTAAATGTCAATAAAGGGGCTGGCCCTGATATTGTTCCTCCTTCTCTTCTGAGATCATGCTGCCACTCTTTTGTTGAGCCACTCTACATTTTGTACAATTGGTCTTTGTCTTGTGGTGTCTTTCCCATTATGTGAAAAGAGGAACTATTGTCCCTGTCTTCAAAGATGGTAATAAAAAGACGTTACAAACTATCGACCAATTGTTATATTAAGTACAGACACGTTCAACCTATTTTCCCACTCTCTTTGTTCGGATCATTTTTCAACTTTAGCACTTCTTACACCTTACATACTGGGACAATTGTTGATAAAATAAAGAGGAAAAGTAGAAACTGTGTTGTGTGGTGTACTCTCGTTGCGGGGGTAAAAATTAATGGAACTCGATTTACACCGATTTGCACATTTTTGCTAGGTTGGACGTGCCTGATTAAGTACTATAGTAAAAATTTTTGAAAGTATAATTCACGATGATCTTCGGTATCAGCTGCAATCTTTAATTATTAATGAGCAGCATGGTTTCATGAGGGGAAGGTCTACTTTAACTAATTTAACAATCTTTTCTAATTTTGTATTAAACAAGCTTGAATCAGGATTGAAGATTGATGTTGTGTACACTGACTTTGTCAAGGTATTTGATAAGGTTGATCATGGGATTCTCCTGGCAAAGCTCGATGCTCTAGGTTTCTCTGCAAAATTAATTATTTGGTTCAAAAATTACTTAACGGATAGATTATTGTAAGTTAAAATTTGTCAATAAATTCTCAGATATTTTTACGGCTACATCTGGGGTTCCCTAAGGTTCGAATCTAGGACCCTTCTTATTCCTATTATTCATTAATGATATTAAATCTTGTTTTAAATGAAGTTTGTTTCTACTGTTTGCTGATGATGTTAAAATTTTTAAAACTATTTCAAGCAATAACGATACTCTTGCATTACAGCATGATCTTAACCAATTTCTGGTTTGGTCATCAAAGAATAATCTATTTTAAATATTAAAAAATGTAGTGTGATCTCTTTCACTAGGCCTAGAGAAATTATTAATTGTAATTATTCGATTAATAATCAAGTTATCAATAGAGTAACTACAATTCGCGACCTTGGCATTTTGATTAAAGTTAACTTTTCCTTTTCAGAACACATTCCTTATACAATTAATAAAGCTACTAGAGTCTAGGGCTTTGTTACGAAAAATGCTAAACATTTTCGCAATTTAACTGCATTAAAGTCTTTGTATTTTTCTCTTGTGAGATCACTGCTTGAGTCTCTTTCTGTATTGTGGCGACCTTGTTAAGCTAAAATATTGATTGAACTTGAGCGTGTTCAAAATATATTTTTGTGTTTTGCGGGTAAACAACTTGGCTTAAGATATAATTATTATATTATAGAAAAAAAACATTTCACCAAGTCTGGACTCGAACCCTGAACCTTGTGTTCAGTAAGTTCAAGCAAGATTGGCTCACAGGTAAAACTCTTGCTTACTGTACACAAGGTTTAGGGTTCGAGTCCAGCTTGGTGAAATGTTATTTTCTAAATTATAAAATTATTTTAATTTTATCTTAATATTACTCTGCAATATTACCTTAATAGAAAACTTTACACTACCTCCAGGCGGATATTTTGATATCCCAGTAAGATCACTGTAATATTGCAGTGGAGATTACGAATCTCCAGTGTAATATTACAGTGATGTCACTATAAGCTTACGTGATGCTTGGGAATTTTGTTTCTAATGAAAAAATATAAATAAAATTCTTGTTTATTCATTAAATATACACTTTTAAGTTTTTTTATTTACTTTACATGCTCGAGTAATAGTACTGGAATGTTACATTAATTTTGCTTTGAAAAATTTACTGTAAGATTACTGTAATTTTATACTAAAATATATCAATAATATTACTTTTGGGGAGAGGGCCCTAAGGTGGTCACCCATCTTTTGAACGACTGTAGATTTCAAATGGAATTATATATAAAGGTCAGTAGTACGGCGTTTGAAACTTTATCTTATTACCTAACTTCCTATCATAAAGTTTTTTTTATTTCATTAATAAAAAAAAAGTTATGGCACTTTTTAAAAAAAGTTGAAAATTCGACTTTTAAAAAAGTGGCCCAAAGATGGTCACCATACAAAAATTCACTAAAAAAGTTTTTAAAAAATGTAAAAACGTATTATTAAGTTGTTTATTTAATATGAATTGTTTTTCAGGATCACAGAAACATATAACATATTTTTTTTTGCACTTTGTCCTTTCGTCAAAAATGATACTTTTTGTGTATGTATTAGACAGGTAAAATTTTGAAAATAATTCTTTTTCATTATTATTCATTATAAAACCTAAAAATTGATAAAATTCACATTCACAGCGATAAATGTTGATAAATATAGCGTAAAAACACATTTTCATAAAAAATCAAAAGTGACCACCTTGGGGCTAAAAAAGTGTCCACCTTAGCACAATATTAATTATATTTATTTGGAATATTATTGTACGATATATAAAGATAATTATAACGATTTTTACTAATTTAAAATGGTTAATTTCGATGATTTTAATACCCTGAGAAAAAAATTTCTCGATCATTTAAAAACAGAAATTTTACGACATTCACGTTACAAAGAGACTCATACGACTATTTACCTCAAAACTTTACTAAAATCTTTGACTTCTCAAATAATAACAATAACAAAAAACATTTGAAGATACTAACTAATATACAAAAATTTTCTCAGGGTGACCACCTTAGGGCCCTGACCACCTTGGGGCCCTCTCCCCTAATAATAATAATAATAATAATACAGGCCGACACTGATTTTGGAGCGGCAAATGTCAAAGATGTTTCCGATAGGTTTTTCACGCTGATTAAGAATCCATAAATGAAAATTAGCCATCAGCTCTAGTTTTTAAGAAAAGTGGGGTTAAAAGGTCAACAATTAGCGTTTTTGGGAAAGTTTGAGCACCTCTAGCGAAGAAACGAAAGATTGTAGAAACTTCGACTGGGGTAAGGGTACTCAAAATTTGCCAAAAATAGTTTTTGACTTTTAAAATTTGACTACCATTAACTTTGTGGTTATTGTGCAGGAATGGTATTTTCACGGATTGTTGGTGAAAGGTTAAGCTTTAATTTAGGCCCAAGTAGAAGTTTCTACGACCTTTCATTTGGTTGCTGGAGGTGCTTAAACATTGCCAAAAACGCTATTTTTGACCTTTTAACCCCGTTTTTCTTGAAAACCAGAGCTGATGGATAATTTTCATTTACGGATTCTTAATCAGCGTGAAAAAAACCTATCAGAAACATCTTTGACATTTGCTGCACCAAAAAGTTTTTTTTTTAATTTTGTTGGCCTGTGTAATAAGGGACAGTATATTTAATTTAAAATTATTTATTTTATTTATTAAATTATTAGATTATTATTCTTGCTTTCTTATTCTTATTTTGTACAAAATAAAAAAGAATTATTTCAATAAATGTTATAAATAATTTAATGTAAAATTAAAATTGCACATTTTGAAATATAGAACTTTGGGAGTATTAGCATAAATGATTATTATAACAATATATTACCTTAATATATTACGATGGCTGCGCAGGACAGTAGTGACGTGATCACACACTCAGGTGTGTAGCGGTACGGATTACTACTTTTTCGAGCACACTCAAGTCGGCCCAATCGCTCAACTTGGTGACCGGTTCTAGTTGACCTCCTACCGCTCCTTTTTCTCTCTCCCTTTCGGCTCTCCGTGCTCTATCGGTCTCTCTCCGTTCTTCCCTTTCTGCTGAAGTTGGAACTGCCAAGGGTCCCTGGCTTAAATCTTCGGTGATGGGAAACGATACATATGAGGGGCCTGCCATTTGGTACCCTGCTGGTTCAAATTCGGGTGAGGGGCGATGTGGATCTGGCATTGGGTACAATGTGTCTCATACTTGTGCACGTCGTTCCAAATACCTGGCCAATAATACTTTCGTGCTATTGTATCGTAAGTCTTCTCGATCCCTAGGTGTCAAGCCGATGCTTGGGCATGTCTGTCTTCCATTACTCTCGCTCGGTACTCTTCTGGTACAACTAGCTTCCAACCATCTTCATCTCCGTTTATCGGCAATAAAAGTGGATTACTCCGATGGCTATATAGGTTCTCGTTCTCCACAATCCATCCAGGAAAACGCTGAGGGTGTTGGCTCACCAATTCGCGGCGTTTGAGGTACCATTGGTCCTCAATCAATTCATACGCGGCCGTCAACTCTTCTTCCTCTTCTTGTAACCTGGACATTGCACCTGGGACGTGATGTAGTGCACCTCTTTTGTGAACTATGTCAAAGTCCCACTGTTGCATTTCCAGGGCCCATCTGGCCAACCGGCCTGTTGGATTTTTTAAGTTCCTGAGCCATTTCAGGGCACTGTGATCCGTGATCACATGGAATTTGTACCCTTCTATGTACGGCCTGAACTTTATGATCGACCACAGTAATGACAGACACTCCTTTTCTGTCACACTGTAGTTTCCATAGAGATAATATAAATAGAGTGGGGATGGTCTGTATAGAAGCGTCCGCTTGATAGAAAGAGAAAGAAGATTTAGCACCAGTAGGTGTCTCTCTTGCACTGGAGCAGAATAAAGGACAGATACTGGTGTTAAATCTTCTTTCTCTCTCCAACCCATTCTGCTTATGTCAGGACACTTCCCCCACACGCTACCACTTATACCTTGCCTACTCTATTATATTATCTCTATGGTAGTTTCCCTCTGGCTCCGTCAAAACTCTACTGATGTAGACTATTGGGTGCTCATCGTCTTCAAACTCTTGCGTCAATACGGCCCCAATGGCTAAGACTGGCGCAGATGTCAGCTTCTGTTTGAGCTGTTCAAAAGCTTCTTGTTGCTCGTCCTCCCACTCTCATGCTCGGCCTTTATGTAGCAACTTCAACAATGGTATTTTGATTTCGCTGTCGTTTGGAATAAAACGAGAATACCACCCGATCATGCCCAAGAAGCGTCTGAGTTGTCTTACGTTCTTCGGCTCTGGGTAGTTTCTCACCGGCTCTGATTTATTCGGATCTGGCCTCAAACCCTCTCTGTCCAATAAATAACCCAAATAAGTTACTTCGGAACACCCGAACTCACACTTATCTGAATTAACTATCAATTTCGCCTTGTTCAATTTCTCGAGGACGAACTCTAACCACTTTACATGTTCTTCAAAGGTGTCTGTGATTACTATGATGTTGTCCAGATACCCGAAGACATGCGGCTCTACTTTCGGTCCCAGTAATGCGTCGATTAGGCGTTGGAACGTCATCGGCGCGTTCATGAGCCAGAATGGCATTCGGCGAAACTGCCGCAGTCCTGACCCAGGTATGGCAAAGGCGGTATACTTCTTGCTCTCTTCGGCCATTGGTATTTGGTGATATACCAGCTTGAGATCTACCTTCGACAAGTATCTGGCTTTTCGGAGCTTATCCAAAATATAATCAATGGATGGCAGTGGATACCCATCTTTGATCGTAATTTTGTTAACGTTTCTGTAGTCGTTACAGGCTCGGGGTATGCTTGCAACAAGCAAATCTTGTCAGACTGCCCATGGTCGTACCTTTCTGAAAAGGGCACATCGACTTCCTGACTCAGGGCTAACCTCATCTCGGCCCTCAATAACCTTTCTCTGAGCACTTGGGATGTACGGGGCACATGATTATTCCCCAAATTTCAATTTTCTAATATACAAAACATGGAAATTTTTATCATCGAAACTTCATTTCGCATAATTTTCAGATTTCGAAATTTCATTTAACATAATTTTTAATTTATCGAATTATTTTTATCCTAATATTTAAATAGTTGAATTTTTTTTAAATATAATTTTTAATATGTCGAAAAATTCTTTGACATAAATTTTGTTTTTTCGACTGAATATTTTTCATAATTATTAATCCTCCGAATTGCCATTTGACATAATTTTCAAACCTTCGAAATATTATGTTACATAATTTCATTTATCGAAATTTTATTGGTCATAATATTCATTTACTCGACTTATCAAGTGACATAAAACGCTTTTACTCAAATTCTCATGTGACATAACCTTCAAATCTTCGAAATGTCATATTTAAGAAATCCCATTTAACGAAATTTTATTTGTCATAATGTTCATTTACTCGATTTGTCAAGTGACATAAAACGCATTTACTCGAATTCTCATGTGACATAAACCTCAAATCTTAGAAACGTCATATTTAAGAAATTTCATTTATCGAAATTTTATTCGTCATAATTTTTATTTATTCGAATAACCATTCAACATAAAATCTGTTTGTCCGAAATTCCATTTGACATAATTTTAAAAAAATTAAAAATTTAAAAATTATGTTAAATGAAATTTCGAAATCGGAAAATTATGCGAAATGAAGTTTCGATGATAAAAATTTTCATGTTTTGTATATTAGGAAATTGAAATTTGGGGAATAATCATGCGCTCCGGGACGTACCACTGATACACAATTGGTGTCTCAGTAGGCTTGTCACGACCTGTCCGACTTGCATGGCGTTGATAACCTCCCATGCTTGGCTAACGCTTGGGATCTTAATCAACTCGCGCATGCGTCTCTTATAATATCTCATCTCGCTGATTGCCTTTGCCATTTTAAACAATTTCAAAGAAAATTTCTAAGTTTAAAATTTAACATATTTCGAGGGGGTGCCCAATTAGTATACACGGCCCTGTATGTCTCGAAAGCAATGACGTACTCGCTCGACGGGGCCCCCTTTTCAAATTTTTCTTTTTCTGGCTGACTAGTGACTTTTCTCTCCCAGTATCTCTTCTTCCCGTTCGCTCTCTCTCTCGCTCCCTATAGCCGCTATTACTACTACTGAGCTACTTTTCCTGGCGCGCGTGAACTTTCCCTTGGCTGTTGAAATTTAAATATCCCGGCGCGTCTTTTCTCTTGACCGACCGGCGCACTAGTTACAGTCACGTGACTAATGTTCAATTTTGTTTCTGTTTACAATGTGCACAACAAAAAAATTGTATTTTTATTTTTTTGTCACACGTTCAACAGGGAATTTTTATTTAAAAATTTCACTGGCTGTCTTTCGACAATTTCTGAGAAAATTTTAAAATTTTTGATTTAATTTTAATCGCGGCAAGAATATTTTATAAGTTAAAAAAAATTTAATTTCTATGGCAAAGGTACTACACTTCTTTTTTCTATCTTACGCACACTATGACAGAGGAAACATAAATCTCAACATTTCGGCATCTGGCAATTTAAATTTTCGAATTTTCTGACAAGATCTGGCTGTCTCTGTCAAATTTAAAATTTCAAAAATTATGATTATTTATTTCTGAATTTTCTGGCTAAATTTAACAAAGTAAATTTGACTGGCTCTGGCTACTGAAAAATTCAGAATTCTGTCAAAATTTTACACACACAACATACAATATTTTATTTAAAGCCGTGTCTCGGTTCGAGCTTGGCCCCACGATGGGCGCTAAATTTTGTAACGTATTACTTTGAACATTTGAAATGTTTATTCAAAATTCATGCTTTCGTCAGGCAAAATCTGACGCATTCAACAACAATAATTTTAAAGGAAATATAACCCAATAAATTCCGCCGTCAGGCGCCAATTAATTTTTTAAGATTAATTAATAAACTTAATTTGACTCGACCAACAACTACAAACTCAACACCTCTGAGCTTCTTTCTCACCCAAAGGGAATTCTGCTCAAACAGTTGGCAGCAGAAAAGCCAACGGTGAGACACGACTGGCACAGTATTGGTAACGAGACTTACCCACGGCGAACACTGTCTTTAGTGTTCCCCACCTCCTCTCTCGTGAAACTCCCTGTCTCGGCTCAAGGCTGGTGGCGACGGCGAGGTAATCCACAAGGAAAGCTTGGGGGGGGGTAATAAGAAAACACTAGGTCCAATTTCACTCCAACTTCAATTTAATACTTGAGCTTCGCGCTCCATACTTCGTACTCAAATACACAAAAAAGTTAACACTCGAGATTACACCCTTTGCCATCTATCACTTTCTCTCGCTAAGCTAGCCGCGCGACCTACTTTCGCTCTACTAGTGGGTCAGTCAGCGCTAGCTTTTCCTTAATTACCATGATAACTGGGCCTGTCAATTCGGGGCTTTTCCGACGGATGGCGCGACGATTCAGAATTTTTAACAGAATTGAATTGCGTGAAAATTCACATCGTCACAATATATATATATATATATATATATATATATATATATATATATAATATAAATATATATATATATAATATAAATATATATATATATACAAAATTCTTTCCTTTAAATTTTCAAAAAAGCCAAAGCAATTTTTTTCGGGTACATTATATATGCGAGTATACATGTGTATGTGTTTAGTGCATATGTGTGAGTATACATGTGTATGTATTGTGTGTATATGTGTGAGTAAAAATGTATATAGTGACAATCACATCAAAAATCCACACAAAAAAATTTTTGGATTAATTCTTTTCAAATTTTTTTAGATACGCCTTAAAGGTTAGTACTTTGTCAGATAAATCTTTTGAATTTTTTAAAAATTTGTCCGAGTGGAAGAGGTTAAAGTTTTAAACTTATGCGTGACACGCTTAACTTTGATACTTTATTATACTTAAACGGAAAAATTAAAAAAAAAGTAGGACATGGTTTTTCTATGTTTGTTCATAAGCTTTCGAATGGCGTTGTTTATTTTGAAAAATAAAAATTTTTGACACGAATTTAAAAAAAATATAAATGTTTATTCGTCTTTCTCATGTTTCTATACTTTTTTAAAAATTATTTTTAAATGAAAGCTGAGATTTTTTTCGATGAAATACTTATTTCCAGAAAACCGTTTTCTTTGTTTTCGAGAAATGAATTTTTGAATATTGCGCATCACGTCGTCGGGTCGCTAAGACGCAATGTGCTGCGCAGCCATTCGCGGTGTGTCGTTACGTGAG
The DNA here is from genome assembly GCA_032872475.1 of Leptopilina myrica (nomen nudum). Classification (NCBI taxonomy): domain Eukaryota; kingdom Metazoa; phylum Arthropoda; class Insecta; order Hymenoptera; family Figitidae; genus Leptopilina; species Leptopilina myrica (nomen nudum). Next base: position 14,590,227 of record CM065462.1, on the reverse strand, counting down.
CATATTTTTAATGTTTATACAGAATTATAAGCAAATCGCGTATTGCATTTAAAAATTATTATAGAAATTCATTTATTGCTAAGACTTTTATGTTCTTGCCTATTTAAAATATATTAATTTTTTTATATTAAAAGATTCAAGGTTTAGTTTGATTTAATTTTTTCTTTTGATTTGGATAGTAAGCGTTTTCTTATTTTAGTGACTTTTTCTGATCGTTTGTTCTATTGATAGTCTTAAGTTGTGAATTGATGTATTTTTCTCTTTTATTTTAGAAGGTAAGTGGGAGTGGTTGAAAAGAGTAGAGGGCAGTTTTAATTGCAAAACAAAACAAAATAACCCATTAAGAATATTAATTATAAACATCCTGCTTACTTCAATTCTGAAGAAAAGAAATTGAACTGATACTTGTCTGAAAAATATTAACAATTTGTACTATTAAGCAAGAGGCAGTAAACTGAGTTTTACAATTGGACGGTCATATGTGCCAAATGATGCCCGTATTGTTGCAGAGCGAACAAGACCGTCTAAACCCGTATGAACTTTAATCACACGACCTAGAGGCCATTTTCCATTTTGAAGTAACGAAGGATGGAGTATAAGAACTAGATCATCAACCTGCAGATTTCGTTTTCTGCTTGCCCATTTGTTTCTCTGTTGAAGAGTGTGAACATAGTCACGCGACCATCGCTTCCAAAATTGATCTCGCATGGCCTTGACGAGGAGCCAATGTGTAGCGTAGTTAATCTGTTTGTCTACTGGTAGATTCTGGTAGTTGGTGTAAGTTTCTACGGGGCGCATGACATCTGCCAAATTATTATTACTTATAATTGTTATATTTTCAAATTTTGAACTTGATAATTATCATTTACTTGAAAGGTAGGTGTCTATATTTTGATATTAATATTATTCTAATATGAAGAATTGATATTTATTATAATTTACTTTAGTCGAATTCTTATTTTATAGATTTAATAGGTATGATAAATATAAATGACTATAAATTACACACTATGAAATTGCATGTATAATAAATTTTTTTAAGTATAATAATTATTTTCTATAATTTCTATGCAATCTAATTATAAATTAACACAATTTTTAAGTTGTGAAATGCAAAGTAATATAATTATTAAAAATATAATATTTAGTTGTTATAATTTTTAAGAAATCTAATTATTATTCGAAATAATTATTGTTTTATATATGTTTTAAATAACATAAATTTAAATCCTTGAATTATTATTCTGTATAATTTTATTAAATATAATTTTTATTTCTTATAATTTTTATTGCATATAATTATTAAGTAATATAATACTTATTTTACAAACTTTTAACATATTAATGTTTATGTCACGGAATTTATGTTTCGCAGAATATTGACTAATTATAAATACCTTGTCCAATAATTTTCATTTCATATAATTTTGATATACTGTAACCTAATTTTTCATGGTAGTTTCCCAACCTTGTCAATAAGTGAAGATCGATAAAATAGATTTCTTCTTAAAAAAACCCCGCAATTTTTTTCTGCTTATACACGTTTCAATGAAAGGAATGATTTAATTGAAAAAACTTAATAATTCATGTACTGCTAATATATTTTGGGAAATTGTTCCGTTTACCATTTCTTATATTATTTAATTATTAAAAGCACACATTATTCTTATTTATGCGATCGCCCTATTTAATTTTTATTTATTATGAACTAAAGTTACTTGTGAAAATACGAAACAAATATAATTTTTAATTAACATTGTCTAAAATTGAAAATGTTTTTATTTTTTTTAATTACATTTTAATCAATGTGAATCCAATTTACTGTATTTTTCAAAATTTACTCTTAAAAATATAACAGAGACCACACAAATTAATTGCCATTCTATAAAATTAAAAAATATAAAGCTGTTGATTTAAACGGCATTTGGAACAAGACATGAAAATAAATTAAATTAATTTTTTTATAAAATAAATACCGTTAGTTAACTGTATTTTGTGGTAATAAAGACTAATTTTTCTTAATAAAGAATAATTTTTAAGTAACTATATGTTTATATATTTTACAATGTTAAATTAAATTTACAAATTTAATTAATTTTTTGGAGAAATATTTTTAAAATAATCCTGTCCGATTAATAACTACAATATTTGATTTTTGAAGTTTATTAAACTTGTATTCAAAATAATTGAATTCCTGAGAAAAATTATTTATAAAAATATAATATTATTGAACTGTTTAGAGAATGTATTGTACTTTAGAAAATAATTAATTTTTTTGGAAAGTATTATTAATCATTTTTTAAAAATTTGCATACATTAATGATTCATATTTTATTTTATTTATTATAGATATGCAAATTGTAGAGAAAGAAAATTGAAAAACTGTAATGCCAGGGTTATATTTTATAAAGATGGGCGCGTCAATGAATTCAATCAACGCTGCCACGAAAAGAAAAAGCGTTAAAGAATATATATGGAATACGAAGAACCACTTCAATTTTTTCTTTATTTCCATCAGTAGGCAGTTTTCAGCCATAACTTTTTTTATTAAAATATGTTTTTTAAAATTAATTAAATAAATTACTATAATTATTCTATTAAAAAAATGTATTTATCCAAAAAATTAATTAAATTTGTAAATTTAATTTAACATTGTAAAATATATAAACATATAGTTACTTAAAAATTATTCTTTATTAAGAAAAATTAGTCTTTATTACCACAAAATACAGTTAACTAACGGTATTTATTTTATAAAAAAATTAATTTAATTTATTTTCATGTCTTGTTTCAAATGCCGTTTAAATCAACAGCTTTATATTTTTTAATTTTATAGAATGGCAATTAATTTGTGTGGTCTCTGGTATATTTTTAAGAGTAAATTTTGAAAAATACAGAAAATTGGATTCACATTGATTAAAATGTAATTAAAAAAAATAAAAACATTTTCAATTTTAGACAATGTTAATTAAAAATTATATTTGTTTCGTATTTTCACAAGTAACTTTAGTTCATAATAAATAAAAATTGAAAAAGTGCGATCGCATAAATAAGAATAATGTGTGCTTTTAATAATTAAATAATATAAGAAATGGTAAACGGAACAATTTCCCAAAATATATTAGCAGTACATGAATTATTAAGTTTTTTCAATTAAATCATTCCTTTCATTGAAACGTGTATAAGCAGAAAAAAATTGCGGGGTTTTTTTAAGAAGAAATCTATTTTATCGATCTTCACTTATTGACAAGGTTGGGAAACTACCATGAAAAATTAGGTTACAGTATATCAAAATTATATGAAATGAAAATTATTGGACAAGGTATTTATAATTAGTCAATATTCTGCGAAACATAAATTCCGTGACATAAACATTAATATGTTAAAAGTTTGTAAAATAAGTATTATATTACTTAATAATTATATGCAATAAAAATTATAAGAAATAAAAATTATATTTAATAAAATTATACAGAATAATAATTCGAGGATTTAAATTTATGTTATTTAAAACATATATAAAACAATAATTATTTCGAATAATAATTAGATTTCTTAAAAATTATAACAACTAAATATTATATTTTTAATAATTATATTACTTTGCATTTCACAACTTAAAAATTGTGTTAATTTATAATTAGATTGCATAGAAATTATAGAAAATAATTATTATACTTAAAAAAATTTATTATACATGCAATTTCATAGTGTGTAATTTATAGTCATTTATATTTATCATACCTATTAAATCTATAAAATAAGAATTCGACTAAAGTAAATTATAATAAATATCAATTCTTCATATTAGAATAATATTAATATCAAATTATAGACACCTACCTTTCAAGTAAATGATAATTATCAAGTTCAAAATTTGAAAATATAACAATTATAAGTAATAATAATTTGGCGGATGTTATGCGCCCTGTTTCTACCAATTAAGGCGTGTGCTGGAGTTAATGCATTGACATCATCCGGATCTCCAGTGATTGGAAGAATAGGACGGTCGTTCATGTATGCCTCTATTTCTACAAGCACAGTAGAAAATTCTTCATATGTAAGCGGTCATGCTCCTATGATTTTTTTAAATGGGATTTTGCCGATTTGATATTTGCTTCCCACAATCCACCGTAATGGGGGGCAGATGGTGGAATAAAAGCCTATTTTATTCCTTGATTAGCTAGTGTGTTTCCTACAGCCTTTCAATCTATCTCCGCTTCGCGTAACATGGAGCGAAGTTCAGCGTCAGCTCCGTGTAATGTAGTGGCGTTATCACTCCATATCTCACGAGGAGTGCCTCGACGACCAACAAGTCGGCGTAATGCACCAAGGAAGGATTGAGTTGTTAGGTCACCTACAGCTTCACGGTGAACGGTTTTTAATGCTAGGCAAACGAACAAAGCAAGGTACCCTTTAACAGTTTGTGACCCCCATCTTGCAACACGTTTAATACCAAAGGGCCCTGCGTAGTCTACACCTATTCTTTCAAATGGATAAGTTATAGTAATTCTTTCTACGGGGAGGTTGCCCATGAGCTGTTCAGATTTTTGTGCTCGATGGGAAGCACAAGTGATACAAGAGCGAATATGAGCTTTTATCTGAACGCGACCACGAATAACCCAGGCTTGGCGTGCTACGAATGAGTATGTTAACTGAAATCCCCCATAAAGGGCAGTACGATGTGCCCAATTTATTATTAATCTATTGAGTGGACTCTTACCGTGTAGAATTACAGGGTGGCGTTGATTATAGGGTAGAGGAGCATTTGATAATCTGCCTCCCACTCTGAGGATTCAATTTTGATCAACAAAGGGATTCAGTCGGAAAAGGTGATTTTGACAGTTGAGTTCCTTCTTCAAGGATCTTAATATCGGTAGCAAATTTTTGATGTTGACTATAAAAAACGCAAGCGAAGAATGCGCTTTGGATTTCATCAGAGGAAAGAGGTTGATGCATGGGATTTGCGTAGAATAAATTTGAATCTCTGAGACTCTATTGGCAACGTTGACTGACCAGCGAGATAGATTGTTGGTTTGAATCCAAGTTAGGGCGTTAACTGAGTCAGACCAAACGTGACAAGAAGCAGTAATGAATCCTAATTTATCCTTGACATAGTTAAATAATTTAACGGTTAATAAAGCAGCATTGAGTTCGAGTTTGGGAATTGATATCGTTTGAACGGGAGCAACACGTGTTTTTGCTATTAAAATTTGCACCTTATAAGAGCTATCTGAGGAACAGACGCGGATATAAGTAGCAGCAGCGAAAGCATTTTGGCTGGCGTCACCAAAGCCATGAATTTCTACAATGTCTCCTGAGTAATACTGAACCAAACGTGGGCATCGAATAATGGCGACATCGACCAAATTAGATTGGAATTTTAACCATCGGTTCAACAGAGTTTTAGGAATGGGGGCATCCCAATCAATTTTATCCTTCCAAAGATCCTGCATTAAGGTCTTTGCTAGAATAGTTACATAGGTATTTTCAAGAAGGATTTTGGATGCTTCACGATAATTTTTTGCTTCGTCATTCGATAATTGCTGCATTGTTCCCAGTGCTAAAAAAGGAGAATCAATTTTATCCTTTCAAAGATCCTGCATTAAGATCTTTGCTAGAATAGTTACATAGGTATTTTCAAGAAGAATTTTGGATGCTTCACGATAATTTTTTGCTTCGTCATTCGATAATTGCTGCATTGTTCCCAGTGCTAAAAAAGGAGAACAGGGAAGGATTAACCCATAGGTTAATGTAAGCAATTGGTAATGATTGTCACTATGACTCCCGGATTTTCGCCAAACAATTCTTTGTAGGTTTATATCCCGTTCGTCAACCAAAATCTGACGATACATCATTTCGATGTCTGAACAGAAGGCGATTTTGAGAAAAATGATTTATCTGAACCGTTAAAAACAATTCGCACCTTTTTTAATCCTTCTACTAAACGCCAGACGGCATCATGTGAAATGTAATAAATACCGTCATCATTGTCATTAAAGTTTGGAAAATTTAGCAAACGCATATGCCCTTTTGCTTCATATTCTGACATAAATTGCGAATACTCAGTTTCTAATGTAAAATCACTTTTAAATTTCTTGTGAATGGAATTTAACATTTGTTTTGCTCTATTAAACGCAACAATAACATTGGTTTTAAAACCGGGACGAACTGGAAGCCGAACATTAGTACGACGACACCCCTCAACAAAGAGTCGTTCACACTCCTGATCTTCAAAAGATCTTGTAGTTGGAACAAGAATTTCTTCTTGCTCCCAAAATCCTTTTAAGAGATCTGATAAACTTTCGTTCTGACAAAGGCTTAAATTCAACATAGTTTTGGAATTAGAGGGTATTTGATTTGCATTAGAAAAGTTTGTTGCACCCGTTACAATCCATCCGAAAATTGTGCGAATGTCGACAGGCGAATAAGAAAGAGCTCTTGTTTGGATGTAGTGACCATTTGAATTCTCAACATTAACTAAGGCATTTGCAAGAATCGTGAGTCATGAAGAGGATGGTGGGGGTTCTTGGATTGAGAAAGTGTTAGATGATGAATCTGAATGAATTCTTTTCGTGGAGGATTTGTTTTGATTATCATTAGAAGCCTTTCTTTTTTTGAAGTTGTCATGGAGGGATGTGTGATGATTAAGCTTGCACGCACGACAGCGAAAATGGGAGGGACATTTGGAAGATTTGTGATCTATCTTTAAACAGTTAAACAACAGTTGGTGCTTAGCGACAATTTTTATTTTTGAGGGAGTATCGAAATTTATCCAAGTATTACATTTACCAATGTAATGGTTGCCTTTACAAAGCAGGCAAGCTTCGTTCGTTGAGGTAGTTAGTAATTGTGGATTGGTTTGGTTTTTTTAAAACGGATGAATCTTCGGTAGCCTGAAGGGCTCGAATTCTTTGCTGTAAAAAACTTTGGAACTGAGCGAATGTTGGGAAAGAGTGTTCATCAATTAACTAGTTTTCCCAATCGCGACGAGTGATAGGGTCGACGCTTCAAACAATAAGAAATGTAAACCAATCGCCCCATTCTTAGACAGGGCGACCTATTGTTCGTAGAGCATCTATTCGTTTTAAAAAATCATCTAAGAGACATTGCAATTCGTTCGAATTTTCTTCTTTTATTGGTTTAAAGGAAGTAAGGGCTTGTAAGTGATCACGAATTAGGAGTCGCTTGTTATCATAACGACTCAACAGTAACTGCCAAGAAACACTGTAGTTTGATTCGTTTATGCTTATTGATTCTAAGGCTGCTTTCGCTTCCCCTTCCAATAATCCCTTAAGATAGTAAAGCTTTTGAACAGGCGTTGGTGTTGTGTCGTTATGAACCATTGAAACAAAAAGGCCGAGAAACGTTTCCCAATCTTCCCGTCGATCAGAGAAGGAAGGTAAGTTTATTTTTGGTAAATGGGATAGAGAGTTAGAACGAATAACGTTTACCTGATCTCTTGAAGCTGTAGTTGACTTTTCAATTCTAGATCGTTCATTATAGGTGTGGGTAAGAGCTTCGGTGAAGCTGGCCTCGGTTATAGAGAACTGGTCATTAGTAAAATATTCCTCCTGTTCAAGTCCGGAATGTATTATTAATTTCATGTGGTTGTCTCGAAAATTTTTAAAATAAGAATTTAGTAGGTCAGCTTTACTTCGCAAAAATACGGTCGAGAGAATTTTGTTAGGCGTAGCTAACAGATTTTTCTTTAAATTTTCAATAGTTGATGCCAAATGCCATTGGCCTTTCAATAACTCCTCAGGTTTCATGATGTAATGGTATCTACAAAATATTAAAAAACAGAGAAGAAAACACAAAATAGACTATTAGTTACGAAATGGCGCCAGACACGAGGCAACTGCGTTCGAGCAGCAAAGGTCCAAAGGGAAACAAAATGGCGCCTGACACGAGGCAACCTCTTTTTTAATGCCACCCTTTCAATCCGGCTCGAAGAACCAAAAAATGAACAATATTATTGAACTTATGTATATTTGTGCATTTACGGTTTTAAGTATAGAAAGGATGGGATTGTTAAATGAGCAACACTACTTAAACGATCAATTAATTTTATTGTAACTTACGTTTTATCGGATACAATGAAATGTTGTACAGGAGAAGCCAAACTGGGGACTGGGGTGAAATTCGTTGAAGCCGTCGCTGGCTGGGTGACGAAGGTGGGCGTGGTTAAAAAGTGTAGGAGGCAGTTTTAATTGCAAAACAAAATAACCCATTAAGAATCCTTATTAATAAAATCAGACGTCTGTCTGTACATTGCTTAAAACTTAAAACTTTTAGCATAAACAGTTGTTATGGACATAAAGGATTCCAGAAATAGTCGTAACATTTTTAATGTATGTATGTGTGTATGTATGTATGTATGTATGTATGTATTATAATGGACTTTTTAACAACAACAACAAAAATTGGAAAGTAATTTACGAAAGTAAATAAGACACTACATTATTGTCATATTTTAAAAATTATTTGTTTGTAAAAGACAAGTAAATATTTACTATTTTTGTTATTAATAATAATAACCAAATAACTTTTTTTATGTTTAGCAAATAAACAAATAACAATATTGCCAATAAGAGAAATAAGATAATTCTACTTTAATTATGCCAAAGTCTTTAAGTCCAAAATAATTGATGAAGGATTAAGGGGAGAAGTCTATTCTTTTTATTTCTACAACGTAGTGATGCTAAACTCAGATAGGTTGGGCGCCAGTCCTTTCGTGGGACAAAAAGAAAAAGAGAAAATATTTAAAACTAAAGTTTTAAGGTACTGTCCATTATCCAGAAAACCAGGCCACCAGGCTAATCCTGCGATAATCAACAACAAAAGATAAAAATATTCTTCAAAACCCGGAATTTAAAAGAAATTACATAACAAAATGATATCCACAAAATTATAGAATCAAAGAAAAGACTTCATAGGGATAGAAATGTTTGGCTAGCTACTCAAGATCATTTGATCAAAAGGGTAGAGTGTCGTAGTTCGAGAAAATTATACTCATGAAATTCAGTTTAAATATCAAACGATTTATTAACCAAATTTTTAATTTGCTCTACATTTTCAACAATTTAAGAAATAGACTATAATAACAAAACTACATATTTTAAGCGATTCTTTCAGATCGAAATCGAAATTTTAATTCACTAATTTATTCTTTAACCGAATATCACAATTTTCGAAAATTATTACTATAATAGGGATCACAATATCGATAAAAGGGACGTAAAAGAGGTAACATGGTCACGAAGCGGGTCTAAGTGTGATAACAGAGTTGTCAATGAGCTAATTAGGACAAAATTGAGTAACTTGGGTCGTAAATCGCATGATTAAACTGGGAAACAGTAGGTAACTGGGGTCGTAAATCACATTATTAAACTGGGAAAGAGTAGGTAACTGGGGTCGTAAATCACATTATTAAACTGGGAAACAGTAGGTAACTTGGGTCGTAAATCACATTATTAAACTGGGAAAGAGTAGGTGACATGGGTCACAAAAGGGGTGGACGTTAGAGGCAACAGCATTATAAATTAATGGAAAGTCTTGAGAGAAATTTTAAATAACGAACCTTAATTTTTAAATAATATAAACTTAGGTAAACAATATTTTATTATCTTAGATCATTAAAATCGAAATCAAAATTGGTTTTATAATTTTTCGCGAGACACGAGGTTGAATGACCATTTTAACAGAAAGAAATAAATCAAACAAAAAAAAGAAGGAAAAGAAAACGAAACTTCCATTATTTAATTAAAGGGATAGATTACAATTACTCACTTTTCCAAAAGGAAGAATCCAGGGCTTGAGACATCCACAGTTTTCCAAGTCCTCTTCTATTAACCTCCAAAATTAAGAAGAAAAGATAGTGCACTCTTGAGACATCCACAGTTTTCCAAATCCTCTTCCACTAACCTCCAAAATTAAGAAGAAAAGACAGTGCACCGTCTACCACAGAAGTTCGATGGGATAAGAGAGCGAACACGAGATCCGTAGCACGCCGTAGATTCTGCTTTTTCCCCCACTTACCCCTGCCGGTAGCCACCAAGAACTTGTATTACTCCGCCAACACGAAGTGAAATACAGGAGCGTAGTTATTAGCAAAAGAGGTTATGATAAACATAAATTTTTGCTGGTTTTCCACTTCCTATATTTCCCGCTTTACCTCCTTAATTTAATTGTCGTTTATTAACAATAAATTATTAATAATTTCGGCTCCCTTGATTCTGATTTCTTAAAAATCAAAAGGTGTGAATCAAGGCCAAAAAAAGATAAAATTAACCCGGGCCTGAGCAACAGGTTGTCGACACTACTATAGTGAATTGTCGAATTACTATTTCTACAATTTTCGATACAAAATTAACCATCCAAGCTAAGGTAAATTCAAAATAGCGCAAGCCAATTATTAAAGGCAAGGAGGTTAAAAACGATAACTTTGACAATAAGATTTAGGTGTAAAGGGAAAATGGTAACTATCAATTTTCTTAGGGGTTTTGGGTCGTGTTGTTGTTTCATCGTGACGAGGTAAGGAGGGAGGCGACATTGCGCGTGTGTAGCAGTCCACGTGACTTGAATAAACAATGGGCGGGAAATTCTCGCTCCCTCAAAAAAAATTAATAATCAAAAAGATAGCAAAACAAAATAAAACCACTATTTCTCATTTCTTAAATAAAATTTGAAGATAAAATTGTGCCACGTCACAGTATGTATGTATGTATGAATGTAAGTATGTCTGTCACAGAAGCTTTGTTCCCTAATAACACAAAAACGCTTCTACCGATTTAAACTTAATTTGGCAGATTGTTCTAATATTAATTAGAACGGTATAAATCAAAATTAAAAAAAAAATAAAAAAATTTTAATTTTTTTTTGACAGAATATTTATATACTTTCTATAACGGTAAAATTAAAGAAACCCAGTCACATTTTAACTTAATTTTACAACAACAAGTGCTAAAAAATTATTTACTATAAAAATTATTTTTTTCAATTTTTTATTTTTTGGTAGATTGCCTCTGAACAAAAAGTTTCATTTAATTTAAATGAAACACTACTTTAGTCATAAAAATTCAATTAACATTAATTTTAAATTTAAATTAAACAGTAATTTAATATAAATCCTTATTAATAAAATCAGATGTCTGTCTGTACATTGCTTCAAACTTCAAAATTTTAGCATAAATAGTTGTTATTGACATCAATGATTCCAGAAATAGTCGTAAAATAATTAAAAATGCGTTTAAACTTTCTATAATTAAGTATAACATGTTATTTAGTCATTATTCAAAATAATTTTACCAAAAATAATGCCTTATAAGCAATATGTAAGTATAAAAATGTTATCAAAAAAATTTTTTAAATCAAAATTTTTCAAATTTTATATTTTTTAATGAATTGCTTTTAAATGATCTATAATTGATTGTTACATGTTATTTGGTCAAATTTTAGCATAATTTTGCAAAAAATTGTTTTTTTTAACTTAAATGTAAATATACAAATGTTTTCAAAATATCGAAATTTTAAAAATTTTACATTTTCTAATGTATTGCTGTTAAACGCTCTATAATTGAGTTTTACACGTTATTTAGTCACATTTTAGCATAATTTTGCAAAAACTACTTTTCCATATCTAAGATATAAGTATAAAAATGTTTTCAAAAAATTTTTAAAAACGAAAAAATTATAATTATTAGCTCCAATTAATATCCTATTAATATTTCTATTTAATCCTTATTAATAAAATCCGACGCCTGTCTGCACATTGTTTCAAACTTCAAAATTTCAACATAAATATAGTTGTTATTCACATGAAGGATTCCAAAAATAATCTTATAAATTTTAATGTATGTATCATGGATTGTTTTTAAACTTTCTATACTTGAGTATTACATCCCAGTGGGCAATAAACCGTCTTTGGAACATCTTTAAAACGTTTGCTAATGTTCCAGAACATTAAAGTTCATGTTCCGAAGTCGTCCGAATAACATTCTAAAAACTTTTTTAGAACGTTTCATGTCTGGCCTATTGTTGTTTTTCAGGACGTCCATAAACTTTTGAGAAACATTACTCATATTTAATTTTTAATCATCTAGAAACGTGTTTGAAACATTGTTTTTTTTCTTGAACGTTTCAAAACATTCTTGAAACATTATATTACCATTCTAAAAACATAATCATTTTGATAAGATAATTATGATTTTTATACTTGAATATAATTTTATAAGAAAAATGGCAAGTAACCCCTCAGGTGTGAAACACTTATGTTCAAGCACTTGAGTAAGTAATCACCTATTTTGCTCCCGTGCTGCGAACAACATTTTTTGTCCTGCTGCATGGAAAGTGTGTTATTTAGTGCACACAAATTTGAATAAATTGTTTCTGTGTTCAATATTTTAAATATATATGGTTGTTTGATTTGTGATGTCATTTTCCACAATGCCAGGTCACTGGATGCACAAACGAGCGCAGAAATATTTTGCGCTCGCTTCTATAATTGCAGCGGGCGGGAATGTACTTTGCGCCCGCTCTTCTATGACGTCACATTTTAGAAGAAATTTCAATTTATTTAATGTTTTCGCTTTATTAACGTTATTTTTGATTACATATTTGAAATATTCAGGAAAAAGTTAATAATTTACATATATTATATAATTTTTTATCTTTTGGTATTACAGAAAAAAAGTGTTTCAAAAGTCCTTTGCTACTGAAGATTTAAAATTTTTAAAAATCATAACTTTCATAATTTTTATCAAATTAAAAAAAAAGTATTTTCTTATTTTTTATACAGAATTCGAAAAGATTGTTTTAATCAAAAAAAATTTTGAGTCAAAATCTCACAGAGAATGCCTCATATAGATTACTTGCACTGATAATACGACTTTAAATTATTACTTTGTTGTATTTCCTATTGTATTTTAAACAAATGTTGGTGAAAAATTAAAATTAGATTTCAAATATATATTATTTACTTGCCTAATACGGTTGCTGCTATATTTATAGTACCAAAAGTAAGGTTATTTTTCTGTCCACACCAAGAATAATCTCGAGCTAATGAGTTGGTTATTATTTGCTGCATTACGTTTGATACAGCATTTTTTGCTGTTTTGCCACCTCGTTTTCTTATTTTATTTTTCTGTAAAAAAATTATTTAAATGATAATGAAAATAGATTGCTATTTTGAAATGTCCTTTTTGTTCCCGAAAAAATTTGCAAATATTTCAATTTACTACATATTAAATTTTACTTTTAATATGAAATGAAACCCAATTATTTTGTTAATTAGCAATTTCAATAAGAAATTTTTGTTAATTTAACGAAGCTGTTAGTTAATTCTGACCCCACTGAAATATAGTGGATAAATGTAAAGTACCATAAAAGCTTCAAATTTGTGCGTAGCCCTTTTTTTACAATAGAATCGCGGGTCTATTGTTACGAGCTTCGGGTCTCCAATCTGATTTTTATTGGTCAAAAGTTTTGTAATTTAACATTTCAAGTGAAATGAATTTAAATTCAGACTCTAGAAAGCTCCACGATTACAAACATCTAAAATTTATCATAAAAGACATTTTCTCAAGAAAACTATAACGTATCTCGAAAACCGCAATTGTTAAATAAAAAAGGATATCATTTTTTAATTTAAGTTCTAAAGGATATATTGTATAAATAATAAGAGCATATTGTCAGATGAATTCTATGTTGATAAAAAACAAATATAATGTTTAAATAAAATGAACATAAACAAATAAAAAGATTTTTTCACAATTTTATGACGGTCAGTTGAACTTTTTGTCGGTAAAAAAGGGTATCGACTTTGTATAAAAAACCTAACTACTTTTGAACTTTTCTGACTACACATGTTTTAAGCTGATGTTCTGTGACTGCAATTCTAAGAAAACCAGTCTATACTCATCTGAAAGTCTGACTAAATTTCTGTCGTTTTGTGATTTTATTTTTAGTAGGAAAAATGATTTTTTTACTTTTATACCTTTATGCCTTGTTAATTTTTTTCAAGAGTATTCCAAAATATTTTTTTGTAATTTGTCAAACTGGTAGTTACCAGTTTGACAGAGAGGATTTTGGGACAAAGGTATTTGAATGAGTTATAATAAAAAATAAGAAAACATATTAAAACATTAATCCCTGATATTTATGTTTGACAACTATGCATTACATGAGTCTAAAATCTTATTTATAATTTTAGATTTTATATATACAATACTAAAGGTATCATATAAAAATTGAGCACACTTTTTTTTTGGGGGGGGGGGTGGCTATTTACAAAGAATACCTCAATAGAATAGTCAAAATTAGCAAAGTATACTCACAAACTTTTCCAGAGCCAAATGGTTTGTGCTTATAAGGCTCTCAAACTCATCAAATTCTTCTGTAGTTTGTAGTGGTTATAAAGGTAACGTCTCTTTGGTACTATTTATTTCGGGAGCATTTGTTCGAGAGTCATCATTCCTTACATTTATAGCATGGTTTACTACATTATGCAATAAGGAAACAGAATTTTTTATCTCCTCTACTTTTCGACAAGTACCTGAAATATTACCCAGTGTAAGTAGTAATTAAATATTATAAATTATAAATTACTTTTAATTAGTTTTGATAAGTTTAAAAATTTAAATACAATAATTGGAATGGCAATGTATTCTCATACATTCTAAAGAAATCAAAGGTCTATTTAAAAAAACAATCTTTTTTAAAATAACTTTTGTTTAATGAATAATGAAAAATTGGAAAGAATTGGTATTACTTATGCAAGCATTAACGAGTAATTTTTTCTCCAATTTTGCAAAGCCGTAAAAGTTTAATCAGAAAAATTATGTAGAAGACATAATATTTTTTACAAAAATATTTTTAAAATTTGTTAAAATATACGGGGTAACGGCAACAATTGTTGAGAATGGTTCCATTTGTCAAGTAGGGGAGAGTGTGGCAAAGACACTAGGTTTACATTTATCGATGTTTTTTTTTCATTAAGCAATGATTGTATGCGGTCTTTGTTTTCCCTGATTATTAAACTAATCAGCGACAAATTTAAATAGTTGCTATTTAATATATTATAATTACACAGGCACACAAAAAAATGTTTTGGCTGAGACACTACACTAGTATATTCCCATATATTTTTGCCCGCTGAATCCGAATCCGAAGTCCGAATGGTCAAATTGGTCCTTTTTTTGAGTTATAATAAAAAAACGAGTCAAAACACGAATTTGAATTCATAAATGAAATTTTTTTACTACGACACTATGCTAGTATATTTCCATGTAGTATATTACTTTGAATTCGAAGTCAGATTTCTCAAAGTGGCTCAACATTTTTAGCCAATTTAATGATTCTTACTTTGAATTTAGAAGCATATGCTAAAACATAAGAATGCTCTAGTGTACTGTCATAACAAAAAATCTTCATATTTTAATTTTAAATCGCACTTTTTATCAATTTTTTCAATTTATCTTAAATTTTTTAGCAATTCTTTCAATTCTGACTTTGAATTCGGATTCAGCGTGAAAAAATACATAGGAATATACTTTTGTAGTGTCACAGAAAAAATTTTTCATTTTCGTCATTTTAATTCGGTTTTTAAGTCGTTTTTCGAGTTTAGCTCAAAATTTTGTGCACATATGTCAATTCTGACTTCGAATTTGGTTTCGGCGGGAAAAACTACATTGAAATATTCTACTGTTAGGTCATAAAAAAACATTATTTTTTGGTTCAAATTCGTGTTTTGAGTCGTTTTATGAGTATAACTCAAAAAAACCTATTTGACCATTCGGACTTCGGATTCGGATTCAGCGAGGAAAAATACATGGGAATATACTAGTGTAGTGTCTCGGCCAAAACACTTTTTTTGTGTGCCTGTGTTATTAATACATTATTTAATGGAATTCAAAAACAATGCAAAATAATGAAAGAAAGCATTTATAAGTCTTTAGAAAATTTACAAATGATATTTAATAGTTTAATATTAACGAAACATCAGATTATCAACATATTTTTAGGAGATTTAATCTATTTAAACAAAAAATAAAACCTTTAAGTAATTTTAACCTAATGTTTTCAATTCGATCTTTATTGTTTTATTGCAAATAAGGTTATTAAATTAATTAGTTTTCAATATTTTAATGTTTAAATGCAAAATGGGATAAATATTATGTTTATTATGTGTTACAAATGAAAAATATAATATTTTCATAATATATTCACAAAGAAATAAACTATTTAAAGCAATTTTTAGGTCATTACCAAGATAGTATCGACAAATGGAGCTGCCTGGCAAAAAAAACTTCTTTCAGGTTTTATTCTTTTTAGTTTTATTGCACTTTTAAAGTGAGACAAAAACGGTATTTTTCATAATTTTTGCGAAACATCTTAACATTATTTATTTATTTAGTATACTTATACGAGCATATGCCCTTGAGAATAGTTATACATATTTTTAAATGTTTATCGGCAGTGCTGTCAAATATATTAATTTATTTTTAGTATTTAATTGCGCAATTTAGAAGTGGAAACGATCATATTCTATCCCCAGACAAAAAGCAGCGAAGCGAAGAAAACGATTTTGCACTCGCTCAATGCGTACAATATGCAAGTCGTAGAATGGAAAACAAACCAATGATGCAAATTCCAAAATAGGTCTTACAAGAGAAAAATACAACACTTTAAGAACCAATGGATTTTTAAAAAGCTTAGAATTTATAGTGACGAAGCCAAGGACTCTAAGTGCCTTGCTTATGATAATTGAAACATAGTCATTGAACGTTAGAGTCTCATTAAATATAACGCCAAGGTCACGAATTGTACTGACCCTGGAGAGCAGTATGCTCCCGATTAAATATCTTTGTCTAACAATAAGTTTTTTGCGTGAGACTGATAAGACCGAACATTTGTTCACATTTAAGTTAAAATTGTTGTCTTCACACCAAGTCAAAATACCCTACAAGCTCAACTGTAGCTTTTCAAAATCCTCATGAACGTTAATGACCCTATAAATTTTAAGGTCATTCGCGTATAAGGAGAAAGAGCAATCACCGAGAACAGTGCAAATATCATTGATGTGAATATTAAACAACAATGGACCCAAAACGGAGCCCTGAGGCACTCCAGAAACAGCAACAAAAGCATCCGAAAACTCATAATTAACGCGAACAACATGGGGTCTTTCCCGAAGATAGTCAGCAATCAGATTTAAAAAGCCGCCATGCACACCCATGTCAGTAAGCTTCGCCACTAGAACGTCGTGATCAACCTGTCGAAAGCTTTAGCAAAATCCGTATATATTACATCAACTTGTTTTCCAGATTCTAGGGCATCAACAATGTCGTCCAAGAATATGGACAGATTAGTATTGATGGATCTTCCCCCTACAAAGCCATGCTGTTCGTCAATTATTATATTCGAAACAGAAGCATAAAGTTGATCAGCTATAAGACTTTCATAAATTTTTGAAATTGTTGATAGCAAAGTTATAGGCCTATAATTTTTCACATCATTTTCTGAGCCGGATTTATGAATGGGAACTATTATTCCTTTTTTCCACGTATAAGGAAAGATACCATCAACAATTGATCTATTAAATAAAATAAACAAAGGTTTAACAAATGAAAAACAGCACGACTTTACAAGAAGAGGCGGTATTCCATCCGCTCCTGCTCCCTTATTTACATCAAGACCCTGTATTTTCTTAACAATATCAATTTCACTAAAAGTTACAAAGCCAATGTCAACACTGTCGCTAAATTTGGAATAAAATTAGTAATGTTACGACTAAGATAGACCGAACTAAAGTTTTTGGCAAACAAATTTGCTATGTTTACATTACCAGTTGCCGTATCATTTCCGAAAAATACATGACTAGGAGTGCCACCATTCTTACGAAGAGAGCCAACATAACCCCAAAATTGTTTTGGATTATTTATTATGGTTTTTTCAGTGTTAGTGATATAATTTTTATAGCATTAGCGTGATAAGATTTTACACTGCTCTCGCAAGGACGAGAACGTTTCATAATCTATTTGTAAATGCGATCGCTTGAATTTCGTGTGAGAAATTTTCTTTTTAAGTGTAAGTTTTTTTAAATCAGATGTAAACCAAGGCTGATACTTTGAAGTTTGAATTATTTTACGTGGAACATACAAATCAAGAGCTTCATTAATACAAGAATAAAAAATATCAACCGCATCATTTACATTAGTAACATTAAGTACATTAGTCCAATCAATTTTATCTAAAAATGACATAATATGCGCAAAGTTAGCAGTTTTAAAATCATATTTTGAGAAAGTAGTAGTTGAGTTATAATTATATTCTATTGTCTTAGGATTATTTAAATTTAATGTCAATACTAAAGGAGGATGATATTTATCAATTGGTAATAGTGGATCATGACTTACATTAATTGTGAGGTTTGAGAAGTTACAAAACATTAAATCTAAAATATTGCCTGCAATATTCGAGACAGTTTTAAATTGTAATAAGTCCAGAAAATCCAAAGTGTCAGAAACAATGTTGGCAATATTCGTATGAGATTTTAATAAGGAAATTGGTTTAACAGTACATGAAGGTTTATTTTTATGAACATAGTTCCAATCCATGCATGGCATGTTAAAGTCTCCAACAATACACACGGAATTATGCAATTCCGTAGAAAGCAAGTTCTCAAAGGTGTGACATAAACAATTAAAAGTCTCGAAAGATGTGCATGGAGGAATATAAAACGTACCTATTATCAGCAACAAACAAGGAATCCTTACAAATACATGCTCTATTGAATTACAACCTATTGTTAAAAGAACAGCATTCAAACACTTCTTAACAGCAATCAAAACTCCGCCGCCACGAGAACAATCACTTGTTGTAGAGTTTCTATCAAATCTGAAAACATCATAATTTTCGAAGGCAAGTTCTTAAGTGTCGATGGAATCAGTTAGGCATGTTTCCGTGAGATAGTTACATTCATAATCAGCTGACAGAACAGACAGACGCAGGTCTTGTAATTTTGTGCGAATCCCTCTCACATTTTCTTGTCCTCCTTCTGACGTCGAGTTTTCATTTCGATTTTCTTTACTTTGAATTCCTCGACCTGAATTTTTGTACGGTCGTGGGTCATCCAGAGGCTGTCTATAATCTTGTGATGCACTTGGCGGTTCTTTAATGTCCAAAAAGCTTGATGGATTTGGTTGGCAATAACTTCCGAGTCCTTGAATCGCAGAATTAATTATTTTCTCCACAATGCCGGCAGTCAAAGGAGTTGAATCATTGGTTGTCTCGATGTCATTAGAAGAAGATGTCTGTGTTAATGCATTGGGAGAGACAGAGCGAGGCCTACAACACCTTGCAAAAGATCCATTTGGGAGTATTTTTCCAACACATGAGGGATGAAATGCTGCTTTACAACCAACACAGAAAGTTGGTGTTTTTAAGGAAGCTTTGCATCCCAAACATGTGTAATTTTGTGTAGACATTTCACTGTTCAACACGTGTACAGCCAAACACTTGTAGGTTAGGAACCACACAACACAAGTCACGAGGGATTAAGTTCAAAACAGTTCAATATAAATCTAAATTTATTAATCAATTTCAGAGTCCGGGACACTATAAACCGTTAAAATCACAAAAAGAGCAAGATTTGAAAACTTATATAGCAATAAAAAGACAATAAAATCATCAGTTAACGACAGCACATGTTAGCACTTCACGCATGCGCGTTGACTATGTTTCCAAAAGACTGTAAAAAGTTTTTTAACTTGATTTAATCATATATTAAAGATTTTTAAAGCTGTTAAATCAGAATTTGGTGTAAGATTTAGAAATTTTCAAAAGAACGGATTTACAATGACAATCAAATTTTTTACTAGGGGAATCAGACATTAAATTAGGATTCAGCTATCCCAAAAATTCTCCTATTAAAAAATTTTATTGTCATTATAAATCCGTTCTTTTGAAAATTTCTAAATCTTACACTAAATTCTGATTTAACGGCTTTAAAAATCTTTAATATATGATTAAATCAAGTTAAAAAACTTTTTACAGTTTTTTGGAAACGATTCTTATCATAATGTTAAGATGTTTCGCAAAAATTATGAAAAATACCGTTTTTGTCTCACTTTAAAAGTGCAATAAAACTAAAAAGAATAAAACCTGAAAGAAGTTTTTTTTGCCAGGCAGCTCCATTTGTCGATACTATCTTGGTAATGACCTAAAAATTGCTTTAAATAGTTTATTTCTTTGTGAATATATTATGAAAATATTATATTTTTCATTTGTAACACATAATAAACATAATATTTATCCCATTTTGCATTTAAACATTAAAATATTGAAAACTAATTAATTTAATAACCTTATTTGCAATAAAACAATAAAGATCGAATTGAAAACATTAGGTTAAAATTACTTAAAGGTTTTATTTTTTGTTTAAATAGATTAAATCTCCTAAAAATATGTTGATAATCTGATGTTTCGTTAATATTAAACTATTAAATATCATTTGTAAATTTTCTAAAGACTTATAAATGCTTTCTTTCATTATTTTGCATTGTTTTTGAATTCCATTAAATAATGTATTAATAACACAGGCACACAAAAAAAGTGTTTTGGCCGAGACACTACACTAGTATATTCCCATGTATTTTTCCTCGCTGAATCCGAATCCGAAGTCCGAATGGTCAAATTGGTTTTTTTGAGTTATACTCATAAAACGACTCAAAACACGAATTTGAACCAAAAAATAATATTTTTTTATGACCTAACAGTAGAATATTTCGATGTAGTTTTTCCCGCCGAAACCAAATTCGAAGTCAGAATTGACATATGTGCTTTAATTTAACCCTAACATTAAACCCCTACTTTTTCCTCTTCCATGAAAATAGATAATTTGGATATTTCAATATTATTTGAAATTTTTTTTTTAATTAGTCTTTGAATTTGTTATTTTCACGATAAAAGCAATTATTAAAGATTGAATTAAAATTATCTACAGCAAGAATGGTGAAAATTTAAAAAAAATATAAAAGCAGCTTTTACTAGTACGTACAAAATGTATATCCTGCAACACATATTTTTTGTTTCTTTGCATTTGAATCGACATATTCTATAATAAAAAAAAGATTAAATTTAAATTATTAAAAAGGCAACAATTATAATGCATTAAATGCGAGATATCAGAAGTTTAATACTTACTTGATAATGATCTCTTCCTAGACACAGTAAGCTCTTCTAAGGAATTCGTGCCAAGGCTTGGAGAAGGTTCACGAAGGGGAGACGGTTCATGAAGTGGAGACAGTTCACGAAGTGTAGAAGAAAATTTGGCTGTATTAGTAGGTTTTGAATAGAAACAAATAAAATACAGTTTAATGCGTAAGACTATTATTATAATAGTATTAACCTACTTAGCATCTAAAGTTTCTAGAAATAATAAAAAATCAACACTTCATTTTTCTTGCATAAAATAAAAAATTTTGGTTAGAAATAATATATTTATAAATACCCACATAGCATAGTATTTTTCGGCAAGTTTGCTGCAAATTTGCCATGCAAAGTTCGCAAGTTTTCAGCAAACTTGCATACAGTGGAACCTCGATTCTCCGAACCTCTGTTATCCGAACTTTTTTTGGCCTCTCGATTCTTTTCAAGAAAAATAACGAAATTTATGCCAAAAAAATCTTTTAAAATCCTGAATTCTCTGTTTTATTTATTAATATGTATTTATATACATTATATACTTATGTATTTATTTTAAAAAATGTATTAAATTAAATATATATAATTCAACTGTCCAATTTTTTTTACTTTAATAATGAAAAAAATTAAAATCTCTCTTATCCGAACCCGGCCTTGCCCAGGTTAGTTCGGATAATCGAGGTTCCACTGTACATATAAAGATGTCACCCACTCGGCAAGTTTGCAGCAACTTTACACCCAACTTTTTAAAGTATCTAAAAAATTTAAAAAAATTGTTTTCTAAAATTTCATAATATTTGACGCAAGTTTGCTGCAAACTCGCCAAGAGGGTGACATTTTTTATATGTATGCAAGTTTGCTGGTTTGCTGCAAACTTGCGAACTTTGCATGGCAAATTTTCAGCAAACTTGCCGAAAAATACTGTGCTATGTGGGTATATATTCAAGATTAAATTTTTAAAATGTAGCAGTGATAACATTTTGAAATTTCTTTGCATTATAATTTATCATCCATAGTTATCAATTACCAGATGAAACTTGCATTGGCAGAACAAATTCTTCCCTTTCAAATTCGAGTGTTGAATTAGAGTTTACAGACATGGAACCATCTAAAAATAAAATTTATTAGAATCTACAAAAAATATTACAAGAACGCAATTATTAATAAGTAGATCTATTTAAGGTTAGACAAACCTTCAGTTTCTTCTAACTTCTTGTTACGACTAAATGTTGCTGTAACATCGTTTAAATACTCTAGACTGACAGTATTTTTGAGCTTTGGATTCTTTGTGCCCCCATTTTCGATTATCTGGTTCTGTTTGTCGTCATCTTGCTGATGCTCCATCTCTTTACCATGATTCTGCAGATATTTCTTATCCCGACTGTCTGTTTCCCCTCTTTTTCGTAGCATTTACTTTGTTGCTGATCTGCTCCTGACTTAAAATGCATTGGAAGTATCGGTTTATACTTCTGATCTCGAACTTGGCAGTTTTCGAGCTTCTTGACTTCATTGATGCTGTTTTGGTTCTTCTGGTCTCGGGTGTGGCTGCCATGCTTCTGCTCTAGATTGTGACGACTGCCTTGGTCCTTTTGTACTCGATTGCCTCCGTCTCGGTTCTTCTGGTCTTGTGTGTTACTGTCATGGCGCTTTTGGATTTTATTAACGCTGTCTACGAGCTTCTTGTCATCAGCGTGGTTATTTCGGCGCATCTTGTCTAGATTGGATTCTTTTGTTTCTTTTTTAGATTTACTTTGGCTTGGTTTTAATTTCTGGTCTTGACTGGAATTTTGCCCCTCCTTTTTGTTTCGACCAAGTGGAACGGTCGTAGTTTTCGGTGGTAAAACTTCAATGCTTTTAATTGTTGGTTTCTTTATTTGCTGAGTACTGTCTGCTTCTAGATAAAAAATTTAAATATTTAAATTACAAAAAATAAGAGTAACTTAATTTTAACAATGGAAATAGTGAGCTTATTAAAAATTGTATATAAATAAAGAAGTAGAAAGAAATAGGTGTTTCTATACGATTATAATAAAAATTATGCTCATTTTAATAAAACAATCTGACAATTTTTAGCTTCATTATTTAAGAAAAGTATAAAAATTTGTTTTGCATTCAATTCGACATTTTTAAATAATTTCTGATAACTTCACATTTTAGTATTATTTAAATGTTTTTTGTAAAAAAGAATTTAAAATATTTTTATTTTAAAATTTTTAAATTATAAGAACTTAAAAAGTATTTACTAAGTGTTTGATCATAACTTTTTTTAGAGACTACATCGTCCTTCTTGAAATTCCAATCTGGAAGTTTTGTGGTTAATATTTCAGAATGATTTTCTCTACCTAAAATCAATATGTTTAAATGTACAAAAAATTTGTTCCTTATAGAATTAAAGAAAGTAACATTAAATATAATAAAATCTGGTAATGTTATTAATGGTAAATATATGCAAATAAATTTCTTAACATTTAAGATCACTGTGCTATACTTACTCGGTTCGTTTTCATCTGATGAACTGCAAACTTTAGGACGAGGTTTTCGTTTGGGAGGCAACTCAATTTTAATATTTTGAATCCTTTCATCGGCACTCGATAATTCAGCGACTTGTTTCTCAACGTCTTTCGCAAGCTTTAAAGTAACTGCAAGTATATGTCATAAAAATATTTAAAAATTTAACATTCATATAGGTTGATTGTTAATGGTAAGATATTTATTAAAAGTATAAAATGGTACAATTTACTCTAAAAATTAATTAAAGAAGTATTATTAAAACGCGTAATGTAATTGTCGATGTAAATTATAAATTAAATATTGTCGTATTAAAAAAATGCTGGAAAATTTATTTTTTAGACGCTATATCAACGAGCATTTTAAAAGATGTAGAAAGAAGTAATAAAAATGCAAATTATAATTTGGAAAGTTAAAAACTACACAATTAAAATATTGCGATTGAACTTTTTGTAAAGAATAACATTTCTGAATTTTAATTATTTTATTACCGTAAGGTCCGTTCAGAGTTCGAATTTTATACTTTGTCGAATCCGAATTAGGAACTTGTTTTTTTTTCTAAGCACCGTGTAACTTTTTCTTTAACCGAAGCCCAATAAACGTACATCCGATCTGAACTCAACCAAGTACTGGGTACTGCAAAACACCAATCATCGCAAGTTACGACGAACCAAGAAGAATGAAATGTAGAAAAGTCATCCACAGAATGCTTTAGTAATAATTTTATTAATTATTAGTAGAGCTTTACTAATTGTTTAGAAGAATTATTTTAGTAATATTCTACTAATTGAAAAGGGGAAAAGTAGCCCATACGAACTACTAAAATCAGTAAAATTTTAATATTTGTTAGTAGAATTCTACTAATTCAGATTTAGAGAATACATTAATGTGTAACATATTATCACTTTATTGATAACTCAAACCATATATGTTTGTCAGTTCTTTCCAAAACATATTTCTTTAAGTGTAAATACTCAAAACATAGAGCCGAGTATTTCGATAATTCGAACATTGAAACATTTTTACTGTATGGATATATCCAATTAAAAATAATTCAATAATCTTATGTAAATCTAAGTCAAAATTTTAAACTCCCAACAAAAGAATTGCATTGATATTATACAAATGGATTTTTTACCTTTTTTTATGGCCAAAGTTCAAGTTTATATTTATTATTTAAACTCGAATTCAAAATTTGACTCGACTAGAAATAAATTAAGTAGGAAATTACTCGACCAATTTACTAATTTATTCTTTAATTGATAATTGATTCTACCTATACAGTAAAAAATGTTTAAGTTTCGATTTTTGGCACACCTCTGTTAAACTGTCTTAAATTTAGAAACTTTATAATTACCGGTTGCGAGTAAACTTGTAAAAAAATATTTTCTCTAAAAATTAGTAAATTACACTTAAAATATAAAAAAGTAGGTTGATATTTTTGTAGTATCCCGTTAGGAGATAAATTTTAACTTCTTTTTTAACAGCTAATTTATCCTTACAAAAATATGTTTAAAAAAAGTTATTTTACTAATGAACTGTTAAATTTTTTTTAAAATCATCTATTACTTTTAACTGACTTTTTAATAACTTGAAGGTAGTGTAAAAAATTAACTTTGTCCGTACTCTTTGAAAAGCACAAACTCTTGAAATGGTAGCTAGTAATATTGTAAGAATAAGTAGCAAAATAAAAAAGTTGTGAAAAAAATTAATTCTTACTTGTAAATTAAAATTGTGATGAAAGCATAAGAGGAAGAATGTAGAATTCCTCAAGGACATGAAGTACAACTGCTTTTTTCAATTTGGCTGACAGGATAAAGAGAAATTTACAACAATTCTTTTGCCACAAACAGTTTTAAATCTTTAGAATCTCCAGGGTAATTTGGAAAACCAGATAAATTGCAAAACTGTTTTCCTAAAATAATGTCATCTTTTCCTTTGTGTGCTATATACTCGATGAAAATTATTTTTCCATCTTTTAAATAACAACAGTTGTCTGGCCGTTTGTTTGTCAGTTTAAAGTTTAAAAACCACAATTCTTCATAAGCCTTGTTACAACCAAAAGGTAAATTTATTTGAAGTGGTTTTGAAAAATGAAAAGTGTTTTTGGAAGTTTCCTTTGATACGGGAATATATGTATTCTTCCGAGTTTCAACAAGTCTACGAAAAAGTTGAGCGAGAACACCTGTCAGTCTACGGACATATTTTTTTAATGTTTGCATATAGTTCTCGAAAGGATAAGCTGTATTTTGGTCCAGAGCTCCATGCATCAACACCTCCTTGTCTAAATGTATTGCGCAATGAAAAGTATAGACTAAGTATTCTTCTCCATACAAAGTCTTAAATTCATCAACAAACCATTTTAGAAGTTCTTCTGCTAGACTGTTATTTTTCTTATGATTCTTAGGGTGACTCAAGATAGTAAGTGCTGCGTGTAAAGCATTGAAATGCATTGTATATTTAGGAGACAGAACCCGGTTGAAAGCAAGAGGAGCTAGATAATACAGGATTAATCGGAATTCTGTTGCTTTAAAACGGTCAATTTCTTGAAGCCCTCTTAGTTTTCTAACAAATTCACATGGAATTGAAGATCGTAGAGACAATAAAATGTCTGAAAGCTCGTTGATTTTCTCTGCTTTTAGCTTTCCCGCTTTTTTGGATTATTTAGCACTAATTTAAAAAAAAATTTTATCAATCCTAAATCACGGAGATGCATTGGATCAAATGGAAACTGAATGACCATTTTGAGTCCAGCTCTTTCAAATGGAGAAATTCCTTTGTGGTGTTCCTTATTTGTTTTCATTGAAAATGATTCGTCACTTGTTAATAAACTATTACTGCTAAGAAAGCACATTCGATGATTCAGGTAATCACTTTCATCGATGCATCGCGGACAGCCATAATGTCCATTAGGTGATTTTGTGCAAGTTACCATCGCTCTTGCTGGTGTATCGCAAATAATTAAGTTTCTTTCGACAATATATTTTTTTTCTTTGATAAAAAATCCTGTTTCTTTCAAACTTTCATACTCTTCAATTAAAGGATTTAAAAATTCGTCAACTGATTGTGGTTTTTGATAACCGTGATAGGCACCGATGAGGAAAACTTGTGGATACGATGTACCAGTGATTTTTCCCAATATGGTCCACAATTGACTATTGGAACTTTTAGTTAGTGGCAAACCATCAATATTCAAGTCTAAAATAATGTAATCACTTCCTGAGTTATCTGGCATCTTTATTATTAAATCTGAAAGGGCTCTTTCAAAACCATAGTGTAGGTAGGTTCCTAATCCACAAGGAATTATGTTTGAGGATCTACGTGGTGTTCCTAACAATGTTCTTGCATCCTTCGGTAAATCGGGATGACCTTCTTGCCGAAGTATGTCAAGCATTTCATTGATGGATGCACGGCTTTTATAATGACGTAAAGCCCAAGAAGCAATTTTTTCCCATAGTGTAATTTCTGGTGAAGTGTCCTTTTCTTCTTCTTCTTCTTCTTCTTCTTCATCATCGGAATATAAATTAAGTTTCTCCCAAAACTCTGCTTCGTC
This sequence comes from Leptopilina myrica (nomen nudum), assembly GCA_032872475.1. Lineage (NCBI taxonomy): Eukaryota > Metazoa > Arthropoda > Insecta > Hymenoptera > Figitidae > Leptopilina > Leptopilina myrica (nomen nudum). The sequence goes on along the minus strand of CM065462.1, from coordinate 14,562,962 downwards.
CTCTTGTATAGAAAATTCAGTTTCAGCAGCTTCTGTAGAAAATTTGACAGTGTCTTTATGTGCAGTATTTGAAAAATTGTCACTATTATTTATTTCATTGAAAGATGTAAAGCTTGCAAATCGAGTGAAATTGGGGTTTTCATCTTGTGCCTCATCGTACGTTTCTAATGAAGAGTTGGATTCCAAATCTTGCTTGCGCTGTTCTTCAAGTCGTCGGAGTTGTTGACGACGTGAAAGAAGAGTATAAGGCTTGATTCTTCTCTTAAGGATGTCGTTTTTGTTGTCAGAGGAAAACTTAAATTTCATAATAATAGCAGTTAAAAAATGCATTTTTGTATTCAAGCGGGATGTATAAAAAATTTCTACATTATACTTGTAAGCATTTTTTAAGCGTCTAATAGAAAAACATAGAATTTCTACTTAAAGGAACTTCAATAGGTTAAGATTTATTTCAAAAGAATTTTAATAACAGAAAAATTAAGTAATTTTCATGCACATAATTTTTAATCTAATAGAATTTATAATTTTGAGAATTGTCAAGTGAAAACCATTTGGATTGAAAGATATGTATTCCAATACAAATTCTGATAAACGTAATTATTTTTAAAGCGAAATTGTATAGTCCGGGAGCTGGCGACGAAATCAACTATCTCATTTCATAACGGTTGAAAATTTAAGTATACATTACTGAAGACGTGTAAATAACGGAAACGCACGTCTGGCAGGCCAGTGCTGGGACAGGGGGTAGCGGCATGGGGTGTGAAAAATCTCATAAAATTTTCTCATTTTACACTGATTAAACCTTCATACATCTAAAGTTTACATCCAAATAAGTGTAAAAGTGTACGTCTGGCAGCCCTTCAAAAATTCAGCAAAGGGTCGAACACGTAAAAACTTTTACACTTGTTTGAATGTACACTTTCGATTTCTGACAGATTTAATCAGTATGAAATGGAAATATATTGTACCAGATTTTTCACCTTTTTACCCCCCCCCCGGCCCAACACCAGCCTGCCAGATGTGTGTTATAGTTATTTACATGTCTTCAGTAACCCAGGCGGAAAAGTCGGACGAATGCCGAATCGTCCAACCGTCTAGAATCCTCGCAGGTTGAATTGGAGAGTCAATGATAGTGCAGGCAATCTGTACCGATTCGTGTGTTAAGTCGGTTCTACAATGGGCACGGTCGTACCTGATCGCTATCGTGAACGTGTGCATGCTCCACACAGATTAGCATGGAATGCATACACGTTTACGATAACGAACACGAACGACCGTGCCCATTATAGCCCATTGTAGAACCGACTTTAAATGTCTGCTGGCGCAGTACAAAGTCGGATCCGACTTTCGGTACAGTCCAGGGGCGTATCCAGGGGGGGGGGTTGGGGGTTGAACCCCCCCCCCCCCCCGAAATATTGGAAAACCTATATAAGTGCTAATTTTTTTTGAGTATACCTCTAATCATAACCCCCCCGAAACTTATTTCTGGCTACGCCCCTGGTACAGTCTTTCTACTGTCGGCAGTACAGGACAAAAAAATTGAATTCTTGTTACGAATTTTTATATTTGTCATAAAATAATTGAATTTTTATAAAGAATTTAATTAAAATTCTTGAAAATAATAAATTTTATGGGAATAATTTTATTGTTTTTCAAGACAATTGAATTCTTTTGCAGAGTTACTTAAAGCTTTTTATGAAAATAATTGAATTATTGCAACGAATTTTATTATTTTATTGAATAATTGAATGTTTCTTGAAATGTAATTCTTTCGTCAAGTTTTGATAAAATTTTTATGAATAATTGCATTTTGTGAGGAATTTTTTTTTGAAGATGTTTTAAAAATACTTTAAAAAATATTAAATTATTATATACAGTGCCGCTCAGCAGGATTTGCCCACCCTGTCACAGTTAAAGGTGTTACAAAAAGTTTTATATTTTGATATCTAGTAAAGATATCGAGGTTTTCAAGGTCTCATTTTAAAGCTTACATCTTCTACTTTAGCAATCTTAAAATAATTAATTAAAAAAAATTTTTTTTTTAATGTTTAATTACTGTTTAAAAAAAACGAAAATTTCAATTTTTTTGTCGATTTCAAACAATTGTAGTTTTTTAACAAGTAATCGCAAATTAATTTTCTAAAACGCATTTTAAAGCTTGTTTTATCACCTTTAAAATGCTTTTTTTTAAATTGTCGTACGATTTTTTTTCAAAAAGTTATTATCATTTCTTTAAAAAAACAGCCCTTTTTTTAAATAATTAATATTTTGAAAACGGTTAATTTTTTTAGAAAAAGTTTAAGACAAAAAATGTTCATTTCTGTATGTACATTGAAGAAAAAAATATAAAAAAATTTTTTGAACAAATTTTTTTTACCACATTTTTACCTTATACATATTTTTAACTTAAATAAAATTCATATGTACAAGCTTGAACGACAGATAAATTAACAGTGTTTAAACGGTAGTCAACACTTTTGCTTTCGAAGTATTTAAATAAAATTTAATATCAACACTTTAAATTTTGCTAATAAACATTTTTACGGTTGAAATATTAAATATTTTTTTCGTCAAAATGACGTTTTTGACATTTAATTAACGCCTCACATATATAAGGTAAAAATGTGGTAAAAAAAAATTTGTTCAAAAAATTTTTTTATATTTTTTTCTTCAATGTACATACAGAAATGAACATTTTTTGTCTTAAACTTTTTCTAAAAAAATTAACCGTTTTCAAAATATTAATTATTTAAAAAAAGGGCTGTTTTTTTAAAGAAATGATAATAACTTTTTGAAAAAAAATCGTACGACAATTTAAAAAAAAGCATTTTAAAGGTGATAAAACAAGCTTTAAAATGCGTTTTAGAAAATTAATTTGCGATTACTTGTTAAAAAACTACAATTGTTTGAAATCGACAAAAAAAATTGAATTTTTCGTTTTTTTTAAACAGTAATTAAACATTAAAAAAAAATTTTTTTTAATTAATTATTTTAAGATTGTTAAAGTAGAAGATGTAAGCTTTAAAATGAGACCTTGAAAACCTCGATATCTTTACTAGATATCAAAATATAAAACTTTTTGTAACACCTTTAACTGTGACAGGGTGGGCAAATCCTGCTGAGCGGCACTGTAAATATTAAATTATTAGAAATATTAAATAAATACTTTTTAAAAATATTCTGCAATGAAAATAATTGAATTCCTTAATTGAAATTTTATCTTTTTATGAAAACAATTGAATGGTTTTGTAGAATTGTATCAAAAATTTTTTGAAAAGTTAAATTACTTGGTAAATTTTATATGAAAATACAATAAATATTGAAAATCGTTCAATTGCGATAAACATTTGGAAATAATTGAATTTTTACAAAGAATTCTACTAAATTTTTTAAAAATAATTCAATTTTTTCGAAGAATTTTTTTCTTTTGAAAATAATTGCGTTAAGACTGTTGTAAGATACTTCTATTCTATTTTTGCAATGTGCTCTTCCAACTTTTGACATGCAACGATTTAGAGGAGATTTAAATGAAATCCCATTAGCAAATAATATTTTATCTCGAGCGTATAGCAAGTTATTCCATCTAGATGCTCAATTTAATAAAACTCATTTAAATTTTATTTCAAGTGACTCAAACAGGGATCCTACAGAATAGCAGATTTAAAATTACAGACCTCTTACAGGTTTGCTAGATAAATTTTAAAAAATTCAGTGAAATTGAGAATTATTTTAAGTTACAGTTCAAAAAAGTTCTACTTTTTTACATTGTAATGATCTTAATTTTTGCCAATAAGGATTTGCTCGCCGGATGGAGTCCGGGTCTCTAGAATGGTAAATTCTATCAATTTACAGTGACGCAAGCGCCATCTATTATAAATACTAATTTAAGAGAAATTTGTGAAAAGGTAAAATCTAAATAATAAAACATAATTTAAACCTTCGAAGTAAATATATTTAACAAAATAAAATAAAAATAGAGATAATAACAAAATTAATAATTAACAAACTAAATTTAAACCATAAAAATTACAATAAAAATATAAAAATAATAAAACTGACTCGATACAATGCAAAGAAAAAATTAATAAAGAAAGAATTATAAAATTTAAATAATAAACTAAATTGAGAATTAAATTACAAATAATAAAAATAAAATATTTGAACAAATGAAAATTTGATAATAACCAAAATAGAAAATTTAGTAATAATAAATTTAATTGGAAATTATAGGCGCGTCCGCCATAGCATTCCTTCACACCCCAAATCATTCCTCGCCGTTCTCGTTCGGACTGTAATAAAATTTACCCTGTTATTTTTAATTAAAATTACAAAATAGTGACACCGAAAATTACTGGGTTGATTCTAGAAATTAACCCCCAATGACGCGCGGACGGAAACTAGGGTCGTGCACGCTAGGTCAGAATTTTAGAAATTACTGGAAAAAAAGAACTAGATATCGAACTGCGGTCGATATTCATGCCCGTCGCGAAATTAGTGTAAGAATCTTGTATGTTCTGGACATCCTGACCTGATTAGCTCCTCAAGGCCAAGTTGTCCAGGTGTATGTGTCATATCTGTTGAACGATTAGCTCCTCAGTTCAACAGGGGAAATTATGTAATTGTGTGTGTGTAAAGAGGATGGTAAAAAATAACATGGATGTCTCAACGTCCCGGGTTAGCGCCCCACGTTCAGTTGAGACTAAGGTGGAAAGAGTACAGAGACTACACGGTGGAGCTCCACACGGTCTTCTCTGCACCAGGTAAAAATTATAAGAACGAAAACGAAGGGTGTTACCAGGACTCGTTAGCGCCCGAAGTCCTTGTACAACTCCTAGGAATTGCAAGAGCTGGAGAACAGATTAGCTCCTCATGTTCACCTTCTCAAGCGAGGAAGATCATCCCCTAGCCAGGATTAGCGCCTCTCTGGCCAGAAAATAGATCGAGGGTGAGAAAGGAAAGTGAGCTGCTGTCGATCGGCCTCGGAGCAAGCCCCGAGTCCGGTCGTAGGCAGACTGATGAAAACGAATGTGCAACCAAGTATTATAGATCGCTGGCTCTCCTCAGGTATGACGAGAGGTAAGAGCGACCTACGTCATGCGCGGCAGTGAGTGCGCCATCGGTACTTCTCTCTCGTCAGCCAGGCAGTGAGCACAGCAATATATATATATAGATATATATAATATACAGAAAATGAAATGAATGAATTCAACGCGGAATAAATTTGAATTTTGAAATCATGCTCAACATTACAACATAATCTTAAACTAAAAAGTTGTAATTGAAATGTAATTACATTACTCATTAATTTTTTTCAGTTTTTGACCTAGAGAGTTGCAATTTCATATGCACATGTATTTTTACTCGTAATTTATAAAAAAAATTGTAGAGGACTGGATTGAATTTGTTTTTAAACATTCAAAATTAATAGTATTTGTAGTAAGAAACTTAAAATTCTTAAAAATAATCAATAAGTATAAATATTTAATAAAAGTTAGAAATAAATTTAAAATTAGAACTTTGCAAATTTTAATTTAAGAAATAATCGTGAACGGAACTCTAGGTAAGAAAGTGTAACTTTTATAAATTTAAAATGAACAATTTTAATTTTTATCAAATTTTTACAAACATAAGCTTATTTTTCTCTAATATATTCTCCATAATTCTGTTTGTTGAACATTGTTAACTAAATTTTGTTTCAAAGTTGTTAAAAAAATATAACTTTTTTTTATTTTATCAACAAAATATTATTTAACAAAACCCAATAAATAAAATAATTGATAATCTTTAAAGATCAAAACTGCCGTGCTAAGTAAAAAAGTCTATAACTGATATTTATTTTTGAATATTTCTTTTATTTTTACTCGAAGACGAACAAGCTAAAGTCATTATTAAAATTTGGAACATTTTTGACAAAAATTGAGTATATAGTTTAGTACTTTTTTGTTATTTAAAGAAAAAAACAAGGGGTGCCAAATTTTTGGGACACTGACAACGACTGGAGCAGCTACTGTGTACACTGCATAAAAATTTTCCAACTACACGGAGAGAAAAATCTAGCGTTTATAGTATGACACTACCTACACGTATTTCGTGTAGGTATTTCGTGTAGCGTGACTATAGTAGTCACGCTTCATGGAATCTTAACCAAAAAAACAATGGATCCATATATCATTAAAGCGTGACTATAGTCCATGCGAAATACGTGTAGGTAGTGTCACCCTGCCGAAAAAATGACTGAAACAGCACTGAAATTGTACTAGCCTCAGTACTATTTCAGTCTGTTTTTTTATGTTTCGGTAGACATTTTTAAAGTCCTTTAACAATAGTTTTAAATGTAGGCTATGTCAACAAAACATTGTTAACAGTCTAGAAGTAAAAATAAAAAGGTTACCAAAATTTTCAATGAAATTTCCTTTAAATTTTAAAATTATATTACAATCCCTGCTTTAACAATAGACCCGAAAGCCTATTGTTGTAGGGGATTATAATTTAATGGCTTAAAATATTTACAATTTAAATAATACAATTTTTAAAACAAAAAAATTTAAATTTGTGATGTTTTATGATTACAAATATATCTAAAATTCATTATAAAAAATTTTTATTTAAGAAAGTTACGAACTATCTCGCAAGCTTTAATTGTTACGTAAAATCGGAAATTATTTTTTAATTTTGATGCACATGAACTAGCATATATAATATGTAATTATTTGTAAAGAATCTGAGTTCATGAAAAACAAATATAATGTGGAAATATTAATAAAAATTATTTTAACATTGTGCGATTCCAAGTGAGATTTCACTTTTTCCGGAGCAAGTAAACCAATTGCAATGAAATTCAGGACTTTTTATCTACACATAAAAATAAATGTTTTCACCAAATATGACGTAAAAATATTCAGTACTTTTTGAGATGTCAAAATTTTGGACAAATTTTGAAATCGTTATATCTCCTTTCCATCTTAACCAAAACACTTAACTCTTTTTTCTAAAAATTCAGCATAAAAAAACAAAAAAATTTTTTTTATATTATGTTTATAAAAAATTTTTATAAACAAAAAGTTATTAAATAATAATTGAATAACTTTTGAGCACAAGCACGGAATTGAATGAAACAAGCACTAAAGTCACTAAACGAAACTTCGCTTTGGATTCTTTAATATTCCGAAAAAAAACCTTGTAATGAGAATATCTTCATATAATACTTTTAATATTTTTGTTCTCTTTTGAGTGTAAACATTAGAAGTTTCTGCTACTTTGCGTGTAATTGAAAATTTTGGTAACCTTTTTTATTTTTACTTCTAGACTGTTAACAATGTTTTGTTGACATAGCCTACATTTGAAACTATTGTTAAAGGACTTTAAAAATGTCTACCGAAACATAAAAAAAACAGACTGAAATAGTACTGAGGCTAGTACAATTTCAGTCATTTTCCCGGCAGGGTGACACTACCTACACGGATTTCGCATGGACTATAGTCACGCTTTAATGATATATGGATCCATTGTTTTTTTGGTTAAGATTCCATGAAGCGTGACTATAGTCCATGCGAAATACGTGTAGGTAGTGTCATACTATAAACGCTAGATTTTTCTCTCCGTGTAGTTGGAAAATTTTTATGCAGTGTACACAGTAGCTGCTCCAGTCGTTGTCAGTGTCCCAAAAATTTGGCACCCCTTGTTTTTTTTCTTTAAATAACAAAAAAGTACTAAACTATATACTCGATTTTTGTCAAAAATGTTCCAAATTTTAATAATCGTATGCAAAACACTCGTTTTTAGTTATTTCTTGTCATTAGAAGGGTGCCAACTACTGGAATGCAGCGACAACAAAAGGAGCAGTTACCCTATACAGTAGGAAAGGCTTCGTGTTAGTCATAGCTTATGAGTGTGACAGTCAGACTAAAACGATTATTGTAAAATATTCCCTGATTTTTAGGTTGACTTTAGCTTGTTCGGCTTCGAGTAAAAATAAAAGAAATATTCAAAAATAAATATCAGTTATAGACTTTTTTACTTAGCACGGCAGTTTTGATCTTTAAAGATACAAATTTAGAAGAGAATTTTTTCTTACACTGCCTGAAGTAAAAAAAGTTTTTGAATTTGCTTAAAGCTGTTTAGAAATAATGCACTATGTATATATGTGACGTTCTGCGACAAAAGGGACCTTAGGTCCGAAAAAATTAATGTCGAGTTATGTATATCATTCAATATTTATTGAGTTGCTCTTTCACATAGAAGCGTCCAAAATACTTTTTAGTTATAGATTTTTCTGTTATTAATGTTTAAAAATGAGCTTGTTGAGTGTTTGCACGTGCTTGTTGAGAAAATCAGCCCCTCTACTTTCCAATACAACTACACTGGTCATCTACATACAATTTGTGCGCTTCGTGTAACGCGGACAAATATTAATGTGTAGTGAGTAGTGGGGCTGAATTCTAGTGGAACGTCTCCACCAATCAGAGACGCTCTACTTCAATCGCCTTTCCTGCAAAATTCCATATTGGGAACTAAGGTCCCTTTTGTCGCGGAGATCACATATAAGGGGCATCTGATGTGTAATGTACTAAGTTAAAAATTTTTTTAAAATTAAATTGAAACCAAAAAATTTTATGATCCTATCATAAAATCTATCTATGGTAGTAATAATACAAAAAATAATTTTTTTAATTCTATTTTAATTCTCTTCCTGTAATTGTAAATTTCGTCACCTTAATCTGCAAACCTCGTAACTCCATTTAATTTTACTTTATACGAGAGTAATAAAACTATTTACACAGATTACAATTGACATTTAGGCAAAAGTATAGTTGAAAAATCCCTTTTGCTTATTAGAATGAAAATTTGCAACTTCATTTACATAAATAATACAAAAAACAAAATTTCTACTAAAAGTGGAGTTACAAGTTTTGCAGATTAAGGTGACGATTTAGATTTTAAATAATTTAAAAATTTGACCTTAATCTTTCAAAATTAAAAATAAATTTGCTATTTTCTACAAAATCGACATTTTTTTCTAAAATAAATAAGTGCAAATGGAAGCTGAGGTTTTTCCTATATATGTATATGAAATTTCTAAATGCCCTCTTTTTTATTTTTAAGATATTAATTATCGAAAAAAGGTTACGGTATGTTGAAGGGCTAGACGCCGTCACCGCGCTCAAATCCATTTTAAAAACAAAAAAGAAGGGCATTTTTAAATTTGGTATACACTTAGAAAAAAACCTCAGCTTTCATTTACAATAATTTATTTTAGAAAAAAATGCCGATTTTACTATAAAAAACATTTATGTTTTTTTTCTTACAACTACAGGCATATAAAAATCAAATAACATACCATGTCAAGGAAAATTCTCCCTCACTAACATCATCCATTTTTGTAAATGAAAAAGAATTTTTTTTTACATTACTACTAGATGGGATCGAAATTTTATTTGGATTCAATTCAATTTAGATACTTTACACACCATATTTAACAAATCAATTTTTAAATAATCGTAAATTGTTTCTTCTCTATATAAAAATTAAAAAAAGCAAAAACGACTAATAATCATTTGACACTTTTCAAACAAATGTTCGAATTATCATAATTTAGAATCATGAAACATAAAGCATTGATTATTGCAATATTTCTAATCTTACTGTTTCCCCTTTAAATAATTAATACTAAATAATTGTTTACTTGAAATAAAAAAAATTAACATTTAAAAAAATTCCATGACATAAAAAACCTTTAGCAAAACGTTTTTGAATTGTTTTCCACAGGACGTAAAATTGACAAATTTTTATATAAAATAAATTGTAATTAAAATGACTTAAAATTGCGTCGCACAAACTTTTCTACTTTTTCAGAATGATCCTATTCAATATTTCTTTAACACAGATTATAACTTTACAATTGGACATTAACATGTTCAAAAAATAAAATATAAAAAAGCTCAAATAAAAATAAAAATTCAAATTGTGTATAATGAATATCTACTCTAATGAAAATTTCAATGTCTGCACGAAACCGTTAAAACAAAATGTTTTAAAAACGTTTTTTAAACGTTCGCAGGACGTACGTGTAATTTTAAGATTTTCAAATAAAATTTTATTTCGTCGGGTGTTACGAAAAAAAACTCCCGACGAAAATATAACCAAAATTACAGTTTTCATTTTTAATTTTCGTCACAAATAAAAGCGTTTCTTTATTTTAAAGTCTGATTATTATCTAAAATTAAAGGTCTGGATCAAATACTAACGATGCGTTAATATATTGAAAACTACATACCATTATGCGTATTATTGAAAATTAATTATTCCAAAACAATAGACTGGATCCTTTGACATGAACCTCCAATTGTAGTATTTAAGGAAGGAAGAGATTAAGCTTGTCTTCAGATGATTATTGCCAATCGATTTTTAAACACCCTAAAACGGAAACTACAATTTCTATTAATCTTTGAATAATAAAAATAAAGCTTTGTCTTTTTAAATATTAAATTTTACTATTTAATGTAATAAATTCTAAAGAATAAAATTGAAGAATTTGAAATAAAAAAAGTTGTAAATAATTTTAAAATGCGTTTACATTATAAAAACTCTTTATCAAAACCTCTTTGGAACGTTTTTAGAACGTCCATAAAAAATAACATTTGGAAAGGTATATACTTAAAAAAAATTAAAAAGAATGAACAATGAGAAATACTTTAAATTACGCTACAGAAATCCAAATTCACATACAAAAAGCGTTACTATTTTTTTTAATGGTTATAATTGTACAAAAGTTAGATTCTTTCCTCCTCTTATGCAAAACAAAGTAAGCCAAAATATACAATTTGAAAATGTTGCTTTTTTGAAAATAAGAAATTATAAATGCTGTGTAAATGGTTAAAATTTAAAAACGAAAATTTTAAATTTTTCTATTCATTCTTATACTACATATTCTATTTAGAGTCGGTTCTACAATGAGCACGGTCGACGTGTTCGCTATCGCGAATGTGTACGTGCACCATACAGATTAGCATGGAGTACGTACACGTTTACGATAGCGAACACGAACGACCGTGCCTATTGTAGAACCGACTCTACATTGACGTGAACATGAACGCGACGTGCTGACTTTTTAAGTCGGTTCTACAATGGGTACGGTCGTACGTGATCGCTATCGTGAACGTTAATCAAATGGGTGACGTCAGCACGACACGTTCACGTCGCGTATCCATGGAATGTAGAGACGACATGAAGTTGTTTCTCCAATGGGCGCACGTAACGGCGTGACGTGCTGACGTCACAATGTGTTTCAAACGGATGACGTCATCACGGCACGCCGTTACGTACGCCCATTGGAGAAACAACTGAATAGCATGGGTGACGTCAGCACGTCGCGTCCACGACCACGTCGATCGTGCTCATTGTAGACTCCTTAAGGGGATCCCACATACCGACAATGCAGATGTAAAATGGTAAAAAATCTGCAACGACCGTTTCTTGGAAAATATAAGATATTATAAACTATAAATTTGACAAACTCACTTTTTAACATAAATACACAGGATGAGTATTTTATTTGATGTAATTATTGAAAAAAAATTATTCATAAAAAGTTAAATCTGAGCAGTTTCCAACAGCCTAAACTGCAACGACCTTTTCTTGAAAACAACAAAATCAAAATATCTTTTCCATTTGACAAACTTAATTTCAATAAAAAATACACATAATAAGATTCATTCTATATGAAAACAAGAATATAAAACTTTAATTTATGTAAACTATTTTGTATAGCAATTTGCAACAAGAAGAACACATCTGACAGATGTTTAGTGATACATAGAACCAAGAGATGGCGCCAAAGGTACCAAAACTGACAAATTTTCATTATTTTTAACTTTAAATTAACAACAATGAGACATAATGTCTTCTTTTCGAGTGAAAATTCATTAGTGATAAAAGATACACAATGGGAGAAATATATTTTGTTCAAATTGTTAAAGAAAAACTAATGTTAGTAAATTAAATATCATGTGCTACCGAACAGCTGTCACTTATACACTTTGGGAAGAATAAAGTTTTTATTTATTTCTGAATGGCAAATGAGTCTCATCCTGTGTATTTTCCTACTAAATTAAATTTCCCAAATGGAAAAATTATTTTGTTTTGTTGTTTTCGAGAAATGGTCGTTGCAGTTTGAGCTGTTGTCAAAAGACCTGTTACAGGAAAACTGTTCATATTTAATTTCTTATGAATAATTTTTTTTCAATAATTACAACAAATAAAATAGTCATCCTGTGTATTTATGTTAAAAAGTGAGTTTGTCAAATTTATAGGTCATAATATCTTATATTTTCCAAGAAACGGTCGTTGCAGATTTTTAGCCATTTTAGATCTGCATTGTCGGTATGTGGGATCCCCTTAAAGTTGCTTGTACACCCCCTCCGGTCTGAGTACATTCATAAAGGTCTAGAGTTTTGTTTGGCTATGCCCATAGAGAATTCCCAAAAAGTGAACAGAGGAGATGTACAAGCGTCTTAGCTGTGATTAACATTATGAAAAATTTATTTATTTCATACATTACTCTATTCCCATAGAGAATTACATTAATTAATTAATTAATTAATTAATTACATTACTCTATGTACAAGCATCTTAACTGTGATTAATATTAGGAAAAATTTATTTACTATTTCAATTTCGTACTTATAAAAAAAGTATAAAATGTTATTATTTAATATCATGTAGTTTGTATTTGGATTAGACCATTTTTAAAAATTTTCCAACACTAAATCAATTAAAATTAAGTTACATTACTCTTAACGCGTCGCTTTACGCCTTCATGGAATTTTACCCAAATAAAATAGTTTAAATGAACTTACCACTTAAGAAAACTTCTTTTGTAACACATAACAATAATTAATTTCTGAAATCTCTTAATAAAACAACGTACACAAAAACCACAACCGATTCAAAGCCATTCAGGCGAAAAATTTATGAAACAGGTAGAGTGCGGCCAACGCTGAATAGATTCACAAAATTGAAGTATGAGATATAGAAAAAAAAATATATCTCTGATCTTTTCTATCTCATGCTTTGCGTTCGTGAACGACTTTCGCGAACTTGTGCTTAGGCTTTAAGATTAAATTTTTCTGATTGTTAAATGGGCTTTTGCAGAGCAGTTAGCTGAAACATAGAGGTAGTTTAAATAATGTTCATCCGTGTACTATGATCCTTCTACACGAAAACATAACATTTGTCCATGTGCATATTATACAAATATATGTGTACGAATTTAAAGCTAGAGTTCTTAGGTGACTGTCAGTGGAGGAATTAAATTGATTCCTTTGAATAAAAAAGTTTTATTAGAAATTTAGTGAAGTGGAAATTTTTTGACAAACAAATTTTTGTACCCGGTTGTGGGCACCCTTGAAAAATACGCTAAAAATGGAAAAATATTAAAGGAAACCAACACAAATAAAGAAGAAATAAAAGTTTCTTTATTTTAAGAGACTTCGCTGATATAAAGAACAAAAATGATGACACGTTTTCATACTATGCTCATCGCTAACAGAAACAATATGCTAGCATGTGAAGTAGCTGACCCGCATATCATAACGCACTTCTAATGCACTGAACGACTATATTCATCACATTTAATGAAGTTTGCGGCTGTCAATTTCCTCGGCAGAAAGTTTAGATAGATGAGACGGTAGTCCACATCATTGTCAAATGGTAGAGCCTCCTTAACATAAAGGTGCCCACAACCGGGAATGACAGTCATTTTTTAAAAAGACGAACACATTAAGTGATGCAGGATTTTGATTAAACACGAAGGTAAATCACAAAATATAATAACAACACTGCAAAAAAAAATTAAAAACTTTTTTCTGAACGAATCTACACCCATATGTTGCTCTTCGAAAACAATACAAAATAACTTTTTTATGTATTTAATGCAAATTTTCTCTATTATGCTCACAGCTATTACACAAATGCATATATTTTTTCGTGATCAATACAAAAAGTCCGTATTGTCAACGAACACGACTTACAATATTTAGATCTGTAAAGTCTACTTGCCGTCAAAGTTTACGTAGGGGTGCCCACAACCGGCTCACTTCCCCTACTGCAGCCATCTTTTAAATTTCACCACACTGCGTGCTTCTACGTTTAAATTTGAGACAAATTTTATTTTACCAGGCACATTTTATTTTTCTAAAATAACATGAGAAAAAGGCATGTTATTTTAATGAAATAGAAAAGGACATGATGATATTTCTATCCTTGTTAAACCCATTTGATGCGTATCCAGCACACTGCAACGTCTAGTTGCAGTGTGCCAGAAGGGTTCTCTTATGGTGAAGTTTCATGTGAAAGGTATAATAATATCAGCCTATTTCTCTCACACTCATTATTTTTTGCTTTGTGTTTTCAAAAATTTTACTACGACAATCGAAAGCTTATAAAAAAAATTTGGTACAAAAATCTAAAGAAACCATTTTCAAAAATTATTTTTCATTGTTTCATTTATATTCAAAAAATAAATGAAGCGTGTAAGAAATCCTTTATGTAATTTTCAGTAGGGTGCATCATAAAAGTTGAGTCCATAATTATAGTGTTTGAGTAAAGATGCTTCCACACTTTAAAATTTTTGGGCGAACGGTAAATTTCCATGGTCTTAAAACTCACGTCACTAAATATCATTTACCAAAAAATGTCAAAATCACGTTCACACGAAACTGCAAAGGTGTGTCTACAATAGCTTGAAAATACATTTGTTTTATCTGATTCAAAGTAATTGGATATTCTGCATATAAATATACACTACCGGCAGAAATTGTCGGTACGAACGACGGGCGAGCTACGAAAAGTTGCTGCCGAAATTAAATTAACATATTTTATTATTGAAAAATGATAGAAACTTGGTTCTTGGATCGTTTGAAAGCCAATTAAATTCTGCGTCGTTTGATATATAAATGAAAATTATTTGATATTTTTAAGAGATTTTATCACCTAAAAAATTTTGGAAAAAAATTGATTAATTTTTCTATTTTTGTGCACCATGTTTGTGTGGCTGCATAATCTAGAAAAATTTAGAGAAGAATTTTCAACTCTAGCAACATAATCTTTAAAGTCTCAGCTTTTATTTGAGCCTTGAAAATTAAAAATCCGTTCAGTAGTTTTTGAAATATCTAAAAAAATGTCCAAGCATGTTGTTTTATAATTTAGGCGGTGATACACACTTATTGCACTCTCGCTGATCACCTGGTTCGTTGCGGCAGAGCCGAATAAGCGGAATATAGAGTGGGGGTCATATTTGGCGCCCTTTTTAAGTTTTTTGTCATTTTAGATTTAATATTCATTAAAAATTTAATAATTTTTAAAGTTAATTATTATATATATAAATAAGTTATCATTTTACAAACTTTCATGATCAAATAGTCATTTATTTCTATGTACAAATTTTCACTTTTCAAACTTTTTTTCCCAAAATAAACGCCTAGTTGATCATTAGAGTTTGTAAAATGATGCTTGTATGCATCTTAGATCGAAGTGTGGATTCCTCACAATAGGGGATTTTATTTACTGCGCACTGAATCGTCTTAGAAGTCGAGAAGATTTAGCTTATTGTGGACTCAACCTTAAGAATATATATGGGTGAGTAAATTTAAAATGTCATTTTGCTGTCCTGCCGAGAGAACCCGAGTCCGCACTTATATATCGAATATATTTTGGTTCATTAATTTTATATATCATTTATTTTGTTTAAATTTTAATTTTTAGCCACCAAAAGCACTCAGAAAAAATTTGGCAGCAAAATTGCAGGCAAAATGTCACTGGTGTCCCGTGTCCGCGAACATAAAACCATATCTTGTCTACTAATAAAAACGGTTATTTTTCATGTTTTTGATTGCCGAAAAAATTATTTCGTAAAGTAGAACTTCTATATTTAAAGAAAAACTACTAGTCGAATATAAATAAATAAGATAGTGCTTAAAAAAAATCAATAGCGTGTGTCCTTAAATTTCATATTTTTAAATGAAAATGACAAAATTTGAATCTCGCGCTAAATAATTAATTTTACAAGAGTAGGAAACTGCTTTATCGAATGTTAATAGAAAGCGCTATGTGTCTAGAAGCCTAGAGAAAAAAAAACTACAACGTTCTAACCTATCTACAAAATATACGATGCATGACAGATTGGCAGACTGAATTTACCGAGCACTAAACTCTACAATAGTACTACTACTAGTAGAAGTAGTATTTAAATTTTGAAAAAAATAAATAATTTTAGAGTCGTTTTTTAAAATTAACTCAAAAAAGAGCCAATCCGATAATTTTTCATTCGGATTTGGATTCAGCGGGGAAAAATACATAGAAATATACTATTGTAGTATTTCGACAAAAAAATATTTTTTGGTGGTCCCAAATATTATAAATCAACCTATATTTTCTATATGTTACGTTAAATTATTCCAGTTTTAAAACTATATTTTTACTCATATGTTCATGTCTTTTTTATTATTTAAAAATCATTTTCAATGGCATCTTTCAGAGTGTCACTGGTGTCCCCTAATTTGCTTACGTCTTCTTGTGATTTACAGCTACATAATTTACGGTGAAAATTAATATAAATTATTTTATAATTCGTATTTGACCATTAGCTTTTAATATTCAAGTGTTTTCACAATTTAAACTAAAATAATTTAATTTGAGGCAAAATTGAAAGAAATCAGAACAATTTTTTGAATTTTTCTTTGGCGTCTAAACCGTGTTGATAAAAATAATTTGTTAAATAAAAACTTTACTAATAAATTTTAAATTTTATTTTACTTTAGGTATTGAAAAAAAATGATTTATCAGATTTATATTTTGTTTAAGCACTAAACTAAGCAAAATTACCAATAATTAGTAATATTTACTTAGAAATTATGAGAAATAAACTATGTAATCTGAAGTAGTTGTTGTAAATATAAACAAGAAAAACCTTAGAATTTTCCTAAATTGATTCAAAATTTTTTAGAAAGAATTAAACAATATATATACAAAAACATTGTAGGAACATTTAAAGAAAAGTCATTTCTCCTCCCACTGCTATCTGGCAAAAAAACATGTTCGAGAAACGTTTTAAAACTTCTTAGGAATGTTTTTCGTACGTAAATGTTTTATTGCCTTTTAGTTGAGGTATAAAAAACTGTTATTAATAACACTTTTGCAAATCAAAGTTTTTTTAATATTTAAATTTATAAACTTGTCATAATAATCTTCATTTGCTTTATCATGATTTAACAAAGCTATTAGGACAAAAATACATATAATATATATATATATATATATATATATATATATGTTTTTTATTAATTTCATATTGACGTTCTTGGAAAAACGTCCAAAAAACAATAAAAAGCCAGACATGAAACATATTTAAATCATCATTAAGACGTTTTTCTGACGTCCTTTAAACAAACTGATAACCATTTTCACAACATCTAAGGAACATTAAAAAGATGTTTTAACATTTTATAAACGTTTTTTAAACGTTTCTTAATAAAGTTCTAAAAACGTTTCTAAAATTACGTTCTTACAACGACTATAAGACTTGTGTGCCCACTGGGATGTTATTTAGGCACACTTTAGTATAATTTTGAAAAAATACTATCCTATAACTAAGATATAAATATAAAAATATTTTCAAAAAATGCACTGAAAAAAAATTTATTTTATTCAAATAACTGATTATTTCGTTATTATCAAATAAGTATTTACTTGAATCAAATAATTTTTATTCGAATTAATTAAATAATACTTGCTTTAAATACTGAAATATTGCATTCAAATACAATTTATTTGATTTAAATACAAATTATTTGATTCAAGTAAATATTTATTTGATAATAGTCAAATAATCGAATATTTGAATCAAATAATTTTTTTTTCAGTGTGGAAAATTACACATTTTTTAATGGAAAGCTTTTAAAATATCTGTTTAGAAATGGTTTTAATGTCAAAAATTGAGAAAAATAGAACTGATACTAATTACTATTAAACTTAAGTCAGTAGTATGTTTGGGATCTTTGATTAGGATTTTAACGTCAAAATAATACAATTCAGAATTATTTATTCATTCAATTTTTTTTACATACATACATACATTAAAATTTTTAAGATTATATTTCTGGAATTATTGATGTCAATAACAACTATTTATGCTAAAATTTTGAATTTTGAAGCAATGTACACACAGACATCTGATTTTATTAATAAGGATGGTAAATGATATTAAAAAATATTAATTTATAGTATTAATATTAATTTATAGTATTAAAATTATTTTTTAATTATTAAAAATGAAAATTTTTTATGATAAAATAGATACTGCAGAAATTCAAAAATACCTGTGATACGATACTTGGATTATGCTACTGGGAAAAAACTTCGATACTAAAATGTTTTGCTATTTTAATTCTAGATTTAACTTTTAGAGATTTTTTGATCATTGTAATGGCAAACATTGTTTTCTGCATTTTAATTGATTAAAAATAAATTATTTGATGATAAAAAGTCAATCACTGATTTAAAATAGTAATATTTTTCTAATAAAATTGTTGATGGTACCTAATTATTATTTTTCCCGGTCAAATTAAATTCCCCACTATTTCCCATTTTTAGAGACTGGTAGACACACTATTGAATGTATTTGAAAAAACTAAAACCCGTCGAAGACGGGTACGACAGCTAGTATTAATTATAAACAAAACTATAAACAAAACAAACGAAAAGAAAAAGACTAAGATCATAGAACACTTACCTTCTAAATTAACAAAAATAAATTATTCAAATGAGACCTTAAAATTAGAAACAAAACAAATGATAAGAAAAAGTCGCTAAAATAATAGTACACTTAACTTCTAAAATAAAAGAGAAAAATAAATCAATTCACAACTTAAAACTATCAACAGAACAAACGATCAGAAAAAGTCACTAAAATAAGAAAACACTTACTATCCAAATCAAAAGAACAAAGTAAATCAAACTAAACCTTGAATCTCTCAATATAAAAAACAATGAATATATTTTAAATAGGCAAGAACATAAAAGTCTTAGCAATAAATGAATTTCTATAATAGTTTTTAAATGCAATACGCGATTTGCTTATAATTCTGTATAAACATTAAAAATATGCACACGTAACGACACACCGCGAATGGCTGCGCAGCACATTGCGTCTTGGCGGCGCGACGACGTGATGCTCAATATTCAAAAATTCATTTCTCGAAAACAAAGGAAACGGTTTTCTGGAAAGTAAGTAAGGTAAAAGTCCCAATTATGGGACATTTTACAATTTCGTCCCTATTATGAGACAGTATTACAAAAAATAAAATAAATGCAATTAAAATTGATGATTAGTACATCAGGAAATCATTGTCTCATAATTAGTGCAGTGCAGAGTTTCAGAATTTAATTAACATTATTTTTATTTTATAAAATATAACAATTTTAGGGCCTAAATATTATACCTAGCATACAAATCTTTCAATCTATACACTAATTGTTCATATTAACACTCTTGATTTCAAGAAATTTATCATAGAAATTTAGTTTAGCTAAAACAGTGTCCCATAATTGGGACTTTTACCTTATTTCATCGAAAAAAATCTCAGCTTTCATTTAAAAATAATTTTAAAAAAAGTATAGAAAGATGAGAAAGACGAACAAAAATTTTATTTTTTTCAAAATTCGTGTCAAAAATTTTTATTTTTCAAAATAAACAACGCCATTCGAAAGCTTATGAAAAAACCTAGAAAAACCATGTCCTACTTTTTTTAAAATTGTTCTGTTTAAGTATAATAAAGTATCAAAGTTAAGCGTGTTATACGCATAAGTTTAAAACTTTAACCTCTTCCCTTCAGACAAATTTTTATAAAATTCAAAAAGATTTATCTGACAAAGTACTAATCTATAAGGCATATCATAAAAAAAAATTTGGAAAGAATTAAACCAAAAATTTTTGTGTGTGGATTTTTGATGTGATTACCACCATATGTGTTTAGTGTATACATGCGAGTATACATGTGTATGTGTTTAGTGCATATGTGTGAGTATACATTTGTATGTGTTTAGTGCATATGTGTAAGTATACAATTGTATGTGTTTAGTGCATATGTGCGAGTATACATTTGTATGTGTTTAGTGCATATGTTGCCGAACGAGGAATCCGATATGGGAAATAGATATGCGTGAAACTGAAATTTTGTTCTATAGCAAATGCTTTTTCCAGTAAAAACAAAAAATAAAAATATAATAAATAATAACAACATAATAAAAGTTGCTTTGTTCATAGTATTAATTGCTCGGAACATTTTAAATAGCACTCGGCTTTTAATAAAAATTAGATTCTTTGAAGTAAATTATAATTTAAAAAAAAGTAATAATTGATTGAAAACAAAGAAAAACTTATTTACCAGAAATTCTAATATAAAACCTGTAAATTTTTTTATTTCTAACAATAATTCTTTTCAAATATCTTAATTATTCAAAAACTACCATAAAATAAATACGTGGTTTAATAAAAAATTTTACTTAAACATTTCAAAATTAATTCAATTTCTTAACTTAGTCTACTGGTGGAGTAATGCTTTCATTATTTATCAAAAAAAGGAATTTTTTTAATGTTTTGCCGGAAAACACAGAAAAATACATCAACTAATTAATTATATTGAGATGACCAAATACACTTTTTAAAAATGTAATGAGTCGTTCTTCCGAATGGCGTGGTCAAAATTTTCAAATATAATGTTTAAACCATCTTTTTTTTGAAAATAATAAAAAAAGTCAAGTTTTCTTAATGTTATTTTTTTCAACGAATTTTATTCTCTGTCATAACGCTTTTAAAAAACAACAAAAAGTATCAGAAACGTGTTCTTAAAAGTTGTACTGGAAAAATATCTATTTCTAATTTTTTTTCGATCTTGAATTTAAAATAGCGCTTGAAGGACAAAAAAATTTCTTAATTTTTCGTAAGATAAAAATTTTTTTAAAATGGCTCAAATCTGATTAAAATTTGTTACTTAGGGGTTTTCGGGTCCCTGATTACGAATCTGAAGTCGAATTCCAAAAATTCAACATAACGGATGTAAAATAGCCTACTCGTTTCTTAAAATTTACTCAGATTTGCTTGGCACAAAAAGTACAGAATTTGGTTCCCGGTCAAATTTGTCTTGGATTTTTTATTTAAGTTTGAGTTAAAGTAATTTGGAACAAATATAACCAATAAATATTAACAAATAAGACCGGGAAAAAATTTATGTACTTTTTGTGCGTCGTCTTTGTTACTCGGGGTTTTTTTTGCTCGCTGATTACGAATCTGATGTCAAATTCCAAAAATCCAATATGGTAAGTAGAGATAAAGGGGGGATTCTGGATACATATGTAGTTATTAATTGCGGAATTTTATTTATTGTTATCGCAATTAGAATTGTTTTATTTATTATTACGAGACTGAAGGAGCGTTTTAGCGCGCTGAATTTATTTTTTATTTATTATTATTATTTATTTTTAATTTTTATTTAATATTAATTAATTATTCATTTCACTTTATTTATTTATATATTTCCATATATACATCATTTTTTATATTATTATTAATTTTTGGACAGGTATCAAATTATTAATATTTAAAAACAAACTTAAAAAATTGAATTTTTGACGATAATGATCGTGAATATATATATATATTCTTTATCATTTTAAATACATTTTTTGTATAAACAGTCTACGAAACTACTATTTTTCCCAGAAAACCGTAATAACTTTGAAATAAAAAATTGTTTCCAAAAATACTGAACAAAATTATCTTTAGCCACCGTTGCTAGGAAACGATTTTTAAACAGTAGTCAATACGAAAATGACCCTCAGCAACCGTTGCTATACAACGAACAATTTTAATTAAACTTGTTGCTATCCTATGCAAGAAATTTTAACTTATGTTTGCTACGATAATATTAATAATAATTAATATTAAATAATATTAATATTAGATTTTATCTTACATTAATTATAAATTAATATTCATGATAATTAGATTTTACCTTACATTTTTTATATGAAATAATAAGAATAAAAAAATTTTCCCTTAACAACCGTTGCTATGCGATATTGATCCTTAGCAAACGTTGCTAGGCAATACTGGTCAAAAACAAAAACAACAAAACTGACCCTTAACAACCGTTGCTATACGATACTGATCCCTTAGCAACCGTTGCTAGGCAACCATAAAAAGCGTTACGCATGAGGTGTGTATGACCTTTTTATTATAGGATTTTTAAAATGTTTTAAACTGTTTTATTAATTTAAAAAATTGTTTCTTATTGTTATTACATTGTTATAAACAATTATTAATTTTTGAAAGGTGATACTGTTTATAGTCTTGTTTGTTACAATTGGAATGTCAAATTTCTCATATTACTTTAATAGGAATGTTTAATCATTAAATAATTTTTGAAATATGATAAGTTAGTATTGTTCATCAGTTTATTGCAAACCTTCAATTAGTTAAAACTCAATGAGTGATTGTTTCGAGAAACAAAAAATCGATTTTAATAGAAACTTGAATAAAGCAATTCAAGATTCTCGTGATTATAAAGACTTAATAACAAAATTTGGAGAATTAAGTATACAAGAAAAAAGCTGCGCAAATTTGAAAAATTGCAAAGTATTGACAAAACAGTTTAAAAAATTAAATATATAATGAAACAATGAATTTTCAAAAATTGAACGAAGCCGGTCAAGGAAAAAATTTTATTTCAAAAAAGAAATTAAGTGAGCTGAATGTTAATGAAATATTTACTCTTTCAAATTAAAATCTTATTGTTAAAACTAGATTTGTGGAATTGTGAATACTTTAATGGCTTATTTTCCAAGAAATCATGTCCTTCTTGCAAGTACATTTAATTTAAATTCATGATTTACAAAACAAGTTACAATAGGAATAGAATTTGGAACTGACGAAGAATTGTGCAGTGTTGTAAAATTTGTATCCAGCTATCCACGATGTAATATTTCTTTCAACTGCCAAGATTGGTTAATTTTGAAAGATTCTATAAAGAGCATTGCAGCTTACTTAAATATAAATGAAACGCCAACTTTTTGTATCAATCAACGATTTGAATATTTATCTTTAATTCGTTTAAACAGAGTGTATGGTTTAATTTTAAAATCTATTGTTGAAATTCTGTGGACTAAAAAATATTTATAAGAAACAGAAGTTGAAGATTTTGTAAAAATAAATTATTCATTTTATTTAGTATATATAAACGGGCCTATATTGCCCTTTCGTACAATGTACTGTACAATAAAAAACTTATGTTACTAGTTGACCGCATTGTTATTATTTTGATCAAAAATATGATTGCGCAATTGCGTCTCTAACAAATGCGTTAAAGGAAATGCCATACAAATTTACTCTATTATAAAACTGATTTGCCTAGCGAATTAGTGATGAACATTGAGACGAGATTCTAAAATTTTTTAGTTAAAATTGATCATTTTTGAAGTTATCTCGAACGAAAAATTCTCAATAATCTTTTGTTATTATCGTCTCATCTCATTCTTTTTTTAAACGATATCTCATTGCTTCCCTGTCATCGAATGTGTAAAAATACAGGTTAACCATAAACATTCATTCATATTTCAAAAATGGATTGTTTAAGTTCTGATGATAATTTACGAAAAAGGAAAATAGAAGCAGATGATGATAACCCTTTACCAGATTGTTCAAAGTACAATTTTTGTCATAAACTATAATTTATAAAATATATAATTTACGCAGAAATAATTTTTATTTATTTATTAAGACGTTGTAACGTCAAAACGAGAAACCTTTATTAAATATTACTAACGTTCCTCGTTTTAAATTAGTTTCAAATAAATTGAATCTAATTTGGGATGAGGATAAGTCAATGAGCCAATAAATGTTGTGAGAGAATAATTTATTAAAAACCCAACAAGAAAGAAAAGTATTGACAAAAATACAATGAGTATAATTTTAGTTTATAAATCTTACTTTCAGAATAACGATTAGTGGTGGTGAATGAGCTGGTGATAATAATCTGTTAATCCAATCATGAGATGGCCCTTCACAAAGTGGGCCTCCGACAGTTGTCTTTAGTGTGGGATTTTATCACTGTTGTTTATACTAATGTGATAATGCATTGTATTTTGAAAATATTTGCTTTCGATGGTTCGAAATTTGGAATGTCTTGTTTCAATATAGATTTTATCGAAACTTGAATCTATCTCCCAAATAATAATTTTTGAGAATTATTTAAAGTTCTATTTTAAGAACAGGGGAAAAAAGTCTAAAACGAAGTTCGTTTTAACTTAAAGACTTGGAAAAATACTTGTGTTCACTTCAAATTATATTTGTTTGGAAATTTATACTTGTTAATAGACTTGGGTTTATTTTAAACACTTGGGAGTTCACTTTTCACTATGTACTTTTAGTTCACTTGTAGACGAGGTGTTTAACTCGCTGGTTATATGACTATAACTTGGTGTTTAAAAAAATTACTCTCTGAATGTAAAGAGCTGGTGCCCTTTATTTATAAAACTTCTCTTATAAGCTTTGTGCCTTTGGTGCTAATGGAATTGTGAAGAGATGGTTATTCTTTATGGGTTTTCTAATTTTATGCGTGCCTCTTGTATTATCGCATGGATTATAAGTGGGGATATGTGCCGCTCGTTCGGTTAGCTGTTCCTCACAGGTTAATTGCTTGATGGATTATTTCTTGCTCGTTCATTGATTTTCTTGCTTATAGAAAGGTCGTTGAAATAATGCTTAATCGTTATTCTGATTATATTATTCAAGGTTAATATTGCCTGTGGCAAAGGTTTTTACATACTTCTAAATATTACTCTTCTTTCTTGTATTTGATACAATTTATATATTCGTTGTAAGACATATATTATAACAATGACCATAAAAATACTGAATATAATACAACAATATGTAGAGATTGTATTAATACAATAACAAGCATTTTAATAACAATAATAATATCTTACAATATATAGGTAGGATTCAATATTTTAAAAGAAAATAAACACGTAATTATTATAAGTAAATGTAGTATATTAGGAATAAGTTACGGACGTAACAACGTAAACAAATAAGAAGAAAAAAGGGAAAAACCTTCGATGAATACTTTGATTTTTTCTACAAAGACAATGTAAAAATGTCGAAATGTAAATTATGCTATGAAAACAATCAGAAAGAAATTATTATTAAAATGACAGCAGGTAACACTACCGGAATAAAAAGACACTTAGAAAAACTCCATCAGAAGGAATTTGAAAATTTTTACGAAACATCCATGAATTCAGCTGAAAATAAAGTATATTAAACAATAATAAATAACACAGGCCGACAAATTTTAATCAACTGCATGTTGCCTAAAATATTACTGCCGATTCTTACAGGATTTTGTCCGTAGAATACGAATTTGACCTTGAAAATATTGGATTGGCTCTAGTTTTTAATCAATTTACGTTTCAATATACAAAATATGCATTTTTAGCATTTTTTGAATGAATGTACAACAATACACCGAATCAGTAAATCTGTCCGCATAGCACAAAATGAAGGTTTAAACACTGCTCTTCAATATCTAAAAACAACAAATGTAATTTATGTACACTTTAACCTGTAATGTCAAAAGAGACATTCGCTGTTCCACAAGCATATTGAAAACAACAGTACTTTTGACCATGTAAGGTAATTTAAATAACAATTAGTTTCTCTAGGGGTTTTTATAGTCGCTGCTTACTGATCTGTATTTAGATTTTAATATTCAAAATGGCGAATCCAATATGGCAGAATTTTTTTAAAATTTTAAATTTTTATCATAAAAGGCGTAAATTATCTTTAAAAATTTGGTCCGCCACTTGTAATTTTTATATTTCATAGCAGATTTGTAACTAGCGATTATAAAAACGCCAGAGACACTAATTTTTACTTGAATTACCTTACATGGTCAAAAGTAATATTATTTTTGATACGTTTATGGAACAGCGTATGTTTTTTTGGACATTATAGGTTAAAGTGTACATAAATTACATTTTTTGTTTTTGGATATTCAAGAGCAGTGTTTAAGCTTTCAATTGGTGTTATGCGAACAAATTTACTGTTTCTGTGTATTGTTGTACAATCATTCAAAAAATGCCAAAAATGCATATTTTGTATAATGAAACGTAAATTGATTAAAAACTGGAGCCAATCCAATATTTTCAAGGTCAAATTCGTATTCTATGGACAAAATCCTATAAAAATCAGCTTCTATTGGTTAGGCCACAAAATTTTGTTGGCCTGTGTAATTAATGTTTTGATAATTAAATGCTAATTTCTATAAGTCTGAAAATTTTAATTTTACTATTTTTATTTTAGATATTAAATAATTTTTAGAAATAATATTTTTAGAGTTTTTCTTTTCTCCTCATTTTCATAGGTATTTACTCAAGAAAATTTTAATGACAAGACTGTCGACTTGATTGTAAGGAAATATCTTCCCTATATACAATGGAGAAATAAGTTAACCAATTGTTGCGAGATTTGTAATGTGGTAATGAGATTGCCAAACGTTGATGTGACCACTAGGTGGAATTCAACCTTTGATATGCTGAAGTTGGCCCTTCATATGCAACATCCTTTAGATTTATTATGCCGCAATAATAAAGTACTAAATGATTTAATTCTTAATGAGGATCAATGGGCAATTTTGAATGAAATAAGTCACTATCTTCCAGATTTTAAAACTTTGTCGAAACTTTTTTTGGGCAAAAAATATGTAAAAAATATATGTAAACTTTTTAGGGAAGAGAGATGTCAACGTATTCAATAACTGTTTTCGAAAATACATTTAAAAATTATTATTATTTGCCGGTTGAAGAACATGAAGTAAGTTATTTTCTTCAAATTTTGTTCTAAAATTATATTTAAATATATAATAAATCCATATATATCTAAAACACCGTTAATTTACCTTTACCAAATTAATATTATGGTCCTTTAAAATTACTTTTAATAAATAGATTGTCAAAAATTTGACGTCTAGGGTTGAAAATAATGAATCAGGTGAAGATGGAACTATCGATATAGACTCATTCTATGATGAGCCTCAACCTGAAGCGAATGAAAGGACAGCAATTAATAGAAATTATTGGAGGAAAAATAGATTCTTATTTGTCAGAAAAAAGAGCCGATAAATCAACTGATATATTTTGAATTAGTGGAAAGTTAATGAAGCACGTTTTCCAAATTTATCTTGTATGGCACGAGATTTTTTTATCTATTCATGCTACATCAGTTGCGTCAGAAAGAACGTTTTCAAAAAGTTCTTTAATTATTAGAAAGCATAGGAATCGTTTGTCGAATGAATATGCTAGAGAACTTATGTGTTTAAATTCGTGGATAACGTGCTCTCTGGAATCACAGATACAATGTGAATCTGGCATTTGTTATGTCTGATAATTTATGTTTGAATTTATAATTTTACAGTTCTATAATATATTTATAATTCTATCGAATTCCCCTGTCAACTACTTTTCTGAATAATAATAATAATAAATATATTTATAAAAAAAGAAAGTTATTGTTTTCTTAATTTATTACTAATCATAAAGAAAATATAAAATAACATTTATGTATATTTAAAAAATACATAAAAAGTAAAGTAAATAATTTGATAAAAATTGTAATTTCCAAAAATTAAATCTATATTAAAAAACTCAAATATTGTGGATAATTAATTAAAAATTTGATTAAATAAAATGTGAAATATATAATTAAATATTGCAATAGTATTAAGTTGATGAAAGTATTATGCGAACAGATTTAAAGTTAATTGGCATTAAACAATTAATAAACAATCAGAAGTCACGTTTATCAATTACAATTCTCGATCAGTCGAGAAGTTAGTTCATTTGAAATGAGACAAGTCGAGAAATTAAAAAAAAAGACGAGAGCACTTCTGATTTCTGATCATTTTAGACATTTTTCGCTCATGTACATCACTATCACGAATCGATATATTGACCACTGAGTTTTACAAATAATTAGTTCGAACAAGTTGTTAATTGAATAATGAAACTTCTGTTCTGGGAGAATGCTTTGCTGTTCATGGTTTGAAAATTCCAAAGTTTCCATAAATTGATAAGCAATAAGGTTATAAGAACGTAAAGAATACACTTTAGAATAACAGATAGGTCTATTGTAGGAATGTAAACGCCATGAAATAAAAGGTAAGTGAAAATCATCACAAATAATAATTTTCTCTGAGGGATAGAAAAGAGATATTTTATCGAGAATGTAGCAAACAGATTTATATATAGATAAGTTCGAATTAGGCTAAATATAAAAAGTGCCACTAATATAAAAATTGGACAAGTGCGAGTTGAACTCGCACTGCAATGGCGGGTTCCGTACACAAATATTAAAACAATACTTGCAACATTTATCGGCAAATGGTAGAATTAAAATAAACAATTAAAAAAATATATTAACATCATTTGATAAAAAAAAATTTAAAAAAATTAAAGTATTGTATATCTAATATTGTAAACAGTAATAAGTAGAGAAACAAAATTTTCACAATTAGTTCCTCTACTTATTATTGTTTACAATATTAGATATATAATACTTTAAATTAAAAATTTTTTGTTATCAAATGATTTTAATATATTTTTTAAATTGTTTATTTTAATTCTACTATTTACCGATGAATGTTGCAAGTATTGTTTTAATATTTGTGTACGGAACCTGCCATTGCAGTGCGAGTTCAACTCGCACTTGTCCAATTTTTTAAAATTTTTTTTTAGATTTTTAAATATATTTTTTGTGATTAGACTGTAAAAATATACTAATAAACCCATTTTTAGTTAATTAGATCAAATAATGTGGAAATTAGAAAAAAAATTTAATTACAAAATTTTTTTTTGTTGAATTTTTCTTTTATATTTTTAAATATATTTTTTGTGTTTAGACTGTAGAAATATACTAATAAACCCATTTTCAGTTAATTAGATCAAATCATGTAGAAATTAGAAAAAAAAATTTCAAAAATTTCTTAGTTTTTCCTTGACAACGCTATGGCCATCACCTTCAATCACATTCTCTATATTTTTCCTGTAATCTACGAGTGAAATTACGTATCTGTACCAAATTTGAGCTCTCTAGGTCAAATAGTTTAGGCGCTAGGGGGGGACACGATTTGGCTACGGACACAAGAGTCTCACCAATAATGTTCCGTCGGTACACAATCATAATAATAGGAGGAACCCTAAAAATAGACTTATATATATACAGCTATCTCCTTCAACTGCATCTTCGTCATATCATACGAGAGACGCATATCTTCCAGTGAAGGACGGTGTTTGTCGCTTCTTTTTTCTGCCAAAAACGACTGGTTAATTTGCTTTGCCCTTTCCACAGAACGGTAAATTATTTTGACAGGTCTTAATCGAGTCTGAGTCTGCGCAAAGGAATCAATTCTGAATATTTGTAAATCATCAAGAAGGTCCGGTTTACAAAAACTTAAAAACAATTTCAAGACAATATTTGAAGTGTCGACATGACTATTATTGTCAGAAGAGAGGCCAAACAATAGTAGATTACACGACCGTGAAAGACGGTCGTGAATCTCAGACATACAATTTTGGGAAATTGTGCTTGTGTTGAGATCTTGAAGTGTACTTTCTATGACTGCTATCCTCTGAGAGTGGTTGACAACATTATTTATTACTTCGTCCACCTTGAAAGTAATGGTATCAACCTTGGTTGATAAAATGTTTATGCTTGTGGGCAGAGTATTCATTTCTTTATTCAGGCCCATTTGAAGGGCTTTCTACAACAGCTTTTTTCATCGACAAGAGCAAAATGCACCATGAAAAATAGATGCGCGCGCATCGTTTTCACACTGATTTCGAAGAAAAAAAAGTTGTTGTAGAAAGCCCCTGAAGGCCATGTATTGCACTTTTAATTATCCGTTCAACACATTCGTTGGTCATAGCTGTAGAAGCAGAGGCTGATTGTGTTTGATTAGATGTGCTCGAATCAGTTTGTGCCATCATGGTAGGCGACTTAGGAAGGCAACACTTAGCATAACCACCACTGGGAAGAAGACGGGTGCGGGTTGCACACTTAGGAAGGTATGAAGAAGCACACATTTCACAAGAAACCGCGCCTTTGACTACTTTTTTACACAAAGAACACGTGGCTGACTGGGACAAATTGTCCTTGTCTCCCATCCTTTTAAAAAAAGTTAGATTATTAAAAAGTTGCACAAAGTTTGTCTATTATTTTACAATTGAGTTAATAGACTTTGAAAAAAATTGCTAAAATAACTAGATTAAAACAAAACAATGTCAAGGAACCTTATTCAAATTTTGTAGAATAATACTAAACTTCAAGAAATACGAGATTTCACGAGCACGAAAAACAATCAACACGTTAGCGAGCGGTCAGGGCCGGAATTTAATTATAAAAAGTTAATGCCTATAAATAGAAAAAATGTGATTTTTTGTCAATTTTAGAATTGAATACACTATTCATCGATATTGTTAATTTTAATTTGAAACATTTGTCTAAAAAGCTGTGTAAAATGATTCCTGAAATGTGTAATATTGGAACTAGTTTAATATAAACACTATGTATTTTCATAAAAATAAATTTTTTTTTACATTTCAGATTTGTTTATTCAAGAATTACGTGTACTATCAAATCCTAAACATTTTACAAATACTTTAGAACCTCCCTTTTTTATTATTTTTTTAACTAAATATACATTAGGATACTTTGCTTTAGAAAGTTCTTGCTCATAAAAGCATCCACTAATTGGATTTTTCGAATAATCGCCTAAAAGATATGTTACTGGATTTGTGTGTTTTATATGGCTTATAATAAATATTTATATTGTCCAATTTGGAGTTATTAACCTTTTTCAAATACGTGTTTGAATTTACTTATTCGAACTTTATTATTTTTCTTAAAAATATTTGACAATAAATATCTTTCATTTTGATTGTTTACATCTCTTGGTTTCATTTTAATAGTTCTATGTTTAGTATTATTTTTATTATATTTTTTTTATTATTTATACTTCTGTCCTATTGGCCTTACGCACCTGACAAGATTCCCCGAGGAATACTTTTTTGGATTAATCATAACCATTCTACAAATTAAATTTCTATATATTATACCTAATTTGCGTCTACAGCCGGCTTTATTAGGAGTACTCGCATTCGCCTGGACCACCTGTTAATTAGGTTTTCTCGCCAGAGGAGAGGGAAACTGTAGAAAACCGCTCTTGAGTACAACCGGCTTTATCGACATTTAAGTTCTAATGGTGTTTACCGGACAATAGTCGATAGTGCACGTCATTATACCTTGACGTCAAACCTCCCGCTTGATAAATCACGAAAGTAGTGAGAAAAACACAGGGCTATAGCGGGCACCAAGGCGGTCACCCATCCAAATACTAACCGCACTTATAATTACCACTGAAACTAAATTTCATTCACATTTTATTTTTTAAAGTTCGATTAAAACGTTCACAAATTGATGCTTTCATATTACTAAAAGTAGAATACAAATTAACTTTGCTTTATACAACAAAGGCGTATTATGGTTACTCTATGCTACCTGTACCAGTGCATGGTAAGTTCTCCCATATAACCTAGCTGGTCAATAAAGTAACCATTATTGCCCTAGGGAAATAAAGGGTACTTTATTGACCTGTGAGCGGTCAATAATGTATCCTTTATTTCCCCAGGGCTATAATGGTTTCTTTATTGACTGCTGGGTTATAAAGGGAACTTAGTACGCGCCTGTACAGGTAGATAAAGTGACCATAATACGCCT
Source organism: Leptopilina myrica (nomen nudum) (assembly GCA_032872475.1). Classification (NCBI taxonomy): domain Eukaryota; kingdom Metazoa; phylum Arthropoda; class Insecta; order Hymenoptera; family Figitidae; genus Leptopilina; species Leptopilina myrica (nomen nudum). Next base: position 14,531,077 of record CM065462.1, on the reverse strand, counting down.
GAGTTGTATAAAGATAATTTTATTAGTTGACTTTCAATTTTTGAAAGGATATGATTGTGCATGCAAATAAAAAACGAATCAGTTTTAAGAAAGCCGTGACAGGGGTAAGAAGTGGAAAAGGCTTTTTAAATAAAATTATAAATAATTTACCATTTGAAATACATATTCCTAGCTATCAGTATTGTGGTCCAGGAACAAAATTAGCTAAACGACTTGTTCTTGGTGCCCAAGATGGTCCAGGGACTAATTGGTGTGCTTATAAAAATATTAAAGATAAAATTATTTATTTTGATAGTTTTGGTAATTTTTGATCACCTTTTGATATTATTCGTTATTTTGGCCTTAATTATATAATGTATAATCGTGAAAATTATCAAAACTTTAATACGTTTGTTTGTGGACATTTGTGTCTTAAATTTTTATGTAAACAACTAAATATATCTGACATGTATTCTGTATATATAAATAAATAAAATTTTTAATTTTAAACTCAGTTATTTATTTGACATCAACATGAACGATTCAATTATATTAACGTTATTGGGAAATTCTTCCACTCTAGAATCTCAATTCTTTCGACCAATCAAATTATCGTCTTATAAAAATTATGTTCTTGGGCTTGTTGAATTTCTCTCATATCATTTAATTCCTAATGTTGATATTGGTAAAAATAAATTTTACGTGGGTGATACTGTTTATGAAATGGTAACAGGAAGTTACGAAATAAGTGACATTAACAGGGATTTGAAAAAATAAATTAAAAAAATTTTAAAAAGTCGCGGTTGTAATATTAGTATTAAACCTAATCATAATATTTTAAAATGCATTATTTATTGTAATGAAGAAATTAATTTTGAACCTAATGATTCTATTGGCAGTTTTTTAGGATTTTCTCATTGCAAATTAAAAGCTAAAGAGTATCATGCATCAGATCAACTGGTGTGAATTATTAAAATTAATTCTATAAGAATAGAATGTAATGTGACTACAGGGGCATTTATAAATGGTAAAAAGTACATACCATTCATCAATTTTTTCCTGTTGTTCTACCAGAATATAAAATAGTGGAAGTACCAAATCACGTTCTTTACTTGCCAGTCTCGGTCAGAACAATAGATTACATTCAACTGTGAATTGTGGGTCAAGATGGACGTTTAGTTAATTTAAGGGAAGAAACTATAGCCATCATATTACACATTAAAGCTGTAGAATAATGGGAATAGTTTTCAACAATCAAAATAAGATTGGATTTAGTTATAAAACGGAAACACCATGTCAAAAAGGAATAAGTCGACGACAAATCTTCAAAAGATTAACACTTCAAAATCTCAGGTTCCTAAAAAACTGGGTCTTAAAGTTGTAAAAAGAAGAAGTTAAATACAGTTATAGTTTATTATGGAAGAGGAAATGTTAAATATTAAAAGGCCAATAATTTTTGATGAGTCTATGGCGCAATATGAAGTTCATGCGCAGCAATCATATGCCACATCAACCTACAATAACAGTGATGAAATTCGAATCACTGTTCAAAATCAGGACCATTGTTTACTTCCAAGTAAAAGTTCAATTCATATTTCTCTTGATGTAAGTCAGAATAAATTTCTTGAAAACGTTGGTTGGTTGGAATTGACTAATAATCCAATATTAACTAATGCACAAGGTTATTTTAATGTTTGTATACCGTTAAACATGCTTTTTGGTTTTGCTGAAGATTAGCAAAAAGTTATTGTTAATGCTAAACACGAACTTAGACAAGGGACAAAAGGATTAGTATTTGTGTGGATAGTCAGGCGGCCCTAAGGACTCTAAAGAATCCCACAATAGAATCGAAACTTGTCTGGGAATGCCGTAGCGTACTAGACGAGTTAGGTTCAGTAAATAAACTTTCGTTGATCTGGGTACCGGGCCACTCGGGAATCAGGGGCAATGAAAGGGTGGACGTTTTGGCAAAAATAGGTTCTGAAACGGTATTTTTAGGTCCTGAACCAGCAGTGGCATTAATGCCGTGTCTGGTTAAGGGAGCCATTGAAATATGGGGTCAAAGGGAACATGAAAAGTATTGGGCGGGCATTGGGGTGGGAAGGCAAGCGAAGGCTCTATTGGGTTTAGTGCCCAACAAGAGGCGAGCGAGCGATCTCCTAAAACTCGATAAGATCAGAGTTAGAACCATTGTCCGACTCTTTACAGGACATGGGCTTTTAAATTATCATCAACATAAAATAGGAAACAAAGTCTCACCTATGTGCAGACTGTGTGAGACGAATGGCGAGACGTCGTCTCACATATTATCTGAATGCCCGACATTAGCTAGGATCAGACTTTCTAGCTGGGGTCAAGCAATTATAGACCCTATGCAGTTGAGCAACCTATCTATAGAGGAAATACTTGACTTCTGGAGAAAAACAGGACTCTAATGGGTGGTTGTTGTAAACGAGCAAGCTGGAGCTTGGTACAATGGATTCTCTAATCTAAGTGCCAACTTTCTCTTTTGGGAATATCCAGCTTGATCTCGGTAATTGATTAGATTAGATTACAAACACGAACTTATTCTTATAAGATCAAGAAACGATGAAAATGCTGTTTTATAAACTGCTCCTCTCGAAGAATTCAAAATTATTCTTGAAAGAATTGAATGGCTCTTACCGTACATTAAATTATCAGATGCTCGAAAATTTAAATTATTGAAGTTCATTGAAAAGGTTCTATCCATTCCTATTAATTTTAGAACTTGGGGATTATACGAATATCCTCTCTTACCATTAACTCAAAAGCACATCTGGAGTGTAAAAACATCAACGCAATTGGAGAAGCCTAGATTCCTTGTAATGGGCTTTTAACAAAACAGAAAAAATAATACAGCGCTAAATTCGAGTTATTTTGATCATTGTAATATATCTCATGTAAAATTATTTTTAAATTCAGAAAGCTATCCATACGGTAATATGAATCTTAATATTGAAAAAAATCAATATTCTATTCTGTATGAAATGTATACTCATTTTTAAGCTATTTACTATGAAAAAGAATCTCATTCTTTTTATCGAAAAAAGAATTATTAAGATTTAAGCCTTTAATAGTAATTGCTTGTTCTTACCAAAATGAATCTTTTAAAAGTGGTCAAGTTGACATCCGCATAGAATTTAAGTCTAGAGAGAAATTTTCCTCGCAATACTTCAGCATATTGCATAATTTTACATGAATGCATCGTTGAATATAAGCCACTTAGTGGTATTGTAAGAAAAATTGTATAATTAATATATATATATATATTAATTCCAGGTACGTAAAATGATTATTATTGAATCATAAATTAAATTTAATAAAATTTTGTTTTATGGAATATATATTGTTTATAAAATGGGAAATATTAACTTATTGATTTAAGATTTTAATCTTGATTGAATTAAATAATTTGTCAACTAAATTAAAGTTGAAAATATTCCATGGCAAACATTTTTTATTACAATCAAAAATCTTTTATTTATAAAAAAAATTCCCAAGGTTATGAACGTTCAATTGAATGTTATGTCAATTTTGAGATTCCATATTTCATTATCGAATATATATATTATATTATATTATATTATTATATATATATTATTATATTTTTAAATTTAATAAAAAAATAAATTAAAATCTATAATTAGGTAATAATTAAAGCATATCAAAGCACATACGTGATTTGTATTGCAACGCTATAAATGAATATCGTTTCTTTATTACAACTTTGTTATCCGCAAATGTAGTAAAAATGTTGTCCGCCTGCTCTCTTTTGCTTCAATGTCCTTAATAACCCTTTTTCTTATTTTTTTTTTAAAGTTTAAATATTTTAAGGTTATTGAATTTAAATTAACAACATCAATTGATATTGGTAAAAAGTTTACCGATTTCTCCTTTTAACTTCTAATTGCAATCATTGTTGTTTAATTTCGTAATTGTAACAGGAATAAATAAATTATTTTTTATTTTTCTTATTTTGATAGCAATAATAAATTATACCTTTGCTAAAAAATAATCAGATTCAAATTCGAGGAGTAACATAAGCATTGAAAATGCCATCAAGGAAAAGAAGCAATATAGGTTCATCTTCTAGAGCTGCTAAACGAATGAGACTATCTCGATCATTAAATAGAAGTCTGGAAAGACATATAACAGGAGATAATTTAGTACCTCAAAGACTTGAAGAAAACACTCAAAACTATGTAATAAAAGAGAGAGAAAGAAGACTTAGAAGGAACAGAGAACGCAACGCTTTAAGTAGACTTACTGAATCTTTAGAAAGTAGAGAAAGTAGATTAGCAAGCGATCGATTTAGACATATTTCTGCTAGAATGCAAGAGTCTGTCGAACAGAGAAGAGAAAGATTAGCAAACGATCAAATTAGACATGCTTCTGCCAGATTAGAAGAGTTAGTCGAAGAGAGAGAGGAAAGATTACTAACAGATCGTCAAAGACATACTACAGCTAGATCAGAAGAGTCTGCGGAACATAGAGAGGAAAGATTACTAACAGATCGTCAAAGACATACTACAGCTAGATTAGATGAGTCTATGGAGCAAAGAGAGGCTAGATTAGAAAATGATAGACAAAGATATTTTACAGCTAGACGAGAAGAGTCTGCGGAACATAGAGAGGTTAGATCAGAAAATGATCGACAAAGGCATATTACAGCTAGATTAGGAGAGTCTGTGGAACATGAAGAGGTTAGATTAGCAACTGATCGACAAAGGCATGTCACAGCTAGATTTGAAGAGTCTGCGGAACATAGAGAGGTTAGATTAGAACTGATCAACAAAGGCATATTACAGCTAGATCAAAAGAGTCTGCGGAACATAGAGAGGTTAGATTAGCAAGGGATCGACAAGCACATATTACAGCTAGATTAGGAGAGTCTGTGGAACATAGAGAGGTTAGATTAGCAACTGATCGACAAAGGCATGTCACAGCTATATTAGAAGAGTCTGCGGAACATAGTGAGGTTAGATTAACAACTGATCGACAAAGACGCACTACTGTTAGATTAAAAGAGTCTGTTCAGTATAATTTGAGATTAAGAAAAGAAGCGAATCGTATACAAGTAATAAGAAATAATCAAACGAATGATGAAATTTCTTTCAGACGTATTTCTGATAGAGAAAGGCATATTGTTAATAGAGCGTTAGAGTCGTCAGAAGTGAGGCAAGAAAGACTTTCGAGAGATACGGTGAGGCATGAAAGGTCAAATCTAAGGCAATGGCAAAATAGGTTTGAAAGTGGTTTCTTTTATGATCCCCTGATTAATTACAATGAAGTAGCAAATATTGGATTGATGAGCAATGTTTGTAATTTTTGTTTAGCCTTAAAATGGGTAAATGAGACTAAAGGTATGTGTTGTTCCTCCGAAAAGATTGTCTTGCCTCCATTACTTGATCCACCAGAACCGCTTCGTTCACTTCTTGATGGAAATCATTGTAATTCGGAATTATTCTTGAGAAATACCAGGAAATATAATTCAGCTTTTCAAATGACTTCATTTGGAGCAAATGAACTATATGAACCAGGTTTTAGACCTACCTGTAGAATACAAGGTCAGGTACATCATTTAATGTCATCCCTCTTGCCTTCTGATAATCATGTATCTTCATATCTTCAAATATATTTTATTTCGGATCATCAAGACCAAGTCGATAGAAGACTTTCTATTTTTAATACCCTGGATAGAACTTTGTTGTTAGATTTGCAGGATCTTCTTCATGGCATCAATTCATATATTCAGAGTTTTTAATCTGCATTAGACTTACTGCCGTCAGATTCAATTAATCATAGAGTATTTATTAATGCAGACTGTAGACCAATTGGTGAACATCCAGGGACATATAATGCACCGACAGTATCTGAAGTAGCCATCATTATGGTTGGCGATCCAACAAATCCAAGGGATATTGTATTGCAAAAGAGAGCAGGTGGTTTATTTCGGATATGTGAAACCCATCGATCATATGATGCCCTACAATACCCTCTCATGTTCTGTCGTGGAGAGGATGGATATCATTTTGGTTATCGTCAAACGAATCCTGAAACAGGCCGAATGACTGATAAGAAAATATCTGCTTTAGAGTTTTATTCGTATCGTATAATGGTAAGAGGTGTACATAATTTCATACTTGATTTTAGACAACTGTTCAACCAGTTTTTGGTAGACATGTACGCTAAAATTGAGGGTGAACGCTTACTCTATATTCGTTTGAATCAAACTAAACTTAGAGCAGAACAATATATTCATCTCCAAGATGCTATTGGAAGGAATGAAAACATTGATTCGTTAGGTCAAATGGTAATTCTACCCTCAAGTTTTACTGGTGGTCCTCGATACATGCATTCCCGCACTCAGGATGCATTTTGTTATGTGCGAAAATTCGGTCGTCCTGATTTATTCATCACAATTACCACCAATCCCAGGTGGTCAGAGATTACTAATAATATATCAACCGGTCAAAATGCTCATGATCGTCATGATATAGTTGCTAGAGTTTTCCACTTGAAATTAAAACTTTTAATAACGCTTTTAAAGAATGGTAAAATTTTTGGAAAAGTGCAGTGTTATATGTACTCAGTAGAGTGGCAAAAACGTGGCTTACCTCATGCTCATATCCTTATATGGCTAACAGAAACCATGAATCCTAATAGAATCAATGACGTTATCCGAGCAGAGCTTCCTAATCGCGAAGTTCATAACAAGCTATTCGAATTAGTAAAACGTCATATGGTACATGGGCCATGTGGACCATTTAATAGACAATTGATATGTATGAAGGAAGGCCACTGTTCTAAAAGGTATCCTAAGCAATATGTGAGAGAGACAGTAACTGGAGAGGATGGTTATCCTAAATACAGAAGACTGTCTCCTGAAGACGGTGGATTTACCACGACTGTCAAAATAGGAGAACAAAACATAACGTTAGATAACAGGTGGATTGTACCATACTCTCCAGTTCTTTTAAGAACCTTTGAAACACATATTAATGTCGAAAATTGCAATGGAGTGAAAGCAATTAAGTATATATGTAAATATATAAACAAGGGAAGCGATCAAGCGTCTATTGGCATAGTTGATGATAATGACGAAGTTAGTAGATATCAATCAGGTCGTTATATTTCTTCTTCTGAAGCAGTTTGGAGAATATTAGAATTTCCTATCCATGAAAGGTTCCCTGCAGTGATACATCTGGATGTTCATCTCGGGAATGGGCAAAGGGTTTATTTTAGACCAGACAATTTAACTAAACGATTAGACAATCCTCTTAATACTACATTAATGGCTTTTTTAAAAATTTGTCAGACAGATTCATTCGCTCGATTATTACTTTATCATGAAGTACCCTCATATTATACTTTTGACAAGCAAAGACGCATATTCTCGAGAAGAAAAAGAGGTGAATCAGTGTCAGGACATTCAGGAGTGTTTAAAGATTCTGCAATTGGCAGAGTATACACAATTCATCCTTATAACAGTGAATGTTTTCATCTTCGATTGCTTTTACATCATATTCAAGGCCCAACTTCATTTAAGAGTCTGAGAACAATTAGGAGTGAAGTACATCCAACATATAAAGCAGCTTGCAAAGCATTAGGTCTTCTCGAAGACGATCATCATTGGGAAGATGCACTTACAGAAGCTGCTTTATTTCAATGTGCATTCAAGATGAGAGAGTTATTTTGCATTCTTCTATTATTCTGTGACCCGAGCGATCCCTTAAATTTATGGATTAGATTTCGTAATGCCTTAGCGGATGATTTTCTTCGAGATGCTCAAAGGACAATATCAAATACTACCTATGAGAATACTCCACGCTTATATGATTTGTGTCTACAGGCTTTACAAGAAATGACTTTACGTATAGGTGGTAAAATTCTTAGTGATTTTAATCTTCCTTCTCCAGTTTTATCGCTTCACCAACCCAATGCAGAGTATATTAGAGAGACGAATTATGATGTGAATCAACTTTTGATGTTTGTAATGGAAAACGAAGCTTCTCTTACAAACGAGCAAAGTACAATCTATCATAATATAATCTCTAATATTAACAGTATTGGTTCAAAACAGATGTTCTTTCTTGATGCTCCTGGGGGAACTGGAAAAACTTTCCTAATTAAATTGATTCTTTCCAAAATCCGTAGTGAACGTAAAATTGCGTTAGCTGTAGCTTCTTCAGGTATAGCTGCCACCCTTCTTCCTGGTGGACGTACAGCTCATTCCATGTTTGCTCATCATACAGCTCATTCCATCTGTTTGCTGATAGGCGTAAACATACCTTAAAATATCTAACATAATTTTTAGTTTTTTTAAAATATCAAATAAATTAGATTAAAAAATTAAATTAATTACCATCTGTTTGCTGATAGGCGTAAACATACCTTAAAATATCTAACATAATTTTTAGTTTTTTTAAAATATCAAATAAATTAGATTAAAAAATTAAATAAAATTTTTAAATGTATTCAAGGAAACAATCAAAACTTTGTGCTGCAATTAAATTGTAAAATGGGATCAATAGAAATTTTTGGAAATAAAATTTTTCATATAATTTTAACAATTGGAATAAAATAAATTAAATTTTTTTAAAACAGTAATAATTGTATTAAATATAAATTATTGAAAAGATGAGGTAACAGATGAACAGTTCGTAAAAGCGTATGAATTAGGATTAAATTACGATAAAATACCACGAGGCAAACATAAAATTGAATGGGAGAGTGAGGAATCGTCAAAATTCAGAGTTATCATTAAAAAAAAAGATGAAAAAAGTCCAAAAAAATCAAATCAAGAATAAGGTCATAACTGGTAAATCAATAGAAATCACATCAAATCGATTACTTATAAATTAAAATACATTATTCGTGAGAATAATTATAAAACAAGTATCTCTTGGAAACAATTTTACATTTTTTTAAAAATTAATTTTTTAATTTTTTTTAAACAATTTTAAATATTGCTTATATTTAAAGTATAAACAAATTACAAAATTCATGAGTTAAGTGTTCTAAAATTCATAAATTTCTAATTGCAATCTCGGATAATATCTATTTCATTTTTTAGAAATTGTTGATTCCAATTTTTTTTAATTTATTATTTATATTTATTCTTCATGAATATTTTTTAATTCTATTTATAATTATATAATTCAGAGAATAATTTAATCTAAATTTCTTCCAGTATGAGATGCGATGGGCGTTTTCTGTATGTTCACATATTATTCTCAAAGATAATTTAGTAATGCTAAAATAAAAAAGGTTTTATAATTTTTTAAAGATTTTAATTACCCAAAAAAGTTAATAAGTGTCATTTACCTTTTGGGAATAATCTAAAGACATACAAAAAAGCACTTAATATTGGTTACCTCCACGTGGTGCATCTCGGAAACAATGCACACTTTTCTAGGGCGCGTAGCGCGCCCCAGACTTGAGGTTTTTTGAAAGAAGTGTGTAACACGCTCGTCTGGGGAGCGCTACGTGCCCCACAAGTGTTGTAGCAGAACTCAGGGCTGAGTCGCGCAACAATACTCGAAAATGTGCTGCAACGCGCCCTCTTTTTTCTCAGTGTAATAGACCTACACTTAATTGCTTAACGGTGGGAACCTATAACTATGCGTTTCGAAGATAGAGGAGTTCGAATTTTTTACTTTCATGCATTATCATAAAACTTTTTCTTTAAATAACTTTTACAAATCTGAACCGATTGAACTTTTATTATATATTTTTGAAAAGGTTTTTTCCACTACTTTAAAAATATAAAATCAAATTTAACATATTTATATAAAAAAGGTCTTATTTTAAATTTAAGGAAAAAAATTTAATTTTCTTCTCTTAAGGCCGGATTTAAAAAAAATTTCTTAAAAAATTGCATTTTTTATGTACATTAAAACTACTCGTTAGTGAAGATGGGATCTGCCTATTTTAAAGGTCAAATTTAAATTTTTTTTAACGAAAATTATTTAATAAACTATATTTTATCAAAAACCTTAAAAACTGATTAGTCCTATTTTTTCTTATATATAGATTTAAAGCACATAAAAAATAATTATCGATGAAGAAAAAATTAAATTTGACTTTTAAAATATGCAGATCCCATTTCCACTAACGAGTGGTTTTAATGTACATAAAAATGCTATTTTTGAGAATTTTTTTTTAATACGGCCTTAAGAGAAGAAAATTGAATTGTTTTCCTTAAATTTAAAATAAGACCCTTTTTTATAAAAATATTTTAAATTTGATTTTATATTCTTAAAGTAGAGGAAAAAACATTTTCAAAAATATATAATAAAAGTTTAATCGGTTCAGATTTGTAAAAGTTATTTAAAGACAAAGTTTTATGATAATGCATGATAGTAAAAAATTAGAACTCCTGTATCTTTGAAACGCATCGTTAGGTAATTGAGTGTAGGTCTATTAGGACTACTATTTTGGCAAATATTAACCCGATCCCAAAACATTTTTTTTAAGGTGGGAACAATTGAGGAATTTTGCCCCATATATATATTATATAATTCTAAATTTTTACAATAATTATTAGTATAAATACTTAAAATTATTTTTTTTAATTTATACATTAATTTAAAGTTGTTATCATTAATAAAATTAAAAAATAAAATTTATTTTTAATTCCCCACTAGGTGGCTATATATTAACACCTGCTTGCGTCTCGCTCTTGTTAGACTTGACAGTTATTTTTAAGTGTGGATTCGTTTGACTTTAAAAGAACTACGGGTTCTCGTTAATTAAACATATGCATATTCCTTATTTATAACGTTTATTCAGTAAACAATGTTGTATTTAACAATATAGTTCTTACTTACAATTCAGTGTGTACAGAAGAGAGATACAATGAATAAGCTGCAACCAGCTATGCTTCGCTGCTTACAGGGATGAATTATGATTTTGTTTGCAGTTCGTTATTTTAGTACTTCAAGCACTACACGACTATTTTGACAGTTAATTTACAAATTCTAAGTGTTAATACGAACACCGTACCTTGATACAAAAGAAAACTTGTTTTCTTAATGTTTCGAAATAACTTGCACTAATTTGATTAAAAATTAGAAAGAAAATAGTGAAAAGACTGTTATAATGATACGACGATTGTATTAATTAAGATTATTACTATTTAGTGCAATTTACTTCTTTTATGAAGAAAACAAGTCTTCTCGTTTTTAAACACCGAAGTTAACAACTCGAATTAAACAATCGAAGAGCCGACTCACGACACTGTTCGGGCAGAAGCTCACCGGAGTATTTAACGGTTGTTAACAATTAGAACGGGGTTTATATAGTGCAAAATTGCTTACTCGATTGGGGATGAGACATGAAAAAGTCACGTACTCTAGTCTATTCCTAGAAAACAAACATTCTAGCGGGTCTTAGAAATGTCATGTTCTGTATCGTTTTTCGTTAATTTTGCAATTATGGATACAGTTTTTAGTGCGTTTTGCTGATTTGTTATAGACAAGAAATATGACACTCGTTTTTATAGTTAATCTTAGTTTTCTATGTTTTGTCTAGTCGATTTTCGCATTCCAAACGATTTCTAAAAATCACGTACTCTATATCATTTTTCGTTAATTATAGTTATTGGTATCATATTTCATATGCTTTGTTAACATTGTCGTAGACAAGTAATATGACACTCGGTTTTTGTTTATTAATTAGTCATGCATTTTATTAAAGTTCTATGTTTTATATGAGTTAAGAACAATATTTGAATCTCGAGTCTAGTGTTTAAATTCAGAACCTTCGTGTAGTCATATCACTTGTCGCGACTTATGGTAAGCGAACGACGGAAGATTAATTACCATAAGTGTAGATAATGAACCGGCCGCCGACCACTTATCGCACTGCTCTAGATCACGGTCGATTATAACTTCAATTGTCTTAGGTGGTAACTCATCCGCGCAGCTTACTAATTTATCATACAGGGTTTCTATGTTCATTCCATATATATATATATATATTGTAACGATATTTTCTTTTACTTACGGGTTTTACCCATTAATCGTTACAAAAATGGCAACTATCGGTTTCCCGATTACCGAATTATAAACTCCATACTTCGAATTTATAATACACCATCGATGACCCGTTTTAGGGAACTTCCCCGGCGCCAGGTAGGTGAACTACCCGGATCACGATAGCAGAAACAAAACAAGAACTTTCCCGGACTAGCTCAAAACCGAGCTCACTATTTTATTCAAATCGAAGTTAACTTTAAGTGACAAAATTCTTTCAGGCGTGAGTACCGCACACAGGAGAGAGAGAGAGACAGACACAATGAATTCACACTCAATTAACAAATTTGACTAGAGAGAATTTAATTGATTAATTAAAATAATGTAACTTTATTTTTCCACACATTAATTCTATTTATCGAAGAATGAGAACTTCCACACGCTGGTCTATGTACTTGACAACCGAAAATGGCGGCGTCGTATCGGCTTGCCATGCGGTCCTTGGTCTTGAGGCTATTTCTCGGTCACACCGTACACCGGTGATATTCCCAAGATAACTAGGAGATGAGTCCTGAGCACTAACCTCTGATCCGTTTCAAATGGGCACGGAAATCCATCTTTTTTACTATTTCTCTTGCAGAAACTATCGACCGCGGTGATACCGTACAATGCAATCGGCAGCCAGGCACGAACTGTCGAAATTAGGCAAATTGGCTTCCTGCTTCGGTCCCATACATAGGTCATGCGCACCATGGGTTCGCCCCTGCAGCATGATCACGGTCCCAACATCTATGACAGGTGATTGCCGGTTGACAGTAGATTTGTACCGATTGGTAAAAATCGTTGGCACATTTTCGGTCGGTTGATGATTAATTAACAATAAATAAATTGGTGTATTATAATCAACCGTAACGTGTGGAATTCTCTTGAGATAAACAATATATTTCTGTACAACTCAACATTTCTGTGTTATCTCGATTCTATATAATTCAAAGATATAATCATAAAGTAAAAATGTTGAGTTCGATTCTGGCTACCGTATTTAATTTATAATAATTATTTAAGAATAGATTGAATGAGTTTCGGCGAGAACTTAATTCGGTTTTTATAACGTGATTATTTAAAATCAACGTTACAGCTCCCCTTGGCCTAGCCGAAACATATTCCCGAACTTTATCGGTTTTATGACCAGAATACATCTCACTCGTTATCCACATTTATTATTATTTATTGACAAACCCTTAATAACCCTTAAATCTTTGTCGATCTGACAGGGTACGTAATGCTTTGGAAATTAAGATTGTATTAAATCTATTACCTTATTACGTGCCGTGTCCTTCCTTCCTACCATTTGTTTTTCTTTCTTTGAACCGTTAGCTACCGTGATGCTCGGATTCTTCTTCTGAGTGTCTATTTAATAGGTTTCTCGAAGACTAAAGTGGGTCCATAAGTTAATATTGTCATCAATAAACAAAAAAAAAATCTTCAATTCTTTAAACAGAAAAAGACAACATTGTTCCCTGTGAGTGTTATTATCTCTCTCTTTATAATTTCTGAGGTTGCATCTGTCTGGTAAAATTACAGATTAGACAATCCAATTAATAGAAACCAAAGTTTTCAAGAATTTTCAAAAAAAAACTAAATCTAATCCTTTAAAATATGTACAACAACGAAAATTAATATCTTTTTTGTTGTTGTTGTTACTCAGTTTCCTATCTAAATCTAAACTAAGACGACTATTCTATGTTAATTATTTACAAATGGGACTTCTATCTTCAAGAGATTCCTTTTATGGGTTATCTCTTTCTCCCCTATCCCTAGGTTCTCTGTAGGGGACTAAGAGTTTCATAGGAAACCTACATATTGGTCATCCCTTATTCGTCGCGATCTCATAATATCTGTTGCGATAGTTGACCACGGTGTTTGTATGTCCCGCTTTCCCATGAGTCCTGCCGCGGGTCTTTGATCGGTTTTGATTTTCTGACAAATGTCGCATGTTCCTACCCATTCTTTGATATCGCGGTACATACCTGGCCAGTAATACTGTATAGCAACTCGTTTGTACGTTCTTTTTTTCTCCCAAGGTGACCTGTTTTGAGGTTCGCGATGTGTCTCGTTAAACACTTCTTTTCTTCGATCCTTAGGAACTACTAATTGCCACGAGTCGAGGTCATCGATTACCGAATCTATTAGCGGTTTTGGGCGATAACGATAAAGTTTACCGTCTGTTACCTACCATCCGTGGAATTTTCTCGGAGTTTCATTCACTTTCTTTACACGTTGGCAGTACCATACTTCTTCCACCGGTTCCATAGCAGCTACTGGTAGCGCCATCTCCTCTTCATACATTATTGATAGTGCGTCAGGAACCAAATGTTCTAAACCTTTCCGATACACTATTTCCGAATCGTATTCTAGGAGATCTAACGCCCACCGAGCCAACCGTCCAGTCGGATTAGGCAAGTTATAAAGCCAACGTTGTGAACTGTGATCGGTAATGACCGTGAAATGAAACCCTTCGAGGTAATGTCGGAATTTCTTTAAAGCCCAAATTACCGCGAGGCATTCTTTTTCGGTGACCGAGTATTTCCGTTCGGCTGATGTTAACGTTCTGCTCGTGTAAGCTATTGCCCGATTTTTCCCTTCTTGTACTTGAGTAAGAACTACACTAATACCGAAATCGTGTGTAGTGCGTCGGTGTGTAGTTCGAACGGTAACGTAAAGTCAGGATACGTCAGAGTTGGAGCTGTCACGAGTTGTTCCTTAATTCTGTTACTAATTTGAGTATAGAAGAAATAAATTGTTCTAAGTAATTTCTTTCTTCGGCAGAGATTACTTTTAACCCGTTTCCTTGACATACTTCTGGTAGGGCGTTTTCCTCTGTCTCTTTAATTGCTTCTATACCCTCTTCCGTGTAATGGTGTACCGTGTCTGGGTAGTCGGCCATGTACCATTTTCTTTGGCTACCATCAAGTATCACGCCAAAGGTGTGAATAAAGTCCACTCCCAGGAATACCTGTTCACCCATTCCTGGAACGATCAGCACCTTCATCATGCGGGATACCCGATCGATCTCTATTGGGAGATAGCAGACTGCTTTTACTGGACGAACCGTACCGTCGGCTGTCACGACTGCTTTTTCGGTTGCCGGTTGCAATTCCGCTTTGTACTTGTCGGCAATTGCTAAACCGATATCTCCCAATACTGTGCGCGATGCACCATTATCTATTAAGGCTTGTACGTTAGGGGTATTACCTATTCGTATACTCGTAAATACCCTTAAACTAAAACCTTTGTCCTCCGCTGGCGGTTCTCTAATTTCTAATCGCAGCGGCTTTTCTTCGCATATTGAGTTCGGTTCAATGTCCGATTTCAAAAGTGACATGATCGCTTGGTTTTTCTCCCATGGACATGCACCATTAACTGCCTCAACGCGATCGTTCAACAAGACAGTTTGGTTGGCCTCAAATTTTCGGGTGGCCTTCCGGTTTTTCGACTTCTTGTTAACGATCCCCGCGGATTTCCGGTTTTCTATGAGTACGGGTACGGATTTTTCCGCGGCTTTTACTATTACTGTTGTTGAGGTCTGATCAGTTTCTGCGGAGGAGGAGTTGACCTTTACTTCTCCTCCTTCTTCAGGTTTCCCCGACAGTTTTCACACCTTTTCGTTGTCGCGCCCTATTTACCGCAACGTCTACAGTAATCGTTCCGTTTTACTTGAGCACAACCTGTTTGAAAATGTCTCGTTTTCCTACAATTCCAGCAAACTATTTCTTTTTTACAAGAACTGTTCCCTTTATCGATTCTCGAATTGGATGTGTGCTGGGCTACGTCTTTCCTACTATCCGAATTTTTCTGTGGCGAAGAGTTCTTTTTCTTGTTCCACTTGGAACCTCCACCATTTTGTTTGTTCGCGTTATTCTGGTTGTCTGATAGGGACTGTATTTTACTACCTAGCAACGCTGCTACTAACGCGTCTATTGTCTTGGGCCAAACTTCGCTCGTATTTTCATCGACTGTTTTCGGTTCGTCTGTTCCGCACGATTTTCCGATTTCATCCGGTCTTGAATCCATAGCTGCAACTTTGTTCGCGTCGATAGTACTATTCTCCGCTCCTTTAAACGCGTATTCCGGAATTAGCGATTTCTCCGGTGCGGGTGGGAGTACGTCGTCGTGATTCGTCATTATTGCTCTTTCATATTCGTTTGTTAACTCGGTCAAACCGTTATAGTCGAAAAATTCGTGGGGTCTAATTGCTCTTCGATAATCTGCTCTTAAATTCGCGTAAACCCGATCCATTTGAGTTGTCATGTCTATTGGTCTCATTGACAACTGGTATAAACCATACATGCATGTCAAAAAGTCGATTGCTGGTTCCCTAGGACCTTGTCTTCGCGAAATTATTTGTTCTTCAAGCCTATCTTGGAACCTAACGTCTCCGAAACGGTTTCTGAATTGGCGCTTACAATCTTCCCAAGAAAATAAGCATTGTCGGTTTTGACGGTACCAGTGAGCTGCTATGTCCGTCAAAAGAAAAGGTATTGCTACGAGAAGTTCTTCGTCTGATAGAAAAGACGCGGCCTAACCTTCCTCAACTCGCCACAAGAAATTGTCTACACTAGCGTTTTTCTGTCCATTAAAACTAATGTTCTAACTACGAACGATTCTCGCGACATCTCTCGGTGGTCTGAATTGAGCGTTTGACATTTGGGAAAATCTAGAGGCTGGTTCCCATTGTCTATTTAGGTCTGGGATAAATCCCGTTTGTCCGT
The DNA here is from genome assembly GCA_032872475.1 of Leptopilina myrica (nomen nudum). NCBI lineage: Eukaryota > Metazoa > Arthropoda > Insecta > Hymenoptera > Figitidae > Leptopilina > Leptopilina myrica (nomen nudum). The sequence goes on along the minus strand of CM065462.1, from coordinate 14,514,327 downwards.
TGCCGAAATATGGATTTTGAAACGTGGTACGGTTTTCTGTGTTGTTTCTTTCTCCATATTGTATTGACTGCCTATTTTGATCATATAGACTGGTTGTCGGTCTCGTAGCCGTAGGTACTGTTGGGTTTGCTTGCGGAAATGTACTGTTTACCGGGTAATTTTGACTATGAGGAAATAACCGATTGGACTCAACTGTCGGGTGTCCAAGCGGTTCTTGGGGATACCGGTCTAGTGTCGTTTGGTAACCCCAAGCTCCTTGTCGATCCCTGAGGTCTGCTTGACCGCGCGCGTAACTCAAATCGGTATCTGTTGGATGTTGAGGGGGTACTCGACCTTCATTTCTACTCCAACTTAGGCCCTAAAACTGTGAATTCTTATTGTCTAAGTTTATTATCGGAATCGTAGGTGGCGCTGACACGTTTGTCTGAATACCGTAATTTCCTGTACTCATGATCGGTAAACCGTATGTGTCAGTTGGTCTGCTGTTTGATGACTGGCACCATGTTACAGATTGACCTGAGACAGTCGTTGTCGTGTGGCACGTGAGACATGTACTTGTCACTGTCATTGGTCTTTCTGTCTGTTTCTGTACCAGTGTCGTCAGCGTTTCTATTTGCTTCTGCATGAGTGAAATAGACTCACGCAATTCTCGGATTTCCGATTTGTCAGAAAATTCTAATCGGGGATCAATTGTTACCCTGTCCCTCCGATCAGTGTTTACGTGTAAGTACGTTGGGCCGGGTGGGGGAAAGCTGGTATGGAAATTTTGTAGTTGGAAAACTCTACTAATTCCATTTGAGTTGTTCGAAAAATTATTTTCTGTTGCGATTACAACCGGACTTTCGGGTAAATTAAAATTCCTGGCTGAGCCTGGTGTGTTTGGAGTAGACGTTTGTATATAGTTACCGGGTTTCGGATACGCAATGTCGCTGTCGTACCACGGTACTTCCGATTCGCCCTGCATACGTGCAATTAGTCTTTCTAATCTCGATTGAACTGTGTCGAAACTACCGAGACTACTACAACCGTTTATTTCTAATTGTCGCTTCATTTCTTCGAAAGCGCGTACGCGTTCTCCTAATTGTTCTGTGAGGCTCGGTCTGCTTGTCATTTGGTCCTTACTTTCGTTTGACTCTTGTGTATGGGACTGGTGCACTTGCACTACCGTTTCAACTCTGTTTGTTTGTTCTCAGACGTTATTTCGTCAAGTCCCATGTCCGTTTTGTCATTCAAATCTACTTGCTTGTCTGACATTTTGAATCGCTTTATTTTAACTACCCAAAAGAAAGTCTCGTTAAAAGAAACTAATTTAAATTTTATTCTTTATTGGAAAATTTTCAAAGTCGACTAATAATTCATGAAAGGAAAAAAAAAATTTCCCAAAAAAAGGAGAGAAAAAAAAATTTTTCTTTTTTTTAATTTATTGAAAATTATCTAAATTTAATTTTTTTTCTTCTATTATTTTCTCTTAGAATTCTAAAAATTTTTTTTTCAAAATTCTCTAAAACTTTCCAGATTTTCCTAAAATTATTAGAATATAAATTGTTTTCTTTATTGAAAATTTTCAAAATTCAATTTTTCTTTTAAATACTTTCTCTTGAATTCCACAAACCAAAAAAAAAAAAATTTCCAAGATTTCCTAAAATTTCCGAAAATTACCGCTCTTTCCTACACTTCTTCCGATTGATTTCTGACTTTTCGACAAATTTTTCTACTTTTCCGAGTCATTTATCGGTTCATTTCTTAAATTTTCTAAGTTACCATTAAATTTCCTAAAGTTCTCGGAAATTACCGCTATTTACTATTCGGTTTCCGATTGTTTTCTGTTTTATTGTAATTTTTCTATTTTTGGGAATTAATTATAGGTTAATTTCCTAAATTTCCTAAATTACCGATAAAATTTCCCAAAGTGTCAGGTAAATTACCTACTTGAAAAATTTAATTAGGGTCTGTTGAGGAATATTTCCTCTTTCAATAAATTAATTTTTCAACTTTACACGAAATATTAAAAAATTACATAAGTTACCGGTAAATTTCAACCGAAAGTGGGTAACTTTCCTGACTCTAAATTTAGTTACTGTCACTTGAGAAATATTTTCTCTTTCAATTCACTAAATTTTCAACTTAATTGGGAATATTTCCAAAATTTCATAAATTCCCAATGTTACGGGTAATTTTTCCGAATAAAACAATTATCCAGCTGGCATAGAAACAAACAAACAAAACAAACATTTTTTAAATCGGAATTAGCTATAATTACCTAATAATCTTTTCTCTAACTGTTTTTGGAAATTTCTTACGTTTCCTTAAATTTCCAAAAATTTCTGTTAATTTTCTCCTTTATAACAAATGTCTACAAAGGGGAAAATAATTTGAGAAATTATTCTTTATCTTTTACTTGTGTTCGTGCCTGTTAAAAGAGAGTGAAAATTCTTTTCTATCCTATTAATCTATTTTCAAAATAATTTCTCCACTTTAGTTATCGAGAAACCTAATCAAACTTCAATTGAATTTAAAATTAATTTTGGAAATTTTTCAATTTACTTTTTTTCAATTTTTAATAACCAAAAAAAAAATTTCTACTTTTCTCGAGGGTGGTAGGGGACACTGCAGGTACAAAAAAAATCTTCTTTCATGCTGAAAAAAATATACAACAAAAAAACACAATTTTCAAAGCATCAACTACAAGATTATTATAAAAATAAATTTTCCCCAGAAGAAAAATAAATAGTACCTGTCAGGTCGACAAAGAATGAAATAAATTTGAAAAGAAAAGAAAATTCAATTACTCATTAGCAGTGAAGGCTCTCATTCAGTTCTCTCACTACAAAATGACACTGAATATTCCTCTATCGTCTCTCTCACCTGTTACGGCCCTTACGTTGGGCGCCACTGTTGAAACGATATTTACTTTTACTTACGGGTTTTACCCATTAATCGTTACAAAAATGGCAACTATCGGTTTCCCGATTACCAAATTATAAACTCCACACTTCGAATTTATAATACACCATCGATGACCCGTTTTAGGGAACTTCAGAGGCGCCAGGTAGGTGAACTACCCGGATCACGATAGTAGAAACAAAACAGGAACTTTCCCGGACTAGCTCAAAACCGAGCTCACTATTTTATTCAAATCGAAGTTAACTTTAAGTGACGAAATTCTTTCAGGCGTGAGTACCGCACACAGGAGAGAGAGACAGACACAATGAATTCACAGTCAATTAACAAATTTGACTAGAGAGAATTTAATTGATTAATTAAAATAATGTAACTTTATTTTTCCACACATTAATTCTATTTATCGAAGAATGAGAACTTCCACACGCTGGTCTATGTACTTGACAACCGAAAATGGCGGCGTCGTATCGGCTTGCCATGCGGTCCTTGGTCTTGAGGCTATTTCTCGGTCACACCGTACACCGGTGATATTCCCAAGATAACGAGGAGATGAGTCCTGAGCACCAACCTCTGATCCGTTCCAAACGGGCACGGAAATCCACCTTTTTTACTATTTCTCTTGCAGAAACTATCGACCGCGGTGATACCGTACAATGCAATCGGCAGCCAGGCACGAACTGTCGAAATTTGGCAAATTGGCTTCCTGCTTCGGTCCCATACATAGGTCATGCGCACCATGGGTTCGCCCCTGCAGCATGATCACGGTCCCAACATCTATGACAGGTGATTGCCGGTTGACAGTAGATTTGTACCGATTGGTAAAAATCGTTGGCACATTTTCGGTCGGTTGATGATTAATTAACAATAAATAAATTGGTGTATTATAATCAACCGTAACGTGTGGAATTCTCCAGATAGATGGACTATTCGATCATATGGTGATTGTAGAGAGTAAGTTGTTAACTGTGAAAAATTCTACTCTTAAACAAAGCATTCCAACTTCAACTGTAAATCAATGTATGCACAAATTGGTGGATCGTGGGCGAAGGAAAGAAAATTTAATTTTGTTCGGGTTTCAGCAGCATGAACTAGTTATTAATACTTCAAAAACCAATTACAACTCTAATAATTTGCGATCAGCTGTCCTGAAGCTCCTGAATCTGATGGTCCCTCCTGACATTCTTGATAATATGTATGCCACTATTCTTGGTAATATTACGCAGGATCCTCAGCAGAAGCTTCGCCTAGTCAACCTTACGTTTGCGACGGAGATGAAGGCACAATCAGCTCTACGAATGTTAGTAGCTGCCAAGCGAGGCGTGAGTCCCTCACACACTATCAAAAACTTATATCGTTCTCCGGACCGAACTAGAATACAACTGAACGAGATTTCTGCTCTCAAAAATCAGCTGGAAGCACGTCAATTGGATGGGGAAGAGAATTTGAAAATAGTGTTCCGGTCTGGGAATCCTGTTATAGTAAAGAATCAGAAGTTGATGAAAACTACTTTAACTATTCAAACGAATCCTCACAAGGTCGACTGATAACAAACGAGGTCTCTTACCGTGAGTTCGATGCTGACACATCTCCTACACACACTAATAATTCTATCATATTCAATGTTTACTATCAAAATGTGAGAGGTCTTCGTTCTAAGATCGACATTTTGCGTCAAAACATTCCCCTTTCTCCCTTTAATATCATATTTTTCTTCCAAACATGGTTATATCCTGGAACAAACTCCCAAGACCTTGGATTTAATAATTACGATGTCTTCCGGTCAGATAGATGTGAATCAACAAGTATAGGTAAGAGGGGGGAGGTATTTTGAATGCATCAAAACATTTTCTAAAATGTTCTCTTATAATTACTAATTCTACTAATATTGAACATATTTTCAAAAAAATTCTTTAAAAATTCTACTCTCTATATTTTGGGTTGTTTTTATATACCTCTAAATTCTTCAACTAATAAATATTTTTACATGTGTTCGATTATTGAAAATATAGTATATTCTTATCCTGATACGAAAATTTCTATCCTTGGAGATGTTAATTTACCTTTTTTGAAGGGGAATTCTAGTAAAAACGGTCCTCTTTGTTTGCCTAAAAATACTTCTGTCATGCAACATGAAGTAATATCGTCGATCATTTCTGACATATGTGATTTTGCTAATTTGTTGCTAATTTGTGCCAAAATTAATACCTGAAGTCTGATTGTTGATTCATACAATGTAGGGTGGTAGCATGAAGATGTATGTGTTTCCCACTCGAGATTTTTTAAGCTGCTCGTAATAAACAATTTTGAAGGTGCCAAAAAACAGTTTTTTGATGACCGTTCTTTCCAATCAAATTATAGGTAAAAAAAATTGTTAATAAAAGTTATAGAGCTCAAAAAATACCTTTAAAATGATGGGTCATATGTTAAAATTGGTCCATTTGTTTACTTGCAAATGAATTTAAACCACTAAAAATAGCACTTTCTTATTTGTTTAATAACTTGAACAAAAGTTAACAAATTCTTTCTATATTTTACAAAAATATACCTCTCAAGACCCTTAAGACATGTGCCAAATTTGAATCCGATTCGATAAATTGTTTATCAGAAATTCCATTTGTTAACTAAAAACATGGTTTTTTAAAATGGAATTTCTACTTTTTTGGCCGGATAAAAATTAATTTTCTTTGTTTAAAAAAGAATGATCTAATATGATCAATATGTTTGAATGTTATGCCAACTTTTACGAATTTGAAAGTTTGAATTCAACTTTAGCGCGAGCGACTGATGATGTCCCCCACTATGCATCCTAGAGCAGCTAGGCTGCTCAAACGTTGCATACTTTTGAAAAGTTTAGATCAAAACTTTTTTTTGCAAAATTTGCAGGGAAGAATAAGTAATCAAATATCGTTTATGCGAAATTGTTAAAATAAAAATTGTTGATGTAGTGTTCATTTGTTTATAAGCCAAAAATTACTCCCCCCCCAAAAAACAGTTTTCTTGTAAAAATTCAATTCGCTGCGAATTGTGATTGATAGATTGGCATTTCATGAAGAGAACCCAACAATGAAAATTAATTTTTATCCGTCCAAAAATGTAGAAATTCCATTTTAAAAAATCATGTTTTTAGTTAACGAATGGAATATGTCATAAACTATTTATCAAATCGTATTCAGATTTGGTACACATCTTAAGGGTCTTGAGAGGTACATTTTTGGAGAATATCGAAAGAATTTGTTAACTTTTGTTCAAGTTATTAAACAAATAAGAAAGTGCTATTTTTAGTGGTTTAAATTTATTTGCAAGTAAACAAATTCGAACAATTTTAACATATGACCCATCATTTTAAAGGTATTTTTTGAGCTCTATAACTTTTATTAACAATTTTTTCACCTATAATTTGATGGGAAAGAACGGTCATAAAAAAACTGTTTTTTGGCACCTTCAAAATTGTTTATTACGAGCAGCTTAAAAAATCTCGAGTGGGAAACATATACATCTTCATGCTACCACCCTACACTATATGAATCAACAATCAGACTTCAGGTATCAATTTTGGTAAAAAATGACTACTTTTTTCACAGGGCGACTGGACTATCACTAATATTCATAATTCTCCTGGCCTGGATAATCCCGATTGGGTCAGAAAGATAATAAAGTCTTTGTTTCCTCCTGCAGAGCCATATTTTAGGATGGACTGGAGTTTTTGCAAAGTCGAAGAGGAAGAACTCTTCACACTTAGTGAACTGCAAAAAGCAGGCAAAAGATTGAAAACAGGCAAGGCGCCTGGAATCGATGGGATAAGTAACGAGATCCTAAAGTTGGTAATCGACACTTTACCCTAGATTCTGCTTCGATGCTTCAATCTTTGCCTTGAGAGAGGAGAGTTCTTCCGCGACTGGAAGCGACAGAGGTTAGTCCTCCTAAGGAAAGGCGAAAAACCTCTTGATAAAGTTTCGTCGTACAGGCCCATATGCCTGTTGGATACGATGGGCAAACTTCTAGAGGATATGGTCCTGCAGAGAATGCAAATCCACTTGACTGGAGAGAATCGTCTATCAGATCATCAATTTGGTTTCCGTAAAGGCAAGTCTACAGTTGATGCCATCCAGGCAGTTGTGAACATAGCCAAAGCAGGAAAAAACAAATTGGGACCAGATAAAAAAAGAGCTTCTGCGCGTTGGTAGCAATTGATATACGCAACGCGTTCAATTCCGCAAGATGGAAAGATCTCATCGAGTCATTAAAAAAGAAAAACATGCCGCCCTACTTGTTGCGGATAATGGATAATTATCTTAGCGACAGGTGGGTTATATATGAGGGAGACACCTGCACTCTCAAGGAAGAGATGCAGCGTGGGGCTCCTCAAGGCTCGAGGGTGGGTCCATTTGTATGGAACGTATCTTACGATGATTTTCTGCGAATGGATCTGCCCGAAGGTGCGGTGATAATCGGCTTTGCGGACGACGCGTTGTTCGTGTGCGCTGCCGAAAGTGAAGAGGCTCTCGGGGCATTGGTGAACGAATGTCTGCTACTTGCAAAGAACTGGCTGGATACCAGAGGTCTTGAAATGGCCCTGGAAAAGACCGAGGCACTGCTGGTCACAGACAGACGTGGTTATGAGCTCCCACGAATCGTGATGGACGGATTCGAGGTTAAGTGGAGTAAAGAAATTAAATATCTTGGTGTGGAGTTGGATGGAAGGTTAAACTTCCACCACCACATGGCTACGGCGTCAAATAAGGCTATCGAATGTGCGGCTGATCTTTCACGGTTAATGCCAAACGTAGGCGGACCCCGTGAACAAAAGCGAAGACTGGTGGCGAGTGTCGCCCACGCTAAAATGCTCTATGCATCACCAACGTGGGCTCCATCCCTGAGGAGTAAAAGATGTTTAACCGTCCGTGAAAAGATACTGTCGGCGCAGAGATCGATAACAACGCGTATCATCTCTGCATATAAGACGGTATCTACGAGTGCTGTGCAAGTCCTTGCAAGTGTCCCGCCAGCAGATCTTTTGGCGAGGGAAAGGGAAGAAATGTTTTTCTTTTCTAAAGAAAGCAGTTCCTCGGATGAGGAACTAAGACCAAGCAAGGGCCTGATCCGCAAAGAAGCGAGGCGCAGGCTCATAGAAAGATGGCAAGAAAGATGGGATGGTGACAAAAAAGGTCGATGGACTTATCGCCTTATCCCGACACTCGCCACCTGGATAAATAGGAAACACGGTCAGGTGTCCTATTATATGACGCAGGCGCTCACTGGTCACGGGTGTTTTAACTCGTACCTGTGTCGCTTTAAATTACGCGAGGATGAGGTGTGTGCGTACTGCCAGTTCCCCGTTGACAATGCAGAGCACACCCTCTTCTCATGCAGGAAATGGGACTTGGAGAGGCGGGCCATGTTTGAAGGTGTAAGCAGTCAAGTTACACCAGAGAATATGGTATCGCTAATGACCCAGTCAGAAGAAAATTGGCGGCATGTTGAGAACTTTGTAATCTCGGTTATGTCGAGAAAGGACCTCGACGGCCGCCAAAAAGCGTAATTTAAACAGCTTTCAATTTGTTTCTTTTTTTATTAATTTATTTTGTAATTTATTTGTCCTTATACACTTCTAATTTATTTTGTGTTTTATTCGTCCTTATACAATTTTTTACTTTTTGACATTATATATTTGTTAGTTTTATACGTTTCTTTTTTAGACCCTTTTAATATTTTATCTATTGACATTTTAATTTATTTTAACATTTGTTTTTTATTTTTGTTGTGCTGTTAATTCCGCTTTTATATTGAAATAGTTTTAAATCTTTTAACTATCGACGCAGGAGAACCGCAGGTAAAGAACAAAGTCGCAGTAGCGACAGAGTTGGAGCGCTACCCTCGAAGGCTAAAGTCTTACGACAGTTCCGAGGGAGGGTAAAGGGCTCCAAAAAAAGGGTTACGGGTTTTAGTGGGTCGGGCTGGCAGTAGGTCGCCAGTTTAGTAATGTTACTACTTTATATATATTTTTTTTTTAATATTTTCTTTTATTATCATACCAACCCCACATAACCTTGGAGTGCGGAATCCAAGGTATCTGTAGGCAGATTTCCCAAAAATCCCTAAGCAAAAAAACAATATTCATAATTCTATTCTAGACTTAGTGTTTTGTAATTCGATTGATTACACTGGTCGACATGAAAAATGATTCACAGATCGGACAATGAAATTCTTATAGGATTTTCATCAGTGAACACGAATATGACCTCCAAAAGAGCCCACCACATCGAGATTTTAAGAAAAACGGACTCAAAGTTTCAAAAAATCCTGTTTTTGGTTTGTTCTATCACGTGTAAAGAATGATGCCGACATGCTAGAAGTCTCTAATTAGGCTTAAATTAAAGCTTGAACTGTCAACTATAAGAATCAAATCGAAAAATTTCTGAATCAGTCAAAAATTTTCATAAAGCACAACTTTTACAAATGCGCACGCGCTGTACTTGTACTCATCGAGCGGTACACTATGACTAAGAGTGCCAAAGTGTACCACTCTATGAGTACAAGTCGAGCGCGCGTGCACATGGAAAAGTTGTGCTATATGATAATTTTTGTGTGATTCAGAACTTTTTCGATTTGATTCTTATAGTTGGCAGTTCAAGCTTTAATTTAAGTCTAATTCGAGACTTCTAGCATGTCGGCATCATTCTCTACACGTGATCAAAAAGGTCAAAAACAGGATTTTTGAAACTTTGAGTCCATTTTTCTCAAAATCTAGACGTGATGGGCACTTTTGTAGGTCATATTCGTGTTCAGCGATGAAAATCCTATGAGAATATCACTGTCTGATCTTTGAATAAGAGAAAAATTAACTTTTTGTTGAACAGTGTTGTGCTTTAAGTCTCTCTAAAGTTTTTGATTTAACTGTTGATGATTATCATCCACCTTTACAATTACATGTCATAGCTAATAAAAACAATATTGATTATAAATGTAACCTCGAACACTCTGTTATAATTAATTATGACTTTAGAAATGCAGATTTTGAGGCAAATAGTTGCTATTTAAATATTATTAATTGGAATTTGGTACTTGATGTGTCAGATATTGATTCTGCGATAACGATTTTTTATAATTACTTGTATACAGCTGTAATGTTAAGCATAATTTTAAATTCAAATTTATTTCGCGTCAAATTCATTCATTTCAAATACTATACGCTTAATATATCTATATATATTGCTGTGTTCACTGACTGGCTGGCGAGAGAGAAGTACCGATGACACACTCACTGCCACGCATGACGTGGGTCGCTCTTACCTCTCGTCATACCTGAGGAGAGCCAGCGATCTATAATACTTTATTGCACATTCAATTTCATCGGTCTGCCTACGACCGGACTCGGAGCTGGCTCCGAGGCCGACCTATAGCAGCTCACACTCTTTTCCTTTACCCTCGATCTATTTCTTGGACAGTAAGGAGCTAATCCTGGCCAAGGGATGATTTCATTCGGAAGTGCTGGAGAACATGAGGAGCTAATCTGTTCACCGGCTCTCACAAATTCCTAGAAGGAGTTGTATAGAGACTTCGGGAGCTAACGAGTCTCTGTAACACCCTTCGTTTTCTGAATAATAATTTTTACCTGGTGCAAGGTAGACCGTGTGGAGCTCCACCGTGTATGCTTTGTACCCTTTCCACCTTAGTCTCGTCCGAACGTGGGGAGCTCACCCGGGACGATGAGACATCCATGTTAATTTTTACCATCCTCACATACACACACACACACAAATACATATATTCCCCTGTTGAGCTGAGGAGCTAATCGTTTAACAGAGATGACACTTTACACCTGGACAACTTGGCCTTGAGAAGCTAATCAGGTCACGATGTCCTAAACACACATTAATCATTTCACTAACTTCGCGACGGGTACGATTATCGACCGTAGTTCGATACCTAGTTTTATTTTCGATAATTTCTTATTTCCGATCTAGCGTGCACGACCCTAGTTTCCGTCCGCGCGCGTTGTTGGGGGTTGAAATTCTAGAATCAAGCCAATAAAGATACGTTTTTATTATTTTGTTGTTTTTAATCGTTTGTAATTAACATTGGTAAATTATTTTTATTCCAAGCGCGAATGAGAATAAGGAGGACGATGAATAAGAGAGCGAGCTGGCGAACGCGCCATTATTTTGTTTAACAAAATAATTTCTTTAAAAATTTTTTTGTTTCTTAATATTTTATTTTAATAGTTGTTATTTAATTTTCAAATTTTAGTTTATTAATTAAATTATCTAATTCTTTCTTTATTAATTTTTCTTTGCATTGTATCGAGTCAGTTTTATTATTTTTATGTTTTTATTGTAATTTAATGGTTTAAATTTAATTTGTTAACCCCTTGACAGTCGATGACGTGTATACACGTCATGGTGCAAGTGGGCTCAAACTGTCGATGACGTGTATAGACGCAAGCAGATTTTTGGCTACAAAAACACACAGATTTGTCCACGAATTGATACTCGGGGGTTTCCGGGTTGGCTGGTTACGAATTCGAACTCAGATTTTAAAAATTCAAAATGGCGGATCCAATATGGCGGACGACATTTTCAAGAAATCATCGGATTCACTTGAAACTTGTTACTCGGGGGTTTTCGGAGTCACTGATTACGAATCCAAACTTAGATTTTGATAATTCAAAAGGGCGGATCCAATATGGCGGACGTGTTTTTTACAAATTCTTCGAATTCACTTGAAACTCGTTACTCAGGGGTTTTCGAGTTCGCTGATTACGAATCTGAACTCAGATTTCGAAAATTCAAGATGGCGGATCCAATATGTCGGACAATATTTTCACAATAACAGGACAAACTGGAATAAAGACGTCCAAATACAACTGCAAACGGTTACAAAAAAGACAGTTTTTAAGCTAAACGAAGAATAAAAATAACACATTAGACACATACAGAGCAATTAACAAAACAACTGACTGTCGCGTTCAACCAAAATGACAGTTACAGGGATTTCGACGTAAGACTTAAATAATTTTTGACTAACAGAATTTAAATAAATTCAGTTAGCTTTCAAAATTACTGGTTATTATATTGGATCCGCCGTTTTTAAAACCGACATTACATTTTTAATTTAAGACATCAATAAACTCCAAGTCACAAATTTTCAGTGATTATAATAAATTTGATAAAATAGCGTCTGCCATATTGGAACTGACAAATTGATACACCCGAGTATCGAGTTTCAAGTGAACCCGATGAATTTTGAAAATTTTTTAAATGTCATCTGCCATATAGGATCTACCATTTTTAATTTTTTAAATCGGAGTTCAGATTCGGAATCAACAACCCCGAAAACACACGAGTATCGAGTTGCAAGTGAAATCGATGAATTTTTGAAAATGTCGTCCGCCATTTTGGATACGCCATTTTGAATTTTTAAAATCTGTGTTCAGATTCGTAATCAGCGACCTCGAAAACCCCCGAGTAACGAGTTTCAAGTGAATCCGACGGATTTTTGAAAATGTCGTCCGCCATATTGGATCCGCCATTTTGAATTTTCAAAATCTGATTTCGGATTTGTAATTAGTGACCTCAAATACTGTAATATACTGATTTGCGCAAATTTTAGTTTTCTAAAAAGTTGTCGACATTTTGAGCCCACTGATAAGATTTTGGCCTCGACTGCGAAGGGGTTAATTATCAATTTTGTTATTATTTCTATTTTATTTTGTTAAATATATTTACTTTCGAAGGTTTAAATTATGCTTTCTTATTTTGATTTTACCTTTTCACAAATTCCTCATAAATTAGTATGTGTAATAGATGATGCTTGCGTCACTGTAAATTGATAGAATTTACTAAATTAGGGACCCGGATTCCGTCCGGCGAGCAAATCCATATTGGCAAATATAAGATCATTACACAGCATTAAATTTATATGTACCTCTTAAACCATTATGCTCCTTTTAATATCCACACTGGTTTACTACTGAATTAAAAAAACTAGTTTTGGCAAAAAAGATAGCACACTATAATTACAAATTATCCAATACGAACAATAATTATTTAACTTTTTCTAAACTAAGGGCACAATGTAAACTTTTATCTAGAGATTGTTACAATTCTTATGTACGTAATACTGAAAATTCAATCATAAACAATGGTAAATTTGGAAACATGTTAATTCTGTGCGCAAAAAACCACAATACCCTAATATAATGTATCTCGATGATGAAATTTGTGATAATGATTGTGATATCAGTGACCTTTTTACAAATTTTTTGAATCTGTTTATACGCCTCCTTCTATGTCACCTCCAAATTATAATACTATCTCAAACTCTACTATCAATCTTCAAAACATAATAATAATGGAAATATGAGAAATTATAGGCCTATTACACTCCTTAATTGCATTTCAAAAATTTTTGAAAGGTTATTATTTGATTTAATCTACGCGTCTGTTTCTAATATTGTTATTGAAGAGCAACTCTTGTGGCAAAGCTTGGAGCTCTTGGATGTTCTGGTAATTTAACAAAATTTATTAAAAGTTATTTAGAAAATAGATATCAATCTGTAAGATTTAATAATAATTACTCTACGCCTTTCTTATCTACATCAGGAGTTTTCCAGCGATCAAACTTGTGCCCCCTTTTGTTCATTTTGTATGTAAATGATATAAAATCAATTTTCAAACATATTTTTTTCCTTTTGTATGCAGATGATCTGAAATTATATAAAATTATTTGAAATGATCAGAATAATATTAATTTGCAATCAGATTTGAATGGCCTAATTATTATTATTATTACCTGTAAAAAATTCAAAAAAATGTTAATAATAATTATAATTTTAAAACAATGTATACATTAATTAAAACTAGTTATTATTTGTCTAAACATAAATGGGTTTCAAAGAAATTAATAAAACAAATTATAAAAATTAAAGAATGATAATTATTAATAATTACTAATAAAAATTGAAATAATCTTTACGTTAATAATAACTATGATTAGTAATAATAATATGTATTATGTATTTTCAAGTAATTAAAAATTAAGTTAAAGTTATAATAATAAGAATAATATGTGATTTAAGATTACATAAGAAAATAACTTTTATCGTGCCAACCGGTTGGTATCGGGGATGGATGCCAAGTTGGAGGTGAGAAACTAGACACTAACCTCTTAGTTTCTCCAAGAGTCGTCGATAATTCATCTCCGAGAGTCAAAAATCCCCTTTTTGGTTTAAAAAATAATGTACCGGACCCAGTGCGCAATGTGGAAGACCCCCGAAACTCAGCAACCATGGGAACTTCCGTGTTAAAATATGGTAATTCTCAACTTGATATATGTTAATTATGATTGCAATATAATTAAGATGGCGGTGAACAATTCTGGACCTCGAACGATAAGATTCTCTTATTCTCCCGGCTGATTATTCCGCTGATAATAATAACATTTATTAAATTGTTTAGAAATGTGGGTTTCTCCCTGCCGCGGGAAATACAAAATAATTCATCTCAATTTGTTGTCAACAATGATCTTTTCGTTATCTCCTCCATCTTCTGTACAATACAACAATTTACATTTCTCTTATTATAATATTTTGTTTAAAGAACAATTACAAAAAAAGAAATACAATGTACCTTTTAATAATAGAAATTTAAAGAAAAAGTAATGAGTTCGGGCCTGGTTAACTTTGTTTATGCTTTACCCGAAACAACGACAATTAAATAAATAGTTTTTTTTTACTTTATAAAATTTTAGGTTTCGGCGAAATCGCCTAGGAATTATTTTATAAACGGTATAACTTCATTATCATTATTACGTTTATTTAGTAATAATAATGAGTCCATAAATTACAAAAATAAATTACTTATTACTTATTTATTGTTTATTTGTTATCCATTATTTAACGTCTTTATAGTTTAGTATTAAGTTTACTATCTTATTTATTATTAATTTAGACAATTTATATTTTCTTAGCAAACTATCATTGACGCAATGTCAATTGCATTTGAACCAAAATCCTTTCGCGATATTTGTAATCTGCGTAAATACGTTCTGAAAGTTAACAATTGCCTTCCCAGATGCGTTTAACCTGCCACTGAGCAAATCCTTTGATCGCATGGCCAGCGATATAGTGGATGCAGGGACGGACCTTTAAAAAAAGAACAGGTATTTAGGACCCCACGAGCAACGAAAAGTCTGTCATTGACAGGTTTTACAGAATTTATTGCAAGAAGGGTGGGAAGACCGCCGAAAGATCCCTTTGCGTCCGTCCTTAAAGGACCAAATAATAAGGATGCTGCTAGATGGCAGAATAGAATTAGGCAACAAAGAAACGATAAAAAGGAAGAGAGGGAACAGGAGATGATGATGGATGGGTAGAGTACAATATGATGCAAGTATTGGGCGATATGGCGAGAGCAGTTTAAAAAATGGGGAATGATATGAATAAGAAAATAGATATGCTGGGAAAAAATATTAAAGAATATAGAGAAGACAACAATAAGAAAGAAATGAAGAGAGATAGGAAAATAGAAGAGATCAGGGGGAAGTGGAGGCGATAAGAAGGATGTGGAATGATTCGGAGGAGGGGTGGAAATGTGAAAGGGATGGAATAGTGGAAAAAATAAAAAGGCTGAAATTGTCGCAGAGGAAAAGGAGAAGGAATTAATTATTCATCTAGAAAAGGTGGAAGAGAGGATTGGGAAACTAGAGAAAAGAGAGTGTGAAGTAAGCGGAGGACAACAGGACGGTGCACAACAGACAGAGAGAGTGGAGAGGAGAATAATGTAGTTGTCAAGGTTGGTGGAAAATTTAGAAAGAGAAAAAGGAAGTGTGGAATCATAATTAAAGGCCTAAAAAGCGAGAAAAGATGATGGAATGGAAGAGGTGGAGAATTTGGTAGTAGAAATAGGAGCGAAGAGGACAATAAAGAGAATAATGGGGAAGGAGGGGAGGAAGATGGGTTGCCTTAGGTCTGGGTGGTAGAGATAAGAAGCGCCGACGAAAGAAAAAAGGTGATGGAATTGAAAAAGAGATTTAAGGGAAGAGAAGAAAGAATTTTTGAGGATAAATCCTAGATGGAGAGAAGAAGGGATCAACTACTCAGAGATAATGCGTGGGAAGAGAGGAGGAAAGGAAGTTAGAATTGGAAGAAATTGCATATGGATAAATGGACAAGCATGGTGGGTAGGCGATGATGTAGCAATGGTGGATGAGAGAAATGTAAGAGATGAGGTTTGGAGAGGTAGGGAGAGGATTTTCGCAGAAAAGGAATTAGAAGGTGCAAAAGTAGGTTTTTGGAATATTTGGGGGTGGCTAAATAAGGTTGAAGGTTTTTGGGAAACTCTTAAAAAATGGGATGTAATATTTTTGATAGGCAAAGAAGCATGGGCGGAAATGAAGCATTGGGAGATGGTGAAAAAGAGGCTGTCAAAAGGATATAGATGGCAAATGCAAGCAGCAAAGAGAGAACATAAAAGAGGAAGATGCGCAGGGAGGGGGTGATTTCAGGAGTGAGGGAGGGAAGATAGAGAAGAGGAAAGAGAAGGAAGGATGTATAGTTAGGACGATAAAGATAAGAAGAAACGCTATCGATTTAGTAGGAATATATAGAAGATGGGGGAAAGATGAGGGTTGGAAAACTTTAGAGTACTGGATGGAGGAAAGCAGAGACAGAATGGTATTAATTGGGGAGGATTTGAACGTTTGGACTGGAGAACATGGAGGTGGAGTTTGGAATGAGGAATCGGAGAAATATGTGAGGTCATCTAAACATAAAGAGGTGGATGGCGAGGGGAAGAGGTTATTGAGTCTAATGGGTGAATATGGCGGGGGCCACTTGTAACTGTAACATGGAAGGAGATGAGGAGGGGGAATTTACTTTTGTAGACAAAGGTAATATTGTTGTCAATTACATTTTAACAGAGGATAGGCTGAGGTAAAAAAATAACGACTTTTAATGTGGGAAGGGAAATAAGATCGGAGCATTTCCGGGTAATAGCAGAGTTGGACTGGAAAAGAAGAAGAAGATGTGGGGGAAAAAACCGAGGTGCGGTAAAGAAAGAGTTCAAATGGGAAGATGGGATTTATCAAGGCTGCAGGAGTTCGAAAGAAGATTGCAGGAAGAATGGGTTTAAGGACAAGGGAAAGAAAATGTAGACGAAAAAATTAAGAGAATGAGGAGAAATATAGAACGGATAAGAGAAAAGTTGGGGAAGAAGTATTGCCAAGAGAACAGAGAAGGGGTTGGTGGGATGAGGAGTGTGAAAACAGTAGAAAAGAACTCAGAGAAAGTATAAAAATGTGGAGAAAGGGAATTATTGAGAAGAAGGAGTACAACAGGAGACATAAGGAGCATGAGAAGGTGATAAGGAGGAAGAGATAAGAAGAAAAAAAGAAATTTACGGAGGAGATAGAAAGGGCGGTGAAGGAAGGAAGAGAATGGAATGTCATCAATAGAGAAAGAAAAAGTTGGAAAGGAGCAAAATAAAAGTATTAATATGGAAGAGTGGACAAAATATTTTAGGGATTTAAGAATTTCGTCTAAAACAAAATGTCAGACCAAAATAAACCCTTAATATTCACAATAAACCTTGCCCTAAAGACGATACATTTCCCGTTTAAAATACATGGGATTTTGTTACTTTTTACAAATTAATTTTTTTTTCGTTAAATATTTCATTTTACATCAATGAAAAACATATATTCTTATAGAAAATGTAACGCTCTAAAAAAAGTTTTCTTATAATTTTTTTGATAAATTATCTCCTTTGAGAGTTATCTAAAGTTCAACACTGTAAATTTTAAGATTTTTGTACTTTTACGGCAAAATTATTATGAAAGGATCTATATTAAATCATGCAGGCATTTCGACGATATAAATTGCGAATTATTTTCGCAATGACATATGTTATCCTACTCAAAAAATTATAAAATGCGTATTTTTTTTAATTTTGAATAGGATTGTGTTTGCACTTTTTACGTCAAACATCCATATCCTTTTCATCCAGTCATTCCTAAATCTCCTTTTTCCTATCCCCCACACCTGACCCATGATTTTCCCTGCACTCTAAATCCTTCTTTTTACATTCAACTCATGACTCCCATTACTCTTAAACCAATATCTTAAAGAACAGAATTCATTCAGTTCTTCTATCACTCTCTCATTCAACTTTCAAACTACTTCCTCTCCCTCCCTTTTATTCCTAAATCTCATCATTTTCGTCTTATTAACATTTACCCACAAATCTTTTTTGTTTGCATACTTCTCAAACTCTCTCTTTAACCACTGTGTTGGAGGCATGTGAGAGAGAGAGGAGAGGGGAGTAAAAGTATAGTCGAAATGGGAGCGGACGAGAGCAAAGGCCCTAAGGATAGGGAGGGAAAAGGGTAAAGGATAGAGGGAGTTGGAAGAAGGCTGGAAAGAGAAAGATAAGGAGGAAAGATGGAAAAAAGTGTTGAAATCAAAATAAAACACTTGGTACAAGATGGTGAAAGGAGCAGGAGAGTCGAAGTACTTGCGTAGGGCGAGAAAGGAAGGGATCTAGAATAGAATGGTGAGATTTAGAGTGGGAGAGGGTGTGAAAGAGTGTAGGTATTGGATGGACATAGACGAGAAAATGTGTAGGATATGCGGGTTTGAGTTGGAAGACTGGGAGCATGTTTTGAATAGATGTGTAAGAAAGTATGGTGTGAATGAGGAAAGCCAGGAAGTGGATGAGAGAGTTAGATGGATTATGGATAAAAATGGTCAAAAAGATAAGTGGATAAGAGGGATAGAGAGAATAAGAGAGAATGTTTTGAAGGGTACCGACTACCGTGGGGTGGGATGAAATAATATATTTATTTTGTATTAAAATTTTCTTAAATTGCTGATTTAATGAAATTTGAATTTACCAACTGCATAGGTTTCTTCCTTACCATGTATAGAGGTACTCTTCAAATTTACTTACTATCACTTTAATTCAGTATTATATATGAACAATTGGGATCAAGCATGCAAACACATGTTTTATCTTTCATTTTCTTTTTTCTGGTTGTAATTTTTATAGTTAACAACATGTTCTTTTTTAAATGTGTCTCTGTTGACAGAATAAGATGTGTTGTTTTTTTAATTATATTTTCAGTAATTTTCCACTAAGAATCCCTCTTGGTAAGTTATAGATTATGTTATAGATTATGTTCTTCCGGATATATTTCGATATATTTCTTTCACTAATATATATATGGAGCAAAATTTCTCAATTGTCCTAACTTAAAATTGAAAGTCTTCAAATCGGGCTGATTTTTGCACAATCTTTAGTACTATAGGAGAGTACTTTATCCACAAAATATTAAAATATTTTATTAAAAATTGCAGAGGGGGGAGGGGGTTAAAGTTTTTGGTAACGTGTGAACAGTGGATTTTTTAGCTAATGTAGCTAAAATACAGTAGAGTGGACAAAATTTTGCCTTATATGTTTTCGAAAGGGTTTTTCCTCCTCTTTCGAATAGTGTAAAAATTTTTTTTTTTAATTAACAATTTAATTAAAAAATTTAAAAAATGCCGCTTGATTGGTTTTCTAATAATTAATTATTTAATTTATTAATTAGCTAATTAATAGTAGTAAGAAATTATTAAAAAATGAAATACTTTTTAAACGAATAAACTTTTTTTAATTATGAGCTTATCATCGTAAAGCTGATTAAATTCCGCACCCAACGAGTGTAAATACAACTATTTTTTATAAATAATTGTTAAATAAATAAATAAACAAAAATTTATTTATTAATTTTTTTAAAAAAATAACATTTCTTTCTTCTTTTTTGCTTTAAAATAATGCCCAATAAATGTCTAAATTCAATACCGGTTAAGAAAAAAATGCCGCATGGTTGGTTTTCAAATAATTAATTATTTAATTTATAAATTAACTAATTAATAGTAGTAAGAAATTACTAAAAAATGAAATACTTTTCAAGCAAATAAACTTTTTTTAATTATGAGCTTATAATCGTAAAGCTAATTAAATTCCGCATCCAACGAGTGTAAGTACATCTATTTTTTATAAATAATTGATGAATAAATAAATAATCAATTATTTATTTACTTAATAATTATTTATAAAAAACAGTTGAGTTTATAATTGTTGGAAGCGGAAATTGGTAAGCTTTCCGATGATAAACTCGTAATTAAATTATTTTTAATTTTGAAAAAATTAACTTAAATTGTTAATAAAAAAAATTTTTTTTTACACTATTCGAAAGAGGAGGAAAAACCCTTTCGAAAACATATAAGGCAAAATTTTGTCCACTCTACTGTATTTTAGCTACATTAGCTAAAAAATCCACTGTTCACACGTTACCAAAAACTTTAACCCCCTCCCCCCTCTGCAATTTTTAATAAAATATTTTAATATTTTGTGGATAAAGTACTCTCCTATAGTACTAAAGATTGTGCAAAAAGCAGCCCGATTTGAAGACTTTCAATTTTAAGTTAGGACAATTGAGAAATTTTGCCCCATATATATATATATATATATATATATATATATATATATATATATATATATGTTATTTCAGTTTAAAATTATCTGAGGATGTCTGTCGTCGACGGGCGAAAGCTAATAAATAATAATTATCAAATTATACACGGAAAGTAAAATCTAGCTTTTAAAGCATGAGATTACTTTATACTCTTTTTGCAGTTGCGTTTGCTTACCTATAAATATGCATTTTAAGCATGAAGTATCTCTTTGGAAAATACGTATGATGAACTTACTTTCATATTAAGAATTTAATAGTATAATCGCAAAGACGTTATGCGCCCGGATTGCTTATTTTATTTTTAATGTTTTTCCAATAGAAAAATATTATAAATAAAAGATGTAGATTATTTTTACATTAAAAAAATAATACTTAGTTTTAAAAAATACAGGTTAATTAAAATAACTGCATTTTTTGTTTTTCAAACGGTAATTTTATTTTATTTACTTCCATAGTGCAAACACTTAATAACCTAACCTCAATCTTGTGAAAATATTCTAAAAATTTTTTTTTGAAACTTTTATAGAATAATGCATCAGTATTGTTAATCGACCATTCAAATAGCTCATTATTAAGTGATTTTAACGACGCAAGCACCTCATTTCCAGTTGACGACGCGAAAAGGCAGTTTAAAATACAAATTTTTAAAGAATAATCTTTAAATAACTGCTAAAGAAAATTTGTGCTGAAGTTTATTTTTTTTCTCGCTATCTAAAAAATTTTCAAAAGTGCAGTGTCCGCTCTTCATTCTTAGTTCCAAGACAACGTCCATGAACGCATCATGTGTATCTAGTGCTTGTTAAATAAACTAGTTTGACAATTAGAATACCAAAATAATTTTCAAAAAATGAGTGAAGTTACGGAAGAAATTTTGAAAGCTATCAACAAGAACATCATAGAGATTGGAAGTGATGTAAAAGATCTCAAGAAAGCAAACAAAACTTTAGGTTTGGATGTACAAGAAATCAAACAAAAGTTCGTTAATTTAGAAAATTCCCAATCGAACCTATCACAGGAACTATCGGAAGTGAAAGAAAAACTTTAGAAACTAGAAGGAACTTCAAAATCAAAAAATGTAGTCCTCTTCAACATAAAAGATGAAGAAAACATAAATAAAAATCGGATCGCAAACGTGATGGACATTTTCGCAAAAATTAACTTTTATATACCAGAAATGTGCATAGACTCAGTTTTCCGACTTGGAAAGACACAGGGAAACAGACAAGTGAATGAATTAAAGGAAAATAACAGGAATAGCAAACGACCTCAACAAAGACCAGCGCGAGACAATACGAGAGTTAGTTACTTACAAAAAAAATTCCAAGAACAAAATAAACAAGCTAAAATCAAGGGAGAAAAACTCATAATAGATAACAAAGCTTTCAACTTAGATCAACTCAGAAAGATTGCAAGGAAAAAACCAGAAACAGTTAATCAAGAAGAAAATCAAGAGAAAAAGATAAAAGAAAATAAACAGGAAAAACGTACAAGTTCTCGCCGCAATCTTATGCAAAATTTCCAAGAGGGATCCCAAATCACAAATTACTTCACACCCCCACACAGCATGAAAGAACCGAGAAAGCAAAAAAACTAAAGAGGAAGACAGCAACTATTCAACAATCGTTAGAAGAAGAGGAACGTGAGTCATCAAACCCAAAGGTAATCTCAACGGAATCAACCACAAAAGAACTCTCAACGAATGACATTGTAAGTGAGTTTAATATTTACTTCTGGAATGTTTTCGGCTTTCGAAATGTAAACGACATAGCCAATTTGATAAACAGCCGAGATATACTCTGTGTGAATGAAACTTGGTTAGAGAAAATGCCGTCGTTGTTACCAGGATGGTTGAGGGATTTAAAATTTATAACACAAAATGCGTCTCGTGAAAATATTAGGGGTAGGGCTTAAGGTGGGCTGGCAATTTTTTTTCAATGAAAAATTTTATAAACATGAAACAATATTTCAAAACTGTTTTTGTATTATTGTTAAGTTCACTTCTATTAAAGAAAATTTTGTAATTGGCTTGTTCTATTTTCCACCAAATTTAGAAATAACTATCTTACAGGAATCTCTAACGGTGATATTTTCAGCAATACAAGAAAAAAATTTATTCTGCCCAATTATTTTTGGGGTGCGATTTCAATAGTAGAATAGGAAATTTTAATCAAGTCGATGACCTTGTTCTGAATTATATTCCTAAAAACATATTTTGCTCCCGAGATTCTTTAGATATAGTGATAAATAAAAATGGACGACCTCTCGTCGATTTTTTTGAAGAGCATGATTATCTTGTCTTGAATGGAAGGTCGACGGGTGACTATCCAGCAAAATTTATTTATCTCGGCCCAAACGGAAACAGTGTCGTCGACTTGGCTTTTTGTAATACAACTCACATTAAATACGCCAAAGAAATGGAAATAAAAACAATAGCTACTCTTTCAGATCATATTCTGATAACAGTTAAAATTGAATTACCTCTGGATAATACAAACTGTACATCACTCTACGACTCAAAGAAAAACAAAACAGAATATTTTAAATGGGAGGAGGAGTTAGCTATAGATTTCAGTAATGTGATTGAAAATTTACTAGCAGAATTAGAAATAGAGTTGGATATTAATTCCCTAAATAATAATATAATAAACTCAATTAAAACGGCAGCGGAACAACTAGGAATGAAAAAAAACAAAACATTAAATAAAATTCCAACAAAGCCGTGGTTTGATCATGACTGCGTTATTCAAAAAAGAAAACTCAAAGATTGTTTAATAAAATGTAAAATCGCGAACTTTGAACCTGAAACTTTGGCTAATTATAACAATGAAAAAAAGTTATTTAAAAATATGTCAAAAAATAAACGTCAACTATATGAAAACAGAATCTTGTCAACTCTATTTACATCCAAAAATCCCTCAACTTTCTGGAAAACAATAAACAGTTTCAAAGTTCGGGATTGTCATGAAAACTCAATCAGCTTAAATAATTGGTCTATTTATCTCAAAAAGTTGTTCCCGGAACGTAACCCCTTTTTGCTAAACTTAATAGATGTACAACACCCCCTATTAGATAGTCAAATATTCCAAGACGAAATAATTACGAGCTTAAGAAAATGTAAAGATGGAAAGGCCCCGGGCACAGACTCGATACCATATGAGTTTTTAAAAAACCTTTTAGGAGCAGGGATTGTTGCTCTGCAGAATCTTTTTAATAAAATCCTAGAATCTGAAAAAATGCCAAAAAAATGGGGAGAGTCTATAGCTTTCATGATCGCTCAGGGGAAGGGTTTTCTGACCCGGCGAACGTTACGTTGGGAGTGCTCCAAGGGGACACTTTAAGCCCAACTCTGTTTACATTATTTGTCAAGGATATAGAATCGTACTTTATCGAGAAAGGTGCCCGCGGTCTTTCTATAAACTCACAAAAAGAAATAATAATGCTAGCCTACGCAGATGACTTTGTGATCTTCGCAGAATCCCCGAGAGATTTACAAAAAAAATTAACTTTATGAAAGATTATTGTGATGAAAATTTTCTCTCGGTGAATTGTAACAAATCGAAAATTCTAATATTTCAAAAATGAGGCAAAAGAAAGCATACGTCTTTCAACCTAGGTACAGAAAAAATAGAAGTTGTGAAAGAATATAATTACTTAGGTATAATTTTTTCGAATTCAGGGGTATGTTTAAAGGGCAGTGAAAATGCAACGACGACAGCAAAAATTGCAACAGGAAAGATATTGGATATTCTGGCAAGGTCAAGGTCGGATTCCTGGCATGCAAAAGAAAAGTTATTTGAAAGTGTCGTGACCTTTACTTTATTTTATAATGCGGAAGTTTGGGGTTTGCGCTACATCGAGGAAATAGAAAAAATTCAAAATAGTTTTTTTAAAAGAATCTTGAACCTTCCTTCGTATACCCCGGGTTACGCGCTAAGAATGGAAATTGGGAGGCTACCACTGGAGTATCTGCTATTTAAAAGAATTCTCGCATGGTTAGAAAAAATACTAAAAATGTCGAAAGAGAGATACCCCAGAGCCTGCTTCTCTCGTTTAAAAGCTCTGTCCAAACTTCCGTCGGCTACAAATAAATATAATTGGTTTATCCAAATAAAATTTTTTTTCGAAAAAATAAATAAAACTGACCAATGGAAACATCTGACTTTGACCTTGTCCACCAATTTTGCTTGGGGAATTATGATGACACCACAAGAAAATGGCTTCCCTGATAAAATTTGCCCAGTCTACATTAAATCATACAATAAATCAGGAGCGGCGGGCTTCGCCCGCCTTTGAGTGATGTGTTGTGGATGCACCTTCAAAACGCCTGTTTTAAATGTTGGAAGGGGGTCTGGTCTAAATTGGATACCTTCTAGTACCATGTAGGAAGATAATTTGACTCCCTTCTGCATTAAAACGTTTCTATGGTTATTTTTCGTTTTTTGTGTTTTTCTCGAAAAATACTCAATTTATGAAAAAATTGCATGTAACATAAAATGTGTATCTTAACAAGATCTACAACTTTCATATAGAACATTTTTCAAAATTTTAAATATTTTAAAAGTAAAACGTCAAAAACCAAAAAAAAATTTTGTTTCCCAGCCCTGGCGTTCTGTAAGTAACTTTTTCATCCTCCCCCACCTAATTTTTCATTTTCTATCTGAATTATTGCATAAGAAATAATTAGTCAATTAAATATCATTTCTTATTTAATTATTTTTGTTCTATCTCAAAATTGTGTAATTATATTTATTTAAAGGTTTATTTTAATTTTTATGAATTATTAAAAGTAATATTTTATTTCTCTAATAATTTTCTTATTCATTTCATGTCTGTTGCTTTTCTTTTGTTATATTTATTTCAAACGCAATATCTCTATTATTGACATTCTAATTGTGCGATCATCAACAATGATTTATTGCTAATATCTTCAATTTCAAAAAGAGAATTTTGTGGTAAATATTTAGAATCACGGCTTTTGCGAATTTTAGAGATAAGTTATAAATTCTTTTTGGAAAGGCTTTTATTCAGATAGAAAATGAAAAATTAGGTGGGGGAGGATGAAAAAGTTACTTACAGAACGCCAGGGCTGGGAAACAAAAATTTTTTTTTGGTTTTTACGTTTAATACCTTTAATACTTTTATATAAACTAGCATAGGATACGCGCGCTAAAGCGCGCGTTCACATTCTATTTCAATTGTTAAAAGAATACAATTATGATCACGAATTGAAATTAATATTTATATTCTCATTCATTTTTATTATTGAATTAAAAAAAAGTAGTCAATTGTACCAAAACAATTATTGTCGCAGTGTTTCTAATTTTTACAAATAAAATCAAACTTATGTCAGTACGTAGTACAAACATATCTTAACCACAATTATCATTAAATAGAAATTATAAAGATTTATATTATTTATATCCAAAAAATTATCGTTCGTTCAAAGAAAAAAAACTTCAATCCAGTCTTGAAAATAAAAATTAAATGGAAATCAGGTTAAGTTTATATAATTTTTCATATTTGTTAAATAATTAATGAGTAGAGTGCCCAAGGAAATTCCAATTGAAATAAATGTATAATTTTAAAAGAAATCAAGTTTAAAATGATTTGTTAAAATTCCCTTTTCTCCACAAAAGATATAAGTAAAAAAAATTATGTTTTTCATACTGAGCAAATTAAAAAAAATACTAATTTTACTGTTCTGGTGAATTTTTTTTAAACAATTTTTTATTACTTAGATGAATATAGCAAATATACGTATTTTAAAATAAAAATCAGTATTTATATTTCTATTTTTTATGATTTATACTGAGTTTTTCGAAAAATGGGCTACGTTAGACTGCATAACCAGTTAAAAATTAAAAAAAAATTATTTAAAAGAATGTATAATGTATTTTGTGAAATAAACCACTATAGATAATTTACTTTTACTAAAGAATATTTATATATTAATTACAGAATTTTTTAAAATTTTTGAGCAACCAGCTCTAGTCGATTTTCGCTGTAATGACCCAGAATACAATTAATAGTTAATTTAAGCTATACAATTTTTATTATTATTTATTTTCAGTATTAAATTTTAAAAAGAAATAAAATAAATAAGACTTCAATTCAATTCATATTATTAAAAAAATACAAAATAATTAATTCTTATTATTTATTAATCAATATTTATTTTAAAAATTGTGATAAATAAATAGAAAATGATGAAAAAAATACTACAAATTTTGTAAAAACAATATGATTGTCAAAATTAATTACAAAATGAAAGTTTTTTAAAAAAATGTTGATGGAGAAATAAAAATAGTTCAAATTACTTTATTTTTTATTCGATTTTAAATAAAGAAAAAGAAATTATGCAAATTTTTTTATTGATTTTTAGATGAAACTTAAAATAAATTCATTTTTAGAAGGCTAAAAAATTAAATCTTATTAACGAAATTCTTCAAATGAAATTAAACATTTTGTTTTTTAATAAAAAAAAATGTGAATTGTGAATAGACATTATTATTAGATTATTATATTAGGGGAGAGTGGAGCAAACCGGACCTCTCGCAATATTTCCAAAATGGCGAAATTGTCAAAAGTGCTATTTAGAAATTTGAAACAACCTTGTGTAGTATACCTTATTTTTTCAATTTAACATTTTTTACTTTCGTTTGTGCAATGCTAAAAGCAAAATTAAAAAAAAAAATTTTTTCTACACTTTTCCGAATTTTTTTAAAGGAAATTCTGAGGAAATCGTGTAATATTTTCAAATATTAGGTCTTGGGCTTTAAAGGTACACATAAAAATAAATATATACAATGAAAAATAATTGTCTTCCAATGAGAATTGGACCCTTTAATATTGTTTCTTTGATAATGACAGACATTTATATTTTTTTATTTAAAAAATATTTATTTAATTAAAATTCAATCCCGAATTATTATTTTCATTACTACAACCATTGTTTACAATGATTCTTTATGTTTTTTATTATTGTAGATTATGTAAATGCAATATTATAAATAAAAAACCAAACGGTTCGGTTTGCCCAATGGGGGGTCCGGTTTACCCCAGGGAGTAGGGCAAACCGGCCCTTTGGACAATTTTTTTTAAGTTAACATAGTAACTAAACAATAAATGATGAAGTATAGGTGTCTCTAGGAAAAAGTTGCGCAATTAAATGATCTTTTAAACAACCAACAGGGCATCGAAAAATGAAATCGGTTGATTCGTTTAGTCACAAGATTTAAAAAACCGTTACGGGGTCCGGTTTGCCCTACTCTCCCCTATTATATATCTATTATCATTAGAATGAGAAAATACTTGAGCGTATTTTTAGCTAGTAAAATATAAAATATCTTTATATACATAAAAGAATAAAAATTGTAATTACGAAATACACAAATTCTTCCTACACGTTTTTACATTCTCATCACATGAGAAGGTATTAGTTTTGGTCGAATTTTGACTTTTGCTAATTTTATGAAATCTTTACGTTTTGAGGTGCCCTGAGTCCGAAAAACATAGTCCGGCGAGTGCGTCTGTCTGTGTGTCTGTCTGTCTGTCCGCTGTCTGTCTGTCCGTCTGTAGACGGTAATATGTTGTTCCCACGATAACTCTTGAAAAACTTATCGGATCGTTTTTAAATTCAACACACTTAAACTTGGTGTAAAAATGAAGGCTAAGTTCGTTAACCAGCCATTTTCGTTGAAAACTACAAAAACTACGGTAGTTTCAAAATTTTGAAAAATCAATTTTTTTAAATTTTACAATTTTTAATTTTATATTATTTTAGATTAGGTTAATACAAACAACTTTCCTCTACAACATTTTAAAAAAAAACTCAATTTTCGAAGTTATAGTCTCTTAAATGGTCAAAAAAACTTAAAAAATCCTAAAATAACACTAAAAATCGAATTTTTTTAAAGGAATAAAAATAAGTCAATTGATTTTGACATATTCTCACCCTAAAATACTTGAAAAACATACTTGAACACAAAAAACTCGTAATTTCCAGAAAAATCACTCTCTATATATATTTTTTGTGCGCTTTTTTGATAAAAAATCAATTTTCCGACTCCATTATCTCCGACATTCTTGCATATGCGATTTTGCTACCAGAGACTTTTTTTCTCGGCTTTGCATCAGCTA
The DNA here is from genome assembly GCA_032872475.1 of Leptopilina myrica (nomen nudum). Classification (NCBI taxonomy): domain Eukaryota; kingdom Metazoa; phylum Arthropoda; class Insecta; order Hymenoptera; family Figitidae; genus Leptopilina; species Leptopilina myrica (nomen nudum). The sequence continues at coordinate 14,485,773 of CM065462.1, read as the reverse complement.
CAACTTTGCTGTTGACAACTTTTTGATAAACCCAAAACTTTTCGAGTTATTTTTTAAAAACTGTCAAAAAACTAAATTTTTTACATTCTCATCACATGAGAAGGTATTAGTTTTGGTCGAATTTTGACTTTTGCTAATTTTTTTGAAATCTTTACGTTTTGAGGTGCCCTGAGTCCGAAAAATATAGTCCGGCGAGTGCGTCTGTCTGTGTGTCTGTCTGTCTGTCCGTCTGTAGACGGTAATATGTTGTTCCCACGATAACTCTTGAAAAACTTATCGGATCGTTTTTAAATTCAACACACTTAAACTTGGTGTAAAAATGAAGGCTAAGTTAGTTAACCAGCCATTTTCGTTGAAAAGTACAAAAACTACGGTAGTTTCAAAATTTTGAAAAATCAATTTTTTTAAATTTTAGAATTTTTAATATTATATTATTTTAGATTAGGTTAATACAAACAACTTTCCTCTACAACATTTTAAAAAAAAAACTCAATTTTCGAAGTTATAGTCTCTTAAATTGCCAAAAAAACTTAAAAAATCCTAAAATAACACTAAAAATCGAATTTTTTTAAAGGAATAAAAATCAGTCAATTGATTTTGACATATTCTCACCCTAAAATACTTGAAAAACATACTTAAACACAAAAAACTCGTAATTTCCAGAAAAATCACTCTCTATATATATTTTTTGTGCGCTTTTTTGATAAAAAATCAATTTTCCGACTCCATTATCTCCGACATTCTTGCATATGCGATTTTGCTACCAGAGACTTTTTTTCTCGGCTTTGCATCAGCTACAACTTTGCTGTTGACAACTTTTTGATAAACATAAAACTTTTCGAGTTATTTTTTAAAAACTGTCAAAAAACTAAATTTTTTACATTCTCATCACATGAGAAGGTATTAGTTTTGGTCGAAGTTTGACTTTTGCTAATTTTATGAAATCTTTACGTTTTGAGGTGCCCTAAGTCCGAAAAACATAGTCCGGCGAGTGCGTATGTCTGTGTGTCTGTCTGTCTGTCACACTGTAGACGGTAATATGTTGTTCCCACGATAACTCTTGAAAAACTTATCGGATCGTTTTTGAATTCAACACACTTAAACTTGGTGTAAAAATGAAGACTTAGTTCGTTAACCAGCCATTTTCGTTGAAAACTACAAAAACTACGGTAGTTTCAAAATTTTTAAAAATCAATTTTTTTAAATTTTAGAATTTTTAATTTTATATTATTTTAGATTAGGTTAATACAAACAACTTTCCTCTACAACATTTTAAAAAAAAAACTCAATTTTCGAAGTTATAGTCTCTTAAATGGTCAAAAAAACTTAAAAAATCCTAAAATAACACTAAAAATCGAATTTTTTTAAAGGAATAAAAATCAGTCAATTGATTTTGACATATTCTCACCCTAAAATACTTGAAAAACATACTTGAACACAAAAAACTCGTAATTTCCAGAAAAATCACTCTCTATATATATTTTTTGTGCGCTTTTTTAATAAAAAATCAATTTTCCGACTCCATTATCTCCGACATTCTTGCATATGCGATTTTGCTACCAGAGACTTTTTTTCTCGGCTTTGCATCAGCTACAACTTTGCTGTTGACAACTTTTTGATAAACCCAAAACTTTTCGAGTTATTTTTTAAAAACTGTCAAAAAACTAAATTTTTTACATTCTCATCACATGAGAAGGTATTAGTTTTGGTCGAATTTTGACTTTTGCTAATTTTATGAAATCTTTACGTTTTGAGGTGCCCTGAGTCCGAAAAACATAGTCCGGCGAGTGCGTCTGTCTGTCTGTCTGTCTGTCCGCTGTCTGTCTGTAGACGGTAATATGTTGTTCCCACGATAACTCTTGAAAAACTTATCGGATCGTTTTTAAATTCAACACACTTAAACTTGGTGTAAAAATGAAGGCTAAGTTCGTTAACCAGCCATTTTCTTCGAAAACTACAAAAACTACGGTAGTTTCAAAATTTTGAAAAATCAATTTTTTTAAATTTTAGAATTTTTAATTTTATATTATTTTAGATTAGGTTAATACAAACAATTTTCCTCTACAACATTTAAAAAAAATCTAAATTTTCGAAGTTATAGTCTCTTAAATGGTCAAAAAAACTTAAAAAATCCTAAAATAACACTAAAAATCGAATTTTTTTAAAGGAATAAAAATCAGTCAATTGATTTTGACATATTCTCACCCTAAAATACTTGAAAAACATACTTGAACACAAAAAACTCGTAATTTCCAGAAAAATCACTCTCTATATATATTTTTTGTGAGCTTTTTTGATAAAAAATCAATTTTCCGACTCCATTATCTCCGACATTCTTGCATATGCGATTTTGCTACCAGAGACTTTTTTTCTCGGCTTTGCATCAGCTACAACTTTGCTGTTGACAACTTTTTGATAAACCCAAAACTTTTCGAGTTATTTTTTAAAAACTGTCAAAAAACTAAATTTTTTACATTCTCATCACATGAGAAGGTATTAGTTTTGGTCGAATTTTGACTTTTGCTAATTTTATAAAATCTTTACGTTTTGAGGTGCCCTGAGTCCGAAAAACATAGTCCGGCGAGTGCGTCTGTCTGTCTGTCTGTCTGTCCGCTGTCTGTCTGTCACACTGTAGACGGTAATATGTTGTTCCCACGATAACTCTTGAAAAACTTATCGGATCGTTTTTGAATTCAACACACTTAAACTTGGTGTAAAAATGAAGACTTAGTTCGTTAACCAGCCATTTTCGTTGAAAACTACAAAAACTACGGTAGTTTCAAAATTTTTAAAAATCAATTTTTTTAAATTTTAGAATTTTTAATTTTATATTATTTTAGATTAGGTTAATACAAACAACTTTCCTCTACAACATTTTAAAAAAAAAACTCAATTTTCGAAGTTATAGTCTCTTAAATGGTCAAAAAAACTTAAAAAATCCTAAAATAACACTAAAAATCGAATTTTTTTAAAGGAATAAAAATCAGTCAATTGATTTTGACATATTCTCACCCTAAAATACTTGAAAAACATACTTGAACACAAAAAACTCGTAATTTCCAGAAAAATCACTCTCTATATATATTTTTTGTGCGCTTTTTTAATAAAAAATCAATTTTCCGACTCCATTATCTCCGACATTCTTGCATATGCGATTTTGCTACCAGAGACTTTTTTTCTCGGCTTTGCATCAGCTACAACTTTGCTGTTGACAACTTTTTGATAAACCCAAAACTTTTCGAGTTATTTTTTAAAAACTGTCAAAAAACTAAATTTTTTACATTCTCATCACATGAGAAGGTATTAGTTTTGGTCGAATTTTGACTTTTGCTAATTTTATGAAATCTTTACGTTTTGAGGTGCCCTGAGTCCGAAAAACATAGTCCGGCGAGTGCGTCTGTCTGTGTGTCTGTCTGTCTGTCCGCTGTGTGTCTGTCCGTCTGTAGACGGTAATATGTTGTTCCCACGATAACTCTTGAAAAACTTATCGGATCGTTTTTAAATTCAACACACTTAAACTTGGTGTAAAAATGAAGGCTAAGTTCGTTAACCAGCCATTTTCGTTGAAAACTACAAAAACTACGGTAGATTCAAAATTTTGAAAAATCAATTTTTTTAAATTTTAGAATTTTTTATTTTATATTATTTTAGATTAGGTTAATACAAACAATTTTCCTCTACAACATTTAAAAAAAATCTAAATTTTCGAAGTTATAGTCTCTTAAATGGTCAAAAAAACTTAAAAAATCCTAAAATAACACTAAAAATCGAATTTTTTTAAAGGAATAAAAATCAGTCAATTGATTTTGACATATTCTCACCCTAAAATACTTGAAAAACATACTTGAACACAAAAAACTCGTAATTTCCAGAAAAATCACTCTCTATATATATTTTTTGTGCGCTTTTTGATAAAAAATCAATTTTCCGACTCCATTATCTCCGACATTCTTGCATATGCGATTTTGCTACCAGAGACTTTTTTTCTCGGCTTTGCATCAGCTACAACTTTGCTGTTGACAACTTTTTGATAAACCCAAAACTTTTCGAGTTATTTTTTAAAAACTGTCAAAAAACTAAATTTTTTACATTCTCATCACATGAGAAGGTATTAGTTTTGGTCGAATTTTGACTTTTGCTAATTTTATGAAATCTTTACGTTTTGAGGTGCCCTGAGTCCGAAAAACATAGTCCGGCGAGTGCGTCTGTCTGTGTGTCTGTCTGTCTGCCGCTGTGTGTCTGTCCGTCTGTAGACGGTAATATGTTGTTCCCACGATAACTCTTGAAAAACTTATCGGATCGTTTTTAAATTCAACACACTTAAACTTGGTGTAAAAATGAAGGCTAAGTTCGTTAACCAGCCATTTTCGTTGAAAACTACAAAAACTACGGTAGATTCAAAATTTTGAAAAATCAATTTTTTTAAATTTTAGAATTTTTTATTTTATATTATTTTAGATTAGGTTAATACAAACAACTTTCCTCTACAACATTTTAAAAAAAAACTCAATTTTCGAAGTTATAGTCTCTTAAATAGTCAAAAAAACTTAAAAAATCCTAAAATAACACTAAAAATCGAATTTTTTTAAAGGAATAAAATTCAGTCAATTGATTTTGACATATTCTCACCCTAAAGTACTTGAAAAACATACTTGAACACAAAAAACTCGTAATTTCCAGAAAAATCACTCTCTATATATATTTTTTGTGCGCTTTTTTGATAAAAAATCAATTTTCCGACTCCATTATCTCCGACATTCTTGCATATGCGATTTTGCTACCAGAGACTTTTTTTCTCGGCTTTGCATCAGTTACAACTTTGCTGTTGACAACTTTTTGATAAACCCAAAACTTTTCGAGTTATTTTTTAAAAACTGTCAAAAAACTAAATTTTTTACATTCTCATCACATGAGAAGGTATTAGTTTTGGTCGAATTTTCACTTTTGCTAATTTTTTTGAAATCTTTACGTTTTGAGGTGCCCTGAGTCCGAAAAACATAGTCCGGCGAGTGCGTCTGTCTGTGTGTCTGTCTGTCTGTCTGTCCGTCTGTAGACGGTAATATGTTGTTCCCACGATAACTCTTGAAATCTTATCGAATCGTTTTTAAATTAAACACACTTAAACTTGGTGTAAAAATGAAGGCTAAGTTCGTTAACCAGCCATTTTCGTTGAAAACTACAAAAACTACGGTAGTTTCAAAATTTTGAAAAATCAATTTTTTAAAATTTTAGAATTTTTAATTTTATATTATTTTAGATTAGGTTAATACAAACAACTTTCCTCTACAACATTTAAAAAAAAACTCAATTTTTGAAGTTATAGTCTCTTAAATGGTCAAAAAAACTTAAAAAATCCTAAAATAACACAAAAAATCGAATTTTTTTAAAGGAATAAAAATCAGTCAATTGATTTTGACATATTCTCACCCTAAAATACTTGAAAAACATACTTGAACACAAAAAACTCGTAATTTCCAGAAAAATCACTCTCTATATATATTTTTTGTGCGCTTTTTTGATAAAAAATCAATTTTCCGACTCCATTATCTCCGACATTCTTGCATATGCGATTTTGCTACCAGAGACTTTTTTTCTCGGCTTTGCATCAGTTACAACTTTGCTGTTGACAACTTTTTGATAAACATAAAACTTTTCGAGTTATTTTTTAAAAACTGTCAAAAAACTAAATTTTTTACATTCTCATCACATGAGAAGGTATTAGTTTTGGTCGAATTTTGACTTTTGCTAATTTTATGAAATCTTTACGTTTTGAGGTGCCCTGAGTCCGAAAAACATAGTCCGGCGAGTGCGTCTGTCTGTGTGTCTGTCTGTCTGTCCGCTGTGTGTCTGTCCGTCTGTAGACGGTAATATGTTGTTCCCACGATAACTCTTGAAAAACTTATCGGATCGTTTTTAAATTCAACACACTTAAACTTGGTGTAAAAATGAAGGCTAAGTTCGTTAACCAGCCATTTTCGTTGAAAACTACAAAAACTACGGTAGATTCAAAATTTTGAAAAATCAATTTTTTTAAATTTTAGAATTTTTTATTTTATATTATTTTAGATTAGGTTAATACAAACAACTTTCCTCTACAACATTTTAAAAACAAAACTCAATTTTCGAAGTTATAGTCTCTTAAATAGTCAAAAAAACTTAAAAAATCCTAAAATAACACTAAAAATCGAATTTTTTTAAAGGAATAAAAATCAGTCAATTGATTTTGACATATGCTCACCCTAAAGTACTTGAAAAACATACTTGAACACAAAAAACTCGTAATTTCCAGAAAAATCACTCTCTATATATATTTTTTGTGCGCTTTTTTGATAAAAAATCAATTTTCCGACTCCATTATCTCCGACATTCTTGCATATGCGATTTTGCTACCAGAGACTTTTTTTCTCGGCTTTGCATCAGCTACAACTTTGCTGTTGACAACTTTTTGATAAACATAAAACTTTTCGAGTTATTTTTTAAAAACTGTCAAAAAACTAAATTTTTTACATTCTCATCACATGAGAAGGTATTAGTTTTGGTCGAAGTTTGACTTTTGCTAATTTTATGAAATCTTTACGTTTTGAGGTGCCCTAAGTCCGAAAAACATAGTCCGGCGAGTGCGTATGTCTGTGTGTCTGTCTGTCTGTCTGTCCGTCTGTAGACGGTAATATGTTGTTCCCACGATAACTCTTGAAAAACTTATCGGATCGTTTTTAAATTCAACACACTTAAACTTGGTGTAAAAATGAAGGCTAAGTTCGTTAACCAGCCATTTTCGTTGAAAACTACAAAAACTACGGTAGTTTCAAAATTTTAAAATATCAATTTTTTTTAAATTTTAGACTTTTTAATTTTATATTATTTTAGATTAGGTTAATACAAACAACTTTCCTCTACAACATTTAAAAAAAACTCAATTTTTGAAGTTATAGTCTCTTAAATGGTAAAAAAAACTTAAAAAATCCTAAAATAACACTAAAAATCGAATTTTTTTAAAGGACTAAAAATCAGTCAATTGATTTTGACATATTCTCACCCTAAAATACTTGAAAAACATACTTGAACACAAAAAACTCGTAATTTCCAGAAAAATCACTCTCTATATATATTTTTTGTGCGCTTTTTTGATAAAAAATCAATTTTCCGACTCCATTATCTCCGACATTCTTGCATATGCGATTTTGCTACCAGAGACTTTTTTTCTCGGCTTTGCATCAGCTACAACTTTGCTGTTGACAACTTTTTGAGAAACCCAAAACTTTTCGAGTTATTTTTTAAAAACTGTCAAAAAACTAAATTTTTTACATTCTCATCACATGAGAAGGTATTAGTTTTGGTCGAATTTTGACTTTTGCTAATTTTATGAAATCTTTACGTTTTGAGGTGCCCTGAGTCCGAAAAACATAGTCCGGCGAGTGCGTCTGTCTGTCTGTCTGTCTGTCCGCTGTCTGTATGTCCGTCTGTAGACGGTAATATGTTGTTCCCACGATAACTCTTGAAAAACTTATCGGATCGTTTTTAAATTCAACACACTTAAACTTGGTGTAAAAATGAAGGCTAAGTTCGTTAACCAGCCATTTTCGTTAAAAACTACAAAAACTACGGTAGTTTCAAAATTTTAAAAAATCAATTTTTTTAAATTTTAGAATTTTTAATTTTATATTATTTTAGATTAGGTTAATACAAACAACTTTCCTTTACAACATTTTTAAAAAAAAACTCAATTTTCGAAGTTATAGTCTCTTAAATGGTCAAAAAACTTAAAAAATCCTAAAATAACACTAAAAATCGAATTTTTTTAAAGGAATAAAAATCAGTCAATTGATTTTGACATATGCTCACCCTAAAGTACTTGAAAAACATACTTGAACACAAAAAACTCGTAATTTCCAGAAAAATCACTCTCTATATATATTTTTTGTGCGCTTTTTTGATAAAAAATCAATTTTCCGACTCCATTATCTCCGACATTCTTGCATATGCGATTTTGCTACCAGAGACTTTTTTTCTCGGCTTTGCATCAGTTACAACTTTGCTGTTGACAACTTTTTGATAAACATAAAACTTTTCGAGTTATTTTTTAAAAACTGTCAAAAAACTAAATTTTTTACATTCTCATCACATGAGAAGGTATTAGTTTTGGTCGAAGTTTGACTTTTGCTAATTTTATGAAATCTTTACGTTTTGAGGTGCCCTAAGTCCGAAAAACATAGTCCGGCGAGTGCGTATGTCTGTGTGTCTGTCTGTCTGTCTGTCCGTCTGTAGACGGTAATATGTTGTTCCCACGATAACTCTTGAAAATCTTATCGGATCGTTTTTAAATTCAACACACTAAAACTTGGTGTAAAAATGAAGGCTAAGTTCGTTAACCAGCCATTTTCGTTGAAAACTACAAAAACTACGGTAGTTTCAAAATTTTAAAATATCAATTTTTTTTAAATTTTAGACTTTTTAATTTTATATTATTTTAGATTAGGTTAATACAAACAACTTTCCTCTACAACATTTAAAAAAAAACTCAATTTTTGAAGTTATAGTCTCTTAAATGGTCAAAAAAACTTAAAAAATCCTAAAATAACACTAAAAATCGAATTTTTTTAAAGGACTAAAAATCAGTCAATTGATTTTGACATATTCTCACCCTAAAATACTTGAAAAACATACTTGAACACAAAAAACTCGTAATTTCCAGAAAAATCACTCTCTATATATTTTTTTTGTGAGCTTTTTTGATAAAAAATCAATTTTCCGACTCCATTATCTCCGACATTCTTGCATATGCGATTTTGCTACCAGAGACTTTTTTTCTCGGCTTTGCATCAGCTACAACTTTGCTGTTGACAACTTTTTGATAAACCCAAAACTTTTCGAGTTATTTTTTAAAAACTGTCAAAACACTAAATTTTTTACATTCTCATCACATGAGAAGGTATTAGTTTTGGTCGAATTTTGACTTTTGCTAATTTTATGAAATCTTTACGTTTTGAGGTGCCCTGAGTCCGAAAAACATAGTCCGGCGAGTGCGTCTGTCTGTCTGTCTGTCTGTCCGCTGTCTGTATGTCCGTCTGTAGACGGTAATATGTTGTTCCCACGATAACTCTTGAAAAACTTATCGGATCGTTTTTAAATTCAACACACTTAAACTTGGTGTAAAAATGAAGGCTAAGTTCGTTAACCAGCCATTTTCGTTAAAAACTACAAAAACTACGGTAGTTTCAAAATTTTAAAAAATCAATTTTTTTAAATTTTAGAATTTTTAATTTTATATTATTTTAGATTAGGTTAATACAAACAACTTTCCTTTACAACATTTTAAAAAAAAAACTCAATTTTCGAAGTTATAGTCTCTTAAATGGTCAAAAAAAACTTAAAAAATCCTAAAATAACACTAAAAATCGAATTTTTTTAAAGGAATAAAAATCAGTCAATTGATTTTGACATATGCTCACCCTAAAGTACTTGAAAAACATACTTGAACACAAAAAACTCGTAATTTCCAGAAAAATCACTATCTATATATATTTTTTGTGCGCTTTTTTGATAAAAAATCAATTTTCCGACTCCATTATCTCCGACATTCTTGCATATGCGATTTTGCTACCAGAGACTTTTTTTCTCGGCTTTGCATCAGCTACAACTTTGCTGTTGACAACTTTTTGATAAACCCAAAACTTTTCGAGTTATTTTTTAAAAACTGTCAAAAAACTAAATTTTTTACATTCTCATCACATGAGAAGGTATTAGTTTTGGTCGAATTTTGACTTTTGCTAATTTTATGAAATCTTTACGTTTTGAGGTGCCCTGAGTCCGAAAAACATAGTCCGGCGAGTGCGTCTGTCTGTCTGTCTGTCTGTCCGCTGTCTGTCTGTCCGTCTGTAGACGGTAATATGTTGTTCCCACGATAACTCTTGAAAAACTTATCGGATCGTTTTTAAATTCAACACACTTAAACTTGGTGTAAAAATGAAGGCTAAGTTCGTTAACCAGCCATTTTCGTTGAAAACTACAAAAACTACGGTAGATTCAAAATTTTGCAAATCAATTTTTTTAAATTTTAGAATTTTTTATTTTATATTCTTTTAGATTAGGTTAATACAAACAACTTTCCTCTACAACATTTTAAAAATAAAACTCAATTTTCGAAGTTAAAGTCTCTTAAATAGTCAAAAAAACTTTAAAAATCCTAAAATAACACTAAAAATCGAATTTTTTTAAAGGACTAAAAATCAGTCAATTGATTTTGACATATTCTCACCCTAAAATACTTGAAAAACATACTTGAACACAAAAAACTCGTAATTTCCAGAAAAATCACTCTCTATATATATTTTTTGTGAGCTTTTTTGATAAAAAATCAATTTTCCGACTCCATTATCTCCGACATTCTTGCATATGCGATTTTGCTACCAGAGACTTTTTTTCTCGGCTTTGCATCAGCTACAACTTTGCTGTTGACAACTTTTTGATAAACCCAAAACTTTTCGAGTTATTTTTTAAAAACTGTCAAAAAACTAAATTTTTTACATTCTCATCACATGAGAAGGTATTAGTTTTGGTCGAATTTTGACTTTTGCTAATTTTATGAAATCTTTACGTTTTGAGGTGCCCTGAGTCCGAAAAACATAGTCCGGCGAGTGCGTCTGTCTGTCTGTCTGTCTGTCCGCTGTCTGTCTGTCCGTCTGTAGACGGTAATATGTTGTTCCCACGATAACTCTTGAAAAACTTATCGGATCGTTTTTGAATTCAACACACTTAAACTTGGTGTAAAAATGAAGACTTAGTTCGTTAACCAGCCATTTTCGTTGAAAACTACAAAAACTACGGTAGTTTCAAAATTTTTAAAAATCAATTTTTTTAAATTTTAGAATTTTTAATTTTATATTATTTTAGATTAGGTTAATACAAACAACTTTCCTCTACAACATTTAAAAAAAAAACTCAATTTTCGAAGTTATAGTCTCTTAAATGGTCAAAAAAACTTAAAAAATCCTAAAATAACACTAAAAATCGAATTTTTTTAAAGGAATAAAAATCAGTCAATTGATTTTGACATATTCTCACCCTAAAATACTTGAAAAACATACTTGAACACAAAAAACTCGTAATTTCCAGAAAAATCACTCTCTATATATATTTTTTGTGCGCTTTTTTGATAAAAAATCAATTTTCCGACTCCATTATCTCCGACATTCTTGCATATGCGATTTTGCTACCAGAGACTTTTTTTCTCGGCTTTGCATCAGTTACAACTTTGCTGTTGACAACTTTTTGATAAACCCAAAACTTTTCGAGTTATTTTTTAAAAACTGTCAAAAAACTAAATTTTTTACATTCTCATCACATGAGAAGGTATTAGTTTTGGTCGAATTTTCACTTTTGCTAATTTTATGATATCTTTACGTTTTGAGGTGCCCTGAGTCCGAAAAACATAGTCCGGCGAGTGCGTCTGTCTGTGTGTCTGTCTGTCTGTCTGTCCGTCTGTAGACGGTAATATGTTGTTCCCACGATAACTCTTGAAAAACTTATCGGATCGTTTTTAAATTCAACACACTTAAACTTGGTGTAAAAATGAAGGCTAAGTTCGTTAACCAGCCATTTTCGTTGAAAACTACAAAAACTACGGTAGTTTCAAAATTTTAAAATATCAATTTTTTTTAAATTTTAGACTTTTTAATTTTATATTATTTTAGATTAGGTTAATACAAACAACTTTCCTCTACAACATTTAAAAAAAAAACTCAATTTTTGAAGTTATAGTCTCTTAAATGGTCAAAAAAACTTAAAAAATCCTAAAATAACACTAAAAATCGAATTTTTTTAAAGGACTAAAAATCAGTCAATTGATTTTGACATATTCTCACCCTAAAATACTTGAAAAACATACTTGAACACAAAAAACTCGTAATTTCCAGAAAAATCACTCTCTATATATATATTTTTGTGAGCTTTTTTGATAAAAAATCAATTTTCCGACTCCATTATCTCCGACATTCTTGCATATGCGATTTTGCTACCAGAGACTTTTTTTCTCGGCTTTGCATCAGCTACAACTTTGCTGTTGACAACTTTTTGATAAACCCAAAACTTTTCGAGTTATTTTTTAAAAACTGTCAAAAAACTAAATTTTTTACATTCTCATCACATGAGAAGGTATTAGTTTTGGTCGAATTTTGACTTTTGCTAATTTTATGAAATCTTTACGTTTTGAGGTGCCCTGAGTCCGAAAAACATAGTCCGGCGAGTGCGTCTGTCTGTCTGTCTGTCCGCTGTCTGTCTGTCCGTCTGTAGACGGTAATATGTTGTTCCCACGATAACTCTTGAAAAACTTATCGGATCGTTTTTGAATTCAACACACTTAAACTTGGTGTAAAAATGAAGACTTCGTTCGTTAACCAGCCATTTTCGTTGAAAACTACAAAAACTACGGTAGTTTCAAAATTTTTAAAAATCAATTTTTTTAAATTTTAGAATTTTTAATTTTATATTATTTTAGATTAGGTTAATACAAACAACTTTCCTCTACAACATTTAAAAAAAAACTCAATTTTCGAAGTTATAGTCTCTTAAATGGTCAAAAAAACTTAAAAAATCCTAAAATAACACTAAAAATCGAATTTTTTTAAAGGAATAAAAATCAGTCAATTGATTTTGACATATTCTCACCCTAAAATACTTGAAAAACATACTTGAACACAAAAAACTCGTAATTTCCAGAAAAATCACTCTCTATATATATTTTTTGTGCGCTTTTTTGATAAAAAATCAGTTTTCCGACTCCATTATCTCCGACATTCTTGCATATGCGATTTTGCTACCAGAGACTTTTTTTCTCGGCTTTGCATCAGCTACAACTTTGCTGTTGACAACTTTTTGATAAACCCAAAACTTTTCGAGTTATTTTTTAAAAACTGTCAAAAAACTAAATTTTTTACATTCTCATCACATGAGAAGGTATTAGTTTTGGTCGAATTTTGACTTTTGCTAATTTTATGAAATCTTTACGTTTTGAGGTGCCCTGAGTCCGAAAAACATAGTCCGGCGAGTGCGTCTGTCTGTGTGTCTGTCTGTCTGTCCGCTGTGTGTCTGTCCGTCTGTAGACGGTAATATGTTGTTCCCACGATAACTCTTGAAAAACTTATCGGATCGTTTTTAAATTCAACACACTTAAACTTGGTGTAAAAATGAAGGCTAAGTTCGTTAACCAGCCATTTTCGTTGAAAACTACAAAAACTACGGTAGATTCAAAATTTTGAAAAATCAATTTTTTTAAATTTTAGAATTTTTTATTTTATATTATTTTAGATTAGGTTAATACAAACAACTTTCCTCTACAACATTTTAAAAACAAAACTCAATTTTCGAAGTTATAGTCTCTTAAATAGTCAAAAAAACTTAAAAAATCCTAAAATAACACTAAAAATCGAATTTTTTTAAAGGAATAAAAATCAGTCAATTGATTTTGACATATGCTCACCCTAAAGTACTTGAAAAACATACTTGAACACAAAAAACTCGTAATTTCCAGAAAAATCACTCTCTATATATATTTTTTGTGCGCTTTTTTGATAAAAAATCAATTTTCCGACTCCATTATCTCCGACATTCTTGCATATGCGATTTTGCTACCAGAGACTTTTTTTCTCGGCTTTGCATCAGCTACAACTTTGCTGTTGACAACTTTTTGATAAACCCAAAACTTTTCGAGTTATTTTTTAAAAACTGTCAAAAAACTAAATTTTTTACATTCTCATCACATGAGAAGGTATTAGTTTTGGTCGAATTTTCACTTTTGCTAATTTTATGAAATCTTTTCTTTTTGAGGTGCCCTGAGTCCGAAAAACATAGTCCGGCGAGTGCGTCTGTCTGTGTGTCTGTCTGTCTGTCCGTCTGTAGACGGTAATATGTTGTTCCCGCGATAACTCTTGAAAAACTTATCGGATCGTTTTTAAATTCAACACACTTAAACTTGGTGTAAAAATGAAGGCTCAGTTCGTTAACCAGCTATTTTCGTTAAAAACTACAAAAACTACGGTAGTTTCAAAATTTTGAAAAATCAATTTTTTTAAATTTTAGAATTTTTAATTTTATATTATTTTAGATTAGGTTAATACAAACAACTTTCCTCTACAACATTTTTAAAAAAAACCATTTTTGAAGTTATAGTCTCTTAAATGTTCAAAAAAACTTAAAAAATCCTAAAATAACACTAAAAATCGAATTTTTTTAAAGGAATAAAAATCAGTCAATTGATTTTGACACATTCTCACCCTAAAATACTTGAAAAACATACTTGAACACAAAAAACTCGTAATTTCCAGAAAAATCACTCTCTATATATATTTTTTGTGCGCTTTTTTGATAAAAAATCAATTTTCCGACTCCATTATCTCCGACATTCTTGCATATGCGATTTTGCTACCAGAGACTTTTTTTCTCGGCTTTGCATCAGCTACAACTTTGCTGTTGACAACTTTTTGATAAACCCAAAACTTTTCGATTTATTTTTTAAAAACTGTCAAAAAACTAAATTTTTTACATTCTCATCACATGAGAAGGTATTAGTTTTGGTCGAATTTTGACTTTTGCTAATTTTATGAAATCTTTACGTTTTGAGGTGCCCTGAGTCCGAAAAACATAGTCCGGCGAGTGCGTCTGTCTGTCTGTCTGTCTGTCCGCTGTCTGTCTGTCCGTCTGTAGACGGTAATATGTTGTTCCCACGATAACTCTTGAAAAACTTATCGGATCGTTTTTAAATTCAACACACTTAAACTTGGTGTAAAAATGAAGACTTAGTTCGTTAACCAGCCATTTTCGTTGAAAACTACAAAAACTACGGTAGTTTCAAAATTTTGAAAAATCAATTTTTTTAAATTTTAGAATTTTTAATTTTATATTATTTTAGATTAGGTTAATACAAACAACTTTCCTCTACAACATTTTTAAAAAAACTCAATTTTCGAAGTTATAGTCTCTTAAATGGTCAAAAAAACTTAAAAAATCCTAAATTAACACTAAAAATCGAATTTTTTTTAAGGAATAAAAATCAGTCAATTGATTTTGACATATTCTCACCCTAAAATACTTGAAAAACATACTTGAACACAAAAAACTCGTAATTTCCAGAAAAATCACTCTCTACATATATTTTTTGTGCGCTTTTTTGATAAAAAATCAATTTTCCGACTCCATTATCTCCGACATTCTTGCATATGCGATTTTGCTACCAGAGACTTTTTTTCTCGGCTTTGCATCAGCTACAACTTTGCTGTTGACAACTTTTTGATAAACCCAAAACTTTTCGAGTTATTTTTTAAAAACTGTCAAAAAACTAAATTTTTTACATTCTCATCACATGAGAAGGTATTAGTTTTGGTCGAATTTTGACTTTTGCTAATTTTTTTGAAATCTTTACGTTTTGAGGTGCCCTGAGTCCGAAAAACATAGTCCGGCGAGTGCGTCTGTCTGTGTGTCTGTCTGTCTGTCTGTCCGTCTGTAGACGGTAATATGTTGTTCCCACGATAACTCTTGAAAAACTTATCGGATCGTTTTTAAATTAAACACACTTAAACTTGGTGTAAAAATGAAGGCTAAGTTCGTTAACCAGCCATTTTCGTTGAAAACTACAAAAACTACGGTAGTTTCAAAATTTTAAAAAATCAATTTTTTTAAATTTTAGAATTTTTAATTTTATATTATTTTAGATTAGGTTAATACAAACAACTTTCCTCTACAACATTTTTAAAAAAAACTCAATTTTCGAAGTTATAGTCTCTTAAATGGTCAAAAAAACTTAAAAAATCCTAAAATAACACTAAAAATCGAATTTTTTTAAAGGAATAAAAATAAGTCAATTGATTTTGACATATTCTCACCCTCAAATACTTGAAAAACATACTTGAACACAAAAAACTCGTAATTTCCAGAAAAATCACTCTCTATATATATTTTTTGTGCGCTTTTTTGATAAAAAATCAATTTTCCGACTCCATTATCTCCGACATTCTTGCATATGCGATTTTGCTACCAGAGACTTTTTTTCTCGGCTTTGCATCAGCTACAACTTTGCTGTTGACAACTTTTTGATAAACCCAAAACTTTTCGAGTTATTTTTTAAAAACTGTCAAAAAACTAAATTTTTTACATTCTCATCACATGAGAAGGTATTAGTTTTGGTCGAATTTTCACTTTTGCTAATTTTATGAAATCTTTTCTTTTTGAGGTGCCCTGAGTCCGAAAAACATAGTCCGGCGAGTGCGTCTGTCTGTGTGTCTGTCTGTCTGTCCGTCTGTAGACGGTAATATGTTGTTCCCGCGATAACTCTTGAAAAACTTATCGGATCGTTTTTAAATTCAACACACTTAAACTTGGTGTAAAAATGAAGGCTCAGTTCGTTAACCAGCTATTTTCGTTAAAAACTACAAAAACTACGGTAGTTTCAAAATTTTGAAAAATCAATTTTTTTAAATTTTAGAATTTTTAATTTTATATTATTTTAGATTAGGTTAATACAAACAACTTTCCTCTACAACATTTTTAAAAAAAACCATTTTTGAAGTTATAGTCTCTTAAATGTTCAAAAAAACTTAAAAAATCCTAAAATAACACTAAAAATCGAATTTTTTTAAAGGAATAAAAATCAGTCAATTGATTTTGACACATTCTCACCCTAAAATACTTGAAAAACATACTTGAACACAAAAAACTCGTAATTTCCAGAAAAATCACTCTCTATATATATTTTTTGTGCGCTTTTTTGATAAAAAATCAATTTTCCGACTCCATTATCTCCGACATTCTTGCATATGCGATTTTGCTACCAGAGACTTTTTTTCTCGGCTTTGCATCAGCTACAACTTTGCTGTTGACAACTTTTTGATAAACCCAAAACTTTTCGAGTTATTTTTTAAAAACTGTCAAAAAACTAAATTTTTTACATTCTCATCACATGAGAAGGTATTAGTTTTGGTCGAATTTTCACTTTTGCTAATTTTATGAAATCTTTTCTTTTTGAGGTGCCCTGAGTCCGAAAAACATAGTCCGGCGAGTGCGTCTGTCTGTGTGTCTGTCTGTCTGTCTGTCCGTCTGTAGACGGTAATATGTTGTTCCCGCGATAACTCTTGAAAAACTTATCGGATCGTTTTTAAATTCAACACACTTAAACTTGGTGTAAAAATGAAGGCTAAGTTCGTTAACCAGCCATTTTCGTTAAAAACTACAAAAACTACGGTAGTTTCAAAATTTTGAAAAATCAATTTTTTTAAATTTTAGAATTTTTAATTTTATATTATTTTAGATTAGGTTAATACAAACAACTTTCCTCTACAACATTTTAAAAAAAACCAATTTTTGAAGTTATAGTCTCTTAAATGTTCAAAAAAACTTAAAAAATCCTAAAATAACACTAAAAATCGAATTTTTTTAAAGGAATAAAAATCAGTCAATTGATTTTGACACATTCTCACCCTAAAATACTTGAAAAACATACTTGAACACAAAAAACTCGTAATTTCCAGAAAAATCACTCTCTATATATAATTTTTGTGCGCTTTTTTGATAAAAAATCAATTTTCTGACTCCATTATCTCCGACATTCTTGCATATGCGATTTTGCTACCAGAGACTTTTTTTCTCGGCTTTGCATCAGCTACAACTTTGCTGTTGACAACTTTTTGATAAACCCAAAACTTTTCGAGTTATTTTTTAAAAACTGTCAAAAAACTAAATATTTACATTCTCATCACATGAGAAGGTATTAGTTTTGGTCGAATTTTGACTTTTGCTAATTTTATGAAATCTTTACGTTTTGAGGTGCCCTGAGTCCGAAAAACATAGTCCGGCGAGTGCGTCTGTCTGTCTGTCTGTCTGTCTGTCCGCTGTCTGTATGTCCGTCTGTAGACGGTAATATGTTGTTCCCACGATAACTCTTGAAAAACTTATCGGATCGTTTTTAAATTCAACACACTTAAACTTGGTGTAAAAATGAAGGCTAAGTTCGTTAACCAGCCATTTTCGTTGAAAACTACAAAAACTACGGTAGTTTCAAAATTTTGAAAAATCAATTTTTTTAAATTTTAGAATTTTTAATTTTATATTATTTTAGATTAGGTTAATACAAACAACTTTCCTCTACAACATTTTAAAAAAAAAACTCAATTTTCGAAGTTATAGTCTCTTAAATGGTCAAAAAAACTTAAAAAATCCTAAAATAACACTAAAAATCGAATTTTTTTAAAGGAATAAAAATCAGTCAATTGATTTTGACATATTCTCACCCTAAAATACTTGAAAAACATACTTGAACACAAAAAACTCGTAATTTCCAGAAAAATCACTCTCTATATATATTTTTTGTGCGCTTTTTTGATAAAAAATCAATTTTCCGACTCCATTATCTCCGACATTCTTGCATATGCGATTTTGCTACCAGAGACTTTTTTTCTCGGCTTTGCATCAGCTACAACTTTGCTGTTGACAACTTTTTGATAAACCCAAAACTTTTCGAGTTATTTTTTAAAAACTGTCAAAAAACTAAATATTTACATTCTCATCACATGAGAAGGTATTAGTTTTGGTCGAATTTTGACTTTTGCTAATTTTATGAAATCTTTACGTTTTGAGGTGCCCTGAGTCCGAAAAACATAGTCCGGCGAGTGCGTCTGTCTGTCTGTCTGTCTGTCTGTCCGCTGTCTGTATGTCCGTCTGTAGACGGTAATATGTTGTTCCCACGATAACTCTTGAAAAACTTATCGGATCGTTTTTAAATTCAACACACTTAAACTTGGTGTAAAAATGAAGGCTAAGTTCGTTAACCAGCCATTTTCGTTGAAAACTACAAAAACTACGGTAGTTTCAAAATTTTGAAAAATCAATTTTTTTAAATTTTAGAATTTTTAATTTTATATTATTTTAGATTAGGTTAATACAAACAACTTTCCTCTACAACATTTTAAAAAAAAAACTCAATTTTCGAAGTTATAGTCTCTTAAATGGTCAAAAAAACTTAAAAAATCCTAAAATAACACTAAAAATCGAATTTTTTTAAAGGAATAAAAATCAGTCAATTGATTTTGACATATTCTCACCCTAAAATACTTGAAAAACATACTTGAACACAAAAAACTCGTAATTTCCAGAAAAATCACTCTCTATATATATTTTTTGTGCGCTTTTTTGATAAAAAATCAATTTTCCGACTCCATTATCTCCGACATTCTTGCATATGCGATTTTGCTACCAGAGACTTTTTTTCTCGGCTTTGCATCAGCTACAACTTTGCTGTTGACAACTTTTTGATAAACCCAAAACTTTTCGAGTTATTTTTTAAAAACTGTCAAAAAACTAAATTTTTTACATTCTCATCACATGAGAAGGTATTAGTTTTAGTCGAATTTTGACTTTTGCTAATTTTATGAAATCTTTACGTTTTGAGGTGCCCTGAGTCCGAAAAACATAGTCCGGCGAGTGCGTCTGTCTGTGTGTCTGTCTGTCTGTCCGCTGTCTGTCTGTCCGTCTGTAGACGGTAATATGTTGTTCCCACGATAACTCTTGAAAAACTTATCGGATCGTTTTTAAATTCAACACACTTAAACTTGGTGTAAAAATGAAGGCTAAGTTCGTTAACCAGCCATTTTCGTTGAAAACTACAAAAACTACGGTAGATTCAAAATTTTGAAAAATCAATTTTTTTAAATTTTAGAATTTTTTATTTTATATTATTTTAGATTAGGTTAATACAAACAACTTTCCTCTACAACATTTAAAAAAAAAAATCAATTTTCGAAGTTATAGTCTCTTAAATAGTCAAAAAAAACTTAAAAAATCCTAAAATAACACTAAAAATCGAATTTTTTTAAAGGAATAAAAATCAGTCAATTGATTTTGACATATTCTCACCCTAAAGTACTTGAAAAACATACTTGAACACAAAAAACTCGTAATTTCCAGAAAAATCACTCTCTACATATATTTTTTGTGCGCTTTTTTGATAAAAAATCAATTTTCCGACTCCATTATCTCCGACATTCTTGCATATGCGATTTTGCTACCAGAGACTTTTTTTCTCGGCTTTGCATCAGCTACAACTTTGCTGTTGACAACTTTTTGATAAACCCAAAACTTTTCGAGTTATTTTTTAAAAACTGTCAAAAAACTAAATTTTTTACATTCTCATCACATGAGAAGGTATTAGTTTTGGTCGAATTTTGACTTTTGCTAATTTTATGAAATCTTTACGTTTTGAGGTGCCCTAAGTCCGAAAAACATAGTCCGGCGAGTGCGTATGTCTGTCTGTCCGCTGTCTGTATGTCCGTCTGTAGACGGTAATATGTTGTTCCCACGATAACTCTTGAAAAACTTATAGGATCGTTTTTAAATTCAACACACTTAAACTTGGTGTAAAAATGAAGGCTAAGTTCGTTAACCAGCCATTTTCGTTGAAAACTACAAAAACTACGGTAGTTTCAAAATTTTGAAAAATCAATTTTTTTAAATTTTAGAATTTTTAATTTTATATTATTTTAGATTAGGTTAATACAAACAACTTTCCTCTACAACATTTTAAAAAAAAAATAATTTTCGAAGTTATAGTCTCTTAAATGGTCAAAAAAACTTAAAAAATCCTTAAATAACACTAAAAATCGAATTTTTTTAAAGGAATAAAAATCAGTCAATTGATTTTGACATATTCTCACCCTAAAGTACTTGAAAAACATACTTGAACACAAAAAACTCGTAATTTCCAGAAAAATCACTCTCTATATATATTTTTTGTGCGCTTTTTTGATAAAAAATCAATTTTCCGACTCCATTATCTCCGACATTCTTGCATATGCGATTTTGCTACCAGAGACTTTTTTTCTCGGCTTTGCATCAGTTACAACTTTGCTGTTGACAACTTTTTGATAAACATAAAACTTTTCGAGTTATTTTTTAAAAACTGTCAAAAAACTAAATTTTTTACATTCTCATCACATGAGAAGGTATTAGTTTTGGTCGAATTTTGACTTTTGCTAATTTTATGAAATCTTTACGTTTTGAGGTGCCCTGAGTCCGAAAAACATAGTCCGGCGAGTGCGTCTGTCTGTGTGTCTGTCTGTCTGTCCGCTGTGTGTCTGTCCGTCTGTAGACGGTAATATGTTGTTCCCACGATAACTCTTGAAATCTTTTTGGATCGTTTTTAAATTCAACACACTTAAACTTGGTGTAAAAATGAAGGCTAAGTTCGTTAACCAGCCATTTTCGTTGAAAACTACAAAAACTACGGTAGTTTCAAAATTTTGAAAAATCAATTTTTTTAAATTTTAGAATTTTTAATTTTATATTATTTTAGATTAGGTTAATACAAACAACTTTCCTCTACAACATTTTAAAAAAAACTCAATTTTCAAAGTTATAGTCTCTTAAATGGTCAAAAAAACTTAAAAAATCCTAAAATAACACGAAAAATCGAATTTTTTTAAAGGAATAAAAATCAGTCAATTGATTTTGACATATTCTCACCCTAAAATACTTGAAAAACATACTTGAACACAAAAAACTCGTAATTTCCAGAAAAATCACTCTCTATATATATTTTTTGTGCGCTTTTTTGATAAAAAATCAATTTTCCGACTCCATTATCTCCGACATTCTTGCATATGCGATTTTGCTACCACAGACTTTTTTTCTCGGCTTTGCATCAGCTACAACTTTGCTGTTGACAACTTTTTGATAAACCCAAAACTTTTCGAGTTATTTTTTAAAAACTGTCAAAAAACTAAATATTTTACATTCTCATCACATGAGAAGGTATTAGTTTTGGTCGAATTTTCACTTTTGCTAATTTTTTTGAAATCTTTACGTTTTGAGGTGCCCTGAGTCCGAAAAACATAGTCCGGCGAGTGCGTCTGTCTGTGTGTCTGTCTGTCTGTCTGTCCGTCTGTAGACGGTAATATGTTGTTCCCACGATAACTCTTGAAAAACTTATCGGATCGTTTTTAAATTCAACACACTTAAACTTGGTGTAAAAATGAAGGCTAAGTTCGTTAACCAGCCATTTTCGTTGAAAACTACAAAAACTACGGTAGTTTCAAAATTTTGAAAAATCAATTTTTTTAAATTTTAGAATTTTTAATTTTATATTATTTTAGATTAGGTTAATACAAACAACTTTCCTCTACAACATTTAAAAAAAAACTCAATTTTTGAAGTTATAGTCTCTTAAATGGTCAAAAAAACTTAAAAAATCCTAAAATAACACTAAAAATCGAATTTTTTTAAAGGAATAAAAATCAGTCAATTGATTTTGACATATTCTCACCCTAAAATACTTGAAAAACATACTTGAACACAAAAAACTCGTAATTTCCAGAAAAATCACTCTCTATATATATTTTTTGTCTGCTTTTTTGATAAAAAATCAATTTTCCGACTCCATTATCTCCGACATTCTTGCATATGCGATTTTGCTACCAGAGACTTTTTTTCTCGGCTTTGCATCAGCTACAACTTTGCTGTTGACAACTTTTTGATAAACCCAAAACTTTTCGAGTTATTTTTTAAAAACTGTCAAAAAACTAAATTTTTTACATTCTCATCACATGAGAAGGTATTAGTTTTGGTCGAATTTTGACTTTTGCTAATTTTTTTGAAATCTTTACGTTTTGAGGTGCCCTGACTCCGAAAAACATAGTCCGGCGAGTGCGTCTGTCTGTGTGTCTGTCTGTCTGTCTGTCCGTCTGTAGACGGTAATATGTTGTTCCCACGATAACTCTTGAAAAACTTATCGGATCGTTTTTAAATTCAACACACTTCAACTTGGTGTAAAAATGAAGGCTAAGTTCGTTAACCAGCCATTTTCGTTGAAAACTACAAAAACTACGGTAGTTTCAAAATTTTAAAAAATCAATTTTTTTAAATTTTAGAATTTTTAATTTTATATTATTTTAGATTAGGTTAATACAAACAACTTTCCTCTACAACATTTAAAAAAAAACTTTTTTTTTTTTATGTTTTTGGGCCCGTCTAGCTTTACTGTGTTAAAAAATTTCATTGATTTTCTAATTTCTTGAAACTTTAATAAAAATCTGTAGTTTACAGTAGAACAAAAGAACAGTTTTAACTGTTTTTTGAAATTGTAAATTACTTCCTCATAGAGGAAGTATTGTAATGCCAAAATTTGTCAAGTTCGATTTTTACATTCTCATCACATGAGAAAGTATTAGTTTTGGTCGAAAATTGACTTTCGCTAATTTCATGAAATCTCGACGTTTTGGGGTCCCCTGAGTCCGAAAAACATGGTCTAAAAAAAGTGTCTGTCCGTATGTCTGTCTATAGACACAATGGTGTCCCTACGATAACTCTTGAAAAACTTATTGCATCAACTTGCAACTTTGCATGCACAAATTTAGAGTTAAAATAAAGATCGATTTCGTTAGCCAGCCATTTTCGTCGAAAACTACGCAAACTACAGTAGTTTCAAACTTTTAAAAATTCAATTTTTTCAAGTTTCATTATTTTTAACTTTATATTACTTTAGATTACTAAAATAGATTTTGTCCTTTCTGAAGGACGGTTGCCGTACTGCCGACAAGACGCCGTAATGTGCAGAGGCGCGTCCTGCCGTAAGGCCCTTCCGAAAGTTTAGGCGCTTGGACGTTCTTTTAAAAAAATCACGCAGAAAATTTATCAAATTGTTCATTTTTAAGTCTTCAGTAAATTTAAAGTTTTTCTTATAAGAATTATACTATCACATCCACTCTATCCGGATTAACATGTTTTTAATCATTCATTTGATATTATTTACAATAATCACATATATAGGATGAACGGGACATAATATCTAAGGGGAGTAATGAATAATTGTAATTTATTTAAAAATCGTAAATTGAAATGATTTCGCTCCAAAGACAATTTGATGTACTGCAAGTTTCTACAGAGTTTGATTATTTATTATTCTATCACTGTTGTAAGAAATATAGTAGAAAAACTGTATTTCACATATGAAAGTAACTTTTCAAAATTTTCATTTTTTCGTTTTAATTTTTTTAAAATAACTTAAAAAAAGAAACTAAAATCGCTATTTAAGCTTGAAACATTTTTTGAGGGTCAATTTGAGATTTTTGATTCACACTTACTGTATTGATAAAAATTACAAATTATTTCCCAAGTACCCCTAGAGCGGGTTGGCTAATGCAACACGCTATGCATAAAGTGCAACCTATGTCCAAGTAAATCAACAAAGTGAAAAGTTAGCCATTCCGCTCCGGTCTACACTACACAAAAAAATTAATACTTTAAGAATATTTTAGCTGCTTCTGAAAATCTTGTTTCTGCTAAAAGAGAGTTAGTATAATTAAAAATAACTTCACAATTTTAATCATCAAGACCAAAAATATACATTTAAATCCACTTAATCTTGCAATCATCAGCAAACACAAACATGTGATGAGAATGTAATCCTTAAGGTCGTAGTAACTTTAAGAAAAAAAATGTTTTATGAAACATAAAAAGAAACAAGAACACAAATAATGCACAACAACTGCAGACCACTGCGAGCGAAGCGAGCTATTTGCGCGCAACAACACGCGGAGCGCGAAGCGCGACGATCGGAATTCGCGCGCCCCGAGCCGCGCGGAAACCTGCGAGCCCCCGCGCGAAGCGCGGATGAGAATGTATCCGCGCTTGCGCGGACAGATTTTTTTTATTAATTTAAAATAGAAAAAAAAATTGTTAAAAATTGTAATTAAAAAACAAAAATTTAACAACTTTTTATTTAAAAAAAATAAACAACAAATAATTATAAAATTTATAAATCAATATTATTAAAATTTTTTCCCTTATTTTATAAAAACAATATCTTTTAACCTTCTTTCTTCTTAAACAATAAAAATTTTGATATTGACAAATTGAAAAAGCTGTATAATTTCGATCTGTCAAGCAAATTGTTTTGAAAAAGAAAAATAACAGAAGCATTTACAAAAACTAACTTCAAACTGCGGACAGAATGAATGAAAAATACCAAGATTATTCCTTAATTAAGTAAAGAACACAAAAAGAAAATTAATTGTATTCAGTTAAGAATAAAAAAATAAATCAAATAAGAAAAATATTACATTTTATTCTTTTTTCTACTTTATCACAGAGAAATGAAAAATGATTTACCAATAAGGAAACATTACGCCCATTGGTGTTTTCGCTTAAATGTAAATGTCCCCACTTCTAACTCCCCTACCATTCTTTTACTCACTCCTTCTATCTGTCACTGAGAATACAGAAAACCATGATTCCCAAACCAAAAAAAGTAGGCGTTACTTTCTTAACTATTCGCCTCTCTCTCGCTCCTACTCTAAACTGAAAGAAAAGACGATACTTCCCACTCCTTCTCTGTATCATGCTTTCTCTCTCATATACTCTGACAAACTACTCTCTCCAACTCTTCTCTTTACTTATGCTTTAATATCGAATAATATTTGTGAAAAATATTTTTTTCTTTGAAATGTTTGTCACATCTGGTTCGTCTTAAAGTAGCCAGCTAAGGGTTTTAAAGTCTTTCAAGAGATCCTATTTTATGACTTTTTAAATTTCAGTTTTTTTGTAAGTTTCATTTTTCGAAAAATTTGTGAAATTTTTGAAATAAAATAAATAAAGAAAATAATTGGAAGTTTTCTGTAATTTTTTTAGAAATTTTTGTCAAATGATCCGTTTGGCGTCAGTTGCTCTGCAGCATTTGCTACAGAAGCTAAATCCTCGCATGAAGGTTTTGTCGTTTTTACAGTGTTTTTAATAAAAAATGTGGTTTTTAATTCAAAGTAAATATATGCGTGGTATTGTATTTTATGAATAGTAAACAATAATGAATTTTTTAATTAATTAATCTGCTAGTGTGTATTATTAGAAATATCGAATATTTTGTCAATTTTTTGTTATAAGTGGTTTTAAAACATAAAATGAATCTCTATAATCTACAAATATTGTTAAAAATTTTATTATCAAATTTTTTAAAATTATAAATAAAAATTAATAATTCCACTTATTCACTAAAAATTTTTGGGTATTTTTTCCAAAACCTTAGTAAAAGAGACCAAAAAATCTTGTTACCTAAAAAATTGTAGAAATATTTATTCAAAAATAAATTTAGAAACAGAAATTCAAAAATATATAAATCTTTAACTAGATAATTTGTGAGAGAGTCTACCGCGCGCCTACGGAGATTCGCCGGAGGAACCAAGCTGCCAGAGCCGAATGGCCCTGTTTTTAATGTATGGGATCGTTTTTCTCTTTTAAAAGAGTCTGCCAAGCAACCCTTTTCGATATAAATTTTGTTTAAAATTGAATAATTATAGATTATAAATAAAAATCACAATTTCGACGCCTCCCGTTCATATAATGTTTATTGAAAAACGAATGCAAGATGATTCTTATTCACATTTTGGTGCAAGACAATGCTTATTCGATTTTCCGTGCAATAAAATGCTTATTCAAAATTGTGTGCAAAACAATTGCCACTGACAGAACAATAAATGTAACCCTAAATCTTCCTATTAATATTAAATTGCAATTAAATATCTGAGAATTTCAGTACGTGTCTATTGTTATAAGAAACTTTAAACACGGATCCTATCACACATATTAAAAAATATTTTTTAAGCAATTGCAATTATAAATTATACTAAATTGAAAATTTTATAAAATTCATAGAATAAGCTAATTTCAGAATGTACATTTTCGCATAGAATTGTGAATAAGCATTTTATTGCACGGAAAATCGAATAAGCATTGTCTTGCACCAAAAAGTGAATAAGAATCATCTTGCATTCGTTTTTAAATAAGCATTATATGAACGGGAGGCGTCGATTTATTTGAAAAATTTTTAAAAAAAGTTACAGAGAAGATACAAGAAAAAGATAATTACAAAAATTGAAACGATACAATGTTATTCACTCGATCTCTCCTTAAAACAATTTCCTTATATCATACCGTTGGAATTTTTCTTATTTACTACCCCCTGAGTTTTGAGATGTTCGGCGGGCGAAAGCTTCTAATTGTCTTTAAGTGGGTTTTCCTAGACCCTCAAGTTGGGTGACTCAGGCAAGCACACGCACAAATAAAACTCAAAAGAAAAGGGAAATTCTAAACTTCACACGCACTGCATTTATTATTAAGAATCTTTATATAATTTTAGTTTGAGTTTAAATATTGGTTGTCTTAATTATTGACTCGAATCCAAATTTTTATTTAAAATCTTGAGATAGCGAAAATAACTAAGTTCTGTAGGGCCTCACCAATGTAAAGCTTTTCCTTTTGATTTATTTTCGTCTGTCCTAGATCTTAGACACTATCTTGTAGTGGTCCGTCAGATTAGGAGCCTATTAACAGACGGTCGAGTCCCGGCATTGCGCTTGGCGTGAGAAGCGGAAAAGTGTCTGCGAAAATTTAATACTTTTCGGGAATTATTATTTTAAATAATTCCAATCATAGGCAAAAATAAAAAATTATTTAAGGAAATAAAATAAAAATATTTATTATTATTATTAATAATAAATAATTAAATTTATTCATTAATGTTTATTAATAATTTTATTTTATTTTTATTTCAAGTATCAACAGGCTTACAAAAAATGAAAATACCATTTTGTACTAAGTACTAATATTTAAGAAAAAGAAAGGAAAAAAAGAAAAAGTAGATCATAATTACAATAAAATGATCAATGAAATCAAATATTCACGCTGTGTTATAATTAAGCAATAAGTTTAGCAAGGCAGTGACAAAGCGTTGATTGGAACTCTCGAAGAAATTTAAAGCATAGGCGTTTTCATTAGCCTCACGACATATACGTTCGAAAACATTATTATCACCATACTCCGTCCCATGACATTTAACTTTGAAGAGATGGAAATTACGCGATGACTTGTAAGGCACAGAAAAGTTAATCTTACATAAAATATTTGGACAATCAATCAGTCTATTAATAATTTTAAAAAGAAACATTAAATCAGAGTATACAAATCTGTTTGAAATAGTTGTTACTTTTAATTGTCTTCTTACATCATTATATTCATGTGAAAAAAATCCTAAGTAATACCAAGTTGCTTAGCGGCGTAACGCAAAAACCTATTTTGTACTCGCTCCAATCTTGTTAAAAGATATTCCTGCCAGGGTAACCAAATCTCAAAAGCAAAAAGAAGAATCAATTTTTTGTTAGAAAAATCATAATTAACACGGACAGTCAAAAGTCTTTCTATTATAACTTTTAATAAAATTTACCTAATAGGCGTAATAGTACATTTTGCAACAAGGGAGGTACGTCCGAGTTTATGTACCGAGCACAATATCGAAAAACGATTCGTAGCACAAGCGAAGCGAGTGCGAAGACTCGTTTTTCAATATTGTGCGAGGTCATAAACGAGGTTACCTCCCTTGTTCCATACTTTGCTTTATACAACAAAGGCGTATTATGGTTACTCTATGCTACCTGTACCGGTGCATGCTAAGTTCTCCCATATAACCCAGCTGGTCAATAAAGTAACCATTATTGCCCTAGAGAGATAAAGAGTACTTTATTGACCTGTGAGCGGTCAATAATATCGGCGTGGTCGAATTGCCTAAGGCGGTCAAAAGAGGACCGAAAATTTTCCGAATTGCGGAAGGCGGTAAGTTAAAGGGCCCCATTACTCCTCCGTTCCTTCTTTCCCCTTCTACTCTGCAGTCGGTTTCAGGAGTTGCTAGAAAGGCGGGACGATACAGCGGTTTTCCCTCAAGTATAGACGATTGAGAAAGGGGTTTCCCTGTCTCACACTTTTTCCTTCACACTTTGTACAGGCTTAGGACTGTCAGCATTTAACCGAAATTAGCAATTCATATTAATTAGCTGGCGTGTTTAAAAAAATGGGTGTATACAGTAAATCTATGTATATTTATGTATAATATATATATATATATACACATTTTTTGTATTCACCATTTTTTTCTAAAATTGATAGTTTTCGAGAAAAATGCAAAAAACCATGAAATTCCATAAAATGTGGTTAAAATATACTCTCACCTAAAAGGACATCTAATTATAAAAAAATAAAGTCTTATAATGTTTTTTGGTGCGTAATTACGAAAATCATAGTAAAAATAGTCGAATAGTTCAGCTTCATAGTAAAAACCATAAAAAACACCATAAAAGTTTGATTTTTTGCATTTAACTCGTAAAAAACGCAAAAATTTCAAAAAATGTTATATACAAATATTGACTTTCTAGTTGGTACTAGAAGGTACTTAGAACCCAGAACCAATCCCCCTTACAACAAAAAAAAAATTTTGACAGGTGTCCCTTGAAGAGACCACTCAGAGGCGGGCGAAGCCCGCCGCACCTAGTTCCGCTTCACGTTTAGAGAGAAGTCCTCTTGCTTTTCTATGTAGAAAGGGAGTCAAATTGACTTTCTAGTTGGTACTAGAAGGTACTTAGAACCCAGAACCAATCCCCCTTACAACAAAAAAAAAAAATTTTGACAGGTGTCCCTTGAAGAGACCACTCAGAGGCGGGCGAAGCCCGCCGCACCTAGTTTCGCTTCACGTTTAGAGAGAAGTCCTCTTGCTTTTCTATGTAGAAAGGGAGTCAAATTGACTTTCTAGTTGGTACTAGAAGGTACTTAGAACCCAGAACCAATCCCCCTTACAACAAAAAAAAAATTTTGACAGGTGTCCCTTGAAGAGACCACTTGAAGAGAGCAAAAATTAGATGTACTGGGGGTAGAGGTGTGACCTAATGAACTCATTAGTCGATCACTCCTCCTTCTCGGCAGCCCCTCCTTCTACAGTCATGGCAAAAGAGTGGGAGAAGGGCTTGAGATTTGACCATTTTACGCAACTCGGAAAAATAAAAGAAGACCCTTTCCGCAATTCGGAAAATATTTGACCATTTTACGCAATTCGACCCCAGCCAATAATATACCCTTTATTTCCCTAGGGCTATAATGGTTTCTTACTGACTGTTGGGTTATAAGGGGAAACTTAGTACGCGCCTTTACAGGTAGATAAAGTGACCATAATACGCCTGAGTTGTATAAAAAACATTAAAAACAATGCTCTCGAAAGTTTTAGGAATAACAGTCAAAAGAGTAATATGCCTATAATTGGAAACATCACCCTTAATTCTTTCCTTATAAATCGGAATAATAATCCCTTTTTCCACTGGCACAGATACACGCCACTCAATAATGATATATTCAAAATAATTAATAAGGGCAAAATAAAGACGGAACAGCATGACTAGTATAAAGGGAGGTATATCATCAGCTACGGATACTTTATTTACATTTAAATCCTTTATCTTTTTTAAAAACTAATGATCTTATATTTTTGCCAACAAAGATTTGCTCGCCGTATGGAATCCAGGTCTCTAGTTTTGTAAATTCTATCAATTTACAGTGACGCAAGCGCCATCTATTACAAATACTTAATTTAAGAGAAATTTGTGAGAAGGCAAAATCAAAATAATAAAGCATAATTTAAATCTTCGAAAGTAAATATATTCAATAAAATAAAATATAAATAATAACGAAATTAATAATTAACAAATTAAATTTAAACCATAAAATTACAATAAAAATATAAAAATGATGAAACTGACTGGATACAATGCAAAGAAAAATTAATGAAAAAAGGATTGGATAATTTAATTAATAAACTAAAATTGAAAATTAAATAACATCTATTAAAATAAAATATTAAGAAACAAAATAATTTTAAAAGAAATTAATTTTGTAAACAAAATAATGGCGCGTCCGCCAGCTCGCTCTCTCATTCATCGTCCTCCTCATTATCATTCGCGCTTGGACTAAAAATAATTTACCAATGTTAATTACACACGAATAAAAAATAAAAAATAATAAAAAAACGTATCTTTACTGGGTTGATTCTAGAATTTCAACCCCCAACTACGCGCGCGGATGGAAACTAGGGTCGTGCACGCTAGATCGGAAATAAGAATTTACCGAAAAGAAAACTAGGTATCGAACTACGGTCAATAATCGTACCCGTCGCGAAGTTAGTGTAATGATTAATGTGTGTTTAGGACATCCTAGCCTGATTAGCTCCTCAAGGCCAAGTTGTCTAGATGTAAAGTGTCATTTCCGTTGAACGATTAGCTCCTCAGTTCAACAGGGGAATTGTGTATTTGTGTGTGTGTAAGGATGGTAAAAATTAACATAGATGTCTCATCGTCCCGGGTTATCTCACCACGTTCCGACGAGACTAAGGTGGAAAGGGTACAAAGCATACACGGTGGAGATTTAGACAGTCTACCTTGCACCAGGTAAAAAATTATTATTGAGAAAGCGAAGGGTGTTACAGAGACTCGTTAGCTCCCGAAGTCTCTATACAACTCCTTCTAGGAATTTTCGAGAGTCGGTGAACAGATTAGCTCCTCATGTTCTCCAGCTCTACAAAAGGAAATCATCCCTTGGCCTGGATTAGCTCCTCACTGTCCAAGAAATAGATCGTGGGTAAAGAAAAGAGTGTGAGCTGCTGTCGGTCGGCCTCGGAGCAAGCCCCGAGACCGGTGGTAGGCAGACCGATGAAAAAGAATGTGCAACAAAGTAATATAGATCGCTGGCTCTCCTCAGGTACGGCGAGAGGTAAGAGCGACCCACGTCATGCGCGGCAGTGAGTGCGCCATCGGTACTTATCTCTCGCCAGCCAGGCAGTGAACACAGCAATATATATATATATATATATATATATATATATATATATTAAGCGTATAGAATTCGAAATGAATGAATTTGACGCGAAATAAATTTGAATTTAAAATTATGCTCAACATTACATCCCCCCTACTTGAAAAGCGAATTTTAATGAGCATTTTTAGGGGAAGAAGAGAAAAATAAAATAAAAAATTTCTAGCTAAGTATCACTTAAAAAAGTTTTCGAGCTTTGAATATATGTCCAGTGTGTTTCTAGAGATGAAGAACCCACTTGTGATCCTCCCAAAAAACTCGGTAACGCTTTGTGAGCAATGGAACTTGAATCCACGGTCCTCCAGGCAATTTCGCAATCACGAATTCCCTACCAACCATATTTTTAGGTAGAACAATCGGATTTTCAGCGCTACTTCCTTGAAGATTGTTATTACTGACGTCCACTTCTCTGCCATCCATAATATCGGGTAATGCAATCGGGTTTTCCGCGTTGATTTCTTAAAGAATGTTATTATTCATGTCCGCTTCTTGAATGGTTTTTTCGAAATCCTCCTAAAGTTTCTGGTATAAATTCACAGCAACTGTAGCATTGTTAACCAATTTAATTGGTTTGGTAAGTATTTCACTTTTTACAATTTTCGGTTACGTAGATTTTCCTTTATTACTCTTAATTTCCTCCTTTTTCAGGTGCAGCGATGGTTACTTTTGACTTTTTGGACGAGGTTTTCTTAGGCTTGCTCTTCATTTGTTTGGCGATTTTTTCCTTCACAGCCAAAGCCATATTGGATAAAGGCGTAGAAAGAATTTTTGCTGGTGTGACTTTGGTTGTTTTAACCTTTTTGATTGTTGGATTAATAGGCGAAATGACACGAGTTAACGGAACAAACGGCAATTTTGCTTTTGCAATTAAATTATTTTTAAACATTTTTTGATAATTATAATCAAACTCCTGAATACTCAAATTTAAATTAGCTAAGTCTAACGCGTCGCGTTTGATGGCTTCACGTTCACGTTGAGCGATTTGTTTTCGAGTGTCCATCATCGGTGACTTTGAAGAACTGTGCAGGTATTTCTACGAAATCAGATTTATTTTCCTGATGAGGACGATGACTTTAATATTTTGGAGGGAAAAAATATTATTGGTTGGAAATAAAATTTTTCAGGTCTTTTAAATGGACATGACGAAAAATTTTCCCCTGGTCATTTACAAGATCAAAAATGACTGGTGAAATTTTTTTCTTAACAATAAAAGGTCCACTGTACGGCTGGCATAGGCGATAACAACTTCAGTAGTTCTAATTTTCTGCGTTAATACTGCGCCAAGACCTTCGAGACTAGCATCGGTTTGAAGATAAAAAGTTTGTGACCAATCAGGACAAGCCAAAACTGGAGCTTCGGTAAGTTTTCTTTTTATGTTATCGAATGCTAATTGAAGTTCATTATTCCAGGTCCATGGTGTATCTTTTTTAAACAAGTGTATTAATGGTGAAATTAATACCGAGATATCCTTTATAAAACGACGATACCAGGATATCATTCCCAAAAATCTTCGAAGTTCTTTGATGTTCGATGGAGGGGGTAACTTCAAAATGGCTTCCACTTTACTGGATCGGGGTGAAGTCCATTTTTGTCTACGAGGTGTCCAAGATAGGTAAGTTGAGTTCTAGCGAAGAAACATTTTCCCAATTAGGAACTAGTTTAGCTTCCCGTAATCTATTGAAAACTTCTTGCAGAAGTTTCAAATGACCTTCGAATGATTCTGACGTACCAACGATGTCATCTAGGTGTGAGAATACATTGGGTGCTAATTCTGCTGGTATTACTCGGTCGATAAATCGTTGAAACGTTGCTGGTGCTAAGTGTAGTCCAAAAGGCATGACTACAAATTCGAAGAGTCCTAGTCCAGGAGCGGTAAAAGCTGTAAGTGGTGCACTTTCTTCCTTAAGTTCAACTTGCCAGTAGCAATTTTTAAGGTCGAGTGTGAACAAATATTTGGCTCCTTTAAGCTGATCGAGAATACTATTAATGCGTGGCAATGGATAAGCATCTTTTTTCGAAACTTTATTTAATTTTCGAAAATCAATGCAAAATCTTTATTTGCCATTCTTTTTCTTAACTAATACTACTGGTGAGCTCCAGACACTACGAGATTTTCTAATAACTTTCTGTTTCAACATTTCCAGGGCTTCCTGTCTCATATGTTCCTGTGTTGCTGGATTTCTAGGTTGGTAACGTTGCTTGATTGGTGAAGAATCTTCCAGACGAATTTCATGCTTTAATAATGGTGTATGTCCTTTTATATCCTTAACTAAAAGTTTCTCCTTGCTAATTAAAGCGTTTAATTCCCGTTCTTGATCCTTATTTAGTGCAAGTAATCCAGATGGTCCAATTTCACAAACTTCAACTTTAAAAGAGTTTTTTAATAATCGAATATTTAGATTATTAAGCAATAGAGAAAAGTTGAATTTATGAAGTAAATCGATACCGATTAGCATAGATTTTGATAAACCAGGTAACACTAGGAACTTATGTTTCACTTTAGTTGAGCCGGCCATAATCTTCATGTCGAAACTAGTTTTAACCTTATATTCCGTGCCATTAGCTAGACTGACGATGATTTCTTCTTGGTTAGCGACTCCTCCAAGTTTAACAAGACGATCTGCTGTGTGGATATCAATAAAAGAGCTCACTGCTCCCGTATCCACTAGGGATGGAATGGTGATGTTTTCACAATGTCAGTTGAAAAAAATCCTGGAGTGTGGTGTTGATGAGGCCGAACTTACTCCTGTCGTTCGACCCTTCTTCCGTTTCCCGGCTTCTCACAAGGGCGATCTCTGGTAAATACTCCTTCTTTCCCACAGTAGGAGCAAAATTTCTTTGGTCTGCTTCTACAAATAGATCTGCGATGTCCTTCCTTACCACAGCACCAACAGTGTGTTTCAGAGCTGTACGGCTTTGAAATTTTAGCGACTGGTTGGCTGCTAGAAGACTGCTGTTCATTGATCTTGATATCTTTCAAGATCTCTGCTATTTCCTCAATTCTTTGAATTAATTGACTAACTGAGTTGAAGTCTGTTCTTCTTATATGCAAACGGTAAACTGGTTGCATATTCCAGAAAAGAGTATCCAGTTCTCTTTGAATATCGTAGCCACCATGTCTTCTCATTAATGTACGTAAAGATGTACAGAACTCCCGAACTGATTCAGTTCTTCCCTGCAACTTGCTTGCAATTTGAGACTCTAAATTTCTAAACTCGCTAGGAGCTAGATAGAGCTAGGCCGTTAAAATTTACAGGTTGTAGTAATGGTAGTGTTATAGGTCTGTTGTCTTGACTAGTAGATGGTGGTGTCTCGTATGGTGTTACGTTTGTAGTAACCTTTTTTTATCTTAATATTTGCGTGTTATGCATGCATAATAATATATGCATAAACTGTATTTATGAGCATACACTTGTTAACATCAGGAGTGTTAAGCATTACTCAGTAGAACGTGCAGTAGAAATGATCAGAAATTGACACTCTAAATGATATAAAACTCATAGCGCCGGTAGAGAATAAGAGAAACGTGAAAGAATGCTTAATAACTCTTGTTGACCTCAGAGTATTACTCATCTTATGTGCATGTGGTTAACTAAAATAGCTCGGCTCCAGATTGGTCTGAAAGACGACAAACATTTTTCTAAACACCCGTATTGGCTACTCATTACTTTGCGCCCTTTTTCCGCAAGTGGGGACTATCACATAAAAGCCGGAAAGCCCTCTTCCGAATCGTTATTTTCTTCCGTTCTCTTACCGAAGTAACCAAAAATTTTGTCCCATCAGGCAGATGCCCTTTTTATATTATTTTGTAATCGTACCAAAAGACATAGTCTGTTAAATTATTCGTGCCGTCGAATTCTGTATTTAATAGAAGTTCTTACGAGTCGAGACACTCAAAATAATCAGGGTTTTGATGTAAAGCTTTTAAATTTCAATACGGCTTTCGATTGTCACGGATCGTTCTAATCCCGTTTTTACTCATATTTAAAATTTTGCCTTTCAAATAAAATATTTGAAAGTAGTATTAAGTATTTGTGTATTATTCAAAGCAACAACTGTAAGTAGTTGGTAAGAATATCTATTTTATACCTACGTTTATATACTAGAACTCTTTTTATAATAAAAGATTGTTATATTCTAAATCTATATTTCCTTTTTCCTTAAAATTGAGAATAACGTCATAACAGCTCCCATAGAGCTGAAGCAATAACGAACTCACAAATAAATAATTTTCGCAAGACTCACCATCTTGCGAGAAAATTGCTAGCGACTTCCGAAAGTACATCGCTCGATATTCAAACCACGGTTATTATTAGAATATTATTTTAATATAAACGTAACAATGGTTTGTTCAAATTTGGATCCTCCAACGCACAAATTGCTGGCGAAGCTCCGTTAAAGTTCCGGTCGAAACGATATTGTGTCTTTCCAATTGAACCACCAGGTCGGCTTTTGACAACTTATAGATCCATTGGACTCCCATGATGTTGAAGGAAGTAAATTACTACTTGGTTAATGTTTAGATGAGATCCTGACTAATTAAGATGCCAAAGAAAAGTGATCTTGAAGATGGACAGTTGTTAAATATATACTAGTTGCTCGTTCCCCACTCCTTTAAAATGCTTGAAAAAGCAGGTTTTCTTTATATCAACCTGTTCTTCGTAGGACATCTTGCTCCAGGTGTGACGTTTATCCTCCAGGTCCGCCTACAAAACCATTTCAGGAAAAACTCTTAATAACTGCTGGTCTGTTATTTTAAATTTTTCCAGTTCTTCGTGAACCTTCTCCAAAACCTCTATCAGGGTTAAACCAGGAAACCAACTCTCCCATTTCCCTATTTTCCGATAAATGAACTTGTTGAGCCCTGATGTCGCCATGATGTCTTCTTCTTTCTTGAGTACAAAAGATAATTTTGATCGTTGTCGACGAGTGATACTGATCGACTAGGCTACTTATAGGGTGTCGCGTTAATATATACTACAATTTGACCCCCACTCCTACATGATTCAATGAGCGCCCTCTATACCGATAAGGACATGTATTCATATAGCAAAGAAAATAAAACGTTTAACCTCTCTTTAGTTTTTAAAATACCATTTTAATCTTACCAAAATCACCGATTTCTCTTAACAAATTTTTTTTTGGACTATTTTATTTAAACTTCTTTGTTAAGAAAAATTTATAGTCCCTGTTCGGGCGCCATGTAATGATCTTATATTTTTGCCAATAAGGATTTGCTTGCCGGATGGAGTCCGGGTCTCTAGCTTTGTAAATTTTATCAATTTACAGTGACGCAAGCGCCATCTATTACAAATACTTAATTTAAGAGAAATTTGTGAGAAGGCAAAATCAAAATAATAAAGCATAATTTAAACCTTCGAAAGTAAATATATTCAACAAACTAAAATAGAAATAATAACAAAATTAATAATTAACAAATTAAATTTAAACCATAAAATTACAATAAAAATATAAAAATGATAAAACTGACTCGATACAATGCAAAGAAAAATTAATAAAGAAAGAATTGGATAATTTAATTAATAAACTAAAATTTGAAAATTAAATAACAACTATTAAAATAAAATATTAAGAAACAAAATAATTTTAAAAAAAATTAATTTTGTAAACAAAATAATGGCGCGTCCGCCAGCTTGCTTTCTCATTCATCGTCCTCCTCATTCTCATTCTCGTTTGGACTGAAAATAATTTACCAATGTTAATTACACACGAATAAAAAATACAAAATAATAAAAAAACGTATCTTTACTGGGTTGATTCTAGAATTTTAACCTCCAACTACGCGCGCGGACGGAAACTAGGGTCGTGCACGCTAGATCAGAAATAAGAATTTACCGAAAAGAAAACTAGGTATCGAACTACGGTCGATAATCGTACCCGTCGCGAAGTTAGTGTAATTATTATTAATGTGTGTTTAGGACATCCTGACCTGATTAGCTGTTCAAGGCCAAGTTGTCCAGGTGTAAAGTGTCATCTCCGTTGAACGATTAGCTCTTCAGTTTAACAGGGGAATTGTGTATTTGTGTGTGTGTGTGTGTGTAAGGATTGGTAAAAATTAACATGAGTGTCTCATCGTCCCGGGTTAGCTCCCAACGTTCGGACGAGACTAAAGAGGAAAGGGTACAAAGCATACACGGTAAAGCTCTACACGGTCTACCTTGCACCAGGTAAAAAATTATTATTGGGAAAGCGAAGGGTGTTACAGAGACTCGTTAGCTCCCGAAGTCTCTATACAACTCCTTATAGGAATTTTCGAGAGCCAGTGAACAGATAAGCTCCTCATGTTCTCCAGCTCTACAGAAGGAAATCATCCTTTGGTCAGGATTAGCTTCTCGCTGTCCAAGAAATAGATTGAGGGTAAAGAAAAGAGTGTGAGCTGCTGTCGGTCGGCCTCGGAGCAAGCCCCGAGTCCGGTCGTAGGCAGACTGATGAAAAAGAATGTGCAACCAAGTAATATAGATCGCTGGCTCGCCTCAGGTATGACGAGAGGTAAGAGCGACCCACCTCATGCGCGGCAGTAAGTGCGCCATCGGTACTTCTCTCTCGACAGCCAGGCAGTGGAGACAGCAATATATATAGATATATTAAGCGTATAGAATTCGAAATGAATGAATTTGACGCGAAATAAATTTGAATTTAAAATTATGCTCAACATTACAAAACATTTCTGCCTTAATAACAAAAGTCGAAAGATTAAGATTATTATCATTATATAGGTGTTTACAAAGAAAAAAAGATGAGGAGGATTCGGTATGTACAGAGTTATATTGCTTAGCAAACAAATTAGCCACATCCTTACTATTTTTTGCACTCTCATCTCCCCGGAATATAACATTTGGTAGCCTATTCTCCTTACGAGAAGAATTAATATAGTTCCAAAATAATTTAGGGTTAACAGAAATCGAATTTTCCATTCTAGATATATATTCTTCGTTACATTCACGACTTAAGTTCTTACGTTTAGCTCTTAGTCGAGAAAAACAGTTATAGTCGAAGATTGTATTAGATTGTTTAAATTAAATATGTGCAATTTTTTGCAAGATCATCCAACGCTTCAAAGAGTGAGTAAACCAAGGAGGATATGTAGACTCTAGTCTTACCCTGACAGTAACAAAAAAATCAAAAGCCGTGTACACATATTCATAAAAAATTGTCACTGCCTCATTAACACTCGAAACATTTAGTACAACCTTTTAATCTACGTCATTCAAAAAAGAATGAGCACCAGCCAAATTGACATATTGAAAATCGTAGTAAAAATTACAATGTGATGGAGTTATATGTTTGTGCGCATTCTCAACAAAATGAATAGTGAATAACAATGTCGGATGATAACTATCTATCGGAAGAATAGGTTCATCTGATAGTTGTAAAGTATAGTTATGAAAATTAGTTAATACTAAGTCTAATAGAGAGCCAATAATATTTATAAATGTATTAAAGAGGTTCTCCGACAAATCAATTTTCTTCGAAATTTTACCAAATTTTGGGAGAATATTTATTTTTGTTTACTTTATAAGTGGCAGAAACCTCAACGCCCCTTACCATGCTAAAAACCTAAATATTCAGGTTTAAAGTTTCAACATTTGCATAGGATTCCACATGAAGCATTTGAAAATGTGACATTTTATTTAATTGATGACAAACTTTTTTTACAATTTTTTTAAAAAAACTAGTATATTGTAGAGTCAAATTAATAGAATATTAAGAAACAGTTTCAAGAGGGTTAACCATGCTTAATTTTTTAATAGAGCACTTTTAAGTAGAAAAGTTAGGTAGTTTTTCTATTATGCGTCAAGCGGTAAAAGACAACTTCTGTCACGCGCTTCAGAAAGAGAGAGAAAACACAAAATCGTTCTCAACTAACACTTAGGTGGCGGGAGTGGTCGATTCGTATAAAATGTGTCGCGCGCAACTGAGCACCACTGGAGCCGGAAAACCTCCTTAACTTGAAATAAATTTAAAAAGTCTATAGTATCAGAAAGTGCACTAGCTATTTGTTGTGACACACGAGAAGACCCTGGCTTGTGTATACAAAAAGGACCATTACTCTCAGAATCATTCCATAAAACAAAAGGAATATTAAAATCCCTCAATAAACATATTAAGGCAGATGGATAAGAATTTGAAATTTCCTCGAGAACACGACATAGTTATAAAAAAAATTTAAGTTTGCATTAGGGGGAATATAGAATGACCCAATTATATAAAGCTTTGAATTATAATTAAATTTTATAAAAACATGTTCAATATTTGTAATAGAAGTGATTATTCCTGATGCATGTAGTGAATAAATTGAAGCTATTAAAACACTGCCCCACGTAAAGTATTACTAGATTGCATATTTCTATCAAATCTAAAAATATCATATTAAAAAAACCTAGTTCAAGAGATTTATAATCTTCATTCAGCTATGTTTCTGTAAATATAATAATGTCATGCTTAGATAGTAAAAGTGAACAAGATAAAATTTCAATTTTTGTTCTTACGCCCCTGACATTTTGATAATATTATATTTAAATCAGAATGATGTGAATCATGAGAGGGAGATATGCTTAGAATTTCAAAAGACTCTATTATTAAGGGAGGGAGAAGGGATAGCCTACCGAGTATGTGTGCAGGGCTTAATACAGTCACAAAATAAACAGATAGCTTGTCTCACAACTCGCTGACCTGTGTCACAATGACAGCTATCTCGCGACGGTAAAGTATTCAAAGATTCTCTCCTCCCTTCTGACGTCTACTCTCGAGTTTTTGTTTCAAATTTTTTATATCCTCCATTTGCATTTTGGTTTTGTCCCACATCATACACATTTCCTCCAAAAGTTTTTTATTCGATTCCAACTTCTTCGCTGATACAAACGCGTCAAATAGAGACATTTCTTCGTCTTTCGTGCGAAACATGATTCTCAGCGGTCTGATTTTTTGCTGTTGGTCGTTTTGTGAAATCAAACCAATTCTATGAATCCTAATATTTTTTGGTTGTACTCGAAAAAATGTTAGTGTTGTAAACAATTGAATAGTGTTCCTATCATCCGTAGTATCATTTGTTGAACCATCATGTTCTTCAGACAAACCAAAAATGATCAGGTTACGTTTGCGCTTAATACGTTCATTAAGTTCATCAAAACAGTTCGTAGCAATTTTATCAATATTAACCTTACTAAGTGAACATTCACCCAATGAAGCAACTTTACCTTCCAAGGTGTCCAAGCTGTCAACAAGATCCTCAATTTTATCCTCGTTAGCTCCAATCCTGCCCACATAGCACAATATCTTGCTGTAAGTTTGTGGTGTATCTTATACGTAAGGCTGGTAAGGTTACGCGGTATTTTTGTGGTAGACAAAAGGTGAACTAAGAAGTTCCGCCCTGATAGTAAGCTTACAAGTAAAGGTCAAAGTAAGCTTACATGTAAAGGTCAAGGTAAGCTTACATGTAAAGCTTGAGGTAAGCTTACAAGTAAAGCTGTAGGTAAGCTTATATGGTAAGACTATGGTAAGGTTATTATTTAGTTGTAAAGTTGTTGTACGGCTGAGGTAAGTTTACAAACTAATTAATTAATTAATTAATATTAAAATAAAAAATTTAACTCCGTTGCCCTGCTCTATTTTTGAAACCTAACATGAAGCAGAAAATATTGAAAACAAATTTAGGGGGACTGGGATTCGAACCCAGGATCGACGCACATAAAAACCTATCATTCTAACTTACATGATCTAAGTAGAGAACTGGAAGAAGGAAAATCAATTTTCCCTTTAAGGTGAACGAAGAAGATGATTAACTCCTTAAAGGCAAAATTAATTTTCTTTCTGACACTTCTCCACTTATCTCAGTTAGTTAGGATGCTAGATTTATGTGCGTCCATCCCGGGTTCAAATCCCAGCCCCCCAAATTTGTTTTCAAAATTTTCTGCTTCACGTCAAGTTTCCAAAATAGAGAAGAGCAACGAACTTAACTTTTTAATTAATTTATTTATTACAATATTATTTTGTCAATATTTTCCATAACTAGTAAATTTATCACAACCTTACCTTAACGTTACAATTTAATAATTACCTTACCTCAACCTTAACATGTAACATTACCTGAACCTGAACGAGTAAGGTTACCTCAACCTTAAAGAGGAAGGTTACCTAAACCTTAACGTGTAAAGTTACCATGGCCTTATCATATATACTTACCACACCCTAACATGTAACCTTACCTCAATGGCGGAAGTTTTTAGTTCACCTCAGGTCTACCACAGCAATATCGTGTAACCTTATGAGCCTTCCAATTAGTACTCAACATAACCTTACCTCATACTATTGTGCTATGTGGGTACGGTTCCTGAATAACAAATTTTATAAAAAAAAATCTGTTATAGTTAATAATTACTAATTTTTAGTTTTTCCCAGTAAAATTTAATTGCCAGAAATATCAGAGAAACCATTCTATTTTCCTCGAAATGAGGTTTTCAGCATTCCAAACTTTGAAATTCTGTAATTTGTCGAATTTTTCACCAAAAACGATCTAAGATCGCTCAAAATTTTTTAAGGAATTCAACCATATAAATAAATTAAATAAAACATTTTCATGAGAATGGGCCCTTTTCATTTTAGCTTCCACATATAAGAAAATTAGCTTTATTTTGCGCTAGTATGGTTAAACTTGAATATCTTGTAAATCCGATTAGCTAGGATTTTGTTTTAAACGGATTTTGATACTCTGAATAGACACAAATCAAACCATACTAGCAGATTTTGCGTTCATTTTTATGAAACCTAAAATTCTTAAGAGTCTGGTGTGCGTCAACATCTCTATAAATATGTGCACAGTCAATGTTTGAATTATAAAAAGTGTGAAATCTAATACGATCTCTTCGATATATGATCGTAACATTGCGCTACATTAGTGCTTTATATGTTATCTTAGCATTTTCGACGTACATGTGGTTACGTTTTATTTTTTCTTCGAATCTCTTTGAGATCCCAAGATGCCAACACGACACTTATTCAAGTTTTATAATAAATCATTTCTTTTTTTGTTTGAATTCTGCTTTTATAGATAACTGTTATATTACGTATTTTATAATATTAGTAACTTTGTATTTGTCAGGTTGGTTAAAGTAGTATTTTGGGAGGTTGGCAAGAGTGGATTTAGGACGGTGTGTTCCGGGAGAGAGAGAGGATGAGAGATCTGTGTATGTCGTATCGGAAAGGATAAGAAAGGTTGAGATCGTAGAATAAAGAAAAAGTGTTCCGTTTTAATTTGATAAAAGAGAAATAACTGTTGATTTTGTTTATACTTGGTTAATTTGTTGTGTTTAGGGTGCTTATAAAGTACACTCAAGGATTTTGCAAAATTTTAATTATTTTGCAAGATATTGTTAATTAAACTTTTTGGTCAATTTTATTTTATCTTTATATTTTATTTTTATCTTGTAAACTATTGGTCCTAGAAAAAAATGTTTTAGATAAAAAGTGAAGAGAATGTATTGAAGTTTAATAATATTTTATTAAAAAATAATTTTTTGAATTTTTCGACAAATTTGTTTAAACAATTATTTTTTAAAGTTGTTTTTTTCATGAAGGGAATAACCAAATTCAATAAAAAAATATTTTTATTAAAACTTCGAATGTCCTTAAAAATTACCGCAATTTGTGAAGATGTGTTTTTTGATAATTTCGAGAAATTATTTTTTGACTATTTCATAGAAGGAAGTTTGAACTGCTTGCGACTTAACAATATCTTGCAAAATAAATAAAATTTTGCAAAATCCTTGAGTGTACTTTATAAGCACCCTAAACACAACAAATTAACCAAGTATAAACAAAATCTGTAATTCAAAAATTCTTCTAGCTATGGAACGCCCCAATTATGAAGTGATTTTGCATGATTTTTAATCATAAAATCCCCATATTACCTGTAAGAATTAATATTTTATTGATTAAAAAATTCAAGGGAACCACCTGTTATTAATGGGGGAGCCTACTTTAGAAGGCTTAAAAATAGCGCTTTTTTAAGAATTTTTTTAGGAAGGAGAAAAATAACTTAGACCTCCGGGCTTTTTGAGATGTTTTTGTACATATTTAAAGCATTTCTGAAAAAATTTTTGACATGAAATATTAAAAAATAGATAAGTTAAAATTAATTGTTGATAGTGGTGCACATCTGGACTTAAAAAACGGTGGGAACGATAGAGACCGCAATTCTTGTTTGAAACATAAAAATAAAGAAAATTTTTAAAGTTTACATATGTAGTTTCTATTTGAACTAAAAAAATTCCAAAGACATAGTGAAATTCGATAATTTTGAGTGATAAAAACAGAAAAATCATTTTTTTGAAAAAAAATAATGACTTTAACTGGTTCTCAAAATTGTAAAAAAAAAATTTTTTTAATTTTTTTTAGTTCAAGTAGAAGAGGGATTAATACTGAGTAAAACAAGCCATCATTCATTAAAATCGGTCCAGGCGTTTTCTGTCAATCCTGCCCACGAGTTAGTAAATTTCGTAAAAAGTGAAATTCGAGAAAACGCGCTTTAACTTTCGCGCTACCGACAGGCCACCCGGCAGGTGGCCATGCAATTATTAATGTTATAAATCTGCTTGAATTTTGCATAAAAAAATCGCGATTTTAAGTCACTGAA
The DNA here is from genome assembly GCA_032872475.1 of Leptopilina myrica (nomen nudum). Classification (NCBI taxonomy): domain Eukaryota; kingdom Metazoa; phylum Arthropoda; class Insecta; order Hymenoptera; family Figitidae; genus Leptopilina; species Leptopilina myrica (nomen nudum). The sequence goes on along the minus strand of CM065462.1, from coordinate 14,441,417 downwards.
CAAAATTTAATCTACTTTCAAAAAATAAAAATATTAAGTTTTTTTACATTTCCCCTAGTTTATTTATAACAATTCAACAATTGGTTGTAACCTTCAATGCTTTTTAACTTAACTTTTTACACTCGACAAAAATCAACGAAAAACATGAAAAATAATTTAGATTGGCCTCTAAAACTTTAGGTACATATTCTTGGATGTATTTTCTAAAGATTTAAGCAACAAAAAAAATCGATTTTTTTTACCATGTAAAGTAGGCTCCCCCCTTAAGGGAAAAAAGTATATAAAAATAAAAAATATCTATATGATTAATTAAAAAATAAAATTAATATTAATAAATATTATAAATACATTTTTTAAAATAATACAAGGAAATTTGAATAATAATTAGTTCGGATTACATTTTGAATAAGACTTTATTACCCTAAAACTTGAATAAGACTTTTATTACCCTAAAACTTGAATAAGACTTATAATACCCTGAACTTGAATAAGAACTATATTCCCCGGAACATCAAATAAGAACTATATGACACAGAATCTTGAATAGAAACTATATGGCATTAGCTTTTCAATAAGCATTATATGAACGGGAGGCGTCGAATTAATATCAGGTTATTGATAATAAAAATTGTTTGTAATTATCATAAGTTTTAACTAAGTAAGAATTTCTTACTGATTTAACCATGTATTTTACAGAAAAGGATTTATAAAGCCAGATTTGATGCGAAATCCCAGCTATATATAACCACATTCAAAAGCGAAAAATTTACATATACAGGTTCATGTACAAGTTGTTGCACAAGATCTTATACAAGTACACATTCTTGTACAGGATCTCGTACAAGAAATTGCACATGGACCGTTATTCAGAAGAGAAAAAATTTAGATGTGCAAGTACACATTCTTGTACAGAATCTAGTACAAGAAATTGTACATGAACCTTATTGTTCGAAATAAAAAAAAATCACTTGTGCAAGTTTTTGTACAAGATCTTGTACAATAACTTGTTTCAATTTCTTATGCTGAAATGGAACAGGTTCATTGACACAAATGGTATAGTTTCCTGTACAAGATCTTGTACAATTTTCTGTACAAGATATTGCACGGGGATTTTCAGTAGGGAACATAGGATTAGTGCACTTTTATACATTTTGTATGAGAACTTTTTTTTAATTAATCTTTTGCCTTGGCGACATTCATATTTATGGTTTTTGATGTGCTGAACACGAATCCGATGTCAAAAATAAAGTTTGACAGCTTCCAGCTGTCAAAAAAGCTGTCAATCTTTTTAAAATGACATTTTTTGTGTCAATTCAGACAGTTTTTGTGTTTAATTTAGTGAATCAGACCAAATTTTGCTCATATAAAAATATTTTAAAAACAACAAGGTCAAACTAAATAGTAATATGTAATATTGACAGTTAACAGCTGTCAATTAAACTGTCAAACTTTTAAAAACGAGAGTTTTAGACTCTTTTTACATTAAATTGCTTAAATAAAAATATTTTCAGGGTATTGAGGTAAACCTGAATAGTAATATGTAAATTTGATAGTTGACAACAGTCAATTAAGATGTCATACTTTTAAACGGAGACTTTTTGCATTAAATTACTTGTATACAAGTGTTTTTAAGCACACGGAGGTTGATCATATTAGCGACATGTATTTTTCACAATAGGCAGCTGTCAAAAAATTAATAAGAGAATTTTACTTTTTAACAATAAAAATTTAATTTGTAAGTAAGTACCTTTTTTCCATAAATTTGCATAAAAATTCTGTTGAATCAATGACATATGAATTTGATTCATTGAATAGTGTCATAACGGGCTGCCAAACGTATATGCTGTTGTTAAGAAAGCACCGATTCTAATGATTTGATAGTATCACTTTCATTGAAACAAAAGCATATTTCTCAAATTGACAGCATACTATGTTAATTTCAAGGTATTCCTTTTGAATCAACGATCAAAATTTTTTAATTTAACAGTATATGCTTTTGAGTCAATGACTATAGTTTTTCAATTTAAAAGCATCATTTTTATGATTCAAAAATTTGTACTTTTAATTTTTTTAGTTGTTGCTATCGATTGAATAACACTATACTGTTAAGTCAATTCTTTTATGTGGTTAAAGATATACCAACGATAAATTGATAAAATAAAATTTTTGTTCACATATTTTTTATATACTATAATTAATTCTCACACCTTTAAGACAACACTTCTTATATACATCTTTTTTCAATTTTACACACTAACATACACATCTTTATTATTTTTTCATTTTTTCCAACGACAAACACACATACATACACATTCAAAGCCACTTTATATTTTTTTGAGTCTGAAAAATACGCTATTCCCAATCCGTCACCCATCCATGTAGTAACCGCGACCAAACCTGCTTAACTTTCGTTATAGACGAGAACTGCCGTGCTGCAATGTAATACATTCGCTTCTTACATTGAGCAGTTACTTTGTAGTTAAATACCGTGCGCGAGATTTTTCTCGTAAATAAGGGAATTTATGTAGGGAATTTTATTTTAACTAGTCCTAAATTCTTTAAAACAATTTAAATAATAGTTTTTTATATAAGAATTTCAAAAACGACAGGTTTAATAAACATATAAATACGTGTGGATAAGTATTTCAATAAATTTAGCACCTGTCAATGTTTCAAATACATAGTGTCCTTATTTTTATAGCATATGCTATAGGCAGTCCGCTATAGCACCACTCATTGAAACGAAAGCATATGCTTTCATTTTCAAAAGCGCGCTTCTTTGGAGCAAAAACTTTTCATTTGATTCAAATTTACACGCATATTCTTCAAATTTATCTATTAGATGCTTTAAATGAATAACGTCAAAGAATCAATAAATTATTCTGTTGCTATATACAGATGAACTATAGAAACAATTTGTAGAATATCATTAATTTAACAGTACCGTACTTTTAATTTAAACAGTTTCATTTTTTCATTTTAAGCAATATGCTGTTTGATTAATAAATGTGTTATTGAATCAATAACGGGAAATTCAATAGCATGAAGCTATTTGATTCAACAGCACTTTTTTTCAGTGTATAAGCAAAATTTAGTCTGATTTACTAAATTAAACACAAAAACTGTCATTTTAAAAAGATTGACAGCTTTTTTGACAGCTGGAAGCTGTCAAACCTTATTTTTGACATCGGATTCGTGTTCAGCACATCAAAAACCATAAATATGAATGTCGCCAAAGCAAAAGATTAATTAAAAAAAAATGTTCTCATACAAAATGTATAAAAGTGCACTAATCCTATGTTAAACCCCATTTAAACTTTAACCCTTCAGTGGCACGGGTTAATATTGATCTATTAGGCTTTTCTTGTGCACAGCTCATTTTTTTCAAATTCTAAAGCAAATTCTGCCCGGCGACATAAGAAATTCCAACTTTTGCAATATATATATATATATAGTTAATTAACGAATGTTAAATTCTCTTTAAAAAGTTAATATACTGTCATTTCTCTAATTATATTACCAGAATTTAAATTCTCAAGAATTTAAAAACACTATATAACATTTTTAAATGCTAATAGCTCACAATCAGTATATATCCACTAAGTTGTCGAAAATATTTCATACATTTACTTTAACATTGTTCATTTTTCAATTCCAAGTATAAAATATTAATCTATTACAATTATTTTTTACTTCCATTAGGCATTTTTACTACAAAGTACAGCGAGTTTACATTTATGTTTCAAATATTCCACCAGTCAGAAGTTTTTTACGTAAAGTTGGAATAATGTTGCATGGTTAGGTGCAACATTACTTACATACGAGTGTTCTGGCTAAATCAACGATGAGTAGATCTTGAGGGCAGAAACGCAGTCGTAGAAGGGGGTCATCAACATTCGAGCACGTTCAATTTTTCGTGTTGATTCTGTAAAGCATCCGTGAGGATAGTATTTAACCGTCATTCGTGCTAGAAAGACCACAACAGTTATTGCATATAGAAGACTGTTTTACACGGGAAATATATTGAATTCTTAACGCAATCTGCATATTTTTTTATAGATTTTTTAAATGTAGGAAATTTGTTCTAATATTTTTAGAATAATGGTTCGTTTCTATTAAACGTGTGTATTTTGTGTCTTTGGATTAGTAAATTTCACGGTGAGTTATTTTTTTGGTTTAAACTAAAATTTTATGTTTGTTTCTGCTTTTAAAAAATTGTACTTAATCATCTAATTTGCGTTCTGATGTACATCAACTACAAATGTTTATTTAAATATAAAAATTTGATTTTCACATTCGTAAATATAAATAATTATATATTTATATGTTATACATCTATATTAATATATTTTTTCTACATCATTATTTCTACAATTATTTGTTAAATTTATGTATTTAACTTACATTACATCAAATTTAAATAATTTTAATTATGATAAAATCCTCATTAGTGAAATTAAAATTGCGACAGTAAAATATAATAAGTAGTACAAGCATTAAAAAGCAGTTACATTGAAGAAATATCCCTGTTTTAAGCGAATTCCTCTTATTTCAGTGCATATATTCCTCTAGAATATGGCTTAAAATACTCTGTCCTCTTATGTTGAGAGGAATATATCCACTACTTCAGAGTATTCCTCTTTAAAAAAGAGAATATTCCTAAATCCAAGAAAATTATTCTGTTGAAAATAATCTAACACGTTGAAGGCACACAAAAAATCCATTCTTAATTTGGTTGCATCTCAAAATAGGACTAGGGTAGAAGTACCGTTTGTGGCCACTGCACCGGTTGTGGCCACTTTTGGATTAAAGTTGATATTATTAAATTTTCTAAAGTTGCTAGTGCATTGTAGATATATTCCTAGAATCCTGATATAAGTAGATGACACTCTGTAAACTTACTTTTGACAGAAATTTAGTTGGCTTAATTTAAAATGACAGTAAACTGTACGAATGTATTGACAGTGTCGAATAACTACAATTCTTAGTAAATTTGATGAAATATCACTGGTCAGTAAATGATTATTTTTCGATATTATTGGCAATATTCTTATATTCTATCTTTTATATACTATATATAGGAGTTAAATAACTATAAAAAATACGAATTTTAAAAGAATTAGGTCAAATATTTTTTAAAAAGCCCATGGCCACAAACGGTACAGCAAAAGTATCAAAACACCCTTTTTGGCCACACTACATTTCATACGTTAAATTGACATAATTTTAGTTTAACAACTCGTATAGTTTTCATATTACAATTTTTTAAATAAGTTAATTCACTTTTAAGAATATTTGAAGTATAATAAAGTATTTATTCTGACTCCACTGAATTAATGAGTGAATAAAAATAACAGTTATTTAATGTTTAAGTAATACATTTTATGATGCAGCAATTTTTAATTATTTATCCTCTATAGCTCTAAAAAACAAATTAAATAAAATTAAAGTTTATATTTTTTGTATAAAATAGTTTAAAATAAAAATTTTATTCATTATTATAATCAATAATAAATAAGCTTTGATTAATCATGTTAAAAAAACATTTGTGATTTTAAGTAAAATATAAATTTATTGATTTTAATACTAAATTTTGTTCTTTAATAAATTTTTTTAATTGTTGTGCTTGATTGACTAATCAATTCTAATTATTTATTAAAAAATATAATTCACTTAATAATACCATAACAGTTTTTTAAGCAGTGGCCAAAACTGGGACAAAGGGTGGCCACAAGGGGTGCTTGTGTGGCCATTACTGGTGAAAAAGGCTTTTTGAAGCAATTTCATTTTTTTAAAATAATAAATATAGTTAAATCATGTTTTTGATTATAAAAATTAAAATAATACAATTCGCTAGACATAATATAAAAAAATAATAATGAAATTAGTGCTTCAATAAATTAATTTTCTTAATGAAAGACGACACACCGCTTAAAGTCGCCACAACTGGTACATCTACCCTATGTTAAACGCCATGGATTTTTGTTGCAACTCAAAATGAGTAGCGTATGCTACTCATTTTGAGGAAAGGTTTTTTCAGTGAAGGGGTCGGGTCTGGGTTCAGTATCTTCTAGTATCAACTATAAACTAGTCAATTTAACTCCCATTTAAAATTCGACAAAAGTAAAAAAAATTGTTTACGTTTCTTACGTAATTTACGTGTTTTATCTAGCTGTCACTCCTAGTTAGTCATAGAATAAGAGAGAAAACTAAGAAAAAAAAGAAGAACTGGCAGAAAAAAGCTCTAGATTTCTAAATGTCTAGTCCCTGTCTAGTGAAATAAATCATTCCTAAATGCAGTTTCTACCTAACCAAAATGATTAATATTTATAAATAGAAGAGAGTGGGGCAAACCGGACCGGTGGGTAAACCGGACCCCCCTCAATATTTCCGAAATGGCAAAATTGTCAAAAGTGCTATTTAGAAATTTGAAACAACCTTGTATAGTATACCTTATTTTTTCAATTTGACATTTTTTACTTTTGTTTGTGCAACGCTGGGAGAAAAAGTTTTTTTTAAAGTTTTTTTCTACACTTTTCCGAATTTTTTCTTAAGGAAATTCTGAGGAAATCGTGTAATATTTCCAAATATTAGGTCTTGGGCTTTGAAGGTATACACCTCAGGAATATTTACCACCAAAAACTTTGATGAATTTGCAAAGCGTTTCTTTTTGACAAACATTTATTCTCAAAATGGGCCTGTGGGACAAACTGGACCGTTTTCGTTGGGGCAAACCGGCCATAGGATATTTCCATTGAATTAAAGTTTCATAAAAATTATTTTTAAATAAAATGTTTCTTTCATTAAAATATTTACTTACAATGAAAAATAATTGTCTTCCAATGAGAATTGGATCCTTTAATATTGTTTCTCTGATAATGACAAACATTTTTATTTTTTTATTAAAAAAACTCTTTATTTAATTAAAATTCAATCCCAAATTATTATTTTCATTACTACAACCATTGTTTACATGATTCTTTATGTTTTTTATTATTATAGATTATGTAAATGCAATATTATAAATAAAAAACCAAACGGTCCGGTTTGCCCCATGGGGGGTCCGGTTTACCCCAGGGGGTGGGGCAAACTGGACCGTTTGCAAATTTTTTAAAAGTTAACACAGCAACTAAACAATAAAAGATAAAGTATTGGTGTCTCTGGGAAAAAGTTGCGCAATTAAATGATCTTTTAAACAAGCCATCGAAAAATGAAATCGGTTGATTCGTTTAGTCACAAGAGTAAAAAAACCGTTAGGGGGTCCGGTTTGCCCCACTCTCCCCTAATAAAAGAATATTTTTTAATTTTACTCTAAAAATAATTGGGTAGTCTAGGATTTTGAATTTGGATGTCGATTCTTGAATTCGATAAAGCGACTTTTTCGAACTGGATTAATTTCTGAATTCGGAAATGTATTGTTCTGTATTTAACACAATTCGACAGATATTTTAAAAATGAAAATAAAGAGTTTTACACTTTACAGGAGTTTGAAGAGTAGTTAATGAAGAATTAAGAACAAGTTCACAAAAGATGTAAAAAGAAAAATGGTAAATAAAATTCGTGAAAAACAAAGTGAAAATATCGATGACCTACATAGCACAAAAACTTCCAGGAAGTTTCCCGTGGCAACCTTCGGAAGTTACCCTTAGTAACTTCCTGAAAATTTCCAGGAAATACAATAATGTCCGCAGGTGTTAGAAGCTTCAAAATAGAAACTTCCAGGAAGTTTCCAGGAAGTTAATAAGAGAAAAAAATCCTCAAAGATATAATGAAATATATAATATATAAATTAACCCTGTAAAGTCAAGTGTCGATTTGGTTGAGCGCATAAAGCGCTATCATAGCAGCACACTTTTGAGGCCTATGGTTGTTCAAGTCCGTCTTACCCTCATGTGTGCTGTAGTTGTAAAGATAATTTTTTTTAATTAAACCCACTTTTTTATTTTAAAACAATGCAAAATTTGAATAATTTAATTTTTTTAAAACCTTTTTAAATAATAATTTCACTAAAAACATTTTGAAATATTTTTTGGAAACTTCCTGGTAACTTCTATGTACTTTCTACGGGAAGCTTCTAGGAAGTTACCAGGAAGTTACCATGGGAAGCTTTTAACTTGCGGACATTATTGTAATTCCTGGAAATTGCCAGGAAGTTACCAAGGGTAACTTCCGAAGGTTGCTTCTTGGAAACTTCTTGGAAGTTTTTGTGCTATGTGGGTATAAACTACCAAAACGGTATATTGCTCAAAAGGGTGTTGCCTATTTAATTAATACCTTTATTTTTTGGGAGTTTCTAAACGATTATTATTTTTAAATCGATTCCAGATTAATTGTTCTTTTTTAGGGTTCTGTACTTCCGTACACCTATGGTGTACCGACGGAACCCTCTTGATAATACTCTTGTGTCCGTAGCCAAATCGTGTTTCCCCTCTAGCGGCTAAACTATTTGACCTATACAGTAAGAAAAGCTATCAGTCAGTCATAGGAAAGTATGGGAATCGCGTAAGTCTGTCTCACTCGCACTCATGAGCGGTGACTGACGTATAGCTTTTCCTACTTTATATATAATATATTATATATATGTATACGGCACATTCCACGTCAACACAAACAGAGCTCTAATTAAGCAAAACATTAGTCTATCTGGGCTTTTCTCATGATCGCTGCTTACACGGAGAGACCGAGATTACTAATTGAGGCTCCGGATCTTAAAAGGGCACATACACCATTTAAAATCAATGCTGCATGTGCCCTTTTAAGATCCGGAGCCTCAATTTTTGTATCCGGTCATTGCAACCATTTTTAGTAATTTTTACGAATGTGGGTCTCTCCGTGTACCAATCTGCTATGAAGTATAAAAATTACGAGTGGCGGACCAATTTTAAAAACTAATTTACGCCTTTTATGATAAAAATGTAAAATTAAAAAAAACTCTGCCATATTGAATCCGCCATTTTGAATATTAAAATCTGAATACAGAACAGTAAGCAGTGACCATAAAAACCCCTAGAGAGACTAATTTTTATTTAAATTGCCTTACATGGTCAAAAGTATTGTTGTTTTTAATACACTAGAGCCTCCAACGATTGCAGCGTGACCTTCTTGTGTGCAATAGATGGAGGTTTTCACCTTGACGCCATCTTTCTATAAAAGTGTCAACACTCAGGGCCGTACGCATACTGTATGTGTGTATACTATTTCAGGTTCAGAGAAAAATTTCATATAATTTTAAATTATAAAAATTTATTTATTTTTTAAAAATATTATGTTTAGTTTCAGTGTCTAAGTGCGTTCTTTTACGTTTTTGACCTTTTTCAGTCATGTTGAAATATGAAAATACAACTTGAAAAAACGGGGCGCAAAAGAACACTAAACTTAGTACAATACTGCCTTTGCATTAATATGGCGGTGTCCTCCCCTCTCACCCCCTTAGCGGATGACCAACAAACTTTCTTAAAAAACTGCAATAGATAGAGATGCAATCGTTGGGGGTTCTAGTGTATGTTTATGGAACAGCGTATGTCTTTTTGGAGATTATAGGTTAAAGTGTACATAAATAAATTTGTTTGTTTTTGGATATTGAAAAGCAATGTTTATGCTTTAATTTAACTCTATGCAGACAAATTTACTGTTTCGGTTTATGATTTAACATTCATTCAAAAAATGTCAAAAATGCGTATTTTGCATATTGAAACGTAAGTTGCTCAAAAACTAGAGACAACATTCTACTAAAATGATATTCTAGGTAATAAAATTCTATTAAATAACATTTCTATCAAGTATCGTATCACAGGTATTCTTGAATTGGTCTGTCAATTATAACTTTTCAATTTTTTGATATTAAAAACATTTTTATACTAACTCCCATCTTATAGAGAGTTATATTACAGTATTTTTTTAAATTATGGTAAAATATGACTAAATAACATGTAATATTTAATTACAAAAAGTTTAAAAGATATACATTTAAAAATATAAAATTTGGAAATTTTCCATTTTTTAAATTTTTTGAAAAAATTTAATACCCTCCGCTTTAATTAATATGATTTAAATCTGTAAATTTATTGTTTATATATATCTTACAAAAGTCATAACTGATTAATTTACTGCAATCTGTAAATTTTTTTTTTAATTTCGTTTTTTTGGAAAATTCACAATTTTCATATTAGTATTATTTTTTAATTAAAAAATGTATTTATTATTATATATCTTTAAAATCATTTATAGTATTAATAAATTAAAAAATGTATGCCAATCTGCAACAATTGAAAAAAAATTTCTTGATTTTTTTGAAAAAACGGAGAATAACTTTTGTTATTCTTCGTTGTACAAATAAATAAATTATGCTAGAAAAAATTAATTTCATACAATGTACAGACAAAAGTCTGATTTTATTAATATGGATATATATGTATACGGGACATTCCACGTCAACACAGACAGAGCTCTAAACAAAATTTGCCTTAATGGATTTAAACGTTCTAGAACTTAAAAGATTCGTACATTCGCGTACTTTAAGATGCCGATAGGCGTTAAAAAAATTTTTTTTGTTGTCGATAGAGCTGTCAAAAATAAAAAAGTCCAAAAATTTTTAAATATTTTTATGAATTAAGAGCTGAAAACGAAATGAATTATTCTGCAATTTATTCTATAACACTTTTTAGGGTCGCTAATTATAAATCTAAAGTTTTTTAAAGAAAAAATGAAAATGGCAGATCCAATATATCGGCTAAAAGTTTAAAAAGGTAAAAAGAAATTTTTTTCTTGTGAAAAATATATTATTTGACAGTTTTTGAAGTCGCTGATGACCGAACTGCACTTTTGCTAATAGTCATTTTTGCGGAAAGACATTTTTGCGAATGTCTTTTCGGAAAACTGACAATTCGTAAAAATGTGGATTCGCAAAAATGACAATTCACACAAATAGCTTTTCGCAAAAATGACAATTCGCAGAAACGACAATATTCGTAAAAACGACTTTTCGCAAAAATGACTATTCGAAAAAATGTCGATTCGCAAAAGTGACAATTCGCAAAAATGATATTTCGCATAAATTGGTGGCCCTGAAAAGGGCCGATTGTGTGTTTGAAGTTTCTAGAAGCTTGTTAAAGCTTTTAATAGACTATTTTGGTGGCCTTGAGAAGGGCCTTTTGGACGTTGGTGAGGTTTGATAATATTTTAAAATAATTATTGGTAATTAACAGTTTTTGTGGGCGTTGTAGCACTTGAGAATTGCTGCAATACTTTTAAAGTTTTATTCGGTTCAACTATAAAGCCATGACTACTTTGAAAATTTTTAACTGCAGGAGCATTTGCGAATCATTTATTCAAATGTCTCTGCATTTTTTTATGTGCAGCCGTGCTGTAATAAAATATTTTAATTCCTACAAACTTTGTTTTTACCCACTCAAAAAGAGATTCTTGTGTAAAAGTGCTTCTGTAGGTTTTGCTTGCAGACGAGCACGTGTTGCCTCTCTTTTAAATAGTGCACCTATTCCGTCACATGCTCCTTTACCATGAGCAGTAGCATGGGTGTGCCATTCTGCATCTATCCCAAAATCTCCCTTGTGGTGAACTAGGTTGCACATTTGGTACTTGTTTTTGAAATTCTGCTTAGCACCATCCGTGACATTAATAACTTTTTCTACATTTGGTAACACATTTTCGGAAAGAACAAATTTGAAACAATCATTATAATCATTAATAGAATTGTCTGATTCTTTTGTGAGTTTTTGCAAATTAAAAGCATCGTTTATTGCCTGAAAATTTGCATGCGTTGTACAGACACAAACGCTGTGTGTGCCCTTCACTCCAGCAATCACACACCACTTAGTCCTTAATTCAGCAAACTTGCTCAAGCTTATTTTTATTTCAGGATTTGAGGTCGTAAATTGGCTATATAGTCTGGTAATATCAAAGTAATAAACGTTTTTGTTTTTTTTCTTTTTTGACGTTTATTTTCACGGAAACTGCATCTGCTGTTAATTTCATTCTCATACCATTCTATAACCTTATCCACAATATCATCAGATAATTTTTACGAAAAACTTTTTAACTTTTTTTGGATATGGTGTTACTAAAACACCTTCTGTTTCTCTTAAATATTTTGCTTTTTCAGACATATTTTTGTTAGTATTAAATTCTTTAGCAACTTTACGAATTGACCAACATTCTGTCCATTCAAAAGCTGTTCTAGTTCTTCTTCCCTAGAAAAGTGGATTTTTTTACGTGAACTCATATCATCATTGTCAGAATCAGATTCGGAATTCATTCGATTAGAAATCTCGGGTGCTTCAATGCTCACATCATTAATGAAAGCTGTTTTACTATTTTGGTAAAATCGTGTTCGTCACAAACTGCAAATTTTGGAATTTGCAATACAATAAATTAGGAAACTCCTGCAACATAATTTTGGTCATAGTTCGTAAACTTTTTTCTCTATGACCCTTAATTTCGTAAGGATTTGCACATCTGTCTATATGAAAGACAATAATATAATCAATGAATTTATCACTTGGTTAAATTTTAATACGAAACAAGATGTAAGAATATCAATCCTCCAAGTCAAATTATAGTGTTATTTTAAATAAATAAAACAAAAAATTAATTTAATGTTTTGACGGTCCCACCGTCCTCATCAGAAACTATAAAAAATGTTTATTGTTAATAAGACAAATTAAAAATTACAAAACAAACAAAAACTAATGTGATATTTTAACATAAGCGTGATTTTAAGCACGATTTTGATTATGACAGTTTTTCTATTCTTGATAATGAACCTGTATGGCAGAAGAGATTGATTTCCGAAATGATTCATATTCACTTACAGAAACAAACTCTAAATAGTAAAGATGACGCAAACAATCTTAACCAATATTACAAAAACTGTTTCAAAAAATTCAAAATGTCACAAAATTAACTTTCAAAACTTTAAACCCTTTTATATTTCGAAAACAAATCTCTTCATTTGCGTTTATATTTGAATTAGTGCATTTGAGTGTGTTTGTATGTATATTCTTATTAATTGATTCTATTGTTTTCATGTAAGTTCACTAACCTTTGATTTTAGTATATTATGTATGTGTATGTGTGTGAGTATTTATTTATATTCATGGATTAATTGTTTGTAATTCCTTAAGTCAATCGAACGTTCTTGAGTTGATCACACGGGAAATCGAGATTTCTAATGGTAAATGTTATATTAGTTTTAGTGCAAAAGTAAAAAAAAAATTTTTTGTTTTGTAATTTTTAATTTGTCTTATTAACAATAAACATTTTTTATAGTTTCTGATGAGGACGGTGGGACCGTCGAAACATTACATGAATTTTTTGTGTTTTATTTATAATTATATTACGTCAGTCAGATTTTTTGAAATAAACAAACTTTCTCGAAGGCAAAACTCATTTGTTTTCTAAAATTTTTTATGAACATATGAATTATCATATTCTTATCAATAATTTTTAATTGTTCAATTAATTATTATGTTCAAAATACAAGGTTAATTGTCATAAGCGAGGTCAAAAACCTCCAGATATACTGCTTCGACATTCGCCCCGAGTTAAATCTGGGTTAATGGTGATTGGTTGATCCAACAGAACGTTGTTTATGATTGGATAATCGTTCACTCAAGGTTATCCCTGGGTGAGTGCCGAAAGCTGCCATGGAAAGATTGACGCTAAAAACAAATTTTTGAACTTCTTTTTAGAATTTTATTCGACATTTTGAACCCGCCATTTTTAATTTCTAAAAAATAACATCAGTTTTGTCATCAGCGACTTCAATTGGATCCGACATTTTGATTTTTTCTTTAAAAAACTTTAGATTTATAATCAGCGACCCTAAAAAGTGTTAAAGAATGAATTGCAGAATAATTCATTTCGTTTTCAGCTCTTAATTCATAAAAATATTTTAAAATTTTTGGACTTTTTTATTTTTGACAGCTTTATCGACATCGAACATAAAATTTTTTAAAAAACGCCTATCGGCATCTTAAAGTGCACGAATGTATGAATCTTTTAAGCCCTAGAACGTTCAGTGAAAATTTCAGTTTACGAATTTTGCAATATCTCAATATAAAATTAATAACTTTTTTATTTATAGTTAAAACATCATTTTTCTTTTTTAGTCACTCGTAGGATAAAATAACGCATATTTTCGTTTTTGTTTCATTAAGAAATTCGTAAAATTGACTGAGTAATCGCGAGTTGAAGTGAAAAAACCAATAAAAATTTCGCTATTTAAAAAACCAGTTTTTTGCTTATATTTCGAAAACGGTAATAGATACAATAAAAATTTAAAAGAAAAAAAGATGCGCAATGAAATTTCCTATAAGGATATATATTTTAAACATTTAAATTCAGAAGTTGAATTTTGGATGTTCAGGGGACTTTGATTTCGGCCGAGAAAAATGTACGTGCCCTTCTACGATCTGGCGGCTCAAAATTTGTCGAGAAATTAAAGAGAAATCAGAGAAAAGACGAAAAAGAGGCTCACGTACGAGTTGAAATGCACCGTGTGTTTTTATGTTCGTGGAGAAAAGAAAGGGTAACTGTGGCGCTATGGTGGGGGGGATCGGCGTCTGCAGTCTGGTCAACTGTCTGAGTTTAGGGATTCTTTTGTTTGGCGGAAATTCTACCCCGCCACGCTGCCAATTCTTCCCCCACTATATCTACCGGCGGAGGAAATGAAGAATTAAATACAATCCCTTGTTTGAAATCATTCTGGTATTTACACTAGAACCTCCAACGATTGCAGCGTGACCTTCTTGTGTGCAATAGATGGAGGTTTTCACCTTGACGCCATCTTTCTATAAAAGTGTCAACACTCAGGGCCGTACACATCCCTATATTAAAGAACCAGTTGAGACCAGTAGAAATTGAACATGGATCTACTGGTGTCAACTTGCTTTCCAAATTGAAAAACTTTTCCGTGTAGCAATTCTACTGGTTTTAACTTGGAAATCCTATTTATGTAACTGAAACGGATATCCAAGATGAAATTGAAATGGTTATATCTTGGATTGTCCTCTTCAATTTTTGTTTCGACTTGTTTTAACGTGGATTTCCAATCTTATCATTTCTACTTGTATTTCCATGTTCGCACGTACTACAAGTATCAGCTCGCATTTCCAAATACAAAAATTAAGCTTAAGTATCGACTTGGTTCAATTTGGATTTTCGAATGCTACATTTCACTTGTCCTGTCAAATTAAAAATCAACAAGCTTGAGTTTAAATTTCCCAACTATAAATTTATATGGCTCAGTGAAGGATTAATGTCATCTTTGGTTTAATTTGAATCGGGGATGCACTCTATTTGGAATTTCAAGTTTAAATTTAAAGAGTTTGATTAATAGCTAATTGGAATTAATAAAATTGTCATTTTTGCCAATTTTTATTTTATAAATTGTTATTTTTGCCAAGAATTATTATTGCAAATTTACATTTTTACAAATATTTATTTCAGGGATGGCAACCGAAATTTTAACGGTTTCGGTTTCCTCTTTTCGGTATTCTTCTAAAAAAAATTCGGTTTCGGTATTTCGGTTACGGATTTTTGTTTTCGGTTTCTTAAGAATTTAAGTTTTTTGGCTTAAAGGTTTCGGTTTTTGGTTGTTTTCCCCGGACAATATATGAATGAAAATATCTGTGTGCATTTTAATTACTTAAAATGAAATATGAGTATTAATTACTCATAATTTATTTATAAATTTGTTTTATATTTTATAATATGGCCATAGCGTTGTCAAGGAAAAACTAGAAATTTTTTGAAAGAACGTTTTTCTCCCTAACTTCTACATTATTTAACCTGATTACCTAAAAATTGGTACACTAGTGTATTTTTACAGGTTGATCACACATAATTAATTTAAAAAAATCTTTTTCTGATTTATTTTCAAAAAATTTTTGTTTTATTTTAATTAATTATTTGTAATCTACAAATTTAGTTCCTCTGCTTATTATTTACAATATTAGACATACCGTACTTCAATATTTCTTTTTCATTTATTTTTTTCTATCAAAAGATTTTAATTTTGGTGTAATATTCAATTTTACTTTTATATTAAAAATCGAAAAAACGAAACTTAGGTTTTGAAATAAAAGGTTTTATATCATTTGTTAATTAGTCGATTTTTGGAAGACCCGTCTTCCAAAAATCGACTAATTAACAAATGAAATAAATATATATGGAAGAAAAAAATACTCTTTAATTAAAAGGTTTTATATTTTTATAATACGGGTTTCGGTTTACGGCTTTCTGTTTCAGATAATTTTTTTTCGGTTTTGGTTTCTAGTTTTCGGTTTTTTAAAAATTTCTGTTTTTTCGGTTAACGGTTTCGGTTATCGGTTGCCATCCCCGATTTATTTTAGTTACCTGTTATTTTGCAAATTTTGTTTTTTCAAACTTGCATTCTTCGCAATTGACAGTTTTACAAATTGGTAGATACTTTTGCTAATTGCTATTTTTTGCAAAACTACTTTGTTGTGAATCATTATTTCTGCTAATTGTTGTTTTGCAAATTTTATTTTTGCGAATTTGCATTTCTCGAATTGATATTTTTATATGAATTTGTTACTGTTGCTTTTTGTAATTTTGTGAATTTTGTGATTTTATGAAAATCTGTAGTTCACAACAAAGCAGTAAAACACTTTTAACCGTTTTTTTGAAATATTAAATGTTTGTTATTTTTTTGCATTAACAAAATATTACAAAATTTAAAAAAATTAATAACTCAATAGCCGTTTACAATAAATTAATGAAACTTACACTATTTATACAAAATTGTTCACTCTTTTAATAGAAAATATTTGCATGATTGTTGTGGAAAATTCAGTTTAAAAAAATTCGTTATGTACATTCCAAATTGAAAATACAAAAATTTTTTATTAGGGGCTTCAAGAAGAGACTATGTATTCCTCCTATATGAGTATCATTGCAATTGGAGGGGTAAAACACATAAATAATTCAAATTGTTTATAAAATTGTTATTAAAAATATGGAATTTTAAAATTTACAATCATGCAAATATTTTCTTTTAAGAGAGCGAACTATTTTGTGTAATCATTCAAAAAACGGTTAAGAGTGTTTTATTGTTTTGTTGTGAACTACATATTTTCATAAAAGTTTTAACATTTTAGAAAATTTATGACATTTTTTTAACACAGTTGAGACATTTTGCGAATTTTAATTTTTACGAATTTTCTGTTTTTTATTTCGCAGCAGAAATTTATTAAATATTTTTAACATAGTAGATATATTGCAAATCTCTATAAATATTTTAAATTGTGCTTGTATTTTTATAGGTACTTACAAAAATTATAATATTTTACATAAACTTACGTTTTTGAAAGTTGCAGTTTATATAGACAGGTCGAAAAATATTTAACACGTCGTTTCGATAACCGCGGTCGTTAAGCGTTTAGATAGATAGGTCATAGGTACTGGGTTCGATTCCCATAGGGTACAAATTTTAATTTAATTCTTCCAGTTTAATGAAAATGTTTGTATGCTTGGAGAGTGATAAGAATATAAAGTTATTAATGGTCATAAGAATCTTTTATTATTTTTTCCACAAATATTTTTTTTCAATACTATCTGTTAGATTGTAACCACCTTGGATTTCCAATTATGAATCGATATCCAAGTTGAAACAAGTTCGTGTTGTACAATGTAACCTACTTGGAATTTCCGGTTGACTGTAATATTCAAACTGAAACCAGTTCATTTTGAACTTGACATTCCGAAGTCAAACCAGCTGAAAATTTATCTACTGGTTTGAAATTGGAACTTACGTGACAATAACCAACTTAAAGCAAGTAGGCTCCTGATTCTACCCGGTTCTACTGGTTCTTTAATATAGGGATACTGTATGTGTGTATACTATTTGATTGATTGATTTTATCCTCGCCATTTTTTTATTTAAATATTATGTTTAGCTTCGGTGTCTAAGTGCGTTCTTTTACATTTTTGACCTTTTTCAGTCAAGTTGAAATATGAAAATACAACTTGAAAAAACGGGGCGCAAAAGAACACTAATCTTAGTACAATACTGCCTTCGCATTAATATGGCGGTGCCCTCCCCTCTCACCCCCCTAGCGGATGACCAACAAACTTTCGTAAACAACTGCAATAGATAGAGATGCAATCGTTGGAGGTTCTAGTGTATTATTATAATATTTAATTTTAATTGAATAAATGCATTAAATTTAATTAAAATAGTAATTAATTATTAGTATTACTAAAAAATGTTGTAAAATATTTTTAAAAAATTATTTTTTTAATTTTATGTGAACAATTATTAAAAACCAATATTCAATTTTTTAATTATTACAACTATTTCTTAATAATTAATTTTTTTATATAACTATCATAATTCTTTCAGACTATATAATATTACAAAATAATATTAAATATTATGCAAAAAATTCTTGTTTAACTTTTACAATGATGAAAATTGTAATTTGTATCATTTAAAAGACACTAATTTATTTTCATACATATTTCAGAATCAATTAAGGTATATGTCGCGCGACTGGTCACTCTCAAAAGTTTGTATCTGTTGACTGTACTTATGAAACGATTATGAATGCTAGTTTCCGAAAAACTTTTGCGGACGTACAGTTTGACACACAGATGTTCTCAAAGTATATTCATAACCTCTCGCATGAAAAACGATCGTGGCAACGTCGCAACTTTGGCGTATGGCCGTCTTAAAAATTTCGCGCCGAAAGTAGCAGACAAGCTGTAGTATTTAACAAGCGCTATTGCCCCGTTTACGAATTCACCTGTCATTTACAATAAATGTTAAAATAATTTTTCAAGTTTGATGTTAAATATCTTTTAAACGAGATGGTGAAATTTTTTTAATTTTTTTGTGAAAGTTCATTTTGGTTCAATAAATAAAAGTTTAGTTTTTCTAAAAAATCTGACGATTAGTAGGGTCATTTGGGATAAATGTAAACGGTTTATCTATTTTTACGAAAAACATCATTTTTTTTTGTTAAAAGGTAAATGGACGGATTTTTTTGCATGAACTTGTTACTAGAGCTCCCTAGAAAAATTTTATGAGGTTAAAAAAAATATTGATGCACCTGAATCGTCTACAACTGACTGTTTACATTTACCCTGAGATTTTGAAATTTGCCTAAAATTCAGGGTAAATGTAAACACCTCTGTAGTTAAGCGAGGTTTAAGAAACAAGTTATTTCTAGCATACTACTGTCTTAAGGAATGGAAAAACTGAAAAAAAATTAGTCGTAGACGTATAGTAAATCAACCAGTTGACTGATAATGTATCATATAAAATAAACAATCAACCATTACAAAATTATTAATGTAAAAACTTGAATAACTTGAACAAATTTTAATAGATTTTCATTCAACTTAGTAAAAAAAGTTTTTAATGTTGCTGAATAAGAATCTAAAATCGAATTTTTTAATTTCAAAATGGCAGATCCAATAATTTATTAAATTTTTTTTATGTAGTTGACGTTCTGTTTACATTTACATTAACATTTTTTAAAAATCTCTGTTTCCTCCGCCGGTAGGTATAATGGGGGAAGAATTGGCGGCGTGGTGGGATGGAATTTCCGCCTCCTGCTGGTAGTATACGCTAACTGCAGTAGTGGGGGTAGGACAATTATACTGGGATTATGAAGGCGTGATTAGATTGCGCCAAATATTGTGTTTTGATTCTGCACTTCCAATCAAACACGCGTATCACATATTTAAATATATAACACAAGAGTGTGCGAGATGTGTATTCGTTTGTCCATGATAACTCCAGGTTTGTCCAACAAAAATTTTTATTTGTCCACTTTCTGTTAACAAGAAAAATGAAAAAAACGTATTTTTAAGTTAAAAACCACTGAAAATTTAAAAACGTTAATTTATTTGTCCGTGGCGCATTAATCGTTTGTCCACGATTAGTCCACGTTTGTCTGAGGTGCATGACTAGACCCTAAAACTCATTTGGTAGAAATTATAGTTGAAAGAAAATAATGTGAAAGAATATTCTTTGATCTGAATCGTTACTTCATTGAATATGAATTGGGCAGAATGTTCATTTTATCAATTTTGAATATTACATAATTGTTAAATTAACAATGTTTTATTTTAAAAAATGTTCATTTCTTTGAAGTATTATGTTGCTGAAATGTTACTAAACAAAAAAAATTATTTAAAAAAATGTCCATATGTGTGAATGTAATTCATATAAAAATTATTTTTTAACAAAAATTTGTTTAATTTAACCCATTAACGCCTAACAGGACGCAAAATGTACATTGATTTCACGACTCTTATTTTATATGAAATAATTAGTTTAAAAATTTAGGAAATACCATTTCCGACGTAAAATTTCTTGCTCTTTCAGAATATGATGTTCAAATTTGTTTATAATTATCTCAAAAAAAGTTATAACAATTTTATTGCAAAAAACACAGTTTTTTACAATAAAAAATTTTTTTCAAAAAATATTTTGACATGGAAATCTAAAGAATATGGTCTCAAAAGCCCAAAATATCGCGTCCTCGAACCCTCAGCTATAAAAATCAGTAATGAATTTTTTCAAATTCAAGATGGCGGATATAAAAATGGCCATTTTTGCAAAATGCAAAAGGCTGAAAAAAATTTACGGGAAATTTTTTTAAAAAGTGATTAGGTTTGCTTGAAAATGGTTACTCGGGGGTTTTTGGGGTCGCTGATTACGAATCTGATGTTACTTTTTCAAAATTCAAAATGGCGGCTCGAATATGGCGGACAATTTTTTTAAAAAGTGATTAGATTTGCTTGAAAATGGTTACTTGGATGTTTTTAGGGTTGCTGATTACGAATCTGCTGTTACTTTTTAAAAATTCAAAATGGCGGATCCAATATGGCGGAGAATTTTTTTAAAAAGTGATTAAATTTTCTTAAAAGTTGATACTCGGGGGTGTTTAGAGTCGCTGATTACGAATCTGAGTTCAGAATAAGATTCTGTTTATGCTGCACGTCCGTTAGCCGTCAACAAAATTTTATTGACGTTGCCCAGCTCTTACCACAAGGCAGTCAACGTGCAAAAGAGCCAATTTTTTGTAATTTTTTTATAATTTTTTTTTGTTTTATTTTGTTTTTTTGTTTTTTTAATATATTTTTTTTGATTTTTCAATATTTTTTTCAATAAATAGTATGAATTACTAACCCCGAGTAACACTACATGTGGTTCGATTGAAAGCAAGTGAGGCACTGATATGTGCCACATTGAATGCACATTTTTTGTGTCCTTTTATTCCACTTTATTGCTGCTGATTATTATTTGAAAAAGTCTGGTACTGCCAGTTTAAAATCTCATAAATTGCAAACCATTGCATCGAAAAAAAATTGCCACTATAATGCAAAGTGGAATAAAAGGACACAAAAAATGTGCATTCAATGTGGCACATATCAGTGCCTCACTTGCTTTCAATCGAACCACATGTAGTGTTACTCGGGGTTAGTAATTCATACTATTTATTGAAAAATCAAAAAAAATATATTAAAAAAACAAAAAAACAAAATAAAACAAAAAAAAATTATAAAAAAATTACAACAAAAATTGGCTCTTTTGCACGTTGACCTCCTTGTGCTAAGAGCTGGGCAACGTCAATAAAAATTTGATGACTGCTAACGGACGTGCAGCATAAACAGAATCTTATTCTGAACTCAGATTCGTAATCAGCGACCATAAAAACCCCCGAGTATCAACTTTTAAGAAAATCTAATCACTTTTTAAAAAAATTCTCCGCCATATTGGATCCGCCATTTTGAATTTTGAAAAAGTAACAGCAGATTCGTAATCAGCAACCCCAAAAACATCCGAGTAACCATTTTCAAGCAAATCTAATCACTTTTTAAAAAAATTTCCCGAAAATTTTTTTCAGCGTTTTGCATTTTGCAAAAATGGCCATTTTCATATCCGCCATCTTGAATTTGAAAAAATTCATTACTGATTTTTATAGCTGAGGGTTCGAGGACGCGATATTTTGGGCTTTTGAGACCATATTCTTTAGATTTCCATGTCAAAATATTTTTTGAAAAAAAATTTTTTTGTAAAAAACTGTTTTTTTGCAATAAAATTGTTATAACTTTTTTTGAGATAATTATAAACAAATTTGAACATCATATTCTGAAAGAACGATAAATTTTACGTCGGAAATGGTATTTCCTAAATTTTTAAACTAATTATTTCATATAAAATGAGAGTCGTGAAATCAATGTACATTTTGCGTCCTGTTAGGCGTTAATGGGTTAAATAACATATAAACAAAATGACAATTTTCATGTACAGTTATTTAAAAGAATGTTTATTTAGGTAAATATTAATATATACTAATTTATATTTTCTTGATTATTTATTTGCAAGAACTGTAACCTTGTAGAAAGAATATTTTATTTTATTTTTATTTAATATAATTTTTGTATATTTAAATATTATTTACATAATAATTAATTTTTGACTAATATTAATTTTAAGAAAATTAAATGTTATATACTTTAAATTTGCACTAACAAGTATTTGGCAGAATGTGAAATAAAGTTATTTTTTATTAACATAATTAAAATACGGAAAAATTAATTTTTTCAAAATAGTCAAATTTTTAAAATTTTATATGTAGTAATGATGTTATCACTCGGTCGATAAATTAATAAAAACGATGAGACAGTCGATCACTCCGAGTCAGGATTTCAAAAACAAAAAAGACAATTTCTTTTTTAACGCTTCAACAGCACGGCTGTCCTCTTCAGAACCTACAATTCATTAAACAAATTTTATATAATTTATAAACATTTTTACAAAAAAAAATTTACAAAAAGGAAATTAATTACAAATATTACCGTGAGAAAATTAAAAAATTATAAGTCACACATTTGCTGATATTGAACGAACGTCTTCGTCCAAGCGAGAACGATTAGACACTAATTCAAAGTACGCAAAATAAGTAAAATCGATAAAGATGAGGTGACTGACCCACCAGTAAACAAAAATAGAACAAGAGAAACATCAAGGTGATTCAAAACAGATAAGATTTACACGTGTTTCTTTTCATTGAGAAAGTGAATATAACAGTTACTGAGATTTTGTGTATCATCTTTTTTGTTAACAGAGTTATTTTGCAAATTAATATGGATCATTTCAGATATTAAACGCTTGTTATAATTAGTCTCATTGTCAAGTATTAAAAAATTATTCCAGTCAAAATTATGATTAAACTTGTCAGTGTGATCAGCAATTACATTAGTTCTAGAATTTTTATGTTCTTTAATGCGTACACCCACCATTCTTTTTGACTGACCAACATAAGAAGCAGAACAATTACCACAATTAATTTTATAAACAGTATTAATATTTTCCGATTTTTTATTTTTGTCTTTGGCTTTTTTGACGAGGTTATGACTCATATTTTTATTATTAGTAGGAATTGTTAGAATATTATAATTTTTTAGAAACTCTGAAGTATTCTCATACAAGTTTGGAACATAAGGCAAAAAAGACTTTGGGAAACATTTTGTATATTATATTGTTATTTCTGATTTTTATATTAGAATTAGAACGTATAAAACAGATACGCTTAGTAATGTATTTCTCAATAAAATCGTAGGGATAATTATTCTTGAATAAAATCTCTCTTACAAATCCAATGTTTTTAATTAATAGTGCGTCCAGAAAAAGTAGGTTTTCTATACCAGTCAGTAGTAATAGTACCTTTATCATTAATAATATGAACATCTAAAAAATTAATACAATTATTGTTTTCAATTTCAAAGGTAAAATTTAGTCTTTCGTCATAATTATTAAAAATATTTATTATCTCGTCAATTTTTGTCTTTGGTATGCACGTGATTATATCGTCAACATATCTATAAAAAAATAATGGCTTAAAAGAAAGTTTTGAAAAACAGGATGTCTCAAGGTCATCCATAACAATGTCCGAGAACAATCCTGAAATAGATGATCCCATGGGAGTCCCGTATATTTGTTGATAATATTTATCATTAAATTTAAAAAAAGTATTATCAAAAAGAAATTGACATGAATCAAGTAGATCATCCAAAGTAATATTCCAACTTTGGGAAATTATAGAAAAACGTTTGATGAGAGAATCACGTACATGTATTGAATCGACATTAGTAAACAAAGAAGATACATCCAAACTAATTAAGATATGATCATCTGGAATGGTAAAAGTTTTAATCTTATTAATAAAGTCATCACTGTTGCGTATATATGATTTTGGTTTAGGTATAGAATTATTCAATAAAATGAATAATTGTTTAGAAAAAAAATATGTTGGTGAACCAATAGTAGAGACAACTGGTCTTAATGGATTATTAACCTTATGAATTTTTGGTAGACCATAAATTTGAGAGATATTTGTGTTAGTTTGTGTAAGTTCTATATCTCTAAATTTTCTACATAGAAAACCATTGTTATTTAAATTCTTCAAAATTTTGTAAGTCTTGTTTTTTAAAACAGGAAGTGGGTCACGTTCTATAATTTTATATGTTTTTTTTTCTGCAAGAAGTGTTTCGAGTTTTTTAGTGTTCTCAATTTTATTTAATGCCACCGTGACATTTCCCTTGTCAGCGCTTGTAATTAAGATATTATTATTATGATTCTTAAGAAACATTTTTGAATCATTTAGTTTTTTCGAAAAAAACTCTGTCTCTAATATTAATATGCCGTGGATTATCACTTTCATATGAACGTAAATCCTTTATTAACCTATTTTTAATCACATTTGAAATTTCTTTATTTAAGTCATAAGACTTGATAAAACCTTCAACAGACTTTACGTATTCAATTGACGTGCTTAAATCAATCTTATTGTTATTATTGTTGTCAAATTTAAAATCATTGCCTAATGAAATTACATTAGTAACTTCATCAGGAATCTCATCAAGTCTTATGACTTAAATAAAGAAATTTCAAATGTGTTTAAAAATAGGTTAATAAAGGATTTACGTTCATATGAAAGTGATAATCCACGGCATATTAATATTAGAGACAGAGTTTTTTTCGAAAAAACTAAATGATTCAAAAATGTTTCTTAAGAATCATAATAATAATATCTTAATTACAAGCGCTGACAAGGGAAATGTCACGGTGGCATTAAATAAAATTGAGAACACTAAAAAACTCGAAACACTTCTTGCAGAAAAAAAAACATATAAAATTATAAAACGTGACCCACTTCCTGTTTTAAAAAACAAGACTTACAAAATTTTGAAGAATTTAAATAACAATGGTTTTCTATGTAGAAAATTTAGAGATATAGAACTTACACAAACTAACACAAATATCTCTCAAATTTATGGTCTACCAAAAATTCATAAGGTTAATAATCCATTAAGACCAGTTGTCTCTGCTATTGGTTCACCAACATATTTTTTTTCTAAACAATTATTCATTTTATTGAATAATTCTATACCTAAACCAAAATCATATATACGCAACAGTGATGACTTTATTAATAAGATTAAAACTTTTACCATTCCAGATGATCATATCTTAATTAGTTTGGATGTATCTTCTTTGTTTACTAATGTCGGTTCAATACATGTACGTGATTCTCTCATCAAACGTTTTTCTATAATTTCCCAAAGTTGGAATATTACTTTGGATGATCTACTTGATTCATGTCAATTTCTTTTTGATAATACTTTTTTTAAATTTAATGATAAATATTATCAACAAATATACGGGACTCCCATGGGATCATCTATTTCAGGATTGTTCTCGGACATTGTTATGGATGACCTTGAGACATCCTGTTTTTCAAAACTTTCTTTTAAGCCATTATTTTTTTATAGATATGTTGACGATATAATCACGTGCATACCAAAGACAAAAATTGACGAGATAATAAATATTTTTAATAATTATGACGAAAGACTAAATTTTACCTTTGAAATTGAAAACAATAATTGTATTAATTTTTTAGATGTTCATATTATTAATGATAAAGGTACTATTACTACTGACTGGTATAGAAAACCTACTTTTTCTGGACGTACTATTAATTATTTTTCAAAACATCCTTTCTCTCAAAAGATCGCTATAGTATACAATTTAATCGATAGAGCGATAAAACTTTCTGATAAGAAGTTTCACTCCAAAAACATTGGATTTGTAAGAGAGATTTTAATCAAGAATAATTATCCCTACGATTTTATTGAGAAATACATTACTAAGCGTATCTGTATTATACGTTCTAATTCTAATAAAAAAATCAGTAATAACAATTGTGACCAACAATATAAGATTTAATTAAAATAGAGAATAAGGGTTCGACTCATATTGTGAGACACAATTACCAACCAGGGATCCAATGCTCAAATGAATTCTCCTCCTTCCGCCGGTGACAAGCCAAGAGAATAGAGTTGGAAGACTAACCTTTATTATCCCCACAACTGATATCTTCGGTAACAGTGCAGGAGACGGCGGAAATAATTAGCACACTTATATCACACAGTAATTTATTTGGTACTCAGATTGTTAAAAAATTACAATTATTATTTCGCGTAAATGTGTGTTCTCATACAGGTGGTTCGCACCAATCTGTCTTTCTTGCCGGCAAAAAGCAACATGTGCTTTTGTCGTCTGCTATTTTAGGCTTGCGCGACGCCTGGTGTTAAAGTTTGGCGCTAAGGCGCGAAATACAATTTGAAAATGCAATATTAATATTAATTATTCGATCTGAGTATCAACAGGGATTATTGGTAGAGCGGAAACGTAATAAAACGTTACAATTCCCCCTTTCTAAATCGTTGTTGCTACTCAGGATTGAATCGGTTGGCTGAATCTCTCCAACCCATAATCCCTGGCTTGCAAGAGAAACTAATCTTTTTAAGTTGGAATTGAATAATTATTGAAATGATTTAGAAGTAAAACAAAACATTAAAATTAAAACGTAAAGATAACTGGGTAAACGGAAGGAAAAGAATTTGGAATCAAAACTTATCTGATATCTCACTTCTTGTCTTAATAATCAGTTGTGGGGTATTAAGTAATATAATTATATCTAACAACATGTTTCAATTAGATTTGTTTTATTCGAAAAGTTTCAATGGCGCTGAGAAGTTGTTGATTACAATTGTAACGGCGCTAGAATCTAAGTAGTACAAAAAATATATATAATCTTTAGATAATGAGAAAATACTGCGCAGCGGCGCTAATATCTAAGTAACGTTGGTGATTACAAACTACATGAAATACTAAACTTATATTTTTTGATTTTACTAATAGTTAACTGCGCAAAGGCGCGAAGGCACAACGGTGCAACAATATATAAAAATTTCGACTATTATTTGGAGTCTAACGAAAATAAGTAAAAAAAATTCTTTTTTTTTGTTTAATAATAGTTACTATAGTAATCATGACTTAGTTTAGTTTTCAAAATAATACTTAGTAGAGAAAACAAAATTGGTGATAATTATAATATTTGGTTGTCAAGAGATCGTTCTTAACTAAAAGAAAACTAAAGTAAAGAAATTAGAGTAATACTGTTTATCGTTACTAAACTAGTTGTACAAGGAGGACTGGAGTTCAATTTTTTTCGACGTCTTCGTTTAGTCCAATTTTAAACGCGTCCGTGAGAGATTCCCAAAGAGCAACGTTATCATCGATCGATTCCCTTGGAGAGATAAGGTTCTGCACAATACTGGGCCGTACTTGAAGTGGGAGCACTAGTGGTTCAGCTATTGGGTCTGGCGAAACCGTTGGCTCTTCATTGGATTGCGCATTTTGTAGAGCGGTCTTGGAATTTGCTGACTGAGTAGAAGACAGCATTCCAGTCTCGGCTTTTGGTTCGGATTGAATGCGAAATTCACTCTTAGAGTGGTTGGTTACAACTGACGTAATGGCTATCTGCTGGGCTTGAGAAGCTGGGGGAGCGATGATGGCGCGAGTTGCTTGTCTTCCATCCTTCATTGATTGGCTGGTGGAAGGGAGTGAGAATGATGCATCTTCTAATTCTTGGGCGAGTTTATTGCGCTTAATGGTATTTTCTCTTATCATTCTTCGACGGCACTCAGCTCAATGCGGGTTTGGCGTAGTTTTTGATTGCCAGCACGATTTACATCTGCTGCTCTCGGGAATGCTAGAGGGTCCATTAGGGTAGTGAGGTCAAGGACATTCATCTGTCGAAAAGTTGGGGTGTGCGCAGGTTTGGCAGAAACGTCCGTTATATTTCCTTTGACAGGAACGAAAGATATGCCCGCTGATACCGCAGTTAAGGCAGCCTTCAGGGGCCTTAGGTCTCAGCTTCGGTTCGCGCAACTTTGCGAGAGCATGGTATACTTCGGATACCGTGTTATAAAAGAGTTTCTTGAGACGGAGGCTATAGTCTTCCTGGTAGGAGTAATCGTTGCAAACTCGGTTATAATCGGCTTCATATGAATCGAGATCTTTTTTCATGGTGGCGCGTTCGACTTTTAGATCAGTGATCTCTTTCTGGAGTTCTGAGATCGTGTTTGTTAGGTGGTGGCGCTCCTTGTTTAAATCCGCCATAAATTGCTAGTGTTCTTCCTTCTGGTCGGCGGCCTTGCTGGTCGTTGCGCAATTTAGTTTTTGTTTTTCTTCAAAAGAAGACAATTGTTGTTGAGTAGTAGTTAACTTTTCTTTAAGGTCGTCACGTTCAGCCAGAAGGGTTTCCAAGGTTGTGTTGCGTAAAACAACCAGACCACTTGGCGGTTGCTCGAGAGTGATGGCGCTGCTGGGTTCGCCTAGGTCTTCGGGGAGTGGCGTAATATACAGAACCGGAATCTCTTGTAGGGCAGATTTAGTAGCGTTGTTCGAGTTGTCGTTGGGTGCTAGTTCCATGATGATCGTATATCTGTAATAGAAATTTTTACAACGTAGAGCGCGATCGAAGATTCTTTCTTGCAAGTTTTAAGTCGTTTATATGATATTTCCCTAGCTGTTTGCCATGCGTATCGCAGATAGTGACTATTATAGGTGACAACTTTTCTATGACCGTTGCTGGGCGAAGTTTAAGAAAGCTGGAGTGACTCCGAGGGACGTGTGTACAGTGGTGTTGTAGGCGAACTGGATATCTTCGAGCAGAATATCCCCTTCGCGCTGATTTTCACCGAGAAGACTTGCTAACATTGTTTTTAAATTACGATTCACGCGCTCGACAGGATTGGCTTGAGGATGATAAACGGGCGTGGTCCGTTGTACAGAACCGATTTTTTGTAAGAACGATGTAACATTGCGATTTACAAACTCTGTACCGTTGTCGGTAATGACGATTCTAGGCGCTCCCCAGCGGTTAACAAGAGTATTCAAAGATTTTACAATCTTGGGACCGTCCGCTTTGGACAGCGCGAAGCAGTCTATGTACCAAGTGTAAGTGTCTTCGCAAACAAGAATATAACTTTTGCCAGTTTTTGACCGAGGTAGGGGGCCTACAATATCGGGCGACACTGTTTCCCAGCGTTCCGTAATTTTACGCGGATAGATTAAACCTTGTGGGGGTGTATTTTTCGGTTTACACCTGAGGCAAATCTCGCATTCATTAACGTAACGCTTGGTATCCTCGCGCATGCGAGGCCAATAAAAATGGTTAATTATAGAAAGATAAGTTTTATTAATTCCCTGGTGCGCGGATTGAGCAGTGCTATGATGTTCGGTAATAATCGGTAAAATTTCGCTTTCTTTAAGAATCTTCTTCCAGGCGTTATTATCGCCGATGGTTTCTTTGATCATATTAGGTTTGTAATAATATAGTTGATTGTTCGAATCAACTTTATATCTTTCGTAGCGCGCAGGGTCTTTGCTAACTTTTTCTAACATTTGGTCATACCAACTTTGACCATTAACCGAATTTAGTTCGACAACATGTGTGTCGTTAATGTCGTCTTCGTAAAGTCGCGAAAGCGTATCCGGCGCTTCGTTAGTCGTACCTTTTCTGTGTTCGATCTTGACGTTATTTGCGGATAGCTCAAGAGCCCATCGCGCAAGTCTACCTTTTGGGTCTTTGAGACCTTGCAACCAAATTAAACTGGAATGATCTGTTATCACCGTAAATTCAGCGCATTCGAGGTAACAGCGGAGCTTTTTAATAGCAAAGATCACGGCCAAACATTCCTTTTCGGTGGTGGTGTAATTTAATTCCGCACCCCTTAAAGGTCTACTAAAGCAAGTGATTAAGTACTCTTTTTCTCCATCTTGCTGTGTCAAGATAGCACCTATGCCGGTGTCACTTGCATCGGTATACAAGTAGTAGGGTAAGCCAGGCTTAGGCGCCACTAAAGTTAAAGCGCTTCTCAAGGACTCTTTAACTTCGTTGAACGCGGCCTCGTGTTCTTCGGTCCAGTTCCATGGTACTTTTGGGCTCGCTAATTTGTTTAGCGGCCCTTGCACTTTTGCGATATTGCGCAAGTGACGATGGTACCAGTTTACTGAACCATTAAACCGGCGCAACTCTTTTCGATTACGAGGAGTTGCCCGTTCGAGGATTGGTTCAACGCGCTTAGCGTTTGGCTTCAAACCGTCTTTGTCGAGAATAAATCCTAAGTATTCTACCGACGATTTCGCGAAGTAAGACTTTTCGCGATTCATTGACAATCCTGCTTCGTGTAGAATGGTAAGGACTACATCGAGAAGCAGAAGATGTTCTTTGAAAGTTTTGGATATTATTATCCAATCGTCGAGGTAAGCGTGGACTTGTTCGCAATAATGTTCGGTGAGATTATTTTCGCGAACGTGTTCTACGAACTTTTCTTTTAGTCGGTCAGTTAGAGCCTGGAAAGTGGCTGGCGCGTTTGTGAGTCCGAAGGGCATTCTGACCCATTCGAACTGTCCACGACCGGGGACAACGAAGGCGGTGTATTCGCGCGACTTCGGGTCAATTGGTATGTGGTGAAACGCGTCGGTCAAATCGATCGTACTAATAATGTTAGCTTCAGATAGCGCATCGAGTATGGTATCCATACGTGGCAAAGGGTATGCTGATTTCTTTGTGTTGCGATTCAACTTTCGGAAATCCATTCCGAGTGTAGGCTTAGATAAATTTTATCAAGCTGGACATTTTCTGGAATTTTATTTCTCAATTTGTTGTAGAGCGCGCCGATTTTTATTACATAGTCCATTCCCGTTTCATTTTCCAGTTGTACCGCGCGATGAATTTTATTAAGAATTTTATTGTCATCATTAACATCGCTAAATGTTTTTCGGAATGAATGAGAGAATTCGGTCCATGTTGTCCATTTATGGCGAAACATGTTGAACCATGAATACGCTGTTTCTGTGAGCGTTTGGGAAAAAACGGAAGCGCGTCATTTGGGTCGATCGCTGATGCTGCCATTTTCCTTTCGAATTCGTCGAGGAACTCGTTAGCGTATAATTTTCCCGGAAATTTAAGGTCCCATGATTTAATGATTTTATGTAAGTTTGGAACTTGTGTTCGTTGCGCGATAGAAGCGTTGAGAACCGGGTTCAATGTAAGATCAATTAAATCATGTTGATTTTTGTCAGTCGAATTTGCAGGTGTTTGAAAAATAAAATCCGGTTTTTCGGCGAAATGCAGTGTGCGATTTGCAGGAGGGCCTTGTCGCGAAGGTGTTGGGAACGAAAGTGGGGGCGAATTGGCGCTGTTGCTGTGGTTGCACTTTGAGTTGTGGTTACCATGTTACTCGCGAATGTGACCGTACCTGTGGTTAGAGTGGGGGGTAAGCAAGTCAAAGGTGCGATATGATCGCCGTTTACGTCGAATTGCCAACGAGAATCATGCCAAGGGGATTGCGCGTCCGTTGTTTGAATTTGCGACATTTTGGTTGAAAGGTCCTTGATATTTTCTGTCATTTCGGCGCGAAGTTTTTCGAAAGATTTCATTGTTTCTGTTCTAAGCGTATCTATTTCGCGATGAGTTTCACTATACAAATTAAGCATTTGTTGTTGTGAATCGTGCAGATGGCGCTCGAACACGTTCTGCATTTGATCTTTAAATCTATTAAATTCATCCGTTTGGTTAGACGTTAGAGTCTCGAACCGAGAATAAAATGTTTTTAAATGTGACGAGGTAATAGGGGTTTGTACGACTTTTGGTTTACGACCGCGGCGTTGAAGTGTTGTTTGAAAAGTTGTTCTTTTTTTGTTTTTACCGCTCGAGTTGGTTTCGTCCATCATAGCTGCGTTGTCGTGTTCACGTTGAGTTTCCTCATTAGCGCTAACTATCGGGCTAATGATTTCGGGTGGCGAGGGGAGTTTTTGACATGGATTATCTGTCGGAAAAGGGAATAACAAATTTTCATCTTGTTCTGCGCGCGCTGTGTTGTCTGGATTTGTCGAAGTTTGTTTTTTCTTGGTAGGTGGCGTTTTAAACATTGTGTTTTGTTTATTTGTTGACTTTGTTTGAGAACGCGTTTGTGCTGGGCTTGTTCTTGTGTGCTTGGGCTTGGGGGATCTTCTTCCCATAATTATTTATTATTTATGTGCATTTTTGCGTATGTGTAAAAAGAGAAAAAATTGAAAAATATTGCTTTGGTAAGGGTTTAATTTTTCTTGAATAGGAGAAAAAAAGAATTTCAATATAATTATTAATAAATTTTATTTTATTAATTTGTTTTATTGATTTTAAATGAGAATTAAAATTTTGGTTTTATTTCAATTTAATTGATTAAATTTCATTAATAAAACTATTTCTTTTTGGTTAAATTATGTTTTCTCTCTCAGAAAGAAAACAAAATTTTCTCTTTAATAGATACAGAAATTAATTGAAATAAAATTAAAATTTCATTATTTCTGTAGATTTGAATTAAGCCTGGAAGAAGCAAGGTATTTGTGCTGTGAGTGTAAACACAGCTGTGTTTTTAACGCGCTAATCAAGCTGGAGACTCGTAATTCTCTTTTTTGTTATAAAGAAGGAAATTATTTAAAAATTGTCAACCATGATTGTCGCTTTTACGAAGAAAAAACAATATTAAAATAAATTTTTTTTGAGTCGATGTATTGTACAATTTCTACAAAAAAAAATTTTTTATTAAATAATTGTTGCTAAGTTGTTTAAGCGAGAGAACGAAGGCATTGAGAAAGCAAGATAATAGTAAGTGCAGCGAAAAAAAATACAAATAGTAAGCGTAGCGTAAGTATAAAAATGTAAGCGAAGCGAAAAAAAATATGTTTTTATTTTCTTGCGTGTACTATACTAGAAATATTTTGAAAAAGAAGACAAAGATAATTTAAGAAGATGTAAATTGGTGTTGACCAGAATAAAATCAGTTAGTTTTTTTTGGTGTAATAAACGTGTTTTCTCTTGCTGGTCTAAAATTATATATTTGTTTTTTAAAAAAATGACATAAGAACAACGTCTATGTCAATAACAAAGCTTTCGTCCTTCAAAGAAAGACCTCCTCAGTATAAATGTTTTTACAATCAATAAAATCTGTTTCAACAGTCATATTTTTTGACTAAATAGTCAATATTAGCAACTAAATTAAAATTTAAGTTGCACGTCATAATATTGTACGTCGAATTGCACATTTTTACATTTAATTTAAATATGATTTCAGAAACAGCATAAGAAATATATTAGTTGTTTTTCGACATGTTCCCTTTAAAAGATAATTTTAAGTAAAGTGTCGTCTGAAATTTACATTACGTATTTTAATTTTGAGTAAAGTTAATTATTTAATCGAAATAATTTACTGACAGTTGTAAATTCCATAATTCTTGCTAAGTGTATTGAGATTGGTGTGAATGCAAGCAGTGAGATAGCAGAAAGGGAAATATTCATGCTTTATTTTTTTAATAGTAGCAATATACAATAATAATTTTTCTTTTTAATTTCCATTAATTGAGCTGAGGAAACCTGGTTGGGTTTTATCTATTTTTTTTGTTTAATAATATGACTTTAATGCGCGAGGATAATTTAGAAAAGTGCTAAGTTATTACAAGAATGGCAAGTGTGTTGCTTTTCAGGCGCGACACAGTCATATGGTTGTGTGAGTGATCAGAGTGTGGCCCTGGCGTGACGTCACAATGGCGACGCGAGGGGAACTCTCAACGAAGACCTTTCGGTTATTTAAGCATTCTATGAATGAACAATTCGACTATTTTACCATTCGACTACTTAACTATTCGTCTCCTTCATAATTCGAACAGATGGCGTTTCGACATATTAAACATTTTATGAATCGACAATTCGATATTTTTATCATTCGACTTTTTGTCCATTCGACGTTTTTTCCATTCGCCTACTTAACTATTCGTCTACTGGACAATTCGAGCAGATGGTGTTTCGACTATTTAACCATTCTTACAAATAGCTATTCTGTGACTTTAAGATTATAATAGATGACGTTTCGGCTACTTGCTTTTTGGCTCAAATTAAATTCACCCATAAAAATTTTCGACCAAATTAGCTTTCGGATGATTAGAAATTCGCTTAGTTGCAGTTTCCTTGAAAATTAGTTTAGATTAAATTACATTTCGATAATTTAAAGTATCGGTTATAATTAATTCGAGATAATAATATTCGATTAAATAATAATTTGAACACTTTTAATTTCTATAGAATAAGGAATATGTAATATTACTTTTCGGTTCAGTTACATTTAGGTTAGTTATAAATTCGGCTATCATATATTTCATTAATATTCACATTATATTGAACCACCATTCGACAAAATAAAATTAGGTTTAATTAAATTTCGGATTTTTAAACTTTCGGCTAAATAAGAAATCAACTATTTTAAAATTCTATCAATTATTGTTTAGTAAAAATAAAAATTATGTCTAATATTAATTCGACAAAATAATTTTCTTAAATTTTATATTCGATACAAATTATTTCGTAAGGTTACAGATTGTACGTTTGTGAATTCGATATAATAGCCATTATGCTCTTTTCATTCTGATACAAATGGATGCAACCCGAAACTTTGTGTTGTAAGTTTCCCAACCGTGATTGTGGTTATACCGTCGATATTTTAAAAAGAAGAAGATTTAGTGGGAATTTTAAAAATGTTGAAAAGCATTTTAACTAGAGGTAAGTGAATCAAGACTTTAAATTAATTAACACTTTTTATAAATAGTTATATAATTAATTAATTAATTAATTAATTAAATTTTTATAATAATTATTATTAAGATATTTTTTCGTTCAATTATATTATTAGAATTAAATTTTCAATAAATATGAAATGTAATTATGCTAAAGATCTTTCAAAAATTTCCTCTTTTGCGAAAGTTTGAAAAAATATGGTAGCGAGAACACAGACATGTGGATTTATGTGTCGGTTGTCCAGAAGGTGGCGCCAATTCTAAAGAGTGGTCAAGGCTTGAAATTACAAAGTGTTTTAACTTAAAATTATTCCATATTTTTTTCAATACTTTTTCGTCAAATTATTGTAAAAACGGAAATGGCCTCCGCTTTGCAGAATACTTTCCTTTATTATTCTAAACAAATTTCACCCCTAAATATCATATTCAAACAACGAATAGTGTATTCTACTAAAGCCAGTTTTTGCTCAAAACCGAATGTTTAAACAATTCTTTTAACAATTATCTATACTAATCATGCAAAGTACCGCTATATCCCCCGTCCTCTATTATTTCCAACAAATTTCAATTGGAAGTATGCTTTTCTTTTTAAATTTAGTGTATTTTACAAAACTATTATTTTATCCCGACTAAAAAAAATTATTTTACAGAATTTTTAGTTATGAAGAATTAAAAGAGATTTTTTCAAAAACTTTTGAGCATAATTGAATTTTGGTGAAAAATTTTATTTCTTTTAAAAAGAATGGAATTTCTATAATCATTTGTAACTTCGCTAAAACTAAATTTTTGTTTAGTGTTTAGAACTATTCACCTACGAATATTGTAAATGCAACTCTTTTAAAATTTAATTTATTATTAAATATTTAAGATAATTCGTGATAATTGCATGGTTTTTAAGGCCAAAAAAGAAAGAAAAAACCAAAATTGAGAATAAATATAAACACCTAACTTTTTACCTGAATTTCCTAATTTTCTTAAAATGTGGCAACCCTGAGTAAATGATTTTGTTAAACTTTATCAAAAGTAAGGACTTTTTTATTACATTATATTATGACAGATACAAATGTTTAGTTTTTGCATATTTTTTAAAAACGAATTTAAAAAAAAGTAATTTAATACCTTTTAGGCAATCTTAAACATTAATGAAACATTACGCAGCGTACATCGTTTAAAACATTAATAAACTCCAACTAAACAATTCATTTCTTATACCAGCATAGTAATAAACTTTTTAAAAAGTATGATTTGTTTCTTTACATTATATTATGACAGATACAAAATTTTTAGTTTTTGGAAATATTTTTTAATAACGAATTTTAAAATGAATAATTTTATGTATTTTAGGTAATTTTAAACTTGAATGAAACATTATTCAGCGAACCATGGTTAAAACATCGATGAACTCCAATTACACATTTTCTTTCTTATACAAGCATAAGAATAAACAAAAATTTTAAAGTTTAGTTGAATTTCAATTATCCGAGTTAAAAAAATTTATGCGAAATTTTTTTTTCATGACGTGCGGTTTTCAGTTTAATGAAAAATTCGATTAAAGGGTAACACAACACCCCAGTTAGAAATGAAATATTCTTAGACCTTTCCTTTTTCACTAGGTCTAGAGGAAGAAAAATATAATTATTTCACATGTTTCATTTCGGAAAAATAAAAAAAGAAATTTAATTTTTTTATTTTAAATTCAAAAGGACCAGAATAGTTTTTTGAAAAGTTTTAGTCCTAAAACATATGAAAAAGGAAATTTCATGATCTAATTTAAACTTTGAAAGCACATAACGAAATTATTTTAATACAAATTTTTGTAAAAGTTTACATTAAATATTAACTTTGTTTTTAATAAACAATTTATTACTTATTTTTTATCAAACAATATTATTTTCATCAAATTTAAAAACTCATTCATATATATATTTCCAAGATTAATGGTATATTAATTATTTTATTTTTTTTTGTTTTTTGTTCTAGGACTTAAACTATTCAAAAAAAAATTCTGGTCATAAAAAAGTTGTTGATTTTGAATTTAAAATTAACTGCCGCTATTTTATTATATATAATAATATTAAATAATAAAAATTCCACACTTTAATATGTATTTTCAATAAACAAACTAAATAGAAATTCTATTAGTAATAGTTCTATTAGTTTTATTAGAGCAGTGTTACCCCTGAATCAATAATCAGGATAATTGAAATTCTGCTGTGCTTTAAATAGGATATTTAATGATTTGTTATTTTAAATCTAGAAGATTTTTTGAAGTGAATTGTATTCTTTGGAACATATTAAGCACTTGTTATTGTCGCTTTCAATTTCCAATGAATGACAATCGTTGCACAAGGCCAAGTGACCGCAGGGTATGAATGAAACTGTTGGTGGATTTTGGTGGCACATACAGCATTCGACTGTTTGAACGATGATCTGCGTAGAGTGATACTCTATTCTGCATACAGGACAGTTGTTCCGTCGTTCATCCCCCTCCTCTTCAGCAATGTTTAAGGCATTGTAAGCTGCACAGCATTGTTCGCAAACAGCCAAATGTCCGCAAGGCATGAAACATCGAGTAGGCCTTTCTAAGCGGCAAATACAGCAAATAGCTGGATCTACATTTTTTTAAAGTAAGATTTTATTAAATAACATGTTTTTTTTACACTTTTGCTTGCTTATAGGGAAAGTATTGTTGATTATATTATAAAATTACATATATCAGATTTCGAACCATTTGAACGGGATTAAAAAATACAGACTTTATGGAACCTTTAATTACATAAATATAATCAGTTGAAGTCAAATAAGAGAACACTTTACTTAAGAACTGTAATTAAAAAATTTTTTTATATAAAAAAGGTAAAATTTTATTTAAATTTACAATAAAAACTTTTTGTTCCTGAAAGGTAGTAAAAATTCTCAAAGTAGGTAAAAATTCTCATTTTTATACTTGCAAAAAATCGATTATGATAAAAATTATTCTTCGAATTTTGGATAAATGTTTCTTTATGCAAGCCTTTTGTTTGTTAAATTTTTTTGAACCTTTTACTGTACTGGAATTGATTTTTTGAATTAAAATATTATGAACTTTTAATAAAATCAGATGTATAGTTCAAAAATCTTAATCCGAATATCCCAATCTTGCAACTGTAAAGGATTCTAAAATTTAAACCAGCCAAAATGATCTGCATAAAGAAAAATTTACTCAAAATTTGAAAAATATTTTTTATAACCTGGTTTTTCCAAGTATAAAAGTAAGAAATAAATAAATTTTAAAAATACATTTATCTTTTACTGAATTAAATAAATCTAATAAATTTGTAAAAACATTTGAGAAAGAATTTATCAAATTTATTTTTAAATAATTTTTTTTGGAACATTTTTAACACAACAGTAGAAATTAAAAAAACGTTTAATGAAATTTAGCAAAATTTTCGAAAATAATTGAACTTTAGAAAAGAATTTTATTATTTATAAAGATAAACATAATTGAAATTTTTAAAAATATTTTAACATAATTGTATTTCTGTATAGAAATTACTTTTATTAAACATTTTCTACAGATTCAACTAATTTTAGAATATCTTAAAATAATTTAAATTTTTTAATTTTCTAGGTTCTTTTAAATTTCATAGTCAATTTATTTTGAAATTAAAAATTTATAACATTTTTAATTAAAACTTCCTGAAGTTTATATATTTTGAAAAATTGTATTTAAATTTTAAAATTTATCCTTTAAAAATCTCTTCTCCCTTTTTTCGTAATTAAAAAAAAAATTACGGACTTTACGCGCTTTTTATATTTAGCTCGACATCTGATATTTATAAACAAATAATATTAAATATATTTTTTACAATCTTGTTGAATAAAAATCTTACCGTTGCCATTCTCGAGCGGGTCCATGCGTTCTGGAGGCGGTATTTCGGCATCAGCTGTGTGAATACAAAAAAAAATTAGGTTTTAAGAATTATATTTGTTTTATAAATAAGGTTTCACAATTAATTTAATATGAATATGAAAGAGACAGTACAGCCTAAAAAAAGTAGACATTTTTTAAATCAATTTTAATATAGAATAAAAAGAGATATCCAAATACATTTTTTATTGAAAATAAAAACAATAAAAGCGTGTCTGATTTTGTCCCACTGAAACTTTTAAATAAATAACAAAGCTTGTTGAAAAATCAACATTACAATCCACTGACATGCAAAACTCCTTTTCCTTTACTTTTTAAGATGAAGTACTAAATTAAAAAACAAAAATGGAATTGTCGATGTATCACGAACAATTAAATTCAAATTCTCACCATTTTTATTCCTCTTTTGATGGAACAAATCCCAATCCCATCAGCTATATACGAATATATGAAAAGAAAAGTTAAATTAATGTTACAGTAACACATATACGAAATAGTATGCTTCAATATTTTGTAATTCTTTAACAATAG
Source organism: Leptopilina myrica (nomen nudum) (assembly GCA_032872475.1). NCBI lineage: Eukaryota > Metazoa > Arthropoda > Insecta > Hymenoptera > Figitidae > Leptopilina > Leptopilina myrica (nomen nudum). Next base: position 14,401,947 of record CM065462.1, on the reverse strand, counting down.
ATTATAAAATAAAACAATTAATTAAAACTAACTCTGTCTTCATGCACACTGTAATGTCACTATAAAGTTACATGTAATGTTAGTAATATTCCCATATAATATTACAATAAATTTGTAGTCTATATGTAAAAAAAAATGTTTGGAAAATTGTTGGAAACTTTTATACAAGTTGTTTGAATAATGAAATTTGAATAAACTGTTAGAAAAATTTTATTTTTATAAAAATGAAGATTTTTGATAAAATTTCAAAAAGCAAATTTTTTGAATTAATGATCGCGTGCGTGTTGTATTGCTGGTTTATAAATATTTTACTTTGTATGTCATTAAATTTTTTATATTTCTTTTAAAAGTTTTGTTCTGAGTGGATTTAATTTATAAAATTTACGCTATAATGCATTTAATATTCCATTATTATTTAAATTTTTAATTAAAAATTTTATTCCAATTTTTTTCTAATTAAATTGTTTGGAAATTTTAGTTAAAACAGTAGAAGTTAAAAAATTTTTAAGTGATTTTTTAAAAACTTTTTATACATAATTGAATTTATGCAAATAAAGGAGCTCACTTATTTTTGCGACTTTAACTAAAATTAAAGAAATTAACATTATTTTTACCTGGATTTTCATTTTCATCATTGAAGCGAATTAAATTTATCCTGTTGTTCAAGTCAACTCCATGTAAACAGACAAAGAAATATTCGACACGTACTTCTCCGAATATACCACTGCATTGGGAGAAAAATTCATCTCTTGTCACTGATCCTGATTCCAGTTCATTCCACGTATCTCGAATTCGCGAGTTGATTTTGATATCATTCAATTTTAAAACAGATAAATTGGCTCTGTGTTCCTCGATTTTTTGTTTTTCTCGGAATGATCGTAATTGGAGTGATGCAATTCCCACTGGAATTTTCGATTTTATTAAAAACAATTGCTTTAAAGAAGTTTTTAACATATTTTTTTTAGATATTTTGTTCGCATTAAGTCATACACAAAAATTTTGTCATAAAGAAAATTCAAAAGATTTAATTAATTTTTAACTTAAATGGTAAATAATTATATATTTTATATGTTTAGATAAAGAAAGATATTTTTTTTGTTTCTTAATCGTTAAAAGAACAAAATTGTAAAAAATATTTGAAATATAAAAGTTATGAAATTATAAGTACATAATTGTTATTAATAATATACCTGGGAACTTCCACACATCAGGATAGGAACCAACCAATGTTAATAAAACAGTGCTATAATTTTCAAACACACTTGTGCAAAGTTCGAAATTTCTGTGTACGCAGAAATGATTTGCTCCTACTCCTCTTAGCCAATCATTGTCGAAAATCATAAAAAACAATTGTAACACCATGTAAGCATTCGCACTAAGAGATTCAATTTTCTGTTGAAATGCCTCCTCGATCACGTTGTTTGGCAAAAGTGGCAACGTCAATATGAAATACAGAAATTGGAAAACTTCTTTATCCAAATTTTCGTTGAGCAGATAATTCAGAAGGCCACGTTCAACAATTAGTTTATACACTTCCTAAAAAAATAGAATAGGAGTTAACATTTTATACATTTCAATTATATAAATTTATTTTAGTAAAAATGTTAAAAATTATTTTTTTTCCGTAAAAATTTTTAATTTTTTAATTTCAAAAATAATAAGAAATAAAACACCGCATTTTACAGACATAAATAAAGAAATTATAATATCAAACTGGTATTATTAGATATTTGTAAAAAATTATTATTATTATTATATTAACCTCCTGATAGTGATGTAAACTTCCAAAAATGACAGCTGCAGGAAATACAAGTTGGATACTTCTTTGCAAGAAGTTCGAGTAAGATGTAATTACTGATGTGATTTTGAATTCGGGAACAACATTTAAAATTTTGTTAAAGCAGATGTGTAAGTCTCGATGTTGACAGTATTCATGAGCACCCATGCACAGGGAATTAACTGAAATATATTAAATACAGTTAAGAAAATTCAGAATAAAGTAAAAGAATTCTAAAATAGTAATTGAAAAGATAACGTGAATCTAGCGAAAACCCAACAGCCAAACACCTGACAATTCTATAGGCATTGTAACTGTATTATACGAAATGATCCATTTCTCATGTTTTCTTTTTCTATGGTTACTAATCAATTCTTCATTAACAATTAAAATTTTTGAAAGCTATTAACATTGTTCGCTGATAATTTTTCCAACATTATTAGTGCAGACAATTTAATTTTTCACTTTTATAATTTTTATGAATAATTATCATCGGTGGATTTATAAGAATTTACATTAGAAAAATAATTTTGGATAAATATAAGTCTGGAAACTCCATCCTTCAGTTAACAAGTAATCGAAAATTTCCAAATTTTACGACGTTAATATTTTTTTTTAAATTAAATAACGTTTGTAGAATATTTATTTTTCAACAAACGATGAAATTATCACGAAACAAAAAGAATGAAGAATGGATCATTTCGTATGATTTAAGTTCATATAATGAATTGTACGTACACAATTGTCTTTGACGCAGATGATTGACATCAGTTGCTGGAACCAAACTGAGGAAGGACTTGCTGTGCTCGAGAAGTGAATAAGAAATGTTCCAAGTTCGAGTAATGATTTCGAGAAATTTAAATCTGTTATTAAGATGGACGTACTATCATCATCAGAAATTAAATAATACTGCAGTGTTCCTCCATCATAGTTTCGGAGATTTTGCCATCTCTCATTAGAAAGTATCTCGTGGAAACTGTTTAAATCAGTTGGAGTGTCCCTTGGTATATTATTGTTACGCCATCTTATCATGGACTTATGTACGACCTTAAACGGTAAGTCCCTTTCAGCACCTTCATGCCTGAAAATAAAGTACACTTGTTTAAAGAGATCTATTTTCCACAGGATGTCTACTACTTTTGTTCAACAAAAATTCCCAGTTTTTTGCCCCGTTTCCCACAAATTTTATTACAGTTTTTATGAATAATTAAATTTTTTTGAAGAGTTTATTAAAAGATTTTAAAAATTATGCTTTTTTAAATAATTTTATATGAGAGTTTAGAAAATAATTGACTTATGGAAAAAAACTTTTCTACTTTATTTAAATTGTATTTATAATAATTAAATTTATGAAAAGAATCCCTTGATTATTTTCGAAACATTTAAATAAAATTATTTCCGAGAATTCAATTATTTTTTATAGAAAGTAAAGAAATTTATATTATCTTAAAAATATTCAATTACTTATTAATAAAAATTTAGTTGTCTTGAAGCAATAAAATTTTAAAAATCTTATTTTTAAAAAGTTTTAAAAAACTTATAAAAAAGTTTAATTTCTTTACAAAATTTTAAGTATATTTTTTTTAAATTAATTAATAATTTTTAATTATTTGTATACCATTAAATTAAAATACTTTAAAAATTCGATTAGTTAGAAATTTTGTAATGTAATTCTTTAACAAATTTAATTTTTTTCCAATTGAATTTCACATAATTTCTATAAATTAATTAAGTAATTAATTAAAACAAAATTTACATACTATATTCGAATTAGTAAGTGATGTTTTTTACTACGATTTTAATTATTTTTAACTAATTTAAATTTAAAGAACAGTATCAATATCTATAAAAATTTAAAACAAAAGAAAGGAATTTCTTTTTAAAAAGAAATAAAAATAAAAAACTATTTTAAATTTAGTAAAAAAATTACCGGCTTGTCGTAAAATATCTCGCTTATTCCCGATAAAATTGAATTCTAGACTATTATACTTAAAATATGTTAGTAACAAAATTTTTTTTACATAATTTAAGATAATATTCTTGCTTTAAATTTTTTTACTTTAAAATAATTATTAATTGAAAAACTTTTTGAAGTAAATAATAAAAAAAATTGTTGATTAAAATTTTTTTTTGTTAATTTATTATTAAGAATATGACAATTTTTTGAAACTTTGTCGTCTTAAGTTCATGATAAAATTTTCAATATAGATTTAAAAACTCCCCCCTCCCTACAATTATTAAAATATTTAGGTTAAAGTCAAACAATAAATTTCTTTTCAAAATTCTAACTTCCTCTGCAATAAATTTTTTTTAATTCATTATATACTTACAAATTACTTATGTTGTTGAAAATATTGCGAAAGGTGTGTGGTTGACTAATCACGCTGTTGTACAGTTCTCTTCTAAAGGAAGATATTCTTTCTTGCCTTAGACTTGGCGCATGAGAGTGTTCAACGGATAGTTCAAAACGTCCGTTCCTTTTGATAATCCCTCTTCCTGGACAACTTCTTGTTCGATGAAACTTGCAGTAAAGATATCTTAAAATATTGAAAATAAATTAACAACATTTTGTGTAAACGCTAGCAGAAATCTTTTGTTCATAATTATAATTTTTTTTGCAGTGTAATAAAATTTTAATCATCTTTTATTTCACATGTTCAAAATAGATATTTCTTTACAGCTAATTTTTTGTAGAATAAATTTTTATTTGACAAATTATTAATTATCTTGTGGTTTTCGGGGAAATTAAATGTAAAGGGAATTTAAATATTTATCGATGTGAATTTTGCACAAATTAAAATTAATATTTTTTAAAATGTAGTTTGATTTTAATTTTTAGAAAATAAAATTAAAAATATTTTTAACTTTTTAAAAATAGCCAATTGATATGTAATTAATATTATTAAAGCAAATTTTTTTCTTACTTAATTCCAGATTTCCTTCCATTTTGTAAATAATAATGTCCATCAAAATTTAATAAATTGGCCATTGGTCCTCTATTAAGCTCTTCTCTAAGTCCATTACTGTAAATAATTAGTTGTAATTATTGTAGAATTTATTGATTAAAAACAGTAGGTAGTTTGTCTCGATAAAAAATATTAACTCACTTAATGTTCTCAGGAGGCTGATTATTTTCTCCGCCGCCAGGATTATTGTTTTCCTCCATTACTTCTAATATTAAAAAAAATAAAATTCCTTTATTATTAAATAATGATGGGACAAATACAGATTATATTTAAGTGTATAATTATATTTAAATGAATATGGAAAAAGCTGTAAGAATGAATTCCTATGAATATCGTCGCGAGATATGTGAATTCGCCAAAACGATGAAATTGATGTAAAGAGGGGGCAAACGAGCCCGTTCGCGCGAAAAGACAGAAAGACGAGTTAGTATGGTCAACCCACCCGTCCCCGAAATATCATAGGGAGACGGACCTCATAAACGTTTTTCTTTTTATTTGGTCGACGCAATTCGCGTGGGGAAACCAAGTTTTTTGCTACGCCCAATTGGGCGGTTGGTGGACAACCCTATTCTCATCTGCAATCAGTTTCTCAAACGAGGCGAATTGTCGCAAAGTTTGGCTAAAGATTAATTTACACCACAATCTTGAGATATCGCCGCAATCTATTTAATTATTGACAACGGAAGGAATAATTGCTTTTTTACTTCCTACCCGTTTTTCGCTGGACCGTAGTGGAGCAGTTCCTGTCCATGACTGTATGAAATCCGACGCTTTTCGGAGTAACGACGCCACGTGCTAATATCGAGATAATCTGACTTCTACTTGTTTGTAGATATAAATTTTAATAAACTACTTTGCGGTGAGTTCTTTTAACGTTAATTGATTGGTTTGACTATACTATTTTTATTTGATTGTTCTTTAAAGTCATAAAATATTCGCAATTGTCTAGACCCATAACCCGTATGAGTGAGTGAAAAGAATTATTCGTAAATTTACCTTCTGATCAGAAATTAAGAATAGAAAATTGTTAAATTTATATTGAGTACTCGAGAGTATGATTATGAAAGAAAACATGTACGTCTGAGAATCGACTGTTGCTTTAATTTATTCAAAAATATATGTTCGTTTTTTCTAAACAACTTAAATTTATTTCTGTTAATAATCAAATCCTTTACAATTGGCGCCCAACTATAGAGGCTCGATATTTTGCGATTTTTTATGTTCTTTTTATGTTTTTTTTTTTAAATCTTTTTTGTCTGTGTATAATTTGTAATTTATAAATTCTAACTCGAATTTTATTTTCATGAAAAATGGCTCCTCGTCCAAAAATTGGAGAGAAGGCTGATGACAATGACGAAGCTTTGTTTACTTTGCAAGGTCAAATAATCGAATTGAGCGAAGAGCTAAAGAGAGTCAAGAATCAACGTTTTGAGTCCGATAAAGAAAATCATACTTTACGAAGGGAAATTCGTCGCATGAAGAAAGAATTTCAAAAACAAATAAGTGAGGTGGTCGGTGCTGCTGGCGAAGGTGCGACAAAAATAGATGCTGTTGTGCAAACGGAGAACATGTTCGAGTTTGAATGTGGTAAGAATGTAAATAACGAACAGAGAAACCAGGCAGGGCATAACGATTTAATTACAAATCAAAATAATAAAAAATCAACGAGTAATAATAACGATAATATTTCCGAGGTAAATAATCGCGATAATCATTTCGAAAATAATGAATACGAAAGTCGTAGTAATTTTGAAAATCAAAATAATTTTATGGGCGGACTAATGAAATATTTTGAGTCGTTACAAGTTTCAATTCCGTTACCAAAATTCGACGGTGTTAAAAAGAATCCTTTGGAATTTATAAAAGATTTGGAGAAATACTTTGCGCGAAGAAACGTTACGGAAAATTTAAAATTAATTTCAATTGAAGATTCTTTGATAGGAAAAGCGAAAATGTGGCACGATGCACGCGCATTCCCTTTTATTTCGTTCAACCATTTTAAAGAAAAATTTCTTGAGGAATTTTATTCCATCGAAGCGCGAATGAACGTGAAATCCGAATGGGAAAATCGCCGTTTGCGAGAATGTGATATTTCGCTGCAAGGTTATTATACCGAACAATTAAGAGATTTCAAATATTGCTTATCGTCTTTAGCGGAATATGAAAAAAATTTTTTAATAGTAAAACAATTGCCTCAAAGAGCACGCGAAGTGTTAGCGACCATAGATTATAATAAAACTTCAAAAATTATGTAGGCATTGGCTCGTTTAGATGTAACTCGTAGGGACAATCGAAGTGAAAGTTCTCCTCGGTTAAAAGAAAATTATTCTTCCAATTCTAATAATTATCAAAAAGCGCTCCCGGGAGTAGATAATCAAAAAATACATCATAAAAAGAATGACTCATACGGTAATGCTCAATTTCGTCCTCGAAATGACGGAGATAAATTCAGTAATTGGCGCCAGGGCGGAGGTTCCTCAGGACAAGCGTCGCGTTTTCAAACTCGTGATGATAACGATACTCGTAAGCAGAATACGCGCGATAATGCTAACAATAAAGAAAGTCCGTCAGGCGAAATTCGCGCTATTATAAAGTCGAGTATGTCTGAATTTATAGAAGACCTCTGTTGGGATGTCGATCCAGACAAGGAAAATGTAGTTAGCTATGTGGGGACTAAAATTGTAAGTCCGCGGATTTTAGCGATTATAGAAGGTCACGAGGTGGCAGTTTTGGTTGACAGTGGCAGTGAAGTGACTGCTATTTCCGAAAAATTTTATATTGAATTAAAAAATAAATTTAAAATCGTCGAGTTGCCCGTGAGTAATTTAACGGTAAGCGTTGCCGTTGGTAGTAAAAATACTTCGGTAAAACGACAGGTCCAATTGACCTTGAACGTAGGAAAATTTCATTTGACTTCGCCATTTTTAGTGGTACCGGGGTTATCCACCGACGTCTTAGTAGGAATTGACTGGTTATCCCGTTTTAAATGCGTAATTGACGTAGAAAATCAGCGCATTCGAATGAGAGGGGAGGAATTATCCAAATGCATTGTCACATTTCGAATGCCGCGTGAAAAAAAAATTACTTGTAGACATTTAGTGGTAAATGACATATTATCGTTTGATTCGGCTGAGGAGTGGTATCGACTTAAAGCACAAGATAAAAAATTGGCTGAAAATAATAAGAGTTTGGGGGATGAAAAATTAAATTCGAACAGAAACGAGAAAATATCAGATAACGCGAGATACATTCGACAGATTTCGAGTAGCACGGATTCGTTTACACAGGAAGTCGACAAATATGTTTTAAATTTGAATTCTTTAGATGATTATAGTAAGTCGTTGGTCAAAGATCTTTTATTAAAATACAAAGCTGTTTTTTCTACAGAACCGGGATGCACTAATGTGTACGAACATACGATTACGTTGACAAAAGAAAAAAGAGTTGTAAAGAAATCATATCCAGTTGCGTTGAGTCAGCGAAATGCAGTATCGAATAAAATAGAAAATTTATTGGCATTAAAAATATTAGAGCGATCCAATAGTGACTATTGCAATCCGTTGCGTATAGTAATAAAAAAGGACGGTACTATTCGACTCCTTTTAGATGCAAGATTTATCAATGCGTGGATTTTATCGGACAATGAATCACCCCCGAGGATAGAAGAAATACTTCAAAAATTTGAGGGCGCAAAGTTTTTGTCAACGAGAGACCTTGTATTGGGTTATTGGCAGATTCCATTGGAACAGGAATCTCGCAAATATACCGCTTTCTTGCATGAAGGTCATTTGTATCAGTTCACGAGAATTCCGTTTGGCCTTAAAACTGCGGGGAGTGGGTTTCTTCGCGCTCTCAATCTAGCGTTAGGACAAGAATTATCGGAGGTAATTTCATGCTATATAGACGACATATTGATAGCGTCAAAAACATTTGAAGAGCATATCGACCACTTGAGTCGATTATTCGAAAAATTAATTGAAGCCGGCTTTACGCTTAGTTTTAAAAAGTCGTTGTTTTTTGGAGAGGAAGTATCTTTTTTAGGCTTTCAATTGTCCGCGGCGGGGATTCGAGCGGATGCAAGTAGACTGTCGGTGATTGCAAATTTTCCGCCCCCATGTGATAAAAAACAACTTCAGGCCTTTTTAGGAGTCTGTGGTTATTATAGACGATTTAGCGTTAGACATGCTGATTTTATTACACCGTTTCGCGATTTGCTAAGTGATAAGGGTAGTTGGACATGGACTGATGAGCACATGGAAGCATTCGAGCAAATGAAGAAGAATTTCCTACGTGCGATGTCCTTGAGTCATTATTTGCCTGATAGAACGTTCCATGTACAGACGGATGCGAGCGATATGGGAATCAGCGGAATTTTGTATCAAATTGATGACGAAAATCATATCCGTATTATTTCGTTGACTAGTAGGGTATTGTCTGATGCAGAAACCCGGTATACCACCTCTGAAAAAGAACTTCTCGCGATAGTTCACTCTCTCATTAAATTTCGTATGTACCTGATCGGGTGGAAGTTTGAGATACAAACTGATCACCAAGCGTTAACGTATTTGCTAACAACGCCGTATCAAAATTCGCGATTGATGCGTTGGACTCTGTTCTTACAAGAATATAGCTTTAATATCTCTCATTGTCGAGGTTCAGACAATCTGGTAGCAGATTTTTTTAGTAGAAATTTCGGTAATAGTGTTATTGCAAGAAATGATTGCGATTTCTTGTTGGGTAAGCTGGTTCGGGTTGATCTGGAGGAGAAATCATTGATGCAGATGTCAAAATCTCGAGATACCCCAGTGATACCGATAAATTCGCAATTACTAGGAGAATTGCGAAATTTACGGTTATCACAGCAAAACGATCCTGAGACACGCGCGTTGATGAGCAAATCATCTAAGAAATTTCGCTTACAGGAGAATTTAGGAATTTTATATTATATGAATACTCATGATTCAAGAGTGAAAATAGTGATCCCGAGAAGTTTAGTGCCATTAGTGTTAAAGTCAGTACATAAGGAATTCGGTCATGCCGGTAGTTACAAGGTGCATCAATACCTTGAGCGTTATTTTTTTTTAAAGTATATGCGCCGTGATGTAAAATCGTATACGAGGAGTTGTGACTTATGTCAGCGTACAAAGCATTTGAACTATAAAATGGAGGGCGAGATGCAATTTGTCGAGTCCACAGAACCAAATGATCTTGTAGCAGTAGATTTTTACGGTCCGTTGCTTCTTTTCGAAGTTGGTGTCGCTTTACCCAATTAGAAGAGCAACTACTAAGGCTTGCCTGGCAAAACTTAAAACTCGATATTTTTATAAAATGGAGAAGCCGAAGAGAATTTTAAGTGATCACGGATCACAATTTACGTCCCCAGTGTGGAAGGCAGAATTGGAGGCCGAAGGCGTGAAAGTTCTTTTTTCGTCGATTCGTCACCCCCAATCTAACCCGGTGGAGCGAACTATGCGCGAGTTGGGCAGATTTTTTCGAACCTATTGCGATGCAAACCATGCCGGTTGGAGCAAATACATTCCGTTAATTCAAAATTGCCTAAATGTCATGAGTCATCAAAGTACGGGAGCTGTTCCGTTTGAGCTCCATTTCGGAAAATCTCCCAGAGATAAATTAGTGGAAATGTTTCCAATGTTGCGGGAAAGTTTGCCTTGGCGAGAAGTACAGTTGCAATTGGCGAAGGATAATATGCATCGTGCGTTTGAGAGACGAGTCGCGAGTAAGAAAGTATCGAGAATTGTTGATTTGAACGAAGGGGAATTAGTATTATTGAGAGTGCCACATTTGTCAGATGCAGCACGGCGGGTAACGCAAAAGTTCTTCCACTTATTTAAAGGTCCTTACAGAATTAAAATTTTAAATCGAAATGCCTTTGTTCTGGTTGATCATAATGATGACTTGCGGGTTAAAGGAACATACAACAGAGTCCACCTTCGCCGGTATTATCCGTCTGGTTCCTCTGAGTAAAAAAAAATGTTGCCTGACAAATTGATTCTCTTTATCTCTATTATTGAGAAATGTAGTATATCAGAAAGGAGTTTGTCTTGTCATGAGTATTCTCGGCCATGAGAGTTTGCTAGTCGAATTTGGATAGTTTTGTATTATTGTCGACGATTGAGATTATTGTGAATTTTAATGTTTTCTTTTAACGCACACCATTAAAATGGGGGATGATTGTAAGAATGAATTCCTATGAATATCGTCGCGAGATATGTAAATTCGCCAAAACGATGAAATTGATGTAAAGAGGGGGCAAACGAGCCCGTTCCCGCGAAAAGACAGAAAGACGAGTTAGTATGGTCAACCCACCCGTCCCCGAAATATCATAGGGAGACGGACCTCATAAACGTTTTTCTTTTTATTTGGTCGACGCACTTCGCGTCGGGAAACCAAGTTTTTTGCTACGCCCAATTGGGCGGTTGGTGGACAACCCTATTCTCATCTGCAATCAGTTTCTCAAACGAGGCGAATTGTCGCAAAGTTTGACTAAAGATTAATTTACACCACAATCTTGAGATATCGCCGCAATCTATTTAATTATTGACAACGGAAGGAATAATTGCTTTTTTACTTTCTACCCGTTTTTCGCTGGACCGTAGTGGAGCAGTTCCTGTCCATGACTGTATGAAATCCGACGCTTTTCGGAGTAACGACGCCACGTGCTAATATCGAGATAATCTGACTTCTACTTGTTTGTAGATATAAATTTTAATAAACTACTTTGCAGTGAGTTCTTTTAACGTTAATTGATTGGTTTGACCATACTATTTTTATTTGATTGTTCTTTAAAGTCATAAAATATTCGCAATTGTCTAGACCCATAACCCGTATGAGTGAGTGAAAAGAATTATTCGTAAATTTACCTTCTGATCAGAAATTAAGAATAGAAAATTGTTAAATTTATATTGAGTACTCGAGAGTATGATTATGAAAGAAAATATGTACGTCTGAGAATCGACTGTTGCTTTAATTTATTCAAAAATATATGTTCGTTTTTTCTGAACAACTTAAATTTATTTCTGTTAATAATCAAATCCTTTACAAAGCTAACTTTAAAAGGTTATATATTATAACAACTTTTCAAGAGAAAGGAAATTATTTCTATTAGTGTATTAAAATTGTGTTTGACTTTTACCTTTATCAAATTATTCGCAATTAACTGAATATTAATTGAAAATTTCTAATTATTGTCAAATAAATAACAACATAGACAGTCTAATTTTACTAATTGAAATAGTTCACATTAATTGTAGTTACTTTAAATTAATATAACTTAAATGCTTCATTACTTAAATATTGTTATTAGAATAAAAAACTAACTTTTGCTTATCAATAAACTTACATTTAACTAATTCAAATTCAGTAATTGAAAAGAATAACATACAAAATTATTTTTTATTTTCTGTAATTAAATGAGTATTCAATAATCCACAAATAAAAGGTGTGATTACTAAAATTTCTACATGTAGATAAAAAAAATGATTAACTGTTATATCACAAATATTAAAACAAGGAACATTAAACTAGTTCAATGATAAAAATTATATACTTTAAAGAATATTTTTTTAAGCCACATGTGATTTGCAATTTTTTTATAGTATTCACTTTAAAAAAGCTAAAAAAACTTTACTACAACTAAATTATAATTGAAATATGTATCTAACTATTATGAATTTCTTATTTTAGACGATGAAACACGATTTTATTTTTAAAAATATGATAACACATTAATTTATACCTTTGTAGAAGAAAGCGTTGATTTTCTTTGTTGTGTGAATTTACCACGTGCAGAATGCAATTTATTGCGTATGAGAGATGCGATGCAAATGAACGAGTGATCACTAAAATCAGAAAACCTTTCATCTACGGCGCCACCAGTTTCCTGATCACGTGAACAAAAAACAAATTCATTTCCTAATTGATTTCACATTAGATAAATTTTGCGCGAATTTCAAAAAACGATGCTCTAGCAGTTACGAATCTTGCTGTGAGAGTGAGTAAGGGAAGAGAGTTAAGGCCTAAGCACAACTACTTCGCGAATGTCGTTCGCGAACGCAAAGCATGAGTTAGAAAAGGATAGATATATATTTGTGTCTTTTTCTACCTCATGTGCCTCGTTCGCAAAGCTATTGTGCGTTGGACTTTAAAGAGTGGGGGTACAGAAAACACATTCTCTACTCTTCTCTTTAAATATTCTCACAAATTTTCTTATATTTTTATATATGAGTTTAAAAAATAACTATCAATACTATTTTATTTCAAAAAAATATTAATGGATCAATTTTTAAATATAATGTATTGAATAAAATTCTAAATTAATTATTTTTGTTATTATTATTATTATTATTATTATTATTATTATATTATATATAATTATTATTTTTATTTATTATTTATTTTCAGTTTTCTTTCTGTTATTATAAACTTTGTTTTGTAAAGAAAAAGGTATTTATCATGTATAAAAATAAATAATTATCTATTGTTTAAATTGAATTTCTGTCTCTGTAGTAGATTAACCCTGCAAGTTAATCTCTTTTGTGTTTAAATGTCATTAAAATGTAAATTCAGTTTTTTGGGAGATTTAAAACCATAAACATCACTACACAAGAAGTGAATGGCAAAAATTATTAATTACAATATAACTGCAAAATTGCGTATTTGATATTAGTTTAGTAATGTACTTTTTTTCTAAATGGAATATTTTGAAATTTTGTCTATCATAATAATTAAAAATTTTTTAATTTAATTTATTAATCCTTTTATGAAAATAATTAATTTTTGTGACAAATTAAATTTCTTTGCTAATACAATTTACCACTTTTAGTGTTACTAAACATTCACTCTAAAATGATTGTATAAAAAAATTGTAATATATTTATTTGTACATATCTTTAATTATTGCACAATTAATTGAAAACATTTATATAGTTTCTTTCTTGTTAAATAATTACTCATGTATGCCCTCAGATTATTCTGCTCCCTTGTTTGATTTAATTAAATTATTTATTAAGTTTTCATTAAAAAAAAAGAATATGAGAAACTACTTTTGATTGTAGGTGATTCAAGAAATTTTATTTGTATAAGAGAATATAAATGGTAAAAAAAAAGAAAAAAAATGGATTAGGCTCTGATGAGGGTAAATAGCTAAATTTTAGCTAAATAAAAAATTTGAAAAATAATTGCTGTCTTAAACATTGAACCTACTTTCCCATTTTTCGATTGTGAATTAGCAGCAGTATAATCTAAAATATTTCCTATTTCAAAAATAATTAAAAGTATAAGTTCAAGGTTTAAGATAATTTCGATAATTTCTACCTTATTGTTATAAATTTGCCGAGTGATAGCTTCAATCATTATTTAAAATAATTAATATTATTTTTTTTTTGTATTTCTACTTTTCAAAACTTTTGTAACTTTAAATCCCTTTGAAAGCGATGCTAAATCCATTTGGCAATTGTCATGAAAGTCAATTAAGTTTTCTGAAATATTTATAATATTTTATAAATGAATCGAAATTATTAATTTTTATATTTCTCACATTTCTTGCTTCCTCATAAAGGAAGCCTTATAGTGATGTCGATTTCCGAATTTTTTAAAATCAATTATTTTCACATATTTTCAAGTGTAGTATATATAATTCATCGAGAGGAACAAATGTCCGGATGTATGTGTGTATGTATGTGTGTGTGTGTGTGTATGTCACCGATTCTTGTGGACAAATTTTCTTTTGCACATCTTGATGGATTTTGATAAGATTTTGTAGGTGTATTACGGTCATGAATACCAAGAATCAGACAGAAGGATTTTCAAAAATATATTTAAAAAAAAAATTTCAAAATTTTTTTAATTTTTGAAAAAATTAATTTTTTGGTTTTTTGAAATAACTTTTTTCTACATTAAAATTTTTAATAATTCTTGTCAAAATTGCATTCCTGACATAAAAACGAATCGATTCATGTATATAAAGTATATATTTTATCAAAATTTATAGAATTAATAAATATTTTAATTTTTCACAAAAAATTAAAATTTTGTATTTTTGACATTTTATCATAACACTTTAAAATAATTATTCTATAATAAAAAATTGAATAATTAATATTTATTCAGGGTACTTTACCTGGTTTATTAATTATATTTAATAAACTATTATAATTATTTAACTTTTATTTTTAATGTTATACTAAATTGATATCTAAACAAAATCAAAAATATTAAATGTCAAATGAAGAAACTTCTCTCAATGCGAATGACGGTGTACAATATGTTTGATATATTATTCATTTTATATTTTTACAATAAATAATAATACATGAAAACTATTATTTGCTCTTATAAAACTTTTAATTTAATTAGTAAGTCGTATAAAATCGAGACGAGATTGAGACTTTTCTCGTCTCGTGTGCAGCCACAATTACAAAGAATAGAAGTTTTCTCATGGCCAAGTAATAAAATCTAATACAAGTGTATAAGAGTTAACAATTTTATACATACATACATACATATATATGTATATATATATATATATATATAAACTTACTGGCAAAGTTCCACATGGTAGAATGAACTCTGAATTTATCTTTCAAGGTTGTGTGATATGTTTCAATAATGTTATTGGTACGATGAATTTTCATGAAAACATTGAAAATTTCTGGAGTTACTCGATTTAACCATTGTCGTTCATAATATGCAAAAAAAGATTGAAATCTTTCTTGAATTTCAATATTTTGTAATTGACAAATTTCACGAAATGTCACTGAAATCAATTGCGCTGGCAATAAAGGCAAATCCATTATAAGTAACAACAAGTTGTTCATTTCATGACCATTTAGCTTCCTCAATATGTATTATTATATATAATTTTAAAAGTTAAATAATTATAATAGTTTATTAAATATAATTAATAAACCGGGTAAAGTACCCTTAATAAATATTAATTATTCAATTTTTTATTATAGAATAATTATTTTAAAGTGTTATGATAAAATGTCAAAAAATACAAAATTTTATTTTTTTGTGAAAAATTAAAATATTTATTAATTCTATAAATTTTGATGAAATATATACTTTATATACATGAATCGATTCGTTTTTATGTCAGGAATGCAATTTTGACAAGAATTATTAAAAATTTTAATATAGAAAAAAGTTATTTCAAAAAACCAAAAAATTAATTTTTTCAAAAATTAAAAAAATTATGAAAAAAAATTTTATTTTTAGATATTTTTGAAAATCCTTCTGTCTGATTCTTGGTATTATACACCTACAAAATCTTATCAAAATCCGTCAAGATGTGCTAGAGAAAATTTGTCCACAAGAATCGGTGACATACACACACACACACACACACACATACACACACACATACATACACACATACATCCGGACATTTGTTCCTCTCGATGAATTATATATACTACACTTGAAAATTTGTAAAAATAATTGATTTTAAAAAATTCGGAAATCGACATCACTATAAGGCTTCCTTTATGAGGAAGCAATAGATGCTTAGCTTCTTCATTATTTTTCAATAGCCCACGCAATCCAAGCTTGATTGCTTTCCTTAGAAGAGCCTATAAAAAATGATCGAAAATAAAAGATCAAACTTGTTATGATGATAAGATTTTAATAAAAAAATTTGTTAAGAAGCTTCGATTTTTTTAATCTTATTGTTAAATATATTTTTATTCTCTTTTCATTCTTTTCACAAAATAATGCTTTCTTTGCTTCTATTTATTATGAGATGTTTGTAATTAAATCAAATTTATTGATATTTTTTATATTTATTTTTAAGAATAAATAGAATTTTCACAAACTTAAAAAGAAATTGTAAGTCTGATGAATTGTAAGGAAAGTGTATCACAATTCACTTTCCTGACTTCTGACAATACTGCTTATTTTTGTCAATTTTTTTAAATAAACAAAATTTTAGTTTTTAATTCTTTTTTATTATCAAAAAATTTACTTACTTCTACAGTTATACTTTAAGTATTGTAAACAGAGAAATAACAGTGAAGAAAAAAGAATTCAATGATAGAACGGATTAAATTATTCATTATTTGTATTTTTTTAATAAAATAAAAATTACTTTGTTAAACTTGTCTAAATTAGTTTTTTTTCTATTTTTTTTATTTTTAAAAAGAAAGAATTTCTAATTGTTGTGAAATATTTTTAGAAGCATAAATTTAATATCATTTATTATATTAAATAATTTACAAAATTTTACCTACTTTTTTATAGTGAAACCAACAACCATGCAAAATTATATTTGGAAATACCGCTCTCAAAGCTGCTTTTAAGGGGATCCCACATACCGACAATGCAGATCTAAAATGGTGAAAAATCTGCAACGACCGTTTGTTGGAAAATATAAGATATTTTGACCTATAAATTTGACAAACTCACTTTTTAACATAAATACACAGGATGAGTATTTTATTTGTTGTAATTATTGAAAAAAAATTATTCATAAGAAATTAAATATGAACAGTTTTCATGTAACAGGTCTTTTGACAACAGCTCAAACTGCAACGACCATTTCTCGAAAACAACGAAACAAAATAATTTTTCCATTTGGGAAATTTAATTTAGTAGGAAAATACACAGGATGAGACTCATTTGCCATTCAGAAATAAATAAAAACTTTATTTTTCCCAAAGTATATAAGTGACAGCTGTTCGGTAGCACATGATATTTTATTTACTAACATTAGTTTTTCTTTAACAATTTTAACAAAATATATTTCTCCCATTGTGTATCTTTTATCACTAATGAATTTTCACTCGAAAAGAAGACATTATGTCTCATTGTTGTTAATTTAAAGTTAAAAATAATGAAAATTTGTCAGTTTTGGTACCTTTGGCGCCATCTCTTGGTTCTATGTATCACTAAACATCTGTCAGATGTGTTTTTCTTGTTGCAAATTGCTATACAATATAGTTTACATAAATTAAAGTTTTATATTCTTGTTTTCATATAGAATGAATCTTATTATGTGTATTTTTTATTGAAATTAAGTTTGTCAAATGGAAAAGTTATTTTGATTTTGTTGTTTTCAAGAAAAGGTCGTTGCAGTTTAGGCTGTTGGAAACTGCTCATATTTAATTTTTTATGAATAATTTTTTTTAATAATTACAACAAATAAAATACTCATCTTGTGTATTTATGTTAAAAAGTGAGTTTGTCAAATTTATAGTTTATTATATCTTATATTTTCCAAGAAACGGTCGTTGCAGATTTTTCACCATTTTAGATCTGCATTGTCGGTATGTGGGATCCCCTTAATGCACTTTCGTAGTCAGTCATTGCTTCGTCGATGAAAAATTCTGGTATTATTCTTTTAATACCTTCAAAAACGGCTTTTTAATTATTTGTTCATTATTTTGATTATACTTTATGTTTAAATTTAATTATTGTTAAAAAACTATTAATTAAATTGTATCATGAATTTGTATATTCTATGTTATGTATATTTTTGAATTTATTGTATTTTTATGGTTGTTCTCATGGTTTCCTGGAACAAAATAAAGAAATCTAATCTAATCTATATGCTTCTTTATTTTTTTTCCATAAGTACCCAAATACATGGTACAGCCTTTTAAAATGCAAGATGTGACAATTAGTTTTAATCATTAAAAAATTAACGAAAATTTTGTAAACAGCTATAAATTAGTAGACATCAATAACTTACATGATTGTATCTACGAGATAATATTGTTAGAAATTGCTGGGCTCCAACTCCATTTGGAACAATTTTAAAAGTAGAGTCAAGAAAAAAAACCTCTAACTGATGTTTCCCTTACGAATTCTGGATTCATAAAAATGACGGATTCTGAGGAGTCGTCACCTATTACTAATGACACGTTCATTGTACCCCTTTTACATTGCAGTAAATGTTTCCAGTTGTCAGAGTTTACTTCTTGAGTATAAGTTGGCATCGAGTGCACAGCGGGTGGACAATTTCTGTTTCTCCATTTGTACATTGCGCTTTCCATCCTACTGAAAGTCATGCTAACTGACGCTTTTTCATGACTGCAAATTGAATAAAACTTTGAACAAAGTATTAAACAAGTACACATTATAATAAAACAATAATAGTAATAATTATTATAACAATTTTTTTAAGAGTATGAGTATTTTATTTATTATTATTATTTTTCTAAAATATTAAAAAAAAGGAATACAAATTTTCTATTCAATCTTAAGAAATCAATAGATTTTTTCATTAGTTTTAAATTTCTAAATCGTAAAGTAAAATATAATTTTTTTTAATTTATTGTAATTTATTTTAATGATTAAAATAAATATTGACACGATGTTATGGAAATGAGTGAATATTGATGACAACCAAGGCGACTCAGTCCAAGAGAAAAACATAAACTTTTAAGGTTAGCATATACTCGGAACTTTAAATGTTTAAACATTTTAAAGTTTTTCATGCAATATTAATAAAAAATTTCCAAAAAAATTATTTACTTATTAACAAACAACTTCCTCATTGGAAGTTTGACAGGCCTTAAAGTTTTTCAGATAAACGAAGCGCTTGAAAGTGCTAAACCTATATTTTTTACATTGTCTTAAAAAGAAAATTATTATTTTGTTTTGTTTTAAATAATTTCTTTTTCTATGCTCCATTTAGATTCGAAAAATTCTGAACTTTTTTTTTATCAAAAACTACAACAAATTAACCAAAATATTACGTGTTGAAAATAAAAAACATTCAAATTCTTTGATTATTAAGAATGCAGCTTATTCTCATTATTTGGAAAAGAAAAAAGTTTTTAAAAATTTGTATAGAAGAAAAAAGATGTAGAATTTTATTCTCCACAAGAAACAATAATTAAAATGACATGGTTTGTTTATAAAAATTTATTAGGTATTACGTCTGCACAAATTATAAAAGTGGACTTTGTCATGCACGAGGTACATTAAAAAATGATACATTTGCGATGAGAGGTATTCATAGTCATCCACCAATTTTGGAAAAGTTAAAAGAACTTGCGTTTAAAAGGGAGTTGTGTCGTAAAGTTATTGAAACTACTGATAGTTACAAACAAGTCTACGATTCATGTCGTAAAAAGTGAGTATATTAAAAAATATTAATTGGATATACTTCCGAAAACAACCCCCGCCCGATTTTAATGAAACTTCATATACTTACGTAATTCTGTGCGCTGATTACGAAAATCATAGTGAAAATTGGCGCAAATTCGATTTTTATGGTGAAAACCATAAAAACACCATAAAATTGTGGTTTTTTGTGTTTTACTTCTAAGAATCGCAAAATAGTAAAAAATGTTATATATAAAAGTTGTAGATCTCTACAAAATACAACTTTAATGTTCTATACATTTTTTTGAAAAACTGTCAAATTTTCGAGAAAAATGCAAAAAACTTAAAAATACTATGTAAATTAGGTAATTTCTAATATTTTGATATTTCGCTTATCCATATTTCAGGGCTATTAGAAACAAGATCTAGTAACAATCAGCCCTTTTCAGGGCTATTAAAAACAAGATTTCGCTTTCGCTTTCGTGTGGTTTCTCTACGGTTTTTTTGGTAAATGAAAGCAATCGAAAAATAAATTAACTGTTTATCTTAAAAATTTGGAAAAACGTTCTTATTAGAAATTACCCAATTTACATAGTATTTTTAAGTTTTTTGCATTTTTCTCGAAAATTTGACAGTTTTTAAAAAAAATGTATAGAACATTAAAGTTGTATTTTGTAGAGATCTACGTGTCGATTGTTAAAAGTGTTTTAAATTGTCATTATAATTATTGTTTCTTGTGGAGAATAAAATTCTACATCTTTTTTCTTCTATACAAATTTTTAAAAACTTTTTTCTTTTCCAAATAATGAGAATAAGCTGCATTCTTAATAATCAAAGAATTTGAATGTTTTTTATTTTCAACACGTAATATTTTGGTTAATTTGTTGTAGTTTTTGATAAAAAAAAAGTTCAGAATTTTTCGAATCTAAATGGAGCATAGAAAAAGAAATTATTTAAAACAAAACAAAATAATAATTTTCTTTTTAAGACAATGTAAAAAATATAGGTTTAGCACTTTCAAGCGCTTCGTTTATCTGAAAAACTTTAAGGCCTGTCAAACTTCCAATGAGGAAGTTGTTTGTTAATAAGTAAATAATTTTTTTGGAAATTTTTTATTAATATTGCATGAAAAACTTTAAAATGTTTAAACATTTAAAGTTCCGAGTATATGCTAACCTTAAAAGTTTATGTTTTTCTCTTGGACTGAGTCGCCTTGGTTGTCATCAATATTCACTCATTTCCATAACATCGTGTCAATATTTATTTTAATCATTAAAATAAATTACAATAAATTAAAAAAAATTATATTTTACTTTACGATTTAGAAATTTAAAACTAATGAAAAAATCTATTGATTTCTTAAGATTGAATAGAAAATTTGTATTCCTTTTTTTTAATATTTTAGAAAAATAATAATAATAAATAAAATACTCATACTCTTAAAAAAATTGTTATAATAATTATTACTATTATTGTTTTATTATAATGTGTACTTGTTTAATACTTTGTTCAAAGTTTTATTCAATTTGCAGTCATGAAAAAGCGTCAGTTAGCATGACTTTCAGTAGGATGGAAAGCGCAATGTACAAATGGAGAAACAGAAATTGTCCACCCGCTGTGCACTCGATGCCAACTTATACTCAAGAAGTAAACTCTGACAACTGGAAACATTTACTGCAATGTAAAAGGGGTACAATGAACGTGTCATTAGTAATAGGTGACGACTCCTCAGAATCCGTCATTTTTATGAATCCAGAATTCGTAAGGGAAACATCAGTTAGAGGTTTTTTTTCTTGACTCTACTTTTAAAATTGTTCCAAATGGAGTTGGAGCCCAGCAATTTCTAACAATATTATCTCGTAGATACAATCATGTAAGTTATTGATGTCTACTAATTTATAGTTGTTTACAAAATTTTCGTTAATTTTTTAATGATTAAAACTAATTGTCACATCTTGCATTTTAAAAGGCTGTACCATGTATTTGGGTACTTATGGAAAAAAAATAAAGAAGCATATAGATTAGATTAGATTAGATTTCTTTATTTTGTTCCAGGAAACCATGAGAACAACCATAAAAATACAATAAATTCAAAAATATACATAACATAGAATATACAAATTCATGATACAATTTAATTAATAGTTTTTTAACAATAATTAAATTTAAACATAAAGTATAATCAAAATAATGAACAAATAATTAAAAAGCCGTTTTTGAAGGTATTAAAAGAATAATACCAGAATTTTTCATCGACGAAGCAATGACTGACTACGAAAGTGCATTAAAAGCAGCTTTGAGAGCGGTATTTCCAAATATAATTTTGCATGGTTGTTGGTTTCACTATAAAAAAGTAGGTAAAATTTTGTAAATTATTTAATATAATAAATGATATTAAATTTATGCTTCTAAAAATATTTCACAACAATTAGAAATTCTTTCTTTTTAAAAATAAAAAAATAGAAAAAAAACTAATTTAGACAAGTTTAACAAAGTAATTTTTATTTTATTAAAAAAATACAAATAATGAATAATTTAATCCGTTCTATCATTGAATTCTTTTTTCTTCACTGTTATTTCTCTGTTTACAATACTTAAAGTATAACTGTAGAAGTAAGTAAATTTTTTGATAATAAAAAAGAATTAAAAACTAAAATTTTGTTTATTTAAAAAAATTGACAAAAATAAGCAGTATTGTCAGAAGTCAGGAAAGTGAATTGTGATACACTTTCCTTACAATTCATCAGACTTACAATTTCTTTTTAAGTTTGTGAAAATTCTATTTATTCTTAAAAATAAATATAAAAAATATCAATAAATTTGATTTAATTACAAACATCTCATAATAAATAGAAGCAAAGAAAGCATTATTTTGTGAAAAGAATGAAAAGAGAATAAAAATATATTTAACAATAAGATTAAAAAAATCGAAGCTTCTTAACAAATTTTTTTATTAAAATCTTATCATCATAACAAGTTTGATCTTTTATTTTCGATCATTTTTTATAGGCTCTTCTAAGGAAAGCAATCAAGCTTGGATTGCGTGGGCTATTGAAAAATAATGAAGAAGCTAAGCATCTATTGCTTCCTTATAAAGGAAGCCTTATAGTGATGTCGATTTCCGAATTTTTTAAAATCAATTATTTTTACAAATTTTCAAGTGTAGTATATATAATTCGTCGAGAGGAACAAATGTCCGGATGTATGTGTGTATGTATGTGTGTGTGTATGTGTGTGTGTGTGTATGTCACCGATTCTTGTGGACAAATTTTCTCTAGCACATCTTGACGGATTTTGATAAGATTTTGTAGGTGTATTACGGTCATGAATACCAAGAATCAGACAGAAGGATTTTCAAAAATATCTAAAAATAAAATTTTTTTTCATAATTTTTTTAATTTTTGAAAAAATTAATTTTTTGGTTTTTTGAAATAACTTTTTTCTATATTAAAATTTTTAATAATTCTTGTCAAAATTGCATTCCTGACATAAAAACGAATCGATTCATGTATATAAAGTATATATTTCATCAAAATTTATAGAATTAATAAATATTTTAATTTTTC
Organism: Leptopilina myrica (nomen nudum); assembly: GCA_032872475.1. Lineage (NCBI taxonomy): Eukaryota > Metazoa > Arthropoda > Insecta > Hymenoptera > Figitidae > Leptopilina > Leptopilina myrica (nomen nudum). The sequence goes on along the minus strand of CM065462.1, from coordinate 14,378,569 downwards.
ACAAAAAAATAAAATTTTGTATTGCTTCCTCATAAAGGAAGCCTTATAGTGATGTCGATTTCCGAATTTTTTAAAATCAATTATTTTTACATATTTTCAAGTGTAGTATATATAATTCATCGAGAGGAACAAATGTCCGGATGTATGTATGCGTATGTATGTGTATATAAATTGAATAATTAATATTTATTTAGGGTACTTTACCCGGTTTATTAATTATATTTAATAAACTATTATAATTATTAAACTTTTAAAATTATATATAATAATACATATTGAGGAAGCTAAATGGTCATGAAATGAACAACTTGTTGTTACTTATAATGGATTTGCCTTTATTGCCAGCGCAATTGATTTCAGTGACATTTCGTGAAATTTGTCAATTACAAAATATTTGTATTTTATAGGAGCGACGGCACTTAAATTTACCTGCAAGAAAATCAATTCGTCCAAAAATGATGAATAGGATGTCGTTGGAAAGGTAATTAAATTATCTTTCAATCCATATATTACAGAATAAAATTGAATGAAAATTAAGAGAGCTACAGTCGATTCAAGATCAAATTTCCTGAAAATTTTGATGATTTTTAGACACTTGACTAAATTTTGATAATTTTTTCTACAACAAACAGTAGACAATATTTAGGTTTTAAATTTTTTATTGATAGCTTATTCCATTGAGAAACTTTTGAGCCCTTGTGGACCCTGATTGGATTCAAAATGAAAATTCTACACTTCATTTAGTGAACGAAACAACTTTGCCATTTTTAGTATACTTTTCAAGATTTGCAGCAAACATGCAAATAGTAAAACTAAGTTAAGTGCTAAAGTTACTAAAATCACACATCAAGGAATTCTAGAGTTGTTCAATTCGAATACAATGTCAAATATCCAAATTTCAAAATGGCGGATCCAATACGGCGGACAAGTTTTTTTAAAAATCGATTAAATTTATGACAATTTCGTTACTCGGGGTTTTTCGATGTCGTTGATGACGAGTCTGATGTCAGATTTAAAAAATTAAAAATGGTGGCTTTAATAGAGTGGACGAGTTTTGGCTCTCTGATTACAAATTCGATGTCATATTTTGAAAATTCAAAAAGGTGGATTCAGTCTATGCGAACATATTTTAAAAGTTTAAAGCTGAACTCATGAAAATTAATACATTAGGGTTTCTGGGGCCTCTAATTCCGAAACCAAAGTCGATTTTAAATTTTTTTAATTGATGTTATGTTGATGAAAGATAAAAACTTTACTCTAATTGCAATGAACTATCTAATTTTTAATTGTCAATTTTCTATAACTTTTTAAGTGCAATAGATTTTAAATCTCATTCGAAAATACAGACACTGAAAACATCAAGAAGGGGGATGAAGAATGTTAAAAGGCTCGAAAGCATTAAAAAAATAATTTTAATTTATTATTTTAAAACTTCTGTTTTTTAAATGTACTTTGATAAAGATAATTACATATATTTAAAACGTTTTGCAGTTAAAAAGTTATAGAAATTTATTGATAATTAATAATTAGATAGTTTATTGCAATTAGAGTAAAGTTTTTATTTTTTATCAACATAATATCAAATTAAAAATTTTAAAACCGACGTTGGTTAAGGAATTAGAGAACCCAGAAACCCTAAAGTATTAATTTTCATGAGATTATCTTTAAACTTTTAAAATATGTTCGCACAGACTGAATCCAACTCTTTGAGTTTTCAAAATATGACATCGAATTTGTAATCAGAGAGCCAAAACTCGTCCACTCTATTGAAGCCCCCATTTTTAATTTTTAAAATCTGACATCAGACTCGTCATCAACAACATCGAAAAACCCCGAGTAACGAAATTGTCATAAATTTAATCGGTTTTTAAAAAAACTTATCCGCCATATTGGATCCGCTATTTTGAAATTTTGATATTTGACATTGTATTCGAATTGACCAACTCTAGAATTCCTTAATGTGTGATTTTAGTAACTTTAGCACTTAACTTAATTTTACTATTTGCATGTTTGCTGCAAATCTTGAAAAGTATGCTAAAAATGGCAATGTAGTTTCGTTCACTAAGGGCCGATTACCGATTATCCTAATTATCCAAATTTGACTCGTTTAAGAACTTAAACAGCGATTTAACAGAAAAAATATTATTTTAACACCATATGTGGTGTTAAAATTACGCTCAATATTTTTAACTGACAGCTATTGAAAATATACACGAGAAATTATACATGTAGATTTGGACACATGTAAATACACGAAGAAAAGTTTTTACACGTATAATAATTTTGGCACTTATTAGGACACTAACCACTATAAAATTATAAAATATAAGTAAAATCAAAATTTTGTCAGTGCACGAACCATGGAACGCCCCAAAAAGTAAAAGTAGGAGAGAGAGAGAGAGAGAGAAAAAAAAACTAAAGAGTGTGTTGAATATCCAATCAGATTTTACGAACTCGGAAAAAGTTGTGGTTAAATAATTATGTTTATCTTTTAATCGACAATCAAAATAAAAGTAATTTTCATTCCGTTCTACGAAATTTGATAACAAATTTTTAATCACTGTTTACATAAATTAGGGTGACCAGACGTCCTGGTTTTCCGGGACACGTCCTGGTTTTCGAAAAAATTTGAGACGTCCTGGTTCTTGCCTAAAATGTCCTGGTTTTGAATAATAAAAATTTTTATGTATCTAAACCACTTTTTTCATTGACAAATACATTTTCTTATTTTTTCCTCAACTGTCCAACCTTGCTGGATGAAATGTTTGGAAATTTTAATAAGCAAGGTTGGGCAGTTAACAAAGAGTAGTGCATTCGACAACTTACCAATATATACTTAAAGTTAGGGTCACATTTCTAGAATTGCAAATTCTGATTGGCCGATTAAGTACGAAAATTATGATTTGCACTTTACATCAGGGTTGAGAAAGCACAGCACCAATTATGTTTTATGTAAAGTCCATGAATAAACCATCACTACCCACTTCTGGTCAAACTAGAAATATTGTTTGTTTATATACTTATCTATTAGTTTTTCAAAAATAAAAGAAACTTTCTAATTCATTGATTTGAAGATAATTTTGTTTTGAAAAGATAGAAAATACATAGCTAAAACGTTGGTTGTAATATCTAATTACTTTTTCTTCTCAATTTTTATCCAAGAAGATAAGTATTCGATAAAAATGCCAAAGCGAAAATGTTCATTTACAAATGAACTTCAAGATTAATATCTGTGTTTTCGCAAGGGTGAGAATGACACAACAGCTTTGTGCGAAATCTGTAAATGTTATATTTCAGTTGCAAATAGCGGTTAGTTTTTATTTCTTGATACTTTAAATTTATATATGTATTTTAAAGATTACTGGCTTGGTTTCCAATATTCTGCAATACTAAGTTTTCTCACAAGCAAAAAATGTCATAAATTGAAACTAAATTTTAGGTGGGACTGCCCTGCAGGATCACATCAACTCCGAAAAGCACAAACGAAATATACGGTCTGTTTCTACATCAAAATCTATTGATGATTTTGTTGTTAAGAAAAACTCCACACTTGGAGTGAAAGTAATGATCGCTGAAGGAGTACTCACATTTCACACTGTAAAACATCATATGTCTTATCGGTCGATGGATTGTACTTCGGTCCTTTTGCGTTCACTTTTTGAAGACTCTAATATAGCGACAAAAATATCATGCGCTCGCACAAAAACAGAAGCAATTGTAAATAAAGTACTGTCACCTCATTCTATTGAGAAAGTGCTAAACGAATTACTCGAAATTCCATTTATTGGAGTAGGGACTGATGCAAGCAATCATGGAGATATTAAATTATTTCCTATCGTTATCCAGTTTTTTGATGTACAATTAGGTGTTCAAGTGCGAATGATAGATTTATATGAAAGTAAAAATGAAAAAGCTATCACAATTTCTTCATTACTTATGAACCGTTTAGATCATTTAAAGTTGACGAATAAAGTAAATGCTTTCGTTGCTGATAATACTAATACAAACTTCGGAGGTCTAAGACGTGGTGGCGAGCAAAATGTTTTTCATTTACTAAAAGAGAAGTTAAATCCTCATTTAATAGGAATTGGGTGTCCAGCTCATATTTTGCATAATTCCGTACAAGCCGGGCTAGATCAGTTCGGTTTGTTTGATATTGATTCTCTCGTGCAAAAAATTTTCAATTATTTCTCTATTTATACTATCCGAACAAACGAATTGAAAGAACTTTGTGAATTTTTTGATATTGAACACCGCAATCTTTTACGTCACGTTAAAACACGTTGGTTGAGTTTGTTTCCATCTGTTCATAGACTTTTACAAATGTTTGAAGCTTTAAAATCATACTTTCTATCGATATCGCGACCACCAATGCAAATAAAAATTTTTTTTGAGCATGATGTCGGAGAATGCTTCTTGTGGTTTGTCCATTCACTTATGTCAGTTTTTCATGACAAAATGCAAATTCTTGAAAGAAAAGATAACAGTATCTTAGAAGTTGTTACTATTATTAATCAAATCTGTACCTCATTGCGTGAAAGGATAAATTCGAAATTTGTATCTTTAAATGTAAAAACTATTTTAATAAGACTTCGAAATGATGCAAAAGAAAATATCTGTGATGACTTCATAGCTAGAGTTCTAGTTGTTTATGAACACACTTTGGAATATCTGACAGAATGGACTAAACATTTTTCAGAATTTGAAGTTTTTAGATGGTTAGATTTTAAATCAAATTAGGATTTGAAATACGAAGCGATTGAAGAAGCAGTTCTATATTTAAGGGAAAAAGAAATTTTTATCGACGACTCAAAACTTTTTGATCAATTTGTAAATTTAAAAAATTTTCTAAACGCAAAAAATAACGAAGAAAGTTTTTTTAATCAAAATGCTAGCTCAAAAATGACAGCCTTCTTAATGAGAAATGCTAATAAAGAAAGCTGCTCAGAGATTTTAAAAATCGCTCAATTTTTTTTCGCAATTCCTGCTCACAATGCAAATTGTGAAAGGATTTTTTCTCTAATAAACAGTCAGTGGACAAATGAACGGAATCGGTTCACTGTTGAAAATATTCGGCATTTGATGATGGTGCAATTTAATTTTTCTGATTTTTCTTGTGAAAATTTTAAAAATTATTTAATGCGTCCAGAAAATTTACCACTAGTAAGAAAAATTGGTGCATCAGAAAAATATAATGGTTAATTATTTATGTATATGGCATATTATATTCAATGTATATAAATGTAAGAAATACATTAAAAGTCGAATTTATTTTCATTTAACAGTTCAGTGTCCTTTCTTAAACTTGAATTACCCGCCAAACTAAAAGACAGGGGAAGGGAGTGTCCTGGTTTTAAGTGCTAGGTATCTGGTCACCCTATACATAATCCCATGTACTTAATTCTCAAGAACCCATATATTTCTACTGAGACCAATTGTGATTGGCTATTAAAAATATTCATACTTGAAGAAGTTATATCATCGGTGAAATCGCGTGGTTATTGTAAAAATATAAAAATAAAAATCTGTAGGGGCGCTGGATGTGCTCTAGGCTGAAATTCAAAATAATATTTTTTAAACATAACCTAAAAATATATTAAAAAACTCACTGCTAAGACTCGAGAATTATATCGAAATCAAGAATCGACTACCCCGAGTCTGCGCAATGAGTTCTGTAATGTATTTGGAGGTTATGTTAAAAACTCTATTATTGTAAAAAAGTGGAATTATACAATGTTTCTCATTAATATAATGGTTTCAAAAATTGCTGCAAATTCTACAGTCTAACGTAAAATCAGAATATATGTAGACAAGTAGTCCTTCAATCCAGGAGAATATGTTTTGAAAAATTTCCAATGCATTATTTTTAATTTTGGCCTAGATAACATCCAGCGCCCCTTCAGTTTTCAGACAACATTCAACACACTTTCAACTCAAGAGAACCTATGGGCTGTGTTAAACGGAAGCGCACAACAAAATCTGCATCGCAAATGATGACAAAATTTAATCGTGAAACTCGGCCATTTCTAATGATTACAAACCATTTCGATTTGAAGGTTATAATTTCCATGTCAATATCTTTGTATTAATCGCTCATTAACTTATTAAACGGTCAAATTTGGGCAATTAAGTTAAACGGTGATTACTTTCCTTTAATCACCACTAGAATTATGGTGGAACGCATTCTTATAATTTAGATTGTTTAATCAAGAAATATTACATTAATTAAAGGTGGTGGAATAGTAGTAACTGTTAATCGTCGTTTAAAATATAATCCTAATTATTTAATCACGATATTAATTCTCCATGGTGAAATCGGCCCTAAATGTAGTGTAGAATTTTCATTTTTAATCCAATCAGGGTCCACAAAGGCTCAAAAGTTTCTCAATGGAATAAGCTATCAATAAAAAATTTAAAACCTAAATATTGTCTACTGTTTGTTGTAGAAAAAATTATCTAAAGTTAGTCAAGTGTCTAAAAATCATCAAAATTTCCATGAAATTTGATCTTGAATCGACTGTAGCTCTCTCAATTTTCATTCAATTTTATTCTGTAATATATGGATTAAAAGATAATTTAATTACCTTTCCAACGATATCCTATTCATCATTTTTGGACGAGTTGATTTTCCTACAGATAAATTTAAGTGCCGTCGCTCCTCAAAAATACAAAATTTGAAGCTACAAAAAAACTACACGAGGGAAAAAAATTAAAACTATGATTTTCTTAGTCAGAAAACACCTACTTCGATTGTCAAAAAAAGTTTTTAATTAGTAAACCTGTGTTTTGAAACCTTTCAAAATTTTTATAATGTAAAAAAGAAGAAAAGGCTATTAATATTATTTGTAGTTTTAATAACCAAGATTCTTTAAACTACTTTTAAATTAATGCCTCATTCAAATAAAAAATTAAAACAGAAAAATTGAGTTTGGTTTTAGAATAGCAATCAGTTTAGTTAATGAAACCGAACTAAATGGAACCGAATTTGTTTAGTTGCTAGAAACCGAGTGTTCGGTCAGTCCTATTTTAACGAGAGAGTTCGGTTGTGTCAAACAAACTTTCTTTTGAGCCAACCAAACATTTTTTTGCGTGTGAACAACCTGGAGAATTACATACAATTCAAGTTGGAAGGAAACTTTTGGATGTTTGTCGTGTAAATTATTTCAGTCCTTTCGTATCATCGTCATGTGGCAATAAGTATATCCTTGTTGTCATTTGTAATTTGACAAAATTCTTGTTATTATATGCGGTCAAAAATGTAACAGCGTCAATCACAGTTAAGATGTTGAGTAATTTTGTAAACAGATATGGTGCTCTGGGAAAATTAATCGCTGATAGAGGAACGTCGTTCACATCCGATATTTTTTTCAATTTTGTAAGCAACATGACATTTCACATGTTTTAAATTCGCCGAAGAATCCTCAAGCGAAAGGTCTCGTGGAAAGATTGAATGAGACAGGTTTACCGTTGTTACAAACTAATTTAATTGATGTTGAAGGTAAACATTGGGATTGTATTTTGAATAAAGTGGAGTGCGATTTAAATTCGTCGATTTCCAAAGCAACTGGTCAATCTCCTTTTGAGATGAACTACGGATATATACTACGATTTGAGGATGAATTGATGAGATCATTAACAATTGACGCAGAGGTTCTAACTATAAAGAGAATGAGAATGTCACATAACTTCAGGCATTTATTTTACATGTTATTGATGATTGGACCATCGTTAACTCGGGGTTAACCCGGGGCTCGTGCCGAAAACAATCTTAGAGTGATAACAGTATTTCTGTAATCAAAATTACAATGGTCTAACTACTTCCGTTCCTAAATACGGGCATAAATATGCCTGTATTTAATATTTTAATTACACCACCCTATTGAGGCCCATATTTAGAATCGTATTTACGGTCATATCTACACCCGTATTTACTGTCGTTTTTTTAGTAGGAACACGTTTTCGACACTCGCCATAGTTAACTCCTGGTTAATGATGATTGGTTTGTTTCAACAGAATGTTACTGTTCATTGGACTATCGTTAACTGAAAGATATCCCGGTCCGGGTGCCGAAAATAGCCGATGTTTAAAGAAGAAAGTTTCTTATTGAAAAAATGCACGTGTATTTTATACTTTGATTTTAAAAATCACTTTTTTAATAAAATCCACGTGTGATTATATGTGTAATTTATACTTTGATTAAAAAGTTTATTTTCTTTCAAAAATTCACGTGTAATTAATTATCTTTTAAGTTAAAATCTACATGACACGTGTATAATAACAGATGGATTTCATTCGGAAATGAATTTTAAATTTCTAGTATAAATAACACATTTAATTATACGAATATTTTTTAAATAGGACTATGATTTCGATTCCTTCAGAATATGTTTTGTGTTTTAGAAACTGTGACTATTTCAAATTCAACTGATTGTGGTGAAGATGCATCGAGTTTGCAGTAACGAGGAGATCATTAGTTCTGTTGCAAAGCTAATAATAATAGGACTTTTTATTCTTTCATTAGAATTCTGTGGTACTGCTGGTATGTGTATTATAAATTTCTTTCTTAAATGTTTGTGCCTGTTAGTATTGAGACAATATTATATGGGATCCTTATTTAAAACTATATATTGTAAAATAATATACAACAATATTTGTATCTTTTAAAACAATATAGTAGTAAAATAGTATTGCAGTAACCTGATTGAAATTCATTTCTTTTCAATTTTTTATTGACTGAAAATGCATTATAACAGCATCTGTAGATTGACATTCTGTATATTGATATATATGAAGCAACCCTATCGGCACAGAACATCAGGAACGTTTTTAGAACGTTCCTAAAACGTTTAATGTCTGGTAAGGGACATGAAACGTTTAAAACCGTTTTAGAAACGTCCTGAAAACGTACGGCGATTTTTCTGTCCACTGGGAATTCATTTCAAACCGTTCTACCAACAAAAAACAATCGCAAGGAGATAGATTTTCTAATATTTTTTATTGGGGCATTCTTTCTGAATCCGGCCACCCCCCTGCACACTTTATTTTTGAAAATAAAATGTTGTATTTATACTCAAAATTTGCGTAAGAAAGTCAAGTTTTTGATGCCGTCTGGCGAATTTTATTTCCATTTAGGGGTTGGGCAGTATGTTCTAAAAAAATCGCCCAAACTACCCTAAAAATATGGCCAATTGAGTGAATAACACAGAAAAATAAAGTAATCTTTCTTCTAACAGAGAAAAACATTTTATTTGTGTAGTTTTAACACTGTCCCCTCAAAATAATAAAAACCACCCCTAAAAATTACCCCCTAAACATAGGTTTAAAAAAGTTCCAATTTTTCTTTCAAAAATTGGTAAAAAAAATAAATATCATTTATGAGACTCGGGATTTAATCAGAATAGATTTTAATCAAATTTACCCCCATAAAAATAATGTCCAATCAACAAAAATCATCCCCCGTACATTAGTTGCCCAATTTGGTAATAATTCTCATAAACATAAACATAACATTTTTTTTAAAGATTATATAAGTTATGAAATTTTCTTACAATATATTATGTTTAAACTAAAACTAATATTAAGAAAAACAACCCCTAAAAATCATCCCCTAATCATAATTTTCACAAATTTCTAATTATTCTTAAAAAAATTGGTTAAAAAAAATAAATAACCTTTATGAGGCCGATTGGATTTTGTCAGAATATATTTTAATCAAATTTACCCCCATAAAAATAATTACCAATGAACAAAAATCATCCCCTGTACATTAGTTGCCCAATTTGGTTATTATTTTCGTGAACATCGACATAACATTTTTTTGTTAATTCTTTATACCATAGGAATTTTCCGACTTATACGTGAATGAAATTTAAAGAAAACGTAACCTTAAAAATCACCCCCTAAACATTATTTCCCCCACAACACCGAAACTTTACTAAAAATTTATTAAATATTTACTTGCATTATTCGGAATATCTAATTGCAATGTTTAATGAAAATTGTGTAAAGATTAATAATTAATAATAATTAATTTGTTACTAATTATTCAATTGTCATATAACTTTCCAAAAAACTTTTTTGGACTGTAATAAACAACTTTCTCACTGGAAGTTTGTTGCTGCTTAAAATTCGCTTGTTAAACAAAGCTCGTAAAAATTGCACTTCACGATTTTTGCAATTGTTCAGAAAAAAATTAATAACAATTTTATTTTTAACGAAAACAATTTTTTTCTTCTTTCATCATTCTCAGGATATTTCAACGAGTAATTTAGTTTTTATGTCATTGGAAAATATGCAAAATTGACTGAAATATCGCGAGTTGAAGTGAAAAATTTAATTAAATTTCATGTTTTTAAAAAAATGGTTTTTCTTTATTATTTCGAAAACGGTAATAGATAGAAAAAAATTTTATTAGAAAAAAAGTTGCGCAATCAAATTTTCTATAAGGATATGCATAATAAACAATTTAAATCAAAAGTTTAATTTTAAGTCCCCAAGGGCTAACGTTTTTCAGCGCGGCGAGTTTATGTGCCCTTCTTTGATCCGGCAGCTCAATTGAATCGTTTTAAAAAATAATAAATAATTATAACAATTTTTGAGCCGCCGGATAGTATAATTAAGTATACAATTTTTAATGATGTTCTATTTGCATTCTTATAGCCACAAAAATTAACAAAAAAAATTTTTAGAATTATTTTTAATTAAACCTCTTTATTTAAGTTATTACATTTTTTTAAAAACTTTTTTGGACAACAGGCCAACGAAAACCAGTTATTAGAAGTATATGCATGATTGATACTATCCTGCAGTGCAAATAATAACCTTCTTATGATAATTTTTCGCGGGTAAAACTAGCGACATCTGTTGGTGTTACATAGAAGATCGTTGTGAGTGAACTAATATTGTAGTTCACATTTTATTACTAGGTGGCTGCCTTTCTCACAAGAGACATTAATATCTAAATGTATATAAGTAAAGAGTGAATTCATTTATTTTTATTTGAAATTTTAAAAATTTATCACAGGTTTATACTTTTTATACTATTACATTGCTTTTTCAGTTCTCTAACATCTATCGTTCATATTGATTGATATTATTCAGGTATTATTTTTTTTCCGTTCTTTCTGTTTTTTATTAAAGTGCAGTTTATAAGTCATTTTTTTCACTAAAATTTTTAACTTTTATACAAAATTGGTATATTGGTTTTAAACGATTTTTAAAAATGTCCGCTAGTGAGCATAAGGACAGATGCGTAAATCTTTTTAGAAAACTTGGTGAAAAAGTTCATGTTGGTAAATATCTAAGAAAAATTCCTTCCCGAATTTTAGAGCATTTTCCTCACTTGCCTCTAAATTCAATGATTTGCAACAGTTGTTACAAAAGATTTCAAGCAGAGGTGGTGGACGATGATCAAGATACGGATGAGATGGACGTTGAGTCCTCGTTCACTTCTAATAATGACAATGATATTCCCATATTAAGTAGAGAACAAGAGCTAGAAGAAATCCTAAATGGTCTCAAAGAAAAATTCAGTACTGTTGATTGCAATGATCCCCTTCGATTGCGCATTCTAACTATTCTTCCATCATCCTGGAGTACCAGGAAGATAGCGAGAGAATTTAATACGAATCGACATTTGGCAGCAAAATCGAAACAATTGAAAGAAATGCGCGGCGTATTGGGTGAGACAATAAAAAAATGCGGAAAAAAGTTACCTCAAACTACTGTTGATAAGGTAAATGAATTTTATACCAGTGATCTTAATAGAAGGTTAATGCCCGGGATAAAGGATGTCGTTTCTGTGAAGAAAGATGGAAAGCGCACGCAAGTTCAAAAACGACTTCTTTTATTAGGTTTGAAAGAGCTGTACGTATTGTTTGAAGAATCTTACCCGGAATATAAGATTAGTTTCAGTGCATTTGCTAAGCTAAGGCCGAAAAATTGTATTCTTGCTGGTGCTGCCGGTACACATTCAGTATGTGTCTGTGTAATTCACTAAAATGTAAAACTGATGCTTGATGCAAAACATTAAAAACTGAAGATTTTGTGGATTTGCTAAGCAACAAATTAAAAATTCTTAAGAGTCATTCATTTATTGCTAAAGAGCAATCAAATTTTCTTGCACAAGAAAAGCTCAATCTCTCTGAAGGAGCTGTAATCGTGATGTTTGACTTTGCAGAAAAATACTCTTATGATTGCCAAGACGCTTCTCAGGCATTCCATTTCAATAATAATCAGTGCACAGTTTTTAATGTCATCTATTATTGGAAGGAAAATGGCGAATTGATACATAAAAGTAATGTGTTTTTGTCACCAAGTTTGAAACATGACACCGCAGCTGTGTACACTGTCCAAACCTTATTAATTCCAGAAATTAAGAAGACAGTAAAAAATGTAAAAAAGGTGATTTACATGACAGATGGTGCCAAACAACATTTTAAAAATAAATACCAGGTTGCAAATTTAATCCACCATAAAGAAGATTTTGGCATAGAAGCTGAATGGCATTACAGTGCAACTGCTCATGGCAAAAATAATTATGATGGCATTGGTGCAACCTTCAAAAGGGAAGCTTATAGATCTATCTTGCTTGCAAAACATGGAAACGAAATGTTAACATCAGAAGCTCTTTTCGCTTGGGCCAAGAACCATTTTCAAACCATAGACAATTTTTATTTCAGTCAAACAGACCATGCAAAAATAAGAAGGAAATTAAATAAAAGGTTTGACAAAGCACCATCAGTTCCAGAAATAAATAAGAACCATGGTCATATTGTAAACTCAGACAAAAAGAACACAGTAGTCTCAATAAAGAGATATTCGAATGCTCATAAAGGGGTAGAATGGTATCCACATAAAAAAAGATAAAGAAGACATGCAATACTGCTGTATTGATCGTAAAACTCATAAAAAACTGAAAAAATCCAATCGGCCCTCTTTAGGGCCACATTATGCCATACTATTAGACAAGCGATCTTAAAACTCAATAAAAACTGACAAAATCCAATCGGCTCTTTTCAGGGCCACATTATGCCATACTAATACACAAGCGATCTTAAAACTCAATAAAAACTAACAAAACCCAATCGGACCTTTTCAGGGCCACATTATGCCATACTAATACACAAGCGATCTAAAAACTCAATAAAAACTAACAAAATCCAATCGGCCCTTCTTAGGGCCACATTATGCCATACTAATACACAAGCGATCTTAAAACTCAATAAAAACTGACAAAATCCAATCGGACCTTTTCAGGGCCACATTATGCCATACTAATACACAAGCGATCTAAAAACTCAATAAAAACTAACAAAATCCAATCGGCCCTTCTTAGGGCCACATTATGCCATACTAATACACAAGCGATCTTAAAACTCAATAAAAACTGACAAAATCCAATCGGCCCTTTTCAGGGCCACATTATGCCATACTAATACACAAGCGATCTAAAAACTCAATAAAAACTAACAAAATCCAATCGGCCCTTCTTAGGGCCACATTATGCCATACTAATACACAAGCGATCTTAAAACTCAATAAAAACTGACAAAATCCAATTGGCCCTTTCCAGGGCCACATTATGCCATACTAATACACAAGCGATCTTAAAACTCAATAAAAACTGACAAAATCCAATCGGCTCTTTTCAGGGCCACATTATGCCATACTAATACACAAGCGATCTTAAAACTCAATAAAAACTGACAAAATCCAATCGGCTCTTTTCAGGGCCACATTATGCCATACTAATACACAAGCGATCTTAAAACTCAATAAAAACTGACAAAATCCAATCGGCCCTTTTCAGGGCCACATTATGTCATACTAATACACAAGCGATCTAAAAACTTAATAAAATCTGACAAAATCCCATTGGCCCTTTCCAGGGCCACATTATGCCATACTAATACACAAGCGATCTAAAAACTCAATAAAAACTGACAAAATCCAATTGGCCCTTTCCAGGGCCACATTATGCCATACTAATACACAAGCGATCTTAAAACTCAATAAAAACTGACAAAATCCAATTGGCCCTTTCCAGGGCCACATTATGCCATACTAATACACAAGCGATCTTAAAACTCAATAAAAACTGACAAAATCCAATCGGCCCTTTTCAGGGCCACATTATGCCATACTAATACACAAGCGATCTTAAAACTCAATAAAAACTGAAAAAATCCAGTTGGCCCTTTCCAGGGCCACATTATGGCATACTAATACACAAGCGATCTTAAAACTCAATAAAAACTGACAAAATCCAATTGGCCCTTTCCAGGGCCACATTATGCCATACTAATACACAAGCGATCTTAAAACTCAATAAAAACTGACAAAATCCAATTGGCCCTTTCCAGGGCCACATTATGCCATACTAATACACAAGCGATCTTAAAACTCAATAAAAACTGACAAAATCCAATCGGCCCTTTTCAGGGCCACATTATGCCATACTAATACACAAGCGATCTAAAAACTCAATAAAAACTAACAAAATCCAATCGGCCCTTCTTAGGGCCACATTATGCCATACTAATACACAAGCGATCTTAAAACTCAATAAAAACTGACAAAATCCAATTGGCCCTTTCCAGGGCCACATTATGCCATACTAATACACAAGCGATCTTAAAACTCAATAAAAACTGACAAAATCCAATCGGCTCTTTTCAGGGCCACATTATGCCATACTAATACACAAGCGATCTTAAAACTCAATAAAAACTGACAAAATCCAATCGGCTCTTTTCAGGGCCACATTATGCCATACTAATACACAAGCGATCTTAAAACTTAATAAAAACTAACAAAACCCAATCGGACCTTTACAGGGCCACATTATGCCATACTAATACACAAGCGATCTAAAAACTCAATAAAAACTAACAAAATCCAATCGGCCCTTCTTAGGGCCACATTATGCCATACTAATACACAAGCGATCTTAAAACTCAATAAAAACTGACAAAATCCAATCGGACCTTTTCAGGGCCACATTATGCCATACTAATACACAAGCGATCTAAAAACTCAATAAAAACTAACAAAATCCAATCGGCCCTTCTTAGGGCCACATTATGCCATACTAATACACAAGCGATCTTAAAACTCAATAAAAACTGACAAAATCCAATCGGACCTTTTCAGGGCCACATTATGCCAAAATAATACATAAAAGATCTACAAAATCAATAAAAACTAACAAAATCCAATTGGCTCTTTTGAGGGCCACATTATGCCATACTAATACACAAGCGATCTAAAAACTCAATAAAAACTGACAAAATCCAATTGGCCCTTTCCAGGGCCACATTATGCCATACTAATACACAAGCGATCTTAAAACTCAATAAAAACTGACAAAATCCAATTGGCCCTTTCCAGGGCCACATTATGCCATACTAATACACAAGCGATCTTAAAACTCAATAAAAACTGACAAAATCCAATCGGCCCTTTTCAGGGCCACATTATGCCATACTAATACACAAGCGATCTAAAAACTTAATAAAATCTGACAAAATCCAATTGGCCCTTTCCAGGGCCACATTATGCCATACTAATACACAAGCGATCTTAAAACTCAATAAAAAATGACAAAATCCAATCGGCTCTTTTCAGGGCCACATTATGCCATACTAATACACAAGCGATCTTAAAACTCAATAAAAACTAACAAAACCCAATCGGACCTTTTCAGGGCCACATTATGCCATACTAATACACAAGCGATCTAAAAACTCAATAAAAACTAACAAAATCCAATCGGCCCTTCTTAGGGCCACATTATGCCATACTAATACACAAGCGATCTTAAAACTCAATAAAAACTGACAAAATCCAATCGGACCTTTTCAGGGCCACATTATGCCATACTAATACACAAGCGATCTAAAAACTCAATAAAAACTAACAAAATCCAATCGGCCCTTCTTAGGGACACATTATGCCTTACTAATACACAAGCGATCTTAAAACTCAATAAAAACTGACAAAATCCAATCGCACCTTTTCAGGGCCACATTATGCCATACTAATACATAAGCGATCTAAAAACTCAATAAAAACTAACAAAATCCAATTGGCTCTTTTGAGGGCAACATTATGCCATACTAATACACAAGCGATCTTAAAACTCAATAAAAACTAACAAAATCCAATCGGACCTTTTCAGGGCCACATTATGCCATACTAATACACAAGCGATCTAAAAACTCAATAAAAACTGACAAAATCCAATTGGCCCTTTCCAGGGCCACATTATGCCATACTAATACACAAGCGATCTTAAAACTCAATAAAAACTGACAAAATCCAATCGGCCCTTTTCAGGGCCACATTATGCCATACTAATACACAAGCGATCTTAAAACTCAATAAAAACTGAAAAAATCCAGTTGGCCCTTTCCAGGGCCACATTATGGCATACTAATACACAAGCGATCTTAAAACTCAATAAAAACTGACAAAATCCAATTGGCCCTTTCCAGGGCCACATTATGCCATACTAATACACAAGCGATCTTAAAACTCAATAAAAACTGACAAAATCCAATTGGCCCTTTCCAGGGCCACATTATGCCATACTAATACACAAGCGATCTTAAAACTCAATAAAAACTGACAAAATCCAATCGGCCCTTTTCAGGGCCATATTATGCCATACTAATACACAAGCGATCTAAAAACTCAATAAAAACTAACAAAATCCAATCGGCCCTTCTTAGGGCCACATTATGCCATACTAATACACAAGCGATCTTAAAACTCAATAAAAACTGACAAAATCCAATTGGCCCTTTCCAGGGCCACATTATGCCATACTAATACACAAGCGATCTTAAAACTCAATAAAAACTGACAAAATCCAATCGGCTCTTTTCAGGGCCACATTATGCCATACTAATACACAAGCGATCTTAAAACTCAATAAAAACTGACAAAATCCAATCGGCTCTTTTCAGGGCCACATTATGCCATACTAATACACAAGCGATCTTAAAACTTAATAAAAACTAACAAAACCCAATCGGACCTTTACAGGGCCACATTATGCCATACTAATACACAAGCGATCTAAAAACTCAATAAAAACTAACAAAATCCAATCGGCCCTTCTTAGGGCCACATTATGCCATACTAATACACAAGCGATCTTAAAACTCAATAAAAACTGACAAAATCCAATCGGACCTTTTCAGGGCCACATTATGCCATACTAATACACAAGCGATCTAAAAACTCAATAAAAACTAACAAAATCCAATCGGCCCTTCTTAGGGCCACATTATGCCATACTAATACACAAGCGATCTTAAAACTCAATAAAAACTGACAAAATCCAATCGGACCTTTTCAGGGCAACATTATGCCATACTAATACATAAGCGATCTAAAAACTCAATAAAAACTAACAAAATCCAATTGGCTCTTTTGAGGGCCACATTATGCCATACTAATACACAAGCGATCTTAAAACTCAATAAAAACTAACAAAATCCAATTGGCTCTTTTGAGGGCCACATTATGCCCTACTAATACACAAGCGATCTTAAAACTCAATAAAAACTAACAAAATACAATCGGACCTTTTCAGGGCCACATTATGCCATACTAATACACAAGCGATCTAAAAACTTAATAAAATCTGACAAAATCCAATTGGCCCTTTCCAGGGCCACATTATGCCATACTAATACACAAGCGATCTAAAAACTCAATAAAAACTGACAAAATCCAATTGGCCCTTTCCAGGGCCACATTATGCCATACTAATACACAAGCGATCTTAAAACTCAATAAAAACTGAAAAAATCCAGTTGGCCCTTTCCAGGGCCACATTATGCCATACTAATACACAAGCGATCTTAAAACTCAATAAAAACTGACAAAATCCAATCGGCCCTTTTCAGGGCCACATTATGCCATACTAATACACAAGCGATCTAAAAACTCAATAAAAACTAACAAAATCCAATCGGCCCTTCTTAGGGCCACATTATGCCATACTAATACACAAGCGATCTTAAAACTCAATAAAAACTGAAAAAATCCAGTTGGCCCTTTCCAGGGCACCATTATGCCATACTAATACACAAGCGATCTAAAAACTCAATAAAAACTAACAAAATCCAATCGACCCTTCTTAGGGCCACATTATGGCATACTAATACACAAGCGATCTTAAAACTCAATAAAAACTGACAAAATCCAATCGGCCCTTTTTAGGGCCACATTATGTCATACTAATACACAAGCGATCTAAAAACTTAATAAAATCTAACAAAATCCAATTGGCCCTTTCCAGGGCCACATTATGCCATACTAATACACAAGCGATCTAAAAACTCAATAAAAACTGACAAAATCCAATTGGCCCTTTCCAGGGCCACATTATGCCATACTAATACACAAGCGATCTTAAAACTCAATAAAAACTGACAAAATCCAATTGGCCCTTTCCAGGGCCACATTATGCCATACTAATACACAAGCGATCTTAAAACTCAATAAAAACTGACAAAATCCAATCGGCCCTTTTCAGGACCACATTATGCCATACTAATACACAAGCGATCTAAAAACTTAATAAAATCTGACAAAATCCAATTGGCCCTTTCCAGGGCCACATTATGCCATACTAATACACAAGCGATCTTAAAACTCAATAAAAACTGACAAAATCCAATCAGCCCTTTTCAGGGCCACATTAGAACATATTTCCACATTATATTTAACATTATTTCCACATTAAAATAATTGGAAATATGTGAAAATTATGATTAGGGGATGATTTGCAGGGGTTATTTTTATTAATATTAGTTTTAGTTTAATCTTTAAACATAATATATATTGTGTGAAAATTCCATGACTTATACAATCTTTAAAAAAATGTCATGTTTATGTTCATGAGAATAATTACCAAATTGACCAAATAATGTACGGGGGATGATTTTTGTTGATTGGACATTATTTTTATGGGGGTAAATTTGATTAAAATATATTCTGATTAAATCACGGGCGTCATAAATGATATTTATTTTTTTTACCAATTTTTGAAAGAAAAATTGGAACTTTTTTAAATTTATGTTTAGGGGGAATTTTAAGGGGTGGTTTTTATTATTTTTAGGGGACAGTGTTAAAACTACATAAATAAAATGTTTTTCTCTCTGTTAGAAGAAAGATTACTTTATTTTTCTTTGTTATTCACTCAATTGGCCATATTTTTAGGGTAGTTTGGGCGATTTTTTGGACATACTGCCCAACCCCTAAATGGAAATAAAATTCTCCTGACGGCATCAAAAACTTGACTTTCCTACGCATATCTTGAGTATAAATACAACATTTTATCTTCAAAAATAAAGTGTGCAGGGGGGTGGCCGGATTCAGAAAGAATGCCCCTATGTAAAACATTAATTATTTTTGATATATTAAACACTAGTTCGAAAGAGAATTTCATGAACTTTCTATTGCTATTTTTTTAATTTCTGACAACTTCGTAGATAAATTGCTGTTTAAAATGTTAAACTCTTAATATCTCAAAACACCCCCGCGACGATTTTTATCAAAATTATATGAAAATAAAGCTTAAGTTTACTAGTTTCTATTAATCCCAACAAATGTCCATAATATATTAAATGGGAATAGAAACTAGGAAATTTACCCTTTATTTTCATGTAATTATAATAATTATTATAATATTATAATATTATAATAATTATAATAATACTAATACACAAGCGATCTTAAAACTCAATAAAAACTGAAAAAATCCAGTTGGCCCTTTCCAGGGCCACATTATGGCATACTAATACACAAGCGATCTTAAAACTCAATAAAAACTGACAAAATCCAATTGGCCCTTTCCAGGGCCACATTATGCCATACTAATACACAAGCGATCTTAAAACTCCATAAAAACTGACAAAATCCAATCGGCCCTTTTCAGGGCCACATTATGCCTTACTAATACACAAGCGATCTAAAAACTTAATAAAATCTGACAAAATCCAATTGGCCCTTTCCAGGGCCACATTATGCCATACTAATACACAAGCGATCTTAAAACTCAATAAAAACTGACAAAATCCAATCGGACCTTTTCAGGGCCACATTATGCCATACTAATACACAAGCGATCTAAAAACTCATTAAAAACTAACAAAATCCAATCGGCCCTTCTTAGGGCCACATTATGCCAAACTAATACACAAGCGATCTAAAAACTCATTAAAAACTAACAAAATCCAATCGGCCCTTCTTAGGGCCACATTATGCCATACTAATACACAAGCGATCTTAAAACTCAATAAAAACTGACAAAATCCAATCGCACCTTTTCAGGGCCACATTATGCCATACTAATACATAAGCGATCTAAAAACTCAATAAAAACTAACAAAATCCAATTGGCTCTTTTGAGGGCAACATTATGCCATACTAATACACAAGCGATCTTAAAACTCAATAAAAACTAACAAAATCCAATCGGACCTTTTCAGGGCCACATTATGCCATACTAATACACAAGCGATCTAAAAACTCAATAAAAACTGACAAAATCCAATTGGCCCTTTCCAGGGCCACATTATGCCATACTAATACACAAGCGATCTTAAAACTCAATAAAAACTGACAAAATCCAATCGGCCCTTTTCAGGGCCACATTATGCCATACTAATACACAAGCGATCTTAAAACTCAATAAAAACTGAAAAAATCCAGTTGGCCCTTTCCAGGGCCACATTATGGCATACTAATACACAAGCGATCTTAAAACTCAATAAAAACTGACAAAATCCAATTGGCCCTTTCCAGGGCCACATTATGCCATACTAATACACAAGCGATCTTAAAACTCAATAAAAACTGACAAAATCCAATTGGCCCTTTCCAGGGCCACATTATGCCATACTAATACACAAGCGATCTTAAAACTCAATAAAAACTGACAAAATCCAATCGGCCCTTTTCAGGGCCATATTATGCCATACTAATACACAAGCGATCTAAAAACTCAATAAAAACTAACAAAATCCAATCGGCCCTTCTTAGGGCCACATTATGCCATACTAATACACAAGCGATCTTAAAACTCAATAAAAACTGACAAAATCCAATTGGCCCTTTCCAGGGCCACATTATGCCATACTAATACACAAGCGATCTTAAAACTCAATAAAAACTGACAAAATCCAATCGGACCTTTTCAGGGCCACATTATGCCATACTAATACACAAGCGATCTTAAAACTCAATAAAAACTGACAAAATCCAATCGGCTCTTTTCAGGGCCACATTATGCCATACTAATACACAAGCGATCTTAAAACTCAATAAAAACTAACAAAACCCAATCGGACCTTTTCAGGGCCACATTATGCCATACTAATACACAAGCGATCTAAAAACTCAATAAAAACTAACAAAATCCAATCGGCCCTTCTTAGGGCCACATTATGCCATACTAATACACAAGCGATCTTAAAACTCAATAAAAACTGACAAAATCCAATCGGACCTTTTCAGGGCCACATTATGCCATACTAATACACAAGCGATCTAAAAACTCAATAAAAACTAACAAAATCCAATCGGCCCTTCTTAGGGCCACATTATGCCATACTAATACACAAGCGATCTTAAAACTCAATAAAAACTGACAAAATCCAATCGGACCTTTTCAGGGCCACATTATGCCATACTAATACATAAGCGATCTAAAAACTCAATAAAAACTAACAAAATCCAATTGGCTCTTTTGAGGGCCACATTATGCCATACTAATACACAAGCGATCTTAAAACTCAATAAAAACTAACAAAATCCAATCGGACCTTTTCAGGGCCACATTATGCCATACTAATACACAAGCGATCTAAAAACTTAATAAAATCTGACAAAATCCAATTGGCCCTTTCCAGGGCCACATTATGCCATACTAATACACAAGCGATCTTAAAACTCAATAAAAACTGACAAAATCCAATTGGCCCTTTCCAGGGCCACATTATGCCATACTAATACACAAGCGATCTTAAAACTCAATAAAAACTGACAAAATCCAATCGGCCTTTTTCAGGGCCACATTATGCCAAAATAATACACAAGCGATCTTAAAAACTCAATAAAAACTAACAAAATCCAAGCGGCCCTTGTGAGGGCCACATTATGCCATACTAATACACAAGCGATCTTTAAACTCATTAAAAACTGAAAATATCCAATGGGCACTTTCTAGGGCCACATTATGCCATACTAATACACAAGCGATCTAAAAACTCAATAAAAACTAACAAAATCCAATCGGCCCTTCTTAGGGCCACATTATGCCATACTAATACACAAGCGATCTTAAAACTCAATAAAAACTGACAAAATCCAGTTGGCCCTTTCCAGGGCCACATTATGCCATACTAATACACAAGCGATCTAAAAACTCAATAAAAACTGACAAAATCCAATTGGCCCTTTCCAGGGCCACATTATGCCATACTAATACACAAGCGATCTTAAAACTCAATAAAAACTGACAAAATCCAATCGGCCCTTTTCAGGGCCACATTATGCCATACTAATACACAAGCGATCTTAAAACTCAATAAAAACTGACAAAATCCAATCGGCCCTTTTCAGGGCCACATTATGCCATACTAATACACAAGCGATCTAAAAACTTAATAAAATCTGACAAAATCCAATTGGCCCTTTCCAGGGCCACATTATGCCATACTAATACACAAGCGATCTTAAAACTCAATAAAAACTGACAAAATCCAATCAGCCCTTTTCAGGGCCACATTAGAACATATTTCCACATTATATTTAACATTATTTCCACATTAGAATAATTGGAAATATGTGAAAATTATGATTAGGGGATGATTTGCAGGGGTTATTTTTATTAATATTAGTTTTAGTTTAATCTTTAAACATAATATATATTGTGTGAAAATTCCATGACTTATACAATCTTTAAAAAAATGTCATGTTTATGTTCATGAGAATAATTACCAAATTGACCAAATAATGTACGGGGGATGATTTTTGTTGATTGGACATTATTTTTATGGGGGTAAATTTGATTAAAATATATTCTGATTAAATCACGGGCCTCATAAATGATATTTATTTTTTTTACCAATTTTTGAAAGAAAAATTGGAACTTTTTTAAATTTATGTTTAGGGGGAATTTTTAGGGGTGGTTTTTATTATTTTTAGGGGACAGTGTTAAAACTACATAAATAAAATGTTTTTCTCTCTGTTAGAAGAAAGATTACTTTATTTTTCTTTGTTATTCACTCAATTGGCCATATTTTTAGGGTAGTTTGGGCGATTTTTTGGACATACTGCCCAACCCCTAAATGGAAATAAAATTCTCCTGACGGCATCAAAAACTTGACTTTCCTACGCATATCTTGAGTATAAATACAACATTTTATCTTCAAAAATAAAGTGTGCAGGGGGGTGGCCGGATTCAGAAAGAATGCCCCTATGTAAAACATTAATTATTTTTGATATATTAAACACTAGTTCGAAAGAGAATTTCATGAACTTTCTATTGCTATTTTTTTAATTTCTGCCAACTTCGTAGATAAATTGCTGTTTAAAATGTTAAACTCTTAATATCTCAAAACACCCCCGCGACGATTTTTATCAAAATTATATGAAAATAAAGCTTAAGTTTACTAGTTTCTATTAATCCCAACAAATGTCCATAATATATTAAATGGGAATAGAAACTAGGAAATTTACCCTTTATTTTCATGTAATTATAATAATTATTATAATATTATAATATTATAATAATTATAATAATACTAATACACAAGCGATCTTAAAACTCAATAAAAACTGAAAAAATCCAGTTGGCCCTTTCCAGGGCCACATTATGGCATACTAATACACAAGCGATCTTAAAACTCAATAAAAACTGACAAAATCCAATTGGCCCTTTCCAGGGCCACATTATGCCATACTAATACACAAGCGATCTTAAAACTCCATAAAAACTGACAAAATCCAATCGGCCCTTTTCAGGGCCACATTATGCCTTACTAATACACAAGCGATCTAAAAACTTAATAAAAACTGACAAAATCCAATTGGCCCTTTCCAGGGCCACATTATGCCATACTAATACACAAGCGATCTTAAAACTCAATAAAAACTGACAAAATCCAATCGGCCCTTTTCAGGGCCACATTATGCCATACTAATACACAAGCGATCTAAAAACTCAATAAAAACTAACAAAATCCAATCGGCCCTTCTTAGGGCCACATTATGCCATACTAATACACAAGCGATCTTAAAACTCAATAAAAACTAACAAAATCCAATCGGACCTTTTCAGGGCCACATTATGCCATACTAATACACAAGCGATCTAAAAACTCAATAAAAACTGACAAAATCCAATTGGCCCTTTCCAGGGCCACATTATGCCATACTAATACACAAGCGATCTAAAAACTCAATAAAAACTAACAAAACCCAATCGGACCTTTTCAGGGCCACATTATGCCATACTAATACACAAGCGATCTAAAAACTCAATAAAAACTGACAAAATCCAATCGGCCCTTTTCAGGGCCACATTATGCCATACTAATACACAAGCGATCTTAAAACTCAATAAAAACTGACAAAATCCAATCGGCCCTTTTCAGGGCCACATTATGCCATACTAATACACAAGCGATCTAAAAACTCAATAAAAACTGACAAAATCCAATTGGCCCTTTCCAGGGCCACATTATGCCATACTAATACACAAGCGATCTTAAAACTCAATAAAAACTGACAAAATCCAATTGGCCCTTTCCAGGGCCACATTATGCCATACTAATACACAAGCGATCTTAAAACTCAATAAAAACTGACAAAATCCAATTGGCCCTTTCCAGGGCCACATTATGCCATACTAATACACAAGCGATCTTAAAACTCAATAAAAACTGACAAAATCCAATCGGCCCTTTTCAGGGCCACATTATGCCATACTAATACACAAGCGATCTAAAAACTTAATAAAATCTGACAAAATCCAATTGGCCCTTTTCAGGGCCACATTATGCCATACTAATACACAAGCGATCTTAAAACTCAATAAAAACTGACAAAATCCAATTGGCCCTTTCCAGGGCCACATTATGCCATACTAATACACAAGCGATCTTAAAACTCAATAAAAACTGACAAAATCCAATCGGCCCTTTTCAGGGCCACATTATGCCATACTAATACACAAGCGATCTAAAAACTTAATAAAATCTGACAAAATCCAATTGGCCCTTTCCAGGGCCACATTATGCCATACTAATACACAAGCGATCTTAAAACTCAATAAAAAATGACAAAATCCAATCGGCTCTTTTCAGGGCCACATTATGCCATACTAATACACAAGCGATCTTAAAACTCAATAAAAACTAACAAAACCCAATCGGCCCTTTCCAGGGCTACATTATGGCATACTAATACACAAGCGATCTAAAAACTCAATAAAAACTAACAAAATCCAATCGGCCCTTCTTAGGGCCACATTATGCCATACTAATACACAAGCGATCTTAAAACTCAATAAAAACTGACAAAATCCAATCGGACCTTTTCAGGGCCACATTATGCCATACTAATACACAAGCGATCTAAAAACTCAATAAAAACTAACAAAATCCAATCGGCCCTTCTTAGGGCCACATTATGCCATACTAATACACAAGCGATCTTAAAACTCAATAAAAACTGACAAAATCCAATCGCACCTTTTCAGGGCCACATTATGCCATACTAATACATAAGCGATCTAAAAACTCAATAAAAACTAACAAAATCCAATTGGCTCTTTTGAGGGCAACATTATGCCATACTAATACACAAGCGATCTTAAAACTCAATAAAAACTAACAAAATCCAATCGGACCTTTTCAGGGCCACATTATGCCATACTAATACACAAGCGATCTAAAAACTCAATAAAAACTGATAAAATCCAATCGGCCCTTCTTAGGGCCACATTATGCCATACTAATACACAAGCGATCTTAAAACTCAATAAAAACTGACAAAATCCAATCGCACCTTTTCAGGGCCACATTATGCCATACTAATACATAAGCGATCTAAAAACTCAATAAAAACTAACAAAATCCAATTGGCTCTTTTGAGGGCCACATTATGCCATACTAATACACAAGCGATCTTAAAACTCAATAAAAACTAACAAAATCCAATCGGACCTTTTCAGGGCCACATTATGCCATACTAATACACAAGCGATCTAAAAACTCAATAAAAACTGATAAAATCCAATCGGCCCTTCTTAGGGCCACATTATGCCATAATCATCCCCAAGCGATCTTACAACTCAATAAAAACTGACAAAATCCAATCGGCCTTTCTTAGGGCCACATTATGCCATACTAATACACAAGCGATCTTAAAACTCAATAAAATCTGAAAAAATCCAGTTGGCCCTTT
Source organism: Leptopilina myrica (nomen nudum) (assembly GCA_032872475.1). NCBI lineage: Eukaryota > Metazoa > Arthropoda > Insecta > Hymenoptera > Figitidae > Leptopilina > Leptopilina myrica (nomen nudum). Next base: position 14,352,079 of record CM065462.1, on the reverse strand, counting down.
CCAGGGCCACATTATGGCATACTAATACACAAGCGATCTTAAAACTCAATAAAAACTGACAAAATCCACTTGGCCCTTTCCAGGGCCACATTATGCCATACTAATACACAAGCGATCTTAAAACTCAATAAAAACTGACAAAATCCAATCGGCTCTTTTCAGGGCCACATTATGCCATACTAATACACAAGCGATCTTAAAACTCAATAAAAACTAACAAAACCCAATCGGACCTTTTCAGGGCCACATTATGCCATACTAATACACAAGCGATCTAAAAACTCAATAAAAACTAACAAAATCCAATTGGCTCTTTTGAGGGCCACATTATGCCATACTAATACACAAGCGATCTCAAAACTCAATAAAAACTAACAAAATCCAATCGGACCTTTTCAGGGCCACATTATGCCATACTAATACACAAGCGATCTAAAAACTCAATAAAAACTGATAAAATCAAATCGGCCTTTTTCAGGGCCACATTATGCCAAAATAATACACAAGCGATCTAAAAACTCAATAAAAACTGACAAAATCCAATCGGCCCTTCTTAGGGCCACATTATGCCATACTAATACACAAGCGATCTTAAAACTCAATAAAAACTGAAAAAATCCAGTTGGCCCTTTCCAGGGCCACATTATGGCATACTAATACACAAGCGATCTTAAAACTCAATAAAAACTGACAAAATCCAATTGGCCCTTTCCAGGGCCACATTATGCCATACTAATACACAAGCGATCTTAAAACTCAATAAAAACTGACAAAATCCAATCGGCTCTTTTCAGGGCCACATTATGCCATACTAATACACAAGCGATCTTAAAACTCAATAAAAACTAACAAAATCCAATCGGACCTTTTCAGGGCCACATTATGCCATACTAATACACAAGCGATCTTAAAACTCAATAAAAACTGAAAAAATCCAGTTGGCCCTTTCCAGGGCCACATTATGGCATACTAATACACAAGCGATCTTAAAACTCAATAAAAACTGACAAAATCCAATTGGCCCTTTCCAGGGCCACATTATGCCATACTAATACACAAGCGATCTTAAAACTCCATAAAAACTGACAAAATCCAATCGGCCCTTTTCAGGGCCACATTATGCCATATTAATACACAAGTGATCCTAAAACTCAATAAAAACTGACAAAATCCAATCGGCCCTTTTCAGGGCCACGTTATGCCATATTAATACACAAGTGATCTTAAAACTCAATAAAAACTGACAAAATCCAGTTGGCCCTTTCCAGGGCCACATTATGCCATACTAATACACAAGCGATCTAAAAACTCAATAAAAACTAACAAAATCCAATCGACCCTTCTTAGGGCCACATTATGGCATACTAATACACAAGCGATCTTAAAACTCAATAAAAACTGACAAAATCCAATCGGCCCTTTTCAGGGCCACATTATGCCATACTAATACACAAGCGATCTAAAAACTTAATAAAATCTGACAAAATCCAATTGGCCCTTTCCAGGGCCACATTATGCCATACTAATACACAAGCGATCTAAAAACTCAATAAAAACTAACAAAATCCAATCGACCCTTCTTAGGGCCACATTATGGCATACTAATACACAAGCGATCTTAAAACTCAATAAAAACTGACAAAATCCAATCGGCCCTTTTCAGGGCCACATTATGTCATACTAATACACAAGCGATCTAAAAACTTAATAAAAACTGACAAAATCCAATCGCACCTTTTCAGGGCCACATTATGCCATACTAATACATAAGCGATCTAAAAACTCAATAAAAACTAACAAAATCCAATTGGCTCTTTTGAGGGCCACATTATGCCATACTAATACACAAGCGATCTTAAAACTCAATAAAAACTGACAAAATCCAATCGGCTCTTTTCAGGGCCACATTATGCCATACTAATACACAAGCGATCTTAAAACTCAATAAAAACTAACAAAATCCAATCGGACCTTTTCAGGGCCACATTATGCCATACTAATACACAAGCGATCTAAAAACTCAATAAAAACTGACAAAATCCAATCGGCCCTTTTCAGGGCCACATTATGCCATACTAATACACAAGCGATCTAAAAACTCAATAAAAACTAACAAAATCCAATCGGACCTTTTCAGGGCCACATTATGCCATACTAATACACAAGCGATCTTAAAACTCAATAAAAACTGACAAAATCCAATCGGCCCTTTTCAGGGCCACATTATGCCATATTAATACACAAGCGATCTTAAAACTCAATAAAAACTGACAAAATCCAATCGGCCCTTTTCAGGGCCACATTATGCCATACTAATACACAAGCGATCTTAAAACTCAATAAAAACTGACAAAATCCAATCGGCCCTTTTCAGGGCCACATTATGCCATACTAATACACAAGCGATCTTAAAACTCAATAAAAACTGACAAAATCCAATCGGCCCTTTCCAGGGCCACATTATGCCATACTAATACACAAGCGATCTTAAAACTCAATAAAAACTGACAAAATCCAATCGGCCCTTTTCAGGGCCACATTATGCCATACTAATACACAAGCGATCTAAAAACTCAATAAAAACTGACAAAATCCAATTGGCCCTTTCCAGGGCCACATTATGCCATACTAATACACAAGCGATCTTAAAACTCAATAAAAACTGACAAAATCCAATCGGCCCTTTTCAGGGCCACATTATGCCATACTAATACACAAGCGATCTTAAAACTCAATAAAAACTGACAAAATCCAATCGGACCTTTTCAGGGCCACATTATGCCATACTAATACACAAGCGATCTAAAAACTCAATAAAAACTAACAAAATCCAATCGGCCCTTCTTAGGGCCACATTATGCCATACTAATACACAAGCGATCTTAAAACTCAATAAAAACTGACAAAATCCAATCGGACCTTTTCAGGGCCACATTATGCCATACTAATACACAAGCGATCTAAAAACTCAATAAAAACTGACAAAATCCAATCGGCCCTTTCCAGGGCCACATTATGCCATACTAATACACAAGCGATCTTAAAACTCAATAAAAACTGACAAAATCCAATCGGCCCTTTTCAGGGCCACATTATGCCATACTAATACACAAGCGATCTAAAAACTCAATAAAAACTAACAAAATCCAATCGGCCCTTTTCAGGGCCACATTATGCCATACTAATACACAAGCGATCTTAAAACTCAATAAAAACTAACAAAATCCAATCGGACCTTTTCAGGGCCACATTATGCCATACTAATACACAAGCGATCTAAAAACTCAATAAAAACTGACAAAATCCAATCGGCCCTTTTCAGGGCCACATTATGCCATACTAATACACAAGCGATCTTAAAACTCAATAAAAACTGACAAAATCCAATTGGCCCTTTCCAGGGCCACATTATGCCATACTAATACACAAGCGATCTTAAAACTCAATAAAAACTAACAAACTCCAATTGGCCCTTTTCAGGGCCACATTATGCCATACTAATACACAAGCGATCTTAAAACTCAATAAAAACTTACAAAATCCAATCGGCCCTTTTCAGGGCCACATTATGCCATACTAATACACAAGCGATCTTAAAACTCAATAAAAACTGACAAAATCCAATCGGCCCTTTTCAGGGCCACATTATGCCATACTAATACACAAGCGATCTAAAAACTCAATAAAAACTAACAAAATCCAATCGGCTCTTTTCAGGGCCACATTATGCCATACTAATACACAAGCGATCTTAAAACTCAATAAAAACTGACAAAATCCAATCGGACCTTTTCAGGGCCACATTATGCCATACTAATACACAAGCGATCTAAAAACTCAATAAAAACTGATAAAATCCAATCGGCCTTTTTCAGGGCCACATTATGCCATACTAATACACAAGCGATCTTAAAACTCAATAAAAACTGACAAAATCCAATCGGCCCTTTTTAGGGCCACATTATGCCGTACTAATACACAAGCGATCTAAAAACTCAATAAAAACTAAAATCTAATTGGCCCTTTCCAGGGCCACATTATGCCATACTAATACACAAGCGATCTTAAAACTCAATAAAAACTGACAAAATCCAATTGGCCCTTTCCAGGGCCACATTATGCCATACTAATACACAAGCGATCTTAAAACTCAATAAAAACTGACAAAATCCAATCGGCCCTTTTCAGGGCCACATTATGCCATACTAATACACAAGCGATCTAAAAACTCAATAAAAACTAACAAAATCCAATCGGCCCTTCTTAGGGCCACATTATGCCATACTAATACACAAGCGATCTTAAAACTCAATAAAAACTGAAAAAATCCAGTTGGCCCTTTCCAGGGCCACATTATGCCATACTAATACACAAGCGATCTAAAAACTCAATAAAAACTAACAAAATCCAATCGACCCTTCTTAGGGCCACATTATGGCATACTAATACACAAGCGATCTTAAAACTCAATAAAAACTGACAAAATCCAATCGGCCCTTTTCAGGGCCACATTATGTCATACTAATACACAAGCGATCTAAAAACTTAATAAAATCTGACAAAATCCAATTGGCCCTTTCCAGGGCCACATTATGCCATACTAATACACAAGCGATCTAAAAACTCAATAAAAACTGACAAAATCCAATTGGCCCTTTCCAGGGCCACATTATGCCATACTAATACACAAGCGATCTTAAAACTCAATAAAAACTGACAAAATCCAATTGGCCCTTTCCAGGGCCACATTATGCCATACTAATACACAAGCGATCTTAAAACTCAATAAAAACTGACAAAATCCAATCGGCCCTTTTCAGGACCACATTATGCCATACTAATACACAAGCGATCTAAAAACTTAATAAAATCTGACAAAATCAAATTGGCCCTTTCCAGGGCCACATTATGCCATACTAATACACAAGCGATCTTAAAACTCAATAAAAACTGACAAAATCCAATCAGCCCTTTTCAGGGCCACATTAGAACATATTTCCACATTATATTTAACATTATTTCCACATTAAAATAATTGGAAATATGTGAAAATTATGATTAGGGGATGATTTGCAGGGGTTATTTTTATTAATATTAGTTTTAGTTTAATCTTTAAACATAATATATATTGTGTGAAAATTCCATGACTTATACAATCTTTAAAAAAATGTCATGTTTATGTTCATGAGAATAATTACCAAATTGACCAAATAATGTACGGGGGATGATTTTTGTTGATTGGACATTATTTTTATGGGGGTAAATTTGATTAAAATATATTCTGATTAAATCACGGGCGTCATAAATGATATTTATTTTTTTTACCAATTTTTGAAAGAAAAATTGGAACTTTTTTAAATTTATGTTTAGGGGGAATTTTAAGGGGTGGTTTTTATTATTTTTAGGGGACAGTGTTAAAACTACATAAATAAAATGTTTTTCTCTCTGTTAGAAGAAAGATTACTTTATTTTTCTTTGTTATTCACTCAATTGGCCATATTTTTAGGGTAGTTTGGGCGATTTTTTGGACATACTGCCCAACCCCTAAATGGAAATAAAATTCTCCTGACGGCATCAAAAACTTGACTTTCCTACGCATATCTTGAGTATAAATACAACATTTTATCTTCAAAAATAAAGTGTGCAGGGGGGTGGCCGGATTCAGAAAGAATGCCCCTATGTAAAACATTAATTATTTTTGATATATTAAACACTAGTTCGAAAGAGAATTTCATGAACTTTCTATTGCTATTTTTTTAATTTCTGCCAACTTCGTAGATAAATTGCTGTTTAAAATGTTAAACTCTTAATATCTCAAAACACCCCCGCGACGATTTTTATCAAAATTATATGAAAATAAAGCTTAAGTTTACTAGTTTCTATTAATCCCAACAAATGTCCATAATATATTAAATGGGAATAGAAACTAGGAAATTTACCCTTTATTTTCATGTAATTATAATAATTATTATAATATTATAATATTATAATAATTATAATAATACTAATACACAAGCGATCTTAAAACTCAATAAAAACTGAAAAAATCCAGTTGGCCCTTTCCAGGGCCACATTATGGCATACTAATACACAAGCGATCTTAAAACTCATTAAAAACTAACAAAATCCAATCGGCCCTTCTTAGGGCCACATTATGCCATACTAATACACAAGCGATCTTAAAACTCAATAAAAACTGACAAAATGCAAATTGGCCCTTTCCAGGGCCACATTATGCCATATTAATACACAAGTGATCTTAAAACTCAATAAAAACTGACAAAATCCAATCGGCCCTTTTCAGGGCCACATTATGCCATACTAATACACAAGTGATCTTAAAACTCAATAAAAACTGACAAAATCCAGTTGGCCCTTTCCAGGGCCACATTATGCCATACTAATACACAAGCGATCTAAAAACTCAATAAAAACTAACAAAATCCAATCGACCCTTCTTAGGGCCACATTATGGCATACTAATACACAAGCGATCTTAAAACTCAATAAAAACTGACAAAATCCAATCGGCCCTTTTCAGGGCCACATTATGCCATACTAATACACAAGCGATCTAAAAACTCAATAAAAACTGACAAAATCCAATTGGCCCTTTCCAGGGCCACATTATGCCATACTAATACACAAGCGATCTAAAAACTCAATAAAAACTGACAAAATCCAATTGGCCCTTTCCAGGGCCACATTATGCCATACTAATACACAAGCGATCTTAAAACTCAATAAAAACTGACAAAATCCAATCGGCCCTTTTCAGGGCCACATTATGCCATACTAATACACAAGCGATCTAAAAACTCAATAAAAACTGACAAAATCCAATCGGCCCTTTCCAGGGCCACATTATGCCATACTAATACACAAGCGATCTAAAAACTCAATAAAAACTGACAAAATCCAATTGGCCCTTTCCAGGGCCACATTATGCCATACTAATACACAAGCGATCTTAAAACTCAATAAAAACTGACAAAATCCAATCGGCCCTTTTCAGGGCCACATTATGCCATACTAATACACAAGCGATCTTAAAACTCAATAAAAACTGACAAAATCCAATCGGCCCTTTTCAGGGCCACATTATGCCATACTAATACACAAGCGATCTAAAAACTCAATAAAAACTGACAAAATCCAATCGGCCCTTTTCAGGGCCACATTATGCCATACTAATACACAAGCGATCTTAAAACTCAATAAAAACTAACAAAATCCAATCGGACCTTTTCAGGGCCACATTATGCCATACTAATACACAAGCGATCTTAAAACTCAATAAAAACTGACAAAATCCAATCGGCCCTTTTCAGGGCCACATTATGCCATACTAATACACAAGCGATCTTAAAACTCAATAAAAACTGACAAAATCCAATCGGACCTTTTCAGGGCCACATTATGCCATACTAATACACAAGCGATCTAAAAACTCAATAAAAACTAACAAAATCCAATCGGCCCTTCTTAGGGACACATTATGCCTTACTAATACACAAGCGATCTTAAAACTCAATAAAAACTGACAAAATCCAATCGCACCTTTTCAGGGCCACATTATGCCATACTAATACATAAGCGATCTAAAAACTCAATAAAAACTAACAAAATCCAATTGGCTCTTTTGAGGGCAACATTATGCCATACTAATACACAAGCGATCTTAAAACTCAATAAAAACTAACAAAATCCAATCGGACCTTTTCAGGGCCACATTATGCCATACTAATACACAAGCGATCTAAAAACTCAATAAAAACTGATAAAATCCAATCGGCCCTTCTTAGGGCCACATTATGCCATACTAATACACAAGCGATCTTAAAACTCAATAAAAACTGACAAAATCCAATCGGCCCTTTTCAGGGCCACATTATGCCATACTAATACACAAGCGATCTTAAAACTCAATAAAAACTGACAAAATCCAATTGGCCCTTTCCAGGGCCACATTATGCCATACTAATACACAAGCGATCTTAAAACTCAATAAAAACTGACAAAATCCAATCGGCCCTTTTCAGGGCCACATTATGCCATACTAATACACAAGCGATCTTAAAACTCAATAAAAACTAACAAAACCCAATCGGACCTTTTCAGGGCCACATTATGCCATACTAATACACAAGCGATCTAAAAACTCAATAAAAACTGACAAAATCCAATCGGCCCTTTTCAGGGCCACATTATGCCATACTAATACACAAGCGATCTAAAAACTCAATAAAAACTGACAAAATCCAATTGGCCCTTTCCAGGGCCACATTATGCCATACTAATACACAAGCGATCTTAAAACTCAATAAAAACTGACAAAATCCAATTGGCCCTTTCCAGGGCCACATTATGCCATACTAATACACAAGCGATCTTAAAACTCAATAAAAACTGACAAAATCCAATCGGCCCTTTTCAGGGCCACATTATGCCATACTAATACACAAGCGATCTTAAAACTCAATAAAAACTAACAAAACCCAATCGGCCCTTTCCAGGGCTACATTATGGCATACTAATACACAAGCGATCTAAAAACTCAATAAAAACTTACAAAATCCAATCGGCCCTTTTTAGGGCCACATTATGCCATACTAATACACAAGCGATCTAAAAACTCAATAAAAACTGATAAAATCCAATCGGCCTTTTTCAGGGCCACATTATGCCATACTAATACACAAGCGATCTTAAAACTCAATAAAAACTGACAAAATCCAATCGGACCTTTTCAGGGCAACATTATGCCATACTAATACATAAGCGATCTAAAAACTCAATAAAAACTGACAAAATCCAATCGGCCCTTCTTAGGGCCACATTATGCCATACTAATACACAAGCGATCTTAAAACTCAATAAAAACTGAAAAAATCCAGTTGGCCCTTTCCAGGGCCACATTATGCCATACTAATACACAAGCGATCTTAAAACTCAATAAAAACTGACAAAATCCAATTGGCCCTTTCCAGGGCCACATTATGCCATACTAATACACAAGCGATCTTAAAACTCAATAAAAACTGACAAAATCCAATTGGCCCTTTCCAGGGCCACATTATGCCATACTAATACACAAGCGATCTTAAAACTCAATAAAAACTGACAAAATCCAATCGGCCCTTTTCAGGGCCACATTATGCCATACTAATACACAAGCGATCTAAAAACTCAATAAAAACTAACAAAATCCAATCGGCCCTTCTTAGGGCCACATTATGCCATACTAATACACAAGCGATCTTAAAACTCAATAAAAACTGACAAAATCCAATCGCACCTTTTCAGGGCCACATTATGCCATACTAATACATAAGCGATCTAAAAACTCAATAAAAACTAACAAAATCCAATTGGCTCTTTTGAGGGCCACATTATGCCATACTAATACACAAGCGATCTTAAAACTCAATAAAAACTAACAAAATCCAATCGGACCTTTTCAGGGCCACATTATGCCATACTAATACACAAGCGATCTAAAAACTCAATAAAAACTGATAAAATCCAATCGGCCTTTTTCAGGGCCACATTATGCCAAAATAATACATAAAAGATCTAAAAACTCAATAAAAACTGACAAAATCCAATCGGCCCTTCTTAGGGCCACATTATGCCATACTAATACACAAGCGATCTTAAAACTCAATAAAAACTGAAAAAATCCAGTTGGCCCTTTCCAGGGCCACATTATGGCATACTAATACACAAGCGATCTTAAAACTCAATAAAAACTGACAAAATCCAATTGGCCCTTTCCAGGGCCACATTATGCCATACTAATACACAAGCGATCTTAAAACTCAATAAAAACTGACAAAATCCAATCGGCTCTTTTCAGGGCCACATTATGCCATACTAATACACAAGCGATCTTAAAACTCAATAAAAACTAACAAAACCCAATCGGACCTTTTCAGGGCCACATTATGCCATACTAATACACAAGCGATCTAAAAACTCAATAAAAACTGACAAAATCCAATCGGCCCTTTTCAGGGCCACATTATGCCATACTAATACACAAGCGATCTAAAAACTCAATAAAAACTGACAAAATCCAATCGGCCCTTCTTAGGGCCACATTATGCCATACTAATACACAAGCGATCTTAAAACTCAATAAAAACTGACAAAATCCAATTGGCCCTTTCCAGGGCCACATTATGCCATACTAATACACAAGCGATCTAAAAACTCAATAAAAACTAACAAAATCCAATCGGCCCTTCTTAGGGCCACATTATGCCATACTAATACACAAGCGATCTTAAAACTCAATAAAAACTGACAAAATCCAATCGGACCTTTTCAGGGCCACATTATGCCATACTAATACACAAGCGATCTAAAAACTCAATAAAAACTGATAAAATCCAATCGCACCTTTTCAGGGCCACATTATGCCATACTAATACACAAGCGATCTTAAAACTCAATAAAAACTAACAAAATCCAATCGGACCTTTTCAGGGCCACATTATGCCATACTAATACACAAGCGATCTTAAAACTCAATAAAAACTGACAAAATCCAATCGGCCTTTTTCAGGGCCACATTATGCCAAAATAATACATAAAAGATCTAAAAACTCAATAAAAACTGACAAAATCCAATCGGCCCTTCTTAGGGCCACATTATGCCATACTAATACACAAGCGATCTTAAAACTCAATAAAAACTGAAAAAATCCAGTTGGCCCTTTCCAGGGCCACATTATGGCATACTAATACACAAGCGATCTTAAAACTCAATAAAAACTGACAAAATCCAATTGGCCCTTTCCAGGGCCACATTATGCCATACTAATACACAAGCGATCTTAAAACTCAATAAAAACTGACAAAATCCAATTGGCCCTTTCCAGGGCCACATTATGCCATATTAATACACAAGTGATCTTAAAACTCAATAAAAACTGACAAAATCCAATCGGCCCTTTTCAGGGCCACATTATGCCATACTAATACACAAGTGATCTTAAAACTCAATAAAAACTGACAAAATCCAGTTGGCCCTTTCCAGGGCCACATTATGCCATACTAATACACAAGCGATCTAAAAACTCAATAAAAACTGACAATATCCAATTGGCCCTTTCCAGGGCCACATTATGCCATACTAATACACAAGCGATCTTAAAACTCAATAAAAACTGACAAAATCCAATCGGCCTTTTTCAGGGCCACATTATGCCAAAATAATACATAAAAGATCTAAAAACTCAATAAAAACTGACAAAATCCAATCGGCCCTCCTTAGGGCCACATTATGCCATACTAATACACAAGCGATCTTAAAACTCAATAAAAACTGAAAAAATCCAGTTGGCCCTTTCCAGGGCCACATTATGGCATACTAATACACAAGCGATCTTAAAACTCAATAAAAACTGACAAAATCCAATCGGCTCTTTTCAGGGCCACATTATGCCATACTAATACACAAGCGATCTTAAAACTCAATAAAAACTAACAAAATCCAATCGGACCTTTTCAGGGCCACATTATGCCATACTAATACACAAGCGATCTAAAAACTCAATAAAAACTAACAAAATCCAATCGGCCCTTCTTAGGGCCACATTATGCCATACTAATACACAAGCGATCTTAAAACTCAATAAAAACTGACAAAATCCAATCGGACCTTTTCAGGGCCACATTATGCCATACTAATACACAAGCGATCTGAAAACTCAATAAAAACTAACAAAATCCAATCGGCCCTTCTTAGGGCCACATTATGCCATACTAATACACAAGCGATCTTAAAACTCAATAAAAACTGACAAAATCCAATCGCACCTTTTCAGGGCCACATTATGCCATACTAATACATAAGCGATCTAAAAACTCAATAAAAACTAACAAAATCCAATCGGACCTTTTCAGGGCCACATTATGCCATACTAATACACAAGCGATCTAAAAACTCAATAAAAACTGATAAAATCCAATCGGCCTTTTTCAGGGCCACATTATGCCAAAATAATACATAAAAGATCTAAAAACTCAATAAAAACTGACAAAATCCAATCGGCCCTTCTTAGGGCCACATTATGCCATACTAATACACAAGCGATCTTAAAACTCAATAAAAACTGAAAAAATCCAGTTGGCCCTTTCCAGGGCCACATTATGGCATACTAATACACAAGCGATCTTAAAACTCAATAAAAACTGACAAAATCCACTTGGCCCTTTCCAGGGCCACATTATGCCATACTAATACACAAGCGATCTTAAAACTCAATAAAAACTGACAAAATCCAATCGGCTCTTTTCAGGGCCACATTATGCCATACTAATACACAAGCGATCTTAAAACTCAATAAAAACTAACAAAACCCAATCGGACCTTTTCAGGGCCACATTATGCCATACTAATACACAAGCGATCTAAAAACTCAATAAAAACTGATAAAATCCAATCGGCCTTTTTCAGGGCCACATTATGCCAAAATAATACATAAAAGATCTAAAAACTCAATAAAAACTGACAAAATCCAATCGGCCCTTCTTAGGGCCACATTATGCCATACTAATACACAAGCGATCTTAAAACTCAATAAAAACTGACAAAATCCAATCGGCCCTTTTCAGGGCCACATTATGCCATACTAATACACAAGCGATCTTAAAACTCAATAAAAACTGACAAAATCCAATCGCACCTTTTCAGGGCCACATTATGCCATACTAATACATAAGCGATCTAAAAACTCAATAAAAACTAACAAAATCCAATCGGCCCTTCTTAGGGCCACATTATGCCATACTAATACACAAGCGATCTTAAAACTCAATAAAAACTGACAAAATCCAATTGGCCCTTTCCAGGGCCACATTATGCCATACTAATACACAAGCGATCTTAAAACTCAATAAAAACTGACAAAATCCAATTGGCCCTTTCCAGGGCCACATTATGCCATACTAATACACAAGCGATCTTAAAACTCAATAAAAACTGACAAAATCCAATCGGCCCTTTTCAGGGCCACATTATGCCATACTAATACACAAGCGATCTAAAAACTCAATAAAAACTAACAAAATCCAATCGGCCCTTTTCAGGGCCACATTATGCCATACTAATACACAAGCGATCTTAAAACTCAATAAAAACTGACAAAATCCAATTGGCCCTTTTCAGGGCCACATTATGCCATACTAATACACAAGCGATCTTAAAACTCAATAAAAACTGACAAAATCCAATCGGACCTTTTCAGGGCCACATTATGCCATACTAATACACAAGCGATCTAAAAACTCAATAAAAACTAACAAAATCCAATCGACCCTTCTTAGGGCCACATTATGGCATACTAATACACAAGCGATCTAAAAACTCAATAAAAACTGATAAAATCCAATCGGCCCTTCTTAGGGCCACATTATGCCATACTAATACACAAGCGATCTTAAAACTCAATAAAAACTGACAAAATCCAATCGGACCTTTTCAGGGCCACATTATGCCATACTAATACACAAGCGATCTAAAAACTCAATAAAAACTAACAAAATCCAATCGGCCCTTCTTAGGGCCACATTATGCCATACTAATACACAAGCGATCTTAAAACTCAATAAAAACTGACAAAATCCAATCGCACCTTTTCAGGGCCACATTATGCCATACTAATACACAAGCGATCTTAAAACTCAATAAAAACTAACAAAATCCAATCGGACCTTTTCAGGGCCACATTATGCCATACTAATACACAAGCGATCTAAAAACTCAATAAAAACTGATAAAATCCAATCAGCCTTTTTCAGGGCCACATTATGCCAAAATAATACATAAAAGATCTAAAAACTCAATAAAAACTGACAAAATCCAATCGGCCCTTCTTAGGGCCACATTATGCCATACTAATACACAAGCGATCTTAAAAGTCAATAAAAACTGAAAAAATCCAGTTGGCCCTTTCCAGGGCCACATTATGGCATACTAATACACAAGCGATCTTAAAACTCAATAAAAACTGACAAAATCCAATTGGCCCTTTCCAGGGCCACATTATGCCATACTAATACACAAGCGATCTTAAAACTCAATAAAAACTGACAAAATCCAATCGGCTCTTTTCAGGGCCACATTATGCCATACTAATACACAAGCGATCTTAAAACTCAATAAAAACTAACAAAACCCAATCGGACCTTTTCAGGGCCACATTATGCCATACTAATACACAAGCGATCTAAAAACTCAATAAAAACTGATAAAATCCAATCGGCCTTTTTCAGGGCCACATTATGCCAAAATAATACATAAAAGATCTAAAAACTCAATAAAAACTGACAAAATCCAATCGGCTCTTTTCAGGGCCACATTATGCCATACTAATACACAAGCAATCTTAAAACTCAATAAAAACTAACAAAACCCAATCGGACCTTTTCAGGGCCACATTATGCCATACTAATACACAAGCGATCTAAAAACTCAATAAAAACTGATAAAATCCAATCGGCCTTTTTCAGGGCCACATTATGCCAAAATAATACATAAAAGATCTAAAAACTCAATAAAAACTGACAAAATCCAATCGGCTCTTTTCAGGGCCACATTATGCCATACTAATACACAAGCAATCTTAAAACTCAATAAAAACTAACAAAACCCAATCGGACCTTTTCAGGGCCACATTATGCCATACTAATACACAAGCGATCTAAAAACTCAATAAAAACTAACAAAATCCAATCGGCCCTTTCCAGGGCCACATTATGCCATACTAATACACAAGCGATCTAAAAACTCAATAAAAACTGACAAAATCCAATTGGCCCTTTCCAGGGCCACATTATGCCATACTAATACACAAGCGATCTTAAAACTCAATAAAAACTGACAAAATCCAATTGGCCCTTTCCAGGGCCACATTATGCCATACTAATACACAAGCGATCTTAAAACTTAATAAAAACTGACAAAATCCAATCGGCCCTTTTCAGGGCCACATTATGCCATACTAATACACAAGCGATCTAAAAACTTAATAAAATCTGACAAAATCCAATTGGCCCTTTCCAGGGCCACATTATGCCATACTAATACACAAGCGATCTAAAAACTCAATAAAAACTGACAAAATCCAATTGGCCCTTTCCAGGGCCACATTATGCCATACTAATACACAAGCGATCTTAAAACTCAATAAAAACTGACAAAATCCAATTGGCCCTTTCCAGGGCCACATTATGCCATACTAATACACAAGCGATCTTAAAACTCAATAAAAACTGACAAAATCCAATTAGTTTTAGTTTAATCTTTAAACATAATATATGTTGTGTGAAAATTCCATGACTTATACAATCTTTAAAAAAATGTCATGTTTATGTTCATGAGAATAATTACCAAATTGACCAAATAATGTACGGGGGATGATTTTTGTTGATTGGACATTATTTTTATGGGGGTAAATTTGATTAAAATATATTCTGATTAAATCACGGGCCTCATAAATGATATTTATTTTTTTTACCAATTTTTGAAAGAAAAATTGGAACTTTTTTAAATTTATGTTTAGGGGGAATTTTTAGGGGTGGTTTTTATTATTTTTAGGGGACAGTGTTAAAACTACATAAATAAAATGTTTTTCTCTCTGTTAGAAGAAAGATTACTTTATTTTTCTTTGTTATTCACTCAATTGGCCATATTTTTAGGGTAGTTTGGGCGATTTTTTGGACATACTGCCCAACCCCTAAATGGAAATAAAATTCTCCTGACGGCATCAAAAACTTGACTTTCCTACGCATATTTTGAGTATAAATACAACATTTTATCTTCAAAAATAAAGTGTGCAGGGGGGTGGCCGGATTCAGAAAGAATGCCCCTATGTAAAACATTAATTATTTTTGATATATTAAACACTAGTTCGAAAGAGAATTTCATGAACTTTCTATTGCTATTTTTTTAATTTCTGCCAACTTCGTAGATAAATTGCTGTTTAAAATGTTAAACTCTTAATATCTCAAAACACCCCCGCGACGATTTTTATCAAAATTATATGAAAATAAAGCTTAAGTTTACTAGTTTCTATTAATCCCAACAAATGTCCATAATATATTAAATGGGAATAGAAACTAGGAAATTTACCCTTTATTTTCATGTAATTATAATAAAAATCGTCGCGAGGGTGTTTTGAGATATTAAGAGTTTAACATTTTAAACAGCAATTTATCTACAAAATTGTCAGAAATTTAAAAAAATAGCAATAGAAAGCTCATAAAATTCCCTTTCGAAATAGTGTTTAACATAATATAAATAATTAAAGTTTTATATAATAGAAAACTGGGGGGGCTCCGCCCCCTGCGCGCTAACCCCCTGATTTTATAGTTACTTCTATTTATGGATAATATAAAGATTGTAAAATGCGATCTTATGACATTAGCCATTCTCAAATTTTAAATCTTTGTCATCAATTTTAAAGTGACATAACAGCCTGCAAGTAAACAAATTGTTTTGGCATAGGCTTTGACGTCCTATTTGGCGCTCCTATTTGAGGGGGCAAGCTCTGACTTGTTGGTAAAATACAGATCAAATTTTGACGTAAAGTGAGGCCGTTATTTATCCTCTTTTTGACCAATAGGTCGAAAATTAGGTCAAATTAGACATAGATTTTGACGTAATGGCGGCGATATCTCTTTATAAGATAGACAGATATTAGAAAATCTATCTCCTTATGATTTTTTTTGTCGGTGAAAAAAACAATAGGTCAAAAAAGAGGTCAATTTTGACATAAGTTTTGCCGGCCCATACTATAGGGGGCCCTTAGAAATCCTGACTCTGCGGCGGCAAAATGTTTTTATAAAATAGGGAGATATATGTATTTTAAGGGGTTTGGTCTAAGACCAATGTCTTGCCAAGTCGAGTTTCCGGTTTCGTTCTGTAGGGAAATCAGAGAGCAAGGCAAAGTCTTCAGCATATCCCATCATAGGTATCTCAACATGGTCATTTACCGACAGTCCTCTACATCCCCATTTGATAAAAAAGCGTCGATGTCCGATATAAATAAAAGAAACTCAAGTGGTCTAAGGACTTAGAAAATGTGGTCCAGGCCACTCCTTCCCTTGCTGAATCCACACTATTTTTTCGGAATCAAACCCCTTAAGTGTGGAGGTACGTCTATAGACGTACATTCTAAAGTGGGCTTCCAGTGTGAGGTACGTCTATAGACGTACATTTAAAAATATTGATAAAAGGCACAAAAACAAGTAAATTTACTTCACAAGTACTTTACTTATGGTACTTTCGACGCTGAATTCGATTTTCAAGTCAGATTTTGAAAATTCAATAAACAAAATCCAATATGGCTGCTCAAAAGTAGACTATTTTGAAGGATACTTTTATTGTATTAAATTTCAGGTCGCATACATTATCTTATCAAACTACTATCTCACACAATTATATAAAAGTGTTTTCGTGGTCCCTGATTTCGAATATGAAGTCAGATTTTCGAAATTTAAAATGGCGGATCCAATATGGCGGACGTATTTTTTTGAACTCATCGGATTGGCTTGAAACTTGTTACTCGGGGGTTTTCGGGGTCGCTGATTACGAATCTGATATTAGTTTTCAAAAATTCCAAATGGCGGATCCAACATGGCGGATGAGATTATAAAAAAGTAATCGGACTCGCTTGAAACTTACTACTCAGGGGTTTTCGGGGTCGCTGATTACGAATCTGATATTAGTTTTCAAAAATTCAAAATGGCGGATCCACTATGGCGGATGTATTTTTTTGAACTCATTGGTTTCGCTTGAATCTTGTTACTCGGGGGTTTTCTGGGTCGCTGATTACGAATCTGATAATAGTTTTCAAAAATTCAAAATGGCGGGTCCAATATGGCGAAAAAAATTATATTCTACCCCCGCAGTTTGCTAGTAAATTGTTTAAAAGTTATTTACAACCCCAGAGTGCACCACGTTGAGGTTAGCGGTAGGATTTTACACTCCTTTTTTTATTTTTTTTTGTTTTTTTTGTTTTTTTATTTTTTTGTTTTACTTTCTTAATTTTAAAATTTTTTTGTTTTTTTTTAATTTTATAAAAATTTAAACATATTAAAATAATTTTTTGAACTTATAATTTATAAATGTCGTCTTAAACATTTATAACAGTTTGATTTCTTAGTTGTGGAACTCTTTGAAGCAGAGAAAAGCACACAGAGGCACATTGCATTTTTCGCAAATGACTGCTGTTTCTTTTCTAATTTTTTTTCGTCGACACATGATGCATGGTTGAAATTTTTGTCTGCCATTTTCGTAGTTACCTTTACCTGCTGGAAAATGATTGTCAGAATTTGTTAGTCTTTTATCTAAACCTGGTACTTGTTTTTTTGAAGCGTTTTGTAATTTACGATGTACTTTGAGCAAATCTTCTACTATAAGAATTTTAAAATCTAAAAAGGTCATTGTAGTTTCAGAATGAAGAGCTTTGAAAATGACAAAAGAATTGTACAATGAAACATTGAGCAAATAGAAATAGACTTTTTAGTACCATTTTATTGTTTTTCGGGTAGTAGGATAAGCTGAAGTACTCTGATCCAATAAGTCAACTCCACCCATGTAGCTATTATATGCCATAACAATGTTTGGTTTCATTACTGGTTCTCCAGTTCTTGGTTTTTTTTTCCTGTGTCTATCAATTCTGGAGCATGTTTTGTGGTCAGCATAGACACAATTTTTTATCATGCCAAGCTATTAGACAGAGTTTTGGAGTATGAAAAACTTTCATTTCTCCCTTCTTGATGCATTTCGTGTTAATGTTTAATAAGTACCTTCGATTTAATCTCACCGTCCCACAGACGTTAGTTTTTTCATTGAGAAGTTGGTAAAATAAAGAAGGCGAGGAGTACCAATTGTCAATATATAATGTACGTCCTTGTCCACCAAGATCTAAGAGCATGTCTTTCACGACTTGTCCAGAAATACCAATACGTTTATCAATATAAGAGTCATTTCCTTTTTTTCCGATATACACTTTTATATTATAAGAATACCCAGTTTTTGACTCACACGTTTGATACAATTTAATTCCAAATCTGGTTCGTTTGTTTCTATTAAATTGCTTGAAACTCAAGCGACCTTTCCATAGCAATAAGAATTCATCTATAGCAATATTTTCTCCTGGACGATAAGTAGCCTGGAATTTTTCTAGCAAGTACTCTAAAACGGGACGAATTTTTACTAAAGCATCATTATTGCCATCATCACAATCAGATTGAAAATGCAACATACTTAGAATTAATCGAAATCTATCGTATGCCATGCAATTTTTAAAAGCTGGATTTTGTAGAGTAGGAGTCGTTGTCCAGTACATAGATAGTTGTGATTTTTTTATTATACCCATCAATATTACAAGGGCGTGAAAGGCATACATTTCGTCAATTTCTACAGGAGAAAATTTCAATATACGAGAGTTTTTCTTCAATTTCCCTTTTTCCATAAGGTTATTTTTTTACTCTCTGCGAAACTGTTTGTCTGTGCGCAAATTATATCGACAAGATTTTCGTCCCAAATTGTTTATAAAATTTCAACTGGAGAACTTCTAGTGGTTAATCCAGAAGATTCCATGATTGTCGTCCTTGAAGGGATGTATGATAGGATGAAATACATCTTGATCAGTTCATTTAAAATCTGATTTTAATTTTGACTGACGAGTACCTTAAGGAACGTCAGATTCTTCACATGATTCATCTGACTCTTTATCTGTAAGTAAATTTGAATTTTCTAAATCATCATTATTTATACTTTCATCTTTACAACCCGATTCACTTATCAAGAAATCATTGCTCTCGTCGTTACTACTAAAATCTATCTCTGAATCTGAATTGGTACCAAAAACCAATTGCCTCCGGCCGTTGTCTAAACTATTACTCAAATCACCACATAAATATAAAAAAAGCTATTGTCTTTTCGCTTACTGACAAAGCAATCAAGTATTCTGAAGCACACTATCAAAAAGAGAACTTAAAATATTGTCTTTCAAATATTACTAAAGAATAATTACCCTTATCGTTTTATCAAATGTAATATGGAAAGAAGAATCAATGTTATAAACATACAAGAAAAGCAAAATAATAATTACCGGCAAAAAAATTTTGATATTTTTAAAACATTGGTTATTCCATATATTCCTGACATGGCACAATCTATAATTTGTTTATGTAAATCATTAAAAATCTCGGTCATTTTTTCAACCCCTAATAAATTTCAAAAATTCCTATTACCTTCACCTAAGGATAAAATTCCGAAATTTGAAAAAACTAATGTAATCTACAAAGTTTCATGTGAAAATTGTAATGGAGTGAATATAGGACAAACAAAGAGACCCTTAAAAAAGAGAATCTATGAACACAACTATTCACAGATTCACAAAAAAGGTCAGACAGCCCTTTGTAAGCATTGCAAAGACCTAAACCATAATTTTAACTTCCATCAAGATACCATTAAAATTTTAGACTCAGAAAATTCTTTTAGATCACGTAATTTTTTGGAGATGTATTACATTACAAAATATAAAAATTCTATAAATTTCAGAACCGACACAGAAAACCGATTAATAATATATAATGATGTAATAAAAACTCTACATAGATTAACGTAATTTAATATTAGTTTGTAGGCATATTGTTAGTTATATGAATTGACCCGTATATTTTGTAAAAATGCACTTGTGAGCTAACCTTCATGTGATCCATTCATACATACTCAAAGGTTACATACTACTTCTGTATTCAAGTCACTTTATATATGAGAGCATGCTTTTTTCTTAGCTACTCTTTTTTTCTTAATGTTTTATTTATTATTTTTGAGGTAATATTATGACTTAGGGTTGATGTGAATTGAACACTTAAATTATGCGATGTTCCTAAAACCAAAGATGTCATAGCATAAGTTTTTATTTTTATTTATACGACTTTTTATAATAGAATGACTTGACACTTGAGGTTATGTTCTAACCGGGAACTTTCGCACTGTCAAAATACCCACAATAATAATAAATTCTTATTTAATTTATGTTTTCCATTATAATGCGGTAAGTCGTTTTGCTGTCCTTTTTATGTCTTATGTTGGAAATGTCTATAATGCTAAGAATACTTTCTTGTAATTTTTTTGTAGTCCTCATGAGCCATGTTCTATGGTGAAAATGCATTTGAGAATAAACATTGAATTTATACACTAGAAAAACTACATCTTTTTGGACCAAAGGCTATAAAAAATTACCCATTTTATTATTTATAAAATTAAAGTCCTTTAAAAAAACTTCAATTATTTCAAATTAATACTAGAAAGGCTTTGTAAAATATAATTAGTGATAAAAAATGAAAGTAGATTGATGCAGGTATCTAACACGCGTAATAAAAAAGTAAACGGTAAGCACTTAGAAGTCGGAATTAATACTTATTGTTTCTTGAATCAATTTGAGTAAATAAAATTCTATATTTGCTATAAATGTAGAAGTGTCCAAAATTAGACTTAGACTAATATACGATAATAAAACTATTTTATTATGGAAAAGTTGATTAATTTAAAATATCAAAACAAAAGACGAGGGAAGAAGACAATTTAAAATATCAAAACAAAAGACGAGCGAAAAAGACAATTTAAAATATTAAAACAAAAGACGAGCGAAGAAGACAAATTAAAATATCAAAACAAAAGACGAGTGAAGAAGACTCAGTTACAACAGTTTCTGGTTTTAATTCGTCTAAAATGATGTTAATGAATATGGTGCATAATTTAGTGTCCACAATTTATGGAAGTGTAATATATTGTAATTAAAATATTTAACCTGAAAATGTGAATCAATGTGAAACGTCGAAACGTAAAACAGCGAAACAAAAGACTAACGCGCTTGGGAAATGCAGTTATATACGTTCTTCTTATAATGACTTGTGCAAATTACGTTCTTTGAATAGGGAGTGTTCAAAAATCGTGTGCCTATTTCGGGTAGTGTTGCATTTATCTTACACACATAGTGTTCAAAACATAAAAAATGTAATGTATGATAATTTATTAAATTATCTGTAAATGTAAATATATTATCGGAACTCAGGACATGAAATATTAAATAACCTTATTTTTGAAACAATTTTAACATGTAACAGGTTTCAACAGAATCAAAGGAATTCAAAAAAATATGTTCGACATATTCGATCCGCTATTTTGAATTTTTAAAAATGGACTTCATATTCGTAATTATCGACCTCAAAAATCCCCGAGTAACAAGTTTCAAGCGAATCTGATTATTTTTTTAAAATCTCGTCCACCATATTGGACCCGCCATTTTGAATTTTTGAAAACTAATATCAGATTCGTAATCAGCGACCCGGAAAACCCCAGAGTAACAAGTTTCAAGCGAATCCAATGAGTTCAAAAAATACATCCGCCATATTGGATCCGCTATTTTGAATTTTTGAAAACTAATATCAGATTCGTAATCAGCGACCCTGAAAACTCCTGAGTAGTAAGTTTCAAGCGAGTCCGATTACTTTTTTAAAATCTCGTCCGCCATATTGGATCCGCCATTTCGAATTTTTGAAAACTAATATCAGATTCGTAATCAGCGACCCCGAAAACCCCCGAGTAACAAGTTTCAAGCGAATCCGATGAGTTCAAAAAAATACGTCCGCCATTTTGGATTTTTGAAAACTAATATAAGATTCGTAATCAGCGACCCCGAAAACCCAAATGTACCCAATGTTACAAATTTTGGTAGCCTAAAAAATTCTTAACATTTTTTACCCACATTTCAGATTTTTCTCCTCACAGCGAAGGGGTTAATTACGATGCCCAACGCGTAAGGCGGCCACAAAGAATCTGTGTGAAAATTTTTGCCACACAGCTTACCAATGTGATCGGCTTGTAGTTCTCAGGGGCATTGGGGTTACCTTTTTTGAAAAGTATGAAAGTGGTAAGTTTGCACCTTTCCTTAGGAACCTTCTCAGTTAAAAGAATTTTATTAAACAAGTTTTGCATATAAAGAAGCCTAAATTCTGAAGAACTGAAATCCTGACATGTTCCATCCAAGTCTCTGAGATACATAAAATATCAATTTCTCTCACCCTAAACACATAGTCCTTAAAATTTTTAATGCCGTAGACGTTCCAAAAAATTAATCGATCAGGTGAGGTTAAAGAGCATTTTGAATGTAAAAAAGAAGTAAGCCCATCTAAAGAGCCTAAATGTTATGGAGTTAATTGCTATTCCGCATCCGCTAAATCCAATTTTCTAGCAATGCCCGAACGAGATTCATGATACATCACAAGGATAGCCTTAGAGGAACTAAAGCCCAAAAAACTCACTAAATTTAATTTAGTAATAGGTTTCTTCTTTTTAGTAGAAGGTCTACCACGTTTAGAAGTTTTTTGAGGAGCTTGAGGTGTTGAAAATACAGATTCAGAAGTATCCTTCCTTTGGGGTGGACTATTCGTAGAAGTACCTTTAGATTGTGCTTCCTTCATTGTTTGATATTCTTTTTCCTAGTAAATCCAGGTGCTGAGACGAAGAGAAATATTATTGTTTCAAATCAGCGATAGCAAGTGTAAGCCCATCGATAGATGCAAATAAATGATTCCATCTCACTTCTTCAGTGAATTCACTGAGTGTTCATGATCATCGTAGTATTGATAGGCGTAAACAATAAGCACGTTAATTACACTTTAAATATAATCACTGTAAAATGACCGGAGACTAATAGTACTCAATAAAATTTACAAATAAAAATCGAGGAAAACCACAAAAACGGTCACAAAATTAATAATTGTTTTGTTTTTTAATGTACAATTAACACTGTCAATCGTATAAAAATATTTAGTCGTCATGAACAAAACTATAAGTAACAAAACGAATAAAACAATATACGAGAGGTACAGAAAATACGTGCGAACTCGACAACGGTTCAAGTGGAACTCTTATTTTGATATATTAATTAACTAATTAATGTTTAAATCGTAAAGGTTTTTAGAATGTTTTTGAAAAATTTTTAGTATTTAGTAATACTTTTCTAAAATTATTTTATTAGTTGGTATTTATATTTTTTGTAATAATTTATTAATATTATCTTTATTTTCATTCGCTTATTATAATTTTATTTTATATTTTCAATTAAATATTAATTACACAGGTTAACGAAAAAAGGCTTACTTTTTATTTATTATATATAATAGTGGTTTCAGAATTTTTTTGACGCTGAACACGATCCCGGGTCCAAAAATTGGCCATCACGTCAGGATTTTGAGAAAAATGGGGGTAAAGACCCCAAAATACAGTTTTTTGAGCGTTTTCAATATTTTTTTTCTCCTAAACCTGACGTGACAGAAACTTCTACATAGACTAGGGAGATAAAGAATATATTATTGACCGCACACATGTCAATAAGGTACCCTTTATCTCCCTAGGGCAATAATGGTTACTTTATTGACCAGCTGGGTTATATGAGAGAACTTAGCATGCACCGGTACAGGTAGCATAGAGTAACCATAATACGCCTTTGTTGTATAAAGCAAAGTATGGTACAAGGGAGGTAACCTCGTTTATGACCTCGCACAATATCGAAAAACTAGGACGTACCTCCCTTGTTGCATAATGTACTATTTTAAAATTATTTTAGATTCGTTTGAAAATTGTTACTTGAGGGTTTTTGGAGTCGCTGATTACGAATCCGATATAAGTTTTCAAAAATTAAAAATGGCGGATCCAAGATGGCGGATGTCAAAATTTATAACTGATTAGATTCGCTTGAAAATTGTTACTCCGAATTTTTCGGGGTCTAACCAGCAAAGGTAAGACTAATGTGAGTCCAACCAATTAAGGTAAGAATAATTTTAGTCCAACCAACCAAGGTAAGCATAGTTTGATTCTAACCAACAAAGGTAAGTTTAGTTTTAGTCCAACCAGCAAAGGTAAGAGTAGTTTGCTGGTTGGACTCACATTAGTCTTACCTTTGCTGGTTGGAGCCCAAAAACCCCCGAGTAACAATTTTCAAGCGAATCCGATTAATTATAAATTTTGACATCCGCCATTTTGAATTTTTGAAAATTAATGTCGAATTCGTAATCAGCGACCCCAAAAACCCCTGAGTAACATTTTTTAAGCGAATCCGATCAATTATAAATTTTGACATCCGCTATATTGGATTCGCCATTTTGAATTTTTAAAAACTAATGTCGGATTCGTAATCAGCGACTCGAAAAACCCCCGAGTAGAACTCGGCTGTCGATAAACCGGTTATACTTAGTAGAGGTTTTTTACAGTTTTCCTCTCCACTGGCGAGAAAACCCATTAGACAGGTGATCCAGGAAAATGCGAGTACTCCTAATTTTCAAGTCGCTCTGTAGTCGCAATTTAATTATTAAGTAATAACAATGTTTGTAAGAAAATTTCTACGGTTGTAAAAACACTTGTATAGACAAGATTGTAGGCTTAAGACGAGTGTATAAACAAATAAAAAATATGTGTTAAATATGTTATGTCCGAAGATATAATATAGTTCGATATAGTTAATAACGTAATATTAACTTGATATTTGAACCTAGACTAAAAAGTTTAATAGTACGGAAATCTTTTAATCAGTTTTAATAAATTAAATTGTCTTTAAATTGTGTATTTACAAATATGTGTTAAAGAAAAGAAATTAACGAATAGAGAATTGAAAATATGTATAGCCTACTCGCTTAGTAAAATAAGGTTAGCAACTATACATTTTTTTAACCGCGCGTTCTTTCTATTTAAAATGTCATCATGAAACTCGCATTAACAAGTTTCTTTTTTTGACGAAAAAGAATTTGTAAAGAGTAGTAGAAAATAAAATTGTGTGTAAATTGAATGTAAAATGACTGAATTAATTGTATAAATTTTATTCTATAAACTTCCCGTGTAGAAATTGAAACGTGGTAGTCATCCGGCCCTGATCAGGTTAAATAGGGCACTGATTTGGAAATGAAACACTTTTTCTGATCAGGTCCTGAAGTGGTGTTTTAAAAAAAGGCCACATCAGGGCCTTATAAGACCCTGATCACAACCTGATTTGGTATTTTATAAGTATACTTATATAATGAATTAGCTTATTTTATCTGCAGTTAAATTTATTTCTATCATTTTATGTAAAAATAAAAGGTTGATTTTAATATACAAATTGTTTTATTTCTTTTCAATAAAAAACTAAAATTTTGTTAAAAAATTAAAATGATTGACAAATCGAAATTTTGCAGATTTTATTCTCTCTCTTTCTAAAGAAAAATAGAAAATTATGCAAATTTTAGTAAAAAAAGAAAATTATTTGCATCATTTCTATTTTCAAATATTAATTTTGTAAAAAATACTGAATTTTTTTGAAAAAGGAAAAAAATAATTTTTTTAATTAATTACAATTTTTCAAAAAAATGTCAATTTATGTATATTTTTTTTTGTTTACAATTAGAATATTATATTCGTACCTTCAGATTCAGAAAAAACATTTTTTTAGTTTCATAAGAATTTAGAACATTTTGGAACATTTCTTCGAATTCATTTTAATTAATTATTATTTATTTTCACTCAAACTGTTTCTTTTTCGTTGAAAATGACGTTAAAAGAATTATAAATAATTGAATGTGGTTTTTTCGAAGTAATCTGGAATCTGATAAGGTCCTAATCAGGCCCTGGTCAAGGCCTGAAGAATGGCTAAGATAAGTAAATCCTGATCAGGGCCAAACCACAAATACAATTTACTTAAGGCAATTTCTACACGGGTTCCTTTGGTAGTTAATTAAAAATTTCGGAAAATAAACAGGCAGCAAAATATTTCGTCATTGAATCGTGGTTGTCGACATTAGAATTTCTGGACCAAAGAAAAAGTCTTTTTCGAACCCCGGGCAACCCTGGCGATTCATTTTTGTTGTTTTTTCACAGTCTAAACCGTGGTTGTCTACCTTAGAATTTTTGGACCAAAGAAAAAGTCTTTTTCGCACCCCGGACAACCCTGGCATCACATTTTTGTCGTTTTTCACAGTCTAAACCGTGGTCGTCGAAATTAGATTTTTTAAAACAAAGAAAAAGTCTTTTTCGAACCTCAGACAATCCTGGCGATACATTTTTGTCCTTTTTTTACAGTCTAAACCGTGGCTGTCGAACTTAGATTTTTTGGACCAAAGAAAAAGTCTTTTTCGAAACCCGGACAACCCTGGCAATACATTTTTTGAGTTTTTTCACAGTCTAAACCGTGGCTGTCAAACTTAAAATTTATGGTCCAAAGAAAAAGTCTTTTTTGAACCCCGGACAACGCTGGGGATTCACTATTGTCGTTTTTTCACAGTCTAAACCATGGCTGTCGACCTTAGAATTTCTAGACCAAAGAAAAAGTCTTTTTCGAATCCCGGACAACCCTGGCATCACATTTTTGTCGTTTTTCACAGTCTAAACCGTGGTTGTCGAAATTAGATTTTTTAAACCAAAGAAAAAATCTTTTTCGTACTTCAGACAATCCTGGCGATACATTTTTGTCCGTTTTTACAGTCTAAACCGTGGCTGTCGAACTTAGATTTTTTGGACCAAAGAAAAAGTCTTTTTCGAACCCCGGACAACCCTGGCATCACATTTTTGTCGTTTTTCACAGTCTAAACCGTGGCTGTCGTACTTAGAATTTTTGGACCAAAGAAAAAGTCTTTTTTGAACCCCGGACAACCCTGGCGATTCATTATTGTCGTTTTTTTACAGTCTAAACCGTGGCTGTCAAACTTAGATTTATTGGACCAAAGAAAAAGTCTTTTTCGAACCCCGGACAACCCTGGCAAGACATTTTTTGAGTTTTTTCGCAGTCTAAACCGTGGTTGTCTACCTTAGAATTTTTGGACCAAAGAAAAAGTCTTTTTCGCACCCCGGACAACCCTGCCGATACATTATTGTCCTTTTTTTACAGTCAAAACTGTGGTTGTCGAACTTAGATTTTTTGGACCAAAGAAAAAGTCTTTTTCGAACCCCGGACAACCCTGGCATCACATTTTTGTCGTTTTTCACAGTCTAAACCGTGGTTGTCGAAATTAGATTTTTTAAACCAAAGAAAAAGTCTTTTTCGAACCTCAGACAATCCTGGCGATACATTTTTGTCCGTTTTTACAGTCTAAACCGTGGCTGTCGAACTTAGATTTTTTGGACCAAAGAAAAAGTCTTTTTCGAACCCCGGACAACCCTGGCATCACATTTTTGTCGTTTTTCACAGTCTAAACCGTGGCTGTCGTACTTAGAATTTTTGGACCAAAGAAAAAGTCTTTTTTGAACCCCGGACAACCCTGGCGATTCATTATTGTCGTTTTTTTACAGTCTAAACCGTGGCTGTCAAACTTAGATTTATTGGACCAAAGAAAAAGTCTTTTTCGAACCCCGGACAACCCTGGCAAGACATTTTTTGAGTTTTTTCGCAGTCTAAACCGTGGTTGTCTACCTTAGAATTTTTGGACCAAAGAAAAAGTCTTTTTCGCACCCCGGACAACCCTGCCGATACATTATTGTCCTTTTTTTACAGTCAAAACTGTGGTTGTCGAACTTAGATTTTTTGGACCAAAGAAAAAGTCTTTTTCGAACCCCGGACAACCCTGGCATCACATTTTTGTCGTTTTTCACAAGTCTAACCGTGGTTGTCGAAATTAGATTTTTTAAACCAAAGAAAAAGGCTTTTTCGAACCTCAGACAATCCTGGCGATACATTTTTGTCCTTTTTTTACAGTCTAAACCGTGGCTGTCGAACTTAGATTTTTTGGATCAAAGAAAAAGTCTTTTTCGAACCCCGGACAACCCTGGCAATACATTTTTTGAGTTTTTTCACAGTCTAAACCGTAGCTGTCAAACTTAAAATTTTTGGTCCAAAGAAAAAGTCTTTTTTGAACCCCGGACAACCCTGGCGATTCATTATTGTCGTTTTTTTACAGTCTAAACCGTGGTTGTCGAAATAAGACTTTTTAAACCAAAGATAAAAGTCTTTTTCGAACCCTGGACAATCTTAGCGATATATTTTTGTCTTTTATTCACAGACTAAACCGAGGCTGTCGATCTTAGAATTTTTAAACCAAAGAAAAAGTCTTTTTCAAACCCCGGAGAACCCTGGTGATTCATTATTGTCGTTTTTTCGCAGTCTAAACCGTGGTTGTCGAAATTAGACTTTTTAAACCAAACATAAAAGTCTTTTTCGAACCCCGGACAATCTTGGCGATATATTTTTGTCGTTTTTTACAGTCTAAACCGTAGCTGTCAAACTTAAAATTTTTGGTACAAAGAAAAAGTCTTTTTTAAACCCCGGACAACCGTGGCGTCACATTTTTGTCCTTTTTTCACAGTCTAAACAGTGGCTGTCGAACTTAGAATTTTTGGACCAAAGAAAAAATCTTTTTCGGAACCCGGACAACCCTGGCGATACATTTTTGTTCTGTTTTCACAGTCTAAACCGTGACTGTCGAACTTAGAATTTTTGGACCGAAGAAAAAGTCTTTTTCGAAACCCGGTCAACCCTGGCGATACATTTTTGTTCTTTTTTTACAGTCTAAACCGTGGTTGTCGAACTTAGAATTTTTGGACCAAAGAAAAAGTCTTTTTCGAAACCCGGACAACTCTGGCGATACATTTTTGTTCTTTTTTCACAGTCTAAACCGTGGCTGTCGAACTTAGAATTTTTGGACCAAAGAAAAAGTCTTTTTCGAAACCCGGACAACACTGCACGGAAAATTTTTCGGGCGAGCTGCGTTCTCCGCGCGTAGAGAAGGTTTCCTAAAAGAGAGAAGGCATATCGCCTTGGAAATGGGTGAGCTTCTTTCTCTACTGGGTTTGCTGCTCACCCAGTGTTGGACGAGCTGCCCTGAAAGTCAGTGGTACATACACGACTGTTAGAGCAGCTCGTCCAATGCTGGCCTGCTGCGTTATCTTTTTGCGACTACTGCTCCACCAGACGTGAAGTTGCGTAGCGTTACTAGAGCAAATAGAGTTGCTCGCCCAAAAACTTTTCCGTGTGGCATCACATTTTTGTTCTTTTTTCACAGTCTAAACCGTGGTTGTCGAACTTAGAATTTTTGGACCAAAGAAAAAGTCTTTTTCGAAACCCGCACAACCCTGGGGTCACATTTTTGTCGTTTTTCACAGTCTAAACCGTGGCTGTCAAACTTAGAATTTTTGGACCAAAGAAAAAATCTTTTTCGGAACCCGGACAATCCGGGCGATACATTTTTGTCCTTTTTTCACAGTCTAAACAGTTGCTGTCGAACTTAGAATTTTTTGACCAAAAAAAAGTCTTTTTCGAAACTCGGACAATCCTGCCGATACATTTTTGTTCTTTTTTTACAGTCAAAACAGTGACTGTCGATCTTAGAATTTTTGGACTAAAGAAAAAGTCTTTTTCGAAACCAGGGGTTCGTTCACGTAACTCTCACTTTCACTTTCACTCAAAAAATTCTCTCATCCACTTTTCACTTTCACTCAAAAATTCTAACATTTACTTTTAACTCTCACTTTCACTCTGACTTTCACTTTCACTCAGAAAATTCTCACTTTCACTTTTCACTGTCACTTTCACTTAAAAAATTCTCACATCCACTTTTCACTTTCACTCAAAAATTCTAACATTCACTTTTCACTCTCACTTTCACTCTTACTTTCACTTTCACTCAAAAAATTTTCACTTTCACTTTCAATAAAAAATTCTCACTTTCAATTTCATTTTCACTCTCAATTTACTCAAAAAAATCTCACTTTCACTTTTCACTCTCACCTTTACTTTCATTCAAAAATTCTCACTTTCTCTCTCACTTAACAAATTCTTACTTTCCACTCTCACTCCAAAAATTCTTACTTTTTACTGTAGTGCATTCTATAGAATATTCTATAGAATTCGCCTGGAAAAAATTTATAAAATTTGTGTAGAAGTTGAGAAATATCCAGTTATATTCTATAAAATATTTGATAGAATGTTCTAGAAAGTTATTCTATATATAAGGCATTCAATGTCAAGTCATCCACGGTCTTACGGTGTAATGCTTACTTCGATATTTTTTTACTCTTAAACTATTAAACATAAAAATTTGGCAAGGTACATTTTGAAAAGGGTTTTCCATGCTCTTTCGAATGAAAATAAGCAATTAAAAAAATTGTTTTGCCCCAAAAAAATCAAAATTAATAAAAAATTTTAATTTTTGGGAGGTCATAGTACGATTTTTTAAACGAAAGCTGACGCTTTTTCTTAAGGTTATGCCCACATCAGAAGTTTTAGTGAACAACAACGCGCAAGTTGCATTTAACTGTGCACGCAATTGCCAACCACTGAAAGTAAAATGCTTGTTGGTTCGTTACGCCTGCTTTGAATTTGTTTACTTTTGCATAACCTCCAATTTCTGTTTTTACGAAAAAAAAATTTAAATTATTGAATTCTGTTTGGAAATTTTATTAAAATACCTGATGTTACGAACTGAAAAATTATTTAGAAAATTTAATTAAAAAAAAAATAATCCAAAAATTTTAACTTTAAAATTTTATATTGTGAATTACTGAGAGAGCATAATTTGACGCGCCTGCGACGATTCGCTGGAGAAAACCAAGCTGCCAGGGTCGGATGACCCTGTTTTTATTTTATGGGATCGTTTTTTTTAAGAATTTGCCAAGCAACACCTTTTCTAATTTAATAAAATGATGATAACAGAGATTAAAAGACATTAAAGAGAACAAGATTTCAAATAAAATTACAATTTATTTTAAAACAAGAAAGTCATTACAAAAAAATACAAAGAGAGTAAAAGGAACGATCCAATGTCTTAAAACTTCCCCTCTCTTCTTTAAACATAGATTTCTTAATTACTACCGCCTGAGATTTGAGATGCTCGGCGGGCGAAAGCTCTTAATTGTCTTTGAATTTGCTTAGGCCTTACCTTCGAGCGACCCAGGCAAATGCACGCAAGAATAAAACTCAAGATTAAAAGGGAAAATTCTAAGCTTCACGCACATACATGCACTGAATTTATTATTGACACTTTTAATTTAATCTTAACGATTTTAACTTTTGTTGGTTTTAACTATCGATTCGAATCCAAAATTAGTATTTATAATTTTAAGGAAACGAAAAATAATTAAGTTGGGTCAAGCTTCACTTTCGTGAAGCTATTGCCTTTTGATTTATTTTCGTCTGTCCTAAAATCTTAGACACTATCTTGTAGTGGTCTGTCAGACTAGGGGCCGATTAACAGACGGGCGAGTCCCGGCATTTCGCAATGCGTTTATGCCTCCGCGAGAAGCTGACTAACAGAGCGAAAATTGTACTGCGAATTTAAAAAATTCTTTCTAAGCCTCTACTCCTCGCTTTTAAATCTGGGGGAAGATTTTGGGGTAATTTTTAATTCTGCAAATAATTTTCTGAAATAAATAATCCTAATTTATTTCGTTGTCCTTTTAAAAGAAATAATATCCAGCTTGAATCATCGCACGTTCGTTTGTTTAGCTAGCACATAGGGCCCAGGGGAAGAGGGAAGGATACAACGAAGGAGAAGAAGCAACGAGTGAACGCTTGCAATGTGTAAGTGGTATGTACTATGCATAGTACATTTGTGTGCGTATCGCCACAGTTAGCCTTGTCTTAAGGAGTTCCTATGTATGCGTGTGCATTGCCACAGCCATCCAAAGATGTGTGGGTCTAAGCAATATAATGTCATATTATTTTATTTCTTTACTTTTAATTCGATTTACTATTTTATTTTATAAAACAAATTTTTTTCTTTTCGTTTTATACTGATTTGTATTTGATGTTTAATAATAGTTATTAATTTATCGTTGTATTATATACTTTCAAGATTTCTTTTCTTTTATATCCTTTTAATTATTTTGTCAACATATGAGTTTTACACAGGTTTGCAGATCACGATTACAAAATTACAGCGAGACCTTCTTGAATTAAATTTTCATCACAAAAATGCGTATACATAACCCACGCGCTCAACATTCAATCCGGCATCCATTTTAAATGTTTTTCGCCGTTATTGCACATTAATTTTTAATTGGGAATGTTGCGACTTAGCGGAAACTGTTCAGGCAAATGCCGCAAGCTTCGTTTTGTGGGTTGCAACATTCGCAACATTGCCGTTCGTGGTTTTTCAAATTGGGAATGTTGCCGTAACGTTCATTATTATTTTTAAATATTTGCCATTCCTGTTTAAACATTTTTACTAGGTTTTGTCCAATATTTTAAGGAGAAAACGCATGCTGTTTCTCCATTTTACATTTTACGTCGGCTGAAATTAAAGGGGATCATTTTCAAGAAGTTTAGAATATTTTGGCAAAAGTAAAATTGATTTTTCAAAGTTCTGTAAACAATATTTGCTTGGTGCTGCATTTCATTGCGCTCATTAAAAGAACCCCGCACCGCATACATGGGAATTTGGGGTCCGGTGAAATTTCTTGTAACTTTGTAGTTTTTCACCTCCTGAACAAACAATGTTAATGGTAAAATTAAAAAAAATGGACATTTTTTTTGTTATTTAAGGTCAAAGTTTAAACAAATACATCGTGGAAATTGAAAAGTTGAAACATTCTAGAATGATTAAATATTAAATAAATGAATAGACTTCTCTGAACTCGACATTTGGGGGTTAATTATTTTATTTATTGTACATTTGATATTATTTTTAAGAAATTCAAAATGGCGAATCCAAGATGGCGGACAACTATTTGAAAAAATACTTTAATTCGCTTGAAAATCGTTACTTGGGGGTTTTTAGTGTTGCTGATTGTGAATTTCAAGTTATTTTCGAGAAATTCAAAATGGCGAATCCAAGATGGCGGACGACTATTTAAGAAAATACTTTAATTCACTTGAAAATCGTTACTTGGGGGTTTTTAATGTTGCTGATTGTGAATTTCAAGTCATTGCTTAATCTGACTGACATCAGGATGCAGAATGTAGATTCCTTTATGTGATTTCTCAAAATACATGCTTATATGTATATGTATTTACGGTAATATATCTTTACCATCGCTGCCAAACATAGGTTCCTATGCAGACAGCATTCGATTTTAAAAAACGAACCCGGGAAAAACTTGTTTAATAGCTTGCGAAGGATCTCATGGCTTTGAAAAAGTAAATACACAATATTTCATGTACAAATGTTCCTAAGTGAAGTTCATATAAAATCCTTCCTAGGATTATTTTTGAGATTTCATATGCGTTTCTACATATATCCTCATACAATAAACCTAAAAATAAAATCCATTACAAGATCTAATAAAAAAATGTGATATCCAATTGGGTTCATATATAAATTAACAAATACTAAAAATCTCTCATGTGATTCTATAGGAAATAAATGGGTTCACATACTGAATAAATATTTATAAGTTATTTATCTGAAAGCTATATAGGATTTCACATATGACTTTGAGTAGAAGTACAGAGTTCATTTGTTTTTGTGATAGCTGACTAAGTTATTTTAAAGGAAATATTTATCTTTTGATGAACGTCAACGTTGTCACTGCAATTAAAAGTGTTCATTTGTTTCTCTAATATTCAATCCTAGTCGCTAGAATTAAAATAGAGTTCATTTATTTTTGAGATGCTAGAATTTCAAAAGAAATGATTCTATTCTCTTGAGGTACTCCAACGTTGTTGCTGCAACTAAAACAGAGTTCATTTGTTTTTGAGATTGTAGACTTTGAGGGAAACAATTCTCTGCTTTTGATGTTCACCACAGTTGTCGCTGCAAATAAAACAGAATTCATTTGTTTCTGTGATCGTTGACTAACTTACCTTCGAAGAAAATATTCCTTTTCATCTGATGTACATCGCAGTTGTTGCTGCAACTAAAACAGAGTTCATTTGTTTTTGTGGTAGCTAAGTATTTTGAAGGAAATAATCCTCTTCTTTTGATGAACGACACCATTGTCACTGCAAATAGAAGAGTTCATTTGAATCTGTGATATTTGATTAACTTACCTTCAAAGAATCATTCCTCTTTTTTCGGTTAACGCTACAGTTATCATTGTAAATAAAACAGAGTTCATTTGTTTTTTGAGATTGTAGACTTTGAAGGAAACAATTCTCTGCTTTTGATGTTCACCACAGTTGTCGCCGCAAATAAAACAGAATTCGTTTGTTTCTGTGATCGTTGACTCTTTTTTCGATTAACGCTACAGTTATCATTGTAAATAAAACAGAGTTCATTTGTTTCTGAGATTGTAGACTTTGAAGGAAACAATTTTCTGCTTTTGATGTTCACCACAGTTGTCGCTGCAAATAAAACAGAATTCATTTGTTTCTGTGATCGTTGACTAACTTACCTTCGAAGAAAATATTCCTTTTCATCTGATGTACATCGCAGTTGTTGCTGCAACTAAAACAGAGTTCATTTGTTTTTGAGATCCTACACCTTGAAGAAACTATCTTTCTTCTTTTGAGGTACTCCAACGTTGTTGCTGAAAAATAAAGTAGAGTTCATTTGTTTTTATGATAGCTGACTAAGTTATCTTGAAGGAAATATTTCTTTTCATTTGATATTCGCCTCAGTTTTCGCTGCAAATAAAGCAAATTTCAATTGTTTTTATGATAGTTAACTTACCTGACTTACCTTTTGGTTGATATTCCTGTTCTTTCGCTATACGTCACCGTTATAGAATATCTTATCTGTGAAATAAGATAATTGTTGTTTTTAATCATTATATTACTTACCTGTTCGCTGATATTCCTATCCATTCTATGTATGCCACCTTTGTCGCTGCATCTGGAATATAAGATAGTTATTGTTATTAATCCTTGAATAACTTACCTGTTCGCTGATGTTCCTGTTCTTTTGATATACGCCGCTGTTATAGCTGATAGTCTGAAATAAGATAATTGTTGTTTTCAATCAATAGATTATTTACCTGTTGGTTGATTTGCCCGTCCTTTCGATGTTCGCCACGGTTTCGCTGCAATTCAAACAGAGAATCTAAAAAACTTTTAGAATCTTAAACCAACTTACTTGTTAGGTATTTTGGACTTATTGAAATTAATACAATATTAATAAACTATTTTGAAAAAATAATTTAAAAATGGCATTTATAAATCGACTGAATTGTTATGTATGTGATAACCTATATAGACCAAATCAAATAGCTCGAATAGATGGTGACGAAAATATTCTGAAAAGAGATATTGCAATACGTAGACGTAATGAACGTAACATATTACCAGCTGCTATAACGGATCGTACAAGGCTGTGCATTAATTGTAATCAGTTCATTCGGCTAGAAATAGAAGCTATCGAAAATGATCCTAGCTGCACTAGACTTAACGTTTTAACTCAAAATCACTACCGAACTTGCGTTTTTTGTAATACTGATGTTAATATTCATAGACTGTCTATTGAAAGCCGTGTTAACATTTTTGTAAATGTTAATATTTTCGTTCCGGATAACGTTAGAATTTGTAACCTACACATAAATAAAAACGGATATATATTCCGAGCTTTGCAAGATGGGCTGCAATTCATTAATAGACCATATATTATAGATGGTCAGGACTTGCAAATTATTCTCCAATTGTTGCGTGATTTAGTTATAGAGAATCGACAATTTGTTGACGTTGATTCAATTACCAATGACGACTTTACATCTTTATCACCTATAATGATCGAGGCTCTAGACATGTCACAAAACGAGATCTTTTGATGTTTTTGTGTAAGATGAAGCATGGACTTGCAGACAATTTTTTAAAAGCTATGTTCGCATACTCAAGCAGACAAGCTGCCAGTTTGGCTGTTGATACAGTTAGAAAATCGTTAATGTTTTTTTTGTACCACAAAATATTGGGTTTGACGCAATTACGCCACAGCAGTACGTTGCAGATCACGTTACCGAATTTGCAAACGCACTGCATAATCCAAACCCAGAAAATCCACGGGTAATTGCATGCATGGACGGTACCTACAGCTACATTCATAAAAGTAGTAACTTTCAAGCCTTACGCCAATCATTTTGCCTTCACAAAAGTTCTCACTTACTGAAACCAGTTTTAATTGTAGCACCAGATGGTTACATTTTAGCTATCCAAGGTCCATATTTCTCCGATAGCAGAAATAACGATGCGTCGATACTGCGTAACGAGTTCAACAGAGATAATGACAGAATGAGTGAATGGTTTCAGGAAGGCTCGATTATGATTGTCGACAGAGGTTACCGTGATGCGACGGAAATGCTTACGAACCGTGGAATTATCTGGAAAATGCCTGCATTACTTCAACTACAACAGCGTCAATTAACAACTGAGGAAGCCAATCAATCGCGGTTGGTAACAAAGAGCCGTTGGATTGTGGAAATGCGAAACGGACATTTGAAAACTATGTTTAAGTTTTTGGGAAACATAATATTGCATCCGCATATCCACAATCTCAACGATTTCTACCAAATAGCAGGTGCTATCATCAATCGTTTTCATCCAACTATTCATATGGAGGGAGCAAACGCTGAGTTAGCAGCACGTATGTTAAGAAGAGCGGAAGAAGTAAACGTTGTGCAGCAACTTGTAGAAGTTTAAATGCTGCATACAAGAAATGCACGTCGATGGATTGCATTTAATGCAGCATTACTGCCTGACTTTCCGCAATTAACACTTCAGTACTTGAAAGACTTGACTTTTGGCGTCTATCAAGTTAGATTGGCACCATCTTACGTGCAAGATAAAATGTAGCGTCAAAATGAGGAGGAAATATTTCTAGAAGTACTAAATCCACAAAATCGAAGAGCTATTCCTGGTCTCATAAGAATAAAAATAGGATCAAGATTCAGAAACCAAACATTGCATCAATTGTGGATTGCATACAAACCTTTAGAAGAACAGCACACAGATCATGCCGAAGTAAATGAAGAAAACCCTATTGTTGGTTACTATTGCACATGTAAAAGTGGTGCTCGTACACTTGGTACATGTGCACACGTAGCAAGTGTCCTTTGGTTATTAGGATATGCCCGAAATGAACCAAACGTTCATTATCCATCATCAAGGATATTCCAAACAATAATGGATGCAGGAAATAGGCTTCCACCCGTAAATCCAAACGATTTAATGGAACAAATGGATGATTCAGATTAAATCAAGGCACACTATCACCTTTGTGACATAAATAGTTGAAAAACTCACCAGTGATATTCCCATTCTTTCGATGTACGCAGCCGTTGTCGTTGCATCTGGAATATAAAATAATTATTGTTATTAATCGTTGAAGAACTTACCTATTCGCTGATATTCCCATTCTTTCGATGTACGCCGCCGTTGTCGCTGCATCTGGAATATAAAATAATTATTGTTATTAATCGTTGAAGAACTTACCTATTCGCTGATATTCCCATTCTTTCGATGTACGCCGCCGTTGTCGCTGCATCTGGAATATAAAATAATTATTGTTATTAATCGTTGAAAAACTTACCTGTAATATTCCCATCCTTTTGATGTACGCCTTTCAAGAGTACATTTTTAAAATATAACACTTTTCGTTTTTTTATCTACTTACCTGTTACATTATATTTCTTTCACTTCGTTGTATATCACCTTTTTTGCTGCACATTATAAAGACACTTGAGGCTCTAGATTTTTGTGACGTGTAAGTTTGTAGGCATAGTAATCAATATAAATATTGCCTTAAGGGGATCCCACATACCGACAATGCAGATCTAAAATGGCTAAAAATCTGCAACGACCGTTTCTTGGAAAATATAAGATATTATGACCTATAAATTTGACAAACTCACTTTTTAACATAAATACACAGTATGAGTATTTTATTTGTTGTAATTATTGAAAAAAATTATTCATAAGAAATTAAATATGAACAGTTTTCATGTAACAGGTCTTTTGACAACAGCTCAAACTGCAACGACCATTTCTCGAAAACAACGAAACAAAATAATTTTTTCATTTGGGAAATTTAATTTAGTAGGAAAATACACAGGATGAGACTCATTTGCCATTCAGAAATAAATAAAAACTTTATTCTTCCCAAAGTGTATAAGTGACAGCTGTTCGGTAGCACATGATATTTAATTTACTAACATTAGTTTTTCTTTAACAATTTGAACAAAATATATTTCTCCCATTGTGTATCTTTTATCACTAATGAATTTTCACTTGAAAAGAAGACATTATGTCTCATTGTTGTTAATTTAAAGTTAAAAATAATGAAAATTTGTCAATTTTGGTACCTTTGGCGCCATCTCTTGGTTCTATGTATTACTAAACATCTGTCAGATGTGTTCTTCTTTTTGCAAATTGCTATACAAAATAGTTTACATAAATTAAAGTTTTATATTCTTGTTTTCATATAGAATGAATCTTATTATGTGTATTTTTTATTGAAATTAAGTTTGTCAAATGGAAAAGTTATTTTGATTTTGTTGTTTTCAAGAAAAGGTCGTTGCAGTTTAGGCTGTTGGAAACTGCTCATATTTAACTTTTTATGAATAATTTTTTTTAATAACTTCAACAAATTAAATACTCATCCTGTGTATTTATGTTAAAAAGTGAGTTTGTCAAATTTATAGTTCATAATATCTTATATTTTCCAAGAAACGGTCGTTGCAGAGTTTTTACCATTTTAGATCTGCATTGTCTGTATGTGGGATCCCCTTAAACATGTTGATATGTTTATTTTATTCGAAACTTTTTTCAAGAAAAGTTGTTTTTTAATGCCTGAAGTGTAATATATTTTTAAGAACTTAACAAATGATTTTGTTTTATTTTAATTTTTCAGAAGTGACATAAAATTCGTAATCAGCCATCCCTGCTTTTTGAATTTCTCAAAAATGACTTGAAATTCACAATCAGCAACATTAAAAACCCCCAAGTAACGATTTTCAAGTGAATTAAAGTATTTTCTTAAATAGTCGTCCGCCATCTTGGATTCGCCATTTTGAATTTCTCGAAAATAACTTGAAATTCACAATCAGCAACACTAAAAACCCCCAAGTAACGATTTTCAAGCGAATTAAAGTATTTTTTCAAATAGTTGTCCGCCATCTTGGATTCGCCATTTTGAATTTCTTAAAAATAATATCAAATGTACAATAAATAAAATAATTAACCCCCAAATGTCGAGTTCAGAGAAGTCTATTCATTTATTTAATATTTAATCATTCTAGAATGTTTCAACTTTTCAATTTCCACGATGTATTTGTTTAAACTTTGACCTTAAATAACAAAAAATCTGTCCATTTTTTTGAATTTTACCATTAACATTATTTGTTCAGGAGGTCAAAAACTACAAAACTACAAAGTTACAAGAAATTTCAGCGGACCCCAAATTCCCATGTATGCGGTGCGGGGTTCTTTGTTGTTGCTAATATTTAATTATACAAATTGTGTTGTGTGTGTTTAAAATTATTATTTAAGTAGTCATAAAATTTTTGCAGGTGATATTTAAATCAATATTCGATGATTTCCTAAAATCCATAAAATTTTCTGTTAACTAACCTTTTGTTAGTTATAAAGGAAATATGCTCAAATAAGCAAACTTCGTTTCCGATGCGATGCTGACGCAGCTCATACTTGGTGATATCCGAAGGTATCACCTTTCAACTATATTATTTGCGAGAAGTCTTTTAAAATAATAAAAAAACTATTCAAGTTAAATAATCCTTAATTTTAATAATTTCTTTTATCTGAATTTGACTGTGAGGTTATACCGTAACACCTGAAAAAATTTAATGTTGGGAATTATTTTGTTATTTATCGACATAATTGAATTCTTTCGAAGAATTATTTATGCAAATAATTGAATTTTTTAAAAGAATTTTAAAAAACATTTTTTAATTAATTGATTGTTTGGAAGAATTAAAATTAATTTTTTTAAGTGAATTCTCACAAAGAATTTTATCCTAAAATTTTTAAATAACTGAATTCTTTTGACGAGTTTTAAAAAAATTTTCAAGGTTAATTACAATTTTTAAGAAATTCGATTAAAATTGTTATAAAAATAATTGAAATTGAATTCCTAAATAGAATTTTGATATTTATGAAAATAATTGATCCCTTCAAGAAATTATATTGCATTTCTTCAAGATATTTCATTAAAATTGATTGAATCTTAAAACAATGTTATTATCTTAATAATAATTAAATTTTTATTTTGAACCTTTGTGAAACAGTTTTGAAAATAAAGGAATTTAATTTTTTCCAGTAATTTTATTGAAAATAATTTAATTCTTACAAAATTTTTATAATTTTTGGAAATAATGGAAATAATGAATTTTTTAAACAATTAAATTGGTACAAATTATTTTACTACATTTACTCAGTTAAATGAAATCATAATAAAAATTTTAAAAAAAGTGAAAATATTGGATTTCTGCAAAGAATCTTATTACTTTTGAAAATAATTAAATTCTTGTGAATAAAAATTGAATTAGAAAAAATCAAAAATCAAAATAGAAATAAATACAAATTGGAAAAATTAGAAATAAAATAAGTAAATAATAATAAACTCTAAGAAGAAACAATAATAAATAAATAAATATTTGAAAAATCAATAAAAATTTATATAAAGAATAAGTGAAAAGAAATAAAAAATAAAATTAACATACCATAATAAATAAATAATCCGTCTTAGAAACACATAAATAATAATAAATAAATAAATAATAATAAATCACAAATAAAAAAATAAAAATCACAAAATAATAAAATAAATTGTATTGCAAACTGCAAAGTCAAATTTAAAACTGAGCTCCAAACTCTAACGACACTTTACAATGAACATTAATTGAAGAGAGACAAACAAAAACAAATAAAAACAATAAGATGAATAAGAACAGAGAATGAAACACAATGAGTATTATCACGTTAATTACTTGAAATAAAATTTAGAATGTGGAGAAGTGTCACTATTAGAATTTGTCAAATGGTTAGTAATGGCATTATGATATTTGTCATTTAAGTTAGAATTACTCGTATGTTCCTTTTTACGAATATGTAGCGGTCTTTTTGTCTGCCCTATATATGATTTACCACAGTTACATTTGAATTTATAAACACAATTACATTGATTCTGTCGCTCAAGTCTATCCTTACCAAGTTTAATTAATTTATTGAATTTTGAATTAACGCTAAAAACAGTTTGAATATTATAATTTTTAAGTAATCTTTTGATATTTTCCGATATTGATCCATAATAAGGAAAAACTATTTTCTTAACTAGTGTATTATTATTGTTGTTATTGGGTCAGAATTACTCAAACGGATCACTTTAAAAAAATATTTTTTATTTTCATCTAAAATAATTTTTTTTACTCTTGGCAGAGTAAAAGAAAGACCCTGAAAATTGTAGACCAAAAAATTTTTTTTTGTTAATGTTATTAACAATTTAGTTTTTTTGTAGTCTTAAATTAAAAATTTTTTTCTCGAAATCCAGTTGACCGATTTCAAAAATTCAAAAGGGGTTTTCTTCTTCCTGAAACAAAGTATTTAAAAATAATTTTTGTTTTTAAAAAAATTAATTTTTAATAGTTTTTTATATAATTTGTTTATAAATTGTTAATAACAAATTGTGTTCTGCGCCTCCTAGAAAAAAAATAAAAATTATATTGTATTGACAATATCCCCCTGAGAAAAAAAACGTTTAGAAAAAAAATGTACATCAATTACAAAAGAAGTTATTAAATAATTAGTGTCTCGGTGCAGAACGATATATGACTCGCAAGCACGGCTCTCATGGCACCTGTGTGCATTGGCGCTACACTATAAGTTTGTACAAATTCTAACAATCTCAATATTTGAGGAAAAAGTAATACAGTTTAATTATTCGTATATTTATATAACATTTTGTTTAAAAAATATTAATATTACAATATACCTAATAAAATAACAATATCATTATATATAGAGTTTAACGTCTTGTATCGCTTTGTACGGCCGCGGTTATTATTTACTAACTTTTTTCATAATTAACGTGGGCAGATTACAATTTGTTTTTAAAATTTTATAAACAAATTATTTAAAAACAATTAAAAATAAATTTGTTTAGACACTAAAATTATTTTTAAATATTTTGTATTATAAAGAAGAAAAACCGATTTATTATTTTTAAATCAGTCAACTTTATTTCTAGAAAATTTTTTTTATTTAAGTCAACAAAAGACTAAATTGCCAAGAATATTAACAAAAATTTTGTTGTTCTAGAATTTTTGGGGTCTTTTTTTGTACTTAACGAGGAGTAAAAAAAATTATTTTCGTACTTTTTATAACAACGACGGTGAACGAAATAATTTCAGATTCGAAATTTGAAAAACTTTAATGATTAACTATTTTACTAATGAGTTTTCATTTATTATTATTATTTTCGAAAAGTTTTTTAAAATTCTTAGCAAAAATTCAATTGTTTTTATAACTAATAAAATTGTTCGGAATACTTCAAGTACTTTTATAAACAATACACCGAAAAAAAGTAAAATCTCAAAGTGAGAAGAAAATTTCGCTTAACAGTTATTTTTACATTATATTTTCAATATACGAAGCTTCATCAACAAAAAAAGGATTTTTTTAGATTTGAAAGTTTTTTAACTAAAAGATGAATTTTAATTTTTCTTCATTGATTGGAATTATTCCTCTGAAATTAAAACAAATTTACATTAAAAAGAAAATTTTTAAGTTTCTTTTGTATTTCTGAACACAGCTTCAAATTGGTTAAAAAATGATATTTAATAACAAAATATGAAAAAGAAAAATCCTCTCAATTTGAAAAGAAGAATTTAATGCCCACATATAAGAGGAAAAAATGCCGCAAAAGAAGAGGAATCGTATCAAATTAAAAATATTTTTTTGGGTGTAAAATTCACAGAAGAAATCTAACTATTTTCAATAAAATTTTAATAAAATTCTTTGAAATGATTAAATTATTTTTCTAAATAGTAAAAATATTTGTAAGAATTTAATTTTTTGATAGGAATTCAATTATTTTTAATACATTTTATTAAAATTTCTCGAAATGATTCATTTATTTTATTGTAATAAAATTTTTCTAAAAAATTTAATTAGGTACTATTGTAAAAAATTTAATTAATTGATTTACAAGATCAATTTTTGAATTAAAATTATTTAAAAAATGTTTAATAAAATATTTATAAAATTCTATTTTTTATGGGCCAAAATAAGTGAAACCGGCCACTTGGACAATTTTTGTCTCCAATTTTTAAGTTATCTGTGATATTTGGTAGATATATGAGTACACTTTTTCCCCCTAAAATATTTTTCAA
This sequence comes from Leptopilina myrica (nomen nudum), assembly GCA_032872475.1. NCBI lineage: Eukaryota > Metazoa > Arthropoda > Insecta > Hymenoptera > Figitidae > Leptopilina > Leptopilina myrica (nomen nudum). The sequence goes on along the minus strand of CM065462.1, from coordinate 14,307,822 downwards.
AAAAAAAAATTATTTTGGAAGTAATCAGGTGTTAAAGTTTTGGGTCATTTTATTTTCATTTTATTATTACTTTGAAACAAATAAAGATAATTAAGTGAATTTTTTTTAAATTAAAGCTTAAAGTCTATACTTCAAGGATTAAATATAGCGATTGCTAAAAAAATGAAAAAAACCAATGCACACAGGTGCCATGAGAGCCGTGCTTGCGAGTCATATATCGTTCTGCACCGAGACACTAATTATTTAATAAATTCTTTTGTAATTGATGTACATTTTTTTTCTAAACGTTTTTTTTTCTCAGGGGGATATTGGCAATACAATATAATTTTTATTTTTTTTCTAGGAGGCGCAGAACACAATTTGTTATTAACAATTTATAAACAAATTATATAAAAAACTATTAAAAATTAATTTTTTTAAAAACAAAAATTATTTTTAAATACTTTGTTTCCGGAAGAAAAAAACCCCTTTTGAATTTTTGAAATCGGTCAACTGGATTTCGCGAAAAAAAATTTTTAATTTAAGACTACAAAAAAACTAAATTGTTAATAACATTAACAAAAAAAATTTTTTTGGTCTACAATTTTCAGGGTCTTTCTTTTACTCTGCCAAGAGTAAAAAAAAATTATTTTGGATGAAAATAAAAAATATTTTTTTTAAAGTGATCCGTTTGAGAAATTCTGACCCTATTACTAATGTTTTTTGAAAATTTTCTATTATTAATTTCAATAATTCTTTTATTCACATGTTTGTTAATAAATTGATCTGGATAATTATTAAGTTTTAAGTCCACTTTTACTAAATTAATGTTTTTATTATGAAATTTCTTATCGGAAAGCATCAAAGCAGTGTCAACTAGATTCTTAACAATTGCAATTTTATGTTGTATTGGATGATTCGAGTAATAGTTTAATAGTCTTCCTGAATAGGTATCCTTTCTGTACCAATCAGTAATAATGTTGTTGTTTTCCGATCTTATGATCTTTAAATTTAGAAAATTAATTTCGTTATTGCATTCTATTTCATGAGTGAATTGTAACTTATCATGAAAGGAATTGAAGGCATCAACAACCTGAGGTACTTTATTAATTGGAGCACATAAAAATGTGTCATCCACATATCTTTTATATGAAATGATTGGGAAATCTAAATTATTGATAATATTTTCTTCCAAGTTTTGCATAACTATGTCAGCAAGAATTGGAGAAATTGAAGCACCCATAGGCGTGCCAAATTTTTGTCTATAATATTTGTTATTAAATTGAAAGAACATATTGTTCATAATGAATACTATACAATTTTTGAATTCGTCTTTAGGAATCTTGTTACATTTTTCAATATATGACCATCTGTCTTCAATACCCTTCACAACAAGTTCAATAGGTACATTAGTGAATAAGGACGTATCATCAAGAGACAACATAACATAATCCTGTGGTATCTTTAAATTATTAATAGATTCTTTAAAATTGAACGAATTTCTTATATAAGAAAAAGATTTAGGTAATGACTTGCTTAAAATATCTGTAAAAAATTTAGACATAAAATAGATAGAAGAATTAATAGTTGAAACAACAGGTCTAAGCCGACAATTATTTTTATGTATCTTTGGTAAACCATAAAATTTTGCTAAATTTATGTTTGTTGTTATTATAATTATAATTGTAGTTGCCAGTTTTAATAAAATTTTCAAAAAGTAATTGAATTTCTGAGAAGAAATTTATTTTTTATGTAAACAATTGAATTATTGCCAAGTATTTTATTCAATATTTACAAAAATTTTGTTTAAATTTTTATTAAGATTTCATTTAACTGAGTAAATATAGTAAAATAATTCGTACCAATCTAATTGTTTAAAAAATTCATCATAAAAGTTCCATTATTTCCAAAAATTATAAAAATTTTGCAGGAATTAAATTATTTTTAATAAAATTACTGGAAAAAATTCAATTATTATTAAGATAATGAAATTCTTCCTAAGATTCAATCAATTTTAATGAAATATCTTGAAGAAATGCAATTTTTTAGAAATAAAAAATTCTTGGTAATATTTTAATTATTTACAAAATAATTGGATTTAAGTTTTCTAAAAAATCAATTGCTTAAACATATTTTATAAAATTCTTCGATTTTATTTAATTATTTTCATAAATAATATAATTTCTTGAACGGATCAATTATTTTCATAAATATCAAAATTCTATTTAGGAATTTAATTTCAATTATTTTTAATACAATTTTAATAAAATTGCTCAAAAATTGTAATTAACCTTGAAATTTTTTTCAAAATTCGTCAAAAGAATTCAATTATTTAAAAATTTTAGGATAAAATTCTTTGTAAGAAGATTTTTACAAAGATCCTGGATGACTTGACATTGAATGCCTCATATATAGAATAACTTTATAGAACATTCTATCAAATATTTTATGGAATATAACTGAATGTTTCTCAACTTCTACACAAATTTTATAAATTATTTCTAGTCAAATTCTATAGAATATTCTATAGAATGCACTACAGTGAAAAGTAAGAATTTTTTGAGTTAGACTGAAAAGTAAGAATTTTTTAAGTGAGAGTGAGAGAGAAAGTGAGAATTTTTTAATGAAAGTGACAGTGAGAATAAAAAGTGGAAATTTTTTGAGTGAAAGACAGGGTGAGAATTTTTGAGAGAAAGTGAAAATGACAGTGAAAATTGAGAATTTTTAAGTGAAAGTGAAAGTGAAAAGTGAGGAACCAAGAAAATTCAATTCCCCATAAGACTCAGTGTTAAATGTGAAAAAAAATTATTTATATCTTTTGCCACAATCAACCTAGACCTGTAAAAATTTAACTACATCTTCCTTAAACCATTATCTATTAGTATATCAACTTTCATAAAAAACTGTTTGTCATTTCTGTTTGCGAGAGAACCTCCTTAATTGTGGTTAAATTTTTAAAAATCCTAAAAAAATCTGGTTCCTTTGCGAGTTTGGTGTTATTTCTTAAAATAAAATAAAATAAAAATAAAGTGAAACTAAGGAGCCAATTTCACTGTCTAAAAGTACTCTAATTATTGAACACTTGTAGTAAATTTAATAATTATTTTTTATTTTGAAGATAGGAATACGTAATTTAAAACACATTACCATAGTAAGCCAGTTTATTTTAAGAAATAACACAAAAATCGCAAAGAAACAAAATTTTTTGAGGATTTTTATAAATTTAACCACAATTAATAACAAAAATATATCTTCGTCTATGGAAAATTGTTCACAAGACATTAAAGGAGTAAAATAAAAAAAATAAATTTAATATCTTAATTTTTTATGAAATAACAGTGCAATTAACCTACAAAAAAAGAGCAAAATCGAGTTTATTTTAAAAACCCTCGACAGATGATTTTCATTTTAGTCGAAAAATATTTTAATTTCACGTTTGAACAAATATCTGTAAAAAAATTTTTAGTGGCAAGACTTTTGGGTTAAAGTTTATCGAGACTCACCGTGAATATCGTAGCCATGTGAACAAAATTGCAAAACTTGATAGATTTCTTTAAAATTTGACAGCTTAATGTTTTTTATGTCCCTGATTTGTTACTCGAGGGTTTTCAGGGTCGCTGATTACGAATCCAAAGTTAGATTTTTAAAATTCAAAATGGCGAATCCAATATAGCCGATAAAATTCAATAGGGCGAATAAAATGGTTAAAAACTAATTGGATTTAATTGAAAATTGTTACTCGGGGGTTTTCAGGGCCGCTGATTACGAATTAATAGTCGGATTTAGAAATTTTAAAATGGCGGATCCAATATGGCTAATGGTTCAGTTAAAAGTTGATGGATTTGACTGACATTTGTTACTTAGGGGTTTTCAGGGTCGCTGATTATGACTCTAAAGTCAGATTTAGAGAATTCAAAATGGCGGATACAATATGGCTGACGACTTTTTTAAAAATGGATTGTATTTTCTTTTTTGTAAACAATGCTGTAGATTCTTGTATACGCTGAGAAAAGTTGCGTTTAACCGAGTGGTAGAAATAGCTCGGTTAAAAAAAAGGATTTAAAAATAAATAAGTCGTTACCTATTTGTTTTTTGAATTCAAACTATTACTATATGATTAATATTTACCGAGCTTCATTAAAATTGGTTATATTCTAATATGAAAATAGGCAATTTATAAATATAATGAATTTGACTATTTTTACTTGACCAATTTGTTTAAAGTTTATAATTGTAGTCGGTTACTGTTAATTACGTTGACTTATGTAATTTTAACTAAGTGAAAACTGAGCAGGCGTGAGGCGTCATATCGTCTATTCATTTCGCTTTCAAAGAGAGTTTTCTGATAGTTTTCTCGTTTTCCAACGTTTTCTGTGATGGCTGCTAAAGACGTGAAAAACTTGCTGTCGCAGTGGAACTTGTCTCAATACACAACAGTATTAGTTGATTACATAAATAGTAGTTTTAATTCACGGAAAACCACCTTTACATTAAAATACAATTTTGTAATCCAATAAATTTATTTTCAATAAAAAAAATATTTTTTATCAAACAAATATTTTTTTATACTAGAAAATATTTTGCTTTTTTAATTGAGACAATTAATACTCACAATTAAGTAAATAGGTTAAAAAGCTTCATTATAATCTAGTTGAAAAGTTAAAATTAATTAATTCTATTTTTTTTATTGTAACAGAACTAATTGACTGTAGTACCTAAGTTCATACTATTACTGTAGCCTTTCTAGGTGACTACAGTAGCCGAGTAACTTGGTTTACGCTTTTGGGTCACCAATCCTTGACTATTAGTTGCCGTAACCGATTAAGTTGTTACCGTAACCGTTTGAGCGTAACAAGTTTCAACCGAAACTTATAATCGTATTAGATCAGTTACTGCAAACAATTCACATTGCAAGTGCGATATTAGCAGGATCGCTTGGTTGTTTTTAACTAAAACTTGGTTATATTTAATCTTTTATTTTTCTCAGTGTAATTTTCTTTTGTTTTTGTGTTACTTTGATTCAAGTCTGTACTAGTTGTCTGCTTTGTGACAGTATTAATTATTTTTGCATAATATTAATCTGGAAAACTGTTAATATTTTTAAAAAAATCTCACCGTCATTTTTTTAAATTGTCTGTCAAGTTTAATAAAAATAAGGTTAATTTCAAAAATTATCAAAATTTCCCAATAAGTAACACTTAGGTTTTAAAATTTTCAAAACAAAATATTGTAAAATGGACATCTTTTTGTGTCAGTAATTAAAATTTTGAATTTAAAAGTTAAGAAAATCTAGGGTCAGTTTGCAACGTTTCTATTGATTTTAAATTTTATTTCAGTTATTAAATATATAAATTAAATATATGAATAGTGAAAATTCTGTTATTGGATTTTTATTAAAACTTTTAATAATAAGCAGTTTCATAACTTCCGAAATTAGTATTTAAATTATAGTTTTAATAATAAAATCATTTAAAAATATCAAGATTATTAAATGATTAAATGTGATTACTGTTGTAGTCACTCACAGATCTTAGGAGTTTCTCTGCATAGTTGATATTTTTAAATGATTTTATTATTAAAACAATAGTTTAAATTCTAATTTCGAAAGTTATGGAACTGTTTATTATTAAAAATTTTAATAAAAATCGAATAACAGAATTTTCACTACTTATGTATTTAATAACTGAATGAAAATTTAAATCAGAAAATTTAAAATCAATAGAAGATTTACTTAACTTTTAAATTCAAAATTTTAATTACTGATAAAACAAGATGTTTCATTTTATAATATTTTGTTATGAAAATTTGAAAACGTAACTGTTACTTATTGGGAAATTTTTATAATTTTTGAAATTAACCTTGTTTTTATAAGAGTTGGCAGACTATTTGAAAAAAACGACGGTGAGATTTTTTTAGTTACAGTTATCCGAATTTTTTTGGATACCGCTACTTTAATTTCGAAAGCCAACTTCAGATTGCGATTCTATTTTTAAATTTTCTATCAGAATTATGGTTTTGTATAATTTCTTGAACAAAATTTGACTATTTGAAGTTGAATTTTTCTTTGAATGATCATAAAAACCAGTTTTTTTAATTTGGCGCTAAAAACACAAAAATTGAAATTAAAAAAAAAGCGCCTGACGGATTTTGATTTTTCTTGTCAGAAAATATTTAGTGAGGTACCCCGAACAAGTTGCAACAGGAATCTTTGAAAGGGACAATGTTGAGGGTTGAGATTGATTCCAGGGTACCGTGATATACTGAAATAAACTAAGAAATTTTAAAAAATGGTTGTAAGATTCGTAATCAGCGACCATGAAAACTCCTAAGTAACAAATGTCAGTCAAATCCAATCAACTTTTAACTAAGCCATCGACCATATTAGATGTGCCATTTTAAAATTTCTAAATCTGACTATGAGTTCGTAATCAGCGACCCTGAAAACCCCCGAGTAACAATCTTTAAGTAAATCCAATTAGTTTTTAACCATTTTTTTCGCCCTATTGAATTTTATCCGCCATATTGGATCCGCCATTTTAAATTTTTAAAATCTAACTTTGGATTCATAATCAGCGACCCTGAAAACTACAGAGTAACAAATTTCAAGCGAATCTACACAGATTCTCAAAAAATTTCGTCTGCCATTTTGTATACGCCATTTTGAATTTTTAAACTCTGACTTTGTTTTCGTGATCAAAGAAATCAAAGAAATCAAAAACATTAAGCTGTCAAATTTTAAAGAAATCTATCAAGTTTTTCAATTTTGTTCACATGCCTACGATATTGTAAATAAAAATTTACTTTAGACGCCATTTTGTGTTCGCCATTTTGAATTTTTTTTCGCAATACACCTATCTGATAGGGAATTTATTTTTGACGCGTTATTTAGGACTTTTAGATGTATTCCAAGATGAATACCTGTACTAAAATTTAAAAAACTAAAAACAAAACAAAAATTTCATGTTTTTTAAAAATATATGTAATTTGTTTATTTATTAATTTAAAAAAAATTTTGGAACGCCATTCGACAGAGTTGTTTTTGTCCAATAAAAAATTACTATTGCGGATTTTTTTCTATTGAGTTTTTATGCTAAAATCAGGGACCGTCACAGAATCAAAACAAAATAAAAAAATACTTTTGTTTTGATTCGGATATGGGTATCAGAATCAAAATTCCACTCTATTCAGTTCTGATTCCAATATCAAAATCAAATTTCCACTCTATTTCGTTTTGGTTCCAATATCAAAATCAAAATTCAACTGTGTTTTGTTTTGGTTCCAATATCACAATCAAAATTCCACTCTTTTTCGTTTTGGTTCTAATATCAAAATCGAAATTCTTTCTTGTTTTAATTAATTAAGAAATTTTTTATAAAGTTTCAGTCAGGATTCAACCTGACTGTTGACGAGAACAAAGACATTGTTTAAATACACCTTCAAACAGGTTTTAACTTGATTAGATAATAGAAAGTTTAAAATGGTTTAAGATTTTTTTACTTGTTTGTGAATTGTAAAATTAATAATACTGCTTTAATTCCAATTTACTTTTTAGTTAATATAATATTAAATAATATATAAACTAATTGTACAAGGTTTTAATAAATAAAGTAGATATAATATTGGTAATTTAATTTTTGGGTTATCAATAATCTTCATATTTCACTCATCCAATCTTTCACAACATATATAGAAACAAACAATACAATAATGGCGCGCGATTAACACGTGATTTGTGTGTGCTCTCTGGGTTTTTTTTATTTTTTGTTGCCATCTTATGTAATTTCTTTTTGCAAGAGTTGTTGGAAGTGTTTCTATAGGTTAGTGGTGTCACAGACTTTATTGTTGTATTGTAATGCTCCATATCATGAGTCATGTGCATCGAAAACGGCTCCTCTGAATAATGGTGCACTCACTAAATGTTGCGGTCCACTTGTACGGTCACCGACAATGTTGGATTCACCTCTTTCTGCTATTAGTAATCTTAGTGAACATCTTGGCAACATGAATAAATCAATAACAGAACTAAAAAATCAATTTTCCAACATAACCTCAAACCTAAGGGAGGTTACTTCTGATTTAAATGTTGTTAAGCTTCGAGTTGGCAATACTGATGTCAGAGTCGATGAATTTTCTAAGAAAATCAATGATATGGAAGGTATTATATCAGCTGTATCTAATTATACTAATACAGTTGTTGATCAATTTATTTTTGTCAATAAGCACATTGAAGAATTTGAAAATAGGATTAATCGAAAAAATAACTTAATATTATTTGATTTTCCTGAACCTACTTCTGTCAATCCGATAGAAGAGGACAGAAGAAAGTTTTTCAAATTTATTTTCTACCATATCTAATGCAGAATCAATTAATGATATTACACTACAACGACATGGTAATTTCATTCAGGGTCGTCTGACACCAAGGCCGATGAAATTAACATTTCAAAATCAGGAGCAAGTCAAAACTTTCCATCAACAGTTCAGCCAAAAGAAGCGATCAGCTTAGTACCCCCTGAACAAACTCAGCAGGCATCCAGACAGGGTCAAGATCCAGATGGAAGAGTTATCACATCTGAGAAAAGAATTGGAAATTTGCACAACGAACGGAGAGAAAATCCTTCGCATAGTGTTTCGTCGTGGTATTCCGCAAGTGATAAACCACATACCGAGAGTGATAGTCGACTCACCAAATATATCAAATCGGCACAGTACGAAACATCTGTTGGCGACCGACGAGTAGACGTGAATCCATCTTATGTATCGTGTGAGGATTCTCCTTCCTTATCTAACTCTCTTGATATTTCTGTCCATTATCAAAACTTCAGTGGTGTACGAACTAAATTACACTTATTGCGTGAAAATATTCCCCTTTTCCATTACAATACTATTATTCTCATGGAAACATGGTTAAATTCTGACTTTCTCACTTATGAGCTCGGATTTATCAACCATGATGTTTTTCGGTGTGATAAGAGCAACCTTACAAGTGCTAATTTACGGGGGGAGGTGTGTTAATTGCTGGCGCTACTGTGTTCAGAGCCAAGACTATTACTACTTCCTATACTTCAATTGAACACATTTTTATTTAGTTCAAACATAACTATAAACAGTACATTATATGCTCCATTTACTTACCACTTAATAGTAGTCTTAATTATTATATTAAGGTTGCTAAAATTTTGGATGAAATAAGTGGACTGTTCTCAAATGCTGCTTTTAGTATATTTGGTGATTTTAATGTTCCCTTCATAAAATGGAATATTTTGACAGCACATAGCATTTCTCATACTCTTAAACCAGGATCATTGCGTGCTCATCAACAAATTTATACTGTTATTACGGACACATTAAGTGTTCTTGGTTTGGAACAAATTAATAATAATTATAATTCAGTGAAATTAATCTTGGACCTTGTTTTTTATAATCTTTTAAATTATAGTATTTTCAGTGCTTGTGATGTCATTCTGCCAATTGACAATTATCATCCACCATTAATTTTCATCATACACACTGAAATTTTTAAAACTGCTCAGACTAATTTACATAAATCAAATGAAGTTAGTTTTATATACGATTTTTCTAGAGCTAACTTGACAGCAATTTGCAATTTTTTAAATAATGTTTATTGGTCTCGGGTACTCGATAATTGTAGTGTTGACGATACAGTTAGTGGCTTTTATAAAAATGTTTACACTGTATTTGATTTATTTGTTTCTTTAATAAAATTAACAAATCTACGTATCCAGTATTGTTTAATGCGGATCTAAAACGTTTAATATTTATGAAAAACAAGCACATTTGAAATATAAACATTCAAAAAATAGAACTGATTACACTGGTCGACAAAAAGTTATTTTTTTTCTGATTCAAAGATTAGACAGTTATATTCTTATAGGATTTTCATTGCTGAACACGAATATGACCTCCAAAAGTGCCCATCACGTCAAGATTTTCAGAAAAATGGACTCAAAGTTTCAAAAACCCCTGTTTTTGATTTTGTCGCTCACGTGTAGAAAATAATGCTGACGTGCTAGATGTCTCTAATTAGACATAAATTAAAGCTTGAGCAGGCAACTATAAGAATCAAATCGAAAAAGTTGTGAGTCAGTCAAAAATTTTCATATAGAACAACTTTTTCATTTGCGCGCGCGCTCTACTTGTACTCATAGAACTCAAGATGCATAATCATCGACCTCGAAAACCCCAAAATGCCAAGTTTTAGTCAAATCCATCAATTTTTAAAATTTATATATTCGCCATTAAAATTTTTTTAATAACGACATTACATTTAATTTAAAGCTAATTAGAGTCTTGTAGCACATCGGCATCATTTTTCTACACGTGATTAAAAAAACCAAAAACAGGGTTTTTAAACTGTGAGTCCATTTTTCTCAAAATCTCGACGTAATGGGAACTTTTGGAGGTCATATTCGTGTTCAGCGATAAAAATCCTTTGAGAAAATCATTGTCCGATCTTTGAATCATTTTTCGTGTCGACCAGTGTTATTTGAATTTCTCAAAATTGAGATCGGATTAATTAATTAAGAACTCTAAATTATTTTGGAAATATACTGATTCTCTCAACAAGCAAAATAGAATTCCTAATAAGATGTATCATAGGAATACAAACGCAGAATCCGATAAGGATATTGTTAATTTATTTTCTAGGCATTTCGAATCTGTATATGATAATATTGATCCACAAAACTTTTCACACAAAATAACTGGAAATCATTTACATATAGATATTTCTTTTATTCAAAAAGCTGATATGTTTAAGAAAATAAAAAATTTAATTATAAAAAAAGTGCTGGGTGTAAAGGTGTTTCCATTTCTATCAAAATTATGTTGTACTGCATTCATCGAACCATTGTTGACTTCAGTAAAGCTTTTGACAAGGTTAACTATAAAGTTCTTCTGGAGAAGCTGAAGCTGCTTGGTTTTAGTGATCGACTGCTTGATTGGTTAGAGTGAATTTTACTTATTCTGAAGTTTTGTATGCTAGTTCCGGTGTGCCTCAGGGCTACGAACCTTGGACCCTTGCTCTTCTTATTATTTATTAATGATATTAATATTTATTATTATATTTAATATAATATATTTAGGTGTCTACTCAGTGATCATGACCTAAAGTTTTCCTTTTTTCCTCTGTGAGAGATACATCGCCCTTCGAGGTCCGAGCTTCCAAGCTCACCTGGCACTGGATATCATAGACGTCGCATCAATGCTTCGGCAATGCTATAACGTCTATGTAACTAACGGAGGCGGTTCAGGGCCCATCCTAGCCAGATGGTAGTACCCTGTTAAGGCCCGACTGTCCCTCGAAACGGGACCAACACCAAGTATGAGCGATTGTAAAAACAAGGAAGAGTACCTGCGGAGTAATGCTTCGGCTGAATCTCTCACTGGTTCCGATCATCAAGCGCCTAGCGTGAGGATGATGGCCAGTGGCCCAAGGATGCAGGAGGGCAACAACGCGGTGGCAGTTCCACAGATCATCGTGGAGAAGGTGGAGAGACGAGGGAGTACGAGCAGTGTGACAAGTCAGGCTAGCTGCATTTCTGTCTTTAGTAATGTTTCAGCGAATGACATTGCTAGCTGCAACAAGGACCGAGATGAATGCATTAAGCTGCGAGAGGAAGAGGCGGCATGCATTCTAGCAATAGAAGAAGAGGTCAGTAAGATGATAAAGTCCTGCGAAGTCCAATGAAATGTCAATATGACAATCAAGGATGGACTTAAAAGCATAACATCGCTCATACAGGAGACCAAGGTGAAAAACGCAGCAGCTACAAAAAAGGACGAGAGTTTCTACCAGGGATTGACCTGGTCGGAAGAAACTAGACAAGATCGCAGAGTTAGAAGAGATCGTTGTAACGCAATCGTGTTGAGAAACGTCGTCTTGGATGCTCAGAAGCGGAAGAGAAGTGATCCTGAGCATGCGAAGGATCCAAAAAGGAAAAAGGAGGAGAGACCTAAAAAAACTAGAAGCAAGGGTATCAAAACGGTTCCTAAGCCAGATCAGGTCAAGAAGGAAAGAGCCACAGTGGTCGTTAAAGTGGCTGAAGGAAAAACTTTTGCCGAAGTACTGGCGAAAGTTCGAAAAGAGGCTGACCTGGAGGCCAGTCAGACAAGCGTTGTGGGAGCTTTACCCACTAAAAAGGGAGACCTTCTCATTAAGATTGGTGGGTCTTAAAACAAGAAAATGTTCGCTGAAGAGGTGACTAAGGTTATGGGCGATCTGGGAAGGGTGCAGGTGGCGGACCGGCAGACTGTACTGGAGATCCGCGATATGGACCCCCTCACTGTACAGCAGGATGTCAAGGAGGCCCTAGACAAAGTATCTACGGTACCAGCAGGAAGCAGGAAGGTGACGGTCCTTGGGCCAAATAAGCGAGGTATGAAGCTCGCTGTCGTGGTCACCACCCAGGAAGACGCTACCAGATTGGAGAAGATAGGGAACATCAAAATCGGTTTTGTGTCCTGCAGAATCAGGAGGAGAGTTATGGTTACAAGGTGTCACAAGTGCCTTGACTATGGCCATATAGGCAGAGACTGCCAAGCAGTAGATAGGTCGGCTGCGTGCTTTAAGTGCGGAGAAGCTGGCCATAAGGCAGCAGATTGTAAGAAGAGCCCATGCTGCTTCTTATGCAAGGCGAAGTTCGGCGAGGAGGAGAGTATCCAACATGTCGCCAGATCAGGAGGATGCAAGGTCTTCAGATCTGCTTTAGAGGAAGCCAAGAAGACTTTGTCAAGGACAAAAAGAAAATAAGGCCAGAACAAGAGCGGCACGGAAGAGTCGCGCCAGCGACTAAATGGGACCATTCATCTACGAAGAATGGTATGTAGAATGAATGGTATGTAGAAGAATGGTATGTAGAGAAATTTACAATTTTTACCATACTTTTTTCTCATATACTTATAATAAAAATCATACATCAACGTTTTAGATATATAGAAAACGCTAAGTCTAATATAGATTGGTTTATTCATAAGTACTTCAGTTTTGTTATGTTCACAGCAACCAAGTTTTCATTGAAAATAGATCGGGTGTGACAGTTTGGTTTCGAAATGAGAGCCTCTGCTCCATATTATGTACTTTGAGGTTTATACATAATACTTGAGGTGTTTACTTTAAACAAAAAGTAGTTACGCAATTGCCTAGAAATCGATTCGTGATAGTACCTCAGAACAGCAGATAAATCCCTTAATCACCTTACACAAAAACATTAAATCTGAATAAATAAATCTAGCTTCAATCGTTGGTATCACAAACAACCTTCTAAGTTCGGAATAATCATGGGAGAAAAAATCATAAGGAGTACCAGTCTGTCTTGCAGCGAAACGCAAAGAAACCTTCTGCACTTTTTCAATTCTCTTAATGTCTACATCACAATATGGCTTCCATATCACAGACAAGTACTCAATAATTGATCTTACGTTAGCAAAGTATAAAACCTTCAGTACGCGCAACTTATTGAAATAAATTGCATTACGAGTGATATAACCGAGAGCACTCTTTGCACTGCATACAACATTATCAATGTGAATGCTGAAGTCCAACTAAGTGTTAAATGTGATACCAAGGTCACGAACCTCAGTCACTCTTGAAACCATAGATTACGTCTGATTGCAAATCTAAGCAATCTTAAGAGCCAGTAATTACTTTATACAATTTAAGATTATCAGCAAATAGTAAAAAGAAAGAGTTTTTAATTACTATATTAACATCATTTATATAAGCAAAAACAAAAGAGGTCCAAGCTTCGATCCCTGTGGTACCCCAGACGTAGCACAAAAGACCTCATAATATGCATAGTCAATTCTCACCACCGAAAATCTATCAGAAAGATAACTAGTAAACTATAAAAGAAAACCATTACTGAAACCAAGGCATTTTAATTTGTTTACAAGAATTAAATGACTGACTTTGACAAAAGCTTTGCTGAAAACAGTGTAAACTGTGTCGACTTGGTAACCTGCCAGAATATTTCTTGCTATAAATTCAGTAAAAATGACCAAATTAGTTGTTGTTGATCTCCCCCTGGTAAACCCATGCTGCTCTGAAATTAATACATTTGTAATTTGACTATAAATCATATCCTTTATAATTTTTTCAAAAATTTTTGCAATAGTATTAAGCAAAGATATTGGACGGTAATTAGTAATATTATGTTTGTCACAATTTTTATACACCGGAATAATAATTCCGTTTTTCCATTCTGAAGAAAAAACTCCACTTGAAATGGACTTATTAAACAATATGTGCAACGGTTCAACAAAAGACAAGCAACAAGACTTCAACAAAATAGAGGGAATCCTATCTGCACCAGCACCCTTATTTATATTTAGTTTCTTCAATTCGTTAAAAATAATCTGTTTATCTATTAAAGAAATGTCAATAGGTGAATTATTATTAATTTCTATAGAAAGGGGGAGAGAATTGACCGTATCAGAAACATTGTATACAGAACAAAAATACCTTGCAAATAAATCAGCAATGTTCTTGTCGTTACTAGCACTATCACCCAAAAGATACATGTCATTAGGAATTCTGTTATGATTTTTAAAAGAATTAAAACAATTCCAGAATGCCTTAGGATTATTTATTAATGAATTTTTAGTCTTTTTTGTGTAGTTGTCATAGCAATTTTTAGATAATTTTTTACACTCCGCTCTAAGTTGAGAAAAGTAATTATAGAATATTCTATTTTTTGATTGTTTATATAGTAAATGATAATGTTTCTTTAAAAAAGTTAAACGTTTTAAATCATTATTGAACCATTTTGGGTAAGTGTTTTTAACAATGCTAACCGTTGGAATAAACAAATCGAAAGCAGTGTAGACATAATCGTAGAAAACCTTGACAGCTTCATCGACATTGACATAATCCAAGACTTCACACCAATTAACCAAATTTAAAAAATCACCAAACGCAGGTATATTTGCTTTAGAGAAATCATATTTAAAGTTAGGCTCACCTAATGAGTGCGTATCGTAAAGTGTAGAAACATCGATAGTAAGTAAAAGGGGGGGATGATAATTGTCAACTGGTAAAATTCCATCTATTGTTTTACAAATGTGGTAATTTAAATAATTATAAAATATTAAATCTACCATGGATCCCATTGAGTTAAAAAATTTGTTAATTTCTTCTAGTCCCATAAAACTCAAAATATCTACTAACAAATTGTAAATCTGTTTATGTATTCGTGTCGATCCTTTTCGAAAAACATGCGCAAATCCATCATTTGTCATAACATTCCACTGTATAAATAGTACATTCAAGTCGCCAAAGACGCAAATCACAGCATCAGGAAATGGACCACATACCCCCATAATCGAGCAAATCAATGAATAATTTTCAAGATTGCTATTAGGAGGAACATAAAAACAGCCGACATTGCAGATATTTTAAACGAAATTTAACAAAAACATGTTCTATAGTCTTACAAGAGGTTACAATTAATTTTGCTCTATATTTGAGGGCAGTCGCAATTAACACTCCACCACCATGCTGATTATCACTTGTGAAAGAACACCTGTCACAACAAAATACGTCATAATTTCCAAAACCCAATTCAGGAGTTAAAATATCTTCATTCAACTATGTTTTCGTAGTATTAGTCTAGGAGCCAGCGACATATTTTGGTTGTATTTTTCATCGCCTTCCACGGTCAGTAGTCGTACTTCGCCTTTATCGTGATGATTGGTATAGCCATATAACATTTCAAATGGACTTAATCTAGTGGTTTAATTTGGCGATTCATTTAGATCGCGTTGAACCTTTTTAATGCGCAAATCCCAATCTTTGCCATCTGGATGCTGGATATTAGACTGCATTGCCGGAATAAGTGTCGCATTCGTCCTCTCAACCATTCCATTAGCTTGAGGGTGTCGTGGTGAATTCAATGTGTGCTGAATGCCGTGTTTTGAGCAAAATTCTCTGAACAAATCCGAGGTGAAGCACGTTCCTCGATCTGTGACGAACCTTACGGGTGCTCCAAAATCTAGAACAAAATTTTCAAGAACTCGAACTACATTAGTCGCTTTTGTATTTTTAACAGCACTCAAAATCGTGTAACGGGTTAAATTATCAGTCGCTACGAATACATATTTATTATCGCGAGGAGTTGTTACAAATGGACCTTCATGGTTTAAGTGGACCAAAGCAAACGGATGTTTCGCAGGAGGAATTTGATGTAAAGATCCAGCTTGTCTTCCTGTTTTCGCCTTAATCATTAAACAATGTAGACAACTACGAATGTGCATTTTCAAATAACGTCTCATGTAAATGAAATAATAATAATCTCGAATTTTCGATAATGTGCGCTCTAGACCAGTGTGACTCTGTAAATCATGATATTGTTGATAATCTCATATATTCCAAAACAAAGAAAAAAACTATCCAATACATATGCAAGCAATTTTCTTTGTTTTGAAATATATGAGATTATAAAACAATATATTATCACACTAAAATTATAAATCCAAACAAAATAACAGCACAAAATTTATATATATATATATGAGCGATTCCATGTCAAGTGATCAAGGTGGAGAAAAATTTTTCTCCAATCGTAGCAAAACTCTTTTTTCAATGTTTAAACATTCTAGTCCCACTTTACCATTTATATGTCCTTTTAGGAAAAAACCTCAGCTTTCGTTAAAAAAAATTGGGTCTTTCTCCCCCAAAAATTGAAATTGATTTTTAATTTTGATTTTTTTGGGTCAAAAAATTTTTTTTTCAAAATGCTTATTTCCAATTGAAAGAGCATGAAAAAACCTTTCCAAAATGTACTTTGTCAAATTTGTATGTTTAATTGTTTAAGAGTAAAAAATTATTTAAATAAACATTACACCAAAAGACCCTTTGATTACTTGACGTGGAATCTAAATTTTAAGGAGAGAAGGAAATGTTAATGTATGCATGTTTAATTAACGCTACGCATTATGAGGACAATAATATTATTTACGACAAAAAAATTATTTTTTTTTGTTTTTTCGAGAGCAGCTACAAGAGATAAATAATTAAAAAAATTTAAATGAGTGTGTGCGCTAGTTTTTTTACTTAATGTTGTAATAAGAAGTTCTGCTGATGTTTTAATTAAAATTTTTTTATTAGAGTAATAATTTTATTAATATTTTCGACTAATTCGCTTAGGCGGGCAACTTAGAACCACTCTCCCCTATATAATATATTTTGTTATTTGCTTCAAGTTTTCTACGAGCGTAGGGTCCATACACAAACTATATAAAGCTTTAAGGGGAGAAGTGGTCAAGTTAAATCGTACGACCAGAAGAAAAAATGTTGCTAATGTATAAAAAATGTTTTGCAATGGGAGAAGGAGGGGTATAAATTTCTTCAAATATTCCTTACGTAGTTTGTGTACGGCCCCTTTACAGTGCAAATTTCCGAACTTTGCGTTGTAAACTTCCTGCAAATAGTAAAATATATTCATTGTATGCATATAATATATCTATATATATTACTGAGCTCACTGCTTGGTGGATAGGTAGAAAGTACCGATGGCGCACCCATTGCCGAGCATCAGGTGGGTTCTCTCACCTCACGCTACACCTCTTTAGGGCCCAGCGATCTATAATACTTGGTTGCTCGTACAATTTCCTCAGTTCGCCATCGACCGGACTCGGGGCTTACTCCGAGGCAGATCGACAGCAACTCTCTCTTCTCTTTTCACCCTTTTACCTTTCGATCTAACGCCGAGGCTGAGGTACAACTCTCCTAAGAAATGAAGCCTTCCTTTCTTACCTAGTGCAAGCCAGCGGTAGTTCAGGTACAACTGCGGCTGCTTGCTTGTACTTCCTAGAAGGAGTTGTACTCAGGACTCAGGTACAACTGGGACTAGTAATACCCTTCGCCTCTCCGTCTTTCTCTTTTCACCTGTCATTGCCCTTGCTCTAAGCAGGGGTTCTTCCGTGTATGACCAAGGCAATGATTTCCTATTATGAGAATGTGAACCAACCCTGTAAAGAAGAGGTTCATTTCGACCTTCACAGAGTTGATGCACTTGGTCGATTCTTTGACCCGAGGTACGGATCGGAGAAAGATGAAGATTGTATTTCTACTCTAATCTCTCTCTCTATTATACGCAATTAAATTTTGTGTCGGGCATGAATACCGTGAGAATTTCGGTGTCTAGACTTTTTCAATTTGCCAAATCAACCTAGCGTGCACGACCCCTAGTAATCGTTCGTACCGTTGTTTAGGGGTAATTTCTAGAGTTTACCCTTGCGTATAATGAGCATCGGTCTCGGGTGGGAAATTGTCATTTTGGGAAATTAACTGAATTTTTTTAAATTCTATTTTAGTTAGTTTAGTACGATTTATATTGTTATTAGTTAGGTAACGTTTATTTTGATTTCTTTCGGTATTACTTTTGCATTATATCGAGTCATTTATTCTTCTTATCATATCGTTATATTTCTTTTAGTTCATTTTAAATTTACCTTCGTTAATTATTATTTTTGTATTATTTCTTTATTTATTTTGAATATATTTTCTTACAAAGGTTAAAACTCTGCTTTGTTACTGACTTCACCCTTCCTATCGATATCACTAAATTGACTAACTAGCTTAATTAAATTTTTTAATGATGCTTTACGTCATTTTATTAATTTATTTGATAAAAGATATTTTAAATTTAAACCCGGATTCCATCCGGCGAGCAAATCCTTTGGCCTTAAAATATAAGTTCATTATACTACATAGAACGATATCGATAGCACAAAATTAAATTTTCATGAAATATGGTTCTTATCGTCGAGTTAATACACGTAGACAAGTTTTTAAATATATTTAATAATTGTATGCTATTTCAGAAGGTGCGTATAAAGAAAAACAATGCTCCAGAAATGGCCTTGTTTGTTGGTGTGTTGATTCTAACGGGAAAAAAGCGTTTGGCTCCATGGGTCTTGCACAAAGAGTTGATTGTTTGCCAAATGTTAAAGCCAGAGCTCTTTCTTCTTCCTGTATTCGCCAACAATGTGCCAAAGTTTGTCAATACGGCTTTAAAAATGACAATTCTGGTTGTTCCACTTGCGAGTGTGATAATCCATGTAAAGGG
Source organism: Leptopilina myrica (nomen nudum) (assembly GCA_032872475.1). Taxonomy (NCBI): domain Eukaryota; kingdom Metazoa; phylum Arthropoda; class Insecta; order Hymenoptera; family Figitidae; genus Leptopilina; species Leptopilina myrica (nomen nudum). The sequence continues at coordinate 14,288,755 of CM065462.1, read as the reverse complement.
TAAGATTGTACTTTTATAATATGTAATAAATTAATTTTTTTGGTTTAAATCTGTTTACAAATATAATAATTATTATTATTATAATCAATTATTATTCGTTAATATTGAGCGACTTCAAGTAAAATAGATAAATCTTGGAAATTAATTAATTAATTTAATACATCTGGTCTAAAATTTTATACTTTTTCCTTAACCTTTTAACGCTGGGAAGGACACATATTTTACTCAACTTTTAGAGCCATCGTTCTTAACGATTTCGTAAGTTAAAAATTTGGTAGGTATCCATCCCTATAGAGTTTTTATCCCTCTTTCAGAATCTGAAGTTTAAATTTAAAAAAACTTCAATCTGAGAAAGTTGTGAACATTTTTTCGACAAAAAACTAAAATTTTTTTACTTTTTTTAAATGGATTTTTTTAAAGGTAGCAAGAAAGAATGCATACGTAAAAACTACAAATATCGCGTCCGCAAAAACCAACCTTCAATATGTCGAAATGTACTGTGACGTGACATTTTGACACGCCACAAAATGTAATTTTTAGTTTAATAAAGAAAAAAAACATAATTCATGTGAATATTCTCTCTAATCTTAGATGAAATACGCAATCTCTCTTCCGAAACTTGATCTCGACAGTCTATTATGCGAAAAATTTGATGTTGAAAACTGACGATTTATTTTCTTTTTTTTCTATATGTAAATTTTGCGTGCGAGCTACCAGGACAGCGGCCCGTCATGGATCAACGGAAATCCATGGATAAGGAGACGTCCTTAACTCATTATTTGGACGATATTGTAGCGCTATTTAATTTTCTTTCGTCACGACTTTCGATTCTTGGTTGGATATTGGTGTCTTACCGCTCTTATCGTTTTGCCTGCCTTCAATTTAAATCTGGATTATCATTGCTGGGACTTTATCACAACTTGGTCAACGATGAGGTGTGATCAACTTGTCAATTTTGCGGATTTGTGTTGAGACTTCGTCAACAATGAGGAGTGACGAAATCAGCAACTATCCTGTCTTTAGCGAGCGTACAGTTGACAATGAGGCGCAACAGTATACTTTTTTTTTATTTGGAGTTCTGTCGACAATAAGGAGCGACAGAAAATCTGTGAAAGAAAGGCATAACAGCCTGCATTTGTCATGATTTCGAGATAAATTAATTTTAATGTTCTCTCACTTCTGTCAATTTAGAAAATCAACAGATTTGTTCGGTCTTTTGCATTTAGTATTACTATTTATTATATTTTCAAAATTCGTTTATAATATTTAATAAAACAGGCGACATGGTATACATTTTGATAATTTTTCATCGGAATCATGAGTTTTATTGCACTTATGCGGTTATGCAAGTTCAGTTTGTATATGAGTCCAACTTCAGACACTTTTAATGTCACAATTTATTTTGGTTTGATTTATCATAATAATAAGATTTGTTTACATAAACACAAATTAAACTATTAATTCGTTAGAAAAAATTATAAGAGTTTATTTTTTTATAAAATGTTTTTAATTTATTAAAACGAGAAAAGAAATGTACTTTACTGAATTTGTCAATTTATTTTTGAAAAACTTTCCAAAATTTTTTTGAATAGAAATAGCCTGAAAAATAAGTACATAATTAAATGCACAATTTATGTTATAAAAAATTTGATCCAGTTTTATTAAAATAAATATATTTAATTTAAAGTACAAAAAATGTATTTTACTAAAAATATTTCATTACAAAATTCTTATTGTTTTTATCCTTAAAAGTTATTTTTATTTTTAATTATGGTCAATTATTTTTTAAACTGAATGCAGTTATGTTATTATGCTGGTCTCCTTTTGTCAAAAACGCAATTATGCGATTATGTTTTCCATTATTTTCTACATTAATAACCATTTTAATGATTTTTTAGCTATTAAACTTTCAAGAGCAATATTAAATATATACAAATCTGATGTTATCTCAAATTTAATAAAAATGTCAGTTATGCTGTTATGCATTTCTTCCACAGAAATTATCGTCGATTTTGGATGCTGGACGCCAATGAGGTGCGGACAATGCAAAATGACCCAGATAACACAAAAACTTCCAGGAAGTTGCCAGGAAGTTGCCAGGAAGTTTCCCAAGGCAACTTCGGAAGTTACCTTCGGTAACTTCCTGGCGACTTCCCTGACATACAACAATGTCCGCCTTTTTGTAATTTCCTTTGGTAACTTCCTGGCAACTTCCTGGAAACTTCTTAGAAATTACCAAAGGAAGTTTCTAAGAAATTATCTAGAAATTACCAAAGGAAGTTTCTTGGAAATTACCAAAGGAAGTTTCTCGGAAATTATCCAGAAATTTCCAAAACTAATTTAAATTATTTGTAAAAAAATTTATTGTTTAAAAAACTTTTAAAAAGTAAGAGATCATCATATTTTTCATTTACCTAAAATAAAAGATTGTATTAAATGAAAAAAAAATGTAATAAAGTTAAATGTGCGAGTGGGTGAGCAGACTCGAACCTTCGTATAGCCTGACGGATGGATATACCGTAAGGTCTCAAGTGGCCTGCTGGGATAGTGCTTTAACGCACTCAACCAAATTGCCATTTGTATACATTTTTGAAAATATAATATACACATTATCTATTGCATACTTTCTACTAGGTATCTTTATTTTCTGTTTTACCAACTATAGTAACAGTTGTTTTAGCAGGTGAGGTTATGTTATAGTTAAACGTTTACTTTACATGTCAATATACAATATAATTTAATATTGTAGTGTCAATTTTATAATTGTTTATTTATTATTACGTGAAAGTGAATATTTATTTTTGAATTAATGTTTTGGGGTGTTGGTGTTTGTGAATAATAAAGAAAAAATTGCGTTCTTATTTTAATTATCTTTATCATTATTATATATTATCATTTTTTAAAATTTCTGAAATTAAATTAATGTTTATATTAATTAGAATTAAAAAATGTGTGTAATGAACAGATGTAAATAGGCGACTCAAGAAAATGCACCTATCGCCGCAAAAGAGAATTTTCAAGAATCATGTTAAAAAATAAAATTACAAAATAATAATAAGAAATTTGAATTTTTCCATTATTTTTATTTAATTATCGTTTACAAATAACAAAATTTTTCGACAAAAATTCAATTATTATCAAAAATTAAAATAAAATTCTTTACAATATTTCAATTATTTTCAAAAAATTTTCCCAATTCAATAATTTTTAATATTTACTATTTTCAAAAAATTTTTTATTATTTTTATAAATAATTATAAAATTTCATTTAGGAATTCAATTATTTGCATTGTAGAATTTCAAATTTTAATTCAAATTTTAATACAATTTTAAATAAATACCTTGAAAAATACAATTATTCTTAAAAATTTCATTAAAACTTGACCAAAGAATTTAATATTAAAAATCATTCAATTATTCAATAAAATAATAAAATTTGATGCAATAATTCAAATATTTTCTTAATTAACTTTTTATTTATCGCAGAAAATCAATTATTTTCCAAATTTTTAGTAATTCTGCAAAAGAATTCAATTGACTTGTTAAAAATTTATTATTCCAATAAAATCAATTATTTTAAGGAATTTTAATAAAATTATTTTCGAAAGTTCAATTATCTTCATAAATAACAAAAATCTTTGCAGAAATTCAATTATTATCATTTTTTAAAAAATAATTTTCTTTGAATAAATACATAATTATTTTTAACAATCTTAATTTATACATTTTGGGAAAAGTTGATAAATAACAACAATAATTGTTTTAAACAAATAAAAGATGTATTGTAACATTAAAATATATTGTATTTATTGATATAAAACAATTTCACTGTATAAGTTTAATGCTTTTTTTGTATTATTTTGCAATATATCAAAAAAAACACTTGGTCAATTTTCTGTATTGTCGTATACATACTTTTTTAGTTGTTATAAATAAACAAGAAGAAATGTAAAAAATGTATTTTTGTATTTTTCAAAAGTAGATAAGATTTTGTTCAGCGAATTTAAATGTCGATTCAATTGATACAAAAGTCGAGCAAATATACAACATTATGCATTACCTGGCTACCCCGGGTGACCAGCCGGTAGCGCGAAGATTAATATGTCTTGTTGAATCTCTACAATATTTAAGAAGCACTTACTTATATTTTTTTTAAATTTGTCATTTGTTTTTAACTTTAACAATTTTCGAAAAATGTTTCTCCTGGTCCATAACACGATTTAAAGAAGGAAATAATTAGATATTTTTATAATGTGTACTGTTCTCGAAGAGTAAGTAATTGATTAATATACTGCTAATTAATTTAATTTATTTTAATTTAGCACTGCTGATCTCCACAACGCTGATAAAACGACGATGGACGTACTTGAAACCTAAAAAAACCAATTATTAAAATACAATACAAAATTTTCCGGTTGATAAAATTTAGTTTTATTATCCGGAAAGTGAAAATTTTGTTATCCAGTTTTTTTTACCTAAGTATAAGAGTATCCAATTCAGTATTTAAATAACCCTCAGTCCCTAGAAGATTCAATTCAAAGAAACGATTGTGGAGCATTCGCCAATTTCAAAGTCAGATGCAAATTTACATACAATATTTTTACTGGTGTCTTGAGAACCTTGATGAATCATTTCTTACCTTTAAAAAATATGAAAACTTGATTAGATTTAGATTTTCAAAGAAAAGAATTTACATTCTTAGGAAAATTTCAGAAAAATAAAGTCGAAGTAAACTCACTTACAAGTTTCCGGTAGTCCAGCGCTTACTTTTAAGAAAACGGACAAATAATTTCCCCGCACAACTCCATTGCCATCTGGATAAGTTTTGAGTCTCCAGCACAATTACAATTGAGTCAGATTTTACATCGCGAAAGTTGCACTGTCATAACCAGGTAATATTTCACTGAAAAATTCAAATATTTTTGTACTTCAATCATTTTTTATAATTCAACATTTCGTATTTATTATAGTTTTTCTATTTCGTACTTATATTTTATAATTTTTATTTCGTATTTAACTTTTAGTTTTTAATGAAAGACTTACAAGGGTTTAAATAGTAAAAAAAATAAAATAAGGTTTTAAGGGGTTTAAATACTAAAATTAAAAAACAAACCTGTGAAAATCAGCGGAAACTGTAGCGGTTAAAAGAATTGTCTGAAATTCAATTATTTAAAAAAATTGTATTTTGTTATTTATTAACATTCTCCGATTGAATTCAATTATTTTTAAAAAGTTTTATAAAATTCTTGGACAGAATTCAATTATTTTAATTAATAACAAAATTCTTTGTTGGAATTTAATTATTTTTAAAAATTTAAATAAAATTCTTGGCAGAAATTCTATTATTTTAATACAGAATAAATTTCTTCGCAAGGACTAAATTAGTTTTTAAAATTTCAATATAATTCTTGTCCAAAAATCAATTATCTTTATAAATAACAAAAATCTTTGCAGAAATACTACTACTTTTAATAATATTTTAATATAATTTCTCGAAATAATCCAATTATTTTTAACAAATTTAATTCAGGCATTTTCTTCGCGATCAGATTCTTCATGGTTAGTGCTGCTACCATTGTTATCATTATCATCATCATCATCGTCAGTCATGTCGACTGTCTCCTCATTTTCTCTTTCCTTTTCTTTCTCTTCCTTTTCCCTAAATATAAGGATATATTTAATAGGCTATCTAACAAATTCACAAAGATCAAAAGATTAAGATTAACATAATTGTTTTGAATTATTGTAATTAATAAATTGGGAAAAATTTTACGGAAATGCGCTTTTGCGAATTGTTGTTAAAAAGAGGGGCCAGTGAAATTTCAACTCTTCAAAATTTTTGTTAGCCAGGTAATGCATAATGTTGTATATTTGCTCGACTTTTGTATCAATTGAATCGACATTTAAATTCGCTGAACAAAATCTTATCTACTTTTGAAAAATACAAAAATACATTTTTTACATTTCTTCTTGTTTATTTATAACAACTAAAAAAGTATGTATACGACAATACAGAAAATTGACCAAGTGTTTTTTTTTTATATATTGCAAAATAATACAAAAAAAGCATTAAACTTATACAGTGAAATTGTTTTATATCAATAAATACAATATATTTTAATGTTACAATACATCTTTTATTTGTTTAAAACAATTATTGTTGTTATTTATCAACTTTTCCCAAAATGTATAAATTAAGATTGTTAAAAATAATTATGTATTTATTCAAAGAAAATTATTTTTTAAAAAATGATAATAATTGAATTTCTGCAAAGATTTTTGTTATTTATGAAGATAATTGAACTTTCGAAAATAATTTTATTAAAATTCCTTAAAATAATTGATTTTATTGGAATAATAAATTTTTAACAAGTCAATTGAATTCTTTTGCAGAATTACTAAAAATTTGGAAAATAATTGATTTTCTGCGATAAATAAAAAGTTAATTAAGAAAATATTTGAATTATTGCATCAAATTTTATTATTTTATTGAATAATTGAATGATTTTTAATATTAAATTCTTTGGTCAAGTTTTAATGAAATTTTTAAGAATAATTGTATTTTTCAAGGTATTTATTTAAAATTGTATTAAAATTTGAATTAAAATTTGAAATTCTACAATGCAAATAATTGAATTCCTAAATGAAATTTTATAATTATTTATAAAAATAATAAAAAATTTTTTGAAAATAGTAAATATTAAAAATTATTGAATTGGGAAAATTTTTTGAAAATAATTGAAATATTGTAAAGAATTTTATTTTAATTTTTGATAATAATTGAATTTTTGTCGAAAAATTTTGTTATTTGTAAACGATAATTAAATAAAAATAATGGAAAAATTCAAATTTCTTATTATTATTTTGTAATTTTATTTTTTAACATGATTCTTGAAAATTCTCTTTTGCGGCGATAGGTGCATTTTCTTGAGTCGCCTATTTACATCTGTTCATTACACACATTTTTTAATTCTAATTAATATAAACATTAATTTAATTTCAGAAATTTTAAAAAATGATAATATATAATAATGATAAAGATAATTAAAATAAGAACGCAATTTTTTCTTTATTATTCACAAACACCAACACCCCAAAACATTAATTCAAAAATAAATATTCACTTTCACGTAATAATAAATAAACAATTATAAAATTGACACTACAATATTAAATTATATTGTATATTGACATGTAAAGTAAACGTTTAACTATAACATAACCTCACCTGCTAAAACAACTGTTACTATAGTTGGTAAAACAGAAAATAAAGATACCTAGTAGAAAGTATGCAATAGATAATGTGTATATTATATTTTCAAAAATGTATACAAATGGCAATTTGGTTGAGTGCGTTAAAGCACTATCCCAGCAGGCCACTTGAGACCTTACGGTATATCCATCCGTCAGGCTATACGAAGGTTCGAGTCTGCTCACCCACTCGCACATTTAACTTTATTACATTTTTTTTTTCATTTAATACAATCTTTTATTTTAGGTAAATGAAAAATATGATGATCTCTTACTTTTTAAAAGTTTTTTAAACAATAAATTTTTTTACAAATAATTTAAATTAGTTTTGGAAATTTCTGGATAATTTCCGAGAAACTTCCTTTGGTAATTTCCAAGAAACTTCCTTTGGTAATTTCTAGATAATTTCTTAGAAACTTCCTTTGGTAATTTCTAAGAAGTTTCCAGGAAGTTGCCAGGAAGTTACCAAAGGAAATTACAAAAAGGCGGACATTGTTGTATGTCAGGGAAGTCGCCAGGAAGTTACCGAAGGTAACTTCCGAAGTTGCCTTGGGAAACTTCCTGGCAACTTCCTGGAAGTTTTTGTGTTATCTGGGGACTATGTTTTTATTTTTTTGTTTTAATTTCACTTTTGGTGGTAGAGTATAGATCCATTTTCGTATCGAGTCATCTACTAGCGTAACATGGATCTGCGTAGGCGTAGTAAAAATATACGTTTGTCGAGATTTTGGACATATCGCCTGCGGACTAAAACAAGGACCGTTTGCATTAATATGGTTATTTCGAGGCAATTTGGAAAATTATCGAGGAGAATTGGACACCTGGAATATAACGTTATCGAAAAGAAGGACGAATTTGAAATTAATTATCGCCATGCCAATATTTATCGTTCAAGGACTTCAGTTAGCAGCCATCTCATCTCGTTAGTAGCCAACTTCAGGATTTGTGTACTTATTTATTTTTATTATGGAGTTTTCTTTGTTTATTTTTGTAGTTTTGCGTATATTTCACCTATTCGTCTCTTATTTAATTGTTGCAATGATTTAACACCTTTTTGAGGAAATTCGCCAATTTTGAATTTATTATGTATTAGCTTGATTTGCCTAATATAGAGTATTTCTGTCATTTTGCGATACTTCCAGATCGCTAGATCAGTATCGGGGTAGCACATTTTGAAAGTTAATTCTGTTGAAAATTATCGTAATTTTGATATCTGAAAGATTTATTTTGTTAAATTTCAATTCTATCTAATTGCTAAGATTTGAAATTCGGTGAAATAATTATTGTGATCTTTCATTTCTTGTTATTTTGAATAATTTTCTATAATTTTTGTAATAATGACGAATGTGTGATATTTGAATTTGAATGAATTTCGCGCCACCGTGTAGCAGACGGAGATACGCCCGCGTCCTAGAGTTTAGGATTGGGTCTTCTTGGTTAAAATTTGGTGAGTCGATATGACTATTTTTCTGTGAAATTTTGTTTATTTAAAGCGTAAATTCCATGAGTTCTCGTTTATTTCTCTTGCGTAAATTATTTTTTATTTATTACATGGAATTTTAGTCTTGAATTATCGGAATGTCGCCATTATCGAGTCGTTGAAATAGTTATTAATTATTAAGTCATTAAATTAACGATATTTTGCGATATTCTAACGATAAACCAAAGAAATTGTTTACCATGATTAATTATGATTATTATATGTCTAATTTTGTGCAAATTTGAAAAGTTATTTAATGAAATTAAGCAAGCATTGATCATGTAAAAATTAATTAAGAGAAATATATCCAAATTTGTCGAGATCGAGTTAATTTAAATTAGCTAAGATTCTGTTGTTTAGTTCGCGTTTTTTCGTAGTATGAAATGAGTATTAATTGTTAAAATTGAATCATTTTGTTCATTGATTTTCTCTTGAAATTCACAAGCCATGTAAGAACTTTAAATTGAATATATTTTGTTATTGTGAATTTAATTTGTGATTTATTTTATTTCTTTGCGTTAAAGAAGAGAAAGATAATTCTTGATTGTTACGAACAACTCACTCCCCTGTTAAAGTTAACAACCGCAAACTAGTCAATATGCCATTTAATTCCGTAATTTCGAGAAAGAGATTTCGATAAATGTTTAGCTTGAGTTTATTGTAGAATTTTGTGATACAATTTTAGTATGTTAAATTTGATTTGTTGGTTTTGCTTCCTATTTTGACTTATCTGTAAGTCTTAAAGACCGATATAAAGTTAATTATTAATTTTCTTTTGTCGATCTAGAATTTATTAATCTCACAGTACGTTTAAAAATTTCAAAATAGCGGCTTTAAAATGTCGAGAGAAGACATATTTTAAAATAAACATCAAAGTCTAGTGTACGAATTTAAAAAAATTTTTGGATAATCTTTTCACTTTGTATTTAGGGGTTTTTGAGGTTGCTCATTACGAATATGTTGAAATTTGTTACTTTGGGGTTTTGTGGTTGCTGATCACGAATCTGATATTAGTTTTCCGATATTCAAAATGGCGGAACCAATATGGCGATTGAAAGTTTAAAAAATCGTTAGATCTTGTTAAAAATTGTTACTTATAGGTTTTTGCGGTTGCTGATTACGAATCTGTTATTAGTTATTCAAAATACTAAATGTCGGATCCAATATAGCGATTGAATTAAGTAGTTAAAAAACATTAACATTTTTTGTGGATCAAGAAGGTGACACTTTTTTATATGTTCTTGCCACAAAAAAAATATATAAATTTTGGAGACTTTTACTTGGAAGACAAGCCTATCAAATATAAATTTTTCTAAAAACCAAGTTTTGCCTGTCATATTAATTCTACTATTTTAAATTTATAATATTTCAAATCAGATTTTAAGTTATAAATTTCAACAAAATCCAACGATCTTTTAAATTTATGATCGCCATATTTGATCCGCCATTTTGAATTTTGGAAAACTAATATCAGATTCATAATCAGCGACGCCGAAAACCCCTGAGTAGGAAGTTTCAAACATATTTTGTCAAATTAAAAAAAATATTCTGTCATATTTGATCCGCCATTTTGAATTTTGAAAAACTAATATCAGATTCGTAATCAGCAACCTCAAAAACCCCTAAACACAATGTGACAAGATTATCCAAATTTTTTTATAATCCTTACACTAGACTTTGATGTTTATTTTAAAAAAATGTCTTCTATCGCCATTTTGAAATTTTTAAACGTACATTTCGACATATTAAAAGTTGGTTTTTGCAGACGCGATATTTGTAGTTTTTACGTATGCATTCGTACTTGCTACCTTTAAAAAAATCAATTTTAAAAAAAGTAAAAAATTTCAGTTTTTTGTCGAAAAAATGTTCACAACTTTCTCAGATTAAAGTTTTTTTAAATTTAAACTTCAGATTCTGAAAGAGCGATAAAAACTCTAGAGGGATGAATACCTACAAAATTTTCAAATTGCGAAACCGTTAAGAACGATGGCTCTAAAAGTTGAGTAAAATATGTGTCCTTTCCGGCTTTAAAGGGCTACATATGGCATGAGTCAATGTCTATGTCAATAAATAAAGCTTTCGTAATTCTAATAAAGACCTTCTTAGTATGAGTTTTAACAATAAATTAAATCTGAAAGTAATTTAAAAATTATTAAAAACATTTACAAAAAGAACTAAACATTCAAAAACTTAAAAAAAATAAACTTTCCTTTTTCTACAATAACCTAAAAATCCTACCTTTTTCCACGAAGTAGAATAAGAAGACGTCACGACCATGCTTAACGGTAGGTAAAATTGTATCACTTTTGGGGCGTCAGAGATCTCGATATCCATACTAGACGAAGCAACAGCGCCTCACTTGAGAAAAATGTTACTATCACTTATCGTATTCTAATTTTTGAAAATTGAAATTTTGTATAGCCCTAAAATGTTTTTTATTAACGTGGTGTTTATACTACAAAAACAGCTTTACATTTATTTTATTTTTGAATTAAAAAGATATTTTTTTACATTTAAAAAAAAATATCGATGCATTTTTTTAATTCATTGAATTAATTATTTATTATAATACGAAGGGTTTGTTTTATAAAAGAATGCGATTCAGGTTATATCTGATATGATTGTTTAATAATTTACAAAATTTACCTTATATATAAAAAAGAAAGTAGTCTTATTAATTTTACAATATTTTTAATAATTATAAATTAATAATTTTTAAATACTATATTTCCGCTTCGTTGCAATGTTTTTATCTTGATATTCTATTCTTTCAAAACAAAATTTTTTAACGTTTTTATATTAACTTGTTCAGATAATTACATTTCTCTTACCGTATATAATAATTTTCACTAATCCAAGATTGTACACTTTGATATCATAAACTTTTCTCTTTATTATTAATACAGGCTAACCTCTATATGGCGGGAAGTAATTTGACGATTCTGCCATAAAGAGGTTCGTTAAAATGCTATTAGTGAGTGAACATTCAGAGATGTATCAAAAATTTAAGTCACATAATCTTTATGAAATAAAAATTATGGTAATTTGTTAATGAATATATTTAAAAATATGCGTATAATATTAAGTAAAACAATAAAATATTAGTGTTTTGAATTACAATAAAACACTTATTGTGTGCGGAGCCGATACACGGCATCCCTTTGAGAGAAGCTATTGGACTACGCCTTATGATCTTTCATCTCTTTCTCTTACCCTCTCCTTATCCTACTCTCTCTCTCTCTTCGTTGCTATGGTTTTCTAGTAAGTAAACAGTTAGATAGTTGGTACGTCTTTTGTCATAGCGGCTCTCAACCAGTAAGATACATTATTGGGATGCCGTGTATCGGCTCCGCACACAATAAGTGTTTTGTTGTAATTCAAAACACTAATATTGTATGCTATGGCCGATACACGGCATCCCTTTGAGAGACGTGTTTGATATCTACTGGTTTACTCAACGCTATGTGAATACCTATTTTCAGAGTCTAATTTTTATTTTTATTTATTAATTTTTTTTATTTTAATAAAGCAAAGTATTTTTAATTAATTATTTATTTTGAAAAACAATTTGTAACAAGAATTATACATAAATTATACTGTATTTAACCTCCTTTAAGATATTAATATTGCACAAAATGTGAAAATAGTAAAAAAATAACAATAGTAAGCAACTACAAGAATTGAATTGAAAAATTAAAATTATGAACATTAAATAGGCTTGAAATTTGAGAAGGGTAAAACCCTTGCTTGCAAAGCGTTACCTTGAATTTCACGACAATAATGTTTTCTAAAGGTTTCAGCGCATTTCCAATTACCTCTGCTGAGAATAATTTCTAAAGGTAAATCGTCTAACCACCCTCGTGAGGCTACTGCTGAGCGGATACTTCCAGGAGATGCATCAATCCCAGCATCTTTCAGGACATATCTAATCCAATTCGCTATCGTTGTTTTGGAAGCTGCTTTGACTGGACCAGAGAGTGAAATAAATAGGTCTTCTAACTTGTTTGTCTTTCTTCTTTCTTCCGATTTCTTTAACATTGCTCTGATCATGGTGACAGGACATAACCACTTGTTTGGATGACGAGAGAGACTCCATCCTGATTGTCGAAATGATGCTCTATGTGTCTTTGAACCAAAGACTGTCCATAAAACGATCTCATCACCTTAGTTAATCAGGAACTCTTGTGAAATTTTTAGCAGCGTAAGATCATGAACTCTTCTCGCTGATGCCATCATTAAAAGTGTTGCGGTTCTTCTTGAAAGTTCGAAAAATGACAAGTTTGTAGTTCCCTTTAATAACCAATTAAGCAGAAGTTGAGTGTCCCATACTATTGATCTGTTTTCTTTTCGTTTAGCTATCGAGATTGATTTAAGAGTTGGCCTCACTAAAAAGTTCAATGACAAGTTTTCAACAAGTTGATTTCCTGCGCAGAAGGTAGAGATGGCTGATTTATGGAGCAGAATTGTGTTATAAGCTAGACCTTCTGACAGATAAAGGTTTGCTAGGAATCTAGCAAGATCAGGTCCTGTTGGAGATTTAGGGTTAATGTTACAGTTTGAACACCAAGAAATCCATCTTGTGAAAGGGGCTTCATAGGTTTCTAAAGTTGATGCTCTCCAACTATTTTGGAGAAGATTTTTCTCTTGTTGATTCCAGTCTTTAACTAAATCCTTCCACACCCAATCCTCCACACTTGTAGATTGAGCGAGTCTATCTGAGTTGGGGGAAGACCGGTTGTTAAGTCGACTAATACCTTGTCCAGGTTCAGGATGTCTAAAGGTGGTTCCGCGCTCCTGCTGGAAAGGTCTGGCATCCAGAAGGTTTGATTCCACTTGGGGGCTACCAACAGGAATTGTCCCTTGCATTGAATGAGATGAGCTAGGACACGAGGCATCAGGTTGGGAGGTGGAAATATCCATCCTAGAGAGCAAATCCATGGACGGCTGAAAGCATCTGTGAAGAGAGCTTGCTGATCCTTTACATCTCGAGAAACGTAGCGAGGGACTACTGCTAATCTCTTTGATGCAAAAAAGTCTATTTTTGGTGTTCCCCACTTGCTGAATATCGGCGTGGTTGCTGCCGGAAGAAGATGCCACTCTGGAACAGGACAATGTCGAGATAGGCGATCTGCTATGCCATTGTAACAGCCCGGAAGGTAAGTTGCTGTCAATATTATTTTTAGGTTGTCGATTAGCTGAAGTAGTTCGTAAGTCAGGTTCAGAAGAGGTAAAGATTTCGTACCTCCTTCCTTTTGTATATAAGCTACTAGCGTTCTGTTGTCGGTTTGGAGAAGAATATGTGCCTTCTGAAGATGATGAGCACTCTGGTTAATTGCAGAATAAACCGCAAACATCTGTTTGAGGTTGGCATGCCAGCTGTCTTGTTTCCGACTCCAGGTTCCTGATAGATGATGATTGTCCAATTGAGCTCCCCATCCTAGGTCTGGCGCATCTGTCGTCAAAAAGTTGGTTATCCGTTTTTGATGAAGAGGCATTGATGAGTCCATTGCACCTAACCACCATTCCATTTCTTCCTTTACTAGCGATGAAAGATGACGTTTTTGGCGAATCCTGAATTGTCTGAACTGCAAAAGAGACCTATAAACTCAACACTGAACCATAATCACTAGTAAAAGATATTATTAGAAAAGTAGAAATTTTAAATGGTAGTGACGACGTAGGAGTCAATAGTTAAAAAATGCTAAAAAAATGTTCACAACCCTCTTTACTATTGGATTTTATATTAACTGAAAAATTTCAGGAAATGACAAAAGATAAAAAAGACATAGTGCTATAGACTCATTCGAAGATTTACTTCAATGTTTAAGAACACATTTAGTAACAGATACATCAGTAGAATTATGTAGAGCAAAATTGCAAAGTGTAAAGCAGACTGCAGAAACAGTGAAACAATTCATTCAAAAATTTTGCGCAGTATTTAATGAGCTTAATTATGCAATTCAAGCTGAACATACCCACCTTATGAAAAGGGACGTTAGCATCAAATATTGAAGAAAAATCAGCAACTAGAAGCTACGTAATGAATTTAAGAGATGACATCAGTAATCAAGTGAGACTATTAAAACCTACAAATTTAAAAAAGGAATTCAAGAAGTATTAGGCGCAGAAATTTGGTATAAAGAAAAAGCAAGAAACAGTGTTGCTATATCCTCTACAACAAGAAAACCATTTGATCAAATATCTATAAGACGTTAGTTATAAATATCTTTTCAAGAGGAAACACACCCGTAGTCCGAAACCAACCTATTAGTGCTCCAAATCATGGATTACCTTTACAACAACGCATACAAATGTTTTGTAATTTTTGTAAAACTAATGTTACAACAAACAAAAACAGAATTTTATCCAAGGATAAACTCCAAAACGACACCCCCAAGTGAACATTATAATACAAGAGAATTCTCAAAAGGACAAATATGGGAAACTTGTTTAGAAGAACAAATAATTGCGACAGACGAACAACAAAAAATAACTACGATTATAAACCTATGCTTGAACCACAACGAACAAAATATAACCACATTCTAATCATACAAGAAACAACACAGAAAATTAAACTAAAACCACTAATTTTACAAAAAGGATTTAAGACTTACGAAACTGTTCAAGGCTGGACCACATTGACAAAGGTTATAAAGACATCATTTGGAAAATTATCACAACTTACAATGATATTTTTACTATAGAAGGAAATGCATTGCTCTGTACAAATATAACAGAACATTCTATAGTTCTTAAAATTAATAAAATTATTAACGTTAAATTATATAGATCTCCATCATATCGTAAAAAAGAAGTTATAACACATATTGGAGAACTTTATAGAATGGAATTATACGTGATTCAAATTCATCTTTTAATTCTCCACTATGTGTTGTTGCGAGAAAAGTTGACGCTTCGGGAAAGCAAAAATGGCGAATCGTCATTGATTTTCGTAAACTCAATGATGAAATAAGACCAGAAGGACATTTTGTATTTAATAGAATGCATTTCGGTCTAAAAAACGCATGATGGAAAGTGTTCTACAAGGACTAAATGGAAAAATATGTTTTGTTTACCTAGACAACATAATAGTTTTTGGTAGTATCCAGGAAGAACATAACGATAACTTGATCAAATTTTTCAACAGACTGAGAGAAGTAGGACTGAAATTACAACCTGACAAATGCAAATACTTAAGGCCGGAAATAGATTTTTAGGACACCTTATAAACTTATACAGGTATAAAACTAAACCCATCAAAAATTGAGTCAATACAAATTTTTTGGATAACAGGAAATATAACAAAAACTCAATCATTTTAGGATTTGCAGGTTATTACAGAAAATTTATTAAAAACTTTTTCACAATAACCATACCACTAACAGAGATTACAAAAAAGATACTTTTTTTAAATGGACAGAGACTAAGACTAGAAAAATACAATTAAGTAGACATAGAATATATGAAAGAAAAAGAAAAAAAAGTAGCAGACTGTTTATCACGAATTTTTCTTATACACAAAAATACAACTGGCCAAGCATTAGATTTATCAGTATCCAAAACTCAACAAAATACACTACCACCAACTGACGAATTAGACATCTTAAACAAAATCTACATTGAATACATACCTTTATCAATAATATATGAAATGAACTAAAAATAAAACACCCTCAAGAGAAGTAGTAAAGCCAATGCTCACGGAAAATTACAGAACCAACTACAAAAAAGACCAATTAATACACAAATACATCAAAACGACTTTTCTGACCGCCGCTATTGAAGTATTGAATAAACACAACAAATTATTATTTCATTACTTTCTATTACTCTAAATCAAAATTAATTCAACGATTACTAACTAACTAATTTACTTAATATCTATTTAATTTATTAACTAAATTTATTATTAAGTTACTAATAAACTCATTAACTAAATTAGCTTCTAATTAATTTACTAACAAATTAAGTTAGTTACTAACGAACTTACTAACTAATTAACATAGTTACTAACTTCCCACATAGCACAAAAACTTCCAGGAATCTTTCTGGAAGCTCCCCATAGAAACTTTCTGGAAGTTACCAGGAAACTAATTTCTACTTAAGATAAATTTTTTAAAATTAATTTTTACGATATTTGGATAATTTAAACATTTTTCAATTAAATAACAAATTTAAAAATTGAATTAATATTTTATTTCACCTAAAGTCGTTGCAGCATTGTTTTAATTAATGTTATAATTATAATTTTTAATTAAGTTGCAGAGCAAAAAGCTTAGTTGGACAGCTATGAAAATTTAATAAGAAAGAATGTAAATAATTTACATAAAACAAATTTCTTGATTGATATTTGTTAAAAATGTGTTAATTTACCTGTATAAATAGATTATTACGTAGCCCGATTGGGGTAAACCAGATCATTTTTTTTCAGAACGGTAAAAACCTAGGAAATTATTCTCTAAATCCAAGTTAATTTATATAATTTGAAAGCTTATGATTTCTACTAACAAAATAAAAAAGAATTTTTGATTTACCTGTTTTAGTTTTACTTAGGGAAAATTTTTAATACACATATACCAAATTTCAAAATTACAATTTTCCAGGGAATTAAATAGTAAGTATAGGTTTGATGAATTGCAACTGTGAATTTAAATAATCTTTTATTAAGAGAAAATTAAAATGTAGATACATTTCTGGATGTAACAAGTTATAGATTTTATTATTGATAAAATATAACAAATGAAATTTTATATTTTAAATTTAAAAATAAACAATGATAAAACGTGAACTGAACGAAGACAACAAACTAGATTTATGTATTTTTTTAGGCGAAAAAGACAGGGACAAATTTTAATTATTTGTTTGCGTTGTTTGTTATAACCGTTATAATCTAATAATCACTAATAATGACAAGAAATATTGATAGTTCGGCGTCATCTGTTGAAAAAAAATCGCCACAAGTCGAGAAATGCGGGACATTCAAAATGTTAAATATTCAACTAATTACCCAATAATTCAATAACATTGTTAGGAAATGAATATTATTTATCTTTTAATAAATATTCGGCTTCCTACACAAATTTAATAAGTGAGCGGCTTTACCCCGAATGTGTTTCTCACATTATAGAATAAATTCAAATAAATCTTTTTGAAATCAAACAAAACTACATATATACTTCGAAAATGGACATCCAATAGCATCAAAAAAAATTTGTCGAACAAATTAAGTCTCAAAAATAATAATGGTAAAACTTCAAAATTCGAAGATCATTTTTTCTTTTTTGCACTTCTAAAAACAATTGACCGTCTTTGAATTTATGACGAATTCATGAAACTAAACGAAAGTTCGTTAACATTAGTTGTATGTTAAGTACTATTCACAGTACAAATATCTCCATCTTAAGTTGAGTTTATAGCGTCAAATGGTTAGTGAGCGGGTTTACACCAGTCTCCCCTAAATATACCCAAAATAATAGATAGAAATTAATTTTAAAACTTTCCTATGAAATGTCGAAAGTCTCCATATTTCAATTAAATTTTTCTAAGAAATTTATAAATATTAAAAAATATATTACTGATTAATAATTAATACATTCAATGTACTTTCACATTATGTGCTGATTTTTTCGTTTTATAGTATAGAAATGTAAAAAAAATTTATTTTTTATATTGAGATTTTTTAATAATTTTCCGTGATTTGCATCACTTACATGTAACTTAAAGGCGTCTTTAGAAACTCTACTAACAAAGCGACTAAAAATTGATGAAGTGAATCAACTTGCTGATTTGATTTCTGATACTGGAAATACTTCGAAACATAGTTAGAGGAAAAATCCCCTTAAAATAAAAGTATTATACTTGAATGAATATTATTTTGATTCTTTGGTGGTAAATGAAGAAACAAATCAATTATTGGAGGTTTAAACGTCAAAAACGTTGAATTTAAATAAAGTTAATAATAAAATAAATACATTAATTAATTTAAGAAATTAAATTTTAATAATTAATTATATTTATTAATTAAAGACGTTAAATTAAGGGCATCAAAGAAGCTTGTTTTAATAGCTCATAACTGTAATTATCAAATAAAATAAAGACGTAATTATATTATTTTTGATACCATATATATGGGTCATTTTAATTAAATTGTCATAATCGTGTACTTTTAATATTTTTTAACTTACAAGCATGTTAAGATGCTATTTATAATAATGGCAGAACGAAATTCAGGCCAAATATCATGAGTGTCCCATGTCCAGGATGGAATTATTAGTTTTAAAGTGAACATATTTTCGTAATTTTAATTCATAACAAATGAAACAAAACTTTGCAGTCACCTATAATTTCAATATTTAAGGGGACAATCCAGTTCAAAACAGGCAAAAAAGGCTTTTTTAGTATATATTATTAAAATAATTATGACATTTAATTTAAAACTTTCTTCAACATGTAATAAATAGTATATTTAAGAATTTGAAAAAAAATATTTTTATTTTAAAATGGCAACGATAAACGTCATTTTCGGTGGTAAGATCGATTCCAAACTTTCTAAAACAGATAAAGCCCAAACTGTAGTGTTATTCTCTCCGTTTGATATTTCTTTAGGTGTGGAACCTCAAAAAAGTGGAATTTTCTTACATGCCCTTTTTAGAGTACTTTTTCCCTAAAATCTGTAAAAAAAAGGTGTTTTTATTCAGAATTTATCTTATAAAAAAAGTGGAAGTTGGATTTCATGTTTTTGTTCATAAATTTCGACATTTTTTTAAATCATCGGATTTGCTTAAAAATCGTTGATCGGGGATTTTTGAGGTCTGTAATTGAGCGTTTCGGTGCAATAATCAGTCTTACGCGTGAACGCAAGCGCTAATACCAGTCGGGTGGCAGTGAGAGGCCCAGAGGCGCTCACTTCCACCTGACTGGTATTAGCGCTTGCGTTCACGCGTAAGACCGATTATTGCACCGAAACGCTCAATTACGAATATGGAATGAGATTTTTCAAATTCAAAATAGCGGATCCAATATGGTGGACATTTTGTTTGAAAATCATTGGATTTGCTTGAAAATCGTTACGGGGGGGTTTTCGGGGTCGCTAATTACGGATATGACATCATATTTCAAAATTAAAAATGGCGGATGCTATATGGTGAATATGAAAAAATTAAATTAAAAGAATTTTCTTTTCCGCCATATTGGATCCGCCGTTTTGAAATTTGAAAATTTGATATCTAATTTGTGATTACTTTATTCAATTGTTCACTATTTAAAAAGAAAATAAGAATGGCGCGTCAGTCACTTTTACATTATTTTACTTTGAATGCGAAATTTATTATGCGCGCCTTAAGATTTATACAGTAATCAAACAAACTGTTTTATAAACGAATCCGCAACAGAAGATACGACGAATCCACTGAAAAAAAAATTCCAAATGTTTCCAAATGTGACAGTTTCACGTTGTGATAGAAAAAGAAGATTTTAATGGTATTTTATTAACCCAATAAGTCCCATGAAGAAACCAGCCATTAAAATACCAACAATTGGGTTCATAGGTAAAGGGAAAAAAAGATAAACCTATTTTTTTGTTTTTAATTTCCAATTATTTAACAACAATTGTTTAAACAAATTAATTAATTTTTTTAATTTTTGGAAAACTGTTAACGCGAATTGATTCTACGTACAAAATAAGATTGTTTTGTATCAGTAATTTTTTTCTCCAAGTTTGTCAAAAAAATGTCTGCCATATTGGATCCGCCATTTAGAATTTTGAAAAGCAGACATATGATTCGTTATCAGCGACCTCGAAAACCACCGAGTGACAAATTTTAAGTGAATCCAAGAAATTTTTTAAAAAGTCCGCCATATTGGATCCGCCATTTTGAATTTTGAAAAACTGACATGGGTTTCGTTATCAGCGACCTTGAAAACCCCCGAGTGACAAGTTTTAAGCGAATTCAAGAAATTGTTTTAAAAAATGTCCGCCATATTGGATTCGCCATTTTGAATTTTGAAAAACTGACATGGGATTCGTTATCAGCGACCCCGAAAACCCCTAAGTATAAATTTTGAATCGAATTTGGATACTTTTTGAATATTGCTATAAAAATTTTTTTTACTATAATGCATTCACTTTTTCAAAATTTCGATTCCGCCATCTTGAAATCAAAGTTTCTCTATTTTACATTTTGAAAGTACAACTATTTTGCCCACCAATAACATACTTTAGAAAGGTATAAAAAAAATTTTTAGTTATACAAAAATATTTAAAAAAAAATCAATGATTTTTTTGGGTGTTTTTTCAAAAAAATCCACCATATTGGATTTTGTTTTGGTCGAATCGCTATTTTGACCCCAGAATCTTCAAGAGCGACCTCCAAAACCCCCTATACCTTATTGCTGCTATAATTCATTACCTGAAAATACTTTAAATCATGTGTTGAAGTTTAAGAGTTAAGACGCTTACCTTTCTGTTGAATTCGTAATTTTGTTTTTTTCTGGGCATTGTTTATTCCGATAATATCGATAAATACTTTGATTTTTTTTTAATCCGATTTTTGAGAAAAGTAGTTGAAATTTTGGAAAAATATTTTTTTTTGCAAATCGATTTGTCGCTTGTTATTATAGTGGTTTTTATACATATTTACCTTTTGATATTGCAATATGGCAAACTTTCCGAGCGACGAGTACGTGACTGAGGATGAGTCCGAACATGAGGGGGAAGCCCCCCCCCCACCGGTACCGTCGCCGCTTCCAGAAGGTTTCGACGATTAAGGCTATTATTAAAGTTGCCCAGCTTTTATCACGAAGAACCGGGCGTTTGGTTTGCCGAGATTGAATTTCTCTTCAGTTATTCTCGTGTAACGTAAGAGAGGGCCAAGGCCGGGGTTGGCCTTGGCTTATGACATTAAGCGACTTAATAACGGTGGAAACTCCTCCAGTTGATATATATATATATATATATATATATATATATATATATATATATAGTCAAATTAAACAGCGATTAATTGCAACTTACGCGGTATCGTCAGAAGCGCGTTTAAGACAACTTTTAAAAGGTGAATTGTTAGGGGAGGGAAAACCCTCATTAATTTTGAATCGGATTAAAGTCTTAAGCCAGGGGAAATGCGGAAGTGAAATTATAAAAACAGTATTCGTTGACCAATTACCCGCAAATTGCCGCGCAGCTCTAGCTTTGAGCGAGATTACTGAGATCGACAGATTAGCAGAATTGGCGGATCATTTCGTAGAAGCTTCCGGTTCAAGTAGCATACAGCAGGTCGCAGCAGTCAATTCGGAAAATCCACATGACAAACTGATGAAAATGATAGAAGAGTTGTACGCTAAAGTTGACGCGATCTCCGCTCCTAACAGATTCCGTCCATCACAGCGCTCCGGTAACTATAAAAATAACAACAGAAGTAAGTCGTTGAACAATAGAAAATATTACAGGGATAATAACGATTCTAAAAAACAAAATAATCGAAACGAGGCACGCAGTAGCTCCGACAACGTTCGCAAATTATGCTTTTATCACGCGAAATTTGGAGAAAAAGCACTCAAGTGCGTAGCCCCATGTGTCATGCAAGCCGGTACTTGATCGGAAAACTAAAATGGCCGCGTAAAATTAATTGTTTAAATACACGGGTTCGGATGTGTCAGTAATTCCCGTAAATGCCCATCAAGCACAAAAAGCTCACCATCATGTCATTTATGCTGCGAACAACTCGCAAATAAATACATATGGTAGTAGCAAATTAAATCTTGATATCGGGCTACGTCGACATTTACCGTGGAGTTTTTGTATCGCTTCAGTTCCGTATCCATTCTCGGCGCCGATTTCCTGTCACATTTCGGGTTATCGGTCGATTTACAAAATCGTAAATTGTTAAATTGAAATTCAGGTGAAAGCGCCATTTGTTTTTTTAAAGGAGCAAATGTCACAGACATTAGCTCTATCGACAAGTCGTCACCTTTTTTTAAAATAATTCAAAAGTATCCGGACATAATCAACTTAGCAAAAAAAGAAACTAAAGTTAAACACGGTGTCTTTCACCACATTGTGACAAAAGGTCCACCGGTTTCACAACGCCCGCGTCGACTTCCTCCAGACAAGCTGGCAGTGGTAAAAGCCCATTTTAAAGCTTTAACCGAAGCGAGAAAATACCGACCATCGAGCGCGGATTACTCATCGCCCATCCACATGGTCCTGAAAAATGATGGTCAGTGGAGAGTTTGTGGCGATTACAGACTTGTGAATAACGTAACTCTTCCGGATAAATTCCCTATACCTTTTTTACACGACTTTGCAGTCAATTTACACGGAAAAAAAATATTTTCGAAACTGGATTTGCACGCGGCTTATCACTAAATACCTATTTTTCCTAAAGACGTACCAAAAACGGTCGTGACTACCCTGTTCGGATTGTTCGGTTTTCGGGGTCGCTGGTTACGAATCCGAACTCACATTTTAAAAATTCAAAATGGCGGATCCAATATGGCGGACGACATTTTCAAAAAATCATCGGATTCACTTGAAACTTGTTACTCGGAGGTTTTCAGAGTCACTGATTACGAATCCAAACTTAGATTTTGATAATTCAAAAGGGCGGATCCAATATAGCGGACTTATTTTTTACGAATTCATCGAATTCACTTGAAACTCGTTACTCAGGGGTTTTCGGGTTTGCTGATTACGAATCTGAACTCAGATTTCGAAAATTCAAGATGGTGGATCCAATATGTCGGACAAAATTTTCACAATAACAGGACAAACTGGAATAAAGACGTCGAAATACAACTGCAAACGGTTACAAAAAAGACAGTTTTAAGCTAAACGAAGAATAAAAATAACACATTAGACACATACAGAGCAATTAACAAAACAACTGACTGTCGCGTTCAACAAAAATGACAGTTACAGGGATTTCGACGTAAGACTTAAATAATTTTTGACTTACAGAATTTAAATCAATTCAGTTAGCTTTCAAAATTACTGGTTATTATATTGGATCCGTCATTTTCAAAACCGACATTACATTTTTAATTTAAGACATCAATAAACTCCAAGTCACAAATTTTCAGTGATTATAATAAATTTGTTAAAATAGCGTCCGTCATATTGGAACTGCCAAATTGATACACCCGAGTATCGAGTTTCAAGTAAACCCGATGAATTTTGAAAATTTTGAAAATGTCATCTGCCATATTGGATCTACCATTTTAAATTTTTGAAATCGGAGTTTAGATTCGGAATCAGCTACCCCGAAAAGCCCCGAGTAACGAGTTGCAAGTGAAACCGATTAATTTTTGAAAATGTCGTCCGCCATTTTGGATACGCCATTTTGAAATTTCAAAATCTGATTTCGGATTCGTAATTAGTGACCTCAAATACTATAATATACTGATTTGCGCAAATTTCAGTTTTCTAAAAAGTTGTCGACATTTTGAGCCCACTGATAAGATTTTGGCCTCTACTGCGAAGGGGTTAAACACTATATTACGTTTCAATTCTACTTTTTCTTTTAAAGTTTTTAATTTATTTTTGTCGAAAATTTATCTACGATCGCTTAATGTTAAATTACCGTACCTAGTGAAGATTTTCAAATTTTTTGGAATCGTTTCACTGAGGGGGAGTACTGTGTGGATCGTAGCTAGCAAGGTAAAGACGATAAGTAGGAGAACTTTTCATTTGCACTTCGAGCGAGAAGGAAGATGTGCGGGACTGTATGAATGTACGCGCATGATTGTAAATAAACATTTTTGAACTAATTAAAGAAATCCCACACACTGAAAGGTGGTCGCGCTTCCACAAAAATTGCAATCTCTCGAAAACTATTCAAGTCTCCATCGATTTCTTCATTTAAATAAAAGGTGAAATTATAAGGAATATTTTATTAATTGAGCCTTCCAATTCTATAACTCGCCCGACGCTCGAATGCACGCGCTAATACCAGTCGGGTAGCAGTTATGTAATTTATTTATTACATACATATTTATTTACGAAAAAAGTACTTTGATCTATTGTTACACTATTGGTCGACAAGAATTGACAGGGGTTACTTGTATTCGGAACTTAGGTTTCCTTGTATGCAGTGATCTCTCATTTAATAAACATATATCTAAAGTAATATCAGAAGCCTTAAGAACTCTTCGTTTTATAATTAGAAATGCATTAATGTTTCATAACACAATGCAACAGAATTTCTGGGATCGCATAGGTTGATTTTTATAGGTTTTTTGATGCTGAATCCGAATCCGTAATCATAATTGCTCCATCACCTTAGGTTTTAGAGAAATTTGACCTTGAAAATTGAAAAAAGGCTGTTTTTGGGGTACTTTTTGGTTTTTTATTAGGGTGCAAACATTTTTTCAGGGTTTTTATAATATGCGTTTGAAAGCTCATATCCTCCTTAACAATCTCCAATTTGGACTTTTTAAAAATATTTATTTTTGGATGAGTTATCTTTGTTTGAATTTTGCGTCGCATCGTAAAACCATGAAAAATTCCGTTTTTGGGGTATTTTTGGTTTTCTATTAGGGTTCAACAACATTTTCTAATGTTTTTATGATATGCATTCAAAAGCTCATATCCTCCTCAACAATCTCCAATTTGAACCTTTTAAAAATATTTATTTTTAGGTGAGTTATCCTTTTTTGAATATATTCTTAGAGAATCAACTTCCTAAAATTTAAAAAACAATATTATTCAAATCCGTCTGAAATTAACACATGCTAAAACATATAATAAATAGAAAGGTACAAAAACCCTAGAAAAAATTTTTGTACTCTGATAAAAAACCAAAAAATACCTGAAAACGGCATTTTTAATAATTTTACGATTCGACGCGAATTTCAAACAAAGATAATACATCCAAAAATAAATATTTTTAAAAGTTCCAAATTGGAGATTGTTGAGGAGGATATAAGCTTTCGAAGGCATGTCATGAAAACCCTGGAAAAAATGTTTGCACTCTGATAAAAAACCAAAAAGTACTCCAAAAACAAACTTTTAATTTTCAAGGTCAAATTTCTCGAAAACCTAGGATGATGGAGCAATCCTGATTACAGATTCGGATTCAGCATAAAAAAACCTACAAAAATCACCATATGCGATCCCAGAAATATAAATGCTGTTGCACTGTGTAATATTAATACACTAAGAATTCTCTACTTATCCCTGGTGAGGTCGCTGTTGGAGTACGCCTCTGTAATATGGGTATCATTTTATTATTTTAACATTTCCTTTTTAACAACATTTTCTTTGTTATGCAGCGAGACAACTGAATATTCAAGTTCATAGATATGCCCATGACTACAGTGCATTGAGACTAACATTTAATACTCCATTGATAGCATCTAGATTTCTTTGATGATTTGATCTTTTTCTATAAGATTATTAACGGTATAAATAATTGTCTAAGTTTATGGGCATTTTAATTCGTCTTAAAAAAATTATAAACTATTTGAATTTGCGAATTATTTTTAACGTGCAACAAAAAAATATTTAACAGGTGCTTGTTTTTAAATCGAAAACAGTTAAAAGTAATTAATTAAGAAGTTAGAATTTATAATAATAAATATATTATTATTGGGTCAGGCTTAGCCAAACGGATCAGATAAATTTAAAAAAAAATTTAATGAAATATCTTTTATTCTCATCTTTATGAGATAAAAATAATGTCATAAAAAATGTAAAGCAAAAAAAAATTTTTTGTTATAGTTATTAACATTTAAAGTTTTTAACAATATTATGTGAAAATATTTTTTTCTTGAAGACTGTTTTTTATTACAATATTATAAATAAATAATTTAAACAATTTGTTCATTTCATGACCATTTCGCTTCCTCAAAATATCATAAACCAATTGCTTAATTTAATTTTAATATGTTAAGGTAATATTTCAAAAAACGCAAAATTTGAATTTTTTGTGAAAAAGAAAAATATTGATTAATTTTATAAATTTTGATGAAATGTGCACTTTGTATATATCAATCGATTCGTTTTCTTGTAAGCAATGTAATTTTGAGAATAATTTATGAAAATATTAAGAAATAAAAAAGTTATTTAAAAAAATACAAAAAATTTTTTTTTTAATTTTGAAAAAATTGTTAAAAAAAATTTTGTGAATAAATTTGAAAATCCTTTGGTCAGATTTTAGGTATTAATGACTGTAATAAACCTGCAAAATTTCAGGGCAATCCATTAAAATTTGTTAAAGATAATTTGTACACAATTTTTTGTGACATACACACACACATACAAACACACACATACACACATACATCTGGACATTTGCTCACAATTTAATATACATATATCCTAGATGAAAATGAGTCCATATAACCATGTTTTGAAAAATTGAAAATCGTCACGAATGCAAAGCTTCCTTATGAGGAAGCAAAAACAATAAAATATAAAAATTTTTTTAAACAAAATATATTTTTAAATTTTACGCTTCAAGACGAAAAAAAACGCCTATTTGGTTTTTAAAATCGGTTGAAAAGAACTCAAGAAAAAAATATTTTCATTTAATATTGTTAAAAACTATAAATGTTAATAACTATAACAAAAAAATTTTTTTTGCTTTACATTTTTTATGACATTATTTTTATCACATAAATATGAGAATAAAAGATATTTCATTGAAAATTTTTTTTAAATTTATCCGATCCGTTTGGCTAAGCCTGACCCTATTATTATTATTCTTTTTTGTTTGAATTACTAAAAAATTAAAATTGTTTTTATTTTAAAAATAGATTTTAATTAAACTGAATTGTAAAAATATGAAATTATAATGTATAAAGTTTACCTTGCAATTTCTAGACACATTTTATTTACACTTAACACTCATAAACTTTTAAATTTCTATTCATTTTTTTCTGTTTCTCTTTTTTCTTATACCTTATTTTTTCAAAATTAATTTTTTTTAAATCATTTATTCAGTGTAAAAAAATCAAAATAAACATCAAAACTTAACCTTCAGTTTTATTTATTAACAGTTTTTTAAAAAAAAGTGAGAATCGACAACTTCATACTTAACAATTTATTTTCTAAAAACTTTTGGTCTATTACGGTCAACCGTAATTGACAAATATTTTTACATTATCTTTGCAATAAAGTATTTTTTTGGAAGCACATTCACGGTATATTAATTGGCACATGCGAAAATGTATGCAAGTACTTTTCAAATACTTTTATTAATAATCATTAAATAATCATTTTGATGTGCCATTTGTCTTATTAATGAAAAATGATAAGTATGTCAATTACGATCAAAAAGGTTAAAAGTGAGGGACAACTTTTAAAAGCTTATAACTTTTTTCACAATTGACAAATTTTTAATTTCCAAACGGAAAACTGTTCACTGTTTAATTAACTTTAAAAAGATGCGTCTTAGAATTAGTAATCCTTATTTATTATAAAGTTTTAACGTTTAACCCATCCGAAAGTATGGTTAGGGACAAGTAGATATTGTAAAAAATCGTACACTCAAATTGGAATAATTATTGATCTATTTAATAAATAAATGTATAACCTTTTGAAACTGATTCATCTTATCAAGCTTTAATATTTCCAACAAAAATAAAGTAACAATTTATTGAAATTATCAAAATATATGCGAGGAACATGAAAGTTAAAGGTTCTAGAGATATGCCCTTATATTCATTATTATGTAATATGTCTGTTTCTATAAGAGCGAATAGAAATTTTACACTATTTTCAGAGTCCTTTCATCGAACAAATTATGGATATCACTTTTTTGTATCAAGATTGAGTAGCGGGCTAATTCTATTTCAAATACAGTTGACATTTTCGATAGTAACTTGTTAAGATTTACCTCTTTATTTCGTAGGTTTATTTTAGATATTTAAGTTAAAACTATCTACCATAGTTTGCTCAGTTAATATTGTATAGATCGGTTGTGGTTTGCAACTTTTAAACTGTAAGAGTAATATGTAAATGTGCTAAGAATGTTCTTAAGTTATACAGGAAGTGCAAATTTGGTTTTATTAATTTCATTCATTTAAAAAAAATTTTCTCTTCACACCTCTATGACTTGTGGCAACCTTGAATTTGTTTTGAAGGAAAAACACCAGGGACATGCAATTGTTAGTTTCGTGAAGGATCAACCTTATATAAACTATATAACATCTCTGACATAAAGCATTCTAAATATTTTAACTATCATAACAAAGTCTAGTACATTCATTCCAAATATTGGAATACTTATTGTAATCTTAATTCTTTTAAGGTTGGAATAGCATCATATTAATTTTTAAAAAAACCCCGATTTTCAGACTTTCAAATGTTGCCATATTAAATTTTTATATGGTTCTACATGTTTCTCTAAAAAGGTCTCAGGGTGTAAACCTTTTTCCATTATGTAACACAAAAAACAGAGAATAATAAATATTTAATTACTACATGGTTGTAGGTTTTAGATTGCATTTCCTTTAAGGCCAGGTTCTCCTTCTCAGGCCCCAAAAATGACTCAATTTCAGAATTTTTTTTAGATAGTAAATAAATTAATTTTTGGAAAACTTTTTGCGGTTTTTATTATTATACAAATAAGGATTGTTTTTGAATTAAAAAAATTAACAAGAAAAATCAGCTCCAGGTTTCCATAAACGAAGCTCAAACAGCAGAGGTGTTCGTGGGCGGGGAATTCCACAGCCTTTTATGTTGATCTGAAATAAAAAAACTAAAAAAATTCTTAAAGAAGATTACATTTGGGGGGCCATATGAGTTTTCGATTTTTTAAAAAGGGCATTAAAACAAAATAGCGGCTATTTAAAAAAAAAACGTGTTTTTACCAAATTATTTTTTGTCTTCAACGTCCGCTAAAAAATATTCTTGACCGATTTAAGAAACAACACTCTCATATGGCTTCTTAAATTTAATTTACTTTATTTTAAACTTTGTAGCCTGTTTGAATATTTGAATATTGGTGCGCATAGCGACCACATACTTTGGGGATAGGGAGTGTATGCTGTGTTTGAGACCGTGTTGCGAGACCCTCATCTACATGTATTTACGTATATGTCCTTTTTAAATATATTGGTCGCGTGCATGTTCACATCTCTTTGTATTACTCTGTATTCAAATTATTATAAATAAATAACCAGTATTCATTTAAACACGGCGCAGTACATAAGAGGATAATATAACAATTTATCGAACACAAGTTTAAGCGTAAAAGTGTATTCTGCAATATAACCTAAAAACTCAATGGCAAATGTATTGGGAGGTCCTGTAAAATTACTACCTGATTTTGATCTTCAAAGGCAGAATGCTGCAGCAGAATGGAAATTCTGGAAAACCACTTTTAAAGGTTATTTAGTAGCAACATGCCAACATGAGTCAACAGATATAGTTAAACTGTCAATTTTAAGAAATATTATCGGCATAGATACTGCTAGAACAATGTCGACCTTCGCTATACCAGATAATAAAACGAACAAGTATAAATCTATGTTAGAAAAAATAGAGAAATATGTGAATCCTCGAGTCAACGAATGTTTCGAAAGATATACATGAGTTTCATATGAGATTGAGGGGTCAACTCTCGGATTTTTTTCAAATTTCATTTTTCAATAGAGTTTGTTTGCCTATGTAATTATCCCAAATATTAATTAAAAATATTTAATATTTTGTTAGATATTTGCATAAACAAATTAATGCAATATTTTTTTTAAACTTGAATAACTTTTTTATTTTTGCTTATAGAAAAAAGTTGTCTGAATGTTTTTTGTTTAGAATGAATCAAATTTTTTGAAAAAAAAATTAATTAAATAAAAATTAACTTTTTTAATAAATTTATTTAAAAAATAAATTTGTTTTTTAATATTTAAACCTGTTATCGGCCTTCAATCAAGCTGAAAAAAAAGATAAATATTGCTTCACTGAGAAAAAAGAGGGCGCGTTGCAGCACATTTTCGAGTATTGTTGCGCGACTCAGCCCTGAGTTCTGCTACAACACTTGTGGGGCACGTAGCGCTCCCCAGACGAGCGTGTTACATACTTCTTTCAAAAAACTGCAAGTCTGGGGCGCGCTACGCGCCCTAGAAAAGTGTGCAGCGGAACTCAGGGCTGAGTCGTGTAACTTTAATCGAAAATGTGCTGCAACATGCCCTCTTTTT
The DNA here is from genome assembly GCA_032872475.1 of Leptopilina myrica (nomen nudum). Taxonomy (NCBI): domain Eukaryota; kingdom Metazoa; phylum Arthropoda; class Insecta; order Hymenoptera; family Figitidae; genus Leptopilina; species Leptopilina myrica (nomen nudum). The sequence continues at coordinate 14,257,884 of CM065462.1, read as the reverse complement.
TCTCAGTGTTACTATACCACAAAATAACATGCCAAATTTGGCGAACACGTTATTTTTTGTTTTTGAGAAAAAAATTTTCAAAAATTGAAGTGCAGGTAGCGAGCCGACTTAGCTGACGCGACAATGGGAAATTTTCGTCTCAGGAGTCATTGTCGCGTCAGCTAAGTCGACTCGCTACCTGCACTTCAATTTTTGAAAATTTTTTTCTCAAAAACAAAAAATAACGTGTTCGCCAAATTTGGCATGTTATTTTGTAGTATAGTAAGCAATATTTATCTTTTTTTCAGCTTGATTGAAGGACGATAACAGGTTTAAATATTAAAAAACAAATTTATTTTTTAAATAAATTTATTAAAAAAGTTAATTTTTATTTAATTAATTTTTTTTCAAAAAATTTGATTCATTCTAAACAAAAAACATTCAGACAACTTTTTTCTATAAGCAAAAATAAAAAAGTTTATAACGCGACAATGACTCCTGAGACGAAAATTTACGATTGTCGTGTAAGCTAAGTCGGCTCGCTACCTGCACTTCAATTTTTGAAAATTTTTTTCTCAAAAACAAAAAATAACGTGTTCGCCAAATTTGGCATGTTATTTTGTTGTATAGTAAGCAATATTTATCTTTTTTTCAGCTTGATTGAAGGCCGATAACAGGTTTAAATATTAAAAAACAAATTTATTTTTTAAATAAATTTATTAAAAAAGTTAATTTTTATTTAATTAATTTTTTTTTCAAAAAATTTGATTCATTCTAAACAAAAAACATTCAGACAACTTTTTTCTATAAGCAAAAATAAAAAAGTTATTCAAGTTAAAAAAAAATATTGCATTAATTTGTTTATGCAAATATCTAACAAAATATTAAATATTTTTAATTAATATTTGGGATAATTACATAGGCAAACAAACTCTATTGAAAAATGAAATTTGAAAAAAATCCGAGAGTTGACCTCTCAATCTCATATGAAACTCCTCACATTTCTGAAAAGAATCCAAAAAGAAAGTGAACCATTTGAACATTTTCTGACAAATTGTCGACATCTAGTAAAAAGTTGCAACTACAACACGATTAATCCCAACGAGTCAAATGAAGATAAGGAATTACGAGATAAAATTGTAATGGGAATCAAGGATCCAACAACTCGCGAGGCTCTTCTACGAATAGACCAGTTATCGATGGACAAGGCTGTCAACTTTTGTCGGACGAGTGAACAAAGTAAACAACAAAGCATGCGATTTCAAGAAGAACAAGCCGAAATAAATTATATAAAGAAACAAAATTCAGGTAAAAACAAACAAACAAACAAATTATTAAAAAAACTCGAGTGTCGAACAAAAAAGAACATTTGATTGTAGACGATATAATATGACACACGGACCTAGGGAATGTCCTGCTTTCAAAAAAAATGTAATAAGTGTGGGTTACTAAATCATTTCGCGATTGCATGTAAAGTAAAAAAATACAAAATATTGAGCACGACGAAAATAGTAGTAGTGACGAAGAATTATTCGTTAAGAATGATTTAACGAATTAAGAACGTAAATCTCAATAATAAAAACGACAATAAAGAAAAAGAAAATTTTATAAAAACTAATATTGACATTTTTAACGGATATGGTAAATTTCCAGGTGAACATAAAATTACAACTAAAGAAAATTTCAAAGCTGTATGCCACCCTCCAACTAAAGTCCCAATTAAAATACGTAATAAGTTAAAAACAGAATTACAGAGATTAGTTGATCGAAAAGCTATTAGTAAAGTAGATGAAATGAAACCAAACGCGAGTGTGAATAGAATGGTTAATGTTAAAAAACCAAGCGGTAAAATTAGACTTTGTCTTGATCCATCTGATTTAAACAATCAAATAATTCGCAAACCATCAGATGGGTTAAATATTGAAGAAATATGTTCTAATTTAAAAAATAAAAGTTTTTTTTACAGTTTTTGATCTATCAGAAGGATATCATCACTTAGTTTTAACCGAAGAATCTTCTTGGAAATGTTGTTTTGCCACTCCTTTCGGTATATATCGGTTCACAGTATTACCATTCGGTTTATAAAACTCTCAAGACCTTCTTCAGGAAGAAGTAGAAAAACACTTCAGAGACATAGGAAATGTACAAATTTGTCATGATGATGTGATCGTATCAGGCAAAACAAAAGAAGAACATGATAAAGCCGTACTCGAAATTGTAACGCGAGCAAGACAAGTCAAAGCTAAATTTAATAAAGATAAATTTCAATATTGCCAAGATAAAGTCAAGTTTATGCAGCAAATATTTTCGGAAATAGGAATGCAAATTGACCCTGATAGAATTGAATCATTATGTAAATTAGAAATCCCTAAAAATTAAGTCGAATTGCAAAGAATTTTAGGTTCGTTCAACTATGTTAGGCGTTACGTAAAGGATATGTCTTCAATTATGAATCTCTTATATGAATTATTAAAATCCAATTCTGAATGGTGCTGGTTGCCGAAACACCAAGAAACCTTTGATAAATTGAAACAAATTATAAGTCAAGCACCAGCCCTCGTTCCATTTGATCCAAAAAGAAAGATTGTCCTTCAATGCGATGCTTCTAAAAACGGACTCGGTTGTTGTATATTTCAACAACATGAAAATAACATGTTAAAACGCTTGTGCTTCTCGCACTATGAACGATCACGAAATTAATTACAGCCAAACAGAAAAAGAACTTCTTGCGATTCAATACGGTACACAAAAGTTTCACGGTTTCATATATAGAAATGACATTGATGTTCAATCTGATCATAAACCCATTGTATCAATTATGAAAAGACCAATAAATAAAATAGGATCTGTTAGGTTACAAAGATTGCGTTTAAAACTATTAAAATACTCACTTAATGTATATTATTTGCCTGGAAAAGACGTGCAATTTGCAGATATGTTATCGCGATCAAGTTTAAAAACGGAAAAGTATAATGATCCCGAAATGTTAGAAATGATTCTTTTAATTACTAAACATTTGCCTATGAGCAATGAAAGAAAAGATCAATTTAGACAAGAGACTAGTAAAGACTTAACGCTAATGAAAATTCACGACTATTATTATAACGGTTGGCCAAAAGGAAACAAATTATCTGCAGATTGCAAGCCATACTACCCCTTTAGAAACTCGATATATGTTGAAGCCGGTATCATTTTTGTAGATGATAAAATAATTGTTCCTAATAACCTTAGAACCGAAATGATTAAAACATTACATAAAGGTCACATAGGTAATAATAATTTGTGAAAAATACATGCCAGCCAACTTTAGAGAACCTCTTTTGCCACATTCGTCACCGAGACTCAGATTCAATAAAATATCCGTAGATATCCTTGATTTTGGTGGTAAATACTACTTAACTGTTATCGATTATTTCTCGCATTGGCTTGAATTAATATTATTAAAAGATAAAACATCTGAAACTATTATTAATGCATTTCAGGAAACTTGTTCGCCACATTATCACCAAAGCAATGGTCTAGCGGAAAAAGCTGTCAGTATAGGTAAACAGATATTAAGAAAAAGTATAGAAGATAATTATGATTATAGAGATTATAATACAACAATTATTGTTGTATTAGAATACAACAATTCACCTATTATACATTTAGATGCTTCTCCTCCTCAAATCTTACAAAGACGAAATTTAAGAACACAGTTACCGATAACAAGCGAACAGTTAGAACCTAAGATTCAACAACACATTTATAAACAACTTTGTGAACAACAAAAGAAAACTAAACTAAACTACGATAAACTAGCGCGAAATACCTCTATAGATTATAATGAAGGAGAGAAAGTAGTTATAAAAACTAACAAAGAAAAAATTTGGTCTAAAGGCACGATTGTTAAAAAAGGTGATGAACCAAGATCATATTGGGTTAAAAAAGACAAAAATAATAAAATTGTTAGACGAAACACTACTCAAATTAAACATTCGTATACTTCATCTAAATACAGATTTATTTGTGAACCAGAATAATATCATAGTAATATTCAAATGCTTGATAATTATGTAATCAACGAACAACACACTAACAGAAATTTACATCATTCTCCAAACAATGTAGAATTTAACGACGATCTTTTTCAAACTCCCAGAAATTCTCTTGTTTCTAATAATGATACAAACCTCATCTCGAATAATGATAATCATGTATTGAATAACAAGTCGAATAACAGTAATAATCAAATCATCGATAAAATGTGTTCACGATATGGCCGTACTGTAAAACCCGTTCGGCGACTCAATCTTTAAGAGGGAGGAGTTTGAATATTTGAGTATTGGAGCGCATAGCGACCACATAATTTGGGGATGGGGAATGTGTGCTGTGCTGGAGACCGTGTTGCGAGACCCCCATCTACATGTATTTACGTCTATGTCCTTTTTAAATATATGTTCACGTGCATGTTCACATCTCTTTGTATTTGTTATTTTTGTATTACTCTGTATTCAAATTATTATAAATAAATAACCAGTATTCATTTAAACACTGCCTATTATATTTTTTAAGGACAGGTGTACAGAAAATTACCTGCTATTTGGCCAACAGACTGACCCCCTCCATCTAGTTGTAACTCGTAAAATACTTTCGACATCAATATATCCTAGTCGCCACGTATTCTCAAGACCATAAAGAGGATGTTTAATCAAAAATTGATTTTTTCATCGTTGAGAAGGAGAACCTGGCGTTAAGTAATTTCAATGCTGTACTTAATATTGGTAGTATTTCCAAGATCAGTTAAAAAGTTTCAAATTAATTTAATTTAATTAATTAAAATATTAGGGTTTATAAATTTTAATTCCTAATCTACAAAAGCAAAAAATTAAATGTTAATGCAGAAAGCAGAATCAAAATTTTTTTTTTAATATGACACTGATTAGCAAAATATCAAAGTACCCAAAACAGTAGTTTGAAATAGGCTATCATATATTAAAGTAATAATTTTTAACTTAAAGGCCCATTAAAATGTTGATGGTTATTATTCAGATCTATAATAATTTAAACAAATTATATAGTTAATTCAATTAAATCGAGTGAAATTATATTACTTTTAAAATCAATCCATTTTCTGTAGTTTAAAAATTTATAAAATTAAAATTTAAAACTACCTCTTTATATGATTACATGTTTCAAAACTTGACGAAAGTGTCGAAAACGAAACGAAAAGCTTCTAGAAATTATTAAATGTGTTTCATAGTCAATAGCGGACATTTGAGTGATTGATATACAAGAACAATGTAGTTTGTGAACTACATTAATAATTCTGTTTTTATTTAAACTAATTTTCAGACAGACAATAAATATATAGGAAGTTTTGCGATAAACAGTCTTCTTTGGGTTTTGGTATATTATAACATTACCATATGTTTAATTAAATTTTAATAATTTGATTACTTTAAAAAAAAAGAATACTGTAAATAAATAAAAAAAAATGTAATTGTTTAAACTTTTTTTAAGTTTTAAAGACTTGAATATTGTAGGCCTGTAAGTATATTTTTTAAATACTTCTGATTATCATTCACTTTGATGTTGTAGAAAAGTACTCAAATGATAGAGGTTAACAATCGCAACTACAAATGTAACTATTTTATTCCTAACAAAAGACTAATCCGACTAAAGAAGTATATTTATTAAAAAAATTAAAACTTAGAGTTGAACAACTCAAATAAAATTTTTCTTTGAAAGCTAACTTTCTTAAAGGTTAAGAACAATAAACTTTTTAAAGAGAATGACAGAGTTATGTAACTGTTATTTAATAAAATAAGTAATTTTTTCAAAACAATTATTTTAGAAGAAAGTCCACAACTTTTGGTTTTTTCCTTATAATAAGGGGAGATTTGTGTAACGCCGGACAGTGGGTAGCCCCGGACACTTTTAATTTCTAATAGAATAATGTGTTATTACTATTGAAATAAATTACAAATGATTAACAATACAGTTTCACTTTTACTTTTAAAATATTGACTCAGTTTTTTTATTTTCTTTTATTAAAAAAATTGATTTTTCTAAAAAATCTGAAAGTATCAGGACGCTTTAGAAAATGTGTGTACGTCACATTGAACGTCTTATAAAATCTTTTTTGCATCACTAACCTGTAAATTTGAATTTTACACACTAAAAACAGTGTGTAAAGTACTTCTTTTTATAGCAGTGTGTAAAGTGTTACTTTACTCACCGTTAGCAGTGCGTAAAGTGAATTCCAGTGTGTAAAGTGATTTTCAGTGCGTAAAATGATTACTTTAAACATTCTTGTGACTGTTTGATAAGAATCGATGAAATAGAACTTTTAAACTACAATTTACAATCGCATTTTTTATATTAGCTTCAGGAAAATTTTCTTTAACAGTTCCCCCACTACACCTAAACTTACAGTAATACTGGCAATAGTGTTGCAAGTTCATCACTCACTTTACGCACTTGTATCATAAATAACTATTTGGTAACTCTTTTGAATTTGGTTTTTCGTGGTCGGGGGGCTTCGCCCCCCAAACCCCCCGGCCGGGGCTCTGCCCCTGGACCCTGTCGGGGGGAGACCCCCCAACCCCTCCTGCCCCAATAAAACAGAGTGTAATCGTAAAAAAGTTTGAAAGCAAAGAGTGTATGAGAGTGATTGCATCAGAATTTACTGAAAATGGGAGACAATTTTTTGTTTCAAAAAAATTATTGATGCTCTTGATAATAAGGTTTTTGAATTTTTGGTTGTTGTGGGGGGTTGGTTCTGGGCTGTGAAGACCTTTAAAGTACACAACTAGCAAGTAAATATTGACTCCCATTCGAGGATTAAAAGTTTGAAATGGTGGTAGGTGCGGCGGCTTCACCCGCCTCCAAAGGCCATCTTTTGGTGGCCTTCTAAAAAAAAGTTTTTCTTTCTGTTGTATGGGGGGTCGGTTTTGGCTTGTGATCGCCTTCCAGTGCCAAATAGGGCGATGTTTTAGAGTAAATCTCCCCTCCATTGATATAGATTAATGAATGCTATCTTTTCGGCGCTCCTTTAAAAAAAAGTTTTTTTTTCTCTTTTTAACCCTTTTTTTGTTGTGGGGGGGGGGTTCTTGGTTGTTGTGATCACCTTCCAGTATCAGCTAGTAAATTAATATATGACACCCTTTCAGTTTTACAACGTATGAGAAGATTAGAAGTGGCGGGTGTGGTCCGCCCGCCTCCGTGGCTTTCTCACCTCGAAGCACCTATAAAAAGCGATTTTTTGGCGTTGTTGGGGTGGTTCTGGGTTGTGATTATCTTCCAGTACGAATTAGCAAGTGTATTTGTATCAAGATTCTATAATAAAATGTGTAAAAAGGGTGAAGGGGAAGGGGGGAAACCACGTGCAGAAAAATTTCTTGTTGAACTATATTAAAAAAATAAAAATAAAAATTTATCGTTAACAACATAGGTGTTATTATATTCACGTAAATCAAAATTGAAATGGTCTATAGCTATTGTACAATTTCAACCTTTCAAAATTAATTTATATTGTAAAAGAAGCTAGGATCTGAATAATGGTTTTATTAAATTATTTATAATTACACGTTGTTCAACTATATATGAAAGTTTTGTTTAACAAAATTTTGATAAAATAAATAATGTAAAAAAACAAAATACTTTTCATAAAAAATTAAAATATTTAAATATTCTAAATCATGACAATGCATTGCATAAAAACTATTTATGTGTAATCATAATCGTCGAGTAATTATTTCTATCCAAAAATCTACAAAGAAAACTACCCTCATATGTATCAAATACAACCCTCTAAAATTATCTCTCCTATTAAAATTAGCAGTTTTTTATAATAACGAGACTAAAAAATCCTTAATAAATTTTCCGAGCTTTGCTATATTCGCAGAATATTCTACAAAGAAAACTACCCCCCCATATGTATTAAATACAACCCCCTAAAAGTATATCTTCTATTAAAAATAGCAATTTTTTCAATAACGTGACTAAAAACATCCTTATGAGAATTCAGAGTATCATTTTGACACAAAATTTTCAGTTAAAATTATTATATTGTCCACCCATGGAAAGTGTTATTACGTCCACCTGTGGAAAAGAGAATTGTTATTTTGTACATCTTATTCAAATTACAATATTAACAGTTTGTAAAGGAAATGTTTGTACAAGTTAACGAACTCCGTCGACTTAAGTAATTTGTTACTGATCTTAATTTAACGTTGTGTAGGTCTTCTTTTTCATTATCGTACCGTAAGTAATTGTTGCTAAACACAATTTTACGTTAGGCATTTGCTGTTCACTGTTATCACACATACCGTCAGTGAATTCCTAATTTGTTTCCAACCTCTGTAGTTTGCTCCCAATGTTATAAAAAATTAAAAACAGAAATGAGTGTCGATGTTAGTACAGTGGAAATGGATGTTAATACTTCATTCGCTTCTAACGTTTCTAATGATAAATTATCAAATAGAGAGCAGGAGCTAGAAAAAATGCTGGATAATCTGAAAGCAAAATTCAGTAGTCTTAACCATAATGATCCTCTTCGTTTGCGAATCTTGACTATTGCTCCATCTTTTCGGAGTGCCAGAAAGATAGCAAAAGAATTTAACACGTCTCGATAATTGGCTGCAAAGTCAAAACAATTAAAATCCGTTCGTGGTGTATTAGGCGAGACGACTGAAAAATGTGGGAAAAGGTTACCTCAAGCAGCCGTTGATAAGGTTCTTGATTTTTACAACAGTGACCTTAATAGTAGGTTGATGCCGGGAATAAAGGATGTCGTCTCTGTATAGACAAATGGAAAACGAACACTAGTTCAGAAATGACTTCTATTATTAGGCTGAAAGGAACTATATGAATTATACAAGAAATCGCACAAAGAGCTTAAAATTAGTTTTAGTGCATTTGCAAAACTCAAGCCGAAACATTGTATCCTTGCTGGTGCTACAGGTACACATTCTGTATGTGTTTGCATAATTCACCAGAACGTGAAATTAATGCTAGATGATATTGACGTAGAAAGTCTTACGAAAGATACAGAAATGGTCATTAACAATTTTAGTGATTGTCTAAAAAAATGATTTGTCAACATCCTAGTTCCCATTGCTGGCTTGATCAGTGTAAGAAATGTCTAGGCATTGATGAATTTTCGGAAAAGTTAAGTTCAATGTTACTTGACTCTCAAATTTTAGAGGTGCAATGTTCGTTGTGGGCTGGAACTGACCGATCAACTCTTTTGACGCAAACGTTGAAAACCGAGGATTTCATGGATATGCTATGTGCTAAATTAAAAGTTTTTAAAATTCATTCGCTTATTGCAAAAGAACAGTAGAATTTTATAGCTAAAAGGAAGCTGAAGCTTTCCAAAGGTGAAGCAATTGTAATGTTTGACTTTTCTGAAAATTACGCTTATGTTTGCCAAGATGCGTCTCAAGCATTCCATTTCAATAACAATCAGTGCACGGTATTTAATGCAATTTATTATTGGAAGGAAAATTACCAGTTAATGCACAAGAGTAATGTATTTTTGTTACCGAGTTTGAAACACGATACCGCAGCTGTGTACACTGTGCAAAGGTTATTAATCCCAGAAATTAAAAGGGTTGTAAAGGATCTGACAAAAATCATTTACATGACAGACGGTGCCAAACAGCATTTTAAAAGTAGATACCAAGTGGCTAATTTAATTCATCATAAAGATGACTTTGGTATTGATGCAGAATGGCATTATAGTGCAAGTGCACATGGAAAAAGTGCTTATGATGGCATTGGTGCAATTTTTAAAAGAGAAGTTTACCGAAATAGTCTTCTTGCAAAGTCTGGAAGTCAAATGTTGACACCAGAAGCTTTGTTCGCTTGGGCGAAAGATCATTTTCCATCGATCACCATTTTTTATTTTAGTTAGAGCGATCATGACAAAGTAAAGCGTAAACTAAATAAGAGATTTCAAGATGCTCCAGCCGTTCAGGAAAAAACAAAAAACCATGGGTTTGTTGTTATTTCCGATAATCCAAATAAACAGGTTGTCCTTAAACGATTTTCGAATGATAACAATGGGACAGAATGGTGGCCGTTTGGTAAAACATAAGTTGCGATGTTATACCATACGCATATATACACCAATAAAATGTTGCAAAGAAAAAGTAGCGAATAGCCCTTTTCAGGGCTACACAATAAGCCAAAACCAATTATTAGCCTTTATTAAGGCCACATAATATGCCAAAATCAATCGGCTCTTTTCAGGGCCCTATGATGTACAAAATCCTATCGGCTACCTCCACGTGGTGTACATTGGGCAAAGCTAAAGTCGAGGGTCGGTTCGACTACATAAGAAACCTGAAAATTAGTTAGTGCAAATTGAGGGATGATTCTAAAAGGGGTAGTTTTCATTAGCAAATATCCTGTTAGTTTATTAAAGCTCGTAAATTCCCATAAGAATCATTTCAGTCTCGTTAATTGAAAAAAATTGAAAATTTTAATATTAGTGATGATTAATATTAATGTTGGGTAAGGTCACAGAACTATTTTGAGTGTTATTGACATGTTTTTCTTATAATTTGTATCCAATTTGACCCTGTTTTTTCATTTTCTTGTTGATATTTGCACAATGCTTATAAAAAGTGAATTGAAAGTTTATATATGAAGTGTGACACCAGGACTAATTACAAAATGTTTAAAATTAATAGAAAAAACCTTTTCTAAAATACAGTTTGAATAATGTAATGTCAAAGTTAATAATTATAATAACATTTGTTAATGTCATTATACGTTGGGACTAAGGCTAAAGAAAAACCTCTGGCATGGTACCGGCCCGGTACCGGCTTTATAGAAAAAACTTGCAGAAACTTAGTATAATGAAATTAATATAATACCTTGTTAGATTATCAAAATTTTATAACAATAAATCAGATAAAACCTGACCAAAATTATTTAAACGAACAAAGTTATTATAGGATGTCTAGTAATTCGGCAGTTACATATTCCCAGATTTTTCAGTGATTTTCCCGGACAATTTAAAGCTGAATTAATAGAGTTTAATGAAATGTAATTTTTCCAACTATATAAGAAAAGATTTTAAAAAACATTTGATTTCGAGAGATTTGATATTCTTATTCTTCCGAATGGTGTAAACAATTGAAAAAAATTAAATATATAGACTTTTTAAGACACAAAAATATTATGCCGGCAAAAGTCCATCGACGGTGTAAAAACTGCATCAAATACCGGGCCGGTGCCGGGCCGGTACTAATTTTGAAAAAATTAAAATTAAAAAGTAGTAATTTTGATGCCGGAAAAAGTTTATCGCCGGTGTAAAAACTGCATCGAATGCCGGAACCGGGCCGGTACTAATTTTGATGTCGGCAAAAGTCCATCGTCGGTGTAAAAACGGTATTAAAAAGTAGTACCGGGCCGGTGCCGGGCCGGTACTAATTTTGATGCCGGCAAAAGTTTATCGCCGATGTAAAAACTGCATCGAATGCCGGAACCGGGTCGGTGCCGATTTTGATGCCGGCAAAAGTTCATCGCCGGTGTAAAAACGGTATTAAGTGCTGGTACCGGGTATTGTCCAACTTTACCACCGGGCCGGTGTCGAGCCGGTCGTAGGCATCGGCACACCACCGACTTTTCTGCCTGGGTAACTTTAGTCACATATTCATTATAACAAACAATCGAATAGATTCAGCATTAAAATTAATTAAATTAACTATTAAAATAGCTAACCTTACTTAAAGAATTCAACCCCAAACAATCAACACTAATAGATGCTGTTAATATCGTTTAAAAAAATGTATTTAATAAAAAATCACTTTTCGGTTTTAACTTTATGTAACCTTTTAAATAACGTGAATTAATAGCTTAATAATGCAAAAGTTCCATTTTTAAACAATTTTAAAACCTAATTTTATTAAGAATTTTGGAAAGGTTTTTTCATGCTCTTTCGATTGGAAATAAGCATTTTGAAAAAAAAAAATTTTTGACCCAAAAAAATCAAAATTAAAAATCAATTTCAATTTTTGGGGGAGAAAGACCCAATTTTTTTTTAAACGAAAGCTGAGGTTTTTTCCTAAAAGGACATATAAATGGTAAAGTGGGACTAGAATGTTTAAACATTGAAAAAAAGAATTTTCTCCAAAACGGAGCTAAAAACCGGGTTTAGAGCGCTCAGGCGAGTAGGAAACTCTTTTTTCAATGTTTAAACATTCTAGTCCCACTTTACCATTTATATGTCCTTTTAGGAAAAAACCTCAGCTTTCGTTAAAAAAAATCGTATCTCTCTACCCCAAAAATTGAAATTTATTTTTAATTTTGATTTTTTTGGGTCAAAAAAATTTTTTTTTCAAAATGATTATTTCCAATCGAAAGAGGATGAAAAAACCTTTCCAAAATGTACTTTGTCAAATTTGTATGTTTAATTGTTTAAGAGTAAAAAATTATTGAAATAAGCATTGTACTGAAAAACACAAAAATTTAACCCCCTCCCCCTCGGAAAATATTGGACTAGGTAAAAAAATATTTTTACGAAAAATTACTATCTATGAGTACTACAAAATCCCCAAGTTTTGCTACGATTGGAGAAAAATTTTTCTCCACCTTGATCACTTTACATGAAATGCCCCATATATATTTGGGAATGCAAACATTTAAAAGATTCTAACTATCAGGTCTAATTTGTCATACACTGAGAGAAATTTCTGGTTCAAAGAACCAGATTCTCGTGGTGAAAAACGTCTTTGACTACGATTGAAGTTGCTTAAACATGACTGAACATAGTTGCGTTGACGATAAAACCTGGTTAATATAAATTTAATTTCTGGTTATAGTAACCAGGATCATAGTTGACACTGAAATTATGGATGTAATTGTAAAGCTATAATAGGCAACAATGTACGTTATCTATGATTAAGAGGTTAAAATTATATATTTTTTGCTTCCTCGTGAGGAAGCTTTGTAGTCGTTTAATTTACAAAATTTTTAAAAATCCTTTTGACAAATTTTCTTCTATATGGTACTATGTTATATAAGACCCTGAACAATTGTCCGGATGTATGTATGTGTGTGTGTATGTGTGTGTGTGTGTATCCCGTTTTTTGTGAACACGATAACTCGAAGAGGTTTCAACGAATTCGGCTGAAAATTGCTAGGAATATTTATCATAAAAATATCTCGAAATGGATTGATGGACATTAAAAAATCTATTAAAATCTTTGCATCAAGACGAATCGATTGGTATATATAAAGTATAAATTGTATGAGAGTTTATAGAGGTAATGACAATTAAAGCAAAAAAATTACCTTTTTTTATCAAAAATTTAGTTCTTTTATCAAAATTATATTCCAGTACAATAAGATTTTACTCATTTTTTTCAATAATCTTATCCGTTGCATTAAAACGGATCGATTGGTATATATAAAGTATATATTTTATTTGAATTTATAGAATTAAACATAATTAAAACCAAAAATTCGCACTTTTATTAGAAATTTATTTCCTTCTTAAAAATTATGTTGCTTTATAATAAAATGTTAATCTAGACTTAAAAACAAACTAAAAATCTTCATTTCATCAAGACGAATCGATTGATGTATAAAAAGAATATATTTTATTAGCATTATTAGAATTAAATAAAATGAAAAAATTCACTTTAAAGCAAATTTTTTGCTTATCGTAAAGAGGAAGCAAAATGTTCATGTAATGAACATCTTCATTCACAACTTGTTTATCTTATTTTTTAGAATTCAATTTCATAATATTTATAAATAATATAGTCCATTTTTTGTTGTCAGAAAAATAATTTTTAATGTCGTCAAAAATATATAGGTTATATGAAATCATTCATAACATTAATCCCATTAATCTAATTAATTGCCAACAATACTGTCACTGAAATAAGTAAAACGACTTGCATCAACAACATATACATTCACTTTTATTTTACACAGTTTTAATAATAAGAGAAACGATGAAAAAACATAAAATACTTCAAAATAAAAACTTGACGAGAGCATTCTACGTTGTGTTAAAAGTCAAACTATAGCAGAAAATATAAAGACGTACTGCGCTTGCTCCAGACTACTGAAATCTAACATAACTGCCTGGTTACTACAACCAGGATTGTTTTTTTAAATTTTAGTTAATATAACTAAATTTGTGGTTACTGAAACCAGAAAACATGTTACAGAAACAATTTTAAGTTGGTCCAGTAACAGCATTTCATTAACCACCTTTTTCTGGTTGTATTGACCTGGGTCCATTTCTCTCAGTGTAGTAACTGACAAATTAATTTTTTTATAAGTGAACAGTACTTGTGTTTTATGTATATTTAAGTCTAAGATATTTATGTCACTTAAAAAATTCTTAAGTAAAACACATTTGTAAAATCATAAAATTGATGGACTTAAGCTGCTAAAACCCATCGAAATCACGTAGATGCAAGATTCCCATCAACCCAATAGACAAAAGTACAACTACTCGATTCCCAGGTAATAACTGCAGAGTTTGCATCCGCAATAAAACTCGCCATTCTTTAACTTCGTGCGTTTTCTAAAAACTTTCGGGTTGTCTCGGGAAAATTCGACAACTGACCTGTGCAGATCAGCTTGAGAAATATGTATCATTTAGACTTTCTGTCATCCATTTTGTCAAGTATGACTCAATTTAATTTTTTAAATAATTAACATAGATGTTAAGTAATGCAAATTACTTTATGTGTTTCATTGTGTAACAACTTTTTCACAAAATTTCATTCACTTTAAATTTCAAAAAAAATCACACAACATTTTGGTCCTTCTAGCTGGATATCTTACAATGAAAAGTGAACTTGTGAATTATTGTTCCGGAATATAAGTGAATATAAGTGAAGAATATATTTAAAAAAATAATTTAAAATATTTTTTATGGTTTAAATAGAAATTTTACAATTATTTTGAGTAAATGCGACACATATTCTAATTATTATTCAAAATTATTTTATTTTTTTACAAATTCGTCGTCAAACTCATAATATTTTCTACCTCTGGAAAAAATTTCTGTTGGAGGTGACAATATAACTTTTACATTTTCAAATTAAATATCTGAAACGTCTTTATTATCCTCCATTAATACTTTTTTTCTTTATTACACATTACTTTAAGAAAGCGACTTTGATTTTTCCATTTTTTCGACGTTATTCTGTGCAATGTCAATTTGTGTTTTTCTCTTTACTTCGACTAGGAAATACGGTCAATACATTTTCGGGATATAAATCTTTTTCATTACTAACACTCGTAACAGTTTCTCAGTTTTCTGGAGATACATAGGTAGGTAATAAGCCAGCATACTCTAGAGAACCAAGGTAATACGAGTCATCGTTTTCTCTTGTAGAACTTAAATAATAAAATTGAAGTCGGGGAATTGTCTCTTTAGAAAAATCACTTTTTTATATGGTGAACTTTGATTATTCCCTTAAAATTCAAAAGAACTTTACCCTCCAGTAATTTAGAAAACTTGTCAATTTCTTTGGAAGTCACAGGTATATAAGTTACGCGATTCACATTTTAAATGTGCTCATATTCCAGTTACATTATGACATAGATTTTCTGATAAAGTACAAAAACATTCTGTTTTTAATTCTGTTCTAGATTTTATATAAAGAACGACAGTGTGAAGTGAAATCTGTTTTCTCGATCCTCCAAAATGAAAAGATTGAATCTCTTCTGCATATTTCAGACTATAATTCTCACTGAAGTCCATGTGCAATAAAGCCTCATTTGTTTAAACTTTTCTTTTAAATCAGTGATTATTTTGTATTGGTGACGTTCTCTACCCTTATGTTTTAAATAGTCAAATACATTGCTTTCAAATTCATTCACGATTTCTGACACTGTACAATGATATTTTTGTTTCACGGTCTTATCAACTATCTTTTCCTTGTTATTTTTACTGTCAAAATACTTTTCCTTCTTGAAAACCCATTTTGAATAAAAACTTTCTGCTGAAAAATTAATGTCTGTATTGTATTGAATATTTTTATTATTTTACATTCGTCGCAATCTCTTAAAAGGCACTTTTCCGTTTTTGTTTCACAACAAAATGAAAAAATTAAAGCTTCTTGATTGTTTTCCTTGATTACTTTCAATCGAGAAAGGGCCTAAATCATAAATGACAAATTGAAGCATACAATACAACAAAAGAATAAGTAACTAACTGGAGTGTTTGAATGGCTTTCAAGAAATTTTTTTAATAAATTCAGCATAGTGTCATTAAGATAACGTTTTTGTTTAACAATGCCATTTTTTTAGCAAAAGTCTTACTTTCCTGGACAAATCTTACTATTAAGGTCATCACTTAAGAATTTCTGAATCGCTTTATTTTTTTTAAATTCTTTGGTGGGATTCGTTTTTGAGAACTTTCAAATGTCGTTTTTAATTTATGTCCTCTAATAATTTTTCTGACATCATTTGTGACTCGATATTTCTTTATTATTGACCCCGATAAAATTCGAGAAAATTCGACTTTTCTTTTCTATATTCCAACTTCTCATAATTTTCCGTCAATTGGTCCTTCAAGGCCTCACCGAATAAAATATATTTGGCATGTTCTTTTCTTTCATTATTATTAATTATTTTCTCAACTTTTTCTTCCAGAGAGGCTGAATCATTTTTAATCACTGTCTGTCTCTTTGCTTTCAGTCTGATATACCTTTTTCTTAAATTTAATAATTGCGTTTTGAGCTGTTTAACATTTTCATCATTCCTTTTGACAATTATGCTTCTTATTTTTCTATTTCTTGCTGCAATCCGTTTACCACATCACAAATTAACAATAGAGGTGTTAATTGAGTTAATCAACATAATTCTGAATAAACATTTCCTCCTATATTAAAAATATTGAATATTATTCAATAGGCCAGAGGAATGACTCGCATTTAGAGGACAAAATTAAATTCCATTCTGTGAAAAATATATAAATATACAAACTTATAGCTTTCAAATATATTTATTTATTACTGATTTTTAAGTTCTAAGTAGCTCCTTTATGTGTTAAAGAAATAAAAATCAGCCTTAGGAAATGTCAAGTAACCTAACTTTTAGAGTTGAAAATTGGAAAAAATACATTAAACAATTACAATATACAATTGTTTTTCGTAGGATTTTTAGACAAAGTAATTATCTAATAAAATATGCATTAGAAATTAAATTAATTATTACAAATATTAAGAAAAATATGAGGACATATAAAAGTAATGTACGTGGAGAATCACCAGTATACAAAAATACTAGTAATTTTAAAATTAGTGATTGAAATGGAACAAATGCTTTATGATTTCAAAATTAAGTAAAAATCGAAGTAAAAACAAAACTGTTTTAGTAATTTCAAAATTAAAAATCAGCAAAAATTGAAATAGAATTTTAAATCAATATATGTAACAGTCCATGATTATTAGTATATATTTACAATGTGATCACAAAAAATATATTAAAAAATCTAAAAAAATTTTTTTAAATAAAATTAAAAAAAATGGACATGTGCGATTTGAACTCGCACTACAATGGCGGGTTCCGTACACAAATATTAAAACAATACTTGCAACATTCATCGATCAATTGTAGAATTAAAATAAACAATTAAAAAAATATATGAAAATGATTTAATAAAAAAAATAATTAAAAAAAATTAAAGTATTGTATATCTAATATTGTAAACAATAATAAGTAGAGGAACTAATTGTGAAAATTTTGTTCCTCTACTTATTATTGTTTACAGTATTAGATATACAATACTTTAATTTTTTAAAATATTTTTTTTTCTAATTATTTTAATATATTTTTTTAATTGTTTATTTTAATTCTACAATTTATCGATGAATGTTGCAAGTATTGTTTTAATATTTGTGTACGGAACCCGCCATTGTAGTGCGAGTTCAACTCGCACATGTCCAATTTTTTTTTGGGGGGGGGTGGAATTATACGTTTTATTTTGAAAAAAGTATACATTTTTTTCCACTTTGTATAATTTAACCAACAAATAAAAAAATAGCTTTCTATTTGAAAAAGGAGTTTCAACTTTATTTTTATTCGTCTAAAACATCCATTATTTCTTTTGAGATTTTTCAAATATCCCTCATAGCACAATAAATTTTCTCCAAATTTGCGGCAAGTTATCAAAGCCAAATTCGAAAACTTGCCTGGCAAATTTGCAGCAAACTTGCGGCAAATACTAAAATGTCAGTTTAGTGGCAAGTGTGCAGAGAAAATTTGCAGGGCAAAATTAATATTGAATGCATGCGCAGTATTTTCTATGCCATCTAGAGCTGCGCACTACAATTATGTCACCTTCCCTGTAAGGGAAGGCAACGTTTATCAAAATACACACATTTTCAAAACAAAAAAATTTTTTTGGAAATTTTTAGGTTTTATAAAGGTTTGCTACTTTTCCTCAAGTTTTTTACAAAATTATCTACAAGTTTGCCACGTAAGTTTTCTGCAAATTTGCTCTGCAAACTTGCCACCAAACGGACATTTTGGTTTTTGCCGCAAGTGTGTGCTGCAAATTTACCAGGTAAGTTATCGAATTTGGCTTTAATAACTTGCCGCAAATTTGCAGAAAATTTAATATGGTCTCTGTTCTCGATCATGAATTCGTCCAAACTTTTGGCGATTTATTAACAAATAATAACTATATCGAGAATATTTATACCGAGATTAAAAATAGAGTCATCGAACAATTTTCGGTTTCACCTGAGGCCGAATTAAGAAGCATTTTGAAAGGCGAGATAATTAGTGACGGTAAACCATTTTTAATTTTGAGTAGAATTCGTCATCTCGGCCGCGGTAGATGCAGCGACGACATTATAAGGTCGATTTTCCTCGAGCATCTTCCTGTCAGCTGCCGTGCGGTTTTGGCGGTTTCGAATGTTGACGATTTGTCTCGTCTAGCTTCTATGGCGGATGGCATTATCGCCTATAACTTTTGTAAAAGGAACGTTGCAGCAATTTCTGCTGAGCCTGACTTGTTAAGCAAATTGGAGAAACTGACCACGAAAGTTGACGCGTTGTCAACCAGATCTCGAAATCCTTCTAAATATCACAATAGAGATCGATCTAGATCTCGATCTAAATCAAAATACAGCAATGACCGATCGCGTGATTATAAGTCGAAAAATCAAAATTTTTGCTACCTTCGTCGCAAATACGGTCACAACGCTCACAGATGTTATAAACCCTGTTCTTTTAAGAATAATAACAACAATAACAATTCTAAATCCGGAAAATTCGGATTCGGAAAACTAGCTACACAGCCCTACCTAGAGGCTATCGGGACTGCGGAGGGATCAAAACGCCTTTTTATTTCTGATCGTAAATCGGGTTTTAATTTTCTTGCCGATACGGGATCAGATATATCCCTTATCCCTGTCGAAGCCAAGGCCAAACTGCAACCAGCCGATTTCGTCATTTATGCGGCGAATAATTCGCACATAAATACGTTCGGCAAACGACGTCTCAGTCTTGATCTTCGACGTTCTATTTCATGGAACTTTTGTATCGCGGATATTTTATATTTAACATTATATTTTTCTTAAAGGGGAGTAATCTAGCAACAATTTAATTAATAAATAAAATTTTTTGATCAATTTTTGAGCAACTTGTGAATTTTTTTTCGAAAAAATCCCTGTTTTTGCGTTTCTGACGGCGGACGGGTGGAGCTGCTGGGTATTAAATTTTGATCAAATAATTAAACTTTATATTTTTTTTAAAGGTGAGTAATTTAGCAACAATTTAGTCAAAAAATAAAATTTTTTGATCAATTTTTGAGCAACTTGTGAATTTTTTTTCGAAAAAATCTCCGTTTTTGCGTTTCTGATGACGGATGGGTGGAGCTGCTGGGTATTAAACTTTGATCAAAAAATTTAACTTTATTTATATTTATACAATTACCAACATTCAAAAATATAACACTCCTCCCGCAGGTTTCTCAACTATCAATAGATTATTGCTCAACACTAAAATTACTATTATTATAAAAAGAGAAATAATAATGATATTATTTCCTGGATTGAAATAGTTCTTTTTAGTTTATGAAACTAGGTTTAGTATTGTTTTTTTTATTTTAAATAATTGCACGAGTTTTTGAAAAAAACCAGAAAATAATATTGCATTCATTAGAATTATTTTTTTGTTTTCGAAATACATACATACACAAGACTATGAAAAGCGCAAAAAGGTAAGAATTCTACCTTAATTAAAATTTCCCTTTTTTTTATTCGTGAATGTGCATGTTCTATTTTTTTATTTTTATCTTCTTAATGTTAATTTTGGTTTCATGTATTTCACGAAGTGGATAGTTTTCGCTTCTCTATTTATAACTAGTAAATTTACTTTTCTTGTATTCATTAATAATTTTCTACAATTTACATTATATTTACAAAAAAACAATTTCATAATACACTAAATTTCTCTTTCAAAAGTGAAAATAAAAAAAATTGATTAAAAAATTTTATTTTTAGACTAAATTGTTGCTAGGTTACTCCCCTTTAAGAAAAATATAAAGTTAAATTTTTTAATTAAAATTTAATACCTAGCAGCTCCACCCGTCCGCTATCAGAAACGCAAAAACGGGTATTTTTTTGAAAAAAAAATTCACAAGTTGCACAAAAATTAATTAAAAAATTTTATTTTTAGACTAAATTGTTGCTAAGTTACTCCCCTTTAAGAAAAATATAATGTTAAATTTTTTGATCAAAATTTAATACCCAGTAGCTCCACCCGTCCGCCATCAGAAACGCAAAAACGGGGATTTTTTCAAAAAAAAAATTTTTTTGATCAAAAAATTTTATTTATTGATTAAATTGTTGCTAGATTACTCCCCTTTAAGAAAAATATAATGTTAAATTTTTTGAACAAAATTTAATACCCATTATGAAAAATTTAAAGTCAGCAGCACCACCCGTGCGCTGTCAGGCCCACATAAGGTGCTGAGTCGCATTACTAATAGGATTTTCGATATTGAAGTAAACGGCGACAAACGTCGAGTGTCCGTGAAAAATGTCAAACCGTCGTTTTTCGTTTCTCCCGACTTGTCATCCTCGACCAATGTATCGTCGAATCAATTTACTAATCTATCGTCGAACCAATTTACTAATGTATTTAGTCCTGCAGTTCATACTCCGAACGTTAACGATAACGTTTCTAGTCATGTGCAAGTACAAAAACCCTTAAGAACTTACCTGAATAAAAAGAAGGTCACTTTTGACTTATCGAAGAACCAGAATAAAAAATAATAAATATTTAGTTTTAACGAGATGGCCATCTCAAATGTAAAAAGTATTTTATAATGTATTGAACCTAAGCGTAAGACAAAACGAGTTCTTCTATTTTATTTTTAAAGTAAATCTATTATATAATTTTAATGTACATACTACGTTGCAACAAATTATTAACGCAAATTTTTTTTATTGCAATTTTTTTTTATTTCTTTTGAAACACTTAAAAATAAGTTTATAAGTTTATAAATAAATAAACACTTAAAAAAATACACATTATAATTACATTTAAAACAATTTTATTTTATTTTTCAGATCTGGTTATAATTTTAATCCTTTTTGAAATCTTTTGTGTTTGTCTTATTTTCAAATGATGTATTTATAAAAATTAATCATCCCCTGATGAGGAACCATATATGGTTTGAAACTAGTAGGGATTGTAAATAAACATCATCTAAACAAAACCGTATTTAGGCCTTATCATTATTAAACAAAATATATTTTTACGATTAGATTAAAAAAATTTTTTTCATCGTTAAACACTTGGGGGGGAGTATGTGGGGAACGGTCTTCACCCTTTCTCTTTTCTCTCTCTCTCTCTAGTTACGCAGACTCGGGAGTGTGAACTGCCTTCGTTGCTTTGTAAAACATCATAACGACTTAGGTCTTGATATTTTACAGTTGCTTTATATTATGTCCTCGTCTAACAGTTAAATTTATATAATTAATGTTAAATAAATAAGTGGTATAAATTTTATTGGAGTCTTATTATTGGAACACGATCGTGGGACCTTATCCTTCGTAATTAATTAGTAACAACCCACATTACAGATGCCAGTCTTGCCATCTGTCGTGACAAATGCGCTGCGATATATCAGTAGTATATTACACTATCGCTTTACACACACATACACATAAGTCTCAAGTTAGAACTGACATCTCCAACTTCAGATATTATTTATTCAAAACTAAATATTAACTTGCCCTAAATATGTAAGAAATAAATGCTTTACTTGTTACTTTTCCTTTTATGAAACGAGTAAATATGCAAATTAGGTAAAAAGAGACGGTGTAATGTTATTAATCTTCGAAAGAGGAAGAAAGCAATAGCGTTAGATTGTCTGCGTTATAAACAGAGACTGATTTATGGTATTTCTATTTGGAAAGAGGAAGAAAGCAATAGCGTTAGATTTTCTGCGTGGGCAGTCTATTGTACATGCACGTACAATAATATATATATATATATATATATATATATATATATATATATATATATTCCGGAAAGAGTGAGATTTTTGTTTCCAATTCGGCAGAGGATAGAAACAGAAATTTTCTACTCATCTTATACTTTTTTCGTCAGCTCAAAAGATAGTGAGTTTTTCGAAGTGAAAGTAAATCAGTGAAAGTGAATTTTTTTCAATTATAGAAAATTAATTTTCATTTGATTCAAAGTAATATTTTTTTATGTAAGTGATTATATAAGTGAATAAAAAATATAAAGATTATGAATTTTTATGCAAGTAAAAGATGTATCGAGATTCTATGTAAGTAATGTTTTTATTATTAAAATGTTTTTTTTCAAATTTTTTTGATTTTGTTATTAAATTATTATTTACAAAAGTTATTCGTTAGGAATAGGTGTTAAAATGCAACTGGTATAAAAAATTAATTTTTTTTTCGTTTAAAAATTTAAAAGTTATCTCCACATAGTAAATTGGATTTTTTTCCATTTATAGATAGAAAAATTTTATTTTCTTGCAGTTTTTATTTTTTATGATAAAAAATTGTCTATATATATATATATATTGCATAAAAGTGATTTACATTTTGTAATTTCAAGTTGTATTAATTTCGAAATGATTGTTGAGTGATGAAAATTGGAAATGGAAATTAGAAATGGAAGTTGGAAAGCACTTTATGTTTACAAGCGCTTGATCTGATATATCCAATCGGAAAAAATAAGAGGCACATTCAAATACTTTTTAGTGGTTCTTTCAAATCTGGTCACTGGATTTCCATCTATTATGATAGAACAAGACTTTATATTTTTGACAGCCTAAACAAAGGCTCTTTAAATAAGGATCAAATGAACTATTTAGTTAGATTATATCCATTTAAACCACCAGTAGTATTTTTAAAAGTTCATCAACAACCGTTAGACAGTGTTGATTGTGGAGTATTTGATATATCATTTGCAACATCTTTATTTTAAGTCTTAATAATTTAAGTCGTTTTCCGACTATAAAAATTGTGTTAATCCACGTTTCATTGTTAAGTATGATTAAGAGGGTCTTTTGAGTGATTCGCTTAAAGAGCTTCTATGTAGAAAAAATAAACCCAAATCAAATTATTGATCAAGAAATTCCTTTTGGAAGAATGTTAAATAATAATATTCTCAAATCCAATAGTAAAATTAAAAATATATTTCATTCACATAAGGTAGACGTTTCCTCTCAAAAAATTCAAACAAGTCAGTTTGAGTTCCAACAACAACATTCGGATAAAAGAAAGAATGAAGTTATAAATAACAAAGTAGACTCCTATTAAAAAGAAAGTAGTGTACAATGTTAAAAAGAATATCGAAAAAGAAAAAATTATCGTGCCAAACAAAAATAAAAATTATTATTAATTATTATTCAGACGAAGTAGATGTTTCATCTGTAAAAAAAATCAGACAAAGAAGCAGGTGCAATGCGCCTACATCATAGGGTTTCGTGGCCTAAAATGACAAAAATGATGATAATGATAATGAATGAATAAAAAACAACTATTACCATAGTAACGGTTGATATAGCAAACATTAACATAGCAACGGTTGCCATAGCAACGGCTATTATGACAAACATCAACACAGCAATGGTTGCCATAGCAACAATTGATATGGCAACGTTGCCAAAAACTACGGACGCACACCATACTCTCGCTATAAGGGTTTTGTTCATTGGCCACGAAACCCTAAAAAGAAAAAGAAATAAGCTCTTTATTATAATGATTCAACAAATGTAATTTCTAATGAATTGCAAAAAGGAAATGAAATAAAATCTTTGTTTGATGATAAAATATGATGATATAAAAATATAGGGAAAAAAAGAAATTAAAAAAAGTAAATGAAATAAGCACTTTGTAGGATGATTCGAAAAATGTTAATCCTAATGAATTAAAAAAATAAAATAAGCTCTTTGTTAGATGACTCTAAAAATGTTAATTCTAATCAATCTATTGATTTAATAAATACATTTAGTATACAAAAATAAATTGTTCCTCTGCCAAGCATATCAAATGACAAAATTATTTATAAATCAAATTCTAATAAAAATTATCGGGGAATAATGAATTATTATTGTAATAATTATCAAGCAAAGCATTTTACAGATGAAAGAGTCTGTGGCAAAAAAGACACTGTTAATGATTGGTGTGGACATAGTGGTATTATATTACCTTCTGTGCAATATTCAGAAGACTTAAGAATATTGCTAAAAGGACTTAATCCAAAATCAGGCCATTTTAAAAAGAATATAAGATTGTATTACAATTCTTTTTTTTGCATCTTTCAATACTAACGGAATTAATTTTAATAACAGTAGAAGAGGACCATTTTGTTATAAAATTTAAGTTTTAATTTATTACAAAATTAATAGTGCTTTATATTCTGATAAAGGTGAAGACCCATGTTTTAGTCAATTGTATATTTACGATCCTATAGATTAAAAAAAGGTTTTGACAAAAATAAATACAATTTTCAAAGTTTTAATGAAATTGCTGCTATTTTTAAAACAAATTCTGAAGGAGAAATACCAGAATCTTATGTAAAGGTTTATAATAAGTCTACAAAGTAATTAAAATCAGTAAGTAATTTAGATCCGAATGTTGAACCATGAATTTATCCCATATTTTATCCACTCAGAAATAATGGTTATAATCTTAATATGATTCGTAGTAATAGTGCTTTTAGAAGTAGAAACCATACTATTTCTCGGTCTGCATATTGTAAATACAAAATAGCTATTAGAGATAAGGCATTCAATCAATTTTTATATGGGGGAAGATTATTTCAACAATGAGTTGTTGACAATTATGTAAAAATAGAGAAAGATATATTACAATTTTGTGCAAACAATCAAGCTCAATTGAAAAGTGAAACATATTGAGGGCTAATCGATTATTTACAAAATCATGAGTTAGAAACTAATGTACATGTAGGAAAAATGCTTATATTTCCATCAACTTTTATAGAATCACCTCGTAATATGATGCAGCAATATCAGGATGCCATGGCTATTGTTGGTCGTCATGGTAGACCAGATTTATTTATTACAATTACGAGAATTCCAAATTTGGTAAGAAATACAAGAAAATTTATTGCCTCATCAAACTGATTCTGATAAACCTGATACAGTAACTAGAGTTTTTGCCTTGAAGGTTAAACATCTTTTAACAGTTATTGTTGACAACAATAACTGTTGTCATCTTGTACATTTTTGCAACATGGCTTTTACAAGTATAGCTGCCACTCTGCTTTCTAACGGGATAACTGTTCATAAAGTTTTAGGCTTACCTGTTCCACTGTACAGGGATTCATCTTCAAATATTAAAGTTCAGTCAAAAAAAGCACTTTTTTAAATACTGATGATTCTATTTGGGTTGAAGCAACAATGACTCTAAAATATGCCTTAGAAGTTATGGATAAGTTATTAAGAGACCTAATGAATTCAAGTGAAGTTTTTGGTGGAAAAATTGTTATCATAGGAGGAGGTTTTCACAAATTTTACCGATAAAAGAACGAGGTACTACATCAGAAATAATAAATTTATCAATAAAAAATATTAAATTATGGAAACATTACCGAATGTACACATTAATAGAAAATATGAGAGCTTTACCGAGGAAACAGAATTTGTAGATTTCCTACTTTAAGTTGGTAATGGTAAATTAAAAGATATAGATGATAACATCCAAATACCAGAACATATTAAGCAACAAAGCAATGAGTCAGAATTCCTGAAAGGAGCCACCCAAAACCTTTTAATTTTTTTTCTTACTAATGTGGTTATTTTAATAGTATTTTATATAAGAAATCATACTACCAAAGGATTTTGCAAAAACAAATTTTTGTTAATGTTATTAACTATTTAAAATTTTTAACGTATTTAAATGAAAAATGAATTTCTCAAAAACTTATTGATCGATTTTAATTTTTCAAGTTGCATTTTATTTGTCTTGAAATGAAGTATAACTGACAATATTTTCAGATAAAAATATTTAATTTTAGTGCAAAATGCAATTGTTTATTTATAAACAATTAAAAATAAATAGTGTTTTGGATGATGTTTTAAATTGAAAAAATTACTAAAATGTTCTTAACCCTTTAACGCCCAGATGGACAAAATTTGGCATGAAGTTTGAGGGCTTATTTCGGTACTTAAAAATCAATAGAAGAATTCACGAATTATCATTTTTTATGTTTTCATATGCGCTCTATCGAATGGCGTTAAAAAACCTTTAAAAATGTATAAACAAAAAAGTTATTAAAGTTTTTTTTTAAAAAAGTCCGATTTTTTTCCAATTTTTGTTTAATTTTCAATTTTTTCTACTATGAAATGGCGTCAAAATAATTTCAAATATTACTCGGGGGTTTTAGGGGTCACTGATCACAAATCTCAAGTCCAATTTTCAAAATTCAAAATGGCGGATTCAATATGGCGGACATTTTTTTTTTAAACTCATTAAATTTGCTTGAAACTTGTTACTCGGGGGTTTTTGGGGTTGCTGATCACGAATCTGAAGTCCAATTTTTAAAATTTAAAATGGCGGATCCAATATGGTGGACAATTTTTTTTAAAACTCATTAAATTTGCTTGAAACTTGTTAATCAGGGGTTTTTGGGGTCGCTGATCTTTAGGGGTCGTGAACCTGAAGTCCAATTTTCAAAATTTAAAATGGCGGATCCAATATGACAGACGAATTTTCAGTTAAAAGTCGGTAATCTCGTTAAATTTTATTATTTCATAATTTATTTAATTATTTCTGAATAGCAGATAAAATAAATAAAAACGTTTTAGTAGAAAATTTCTTAACCCCCGAGTAACAAATTTCAAGCTAATCTAATGAGTTGTTGAAAATTTGTCGGACAAATTTGTGATAATTAACAAGATGCGTTTTTTTTAAATGTATGTATATTTATAATAAATAATGCATTTTGGCAGATATTACTTAAACTGTCAGCAAATTTTTTTTAAACTTAACTGTTTTTAAATAGCATTTTGAATTTCAATAATAATGGAAATTTTAATACAATAATATGTAGTATGTGTTAACTTTGGACAAATACAATCAGCATCCTAGGGTCAAATTAAATAAGTTTTCCTAATTTTTGCTTTTCTTTATTCACTAAATATGATATTTAAAAAGCACTAAAACTGACAGGTAAGTACTACCTCACTTTACATACTAATTACACTTTAATTGACGATTAATTCAACTCAATTCTTACACAAATCAACTATGATATTAACCCACTTTCATTAGCAATGCTTTATTCCATCAAATTTCATCAATTACTAGCAAAATTCTGACTCTAATCAAGTAAGCCTCTGGAAAGTAAAACCACACATAAAATTTATTCAATCATTTTCATTTACCTGTAATAAATAAAAAAATTAATGCTTCAAAAATAAATTTTAACCAAATTTCTTTTGAAAGCAGATGAAATAAATAAAACTGAAGTTTGTATTTAGCAAATTAACTTTTAGGCATCAGGTACTAATGAAAATGTCAGTACAAATTTTATATGTGGTTTTACTTTTCGGAAGCTCAAGTTCAATCGAATTCAAATCAAACTTGATTTCAATTTAATTTCACCATTTCGACAGGGTACAGTGACTTTTAAACAATATGTTCAGAAGCATTCTAATCTCTTGAATAACAAAGTTTACTATCATCAAAAAATTTTCACCGTAGCAAACCAGCAAAAGTTCAAGAGGAGTAATTGAAGTGACATCCATATATCACCAATAGCACCCGCACATAAAAAATTTGGATTGCCAGGACTGCTATATGGTAGGTTTTCTTCCTTAACCTTCGGAGAACACACCTCTTTTTTATGTCATTTTTCAATGCTCAACCAATTTTGAACTGTTCATCTGCTTAACCTACGGATTTTTTTAAAATATAGTTTAAACTCTGTAAAATAAGTCTGTGTACTATAAAATCCTTATAAAAAATATTAAACAATAGATAAAAAAACTTTTCGCAAAAAATGGTGGGGTCAAAATTACCCCATGTGTTCTCCGAGAGTTAAGGTGTATTTAAAGAGAAAAACATTGTCCGACCTAAGTTAGTACCTGTTCTCTTTTTACAGGCTTGGTGTGGGGGTCAATTTTGAGAAACTGATTTTTATGGGAATTTACTTAATTTCTATAAATAAAGCTGAATTTGTGCTTCTTCTTAATATATTGGTGAATCGAAACGTACCTTGAAAAAAGGAATAAGTGAACACAAAAATAAAAACATCGAATCTGTTGTGAATACACATCAAAGTGAATATAATCATTCTTTTAATTTTGACGATGCAGAAATTTTAGATTACGAAACTTCTTATAAGAAACGACTAATTTCCGAGATGATTTATATCAAATGCAATAATTTTACTATTAACAAGAAGGAAGATATTCAGTTTCTTAGTAATACCTATTTTCCTTAGCCTAATAAATTGAAATAATGGTTATAATTCATAATATTTCGATTGCAGGTTATTGAACCCATCGACTGTATATAACGCGAAAATTGTCATCGGCTCAGTCAGTATGACTAATCACTCGTCTTGGTATGTTTGTGATTTGCAAATTTGAATATTTTAATTTTTATTTAATTATTTATTTATTGTATTTTAATTTACTAAAGTGATGTTTGTTTGTTGATTTTAACTAGGTAAAAATTATTTTTAATTTTGTTTAATTTTATAATTTCATATATCATTTTGTATTTATCTGAATATTATTTTTTATTAAAGTGACCTGATGATGGTGGCAAATCTGACCACCGAAACGTTGTCAATTTTATTAAAAAAGTGAGAGTTAGTGTCTTTTGTTTCACCTTTAAACATCTTCCAAAAATCAAAAAAAAATATTTTATAATTTAAACTAATTTAATTTATAACTTATATAATTACATTAATGTGTTAGATGTTAAAATACACTTTTAGTCTATAATATTCAGATTACTACTTTACTATATAGTATAAACTAGCTCGAATAATATAGTTTGAGGAAAGGGTAATTAAACAAAAATATTTAGCAATAATAAACTATTGTAATATAACTAAAATCACATTAATGTGATATAGAATCATTCTATTGAAATTCTATAGAATATTCTCTAGAATTTATATAGAATGATTCTATAGAATGATTCTAGTGAAATTCTATATAACTTTTTCAGCTGGGAGTGCATATTTGTGTACTACATGCATGAAAAAAATAGTTTTCCTTTAGAAGAACAGATAATCTCTCTACCTAACAAACTTTACAGGATCAAGTACACGGAAAAGTTTTTGGGCGAGCAACTCTATTTGCTCTAGTAACGCTACGCAACTTCACGTCTGGTGGAGCAGTAGTCGCAAAAAGATAACGCAGCAAGCCAACATTGGACGAGCTGCTCTACTAGTCGTGTATGTACCACTGACTTTCAGCGCAGCTCGTCTAACACTGGGTGAGCAGCAAACCCAGTAGAGAAAGAAGCTCACCCATTTACAAGGCGATATGCCTTCTCTCTTTTAGGAAACCTTCTCTACGCGCGGAGAACGCAGCTCGCCCGAAAACTTTTTCGTGTATGCTAAAATATTGAATTAGAAGTTTAAAATATAAATGTGAATAAAAACGTAAAGTTTACAAGTGAAGAATAACTCGCAATCGACAAAATCCCGAAAGTATCATATAATCATATAATTTTCTTGTATTATTCAGATACTAAAGTCCAGTTTCCTTGGTATAAGGATCATCATTACAACCAATAATTAATATTTCAACAGAGGACATTTAAAATAGAAAAAACATCTCAAGACACAATCTAGTCAATTGAAATTATGAAAACATATTTTTATAGAATGGATAACGCAGTTGATATGATGGTTTATGCACTTATTTAACGTTCAAGAACCTGATGTAAATTGAATGGAGTTAACCCTTTAAGGACCAAATGTACAAAAATTTTACATGAACTTCGACAGAACTTTTTAGAATAAAAAAGAAGTGATAACAATTTTGAAATATACATTACTTAAAGCTCTAGAAATCGCTTTTTTGAATGCCGCAATAAAAATATTGTAAATTCACAAATAAACAAATGACATACAATTATTTAATAAAAACACGATTTTTTAAAGATTTCTCTTTAGAAATCAATTTTTTTTATAATTTATGGCAAAGAAACACATCTCAAAGGTATAAATATCGCGTAAAAATGTCCGACCTAAAATGTAGTAACATAGAAAACAAAAAAAAACAAAATAACGGAATAAAAATGGCGTTCAAAGTTGACTTTTTAATAAATAATATACACCAGGTGCACATTTTTTCAAATCTTTATCAAATTCACTTAAAACTGGTTACTCAGGGGTTTTTCAGGTCGCTGATTACGAATATGATAGTAGTTTTCAAAAATTCAAAATGGCGGATTCAATATTTCGGACACATTTTTCAAAACTTTTTCGGATTCACTTGAAACTTGTTACTCAGGGGTTTTTAGGGTCGCTGATTACGAATATGATAATAGTTTTCAAAAATTCAAAATGGCGGATCCAAGATGGCGGACACGTATTTCTAAATTTCATCGGATTCACTTGAAAATGGTTACTCGGGATTTTTTGGAATCGCTGATTATGTTTTGCACGTTCTTCAGACGTCAAGATGTCTCTACTAGTAATCCTAGGTTTTTACCGTTCAGAAAAAAGTGAGCGGGTTTACCCCAGTCTCCCCTAATCTTAAAAACCACAAATTAAAAACAATGCAAAAAAATATTACTTTAATGACAGCTGTGAAATTAGAACATTCTTACATTGCAATAAGTGCAAATCATACTTTTGCATAAAATGTTTTAATTTTAATCTTGAGAAGTGAATTTAAAAATAGAAAACTCTATTGAGAAAAAAAATAAAAAAAAAATTTTTTTTTTAAATCGTGTTTTTCGTTAATTAATTGTATGTAATTTGTTTATTTATGAATTTACAATATTTTTTATTCCGGCATTCTAAAGAGCGTTTTTAGAGCTTTAAGAAATGTATATTTCAAAATTGTTATCACTTCTTTTTTATTCTAAAAAGTTTTGTAGAAGTTCAGGTAAAATTTTTGTACATTTGGTCCTTAAAGGGTCAATGTATCAACAGTAGAGGTGTGCATTTAATCGAGTCGAATCGAAAATTATTCGACTCGACAACAGAAAACTCGAGTCCGGAATAATTCGAATCGAACTAGCCAATTCAAAACTTCGAATTCGAATTTCGAATTGGCTGATTCGAATCGAAAGTAAATTCTAATCGAGCTAGCTAATTCGAAACTTCGAATTCGAATTTCGAATTGGCTGATTCGAATCGAAAGTAAATTCGAATCGAACTAGCCAATTCGGTTTCGAATTTCAAATTGGCCGATTCGAATCGAACTATCCAATTCGAAAATCGGAGTTTTGAATTGTACAACTTAACTCGGTTATTTAATTCGCACAATCATTTTGACAGAAATCCTAACCTAAAATTAGTAGGCTGGTATTCATAATATAGCTATCTAGTACTTAGAAACTTGTTGAAAGTGAAGGAAATATTTCGCTTATTGTTTCTATTACATAAGGAAAAAAAACTCATTTTGCAAATCTTTTGCACAATTTTTAATAAATAAATAAATTTAATGTTGCAAGAACAATTGAAGAATTTTTTGATAATTTAAAAAAATCATTTTTTTGGAAATTTTAATTTATAATTTTGAATCTTGTTTGTGTATGTATTTGAATTTTCGGAAATATTGAAAATATTAAATATCGAACATATTGGAAATATTTAAATTCTTTGAAAGAATTCAATTATTTTCCTAAATAATATCAATCTTCGTAAAATTAAATTATTTTTAAACAAAATTTTAATAACATTTTACGAATAAATACAATTATTTTCTAAAATTTTAATAAATACTTCAAAAAAATTTAATTATTTTCTTAAATTGTAAAATTTTTGAAAAAATTCAATTATTTTCAAAAAATTCCACGAAAAAATTCATTTTTTAATTCGTTATAGAGTATATCTAATAAGAAATTAGTTATCTTCTAAAATTTTAATAAATCCTTTTAAATAATTTTTTTTATTAATTCTTTGCAAAAATTGAATTATTTTTAATACAATTTTAATCGAATTTCTCGAAAAATGTCATTATTCTTAAAATTTTTTTAGAATTATCTTATAAAAATTGATTTAAAAATGAATTTCAGTTAAAAATTTAGATTACAATTAAATATTAAGAAAAAGTTTCTAAGTACTAGATAGATGCACTGTAAAAATTTTTTTTGTAGATTTACAGTTTTATTTAGAATTTTATAGAAAGTTATAAAATAACGTCTTTAAAAGTAGTGAATTTAAAATTCCGTCTGTAAAATTAATACTTTTAATGTGTCAATTTTACAATTTTCTGTAAATTTACTACTCTGAAAGTAGGTAATATTTTTGTCTTTTTATTAACTACTTTCAGAGTTTCAGATAGCTATATTATGAATACCAGCCTACTAATTTTAGGTTAGGATTTCTGTCAAAATGATTGTGCTAATTAAATAACCGAGTTAAGCTGTGCAATTCGAAACTCCGAATTCGAATTTCGAATTGGCCGACTCGACTCAATTTGTTTTCGATTCGAATCAGCCAATTCGAAATTCGAACTCGGATTTCGAATTAGCTAGTTCGATTCGAATTTACTTTCGATTCGAATCGGCAAATTCGAAATTCGAATTCGAAGTTTCGAATTAGCTAGTTCGATTCGAATCGGCCAATTCGAAGTTTCAAATTAGCTAGTTCGATTCGAATTTCTGTCGATTTGAATTTTGCACACCTCTAATCAACAGTAAACTTTTTTCTTGCCCTCAATAGACGCATAATACACCATTTTTATTGAATCTTGTTATATTTATAAACTACACAAGCACATTTTAAACTGCAGGTAAAAAGGGTCCTAATAATGCCTTTGATAATATGTCAAAATCTATGTCAAATTTAACCAATTTTTTACCTTCAGGTATAAAGAAGGACCTATAAGGGCACCATAAGACCATAATCATGTGCGTAAAATAAAATTCTTTTTTACTGCTTTCGTTTAATATCTCTTGTTGTAATTTACTCTAACTTATTACTATGCATTCATATTAAGAAAACATGATTTAAAAATTAAAATTAAAATAAATATAAAAAATAGTTAGTTAGTTAGTTTTGAAATATTTGTTATTCAACATTTATATTTGTTCATAAATTAAGATTAAATTATTTTAAATATTCATATTATATTTTTACCTATTTGTAGTTAATTTTAAAGTATTAATTTTCTAATTATAAAATAAAAATATTTCTACTTACATATATATATATATATATATAATTCCCTATATTTTGTAAGTCTGAAAATATTGAGTTTAGGAAAAAGTTATCAATAAATGAAAGTTTTAGTTTTATTCGACTTTTAAGAAATGTAATAAATTTTTTTTTTAATAAACAAATTAATTTTGTTTTAACTGTAGGTTATATTATATTAATATAAACTGATTTAGAACATGTGCAGTACAGGAATCCAAAAATAAACGTTTATTTTAAAAGGAAACATAAATCTAAAACTTTTATTCTTTGACAACTTTTTCCTTAACCCAATATTTTCGGACTTATAAGCTACTAAATATAGGTCTACAATTGAGTGTCCCTATTAAATAACTCGACTGACGCTCGGAGACACGAACTAATGTCAGTCAGGTAGCAGTGAGCGCCTTTGGGCGCTTTTGCTTTTTTAAAAAAGTATAATTTACTTCAAAGAATGTAAATAATATTAAAAGATGAGTAATATTTAAAATGTCTCGAGCAATTAATATTTTGAGAAAAGCAACTTTTAATATATATCAGAATAATTATTACTACTTTGTATAGATTTTTAGATTTTAATCGAAAAAACAGTCGCTATGGAACAATATTTCAGTTACATGCATATATCCCTTTCCCATATATAAACGTAACCTTACAGTAATATTATAGTCATTAACTATCTGTCTGATAGGTAATATTATCCATTAATATTACTGTAACATAACAGTAACATTACTTTAATATTACACGCTTATGGAAAAATTGCAAAACAGTTCCCAAGCAGCACGTAAGGTTATAGTGACATCACTGTAATATTACACTGAAGATTTGTAATCTCCACTGTAATATTATAGTGATCTTACTGGGATATCAAAATGTCCGCCTGGAGGTAATATTATGTTGTACTATTACGGTAAATTAATGGGAATATTAAGGTAACATTACCTCACAATGTTAAGGTAATATTACACTGTAATATTAACGTAATGGTAATATAATATACAGATAAAATTAGAATAATTTTATATTTTAGAAATAAAACATTTCACAAAGTCTGGACTCGAACCCTGAACCTTGTGTTCAGTAAGTTCAAGTAAGATTGGCTCACTTGTAAGACTCTTGCTTGCTGTTCAGGGTTTAAGTCCAGCTTCGTGAAATGTTATTTTCTAAATTATAAAGTTATTCTAATTTTATCTTAACATTACTCTGTAATATTACCTTAATAGAAAAACGTAAAACTACCTCCAGGCAGACTTTTGATATTATTCACTGTAATTTTACTTTGAAAAATTTACTGTAAGATTAATGTAATAATAATAAGGGACAGTATATTTAAATTAAAATTATTTATTTTAATTATTAAATAATTAGATTATTATTCTTACATTTCTTATTTTTATTTTGTAAAAAATGAAAAAAATTATTTCAATAAATGTTATAAATAATTTAATGTAAAACTAAAATTGCACATTTTGAAATATAGGACTTTGGAAGTATTAGCATAAATGATTATTATAATAATATATAACCTTAATATATAACGATCGCTGCGCATGACAGTAGTGACGTGATCACACACTCAGGTGTGCGTTGTAGCCGTACGGATTACTACTTTTTTAAGCAAAAAGTTAAAAAGTAAAACTTTAAAATTTCTACAAGTAATATGAACAACTTACTGAATGTAAAATATAATACAAAATTTAATGAAAATTACAATGACGATGTAAAAATTAAAATTCTTAATGCAATTTTTAAAAAGTGAATACTGTAATAATTGCTATAAGTATTTTTCACACAAAAATAGTAATAATTGAGTAGTTCAACAATCGAATAAAGAAAATTTTGTCTCAATATGCTCATTTCATAAAAAATTTAAGAAAAAATCAATTTCTAGTATGAAATATTTAGGGGTGATTCTCCACGTACATTACTTTTATATGTCCTCATATTTTTCTCAATATTTGTAATAATTAATTTAATTTCTAATACATATTTCATTAGATAATTACTTTTTCTAAAAATCCTCCGAAAAACAATTGTATATTGTAATTGTTTAATGTATTTTTTCCAATTTTTAACTCCAAAAGTTAGGTTAATTGACATGTCCTAAGGCTGATTTTTATTTCTTTAACACATAAAGGAACTACTTAGAACTTAGAAATCAGTAATAAATAAATATATTTTAAAAGCTATAAGTTTGTATATTTATATATTTTTCACAGAATGGAATTTAATTTTGTCCTCTAAATGCGAGTCATTCCTCTGGCCTATTGAATAATATTCAATATTTTTAATATAGGAGGAAATGTTTATTCAGAATTATGTTGATTAACTCAATTAATTAATTAATCTATTGTTAATTTGTGATGTGGTTTTTTTAAACTAAAATTATTTAAAGTAAAAAAATGTATAAATTGAAATGTACTCAGCGTTTCACAACCTGAATCGTCATTCCTCTGGACCGAATTAAAAACGAAACATTAACAGATATAAATTATTTAAAACTTTTTTACAATAAAGTTATTGTCTACGAACATGATAAGACATTTCAAGTTTAGAGAAAATCTATTGATGTTAAGGAGGTTCTCTCTCTACGTGATTAGTCAAAGCAATGTCCATTTAAATTTTCATTTGAATCACGTAGTACTAGCGCAACGCTTGGCAACGTTAGATTTATGCTTCCTCTTTTCCGTTTCGTGTCGTCTGCAATTGTTTGTTTTGTAAATACGGTAATGTGATATCATGTCGGAAAATTTAGAAAATAGTGGTGAAAAAAGTGTAAAAAATTATTATTGGAAGGGTAAAAAAGTAACCAAAAAA
This sequence comes from Leptopilina myrica (nomen nudum), assembly GCA_032872475.1. Classification (NCBI taxonomy): domain Eukaryota; kingdom Metazoa; phylum Arthropoda; class Insecta; order Hymenoptera; family Figitidae; genus Leptopilina; species Leptopilina myrica (nomen nudum). Next base: position 14,221,260 of record CM065462.1, on the reverse strand, counting down.
GTTTACGAAAATCGTTGTCGAATGCAAAATGCAGGTAAAAATCTTCGGAGTGTTTATGACATTAAAAATGTTGAACCTAATCTCAAAAACGATTTAAACTGTGAATTGATAAAGTGCGAGTCTGCTGAAGGCAGACGAATCGTGCACAGTGATCTTCAACCATGTTTATGTTTACCTAAAATGACGTCAAAAACGGAAAACACAGCTTTATCAGGACTTAATTAAAGGTCAAAAAACTACTTGATTTAAAATCGAAGCTGCTTGTATTTTCGAAAAATCAGGAAATTAGTTTATTTAAGACGTAAGTCATATTAAATATTAGCAGCGCGTTGCTTTTTGTCTCTAAATTTTTTATTACTGTAGATTGCATGGAAAGAAGAGTTATATAGTCAATGCTAAAAAACGCATTTAGTGAGAAACTGACATGGTAAACGATAGTGGCGAATCTAGCGGTTTAGTTCGTCTTTAGTCACCGTAACTCCTACGATCATATTGTCTTACTATCCGTTATTAAATTAACTGATACTAAATATTAATAATACTTTTTTATATTATTGTTAGATAATACATGGCAAGAAAAACTTTTATAACGCATGTCGAAGTAGGTTGCTTGTATGTTGCTTGCACTTAATAAAATTATTAAGTGCACATGCAAATAAAATTAAACTAAATTCTCTTATGATTGTATTTCGTTAACATGAATTATAAGTATGACCATAAAAAGAACAGGAGGATAGTTTGTGGTCCGTGTGGCAAAAAAATTGTTTTCGAGAAAAGAAAACATGAACAATTTTTTTAACTGAAAAACTTCAAAACCTTGTGATAATAATTTGCTGTAAAAAAAGAAACCAGGGGCAATACAGATTTCTGCAATTATTACATATGCTTAACATGAAGGTATTTTGGTCATACAAAGAATGATGAAGGTAAAGGTCACGTACGAGATGTGCGTAATGTTATCACTGCAGCGAATTGTCACTATACTTCTTCAGATGTTTCCAAATTTAAAGAAAAGACTCAACCACTGAAAGTTGAGATGCCCAAAAAATTTATTAAGACATTCACAATTTGTTTTTAAGAAATTAGTAGAGCTAAAAGGTATTCTTGTAATACCAAAGGCGGGACAGGTTACGAAATTGTAAAAAAAGGGTCAAACAAGTTTCACAGAAACAACAGGAGCACATTGTATCTTTCATCGTAAAACGTAAAATAGATGCACCAAGTGATATCAGTAATAGTCAACGTAATAATATTAAGTTAAAATTATCTACAAAAGGATTCCAAAAAACTGTTGTTGTAAATAAAAAAAAGGATGTGGTCTTTTCAGTAAAAAATTTAGACAACTTTCAAGTTGTCAAATCAAGTTCAGGAATATGAGTGTATCATCAAATCAGATGAAAAAAGTGACAAATTTCTTGAAATCTAACGCTGGTAAACAGTCTGTGCCTGCATTTTATAACACGAAACATGTTGTCGAAAAGTCTATAAAATTAGAAGATGTGTATAAAGAAGACGTGTATTTGATTTCGATATTGGCAAAAATAAAATAAAAAAGGAGAAAATACCTGTCGTTTGCGTAGATGCCGAAGAATTATTGAATGCTATTCTAGAAGAAAGGGGTGAAACTGGCAACGTTCTTATCAAAGTTATGGCTGACGGAGGTCAAGATTTCTGCAAGATTTGTCTGGCAATTCTTCCAGAAAATTATTCACTAGAATTAGACTGTAATGTTGTTGATGCGGATCAAGAAAATTATTACAATACCCCAATAAAAAAAGAACTCTGTACTCTGAAGGTGGAAGTATTGGCAAAAAAGGAAAGTTGACTGGTGTACATAGATTGATTATGTTGGGTGAAGTACCTGATGTAGAGGAAACTTATGAAAATATATATCACTGTTATTTAAATTAACGAATATTAATAATATTCAATTCAAGTTTGTATCAGACTTCAAAGTTATCCTTATTGTTAATGGACTGCAAACTGCAACATCAACATATCCAAGTCCTTATTGCTTCGTGACATTGAAAGAATTAAGGAGTGTTGAAGAAGAATGCTCCGATAAAGATAAAGAAAACGATGTTAATACCGTTACAAAGTCAAGTTGCTTAAAATCTTGTAATAATTAATGTATGAGATTAAAGACTTATGGAGACTTAAGAAATCATTATCAAACTTTTTGATCCCTCGGTGAAAAAAGAAAAATGCCATGCATTCTCACAATACAATAAATGCTCCCCTTTTTGACAAAGCTGATGACATCTATGTAATTCAGAAATGCGTAGTTCCTGAATTGCATGCACTACCAGGTTTTGTCAATCATCTTCTTTGGGAAGGTTTAGTGCTACTTCTAGGACGAGATAGAGCTCTATTGCGACAAAAAATTAAGCTTATTACTAAAAATTATCAGGGTGAGGTTTTTGAGGGAAATGCATGTCGAAGACTAATTTGAAGAAAACAGTCACTGAATTCGGTCGCTGATTACGAATCTGATGTTATTTTTATGTACATTTTTTGTAAAAAGTGATTAGATTTACTTAAAAATGATTACTCAGGGGTTTTTGGGGTCGCTGATTACGAATCTGATGTCACTTTTTTAAAATTCAAAATGGTGGACAATTTTCAAAAAGTGATTAGATTTGCTTGAAAATGGTTACTCAGAGGTTGTTGGGGTCGCTGATTACGAATCTGATGTCACTTTTTTAAAATTCAAAATAGTGAATCCAATATGCAGGACATTTTTTTAAAAAATAATTCTATTTGCTGAAAAATAGTCATTCGGGGTTTTTTGAGGATGTTGGTTACGAATCTCACTTCAGAACAATATTATGTTTATCCTTCACGTCCGTTAGCAGTCAACAAAATTTTATCGACGTTGCCCAGCTCTTATACCATCAGGAGGTCTACGTGCTAAAAAGCTACTTTTTTATTTTATATCCATGGTCTCTTCATTTTCTTCCACTTCAATCTCTTTACTACTACGAAATCGTTTCTGTCTTTTTGCTCTCGTTATTATGCAAATGTTAAAATAATATTATCAGATTCGTAATCAGCGACCTCAAAAACCTCCGAGAAACCATTTTTAAGCAAATCTAATGACTTTTTAATGAATTGTCCGAAATTTTTTTCGGCATTTTGCATAAATGATTATTTTCATATCCGTCATCTTGAATTTCAAAAAAGTAGTTATGGTTTACGTCGAAAATGGTATTTCCTAAATTTTTTAACTAATTATTTCATACAAAATAAGAGTCATAAAATCATGGTACATTTTGCGTCCTGGTGGGCGTTAATGGGTTAAAAACGATTTGTGATTTCTGGGCAAAGCTAAGAGTGGTAAATCAGAGAATTAAAATTAAAAATCAAAAAATTATACATACTTTGCTAAGTTGTTAAAGCAGGTGAAAATAAAAAATGCTGATTTCCTGATTTCTCGAAAATACAAGCAGCTACGATTTTACATCAAGTAGTTTTTTTTACCTTTAATCGAGTCCTAATAAAGCTGTGTTTTCCGTTTTTGACGTCATTTTAGTCAACGTCATTTAAAAACGTTGGCAGAATAACTTCATTGTAAAAATTGTAAATCTGTTTTATCATTAACAGACATTGTTAATGAAAAAAGCTTTCGTTTAGCATCTGTTTTCAATGTTAAATGTAACACTTGCTTACTTTCTATTTCTAGGTACACTGAATGGAGAAATGGGTAATACTCACTTAAATAAAATTTTGTCGTCTGTAAACATTCCAGAATTCAGGTGGAATACTTTTAAAGTACACGAAAAAGAAGTAGGTATCGAGGCTGAAAAAATGGCACGTGCTAGTTGTTTGAAAGCAGCTAACGAAGAAAGAAAGCTTACTATAGAAATGTATGTACTATATTGTTGTACGTGTTTTTTTACATTGTTCGATATGTGCATTTGCTATCATATATTGTTTATTATTGCATTTCATATAATTATAATGTTAATTGAACACTTTTTGATTACGAATATCTTTTACATTTATTTTTATAATATTATATGAGATCTTTTTCAATTGCTTATTTTTTATAATAATTTACAATCTTTTATTTTACAACGATTTAATTTATTTTTTAATCAATTTATTGAATTATAAAATATAAAATCAATTTAAAAATCTATTAACAAAGTTTTTCACATAAATTATTTTCCATGTTGTGGAAAAAATAACTTTTTTTACATTTTATGTATATATATTAAAGGATATTGATATGTACAGTGTTTATAATTCTGTTATATTTATTTTAATTGACTTTGAATAAGATTTTTCTTTTATTATCTTATAAAGCTTATTTATTCTCTTATTAATTTATGAAATCAATTATAAACTATCCAAATGCTTTATTGAGCACATGAAATTTGTAATGTAAAGAGATCTTGAATCTTTTCCAATAAATTGATAAAATATGTATATTAATTGTAAAAAATAGAAGAATAAACAATTGTTTTTTACTAAACAAAGAAATTGAAACCTATTTATTACGTGTCCTTAATTAGATATTTTATTTTATTTCAGGCCTTTAAATTTAAACGTCGAGTTTATGTTTCCGGACATTCCGAATATTCCGAATTTAATAGTAGAGAATTTTAAAATTTTGGCAGAAAAAAGTACGCATTGTCGCATCTTTTGATATGGGCTGGTTTACTAGGGGAACAGGTAGAACGTACGACAGCATTTCGGGCACTGGGTCACTTATAGGTTTTTTTTCTAAAAAAGTTCTTTCTTACGCAACATTCAATCAAAAATGTAGGATGTGTGAAAATGGACATGCGAAAGACGGTCATGATTGTCGATTAAATTTTGAGGGAAGCGCGAAGGCAGTGGAACCTCAGGCAGCTGTAGAGATTATTGCAAATAATTCAATTTTAAAAGAATGCGATTTAGAGGTAGGAGTAATGAGTGGCGACAATGATAGCAGTGCAATCTGTGGAGCACGAGACGCAAGCGCTCATGATATTGTAAAGCAAAGTGACATAAATCATACCAGTAAAGGTTTGACTAATGAACTTTTTAAAATTCAAAGTCGACATAAAGAGCTAAATGCAACAAGCATAAAATATTTACAAAAGTGTTTTAATTAAAGCATTGCTCAGAATAAAGGAAACTGACAAATTGTCACAAGCTATTCAGAACATACCATATTATTGTTTCAATATTCATGATAATTGTGGAACGTGGTGCACATTCTCAGAAAATCCTGAAACTTATAAGCACGCAAATATTGATGATTGTTTCCAAGATGAAAAACTTTTTGAGGATTTGAAGTGCCTTTTTAATATTATGGCCAAAAATTCTAATCGATTTGCTGCCGGGGTTTCAAGTAATCCTAATGAAAGCTTAAATGCCACGATTGTTAGCAAAGCACCGAGGGTATGTTCCTGATTTATTAAATAAATTAAATGTATCTCCCGGACAGCACACTAAGAAATATAGCGATAACGTAGATGAAAAAAAATAAAAAGAGATATTTAAAATCTCAAACTCGTTCGTTTAAAAAACAAAGGTTATTTAAAAAAAAACTGAATTGAGAAATAAAAAAGAACTTTCCGAAGGAACAAATTATTCACCAAACATTGGACTTCTTACCGCTTTAGACGAAACAATTCCACTTTTCAATGGCAAAAACAATTTTAAACCTATAGTAATATTTATTGACCTGGAAACAGGAAGTCTGAAAAAAGATACTGACATTTTGCAAATCGCTGCAAAATATAAAGACTATCAATTTTCAGTATATATTACTCCAAGTCAAAATATTTTGGAAGAAGCAAGTTTTGTTAATGGGTTGTGATACATTAACGGTCAATTGCTTCTCCACGGAAAACCAGTGGAATCGGTTTCATTAATGGAAGCAATACTTGCATTTTACGAGTTTCTTTACTTTTTTGGAAAAAAATTGCATACTTACAGCTCACAATTGCAAATTTGACTACCCGCGTTCAATGTTGGCGATTGCGAAGGGTTTTATGTCAAAACATTTTGGATCAATAGTTGCAGGATTTTTTGATTCATTGCCCTTAATCGCGAGGTCTACGGGTAAAAAGGGGAAAGGGCAAAATAAATTAGAGAATCTCGCAAAAGATTTTGACATAAATACAGATGTGGCTCATAATGCAATATGTGATGTCCAAATGCTAGAACAAGTTTTAATAAAATTAAAAATTTCTGACAAACAGATCGTCGAAGCCAGTGTAACTTGGGCTGCAATTGAAAACAAAGCAACAACTGAAAGAAAGCAGTAATTCGAAACAGAGCAGCAATTAGAAAAAAAGCAAAAGTGTCAAAAGGTTCAGCATTTCCAAACCAGCTAGATATCTTGAAAGAATGTACCACATATGCTACGAGGAAGAAGATAACAGCTGCAAATATCACGTACGAGAATATTGTTGATGCTTTTAAAGAAAATAAATTTATGGGTCTGCTAGACATTGTAGGCGTCGATGAAAATGGAAACGTGAAAGTCACCAAACAGCGAAGAGTGATAAATAAAATTGTTGAGTTTTTAGAAAAAAACTCCAAATAATCATGCCAAATTATGTAACTTAATCAAAGCGAAATATTTAAGTGCATATTATTTTTACTATTTATTATTTTTATTATTTATACTGTCAAAGAATAGATAATGTATTATATTTATTATTTACAATGTGTTGCCAAGGAAAACAAAAAATACCTACATATTGTATTTAATTGTTAAAGCATAAGAAAACAACGAATTTCGAGTTCTTGTTAACATGTTATAAGTCTGTTGTTAAAGTTACCAGCAGCAAAAAATTACTCACTACGAATTGTTGATTTCGTAAAAAAATTTCTTACCAAATTTTAGTTGTAAATTATCTAACACAAAATATTGAAATTTATTTCATTATATATATGTCAGGCCCACTCTGAAACTTTTTGCAAAACCTTCTTATCATTTACAGGTATGTTTTAAAAAAAGAAAATTAAAAACTTATCATACCCAAAGTTAAAAAAAATTAATTTGTTTATAATTTTTTTTTAGTTTTTTAATAAAAAATGAAAAAAATGTTTGTTTTCATTTCCTAAAAGTCGAAAGAAAACTAAAACTTTTGTTCTTTGACAACTTTTTTCTAAACTCAATATTTTCGGACTTATAAGCAACTGAATATATGTCTACGATGAAAAATGCAAAATTTCGAAAATTCATAACTAAAAAATTTTGACAATTAAACAAAAATAAAAAAATACGTATCTGTTTTTTTCGATACAGAATAAAAAAAAATTTTTTGGCCGATTTTAAGAGGTCGACTAAAATCTCACGTGGAATTGCCCATATATATATATATTGCGTTTTTATAAAATATTAAAATGTGATACTACAAATAAAACATAAATGTGATTTAAAATATAATATGATTTCAACAAAAATATTTCACGTTTTGTTCACCCAACCAAAATTTATATATTTATTTATTAAATTTAAAAATACTTAATTTAACTTTCAATTTTAATTAATTAAAATTATTAATTATTCTTATTATTTTACAAAAATTTCAATATTTTATCAATTTTTTTGAAAAGTGTATGGAAATGATAAAATCATTAAATTAATTTTATGCATATTATTTTTTAAAATTTTTAATAAAGAATTTATTATTAAATAAATATTTATTTATTATTATTCATTATTACGAATTAATATTAATATTAAAATTAATTATATTACTTTCAAATTTCGCGCTTTTTCTGTACCTAACCTACAAGATGCACCGTTGCCAAGCGTTGTGCTGAGTAAGTTCTGATTGTCAAAATATGGTGTTTTTTAAAAAAAATAATTAATTTTGAGTGTTCTAGGTAAGGTCTGATCAATTTTATTTTAATTAATTGAATATTAGTTATTTATCTATAGGTAAAAAAAAGTTTGACTAATATCTGTTTGTCAGGTTTCTCATAATTTGAGATTGAAAACCAAAAAAATTCAATTCCCTATAAAACTCAGAATTAAATGTGAAGAAAGTAAATTATTTATATCTTTTCTCATAATCAACCTAGACCTGTAAAAATTTAACTACATCTTCCTTAAACCATTATCTATTAGTATATCAAATTTCATAAAAAACTGTTTGTCATTTCTGTTTGCGAGAGAACCTCCTGAAATGAAAATAGAAAATTATGGAAATCGTCATTCCTCTAGCTCTTTCATGTGGTGGTCAAATTCAGATTATAATTAAATATAACTGTCAATTGTTTGTATACTGTCAGTGAAAAATAAACATATAAATCTTGTCAATTCCAAATGGTGTAAAGAATAATTCTATTCAAAATATAACTGGTAAACGGATTGCAGCAAGAAATAGAAAAAGAAGCATAATTGTAAAAAGGAATGATGAAAATGTTAAACAGCTCAAAACGCAATTATTAAATTTAAGAAAAAGGTATATCAGACTGAAAACAAAGAGACAGACAGCGATTAAAAATGATTCAGCCTCTCTGGAAGAAAAAGTTGACAAAATAATTAATAATAATGAAAGAAAAGAACTTGCCAAACATATTTTATTCGGTGAGGCCTTGGATGACCAATTGACGGAAAATGATAAGAAGTTGGAATCTAGAAAAGAAAAGTTGAATTTTCGTTGAATTTTATCGGGGTCAATAATAAATAAATATCGAGTATTAGTATTAGAGGACATAAATTAAAAACGACATTTGAAAGTTCTCAAAATGAATCCCACCAAAGAATTTTGAAAAAATTAAAGCGATTCAGAAATTTTTAAGTGATGACATTAACAGTAAGATGTGTCCAGGAAAGCAAGACTTTTTCTAAAAATGGCATAACCTCGTTTTAATATATCAGAGGATTTTTTCAAATTTTTTAATTTTGCATAATAAGGTTTTATGAATTAAATATTTTATAAAACATGTTTTAATTTTAAAAAAATAAATAATCACATGGTATAATTAATTAGTTTTACATAAATTTTTATTTAGTTAATGGTGTAATAATAATTCTAGGTATAAACATATTTTTTCGATTTTTTAACAAAAAAATGTAATTGCTTTAATAAAAGTTACTAAAAGAAACTCAAATTAAATAAAACGAATAATATGTAACTGTCATTAATTATTAACATTGAAAAAAAACTTTTTTTAGCAATAACAGTTATTAAATGTATTCTTTCAACATTCTTTTCTGTATACATGCCAGATAATAGTCGCGTGACAGAATAGAAACTTAGGAATATTTGTTTATTAAAAGGTAATTTAATTAACATGGTAAAGTACACAGTATCAGTTTCTTTGAAAGATATGTAATAAGTTTATGAAGACTAAACATTTGTAATTTTTTTAATTAACATATTTAAAAATATAAGTTAAACAATAGAAATGGTTGAAAAATTACAGAATTTGTTTAATACATATAAAACGTATATAATTCTAGTAAATTTAAAACTGCCTCATCAAGAACTCGACTTTTTTGAGAAGGTTAGATTTGAATGTAAGATATAAAAGGATCTGATGTACACAATAATTTCTTGAAAACATCTTCGTTAGTTGCCGATCTAGAACATTTGCTAGAAGAATGTAATCTATAGTTTTTATAATCTTTATTCCTGGCTTCTTGTGCTTCTTCAGATAATTGTCCAAGAGGCAAAATAGCATTGTATTTTATTATACTTTCGCCATGAATTAGAGCTTTGTGAATGGAAGAGGGCATGTAGTACCAATTATAATTACTTACAAAAATTTGAGCTTTATCGCGTGTGTATTCACCAACATTTTTTTGCATCAATTCTTCTCCAACACGACATAGTTTGAAGTATAATATTAAACCGTTTAATTAAGCCTTCATTCACACCAGTTATTTTGGAGGCACATGTAAAGTTAGAAAAGAATCTTCTTGCAGTATTTCCATCATTGCTATTACCACAACCTTGACGAGGCTTGTCTATGATTAAACCGAAATCTCCACGGAAACGAGTTTAAATATATTTTTTCTTAACTTCCTTTTCTTTTTTATTTTCTGTGGTCGTCGCTGACCATTTTTAGAATGATGGGTTATACGATATATGAAGAATCAACTCCATAAATCGGATCCATGCATGTAAAGTAGAGAGTCCAAATCTGAATGTTTCCTCTCTTTCTGGCATATTAATTACACGTTCAAGATTATTTATTTCAGATGAATTTGCTGAACACACATAACAGGTACAAAACCAAATTCTGTCCACTCTTAAAATTAATTTTTATTATTAATTTTTAATATCCTACTAACAGTGTGATTTAAAAGAAATTGCAACTGTACCTTTGCACTTATGTCAGTTACTTCTATGTTCTCAGGGTAGCATTCGTTTTTAGCTTTTACCATTTGCTTATATGTCGGAAACAGACTTGTCCTTTTTTTCATGATATAGTTCCGAAGATACTCATATTTTTGTTTTAATAAATTCAAATCAAGCAATATTGCTAAAGCTTCATCGTTGGAATACAGATCCATACGCATATTTTCTTCTTCTAAATGCATATAAACATCATCTAAGGTTTCTGGTAATATGAAGCGTAATTTTTCAATTTCAGCAGCTTGTTTTATTTCGCCAATAGATCATATTCCTTGCATGGTCTTCCCCGTTTTATTTCTGAAGATGTAGGTGGCTCTTCTGCATCTAATTGTATAGAGATATCTCCATTTAGTCATATTTCATTATTACTTAAAAAATATATCTTTTCTTCTTCCAGCTTTATTCCATCGTTCCTTAAATTTATGTATAAAATTTTTATTAATCCACATTACAACACAAGTAAAGTTTGCTTTATTAGGTTTCGAAAATTTTTCTTTAATGTACTTTTCTACAGTAGCTGTATGTTTTCCGTGTTCTATCATTGTGTCACATAATTCACGTTTATTAATATTTACGGAACCCATTTAACGTTTTTTCAAATATCAATTTATCAAAATTTATTAAGTTAATCATTAAGAAATTTTACAATTAAACGTTCCTTAACTATTTAGAAGCTTTCATACTGCATTACTAGATAACATTCAGGATACTTGTTGGTTTGTGGTAAATTATTTTTAATTTATAAAGGCATTCAAAACTAGTTAATGATTAAATCGTAACAATAAAACAAGTCTTAAAGGAAACGTGTGGTTTGTGGTATACTATATTTCATTCTTTGAAGACAATAGTTTAATATAATTAATCATTCAAATTTTTTTTTAATTTTTGTTTACAATGAAACGGCTTTTTGAATTTTACAAAACCAATATTCGCTTAGTATTTAGCAACCATAAAATCCCACCTTGTAACAAATTTTAAATAAAGTGAATTATTTATAATAAATGTCATTTGCCATATTGGATCTGCCATTTTGAATTTTAAAAAACAAATAACAGATTCGTAATCAGCAACCACGAAAACCCCTCGAGTAATATGTTTTATGTGATTTCAATCATTTTTAAAAATGTCGTTTGCCATATTGGAATGGCAAAATTTTAAAAACCTTTTTTGAATTAAACCAATAAGGACAACTACATATCATCCACAAAGTAATGTACAAATGTGGATTGTTTAAAATAATACGAAAATGTTTACCTAAAAAGTTATGTTTATTCTGTATTAAAATCCAAATTACTAATAAACCCGTAGTTGTAACCTATGAAAGACAACCAAGTAGAGAGTCAGAAGTAGATATTAAACCTTATTTAAATAAGAATGTAAAACTTAGGCTTTAGGGACTAAATCCTATCTAACGAGAGGGATGTATAGTCAGCAAATATATATATATATATATATATATATATCCCCACCTGTACTGTACTTATATTCGTCAAGAGCTGCAAACCACTTTTGCAACTCAGTCTTATTTCTGCCTTTGAAGTGTATTATTAATTTCATTAATAAATTGTCGCTCTCTGAAGTGAATAAGAGGAAGATTATTTTAAGAGGAAGATTTTTTTCGTCAATAATAGCTCCTTTAGCGTAATTGGTTAGGTAGTTTCTTAGTAAATCTCGTGCGTTCGTCGGTCTCAGGTTCGAATCCCCGTCCTGCCAAATTTGTTTTCAAAGTTTTCTCTAAAGTGTTAAGATGTCTTAATAATTCTAAGCTATAAATAAATATTCTACAATAAATTATATAAATTTTTTAAAAAAATTACTTTTTTACCTATAGAGGATCCTACATAGGAAACTATATAAGGGTCAATCTCTAGAAAGGGACAAATTCAAAATTGAAATTTTATAAAAAAAAAGTTGAAAAATCACTTTTATTATTAATCCTGTGGCAAAAGGGGGATCTTAATAAACCTATAAAATACATGGTTACAATCTTTATTAACATTATTATTAAAAATTAATGTTTTTTATTCAGAATTTTTGTTGAAAATTTATCGCAACTAAAATATTTTAAAAATTGATGGAAATTACATAAAATTCGTTACTCGGGGGTTTTCGTGGTCGCTGATTACGAATCCGATATCAGTTTTTAAAAATCCAAAATGGCGGATTCAATATGGCGGACACTTTTTTGAAATATTCATCGTATTTGCTTCAAACTCGTTACTCGGGGATTTTCGGTGTCGCTAATTACGAATCCGATATCAGTTTTCCAAAATCCAAAATGTCGGATCCAATATGGTGGGCACTTTTAAGAAATAATTGGGATAATTTTAAAGTAGATACTCGTGTATTTTTAGGGTTGCTAATTTCTAAAATAAATTTTATTATGTTTGTATCCCGTAATGGTGGGGAATTTCGTGCGGTGGACAAAACTAATTCAATTCTAGGAAAAAATACCTTTCAAATATTTTACTTTATTCTTGATGAATCCGCCATTTTTGATTTTTAAAAACTGATATCGGATTCGTAATCAGCGACCCCTAAAAACTCAGAGAATCAAGTTTTAACCGAATCCGATGAATGTTTCAAAAATGTGTCCACCAGATTGGATCCGCCATTTTGGATTTTGGAAAACTGATATCGGATTCGTAATTAGCGACACCGAAAACCCCCGAGTAACGAGTTTCAAGCAAATACGACGAATGTTTCAAAAATGTGTCCACCAGATTGGATCCGCCATTTTGGATTTTGGAAAACTGATATCGGATTCGTAATTAGCGACACCGAAAACCCCCGAGTAACGAGTTTCAAGCAAATACGATAAATTTTTCAAAAAAGTGTCCGCCATATTGAATCCGCCATTTTGGATTTTTAAAAACTGATATCGAATTCGTAATCAGCGACCCCGAAAACCCCCGAGTAACGAGTTTCAAGCAAATCCGATGAATTTTTCAAAAAAGTGTCCGCCATATTGGACCCGCCATTTTGGATTTTCAAAAACTGACATCGGATTCGTAATCAGTGACCACGAAAATCCCCGAGTAACGAGTTTCAAACGAATCCCATGATTAATAAAGTCTGCAATTTAGGTACTGTATAATAGAAATATACCATCGGTAACGGAGGGGAGTTTTCTTTTATAAGACAGCTTCGAAATAAATTCATTGTGTTGCAAAAAAATAAATTTTATAAATAAATTAATAACATCTTTAGGTTTTCTTTGTTTTTAAATAAAACAATGTGAATAAAATTATTAACAATTATTATTATTTACTTTCAAAAATCTAAATTTATTGCGGTAACGGAGGGGAGTTTTTATTATGTCGATGAACACTGACACACTAAAAGTCCTTTTAAAACTGACTATTTTCTTTTTATTTCATCATTTTATGTAATGACCATAACTATACTGACACTACAAAGAGTTTTGATTTATTTATTTTTATGTTGTCGTTTTTTCTATATTTTATAATTATATTTGTAAGTGGTAACGGAGGGGAGTTTTATTTCTGCACAAAACGAATTTAATTCTAAGAAAAAATACTTCACAAATATTTGATTTTACTCTTGATGAATCAATTATAAATAGAATAATAAGTAGATTTTACCCGGCAAAATTTTTTTTAATATTGCAAAATTAATATAATACCTCTTTTATAAATGAAACTTTCTTTATGAACAGTAACGGAGGGGAGTTTTTATACTATATAAACATGTGTATCTCTAAATATTTCAAATTTTTTATTTATTTTTCATAGGATCCGATTAAATCATGATGAATGCTATTATTAGGAGGTAAAAGTTTTGAAAAATTATTATTATTTATTTAAAAAAATCGAATGTACGGGTCATTTGTCCCGATTGTGAGAATGACCCATAAATTCTTATAGGTTTCCTTATTAAAAACTACATATGATCTTATATAGAAACCAATAGAAATCCTATAAAAGTCCTATAGAAAGAAACAAAGTATTCTAAAGGAATCTATGTAGGAATCGTATAGGAATCCATAAAGAATCATGTAGGAAGTTTCCTACATAGGACCCACATAGGTTTCTATAAAGAATTCTATAAGAACTTACATGGGATCCTTTTAGGATTCCTTGTAAGTACCTATATAGGATTTTTCAGTAGGGTCGCGCGCCCCCTTTCTTTCTGCTCTTTAATATAAAAATATTTTACTATTGAAAAAGTTTCTAACATTATTCTAATGATGAACACATATTTATTAATAGAATTTTATCTTAAAGGATTATATTTTGTTTTAAATTTTGTATTTCTAAATTGCACCAATTTTTCAGCAATCTTGAAACAAGCTTTTGCCTCAAGCTTCAAATGTTTTAATTATTCAAATTTTTCTCATTTTTATTTATAAAAATATTTAAAAAAATTTTAATTGTTAAAACATTATGATTAACAAATAGGAAATATACTTACTTTATGCATAATTTTTATTTATCAATAACAATATTGTTCACGAACTCATTATTTTCTTTCAGGAAATAATTTGCATAATTTCTACACTAAAAATAATTACTTAAATCAAATAAAAATTAATTTACTCAATTAAATAGTTTAATTGTCGATTATCCAATAAATATTTATTTGAACCAAGTAAATATTTTTTTCTATTTATTTTTCTTTATGTATTTTTTTAAAAATTTTAGAATAAAAAAATAAGGTGACACAATTTTATTCATATAAATGTAATCTTTATTAATAAATGTTAACACATATTTTACTTACAAAATATATGAAACAAAAGATTGCCATACATTAAAAATAATTAAGAATGAATATATATATATATATATTTAATTTTTAATAAATTTTCTTTTAAATCCCATTTTTCGGGGACGTGTCGGTTTGCGCAGGGGAACGAAATTTGAAGTTGCTTGCACTGTTGGTGTTGGTGCTAGTGGTGGAGGTGGTAGAACATCCCACCTACTTTTTTAGGTTTGGGACTATTAATATCCCTTCTCTCAACGAACATTTTGATGAAACTTGTACAAGTCCTTTTCTTTCCAATCACTCCTCCTATCAATGTAACTGTTAGTAGCGAAAGTGAAGTGGGTGGTTTTGTAAATAATTGAAAATCATCATAATCCACTGATGATGATTCATATGATGACAATGATGTTACTATTATTGCAGGTGCTGGTGGTGGTGGGGGTCGTGGTGGTTGTGTTAATGCAACTTCATATGGAACATCCCACCTATTTCTTTTAAGTTTGGGACTATTTATATCCCTCCTTTTAACATTAATTTTATAGAAACTTGTCCAATTGTTGCTTTTTCCAACCACCCCTCCGATGAAGCAAATGAGGATATAGTTATGCTGTAAAAGTAAAAAAAATGTTAATTCAAACAATACTTTCTTTTAAAACAATTTAATACATACTAAGGTAAAATTATATTACGTACCATCCATAATCTGCTTAATTTCATCCTATTCGGATCGATTCTTCTCAAACTCATCACTCCTCTTCTTGTATTCACTCGAGGATCAAGCATTCTCAATCGTAAACTTTCTTCAATTGATATGCTCACCCTTTTCACCATTTTTTCACTACAGTACACAATGATTTTTCAGGGAAAACAAGTTTTCACGAAGAGAACAGTTTTTACAATGATAGGTAAAGTTAAAGCCTATGCGGAAAATTTTAAAAATTTAATCCCACTACATGTTTAAAGAATGTAAAAAATTAGAAAGTTTAAAAGGTTTATGCAAATTAATAGAGTGAAAAGTTGGTGGTATTTCCATATTCCACGTCTAAAAGGGTGAAATTTGCGTAAAAGTTAAAAAGGGTAGATGAAAAGTGGGTGGTATTTGCATAAACTTAAATGGTAAACAATAGAAAACGTATGCAAATTAGAGTTATGCAAATTAAATGGGTTAACTAATTTGCATATGGGGGATTCCGCGTCAAGTGATCAAGGGGTCTTTTGGTGCAATGCTTATTTCAATAATTTTTTACTCTTAAACAATTAAACATACAAATTTGACAAAGTACATTTTGGAAAGGTTTTTTCATGCTCTTTCGATTGGAAATAAGCATTTTGAAAAAAAAATTTTTGACCCAAAAAAATCAAAATTAAAAATAAATTTCAATTTTTGGGGGAGAAAGACCCAATTTTTTTTTTTAAACGAAAGCTGAGGTTTTTTCCTAAAAGGACATATAAATGGTAAAGTGGGACTAGAATGTTTAAACATTGAAAAAAATTAACGAAAAATAGTGTAACTCTCCACAGACCAACTCTGCACGAACTAACCCTCCAAAAATTATTTTAAAATATAGTGACTCTCCACAATCCAACACGACACGAACTAACTCTTCAAAATTAATGAAAATTATTCTGACTCTCAACAGACCGACTCTACACGAACTAACTCTCCAAAATTAATTAAAAATATAAGGACTCTCCACAGACCGACTCTACACGAACTAATTCTCCAAAAATTAATTAAAGATATAGTGACTCTCCACAATCCGACTCTAAACGAACTAACTCTCCAAAATTAATTAAAAATATTGAGGCTCAACAAGAACCAACTATCCAAAACTAATTAAAAATATAGTGACTCTCCACAATCCAACACGACACGAACTAACTCTTCAAAATTAATGAAAATTATTCTGACTCTCAACAGACCGACTCTACACGAACTAACTCTCCAAAATTAATTAAAAATATAAGGACTCTCCACAGACCGACTCTACACGAACTAATTCTCCAAAAATTAATTAAAAATATAGTGACTCTCCACAATCCGACTCTAAACGAACTAACTCACCAAAATTTATGAAAAATATTCTGACTCTCCACAGACCGACAATCTACACGAACTAATTCTCTAATATTAATAAAAAATATTCTGACTCTACACAAACTAACTCTTCAAAATTAATAAAAAAATATTCTGACTCTCCACAGACCGACACTCTACACGAACAAATTCTCCAGAAATTAAGGAAAAATATTCTGACTCTACACAAACTAACTCTCCAAAATTAATAAAAATATTCTGACTCTCCACAGACCGACACTCTACATGAACAAATTCTCCAGAAATTAAGGAAAAATATTGGGCTCCACACGAAACAACCCTGCAAAATTAACAAATAATATTGTAACTATGCACAGACCGACTCTACACGAACTAACTCTCCATATTAATAAAAAATATTCTGACTCTACACAGACCGACTCTATACAAAGTAACTCTTCAAAATTAATGAAAAATATTGGCGCTCTACACGAACCACCTCTCCAAAATTAACAGAAAATATTGTAACCGTCCACCGTCCGACTCTACACGAACTAACTCTATAATATTAATAAAAAATATTCTGACTCTACACGAACTAACTCTTTAATATTAATCAAAAATATTGTGACTCTCAACAGACTGACTCTAAACGAACCAACTCTATAAAATTAATAAAAAATATTGAGACTCTACACGAACTAACTCTCCAAAATTAATGAAAACAAATTTTTGTGACTGTCCACAGACCGACTCTACACGAACTAACTCTCCAATATTAATAAAAAATATTCTGACTAATGAAAAATATTAAGGCTCTACACGAACCACCTTTCCAAAATTAACGAAAAATATTGTAACTCTCCACAGACTGACTCTACACGAACTAATTCTCCAAAAATTAATTAAAAATATAGTGACTGTACACGAACTAACTCTCTAATATTAATGAAAAATATTCTGACTCTTCACAGACCGATTCTACACGAACTAACTCTTCAAAAATTAATTAAAAATATAGTAACTCTCCACAGACCAACTCTACACGAACAAATTATTTGAGAAGTTCTCTTCAATATTCTTAGTATATGTATTATGTTGATGATCTGCAGATCTACGTACACACTAGTCTTACTGCATTAAATAATAGTTTGAACTGATTAATAAGGATATTATGGCAGTTTACAATTAAGCGGAGGAAAATGAACTTAAAATTAATCTCAATAAAAGATAACACAACCCTGAAAAAAAATTGCCGTTGTCTAAGATCATGAAGTGATTTCCTGCAGTATTTGGTGCGCTGAATCCGAATCTGGCAACAAAAATCTCTCATCACGTTATAATTTTGAGAAAATTGGGGGTTACTTTCCAAAAAATCTTGTTTTTCGCTGTTTTTGAAATTTTCTACCGGGTAAATCTGACGTGTTAGAGACTTGTCATAGAAGTCAAATTAAAACCTGAACCCTGTACTTTAAGAAAATAAAACGATATTGATAACAACAAACTAAATTAGCTTTAAAAATGATTTTTTTAACAGTTGTCTAGCATAAAAATTGACTGACGCTGCCCGTAAATTAAACTATTTTGAAAAATGATTGGATTCGCTTATAATTTGTTACTGAAGGGCTTTTGGAGTCGCCGATAACGAATATGTTGTCAGATTTTAAAAATTTAAAATGTCGTATTCAATATGGCGGATTTATTTTTCAAAATTGATCAAATTCACTTGAAACTTGTTACTCAGGGGTTTTTGGGATCGTTGATTATAAATCGAACTACAGATTTTTTATTTTTACATTATATTTGTAATCAAAGACCCCGAAAACCCCAAAGTAATAAATTCTAAGTGAATCCAACCATTTTTTAAAACAGTTGTATTCGCGAACTGTGTGAGTCATTTTTATAAGCTTGCCAACTTTAAAAAAAATTATTTTTGATGGCTAATTTAGTTTGTTGTCAGCAATATTGCTTTATTTTCTTAAAGTACAGGGTTCAGGCTTTAATTTGACTCATGTGACAAGTCTCTAGCACGTCAGATTTACCAAGTAGAAATTTTCGAAAACAGCGTAAAACATGATTTTTGGAATTTTTCCCCCACTTTTCTAAAAATCCTGACGTTTGAAGGTTTTTGTTGCCAGATTCGGATTCAGCGCACCAAATACTGCGGGAAAGGACTTCTCGAACTCAGACAACGGAAATTTTTATTT
Source organism: Leptopilina myrica (nomen nudum) (assembly GCA_032872475.1). NCBI lineage: Eukaryota > Metazoa > Arthropoda > Insecta > Hymenoptera > Figitidae > Leptopilina > Leptopilina myrica (nomen nudum). The sequence continues at coordinate 14,201,968 of CM065462.1, read as the reverse complement.
TTTTGCAGGCTTGTATAATCAATTATTATTGGTTCCACATAGAACATAAATAATTTGTATTGGAATAAGTGCTCTCCAAATAATATAAATAATATTGTGATAACCTATGTGCAATCTGTTAGTAACTTGTAACGCTGTATATTTCACATCTTTAAATTCCTCGACCGTGGTGTGAACGTGAAGCCCCCCCTTCTTCTATCATAAATAATATTGTTAAATTATGAAAGGGGTAACAATAAATAATGTAAATAAAGAATACACACTTAACGGCTAAATATTATAATTTGACTGTCAAAGAGTTCGAGAGCGCATCCTAGCAACAATAGTAATTAAGAATAATTTCTGCCGCATTGTTTTTTTTTGTTTAAGCCTATTGGATGCGACCAAAATAGCGCAACGAAACTAATAACGACTCTCAGAAGCAGCGACCAGAGTTCAGGGAGCAGTCTTGAGGACGAATATCAATTAATGCAGTCAAAAGTTCTTTTATAATAACTATTATCATTAAACAGAATTTTGATTAATTATTTATGTTTATAAAATTATTTTATTATGTTATTGCACTGCTCCAGGCTCATTACGTGATAATTAATGTCACTAGTCCAAGATTAGCTGTTTCCCTTTAATTAATATTAAGATTAATATTAAGTCGCGCCTGCAAAGCTGCAACCCTCTAGTTGCTACTCGTGGATGTATAATGGGCGAAAAGTACGAGCAGCCGAGTGGCGCTCGTTCTTCACGTTTCACACCTCACGGCGAGCAGTCCTTTTAAGTAAAAAAAAATTATAAGAGATTAATCGAGGAACAATAACAAAGTTGACAACCAAGCTCAAAGTTAAAAATAAAAGAGAGTTTAGACGGAAAACAGCTGTTTTGTTTTAAAAGAAATGGCGAGTCAGTTTGTCAATTCGCCTCATTAATTAGACATTAATTTCAAATCAAGTTCGCAAGTCGACTCTTGGCGAGTCGACACTAATTTGAAACTGTTTATTTTCTTTAATTTCTTTTATTCAGAATAAATGTGATTTTGTGTGTGCGAACAAGTGTTAATTTATTTAATAAAAGTCACTATTCGTTCCCACACCTAGTCGGCAAATTAACTAATCATTAGTCTAATTTCTAAATTCTAAAGGTTTTAACAAGATTCTAAATATGGCTTGAATTTTCTTATTAATAAACCGGCGTGGCGACAGGTTATAAACTTGGAGTTACTTTTAATCAAGTTCTTTCTTGGAAAAGAAATGTTGGTTAAATTCAGGGACCGTCTCGAAAGTTTAGTTTCGTTTTAGTGTTTGAGTTGACACGAAACTAAATTAACGAAGTAACTTTAGTTTCGTGTCAATTCAAACACTAAAACGAAAGTAATTTTCTATTTAGTTTGGTTTTAGTAGCGTTCCCTGATTTAATATATTTATTATCATTTTATTGTGACAAAATACATATATACTATTTTATACTACACTGAGTGTCTGAAGTAGTGGGGTCTCTTTTATAGGCATATTTTTATGATTTTTTTGTTAATATTTTGATGATGGGAATTTCCATGAAAAGGCGGACATAGAGTTGGAAATTTAAATTCGGTTATGGGAGATAAATAAGTTAATCCCACTGAACATCATACATCTAATTTTATTATCCAAAAAATATTTTTAAATAAAATAATTAAAAACTAGATTTTAAGACATTTTTTTATACATTATGAGTACAAGTGTATATTCACCGTGTATAGAAAGAGTTACTTTAAAAGTATGTTTCAATGACTTACGGTCAAAATATAAATAATTGAACTGCCGGATCAAAGAAGGGCACATAACCAATCACGGTAAGTCTCGATAAAGTTTTTTAAAGTAAGGTTAACCCCTTGACAGTCCATGGCCCGTATATGGCCACAAAAAGTCGTGCCACCTTTACGTCTGTGGCCATATTTCTCCATCTCAAAAATAAAATACTAAACATATTTCGAATTGAATGACCAAGTGCATACTAAGGTTTTTAGGGTCGCTGAATTCGAATTTAAAATCAGATTTTCGAAATTTAAAATGGTGGACCTGCAATGGCGACTATGAAGATTTAAAAATTTATCAAATACGCTTGAAACTCGTTACTTGGGAGGTTTCGGGGTCCAAAAACCTTAATTACAATGAAATCACATTTTTATAAACTTTTTTTTCTTGGACCGTTTTTGGACCACAAGCGATTTTTAGCAAGCAAGAGCTTTCTTTATGAAACTTATCAAAAGTTCCAGTGTGATTTTATTGATCAGCAGTCATTGTTGAGCGACCCTTCAGCTTTTTCTTCGATTTTATTGTATTCTTTCTTTAATCGGCAATTGCGGTTTAGAATTGTACTCGGTTATCGTGCAAGTCTATTTTGTTTTTTACTTAGAAACAAGTTTCTTCCTGTAAAAGGTGCAAGAAAGGCAAATTGACACTTAGAATCAATAATTCAAATGTATTAACTGTCGTATTTTGGGGATGAAGTTTCATTAATTGTAGTTTTTCACTAATTCTTTCTTTAATCGGCAATTGCAGGTTTGAATTGTACTCGATTATTGTGCAAGTTGCTTTTCTCACAATTAGAAACAAGTTTCTTTCCGTAATAGGTGCAAGTGACGATAAGTAACAGTTAGAAGCTGTACTAACTCTTGAAACAAACGTTAAACCCCATAAGTTGTAAAAGTTACACAAGTTCAAGCAAAGGTTTTATTTTCTAATTAAGATAAAATTGTGATATTATTATTGCACTGTCCGGCGAGTATTAATTGATCAAACGATAGCTTGCGCCGTCCGGCGAATCTGTCATTTTATCTTATTCTTTTACAATTTACAAATATTCCTCAATAATTATAAATTGTTTTTGAATATTTAAAATTTTAATAGATAAAAATTTTTAAGATTACAAAATGCCTTTTGTTTGCAGTTAAAAATTATGTGTGATAAAACTTCGACATCAAAGAAATTTAAAAATCGAGGAGGAATAAAAGCACAAAGAAGATTTAATATCGAAACTACATTAGAATCTGAAAAATTCGTTAAAAACTTTCAAATAAAACACAATTAAAGAAATTAAAACTCTAGAAGAATTTTCCAACTTTTCGAAAATTTGTTAAATAAAACTGAACAAATTATTAATAAATAATCCTAATAAAATACTTAATTAGTCATTATTTTGCAAATCTTGACTATAATCAACACAATTATCCTTACATTGAATTAATTTCAGGCTATTTTAATTTCCATAGAGGTAACTTTTTAATAGATCATACTTTATCGATAAATTTGATTCAGCAATCCGCGATAGCATCATTTGCTTATATTGAACGCGATAATTGAAGTATATCTCGACAAGGTGCAATTCGTACTATTGAGAGTACAATAATAGAATTTAGCGATTTTTCTTTAAGATTCAAAGTTGATGCTTTCCAATCTGATTCTGAAATTATCGGTATATTAGGAGTACCATTTGTAGATCAAATTTTTGAAACTAGGTATTTTGAAAGAATAGCAATTATTTATTAAAGAGAAATTTGGAGACGTGAATTGTCTATTCAAAGACGAATAAGGCGTCGTGTAGCTAATTTCTTAAGAAATAATTTATTTAGAAGATCCTCTATTATTCGTTAAATTTTTTTATGAGTGAACATGTTAACAATATTTCATTCAATTAAAAAATTTAACAAAAAATCCACATTTCTTCTAAAAACTTGATAGACAATAGAGGACTCTTTTTAATCAATCCTGCCTTAGATATTAATTTAATAAACAAAAGTAAACTCACTCCAGATACTGAAATAAAAAGAAACGAAAAATACACAATAAATTTCGTATCATTCATTACATCCGGAAAAGGAAAAATAGTAATTGCTAATAAAGCAATAAAATTTAAGACTTTCATTAATCCAAGTCAACCCGAGTTGACAGGTATATTAGTATCACCTTTCCTTAATACAGATCCTAGTGAATTTACATTTTAATCCACTACATATTATATGTATTGTATGATACTATCAACAACATTTTCATTGTAACCTTATTTTCAATAATTTGGTGGCTAAAAATTTGGTACATAACTCAAAATTGAAAGCCCAATAATTCATCAAATATATTTATTTAACCAAACTTATAAATATCATTAAAATTAAAGCCAATTCACAACTACATTAGAGTAAAATTTTAATAAAGGATTGTATAATTTAATTGATGAGTTCATACTTTCAATTTTTACTCAAATATAGCGAATTGTATCCACTATTATCACTAAAATCTTCATTTTTCACACATAACGAGGGTCTATTCATATTAGATCCGTCGTTACCTATTAATATTATTAAAGAAGACAGAATTAATCCTTTTTTAGGAGTAAATCGTATAATAAAATACTTTTTAAGAGACGGTACTGTACGAACGCAAGGAGAGACAAAAGAGAGACACGCACGAGACAAAATACGGTAGTAGAATTTCAAACAATAAATTGTAACGACAATTCAGATATTATTGGAGTTTTAGGACTCCCCTTTTCATTCGATATTATTAACGAACTAATTTAAAATAACATCAAAATGACTCGTGAAAATGTTAGCGTGTTTTATGACAGACTGTCCCAATTATTAGCAGGAGCATATACAACACTAGCTAGTTCTTATGGAGCGCCCTATGAACAAACCAGATATCGTTCTCAATCACCTACTCCTACAGGTATATTGAGAAATCCATATCCACCACATGGTCCAAATAACAATTTTTCTCCACAGTATCCTCATCATCCAAATTCGTTCTTCCCTAATGTTTATATGTCCTATACCTCTTAATCCTTTTACAAATACCCTTCTCCACAAGAAGCATATTTTAACAAGCCTCAAGAATTAAATAGAACACCACCTCGTGCTCAGTCCCCACACTCTTTTGAAAAGAGTAATTTAAACTTAAACACTACTCGACGGACAGACGCGACGACGAGCGAAGATTACAAAGAGCGTCCAGCCAACGCGAGAATTATTTCATTACAAAACACATCTTCTACGCCAGAAACTCCAAAAAATCTCCATTGATAGTAATTAATTCCCCAAGTTTCCAAAAATTATCAGCAACCTTATTAATAGATATAGGTGCTGATGTGAACATAATTAAAGAAAATATAATATCTCCAGAATTGAGAATAATTACTTTCCAATACTACTTTCCAAGTAGTATCTATTAATTTTCCTTTAGAATCCGACGGTATTCTTGGTCGAGAGTAGTAACGTGAAGAAAAAGTTGAAATTTCATTTTGGCATAACACCATTGTCACACACTCTGACCCTATAAAACCTATATTTTTCACAGATAAAGAATCAGTAGAAGCTAGAGAAGAGTTGGTAGAAAACAAAAACAATAAAAGAAAAGTGTAACTATTAAAGCCAGAACGAGACAAGTAATACCTATCGATGTTTTAAATCCTGAATTAAAAGAAGGATATCTACCCTTAATAAATTACCAGGTCATCTTTAGAATGAAATCAGAAGGAGCCATAGGACCTTCCTGTTCTCCCAATAACTCACCCTTGCTTATAATTCCAAAAAAGATCGATGGAACTGGTAAGAAAAAGTAGAGAATAGTGATCGATTTTAGGGCGTTAAATGAGAAGACAATTGGTGATTTTTATCCTCTGGCGAATATAATTAGCATAGTGGACACCATTGGAGGCGCTCAATACTTCTCTGTATTTGATTTAGCCAGTGGGTTTTATCAAATTGAATTAGATCCCATTGATAGACCAAAAACAGCATTTTCCACTACGCACGGACATTACGAATACATAAGAATGCCCAAGGGATTAAAAAACTCACCATCAACGTTTCAAAGAACACCATCAAGTTTTATCAGAACTTCAAGGTGTTGAATTATTCGTATATTTAGATGACATCGTGGTTTATGCGAATGATTTATAAGAACACGGCAAAAAGGTAAGACGATTACTAGAACGATTAAAAAATGCCAATCTTTCACTACAGCCAGAAAAATGCGAATTTCTCTTTAAAGAAGTAGCCTATTTAGGACATATAATAAGTAGGGAAGAAAGAAAGAAATAAAAAATAAAAATCCTACAAAGAGACAAATTCTAGTAACGCCAAGAGGACGATATAACGTATATTCGATAGTAGTAAAAGATACTTAGTATGATCCATTATTATTGAAACAAGACATTATTTTCCCCTCAGCACCGAAACTTTCCTAAAAATTTATTAAATATTTACTTGCAATATTCGGAATATCTAATTGCAATGTTTAGTGAAAATTGTGTAAAGATTTATATGTCCCGATTAAATAAGTGTTTAGTGTGAACATTTCCTGAACATTTCCTGAAGATTTTCGCCTAATTATAACTATAATTATAATTATAATTATGCAAAGATTTCATTGAAATGTTCAGGAAAATTTCGCGCTAAACACTTATTTAATCGGGACATATAAATCTTTACACAATTATCACTTAACTTTTCAGTTAAATATGCCGAATATTGCAAGTAAATATTTAATAAATATTTAGGAAAATTTCGGTGCTGTGGGGGTTTATGAATGCAGAATTTGAAAATACTTCTTACTAATGAAAAAGTAAAAGAAATAAGAATTTCTCGACACGGAGACTTTACAGAAGAAATGCTAAGAGAAGAACTAAGACAAATTATTGAATCAGTTTTCTATAATAGTAATATTAATATAACTATGTGTTATGGACAAGTATCTGTTCCAAAAGAAGAAAACAGAGTAGATATTATGAGTGAATTTCATAAAAGTAAAAAAGCAGGACACACAGGAATAGTGAAAATATAAAGAAGAATTTGTAAAAAAATTTTTTGGCCACGACTTAAAGAACAAGTGACAGAATTTGTAAGAAGATGCCCTACATGCCAAACACAGAAACTAGTTAGAGCAAAGACTAAGGGGCCTATGATTATAACTGACACACCCCTAGACGTTTTTGACAAAATTTCATTATATACAGTAGGAAAGCTTCCTACAACCCCAGACGGAAATTGTCATATCCACACTATGCAGGACCATTTATCTAAATATTGTATAGCAGTTGCAATTCTAGATATTTCATCAACTACAACTGCTCATGCTGTTGCAAAAGAATTGTTTTCAGTATATGGCGCCCCAAAAGTAATATTAACCGACAAAGGCACTTCTTTCATTGGCAAATTAATGTCAAAATTATCCAAAATTTTCAAAGTGTAACAAGTTACAACCTCTTGTTATAGGCCTCAAACAAATGGCGCTTTAGAACGTAGCCATGCCGTTTTAGCAGATTATATAAAACAATATTCTAAAGACTATGACAATTGGGACAGATTATTACCCTTTGCAATGTTTGCTTACAACACATCTGTGCATGAAGCTACTAATTTCACCCCATAAGAGTTAGTTTTTAGAAAAACTGCTCGCTCTCCTAGTTCATTTCCTCAATAAGTTAAGCTAGAAATGTATGGTTCTTATTTAACCGAACTTGTAACCAAACTAATTGAAATTAGAACATTAGAAGCTAAAAATTCAATAAACGCTAAACTAAAATCTAAACAATGGTATGATAAATCTATCAAACCATTAACAGGAAAAGTAGGTGACAAAGCATATGTCTTGAAAGAAGGAGTAAAAAGAAAGTTTGATCCTCATTATCACGGTCCATACAAAATTGTGGATATTTTAAACAAAAATAATGTTATTCTAATAAATGATGATGGAAACCTGTTCCAAAAACATGTAGATAAGTTAAAAATTGCACATAAATAACAATAATAACATGATTTTAATTTTTAGATGTCAGAATCTATCATTTTCTTCCCACCACTACAAGGAGAATTGGTACTAGCGTTTATGTTTCTAAACAGGAGCATAGACGAGATTTCATTACTAAAAGGAAGACTCGAAGAACTAAAAGCGGAATACAATCTAGACAAACCCCTTTATATGATCGACAAAACCACAGGCCCCGATTTAAATAGGTTGTGGCAAGTTAAGTGTACAGTAAAAGACAATAAGCACAATAATGTGTTCATTGCAACTGGAAACAGGTGCAGAACGATCAGAGAATCAGAACATTCCGCAGCCAAGATAATTCTGAAAGAATTAAATATCACATACTTTTTGAGTGAAGAAGAAAGACCAAAAAATCTAAAACACAAAATTTACGTGATGTCCCAAGAAGAACCATCTTAATTAATCACTAAAAATATTTAAAAACCCTATTCTACATAAAAATAATTAATTATATTACATAAATTATACAGTAAAATAAAATTATATTTTTAAATGTATGTAAATAAAATATATAAAATTATACTTAACCAATAAACAAAACAAAAATACTAAAATGAGGACGAAAGAAAAGAAGGAAGAGGAATGGTGGTTGCCTTCTTCTTTCCTCTTTTATTTAATAAAATCCGTAAATTAATTAAATAAAAATAAACCCGCTCACTAGCGATTTAACGCTATAAACTCAACTTAAGATGGAGATATTTTTACTGTGAATAGTACTTAACATACAACTAATATTAACGAACTTTCGTTTAGTTTCATGAATTCGTCATAGAATCAGAGACGGTCAATTGTTTTTAGAAGTGCAAAAAAGAAAAAATGATCTTCGGATTTTTAAGTTTTTCGATTATTATTTTTGAGACATAATTTAATCGAACAAATTTTTTTATGCTATTGGATGTCCTTTTTCAAAGTATATATGTAGTTTTGTTTGATTTAAAAAAGATTTATTTAAATTTATTCTGAAATGTGAGAAATACATTTGGGGTAAAGTCGCTCACATGAAGTCGGGGTAAAGCCGATCACTTATTAAAGTGTAGGAAGCAGAATCAGTATTAACAGTATTTGCGTTTTTTTGGCGATCTTAAAATTTTTAAAATTAGAAATATTTATTAAAAGAGAAATAATATTCATTTCCTAACAATGTTATTGAATTATTGGGTAATTAGTTGAATATTTAACATTTTATTATTAATAAATCATACTGAAAACGGAAATAAGGAGAAATTTAATATATACTAAATAAAACTGTCTAGATTACCTTAAATTCTTAAAAAAAATCAAGTGATCGGGTTTACCCCGAGGGGTGAGTGAATTTATTCTGGAAAATTGTGATTTTGAAATTTGGTATATGTGTATTAAAAATTTTCGTTAAGTAAAACTAAAACAGATAAACCAAAAATTATTTTTTATTTTGTTAGAGGAAATCATAAGCTTTTAAATTATATAAAATAACTTGGATTTAGAGAATAATTTCCTAGGTTTTTACCGTTCTGAAAAAAGTGAGCGGGTTCATTCCAGTCTCCCGTATATATATATATATATATATATAAACCCACATTTAAACCAAATAAACAAAATATAATATACTAGTTATTAATAAACTAACTAATAAGTTAATTTTAACTTCATAAATAAATTATAATTTAGAACAAAATACTTTAAAAAAAATAACTCAAAATAAAAACAGATAAATATAAATCTGATTACAGATAGAAATACCTGGTTTGAGTTGGATCTGAAATGCCAAAGACTACATTACAACAATCGGTTTTATACTATTCTTTCAGTTACTCTTACTTATAATGATCATCATCATAGAAAGAAAACTGTATTTGTGCTATATCTTAATTAGTACAAGATGGAAAAGGAGAAGAAATCAAATACGGACAAACCAAAAATAACAAAAAAAAGAAGAAACTAACAACCGTTTTTAACAGTGAAGATGTAATTTTATGATGTAACTTACATATAATTCTTAGGTCCGCTATTAAAATATCTTTCTTTTAAGACTAGTTAAAGAAAATTCTGCTAAATAGTTTTTGAGATTATGAATTTTTAAACTTTTCCGAATTTGGTTGAATTATACCAATAAAATAAAAACAACAAAACGACCATTCTCTGACATTGAGGACAATGTACTATTTGTTAATTAGTGATAATTAATAATTAACCATAGCTTTAATGTATTAACAATTAATAAATATTAATAAATTAATTAATTAATAACCTATAATAATATAAAAATTCAATTAAATAAACATCATTATTGTTACTATAAAAAAATGTAATAATAATAACTATAAATAATCAAAATATTACTAACATACAATATAATTTATTGCTTTAATTAACAATTAACAAACCAAATAGTTATAAATTATTATTGAAATTAACAATTTTTAATTAATTTTATTGCTTAAAAAACAAATTATTATAAAAAATGAATTACAAATTAATATTACAGAATTATTATTATTGATTAATAATTTTTGGTATACTATAAACCTATACCAAAAAATATACAAATTAAAAAAAAATAACTTAACAATTAAGGATATCATCAATTTTTAATTTTTGAATACAGAGCGAAGCGAGAACCGCTCGACCCGACATGTTGTCGGAACAGACGTATGCTCTTGTGTAGCATTATGAGCACGCATTTTACACAAATTTTCAAGTTTTTATATACTTTCTTTTAAAACAATAATCTTAAAAATTTAAGTAAGATCGCTTTTAAATTAATATTAAAACAATAACAATATTGTACTATAATAATAATAATAATCACCCCAAAAATACAAAAATAAAAAATTTCACTAAGATACTTAATAATTAAAAATAATCCATAAATACTATGCTTAAACAATTAATGACCAAAAAATTGCTTCCTTAATATTAGTAAATAACAACTAATCATGGTAATAATGCAATAGATAAAATATTAATTCTTAATTCATGCTAATATTATAAATTAAGTAACAAAACAAAAGAAACTAACAATTAACTATAAAACAATAATTAATAAACTATTTAATTTATTTATAATTATACTATTTAAACATATTAATAACGTTTAATTGATAACAATTTGTAATAATTGTTTAGTTAATAACAAAAAAATAAATAAAATAATAAGTTTAATGTAAAACGGTAAGTCTCGATAAAGTTCAACCCGGAAGTCTTGCAACTAAAAAATTTTTTACAGATATTTGTTCACACGTGAAATTAGAATATTTTTCGTCAAAAATGAAAATCATCTGTCGAGGGTTCTTAAAATAAACTCGATTTTTTTTGTAGGTTAATTGTGCTGTTATTTTATAAAATATTGAGTTATTAAATTTATGTTTTTATTTCACTTCTTTACGGTCTTGTGAATAATTTTCCATTGACGAAGATTTATTTTTGTTATTAATTGTGGTTAAATTTTTTAAAATTCTCAAAAAATCTTGTTTCTTTGCGATTTTTGTGTTATTTCTTAAAATAAATGTAGAAACTGGCTTACTATTGTAATGTGTTTCAAATTACGTATTCCTATCCTCAAAATAAAAAAAAATTATTAAATTTACTACAAGTGTTAACAATCCTTTAAGCAAAAAACATTAAGAAACATTAACATTAACAATTTTTAAAAAATCTTCCGCCATATTGGATCGGCCATTATGAATTTTTTAATTTTGACCTAAGCCTTGATTGATTTATAAACTAGGATGACATATACATAAAACAAATTATATTTGTCAGTAATTTAGGAGTTTATAAGACTTTTATTGACAATATTGTTGGATTATTATTTAATTTTGTGTATTATATGAGTCACATAGAGCCGCCATTTTGAAATTTTCAACTTATATTTTTGGACATTCCAACGCATCGACGGGCTCTCGTTTGACACTGGAAACTGAAATAAAAACAATTTTAATTATGCCAAAGTTTCACAATAAAAAGAAAACAAACTACATACAAAAAAAAGAAGAAGAAGTAAAAATAAAGTACCTGGCTGTGGCTCCCAAGATGGTCCTGGCTGTGGTTTCCAAGATGGTCCTGGTTGCGGCTCAGGTGAGACACCAAGCACAGTTTCAACCGTCATTTCGACGAACCCCGGTGATCTTTCAGATAACACAAAATTTTGCGTATCTACAAACAAATAGTAAAAAGAATAGTTTAATTAACTTACATATAATTATATATAAAACAAACAAACAAATAGAAGAATAAAAAGCAAAACAACTTACCTTCATTTTTTTCGCAAATCGAGAAAAATCAGCAAATTCCGATTGTGGTATTTCAACCATCGGAATCTCGCATTGTCCACAGAAACATTCATCCGGGCGGCCAGAACGACTAAAGGCTTTATTAGAAAGAAAAAGAAGAACTTACAATAATAAATTAAGCATGCTTGTCATCTCCCTAGAATCAGAAATTGTTTCCGCCCTCAACCTGCGCAAAGCAGCCTTCCTAGTTTTGAGATCTATTATAAAATTCGGAACTGCAAGCTTCTTCCGTCGACCGGGCAGACTCATCTTCTCCAAAATTTCTATCTCCTCCAAAGAATAAAAGTTAGACGCCGCAAACTTTTGCAGCGTCAAAAAGGAATAAATTAAATTGGTGGAGCACATTTTTTCGTTGGACTCTAACAAAAAAACAAATATATATAGTAAAAATTATATATAAAACATATAAATATATATATATATATTTATATATGTAAATATATATATATATATATATATATATATATATAAATATATATATATAAATTAAAAACCAATTCACATCACTCACTTTTGAATCAATCTACTCTCTTTGGCGACAAATGAAATACTGAAGACACCCAGCACTCACCACGTTACACGGGGATGAAGAAGATGTCATCAATCCACCACCACAAGAGCATTCCAAAGGAGTTCATTGATTATTCTAAGAGGCTGAAAATCATACCTACCTCGAAAAGATTATCATGCCACTTTTCACAACACAACACCATCACACATTGTAGCGTATTGTTGATAACGATTCACCAAACTTGTTGTCTTCGTATCATCGATAAGCAAAAGATGTCCGCATTGCTAATGAGCAAAGTAATTTCAACAAGAAGAACTAGGGCACTGTATGATAGTCTCAATTTCAAATTCCGCAATACCTATAAAGTAACTGACAATTGAAATTGTTATTTCATCGGGACGATGAAAGATTTAAGGAGGGAGGACTGTTATACCCCAGTAACATTCTTAACTTCACTTAATTTTTTAACTTTCTAAATTAAATTAAATGTACAATACAAAAATGAATATATTCTATATTCAGGATTAAAGAATGTAAATAATAAATAAATGTAATAACAAATATCAGCAACTTTACAGAAATTTAGAACAATCTTTGTTATTTATTATAAAATATGTAATTTTGAGAACCTCAAGAAGCGCGATAAGTGAATGACATAGGAATATTGTAGACGAAAGTACGTAAAAAGCGATGCGCCATGTCAAGGACAAGCGATGCAAGCTCAAACTTGTATTGTTCACGCGAGCTGTTACTCCTAGACCACAGTATGTAACTCGATCTTCACTTTCCATACATGTAACAAATTTTAGGCCATTTATCGAGGAATGTGAGCTCCTCAAAAACAAGCTATTTAAATAGTTTAAGACGAACAAGGGAGAATTCTTAAAAGATAACATACTTTACCCCCATAACTCTTTACGAACATTCCACTTTTTGTCCATTTAAGAGTATATAAGCAAGAGCTTTCTTTATGAAACTTGTCAAAAGTTCCAGTGCGATTTTATAGATCAGCAGTAATTGTAGAGCGACCCTTCAGTTTTTACTCGATTTTATTGTATTCTTTCTTGAATCAGCAATTGCGGTTTAGAATTGTACTTGGATATCGTGAAACTCTATTTTGTTTTTTACTTAGAAACAAGTTTCTTTCTGTAAAAGGTACAAGAAAGGCAAATTGACACTTAAAATCAATAATTCAAATGTATTAACTGTCGTATTTTGCGAATTAAGTTTCATTAATTGCAGTTTTTCATTAATTCTTTCTTTAATCGGCAATTGCAGGTTTGAATTGTTCTCGATTATTGTGCAAGTTGCTTTTCTCACACTTAGAAACAAGTTTCTTTCCGTAATAGGTGCAAGTGACGATAAGTATCACTTACAATTAGAAGCAGTATTAACTCTGGAAACAAACGCAAAAACCCTACAGTTTTAAAAGTTACATAAGTGTAACATAACAAACTTTCTAAGTTTCATTCAATTAAAACAACATATTGAAACCAAACTTATACCGACCAGCGCTATAACCTTAAATCTACGACTAATCTGTAACTAAAAGTAATTAACATTTATGTAACTATTTGTAATATTATTGTTGAATCATTAAATAAATGTTTTAAAAGGGAATATTTATGTGTAATTAACGCAAAACCCATAGTTTTGACAAGTACAAACGAATCTACTTAAAAATAAAGGTCAAGCTTTACCAACTTGACTATAATCAGCCTACCATTCCTCCAAAAAGTTATTAACCTAACCTTTAACCTCGCCTTCCGCCCGGGATGTAACAGTAAAATGAAATATTTAACGAAAAAAAATTAATTTGTAACAAGTGGCAAAATCTCTAAATTCAAATTAAATTATATAATTTGAAAGCTTATGATTTCTACTAACAAAATAATAAAGAATTCTTGATTTATCATTCTTACTTTTACTTAAGGAAAATTTTTAATACACATATACCAAATTTCAAAATCACAATTTTCCAGGGTAAATCCGCTTACCCCTCGGGGTAAACCCGATCACTTGATTTTTTTAAGAATTAAAGGTAATCCCAACAGATTTATTTTGTATATATTCAATTTCTTCTTATTTCCGTCTTCAGTATGACTTATTAATAATAAAATATTATATATTCAACTTATTATCCAATAATTCAATAACATTGTTAGGAAATAAATATTATTTATCTTTTAATAAATACTTTTAATATTAAAAATTTGAAGATCGCTAAAAAAATCGCAAATACTTTTAATACTGCAGATTCGGCTTCCTAAACAAATTTAATAAGTGAGCGGCTTTACCCCGACTTTATGTGAGCGACTTTACCCCGAATGTATTTCTCACATTTCAGAATAAATATAAATAAATTCTTTTGAAATCAAACAAAACTACATATATATTTCAAAAAAGGACATCCAATAGCATAAAAAAATTTGTCGAATAAATTAAGTCTCAAAAATAATAATCGAAAAACTTAAAAATCCAAAGAGCTTTTTTTTCTTTTTGCACTTCTAAAAACAATTTACTGTCTCTGATTCTATGACGAATTCATGAAACTAAACGAAAGTTTGTTAACATTAGTTGTATGTTAAGTAATATTTGCAGTATAAATATCTCTATCTTACGTTGAGTTTATAGCGTCAAATCGTTACTGAGCGGGTTTACCCTGTGCGCGGGTTTACCCCTGTCTCCCCTATTTTAAATGGGAAATGTTTCGTCTTTGGGGCAAGGTTTATTGTGAATATTAAGGGTTTATTTTGATCTGACATTTTGTTTTATATGGTAAAATAATAATTTAGGGGGCGTCGCAAGAAATATAAACAACTTGGTAATAACGGACACCCTAGTGAGTATACATGTGTTTACTACTGTATTTATGTATATATATGGGGTATTCTCCGTGAGATTTTCAGTCAAAAAATTTTTTTTATTGAAACAATATTTTTTCGAATTCTATAAGAAAAATAAGTAAACACCTGTTTTTTTATTTTATTATTTGATCAAAATTACGGAAGTTATAATTTTTTGAAGTGGTAGTATATATATATATATATATATATATATATAACCATTCTACATATGCAATTTTCTATATATTAACCTAATTTGCGTCTCCAGCCGGCTTTATTAGGAGTACTCGCATTCGCCTGGACCACCTGTTATTTAGGTTTTCTCGATAGAGGAGAAAAAACTGTAGAAACCCTCTCTTGAGTACAACCGGTTTTATCGACAGTCAAATTCTAATGGTGTGTACTGGATAATAATCGACAGTGCACATCATTATACCTTGACGTCAAACCTCCCGCTTGATAAATCACGAAAGTAGTGAAATATATATATCCATTCCAGTACTCGAAAATTTCGTGTACTCGAATGAATTAGAGTACTCGATTCCATTTGAGATCCCGAAAAATTTGAAAAAAGTATCGTATACTCGAAAATTTCTAGTACTCGACGAAATTCGAGCTTATAAAAAATAAAATAAACAATATGTGGTCTTAAAAAAGAGGCCTAAAAGTATTAATTACAGGGATTAAATGAGGAAATCACCTATGTATTGACAAAAAATTGGCACTGGGATAAATACTTTTTAATTCATAAGCAATAACGGTAATTTGGTTTCGCCCGCCTGGAGGTAATATAAGTCTGTACTATTAACGTAATATTACAGGGTAATATTAAGGTAATATTAAATGGAAATATTAAAGTAATATTATCTGGTAATGTTAAGGTAATATTAACGTAATGTTAAGGTATTATACAGATAAAATTAGAATAATTTTATATTTAAAAAAAAACATTTCACCAAGCTGGACTCGAAATCTGAACATTGTTCACAGTCAGCAAGAGTGAACCAGTGAGTCAATCTTACTTATAATGTGTTTTAAATATAGATAAGACAATTTTTAAAAAAATTTCAAAGAAATTAACTTTGAAATTTCCAAAAAAATTGATTTTTTTTAATAATTGAGGGTTCACGTGCAATAAGGGGATACGCATGAAAATGAAAGTCCCCGCGTATAGTGATTCTGCAGCTGCGCGAGAGGACAACGAATAGCCTGCGCGTCCCCTTATTGTACGTGAACCTTCAATTCAAGAAGACTAGAGACAGGAGGGCTAACTGCAGTAGTAGGGGTAGGACAAATATAGGGGGATTATGAAGGCGTGGTTCGATTGCGCCAAATGTCGTATTTAGATTCTACACTTCCCCTCACAAACGCGTGTTACGTATTTAAATATATAACGTAAGAGTGTGAGAGATGTGCAGAATCGAAACAAGATATTTGGCGCAATCTAACCAAGCCTTCATAATCCCACGAATACTGACTCACTGCTGTGAGTGAGAAAATAGCCGAGTTAGCCCTCCTGTCTCTAGTCTTCTTGCTTCAATTATACCCGTCTAATTTTTCTTTTAAAAACTACCTTAGAGTTTCATCTTTAATACATATTTTTTCCAAATTTTTAAGAATGTAGTATTTTCAATAAACGATTTTTTTGAAAAAAATTAAAAAACTCATTTGTTTCTGAAACTACTTCAAATTTTTTGTTGTTGAAAATTTTAAATTAATTAATGTAGAATTGTTTTTTTAAATGTTTGAAATTTTTGTTAATGTTTGAAATGTTTTTAAATTGCCTTATTTATGTTCATAACACATTTAAATTTCATTTAAAGTAAGTTAAGTAATTTCCGAAAAATGAAAACTCATTTTCATTTTAGGTTTTTTTCAAAAAAGTATTTTCTTGGCAAAATTACATTTTTCAAAAATCTGCAAAAAAGATATATTAAAGAGGAAATTCTAAAGAAATTTTAAAATCAAAAATTAAAGGTTTAACTTTAATATAAAGTAAAAAAAAGTTTGCAAATTTTCAAATTATTATTTTTTTTTTGTTTAAATAGAAGAATTCTGTAAACCTTTTTAACACTATATATATTTTATATATTTATATAATATATAAAATATCTATACTGAATATTTTTAAAATTATAAATATAAGGACTAATTATTTTCATTACATAAACTTTTAATAAGCTGTCTAATTTTTAATAAGATTACGAAGTGTTTTTTGCACGTCTGCCGAGCTATAGTATGGGCTTAACGGATGAGCAGTACTTTTGCGCCACAGTATTGACATTATTGGCACTATAGTTGTGCCTAAGCGATAGTATGAGAATAGAATAGTATGATAATAGAATCATAATTCCACTTTTTTGTCCTACCCCCACTACTACAGTTAGCTGTCCTGTCTCTAGTCTTCTTTTCGAAATGTCTGATATGCCAAAATTTTTTCCGTGTATAAATGAAAATTTATGTACACTCGAGTACATCGATGTATTCTCTCAAGGAAAGCACTAATTTGATACATTTGGCCCACTTTCTATGTTCTTTATAATTCGTGTCAATAATTTCAATGGAATTCTTCTTTCCTATTGGCTGATTTTTTAGGCAATATAAAAGGTAGGCAAACTTCGTGAAATTAGTGCCTTCTCTGAGAGAAGGCATCGATGTATTCGATTGTACATGACGCGACATGTTGTAAAATAAGTTTCGTTACAATTAAGTAAGGTAATACAAGCAGGGAATTCTACTTAGATTAAAATAAACAAATTTTTTTTAGATATCCATGTCCTGTTGGAGAAGAATGTTCAGTTTTAAAGGAAGCAGGTTGTGTGGACTTCTTATGTTTATCAAAACCTGTATGTATGCCAAAGAAGATGAAAGAAAATATTTGCATTACTGGAAATCCTTTAATTGATCAAGAAGACAGCATTTTGATTTGTTCTGTTAATAAGACCTGTCCACTCAATTACAGTTGTACTATTGTTCCAGAACTAAAAAAGTCTGTCTGTTGCCCAATCATTTCACGAATCACAAAATCACTTTCAAGTATGTAACATAAAATTGCATCACTTATATCTATGATTTTTAACTGTTCCTTAAAGATTCTTTATACACATGCTTTAATCCTTATTCACAATAGTTTTATCAATGAAAGTTTTTAAAAGAATTTTACCTTTTGATCATATCATAAAAGTTTATAAAATTATTTAAAAAATTGTACATTAAACTAGACTAATATAGTCCATCCGTGGACAAATTGCAATAAAATCTTACATATGGTAAATGTACCAGTGATAGTCAGGGTGTTTGTTATCTGCAGGTATATATTATAATGATGAAAATAAAGTCTAGAGAAGAATTTTATCACACTAGGCCTATCAGAATTTTGGGTTTCATAAAAATGAACGAAAAACTTGTATGAGAGGTTTAATTTGTATCTGTTCAGAGTTGCTGGATATTCAAGTTTAACCATATCCGCGCAAACTAAAGTTAATTTTTTATTATGTTGACATTCTGTCACTTTTGAACTTATTTACATTGTCGAATTCCTTGTTAAATTTGAATAATTTTGAGCGGTTTTAGATCGGTTTCGGTTAAAAATTTGATGAGTTCCAGAAATTCACAGTTTAGAATGTATCCAGTAAGCATATAGTGACGAAAATTTACCTAGAAGTTTATCGCCATTCCCCAATGGGGATTGTCCAAGCCGGGGTTTTTTTGCCTCGTTCTTAGTAGCGATTTTAAAAGCCAGACCCCATTAGTAATTTCTTACACCCTCGATTAGGTCTTTTCAGCAACGGCGTCGTGATGCTTGAATCTGTTTTTGAGGTTTTTCTTGGCCTCCTTAAATACTACTTTCAGCAAAAGATTTCCTTTAGAGCAAGTGTAATTCATACTAGCATTAAGGTATTCTTTCCGCAGAAAGGCCAGCGCATCTAACCACCTGTGCATTACATTTTTCGGAAAAGGGGTGCACTTTTGCCGCGTCATAGATGCACCTCTACATATAGGATATTTTGCCTCTGGACCCAACCCAATTCCTCAATGAGTCGAAATGCTTCCAGACAGCGGTCAAATTTTTTTTTATTGATTTTCTGTTTACTCCAGGAGTAGGCATTTTCGACACGGATTTTGAAAATACAGATCGTCGACAAAATGGACACTTTTCTAAAAACAACAGTTTTTATTAATTAACCATGTTTACAAGGTTAATGATTTTGTTTTATTGTGTCTTTTTAAAAAAATAAAAAAGTCTTAAATTGGAATTTGACAAACTTAAATTAAAATTGGTTTGAAGAGAATTCAACTATTCCATACTTCAGTTTTAACAAATATCGTCGATCTCAAATGACACAATAAAATTTCACTTAATCATTAACCTTATAAAAAAGAGTTTATTAGTAAAAACTGTTCATTTTAAAAAAGTACCCACTTTCTTGAAGTTTCGTATTTTCAAAATTGAGGGGAAGGCGAATTTAAAACCTATTAGATTTTTATCTTTAAGGTGCCCTGCACTAAAAACCAGAGATATCACAATCAACTTTATTTTGCAGCAAACCCGATCAACTAGGATTTTTGTTCTAAACAGATTTTGACACTTTGAAAAGATACAAATCAAACATCTCATACAAATTTTGCGTTAATTTTAATGAAACTAAAAATTCTCAGAAGCCTGGTGTGCCATGTTATTAAGGTATAATTATACGAGGTCAGGTAAAGTATTGCCTTTTTAAATAGTGACTCACCTTATGCTTCAGTTCAGTTTCTTTTAACTAAGTCTTTGGAGAGAGTACTTAACTAATACGGAGAAGCGAACTTCAAGCACTCCATGCTAGTGAAATACTGTAGCTGTTTCAAAATACCAGCATTTAAAAGAAATGTTTGTTTTAAAGGTTACAGTGAGTTTACAGTGTAAGGTTACAGTGAGCCTCAGATGAGATCTTATAATAAGCTAACATGTCAGCTTACGGTCATATATTTCTACATAAGCAACAAAACTTGTTTTAAGCAGATTTCTTTTATTTTGATGAATATTTTCCTCAAGATTAATCCTCTTTTTTGACACGGGGTTCAAAATTGAATGTGAAACAAAATAAAAAATTTGTTCTTCATCTACATGAGAACAGCTAGAGAAATACGTAGGGGTTTTAAAAAATATTTATTTCTGTGCAATGGTCAAACGTTAGAAAATTTTTTCCCTAGAATGGAATTTATACTTTATATTTATTATTTTAAAGTCTGTGTTGCCTACATAAATTACCAACTTTCCGGTTGGTATTAGTTGAAGTCGATATTTTCTTATAAAAAGTTTGTTAACAGGATTAGAAATCCGAGTGTTCGGAGGAATGATATGGTTTGAGGTCTTTGCTATGGCAAGTCAGAAGGATAACATCTCCTTTACTATCCATTACCTGATAAACCATTTCTGACAACACCTTGGAGATTGTATAAACTTCTTGACTATATATAAGTAGCAGCAAATATCAGTATATACTGATGTTGAGAGGGCGAAATAGTGTATGGGTCCACGATATCAGCGCCCACCATGTACAACGGCTGCTCGATAGCACGATGGCCCATTTCACCGACTTGTTTTTTATTCAACCTTACATGTTTGGCAAATTTTGCAAAGCTTGATATGTTTCACTACGTCGCGGTAATAACCAGACTAGTAATATCTGAATGAAACTCGACGAAATGTGCGATCGATTGCTTGGTGACCGGCTTGAGGATCATCATGCGCCTCGCGTAAGGGGACAGTGATTGATCAGGTATCAGCGACAGTGATATCGATGATCTCATTGCTCTGATGATAATTAAGCCATTCTCTATTTTTCAATTAAGGAATGGAATAACATTTAGCGAACCCTTTCTATATTGTATATCAAAATCATACTCAAAGAGACTTAGCGACCATCTGGCTAGGCGACTAGTTGGATCATTGAGAGATCTTAACCACTTCAGGCTGCGTTGATCAATCACAACTTTAAAGTGGCAACCCCCATGATACTCTCTAAACTTTTTAATCACCCAGACGACAGCCAAGCACTCTGTTTCTTTTGCTGAATAGTTACGTTGTGCTTGATAAAGTACGGCTTGCATAGGTAATTATGCGCTCTTTATCCTGTAGCATTTGAGTAATAACCTAAGGTTCCATGAGACAAACAATTTCTACAAATTAAATGTTAATTGTCAGTGTCGATAACCGATACCGATGTGTCATTAGGAGGAGCTGCTTAAATATGAAGTACCGATTGGGCTTCATTTATTAAGGACTTTAAGGCCTCTATGGAAAATTTGCCCACCTCGTATGGAATACAGAAGATTGCACAGGCACACAAAAATAAAAAAAGTCGTGACCTCTGGGTCACGACTTTTTTTATTTTTACACCAATCGCACCCTTTCCCCATTTTTCTGAGGTCGCTGAAACCGAATATAACAATTAAAAAATTTTTTAATGTCCATTTTTACACCCCCATACGACAGTGGGGGGTTCTCATTTCATTTTTCAAAAAAGTCGAGTAGGATCGCAGAAACCGAAAAATGTCTCTAAAAACAAATGCGTCCTTCTTCTAACCCCCTAGAACGCCTAAATACACCTTTAAAGAGGGCTAAAATTACAATTTTCACGAAAAGTTGAATACGATGTCTACTTCTGTTTTTTTGGGTTCCTGACGCCGAAAAAAACCACCAAAAATAAATAAGTGCTCTCTTTTAAGACCATCACTCTCTTACTATTTCTAAAGAGGGTTTCAAATTTTCGTTACCATGAAAAGATAGTTCTAAGGATGTTAAAATATTAGCATTCCAATAACTTGAGAATAAGATGTCGGAATTACATGTCATACACGAGGCGTGAAATCGATAATTTTTTTGGCGGTAATGGATGAGGATGAAATCGAAAATAATGGAGGTCAATGATGCTTACAGAAAGCTGTTTTTAGTTGCAAAAATTAAGATTGTTACTTTGAATGCTCTGGCTTCTCATCCGGTTCAACAACTTCAGACGGTTCCAGCATCGTTGAATGTGCATAGCACTTTGAAACTATCCAAAATTGAGTTGCCGAAGTTTAACGGAGTAATAAAGAAATTACTGCCATTTTAGAGTCAATTTAGTAAAGTTCACGGTGATCAAACAATTACTAACTAGGACTAGTTCCAGTATCTCTTACCTGCTGTTGTTCCTGGAGCCCGTGCTGGTGATTTAGTTCGCAGTTTTCCTTCTTCCGTAGAGATTTACGATAAAGCAATAATTTTTTTTAAAATCGTTTCGGGCGGGAAAATATTATAGTGGAATTCTACATCAGTGAGTTATAGGGCATTATATTACAGAACTCCGTGAAAAAGGAGAAAAGTCGTTACTTTCAAGTGTATACGATAAATTAGAATCGTATATACGCTCTCTTGTGATTCCGGGTGTAACTACGGATAAATGTGCAGCGATGCTCTGCCCTTTGGTGAATTGTCTCTACTAAAAGAAATTTTACAGGCATGACAACGTAGTGGAGTGCGTGACAACGGAGCTACTGGTGATCAGCTGGAGCAAAAAAATCGACTTTGACGACTATTAGAATATTTACAATTAGAAGTAGAGAACGAGGAGAGAATAGAAATGGTATTGGCGGGTTTCAAGACGTCTTCGAATCAACAGGAACAGGAGAGAAAGCTAAAGGGTAAAGTAGAAAATAATAAAAATATTCCAACGAGTACACTTTCTACTGCTAGAAGTAACGAAAAACCGGGCTTACCTGATGTTTAAAGTAAACAAAACTTAGAAAAATCAAAATCTAGTGAAAATATTGGGTAGTCGAGGAATTCTGATGAAAAATTAAAGGAAGCACATTTTTATGTCTACAATTGTGTAACTAATGTTAGAACAAACAAGGATAAAATAGAATTTGAAAAAGAAGCTACACAGCGTTAGTTGGGTGTTGTTTAGGTCTCTAATCACGAATGTTTCATAAGTATGATAATTTTTGGTAAAATCAAATGTGGTTAAATACCCTGACTTCAGCTAGTAAATTCAATTTTTATAGTTTATTACATTTTTTTACTTCTTCAGTAACTTTCTAGGAAATTGAATTAATTTTTTATTTTTGATCCGCCATTTTGAATTTTGAAAAAATTCAATAGCGATCCTGAGAACTCTTAAATAACTAGTTTTAAGCAAATTTTATTATTAAAAAATTGGAAAAGTGCGAGTTGTACTCGCACTGCAATGGCGGGTTCCGTACACAAATATTAAAACAATACTTGCAACACTTATTAATAATTGGTAGAATTAAAAAAACAATTAAAAAAATGTATTAAAATCATTTGATAAAAAATATAACTAAAAAGAATTAAAGTACTGTATATCTAATATTGTAAACAACAATAAGTAGAGGAACAAAATTTTCAAAATTAGTTTCTGTTTTTTTAATCTACTAATTATCGATAAACGTTGCAAGTATTGTTTTAATATTTGTGTTCGGAACCCGCAATTGCAGTGGGAATACAACTCGCACTTGTCCAATTTGTTATTTATTTTTGGTTACAAAATTAAAGGGATGTTACGTCATCGTAACATATTTTTCAATAATAACAATAATTATAATAATAGTCACCGCCGATGGTTGTCCACTGCCGAACATCATCGATGTCTTCGATGTGCTGGGAGAAGTGGATGCATATCCACTGCCAGACATGATTGACATCATGGATATGTTTGGTAGACCTTGTTGTGGTGGCGGGGCTTTCAACTAAAGGACAACTAAACAGCAAGAAAAAAATGAATTCAAAAAATTCTAAGAAGGTACCCCATGTGAGCAGGCCGGAAACGGGAAATCTCACCATCGGTCCCAGGACCGATGCTCAAGTGCGCGCGGATTGTGGAGGCGCACAATTTCTTGCAGTGCCACGAGTGATCGTGGAAAGGGTAGATCCACAGAACATCGTGGAAAATAAAAAAACGAGGAAAGGAAGTACGTCGAGCCTTCTGAGTGTGTCAAGCCGCAGTAGCGGAAAAACCGTTCATAGCGCTATCCACTCAGAAGTAGACGACGAGGCGATAGAAGAGACTCGCGAGATATGCTTGCGGCTCAGAATGGAGGAGGCGACTTGTCTCGAAAAAATGGAGTTGGAGGTCGCAAA
Source organism: Leptopilina myrica (nomen nudum) (assembly GCA_032872475.1). NCBI lineage: Eukaryota > Metazoa > Arthropoda > Insecta > Hymenoptera > Figitidae > Leptopilina > Leptopilina myrica (nomen nudum). The sequence goes on along the minus strand of CM065462.1, from coordinate 14,177,420 downwards.
GATGATAAAATCTTGCGACATTCAGAAGACTGTCAATAGGACGGTAAAGGATGGACTCAAGGTCATCGACGTCCTGCTAAAGGAGGCAAGGGCAAAGCATGCCGCGGCCGATGAGTCGGACTTCGATTTGGCATGCGTTCTGAGTGGTGCGGAATGCAACCGCAAGGACCGTAAGAAAGAGACAGAGCGTTTCTATAGGCGTAATCTCAAAAGCGTCTTAAGAGATGCTCAGAAACGGAAGAGAGAGGGTGACAGTCCAGAAGAGACTCGAACCAAAACCGATAAGAGGAAGAAGGAGGAAGCTCCTCCATTGGAAACGGAAGTACCAGATCCAAAGATTCCTCAATTGGAAAGAATTGGGTCAAAAAGATCCACAGTTCTAATCCGAGTCGGTGAAGGATTGACGTATGCTGACGTTCTGGGTAAGCTTCGCAAAGAGGTCAACCCAGAGGACAGCCATACGAGAATAGTAGCAGCAAAAGCTACAAACAAAGGGGACCTTCTGATTAAGTTCAGAGGAGACTCCGATAAGGACGCTTTCACCGCTGAGGTCACCAAGGCGGTTGGAAGCATGGGTAAGGTGCAGTCATTGGATCGAAGAGTTACACTCGAGATCCGTGATTTGGATTGCCTTACCCAAGAAGCTGAGGTGCAACAAGTGTTGTCTGAAGCAATGGGTAAGCCAGTAAACAGGAGAGTGACGGTCTTAGGACCCAACCGCCGAGGGATGAAGCTCGCGGTTGTAGTCACCAACCTGGAAGAGGCGAACAGGCTGGAGAAATTGGGACACGTAAAAATTGGTTTTATGTGTTGCCCAATCAAAAGAAGAGTAATGGTCGTCCGGTGCCATCGATGCCTGGGATACGGCCATATTGGAGCCAAATGCCAGAAGGAGGACAGATCGACTGCGTGCTTTAAGTGCGGTGAGGCAAGTCACAGGTTCTCCAACTGTAAAAACAACTCAAGTTGCTTTTTGTGCAAGGAAAAGATTGGCAATAAGGTGTCAACCACCCATATTGCAGGAAGTGGAGGATGCGGAGTCTTCAGGACGGCCCTTGAGGAGGCGAAGAAGACTCTCGCAAGGACTAAAAGTAAATAAGGAATATTAAAAGGAGCGAATAATTTTTAATTATTTATTTTATTTATTTAAAGTATTTTTTTGTGGTTTTTTTTATACTGTCCTTTTAGTTTTTATTCTTCTGACTTTTATATATTTGTTTATTTTTTTATTTATTTGTGTTTTTATTTAACTTGTCCTTTTACAATTTTATTATTAATTTTATTTTTTGACCTTTATAAATATGTTTAATTGATTCATTTCTGTTTTCTATGTCCGTTTACAATTTTATTTTTTAACATTTTAACATTTGTTCCTTTATTCTTTGACATTGAAATAGTTTAAAATTTTAACTATTAACGCAGGAGAACCGCAGAGAATGGACTAAGTCGCACCAGCGACAGAGTTGGAGCGCCACCCTCGAAGGCTAAAGTCTTGCGACAGTTCCGAGGGTGGGTGAAGGGCTTCAAAAGAAGGGTTACGGGTTTTAGTGGGTCGGGGCTGGCAGTAGGTCGCCAGCTTACTAAACAATTTTATAATTTACCTTTATCTTATACTCTTTCCTTTTATTTTACCAACCCCACATAACCTTGGAATGCGGAATCCAAGGTATCTGTATGCAGATTTCCCAAATTCCCTAAGCAAAAAAAAAAAAATTATAATAATAGTAATAATAATGTGAATAACAACAAATAGTTGTTATGAACATATTATTAACAATTATAAACAATTGTTAATTAATGAAAATAGTAATAATAAGAATAATAAAAAAATAATAATATGCAATTGTAATAATAAAAAGATAGCTATAATATATAATTTAGTTTATAGAGCGGTAAAACTTTCTGATAATAAATTTCACAATAAAAACATTGAGCTGGTTAAAGAAATTTTAATCAAAAATAATTATCCTTTGGGTTTTATTGACAAATATATCACCAAGCGTATCTGTTCTATTCATTTTACTTCTGACAAAAAAACTAGCAACAATAATATTATGTATAAAATGATTCCCAAAATCTTTTTACCTTACGTTCCCATTCTCTATGAGAATACTTCAATGTTTCTTAAAAATTATAACATCTTAACTGTTCCTACAGATAATAAAAAAATGAGTCATAACCTCGTCAAAAAAGCTAAAGACAGAAACAAAAAAACTGAAAATGTTAATACTGTTTATAAGATTAATTGTGGAAATTGCTCTGCCTCTTATGTTGGTCAGTCAAAACAAATGGTTGGCGTACGTATAGATGAACATAAAAATTCTACGACTAATGTAATTGCTGATCATAATAACAACCTGAATCACAACTTTGACTGGAATAATTTTTTAATAATTGACAAAGAGACTAATTATAATAAGCGTTTAATATCAGAAATGATCCACATTAATTTGCAAAAAAATTCAGTTAACAAAAAAGATGATACACAAAATCTCAGTAGCTATTATATCCATTTTCTCAATGAAAAGAAACACGTGTAAATCTTATCTACTTAGGTTAACCTTGGCATTTTTTCTGTTCCATTACTTTTTGTTTACTGGTGGGTCAATCACCTCATTTTCATCGATTTTACTTACGTTGCCTATTTTGAATCAGTGTCTAATCGTTCTTGCTTTGACGAAGACGTTCGTCTTATATAAGCAATGTGTGACTCACATGTTATATAATATTTTCTTTCGGTAATAATTGTAATAATTTTTTTAAAATTGTTTTTGTAAAAAATGTTTGTAATTGATATCAAATTTTTAATAAATTGTAGTTTCTGAAGAGGACAGCCGTGCTGTCGAAACGTAAAAAAGAAATTAATCTTTTTGTTTATTGAATCCTGACTCGGAGTGATCGATTTTATCATCATCTTACTAATTTGTCGACCGAGTGATAGCATCATTAATATATATACACTACCGTCCGAAATTGTGCGAACGCTAACATCTCGAGCTATTAAAAAACACACCCGCACAGAAAGAGTGATAACTCGGTTAAAAATGAAGCTAGATGCTTTTTTTAAATTGCATTGGAAAGCTTATTAAATTTCCAATGAAATTCCACTATTTTAAGTTGTATTGCATAAATAGGAAGCGAGATATCATGTTATGAAGTCAAAAAAATAATTCTATTTTTTTCGGAATTTCTTACTCTGACTTTGACTCCTGGCACAGTTTAGCAAAGTTTATGAAAAAAATCGTTACTTTTACAGACTATTTCTTGTAACCAAAGCTTTAAATAGAGACCAAGAACAGCAAAAAATATTTACGGGTTCCTGAGATATTACAAAAAGAGTTGGACCCTGCAAAGCAGAATTTTTAATCATCGATTTCTCTAATTTGCCGTTGAGTCAATTACTTGTCTGTGAAAAAAGTGTCGAAAATTAATTTTACCAAGTACATTCTTACTGGGATCCATTTTTTAATTTAATTTATTATATATCGATATTTAAAAAGTGGATTCCAGTAAAAATGTACTTGGTAAAATTAATTTTTGACACTTTTTTCACAGACAAGTAATTGACTGAACGGCAAATTAGAGAAATCGATGATTAAAAATTCTGCTTTGCATGGTCCGACTCTTTTTGTAATATCTCGGGAACCCGTAAATATTTTTTGCTGTTCTTGGTCTCTATTTAAAGTTTAGGTTATAAGGAATAGTCTGTAAAAGTAACAATTTTTTTCATAAACTTTGCTAAACTGTGCCAGGAGTCAAAGTCAGAGTAAGAAATTCCGAAAAAAATAGAATTATTTTTTTGTCTTTATAACATGATATCTCGCTTCCTATTTAAGCAATACAACTTAAAATAGTGGCATTTCATTTGAAATTTAATAAGCTTTCCAATGCAATTTAAAAAAAGCATATAGCTTTATTTTTAACCGAGGTATCACTCTTTCTGTGCGGGTGTGTTTTTAATAGCTCGAGATGTTAGCGTTCGCACAATTTCGGACGGTAGTGTAAGTTATAATAATGTGAGCTATAATAACAAATTGTAATAAGAAGTTAATAACAAATTGTTAATAACGAATTGTAATAAGTATAAATAATTAACAAATAATATAAAAATATAATATTAAATAGTAAAAACATATGACTAAGGAGTTGTGAACACGTGTGACCTAAAGACTGAGTCAGCGCAAGTGTTTCTCTAACAATAGGTTTTTCAAACACATGGCAAATGGCATCGAAATTCAAAATACATGGCAAATGGCATCGAAGTTCCAAATACATGGCAAATGGCATCGAAATCTTAAACACATGGCAAATGGCATTTACGTTCGGATATACAAAGAGCTAGACTATCAAACGATCTTCAGTCTTAATCTTTTAATCATAACAAGTGGTTCTCTTCGTGATTGTGCTCTCAACCCTAGTATAGTAGTTTTCCTGATCTTTACGTGAATTTCTATATTCAGTGAATCTTGAAGTCAAATTTGGTGTTTTGAAATATCGTTCGAGTTCTGAGAAAAGCTGAAAGAAACATAATACCTGTTCAACTGCCTAATTTACGAGTGTCGTAAATCATCTACCTGCACCACTAAGTAACTCATTAACGCACAATTGTCATTGTATCTCATCGTCGCCAGCCAGGACCAAAACCTCGCGGTTCTAAGGTAAACAGAGAAACCATTTAAGACTCATTTTTATAAAGCTAGTGCTTATTTGATATTTCCATAATTTTGATCTCTTTTAAATATACTGTGATCAAATAAATTTATTCTTGTCATTTATCCAACCTCGTCCCAACTTTAATTTTTCTAAATTAAAGTTAAATCGAGAATCACTAGGGAATATAATAATAAGGTAAGGCATAACAGGGAGAAAACAATATCTCATTTATTCTTTTGAAATTTTACTCTTCTTTTAAATATTTAATGCCACTTGTTTTAACTAAAAAAATAAAATAAAAAGTTTTGAAAAAAAGTAAAAAAAATTTTTTTTGAAAAAAACCTTGACCACGCTATGGCCATCACCTCCAATCACATTCTCTATATTTTTCCTGTAATTTAAGTGTGAAAATACGTATCTGTACCAAATTTGAGCTCTCTAAGTCAAATAGTTTAGCCGCTAGGGGGGCACGATTTGGCTACGGACACAAGAGTCTCACCAATAGGGTACTCTTAGAATTTGAAACTTAGTCGATATAGCAGGTTTGATCTTCACAGTTCGTGAAGGGACATATTATTGGATAAACAATTGTTTCGTAAAAATTCAGTTAAAATTCAAATAATTTAAGATACCATGTTTTATAAAAATGCATTAAAAAATTTTTCAATACACTTTTGGTCCAAACAGTGGATATCTCGTTAACAGTCAAAGAGTTAAGTGTAATAAAAGGGTAGACTTCTAGGCGAAAATTGGTTCCGAGACGGCATTTATAGGTCCGGAACCAGCAGAGGCCATAATGCAGTGTTTGGTTAAAGGAGCCATAAAAAGATGGGATCAAAAGGAATATGAGGGGTATTGGAGTGGGGAGGCAAGCGAAGACTCTATTGGGGCTTGTGCTCAATAAGAGGAAAGCCAGAGATCTTCTAAAACTCGATAAGATCAGATTTAGAACCGTAGTTCGTCTGCTTACGGGTCATGGGCTGTTAAATTACCACTAGCATAAAATAGGTAGACAAGTTTCACTTATGTGCATGTTGTATAAATCGAACACTGAAACTTCGATCACATATTATCTGTATCCCAGCGTTAGCTAAAAACAGGTTTTGTAGCTAGGGTCAAGCAATTATTGGCCCAAGACGGGTAATCAACCTATCGATAAAAGAGATACTGGACTTCTAGTGAAGGATTTTTACCTGAAGAATTCAAAACAATTTGATGTTGGATATCAAAAATTCAAAATGGGGAAACCAATGCGACTTGTGATGAAATTGTTCTCAGATTTTCTTAATACTCGGTATTTAGGTGTTTCCTCTAGACGCTAATTTTAAATATGTATTTTTCATAATTCTGAAATGGTTTACTGTAAATGTTTTACTAAAATTTAATCGCATTTCTGTGATACTACAATCTCAAAAAATTTGAGCCAAGTACCAAAAATCAATAAAATCTGAGAACAATTTCATTATAAGTCGTATTGGATCCCCCATTTTGAATTTTTAATATCCAACATCAGATTCGTATTTGTGGACCTCGAAAATCTCCACGGAGTAGCAAGTTTCAATCGATTTAATTCATTTAAATATGTTTTGATATTAAATTTTTATAAAGTAACACGATATTCGTAATTAGCGACCCTTAAACCCCCGAGAAACGAGTTCCAAGTAAATGCAAGGAATATAAAAAAAATTGTCCCCCTTATTGGATCCGCCATTTTTAATTTTTAAAATCTGATGTCAGATTCGTAATCTTCGACACTAAAAACCTCTGAGTAAGAAGTTTCATGGAAATCTGAACAATTTTTTTTAATTTACCATTTTAGATCCGTCATTTTGAATCCGCCTTCTTAATTTTTTCATACATATTCAATTCTTATGATATTAAAGTTACTAAATTAAAAAAAATATTCAGAAGAAGCAAAAATTTAGCTTTATTTATAGAAATTAAGTAAATTCTTATAAAAATCAGTTCCTCAAAATTTACCACCCCACCAAGCCTGTAAAAAGAGAACACGAACTAACTTTTAGGTCGGACAATGTTTTTCTCTTTAAATACACCTTAAGGAAGAAAACCTACCACATGGCAGTCCTGGCAATCCAAATTTATTTTTTTGTGTGCCGGTGTTATATGTGAAGAAGTTACCGACGTAACACTAGTTCTAATCAGAATAATTTATTATTCAACCTTCTTAATATAATTAGAAAAGAAACATTAACTTTGTTTTAGTGACATGTTCAAGAAAGTATTTGACCCTCTGTAATATTACCTTTTACAATTTTTACCCATTACGCAAATCATTTTTATCCATTACTCTTCGTAATATTACCACCCTTTCTTTGTTTCTTTTTTTTGATACTAATTCTTTGTACAATAGGGCCTTTGTTATTAAAGAAAAACTTTGACGACGCAGGTAATAATGTTATATCTCGAGAATAGACTAGGTTACGACGGATAATCTTTAATTTTTGAAAATACCGACTCATAAGTCTGGCGATAATGAATACTTGCTCAATATTTAGAACAACGAGTAAACTTTATACTGTTTGAAGATGCAAGATTTACGGCCAAAATTATGATTACCGAAGGGTCAAGCTTAAAGATGAAGCTGTAACGACGCGAACGTAACGATGACTTTGTATCGAAATAAACTGACAGATATATTTATTTCAATCGCAATATATCTATTACTAGCATAGGATACGCGCGCTAAAGCGCGCGTTCACATTCTATTTCAATTGTTAAAAGAATACAATTATGATCACGAATTGAAATTAATATTTATATTCTCATTCATTTTTATTATTGAATTAAAAAAAGTGGTTAATTGTACCAAAACAATTATTATCGCAGTGTTTCTAATTTTTACAAATAAAATCAAACTTATGTCAGTACGTAATACAAACATATCTTAACAACAATTATCATTAAATGGAAATTATAAAGATTTATACTATTTATTTCCAAAAAATTAGAATTTTATTATAATAATTTATATCATTTATTTTCAAAAAATCATAAATTTATTGAAACTCCGGATTGAAAAATTAAGAAAAGAAATTATTCAAATTTTTTTACATTTTTCTTAATACAATTTAACATTCTGTTATATAATTAAACAAAATTTTTATAATAAATAAAGAAAATATATTATTTTGGATTAACAACCGAAATTTTGTTACAAAACTCTAATTTTTTTAGTTTAAAAAGTGAAAGATAAGATAATTTCTCTATCTCAATGATAATTATTTTGAAAATATTCAAATTTTTCATTAAAAATAGAGAAAAAAAGTTTGCAGATTTTCTAGTTTATAAATTTTTATCATTTTCACCTCATTTTAAAAATTGACACAACACCTCATCGTTCGTTCAAAGAAAAAAAACTTCAATCCAGTCTTGAAAATAAAAAAAAAAAAAAAAAATTCAATGAAAATCAGGTTAAGTTCATATAATTTTTCATATTTATTAAATAATTAATGAGTAGAGTGCCCAAGCAAATTCCTATTCAAATAAATGTATAATTTTAAAAGAATTCAAGTTTAAAATGATTTGTTAAAATTCCCTTTTCTCTACAAAAGATATAAGTAAAAAAAATTATGTTTTTCATACTGAGCAAATTAAAAAAAGTACTAATTTTACTGTTCTGGTGAATTATTTTTAAACAATTTTTTATTACTTAGATGAATATAGCAAATATACGTATTTTAAAATAAAAATCAGTATTTATATTTCAATTTTTTATGATTTATACTGAGTTTTTCGAAAAATGGGCTACGTTAGACTGCATAACCAGTTAAAAATAAAAAAAAATTATTTAAAAGAATGTATAATGTATTTAGTGAAATAAACCACTAAAAGATAATCTACTTTTACTAAAGAATATTATATATTAATTACAGAATTTTTAAAAAATTTTGAGCAACCAGCTCTAGTCGATTTTCGCTGTAATGACCCAGAATACAATTAATAGTTAATTTAAGCTATACAATTTTTATTATTATTTATTTTCAGTATTAAATTTTAAAAAGAAATTACAAAAAAATAGTTAATTAAGCCAAAACACTTATATTATCATCTATCTCTAAAAAATCAACATTTTGTTAAAGATTATGTTTAAAAAATAAAGAAATTATTCCACTTTTTAAATCTTTTTTTAATAACAATTAAGATTTTGTTAAATAATTTTCAAATTTTGTTAGAAATAAATAAAAGAAACTATAGTAATTCGATTTGTCCGACAAAAGATTTTTGACAACACTTATTTTTTAATAGAAAAGAATAAAATAAATTTTCTTGATTTTTATTTGTCACCAGCACCTGCTTAATTTTTAAAATTAAATTTAAAAGTTAAATATTTTTTGCTTTAAATCCAATTCTAAACTTGGTACAGCAAAACAAAAAACTAAATAAAATCAATAGATTTTTAATTTAATAATTATTTTTTAGAATTATTAAAAAATAAATAACACTTCAATTCAATTCATATTATTAAAAAAATACAAAATAATTAATTCTTATTATTTATTAATCAATATTTATTTAAAAAATTGTGATAAATAAATAGAAAATGATGAAATAAATACTACAAATTTTTTAAAAACAATATGATTGTCAAAATTAGTTACAAAATGAAAGTTTTTTTAAAAAATGTTGATGGAGAAATATAAATAGTTCAAATTACTTTATTTTTTATTCGATTTTAAATAAAGAAAAAGAAATTATGCAAATTTTTTTATTGATTTTTAGATGAAACTTAAAATAAGTTCATTTTTATAAGGCTAAAAAATTAAATTTTATTAACGAAATTCTTCAAATGAAATTAAACATTTTGTTTTTTAATAAAAAATGTGTATTGTAAATAGACATTATTATTAGATTATTATATTAGGGGAGAGTGGAGCAAACCGGACCCCTCTCAATATTTCCAAAATGGCGAAATTGTCAAAAGTGCTATTTAGAAATTTGAAACAACCTTGTGTAGTATACCTTATTTTTTCAATTTGACATTTTTTACTTTTGTTTGTGCAACGCTAAAAGCAAAAGTTTTTTAAAAATTTTTTTTCTACTCTTTTCCGAATTTTTTTTAAGGAAATTCTGAGGAAATCGTGTAATATTTCCAAATATTAGGTCTTGGGCTTTAAAGGTACATATATATATATATATATATATATATATATATTGGAATTGGAATTGGACCCTTTAATATTGTTTCTCTGATAATGACACACATTTATATTTTTTTATTAAAAAATTATTTATTTAATTAAAATTCAATCCCGAATTATTATTTTCATTACTACAGCCATTGTATACATGATTCTTAATGTTTTTTATTATTGTAGATTATGTAAATGCAATATTATAAATAAAATACCAAACGGTTCGGTTTGCCCCATGGGGGGTCCGGTTTACCCCAGGGAATACACAAATTCTTCCTACCCATTTTTTTTATTAATTTAAAATGGAAAAAACAATTGTTAAAAATTGTAATTAAAAAACAAAAATTTAACAACTGTTTATTTAAAAAAAATAAAGAACAAATAATTATAAAATTTATAAATCAATATTATGAAAATTTCTTTCCTTATTTTATAAAAACAATATCTTTTAACCTTCTTTCTTCTTAAACAATAAAAATTTTGATATTGACAAATCGAAAAGCTGTATAATTTCGATCTGTCAAGCAAAGTGTTTTGAAAAAGAAAAATAACAAAAGCATTTACAAAAACTAACTTCAAATTGCGGACAGAATGAATGAAAAATACCAAGATTATTCCTTAATTAAGTAAAGAACACAAAAAAGAAAATTGATTGTATTTAGTTAAGAATAAAAAAATAAATCAAATAAGAAAAATATTACATTTTATTCTTTTCTCTACTCTGTCACAGAGAAATGAAAAATTATCTACCAATAAGGAAACATTACGCCCATTGGTGTTTTCGCTTAAATGTAAAAGTCCCCACTTCTAACTCCCCTACCATACTTTTACTCACTCCTTCTATCTGTCACTGAGAATACAGAAAACCATGATGCCCAAACCAAAAAAAGTAGGCGTTACTTTCTTAACTATTCGCCTCTCTCTCGCTTCTACTCTAAACTGAAGAAAAGACGATACTTCCCACTCCTTCTCTGTATCATGCTTTCTCTCTCATATACTCTGACAAACTTCTCTCTCCAACTCTTCTCTGTCATCAAAAGCACAACAGGAGGGCGGACGGAATTCTTGCGGACAGAATGAATGAAAGAATACGGAGATTAATATAGATAATTGACATTCTAATTGTGCGATCATCAACAATGATTCATTGCTAATGTCTTCAATTTCAAAAAGAGAATTTTATTACTGTGATGTAACAATAATAATAATTCTTTCTGAAGATGATTTTGAATTAGTTAACATAACTTTGTTGCTACGCATTCCAACATGAAAAGGTAAGTTTATTTTATTTATAAAAATTTATCATTTTTTATTCTCAGTTTCTGAAGCCAAGTTTATATTTTTCAAGTTTAATACATTCTAAATGCAATTCCTTCATTTCATTTATTATATTTTATTTTTGCACAATAGGAATCTTTTTTTAAGTCCAAATTTTGTCAACTTCTTGTCACAATAACATTTATATTTTCGACTTAAAGTACATGTAAAAATCTTCGTAGAACGTATCTTCGTCTTCTGTGACGCTAATTCGTTCCTAGAAATGTTATCAATAAATTCTCCGAGAAACCAAAGTTTAGTACAGTTTTTAGAATTAACATTTGTGCATTCTATATTCTTTAAACAAAATATTAATATAATGTTTCAAAATTAGAATTTAAAAAACTGTCCTCTAAAAAAACCAAGTCATAATTCAAGCGTTGGATGCAAGAAGAGCCTTAGGCAGATAACGCCCGTTTTGATATTATTCAATAAATAATATGAATGAATGAATATGAATTATTTTATGAATAAAAATCTGCTTGAATGTTACATAATTTTGTAATTTAAAATTTTAAAAATTTGGTGAGAAAAATTTTGATTAAAAATGTACATTTTTTAAAATTAGAAATGATTTAAGGCGTAATTATATTTTAAAAATAATGAAAATCAAAAAATATATGGGTAAGACTCTGTCAGAAAATATGCGATTTGCATGGGGTCTTTGGATTAGGCTATCACAGAACAAAAAACAAAATTTTGAGCAAAAAAGTCAAAAAAATTTTTTTGAAACTTTTGCCAGAGCGGGACCGATTTTTGAGTTTTCTTGTCAATTAATAAAATATTCCTTATAATTTCACCTTTCATTAAAAAAAAGAAATCGATGGAGACTCAAATAGTTTTCTAGATATTGCAATTTTTGTGAAAGCGCGACCACGTTTCGGTGCCAGCGCTGTGTTAGTGCCCGGGACGCCTCGCACAGTAGGATTCTTACACTTTACTGTTCAAATTTGTCTAGAGCCTACAAATTTTAACTGATTTTGATATTCTTGGTCTTAAATAAAAAGAGATAAATTTTCTAAGAGTTTCCCCGAAATCCGTTGTTTCAATTTTTAATTGTTTATATATTTTTTTGTTACTCAAAGTTAACAATTTACAAAAATTTAAAAAAAAATCGTGTTTATTTTTTCATTTCTCATGATCGAAATCAATTTAAATTAGTCTAGTATGACCACTCGATAATTACTAATGCATAATTCAGTTTATTTAAATAATTTCGTTAATTAACAAATAGATAACTCTGGTCCTTCTTAAAAAAATTGCATTTCTTGGAGACAAATTTATGTTTATTTAAGTAATTAATGTCTATTTTGTAGAAAAATAAGTTTAAAGTTAACAATTATCATTGTGATTAACAAATATTTTTATATAAAATATAAATTTAAAATTAATTCATCAATTTTTTATTACTTATTTATATCATTATTTATATAACCATAAATTTGTCTGTAAAAAATACAGTTTTTTTTAATAATTGTTAATAACAATGATAATTATTAACTTTAAAATTAATTTTTAACAAAATAGACATTAATTACTTAAATAAACATAAATTTGTCTCCAAGAAATGCAATTTTTTTAAGAAGGACTAGAGTTATATATTTGTTAATTAACGAAATTATTTAACTAAACTGAAGTATGCATAATTATTTATCGGATGGTTATACTAGACTAATTTAAATTGATTTCGATCATGAGAAATGAAAAAATAAAAAAGATTTTTTTCAACATTCTTGTAAATTGTTAACTTTGAGTAACAAAATAATATATAAACAATTAAAAATTGAAACAACGGATTTCGGGGAAACTCTAATGTAATATTACTAATTTAAAAATTTTAATTCCTTAATATAAGTATGTTTTATAAAGTATAAGAACAATGTATAACAAAGGAGAAACTGTTAATTTGACTACTCATTATTAAAGTACTGTTATCATTGATGGAGCAAGGGCTTTGATAAAAATAGATTAAATTTTTAAAGTTTTAATGAAGTTGCTGCAATTTTCAATATAAACTCTGAAGGAGATACCAGAATATTGTGTAATGGTTTATAATAAATCTACAAAGGAATTAAAATTGGTTAGTAATTTAGATCCGAATGTTGAATCATAGATTTATCCCATATTTTATCTACTTAGAAATAAGGGTTATAATATTAATATGATTTGTAATAATAGTGATTACAGAAGTAGAAATCATACTATTTCTAGGTCTGTCTATATTAAATACAAAATTGCTGTAAGAGACAAAGAATTTAATCAATTTTTATATAAAGATAGATTGTTTCAACAGTGGGTAGTTGACAATTATGAAAAAATAGAAAAAGATAGATTATGGTTTTATACCTGTTTGGAGGCCTAAAAAAGAGTGTTTTTCAAGATTTTTTGTGTAAAGTTGTAAATTGTCGTTGGCAACTAATATACAATTTAATTATGCAACTTTTAAAGAGTAAGAAAATATTTATTATCATTTTTTTGTATAAAATGGCAGCTGTACGATTTCATATTTAGGACAATTTGTTTTTGCAGACCTTCGCGGTGAGCAGTAAAAGTCCCCTGGAAGGTCATCTGGAAGGATACAATTTTTTTTCATAAATTACTGTAACTCGATTAAGAAAAATCCTTTTATATTTCATAAAACAATAATATTCATAAAGCGAGAATCCGCACTTCTGGCGTCGATACGAGAACCAGTAAAGTTAGTCGACTTTTCTGTTCCGCTGGTGTTCCTGATACTCCAGAAGCGTCAGCCAGATGTGGGGAGGGTGGTAACCAACCCTGCAACTTTGCCTGCATCGCCTGGTACTCTAAAGTTGCACTTTATATATATTTTTTATAACAAAAACTGCAGACAAAAAGACAACTCGTCCGTTTTATTTCAAAAGCCAAGCTCGAACTGACCCAACTTTCCTGCCGCGCCGGCCTCGTGCACCGAAGTTCGCTCATGTCCACTATGGTAAGCCCTGTGGTATGAAGATGGCAGCAGCGGTACCCTGTAAAAAAGTATTGGGAGATACGGGATTTCGTATTGCGAGTGCCAACCTGCCACTGCGGTATTCGCGAAATAGCGCATTGGGTGTCGTGGTTAATGCGGAAATCAAGGGGTCCCAATGCGGTGCAAGTTTTAAGCTTTTTAAAAAAAATACATGACAGAAGTAAATAATTATTGTCAGTGGATCAAAATACAAGTTAAAGGAATGAAAAATACTAATAGTGAGTGTGAAAATAAAGTTTAAAGAAAATAAGGTAAGATTAACTGTTAAATATGAGTCCAATGCGGCGTAGGCTTTTTTCAATGCGGCGCATAATCGATATATAGTTTAAGCAGTGCTGCGGCGCTCTCTTCTTTACCAACAGCGGATTCTTTCTATTCAAATGGTAATTTTGAAAATATATTTCATTTACTTCATTTAAATGTAAAAAATTATTGACAAATAAGAATGTAATTTCAAAAGTAATATTAAGATTTGATGTTCACTGCTTAGAAAAAAATTCATATCATATTGGCCCAAGATATCCATCAAAATCTTTTCTATTGTTATATTACTTAAAAATAATAAACAATTATTTCTTTATTACTTAATCACGTTCCAACGTTGGGTCGTTAATAATATTAACCCTCCGTCACACACCTTGGAAAAAATTACGACTTTACACACGTTTAGAGGGAATCCCTCACCACATTGTAAAATAAGCGACATTACAATATAAACAAAGGAATCAACAAAAATTTAATTTTAACACAAACCTACAAATATGTAGTAAATTATTCTAAATTATAAAATTATTTTTCGGTCTCAAAAAGAATAATTAATTACACGAATGCACATCTTTGAAGGAATTACACTTTACATATAAAAATAATGTAACATTAACAAATAAGCAAAAAAATCATAAAATAATTTATTTTAATTATATTTATGATATAATTTTGCCATTAACCAACAGTGGAACAAAAAATGTTTTGAAAACTTGATTTTTTTATTCAACATAACCTCACTTTTTCGAGTTTTTTCTAGCTTTGAAGCTTTATAATTAAATATTAATTATGTTTAAACTAAATGTTTTTTAGAAATGTGTTGAGGAGTAAATTGTCGAAAGGTATAGAAACTGATTTTATTTTGCAATGAGGAAAACAAAAGTTATTTTTAAAATACTGAAACCGTAGAGGGAATCCCTCCCTAGGTGTGTGACGGAAAGTTAATTTAATTAACTTTTTTTATTGATTGAAATACATTATCAACTTTTAGTTAATATTATTTTTCATTATTTTCAAAATTACCATTTGAATAGAAAGAATCCGCTGTTGGTAAAGAAGAGAGCGCCGCTGCACTGCTTAAACTATATATTGATTATGCGCCGCATTGGACTCATATTTAACAGTTGGGCATTTCCACGTGTGTCGCATGGACGTTTATTCGATATTTTTTACTAATCTAGCTTACTTGAAAGTTTCAAATAAACTTAAAATACAAAATAAGATTGCATACCTTAAATCAAATTAGCAGATCTTTCTAAAACTTATATTAAAAATAACAATAAAGTAGAAATTATCGATCACTCCGAGTCAGGTTGAAAAAAACAACAATTTTTTAACGTTTCAATGGCACGGCCTTCCTCATCAGAAACAGTAAAAAAAAATTTAAGTAAAAAGAATAAAATTATTTAACATTTGTAAATGCGTATATTTTCAAATGTTAAATAATTTTATTCTTTTTACTTAAATATTTTTTTACTGTTTCTGATGAGGACGGCCGTGCCGTTGAAACGTTAAAAAATTGTTTTGTTTTTTTCAACCTGACTCGGAGTGATCGATAATTTCTACTTTATTGTTATAAATTTGCCGAGTGATACCTTCAATCATTATCTTATATTAAAAATATTTTTTCATGTTTCTATCCCTTCTTTTTTGTTAATTTATTTAGAGTGACGCACGGACATTTTCAGGACACACTTTTTAATAATGTATTATAATAGATGAATATTTTACGAATTTTAAAGTCTTAAATACATTTAATGTATACTGACATAAACAGAAGGATGCAGAGAAACAATTACAAATGATTTTTTAATTTTTTAATAATTTTTCTAGCATTTTTACGCATTTAAGCATCGTGACTCACGGACTTGATTTTGTAACTCATGGATTTTTTTTCAATTTTTTAATAGGGTGTATACTATTTGTGTATACACAAATGTCAAAATATTTTATTGAAAGGTTATATAAATTAATTATGAAAATATAAAATTTAGATATATTCGGAAAAAATTACTAACTGTCATATTGATAAAATATGTTTATTGAACGTAATTTAAACAAAATTTATTAAACGTTGTTATTATAGGTTACACATTACATTCGATATATATTTTTTTAAACTTATAAGTACTTTTCGTACAACATGGCAAAACGGAGAGTTAATACAATTAAAAAAGACCTACTTTTTGCTCTACAGTAAAAAATGTGTGTTCTTTGACTCCCAGAAAAGAACTATCTACTACTCGAATAAAATGTTTTTTTTGCAACAGTGGAATTTTTTGTATGATAGACCAGTGCTCCTGAAGCTCATTATCATTTTCGGCAATTTCTTGCTTAGATATAAAAGCAGTTTTTATATTAGAGCACGCTTTTTGAGCTACATTAGCAAACTGTAAAGCCGTTTTAACATTTTCTCCAGCTCTAATTCTTCTCCAAACTGCTCCTTTTACTGTCGCACCTAACCCGTCAACAACGCCTTTGCCGTGACTAGTTGCAAAAAAATTCTAAGAAATTCTAACATTGTAACGATTTTTGAACACTGGAAGAAGAGACAGTGTAAAACGCTGTTTAAATTGGCTGGCAGCTCCATCCGAAAAAATTCTTACTTCTTCAATGTCTATTGAACTTTCCACCAGATCATCAAAAAGAAACTCTAAATTTTTAAAAACGCTGATCTTTCCGTGTTTCAAATCATCAGAAACTAAAGCATAACTTTTCCCTATACTTTCAACAATCCAAGCATAAGCAGTGAAAATTGTACACTGAGAATGTTTCCATGAGCAGATTGAATTTCTCTCTGATGTTTTAAAGCAAAATTCTCTGCATAGTTAATTTGTAAAACAATACATTTCTTATTAGCAGTAGCAATAGAGTTTTGAAAATAAGACGCTTGAGTAGATTTCAGAAAATCGTGAAGTAAAAAAGGTCTCATTTGTGCTTTTAACTCCAAAAAACATTTCGACAAACTCCATTTAAATTAAACTTTATCACAGAAACCTTCATTAAGAGCCCATTGAGATACTGACACTATTACTTCATCAGGATTTTCAGCATGATATTTTGGATCATATCCATCGATAAGATTACAGCATAATTTACATAGACCCTTAATACAATTTCCATTGTGTGAATCGCAAGTTAAAGAATTTACAAATTCTCTAGATTCAATTGGTATGTGACAAGTAGAGTGTAGAGATTCAACAAGAAGTTGTAGGTTCTCATGGATGTTACATATGCAAACTTCATGAAGAATATGTTTAAATCCTTCGACAAAAGATGGTATTAATTCATAAAATTTGGAAAAACCAATTGAAATTTCAGAATAACCTTTACGAATTTCAGCATAAGCTTCGCGATAAGACATAAGCATATATCGTTTTTGAACATAGGTTTTTCAATTCTTGAATCTTCCCCTTTAGTCCGAATAATTTTTCTATTTTTAACAATCGGTGATTGCCAACTAATTTCTGAAGAAAGATAAAATTCCTGAACAGACTTAACCACTTCACTAGAAATTGCAGATTTGTTAATCGTTGTTTGAATATCATTACTATTATTCACAATCACTATTCCATTATCTTTCGCCAAAAATTTAATAACACTTTGTCTCTTCATAAAGCTAGTGGGAAGATTTCTTTTGGCTCTTTGAATGGCTTTTCTCAATGTTTAAACACAATTGTATCCTATTTATTCAGACAATCACAATCAGTGATTGACTTTTTATCATCAAATAATTTATTTTTAATTAATTGAAATGCAGAAAACAATGTTTGTCAATTATTTGTAGAAATTTAATTATAGTATTATAAGTTAATCCATAATTTCTACTAATTTTCGACTAAAAAGTCGAATTCGAACTAATTGTATCATAATTGCTAAAATGTAAAATAAGACCTATATTGCATAAGCTGAATTCATCGTTTTTCCGATTAAATTAAATTCCTGCATATTTCCTGTTTTTTTCAGTTGGTAGAACCCCTGTTAAAAGTATTAGTAAAAACAAAAACCCATCAAAGAGTGTTTTTATCAAATATGTGAATTTTTGTAGCCATTTGAAGTTTTATTTATCGTTAATACTTATCAAGAAAATTTACATTTGGTAAAAAAAATACACCTAAAAAATTTTGACAAAGCTGGGTATCTATTTTATCATAAAAAATCTTCATTTTTAATAATTAAAAAATAATTTTAATGCTATAAATTAATATTTTTTAATATCATTTACCATCCTTATTAATAAAATCAGATGTCTGTGTGTACATTGCTTCAAACTTCAAAATTTTAACATAAATAGTTGTTATTGACATCAATAATTCCAGAAATATAATCTTAAAAATTTTAATGTATGTATGTATGCAAAAAAAATTGGATGAATAAATAATTCTGAATTGTATTATTTTGACATTAAAATCTTAATCAAAGATCCCAAACATACTACTGACTTAAGTTTAATAGTAATTAGTATCAGTTATATTTTTCTCAATTTTTGACATTAAAACCATTTTTAAACAGATATTTTAAAAGCTTTCCATTAAGCTTTCTTCCCAGTGCATTTTTTTAAAATATTTTTATATTTATATCTTAGTTACAGAATAGTATTTTTTGCAAAATTATACTAAAGTATGCCAAAATAACATAATGTAATACTCAAGTATAGAAAGTTTAAAAACAATCCATGATACATACATTAAAATTTCTAAGATTATTTTTGGACTCCTTTATGTAAATAACAACTATTTATGCTAAAATTTTGAAGTTTGAAGCAATGTGCAGACAGGCGTCTGATTTTATTAATAAGTATTAAATAAAAATATTAATTGAATATTAATTGCAGCTAATAATTATAATTTTTTCGTTTTCTTAAATTTTTCGAAAACATTTTTATACTTTCATCTTAGATATGTAATAGTATTTTTTGCAAAATTATGCTAAAATGTGACTAAATGACGTGTAAAACTCAATTATAGAGCGTTTAACAGCAATACATTAAAAAATGTAAAAATTTAAAAAGTTTCGATATTTTGAAAACATTTTTTTATTTACATTTAAGTTAAAGGACACAATTTTTTGAAAACTTATGTTCAAATTTGACTAAATAACATGTAACAATTAAGTATAGATCATTTAAAAGGAATTCATTAAAAAATATAAAATTTGAAAAATTTCGATTTTTTAAATTTTTTGAAAACATTTTTATACTTACATCTTGGTTATAAGGCATTATTTTTGGCAAAATTATTTTGAATAATGACTAAAAAACATGTTATACTCAATTATAGAATGTTTAAAAGCATTTTTTTAAATGTAAAATTTGAAAATTTTTTATTTTTTAATTTTTTTTTTAAATTGAACATCTACAGTTCTAATTAATATTTTTCAAATCTGTGAATTTATAAACCTTCCTTGGCCTAAGGTCTAACATTCTGCCAAATTCAGTTCAAATCGGTAGAAGCGTTTTTGTGTTATTAGGGAACAAAGTTTCTGTGACAGACATACATACATACATACACACATACACACATACATACATTAAAATTTTTACGACTATTTCTGGAATCCTTTATGTCAATAACAACTGTTTATGCTAAAAGTTTTAAGTTTTAAGTAATGTACAGACAGACGTCTGATTTTATTAATAAGGATATATATGATTAACTTCACTTCTATGCCTTGCATATCTTTCTCAGTTCTACTTTTAACGACATTCATTTCTCTTCTAGCTTTGCGTTTTCTTTCAGCATCGTTTAATTTAAAGTTCTTGTAAGCTTTTACATCATTTTAAAAAATTTTTCTTTGCAATCTCATTCTATTTTTTTGTTTTTCTTTATCTTCTTCATGAAAACCGTTTTTTTCTACGCTGTCTTTATGCAGCTGCTCTTTGGGCTCCAGAAAGAGGCGAAGACTTTTTTGGTGTCATTCTAATTTTACACATTCACAAAAATTGTGATTGAAAATTTTTTTATTTATTAACCTTACTTATTAAAAAACAATTGATATTATTAACCTGAATTTTATACTAACCTAATAATTTAATTTTTTTGTCCGTGCGTCACTGTGATAACAGATATAATTTAGGTTTAATAAAAAAATGCATATGGAAAAAAGATTCGTGATAAAAAGTTAGCTTTGTATTCGGGATTTGAAGTTAAAAGAATTAGTTGTTCTGTCTGTAAATAAATAAACGCATGTTTTCCCGTTACGCACGGAGACAGTTGCCTAAAAATTTTTAATTACTTTAAATAATAGTAAATTCACAGGAAAAATATTTTAAAACTCTTTTTTAGAGTTTTATTGAATATCTAATATTTTATGACAGTGAGAAATTATTTATATTCTGCCAGTAAATCAGTGAAATATAGTTTTGAAGTAACTCTCTTAGCGCAAGATGAATTCACACTTGAACTCATAGCGTATAAAAATGGCTCAAAATATAGTTGGCACTCGCAATGCGAAATCCCATACCTCCCAATACTTTGTTTTACAGGGTACTGTTAGCAGTACGTTCTTTGGGCTTGGTATTCGACAACTCGTTCTCAACACATAGAATTGGCTTTGACGTAATGTGTGGAGAAATCTTCTTAATCGACTGACTTCTAGTCGCGATTTATTTTCTTCTTAAGTTTAAATACAATTCTATTTTTCCCAGAAGTGTGGTTTTTTTCAGCTCATGAGAAAAATGTTTATACTTTTTATAATGAGATTATTTTTATGAATCAACAGGTGAAAAAATAATTACAACGAAAACTTTTTGAGCTCTACTGCTCGCCGATTTGTAAAACGTGGTTTCGAGAAAAATGCGATTGAAGTTTCACAACACTATATCATTTCCAAGTTGTTTCCATGCAAGGATATTATTTATTATTAATTTAGAGATGTCATAGTATATTTTAATCCAATAAAAAAATCGGAAAAAATGCAAACTGGTATAACCCCTTGAGATTTTGTGCAAATAATTAAGCTCAATTGAGAAGTGAAACCTATAAAAGACTGATATATTATTTACACAATCATGAGTTAGAAAATAATGTACACGTAAAAACGCTTATATTACTTTCTACTTTTATAGGATCATCTCCAAATATGATGCAACAATATCAGGATTCGATGGCTATTGTTTCTCGTTATGGTAGACTAGATTTATTTATCTTAATGACGTGTAATCCAAATTGGAAAAAGATACAGGAAAATTTGTTTCCCTATCAAACTGCTGTTGATAGACCTAATATAATAACTAGGGTTTTAGCAATGAAAGTAAAACATCTACTTAAACTTACTGTGGATAATAAATTATTTGGTGAAGTCAAATCTTATGTTTATGTTATTGAATTTCAAAAGCAATGATTACCACTCATTCATTTGTTATATTAAAAGATAGATATGTTTCTCCAGTTGAGGCAGTTTGAAGAATTCTAAGTAAAGCATTAGGGAAAAAGAGTCATAGCGTTAATAGCTTACCTATACATTTGCCAAATGAAAAGAATGTTATTATTCGTAAAGAAAAAGATAGTTACGGCATTTCTTTCGATTTAAATAAAAATACAAAACTTCTGCATTATTTTAAACTCAACCAACGAGGTAGTAATGCTCAAAAATATTATTATTCAGATATACCAGAGCAATATACATGGATAACAAAATCTCTTGAATGGAAACAAAAGAATTCGTAAAGAAAAAGTATTGGGAAGAATGCATTCAGTTAATCCATATCAATTGGAGTTATTTCACCTTAGATTATTGTTGCTTACAGTAAAAGGAGCAACTTTTTTTCAAAGTTTGAAAACAGTTAATGGAGTTGTTCATGAATCTTTTACTACTGCTTGTTTGGCATTAGGACTTGTAGAAGATTATAGTGAGTGGATTAGGACAATGGAATAAGCTGCATTATGGATGATGCCTCATTAACTTCGCCAGCTATTATTTAAAAATTAATGACATTGAAGCTGAACAAAGGGCTTATAGAAATATTAAAACAATGTTATTTAAAGAAGGATATAATTTAACTGAATTTCAGGGGTTTTTAGATATACAAGATGAAATTTTTACTGAACAAGTTAATGATATAAATATTGCAAAACATGTTAACATCGGAGATCAGAATTATGGTAAATTAAATGTAAAACAAAAACTTGTAGTTGTTTATGTACTTAATGCCCTAAGCCCTAAAGGAATCTTCTTTTGATGGTTCTAAGTGCTTCTATGTTGATAGTTGATAGGTGTACCTGCGACTCTGCTTCCTAATGGGAAAACTGTTTATAAAGTTTCAGGCTTACCCGTTCCATTATACAGTGAATCATCTTCAAAAATTAAAGTTCAATCTAAAACTCCATATTTAAAAAATATACATGTTTTTATTTGGGATGATTCGACAATGGCTTCAAAATATGCTTTAAAAATTAGGAATTACCTATTAAGAGATGTAATGAATTTTAACGAACCTTTTTGTGGTAAAATTGTAATTCTGGGTAGAGATTTTCGTCAAACTTATCCAATTAAAAATTTAGGTACTTTATCAGAAATAGTAAATTTATCAATAAAAATAGTAAACTATGGAAATATTTCAAAAATACACATTAACAGATAATATAAGAGCTTTATCACAAGAAACGGAATTTATAGATTTTTTACTTAAAGTTGGCAATGGTAAATTAAATGATGCAGATGATAATGTTATATTACGAGAACATGTTATTCAAAAAGATAATAGGTATAAAAAATTTTTAAACAAAATTTTATCCTTTAAAGATAAAATGTTTTTAATAACTATGTGTGTATCTTTAGAGTAATATTAAAAACTTTTCAATGTAAAAACATTTCCATTTTTAATAGCAGAAAGAAAGGGGTGGTGCGTAGCGCGCAAAATTAGTGACTAGTATGTGTTATAAATATAATATTTAATGGTAAGTTATGGTTAATTTTCGACATCTTTGGAAGCAGTTAAGTACAGAAACGAAAAAAGATTAATAACAAGTTTCGTGTATATTTTACTAAACATAGGGTAAAAATTAAAACAGGCAAAACCATTGCTGCTATTATATTGGAAATTTAGACACTGTTTAACAATTTATATCTATTATTATTTCAAAAAAGGTCTTAAAATTTATTTAAATGAAGGTAATAATATTATTTCAAGTTAAACTATATCAACATAACTTATAAACATAAATAATTTCAGAGTAAAGTTACTAATGATTCATTTATTTACATTTTTGTTCAGAAAAAGGGTCCAAAAATATATTTAAATTAAGTAAAAATAATTTAACAGTTCATTAGACTGTTGAATTTTATTTTAATTACTATCAGAATTTGATATCTTAATTTTTCTTGAGATTTTCCCCCAAAATAATGGGGGTCGGTTTCAGACCATGGGGGACCCTATTGACATATCAAAAACTACTTTTTTCAATTAAAAAACTATGTCTAATTGTATTACGCATTTTACTACAAAATTAAGACTGTATTCAATGATAATTAACTAGAAATATTTCAAAGAATTCGGAAATATAAATCTAATTAAGATTTCAGTTTATATAGATTAATTTAGTTTCGTAATAAAACATGTTTTGTATAATAATTACGCTTTAGTAAAAAGTCGTATTTGATTCTATTAATGTTTTAAGTAACTATATTTAATAAAAAAAATTATTAATAATAATTACAATAGGTACTAAAAAGTCTTGCTTTATTTTTTAATTTTTATGAAGTTTTTTGTTTATATAGTAAATAATACTTTTATATTAATAATAATAATTATACAAAGTTATAATAATAGAATAAATTATATTTATTTTAATATTATTTAATACCTATAAATTATTTATAGTTTAGTATTAGCTAATTTTAGAAAATAATAATTTTAAGACTTCAAAGATTAAGCACAACTTTTACTACCTATTGTAATTATTAAAAAAAAAAATTTTAATAGTAAAAAAATTATTAGAATCAAATACGACTTTTCAATAAAGCGTAATTATTTCACAAAATTTTAAATAAATTGCTAATAATAATTTAAAATAAATTTCTGAAATGTGACTCCTAGAACTTAGATATTTTTATTTTGTCTAAAATGTTAATTTTTTATAGCAGTTTACATAGAAAATTATCATGTAAAAGGATTTTGCAAAAAATAATGTTTACTCATATCTCGTCATTAACAATTCAAAATTTTTATTACTTTTTTAAAATTTTAAAATTAATTTCAGAAAAACTTGTAGGGCGATTTCAATGATTCAACCAGCAATATTTTTGTCTTGAATCTAACTCTCAAATAAAAATAATTTTTTTTAAGAAATTAAATTTGAATAAAAAAAGGTTTATTTATTAAAAAACAATTTTTAATAAGGTTTATAAAATAAGTAGAATTTTTTTCGAATTAAAAATTCATGGATGAAGTGTTTTTAAAAAATATTTTTTATAAATAAACAATTTTTTGTACCTTAAAATTTAATATCTTTAAACAGTAGAGTGTTTATTTGAAAGTTGGATTGAAGACAAAAATAATTATGGTTGAGCCATTGAAATCGTCCGAGAAGTTTTTCTGAAATTAATTATATAGGGATTTTTTGTGTAAAATGTTACCGGAAAAATCAACATTTCTTCTGTGTTGTTTTTTTATGTTTTAGAAGAATTTGTTAATGCCCTGAAGATAAACTGGTACCAGTTCGAAACGTTGGCAAAATAAAATAAATTATTTCGACCAATGAAGCCGTTTTATTTACAATTATTATGAATATCTGGTCGTTGTTGCTATAATAATTAATTTAAATGTTAATAAATATATTTATTTATATGATGGTCATTATTGCAGAATATTTTTTAAGTTTATAATTAAGTCTACTTATATTTAACTAATTAAGCAATCAGTGAAATTAGTATTGAATATGTAATAAAATTCTACCATTGCATTCCTTATTTTTATTAGTAATTTTATAATTAGTAATATAATCTTAATAGTAATCTTAATTAGTAAATTATAATTAATTTCAATTACCAAAACTGGATAATATATCATTTTTAACTTATTAAAACT
Source organism: Leptopilina myrica (nomen nudum) (assembly GCA_032872475.1). NCBI lineage: Eukaryota > Metazoa > Arthropoda > Insecta > Hymenoptera > Figitidae > Leptopilina > Leptopilina myrica (nomen nudum). Next base: position 14,152,012 of record CM065462.1, on the reverse strand, counting down.
ATTTTTTGAATAATCTGTAAATTTTGGAGAAATGTAAAAATAAGACATTCTTTAATAATTAAATTTTATTTACATCAGTCACAATTTTATTATTTATTACATTTAGCAGTAATTTTTCACTTTATTAAGAATTAAGGAAAAGAAAGAGACTAGAAAATTTTTAGTAATACTTACACAATTCAATCAAAATATTTTTAAGGAACTTTTAAGGCGATTAAAATTTTGCTTGTTTTTTTAATTCACTCTTAGTGCTTCGAACGGTAGTCATTTTTTGTTTTATAAATTCGCGAATTCTAATATGTGAAAAAAATTTGAGAATATATGTCAAAATATTTACAGCTTCGCTTTTGCGATTTTCACATTCAAAAGCAACATGAATTTCGAGAGTTGTTAAGTAATTTAAAATTAAATCAAAAACTTTATTGAATTTACAATATTTGCTAAAGTGTGATTTAATTTTAAGTATTAATTAATATAAACTATATTTTAATATATAGCTACTTTGAAAATACGATGGAGTAAAGTATACAAATAAAAATGATAAAATTAAATTGCTTAACTTGACACTAATAATAAATAAATTTAATTTTAGAAAAAATTCAAAACTCAACATAAAATTAAGTTTATTTTTTAATTCGATAGGGGAGTGTTGTCAGGGTTGGACATAGTTTTGAATTCGGCCAAAAGTTTCAAAGTTATAAGCAATTTAAAAAAAATAATGTTGGAACATGGGTGTAAGGGTTGATACACTGTAGAAAATCAATGACATATTTAGGTTAATGGTTAATAATGTCCTTCAAATAATAGAATGACACTTGAGAATGAGGAAAGGAACCATGAAATTAAAATAAAATCCCATATTGTGCATTTTTGCATAACATTAGATATTTTATTTTTTAAGAATGAAATCAAAAATTTTTAAATTGAAAACAATAAAAAAAATATCGAAAAATTTTGTTTCCTCTTTTTTCGTTAGAAATAAAGTTTTTGACACCTCCTTAAGTCAAAAAATGAATTTCTGTTGCAAGTACGCTTCGTGATTGCAAAATTTTGGGCGGTTCAACCCTTACGACACGGCCTGGCTCAACGCTAACTCACGCATCGTTTTGCGACATACCACACGGAACAAAAAACGCGTCACACAAAACCCCAATTTTTTTCACATTTTCGTATAACATCTTAATAAACAATTTCAATAATTTACTTTGTCTTTGGCATATTTCTTCTACATTTACTTCTCTTTTTTTGACACCACAAAAAAGTTTCTGTTGAGCGTATAACAATGACTCGCAAAAAACAAAAGTATACGTTCGTATACTTGACTAAAACTCATGTGAAAAGTTGACTGGCATTAGTAGCAAGAATCTAAGTACAAAAACAGATGGGGCTAGTGTGATAAAACAAAATAAACGCGATGGCTCAACTCTAACACCTGTCCAACCCTAACAGCACTCCCCTACAAAATAATAAAAAAATAAAATAATATTAAATAATTAAAAAAGAATTTGTTTTATTTATATAGTTTAATTTAAATAATTTTCGTCACTCGGTACAGAAAATAATAAGACTTTCTCCGTGCACGATTTAAAGCCCGAATTACAATTTGGAACAACACATTTATTACGACTTATTGTTTTTGCCATTTTTTAAAGAGAAGTCAATCACAATTTATTATCACATTAATTAATTCAATCGACAAAAGACGAAAGAAAACTGTTAGTACACAATGTAAACATGTCAAACGGCGGACACCACAGATGTGGCGCAGTCTGCTGGTTTAGATTCAGGTGGAATCACTAAGCGCTGACAAAAACTTATGCTCTCGTACCGGGGTGGTCACTGCACGCTGAAAAAGTCTCGAACTGTTTAAGAAAGAAGACGTAGCGTAACAAATAGAACTCGTGGTCTCGAGTTCAACTACTCACGCAGGCAAATTTTTTTTTTAATTTCACTTTTTTCTATTCTTAAACCAGTTCAGGACTTTTTTAAGAAAATTCAACAAGCTGCCCAGAAATTAACTACAGTTATTCCCAAATGGCTTAAAAAGTAATATTTAAAATCTACGGTTTTGTAGCATTTCTTGTTTATTTTCCATATCCTGAGTTTTTAATAAGTTTCTAAATAACTTTTAAAAAAACTTTTTCCGTGTACGGAGTTTAAACTTTAATTTAACTCCTATGACAAGTCTCTAGCACGTCGGATTTACCCTGTACAAATTTTTAAAAACTAAAAAGACGTGTTTTTTGGGACTTTTACACCTACTTTTCTTAAAATCCTGACGTGATTCTATAAAAGTTTATAGATGTTTTAATAGAAATACTAGAGCTAATGGGCGCGCTATGCGAGCCTCTCATTAGGCTTTTTATATTTATTCCTAAAAAAGATAATTAATATCGAATTTGGTTAACTGTTCTCTGCTCCGTGTGAGAGTACTCTTTGTATGCTTTGGCAATAGCATATTTGTTAAATCGTAAATGCTACTCCTTCGAGGAGCACCTTTAAAGCACTCTAGAGCAGATAACAGAATTCGCTATAAATAATTATGTATGTAATTTTTATTTTGAACTTGAGTTTTGAAAAATGCATTAAATTAGTCTATTTTCAACGGTTTTTGACTGAAAATGGTCGGACGTTTTATAATAATATCTCGGGAACCGTTTAAGATCTTTTAACACTTTTGATCTAAAGTTGAAAATGAGACTTGTATGATTACACCTATGTAAGTGTCAATGTTTTTCTTGAATCGTTAAAAAATATGCAAAAGTTGCAAAAATTCCAAAAACGTTTTATTTTTTTTAATTTTTTGTCTTTGTCGATTACTGCTACCTTTGTGTAAATTGATAAAATTTTCAGTTATGTATTATTAATTGTAAAATTTAATAACGTTCTAAATGGTATATTTTTTACTTTTCTGACATTTGTATTTACAAGAAAATCGTGATTTAAAGATTAGTATGTTTTTGGGTCCTGCACGTGTGGCCTTACTTATACTTTCGGAGAGTGGTGTATTTTTTCTTAAATATTTCAAACATGTAATAAAAAATATCGTAAATAAAGCAAAATCATTAAATAAAATTAAATTTCGTCTAAAAAAAGACTTTTCTCAGAACCGAAGTAATCCATTTACGATTTTTTTCTTTTATTACAATCACTAACGAATAAAGAAATTTTTTCCCACGGTGAGAAAAGTTACAGTCGTGATAAAAACGTGTTTGGTAGCAGAAATGCATGGAAAGCGATAGTAACGCTCTTTGCGGTTTAGTTCCTGTTATGTAACCCTGACTAAAAGTACAGTCCATCCTACTATTGTTTAATAGATGCGACTGCTATTTTTGTCCATCGAAAATTAACGAAACTGTTAAGTTATCAAAAATGAACAGACAGTCGCCTTCACTATCCACTTTCCTCCGTGCCACATATGCCAAAGTTGTGTCCTTTTTTTGATATTAAAAATTATATCAATCGTTGCACAGTTTTATTCAAATTTTATACTTTTTAAAATATTAACCTTCAATAACAAAACGAAATAAATGCCTTATTAATGGATTTAAGTTTTGAAGAGGTTTAATTTCTCAAATTTCCTTCTCTAACTTCTACGCAAAGACTGAAATAATTTTAAATATCATTTTAACCATAAAGATCACTACTTTCGCATTAATGAAAACAAGTTGTTCATTTCATGATCATTAAGCTTCCTCTATTTATTAAAATTTTTTTTTTTAATATTTTTTTTTAAGTCTATGTTTAACATAGATAATATAATATAATTTATTAATTATTTATAATTAATTTTATTTTATTAATAATATTAATACATATTAAATAATATTATAATTATTAATGATTAAATTATTAATTAATATTAAAGAATAATTATTTTAAAATATTAATGAACAATTACGAAATTTGAAGTTTTTGTTGAAAATAAAAAATATCAATTAATTTTACAAATATTGATCAAATAAATACTTTATATACATGAATCGATTCGTTTTCATGCCAGGAATATAATAGTGAGAAGAATATATAAAAATTTTAATAAATAAAGAAGTAATTTCAAAAAATAAAAAAATCAATTTTTTTAAAAAATTAACAAATTGCTAAAAAAAATTAATTTTAAATATTTTTGAAAATCCTTTTGTCTGATTCAAAATATTCGTGGTCGTAATACACCTACAAAAATTTATTAAAATCCGTCAAAACGTGTAAGAGAAAATTTGTTCACAAGAATCGTGTGACATACATACACACACACATACATCCGGACATTTGTTCCTCTCGACGAAATATATATACTACACTTGGAAATATGTAAAAATAATTGATTCTAAGAAAGTCGAAAATCGAGATCACTATAAGGCTTCCTTTAAAGAGGAAGCAAACATTTTCTTATTAATCAGAGATTGTAATGAAAGATAAATTTGAAAATCGATTACTTCGGTTTTCAAAAAAGTCACTTTTTAGTCAGAATTTCAGTTTATTTAATGTTTTTGCTGTACTTTATTTTTTAATTATTAATAATATTATTTATTAATATTTGATGTTACATTTAATTATAATAATATCAGTAAGTATAAAATCTAAAAATTTTTAATGTAAAATTGTTGTTTATTTTTTTTAATTATATTAATGAACTGTCTGACTATACACGTGACCGTTATCGATAGTAAACGAAAATTCGGTCACCTGGTACACGGAAAAAATTTCGGCACGGCAGATGTACATTGTGTGTCAAAAATTCTTGTACATTCATTCTGCACGCCATCTGTGCCAGTCTTGCGTACTTGCAGTACATTATGAACAGCGTTTGTGCCAAACTATACGTCTGTTGTCTCGAAACAGTACCGCAGCCGTACATAATGAAATGTACTTCTGTCGTCACTGATTTTATACATCTGACGTCCCAAAATTTTTTCCTCGTAGGGAATATAAGAACCATATTGAAAAGCCGAAGAGTGGAAATAATAAGTCAGCGTGGACAGAGCATTATAGAAGTAATTAAAAATTTAAATAATTTCAAAAATATATTATACTTACTTTTTTTAAAATTAAAAATTTTCTTGACATTTTTTCAAAAAGGACCAATTTTTTTTCTTTCTTTTTGTAACAAAAGAAAGCTTAAGATGTGTACTTTCAATATACGAAACAGAAAAAGTGTTTTTTTGTTTTCGAATTATTAATTAATTAATAAAAATTGAAATATTTTACAAAAAAATAAATCTAACTCTTTGTGAATTTACTATTATAAAGCATTCGAAATTCCGCATCCAACAATTCCTATGTGAAGTATTTTGGATAAATTGAGGTTTTATAAATAAATATCTACAAAAAATAAATTAACAAACAAATTAATATGATCCATAAAAATAACGATAAAGTATTACGTCACTTGTTATTTACACTCTACGGCTTTTGAATAAGATTCTTATAGTCCCCACCAGATGACCGAATTTTTGTGTTCTTTTGATAAAGGTCACTAAAAAGTGACTTCTCTGAAAACCTTGGTAATATATTTTCGATTTTTTTTCATTACAATCACTGATTAATGAAGAAATTTTTTCCATTTATGCCAAAGTAGTGATTTTTATAGTTAAAATGATATTTAAATTTATGTCAGTCGTTGCTCAGAGATTAAAAAGGAAATTTGAGAAATCATACTACTTCAAAACTTCATTCTATTAGTCATTAGTGAGACATTTGTTTTGTTTTGCTATTGAAGGTAATTTTAAAAAGTGTAAAAGTTGAATAAAACTGCAACGACTGACATAATTATTAATATGAATTTAACCCTGAAGTAAAAAACTTTATCATAAGTGGGAAAAATTTCTTTATTCGTTAATGATTGAAATTAAAGAGAAAACTCGAATATCGATTATTTCGGTTTTGAGAAATGTCACTTTTTAGACGAAATTTAATTTTATTTCATGATCCCGCTTTATTTACGTTATTTTTTATTACATAATTGAAATATTTCAAAATAAATACACCACATTCGGGAAGTATCAGTAAAGCCGCACGCGCACGACTTAAAAACATACCAATCTTAAAATCACGACTTTTTTAAAAATAAAAATGGCAGAAAATTAAGAAATATACCATTTGAAACATTATTGAATTTTACAATTAATTATACATAACAGAAAATTTTATCAATTTATACAAAGGTATCTGCAATCGACAAATTTGTAAAAAAAATTTAAAACTAAAATGTTTTTAAAATCTTTTCAACTTATGTTTATTTTTTAAAAATTGCAGACAAAACTTGCCACTTACATAAGTGTAATCATATAAGTCTCATCTTTACTTTTAAACTAAAAGTGTTAAAAGATCTTAATCGCTTCTCGAGATATCATTATAAACGCCTGGGCAGTTTCAAACATAAACCGTTTAAAATCGACTAATTTAATATATTTGTCAAAAGTAAGTTCAAAATATAAATTACATTTAAATTAAAGGTTTAAAATTAGAAATCCAGTAACTTCAAACTTAAACCGTACATTTACTTCGGATTGTTAAGAAAATTTATTGTTAAAAATTTTTACTGATACATAATAATTTTAATTACCTTTTTTGAAATAAAGAAAAAAAGCATAAATATTATTTGATATTTAAATAAACACTTTTTAAATTTCTCACGCAGTAAGAGAACTATGTACAAGGATTTACATTTCATGGAAATTATAAATTAGAATTTTAATATGATTATGCACTAATATTTACATTTAATTAATTTCAAAAATATATACTATATGTATATTACAGTAATAAGTATTGTTAATAGTGTTTCATGAATTTTAAGTCTTAAGAGGAAGTCAAAGTTAACAAAATCATTCTTACATATTTAATGGATACTTTCTTAGTTAGTTTTTTCTATTTTTAGTAGATAAATTATTCAATGGTGCCCAAAACAAATTCTTTTTTTTTTAAACGATTATGTAATTAAATTTTTAATAACATTTTTCCAGTCAATGGAATCAATTTAGTCCTTTTACCAGTAGCTGACAAAGGTTTCTCTAGATTTAAATACATATACTTGCTTAATATATGTTTGAACACGAGTTAAGAATCAAAAGCAAAAGGGTGTCCTGAACTGAACTTTTTTTCATTTCATTAATAAATTTATAATCTGTGACTTTCATAAAACGAAAATCTTTACTTATAGTCGTTTTCTTACGTGAAAAATTCCTAAAGCAATTAATGAAATAACGAATGTTGAATTTCATATTAAAAACATTTAAATTAATTAGATTGTTCTAAAACTTCGATGTAAACATAATTTTTTATTAACTTACGACATCTATGATCTCCTAAATACACTTTAACTGAATCAAATGAACGTACTCTAGATAATGCTACATACATTTGTCCATGGTTAAAAACATCTCTTCTTAAATCAATTGAAATTCTATAGAATGTTTGCCCTTGAGATTTATTTATTGTCATTGCAAATGCCAGTTTTATAGGAATCTGTCTTCTTTTAATCGTAAAAGGATAAATATTTTCACAATATAATATTATACGATGCAAAAAAACAATATTCCCACGCTTGTCTCCAGTCAATATTTGACATTTTATTACGTTATTTAATAAATCTAAGATTAAAAACCTTGTTCCATTACACAACCCTTCACTTGTACCTAAATTTCTTATAAGCATCACTACACTGTGTATTCTTAAATGTAATTCATGAGGTGGTAATGCCGTTGGTGAAAGACTTTAAATATTCTGGTAAAATTGTGTCACTAAAATCACCATTATCACAATTTTCAGTAGAATCAACACTTTTATAAACCTTTTCTTTATCACTATCTAATAATTGCACAACTCTTTTATTTATGTCATCAACATCAACGTTTCTAGGTGCTAAAATTGCACAGTTTGCTATATCTTGAAATCTATTTTCTCGTATTAAATCACCATACATATCCTCAACAATATCTACATTTTCTGTTTGAATTATTTTTTCTGGCAATTCAATGTTATCATCAGCATTATTCAATTCACCATTCCCAACTTTTAATAAAAAGTCTACAAATTTAGTTTCTTCTGGTAAAGCTCTCATATTTTCTGATAAAGTAAACTTTTTAAAATATCTCCAAACTTTACTATTTTTTATTGATAAATTTACAATTTCCGACCTAGTGCCTCTTTCTTTAATTGGTAATATTTGTCGAAACTCTCCACCTAAAACCAATACTTTTCCACCAAAAAGTTTATCTGATTTCATAATGTCTCTCAATAATTTATCCATAATTTCTAAAGCATATTTACCAGAACCACCTGGACCATCAACAAATATACATCTACAATTATTTGTAACAGAATCATCCGCTGACATTAATACATAATCAACAACATCTTTTTTTTTGCATTTAACTAAGTATACTTTTCATTTCCTAAAATAATATGCTCTTCAAAATTGATAATATTATTTTCTATACAAATTTTCGGTTCTACTGGATGACAGTGAATTAAAATTCTAACGAATAATCGACGAAGTAGTTGAGGCATCATCCATACTGCAGCTTCTTCAATTGTTCTAATCCATGCATGATCATCTTCTATAAGACCTAATCCTAAACAAGCTGACGTAAAATTTTCATAAACAACTTCATTAACTGTTCGTAAATCTTCATACGAAGTAGCACCTTTTCTGGTGAGCAACAACAATCTTAAATGAAACAATTCTACTTGAGAAGGACAAACAGAAAATATTCTACCTATTATATTGTCACAACGCATTCTTGGTCTCCATTGAAGAGTATCACTTATCCATGTATAATGTTCTGGAATTTCTGAGGAATAATACTGATGAGCATTTCTGTCACGTTTATTTAAATCAAAATAGTCTAATAGTTTCGTGTTTCTTTCTAAATTAATAGAAATCTGATTATTATCTTGTCCTTCATGAATAATAACATTCTGTTCATTCGGTAAGTGTATAGGTAAACGATTAACACTGTGGCTCTGTTTTCCTAGAGGTTTACAAAGTATTCTCCATACTGCTTCAACTGGACCAAGATATCTATTCTCTTCATAATGACGTATTTCATTATGATTAAGACATTTTGTCCATCAACATTTGTATCCCTTCGCCGATATAAAACATAAAAATCATTTTCTATTGTAGTTTCATTTTGAAAAGCTTTCGGAAATTTTTTAGAACATTTACCATCAACTATACACCAATCTCCACAAGGACCATGAATATTTTTTTGCATTATTATTTTATGTAATATAGGATTAGTTTTCTCGTTTGGAATTTCTGCTGAGAGAAAACAATCAACACTTTCAAGTGACAAAATTTTAGACTTTTCTTTCAATATAGCCAGCATATGAATATGCGGTAACCCTTTTTTTGAAATTCTACAACATAAACAAAAGATCTAACTTCGCCAAACAACTTTTATCGGACAATAACATCTAATAAATGATTTACTTTTATGGAAAATACTCTTGCCACAATATCGTGTCTATCAGATGCTGTTTGATTTACAAACAAATTTTCTTGTATTTCTTTCCATTGCGGATTACATGTCATTGTTATAAACAAATCAGGTTTTCCATGTTTCCGAACAACAGCCATAGCATCTTGATACTGCTGCATCATTTTGCGAGGTGATCCAAGAAATGTAGATGGTAAAATAACTATTTTCCCAATATGTATTTCATGTTCATTTGAAATATTTTGCATGTAATCTATTAATCTTTTATAACTTTCAGATCTCAACTGCCGGTGATTGTTTTCACAATAAAAAAGTTTATCCTTTTCATACTTAACACCATTATCAACTAAATATTGTTGAAATAATCTACCACCATGTAAAAACGGATTAAATTCCTTATCTCTTATTGCTATTTTATATTTAATGAAAGCACCTCTAGAAACTTTCACTTTTTTTCGTCTTTTCTGGCTATCAGTACGAATCATATTAATATTAAAACCTTCTATTCCATATGGATAAAAATTGGATAAACCCAGGGTTCAACATTGGGATCTAAACTACTAACTATTTGTAATTCTTGAGTTTGCTTATTATGAATTGTAATGTTACATCCCAGTAACAAAATTCTCTTTTTTGAAATTAAAGACATTAGCAATGAATCATTGTTGATGATCGCACAATTAGAATGTCAATAATAGAGATATTGCATTTGAAATAAGTATAAAAAAAGAAAGATAATAGATATAAAATTAATAAGAAAATTATTAGAGAAATGATATTATTACTTTTAATAATCTATCAAAATTAAAATAAACCTTAAATAAATATAATTTTGTGATAGAACAAAAGGCAATTAAATAAGAAATAATATTTAATTTACTAATTATTTCTCACGCAATACTCTTGTTTGAAAATTAATATTATACGATTCTAATATTAAACAATATGTATCTTTCTATTCTCTATGCATTATTTTCTAAGAATTATTTTGCAGCTGCATAGAGTATAGAATGTTGTTTTTGAAGTAGATCATCTGCATATCGATCCTCATAGTTGACAAAATACAATGTAATTATCTTACTTTTCATAGAACTAAAGCTATGAGATTCGATATTTAGATGCACACCAACATAAATTATAAACCATATACGCATATTATGAGTGGACTTGACTCATATTAGTATGTTGCGAAGGCACGAGCTTAGTTTTCTTCCTGGGAATGTTTACTATCTCATGGAATAGTGATACTCGCGATATACTATATGTGGTGCAGGTGGTCACAAAGCACCAAAAAGTGACTCAAATCCTGGGATGATCTAGGAGTCAGGCTTAGGGATGGGGATGATCTTTGATCTTTTGTCTCCCACTAGGGAAGATTTGCTACTATAAAAACCCATGCAAATCCATTGTCATCCGTCAGTTTATTTCGATAGAAAGTCATCGTTACGTTCGCGTCGTGACAGCTTCATCTTTAAGCTTAACCCTTCGGTAATCATAATTTTGGCCGTAAATCTTCATTCATTTACTGAGTTCAAATCCATTTAAAATTATTAAATTATTAAGAAAAGGTAATTATATAACAATTATATTTAAATAATTGCAAGACGACCCCCGTAGGATAATAATTTCAATTCAGAAACTTCTTTATCGTTTTCTTTAGCTAAGTCCGACTCTATTTCAATAACTTCTTTCATCATCTTCAATGATGTCGTGAAAGCATTGTGAGTTCTCATAACATTTTCTATAGTATATAAAATTTCAGTATCTAAATGTTATGAGAACTCACAATTCTTTCACGACATCATTGAAGATGATGAAAGAAGTTATTGAAATAGAGTCGAAATAAACTGACGGATGACTCCATCCTTTGGATACAGAGCACTATTCATCTGATAATAAATTTGACCTTGAATTTTAAAACAATAAGGACCTGGCCTTCTATTTTTAAAATCAATAATATTTGCATTAAATGAGGCGAAAGCAAATGAACTATTATAGCATCTAATACATTGCATAAAGTGAGATGATTTAGAATGCGATCCATCTAACAATACTTTTAATTCATGCGGATACTCTTTTGATTGTAGTTTTACACCACCATGGACACAGCAATCGTTATAAGAATTTTTATTCCATGTACCTATTCATCACTAAAATGTTTAGCATCACAATGCTGACATACATAATTCATTCTTCCAAGATAATTTTCATTACAGACAACATCATGATTAGTCTTACTTTTTTTTGAGCTATCAAAATTTTCCAAATATAACACTTCTTTTCTTTTTTTAATATATCTTTTTTGTCTTGTATATTGTGTTTTTAACTTCAGTTCTTCTGAATTGTTATTAACAGATGACATTTCAACAGAGTCAGAAACTATCTTTGATTGCAAAATGTAATTAGTGCTAACTTCATTTTTAATACATAATTTTCTATCTACTTTTTCATTAGAAACTTCTTTTATCTTTTCACTATTTAATGTTATTCTTTTCTTTTGTAAGTGAAATTTAGAACCTGCAATATCGTTATCACATTGAATATTTGAATTACTCAAAAAACAATTTTGGTTTAAATTAACAATTCTAGTATTTAAACTTGTCATCACTTCCTTACCCTTAACATCATTAATTCGATTATCATTAGTGCCACAAACCTTAGACACATTATCTTTTGCAATAGGTAACTTTTTTTCTCATTTTTCTTTTTGCGATACCTTTTCTGTCTAGAATATTGCGTCTTTAATTTTAGTGCTCCTAATTCATTATTAACAGATGATACTTCAACGCATCTATTTTTATCTATATCTTCAATTAATAATTCTTGCTTTACTTTGTTCTTATCAAGATTTAATTTTATTCTTTTCTTTTGTAACTGACATTCAGAATCTGCATTATTGTTAGTACAATTAATATTTGAAGAACTCAAAAAACCTTCTTGATTTAAATTAACAATTTGATTATCTAAAATTGTAATAACGTCTTGAACGTTATTCATTCGATTATTATCAGTGGCCCAAATTTCCTTAGAAACATTATCTTTTTCAATAGATAACTTTTCTTTATTTTTCTTTTTGCGATATCTTTTTTGTCCAGAATATTGCGTCTTTAAATTTAATGCTCCCGAATGATTATTAATAGATGACACTTCTTTGCATCTAGATGACTTGTTACTTGTACCTGTAAAAACCACTTGTGGTTTAAAAGGATATACTCTACTTAATTAAACCAATTGATCCTTATTTACGTATCCTTTGTTAAGACAATCATAAACATGTAGCACTTATCCATCATAATAAGTACAAATCCAATGACCCCTTTTATTATCTCCACTAAACAATATTTGAATATATTTCTCACTTGCATTAACTTCCTTAATAAAATCGGGCGTCTGTAACAACAAAGTACTTTGCATACTAAAAACTAATCTTGATTCTCTTTCCAAAAGCTTTTGAAATTCATAAACGTGAATATCATCCAACATATCATATTTAGATACTTCAATCATATTATCAACATGAGAATACATATTTCCTTATAGTATTTGCAATTAATCACAATATTTATCAGTCAATCTAATTCAATCCAATTCAATAAACCAATCTAATAAACCAATCTAATAAACCACTCTAATAAACCAATCTAATAAACCAATCCAATAAACAAATCCAATAAACAAATCTAATAAACCAATCTAATAAACCAATCTAATAAACTAATCTAATAACCAATCTAATTAACCAATCTAATAAACCAATATAATAAGCCAATCTAATAAGCTAATATAATTAACAAATCTATTTCTATAATCCAATTCAATATAAATTCTAACCATTTAACCCGAACCAACTCCAAAAATCCAATTTCCAGTAACCAAATTCCAAAAACCAATTTCATCTACTGGAACACCTGAAATGAATTTTTAAAATTAGTAAACCGAAATTTTATATATCTCCTTTTTCATAAAAAATCGTATTTTTGCCTGTGTATATTACACAAAATTAATAATTTCTATTAAGATTAATGCGAGGGAAATAGATATAGTTTACTTAAATTTAATAGATTGTCAAAGTTATTATTTTTTTATTACAAAAAACTTTTTTTTACTTAAACATAAAAGGCATATTTTTTGTAATAATTTTTTTCAAAAACCAATTATTCTAGACTTATAACATACGGAAAAAAGGTTAGCATGTTGATTAATTCTACATTAACTGACTCTACAGATCCCAACTGTATAAGGCATAAGAAATAACAAACAGTAAAATCAATGATCGACTGTTCAATGACCGACTCTACAAATGCCGATATCCATTAATATGACAATTAGAAAACCCAACTATTCAATGACCGACTCAAAAAATTTCGATTCCCATTAATATGACAATTAGAAATCCCGTCTCTTCAATGACCGACTTTAAAATTTATAATTTTAATTAATATGAAAATTCAAAAACCCAATTCTTCAATGACCGATTCTGCAAATTAAAATTTTAATTAATAAGAGAATTGGATATCCCGACCCTTCAATGACCGACTCTACAATTTATAATTTTTATTAACATGACAATTGGAAATCCCGACTCTTCAATGGCAATTTTTTATTATTATCAAGAGTGATTAAGTATTCAGAAAAATTTTTTATTTATATTATTATTGGTTATTGTTAACGAAAACATAAAACTTTCTATGCGCCTAAAATTCTGAAAGGTGGGAAAAATCTGCTGGACAGCACTATATGGGTCAATCTCTAGAAAGGGACAAATTCGAAATTGAAATTTTATAAAAAAAAGTTGAAAAATCACTTTTATTATTAATCCTGTGGCAAAAGGGGGATCTTAATAAACCTATAAAATACGTGGTTACAATCTTTATTAACATTATTATTAAAAATTAATGTTTTTTATTCAGAATTTTTGTTGAAAATTTATCGAAACTAAAATATTTTAAAAATTGATGGAAATTACATAAAATTCGTTACTCGGGGGTTTTCGTGGTCGCTGATTACGAATCCGATATCAGTTTTTAAAAATCCAAAATGGCGCATTCAATATGGCGGACACTTTTTTGAAAAATTCATCGGATTTGCTTGAAACTCATTACTCGGGGGTTTTCGGTGTCGCTAATTACGAATCCGATATCAGTTTTCCAAAATCCAAAATGTCGGATCCAATATGGTGGACACTTTTAAGTAATAATTGGGATAATTTTAAAGTAGATACTCGTGTATTTTTAGGGTTGCTAATTTCAAAAATAAATTTTATTATGTTTGTATCCCGTAATGGTGGGGAATTTCGTGCGGTGGACAAAACTAATTCAATTCTAGGAAAGAATACCTCTCAAATATTTTACTTTATTCTTGATGAATCCGCCATTTTGGATTTTTAAAAACTGATATCGGATTCGTAATCAGCGACCCCGAAAAACTCAGAGAAACAAGTTTTAACCGAATCCGATGAATGTTTCAAAAATGAGTCCACCAGATTGGATCCGCCATTTTGGATTTTGGAAAACTGATATCGGATTCGTAATTAGCGACACCGAAAACCCCCGAGTAACGAGTTTCAAGCAAATTCGATGAATTTTTCAAAAAAGTATCCGCCATATTGGACCCGCCATTTTGGATTTTCAAAAACTGACATCGGATTCGTAATCAGCGACCCTGAAAACCCCGGAGTAACGAGTTTCAAGCAAATTCGATGAATTTTTTAAAAAAGTGTCCGCCATATTAGACCCGCCATTTTGGATTTTCAAAAACTGACATCGGATTCGTAATCAGCGACCCCGAAAACCCCCGAGTAACGAGTTTCAAACGAATCCCATGATTAATAAAGTCTGCAATTTAGGTACTGTATAATGGAAATATACCATCGGTAACGGAGGGGAGTTTTCTTTTATAAGACAGCTTCGAAATATGTTGATTGTGTTGCAAAAAAATAAATTTTATAAATAAATTAATAACATCTTTAGTTGTCTTTGTTTTTAAATAAAACAATGTGAATAAAATTATTAACAATTATTATTATTTACTTTCAAAAAACTAAATTTATTGCGGTAACGGAGGGGAGTTTTTATTATGTCGATGAAACTGACACACTAAAAATCCTTTTAAAACTGACTATTTTCTTTTTATTTCATCATTTTATGTAATGACCATAATATTTCAAATTTTTTATTTATTTTTCATAGGATCCGATTAAATCATGATGAATGATATTATTAGGAAGTAAAAGTTTTGAAAAATTATTATTATTTATTTAAAAAAAATCTAATGTACGGGTCATTTGTCCCGATTGTGAGAATGACCCATATATATTATATTATAATTATAATCTATATAAATACAATTCAAAGTTCAACTGTACATATTACAATAACATTACAGCGATATTATCTGGTAATATTGCTATAATATTACAGTCACATTAAAATGTAAATTAAATAAAAATGACTCTAAAATGCATTTCTAATAAATAAACATATATTTTATCATTACAAAAAAAATTTGAAATTTTTTCAGAACAGAGTAATATTGCTGTAATGTCACTGTAATATTGATCGGTAATACGACTATGAGGCGGAAATTTTAATGTGACTGTAATATTGAAGTAATATGACCGGACAATATTACCGCAAATTTACTGTATTATTACGAGCTACATAGGCACCCAATGATTACAGCAACCTTTTATTACCTTTAAGACTAATTTTTAACCTAAATAAAAAATAATCTTTTTTTTATGACAACATGAATTTTTTTATAATTAAAAACTTGGTACTTCACGGTGGTCTTGAATCAACTTTGAATGAAATGTCTTAGCACATCATTTTTTTTGCTGATTTGGGTTATTTGCACTCTAAATAATGTGTAAAAAATTTATAGCCCATAACTTGTCGAGCCGTTTTTATATAACCTTTTCGTTAATTTTTTTCTGTACAGTAACTGGTATAATTTCCGTAAATTGGCAAAAATATGTGCCTTAACATGTATTGTAATATTTAAACAAAACTGACTTATTGTGTCAGAAATATTATTTAAATTGTTATATTATATTATTTAAAATTAAAGAAAAGTATTAGGGTCAGTTGGGGTAAATCCGGATAGAGGGCAAATACGGACAAAAGGTGTTAGATCTTAATTTACAAATTAAAAATTCAGTTCGACGTCAATATTTTAAGCTCAGATCCTTTAAAAGAGATTCTGACTACTTCCATGATTTTATCTCGACAATTGTCAACAGGATAATTTGAAAACTTAGGGTAAATCTGGACAGAGCTTCTATTACATTTTAAAAAGTGGTGTAAGTAGTGTAATTCGATTAATCTTTAAAAAAGTCCGGCATATTGGATCCGGCATTTTGAATTTTCAAAATCTGACTTTGTATTCGTATTCAATGATCCCAAAAACTTTTCTTTATCAAGTTTTATTAAAATCCATTAAAATTTGTTAAAGCTATATATGTTTTTGATTATTACTTTTTGAATCGTTAATTGATTAACTTTTATGATACTACAACACTTAACTGATTCAACTTTTGTACATCTAGTATGAATTTTTTTCAAGTTGTTCTATCCCTTAATAGAGTAGTATACTTAAGATAACTTTATTTTAAACTTTTCTTAGAAACTAAGCTGTCAGGATTTACCCCAAATTTAAAGAAATTTTCTAAATCTTGGGGTAAATCCGAACAATAAAATGTAAAAAATTAAATATAAAATTTTATAAAAAATAAAAAATTAATCTAGGGAACTCAAGACAGAAATTAATGCAGTATAAAACGAAAGAATTCCCTTTTATTATAAAAAAACTTACATCATTTGTCAAAAATAGGTATTTTGTCCGGATTTACCCCAACTGACCCTATTTTAATTAATATTATGCTTAAATGCATAATTTGATACAAATATGTAACATTTTAAATAACAAACTGATGATTTTTTTAAAAATGAGTTTTCTCAAAAACGGCTCGACAAGTTATGGGCTATAAATTTTTTACACATTATTTAGAATGCAAATAACCCAAATCAGCAAAAAAAATGGATGTGCAAAGACTTTATATTCAAAGTTGATTCAAGACCACCGTGACTTGTTTAAGATTTGTTTAATCACAAAATTTGAAGCCACGTAAAGTATTTAAGAAATTATATTAATTTTTTAATAATACAAGGCAATCTCAAGGACAAGCTAAATGATTTTTTTAATTGATTCTAGATATTTCCGAGTAAATTAAAAAAGAATCAGCTGCTAAACATTTTTTGTGGATATTATGCAACAAATTTTTATTAACTAAAAATTAAGAATCATTCTTTTAATAATATATTACTCAGGTATTAAATAACAGTTTTTTTCTTTTTTATTACATACGTCATAATAATATATTACTATAATTATAAAATTATCATTTAAACGCTTTTAAATAACTTTAAAACATTAGTTCAATAAGAACTTTTCTAAACGTTTCAATGATATTTTTCAAAAAATTGAAATGAATATTTTCAAGGTTAAATACGTAACAATTTAATATTCTAATATAATTTTCAATTTTTTTTAAGAGTAAGGAGAGAAATAGTTTCAAAACTAATTTTAAAAAATTATAAATATTAATAAAAGTTAGTTTTTTGAGGCTATGCTGTGCACCGGTTGAAGTTTTAATAGATTTAATGTTTTTATAGTTTAATTATTTATAGTTTTCGGACAAAAAAAGAGACAGAAATGTCTAAAAATGATAAACACATTAACACTCTAGAAGATCTGGTATACTTTTTCAAAACTTTCGAAATTATTGACTCAAATTTTCCGTTTTTAGGAATTATTTTTTGTTAACTGACAAAGAATTAAATAATAACATTTATTGCTTTTTATTGTCATGTAATCAAACTTTTATTTCACAAAATAGCAGATTAAAATAATTTATTTTAATAATTTTATTTCATTATAAATCTCGCGTGTACAAAATAGCACCGGTTGCCGGTATTTTTAGACAAATTTTTAAAAACTTATACCTCCTTATCCTTATTTTTATTCACAAAACACGTGTTCTTACCTTTGCACTTTTTTCACTTCTATTTTTCTTTCCTAATTTTTTTAATTTTACGAAGAAGAAAAAACACGTGTTCTTTTTACTTCACATTTTTTTCACTTTTATACTTCCGTATTGTACTGTATAATCTGTGTTTTCTGTTCTCTCTGTTAATAAATGTAAACTACTGTTGACTCTCTGTGAACAAAGAAAATAAACCAATAGCAAGCATCACCGCTGCGTTTCTGACCAATAGCCGACCGTCATCATCGTTTTTCAGCCAATAGCAACCGTCATTATCGTATTTCAACCAATCGCGACCGTCACCATCATATTTTCAACCAATAGCGACCGTCATCATGAAATTTCAACCAATCGCGACCGTCATCATTAAATTTTCAACCAATAGCGACCGTCATCTTGCCAAGTCCAGCCAAAAAGAAAATCTATTTTTCTATTAAGGATAACGATGTTTCTAAAAGATACGTTTTTTAAATGAAATTTTTAGAAAAGGTAAGCAATACTGCAAGCATTATTATTTTAATTTTTTATAAATAAGGATGGAGTTTAGTGAAAAGTATAGTAACTTTAAATGATATTTGACTGTTGTGGTGTTAGTATAAAATTGTATTTTTAGCATTAAAGTTTATAGTTAAAAAAGAAATGGAATAGGCGCGCAAAATTTGTTCTATTATTAATGATAATAGTAATAAACATAATAATTATTATTTCTTTATTTTTTACTACTCTTATTAAAAATTATTTAAATGCTGTACCAAAAAAGATTAAAATAATCAATTTTTGGGAAAAATCATATTTATATTTTAAATACATATTGTTATTTATTAATCATTCTATTTTTTATATTTAAAATTAACCCTTTAACGACGAGATATGCTGCTTTTTAACATAAATTTCAAATGCCTACAATTAGTAAAAAGAAGCCATAAAATTTTTCAAAAGTCCATATCCTACTATTTTAGGGGTCGCTCTTTCGAATGGCGGGGTCAAAATTTTCAAAAAATGATATTAAACCCTTCTTTTTTTCAAAAATACTTAAGAATGGCATGTTTTTTGAATGAAATTTTTTTTAAAAGAATTTTTGTCTCCACCATAACATTTTTTAAATAGAACAAAAAGTATCAAAAACGTGTTCCCGATAGTTGTACTTGAAAAATATCCATTTCTAAATTTTATTTTTTTCGATTTTGAATTTAAAATGGAGCTTGAAGGACAAAAAAATTTCTTAATTTTACGTAAAAATCTAAAATGGCGAATCCAATAAGGCGGTCGAATTTTGTAAAACTTATTGAATACAGTTGAAACTCGTTACTAGGAGGTTTCTGGGGTCGCTGATCTCGAATCTGTAGTCCGATTTAAAAAATTCAAAATGGCGGATGCAATATGGCGACTTAATTGTTTAAATTATTCAGATTTACTTGAAATTTGTTACTCAGGGGTTTTTTAGGTCGCCGATTACAAATATTAAGTCAGATTCAAAAAATTCAAAATGGCAGAACCAAAATGGCAGCTTAGTTTTCCAAAATTACTGAGATCTGCATAAAATTTGTTACTCTGGGGTTTTCGGGGTCGCTGATTTTGAATATGAAGTCGCCTTTATCCTTTAAATAATTAAAGTTGCCCGATTCTCACCACGAGGAGGTAGGCGATATAGAGAATCATTTTTTCTTACTTTTTCAGTGATTTTTAATTTTTATATATATATATATATATTAATGATGCTATCACTCGGTCGACAAATTAGTAAGATGATGATAAAATCGATCACTCCGAGTCAGGATTTAATAAACAAAAAGATTAATTTCTTTTTTACGTTTCGACAGCACGGCTGTCCTCTTCAGAAACTACAATTTATTAAAAATTTGATATAAATTACAAACATTTTTTACAAAAGCAATTTAAAAAAAAATTATTACAATTATTACCGAAAGAAAATATTATATAACATGTGAGTCACACATTTCTTATATAAGACGAACGTCTTCGTCAAAGCAAGAACGATTAGACACTGATTCAAAATAGGCAACGTAAGTAAAATCGATAAAGATGAGGTGACTGACCCACCAGTAAACAAAAAGTAATGGAACAGAAGAAATGCCAAGGTTAACCTAAGTAGATAAGATTTACACGTGTTTCTTTTCATTGAAAAAATGGATATAATAGCTACTGAGATTTTGTGTATCATCTTTTTTGTTAACTGAATTTTTTTGCAAATTAATGTGGATCATTTCTGATATTAAACGCTTGTTATAATTAGTCTCATTGTCAAGTATTAAAAAATTATTCCAGTCAAAATTATGATTAAACTTGTCAGTGTGATCAGCAATTACATTAGTTCTAGAATTTGTATGTTCTTTAATGCGTACACCCACCATTCTTTTTGACTGACCAACATAAGAGGCAGAGCAATTTCTACAATTAATCTTATAAACAGTATTAACATTTTCAGTTTTGTTATTTCTGTCTTTAGCTTTTTTGACGAGGTTATGACTCATTTTTTTATTATCTGTAGGAACAGTTAAGTTATTATAATTTTTAAGAAACATTGAAGTATTCTCATAGAGAATGGGAACGTAAAAGACAAAAACAAAAAAACTGAAAATGTTAATACTGTTTATAAGATTAATTGTGGAAATTGCTCTGCCTCTTATGTTGGTCAGTCAAAAAGAATGGTGGGTGTACGCATTAAAGAACATAAAAATTCTAGAACTAATGTAATTGCTGATTATAATAACAATCTGAATCACAATTTTGACTGGAATAATTTTTTAATACTTGACAAAGAGATTAATTATAATAAGCGTTTAATATCAGAAATGATCCACATTAATTTGCAAAAAAATTTAGTTAACAAAAAAGATGATACACAAAATCTCAGTAGCTATTATATCCATTTTCTCAATGAAAAGAAACACGTGTAAATCTTATCTACTTAGGTTAACCTTAGCATTTCTTCTGTTCCATTACTTTTTGTTTACTGGTGGGTCAGTCACCTCATCTTCATCGATTTAACTTACGTTGTCTATTTTGAATCAGTGTCTAATCGTTCTTGCTTTGACGAAGACGTTCGTCTTATATAAGCAATGTGTGACTCACATGTTATATAATATTTTCTTTCGGTAATAATTGTAATAATTTTTTTTAAATTGCTTTTGTAAAAAATGTTTGTAATTTATATCAAATTTTTAATAAGTTGTAGTTTCTGAAGAGGACAGCCGTGCTGTCGAAACGTAAAAAAGAAATTAATCTTTTTGTTTATTGAATCCTGACTCGGAGTGATCGATTTTATCATCATTTTAATTTTTTTTGTTTTAGAAAATTTTTTTTTTCAATTTCTTTGTTCAGAAAAAGAAAGTACAAAATTTTTGGCTATGTGCATTAGCAAAGATTATTTAAACAAAGTAAAAACGGGAAAGTCGACAGTACATGAGACAGAAAAACAGCATTTACCTCGACACTGTTGCACCTCAAAATGCAAAATCCGAACAAGGAAATACTGCAAAACATGCAAGTTATATTACTATGACAATTGCTTCCAAAAAGCGCATAATACAAATTAATAGTTTTTAATAAAAAGTTGGAAAAAGTAAATTATAAAACTGAAAAAAAAATTAAAAATTACTGAAAAAGTAAAAAAAATGATTCTCTATATCGCCTACCTCCTCGTGGTGAGAATCGGGAAACTTTAATTATTTAAAGGATTCAAAATCAGCGACCCCGAGAACCCCAGAGTAACAAAATTTATGCAAATCTCAGTAATTTTTGAAAATTAAGCTGCCATTTTGGATCTGCCATTTGGAATTTTTTGAATCTGATTTCATATTTGAAATCAGAGACATAAAAGAACCCCGAGTAGCAAATTTCAAGCAAATCTGAATAATTTAAACAATTAAGTGGCCATTTTGCATCCGCCATTTTGAATTTTTTGAATCGGACTACAGATTCGTGATCAGCGACCCCAAAAACCTCCTAGTAACGAGTTTCAACTGTATTCAATAAGTTTCACAAAATTCGACCGCCTTATTAGATTCGCCATTTTAGATTTTTACGTAAAATTAAGAAATTTTTTTGTCCTTCAAGCTCCATTTTAAATTCAAAATCGAAAAAAATAAAATTTAGAAATGGATATTTTTCAAGTACTACTATCGGGAATACGTTTTTGATACTTTTGGTTCTATTTAAAAAATGTTATAGCAGAAAAAAAATTCTTTTAAAAAAATTGCATTAAAAAAACTTGACATTTTTAAGTATTTTTGAAAAAAAGAAGGAATTAATATCATTTTTTAAAAAATTTTCACCACGCCATTCGAAAGAGCGACCCCAAAAATAGTAGGATATGGACTTTTGAAAAATTTTATGGCTTCTTTTTACTAATTGTAGGCGTTTGAAATTTATGTTAAAATGCAGCACATCTCGTCGTTAAAGGGTTAATATAAATAATGATGCAAAAGTTATTTTTAGTTAACCTCAAAAAATTAAATTTCCAGGTTAACGCATTGGATGCTGTGGAAAAAAGCTACTGTACAGTTACTACGTGAAATAGAAATTATAATGTGATATCAAAAGTAAATTTGTACTGAAATTATTTTTACAGTATGCAGTTAATTTTTCAAATTTGTTTTGGAGGACAGTTGTCTATGCGACAAAAGTAATAGTTCTAAAAGTATTTAAGCAAACTGCTCAGCAACATTTTTCCAGAATCTTGTTTATAAGGTAATTGATACAATATTTTCGAAAGTATTAAAATTATATTCTATAAACTATTATTAAATATTAATTTTTTTTATTGAAAAATCTATTATTTTTATAGATGTGCATTTAAGATGAAGCAGAAAACAGTCATTTAGGATATAATGTGCAACATAACTAAAAATTTTTAATTCGAGCATTATTTGCGTTTATTACAAAGATACTTATAAATAATATTCTGACAATTTTGTACTATTTCATGACGCTTCTTCATTATTCTTTGTTGATAAATAACTTGTCGAGAAATACATATATATATATATATATATCTTTACAGAGGGTACATCTCATCCTTCAGATATTCAAAATTTGCAGAGCCACTGTTCGCGCCTTGACAGTATTTCAATAAAAAAATTATAAAATAAATTGGTTTAAAGAATTTAAATAACATTTTTAGAAGTAATTTCATGTTTTAAGTAATTTATTAAGAATTGTATTAATAAACAAATTAAAATTCCCGAGATAAATAAATTTTATTAAAATTCTGTAAAATAAAATATTGAATTCTTTTGAAAAATTTCACAAATAATATTTTTTTGAAACACTAACCAATAAAGTTGAGTTTTACACACAAAAACTGTAAAGTACTTGTTTTTATAACGGTGTTAGAAGGAGTACTTTACGCACCGTCAGGAGTGCGTAAAGTAATTTTCAGTAGGTAAAATTATTACTTTACGCATTCGTGTGTCTGTTGGTTAAAAAACAATCAAATAAATCTTTTAAATGGCAATTTACATTCTGATTTCCTTATTTTAGCTTCTAGAATTTTTCATTTTACAGTTCGCCTACAGGGTTGCCACGGTCAAAATTCTTCTTCATCTTGTTTGCTTAAATTTTTGGTTTTTTCAGATTCACTCTCGTCGCAAATGAAGAAATGTGGATTCGTATCAAGAAAATTTAGGTTCCATGGAAGAAGAAAAGTGGCAATAAAAAAAACAGCTTTAGATCTTTTGAAATTTGAGGAAAATTTTATATTCCGATTCAAATAAAGTACAGCGGAAACTCAAGACTGATGGCGAAATTGAAAGTGTAAATGAGAAGGAAGATAAAATAAAATATCAAGGGAATAAGCCGTCAACAAGAAATGAAAAATATAAAGGCAAGGTCCAATAGTCCAGTCGCCCTGTGAAAAAAGTTGTCATTTTTTGCCAAAATTGATACCTGAAGTCTGATTGTGGATTCATACAGTGTGGGATGGTAGTATGAATATGTATATATTTCCCACTCGAGATTTTATAAGCTGCGCATTATAAACAATTTTAAAGGTACCGAAAAACAGTTTTTTGATTACCGTTCTTTCCCATCAAATAAAAGGAAGAAAAGTTGTTAATAAAAGTTATAGAGCTCGGAATTACCTTAAAAATGATGGGTCAAATGTTAAAATTGGTTCATTTGTTTACGTGCAAATGCATTTGAACCACTAAAAATGTAATTTTCTTATTTGTTGAATAACTTGAACAAAAATTAACACATTCTTTCTATATTCTTCAAAAATATACTTCTCAAGACTCTCAAGATGTGTGCCAAATCTGCATCCGATTCGATAAATAGTTTATGAGAAATTCAATTTATTAACTAAAAACCTGATTTTTTAATATGGAATTTCTACATTTTTGGCCTAAAGAAAATCAATTTTTTTGTTGGGTTCTCTTCATAAAATACCAATTTATCAGTCACAATTTGTAGCAAATTGAATTTTTACAAAAAAAGGGTTTTTGGGGGAAAGAAATTTTTTGCTTATAAACAAATGAACACAACATCAACAATTTTTATTTTAACAATCAAAAAACTGTTTTTTTGAACCTTTAAAATTGTTTATAACGCGTAGCTTATAAAATCTCGAGTGGGAAACATATACATATTCATACTACCACCCCACACTGTATGAATCCACAATCACACTTCAGGTATCAATTTTGACACGAAAAAACACAGAGCGACTTAACTACAATGTAAGGTTGAAAAAAAAGAAAGTGATAAATTCGCCAGTGAAATTTTATTAGAATTAAGAATGAACTTTGGACCTTATTTTTATTGTGAATTTTTTCTTTTATCAGACTGCTCATCAGTAAAGCTTTTATTTGATATTTGTGCAAATTACTATTGTTTTGGTTATTTTTTTTAATTTACGACAATTTTTTCTAATTACTATCGTGTTTTTTCAATAAAGTTTTTAAAAATTGTGGTCGTCATTTTTATAGTAAATTTTTTTGTAAATTTCAAATATTGAGGTTTACAAGAAAACATAAGAACATTTCTTTGTCAGTTTCAGCCAAATCGTTTAAAAATTCTAAATTATGAACTTTAACGCCAGTTAAAAGATATTTTTTAAATAGTTTAAAAATATTTTTCTATTGCAAATTTTTTTGCATAAATGGCTAATTCATTTATATTCGAGGCATGCGGTAAATGCAATTGAAATAGTCAGTAATAACAATATCATTTGAACATTTATTGTATTCTTTATAATTAATAAACACTAGTAGTATAATAAATTCGAATGTTCATTAAAAAGCTAGATTTAAATTTTTAATATCAGTGTTATTTAAGTATGTTATTATATGGTCAATGCAAGCAGCTGCAATTACGCTAAACACATACACATGTATACTCGCATATATAGTTTACCCAAAAAAAATTGTTTTGTCTTTTTCGAAAATGTAATGGGAAGAATTTTGTATATATTATATATTGTGTATATTATATATGAGCGATTCCATGTTAAGTGATCAAGGTGGAGAAAAATTTTTCTCTAATCGTAGCAAAACTTGAGGCTTTTGTAGTACTCATAGATAGTAATTTTTCGTGAAAATATTTTTTTACCTAGTCCAATATTTTCCGAGGGGGAGGGGGTTAAATTTTTATGTTTTTCAGTACAATGATTATTTCAATAATTTTTTACTCTTAAACAATTAAACATACAAATTTGACAAAGTACATTTTGGATAGGTTTTTTCATCCTCTTTCGATTGGAAATAATCATTTTGAAAAAAAAAATTTTTTGACCCAAAAAAATCAAAATTAAAAATAAATTTCAATTTTTGAGGGAGATGGATACGATTTTTTTTTAAATGAAAGCTGAGGTTTTTTCCTAAAAGGACATATAAATGATAAAGTGGGACTAGAATGTTTAAACATTGAAAAAAAGAATTTTCTCCAAAACGGAGCTAAAAACCGGGTTTAGAGCGCTCCTAAAAGGACATATAAATGATAAAGTGGGACTAGAATGTTTCAACGTTGAAAAAAAAGAGTTTTCTATTCGCTGGAGCGCTCTAAACCCGGTTTTTAGCTCCGTTTTGGAGAAAATTCTTTTTTTCAATATTAAAACATTCTAGTCCCACTTTATCATTTATATGTCCTTTTAGGAAAAAACCTCAGCTTTCGTTTAAAAAAAAATCGTATCCATCTCCCTCAAAAATTGAAATTTATTTTTAATTTTGATTTTTTTGGGTCAAAAAATTTTTTTTTCAAAATGCTTATTTCCAATCGAAAGAGGATGAAAAAACCTTTCCAAAATGTACTTTGTCAAATTTGTATGTTTAGTTGTTTAAGAGTAAAAAATTATTGAAATAAACATTACACAAAAAGACCCCTTGATCACTTGACGTGGAATCGCTTATATATATATATATATATATATATATATATATATATATATATATATATATATATAAATTGAAAAAAATCAAACAACTTTTTGAACTAAAAATATATATATTTAATTTCAAAACATATTTTGTTATTGAATTAATTTTAATTTTTAATGAACGAAATTTACTATGCATTGAATCAAAATTATTATGTTTGAATCAAACGTCATTTTTGGTTGACTGTATGACTAAGATAATTATGTGTGATTTTAGTATATTGTTTTCTTAGAGAAAATGTTATTTTACTTTTTTATAGTTATTGCTAAATGAATTTTTTTGCAACTTTTTAAACAAAATTTTATTTCTTCTAAATGAATAAATCTATTGAAATAAGTCAAGCTTGAATATTAAGGGGATAAGATATACTTTCGTTTAGAATTAGAGACTTCTTAAAGAGTTTATTTTTGAATAATTATTTTAAAAATTTGCTATAAAATTTTTTTTTAATTTTCTGCGCCTTTAAAAAATTTAAGAAAAATTTCAACATAATTATAACTATTAGAAATAAAAATATATAGTGCAACAAGATTATACTTAGTTTTTTATCAATTTTATGGTTATATAAATGTTATCTCTACAGTATTTTGTTTATTTCGTAGAAGCAAACAATGTTTTAATTCAGAAAAACATTAAACTCGCATCTCCACTGCAATATAATTTTGATAGTAACTTTTTAAAAATCGTTGCTCATAAATCTTTTTAACGAATTTTGATTTCTTATAGTTTTTATTTTATGTTGGAATTTTCAAAAAAAAAAAATTTTAATACGCAGAACTAACTAAATAATTATTAAAAAATAAACTCTTTCAGAAGTCTCTAATTCTAAACGAAAGTATATCCTATCCTTTTAATATTCAAGCTTGATTTATTTCAATCGGTTTATTCATTTAGAAGAAATAAAATTTTGTTTAAAAAGTTACAAAAAAATTCAATTTGCCGTAACTTTTATAAAAAAATATTTTTATTCCTGTTTTTTGGTAAACACATTCCTAAAGTTATAGTGTCAAAATTTGTGAAGTGAGCTATCATTTTTGGATAAGTGAGTATTTTTTATAATTTTAACTTTTTTCTACTCTATACGATGAAATAAAAATAAAAGTTGAACAGTTTTGCGAAATTTTAATTTTTACAATAGTTATTGTTAATAACATTTTTTTGTATTAATTTCGAAATTATTAATTATCTATCGTTCTACAAAAGGAATCAATTTGATTTTTGGAATGGATAATAAGGAATTATACTACTTTTGATTAATATTTGTTATTACATAAAATTTAAAAAATAGTGAAAATTATAAACAATTTATTTAAACAATTAAAAATATTTTTATGTTCTCCCAACATTTTAAAAAACTTTTTTATTGAATATTACTCCTTTTTTAATCATGAATAATCACAAAAAAGAAAAGTAAGTATTCTTAATTACGAAAAAGGGTAATTAAGGTTTTTCTCTGAGCGCGCACAGTGGGGCGAAATAATTTTTTTTGGAAAAGTCAATGTGGAGACCACAATTTTTAATAAAATTTCAAATATTTTTTTTTAAATTAAAGGTGAGTTAATTCCGCATCAAAACAATGAGTGACATTTCAAAAAAAAAATTTATTTTTATTTATTTAACAATAAAAAAGGAAATTTTTTTTTTCTATTTAACATTGTCATTTTGTAAAAATTTTAAAAATTTCTTTGGGTTTAGTCGTTCTTGATACAGAAATTTCTAAAAAAGAAGACAAAAATTCGCTAACTAAATAAAAAAAATGTTTTAAATGTTATAAACAATTAAATGATCAATAGCCTTATTTATCAAATTTTATGCCATTAAGACACTAAACTATTATTTATGACAGGAAATGATACACTACCAGTCAAAATTGAGAGACCACCCATTTTCAGATGATTGAAAAACATTTTAAAACAGAAATTGTATTGAACCTAAAATTTTTTTATTTTATTTTTTGAAAGATGTTAAAATTTTAAAGAGAACAAGATGTTTTAGAAGTCATTTGGCCAATATTAAATTTAGATATTTTTAAAAAATCGTCATTTTCAATGTTTTACAAAAATTTGAATAACTTCTAAAATAATGTACGCTTTTTAATGATCTTAGGCTTATTTTGAAGGTCATTTGTTATACTATAAGACTTACTTATAGGCATTAACGTGTAATTTTTTTCTTAAAAAATGCAGGTCGTCAAACTTGGACCAAAAAAATTCAAAAAATTTGGAACAATTTTTCTGTACTAAAAACTATTCTAAAAAATATTTTAAACATCATATGGTGTAGATTTTTCAAGAAAATTTAATTAAAAAAATACATTTGAATTTTAAAAGTTATATTTCTGTTAATAAGAATGTTCCAAATTTTTTGAATTTTTTTGGTCCAAGTTTGACGGCCTGCATTTTCCAGGAAAAAAATTACACGTTAATGCCTATAAGTTATTCTTATAGTGTAACAAATGACCTTTAAAATAAGCCTAAGATTATTAAAAAGCGTTCATTATTTTAGAAGTTATTCAAATTTTTATAAATCATTGAAAATGACGATTTTTTAAAAATATCTAAATGAATTATTGGCCAAACGACTTCTGAAATATCTTGTTCTTTCCAAATTTCATCATCTATCAACAAATAAACAGAGAAAAAATTTAGTTTCAATAAATCTTATGTTTTAAAACGTTTTTCATTTGCCTAAAAATGGGTGGTCTTTCAATTTTGACCGGTAGTGTAATAAAATAATATCTTTTATAATTCTTAACTATTTGATAAATAGTTGACAATTGTTTATAACAATTTTATAAACAAATGAATAAATTTTTCATTTTTTGATAGTTAAATACTTAATGTTTTTTTACTTTATCAACCACACGTATTTTGTCAATAATTTTATTAAATATTTTTTTTGTAAAATCAAGCATACTTTAATTTCATAGTTTAGTAGACTACAATTTTGCCCTGAAATAAATTCTGGTTTAATAATATTATAGTATACTAAACTAAAAAATTAAACTATTCTTGATTTTACAAAAAAGATAAAAAATGCGTAAACATTGAAATTTCTGCATCAAGAATAACTAAACCCAAAGAAATTTTAAAAAATTTTACAAAATGACAATGTTAAATAGAAAAAAAATTTTCCTTTTTTATTGTTAAATAAATAAAAATAATTTTTTTTAAATGTCTCTCGTTGTTTTGATGCGGAATTAACTCACCTTTAATTTAAAAAAAAGTATTTGAAATTTTATTGAAAATTGTAGTCTCCACATTGACTTGTCCAAAAAAATTATTTCGCCCCACTGTGCGCGCTTATAGAAAAACCTGAATAACTTTTTACCTAATGAAGAATACTCACTTTTCTTTTTTTGTGATTATTCATGATTTAAAAAGGAGTAATATTCAATAAAAAAGTTTTTTAAAATGTTGGGAGAACATAAAAATATTTTTAATTGTTTAAATAAATTGTTTATAATTTTCACAATTTTTAAAATTTTATGTAATAACAAATATTAATCAAAAGTAGTATAATTTCTTATTATCCATTCCAAAAATCAAATTGATTCCTTTTGTAGAAGGATAGATAATTAATAATTTCGAAATTAATACAAAAAAATATAATTAACAATAACTGTTGTAAAAATTAAAATTTCGCAAAACTGTTCAACTTTTATTTTTATTTCATCGTATAGAGTAGAAAAAAGTTAAAATTATAAAAAATACTCACTTATCCAAAAATGATAGCTCACTTCACAAATTTTGACACTATAACTTTAGGAATGTGTTTACCAAAAAACAGGAATAAAAATATTTTTTTATAAAAGTTACGGCAAATTGAATTTTTTTGTAACTTTTTAAACAAAATTTTATTTCTTCTAAATGAATAAACCGATTGAAATAAATCAAGCTTGAATATTAAAAGGATAGGATATACTTTCGTTTAGAATTAGAGACTTCTGAAAGAGTTTATTTTTTAATAATTATTTAGTTAGTTCTGCGTATTAAAATTTTTTTTTTTTGAAAATTCCAACATAAAATTAAAATGATGGCTCACTTCACAAATAATTTTGACACTATATAGAAATGTTTTTTGAGCATTTTAATTTTAAAAATATACTTTTTATTTTTAGAGAAAATTTCATGAATTCTGACCAAAGTAATTCGATTTTGCTAAAAATAAAACTAATTATTTTATACTAGAAATTGATTTTTTTTAAACTTTTTGAGAAATGAGCATATTGGGCTAAAATTTTCTTTATTTTCTTCATTCGATTGTTGAACTATCCAACTATTACTATTTCTTGTAGTAAAAAATACTTATAGTAATTATTGCAGTATTCACTTTTAAAAATTGCATTAAGAATTTTAATTTTTAAATCGTCATTGTAATTTTCATTAAATTTTGTCATACTTTTTACATTCAGTATGTTGTAAATATTACTTGTAGAAATTTTTAAGTTATTACTCGAGCATGTAAAGTAAATAAAAATAACTTTAAAGTCTATATTTAATGAATAAACAAGAATTTTATTCATATTTTGTCATTAGAAACAAAATTCCCAAGCTGCACGTAAGCTTATAGTGACATCACTGTAATATTACACTGGAGATTCGTAATCTCCACTGCAATATTACAGTGATCCCGGCTGGTACTAGCGCGTGTCGTCCGAGCGTCCAACCGGTTCTTAAATTGGGAGCCTAAATTGTAGACCTATATTCAGTAGTTTATAATTTCGAAAATATTGAGTTTAGAAAAAAATTGTCAAAGAATGAAAGTTTTAGATTTATTTCGACTTTTAAGAAATGTAAACAACATTTTTTTAGAAACAAATTAAGTTTTCCTTTTAAAATAAACGTTTATTTTTAGATTCCGGTACTGCACATGTTCTAAATCAGTTTATATGAATATAATATAAGTTTTAAACCATTTTATTTCGAATAAAGTCGTTGCGGCCTAATTTAAAAAAAAATTGATACTTTTAGAATTGAATCTGTATGATCTCTGAATAACGAAATGAAAAGAATAATATTAAAATATGTATTACTTTTCTCTAAATATGAGTGTAAAGTGGAGAAGGTACGAAAAAATGGCACTTTTTTAGCAATTAGAAAATATTGAAAAAAGTATTGACAAATTCTTCAAAGTGCAAAAAGAATCATTGATTCATGTTTAAATTAGTTTCAGAAATTTCAGAATTTTTTATCACTTTTTAAATTTTTCCTTTAAATATACAAGAAATATTGAGTTGAAAGTACGCGATTTCTGAATTGCTGCGTACTTTACAACTTAATAACTCTGTTAAAGAAAAATAAAAAAATTTGTCACTTTCTCACCTTCTAAATAACAACGAAATCTATACACTCAAAATTTTTTAGTTTAAATGTAGAAACTTTAAAGTGTTACGTCAAATCGAGAAACCATTTTAAAATATACTTAACGTTCCTCGTTTTAAATTAGTATCAATAAAGAATCTAATTTAGGATGAGGATAAGTCAATGAGCCTATTAAAAGTTGTGAGAGAATAATTTATTTAAAAACCACCAAGAAAGAAAAGTATTGACAAAAATACAATGAGTATAGTTTTAAATTATAAACCTTACTTTTAAGAATAACGATTACTAGTGTTGAATGATGTGGTGATATTATCTGATAATCCGATCTTGAATGGTGTTGAGGGCTGATCGCAAAAGGAGCCTCAAACAGTTGTCCTTAATGTTCGTGTATTAGTCCTCTTGTTTACACTAATGAGATAGTGTATTGTATTTGGTAATATTTGCTTTCTTCCAGACGGACGTCGCCTCCTTAGCTTTCGATGCTTCGAAATTTAGAATGTGTTGTTTCAATATAAAATAGATACTTGAATTTATTTTCAAATTGATATTTTTGAAAATAGTAAAATTGTTTTAGAGGAAACACTTTCAAAATAATACTTGGGGATAAACTGTTGATCCCTTTTTAGATTATACTTGGAGTTCACTTGACGATGGTAGATTTATTACTGATTGATTTCCAAAAAATTATTCTCTTTCTTAAAGATGTTATAACGCTGGTTTCCAAATTATTACTCTCTTTCTTAAAGATATTATGAGGCTGGATTCCAAATTATTACTCTCTGCTCTAATCAGAAAGGTTCACCCTTTTTATATAAAAATTTCCTCATTAGACTAATGCTCATAGCTACTACAATCGTCTCGACCTTAATAGATGTCTTTGCGCAAGACATCGCTTCGACCTTTTATTGAGTTGAGGTCGCAACTTTGTCTTTGATCCTCAGGCGTGTGGTGCGTTTACATATTAATAATCTGTGTCTTCGATCTTGAATTTCTCGTAATCGTTATTCTTTCGACATTCTTTTGAAATACTATTCTTTCCTGAATTTGTAAAAATGAACGTATAATATAATTACAATATTCGTTAGGAAATATACTGGATATAATGCAAATTCGAAACATACATAAAAATAACAATTATAATATTTGTTAGAAAATATATCTAATATAATGCAAATTTAAAACATACATAAAAATAATAATAAAAAGTACTGCATATCATATCATGATGAAATACATTATTTTAATAGAAGATATATGTATTATCGATTAAATATAATATATGAAAATAAACATATACGTGAAAACATATAATTAAATTAAGTATATTAATAAGAAGTTACGGACGTTACAAAAGCTAAAGTTAAAAATGAAAATTAATTTCAAACTCTATTACATTCACTACTTTTAATTAAATATTTTTTAAAAATAATAACTGTTTTAAAAACAATAATTTCTAAAAAATTTTCTTGAATTTCATCAAAAAATTAATAATTTTTTTCTAATTATACAAAAATTGTTCTGAAAGAGACAATTATTAAAATTTTACCAAATTTTAATTGTTTGTGAATCTTTGACATTATAAATTCAATATTTTTAATTTCATATTTCCAAAAATAATAACATTTTTGAACTATTTTTAGAAAGTTTGTATGAAACAATAATATTCAAAAATTTTTATTACAATTCATCAAGAAATTTATTATTTTCTTTTAAATTATATAATAAATTCTTTAAGAATTATAATTATTAAATTTGTAAAATAATGAAAAAGGCCTATTTTACGGTTTTTAAAGATGACATTTATTATTTTAATCCCAACTAGTTTCAAGCCATATATGGCTCCTAATCAGGGGATGAATATTTCACAAATACATAATCCAAAAAAAACAGCACACAAAAGATTTCAAAAAGGATTAAATTTTTAAATTATCCTTTAGAAAAAAATATAAGCATGTACCAAAAAATTTTTCAAAAAATTCCTTATTATTATCCATATTTTTTTTTTTTATTTAATTAATTCAAAAAATTTTGTAGAATTATATTTTTTTCTAAAGGATAATTTAAAAATTTAATCCTTTTTAAAATCTTTTGTGTGATGTTTTTTTTGGATTATGTATTTATGAAATATTCATCCCCTGATGAGAAGCCATATATGGCTTGAAACTAGTTCGGATTAAAATAATAAATGTCATCTTTAAAAACCGTAAAATAGGCCTATTTCATTATTTTACAAATGAATATTTAATACGGTCAAACAAACAAAAACTACTATAATTATTAAAATTTTATCAAATTTTAATTGTTTGGAAATTTTTCAAAATTAAAAAACTAGTATCATTCAAAAATTATTTTTAAATATTTTTTTCTCGTAAAAAAGTAGATTATAAGTAAAACATACTTAATTTGTATTTTTTTGAATTGATACCTATGATCATGAAATGCTCGGACGATTTAATCAATCCCGTGATTAAAAATGTGCTAAATTTGGTTGAAAAAGGAGATATAATTAAAATTAATGATTTCCTGATGGAAAAAAATGATGATTCGAACGACGAATACTGTACCCATGTGAAAGGAATTCGGAAAATTTCCAGAAGCGGTTTCCGGCAATTTGCGGGAAGCAAATTCAGCTAATAAGCGAGACAATCTAACCCTTCATTTTATGAATCTTTATTAATTAAAAAGTATATTTAATATTTGAAATTTTTTTTTCTCATAAACATAAATCCATTTTTTGTGTGTCAATTTGATTTAATTATTCCAGAATAAAAGTTTATAATTAAACCAGATTTAATTAATTTCCCGAAAATTTCCTGAAATCTAATTTATTTTGACAGGAGATATTCTTCCGGAAGATATTTTCTTCCGCAAATAAGCGAGACAATCTAACCCTTCATTTTTTAAATCTTTATTAATCAAAAAGTACATTTAATAATTGATAATTTTTTTTCTCATAAACAAAAATCCATTTTTTTGTGTGTCAATTCGAATTAATTATTCCAGCTTAAAAGTTTATAATTAAACCAAATTTAATTAATTTCCGGAAAATTTCCAGAAATATAATTTCTTTTGACAGGAGATATTCTCCTGGAAGATATTTTCTTCCGCAAATAAGCGAGACAATCTAACCTTTCATTTTATGAATCTTTATTAATCAAGAAGTATATTTAATATTTGAAATTGTTTTTTGTCATAAACATAAATCTATTTTTTGTGTGCCAATTTGATTTAATTATTCTAGATTAAAAGTTTGTAATTAAACCAAATTTAATTAATTTCCGGAAAATTTCCGGAAATCTGATTTATTTTTACAGGAGATATTCTCACGGAAGATATTTTCTTCCGCAAATAAGCGAGACATTCTAACCTTTCATTTTATGAATCTTTATTAATCAAAAAGTATATTTAATATTTGAAATTTTTTTTCTCATATGGGTCATTCTCTAGAAAGGGACAAATTCAAAATTGAAATTTTATTAAAAAAAAGTTGAAAAATCACTTTTATTATTAATCCTGTGGCAAAAGGGGGATCTTAATAAACCTATAAAATACGTTGTTACAGTCTTTATTAACATTATTATTAAAAATTAATGTTTTTTATTCGGAATTTTTGTTAAAAATTTATCGCAACTAAAATATTTTAAAAATTGATGGAAATTACATAAAATTCGTTACTCGGGGATTTTCGTGGTCGCTGATTATGAATCCGATATCAGTTTTTAAAAATAAAAAATGGCGCATTCAATATGGCGGACACTTTTTTGAAAAATTCATCGGATTTGCTTGAAACTCGTTACTCGGGGGTTTTTAGTGTTGCTGATTGTGAATTTCAAGTTATTTTCGAGAAATTCAAAATGGCGAATCCAAGATGGCGGACGACTATTTAAGAAAATACTTTAATTCACTTGAAAATCGTTACTTGGGGGTTTTTAATGTTGCTGATTGTGAATTTCAAGTCATTTTTGAGAAATTCAAAAAGCAGGGATGGCTGATTACGAATTTTATGTCACTTCTGAAAAATTAAAATAAAACAAAATCATTTGTTAAGTTCTTAAAAATATATTACACTTTAGGCATTAAAAAACAAGTTTTCTTGAAAAAAGTTTCGAATAAAATAAACATATCAACATGTTTAAGGGGATCCCACATACCGACAATGCAGATCTAAAATGGTAAAAACTCTGCAACGACCGTTTCTTGGAAAATATAAGATATTATGAACTATAAATTTGACAAACTCACTTTTTAACATAAATATACAGGATGAGTATTTAATTTGTTAAAGTTATTGAAAAAAAATTATTCATAAAAAGTTAAATATGAGCAGTTTCCAACAGCCTAAACTGCAACGACCTTTTCTTGAAAACAACAAAATCAAAATAACTTTTCCATTTGACAAACTTAATTTCAATAAAAAATACACAAATAAGATTCATTATATTTGAAAACAAGAATATAAAACTTTAATTTATGTAAACTATTTTGTATAGCAATTTGCAACAAGAAGAACACATCTGACAGATGTTTAGTGATACATAGAACCAAGAGATGGCGCCAAACGTACCAAAACTAACAAATTTTCATTATTTTTAACTTTAAATTAACAACAATGAGACATAATGTCTTCTTTTCGAGTGAAAATTCATTAGTGATAAAAGATACACAATGGGAGAAATATATTTTGTTCAAATTGTTAAAAAAAAACTAATGTTAGTAAATTAAATATCATGTGCTACCGAACAGCTGTCACTTATACACTTTGGGAAGAATAAAGTTTTTATTTATTTCTGAATGGCAAATGAGTCTCATCCTGTGTATTTTCCTACTAAATTAAATTTCCCAAATGGAAAAATTATTTTGTTTCGTTGTTTTCGAGAAATGGTCGTTGCAGTTTGAGCTGTTGTCAAAAGACCTGTTACATGAAAACTGTTCATATTTAATTTCTTATGAATAATTTTTTTCCTGTGTATTTATGTTAAAAAGTGAGTTTGTCAAATTTATAGGTCATAATATCTTATATTTTCCAAGAAACGGTCGTTGCAGATTTTTAGCCATTTTAGATCTGCATTGTCGGTATGTGGGATCACCTTAAGGCGGTGTCAAAGTCGATTGGATTTTTGCATTGAGCTTCAATGGGAAAATCCAATCGACTTTGACACCGCCTTAAGGCAATATTTATATTGATTACTATGCCTACAAACTTACACGTCACAAAAATCTAGAGCCTTAAGTGTCTTTATAATGTGCAGCAAAAAAGGTGATATACAACGAAGTGAAAGAAATATAATGTAACAGGTAAGTAGATAAAAAAACGAAAAGTGTTATAATTTAAAAATGTACTCTTGAAAGGCGTACATCAAAAGGATGGGAATATTACAGGTAAGTTTTTCAACGATTAATAACAATAATTATATAATATTCCAGATGCAGCGACAACGGCGGCGTACATCGAAAGAATGGGAATATCACTGGTGAGTTTTTTAACTATTTATGTCACAAAG
Source organism: Leptopilina myrica (nomen nudum) (assembly GCA_032872475.1). Lineage (NCBI taxonomy): Eukaryota > Metazoa > Arthropoda > Insecta > Hymenoptera > Figitidae > Leptopilina > Leptopilina myrica (nomen nudum). The sequence continues at coordinate 14,114,305 of CM065462.1, read as the reverse complement.
GTGATAGTGTGCCTTGATTTAATCTGAATCATCCATTTGTTCGATTAAATAGTTTGGATTTACGGGTGGAGGCCTATTTCCTGCATCCATTATTGTTTGGAATATCCTTGATGATGGATAATGAACGTTTGGTTCATTTCGGGCATATCCTAATAACCAAAGGACACTTGCTACGTGTGCACATGTACCAAGTGTACGAGCACCACTTTTACATGTGCAATAGTAACCAACAATAGGGTTTTCTTCATTTACTTCGGCATGATCTGTGTGCTGTTCTTCTAAAGGTTTGTATGCAATCCACAATTGATGCAATGTTTGGTTTCTGAATCTTGATCCTATTTTTATTCTTATGAGACCAGGAATAGCTCTTTGATTTTGTGGATTTAGTACTTCTAGAAATATTTCCTCCTCATTTTGACGCTGGATTTTATCTTGCACGTAAGATGGTGCCAATCTAACTTGATAGACGCCAAAAGTCAAGTCTTTCAAGTACTGCAGTGTTAATTGCGGAAAGTCAGGCAGTAATGCTGCATTTAATGCAATCCATCGACGTGCATTTCTTGTATGCAGCATTTCAACTTCTACAAGTTGCTGCACAACGTTTACTTCTTCCGCTCTTCTTAACATACGTGCTGCTAACTCAGCGTTTGCTCCCTCCATATGAATAGTTGGATGAAAACGATTGATGATAGCACCTGCTATTTGGTAGAAATCGTTGAGATTGTGGATATGCGGATGCAATATTATGTTTCCCAAAAACTTAAACATAGTTTTCAAATGTCCGTTTCGCATTTCCACAATCCAACGGCTCTTTGTTACCAACCGCGATTAATTGGCTTCCTCAGTTGTTAATTGACGCTGTTGTGGTTGAAGTAATGCACGCATTTTCCAGATAATTCCACGGTTCGTAAGCATTTCCGTCTCATCACGGTAACCTCTGTCGACAATCATAATCGAGCCTTCCTGAAACCATTCACTCATTCTGTCATTGTCTCTGTTGAACTCGTTACGCAGTATCGACGCATCGTTATTTCTGCTATCGGAGAAATATGGACCTTGGATAGCTAAAATGTAACCATCTGGTGCTACAATTAAAACTGGTTTCAGTAAGTGAGAACTTTTGTGAAGGCAAAATGATTGGCGTAAGGCTTGAAAGTTACTACTTTTATGAATGTAGCTGTAGGTACCGTCCATGCATGCAATTACCCGTGGATTTTCTGGGTTTGGATTATGCAGTGCGTTTGCAAATTCGGTAACGTGATCTGCAACGTACTGCTGTGGCGTAATTGCGTCAAACCCAATATTTTGTGGTACAAAAAAAACAATAACGATTTTCTAACAGTATCAACAGCCAAACTGGCAGCTTGTCTGCTTGGGTATGCGAACATAGCTTTTAAAAAATCGTCTGCAAGTCCATGCTTCATCTTACACAAAAACATCAAAAGATCTCGTTTTGTGACATGTCTAGAGCCTCGATCATTACGGGGTACTGGTCTACAAAACTCGAACAATTCATTAAATTGTACTTTTGTTATAGGTGATAAAGATGTAAAGTCGTCATTGGTAATTGAATCAAAGTCAACAAATTGTCGATTCTCTATAACTAAATCACGCAACAATTGGAGAATAATTTGCAAGTTCTGACCATCTATCATATATGGTCTATTAACGAATTGCAGCCCATCTTGCAAAGCTCGGAATATATATCCGTTTTCATTTATGTGTAGGTTACAAATTCTAACGTTATCCGGAACGAAAATATTAACATTTACAAAAATGTTAACACGGCTTTCAGTAGACAGTCTATGAATATTAACATCAGTATTACAAAAAACGCAAGTTCGGTAGTGATTTTGAGTTAAAACGTTAAGTCTAGTGCACCTAGGATCATTTTCGATAGCTTCTATTTCTAGCCGAATGGACTGATTACAATTAATGCACAGCCTTGTACGATCCGTTATAGCAGCTGGTAATATGTTACGTTCATTACGTCTACGTATTGCAATATCTCTTTTCAAAATATTTTCGTCACCATCTATTCGAGCTATTTGATTTGGTCTATATAGGTTATCACATACATAACAATTCAGTCGATTTATAAATGCCATTTTTAAATTATTTTTTCAAAATAGTTTATTAATATTGTATTAAATTCAATAAGTCCAAAATACCTAACAAGTAAGTTGGTTTAAGATTCTAAAAGTTTTTTAGATTCTCTGTTTGAATTGCAGCGAAACCGTGGCGAACATCGAAAGGACGGGCAAATCAACCAACAGGTAAATAATCTATTGATTGAAAACAACAATTATCTTATTTCAGACTATCAGCTATAACAGCGGCGTATATTAAAAGAACAGGAACATCAGCGAACAGGTAAGTTATTCAAGGATTAATAACAATAACTATCTTATATTCCAGATGCAGCGACAAAGGTGGCGTACATAGAATGGATAGGAATATCAGCGAACAGGTAAGTAATATAATGATTAAAATCAACAATTATCTTATTTCACAGATAAGATATTCTATAACGGTGACGTATAGCGAAAGAACAGGAATATCAACCAAAAGGTAAATCAGGTAAGTTAACTATCATAAAAACAATTGAAATCTGCTTTATTTGCAGAGACAACTGTGGTGAACATCAAAAGCAGAGAATTGTTTCCTTCAAAGTCTACAATCTCAGAAACAAATGAACTCTGTTTTATTTACAATGATAACTGTAGCGTTAATTGAAAAAAGAGTCAACGATCACAGAAACAAATGAATTGTTTTATTTGCGGCGACAACTGTGGTGAACATCAAAAGCAGAGAATTGTTTCCTTCAAAGTCTACAATCTCAAAAATAAATGAACTCTGTTTTAGTTGCAGCAACAACGTTGGAGTACCTCAAGAGAATAGAATCATTTCTTTTGAAATTCTAGCATCTCAAAAATAAATGAACTCTATTTTAATTCTAGCGACAAGGATCGAATATTAGAGAAACAAATGAACACTTTTAATTGCAGTGACAACGTTGACGTTCATCAAAAAAGAAATATTTCCTTTAACCCTCCTGCGCATAAAGCCGAATATATTCGTCCAACTATTTTTGTTAATAACTTTTGTTTAAATTAACATTAAGTGATCTATCAAGTTGCAAATTATTTCTTAGGGATAAACAAATGTTATTAAATTATTTAGGACACTTTATATTATTTATTTCACAATAAACATTACTTTTAGAATGCTTAAAACAATAAAAAAAATTTTTTTTTGATTGAAATGTATGCGCAGGAGGGTTAAAATAACTTAGTCAGCTATCACAAAAACAAATGAACTCTGTACTTCTACTCAAAGTCATATGTGAAATCCTATATAGCTTTTAGATAAATAACTTATAAATATTTATTCAGAATGTGAACCCATTTATCTCCTATAGAATCACATGAGAGATTTTTAGTATTTGTTAATTTATATATGAACCCAATTGGATATCACATTTTTTATATTAGATCTTGTAACGGATTTTATTTATAGGTTTATTGTATGAGGATATATGTAGAAACGCATATGAAATCTCAAAAATAATCCTAGGAAGGATTTTATATGAACTTCACTTAGGAACATTTGTACATGAAATATTGTGTATTTACTTTTTCAAAGCCATGAGATCCTTCGCAAGCTATTAAACAAGTTGTTCCCGGGTTCGTTTTTTAAAATCGAATGCTGTCTGCATAGGAACCTATGTTTGGCAGCGATGGTAAAGATATATTACCGTAAATACATATACTTATAAGCATGTATTTTGAGAAATCACATAAAGGAATCTACATTCTGCATCCTGATGTCAGTCAGATTAAGCAATGACTTGAAATTCACAATCAGCAACACTAAAAACCCCCAAGTAACGATTTTCAAGCGAATTAAAGTATTTTTTCAAATAGTTGTCCGCCATCTTGGATTCGCCATTTTGAATTTCTTAAAAATAATATCAAATGAACAATAAATAAAATAATTAACCCCCAAATGTCGAGTTCAGAGAAGTCTATTCATTTATTTAATATTTAATCATTCTAGAATGTTTCAACTTTTCAATTTCCACGATGTATTTGTTTAAACTTTGACCTTAAATAACAAAAAATCTGTCCATTTTTTTGAATTTTACCATTAACATTGTTTGTTCAGGAGGTCAAAAACTACAAAACTACAAAGTTACAAGAAATTTCACCGGACCCCAAATTCCCATGTATGCGGTGCGAGGTTCTTTAATTAATTTCCGGAAAATTTCCGGACATCTAATTTCTTTTGACAGGAGATATTCTCCCGGAAGATATTCTTTTTCGCAAATAAGCGAGACAATCTGACCCTTTATTTTAAGAATCTTTATTAATCAAAATGTACATTTAATATTTGATAATTTTTTTCTCATAAACATAAATCTATTTTTTTGTGTGTCAATTTGATTTAATTGTTCCAGATTAAAAGTTTATAATTAAACCAAATTTAATTAATTTTCGGAAAATTACCGGAAATCTGTTTATTTTAACAGGAGATATTTTTCCGGAAGATATTCTCATTCGCAAATAAGCGAGACAATCTGACCCTTTATTTTATGAATCTTTATTAATCAAAAAGTATATTTTATATTTGAAATTGTTTTTTGTCATAAACATAAATCCATTTTTTGTGTGTCAATTTGATTTAATTGTTCCAGATTAAAAGTTTATAATTAAACCAAATTTAATTATTTTTCTGAAAATTTCCGGAAATCTGATTTATTTTTACAGGAGATATTCTCCCGGAAGATATTCTTTTCCGCAAATAAGCGAGACAATCTGACCCTTTATTTTAAGAATCTTTATTAATCAAAATGTACATTTAATATTTGATAATTTTTTTCTCATAAACATAAATCTATTTTTTTGTGTGTCAATTTGATTTAATTGTTCCAGATTAAAAGTTTATAATTAAACCAAATTTAATTAATTTTCGGAAAATTACCGGAAATCTGTTTATTTTAACAGGAGATATTTTTCCGGAAGATATTCTCATTCGCAAATAAGCGAGACAATCTGACCCTTTATATGATGAATTATTATTAAAAAAGTATATTTTATATTTGAAATTGTTTTTTGTCATAAACATAAATCCATTTTTTGTGTGTCAATTTGATTTAATTGTTCCAGATTAAAAGTTTATAATTAAACCAAATTTAATTATTTTTCTGAAAATTTCCGGAAATCTGATTTATTTTTACAGAAGATATTCTCCCGGAAGATATTTTCTTCCGCAAATAAGCGAGACAATCTGACCCTTTATTTTATGAATCTTTATTAATCAAAAAGTACATTTAATATTTGATAATTTTTTTCTCATAAACATAAATCTATTTTTTTGTGTGTCAATTTGATTTAATTGTTCCAGATTAAAAGTTTATAATTAAACCAAATTTAATTAATTTTCGGAAAATTACCGGAAATCTGTTTATTTTAACAGGAGATATTTTTCCGGAAGATATTCTCATTCGCAAATAAGCGAGACAATCTGACCCTTTATTTTATGAATCTTTATTAATCAAAAAGTATATTTTATATTTGAAATTGTTTTTTGTCATAAACATAAATCCATTTTTTGTGTGTCAATTTGATTTAATTGTTCCAGATTAAAAGTTTATAATTAAACCAAATTTAATTATTTTTCTGAAAATTTCCGGAAATCTGATTTATTTTTACAGGAGATATTCTCCCGGAAGATATTTTCTTCCGCAAATAAGCGAGACAATCTGACCCTTTATTTTATGAATCTTTATTAATCAAAAAGTACATTTAATATTTGATAATTTTTTTCTCATAAACATAAATCTATTTTTTTGTGTGTCAATTTGATTTAATTGTTCCAGATTAAAAGTTTATAATTAAACCAAATTTAATTAATTTCCGGAAAATTACCGGAAATCTGATTTATTTTGACAGGAGATATTTTTCCGGAAGATTTTTTTCATCCGCAAATAAGCGAGACAATCTTACCCTTTATTAATCAAACAAGTTGTTCATTTCATGACCATTTAGCTTCCTCAATATATATTATTATATATAATTTTAAAAGTTAAATAATTATAATAGTTTATTAAATATAATTAATAAACCGGGTAAACTACCCTGAATAAATATTAATTATTTAATTTTTTGTTATAGAATAATTATTTTAAAGTGTTATGATAAAATGTCAAAAAATACAAAATTTTAATTTTTTGTGAAAAATTAAAATATTTATTAATTCTATAAATTTTGATAAAATATATACTTTATATACATGAATCGATTCGTTTTTATGTCAGGAATGCAATTTTGACAAGAATTATTAAAAATTTTAATATAGAAAAAAGTTATTTCAAAAAACCAAAAAATTAATTTTTTTAAAAATTAAAAAAATGTTGAAAAAAATTTTTTTTTATATATTTTTGAAAATCCTTCTGTCTGATTCTTGGTATTCATGACCGTAATACACCTACAAAATCTTATCAAAATCCATCAAGATGTGTAAGAGAAAATTTGTCCACAAGAATCGGTGACATACACACACACACACACATACACACACACACACACACACACATACATACACACACACATACATACACACATACATCCGGACATTTGTTCCTCTCTACGAATTATATATACTACACTTGAAAATTTGTAAAAATAATTGATTTTAAAAAATTCGGAAATCGACATCACTATAAGGCTTCCTTTATGAGGAAGCAAAAGTATATTTAATATTTAAAAAAAAATTTTCTCATAAACATAAATTCATTTTTTGTGTGTGTCAATTTGATTTAATTATTTCATATTAAAAGTTTATAATTAAACCAAATTTAATTAATTTCCGGAAAATTTCCGAAAATCTGATTTATTTTGACAGGAGATATTCTTTCAAAAGATATTCTCTTCCGCAAATAAGCGAGACAATCTGACCCTTTATTTTATGAATCTTTATTAATCAAAAAGTAAATTTAATATTTGATAATTTTTTTCTCATAAAAATAAATCTATTTATTTGTGTGTCAATTTAATTTAATTATTCCAGATTAAAAGTTTATAATTAAACCAAATTTAATTAATTTCCGGAAAATTTCCGGACATCTAATTTCTTTTGACAGAAGATATTCTCCCGGAAGATATTCTCTTCCGCAAATAAGCGAGACAATCTGACCCTTTATTTTATGAATCTTTATTAATCAAAAATATATTTAATATTTGAAATTGTTTTTTGTCATAAACATAAATCCATTTTTTTGTGTGTCAATTTGATTTAATTTTTCCAGATTAAAAGTTTATAATTAAACCAAATTTAATTAATTTCCGGAAAATTACCGGAAATCTGATTTATTTTGACAGGAGATATTTTTCCGGAAGATTTTTTTCTTCCGCAAATAAGCGAGACAATCTGACCCTTTATTTTATGAATCTTTATTAATCAAAAATATATTTAATATTTGAAATTGTTTATTGTCATAAACATAAATCCATTTTTTTGTGTGTCAATTTGATTTAATTTTTCCAGAATAAAAGTTTATAATTAAACCAAATTTAATTAATTTCCGGAAAATTACCGGAAATCTGATTTATTTTAACAGGAGATATTTTTCTGGAAGATATTCTCATTGGCAAATAAGCGAGACAATCTGACCCTTTATTTTATGAATCTTTATTAATCAAAAAGTACATTTAATATTTGAAATTGTTTTTTGTCATAAACATAAATCCATTTTTTTGTGTGTCAATTTGATTTAATTGTTCCAGATTAAAAGTTTATAATTAAACCAAATTTAATTAATTTTCGGAAAATTACCGGAAATCTGTTTATTTTAACAGGAGATATTTTTCCGGAAGATTTTCTCTTCCGCAAATAAGCGAGACAATCTAACTAAATTTTTTGTTTTATTGTTTTTTATTTGTTTTAAAGAATTTTAATATAATTTTTTAAAGCAATTGAATGTTTTCGAAAAATAATTTCTGAAAAAAATTATGATTTTTTGCACCCATATTTTTTTAATGTTTTGGCCATAATTCAAAATTGCAAATTTTTATACTTTAAAAATTAAAAAAATTAACATTTTTTGGTCTAATATTTTTCCCATGTTTTCGTTAAAGTGTAAAATTGATAATTTTGTACTCTAAAAAAATAAAAATTCTAAATTTTTGAATCCTTATTTTCCCCATGTTTTGTTTAAAATTCCAAATTCCAAATCTTTTCATTCTAAAAGAAGAAAAAATTATGATTTTTTTCACCCATATTTTACCAATGTTTTGGACATATTTCAACATTGCAAATTTTTTACTCTTATAAAAGTAAAATTAAAATTTTTTGCTCCTATATTTTCCCCATGTTTCCTGTAAAGTTCAAAATCGCAAATTTTTTTATCTAAAAAATGAAAAAATTAAAAAATTTTGCTCCTATATTTCTCCATGTTTTTGCTAAAGTTCAAAAACAGGAAAATGAATTTTTTTTTCATCTGTACTTAACCATTGATTCCTAAGGTAATGAAACATGGTAATCGTGCAAAAGCAATGGTTCGCTTGGTTTTACCCATACTTAAAACATAAACATGGCTGAAAACTTATCAATTATGATAAAAATCTGTGCCCATGTTTGTCAGATTTTGCTATCTTTTGCCCATAGTTCGTTTTTTACGCGGAGTAAAATTTTAACAATTTCGAAATGTTCAAAATTAGCACTTTTTCTGAAAAATATTAATAACAATTAATTTTATACATTTTTCTAAAATGTATACTTTATATATTATTAATATTAATAATATTATTATTAATAGAATTGTTTTCATGTCAGGGATGTAATTTTTACAAGAAGTACACTCAGAGAAAAAGTTTATTTCACTTAACCAAACTGTTTAGTTAACCTATTTTATTTGTTACGATAAAACAATTTCGTTGATTTAAATAAAAATTTAGTTCATTCTAATAAATACGTAAAATTTGTTTGGTTATCCGAAAGAAATTTTTTATTTGAAGGTTGTTGTTTGATTTAAAAAAATTATTGTTTTGAATAGAGAATATTATTTAGTTGAATACAATTTGTTTCACACAACACACAAATTTGTTTGATTCAACCAAATCGTTTTATTTGAGTCAAACATAAATATTTGCTTGTCTAAAAAAGTACATGTCTGAATTTAAAAATGGCGGTGTCACTTGTCTACAGTTCGCGTTCGCGTCAAATTCATTAGCTAAATCGGTAAAGCGAAGAAACAAAATTGTAGGGGAGATTCGGGTAGCCCCAGACATGCGCAAAAATATTTTAAATTTTAATTATTAAACTTGATAAACTAACATCAAATTATATTTACAATAATGAACATAGACCATGTAATAGAAATAAATTGAAGAATTTATTTAGTATTCACAGAAAGTCAACATAAAAAAGATTTTATAAGACGTTCAATGTGACGTACATACATTTTCTAAAGTGTCCGGATACTTTCAGATTTTTTAAGAAAATTTATTTGTTTTAATAAAAGAAAATAAAAAAACTTAGTCAATTATTCAAAAATAAGAGTAAAACTGTATTGTAAATCATTTGTAATTTATTTCAATAGTAATAACACATTATTTTATTAGAAATTAAAAGTGTCCGGGGCTACCCTCTGTCCGGCGTTACCCGAATCTCCCCTAGGTGTCGGTTAAATAATTAGATTGTGTTCATTGTAAGACTTGCTGCATATTTCATTTGTATATCATAGTGAGAAGAAAATTTCCAATAGGTTCTTGTGAAATTTTCAGCTGGTTGTTTTATTAAACTTTTTTCAGCGTGGATGTATAAAAATCATATATAATATGTTTAATATAATATTTTAAATGTTTTTTATTATTAAGTAATTATGGAAAAATATATAATATGAAGAAATAATAGGTATATAAAATTCTATTAAATAACTATATATTTATTTTCCTGTAATAATGTTTAAATTTCCTAATTTAATATTTTCTAGTACATATTATTTGTTAATTTATAATTTATTATATATATATATATATATATATATATATAATAAATTAACCAATAATATGTATACTAGAAAATATTAAATTAGGAAAGTCAAACATTATTACAGGAAAATAAATAACAAAATTAAGCAAACAAACAAAAATTATTTAAATCAAACAAATCTTTTATTTTAAAATAAACAAATTTTTTAGTTATATGAAATAAAAATGATTGTTAAGTGTAATAATACCATTTGGTTAATACAAATAAACGTATTGGAAGAAATTTTTTGGTTGAATCAAACAAACGTTTGGTTGACTGTATAGCAATGCATTTATATGGTTGATTTAACCAAAATTTGGTTGTTTCGAGCAAATTTTTTTCTGAGTGTACTTAAAATTTAGATGTTGAAAAAGTTTTTCAAAAATTTTGTAGGTATATTTGGAAAATCCTTGTGTAAGATTCTAGGTAATAATGACAGCAATTTACTTACAAAATTTCAGTACAATTTACTAAAACATGTATCAAAGAATTTTTACACAATATTTTGTAAAATATTTATTATTATATTATAAAAATTTTGTCACCTTAGAATTATAAGATTTACTATTTTTAAACCTTTTTTGTCTGAAAAAAATTTATTTTTTATCGAATAAAACTTTATAGGATAATTAGGATCAGTTAGGACAAATGCAAAGAACAGGTCAAATTTAATTGGATTTTTAATTTTTGTGAATTCAGTTAATAATGATAATCTGTCCGCACTTACCCCAGGAACTTAAAAATTAAGAATAAATCCAAATAGCTTTCATAAAATTTAAAACAATAAAGAGTTTGAGTGTCTGTGAAAAAGAGAAAAAAATCCGCGCACGTACGGACGGCAAGTACACTGCAAAATCAAGTTTTTTATTTTAAGACGTTTTGTCCCCATATTTGCATCACATAAGATATCTTAGTCCACATATTTAAAACAGATATGTGTCTCATTTTAAAACGTTGCAAATTTCTCACACATTTAGCACTGTATTTTGAGACACGTTATGTGTTTCGAATAGCCGTCTCAAGCTAAGAGACGTTTTCTGTGTCTTATAACCTTTATGGAAAAGTACTCAGCCTATTACAATCTAATAAATTTAAAATAGCTTTGCAAATAATAAGTTTTCCTTCTTTTACAAGAATAGTCGAATCGAACGAGAAGGAAAATCTGTATTTTCTGGTCGGAATAGTCGTAAAGTACCCAGGCAGAAAATTCGGTGGTGTGCCGATACCTACGACCGGCTCGACACTGGCCCGGTGGTAAAGTCGGACAATACCCGGTACCGGCACTGTGGTACCGGGTCGGTTCCTAAAAGACAACCGGCCCGGTAGTAAGGTCGAACAATAGCCGGTGCCGGCACTGTGGTACCGGGCTGATTAATAAAAAACAACCGGCCCGGTACTACTTTTTAATACCGTTTTTACACCGGCGATGGACTTTTTCCGGCATCAAAATTAGTACCGGCCCGGCACCGGCCCGGTACTACTTTTTAATACCGTTTTTACACCGGCATTGAACTTTTGCCGGCATCAAAATTAGTACCGGCCGTGTTCCGGTATTCGATGCAGTTTTTACACCGTCGACGGACTTTTGCCAGCATAATATTTTTGTGTCTTACAAAGTCTAAATATTTAATTTCTTAAAATTTTTTTACACCGTTCGGAAGAATAAGAAAATCAAATCTCTCAAAATCAAATGTTTTTTAAAATCTTTTTTTATATAGTTGAATAAATTACATTTCATTAAACTCTATTAATTCAGCTTTAAATTGTCCGGGAAAATCACTGAAAAATCTGGGAATATGTAACTGCCGAATTACTAGACACCTTATAATAACTTTGTTCGTTTAAAATAATTTTGGTCAGGTTTTATCTGATTTATTGTTATAAGATTTTGATAATCTAACAAGGAATTATATTAATTTCATTATACTAAGTTTCTGCAAGTTTTTTCTATAAAGCCGGTACCGGGCCGGTACCATGCCAGCGGTTTTTCTTTTGCCTTAGTCCCAACGTATAATGACATTAACAAATGTTATTATAATTATTAACTTTGACATTACATTATTCAAACTGTCTTTTAGGAAAGGTTTTTTCTATTAATTTTAAACATTTTGTAATTAGTCCTGGCGTCACACTTCATATATAAACTTTCCATTCACTTTTCATTAGCAGGTTTAGGTTAGCGGTTGCGGCGTCGACTTTGCAGCCCGAGGATCCTGACTTCAATTCCTCATGTCTTCAGATTTTTCGTTAATAATTCATATGTTTCAGCATTATATTTAGTGTTTACAATTAAATTAATTAATAAATAATATTGTTTAACGTTTAATATATGTAAAAATGTATAATAATAATTAATAATTTTTTTTACTACCGGCCCGGTACCAAGCCGGTCGTTGATTTCTGCCTGGGTAGTTTCGCTAGAAAAATCTTTATGGAAAAGTACCCAGCCTATAAAAATCTAATAAATTTAAAAATAGCTTTGCAAAGAATTTGTTTTCTTTCAGTTACAAGAATAGTCGACTTGAACGTCAAAGAAAAGAAACATTTTCTGCTCGGAATAGTCGTAAAGTATTTTCGGTAGAAAAATATTGATGGAAATTTTTAAATTAATTATTTATTAATTAATTATTTTTTAATAAATTTAAAAATAGCTTTGCAATTCATGTTTTCCTCTTTTTACAAAAATAGTCGACTTGAACGAGAAGGAAAAAAAAATTTAATTATCTTTGCAATTTATAGGTTTTCATTTTACAAGAATAGTCGACTTGAACGACAAAGAAAATCAGCATTTTCTGCTAGAAAATAGTCGTAAAGTATTTTTTGTAAAAAAATCTTCATGGAAAAGTACTCAACCTATAAAAATCTATTAAATTTAAAAAAAGCTTTGTAATGAATAGGTTTTCTTTTTTAACAAGAATAGTCGACTTGAACGAAAAGGAAAATCTGTATTTTCTGGTCGGAATAGTCTTAAAGTAGTTTCAATAGAAAAATCTTTATGGAAAAGTACTCAGCCTATAAAAATCTAACAACTTTTAAATGGTTTGCAAAAAATTGATTTTCTTGTATTTACAAGAATAGTCGTAAAGTATTTTCAGTAGAAAAATCTTTAAGGAAATGTACTCAACCTATAAAATTCTAATATATTTCAAAATAGCTTTGCAATGTACAGGTTTTTTATTTTTACAAGAATAGTCAACATAAACGAGAAGGAAAATCTGTATTTTCTGGTCGGAATAGTCGTAAAGTAGTTTCACTACAAAAATCTACATGGAAAAGTACTCAGCCTATCAAAATCTAATAAATTTAAAATTAGCTTAGCAATTTGTAGGTTTTATTTTTACATGAATAGTTGACTTGAACGAGAAAGAAAATCAGCATTTTCTGCTAGAAAATAGTCGTAAAGTATTTTTTGTAGAAAAATCTTCATGGAAAAGTACTCAACCTATAAAAATCTATATTGTTGCTGGTGCTTTGTATTATATAATTAAAAGGGATTATCCTGTGGACTATGTTCGAGTGCTATTAGGTTTCTTTTCTGGAGATTTAGGAATTGCTATAAATGGCTATACAGCACTCTAACCCATGATCTTAACAAATAAATGAAAAAATTACATTAAAACCACAATTAAATATAGAATTTTTGTTGATGGATTTTCAAAATTGGAAGAAAGCAGAGATCTATCGATTGCAAGTTCGCACTTAATAAAAATAGAAAATTCAATATTTTTTTATAATTGTCTCGATGTTATTGAATATTTACTTTCAATTATTACACAACCTGCAATAAAAGACATATACCATTAATCATTTTGTTTTTTTAAATACAGAGAATAAATTGCGAATCACAATTTAAAATCAAAAGAAGAAATGTTAAAAAACGAATTCATATTTCTTTACGGGTAGAGTATCGAGCTAGAATATTTTGGCAACAAAATAATACACCAACAAAAAAATTGAGTACAAGAGCACTTTTTAAAATTTAGCGTATCGCAAGTTGCAAACCTTCTCAAGGAAAATAAGCTTAAAGATTCTTTAAGTAATGTACTAGAGCAACTGGAATCATATCAGTTTCTAATATCTCATCATTTTAAAAATGCAGAAAAGGTGCTAGAATTAATGGAAATAAAATCGAAATACTTCAGCGATGCACGGTTTTACACTATTATTGTGCTGAGAATATAATAAATTATTTATCAATCAACGATTTGGAGAATTTAATTTTAGCTTTAACATAAATTAAATTTTTTTAAGTAAGTAAATTATAGAATATAAATCATAAAATATAATGTGGGTTTTACTCAAGACATAAAAAAGTACAAATATATTTTTTCTTTTACAGAATTGGAGCGTCACAATGTTTAATGAAAGATGTTTTTTTTAATTTGGACCAGTGTATACAAAAAACACCTTACGTTTTAAGAACGTTCTTAAAACGTTTTTAGAACGTTTTATGTCCCTTACCAGACATAAAACGTTTTAAAAATGTTCTAGAAACGATTCTGATGTTCTGTGCCGACAGGGTAACAACTCAACCAGGAAATCATGGATCACAACTTCCGACATGACCGTAGATCTCGCCATACCCTAAGGAAATTTTTTTTTCTAGAATCAGAAAGTTAAAGCATTAAATGTCAAAGACAGTTTCTTTAATTATTATTGTTATTATTATTATTTAATTATTATCAATTTTTTTGTTAAATTGCGTTGTTTAATTTTATTACCAGAATTAAATTTTGTGTTTTAAAATTTTTATAATTTATGAAATTATTTTGTTGATAATATATATTGAATATATTGTCTATTATTGTAACGTTACAAGCCGTATAGTTTTTTTTATTATTAAATCGAGTTTTAATAATTGATATCCACTTTTACAATAATTTAAAGCGTATATTTCCTATTATATTTAATTATAATGGTGAAAATATACATAAGCGAAATTAAAGAGTAATGAAATGATCATACGAGCCATCAAAAATGAACTCTCTTTCTCTTATTTAGAAAGACGCTATAAGTAATTTTTGACTCTTAGTAAAATTCTGCACTATAACACTTCTTGCGAAACATTTTATAACTATTTTATTATAAATTCACGTAATACATTTTTGAATAAATAGAACCGAACATATTGCAAAAAGTCAGAGTTTTGCAATCGTGTCAACAATTTATAAGGAATTTTCATTGAGCGTACATCATTTTTTTACAACTTTGAGAATTCAAATTCCATATCCTTCTTTGAAACAAAATTTTAATCGAACAAAATAATTGCCAAGTAAGAAATAAAGGAATAATTTCACATCTGTCTTGGGTTAGCTTAATAAGCTAAAAGTATCAAAGACTCCTTTGGGTTAATGGTCAAAATGTAGTCTGTTGATACAATAGAAACGCAAGCGTTTCTAAAAGGTCTTTGACATCAAGACTGTTGAAAATTCATATGTTGCAACCACTATACAAGCTAAACATTTTTCGCACAATAAGAGGGTGCAATGACATTAAGTTTATTCCAAGTTTCAATAATTCTTGGCCAATAATTAAATATTTCACAATCCTTTAACCCTCTCCATTAAATTCTGTCACATCCAAACCTCAATTTCAGGTATTAAAACTGATGTACTCCAATGTAATTTGCTTCTTCGCGACAGGTAACTCCTGGAGACAGGTTATCGCGAGGTTGACCGTCTGCGAAACTCGACCGGTTCAAAGGTTCGCCACGGGCAACCGAATTCGGGTAGACATGAAATTAAAAAATCATGAAGTGTTCGGAATAGATAAGACAGAGAAGTTACAGTGAACACGAAATAAATAAGTGGAATAATTTAAACTAATTCATTAAAACAACTTACAGTTGGTAATTACTCTCTCTCTCTCTCGCAAATTCTACAATTTTGGCAGTCCTTTCATCACACTTTGAATTACTCTGAATGTATGTAAGTGTTCATATAACAAATTCAGAATAAGAAATAGTCGAATAAAATAGCCGCGTAAAGATTGAGAAATTGAGTCGAGTAGAGATGAAAACAACATAAAGGTAAGATGAATTCTTTAAATTATCCCATTTAAATAAATTCTTAATCGTAAAAAGTTCAAAATAGATAAGACAGAGAATTAACAAGTAAGCAATACATTATCAAAATAATAAATCATCAAATTTGCCCGTTCTAAGAAACGGAAGGAGGACCAGCTTTAAGTGATCTTTCCTCCCTTCTTTTAAGTGCGGTAGGAATTAAGGCCATTACTTCGTAAGTAACCAAATTGTATCGTTTCCAAAATTATGTAAATTCTTGATCATAAACATTGAATTATAAATTCTTCTAACTTTTGTTCATATTTTCGAAATCTGGTATTAAAAATAAAACTTGTAACAAAAATTGGTTGTTTAAATATATCTGATTAGAAATAAATTATTGTGACCTATATTTTAAGAATAGTATTGAGCTAAAAATTCTGTTAACAAAACTATTAAAAGGCGAGATGTACTACAAAGAAAAGAGAGAGATAACGACCCCATAATTTATCGAAGAATTGAAATATACAAAATATTATAAATTCTAATTCTTTCTTTGTTACAACTCCGAAGACAGTAATTCTTGATTATAATTAATACTTATTTTCATTAATTAATTAACAATATTTGTAATAATTATATTTATAAATGGCCATGAGATTATTTACGTAGGTACTTAATTTTTTATTTACCTATTTAATTATCTATTTACTGATTTAATAATTTAGTTATTTGTTTACTTACTTATTAGAAAAGAAAGTAATTAATTTCATATAATTTTTTTAAACTTTTTCCGGAATTATTCACAAACAAAAGAAATTACCACTTTTTTCTAATTCTTCCAATTTTTTGTTTTTCTTTGTTAGAAAATTTCAATCAATTATTCTCTACTTTAATAAAAAAATAATTTTCAAAAAAGAAATGGAAACGAAAAAAGACTTTTAAAAAAAGAAAAAGAGAAAACAAAAAAGATGTTTAAAAGAAGAGAAGAGAAAACTAAAATCTTTTTTAAAAAAATAAAATAAAAAGTAAAACAAGTTTTTTGAGAAAAGAAAATAACAAAAGTTAGACAAGTGCGAGTTGTACTCACACTGCAATGGCGGGTTCTGTACACAAATATGATGTAAAAATAAAAAATCTGTAGTTCAATTCATAATCAACGACCCCCCTGAGTAACAAGTTTCAAGTGAATTTGATCAATTTTGAAAAATAAGTCCGCCATATTGGATCCGACATCTTAAATTTAAAAAATCTGACAACATTTTCGTAATCGGCGACCCAAAAGCCCCTCAGTAACAAATTTTAAGCGAATCCAATCATTTTTCAAAATATTTTAATTTACGGAGAGTGTCAGTCAATTTTTATGCTTAACAACTGTCAAAAAATCATTTTTTAATATCGCTTTATTTTCTTAAAGTACAGGGTTCAGGCTTTAATTTGACTCATATGACAAGTCTCTAGCACGTCGGATTTACCCGGTATCAAAAACAGCGAAAAAATGTTTTTTGGAAATTTACCCCCACTTTTCTCAAAATCATGACGTGATGGGAGATTTTCGTTGTCAGATTTAGATTCAGCGCACCAATTACTGCGGGAAATCACTTTTCGACCTCTGACAACGGCATTTTTTATTTTTTTTTGCATTTTAGTAAAATTAAAAAAAAACTAAAAAAATATATTAACATTATTTGATAAAAAAGATAACTAAAAAATTATTTTTTTTTGTTTTTAGTTACAAAATGAAAGGGAGAAAACAATCTGTCATTCATTTTCTTAAAATTTTATTCTTTTTAAAATATTTAATGCCACTTGTTTTAACTAAAAATATGAAAAAAAAGGAAATTTTTTTTTTCAAAAAGTATCTTAAATAATTATTTTGTTGTTAGACTGTTATAATGACCTGACTCTGCGGTGGTGGCGAAATGTTTTTATATAATAGGGAGAGATAAAGAATTAATTAACTAATCATTAACAATATAAAAATTTTTATGAAGTATTAATTTATAAATTAAAAAATATTTTTTGAGTTTTCGAACTTCTATTTATAACCTTTTTTAACAAATTAAGTTATTTATTTATTATTATTTATCTTTTTAATTTATATTTCATTTCACATTATTAAGCAAAAGCCATGCGGCACACCAAGTCGAAACTGAGTCCCGAGCGACCCTCGCAGCGGAGGCTCTCGGACCCTCGACCCTCATTAAGGAAAACTCTTAATGACTTTTTATATAAAAATATAAATTTTTTAAATATTAACATTTTTAATTAACATATTCAAATTCCTTATTTTCTCACGATTTCATACATATGTTATAATACAAAAAAATGTTAAAATTTAACAAATTACTGCCAGTCCTAAGCCTGGAAAAAATGTGAAGAGAAAAATTCTATAAAAAAGCTTTTTTTTAAATGTTGTAGGGGGGGTTGGTTATGGGTTGGGTACCTTCTAGTACCAACTAGGAAGTAAATTTGACTCCCATTCTATATTAAAAAATAGCATTAAATTGATAAAAATAATATAAAAAAGATTTTTTTTAAATGTTGTAGGGGGGGTTGGTTATGGGTTGGGTACCTTCTAGTACCAACTAGAAAGTAAATTTCACTCCCATTCTATATTCAAAAATAGCATCAAATTGATAAAAATAATGAATTTGTTAAATTTTAACATTTTTTGGTATTATAACATATGTATGAAATTGTGAGAAAATAAGGAATTTGAATATGTTAATAAAAAATAAAAAATGTTAATATTTAAAAAATTTATATTTTTATATAAAAAGTCATTAAGAGTTTTCTTTAATGAGGGTTGAGGGTCCGAACGCCCCCGCGTCGAGGGTCGCTCGGGACTCAGTTTCGACTTGGTGTGCCGCAGGGTGGGGATAAGCTGCTTCCCCTCACGGGACTAACTTGGACATCGCCCCGAAGTCTATTCACTCTTCTGGAACTATTCGTGATAATGTAAAAAGCAGTTGTTTTCAAATGACAAACAGGGAGGAATATTGATTTGTGTATAATACCAAGCCGTTCTTTTAACCTTCTCTAGAGTGAGTATTTCAGCCAACTTTATATTTTACCACCAATCTGTCAGCATGATCAACATATCCCAAGTCCTTGTTGTAATTAATACATGCAACTGGACGATTGATTGCACAGGCACACAAAAAAAAGTCAAAACCCAAAGGTCACACCCCCCTATCCCCATGTTTTTGGGGTAACTGAAACCGAATATGACCATGCAATTTTTTTTATCCCCCATTTTTCCGCTACCACCTCCTTAGTCGAGTAGGATGTAAAAACCTACGCTTTTTAGGTTGCACAGTGGTCGGAGGACCCTATTTTAAGCGAAAAATTAGAAAGACTACACCGATTGCAACGAAACTTTAGAATATTCTTAATGTCATCATACTAAATAAGAATATATCATAAAATTTTTCATTTGACAGTTCACAACTGTAAACGTGACTATTAATTTTATCGGAAATGAGTAAATCTGCACAAAAATAACTTCTGTCAGGTTTTGAGACCTTCTGAATCCAAATTTGATGTCAAATTTAAAATTTGGCAGTTGACAGCTGTCAAAGTGACTATCTATTTTATCAGAAACAAATAAATATTCACAAAAATAACTTCTGTCAGGTTATGAGACTTTCTGAATCCAAATTTTATGTCAAATTTAAAATTTGATAATTGACAGCTGTCAAAGTGGCTGTCAATTTGATCAAGAATGATTAAATCTGCCTTCTACCAGGTTTTGATACCTTATGAAACTAAATTGTATGTAAAATTTAAAATGTGATAGTTGACACCTGTCAAAGTGATTGTCAATTTTATAAAAAATGAATAAATCTACATAAAAATTTTACCTATAATATTTTTAAACTCACTGATCTAGATTTTTACGTAAAATTTATAATTTGACAGTTGACAGCTGTCATAATACAAAAATATCTATATTTTATTGAAATTTATTATTTAATTTACTTGAAGAAAATTTCTTTTTTAAAATAAATTAACAACTAGCTAAAACAAACGTGCGTGAATAGTTGCTGCTCACAACTACTATAATATTAAAATTATGATTACCTTAAAAATAATGTAAGAAAATAAATAAATTTTACAATAATTTTAATGAATTGTGCCCAATAAAAATTTTTATTTTTTTATTTATTCCATATCCTTTTTTTAAAAGTTAACAAAATTACATATTTCGTCAAATAGAAATAATAATACTACAATTAAAGTATTTTTTAAATTCTAATTTTTTAGTTTAAAAAATGCCTAAAATATTTATTAATGTAAATGGAACTTGATTATTTTTCTTATAATGGACATTAAAAATACATATACATTTAAAGAAAGAAAATATAAAAAAATCTGAGAAAAACTGAGCTCCCGCATAAAAAAATTCGATTTGCGCTCGTACGTAGACGCTTATGTCAATCAGGTAGCGGTGAACAACCCACAGGCGCTGACTGCTACCTGATAGGAATCAACCTATCGAGCGTAAATCGAGTTTTTTGATCCAAGACCTCAATTTGACCTCTAAAAAATAAAAAAATACTTTTCTGCTTTTTTCAATGCAGACAAAAAAATATTTGGCCGATTTTAAAAGGTCGAATGATATTTCTTGTAAATTTCCAAAATATAGGGTATAGTAACTTGCTGATTTCATCAAATTCACTAATTCATTTTTTTATTTTAGAGAATGCATTGTTTAAGTTTTCGTTTTTCAAATGTAAATTTATTTTTAATATCAGAAAACACAAAAAATATTGCTTTTTTTATTTTTTGACTAGAAAAAAAGGTTTTTTTCTCTACTTTTGAATAATTATAACAACATTTTTTTTTACATTTTTTGTTATAACAATACATTGTTATAAAATGTAATAAATAAATTAAGTTTTGTTTAGCTTAGAGTATGATAATTTTATTTAAAACCATGGTTGAAAATTCTAAGAAAGTTTTTAAAAACATTCAAATAAGGCTTAACAAGTTTGATAGGAATAATAATTTTTATTTATCTAATTTATATAAATTTTGGTAAAAATTATTTTAGAATTAATAATATTATCATTGTTATTAGCAATTATATATGAACAATAATCAAGTTTGTTTTGCATTTGTGAATATTTTAGGCTCTTTTGAATCAGTAAATATAAAGAAGAATGTTATTACTGATAAAATTATAGCAACCACGTTGAAAATAATATTTTTTTAATTAAATAATATACATATACAAATTCGGTAAAGAGAGACATTCTTATTTACATTGTCTTAAAGAAAGAAAGGAAGGTAGCAGTTACTGAGACAATACCTTTTGAACTCCTATTGCAAAGTAAATAAATAAATTCATCAATATTATATTTATTATAGATAAAAGACAATAGGCTTTTATCTATAGTTTTCCTTGCGAAAAATGAAGAAAAAAATTTACTGAGTGCTCGGAGGTAATCCTCATTTACAAAGACTGTTGTTCACAGGTTTGCAATCCTTCATAGGGTCTATACAGGTCTCTATATTTATGTGGTCATTTTCTATAATGCGGACCCTTCTCTGGTTAAAATGGATTTAAAAATAAAAAACCATTCCTTTTAAAAAAATAGTTAAAGATATGTCGTTTCTTTTGCCGTATGACTTTCTTAATAGAAAATTTTTATAAGACAATATGGCATTATAAATAAATCCTATTAAACAAAATAAATAGTTTGCTTCAAAATTTTTATAAATCAATTTCGATTAAATTAAATTCAAGACTTTTTTTGATGTAAGAAAAAAAATACAATTATAGTTATGTAAAATGTTATTAGTCTTATATTTCAATAAAGGAATACAAATTAACAATAAAATATATTACAAAATGGCGAAACTACACACATTTTTGTAAAGTGCTTTTTCTTTGAAGAGCTTAGCGGCACGTTGATGCAAAATTAAATCTGGAACAAAATATAAAATTTTTTCATTATGTAGATGAGAATAGTTAAAGAAACACGTAGGTCTTCTAAAAATATTAATTTTTTTACTTTTCAAAAAAATCAAAATCTTTTAAAAAATTATTTTTAGACTAAAAAAAAAGTTTAAACTTTTGAATTATATAAAACAAATTTATAAAAAAGTTAAAAATTTTACTATTAAAAAATATTTTTCATTAATCTGCAATTCCAGCATCATAAAAACATCCTTCTGTATTTTTATCTGTGCAGTTTCTGCTCATCAGGTAGTCATCCACCGCAGGTAGTTGTTCCAAAGCGGCTCGGCGTCTTCAGTAAAGTTGGATCTTCATTTCATAGGGACGCGATGTGAACGTACCTTGCTAACGTTACCAATTTGCTTAACATTGTGACGTTAGCACGTCACGTTCACGTCAATGTAAAATCAGCATATAAATACTCGAAATATCAATAAAATCGATTTTGGCCTCTTATAACACCTTTTGTTTTTTATTTTCAAGGTTCAAAGCATTTTTTAACTAATACAAAATTAATTTGTCAAAAATTTACAGTGACTTTACCCCTTAAAATGACTATTACAATTATTTTGCAATTTCAAATTTTAATTATACTGTTATGCCCTTAAACCACTAAAGTATAAACAAAATAAAAATATAAAAAATTATAACTTGTTCTTATTTTACCTTTATTTAAAGAAAGCAATAAAATTTTTTAATCTTTACAAATTTTATGCATTTAGAAAAAATGTATGTTACCACTAAAAATGTATACAATTTTTTAATATTAAGTTCCTTCTTCATACAGTACACAGTAATTAACATTTGAGCCGCTGGATCGAAGAAGGGCACGTACATTTTTTTTCACTAAAATCAAAGTCCTTCAGGTCACTTAAAACTTTACTTTTAACTTTAAATATTTTATATGCGTAATGTTTTTTCCTTTAACGATATGCATTCAAAATATTTAAACTCAAAAGTTGAGTTTTGAGTGTCCAGGAGAGCTTTGATTTCGGTCAAAAAAAATGTACGTGCCCTTCTGCGATCCAGCGGCTCATTTCCAGCAATGTATCATAATTATCATTATAATTATAATTTTCATCAATATTCTAATTAGAAACATTATAAAGATTATCTTATAATCATTATCATCATAATTATTTTCATATTTGTCATTAAAATAATTCATAATCAACATTTTTAATACAATTACGTATATATAGCATTGCATCAAAGTATTTCATGATATACAACATTTTTTATATATAATTTTTGTAAATATTCTGAATTCTTATATGCTGCAGAACCAATAACATGCTGAAATTGGTAATTATATTCTATACCATCTATTATAATTATAAAAGATATAATCTTCTAAAAAGTGTTCCTTAGTTTTTGTGTCGCGAGTCAAATTAAAATGGTTTTTATAAAATAAACATTAAAAAGCTAAATGGAAAAATTTAAAATAAGAGGAACAATTGAATTGTAATTCAAATTTTATGTGCGTGATTTTTACTTTCAACTATATTTTAAGCAAAATAATTGTTGGATACTTGTGATACTGGTGTAGTACGAAAAATATGTCGCTAGTCAAAATCTATAATTTCTCCAGTTTCTTATTAAATTTGCTTCAAAATTAGGGCACATATTACTTTAGATATATTTAAAACTGTGCATATGTTTTTTATTTATTCTAATTCTTATTTAATTATTTTTTTACGTAAATATTCAAAATGTCGCTCGTCAAATATGTCGCTTGGTCAAATCAATTGTTTTCTAATCAATCTGCAGTTTCGCATTTACTTGTTCCATGTTATTTATCACGAAGTAATCAAAAATACAATAAAAAGTGACAAAACGAAAGAAAATAAAAAAAATAAAAATTATTAATAAACACAATTTTTTATATAGATATAACCTTCACGTTTATTTTGTTTTATCACACTAGCGCCATCTGTTTTTGTACTTAAATTCTTGCTACTAATGCCAGTCAACTTTTCACATAAGTTTCAGTCTAGTATACGAACGTATACTTTTGTGTTTTGCGAGTCATTGTTATACGCTCAACAGAAACTTTTTTGTGGTGTCAAAAAAAGAGAAGTAAATGTAGAAGAAATATGCCAAAGACAAAGTAAATTTATTGATATTGTTTATTAAGATGTTATACGAAAATGTGAAAAAAAATTTGGGGTTTTGTGTGACGCGTTTTTTGTTCTGTGTGGTATGTCGCAAAACGACGCGTGAGTTAGCGTTGAGCCAGGCTGTGTCGTAAGGGTTGAACCGCCCAAAATTTTGCAATTACGAAGCGTACTTGCAACAGAAATTCATTTTTTGACTTAAGGAGGTGTCAAAAACTTTATTTCTAACGAAAAAAAAAAAAAAATTTTTTCGATTATCTTTTTTTATTGTTTTAATTTAAAAATTTTTGATTTCATTCTTAAGAAATAAAATATCTAATGTTATGCAAAAATGCACAATATGGGATTTTATTTTAATTTAATGGTTCCTTTCCTCATTTCCAAGTGTCATTCTATTATTTGAAGAACATTTTTAACCATTTACCTAAATATTTCATTGATTTTCTACAGTGGCTCAACCCTTACACCCGTGTTCAACCCTTACAACATTATTTTTTTTTAAATTGCTTACAACGTTGAAACTTTTGGCCGAGTTTTTTTGCAATGTACAGCAAAAACATTGCACTTGAGTTGATCTTTCCAACAATATGCGCAAAAACGTGAAATTTGAACTGCAGAGAAAGTTATGAAGAAAATCCAAAACTATGTCCAACCCTGACAGCACTCCCCTATAAATTTTTACAATATCAAGTTTCTCTATGTAAAAAGACAATATTTCCACTCTTATCTCCCGTTAATATATGACATTTAATGACATTATGTCATAAATCTAAAACAAGCAACCTTGTTCCATTACACAATCCCTCATAAATACTAAGATTTCTAATAAGCATTACAACAGAATTAATTCTTAAATGCAATTCATGAGGTGCCAAAGAAGGTGGAGAGAGAGTGTTTAAATATTCTGGTAAGAATACATCAGTAATTTTCTATTTTCACAATTTTCAGTAGAATCAATACTTTTATAAATTTTGCACCTTTACTGTCTAAGAGACGCACAACTCTCTTATTAATATCATCAACATCAACATTTCTAGGTGCTAAAATAGCACACTCCGACATCTCCTCAAATTTATTTTGTTGTACAAACTGACTATAAGGGAGACTGGGGTAAACCCGCGTACAGGGTAAACACGCTCACTAGCGATTTGACGCTAGAAAATCAACTTAAGATGGAGATATGTGTACTGTGAATATTACTTAACATACAACTAATGTTAACGAACTTTCGTTTAGTTTCATGAATTCGTCATAGAATCAGAGACGGTTAATTGTTTTTAGAAGTGCAAAAAAGAAAAATCCCCGAGGGGTGAGCGGATTTACCCTGGAAAATTGTGATTTTGAAATTTGGTATATGTGTATTAAAAATTTTCCCTAAGTAATAGTAAGAAAGATAAATTAAAAATTCTTTTTTATTTTGTTAGTAGAAATCATAAGCTTTCAAATTATATAAATTAACTTGGATTTATAGTATAATTTCCTTGGTTTTTACCGTTCTGAAAAAAGTGAGCAGGTTTACCCCAGTCTCCCCTACATTTCTTCAGTAGTATCTACATTTTCCAGATCCTCCACAACCATCAACATATAAGCACTTAGAATCATCTAAAGAAGAATCCTTTAGGGTATAAAGTACATAATCAACTACAAGTTTTTGTTTTACATTTAATTTAGCATAATTCTGTTCTCCTATGTTAATATGTTCTGCAATACTTATATCATTTACTTGTTAAGTAAGAATTTCATCTTGTATATCTAATGACCCCCGAAAGTCAGTTAAATTTGGTTGTTGAATTTTATTAAAAGAAAAATAATTTTTAAAATTAAAACATATTTTTTTATATTACATATGTATACCGAAAAAAGTTTAGTTTTCATACATTTTATGTTACAAAATTTTTTTCTTTCCTTTGAAAATAGATGAACTTACATTTTGACCGGTACTGTAAATATTTCTATAAGCCCTTTGTTCAGCTTCAATGTAGTTAATTTTTGAATAATCTTCTGACATTTTACCCTTAAATTGTTCCCATAGTTTATCTGGATGTACAGGATGACAATGAATTAAAATTCTTGTGAATAATTGGCGAAGTGAATGAGGCATCATCCATAATGCAGCTTCTTCCATTGTCCTAATCCACTCACTATCATCATCTACAAGTCCTAATGCCAAACAAGCAGTTGTAAAAGATTTATGAACAACTCCATTAACTGTTCTTAAACTTTCAAAAGAAGTTGCTCCTTTTACGGTAAGTAACAATAATCTAAGGTGAAATAACTCCGATTGGTGTGGATTAACAGAATACATTCTGTCCAATACTTTTTCTTTACGAATTCTTTGTTTCCATTCAAGAGATTTTGTTATCCATGTGTAATGCTCTGCTATTTCTGAATAATAATACTTTTAAGCATTACTATCTCGTTGGTAAAGTTTAAAATAATCCAGATGTTTAATATTTTTATTTAAATCGAAAGAAATGTCGTTACTATCTTCTTCTTCTCAAATAATAACAATCTGTTCATTTGGTAAATGTATGGGTATGCGATTAACGCTATGACTTTCTCCTTAAAGGTTTACTTAGAATTTACCAAACTGCCTCAACTGAACCAACATATCTATTTTCTTCATAATATTTTTTTTCATTATGATTAACATAATGTATGTGTAACATTCGCATTTGTAATAACAATAAATGCAGCATCATGCCCTTTGAAAATATATTTTTATAAATATTTAACAGACTTGATACTTGAAACTATTTCTACATTAATATGTCAATTAAATATGTCTGAAAGGTTTGGGCAATACGGAACAACATTAGAATCTTGGTAACTTTTTGGAATTTTTTTAAACATTTTCCATCAATGAAACACCAATCTCCGCAAGATCCATGCATATTATTTTGCATTATTATTTTATGTAAAATAGGTTTGATATTTTCATCAGGAATTTCTGCAGAAATATAACGATCATTACTTTCAACTGTTAATATTTTAGAATTTTCTTTCAATATAACTAACAAATGATTGTGTGGAAATCCTTGCTTTTGAAATTCAATAACATAAACATAAGATTTGACCTCTCCAAATAATTTATTATCAACTATAAGTTTAAGTAGATGTTTTACTTTTAATGCGAAAACCCTAGTTACTATATCAGGTCCATCAGCAGCAGTTTGATAGGGGAATAAATTTTCCTTTATCTCTTTCCAATTTGGGTTACGCGTCATTGTAATAAATAAATCTGGTCTACCATGACGCCCAAGAATAGCCATTAAATCCTGATATTTATATCAAAAGTTTCCGACTAGAATTTCCATTAAAAGAAGGTTTTGAATAATAAACCTCTCTTGCAACGTAACAATTTTCAACCCATTCTTCACTTTCTGTTTTGAATTCTAACAACATTTTTTCATATAGAGTATTAACAACGCCGATAACCCTCCAGAAACAGAATGTGTAAAAATATTGCTGGTGGTACGAAAAAAAATTAAAATTTGTTTAAACTTACCGTGCTATATTAAACAAGTGTCGGCGATGATGATGACTTAATGGCCGCATATACGAAAAAAGCCGACACATTCGCGAATGTGTCAGAGATTCACGAAGAATTCTCAAGGTCTTCCAAATGGCAACCGTCACACCATCATAGGGGCGCTTTGGCGTTGTTCTTGTTTGCTGACTTTGAGGTTAAAGTGGTTCAAATCGCAGCAGACGTACCTGCGGAATACCTGAACGATTTCGCACAGGTGATTTTAATGGAAAAGCTGACGATGTTGGCGGCCTAATAATATATCGTTCACAGGAGAGATGAAAATCTTATGTAAGTATATTTTCCTTAGAATGTGTACGTAATTTAATATTATTCAGTTGGAATTATAACTTAACTTAACAATTTTGCGTTTTAATTTATTTATTTGATACTAAATGTTTTGTATCAAGTATTTTAAATGTAATGTAATATTTAATCTTTATTTTTACAATTAGTAAAGTAATTTTATTAACGAGTATCTTCAGCGACATTAGTTGCAATGAACTAGTTCCTTTTTTCTTCAAATGTATGTGTCAAAAACTTTAAAAATTTTTTTTTTCAATATCTTTTGAAAATGGCAAAAGGAAGTTTATAATCTAAATACAAATTCGAGTGCTGGAGAAGATTCGTTATTTACTTTTTTATGAAACTGAAATTACCAACGTTGATTCAACGAAAATATTTTTAAAAAAATTTTCTCTAAAAAATTCAGGATACAAATTTTTATTGTTTATTTTTAACTCAAAGTAAACTCTTCAAACATTAAAATAAAAAAAACGTCAAGAAACAGAAGTTGTCATTTTTTCTTTTGATAATTCTTTATTTTAATATTAGACGCTATTTAAAAAAAATTTTAAAGGACATAAAAATAAACAATTATCAAAAGAAAAAAATTACTACCTACCTGAGGAATTATTAATTTACTAAAATTTTCGTGATTATTGAAAAAAATTCGGCAAAAAAAATAAAAATCACTATTGTCCCGGACTTGGAACCTATTGAAAATTTTTTTAAATAGCGTCTAATATTAAAATAAACAATTACCAAAAGAAAAAAATAACTTCCGAGGTGAGAAATTATTACTTTAATTATAAGATTTCGAAAAATTCTTGAGAAAAAAATTACAACTTCTATTTGCCTACGTCTTTTCTTTTATTTTAGGGTTTGGAAGGTTTACTTTGGTTAAAAGTAACAAGAAAAATTTGAATCCTGAATTTTTTAGAGAAATCTAAAAAATATATATTTTCGTTGAATCAACGTTGGTAACTTCAGTTTCATAACCAAAAGTAAATAACAAAGCTTCTCCAGCACTTGAATTTGTATTTTAAATTTCTTTTTGACATTTTCAAAATGATTAAAGTTAAAATGGAAGGATATTAGAGATCACACAAAGATCCCTGTTGATGAATTTATAGGATTGGTTGAGTTTTGTTCATGGAAAAGTTGGAAGAAGATATTTTAAAGTCATTAAAATTTAATTACATTTTTTATTTTCGTTATGTTGATGACATTATTTTTTGTATTCCTGAGGAACTTATTAATGACACTCTTAATATTTTTAATTTTTACCATCCTAGACTACAATTTACTGTTGAAATTAGGTCTAACAATAGTATTAGTTTTTTAGACGTATTAATTATTAGAGAAAATAATAAACTTTTAACAAACTGGTATAAAAAGCCAACTTTTTCACGACTTATGTAAATTTTAATTCTAAAATTTGTATTAAAGATACAATTTATATAATTTTTGGATTAGTTGACAGAGCAATTAAATTGTCTGACGAAAAATTCCATGATAAGAATTTGAATTTGATCTGTGTTATCCTAAGAAAGAACGATTTTCCCATTAAATTTATTGACAAATACATTAACCTCAGATATAACTCTATTATTAATGCAATGAGTCCCACGCCGAGTCCTAGAAGTTTTGATTTAAATAAAACAATAGTTTTGCCTTATAGTAAAGATTTGTCATATTTTTTCAAAAATACTTTCAATGAATTTAATGTTAAGGTTGTTTTTACTTACGAGAAAGATCCATTTAAATGTTATAAGAAAAATAAGGATCCTACACCTTTTGAACTACGTTCGCATGTTGTATATAGTGTCCCGTGTGAGTGTGGTTGTATATACATCGGTCAGACAGAGAGATATATTAAGGATAAAATTAGAGAACACAAGAATGACTGCGAAAATGACAAAAGAAAATCGGCTTTGGTGAAACACTCTCATGAGTTGAATCATCGTTTTAGTTTCCATAATGTTAAAATTTTAGAAACCGAAAGAGGTTACACTAGTAGAATTTTTAAAGAAACTAGCAAAATTGCACGCTAAAGCGCGCCTAAATTTTCTATTTGTTTTTGTTCAATTGTGAAATAAAACTTTTAAATTACAATAATGTAGTGAATAGAGAATTTTTAAATGTAAGTTTTATTATTATTGGTATAATTATAAATATGTAAATTAATTATATTTATTGAAAAAAATAATCGTTTTTAGGGGTCATCGGGGGGAGTCTATATTACCGAAAATATATATTACATGCTTTACGGACAATCCCTTATAAAAAATGTAATTTAAACAAATTTTTTAGAATCTTTGTATGAAGGTGTACTTTTTATAAAAAATGAAGAATAAATTATAGCAAGGCTTATTCAAATTAATCAATCCCTTGACAATGTAGTCTAAATAAGGTTTTTATGCCACAAATATATTAAATTTTGTTTTTGTAACATTAACCTGTAAAATTTAATTTTACACGCAGAAAACTGTAAACTTACGCACTTGTATCATAAATAAGTATTGTATTGGAAAATATTGTTCATTTCAAAAATAAACAAATTATAAATAATTATTCAATAAAAAATATGAAGTCTGGACCTATCTATGGAACTAAAATATTCATAACTTTGTCAATTTTGCTTCCATTGACTTGAGATTTTAACATAACACAGTGATCTTCAACCATGTTAAGGTTTGACTAAAATGACGTCAAAAACGGAAAACACAGCTTTATTAGGACTCGATTAAAGGTACAAAAACTACTTGATATAAAATCGTAGCTGCTTGTATTTTCGAGAAATCAGGAAATAAGCATTTTTTATTTTCACCTGCTTTAACAACTTAGAAAAGTATGTATAATTTTTTGATTTTTAATTTTAATTCTCTGATTTACCACTCTTAGCTTTGCCCAGAAATCAAAAATCGTTTTTAACCCATTAACACCCACCAGGACGCAAAATGTACTATAATTTTATGACTCTTATTTTGTATGAAATAATTAGTTAAAAAATTTAGGAAATACCATTTTCGACGTAAACCATAACTACTTTTTTGAAATTCAAGATGACGGATATGAAAATAATCATTTTTCCAAAATGCAAAAGGCCGAAAAAAAATTTCGGACAATTCATTAAAAAGTCATTAGATTTGCTTAAAAATGGTTACTCGGAGGTGTTTGAGGTCGCTGATTACGAATCTGATAATATTATTTTAACATTTAAAATGGCGGATCCAGTATGACGGACAATTTTTTAAAAAGTTACTAGATTCACTTGAAAATGATTACTCAGGGGTTTTCGGGGTCGCTGATTACGAATCTGATGTTACTATTTCAAAATTCATAATGGTGGGTCCAATATGGCTGACATTTTTTTAAAAAGTAATTGTATTTGCTTGAAAATGGTCACTCGGTAGTATTTGAGGATGTTGATTACGAATCTGACTTTAGAAAAATATGAATATCGAACAAGTCAGTCTTTGTGGGAATAATGAAATTCTTGATTAGTAGAAAACAGAACAGATTCGTGAAAAACAGAAGATCATTATTCCCAAAAAGAATAACTTGTTTGATATTAATAACGGACGTGAAGGATAAACATAATATTGTTCTGAAGTGAGATTCGTAACCAACATCCTCAAAAAAACCCGAATGACTATTTTTAAGCAAATATAGTTATTTAAAAAAAAATGTCCTGCATATTGGATTTACTATTTTGAATTTTGAAAAAGTAACATCAGATTCGTAATCAGCGACCCCAACAACCTCTGAGTAACCATTTACAAGCAAATCTAATCACTTTTTGAAAATTGTCCACCATTTTGAATTTTAAAAAAGTGACATCAGATTCGTAATCAGCGACCCCAAAAACCCCTGAGTAATCATTTTTAAGTAAATCTAATCACTTTTTACAAAAAAATAAAATTAGATTCGTAATCAGCGACCGAATTCAGTCCCTGTTTTCTTCAAATTAGTCTTCGACATGCATTTCCCTCAAAAACCACACCCTGATAATTTTTAGTAATAAGCTTAATTTTTTGTCGCAATAGAGCTCTATCTCGTCCTAGAAGTAGCACTAAACCTTCCCAAAGAAGATGATTGACAAAACCTGGTAGTGCATGCAATTCAGGAACTACGCATTTCTGAATTACATAGATGTCATCAGCTTTGTCAAAAAGGGGAGCATTTATTGTATTGTGAGAATGCATGGCATTTTTCTTTTTTCACCGAGGGATCAAAAAGTTTGATAATGATTTCTTAAGTCTCCATAAGTCTTTAATCTCATACATTAATTATTGCAAGATTTTAAGCAACTTGACTTTGTAACGGTATTAACATCGTTTTCTTTATCTTTATCGGCGCATTCTTCTTCAACACTCCTTAATTCTTTCAATGTCACGAAGCAATAAGGACTTCGATATGTTGATGTTGCAGTTTGCAGTCCATTAACAATAAGGATGACTTTGAAGTCTGATACAAACTTGAATGGAATATTATTAATATTCGTTAATTTAAATAACAGTGATATATATTTTCATAAGTTTCCTCAACATTAGGTACTTCACCCAACATAATCAATCTATGTACACCAGTCAACTTTCCTTTTTTTGCCAATACTTCCACCTTCAGAGTACAGAGTTCTTTTTTTATAAGGGTATTGTAATAATTTTCTTGATCCGCATCAACAACATTACAGTCCAATTCTAGTGAATAATTTTCTGGAAGAATTGTCAGACAAATAGATAATTTATAATAGATAATTTTAACTCAATATTATTACGTTTACTATCACTGATATCACTTGGTGCATCTATTTTATGTTTTACGATGAAAGATACAATTTGCTCCTGTTGTTTCTGTGAAACTTGTTTGACCCTTTTTTACAGTTTCGTAACCTGTCCCGCCTTTGGTATTACAAGAATACCTTTTAGCTCTACTAATTTCTTAAAAACAAATTGTGAATGTCTTAATAAATTTTTTGGGCATCTCAACTTTCAGTGGTTGAGTCTTTTCTTTAAATTTGGAAACATCTGAAGAAGTATAGTGACAATTCGCTGCAGTGATAACATTACGCACATCTCGTACGTGACCTTTACCTTCATCATTCTTTGTATGACCAAAATACCTTCATGTTAAGCATATGTAATAATTGCAGAAATCTGTATTGCCCCTGGTTTCTTTTTTTACAGCAAATTATTATCATAATAAGACATTTGCTGTAAATCGAGGAGAGCGAAACGATACGTATTGCAATTGCTAAGAGGAAACCTTTGATTTAAAATATCATAATTGCTACTTGCAAAATTTTTCACAAGATTTTGAAGTTTTTCATTTAAAAAAAATGTTCAGGTTTTCTTTTCTCGAAAACAATTTTTTTGCCACACGGACCACAAACTATCTTCCTGTTCTTTTTATGGTCATACTTATGATTCTTGTTAACGAAATACAATCATAAGAGAATTTAGTTTAATTTTATTTGCATGTGCACTTAATAATTTTATTTTTTTGTAACATACAAGCAACTGGACATACTCTTTGACAGATGCCTACTTCGACATGCGTCATAAAAGTTTTTCTTGACTTGTATTATCTAACAATAATATAAAAAAGTATTATTAATATTTAGTATCAGTTAATTCAATAACGGATAGTAAGACAATATGAACGTAGGAGTTACGGTGACTAAAGACGAACTAAACCGCTAGATTCGCCACTATCGTTTACCATGTCAGTTTCTCACTAAATGCGTTTTTTAGCATTGACTATATAACTCTTCTTTCCATGCAATCTACAGTAATAAAAAATTTAGAGACAAAAAGCAACGCGCTGCTAATATTTAATATGACTTACGTCTTAAACAAACTAATTTCCTGATTTTTCGAAAATACAAGCAGCTTCGATTTTAAATCAAGTAGTTTTTTGGCCTTTAATTAAGTCCTGATAAAG
The DNA here is from genome assembly GCA_032872475.1 of Leptopilina myrica (nomen nudum). Classification (NCBI taxonomy): domain Eukaryota; kingdom Metazoa; phylum Arthropoda; class Insecta; order Hymenoptera; family Figitidae; genus Leptopilina; species Leptopilina myrica (nomen nudum). The sequence continues at coordinate 14,080,427 of CM065462.1, read as the reverse complement.
CTGTGTTTTCCGTTTTTGACGTCATTTTAGGTAAACATAAACATGGTTGAAGATCACTGTGCTAATATTCTGTAGATATTATGCATTCATTAAAAATTTTCAAACCTTATCCCCCTTAAAAGTAAATTTTCATAAACATATAATGAACTCAAAAGTTTTAATTACTGTTTAATTTTTCTTGAAAAATAATTATACATTATTTATTCTCCTTGGCCACATGGTTTGAGGATCCCCATACATATTTTTATAGTAAACTTAAATTTATTTACGAAGAATCCATTACTATTCCAAATTGATATTTATATAGTTTTATTTTAAAAATGTAAAATTTACAATAAGAATAACAAAACTTTTTTCCTTTTGAATTGGAATAATATTATCAAGACTATATAAATATAAAGTACTTTGCATATTGAAAACAGAATTTGAAACATTTTTTAACAATTTTGCAAATTTATGTATGTGATCATCCGTTAACCATCAAAACAGAATTTGAAACATTTTTTAACAATTTTGCAAATTCATGTATGTGATCATCCGTTAACCATCAAAACAGAATTTGAAACATTTTTTAACAATTTTGCAAATTCATGTATGTGATCATCCGTTAACCATCCACCTTCATTCTCTATAATTTTAAAATCTGTTTTACTCAATGTAACACAACTTTCTTTGTTTGCCATGGTTTTTAAATTTATTAGTCTTATAGAACTCATGAACTCATGTAAATACTCATCAACTTTCGCATATATCTCATAAATCTCTTATATTGCTCATATATCTCATATATAACTCATAAATCTCATATATATATATATATATATATATATATTTATATTAGGAAATTTTTCACTTGAAGAACTTTCACTTTACAGCCGAAATTCATATTAGAGATTCCCTTACCAGTAAAAACCCCCACTTATTTTTTCTTTACACTGTCATAAAGAGATGGAAAATTATCTACCAATAAGGAAACATTACGCCCTTTGGTATTTTCGCTTAAATGTAAAAGTCCTCACTTTTAACTCCCCTACCACTCTTTTACTCACTCCTTCTATCTGTCACTGAAAATAAAGAAAACCATGATGCCTAAACGAAAAAAAGGAGGCGTTACTTTCTTAACTATTCGCCTCTCTCTCGCTCCTACTCTAAACTGAAAGAAGAGACGATACTTCCCTCTCTTACTCTGTATCGTGCTTTCTCTCTCATACTCTGACAGACAGAATGAATTTTGAAATACGAAGATTAATATAGTTAATTATTATATAACATAAACATACTATCAAAGTATTTCATGCAAAACAATATTTTTAATGTATAATTTTTCCGGATATTTTAAGTTCTTGACTACAGCATTATCAAGGATTTGAATTTTTAAATTTTCTTTAGATTTGACTCTGGAACAACCAACATAAACTTGACCATGACCAAATGCAGAAATAGATAGAAATATTCCTACTTTATCAAAAGATTGTCCTTGAGATTTATTGATAGTCATTGCATAAGCAAGTCTGATTGGAAATTGTCTTCTAACCATTTTAAAAGGAAATATATGTTCTGAAAGAGATAAATCAACACGAGGAATAAAAACTATTTCACCTTTAGATTTTCCAGTAATTATTTCTGCAGCAATAACGTGTTTCAATAAAGATTTTACAACTAATCGAGTCCCATTACATAATCCTTGAACCAAATTCATATTTCTTAAAAGCATAATTATACATCCTTTTTTTAAGGATAATTTATGAGGAGGCATACCATCTGGTGTTAAACTATTTAAAAATTCTACTGGAACAATATTATTTACATCTTTTTCATCATCGTCAGCTACATGTGAATCAATACTATAATAAATTACTTCTTCTCCTTCTAACTTTGACAAAATACGATCATTTAAGTTTAATACTTCTGAATTAGTCAATGATAGAATACAAGAAGAATAAACACTTACATCATTTGGATTTATCGATGGCCCATATATTTCATCAATTAAATTCCCATTCGAGATTAATTCCTGCGGAATTTCTAGTACATCATTTTCTTTTTCAAACGTACTTTGAGGTTTGCCATCACCAACATTCAATAACCAATTTGAAAACTTTATCTGATTCTCATGTAATCTAACGTTAATCTTCAAAGACATAGTTTCAAAGTATTGCCACAATTTACTATTTTTTACACATACCTCAACAATATGAGTGCGACTACCATGCGGAACAATTGGCAAAGTTTGCCTAAAATCTCCTGAAAGCAAAATAACTTTACCTCCAAACGGTTTATTACATTTTGTAATATCTCTTAACATAGATTCCATTGCTTGTAAAGCATATTTTGTGGCCATTGTAATTTCATCCCAAATAATAATTTTTGCACTCCTTAAAAGTTCAGCATGTTTCGACATTCCACTTATATTACATGTTGAATCTTCATTGATTGGTACAGGAAATTTAAACATAGAATGTGACGTTCCTCCTCCTTTTAGAAGATTAGCCGCTATACCAGTCCAAGCAACTGATAAAACTACCATTTCCTCACTTTCAACTGTAGTAATAATTGTATTGTGTAAATAGCTTTTACCACTTCCTCCAGGCCCATCAAGAAAAAAATATCTACTACCACATTCATCATTATGTACGGCCATCATAACATCATTAAAAACTTACCGCTGTTCATCATTCAAACTTTTGATTAGAGTATCAGCTTCATCTTTAAGCAATTGTAATGTTAACGCATTATCTTCCTTACTAACAGAATTATAATCTTTAAGAACTTTTAGATCGATATTTGGTAAACCAAATTGATTTAACGTAAATCCATGAAAATTAAATACTTCATTAATTAAAACTAATGATTTTTGATGCGATACTTCTACAGGTAAATTATTATCAAAAATCATGTATACTTTAAACTTATTCCATAAATCAACAGCATTTACAGGCAAACCAAACACACATATATATGCAAATAAACGACAAAGTTCTTTAGGAAATTTCATACACACGGCTTCACTCAAACAATTATCCCACTCATTATATTCTACCAACAAATTTCTTGCACGTGCTGCTTCTGTATAAGTATTGTATGTAATACCTTCATATGTTCTCATATCTTCAAACGATTTAGCACCCCGTACATGAAGTAGTAACATTCTCAAGAAATATCTTTCAATATCTTTTGGACTTACAAAATACATTCGACAAAGTATGGGTTTATTAATTCGTTCTCTTCTTTTCCAAATTTTAGATGACTCAACAAAAACATACTTATGTGGTATTTCTGAATATAAATACTTTCCTGCATCAGTCCAGTCGCCCTGTGTTTTTTCGTGCCAAAATTGATACCTTAAGGGGATCCCACATACCGACAATGCAGATCTGAAATGGTGAAAAATCTGCAACGACCGTTTCTTGGAAAATATAAGATATTATGACCTATAAATTTGACAAACTCACTTTTTAACATAAATACACAGGATGAGTATTTTATTTGTTGTAATTATTGAAAAAAAATTATTCATAAGAAATTAAATATGAACAGTTTTCATGTAAAAGGTCTTTTGACAACAGCTCAAACTGCAACGACCATTTCTCGAAAACAACGAAACAAAATAATTTTTCCATTTGGGAAATTTAATTTAGTAGGAAAATACACAGGATGAGACTCATTTGCCATTCAGAAATAAATAAAAACTTTATTCTTCCCAAAGTGTATAAGTGACAGCTGTTCGGTAGCACATGATATTTAATTTACTAACATTAGTTTTTCTTTAACAATTTGAACAAAATATATTTCTCCTATTGTGTATCTTTTATTACCAATGAATTTTCACTCGAAAAGAAGACATTATGTCTCATTGTTGTTAATTTAAAGTTAAAAATAATGAAAATTTGTCAATATTGGTACCTTTGGCGCCATCTCTTGGTTCTATGTATCACTAAACATCTGTCAGATGTGTTCTTCTTGTTGCAAATTACTATACAAAATAGTTTACATAAATTAAAGTTTTATATTCTTGTTTTCATATAGAATGAATCTTATTATGTGTATTTTTTATTGAAATTAAGTTTGTCAAATGAAAAAGTTATTTTGATTTTGTTGTTTTCAAGAAAAGGTCGTTGCAGTTTAGGCTGTTTGAAACTCACGGTGGTCTTGAATCAACTTTGAATATAAAGTCTTTGCACATCCCTTTTTTTTGCTGATTTGGGTTATTTGCATTCTAAATAATGTGTAAAAAATTTATAGCCCATAACTTGTCGAGCCGTTTTTGAGAAAACTCATTTTGAAAAAAATCATCAGTTTTTTATTTAAAATGTTACATATTTGTATCAAATTATGGATTTAAGCATAATATTAATTAAAATAGGGTCAGTTGGGGTAAATCCGGACAAATTACCTATTTTTCACAAATGACGTAAGTTTTTTTATAATAAAAGGAAATTCTTTCGTTTTATACTGCATTAATTTCTGTATTGAGTTCCCTAGATTAATTTTTTATTTTTTATAAAATTTTATATTTAATTTTTTACATTTTATTGTTCGAATTTACCCCAAGATTTAGAAAATTTCTTTAAATTTGGGGTAAATCCTGACAGCTTAGTTTCTAAGAAAGGTTTAAAATAAAGTTATCTTAAGTATACTACTCTATTAAGGGATAGAACAACTTGAAAAAAATTCATACTAGATGTACAAAAGTTAAATCAGTTAAGTGTTGTAGTATCATAAAAGTTAATCAATTAACGATTCAAAAAGTAATAATCAAAAACATATATAGCTTTAACAAATTTTAATGGATTTTAATAAAACTTGATAAAGAAAAGTTTTTGGGATTATTGAATACGAATACAAAGTCAGATTTTGAAAATTCAAAATGCCGGATCCAATATGCCGGACTTTTTTAAAGATTAATCGAATTACACTACTTACACCACTTTTTAAAATGTAATAGAAGCTCTGTCCAGATTTACCCTAAGTTTTCAAATTATCCTGTTGACAATTGTCGAGATAAAATCATGGAAGTAGTCAGAATCTCTTTTAAAGGATCTGAGCTTAAAATATTGACGTCGAACTGAATTTTTAATTTGTAAATTAAGATCCAACACCTTTTGTCTGTATTTGCCCTCTGTCCGGATTTACCCCAACTGACCCTAATACTTTTCTTTAATTTTAAATAATATAATATAACAATTTAAATAATATTTCTGACACAATAAGTCAGTTTTGTTTAAATATTACAATACATGTTAAGGCACATATTTTTGCCAATTTACGGAAATTATACCAGTTACTGTACAGAAAAAAAATTAACGAAAAGGTTATATATAATAAATATAAAAACGGCTCGACAAGTTATGGGCTATAAATTTTTTACACATTATTTAGAGTGCAAATAACCCAAATCAGCAAAAAAAATGATGTGCTAAGACATTTCATTCAAACTTGATTCAAGACCACCGTGAACTGCTCATATTTAACTTTTTATGAATAATTTTTTTTCAATAACTTCAACAAATAAAATACTCATCCTGTGTATTTATGTTAAAAAGTGAGTTTGTCAAATTTATAGTTTATAATATCTTATATTTTCCAAGAAACGGTCGTTGCAGAGTTTTTACCATTTTAGATCTGCATTGTCGGTATGTGGGATCCCCTTAAGTCTGATTGTGGATTCATATAGTGTGGGGTGGTTGTATGAATATGTATATGTTTCCCACTCGAGATTTCTCATGCTGCGCGTTATAAACAATTTTGAAGGTGCCGAAAAACAGTTTTTTGATGACCGTTCTTTCCCATCAAATTATAGGGGAAAAAGTTGTGAATAAAAGTTATAGAGCTCGAAAATAACTTTAAAATGATGGGTCATATGTTAAAATTGGTCCATTTGTTTACTTGCAAATGAATTTAAACCACTAAAAATGGCACTTTCTTATTTGTTTAATAACATGAACAAAAGTTAACAAATTCTTTCTATATTCTACAAAAATATACCTGTCAAGACCCTTAAGATATGTGCCAAATTTGAATCCGATTCGATAAATTGTTTATCAGAAATTCCATTTGTTAACTAAAAACATGGTTTTTTAAAATGGAATTTCTACATTTTTGTAATTATTAATATTTTTTATTTTTTTTATTATATTTGTTTAGTTGATTAATCATACTAATTATAAAAAAATCAATCTAAACATCTATGCACTTCTTGTTCGTAAAAATACTTTTCAAAAGTATGCAACGTTCGAATGCAACGTTTGATCAGCCTAGATGCTCTAGGATGCATAGTGGGGGACATCATCAGTCGCTCGCGCTAAAGTTGAATTCAAACTTTCAAATTCGTAAAAGTTGTCATTACATTCAAACAAATTGATGAATTTTGATCATTTTTTTTTTAAACTGGGCTAAAATTTTCTCAGGAATTCAAATTTTTTATTTGTTTTTTGAAAAATTTATAAATAATGTCAAAATATTAATAAGTAAAAAAAATTTTTTTTTGTTTCCTTTTTTTAATTCATTTTTTTCAAATTTTTTATTTTTAACTTCTCGAATAATAAAAGCAACACCAATTTAAGAAGTTGAAAATAAAAAATTTGAAAAAAATGAATTAAAAAAAGGAAACAAAAAAAAAATTTTTTTAATTATTAATATTTTGACATTATTTATAAATTTTTCAAAAAACAAATAAAAAATTTGAATTCCTGAGAAAATTTTAGCCCAGTTTAAAAAAAAATGACCAAAATTCATCAATTTGTTTGAATGTTATGACAACTTTTACGAATTTGAAAGTTTGAATTCAACTTTAGCGCGAGCGACTGATGATGTCCCCCACTATGCATCCTAGAGCATCTAGGCTGATCAAACGTTGCATTCGAACGTTGCATACTTTTGAAAAATATTTTTACGAACAAGAAGTGCATAGATGTTTAGATTGATTTTTTTATAATTAGTATGACTAATCAACTAAAGAAATATAATAAAAAAAATAAAAAATATTAATAATTAAAGGCTCAGGAATTTTTTGAAAAAAAAATTATCTCCCCCCCCCCTTTTGACCTAGATCAAAATTTTTTTTTGCAAAATTTGCAGAAAAGAATAAGTAATCAAATGGCGTTTATGCCAAATTGTTAAAGTAAAAATTGTTGATGTAGTGTTCATTTGTTTATAAGCCAAAAATTTCTCCCCCCCAAAAACTAGTTTTTTTGTAAAAATTCAATTTGTTACAAATTGTGATTGATAGATTGGCATTTCATGAAGAGAACCCAACAAAAAAATTGATTTTCATCCGGCCAAAAATGTAGAAATTCCATTTTAAAAAACCATGTTTTTAGTTAACAAATGGAATTTCTGATAAACAATTTATCGAATCGGATTCAAATTTGGCACATATCTTAAGGGTCTTGACAGGTATATTTTTGTAGAATATAGAAAGAATTTGTTAACTTTTGTTCATGTTATTAAACAAATAAGAAAGTGCCATTTTTAGTGGTTTAAATTCATTTGCAAGTAAACAAATGGACCAATTTTAACATATGACCCATCATTTTAAAGTTATTTTCGAGCTCTATAACTTTTATTCACAACTTTTTCCCCTATAATTTGATGGGAAAGAACGGTCATCAAAAAACTGTTTTTCGGCACCTTCAAAATTGTTTATAACGCGCAGCATGAGAAATCTCGAGTGGGAAACATATACATATTCATACAACCACCCCACACTATATGAATCCACAATCAGACTTCAGGTATCAATTTTGGCAAAAAATGACTACTTTTTTCACAGGGCGACTGGACTACATCAGGATCTTCTCTATTTAATTGAAACCATGCTGTTAACATTGTATTTTTGAATTTCTCAATTGCAGTTTGCTCCATTCCTTCTTGAAAACATATTGATTGTTGATTAGGCAAATGTACAGCTAATCTATACGTTGCATGTGATTGCTCGTGCATATTAAATTCATGAAGTCTATGCATTGCTTCTGGTGCACACACATAGCGCGTATTTAAATATTTTTGAATTTCATCATAATGCATTACCTGATTGTCATCTTTATAACCTATTATTGCACAATCATGACCTTTGTTACAATATTTGAACAAATATTTAATACCACCTATGCTACCACATGCTACAACGTTAATATGACATGCAAATTTTTTACTTAAATATGGATTATATGATACAACCATCGAATTATCTGCAGTACATTTAATAGATCCATCTTTATTGTAAAAAATAATTTTTTTACCATCATTTCTTCGTTTATATTCCGGAAAATTTTTTGATTCATAATTTGTTTTTGAAGAAAATGGTTTAGGATAATTTTTCATACAAACTTTTGTTTCAGTTTTCATACAAGGCGAATTCATGTTTTGTTTTCCACAAGGTCCATGAATTTGAAACTGCTTTACAATATTAAAAAGTTCTGAATTCTTCTCTTCATCAGGAATTTCTGCACATATTATTTTATCTACAATTTCTGCATCACGAATAGCAAATTCTTTCTGTAAAAAGACAATTAAGTGTATATGAGGCAATCCGCGCTTTTGAAATTCTATTACATATATATATGCAATGACTGGTCCAAAAATTTGTTTATCTTTTAATTCACTTATTAGCTCTTTTACTTTTTGTTGAAAAACTCTAGCCACAATATCTGGTCAATCAGATGCAGCTTCACAATCCAACAAATTTTCTGTAATCTCACGCCATTTTGGATTACATGTCATTGTAATAAATAAATCTGGTTTTCCAAATTCTTGTACTAATCTTATAGCATCCATAAAACATTGTTGATAATATCGTGGTCCTCCAGTAAATGTTGATGGTAAAATAGTAATTCTCCCCGCTCGAACATTCTCTTCTTTTGCTTTATTATGTAAATAATCCATTAATCCACAATACATTTCAACTCGAAATTTAGTTTGATTTAAATAATTATAGCTCATACGCCCACCTTCTACTTTTGACCAAATATCAACTATAAATTGTTGACTTAATTTTCCCATTTGTATACATGGATTAAATGTTCCTCTGTAAGAAAGGCGATACATATAAAATTGTAAAGCAGTAACATTACGAACACTATTAATTTGCTTGATGTTTACTGTCCATCCTCGATCACTTAAGGGAAACATTAAAGGATATATCATAGGATCAGCGTTTGCACTAAGCATGGAAATTGGAATACTTTCAGAACCTTTTGGATGTATACATATATCACGTTCCACTGGAGGTTCACCATTTTCACTGACAAATACGACTGCTATTTCATTACAGGATGGAGCATTAAATTTTTTTTGATTTAATGACCTATCGCGTTTGATCCACATTTGAATATCTCTTACAGGTTTATTTTCCAATTTTGCTCTAGTTTCTTCTTCTAATTCTACTTCTCTTATCATTTTAAATCCTTCTGCATATGGACTAACATGTCTTAGTAATTTATCTATTCCTTCTAATAATGATGGCAAACATTTTTTATTCGATTCATTTTTTAATCGTTCTGACACTGCTTCATTAGTATCAAGAATATATAGCTGGTCATATTTTAGACTGTCACCATCATTAGGATGAAGAGCATATGTATTATGATACACTTGTCCATGTATACGAAAAACATAAGGACCATTTCCTTTAGGAATTTCCAATTTAGCACCCATACTGGCAAAAGCAGAAGAACTATTATAAGAACGAATATTTTCCCTAAAATTTTTACCTTCAGAATTGGAATCATTTAGTAAATTTCGTAAATAAATTGGATAGTCACTTAAATCGTCTAATTTTACTTTTCCCTTATGACAAAAACTACTAAATTTTTTATCTGATGGTCTTTCACACATAAAATGTAATGCAGCACAAAAGACGCACTTAACATCCATCAAACCCAAATAATTTTGTTCAAATTTACATTCATCAAAAAATTCAGGAGAAATAATTCCAACTCCTATTGTTTCTAATAATTTATTACTTTTTTTATTCATTAAGTTGTTTATTTGGTGCTGCTTCTTTTTAACATCCGTTTCCAATGCTAATTTAGTCTTCTTACATTTCAAATTTTTTTGTTGACGAATTTCCCTTTCATTCTCCGTTTCAGAAGGGAATTTTCTTTTTTGACGATCATTCATTTTATCATCCGACTCTGAAGATAATTTTTTGGTTTTAGATTTCAAATTATTTTCTTTTCGATTTATAGTTTCAAACTTTGTTTCTAAAACTAATTCTTTCTTTTCATTTTCTAAATTTTTTTTTTACTTTTTTTTCCATCATCAGTTTCTAAAGATAATATTCTGTTTTTATTTTTATATTTTAAATCATTTTGTAGACGTTTTTTCTTTTCATCTAACGTTTCTGTTTCTCGACGACAACGTTTTCTCAATCTATCATTCTCTAATCTAATTATTCTCTGTTCATATGTTTCTTCAAGCCTTGCTGTCCTTTTTCTTCCTTTATTTTTTATTGCATGAAGCATCTTTTTATCATTTTCTTTATTGATATCTAAATATTCTGTTGAACATTTTCTGTTCATATTAGTATTGTTATTAATATTAATAACAGTATTTAAAAAAGAATTTCGTTTCTTAGGTACAAGTTCTGTTCTTCGATCTTTAAAAAGACACTCCCAATCATACTCGATAATCATACGTCTAACGTTGGATGTTCTTACTGACGGAAAAACAGTCAAAGTGTTCTTTTTAAACATTTCTTTTAAATGATTTCTCATTGCACTACATTCGCGAACATAATTTAAGTTATTCGGCATCACATTAAAATATAATGATGTCGCAAACGCTATTGAATATACTCCACAATCTACACTGCCAGTTGGCTGTTCATCAACAGCTACAAAAACTACTGGAGGTTTAAAAGGATATAATCTATTTAAACATATTTTTTGATCAGGGTTTAAACAACCTTTATTCAAACTGTCAAAAATATAAATTTTTTCTCCATCGTAAAAAGTACATATCCAATGACCAGATTCATTCAAACCACTAAACAGTATTTGAATATGCTTTTCACCTATTTGAATCGGAATAATATTATTAAGACAATGTAAATATAAAGTACTCTGCATATCGAAAACAGAATTTGAAACATTTCTTAACAATTTTGCAAATTCATGTATGTGATCATCCGTTAACCATCCATTTTCATTCTCTATAATTTGAAAATTTTTTTTACTCAAAGTAACACAACGTTTTCTGTTTGTCATATTTTTGTAATTTATTAGTCTTATAGAACTCATAAACTCATATAAATACTTATCAACTTTCGCATATATCTCATAAATCGCATATATTGTTCATTGATCTCATGTATATAAATCATAAATCTCATATATATATATATATATATATCATAATTTTCATATGTAACTCATAAATCTCATAATTACTCATATATTTTCATTTTCATGTAATATAAACAAAAAATAACAAAAATATATAATTATATTCACTACGCATCACATTTCAGCTTAAGAAAAAATCACTGCATCTCACTCATTACAACTTAAACGTCTATTAACAGTAACAGAAAAATAAATTTATAAAAATAACTTCTAACACACAAATTTTTATTCAAAAACTATCACACTTTAAACATAAATCGCAAAAAATTAAGAACAAAACATAATCAAATGCGCTGCATATCACAACTTGCACTAGAAACAAACTATTATTTTTATTGTTATAAGAAATAACTTATAACTAAATCACAAGTTATAAGATTTTGTAATTAAATTACAAAATCAGAAAAAAAATCACAAATTTCACGTTAAACAAAATTTTTCACTTAAAAAACTTTCACTTCACAGCTGAAATTCATACATTAAAGATTCCCTTAAAAGTGAAAAACCCCACTTATTTTTTTCTGCACTGTCACTGGGAGATGGAAAATTATATACCAATAAGGAAACATTACGCCCTTTGGTATGTTCGCTTAAATGCAAAAGTCCCCACTTATCTCGCCCCTACTACCATTCTTGTACCCACTCCTTCTACCTGTTACTGTGAATAAGGAAAACCATGATGCCCAAGCCAAAAAAGTAGGCGTTACTTTCTTAACTATTTGTCTCTCTTTCACCCCTACTTCTAATTGAAAGAAGAGACGATACTTCCCTCTTTTTCTCCTTATCATGCTTTCTCTCTCATACTCTGACAGACAGAATTTCCTACTACGGACTTTAATATAGTTAATTAATGTTTCAAATTGTTAAAAATAATAATTCCGTTAATTTAAGAACAGACACAAATTCACTTAATCATATTTACAGGAATTTAATTTTTAACACAAATATAGTTTAATTCTATCATTCTATTTACAAAATTTACATATATTTACAAGATTTGACTTTTAAACTCGAAATTTTTTTTAATTATATTATTATAGATTTCAAATGGTTCATTCCGTGTGAGTGTGGCGCTTTCTGTTGTTTCTTTTTTAAGACTTTTGTTTTGGGAGATTGATCATTAGGTAATCTATTATATCGACAATGTAACCCTAAATTTAAAATGTGCAATGTGATTGTAAACATGTGATCACAAAATATGGGGAATGGTTTTTTTACAAGAAAAACCCCTATTTTTAATTATATTTAAAAAAAATGTTTATATATGGGACGTTTCACGTCAAGTGGACAATTGCTCTGCCCAAAAATCTAAGCAACAGAAATCGACTTATTATGGCTTAAAAAATTCATAGGCTCATATTCTTTCGAATAAAAAGTGGCGAATTCAAAAATTCAATATGGCGTACCCTCCACGCCATTTTTTGCATAAATTTTCCCATACTCAAAAAACAATTGTGTTAAATAATATTTGAAAATAATTGCAATTTACCAAAACATGACTGGATATTATGTATTCGGGGTCGCTGATTACGAATATAAAGTTAAATTTTCAAAATTCAAAATGGCGGATCTAATATGGCGGACAAAAAATTTAATAATTGATAAATTCGCTTGAAACTCGTTACTCGGGGGTTTTTGGGGTCGCTGATTACGAAAATGATATTAAATTTTAAGAATTTAAAAAAAGCGCATCTAATATGACGGTCAAAAATATTTAAAGCTACTCGCGCTAGCTTGCAAGCGAAACCCGAAGACGCAATTTTGACTGCAGAGAGTCTTTTCCATTGGTCCAAAAACCATAACAAAACAAAAAAATTTTTTTATTATGATATAAAAGAACACGAAAGAACCAAGCGATTTCTCAATAGATTTTCTTTAGCACCTCCAGTCACAAAGATTCAAAGTTCACACTCTTTTAAAGTGACAGAAGAGGGAAAATTGGAAATATAAAGGTACTCAAGTGCACTTGAACCACTTTCAATTTTGCAATATTCGTAAACTTGCGAAGGTTAAATGTTATTTAATCCTTTTTTTGTTATTTTGATTGTCATATTCAACTTTTTGTACCAAAAACCCCCGAATAACACAAATCAAGCGAATTTAGCTATTTTAAAATATTTTTGTCCGTCATATTTGATGCGCCATTTTGAATTCTTAAAATTTAACATCATATTCGTAATCAGCGACCCCAAAAACCCCAAAATAACACAATTCAAGCGAATTTAGCTATTTATAAATATTTTTGGCCGTCATATTAGATGCACTATTTTAAATTCTTAAAATTTAACATCATATTCGTAATCAGCGACCCCAAGAACCCCCTAGTAACGAGTTTCAAGCGAATTTAGACATTTTTAATTTTTTTGGTCCGCCATATTGGATCCGCCATTTTGAATTTTGAAAATTTAACTTCATATTCGTAATCAGCGACCCCGAATACATAATATCCAGTCATGTTTTGGTAAATTGCAATTATTTTCAAATATTATTTAACACAATTGTTTTTTGAGTATTGGAAAATTTGTGCAAAAAATGGCGTGGAGGGTACGCCATGTTGAATTTTTGAATTCACCACTTTTTATTCGAAAGAATATGAGCCTATGAATTTTTTAAGCCATAATAAGACGATTTCTGTTGCTTAGATTTTTGGGCAGAGCAATTGTCCACTTGACGTGAAACGTCCCATATTTATGTTTGTTAACAATTTATTGTTTAAAGTTTTTATATTTATATTTTTGAATGAATCTTAACACATGATTGGTGAGTTTTGAGGTTATCTTTATATGGCGCGTTTGTGAAAGATTTTTATTTAGCATTAGAGCAATTCTATGGTAAGTGATCATAGAAATTTCCTTCTAGTATGGGATTTGGATGAAATTGAGCTTTATTGTTCTCTTGGATACCACTAAAAAAATAGTGAAACTTTTATGGAAAAATATTCATAAACATAGAAGATATGCAGCATTTAAATTTTTTAGTTTTTTTTCTTTGAAACCGCATAAATTTTTTTTGGTTAAAGATATTGAGGTCAATTATTTTTTAAATTCTCAATTAAAAGATGCACTTTTAAGTAAAAAAATTTCGGAAAAAATATTATTCGATACTTTGTTAATATTGAAGAAATAATATTTTATTTTCTATTTTTGAAAAAACTCCACTTTTATTTTGGTTAATTTTTTTTGTGGTGCTTGTACATACTTACCTCTAAGTGCTGCGTGAGTTTCAAAATGGGATCTGCATAACTTTCCGAGAAATAAATTAAAATATTCAATGCTGTCGGTCAAAATTGCAGCTTTACATGAAAAAAACGAACATCACCAGCAAGATTTTGAAGTTGAGACATATTCATATTGTATAAAATTAGAGTTTTTATTTACGGAATTAAACATTTTTATTTATTTCTCGGAAAGTTATGCAAATCCCATTTTGAAAGTCACGCAGCACTTAGAGGTAAGTATGTACAAGCACCACAAAAAAATTAACCAAAATAAAAGTGGAGTTTTTTCAAAAATAGAAAATAAAATATTATTTTAAAAAAATATTATTTTAAATAAAAAAGATTTTATTTCATTTCCTATTTGCAATTAATTAGAAATTACATTTGTTGAATCATTAAATAAAGAGCTTATTTTCTTTAATTTTTAATTTCTTTTTTTTCCTGTATTTTTATGGTATTCTGCCTGGCTCTTTTTAGGGTTTCGTGGACAAGCGACAAAACTCTTATAGCGAGACTTCGTTGTCCGTCCGTAGTTTTTGGCAACGTTTTCTTTTATTCGAATGTTGTTGTTGGAACTCAAACTGACTTGTTTGAATTTGTTGAGAGGAAACGTCTACTTCATCTAAATGAAATATATTTTTAATTTTACTATTGGATTTGAGTATATCCGCCATTTTTAATTTTTGAAATCTGACTTCGGATTCGTAATCAGCGACCCCGAAAACCCCCGAGTAACGAATTTAAAACGAATTTAATCGATTTAAAAAAAATTTGTCCGACATATTAGATCCGCCATTTTGAAATTTAGAAAACTAACATTGGATTCGAAATCTACGATTTCCGAAATCCTTAATTAGTGATTTTAGTAACTTTAACGCTTAACTAAATTCTATTAATTCAATTTTTGCTGCAAATCTTTAAGAGATACCAAAAATGAAGAATGTAGTTTAGTTTACTAAATTTAGTGTAGAATTGTAATTTTTAATCCAATCAAGGTCCACAAGGGCTCAAAATTTATGTAATGATATAGTCTATCAATAAAAAAATTAAAACCCAAACATTCTTTCCTGTTTGATGTACAAAAAAATAGTAGAAGTTACTCAAATGTCTGAATATCATCAAAATTGTCTTGAAATTTCATCTTTGATCGAAAGTAACTCTCTCAATTTTTGTTGAATTTTATTTATTAATTAATAATTAATTAATATTAATTTAAGTAGCGTCGCACCTCAAAAATGCAAAATTTGAAGGTACAGAAAAACTGCACGAGGAAAAAAAATTAAAACTATGATTTTCTTACTCAAAAAACACCTATTATTCGAGAAAAAAATGTTTTGTTCGATTGGCAATTTCACTGTAAACCAGTGTAATTCATGCATATGATCATTATTCAACATTGCATTTTTATTATCTATTATATCATGATTTTCATCACTTAAATTAACTAATTCTATTTTATTAGCCATGGTTCGACATCGTAATGTAGACCAATATAGTAAAAATTACTTTAAATAAATAATGTCTTTATTATTTAAAAAAAGATAAAGCATTTAGTACAATTTAATTTAAAATTTCCATTTCTAACTAAAATTATTTCCAATTCTGCCTTTTTTCTTTATTTTCAATTCCCTTGTATTCAATTTCAATATCTATTTCTAATTTCCATTTCCAATTTCCGTTTCTAACTTCCATTTCTAATTTCTATTTCCAATTTTTATCATTCAACAATCTTTTCCAAATTAATACAACTTTAAATTACAAAATGTAAATCACTTTTATGCAATATATTTATAGACAATTTCTTATCATAGAAAAAAAAATAAAAACTGCATGAAAATAAAAATTTTCTATCTATAAATGGAAAAAAATTCAATTTACTATGTAGAGATAACCTTTTAATTTTTAAACGAAAACAAAAAATCAATTTTTTATAACAGTTGCATTTTAACATCTATTCCTAACGAATAACTTTTTAAAATAATAATTTAATAACAAAATGAACAGAAAAAATTAATTTTTTACTATTTAAACGAAATTAAAAAATATAGTATTTTAAAGAAATTGAATTTTAATATCTATTCCTTATAAACAGCATTATTTTAATAATAATTTTATAAAATGAATGAACAGGAAAAAACTCCTTTATTCAAAAGCCACTTAAATTTCAAAAAAAATTTAAAAAAAACATTTAAATAATAAAAAAATTACTTACGTAGAAGCTCGATACATCATTTACTTACATAAAAATTCTAAATCTTTACATTTTTAGTCACTTATATAATCACTTACATAAAAAAATATATTAGGGGAGACCGGGGCTAAACCGGACAAGTCAAATATTTCCGAAACCGTAAAGAATTTCAAATCGTGTAAATAACCTATGTACGCGCAATTTCGTGATGCATATGCTGCATGAGGTTTTAGGGACGTGTCATTTTTCTTGTAATAATAGTTGCCGTTAATATGTGAAAATGTCATTTCTTGAGGTAAAAGTAAAAAAAAAATTTCTTTATTTTTTTTGGGTTTTTATCGTTAAAATTAATGTGCAAATATCATACGGCCATTTTTCTTTTAGCTCAAGGTGTACTGAGTTTAGTAGAAAAAAAGTTTAATGGAAAACATTAAGAAGAAAAAATATATTGCAGGTTAATTATTAGATGACGGTGTGGGGCTGAATCGGACATCGTGATTAAAAACAACCAAATCTTTGAATTCTTTAATTTATTTTATATTAATTAACTATTTTATATTATATTCTTTGCTTAGAACCACTTTATAAATATATAAATAAAGAATTTATTTTAAAACTCGAATTCGGAAGCGAGTTGCTACAAAGAGACAAGCCTGAAAAATGTAATTCGTTTTATATTACATTAATTGCCGATTTTACATATTATATTATATTCTTTGTATAGAACTATCTACAAATAAATAAAAGAAGAATTGATTTGGCTTTTTTACCAAAAAAAAGAAAATTTGTATCTCATTCTTTAATTAATTGGCCGTGTCCGATTTAGCTCCATGGGGTGTCCGGTTTAGCCCCACCAATTTTCGGATTTTCGTTTTTGAGGTAGTCACCTTCGAAGCAATATATCTCTAAAGCTATTGTACTTTTTTAAATCAAACAAGTGCGATTTGTAGGTGAAAGTACAAGCTTCAAAACGGTATATTACACTTTAGCAAAAAGTATGTTTTTGTATGAGTTTTCTGGTCAAAGACCAAATCCGTCCGGTTTAGCCCCGGTCTCCCCTACTTTAAATCAAACAAAAATAAATTTTCTATAATTGAAAAAAATTTACTTTCACTGATTTACTTTCACTTCGAAAAATTCACTATCTTTTGAGCTGACGAAAAAAGTTTAAGATGAGTAGAAAATTTCTGTTTTTATCCTCTACCGAATTTAAAACAAAAATTTCACTCTTTCCGGAATATATATATATATATATATATATATATATATATATATTTCAATAATTTTTTACTCTTAAACAATTACTCCCCGTTATGACGTCACGGGCAGGTAAAGTAACATTACCTCCCTGTCGCCGGGAAAGACTTACTATCCACCTTCTAAACAGGTAAGAAATGATGTACTTTCGGCGCGTGTGATAGAAAAAAATTTTTTTGATTATCTTTTTTTTATTGTTTTAATTTAAAAATTTTTTATTCTTCTATTATTTGAAGGACATTTTTAACCATTTAACTAAATATTTTATTGATTTTTTACAGTGACTCAACCCTTACACCCATGTTCAACCCTTACAACATTTTTTTTAATTGCTTATAATTTTGAAACTTATGGCAGAATTTTTTTGCAATGTACAGTGTAACGCCGTTCCTTACCACGTGTTCAATAAAAATTCCACTGAAGCGGCGCTATAAAAATGGCGACGTAGTCTCCGTACAAAAATTGGCATTCAAATTTCCACACTTTGAATTTGAATACTCCCTACGGTGGCCCGTTTAGGGAAATCTCCCCAGCGCCAGGTATCAGGGTACCCGGACCTCCGTTGTCGTATTCCAGAAAAATTGCGAGCACTCCCGGTCTAGCTCAATTTCCGAGCTCACAATTTTTATTAATTTGGATGCAAAATCACAATGTGTCAGGGTCGTAAGATCGCCGGGGTGAGGTCAGAAACAGGCACAGAAAATACACAAAAAAACCAATCGGGATTCACTTCAACTTCAATTTTTATTTCTTCTTTTCTTTTTAAGTGAACACCGCGGGAGAATCCACACTTCTGGCGTTGATTTTGATACCGGGGATAACCAGTCGGTCTCCCGTCGAATCTCCTGGTGATCCCCAGGTGTGAAAAATAGTCAATCAGACTAAGAAGATGACGGAATTATCAACCTCTTAACTTCTGCAGTACTTTGCGGTATTCCATTTTCACGAATTCCTCTCCGTGTTGACTTAACCGATTACTTTCTATCTCACGAATTTACGCGGCAGCCAAACCAGCACTGAATAGATTTTGGCGTCGTGCTCGCCTCGTGCACCGAGACGCTATCATGCTCAATATGGTTCGCCCTGTGGCATGAAGATAACGCCACCCATGTCGTTATGCATGCCTTTGTCGTGTTGAGAGACAGATGTTTCGAACGGAACGTCGACCCTAGCGATAAATCTAATTTTCACTCCGATCTGTATGACCGACTGGTTCTTTATTTCTCTAATTTGACAATAATAACAAAGAAAAAGATTACATTCTCCTCAGAAGTGCGGTTGTCCCCGGTAACACGAAGAATTTTGCTAATTCCGAAAAATAACAAACGGTTGCCAAATTCGTTTAACAAATCGGTGATAACATTATTTAAACGAGAATAATAACAAAAAAAATAATGTTGAGTCCGAGTTTGGCTGGTCATATACGGAACCATGTTTTCTTGTTATTCGCGGAATTATTTAAAAAGTGTAAATGGGATTTCGGCGAACCACAAAAGAAAATCTAATTATGACGTGTCTTAAATTAAACCACGTCACAACTTCCTCGGGCTTAGCCGAAACCCATTTCTTATGTAAGTGAAGTTCTATGATTCGGCAATCTTCCCACCTGGCCGATTCAGACTTTAGCTTATGGGGTAACCACAAGACAAAACAAAAGAGAAAGAGAAAAAAAATAATTCTTAAATTTCTGCTTCTTACCCGAGTAATCCCTTTCCCAACCTCTCAAAACACTAAGGATGCTTTGCTAATACCGAAGAAAGTAACTTATTATAAAGAAAAATCTTTAATTCCGCCCCTTTACTAACGAGCAGTGTCTTTTCTACCTACCATTTTCTATCTCCCGACATAGTCGTTTTAGCGGGTTTTTCTCATTGTTGAAGTCTTTCGTTTTTGAATTTTGAGGACAAGGGGAAACATTAGCAGCTGGGAAACATAACTGGAATATCAGTTTAGAAAATAGAAAAATATATTTTAAATTTAAGCTTTCCTTATAACATAATTGTAATTCTTGACTCATGAACCCGGCAGTGGAACTTCTTGCCTTTATAAGGGGTGTCGAGGTAAGCACCCTGCTTTACCCTTATTTCGTCTTCCTTCTTCACCCTGGAACACGGCGGTGGATCTTTCAGTCTTTATAAAGGGTGTCGAGGTAAGCACCCTGCTTTACCCTTATTTCATCTTCATTTTTCATCCTGGACCACGGCGGTGGATCTTTCAGTCTTTATAAGGGGTGTCGAGGTAAGCACCCTGCTTTACCCTTATTTGCTGGCGTCCTTAGTCCGAGGGTTCTGGGCAGCTGTGCTCCTGGTGTCCTCTGGCTCGCAGCGGGTACACCGCATCCGACGTAAGGCGGTTTCCACCAGGAAATTGGGGTGGCTGCCTCTCCACCTGGATTGTTCCGCATTGGAATGGTATGATTCCAAGGCCCTCTCCGTCCTTAGTTGAGTTTGTAACCGTTCAGCTTCCCTGGCCTCGGCAGCCTGGACCCTTATCTGATTATCCCGGCGTTGCTGCTCTCGTTCTAATCTCTGTTGCCAGAGGATTTCGGCCTCGGCTAGCTTTAGCTTGTAATACTCCTCCCTCTTTTCCCGTTCCTTCTTTCGCGCCTGGTCACTGCGCCCTTCTTGGCGACCACGTTCCGCTTCGTCTTTGGTCGGGTTTGACCTTCTGGCGAACGTCGCATGTACTGACCCAATTTTTTATGTCGCGATACATTCCCGGCCAATAGTAGAGTGATGTTGCTCGACGATACGTTTTCATGATTCCTAGGTGTTTTGCCTGGGGTTCGTGATGGATTTCGTTAAATACTTCTTGCCTTTGTTCGGCCGGTATCACTAACTTCCAGGCATCTATATCGTCCATTATCGAGTCGATTAACGGATTTGGACGGTATCGGTACAATCTACCATCCGTTACTTTCCAGCCATGAAATTTCCTCGGGGTCTCATTAACCTCTCTCACACGCTGGCAATACCACTGATCCTCAAACGGTGTTAAGGCAGCTATTGGCAGCGCTGCCTTCTCTTCGTACATTCTTAAAAGTGCATCTGGGACTAGGTGTTCGGACCCTTTCCTATGCACCACCTCAAAGTCGTACTCGAGGAGATCGAGCGCCCACCGAGCCAGTCGACCCGTTGGGTTATGCAGGTTATGTAGCCAACGTAGTGAGATGTGCTCGGTGATGACGGTAAAATGAAACCCCTCGAGGTAGTGGCGGAATTTTTTTACTGCTTAAATTACCGCTAGGCATTCTCTCTCGGTAACAGAGTACTTTCGTTCGGCTCCCGTGAGCGTTCGGCTTGCGTACGCGATTGCCCGATTTTTTCCATCTTGAAGTGGAGTAAGAACTGCACCTATGCCGAAATCGCTTGCGTCGGTGTGCAGCTCAAACGGTAGCGTAAAATCAGGATATGTTAGGGTTGGCGCGGTTGCGATTAGTTCCTTAATTTCTTCGAACGCGTTTTGTTGGGCTTCGCCCCATTCCCACGGCACGTCTGTGCGTAACAATTTGGTTACGTCGAAGTTGTTTGATCGTTTTTGGCTCGGGGTACTTTGTAATCGGTTCTACTTTTTCCGGGTCGACTTGTAAACCTTCGTGATTCACGATAAATCCTAAATATCGGGCGGATGTAACCTCGAATTTGCTCTTTTCCGGGTTAATAATAAGGTTCGCTTCTTGTAACCGGTGAATTACGAGTTTTAACCACTTTTTATGGTCTTCGAGGGTTTCGGTGACAATCACGATGTCGTCCAAATACGTGTAAACGAACGGTTCCATTTCCGGCCCTATAAGGGAGTCTATTAATCTCTGGAATGTCGCCGGGGCTCCCGAGAGTCCGAACGGCATACGCTTAAACGGGAAGAGACCCATCCCGGGGACTGTAAACGCTGTGAGTTCTCTACTTTTCTGTGATAGGGGAATTTGGTGATACCCCCATTTTAGATCTAATGTCGTGATATATTTCGCAGCTCAAAATTTTTTCCAAAATCATATCCATTTTCGGCAACGAATACGCATCAGTTTTCGCTATCCGGTTGAATTTCCGAAAATCTATGCATAGGCGGTAAGTACCGTCGGCCTTTTTGACCATTACTATGGGGCTGGACCAACCACTTTTTGATGGTTCGATGATACCTTCCGCTAACATTCTTAGTATTTCTGCGTGCATAGCTTCTAAAACTTTCGGGGGCACCCTATAATAACGTTGTTTTATTGCCGAGTGATCTTGGACGTCGATAACGTGTTCGGTTCGATCCGTCGCCGGTAGGTCATCTAGGATTATTCTAAGGAGGCCTGAAACGAAATGTTTTAAGTCTTCACGTTCTTCGTCGATAATTATTACTAGCCCGCATGTTTTCTCTGTCTCGGGTTCGGTGTTTTTGTCTTGAACTGCGATGGCTTCTACGCCCTCTTCGGTATATCGATGAATCGAATCTATTAACACCTTCATCATGCGAGACACACGATCGACTTCTATTGGAAGATAGCAAACAGCTTTTACCGGGCGCACCGTACCGTCGGCTGTCATAACCGCTTTTTCGGTCGCCGGCTGTAACTCCGCTTTATATCTTTCGGCGATTGAGAGACCGATATCTCCTAATACTGTCCGCGACGCACCGTTGTCTATTAGCGCTTGGACATTGAGGGTATTGCCTATTCGGATTGTCGTGAATACCCTCAAGTTGAAGCCCTTGTCCTCTGCCGGTGGAGTTTTAACTTCTAACCTAAGTGGCTCACTAGTAATTTCTTGCGTCGGTACGGACTCTGAGTTTAATAAGGCCATTATTTGTTGGTTATTTTTCCACGGATGCGCGCTGTTATTTCCCTCTATGCGGTCGTTGACCAAGACAGTTTGGTCGGCCTTATACGGTTTACTTGCCTTCCGGTTTTTCGACTTCTTGAGGGCAACTTTCGCATTTTCGTCGGTATTCTTGACGGTTTCGGGGACGGATACATCTACGGGTGACGTGTTTGTCTGTGGTTCGGCTAAGGAAGGAGAAACGACCTTTATTTCTCCTCCTTTCTCTGATTTCCCGGACAACCTTCGCAAGTTTTAGTCGTGACACCTTCTTTGCCGCAACGTCTGCAATAATCATTGCGTCAGGGTTTGGCGCAACCGGTTTGGAAATGTCCTTTATCTCGGCAATTTCAACACACGACTTCTTTAGGTTCGTTGTTACTTGCGGTTTCCGGAGACGTTTTAGGGGAGGTTTCGCTGTTCCCCTGTTCTTTTCTGCACGCGTTACCGCTCGCTTCGGGGGTCTTTCTCTTATTCCAATTGGAATTCCCGATGTAAGGTTTTTGGACTGGTCACGATCGGTTTTTGCACTAATAAGAGCTGCTATCAATGCGTCCATGGTTTTAGACCATGGTTCGTTGTTCGGGTCGACTGTTTGTTTCGGCGGTTCAACGGGTTCCGTTTTTCCCGTTTTATTTTCTTCCGAACCGATGACTGCGATTTTACTCAGTCTCGGGTCTGTCCGTATTGGTCCTTGAAAGGTGTATTCAGGAATTAACGATTTTTCTGGTGGGGGTTCATCGTAGTTCATTGTCCGTAATCGCCATTACGCCGTCGAATCGCTCTTTGGTAATCGGCCCGAAGATTCGCGTGTACGCAGTCTATCTGAGCTGTCATTTCGATTGGTCTGGTTGACAGGTGGTACAAACCATACATACAAATCAGGTAATCGGCCGCAGATTCTCCAGGTCCCTGCTTTCGAAAGAGAATCTGTTCCTTGAGCCGATCCTGGAACCGAGCATCTCCGAACCTGATCTGTAATTGGTATTTGCACTCTTCCCAGGTGTGCCACCTGTGGCGATTTTGTCGGTACCAGTGTGCCGCCATGTCAGTGAGCAGGAAGGGCATGGCTACAAGAAGTTCCTCATCTGTCATGAACGACGCAGCCCTACCCTCCTCCACTCGCCACAAGAAATTGTCTATACTAGTACCTTTTTGACCATTGAACTTTATCTGCCAGCTATCTACAATTCTTGTGACGTTTCTGGGATTCCTATACTGATTTGCTGTATCGTAGGAAAATCTATTGGTCGGTTCCCCCTGTACGTATGGGTTTGAGACAAATCCCATTTGTCTATTCGCGTAATACGGGTTCTGGTATTCGTTTCGGTTTTCTGGTTCGAATCTTTCCCCGTATGTTGCCGATCGCGTTTGTCTGTAGTACCCTCCTACTGTCGGTCTTTCCCCCGCGGCTGAAGTCGGGTTCGCGTGAAGAAATATACTGTTTGTCGGGTATGTGGGGTAATGTTGACTGGGCCGGTAGGGCTCTGTGGTCGCGTGCCCGTACGGTCCTTGCTGGTACCGGTCTGTAGTCTGTTGGTACTCTGTTAACCTTTGTCCGTGTTGTCTAGATTCTAACTGATTGGTCTGGTTTGAGGGTAGTGGGGGTAGAAATTTTCTCTGGTTTCCGCTCCAACTCAAACCATTGAATCGTGTGTCCCGATTTTCAAAATCTACTGTCGGGACTGTCGGAGGCATAGACGATCCTCGGGGTATTTCGGGAAACTGGTGTCCGTATACGTCCGTTTGTCTACCCGCGTGTCCTTGATTATATATGGGCTGCGATCTTGATACCGTGGTTGTCGTGTGGCACGTCGGACAAATAGTCGTTACCGTTTGATTACTTCAAACGCGTTCCGTAACCAGGTTCGTCAAGGCCGTTATTTGCTGTTGTATTGCTATAATTGACTCGCGCAGTTCCTGAGTTTCCGTGTTTTCTGTGCGCGATTCAAATACGTAATTTCCCCGCGGGTTTGTATTTACATTTATGTATTGTGGGTTTGGTGGGGTAAAGTCGGTGTGAGGATTTTTCTGTCTAGAGAGTTGCTGTCTTCTATCTGAATTACTGTCTATAAAAATGTTTTGTGGTTCGGTTACTACTGGACTTTCCGGGAGCGGGACAAATCGAGCTGATCCAGGTTTCGTGGGGGTCGATGTTTGCACCCCTGTTTCAGGTATTTTAAAAGCTTCTTCGCTGTCATACCATGGGACATCTAGACGACCTTGCAACTTCGCGATTAATCGTTCTAGTCGTGATACAAGTACTTCAAGCGGGCCTGACGTGCTGCATCCGTGCTCTTCCCCTTCCTCCGGGTCCTTGTTGCTCAAAGTGCTTTTGTCCCGGTCGAGTTCTTCCGTGTTACTAATTTTGACAATTTACTTTGCAACTTTGTATTTTAAATTAAACAAAAGAGAGAGAAATTTTTTTTAAGTTTCTCAAATGAGCCGCCGGATAGTATAACCACGCATAAAATTTTGATGGACATTTTAGTTGGTCTTTGTCACGCACAAATAAACTTAGATTTTTTTCAAAACTTTAATTACATTATTTTAAGTTTCTGTAAGACAGAAATTCAAGAAAAAAGTTTTTTTAATTGTATTTGTGTATTTTAAAGGCCAACTAAAATGACCATCAAAATTTTATCCGTGGTTTTACTATCCGGCGGCTCAAATGTTCCTAAGTTTATAAAAATTCTTCTCTATTTTTCTGTTCTGAAACTTTTTCCTAAAACTCCGAAAACTTGTTTTGAATTTTTCCTCAAATTTCCTAAAAATTATTTTAATTCAGAAAATTTTTCCGGAAATCTTTCCTTTTCAAACAAAAACTTTCTTTTTTTTGTAAACTCGTGAATTGTCTTTTTATTTATTTATTATTTTCTCTTTGAACTATTACTCTTAGTAAATCCTAATAACTGTTTAATAAAAAAAACAATAAGAACATTCAATCAATTCAATTAATTTAAATAAATAATTAATTAATTAAACTAATTGGCTACCGATTAAACACTTTAATAAATTCAATTGCTTCGTATAGCCAGTTACCGAAAAAGATTTAATGTTTCCCGAGTTTTCGTAAAGTTTCTTAAATTTCTTAACTTTCTCGCAAATTTCCAAAACCCTAGTGAACTTTCTAAAGATTCCTCGAAATCCTTTTAGTGGGAAAAAAAATTTTATACGGTTTAGTATTTCCGATGTTTCGTTATTTTCGGGGGGGGGGTAAAACACTGGCAAGCTTGCCCAAATTCCTATATTACTGCTCAATTACTATTCCTCCTCGGTAATTTGCCAAAACCTACAATGGCTTTTGATTCTATTTTCAAAATCTTGAAAACAACAAAAAAAAATTTTCTAGTCAACACCAAACTTAACTGTTGTCTTTTACCTGAATACGAGTTATGACTCCGCTACAAAGTCCTTTTCTTGTGTTAATTATTTGTTTACTTTTCGCGCGGGGAGGTAGGGACGCTGCTGGTCTTTTTGTTATTTTCCATGCTGAAAATAAATTATTTCCTACGAAAAGCGATAATTTTGTAGCAAAATAATAAACAAAAATTAGCAAAGCATCCCACAAACAAAATTATTATAAAAGAAATGTTTCAATTCTTCCCAAGCAAAGGAAATAAATAGTGCTTCGATCAGTCAGAAAACGGATTCAAAAGAAAACAATCGATTAAAAATATTATATTTCTTTATTTTTGTTCTACTCACCAGCTGTGTGGATTCTCACTATTTTCTGGAATTTTTACCTTTTACTATTATAGAAAAAAATGTTTGTTACTCTGATTAAACATTATTTGTCACTTTGCCTTGAATTTACAGAAATTTTCCTTATCACTATTCCTAACCTCACCCGGTGCTGTAGTTGGGCGCTACTGTTGTAACGCCATTCCTTACCACGTGGTCAATAAAAAAATTCCACTGAAGCGGCGCTAGAAAAATTGCGACGTAGTCTTCGTACAAAAATGGGCATTCAAATTTCCACACTTTGAATTTGAATACTCCCTACGGTTGCCCGTTTAGGGGAATCTCCCCAGCGCCAGGTACCAGGGTACCCGGACCTCCGTTGTCGTATTCCAGAAAAATTGCGAGCACTCCCGGTCTAGCTCGATTTCCGAGCTCACAATTTTTATTAATTTGGATGCAAAATCACAATGTGTCAAGGTCGTAAGATCGCCGGGGTAAGGTTAGAAACAGGCACAGAAAATACACAAAAAAAACCAATCGGGATTCACTTTAACTTCAATTTTTATTTCTTCTTTTCTTTTTAAGTGAACACCGCGCAGGGCTGCCAGAATGTAATAGCGAGTTGTACTGACATCTGGGTCCGGTATGTACTAAATTGTACTGATATGTAAAGTCTGTAGTAATTAGTAAGAATAATGGCGCGAAATTCAAATTATATACATTATAACCTTTATAAATGCATTAAATATGCATATTAATATTTAATTTAAATATTGTGTCACGTAATACAATTTAACTGTTTGAAACTCAATTACAATAATATTAAAATTTTTTATTTTTTTAAAATTATTCTATTTAACTTATAGTAAAACATTTCATGTCAGTGATAGGCAAGGCAGGGACAGAGTCATGTAATTCCATGGTCTTAAATTTGATTGGCTCTTCTGATAGCAAATGTCAAAAATATGGAAAGTTTCTGTTGTACAGCTAATCACATTTTCATTAGAAATGTTTGCTGCCTCCGAACAGTGTGTAATGTAATGCGTTGATTTTGATACCGGGGATAACCAGTCGGTCTCCCGTCGAATTTCCTGGTGATCCCCAGGTGTGAAAAATAGTCAATCAGACTAAGAAGAAGACGGAATCACCAACCTCTTAACTTCTGCAGTACTTTGCGGTATTCCATTTTCACGAATTCCTCTCCGTGTTGATTTAACCGATTACTTTGTATCTCACGAATTTACGCGGCAGCCAAACCAGCACTGAATAGATTTTGGCGTCGTGCTCGCCTCGTGCACCGAGACGCTATCATGCCCAATATGGTTCGCCCTGTGGCATGAAGATAACGCCACCCATGTCGTTATGCATGCCTTTGTCGTGTTGAGAGACAGATGTTTCGAACGGAACGTCGACCCTAGCGATAAATCTAATTTTACTCCGATCTGTATGACCGACTGGTTCTTTATTCCTCTAATTTGACAATAATAACAAAGAAAAAGATTACATTCTCCTCAGAAGTGCGGTTGTCCCCGGTAACACGAAGAATTTTGCTAATTCCGAAAAATAACAAACGGTTGCCAAATTCGTTTAACAAATCGGTGATAACATTATTTAAACGAGAATAATAACAAAAAAAAATAATGTTGAGTCCGAGTTTGGCTGGTCATATACGGAACCATGTTTTCTTGTTATTCGCGAAATTATTTAAAAAGTGTAAATGGGATTTCGGCGAACCGCAAAAGAAAATCTAATTATGACGTGTTTTAAATTAAACCACGTCACAACAGCAAAAACATTTCACTTGAGTTGATCTTTCCAACAATATGCGCGAAAACGTGAAATTCGCACTGCAGAGGAAGTTATGAAGAAAATTCAAAACTATGTCCAACCCTGACAGCACTCCCCTATGTTTAATTGTTTAAGAGTAAAAAATTATTGAAATAAGCATTGTACTGAAAAACATATCTTTCAAATATCTTTCTGTCTGCTTCTTTCTAAATAAATAACATAAATCGGTCCCTGTTTATAATGCAGAAAATCTAACGCTATTGCTTTCTTTCTCTTTCTAAATAGAAATAACATAAATCGGTGTATGTTTATAACGCAGAAAATCTAACGCTATTGCTTTCTTCCTCTTTCAAAGATAAATAATATTAGACTGTCTCTCTTTACCTAATTTGCATATTTACTCGTTTCATAGAAGGATATTTTCCAGTAATTATTTCTGCAGAAATTACGTTCGTTAGTAAAGATTTGATAACTAATCGAGTCCTATTACACAATCCTTGAACTAAGTTCATATTTCTTAAAAGCATAATTATGTACCTTCCTTCAATGGTAGTTTATGAGGAGGTAAACTATCTGGTATTAAACTGTTTAAAATTTCTATTAGAACTATATTATTTATATCTTTTGGGTCATCATCATCGATATGTGAAACATTACTAAAATAAACTACTTCTTTTCCTTCTAATTTTGCCAATATGCGTTCATTCATGTCTAATACTTCGGAATTGGTTAAGGACAGAATGCAAGATGAATAAACAGACGAATCATTTCGACTTATTGATGATCCATATACTTAATTAATTAAATTTTCATTCGAAATCATATCTTGCGGAATTTCTAAAACATCATTTTCTCTTTCAAATGAACTTTGTGGTTTACCATCACTAACATTTAAGGTCATGTTATTCAGTGTGAAGTTTTTCCATAGTAAAGTATATGGAGCACGTGACCACTGGATAACATAACCTTAATATCCAGTTTGAAAATTTAATTTGATAACATTAATCTAACATTAGCATGTAAATACTTAGTTTGGAAATGATTCCACAATCTACTATTTTTTACACATATCTCAACAATATGAGTACGATTGCCGTGTGGAACATTTGGCAAAGTTTGTCGAAAATCTCCTGAAAGCAAAATAACTTTACCTCCAGAAGGTTTCTTACATTTTGTAATGTCTCTTAACATCAATTCCATTGCTTCTAAAGCATATTTAGGTGCCATTGTTATTTCGTCCCAAATTATAAATTTTGCCTTTTTTAAAAGTTCAGCTTCTTTCGACCGCCCACTTATATTACATGTTAAATGTTTATTAATTGGTATAGGAAACTTAAACAAAGAATGTGATCTTTGACCACCTTTTAAAAGATTAGCAGCTATACCGGTTCATGCAACTGATAAAACTATCAACCCTTTACTTTCAACAGATGTTATAATTGTATTATGTAAATAACTTTTCCCACTTCCTCCAGGACCATCGAGAAAAATATACCTATTTTTATAATCATCGTTAT
The DNA here is from genome assembly GCA_032872475.1 of Leptopilina myrica (nomen nudum). Lineage (NCBI taxonomy): Eukaryota > Metazoa > Arthropoda > Insecta > Hymenoptera > Figitidae > Leptopilina > Leptopilina myrica (nomen nudum). The sequence goes on along the minus strand of CM065462.1, from coordinate 14,050,629 downwards.
GTATTGCCACCGTAATCTCATCAAAAATTTGATGTTGATCATTATTTAAACTCTTAATTAGAATAACAGCTTCTTTTTTTAACAATCGTAATGGTAATTTATTATTTTCTAAATCTACAAAATTTTAATCATTAAGAAGGTTTTGATCAATATTTGGCAAACCAAATTGATGTAACAAAACCCATGGAAGTTAAGTGCTTCGTTAATTAAAATTAACGATTTTTGTATTGAAACTTCTACAGGTAAATTATTATCATAAACCATATACTCTTTATATTTATTTCATAAATCAACAGCATTCGCAGGTAATCCAAATACAGATAAGTATACAAACAGACGACAAAGTTCATTAGGAAACTTCATACTTACAGCTTCAGACAAACAATTATCCCATTCATTATCATCTATCATTAAATTTCTTGCCTTGGCAGCTTTTACAAAAGTACTATATGTGACACCTTCATATGTTCTTATGTCTGCATACGATTTAGCACCACGTACATATAGTAATAAAATTCTTAAAAAATACCTTTCAATATCTTTTGGACTGACAAAATACATTCGTGAAATTAAAGGTTTTGTCTTTCCTTTTCTTCTTTCCCAAGATTTTGATGATTCAACGAAGACATAATTATATGGTATTTCTAAGTACAAAAGTTGGCGTGCTTCAGGATCTGTTGTATTTAATTCGAACCATGCTGTCAACGTCGTATTTTTATATTTATCAATCACTTCTTGCTCTATTCCTTCTTTAAAACATATTGTATGTTGATCAGGTAAATGCACAGCTAATCTGTATACTGCATGCGAGTGTTCGTGCATATTAAATTCGAATAATCTATGCATGGCTTCTGGTGGTCATACATAATAGTATTCAAATAATATTGAGGTTCATCATTTCTTCGTCTATATTCTAGATAATTTTTTGAATCATAATTTGTTATACGAACGTGTGCCTTCAATAAATGTTGATGGTAAAATAATAATTATTCCTGGTTTAACATTTTCTCCATTTGCTTTATTATGTACATAATCCATTAATCCACAGAACATTTCTACGCGAAGTTGTTTTTGATTTTTATAAATGAAACTTATGCGTCCAGCTACGACTTGTGACCAAACATCAACTATAAATTGTTGACATAATTTTCCCATTTGTGTACATGGATTAAATGTTCCTCTGTAAGAAAGGCGATACATATAAAATTGTAAAGCAGTAACATAACGAACACTATTAATTTGCCTAAGTTTTTGCTGTCCATCCTGGATCACCTGAAGGAAACATTAATGGATATATCATAGAAGAATATCATATAAGAATAGAAATTGGAATACTTTTAGAACCTTTTGGATGTATACATATATCACGATCCACTGGAGGTTCACCATTTTCACTGACAAATTTTTAACTGCTATTTCATTACAAGATGGTACATTGAATGTATTTTGATTTAATGATCTATCCCGTTTGATACACATTTAAATATCCCTTATAGGTTTATTTTCTAATTTCGCTCTAGTTTCTTCTTCTTTCATCATTTTCAATGCTTCTGAAAATGGACTAACCTCTCTTAATAATTTATCCATTTCTTCCATTAATCGTGGTAAACATTTTTTATTCGATTTATTTTTTAATCATTCAAACACAGCTTCATTAGTATCAAGAATATACAACTGACCATATTTTAAACTGTCACCATCATAAGGATGAAGAGCATATATGTATTATGATAGACTTGTCCATGTATACGAAAAACATAAGGACCATACCCTTTAGGAATTTCCAATTTAGCTCACATACTAGCAAGAGCAGCAAAACTATTATAAGAACGAATATTTTCCCTAAAATTTTTACCTTCCAAATTGGAATCATTTAATAAATTTTGTAAATAAAACGGATAATCATTTAAATCATCTATTTTTACTTTTCCCTTATGACAACAACTACTAAATTTTTTATCTAGTGGTCTTTCACACATAAAATGTAATGCAGCACAAAACTCGCACTTAACATTCATCAAACCCAAATAATTTTGTTCAAATTTAAATTCGTCAAAATTTTCAAAAGGCATAATTGCAACTTCTAATGTAAGTTTTTGTATTTTACTTCTAAAACCTGTTTCTGCTTGTTTATTATTATTTACATTATTCCAAGCGTGTGTCTTCAAAAAATTATAAGAATTCAATCTTTTATTTTTCAAAAAACGCTTCCAATCACACTCTATAATCGAATGTCTCATATTCGATCTTCTTATCTCTAAAAACCGACATAGACGATTATCTTGAAACATTTTTTTAAAATGATGCCTCATTTTGTTATTTATGTTTTCGTAATTAATAAAGGTGTGCAAAAAGCCCGAAACCCGACCGGGTAATTTCGGGCTTTTCACTTTTCGGGTCAGGACGAGCTCGGGCCGAGTCGAGCTTGTTTACATACCAGAAATCATTCGGGTACCCGACTGCAATCGGGTTCTCGAAATTTTCGGGTAACTGTGAGCGCTAGGGGGGCAAACATGACTTTTTTGCGAAAAACGGCCAAAATTTTATGTTTTTTTATGAAAACTGTATGAAGATCAACTCCAATCACGTTCGCTAACTGAAATTGTTGAAGACTTGCATACTCAAATCCATTCGAGTTTTCAGAATTGTCGGGTATCCCGAAATTTTCGGGTACTTGAATTTTTCGAGAACCCGAATGGATTCGGGTGCCCGAAAATTCCGGGTTATCCGAAAATATCGGGTACCCGATAAATCGAGGAAGCTCGAGCTCGGCCCGACCCGAAAAAAATTCGACCCGACCCGACGTTTCGGGCTTTTTGCACACCTTTAGTCATTAACAATGTTTGGCATAACATTATAAAATAATGATGTTGCAAATGCTATTGCATATACTCCTCATTCAACACTACCCATTGGTTGTTGATTAACATTAACAAAAACTACTAGTGGCTTAAATGGATATAATCTACTTAAATAATTCAACTGATCCTCATTTAGATAATTTTTATTAAGACTATCAAAAATATTAATTCTTACTCCATCATAATACGTACAAATCCAACGACAACATTTATAATGACCACTAAACAGTTTTTGAATATGTTTTTTACCCACTCCAATTGGTCTAATATATTCAAGCAGATCTTCATTTACAAATAAAGTACTTTGCATTTTAAACAGAGAATTTGATTCTCTTTCCAATAATTTTCCAAATTCATAAATCTGATTATCACTTAACATTTTTTCTTTATTAAGTATTTCTTCATATTCTAAAGCACTTAAATTAACATGACCTTCTATTCTCGACATTTTTGAATTGATATTTTCTTCTTAATCTAATTTTAATTCCACTTTGTAGGTTTTGACAATAAGTACGTTTTCTGAATTTATATTTTCTACATCATAATTTCATTAATTCTTAAAAAAACATTGTCTCCTATATCAATCATACAAACAAACCAATATTTATTTAACTCATAAAATAATACTCAAGAATTCAACTAATAAAGTGTATTTACTCCATTTCCAATAAGCCACATTCCAATTTTATCCAATATTTAATTATTTAACCATCACAGCAATATTTAACCAATCAAATTATATTTATCCCGTAAAACAATGTTTATTTATTCAACCAATATTCTATTTAATTTATTTCCAATATGTCAAATTTCAATGTTATCCAATATTCCAATTAATCGAAATTTCAATGTTATCCAATACTTTTTTTATCTTCTAAATAAAAAAATCAAATATTATTGAAAATAGAAAGAATACCAAATCTTATTTAAAAAAATTAAACGTCAATTTTATTATCCTTTAAATTGTCTGAATTTAAAATATTTTGTTAATCCATACAGAAACACGGTTGCAGCATTGGAATTACCATAGCAGTGTAATGCGAATCATTTTGACACCTGAGCCTTTACACTCTCTGCTTGCTTCTGCCCTCTACTGGCAAAATGGCTGTAACACACGACTTGCCGCCTGTCATTACATTACTTTTGTAATTCGAATCCTGAAACCGCGTTTCTGCATGGATTAACAAAATCTATTGAATTCAGATAATTAAAAACATTTCTGACACTGGCAATGTACGTTGTAAGATTTTGTAAAAAGTGCTTGTGTGCAGAGAAACACTATTTCGAAAACGGTTGTTTACTAATTTCACGTGATTTCAAACAGGCAGTGTCGCTTTTCTTGGGCGATAACTGTAAGTCGCACATAACCTACAAATTTTAGAGACCGTCAAACGCTCTTAACGCAAAAATAAAGAAACAATATCAAATGATAATATAATAATTAATAAAACATAATTATAATTATAACTATAATTAAGTTTCGGCTTATTAACCCCTTCGTGCCTCCGGTACATATATGTACCACCTACAAAATATGTTATAACTCATGCATTTCAACAAAACAACAAATAGTTTGGCTTGATTTATTCACTAGGGTTACTATTACATGTAAAAAAAATTGATCGAAACTCATCACTTGGGGGTTTTTGGGGTCGCTGATTCCGAATCTGAGGTCAGATTTCAAAAATTCAAAATGGCGGATCCAATATGGCGAATTTTTTTTTAATTGCTTATATTTGTTTGAAACTCACCACTTGGGGTTTTTTAGGGTCGCTGATTACGAATCTGTGGTCAGATTTCCAAAATTCAAAATGACGGATCCAATATGGCTGACTTTTTTCAAAATCAGGCAAGTCACATTTTCAAATTTCAAAATAGCGGACTTTTTTCTAAAATTGCTATTTGCTTGTAGGTTTACTACTCAAGGGTTTTTGGATACGCTTATTTTGAATTTGAACTTTAATTTTGAAAATCGATATTAAATAGAAGCTTGATATGTGTTTTATTTTACAATCACTCATATTTAATTATACCTTCAAACAACGATGTGGACGTGGAAGAATGAATATGGTGAGAATCACGTCAAAAATCCACCCAAAAAAATTTTTTTGTTTAATTATTCTCAAATTTTTTTATGATATGTCGTATGGGTTAGTAATTTTTTACCAAGTATTTTTGAATTTTATAAAAAATTGTTCGAGGGGGGGGTAAAAATTATGAACTTTTGCGTGACACGCTCTACTTTGAATATTTAATATACTGAAAAGGAACAATTTAAAATAGGGTTCTTGACAAAGGTTCACTAATAAAAACCTCTTAGGTGGCGTGGAAGACCGTGAATAGATAATCAAATATCGTATTCTAAATATGCTACCTCAAAAACACCAAAGTTATCAGTTTCGAACTAATCCAATTAAGTTTTCAAAACAGCATCCGCCATATTCGATCCGCCATTTTGAATTTTGAAAATATGACCACAAATTTGGAATCAGCGACCCTAAAAACCCCCAAGTTATAAGTTTCAAACAAATATAAGCAATTAAAAAAAATCCGCCATATTGGATCTGCCATTTTGAATTTTTAAAATCTGACCTCAGATTCGGAATCAGCGACCCCAAAAACCCCCAAAATGTTACTATTTAAAAAATATATTCATCAACAGATATATATGAAAAACCTTTTAATACCAAATTGCGTAGAAACTGAACAATTTTTAAAAATATTTGACGCCATATTGGAACCTTCATTTTGAAATTTTGAAAATTGATTTCACATTTATCAAGAAACACAATAAAAATCACTTTTAAGACATACCTACTATGAATTATTTGAATATTTGAAGTTATAATCCACTTTTTGTCATTTTCAACCACTATTGTAATCGGACTCATGAAACAAAGATGTCCAAAAAAATTTTTGGCGCAAGTTTGCGCAGCTGTTTTTTCGTAGTTTCATTAAGGCGATGTCAAAGTCGATGCGATTTTCCCATTGAAGCTCAATGCAAAAAGCCAATCGACTTTGACACCGCCTTAAAGGATACTTTGGACTACTCTTGTAAAAAGTATTAGGATCGTACTCGGTCGTACTTTTTTTGTATACCTTTTTAAAAAAAACTATTCAAATAAAATGCTATATTATAAAGCTATTAATATGTTATTAACAAATTTTTTTAGTTGTAATTTTTAAGAAAACCATTTTTTAAGCGTGAGAAATGACAAAAAATCGTTAAACATTTTAAATATTGACTCCTGGAATACAAAAACTTGTTATGAAACTCATATTATAAAGGGTAAAAAATTTCACTTATAAAATTTGCATTTTAAACAAATATATCGCCTTCCTCAATCAATTTCATTGTAAATATCCATCAGTTTTGAAATCTAGGGAATCTTATGAGTAAGAATCGCTTTATCTAGTTTAATTTAACGCAATTTAGCAATTACCATTTTTCGCATAAAATAGTGTATCTCCCACCACTGTGGGTCGCTAAAACCAAAAAAGACTACCAAAAACAAAATCGTCCTTTCCTGAACCCTCTACAACCCCAGAGTGGGGGTTGAAATTCGAATTTCTACCAAAAGTCGAGTACGGTGTCAAAACCCACGTTTTTTGATCGCTAAAACCAAAAAAGACTGCCAAAAAAGAAATCTTATCCTCTCAATCCACTTAAGGGACCCAAAAAACGTAGGTTTTGACACCCTACTCGACTTTTATTTAAACTGAAACTCTAACCCCCGGGAGCAGATGTAAGGGGGTGGTAGCGGAAAATGGGTGATAACAAAATTTTTCAATGGTCATATTCGGTTTTAACTTAAAACATTATGATAGCGGGGTGTGACTAGGTTTTGACTATTATTTTTTTGTCCGTGTTATGATCCTTCTGAAACCACTTTAGTCAATCTTTGGCAAAAAATTAGATCGTGGCTACAAGCACATAGTATATGTTGATTATGCTGACAGATTGGTAGCAACATATAAAATTAATCGACAGTCCAACAAATGGTGATTGAGATTATTTTGAACTTTGAAGACCTAGCGGTAAAATTCTCTAGAGCCTGAAAATTTAATAATAATCAAAATCCAATAAAATTTGTAGGGTCTAGACAATTTTTTATAATAAATTGTAAAAAAAACATATTGCGCCGCGGGCGTGCGTTCCGCACAGGCGGCTTAATTATTTTTTTACATTCTCATCACATGAGAAAGTATTAGTTTTGGTCGAAAATTGACTTTCGCTAATTTCATGAAATCACGACGTTTTGGAGTCCCCTGAGTCCGAAAAACATGGTCTAAAAAAGTATCTGTCTGTATGTGAGGCTTTCCATGTCAAGTGATCCAGGTGGAAAAAAATTTTTCTCCAATCGTAGCAAAACTTAGGGCTTTTGTAATACTAATAGATAGTAATTTTTGGTGAAAATATATTTTTACCTAGTCCAATATTTTCCGAGGGGGAGGGGGTTAAATTTTTGGGTTTTTCAGTACAATGCTTATTTCGATAATTTTTTACTCCTAAACTATTTAACCTAAAAATTTGGCAAGGTACATTTTGGACAGGTTTTTTCGTGCTCTTTCGATTAAAAATAAGCATTAAAAAAATTTTTTTTGACCCAAAAAAATCAAAATTAAAAATAAGTTTTAATTTTTTGGAAAAATGGTCCCATTTTTTTTAAACGAAAGATGATGTTTTTTCCTAAAAGGACATATAAATGAAAAAGTAGGACAAGAATGTTTAAACATTAAAAAAATGAATTTTCTCGTAAACAGACCTAAAAACCAGGTTTAGTGAGTAGAAATCTCTATTTTTCAATGTTTAAACATTCTTGTCCCACTTTTTCATTTATATGTCCTTTTAGGAAAAAACCTCAGCTTTCATTAAAAAAATTGGGTCTCTCTCCCCCAAAAATTGAAATTTATTTTTAATTTTGATTTTTTTGGGTCAAAAATTTTTTTTAAATGCTTATTTCCAATCGCTACGCCCTATGCCACTCGGCTGCAGGGACGCGTTTCGATTCTTTAGTTTTAGATTGTATTTAAAGCGTTTAAAGCCAAGTGGCGCTGTATACCTATTGGTTACGCTACGTCTTCTTTCTTAAATAGTTCGAGACTCTTTCAGCGCTCTGTGACTGAAGTACTCAGTCGCAGCGTCAAGAACAATTATTTCCAAGCCATTAGAAAGACACCTGAAAATCCTTTAATGAATATTAAACTTTTCTAAAAGAAGTTTTAAATTTTTCCCATATCCTGAGTTCTTTTTTTTTTGTTGTTTATACTCCTGCCCTATTGGCCTTACGCTCTCGACAAGAGTCCCTGCTGATACTTTTAAGGATTAAGCATAACCATTCTACAAATATTAGCAACTTTATTTAACCTAATGCGCCTACAGTGCAACTTTCGAAGATAGGAGTACTCGCATTTGCCTGGACCACCCGTAATTGGGTTTTTTCGCCAGAGAAGAGGGAAAAACTGTAGAAAAACCTCTTCTGAGTACAACCGGTTTATCGACAGTCTAGTTTCGGCGGTAGGCATCGGACAATAATCGACAATGCATACCGTCGCACCTAGACGTCAAACCTCCCGCTCGGAATATCTCACCCTGTCGGAAAAAATCCCCGGCTGACGGAGGGCGCGAACCTCGCTCGCACCACCCGCAAAGCCGGAGCTCCAACCAACTGAGCTATTCCGTCGGTTTCCTGAGTTCTTGAATACATTTAGTAATAACTCTTGAAAAAAAGTTTCCGTGTATAACGGAACAATACAACATTCTTAAAAATAATTAATATCTCAAAATGCTTTCACAATAAATTAATTAAACACACACTGATGACACGAAATTGTTCATTCTTTTAAATGAAAATATTTTTATAGTTGTTAATTTAAAAATCACACATTTTTAATAATAATAAATTTTGTAAACAATAATTTGAATTATTTGTGGTCAACCCTTCCTCCCATATTGCAATTTAATTCATAGGAAAATGTATTCATTAGTTTATTCTGGATTTTAATACTTTTAGAATATTATAGCTTATTCAGCAAATTATTTTTCTGCTAAAAGAGTTAGTAATTAAATATAATTTCACACTTTTACTCATCGAAACAATAATATAGGGGAAGAGGTTCGGTTAAACATACAAATTTGACAAAGTACATTTTGGAAAGGTTTTTTCATGCTCTTTTCATTGGAAATAAGCATTTTGAAAAAAAAATCAAAATTAAAAATAAATTTCAATATTTGGGGGAGAGAGACCCGATTTTTTTTAAACGAAAGCTGAGGTTTTTTCCTCAAAGGACATATAAATGATAAAGTGGGACTAAAATGTTTAAACATTGAAAAAAAGAGTTTTCTACTCGCCGGAGCGCTCAAAACCCGGTTTTTACTAGGTAAAAAAATATTTTCACGAAAAATTACTATCTATGAGTACTACAAAAGCCCCAAGTTTTGCTACGATTAGAGAAAAATTTTTCTCCACCTTGATCACTTGACATGGAATACCCCATATAGACATTTATCCCCTACGCACTTTGTAGCAAGCGAGAGAAGGTGAAAAGAATGGCACGGTTTCGAACATTGCGTTCCTTCCTGATTCACTGAAAAACAACTGCTTTTCAGCTGATCACAAATAATCCCAGAAAAGAGACATACGTATAATTAAAATAATTAAAATAAAACCAACAAAATACAAAAAATTTTTTAAAAAATTTTAACCGAACAAAAAAGTGGAACTAGAAACTCATCACGAGTTTTCGCCGTTAATTCTAGGTAACGCTGAAAATGAAATACATTTAACCTTTATGAAAAATCCTTCTATTATATTAAGATGTAGACCGACCGACTCACACCAAGTATATATCTACCTATATTATAAAAAGATATCGCCGCCGCCGCTGTTTCAAGATTCTGTAAGGGCGCCCTATCCCTATGTCTAATTCGACCTATTTTTTGAACTATAGGTCAAAAAGAGGATAAATAACGGATAAAAATACATATTTAATTTTACCTATTTTTTGAGCTACAGGTTTTAAAAGGGGCCTTAATGTGGGCCTTCACATTACGTCAAAATTTGATCTGTGTTTTACCAACAGGTCAGAGCTTGTCCCCTCAAATAGGAGCCCTAAATAGGACGTCAAAGCCTATTCCAAAAAAAAATTTTATTACTTGCAGGCTGTTATGTTACTTCAAAATTGATGACAAAGATGGGTAGGTTTTATATACGTTTAAAGACAAAAATCTGAGTTGCGCAAAATTAATTTTCAAAAATAAGCCTTCCAGCATCATTTTAATATTAAGTATTTTGAAGGTTAAATATACTGTAATCAATATTGGGTTTTTTTAAATTCCTTTTAAATATAATTTCTGTAACATCTTACGTTAAAAACTCGACTAAAGTACCGTTTTAGACGCACTTGTGTGAGGAAAGAAGGGAGGTAGCAGATTCTCGCATGGTTCCTCCCACCTTCCATGCTACTGAAGCACTGTTACCAACCTAATATAAATAATTAAACTATGCGTCTAGAAATACACTGTAGTTGCCCAACCCTGCAACATGTAATAAGTAAAATAAATATTTTCAAGCAGCTTGTTATATTCTAATATTTTACTTCTACTACTAATTTAAGTAATTAAATTCTAATATTTTTAATTTATTATTAATTCATAACCTGACACTATTCAAAGTGTCAGTTAATTTAATTATTATGAGTTGGTTTCATTGTGGTCGGGAAGCTTGGCACCCCAAATCCTCCCTCGGGACCAAACAGCTGCGTACGTTTGATTGTATATCGGTACATTACTTGTGTTTCGTTCTTGACTTCAGGTATTCATTTAAAATGTAATGAATTGTGTATTCAATAACTTATTTATAACTATATTATCTTTTCAAAAATAACTAATATATTTTTTATATTGAACGGGAAAAAATTTTAATGAATTTTTTAATTTATCATTTGAAGTTCAAAATTATTATTTTCTATAAAAAATTTTATTTTTAATTATAATTCTGTTATTTATCTAACTTTCTAATTAATATATTATATTTTAAAAAATTAGAAATATTTTATTTTAAATAAAAAAATTTTTTTTTCATAAATTAAGGGTTAGGTATTTGAAAATAACGATTAAAAAATTAAAAACAAAACTATAATGCTCATCAAATATGAAAATGGCTTCGGGGATGAATAGTTAGTCAAATTAAAAATTCACGTTTTTATTAAATTAAAAAAAAATTAAACATGATTTAACAAATTTTTTGGGCTACAACTTCAAATATTTATATGGGAGATTTCGCGTCAAGTGATCAAGAGGTCTTTTGGTGCAATGTTTATTTCAATAATTTTTTACTCTTAAACAATTAATCATACAAATTTGACAAAGTACATTTTGGAAAGGTTTTTTTATGCTCTTTTGATTGGAAATAAGCATTTTGAAAAAAAAATTTTTTGACAAAAAAAAATCAAAATGAAAAATAAATTTCAATTTTTGAGGGAGAAAGACCTAATTTTTTTTTAAACGAAAGCTGAGGTTTTTTCCTAAAAGGACATATAAATGGTAAAGTGGGACTAGAATGTTTAAACATTAAAAAAAATAAGTTTTCTACTCGCCGGAGCGCTCAAAACCCGGTTTTAAGCTCCGTTTAGGAGAAAATTCTTTTTTTCAATGTTTAAACATTCTAGTCCCACTTTACCATTTATATGTCCTTTTAGGAAAAAACCTCAGCTTTCGTTTAAAAAAAAAATTGGGTCTTTCTCCCCCAAAAATTAAAAATATTGTACTAGGTAAAAAAATATTTTCACGAAAAATTACTTTCTATGAGTACTACAAAATCCCCAAGTTTTGCTACGATTGGAGAAAAATTTTTCTCCACCTTGATCACTTGACATGAAATGCCCCATATATAGATTACGTGTAATTAAAAAACAGTTTAAACATATTATGATGTTACTAACTGAAAAACGAGGATTCGGAGATAAATTTGAATTTTTACTCCCATTGCCAGTAATTTAATTAATTATTTAAAAAAGTTATTTTATTTATACTAAAAATAAGTGAAAAATAAACGGTAGATTCAAAGATTTAATTTGATATATATTAAGTCTATAATACAAAATTTTTAATTATTTTAAAAAATAATTAAAAATATGTATCATATTTAACCAAAACCAAAAGACAAAATTAAATTAATTTTTTTACTAAGAAAAACTTTTAAATTTAACATTACAAGATTATGTAACGATAAATACTGTTTTGTAGATTATGGATAATTTATTTTTTAATTTATATTCAACAAAATGTATATTCACACATCTACACACAACACATACACATGTATACTCACACATATACGCACTGCACATACATATGTATACTATCGCATATACACACAACACATATACATGTATACTTACACATATACACAAGACATAAACATGTTTATGTATATGGGCTATGGCTATGGGCTTGTAGCATATATACAAGTTCTGAATTTGCTTCCCCCGTCTAGAGCAGGTATCCCATTACGTAGCCTTACTGATGAGTCCAAGTAGTGGGAACCGGGACGAAACGATATAAAGTGGTCTTCATGCCACACTTCACATGGTAAAATATTTTTATCTCCATACTAGCAGGACTTTTCTTGGGCTTGGTATTCGACAATTCATTCTCAACACATGGTATTGACTTTGCCGTAATGCGTGGAATAATCTTCTTAATCAACTGACTCCCTGTCGTGGTTTCGTTTATTTTTAAATTTAAAAACAATTCTATTTTTTCCAGAAGTGTGGTTCTTTTCAGTTCATGAAAAACATATTTATACTTTTTATAATGAGATTACTATTACTTTTATCAATCAACAGGTAAAGAGAATAATTATAACGACGACTTAAAATTTGTTTCTAACAAAGCAATAAATTTTGAGACGGGCTTCACTAGATATTTAAATAATCGCGAAAAATACAATTCGATCGCTTATACGCGACAATTATTTTAAACCAAGAGAAAAATAGATTTGCGACATACCTTGTAATAATTATTACAACGTGGATGTTCAAAAAACACGTCACAATGCATACACATGTATACTCACACATATGCACTTAATACACACACATCTATATTCGCATAATTATATACACTCAATACATACACATGTACACTGACACATATACACAAAACACGTATACGCCGCTTATTCGGCCCTACCGCAACGAACCAGGTGAGCAACAAGAGTTCAATAAGTATGTACCACTGCCTAAATTATAGAAAAACAATCTTGGACTTTTTTTACATATTTCAAAAACTGTTAAACGGGTTATCTGTTTCCAAGGCTTAAATAAAAGCTGAGACTTTAAAGATTATGTTGCAAGAGTTAAAAATTTTTCCCGAAATTTTTCTAGAATGTGCAGCCACACAAACATGGTGCACAAGAATAGAAAAAAATAATCAATTTTTTTCAAAATTTGTTAGGTGATAAAATCTCTTAAAAATATAAAATAATTTCATTTATATATCAAACGACGCAGAATTTAATTGGCTTTCGAAGAATTCAAGAACCAAGTTTCTATCATTTTTTAATAACAAAATAAGTTAATTTAATTTCGGCAGCAACTTTTCTTAGCTCGCCCGTCGTTCGTACCGACAATTTCTGCCGGTAGTGTACACACGACACGTACACACGTATAGTCACAAAAATACACACAAACTTACACATGTCTTCTCACACATATACACATTAAACGTACATATGTCCTCGATTTTGCACATTGGAATTCATAACAGAAACGATGTAAAAATCCTTTTAATAAAGGAAACCATACACGGAGAATTTTTCTTGTTTAAAAGTAACCGAGACTTGGTTAATATAGCACTTGCAATATTGTTTGTTTAACTTTAACCGAGTAACTTGGTTACTAATAAACAAGTGTTGGTTAAAAGTAATCATGTTGCTGTTTAAATTTAAACAAAAGACATTACAAGTGCTATATTAATCAAGTAAATTTCTCCGTGTATAGATTCCCATTAAAAACCGTTTGGGAAATTGAGACTGTAAGATTTTATACAGAATTTTACATCACATATATTTTCTATAAGATTTTATATAGGAATTCATATGGATATGCACTGAAAGAAATGATTTCGGTATTTTAGGAATTTTGTTATGTTTATAAGAATTTATGTCAAGTTTTTAACTCAATAGTTAGGTTCAATTAAAAATTAAACATGGGAAACACTTAACCTATAATTTGTAATAGGTTTCCGTAATTAAAATATCTGTATGTTAGAATCACACGCACCTCTTTTGTGTGTTACTAATGTAACTTACGTAATTTACGTAACTAAATTTTTTGTTTACATTCAACAGTTACGTAACTTACGTAATTTACGTAACTATCTTTTTTATTTGTATTCAACCGTTACGTAAATGTATTCAATGTTTCATTGAATATTTGTACTTTCAGTATACGTGTGTTAGAAAAAATAGTATGTGCAACTCAGGAGAAAAAGCCGCAATTAATAAATATTTTTATTTCGTTTAATTATTTAACCAAATAAATTCATATGTTTGACCCCGTCTTTTGATAAGTTTGTGTAGATGCTAATAAGTATTAAAATAATGTTGATTACTACAGAATTTAATTTACTAGATTTAACGCTGATTCAAGCATATTGTTACTTTTTTAAAATTAAGTTTATTGTCATTGCTTTTTTTCTTTATATATTCTTTTATATATTACTACAGAATTTAATTTACTAGATTTAACGCTGATTCAAGCATATTGTTACTTTTTTAAAATTAAGTTTATTGTCATTGCTTTTTTTCTTTATATATTCTTTATATCGAAATTTCAATTTGTTACACTTTTTTGCAAAATTGTAAAATACTTTTAGAAAATTTAATATACCTATATTTTCTTTCAGTGTAAGGAATAGTACTTTAATAAAAATTACTAGTCATTTCAAAATGCACATCGCATTAAGGAAATATAGTAGTAAACTGTAGTTTAAATGCAACACTTGGATAACACAAGCCTGCAAAAAAATAAAAATTGCCGTTGTCAAAGGTCGAGAAGTGATTTCCCGCAGTAATTGGTGCTCTGAATCTGAATCTGGCAACGAAAATCTCCCATCACGTAATGATTTTGAGAAAAGTGAATTAGCCTTAAAAAATGATTTTTTAACAGTTGTCAAGGATACAAATTGACTGATACTGCCCGTAAATTAAAATATTTTGAAAAATGATTAGATTCGCTTAAAATTTGTTACTGAGGGGTTTTTGGGGTCGCCGATTACGAATATGTTGTCAGATTTTAAAAATTCAAGATGTCGGATCCAATATGGCAGACTTATTTTTCTAAATTGATCAAATTCACTTGAAACTTGTTACTCAGGGGTTTGTGGGGTCGTTGATTATAAATCTAACTACAGATTTTTTATTTTTACATTATATTTGTAATCAACGACCCCGAAAATCCTAAAGTAATAAATTCTAAGCGAAACCAATCATTTTTGCTTCCTCGTGAGGAAGCTTTGTAGTCGTTTAATTTATAAAATTTTTAAATATCCTTTTGACAAATTTTCTTCTATATGGGACTATGTTATATAAGACCCTGAACAATTGTCCGGATGTATGTATGTGTGTGTGTGTGTGGATCCCGTTTTTTGTGAACACGATAACTCGAAGAGGTTTCAACGAATTCGGCTGAAAATTGCTAGGAATATTTATCATAAAAATATCTCGAAATGGATTGATGGACATTAAAAAATCTATTAAACAAAATTTTTTTTTTACTTTTTTCAAAAAAAAATTTTGAATTGAATATTGAAGTTAATATACAATAAAATCTTCTTCTTTGCATCAAGACGAATCGATTGGTATATATAAAGTATAAATTGTATAAGAGTTTATAGAGGTAATGACAATTTAAGCAAAAAAATTACCGTTTTTTATTAAAAATTTAGTTCTTTCATCAAAATTATATTCCAGTACAATTAGATTTTACTCATTTTTTTCAATAATCTTATCTGTTGCATTAAAACGGATCGATTGGTATATATAAAGTATATATTTTATTTGAATTTATAGAATTAAACATAATTAAAACCAAAAATTCGCACTTTTATTAGAAATTTATTTCCTTCTTAAAAATTATGTTGCTTTATAATAAAATGTTAATCTAGACTTAAAAACAAACTAAAAATCTTCATTTCATCAAGACGAATCGATTGATGTATAAAAAGAATATATTTTATTAGCATCAATAGAATTAAATAAAATGAAAAAATTCACTTTAAAGCAAATTTTTTGCTTATCGTAAAGAGGCAGCAAAATGTTCATGTAATGAACATCTTATTTCACAACTTGTTTAAAACAGTTGTATTCACCGACTGTGTGAGTCAATTTTTTATGCTTGCCAACTGTTAAAAAATTATTTTTGACGGCTAATTTAGTTTGTTGTCAGCAATATCGCTTTATTTTCTTAAAGTACAGAATTCAGGCTTTACTTTGACTCATATGACAAGTCTCTAGCACGTCGGATATACTCGGTAGAAATTTTCAAAAACAGCAAAAAACATGATTTTTTGAAATTTACCCCCACTTTTCTCAAAATCCTGACGTGATGTGAGATTTTCGTTGCCAGATTCGGATTTAGCGCACCAAATACTGCGGAAAATCACTTCTCGATCTTAGACAACGGCAATTTTTATTTTTTTTGCAAACTTGTGTAATCATTTTAAAAAGTTGTACATTACAAAAAATTAATTAATTGTTACATTACTTTATATATCATTTAAAAAATATTATCTTAAATTTTGTCCCTTGAATTGATTCTCAGTTCCTGGCATCATAAAAACCGTTAAAATTATTAACTAACTTGCAATTCAATTAACTAAAATAATTGTCTCCTTTGCCATCGAAATAGCCATTTGGTCAAACAAATTCTGTTTCCTGGCACTAAAAAATATATATTTTATGTTGTTATACGTTTGTTACTCGAGATGTCGTATAACTATATTTCCTGTTGTCCAGTTTGCTAAATATTGTTATTAACCCATTCAGTCCCAAATGTCCGTAATTCTTAGTACAAGTTCGAGCTCTCCGTTTTACGAGCTACGATTTTCAAGAAAATCGGCAGGTAGGTTTTTTTAATGGTTTGAGTGTCCACCTTCAGAATCTAAAAGAAAATTTTAATTTCAAATTTTTAGTAAAAAGTTATAATTGCTTAGACTAAAAAATGCCGTTTTTTCAGGTGTTTTTTTTCTTTAAAATCAGATTATTTAATCGACATCGATTTAGAAGAAATCCGGGATGTAAAAATATCGTGTCCAAAATAATGGGACTATCAAATAGGCATGATGACAAATTTTTTTTCAAATTTCAAAATGGCGCCTCAAAAATGGCCGCCAAAATATTCAAATTTGGAAAAATATTTTTTAAAAATGCTAAAATTATTTTTTTAAATTTTTTATGCTACATTTGAATAAAATAATGTGGCTTCAACAAAAAAATTGTTATCTGATGTTAATTAACAATATTATTAACAATTTTTATAAACAATTTGCAAAACATGAAATGAATTTGTAGGGGAAAAAATGATTTTTTAATTACTTTACGCAATCTTGTAATCCGAATGTTGCTAAAGGTCAAAACATTAATTTAACATTATTTAACAATATTTAAAAATGTTATAAACAATTTTCATAAACAATTAGCAAAACATGAAATGAATTTGTAGAAAAAATATTATTTTTTAATTACTTTACGCTCTCTTGTAATCCGAATGTTGCTAAAGGTTCAAACATTAATTTAACATTATTTAACAATATTTAAAAATGTTATAAACAATTTTCATAAAAAAAGAAGTTTAGAGTGGAAAGAAATGTTTTTTTCACATTTTGCCTGGTTTGTCATTAGAATAAAAATGTATGCGTTGCCCGACTCTCACCACTTGGAGGTAAACGTTATTAGAGAATCATTTTTTTGTTTTTTTTATTCTTTTAAATTTTTTTGTTTTCTTTTTTTAATTTTCCTTGTTTTTTAAAATTTTTTTTTCGTTTTTTTCTTCCTCATAAAGGAAGCCTTATAGTGATGTCGATTTCCGAATTTTTTAAAATCAATTATTTTTACAAATTTTCAAGTGTAGTATATATAATTTGTCGAGAGGAACAAATGTCCGGATGTATGTGTGTATGTATATATGTGTGTATGTCATTGATTCTTGTGGACAAATTTTCTCTTGCACATCTTGATGGATTTTGATAAGATTTTTTTAATGTATTACGGTCATGAATACCAAGAATCAGACAGAAGGATTTTCAAAAATATATAAAAAAAATTTTTTTTTAATTTTTTTAATTTTTGAAAAAATTAATTTTTTGGTTTTTTGAAATAACTTTTTTCTATATTAAAATTTTCTAATAATTCTTGTCAAAATTGCATTCCTGACATAAAAAGGAATCGATTCATGTATATAAAGTATATATTTTATCAAAATTTATAGAATTAATAAATATTTTAATTTTTCACAAAAAATTAAAATTTTGTATTCTTTGACATTTTATCATAACACTTTAAAATAATTATTCTTTGATAAAAAATTGAATAATTAATATTTATTCAGGGTACTTTACCCGGTTTATTAATTATATTTAATAAACTATTATAATTATTTAACTTTTAAAATTATATATAATAATATATATTGAGGAAGCTAAATGGTCATGAAATGAACAACTTGTTACTTTTTTTTGTTTTTGTTATTTTTTAATTTTTAAAAAAATTTATGATTTTATTTTTTTCTCTCTTATATTGCAGAGAACAGTTTTTTAACAGGAATGTTATAAATTATAATTTCATTTGGCATCTGTCGTTAACTTTTAGGAATGAAGTTTTTAAAAACACGCTTTGCATTGATATTGTTTGCAATCGATGCAAAATTTCTGCGTTCGACACAAATTTATAAACAATTTATATTGAATGTGTTCAATTGTAATCGCCCGACTAAGACGTTCTTTCGGAACGTTTTTAAAGTTTGTTTTATTTTTCGTTTCTGAAGAGGGCAGCCGCGCTGTCGAAACGTTAAACAACGGTTGTTGTCTTATTTTATACACCTGACTCGGAATGATCGTCAAATTCAATGTTTAATATTTAACCCTTTGTGTCACGTTTTTTCAGAAAAAATTGACTTCTTGAAACATGTGCTATATATAGTTTTCGGGGTAGCTGATTACGAATCTGAAGTCTGTTTTCAAAAATTCAAAATGGATCCAATATGGCAGACGAAAAATTAAAAATTGATCGGATTGGCTTGAAACTTGTTACTCGGGGGTTTTTGGGGTTTCACTGTATTTTTACACTGTGCGACAGTGAAAATATACTTTTTTGCGGACCTAGTTTAACTTGTAGGTCTAGTGAAACTAAGAAAAATGGTATAGGAGAAATTTCCAATACACCTCCAAAATCTCATTTTATGGCCAAAAAACCGTTTTTCTGTAGGTTGATGTGAACAGTCACAAATAATTTCGCTAATTTCCATCCAATTTCCAACATTTTTTTTAATTCGAAAGGGGAAAACAAAGCTTTCCGACAGTGTGTTGAAAATTTTGCTGAAATAAGAACTGACGAAACTGTAGATGAAAATATTTAGAATTTATTTATTTTCTCTCCATTTTTTCAACTTTGAAGACATTTTTACAATATTATCCGATATTAGAGATTTTTTTCAGTGCATTATTTTTATAGTAAATTTGATTCCGCTTCAAATGAGCTATATTTGAATGTAATTTGATAAAAATTGATTGAGTTATGTGAGTTTTAAGACTATTAAATTTTTTACTCATTTCATATACACGTATAACTGACTTAGAAACAGCATTAGGACGCGTTGCGAAGCATGCAAATTATAACAAGTGTCATTACAAATATATAACTTTTATTAGAATATACCGTAGAGTACAGTGCAGTACAGTATATTACGGTATGGTACGGTACAGTACACAACAGAACATCGATCAGAAGTAGTATATTTAAGCTTGAAGAAATAATTGTAGCCATCAACCAGAGTTTTATTATTCTTTAACTTAACACGATGTTTCTGATCCACCAATAAACCACATATGATCAAAACTTATTGCGATTATCACACATTTTTTCTTCAAAAATTGAAGCAAAGCAATAAAACTTTGACGTTTCAATAAGGTTAAATTACAATAACACTTTCTTTTTTTATTTAAGATATACAAGATATAGTGTGAACTTAGGTACATTCGAGAACCTTTTTTATATTTCTATTAAAAAACAAATGCGTGATAATCGTAATAAATTTTCTTTCATCTACGGTATATTTGTGGATAAGCAGCATTGCTTGAAACTGTGATTGATGGCCTCAATCATTTCTTTGCAACCTAGCGTATATCACGTCTGATCGTTGGTATAAACCGGAATTTACGTAGGCTAAGTGTTCTTCAAAATTCAAGAAATGGGAATCGAAAAACTGACAAAAATTTGGAATTTACTTATCTTCTTCGGTCGTATTATAGAGACGCCAGTTTATCCCCGTTTATGCAAATGCTCCACTAGTCGTTTGATCTAAATTAAAGTTGACAAATGTTAAAATGATCTAAAGAAGATGAAATATAATGCGATTTTATGTAAAAGTCTAATTAATAAAAGGAGTTTATTCTATAATTTTTTTAAGCCAATAATCAAAATATCCAATTCGCATTTACTATAATCATAAGCAATTATAAAATTGTTTCATGCAAACTTTTAAATGATAAAATAGCTACATATGAATAGCAAATAATAATCAACGACTTTATAGTACTAATGAATAACACAAACAAATGATATTAAACAAATAATTTTGAATTAATGAGAATTTCCTAGATATTTTTTAAAGTAATTGACAGTTCTGTTGTGTACTGCATAGTTCCGTACTGCACTGCGCTATCAGTAAAAAATTTAATAGTCTTAAAACTCACATAACTCAATCAATTTTTATCAAATTACATTCAAATATAGCTCATTTGACGCGGAATCAAATTTACTATAAAAAGTCATTTAGACAATATTTTATTTATAAATTTATAAGAATTGACAGTTTAAATGTTTTACAAAAATTTGATTAATTTCTAACTTTGACGTCCTGCTTATAATTATATAAATTTTTGTAAAACATTGAAAATGTTTCTAAATAAATTACTGGCCACATGTCTTGTAAAAGGTCTTATTTTTTGAAAATTTTATCATCTTACAAAACTTGTACAAAAAAATTTGTTTTTATAAATTTTATATTAAAAATATTGTTTCATTTCCTTAAAAATGGCTTATTATTAATATTATTATTATTATTAGTACAATAATATTGGTGTAATATTTTAGTATAAATTTACAGAAATCTTACAGTAAATTTTTCAATGCAAAATTAATTTAGAATTCCAGTACTATTACACGAGCATGTAAAGTAAATAAAAATAAATATGAAATGTATATTTAATGAATAAACAATAATTTTTTTCTTATATTATCATTAGAAACTTGGGGCTTTTGTAGTACTCATAGATAGTAATTTTTCGTCAAAATATTTTTTTACCTAGTTCAATATTTTCCGAGGGGGAGGGGGTTAAATTTTTGTGTTTTTCAGTACAATGCTTATTTCAATAAATTTTTACTCTTAAACAATTAAACATACATCATATTTTGGGGTAGAGAGATACGAATTTTTTTTAACGAAAGCTGAGGTTTTTTCCTAAAAGGAAATATAAATGATAAAGTGGGACTAGAATGTTTAAACATTGAAAAAAAGAATTTTCTCTAAAACGGAGCTAAAAACCGGGTTTAGAGCGCTCCGGCGAGTAGAAAACTCTTTTTTTCAATGTTTAAACATTCTAGTCCCACTTTATCATTTATATGTCCTTTTAGGAAAAAACTTCAGCTTTCGTTAAAAAAAATCGTATCTCTCTTCCCCAAATATTGATATTTATTTTTAATTTTGATTTTTTTGTGTCAAAAATTTTTTTTTCAAAATACTTATTTCCAATCTAAAGAGCATGAAAAACCCTTTCCAAAATGTTCTTTGTCAAATTTGTATGTTTAATTGTTTAAGTGTAAAAAATTATTGAAATAAACATTACACCAAAAGACCCCTTGATCACTTGACGTGGAATCGCTCATATATATAAGGACAGTTCCATGAGGAACGTCTTCTTCGTAGCGATAACAATTAGACACTGGTAAAAAGTATATATGTCGAATTACAATTTAAATACGGGTTGAGGTGAATGACCGCATCAGTAAACAGAGAACGAACACGTAAATCTTTCGTCATAATTATTATAAATGTCAATCGTTTTATCTATTTTATGACTTGGTATGCAAGTAATTAAATCATCAACATATCTATAAAAAATAAAGATTGAAAAGAAAGTTTAGCATTACAATAGGTCTCAAGGTTGAGACCCAGGGATTCATTAATTTCTAGTCTTTTTGAAGATGTTGTCATGGAAGACTTGAGACCTATTGTAATGCTAAACTTTCTTTTTGTTACATCCCAGTAACAAAATTCTCTTTTTGAAACTAAAGGCATTAGCAATGAATCATTGTTAATGATCGCACAATTAGAATGTCAATAATAGAGATATTGCGTTTGAAATAAATATAACAAAAGAAAAGCAATAGATATAAAATAAATAAGAAAATTATTTGAGAAATGATATTATTACTTTAAATAATTCATCGAAATTGAAATAAACCTTTAAATAAATATAATTACACAATTTTGTGATAGAACAAAAACAATTAAATAAGAAATTATATTTAATTGACTAATTATTTTTCACGCAATACTCTTGTTTCAAAATAAATATTATACGATTTTAATATTAAACAATATGTATCTTTATACTCTCTATGCATTATTTTCTAAAAATTACTTTGCAGCTGCATAGAGTATAGAACGTTTTTTTAAATAGTTTATCTGTACATCGATCCTCATAGTCGACAAAATACAATGTAATTATCTTACTCTTCATAGAACTAAAGCTATGAGACTGGATATTTAGATGCACACGAACATAAATTATAAACCATATTATACACATATTATGAGTAAACTTGACTCATATTAGTATGTTGCGAAGGCACGAGCTTAGTTTTCTTCCTGGGAATGTTTACTATCTCATGCTATAGTGATACTCGCGATATACTATATGTGGTGCAGGTGGTCACAAAGCTCCAAGAAGTGACTCAATTCTTGGAATGATCTAGGAATCAAGCTTGGAGATGGGGGTAATCTTTTGTCTCCCACTAGGGAAGATTTGCTACTATAAACCCCATGCAAATCCATTATCATCTGTCAGTTTATTTCGATACAAAGTCATAGTTACGTTCGCGTCGTGACAACTTCATCTTTAAGCTTCACCCTTCGGCAACCCTGGGTTATTCTCTCTTAACTGAATTGAGAAGCACAATGTGACACAGTGATCTTCAACCATGTTAAGGTTTGACTAAAATGACGTCAAAAACGGAAAACACAGCTTTATTAGGACTCGATTAAAGGTAAAAAACTACTTGATATAAAATCGTAGCTGCTTGTATTTTCGAGAAATCAGGAAATTAGCATTTTTTATTTTCACCTGCTTTAACAACTTAGAAAAGTATGTATAATTTTTTGATTTTTAATTTTAATTCTCTGATTTACCACTCTTAGCTTTGCCCAGAAATCACAAATCGTTTTTAACCCATTAACACCCACCAGGACGCAAAATGTACCATAATTTTATGACTCTTATTTTGTATGAAATAATTAGTTAAAAAATTTAGAAAAACCATTTTCGATGTAAACCATAACTACTTTTTTGAAATTCAAGATGACGGATATGCAAATAATCATTTTTCCAAAATGCAAAAGGCCGAAAAAAAATTTCGGACAATTTTTTAAAAAGTTACTAGATTCACTTGAAAATGATTACTCAGGGGTTTTCGGGGTCGCTGATTACGAATCTGATGTTACTATTTCAAAATTCATAATGGTGGGTCCAATATGGCTGACATTTTTTTAAAAAGTAATTGTATTTGCTTGAAAATGGTCACTCGGTAGTATTTGAGGATGTTGATTACGAATCTGACTTTAGAAAAATATGAATATCGAACAAGTCAGTCTTTGTGGGAATAATGAAATTCTTGATTAGTAGAAAACAGAACAGATTCGTGAAAAACAGAAGATCATTATTCCCAAAAAGAATAACTTGTTTGATATTAATAACGGACGTGAAGGATAAACATAATATTGTTCTGAAGTGAGATTCGTAACCAACATCCTCAAAAAAACCCGAATGACTATTTTTAAGCAAATATAGTTATTTAAAAAAAAATGTCCTGCATATTGGATTTACTATTTTGAATTTTGAAAAAGTAACATCAGATTCGTAATCAGCGACCCCAACAACCTCTGAGTAACCATTTACAAGCAAATCTAATCACTTTTTGAAAATTGTCCACCATTTTGAATTTTAAAAAAGTGACATCAGATTCGTAATCAGCGACCCCAAAAACCCCTGAGTAATCATTTTTAAGTAAATCTAATCACTTTTTACAAAAAAATTACAAAAAAATAAAATTAGATTCGTAATCAGCGACCGAATTCAGTCCCTGTTTTCTTCAAATTAGTCTTCGACATGCATTTCCCTCAAAAACCACACCCTGATAATTTTTAGTAATAAGCTTAATTTTTTGTCGCAATAGAGCTCTATCTCGTCCTAGAAGTAGCACTAAACCTTCCCAAAGAAGATGATTGACAAAACCTGGTAGTGCATGCAATTCAGGAACTACGCATTTCTGAATTACATAGATGTCATCAGCTTTGTCAAAAAGGGGAGCATTTATTGTATTGTGAGAATGCATGGCATTTTTCTTTTTTCACCGAGGGATCAAAAAGTTTGATAATGATTTCTTAAGTCTCCATAAGTCTTTAATCTCATACATTAATTATTGCAAGATTTTAAGCAACTTGACTTTGTAACGGTATTAACATCGTTTTCTTTATCTTTATCGGCGCATTCTTCTTCAACACTCCTTAATTCTTTCAATGTCACGAAGCAATAAGGACTTCGATATGTTGATGTTGCAGTTTGCAGTCCATTAACAATAAGGATGACTTTGAAGTCTGATACAAACTTGAATGGAATATTATTAATATTCGTTAATTTAAATAACAGTGATATATATTTTCATAAGTTTCCTCAACATTAGGTACTTCACCCAACATAATCAATCTATGTACACCAGTCAACTTTCCTTTTTTTGCCAATACTTCCACCTTCAGAGTACAGAGTTCTTTTTTTATAAGGGTATTGTAATAATTTTCTTGATCCGCATCAACAACATTACAGTCCAATTCTAGTGAATAATTTTCTGGAAGAATTGTCAGACAAATAGATAATTTATAATAGATAATTTTAACTCAATATTATTACGTTTACTATCACTGATATCACTTGGTGCATCTATTTTATGTTTTACGATGAAAGATACAATTTGCTCCTGTTGTTTCTGTGAAACTTGTTTGACCCTTTTTTACAGTTTCGTAACCTGTCCCGCCTTTGGTATTACAAGAATACCTTTTAGCTCTACTAATTTCTTAAAAACAAATTGTGTATGTCTTAATAAATTTTTTGGGCATCTCAACTTTCAGTGGTTGAGTCTTTTCTTTAAATTTGGAAACATCTGAAGAAGTATAGTGACAATTCGCTGCAGTGATAACATTACGCACATCTCGTACGTGACCTTTACCTTCATCATTCTTTGTATGACAAAAATACCTTTATGTTAAGCATATGTAATAATTGCAGAAATCTGTATTGCCCCTGGTTTCTTTTTTTACAGCAAATTATTATCATAATAAGACATTTGCTGTAAATCGAGGAGAGCGAAACGATACGTATTGCAATTGCTAAGAGGAAACCTTTGATTTAAAATATCATAATTGCTACTTGCAAAATTTTTCACAAGATTTTGAAGTTTTTCATTTTAAAAAAATGTTCAGGTTTTCTTTTCTCGAAAACAATTTTTTTGCCACACGGACCACAAACTATCTTCCTGTTCTTTTTATGGTCATACTTATGATTCTTGTTAACGAAATACAATCATAAGAGAATTTAGTTTAATTTTATTTGCATGTGCACTTAATAATTTTATTTTTTTGTAACATACAAGCAACTGGACATACTCTTTGACAGATGCCTACTTCGACATGCGTCATAAAAGTTTTTCTTGACTTGTATTATCTAACAATAATATAAAAAAGTATTATTAATATTTAGTATCAGTTAATTCAATAACGGATAGTAAGACAATATGAACGTAGGAGTTACGGTGACTAAAGACGAACTAAACCGCTAGATTCGCCACTATCGTTTACCATGTCAGTTTCTCACTAAATGCGTTTTTTAGCATTGACTATATAACTCTTCTTTCCATGCAATCTACAGTAATAAAAAATTTAGAGACAAAAAGCAACGCGCTGCTAATATTTAATATGACTTACGTCTTAAACAAACTAATTTCCTGATTTTTCGAAAATACAAGCAGCTTCGATTTTAAATCAAGTAGTTTTTTGACCTTTAATTAAGTCCTGATAAAGCTGTGTTTTCCGTTTTTGACGTCATTTTAGGTAAACATAAACATGGTTGAAGATCACTGTGGTGAGACGAGGCTTTATAAAAGATAGACCGTTGCACTAGTGAAAGGTATATATGTGTGAGAGAGACACACGTCAAAGAATCGTTTCTCTCACACTCTCATTAGATAGAGAGATGCCAGGCGACGGTGGGTCCCAGTAGAGGGACCTTTAACCGACCGGTGTGAACGTCGGTGCAAGAGAGAAGCTATCGTTTCTCTCTCACTCTCACTAGGGTGAGAGAGTTTGGTGGGGGCGGTCGGGCCTTAAGGCGGCAAGTCAAGGAGTGAATAGACCCTTACCGAAAGAGAGGTTTGGTTCTTACGAGTTCGTCGGTGCACTGTAAAAAAAATTTCTGTAATTTTACTGGCTGCGTATGCGAGGAAAAAAAACCTATGCTGTGCATGTCTTTTTTACATGATACAGTAACTTGACATTGAGGTTATGTGAATTTACAAGCGAATTGTAAAATTACAGAAGAATGTGAAAGCACAAAAAATGTGTAAATTAACAAAGAAATAAGTGAATTCACATAAAAATGTAGTTATAACTTATGATAAATAAAATATTTGACGACGAGGGGATGCGAAACCTAACACCTAAAGCATATTCTAAATTATATATCCGCAACACTGACAACTACACTATTCACGAACTTGGAATTTTAAATTTTTTAACAGATACTAGAATGTCCTGTCAAAATGTTGGTGAAAATATCACAATGCCATAAATTCAACTAATCGAGTCACTTTGTTAACAAGACGACATACGAAACGAATTAATATATATTCATATAAATTATATTATTAATAAGTGTAAAACGAAACCAGCCAATTAAAAATTCTAGAATTATAATATTAAAGAAATTTAATTATTTAACTATTTGTTTACTTCAGTATGTGATTTTAGTTTTACATATGAAAAATAGCTTTTTTACGTTTTATTTAGTAAATTCACAAAATTCATGATATTTACATTTTCAAAATGTAAATTTAATTAGAAATGTAATTTTACATACGTCCGTAAAATAGCTGTATGCGAGGAAAAAAAACCTGTGCTGTACACAGTGAATTTACATTCGAATTGTAATTTTGCAGCGCCATTTAAAATCGCTCTTCACAACACTGTAAATTTACAGAATTTTGTATTTCTAACCTCAAACACCATTAATATTGTCATGCTGAGTGCAGTGAAATCACACGAACTTGTAAAATAATTTTTACAGACTCGTTTAATTATACTGTTCGAATAGCAAAATTCAGACCTTTTTTTACAGTGTGATAAATGTACACAACTTGGAGGTTATAAAAGCTTTCACATGCTTTTCGTACAGGAAAATAAATGTTTTAAATTTTATTAGAGATTGGTTTCAGTACAGCAAATACCTTAAATTGATGTTAGTTCATTATTGAACTTCGAGTAATGTGTCATTTTTATTTAGCATCTTTAAATGATAATGTAACTGAATTAAAATATAAATTCTCAAGATTTTTAACAGAATGGAATCCGACGTTCATAAAGTAAGAGAACACACAGGCTTGTTAGGGGAAAAAATATATATTACAACAACAGTAATTATGTTAAATAATTTAAGATTTATTCAATAATTTATTTATTCAATAAATTTTTTTAAAAATTGTTTAGTTTCGACGACATTTGCTATTCAAAGATTTTTCATATATCTGTTAATGAATCTAAAAGATAAAAAGTAATATGAAAATAATTTCTTACATTTTCGTCTTAAAAAAATATGTTATTATTAAATTACTTTCTTTCATTTTAATTGTTAATTTATTTTTAAAAAGAAATTCTCTTCAAATAATTAATTCTAATAAATAAAGATATTTTTATATTATGACATATACAGTGATGGAAGGTAATTGCAAAGTTTAAGTTCAATATCAATATTGCGACTACACAGTCTGCAAATATAATAGTTATATTTATAAACATTTTTTCATTTTTTATAAAGCTGACAGTCACTTTGACAGCTGTCAACTATCACATTTTAAATTTGACATAAAATTTGGTTTCAGGAAGTCTCAAAACCTGTTAGAAGTTGTTTTTGTGCAGATTTACTCATTTTTGATAAAATTGATAGTTACTTTGACAGCTGTCAACTGTCAAATTTTAAATTTTATGATATATTCTTATTAAGTATGGCGAAATAAAAAATATCCTAAAGTTTCGTTGCAATCGGTGCAGTCTTTCTAATTTTTCGCATTAAATAGGGTCTCTCCGACCACTGTGCAGGGGTGACCTGGGAAAGAGCTCCAGTACGTCGTCGTCGCCTTCGACAGTCGGGGACTCGGCGAAGTCCACCCGGACACCTATGGAAGGCGGTGCTGCTCCGATAGACGGCAAAGGGAGTCTGTCGACCAATCTTACGATACGGGTGGTGAGGGTTTGGATTGACAGAAACCTGGGTAGAGCCTGTGTAGTGGGTATACTCGCTCTAAATGTAGCTTCTTGGAGAAGGTGATCGAAGTGGCGGCTGAAGTCTTCGCTCGTGTTAAGGCTGTCTTTAAGAACTTCCCGTGGCGTGGGGGTGTATTCTAGCTGGGGGGCCGGAATCGGGGAGGCCTTCCGGGAGATAAAAGGGCTCGGACGGCACCGCTTTGAGTCCGTCCTGGGCTGCTCGATTGGCCAGTCGACGAGCTTTGCGGTCGGCTCGGATTTTTAGACCTCGCAATCTCCTTTTTTCTTTCTGTCGGGCGTTCTCCTTACGAGTTTTCTTTGATGATGCAGGGGGTTGACACATCTATAAGAAATTCATACGCGAAAGAACGGGTTCTGGTTAAAAAGCTACAAAATATAGGGATGAGAAAGAATGACTACACGAGAATACCAGTACTGTCCCGTGCACCTGCCTCCTGCACCAAGCAAAGAACAGAGGTACCTCCGCAATGCGTAGTCAAAAGTGGCCGATGTCACAGTGACGTCATATCCCATAGGCCCACATGTCGTCGTCCCTCTCGACCGCCTCACGCATAGAGCAGAGCAAGGAATTGCTTCCCGTAGTGCTTCATTCAGTGTGGTGGTTGATTGGGGCTACACCGCAGTAGGCCTAAAGAAAGCAAACATCCAATACTAACTCACGTACAAGGCAAAAGCAAAGGATAAAATCCCGTATGCCTGGCCAGTGTGTATAGTATAGGGTGCGAGGTGAGATAACGAGAGACTCTACGACTAGTAATTTTACAAAATTATTATTTAAAGGTTCATATTACAATATGAAATACACTAAATCGAACATAAAATCCTAATTTTACATTATACTACTTAAAAAAAGGACATAATATGCATATTATTTGCATGAAATGGTATAATTTTTATTCTTATACATAATTATACATCCTTAACTCTTCTGATAATAATATTAATCACTTCCCTACTGAAAATCCCCGTGCAATATCTTGTACAGAAAATTGTACAAGATCTTGTACAGGAAACTATACCATTTGTGTCAATGAACCTGTACCATTTCAGCATAAAAAATTGAAACAAGTTATTGTACAAGATCTTGTACAAAAACTTGCACAAGTAATTTTATTCGATTTCGAACAATAAGGTTCATGTTCAATTTCTTGTACTAGATTCTGTACAAGAATGTGTACTTGCACATCTAAATTTTTTCTCTTCTGAATAAAGGTCCATGTGCAATTTCTTGTACGAGATCCTGTACAAGAATGTGTACTTGTATAAGATCTTGTGCAACATCTTGTACATGAACCTGTATATGTAAATTTTTTACTTTTGAATCAAGGTTCATGTACAATTTCTTGTACGAGATCCTGTAGAAGAATGTGTACATGCACAAGATCCTGTACAAGTTCTTGTGCAGATAATATTTTTTCTTATTTTTTATTAATTGTTTTATTTATACAAAATATAAGAAAATTTTTAACATTGTTGTTAGAGACTCTTTGCATTTACGATTTAAAAACAACTGCGCAGCTGTAGAAGCCATAGAAAAGTACTGCGCAGCCATTAAAGTTTTTAATTAATTTTAATATGTACAGGATCTCGTACAAGAAATTGTACATGAACCTTATTGTTCGAAATCGAAAAAAATTACTTGTGCAAGTTTTTGTACAAGATGTTGTACAAGAACTTGTTTTAATTTCTTATGCTGAAATGGTACAGGTTCATTGACAAAAATGGTACAGTTTCCTGTACAAGATCTTGTACAATTTTCTGTATAAGATAATGCGCGGGGATTTTCAGTAGGGTTAATTAATAAGACTTATTTATTAATTAAATGATTACATAATAACCAAAATTAACACTTCAGAGGTTATATATATAATATACATAAGTATTAATAGTAAATTAATCCTCTTCTCCATTAAGAAAGTATATTTAACATTAAATTGTTAATAACCTAAGTTTAGTTAAAGAAGTTTTAATAAAACTTATTAATGTTGCTAGAATTCGAAAAAGGAATATTGATATTTGAGGTTCATAATTGAGTTGAAATACTTAATTTTGTAACTATTGTTGTACGCTTTAAATATTACCAACAATAGCAATAATAATATCACAATAACAGCAATAGTAATAACTAAATAAATGATAACAATTAATAACATAATAATATTCCCAATAATATTGATCTCAGTCAAATAATATTAGCAGTATTACACGTTATGGATATTTGCATAGTATAATACTATATTTTGTTGATGTCCATATTACTCTGGTACACGATCTTAGAAACACGTGTTGAAAACACGTGGTGGCTGGGCCTTGTCGTCCTTTCTGGGGCTAGGAGAGAGAGAGAGAAGATGAGATGGTGTGCGTGGGAGAGAGTAGGTAAGAAAGTGTGTGCATGAGAGAGAAAGTAGGAGGCAGTGTATGTGAGGAAAAGGGAGGGTGATAGGAAAGAAAATAAGAAAAACCCACGAACTGGGCCCAGTTTAAAAATGGTAATACCGATGTCGAAAGAGTAAAGCCAAGGGAAGATACCACATTTTCACGAAGTTGAGACCTTCAGAAGGAAGGGTTCTCAACTTAAGCAGTGGTTTTTCTATCGCGAAAATCTCTTAACATACATGTGACCGGTATCATATTTTCAGAATTGTTGGAATTATTATTAGTGGAATTTTAGGAATTATTTTAAGAATAATTAGAATTGTTATTAGGGGTATTTTTAAAATTATTTTGAGAGTTATCAAGGCTATTTTAAAAAATTTTTAGAGGGTTTAAATTTTTAGAATTAGGAGGAATAATTTTGATATAATTATGGGTATTAATTTATATTTTAATTTTTATAAAAGTGAAATGTAAGGTAGAATATGCAATTATGTATGTATATTTACGATATTTAAAAAAAATTAAATTTATAAGGTAAATTTAATTATTTTAGGTATACATTTATAATTATTATTTTTTAAAAATGTAAAAAAATGACGCATTTTTTTGAAAAATGATAATATTTCTATGAAAGAAAGATAAAAGAATAAATGCCTAATTATGGGGAGGGGAAAAACCTACCCCCTCTTATAAGGAATTAAATATTATAATTTTAATTGAATTAATTGTGTTTAATAAGATACTTTTGCTAGTAATGGAAAACTGGTTTTTTCATAGGAAGTTCTAGAAATTTAACAATAGAGGCAAAAAAAAGATCTTGAATTTTTTAATTTATTATAAAATTTAGACCTGATTAAAAATTAAATTTTTAATAAATATAAATTAATAATGAATATAAATTAGTAAAATAAAATATTATAAGGAATAAATTTTTATAATGAAATAATAATTTTTTTAAACAATATTTTATATTAGAAATTCTTTTATTAAGATTATAAATTTAAAATTAATGTGAGGTTACTTCTTATAAAAATAAAATATAATATTAAAAGGAATAAATTTTTATAATGAAATTATAATTTATTTTAAACAATATTTCATATTAGAAATTATTTTATTAAGATTATAAATTTAAAATTAATGTAAGGTCACTTTTTATAAAAATAAATTAAAATATTATAAGGAATAATTTTTTTAATGAAATTTTAATGTTTTTTTAAACAATATTTTATATTAGAAATTATTTTATTCAGACATATACACTCAATACATACACATGTATACTTCAAAATATACACACAACACGTACACATGTATACTCACACATATACACTCAATACATACATATGTATACGCACACATATACACTCAATACATACATATGTAAACTCAGACATATACACTCAACACATACACATGTTTACTCACACATATACACTCAGTACACACACATGTATACTCACACATATACACTCAATACATACACATGTATACTCACACATATACACTTAATACATACTCATATGTTACACGGTAAAAAAACTTTTTATATGTCTTATACGCACCGAGTCATTTTAATGCCTAAAAATGAGACACGAGATGAAGTTAAATATTTCAAAATATGACAGATCTTGTATCTCAATGGTTTTAACACATAAAGCAACTCATTTTAAGACACGCGTTAGATACCAGATTTTGCAGTGTATATACTCACACATAAAAGTCATTTTACGTAATGTTGTAAGTTAAAATTTCAACTTCTTGAAAAAAATCCAAACTCGGGGAACTCATTTCTCTGTAGTAATGTGCGCTAAAAAATATTGTTTTGACTTTTTCAAAAATTTGAAGAAGGTGGAGGCGAGTCAATTTTACTATTTTTGTTAAACCCCGTCTTACTGTTTCAATTTTTTCTGTACATACTTGTAATGGGAAAAATTTTGTTGAGTGTGTTTCTGAAAGGTTTTTTCATGCTCTTTCCAATTGTGAATTTTACTTTTTTATATTTTAAATAAATAATGAAAATTATAATTTATTAAATAAAAGACTATTTATATTTGATTTATAATTATTATAGGGTCAAACAAAACAAAACTTTTAACTGTTTTTTGAAATTTTAATGTTTTGTTACTGTTTTTGCATTAACAAAATAATAAAAAAATTTTAAAAAATTAATAACATAAAAGCCGTTTACAATAAATTAATAAAATTGACACTGATTACACAAAATTGTTCACTCTTTTAAAAGAAAATATTTGCAAGATTGTAAATTTAAAAATTCCATATTTTTAATAACAATTTTATAAACAATTTGAATTATTTATGTTTTCTACCCCTCCAATTGCAATAAAACTCATAGGAAGTGTACTTAGTAGCCTCGTCTTGAAGCCCAAAAAAAATTTTGGTATTTTCAATTTGGTATATACGTAACGATTTTTTTTATTAAAAACGCGCACCAACTCCACAGAGGGAGAAAGTTAATTGTCATGGAAAATTCAGTCTAGAGAATTCAAATATTATTAATTTGTTTTTAATAATTTTTTTAAAGTTTATTATATTGTGCACCGATCTGTAGAAATATAATTTTGAATACTGTTAAAAAAATTTGTTTATTTTACAATATATATATATATATATATATATATATATATATATATATATATGAACAAAGGAGAATAAACTTTACTAAATATTAGTAACTTTCATTAAAAAAATATATTAAAAACAAATAATATTTATATCCTCTAGACTTAATTTTTCATTGCAATTAACTTTCTCCCTCTGTGGAGATGGTTCGCGTTTTTAATAAAAAATTCGTTATGTAGGGGAGGATGGGGCAAGGATAGTTAGGTAAAACCTTTTTGGATCCAGCGGCCAATCTTGAATATGTATCTGCAAATGAGAAGTATTTTTGGAAATCCTGGTTATTTGGCTACAATTTTGCTGTACATTATTTTACTGTAGACTCAAATCCCTTCGAGATATAAACAAAAAAGTAAACAAAAATTTGTAACTATCCTTGCCCCGGTACTGGGGCAAGGATAGTTAAAAGAATTCGAATGCTAAAAATGTTATAGAAAATCATTAAATTTTTGTTTTCTTTATTTTACTTGACTTAGACTATTCAATATTGATATCTCAGGTACTAAAAATATGTATGGAACATTTTCTACACTGCAATTATTGTATTACAATTCATCTGAACTAGAATAAGAGAATTAACCAATTTTTTCAGACGACCACTAATTTCTTGGTCATAAGCTTCCTTTTCCGTATATAATTATGCACCGTTATGTATATCAATCTAAAAAAACAATTAAACACTTCTTAAAATTTGCAACGGCATTAACACGATTTTACCGTGCCGTATTATCTCTAACTATCTTTCCACGTGAGCAAAGACGAGACTACTAAGTACACTTCCTATGAGTTTCATTGCAATTGGAGGGGTAGAAAACATAAATAATTAAAATTGTTTTTAAAAATATGGAATTTTTAAAGGACCCCGCACCAAATACATGGAAATAAAGGTCTCGGTGAAATTTTTTTATATTTTGTAGTTTTGTAGTTTATGACCTATTAAACAAAAAATGTTAGTACCAAAACTCAAAAAAATGGACAGTTATTGAGTTACACGACTTAAAAGTCACGAAATACACAAAAAATCGAAATATACAATGTAAAGGAAACAATGTTCTTTATAAGAGCAATCTATAAAATTCTTTAACAACTCTTGGCATAAAAAGCAAAAAACTTGAATAATGATATGTTAAAAGATAGCATATTGTAATTATGGTTGTAACAAACAACCATCGATCAACCATATTCGGATGAAAATAATATTATCCAGTTCCTAAAGATTTCAACTAATCCATGATTTTTAAATAATTATGTTTAACAAGCATTTAACATATAACTGTAGACGCTTACAGTTCTTTAATGGTGATTATGGTTACTACCAACAACCATTAAACAACCATTGTAGAACAAAAACAACGATTCTTACAGATGGAGATTCAGCAATCTAAAAATATTTTATGTATACCACTTAAAATCGAACGTATTAAGAGTTCTTCGACTACAAGTACTCTTGATAAAACATTTTGTTTTCTTTATACTCAAAGTATTTGTATCATTCAATTTTTATTTGTACTTTCGACTACAAGTACTCGTGATAAACCATTTTGTTTTCTTTATACTGAAAGTATTCGTTTTATTTAATTTTTATTTGTACTTTTGACTAAATCTACTCATGATAAAGTATTTTGTTATCTTTAAACTTACAGTATTAGTGGTTTTTATTTATTCTTTTGGCTAAAAGTACTCATGTTATTGCATTCTACAATGGTTGTTTAATGGTTGATGGTATAGTAACCATAATCACTAACGAAGAACTCTTAATACGTTCGATTTTGAAGTGGTATACATTGCTAGATGTGCATAAATGATTTTAAGATTGCTGAAGTTGTAAGAATAATTTTTATTCTAAAATTGTTTTACAATAATTAATGGTAGTAACCATAATCACCATCGAAGATCTCTAAACACTTTCGATTTTAAGTGGTTTTCTTGCTAGATATACGTAAAAGATTTATATATTCGTGGAGTTTAGTCGGAAGTTGTAAGTATATTAATATTCTACAATGGTTGTTTAATGGTTGATGGTATAGTAACCATAATCACTAACAAAGAACTCTTAATACGTTCGATTTTAAGTGGTATACATAAAATATTTTTAGATTGCTGAATCTCCATCTGTAAGAATCGTTGTTTTTGTTCTACAATGGTTGTTTAATGGTTGTTGGTAGTAACCATAATCACCATTAAAGAACTGTAAGCGTCTACAGTTATATGTTAAATGCTTGTTAAACATAATTATATTTAAAAATCATGGATTAGTTGAAATCTTTAGGAACTGGATAATATTATTTTCATCCGAATATGGTTGATCGATGGTTGTTTGTTACAACCATAATTACAATATGCTATCTTTTAACATATCATTATTCAAGTTTTTTGCTTTTTATGCCAAGAGTTGTTAAAGAATTTTATAGATTGCTCTTATAAAGAACATTGTTTCCTTTACATTGTATATTTCGATTTTTTGTGTATTTCGTGACTTTTAAGTCGTGTAACTCAATAACTGTCCATTTTTTTGAGTTTTGGTACTAACATTTTTTGTTTAATAGGTCATAAACTACAAAACTACAAAATATAAAAAAATTTCACCGAGACCTTTATTTCCATGTATTTGGTGCGGGGTCCTTTACAATCTTGCAAATATTTTCTTTTAAAAGAGTGAACAATTTTGTGTAATCAGTATAAATCTTATTAATTTATTGTCAACGGCTTTTGAGTTATTAATTTTTTTTAAATTTTGTATTATTTTGTTAATGCAAAAACAATAACAAAACTTTAAAAGTTCAAGAAACTGTTAAAAGTGTTTTTTTGTTGTTACTTACGGATTTTCATAAAAGTTTTAACATTTTAGAAAATCAAAAAAAAAATTTTAACACAGTTGAGCTGGTCTGACTCATACGTATACATTATAACATGGACCGTCTCGAAAGTTTAGTTTCGTTTTAGTGTTTGAGTTGACACGAAACTAAATTAACGACGTGACTTTAGTTTCAAGTCGACACGAAACTAAATTAACAAACTGAGTTTAGTTTCGTGTCGACCCGAAACTAAATTAACAAATTAGATTTAGTTTCGTGTCGACTCAAAACAAAATATTGAAAAACATAATTATTGAGTGTCAATCACAGAAAAATTGTTTCCCCTGACTTAAGTAACTACCCAGGCAGAAAAGTCGGTGGTGTGCCGATGCCTACGACCGGCTCGACACCGGACCGGTGGTAAAGTCGGACAATACCCGGTACCGGCACTGTGGTGCCGGGCCGGTTAATAAAAGAAAACCGGCTCGGCACCGGCCCAGTACTACTTTTTAATACCGTTTTTACACCGGCGATGGATTTTTGCCGGCATCAAAATTAGTACCGGCCCGGTTCCGGTATTCGATGCAGTTTTTACACCGGCGACGGGATTTTGCCGGCATCAAAATTAGTACCGGCCCGGTACTACTTTTTAATACCGTTTTTACACCGGCGATGAACTTTTGCCGGCATGAAATTTAGTACTGGCCCGGTTCAAGTATTCGATGCAGTTTTTACACCGGCGACGGGTTTTTGCCGGCATCAGAATAAGTACCGGCCCGGTACTACTTTTTAATACCGTTTTTACACCGGCGATGGACTTTTGCCGGCATCAAAATTAGTACCAGCCCGGTTCCGGTATTCGATGCAGTTTTTACACCGGCGACGGACTTTTGCCGGCATAATATTTTTGTGTCTTAACAAGTCTAAATATTTAATTTTTTGAAATTTTTTTACACCATTCGGAAGAATAAGAAAATCAAATCTCTTGAAATCAAATGTTTTTTAAAATCTTTTTTTATATAATTGGAAAAATTACATTTCATTAAACTCTATTAATTCAGCTTTAAATTGTCCGGGAAAATCAGTGAAAAATCTGGTAATATGTAACTGCCGAATTACTAGACACCCTATAATAACTTTGTTCGTTTAAAATAATTTTGGTCAGGTTTTTTCTGATTTATTGTTAGTCCCCACGTATAATGACATTAACAAATGTTATTATAATTATTAACTTGGACATTACATTATTCAAACTGTCTTTTAGAAAAGGTTTTTTCTATTAATTTAGAACATTTTGTAATTAGTCCTGGTGTCACACTTCATATATAAACTTTCAATTCACTTTTCATAAGCAGGTTTATGTTAGTGGATGCGGCGTCGACTTTGTAGCCCGAGGGTCCTGAGTTCAATTCCTCATGTCTTCAGATTTTTCGTTAATAATTAATAATAATTCATATGTTTCAGCATTCTATTTAGTGTTTACAATTAAGTTAATTAATAAATAATATTGTTTAACGTTTAATATATGTAAAAATGTATAATAATAATTAATAATTTTTTTTACTACCGACCCGGTTTTGAGCCAGTGGTTTAACGGTACCGGGACGGATATTTCCCAGGTTATCATTGTTGACCGGGCCGGCTCCAAGCCGGCAGAAATACCGGCACCGGGCCGGTGTCTAAATTTCACTGGCCCGGTACGTCACCGGTGTTGTGCCGGCAATAAACCGGTACGAAAACACTGAAAACAAGAACCGGCCCGGTGCCGTACCGGTGGTTTACCGGCACCAGGCGAATATTTCCCGGGTTATCATTGTTGACTGGACCGGTTCCGGGCCGGCGGTAATGCCGGCACCGGCAAGTCCGCCCTTGGTACCGGCCGGGTACCAAGCCGGTCGTTGATTTCTGCCTGGGTATAGTAACTTACATAATTAAAGGAAGTTACGTATGTTACATAACCAGAGCAAATAACGTAACGTATAAATAAATAAATAAATAATAAATAACGTAAAATAACGTAAATGTGATTATTTACGTAATGTAAGTAAATTTGACCATTTATGTAAGTTACTTTAGGTACGTAACTTACGTAAGTACATTCAATTGCGTAAGTTATTCTGGTTACGTAACTTTCGTAAGTTTGATCATTGATGTAAGTTCATTTAATAGCGTGTGGTTGATTAATTGCGTAACTTACGTAACTTACGTAAATGGTCAAACTTACGTGAGCTGTAAAACTAGAATAACTTACGCAATTAAATAAACTTACGTAAGTTACGTACGTACAGTAACATACATAAATGGTAAAATTTACTTAAATTACGTAAACAATCGAATTCACGTAAGTTGTGCAACTTACGTAAATTTATTTAATAGCGTGTGTTTGATTAATTGCGTATGTTACGTAACTTACATAAGTTCATTTGATTGGATAAGTTATTCTAGTTGCGCAACTTACGTAAATTTCTTTAATTAAAAAGTTATTCTAGTTTGTAACTTACGTAAATTTGATTAATTGCTTAAGTTATTCTAGTTACAAAACTTACGTAAGTTTAACCATTTACTTAAGTGACTGTGATTGTGTAATTTACTCTGGTAACGTAAATTATGTTAATTTCTTACGTTGCTCTAGTTACGTAAGTCAGGAAAAGCAATTTTTTTGTGATTGACACTAAATAATTTTGTTTTTCAATCTTTTGTTTCGTGTCGACACGAAACTAAACTCAGTTTGTTAATTTAGTTTCGTGTCGACTTGAAACTAAAGTCACTTTGTCAATTTAGTTTCGTGTCAATTCAAACACTAAAACGAAAGTAATTTTCTATTTAGTTTCGTTTTAGTAGCAGTCCCTGTATTATAATAATTAATTAATCTTAAAATTTACATTTTAAAAAAGTGTATTTGGTTATCTCAATATAATTAATTAATTGATTTATTTTTCTGTATTTTCAGACAAAACATTTTAAAAATTAAAAATTCTCTTTTCTTGATGAATGATAAAAGCATTACTCCACCAGTAGACCCTATATAAGTTTTTCTTCCTTTTCAAACAAATTTTACTTTTTAAAAAGTATAATTTACTTCAAGCAATCTAAATTTTATTATAAAAGCCGGGTAATATTTAAAATGTCCCGAGCAAGAGATTTTTTCATGAAAACATGTATTCATTACATGAATTTTCTTGTTGCAAGAACAGAAAACGATATATACTAATTGTGTTCGATCATTATACTAAAAACGTTAGAAAAAACAAAAAAGAAATGCTCTTTACATTCATATGTAAAATTTGCTTGAAATCTATGCGCTTTTCGGATGTATTTCTTGTAAATGAGACTGGGACCGTGACGCATGCGCACTTTATTAGTACCTAAATTGCAAGAAATCCATCCGAAAAGCGCGTGGATTTCTAGCTACTTTCATATTGAATGGTGGGGATCATTTATAGCATAGTTTTAACGAAATCGTGGTATATGTTCTAACCTTTTTTTCTATTAAAGTAAGTGATGCTCTAAACGCATGAATTTGTCCTTCAAAAGCACGTTTCACATGATGCAATTTTCGGACGACATATGCTTGTATGATATTAGCACACTTTTTTTTCCGTGTATATTATGTGGTATTACACTGACGTAATAATGATGTATTACGTGACTATTACATGACTATTACGTGAGAAAGGTACACTCCAATACCCAAGTAAATACCCCCTGGAAACAAACCCATATTTTCTTGTGTCAAGTAATTTTTAGCACTGGACAAATCATTTTTTTATTTTTTTTAAATAACTATTTATTTCATCCAACACCCTTAGTCTTGAGCTAAGAAAATGGGAAGATTAACATAAGTTAATAATTGTTTCAACTCAAATTAAAAATTAAGTTCTTGGTCGAATTCCACATTTTCTCGGATCGAGAATATATGTTCTTTTCCCAAATATACTATGTCAAGAAAATCGTTTACTTGAATCAATACTATAATAGTCTTGGCCGTATTCAATCTCACGATTTGCTTTAACAATGAAAAATGTTCTTGGTTCAATACTTTTTTTCTGTGTAATGAATTTTTAAACTATTTGT
Organism: Leptopilina myrica (nomen nudum); assembly: GCA_032872475.1. Classification (NCBI taxonomy): domain Eukaryota; kingdom Metazoa; phylum Arthropoda; class Insecta; order Hymenoptera; family Figitidae; genus Leptopilina; species Leptopilina myrica (nomen nudum). The sequence goes on along the minus strand of CM065462.1, from coordinate 14,009,777 downwards.
CTCAGCCACCCAAAGTGCTGATACTGCATATCTATAGTTTAAACTAATTTTTTATTTATCGCTAATTACGAATCCGATGTCGAATTTTAAAAATAGGGAACTTTCAATTTTTAGGCTGTTTTTTTGTCCTGTCATTTATTACCCAACTTTGTAGTTTATTTAATCAAAAGATGTTAGCAACATCGAGAACCATGAAATTCGAACATTTAGGGCATAATTCATACACTCTTTTAGAGAAGAAAATCAAGTTTTATTTTTCTTTATTGAAGTAGGGGATAGGTGTAAGAGATGATCCCTTGGGGCAAGATGATCCTTTCGAACTTTGAAAAGCCTATTAGCGTTACCGTTCAGGTAAAAACAGTAATACGTTGCCAGTGACATACCTACACGGAAAAAAATAGCACAAGAGATGCACCAAACAAATGGACAAGTCGTGTGCTTTAGTTCATCGCGTCTGGTGTACCTTTTTGGAACAGCAGACGTACTTAGTTTGGCGCTGTGCTTTGCAACTTGTACATTTTATAAGCACAGCGTCTGCGCAGAAAAAGTATGTCTGTTGTTCCAAAAAGGCGAAGATTCGCGTGGTGACGCTGCGATCGAATGGTCGTGTGTGAAAGTGCCTTGGTGGTTTATCCAAAAATATAGTGATTTAACTTCATTAATTTTATTAAAAATGTCCTTTAAAGATATAAACTCTAAATTCGATTTACATACACATTCTTTCTACTATTAGAAAAGTTACAAAAGTCCCGATTCGCCCCTAAAGAACTTGAATCGTTTGACCTACACTAAAACATTAAATTCTAGTAATAAAAATGTCATAGTCGACGTGAAAAGCTCAGGTTTTGGCAGACTCGCTGTCTTCACAAAATCAGCTTCTGCTGCAAATATCATTCTCGATGATAATTCTCTTGAAACCATAGATGTAAAAGCTTCCATTCCCTCATACTTTGTTTCCTCTCAGGGCGTGATTAAAAACATTCCACTTGACATCTCTGAACAAGAGCTCTTGAACAACATCGAGATTCTAGGTAATTATCACAGCAAATCTGCTATTCTTGAAGTTCGTCGCCTTACCAGAAAAATCACTAACAAAGAAACAAGTAAAACTGAATATTCATTTGTAAGATAATGAAAAAGGCCTATTTTACGGTTTTTAAAGATGACATTTATTATTTTAATCCCAACTAGTTTCAAGGGCATGAATATTTCACAAATACATAATCAAAAAAAAAAAAAACAGCACACAAAAGATTTCAAAAAGGATTAAATTATTAAATTATCTGAAATAAAATTTAAAAAATTAAAAATTATTTTAGAATTAAAAATTGAAATATGTATTTTAAGGTTATATTTTAATTAGTGAAAAAGAAAGCAGATAAAAACTTCTTACCTTTTAGAAAAAAATATAAGCTAAAACAAAAAATTTCAAAAACTTCCTTATTATTATCCATATTACTATTTTTTTATTTAATTAATTCGAAAAATTTTGTAGAAACACATTTTTTAAGGAAATGTGTTTCTATGATTAGAGAGATTTAACAGAGAGGTTGGGTTACATATTTGGGTCCAGGTATAGCTGGTAAAGAAGAAATCTATATTATTAAACTTTTCAAATTATGTTTTAAAAGAAGTAATTAAATTATAATATACTTTATCTAAATTGTCAATATCCGTTCTATAATTAATACTATTTGCATTTTTTTTTATAAAAAACATTTCTAGATTTTTTTTTTCCAATTATTTGTTTCAATATGTAAAATATTTATATTGTCAAAATCAAAAGAGTGATTATTATCAAAGGTGTGATTAGTTAAAGCGTTAATATTTTGGTTGTGAGTGACGTATCGTTTATGTTCTTTTATTCTAGTTTTAAGATGTCTTAGAGTTTCTCCGATATAACAACTATTACAATTTTTGCATTGAATTTTATATACACATCCAACTTTCTGAAATTTCTCTGTTGGATCTTTAAAATTTGGAAAAATAGAATTTTTTAAATTAGAATTGGTAAAAACTAAATTAAAATTACATTGTTTAAAAATATTAAAAAGAATTTTATCAAAATTTTGAATATATGGAACGATTATAATCTTTTCAATTGGAAGATTGTTGTTATTTATTTTTCTTTTATGTGAGTTACTGGTAAGAGCATTATGCCTCTGTGAAATCTTTCTATTTAACATATCAATTGGATATCCGTTAAGAATTAAAGTTTTTTTAACAATATCAAGATTTTCAAGATGGAATTGTTGATCCGACAATTTTATAGCCCTATCAACAAGAGTGTATATAATGCCAATTTTATAACTAAGAGGGTGATGTGAATAGAAATTCATATACCTGCCAGTCCAAATAGATTTACGAAACCAATTTGTTATAATAAAGTTATTACTGTCAATTGAGAGGGAAAGATCTAAAAAATTAATTTTATTATTACTAGATAACTCTAAAGTAAATTTAAAATATTTATCTATGGAGTTAAATTTACATAATATATAATCTACCTTATTTAAAGGTAGATGAGAAGCCATATATAGCTTGAAACTAGTTGTCATTAAAATAATAAATGTCATCTTTAAAAACCGTAAAATAGGCCTTTTTCATTATCTTACAAATGAATATTTAATATGGTCAAATAAACAAAAACTACTAAAACTGAATATGTTCCTTCGCTTACAATCCTTCTCACTTTCAAAGGCATATCTTTGCCCCCCAAAGTTGCTATACACAATGCATCATTTAATGTTGAAGTCTACACACCATCAATAAAAATCTTCTAAAACTGTTTAAGATACGGTCACATTAGTGAATTTTGTAATTCCAAAAAAATCTGTAAACAATAATATTAATGTTAATGAATTAATTAACAATTTAATTACAGCTTTTACCAGTCTTCTCAATTTATTCAACTCAAGCACTTCTCCACATAAATCAGATATTCTATTCATTTTTATGACGAATTTTTCTTCAAACGTATTTGCAGTGACCACTTTTCTAAACGAATCCTAACATGGCCTTAGAAAACAACTTGAAAATAATACAGTGGAACTGTAGCGGAATCGCGAACAATAAAACAGATATCCTAGCAATTTCAAAAGAATTCGATATTAATCTCTTGTGCAAGACTTTCCTTAAACCAAATAGATTTTTTCAATAATATTAGTTAATATTCTTTCCTCATCCAGGGAACTTCTTTCTTTAGAAAAGACAAACAATTGTTCTCTTTCCCTCGTTAAAAGATCTGCTGGCGGGACACTTGCAAGGACCTGCACAGCACTCGTAGATACCGTCTTATATGCAGAGATGATACGCGTAGTTATCTATCTCTGCGCTGACAGTATCTTATCACAAATGGTTTGACATCTTTTACTTCTCAGGGATGGGGCCCACGATGGTGCTGCATAAAGCAATTTAGCGTGGGCGACACTCGCCAGCAGTCTCCGTTTTTGTTCACGGGGTCCGCCTACGTTTGGCATTAACCGTGAGAGATTTGCCGCACACTCGATCGCCTTATTTGACGCCGTAGCCATGTGGTGGTGGAAGTTTAACTTTCCATCCAACTCCACGCCAAGATATTGTATTTGCTTACTCCACTTGACCTCGAATCCGTCTATCACGATTCGTGGGAGCTCATAACCTCGGTCTTTTCCAGGGCCATTTCAAGACCTCTGGTACTCAGCCAGCTTTTTGTTAGTTGCAGACATTCGTTCGCCAATGTACCAAGAGTCTCCTCGCTTTCGGCAGTGCACACGAACATCGCGTCGTCCGCAAAGCCGATGATCACCGCACCTTCAGGCAGATCCATTCGCAGGAAGTCATCGTAAGATACATTTCATATAAATGGACCTACCCTCGAGCATTGAGGAGCCCCACGCTGCATCTCCTCCTTAAGAGTGCAGGTGTCACCCTCATATATAACCCACCTGTCGCTAAGATAATTATCCATTATCCGCAACAAGTAGGGCGGCATGTTTTTGTTTTTCATCGACTCGATGAGATCCTTCCATCTTGCGGAATTAAACGCGTTGCGTATGTCAACGCGTTTTTTACTTATTTTATAATTAAAAATAAAACAGTTTTGCAATTTTTCCCAAAGCCTGTAAGATTAAAGTAATGATACAGTAATATTACCGCATATTACTATAATGTTACGTTCTATATGGGAAAGGGACATATATGCGTGTAACTGAAATTTTGTTCCATAGCAAATGCTTTTTCCACTAAAAATTAAACATAAGAGTACATTTTAAATAATACTCGGCTTCTTATAAAATTTAGATTCCTTAAAGTTAATTATACTTTTTTAAAAAAGTGAAATTTGTTTGAAAACAAAGAAAATCTTATTTACCAAGAATTCTAATATGAAACTTTTAAATTTTTCTATTTCTAACAATAATTCTTTTCAAATATCTTAATTATTGAAGAACTATCATAAAATAAATAAATTGAATGAAAAATTTTACTTAAATATTTCAAAATTAATTCCATTTCTTAACTTAGTCTACTGGTGGAGTAATGCTTTCATTATTTATCAAAAAAATTGAATTTTTAATTTTGTTAATGTTTTGTCGGAAAATACTGAAAAATCAAATAATTAATTATATTGAGATGACCAAATACACTTTTTAAAAATGTTAATTTTAAGATCAATTAATATAATATATGTGTAATAATTATAAATCAAACATAAATAGTCTTTTATTTTATAATTAATAATTTTCACTATTTATTTGAAATTATTAATTTAATATACGCATTTTGTAGAAAACTTATATTAATGTGCATTTACTACTTATATGTATATATTAAAAGTAAAGACGCTATTAAATAAATAATAAAAATTAAAATATTATAATAATAATAATGTTAAATAATATATATATATATATATATATATATATATATATATATATATATATATATATATATATATATATGTAAGTAGGAATAAGTAAAATGTCAACCGCGCGAGTGTGAGCGAGTGAGGGATATATCGCTAGATTTTATTTAATCCCTAATCAGCGACTCCAAAACCAACAGAGTTTTATGCCTTACGCCAAGATTATTACTGCTATTTTGAAACCTTTGCCCAGGGTGTGCTATATTCATTTTTACGCGGATATTATATATCTAGTCCACTGATAACATATTTTTTGGAAATTGGCGATCTTTCAAAGAGAGATATAGTGTGACATGGCGGTACTAAAAATAATTGAAAGATAGTGTTTACATTTATGTGAATTATAATTAATATTTTTATTTTTTATAGCTGTTTAAGTACTATTTGATTGAAAAGAACTGTTTTATTAACTAAACTCACAGTTTGTATTTTATGAAATTATAGGAAATTATTATTTTGTTTATCTAATATGTAATATGTAACATACAATAAAATGTTTAATACAAAAAGATAAAGCTAATTATTACTTTATACTCAACTAAATTTATAAAAATTTTATTTATCTTTCTTCAAACTTAAAACAAACAAATGTTTGAATGGAAGCTTTCGATAAGAACCGATTCTATTCCTCTACAATCTTCATAAATATTCATTGTGATTGTAAAGAATTAATTTTAATAGTGTTTTCTGAACACTGTTACATGCTGATTGATATTCAAATCGAATAAATTAGTAACCTCTGTTAATAAACGGACAGTATAGTCACCACATAATTTGTTGCTTACTATAGTAACACATTTAATAAATGAGACTATTCTTTTAATTTTAAAGAATATGTATTTCTTATTAATTCTGTTTTTTCCTACCATTTGTTTATGACTTTTTCTTTATAGGCATTCGTTTTACAACAATAATTATGGTATTATTCCTTTCATTTTTAAAAAAGTGTCAGTCAAATCTAATAGTCATAGGAAGACAATTAACCCATTAACGTCTGAATGCACTGAATTTTTAGTCTGACTTCAAATTTAAATATTTTCTAATAAACTTATTATTTACTCTTTGACAAATAATTTTTTTTGCATTAAAGTGTCCTCTATCCGAATATGATATTAGAAAATTAATAAAAAATTGTTTAACAATATTTTTTTTGCATATAATTAAAAAATTGCACGATTTTTTAAAGGTTTTTTATTACATGTTCTTAAATTTTAAAGTCAAAAATTGTTTTTGACAGCTAACATTACCATAAATCGTGTACTCGATTGTTGTACTTTCAAAAAATATATTGAATTTTTGAATTTAAACATTTGATTTTTCAAAATGGCGCCTAAAAACTCAAAAATTTTAAATAATTTAAAATTTGATGCTCGATATTAGAATCTCTTGTTGGAGCGTAACTTTATAATTTGACCTACTCTCAGTAGTACCATTTTTTGACACTGCGTTAAAAAGATACTCTGGTTGGTGGAAGCTGGACAAGTTTAGACAAAACGACCTACTGGCAAAGGTTTTAAAAATTTTTAACAGAGAGCGTCTCACGGTACAAGAGATTCCAATACATTTCTTTAAACCTTGGCTTGAAAATGTTTACTCGGGGGTTTTCCGGGTCGCTGATTACGGATCTGATATTTATTTTTCAAAATTCAAAATGGCGGATCCAATATGGCGGACGAAAATTTCAAAAATTGGTTGGATTCTCTTACAAATCCGTACTCGGGGGTCTTTGGGGTAGCTGATTAAGAATCTGATATTAATTTTCCAAAATTCAAAATGTCGGATCCAATATAGCGGACAAAAAATTTTAAAAATTGGTTGGATTTTCTTACAAATCCGTACTCGGGGGTTTTTGGGGTCGCTGATCACCAATTTGATATTAGTTTTCCTAAATTAAAAATAGGGAATGTAATATGGCAGACAAAATTTTAAAAATTTAGTCGGATTTATTTTTAAACTCCTTACTCCAGGTTTTTTCGGGGTCACTAATTATGAATAGGATTTTAGTTTTTTAAAAATCAAAATGGCGGATCTAATATTATGCAATTATTATGCTAATAATAATTATTACATTTTATTATATTTATTTAATAAAATATTTATAAAAAAATTTAATTAAATTTTATTTTATATTAAATAATTGAGAAGCTAACGATCATTTTGACGCAATTTTTATTCCAGACTCAGATCATTTCAATGAATCTGAAAATGAATTCAGTGAAGAAGACGGCTTAAGTGATACTGACTGTTGTGAAAATGACATACCAATTCCAAAAGAATCTTATTTCCAAAAATAAGAAAATTATTCTGTTTCACAAAAGAAACTTGAACTTAATCATGTTTATGATTGCGATAAGGATGAAAAAATGTAAGAAAAAAATGATTTAAAACTTATTAATTAATAAAATTTAAAAAAAATTAAACACAAATTTTTTAAATTAAAAAAAAATTTAATAAAAAAATAGGATTCTCGATGTCTATCTTCCTCCACACGGTGAGGATTGAAAACATCAGTTTACGAACTGATGGCTAAAGATGTTTAAAATAATTGAAAAACCGTCAGTAAAACTCTGGAGTAAGGATTTAAAAAAAAAATCCGACAGAATTTTGAAAATTTTGTCTGCCATATTACATCCGCTATTTTGAATTTTGGAAAATTAATATCAGATTCTTAATCAGCGACCCGAAAAGCCCCCGAGTAAACATTTTCAAGCAAAAGTTTAAAAAAATGTATATCGAGCATCAAATTTTAAATTATCTAAAATTTTTGAGTTTTTAGGCGCCATTTTGAAAAATCAAATGTTTAAATTCAAAAATTCAATATATTTTTTGAAAGTATAACAATCTAGTGCACGATTTATGGTAATGTTAGCTGTCAAAAAATTTTTTTGACTTTAAAATTTAAGAATTTTTAATAAAAAACCTTAAAAAAATCGTGCAATTTTTTAATTATATGCAAAAAAATATTGTTAATCAATTTTTTATTAATTTTCTAATATCATATTCGGATAGAGAACACTTTAATGCAAAAAAAAATTATTTGTCAAAGAGTAAATAATAAGTTTATTAGAAAATATTTAAGTTTGAAGTCAGACTAAAAATTCAGTGCATTTAGGCGTTAATGGGTTAATTCGAAGAAAGAATAAATAATTTGTTTTATTATATATTTCAAATATTTCAATGTTAAATGATTTAAGTGTGCGAATACCTTCGAGATTTCAACGAGCGAATGGAGGGAACGAGAAAAGGAACGAATTTGGCAATACGGCCTCCTCAATGCGAAGAAAATGGTTCTTACAAAGCCCTACAATATCACAACGGCGTTTTCTCATGTGTAGATGAGCACGGTGCTACATTAAAAAATGACATAGATGTAAAAAAAATCAACTGTCAGGATGTCAGGAATCTTTTTAAAATATGTACTACAATTTCTTGTGACCTAAAATGTCCTTATGGCTACGAACTGGATGCTGCCGGATGCCAACATTGTCGATGTAGAGATCTATGTAAAGAAGTAAAATGTGATAATCAAAAAATCTGTGTAATCATTGATGTTAGTTGTGGATACAATCAATTTTGCCCAGGTGTACCTGCATGTTTACAAACGAAACCAGGTAAGAAAAAGATAAAACATTAATTCTACACGGAGAAAAAAATGTGCTATTTCATCTAATTTTTAGCTACCTTAGCTAACCTTATATATTATATAGATAGTTATTATTGTTAGTCTCATAGCTGATTTTTTTCTGCAACAGCTGATTATTAGCCTGAATACCTAAAAACTAGCTATCCATATAATAGCAAACCCCTTTTTCTCCATGTACCCTTTTGAAAAAGCATAGTAACGACATGAACGAGTGTTGTAATTTATGTGAAGCCACGAACAAAACATTGCTGAAAAAATGTTATAGTATACAAAATATAAGTTAGTGATTGGGGCAAACCCACTCGTTTTTTGTCAAATAGGTAAAAATCTAGGAACTTGTTCTCTAAATCCAAGTTAATTTGTATCATGTAAAAGCTTATGATTTCTACTAAAAAGGAAGCTATTGATTTATCTTTTTTTGTTTTACTTAGAGAAAATTTTTAATTCACATATACCAAATTACAAAATCACAATTTTCCAGAGTAAATCCGCTTAGTTTATTTGTTCAAGGCGGAATAAATTTATTTTTAAAAAAATATTTAAATTTTCTGGTACCCCTAAAAACATTTAACCGCTTCTAATTCTATGTTGAATTCAAAAAATTAAAAAATTATAACAATTGTGAATATTGTAAAAGGATGGGGATTTATATTGATTATGACACCCCTGAAATGCTTAGCCGCCATATTTTTTATCTAACCAAACCTTTGCCATAGAAATTCAGTGACATTATCATCATGGTAATCTATTTTTTTCTACTTTATTATTATTATTATTATTAAATTATTATTATTATTAATTATATATATTTCTTGTATGTATTAATATATTTTTTGTTTTGTACATAATTCCAGAAAAATACAAATTTATTGTTTCTGTCGAGAAGAGCAGTGCTAATATCGAGCTCTGCAAACAGAAATTGTAAGTTAAATTTATTCTCAAATTCTAAATAAATTTGCAACTTCATACTAATGTTTATTAGAGTGTATGCTTCGTTAAAAAATATCAGTGACAAAGTGAATTTCTTAAGTTATTTATTTTGTGAAAAAATATCAGTGATAAATTTTAAGGTTATGTAAGAAATAAATTTTTCAAATTGTTCACTTTTTGTAAAAATGTCAGTGACAAAGTAAATTTCTCAAATTGTTTATCTTGTGAAAAATATCAGTCACAAAGTGAATTTCTTAAGTTGTTTATTTTGTGAAAAAATATCAGTGATAAATTTAAAGGTTATGTAAAAAGTAAATTTCTCAAATTGTTTATCTTGTGAAAAATATCAGAGACAAAGTGATGATGCGATGAGGTGTATGCATTATGACCCTGCATGCCCGGAGATGTTTGTAAGGAGAGAACGTCGATGGGATGTGCCACCTGCCGAACCCAATCAGGTTCAGCAAATGGTTGTGCGACCTGCAGAACCCAATCAGGTTCAGCAAATGGTTGTGCTGGATATTGGTATTCGTCGTAGAACAAATCCAAAAATGACATCATCACGTCATTCATCTGTAATTTGTTCACAGTCTCCTGCACAACTAGTTCCAGATGTTGAGGAGTCGGAAAAATATCCAGCACAACCAAAACGTCGAGTAGCACGTCTTACAAAGCCGCAACCACGATCCACTTCAGTTCCCATAGCACCACGAACAACTTCACCTCCAATGCCTCCACCACGTTCCACTTTTGTTCCCATACCACCACCGCGATCCACATCAGCTCCAAAGCCACCACGATCCACTTCAGCTCCCATACCACCACCACGATCTACTTCACCTCCAATGCCTCCACCACGTTCCACTTTTGTTCCCATACCACCACCGCGATCCACATCAGCTCCAAAGCCACCACGATCCACTTCAGCTCCCATACCACCACCACGATCCACTTCAGTTCCCATAGCACCACGATCAACTTCACCTCCAATGCCTCCACCACGTTCCACTTTTGTTCCCATACCACCACCGCGATCCACATCAGCTCCAAAGCCACCACGATCCACTTCAGCTCCCATACCACCACCACGATCTACTTCAGCTCCCATACCACCACCGCGATCCACATCAGCTCCAAAGCCACCACGATCCACTTCAACTCCCATACCACCACGATCCACTTCAGCTCCAAAGCCACCAGCACGATCCACTTCAGCTCCCATACCAACACCGCGATCCACATCAGCTCCAAAGCTACCACCACGATCGACTTCAGCTCCCATACCACCACCACGATCCACTTCAGCTCCAAAGCTACCACCACGATCGACTTCAGCTCCCATACCACCACCACGATCCACTTCAGCTCCAAAGCCACCAGCACGATCCACTTCATCTCCCATACCAACACCGCGATCCACATCAGCTCCAAAGCTACCACCACGATCGACTTCAGCTCCCATACCACCACCACGATCCACTTCAATACTCATTCCTCCTCCAGAACTAAAAGAAACTGAACGCTAGCGTTTACGTAAGGCCTTCATAATGATGAAATAAATTAAATTTTTTTCTCTATTCTCTTTAAGTATGAGTTGAACATTATGTTCAAATCTTTTTTATACTTTTGCTTTTTTGGTTTGCAATTTTAATGGAACGCTTCACAATTTTTATGTTTATATTTTCCACATGTTTTTTATACATTTTGTTGGAATTTTCATTGCACATGTTTTTCTTATATTTTATAAGTTTCGTTTGGATTGTCATTCTACATGTTTTTTATACATTTTGTTGGAATTGGCATTGCACATGTTTTTATTTTATTTTATAAGTTTCGTTTGGATTGTCATTGGACATGTTTTTCTTTTATTTTATAAGTTTCGTTTGGATTGTCATTGCACATGTTTTTATTTTATAAGTTTCGTTTAGATTGTCATTCTGCATGTTTTTTTTATTTTATAACTTTCATCTTAATTGTCATTCTACATATTCTTTTTTATTTCATTTTTTAAAATATATGTTCACATGCATCTTTGAATGATATTTTACATTCTTCTCTTCTTTAAAAATTACATATGTAAAAAGTTTTTAATTTTATATTTGTACATATGTACATTTTGATTATGTCATGTAATATATATTTAATTACCTTTTACAATGGACTTTGGTTTATTTTCACATGCTTTGAAATTTAATTTAGTTGCATAAGTTTTCTTTGTTGTTTATTTAACTTCAATTTTATAGTAATTTTGTTTTATACTTTAATTTTATAACAATTTTGTTTTATACTCTAAACCGATTCTTGCATTGGTTAAATAATAATATTGGTAATTAATTGTTATAATCTAACTTTGTCTTAACGTCAAATTAACAATAATATAGCTCTAATTCAATTTAACAGTAATTTAAAATTTACTTAACATCAATTTAACTTTGATGTAATATTATTTTAATTGTTTACATTGCAAGATATTGCTATAATTATTTTTTTCTTAATAATACTAATTATTTCTAACTTACTCAAAATGAGGGTACTTAATTAAATACACTATTAATAACATTTCATACATTTATTATAATCAATACACAATATTTACACTTGCTTTATATTCCATATACAATATTTACACTAGTTTTATCTTAAATTCAATATGGTTGTATGGACCACCGATATACTTCAGTCGTAATTGTCCAGAATTAATAGCTTCCTGCATCTGATCCAAGCATATCGAGTCATCAGTGAACATTGGTACAAATCTTGAAGGTAGGAATGTATTGAATTTTTTATCCACCTCAACGACGACCTTGACTCCATACCTGGTGTTGACGACCTGGATCTTCGTTATAGGATACTTATGTCCAGCAGTCAGCTCGGAAAGCGGCTTCGTAGGTAGGAAAGCATCCATACGACCAATGGCATTGATTTTAGTAAGATCCATCTTATTAATACTTTGTAATGTCACAAAACAGAATGAGCTTTACAGCTTAAGGAACCTCTATTTATACCCAAATATCATGTATTACCCCCACCACTTCTTATACACATGCGCATTACCCCCACCACTTCTTATACGCATGCATATTACCCCACCATTATTTCTACGCATGCGCATTATCATCTAGCTACGCCCACTTAATCACGTCATAAGACAAGTTTATACTAGTTTTAACATGTTTTAAGCATCTGTAACAAAGATAATAGGATGGGAAAGGGTTAATTAATGTAAACATTAATAGACATTTCATACATTTATTCATTAAATATGAAATTTTCACAATCATTATAAAAATCTTTCAGTGTACAATCATTGTCAACTTCATAATTATTTTCTATATTATCTCGTAGTACATTCGATGGTTGTATCAACCAATTTCGTAGATTACTTCTCTTCTTTTTAGAAGACCTTCTCTTCTTAATTCCTATACCTAATTTCGATTTTGCTTTCATAGTGTTCGTTATTGCGTAAGCCGCAGCTCTTACACTATATCCTGCGTCAGGAGCCCAAACACGTTGCCAAGCTTTATGAGCTAGTACTCTATCAGCGGCGTTTCTTGCTTCAACGTTTTCTCGATTCTTTGAATAAGCAATATCGTGCTCTTTGCAAGCGCGTCTAATGGATTGACACCTGGATCACCTCGTGCTAGACGTTTTCCTAACTTTGTGCCTGGTCCACAATATTGATAACCTGGCAAATGTAGTTCAAACGGTAACTTGTTTATAAGTTTATTAATTAAACCTTTTCCTCGAGAGCGGTGATGTATAATCATACCTTACTCTGTGAAAGTTAAAATTAGAATGACTTGTGAGCTATATAAGCGCTGTATTTATACCTTAAGCGGCAGTCTAAATCAGAATGCGGTTCAAGGAACAACTTCACAAGCTACCAGTCTTCAATCTAGACTCGATTGTTGAACAACAAGAGAAGAAAGTGAAGCGTCATGGTAGTTTGCTATCAGGTAGTATTCGAGCTATTTTTTGTGGACCATCAAATTGTAAAAAGACAAATGTACTGCTTTTTCTAATTTTACATCCTAATGGTCTCAGATTTGATAATATTTACTTATACTCAAAGTCTTTACATCAACCCAAGTATAAATTCTTGAAACAAGTTATAAGTAATGTTGATGGAGTAGAGTATTTACCGTTCAGTGAGCATGAAGAAGTCATTACTCCAAAAGATGCAAAACGGAATTCAATATTTATATTTGATGACAATGCGTGTGAGAAGCAAGATAATGTAAGGGAATTTTTTTGCATGGGTAGACATGTTGATGTTGATTGTTTTTATCTTTGTCAAACATATGCCCGTATTCCTAAACATTTAGTACGTGATAATGTTAATTTACTAGTTCTTTTTCGTCAAGATGAAAAAAATTTAAGGTATGTATATGATAACCACGTTAATACTGACATGACATTTAATCAATTTCGAGAACTATGTTCGACATGTTGGAATTCAGACAAGTATGGCTTTATAGTAATTGATAAGGATTCTGATTTAAATGATGGAAGATATAGAAAAGGATTTGATAGCTTTGTAACACTATAAATATAAGATCATCCTTAAAATATTGTTAGTTCAACATGAAACCTTGTAATAATAACATGTTTCACAAAGAAAAAGAATATCTTCATCAAATTGCTAAAGCTAGTGAGGCAGTTAGGCGAAATCATCGTATGTTAAAATTAGGAAAAGAAGATGCTGAAAATGTGTTGACTGAAACTTTTAAACCGATAGTTCAACCTTTACAAAAAATTATTAACTTGACAGACACTGAGCATGTCAAGATTGAAAAGAAAGAGCAGAATGTAGATGATAGTATGAATCATGAAACTGAAAAATCTCTAGATGATGATAAAATAAGCAATAAATTTCTATACTTATTAAATCATAATAGAAAGCAATGTTTAGATTCAACATACGGCGTACGTAAGCTAAGTGATGGGTCACTCATGATTGGTGATTCACCAATAACTCTTGAAGAGCAGTATGTAAAAATTGGTGATAAACGATATATTCAAACGCCTGGATTACTTGAACTATTATTCAAAAGTAAACCTATCAGATCGCAAATAAGTGAAGATGATGAAAGGAACTATAAAGAGATTCTTATTGCTACTAATGCACATAAAAAGAAGTACAGTTCCTCTGAATCTATACGTGTGGATAAGAGTTACAAATATTCGAATTTTATATCTCAATTCTTTCCTCGAACACCTAACAAACAGTCACCTGTAAGTGGTAGTATATTACCTAAATTTATGATTGCAAACAGAAATTTTCAACGAGAATATATCTATTGGGATGATCCAAATGAGTTGGTTGACCGTCTTAGACTTTTAATGGCTTCTCAAGCTGCTGGAAATCCTAGCCACAATAATGAAATCATGTCTATCATTGAGGAACTACGTGAAGCTAAAATTATATATTAAGATGTGTTTTAGCAAATATCATTCATTTTAACAATGAGCATTGACGTGTTCGGACATCCTCTCAATCAAAGAGGAACAGCAAGACGAGGGCCTCCTGGAGTTGGTTTTAAACTCAATTCTCAAGGAAACTTTGACGTTGAAGGAGGAAAACTCTGTAATCTTGCTAACGCTGAAGAAGAAAACGACGCTGTCAATTTAAAACTTGTACGACATATGATAAAACACGAAGTGCGTTTATTGTATGAAGCTAATGCCTCACTCAGATCAGAGGTGGACAATAACAACTTATTTCTAAAAGTTCTTGAAGACTCTATTACAGAAAAAATAAAAAATTTTGAAAAAGATATAAATCAAGACTTATCTTATCGTACAGCTGAAATTATTAGTGAACTAGATACTCGCTTAACGGCTCTCGAAAATGGACAACAAAAAATTAACAGTAGTGAATGAACTTCATACTCAGGCTAGAAAAAATTATGCCCGTCGGCGAGTTGAAATGCGTAATATTGATGAGACATGGCAAGCAGATTTAGTAGAAATGATACCTTACTCAAAAATAAATAAAGGTTTCAAGTATTTACTAACAGTTATAGACATATTTTCTAAATATTCCTGGGCTGTTCCAGTAAAGAGTAAAAATGGAAAAGATGTTTCTCATGCAATGCAATCAATATTTGCTAAAAAAACGCATTCCAAAAAACTTGCATAGTGACAAAGGAAAAGAATTCTACAACTCACAATTTGAAGCATTAATGAAAAAGCATAATATAAATTTTTATTCAACATACAGTAATATGAAGGCTTCTTTTGTTGAACGGTTTAATCAAACACTTAAAAGAAAAATGTGGATGCAATTTAGTTTACGAGAAAATTACAAGTGGTATGATATATTGCCTACTCTTATTTCCAACTACAATAATACAAAACATAGAACAATTGGAATGAAGCCTAAAGATGTTACTTCAGAAGACGTTGAAATTTTAAAAGAACGATTCTTGAATCTGAGAAAAATACCTTTGAGACGACCAAAATATAAAATTGGTGACAAAGTTCGAGTAAGCAAATATAAAAACGTTTTCGAGAAAGGATACACACCCAATTGGACAACAGAAATATTCACCGTGGATCAAGTTGTATCAACTCAACCAGTGACTTACAAGCTCAAGGATTACCAAGGACAACCCATCAGTGGAGGATTCTATGAAGAGGAACTTCTTAAAGTGAAATATCCAGATATTTATCTTGTAGAAAAAATTCTCAAGACACGTGGAAACAAAGTTCTTGTCAAGTGGCTTGGCTTTGATAATTCTCACAATACTTGGGAAGATAAAACAAGTGTATAATCTATTATTCGCAAATCACCCCTAGTAATTTAACGCAAATGTCAATCAAGCAGCAAACCAACCAAAGATTAATGTTAACGTAGAACCTCTCTATAAATCAAAATTACTTCCAACAACAAACATTTACAATGCCAGTGCCAAATTGAATGAATCAACTATGAATCAACAATGAATCAACAATGAATCAATAATGAATCAATAATGAATCAATAATGGATCAATAATGGATCAATAATGAATCAGTTGGCACTGGCATTGTAAATGTTTGCTGTTGGAAGTAATTTTGATTTATAAAGAGGTTCTACGTTAACATTAATCTTTGGTTGGTTTGCTGCTTGATTGACATTTGCGTTAAATTACTAGGGGTGATTTGCACATTTATATTATCTTAATATAAGTTTTAATCATATGTATATAGGTATAAGGATTTTTCAAATAAAAACACATTTAATTAATGTACAATTGTTTAATTTATTAACAAACCTTTTATTGCAATATTTTACAAAATTCATTCATCGATTGTGGGGATTGCATACTGTCCCCACGGTAGAGTGTCGGTAACAATGTCCCCGGTAACAAATATCGTTTGTCGTTTTGCGGACTTAAGGCTACTTTGATTTGTTTAACAGTTTCAACATTGAGTAGCCGCGATCTAATGTTATACTGCGTTCGAGTTTGAATATCGAAATCTCGCAGACATTTTACATAATCATCAAAATGAATCGACTTTTTCACAACGCCGGATTTAATACCTTTAGCTTTTTTAATAAAATCTTTATTTTCAACCCGCACGCTGTACATCTTACTCCGCAAGCCAACAAATTCCTGTAACGATCTTGCCGTTACACTCATCTTTCATTAGACCCAGAATCTTTTTGTTGGCTTGCGGAATGCCGTACACGTTGTTTGCGGGATAGTCTGACGTATCGAAATTTTGGATACCATTTTTCATATCATTGTAGACATCTTTACATTTAATTTCATAGATTAGACTGTCTGTATCGGTATACATCAGTTTACAATTATCGCCGTATTTTTTTAACATATACCCGTAGTAAAAATCGTAGATTAGCGTTTTGGAAACATCGAGCACACTTAACCCCACATAGATTGGTTTGTTGAGTAGTACCTCGGTTTTACGCAGTTCAATGGCAACCAGATTTTCGTCGAATATTGCTCGACTATGGAAATTGGGGCGAGAAATAAGGGCTTCAGCTCCATAGCGGCCAAACCATTGGGTGACAAGCTTAATGTCGACATGTTTACGGACATTTTCCATTGTTTTGCCGTACACAGCGTTGTTCATGAGCTTGAACAAATTTTTCTCGAACTCATTTTTGGCATTGGTTCGCATCATTGTCTTATAGTCTATGTATGGTTTAAGCCATGTTGATTGCTTAAACAGTAAGACTCGATGAATTTTAACAAGCTTAATGCCGTTGGCGACAACTTGTTTTAAAGTGCGGTAGTGGATCACATATTTTTCTTTGGGTAGGAGAGTTGTTAATAATTTCTCCTGTTTCGAGAGGGGGGGTTTTGCATTTTCTGCACAAAATGGCATGTCTTTGTGAGTATCGTGGAGATTTTCAGGATATTCCAAATCAACTTCGAGTATGTATCCAACAGGTGAATCGTCGGATACATTAAAATTGAAAGAGTTGTCGACATTTTCAACCCATTTGAAGCCGCCATAAGGGAGCGCTTGAGCCATTGCCCAGCCATATAAATTGTTGGCGTCAAAGTACATGATGTAGCTTATATCTTTGCTATCACCGAAATTTTCCATATACGGATTATTTGCTTTAGTATATCGGTTGCAGCATTGACTTATGCCACCTCTAATACCAGACTCAACAAACATAATCATATCGATATCGGTTATTAGTTGCAATCCTATGTTCGTGTACTTGAGCATAGCATCCCAAGTTAAACCGGGGGTCGTATAATAGTGAGCAGGATCTAACCCGTACGCTTTAACACATTCTTTTCGAAAATTTTCAAAGACATCCGCAAGTAACAATACATCAGTTTTCATATACAAATGGACATAGTCATATAGATTTTTACAGTCAAACTCGGTCCATACATTTTGCGCATGCGCATACTCATCATCAGAAATACCAGCGTCATACAGAGTACTATAAAATTTCTCGATCGGGGGTAATTCTGTCTCATCGAGCTTACTTTTTGAGTCAAAGTACTCGTAAGGGAACACACCTTTACGCGTTAGTAATTTTATTTTGTCCAGATCTGTCACCGTACTGGCAAAAACGGAGTTTACAATTTTATACTCGTCTAGGTACTATGCGAGTTTTTCTAGGGATGCTGCCATGAATCGCAATGAGTCAATGAATCGAAATTTGACCTCACTCCCCTTGACATGCTTAGTAAAAGAGGTATAATTCTCTTTGTTAATGGGGAGAAGGTCCATTTTCCCTTCAAAGCTCGTCGAGATCGCGTGTATTATAAAATGGGCGTCGTAACCGCTTAAATTGTGGAAGACTACGGGGATCGTTTGACAGTTTTGGTAGTTTAGATTGCACGATTCATGGGCAGCACCCCTATACTTGCCAGTAAGGTGACAGTGATCGCGGACTTTCTTTTCGCTTACCGGTATTTTCTGTTGACAAATGTGACAGACTGTCGCTCGCTTAAAATCATTGATTTCTTGAAGAGTTAAAGCAGCCATCGGAATCGGATTTTTAAAAACAGTATCAATTTTCTCCGCAACCTGCTTTAACTCCTCCGCAAACCATTTTGCAGGGTCGGATTCATTTTTCGGGCACGGTACATATTTACATAATGATTCATCGTAGCTGCATTTTATATAATAGCCGATGCTTAAGAGTTTGTGACGCTGAAATACCTCAGTTTTACTTAAATTGTCTACATCTTCATCGGCGGGAAAAAGTAGACTTTCACAGTCGGCGTAAATTACATACGGTACTCTCTCTTTATTCTTATAATTTTTAAATGTAATTAAACTTTTATCAGGCGTCGGTAATTTAATTTTACATTCATTCACTTTCTTACAATTCTTAATGTGTAAATTTAGTTTTGAAGTTTGCGATGAGGACGCCATACACGACGATGGGTCCATTCTTATTTAATGCACCTCTAATGTGGTCCTGAAATAGTGTGGACCCATCGTCTAAAAAGGCGCTTATATCAATATGTACTTAATTTAAGATGGTATTGGTATACAATCTACACGCGAAAGCACTCTCACATTCTGCCCAGCGAACACGTTTATTAATATCTGGATCACCGATTCCAGCGCCATCTACTATGTGAGATTCAAACAAAGCGCGAAGTCTGATGATAGATTGTAGAATGCTCACACATCTTTTCTTTTGATGTGTAAAGTACATCGACTTGAGAATACTTAACAACAAGTTTTCATGTTGTGAGCATTCTACAATCCATCGTTCAACGAATGAACGTTTTAAATTTACGTCACTCAAATATGGAATCAACTCTAGAGCCTCTTTGATGAGAGTAACAGTGACGTCACTCTCGTCGAGAATAGTACCGTAATACGGATACTTACGTGGTGGTCCATCGGTGGTCGTCGCCTTCCGCTTCATCTCTGCACCTGAAATCAAAAGAAACACACTTACAAGCTAACACACTTAAAACTAAACAGAACACACTTACAAGCTAACAAAAGAACAAACTTATAAACTAAAATACTTATACTAAGCAAAACGAACTTACATACTAAAGAACTTAACCTAAAAATCAATACAAAGTAAATGCAATAAACACAGTAAATATAATAATAAACACAGTAAATATAACAATAAATGTAACAAAAAAGACAGTAAATATAACAAAAAAAGACAGTTGTAGTGGCGATGGGAATCTGCTGCTGCTGTTGGAACCGCTGAATCTGTGAACAAAACAGCTACTGAATAAACTCGACGAAATCCCTGAATATATACCCCGAAATCCCCACTCCTACCTTTCACGCATGCGCACTAGACCATTTACCCTCACTCCAACCTATAACGCATCCCCACTCTTAACCTATATTATATTGTATTATAGTATATTATATTATATTGTATTATAGTATACTCACATTGTACTCGGACACCATCCTCACGAGGCAGTGGTAGCACCGGCAGCTCTCCATCGTGGACCGCACTATTCCTCTCGGCGATCTGGAATGAGCTCTCTACTGTGTGCTAGTCACCCTCGTAGGTCTCTCTCCCCACCAAGCGGTTTCCCCACTACGCGCGCGAAATTCAATTTGAATTCAAAACGCTGATTATAGTTTTAAGTATTAATTTCACTTACCTTAATTATACATTGTTTATAATTAATAAAATAATTATAATAGTAATAATTAATAAACAAAAAAAATTAACTACACTTACCTTAATTAAATAAATAGTTTTTAAATAAATATTAATAATAAACAATTTATAATTAATATTTTTTAAGCAATAATTTTTTATATAATAAATAAATATTTACAATTAATATTTTTTCTATATAATAAACAAATATTTACAATTGAAATTTTTAAACAAACAGAAATGTATTAATCATTAATTAAAATTTAGTGGCGCCATCTATCGGCGGCAGTCGGAACTACACTCGGTCGGTAAGGTAGAACACCCCTACCAATTCAGCGGTGGCGCCATCTAGCGGTGGTAACAGGTACTAAAAACTCGGTTGGTAAGGTAGAACACCCCTACCAATAGACTTTAAATTTCGAAAATAAAATTTAAATATCCAGCCGTTTGAATTCAGCGGTGGCGCCATCTAGCGGTGGTAACCGGTACTAAAAAACTCGGTCGGTAAGGTAGAACTCCCCTACCTACCCATGATAAAGTAGGAATCTACCTTACCGACCTGGAGCAGAACCCCTGTAGCTATACTACTAATCAGCACCTAATGTGAAAGTTCATTGAATGTTAGTGTTGTAATTGAAGTCGAGTATTTCTTGATTCTTGAATGATATTTTCTTGTTATTTTGAGAGTCTTGAAGTTAAAAAATTAACTCATTCTATTGTTTTAACCTGACTTGTCTTGTCAACAAACCATGATTAATATTAAGACATTCTCGTTATTTTTGTAGAAATTCTTATTTGTTTATATTTAATTATAGAAAATGGAGAATAAAAACGCAAATGTTAGAAAACGGACGGTAGAATCAGAGCAAATGGAAAAGTAGGACCTTTAACATACTCAATTTTTATGCACTGGAAGAAATTTTCCGTCATTACTGCCATAATTATGGCTGATTCTGACAGAATGAATCACTGTATTATAATAAAAAACAACTGTTAAAACAGTTTGGTTAATCCAGCCATACGAATAACAGAAACAGAGGACAGAAAGAGTGAATCAGCCTTTATATGTCCAACATAACGTAACTTATGTGCTAATCTGACAGATTGTATTGGTTGCCCCAATTATCGATGTATCAACTCGCTGGAATTCGACGAATGATACGGTAGAAGCGGGACTTCAAATGCAAAAAAGCATTAGATTTACTGTGTGTTACTAACCCAAAATAAAAAATTACCCTTTGATTACCCTTATTGTTGCTTACGGAAAACTTATGAAGCATTATCGAAAAACGAATTGGATTTACTGTACAGTATTAATATTGGATGCGCGGCAAAAGATGAAGTCTTTTAAAAGACAGAATAGGGAAAAGAAATGAAAATCGGACCATTTTCTAAATTTGAGGAAATCTACAGAGAATCTTATGGGATCCAGCATTAAAGAACCGTTGATTATCAATACAATTTTAATAAAAATCATAGTAGATACTTGTTCGGCGACGATAATGACAGTAGTGATGCAGGGAGTATAATTGACATCAATTCTTTTTATGACAGCGCGATATCATTGTCTTGGAGAGAAAAAATCTGCAGGTATCTTAGAGCACCATGTGCTGATACAGCTATAGACATAGCACAGTGGTGGGAGCATCACACAGATATTTATCCGAATTTGAATAAAATTTTGTCTGTATTTCCATATAGGCAACATCAGTTCCAGATGAAAGATTATTTCGAAAGCAGGTCTAACAATTAGAAAACATCGAAATCGCCTTAGTGATGCATCAGCTGAAGTCTATATGTGCCTGAATTCTTGGCTTAGTTGCAGTTTATTGAAATCCATATTCAGTTTGCTGAATAAAAATGAAACAATTCTTGGTTAATTATTAAACTCCATTATCAAATGGAATTTTGGACAAATAGATTTTATATTAAATGGGTATTCGAATAAATGAAAATTACGACAAATAAAATTTCCATAAATTAAAGTTTCTAAAAAATGACATTTCGTAAATTTAAACGTTATCTCTCATGAGAATTCGATAAATAAATTGAATGTAACATAATATTTCGAAGGTTTAAAATTTACTTCAAATGGCAATTCGGAGGATTAATAATTATGAAAAATAATCATTTGGAAAAACAAAATTTATGTCAAAGAATTTTTCGACATATTAAAAATTATATCAAAAAACAATTCGACTATTTAAATATCCATATATCGTGAAACTTAATTCAAAAAAATGTATCTTAAGTAGAAATTAGTTTTCTTAAAGATATAATGAAATACAGTCGGGCCACAGAACTGCACGGTACCCCAGAAATAACCCCTCCACTTGATTTCAAACTGTACGCTGACGAAATCATCCCCACTTTCTAATTTTCAGGACCGTACTTACATATTTATTCAGTGGGACTAAATTATAAGTATTAATAATAGCAGTTTATAAATACAACTAGAAATTTTACACGAAAAACGTTGTATACAAAACTAAAACAGATAAATCAAAAATTCTTTTTGATTTTGTTAGTAGAAATCATAAGCTTTCAAATTATATAAATTAACTTGGATTTAGAGAAAAATTTCCTAGGTTTTTACCGTTCTGAAAAAAAGTGAGCGGGTTTACCCTAGTCTCCCCTATGATATATAAACTAACCCTGTAAAGTCAAGTGGCGATTTGGTTGAGCGCATAATGCCCTATCCCAGCAGTTCACTTCGAAGGCTATCCTATGGATAATGAAATATATAATATTATATATATATATACTAGGGGGGCCTCGCTCCCCTGCGCGCTTCGCGCGCTAACACCCTAATTTTATATTTACTTCTATTTATAGATAATATAAAGATTGTAAAATGCGATCTTATGATATTAACCATTCTGAAATTTTTAATCTTTGTCATCAATTTTAAAGTAACATAAACGCCTGCAAGTAAAAAAATTGTCTTTGGCATAGGCTTTGACGTCTTATTTAAAGCGCCTATTTGAGGGGGCAAGCTCTGACCTGTAGGTAAAACACAGATCAAATTTTGACGTAATGTTATGGCCCACATTAAGGTTTCTTTTAAAACCCGTAGCTCAAAAAATAGGTAAAATTAAACATGTATTTTGACATAATGTAAGGACCTACACAGGGACCACTTTTTGACATATAGGTAAAACAAGTTGTTCATTTCATGACCATTTAGCTTCCTCAATATATATTATTATATATAATTTTAAAAGTTAAATAATTATAATAGTTTATTAAATATAATTAAAAAACCGGGTAAAGTACCCTGAATAAATATTAATTATTCAATTTTTTATTATAGAATAATTATTTTAAAAAGTTATAATAAAATGTCAAAAAATACAAAATTTTAATTTTTTGTGAAAAATTAAAATATTTATTAATTCTATAAATTTTGATGAAATATATACTTTATATACATGAATCGATTCGTTTTTATGTCAGGAATGCAATTTTTAGAAGAATTTTTAAAAATTTTAATATAGAAAAAAGTTATTTCAAAAAACCAAAAAATTAATTTTTTTAAAAATTAAAAAAATGTTGAAAAATTTTTTTTTTTATATATTTTTGAAAATCCTTCTGTCTGATTCTTGGTATTCATGACCGTAATACACCTACAAAATCTTATCAAAATCCATCAAAATGTGCAAGAGAAAATTTGTCCACAAGAATCGGTGACATACACACACACACACATACACCCACACACACACACATACATACACACACATACATACACACATACATCCGGACATTTGTTCCTCTCGACGAATTATATATACTACACTTGAAAATTTGTAAAAATAATTGATTTTAAGAAATTCGGAAATCGACATCACTATAAGGCTTCCTTTATGAGGAAGCAAAAAGATCAAATAAAACATGGATTTTGATGTAATGTAAGGCCGTTATTTATTCTCTTTTTGACCTATAGTAAATAAAAAATTTGAAAAAAATGAATTTAAAAAAAATAAAAAAAATTTTTTTTAATTATTAATATTTTGACATTATTTATAAATTTTTCAAAAAACAAATAGAAAATTTGAATTCCTGAAAAAATTTTAGCCTAGTTTAAAAAAATGATCAAAATTCGTCAATTTGTATGAATGTTATGACAACTTTTACGAATTTGAAAGTTTGAATTCAACTTTAGCGCGAGCGACTGATGATGTCCCCCACTATGCATCCTAGAGCAGCTAGGCTGTTCAAACGTTGCATTCAAACGATGCATACTTTTTAAAAATATTTTTACGAACAAGAAGTGCATAGATGTTTAGATTGATTTTTTTTATAATTAGTATGACTAATCAACTAAAAAAATATAATAAAAAAATATTAATAATTAAAGGCTCAGGAATTTTTTGAAAAAAAAATTATCTTCCCCCCTTTTGACCTAGATCAAAATTTTCAGGAAAGAATAAGTAATCAAATGGCGTTTATGCTAAATTGTTAAAATAAAAATTGTTTATGTTGTGTTCATTTGTTTATGAGCCAAAAATTTCTCCCCCCCCCCAAAAACCAGTTTTCTTGTAAAAATTCAATTCGCTGCAAATTGTGATTGATAGATTGGCATTTCATGAAGAGAACCCAACAAAAAAAATTAATTTTCATCCGGCCAAAAATGTAGAAATTCCATTTTAAAAAATCATGTTTTTAGTTAACAAATGGAATTTCTCATAAACTATTTATCGAATCGTGTTCAGATTTGGCACACATCTTGAGGGTCTTGAGAGGAAAATTTTTGGAGAATATCGAAAGAATTTGTTAACTTTTGTTCAAGTTATTAAACAAATAAGAAAGTGCCATTTTTAGTGGTTTAATTTCATTTGCAAGTAAACAAATGGACCAATTTTAACATATGACCCATCATTTTAAAGGTATTTTCGAGCTCTATAACTTTTATTAACAATTTTTTCCCCTATAATTTGATGGGAAAGAACGGTCATCAAAAAACTGTTTTTCGGCACCTTCAAAATTGTTTATAACGCGCAGCATGAAAAATCTCGAGTGGGAAACATATACATATTCATACTACCACTCCACACTATATGAATCCACAATCAGACTTCAGGTATCAATTTTGGCACGAAAAAACACAGGGCGACTGGACTATAAGGGTTTTTAAGGTCGCTGATTACAAATATGAAGCCTAAATTAAAAAAATCTAAATGGCCAATTCTATATGTGATAAAACAGTTTTAATAAAATTTTCTTATTGAAAAATTTATTCCTATTGTAGTCTTTGATTAAGAATATAAAATAATAATTAAAAATTGTGTATGAATTTTGATATAATTTTTGACTTTATATTTCTAATCAGTGACCTCAAAAATCCCTAGATATCGATAGATGGGTCGATTTGAAAACTTCTTCAAAATTGTTGTCCGCCATATTGGGTCCACCATTTTGGAATATTGAAATTTTAGACTTTATATTTGTAATCAGCGACCATAAAAACCCCTAGATAGCGATACACGGAACGATTAGAATTTTTTCTAATTGTTAAAATTGTCCGCCATATTGGGTCCGCCATTTTGAATTTTGGAATTCTGACCCGGGATTCGTAATCAGTGACACCGAAAACCCCTAGATACCGATCGCCGTACGAATCCTATATTATTCTGAAAAATGTATGCCTTTGCAAGCGACTTTGTGGGTGGAAACGTATGCGCAGGAGGGTTAATAGTGTGTCTACCAGTCTCGAAAAATAGGAAATAGTATGGAATTTAATTTGACTATAGAAATAATAATTAGCTACCATTAACTATTTCATTATAAAAATATTATTATTTTAAAACAGTGATTGACTTTTTATCATTAAATAATTTATTTTTTATTAATTAAAATGCAGAAAACAATGTTTGTCAATTATTTGTAGAAATTTAATTATAGTAATATAAGTTAATCCAAAATTTCCACCAGTTTTTGGAGTTATAGTAAAGTCAAATTCAAACTAATTGTATCATAATTGCTTAAATCTAAAATAAGACCTATATTGCCAGCTGAATTTATAATTTTTCCCGATTAAATTAAATTCTTGCATATTTCCTCTTTTTTCCAGTTTACAATGTTTTACAATGCTCAAAATCTCCATTTTCAATATTTGATAAATAATTTTAAAGCTATAAATTAATATTTTTTAATATTGTTTACCATTTACAATTTTTAATATTTTCGAAGTTTTGCAATTTTGACGTCAAAAGTTTAAAAGATATACATTAAAAAATAAAAAAATTAGAAATTTTCAATTTTTTAAAATTTTTGAAAAAATTGAAACCTCCCGTTCTAATTAATACGTTTAAAAACTGTGAATTTATTGTTTACATATATCTCACAAAAGTAATAACTGATTAATTTACTGCAATCTATAAAAATGTAACAATTTTTTTGCCAAAAATAATGACCTATAACCAAAACATTATAATTTTATAATTAATTTTTTTAATTAATTTTTTTATTACATGTTATTTGGTCAAATTTTAGCATAATTTTTCCAAAAATTGTCTCTTATAAATAAATAATTATTTCGTTTCTTTTTAATTTTTCGAAAAAATGTTTATACTTACATCTGAGATATGGAATAGTATTTTTTTGCTAAATTATGCTAAAATGTGACTAAATAACATGTTATACTCAATTATAGATCGTTTAAAAGCAATACATTAAAAATTCTAAAATTTTTAAAATTTCGATTTTTTGAAAACATTTTTATCTTTACATCTTAGTTATAGGAAACAATTTTTGCAAAATTATGCTAAAATTTGACCAAATAACATGTAACAATCAATTATAGATTGTTTAAAAGCAATTCATAAAAAAATATAAAATTGGGATATTTGCGATTTTTTTATTTTTTTAAAAATCATGTTTATACTTTCATCTTAGTTATAGCACATTTTTTGGCAAATCTATTCTAAAATGTGATTAAATAACATGTTATACTCAATTATACAAAGTTTGAAAGCATTTTTAAAAAAAGATAAAGTTTGAAAATTTTGGATTTTTGAATTTTTAAAAAAATTGAATATCTCCCGTTCTAATTAATATTTTTCAAATCTGTAAATATAAAAACCTTCCTTGGCCTAAGGTCAAACATTCTGCCAAATTTGGTTTCAAACGGTTGAGCCGTTTTTAAGTGATTCGCGAACAAATATTCTGTGACATACGGAGATACATACATACACGAAATTTTTTATTGGCATTTTTGGAATCCTGGATGCTCAAAATGAATAATTATGTGTCAAATTTTAAATTCTGAGCAATGTACAGACAAAAGTCTCATCTTATATATATATATATATATATAGATATATTTTTGATCTTTACATTGAATTTTTTTCAATTCAATGAATTGTTAATTAAATGTTAAATAATTTGCTTATTAAAGTATTTAAAATTTTTTAATTTCTTTAATTTTATGAACTACGCATTTAAACATTTTTTTTTAAATTTTTATTTCAGTTAAAAAATTAAAATTTAATGAATTGATTTTAATAAAATTTTTACCTTATATTAAATAGAAATATTAAGTCATATATTAGTGTTTGAAAAAATGAATAAGAGTTACCAAAAATACAACTGAATTTAGCTTGGTAGTAATTGGTAACAATTATAATTTTTTATTCTTTCGAAAATTTTTAAATAAATTACAACTTAGTTATAGAATAGTATTTTTGCAAAATGATGCTAAAATTTGACTAAACAACGTGCAATAAAAGCAATTCATCAATAAATATGAAATTAGAAAATGGTCGATTTTAAAAAAAATTTTTTATACTTACATCTTAGTTATAGAATGTTATTTTTGGTAAAATTATGCTAAAATGTGACTAAATAGCATGTATTACTCATTTATAAAAAGTTTAAGAGCAGTTTTTAAAAAAATGAAAATTTTTGATTTTTTAATTTTTTGAAAAAATTACATATATTCCGTTATAATTAATATTTTTCAAATCTTTAAATTTATAAACCTTCCTTGGGTCAATGTCTAACAATCTGCAAAATTTGGTATCAAACGGTTCGGCCGTTTTTAAGTGATTCGCGGACAAAGATTCTGTGACATACGGACATACATACATACATATATACATACATACACGAAATTTTTTATTGGTATATTTGGAATCCTGGATGCTGGAAAGGAATAATTATGTGGGAAATTTAAAGTTTTGAGCAATGTACAGACAAAAGTCTCATCTTATATATATAGATTGACAGTTGACAGCTGTCAATTAAACTATCAAACTTTTAAAAACGAGAGTTTTTGACACTTTTTACATTAAATTGCTCAAATAAAAATATTTCCAGGGTATTGAGGTAAACCTGAATAGAATTATGTAAATTTGACAGATTTCAACTGTCAATATTACATATTACTATTTAGTTTGACCTTGTTGTTCTTAAAATATTTTTATATGAGCAAAATTTTGTCTAATTTACTAAATTAAACACAAAAACTGTCTAAATTGACACAAAAACTGTCGCTTTAAAAAGATTGAAGCTGGAAGCTGTCAAAATTTATTTTTGACATTGGATTTGTGTTCAGCACAACAAAAACCATAAATATGAATGTCGCCAAGGCAAAAGATTAATTAAAAAAGAAGTTCTCATACACAATGTATAAAAGTGCACTAATCCTATGTTAAACCCCATTTAAACTTTAACCCTTCGGTGGCACGGGTTAATATTGATCGATTTGGCTTTTCTTGTGCATAGCTCATTTTTTCACATTCTAAAGCAAATTCTGCCTGGCGACCTAAGAAATTCCAACTTTTGCAAAGTAACGGTCACCCTAATATATATATATTGTAATGAATGTTAAGGTTAGGATTGCTCGTCGGTCAAGGTTCGTTTATAAAAATAACCTAACAAACAATTACAGTCAAATACGAAAAACATTTATTTGTTACTACAAACGACAAATAATAATATAATAAATAATATAAAATAATAATATAATAATAATACAATTAACGCGGAAAGTTACACTCATGAAGTAGTATAAGGAGCTCCCACTCTATTAGTAGTTTAAAAATATTATGTATTCATTTTCCAATTCTCTTTGGCTTCGTTAGGTTAGTGATACTAGCGCAATCTTCAGGGAAAAGCGCTGTACCTAAAGGAACTGATACTCTTTTTCTCACATATCCATTATCTTCAAATCGTTGGAATCCAAAGAATAAGTGAGTCCCTCGTGAAAAAACCCTTTTTTGTGAAGGAAGTTTCACTGAATCAATATTTTGTTGTAAACACATCTTATTTATTACAATCCACGGTTTTTGAAATTATAACCTATAAAAACGAATTTACAAACAAACGCGCAGCAGACGATAATTTCCATGTTTCGAAATTTTCACGATAGGTTTGCTAGTATCGCTAACCCAACAAAACCGAAAGAGAATTGGAAAATGTATACATGTTTATAAAGAAGTGGGAGCTCCTTATACTACTTCGTGGTTACACTACATAAAAGAAAACGTTATTAAACGACGACGACGACTTTAAAACCGTATCGAACGATTCAACGGAGGAACGCATTTCTACCCGTGAGGTAATACCTCTTTTCTCTATTGCGGTGATACCGCTTCGTGGTAAAACCACTACGTTCTCCTTTGCTTGTCTCTTCTGCGGTAAAACCGCTTTATTCTCCTTGTGGTAAGACCACTTCGGAGAGACCCTCCCGCGGTAACACCGCTTCGAGAAGTGACGATCTTCGGACGTACATTCGGGGTCCTCGATTCGAGTCGTTATGGAGGGAGAAGGTCTCGGTGGGGAGACTCTCTCGCTCACGCGATTGGTCAGCGGTGACGCTTGCGCGGTACAGGCGCACTGTCAAAACTTAGGTGCGTACACACAAATTCTTGACCCCAAAACAAAAATATTTTCGGTGTCGACGATAACAAACAAATATTGTTCGGTTTTAATTGAACTTCGTATATAAATATATTTATATATATATATATATATATATGAGCGATTCCACGTCAAGTGATCAAGGGGTCTTTTTGTGTAATGTTTATTTCAATAATTTTTTACTCTTAAACAAATAAAAACTTACAAATTTGACAAAGTACATTTTGGAAAGGTTTTTTCATCCTCTTTCGATTGGAAATAAGCATTTTGAAAAAAAAAATTTGACTGAAAAAAATTAAAATTATAAATAAATTTCAATTTTTGAGGGAGATGGATACGATTTTTTTTTAAACGAAAGCTGAGGTTTTTTCCTAAAAGGACATATAAATGATAAAGTGGGACTAGAATGTTTAAACATTGAAAAAAGAGTTTTCTACTTGCCGGAGCGCTCTAAACCCGGTTTTTAGCTCCGTTTTGGAGAAAATTCTTTTTTTCAATGTTTAAACATTCTAGTCCCACTTTATCATTTATATGTCCTTTTAGGAAAAAACCTCAGCTTTCGTTAATAAAAAAAAATCGTATCCATCTCCCTCAAAAATTGAAATTTATTTTTAATTTTGATTTTTTTGGGTCAAATTTTTTTTTTCAAAATGCTTATTTCCAATCGAAAGAGGATGAAAAAACCTTTCCAAAATGTATTTTGTCAAATTTGTATGTTTAATTGTTTAAGAGTAAAAAATTATTGAAATAAGCATTGTACTGAAAAACACAAAAATTTAACCCCCTCCCCCTCGGAAAATATTCGACTAGGTAAAAAAATATTTTCACGAAAAATTACTATCTATGAGTACTACAAAAGCCCCAAGTTTTGCTACGATTGGAGAAAAATTTTTCTCCACCTTGATCACTTGACATGGAATCGCTCATATATATTGTAACAGAGTTTCCTTTTGCTTGTTAAAGCGAGTGAAATCTTTCCTTAACACAACGTTACAAAAATGGCTGCGCTTTTCAATTGATGATTCACAAGCCCCACGCTTCGGACTCGTAAAAATACCCGCGACGGTCCGTTTATTTATACGGGGATTTCCGCAACATTTCGCGGTACTCCTCTGCGCGGCTCATCCTCGAAAACTTTATATTTTTAGCGGACAATAAATCTGGCCGCGGAACTACCGTTGTCAAAAGGCTGGCCAGAACCAAACTGAGGAAATTGGCAATTAGGTGACTCGGACGTACACCGTCCTTTACACATGCCCCCTTTACATTGCCCCTGTAAAATAGCTACAGTAGTCCCAAACTTGATGCGGTGTTGGATAATTGCCTGCGCCCACAGGCAATAGTTGTTAAGGTATCATTTTGTTTTAGCAACTAAACAAAATAACAAAGTCCATCCTTCCTTCCGGAGGTTGCTTGTTCTTCTTCCGGCCAAATAACGTGTCTACATTTTTCTTTAAAAAAAATCAAAATTAAAAATAAATTTCAATTTTGGGGGGGGGAGAGATAAGATTTTTTTAAACGAAAGCAGAGGTTTCTTACTAAAAAGACATACATATGAAAAAGTGGGACTAAAATGTTTAAACATTGAAAAAAGAGATTTCTACTCACCAGAGCGCTCTAAACCCCGTTTTTAGCTCCGGTTAGGAGAGAACTCTTTTTTCAATGTTTAAACATTCTAGTCCCACTTTTTCATTTATATGTCCTTTTAGTAAAAAAAACTCTGCTTTCGTTTTTAAAAAAAAATCGTATCTCTCCCCCCCCCAAAAAAAATTGAAATTTATTTTTAATTTTTTTGAGTCAAAAAATTTTTTTTGTCCTTCCTGCACGGAAAGTATGTCATTTCGGGCACTTAGAGCGGGCGCAAAGTAACTCATTACCACCCAGGGGTAGGTGAAGCGGGCGCAAAATATTTTGCGCCCGCTTCCCCTACCTTCGAGCAGGCAGAAGAGTATTTTGCGCCCACATGTTAATTATTCGATTTTCTTCATTAAAATGTTATATTTTCGAGTTTTTTTATGTTGACTATAAAAATGCAAACATTTACAACTTGTTTTATTTTGTCTAGAAAAATGTGCAATTTTTTCGATTTTCTTTAAAAAAAATTATAACACTTTTCGTTTTGTTCACATTTCGGTTAAAAAAATTGACAATTACTATATTTTCAGAATACATTGTTGTCTTATTTCGATATTAAAACTTGTATCATTATAGACTTCAAAGAGTTAACATTTATATAGAGTTTAATTTTTAACTAATATGAGCGTTTAATCGTTCGTGCCCTCAATGACATACTTTCCATGCAGTTTGGACAAAAAATTATGTTAGCATCATGGGCGCAAAATAGGTGATTACGACTCTGGCGAAATCACCTATTTTGCGCCCTTGATACGTAAATAACTATTTTTCAAAATGCTTATTTCCAATCGAAAGAGCATGAAAAAACCTTTCCAAAATGTACTTTGTCAAATTTGTATGTTTAATTGTTTAAGAGTAAAAAATTATTAAAATACACATTACACCGTAAGACCCTTTGATCACTTGACGTGGAATCGCTCATGTGTGTGTGTGTGACCTGCTCTTTTAACCCCTTGAATGCCGATAGCAAAGATATAAAATTATAAATATGTTAAAAATTTTTAAAAACAACACCAAACTTACTCCTTACAATCTCTACTAACACAAAGACACATCAGGAGTTTAGTCTTAACCCAGGTAAAAATGATTCGTACGAATTTCGCATGAATTTCAAACGAATTTCGTTCAGAAATCCAACCAGATTCGTACAGATTTCCTATTGATATCGTATGAAATTACTAGTAAAATTCGTATGGTGTTTTGAAACGTTTTTCGCACGAATAATACCCGAATTTTAAGTCTAGAATTCTACATATTGAAAAAAAAATTTCGCTCGGAATTTCGTATGAATTTTCGAACGAATTATGAGCTATAAATTTATTTAAAAATATTCTACTAGATCTCTTTACGAAATTCATACGAAATTCGAGCGGATTGTAAACGGATTAATTAAAAATTTCTTTAGAAAATTCTGCACGAAAATTTGTATGAATTTTCGAACGAATTGTGAGCTAAAAATTTGTTAAAAAATATTCGGCCAGATCTCTTCATGAAATTTATACGAAATTCGAACGAATTGTCTGCTAAAAATTTCTTTAAAAATATTCAGACAGATTTCCATACAAAATTTGAGCAAATTCCGAACGGATTAAATTAAATTTTTTTTAGAAAATTCTGCATGAAACTTCGTATTAATTTCGTAAGGAAATCTGTCCTAACATTTTTTAAGAAAACTTTAGCTGACAATTCGTTTGAAAATCCATCCGAATTTTCGTGCAGAATTAAAAAAAAATTTAATTAATCTGTTTGCATTTCGCTCGAATTTCGTATGAATTTCGTAAGAAAATCTGGCCGAATATTTTTAAAGAAATTTTTAGCTGACATTTCGTGAGGAAATCCATACGAAATTCCGTGCAGAATATTCTTAAATAAATTTTATATTTATCCGTTCGCAATTCGCTCGAATTTCTTATGAATTTCGTAAGGATATCTGGTCGAATATTTTTTAAGAAATTTTTAGATCACATTTCGTCCGAAAATCTATACGAACTTTCGTGCAGAATTTAAAAAAAATTTAATTTATCTGTTCGCAAGTCGTTGGAATTTCGTAAGGAAATATGGCCGAACATTTTAAAAAAAAATTTTAGTTGACCATTCGTTCGAAAATCCATACGAATTTTCGTGTAGAATTTTCTAAAAAAAAATTTTTTAATTAATCTGTTTGCAATTCGCTTGAATTTCGTGAAAAAGTCTGGCCGAATATTTTATAAGAAATTTTCAGATGACAATTCTTTTGAAAATTCTTACGAAAATCTGAGCGAAATTTTTTTTTGAATATCCATACTTAAATTTCGGGTAGGGGAGACCGGGGCGTAATGGCTAAGGGGCGTAATGAATAATTGTAATTTGTTTAAAAACCGTAAATTGTAATAATTTCGCACAATAGACAAGTTATTGTACTTGGTATACTGCAAGTTTGTCGGAAGTTTCATTAATATTTATTCATTATTGTAAGAAATATAGTAGAAAAACTATTTTTGACATACGAAAGTAACTTTTCAAAATTTTCGTTTTTTCGTTCTATTTTTTTGAAAAATAGCTTTAAAAAAGAAACTGAAATGAGGTTTCGATCTTGACACGTTTGTTTTTAAGGGACAATTCGAGATTTTTGATTCACACTTCCGGTATTGTTAAAAAAAAGGCAAATATTTGCCGAACACCCCCGGGGCGTAATGGCTACTTTTTCCCGGGGCGTGTTGGCTAATGCAATACGCTATGTATAAAAAGCAACGTACCATATCGGCGAAGTGTAGGTTTGTTTTCGCGGTTACTTGTCACTTAGTTTAAGTATGTTTAGGTGTTTTTAACAAAATTTTTAAGTTTTGGTCTAAAATTTACAAACAGTAGATTTCAAGCTACGATTTTAATGAGAAATTACAAAAAAATTGAGAGAGTGCCAATATCACAGAATATTATTGAAAAAGCGATAGGAGAAGTATTGCTAAATAAAAATAGCATTCACGGAATACCCAGGAACCTTAATTTACAATATACAATAAAATTGGAAACTGTAGATAATAATTAGCAATCATTATTCATTACGCCCCGGGAGTTATCCATTACGCCCCGGTTAGGGGCGTATTTTGGAGCTCTGCATTGCTCCAGAAAAACTGCTGTAGAATAAAAAGCAAGAGTCATATCGGGACGTTCGTAGTCTTAAAAGTAAGCTGAGATACCAGAGTAACTTTTCTGAGAGATAAACATTCAATTAGGACAAAAGTGTCCGAGTAAAACAACAAAGAGTGGAAAGTTAGCCATTACGCCCCGGTCTCCCCTATTATTCAAAAGAATATTCGTGCGAAAAATTTGGGGGATTGGCATTCCAGTTTCCAAAATTGTCGTGTAAGAAGTTTATTCCTGTTTTTTGGATCACTCAAACAGAAAAATACCACCTAAAATAAATGCATCCCTCTCTTTACCCCCTAAAAACCCCTAAAAACATTAGTTCAATAAAATATTGAATTGAAGTTTTGTAAAAAAGAAATTGAATTAAAGAATAATAAAATCTAAACGAAATAGTTTGAATTAAGTAAAAAAAAACAATTAAATAAGATATTTTATTTTCACAAATTTTCTAGGTCAGTGTCCTTATTTGGTTCCTAGTTCATCTAGTTGTGATTTACAATGTAGCAATGATCAACAATGCATTAGAGGCGACAAATGTTGTTCTACAGGTTGTGGAACACAATGTGTTTCTCCTGTTGTTGCTACTGCTTGTCAACATTCACGAGCTGTCGCTGAACACGAAGCTAGAGAATCTGGAGAGCCTGCTAGAAGATCATATATTCCTGGCTGTGATGAAAACGGAGCTTTTGATCCAGTTCAGTGTCATGATGGCATGTGTTGGTGTGTTGATAATGAAGGTCGTGAAACACCAGGTATTAAATAATAAACAAATTATTACATAAAGACAATATAGAGCAATTCTATGAAAAGTGATCATAGAAATTTCCTGCTAGTATGGGATTTGGATGAAACTTTGCATTATTGTTCTCTTAGATACCACTAAAAAATACTAGAAGGTTTCTATAATCACTTACCATGGAGTTGCTCTATAGTGAATTAAGCTCAAATGTTATGTTATTTAGGATATTAGAATAAAGAAAACATTAGAAAAATTTGCGAGACGCATGATTATTCCCCAAATGTCATTTTTCCGAACTGCAACTTTACGAAAAGGCAGTTTTGCGATTGGCCATTTTTACAAAAAAACCATTTTTGTGAAATGTCATTTTTGCGAAAAACCATGTCAAAAATGACAATTCGCAAAAATAGCTTTTCGCAAAAATGACTATTCGCAAAATTGCAGTTCGCCAAATGACATTTCTGGAATAATAATGCGTCTCGCCAAATAAAGATTTTTCAAGTTTCTAAATGCATTTTAAAGGGGAAGAATAGTACTTTCAGACGCGGTAATCTGTCACTTTCAGGTTAGCATATCTCATAAACCTGACGTGATAGAGCAATTTTGAGGTAAGTTTTAGAACTAGCATATCAAAAGCCTTCGGAAAAGTACGTATGGTGATAAGTGCATTATTAAAAATTAGGAATGTACCCTGCATGTAAAAAAAATTTATACAACCAAGTAAATATTGATATTGACCACCTGGAGCAGATTCTTAGTGCGAATACTGTGAAGTTGAGGCAAATGAAGAGTTAAAAAACTTCAAGTATACCCTAGCCTTTAGTCAAGAAATAAAAGACATTCTTCAGCCATTTTATGCCGATCTCACATCGGATGCTCTGTTCACTAGATATTCGGGTGCTAACACTCAAAACAACAATGAATGTTAATTACGGAAGATTTCGACTATCATCAGCAATTAGTGACATCTATTAGACGTTAATTGAACTCTTTGGTTTAGAATCAGGTGTTATTCTTAAGATAATTATTCCGATATGGTTGTCGATAAATAATTATTTATATTTTTTTGAATTTTAATTTTTGATCTGAAAAAATAAGCTGCGTGAACGACTGCACTGTGCATCTGTGAGGACTCAAACCCCAGTTAATAGCTCCTTTCGCGGGACTAACGCCTACCAATGCACCATGCCAACACAGCCTGGACGTTGACGTTTCTTATAATCTCAGATAATCAGCAAATAATTTCCTATATTAACTCTACAGCTCTTCGACTAGTATATGGGCTTGATCTGAGATTATAAGAAACGTTAACGTCCAGGCTGTGTTGGCATGGTGCATTGGTAGGCGTTAGTCCCGGGAAAGGCAGCTATTAACTGGGGTTCGAGTCAAGAAAGTAATAAAAATAGTGACCGCTGACAGTGCCGCCTGAGTCTTCAATGAAGGCTTATTTCTATTTTAAAAATTATCCAAATTGAGTAAGAATTTTTTTTTCTAATCTATAACGGTCACCAATCGCAAGTGCGCATGCCTCGTGCTCTTATTGTAATTGGTAGAGATTTGTGCTCTTTTTCTAAATGCATTGTAAACAAAAACATTTCACAATAAATATTTGTTCCTCAAAATAATTTTTCAAAAAGTGAACTTAAAATGTTATCTTTTTAATCAATTAATTAATTAAATTATAATTAGTAGAGCCGTCTTTGAGTTATTAACAGACATTTAAATTATAAATTCTAAGCAATGTACAGAAAAGTCTGATTTTTTATTTATAAAAAAGATACATATTGCCGACACCGTTTTTAGGATTTTTTGACATACAGGTCAAATATAGGGATGATAAAGCATGGTAGCAGTTAGAACTTTTGGACTTCGACCTGACTAGTATTATCCCTCGCAAACGTGCGTAGCGGTACATATTGTATTTACGGCCTCAATTTTGGTCGAAAATATAAATACTTTGCGTCAAATAATTCTTTGAAAAATTCAATAAATAACACAGGTCTACAAAATACGACTTTTTAAGATATCGGAGTGGTTTTATATGTATTTTTGTGAGCTGAATACGATCCAGGACTTCAAAATTGCGTATCACGTCAGGATTTTGAGAAAAGTGGGGGTAAACCCCTTAATAAACGTGTTTTTGACGATTTTCAGTAATTTTACCTCCTAAACCTGATGTGCTAAAGTCTTCTGTATAGTCTTAAATTAAAATTCGTGCTTTTTAAGACCCACATACGTAAGATAAAAAAAATGTTAAAGATTTTGAGAAAAGTGGGGGTAAAGACTCCAAAAAATGTACTTTTGTGGGATTTGAGTATTTTTTTCTCCTTAACCTGACGTGCTAGAAACTTCAATGTAGCTTTAAATAAATGCTTAAATTGTACACTTTAAGACCCACATGCGCAAAATAAAAAATCAGGCAGAAAAGTAGGCGCAATGCGCCTACATCATAGGGTTTCGTGGCCTAAAATGACAAAAATGATGATGATGATAATGACAATGAATGAAAAAAAACAACCATTATTATAGTAACCGTTGTTATGGCAAACATTAACATAGCAACAGCTCCCCCACAGCACCGAAAATTTCCTAAAAATTTATTAAATATTTACTTGCAATATTCGGAATATCTAATTGCAATGTTTAGTGATAATTGTGTAAAGATTTATATGTCCCGATTAAATAAGTGTTTAGTGTGAACATTTCCTGAAGTTTTTCGCCTAATTATAATTATAATTATAGCTATAATTAGGCGAAGATTTCATTGAAATGTTCAAGAAAGTTTCGCTCTAAACACTTATTTAATCGGGACATATAAATCTTTACACAATTTCCACTAAACTTTTCAGTTAAATATGCCGAATATTGCAAGTAAATATTTAATAAATATTTAGGAAAATTTCGGTGCTGTGGGGGCTATTATGACAAACATTAACATAACAATGGTTGCTATGACAACGGTCGCCATGGCAACGTTGCCAAAAACTACGGACGGACACCGA
The DNA here is from genome assembly GCA_032872475.1 of Leptopilina myrica (nomen nudum). Classification (NCBI taxonomy): domain Eukaryota; kingdom Metazoa; phylum Arthropoda; class Insecta; order Hymenoptera; family Figitidae; genus Leptopilina; species Leptopilina myrica (nomen nudum). The sequence goes on along the minus strand of CM065462.1, from coordinate 13,970,855 downwards.
AGTCTCGCTATAAGGGTTTTAACCCTTGTCCACGAAACCCTAAAAATGGAAGATTTTGAAAAAGGTTAGGGTAATAAGCCTCAAAAAATATTTAATTTGGTTTGTATTTTTATGCGCTGTACACGATTCTGTACTTCAAAATGGCCTAGCATGTAAAAGTTCAAGCTCTAATTTAAGACTATAATAAAGTTTCCATCACGTCTGGTTAATAAAAAAAAACTCAAACCCCTCAAAAGTACATTTTTGGGGTCTTTACCTCCACTTTTCTCAAAATCCTGACGTGATACGAAATTTTGGAGACCGGGTTCGTATTTAGCGCACAAAAATACATGCGAAAGCACTCCGATATCTAAAAAAACCTTGTAGACATGTGTAATTTGTTTTCAAAAATGTATTCTTTTTCAAGTATTAAAAATTATACATACTGACCTGGTAAGAAGTGAAGAATTAAAAAGAATTTAAAAGTTGTATTCTTCTTAATAGGCGAATTTACCACGGAGCTCTATTTCACAGAAACCACAAAAATTTCAGAAAATTCTATTATTTTGAAAATGAATAAAATAAAATAATGTTTCATTTTCTTAACAAAAGTAATTAAATTAGACGTACTTATTCTCCTAAATGTATCAAATTTGTAAATTTTCTGCAAAATTGAAAAGAATCCCTTACGAAAAAATATGACATGTAATGTATGACATGAACAGTTGCAGTAATTTGCGTGACGTTCACTGAAAAAACCTAGTCTCAAAATGAGTATCATACGCTACTCATTTTGAGTTCAACAACAATGAGACTCTTAGGTGGCGCCACGTTCTATGGCGTTTAACATAGTCTCATTTTGAGATGCAACAAAAATGAGACTGGGTTTTTTTGTGTGTTATTTCGCGACGCCACAAACAAAACAGTATCATGTACAAACTTCAAGGCACAAAAACCTTTAACAGAATTATGTATATAGTTTAATTGATATTTGCTGTCAAATCTTTAATAATTATCTATTACAACTAAGAAGTTTGCGATGACAGCGGACCACTTCGTTTTGTCAACCAACATCAGTATTTTGAGTCAGTTTGCTGTCATATCAAATAGGTTCGAACCTATTTGATATGACAGCAAACTTGTTAGCTATGTTCCTATTTCAACTAACCAATCTTTCTATGCGTGTAAGATTACTTTAAAATTCGAAAAACTATGCAAATTTTTTGTTGAGAGGCGGTTTAAGGGGTTAAAGGACACAAAATAAAACTATAATATTAATACATATCATACTGTCCGATAGAAAACAAATTTTATTTTTACTTCTAATTAGAACTTTTGATTGATAATTTAATAAAGGTGAAACAAGTTAACAATATCTCCGAATCAATTTTGATAATTTGGTTAGATAACCTGAGAAGTTAAAAACAATTTGACATTCTCGATTGTGTTTTTTTTCTTGGCGTCGCGAAAAAACGCCACGTAAATTACAACACTCATTCATGTTGTAAATTACATGTCATACTTTTTTGTAAGGGAATATGCATTTCTTTCTTATATCCAAGCGAAAAACAGTGGTAGCTAACTTAACACCGCTATTTCTGACATGTCCAAACTGAAACTTTTCACTATTTATTGTATTAAAAAGTTTTAATACAATTAATAGTGAAAAGTTGCAGTAATAATGTTATAATATATTAATATAATATAATAATAGATAATGATTGAAGGTATCACTCGGCAAATTTATAACAATAAAGTAGAAATTATCGATCACTCCGCGTCAGGTTGAAAAAAAAACATAACAATTTTTTTTACGTTTCAACGGTACGGCCGTCCTCATCAGAAACTAAAATTTTATTATAAACAATTATTAAAAAAATTACAAAAACAAAGTAAACAATATTTTAAAATATGATGCGGTACAATCTTTACATTGAATTTTATAAACAACATTAGTTGTTTCCGATTTTATATTCTTATCCTTGCCTTTTTTATTAAATTGTGACTAAAATCATGGTTATTAGTGGGGACAGATAAAATATTGTATTTTCTAAGCGTTTCAGGCGTTCTCTCATATAAGTCTTATATGAGAAAATATACATTTTCTTAATGATAGAAAATATTTGTGATTTCCACTGTTTAATCGTACTGTGACGTTTCCTATTTATTTTCACGTATTGTAATTAGTTTAATGACCTTTCGATTATTTATCATTGACAAACTGTGTAATAGTTTTATATTTGATTTGTGTTAAGTAGCAATTTGCGTTGATCGGAACGTTTGAAAGTTTACGCATTTTCAAATGTTAAATAATTTTATTCTTTTTACTTAAAAAAAATTTTTACTGGTAATTTATTAATTTTATTTGTATTGTTATATTTTAAAATATTGTTTACTTTGTTTTTGTAATTTTTTTAATAATTGTTTATAATAAAATTTTAGTTTCTGATGAGGACGGCCGTGCCGTTGAAACGTAAAAAAAGTTGTTATGTCTTTTTTCAACCTGACGCGGAGTGATCGATAATTTCTACTTTATTGTTATAATATAATAATAATTAATAATAAAATAGTAAATAACAATTTTTTTTTAAATTTTAATAATTATTTCATTATATTATATTAATATTATTTAATTATTAATATTATTTAATAAAATTTAATTAAAAAGTTTTAATAAAATAAATAGTAAAAAGTTTCAGTTTGGACATTTCAGAAATAGCGGTGTTAAGTTGGCCACCACTGTTTTTCGCTTGGGTATAAGGAAAAAATACATATTCTTTTCAATTTTGCAGAAATTTTACAAATTTGATACATTTAGGAGAATAAGTACGTCTAAAGTACTTTTCTGAAATTTTGATGGTTTTTGTATTTTCTGTAGTTCTACAAAATCCTTTCTATCACGTTCTAAATAATATAAAATTATAGGTAAACTATCGCTAAACAGAATTATACACTTGCTGACTTGATTTAATTCCATTTTGTTAATATTTTAGACTAATTTGCTTAGGCGCCCAACTCAGGACCACTCTCCCAATTTTTTGTCCGTTAATAACACAGGTCAACAAAAAAAGGCTTACTTTCTTTTTATAAGATATGTTAGTGGTTTCCGAAGTATTTTTTGAAGCTGAACACGATCCCGGGTTCAAAAATTGGCCATCACGTCAGGGTTTTGAGAAAAGTGGGGGTAAAGACCCCAAAAAACGTGTTTTTGAGCGTTTTTAATGTTTTTTTTCTCCTAAACCTGAAGTGCCAGAAACTTCTACATAGACTTAAATTGAAGCTTGAATTGTTTACTACAAGACACATATCCGTAAGACCAAAAAAATTTTAAATTTTTTTCAAAAAATTAGGTTGAATTTACCAAAAATGTGTATTTTTGGGTTGCTTTAATGTATTTTTTAAAATTGTTTTGGATTCGTTTGAAAATTGTTACTCGGGGGTTTTTGGGGTCGCTGATTACGAATCCGACATTAGTTTTAAAAAATTAAAAATGGCGGATCCAATATGGCGGATGTCAAAAATTTATAATTGATCGGATTCGCTTGAAAATTGTTACTCGGGGGTTTTTGGGGTCCAACCAGCAAAGGTAAGACTAATGTGAGTCCAACCAATTGAGGTAAAAATAATTTTAGTCCAACTAACCAAGGTAAACAAAGTTTGAGTCCAACCAACAAAGGTAAGTTTAGTTTTAGTTCAACCAGCAAAGGTAAGAGTAGTTTGAGTCCAACCAACTAAGGTCGACAAGAAACGAAAACGCTACCAATTAAAGTTAATTAGAGTTGACATTTCTCTAAACCTATCTTTGATTTTCGGACAGAAACCAGTCTTACCTTTGCTGGTTGGACTCCCAATAGTCTTAACTTTTGGAGGTCTTTACCCCCACTTTTCTCAAAATCCTGACGTGATGGGCAATTTTTGGAACCGGGATAGTGTTCAGCGTTAAAAACTACTTAGGAAACCACTATCATATCTCATAAAAAAAGGAGGCCTTTTTTTGTTGACCTGTGTAATTTAAAGACGGCTTGACCAATTATAAATTAATTAATTCATTAAAAAGATACATTTATTATTAATTTATATAATACACATATGTTTTAAGTTTACTTTTCTAAAAATTATTTTGAGGAACAAATATTTATCTTGAAATGTTTTGTTTGCAATGCATTTAAAAAAGAGCAAAAATTTCCACCAACTGCAATAAGTGAACGAGGCATGCGCACTTGCGATTGGTGACCGTAATGGAGAACCAATTTTGAGAAAGAAATTTTTGTAGGAAATGAAAATTAATTAAAAACTTTATTAAAAATTCTGTTGTGTATAAGTTGACTGCTGTTTTGATAGTTGTTAGCTGCTAAAATATATTACATTTTTAGGTATAAATTAAATTTTCTTAAAAAATCATTTATAAAAAATAATTTGGAACTTTTTAAAAATTCATATTTTATAAATGTTAACTACTCAATTGATAGCTGTCAACTGCCAAAATGTATTAAATACCTATACATAAACTCAATTTATCCCCAGAACGGTTTTTGTGATAATTCATTTAAAACTGTTTAAAAATGGTTTTTTTAAGTTGACAACTCATTTGACAGCTACCAACTGTCAAAGTGTATTAAATTGCCAGATTTAAACTGGAATTTTCACAAGAAACCTTTTTATTCATGGAAATTAACCCTTTAACGACGAGATGTGCTGCTTTTTAACATGAATTTCAAACGCCTACAATTAGTAGAAAGAAGCCATAAAATTTTTCAAAAGTCCATATCCTACTATTTTTGGGGTCGCTCTTTCGAATGGCGTGGTCAAAATTTTCAAAAAATGATATTAAACCCTTTTTTTTATCAAAAATACTTAAAAATGTCAAGTTTTTTTAATGCAATTTTTTTTAAAGAATTTTTTTCTCTGCCATAACATTTTTTAAATAGAACAAAAAGTATCAAAAACGTGTTCCGGATAGTTGAACTTGAAAAATATCCATTTCTAATTTATATTTTTTTCGACTTTGAATTTAAAATGGAGCTTGAAGGACAAAAAAATTTCCTAATTTTACGTAAGATTACAAACTTTTTCAAAATTGCTCAAATCTAATTGAAATTTGTTACTCGGGGGTTTTGGTGGTCGCTGATTACGAATCTAAGCTCAGATTCAAAAAATTCAAAATGGCGGATCCAATATGGCGGTCGAATTTTGTGAAACTGATTGATTTCAGTTGAAACTCGTTACTAGGAAGTTTTTAGGGTCGCCGATCACGAATCTGAAGTCCGATTCAAAAAATTTTAAAATGGCGGATGCAAAATGGCGACTTAATTGTTAAAAATATTCAGATTTGCTTGAAATTTGTTACTCGGGTGTTTTTTAGGTCGCTGATTACAAATATGAAGTCAGATTCAAAAAATTAAAAATGGCAGATCCAAAATGGCAGCTTAATTTTCCAAAATTACTGAGATTGACATAAAATTTGTTACTATGGGGTTCTATTTTCAAATGTTAAATTAAAAAAACGTCTTTTAGACACCTTAAAGACATTGAATGGACAAGACATAGAACATGTATAGGACGTCTTTAAGACGTCTTAAAGACGTTTTTTGTACAAGTCCAAATGACGTTCGCAAAAAGACATCCTTAGGACGTCTTTTGAACAAGTCTGCCCACTGGGTATATACTACTGTTTTAATGTAAAAACGGGAAAATCCATATTTTTTAAATTTTACATTATAGCTGTCCAATTTGACAACCGGTAGCTGTCAAAATTTATTTTGTTAGTAGAATTCTACTAATTAAGCGGGAATATAAAGAGGATAAAACATATTTTTGTTTACAATTAGTAACTTTTCATAAAGTTTATTTTTTAATAATTATTTTTAATAAAGTAGTTATGTTGTAAATTTGGTTTATTATAAATCCATAATTTATTATACTCCCAGCTGAATAAACTCAAGCTTTCGCCCTTCAACGATGGGCATCTTCAGGAGGTAAGTACTGCAAAATATTCATTTCATTCACAAAAATATTTTTTATATAGCATATGAGTAAGAATTCCTGAAGTGGCCCCCTATTTTTCATTAGGTTAATTGATTATTTTCATTCATATATTTTTCGATAGCCTATGCTGGTATAATAAAAATTTGTAAATAGTTTTCCGAAATTCGAATATTTGTCAAAGTTATTCAAGGTCAAAGTTTTTGTGGCGTTTTAGTAAATAGCTAATTACTGGCGATCAGATGAACCGACTTTAATAAAAATTGGTGGAGAGTCTACCTGAGAAATTGTACTTTCGATAAACATTCAAAAATTTAATAAAAAAATATAATTTGTTTAAATAAATTAACTTTCTAATTTTTTAGGTTAAAAAATAAGTTCTCCATCTTTTTTGAATTTTTTTCAATAACCAAGTAGATGATACTTTTAAGATTTTATTTGAACAATAAAAAAGTGGGATTCTTAATAACCTAATGAAATATATTATTTTTTGCTACAAAAAGTTTTTGAAAGGAAAAGAGATTTATTACAAAACAAATGAATTCGAGTCTATTTCATGTTTTACGTATATATATATATATATGATTATTAATCTGAAATTTTTTTTGTTAAAGTTGTTGAGTTTAATTAATTATTCAAAATGAACACTTTCTTTTAATTTATTAATTGCCGATTTACAAGAAGACAAATAAAGCGTTTTTAAATTTATAATTAAAAATATAAGGCACTTTAAATACATCTTTATAAACTTTAACATATTTTTTTCTTTAGTGGATTGCAGCAAACATTGACTTCAGACATGTTTGCATTTTTTAATTTAAATCGTTTTCGAGAAATAATAATTAATTAAACTCAACAACTTTAAGAAAACAAATTTCAGATTAATAATCATATATATATATATATATATATATATATATGTGTGTCACGCTCCGAAGAAAGGTACCTAAGAAGCAAACAATTTGAGGTTATGTTTTTAATTTTTCAAGTAAAAATACAGAAAGAAAATCAATTTTAATAAAAATTAATTTATCTTCAAGTCTTCATTATATTCAAAATATTTAATAAAAATTGATTTTAAATTAAAATAATTAAAAATAAACTTTTAATCAATAAAAAAGTAGCTTAACATAACCTTAAAGGGATTTGCTTCTAGGTCCCTTTTTTCAGATCGCGTCACACACATATATATATATATATATATATATATATATATATACGTAAAACATGAAATAGACTCGAATTCATTTGTTTTGTAATAAATCTCTTTTCCTTTCAAAAACTTTTTGTAACAAAAAATATTATATTTTATTAGGTTATTAAGAATCCCACTTTTTTATTGTTCTTAAATCTTAAAAATATCATCTACTTGGTTTTTGAAACAAATTTAAAAAAGATGGAGAACTTATTTTTTTAACCTAAAAAATTAAAAAGTTAATTTATTTAAACAAATTATATTTTTTTATTAAATTTTTAAATGTTTATCGAAAGTACAATTTCTCAGGTAGACTCTCCACCAATTTTTATTAAAATCGGTTCATCTGATCGCGAGTAATTTCAGAAAAATATTTACAAGTTTTTATTATACCATCATATTCTATCGAAAAATATAAAAATGAAAAGAATCCATCGACCCACAGTGGTCGGAGGTACACTATTTTATGCAAAAAATGGTAATTTTTAAATTGCGTTAAATTAAATTAGATAAAGCGATTATTACTCATAAGTGTCCCTAGATTTCAAAACTGATCGGTATTTACAATGAAATTGATTAGGAAAGGCGATATATATGTTTAAAAGCGGTTTTATAAGTGGAATTTTTTACCCTTTATAATATGAGTTTTCTTAACATGTTTTTGTATTCCAGGAGTCAATATTAAATATGTTTAACGATTTTATGTCATTTCTCACTCTCAAAAAAGATGTTTTCTCGAATAATTATAACTAAAAAAATTGTTTAATAAAATATCAATTGCTTTATAATATAGCTTTTTATTTGAATAATTGTTTTTAAAAAAGGTATACAAAAAATACGACCGAGTACTATTCTAATTCTTTTTTACAAGAGTAGTGTAAGTGGATTATAACATTAAATATTCAATTAATTCATGGTAAGCATTTTTTACAAGTATTTTTTATTGTGTGTCTTGATAAATGTGAAATTAATATTCAAAATTTTTAAATGGCGGTTCCAATATGGCGTCAAATTTTTTTTAAAATTGTTTAGTTTCTACGAAATTTGGTATTAAAAGGTTTTTCATATATTTGTTGATGAATCTAAAAGATAGAAAGTAATATGAAAATAATTTTTTACATTATAGTCCTAAAAAGATATGTTATTATTAAATAACTTTCTTCCATTTTAATTGTTAATTTATTTTTAAAAAGAAATTGTCTTTAAATAATTAATTCTAATAAATAAAGATATTTTTATATTACGACATATACAGTGATAGAAGGTAACTGTCAAAGTTTAAGTTTGATATCAATATTGTGACTACTCAGTCTGCAAATGTAATAGTTATATTTATAAACATTTTCTTATTTTTTATAAAGCTGACAGTCACTTTGACAGCTGTCAACTGTCAAATTATAAATTTTACCGAAATTTCGGGACACGTGAGTCTAAAAATCTTAAAGGTAAAATTTTTATGTAGATTTACTCATTTGTTATAAAACTGACAGTCACTTTGACAACTTTCAACTATCAAATTTAAATTAGACATGAAATTTGGATTCAGAAGGTTTATAACCTGTTAGAAGTTATTTTTGTTTAGATTTACTCATTTTTATAAAATTGATAGTTACTTTGACAGCTGTCAACTGTCAAATTTTAAATGTTATGATATATTCTTTATTAATCCTTTTGAAGTCGATTATCGGAAGAGTGATAAATGAAACAATGTTACATTAGTTTTGCAACGTTTCGGTGTCTTGGTTTGACACCATCATCAGGCCATTTAATTAAACAATGAAAATTATTTTTTAATATAAAATTTTTTACAAGTAAAATAAACTTAAATTTTTTTTCAAAAAAGTAAAATAAATTAAATAAACACAAAATTAATATCTACCTAGTCGTATCACAAAATATTTTAACAAATTATTTAAATAAATAATTATCAGACTATTTTCAGATATAGAAACCATGTAGTATATAATATCCCATGTCAATGTGGTGTATGCTACATTGGAGAGACGAGTAGATATATTGCTGATCGAATAAATAAGCATAGCAGAGATTGCAAAAATGGTGACAGAAAAAAATCCTCATTGGTAGTAAATTCACAGGACAATGATCATTTTTTTCAATTTGATAATGTGAAAATATTTTGTAATGAAACCAATTTCAGACGTAGAAAATTTAAAGAAAGTTTTCATATTATTAAAAATAACAACTCTATTAATAAAAAGTCAGAAATTGTTTTTGTGAGTAATATTTATCACTCATTGATCCATAATACAAATTAAGTTTTTGATAGTTTACTGATTCATTAATTTATATAGTTTTAATTTTTTTTAATTTAGCGCCTTCAGGTAATGTCGGTAACATAGATATCACGTATATTTAGATGACACATAATTCATAAAATAAAATTATGTGATTGTTATTGCTGGAGGTTTTTTCAAGAAATGCGACATGGTTTGAAATCCAGTTGCATCGTAAAATTATACATGATTTTTTAAAATTTAATAAAATGTAAAAATTTTCAGTTTTTATAATAAAAACTGTTTGATGATTGTGTTTAGTAAAAGATATCCACTTAGTAAGTTTTTGAAGTTATGTGTATTTTGTTTTCCTTTTTATTTTTTTATAATATTTTTAATAAAAATAATTTTGTTAATAAAATGAATATTTTACAGTACTTAACTCCTGAAGAGGCCCATCGTTGGAGGGCGAAAGCTTGAGTTTATTCAGCTGGGAGTATAATAAATTATGGATTTATAATAAACCAAATTTACAACATAACTACTTTTTAAATATCCAAACAAAATTTCTATCCACAATTAATTATTTTTAATAAAGTTTATATAAACATTTTTTAAAAATGTTCTGCATCTTTGAAAAATTAAATTGGCTACAATTAGTTTTTAATTAATCTGCCTTTTCTTAAAACAAACCTTATAAAGGTATCGATTTTTGAATTTGTTAGATTTAATTATTTATAATTATGTTACGTACAAGGTTCGAAATTGTACAAAGCACTGAGTGTACTAGAGATATTGTACTGAGCTTAAGTTTCCGGGTTTGGTAGGGAAAGTCGGGTAAGTTCGGTTGTTGGGTAAGTCCGTTTTTCTTAATAACATTAACAAAAATAATTTTCTTTTTAAATTATTTTTATTCATAGATTTCGCTATTTAGAATTTTAAATTGTGAAATCGGATTCATAACTCGAGTGAAAATTTTCAAAAAAATTCGATAAGTTTTCAATTTATTTTGAACTATATCCACAGTTATTTTTTAAAATTTCATGTTTTACTATTTTAAGAATTTGCCAAAAACTAAGTTAAATTATTGTACGTTAGTTCCTTAAGGGGATCCCACTTACCGACAATGCAGATCTAAAATGGTTAAAAATCTGCAACGACCGTTTCTTGAAAAATATATGGTATTATGACATTATAAATTTAGGTAATTCATTTTTTAACATAAATACACAGGATGAGTATTTTGTTTCTTATAATTATTTAGAAAACTATATTTTTAGAAAGTTAAATATGAACAGTTTCAAACATCCCAAACGGCAACGACCTTTTCTTGAAAACAACAAAACAAAATAATTTTTCCATGTGAGTAACTTAATTTTAATAAAAAATACACATAATAAAATTCATTATGTATAAAATCAACAATAAAAAAATTGAATATATGTAAACTGTTTTGTATAGCAATTTGCTACAAGAAAAACACATGTGACAGTTGTTTAATGGTACATAGAACCAAAAGATGGCGCCAAAGAGAAAAAAATGTCAAATTTTAATTATTTTTAACTTTAAATTAACAATAACAAAATGTAATTACTTTTTTCTGAGTGGAAATTCATTAGTGATGAAAAATACACAATGTGAGACATTTATTTTGTTCAAATTGTTAAAGAAAAGTTATTGTCAGTAATTTAACTATCATGTGCCACTGAATAGCTGTCACTTACACAAATTACAAAAAAATTTATTTTTATGATTTCTGAATAGCAAATGAGTCTTATCTTTGTATTTTTCTACAAAATCGAATTTCCCAAATGGAAAAATCATTTTGTTTTGATGTTTTCGAGAAAAGGTCGTTGCAATTTGATCTGTATTCAAAGGCTTGTTCCAGAAAAACTGTACATATTTAACTTTCTAAAAATACAGTTTTCTAAATAATTACAAGAAGCAAAATACTCGTCCTGTGTATTTATGTTAAAAAATGAATTACCTAAATTTATAATGTCATAATATCTTATATTTTCCAAGAAACGGTCGCTGCAGATTTTTAACCATTTTAGATCTGCATTGTCGGTAAGCGGGATCCCCTTAAGATTTTTTAACTTTTTTGGTTTTAATGTAAAGATTAGATTTCAATCACAACACCTATATAAGTTTTTAACTTTTGCTGCAATTTTTAAAAAATATGCAGAGGTTGAAAAAATATCCAAAAAAATTTTATTTAAAAAATTTTTTTGACAAATTTGTCGGTTGCTGTAATCTTTGCATAAATCATAAAAATTTTCAGTTGTATATCATTGATCGTAGAATTTGATAATCTTTGGAATAGTATATTTGTTAATTTTCTTACATTTGAATTTACAAACAAATCATAATTTAAAGATAGGTATGTTTTTGGGCAGTGCGTGTGCAGCCGTACCGGTATTTACCGATGCGGAAATACGTAAAAAATGAATTTACCTATAAACGCAAAACCCTACTCCTGAGAGCACCCGGGATAAGAGTTTGAGCCCCTGTTGTCTTCATGGGTAAAAAGAAGAGCGCCTCCATTCACCCTGGATGACCAGTATTTAAAAATAAAAGACTAGGTATGCTCGACTACCTTCCCCGAGAGCACCCCTGGTTAGTTGCAGAGCATACACGAGAAGAGAGAGAAAGTTCGTTCGGCCTAAGAGCACCTGGGCAGAAAGAACAATTCCCTTTAAGGCATTTGCCTCACAGAAGAGCACCTCTGACTAAGACGAATACCTGTGTGTAAAGAGAGACCGCTCCTGTTAGGCCCGAAGAATTTCGAAACTAGTTTTTACCTTGTACTGCGAACCATTTCCAAGGGCAATCTGGATGTCTTCTTGTTGAGAAACTCCTCCATGTAACACTAGACGATTTGCTGTCTCCTGGCTGATAACAGATGAGACGGCTCCTGTGTCTACTAGCGCGGAGAAGGTGACAACTTCACAGCTACAATTCACGAAAATTCTGAAGTCAGAAATTAGTAAGGCCAAACTTACTCCTTTCGCTCGACCTTTTTGGCGTTTCCCGACAGATGGCACTTGCAGTCAAGCGTAAAAATGTTTTCAGCACCACAGCAGGAACAAAACTTCTTCGGTCTACTCCGACAATTATTACGACGATGTCCAGGCTTTATTCACTTCTGCTACTTCCAATCTCCTTGACGGTTGTTGCGGAATTTCCTCGTTTTTCATTGCGCATAATATTTCTGACACTTCTTCCACACGTTGTATGAGAGTATTTACACAGTCGACTTTGCTTCTTCTAATATGCAACTGATAAATTACTTGCATATTCCAGTATAACTAGTTCCAGTATATTCCAGTATATCTAGTTGACGACTGGTATCATATCCTCCGTGCCTACGCATGAGAGTTCGTAGAGAATTTGCTAAATTACGAATAGAGTCATCTTTACTTTGAAATTTACTAGCAATTTGTGACTCTAAATTTCTCAACTCACCTGGCGATAAATAAAATTTTCTAAGAGAAGTTGTAAGCTGTTCCAAAGAATGGGTGGATGTAATCTTATTCCTATACCACAGCAAAGCGTCTTCACGAAGAAGTTTCGGGAATCCACGTAGAATTTGGTTATCCGAGAATCCATATGCTACTTGGAGCATATAACCAATTTCCAGCTTATGTATCCAATATCACCAATTACCAATTTCACCTTCTATCCAATACAACCAATTTCCAAGTTTGCCTTTTATTCAAAATAACCAGTTTGCAATTTTGCCTTTTATCCAATATAAACAATTTTTTATTTTGTCTTTTATCCAATATAACCAATTTCTAATTTTGCCTTTTATCCAATATAAACAATTTTCAATTTAGCAATTTAACCAATATCCAGCTTTTGTATCCAATATAACCAATTTCCTATTTTGTCTTTTATCTAATATAACCAATTTTTAATTTTGCCTTTAATCCAATATAACCAAGTTCCAACTTTGCATTTTATCCAACATAACTAATTACCAATTTTTCATTTTATCCAATATAACCAATTTCCAATTTTTCAATTTAACCAATTTCCAATTTTGCAATTTAACCAATATAATAAATTTCAATCTTTTGTGTCCAATATAACTAATTTCTAATTTGCCTTTTATCTAATTATAGACGATTTACAAATTATAACAAATTTCTTATTTATAAACATAAAAATAAATAATGATTGAAAAAATGTAGAAAACAGTATGTTAATGAAATTCTATTATTAATTTACTATTCACTTATTATCACTAATTATTTTCACTAATACTTACTATTCACGAATTCACGAAGTATTCACACTTATTTAACTTTATATTCACTCACATATAGTGAGTGATTTCACTAGTGAATTATAATTTTTTTTTAAACCTAATTTTTTCGTTGAAGACACGTAAAACGTGCGCCAAAGAAAATAATCGACGATATAATTTGGAAACTAGCGACATATACCTCCCTCGCTAACGCTCGCTCGGTTGAAATTTAACTTATTTGTTTTTAATTATTTATTTGCATTTTAACGTCAGTATTGGTATTTTATTTATTTTAACATATTATTTTTTCTGTATTTGTATTTTGTTATTATTATTATTTTTATTATTGTTATGTATTATTATAAGCAATAAAAAGTATGAAAATCATAAGAAATATTCTTCTATTATTTAATTTAGTTTTTGAAATTGATTATAGCAATACAGGTTACTTAAAATATGTAAAAACAGTTAGTGTTATAGATTAAAATTTTTTTTAATGAGGTAAATTTATTAGTTCTTCCTCGTAGAGAAAGCTTTGTAGACCATTAATTTACAAACATTTTAAAAATCCTTGATACAAATATTCTCTATATAGGGCTATGTTATTTAAGTCCCTAAGCAATTGTCTGGATGTATGTAATTTTGTATACGTGTGTGTGTAGATCTCGTTTTTGTGAACATGATATCTTTAAGACATTTCAACTAATTTATTTAAATATTGCTAGATATATTTATCATAATAATATCTCAAAATGAATTGATAGAATTTAAAAAATCCTCAAAAGAAAAATTGGTATATATTAATTTTACATTGCATTTGAATTTATAGAATTAATCTCAATAAAGAAAGATTAAAAAAAAATTTAACTTTTATTAAAAATCATTTTCTTTCATATAATTATGTTGTTGGTAGGGGGTCAATTTTCTTAAAATCATTTTCCCAAAGTAGATTTTTCCCAAAAAATCGTATTCCCAAAGAAAGAAACTGAACTCAAAATGAGTCACAAAAGTGACTCATTATGAGCTGCAACAAAAATGAACCTCGTAGATGGCGCTACGTTCTATGTCATTTAACATAGACTCATTATGAGTTGCAACAAAAATTTGTCGAATTTTTTCTGTGACCCCATCTTGCCCCACTCTCACCTACAACTTTTAAAGAACTTATATTTTTAAAAAATTCTAATAATTTAAATTCTTCTGGAATTAGTTAAATCTTTGTAACACATATTTAATTAATTATTGACAATAATAATAAAAGTGGAATGTACTGTATGTGTAAGTATACATGTGTATGTGATGTATGTATATGTGTGAGTATACATGTGTATGTATTGCGTGTATATGTGTGAGTATACATGTGTATGTATTAAGTGTACATGTGAATGTGTTTAGTATATGAGGCGTTATTTCTCAAACGTCCCAGTCCAAAATTATAAGTCTTTGGATTGTGTTGGTATTTTGGGAAATTGTTGCCCTATATGAAAGTAATAAATCTGTAAAATATTAGCTCTTTAAAAAAAAATTGTAGAAAGTGGTGGGGGTTAAAGTTTTGACATTTTAAGTAACACTGCCATTTTCAAAACCATGTAACTTTTATAAAACTTTATCGATTTTAATTTGTTTATAATGGATTTAAAGCATTTTTCATCTACTTTCTAAAAATTTTACAAACAAATTTTTAAAAATATTTTTAAACAATTTTTTTTCAAAAATTAAGTTTATTTTTTAATTTTGACCTTGATGGGTATTTAAAAAAAAAATTTTTATTTTTATTGGAAAGCTGACATTTTTCCGGAAAAAACCATATAAGTTTCATAGTGGGATGACCAGAAGGTTAGAAGATATTTGAAAGCAAAGTAAGCGGTGCGCCCGGGTTACTGTACGTTACGCCGGCGCTGCGCCGTTAAACGACATAAAAATCACTCTTTTATCTTCATCTGCTTCAGTAAAAGCTCTGCATTTAAACAGGGTTGATACTTCCTATGAATCTTTTTCAATAGTAGCTCTCTGCATTTAACAGGGTTGAGACTGTCATTAAAATAATGCCTGCATTACTTTTACCGAAAAAAATTTAAATATATAATTTTGAAAACGAATGTTTAAACTTTTATAAATTATAATTATTATCAATTAAAATGAGTAATTTTGAAAAAGAAAGATTAAAGTTTTAAAGGAACAATAATTATCATCAATTAAAATAATTAATTTTGAAAAAAATATTGATGTTTCGTAAGTTAAAATTATTGTTATTGAACATATATATATATATATAGACTTTTATATATAAACATTACGATGAAGGAAGATACCTGGGTCCCTCATTTACAAAGGCTATAGTTTAAGGGTGCTTTTTGTTTGTGGTAATCCTTCGTAGGGTCTCATACAGGTCTAATATATACATATATATTTATATATATAGACCTCAGAATCAATCTACGAGTGCAAAGAGGACACTCACACTTAGGGCCTACCACCTCGTTCTTAAATATAAGAACGAAAATTTAATCTTCTATTATATTAACACGAATAAAATGGGTGGACTGACAATTTCGGACTGTACTTTATAGGTAAATATGTATGTAAAATACACAATATATAATATATAAAAAATTCTTATATGTGGCATTCCACATCAAGTGATCCGGAGGTCCAAATGTACATGGAATATTTGAAAAATTTTATAGTTTCTTTGAAACAAAACGAAAAGATGTTTTCTATTTTGGGATTTTTTACTGTTTTTCAACACTTTCTCATGGTGTAAACAAATTTAAAAAAAAAATTTGACCTTGAAAAATTAAATTAAAAAATAAATTTTCATTTTTTTATCAAATGGACATTTTTTATTAAAGAAAAAAGTTTTCATAAAGGTGAGTTTTTTTCCTAAAAGAAATGTGTAGGTCAAAACGTGGGACAAGAACATTTAACTGGTCAAAATAAGCATTTACTTCTGCAGTGCACCGGCCCTCAGTGGAAATTTTTTTCAATTTACTGTTCAAAAATGTCTACAGCTTACAATTTTTAACCGATTTTAATGTTTTCTGTTTTAAATTAAAGGGGAGTAAATTCTTAAGACATCCCTTAAAGCCGATTTTTGAGATTTTAATTGTTTATAATTTTTCTTTAATCAAAGTTAGCAAATGAATACAACATTTTTAAAAAAAGGACATTTATTTTCTTATTCCGTTGCTGTACATGATATAAATCAATTTCAGAAATGATATGACTAGATTTTTGCAAATTATTAGTTACAACATGCAATTCTAAATGCTTCGTATATTCACAATTTTATATTATTTTATTGAAATTATATTTGTTCGTTATTATTTTATAATTGTGTTATTTATATTTATACACTGGACACATTAAAAAAAATGACATTATAACTAATGAACAATTTTATTTTGGAAAATATGACTTTGGGAAAAAAGTACTTTGGGAACGATACTTCTTTGGGAATACGATTTTTTGGGAAAAATCTACTTTGGGAAAATGAGTTTAAAAAAATTGACCCCCTACCAACAACATAATAATAAGAAAGAAAACTATTTTTAATAAAAGTTAAATTATTTTTTTTTAATTTTTCTTTATTATATTAAGTTGAAGGACGACCGACCGACCGACCCTAACAGTATTTTAGAATACTCATATATATATATGCACACTACACATACACATATATACTTACACATATTCACAAAATACATACACATGCACATACTAACATATATGCACTAAGCACATACACATGTATACTCACACATATACATACGCATGTATACTCACACATATACATACACATATATGAGGCGTTATTTCTCAAACGTCCCAGTCCAAAATTATAAGGATTTGGATTGTGTTGGTATTTTGGGAAATTGTTGCCCTATATGAAAGTAATAAATCTGTAAAATATTAGCTCTTTAAAAAAAAATTGTAGAAAGTG
This sequence comes from Leptopilina myrica (nomen nudum), assembly GCA_032872475.1. Classification (NCBI taxonomy): domain Eukaryota; kingdom Metazoa; phylum Arthropoda; class Insecta; order Hymenoptera; family Figitidae; genus Leptopilina; species Leptopilina myrica (nomen nudum). The sequence goes on along the minus strand of CM065462.1, from coordinate 13,953,267 downwards.
GTGGGGGTTAAAGTTTTGACATTTTAAGTAACACTGCCATTTTCAAAACCATGTAACTTTTATAAAACTTTATCGATTTTAATTTGTTTATAATGGATTTAAAGCATTTTTCATCTACTTTCTAAAAATTTTACAAACAAATTTTTTAAAATATTTTTAAACAATTTTTTTTCAAAAATTAAGTTTATTTTTTAATTTTGACCTTGATGGGTATTTAAAAAAAAAATTTTTATTTTTATTGGAAAGCTGACATTTTTCCGGAAAAAACCATATAAGTTTCATAGTGGGATGACCAGAAGGTTAGAAGATATTTGAAAGCAAAGTAAGCGGTGCGCCCGGGTTACTGTACGTTACGCCGGCGCTGCGCCGTTAAACGACATAAAAATCACTCTTTTATCTTCATCTGCTTCAGTAAAAGCTCTGCATTTAAACAGGGTTGATACTTCCTATGAATCTTTTTCAATAGTAGCTCTCTGCATTTAACAGGGTTGAGACTGTCATTAAAATAATGCCTGCATTACTTTTACCGAAAAAAATTTAAATATATAATTTTGAAAACGAATGTTTAAACTTTTATAAATTATAATTATTATCAATTAAAATGAGTAATTTTGAAAAAGAAAGATTAAAGTTTTAAAGGAACAATAATTATCATCAATTAAAATAATTAATTTTGAAAAAAATATTGATGTTTCGTAAGTTAAAATTATTGTTATTGAACATATATATATATATATATAGACTTTTATATATAAACATTACGATGAAGGAAGATACCTGGGTCCCTCATTTACAAAGGCTATAGTTTAAGGGTGCTTTTTGTTTGTGGTAATCCTTCGTAGGGTCTCATACAGGTCTAATATATACATATATATTTATATATATAGACCTCAGAATCAATCTACGAGTGCAAAGAGGACACTCACACTTAGGGCCTACCACCTCGTTCTTAAATATAAGAACGAAAATTTAATCTTCTATTATATTAACACGAATAAAATGGGTGGACTGACAATTTCGGACTGTACTTTATAGGTAAATATGTATGTAAAATACACAATATATAATATATAAAAAATTCTTATATGTGGCATTCCACATCAAGTGATCCGGAGGTCCAAATGTACATGGAATATTTGAAAAATTTTATAGTTTCTTTGAAACAAAACGAAAAGATGTTTTCTATTTTGGGATTTTTTACTGTTTTTCAACACTTTCTCATGGTGTAAACAAATTTAAAAAAAAAATTTGACCTTGAAAAATTAAATTAAAAAATAAATTTTCATTTTTTTATCAAATGGACATTTTTTATTAAAGAAAAAAGTTTTCATAAAGGTGAGTTTTTTTCCTAAAAGAAATGTGTAGGTCAAAACGTGGGACAAGAACATTTAACTGGTCAAAATAAGCATTTACTTCTGCAGTGCACCGGCCCTCAGTGGAAATTTTTTTCAATTTACTGTTCAAAAATGTCTACAGCTTACAATTTTTAACCGATTTTAATGTTTTCTGTTTTAAATTAAAGGGGAGTAAATTCTTAAGACATCCCTTAAAGCCGATTTTTGAGATTTTAATTGTTTATAATTTTTCTTTAATCAAAGTTAGCAAATGAATACAACATTTTTAAAAAAAGGACATTTATTTTCTTATTCCGTTGCTGTACATGATATAAATCAATTTCAGAAATGATATGACTAGATTTTTGCAAATTATTAGTTACAACATGCAATTCTAAATGCTTCGTATATTCACAATTTTATATTATTTTATTGAAATTATATTTGTTCGTTATTATTTTATAATTGTGTTATTTATATTTATACACTGGACACATTAAAAAAAATGACATTATAACTAATGAACAATTTTATTTTGGAAAATATGACTTTGGGAAAAAAGTACTTTGGGAACGATACTTCTTTGGGAATACGATTTTTTGGGAAAAATCTACTTTGGGAAAATGAGTTTAAAAAAATTGACCCCCTACCAACAACATAATAATAAGAAAGAAAACTATTTTTAATAAAAGTTAAATTATTTTTTTTTAATTTTTCTTTATTATATTAAGTTGAAGGACGACCGACCGACCGACCCTAACAGTATTTTAGAATACTCATATATATATGCACACTCCACATACACATATATACTTACACATATTCACAAAATACATACACATGCACATACTAACATATATGCACTAAGCACATACACATGTATACTCACACATATACATACGCATGTATACTCACACATATACATACACATGTATACTCACACATATATGAGGCGTTATTTCTCAAACGTCCCAGTCCAAAATTATAAGGATTTGGATTGTGTTGGTATTTTGGGAAATTGTTGCCCTATATGAAAGTAATAAATCTGTAAAATATTAGCTCTTTAAAAAAAAATTGTAGAAAGTGGTGGGGGTTAAAGTTTTGACATTTTAAGTAACACTGCCATTTTCAAAACCATGTAACTTTTATAAAACTTTATCGATTTTAATTTGTTTATAATGGATTTAAAGCATTTTTCATCTACTTTCTAAAAATTTTACAAACAAATTTTTTAAAATATTTTTAAACAATTTTTTTTCAAAAATTAAGTTTATTTTTTAATTTTGACCTTGATGGGTATTTAAAAAAAAAATTTTATTTTTATTGGAAAGCTGACATTTTTCCGGAAAAAACCATATAAGTTTCATAGTGGGATGACCAGAAGTTTAGAAGATATTTGAAAGCAAAGTAAGCGGTGCGCCCGGGTTACTGTACGTTACGCCGGCGCTGCGCCGTTAAACGACATAAAAATCACTCTTTTATCTTCATCTGCTTCAGTAAAAGCTCTGCATTTAAACAGGGTTGATACTTCCTATGAATCTTTTTCAATAGTAGCTCTCTGCATTTAACAGGGTTGAGACTGTCATTAAAATAATGCCTGCATTACTTTTACCGAAAAAAATTTAAATATATAATTTTGAAAACGAATGTTTAAACTTTTATAAATTATAATTATTATCAATTAAAATGAGTAATTTTGAAAAAGAAAGATTAAAGTTTTAAAGGAACAATAATTATCATCAATTAAAATAATTAATTTTGAAAAAAATATTGATGTTTCGTAAGTTAAAATTATTGTTATTGGTAATTGGAAAATTTAATTTTGAGAAACAGAAATTTAAGTTGAATAGAAATTGAATATTTTAATAAGATTAATTTTTTAAAATTTAATGTTAAATAGTCATAAGATTCAATTTTTTTTATTAATTTAGGTCATTTGTTTTAATAATAATAATAATAGATTTAAAAACAAATGACCTAAATTAATAAAAAAAATTGAATCTTATGACTATTTAACATTAAATTTTAAAAAATTAATCTTATTAAAATATTCAATTTCTATTCAACTTAAATTTCTGTTTCTCAAAATTAAATTTTCCAATTACCAATAACAATAATTTTAACTTACGAAACATCAATATTTTTTTCAAAATTAATTATTTTAATTGATGATAATTATTGTTCCTTTAAAACTTTAATCTTTCTTTTTCAAAATTACTCATTTTAATTGATAATAATTATAATTTATAAAAGTTTAAACATTCGTTTTCAAAATTATATATTTAAATTTTTTCGGTAAAAGTAATGCAGGCATTATTTTAATGACAGTCTCAACCCTGTTAAATGCAGAGAGCTACTATTGAAAAAGATTCATAGGAAGTATCAACCCTGTTTAAATGCAGAGCTTTTACTGAAGCAGATGAAGATAAAAGAGTGATTTTTATGTCGTTTAACGGCGCAGCGCCGGCGTAACGTACAGTAACCCGGGCGCACCGCTTACTTTGCTTTCAAATATCTTCTAAACTTCTGGTCATCCCACTATGAAACTTATATGGTTTTTTCCGGAAAAATGTCAGCTTTCCAATAAAAATAAAATTTTTTTTTTAAATACCCATCAAGGTCAAAATTAAAAAATAAACTTAATTTTTGAAAAAAAATTGTTTAAAAATATTTTAAAAAATTTGTTTGTAAAATTTTTAGAAAGTAGATGAAAAATGCTTTAAATCCATTATAAACAAATTAAAATCGATAAAGTTTTATAAAAGTTACATGGTTTTGAAAATGGCAGTGTTACTTAAAATGTCAAAACTTTAACCCCCACCACTTTCTACAATTTTTTTTTAAAGAGCTAATATTTTACAGATTTATTACTTTCATATAGGGCAACAATTTCCCAAAATACCAACACAATCCAAAGCCTTATAATTTTGGACTGGGACGTTTGAGAAATAACGCCTCATATATGTGTGAGTATACATGTGTATGTATATGTGTGAGTATACATGCGTATGTATATGTGTGAGTATACATGTGTATGTGCTTAGTGCATATATGTTAGTATGTGCATGTGTATGTATTTTGTGAATATGTGTAAGTATATATGTGTATGTGTAGTGTGCATATATATATATGAGTATTCTAAAATACTGTTAGGGTCGGTCGGTCGGTCGTCCTTCAACTTAATATAATAAAGAAAAATTAAAAAAAAATAATTTAACTTTTATTAAAAATAGTTTTCTTTCTTATTATTATGTTGTTGGTAGGGGGTCAATTTTTTTAAACTCATTTTCCCAAAGTAGATTTTTCCCAAAAAATCGTATTCCCAAAGAAGTATCGTTCCCAAAGTACTTTTTTCCCAAAGTCATATTTTCCAAAATAAAATTGTTCATTAGTTATAATGTCATTTTTTTTAATGTGTCCAGTGTATAAATATAAATAACACAATTATAAAATAATAACGAACAAATATAATTTCAATAAAATAATATAAAATTGTGAATATACGAAGCATTTAGAATTGCATGTTGTAACTAATAATTTGCAAAAATCTAGTCATATCATTTCTGAAATTGATTTATATCATGTACAGCAACGGAATAAGAAAATAAATGTCCTTTTTTTAAAAATGTTGTATTCATTTGCTAACTTTGATTAAAGAAAAATTATAAACAATTAAAATCTCAAAAATCGGCTTTAAGGGATGTCTTAAGAATTTACTCCCCTTTAATTTAAAACAGAAAACATTAAAATCGGTTAAAAATTGTAAGCTGTAGACATTTTTGAACAGTAAATTGAAAAAAATTTCCACTGAGGGCCGGTGCACTGCAGAAGTAAATGCTTATTTTGACCAGTTAAATGTTCTTGTCCCACGTTTTGACCTACACATTTCTTTTAGGAAAAAAACTCACCTTTATGAAAACTTTTTTCTTTAATAAAAAATGTCCATTTGATAAAAAAATGAAAATTTATTTTTTAATTTAATTTTTCAAGGTCAAATTTTTTTTTTAAATTTGTTTACACCATGAGAAAGTGTTGAAAAACAGTAAAAAATCCCAAAATAGAAAACATCTTTTCGTTTTGTTTCAAAGAAACTATAAAATTTTTCAAATATTCCATGTACATTTGGACCTCCGGATCACTTGATGTGGAATGCCACATATAAGAATTTTTTATATATTATATATTGTGTATTTTACATACATATTTACCTATAAAGTACAGTCCGAAATTGTCAGTCCACCCATTTTATTCGTGTTAATATAATAGAAGATTAAATTTTCGTTCTTATATTTAAGAACGAGGTGGTAGGCCCTAAGTGTGAGTGTCCTCTTTGCACTCGTAGATTGATTCTGAGGTCTATATATATAAATATATATGTATATATTAGACCTGTATGAGACCCTACGAAGGATTACCACAAACAAAAAGCACCCTTAAACTATAGCCTTTGTAAATGAGGGACCCAGGTATCTTCCTTCATCGTAATGTTTATATATAAAAGTCTATATATATATATATATATATATATATATATATATATATATATATATACTTTCTAATTGAATCACTAAAGGTAACGTCTGAGTAACGGCGCCGGTAACGCCGGCTCTGGTAACGGCTACCTATCCTTCTTTCTCTAAAGGCAATATAAATAAGAGTGTCTCTCTTTACCTAATTTGCATATCTACTCGCTTCATATTAAGGAATGAATTTTATTATGTGTATTTTTTATTAAAATTAAGTTACTCACTTGGAAATTTTTTTTTGTTTTGTTGTTTTCAAGAATTTATGTTAAAAAATGAATTACTTAAATTTATAATGTCATAATATCTTATATTTTCTACGAAACGGTCGTTGCAGATTTTTAACCATTTTAGATCTGCATTGTCGGTAAGTGGGACCCCCTTAAGAAGGTTAAGTAAAAATTAGAAAAAAAAATTCTTACTTGATTGGGATTATTTTTAAAATAGAAAAAAGCATTCATTGAAGACACAGGCGGCACCCTCAGCGGTAATTATTTCTATTACTTTCTTGACAGCAAATAAATGTTTTGGTGCTATATTCCAGACACATGCATTATAACATTCATTGTTGTTTTGAATGTTAGCACCCGAATATCTAGTGAGCAGGGCATCCGATGTGAGGTTGGCTTAAATTGGCTGAAGAATGTCTTTTATTTTTTGGCTAAAGGCTAGGGTATACTTAAAGTTTTTCAACTCTTCATTTGCCTCAACTTCACGCCATTCGCACTAAGAATCTGCTCCAGGTGGTCAATATCAATATTTCCTTGTTTGTATAAACTTTTTTACATGCAGGGTACATTCCTATTTTTTAATAATGCACTTTTTACCATACGTCTACTAGCTTTCACCTGTTCAAACGTTTTTGCATCCCCATCTCCAATATAATTTTCGTACATGACCCCATATTTTTTTATAGACCTGTCGAACATTTCCTTCGTGATCATTACTACATTCTATTTTTTCAACGTGGTACCTTGCAAGTATTACACGTCGGGCAAATTTTTTATTTTCATTCACGTCGATAATTTTATTCGAGAAGTTTCCTATTCAACTGATGATGCCGAGTAAAGATGTAAAACCTTGCTTGGGCCATGAACCATCGTCGGAAACGGTAAGTTTATTCTCTGTAAATCCTCTGTCTTTATTTTCTCTTTTTCTTCCTTGGCGGCTTTTTTTAACAGTGTTTATGCTTCGCAACTGTTAAAAAGGACTTCTCGATCTCAGACAACAAGTATTTTTATTTTTTTGCAGGCTTGTGTTATTTTAGAATCTAAACTTGCGTCTACTAACTCAGGAACGATTCAAATTGATTTTTTTCGTATATGAACTTATTTTTAATATAAATTCAGTATCGTCAATACAGAAACGGGAAAACGTAGAACAGGAACTTGTGAAAATTGATTGAAATTTGGCTTCCTTGTTGACTTCGGACTTAAACTTGAACAACCGATTGAGACTAAAATTGAACCTGGAATTGTAACCGGAGTTTGACTCGAACTATTACTGAATCTTGACTAAAACTTGACTGACACTTGACAGATTTTTGAACTAGAATAAACTGACTGTTGACTGGAAAAGTGACTATCTAATGTCAATGGAACTTACACTTTTATATTTATGTCCCTTCCTAATAAGGAGTTGTGTAGGCGTACTTAAGATAAGGATGTTTTTTGAGTAGAAAGGTTTTTAAAGTGTTTGTCGCTTTTAAGAGCTGGAGTCAAAATTCACTTTTTCCACATGTTTCTGTAATTGTCACATAATTTTGTGTTGAAAAACAAAAAAGGTTATTAACAATTATTTTTTACACGTAATAATAGTAAATTTATAAAATAAAGAATTTTATACACTTAACCCTTTGTGTCACAGTGTTACGTATAAGTAACACCTGTAACAGTACAGTATATTTATTATAAATAAAGTAATTTAAGATATTATTTGTAAATTTTCACATTTTCCTACAAAGCAGACATGTATCAAACGATCAAAGTTATTATTACAGTTAAATTATGCATAAATAAATAATTATAAATAAATAATGTGAAAAAATTCTGATTTTATATAAAAAAATCGTTTGTGAAAAATTTAGATTATTAACAGCTTTCAATTACTTATGTAATCGATATTTTTGGGATCACTGATTAAAAACTTGAAATCAGATTTTAAAAATTCAAAATGGCGGATCCAAAATGGCGGATTGAAAATTGCGAAATAAAAAAAATCAAAGATTTATACTTATTTTTCATACTTTAAATAATTCTTAAGGTTAATTATATTAATAATATAATTTGAAAACGCATTTGCATTATTTTACATATATTTTATATTTTATTAGAAAATGGAAGAAGATTGTAATCAAAAACTAATTTTTCTGGATTTAACTTTAATTACAAATAATTAAAATTGGGACGGGGTTTAATGAATAACAAGAAATAATTCTATTTAAACAAAAATGTATTTTAGAAGATCAAAATTACGCAAAAGATGGAATGACCAAAAACTTTCTAATAGTGAGTCTATAGTGGTGTCTCTGTTTTCCTTGAAGCAGCGGGGGTGGTCCTGGCTTGTGTTGCTGAGATACAATGGACTAGTGGGTAATAACTTAGTAAGAGGTGCAGGTTGATGATTTTTGTAAATTATATATCCTTTCGTTGAATAGGTATTATGTTTCCAAAACTCGAACAATATTTTCTAACAGCAAATTTGACTTGAAGATGAACTGAATTTAGAAACTCACGTAAGATCAAGACAACTGTTATACTGGGTTAAGAGCACTATGACATAGAGCACCACATGTGGAAATTAGACTATAACTAGCAGCACCACTTGTTAAAGATGAAATTTTTAGATTGTAGTACGGGTGACTAACACTGACGATTACATTTTGTAGAATAGTACACTAATGTCTTAGACAATAATAATAAAACAGACAGTAATTAACAATGTCTGGACAGGAACCACTCCTGTCCAGACATATATAGCAACTCGCCGCAATTAAAAAAATCAAAGTACATACATATAATAATTATTAAAAACATTTAACCTTAAATCATCTTAGATTTTATTTTAATAAAAAAGATATTATAACTTGGTTAATGAAAGCAACTTCTTTTAAGTTGAAGTTGGTTTAATATTATTATCAATACCTATCTAACTTTAACTATATAAACATATTATATTCATTAACATTTAAAAAGTAAGCAGTAAAGAAAAAAATTAAAACATTTATAATTTTTAAACTGGGCCTGGGACAAATAGTGTGCATTGAATTAGTGATATAATTTAATTATTTCTAATTAAACCATATTTTTTCAATTTTCTCCAGAGAAGTTGGACGCATTTGAAAATCGTGAAAATGGGCAAAGTGGAAATTTTAATTTATTTGACATATATTTTTTTTATTTAACGGGAAAATGGAAGTAAACTTTAAACAGTACTGAAAGTTCATCACTAATTCTTAAGATTACGTAAGTTTTTATTTATTTTGCTTCCTCTTTATGAGGATGAGGAAGCTTTGCATTCGTGACGATTTTCAATTTTTCAAAAGAAGGTTATATGGACTCATTTTTATCTGGAACATATGAATATAAAGTTCTGAGCAAATGTCCAGATGTATGTGTGCGTGTATGTGTATGGTCTGGATGAACTCTTCTATGCATAGTTTTTCAAAAATTTGCAAATCGCACTATAATTATATTTAATTCATCAATATTTCTTGATATATCAAGAAGAAATTTATTTGAGAAGAATGAATGCTTCGATTGATATGCTTCTGAAAAATTATAATTTAGTTTTCATTTTGATTTGACCTAAAATGAAATAATTGATATCGTATTAATTTAAGTATATGGGTGATTCTACCGAAATACTCCTTTTTGTGAGATACAAACAGAAAAAAATGATTATTTATGGATTAATGCAGTCAATTATATTGAGTTTACAATAATCTACCACCTCTATAGCATGATCATGCTAGCTTTTAGCTTTAAAAGTATATATTTTAAATTAAAATTTACAAAAAAATTAAGAAGTTAAAATTTGGCGCCGGTGTTTTTTATTATATATATTTTTCTATTTACAAAAAATTATTTAATAATTATAATGTATTAATATTATCTATAAATTTGATAGATTTTGAAATACTTACAGTTATCAAAAATCTCTTTTAACAATTGTCAAAAATTATTTTTCATACATTTTAGGATCACTTTTCACTGGCAGTTTGTAAACAATCGACAATCATATCAATTTTTAATTTTTATTTAAAAAAATGAGAGGAATGACGGGTGAGAGGAATGACAATTCTAACATTTTTTAATTATATTTAATTGACAAATAATTTTCCTCCAGCTAAGAATGCACTATCATGTTTATAAAGGACAACTTTATGTGAAAAAAACTTGCGATCAATTTATATATGAGGCATTCTTTGTCAACGTTACCCCCCTGCTCGCCAAAAGTGGTCTATGTTTAAATAATCAGTCATAGGTTTAAAAGTTAGTTAAAAATAAATGCTTTTAAATGCTGAGTGTCAGTTTTTAAAAATTCAAAATGGCGGGCCCAATATGGTGGACGACATGTCTAAAATGCATGCGATTTACATGAAATTTGTTACTCGGGGGTTTTTGGGGTCGCTGATTACAAATCTGAGGTCAGATTTCAAAAATGCAAAATGGAGAATCCATTATGGGGTTCGAAATTTTTAAAAATTGTTGATGTTTATGAAACTTTATATCTGGGCGTTTTTAGGGTAACTTATAACACATCTGAAGTAAAATTTCAAAAAATCAATATTGTGGATCAAATATAGCGAAAAACTTTTTTAAATTTATGCCACTAGAATAAAAGTTGTCACTTGAAGGCTTTTGAGATCGTTGATTACGAATATAGGACTTAAGATGACAAACAAGTTTTTTAAATTAATGAGATTTTTGTAAAATTTGAAAAAACGTGCAAAAGGTCTGTGTGTTTTATAGGGTTGACACTGTCATCATATTTGAAATAATGACCACATTACATTTTTACTTAAAAATTTTTTTTCTCATATTAGGTATGTATTGCTTAATACAGTAAAGAAATGACTATTTTGTATCTGAGGATGCACAGGAAAAAAATCCTGTATTAAATGATCTCTTCATTTGGGAGATAAAATATTTGTAATCTTTTATTTCATTTCATTGTCCTTTTTATTTAACAAATTACAGTGCTTACGAAGTATTTCTGCAAAAATTGTTACGGCCATTAGATAACAAATTTTTCTTTTTTTAAACTGAAGCTAGATATTCTACTTCATCTTTGAGTAATTTCAAATTTCTGATGAGGTTGCTAAGCTCTTCTCTTATGGTGAACTGTCGATTTCCATATTTGCAGAAGACGGAGTTAAATGCTTTAAAATTTCGGGTTTTGTCACAGATACTACACATGCGTAAATTATATTCTTTTTATAACTTTTATTATAGCCCTTTACATGGATCATGCAAAAGTAGCAATCTTTTCTATTCAATGGTTTTTTCCACAATGTTGGTTTTTTAAACTTCAAGTGTTCCCTGCCGGAAGAATGGATTGAAATTGTACTGGGAAATTAGTACTAAGAGTTCAGTGCTATTTCAGTGAAAATTTCCTGCGTTTCAGCACTGAAATTGTACTGGGAAAAATTACCTGCAAAAGGGTCGCTATAGGTGATGTTTATGGCCTGACCGTCATTAAATTGAAGAACGAATATTTCTTTGTTAATGTTGAAAATAATGTTTATTTATATTTCAACATTATATTTGTTTTTCATAAACTCAAATTCTTTACAAGTAATTATTATGTATGCTAAATATTCATGTGAATCAAAATTAAAAAATAATATCCGTTTTTACGTAACAATTAAAGTTTGGGAGATAGTTTATAACTTTTATAATTAAAAATTTTTTATATTGAATTTTAGATATTTACAATCATAAAACAGAGATTTAAAATTTTTTGTTTTGAAAAATGAATTATTTAAATTGTAAACCTTTTAAACCATAAAATTATAATCCCATACAACAATAGGCTTTTGGATCTATTGTTAAAGCAGGGGTTACAATATAAGTTTAAAATTTAACTAGACTTTCGTTGAAAAATATGTTAACCTTTTTTTATTTTTACATCCCGACTATTAACAATGGTTTATTGACATTTCCTGCATTTAAAACTATTGTTAAGGGGTTAAACCACTCTAGAGCGTCAAAAAGAGGTTGTAATTTCAACAATTTTTTAAACGAAAAGTTTAAAAGTAATGAAAAATATGTTTACATATCTTTATCAGGTATACTTTACAGAGAAAAAATATACTTTATAAATTTTGTTTTGTTTAAAAACAGCAGATGTACATGTACGTGATGGAAACCTTTTGCATAAAGAATTCTTTCGCGGCCGGAAAGGTTTTTGATACAATTTTCATCCTAAAACCGAAAACAAATTTTTTTCTATTTTTACATCTCAAAAGGTAGAGAAAGACGTAGGGGATTTTTTTATGTTGCATATTTTTTTAGTTATAAACAATTTAGTGCCTATTTTTTTCAGTCAAAAACTCAGTTTTTTCATAAAATGTTCACTATTTTCGCAAAAATCGATTTGAAAAAAATCCCCTACGTCTTTCTCTAGCTTTTGAGATGTAAAAATAGAAAAAAATTTGTTTTCTGTTTTAGGATGAAAATTGTATCAAAAACCTTTCCGGCCGCGAAAGAATTCTTTTTACAAAAGGTTTCCATCACGTACATGTACATCTGCTGTTTTTAAACAATACAAAATTTATAAAGTATATTTTTTCTCTGTAAAGTATACCTGATAGAGATATGTAAACTTATTTTTCATTACTTTTAAACTTTTCGTTTAAAAAATTGTTGAAATTACAACCTCTTTTTGACGCTCTAGAGTGGTTTAACCCCTTAAAGGACTTCAAAAATATTTACCAAAACATTCAAAACGGAATTAAAACAATCTTTGCAAATTTTTTAAATTAATGTTTTCATTAATTAATTTGCGATTTTTTGGCATATCAAATTGTCCGCATACGTATTAAAATACATCTGCATTGCTGTCGTATGTGTGTTGTGAGGTTGACACTTTAACAAGAACTTTTAAAGCGTTTGAAGTTTTTTATTGTTTTGATTTTTGAAAGCCATGATATTTAGGAAATGCCCTCACGCTAGGGATCCTGGTCCGATCGCAGGCAAGTCCACCGTTCTAGGAGTGATAACTCTCATACTTCCCTACACGGAAAAACCTTTGAGAAGTCTGTCTCCCCACTGTCACAGTATTTCGCTTCTCACTGCATCAAGAAGACTAGAGACAGGAGGGCTAACTGCAGTATTGGGGGAAAGACAAATATAGGGGGATTTTGAAGGCGTGGTTAGATTGCGTCAAATATCTCACTTCTGTGAGTGAGAAAACAGCCGAGTTAGCCCTCCTGTCTCTAGTATTCTTGCACTACATGGAAAGTCTGACCGCCCACCACTGGGTGTGTAGCGTTACCGTTTTTGATAGACAAACTTCCCAAAAACTTTAGAAAATAATAACTGGGTACGTGGGTCACCCAGTTTGGGAGTGCAGATGAACAAGTTTAGTGGTGGCGCTGACGCATAAGTTTTGGGTGAGCAGGCTGCTTAAAGGTTTTTCCGTGTAGGCCTAACTTTGAGAGCTTTCCGACTTTGACGAGGACATTGTCAACTAGTCGTCGAACAGACTACGGTATCATCATCCTCACACCCTAACATCCCCCTGTAAGGTAGCGCGCCTTCGCTGGCTTCGCTACTTTGATAGACAGGAAGCAAATCATTCTACACATCCCCTTTCGGGGTAGTTGTCATCGCTTACTACATCTATCGAAGCAGCAGAATTAATATTGTGCTAAAGCACAACGGAAATACAATACGGTTTTATGTCCTAGCAGGCCTGCGTTCAAGAGAAAAGTATTCTGCAATTGTTGAATTTAACTTCATCCAGAAAATTTGTCTAATTCTCTAGAAATGTTCCTAGATGTCGTCTCGATGAATACATTTTAATTTAGGCATTCAGGTTACCAAAAATCTGCATTTCCTGCTGCATAAATGTTTACCAACAAACTTTTCGAAACTTTTCGAAACTTTTAAATTCACCGACTACCAAAATGCTTGCACATCAAATCATATTCGTCAAGTTGTTAGAAATTTTTAAAGTCTGATTTGAAATTTGTGATCAGCGACACGAAAAACCACTGAGTACCCATTTTAAAGTAAAATAAATCAATTTTCGAAAAAAATGACCACCGTATTGGATCCGACATATAGAATTTTTAAAATCTGACAACAAATTTGTGATCAGCGACCCCAAAAACCCCTATATACCAAGTAAAGTGGAAATCCAACAAATTTTTTTAATTTGTCCGCCATATTGAATCCGCCATTTTAAATTTTCAAAACTGACTTCAGATTTGTAATCGGCGACACCAAAAACCCTCAAGTAACAAGTTTTATGAAAATCTCATGCATTTCAGATATGTCGTCCACCATATTGGACCCGCCATTTTGAATTTTTAAAAACTGCCACTCGGCATTTAAAAGCATTTATTTTTAACTAATGTTTAAGCCTATGACTGATTACTTAAACATAGACCATTTTTGGCGAGCAGGGGGGTAACGTTGACAAAGAATGCCTCATATATTAATATTGTTTTTATTAGGGGTGAGAGGAATGACGCTTTAGGTTGTGAATCTCTACCTATGTCTCAATTTTAATTTTTTTAGAAGTAACTTAAGAAATTAATATTAGAGAAACATTTAGAAAAAGTGATAAAATAGGGAAATATGACTTGGTATTTTTCCAAATGATTATAATTATTTAGAAAATCTTGACTACATGCAAAATGAGGTTTTTTGGAGAATCACCCATATATGTACTGATGCTTGTGGATATGGAGGACGCTTAATCATCATGAAATGAACAAATTGTTTATAATATCATTTCCATATTATGTGTTAATAAATATCGCAAAATTAGGTTACTTTACTTATGAACTTTGAGATATTATTTTAATATTATTATTATTTTATTTGTTTGATGACCAGAATCAATACAAAGAGGTTGCCGCAGTTTTTTTATACATACGATTTTACATTTTGTTTACAATAATTTTAAGTCGTATCGACTTTTTCACACATAGCTTTTATAGATTGAAACAGATTTATCATGTTAATTTGTTGAGGTTGTTCTAAGAAACTTAATAAAACGGTTTTAACAATCCACTCCTCCACATTCGCACAAATATACTGCTTTCTCTTTTTTGACAGAGAAGGGCATTCCATGAAAAGGTGATAAGACAATTCCGAAGTATTCATTCCACACCCACAACAAATTCCGGCCACACTTAACTTGTATGTCTTCTTATTAATTTTGACTCTTCGTCTATGAGATCAAATATGGATTCCACCTGCTGATACCAATTAAATTTATGTTTATATTTTCAGTCGATATCGCCATCAGCAAGGTTTTTTAAACGTAAATAACATAGTTTAGGGAGTCTGTTATCTTCCATTAACAAAATTTTTTCAATATAATTTAGGGTTAATTTAAAAACTATTACTGACAATTTTGCCACTCCTATTTCAAGCCTCACAACATAATTCGGTGTATTCTGGGGTAAAAGTAATATTTTTTTATAAAATGAGCTTTGAATTTTCTCAACATCTTCTAAATATCTTAATCCCCATAATTGTATCGCGTAAGTTAAAATGCTTACAGTGAGGCTGTTCAAAAATTTATTGGCAGGTTCCCACGATTTCAAGTTTAAACGATTTATTAACGAAACTGTAGCACCGAGAGCTATATTTGCCTTACTGATGGCACCATCAGCTGCATTTAAAAAAGTTGCGGAATTAGAGAAAGATCTTTCTAGATTATTCTTCTCACAATACTTTTTTAAAGCTTTTAGGATTTTTTTAATTCTTATATAGAAGTCAGCAGGAATTGCTATATCGTCTGCATATGTAAATATAATTATTTCAGTGAGGTGACTTAGAGAAACTCCCCTAATCCCCTCTGATTTTAAAAATTCCTCGAAATCCGCGATAAAACAGGAGAAGAGCAAAGAGCTCAAAACCTCTTCCTACAAAACTCCCATAGTAACTTCCGAAGGGAATATTAATTAAAAATAGCAATACCATTCTTTTAAATCAATTTGATCCTCTATAGACAAGCGGGTTCTGAATTTATTTATAATTTTTCAGAAATTAGCTGAGTTTCTCATTGTAGATAACTGGCATAACAACATATTTTTATATTTTACCTTTTTTGATTTTTGAAGACTTTTATACATTTTTTCTTATCGTTATAATCCTGGACCATTTCTATTGTAGCAAAGTTATTATTCTTACAATTTTTAATGACTCTTTCAGATTATTTTTAAAGTCAACATATTCGCTGTCAAACCAAGGATTTGATTTAGATTAAGGGCCGATTTCACCACCTGTGATTAGTGTAATAATTCGTGATTAAAGTATCTTAACCATCAAAATACGTTTCACCATAATCGAAATGATGATTAATGGAAAGTAATCACCGATTAACCTAATTATCCAAAATTGACTCGTTTAAGAACTTAAACAGCGATTTAACAGAAAAAATATTATTTTAACACCATATGTGGTGTTAAAATTACAAGCAATATTTTTAACTGACAGCTATTGAAAATAAACACGAGTAATTATATATGTAGATTTGGAGACATGTAAATACACGAAGAAAAGAGTTTACACGTATAATAATGTTGGCACTTATTAGGACCCTAACCACTATCAAATTATAAAACATAAGTAAAATCAAAATTTTGTCAGTGCACGAGCCATGGAACGCCCCAAAAAATAAAAGTAGGAGAGAGAGAGAAAAAAAATTCAAGAGTGTGTTGAATATCCAATCAGATTTTACGAACTCGGAAAAAGTTGTGGTTAAATAATTATGTTTATCTTTTAATCGACAATCAAAATAAAAGTAATTTCCATTCCGTTCCACGAAATTTGATAATAAATTTTTAATCACTGCTTACATAATCCCATGAACTTAATTCTCAAGAACCCATATATTTCTACTGAGACCAATAGTGATTGGCTATTAAAAATATTCATGCTAGAAGATGTTGTATCATTGGTGAAATCGCGAGGTTTTTGTAAAAATATAAAAATAAAAATCTGTAGGGGCGCTGGATGTGCTCTAGGCTGAAATTCAAAATAATATTTTTTAAACATAACCTACAAATATATTAAAAAACTCACTGCTAAGACTCGAGAATTATATCGAAGTCAAGAATCGACTACCCCGAGTCTGCGCAATGAGTTCTGTAATGTATTTGGAGGTTATGTTAAAAACTTTATTATTGTAAAAAAGTGGAATTATACAATGTTTCTTATTAATATAATGGTTTCAAAAATTGCTACAAATTTTACAGTCTAACGTAAAATCAGAATATATGTAGACAAGTAGTCCTTCAATCCAGGAGAATATGTTTTGAAAAATTTCCTATGCATTATTTTTAATTTTGGCCTAGTTGACATCCGGCGCCCCTTCAGTTTTCAATCAACATTCAACACACTTTCAACTCAAGAGAACCTATGGGCTGTGTTAAACGGAAGCGCACAACAAAATCTATATCGAAAATGATGACAAAATTTAATCGT
Organism: Leptopilina myrica (nomen nudum); assembly: GCA_032872475.1. Lineage (NCBI taxonomy): Eukaryota > Metazoa > Arthropoda > Insecta > Hymenoptera > Figitidae > Leptopilina > Leptopilina myrica (nomen nudum). Next base: position 13,935,738 of record CM065462.1, on the reverse strand, counting down.
AAAACTCGGCCATTTCTAATGATTACAAACCATTTCGATTTGAAGGTTATAATTTCCATGTCAATATCTTTGTATTAATCGCTCATTAACTTATTAAACGGTCAAATTTGGTCAATTAAGTTAATCGGTGATTACTTCCCTTTAATCACCACTAGAAATATGGTGGAACGCATTCTTATAATTTAAATTGTTTAATCAAGAAATATTACATTAATTAAAGGTGGTGGAATAGTAGTAACTGTTAATCGTCGTTTAAAATATAATCCTAATTATTTAATCACGATATTAATTCTCCATGGTGAAATCGGACCTTAATCGCGCAATCCTTTACCCGCATACCCAAACTAATCGCGTTATCAAAAATATTTTCAATTCCGAATTCGTAGAAATATAATTAACCGAAAAATCTTCCACCCCCTCGAGACCTATAAGATTAGTCCACGCGAGATGTATTGAAGATTTCCCCAAAGTGCTTACATGTGTGTATCGTCTTCGTTGCTGGAAAATACAAAACATCAAAGCCGCTAAAGTGTCTCTTGAAGGTGACAGAAAGGTCGTTCACAGCCCATGTCTCATAGGTATCAAATCGGTTAAATTTATAAGGCACCTGACATTCCAAAATATAATTTTTGAACAACTTTTGTGTGAGAATTACTATGTAGATTTAATAGGCTGCTTAATAGACTCATCTTTTGGACGAAAAAAATCTTCGAGTTTTTTCCTGGCTTCCAGGGTTATCGTTTTCATATTCTCCATCTTAACGAGACTGTAGGAGTTCGTGGAGTTCTTCGATGTCATAGTACACGTTATCCATTAATATTTTTGGGCCCTTTATTACAGCCACCTTCCCTAGTTGTTCCAAACGAGTTTTTGCCTCTTAGAGTTTATTATACTGATGTTTTCTCTTTTCCCTCAGCTGTTTTGTCATATCATTGGCGAAGTTTATAATCAATTTTCTTAAATTTTTTGCTATCTGAAATGTTTTTTTTACAATTATTATCTTACGCCGTGATATCATTTTCTTGGATATTTATCTCGGTTTTTTAAAAGATTAATCTCACCGTTTCCTTCAGGTCCAAATACTAACAACTCTTTCAAATCATCGTTAGTTGTCATTTTAAATTTATTTAATTATAAAACACAAAACTAAACCAAAAATTAAATCAGTTTGTAAAACTGAACGTGTAAGTAAAACAAATGCGAGAATAACAGGAGCAGAGCGACACATAAACACGTCTTATCTGCTTGAAAAATATTTTAATATTTTATTTATTATTTTATATTTTTAAATGATTATATCAGATTTAATAATTGCAGCGAGTTGCTATTTATACCTGGACAGGAGTGGTTCCTGTCCAGACATTATTCATTACTATCTGTTTTAGTAATATCTAAGACATTAGTCAGTCCTTTCTGGACAGGAATGGATCCTGTCCAGAAATCATAGAGTGCTGTCTAAACAAAAAAAAATTGGACAGAGATCATTCCTGTCCGGACAGTACCCAGTTATGTTTATTTTTCTCAGTGTATTATATCGCACGTGTTCATTCCATCTTGAACTACTCTATTATGAATAAAGTTGTCCATACCATATATTACAACTGTTCTGATGATTAAATATTTTGATATGACCGAATTCTCTTATCCTGTTTGTTATTCTTTATTTTAATATTTCTTAACATAAGACTTTACAATTTCAAAAAGTGTGTTTTCTTAATACTAACTTTAATTATTATATGGGTTATTTTTACGTAACTGTGCAATTTCAAGATCAGTTTTAAAAGAAAAAATATCTTGTTTTTATAATGTTAAATATAATTAATTAATTAATTAATTATTCTTAATCAGTTCTTTTTATGGCAGTGGGTTCGCAGTGTTATTTTTCTAATAATATTGTCAGAATTATGTCAGAGAGTAAAAAGAGGTTTTCTTCAGATTTTCTCCATGTAGATAGGTGCATCAATCCTCTTCATTGAGAAAAACATAAGGTTTCCGATTTGAGGAAAGTATCCAAAGAATTATTAAAAATATTTCTCCAGATATATGAAAGCTCTAAAATTTGTAGCCAATGTAGGAAAATGTCTAGTGTCGGTTCTTCAAACGAAATTTGACTCGATAAAGAAGAACCACAAAGTGAAAAAAATGTTTGTTAAGAGAAGATGAGTTAGAACAATTATTATGTGTACTTAAAGTGAAATATTCTTTACTTCCCAAAAATTATCCTCTACGATTGTCTTCACTTACGGCAGCTCCAGAATGTTGTGTGCGAAAGATTATATCAGAATTTGGTTGTTCTGAAAGGCAAGCAAGGTTGTTTGAAACTAAGTTTCTGAACTGTCTAATGATTTGAGAAAGTTTACGTAGCATCATTATATGGCTAAGAATCAGTTAAACTTTTTCAAATTGAAGAAAGGTAATCTTGAATAAGGTAGAGCAAAGTAGCATTATATTTCAGTGTTTTAAATGCAACAAACAGTTATACCTGAAATCAAAAAGGTCTGCCCAAAACTGAGTGTAAAATATTGTATTTTACTGATGGAGTGGAGCAACATTATAAAAGTCGATATCAAAAATAGTTGCAAATATTCAGGTATTCAAATGCATCTGTGCCTCTTGCAGCTATGTAATATTGAAATACACTGACATTCATTGAAGTGTACACAATAAAAATAAACCAATCGGCTTTTTTTTAAAGCCACCCTAACAATGCACATTATAAATAATAAATTAAATAAACTATCGACTTACTGCCAGCCCCAACCCACAAAAACTCGTAACCTTTCTTCTAAAGTTCTTTACCCACCTTCGAAACTGTCGTAAGACTTTAGCCTTCGAAGGAGAGCGTTAATGGGTTAAATGTAAATCAGACAAAAATATCTCAAATCCTTTAAAATATAATTTTTGAGTTTTTATCGTTCTCGCTTAACATTCTGTAGTTTGGATTGAAAACCACTGTTTCTAGATTTACTATAAAGTTGTTGATAATTCAATTTTGTTCCTGACTAATCTAACAGAAAAAGTGTGGCAATATTATAAAAGGTAAAACATATTCTTAAATATGTCACTGATAAAAATACTATTTTGTTTTGATGACTGTCAACAGGAAGGTTATCAATTAAATTATACTTATTATAATAATAATTTAATCACTAAATTAGGACTTTTATTTTTTTTAAATTATACTTTGCTGATTGAATGTTGCTTTCAATCGAATTCTTTTTTGGGTTATGAATTTGTAAAGAAAAAACAAGTTAGGTTGGTAAATTTCTTCAATTAAAAAAACTTCTGGATTTTATCAAAACTTAGGTGATAAAGAAATATTTAGCCTCTTTATTTAAAAAAATAAAAATATTACCATGTAGCAAATTAAAAAAAATATGGTAATTTGAAACAAGCAGTTTTTGTAGAAAAAAGGAATAAAATTAAAAATTATGTGTATACTAATCACAATGTTATCCTTTTTATATGAATAAATATTAATTTATTCAAATTATTGAGCAAAGTTTTATTCAGATTGGAAAATTACAATTTTTAAGAAAATTTATGTTTAAGAAACAAATATTTATCACACCTTTTTCTTCTTTTTGAATAGCAGTTAGAATTTTTTTTAATGTGTTTGAAAGTTAATCATTAACTTATTGAAGCATACATTTTTCTAGACAATTACCTTAATAACCAAGTACACATGAGTTGGTTTTCCATGATGCTGATTAGGAATCTGAAATCGGATTTCTCATATTTTCAAAATTCAAAATGGCGGTTCCAGTAAGGCGGACTTATATTTTTAAAATTCCTCAAAAATACTTGAAATTAAATAAAAGAATGAGCTAATAAGGATTTTTTTGTAGATATTATACAACAAAATGTAAAATAAAACACTAAAATTTTGTTAAAATCTAGATTTACTAAAATTACCAACTTTTCTTTAAATTATATATTACTCAGATTTTAAATAACACTTTTTTCTATTTTGTGGCGTTGTGGATTGTCTTCTCCTGTGGTTCGACATTTTGAATCATCACGTCATCTGTCGGATTTATCCCAGAACCGTGATCGTTAATTGGATGATAATTTAGAAAGTCGGAACTGCCGAGTGACCCACTATCAGTGGTGAATGTGTGTCAAGCGGCTAGTTAGCTTACATTTTGTTAGTTAAACAGTAATAGAAGCCATATTCAAAAATTAAAGTAAGCACCACTAAAGTAATCTTGTGCCAGTCGTGTCTCGACATTGGCTCTTAGAGAGAAAGAAACTCAGAGGTGTAAGATTTTAGTTTGTTTGGCCGTGTTGAATAAAGTTTATTAATTATCTTTGTTAAAAATTAATTGGCACCTGACGAAGAAATTTATTAAATTAAATTTCATTTTATTATTGTGTTAAATGTGTCAGATTTTGACTGACGTTAGCAGAAGCTTTCAGCAAAAAGTCAAATTTTTTAAAGTCAATGTTAGTTAAGAATTTTGCAGTTAACCTTGCTTACGCTCTACAAAAAACTTTTCTTGCTACGTTTAATTTAATTTTGGTTTATTTCAAGAATGTATGTTAAGATAAAAATGAACGTATAAAATAATTTGTTTAATCATTTTAACATTGTTCATAACAATAAAAAGATGTAAACAAATAAGCTGTGGTTTGACCAAAAAGGATATATATTCTTCAAATGAACATAAAATAAAAAGAAAATGTGGAAAAACCTTTCTTAGTGTAAAGGAATGAAAGTCAACAGTAACAGTAAGTTAACAAGTAAGTTAGTAAGTTAACAGTTTTATGTTAATCAGTAATGTTTATAACAATTGAAATAAATTATTTTATGATTCATTAATTCATTAAATTAAAGCTTGAACTATTAACTATAAGAATCAAATCGAAAAAGTTCTGAATCAGTCAAAAAATTTCATATAGCACAACTTTTTTATGAACGCGCGCTCTATTTGTACTTCTAGAGCGGTACATAAAGTGGCACTCTTACTTATTAATTTTATTTGCGGTATTGATTGTTATCTATTATTTTTGTGTTTGCTGAATGTTTGTTGATTGAATATAAGGTCATTTAAAAAAAATTTAAATGGCGGGCAATATAAATTTTGAAAATTGATATATTTGACTAAAGCTTCGTATTTGGGAGTTTTCGAGGTCACTTATTATGAATCTTAAATCAAAATTAAAAATAGCGGTTTCAAAATTCGTATTAATAAGCGACCTCAAAAACTCCAAAATACTAAGTTTGAGTCAATCAATCGATTTTAAAAATTTTTATGTTCGACATTTTGAACTTTTTGATTTTGACTTAAGATTCATATTCAGCGACCTCGAAAACCCCCAAATACCAAGTTTTACTGTTTTGGGTCCATTTTTCTTAAAATCTCGATACTAATACAGTTTTCAAGCTATTTTAAGAGAAACGAGATAAACATTTTTAACACTAATTTGAAAAACTAATAAATATTAATAAAAGTTCATCTTTCGTCGTTATGTTGCTTATCGGTTGAAGATTTATTCGTTTTAAGAATTTTAATTAACTTATTTATGGTTTTTTGACAAAGAAGTTCTTTTTAATTATTTTTATTTATTAAATAACCTCGAGTATATAAAATAGCCCCAGTTGACAGCAGTATTCAATGCATGGGTAGACATCTCCGTGGCAGCCAATTTTCGAAATTTTTTTATAATTATAGCTGTAGTGAAACCGTTCAAACTACAACTATATTATGCCCTAATGATGAGGAAAAGTAATATTTAACATTAAACAAACACACAAAATTTCTTTTAAAACTGATCTTAAAAGTGCACAATTACGTGAAAATAACCCATATAATAATTAAAGTTAGTATTAAGAAAACACACTTTTTGAAATTGTCATGTTTTATGTTATTTAATATTAAAATATGGAATAACAAACACGATAAGAGAATTCGGTCATATCAAAATATTTAATCATCAGAATAGTTGTAATATATGGTATGGACAACTTTATTCATAATAGAGTAGTTCAAGTTAAAAACGACGTAATGGGCGCGCAAAAATTAGTTCTAGTCCTATATAAGAAATTCCCTATTTCATGACATAATAACGCTTGCTATTGGTCAAGATACAATGATAACGCTTGCTATTGGCTTAAATTCGATAAAAAGGATTATTATTGGTTCTTGCTAAGATGATAACGCTCGCCATTGGCTAGAATTCGATGATAACGGTCGCTATTGGCTAAAAGTATCGTCGACTACGCTTGCTATAGGTGCATTGTGTTAAGAATCAAACATATATATATCTCTCCCTGTTATATAAAAACATTTTGCCGCTGCCGCCGCAGAGTCAGGATTTCTAAGGGCCCCCTGTAGTAAGGGCCGTCAAAACTTATGTCAAAATTGACCTATTTTTTACCTATAGATTCAAAAGAGAATAAATAACGGCCTCACATTACGTCAAAGTATATGTCTAATTTGACCTATTTTTTGACCTATAGGTAAAAAGAGGATAAATAACGGCCTCACATTACGTCAAAAACTATGTCTAATTTGACCTATAGGTCAAAAAGAGGACAAATAACGGCCTCACATTACCTCAAAACCTATGTCTAATTTGACCTTATTTTGACCTATAGGTTTAAATGGAGGATAAATAACGGCCTCACTTAACCTCAAAACCTATGTCTAATTTGACCTATTTTTTACCATTAGGTCAAAAACATATGTCAAAATTGACTTATTTTTTGACCTAGGTCAAAAAGAGGATAAATTCCGATTCCACATTCAGATTCCACTTTCAATATTTCTATTCCACAGTCGATATTTCGATTCCACATTCAACTTCTGTTTTTCAATGTTTGAACATTCTTGTCCCACTTTTTCATATATATGTCCTTTCAGAAAAAAACCTCAGCTTTCCTTTAAAAAATAGGACCTTTCCCTCTGTTGCGGTCTAATTTTTTAAATAGACACAATTCACTATTTATCACTTCAGAGAGTGACAATTTATTAATGAAATTAATAATACTAGTCACTTTTACTTGCGCGCTACGCGCGCCCTCTTTTTTCTGCTATTCAATATGAAAATATTTAAACATTAAAAAAGTTTCTAGCATTATTCTAAAGATAAACACATATTTATTAAAAGAATTTTATCTGAAACGACTAAATTTTGTATTCCTAAATTGCACCAATTTTTTAGCAATCTTGAAACATGCTTATATAATCTTAAGTATAAAATTGTCTCAAGCTTCAAATGTTTAAATTATGCAATTTTTTATCATTTTTATTTGTAAAAAATATTAAGAAATTTTTAATTATTAAAAAATTATGATTAACAAATAGAAAAAAAACTTACTTTATGCATAATTTTTATTTCTCAATAATAATATTGTTCATCAACTCATTCTTTTCTTTCAGGAAGTAATTTGCATAATTTGTACACTAAAAATAATTTAAATGAAACAAATAAAAATTTATTTACTCAATTCAATAGTTTAATTGTCGATTATGCAATAAATATTTATTTTAACCAAGTAAATATTTATTAGATCTGAGTATTTTATTTGACGGTATGAAATAAATATTTATTTGCATCAATAAAATAATTTTTTTAAGTAACTAAATCTTTATTTGTATCAAATATCCAATTATTTAGCACAATTAATTCATTTAATTAAGACTAATATTTCTTTAATTGAATTAAATAATTTTTTTTTTTTGCTTAGGGAATTTGGGAAATCTGCATACAGATACCTTGGATTCCTCATTCCAAGGTTATGTGGGGTTGGTAAAATAAAAGAATATAAAATAAAGACAAATTATAAAATTGTTTAGCAAGCTAGCGACTTACTGACAGCCACGACCCACTAAACCCCGTAACCTTTCTTTTGAAGCCCTTCACCCACCCTCGGAACTGTCGCAAGACTGTAGCCTTCGAGGTTGGCGCTCCAACTCTGTCGCTGGTGCAATGTTAAAGAGTAATTGAGGAGCCGGGAAGAAGAACTCGCCGAGCGCGGGAACGTATACTCTATTAAGGAATCCACACTTCGATCTAAGAAGCAGTGAGCGCCTCTGGGCCTGTCTCTGCTAGCCGACTGGTATTAACGCATGCGTTGGAGTGCTCGGCGAGTTCTTCTTACTGACTCATCAATTGTATTAACCCATTTAGTCCCAAATGTCCGTATTTCTTAGCACAAGTTCGAGCTTTCCGTTCTACGAGCTACAATTTTCAAACATAATCGGGAGATAGGTTTTTTTAATGGTTTCAGTGTCCTCTTTCAGAATCTAAAAAGAAATTTCAATTTCAAATTTATAGTAAAATGCTATAATTCGCAGAAATTTTTTTTTAAATTACATTACGCTCTCTTGTAATCAAAATGTTGCTAATGTTTCAAATTTTAATTTAAATTTATTTAACAGTATTTAAAAATATTATAAACAATTTTCATAGAAAAAGAAGTCTTGAGTGGAAAGAATTTTTTTCACATTCTGCTTGGTTTGACATTAGAATAAATTTTAGAGAGACAAACCTTTGTTTATAATTGTTTAACATTTTTTTAACAATATTATAAACAATTTTTACAAAAAACTATGTTCAGAGTGGAAAAAATCTCCTTTTCTTCGACACTAACTTATTTTAACATTACAATTTCTAATAAAAATTCACTGTAGCTTTTTCTGGTTCTGAAATATAGAAGCAACGTTAGATATTACATTTATTGCGTTTTAAGTAAAATTGTTAATTTCAAATCAGTATAATTTCGATTACATTTTAACAGGTTAAAAATTTCAAATAGTAAATTTGAAATTGTTCAATTCTTTTAATGAAATATGAGAAAAAACCAAGAAATAAATTTATGTTTAATAATTTTTGACACTCTCACCTTCTTGTTCAAACTTTAAAACTTAGTACTTTAATAAATAAAATCATCGTAAACAAATTGGCTGCCTTTATTCCCGTGTTACTTACGATATTTTTTATTCCTAATGCACAAAAGTGTCCATTTCAGATAGCAGACGACAGGGAGTAAAAGTCATTCACTTGTTCGACTTATATGAAAATAGAGGCCGTTGTCTCCCTTGGGCAAAAATAACGCATGGGATTTTTATTACTTTAAGGAGATAGAAAATAGATGATAGAATTAATTAAAAAAAGAGGACTATAATAAGAATGGTATTTAGTTACATTCAGCGATAGTTTCAAACAGTTATACAAATTAACAAATAATGATGGTGGTCATTTTCTTCACTAATAACCCTTCGTGATTTCGATTAGCAGTCCAAAAATTCACATATTCTATTTGCATGATAATAAATTTATGCTAATAAATATTATTCTCAGCTTTTTTAAACATTTGTATACAATCCATTTGGTTGTTGAATCTTATTAAAAGAAAAATAATTTTTAAAATTAAAACATATTTTTTTATATTACATATGTATACCGAAAAAAGTTTAATTTTCATACATTTTATGTTACAAAATTTTTTTCTTTCCTTTGAAAATAGATGAACTTACATTTTGACCGGTACTGTAAATAGTTCACATTGAAAATTCCGATAAACATAATGATAGCAAATTAAACTTAATTAAAATTGAAGGGCCGGATGCATCAACTGCCGCTACGCGCTATTACACGAAATAATACCAGCCAGGTAGCAGTGAGAGGCCCAGAAGCGCTCACTGCTCACTGACTGGTATGGTCCTTTACGGCGGCGCGTGGCGGCAGGTGTTATATTCGGCTCCTTAATTATTCAAAAATTTCACTATAAACATAATTTTTTATATACATATTACTTCTAGTATCTCCTAAATATATTTTTACGGATTCAAATGAACGTACCCTCGATAATGCAACATACATCTGACCGTGATTAAATACATCTCTTCTTAAATCTATATATATTCTGTTAAATGTTTGTCCTTGAGACTTGTTAATGGTCATTGCAAAAGCTAATTTTATAGGAAATTGTCTTATTTTAAAAGTAAACGGATATAAATTTTCACAATATAAAGTTACTCTATGTAAAAAGACAATATTTCCACTCTTATCTCCCGTTAATATTTGACATTTAATAACATTATGTGATAAATCTAAAACAATTGACCTTGTTCCATTACACAATCTCTCATTAATACTAAGATTTCTAATAAGCATTACAACAGAATTAATTCTTAAATGCAATTCATGAGGTGCCAAAGAAGGTGGAGAGAGAGTGTTTAAATATTCTGGTAATAAAGTTTCAGAAAATTTTCCATTATCACAATTTTCAGTAGAATCAATACTTTTATATATTTTTTCACCTTTACTGTCTAAGAGACGCACCACTCTCTTATTAATATCATCAACGTCAACGTTTCTAGGTGCTAAAATTGCACACTCTGACAACTACTGAAATTTATTCTGTTGTATGAACTGACAATACATTTCTTCTGCAATATCTACATTCCCTTTTTGAATAATATGTTCTGGTAATATAACATTATCATCTGCATCATTTAATTCACCATTGCCTACTTTAAGTAAAAAATCTACAAATTCCGTTTCTTGTGGTAAGGCTCTCATATTATCTGTTAATGTGTATTTTTTGAAATGTTTCCATAGTTTACTATTTTTTATTGATAAATTAACTATTTCTGATCTAGTACCCCGTTCTTTAATTGGTAAAGTTTGTCGAAAATCTCCGCCTAGAATTACAATTTTACCACTAAAAGGTTCATTGGAATTCATTATATCTCTTAATAGATAATCCATAATTTCTAAATCATATTTTGGAGCCATTGGTGCTTCATCCCAAATAAAGACATCTATATTTTTTAAAAAAAGGCCTTCTTTAGATTGAACTTTAATGTTTGAAGATGAATCACTGTATAATGGAACGGGTAAACATAAAACTTTATGAACAGTTTTTCCATTAGGAAGCAGAGTCGCAGCTATACCTGTAAATGCCATGTTGCAAACATTTATCCCTTTACTTCTTAACAAATGCCATAGCGTAATGTATAAAAATGTTTTTCCAGATCCTCCACAACCATCAACATATAAACACTTAGAACTGTCAAAAGAAGAATCCTTTAGGGTATCAAGTACATAATCAACTACAAGTTTTTGTTTTACATTTAATTTAGCATAATTCTGTTCTCCTATGTTAATATGTTCTGCAATACTTGTATCATTAACTTGTTGAGTAAGAATTTAAATATTTAACAGACTTGATACTCGAAACTATTTCTACATTAATATGGCAATTAAATATTTTTGAAAGTTTAGGACAATACGGAACAACAATCCCTGATAGTCAGTTAAATTATATCCTTCGTTAAATAACATTGTTTTAATATTTCTATAAGCCCTTTGTTCAGCATCAATGTCGTTAGTTTTTGAATAATCTTCTGACATTTGACCCTTAAATTGTTTTCAAAGTTTATCCGGTTGTACAGGATGACAATGAATTAAAATTCTTATAAATAATTGGCGTAGTGAATGAGGCATCATCCATAATGCAGCTTCTTCCATTGTTCTAATCCACTTACTATCATCTTCTACAAGTCCTAATGCCAAACAGGCAGATGTAAAAGATTCATGAACAACTCCATTAACTGTTCTCAAACTTTCAAAAGAAGTTGCTCCTTTTACTGTAAGCAATAATAGTCTAAGATTATATAACTCTAATTGATTTAGATTAACTGAATACATTCCATCTAAAACTTTTTCTTTACAAATTCTTTGTTTCCACTCAAGAGATTTTGTTACCCATGTATAATGCTCTGGTATTTCTGAATAATAATACTTTTGAGCATTACTATCCCGTTGGTTAAGTTTAAAGTAAGCCAGAAGTTTTGTATTTTTACTTAAATCGAAAGAAATACCGTTACTATCTTTTTCTTCTCGAATAATAAAATTCTGTTCATTTGGCAAATGTATGGGCAAGCGATTAACGCTATGACTCTTTTTTCCTAAAGGTTTACTTAGAATTCTCCAAACTGCCTCAACTGGACCAACATATCTATTTTCTTCATAATGATTTATTTCATTATGATTAATAGTTACATCACCATTCGCATTTCTGATAATAATAGATGCAGCGTCATGCCCTTTGAGAATATATTTATATAAATATTTAACAGACTTGATACTCGAAACTATTTCTACATTAATATGGCAATTAAATATTTTTGAAAGTTTAGGACAATACGGAACAACATTAGAATTATCAACAATAAATCCATTTGGTCGTTCATACACTTTATTATTATTTCTTCGACGACAATAAACATAACAATTTTCTTCAATTGTAGTTTCTTCTTGGTAACTTTTTGGAAAATTTTTTGAACATTTTCCATCAATTAAACACCAATCTCCACAAGGACCATGAATATTTTTTTGCATTATTATTTTATGTAAAATAGGATTATTATTTTCATCGGGAATCTCTGCAGAAATATAACGATCAACACTTTCAACTGTTAATATTTTAGAATTTTCTTTCAATATAACTAACAAATGAATGTGTGGCAATCCTTGCTTTTGAAATTCAATAACATAAACATAAGATTTGACCTCTCCAAATAATTTATTATCAACAATATGTTTAAGTAAATGTTTTACTTTTAATGCGAATACTCTAGTTACAATATCAGGTCTATCAGCAGCAGTTTGATGGGGTAATAAATTTTCCTGTATCTCTTTCCAATTTGGATTACACGTCATTGTAAAAAATAAATCTGGTCTACCATGACGAGCAACAATAGCCATCGAATCCTGATATTGTTGCATCATATTGCGAGGTGATCCAATAAAAGTGGAAGGCAATATGAGCGTTTTCCCCACGTGTACATCATTTTCCAACTCATGATTGTGTAAATAATCGATCAATCCTTTATATGTTTCACTTCTTAATTGAGCTTGATTATTTGCACAAAATCTTAATCTATCTTTTTCTATTTTTACATAATTGTTAACCACCCATTGTTGAAACAATCTACCCCCATATAAAAATGGATTAAATTCCTCATCTCTTATAGCAATTTTGTATTTAATATAGGCAGATCTAGAAATAGTATGATTTCTACTTCTATAATCACTATCACTACGAATCATATTAATATTATAACCCTTATTTCCAAGTGGATAAAATATAGGATAAATCCATAGTTCAACATTGGGATCTAAATTGCTAACCAATTTTAATTCCTTTGTAGATTTATAATAAACCGTTACATAAGATTCTGGTATTTCTCCCTCAGTGTTTGTATTAAAAATTGCAGCAACTTCATTAAAACTTTTAAAATTATATCTATTCTTATCAAAACCTTTTTTCAAAGCGAACAATAATTGTAATTCAGGAATTTCTTCATTTTTTTGTCTTGCTAATTCAGTTTCTATTCTAATTACCTCTGACATCATCATGTAAGATTTTGTGTATGCATTAGAATTTCTCATAATATTTTCTATAGATTTTAAAATGTCTTCATCCAAATTGTCGTTACTTTTCAATCTGTATCTGATTGATTCCTCAGGGTCATAAATAAATAATTGACCAAAACATGGATCTTCACCTTTATCCGGATATAAAGCACTATTAATTTGATAATAAATTTGACCTTGAATTTTGTAACAGAATGGTCCTCTTCTTCTTCCATTAAAATTAATAACTTTAGCATTTAAAGATGCAAAAGAAAAAGAATTATTGTACAGCCTTATATTCTTTTTAAAATGACCAGATTTTTCATGAAGCCCTTCTAGCAAAAGCTTTAATTCATCTGGATATTGTATGGAAGTTAAAACAACACCTCCATGACTACAACAGTCATTAAAACTAACTTTTCTACCAGCAACTTGTTCATCTTTAAAATGTTTAGCTTGACAATGTGTGCAATAATAATTCATTGGACCTAGATAATTTTCAACATTATTTGACTTAAATGTTTTATTATCATCTAAATCTATATTTAATATTTTCTTTGGAACAGAAATATTCAAATTTGAATTTATACTATTATTTGCCAGTTCCAACTCATTTTGAATTTGATGATTTAATACTGTTTCACAATAATTTCTTTGACATAGAGTATTTTTTGTTTTTGACAAAGTACTTCTATCACTGTTTATATTTTTTAATTTAAGGTTTTGAGCATATTCTATTTTAGATTCAGCTTGAAGTTTTTTCTTAGTTGAAGTGTGCACTTCACCTGAATAATTTACATTATCAATTTTACATTTCAGTTTTTGCCTATCACGATAATTTTTTTGAATTTCAGCCCTATTTTGTTTGAGTGTTGTTGACGCATTATTTTTTCCATCTATTTTATTTAATACTCTCGTTAAAGAAATGGAAGTGTGTGCTTCCTCTAAATAATTTGCATTATCAATATTATGTTTTAATTTATGCCTATCACAATAATTTTTTTGAATTTCAGCCCTATTTTGTTTATGTGTTGTTGATAATTCAATATTTCCTTTATTTATTTTATTTATTTCTCTCGGAAAAGAAAGGAAAGTGTTTTCTTCCTCTGAATAATTTGCATTATCAACTTTACGCTTCAATTTTTGCCTTCCACGATAATTTTTTTTGAATTTCAGCCTTACTCTGTTTAAGTGTTGTTGATGATTCAACATTTCCTTCATTTATTTTAGTTATTACTCTCGGAAAAGGAAGGACAGTGTGTGCTTTCTCTGAATAATTTGCATTATCAACTTTACGCTTCAATTTTTGCCTTTCGCGATAATTTCTTTGAATTTCAGCCTTACTCTGTTTAAGTGTTATTGATGATTCAACATTTCTTTCATTTATTTTATTTATTGCTCTCGAAAAAGAAAGGAAAGTGTTTGCTTCCTCTGAATAATTTGCATTATCAACTTCACGCTTCAATTTTTGCCTATCGCGATAATTTCTTTGAATTTCAGCCTTACTCTGTTTAAGTGTTGTTGATGATTCAACATTTCCTTCATTTATTTTATTTATTGCTCTCGGAAAAGAAAGGGAAGTGTTTGCTTCCTCTGAATAATTTGCATTATCAACTTTACGCTTCAATTCTTGCTTATCGCGATAATTTTTCTGAATTTCAGCCCTACTTTGTTTAACTGTTGTTGATGCAATACTCCCTTTATTTATTTTATTTATTATTCTCGGGAAAGAAATTTCTTTCTTCATAGAGTTTTTAGAAAAGTTTGTTTCTCCATACTTAAGTTGAATATCTTTTTCATTTAAAAGGCAATTCCAGTCATTCACAACTATGCAAGATCTACTATTAGAAAGTTGTCCAGAGGGAAATTCACTTAAACTATTGCTTTTAAACATTAACATTAAATGATTTCTCATATTACAATAATAGTAATGAACAGAGTGAGGCATAATATTAAAAAATAACGATGTTGCGAATGCAATTGCATATACTCCACAAGAAAGACTGTATTCTGGTTGCTGATCAACAGTGGTGAAAACTACTGGTGGTTCAAAAGGATATAATCTAATTAAATAATTTCTTTGATCATGATTTAAACATTTTTTATTAAGACTATCAAAAATGTAAAGACATCTTCCATCATAATAAGTACAGATCCAATGACCAAATTTATAAGATCCACTAAAAAGTATTTGAATGTGCTGCTTACTTTTCTCGATTGGAACTATCAAATCAAGTGTTTGTAAACACAAAGTATTTTGCATATTATAAAAAAAATTTGATTGTCTTCCCAATTGCTTTTGAAATTCATACATATTATCATTATTTAGCATTGCTCCTTCAATGCCAACTATACTTAAATCATGAGTAGTCAAATTAACAGTTTCTCCTTTGTTAGACATTGTTCTTTTTATTTTAGAAAAATATTTACATATATTTCGTTATCCAATATAATCAATTTCCAATTTTACCTTTCATCCAATTTAACAAATTTCTAATTTTGTATCTTATCCAATTTAACCAATTTCCAGCTTTATTTACCCAACATAACCAATTTCCAAGTTCGCCTTTTTACCAATTTCCAATTGTTTTTAATCCAATTTAACCAATTTATAAATTTTCCTTTTATCCAATGTAACCAATTTCCAAGTATGCTTTTTATCCAATATAATCACTTTCCAAATTTGCTTTTTATCTAATATAACCAATTTCCAAATTATCCTTTTATCCAATAAATCTAATTTTATCTAATATAATCAATTTCCAAATTATCGTTTTATCCAATAATAACCAAATTCCAAATATAACCAATTTCAAATTTTATATCTTATCCCAAATTTCAAATTACACAAAAATTTTAACTTAATTAATTAACACTATATTTATATTCACAAATTTTTCACTAACACTTACTATTCACTAAATCACATTTAACTAATTTACTTAAATATAACCAAATTCCAAATTTTTCTTTTATGCAATATAACCAATTTCTAATTTTTTCTTTTATCCAATATTCCTGTTATACAAAATAACCAATTTCAAATTTTATCTCTTATCCCAAATTTTACAAAATTTTTAACTTAATTAATTAACACTGTACTTATATTCACAAGTTTTTCACTAAATCACAATTCACTAATTTACTTATTACACTTTATATTCACTCACGTATAGTGAGTGAATTTATTAACAATGATAAATAAAAAAAAATTAATTGAATGTTATACGTAACGTATAAGAAACGTGTCACATACACTTAGAAAATATTCTACAATATTATCACTTTCGATAAACTGGAAATTTCGTCCTTATTTGGGGGTAAGCGCTAAGTGTGAGTGCGAGCGAGCGTCCCTTTAAAGACGCATAAGAGTGTCTTCTTCGCACTCATAGATTGATGTATATATATAGAGAGAGAGGCCTGTATTCGACCCTAAGAAGGATTACGAACCCTTAAACAATAGCCTTTGTAAGAGGGATTACCTCGGATAACCCAGGTAATATTTTCTTTCTTCCTTCATCGGAAGGGAAACTATAGATAAAAGTCTATTATATGTATATATATAATATATAGTAATAGAAACTCCATAGATAACGGTCTCGATAACGTCTGGGTAACGGCGCCGGTAACGGTCTCTCTGGTAACGGCTACCTTTCTTTCTTTCTCTAAAGGCAATGTCAATAAGAATGTCTCTCTTTACCTAATTTGCATATTTACTCGTTTCATTTTAAGGACACTTCAAAGGCAGAAATAAGACTGAGTTGCAAATACGTTTTGCAGCTTAATCGTAGCTCACATTTTGTGTTCATTGTATCTAGTTTAGGAGTACAGTTTAGAGATACAATTTTGTATTTTTTTCTACCAGTGTATTACATTAAAATCTTGTGTTAACCTAGTGTGTATGATGTAATAGTATTATTTGTCGTCGTAAATTCTGTCTTGTATTATTTGTCTGTAGCTTTAGTTAACCATTTTTCGTGCTTCTCTTTCCATTGATAAATTAATTTTGGGTATTTTAGAATTGGTAAAATCAGTTTCATATCTATAACTTCTTTAACTCGATTTTTAAAATATTTTTACTAGTTTTCTTTTTTGAATTGGGGTAAATCTTTTGTTAGCCTTGTTTTGCATAATTTTCCTTGAGTGTTAGGTTTTATTGTAAGATATACAGTTTCTTTATTCTTTTTCCATTCTACAAAATTTTATGTTAGAACATCTGTTTCATCGTTTTGTTTGGTTTTAATATAATTTTCATTATTTCTCGGCTGTGGAATGTCATCAAATCTCTGTATATCGGGTGACATGTATTCTTCTTCTCTTGTTGAACTAAGTTCATTGTCTTCTGAATTTTCTGCTGGTGTGGCTTTTTTACTATCCTTGTCTTGTATTGGAAATAGCCTTGAAAGACAGTCAGCTGCTTTATTTTCTTTTCCTTTAACATATTTTATATCATATTTAAACTCTTCTACATTACTGGCGTCTTTTGTCAAAACAAATTTTTTATTAAAATCTGGATATTTTAATACTGGTGATTTACGCAATAAATCTTTTAATAGTTTGAAGCTTGTACCTCAGTCTTTTGTTTAATGGAAAATAGTTAAGGGGGAGACAGGGTCAGTTTTTGCAATTTTTTCGAAGAAATTAAAATTCTTTCGTTTCATTTCGCAAATATGTAGGCCAATCGTGTTCGCTATATTTTTCCTGTAATCTGCACTTAAAACTGAAGATCCTTACCGAATTTCAGCTCAGTAGGTTAAGATTTGTAGGATTTAAGGGGGGCAGGGTCATTTTTTGCAATTTTTTCGAAAAAATTAAAATTCTTTCCCTTCCCTTTCGTTAATATATAGGCCCATCAGGTTCGCTATATTTTTCCTGTAATATGCACTCAAAACTAAAGATCCCTACCGAATTTCAGCTCACCAGGTTGAGATTTGTAGAAGTTAAGGGAGGGGAGGCAGGGGCATTTTTTGCAATTTTTTCAAAAAAATTTAATTTCTTTCCCTTCCCTTTCGCAAATATGTAGGCCGATTGTGTTCGCTATATTTTTTCTGTAATCTGCACTTAAATTTGAAGATCCCTACCGAATTTCAGCTCACCAGATTGAGATTTGTGGACATTAAGAAGAGGGGGACAGCCCATTTTGCGTGGCTGGGACGGACACACGAGTAATTTCATAAGGGTTCTGTCAGTACATGTATGGTGTACGGAACCCTAAAAATTCAAAAATATTTTTTATTGTTATTTTTTGAAATAAATCGCAATAGGGGTAAGTTCTAGGGTTCACGGTTCGATCTGAAATAATATTAAGGGTATGTTCAATAGTTTCAATAACGTTTAAAAAAATGTTGAATAAAAATTTCCCATTTTTCTACATTTTTTGCAATACAATTGGTTACCTTCTATTTAAGGGTTGTTTTTACCCCTAAAAACCGTAAACGACTTGATCCCGAAAAACGGCCAGACACGGGTAACTTTTTTAGCTCTAGTTTCCGAAAATCTTCGTTTCGTTCATGGGTGCAAAAAAGGTTCAATTTTGTCGAACGGTGTTTTATGCACTTAAGAAAGTCAAATATTTTTTGGAAATTTTTTAATTTAGTACACTGATAAACTAAAATCTCATACCTCTGAGTTTCTTTCTTTCTCAGAGCCAACGTCGAGACACGACTGGCACAAGATTGTCTACTGACTTACCCACAACAAATCTACTTTTCTCGTCTCGTTACTTTCAACGCATTATTATACTCAATGGCGACGAATGTATTACACCTGTTGGGTGTTTTCGGTAAATACTCGGATTATACTCCCGATTAATTCAGTGGTGCTTACTTTAATTTTTGAATATGGCTTCTATTACTGTTTAAGTAACAAATTGTAAGCTAACTAGCCGCGCGACACACATTCACCACTGATAATGTCGAACCACAGGAGACGACAATCCACAACGTCACAAAATAGAAAAAAGTGTTATATAAAGTCTGAGTAATCATTTTAAGAAAAGTTGGTAATTTTAGTAAATCTAGATTTTAACAAAATTTTAGTGTTTTATTTTTTGACCTAAACGTCAAAATTTGACAAACTATTTCCGCTACCCTCAAAATTTAGGTCAATTTTGATGGCAGTTTTGACCTAGACGTCAAAATTTGAGGAACAATTTCCGCTTCCCTCAAAGTTTAGGTCAATTTTCAGGGCAGTTTTGACCTAGACGTCAAAATTCGACAAACAATTCCTGCTACCTTTAAAATGTAGGTCAATTTTAAGGGCAGTTTTGACCTACTGGTAAGTTTACTCTAACTTATTACTATCCATTCATATTAAGAGAACATGATTTAAAAATGAAAATAAATATAAGAAATAGATAGGGAGTTGGCGCGCAGGGGGGCTAAGCCCCCTTAGTATATGGGGCATTTCATGTCAAGTGATCAACGTGGAGAAAAATTTTTCTTTAATCGTAGCAAAACTTGGGGCTTTTGTAGTACTCATAGATAGTAATTTTTCGTAAAAATATTTTTTTACCTAGTCTAATATTTTCCGAGGTAATAAACATTCTAGTCCCACTTTACCATTTATATGTCCTTTTAGGAAAAAACCTCAGCTTTCGTTTAAAAAAAAAAATTGGGTCTTTCTCCTCCAAAAATTGAAATTTATTTTTAATTTTGATTTTTTTGGGTCAAAAAAATTTTTTTTTCAAAATGCTTATTTCCAATCGAAAAAGCATGAAAAACCCTTTCCAAAATGTACTTTGTCAAATTTGTATGTTTAATTGTTTAAGAGTAAAAAATTATTGAAATAAACATTGCACCAAAAGAGCCCTTGATCACTTGACGCGAAATCCCCGATATATATATATATATATATATATATTATTGTTTAATATTGTTAAAAGTTGTTATTACAATTTTTTGTTATAGTTATTTACTAACTTATTATTGCAATTCTAATATTATTTGTTAATATTTATTATTACAATTCATATATTATTTGTTAATATTTATTATATTACAATTTTTATATTATTTGATAATACTTATTATTACCAGGGGAGTGCTGTTAGGGTTGGACAGGTGTTAGGGTTGAGCCATCGCGTTTATTTTGTTTTATCACACTAGCGCCATCTGTTTTTGTACTTAAATTCTTGCTACTAATGCCAGTCAACTTTTCATATGAGTTTCAGTCAAGTATACGAACGTATACTTTTGTTTTTTGCGAGTCATTGTTATACGCTCAACAGAAACTTTTTTGTGGTGTCAAAAAATGAGAAGTAAATGTAGAAGAAATATACCAAAGACAAAGTAAATTTATTGAAATTGTTTATTAAGATGTTATACGAAAATGTGAAAAAAAATTGGGGCTTGTGTGGCGCGTTTTTTGTTCTGTGTGGTATGTCACAAAACGACGCGTGACTTAGCGTTGAGCCAGGCCGTGTCGTAGGGGTTGAACCGCCCAAAATTTTGCAATTACGAAGCGTACTTGCAACAGAAATTCATTTTTTGACTCAAGGAGGTGTCAAAAACTTTATTTCTAACGAAAAAAGAGGAAAAAATTTTTTTCGATAATCTTTTTTTATTGTTTTAATTTAAAAATTTTTGATTTCATTCTTAAGAAATAAAATATATAATGTTATGCAAAAATGCACAATATGGGATTTTATTTTAATTTAATGGTTCCTTTCCTCATTTTCAAGTGTCATTCTATTATTTGAAGGACATTTTTAACCATTTACCTAAATATTTCATTGATTTTCTACAGTGGCTCAACCCTTACACCCATGTTCAACCCTTACAACATTATTTTTTTTTAAATTGCTTATAACTTTAAAACTTTTTGCCGAATTTTTTTGCAATGAACAGCAAAAACATTGCATTTGAGTTGATCTTTCCAACAATATGCGCAAAAACGTGAAATTCGCACTGCAGAGAAAGTTATGAAAAAAATTCAAAACTATGTCCAACCCTGACAGCACTCCCCTATTTATTATGCTTTTATTCTTTACTAGCGTTATATTCCTCACTCGCTAGCGCTCGCTCAGATGACAGTTTACTTATTTCTGCTTACATATACATTTCTTATTTCACAATATTATTATAATATTTTTATTTTTATTATTTATTTAATAGCATCTTTACTGTTACTATATAATATAAGTAGTACATGCACCTTAATATAAATTTTTTTTAAATGCGTATATTAACCATTTAACGACGAGATGTGTGCTGCTTATCATCATAAATTTCAATCTCTTACAATTATTAGAACAAATCCATAAAAGTTTTCAAAAGTCCATATCCTACTATTTTTGGGGTCGCTCCTTCGAATGGCGTGGTCAAAATATTCAAAAAATAATATTTAACCCTTCTTTTTTTTAAATACTAAAAAAAGTCAAGTTTTTCCAATGTAATTTTTTTTCAAAGAATTTTTTTCTCTGTCATAACGCTTTTAACATACATTAAAAAGTATCAGAAACGTGTTTCGGATAGTTGTACTTGAAAAATATCTATTCTTATTTTTTATTTTTGTTTGATCTTAATTTAAAATAGCGCTTAAAGGACAAAAAAATTTCTTAATTTTTCGTAAGATAAACATTTTTTAAACATTGCTAAACTTGATCGTCCGTTCAGAATCGCGGGTTAAGGAAGAATGACAAAATCTTTGTTTTTGACGAATGACAAAAAAATTATTCTTGTCATGGCAACACGATGCTCTTTGTTTTAATTTGAATTATTTCTTTATTGTTATTTTATTTTCTTTTAAATGATAAAAAAAATATTTTATTAATAATTAATTTATTAATTAATAATTTAATAAAAAAAAATAAGCGTAGCAACAGTTTATAAAATATAAATCCGTAAGGTTTAAAAAAAAATTAAGTACTCTTCGCAGTTCCAATCATTAACTCATTGAATTCGAAATGTATTGAGAAATATATATTAGTTGAGATCACCGTACATTCCCCCGAGCCAAAATAACCTTGAGTAACAAAGACGACAAATTACTTTAACTTAAACTTAAATCCAAAACTTAAAACAAATTTTACCGGGAACCAAATTCTGTACTTTTTGTGCAAAGCAAATCTGAGTAAATTTTATGAAACGAGTATGCTATTTTACATCCGCTATTTTGAATGTTTTGAATGTGACTTCAGATTCGTAATTAGCCACCCCAAAAACCCTTGAGGATCAAATTTCAATCAGATTTGATCAATTTTTATAAATTAGTCCGCCATATTGAATTTTTGAAATTTGACTTCATATTCGTAATTAGCGACGCGAAAAACTCCCGAGTAACAAATTTCAAGCATATATTTTTTAAGTGCAACTATCAGGAACACGTTTCTGATACTTTTTGTTGTACTCTCTAAATTTTAATTAGTAAAAATGTTTACTTATTTGAATTAGTGACTAACTTTTTGCTTTCTAGTAAGTAAATTTTACTAATAAATAGTCATTTCTACTCATTTATTAGTAAAGTTTACTAATTCAAAAGCAAAAAGTCAGTCACTAATTCAAATTAGTAAACATTTTTACTAATTCAAATTTAGAGAATATTTTAAAAGCGTTATGACAGAGAAAAAATACATTGAAATAACTTGACATTTTTTAGCATTTTAAAAAAAGAGAAGGGTTAAATATTATTTTTGAAAATTTTGACAACGCCATTCGAAAGAGTGACCCCAAAATAGTAGGATATGAACCAAAACTTTTATGGATTTGTTCTGATAATTGTAAGAGATTGAAATTCATGTTGAAAAGCAGCACATCTCGTCGTTAATGGGTTAAATTAATAATTTTAAATATCTAGGTAATGAAAATTATTAATTACTAAATAAAAGACTATTTATATTTGATTTATAATTAATACACATATATTTTAATGATTAATTAATTTCAAAATTTACATTTTTAAAAAGTGTATTGGTCATCTCAATATAACACTGGGTAACAAAAAAATGTTCATGTTGTGTTTATTTCAAAATTTTTGTGTTTATTGAAAGTTTGGGTGTGAGTAAAGAAGAAAATATAAAAAAAAGAATTTTGTTACCAAGTTTAATTAATTAATTGATTGATTTTTCTGTGTTTTCCTACAAAACATTTAAAAAACTCCCTTTTTTATAAATAATGAAAGTATTACTCAACCAGTAGATTAAGTTAAGAAATTAAATTAATTTTGAAATGTTTAAGTAAAATTTGTTATTAAATCATTTATTTATTTTATGGTAATTCTTCAATAATTAAGATACTTGAAAAGAATTATTGTTAGAAATAGAAAAATTTAAAGGTTTCATATTAGAATTCGTGTTAAATAAGTTTTTCTTTGTTTTCAAACAAATTTTACTTTTTTAAAAAAGTATAATTTACTTCAAGGAATCGAAATTTTATTAAAAGCCGAGTATTATTTTAAATGTTCTAAGCAATTAATAGCTAAGTTAAAATTAATTGTTGATAGTGGTGCACATCTGGACTTAAAAAACGGTGGGCACGATAGAGACCGCAATTCTTGTATAAAACATAACAATAAAGAAAAATTTTAAAGTTTACATATGTAGTTTCTATTTGAACTAAAAAAATTCCAAAGAAATAGTGAAATTCGATAATTTTGAGTGATAAAAACAGAAAAATCATTTTTTTGAAAAAAAATAATGACTTTAACTGGTTCTCAAAATTGTAAAAAAAATTTTAAAAATTTTTTTTAGTTCAAGTAGAAGAGGAATTAATACTGAGTAAAACAAGCCATCATTCATTAAAATCGGTCCAGGCGTTTTCTGTCAATCCTGCCCACAAGTTAGTAAATTTCGTAAAAAGTGAAATTCGAGAAAACGCGCTTTAACTTTCGCGCTACCGACGGGCCACCCGGCAGGCGGCCATGCAATTATTAATGTTATAAATCTGCTCGAATTTTGCATAAAAAATCGCGATTTTAAGTCACTGAACAAAATTTAATCTACTTTCAAAAAATAAAAATATTAAGTTTTTTTACATTTCCCCTAGTTTATTTATAACAATTCAACAATTGGTTGTAACCTTCAATGTTTTTTAACTTAACTTTTTACACACGACAAAAATCAACGAAAAACATGAAAAATAATTTAGATTGGCCTCTAAAACTTTAGGCACATATTGATATTCTTGGATGTATTTTCTAAAGATTTAAGCAACAAAAAAATCGATTTTTTTACCATGTAAAGTAGGCTCCCCCCTTAAAGTAGGTTATATTTTTTTCCTGTGTCATTTTTAACTGTAAAATATATAGAATGGTCAAAAATTAGACATTTTAATTTTTCAGGCGGTTAGAATATTTATCATTTAATTAATTGGATATATTTTTGCGAGAGATTGTGTATGTATTGAGTGTAAATGTGTATGTATATGAATATGTGTATATGTTTTTACTCATACATGTGTATGTAATGAGTGTATATCTGTGAGTATACATGTGTATTAATTAAATGTATGTGTGTGAGTATACATGTGTATTAATTAAATGTATGTGTATACACTAAACATATACACTAAACACGTACACATGTATACTTACACATACACTCATTTTATACACATGTATACTCACACATACACTTCATTTGTACACATGTATACTGACACATAAATACTCAATTCATACACATGTACATTCACATATAAATGTATGTGTGAGTATAAATGTGTATGAATTGAGTGAATATGTGTAAGTATACATGTGTATGTATTGAGTGTACATGTGTATGAATTGAGTGTATATGTGTGAGTATACATGTGCATGAATTGAGTGTACATGTGCGAGTATACATATGTATAAATTGAGTGTATATGTGCGAGTATTCATGTGTATGAATTGAGTGTATGTGTATACACTAAACATATACACTAAACACGTACACATGTATACTCACACATTTACATATTATTACAAGTCTGTTTTTAATTATTAATGTTTATTATTGCAATTTATTAATCTATTGTTTATTATTATTAAAATTGTTATTACTTATTATTATAATTCTATTAATATTTAATAATTATTATTTTTATTTTATTGTTATTACAATTCATTATTAATCATTGTTTATTATTATTGTAATTTGTTATTAGTAATATGTAAATATTAATTATTGTTTTGTATTGCACCTGACGATCATACATGTTTTTCTGGTTGGACACAATATAAAGCCTTCATTTATGCGTCTTAACTTTTCAAGCTTTTCAGCTTTCTCTAAGTTCGTGACTAGAACCGTAAGTTTCAAGCCACACTTGTTGGACCCTAGGACCGTCACCTGTCTGCAGGGTGATGGTGCTCCCAAAACCTGTATCAGGGATTTCTGGACTTTGGCGTTGTCGGTAAGTCAATCCATGTCACTGATCTCCAGTGTCACCTTTCGATCCGCCATCTGCACTTTGCCAAAGTCTCCCTTTTTGGCACTACGGTGTACATCGTACCTTTGGTAACTTTGACGATCATCATTAACCGTTGTAACTTTTCTTTACTTTTGACTGAACTTGGCATGCGTCAGTCTTCTTTTGTGGTCCCTCTTCTTTCTTTTTCTTGGAATCTTTAACCAACTCGGGGCTGCTTCTTCTCTTCTGAGACTCCAAGACAACGTTTTTTAGCAGCTGCTGCGTCTTTCTCTTTTACATCTGTATGAGCGATGTTAAGCTTCTAAGTCTGTCCTTGATAGTCATATTAGTAGATATACAGTGCCGGTTCTGGATACAGATTCCTTTACCGACATTTACCGACATTTGAAATAAAAAAATGGTTCTAATCCATTCTACTCGAGAAACTTCTAAATAAAAAAATGAGAAGACCAATTTCTTCTAAAAAATTTAAAAAAAAACTTGTTCAAAAATTTGTAAATTTATTTCAAAACTGAGAAACGAATAAGTATATTTGTGATGGATAGTTTAACATACAGAGTTTCATTATATCTCAAGATTTTACGGTAAGTAGAAAATTTTTTTCAAATAAATTTTGTGTTTATAATGTTTCAAAAATGTTTAACTATTTATTAGAAAATTAATTATCCACCTATTATAATAAGAACGAGGAAGCATCACCTGTTAATGTTATGAGTGTGTATTACATGGAAGATAAGAATAGTCATGTACATTTCAGAGAGGAGTCATCTGAAGTGTAACCTGATACATTTCAGCACAAACAATTAGAATACATAAAATACTTTAGTAAAAGATATATTTTTATATCTCATGATATAATTTTGCATAAATTCTATTTGTTGCACATCAGCTGATAATAATGATTCTATTTAAAGTCACATATTTTAAATATTTCTTTAAATTGATTAAAAAAAGAAAACTATATTAGGTAAAAGAGATGGAAGGAATATTTATGACTATAAAAGCTTGAGACTCAATTTAATATTGTTATAAAGTATTCACATGTCACGTGTAAAATATTAAGTAGCAGAAACATTTTAAATTATTTATAATGAATTTTGACTATTGTAAAGAATTTTTAAAAGTTATGAACACAGCGTTACAAACTTTAAGTAAAAAAACAACACCTGAGGAACTTAAGTTTTGGATAAAAAATAGTGCAAAAAATATAAAACAACTTTCTAAACTTTTAAGAAATAAACCATTGCCATGTGCAGAAAAGAGAAAAATTTTATCAACAATTGGACTCCTAAAGGCAAATAGTCGAAAATTTAAAAAGCTAAGAAGACGAAAATTAGGCCTCAAGGAAGATGCAAATTGGATCAGGTAGGATAATATGGAGAGTGCTTTTAATAATCGGATTAGAACAGGTTTGATAATAAATTTAAAACATAAAAATTTAGATTGTTTTTTTAGTGATGCAAAAAACATAATTATTTCTAAAATTAAAAAAAATTTTAAAAGAATGGGAAATTTGAAAGTTAATTTTGTTTTTGCAGCAAATTATAGTGCTTTAGAAAGTGGTAGGGAAATCGATAATGTCAAATTTTTTAATACAAAAAATTCAAAAATTCTTGAATCAACTAATTTTGATAAATGGTTTGAAATTGAAATTAGAGAAAAACTTATGGTGAAAATTGATGATTTTCAACAGAAAGAGTCAGGGTGGTCTTTGAAAGAAATTATAAATTTGAGTGTAAATATTAATAAATACGTCCCTCTTTCAACAGGACTGTCAACGTTTATAAAAATGCCACAATTTATATCCAATAAAAAAGCTGTTATTAATGTTAAAAATAATGATGAATTTTGTTTTTTATGGTCCATTATTGCCCAACGTTATCCAGCAAAAAGTAATGTTTGTTGCACTAGTTCATATCCACAGTTCAAAGATACTGATTTAAAAATTGATAATATAAGATTTCCTATTTCTCTAAATGATATTTCAAAATTTGAAAAATTAAACAATTTAACGATTAACGTTTATGGAATTGATAAAATTAATATAAAGAAAGATATTGTACCACTTTATTTAAGTGAAAATAAATCAAATGAATCAACGTATCATTTATTAATGATTGAAAATAATGAAATTGAATTAGATGATGATGATGATGATGATGATGATAATGATATTAATATTTCTCAATACAAGAGAATTTATCATTTTGCATTGATTAAGGATTTATCTCGTTTAGTTAGTTCACAGATAACAAAAAATAGCCATAGGTTATGGTTTTGTAATAGGTGTTTATGTCATTTTACATATGAGCACTCTTTTAATAAGCATTCACCTGATTGTGAAAAATTAAATAAGTGTAGAGTTATTATGCCAAAAGAGGATGATATTTTAAAATTTAAAAATTACAAACATAAAGAACATGCTCCATTTGTTATATATGCTGACACTGAAAGTCTCTTAGAACCAGTAACAAATACACACACAAATACAGCTCCATATGTAAAGCATATTCCGACAAGTGTAGCTTTTTATTTTCATTGCAACTTTGATGAATCACTCTCTGAATTTAAAATATATCGAGGATCGGATTGTATTCAATGGTTTATAAATGAATTAAAGCAGTTTTCTGTAAAAGCAAATTCTTATTTTACAAATATTATTCCTATAGAAAATTTAACTTTTTCACAACAAATTCATTTTAACACAGCAAAAGTTTGTCATATATGTGAAAAAACTTTTGAAAAAGATGACATTAAGCATCACGATCATTGTCATTTTACTGGAAAATATCGTGGTCCTGCCCATCAGAGTTGTAATGTAAACTATAAAGATTCACAAATTATTCCAGTAATTTTTCATAACTTGTCTGGATATGATTCACATTTTATTATAAAAGAACTTGTAATATGTTTTGAGGGTGGAATTAAATTGTTACCAATAAATAAAGAAAAATACATTTCTTTTACAAAGGATGTAAAAAATACTAAAATAAAATTTAGATTTCTTGACTCATTTAGATTTATGCCTACTAGTTTAGAGAAATTATCTTCATACCTTGAAAATAATAAGAAAGAAATCACAAAAAAATATTGCAGTAATATTGATGAATTTAATTTATTGCCAAGAAAGGGGATCTTTCCCTATGAATATGTTAATAGTTGGCAAAAATTAGAAGATTGTCAGTTACCGGTGAAAGAATCGTTTTATTCTAAATTAAATGACTCTCATATTTCTGAAGAGGATTACAATCATGCTTGTAAAGTATGGGAAACATTTAATTTGAAAACCTTAGGTGAATACTCTGACTTATATTTAAAGACTGATGTTTTACTTCTAGCTGACATTTTTGAAAATTTTCGAAAAACATGTTTATTAACATATAAGTTAGATCCACTTCATTATTATACTTCACCAGGTCTGGCATTCGATGCAATGCTTAAGTATACCAACATAGAAGTTGATTTACTAACTGATATAGAAATTTTACTTTTCATTGAAAGAGGTATTAGGGGTGGAGTATCCCAATGCTCAAATAGATATGCGAAAGCTAATAACAGATTTATGGAAAAAGACTTTAATCCCTTTGAACCAGAGTCTTATATCATGTATTTTGATATAAACAATCAATATGGTGCTTCTATGAGCGAATATTTGCCATATAAAGACTTTAAATGGTTCCATGAATATAATAACGAATTTTACTCAAATATTCCAGATGAATCTCCAGAAGGATATATTCTTGAGGTAGATCTGGAATATCCAGTTGAACTTCATGATATACATAAAGATTTTCCTTTATGTCCTGAACATTATATACCTCCACTTCCAAAATGCACTTTACCAAAATTAATTCCAAACTTGCTACAAAAAAAAATACATAGTTCATTATAGAAATTTAAAGCAATATTTATCATTGGGAATGAAATTAATTCAAATACATAGAGTTTTGAAATTTAAACAAAAACCATGGTTAAAACCATATATTGATTTGAACACAGAATGTAGAAAAAAGTCATGCAATGAATTTGAAAATTTTTTTTATAAATTAATGAATAATTCTGTATTTGGGAAAACTATGGAAAACATTAGAAAACATAGAGATGTAAAACTAGTAACAAAATGGGATGGAAGATATTGTGCAAAAAATTTAATCGCTTAGCCAAATTTCCATAGCTGTGTTGTATTCGATAAAGATATGGTTATTATTGAAATGAGTAAAACAAAAGTGACGTTTAATAAACCAATTTACACTTGATTCACAATTTTAGATATTTCAAAAATTATAATATACGATTTTCATTATAATTATATTAAAAAGACTTTTAGTGATAATGCAAAATTACTGTATACTGATACTGATAGTCTTATTTATTATTTCACAGTACCAAATATCTATGATTATATAAGACGAGATTTACATAAATTTGACACATCTGATTATCCTAAGAACAATATTTATGATATTCCTCTTGTAAATAAGAAAGTTGTAGGTCTTATGAAAGATGAAAATAATGGTAAAATTGTAGCTGAATTTAAGGTTTGAGATAAAAATTGTATGCTTTTAAATTATGGGCTGATAATGAAGTAGTTCAAAAGAAAGCAAAAGGTGTAAAATCTTCAACATTAAGAAGAATAAAGTTTAACGATTATAAGCACACTCTCGAAAAATCTGAAAACTTGGTCCAAAATCAACACTTTATTAAAAGTAAAAAACATGATGTTTATACGTTTAAACAAAGTAAAGTTGTTCTTAACTGGCAAGATGATAAACGAGTCTTGTTACCAGGAAAAACAGACACCCTTCCTTGGGGTTACAATGCACCATGATGGAAAATTGTCCAATTAATGAGAAGTGTGAGTATTTTCTTTTTTAATTTATTTTATATATTAATACAACAAAAGTTATTTGAGACGAAAGTGTTGATTTCAATATAATAGACAAAACATTGCACATCAAGACAATGTTAAAGAAGAGATTTCTTTCAGTTTCGTGTCACTCTTGATTAAGACAAGTAAAATTTTTTTCTAATTAAAGTATATCATAATGAAAAGGTTTATTGTTTTACCAAGATTCGAAAATGACTATTATAGTCAAATTTCAAATCTTGATAGCAGTAAAAATTTCATTATTAGAGAATGTGTTGTAAAAAAATATTTAAGTTTAATAATTTAATTTTTTTGCAGTTTGAAAAAATGGCGAGTCCGGTGTATTGCCAAGTGCAACCGTCAATTACTGTGCCTCAGGAGTGGTTGAGTTTTTTACAGCACAAAGAATTGCTGAAAATAGTAAACACAACAATCGACAGCTATGTGGAGGCATATTTAGAAACAGATGTAGAGCCTGATATCTCTCTTGAAATTGGAGATGTATCAGCCAGAATCCATTTAGTCAACGGAGAATATTCCTTCATGCGACCAGGATTTCCACAATACAGTAAGGTACAAAGTTTGATTTCAATACCTGCTGAATGGTTTAATAGTTTGGATTTAAATTTTCTTCTGCCGGTTTTAAATTTTTCTGTAGATCAGTATATAGAAAAATATATGAATTCAAATTATCAGCCGAAAGTTATTTTAAGAATTGACAATTTATTTTGTGCCTTAACAGAAGTAAATAATAATTATGTTTTTACAAAAATTGAATCTTAGAGTTTAGAAAAAACCAATAAATAAAATTGTTTAATGTGTAATCGTGTGAAATAAAGTTGTGTATTAATAAATTTTTATAATAGTAAAAATGTGTTTTATTGTAATAACCTTATTCATTAGAATAAAGATATAAAATTTTTAAAAAATAAAAAAATGATTAAATTATTGAATTTAATTTATTCTATAATTTTCATTTTTAGTTTTTAAAATTGTTACAATTATGTAACCTAATTGTTATAGTTATTTGATCTAATTGTTACAATTATGTGACCTAATTGTTACAAATATGTGACCTAATTATTACAGTTATTTGATCTAATTGTTACAATTATGTGACCTAATTGTTACAGTTATTTGATCTAATTGTTACAATTATGTGACCTAATTGTTACAGTTATTTAACCTAATTGTTACAGTTATTTGACCTAATTGTTACATTTATTTGACCTAATTGTTACATTTATGTGATCTAATTCTTTTGTTATGTGACCTAATTCTTTTGTTATATTACAAAACTGTAACAATTAGGTCACATAATTGTAACAATTGGGTCACATAATCGTAACAATTGGGTTACATAATTGTAAGAATTGGGTCACATAATTGTAACAAATGGGTCACATAATTGTAACAATTGGGTCACATAATTGTAAAAATTGGGTCTTATAATTTTAATAATTAGGTTACAAAATTGTAACATATAAATGACATTTATGTTTTTAAATTAATTTGAAGTAATATAATTTTATTTGTTTTATATTTATTTAACTATATAATTATTTTAAATGTAACTTTTATAGAAAAAAAAATAGTATAACTTTTTAGATTTTTTTAAATTCCATGTTAACAATTTTTTTAAAGAAATTTTAATAAGTTAGAATTTAAATATTTAAAATTAAAAAAGATAATAATTTTAAAATTTATAAAATTTATATATATTATTTATATATAAAGTATATATCCTTGCAAACGCATATGATATACAAGTCTCATAGCAGGCTATGTTTTATATATGATTCTCTCAGCTCTCCTCGTCAGTCCTCCGCTTCCTCATATACTTTGGTCACCCCCTTCGCTGCACTTACGTCTTAAGATTGTGTTACTCACCATACTTTCGTCCCCCGCTTCATCAACACATGCTCAGACGCCGGCCGCCCATCACCACTTCTATGCACCTACAAACTAAGTAATGACTCGACTAACGCTTGGAGATAGCAACTTTATTCATTTACTTATTTAATTTTTGTTTTCAGTTTCCAAATATTAAAGCAAACACTTATCAACTATGAAATAAGTTTAAATTACATAAAGTAATATCTTTCAATTAATTTTTTTCTTTTTACAATAAATTCAAATTTTAATAAAAATAATAGGGTTTTTATAAATAAATGATATGAGACTATTTGAAATTTTATAATTTATTTTATTAAAAATAAGAATACAATTTTTTTACATTTTTACTTTTTAAGATAACTTATTGCTAGAATTTGTAGACAACCACTCTGATAATAGTTTCACATTTCGCTCTGCACATTGTATTAAATCTTTTTCAATTATTCTGCGATGATTATAACATGGTTTTATATTATTTGCAGCATGTTTTAGTGTTTGAAGCGATGAACAGTTTATATCTTTCATATCTATAATTACAGTAGATGGCTTAAGAGAGCTTTTTAACCACTTCTTTTTTTCTGAACCCTTTACATAAATTAGAGTTGCGTTTTTAAGAACAGTCTCTAATATGATAGGAAGTAATGTATATGGAATATTACCAGTTGACCAATTTATACAATGTAAATTATTTTCCAACCACCTATTCATTTTTTTGTAATGTGGTGAAATACAGTTCCAATCACATGGAGGTTGAAAAATGAATTTGTATGGTTGTGAACAATTTTTTTCAAGCGGTAAAATGGCTAATTCTTTTATAATAAATTCGTTAATAGGTAATTTGAAACATTGCACATCTACAATGTATGCCATTGTTCTAAAGACTGAATGTGTTATTAAAAATATTAATTAATTTATATAATTTTTTCAAACAATTTTTTTAACCCCACCACTAATTGGTCTGTACTCAACAATTCTATCATGTAAAATGAGACAATAAGCTGCTGTTTGGTCTGGTAAATTTTCCTTTGCTTCAAATTCAAGACGAATATCAACAGGACCGTATTTTATTGACTCATTATGTCTTGAACAATTAATTACTATTAATAGAGCATATTCAAGAAATTCATTTTTTGACAAATATGGCTGTTGTTCTTTATTGTAATAGCTCGCTTGGAAATTGGTATACATATCATAGAGGACTGCATAGTGTCGTTTTTCAAAATCTAAATTCAAATTTCCATATGGATAACTTTGATTGTTTAAAAATAATTTAACATTTGTAATTTGACAATGGTCAAAATGACTAGCATTTCTATTATTAACATTTTTTCGATTTGTCTGTAAACCTAAAATTATAAAACGAGGTTTTTCCAACTGTGTTGATGTTTTAACTGTCCACACATGATTAGCTGTCTGTGGTAGTAAAGGATACTTATAGAGTTCCCACGTTCGAAAGCTAATTGGAATAAGTGGGTCTTTCTCAATATATTTTAGTAATTTGAATTTACGTGAATCAGACAAGCGAACATTAGGTAATAACCATTCAATCTTATTAATGGATACTCTAATTTGTCCTTCACCTGTCTGTAGAATCGCATTCACATCACTTCTTGCTCTCGTTAAAATTAATTCATGCCTTGCATTAACAATAATTTTTTGGTAGTCCTCAGCAAAGCCAAATAGAATATTAAATGGTATTGAAATATCAAAATTTCCAAGGTTATCAACAAGAACAGTATTTGCGTTACAAGTTGAAAACCAACCAGCGTTTTCTAAAAATTTACTTTGAACTCCATAGACTGAAACGTAATTTTTCATGAGACTTGTAAGACCAACATTTTTAGTTTTATCAATTTCAATAGCGTTAAGTTCATAACGAGCTTCTTTAAACAGATGACAGATGGCATTGTTGACAAACCTAGTATGTATAACAGGTAATCCGTTTTCTTTTATTAATTTTCCCTGAATATGCAAAAAACTTTTGCTTGGCAGCACACAATGATCCTGGTTTTGTACAGCTATTCTTATTTCATCACTGTTATTAAATGTTGCTGAGGCATATGGTAGATGAGCATGAATCTCATAGTGAGAAATAGATTCATTGTAGACAATTGGTTTTGCAATATTTAACACATCTTCATCTTCCATTTTCTTTGGCAAATAGAAAACTTTTTAAAGAGAAAAGCAACAAAACAGATGCATACAACTTTTACTCTTGTTATCTTCTTCTTTGCTTCTTCTCGATTAGTTTCAGGCCCAAATTCTTCAATAGTTGAATGTTTTGAGGTGTTAGCCTCTTCGTTGTAGTTTCGTAACTGACTCTTTTTACACATTCTGGCTTCTTATAACCGTAACATATTCTTTGATTAAAGTCAATACCCATTTATATAGATTTCATATGCAATCTAATAGTAATTGTTTCACTTTGAAAATTAACGAGATTTCCGTTCTGATCAACAATTCTTAATTGAATTTGATCAATGCTCTTGACTGCGATAGGCAAGTAAATGACAGGAGAAGGTACTTCCACTATTTTATATCCTGGTGAAACAGTTGAAAAAAAATCATGAATTGTGTGAACCTTTTGATTATTTATATATGCACCGGTTGTAATATTACATTCAACACGTAATTCATTAACTTTTATAATAGACACTGGTAAATTAGATTGGACAAATTTATCAGCTTCAAGAATTTGAGGTTCAAATCCTAATAAGTAGGCTATTGAATCACTTTTTTGAAAATTAATTTCACGATTGCACATAATCTCACTGCGTAAGGTATTGTTATTTGGTTTAATATAAATTTCAATTCCTTTGGGTTTTAAAACACTTTGTAAATAGCGCTGTATATCACCAATTTCATAGCTACCAGTTGGTATAGTTATTTCTTCTTGATCAACATAAAACTTATTGTGTCCAATATCTATATTTGGAATTGAATTAAATGTAAGAAATTCAACAAGACCAAGTACATAATTTTTTTGAGGCAACAATTCAATTGGTGGAAAATATTGTGTCTCCAATATGGATGATTTACCTGACAAGGTAAATGTTAATGAATCGTTCATATTGCTAGTTTAATTTATACTAAACTCAATGTTTCCATGTCATTACTTTTAAAGAGTAAACATATTTTTATCCTTGAGTTTATTTAAAAGAAATTTTAAACATAAATGCCCACACACAAAGGTATTGAACTTTTGATAACTTTTGTGATTGTATTTAACCATTTTAACACCGAAATAGTTCACAAGATCCGTAGGTGGTTGAAGATTTCCAAAACTATCAAAATATACAATATTATTGTTCATTTTTCTATAAGCTACCCAATGTGTACCAGCATTATATTTACTATCTAAATTTACTATAGCTGACTCAAATTTATAAGGCCCTGAAACTAGTAATTCATCACGCATAAAAACACCACGAAAATGTGGAATTTTTACGATTTTAGCGTATTTCAGTATATCGTAATTAGTTAACGTTCGTTTTGGTAATTTTACAATTTTTTGGGCTTTTTTTTCCTTTTTTCAACAGCACATGCTAATCCTAATCCTTGTTTATATGGCTTAAGATAGAGACCTTTTCCTACAGCTAGAGATTCCATGGCTCTGTTATGACGTTGACTCTCTTCCAGTTGATTTTTAGCTGCTCTTGCATCAATAACTGCTTTTGCTATTCCAGCTGCTCCACCAGATAGAGCACCTATTGCACTAAGGCTAGCAAAGAGTGGTATAAGAAATGATGATGATGATGATGATGATGATGATGATGATGATGATGATGATGATGATGATGATGATGATGATGATGATGACCTCATCCTCGATTTTTAAAATCATCGATTCCTCTTCTTCTCGCAGCTTAACGTATTCATTTCGATCCTCTTTTGCAGCTATCAAAGTCAATCGCAGAAGCATTACTGAAGACAGAAACGCAGCTGGCCTGGCTCGTAGCGCTGCTCGCACTTCCTCGTTTGTCTACTTTGTCCAAAACAACTCTTGGAATCACCAATGCATTGCTCTCCTGCATCCTTGAGCCACTGGGCACCGCCCCCGCGACAGGCAATAGTCTCGCCAATAGGGTTCCTTCGATACACTTACGGTGTATGGTACCGTAGTATGGTACATTTGTATAAAAAATTGAAGAAAATATTATCTCAATGATTGGGTCAGTAGCAAAAAGAAAAAGAGGACTTATATCGTCTCCCATATAGGTGATTACAATCATTAACTTTAAATATATGTCTAATTTAAGCCTTGAAACAAAAATTTCTTAAAACATAACAGATCAATTCCAATAGTCTTATTTTAAAAGAGGCAGGCAGAGTAACATATGTATGGGACTTTCCATTTCCAACCGTTTCATAGACAAAAACAATCGCGAGGATATTGTATGGTCATGCGTGTTAACGATTGTGATATAATTCGATGGAGTGTGTGAAATATTATATATTCTTTTTTCTAATATTTATTCTAAAGTAATTCTAAAAAAATAAATTTATGGAGTTAATGAAATTATAAATTAAATAAAATAATTTATTAAATAATCGAATTTATTGAAAACATTAAGTGTAATTATAATTTAAAAATCATTTGCTATAGAAAATAATTCTTGTTCTGGCTACTTTTACAGAAAAAATACACGGAGAAACTTTGTATACTAGTTCGTGATAAACTCACTATGTGTTTTTAGTAAATTGACTAATCAATTATATTTAAAATTAATAAGGTCAATTTTTGAAATGGACAGAATTATCATTATTATTTCGTAAAATTATTTATCCTTTTGATTAAATTTTTATTCTTGGTAGAAATTTATAGCTAAGATTTAGAATAAATATTTTTTATTAACTTAAAAGTTTATTTCTTGCATATATTGTGATTTGTGAAATATATAAAAAAAAAGATTAAATTAAATAATTTTAAGTTAAAAACTATGAAATCAGAATAAGTTGTCTTTATATGTATTCAAAAGAAACATTTCAATTTATTATTAAAAAAATTCACATTAATGCGGCAATTACAATTTTCTCCGTTATTAAAAATAATTATATAAACATAGAGAAATTTAGAAAAATCCTCTTAAATAAAATTGTGAAATATATCTTGCAGCGTTAAAATTCTAGTAGTATATCGACAGATCGATATTGGAAAATACCGAAAATACGGAAGACTTGTTGACACATAACCTCACATTTACAAATTATACTTTTTAACATCTGAGATGTTAAACCACAACATCTAGATGATATGCATTAGCATCCTTTATTAATATCTAATGCATTAAGATTCTTAATATCCATTTTTCTCTGTATAATGAATTATTAAATTATTAAAAGAGAACCAGGTGGAATGACAGCAGCCATTTGACTTGAGCACGCATGTATATGAGATTGAGTGGTTATGTGTGACTACACGAACAGTGGTGCTCGTTTGTATGCGTGCAGTTTTGATCGTTTGACTACTAAATTGTTTTCTACATTTACTTTCTTTCGTATATCATAGGCGAGTTTCTCATAACTTGACTACTAAATATTGCAAAAAAAGAGATCATATAGTATTATAAAAACTTTTATTAAATTATAAATCTCGTCTAGTGACCACTTTTTCCCCACTTTAGTAGTCAGTTTACTAAAAATACATTGTGAGTTTAACAGGAACTAGTATACAAAGTTTTACCGTGTACACTTTGTAGTTTTAAGAAAATAATTTATTTTCGCTAAAAATTAAATTGTAATGTCAGGAA
Source organism: Leptopilina myrica (nomen nudum) (assembly GCA_032872475.1). NCBI lineage: Eukaryota > Metazoa > Arthropoda > Insecta > Hymenoptera > Figitidae > Leptopilina > Leptopilina myrica (nomen nudum). The sequence goes on along the minus strand of CM065462.1, from coordinate 13,897,504 downwards.
AATGTTGCAAGGCCCAATTGTATAGAACTTCCGCTGAAAGAATCTGCTCGCTTGCTTTACATTGCAAACTTGCTCGAGCAGCTTGTCTTTTTAAATTTGCTCCAAGTCCGTAAAAATGGACCTTTGCCATGACCTATGGCGTGAAAATGCCATTCAGCTGGTATTCCAAAATTAGCTTGATGACATATTAAATTGTAAAATTTTTTCTTATTTTTAAAATCTCTTGTATGCTTTAGGAAAGAATACTCTCCTAAAATATTATTGCAAAATTCGAAGTTAAACAAAAGTTATACATTTTTATTTTATTATTATTTTTATTATGTCAAAGATGTTTTTGTATGCGGACAAGCAATCGAATGATTTAAATGTTTTCTAATTTGCATTTTTTTAAACATAATGTCATATTCGTAATCAGCGACTCCAACCCCCTCCCCCCGTAACGATTTTCAAGCAAATCAAATGATTTTGAAAAAATGTCCGCCATATTGGATCCGCCATTATTAATTTTTAAAATCTGATTCCATATTCGTAATTACCGACCTCAAAAACCCCGGTGTAACGATTTTCAAGCAAATCCGATGATTTAAAAAAAATGTCGAAACTGATGAACAAAAACTATATATAGGTATGAGACGTTATTTCCCAAATGTCCCAGCCCAAATTTGAAAGTCTTGCGATTGGCTTGATTTTTTGGGAAATTGTCCTATATGAAAGTAATAAATTTGTAAAATATTAGCTCTTTAAAAAAATTGTAGAAAGTAGTGAGGGTAAAACTTTTGACATTTTTAGTAACACTGTCATTTTCAAAACCATATAACTTTTATACAACTTTATCGCTTTTAATGTATTTATAATGAATTTAAAGCATTTTTTATCTACTTTCTAACAATTTAAAAAAAATAAAGTTTATTTTTTAATTATTTCAATGGATAATAATTATTGTTTCTTATAAAACTTCTTTCTTTCTTTTTTTTGACAAAAATGAAGATAAACCAGTGATATTTATGTCGTTCAACGGCGTAACGTACAGAACCCGGGCGCACCGCTTACTTTGTTTTCAATTTTCTTCTAATGTTCTGGTCATCCCACTATCAAACTTCTATGATTTTTTCGGAAAAAATGTCAGCTTTCCAAAAAAATTTTTTTAAAATTAAAAATACCCATTAGAGTCAAAATTAAAAAATAAACTTTCTTTTTTTAAAAAATGGGGCTAATTTTTTAAATTTTTTTTTGTAAAATTGTTAGAAAGTAGATAAAAAATGCTTTAAATTTATTATAAATACATTAAAATCGATTAAGTTTTATAAAAGTTATATGGTTTTGAAAATAACAGTGTTACTAAAAATGTCAAAAGTTTTACCCCTACTACTTTCTACAATTTTTTTTAAAGAGCTAATATTTTACAAATTTATTACTTTCATATATGACAATTTCCCAAAAAATCAAGCCAATCGCAAGACTTTCAAATTTGGGCTGGGAAGTTTGAGAAATAACGTCTCATATATATCCTTATTCGTCGCCGTGTCAAAGATGTTTTTGTATGCACATAAGTAATCGAATGATTTAAATGTTTTCTCATTTGCATTTTTAATAAAGACAATCAAAAATGTATTTGGTGTTGCTGATCACAAATTAGATATCAAATTTTAAAAATTCATAATAGCGGATCCAATATGGCGGAAAAATCATACGGCTTTTATTCAGCGTTATCAGGGACCGCTACTAAAACGAAACTAAATAGAAAATTACTTTCGTTTTAGTGTTTGAATTGACACGAAACTAAATTGACATAATGACTTTAGTTTCAAGTCGACACGAAACTAAATTAACAAATTAGATTTAGTTTCGTGTCGACACGAAATAAAAGATTGAAAAACAAAATTATTTAGTGTCAATCACAGAAAAATTGCTTCCCCTGACTTACGTAACTAGAGCAACGTAAGAAATTAATGTAAGTTACGTTACCAGAGTAAATTACGTAATCACAGTCACTTAAGTAAATGGTTAAACTTACGTAAGTTTTGTAACTAGAATAACTTACGTAATTAATCAAATTTACGTAAGTTACGTAACTAGAATAACTTTTTAATTAAAGAAACTTACGTAAGTTGCGCAACTAGAATAACTTATCCAATCAAATGAACTTATGTAAGTTACGTAACATACGCAATTAATCAAACACACGCTATTAAATAAATTTACGTACGTACGTAACTTACGTAAGTTCATTTAATTGCGTAAGTTATTCTAGTTGTACAGCTCATGTAAGTTTGACCATTTATGTAAGTTACGTAACTTATGCAATTAATAAACCACACACTATTAAATGAACTTACGTCAATGATCAAACTTACGTAAGTTACGTAACCAGAATAACTTACGCAATTGAATGTACTTACGTAAGTTACGTACCTAAAGTAACTTACATAAATGGTCAAATTTACTTACATTACGTAAATAATCACATTTACGTAAGTTACGTTATTTGCTCTGGTTATGTAACATACGTAACTTCCTTTAATTATGTAAGTTACTATAGTTACTTAAGTCAGGGGAAACAATTTTTCTGTGATTGACACTAAATAATTATGTTTTTCAATATTTTGTTTTGAGTCGACACGAAACTAAATCTAATTTGTTAATTTCGTTTCTGGTCGACACGATACTAAACTCAGTTTGTTAATTTAGTTTCGTGTCGACTTGAAACTAAAGTCACGTCGTTAATTTAGTTTCGTGTCAACTCAAACACAAAAATGAAACTAAACTTTCGAGACGGTCCCTGAGCGTTATCATGCCTAAAATCCACTTTTAGGCATTTTAGTTAAAAATTTTCCAGTTTTTGAGGTTCCACACCTCAAAAACTGCAAAATCCCCAACTCCCCCTTTTTATAAGAAAAATTCTGAATAAAACCACCTTTCTTTGTATATTTTGAGGGAAAAGTACTCTAAAAAGGGTGGGAAAGAAAATTCCACTTTTTTGAGGTTCCACACCTAAAGAAATATCAAATGAAGAGAATGTCACTTCGTTTTTGGTTTTGTCTGTTTTAGAAAGTTTGGAATCGATCTTGCCACCGAAAATGGGCATTTTCGAAAATGGCGCATATCGCCGTCATTTTGAAATAAAAATAAATTTTTTTTTACAAATTCTTAAATAAACTATTTATTACACGTAAAAAAATTAAATAAATATCATAGTTATTTTAATAATATATACTAAAAAAGCTTTTTTTTGCCTGTTTTGAGCTGGAATTTCCCTTTAATATTTCAGTTAACAACAAATTTAAATATTCTTGCATATATTTGAATGTATTTTACAATTAAAAAAACAATGGAATTTGAATTTGACGAGCAATGAATATGGGTTAGAATTTAACATTGTACCATTTGTCAAATTCTTAGAAAACACTTATTAAAAATGGGATCGGGTCTGAGTTGGTTACCTCCCGTGTAGAAATTTCGCTGGGGCCCTGTTCAGGGCCTGATAGGGCCGACCTATTAGGGAATGAAACGCCGCGCCCGATGTGGCCCTGATCAGGAAAGCCACACTTTCATGTCGCCCCGATCTGGCCCTGATCAGGCGCGGCGTTTCATCCCATACTACGGCCCTAGTAGGGTAATTTCTGCATGGGCTTCTAGTACCAACTAGAAATGTGCATTTGACCCCCGTTCTATTACAGAACAGAGAGAGAACACGGGGAGAGGCGGGCTTCGCCCCGCCCGCCTCTGTGGTTTCTTCTCCACTAGGCACTTTAAAAAAAGCTTTCTTAAAAAACGGTGCAGGGGGCTCGGGTCTGGGCTGGTTACCTTTTAGTACCAACCAGAAATGTGCATTTGACCCCGTTCTATACAGTATAGCGTGAGAACACGGGGGTGGCGGGCTTCGCATAGAGGAAGGTCGGGTCTACGTTAGAATGTCAATTTGACCCATGTTCTACTACAAAACAGCGAAAATACTGTATTTTTAGAAGTTAAATGCAAAAAAAATTATTTTTATGGTTTTTATTATAAAATTTTAATTTTTGAAAATTTTCAATGTGATTTTTTTGATCAGCACCTTGAATTACATAAATGATACTGTTTTTCTTTAAGAATAATTCTGTTTTATCATTAATTCGTATTCTAGACAATTTTTTGGTATTTTATGGTTTTTACGTTTTTCTTGAGAACTAATTACAATTGGACAAAAATGTATTGTACAAAAAAGATGTAGTATATTAAGACCTACAATTTTTGTTTGAAATTATTTTTAAAATTTTGTGTTTTTTTTCGACTTAAACGCAAAAAACACATTTTTATGGTGTTTTTATGGTTATCACCATGAAAATGACCTAGTCGCCAATTTTCTCTATGATTTTCGTAATCAGGACACAAAATTACGTAAGTATAGCAAGTTTCAAAAAAATTGGAGCTATGTTGCTTTCGGAAGTGCACCCTTTTTTTATTAATCCCATTAAATGTCCATAATGTATCATACGGAAATGGAAACTAGAATAGTTACGTCGGTGAAGTTTGCAACGTTTATGATCAACGATTGAAAAAAAAAAAAAAATTTTCTACCAAAAAGAATAAAAATTTTTGTTCACAAATATTTTCTTTTTTGTAAATCATTATTAAAAATATTAAACGCACTATTTTCAGTACAAAAATTAATAAAAATTTGCTTAAAAAAATATTTTCCTTCAGAAATCGTTGATTATAAACGTTGTGAACTTCACCAACGTGAATAGTTAAGCTATATTTTCATATAATTTTGATAAAAATCAAATTCATGAAATTCTCTTTGGAATAGGTGTATAATATATTATAAATAATTTAATTTCTCTATAATAAAAATTGTTAGTAAATCGCTCTCCTGGTTATAGTTTTTTGTCTATAAAACGGTTTGAAACAGAATTCCCAGTATATACATGGGGCAAAATTTCTCAATTGTCCTAACTTAAAATCAAAAGTCTTCAAATCGGGCTGATTTTTGCACAAACTTTAATACTATGGGAGAGTACTTTACCCACAAAATATTAAAATATTTTATTAAAAATTGTTGTGGGGGGGAGGTAGCGTGTGAATAGTGGATTTTTTAGCTAATGTAGCTATAATACAGTTGAGTGGATAAAATTTTGCCCTATATGTTTTCAAAAGGTTTTTTCCTCCTCTTTCGAATGGTGCAAAAAAAATTTAAATTAACAATTTAAGTCAATTTTTTGAAAATAAAAAATATTTTTGACTTTTTTTTGAAAATCGGCATAAATAAATGATTAAAAATTTATTAATTCATTTTTTTAAATTACATTTTTTTCTTCTTTTTTAGGGTTTCGTCGCCATGGGCCAATACCCTTATAGCGAGACTTCGGTGTCCGTCCGTAGTTTTTAAGTCTTAAGTCTTATGTATTAAGTCTTAAGTCTTAAAGCGAGACTTTGATATAAGGTCTTAAGTCCTAAGTAAGACTTAATGTATTAAGTCTTATAGTGAGACTTCGGTATAAGAAGGTCTTAAGTCTTACGTTTTACGTTTTATGACTTACGTCTTATGTCTTACATTTTACTACCGTTGCTATATTAATGTTTGTCATAACAATCGTTAACAACTCATTATCATCATTTTTGTCATTTTAGGCCACGAAACCCAATGATGTAAGCACATTGCGCCTGCTTCTCTGCCTTTTTTTGCTTTAAAATAAAGCTCAATCTGTTTTTTTTGCACTATTCGAAAGAGAAGAAAAAAAACCTTTCGAATACATATAGGGCAAAATTTTGTTCACTCTACTGTATTTTAGCTACATTAGCTAAAAAATCCACTGTTCACACGTTACCAAAAACTTTATCCCCCCTCTACAATTTTTAATAAAATGTTTTAATATTTTGTGGGTAAAGTACTCTTCCATAGTACTAAAGTTTGTGCAAAAATCAGCCCGATTTGAAGACTTTTGATTTTAAGTTAGGACAATTGAGAAATTTTGCCCCACATGCATTTTTGGAAAAAACTACACTTTTTTAAACATATCCCTTTAAAAAAGACGAAAAATAAGAAATATATTTAAAACTGTATAAACTTCAGAAGAAAGTTTTATTTTCAGCTTTCATAATAACATATATGGGTGATTCTCCGCGTAGCGCGCAATTTAATGTCCCTAATGTTTTTTTAAGAACTCAGTTTTATATATTCTAATAAATTTAACGTGGACAGCTTATTTCCATGGTAACAAATAAAAGTCTACAGTCATTTTTATTTGAAAGTTTATAATTTTACTTAAAAATCTGTTTTAAGGTGCCAAAACGTCATGGTCTAATCAGTCCCCACTACCATTTCATATATAAAATGTTTTTTTAGTATAATATAATAATAAATATAATGAATATTGACATTTTCTTACTGTCTAAGTTAGTAGAATTAGGAAAAACAAAACACTTGCGGAAAAAAAATTTATTTTTAAATATTTTTGTAGATATTTCTTGTCCCCCGTTTTCGCGTCATGGTCTAATCACTTTTTAAAATTGCATAATTTACATAAATAATCAAATCGAAAAATTACTAAACATTAATAAACTTTCCTAAGTAAATTAATAAAAAAGAAATCAATAAAAAAATTTTTTTCTGTTTTATATGTTATTAGCATGAAAGTTGCATAGGGAATCACATAATCGTTATGGTCTAATTATCACATTTTTTCAATAAAATGAATAATTATTTATATTTTACCTCAAAACAAGTTTAGTAGTATAAAGTAAGTGAAAACAAAAGACGTGGAAAAAATAATTTTTGAAATCGATAATAATTTGCTATAAAAATTAGTTTTTCGTATGCGTCATGGTCTAATCACTTTGTCATAGTAAGGCTTTTCTGTATTAAACTGTGTCACTGAAGCACTCATAAGTGTAACGAAAATTTTTAATTTATGTAAATAATGAGTAAAAAAATTAATTTCTATAAGTTGCAGCAGAAATTTCTATAAATTACCACATAAATTTACGATACAAACAGAAAAGAAAAAAAATTATTATTTATGGATTAATGCAGTCAATTATATTGAGTTTACAATAATCTACCACCTCTATAGCATAATCATGCTAGCCTTTAGCTTTTAAAGTATATATTTTAAATTAAAATTTACAAAAAAATTGAGAGGTTAAAATTTGGCGCCGGTGTTTTTTATTATATATATTTTTCTATTTACAAAAAATTATTTAATAATTATAATTTATTAATATTATCTATAAATTTGATAGATTTTGAAATACTTACAGTTATCAAAAATCTCTTTTAACAATTGTCAAAAATTATTTTTCATACATTTTAGGATCACTTTTCACTGGCAGTTTGTAAACAATCGACAATCATATCAATTTTTAATTTTTATTAAAAAAAAGTGAGAGGAATGACGGGTGAGAGGAATGACAATTTCAACATTTTTTAATTATATTTAATTGACAAATAATTTTCCTCCAGCTGAGAATGCCCTATCATGTTTATAAAGGACAACTTTATGTTCTTATATTTAAAAAATCTAAGCGACATATTTTATTCATATCTTAGAAAATTATTCTTAAATATCATAACTTTTAGAAAAAATTGATAAAGTACCTAATTTCATGTTTTAAATAATTGTTTTACGTATTGAAAAAATGAAAAGCACTTAGATGACAGGTTAGAAAATCGATTTTGAGGTGGTAAAATATTTTAAAAATGTATTAAACAATAAAATTTTACAACTTTTTCTTGCAGAACATTTAGAAGAAGTGATAAAATAGGGAAATATGACTTGGTATTTTTCCAAATGATTATAATTATTTAGAAAATCTTGACTACATGCAAAATGAGGTTTTTTGGAGAATCACCCATAAATTTCCTTAAATATCTATAAATTTCTATAAATTTCTATAAATTTCTATAAAGTTCCATAAATTACAAAAAAATGATTAAATGAGATTTACGCTATAATATTGTTTATATTAAAGAAAAAAAATTTGACAGAACCTGTCCAAACATTAAATTTGTTAATTACTATATTTGTTTACAATAAAAATTATAAACAATTTTTCCGCCCCGCTATGGATTTTTCATTCTGGAGCCTTTATCTTTAAAAAAATATATTGATAATAATCATAACGATAAATTTTTTTTTAAAAAACTGCAAAAAAATTTTAAATTAAAAATGAGTTCTTCATTTTTTTGAGTTGTAATAAATTAAATTATAAATAATTTTTTAAATATCTAAAACAATGTAATGAAAAACAATATAAAATTTTTAAAAATAACTCTAATTTTTTGGAAATTTTGGTTGCTTATTTTTGCGGTTAAATTATTCATTACATTTCACAAGTCCGAAATACCACGGTTATTAAATTTTATAAAAATCGGATGATTTTTTTAATTTGTCCGCCATATTTTCTTAATAAGGTTTAAAGAATTTTTAAATAAAAATTTACCATTTTTCTATATTTTTTGCAATACAATTGGTTACCTTCTATTAGAGGGTTGTTTTTACCCCTAAAAACCGTAAACGACTTGATCTCGAAAAACGGCCAGACACGGGTATCTTTTTTTAGCTCTAGTTTCCGAAAATCCTTGGTTCGTTCATGGGTGCAAAAAAAAGTTTAATTTTGTCGGACGGTGTTTTCCCCTGATGCATTCTTGTTTTGAATAAAAAAAAATTCGTCCCCAATGACTTTATAAAAAATATTTAATGTTACAATTTAATTTCCAAAATAAGTGCGTGCTGATAATAAGGTATTAGTATTAGCTTCATAAAAATTCAATACGACGAACCAATATGTCGGACACATTTTAAAAAGAAGTTCATATTTTTTTAATCTAGGTATCTAAGAGTTATTCTGGAGAGGTATTAAAATTACTTAAACGGTTTAGATTAACTATAATCTAACACATAAGCTAACACTCCAGGCAGAGGTATACTTTACTCTATCGAATTCAATGATCAGAAAAACTCCAAGATACCTAGTTTTAAAAAATATGAATTTCTTTTAAAAATGTGTCAGCCATTCCATTTTAATTATTTTTTTAAAAGTTTGTGAATATTTTAAAATTTATTACTACTTAATATTAACTACTTTCAATGCACTTTAATTTTGTGCGCTGACTTTTTAATTTTCTAATGTAAAAATATGTGTAAAATTTTTCCTTTAATATTGAGTCTTTTTGAATTTTCGGTCATTTTAACTACTTTTTTTTATCTTTTTCCTATCCAATCAAATTTTTGCTATTGGGAACAAGCTGTTTTTTAGTTTTATTCTGGTTTAAAAAATCTGCTTAAAAAAATGTATTTGTTGGTTAAAATGTAAGTGTATATTAAGACTTTACTTGCATTTTAACCAACAAATACATTTTTGAAAGTAGATTTTTTAAACCAGAATAAAACTAAAAACCAGCTCGTTCTCCATAGCAAAAATTTGATGGGATTTTTCAAGTTATTCAAATCATGGAAAGTCCAGAAAGACTGAATATTACAGGTAGAATTTTTCACACCTCTATTATAAAATAAAAGTCTGACTAGGGGAGGCCGGGGCGTAATGAATCAGCAATTAAATTATAATTTTGATTATAAAATATAATTTAATATTGACAATTTTGGTTTCTATTGTACATTTATAACAAGGAATATTGAAAATGGAAAATATTTTATTAAAACTTTAAACATTTTCATGCAATTTTCAAATTTTAAAAAGTTTTAGCGAAATGCAAAACCCCTTTCCTTAAAAAATATATTCTCCAGTTATTTTTTTTATAAAAGGTTATCATTGTTAGTTATTAATATATAAATTACAAGAAATTAAACTTGATAGGATTATTTTATTAATATTTTAAATATAATAGGTTTTTCTTAATAGAATAAGCAAAGTGATCCATTACGCCACGGAGGTGTTTTACAAGTAATTACAAGTTACAAGTAATTTTGAAAAAGATATAACAAAAAATCAAAAATTTACTTTCAAGAGTCAAATTCGCTTTTTCTACCATATTTTTAACAATAATAAATAAATAACAATGAAACTTGGTACAAACTTACAGTATGCCAAGTACATTATTTTGATCAAAAACCGAAATTCCTTTGATTTACCACTTTTGAATAAATAATTTAGGTGATCCATTTACGCCCCAGTATCCCCTAGATACAAAACAATATTTAATGCACTTAATATTAAGCATTAATACTTATTCATTTCTAGCAGCAGTATTGCCAACTTAAAATAAGAGAAAAAAATAATCTTTCCCGAAATGCTATGTTTTATAAATTTCTTCCGAGATGGTATAGTTTATACGGTTTTAACGAACTGGTATGTTTTATAACAAACTTCTGAAATGGTACAGTTTATAACAAATTCTTGAAATGGTACAGTTTTCCACCAAGCCGACGAAGTAAGATCGTAAACTTTGTGGAGATTCATATATGTCTTGAACGGTTGAGGTGTTTAAGGCGCAGTGCTTCAAGCCCAAGATACTTGAGTTCGATCTCAGCTTTGTAGAAATTTTTCATTATTTCTGCATATTGTAGAAAAAATAAAATTTAAAATGAATGTAATACAATATTAGTGGGATTTAACTTAGAAAATATTATAAAAGAAATGTCTATTTAGGACCTTAAGGAATGTGAAAAGGACGTCTTTAAGACGTACTTCAGATATCCTTTCTTATGACTTTTGAAAGTCTTTTGGATCATAAATTTTTTTCTATAAATTATGTTTTATGAATTTATATTGAGATGATGCAAAGTAAATCCTTATCCTAGATCTTTAGGTCCTACCGCTGGAGGAAAAATCTACTCTTGGATGGTCGGTTGAACAAATAGTTTTGGTATTTTTCCATTAGAAACATTCCAAAAAATTGTAAACTGTCTTTGTTTCTTTTAATCTTATTTTATTACGAATTATCCTTAAAAAATACAATAGAAAGCAAGTTTGCGATCCAACAACATGAGATGTTTGAGGAAGAGGAAGGCATAATGTATAATGCTGCAATAGCTAATTGAACGTAAGTTGTCAAAAACAAACATTAAATACCATTTTTCAGTACTTAAAACTTTAAATTATTTTTTCTCGAAACACCTTTTTTCAACGCGCGGGGTAAAACACGTTTTTCTTTTAAATAGCCGCCATTTTATTTCAATGCCTTTTTTTAAATCGGAAACTCATATAGTCTCCCAAATGTAATTTATTTTAAGAATTCTTTTGGTTTTTTGATTTCAGATCAATAGAAAAGGCTGTGGAATTCCCCATCCACGAACACCTCTGCTGTTTGTGCTTCGTTTATGAAAACCTGGAGCCGCTATTTTTTATTTATTTATTTAATTTAAAAAATAATCCTTATTTGTATATAATAATAAAAACTGTAAAAAGATCATCCGAAATTCATCTATTTCCTATCTAAAAAATTCCTTAAATTTAGGCATTTTTGGGGCCTGAGAAGAAGAACCTGGCCTTAAGAAGATTCTTTCTTGCAAGTAAACTGCGTACTTCCTCATGTTTTACCCGTGACTCAGAAAACCTGGCCGTCGATTCTCTTTTTATTGTCATCAAAATGGGAATTAATATAAATAATAATTAATATAGTACTTTATAAGGGCAGAAAGTTCGAATTCCGGCACTGTGCCTAGTGTTCGGCAACAATGTCGATTACCCAACACAATACTTTAGGGTGCATCTATTACCGGATTTACTAGTTTTTCCTTATAAAAGTAAAAGAATTTCATAATTATTATAAATATTATACAATTAAAGCATTAAAGTGCATATTTAAAAGAAAATTAATACAAAATTTTGATTTTTACACTGAAAAATAGAACTTTTTTTACAGATGCCGATAATCGATTCATTGAAAATAACTGTTGCATTTACCTCAAAATTTTAAAAATACCAACCAATATGAATAATAACTTTATAAAAAATTAAACAATATTTAACAAAAAATTAATTGAAAATTTTGTCGTATTCTAAAATATAATTTTAGCTTAAAAATTCAGATTTATTATTTATATTTCGTTTTTATAGGGAAAATTAGTTGTACTTAAATTAAAAAGTTGCTACAAAAAATGTCACATCAATTTGACAAAATATTTTTATATTTGCATTTTTTGTATCTTTTTGACCCATTAAGTCCCATGAAGAAACCAGGCATTGTATTAAAAAACAAACAATTGGATTCATTGGCAAATGAAAAAAAGATATACCTATTTTTTGTTTGTTATTTCTAATTCTTCAAACAAATTAATATTTTTTAATTTTTTAAAACTGTTAACGCCAATTGATTTTACGTGAAAAATAAGAATGTTTTGTATCGGTCATTTTTTTCTCCAAGTCGTATTTTGTTTATAAAATTGTTATAAAAAATCGATTATTTCTAATTTTTTACATAAATCTACCGCAGACAGAACGAAAAGTAACCTTCACACCGATTTTAAAATAATGATTACCAGCTACATAAATTACTCAGCGTTTTTTCTGTGGTTTGGTGATCTTAAAAAAGCCGATTGATGATACTTTGGTAAATTAAAATCCATTTGTTTATGATTTACGTTTGTAGTAACCTTTTTAAATTTAAATCTAATATTTGATTGTTATGCATACATAAAAGTACATGCCATTCACTTGTCGGCATCGAAAGTGTTAAGCATTACTCATTAGAACGTGCAGTAGAAATGATCAGAAATTGACACTCTAAATGATATGAAACTCATCGCGCCGGTAGAGAATAAGAGAAACGTGAAAGAATGCTTGATAACTCCTGTTGACCTCAGAGTATTACTCATCTTATGCAAGTGTTTTCTAATTGACTTTAACATAATTATAGGAGATTTTAAGACGAAACCAAACCAAAATTGTAATTGTTTAAACAATTAGATGTTCATATGACAAGTGTATAATTAACTATATTATTATCACTACACAGTTGTATGTGTGAACATTAATTATAAATAGATTCTTCGCCAACAAAATTTATATTCATAGTAAAACATATGTATGAGTTATTGTTATATTATGAATTTATATTATTAATTTTATATTATCATTGTGACTATGCATGGGTATACGTATGAATTGTTAGTAACAAAAATCAACTTATATAATACATTGATAATTCTTCGAATTCTTATTATATAAGAACGACTATAAAAAGGGATATCCAACGTATAGTGACCCCACTTAAGCCAAAGTTCAATAACCTAGGTCCTGTTCAGTTAAATTTGATTGGTTAACTAAAATAGCTCGGTTCCAGATTGGTCTAGAAGACGACATACATTTTTCCAAACATCCGTATTGGCTACTCATTACTTTGCGCCCTTTTTCCACAAGTGGGGACTATTACATAAAAGCCGGAAAGCCCTCTTCCAAATCGTCATTTTCTTCCGTTCTCTTACCGAAGTAACCAAAGATTTTGTCCCATCAGACAGATTCCCTTTTTATATTATTTTGTAATCGTACTAAAAGACATAGTCTGTTAAATTATTTGTGTTGTCGAATTCTGTATTCAATAGAAGTTCTTACGAGTCGAGACACTCAAAATAATCAGGGTTTTGATGTAAAGCTTTTAATTTCAATACGGTTTTTGATTGTCACGGATCGTTCTAATCCCGTTTTCACTCATTTCAAAATTTTGCCTTTTAAATAAAATATTTGAAAGTAGTATTAAGTATTTGTGTATTATTCAAAACAACAACTGTAAGTAGTTGGTAAGAATATCCATTTTATACCTACCATTATATACTAGAATTCTTTTTATAATAAAAGATTCTTATATTCTAAATCTATATTTCTTTCTATCCTTAAAATTGAGAATAACGTCATAACAGCTCCCATAGAGCTGAAGCAATAACGAACTCACAAATAAATAATTTTCGCAAGACTTACCATCTTGCGAGAAAATTGCTAGCGACTTCCGAAAGTACATCTCTCGTTCTCAAACCACATTATATTATTTTTAATTTTTAATATAAACGTAACAGTTAGCAATTTTCTGGTGGCAGCGGTGGGATGTTTGCCAAAATTTGACAATATTCACAAATAAAATTCTTTCAGGCTTCCTTCTCTAACAAGACTAATCATTTTTAAATCATTTCTTGAGTATTTTCTATATCTAAATTCTATTTGGAATATGTGTAATTGTTAGAAAATTAGTATCTCGAGTTCCTGTCCAAATTTTTATTTCATTTGTCATAAACCATTTCAAACCCATTCATAAACTAAAAGGGGAATATCATCAACTACAAATATCATTTTATCACATACCATTGAAAATTTTAAGTCAATATTTTAAAATTATTGTAATATTGAAAATTATCTTTCGTCCTTGTTTGTCTACTACTTGGTTACTATCATTAAAGTTTAATTTTAAGACTAATAATTATTTGTTCCTTAATCCTTGAGTTTTAGTATTCGAATAAAGGAACTAATTATTTATCAACCAAGTCTCTTTAATGTTTGAGTTTTAGTATTCACATAAAAGTGATTGGTTCATCGCATAATATTAATTTTAAGTTGAATTTAGGTTACTTTAAATTGTTCTTTAATGTTTGAATTTTGGTATTCACATAAAAGAATCAATATCTAGTATTAAAAGTTAATATTTAAGTCTAATATTAATTGTTCCTTAATTCTTGAGTTTTAGTATTCGAATAAAGGAACTAATCATTTACCAATCAAGTCTCTTTAATGATTGAGTTTTAGTATTCACATAAAAGCGACTGATTGATTTAGAGTATTCCGTACTGATAATTTTAAAATAATTTCAAGGATATGGCCAAGTATTTAACAAGCGAGTTTGTCATATATTGTTATGTCTAACCTTATTATTATATTCCCTATTTTTTCTCGATTTAACTTTAATTTAGAAAAAATTAAAGTTGGGACGAGGTTGGATAAATGACAAGAATAAATTTACTTGAACACAGTATATTTAAAAAGATCAAAATTATGGAAAGATGAAATGAACACTAGCTTTCTAAAAGTGAGTCTTAAGTGGTTTCTCTGTTTACCTTAGAACAGCAAGTGTTTGGTCCTGGCTGGCGCCGATGAGATACAATGGCAATTGTGCGTTAATGGGTTACTGAGTGGTGCAGGTAGATGATTTACGACACTCGTAAATTAGGCAGTTGAATGGGTATTATGTTTCTTTCAGCTTTTGTCACAACTCGAACAATCTTTCAAACACCAAATTTGACTTCAAGATTCACTGAATTTAGAAATTCACGTGAAGATCAGGACAACTACTATACTGGGGTTGCGAGCACTATCACGAAGAGAACCACTTGTTATGATGAAAAAGTTAAGACTGAAGATCGTTTGATAGTCTGGCTCTTTTTATACCCAAACTTCTCTGTGTATTTGATGAATTGTTAAAATTTGCCATGCATTTGAAGCAACTATACGTTTTACCATGTATTTGAGGCAACTATACGTTTTACCATGCATTTGAGGAATCTTTGTTAGAGAAACACTTGCGTTGACTCACCTTTTAGAGCACACGTGTTCACATCCTCTTAGTCATATGTTTTTTACAATTTAATATTATAGTTTTTATGTTGTTGTTAATTATTTATAGTTATTACATTTGTTATTAACATTTTGTTATTAATTTCTTGTTAACATTTTGTTATTAATTTGTTATTACAATTTGTTATTAACTTGTTATTACAATTTGTTATTATTGTTTTACATTATTATAACTTGTTAATTATTACAATTTATTATTATCTTGTTATTATTAACTATTATTTGTTGTTATTCCGTTGTTACAAATTATTATTAACCTATTATTAATTGTTATTTTGTTGTTGCATTTTATTACTATCTTGTTAATATTTGTTACAATTAATTTTTATTTCGTTATTATTGTTACAATTAATTATTATTATTTTGTTATTAATTATTATTATTTATTGTTACAAATTGTTATTATTTTTGTTATTATTAACTATTATTGCTGTTACTTTTATTATTATCTTGTTATTATTATTATAATTGTTTATTATTCTTATTTGGTTATTATTAATTATTATCATTTTGTTATTACAATAATTATTCGTTTTTAAACATTATTGTTGTTTAAATCTAATTATTATTTTATTATTCTTATTATTATTATTTTTATTAATTAATAATTATTTATAATTGTTAATAATATGTTAATAACAATTATTTATTGTTATTTCCATTATTATTATTATTATTATTATTATTAATATTATTATTAATATTAAAAAATACGTTACGATGACGTAACAATATTAAGCAAAATATTGATTTTTCACATGTCTCCAAACCTAAAAAAATCCAGGGTAAATAGAAGACTTAGAAAAAGAATTATTCAACATAAATGGGAAGAGATTAAAGGTGAATTTTTTCCTAACTGTCCCAAAGCTGAACCTTCATCACTTGAATATAAAGAAAATTAAACATTTTTAATAACTGAACTACAAAAAGAACTTGCTAGTTTATCGTAATATAATTTCTCTTTCATGTTTTTCAATAAAATAAGTACTAAATCACATTTTATCAGAAATAAATTCCATCTAACATTTTTTTTGAGATATAACTTCTAATGTA
Organism: Leptopilina myrica (nomen nudum); assembly: GCA_032872475.1. NCBI lineage: Eukaryota > Metazoa > Arthropoda > Insecta > Hymenoptera > Figitidae > Leptopilina > Leptopilina myrica (nomen nudum). The sequence continues at coordinate 13,880,956 of CM065462.1, read as the reverse complement.
ATAACTAGTTTATGACACCATCTCATAAAAAACATAAATATTTACAAAGACATCCACAAAAATCTAACACAACACCATTTGACATACCAACCATTAAACAACCAATTTTATATCATGACGAACGCAGGAAATAATGGTTATCACCATAATCGTCGTGTCGATGACTCTACTCTAGGAAATGAAATTGATCATAACATTACTACCGAAATGGTAACGAATGTAGCTAAATGCATTGCATTACAACAAGGCATATTAAATGTTCAACATTTCGACGGAAAGAATATACGCGTACATGATTTTATCCAAGATGTTCTAAATGGTTCAGCCTACATTCCCCCATCGTGTCATAGAAAATATATTAAGACCATATTAAGTCGTTTATACGGAGCAGCTAGAGACATCGTACGTGAAAAACAGTTAAATACCTTAAGAGAATTAACTCAACATTTAAAGACAAGATTTGGTGTATCGAAATCATATCCTTGGTATTTGCAAGAAATAGCCTCGATTCGCATGAGAAGAGGTGAGGGAGTCAACGAATATTATGATAGAATCTCTCTCTCTTCTGCTCAGGAGCTGAGGCTGCATTAGAAGAAAAATACATGGCTAATGCAGTAAATATGACTTCACCTCTTAAAGATTGTGCTTTGGAAGCTTTCATTCGCGGTTTGCCTGACGACATATCAACCAACGTAGACGTACGTAATCCAAAAAATTTAGAAGAAGCTTTAAAAGCAGCTCTTAAAGTCAAAGCGAGATATAAAGAGCAATTCTACGGACCAAGTACCTATCGCATGTCTAGGTCAGAAAATTACCAAAATGATCCCCCTATGCGTGATAGAAGTTTAAGCCCAACTCAATATTTCAAACCATCTGTCCCTCAATCACCAAATAAATCACAAATGAGTATTTTAAAAAACTCATATACATTTTCTCCAGATCCACATTACCCACCACATTTATATGGTTATCCTTATTATTCATATCCAAATCCTTACCTTTATTATCCACCACAACATGCGCCTTCTCCAGGACATCGGAACAATTCTTTTAATAATAATTCTAGACCAATCAATCCAACACAATCACGACAGCGTCCAACATCTCCATCATTCCCAAAAGGCCCGGAAAATTTGAATTCCAACTACGTTCGTCGAAACGACGCGACGACAAACGACACGAGACCCGAGCGTCAGATGAGTGTGAAATTCCTAGACAATACGGAAACATCTACCAAACTACCGGAGAATGTCATGAGTCCCCCGTAATAGAAATATCTGGTCCTGACTTTAGGAATAATAGAGTTCGATTTTTAATTGACACAGGAGCTGACGTAAATTTAATAAAGGTTAATCAACTAAAAGAAGAATTACTAATCGACTTAACCGAAGCTATAGAACTTTCTGGTATTACAAAACTTAGGGCTAACACCTTTGGAACTATTATTCTATTAATTCGTAACACTCCAGTGAAATTTCACGTCGTTTCATCCTATTTTCCTATTTCTACAGATGGGATTTTAGGTAGAAATTATCTTCGACAAGAGAAAACAGAAATATCTTTCTGGCATAACACGATTGTTACATATTCAGAACCTACTAAACCAATACCATTTTTTGACAAAGAATCTTTTGAACCAGATACAGAATTAGTCAAGAATCTTCGGCCTAAAATGTTTACAATTCAGGCAGAGTCATTCCATTATATTTCGAATAAAATCGTTGCCAACTAATTTAAAAAAATTGTAATATTTTGCAGGAATGATTTTAAAGATATTAGGATTACCGAACAAAACGAATTTTTTAAATATTTTTTATATTTATTGCAAAATAAGCATCTAAAGTACATGAAGTCGTTAAAACTGTCACATTTTCATCTATTAGAAAATATTAAAGAAAACGCATAATTTATTGTAAAAACGTAAAAAAAATTTTAGATTTTATTAAGAATGAATTATTTTATTATTATAAATTGGTAGAAACAATTATTAATAAGAAATATTAAATAAAAAATGATTTTAAAGTTCACCTGGTAAATAACCTATTTTTGCAAATTTCATTCACTAAATGTGAGAAATAGAAATCATTAAATTGAATAGAACCTTATGAAATATAAAGTACCTGTGATTAACTTTCCTTTTTCTTAACACTCTCTTCCTTTTTTCTTCATAAATGTTAAAAAATAAGCAATTAAAACTAGCACTTTGCTTATTTTCACGATTTTAAAATGTAAATAACTTCTGCCCAGAAAAATGATAAATCACGAAAATTGGGCAATAATTAATTGATCACTAGATACACTCACTGGAAAAAAATTTTCTTTGGTCCCGAAGATATTTTCCGAATTATTTAACTTTAAACTTTTTACTATTTCTGTCAGGTTAATACATGTAATTTTTTTAAAACTGAAGTTGGTTAAAAACGATTAAACAAGAAGAGCTAACTTCGTCATTTAAAAAAATTACATGTATTAACCTGACAAAAATAGTAAAAAGTTTAAAGTTAAATAATTCGGAAAATATCTTTGGGACCAAAGAAAATCTTTTTCCAGTGAGTGTATCTAGTGATCAATTAATTATTGCCCAATTTTCGTAATTTTTCATTTTTCTGTGCAGAAGTTATTTACATTTTAAAATCGTGAAAATAAGCAAAGTGCCAGTTTTAATTGCTTATTTTTTAACATTTATGAAGAAAAAAGGAAGAAAGTGTTAAAAAAAGTAAAAGGTAATCACAGGTACTTTATATTTCATAAGGTTCTATTCAATTGAATGATTTCTATTTCTCACATTTAGTGAATGAAATTTGCAAAAATAGGTTATTTTCCAGGTGAACTTTAAAATAATTTTTTATTTAATATTTCTTATTAATAATTGTTTCTACTAATTTATAATAAGAAAATAATTCATTCTTAATAAAATCTAAAATTTTTTTTACGTTTTTATAATAAATTATGCGTTTTCTTTAATATTTTCCAATAGATGAAAATGTGACAGTTTTAACGACTTCACATATTTTAGATGCTTATTTTACAATAAATATAAAAAATATTTTAAAAATTCGTTTTGTTCGGTAATCCTAATATCTTTCAAATCATTCCTGCAAAATATTACAATTTTTTAAAATTAGTCGGCAACGACTTTAGTCGAAATATAATGGAATGACTCGGCAAGAATGAGAGAAACTATTCCCATTAGTATATTAAACCAATAAATAAAACAAGGCTATCTTCCTTTAATTCGTACTGACCCAGGTGTATATATAGGAGAAGCAGCAGTTACTAATCGAAATGGTGTGGCTTACGTTTTAGCAATCAATACAAACAATGATGACGTCACGATAGAATTAGATCCTCAAGAATTAATACCTTTTGAATATTATAATATACCAGGTGACGAATACCTTCAATGTTTTGAATCTAACGAACCTATTGAAATACCTACAGACCGAACTAAGGCAATTTATGAAAAATTCAGACTAGACTATTTAACATCAGAAGAAATTCAACATGTAGAAAAATTAATTGCGGACTTTCAAAATGATTTCTATCTACCCGGCGATAATCTTTCTTCTACGCCTCTAGATCGCGATAAAATTCCTACGACTGATGACATACCTATAAATACTAGACAACATCGTTTTCCACCCATCCAAAAGGAAGAAACTCCCCGTTATGGATAGTGCCCAAAAAGCCCGACGCTAAGGACAATAAAAGATGGCGTTTAGTGATTGATTTTCGCGCCCTTAACGAGAAGACGATTGGGGATGCTTATCCTCTGCCCAATATTTCGGATATCCTGGATCACTTGGCGGATGCTAAGTATTTTTCAACCTTTGACCTTGCTTGGGGTTTTCATCAAATAGAGACCGACTCGATAGATCGACAAAAAACGGCATTTTCTACGCTAAATGGACATTATGAATATATTCGAATGCCTTTTGGTTTAAAAAACGCCCCTGCTACGTTCCAAAGATTAATGGATCAAGTTCTTAGAGGTCTGCAAGGAGTAGAATTATTTGTTTATTTGGACGATATTGTTGTTTACGCAAAAGATTTAGACGAACATGAAAAGAAAATTAAAAGATTATTTTCTAAATTACAGAATGCTATTTTAAAACTTCAACCTGAAAAATGCGAATTTTTAAAAAGGGAAGTAATTTCTTTGGGCCACATAATAAGTAAAGACGGTTTAAAACCTGACCCCAAGAAAAGAAGAAATTTTCCTGCCCCCCTTAATGTCCGAAACATCAGACAGTTTCTTGGACTTGCTGGATACTATCGTAGATTTATTAAAGATTTTTCAAAAAGGGCTAAACCCCTATCTGACTTATTGAAAAAGGAAAGAGATTTATTTGGACTCCTGAACATGAAGAAGCTTTTACAACCCTTAAAAACGCATTATGTCAAGAGCCTATCTTACAGTATCCTGATTTTGATAAAACATTTACTTTAACAACTGATGCCTCTGATTATGCAATTGGAGCAGTATTGAATCAAGAAAAAGATGGTTTCGATCATCCAGTAGCTTATTTATCAAGACTTTTAACGGGACCTGAGAAAAATTATTTTACAACTGAAAAATAATGTCTTGCAGTTTTATATGCAGTTAGATACTTTCGTTCTTACCTGTACGGATGCGAATTCATTTTAGTAAGTGATCATGAGCCATTACGATGGATTGACAGTATTAAGGACCCTGGACAGAGACTTGTAAGATGGCGTTTAAAATTAAGAGATTATTAATATTCCTTTAAGTATAAACCAGGAAAATTAAATTCTAATGCAGATGCATTATCAAGAAATCCTATTGCAACTAACGATAAATCTCATTCAAAGATATTTGTACTGACACGAGCAAGTAAGAAATCTTTAGAACAACCATCAACCTCGAGCAAAACCCCTACTGATGAAAATAAAGATATTAATAAACCCAGAACGTCTCATACTACAAAACAAATCCAAAAACCTAAAATCTACTTTAATCCGGCTTCCGTTTCTAAACCAAAGATTATTGCTTCAACCTCTGCAGATAATTTACAAACTACCCAAAAGAGTGCAAAAACCGACCTTCATGCGATCCAAAACTAGGATCAAAAACTTCTTCTTTTAAACCCCCATTTAAACCTGATATAAGCTCCATTGCAACGAGACAACACCCTCGTAAGGTAAAAGAAAATATTGCAACACAAAAGGATAGTTCCGAAGACGAAGATGATAATCAAGAAATTGAAGAATCTGAATCTGACGAGGAATCAACTCAATCACAAATTCACGTTCCCATTTGGAGAAGAAAAGAAAGTGTCCTTCCAAGTCTAAATGTAACTTCAGATCCTACCAAGTTTCCTACTCCACTCAAAAGTGCTCCACCACAATGTGTTACAGAATCTTTCTTCCAAGACGAACTAGAACAAATGCAAGAGCAAAATGAACCAATAATAGAAACAGAAATTCAGCCTATACATCTAGAAGGACCTACACAGAGTGATTCAGATAGCGAAGACGAAGAAGGAATACAAATTATTGATAAATCAATCTTGAATAAAACACGACAACAAATAAAAGACGAACTCCAAAAATCTTTTGAAAAATTTAACATATCTTTAAAGGAACATGAAAATATTTTTCAAGATAATCTTTCGAAATATTGTATCGCTGTGCCACTCCCTGATATTAAAACAAATACTGTAGCACATGCTATAGCTAGAAACTTGTTTGCCCAATTTGGTGCCCCACGAGCAATATTAACCGATAAGGGAGGAAGTTTTGTCAGTAAATTAATGAACCTACTCTGTCGCATTTTTGGAGTAAAACAACTAACTACATCGGGTTATCGACCACAATCAAATGGATCACTAGAACGAAGTCACACAGTCCTCGTAGAATTTATAAAACATTATTCCAATTATTACGATGACTGGAATCGCCTTATTCCTTTTGCGATGTTTTCTTATAATACGTCAGTACACCAAGGTACGAACTTTACTCCTTATGAATTGATTTTCGGAAAGGTTGCTAGAGCACCGACAGCCTTCCCTCCAGATGAGAAACTAGTAACATACGGAACCTATCTTCGAGAATTAATCACACGTCTTAACGAAATAAAATTATTAGCTGCTAAAAGTTTAATTAAAGCAAAGGGACGTTCTAAAATAAAATATGACAAATACTGTAACGAGTTCCAAGGTAAAATCGGAGACTCAGCATACATCTTGAAAGAACCTAGAACTCATAAATTTGAAAAAAGATACTATGGTCCTTATAAAATACTCGACATAACCGATAGAAACAATGTCATTCTTGAAGGAGAAGAAGAACAACGTTTTCAAAAACATATGGACAAAATAAAACTTTCTTACGACTAAAACTCTAAGAATTTTATCTCAAATACTGATTTCCTGTGAAGCGTTAACCATACTAACAAATCAATGGTATTATTACCTCTATTATAATTTTATAAACCCTTATTTTCAGCAACCATGAACGAACAAGATTATGATCTTCTATTAGATCCCGAAGAAACCAAAATATTCGAAAGTCTACAACTTGAACAATTAGATTCAGAAGAAATAAAATTTTTAATGCAAATAATCAAAAATTACATCTATCTTTTGGAAAATGCTAGTTTTAGAACACTTATGGAACGTAGAATAATAACAAAAAACGAGAAAATATTTAAAAGATCGTATAAAAAGGTCACAGAATTTACTGCCTTACAACAAGGAAATATTTTTGACCAAATAAATACCCTTCTCTCAATGAAAGTAATTACACCATCCGATTCAAAATTTAACAACGAAATAATCTTGTCTCGCCAAATAATGACTGACTTTAGTGAACCACAATGGCGAATAGGCATAGCCTTTATGACTTTAAATCGAAAAATTATTTCGGACACACCAAATTTTCAAAAGATCCCAACAATTAAAGGAATACTAAACACCAACACACACTTTTCTATTTTAGAAATGGAAGAATTATATGGGTATATAAGTATCAAAAAGGAAGATGCGTTAAAAACTGCATTTACCACTCTAGTGGGAAAATATCAATTCAATTCTCTTTCGCCATCAATAAAAGGTTCCCAAGTAACGTTTCTAAATTTGCTACGGCGAATATTTCCAAAATGGAAACAGGACTGTTTCTGCAAATAAAATTACAAGAAAACGGATTCGAAACCTATCTCTATGAATATCACATCCACCACATCGTCCCCATTACAAGTTCATCTAGAATATACACTGGACCAGAAATATTATATGATTATCATGAAAAAAGAAGCCTTGCAATTATACATAGTGCAAGAAGATATAAACATCTCATAAATAATAATCCTATATCTTTCTATGATAAAAATAATAACTCTCAGTGGTTAGAAACTATATCAAAGGGATTTACACGTATACAATGACAGAAGAATAAATAAAAATATTTGATGATTTTGAAACAGAAAGAATGAATTCAGAAAAAGCTGGTTTTCTAACAAACTTAATGACATCTTACTATCCATTGTTTGCTCACTACACGTTTGAGCCCTTCCCACATATAAAACATCATATTATCACCAAAACTAATATACCAATTATCACAACAAACAATTCACCAGATTCATATACAATTGACCAAAAACAAGACCTGTTTTCACAGTTGTGTTATTTATCACTAGCAGAAATAATCACGCCATCAAACTCTACCTATGCAAATAAAATCAATTAAAATTTCTTATGGACGTCACATGTAAGAAGATTTACTTGGATGTTTTCTAGACTACACACAACTTAACAAAAGGATAATAGTATCAAACTATCCTAACAAGGATCATGTACAAATTCGACACAAAATAAATGAAAATGCTGAAATATCAATCTTCGACTTAACAGACCTCTATTCAAGGATCGAAACCCATCCTAATGACACACATAAAACGTCAATTGTCACACCAATCGGAAGGTTTGAGTTCAAAAGATTGATTCCAACGTTAAAAGGATTCGAAATAACCTTTTATCAATTATTTGATATTATTTTTGAAAATAATTTGAGCCAAGACATTACATTGTATCCAAAAGGAATAATTGTGACGAGTAAAAACAAGAAGGAACACATCGACACACTATCAACTATGTTTTCAAAATTCGCTCTAAATGGAATTTAAATTCAAGCATCAAATTGTAAGCTCTTTTTAGACAAAATCGACGCACACGATTATATGGATTCGCAAATTGAACCCGACAACACAGTACCAATACCACATCCTTCTTATAACAGTCAACTAATGTTGCATTTTCAAATTTTCGGACATTACTTTAAGGTGATTCTTATCGAATATTCTGATCACGGAATTAAATTAATTAAGCAATCAAGATAAAAATTTCAACCTTCCGAAGCATTATACAACGAAGAAGAAAAAATCTGCCTAGCATTAGTTCATGCTAGAAGAAGATTCAAAACATTTGGCCTACAAAGTACTTAAAAATAGTTTTAATAATTGCTCACGTGAAAATTTTAGAACAAAATTTTTAAAAAACGTATGCCACGGACCTGACAATTTAACCCTATTTTCTTAATTTTAACTATGATAATGTTAATGTTAATGAACTGAATATTAAGTATCTTCAAGAAGAGATTTCTATTAAGTGATTTATGAAGTAAGTGGCAAAAAATAATAATTATATTCGTCATTTATCTATGGGGACATGCAAATATGACAGTTATTTGAAAATCACCCATATATATATATATATATATATATATATATATATATTTGTCCTACCTACACGGAAAGAATGTCATTTCGGGCACTTAAGGCGGGCGCAAAGTAGCACATTCTGTCCGAGAGTATGGGAAGCGGGCGGAAAATACTTTACCGCCCGCTCTGAAAGTATTTTACGCCCGCATGTTAGTTCTTTGCTTTTTTCTGTACATAAATTAATAAAAATAAAGCTTTTTGCTAAAAATCAAAAATAATATAACCAGAGACCGTCTCCAAAGTTTAGTTTCGTTTCAGTTTCTGAGTCGACACGAAACTAAATTGACAAACTGAATTTAGTTTCGAGTCGACACAAAACCAGACTAACTAAATTATCACGTCCTGGCACTTTTTCAGGTGACTTGTCATCCTGACACCTAGACAAGCCTGCACTAGGTGTCACTAGGTTTATCATTGTAGACTTCAAAGAGTAAACATTTATATAGAGTTTAATTTTTAACTAAAATAAGCATTTAATCGTGCGTGCCCTCAATGCCATACTTTCCCTGCAGCTTGGACAAAAAATTATGTTTGCATTATGGGCGCAAAGGTGATTACGACTCCGGCGAGATCACCTATTTTGCGCCCTTGATACAAAAATAACTATAATCAAATTCATCGAAAAATTTAATTATTCTTAAAAATTTTTATTAAAATTCGTCAAATTAAATTCATATATTTAAAAATTTATTGATAAAATTCTTTATGAGAATCGAATTTTAACGAAAAACATTTTATTATTCAATAAATTACTTATTTTTAATTTGAGTTAATTATTATTTCGGTGATGTGATTGTTGATGGGGAGAAGTTCTGTAATTGTTTTTCCAAAATAGATATCGGATTCCATAGGCGGAGTTTGATTTATAAATTTGTTTCTACTTAAAACTTGTAATTTGTTTCTAGATTGTCATTGATGAGCAGAAAATGTGCAACATATTTTCTAACTTTTATTTTTCAGCCTTTTTTTTGACAAAATGAAAAGATTAATTACCTAGTCCCAAAAATGTTCGTTACAAAGTGCTAACTTTCTTGAAAGAAAAAAAAATATTAAAAAAATAACATTGATATAATTTTTTGATGAATAAAAATAGTTTTGTATTATTTGCAAAATAAAAATATTATTTCTAAATAAAATAAATAAATACCTATTATTAAATTTAAAAAGCAGGAATGAAAAAGAAAATAATAAAGAAAAATAATATTATCTATCAAACATATAATGGACAAAAGCATAATCTTGACTAGCTTCAGGTGTGGACAGAATGAAAACGACTATTATTATAGTTAATATTATATATATACAAATATATATTTAAACTTACCCTTTTCCACTCAATTCATTTTCCTTCAATTTATACAGGGAACGCATCAAACGCGAAACACCTGCTTGGATATAATGTAGAGAATCTTCCATTTTATCCACCCGATCGACCGTTAAATTTTCAAAAAATAATAGGACCTCCCCCATCTGAAAATAATATTCCTCAATATTTTCTTCAAAATCGGGATATCTTGCCGCCATCTTCGCCAGAAAATATTGAAGTCCGATTAAATTTTTTTCCGTAAACTGTCTACCAATAATTAAAACGAACAACTTTTCCACCTTTAAACTCATTTAAAAAAACGATAATAACAATTTTTAAGCACAGTAATATTAAAACACCCAGCAATAACAAAATTAACAATGAATTCAACAAACAAAATAACTAAATTACAACATATATGTTGAATGGAATGATGAAAGCAAGTGCGATTAGAGACGATTAATATCGACGACGTACGAATATACACGAATTTATAATTAACACCTAATTGTAATTTTTCTAATTGACGAGAGCCAGTACTCGACACGGGTTCGAACGATATTGTCACGAAATATATATTCTTCTTATTGTGGAGTGATTAATTGTCAGAACTATTATAAATAGTCATTTCTTTATTGTAATAAACAGTTTTGTTTTAAGTTTCTGTAATAAATGTTCAGTGAAGATAATTCTTTTGGTGTATAATCATTTCTTCAGTAGCCACACATTCAAAATAACATTTTTCTTAACGGTTTGGATTGTGTAGATACATTTTGGTCCTTCGAGCCGGATCGTTCGAAAATATACTAATAAAAAAGTGTCGAGTGCTCAAACTTTGGTTCAGTTTTATAAATAAACTGAAATAAACTGTGAATGAATTACTATTATACAAGTTTTTATCAAAGTGACAATGGTGTAATCATTTATCGACGAGCTCTAATCGTGCATATCCAACTGGAACTGGGGATTACATCCTGAAACATTGCTGTGGTCTAAACTCGAGGTGGGAAAATCTAACGTAGGCGAAAACTTTGGAATATTCTGGACACAAGAGTAAAATTTGAAATCGTCGAAAGCAGTAACATTCGTCAGTCAAGTATCTTCATGGTAACTCATCGATGAGTAAGCGTATTGTTTCTTCCATTGTTATTGTATTTGTCTATTGTCTAATTGTAATTGATTTGTCCGAAAATATTGTTAATTCAAAAAACAAGGTCTGAGGCACGTGAGCTTGAAATTTCTCGGCAAAACAGAACAAACTGTAAAAGTAAATTGACTAAATTTTATACTTTCTTAGAAAAATGTTTAACAAATCAAGATATCAGTACCGAGGAAATTCAAGTTCGACTAGAAAAAATTCAGGAAGTGGAAAGGGAATTTAACAATGCACAATTAAATTTAGAAATATTAGCTCCCGGTCCAAATCGTGAAGTAGAAAGAGCGGATTTTGATGAGAGTTATTTTAATTATGTATCATTAGCGAAAAGAATTTTAAAAGAGCGAAATTCTGATTCTGGTAATGTAAATGTTGAGACTGTTGTATTAAATAGACATCTTGATTGAATTGCAATTGTTTTTTTTGTTTGTTTGAGACTAATATTGAACATCATTTAGTAATTGTTTGAAAAAATTAACTCTATTTCGAGAAATGTACAGAACTTCAATGAAATTTTTAAGAGAAATTTTTAAATATTTTTAAATTTTACATAATTATTAACGTGTTAAATATTTATAAATAACCGTGTCATTAATAAAAAAGATGCCAGAACTATCACTAATTAGAATGTCATAAACTACTTTAACAAAAGATAAAGTTGGAAAAGTCGACTTTTGGCCAGAAATCAAGGTGTTCTGGCCCACTGTGTTACGGGATAATGCAGCTCGTGTGTTAGAAAATATTGCAATATCGGAATCGAGTTATGACGAAGCATGGCAGTTGTTAGAAGATCGTTATAATAATAAGAGAATTATAATCCAGAGCCATATGACTGCTCTGTTTGATTTAACGTTAAAGGTTTTGGGTCAGCCGGTAAGCTCGTGGGACACTCCCTTAATTACATTGATTAGTTCTAAATTAGACAGAGCCACCAGGGGGAGTGGGAACGGTCTATTAAGGGGAACACAATACCGACATTCAAGGATTTGACAGATTTCATTCAAGAAAAATGTCAGGTGTTTGAATCAATGAATCCAATCACTAGTGAACCAACTTAACAAATTAATAAATTTGCTAATAAATTTCAAGGAAACGTTGAAAATAAAAATTGTGGAAAGTAATTATTAAATACACAAGCAAACATGTGTTGCTATTTTTGTAACGATAATCATTTCATTCAAAGATGTCCACAATTTCAAAAAATGACTGCTAGTGAGAGGATTCAAGCAGTAAAACAAAAAGGTTTGTTTTTCAATTGCCTAAATAAAAATCATTTGATTAGTAATTGTAAATCACGAAATTGCACAATTTGTAATAAGCGTCATCATACGTTATTGCATATAGAAACACAAATCGAGTCAAAACCAAGAAGCGATAATACGGAAAACAATGCAATAAAAAATTGTCATGTTCTTAATTCTTTTATGGTTCTTCTATCTACTGCGACTGCAGATGTTTTGAATTTTGAAAATAAAATAGTATATTACGACACTAGGCCAGAAAGTTGTATTTCCTGGCAGGCGCGAAATATAAAGCCGAGGCGAAGCCGAGGCTTAATATTACGCCTGCCAGGGTATCCAACTTTCTGGCCAAGTGTCGTATACTATTTTTCTTTATCCCCATCCGAAAGTACGTTTAATAATTAACATTTAATAATAAAAAATAGCGTGATTAATATTCGTATTTGAGTGTTGCCCGCCCGACATTTGCAAAACCGAGGCGAAGCCGAGGCTTTTGCTGGTCGGGGCGGGCATGAAAAGAAAATTATATGTATATAGAATTATGTAAAAAAGTAAAATTTCAGAATTTTTTACGAATTTATTCATAGACTTTAAAGTAACATATATTTTAAGATTAATACCAAATACATTATTTACATGTACTCTTGTTTTTGCTTGTTTTTTGGAGGTTTTATTTTTTACTATCGTTATTGCAATTGCATGTAGTGACGTTGAAAACGCAGTTGTTAAAAGTGCAATTGTCAAATTGTAACTCGTGTGTTTTTTGTGTTGAATTTATATTGCGATTTTTGATCTCCATATTTTCGTTACGCTCGCTGCATTTTGGTTACTGAACTGTTGCTCCGTTTTTAAAATGTAATTTTATTCCTGGTTTAGCCAAAATTTTGTGTCTTCCAATTACTTGTCAATGACATTTACCTTCTTGGTACCGTAAGAAAAATTTGTCGCTGAATTGACCTGAAGGTCTCAGTGAAATGTATTTGCTCACTTTAGAGTAAAAGAGCCTTCCGATTATGAACTGCCCTGCGTATTCATTTTTATTAAAATTTATTGACACTAAATATTTGTCTCCTAAATTTTCAACATCTTCCACCTTTAAGTTTGTGATTTCGTCACACCGCAGACAACCACAGACGCCGAATATAAGTATGATCTGTAACATTAAATTCAAAGCGATTAACCAGAGATTATAACAAAAGTAATACTATTTGGAAACCGAATAAATAAACAGGACTGCCACGAGAATTCATTTCCCTGAAATTTCCTGACATTAAAAAAATGTTCCCTGACAGAAATTTTTTATTTCAGATAACGAATTCTAACAAAAATTTAATGTTATAAAGTTGAAAAAAGTTGTAAAAAGCAAAATTAATGTTTTAATAGTTAACAGATATTTTAATAAAAATTTGATCCATAAATAAAAAATATATATATTTCAAGAAAACCCCGAGAATTTTTAATTATAAAAAAATAGGTTAATAAAAATTCATAAATATTTTAGTTATTTTATTATCCTGAAAATATGGCGGGGAAATACAAAATATTTACCGTGAAAATCCGGATATTATTAATGAAAATAAAATCTCGTTACCATGCAATGAAAAAAAACGTTTTTGATTGGAATAATTTCCCTGACTTGTGGCAACCATGGGAAACAATTAATAATAATAAATTAATTAATAATAAATAATACCTTCATGGCTAAATATACAACATCTGGAGCTTCATTTAAGAAGGTCATGATTTGGTCCCATCTAAGTACCAGCGATTTCTTCGGTTTATAACCTTTCGAATTCGTTTTGATCAAAGCTTTCAGGTTTAGAAAATCACGGATGTTAATTTCGTCTTTTACATTCAACGTCTGTCGCAGCATGCTCCAAACGCTCCAAAGCATTGTTGGCTTCAATTTTGTCTTGAGTTGCTCGAAATAAACAATTAAATTTTTTTCTTCAGAGCTGGACAAAGATTTTTTATTTTCCTCTTTCCATTTTTTGTACGCTGTGTATACCAGCAGGTACCGATCGGAAGACTTTTTTGGGAGCGTTTTACTTTGGACAATAATTTCTGCCTCTTTGTCAAAATTTCTCAACATTTCTTCTTCGTCTGAGGAACCGTCGGATGAAGAGTTTTCCATTTTTCACAAGTCGTTTATTGAATAAACGTCGTTTGTATTTTGCGGTTAAAATTTACGTCACACTGTCACAATATGCGTTGCTATGTGGTTGCTATGCTGGCGAGCCACGAAAAGCTCATAGCCAATCAGAGCGCGCGTTAGTTTTAGCCGGCCACAAAAGTCGCTATTCCCGGAGCGAAAACCTACCGGGATGTTCGTACTTTCGGGTAGGGGATACAGAAAAATATAATTGTAGAGTATTATTGGACAGCGGTTCTCAACCGAACATTATGACTGAAGCCTTAGCTAATAAATTAAATCTTTAAAAAAGCGACTGCATTCTGCAATAGAGGTTATCAATAGTAATGAAATAAATAGCGTCGAATGGGTGGAAACTGTATTAATATCAAAACATTCCAATTTCAAAAGAAAACTTTCCTTTTTGATACTCACTACAATATGCCGAGTTGTATTCGACGGTTCCATGGTAACAGATACTGGAATTTATCTAAACGAAATTCTTATGATAGGACCTACAATTCAGGATGCATTAATTAACATCTTAATAAGATTTCGACCGCATCCAATAGCATTGATTGCCGATATAGAAAAAATGTATCGGCAATTTTGGATACATCCCGATGACAGAAAATTCCAGTAAATATTGTGGCGAGAAAACCCTGACGAACCGATCAAAACATTTCAGCTGAAAACAGTGACGTATGGGACATCAGCGGCACCATTTTTGGCAGTTCGTTGTTTAAAGGAATTAGCCAAAGATGAAGGTTCCTGTTATCCTGAAGCATCGAAAATTCTTCAAAATGACTTACGTGGATGACCTTGTAACTGGAGCGGATTCCATCGAAGAAGTCCTGAAATTGCAAGAAAATTTGATGGAATTGACAAAGAAGGCTGGATTGCATCTATGTAAATGGAGATCAAATAGACAGGAAGTCATCGAGCATGCAGACGACATCTTGGATTCCAAATTAAAGCTGAAGTTAGCAAATAATTCAAAAACATTAGGTGTAATGTGGGATACAAAACAAGATCATTTATGTTTTGAGGTCTCACCGAACCAGCAAGAACCAGTCACGGTGGGCTTGAACCAATTTTAACCCAAAAGTTCAAGGCGTAAACGAAAATAATCGGTGGAGGGAAACTCAAATTATCCAAATTTTAAGAAAAAAATTCTAGGTTATTCAACATAATTCGCAAAAAGTTTAGCTTTGCAAAAGCGTCTTTGCTACAAAATACGTATTTTGTCTTTAAATAATACTTTTTTATGTAGGCAGCACATTTCAACACACAAACATCATAAAATGATCGAAAATTTGTGTAAAAAGTGTTTTTATTGGTTTTTTCAAAATTTACTCCTCTATGAGGAATTTCACATTAATATAAGCTGAAAGTCAAATATAGTGTGTAAAATTTCCTAAAAACTATTACAAAAAAATTAATTTACCTCTTTCCGTTCCGAAGATATGATTATTTGAAGTTCATTTAAAATTTTAGATTAATTGAACTTTTGCTTTCAGACTTAAATAATTTTTCTTAGAACAAAATACAATTCTAAATCAGTTAATTAATGTTCAAGATATAGTGTTAAAAGGTGTACAATAATAATTCCATTTTCATAATGAAATAGCAGCTTCCAATAGTAAATAAGAAATAAATTAGTTCAACATCAGTTTGAATTTTTTTCTAAATAGTCTTAATAAACTTAATTTACTGCGATTCTTTTATAGGATTAATAAAAAAGAGATTTTGAAAAATATTTAAGTCTGAAAGCAAAAGTTCAATTAATCTAAAATTTAAAAGGAACTTCAAATAATCATATCTTCGGAACGGAAAAAGGTAAATTAATTTTTCTGTAATAGTTTTTTAGGAAATTTTACACACTATATTTGACTTTCAACTTATATTAATGTGAAATTCCTCATAGAGGAGTAAATTTTGAAAAAACCAATAAAAACACTTTTTACACAAATTTTCGATCATTTTATGATGTTTGTGTGTTGAAATGTGCTGCCTACATAAAAAAGTATTATTTAAAGACAAAATACGTATTTTGTAGCAAAGACGCTTTTGCAAAGGTAAACTTTTTGCGAATTATGTTGAATAACCTAGAATTGTTTTCTTAAAATTTAGATAATTTGAGTTTCTCTCCACCGATTATTTTCGTTTACGCCTTAAAATCATTGTGAGATATCACTGAAAGGATATCAATAAAAACCGCGAGGTGCAAGATCTTTTGGGTTAAAATTGGTTCAAACCCACCGTGCAGTATCATCTAAGAGAATCATGCTTTCCCAAATAGCAAAAATCTATGATCCTCTGGGATTGATTGCTCCTGTAATTTCGTACGCTAAAATCAAAATGCAAAAACTCTGGAAGAGTGGAACGTCGTGGGATGATCCGGTTCATACAGGAATCATCGACTCCAGAAATGTGGGGACATGTAGTCTCAGAAGAAAATCCAGCGGATGCTGTGTCTAGGGGTCAAATGCCAGAAGAATTCTTGATCAATGATCTGTGGAAGAGTGGTCCATAGTGGTTAAGAATGCCTGAAGAATGCTGGCCAGGTCAAGACTTCACATGCTCAGATTTGCCTGAAGTAAAAAAGAGCATCGTATTAACTGCAAGTCAAAAAACGTCATGGAATGATCTCTGGAATCGTTTTTCATCATGGAAGCGCATGATTCGAGTCATGGCTTATTGCTTACGATTTATAAATAAAACATCAAGGAGATTACAAGTGAACGAGGGATTAACACCAGAAGAATTGACTGCAGCCTCCAAGAAGATTTGTTTACTCATCCAAAAAGAAGAATTTTCCAACGAGATCAAGGAGTTGAACAAAAATGGAAATATTCCAAATGGATCAAAATTACTGAGACTAAGTCCTATCATTAAAGAGGATTTATTAAGGGTAGGAGGACGAATTGGAAGAGCATCAATATCCTATGATCAGCAGCATCCCATCCTTCTTCCAAAAGATCATCCAGTTACCAATTTAATCATTCGCAGTACCCATGAGAAATTTATGCATGCAGGAGTGAACGGAACTTTATATGCAGTTAGGGAAAAATTCTGGCCAATTGATGGAAGATTGTGTGTTAGAAAAATTGTAAATAATTGTATAAAATGTTTTAGAAAATAAACCAAAAGAAATATTGTATAAAATGGGCAATCTTCCAAAAGTACGAATCACGCCGTCAAGAAGGGGGAAATCGCGAGCAATGTATTCCGATAAAGGGCTTAATTTCGTTGGTACGAAAAACGAATTAAGTGAGCTTTACGGTATGCTAAATATAAAAGCAAATTCTGAATTAATAAAAAACAAATTAGCGGATGAAGGAATTGAATGGAATTTTTCGCCACCCCGTACTCCACATTTTGGTGGAATATGGGAGGCAGCCGTCAAGTCGCTTAAGATTCATTTGAAAAAAACAATTGGAGAAACCCTTTTTACTTACGAGGAATTGTATACTTTTATGTGTGAAGTAGAAGCTATTTTAAATTCAAGGCCAATCTCGCCTATGTCAGATGATCCAAATGACATGCAAGTTTTGACCCCTGGTCATTTTTTAATCGGATCCTTCATGGTTACGATACCATCAGTAGATTTTTCGCAGACTCCATCTAATAAATTATCTAGTTGGCAAAATATTCAAAAAGTTAAGCAAGACTTGTGGAAACGTTGGACTTGAGAATACCTAAACGAGGTCAATGTGAGAACAAAGTGGCACACAGGCTCAAATAAAATCATAAAAGAAGGAACGCTGATAGTAGTAAGGGATAATAATTTACCACCCTTAAAATGGAGTTTGGGAAGAATTTTAGAAGTTTATCCTGGGGATGATAGGATTATTCGTGTGGTAAAACTAAGAACTCAAAAGGGAATTTACACCCGTGGAGTGAAATTGGTTTCACCACTTCCGATTGAAGAAAATGAATTTTGAACGTACCGTCCAAGGGGGGCAGAATGTTGAATGGAATAATGAAAGCAAGTGCGATTAGAGACGATTAATATCGACGACGTACGAATGTACACGAATTTATAATTAACACCTAATTGTAATTTTTCTAATTGACGAGAGCCAGTACTCGACACGGGTTCGAACGATATTGTCACGAAATATATATTCTTCTTATTGTGGAGTGATTAATTGTCAGAACTATTATAAATAGTCATTTCTTTATTGTAATAAACAATTTTGTTTTAAGTTTCTGTAATAAATGTTCAGTGAAGATAATGCTTTTGGTGTATAATCATTTCTTTAGTAGCCACACATTCAAAATAACATTTTTCTTAACGGTTTGAATTGTGTAGATACAATATATCACAATAAAACACAAAGGAAAGAGAATCAAACGGAACATATTTTTTTTTAACAGCGTCTATACCAAATCAGAATCAAAAGAATACTGATCAGCATCAGTCACAAATGTCATACCATTGATGACCATTTCACATGAAACCAAAGCACTTCAGTTCGTCTCCGAAAAATAATATAAACATCACGTCGCTACAATATCAAAGATGCTTCACAGCACCCCAGCAAGCGACGATTTCGTTTAAATGTTATGGGAAAGAAATTTTTCTTTTTCATTAAAATGCACTCTCTCTGTTTGAATTAGTAAGATTTAGCTAGTTTTATAGCGAAAAGTCACTAATTCAAATAGTAATGATTTACTGATGGAATGGTTAATGGTGACTAATAATTAATTAAATTCCCTTTTTCAGTATTTTCTTTTATACCTTTTTAATTTTTTTTGTACTTGATTTCAGACTGTTAATTTTGTATTTTTAATTACAATTAGCAAATTTTTGTCTCTTCTTTTAAATCAATTTTTAATAATTTTAAAGTTCTTCTTAATATATATATATATATATATATATATATATATATATATATATTATCGTTGCTCTATTCCGCAAACAATCAATTTATTGTTTGTTTGCGGCGGGTTTTGTTACAGTTTTTCGAATGGTTGAGTTTTTGAAAAAGTCTGCAACTTTTGGGGATGATTGGATTCTTGGGAGTGATTTTTATTTGAATTTTTGTGGATAATTGAGTTTTTGTTGAGGAATTTCCTAATTGTTTGAATTATAGCAAAACATGAAGAATTTTGTAATAATATTCTTATGGATTCTTTGGTCATCCGAAGGGAATTTTTGCTTAAGGGTGTTTGTTTAAACAAAAAAGGGCTCTCTCTCTCTCTCTCTCTCTCTCTCTCTCTCTCTCTCTCTCTCTCTCTCTCTCTCTTCCACTACTCAAAATCCAACATTCCCTCTCTTTCTCATTGATTCTTCATTTCTATTTTTTTTCTCTTCTTAGTTCGCACTCCATTATGAGTTAAGAAAGAGGAGAATTAAAGAATTTTTTAAGGTCAAATTCTAATGTACTCTCGTTTCTTAGTGCGAAGATTAATAAATGGGATTTTTATTAGTCAATTAACAAAAAATATATGGGGGATTTCGCGTCAAGTGATCAAGGGGTCTTTTGGTGCAATGTTTATTTCAATAATTTTTTACTCTTAAACAATTAAACATACAAATTTGACAAAGTACATTTTGGAAAGGTTTTTTCATGCTCTTTCGATTGAAAAAATGAGTTTTCTACTCGCCGGAGCGCTCAAAACCCGGTTTTAAGCTCCGTTTAGGAGAAAATTCTTTTTTTCAATGTTTAAACATTCTAGTCACACTTTACCATTTATATGTCCTTTTGGGAAAAAACCTCAGCTTTCGTTAAAAAAAAAAAATTGGGTCTTTCTCCCCAAAAATTGAAATTTATTTTTAATTTTGATTTTTTTTGGTCAAAAAAGAAATTGATGAATATTAATTATTTTATAAAAAGATGTTATTTTGTCTCTAACTAAACGTGTCCTTCGGACGAGAAACGTAAAAGGTTGTGGATCCCCTCTCTACTTAACTATTATTCAGTTAATAGGTTGAGATCCTTATTTTTAAAAAAGGAAAAGGAAATATAATTTTTAGGTTATGATAATCATAAACAAATTAAGATGAAAATAACAGTAATTATATTTTATCTGAGAAATTACCTAATACAAATATATTCTAATTTTTATGTGTGCAAAGAAATAAAATGATGGTGTATGTGTAAAAAAATGCTTATATATGTGTGAATGAAAAGTTTAATATATGTAAATCGTTGAGTAGAAATATAATACTTACTACTTAGTATTTCCTTCGATTCGTCACTTTAATCCAATGTAGTCGTTTCTTTTCACGACGAAATTATGAATAACTTTATTTATTTCACAGATTCTTTATTTTTAAATTCTTTTCTTTTTAACTTTTTTATTTTTTTATTATTTTAAAGATCAATATTATCTTTTACTTTTTATCTTTTCAATTATTTCACTTTATTTATTCTTTATTATTTTAATCATATATTATTTTAATTCAACCTTCTTTTTTTATATGAGTATTTATTTATATTTTTCCAAACTAAATTCGCTTTTCTCAACAAACTTCTTATTAATTTATTTAAAATTATTATATGATATTATCACTCGGTTGTTTTAAATATTAAACATTGAATTCAACGATCAATTCCGAGTCAGGAATAAAAACAAAACAATAGCTGTTTTACGTTTCGACAGCGCCGCTGCCCTCTTCAGAAACTAAAATTTATTTCACAAAAGAAAAAAATATATAATAAAAATTAAAATACATTTAAAAAAATACAATATTAATTATAAACTAATTTTTTAAAAAATTCATTACCGAAAATTAAACAAAATTTAAAATCGTCACAAAAGAACGTCTTATTCGTTGCGATTACATTTGGACACTGGCGAATAAAATATATATAGTTTTCGAAATATAGGTAACTGACATGAGGTGAATGACCGTGTCAGTAAACAAAATTCAGGAAATGTCAAGGTAACTCAGAACAGATTAAGAATATTTCATTTCATTTATAAAGTGATTATAGCAATTACTAAGATTTTGTACATCTTCCTTTTTATTAACCGGATTTTTTTGTAAATTAATGTGTATCATTTCTGATATTAAACGTTTATTGTAGTTTGCTTCTTTGTCTAATATAAGAAAATTGTTCCAATCAAATTTGTGTCTAAAAAAATCATTGTGAGTAGCAATTACATTAGAAGTTGAATTTTTATGTTCCTTAATACGAACACCTACCATTCTTTTTGATTGACCCACATAACATGCAGAGCAATTTTCACAGTTAATTTTATAAACAGTATTAGTGTTTTCAGATTTTACATTATTATCCTTGCCTTTTTTAACAAAATTATGATGCATGTTCTTATTTTTGCAAGGAATTGATAAAATAGCATAATTATTCAGAATTGAGGCAGTTTTTTCAAAAAGGTTCGGAACATAGGGTAGGAGAACTTTCGGTGACCTCGTGTAAAATATGACGTTTTTGTCAATACGATGTTGAGAATTAGATTCTATAAAAGAAATACGTTTCATTATATGCTTATTTATAAATTCTAATGGATAATTATTTTTTAATAAAATTTCTTTTACATACTCTATATTTTTTATGTGAAACTGCTTGTCAGAGAGTTTTATAGCTCTATCAATTAAGTTAAAAATAATAGCAATTTTTTGAGTCATAGGATGTTTAGAATGGTAATTAATGGTTCGTCCAGAAAATGTAGGTTTTTTATACCAATCAGTAATGAGCTGATTTCTTTCGTTAACAATAATAAGAACATCCAAAAAATTAATGAAATATTCTTAATCTGTTCTGAGTTACCTTGACATTTCCTGAATTTTGTTTAATTTTCGGTAATGAATTTTTTTAAAAATTAGTTTATAATTAATATTGTATTTTTTTAAATGTATTTTAATTTTTATTATATATTTTTTTCTTTTGTGAAATAAATTTTAGTATATATTAGTATATTAAGTATATTAAGTATATTAAGTATATTAAGTTTATTGCACTTGACTGTTGCCAAGCCAATTCTGCAAATTTACAGATTTATGCAGTGGCGTGATCCGAGTTCAGTGACTTGGATGCACCACTCCTTATATTGAGCAATTTACTTTACTTTAATATTTTCTAACTATTTCTCAAAAAGGTTAATAAACTGTTGTCAAAGAAAACAAACACACATAATTCGCTCAGACCTTCAAAAATTATACGAACAAGCTGATAGACACTCTGAAATTTTAACCCATCTACGGTCCAATTTAAGAGATTTGAATGCTTTGACGGAATCGTTAAACAAAAACAATACTATAATTACTTATCTCAATGGACACAAAGTATAGAATCCAAACTAGACCATTTTATCCATGCTATGAATGAAATAATAATAATCATTCTATCCGGAAGAGAAGGAAAATTATACCCAACATTATTAACTTCAGAACAATTACAAGACATAAAAAACAGACTCCTAGAAATAAATGAAAATTACGATTTCCCAATTCAAGGATCTAGAATCCTTGCAGAAGAACTTTCATCGATCACGAAAACAAAAAAATAGATACTACAAAGAGAAATTTTTAATAATTATAGACATTCCACTATTAAAGAAAATTATCTATAAATTGTATAAAATTCACTCCTACTCCATACCACAAAGCATACAAACACAAAACTACTCAGCCTATATTATACCTGAAACACCTTTTATAATTTTATCAGAAGATCGACGTTCCTACATATACGAAGACCAAGAACTACTTGATACCTGTATAAATTTAAACACCTACAGTATTTGCAATAACTATCAACCAATATATGAAACTAATGGTTTAAAATCTTGCGAAAGTCAATTATTGCTTGAACCTAATGAAAATTCCTGGCATTTATGTGATATCAGAATAAGAAATAACATGAAAACGTACTGGAATAAAGTTGCTACGTTAAGAGGATGGTTATTTTCTTCTTACGATCAAGAAATATTAACAATTTCGTGTTCTAATAATTACGAAAGAAAAATTAAAATTTCTGGATTTGGATTGCTACGATTAGGAAACACCTGCGTTGCCAGAAACTCATACATTACCATATCAGGAACATCGATAAAAAATAGCGAAATAGAATACTTATATCAACCAGACTTAAACCTAAACATCTCAACGATATTGACAAATATTCCTAATATTTTATTTAAAATCAAAACAATGGTTACACAAATTATTTTCATAAAATATGCATAACGTACATGTCATATACTGAGTGTATAATTGTTTAAACAAAGAATTGGAGTAAATAAACGAATATGTATGAATATTATAAAATCAAAATTTGTTAACAAAATTTTAGAATAAAATACACTTAAACAATGATGTAAAATTAAATTGGAGATATTTTAAAAGGGTATCTAGACCAAAACCATATTGTGATTACAATACCATCTGTAAATAAACGAAAAATAATTAAAAATAATACCAACTAATACAATTCCGTTAAATTTCTTTTCTCTTTGATATTACCTTATTAAACTATACAGTTTTGCTTTTCTAAGAGAAACGAAATAATTTCCATCCAAATTTTTCCACTATTCCCATTCGAGAGCGATATTTTATTAATAATTGAGGATTTTTCTTCAGAACTTCTTTAGTAACAAAAATGGGAATTATTGGCTCCTCTTCCGAAGTAGGAAGTTTTCGAAATTTTGATTGGGCTTCTAAAACAAGCAATTTACATCTTTAACTAGAACGGGACATATTATTATTATAACACTCATTTCATGTCAATATATATTTATGTAAGTATGTATGCGCACTTAAGGGGGCAACCCTAGTTGTAGCGTGAAAAAATCGACCATTTTCATGAATTAATTTAAAAAAAACCACTAGCATTCTTTAATAAAACAATTTATTTTCTAAAAATAGACAATTTAAACTACAAATTCTCGCAAAAAAATTTTTAAAAAATTAAAAAATGGAGGCGTGGTGCGTGAGCCCGTGAAGGTCTGCGTAGAAAACATGGTTTGCGGTGACCAATATTATAAAGAGCTGGTTCGTCTGAAACACAAAATTCAAATGAATTTAGTTAAAGTAGAAGATAATCTAGTACTTTATCGAAGGATTTTTTAAAATGAAAAACTCTCTTTTTTAAAGCTAAAAAACCATCGTTTTTTTTGTTGAAATCAAAAATTTGAGTTTGAGCAACTGCCATTTTGTCAAAAATGAATTTTTATTTATTCCTTCGATTAAGTACTAGATTATCTTCTACTTTAACTAAATTCATTTGAATTTTGTGTTTCAGACGAACCAGCTCTTTATAATATTAGTCACCGCAAACCTTTTTAAATTTAAATATAATATTTGATTGTTATGCATACATAAAAGTATATGCATAAACTGTATTTATGAGAGGAGCCCCTGAAGAGGAGCCATATATGGCTTGAAACTAGTTGGGATTAAAATAATAAATGTCATCTTTAAAAACCGTAAAATAGGCCTTTTTCATTATCTTACAAATGTGTATTTATGAGCATTCACTTGTCGGCATCGGGAGTGTTAAGCATTACTCATTAGAACGTGCAGTAGAAATGATCAACAATTGACACTCTAAATGATATGAAACTCATAGCGCCGGTAGAGAATAAGAGAAACGTGAAAGAATGCTTGATAACTCCTGTTGACCTCAGAGTATTACTCATCTTATGCATGTGTTTTCTAATTGACTTTAACATAATTATAGGAGATTTTAAGACGAAACCAAACCAAAATTGTAATTGTTTAAACAATTAGATGTTCATATGACAAGTGTATAATTAACTATATTATTATCACTTTACAGTTGTATGTGTGAACATTAATTATAAATAGATTCTTCGCCAACAAAATTTTTATTCATAATAAAACATATGGGGCATTTCATGTCAAGTGATCAAGGTGGAGAAAAATTTTTCTCTAATCGTAGCAAAACTTGGGGCTTTTGTAGTACTCATAGATAGTAATTTTTCGTGAAAATATTTTTTACCTAGTCCAATATTTTCCGAGGGGGAGGGGGTTAAATTTTTGTGTTTTTCAGCACAATGTTTATTTTAATAATTTTTTACTCTTAAACAATTAAACATACAAATTTGACAAAGTACATTTTG
The DNA here is from genome assembly GCA_032872475.1 of Leptopilina myrica (nomen nudum). NCBI lineage: Eukaryota > Metazoa > Arthropoda > Insecta > Hymenoptera > Figitidae > Leptopilina > Leptopilina myrica (nomen nudum). The sequence continues at coordinate 13,855,321 of CM065462.1, read as the reverse complement.
GAAAGGTTTTTTCATGCTCTTTCGATTAGAAATAAGCATTATGAAAAAAAAAATTTTTTGACCAAAAAAAATCAAAATTAAAAATAAATTTCAATTTTTGGGGGAGAAAGACCCAATTTTTTTTTTTTTAACGAAAGCTGAGGTTTTTTCCTAAAAGGACATATAAATGGTAAAGTGGGACTAGAATGTTTAAACATTGAAAAAAAGAATTTTCTCCTAAACGGAGCTTAAAACCGTGTTTTGAGCGCTCCGGCGAGTAGATATTATGAATTTATATTATTAATTTTATATTATTATTGTGACTATGCATGGGTATACGTATGAATTGTTAATAACAAAAATCAACTTATATAATTCTTTAATAATTCTTCGAATTCTTATTATATAAGAACGACTCTAAAGAGGGATATCCAACGTATAGTGACCCCACTTAAGCCAAAGTTCAATAACCTAGGGCCTGTTCAGTTAAATTTGATTGGTTGACTAAAATAGCTCGGTTCCAGATTGGTCTGGAAGACGACATACATTTTTCTAAACATCCGTATTGGCTACTCATTACTTTGCGCCCTTTTTCCGCAAGTGGGGACTATTACATAAAAGCCGGAAAGCCCTCTTCCAAATCGTCATTTTCTTCCGTTCTCTTACCGAAGTAACCAAAGATTTTGTCCCATCAGACAGATGTCCTTTTTATATTATTTTGTAATCGTACTAAAAGACATAGTCTGTTAAATTATTCGTGTTGTCGAATTCTGTATTTAATAGAAGTTCTTACGAGTCGAGACACTCAAAATAATCAGGGTTTTGATGTAAAGCTTTTAATTTCAATACGGTTTTCGATTGTCACGGATCGTTCTAATCCCGTTTTTACTCATTTCAAAATTTTGCCTGTCAAATAAAATATTTGAAAGTAGTTTAAAGTATTTGTGTATTATTCAAAACAACAACTGTAAGTAGTTGGTAAGAATATCCATTTTATACATACCTTTATATACTAGAATTCTTTATATAATAAAAGATTGTTATATTCTAAATCTATATTTCTTTCTATCCTTAAAATTGAGAATAACGTCATAATAGCTCCCATAGAGCTGAAGCAATAACGAACTCACAAATAAATAATTTTCGCAAGACTTACCATCTTGTGAGAAAATTGTTAGCGACTTCCGAAAATACATCGCTTGTTCTCAAACCACGTTATATTATTTTTAATTTTAAATACAAACTTAACATATGCTTGGGATGAAACACACTTTACCTAGCTTAATTTGTTTAAAACAATTTTATAAACAAAATACGACTTGGAGAAAAAAATGATCGATACAAAACTTTCTTATTGTTTCACGTAGAATGGATTGGCGTTAACAGTTAAAAAAAAAAAAATTTTATTAATTTGTTTAAACAATTGTTGTTAAACAATTTGAAATTAAAAACAAAAAAATTGTTATACATATCTTTTTTTTCTATTTGCCAATGAATCCAATTGTTGGTTTTTAATACAATGGCTGGTTTCTTCATGGAACTTAATGGGTTAATGTTGTGAAAAAAGTTCTAACTTTTGCCCCTCCTAATATTTTTTAATGGGATATGAATAAGATTTTAAGTTAGGCTAATACCTAAGAGACTGACAAGTTTCGTTCTTATTATTTACGTTATTATTTTAAGCATATGTCTAGAAATATTATGATTTGATAATCCAATTGCTTTAGTTAGTTTTTATTACAAATTGTTTATAAAGTACAACAAAAATGTTTTGTCCCTTCTAGATATAAAATAGCAATATTTATCTTACAGGTACTCGTATCTTGGAAGGAATCATTCCCATATGTAGTAAACCACAACATTGTCCTGAAATTGATTGTAAACTGGAATGTCAAGACGGCTTTGAGCTGAATCTAGAAAGTGGTTGTCCTATTTGTTCTTGCAGAGATCCTTGCAAAAAAGTAACTTGCCGTGGTGAAAACGAGTCTTGCAGAATGGTAGAGGTAGCGTGCAGTGTTCTTCCATGTCCTCCAGTTCCTATTTGTTTACCAAAAAAAGAAAATCCCTGCCCGAATGGAACTCCTCTTCTTGCTCAGAATGGTATGCCGGCGATTTGTGGCCCACATGGACGTCACTGTCCTTCTACTCATAAATGTGAACTCTCTCCTCTTGATGAATATGCTTTTTGCTGCCCAAAACCTCGTGATATATGTTTTGAACCTCCTCAAATAGAACCTTGTTCTGGTCAAAACCTCAATAAAACTCAACGGTGGTACTTCGACCCAGAACTTAACGAATGTCGTTTGAAGAAAGAATGCAGTATTGGCCATAACGATTTCTTCAGCAAACAAGTATGTGATATTGTCTGTCCAGTACTCTCTCCATGCGAAAAGTTACGTGAAACAAATTTAAGAAATTCACAAAGACTTAGGCGGCCTACATTTTTACCAAGGTTTGAATATTAATATTATAATATCCAAAGATAAGCAAATCATAAATTACTATTTATGATTTGCTTCGCTAAGTTTACTAACTTTACCAATTAAAAAGAAAAGAGCAAATAGTAGAATCCTAATAAAAAATAAACTAATATAAAGACTTTTTAATTGAGAGGATAACCGAGTACCATGAAGTATTGCAGTTATATAGACCATATGTGTGTATAATATTTAAAGTCACTACAGTTGCTTTAAGGTAGTCTAAAGGTTAAAATAACCAACTACGCAAAATTACACTACGCAGCCACGGTGATTAGAACAATTTTAACACGTGTCATAAGCACTAGTACTCTGGCATTCTGACTCAGCGAAATAATCACATGATTTAAGCCACATTGTGAGACTTTACTAGATTTGATAAATGGTTAACTTTTCCAGGAGTTAACTTTAACGTCCTGAAAGTCAACCTTAACTTTTTCAATAATGCACAGAGAAAAATGGAGTATTTAACAAACTATATCTGGTGGGACAAACAGACTATATTTGAGGTTAAATGTTTTGTAAACATCTCGGAAGGATAAATAGATACTCCGGTGATAAAGTTGACTATCTCGGAGGGAAAAGTTAACTATTTAGAGAATCAGGCTAACACTCAAAACCTAACCCTCTAACTTTAGCTATCCAGTTTTCTTAGTGTGAAGGAGCAGAGTGAATTCCTTGTAAACAACATATAAACACAGAAAAAATTTTCTTGTGAAATGAACATGATTTCCTGCTCCACCTATGAGCCACGGTTGTAGTATCTACAAACGGCTGAGTTTGGGCAATACATAAACAAAACCTACTTTACATGGTAAAAAAAATCGATTTTTTTGTTGCTTAAATCTTTAAAAAATACATCCAAGAATATGTACCTAAAGTTTTAGAGGCCAATCTATATTATTTTTCATGTTTTTCGTTGATTTTTGTCGAGTGTAAAAAGTTAAGTAAAAAACCTTGAAGGTTACAACCAATTGTTGAATTGTTATAAATAAACTAGGGGAAATGTAAAAAAAAACTTAATATTTTAATTTTTTAAAAGTAGATAAAATTTTGTTCAGTGACTTAAACTCGCGATTTTTTATGCAAAATTCGAGCAGATTTATAACATTAATAATTGCATTAATTGGGTGGCCCGTCGGTAGCGCGAAAGTTAAAGCGCGTTTTCTCGAATTTCACTTTTTACGAAATTTTACTAACTCGTGGGCAGGATTGACAGAAAACGCCTGGACCGATTTTAATTAATGATGGCTTGTTTTACTCAGTATTAATCCCTCTTCTACTTGAACTAAAAAAAAAATTTTTTTAATTTTTTTTACAATTTCGAGAACCAGTTAAAGTCATTATTTTTTTTCAAAAAAATGATTTTTCTGTTTTTATAACTCAAAATTATCGAATTTCACTATTTCTTTGGAATTTTTTTAGTTCAAATAGAAACTACATATGTAAACTTTAAAATTTTTCTTTATTGTTATGTTTTATACAAGAATTGCGGTCTCTATCGTGCCCACCGTTTTTTAAGTCCAGATGGGCACCACTATCAACAATTAATTTTAACTTATCTATTTTTTAATATTTCATGTCAAAAATTTTTTCACAAATGCTTTAAATATTTACAAAAACATCTCAAAAAGACCAGAGGTCTAAATTATTTTTCTCCTTCCTGAAAAAATTCTTAAAAAAGCGCTATTTTTAAGCTTTCTAAAGTAGGCTCCCCCCTTCAGAAGGTTCTCCGGCAAATCAATTTTCTTCGAAAATTTACCAAATTTTGGGAGAATATTTATTTTTGTATACTTTATAAGTGGCAAAAACCTCAACACGCCTTACCATGCTAAAAACGTAAATATTCAGGTTAGTTTCAACATTTGCATAGGATTCCACATGAAGCATTTGAAAATGTGACATTTTATTTAATTGCTGACAAACTTTTCATACAATTTTTTTTAAAAACTAGTATATTGTAGAGTCAAATTAATAAAATAATATGAAACAGTTTCAAGAGAGTTAACCATGCTTAATTTTTTAATAGAGCACTTTTAAGATAAACTCCATCCTAAAACAGAAATGAGTTTCTCTTCGAAAACATCGGTTTTTATACCGATCATCAATCCCCACTACAACAGTTTCTTTACAACGCCGCTGATTGTTTTATATTCTATGACACGAACATGAATTATCAAGCAATAGGCAGTAGTCTCAGCTAGCATGTTATTTCCTGCTTCAAATTTTAACCATACATCGATTGAGGCTTGTTTCAAAAATTCATTTTGCTTTGAACAATCAATAACAATTAGAGGAAATAGACTTTTGAAAATGTCCTTTGCTAAAATAAGTTTTGAATCTTTTCCATAATAGGATGATTGAAAATTAGCATACATTTCATAAAGTAGAGAGTATTGATTTTTATCAAAGTTTAGGTTTAAATTACCATACGGGTAATATTGTGAATTTAAAAAGAGTTTAACATTTGTAATATTACAATGGCCAAAATGACGCATGTTTTTTTAGTTTATTTTTTCTTGCTGTTTGAAATCCAACAATCATCACCGCCTTGTCCTGTTTGAATTATAGCATTCATATCAGAATGTGCTCTTGTTAAAATAAGTTCATGCTTAGCATTCATAATAATTTTTTTATAATCTTCAGCGAAACCAATAAAAGTATTGCATCAGCTGTCATTCTTGAATATCCAGCATTTTCAATAAAGTTTAGCTTAGTAGATGTTTGTGAGACATAATTTTTCATAATTGTAGTATGTCCAACATGTTTGCATCGATCAATTTCATTTCCACTTAATTCATAGCAAATTTCATCAAACAAAAGACATACAGCATTATCTTCTTCATCTCTTCTTCTCTATATTATTAAAATGTTTCCTAGTCGTTTTGTCGTTTCGTCGGATTCGTCGTTTGGCAACATATATAGATATACATCGGTTCATCGATCGGCATCATAGATATAAATACATAAATATAGTAGTATACACATGTATACTAACACATATGAACTAAACACATACACATGTGTATGTGTATGTTTTGGGTGTATATGTGTGAGTATACAATCAGCGGCGTTGTAAAGAAACTGTTGTAGTGAGGATAATGTAGTAGGGATTGATGATCGGTATAAAAACTGATGTTTTCGAAGAGAAACTCATTTTTGTTTTAGGATTGAGTTCATCGTAGATGTTCTAGGCTTTAAAAGACCGCACAACGAATTTGTTTTCAAAGAGTTGGCAATACTTCCTCTCCAATCGGATGCTCAACCACTCGTTTTTCTATTTGAATTTTCGAAGAAAATTGATTTGCCGGAGAACCTCCTTAAGGGATTAGTAAAAAAGACATGGCTACAGTCATATGTATTGAATGTAGTTAATTTAGAAGATTTTGACTGTCTATCGTTGAAAAAACTCGAAACGAAATTGTTAACAACACCTTGTAAGCATCATACTCTACATAGAGAAATTATAAGTTTTCTTAAAATAAATTAAAATAATTTGAAATTGAACAATGTACCATCATTTCAAAAACATAACCTTAAAATGTTTTATTTCAATACTAAATTAATTATTTAAGTTCTATAAAATATATAGTTTTGAATTTTCTTCATAACTTCCTCTGCAGTGCGAATTTCACGTTTTCGCGCATAGTGTTGGAAAGATCAACGCAAGTGCAATGTTTTTGCTGTATATTGCAAAAAAATTCTGCTAAAAGTTTCAAAGTTATAAGCAATTTAAAAAACAATGTTGTAAGGGTTGAACATGGGTGTAAGGGTTGAGCAACTGTAAAAAATCAATGAAATATTTTGCTGAATGGTTAAAAATGTCCTTCAAATAATAGAATGACACTTGGAAATGAGGAAAGGAACCATTAAATTAAAATAAAATCCCATATTGTGCATTTTTGCATAACATTAGATATTTTATTTCTTAAGAATGAAATCAAAAATTTTTAAATTAAAACAATAAAAAAAGGTAATCGAAAAAATTTTTTTCCTCTTTTTTCGTTAGAAATAAAGTTTTTGACACCTCCTTAAGTCAAAAAATGAATTTCTGTTGCAAGTACGCTTCGTAATTGCAAAATTTTGAGCGGTTCAACCCTTACGACACGGCCTGGCTCAACGCTAACAGCACTCCCCTATATGAGCGATTCCATGTGAAGTGATCAAGGTGGAGAAAAATTTTTCTCCAATCGTAGCATAACTTGGGGCTTTTGTAGTACTCATAGATAGTAATTTTTCGTGAAAATATTTTTTTACTTAGTCCAATATTTTCCTAAAAGGACATATAAATGGTAAAGTGGGACTAGAATGTTTAAACATTGAAAAAAAGAGTTTTCTACTCGCCGGAGTGCTCAAAACACGGAAAATATTGGACTAGGTAAAAAAATATTTTCACGAAAAATTACTATATATGAGTACTACAAAAGCCCGAAGTTTTGCTACGATTGGAGAAAAATTTTTCTCCACCTTGATCACTTGACATGAAATGCCCCATATGTATATATAAAATTAAATAAATATAAATTAAATTGTTTTAATCTATATATATATAAGATGAGACTTTTGTCTGTACATTGCTCAGAACTTAAAATTTTACACATAATTATTCGTTTTGAGCATCCAGGATTCCAAAATGCTAATAAAAAATTTCGTGTATGTATGTATGTATGTATAACAAATTTAATATATTTACTCCTTAAATATCAGGTTTCTTTAGTCATAATAATCAAAATGATAAAAAATATAAAATCAAACTCTATAATTTTATTAACAAATTAATTTCCTTTTTTTATAAATTTAGTCTATCAACAAAAGAAAATTTTACGATGATTCGTGTTTGAAATTATAATCAATATTTCGTTCACGCATACACTCATACACACCTCCTTTTCATACAATCAAAATTGAAGACAATACTAAATCGTTATTAATAAAACATAATCTATATACATATAAAATCTTTGTAAAAAAATTATCATTCAATTTAAGGCGTTCGAAATAAATTTTCCTTTATGTTAAATTTTAAAATTGATTTTGGTCAAGTAATGAAATTATTCTTCTAATAAAAGTTAAATATTATGATCGGAAAATCAAACTTACCACATAGTCAAAATTATAGATAAAATTCTACAAAAACGTAGATTGTTCCTCGTTGAACTTCCGGTTCACGTGCTCGTCGGTACTGTTTCTTCTCCCTTATTATTTTGGAGCGATACGTCTATCAACTTTTCCAAAATTTTACAGCGTGAACAACTATCGACAATGTAGAATTAATTTCACGTAAGTCCGTGGATTCTCAGGAATATATTTAGGCGATTAAGTCCAATCCGAGTCATGCAGTTGAAAGAGAATGAATCTGCCGCCGACAAATGTGATCTCGATATGCTCACAATTCGCTAAATATTTCGAATACATTATTATTTCTTTAAACTAACAAACAACATCGTAATATTTAATACAAATTAATATGAATATTTACCCCAATCGGGCGTTATCTTAGATTTTGGAGGCAGATCAGCACTTTACAAATTTTTTTTACTTATTTGAAAGTTTTATATATCCCTTTAGCATGTTACACATGCCAAAGGTACTTGACCACTAACTTACACAAAATTCGACTATGCGACATTGAAACGTATCTCCCTTCTACTCTTAATCTCCCACCTCTTGCTACATACACACAACGATTCGCCTAAGATACATCCAAATTCTTACAATGCACTCCTTTTCTTTTTTATTCGATGACACACGACATACAAAAGAAAATCCACGCTAATCGTTGATACATTTTTTTATATATAAGATACACATTCGATCCTTGACATCACCATGGATACCGTCTAGAGCGAGCATCTTGCAAGAATTAGCTTGAATATCTTTAATTATACATATATACAAAATTTTAGATCTCTGGAGCTTGACAATACTTACGAAGGTGGAAACGATTATATGTTTCTTTAACTACATTCTCATCGTTTGAATCGACGTTTTACTGACGTTTCCTTGATTTTTAAATCTTTTTTTAAACGATTGTTGCAAATTCTTTTGAGCAAGCTGTACATAGATTTAATTCGAAATTTGTTTATCTTTAATTATCGGGAACAAATCAACAATTTTATCACGAGGAGTTCTACCATAGTGTAGAGTATATGGAACTAACCCAGTACTATGATGAGATACTACGTTTAGACAATTTTGTATTGCAGGGATGTGTTTTGCCCAACTAGTGTGTTTATCGGAACATAAAGTCCTAAAAAGTCGTCCCAACTCCCTCATTGTTCGCTCCACAGGATTCGACTGCGGGTGTCTAATCGACGAAAAAATTGCCTTAACCCCTTCGGCATTTAAACTATTTTTCCATATTGGGGACGTGAATTGTGTCCCATGATCAGACAGTATTTGATCCGGCCTTCCTACATTCGCAAAATAATGGTCCTTTAACTTTTTTAAACATATTTTTGTATTTGCCTTTTTTATCGGGTACAACGAGACCAATTTTGAAAATAAATCCTGAACAACAAAAATATATGTAACACCAGCTACAGAAACGGGTAATGGCCCATAAAAATCCACCGCAATCATTTGATTTGGTTTGGACACCCTCAGTCCGATGATTTAAACATTTCGTCCGTTGACATAAATCGCAACTTCGTGTGTAATTTTTAATATCACGACGCATATATCGCCAATAAAACAATTTACTCAAATATTCGTGCATCTTATAACCTCCCACATGACAAAATTGCTCATGAACCGCCTTTAATATTTTTCCCCTGAGATTTCTAGGCATTGAAACTCTCCAATTTTCATCGCGACTAGCTTTAAAATATATTATTCCATTAACGTCTTTAACCCTTAACTCTGACGAATTCTTTTTTATTAACTCCCGTATATCCACATCTACTCGCTGAGTATCACCAAGATTTTTTAATTCGGAAATTATTTCTTTATTAAAATCAATACTAGAGATTTTCGTCTCACTTGTCGATCCACCCAAAATTTCTCGCTCAAGACTATTAATCATCAATTTCCCTATAAGAAATTGATTTCGATTATCTACCAATGTCTCATGTTCAAAATTCCGGTTGAAAAAATCGGCAACCAAATTGTCTGAACCTTTACAATGAAGAATATCAAATTGATATTCTTGCATGAATAAGGTCCATCTCATTAAACGGGCATTGTGATACGGGGTTGACAATAAAAACGTCAATGGTTGATGGTTTGTAATAATTTCGAATTTCCATCCCAACAAATATATTCTAAATTTCATAAGACAATAGACTACAGCTAAAAGCTCCTTTTCAGACGTTGTATATCTAGTTTCACATTGTGTAAGTACTCTACTTGCTAATGACACAATCCTATAATCTCCGTTATCATCCTCCTGGTAAAGGATACCGCTGAGACCAACATCACTATCATCAGTCTGAAATTTAAATCTCTTATGAGGCAAATAATGACTTAGAGTTACTGCATGCAAGAAATTTCTTTTTGAATTAGTAAATGCCTGCGTGTGTTTTTCCGTCCAAGACCATTTATTTCCACTACTTAATAAATCCCTAAAAGGCCCTATAAATTCTAAATGCCTTATGCTAAATCGCCTGTAATAGCCACAAACGCCCAAAAATGCTTGTAATTGTCTCCTATCCCGCGGACACGGAAAATCAGCAATAACGGACAATTTATTTTCTTCGGCTCGTATTCCCTCAGAAGTCAATCTAAATCCCAAAAAGGACTCTTCTTCCCTAAAAACATAGATTTATTTAAACTAAGGGTAAAACCTGCGTCTTCTAATTTAATAAATAAATTTTCCATATGATTCAAATGCTCTTCAAATGTCCTCGAAGCTATAAGTATATCATCAACGTAGCACGAAATATACTCCTCGAGTTCCTGACCCAAAGCTAAACTTAACGCTCTAATGAAGCCACTACTTGCTGTCTTCAACCCAAACGGAACACGATTAAATTCATACAAATGTCCATCAAATAGAAAGGCTGTATATTGTTTAGAGTCCTGCTCAAGAGGAATCTGCCAATAACCCGAATTCATATCAGTTGTGGATAAAAACCTAACACCTTCAAATTTTTGCATTAATTTCTCTATACGCGGTGGACACTCGTTATCGCAATCAATTTTATCATTTATGAATCGAGCATCTAAACAGACTCTTATTTCTCCATTCTTTTTCACCACTATACGAAACGGATTACAATGCTTGCTATTAAAGCGTCTTATAATATCTAATCTCTCCATGTGATCCAAAACCCCGCGTACACCTGCTCAACAATTATTTCTTCTTTTTTTTATTCCGTTTCCCAATCTACTTTGCGATCCTTCTGAATCATACCATAAAATTCCTTCCGTTTTTATAAGTCTACACGAAGCATTTATTTCACGAGCCATTCTAAAAGTTACAAATCTTTCGAATAAATCTTTTTCTCCTAATCTAATGCGTTGATTCACAACGTCAATTACACATTTAAATCGAATTATCCAATCAATGCCGACCAAAACACTTTTCAATTATCCCGGAACAACTAAAAAGGGAAAATCCAAAATTTCCTTATCAATTTTAACGGATAACTGCACCTGTCGTTTTATTGTGGTTGACTTGTTACCGACGGCAACATTAACCTTCACGTTATTTGCAGGTAATTCTATTATTTTACAATTAGTTTTTAATTGATTATAGAATGCCTCAGAGATAACTGTTACTTCACTACCACTATCAACCAAGATAGGAATCTCAAAAATACTTCGCGAGCTCGTTGCGGTAATTGTTTCACTATTAAATAATTTACTTCATATTCTTGAAGAGAAGTCAAACAAAATTTCGCGTCGCGAAATTGCTCTACGTGATATGCTTGCAACGATTGATCACTATCTTCAAACCGGCGATTCTCCCACTTAGATTGAGCAACCATTATTGCCTCAATCGAATAAAACTCTTTAAGGAATTTATCTTTAAAATGTGAATAATTTACGAAAGGGAAAACTCTTGCATCGTACCATAATTTTGCTCTGCCTATCATCGCATCTTCAACCATTAATAATTTCGCGTCATCAGAAACATTATTTGTCACAAAATATTTTTCAAGTTGTTTAATAAATTATATTGGATTTAATTTTATTCCATCAAATTTTGGCAAAGGAGCCGTAACCTGCATTGATTGAAAATAATTCATTGAACCCGTAACTAAAATATCTTGTTTATCATTTCGACAACCCGCTGTAATAAAACAACTTTGATTTGAAGAATCAATAGATTCTATCAACTTTTCCAAAATTTTACGGCGTGAACAACTATCGACAATGTAGAATTAATTTCACGGAAGTCCGTGGATTCTCAGGAATATATTTAGGCGATTAAGTCCAATCCGAGTCATGCAGTTGAAAGAGAATGAATCTGCCGCCGACAAATGTGATCTCGATATGCTCACAATTCGCTAAATATTTCGAATACATTATTATTTCTTTAAACTAACAAACAACATCGAAATATTTAATACAAATTAATATGAATATTTACCCCAATCGAGCGTTGTCTTAGATTTTGGAGGCAGATCAGCACTTTACAAATTTTTTTTACTTATTTGAAAGTTTTATATATCCCTTTAGCATGTTACACATGCCAAAGGTACTTGACCACTATCTTACACAAAATTCGACTATGCGACATTGAAACGTATCTCCTTTCTACTCTTAATCTCCCACCTCTCGCTACATACACACAACGATTCGCCTAAGATACATCCAAATTCTTAAATATGTATGTATGTCCGTATGTCACAGAATCTTTGTTCGCGAATCACTTAAAAACGGCTTAACTGTTTGAAACCAAATTTGGCAGAATGTTTGACCTTAGGCCAAAGAAGGTTTTTAAATTTACAGATTTAAAAAATATTAATTAGAACGGGAGATATTCAATTTTTTCAAAAAATTAAAAAATCAAAAATTTTCAAATTTTACCTTTTTTTAAATGCTTTCATACTTTGTATAATTGAGTATAACATGTTATTTAATCACATTCTAGAATAGATTTGCCAAAAAAATGTCCTATAACTAAGATGAAAGTATAAACATGATTTTAAAATAATTCAAAAAATCGCAAATATTCAAATTTTATACATTTTAATTAACTGCTTTTAAACTATCTATAATTAAGTATTACATGTTCTTTAGTCACATTTTAGCATAATTTAAAAAAAATAGTGTCCTATAACTAAGATTTGAGTATAAAAATGTTTTTAAAAAAGTTAAAAAATTACAAACTTTCAAAGTTTACATTTTTTAATGAATTGCTTTTTAACTCTGTATATTTGAATAATACATGTTATTTAGTCACATTTTAGCATAATTTTACACAAAAATAGTATGTCCAAGATGTAAGTATAAAAATATTTTCAATATCAAAAAATCGAAAAAATGATAATTGCTATTAATTACTATCAAGCTTAATTCAGTAGTATTTTTGGGGTCTTTAATTAAGAGGATTGTGACTTTAAAATAATGCAATTCATAATTATATATCCAATTCATTCAATATTCTTTAATTAAAAGAACTTCAGAAACTTTAAAAATGGAGATGTTTTAAGACTTTAACTTAACAAAAAACATAATAGTAATTAAAACTATATTAACAATAGAAAACAAATTAAGGGCGTGAGACTTTAAATATTTTAATTTTCATTGTTATTTTCATCATCACTAACGTCAAAAATGTGCCTTCTCAAATTCGCCTTAAATTTATAAATAGATTTGATGATGATAAATATTTTATGAAAAAAATGATATTGCAGGATGTCTAGAATTGTAAGTCACCTATGATACGATACTATCATTATGCTTCTAGGTAAATCTTAAATGGTAAAAAGTTAAGTTACATTACTTTTTGATTAAACTTCTAAAGATGTTTTGAGCAATGTAAAGACAAATCTGAAGCAGGGTGTCTATGTTTGTTTAACAAAATTCCCGGCTGTGTCCAAATTTTACCCGGTATATTTTTTTTAAACAAATTCAAATATATTTGATTTTTAGTAGTAGCCATAAATAAATCTCCAGATGGCAACAAAAATTGATTTATTTTATGAAAATTTTCTTTTTTAAAAAAATATGTTATATACCAGTGCCAGTCTTTGACGGGTTTTAGTTTCTACTATAATACTCTTAAATTGCGCGGGTAAACCGATTAATAGCCGGAAATTTAATTTAACTAGGAAAAATCGGTAATTTTTGTACCAAATTAAACAAGTTATATTATAGTAATTTGTTTTTAAAAACTGCTTTACCCTTTAATTTTTATTGATGTAATATTTATGACAACAGACACGAGTCAAAATTTGGGTTCTACTTTTAGCTTTAACATATAGATTTTATTTGGGTTTTAGCAATCGTAACGTAGGGTCTAATTGCGACACAACTATTTATAACTAGATTCAACTTTGACTCCAAATGCTGGTGTAAATTTAGGATTAAATTTTAATACATTGATTGGAGTACTACAAACACATAAAGTACTACAAATTGACAAATACTGCTCCTGAATAACAAATTTGATAGAAAAATTATAATATTTTTCTAACGAAATAGTTAATGGTTACTAATTATTAGTTTTCCCAGTAAAATTTAATTCCCGGTGGGTAGACAGCCCATCAAATATATTAGCAGAAACTAAAACCCGTCGAAGACGGGTACGACAGCTAGTAAATATATATTATCAATGAAGATGCTATTTAATAAATTTGTATAAGTGGAAATAAACAAGTAAAATGTCTTCCGAGCGAGAACAACGAGGCTAGTTATTGCTTAAATGTACATTTCCTGTAAGAGTAATTCCATCATTTTTAGCTAATCTACCAAAAATGTGTAATGAACTTTTACTCGGTAATATACATAAATCTTGATGTTTTACTGCAATTCTAATTTTATCACTATTATTGAAAGATAAAGATGCATATAGTTGATAAGCATGAATTTCATAATGAGCTATGGACTCATCAAAATTTACTGCTGCTGGAATGTTGAGAAGTTCGTCCATTTTTATTGCAACAGCACCCAAACAATATATAGATTAATTGTCCTGTTGCCGTTTTTCTTCAGAAATAACTCTTAGTTCTAGTTCTTGAAGAAAGCGACGATTCTGAGGTGTAATCACCTTTTGAGATTCTTTTAAACTGATGTGACTCTTGCATGTTGGCTGACTTTTATAGTTTCCACCAACAACAACAGCTCTTTGATCATAAACAATTCCCATTACAAAGACTTTATATGCAATCAAATAGTTATAGTTTCTCCTCTAAAATTTATTAAATCACTATCCTGGTCGACAATTCGCAGCTGTATATTATGTATTGTCTTGGTGACAATCGGAAGATAAATGACGTGTGCAGGTACTTCCACAATCTTATATCCTGGTGGAACGCTAGGGAAGAATTCATGAATAGTGTGGACTTTATGGTTGGTGGCCTAATGACAGTCCCAATTTCTACAGAATTTTGTATATAGGATTCAATGTCTTTAACTTCAATACTTTAAGTACATAACTTTTATTTAAATTTAGTTCTATTGGAGGGAAATATTCAGCTTCAAGAACTGAAGAATTTCCCGTTAACGTTAAAGTAAATGAATCACTCATGTCGCTGTCAGGTTTTATACTGAAAGCTTACAAAAGTTACACACTTTTATATTAGTCCAGTCGCCCTGTGAAAAAAGTAGTCATTTTCGTGCCAAAATTGATACCTGAAGTCTGATTGTGGATTCATATAGTGTGGGGTGGTTGTATGAATATGTATATGTTTCCCACTCGAGATTTCTCATGCTGTGCGTTATAAACCATTTTGAAGGTGCCGAAAAACAGTTTTTTGATGACCGTTCTTTCCCATCAAATTATAGGGGAAAAAGTTGTTAATAAAAGTTATAGAGCTCGAAAATACCTTTAAAATGATGGGTCATATGTTAAAATTGGTCCATTTGTTTACTTGCAAATGAATTTAAACCACTAAAAATGGCACTTTCTTATTTGTTTAATAACATGAACAAAAGTTAACAAATTCTTTCTATATTTTACAAAAATATACCTCTTAAGACCCTTAAGACATGTGCCAAATTTGAATCCGATTCGATAAATTGTTTATTAGAAATTCCATTTAACTAAAAACATGGTTTTTTAAAATGGAATTTCTACATTTTTGGCCGGATGAAAATCAATTTTTTTTGTTGGGTTCTCTTCATGAAATGCCAATCTATCAATCACAATTTGTAACAAATTGAATTTTTACAAAAAAACTAGTTTTTGGGGAGGAGAAATTTTTGGCTTATAAACAAATGAACACTACATCAACAATTTTTACTTTAACAATTTGGCATAAACGCCATTTGATTACTTATTCTTTTCTGCAAATTTTGCAAAAAAAAATTTTGATCTAGGTCAAAAGGGGGGGGAGATAATTTTTTTTTCAAAAAATTCCTGAGCCTTTAATTATTAATATTTTTTATTTTTTTTATTATATTTGTTTAGTTGATTAGTCATACTAATTATAAAAAAATCAATCTAAACATCTATGCACTTCTTGTTCGTAAAAATATATTTCAAAAGTATGCAACGTTTGAGCAGCCTAGATGCTCTAGGATGCATAGTGGGGGACATCATCAGTCGCTCGCGCTAAAGTTGAATTCAAACTTTCAAATTCGTAAAAGTTGTCATAACATTCAAACAAATTGATGAATTTTGATCATTTTTTTTAAACTGGGCTAAAATTTTCTCAGGAATTCAAATTTTTTATTTGTTTTTTGAAAAATTTATAAATAATGTCAAAATATTAATAATTAAACAAAATTTTTTTTGTTTCCTTTTGTTAATTCATTTTTTTCAAATTTTTTATTTTTAACTTCTTGAATTTGTGTTGCTTTTATTATTCAAGAAGTTAAAAATAAAAAATTTGAAAAAAATGAATTAACAAAAGGAAACAAAAAAAATTTTGTTTAATTATTAATATTTTGACATTATTTATAAATTTTTCAAAAAACAAATAAAAAATTTGAATTCCTGAGAAAATTTTAGCCCAGTTTAAAAAAAATGATCAAAATTCATCAATTTGTTTGAATGTTATGACAACTTTTACGAATTTGAAAGTTTGAATTCAACTTTAGCGCGAGCGACTGATGATGTCCCCCACTATGCATCCTAGAGCATCTAGGCTGCTCAAACGTTGCATACTTTTGAAATATATTTTTACGAACAAGAAGTGCATAGATGTTTAGATTGATTTTTTTATAATTAGTATGACTAATCAACTAAACAAATATAATAAAAAAAATAAAAAATATTAATAATTAAAGGCTCAGGAATTTTTTGAAAAAAAAATTATCTCCCCCCCCTTTTGACCTAGATCAAAATTTTTTTTTGCAAAATTTGCAGAAAAGAATAAGTAATCAAATGGCGTTTATGCCAAATTGTTAAAGTAAAAATTGTTGATGTAGTGTTCATTTGTTTATAAGCCAAAAATTTCTCCTCCCCAAAAACTAGTTTTTTTGTAAAAATTCAATTTGTTACAAATTGTGATTGATAGATTGGCATTTCATGAAGAGAACCCAACAAAAAAAATTGATTTTCATCCGGCCAAAAATGTAGAAATTCCATTTTAAAAAACCATGTTTTTAGTTAAATGGAATTTCTAATAAACAATTTATCGAATCGGATTCAAATTTGGCACATGTCTTAAGGGTCTTAAGAGGTATATTTTTGTAAAATATAGAAAGAATTTGTTAACTTTTGTTCATGTTATTAAACAAATAAGAAAGTGCCATTTTTAGTGGTTTAAATTCATTTGCAAGTAAACAAATGGACCAATTTTAACATATGACCCATCATTTTAAAGGTATTTTCGAGCTCTATAACTTTTATTAACAACTTTTTCCCCTATAATTTGATGGGAAAGAACGGTCATCAAAAAACTGTTTTTCGGAACCTTCAAAATTGTTTATAACGCGCAGCATGAGAAATCTCGAGTGGGAAACATATACATATTCATACAACCACCCCACACTATATGAATCCACAATCAGACTTCAGGTATCAATTTTGGCACGAAAAAACACAGGGCGACTGGACTATATAGGTTAAAGCTACTCTTAATATTTAGTTGATTACATAAAAGTTTAAGACACAAGTGCCCACATACATATGTATCATAATTTTGTTGTCTTTTATGATTATATTTTATTAAGCTACCATCACCTAAATAAATGACAAGATCTGTTGGCGGAGCAAGGTTGCAAAAACTGTCAAAATACATTGTTTCATTTTTAAATTTTTTATATGCTACCCAATGTGTTTCTGAACCTTCCTTATTATCAAGATTAATTATTCCTGATTCATATAGATGAGGACCGCTGACAGGTAGTTCATTTCGCATAATAACACCAAGAAAACAAGATATTTTGACAGCTTTAGCATATCTTATCAGATCAAAATCAGTTAGTGGACGATGATATTCCAAGTGATATAGCTTCTATTGCTTTATTATGAGGCTGAGCTTCTGAAAGATGTTCACTAGCTGTATTAGCCTAATTAACAACCCTTGCTATTCCTAAAGCTCCTCCAGCAAGAGTAGCGAAAGAACTAAGTCCAGCAAAAATTGGAACTAGCGGTAATATTCTACCTACTTTAGTAGGTACACGAAGAATTCTAGGTAATAGAACTTTGGATTTACCACCAACATTTTTTATTGCTTTCAGTGCACCAATAATAGCTGCTCGAATTGTTTCTTTAGCATTATTACTAGGAATCATGCTTTTTCTTGCAGCATCAACAATTTTTCTTAGCTCTACCCGTTTCTTCCTACACATTTTTTTACTCTTCTTTCTTATGGATGATTTTCTCCTTCTTTTCATCCCGATACCTAATTTTGATTTAGTTTTCATGGTTCCAGTAATAGCTAAAGCAGCTGCTCTTTCGCCCAAACCTGAATCATTAGCTTTAACACGTTCACAAGCTTTCTCAGCTAATACTTCATCTGCCTCGCTTCTAGCTTTAATATTTTTACAATTTTAAGAATATGCAATATCGTGTTGTTTGCAAGCTGCGTCTAATGGATTAATTCCTTGATCACCACGACACAAACGCTTTGCTAACTTTGTACCAGGGCTACGAAATTGGTCACCTGGTAATGTAACTTGAACGGTAAACTATTGATTATACGATTAATTAAACGTTTTCCTTGAAAGCGACCTTTTTTACATCCTCATGCAGAATCATTCTTAACTCTACAAAGGTTGGTTCCTTGATAATTCATCCAAATGGTTTGAGTTTTGCAAATATTTACCTCTACTCTAAATCTCTACAACAGCTGAAATATAAATTTTTGGAAAATGTCATCAATAACGTGAATGGTGTTGATTATTTTTCATTTAGTGAACATGAAGAAGTAGTATCTCCAAAAGATGCTAAACCAAATTCAATATTCATTTTTGATAACATTGCTTGTGAAAAAGAAGATAATATTAGAGCTTTCTTTTTTATGGGTAGACATGTAAACGTTGACAGTTTCTATTTATGTCAAACGTATGCTCGTATTCCGAAACATCTTGTTCGAGATAATGTTAATTTATTGGTTTTATTTAGACAAGATGAAAAAATCTGAAACATGTATACGAAGATCATGTTAATACAGATATCAGTTATACCTAATTTCGCGATTTATGTTCAAAATGTTGGAAATCTGATAAATATGGGTTTGTTGTCATTGATAAAGACCGTAATTTTAATGAAGGAAGGTATAGAAAAGGATTTGACTGCTTCTTTACACTATAAATACATGAACTTTATTAAATTATTAATTAGTATAGTTTATCTTGTCTTGAAGAAAACATAGTAACACCTCTTAAAAAATTGGTTAAAGTAGCTGACATGCCATTTCAAAACATTAAAAGTTAAAAATTTAAAGAGGAGGAAAATGATTTTTCTTTCTCAACTGCTGTTCATGAGGCAGAGAAATTGGATAAAACACTAATCAATGACACTCTAAATGATAAAAGTACTAACTTTGAAGAAGCAGCAGTTGAAGAACTTAATTGTGAAAAGCTGACAAATAAATTTATTGTATTGTTGAATAAAAACAGAAAACGTTTTTTAGACTACGTGAGGCTCACCTTATATATTAGGAGAATACAAGCAAATAGAGTTTAGTATTAAAATGAGCATTGATGTGTTTGGACATCCTTTGTCACGACCAATGCAAGTCCTGGACAACCTGGGTCTTCTGGAAAAGGTTTTAAAATTACTACAAGTGGACAATACGATATTAATAACAAAAGACTTTGCAACGTGCAAGACGCTGAAGAGCAACACGACGCAATAAATAAAAGACAAGTAAAACAAATTGTTAAATACGAAATAAAAACTGTCTTTGCAGTTACATCATCTTCAAGATCAGCTATTGATGACTTGAATATTCTTATAAAATATATCGAGGAAAGAATAAATGACACACTTAAGCACATTAAAACTGATTTACAACACGAATTACCTCTTCAAAATGCTAAATATATCGCTAAATTGGATTCACGTTTAACAAACCTTGAAAATGAACGATGAAAAGTTAACTGTTGTTAAGGAGTTGCAGAGACAGGATAGAAAAAATTATCCTCGTAGAAAAGTTCAAATGCGTGGCATCGATGAAACCTGGCAAGCGGATTTAGTTGAAATGATACCTTATTCTTATTCTCATAAAGGTTTCAAGTACATGCTCACAGATATAGGCTGTAGCTGTAAAGAGTAAGAATGGAGAAGATATTTCTCTAGCCATGAAAACTATTTTCAAACAAAGCAGAATACCAAAAAATATGCACACTGATAGAGGAAAATACTTTTACAATTCTGAATTTAAGAGTTTAATGCAAGAATTTAACATTAATCTCTATTCAACTTTCAGTAACTTAAAAGTATCAATTGTTGAAAGATTTAATCGCACTCTGAAAAATGTGATGATGCCTGAATTCAGCTTACAAGGCAATTACAAATGGATTAATCTTTTACCAACTCTCATATCAAAGTATAATAATAAAAAACATCGTACTATTGGTATGCAACCCAAAGATGTTACCGTAGACGATACAAGACAACTGCTGAGACGTATCCGTAAACTCCGAAAAATTCCGCTGAGAAGTTAAAAATTCAAAGTCGGTGATAGAGTTCGAGTCAGCAAATTTAAAAATATCTTTAAAAAAGGATATACCCCCAACTGGACAACGGAAATATTCACTGTGGATAAAGTTAAATCGACAAAACCAGTAACATACAAACTTTTAGATTACCAAAATCAGCCCATTGAAGGTGGTTTCTATGAGGAAGAACTGCTAAAAGTCAAACATTCAGATGTTTACCTAGTAGAGAAAGTTCTCAAGACTAGTGGTAATGATGTCTACGTGAAATGGCTTGGATTTGATAACTCGCACAATAGTTGGATTAAAAAATATGACATTTAACCCCTTCAGTGTGTAGCTAAAATATATAAAAATGGTCCCAAAATGTGTAAGACCTTCTTGTGAATAAATTTTTATGACACTTGGTACTAAGGGCTTTTTGGGGTCGCCAATTACGAATCCGGTGTTAGTTTTTAAAAATTCAAAATGGTGGATCTAATATGGGGGACACGTTTTTGAAAAATTCATTGGATTCGCTTAAAACTCGTTACTTAGAGGTTTTTATGGTCGCTGATTAAGAATCCGGTGTTAGCTTTTAAAAATTCAAAATGACGGATCCAATATGGCGGACACGTTTTTGAAAAATTCATCGGATTCGCTTAAAACTCGTTTCTCAGGGTTTCTCATAGTCGCTGATTACGAATCAAATATTAGTTTTAAAAATTTCAAAATGAAGGATCCAATATGGCCGACGATTATTGAAAAATATTTAAATAATTACGTATTAAATTTTAAGAAAAATTTTGGCGGCCTAGTTTGTTCAAAAATTAAGTATTTTGGTATTTTTAAAATGTGACTTCAGAATCATGATCAGCGACCCCAAAAACCTTCGAGTAACAATTTTTTCGAATATATGTTAAGTTGTTTTCTTGTTTTGGCCATGACTTACGTAAGTTCATTTAATTTAATAAGTTATTCTAGTTCTGTAACTTACGTAAATTTGAATAATTGCGTAAATTATTCTAGTTACAAAACTTACGTAAGTTTGATCATTTACTTAAGTGACTGTGATTACGTAATTTACTCTGGCAACGTAACTTATATTAATTACTTACGTTGCTGTAGTTCCGTAAGTCAGGAGAAGCAATTTTTCTGTGATTGACACTAAATAATTTTGTTTTTCAATCTTTTGTTTCGTGTCGACACGAAACTAAATCTAATTTGTCAATTTAGTTTCGTGTCAATTCAAACACTGAAAGGAAAGTCATTTTCTATTTAGTTTCGTTTTAGTAGCGGTCCCTGGTTAAATTAATGTTAAATTAATGTTTAAGTAATGTTAAAATAAATTAAAGTAAAGTTAAAATAAGTTAAAATAATGTAAGTAAATTAAGATTTTTACTAAATAAAGAAGACATAAAATAAAATGTACAACAGGTATTTGTTTTAATTAAAATAACAAATTCTCTCTCAACAAATTTTTTTTACAAAGCCTAATCATCTTCCATAATTTTTGCAATTTTACAATGTCCCTATGCAAGGGTGTCAGTATTACCTTAAAAAAAACCTTTTGTCATACGGACTGAGTGCAATTTTTGTTTGTTTTAATGTTTGCACTTTGTGCAGATTAGACCTGATTGAGTACTGCGTTCTAGATTGAATTTTTACATTTTGAAGGCAATACACATAGTCATCAAAATTAATGTTTTTCTTAACAACGTCAGCTTTTACACCGTTCGCCTTTTTTATGAAATCTTGATTTTCAACGCGGATGCTGTACATTTTGCTCCGCAAGCCAACAAATTCTGTTACAATTTTACCACTGCACTCATTTTTCATTAAACCTAAAATTTTTGTTGTTTGTTCATCAAAACCTCTACTTTTTTTAATTCTACGGCAACCAAGTTTTCGTTAAATATAGTCCTACTGTGGAAATTTGGTTTTGCGATTAGAGCTTCAGCTCCATACCTACCCTCCTACTTTGTCACAAGTTTAACATCAACGTGTTTTCGCATGTTGTCCATTATTTTTCCATATACCGCGTTGTTCATTAGTTTGAGTAAATTTTTCTTTAAACTCATTACTGGCATTATTTCCTTTTGTAGTGTTAAAATCGATATAACTTTTTAGCTGTATAGCTTGTTTAAACTTCTAAACGCGATGAATATGAACTTACAGCAGACCCTTAGCAATGGCTTGCTTTAAAGCACGGTAATGGAGAACGTGCTTCCGTTTCGGTAGGAGGGTAGTTAGGAGCTTTTCCTCCTTGGATCCTGGTGGCTTTAAGTGTTTAGGGCAAAACGGAAAATCGCTATGTTTTTTGTGCAATTCATCTGGGTAATCCAAGTCGACTTCTAAAATATATCCATTTGGCGCATCATCATTATCTACAACGTTAAAATCAAAACTATCGTCAATATTTTCTACTCACTCAAAGCCACCATATGGAAGCGATTGCACCATTGCCCAACCATGCAAGTTATTTGCTTCAAAGTATACGATGTAAGACGTCTCTTCTTTTTCATTAAAATTTTCCATATATGGATTATTAGCTTCCGCGTAACGATTAGTGCATTGACTCACCCCTCCCCGTAATCCACGTTCGATGAACATTACCATATCGATATCTGTAAGGAGTTCGAGACTTACATTTGTATACTTCAACATGGCATCCCAAGTTAGTTCGGGTGTTGTACAATAATGCGCTTGATCGAGACCGTAATCGAATAAACATTGATTCCTAAAATTCTTGAATATATCTGCAAGTAACAAAACATCAGTTTGCATATACAAATACACGTAATCACCGAGATTTTGACAATTGAATTCATTCCAAACTTTCTGAGCATGTGTATAATCTTCGTCGGAGATATTTGAGTCGTTTAAAGTGCTATAGAATCTTTCTTTACGCGTTAACAATTGAATTTTATCGTCGCTATAACTAGAAAACATCGAATTAACAATCTTGTATTTGTCGAGGTAGGATGCTAATTTGTACAATGTTGATGCCATAAATTTAAAAGAATCAATAAATCAAAATTGGATAATACTAGCTTTAACATGTAAAGTAAAGCTGATATACTTTTCTTTGTTTATGGAAAGAAGATCAATTTTATCTTCAAATTTAGTAGCAATTCTTTAATTTAAATACAGGCTCTAGATTTTCTTGCAAGTTTTTCAATTTTTTAGAAAACCATTGGGCGAGATCTTTTTTATCTTTTGGAGACGCTTTGTATGAAGACAACGAGTCATTAAAACCACACTTCGAGTAGTATCCAATAATAAACAATTTATGATTTTGAAAGACTTCGGTATTGCTTGGTTCTTGTGGTTTTTCAGCAGGAATCAAAAGGCTCTCACAGTCAGCATAAATAATAAAAGGTAGTCGCTCCTTGTTTTAAAAAATTTTGAATTCAACAGAATTTTTACCATGTTGTGAAAGCCTAATTCTCGTATCATTCATATTTCTGCACGTTTCTTTATATTCTGTGTGTTTTAATTCATCTCCAAAATAATGAAAACAACGATCACAGATGTTCTTCTTATTTTTTTCTTCGACAATTGTGAACCAACAAGGGCCAAAAACCGCGGTAATATTTTAAGCCCAAAAAAGCGTCTAAAAATAGGGATGTAGCCCAAATCGCGGTTTTTAGTAACGTAATTTTGTCTCATTAGAGGTTTTTGACGAAGAATAGATATTTTTTATACAAGTAAAATATGTACTTTCAAAAAGTTAATTTTGTATAAAATTAACGAAGTATTAATTTTAATATCTTTTGTTATTTACTTGGTTGAAAAAACCAGAAATATGATTTTTCGTATATGATTTTAAATTAAAGTTGCCATGCATCGACATAAAGCCCAAAAACCGCAGTCATTAATTAAAATATAGCCCAATCGCTACTTGTAGCGATTTTAAAATTTAGGCCGCGAAATATATCGCGGTTTGTAGCCCAATCTAGCAACCCTGCACACCCCACTACGACGCGCCCCACCACTCCCTAGTCGCGCGCAGCACCCCTCCTACCTCATTACATCGTATTGGGATCTCTTGTGGGGGCGTGGCTTAATAATTTGACTTACTCTCAGTAGTACCATTTTTCGACACCGCGTTAAAAAGCTACACTGGTTGGTGGAAGCTGGACAAGTTTAGACAAAACGACCTACTGTCAAAGGTTTCAAAAATTTTGAACAGAGAGCGCCTCACAGTACAAGAGATCCCAATAGTAAGCGCCGGCTGCGGCGATATTTTGAAAGTTCTCATAGGTCTTGCAGTCGGTATGCTAGAACACTGACGCACATAGTCAGTTAGAAATCTACATTACCATCAGTCGGTTGATTACCAACTTTTTTAATAGGAATCAATTAAATCGGTCGGTAATTTTGGCTGGGTATTTAAATACCCTAACACAGTTGAAAATTTAAGAATAAAAATTTAAATTTCCCACCAAGTGGTTTAAAACTGAGCAAAAATAAAGTGGCGCCATCTACCTGCAGATTAAAAAAAACTGATATCATTAAATTGAAGTCAACTGTTTGAATAGTTAAAGTTAGCTTATTGAAAAGTTGAAGTCCATTTTCTGAATCGTTGAAGTTAACTGTTTGAAAAGTTAATGTCAACTATTTAAATAGTTAAAGTTAACTTCTTGAAAAGTTTAAAGTTATTTTGACTTGTATCATTGTGTCCTTATAATACAATGATTGTATTTTTTCTATACTTTTTGTATCAAGAAAACAATTATACCTGTCAAATTAAAGTCAACTATTTAAAAAGTTGAAGTTAACTATTGTAAAAGTAAAGTTAACTTTTTGAAAAGTTGAAGTTAAGAATTGAAAAAGTTAAAGTTAACTGTTTGAAAAGGTAAAGTTAACTTTCACAAAAGTTAAGATTAACTATTGAAAATATTAAAGTTATCTATTGAAAAAGTTAAATTTAACTTTTGAAAAGTTAATGTCAACTTTTGAAAACATTTGAAGGTTACTTGTAGAAAAGTTAAAGATAACTATTGGAAAAGTTAACCATCTACCAAATCTATTAAATTCTCACAATGTCAATGAAACCATGTTATCAATTTACTGAGATAGAAAGCTAGAGTGTTAGGACTGTAATCGTTTTTAATTAACTCAGTATAAGCATGATAACCTCAAAATGTACACTAAAAGACTTTTGGATCTGTAGCGCAACAATATATGTGACAGCGGCTCCACTACAGTTTTAGTGCGCTGCAGTACAATTTTGGGTGTGTGACTGTCCAAAATGTTGGTAAGCAGCTTAACAAAGTAGTGAGTAAGCTGCCATTGGTTTGCAGCTTAACAATTTTAGGACTTTCGCGCGCCCAAAATTATACCGCAGCAACCCAAAAGTATAGTCTTATAGCGTTAAACCAAAATAGTCAGTAGCAGCCTATCGCAAGTCTGCTCCTGACCCAAAGCTCTCTCAGTGTAGTATATATTTTACATGAATTCATATTTTTAAATATTTAACAGAAATTAAATTTTCTCAGTTTAAATTTATTAACTTGTAATTTAAATTTCATATGAGCCTCTGGAAAGTAAAACCACATATAAAATTTATTCAGTCGTTTTCATTGGCCTGTAATACCAACCTTACGTCGAAAAAAATTAGATCTTGGTTATTAACACAATTCTATATAGTTTTTCAGTTGTTTTTTCATATTCAAAAGTCAAAAATTGTTTTTACTTATACACTTTTTATTCTTAACGATAAAACATTTGTCAATTTTAAGTTTTTCCCACGCATAAAAAAGGAACATAAAAAATCAGTCCCTCTGTACTTTCGTCTACTACCTTATATGTTATTCACATACTTTTGTTTTGACTTTAACAAAGACAAAATAGACAAATATATCTTGAGCAATGCGTAGTCTTTGCAGAACTCCATAATATTAAAACAATGTAAACTAAAGCATCGTCGATGTAGAGGTTATGTATTGCTTAAGTAAAAGTTATTAATTGAGGGCTTAACTTTACACTTTTTTAACTTTTTTGGAAAAGTTAACCATTTATCAAATCTAGTAAAGTCTCACAATGTGGCTTAAATCATGTGATCATTTCACTGAGTCAGAATGCCAGAGTACTAGCGCAGAAGCTTATGACTGTAACCGTTTTAATGAATTCTGTATAAGCATAAACTGTAGATGCAAAAGTGTCATAAGTCAATTTGTTTTCAACAACTCAAGTAAAAGACTTTAGATGATAACTGTCACATTAATAGACAGAGCATTAAAGTTAACATTTGGAAAAGTTGAATTTACTTTGTAGAAAATTCAAGTTATCTTTAAGAAACGTTCTATATAACTTTTTTACATTAATATTTTTACACTTAATAAGATATATTCTGACAGTGAATGTTTTCATGCAGATATTTACTAATCTTTACGTGAATAATGACGTTGCCTGATAATGTTTAAGCCGGTTTACACTCGATTTTAAAAGGAACAAAGGAATCGAAAGAAAAAATAAAGGTTATGTTATTCAGTGGTCACATGTCCCATATACACTCAGATGCTTTAATGCTGTCCTTCCGGTTTGACGGTATTTTGCAAAGTCGTATGTCACGAACTAAGAATATTTTATAGAAATGACACGACTTTTCAAAATTCCTTTAAACCGGAAGGACAGCATTAATGCATCTGAGTGTACTTTACTATGAAAATACGTCACGCTGAATAACATGACTTTAATGTTGGTTTCAATTTGATTTTTAAGAAGAAAGGTTGTCATTAAAGAATTTTTTTTCTCGCAAGAATTAAGGAATTGATAATACTGATTTATTGTTAAATTCAGTATCAAGGAAGAGGAATATCAGTTGTGACGTCACGAAAAAGGCCGTTTTTCAAGAATTCCTTTCCTAATAAACCATATGAAACTTTTACAAATTGATTAACAATTCTTATAATATTGTAACGTGCTGTACAATGACGTCATATTTAAAATTTTCGTAATTTCTATAATTTATACAAAAGCATATTTTCAAGAAAATATCTAAACTAAAAGAAGATAGTTATAAGCCGAAAAATCAACGCTCTAAAATTTTAAGTTTTGATCTTAGAGTATACTATCTTTATCTCCACACACAAATAGAGACTTCTTGAAACTATGTCTTTTTAGTCTAACCGCCAAAATGAAGATAACATTCCATTAAGAAAAACCATATTTTATACAACAGTCCCTTTTTACACAATTTTATTGACATATGTTTTTACGTGAATAATATTAAATTCTTTTTAAAAATATTCTATTTAAATTTAAACAATGTTTCTAAAATTCGAAATGTCAAATTAATTAATTATTATTAATTAACAATAAAAATTATTAGTCAAAGATGTATTTTTGTCATATTTTATTCGTCTAATCGTAAATAATAATATAATATTGAGCTTTCGCTCCGCGACGCAGAGCCTCCTCAGATAACAATTCAAAACACGAGTAAAAACAAATATTGCACATAATCTTATAAAAAAAACTCTAGTTTAACAAAAAAACATATGTAACGCCAACAAGAAAAAATATTATGAATAAAAACAGAAAATAACAATAAAGAGATAAATAAAAACCTCCTCTTTTTAAGTCACATGTTTAAAAAAACATCTGCTAACATGTGACTAACGGTCGGTAAGTACGAATCTGCATTACCGACTGAAATGACGCAGAACCGACATAGCTATACTACTTAAGTCAAATTATAAATAGATTTTAACGTAATGTAATGCCGTTACTGCACCTGTTTTACCTATACGTCAAAAAAGTAGGTCAAATTAGACAAAGATTTTGACGTAATGTAGGGCGATTATTGCACCACTTTTTGACCTGTGGATAAAAAAACAGGTCAAATTGGACGTAAGATTTGACATTCTTACATTCACTTTCACTCAAAAATTCTCGCTTGTCACTCTCACTTTTACTATCACTCAAAAATTTCTTAATTTCACTCTCACTTTCACTCAAAAAATTTTCACTTTCACACGAATATTTTCAATTTTCACTTTCACTTAAAAAATTTTCACTATTACTTTTACTGTTACTTTCACCTGAAAAATTCTCACTTTTCACCCTCACTTTCACTCAAAAAATTTCCACTTTTCATTCTCACTGTCACTTTCACTTTCATTCAAAAAATTCTCACTTTCACTCTCACTTAAAAAATTCTCACTTTTCACTCTTACTTCCATATAAAAAATCATAACATTTTACTCTTACTTTCACTCAAAAAAATGTCACTTTTCACTCTCACTCTAAAACTTTTCACTTTTCACTGTAGTGCATTCTATAGAATATTCTATAGAATTTAACTGGAAATAATTTATAAAATTTGTATAAAAGTTAAGAAATATTCAGTTATATTCTATACAATACTTGATAGAATGTTCTATAAAGTTATTCTTTATAGGAGGCATTTCATGTCAAGTCATCCAGGGGTCTTACAGTGTAATGCTTATTTCAATAATTTTTTACTCTTAAACTATTAAACATAAAAATTTGGCAAGGTACATTTTAAAAAGGTTTTTTCATGCTCTTTTGATTGATTTTTTGGTATGGAAGTAAGAGTGAAAAGTGAGAATTTTTTAAGTGAGAGTGAGAGAGAAAGTGAGAATTTTTTTAATGAAAGTGACAGTGAGAAAGAAAAGTGGAAATTTTTTGTGTTAAAGTGAGGGTGAGAATTTTTTAGCTGAAAGTGTCAGTAAGAGTAAAAGTAAGAATTTTTTTAATGAAAATGAAAAGTGCAAATATTCGTGTGAAAGTGCAAGTGAGAATTTTTTGAGTGACAGTGAGAGTGAAAATTAGGAATTTTTTAAGTGAAAGTGGGGGTGAAAGTAAAAGTGAGAATTTTTGAGTAAATAAGAGTAATGAACGAATTAACAAATTCATTTATGTTATCATCATTAGAATTAATAACTTTAAAGAAAAAATTTGTATGCTGCAGTAATCCTCTATATTCTTTTTGCCATTGTTGTTTTTTGATAAAATTTAAAAATATTTGGCAGAAATGTACAAAAATACAAAAAGTGTTTGACAATTACACACTTTGACGTAAAATACATTAGAATAATACACTACAAAAGAAATCAGATCTGAGGAACTTTTTTTGCATTAAAGTAAATTAAATTTACTCACTTTAACAGTAAACATTTTCTATTCCATTTGTTTAATTTATATTTCAATTTATAATTAACCAATTAAAAATTTTTTTTATACGAATCAATATTATAACTCATTACTTAATTTAGTGAATGCATGCATTATTTTTACTAACTTTACAGAAGATAGTATATCAATTTGGTTTGTACAAAAAATCAATAAATATATTTTCAAACAATACGAACGTTAATTAAGTATTATTGCAAAAGAAATAAGGAAAATTAATAAAAATCAATTTATAAGACAAACATATTAAATAAACGTTTTTTAAGGGCAATCGTGTCTCAACGCGTCCTAGCGGAGCGCCGCGGCAGTCCGAGCCGAGGTCTGAGCGCTTGCACGCCCCTCTTTAAAATTATATCATTTGCTCAATTATTAAACGTACTAAGATTTTATTTTTAATTAAAGTGTAGAAAAAATAGATTTCAGTAGTTTTTGATTTTTCTCGTTACTAGTCCAGAAGTCACTTGAAATTTTAAGTGTTTAATTAATTAACAATCATTTTACATAAATAATTATGAATTTAAAAAAATTTTATTGTTATTAATAGAGGCAGTATTTTTGTATATTTCTTCCAAATATTTTAAAATTTTATCAAAAAACAATGAATAGTAAAGGACCCCGCACAAAATGCATTGGAATTGGCTTACCGTTAATTTTGTTCAAATTTTCAGAATTAGTAGTTCTAAGTGTCCTAATTAAAGATATAATTTTGTTAAACTCAAAACTTCACTTGTTTGGCTGAAAACAGGGGGTGAAAGTACCCCCTGTCTAAGGCATGAAATGAACATTTCAGTGCTTTTAGCCAAATAAACCATTATTTTTGGTAAGTTTAATGTCAGAAGTCACCAATATACATAAAGAGAGAACTCTTAATGTTAAACAAATAAAAATGTAAAATATCAACCCTCAAAAACTACCCCTTGTACAGTTAAAACCATATAGAAAAGGAAAAAACTATTTTAATCACAGAAAATATTTTTATAAATAAAATATTGACTTTTCATTTACTAATACATATGAGATGTCATATTTACCCTTACAAACAACCCCAACAACAACAACAACAACAACAACAAAAAGCAACCCCTTTTATATTTTAAATAAATCCAGTAAACCAGATAAATGAACAGTTTAAACAGAGAAAGACTTTTGAAAATCGACTGGAAGTAATTATTTAATCTTCCGTGATTTTCAGTGCAATGTTCAAAATAAAAAAGTACCCTTATGAAAAAAACAACCCCTTAAGATTTAAAGTGAAAAAAGTAAAAAATCCATTTCAACCAAAGAAAACTATTAAAAATAGTAAACAGTTTATTATGTTTAAAAATCTTATAGTATGTAATTCTTGCCTTTAAACTGTATTGACTATATATGTGTTTTCGTGTGAATGACGCCAAATGGTGAAAGGGTAGGAACACCAGTGCGAATATCGATATGTACAATAGTATAAAGTAAGTATAGCATAAGCAGTACATACAATCTTCCTAATATCATATGGCTCCGTCTTTGTATTGTGTTCTGCGCACGGAAGACTGCGCCTGATATTATTTTGAAGATGGTCCCTTTCGCTTTGGAGCGTCACATATATGATTTCTTTCATCAGCTCATGACATCGCTTGAAAGGCAACATTTGTTACCAGCTTACTGTATATCCTACAATATCTGGATTAAGAATATGTTAATCATTGTTTAAAATATTGTAGAGTACATTATTTAAACACATTTTTAGAGTTTGATTGATTTTTGAAAGATATTAGCATAGCATCGTTGTTTCAGATTGCGGGTATTTTGCAATACTTACTTTATACTATTGTACATTTCGATAATTGCACTGGTGTTCCTACCTTGAAGTAAATAATAATATAAACAAAATGCGTTGCTATGTTTGTAATGCAGTTTTTCAACCTAGACAAATGTCATCTATTGAAGGAGAAGAAAATGTTGATAAGAGCGAAATTGCAATTCGTTGGCGAGAAGAAAGAGGCTTTCCACCGCTTGCAATTGGTATTAATACACGTGTATGCATAACATGCAAGCGACTTATTAATATTGAAGTTAATGAAAATGAAAATAATCCATCTTGTTTAAGACTTAATGTCTTAACGCAAACATCGAGCCATACGTGCCTTATTTGCAATCGGATAGATAATGTAGTACGACTTTCAGACGAATGTCGTGTTAACATTTTTGTCCTGAAAGACATTTACGTTCAAGAAAATGTTAGGTGTTGTCCAGAGCATTTAGATGAATACGGTTTCATCCCTGCAGATCTCATGCAACATCTTCGTTTTATAAATAGATTTTATTGTATTAAAGGTCCTCAGTTATTAAAGTTTTTAAATGGTCTCAGCGGTTCTGTAAAAAAAAATTCGAAAAAAAATTCGTAGATAAAAGCGATTTTTTGGACGATCAGTTCAAATCATTTTCTCCAATAACTAAGGAACAATTTCGAGATTTATATTCTCTATTCGATCCAGCGCAACTGGTACCAGGTCAGAGATATATTTCAAAGAAAGACCTTTTAGTATTTTTATGCAAAATGCGGCAAGGTCTACCAGATGAATTTCTTTCAGTTGTTTTTAATTATCCCAGCAGACAAAGTGTTAGTATGGCTGTTAGTAAAGTAAGAATATTTTTAATGGAATCATTTGTTCCTCAAAACATTGGACTTAACGCAATAACGAGACAAGAATTCATAGAGAGATATGTACCTGATTTTGCAAATACATTATACAATCCGACACCAGAAAATCGTAAAGCAATTGTCATCATCGACGGTACTTACGCAAAAATTGGAAAATCTAGCAATTTTCAAGCTTTACGACAATCGTTTAACCTTCACAAGAGTTGTCATCTTGTTAAGCCCATTCTTTTGGTGTCAACGAATGGATACATTCTTGACATTCACGGACCATACTTTTCAGACGCACGAAATAACGACGCCAACATTTTAAT
The DNA here is from genome assembly GCA_032872475.1 of Leptopilina myrica (nomen nudum). Taxonomy (NCBI): domain Eukaryota; kingdom Metazoa; phylum Arthropoda; class Insecta; order Hymenoptera; family Figitidae; genus Leptopilina; species Leptopilina myrica (nomen nudum). Next base: position 13,822,604 of record CM065462.1, on the reverse strand, counting down.
ACAAGAATGTGAAAGAGATGGTGCTCAAATCAGAGAATGGTTAGACGAAGGCGATATAATTATTTTTGATAGAGGGTATCGCGATGCGATTCCTTTTCTTGAACGGATGGGTTTAATACCCAAAATTCCACCGTTGTTAGGTCGTAATGAACGACAATTCTCTACTGAGAATGCGAACGAAGCTCGGTTAATCACAAAAATAAGATGGTTAGTAGAATCGCGAAACGGGCACTTGCAATCTATTTTTAAAATATTTGGTAAACCCATATCAATGACAAGGGTTGAAGAAGAGGAACTTTTCCGAAGAAACGCACAGTGGGTGCATTTAAACGAAAACGATCTTCCATATTTTCCTCATCTTTCTATGGAGTATTTGCGTCACTTGACATTCGGGGTATACCAAGTAAACTTGGCACCATCTTATATTCAGGATAAAGTCCATAGAGATGGTAATGAAGAATTACAACTAGATGCTTTGATGAATGAACCTGGTTTAATAAGAATGCGCATTTATTCCAGATTTCGAAATGCTACGCGACATCAGCTATGGATACTTTATGATCTTGAAGAAAATAGAGGTGAACAGCAGCAACCTATCCGTGGTTACTATTGCACTTGTAAGTCGGGTGCAAGAACTTTAGGTTCTTGTGCTCACGTTGCAAGTGTTTTATGGTACTTCGGATATGCTCGTCACGAAGAACACGTGAAATACCCTTGGACGGATCTTTTGGACAGCGTGTTAGATGCAGGAAACAGAAACAACCCTGTCAATGAATAGTTTTTTTGGATGCATTGCAGCAAAGTCCTTAAAATAAGATTTGCTACTAAGTGCAACTTGTATATATGTAAATAGGTGAGATTTTTTTTTTAACAAGAAAAGGAGTAAAAAATCTTGTACCTGCAGCCTCCACGTGGCGTACTCTGGGTAGAAAATGTTTTTTTAGCGAATGCAGGCATGTTTTTAAACAATATAATAAGATTGAAACAAAACATTTGAGAGTTTTCACAAGCCTAAAGACATGCAATATCTTCAATGAGTTATTTTCTTTCTATGAGCCTAATACTTAGAGGGATGTTTATTATAAATAGCGTCGAATATTTAAAATAATATTTTATTTTTGTTACATGTAGGAGGTAGTTTCTTTAACAACTACAAGCATAATAAACTGTTTACTATTTTTAATAGTTTTCTTTGGTTGAAATGGATTTTTTACTTTTTTCACTTTAAATCTTAAGGGGTTGTTTTTTTCATAAGGGTACTTTTTTATTTTGAACATTGCACTGAAAATGACGGAAGATTAAATAATTACTTCCAGTCGATTTTCAAAAGTCTTTCTCTGTTTAAACTGTTCATTTATCTGGTTTGCTGGATTTATTTAAAATATAAAAGGGGTTGCTTTTTGTTGTTGTTGTTGTTGTTGTTGGGGTTGTTTGTAAGGGTAAATATGACATCTCATATGTATTAGTAAATGAAAAGTCAATATTTTATTTATAAAAATATTTTCTGTGATTAAAATAGTTTTTTCCTTTTCTATATGGTTTTAACTGTACAAGGGGTAGTTTTTGAGGGTTGATATTTTACATTTTTATTTGTTTAACATTAAGAGTTCTCTCTTTATGTATATTGGTGACTTCTGACATTAAACTTACCAAAAATAATGGTTTATTTGGCTAAAAGCACTGAAATGTTCATTTCATGCCTTAGACAGGGGGTACTTTCACCCCCTGTTTTCAGCCAAACAAGTGAAGTTTTGAGTTTAACAAAATTATATCTTTAATTAGGACACTTAGAACTACTAATTCTGAAAATTTGAACAAAATTAACGGTAAGCCAATTCCAATGCATTTTGTGCGGGGTCCTTTCTAAAAATGTGCTTTAAAGTTTAATTGTTTATAACTAATTGAAAAATGAAAATTTTTTAAAACGCATTCCGGAAACGTGTTTGTATCACTCGCCTATAACCAATTATGTACAGACATAATGTAAATTTAAAAAGATTGTTTTTGGTGGCCCAGTTCAGAAAATTTGACTCTATTTTATCAGAATGAAATATATTTTTAATTTTACAATTGGATTTAAGTATAGCACTATATTGTTTCGTCTTTAAAGGATTATTAATTACCGTTGCATTATTTAAAATTCTTCCACAAGGAATTTCTTGATCAATAATTTTAGTAGGGTTTATTTTTTTACATAGGAGTTCTTTAACTAAATCATTCAAAAGACACTCCTAATCATACTTAACAATCAAACGTGGATTAACACAATTTTTTTAGTCGGAAAACGACTTAAATGATTGTTTTTAAAAATTAACTTTAAATGATTTCTCATTTGACAATAATTATAATAAAGAGTGTTCGGCATTTTATTAAAAAATAAAGATGTTGCAAATGCTATAGCAAATACTCTACAATCAACACTGCCTAACGGTTGTTGATGAACTTTTGAAAATACTACTGGTGATTTAAAGGGATATAATCTAACTAAATAGTTCATTTGATCCTCATTTAAAGAGCCTTTGTTTAGACTGTCAAAAATATAAAGTCTTGTTCCATTATAATTATATCATAATTTTCAACACTTAAATTAACTAATTCTTTTTTATTAACCGTGGTTCTATTTCGTAATGTTGACCAATATAGTGAAAATTACTTTTAAATAAAAAACGTCTTTTTTATTTAAAAAAAGAAAGATGAAGCATTTTCTACAATTTAATCCAAAATGTCCATTTCCATTTCCAACTAAAATTATTTCTAATTCTGCCTTTTTTCTTTAGTTTCAATTTCCCTTATTCAATTTCAATATCTATTTCCAATTTTCATTTCTAATTTCCATGTCTAATTTCCATTTCCAATTTTCGTCAATCAACAATCATTTCCACATGAATACAACTTTAAATTACAAAATGTAAATCACTTTTATGAAATATATATTGGGGATTTCGCGTCAAGTGATCAAGGGGTCTTTTGGTGCAATGTTTATTTCAATAATTTTTTACTCTTAAACAATTAAACATACAAATTTGACAAAGTACATTTTGGAAATGTTTTTTCATGCTCTTTCGATTGGAAATAAGCATTTAAAAAAAATTTTTTGACCCAACAAAATCAAAATTAAAAATAAATTTCAATTTTTTGTGGAGAAAGACCCAATTTTTTTTTAAACGAAAGCTGATGTTTTTTTTCTAAAAGGACATATAAATGGTAAAGTGGGACTAGTATGTTTAAACATTGAAAAAATGAGTTTTCTACTCGCCGGAGCGCTCAAAACCCGGTTTTAAGCTCCGTTTAAGAGAAAATTCTTTTTTTCAATGTTTAAACATTCTAGTCCCACTTTACCATTTATATGTCCTTTTAGGAAAAAACCTCAGCTTTCGTTAAAAAAAATTGGGTCTTTCTCCCCCAAAAATTGAAATTTATTTTTAATTTTGATTTTTTTGGGTCAAAATTTTTTTTTCAAAATGCTTACTTCCAATCGAAAGAGCATGAAAAAACCTTTCCAAAATGTACTTTGTCAAATTTGTATGTTTAATTGTTTAAGAGTAAAAAATTATTGACATAAGCATTGTACTGAAAAACACAAAAATTTAAGCCCCCTCCCCCTCGGAAAATATTGGACTAGGTAAAAAAATATTTTCACGAAAAATTACTATCTATGAGTACTAAAAAAGCCCCAAGTTTTGCTACTATTGGAGAAAAATTTTTCTCCACCTTGATCACTTGACATGAAATGCCCCATATATGGACAATTTCTTATCATATGACAAAAATAAAAATTGCAAGAAAAGAAAATTTTACTATCTACAAATGCAAAAAAAATTAAAATTACTATGTGGAGATAACTTTTTAATTTTTAAACGAAAACAAAAAATTAATTTTTTTAAAACAGTTGCATTTTAACATATGAGGCATTTCAGGTCAAGTGATCCAGGTGGAGAAAAGTTTTTCTTCAATCGTAGCAAAACTTAGGGCTTTTGTAGTACTAATAGATAGTAATTTTTTGTGAAAATATTTTTTTATCTAGTCCAATATTTTCCGAGGAGGGGGGGTAAATTTTTAGGTTTTTCAGTACAATGCTTATTTCGATAATTTTTTACTCTTAAACTATTAAACATAACAATTTGGCAAGGTGCATTTTGGAAAGGTTTTTTCATGCTCTTTGGAATGAAAATAATCATTTAAAAAAATTGTTGACCCAAAAAAATGAAAATTAAAAATAAATTTTAATTTTTTGGAAAAAGGTCCCATTTTTTTTAAACGAAAGCTGAGGTTTTTTCCTAAAAGGACATATAAATGAAAAAGTGGGTCAAGAATGTTTAAACATTGAAAAAATAAATTTTCTAGTAGACAGAGCTAAATACCGGTTTTAAACCTTTCTTAGAAACTAAGCTGTCTGGATTTACCCCAAATTTATAGAAATTTTCTAAATCTAAGGTCTTTAGCTAAAGAATCACAATTTACCGGTATTTCCATGTTTTCTGGGGATACTGCTTTTTCAGTACCCCCATTACTCGTTTCCCTCAATTTCCGACCTACATTTCCTACGTATGTGGCTTATTTTTCCGCAACCGTAACATTTTCTCAGTGAGTTGGAAAAATTTTTCTGATTATTTCGGTCTTTACTATTAGTTTTGGAAGTACTACCGTTTCCTGCAGAAGAGCGGATTGATACTGCCATTTGAAAACTATTACTTGACTCATTTTTTGTGTCAGCAGAATTTTCCAACCTTTTCTTTCCATTACTACGGTCTGTGGTTGTGTCAGGTGAGAAAGTTAGTCTTGGTTTGTTGTTCGACCAATTTTTCTGATAAGAATTTCCTGAAAACTTTGATGGGAGTCGCGAATTTCCTCCAAATTTTTAAAAATTTTCACTATTTCCCTGGCTTGCATTCGGTTTCGGTTTTTTATTAAACGATTTTTCTTTTTTGTCAGTTGTGATTTTTAGATACTGTCCACGAATTTTCGAGTTGTTCCTTTCAATTTCAAATTATTTCCCTAAGCTTTCTAATTCTTCGAAGGTTTTAAAATCATTTCTCTGGATGTACTTTTTGTACTCGAGACGCAAATTTTTATACGCACGACGTAATTCCCATTGCAAGCATTTTCGTAAATCTAAACAATTTATCTAAAAATTGTACAGTGTTGTCGTTTTGTTATTTTGAAACTTTACCGGCCAATTGGACATGATTTGAAACGGTGTTTGTATCATGCTAAAAAGAAAAGGGTTGGTCGAATTTTCAAAATGGCGGTTTTCGAATGCTGGAGCAATTGGATTTTCGAGCCTATGATTATCTACGAATTTTTCTTCGACATTTGAATTTTTTATATTTTTCGGAAGCTTTGTTTGTGAAATGTTTTTTCTAATTCTTTAGAATGAGAATTAGATTTTTCAGAAATTTTATGTTTCTCTGTGATTTTAATTTTACTGTCATCGGGCCATTCGTAGTTAAATTTCCGATTTTCACTATAAGTTTCCCTAAATTGAACATTTTGTCTTTATTCCCGATATTCGCGTTTTTCCTGGTTAAAATATTGATCTACTTTTGTTCGAAAACAATTTTTTGATTCCTTACAATTTTTAACTTTTTTGTTAATTGAACTGTGTGCCGAAGGTTTGTACTTTTCCTGCACTATTTTCCTATGTTCAATTTCTAAACGCTTTTCTTTTTTGCGCAATTTTTCCCTTTTTACTTTAAGCATTTCGTCATACTCATTTAAGTCGTTTCTATTTTTTATCATTTGGCTGTTTGTTGCCAAAAATGAATTTACAGTAGAGACTCCATTATCCGGACTCCTATTATCCGGATATTCGATTATTCGGACAAATTTAAAATTCAAAATTTTTTTTAATTTAAAGTTTATAAGGTCTCAAGCCATTAACTTCTATTTTAAGAGGGATTTCTCATGACAAGTGTTCAAATTATGTTAAAATTCAACATTTTTTTCACGCTTATTTTATAATAAAATTCAAAAAGCCTTTGTGCATGATAAAATGTGTATTTCTAGAAGCAAATTCGTTAGCATTTGGTCCAATGTCGACATTCATCGCATCCATAATTTTGAGCAGAGTTTGTGATCCTTCGTTGAAGGTGCAAGTAGCTATCCAAGCTGCTATTTCGACGGTTTTTTTCCATGATAAAAATGCTTCGGCACGATAGTCCAAATTACAGAATTTAGGCTTTCATTGTTGTTTTGAGTGTTTCCACCCAGACATCTTTTTAGTAAATCATTCTCTGTAAGACTTTCGTAAATGGGTTTAATAACTTCTTGAATTTCTTCGCTAAAAGCTGGTTTGTGTGCAAAGGGTTTTTTCAGCCTTAGCCTGAAGGTATTTGCACCAGCTTATGTCGCAGTTTTGGTGCTGCGGATTATCATCTGTGGACGAGCGATGATAATAACAAGCCCACACATTTTTTTTCATTTTTTCAATTGAATCGTGGTTGTTTTGGATTGTGGTGCCTTAAAAAAGGGACATTTCTTTCATGATTTTCAATGTAAGATCTTGTGTTTTAACCACTTTCAACCGACTTTCGGTACAGCGCTTTTTCTTCGGAGGTTTCTTAACAAGTTTTTTCAACTTTTGTTCTTCTCTTTTTTTTCCTTTTCGATCTGCTGCTTTTTAATTTTTTTCTTCTCAGTCAAGTGTTTTTTTGCTTCTTTTAATCTTCTCCACATTCTTTTTCCAACGTGCAGTACACATTCTAGCTTTTGGACCACAAAATCGACATATGGATTCGAAGACAGTAAGTTCGTAAACGTTTTACTGTCTCCGTCTCCAATATAATATGCGTACTTTACTCTGTGCAGATCGATAGATCGTTTGAATATTTCTAACACGCCCTGAACTTCCATGCCTCCATTGCTACCCTCGTAGTTAATATCGCAATTTTCGGCATGTTCACTTTTAGACCAAATCAAAAATTCCGTGGGATTCATACTTTTTTTAGCTTGTTCGCAGGCTGTACATCTTTTACAAGATATAAATATATCCAAAACTTTTCCGCTGTATTTTCCAATAAGTGAAGTTAATCCGACCAAAGATGAAAATTCCCGCCTCGCCCAAGTTCCATCCCCTGAAACCTCGAGCTCGTCTTCTGGCAAATCTCTTGATTTGTTTTGAGCCTTTTCTTCATCGCAAGCTTTTTGTAGGACGCAATCGACAACTGTGTTTACACTGGTATGTATTATATCTAGTGCACTATAATACAAATTTCGGCTGAATGAACAACTTATATCCATAAGCGAGCAAAACAGAGAAAGACCAGAGTATCCGACACCAAGAAGACGCATAACAATGACGATTTTTCTATTCCCTTCGTAACTCCGACCTATTTTTTACAAGAATCGATTTTCTCTGAGCGACAAGCACATGTTAAGACTAATTTAAAACCAGGTCCAGCAATATTCTCCCTGGTGAAAATTATGTCTCCGTTACATTCTTTACACTTAACAAATGTTGACAGAGCTATAAAAACGTAACTAAACGATAAAATGACATATTGCAAGGTATCACTAAAATTTACACCAAACTCTTCACTTCTCTTAATTTTTTTCGCGGATGCACTATTTTCACTTATATTCAATTTGTTGCGTAGAAAACATACTTTATGTATTAACACATGTGAACATTAAAAACAGTAAAGAACAAAAAATGCAAAAATTAGTTTTTCCGCTTTCGGATGATGCGTACACATGTACATGTATTGTAATATAACTTTTGATAAAAGCTGAATTTCGTCATAAAATTTAAAACCTGTATTCTAGAGATATTAGGGAAAGCAAAAAAGCAACAAAAAAATTCGAATTTTTTTTTTCTAATGAGAAATCTCCCTTAAATTTAAAAACGTGAATTTTTACACGTAATGTTGTGTTTTAAAGTGTTTATTTAATTTAAGAAAATGTTTATGTAAATATTTTGAAATATTTCTATCTAAATATTTATTAATGTTGAGTTTAAAAGTTTTAGTTTGTTCCAGTCTTATTTTAATACATATGCAAATAAATACATAAAATTATAAATCAAAAATTTGTTTAATTCGTACTTTACTCGATTATCCGGATTTTCGATTATCCGGACAAGTGCCTGCATCCATTAGTCCGGATAATGGAGTCTCTACTGTATATCTAAAGTTTCGTATTTTGATTTTTCTGACATGTTTTTCGGTAATTTTGCTAACAAATTTTCCTACCTTTTCTACAGTTTTCCTCATTGTTCCTAGGTACTGTTGTAGTATTGAGTTCGATTTGGGGTTAATTTCTCGGTCTCTCGGCCCGGGCATGGACAGAGATGTGTTGTTTGTCGCTCGCTTGTTTCCGCTGGGTAGGGGTAAAGAATTGTTAAAATTCGAAAATTTCCAGTTCTCGGGAGGAATCATGTCTACGAGAGCACGAATCGTCGCATCGTGTCTATCGATGACTGCTTGTAGGGAGTTTTGCTCCTCGCGAGCATTGCTATTCTGGAAGGGGATTCGTCTGTGGGGGAAGGGGTTGTCTCACTTGCTGTGTCCGTTTTTTCAAAATCCGCCTCGCTATCTGATTGTAAAATTTCCTCTCTATTCTCTCTTTCGTTTCTATTCAATTGTTGTCGACCGTTAAACGGGTTTCGACGCCATTTTTTATATTTCGAAGGAAACCAAAAAAAATGTTTTATTAAATTAAATCGTTATTTTATTTATTTGACCAATTTTACATTTTGCACACTTGAAGAGAAAAAATTTCCTATTAAATTTGGTTCATCGCCACAAACTTTACGTGGCGAGGATGATCCTAGGAGTACTAACTGGAACTAATTTACTGAGGACCTCAAGGCCTCCATGGATCACTTCCCCACCTGTTACGGGACTGTGGACACCAACAGGGGGAATAGGTGGTGGAACTCCTGTTTGGATGGACACAAGCAAACAGTGAGAAAGCTTTTCAATAAAGCTAAGAAACGTAAGAATCAGCAAACATGGGATGCTTACTATGCAGCTCGTAATTCTTATAAGAATAAGGTAGAGAAAGCACTGAATGTTAGCTGGAGGAGTTTTTGCGAGGGAATCGACAGTGCACCAGAAGCATCAAGACTCCATAAGGTTCTGGCTAAAGACTCTTTGGCAAAACTATCTGCCATTAAGTTATGTAACGGGCCATATGATCAGGATAAAAATGGACTGTTTAAAGTATCTGATGGAAACTAATTTACCGGACTTTGAAGAAGGACTGATTCATAATTCATCCGGACGGTATTGATTAGGTAATAGGCTCTTTCAAACCGTTTAAGACCTCAGGGGGGACGGTATATATGCGGTCCTTTTAAAAGAACTTTTTTGACTGGGCAAAAATCACCCTTGACGTTGTTTTAGAATATTTACTTCAAAAATGTGGAAAATCAAAATTTTGAACCCGCCATATTAAATCTAAAATCTTAAAAAATAAATTTCTGAAATCAGATTCATGATAAATGATCAAATATACCCCCGAGTAAGAAAATTATTTGAATTTTCGACAACATTTATGTGATAAAACCTTGGATACATTGTGGTGCATTTTTATGATCCACTTTAAAAACCCGCCATTGTGAAAATTTTTGTCGAAGTGCTATCTTATAGTGCAGCTAAACATGTAGACAAATGTGACCTGGAGAATTTTTTGCATAAAAATTTTAAAAGTTATGCATTTTTTTAAGTGTATTTTTCCCACGTATTTTCAATGAGCTATCGATTACTGGTACGTGATAATATTAATCAATTGGCTTTAAATTTTGGGCATTTTTTTTATTTTATTGGAACCAAACTGGGAGGTGGCGTAAACAAAATTCCCATTTTCAGGAATCCCGCGTTTTCACATCCTCTATCCGCCAAATCTCGCCTATTTACAAGCTGCCCATTTTTCTAAAAGAAATGGTCCCTCCGCAACCCAACTCGCACCTAAGGTATTAGAAGAGTTGGGTTCAATAAATAAACTTTCGTTGATCTGGGTACCGGGTCACTCGGGAATCAAGGGCAATAAAAGGGTTGACGTTTTGGAAAAATAGGTTCTGAAACAGTATTTTCAGGTCCTGAGCCAGCAGTGGCATTAATGCCGTGTCTGGTTAAAGGAGCCATTGAAAGATGGGGTCAAAAGGAACATGAGAGGTGTTGGGTGGGCATTGGGGTGGGAAGACAAGCGAAGACTCTGTTGGGTCCAGTACCCAACAAGAGGCGAGCGAGCGATCTCCTAAAACTCGATAAGATTAGAGTTAGAACCATTGTTCGCCTCTTAACAGGACATGGGCTTTTGAATTATCATCAGCATAAAATAGGAAATAAAGTCTCATCTATGGGCAGACTGTGTGAGACGAAAAACGAGACGTCGTCTCACATATTATCTGAATACCCGGCATAAGCTAGGATCAGACTTTCCAGCTGAGGTCAAGCAATCATAGACCCTATGCAGGTAAACAACCTATCTATAGAGGAAGTACTGGACTTCTGAAGAAGAACAGGACTCTAAGGGGTTGTTATAAACGAGCGAGCTGGAGCTTAGTACAATGGATTCTTCAATGTGGGTGTCAACTTTTCCTTCTTGGGAATATCCAGCTTAATCTCGGCGATTGATTAGATTAGATTATTTTTAGCAGTTTAATATTATTATAACATTAAATAAACAAATACATGTAAGGTATTCTCCGTGAATTTTTCATTAAAAATGTTTTTGAACAAATTTTGTAACATTTTTTCGTTTCTGAAGAGGACGACTGTGTCGTTGAAACGTAAAACAGATTGTTTTTCTTTGAACCTGACTTGGATAAATTGATAATATTTCATCTCTCAATTAAAGAAATATTTTTTGTGAATATCTGCACGAATTCTATAGACTTTGACTAGAAATATTTTGTAGCATTCATGGAGAAATTAAAAAATATAGTTTTACATAAATTCTACAAAATTTTTATAGAATATTCTATAGAATTCGCTATAGAATGCTTTATAGAGTCATTCTTTTTTTTAATATTACATATTTTTGGGGGAAAGTACTTTTCCCCAATAAATTTGTGAATATATCTTAAAATTTGGTAAAAATTCCACAAAATTCTAATAAATATAATTGTCCCCAAAAAGTTGATGAATATTCCCCAACTTTTAAGGAATTATTTCTTAAAATTTGGGAATATTTAATAACTTTTTAAGGAAAAACATATTCTATAGAATTTTATGGAATTTTTACCAAATTTTATGGAAAAAAAGCAACGAAAATGTGAGACTATGGGTTTTATTAACATTTCAGGTATTATTTACAAAAAAAAGTTATTTTAATAAATTCATTTACATTTACAGTAAAAAGAAAGTCTTATTTTAAGGCAAAAAGGCCTTACTTTTTACTGGGGGCGATTCAAATACTACACATTTAAACTGTACTCTGTTAAAACTTTACACGGCAAATTGTGCAATGATAAATTCTGCATTGTTTAAACTCTCCACAATTAAATTTCTAAATTCTACACAGTTAAATTGAGCACTGTTCAAACTTGACACATATTTATTGAATCAATACAAGTTATTAATTTTAAACCTTGCACAGTAAAACTCTTTACGGTTAAACTGCACACGTGTTTAATTAATAATAGAAAAATATAATTATTAAATTCTACGCAGTTAAATTACACATACATAAATTCTACACACATTTATCAAGTAAAAAAGAAAATTAATTTCGTTAAATTTTCTACATTTAAATTAAACACTGATAAATTCTTCACATATTTAAATTGGACACTGTTAAATTCTACACATAATTATTTAATAAAAAGAAAACTTAAACATTTTATTAGTGGATAATCATGTATTGTAGAATTTACATGGGTAGAGCTTAATAGTAATATAATTACCAATAAAAAAATGTGTAGTATTAGAACCGCCCCTTTTTATAGTTAGAAGAAAGACAGTAAAGATTGTTCAATAATAATCGTTGCAAAAGAACGTCTTATTCGTTGCGATTACAATTTGACATTCTTATTATCCAATTGTAATCGCAACGAATAAGACGTTCTTTTGCAACGATTTTAAATTGTGTTTAATTTTCGTTTCTGAAGAGGGCAGCGGCGCTGTCGAAACGTCAAACAACTATTGTTGTTTTATTTTTTATTCCTGACTTGGAATTGATCGTTAAATTCAATGTTTAATATAAAAAACTATTCACTTATTTTTTTGTAAATTGAGTGAGTTTCAAACATGATTTATTATATGTTTTGTAAAATATTTTCACCCTAAATAAAAAATATAAGATGTTTGAGAAGAGAATTTTCGCTTTTTGCAAAATATGTACAACATGTGGTTTGCCTGAGGATAGACAACTATGTATAATGGTTTTTTGTTGCAAAAGGGTATATTTTATAAGTTTTTCTGTACCAGTTTTTTCGTATAGTTTTATTCAGATACAGAGTTTTGGAAACTTTTAGGAATGGAAAATACCGAAGAAATATGTAGAAATTTCAAAGATTTTCCACGAAATTTCCAAATGTCAGCATTCGCTGCATCAATTGCTCTTAAGCATTTGCTGGAGACGAACGTGAAATCTTTGTGTTAATATAAATGTTTTGTGAGCAAGTGAAGTTTTAAAAATTGTAGAAAATTGATAGAATTATCTTCAAGGAATACGTATAAAGCAGGTAAATAATATTCCATAATGTATTAATAACAATATAAATCGCACGCTTCCTTAATCGTAAGTAGTAAAGTGGCATAGTACTGATTCGCAGTAAAAAATTTCACTCATTGAAGCATCCAAAAATTAATTATAAAACGATTTAAAAAAAATGTTTTATTCTAATTTTTTATTGTTTAAATATATTTCCTTCCGAATTCACATTATTTTATATTAGAAATTCTTTAAAAATTGCCAAGGTAAAAAATGAAGTTTCGATGGCTTGGTTCATCAATCAGACTAGTTCTGAATAATAAATGTTATAACAACACATAAAGAACCATAGCAACACATAAATTATAAATAAATTAAAATTGATTTTACATAAATAATTACTTAATTTTTGTCAAAAACACGTTAAATAGTGCAAATAACTAAGTAACGCGTTTTTTGGACAAATTAGTTAATTATTTATATAAAATCAAATTTAATTTTTTAAATAATTTATGAATTGTTATGGATTTCAAAATTTTGTTAACATTTATTATTCTAAACGAACCTGACAATGATGAGGAACATAAAGAAATTAATAAAAGATGTGTGAAAATACAAAAAAAATATAATAGATTTTGTAAAAATATTTTACAATTTTGGGGAAAATTGTAAAACATCGAAATTTTCATTTATATAAAAAATACTAAACTTTAATAAAAATTATGTGGAATTTAGTAAAACTATATCAAATATTAAGCATTTTAATTCAATTTTAATATAATTATACTAAATTCCACATAATTTTTTTTAAAGTTTAGTATTTTTATATAAAAATTTCGGTTTATTGCATTTTTTCTCTAAATTGTAAAATACTTTTACAAAATTTAATATAGATTTACTTTCAGTGTAAGTAAAACTGGTTTTTTCTTTTTCAAAAGCTACGAATAAAATCATTTGTTTTAAAATGCCAGAAAATAAAGGACATTAAATAACTTTTCCATACAAAAAATTAATTCCATGACTTTTTCCTGACCTGGAGAGTTTCCCTGACTTGTTAGACACCCTGATGTATGTAAAACAAAAATTATTGTTTAATTCCAAAATAATTTCTGGTTAACTGTTTAACAAAGATAATCATGTTTAATTCAAATATATTATTTTTTCAGTGTTTGATATTTTGAAACTAATATTATTAATTTCACTTATACTTTCTGCATCACAATTTTTTGCAACATTACTTATGTTTTTGTGTATTTAAATTATTCACTTACTATTACTTATGTAAGTTGTATTTATTAAATTATAAATACACAAATTATTTTTAAATTTATGTAATGTTTAATTATAAGGCATGAGAAATAAATAAAAAGTTAATGTTTTTGGACGCACCACAATTTCCACCTCTTATACAATAGTCCAACGGTTGAGAGGTTTGGATTGAATCGTTCGACCGAGGTAGCACAGTGGGGAGTCTAACCCCTCATTAAATTGCTAATAGTAAGACATTTTTAACTTTTCGCCCCAGCATGGGGCGAAAATTAAAAAAAAACAAAATTTTCAAAAAAGGACAAAACATGTATTTTATGCGAAAATATCAGGAACTTTTTTATTAAAAGTTGTAGAGGACAAGTTGCCCAACAATATTGATATACAAATATTTGCATCTAAGCGGATTATATTGCAAAAAAAATCATTTAGGCAAAATTTAACTTTTTGCCCCAGTCTCCCCTAATTAAATAATTATTTAAATTTTCCCAGACTTTTTCACGAAACAATTGTCAAATCATTAGTAAGACCCTTCACTATATGTGAAGCAGAAACCTACAATATCGACTAAGTTTCAAAATTCTATCTAAACCTAGACGTCACCGTCAAAACAATTATTTAATTGAAAAACAAATTTAAAGCCATGAAAAATGGCAATTGATAGGTCCTGGGTTTCGAGCCCCAGCAGAGTTAGTCCCCCATTTTTTCATGGCTTTAAATTTGTTTTTCAATTAAATAATTATTTGTCAAATTTTCAAATTAAAATAATAAATAACTAATAATTAAGTATATTAAATTAAACATTATTTATACACTACCGTCCGAAATTGTGCGAACGCTAACATCTCGAGCTATTAAAAAACACACCCGCACAGAAAGAGTGATAACTCGGTTAAAAATAAAGCTAGATGCTTTTTTTAAATTGCATTGGAAAGCTTATTAAATTTCCAATGAAATGTTACTATTTTAAGTTGTATTGCATACATAGGAAGCGAGATATCATGTTATAAAGACAAAAAAATAATTCTATTTTTTTCGGAATTTCTTACTCTGACTTTGACTCCTGGCACAGTTTAGCAAAATTTATGAAAAAAAATTGTTACTTTTACAGACTATTCCTTATAACCTAAGCTTTAAATAGAGACCAAGAACAGCAAAAAATATTTACGGGTTCCCGAGATATTACAAAAAGAGTCGGACCCTGCAAAGCAGAATTTTCAATCATCGATTTCTCTAATTCGCCGTTGAGTCAATTACTTGTCTGTGAAAAAAGTGTCGAAAATTAATTTTACCAAGTACATTTTTACTGGGATCCACTTTTTAAATACCGATATATAATAAATTAAATTAAAAAATGGATCCCAGTAAGAATGTACTTGGTAAAATTAATTTTCGACACTTTTTTCACAGACAAGTAATTGACTCAACGGCGAATTAGAGAAATCGATGATTGAAAATTCTGCTTTGCAGGGTCCGACTCTTTTTGTAATATCTCGGGAACCCGTAAATATTTTTTGCTGTTCTTGGTCTGTATTTAAAGCTTAGGTTATAAGGAATAGTCTGTAAAAGTAACAATTTTTTTTCATAAATTTTGCTAAACTGTGCCAGGAGTCAAAGTCAGAGTAAGAAATTCCGAAAAAAATAGAATTATTTTTTTGTCTTTATAACATGATATCTCGCTTCCTATTTATGCAATACAACTTAAAATAGTGGAATTTCATTTTCGTATAACACTGTTACGTCAAATCAAGAAACCTTTTTAAATATACCTAACGTTCCTCGTTTCAAATTAGTTTCATAAATGAATCTAATTTGGGATGAGGATAAGTCAATCAGCCTACTAAATGTTGTGAGAGTATAATTTACTTAAAAACCAACAAGAAAGAAAAGAGTTGACAAAAATCCAATGAGTACAAAATTATTAATTTTACTTAAAGAATAATGATTACTTGTCGTGTGATGATAATCTTGTAATCCGATCTTGAAATTGTTTTGAGCACTAGACGTAAAGGGAGCCGCTCAACTGTTGTCCTTAATGATAGATGTTGTTTACACTAATGAGATAGTGTATTGTATTCCGGAAAAATATCTGCTTGTTCCAGACAGTTGTCGCCTCTTGAGCAAATTTCGATGGTTCGAAATTTGGTATGGGTTGTTTTAATACTAAACTTTTGTATACACTTGAATTTATTTCCAATTTTATGTTTTGGAAATTGTTAAAATTTGTATTTTTTAAAACGGATGTATATTGATTTTAGAAATTAATATTTGGGGAAATAGTTCACTTCATCGTTGCACGTTTAAAATTAATACTCGAGGTTCACTTTTAAATAATGTTCAAAATTATTATTTGGAGTTCTTTTTTATAAAATGTTCAAAATTATTATTAAGAGTTCACTTTTGAATAATGTTCAAAATTAATACTTGTACTTCACTTTTAAATAATATTTAAAAGTAATACTTGGATGTTGATTTGAAATTGAATTCAAATTTAATACTTGGGGAAATAGTTCACTTCGAACGTTATACTTTGAAGACTAATACTTGGAGTTCACTTTCAAATAATAATACTGGACGATGTTTACTTGTTCGCAGGTAGATCCGGACTAATTGATTTCCAAAAAATTATTCTCTGATCTAACCAGAAATTGTCTCCCTTTTTATATAAAACTTTCCTCATGAGTGCAATGCTTTAAAATCATGCACGTGTTGATATTGGTTTAAGTGGGAGTAACGGTCAACTTTTGGGTCCTCCTCGATTTGGGAATTGTATAGAAAACTGCTCTGGGCGACTGATGATTTTCCTCCCGCTTACTGTGCGGTTACTTTCTAGGAAACATGCACGTGTCAATATTTCTAAGTGGCGGCAACGGGCGACTGTTGTCCCTCTTCGATTTGGGAATTGTGTAAAAAACTGCTAGACTCTGGGCGACTGATGATTTTCCTCTTGTTTGAATTTTTGTTCCTCGCTTGTTTACATAATCTTCTCTCTCTAATATTATCTTCACTCGCTTGTCAAAATTTGTTAGAAAGGTCATGATTTTGATTCGGTATCATTATTCTTTTTACATGAACTAAAATATTACTCTTTTCTCTTATATTTCTTACAATTTGTATTTTGTTTTAAAATATATAATAAATATTGCCATATGTTAAAAATATGCAGAATACAGTAATATAAAATACATAAATTACAATAATAATATAATATAAGTAAAATACAATAAGAAAATACATGCATAAATATTATAATGAAATTAGGTTAATTAACCATAAGTTACGGACGTAACAACACATATGTAATATTATTAACATTTTTTTATACTTCCTTTTTGTATAATACATGTATAATACTTTTAATATTCTGAAGAAATTACGTTAGCAATATCTAAATAATCAATTTACATATTTTTAGTTCATAATATTTTTGTAAATTTGTTAAGATTATTAAAATTAAAACTTTTAAAAAAAATATATGGGTGATTCTCCAAAAAACCTCATTTTGCATGTAGTCAAGATTTTCTAAATAATTATAATCATTTGGAAAAATACCAAGTCATATTTCCCTATTTTATCACTTCTTCTAAATGTTCTGCAAGAAAAAGTTGTAAAATTTTATTGTTTAATACATTTTTAAAATATTTTACCACCTCAAAATGGATTTTCTAACCTGTCATCTAAGTGCTTTTCATTTTTTCAATACGTAAAACAATTATTTAAAACATGAAATTAGGTACTTTATCAATTTTTTCTAAAAGTTATGATATTTAAGAATAATTTTCTAAGATATGAATAAAATATGTCGCTTAGATTTTTTAAATATAAGAAATGAGATTTGTCATGTAGTACCGCGTCATTCCTCTCACTCGTTGAATATTATCCAATATTTTTGCTGTGGGTAGAGATATTGATTAATTATTGTGATCAATATCTTAATTAACATCTCTAATATTAATTTTGTTAAGTTACTTTTTAAAAAATGTAATTATTTTGCGTTAAAAAAATTAAAATTGAGACATAAGTAGAGATTCACAACCTAAAGCGTCATTCCTCTCACCCCTAATAAAAACAATATTAATATATATAAATTGATCGCAAATTTTTTTCACATAAAGTTGTCCTTTATAAACATGATAGGGCATTCTCAGCTGGAGGAAAATTATTTGTCAATTAAATATAATTAAAAAATGTTGAAATTGTCATTCCTCTCACCCGTCATTCCTCTCACTTTTTTTTAATAAAAATTAAAAATTGATATGATTGTCGATTATGCTATAGAGGTGGTAGATTATTGTAAACTCAATATAATTGACTGCATTAATCCATAAATAATAATTTTTTTTCTTTTCTGTTTGTATCTCACAAAAAGGAGTATTTCGGTAGAATCACCCATATGTTAATAAATTTAAATAATAATTATTTAATTAATTGCTTATTAATAATTAATTAATAATTCATTTAACCCTTAAACCGCACCCTGGGTGTGCGACACCCATATTCTAGCTTTTTATTCTAATATTTCGGTTAAATTCGTAAAAATGGATCATGTGTTGATATTAGACAGTACATTTTGTACTTGACATTATGTTTCGTCAGTGACATTAGTCTGCCGAGTGTCTTTGTGTATTTAATAATTTTATGAAGTTGACGGCGAAAAATTTTTGCTTGTCTGACACCCAGTTTTTGGTTTAAGGTAATTTCAGTAGTTTTAAAAAACTTTTTTTTAATTTTTTAAATTAAATAAATCATTATGAAACCTATTCTCCTTCAAAATAGATGTATTAAGCTATATAAGATAATTTTTCCAAAAGATAATATCCTATTCCAACTTGGAGAACACACTTAAAAGTCCCCTATGTTTCACCAAAAACATTAATTTCTTTTTGTTAAAACGTAAATTTAAAAATAAACAAAGATAGAACGTGAACTGAACGAAGACAAGAAACTAGATTAATGTCTTTTTTTAGCCGAAAAAGACAGCGACAAATTTTCATTATTTGTTTGCGTTGTTTGTTATAACCGTTATAACGTAATAATCACTAATAATGACTGATAAAGGCATGATTCCGCTCAATTTTGCCAACAAATATTGATAGTTCGGCGCTATCTATTAAAAAAATCGCCACAAATCGCGAAATTCGGAACATTCTAAATGTTAAATATTCAACTAATTACCCAATAATTCAATAACATTATTAGGAAATGAATATTATTTCTTTTTTAATAAATATTTTTAATATTAAAAATTTTAAGATCGCCAAAAAAACGCAAATACTGTTTTAATAAATGAGCGGCTTTACCTCGACTTCATGTGAGCGACTTTACCCCGAATGTATTTCTCACATTTCAGAATAAATTTAAATAAATCTTTTTGAAATTGAACAAAACTACATATATATTTTGAAAAAGGACATCCAACGGCATAAAAAAATTGGTCGAATAAATTAAGTCTCAAAAATAATAATCGAAAAACTTAAAAATTCAAAGATCATTTTTTCTTTTTTGCACTTCTAAAAACAATTAACCGTCTCTGATTCTATGTCGAATTCATGAAACTAAACGAAAGTTCGTTAACATTAGTTGTATGTTAAGTTCTATTCACAGTACAAATATCTCCATCTTAAAATGAGTTTATAACGTCAAATCGCTAGTGAGCAGGTTGACCCTGTGCGCAGGTTTATCCCAGTCTCCCCTACTTTTATAAATAAATAAAAAAAATTATCCCACCGCTGCCACCAATTTTGTTAGATATAAATTTATTTATTTATTAATTAACAAAATAAATTCTTTTTTAATATAATTCCACTTTCACTATGATTTAATAAAACACTTTTTATGAATTAAAGAAAAATCAAGTTAAAAATTAAATATCCTTAGGTAAGCGTAATTGCTCTTCAGAATAATTATTTATTTAAAGTAGTTAATCTTTTTCTTAACCTCACTATTGTTCAGTGAATCCGATTAGACGGTATTTATTTATAAAGACAAAAAGGAACAATTCTCAATAAAACACTTTTTATTCGAACTTTAGAAAAATAGATATAATATTTATTAAAATATCTTTATTTCACTCAAACACAATAACTAGAATTATTGATTAACAATTAAAAATATTCTTAATATTTATTAATAAAAGACATTTAAATTACTTTCGACACCCAGAATTAAGGAGGATGGCGACTCAAATAAAAATGTTAAGAATTTTTTGAAATTTGGAAAAACTCGTTGTTAAGAATGTCTGTATGAAAGAACAATTTTTTTAAAAAATTTTACTGTCCCGTTTTTGAGAATTTAATTGTTGAAATTACATGTTTTTATATGGGCTCTTATGGGGAGTGTTATTTGAAGTGCACTATTTTGATAATAACTTTTGGAATTATTTAATTACAGATTTTCTAACCTCTCTAACATAATAGATAATACACAGAAACCTGGCAACGTCGCAATGTAATCATATACGAATGAAATCTTATTCAGTGTTACTAACACTGTTTCTAGCATGCAAATGGAATGCGTTGTTGTCACGATCTCCATGCTCATAAAATTTTTTTACAAAATTTTTTTTGCGTAATTAAATAATTATTTTTAAAAATATTTTTTAAGAATAATGAATTGGAATTATTAAAAATACTATTTTTTATGTCTAACATATTAAGTATTGCATATTTTACTTATAAAAGATATATTAAAACAGTTTGTATTTGCAGTTTTAATCCCATATAAAAGCATGTGAATTCCCCTCTCGCCACCTGCTTCGAAAAGACAGACACCATCCTCCTTAACAAGAAATCATACAATATTTATTTAGATAAATTATAATAAGTTCTACTAAAATACTGATTTTATATTATTAACAGATAAAAAAATAATGTTGTGTTGCAAGTGTGATTCATATGTATGCGTGGACAATATATATACTACTCACCAAGTGCAATAATTATCATTTATACTCAATTAGCAAAATCTTCTAGTTATTTTATTAAGGTGTGTTATTTGATATACACCTGTTAGAGATAAATTTATGCTTTGTTACTATTTTTATTTCCTTGATTGTTCCATTAGTTTTTATCAACCATTTTGCATAGAAATTTAATTTTTCAGGGTCAATCAATATAAATTTAATTTCAATAAATTAATACTTTCATAATTAATTAGACACTTTAATAATTTTTTCAATGCATCACCAAATGAAAGTTGTCATTTGATAATTTCCCTTTTTCTTATTTCTCTTTAGAACTTTCAAAAATCACAATTTTTATTTTATTTACGTAATTTAATTTCTAATTTTTATTTAACATTTAATTTCTACTTTGACACTTTAACCAATTTTTTTCACTTTCAAATTGATTTCCTTTATTTTAAACAATAAATTAATTTCCTTTTTTGGAAACTTTTCTAAAATTTACTTGAAAATATTTAAAAGGTAAACAACTTCTCTTTCTGAGAGTAATCAAAATAAAAACCTCCACTTTTGGAGCACAAATAAAAATTCAATTAAAATTAAAGTCAACTGCCTAGCGGGACGTACTAATTAATACTCTCCTTAATCGTTGGAAAATATCGATGACACCCTAAAATTTCATAAGTAATCTTAATAGTGGGGAGAGCTGTTGCACACAGCTCAATGAACTTTGCCGTTGTTATACAAGCTTGAAATTTCTGAGGTGGCGTAATGTAAATTCAATGATCTTTCTTCACTATTGAATTCATTTGTTCGTGCTGGTACATATGGGACGTTTCATGCCAACCGGATCAGAGCTCTGTTTATAAATCTATGGGCTTAATTAAAACGTGTAAGGTCTTAAAATGTTCGTAATGAAGTACTCTATCAATTACGATCTAGCCTTTTTAAAAATCCGAAATGGCGGACAAGTTATTTCACAATATATGACTGAAAAGTAGAAAATGTCTAATTGAAGCATCACTTAAGAAGAAAAAAAGGTTCCAATTGACATTATACAGATCACCAACAGTGTTGTATGTTTAAAAAATCAAAATATGTTGAAATTTTTCAATGTTTTTAGACATGCAAAACGGTGGATCCAATATGGTGGACTATTTTTCTTAACATCACCCAATTTACTTAAAACTTGTTACTCGGGGGTTTCTGGGGTCGCTGATTACAAATATGAACTCAATATTCAAAAATACAAAATGGCGGACCCAATATGGCGGACTATTTTTTGTTTAAATAGCCTAATTTACTCGAAACTTGTTACTCTTGTGTTTTTGGGGCCGCTGATTAGAAATATGAACTCAATATTCCAAAATACAAAATAGCAGATTTTTTTAAATGGCCCAATTCACTCGTAACTTGTTAATCTGGAGATTTTAACACTTCTCCGGAAATCCAAGAATAAGATAAAAATCCGAAAAAATCTATAGGGTTGGCAACATTGCTATAGAAAGAAAAGATGCTGATTCAAGTCCAGAAAATCTAACTAGTGAGCAGTCCAATACTATAAAAAGGACGGAATTAGTCAACCCTCAAAGAGGACTTGGTTTGACATTACGATCAAATTTCTTGGGACCTTACAAATACTTTTGCAACGTCCGTGCCGTTGATATAGTTAAACATTTAATAATTATTATAAAAAACTCAAAAATTTAGGAAAAAGTTTGAAGAAATTTGTAAACAAAAAATAAACAACATAACATAAAATAATATGTATGGATTTCTTCGGATTTTTATTTTATTGCCCCTTTTTGTTGGCTGATGTCCCTTGGCAGCTTTATGTAGAACATATAATTTTGTGAGGTTTAAATATAATTCCTTTTTTTGTTTTATAATATTTAAGTTGTAGGTTTTGCTAAAAATAATGATTTTTGAACAGAAGGAAACTTTTCTTTAAAATTTTTTTTTAAAAACTCGTTTCCTCTTTTTTAGGGAGATTTTTTAAATAAATCAAGTTTGCATTTGTTTTATTATTATTATTATTAATAATAATAATAATAGTCGGAAATTATATCGTTGTCTAATGACAAGTAATTTTGTGTTTTAAATCATTAAGATCGAGCATAGTAAAAAAACGCTTGAATATGTGATTTTTAAACTTGTTTTTTTTAATTTCGTTACTGGAAACCTTAAACTGACTTTAATTACTGATATATTATTGCATTTTTTAAAAGAAATTTGTCTTCTTTCGGTGTACAATGATGTTTCTTTCTACAAACAAACAAATTTAATTAATTTAATTTATGATTTCTGATTTTTTTAAAAGTTAAAAACAATGATTATAAATTATTATTCATGCTACAATTATTTCGGATTTTAAACGTAGAATACATCGTCGCTTGGGGGCAGCAACATGCCGACTCAGCTAAACGGTGAAAAAGATGCCGTTTCAAAAAGAAAAGTGAAAAACATGCCATTTTGCGAAAGCGCTAAGAAACATACCTTCTTCAAACGATCGGTGAAGAACATGCCTTTACAACCGTTAATATTTAATATTCATATTATATTAAATATAAATAATTAACAATATTATATTTATTATAAACAATTAATGATTAATTAATTAATTTATAATTATTAATATTATTATATTAATTATTTATTTATTTAATATTATATTTAATATTAACGGTTGAAAAGGCATGTTATTCACCGTTTGTTTGAAGAAGGTATGTTTCTCAACGCTTTCGCGAAATGGCATGTTTTTCACTTTTCTTTTTAAAACAGCATCTTTTTCACCGTTTAGCTGAGTCGGCATGTTGCTGCCCCCAAGCGACGCCATTGAATAGATCTTTTGTAATAAAATGTTTTTATATTGTTAAAATTTGAATTTTCTGTAACAATTTGCTTAAATTTGTGTACAATTTTTAATTTGTATTTGTTGTTTATAAAGAAATGTTCATTTTTTGAGGATATTTTGTGCTTTTTAAAGAAATTTGCTTCTTCGATTACACAGTTTTATTTGTTATTTGATCTATTATTTTTGTATTTTTAGACAAAAAAAATAGAGTTACAAGTTATTTTATGATTTTTTTTAAAGAATAATTTGGTACATTTACATGAAATAACTTTTACAAAATAACCTATATGTCACTAATTTTTGATTAAGTATAATATCAATGATAGATATTGAATTTATATTCAATTTTATATTAAAATATTTGTTTAACAAAAAAATATGCTAAATTTATTAAAATTACATTCATCAAATTCTAAATAAGTTAAATGATTCGTGTTAATTTTAAATATTGTAAAATTTTAAAGAAACACTGTTAATTTTTGTTGTCTGATGTTGTTTCTTTGATACAAGTTTTGCACAAAATCATTTTTAAAAAAATGACAAACAAAATTGATAAAATTTATGTTTATACGGTGCATACAAAAAAATTGAAAATTTCTGATTTTATATTCCCATACCCCTCTTTTTATACGCTGTCGTCCCTTGACAGTTCATTTGCTCGATTTTAATGTACTTTGTATGAATTAAAAAAAACTAAAGTAGTAAATTTTTTTTTAATTATGGATAGATTAAAAATTTATGTTGATAAAAAAGGTTAAATATTATTTTATTTAATTTTGATTAGAAATTGTAAGATGTAAAGGGAAAAAAAATTGTATTATGAGAGAAAAGAAATATCTAATTGTTATGGAAGAGATAACGAAATAATGATTTAATCAATCGAGATTCTTATTTAATTTAGCGCTAACTTTTGGTATATTGTTACTCACGAGGATCTTGGTTAGTATATCTATATATATGGTACTCTATATAGATATATTCACCTTTTTAATTATTTTCATCTTTTCTCCAGTTCACCATATTCATAGGTGCTCCGCTTGTTTCGCTACCATTCACGAGATAATGCTTTGCTCTGTTCGCCCGTACTCCATTTGCTCACTCCCTGTACTCTCCCTGGCGTTTCACTACTACCTCTGAGTACCTACAAGTTTTTTTCAACTGTGTAGCATTGGGAAATATAGCTAGAGACTTGTGTTTCAGAAATTTTATATTTCTATTGTTTTTTATATTATGATTTATTCGTTAAATGATGTTATTCATTTTAATTATCTTTTAGATTATTTTTATTATTAATTTTTACTCTCTTATCATTTTAAATAAATTAATTAAATGTTAATTAACTATAATAATCTTCGTATTCTTTCATTCATTCATTCATTCATTCAGTCTGTCCAGAGCGTGTACATTCCGTCCGCAGTGAGAGAGAAAGATTGATAGAGAGAAAGAGAGGGAAGTATCGCCTGTCCTTTTAGTTTAGAGTAGGAGCGAAAAAGAGACGAATAGTTAAGAAAGTAACGCCTACTTTTTGGGTTTAGAAGGGGGTATCATGTATCAGAGAGGAACAGAATTTGATAGGGTAAGGAAAGTGGGGAATTTCACTTTTAAGCTACAGTGAGAGAGAGAGAGGGAGGTATTGTCTCTCCTTTTAGTTTAGAGTAGGAGCGAAAAAAAACGAATAGTTAAGAAAGTAACGCCTACTTTTTGGGTTTAGAAGGGGGTATCAGGTTTTCATCATTTTCCGTGTCAGGTAGAAAGAGAGGAACAAAATTTGATAGGGGAAGGAAAAGTGGGGAATTTCACTTTTAAGCGAAAATACCGAAAGAGCGTCTTATTTCTTTATTGGCTGATTATTTTTCTTTTCTCACTCACAGATAGATAAAAAGAAAAAAAAGAGGAAAGATAACGAAGATAGAGAACGAGGTATGGAAAGTAAGGTTTAACTATAATAATTGTGTTAATATTTATTCACAATATGATTTATAATATAATACATAATTATTATATAATATATAATTATTATATAATATATAATTATTATGTAATATTATATGTAATAATATATAATTTAATTTATTATATGACTTATGCGAAATTATGTGATTTATATGGTAAAAAATGCGATTTATGTGACATATTATTTATGCGAATTATGTGAAAAATGCGATTTATGTGACATATTATTGATGCGAATTATGTGAAAAATGCAATTTATGTGAGATATTATTTATGCCAATTTTTGTGGTTTATGAGATTTTTGAGAAATTTGATGAGTATTTATTATTAAATATATAATAAATAGAAAAATTAAAATAAATTTAAATCTAATAAAATATTTATCTAAAAAATAAAATAATTATTAAAATTTATTTATATTTATTCATTATTTTTATTTATTTAGTAATGAGTTAGAAGTTTTAAGTTTAAGTCTGTTTTCAAAAAATAAGTTTTGGAAAAATATTCTATTATTAGTTAATTTTATTAAAAAATCATGTCTAACAAAGAAGAAGAGGTTTATTTAAGTGATAAAGATAATAGAATTCTACATACTGAAGGAAAAATGTTAAATGACAATCATATTACTGAATTTGAAAAATTATTGAGAAGAGAATCAAATTTAGCATTTAACATGCAAAGCACTTTATATTTAATTATGCCTGAATTCATTATTCCGATTGATAAAGATCAGAAGCACATTCAAATACTTTTTAGTGGTGCTTGCAAATCTGGTCATTGGATTTGTACTTATTACGATGGATTAAGACTATATATTTATGACAGTATTAATGCGGGATACTTAAATGAAGATCAAAAGAAATATTAATTAGATTATATTCTTTCAAACCACCGGTAGTTTTTTCAGCTGTTAATCATCAACCGAATGGAATCGACTGTGGCATACATGAATTGCCATATACTGTTAATTATATTCATAGTGAAATGAGACGACATCTAATTTTTATGTTTAAAAATAATTGTTTAATTTCATTTCCTTCCGTGAAATTGACAAATGTTATTAGACCTTTTATTGTTGATCATGATTGGAAAGGTCTTTTAACGAATCGAGCTACAGAACTCATAGAAATACCAAACTCGTCATCCATTTGTGAAACTAGTATCAGTATTAGTAATAATGTGAATAGAGATATATCTACAGAATATTCAGAGGAGAAGCTTAATAAAAATGAAAACTATGAGAAAAAGAGACATTACGCAATAAAAGATAAGGAGAGGAAAAGGAAGGCAAAGTTCGAAGAAACAGATGAACAGAAAATAATCAGACTAGAAAATGATAGACTAAGAAAACGTAATTGCCAAAAATCTAGAAATATAGACGAAAAGAAATTGATTACACAAAACAATTTAAATAGTAAAAAAATTAAAGTAGTTCTAGAAAGAGAAAATAAAACCAAAGATCGAAAAAATTTATGTGATGAAGATTGTAAAATTTTAAATACTGAAGGAAGAAAGTTAAATGACAATCATATTACTGAATTTGAAAAATTGTTGAGAAGAGAATCTAAAGTAGTTTTCGACAATAATGTTAATAGAGGTACAGATTATTTAGAGGAGAAGCATAATGAACAAGTTGTTCATTTCATGACCATTTCGCTTCCTCAAAATATCATAAACCAATTGCTTAATTTAATTTTAATATGTTAAGGTAATATTTCAAAAAACGCAAAATTTGAATTTTTTGTGAAAAAGAAAAATATTGATTAATTTTATAAATTTTGATGAAATGTGCACTTTCTATATATCAATCGATTCGTTTTCTTGTAAGCAATGTAACATTTGCTCAGAATTTAATATACATATATCCTAGATGAAAATGAGTCCATATAACCATGTTTTGAAAAATTGAAAATCGTCACGAATGCAAAGCTTCCTTATGAGGAAGCAAAATGAAAAAAATGAAAAAAGAGATTTTATGCAATAACAGACAAGGAGAGGAAAAGGAAGGCAAGGCTTGAAGAAACAGATGAACAGAAAAAAATCAGACTAGAGAAGGATAGATTGAGAAAAAATAATTATAGAAAAGCGAAAAATGTAGATGAAAAGAATGTAATGAAGCAAATAAATTTAAATTATGAAAGAAAAGAATTATCTTTAGAAACGGACGATGATAAAAAAAAGTCGACAAAAAAATAATTTAGAAAGTAAAAGAAAAAAATTATATTTAGAAACAGAAGATGACAAAAAAAGTCGACAAAAAATAATTTAGAATGTAAAAGAAAAAAATTATATTTAGAAACAGAAGATGACAAAAAAAATCGACAAAAAAATAATTTAGAAAGTAATAGAAAAAAATTATATTTAGAAACAGAAGATGCCAAAAAAAAATCGACAAAAAAATAATTTAGAATGCAAAAAAAGGAAATTGTTATTAGAAACAAAATTAGAAAAACAACAGCGCCAAAAACAGGATTAAACAAGTAAAATAGATAAAAAATGGGAAAACAATGGAAACTTTAGGAGTTCGAATTATGTTGTCTGAAGAGTTTGATGAAAATAGAGTTTCACAAAATTATTTAGGTCTAATGAATGTCAAATGTATGTTTTGTGACGCGTTACATTTTTTGTGTGAAAGGCCACAGGATAAAAAATTTAGTAGTTGTTGTCATAAAGGAAAAGTAAAATTGTATGATTTAAATCCTTACCCTTCGTATTTGCAAAATGTATTATTTGATAATAACTTTAAAAGTAAGAATTATAAGGAAAATATTCGTTCTTATAATAGTTCGTGTGCAGTTGCTAGCATGGGAGCTAAATTAGAAGTTCCAAAAGGATATTGTCCTTATGTTTTTCGTATACATGGACAAGTGTATCATGATACATACTCTCTTCATCCTGATGATGGAGATAATCGAAAATATGGTCAATTGTATATTCTTGATACTGACGAAGCGGTGATGGAACGATTGAATAATGAATGTAATAAAAAATGTTTGCAATTACTAATGACTGAAATAGATATTTTGCTAAGAGATATTAATATTTATGCAAAGTCATTTAAAATGATGAAAGAATTGTAATTGGAAGAAGAAGCAAGGGCAAAATTAATGAATGAATGTCCGAGAAGCATTTAAATGTGGTTTAAACGTGATCCAAAATTTTCTCAAAGCAAATATAATGTTCCATCTTGCAATGAAGTAGCAGTTATATTTATTAGCGAAGATGGTGAGCCTCCAATTGAGCGTGATATATGTATACATCCAAGGGGTTCTAAAAGTATTCCAATTAGTAGTCTTAGCACACATGCTGATTCTATGACATATCCTTTAATGTTTCCGTCAGGTGATCCAGAATGGACTGTAAATATGAAACACACTGATGGTGTTCGTAATATTACTCCTTTACAATTTTATATGTATCGCTTGTCTTATAAAGGAACATTTAATCCATGTTTACAAATGGGTAAATTAACTCAACAATTTATTGTTGATAGTTGGTCAAAAGTAGAAGGTGAGCGTTTGAAATATATTCGTTTTCAACAGAAAAAACTTCGAGCAGAAATGTACTGTGGATTAATAGATTATATGAATAATAAAGCAACACAAGAAAATATTCGACCAGGAAAAATGATTATTTTACCTTCTACATTTACTGGTGGACCACGTGCTTATCAACAATGTTTTATGGACGCTATGCGATTAGTTCAAGAATTTGGAAAACCAGATTTATTTATTACAATGACATGTAATCCAAAATAGCCTGAGATTATGGAAAATTTGTTGGATTCGGAAACTGCATCTGACCGACCAGATATTGTTTCCCGAGTTTTTCAAAAGAAAGTAAAAGAATTAATGTGTGAATTAAAAGATAAACATATTTTGGTCTAGTCATTGCTTACGTATATGTAATAGAATTTCAAAAGCGTGGATTGCCTCATGTACATTCAATAATTTTTTTAGATAAAAAGTTTGCTATTCGTAATGCAGAAACTGTAGACAAAATAATATGTGCAGAAATTCCTAATGAAATGAAGAATCCAGAACTTTATAAAATTGTGAAGCAGTTTCAAGTTCATGGACCTTGTGGAAAGCAAAATGTACATTCTCCTTGTATGAATCCTGAAACAAAATTATGCACGAAAAATTATCCTAAACCATTTTTTCCAAAAACAAATTATGAATCAAAAAATTATCCGGAGTATAGACGGAGAAATGATGGCAAAAAAATTATTTTTTATAATAGAGATGGGTCAATTAAGTGCACTGCTGACAATTCGATGATTGTGTCATATAATCCGTATTTAAGTAAAAATTTTGCATGTCATATTAACTTAGTAGCATGTGGTAGTACAGGTAGTATTAAATATTTATTTAAATATTGTTATAAGGGACATGATTATGCAATAGTTGGTTATAAAGATGATAATCAAGTAATGCATTATGATGAAATTCAAAATTATTTAAATACACGGTATGTGTGTCCACCAGAAGCAATGCATAGACTTTATGAATTCAATATGCACGAGCAATCACATGCAACATATAGACTAGCTGTACATTTGCCTAATCAACAATCAATATGTTTTCAAGAAGGAATGGAACAAACTGCAATTGAGAAATTTAAAAATACAATGTTGACATCATGGTTTCAGTTAAATAGACAAGATCCTGAAGCACGCAAATATTTGTACTCTGAAATAGCACATAAGTATGTTTTTGTTGAGTCATCTAAAACTTGGAAAAAACGAGAACGAATTACAAAACCTATAATTTGTCGAATGTATTTTGTAAGTTTAAAAGTCATTTAAAGATATTTTTTGAGAATTTTACTACTTTATGTACGTGGTGCTAAATCGTTTGAAGATGTGAGAACATATAAAGGTATTACGTATAATACTTATACAGAAGCAGCACGTGCAAGAAATTTGATGGTAGACGATAACGAGTGGGATAATTGTATGACTGAAGCCGTGAGTATGAAATTTCCTAAAGAACTATGTCGTTTATTTGCATATATATGTGTGTTTGGTTTACCTGTGAATGCTGTTGATTTATGGAATAAGTATAAAGAACACATGATTTTTGATAATAATTTACCTGTGGAAATATCGCTTCAAAAATCATTACTTTTAATTAATGAAGTATTTAATTTTCATGGATTTACATTACATCAATTTGGTTTACCAAACATCGATCTAAAAATTCTTGAAAATTATAGTTCTGTTGAAAAGGAAGATAATGCGTTAACATTACAATTGCTAAAAGAAGAAGCTATAAATCTTATTGAAAGTTTGAATGATGAACAACGGCAAGTTTTTAATGATGTTATGATGGCCGTACATAATGATGAATATGATAGTAGATATTTTTTTCTTGATGGGCCTGGAGGAAGTGGCAAAAGCTATTTACACAATACAATTATTACTACAGTCGAAAGTGAGGAAATAGTAGTTTTATCAGTTGCTTGGACTGGTAAAGCGGCTAATCTTCTAAAAAGAGGACGAACGTCACATTCTATGTTTAAATTCCCTATACCAATAAATGAAGATTCAACGTGTAATATAAGTGGAATGTCAAAACATGCTGAACTTTTAAGGAGTGCAAAAATTATTATTTGGGATGAAATTTCAATGGCCCCAAAATATGCTTTACAAGCAATGGAATCCATGTTAAGAGATATTACAAAATGTAATAAACCGTTTGGAGGTAAAGTGATTTTGCTTTCAGGTGATTTTAGGCAAACTTTGCCAATTGTTCCGCATGGTAGTCGCACTCATATTGTTGAGGTTTGTGTAAAAAATAGTAAATTGTGGCAATACTTTGAAACTAGATCTTTAAATGTTAACGTTAGATTACATGATAATCAAGTAGAGTTTTCAAATTGGTTATTGAATGTTGGTGATGGCAAACCTCAAAGTACGTTTGAAAAAGAAAATGATGTATTAGAAATTCCACAAGATTTGATATCGAATGGGAATTTAATTGATGAAATATATGGGTCATTGATAAATTTAAATGATGTGAATGTTTATTCTTCTTGTATTCTTTCATTGACTAATTCAGAAGTATTAGACATGAATGATCGTATTTTGTCAAAACTAGAAGGAGAAGAAGTAATTTATTACAGTGTTGATTCACATATAGCTGATCATAATGCAAAAAATATAAATAATATTGTTCCAGTAGAATTTTTAAATAGTTTAACACCAGATGGTATGCCTCCCCATAAATTATCATTGAAAATAGGGTGTGTAATTATGCTTTTAAGAAATATGAATTTGGGTCAAGGATTATGTAATGGGACTCGATTAGTTGTAAAATCTTTATTGAAATACGTTATTGCTGCAGAAATAATTACTGGAAGATTGAAGGGTGAAATAGTTTTTATTCCTCGTATTGATTTATCTCCTTTAGAAGATACATTTCCTTTTAAAATGGTAAGAAGACAATTTCCGATCAGACTTGCTTATGCAATGACTATCAATAAATCTCAAGGGCAGTCTTTTGATAAAGTAGGAATATTTCTACCCATTTCTGCATTTGGTCATGGTCAAATTTATGTTGGTTGTTCTAGAGTCAAATCTAAAGAAAAGTTAAAAATTTATGTTCTAGATTAAGCTGTATTCAAGAACTTAAAATATCCACAAAAATTATACATTAAAAATATTGTTTTTCATGAAATACTGAGATAATATGTCTATGTTACAATAATATCACATTAAAACTTAAATAGATATGCGAATTGGGTAAAGCAAGAAATTATAATTAATTAATTACAATTTAGAGTTAATTAATATACAGGCTTCGCACTCCTCTACTAAAACCTACTATGTACTACTTTTTGACTTATTAGTTACTATTTGGATACATTTTTTTATTTTATTTATATTTATATTATATTTATTTATATTTATTCTTATCACAATTTATTTGGGTCCCCTGAAAAAGTACCTATTTTTAGTCAGTTTTTGTATATTTGTTGTTAAAGCCATAAACGCACCCTAGGGCTAAATGTTAAATAATGTTTTGTTTTATATTTATTGCATTTTTTAATTTTGGGTGTCGTTCACTGAGTAAGTGTCGGTCACAGTACCCGATACCCTATAACAATTACTTGTAAAGAATTTGAGTTCATAAAAAACAAATATAATGTTGAAATATAAATAAAAATTATTTTTAACATTAACAAAGAAATATTCGTCCTTCAACATAATGACAGTTAGGTCATAAACACCACGCTATAACGACTCTTTTGCAGGTAATTTTTCATAGTACAATTTCAGTACAAAAGCGCAGCAAATTTTCATTGAAATAGACGGAACTCTCAGTACTAATTTCCCAGTACAATTAGATTTTAAAACACACAATGGAATAAGCTCCTGAGTTTCACAAAATAAAAGTAGAAATATAGCGCGCGTAGCTCTGCTAGTTTAAAAATAAAAATGAATGAAAATTCGTTTATAATTTTTTTTAAATCGACGCCTCCCGTTCATATAATGCTTATTGAAAAACGAATGCAAGATGATTCTTATTCACATTTTGGTGCAAGACAATGCTTATTCGATTTTCCGTGCAATAAAATGCTTATTCAAAATTGTGTGCAAAACAATTGCCACTGACAGAATAATAAATGTAACCCTAAATCTTCCTATTAATATTAAATTGCAATTAAATATCTGAGAATTTCAGTACGTGTCTATTGTTATAAGAAACTTTAAACACGAATCCTATCACACGTATTAAAAAATATTTTTTAAGCAATTGCAATTATAAATTTAACTGAATTGAAAATTTTATAAAATTCATAGAATAAGCTAATTTCAGAATGTACATTTTCGCATAGAATTTTGAATAAGCATTTAATTGCACGGAAAATCGAATAAGCATTGTCTTGCACCAAAAAGTGAATAAGAATCATCTTGCATTCGTTCTTGAATAAGCATTATATGAACGGGAGGCGTCGAAATTCAATATTTATTTCAATTATATATTTTCAAAAACATTGCAAAACATTCAAAAATAATAATAATTTGGAATTATTTTTAGTATTTTGGAAAAATAAAAATGCCAGGTATTTATTAATATATTTTTTTAGACAGTTACAATTTAATAAAAAATAAATAATTAAAACATTATCTATCAAGATGATTTGATTTAAAAATAAAAAAAAATTTGAATTTATTATTTTTTTTAGTTAATAAGAATATTGCTTAGCTTGAAATAAAATTTTAGAAATGATTGATTAGAGTGTTTAGTTGATGTTAGTAATTTTTAGTTTTTGTTTTCCTTTTTGATTAATTTCAGGTGTTTGGAGAATTTACAAATGTTAATTTCTGGAATTAGTTTATGGTTTAAATTATTGATAATAAGAAAATTTAAAAATTAAATTAGTATTACTCTACGGTTCACTTTATTTTAGTTAAATAAAAACTTTAATAAAATCTCCCAATATTAATTAAATTAGTTTATGCAATTTCTATTGTTTGAGATGGTATGTAAGTTTGTCTTTCTGTATCTTGGTGTAGGTGATAATTCTATTTGTACTTTAGTTATTAGCATTTTGATAGGGTTAGCGTATATTGTTTCGGAATTTATTTTATTTTCTAACTAAAATTTTAGTGTTTTCATATTTTTGTATGCCTTTATAGATTATATATCCCGTAGTTAGTATTACTATAATGCTAGTTATACCTTGAATAGAATAAGTGTAGTGGTTTTGCCGTTTTTTCATTGAATGATGTTTGCTTTGGATTTTTAAATCATTTTCTAATTGTACTAATTTAGTGTCTCCCTCCATTTTTTTCCAAGGTGGTCTTATTTTTTCTGAAATGGTGTTTTCTTGTAATTTGAGGTATTCTTTTAAGCATAGTGTTAATCTGGATTCATAAAAGTGTTCTTGCTTATTTATTTTTATTAGGAGGGCTGGTAGTTCAATTGTGTCCGTCGTTAGTTTACACCCTGAAGCTATTTGTATCAATCCTATACCTGTTAATTTTAGAGGTTGAGTTGGCTGATTTGGACATGATGTGTAAGCCATTTCTTCTTCTATTAACGAATATATCAAACTTCCGGCTGTGATTATAGGGCTCCAATGAGGTTGTTGGTTGTCGGTGATTCTAATGTCGCAGCTATTTAGTGTTTCTATACTAGCGTCTCTTAATAATTCTGATATAAATATATTTGTTCTCTATATTGTAACATAGATTGAGATCCTCTTCTTCTAAATAGAAATATTTTTTAATTATTGTACTAGTGGCCATATATTTGGCGTGTGGTGAGATATAAGCCCTATTTCCGTGCGCGTTCGGTTTCTGTGGAGTTGATTATTCGAGCATTTTATATTACAAGTATTTCTCTTTCTAGGAGGGGTATGTCCAAGGTAATTATTAATTTTTCTCCCTTCATTTGTGAATTTACTAATGATATTTTTTCTAAAGTGGCTACATTAATTCTATTCAAATTTACCGGGAAACTAGTTCTCCTAATTGTTTTAGCAATTTTTGCTATTGTTGAAAGTTCAGTATTGGTTAACATTCTGGGGTGTAATTTTCCTTCTTTAGCGTCGTACATTACCTGTAGCATTTGTTCTAATGCATGTTCGTAGATGTCTAGTTGTTCTTCCCAATTATGTGTGATAGTTTGTATCCATATAGTATAGTTTATGTTGTTTAAACCTCCGTCAAATTTATTTACTTTGTATTGTATAATATCTAATTTTTCTTGCGATTGTTTAGAGATTCTTTGTTGTTGTTCGGCAGCATTAAATAAATTGTGTAGTTCTGCTCTAACTAAATGAGTTTGTTCGCCAACTAATTTAAAGATATTTCTTTGAGCTTCATCTAGTTCTAATAGTGACTGTTCATATCGTTCACCGTCTTCAAAATTCAATACTCCTATAGTGGGTCCTGCTGTTTTTCCTACAATTCCAAACCATGGTACACTGTATGTGCTGGAAAATTGTTGTAGCACTAATATCAGGTACTGCGACAAATATGCAGTATTTGCTCAGTTGGTCCTGCATTGTCAAGACATGACAATTTCCATTTATGGTTGTTGGCAATTTACCTATAGTATCTAGTGACACTGTATCGAATGCATCTAGATGAGTGTCCGTAATTATCATCGGTTCCTTGTTCTTTGTTCTGTCTATTTTTCATTGAGCGCAACTACGACATTTTCTAATATACTCCGTAATATCTTGTCTTAATCCTGGCCAGGAGTATTTTTTCCCTTATACGTCTGTATGTTTTATTTACCCCTTTATTCCCTGCTATCAAACTATCATGGTATTCTGCTACTATTTTGAAACTATATTCCTCTGGTGGTATAATAATTTTTCCGTGACACAATTTAATTGTGATACTTGTGTCATAAAAAGTGTCCGCTAGTTTGTCTATTCTATCTAGTTTGGATATCTATCAAATGTATACCCACTATTGCTACCATTAGTTCAGAAATAGATGTGCTAGGTTCGGCATCTCTTGACATAAAATGTATATAGTTGTCTCTTCCGTTAGTAATAGCTTCACGATCATAAGTTATCGCTTCTGATTTATGAGAAATAAATTTCTCGGTTGTTTGGTTTAGTTTTTTTAGTAACATGGCTATCTTCTGTAAAAAATATTGATAAGCCTAGTTCGATAGTTCTTTGGGGCTTTTGAGTTACAGTTGTGCTACTATTTTCGATTAGTTTTCTAGGTACTATACGTTCTTTTCTAGTTTCCTTTTCCGTAATCGTTTCGATTTTCTTTAGAGTAGAATCGGGTAGAAAAGGTGTTGATTGGGCATTTGGTTTGTTTAATAATAAAGGTGTGTTAAGTGTAACTGTTTTTCCATTTCTATTGTACTAGGTTTCTTTTCTTTTATCGTTACTGTTTGGGCATATGGCTTTGGGGAATTAAAAGAATAAACAGGGGGATTTTAGATTTGTTCTGATATTTGTCGTAATTCGGTAATAATGTTGTCTATATTTACGCCTTCTAATTCATTTGAGCGATTCCACGTCAAGTGATCAAGGGGTCTTTTTGTGTAATGTTTATTTCAATAATTTTTTACTCTTAAACAATTAAACATACAAATTTGACAAAGTACATTTTGGAAAGGTTTTTTCATGCTCTTTCGATTGGAAATAAGCAATTTGAAAAAAAAAATTTTTGACCCAACAAAATCAAAATTAAAAATAAATTTCAATTTTTTAGGGAGATGGATACGATTTTTTTTTAAACGAAAGCTTAGGTTTTTTCCTAAAAGGACATATAAATGATAAAGTGGGACTAGAATGTTTAAACATTGAAAAAAGGAGTTTTCTACTTTCGTTTTAAAAAAAATCGTATCCATCTCCCTCAAAAATTGAAATTTATTTTTAATTTTGATTTTTTTGGGTCAAAATTTTTTTTTCAAAGTGCTTATTTCCAATCGAAAGAGCACGAAAAAACCTTTCCAAAATGTACTTTGTCAAATTTGTATGTTTAATTGTTTAAGAGTAAAAAATTATTGAAATAAGCATTGTGTTAGATATGAATCTTAATTATTTAAATATAATTTATTATATCTTTAAAAAAATTCACTTTATTTAATTAAAATAAAATTACTTTCATAAATTAAACAAAGAATTGAAATTGCATTCAATTATCCTCAGGCAACGTAATTTGCCACTTCGGAAAATAAAATATCTTAAAGGTAGTGAATACTTTTCTTAACCCTCCTGCGCATACATTTCAATCAAAAAAATTTTTTTTTTATTGTTTTAAGCATTCTAAAAGTAATGTTTATTGTGAAATAAATAATATAAAGTGTCCTAAATAATTTAATAACATTTGTTTATCCCTAAGAAATAATTTGTAACTTGATACATCACTTAATGTTAATTTAAACAAAAGTTATTAACAAAAATAGTTGGACGAATATATTCGGCTTTATGCGCAGGAGGGTTAAATTGTTATTTTTCAACAAGTCCGATTAGACGGTATTTAACAGAAAAATATAAAAGAAATTTTTAATTCCTAACGGGTATTAAATTTCAATGAAACACTTCAGATTGTGGATAAGAAATATATTTTTTTAATAATAGTAAGTGTATATGTTATTAACAGAATGTTGAATCTTTTTATAAACATTTGTTATGGATTATCGAGTACATAATTAAAGGCATAATAATCCCTGTATAATAATAATGTGATAACGAGATAGTGTTATGAATGTAAAAGTATGATGTGTGAAATACAGTTCAACAACTCACCAGAATGATAATAATTTATGTAACTCAATATCTACGACTCTCCAATTGCTTCCTCAAGTGGAATCTTTGGGTTTACCCCTGTTAGTATTGTAAATACTCCTAGTCAAATTAATTTCTTTGATTTCTGTATTATTTCAGATATTTTTTTTATATATATATACTCATATTTCAAAAAAACCATACTTGAAACAAATATTCTCTTTTCTTTTATGCACTAAACAATGAAAATTGAACTAGGTATCTTTAAAACACGGGTTCACCGGACTTAAAAAACTTATTCAATAGATTTATTTTAATTATGCTTAAATTCACTTTACTTTTTTTATAATCACTTTTATGCCGACTAAATCACGTCAAAAATATATGAGTTAAAATTTCAAAATCTCGATTTAAAGAGAATATTATATTCTTTTAAAATTCTATGGAAATACACATATATATATATACGTAATAAACAAACAACTCTCAATTCCCGAGAGCAACAAAGTAATTATACACAACTTTGTTGCGGGAGAAACTAAATCAGACTCATCGTTAAAGTCGGTCGAAAATATGGACACACCTTGTAATTTCATGAAAATATTAATAGTGGGAGAGCTGTTACACACAGCACATTGAACTTATTTGTTGCCAGGCAAGCTTTTAGCAAGCTTGCACATTCCTAAAATTGACTAACACGAGTTCAATGTTCTTATTCCACTATATCTTTAATATGTATATTTCTTTGCTTAGTATTATAAACCCACACATTTAGAGTTTTTCATTGGAAAATACTCTTTCAAAATTGATCAATTTTATTTCGAAATATATGTTTTGTCCAATACTTTCACAATAATTCTTAAAAATTTAATTATCCAAACAATACTGAAATAATTAGAATTTAATTTGCTATTAGTTTAATAGAATTGAGATAAATAATCTAGTATCTATACTGAGTTGTTTTGTCTGTCCTTAATGTTTGTAATTTTTTATGTGTACTTAACCTAGTTACATAATTCCACATTTTCCTGATTCTATATAATAAAATAGATTTTTAATCTAAAAAAAATCGTTACGATTTCATACGTAACAAATACCCCCCTTTTTTTGGCTGACGTCCCTTTGCAGCTTATGTTGAACATATAGTTTATTAGGTTTACATATAATCCTTCCTTCAATGGTTTTACATCATTTAGCTTGCTGATTTTGCTGAAAATAAGTGATTTTTTATAAACAGAGGCAAACTTCTGGTTCTAAATTTTTTTAACAAATTCGTTTCCTCTTTTTTTTCTTTTAGGAAGATTTTTAGATTTAAAAAGTTTGCGTTTGTTTTATTAATATAAACAAATGTAAAAAAAAATTATAGTTGTTTGAGAAAAAAAAATCATTTTTGTATTTTACATTGATAAGATCGAGCGTGGTAAAAAAAAATTGAAAAATAAAATAATTAATTAGATTATTAAAAACATAAATTTTCTTATTGTTTATGTAGTATTTAAATTTTTACCAGGCTAGATATTATTTTGTCTTAATTTTTCGGTGTACAGTAGTGTATTTTTTCTTTTTTTTTGCAAGACAAAATTTAAAACAATTTATTGGATGACGTTGATGTTTTTATAAAAAAAATTTTTTTTACAATAATTGTGTAAATTATTATTTGTAATGTAATTCAATAAGGAATTGAACGTAGAGTACATCGAAAAGATCCTTTAGAACGGATTGATTCTAGGTCGATGATTGAATTTACTGTAACAATTTGTTTAAATTTAGTACAAAAAAAATTTTTTATAGTCTTTTGATTTAAAGGAATTGTTCATCTTCTGAGTATATTTATTTATATTGAGCAGTAATTTTTGTTTTTAAAAAGAATGTGATACGTCGCTTAGAGGATTTTAATTCTTGTTGAATCATTACTTTTGTTATAATATTAAGAAGAAAGAAATAAAATATAAACTGCTTCAAATAACTTGCTTTAAAGAATTACCTCTTTTTTATATTATATAATCTGGAATTTGATATGTCTGCTGAAATAACTTTTTACGAAACAAAATGTGTGTCGCGTATGATTTTTTTTACTTGTAATAATGATAATTAATAATAATGATAATTTATCAAAATTTTGTTTAACAGGAACTTATGCTGAATTTATGAAACTCATAATTGTGAGGAGAAAAAAAAAATTTGTGCAAAATTTTAAAGAAATAATGTTAATTTTGTGTTTTTTTTGTTGGCTGACATTGTTTCTTTAATATAAATTTTTTTGCACAAGATCAGTAAAATAAATATATATAAAAAAAACAAAATGAAATTTTCCTTTTAGATATTTATAAAAATGGAAAATGTCAGATTTTTTTTACCCCCATACCCCCCTTTTTATGCGCTGTCGTCCCTTGACAGTTTTATATATTTATAAAATATAAAATTGTTTTATATATATAGCAAAAATATACTTGAAATTGTTATCCGATCATCTACGTCCGGTTGTTTCTGTTCATAATTTCTTATGGTTAAGAAATGCAAACTTGCAAATTTGTTTTGCTAAAAGAGTTTGCTTTCTATGATTTTTCTCAGTTTTCGTTCGTCATTCGGTGTATATTCTTCTTTAATTTTGAGTTTATAAAGTTATGTCCAATATGGCTGGTGGTGCGTACAATATGGATATGTTAAGTGCTGCTTTGGATATGATCAGTAATAATATTACTGATAATAATGGTTTTCTGCAATTTTTGAAAAATAAATATTTGGCAGAGGAAAAAAAAAGATTCGGTCTGGTGTGATGGGGTAAGTTTTATTTTTAAATATTAAAAAAAATGTATGTTCGTGAGTGTGTGTTTCTCTCTTTTTTTGTTTAAAAAAACAATTTGTTATTATATATGTTTTTTTTTAATTTTAGGCGTGGGGTGTTCTTTTCTGCTTGGAATAATGCTCCTGTGCGGGATAATCCAGTGGGTTTGTGGGATGTGGAAAGGAATTTGTCTGATGCTGAAAATTACGAATGCGATAACGCCCAGTGGGTGCAGGAGTACTTATGGTCGTGGGATGATCGCCGATATAAATTTAGGTATTACTGGTGCCCGGAGAATTTTATGATGCCTTCTTTGTGCGATAGACCGGAAAACGAACTTGTGGAGGGGGTAATTGGTCTTCTTGGTGTCAATTTGATTTCTTGGTAGGTAAAAAAAAATATAATGATTTACGGAAATGTATTGTATAAAAGTTTAAAAGGAAAACTAAATTTTCGTCTCTTCTTTTTCAGTGCTTTTGATGCCTTACCCGTTATTCCCCCTATTAGAGGATTCCGGCCCAAAGATAGGGTTTTTGAATTGGTGTTTGTCCAAAGATATAGAAGAGATTGGGAGGATCTTATCCCATCTTTTTCGGGATCTTTTCAGCGTTGGAAATTGGATGTGCCATCTGTTTGGGTTCCTCAACATATGTAAAAAAAAATTCTATATTATTAAATTTTGTTTATTAAATTTATTATTATTTTTCTTTCAAAATGTACTTTTATTTTTTTTTATATTGTTGTATAATAAAAGATGAATTTTAAAATTTAGAAAAATAATCTTTGTTTCTCTTACCCTTTTTTTATATAATGTGTCGATAGTTTTTTTTATCTAGCATATCCAAATTAAATCAAATTTCAATTTATTTCAAAATAAACAAATATTTCTTTAAAAAAAATTAAATTATAGTCCAGTAAATATTTAGAAAGTATGACACTTTTTTCTATAACCGAAAAAAATTTTCTTTTTTTTTAAATATGGAAGTGAACAATTGTTATTCTATATTTATTTAATTCCATTGCTACGCGCGAGGTACTTGGTTAGTATACCTATATATCTGCTATGCAATATAGATATACTGACCACTGACTCTCTTCGTTCTCCTTTTTTTTGTTTTCGTTGGCGCCTCGCTTGTTCCGCTATCATCACGAAACCATGCGTTGTTCTACACGACAGTCTTTCTTTTCTCTACGTTTATCCGCTCCCCGGCGTTTCACCACTACCTCCGAGCACCTACAAGTTTCTTTTAACTGTTCAGCATTGAGAAATATGGCTAGACTTATGTTTCGGAATTTTTTACTTAATTAAAAAAATTTCTACGTCACCAAAAAAATTAAATTTTCCTGAAATATTTCATTATTTATTAAAATAATTAAATCCTTGCGAAATTTTTTTTTTAAATTCTGAAAATAATTGGAAATTTCCTGAAGAATTTTATAAATTTTCAGAAAAATTGCCCCTTTTTTAAGAATTTAATAATTTATGAAAGTAGTTAAAATTTTTTTTTTGAATGTTTTTCTATTTTTACAAAATACTTGAATTCCTGCGAAGAATTGTAAAGAAAAGTTTGGAAAATAATTGAATTTTTGTAAAATTTTTTATAAATTTTGAGAAAAATTGAATTTTTTTAAAGAATTACATTTTTTCTAAGAATTTTGTAATTTATGTAAATAATTTAATTCTATAGAGGAATTTTATTAACAATTGTTAAAAAAATACTTTGATTACTTTCGAAGAATTTTATTCTTTATAAATATAATTTAATTCATTCAAAGAATTTTATTAATTAGGTAAATGATTACATTCTTGCGGCGAATTTTATTAAAATTGAATTTCTGTTGAAAAGTTTATTACTTTTGAAAGAAATTGAAATCTTCACAAGAATTTTATGAACACTGTTTTGAATAATTAGTTTTTAAATGTTATGAAAATTTTATTAGTTCAAATAGTGTTCATAAAATATAGAACTTTGTTAATCTTAGTAGTTTTAGTATTGTTTGTTTCCCTTTATTATTAATTTTAGGAACTCGGGGAATTTTATATGTTACCCCTTTTTTTAAAGAAATTTAGTCGATTTTGTCTGATAGATTATAATTTACTGTCATAAAAAAACGCATTTTGGTTAAACATGCGCTAAATAATTGGATTAGTTTATGCTATTTCTACTGTCTGAGAAGGGATGTAGGTTTGTCGTCTGTATCGTGGTGTAGGTGATAATTCTATTTGTACTTCAGTTTGTGATTGTTTGTTACTTTCGTTTTCTATTGGTAGGTTTTGTTCCTCGTTTGTTACAGTTTTAGTAGGGTTAGCGTATATTATTTCATCATTGTTTTTTTTAGATTTCTGGTTTTTTGGAATTAAGGTTTTAGTATTTTTAAACTTTTGTATCCAACTATAGGTTATGTATCCCCCTGTTATTATAATGATAATGCTGGTTGTACCTAAAATCGAATGAGTGTAATGATTTTTTTTTTGCATTAGATGATGTTCGCTTTGAATTTTTAGTTCATTTTCTAACTTTTCTAATTTGATGTCTCCCTCCATCTTTTTCCACGGTGGCCTTATTTTTTCAGATACTGGGT
Source organism: Leptopilina myrica (nomen nudum) (assembly GCA_032872475.1). NCBI lineage: Eukaryota > Metazoa > Arthropoda > Insecta > Hymenoptera > Figitidae > Leptopilina > Leptopilina myrica (nomen nudum). The sequence continues at coordinate 13,779,449 of CM065462.1, read as the reverse complement.
TATCTTCTAATTTGGGGTATTCTTTTAATATCGGTGCGAGGTCTTCTAAACATAATGTTAATTTAGGTTCATAAAGGTATTCCTGTTTGTTAATTTTTATTTGAAGGGCAGGTAGTTCAATGGTATCTGTGGTTAGTTTACACCCAGAGGCTATTTGTATTAGTCCTATGCCTGTTAATTTTAATGGTTGAGTTGGTTGATTGGGGCATGATATGTATGCTGTTTCTTCTTCTGTTAATGAATATATCCAGCTTCCGGTTGTGATTATAGGGCTCCAGTGGGGTTGTTGGTTGTCTGTGATCCTGATGTCGCAACTTTTTAATGTTTCTACATTAGCCTCTCTTAGCAATTCGGATTCACAACTTGGAACTAACACTGAATCGTATATCACTTGATTGGGGTGACAGATGTATTTGTTGTCTATATTGTAACATAAATTGAGGTCTTCTTCTTCTAAATAGAAATATTTTCTAATTGCTGCACTAGTTGCCATATATTTGGCATGCGGTGAAATATAAGCTCTATTTCCGTGTGAGGTTGGTTTTTGTGGGGTTGGTAATTCATGCATTTTATATAAAAGGTATTTTTCTCGTTCTAATAGGGGTATGTCTAAAGTCATTATTAATTTTGTACCTTTTATTTGTGAGTTTACTATTGATATTTTTCCTAACGTGGCTACATTAATTCTATTCAGGTTGACTGGGAAAACTAACTCTTCTAACTGTTCTTGAGCTTCCTTGGCTATTGTTAAAAGTTGACTATTGGTTAACATTCTGGGGTGTAGTTTTCCTTCTTTGGCGCTATACATTACTTGTAATGTCTGTTCTAACGCGTGCTCATAGATGTCTAGTTGTTCTTCCCAATTATGTACTACAGATTGTATCCACATAGTGTAGTTCATGTTGTCTAAACGTCCGTCGAATTTTGCTACTTTGTTTTGTAATTTGTCTAATTTTCCTTGCCATTGTTCCGAAATTCTTTGCTGTTGTTCTGCCGCATTATATAAATTATGTAATTCTGCCCTAACTAAATGTGTTTGTTCGCCGACTAATTTTGAAATATTTCTTTGGGCTTCGTCTAGTTCTAACAATGACTGTTCATATCGTTCACCGTCTTCATATTTTAATACTCCTATTATGGGGCCTGCTAGTTTTCCTACTACCCCAAACCATGGTACACTGCGTTTTCGTATGGACTTTGTGATGGGTGCTTGTGATTTGTAATAGTCTTGTTCCCTTAGTTCTTCTATTGTTTCTTGTAATTGTTCCCATTGCATTCTTATTATTGATATTCTCCTACTTAAAACTATAAAATTTCATTGTTTCTTCACAACTAGTAGGGAAAATGCGTCGACATGGTGTTTCTAATTGTTTAAATTTCTCTTCTAAACTTGGTAGATGATTTTTGAAACTTCCTGTATCTAAAATTACTACTGTACGCCATGTTCCTACTATTCTCTGTATGTTTGGCATCAACTCGAAATATATCCCGTTGCTTTTTTGGAAAGAAGTGATTCTTATATAAGGATTATCTTGTCCTCATTTTGCTATTCTAATTATCCTAAATAATATAAATATTAAGATTCCTAATGACCTCATAGTTTCTGTAACCAAAAAAAATATATTTGATTTTTCTCTGGATTAATTAACTATATATTTTTTAAAATATATATATAAATTTTTTTTTATTATTAAATTAAAACAAAACTTTCTTATATTTTAGTTATTATTAAAAAAGATTTTTTTTTTAATAATTTTTTTTTATTATTATTTTTTTGAATATATAATATATATATATATATATATATATATATATGTTTTTATATATTTATTGTTCTATTGCCCTTTTTGCTAGCTTATCGGCTTCTTCGTTTCCCGTTATACCACTATGTCCCGGTTCATATATAAATTCTACCTGTAAACCCGATATTTTATTTTTTAATCCTTGAAAAAGTTCCTTACTCACTACCTTACGTTTTCTATTTGTTTTCCACCCATTTTCTTCCCATTTTGGAAGCCAATTCTGATAACCGTCTATCGTAAATCTAGAATCAGTATGTACTCTAATTGTCCTATGACCTAATGATTTTAATATGTCTAATGTTTTTAAAATAGCTTCTAATTCTGCCCCATTGTTCGTTTGTTTTAATTTTGCCTTTGAACTGATATTGTAGGGGTGGTTATAGTTGAACCAAATACCGATTCCTGCCCTAGCTTCCGATTTACCGTTTGCCCTACATGCTCCATCTGTGTAAACGTGTATGTATCCTTCGGTGTCGGTTTTAAATCCGGCTTTGTTTTCTAGTCATAAGTAAGCTTTTTTTACTTGGTCCTTATGTTTCCTAAACCTTTTACCTTCTGCATCGCAAAGTATTAAATTGCTATTTTCTGTAATAGAAACTACTTCGTACGGTCCGTGGTAATAAGGTTCAAATTTTCCGGTTCTGACCTCTTCTCGTACATCTACTACATCTCCTACTTTTATATCTAGAGGTCTTGATTTGGAGTCGTATAGGTTCTTCGATATTTGTTTCGCTTTTATTATGTTGCTAGCCGCTATTTTTCTTATTTCTATTAAACGAGTTATTATTTCTTGGATGTAGGATTCGTAAGTTGCTAACCTTTCTTCTTCTGGGAATGCTGTAGGTGTTCTAGCTAGTTTTCCGAAAACTAACTCGTAGGGTGTAAATTTGGTGGCTTCATGCACAGAAGTATTATATGCGAACATCGCGTATGGTAACAATCTATCCCAATCGTCCTTAGAACTAGCATAATGTCTAATAAATTCTGCTAAAACTGCGTGACTTCTTTCTAAAGCACCGTTTGTTTGTGGTCGGTAAGCGGTAGTCGTTACTTGACTAACTTTGAACAATTTAGCTAGTTTTCTTAATAAATTACTAGTAAACATTTTTCCTCTATCTGTCAATATGGTTTTAGGAGCCCCATATAAAGAGAATAAATTAGTTGCTATTGCGTGTGCAATTGTAGTGGCGCTAATATCCGGGATTGCGACAAATATACAGTACTTGCTTAGTTGATCCTGCATAGTCAAAACATGACAATTTCCGTTTACTGTTGTGGGTAGTTTACCTACAGTGTCTAGTGACACTTTATCGAATACGTCTAGGGGCGTGTCGGTAATTAACATTGGTTCCCTATTTTTTGTTCTGACTATTTTTCTTTGAGCGCAACTACGACATTTTCTAATATATTCCGTGATATCCTGTCTTAATCCTGGCCAGCTATATTTTTCCCTAATTCGTTTGTATGTTTTATTAACTCCTTTGTGTCCGGCTAATAAACTATCATGATATTCTGACACTATTTTGGATCTATATTCTTCCGGTGGAATAGTGATTTTTCCGTGACACAATTTCATCGTGATATCGGTGTCACAGAATGTTTCTGCCAGTTTGTCTATCCAAACAGTCCCTAAAGGTTCTAATAGGTCCCCATATCTTGATATTCTAAAATGGGTTATTTTGTCTTTAAATAGTATATGTTTAAGATTATTGAATATTTCTCCTAAATTATCCTTATTTATGCTATCGTAGTAATTGTTGGCTACAATAACGGTATATATGTTGTATTTCCCTTTAGGTGTGGTTAATATTTGTCCTATTCTAGGTTTTTTTGTTTTTATATCTAATAAATCTATTCCCCCTATTGCTGTCATTAGTTTGCAAATAGATGTGCTAGGTTCGATATCTCTGGACATAAAATGCACATAGTTATCTCTTCTACTAGTAATGGCTTCGCGATCGTAAGTTATCACTTTCGAGTTATCCGAGATAAATTTTTCAGTCGGTTGACTTAATTTCTCTTGAGTAGCATAGAGGTTCTCTATAAAAGGTATTGCTAAACCTATTCCCATAGTTTTTTGGGGTTTTTGTTGTTTTACTTCTGGTACCGTTGTATCTTTACCTTCAACTAACTTTCTAGGTATTATACGTTCTTTTCTATTTTCCGTTTCCGTAATTGTTTCGGTTTCTTCTAGTATAGAATTGGGTATAAAAGGGGTAGATTGGGCTTTGGGCTTATCTAGAAATAAAGGTGTGCCAAATGTAACTTTTCTTTTATCTTGTTCTAGGTTAGGTTCTCTTTCTTTTTCCGTTATTGCTTCAGTGTCGCGCTGAGAGGAATTTGGGGAATGAAAAGAGGGGTTTTCGATTTTTTCAGTCATTTCACGTAATTCGGAAATAATGTTGTCCATTGCTAACCCTTCCTCTTCTAATTCAGCTGCAAGTTTGCTTTTTTCTTGATTTGGGTTATGTATAGTTTCGTCCCTACTTGTTTCATTTTCTTCAAACAATTCATTATCCCAAAAATAAGTTTGATGTTCTAATAACGACGCATCGAATTTTTTTATCGAATCTCTAATACTATTGACCATTTCTTTGTCGGGAGGTTTTTTTGTGTCGTTAAGTTCACTGATTGTAACGTCATTTTCGTCGTCTTCGTCATCGGAGGTGTCTATCGTGGGGCTCATAAATATTCTTATTTCATTTTCTGTCACTGGATCACTTATGTCCTGAAAAACTTCTTCTACACTTGATTCCTCGCTTTCTGTATCTAAACGGGTCTCGTTTAAAGAGGGTAAAACGCTATGATCCTGTTTAGGTATAGGTATGTCTTGTGGTTCCGCGCGAGATTCTTCTTCTTCTTCTTCACTAGAATCGTCACTACTTGAAGTTAATTGCTCATGAGAAAATTCTATAATCTCAGGATTTACAAAGGGCGTTTGTTTTTTAAACCTCGGTCTAAGCCTAGTTGCTATTGGTCCTTCGTCTAAGAAGGGGACCGTTTCTTTAGGTTTGGTTTTCCCTACTGGTCTACCTCTTTTTGGTTTAATTAGGATATATTTGGCGGGACCTGTTATTGCTGAAGAATCTGATGTTGCTCTAATTCGACTCGATTCTGAAACACTTGCCTTAGATTTTTGTTCCTTTGTAGCACTATTTGTTCTCTGTTTTTCTTTATTTTTGTCAAAAAGTTTATTTAAAACCTGACTTGACCTTAATTTTGAACCACTGGCTCCACTACTTATTGGGAACGTTTTAATTTCTTTTGTTTCTGCTTTCTTTTCCGTTTCAGTGTTTTCGGAAATAATCTCGCTGTCGCTACTTTCACTAGAAGTGGAAATTTCCCTATCCTGTTTTTCTAATTTTCCTAAAGTTGGGTTTTCCGATAACCCCCTTAGCCATCGATTTATTTTGCCCGGTTTGCATTCGAAATCATATTGATAATCCTGTAACCTTAATAACCATTTCGTCATTCTAGCTGTCGGTTTTCTAGCGTCGTTTATGATTTTTAAAGGCTCGTGATCGCAAGATAATATGAATTTTCTTCCAAACAAAAATGGTCTAAAATTTTCTAACTCATTTATTACTGCTAAACACTCTTTTTCTGTGGCATCATAATTATTTTCGGCTCCTACTAGTGTTTTTGAGAAATAAGCTATTGGTAGATCCATTTTGTCTATTTCCTGTGTTATCACCGCGCTGATTGCATGTTCCGAAGCATCCGTGGTTAGTTTAAAAATTTTAGAAAAATCCGGATGTTGTAAAATGGGATTCCTACACAAAGCTCGCTTTAGTTGTTTTAAACTACGTTTTTGCTCGGTTTTCCATTCGAAAGTTGTATCTTTTTTAAGTAAATTATACAATGGTAATGCTATTTTTGCATAATTGGCTATAAATTTCCTATAATATCCAGTGATGCCTAAAAATGCTTTAATAGATTTTTGATTTTTAGGGGTTGGAAAGTCCTTTATAGCTGCTAATTTCTTTGGGTCTGCCCTGATTCCATTTTCTCCTACTATGTGTCCTAAATAGGCTACTTCCTTACATAGAAATTCACATTTATCTGGTTGCAAAGCTAATTTCGCGAAACGCAATTTTTCGATTAGGCGCCCGATAGTTTTGTCATGTTCTTTTAAAGTGTTTGAAAATACTATTATATCGTCTAAATACACAAATAATTCTGCCCCTTGCAAACCTAGGAGCACATTGTCCATTAATCTCTGAAAAGTGGGGGCTGCGTTTTTTATACCCATAGGCATTCTTTTGTATTGGTAGTGACCTCGGCTATATGAGAACGCGGTTTTATGTTGGTCCTCTTCCGCGGTTCCTATTTGGTGATAACCTATAGCCAAATCAAAAACAGAGAAATATTTAGCGCCCCCCAACCTTTCAAGTATAGTACTAATCAATGGCATAGGATAACTGCCCCCTTCCATTTTTTCATTTAGTGCTCTAAAATCTATTACTAGACGCCATTTTTTATTACCCTGAGCATCTGCTTTTTTTGGAACTATCAAAACTGGAGAATTATAACTCGATTTAGATTTTACTAACAGATCATCAGCATACATTTTATTTACTAGTTTTACCCCCTCTTGTTCACATTCAGGAGATTGTCTATATTGCTTACACCTAATTGGTTTATCATCCCTAAGAGGAATATAATGCTTTACTAATGGTGTTACGGGCAATTTATCTCCTGGTATTAAAAATCTATCTTGACCTAATCTTACCCATTTTTTAACATAATCTAATTCTTCTACGTTAAGATGCTCTAATTTCATTTTACTTAGAATCAGGTTAGTCCTTATTTCTTCCTGTTTCCGTTTGTTTTCTTGGATCTGAGAAGTCTCTACATCTTCTAAATTTACGTATTCGAAAGGTAGAAGTTCTTGTGGCGGAACGGATATAGTTATGTCTCTTTCAGAGGTATTAATAGCCATAACCTTACAATTACCCTTACATTGTTTAACTAAAGCTTCCCCTAAAAGTAAACCCTTATCTGCTTCTATTCTATGTAGATATCCCTCTTTTAAATCATAGTTACTAACGGGTATATTTACTATTTGTCTACTCCTAGCTTTTATTCTTAGTATACGAGGGACTGGTTTTACTTCCTTTTTTAATTTGACACTTTCTTGTTTTGATTCTAAATCCATAAATGGAATCGGATTCGTCGGTTGTGAGGATGTTATTAGAGTGTTATAAAAAAAATTTATAATCGCTCTTTCTTGACGTAAGTATGGTCTCCCTACGATCCCTTGTGCTGAGATGGGAAAAGTCGGTTCTACTACATGAAATAGATGCTCTATTTCATTAATAGTTATTTCTACAGTACCTAATGTAAATACCTTTGTCATGGTAACTCCAGTAAAAAAAATTGTTTCCGATGTTTGAACTGGAGCATCCCCTTTTAAAGCGGTGCTTTTAATAATGTTAATATCAGATCCCGAATCTACAAAAAAATTGGCCTTATTTTCAAAAATGTGATTACCCTCTAATTTTACCATGGGTGATTCTGTTGTTATTTCATTTATTTTGAATATGGCTACTGATCGCTGAACCTGACTATTGTCGGACGCGTCAAATCGTTCGAGCTCGTCGTCGCGCCGTTCCGACGAACTATTTCCCAGTTTAAATTGCTGGATGTGTTTTGTCTAGCCGGTGAAATAGAATCCCGGGAATTTTGGTTTTCCCTTGGATTACTACCCTGATTTGAGAAATTTTTAGATCTCCGATCATTATTGGGTTTATATAACCTTTTGTCGGAATATCCCCTTTCTTGTTTCCTATTCTGTTCTATATTGTAACTCTTATAACGGTCCCTATAAGGAGTTTTTACATTATCCTGCCTATATCTATTCTGTTGATCTCTCTGATTGTAATAACTATCTCTGCGAGAATGGTGATAATTTCCCGATTGGTCTAAATCCCTTTCTTCTGAGTGATTTCTCCAATCTTGTCGATATATTCTAGGGTTTATTTCCGCGCTGTTAGCTCGAAATGGGGACGATTCTCGAAAATTTGGACGCAATTTCTTTTCATATGCCTTTCTTGCACATTTACGTGCATCATCTAAATTGTCCGGGTCTTGGAAATTAACTGCCTGTGAAATATCATCAGGCAATGCACTGATAAATGATTTCAATGCTGTATTTTGAAAAATGGGCATTGACGTTGCTACTACAGCTGTAGCATAGTCACTACACAAAGCTGCTCTGACCCCTCTTAAATATGTTTGTACCCTATCATAAAGTACATTGACATCTTCGTCTCTTTGCATCCTTAAATTAATTATTTTCAATAAATAGATTTCATAAGGTTCCCCTGGAGCAAATCTATCCTTTAATAAGTCTAATAACTCATCTAACCTTGGAAAAAATTTTCCTTTTGTACAATTTCTAGCCCTGTCTCTTAACTTGCTTAAAACATCGGTAATTAAATCTGGTTCGCAAATTGCAGGGACTTGGGCGGATGCATGTATTACATCTTGAATAAAATCTGCGACAGAGATGTTGTAACCATCAAATTCTGGTATTTGCCTCACTGCCCGTTGTAGTATCTGAGTGTGTTTAAAAGATTGTGCTATTATTATATTAGCATTTTCTGCGTTTACTTCTTGGGGTGGTCCGGGATTGGGCGCTGCCGGTGGAAATCCTATGTCCGTTCGAGTACAGTATAACTGTGATATCATGGTATTATTTAAATCTATTTCCTGTCTATTTTGCGGTTGCGCCCCGGGAGGTGCCCCTGGTGGTGGACCATTACCCACTAAACTCATTTCAATTTTTTTTACCTACTTAACTGCAGCAAAAAAGAATGAATATTCTAGCCCTTAAAGTGCTGAATTATTTCGCAGTGACATTATAAGTGGTGTTCTATCCAACCTGAACTAATAGCTTGCTTACAACCTATGATGTTTAGTTCTCGATTATTTTCAACGGGTTGTACCAATTGAATTACCTGAAAATATATTTCTTGTTCCTCTACCGTAATTATAATTCCTCCTAACACTATATATTCTTTTTCGAATAAAGTTACTATTTCTATTTCACAAGGCCAATACTCTTCGTCTAATAGTTCCACAGAAACAAAATTGTGTTTTATTTCTGTTGTTACAATGAAACAAACTGAACCCCCTAGTAGGTCAGGACTTTCTAGTACTACCTCGTAGCTTCCTTGTATTGTTACGGGTAATATTTCATTTACCACTGCGTAAGGCATTTAGATTCATCAAAACAAAATTATATTTATTTGTAAGGAATCAATCTAAAACCTCTATACGTCTTACTTAAAGAATTTTAATCGAAAAAAATAATGCTGTTATCTTTATTCGCACAATTTTTAAACTATCTATATTTTTTTATTATTTTTTTTTAAATATCATTTCCATTATTTAGCTTCTTGATTCTGTGTGATTTCCACGAATAGCGCTCGTTTTATTAGTTTAACCAGCTCTAAATCATATTTACTTCTAACTGGCGCAATCTTATTTTTATCTTTTTCTATATTACTAAATTTATTTTCCGATTTATTCATTGATACTATGGGGATAACTATGAGTTCTAACCAAATATTAGTTACTATAGTTTATTTCGACAAAACAATTAAACTGAAACTTCACAAGCTCTTGAAATTATATTTAATTGTACTTTCTTATCTATGAACCAATTCTAGATTGTCAATTGAACGTGTAAAATTGGTTTTTTTGTTTATTTGTTTACAATTGTAATTGACTAAAACGTACTGTAATATCTTCGATATCCCTGCTTACTACTCTTATTTTGTAGTCCTGCTGTCTAATCATATATTCTACCAAGGTTAACGACCTTTTTATCTTTTCTAATTTCCTATTTAAGTATACATATGTGTAAGAAATTTCATGTAAATTAAGTACCGCTTGGTTGATTTGATTAATAATATGTAATGGTTCGTCATGGATTTTCTTTATGGATTCTGGCGTCATATGTTTTTTTTTAAAACTATTTCAAATTTAATTGTTTAAACTCTGAAATTAAACTGTCTATCTGTTCCTGCTTGCCTAAAAAATCGGATTTCAGTTCATTAATTGCAAGTCTATGTCTAAAATTTTTTTTTTAATTTTTATTTTTTTTATATTTCCGTAAATAAAACAAAATTATCCCACCGCAGCCACCATTTTGTTAGATATGAATCTTAATTATTTAAATATAATTTATTATATCTTTATCAAAAAATTCACTTTATTTAATTAAAATAAAATTACTTTCATAAATTAAACAAAGAATTGAAATTGCATTCAATTATCCTCAGGCAACGTAATTTGCCACTTCGGAAAATAAAATATCTTAAAGGTAGTGAATACTTTTCTTAAATTGTTATTTTCCAACAAGTCCGATTAGACGGTATTTAACAGAAAAATATAAAAGAAAGTTTTAATTCCTAACGGGTATTAAATTTCAATGAAACACTTCAGATTGTGGATAAGAAATATATTTTTTTAATAATAGTAAGTGTATATGTTATTAACAGAATGTTGAATCTTTTTATAAACATTTGTTATGGATTATCGAGTACATAATTAAAGGCATAATAATCCCTGTATAATAATAATGTGATAACGAGATAGTGTTATGAATGTAAAAGTATGATGTGTGAAATACAGTTCAACAACTCACCAGAATGATAATAATTTATGTAACTCAATATCTACGACTCTCCAATTGCTTCCTCAAGTGGAATCTTTGGGTTTACCCCTGTTAGTATTGTAAATACTCCTAGTCAAATTAATTTCTTTGATTTCTGTATTATTTCAGATATTTTTTTTATATATATACTCATATTTCAAAAAAACCATACTTGAAACAAATATTCTCTTTTCTTTTATGCACTGAACAATAAAAATTGAACTAGGTATCTTTAAAACACGGGTTCACCGGACTTAAAAAACTTATTCAATAGATTTATTTCAATTATGCTTAAATTCACTTTACTTTTTTTATAATCACTTTTATGCCGACTAAATCACGTCAAAAATATATGAGTTAAAATTTCAAAATCTCGATTTAAAGAGAATATTATATTCTTTTAAAATTCTATGGAAATACACATATATATATATATATATATACGTAATAAACAAACAACTCTCAATTCCCGAGAGCAACAAAGTAATTATACACAACTTTGTTGCGGGAGAAACTAAATCAGACTCATCGTTAAAGTCGGTCGAAAATATGGACACACCTTGTAATTTCATGAAAATATTAATAGTGGGAGAGCTGTTACACACAGCACATTGAACTTATTTGTTGCCAGGCAAGCTTTTAGCAAGCTTGCACATTCCTAAAATTGACTAACACGAGTTCAATGTTCTTATTCCACTATATCTTTAATATGTATATTTCTTTGCTTAGTATTATAAACCCACACATTTAGAGTTTTTCATTGGAAAATACTCTTTCAAAATTGATCAATTTTATTTCGAAATATATGTTTTGTCCAATACTTTCACAATAATTCTTAAAAATTTAATTATCCAAACAATACTGAAATAATTAGAATTTAATTTGCTATTAGTTTAATAGAATTGAGATAAATAATCTAGTATCTATACTGAGTTGTTTTGTCTGTCCTTAATGTTTGTAATTTTTTATGTGTACTTAACCTAGTTACATAATTCCACATTTTCCTGATTCTATATAATAAAATAGATTTTTAATCTAAAAAAATCGTTACGATTTCATACGTAACACATTGTACTGAAAAACACAGAAATTTAACCCCCCCCTCGGAAAATATTGGACTAGGTAAAAAAATATTTTCTCGAAAAATTACTATCTATGAGTACTACAAAAGCCCCAAGTTTTGCTACGATTGGAGAAAAATTTTTCTCCACCTTGATCACTTGACATGGAATCGCTCATTTATGAAATTGCTTCTATGATGTGTTGGGTTTCCTTTTTTTCTCAAATTGTTTATATTTCTTACGACGCCCCCTAAATTATTACTTTATTATCTAAAACAAAATGTCAGACCAAAATAAACCCTTACTATTCACAATAAACCTTGCCCCAGAGACGATACATTTTCTATTTTAAATACATGGGATTTTGCTGCTTTTTACAAATTAATTTTTTTTCGTTAAATATTTCATTTTACATCAATGAAAAATATATATTCTTGTAGAAAATTTAACACTCTAAAAAAAGTTTTGTTATGATTTTTTGATAAATTATCTCCTTTAAGAGTTATTTAAGGTTAAAGTTCAACACTGTAAATTTTAAGATTTTTGTACTTTTACGGCAAAATTATTATAAAAGGATCCATATTAAATCATGCAGGCATTTTGACGATATAAATTGCGAATTACTAAAATGCGTATTTTTTAAATTTTTAATAGGATTCTGTTTGCACTTTTTACGAATATTTTAAGATTTTATCAAAAAAATTAATTTCTTGTATTTTCTTCTGTAAAATTGCATAATTTTCATATTTTTTGTTGCTCTTGGGGCTCATTTTTCCCTTTATATACTATTTTATGTAAAATTACCCAAAATAAAAAATAATAAAAAAATAAGTGATTCAAATTAAATTAAAAAAAATTCTAAAAATGGACATCTTTTTTCTCTCTTTATTTTTAGGATTTATAGGTACTCATGTTTCGCAACTTTTCAGGTTTCTATTTTCGTACCATAGCTTATTTTTTTAAATTTTAACATCAGTTTCAAAAATCTTGTCAATAGTAAAGAATATTGATAATTAAGATTATGTCCGAAAATTATGTTAATTATCTATATGATAATGATGATGTTCGAAAATGTTAGGTATCCCGGTTAGTTTATTTAAGACGTTTAAATTTTTTGAAAGAAGGTTAAAATTTTTTGTCAATAAAATTGAACATAACTTATTATGAGTAGGTAAGTTATAAGTAGGTAATTTTTTTTCTTAATATACAAAAAAATACAAAATTAAATACTACACATAAGTATCAATAAATCCTAAAAATAAAGAGAGAAAAAAGATGTCCATTTTTAGAATTTTTTTGAATTTAATTTGAATCACTTATTTTTTTATTATTTTTTATTTTGGGTAATTTTACATAAAATAGTATATAAAAGGAAAAAATGAGCCCCAAGAGCAACAAAAAATATGAAAATTATGCAATTTTACAGAAGAAAATACAAGAAATTAATTTTTTTGATAAAATCTTAAAATATTCGTAAAAAGTGCAAACAGAATCCTATTAAAAATTTAAAAAATACGCATTTTAGTAATTCGCAATTTATATCGTCGAAATGCCTGCATGATTTAATATGGATCCTTTCATAATAATTTTGCCGTAAAAGTACAAAAATCTTAAAATTTACAGTGTTGAACTTTAACCTTAAATAACTCTTAAAGGAGATAATTTATCAAAAAATCATAACAAAACTTTTTTTAGAGTGTTAAATTTTCTACAAGAATATATATTTTTCATTGATGTAAAATGAAATATTTAACGAAAAAAAATTAATTTGTAAAAAGCAGCAAAATCCCATGTATTTAAAATAGAAAATGTATCGTCTCTGGGGCAAGGTTTATTGTGAATATTAAGGGTTTATTTTGGTCTGACATTTTGTTTTAGATGGTAAACTAATAATTTAGGGGGCGTCGCAAGAAATATAAATAACTTGGTTAATAACGGACACCCTAATGATGTGGGTTGCATCCAGTGTCGGTTTTATTTGTTTCATCTTGTTTGAACATTTCATTATCCCAATAGTAACTTTGGTGTTCTAATAAGGACGCATCGAATTTTTTTTTGAATCTCGGATATCATTTATCATTTCCTTATCGGCGGATCTTTTTGTGTTGCTTAATTCGCTGATTGTGATGTCATTTGCATCATCCTCGTCATCTGTAGTAACTATTGTGGGGCTCATACATATTCTTATTTCATCTTCTGATAAAGGAACACCTAACTCCTGAAAAACTTCTCCTTCGCTTGATTCTTCACTTTCCGTATCTGAACGAGTATTGTTTAAAGAAGGTAAGACGCAGTAATCTTGTTTTGGTATAGGTATCTCTTGTGGTTCTACATAGGAAACTTCATCTTCGCTGGATTCATTACTACTTGATTTTAGTTGTTCGTGAGGGGATTCTATAATTTCTGCTTCTACAACAGGGATTTGTTTCTTTATTTTCGCTCTAAGCGTAGTTGCTATTGGTCCCTCATCTATAATGGGGTTTGTTATTTTGGGTTTGGTTTTTCCCACTGGTCTCTTTTTGGTTTAATCAGAATGTTTTTAGCGGGTCCTATTATTGATGACGAATCTGATGTTGCTCTAATTCTACTCGACGATGAAATATTTGTTTCAGAATTTTGATCTTTTGTTACACTAGTTGCTCTCTGTCTTTCATTATTTTTGTTTAAAGTTTATTTAAAACCTGACTATCGCTACTTTCGCTGGTAGTTACAATTTCTGTATCCCGTTTTTCTAATTTTTCTGACGTTGGATTTTCAGATATACCCCTTAACCAACGATTTATTTTACCCGGTTTACATTCAAAATCATATTCATAGTCCTGTAATCTCAATAACCATTTTGTCATTCTAGCTGTGGGTTTTCTTGCGTCGTTTATAATTTTTAAAGGTTTATGAACGCAAGATAATATGAATTTCCTTCCATACAAAAATGGCCTAAAATTTTCTAAAGAATTTATTACTGCTAAACATTTTTTCTGTAACATCATAATTATTTTCGGCTCCTACTAATGTTTTTGAGAAATAAGCTTTTGGTAGATCCACCTTGTCTCTTTCTTGTGTTATTACTCCGCTAATTGCATGTTCCGAGGCATCTGTAGTTGGTTTAAAAATTTTAGAAAAATCTGGGTGTTGTAATATGGGATTCCTACATAGAGCTTGTTTTAGTTGTTTTAAACTACGTTTTTGTTCAGTATCATATTTGAAAATTATGTCCTTTTTAAGTGTGTTATATAATGGCAACGCTATTTTTGCATAATTGGCTATGAATTTTCTATAATAACCTGTAATGCCTAGTAATTCTTTGATAGATTTTTTATTCTTCGGGGTGGGAAAATCTTTTATAGCTATTAATTTCTTTGAATCTGCTCTAATTCCATTTTCACCTACAATGTGTCCTAAATAAGCGACTTGTTTGCATAGAAATTCGCATTTCTTTGGTTGTAGAGCTAATTTCCCGAAACGCAATTTTTCTATCAGTCAAACAAAAGTTTTATCGTGTTCTTCTAACGTATTAGAAAATATTATTATGTCGTCTAAATAGACAAATAACTCTGCACATTGTAAACCTGAGAGCACATTGTCCATTAATCACTGAAAAGTTGGGGCCGCGTTTTTTATACCCATAGGCATTCTTCTATATTGATAGTGACCTCGACTACATGAAAATACGGTTTTATGTTGATCTTCTTCTGCGGTTCCTATCTGATGATAACCCATAGCCAAATCAAAAACAGATAAATATTTAGCACTACCCAAACGTTCAAGTACAGTGCTAATCAAGGGCATAGGAAAACTGTCCCCTCCATTTTTTCATTTAGTGCTCTAAAATCGATTACTAGACGCCATTTTTTATTACCCTGAGCGTTATAACTCGATTTCGATTTTACTAATAAATCATCAGCATATATTTTGTTTACTAATTGTATCCCTTCTTATTTTCATTCGGGAGATTGTCTATATTGTTAGCATCTAATTGGATTTCTATCCGCAAGAGGAATATGATGCTGTACTAATGGAGTAACCGGGAATTTATCTCCTGGCAATAAAAATCTATCCTGACCTAACCTTACCCATTTTTTAACATAATCTAAGTCTTCGGCGTTTAGATGTTCTGTTTTCGTTTAACTTAAAATATAGGTAATTCTCAATTCTTCTTGTTCTTTCTTATTTTCTTGAATTGTAAAATTTTCTGTGTTTTCTAAATCTACATACTCAAAAGGTAGAAGTTCTTGCGGAGTAATAGAAGTAATTATATCCTTTTCTGTAGGGTTAATGGCCATGACCTTGCAACTACCGTTATTTTGCCTAACTAAAGCTTCCCCTAATAGTAAACCCTTATCTGTTTCTATTCTAGGTAAATATCCCTCTTTTAGATCATAATTACTAACGGGTATGTTTACTATTTGTCTACTTCTAGCTTTTATTCGTAATATACGTAAGACTGGGTTTACCTTCTTTTTTAATTTGACAACTTCTTGTTCCGACTCTAAATCTTTAAATGGAATCGGGTTTGTTGGTTAAGAAGATGTTATTAATGTGTTATAAAAAAAATTAATTGCTCTTTCTTGTCATAAATACGGTTTTCCTATTATCCACTGTGCTAAAATCGGAAAACTCAAATACATTGCTCCAGATGCTTCTCAAGCTTTTCGTTTTAATAACTTGCAATGTACAGTATTTCCTGTTTGTGTTTTACTACAAAGTTGATGGCGAAATTAGACACAAAAGTCTCATATTTTTATCAGAAACTACGCGACATGATACTGCGACTGTTTATACAATTCAGAAAATGTTAATCCCTTATTTTAAAGAAATCCACAATGTAGATAAAGTAATTTATTTTAGCGATGGTGCCAAGCAATATTTTAAAAATAAATTTCAAATGATTAACTTGGTCCATCATAAAGAAGACTTATTCTACATTTTAATCGCCCACAGACCGACTCTACACTGACCTACCCTACATTATAACAGAAAATTTATTTTCAAAAATTTTAATCACTCACAGACCGACTCTATACTGACCTACCTTACATTATAACAGAAAATTTAGTTTCACAAATTTTAATCACTCACAGACCGACTCTACACTGACCGTCCCTACATTTTAACAAAAACTTTAATTTTTTAATTTTCACTCACCCAAAAACCGATTCTACACTGACCTACCCTACATTGTAAAATCAAATTAATTATTCAACATTTTAATCACCCACAGACCGACTTTACTCTCACTGACCCTACATTGTAAAATCAAATCAATTATTCCACATTTTAATCACCCACAGACCGACTCTACACTGACCGACCCTACATTTTAACAAAAACTTTAATTTTTTTAATTTCAATTACCCACAGACTGACTCTACTCTGACTGACCCAACATTGTGAAATCAAATTAATTATTCAACATTTTAATCACCCACAGTCTCTCTACTCTGGCATCCATTTTAAATGTTTTACGACGTTATTGCACATTAATTTTTAATTACGAATGTTGAGACCCAGCGGAAACTGTTAAGGCAAATGCCGCAAGCTTCGTTTTGTGGGTTGTAACATCAGCAACATTGCCGTTCGTGGTTTTCCAAAATGGGAATATTGCGACCCAGCGGAAACTGTTCAGGCAGATGCCGCAAGCTTCCTTTTATGGGTTGCAACATTCGCAACATTGCCGTTCGTGGTTTTTCAAAGCGGGAATGTTGCCGTAAGGTTCGAAATTATTTTTAAATAGTTGCCATTCCAGTTTAAACATTTTCAATAGGTTTTGTGTAATATTTTAAGGCGAAAATGTATATTGTTTCTCCATTTTACATTTTACGTTAGCTATAATTGAAGGGGGCATTGTCGGGGAGGTTTGGAGTATTTTAGCGAAAGAGAAGGAAAAATTAATTCTTCCAATTTTGTAAACAATGTATTATTCGTAATCAAAATATGTAAATAATTTTTTTTTAATTATTAACATTGTAGGTGATAATTTATATTAGTACTAGATAGTTTCCTGAAAGGTAGCATAGAGTAACTATAATACGCCTTTGTTGTATAAAGCAAAGTATGGAACAAGGGAGGTAACCTCGTTTAAGACCTCGCACAATATTGAAAAACTCGGACGTACCTCCCTTGTTGCATAATGTACTATTCTCTTATTTTGTTTTAACTGTGAGGTTATACCGTAACAACCCACCACGGATTTTTCCGTTTTCGTCCCCGAAAACTTATCGCGATGGAAACGAATTTGGGTGTTTTTGATAGCTTTATGATTTTCAGATAAAATAGGGGTTTCTTTGTTCTTACTCTTTGATCGATTTTAGAGTCACATTGTAAAATTTATTTAAATGTTTTATGAGTTACATTGTCTTCCTATAAGACAACCTTACCACAGTGATCTTATAGTATGATATAAGGTTACCATGATAAGGGCCTAACTTCGTCGAGGTCAAGACATATGTCTCCGCAATAAGTTCGGTGTCAACCGCGAGATTAATGGCTTTGTTACATATATAAGGCGAAGGGAAGAAAATGAATTTTTCTTACCTTTTTTTCAAAAATTTTATTATTTTATTCAAACTTAGAAAAATTTGTATTATTCATAGTATGGAATAAACATTTTTCCGATGCATGCTCTGAAACTGCAACTTTCACATTTATGACTAAACTAAACTTAACTAAATAAATAAGTAAACCAAATTAAGCTTAAATTAGCTAAACTAATCAGGCTAAATTAGTTATCTAGATAGAAAAAAAACTGGACTAATCAAGCAAACTAATCTAAGTCAACCCAAATCAATTAAATAAATAAACAAAAAAAATAATAATCTAGATTAACTAGACTAAGTAAACTGACCAATTAAACTAAACTTAACTAACTAGAATAAATTGGACTAAATCAATCTTAATTAAATTAAACCAGTTAAACTAAAAGAACTAACTAGAATAAACTGGACCAAATGAATCTTAATTAAACTAAATTACGTTAAACTAAACTTAACTAAAAAAATAAGCTGAAGCAAGTTAAACTTAACTAAATAAATTAAATTGAACCACGTCCAATTAAAGTAAGTTAAACTAAATTGAATTAACTAAATGAAGTAATTAGATTAACCAAATTAATTAAACTAAGCTAACTAAATTAACTAGGCTAAATCAATTTTAATTCAAGTCAAATTAAATTAAACTAATTAAATTGGAAGAAAAGTTATTGGAATCAAAATTACTAATTAAATTTAAAATAACTAGACCAACCAAGCCAAGTTCAAATGACGTAGCTGGACTATTTGACATAAGTTAACTAAAATAGACTAAAATAAAATTAATTAAAGTAGATAGACTAAATTCAGCCTAATCAAGCTAAACTGATTAAATTGGTAAAATAAGATTATTAAAATCAAATTAGAGAGATAAAAAAAATTGTGCAAGATACACTTCTTCGCAAGCCGTCGGGAAATATTATACAGTATTATATTTTTTTTAATTCTGTGGGAATAACTTTGTTTAAATTGACCAACGATGAATTAAATTTTCAAATAATTTAATTTTTTCATTTGTGCATTGAACAAAATTATTTTATTTAACTAATTAGATATTTGATATTAATAAGCATCATTTGATACAATTAGTTTATTTTATCACTTCAAGTAAACTAGATGATTTAATCCAATGAATGCATTATTCAATGCAAATATAATATTTAACAACTAAGATGTTTTTTTAAAGAAGATGTAACTTACCAAAACCAAAATAGTGGGTTATTCGAAACATTTACTTATTTATTATATAATTTTTTTTCATAATTAAATTCCTGATAAGCAATTTAAATTTTTGTGAACATAACTGAATTCCTGTATTAGAGGTTGTATAAATTATAATTGGCAGCTACAGTTTTAATCAACAATTCTTATAATTTCAAGAATCTGATTGTCTTTGTCCGATCTATAAGAGGATACACGTTCTTGCGCGTAATGATGGTCTTATACCGGTTGGAGCTTCTGTGTTGGGAGTTGGGTCCGCATCTTCACGATGGTCTTCGGTTTAGTGGACAGAAGTCGTGTGGATTGAATGCTGGCTTTCGTATCAGTTTCCTCGAGCTGCTGTAAATTATTGGTACTTCGTCTTGGATTAGGTACTGTTAGTCATCTTATCTTCGGTGATGGTAAATCGGCGGACGTGGCAGACTTATCTCCTGTCTGGATAGTAGAGTCCCAAAGTTGTTGGCTCTTCTGCATCGGTCATTTTGTTTCCGAGCAGGCTAATTCTTCTTCTTTTTTCTTTGGAAACCTCGATGCGGCTTGCTTTCAATCCCTTTAGAATGAAACCGACTAGTTTAGATATCACTGACTTTAAGGGCAGGCGACAACAGCAAAGGAGAAGGAGCACACATAGTAAGGAAGTTCCAAGGTAGGATCCGTAAACGATGATTTTCTGGTTCTGCCGAATATGTCAATTGAGTGCAAAATCTTCCAGTTGTCTTTCCAATTCGTCCAAAGTTTGGGAAATTGCTTCGAAGATGGAGAACTTTGAGTCAGTCATATCTTTTATTTGCTTGTTATTGGCAGAATTTAGTAAATAACCGTAGCTGGAAATTACTGGGAACAACTCTGTTAGATTTAGGTGTAAATCGGGTTCATAGATAATTTCTGTCTTTCCGACCTGGGAAATAGTTGCTGGAATCATTGTATCTTGTGTTTTAGCCATGCAACCTGGGGCCAATTTTAAAACTCCAGTTTCGTTAAGGTTACTTTTTATGGGTTTTATAGAATGACAAATAATTAACACTCCTTCTGTTTTAGAAAAAAATATAGCCAACTAGAAAGGGTGGCTAAAGGTTTCCAGAAAGACTCAGGATTAGTGGTGATCTGGATTCCACAGGTTCTTAAATCATCAATAGTTGGATTTATTAGAAGTAAAGGTTCGCAGGCTGGTCTTTCTTATAGATCGTATATGGGAACTCCGTTCAGGCAAGCATGGTACGATGTCGTTGATTTGCAAGATTTCCAATCTTGTTCCGTAAGTGGAAGATAAGTGTGTTGTTCTTCGTCTATGATGAGGTAATCGTATTTTCCTTTAATATAGGCCCTTACTATCCCATCTCCCATTGCTTTTTGTATGGTTGGGAGAGAGTGCATTCTCAACGCCTGGTAGTTATATTTTTCTAATAAGGGAATATCGAGAAGAATCTTCAATTGATGTTTAGCACAAAGGACGGTGATTGTGGATATCCGTACTAATTCATCGATACTAATTGAAGGTCCAGGAAGTGGAAATTGTACTTCTGTGTGATGGTCCTGAATATCACGTAGGATAGGCTCCAGTTGCTTGGATGAGATTAGTCCAAGATGTAGTTTTCCTCCTCTAGCCTCGTGAACTGCGTCTAACATGGTCATACCTTTCTCCGTCCTCGTAGTTTAGAACACCGGCACTAGGACCAGCAATTTTTCCTAAGAATCCAAATAAGGGCACGCTTCTTCTTACCCGCAAATGAGTAGTCAATTTCTTTTGTGTTATCTCCTGTGTGTTTTCCAATTCGGTAACTTGGGTCAAAAATTGCTCCTGCGATTCGGTAGCCATCTCCCATCTATCCTCCCAGGGGTAAAAAGTCACAAAGTCATGGCACCAATCCTTTTCAGATACACAATGGCGCTTCAGCTTCTACATGCGGGATTTCAAGTCTTCGATGTGTCTATGTTGGCTACCCATATCCAGGAAAACAGTAACTCTCCAATTCGTCTCCAATCTTCGAACAGCACCTATATGTTCATAATATTTCCCACTACTAACAGGCAGCGGGGTAACTTGGAACTGCTGCTCATCAGTAATCCCTGGAGACTGCTATCGGAACTAGGATATAAGTTAGGCACGTCAGGGATAAAAAGATCATTCCATTCTTCTTGGGTTCCTCTTTCCCCCCAAAATGAATCAGATGTTAATATTGGTGTTGGAGAGATATTGGTAACAAATGGGTAACCAATATCTTATCTTTATGTTTGGCGAACCTATCGCCGTTTTCGTTCTCTAGAACAACATTGTTATTCTGAGTAATGTCTACAATCAAATACGGACCGCTTGCTCTGTTGTCAAACTTATTTGTTCTTACTTCCTTGTAGGTATATACCTGGTCTCCGATCTTAACATTCGATGGTCGAGCCTTGCGGTCATAGAATTCTTTGGAACGGCATTTTGCCTTTCCTAGACTTCCAGCCGACAGATTTTGAAGCTTGGTCATTCGAGTGACAAGGTCTCTCAAGTATGACCCATAAGTTTCAAGCTGTGGTCCTTGTGGAAAAGAACTTGGGATTCTTGCTATATGACCAAAAACCAGCTCGAATGGAGTGAAATTGGTCGCCTCATGAAAAACGTATTATAATTAAACATCGCGAATGGGAGCAGACGATCCCAGTCGTCAAAATCCCTAGCGTAGTGTTTAATGTAATCCGTCAATTCAATGTGGCTTCTTTCTAAGGCTCCATTGGTTTGAGGTCGATAGCCAGAAGTTGTAAGCTGTTTGACACCAAATATTCCTTCAAGCTTCCGCATTAAGGAACTCACAAAGCTTCCGCCTCTGTCTGTGAGCACACATCTGGGTGCACCGAACGTGGCAAAAAGATTGGTTGCTACTGCATGGGCGATGGTGGTAGTTTTTATATCTGGTATGGGAACGGCGATGCAGTATTTACTAAAATTATCTTGCATCGTGAGAATGTGCTGATTCCTGTTGAGGGTGGTCCTAAGTTTTCCAACAGTATCTAGGGACACCTTGTCAAAAGGCGTAGCTGGTGTGTCCGTTATGATCATAGGCTCTCTCGTACGGGCCCTAGCCAGTTTATTCTCGAAACAACTTTTACATTGTCGAATAAACTCTGTGACTTCGTCTCGCAGTTTCGGCCAGTAGAATCGCTCGCGTATTCTACGGTACGTTTTCGTAATACCTTTATGACCTCCTATAAGGCTACTGTGGAACTCTGATATTATTTTAGGTCGCAATTCTAGAGGAGAAACTTAGATTAAATGAGTAGAATTACATCCTTCCATGATTGATATGTGTTTAATATAAATGATCTTGGGAAGGTGAGTAGAATAAAAAATTCAATAGTTTATCGTCATAACACAACGTTTCGTCGGACAGGGTATGCCGACCTCATCAGGCTATATTTATTTAAAAAAGACACAAAACACTATTAAGGTATAAATTTCATTTTTAATTTTAACTAATTGTTAATATTAGCAGTTTTTTAAAGTGTTTTGTGTCTTTTTTAAATAAATATAGCCTGATGAGGTCGGCATACCCTGTCCGACGAAACGTTGTATTATGACGATAAACTATTGAATTTTTTATTCTACTCACCTTCCCAAGATCATTTATATTAAACACATAGGAACTTGGATTCTTCCATCGCACAAGGTGATTTTTATATCGCCACCGCGGAATATTCCTACTACTAGTTCCGCCATTTTGTTTTGTGGGAGAGAACCTAAGAGGTCTCCAGATTTTGCCATACGGCAGTGATTTTAATTGTCCAGTGTGAGGGCGTACTTTAAATTTTTCAAACTTTCGGTAGCATCTCTCTAATCTAACTCGTCCGAATACCGCTTTTTAATTACGATTGAATATACCCTATATTTCCCACAAAGAGTAAGATGAACTTGTCCTTTTATGGGTTTACTGTCTCGAATGTCCTGCATGTCTATCTTTGCCGTTGCTATTAACAGTTTTAAAATGGAATCGATAGGTTCGCAGTCTTCTGAAATAAAATGGGCAGAATTGTCTCGTTTGTAGGTCAGTGGTTCTGTCCATTTATTATCGATGTTTGCAAACTCTAGTTTTCCTTTTACGGGTTTTTCGTCATCAGACGTTTCGGACGCCGGAGATGAGGTTGGGGATTCACAGTAAGGAATTTTTAAATTTAGAAAAGGACTCACTGGTGTCGCGCACTTTACATCTTTTTCACTGTGGGAATTTCCCGATTGTAGTCGGTGTGGCATAAGATTTACTTTCCTCTCCTTATTTGGTTTTTCTAAAACAAGTGTGTTTTGCCCTAGGTGTGGGGTGAACGGGGTTGATTGTGCGCCTGGGGCAGGCAAAAATCCCGGGGTTGAGATTAATGGGCTTCTTGAAAAGAGTTCTCCTTCCTCGGGGTTCTTGAAGACTTCGGGACTTTCCATAAACCGTACGACGCTTCTTCTGGAGGGTGGTCTAGTTGGAGTAGGATAAAATACTTCTGAAACTGCTTCGGCACGAGGGGATGTTAATTCTGTTTGAGTAGCAGGTTGTTCTATTTCTCCTTCTGTCCTCTTCTGTTTACTTTTATGGTAGTTTTTCAGAAAATCGTTGACTCTTTTTCCAAAAGCATTGTCGTCATTGTCTTGGCAAGCATCTAGACTCTTTAGATGTTCGAAGTACTCTTCATCACTCTCGCCTTCGGAAACAAAGGTCTTGCGAGATGTCACGTCCAGTCCTTCGTGATCCCAGGCCAGTGTCTGATTAGTTAGATCCATTGGGTTGAGCCCTCTTTTAGCTAAGGATTCTTCGAACTTGCGGGCGGATTCGTCGAGATTGTTGAAAGTTTGTGGCTGATTCTGTTGTTCTTTATCACTAAGGGAGTCCGAACTTTCTTCGCTACTGATAGGACGTGGCAGGCCGCTGATCACTATATTTTCCAAAGTTTGTTCTTCCTCTGGTTCTTCTGCAGATGATTCCAAGGAGTTTGATGTCCTCCATATCTTGGAGACACATTAAGGGGATTGTTTGGTCCAAACCATACTCCTATACCTGCTCTGGGTCTCGTTCCACCATAATCTCCACAGGCGCCGTCTAAGTAAACGTCCGTGTAGGGCTCATTCGATAAGGGAAATAGGAGGGCTGGAGTTTCGGGGACACCAGGATCACTTTTGGTAAGACAATGTTGTTTTGGGGTCTTTACGAAATACTGGAGGATCTGAATCCTCTTCACTTTCGTTGGCAGACGTTTGTTCATCTGAAGAAGAGGTGGTGGATGCTGAGTCCCTTGAAGGTTGGGCAGCTAGGGTCGCTCTTCTCCTCAATCTTTGAGCTACGCAGCTGACATCGGGGTTGATTGAACCTACTGCCGTCGGGGGCCTATAGGGGTCTTTACTGGATTGTTTGACAATGCCTGAACGATACGATTTATTTTCCCTGGCTTGTATTCGAATTTATACTGATAATCTTGGAGTCTCAGTCTCCATCTTGAGAGCCTGGGTTAGCATTGCCCCTATGGCATGTTCTGAGGCATCGGTGGTTAGCTTAAATCTCTGTTTAAAATCCGAAATTGTAAGATAGGCTTACGACACAAATATTTTCTTAGTTTTGAAAAACTTTTGCATTGTGATTCTCCCCATTCCCACTTTACATCCTTTTTTAACAATTCCATTCCATTTCTCGAAGAGAATGCCGTTTTGTGTCGGTCATCAGGGTGCGTTTCAACCTGGTGAAACCCGCTCGATAAATCGAACACAGTAAAGAATCTGGCTTTTCCCAAGCGATCGAAAATCCCGCTAATATTTGGTAGAGGAAAAGCGTCTCCAATTACCTTCTCATTTAGGGCCCTATAGGCAATTACGACCCTCCACTTCTTTTCTCCTGATGCGTCAAGTTTTTTTGGCACAATTAAAAGTGGGGAGTTATAATCAGAATTTGAATGACCTATTATTCCGCTATCAATTGGTTTTAGGAGCTGCGCATCTATTTGCTCCAAGGCCTCATTTGGGGACCTATACTGTTTTTTTCGAATAACCTGATCATCGATGGTTGGAATTCTATGTTGCACTAAATGTGTGCAAGAGAGCTTTTCTCAGTTGAGATAAAAAATGTCTGGAAAGTCTTCCGCCCATCGATTCACCATTTCTTATCCTTCCGGCGTTAGGTGCGAGGTGTATAAGGACTTCTTGACTTTACGAACTCTATCAGAAATTTTTATGCCTGTGATCTTTTGTAAATTTTCGGGTTTAGAATCAGAAAATTCCTCGCCAGGGAATTTGCAAAAGTCGAATGGGATGAGCTTTTGCGGTTCTATTCGTAAATCAACGTCATCCTCTGTGCTGTTGATAGCCATTGCGTGGCAAATACCATCTTTACTTGAAACCAGGGCTTCTCCTAAGTAGACACCTCCTGGGGCCTTTATGCGCGGGAGATATCCTTCTTTCAACTCAGAGTTGAGAACCTCGATCGCTATTAGTTTCCTGGTTCGAGCTTTAATTCTTAGTATTCTCGCGAATGGTTTGATTTGAGGTCTCAACTTTTCTCTAGCTTTCAGTGATTCGCGGCCTACAAACGGAATAGGAGTCACCGGATTTGTAATGGTTACAAGAGCAGTATGTCTAAAAGAAATTTGAGCCTGTTCCTGACGCAAGAACGGCCTTCCCAGAATTCCAGATGTAGAGATCGGAAAGCTACTTTTTACAACTTGAAATTCGATCGGAACATTGAGGGCTGTAACTTCGACAGTTCCCAATGTTTGGACCGAGTGATTAGTAATACCCGTAATCTCAGTGCACTTGCTTCGATCAAGTGTGAGCTTGGGTTTTAAAATATTGGCTTTCATTAAATTTGTGTCAGAGCCAGGGTCAACTAGGAAGTTCACCTTTGTTTCTTTGAACTCAGGTGCCTTGGATTTTGCTCTACGGATCCAACTTGGTCCGGGGCAAAGTAGATGGTTCTCTAACGCTGGGGAGTTTGACTCGGGGCCGCGTCGGAGCGTCGAGTCTGTTGAAAGTTTAAATCCGGTTTTTGGAACCTCGGATTTACTTGTGGGCCTGGCGAGGCTGAGCGAGGAGGGGTAGTACTCGGTCTATAACTTTAATTTTGCAAATTTCAATCACCCACAGACCAACTTTACTCTCACTGACACTACATTGTAAAATTAAATTAATTATTCCACAGTTTAATTACCCACAGACCGACTCTACACTGACCGACCCTACATTTTAACAAAAACTTTAATTTTTCAAATTTCAATCACACACAGACCGACTCTACTCTAACTGACCCTACATTGTGAAATAAAAATAAATTATTCCGAATTTTAATCACCGACAGACCGTCTCTACACTGACCTACCCTACATTATAACAGAAAATTTAGTTTAACAAATTTTACTCACCCACAGACCGACTCTACACTGACCGGCCCTAAATTTTAACTTAAATTTTAATTTCTCCAATTTCAATCACTCACAGACCGACTCTACACTGACTGACCCTACATATTAACAAAAACATTAATTTTCTAAATTTAAATCACCCACAGACCGACTTTACACTGACCGACCCTACATTTTAACTGAAATTTAAATTTCTCCAATATCAATCACCCACAGACCGACTCTACTCTGGCCGACCCTACATTTTAACAAAAACTTTCATTTTTCAAATTTAAATTAACCACTCACCGACCATACATTTTAACAAAAACTTTAATTTTTCATGTTTCAATCACCCATAGACCGACTCTACACTGACCTACCCTACATTATAACAGAAAATTTAGTTTCACAAATTTCAATCACCCACAGACCGACTCTACACTGACCGACCCTACATTTTAACAAAAACATTAATTTTTCAAATTTCAATCACACACACATCGACTTTACTCTGACCGACCCTACATTGAAAAATCAAATTAATTATTAAACATTTTAATCACCCACAGACGCGAAACGTAAAAGGGATTAATGCTTATAGCTCTCGAGGTCTACACAGTCAAATTCAGAAGCGGCCATATTGACAAATGGAATTAGTGGGGGTTCATCATCGCATGCGCGACTTCCTATTATCACTTTGCCTAATTTCGATGGTAGCTACGAGCGATAATTTACAAAAACACACGCGCATACTCAAGCAGCTGAAGGAACCGGTCGACATGTGGGATACATTGTTAAATTATTTAGCGTCTACAAAACTTGACCATGTTTCGAAAAGGGATTGGCATTTAAAGGTTGTGTCAGATAAACTATCAAAATTTGCGGAATTTATCGATTTTTTGGAAACGCGCTGTCAAAAAATAAAAGCTATTTTGCCGAGTGCTTCGCATGCTACGATAACTAAAATAAATTTGAGTCAGGGAATAAAACATTAACTCATATGGCGGTCGGTAAAAATTCATCTGATTGCGTATTTTGTCACAAGGATCATAGAATTTACGTCTGCCTGAATTTTCGCGATTTGTCGGTGGAAAATAGAAGATCGAAAGTCAAAGTACTTAATTTGTGTTTTAATTGTCTGGGCATAAATCATGCGGCTAGAGATTGCAGATCTTTACGTTTGTGTAGGCAATGCAATCAAAAGCATCATTCTCTATTGCATGTGGGAAATTAACTCGAATCAGATAATAATTATCAAAAGTTAAAGAAAGTTGATAAACAGGGTGACGTGACTTCAGGTTCTAGTGTTTCTGTGAACATGTTTGCACACAAAGACACAGGGGAGAAGGTTTTGTCAACGGTGGCGATATTTATTCAAAATTACGTGGGTAAAAAATCAAGGTTAGAGCGCTATTAGATAACGGATCTATAGCAAATTTTATGACCAGGGAACTTTGTGATCAATTAAACTTAAAGTAAACTCAGGTATCGCATACTGCATCGGGAATTGATTTAACACAGGCGAATATTAATTTGTGTACTTCGGCGACGATAAAATCTGTACAAAATTCGTATAAAGTTAAGACGGAATTTTTCACTACGAATAATATTTCTCAATGCATTCCGATAAAGAAAATTGACGTTAATTCCTTATCCATTCCTGAGCCAATCCAACTCGCAGAGCCCGATTTTTACAAGCCTCAACCTGTTGATATTCTTTTAGGTACTACTATTTTTTGGGATTGCCTCGAGCCTGAACAAATTAAGCAGGGTCACGGACATCCGGTGCTGCAGATGACAAAGTTTGGATGGATTATTGGAGGTCATTTGTCGACAGTTAATGCTAATACAAAACAAACAAATTTATTCTGCGGATTTTTAAGCGAAGCATCGTTAGATCAACAAGTACAAAGGTTCTGGGAAGTCAACGAGGGAAGTGAAACGAAAAGGATGTCAATTGAGAAAACGGAATGAGAGGAGCAATTTTTAAAAACATTTAATCGAGCGCCAGATGGAAAATTTAAAGTCACAATGCCTATGAAGAAAAATTTTAAGGACCTTGGAGAGTCACGAGCGAATGCTGAGAGACGATTGCTGGCAATGGAACGCCGCTATAGGAAGGATGATTAACTGAAACAACGGTATAAGGATTTTTTGGATGATTATCTCAAATTGGGTCATATGTCTTGATTAAAGGAAACTGTAGAATCAATCAATTACTTACCTAACCATGCGGTGTTAAAGGAAGTGAGTACTACAACGAAGCTAAGAGTGGTGTTTGATGCATCGTGTAAAACATCATCTGTGTTAGCACTAAATGGTTGCATTATGACTGGTCCTGTGGTGCAGCAGGATTTGTTTTATATTATTCTTCGTTTCAGGCAGTATCCATTTGTCGTCACCGGGGACATGGTAAAAATGTATTGGCAAATATGGGTGCATCCGGATCAGCGGAGGTTGTAGTGTATTTTGTGGAGAGAGGATTTCACGAAACCAATGGAGATTTTCCAACTCAACACTGTAACTTTCGGAATTACTGCTTCCCCATACTTGGCAACCCGCTGTCTTCTACAATTGTCGAATGAACATAATGATAGTCATCCAGATGCTTCTCGAGTCATCAGAGAAGATTTTTAAGTTGATAACATATTGACGGGCGGTGATACTGAGGAGGAAATCATCGTGATCAGAAACGAAGTAAACGAGATCTTATCATCTGCCGGATTAGAACTGCAAAAAATTAATTCAAATGCAAAGTTTGCAGAACATGATCAAGAGGAGCTGGAAATCACCGAGATCAAGACATTAGGTCTTCGATGGAAACCAATGGTCTCGGATCTGTCAGCGATTGCATTTTTAAATGCGTTAAAGAGATTTATTGCTCGCCGCGGGAGGTGTTTGTCGTTGTCGTCAGACAATGGCAAGAACTTCGTCGGAGCCAATAACGAACTAAAAAGAATCGTGACGCAATTGTTGACGGAAACCGAGAGCAGGACCAAGATTTTGAATTTTGTTGCGAATCACTCGATCAAGTGGAACTTTATTCCGCCTTAGTCGCCTCACATAGGTGGCTTGTGGGAAGCGGTGGTCAAATCGGCGAAATCGCATTTGAGAAGTGTGCTCAGTGACACGCCTCTCACATTTGAGGAATTTTAAACTTTAATTGTCCAGATTGAATCTATTTTAAATTTACCTCCATTGTGTCCGGTATCGTCAGGTTCAAATGGCTTGAATGTTCTTACTCCTGGACAATTTTTGGTGGAAACCGCGTTAAATTCTATTTTAGAAGAAAATATTCTCGATGTACCAAGCAATCGTGACAATAAATGAGAATTGATGGGATTGAAAAGAATGAATTGGTGAGAGAAAATTAATTGTGACGTATGAATGACGTATGTGAACGAAAGAAAGTGGGAAAATGGGACAAGAATCATTAGGGGGGGGTACTCAGTATATACACGTTCCCTGCAATTTTTACATTACTTTTCAGTTTTGGTACTTAAAGATAAAGGTTTGAGCTTTCTTTTAAGCTATATTAGAGCTTTTTATGTCGTCCCATTTTCTTTTTACACGTTTTCAAAAAGTGCAAAAAACACCGTTTTTTAACAATTCAAATCCCTATTTTAAGGGTTTAAATATATTAAAAAATTTCTTTTTGCTATTTTCTTATTTACTGACACCCAAACTTTCAATCACCACAAAAGTTTTGAAATAAACACAACATGACCACTTTTTTGTTACCCAGTGTTTTCATTAATTGAGTTTCATTTTCACTAATACGCTATACGCAACAAAACTATTATAGAAATTCATTTATTGCTAAGACTTTTATTTTCTTGACTATTTAGAATATATTAATTGTTTTTTATATTGAAAGATTCAAGGTTTAGTTTGATTTAATATTTTATTTTGATTTGGATAGTAAGTGTTTTCTCATTTTAGTAACTTTTTCTGATCGTTAGTTCTGTTGATAGTTTTAAGTTGTGATTTGATTTATTTTTCTCTTATATTATAGAAGGTACGTGTACTATTATTTTAGCGAATTTTTCTTATCATTTGATTTGTTACTAATATTAAGATCTAATTTGAATGATTTATTTTTATTAATTTAGAAGGTAAGTGTTTTATGATCTTAGTCTTTTTCATTTCGTTTGATTTGTTTATAGTTTTAAGGTTTGGTTATACTTATCTCTTAAACTCTGAGAAACAGAAGACACACTTCGTCGGTTAGGTGCAGAAAGGTGCCAAATCAGACTAGTCGTGAAAAACGTGCCGTTTCATAAAACACGTGAGAAACCTGCAACTTCAGCTGCGATTTTGAAAACATGCCAATTTAGAATTGACGTTCATATTTTTAATTTTAGGTACAAGAAAGAAGTTGTCCATCAAATAATAAATAATCAACAAATTAATTTAATAAATTAGTAAAAATATTCCTTTTTCGAAAAAAAACAATTATACAAAATGCAACTAAAAAAATAATATTTATACAACTTTATAATCTTTGCTTAAATTGTTCTGTACGCCTAAATGTCAAAGTAAAATAAAAAAAAAGAACGTCAATTCTGAGTTGGCCTGTTTTCCAAATCGCAGCTGAAGTGACAGGATTCTCATAGTCTGTCAAAGTTCCCTAATTTCGATTTGACCACCTATGGCTAAATTCACATTGATAATGAAATATCACGGTAATACAAACTATGTAGAAAGAAAGCGGCAGTAAAAAATGGAAAATGTCGGTAACTGAATATAAATAAAGTGATCAATAGATGGAGCTGTAACTATTTTTAATTTAATTCATTCGAAATAAATTATCATTTGAATAAAGTAATTATTCTTATTTTAATATAAATCAAAATAAATAAATAAAAAAAATTAAAAATTATTAAATAAGAATAATAAACAATTTAATTCAGAATTAATTACATTATTTAATTAAGTAAATTGTATGAATTTAATTAATATTCAATTAAATAATAATAATAATTAATTATTTAATTTAATGTATTTATTTTGAAAAATTAAATTATAACAAATTTTATAAATAAATAAATTATATATAAAAAAATAATAATATGCAATATAAATACTATTAATAAATAATTAATGATTCAATGTAAATAATAAAATAAATAAAACACAAATAAATAATCGTAGTCAAAATTATTTTTTCATTTTTATAGATTTTAATTGAATAATTAATTAATTAAAGTAATTATTAACCTTTTAAAATAAAATATTTATAAAATACAGAAAAAATAAATTTTACAAATAATAGTATTTAAAATTATATTCTGATAATTAAATAAATAATAATATTCAAAATAATAGAAATAATTATTCAATATGAATAATTTTTATTTATTTTACTACCTATTTATGATCCTCTTTATTGTTCATTTAATTGAATTAATTGTGATTAAATTACCAATTAATAAGAATAAATATATTTTTAATACAATATAAATTAACATTAAGGGAATTTGAACCATTATGACGTCACAATGTGTTCTAAACATTAGATTTAAAATTGTGACGTCTTAATAGTCCAAATCCCCTTAAATAACAATTTTTTACTGTAAATAATAATTATAATAATGATTAATATACTAAATACTTTATAAATAAATAAATTTGTAATTATTAAAATAGAAAATAACAATATTAATAAACAATAAAAACAATAATAAAAAATGTATATGAATAAATAAATAAATGCAAATGAATAATTGTAATTCATATGGATAATATGTATAATTAATTATAATTACCTTGATTTTATTATTATTTGATTCATTAAAAAAATATTGTTTTTAAATTTTAAGAAATTTTTTGCATATTTAAAGACAATAGATTCATGTAAGTAACAATAATTAAATTATCCTTAGAAAAGATTTAAAAATTGTATTCTTTATTAATCATAATTGATGATGGCAGGTAAGTAAATTGTAGATAATGAAATTGTATATTATATATTTACCAAACGCATATTTCTGTTTGGTAACATTAGATTCAAAAATATATTTACTTTTTTTAATTTTATAAAGAAATTATGCATGAATAATTAAAAAGGCACTTAATATTGATTACGTAAATGGCCTCAAAACCTAAATGACATATTACCGTATTGCCACTTTTTTCTATTAAGAAGGTATATTTATTGTACGAAAACTTAATATTTAATAATTTTAAGGGCAAGAAGCACTTAATTAATTAGTTAAAATGGGGTCGTAGCGATTCTACGCAAATAAACCCTACAAAATAAAATTCTACACAATTAACTCTACACCAGGAAATTGTACACACTACATTTAATAAATTTGATTAATTCTACGCAAATAAATTCTACAGAAAAAAGTCCTACACATTAGAATTAAATAAAACAAAATATATCATTAAAATCTTTTAATTCTACACGATTAAATACTACATCAGAAAATTTGACACAGTTTATTTTAATTAAAATAAAATTCTAATAATAATTTTTTTATTTTAATTTATAATTCTACGCAGTTAAATTGTACACCAGAAAACTCTACACATTTGAAAAATATTGATTAAATTAAGTTTTAAAAGATTCTAATTAAATGAATTTATTTGTAGAGTTTCTTTGTGTTTAATTTAATTACGTAGAGTTAAAAAAATAGTTTCATCTTATCTAAAAATAATATGCGAAGACTTTAAAGCTCATTTGTGTAGAGTTTTCCAGAGTTGAATTAAAATGTATAGGGTTAAAAATTAAATTAAAATAAAAAAATTATTATTAGAATTTTATTTTAATTAAAATAAACTGTGTCAAATTTTCTGATGTAGTATTTAATCGTGTAGAATTAAAAGATTTTAATGATATATTTTGTTTTATTTAATTCTAATGTGTAGGACTTTTTTCTGTAGAATTTATTTGCGTAGAATTAATCAAATTTATTAAATGTAGTGTGTACAATTTCCTTGTGTAGAGTTAATTGTGTAGAATTTTATTTTGTAGGGTTTATTTGCGTAGAATCGCTACGACCCCATTTTAACTAATTAATTAAGTGCTTCTTGCCCTTAAAATTATTAAATATTAAGTTTTCGTACAATAAATATACCTTCTTAATAGAAAAAAGTGGCAATACGGTAATATGTCATTTAGGTTTTGAGGCCATTTACGTAATCAATATTAAGTGCCTTTTTAGTTATTCATGCATAATTTCTTTATAAAATTAAAAAAAGTATATATATTTTTGAATCTAATGTTACCAAACAGAAATATGCGTTTGGTAAATATATAATATACAATTTCATTATCTACAATTTACTTACCTGCCATCATCAATTATGATTAATAAAGAATACAATTTTTAAATCTTTTCTAAGGATAATTTAATTATTGTTACTTACATGAATCTATTGTCTTTAAATATGCAAAAAATTTCTTAAAATTTAAAAACAATATTTTTTTAATGAATCAAATAATAATAAAATCAAGGTAATTATAATTAATTATACATATTATCTATATGAATTACAATTATTCATTTGCATTTATTTATTTATTCATATACATTTTTTATTATTGTTTTTATTGTTTATTAATATTGTTATTTTCTATTTTAATTATTACAAATTTATTTATTTATAAAGTATTTAGTATATTAATCATTATTATAATTATTATTTACAGTAAAAAAATTGTTATTTAAGGGGATTTGGACTATTATGACGTCACAATTTTAAATCTAATGTTTAGAACACATTGTGACGTCATAATGGTTCAAATTCCCTTAATGTTAATTTATATTGTATTAAAAATATATTTATTCTTATTAATTGGTAATTTAATCACAATTAATTCAATTAAATGAACAATTAAGAGGATCATAATGTTATGTCTAACCTTATTATTATATTCCCTAGTGTTTCTCGATTTAACTTTAATTTAGGAAAAATTAAAGTTGGGACGAGGTTGGGTAAATGACAAGAATAAATTTATTTGAACACAGTATATTTAAAAAGATCAAATTTATGGAAAGATGAAATGAGAACTAGCTTTCTAAAAACGAGTCTTAAGTGGTTTCTCTGTTTACCTTAGAACAGCAAGTTTTTGGTCCTGGCTGGCGCCGATGAGATACAATGGCAATTGTGCGTTAATGGGTTACTAAGTGGTGCAGGTAGATGATTTACGACACTCGTAAATTAGCCAGTTGAATGGGTATTATGTTTCTTTCAGCTTTTGTCACAACTCGAACAATCTTTCAAACACCAAATTTGACTTCAAGATTCACTGAATTTAGAAATTCACGTAAAGATCAGGACAACTACTATACTGGGGTTGCGAGCACTATCACGAAGAGAACCACTTGTTATGATGAAAAAATTAAGACTGAGGATCGTTTGATAGTCTGGCTCTTTTTATACCCAAATTTCCCTGTGTATTTGATGAATTGTTACAATTTGCCATGCATTTGAAGCAACTATACGTTTTACCATGTATTTGAGGCATGGTAGTCATATGTTTTTTACAATTTAATATTATAGTTTTTATGTTGTTGTTAATTATTTATAGTTATTACATTTGTTATTAACATTTTGTTATTAATTTGTTGTTAACATTTTGTTATTAATTTGTTATTACAATTTGTTATTAACTTGTTATTACAATTTGTTATTATTGTTTTACATTATTATAACTTGTTGTTAATTATTACAATGTATTATTATCTTGTTATTATTAACTATTATTTGTTGTTATTTCGTTGTTACAAATTATTATTATTATTATTATTAATTGTTATTTTGTTGTTACATTTTATTACTATTTTGTTAATATTTGTTACAATTAATTATTATTTTGTTATTATTGTTACAATTGAATATTATTATTTTGTTATTAATTATTATTATTTATTGTTACAAATTGTTATTATTTTTGTTATTATTAACTATTATTGCTGTTACTTTTATTACTATCTTGTTATTATTATTATTATAATTGTTTATTATTCTTATTTGGTTATTATTAATTATTATTATTTTGTTATTACAATAATTATTCGTTTTTAAACATTATTATTGTTTAAATCTAACTATTATTTTATTATTCTTATTATTACTATTTTCATTAATTAATAATTATTATAATTGTTAATAATATGTTAATGACAATTATTTATTGTTATTTCCATTATTATTATTATTAATATTTATATTATTATTAATTTTGAAAAATACGTTACGATGACGTAACACCTCCCCCTTCAGAAATTTGGAAATTGAAAAAATGAAATTGAACAATTTCCAAATTCTAATTCTTATATTTAGAGTTTAAAAAAAAAGTTTACAATTGTATTAAAGTTAAGCGTAAAACATACATTTTTAGAAAAATTTTTTTTATTATTTTTGTTTGTTTATTATTATTATTTTTTTGTTTGTTTTGTTTTTTTGTTTTTTTCACACACAATAGATATATAACTAAATGTTTAGAAGATTGCATGCACATATTTTATTTGTTTATTTATTTATTTTATAGCGAGAGAAAAAAAATTTGTCTTAATCTTTATAATTTTTAAAAAATTTTTTGTAACTTAGGCAATTTTTTGCTACATGATATCTTCCGAAACATCTTTCACAAGAATTGCTCCATTTAATTAGTTGGATTTTATCACTCCAAGTATCTATTACTTCTTTTTTTTCATTAAAATCGTATTTTTGTTTTAGTCTTATTAACATTATTTCCGCTAATTTTCTTTTTGTTTCTTTTTTATTTTGTAATTTTTCAATGTTAATTTCGATGTGATTTTTATCTTGTTCAATAGACAAAGTTGCAATATTTGCAGAAATCTTCGCGTCTGGTATTGTGTATATGGGGTAAGAAAATGAGAATTGAACAGCAAGATTTTCTAAAGTTGTAATCGGATTCATTTTATCTAGAAGAATAAAAAATAACTTGCTGTTATTTTTTTTATTATTATTATTTTTTGTTTATTAATAATAAAAAAATTTTAATCGTATTCGTAAATAATTGTGTCAGAGTCAGAGTCGTAATTTGTTGGTTTATCATAATACCTAGGGTCGTAATATAGTCGAACATCTTTAAATTCTTCAACTTTTTCTCTTTCTGTTTCTAAAATACTAAGCGTACATTCCATGCATTCGTTTGCTTTTTGCATACTATTGTACAAAATAATTTTACAATTGTAACACTCTATTGTTGCATCAACGTTTCTTACATATAAATGTTGCACTCTTTCTATGTTGAAATTTACTTGTTCAGAAATATCTAAATCAAAAAAACAATTTTGACAAATTATTTTATCATGCGAAAATGCTATTGCACTATTATAAACTTTTTTTACACACGCATATCGTTTTAACAATTCTTTAATTAAATATACTTTTTTTATATTATTTTCGCATTTAGAAGCTTCTAACGGTTGGTTGTCGGTCGGTAGCATCTTTTGAGAAAGAGAAAAAATGTTAGTTAATTTATTTGTATTGTTTAAAAATTTTGTTCATGCTGTTTCTACTATCTACTGGATTTTTTTTAATTTTCACATGCAACTAAAAGAAAATTGACTTGACTATGTTACTTCCTATTTTGTCTTTAAAAAGTGCCAGTTCGTCCGATTCTCATTATCATATCTTCCTTTGATACTCTAGTTTTGACAAATATTAAGGGTTATGCTAATGCGTATACTCTTCTAGTGTTGTCTGTGGTCTGCCTGTGGTGGGGTTTTCTTTTGACAAAAAGGTACAGGGTGTATGATCAGGTGAATTTATGCATCAGTTCAGTTTCTTTTTGAGTTTTAAACAGAAAAGTTCGAATTGTCTTCGAGTAGTTTTGAAAATATTATAGAAAATGTGGATTTGTTTCCTGATCCAATTGAGTTTTTTAATAAGGCTTTAGAGTCCGAAAATTTGAATATAGATTCGTGTAGTGTAAAGAGAGTTGAAGAAGATGTTGAAATGAGCACAAAAACGGATAGTGGATGTTTAACAGAATTTGATAATATTTTAGAAAAAGAAGGTGTAATGATTTCGAATGAAGAAGAACTAAATGATATTTTAAATGAAAAAAATGATGCATCTTTGCAATGTACAGAGAAAGATTATGGACTTACAATTTCGAGTGAGCAAAGTGATGGTGTAACTTTGGAACCAGTTTTTGTGCAAAATATTTGGGAGAAAAGAAGGTGTAAAGAGAATTTTTTTATAAAATTTGAAAAAATACTAATTAGTGGACCTAACTGGTGGAGTACTTTTCCAATTAATCAACAAAATGAATTAAGGAAAACTGATGTTGATTTAATAAAAGTTGATAATTTAAAAGGGATTTATCACATGGATAATACCTTTTTTATAGTAAAAGGACGTCGCCTTGAAGTTGTAAGTAAAAAAAAATATTTAAATTGTTGTATATATTTTATATTACGTATTTATGAACATATATGTATATGTATAAAAATATGTATTTTGTTTCTAGGTGGACAAACATTTGGTTAGGTTTGAGACACACACTAAATTAAGTCTTGCACAACATTCTTTCTTTAGACTAAAAGATGGCTCAAAAGTAAGACTTCCTTGCTCTTGGTTGGATATTCCACAGAGAATTAGATCATATAGGGTCGAAAAAATTAAAGACTGTATTAAGCAAAATGGAGGGGTGGTTAATGAACCTTTTCTTTTAGACAAAAAGAGATATAAAATATTTTTACCGTCTGAAAGTAAAGAGAAGTTTGCTTTTTTAAAAAGGGTAAGTGCTTGTGTTATTTTTAGTATATAAAAAAAAGGAAGTAAAAAAAATTTATAATTTGTTTTTGTGTTTCAGATATTTTATATTGGGGATTCGTGCAATGTTATGCATTCTTGTGGTGTAAAATTTTGTTCTTGGTGAGCTCTGTATATTGTAGTATGTTGTTTTTTTATTAAGAAATAAGTTTTTAGTCCTATTAAAAGAATTATTAAAGTTAATAACGATAGTAAAATATAATTTAAAAACAATTGATATTTTGTTATTGATAATATGTAATTTTTATTAGATTCTTGGATTTGTGTTATTAATATTAATTTTTCTTCCATTTCAGATGCTGGGATAGATTTGTTTTTTGTATACTGTATTAATTTTTTAAATATTGAAGTTGGATTGTCAATTAACTTAAATAGTGTAGGATAATTTTCTTTAAAAAAAATTCATTTTTTAATGTTGGTATGTAAGAAGAAGTGTGTTGAGTATTTTTAGTTATGTTAGGAAAAATATAATTTTTTGTTTCAATGATACATTCAGGTTCTATATGTAAAATACCATTATTTTTAATAATTTTTTGAGCTGTTCTTTTGTTTGGACAATGAATATTTATGTTAGTAGGGTAAAAATTTGAATAAAGCCATGCTTGAGAATTTTCTAGAATAGTCCAATCAGTATTTTTGTCTAATTGTAAATATAATGTGCAAGTGTGTGCTTGTTTGTTAAAAAATAAAGCAATTTCACATATGAAATTTTTTATTGTTAATTTAATATCAGGCGTGTTAAGGCAAAGTTTTCCACTTGTTGTGTTATGACATAAAGAAAAGTTATTTATATGAAAATAGGTTTGATTGTTTATATTGATAGCAATATATTGTGTTTTATATATTTTATGTATGTAGATATACTAGAGTTTGTATTAATTTTATAAAATGAAGGAATTGAATGTAATTTGTATACATTATATTGCTGTTTTGAAATAATAGGTATTGTAAATAAGAAATATAATTTGTTTTTGAAAATAAATTGTGTAATTATTGAATTTTTAAGCAAATCTGATAATGTAATGTTGTTTTGAATGCAATTTTTCAGATTTTCTTGTGGTATAGATTTTAGTAATGTAGGATGCCATTGGTTATTGTTAGAAAATGTTATAATGTTTATTGGAGTTTGTGTATAGTAAATATATTCGTATATAAGTTTTCTTAATTCTTTTATCCATAATTTTACGAATGATTCATAATTCTTTTTAAATTTACTTGCAAAATTGTAAAACAAACTGGTATAATTATTTATTGTTCCATTAATGCGAGTGATTTTAATCATATCATTAGAGAATTCCATCGGAAAAATGTCTATATCTTTTTGTATCCAAAATGACATTGGATCCAAATAGTTTTTTTTTTTATAATTTCTTGAAAAAGTTGTTTATTTTCGTCTGTATTACTGATATTATCAAGAATGTTTTCAATTTCTATTAGAGTTTTTTGCAATTTAAATTCTTTACTTTTGATTTGTTCTGTTATATAGTCATTTGAACATCTATTTGTGCATTGTGTAGTTATTTCTTTAAACAAATTTGTTAATAATTTTCCAAATTTTAATATATCGTTTATATTTACATAACTTATTAGATGATTTTTGTTAGTTGGAAACATGATGTCTTTAACTGATTCAAAAATAATATTAGGTTCATTAGGTAAGAATATTTGTGTATATGAGTATGATGGTTTGAAAAATATGGTGCAAAATATAATAAAAGCAGTAAACCTTATCCATGTCATGCTGTTTTTCTTGATTATCTATTAAAACAGAAAAAATTTTAATTAATACTTCTTTCTTTGTAAAGAGGCATGCGAATGTAAGTAGTTTGATGTTAAATCGCTATAACAAAAAGAAAATAAATTTAGATTAGTTTGGATTCATTAAAATCTTTTTTTCTAGGTTGTTTACTATTTCTGTGGAATATTTCAATTAATTTGTGTAAATATGGGTTGCCTGTTAACAAATATGTTGGTTTGTTAGGTTCTCTTAATGCTTGAAGTTGTAGGTCAGTACATTTTTTAAATGTATGACCTTTGTTAAAACAATATCTACAGTAATTATTCCATTGTATTAATTTTGGCCAGCGGTCAGTTTGAGTGCTAATTTCGCGAGTTTTTTGGTTTTCTATTTCTACATTGATTGTTTCATCTATTAGATCGTGTGTATTTACGAAGTGTTTTAGAAGACCTAATGCAGCATATTGACCTGCTAGATCTTGAGTATATGCTTTTTTCTTTATTGATTTATCATTTATTGACATAAAAACAATGTACTGAGGTAGAAGGTTTTTTGGTTTTTCAATTAACATATAAACTTGTGGGGGTGGTAAATCATATTCAAAAACAAAATAGCGTAATAATTGAATAATATCATGTTGTCCCGGTAATGGTTTAAAGTCTTCCAGTTGCATTTCCATAAATCTGTTTTTTAGAGGTTCTTTTAGGCTGGAGAGTGTAAGTGTTGTTCTTCTTTGTTTTAAAATGTCAATAGGTTCTTGATACATGCTAAAATATAAAACTCAGGATGTAAGTAAAAAAAATTTAATTTTATACTTAAGTTCGTCTAGGAGTAATTCTTTTTCTAAATGGAGTGAGTAGTCGTGAAAATAGATTTCTTTCTGAAGTTTGAGTTACTTTGTTTGAAAGTTTGATAATATTTTTTATGTGATTACTACATTCTTTACTGCTATGCATGATTGTTTTGCAATATTTGCAAGAATTTGACCATGCTACCAGTTTTTGACGTGAGTCTGTTTGAGATTCCTGATCTTTCGTTCTTAAATTGTCTTGATTTCTTCGTCACATAAGTCATAGTTTCTAATTAAAATTAAAAGTAAGATAAATGCTGCCTTGTTTTTCGCTTTTTCTTTTGTTTTCGCTGTTTTTAATACTAAATGATCTAGGACTATTATTTGAGATACAAAATAAGGTTTAGTGGCATGATTGCAACTTTCGTAAGTGTAAATTTGTGGTGGATGAAGACCATATTTGATTGTAAAATCCATTAAAATAGTCATGTGATTTAGAGTGTGGAAAGAATGTTGTCTATTTCTATTGAATCTTGGGGCATCATATGGTTCGTTGTAAAAATTTTCCATTTTCCTGTTAAAAGAAACAAATATGCGTTTTTTATAGTATAGAATATGTATTTAAAGGTCTGAATTGCCAATTTATGCATTTTTTATAATCTTTGTTTATTTTATTTAGTTCAGGTTGTATGGGAGCTTCATGTTTTATGTTTTTGTTAGTTATTTTTGAATTTTCTTTAACAAATGTAATTGCTAGTGGTTTTTTAAGAAAAATGTTTTGTATCATACGTTTTTTTAGAGGAAGTGAAGTTAAATATTGGACTTAAGGTTTAATTATATTTGTTGAAAAATTTAATTTAAATTTTGTCCTGGGTGTTGAAATTTTATCCAGCGATTCTTGTTGTTTTTGAAATAGTTTGTGAAAAACTTTTGAAGCTGCTTGTTTTTGTGCCACTTTTATATTTGTTGATAAATAACTTTCTTTTATTTCGTTTACTTTGCAGATAACAATGATGCTTGATTTTAGGGAAGATGTGTTAAACACTAATTTTGAATATTTAGGTTGTGGTAGGTTTAGTTTTTTACAAATTTTTTCTAATTATTCTTCTATGTCTGTAATAGGTTGGACTTTAATTTTAGTCTTGTCAAGTCTAGGAAGTGTTCTTAAGTATAGTAATGCGCAATGTTCCTTTACTTCGTCTGGATTACGTCCAATAGCAGTAAAATTGAATTTTTCATGCATAATTGATATTTCAAAAATTATTTTATCGTCTTCGTCTTTTCTAATTTTATATCTGTAGTCGACTGGTGTCAATTTAAGGGTTTTTGTTAGTTCTTCTACTTTCTCTGAAAGATTCATGCTTTTTATATATGAAAATTGTTAATATGGTTTATTTTTGATAATTCTTCCACCGGATATGCAGGTGCTGTAGAAATAATGTTGCTGTTACCTTGTTTTGTTTCTATTTCTGCGTCTTCTTGAGGAGTAGGATTATCTGTTTTTGTTTTCGTGTATCCTTGTGTTCCTAAATGTAATAAAAGATTTGTTACTGAATCCCAAATACATCCGATTAAATGAAATGGCCATCCAAAAACGGTATAAAGTGTCTAACCATGTATAAATGTGTCTATGAGTAATTTTATTGCTCTGATTAATATTACTACTCCTATAAAACCTGCGCTGATAGTTCCAAAACTAGAAAAGGCTGTCCATACTTTATTCAAGTTGATTCTGCGATTTTTTCCATTGTTTCTTCGTCTAACAAATGCATTAATGATATACCCTGATTTGTACTAGTTTGTCCTGTTATACTGCGAGCTAAACTGTTTAAAACCGTCGGTTTTTCTTCTGGGAACATTATATGTTTATGTAGTTTATTTAAATCTGATTGTGAATAGATACCGCTTGTCGCTAAAGATGAAGGATTGATGTAATTCCATGTAGGACTTTTTAATGGTTTCATAATAGCAGGGGCTGCTGATTCTGCTGGATTAGGTATCATTTTGTACCAAGTTTTGCCTAAGAAATACATTGTAGGTACGAAGGAATTGCAACTTGTTTGTGTACCTCTACTTGTGATTATGTGTGTTCTGGGTGTAAGAAAAAGTGAATTATTTCCTTTTAAAATTGGTAAATGTGTGTAACATTCTTTTGTTTCTCGATATTTTACTTCTACAGGAACGCATTTAATTATATGTGCTACCTCGCCTGCAAGAATAGCCATGTAACCTGGTCCTTTCATTAAGTTAAATGCAAATTCGTCAGGTGTCTGTGTTGCTAATGTTAGTGTGTTTTTTTAATACTTTCT
This sequence comes from Leptopilina myrica (nomen nudum), assembly GCA_032872475.1. Taxonomy (NCBI): domain Eukaryota; kingdom Metazoa; phylum Arthropoda; class Insecta; order Hymenoptera; family Figitidae; genus Leptopilina; species Leptopilina myrica (nomen nudum). The sequence goes on along the minus strand of CM065462.1, from coordinate 13,736,232 downwards.
GTTCTAATTCACATTTCGGTACTAATACGTCATAATATAGTCGGTTAATTTGTGTTCGTATGTGTCTTTCTGTGTATACAAATTTAGAATTCACGTAAGTGAATAAGTCCATATTTTGGACTGTGGGTTTAGTATTTTTTATAATTGTTGCTCCTTTTTGTGTTTCTATTACTAGTAGTTTAGGATGTTCTGTTTTATACATTATGAGATGACAAATAGGGTTTTGAGCTTTTTGAGTTAATACAAAGGTTATGTCTTCTGAATTTAAAGAATATAAAATTTCTGAATTATTTGAATTGGTTCTGAACATTTACCATCGAATGATACAGATCCTGCTAATAGTACGCTGTTAAAAGATGTGTGATTGACTTTTAATCCTGATATTAATGAATCGTGTCCTATCATGATTGTTCCTCTTTCATGAAGAGTCATACATTGTTCGCGACTAACATCTAGAATATATTCACTTTGACCATTTGCCACACTGGAACTATGTGAAAACATTCCTTATTGTGTGATTGAACGTCTGATTTCTATTTTGCATTGTTTGATTTTAGCTAGGGAATAATCAGCAACTTGTATTAATTGAATATAAATTGATTCTGAATGTACCTCTGGTCTAGGTATGTCACAGTCTCCTACTTCCAAAAGTGATATAGTAGTTAAGTTAAGAGTGTTGGCCCCGCAGTCATATCCGATGATAGCATGTATGTTTGTATAATACATTGTCATTATGATTAATATCATCCATGTTTTCGATCCGGAAAACATTTCTGAAAAATGAGTTGTATTTGTTTTACTTATTTATTATTATATTTTTTGAATTTATTGTGTAATTTGTTTGTGTTTAAAATAATAAGTTTACTTGTAGTAAAATGTCTGCAATATATCCTTGGTCTATTTCGTATAAACATTCTATTAAATTGTGAAAAGCGTAGGGTCCGCGTGTCTTTATAGTTAATATTATATCTTTCTTTGTTTCAAAATTTCCTAAATTATTTTTCCATCTATGTATGTTACAATCATTTTTGTAGAATATTCCTGAGATAAATATATATGGCCATAATTCAGTCATATTAACGTGGTGAGCAAAAAAATTGCTATTTATGTCTATTTTTCTTTTGTGTCTGTCGTCCATCTAAAAGTACAAATTTTATGTGTTTTTATTAGTGTCCCATAGGGGCGAAAATATCCAGTATTTCTAAGTTTACGAGTCCTAGTTCTAAAGCGTTTTTTGATCCGATAATTCCATAATTATTTTGAAAAGGATATGACATGTTAGTATCTATAACTGCGAAATATAATGTTGTGTTTTCTACTTCGATTTCCACTCCTCCGATTATAAAAATTTGTTGTGTGTCTATATGAATTTCTGTAGCTTCATGTGACTCAAATGGTATGTTTAAAATATTTTTTGATAAATAACTATTTTTAGTGTTTAAATTTATTTGAAATGTAAAATCTTCTGGTATTAATTGTAAAGATTTTAGAGCGAGACTAATCATGTTGTTTTTTTGTCTGAAAAAAAATCAGTTTTTATTCATTTTAGATATTTTAAGTCGGTTGACATGTACTATTTTAGGTTTATTTTTTATTTCTATTTTTATATTTCCTTTTCCTAATACTTCTAAAATTTTATGGGGTCCTGTATATTGATTAGCAAATTTATGAATTTTTCCTCCTTGTAATAAAAATACTTCATCTCCTACTTTAAGATTTTGTGGATTGCAATTTTTGTCATAATAAGTTTTTGATTTTTCTTTGGCTAAAATTAAGTTTTGTCTAGCAATATTTCTCATTTCGTGAAGTCTTGTTATTAAATCTGTCAAATATTGATCGTAAGTCTCTAGTTTTTCGTGTTCAAGTGGTGGATCACTTGATGGTAGTCTTGCTAATTTTCCGAAAATTAATTCGTACGGAGTACATTTAGTACCTTCATGGATGCTTGTATTATAAGAAAACATAGCTAATTCTAACCAGTCGTCCCATTCTTCATTTTTATTAATAAATTGTTTCAAATATTCTCCTAAAACGTGATGAGATCTTTCGATTGATCCATTAGACTGAGGGTGGAAAGCTGTTGTTTTAAATTGTCGTATTCTAAATCTTTTTGCTAATCTTCTCATTAAATTACTTAAAAAATCTGTTCCCTGATCTGTTAATACTCCTTTTGGGGATCCGAAAATACAAATAAATCTTTTAATAAATGCGTCAGCTATTGTGCTTGCCTGATGATTTGGAAGTGCAATTGCTAATGAATATTTAGTTAAATTGTCTTGTATAGTTAATATGTACTCACTTCCATTTTTTGTTTTGGGCAATGGTCCAACGATGTCCATTGCTATTTTTTCAAATGCTGTTCTAGGTGTATCTGTTATAATCATGGGGTTTTTTGTTTTGACTCTAACTAATTTTTTTAATTGACATTGAAGGCAACCTTGAATATATTTTTGTATGCTATTTTTCATATTTTCCCAATAATAATTTTGTCGAATTCTACCATAAGTTTTTGTAACACCTTTATGACCTTCTATTGAACTTGAATGGGCTTCTTCTATTAATTGCAAATATTCTTCTTTGGTAGGGTATTTTGTATATCCGTTGCATATTATAATTTTCACAAATGAATTTTTAAAAGTTAATTTAATCATTGATAGGATTTCATCCCAAGTTACATTGTTAATTTTTGACGTTTTTGCAATACTAATTGTTTTTAGTTTCAAGTTTTCGCATAGATGTTTTAATGAAATTATTGTATTTTTTATTTTCTGTTTAGTATTATTTAAATTTTCTTTCATTTCATTTTCTATGGGGGGAGCAATGTGATAATATATACCTTTTTAATTTTTTCTGCTACACCTAACTCAAGTTTACTAAAATTCGGTAATTTTTCGCGTTTTGCTAACGATCTGGAACCATTATCTAAAGGATCACCGTTAATTGAAATAAAATAAGTTAAGTTGTCTTTGCGCATCGTTAATTGGTCTCTGCAGTCGATAATATATTTTTCTTGTTTTGAATTTTCGCAATCTTCTTTTTCCAATAAATTGTCTTCGTCTTCAGATGATGCTTCAGAATTAGAATTTTCATAGCCTAGGTCGATATCTCTATGTTCTTCTGGTTTTGTTTCTTGATTAATATACTCAGGATCAGATTCAATTTCATTAGTATAAGCTTCATTATAAAATTTCTTATTTTTTGTATTACATACCTTTTTTGGTCTTCCTCTCTTCTTTTTTAAGGAAGTATTAAAACGTGTGCTTTGTTTCTTTGGTCTACCTCGTTTCCTTTTTATATGTACTTGTTCTTCTTCTTCTTGAATTTCTTGATTCTTCTTTTCTTCTTGAATTTCCAGTGTTTCTTGATTTTTGTTTCCTTGTATTTCTTCTTCTTGATTATTGTTTTCTTGTATTTTTCGTTGATTTCTTGTAACAACATTACAAGCTTCATTACGTGTATCATAATTTTCTGGTTTGCAGTATTCATTATATAACATTTTTTCAATATGGCGGAGATTTTTTACCTCCAAATTTGAGTAATTATTTTCACTTGATACACAATTTAAGTATTCTTCAATTTTTTCTTGCAAACATTTATTAATATATTCTTGAGTAATATTTTCCTGAGTTTCTTGAATTTCTTCTGTTTTTATGTTTTGCACTTTATTTTCAGTAACATCTTTGACTGGATTTCTTGATAAAGCATCAGCATTTACATTGGTTTTTCTGCCTTGTAGACCACATTAAAATCGTATTCTGATAATTTTAGTTTCCATTTTGTAACTCTTGAACATGGATCTTTTGAATTTTGGAACTAAACTAACGGTTTGTGATACGTTACTAACGTAAATTTTCTTCCGTAAAGGTATGGTCTAAAATGTTGTACACTGTATATGATTGCTAAAGCTTCTTTTTCATAGGTGTCATACTTCTTTTCACATTCACTTAATGTTCGAGAAGTATAAGCGAATGGTTGATCCTTATTAATTTCTCCCTGCGATAAAATGCCTCCTATTGCGAAACCTGATGCGTCTGTTGTTAATATAAATGGTTGAGAAAAATCTGGTCTTCTCAAAAGTGGTTCTTCACATAATTTATCCTTTAACATGTCAAAAGCTGTTTGTTGTCTATCGGTCCAGAGAAAAGGTATATCCTTCTTTAAAAGTTGGTTTAATGGGTTTGATATTTTTGAAAAATTATCTATAAATTTGCGGTAGTATCCTGCTAGTCCGAGAAATTGTTTAATATTTTTCACATTTTTTGGTGTTGGAAATTTTTTCACTACTTCTACTTTCTTTGGATCCGGTCATACGCCATTTTTGTCGAAAATATGCCCTAAATATCCTACTTCTAACCTTAAAAATTCGCATTTATCCGGCTGTAATTTTAGATTTGCAAAACGTAACCGATCCATGAGTTTTGAAAATTTTTCTTCATGTTCTTGTAGTGTGTCCGCGTATATTACGATGTCATCCAGACAAACAAATAATTCTGATCCTTGCAATCCTAATAATACTTGATCAATTAATTTTTGAAATGTGCTAGGTGAATTTTTTAGTCCAAAAGGCATTCTATCAAATTCGTAATGTCCGAAAGGAGTTGAAAATGCTGTTTTGTATGAGTCTCTAGGGTCCATTTTTATTTGGTGAAAACCGGAAGCTAAGTCGAAAACTGAAAAATATTAAGCATTTCCGAGTTGATCTAGTAAGTCCGTAATATTAGGGAGGGGATAAAATTGTCCTACCGTGCGTTCATTGAGTTTTCTAAAGTCCAATACTAATCGCCATTTTTTATTTCCTTGAGAGTCGTCTTTTTTTGGTACTATCCATATTGGTGTATTATAAGGAGAGTCAGAATGTTTTATAATTTTTTGTTTTAGTAATTCATTAACTTGTCGAGTCATTTCTTCCTTGTGGACGGGTGGAAATCTGTACTGTTTAGTAATAATTGGAGTGTCATCTGTAGTTATTATCCTGTGTTTTATAAGATCTGTTCCTTCTAAATATTCGCCAGGTATATGGAATCTATCTGAATATGTTTTTACTAAATTCATAATGTGTTCTAGTTCTTCTTTATTTAAATGGTCTAGACGAAGTAATTTTTTAATTTCCTCAATTCTATCACTGCCTGTAATATTGAAAATTTTGTCTGATTTATAATTTTTTGAAAATACATCAATAATTTGCGTAATTGATGTGTCTTCAGAATTATGTGTTTCTTGTTTTATTTCTTCAAAATCTTCTAAATTTATTTCAAAAATTGGTACATCTGTTGGTTCATTTAGAGTGTTGATTACTTTTAAACAAGCTAAACCTGTTAATTTTAAACACTTATTTTCGTCAATTTTTACTTCTGAATTTAATGCGCGAATTTTCAATAAATTAGGGCCTGCTCCAGTGTCAATCATCATAGTAATTGGGTTTTTTAAATCTTTAGTATTTATTCGGATGTACGGTATTGAGTTTGTTTTTGCTAAATTAATGTTTCTGAACGCGTAGTAACTTTTTTTGCATTCTTCCTCAGAGCATCCTACTGAAGAGGAACTTTGGAGTTTTCCTGATTTTGTGTTTCTGAGAGACTTGTGGTTGTTTGTTATTTTCGTCCCACATCTTTTTTCTACAATTGGTAGAAATGTGTCCTAATTTTTTGCAATAATTACAGGTTATGTTTGGGTTTCTATTCGCGAAGTTTCTAGTGTCATTTCGAGATTCTTGAGAAAAGTTTCGGAAAAAATGTTGTTGGTTTGGTAAAAAATTTGTGCGTTGATTTTGTGAAAAGTTTGGGCGTTGATTTTGTGAAAAATTTGAGAGTTGATTTTGTGAAAAATTTGAGCGTTGATTTTGTAAAAAGTTTGGACGCTGATTTTGGTTTTGATTAAAAAATGGAGTTCGCAATTGATTTTGTGTTATATTTCTAAACTGATTTTGTCTTTGATTTTGTTGTGAATAATTATTTTGAAATTTATTAAACAAAGGGTTTTGATTGTTAAATCGATTTTGATACTGGTTTGAAAAATTTTGTCTTGGACCTGAATTAAAGGAATTTTCTCGTCTTGATCCTAACATTTTGTTAAGTTGGAAACAATTTATTGCAAAATGACCCTGTTTCCCACAGGCTAAACAATTTACTACATTATCTTGAGCTATATTAATTTTCGTTGTTTTAGCGAATTCTTTGTTAGTTTAAGGGTGTAAATTATATTCTGTATTATTGTTACTTTTTATTAAATCGTTGTGTGATGATAATCTTCTTTCAATGTCGATTGCTTTGTTAACTATCCCTGCGAATGTTTCAGATGTTCCTATTCGTATTTCAATCTCTGGTATAAGTCCTCGCGACAAAGAGTCTATACTTGATCTATCTAAACTTGCTTTAAACGCATCATCTACTGCATTGTCGTTGCTAATTCTATGTGCATCTAATATTCTTTCTGCTGCTTCTGCAATTCTAGCACCGTATGAGATTACATTTTCATTTTCCCACATATATATTGCGCCTAATTCTCCTTGTAACTGATATACTGATTTTGCTGGTGAGTAAATTTGTTTTAGTCTTTCCGTTAATTCTTCTACAGTATTAAAGTTATTTCCTTTTATAATTCTTCTTGCTTCTCCCGAAATTCTACTTCTAATTAATTTAACTAAATTTGTCTGAACTTGAGCTACCTCGGGAAGCATAGACTTTGCTTCTAAACAACTTTCGATAAACATTGATAATGGTATATTTTTTCCGTCAAACATAGGTATTGTTTCTATGGCATCTCGTAATGAGACTTGTTGATTATTTGGTAGGGCCATGTTTTCTTCAAAATTATAACTATTTTCACTATTATTAGAAGAACTGTGTTCGGAAGAATTGTCAGTTTCAATTTCGTCAGTTAAACTTTTATTTTGTCTAACTAAAGTTTTTTCTGTAATAGTATCTTCACTTACGTCTTTGTCACTGTCAGAAGATTCGCTGTCAAAATGTTGAGAACTTACAAAGCCTGAGTCAAATTGTTTTTGTAATTCTTCTAGGTTAGGGTTTTTCTTTAGAATATCTGGGTGTACTTGTAAATGGTTTTGTTTTATAATTAGGGATTCCTGAATGTAATACTATTTCTGGATTATTTTTTATCTGAGAACGAGTTATATGAGACGAATCGATAGTATTTTTATCTGATGAAGACATTAAAGTGTAACATAATATTAAAATTATAATTTGTTTCTAAAAATTTAAACCGAGAGAATAAAATATTTATAATAATTTTATAATATTTATGTGTGAACTTTGATTTTAAAAAAAAGCTATTAATTAATTTGTTCCTAACCTGCCTCACGTAGCACTTGTGTTTACTATTCTTGGTAAATAGAAATTTTTTCAATAAAGCAATTTTATTGCTTACTTTTAACAGTTGGAGTATGGACAGATATAAAATGTGTAAATGCAGATATATTCAGAACACTTGTTATAGATAATATAGTAAATATTATGAGATGAATTGTGAAAAATTGGTGCACACTTGTTATAGATAATACAGTAAATATTATGAAATGAATTATCAGAAAATTTGTGAATAATAACAATTTTATATTTGTAGTATGCTGAAATTTTTTTTAAATAATAAAATATATATTTTTCTTAAAAATTTTATATTTTTTAAGCAATATTTTATTCTATATTTTATTATTACCCTTTATTATTAAAAAAATTATACTTTTATATTGTTTATTTTATTTATTATTTATTTATTGTTTTATTTATATATATTTTATTTTAACAATTACCAATTAAACACTGTTAAAAATATCGAAATTTCTAAAAAAATATTAGATTATTATCTTGATTATTTATTATTTATTATTATTAAATTGCATTTAATTTGTTTATTATTAATTATTTATTTAAAAAAAATGAATTTGATGTAAAAGTAATTATTATATTTGAATTTTTATTTATTAGTTATTTTTATTTTTTTTTATTAGCAACTGTAAAAAATAATATTTAATTAAGAATTTATAAAAATAATTAATTGATTATTAAATTTAATTCAATTTATTATTTGTTTTAAAAAAAATTATTGTTTATTGTTTAAAAAAAAAGTCTAATTATTAATTTTTATTTATTTATTTATATTTATTATCAATTTGATTATTTGCAAATTAATTATAAATTGTTTATTTAAACAAAAATTTGTTATTATTTTATGTAAAAATTTATAAAAATGACTTTATTATTATTAACAATTATTTATTTACCTAAATTTGAATAAAAAATTTTTTATTATTTTTTATAAAAAAGAGTTTTTTTTATTGTTAATAATTGTTTATTTATTTAGATTTGAATGGTTATAAAAATTTTTATTTGTTATTATTATTTATTATTAATTTACTAAATTTTTATTTTATTTATAAAATTTTAAATTTATTGTTAATAAATAATTAATTCTGTTAAAAAAAAGAAATTTGTCAAAAAGTGAAAATTTATAAAAATGTTTATATTTATTAATTTATTTAATTCTAAATTATTATCAGAATTATTATTTTGGAAAAATTTAGAATTTTCTAAAAATATTAAAAGATATTATTTATTTACTTTTATTTATAATTATTTATTATTTTATTAATTTATTATTATTTTACAAGAATTATTTAATTCGGTTTCAAAAATTTTTGTTTAGGTATGAATAATTTGAAAGATGTTTTAAAAAAAATTGTTATTATTATTATTGTTGTTAATTAATTTATTAATATTTATTTATTTTAAATTTGTATCGTATAATTTTGTTTAAAGATAAGAGAGAAAAAAAATTTTTGTCAGAAATGAAAATTTGAAAAAACTGTTAAAAAATTGTTATTATTATTATTATTGTTATTTTTTATTATATTTATTTGAATGTTTAGCAAGGTACAAAAATTATTGAGTTTGTTTAATTTTTAAGTCACAAAAAATGAAAATTCAAAATAATTTTTGCAAATTTTATTATTGTTATTATTTATTGATTTATTAATTTATTATTAATTTTTGTTTGATTTTCAACTTGGTACATACATTATTTTGTTTGTTAAAAAAAATGAAATTTTAAAGACTTGTTATAAATTTTTATTATTATTATTGTTTATTAATTTTTATTATTATAAATTTTAATTCTTTTTTAATGTTTAGAATGGTATTTAATGCTTAAAAAAATTGTGAGAATTGAAAATTGTTATTATTTTTATTATTATTATTAATGTTGCTTCCTCATAAAGGAAGCCTTATAGTGATGTCGATTTCCGAATATTTTAAAATCAATTATTTTTACAAATTTTCAAGTGTAGTATACATAATTCGTCGAGAGGAACAAATGTCCGGATGTATGTGTGTATGTATGTGTGTGTGTATGCGTGTGTGTGTGTGTGTGTATGTCACCGATTCTTGTGGACAAATTTTCTCTTGCACATCTTGATGGATTTTGATAAGATTTTGTAGGTGTATTACGGTCATGAATACCAAGAATCAGACAGAAGGATTTTCAAAAATATATAAAAAAAATTTTTTTTCAACATTTTTTTAATTTTTGAAAAAATTAATTTTTTGGTTTTTTGAAATAACTTTTTTCTATATTAAAATGTTTAATAATTCTTGTAAAAATTGCATTCCTGACATAAAAACGAATCGATTCATGTATATAAAGTATATATTTCATCAAAATTTATAGAATTAATAAATATTTTAATTTTTTACAAAAAATTAAAATTTTGTATTTTTTGACATTTTATTATAACTTTTTAAAATAATTATTCTATAATAAAAAATTGAATAATTAATATTTATTCAGGGTACTTTACCCGGTTTTTAATTATATTTAATAAACTATTATAATTATTTAACTTTTAAAATTATATATAATAATATATATTGAGGAAGCTAAATGGTCATGAAATGAACAACTTGTTTATTATTAATTTTATTTTATTTTTAAATATTATAAAAAGTATTATGTTTTAGTTTTAAATTTTTATTTAAAAAAAAATTATTTAAATGTCATTAATTCAATTTACTATTTTTTTGTACTATTTTTAATTTTAAAATTATTGTTATTATTTTTTTTTTTAAGATTATTGTTATAATTTTTTTATAAAAATTATTGTTATTATTTATAAAAATTGGTGTTATTATTTTTTATAAAATTTATTGTTATTATTTATAAAAATTATTATTTTTTATAAAAATTGTTATTATTATTTATAAAAATTGTTATTATTTATAAAAATTATTGTTATTATTTAATAAAATTGTTATTATTATAATTTAAAATAATTATACTCTTGTTTTTACTAATTCGCGGCGTTATTTTATCAAAATTAAGGATTATATTATTTCAACTTAACTATTCTTGTACTAAAAATAATGAACTATTTTTTTCAATTCTATTTTCTTTGCATTTATCCGTTGACGACAAGCTTTACACCAAAAATAACGATATATTCTTAAATTAAATTATCCTTGCATTTATCCGTTCACGACGGTCAATGCCGCAAAAATAATAATATATTCAAGTTAAACTACTCTTGCATTTATCCGTTCACGACGGCCGATGCACCAAAAATAATTATGTATCCAAATTAAACTACTCTCGCATTTATCCGTTCACGACGGCCGATGCACCAAAAATAATTACGTATGTTATGTCTAACCTTATTATTATATTCCCTAGTGTTTCTCGATTTAACTTTAATTTAGGAAAAATTAAAGTTGGGACGAGGTTGGATAAATGACAAGAATAAATTTATTTGAACACAGTATATTTAAAAAGATCAAAATTATGGAAAGATGAAATGAGCACTAGCTTTCTAAAAACGAGTCTTAAGTGGTTTCTCTGTTTACCTTAGAACAGCAAGTTTTTGGTCCTGGCTGGCGCCGATGAGATACAATGGCAATTGTGCGTTAATGTGTTACTAAGTGGTGCAGGTAGATGATTTACGACACTCGTAAATTAGCCAGTTGAATGGGTATTATGTTTCTTTCAGCTTTTGTCACAATTCGAACAATCTTTCAAACACCAAATTTGACTTCAAGATTCATTGAATTTAGAAATTCACGTAAAGATCAGGACAACTACTATACTGGGGTTGCGAGCACTATCACGAAGAGAACCACTTGTTATGATGAAAAAATTAAGACTGAAGATCGTTTGATAGTCTGGCTCTTTTTATACCCAAATTTCCCTGTGTATTTGATGAATTGTTACAATTTGCCATACATTTAAAGCAACTATACGTTTTACCATGTATTTGAGGCAACTATACGTTTTACCATGCATTTGAGGAACCTTTGTTAGAGAAACACTTGCGTTGACTCAGCTTTTAGATCGCACGTGTTCACATCCTCTTAGTCATATGTTTTTTACAATTTAATATTATAGTTTTTATGTTGTTGTTAATTATTTATAGTTATTACATTTGTTATTAACATTTTGTTATTAATTTGTTGTTAACATTTTGTTATTAATTTGTTATTACAATTTGTTATTAACTTGTTATTACAATTAATTATTATTATTTTGTTATTAATTATTATTATTTATTGTTACAAATTGTTATTATTTTTGTTATTATTAACTATTATTGATGTTACTTTTATTACTATCTTGTTATTATTATTATTGTTTATTATTCTTATTTGGTTATTATTAATTATTATTATTTTGTTATTACAATAATTATTCGTTTTTAAACATTATTATTGTTTAAATCTAATTATTATTTTATTATCATTATTACTATTTTCATTAATTATTTATATTATTATTAATATTGAAAAATACGTTACGATGACGTAACAATAAATAGGTAGTAAAATAAATAAAAATTATTCATATTGAATAATTATTTCTATTATTTTGAATATTATTATTTTTTTAATTATCAGAATATAATTTTAAATACTATTATTTGTGGAATTTATTTTTTCTGTATTTTATAAATATTTTATTTTAAAAGGTTAATAATTACTTTAATTAATTAATTATTCAATTAAAATCTATAAAAATGAAAAAAAAAATTGACTACGATTATTTATTTGTGTTTTATTTATTTTATTATTTACATTGAATCATTAATTATTTATTAATAGTATTTATATTGCATATTATTATTTTTTTATATATAATTTATTTATTTATAAAATTTGTTATTATTTAATTTTTCAAAATAAATAAATTAAATTAAATAATTAATAATTATTATTATTTAATTGAATATTATTTAAATTAATACAATTTACTTAATTAATTAATGTAATTAATTCTGAATTTAATTGTTTATTATTCTTATTTAATAATTTTTAATTTTTTTTATTTATTTATTTTGATTTATATTAAAATAAAAATAATTACTTTAATCAAATGATAATTTATTTAGAATGAATTAAATTAAAAACAGTTACAGCTCCATCTATTGATCACTTTATTTATATTCAGTTACCGACATTTTCCATTTTTTACTGCCGCTTTCCTTCTACATAGTTTGTATTACCGTGATATTTCATTATCAATGTGAATTTAGCCATAGGTGGTCAATTCGAATTAGGGACAATCGGAATTAGGGAACTTTGACAGACTATGCAGGATTCTCACGTGTTTTTTGAAACGGCACGATTTTCATGACTAATCTTAATTGGCACCTTTCTGCACCCAGCCGGCGAAGTGTGTCTTCTGTTTCTCAGAGTTTAAGGGATAAGTATAACCAAACCTTAAAACTATAAACAAAACGAAAAGAAAAAGACTAAGATTATAGAAGACTTACCATCTAAATTAATAAAAATAAATTATTTAAATTGAGACCTTAAAATTAAAAACAAAACAAATGATAAGAAAAAGTCGATAACATAATAGTACACTTACCTTCTAAAATAAAAGAGAAAAATAAATCAAATCACAACTTAAAACTATCAACTGAACAAACGATCAGAAAAAGTCACTAAAATAAGAAAACACTTACTATCCAAATCAAAAGCAAAAAGTAAATCAAACTAAACCTTGAACCTTTCAATATAAAAAACAATTAATATATTCTAAATAGAATTTTTTTTTAAATTCAAAAAGATTTATCTGACAAAGTACTAATCTATAGGGAATATAATAAAAAAATTTGGAAAGAATTGAACCAAAAATTTTTTTGGGTGGATTTTTTATGTGATTTCCACCATATATATGTATTTTAAAATTGTTTATATTGTAATAAATTAAAAAAAAATTTAATTTTTTTTGTTATACCTACTTTTATAAATAAATAAAAGAAATTATCCCACCGCTGCCACCAATTTTGTTAGATATAAATTTATTTATTTATTTATTAACAAAATAAATTCTTTTTTAATATAATTCCACTTTAACTATGTTTTAATAAAACACTTCTTATAAATTAAAGAAGAATCAAGTTAAAAATTATATATCCTTACACGGAGAGAAGAGAATAGTGAAGGCGACTGTCGGTTCAGTTCTGACAGTTCTGATAACTAAACAGTTTTGTTAATTTTCGACAGACAAAAATAACAGTCGCATCTACTATATAATAGTAGGAACGTCTGTAGGTTTAGTCAGAGTAACTAAACAGGAACTCAACCGCCAGGGGCGCTACTATCGCTCTCCATGTATTTCTGCTACTAAACGTGTTTAGTTGTCACAACTGTAACTCTTCTCTCCGTGTAGGTAAGCGTATATTTCCTATTATAATTAATTATAATGGTGAAAATATACATAAGCGAAAATAAAGAATAATGAAAAGGTCATACGAGCCATAAAAATTGAACTCTCTTTCTATTACTTAAAAAGACACTATAAGACACTATAAGTAATTTTTGATTCTTAGTGAAATTCTATCCTATAACACTTCCTCCAAGACAATTTATAACTATTTTATCATAAATTCACATCATAAATAATTGTGTTAATATAGAACCGATTATATTGTAAAAAAGGGTAGAGTTTCGCAACCGTGTCAACAAATTGTAAGGAATTTGCATTGCGCGTGCATCCTTTTTTTACAACTTTGAGAATCCAAATTCCATATCCTTCTTTGAAATAAAATCTCAATGGGACAAAATAATTGCCAAGTAAGAAATAAAGGAATAATTTCACAATTGTCTTGTGTTAGCTTAATAAGTTAAAAGTATCAAAGGCTTCTTTGGGTTAATGACCAAAATGTAGTCTGTTGATAAAACGGAAACGCAAGCGTTTCTAAAAGTCTTTGACATCAAGACTGTTGCAAATTCACATGTTGCAACGACTATACAAGCTAAACATTTTTGCACAGTAAGAGGGTGCAATGGCATTAAACTTATTCCAAGTTCTAATAATTCTTGGCCAATACATGAATATTTCACAATCTTTTAACCCTCTCCACTAAATTCTGTCACAACCAAACATCAATTTTAGGTATTAAAACTAGTGTACTCCAATGTAATTCGCTTCTTCGCGACAGTTAACTCCTGTAGACAGGTTATCGCGAGGTTGACCGTCTGCGAAAGTCGACCGGTTCAAAAGTTCGCTACGGGCAACGGAATTCGGGTAGACGTGAAACTCAAAAATCGTGAAGTGTTTGGAATAGATAAGACTGAGAATTTACAGTGAACACGAAATAAATAAGTGGAATAGTTTAAACTAATTCATTAAAATAACCTACAATTGTTAATTACTCTCTCTCACATATTCTACAATTTTGGCAGCCCTTTCGTTACACTTTGAATTACTCTGAATATATGTAGGTGTACATATAACAAATTCAGATTAATAGATAGTCGAATTAAATAGCCGCCTAAAGATTGAGAAATTGAGTTGAGTAGAGACGAAAACAACATAAGGGTAAAATGAATTCTTTAAATTATCCCATTTAAAGAAATTGTTAATCGTGAAAAGTTCAAAATAGATAAGACTGAGAATTAACAAGTGAACAACACATTAACTAAATAATCAAACTTCAAAATTTGCCCGTTCTCATAAGAAGAAGGACCAGCTCTAAATAACCTTTTCCCTCTTCTTTTAAGTGCGGTAGGAATTAAGGCCATTACTTCGTAAGTAACAAAATTGTATCGTTTCCAAAATTATGTAAATCCTTATAAAGAATATTGAATCAAAAATTCATCTAACTTTTGTTCATATTTTCGAAATCTGTTTTTTTTAGAAATTAAAATGTAACAAGCTTGATTGTTTTAAATATATTTTATTTGAGATAAAGTATTGCGACTTTTTATTTAAAGAAATAAATAAGCTGAAAGATTCTCTTAATGAAACCATCGAAAGGCGAGATGTACTGAAAAGAGAGAGATAACGACCCCATAATTTATCAAAGAATTGAAATATATAAATTATTTTGTGTTCCAATTCTTTCTTTGTTACAACTCCGAAGGCAGTAATTCTTGATTATAATTAATACTTATTTTCATTAACATATTTGTAACAAACTTCAGATTAGTATAATATTTATTAAAATATCTTTATTTCACCCAAACACAATAACTAGAATTATTTTATATTATTAACAGATAAAAAAATAATGTTGTGTTGCAAGTTTTTTATCAACAATTTGAATTTGAAATTCAATTCTTCAGGGCCACTGAATTTAAATTTTAACTCAATAAATTAATACTTTCTTAATTAATTAGACACTTTAATAATTTTTTTAATGCATCATCAAATGAAAGTTGTCATTTGATAATTTCTCTCTTTCTTATTTCTCTTTAGAACTTTTAAAAATCATAATTTTTATTTTATATATGTAATTTAATTTTTATTTAACATTTAATTTTCACTTTTACACTTTAACCAATATTTTTCACTTTCAAATTGATTTCCTTTATTTTAAACAATAAATTAATTTCCTTTTTATTAAACTTTTCGCAAATTTACTTGAAAAAATTTAAAAGATAAACAACTTTTCTTTCTATGAGTAATCAAAATAAAAACCTCCACTTTTGGAGCACAAAGAAAAATTCAATTAAAATTAAAGTCAATCGCCTAGCGGGACGTACTAATTAATACTCTCCTTAATCGTTGGAAAATATCGATCACACCCTAAAATTTCATAACAAATCTTAATAGTGGGGAGAGCTGTTGCACACAGCTCAATGAACCTTGCCGTTGCTATACAAGCTTGAAATTTCTGAGGTGGCGTAATGTAAATTCAATGATCTTTCTTCACTATTGAATTCATTTGTTCGTGCTGGTACATATACATTCTTGGTATTTAAACCAATACATTTAGAGTCTTTTTGTTAAAAAAAATATTTTTTTAAATTTTTAAATTGAATTAAATGGTTACGTAACTCGTACGTAACACATGAACCTGTTATTTTACTTCTCTAGAAAAATTTTATGAAGTACAAAAAAATATTGATGCACCTGAATCGCCTAAAACTGACTGTGTACATTTACCCCGAGATTTTGAAATTTTCCTAAAATTCGGGGTAAATGTAAATCCCACTCTAGTTAAGCGAGGTTTAAGAAACAAATTATTTTAAGTATACTACTATTTTAAGAAATGGAAAAACTGAAAAAATGCTTCCTAGATGTATAGTGGATCAACCAGTTGACTGTTAATGTATCATATAAAATAAACAATCAACCATTACAAAATTAGTAATGTAAAACTTGAATAACTTCAACAAATTTTAATAGATTTTCATTCATTTTGGTAAAAATAAGTTTTTAAAATTGCTGACTAAGAATCTAAAATCAAAGTTTTAAATTTAAAAATGGCGGATCCAATAATTTATTAAACTATTTTCTTTAAAAATTTATTCACACCAAAGGACACTACATTTCGAAGGTTTCTTCCCCAAAACATTTCTAAAAAAATTAGTTTAAACATAATTAATCTTTAATTATGCGGCTTCAAAGCCAGAAAAAACTCGAAAAAGTGAGGTTATGTAAAGTAAACAAATAAAGTTTTCAAAAAAATTTTTGTTCTACTGTTGGTTAATGAAAAAATTATATTCTAAATATGATTAAAATGAATTGTTTAATGATTTTTTGCTTATTTGTTAATGTTACATTATTTTTACGTATCAAGTGGAATTCTTTCGAAGATGTGCATTGTTGTAATTTATTTTGATTTGTGACACCGAAAATTAATTTTATAATTTAGAATAATTTTTTAAAATCTTTCTTTCGCAGTCATAATATTTAAAAAATTAAAAACTGTTATGTCCCGAGCAAAAGAAAGGCATTTAAATAAATTTGATTATTTAGTTAAAAGAGGTTGTAAAACCAGTTAGCTGATTAATCAGGTTGGTAAGGCCTGATCTTTATTTTTATAGTAGGATCGTGATCACTTGTCAAAACTATGGGTTTTGCGTTAAAAACAAGAATAATATTCCTTTTATGAATTTATTGTTTACAACATTAATTAAAATTACAATTATTACAATTCATTACTTACGTTTATTACACAATATTCGTTGACAGAATACAGCAAAGTCGTTATATTTAGGTTCTTGATTGGTTTCGTTTCAAGTGAATGAAACTTAAAGTTTGTTATGTTACACTTATGTAACTTTCACAACTTTGTAAGAGTTTTGCTATAAATTAACAGTTTCACGTTATCCAAGTGTTAAATTATTTATCTTGCACCTTTTACGGAAAGAAACTTGTTTCTAAGTGATAACAATATAACTTGCACCTTTTACGGAAGGAATTAATGAAATTTACACTGTTAATTTTGTATAACAAATACGACAGTTAAAACAACAAAATTAATGATTCTAAGTGTTAAATTATTATCTTGCACCTTTTTACGGGAAAGAAACTTGTTTCTAAGTGATAAATAATCTAACTTGCACCTTTTACGGAAAGAATTCGATAACTCGCGTTTAAACTGAAGGGTCGCTCTACAATGATACTATTCGCTCTGAATTACACCGGAACTTTTGACAATCGCTCTTGATTTTGCATTGGCTTATATAGGACTTTTGGTCTATGTATCGTGTGGGGAAATTAGCAAAAAACACGTTTCTGGTCAAAAGAGCATGTAACACGTTCCTAGCCAAAAGAGCATTTGTCACGTTTTTATCTAAAAGAGCATTGAGCACATACAGATGTAATATGATCTTTTATTTTTCATTCTAGTTTCTATATATCCATTATTGAGAATTATAATCAATGCTTGAATTGATATTTATTGAATTCAAACATTGATACGAGTTTTTGCTCTATTAATCGAATCGACAGTCGATTATCGATTAATCGATTGTCGACTATCGATTAATTTTTCGATTCGACCAATTTAAAGGAATTTTAAATTAATTGTTTGGTAATAAACGTAAATTAACAGTAATTGAAAGTTATTAGTTATTTTAAATAATTGTTCTTAATAATATTAATTAATTTCATAATTTACATTTATTTCTCTGTCATTCTTTTCAGTCATGCGTCATCTTTTTCATTCATGGCTTTGACACTTGTCGCAAAGGCATAGTACGTGATTCAGTTTTACTATTTCATTCATATGAGTAGTAACACGTGCTAATGACTCATGTGAATGAAGAATTATAATATTTAATTATGATTTCTATTTTTATATTTCTATATACGGGATTCGTGAAAAGTAATGTATTAAATTAAACCATGCCTTTGGACATTGTTCAATTATTATATTTATAATTCTCATTTAGTTAATTGATTAACTAAATTAGCAATTATTATTAATTCACAAATTTTAAAATATCTCGGGATGTAACAGTCCTCCCTCCTTAAATTGTTCTTCGTCCTCGAGGAACTTAAAAAGTGTATTGCGAATATTCATGATTTTATAATCTAGTGATTTTGAGTGAGTTTAATAGTTTCTACAATAATTATTTTGCTGACAAGGTAAGTCGACAATTTTAGTTTACTTTGGAATGTGGTGAACGTGTCTTTAGATAGGATACATGAAGGATGAGGTAAGTTGTTATGGAAATATTGGCAAAATGTCCCACGGCCCCGATGTTCATCCTGAGACAAAGGATTTGCTGTTGTCATCAGTTTTTGGGCTTGGTGATCTCAGGATCTGCGATCTTCATGTTCATCATTCGCTTCAGTTTTCCTTTGATAATGAGTGATACCAGTTCAGTAAGCGACGCATCGACGGTTAATTTCGTCAATTATTGTGTGGAAAATATGGTTCCAATATCGTCGTTTCGTTTGAGATTTCCTTATGGTGAGACAGCTTAGTGCTTATTTTCCTTTTTGTTTACTTTTTCTTTATTTTGTGTGCTTAATAATATCTCCTTCACTTTTATTTATCATGAGTGAAACAAATATAAACGACGGTAATGATAATAGTGACGATTATATTGAACAATTCAATTTGGATTTATTTAATGATAATGAGAATCCGGAAGAAAACGTGCGTGAGTTGAGTGACAATCTAAATTTAGTAGAAAATCACAGTGTAGATAGTCATCCTGTTATAGAAGAGACAATTGTATTGCCTTCAACGTCATCAGGACAAAACGCTATCGGATTGACGGCTGAGATTCCCACAGAGTATGGTGCAAATTTTCCTTCGACCAGTGCTGCATCCGCTGATAGTTTTTCAACGTTAAACATTGAAATCTGTGATTACGATAATTTAACTCGGCCATTAGGACCTTCAGTTTCCAGTTCTTCGAGTTTTCATGTTTCTCAACATAGACTTCTGGGATTAAGGATTGTCGACATAGAGGAATCACTGGGCATTTATCAATTTGCTATTTGGAGAGTGCCTTACAGAAACGCCGCACGAATAATTTGTGATTTGTGTTCTTCGATTTTTGAAAGTCCTTTTGACATTAATGAATTTAAAATAGTTAGACGGTTAGATTCCAGACGTAAGGGGGTAATAGTGCGTGTTTCCAGTGCAAGTTTAAAAAAACTGATTTTTTACACTAAAACACATTTTTTTGTATAGAGGCTATCACATAGATATTCTATAGTGTAATTAATTTTGTGTAACTTTATGTTTTTAGTTTGGTGTTTATATTTTTAACTTAATTTTCTTCCATTGTTTATGTTGTTTGTAGATTCTCCCAATTGTCATCGGCCCTTTAAAGTGCAATTGTTGGCTCGCATTATGTTTGGAATTACCGAATTGCACCAAATATCCAGGGAAGTAAGGAATTTACGATGTTCTCGCGGATATGTATCGGATTATAAAGTGACCAATAATCATTCCGACTCGCAATTGAAACTCACTTTTCGAAGGATACCAAATTCTTGGTCGATAGTGACTGGAAACGTGGACAAAAAACGTAGTCTGAAGATTTCTAAGGCAAAATTGGAGAGAAATTTAATGCGTTTGGTGGCAGCTCTAATTACTCCTTCCCAAAACGAGGCACGTCTCATGAGGTAGTTTGAATTCTCTATTTATCCTTTCTCCTAGTTACACTTTATTCATATTTCCATTGATTTTCTTTTCTTAATTTCAGCATGCGGGGAAGAAACGGACGTTTTTGTTGCTGTGGAAGGTTTAGATCGATGGATCGGAGAGATCTGGTAAACATTCGTGACGTCAGGGGCACAAATTCCCCAATGACAGATCCCGAGGAAGAAGAAATAGATATAATTAATTAATTATTACAATTTTTCATAAATATAAATTCCTTTTTTTTTTTGTTTTGTTTTTGCATACACATACATGAACATGCATACATACATTCACACATATACTTCTCTAAACAGTAATTGTATATACTTTCGTATTTTATAATAAATTGGTTGTTTTTAATATAACATTTTTGTGTTTGAATTTACCTTTGCTTATTTGTCCAAATTTTATTACAATTTTTGCAGTTTTAGCTTTTCCTTTTATTTAATTGACTTACATTATTAAAAATTTTTTGAACTCAAATCCATTTTGACTTAAAACAGTATATTTATTTGTGGATTCATCGATTATTATTGATTAATTTGGCAGTCTAAATAATATTCAATTTTCTTAAGTCATTTTGTTAAAATTTTAATTGCCTTTAATTTCTTTTATATAAATTTTTGTTAAAATCGATTAATCTATTGATTAAATCGATATTTCAAGTAGAGTACGGCGAGAGAAATATCAAGGAAGCATAAATGCGCAGGGAGTCTATTTATAGGTTTGAGCAGAGATCGAGCGACTTTCAACGCCTGAATCATCGGTATGGTCGATATGCAATCCTATATGGACCAGGAAACTTATAATTTCTTTTAAATTGGTTAACAATCTCCTTTAAATTACAATAGTAATACTTCATTGATTTTATTTATAAACTATCTCCTTTAATATGTATTTTCTCTTTTCACGGATTATTTATTATTATTGTTATTTTCATCAATATTATTAAATTTTCAATAATAAATTCTATTACAGTTTATTAAAAGTTTATTTGAATTTTATTCTTTATTTAATAATGATGATAAAATTTAATTAAAGTTTACAATTGTTAGTGGAAAATTTTTTTTTTGTTTTATTTATTAT
Organism: Leptopilina myrica (nomen nudum); assembly: GCA_032872475.1. Lineage (NCBI taxonomy): Eukaryota > Metazoa > Arthropoda > Insecta > Hymenoptera > Figitidae > Leptopilina > Leptopilina myrica (nomen nudum). The sequence goes on along the minus strand of CM065462.1, from coordinate 13,714,805 downwards.
TTTTTTTTAAATCAATTCACTATTTAATAATTAAATTATTAATTAATTAATAGTGTAATCAACTTTATAATTATTTATTCATTTACCTATTTATTATTAATATATATATTTGTTTTTATTTAATTTTGCAAAATTGACTATGTGTGATAATACAATTCATTTTTGTGTTTATTTTCTATCAATTATTATTGATAATTCGATAATATTAAGGTTTTTAGAGCAGGAAACATAGCAAGCGAACATGCATGGTAAGAGTGTACGCGACAACGAGGCCCGTATGTGTTGGAGACTTGAACGCCGCTCGATCTCGCCTACCGCATAAGGGTGTAAGCGACAACGAGGCCGTATGCGTTGGAGATTTTAATGCCGCTCGATCTCGCCTACTGTAAGAGAGAGATGTGGGCCTGGCTATACTACTATTGGGCATGAGGCGTGGCAGTAGTATTAGCCACGCGGCTCATACCCCTGCCCCGCAGCCATCTTCTGTTGCTTTCATGCTTCCCTGATACTTTCAGCTTCACGCTGAGACTTTTACTGGCATTTATTATTAACAATAATTGTTAATAATGTCATAATCAATGAATTATCTTGTAATTTAATTGATTTTTATTAATATTCTTAATTTTAAGATGTTTTCTTTTTATTCTATATTTATTCTTAAATTTCGACAATCATTAATTAATATAATATTAATTAATTATTGTTTAATGCGTTATTAATTAGCTGTTTTAATATTTTATTAATAATCATTAAGTTGATCAATAATTTATCGTTTAATTCATACTTATATATATATATAAACTTTTTTTTGATTAATTTAATTATTTGTAATTACTTTGGCCAATTATAATTAACGAAATCAACCACAAACAATCATAATTATTATTCTAATCTAGTATTTGTTAATGAATTACTAAATAGTTAATAAAATATTCATATATTTTAGTTTATAATCATTAGTTATTTATTAATGAAAAGCTTGGTTATTATTATTTTTAAATGTTAAATATATGCATGCATTTTTGTTAATGTTGGTTAATTAGGATTCGTATAAGCATATTTAGTATTTATAAGCATTAATGTTGATTTTTATTGTGGTTTTTGTTCGAATTCCATCGTGAATAGCGAATTTAAAAATTTGAATTTGAATTATTTGCCGCTTTTCATGATGGTTGCCGAACAAGACATGCGCGATATATACATGGCTTCAGGGTCGATTCATGCAATCGATATTTGTGAGCTTAAGGTTTTCAGCGCGCTGATTTGAATTGTGTCGCCTCTTGGCGGTCTATAGTAGCCTGGTTGTTTCAAATCTGTTAGTGGCTCTATTTCTTTGAATTTTTCGGGATTTTTGGGCCTGGTCCTCCCTCCTTAGAGTGTACATTGTCCCCAATGTATGTGAGCTCCATTTGGACCAATAATCCTTATACATTTGATCGATTATTATTCGATCTTTGTCTTCTCTTTGTTACGACTTTATAAAGTACGTATAGGTTTTTAACTACTATCAATGCTATCAATAATAATAATATTTTGAAAGCTATTGATATATAATTAACAGCGTCAGATATGTGTCCCAAAAATGGAATTTCCATCTGTAACATCAAATTTATTTTAGTTTTTATTAAAATGAGGAGGAAAGAAGAAGGCGACCGCCAAATCCCCTTCCTTCATTTTCTTTCGTCCTTTTAATTTTTATTTATTGATTAATTAGTACTACATATGGTTTTATAATATTCTTATTGATATGATATTGATTAAGGGTATAATATATGGATTATTCGTATTTTATTGGTATATAATGGATATACTTAATTTTTAACAATATTGATTATATTTTATTGATTATATTTTTTTAATTAAAGTTTGAAGTAGTGTTTTTATCTGATCCAAGTGTTTTTTTTACTTCATAGTTTTTATTAATAAGTAAGAATATTGATTATAATATAGGTTATAAAGGTAAGTTATGATTATTTAATAATATTATTGATTAATTATATTTTAGAGAAGTAATAAGGGTTATATTACTTGATTATTATCTAATATTTTATAATATCAATATGTAATTCTTGGTGTAAAGTATTAATTCTTATAATTATTGATTAAGCATGGTATTAATTATAATTGATTATAATTTATATTTTAAGTAAATATTTGAATATAAGTGTAATATTTTGTGATTATATGTTTTGTAATAATGTGATTTTCATAATTATTTACAACTTGATAAGCATTTCGTTTATTATTTAATAATCACATTATTTATAAATTATTTAAATATATCTTAATGGTAAGGGCGAAATTTGAATTTTCGTTTCTCATTAACAGTCGGTATATTAGATAATTAGTGGTTATAATATCTATATTTTGACAGTTGGTAATTTCATTGTTTATTATTTGATTTTTTAGTATTTTTTTTTTATTAATGGTATTTATTTATTTGTTTATTTATTTATTTATTTTTTTTTTATTACGTGTCTTATTATTATTTTGTATTTTATTTGTTGGTTGTTAATTTGATTTGGATGCTGTGTTTTTATGATCTCATCTAAGGGCTTTTATCGTGTTAGAATTTGCAAGGATCAGCAATTTTGAATATGAGTCATTTGAAAACAAAACATCAAGATGAACGGAGGTAATTGACATTTATTCTGAATTATTTTTGTATTTTTGTTGTTATTCTCATTTCTTTTTTTTTTAATATTGATTTTACCTTTTTCTGTTACAGAAAATAACAACAACAACAACAACAAAGACGAAGACCGTAGGTCGGAGTATGCTGGGCCCAATGAGGGTGGTAAGCGTTTTTGTTTTTGTTTTTAATTTTAAGTTTTATTCCATTTTTTATTATTATTATTTTATTATTTTATTAATATAAAATTTTTTTTTGTTTCAGAATATGGATATGAAAATTTTCTGGTGACCCGTTTTATGGGAGGGGGGCGATTATTTATTCGCCCCCCGTACATAAATTTAAAAATAATTGTTGCCGGGGATGGGACCCGGTATGTTCTTTTGCCTGGGCAGGCGAGATTTGGGCCCAGTTGTTAGTTTTAATTATTTGTATGTTTAGTTTAAGTTTTTAATAATAAATGCATTTTTTAATTTAATTATTTGTGTTTTAGTTTTATTTATTAGTTCCTTCTTTTTTTTTGATTGGCCCGTATTTATGAGCTCCACAAGTTGAGAACATAAATATGGGCGTATGTATGCACGGTCCGTATTTCTGGGCTTTATAAGCTGGGCCCATATTTATGGGCTTATATTTTACTTGCACTTGTGCGCATAAATTTAAATTCGGGTGGGGAATTTTAAATTTTTATTAAATCTAGGGACTTTTGTTTTCAGTGGGTTCTAACCTGCTGGTTACTAAATTTGAATTTTGGACATTCATTATATGCATATAGATCGCATAGTGAATCGTACTTTAGGTTTTCATCCTTGAGAGACTGAATTTGAAGACAAGGATAGGTGTAAGTTGTTTTCTCTTTCTTTATTTGAATGTTTATTTTCATTTGTTTATTATAAAAATTTTGTGTTTTGGGCTTTGATTTAATAAGTTATTACTTATTTGTTGCTATATTAGATATATTGTTAAACCTGTAGGAAGAATTTTTTTTTATATTGATTATATGCATATAGATCGCGTGGCTACCTTTATGTTCGATATATCGATACGCGATATTTTTACTTAAAATGCATACTATTGTTTAATTTTAACCTGTTTAATAAAATTTACTTATAATTAACAGAATTATTAATAATTATCTTCCTTTTTACAATTTTAATTATTATTGAGATGTACTTTTATTAATGAATGTAATTATGGGTTATAAGAAAAGGACAGATATATTCCGTTTTTCTTCGTTATTTACTGTAATTTACTAAATTTTTGAGTTTTGTTTTTTTGATTTAATGAGTTTTTATTTTATTGTTTCTGTTTAATTATGCTTTTTGAATTTTTACTTAACAATTTGTTTATTTATGAGAATTAACCTTTTAGAAAAGGATAGATATAGTTTGTTTTCTCCTTTTTCTGGTTGAATGAGTACTGTTAATGGTTAGAATTTATTATTTTAGGAATTTGTTTATGTTTTTCAATAGTCTGATCTTAATTTGTGTTGTAAATTATGGTCGGTTTACAATAATTTTTAAATTATTTGTGTGAAATTAAGGATTACGTTTGTTAAAAATAGTAAAATTTGATTATTTCGGAAAGTTATGGATAGAATTTATTCATTTAGTATTTGATCGAAAGCTAGTGTAATACTTAACCTTAGAACTAGCTGTCACCATCCTGATAAAATAATATTTTCAGCATGAAAATTTGTTTGAAAAATTTATTTTATTTTGTTTTATTTTAGGATTGATTATTATTAATAAATTTTTTGATTATTTAAATAAGTAATCTTTAATATTATGTCAAATGGTTCTTAATTGTTGTAATTAATCAATTATTTAAATAATTATTAGATTTTTAGCTGGGTACAACAAGAAATTGAATTGTTTTATAGACTGTTAAAGAGAAACTTTGTAATTTTTGGGTGTTTAATCCCATGAACATGTGGGGCCAGGTAGCTCCCAAAATTCGTCTGAATCATCATTTTTATCATTGAATGGGTTTTGTTTCTGTAGGATTTTCTTATTTCGAATCACGCTAAAGCAATGTTCTTTGGTATGTCCTCTTTTATAACAATACTCGCAGCAATTTTCCCATTTATACAACTTCAATTTTATTAGTGATGGTTCTTCAGGTGTCATAACATAAATTTTGTGTTTTAATGATCGTGGTTTCTCTTCTTCGCTAAAATAATACGTTTTCTCTAATTCTTTTAGTATCATTTTTGCAGCTGAATGTTCTGATTCTCGAATGGTTCTGCAACTTTCTCCCGTTACGATGAATGCATTACTATTTTTATCGTCCGTGACAATGCATTTTACTCTCCACAGTTTTCCGAATTCAGGACCAGTAGTTTTATCAACTGTGTAGGTTGGTTTATCCAAATTATATTCTGCAGTCAATTCCTCTAATATTCCTTTAGGGTAATTAATACCTTCTATGTTACCTTTGGGAAACGCATAGTTTCTTACCAACTCTCCTTGGATTGGTGGAGTGAAAATGATTGATTTTGACATCTAAAAATTAAATTGTATTATTATTTTATTCATGTGCGAGTTTTAACTTATCTACATGTTTTTGGAACCTATTTCCATTATTATTTACAAGGATTACATTGTTTTTATCAAGGATATCCACAATTGTATATGGACCATGATAGTGGGGGTCAAATTTTCTTTTCATACCTTCTATTACGACATAGGCTTTATCGCCTACTTTTCCTAAGAAAGGTTTGATTGATTTATCGTATCTTTCTTTGGATTTTGTCTTGGAGTCTATTAAATTTTTGGCTGCTAGAATTCTTATTTCAGTTAGTCTGTTTATGAGCTCTGTTAAGTAGGAACCATAGGTTCCTAATTTTTCCTCTTGTGGAAAGGAACTAGGAGTACGGGCAGTTTTACCAAAAACTAACTCGTAAGGAGTGAAATTAGTTGCTTCATGTACAGAGGTATTGTAAACAAACATTGCAAAAGGCAATAATCTATCCCAATCTTCACAGTCTGTGGTGTATTGTTTTATATAGTCTGCTAATACAGCATGGCTGCGTTCTAAAGCTCCGTTAGTTTGTGGTCTATAACCTGAAGTTGTTACTTGTTGGACTTTGAATATTTTTGATAGTTTTGACATTAATTTGCCAATAAATGAAGTACCTTTATCGGTTAAAATGACTTTTGGTGCTCCGTAAACTGAAAATAGTTCTTTTGCAACTACGTGAGCAATAGTAGTTGCTGAAATGTCGGGTATTGCTACAGCTATGCAATATTTAGATAAGTGGTCTTGCATAGTTAAAATATGACAATTTCCGTCTGGGGTTGTAGGAAGTTTTCCTACAGTGTCCAATGAAACTTTGTCAAAAACGTCCAAAGGTGTGTCGGTTATAATCATTGGTTCCCTGGTTTTTGCTCTAACTAGTTTTTGAGTTTGACATGTGGGACATCTTCTCACAAATTCTGTTACTTGTTCTTTTATTCTAGGCCAGTAAAATTTCTCGCGAATTCTTCTGTAAGTTTTTACTATTCCTTTGTGTCCCGCTATTTTACTTCTATGAAATTCGCTGATGATGTCTTCTCTGTTTTCTTCTTTTGGGACATAAACTTGTCCATAACAGATTGTTATATTAATATCGCTTTTATAGAAAATTGATTCAATTATTTGCATTAATTCTCCTTTCCTTAATTCGTCAGTGAAATCACCGTGTCGAGAAATTCTTATTTCTTTTGCCTTTTCTTTGTGTAAAAGAATTTTTAAATCCTGTATTCCTGAAATTAAATCTTCCTTTAACACTGGATCGTAATATTTATCTTTTATTATTATAGAATATACATTATGTTTTCCTCTTGGAGTTACAAGAATTTGTCCTTTAATGGGCTTTTTACTTTTAATTTCCTCTGGATCTATTACTGCAATATCTATAAGCAATCTGCTTAGTGGAGTGGTGAATTCACAATCAGCAGATAGAAAATGCACGTAATTGTTTCGATAATAAGTTAGATTTTCTCTGTGACTGGTTATATTCGAGGAATTTTCAGGTGTTTTCGAATAATATGAGGGCAAATCTGGAGGAATGCTTTCTAAGAGTGTTGTTCTTAAAGAAGTTGATTTAATTTTATTTTCCTTAGTTTCATTTTCAGCTGTATCGCTTTCTTCTTCGTCGTCTGTTTCATTTTCTGATTCGACATCTGTTTCGTGTAGTGAAGTGTGATAAGGTGTTGACATAGCTTTTGGAGTTTTGAAGGTTACAGGTGTGTTGGGTTCTAATGATGCCGACCTAAAGGTTACATTTTTAGCCTTAATCTCATCTGTGTCCATTTTTCGGGGTGTTTGTTGTATTTCTTGTTCTGGTTCTTCGATTTCTTTGATTGATACTTCGCTATCTGAACTTTCTTTAGAATCATTTTCCCATATAGATTCGCCTTTAGCATAATCCCATTGGAGATCCATTTTATGAGAAAATTCTGTATGGTCTCCTGGAATTAATTCATTAGCAGCTTTGTGAATTCCTTCGTCGTCATTTCCATCAGAAAGACTAAGCCAATCTCTTGGAGATTGTGGTGAATCCATTAGCCAATCTTCATGTTGTTTTACGGATTGATTAAAACGAGATATGGAATTTCCTATGTCCTTCGCTATTTCTTTTCTGCTTAAAAGCGTTGTGTTATCTTCTTCTTCAGAACTGTCTTCGCTTTCACTAATTGGTGGGTCTATCGTTAGTACAGTTGTTTCTGGAATTGGGAAATTTACAACTTTGGATTGCGTTTCTGGAGGTGCACTTTTAGGACCTGGTATATTCTTGATAGCTGCTGGCGGAAGTTTCAAACTGGGGAGTACACTTCTACTTGCCTTTTGAATAGGAGGAATTGGTGTTTCTCTCTCTTCGTCAGTGCTACTTTCAGATGTATTTTCGTCTATTGTTTTTATTCTGGGTTGTAATGCTCTTCTTTGTGATACTCTTGAACCAATGGTACTTTGGTCTAGTGTGGACTTTAGAGTAGTTGGTTGAAATGCTCGTCGTTGTGTTACTCTTGAACCAATAGTGCTTTGGTTTAAAGTGGATTTTGAAGTGGATGGTTTTAATATTGATTTTGGAGGTTGTAATTTCGATTTTTGAGGATTAGAAGGAATGTTTGATGAAGTTTTAGTTGGTTTTTTAGGGTTTTTGTCAATACGTTTGTTGATCAAAATTTTTACTTGTTTTTGATCATTACTGGTTTGGGAATTTTCGTCGATATCCTCTTCCATAACATTTCTGGATAGAGCATCGGCATTTGTGTTTAATTTTCCTGATTTGTGTTGAAATTCGTACTCATAATCTCTTAATTTTAATCTCCATCTTATTAATCGTTGTCCTGGATCCTTTATAGTGTCGATCCATCTCAATGGCTCGTGGTCGCTGACTAAAGTGAATTTCTTACCATAAATATAAGGTCTAAAATGATGAACTGCATATAGAACGGCTAGACATTCTTTTTCAGTTGTAGAATAATTTATTTCTGGCGCGTTTAATACTCTGGATAGATAAGCGATAGGTAGATCGAATCCATCTTTTTCCTGACTTAGTACTGCACCTATAGCGTAATCGGATGCATCTGTTGTTAAAGTGAAAGGTTTTTCATAGTCTGGATACTGCAAAATTGGATTGGTACATAGAGCTTCTCTTAGTTCATTAAAACTGTCTTGTTGTTCTTGTTTCCATTCGAATTTTACATCCTTTTTTTTAACAAATTGGACAATGGCTTGGCTTTGGCTGAAAAATCCTTGATAAATCTTCGATAGTATCCCGCTAATCCTAAGAATTGTTTGACATTTCTTGGTGTTTTGGGGGTTGGAAAATTTTTGACTGCTTCTACTGTTTTTGGGTTGGGTTTTACTCCATCACTACTTATTATATGTCCCAAATATGCTACTTCTTTGTAAAGAAATTCGCATTTTTCTGGTTGTAGTGAAAGATTAGCACCTTTCAATCTTTGTAATAATCTTCTTACCTTTTTACCATGTTCTTCCAAATCATTTGCGTAGACCACGATGTCGTCTAGGTATAAAAATAATTCGTCTCCTTGGAGACCAGTCAGGACTTGATCCATTAATCTTTGAAAGGTAGATGGTGAATTTTTTAGTCCCATAGGCATTCTTATATATTCATAATGTCCATGTGTGGTAGAAAATGCTGTTTTTGATCTATCAACTGGATCTAGTTCGATTTGATGAAATCCGCTGGCTAAATCAAATACGGAGAAATATTGAGCGCCTCCAATGGTATCCAGTATACTGGTAATATTGGGCAATGGATAGCAATCACCAATTGTCTTCTCATTTAATGCTCTAAAATGAATTACGATTCTCCACTTTTTCTTACCACTTCCATCAATCTTTTTCGGAATTATAAGCAATGGTAAGTTGTATGGTGAACAGGAAGGACCAATTGCTCCTTCTGATTTCATTCTATCAATAACTTTATCGATTTCCTCTTTTTGAGATGGGGAAAACCTATATTGTTTAACATGAATTGGTATTTCGTCTTTAGTAATGATTTTATGTTGAACTTTATGAGTTGGAGTTAGTTGTTCTCCAGGGAGATGAAAACTGTTCGGGAATTCTGTTACTATTTGTTGGACATGTTCTTTTTCATCTTTATTTAAATGATCCAATCTTAGATATTCTAATATTCCTGAAACTCTATCTATTGGTGGTGTATATTCTTCTTCTGTGGAGTATTCATCCGAATCTTCGCCTGGCAATTTGTAAAATTCGAAAGGAATTAGTTCCTGAGGTGGTATGTCGATTTCGGCGTCTTCAGATGTCATATTTATAGCATAGATGTGACAAACTCCATCCTGATTGGTTACTACACCTTCGCCTACTAGTAATCCTTCTGCTGTTTTTATTAAAGGTAGATATCCTTCCTTTAGTTCTGTGTTTAGAACATCGATTGGTATTACTTGTCTAGTTCTGGCCTTAATAGTTACATTCTTTCTTTTATTAGCCTTATTTTCTGTCAATGCTTCTCTGGCTTCGGCTGATTCTTTATCTGCGAAAAATATTGGTTTTATAGGATTGGAATGTGTGACAATTGTGTTATGCCAAAAGGAAATTTCAACCTTTTCTTCGCGCAGATATTCTTGACCCAGTATACCGTCAGATTCTATAGGGAAATCTATAGGTACTACCTGAAAAGTTATTTGTTTTGTGTTTAGTTCAATTTGAACGGTACCCAATGTTAAAATTTTTATAGGAACGATTCCGGCTATGTGTATAGCTTCTTCTCGAATTATATTTAAATCTGGTAATATTATGTTTTCCTTGATTATGTTTACATCTGCTCCTGTATCTATTAACAAGGTTGCTGAGGATGTTTGAAAGCTTGGAGAATTTATAATTATTAGTGGAGATTCTCTTGAATTTCTTGCGTGGAAGATGTGTTTTGTAATGATAGAATCCTCGCGTTGGCTGGACGCTCTTTGTGGTCTCCACTCGTCGTCGCGTCTGTCCGTCGAGTCGTGTTTAAGTTTAAATTATTCTTTTCAAATGAATGTGAGGATTGAGAACGGGGTGGTGTTCTGCTTCCATCTTGATTTTTATTAAAGTATCCTTCTTGCGGAGGAGGATATGGATAGAACGGATATGCTGTGTAAGGCATATAAGCGTTAGGAAGATGAAAATTAGGTTGATTAGGATATGGTTGTGGGTAATGATTATTCAACATATAAGGAGGATACGGGTTTCTTAAAATTCCAGTGGGGGTGGGTGATTGAGAACGATATCTCGTTTGTTCATAAGGGTATGAGAATTGTACTCTATTACTAGGGCTTCTTTCTCGATTTCTGTAGTCTTGTGATTGATGTCGTGAATAGTAATATGCATTATAATCAGGTTTAAAAGTTTCATGGCATTGTTCACATTTTAAGGCAATGTCGAAAGCATCTTTAAGATTTTCAGGATTTCGTGCCTCTATTACTGTTGACATTGAATCGGGGAGTCCTTTAATAAAGGATTCCAATGCACAGAGATTTAGAGGTTGCATTTGAATTTTAGCATTAGGAGCTCCATAAGAACTAGCGAGTGCCGCATTTGCCCCTGCTAATAATTGAGACAATATGTCATAAAATTCACTAACATTTTCGTTTCGGTTCATACGAATTGTGGATATTTCTTGCAAATACCATGCATATGACTTATGAGTGGAAATCTTTGTTTTAAATGGTCTATTAATTCGATAATGGTTCCAAAAGACTTACCTTGAGTACTGCTTCTAGCAGCACCCTTTAACTTAGCAAGAATAGATTTCAAATACTGATCTTCACAGTTTTTAGGAATGGATGATGCAGCATTTAAAATATCATCAATAAAATCTTTAACTGGCATATTATGCCCGTCATAAAAAGGAATATTCATTATACCTTGTTGTAACGCAAAACATTCGGCCATAGAATTTACCATAGTGTCATGAAGGGTTCTATTCATAGAAGTCGCAAAGGTTGCATCGTTGGCTGGAGCAGTGGTTTCATCATCATCATTATTATAGTCTCTTTGATGTTTATTTTTGCGAGTCATTTTGTTCTTTATTAGAATAATTCGTTAATAATATCAAATGAAAATGGAAGTCCTAAAACTCCGATAATATCTGATCGGTCGTCACAAATTATGGTTTGAAATTCTAGTACTGTATGATTAATGCAAATTTTCGCTTCCCCGTGTGTTCGTATAGTACCGTATCTTAAGGGGATCCCACATACCGACAATGCAGATCTAAAATGGCTAAAAATCTGCAACGACCGTTTCTTGGAAAATATAAGATATTATGACCTATAAATTTGACAAACTCACTTTTTAACATAAATACACAGGATGACTATTTTATTTGTTGTAATTATTGAAAAAAAATTATTCATAAGAAATTAAATATGAACAGTTTTCCTGTAACAGGTCTTTTGACAACAGCTCAAACTGCAACGACCATTTCTCGAAAACAACAAAACAAAATAATTTTTCCATTTGGGAAATTTAATTTAGTAGGAAAATATACAGGATGAGACTCATTTGCCATTCAGAAATAAATAAAAACTTTATTCTTCCCAAAGTGTATAAGTGACAGCTGTTCGGTAGCACATGATATTTAATTTACTAACATTAGTTTTTCTTTAACAATTTGAACAAAATATATTTCTCCCATTGTGTATCTTTTATCACTAATGAATTTTCACTCGAAAAGAAGACATTATGTCTCATTGTTGTTAATTTAAAGTTAAAAATAATGAAAATTTGTCAGTTTTTGTACCTTTGGCGCCATCTCTTGGTTCTATGTATCACTAAACATCTGTCAGATGTGTTCTTCTTGTTGCAAATTGCTATACAAAATAGTTTACATAAATTAAAGTTTTATATTCTTGTTTTCATATAGAATGAATCTTATTATGTGTATTTTTTATTGAAATTAAGTTTGTCAAATGGAAAAGATATTTTGATTTTGTTGTTTTCAAGAAAAGGTCGTTGCAGTTTAGGCTGTTGGAAACTGCTCAGATTTAACTTTTTATGAATAATTTTTTTTCAATAATTACATGAAATAAAATACTCATCCTGTGTATTTATGTTAAAAAGTGAGTTTGTCAAATTTATAGTTTATAATATCTTATATTTTCCAAGAAACGGTCGTTGCAGATTTTTTACCATTTTACATCTGCATTGTCGGTATGTGGGATCCCCTTAAAAAGTATTTTAGTATACGATTTATTCCTAAGAAAGGGTTAACTTTGTCTTCTTTAATTAAGTTTATTGGTAAAGAAGGATCTAGTATAAATCGGCCTTCGTTACCGATAAAAAATTATGAGTTTAGTAACAATTGAGGATATAATTCGTTATTCCTTATTAGAAAGTGAAAATATGAATTCATAAGGAAGTTCGATATGGTGGTTCACTAGAGAAGCCGCAACCGGCTTAAGGTACGTGTAAGAGTTGCCTTTAAGGTGTACGTCTGACTTGCCTCGCGGCGTACTACTTGTAGCTTTCGCGCGCGAAGTCAATGAGTAGTTTAAGTAAATGAGGAGATGATTAATGATATTAACCGCGCGATTTAAATATGGCCTTTTATATTAATATGTTTTCCTAATACTTTTCTTACATGAAAATTGTTCAAATCAATATATCTGTTAACTTTTTGATTTTAAAATTTTTGAAAATATGCCAAAATTTTAGGCACCAAATTAACGAAAAGATTGCTATAACAAAAATTGTTGTTATTAGTGAAAAGTATCGCATGTGTTAATATCGATGATGATCATAATACAAACTCACTAGGATCTGTGTTTAGGAAAGATAATCCCAATATACCTGTCAATTCGTTTTGTCTAGTATTAATATAAGTTCGAAACTTGATTGGTTTACTTGCAATTATGATTTCTGTTGTTCCAGAAGTAACGAAAGAACCTGAATTCAAAGTGATTGATTCTGTTCGATCGATTATAATACCTGGTACCAATTTTCTCTCGTTTATTAAATTGATGTTTATAGCAGGATTTATTAAGAAAAGACCTCTTTTTTCCTTTAAATTAGGTGATGATATATGAATATTAGGAAAAATATCCGTATTAAATTCAACATTATTGACGTAACAATTCATGGATATTTCGGCAAGACGAATTTCGTATTATTCTACAGATGCGTCTAATAAATCGTTGTTTAAACGTATTTGTTCTCCTTCGAGCTCTCCTATCGTATTCTATAGCAATTCGACTAAAATGATTGGTTTCGAATAATCGATCTAGGAATGGTGCGCCTAAAACACCAATAATTTCGGAGTTACTTTCGTAGTCGACAGTTTCAAATTTTAAAGAAAAATCATAAAATTCTACTATGGCACTACCGTCGGTATGAATTGAATTTTGTCGGGTTGTATATCGAGTGTCTCTATCGATGTTAATGAATGAAGATAATTCTGTCTCTTTTATTAAATTTAGTCTACTCGTATTATCGATAAGAAATATACCTTTATGAGATGCTAAATCTCCTGAGACTAACTCAATTTGGGGATAATTAAAGTTATTAATTATGTCAAAATATCTATTCATCTAGATTCCGATTATGTGTATATATATATTTTTTGTTAATTAGATGACTTATTAATCAGCTTATTGTTTATTTGATTAGTTTTATTTCAATTTTTTTTGGACTTGTATACCAAATTATTGCAATTAATATTAGGTATACTATTATCATACAACAATAAACAAAACACATTAATTTTAATGAGTTTATTTCGTTATTTATTGAATTTTAATTACACCTTTTATTTTTTTTAAATTTGCTCCGTTTTATTTAATAGATTTTCAAAAAATTTAGAAAATTCTTCTTGTGTTTTTAATTCTTTAATGGCATTTTTAGTTTGAAAATTTTCTACAAATTTTTCTTATTCTAGTGATGATTCAATATTAAATCTTCTTTGTGCCTTGATTCCTCCTCGATTTCTATTTTTCCTTGTTGTTGGAATTTTATCGCACATAATTCTCAACTGCAAATTAATGACATTTTTAGGTTTTTAATGTCTTTAATAATTTTGTTTATTAATACTTCAAAATATTTTAAAAGCAGTTTACAATTATTTTCAAGAGTCAAAGAAAATTTGGAGAGAGTATAGGGAGTAAATAAATTGACAGGTTCGCCGGACGGCGTATTTGTCGTTTGATCAATTAAAATTCGCCGAACGGCGCAATAATAATTTCACGAAATATAAATGGAAGTGATTTTATTTTAATTGGAAGAAAGGAAATCCTTAATTGAACGGTCCCGCCGGACGGCGCAGACTATTCTCAATTTCGAGCCGAAATTCGCCGGACGGCGCAAGGACAGCTCAAATACAGGATTATTTGTGGGAATTAGGAAATTGTTTATAAATTGTAAACAATTAAGAGTTAGTTGAATATGGTTCGAATGTGAATTTTGAATTTAGAGTTAATTCTGACTCTTAAATTAAAAATTGTAAAAAAAATTTTTTTTTTTTGATAAAAATTTTTTTTTTTTAATTAATTTGTTTATAACAAAAGTGACAATCCCACCGCTGCCACCAAATCAGCTGTTATGTCCCGAGCAATAGAAAGGCTTTTAAATAAATTTGATTATTTAGTTAAAAGAGGTTGTAAAACCAGTTAGCTGATTAATCAGGTTGGTAAGGCCTGATCTTTATTTTTATAGTAGGATCGTGATCACTTGTCAAAACTATGGGTTTTGCGTTAAAAACAAGAATAATATTCCTTTTATGAATTTATTGTTTACAACATTAATTAAAATTACAATTATTACAATTCATTACTTACGTTTATTACACAATATTCGTTGACAGAATACAGCAAAGTCGTTATATTTAGGTTCTTGATTGGTTTCGTTTCAAGTGAATGAAACTTAAAGTTTGTTATGTTACACTTATGTAACTTTCACAACTTTGTAAGAGTTTTGCTATAAATTAACGGTTTCACGTTATCCAAGTGTTAAATTATTTATCTTGCACCTTTTACGGAAAGAAACTTGTTTCTAAGTGATAACAATATAACTTGCACCTTTTACGGAAGGAATTAATGAAATTTACACTGTTAATTTTGTATAACAAATACGACAGTTAAAACAACAAAATTAATGATTCTAAGTGTTAAATTATTATCTTGCACCTTTTTACGGGAAAGAAACTTGTTTCTAAGTGATAAATAATCTAACTTGCACCTTTTACGGAAAGAATTCGATAACTCGCGTTTAAACTGAAGGGTCGCTCTACAATGATACTATTCGCTCTGAATTACACCGGAACTTTTGACAATCGCTCTTGATTTTGCATTGGCTTATATAGGACTTTTGGTCTATGTATCGTGTGGGGAAATTAGCAAAAAACACGTTTCTGGTCAAAAGAGCATGTAACACGTTCCTAGCCAAAAGAGCATTTGTCACGTTTTTATCTAAAAGAGCATTGAGCACATACAGATGTAATATGATCTTTTATTTTTCATTCTAGTTTCTATATATCTATTATTGAGAATTATAATCAATGCTTGAATTGATATTTATTGAATTCAAACATTGATACGAGTTTTTGCTCTATTAATCGAATCGACAGTCGATTATCGATTAATCGATTGTCGACTATCGATTAATTTTTCGATTCGACCAATTTAAAGGAATTTTAAATTAATTGTTTGGTAATAAACGTAAATTAACAGTAATTGAAAGTTATTAGTTATTTTAAATAATTGTTCTTAATAATATTAATTAATTTCATAATTTACATTTATTTCTCTGTCATTCTTTTCAGTCATGCGTCATCTTTTTCATTCATGGCTTTGACACTTGTCGCAAAGGCATAGTACGTGATTCAGTTTTACTATTTCATTCATATGAGTAGTAACACGTGCTAATGACTCATGTGAATGAAGAATTATAATATTTAATTATGATTTCTATTTTTATATTTCTATATACGGGATTCGTGAAAAGTAATGTATTAAATTAAACCATGCCTTTGGACATTGTTCAATTATTATATTTATAATTCTCATTTAGTTAATTGATTAACTAAATTAGCAATTATTATTAATTCACAAATTTTAAAATATCTCGGGATGTAACAAAAACTGTTTTTGCACTTTAAAATACAATATTAAAACTACAAAAAAAATTGTTTCGCTTTTTAACTATTATTTACAATTCGCAGAGGGCGCCAAAGTATGGAGATCTCTAATTTGCAAGATTTTGCAGTGCTCTTGATAGAGCCTCTCCTGACAGTCTGAAATAAAAAAACATAAAATTTATTTATTACAATTGTTACTTTTTGTAGTTTTAATATCGTATTTCAAGGTGCAAATAACGTTTTTAATCTTTTAAATATAATGAATGTAAAAAGAACAGTAAAGTAAGGCCTCTTACTTTGGATGGACCATCATAAAATTGGTTTGACAACTTTAAGGGCCAATTTTTACCCGACTATTGGCCTAACTGTAGCTGATAGTTGGGCCGACGATCAAATATTCGCGTTTGTCACGGTGGTATTTACGGTTGGCCCAACTTTGGGAGAAACTTTCAACCAGAGTCGGGCCATCTTTGGGTGCCACAGTTGGCCCGACCGAAATTCGCATCTGAGAATATATACTATATTACAAAAAGATATCGCCGCCGCGGCTGTTTCAAGATTCTGTAAGGGTATCCTATCCCAAAGGGTCCGTCAAAACTTATGTCAAAATTGACCTATTTTTTATCTATAGGTTAAAAAGAGGATAAATAACGGCCTTACATTACGTTAAAATCTATGTCTGATTTGACCTATTTTTTGACCAATCGGTCAAAAACATAAGTCAAACCATAGGTCAAAATTGACCTATTTTTTAACCTATAGGTCAAAAAGAGGATAAATAACGTCTATGTCTAATTTGACCTATTTTTTGACCTATAGGTCAAAAACTTACGTCAAAATTGACCTATTTTTAGACCTATAGGTCGAAAAGAGGATAAATAATGGCCTCACATTACGTCAAAATCTATGTCTAATTTGACCTATTTTTTACGTATAGGTCAAAAAGATAAGTCAAAACTTATGTCAAAATTGACCTATTTTTTTACCTATAGGTCAAAAAGAGAATAAATAACATTACATCAAAATCCATTATTAATTTGACCTATTTTTTTGACCAATATGTCAAAAAGTGGTCCCCGTTTAGGTCCTTACATTATGTCAAAAACAAGTTTAATTTTACCAATTATTTTGAGCTACGGTTTTTAAAAGGGGCCTTAATGGGGGCCATCACATTACGTCAAAATTTGATCTATGTTACACCTACAGGTCAGGCTGTTATGGTACTACAAAATTTAAGTACTCTCAAAATTTAGGACAATTTTGAGGGCAGTTCTGACCTAAACAGAAAAATTTAACAAAAAATTTCTGCTACTGTCAAAATTTATGTCAATTTGGGGGCAGTATTGACCTAAACACAATTTTCTTCTCTGAATATTTGAATTACGTTTTATAAATATACATTGAATGAAGTGTATATTGTGTATTCTTGTACCAGCAGTTTTATCACATTAAAAAGTATAAATTGTTCAGTCATATAAATTTGTAACTATTTTATTAACAAAATACTACTCTTATTTGCGACCAGTTGTCTTTATTAACTTTTATATGCACTCACCATTGCTAATTTTTTTATTTTTTTATATAACAAATAATAAAATCTAACTTCAATTAAATTAATATATAAATTTACTAATACGTAAAGAAAATAATTTTAGAAATAACATTTTTTTTTAAAATTAAAATCATTTTTTTTAAACGCTAGGACGAGCAGTTGATAGTTAATTATCAAGAATTTATGAATCATTTGAAAACGCATATGAGAAATAATGATGAAGTAAGATGTCCTTTTCCACTGTGCAATCAACCTTACACAAATGTTAGTTCTTTTACAAGCCACATATCTCGCCATAAGTCTTTGTGTAATGTAACACCTTATATAAGAAGACAGAATGAAGAAAATCATCCAGTATCGACAATATTTTCAGATGACAGACAATTACCAATTTTAAGAAATATTGAAGATAATGTGTATGACAATACAATTGAATCACTTTTTGTAATGCAAAATGCTCATGACAATAGTCATCACAATGAAAAGTTTCATCAACTTTTCAAAATTAATTTGGCTCAATTGTACTTAAAATTAAAGCAATTAAAGCAATGTTTGCTAGTAAAGCATACAATCTGGATTCAGTACATCCTACAAATGACACAGATGTTCTCAAAGATTTTCCTGATGATTCAATTATATTATACACAGATAGTTTTGAAATAGTAAATCATATAGGATCATCACGTAAAAAATATAAAATGCTTGCAGTATACTTTACTTTAGGAAATTTGCCTGCTCATATTCGTTACAAAATTAACAACATTCATCTTGTTCTACTGTGTAAAGAAAAGGATTTTTCTCATGAAAAGTATATAAAAAAATTGTCAAAGATTTGATAAGAATAGAGAATGAGGGAATTGAAATTTCTCCCAATAAAATTGTAAAAGGATAATAATTTTTATATCTAATGATAATTTAGGAGCGCATGGAATAGGAGGATTTTGTGAAAATTTTAGTGTCTCAAATTATTTCTGTAGATTTTGCCTCTGTACTCGAAAAAATTTTGTAGGTGTAAAACATAAGAAAAGAAGAAATTCAGGGAAAAAACTGGAAATAATTATGACAACATTGACAAAAACGTTGAAGTATTTGACGAAATATTAATTGAAGATGAAGATATGGAAGAAGAAATAAATGTATTAGAAAATGACATGAAGATGAAGATATCCAACAAATATTAGATGATTCAGAAAAACGAAGAGACGAAAGTGAAGAAATATCTGATGAATCAGAAAATGAAAATGAAGAATTATCAGATAAATCAGAAAGGGAGCGTTCACAAATGATGTCACGCTTTTGGGGGTAGGGAGGGTCTCTCCTAAACGTGACACAATGTATTTTTCTCATGTGAAATTGCAAAAATTGCGTGACAGGGGGGCGGGGGGGGGTCGAAAATCTCCAAAAATTGCGTGACATCATTTGTGAACGCTCCCAAAGTAAAGAAGAAGAAGAGGAAAAAGAAGAAGATGAAGAAGTAACAGACGATTACAAACGTACTTCCTATAAAATAACGAATATAGTTTGATATTTAGAATTTTTACGAAAGAAAGGAAAAGCAACACATTGCAATGAAGTTAAATTTAATTCAATTTTCAATCGATTAGAATGGTTTCATGTTTGCAACTTTGGACTACCTCCTTGTCTAGCCCATGATCTGCTGGAAGGAATTATTAATTATGATCTTCCTCTTATAATACAATATTTTGTCCCAAAAGGTTGGGTGTCTTATGAAAACCTCAATTCAAGAATAGAAGGCTTCAAATATTCCAGAACTGATCAACGAGATAAACCTGTTTCAATACCTCAAAATGGAAAAAGACTTGTAGGAAATGCATGGCAGATATTAACTTTACTTAGACTTTTTCCTTTCTTTACAGGACCGAAGATTGATACTAATGATGAAGTATGGTATTCTTTACTGAAATTAACTGAAATTGTTGAAATTGTATGCGCTCCACAAATTCATAAATCATACATCCCTTACCTAGAAGATATTATTCATGTGTAGAATGGTTATGCTTAATTCAAAAAAAGTATTTCTCGGGAACTCTTGTCAAGTGCGTAAGGTCAATAGGGAAGGAGTATAAACAATAATGATATTTTTGTTTTTTTAATAAGGATGACTTGATGTGTAAATTAAACTTAAAATTTTTTTCATACCATAAATTGTGTTAGAGGTTGATGGAACTGACTTTGCAAATTTCGATGAAATGATTGAATTTATAAAAGGAAATCCAGCAGTAATAATGATTTTGAAGGAAAATGAAGAATGGACACCAAATATTTCAACTTCATCCAAAGTCAGTGGGATTGAAATGTCTCAAACTTCCATTATGAATGGTAATTTTAGGTGTATTTTCATGTATTGTATAATAAATTACAAGCAAGTTTTTAAAAAATTTTGAATTACTTATCTAATAAATATGGTTTTTCAGATGAAATAAGAATAACAGCAGTTACTTCTCCATCTTCAGCGCCTTTGGAAATTTCTGACAACGCTTCAATTATAGAAGAACCACGTATCATACTTTTGAAATGGGAAAATATTACGTCCAAAGGATTTACTGAATCTTCAAACAATTCATGTGTCAAAGAACTGCAACTAATAAGGAATATTAAAGATTTCATGTTTGAAAGGAGGACAATAACATATTCGGATGCCTTACGTATGGCTAAAGAAACAGTTGCCCGCTTTCATAAAGCGTTTGAAAAATGAACCTGGGGAAATGGCAAAAATACGATCTATTGTAATGGAATAGATTCTCTACGATCTTGTATTTATGAACGTTTGAAGTATGTATTATCGTTAGTGGTTAAATAATTCTTTTTTATATATATACTAAGGGGGCTGCCCCCTGCGCGCTTCGCGTGCCAACCCCCTGATTTTAAAACCCGTAGCTCAAAAAAATAGGTAAAATTAAACATGTATTTTTATTCGTTATTTATCTTCTTTTTGCCCTAGGTCAAAAAATAGGTCAATTTTGACATATGTTTTGATTTATGTTTTTGACCTATAGGTAAAACAATCGGTCAAATTAGACATAGGTTTTGATGTAATGCGAGGCCGTTATTTATCCTCTTTGTGACCTATAGGTAAAAAAATTTGTCAATTTTGACATAAGTTTTGACGGACCCCTTGGGATAGGACGCCCTTACAGAATCTTGAAACAGCGGCGGCGGCGATATCTTTTTGTAATATAGTATATATATATATATACCCAGGTGCGAATTTTGGTCGTGCCAACTTACTACAGGGGGCCCTTAGAAATCCTGACTCCGCGGCGAAATGTTTTTATATAGGGTCATTTGGGGTAAATGTAAACGCGGGGTAAATGTAAACAGTAGATGTTTCAGCTAAATTTACAAATTAAAAAATAAGTCCGACGGCAATATTTTTACCTCAGCTCACCTACAAGATGTTCTGACTATTGCCAATATTTTATTTTGACAATTGGCAATGCCCTAGTGTAAGTTATCTTTTAATGCAAAACAGTTTGAAATGGAAAATTTTTCTGTTTCAGTATTTTGTCTCGCATTTGCACAAAAATAAATTTAAAAATCAAACAAAAATATGTAATTTTTCCTTATTCATGCCTCAACAAAAGTTGACTTTGATTTTTGATTTTCGTCAATTTAGTTAACAAATAATTAGGTGTTTACATTTACCCCGAGAATTCGAAAACTCGGGGTAAATGTAAACAGAACGTCAACTACATTTTAAAACAAAATAATTGAATAAATGATTGTAACCTCCATTTTGAAATTAAAAAATTCGATTTCAGATTCTGTCTCTTATTGCAAAAAAATCTAAAGAAAATGAACTTAACATTTTAGTTGTAAGTATTAAAAAATTCTTGAGATTCTCTATTTTGTGAAATTTCATAATAAAAATTTTCAATTTCAGGACCCTTTTGAAATTAAAGAAAATATTTTTAAAAAAGCAGATCATATACGACCTTCATTAATAATAAAAGGTTTTATTAGAGAGTAATTTATAAGTGACAAATATAATATATTTAGTATGTGTAGATGTAATATTGATGACTAATATAATAATTTAGTAATTAAAATAATTTGAATTTTTACAGGAACGTCACTCTACGATGAGAAGTGTGAATCTGCTACCCTTATTCAGGGGGGGTAGTACTAGAAGCTGATAATGTACTGGAGGGAGTGTTATTGCTTACTCTTTGCTTTTATGTTTTCGGGGTATAATTACCCTGAAAACAAAACTTCATCATTTGAATTTATTCAAAGGTATGTTAAAATATTTTAAGTATAAATTATATTACTCTAAATATATATTATAAACATTTTAAAAATTCCTTAATTAATCTTTTAACAACTTTTCAGGATGTTACTGGATATTAATCCCCCGAAGGGACACAAACGATGGACGAAAAAGGCCACAAAAACGATCAGGGATGCAAAGGCAGGACGATTGATAGACGACATAGTAGATTTTAATGCAAATTTTTATGCTTCATAATTTATATAATTTTTTAAACTTATGTATCATGTTATAATAATGATACCGCATTTTAAACTTATACAATGTATTGTAATTGATAACAAATATATTATTTTTTATTCTAAAAAAATTGTTTCATTTCAAAGTAAATTCACAATAGAATTTAAACTTAATTAAAGTTAATTAACTAAAGAATTCTGAAAATATTTATATATTATTAGGAAGTTCTCACAATTATTTGCAAAAGTTTCACATAATTTTATTGAAAATTCACCAAAAAATTTTAAGAAAAATTGACTGACAATTGTTAAATTTCACCAAAATGTTATTGAAAATTCACTAACAAAATTTATAGAAAAATTGACTGACAATTGTTAAATTTCACCAAAATGTAATTGAAAATTCACTAACAAAATTTGTAGAAAAATACTAATATTTGTAAAATTTCACTAAAATGTGGTAAAAATTCACCAAAAAATTTTAGGGGATATTTACAAATATTTATAAATATTTCACCAAATTCAGCTGAAAATTCACAACATTTTAGGGAAAAATTACCAATATTTATGGAACTCTACGTAAATTTTGGTGAAAATTTACCAAAAAATTGTTGAGAAAAGTTACCAATTTTAGTGAAAATTCACCAACAAAATTGCAGAATATTTACAAATCTTTGTGAAATTTCCCTAAAATGCCTTCAAAGTTGCGTCAACAAACTTTTAGGGAATTTTTACCACAACATTTTTACAGTGTACATAAATTTCGTTGTGGTAGACGATCCTAAAGCCTTGGTCGAAGATATTCCCATGTATTTAAATAACCATTAGCAATAGCTTGAAACCACTGACAAAGTAGACCAATGTTTTGTTTATTTCCGTCAATATTTGCAAAATTGTTGAAATATTCTGTCGCTTTTTTTGTTTATTTATTTAAATATTCAAATGAAAGCGTAAGTCCAATAAGGTATTGTTCGCGATCGATACATTTAAAAATAACCTAATCACCTACACTAATCTTGCTACATCTTTCTGCAAAATCACTCTTCTTAACATTTCTATTATCCTTTTTGAATGAATTGTATTTAGATTGTCGAACTCGTTGAAGCCGTTTACAACTTAAACGTTCTGTACTGTCATTCAAAAGCCAGTATATTAAAGATTTCCTAAC
The DNA here is from genome assembly GCA_032872475.1 of Leptopilina myrica (nomen nudum). NCBI lineage: Eukaryota > Metazoa > Arthropoda > Insecta > Hymenoptera > Figitidae > Leptopilina > Leptopilina myrica (nomen nudum). The sequence continues at coordinate 13,691,398 of CM065462.1, read as the reverse complement.
GACTTTTTTTAGCTCTAGTGGCATCTTTAACAATTGTAAACGGACTTGTTTATTTTAAAACTGAACCACATTCAGAGTAATCTCTTAATTCTAAATGTCCTTGAACAGTGGATAAAATTGTCAGATCCTGCAATAATTCAGGAACCAAATTATTGTTATTTCTAACGTCCTTTTCAGACTCATTCACGTTCAAAACAGAATTAGATTCCTGACTACCATTTTCAAGTTCTTCAAAATCATCTTCGTCATCTATAATATCTAGAAGAGTGTAATTAATTTCCGAAAATAAAGATGTGAAAGAGATTTGTTCTGCAAATTTCAAATCAACATTTGCTCCATGATAGATGAGCGGTTCATTTAGCCGAGTTTATAATTTCTACAATGTCTGTGTTCTGTGGCAAAGCATTATTGTAATTGAACATTGAATTCTCAGGAAAATCATCGAAGTCTTGACATTTAAACGATGCGTTTAGATGATTTACGCTGGAAAATAAAACGTTATTATCGGCATCGAATATAATATCCGACAGTAGTTCAATTTGTGTAATTCGATGAATACAATCAAGCACGCTGAAATTCACCATTGTACATAGCGTCGTCGTCATTGTTCTTAATTGTCGGAAAAAACTTTCACAAGTCTGGCTACCGTAAAGCCATGGTGAAAAAACTTGAGGACTATTATTTTCGCGACAGTGAAGAATAGCTATTACTAAACAGTGCGCATTAAGCTCAATGCACATGTAAATATGCACATGTATTCGAAAATATTAATTTCAATTATATATGTTGGATTAACGTGGACTATCTATATCCTTACCTTGATTTGTTAATAGTTGGGTTCCATAGGTAATTCTGCTCCCAGTCATAAATAAATAAGAAGAAAATTTCTTGATTAATGTGCTATATTCGTATCCTCCCTTTTTCAAATTAGATTTGCCAATCGCAGCTTGGTTCAACATATTCAGAAAAGACGATTGGGATTATTGTGATTCTTCTGATTTTTCTTCTAGTCGAACATTTGTAATAAGTGAATCATTGTTATTACAAAAGTAATAACAATGATAATATCCTACCTTAGTCATTAAATAATTAGGACACGTTTAAATTTGTCAAGAATTAAAAAGCAATAAATAAATAAACAAAATACAACACATGTTCCACATAAAGTAATTAAAAAACAGAATTAAAATTTAAAAATCAAGACATTTCTTCACACTGTCTCAGTGTCAACTGAAATAAAATTAAAATTTCACCGATATAAGAAAGTCAAATTGATAAAAAACGAAAAGAGTCAACGAACTGATATATAAACACAAGTTATGTTATTGTATTGTCATTGTAGGCAAGAGTCTATACACCTGAGAAGAGGAAAGAAAGTTTTTTTAGAGTGAAAATATCTTCCTTTCTGTTAATGGTGGAACGATTAGTTTTTATATGGATCATTTCAGATATTCTTCGTTTTGTCAAATTCTGTTTATTGTCCAATATTTTTGTGTTTTCCCAGTCAAAGTCATGATTAAAATTAGTGCGGTGTCGATAGACTACAGAGTTATTATTTACTTTCTTGTGTTCATTTATGCGAGTTAATAATGATCGTTTCGTCTCGCCAATATATGTTACAGGGCAGTTTTTACAATTAAATTTATGTACAACATTGGTTCGATCCCATTTTTCGTCGAATCCTTACCTAGTCTAATGATGGAATTAGAGTTTTTATTTATAAGGGGGATATAAGTGCAATAAAACTCTTTGAGAATATTTGACAACTTGAAAAAACATTTCTCATTAAAAGGTAAAGAAACTTTAGGAATTTGACTATAAAAATTATTTTTGTTATTAATACTATTTAGATCAGAAAATTTTATATATTTAAATTTGAAAAAAGAAATTACAATTTCGATTTTATAGTACCAAAACTAAAAAAGTGGCTCCCTACCCCACTCTACTCTATATTTATAAACGTAAAATAAAAAATATTTTATCCTTACACAAATTGTAAATAAACACCATTTATATATTAAAAGCCTTAAAGAAAGTTAAGAAGCCAACATCAGACAAATTAACAAAACAATACAATCAATGCAAGATCCAAGAGACGACAGAAGATCATAATGGATAAAAAAAGATTGCGTCGTCCCTGGATCTCTTTAATCTCAGTGCCCCTCGTTAATTACACAGGCACGCAAAAAAATAAAAGTCAAAACCCAGAGCTCACACACCCCTATCCCATGTTTTTGGGGTCGCTAAAACCGAATATGACCATGAAAATTTTTTTATTGCTCATTTTCCCGCTACCACCCCCTGACACCTGCTCCCGGGGGTTGTAGTTACAGTTTAAATAAAAGTCGAGTAGGGTGTCTATTCCTATGTTTTTTGGGTCGTTGAAAGCAAAAAAGACTACCAAAAACAAAATCGTCCCTCCCTTAACCCCCTACAACCCCTTTAACACCCCCAGGGTGGGGGTTGAAATTAGAATTTTCACGAAAAGTCGAGTACGGTGTCAAAACCTACGTTGTTTTAGTCGCTGAAACCAAAATAGACTACTAAACACAAATCCTATCCACCCTCAACCCCCTTAACACCCCCAGAGATTTAATAAGGCAATCGACTTTTCGTGAAAATTCTTTCTTCAATGTTAACCCTGTGGGTGTTAAAGAGGTAGTAGGGGGTTAAGGGAGGGAAAAATTTGTTTTTGATAGTCTTTTTTGGTTCCAACGACCCAAAAAACATAGGAATAGATCACCCTACTCGACTTTTATTTTAATGAATCACCAACCTCCGGGAGCAGGTTTAAGGGAGTGGTAGCGGAAATATGGGCGATGAAAAAAATTGTTCATGGTCATATTCAGTTTCAGCGACCACAAACACATGGAGATAGGGGTGTGTGAACTCTGGGTTTTGACTTTTATTTTTTTGTGCCATATAAATTTTATAAAATTTTATCAATTTTAATGTATTTAATAAATTTAAAGAATTTTTCATGTACGTTTTAAAAATTATATAAAAAAATGTTGACCCCCTTTTTAAAAAAGTGAGGTTTATTTTATAATCTTACGCAGGTAAGATTGTGTTGTATAAAGTCCGCCTAAAAATCAGTCGGAGTTCGAGCAATTCTTATAAGACTGTCTCTTATGCTTATTGTATCGAAAGTATTTCGGCAATAAGTATATGAATCTATGCTAAAAATATAAGAGAAACGTTAAGCAATTTCCGTTTATGCTCTTTCGAGTAATATTAGCAGCAGATTTCTTGAAATGAAAAAACTTTTGCTCCCACTACTTTCTACAATGTTTTTAAAAGAGCTAATATTTCACAAATTTATAACTTTTATATAGGACAACAATTTCTAAAGTATCAAGCCAATCCCAAGACTTTTAATTTTAGGCTGGGATGTTTGAGAAATAACGCCACTTATTTATATTGCATTTTTATTAATAAACTCTCTTCAACGATCATATTTGTTTTAAACAAATTTCTTTCTGCGGTGATAGTTTGCGTTGCCAATAATTTAATATTTTAAGGTTTTTTTTCTTAATATTAAGTCTTTCTATTTGCTTAACCCTTAAACCGCACACTGGGTGTGCGACACCCGGGGACTTTTAAGTGTGTTCTCCAAGTTGGAATAGGATATTATCTTTAGGAAAAATTATCTTATATAGCTCAATACATCTATTTTGAAGGAGAATAGGTTTCATAATGATTTATTTAATTTAAATAATTTAAAAAAGTTTTTTAAAACTACTGAAATTACCTTAAACCAAAAATTGGGTGTCAGGCAAGCAGAAATTTTTCGCCATCAACTTCATAAAATTATTAAATACACAAAGACACTCGGCAGACTAATGTCACTGACGAAACATAATGTCAAGTACAAAATGTACTGTCTAATATCAACACATGTTCCATTTTTACGAATTTAACCGAAATATTAGAATAAAAAGCTAGAACATGGGTGTCGCACACCCAGGGTGCGGTTTAAGGGTTAAATCAATTTTCTTAAATGTTTTTCCAGATGCAAGTCAGACTCAGGATCATGGGAACCAATTCAGTGTCTCGAGCATGTAGGATTGTGTTGGTGTGTTAACAGAAGGGGCGATCCATTGAAAGGATCTTTAACACGCGAAGGTCAACCAAAATGTAATTTTCGACAAGCTAGGAGTCGAAATGGAGCAGTAGGAATAGATACATCTATTAAGGATCACCTAGAAAGTACATTTATAGGAATAGAAAGCAAAGAAAAAGATGTTAAAGTTTTTGAAACAAGGTGTCGCGCTATGAAAGAGAATGAACATTTTTCTCCCATTTGTGACAGAATGGGAAGGTTTGAGCCAACACAGTGGGAAGAAGAAACTTGTTGGTGTGTTGATGAGGCAGGAAATCAAGTAATTGGTTCTGAAACATTTTTTATAGGGACAAATATTTGCTGTAAGTTCAACAAACGTTTTAAATAGTTTTAAAATTATTTAATTCAATTTATTTACAGTTATAATAATATAATAAAATTAATTATGATAAAATTTCTAATGACAAGAAAGGACCCCGCACCAAATACATGGAAATAAAGGTCTCGGTGAAATTTTTTTATATTTTGTAGTTTTGTAGTTTATGACCTATTAAACAAAAAATGTTAGTACCAAAAATCAAAAAAATGGACAGTTTTTGAGTTACACGACTTAAAAGTCACGAAATACACAAAAAATCGAAATATACAATGTAAAGGAAACAATGTTCTTTATAAGAGCAATCTATAAAATTCTTTAACAACTCTTGGCATAAAAAGCAAAAAACTTGAATAATGATATGTTAAAAGATAGCATATTGTAATTATGGTTGTAACAAACAACCATCGATCAACCATATTCGGATGAAAATAATATTATCCAGTTCCTAAAGATTTCAACTAATCCATGATTTTTAAATACACGGAGAAAAATTTTCTGTTAATGATTACAATAGTCGAACAGTACTGCTCGGATATGTGACCACTTTTCGTAATGCCTAAAGTAGCTTCGTTGTAACAATTCTGTAAGTCGAACGTACTCATTAAAAATTTATTTGAAATAAATACGAACTAAATATGAGTTAGCACAAAGTCTATGTGACTGATTACAATAGTCTACGTTAAAAGGAAATCTTGGATTCTATCCACATTTGCAGCAATCTAAGGGAATTAGTGATACAGTCTGTAGTAGTCTTTACAACAGGACTATTGTAAAAGAAGGTGACCGCGACTGCCTTGCCTTCTTATTTTACTATAGTTCTTCGTAAAGACTACTATTGCTATATTTCTGATTACAAATGACTGTTGTAAAGTTAAAAAAGAAAATTTTCAACTAAAATAAAATTTTTTTTATTTTCATGACTTCTAATCATGTATTGCACATTAATTTCACTCTTCTAAGACTACCCACTTCAAGATAAATTATATTATTAAACTAGACAATTTCACTAAACCCTAAGTACATAAATCTAACTTAAATACTAAACGCATAACATAATAACGATCGCTATTTACACATATTTATACATGACTTAAACTTCCTTATATACTAACTGCTATGAAAGTTCACAGCTTGCGAGAAAGACTTATACACTTTAAATGTCAAAAAATCACTTCGTTCTCAGTAATTAATACAATTATTGTTCATTGTTAGTCTTTAATATTGTAAGGTTTATTTTTTATTACATTTCCATAGTGAAAAATTTTTTTTCTAACACACGCACCGAAGGTACAAGATTTCTTGCCTGTATAAATTGTTATATAATTTACACAACTTACGTAAGTTACGTAAATAAAAAAGTAAGTTGCATAAGTAAGTTAACTTACGTAATTTACGTAAAATATAAGTTCCGTAAATAATGTATGATACGTAAAAATATAAGTTACGTAAATAACGTAAGTTGCACTTACGTAAATAACTTAAGTTACGTAATGGACGAATTATTGTAAATTGCACTAATTAGGTAACTTACGTACTTTACGCAAGTCATGAATTACAAAAAAAACTATTTTAGTTGAAAATTTTCTTTTTAACTTTACAACAGTCATTTGTAATCAGAAATATAGCAATAGTAGTCCGTACGAAGAACTATAGTAAAATAAGAAGGCAAGGCAGCCGCGGTCACCTTATTTTACTATAGTCCTGTTGTAAAGGCTACTACAGTCTGTATCACTGATTTCCTTAGACGGCTATACATGTGAACAGAATCCAAGATTTCCTTTTAACGTAGACTATTGTAATTATAACAAGTCTCTGCGTGAATGCCTACAGTACCCTTTCTGAACCTGTACATCTAAATTATTAATGATTCCAAAAAATAAATTTCAACACGATTAATCCAGTGTTTGGATTCATTAAAGTAACTATAGTAATCGCTCCTACTAAATTTTTAATAAATTACATAGTTTTCGTAATCATTACAAAAAGTGGTCACATATCCGAGCTGTAATATAGACTATTGTAATCATTACGAAAGAAATTTTCTCCGTGTAATTATGTTTAACAAGCATTTAACATATAACTGTAGACGCTTACAGTTCTTTAATGGTGATTATGGTTACTACCAACAACCATTAAACAACCATTGTAGAACAAAAACAACGATTCTTACAGATGGAGATTCAGCAATCTAAAAATATTTTATGTATACCACTTAAAATCGAACGTATTAAGAGTTCTTTGTTAGTGATTATGGTTACTATACCATCAACCATTAAACGACCATTGTAGAATATTAATATACTTACAACTTCCGACTAAACTCCACGAATATATAAATCTTTTACGTATATCTAGCAAGAAAACCACTTAAAATCGAAAGTGTTTAGAGATCTTCGATGGTGATTATGGTTACTACCATTAATTATTGTAAAACAATTTTAGAATAAAAATTATTCTTACAACTTCAGCAATCTTAAAATCATTTATGCACATCTAGCAATGTATACCACTTCAAAATCGAACGTATTAAGAGTTCTTCGTTAGTGATTATGGTTACTATACCATCAACCATTAAACAACCATTGTAGAATGCAATAACATGAGTACTTTTAGCCAAAAGAATAAATAAAAACCACTAATACTGTGAGTTTAAAGATAACAAAATACTTTATCATGAGTAGATTTAGTCAAAAGTACAAATAAAAATTAAATAAAACGAATACTTTCAGTATAAAGAAAACAAAATGGTTTATCACGAGTACTTGTAGTCGAAAGTACAAATAAAAATTGAATGATACAAATACTTTGAGTATAAAGAAAACAAAATGTTTTATCAAGAGTACTTGTAGTCGAAGAACTCTTAATACGTTCGATTTTAAGTGGTATACATAAAATATTTTTAGATTGCTGAATCTCCATCTGTAAGAATCGTTGTTTTTGTTCTACAATGGTTGTTTAATGGTTGTTGGTAGTAACCATAATCACCATTAAAGAACTGTAAGCGTCTACAGTTATATGTTAAATGCTTGTTAAACATAATTATTTAAAAATCATGGATTAGTTGAAATCTTTAGGAACTGGATAATATTATTTTCATCCGAATATGGTTGATCGATGGTTGTTTGTTACAACCATAATTACAATATGCTATCTTTTAACATATCATTATTCAAGTTTTTTGCTTTTTATGCCAAGAGTTGTTAAAGAATTTTATAGATTGCTCTTATAAAGAACATTGTTTCCTTTACATTGTATATTTCGATTTTTTGTGTATTTCGTGACTTTTAAGTCGTGTAACTCAAAAACTGTCCATTTTTTTGAGTTTTGGTACTAACATTTTTTGTTTAATAGGTCATAAACTACAAAACTACAAAATATAAAAAAATTTCACCGAGACCTTTATTTCCATGTATTTGGTGCGGGGTCCTTTGAAAAAAATTATTTTTATTAATATCTCGGTTTAAACGAAGATTTATTAATTCAACTTCTGACTAAGGGCAAGACTTCGTCAAAAAAAATGCGATATGCAACACGGTGGTCGTGAAGTAAAATAAAGTTTTTCTACGTCCCCAAAAAAATCATTTGTACTATTGTTTAAATCGTAATTTCAAGAGTCAAAAACAATTACGTGTATTTTCAAAGTCTCTAATATTTTTGTGGTTGTCAAGGCACTTCGGATCTCATCGCTATATTAATTTAGATACAAACCAACATTTTTTTGGGAGCAAACTGGTGAATCATCGACATCTTCTGGAAACTGGGAAAAGTTATAAAGTTAATGATTACAATCAACCTTCATACCTAGGGAAAAGTGCTGTTACACAATTTTCTTCTTTGTTCATGTAAACTTATTGTATTAAAAAGCATAAATTGTTTCCTCAAAAAAATTTATAATTAGGGGAAGTGAGCCGGTTGTAAGCACATTCTAGTTGTAAGTACCTCTACATACGCAGTTGTCGTATTGATACCAAAACAAATATATGCATTTGTGTAATAGCTGTGAGCATAAAGAAAATTTGCATTAAATAAGTTAAAAAAATTATTTTTATGGTTTTCAAAGAGCGTCATATTAGTGTGGATACTAGGGTGACCGTTATTTTACAAAACTTAGAATTTTTTAGGTCGCCGGACAGAATTTGCTTTAGAATGTGGAAAAAATGAGCTATGCACAAGAAAAGCCTAATCGATCAATATTAACCCGTGCCACCGAAGGGTTAAAGTTTAAATGGGGTTTAACATAGGATTAGTGCACTTTTATACATTGTATGAAAACTTTTTTTTAATTAATCTTTTGCCTTGGCGACATTCATATTTAAGGTTTTTGTTGTGCTAAACACGAATCCGATGTCAAAAATAAAATTTGACAGCTCACAGCTTCAATCTTTTTTAAGCGACAATTTTTGTGTCAATTTAGACAGTTTCTGTGCTTAATTTAGTAAATCAGACCGAATTTTGCTCATATAAAAATATTTTAAAATTAACAAGTTCAAATTAAATAATAATATGTAATATTGACAGTTGGTAGCTGTCAATTAAACTGTCAAACTTTTAAAAACGAGAGTTTTTGACTGTTTTTACATTAAATTGCTCAAATAAAAATATTTTTAGGGTATTGAGGTAAACCTGAACAGAAATATGTAAATTTGATTGTTGACAACAGTCAATTTAGATGTCATACTTTTAAACGGAGACTTTTTGCCCTAAATTACTTGTATACAAGTGTTTTTAAGAACACTGAGGTTAATCATGTTAGCGACATGTATTTTTCACAATAGGCAGCTGTCAAAAAATTAATAAGAGAATTTTACTTTTTGACCATAAAAATTTAATTTGTAAGTAAGTACCTTTTTCCATAAATTTGATAAAAAAGTTTGACATCTAAATAGACAGTTGTCAACTGTCAAATTTACATATTTCTATTCAGGTTTAGCTCAATACCCTGAAAATATTTTTATTTGAGCAATTTAATGTAAAAACAGTCAAAAACTCTCGAATTAAAAGTTTGACAGTTTAATTGACAGCTGTCAACTGTCAATATTACATATTACTATTTAGTTTGACCTTGTTGTTTTTAAAATATTTTTATATGAGCAAAATTTGGTCTGATTTACTAAATTAAACACAAAAACTGTCATTTTAAAAAGAATGACAGCTTTTTTAACGGCTGGAATTTTTTTTAATGCTTATTTCCAATGAAAAGAGCATGAAAAAATCATTTAAGATGTACTTTACCAAATTTTTATGTTTAATAGTTGAAGAGTAAAAAATTATATAGTTAGTTTTTAAGTTTTCAAAAATAAATATTATTAATTTAAAATAATGCTTCTTAATTGCAAAAACAACCTATACTTTAAAATTTTAATTCTTTTATAATTTCTGAAAATAAAACTTATTCGAATTCTGTAAAATAAATAAGAGGAGAAGGAAAGTAAATTTAAAACCAATTTATAGGTAACAGGTTTACAAATTAAAAACTTTTTTTTGCCAATCAAACAAAACATTTTTTTTATTAGTAGGTGTTTTCTGACTAAGAAAATCATAGTTCTAATTTTTTCCCTCGTGTAGTTTTTTTGTAGCTTCAAATTTTGTATTTATGAGGAGCTACGGCACTTAAATTTACCTGTAAGAAAATCAACTCGTCCAAAAGTGATGAATAGGATGTCATTGGAAAGGTAATTAAATTATCATTCAATCCATATATTACATAATAAAATTGAATGAAAATTGAGAGAGCTACAGTCGATTCAAGATCAAATTTCATGGAAATTTTGATGATTTTTAGACACTTGACTAACTTTTGATAATTTTTTCTACAACAAACAGTAGGAAATATTTATGTTTTAAATTTTTTATTGATAGCTTATTCCATTGAGAAACTTTTGAGCCCTTGTGGACCCTGATTAGATTAAAAATGAAAATTCTACACTACATTTAGTGAACGAAACTACTTTGTCATTTTTAGTATACTTTTCAAGATTTGCAGCAAACATGCAAATAGTAAAATAAGTTAAGTACTAAAGTTACTAAAATCACACATCAAGGAATTCTAGAGTTGTTCAATTTGAATACAATGTCAAATATCGAAATTTCAAAATGGCGAATCCAATATGGCGGATAAGTTTTTTTAAAAATCAATTAAATTTATGACAATTTCGTTACTCGGGGTTTTTCGATGTCGTTGATGACGAGTCTGATGTCAGATTTTAAAAATTAAAAATGGTGGCTTCAATAGAGTGGACGAGTTTTGGCTCTCTGATTAGGTCTCTGATTACAAATTCGATGTCATATTTTGAAAATTCAAAGAGTTGGATTCAGTCTGTGCGAACAGATTTTTAAAGTTTAAAGATAATCTCATAAAAATTAATACATTATGGTTTCTGGGGCCTCTAATTCCGAAACCAAAGTCGATTTAAAATTTTTTTAATTGATTGTTATGTTGATGAAAAATAAAAACTTTACTCTAATTGCAATGAACTATCTAATTTTTAATTTTTAATTTTCTTTAATTTTTTAACTGCAATACGTATTAAATAGGAGACCGGGGCTAAACCGGACGGATTTAGTCTTTGACCAGAAAACTCAATTCTTCTTTTATTTATTTGTAGATAGTTCCATACAAAGAATATAATATAATATGTAAAATCGGTAATTAATATAATATGAAAGGAATTATACTTCTCAGGCTTGTCTGTTTGTAGCAACTCGCTTGCGAATTCAAGTTTTAAAATAAATTCTTTATTTATTTATTTATAAAGTGGTTCTTAGCAAAGAATATAATATAAAATAGATAATTAATATAAAATAAATTAAAGAATTCAGATATTTGGTTGTTTTTAATCACGATGTCCGATTCAGCCCCACACCGTCATCTAATAATTAACCTGCAATATATTTTTTCATCTTAATGTTTTCCATTAAACTTTTTTTCTACTAAACTAAGTACACCTTGAGCTAAAAGAAAAATGACCGTATGATATTTGCACTTTAATTTTAACGATAAAAACCCAAAAAAAATAAAGAAAAAATTTTGTTACTTTTACCTCAAGAAATGACATTTTTACATATTAACGGCAACAATTATTACAAGAAAATTGACACGTCCCTAAAACCTCATGCAGCATATGCATCACGAAATTGCGCGTTCATAGGTTATTTACACGATTTGAAATTCTTCACGGTTTTGGAAATATTTGACTTGTCTGGTTTAGCCCCGTGTCCGGTTTAGCCCCGGTCTCCCCTATGTAATTATCTTTATCAAAGTACATTTAAAAAACAAAAGTTTTAAAATAATAAATTAAAAATATTTTTTTTAATGCTTTCGAGCCCTTTTACATTCTTCATCCCCCTCCTTGATGTTTTCAGTGTCTGTATTTTCGAATGAGATTTAAAATCTATTGCAGTTAAAAAATTAAAGAAAATTAAAAATTAAAAATTAGGTAGTTCATTGCAATTTTTTATTTTTCATCAACATAACATCAATTAAAAAAATTTTTAATCGACTTTGGTTTCGGAATTAGAGGCCCCAGAAACCCTAATGTATTAATTTTTATGAGATTATCTTTAAACTTTAAAAATCTGTTCGCACAGACTGAATCCAACTCTTTGAATTTTCAAAATATGACATCGAATTTGTAATCAGAGACCTAATCAGAGAGCCAAAACTCGTCCACTCTATTGAAGCCACCATTTTTAATTTTTAAAATCTGACATCAGACTCGTCATCAACGACATCGAAAAACCCCGAGTAACGAAATTGTCATAAATTTAATTGATTTTTAAAAAAACTTATCCGCCATATTGGATTCGCCATTTTGAAATTTCGATATTTGACATTGTATTCAAATTGAACAACTCTAGAATTCCTTGATGTGTGATTTTAGTAACTTTAGTACTTAACTTATTTTACTATTTGCATGTTTGCTGCAAATCTTGAAAAGTATACTAAAAATGACAAAGTAGTTTCGTTCACTAAATGTAGTGTAGAATTTTCATTTTTAATCTAATCAGGGTCCACAAGGGCTCAAAAGTTTCTCAATGGAATAAGCTATCAATAAAAAATTTAAAACATAAATATTTTCTACTGTTTGTTGTAGAAAAAATTATCAAAATTTAGTCAAGTATCAAAACTACACGAGGGAAAAAAATTAAAACTATGATTTTCTTAGTCAGAAAACACCTACTAATCGAAAAAAAATGTTTTGTTCGATTGACAATTTTACTGTAAACAGTGCTATAAATTGGTTTTAAATTTACTTTCCTTCTCCTCTTAGTTATTTTTCAGAATTCGATTAAGTTTTATTTTTAGAAATTATAAAATAGTTAAAATTTAAATTTAAAGGATAGGTTGTTTTTGAAATTAAGAAGCATTATTTTAAATTAATAATATTTATTTTTGAAAACTTAAAACCTATATTTACAAAAAAGATTCACAATTTTCATAAAAAAATTTTAAAGTAAAGTCAGTTTTATCAACTCCAATAGTAATAGCACTTATATATCGATTTGAAGGTTCCAAAAACCATTCTTGAAGAAGTTTAACATTTTTTGCGGAACAGTTTTCACTAAAAAGAGTATGGTGTTTACATGGCGTTAACAATAATTCAGTTTCAATTTTTTTCAACGATGGACAATTAAACTCTTCTAAATTTTGCACATTAAGTATAGTATTTCTCCAGCCAAGTCTTCTTTTCTAATCCTTTGACGTAGATTATTGCATTAGCACCTCGCAGGATTCCTTGTAGAATAAATTGAAGTTCATCGTATGGTACATCTTCAGCTGTCTAGTTAATTCCATGGTAATTATAAGTTAGCCAGAGGTTTTCACTTTTGTAGCGTCCTGGCAAGGACAAGCAGGTTCGAACAGGAAAACAAGTGGTAGTGCATCTGATTGCAGATGAACTATTGCCAATTCTTTGAAGACAAACTCGTTGTTGGATCCTTTGAAACCTTGAACGACTACAATGAATTCCATTATGAAATGAATTTCTTTCCGAGAGCAGCTGCTTTTATATTAATTACCCCCACCACAGTATCCCTACACCATTACAATAATTTCCTTACAACGCTGCTGATTGGTTTATATTGTATGACGCGGTCATAGATGATTAGGCAATAGGCGGTGGTCTCGGCTGGCATGTTGATTCCTGCTTCAAATTCTAACCTTACATCAACTGATGTTTGTTTTAAAAACTCATTTTGTTTAGAACAATCAATAACAAATAAAGGAAATAAACTTTTAAAAATATCCTTTGTTAATATAGGTTTTGAATCTTTACCATAATAAGATGATTGAAAATTAGCGTACATTTTATAAAGTAGAGAGTATTGATTTTGATCAAAGTTAAGATTTAAATTTTTATAAGGATAATACTGTGAATTTAAAAAGAGTTTAATATTTGTAATATTGCAATGGTCAAATTAACAGGCATATTTTTACGTTTATCTTTTCTCGCTGTTTGAAATCAAACAATAACATAACGAGGTTTCTCTAATTTACGTCAGAATGTGCTCTTGTTAAAAAAAGTTCATGTTTAGCGTTCATGATTATTTTTTTATAATCTTTAGCAAACCAAAAATCATGCCAAGTGGTATTGTGACATAAAAATAGCCATTTTCCAATACAAGTCTTGCATCAGCTGCAATTTCTGAATATCCAGCATTTTCAATAAAATTTAGCTGATTTGATGTTTGCGATGTGTAATTTTTAATGATTGTAGTATGTCCAACGTATTTACAGCGATCAATTTCAATACCATTTAGTTCATAGTGGATTTCATCAAACAAAAAACATATAGCATTATTACTTAAATGCACGTTTTGTGTAAGAGTAATTCCATCATTTTTAGTTAATCTACCAAAAATGTGTAATAAACTTTTACAAGGTAAAATACACAAGTCTTGATGTACCGCGATTTAAATTTCATCGCTATTGTTAAAAGATGAAGATGCATATGGTTGATAAGCAAGAATTTCATGATGAGCTATAGACTCATCAAAATTCACTGCTGCTGGAATATTGAGAAGTTGGTCCATTTTTATTACAACAGCAACCAAAAAATATGTAGATTAATTGGCTTGTTGTCTTATTTTATTTCCTTAAATGTTTAGACCTAGTTCTTGCAGAAAAAGGCGATTCTGACGTGTTAACATCTTGTGAGATAAATTTAGACTGATTTGATTCTTGCATATTGTTTGATTTTTATAGTTTCCACTAACAACAGCTCTTTGATTATAGACGATTCTCATTACACAGACTTTATATGCAATCGAATTGTTATAGTTTCTTCCCTAAAATTTATTAAATCGACGTCCTGATCAACAATTCGCAGCTGTATATTATGTATTGTCTTGGTGGCAATCTGAAGGTAAACGATGTGTGCAGGCACTTCCACAATCTTATATCCTGGTGGAACGCTGGGGAAGAATTCATGAATAGCGTGAATTTTTTGGTTATTTATATACGCTCCAGACGTTATATTAGGTTTTATACTAAGAACAGTTCCAGTTTTTACAGAATTTTGCAAATATGATTCAATACCTTTAATTTCATAACTTCCAGTTGGAATATCAATTACTTGATTTCCAACGTAAAATTTGTTATTTCCTTGATCAATATTGGGGATTGAATTAAAAGTAAATAGTTCAACAAGACCGAGTACATAACTTTTATTTGAATTTAGTTCTATTGGAGGAAAATATTCAGCTCCCAGAACTGAAGAATTTCCTGTTAACGTTAAAGTAAATGAATCACTCATGTTGCTGCCAGATTTTATACTAAAAGCTTACAAGTATTACATAGTTTATAAAGGTTAAAACAACTCTTAACATTAAGTTGATTACACAACAATTTAAAGCACAATTGTCCACAAACAAATGTATCATAATTTTGATATATTTTTTACTTATATTTTATTAAGCTACCATCACCCAAGTAAATGACAAGATCTGTTGTGGGAACAAGGTTGCCAAAACTATCAAAATCCATTGTTTCATTATTAAATTTTGTATATGTTACCCAATGTGTTCCAGCACCTTCTTTAATATCAAGATTAATTATTCCTGGTTCACACTTATGAGGACCTCTTATAGGTAGTTCATTTCGCATAAAAATACCACGAAAACGAGGTATTTTGTCAGCTTTGACATACTTTAACAGATCAAAATCAGTGAATGGACGGTGAGGTAGCTGAGCAATTCCAAGCCAAGTGATCATGAGGATTTTTGATGCTTTTAGCAATTTTAAAAATATTTTATGAATTTGTTCCTTTATATGCATGGAATAAGAATGTATAAAAATTTTTTCAAAATTTTTAAAATTTGTTGAGTTATGTCTTTTTCAAAATTTTGATCGTTTTTTTAAAAGGCACGTAACTTTTTTTCTTGTTTACCGATTAAGATAAACTTTTTTGAAAAATATTCATAATAAAAAGTACTTTAAAAAAAATAAAATAAAAAAAAATTTTTTGCCCGAAAAAAATTTTAAAAAAATTTTTGAATTCAATTTTTAGAAAAAATATACCTTCGATTTGAAATTTTTTTTGTAACTATTGTCAATAAAGTAAAGAATACTTCCTATAAATTTAATTATGGGACAACAATAACTTTACGAGAAAAAAAATAAAATGTTCAGTGCGGCGTGTCGGGACGTGTGCAGTATTTGATTATAGCGGCGCAAGTTTTGTTTTAAATCTTTTTAAAGGTCATACTTTCTTGCTAAACTGATTTTTTTCTAAATTTTGTAATTAAAATTAAAATAAAAAATTGATTTCTCGAGCGTTATTTTTGAATTTTTGTTTAAAAATTTTTTAAATAACAATAAGTATTAAAATAATGATGATAAGACATAGTTTTTTGGCTTTATTGATTAAGAAAATTAATCAAAAATCTTATTAAAATAGTATTGGATTCATAAAGAAATAGAAAATTATTTAGTTAAATATTATTTAAACTATTAAAAGTAATTATTATCATCATGAAGTGTACTTAGAGCTAAAAAATTTATAGTTTTTTCTATATTTTGCATTGAATTGTATTTTGAACATTAAAGTATAAAATAAAAACTAAAAATTTATTTGTTAAACATTATTTACACAATTAATTTTAGTTTTTAATTTACTACAGTTAAAACAAGAAATTCTTAGTTTTTCTTAATTGTGAAAAAATCAATTGCAATCCCTGTTACGTGCCTTTAAAAAAAAACGATCAAAATTTTGAAAAAGACATAACTCAACAAATTTTGAAAATTTTGAAAAAATTTTTATACATTCTTATTCCATGCATATAAAGGAACAAATTCATAAAATATTTTTAAAATTGCTAAAATCATCAAAAATCCTTATGATCACTTGGCTTGGAATTGCTTAGTTGTTTTATCTAAATTTGTTTTAAATGCTTCATCTACTGCATTTTTATTACTAAGCCTATGCGCGTCTAATATTCTTTCTGCTGCTTCTGCGATTCTTGAACCGTAAGAAATTACGTTTTCGTGTTCCCACATATATATTGCTCCTAGTTCTCCTAATTAATTTTACTAAATTTGTTTGTACTTGTGCATTCTCAGGAAGCATAGATTTTGCTTCTTAACAAATTTCAATAAATACAGATAATAGGATATTTTTTCCGTCAAACATTGGTATAGTTTCTAATGCATCGCGTAAAGACACTTGCTGATTATTCGGAAGAGCCATATTTTCTTCAAAAATAATATTATTTCTAGAATTACACTACCGGTCAAAATTGAGAGACCACCCATTTTCAGATGATTGAAAAAAATTTTAAAACAAAAATTGTATGGAACCTAAAATTTTTTTATTTTTATTTTTTGAAAGATGTTAAAATTTTTAAGAGAACAAGATGTTTTAGAAGTTATTTGGCCAATATTTAATTTATATATTTTTAAAAAATCGTAATTTTCAATGTTTTACAAAAATGTGAATAACTTCTAAAATAAAATACGCTTTTTAATGATATTAGGCTTATTTCAAAGGTCATTTGTTCAACTATAAGACTTACTTATAGACATTAACGTGTAATTTTTTTCTTAAAAAATGCAGACCGTCAAACTTGGACCAAAAAAATTTAAAGAATTTGGAACAATTTTTCTGTACTAAAAACTATTCTAAAAAATATTTAAAACATCATATGGTGTAGATTTTTCAAGAAAATTGAATAAAAAAAATACGTTTGAATGTTAAAAATTATATTTTTGTTAATAAGAATGTTCCAAATTCCAAATTTTTAAAATTTTTTTGGTCCAAGTTTGACGGCCTGCATTTTCTAGTTCATTATTTTAGAAGTTATTCAAATTTTTATAAATCATTGAAAATGACAATTTTTTAAAAATATCTAAATAAATTGTTGGCCAAACGACTTCTGAAATATCTTGTTCTTTCCAAATTTCATCATCTATTAACAAATGAACAGAGAAAAATTTTAGTTTCAATAAATCTTATGTTTTAAAACGTTTTTCATTCGCCTGCAAATGGGTGGTCTCTCAATTTTGACCGGTAGTGTATCAAAATAATTGTTTTCAGAATGATCGTTTGTTTCACTTTCTTCAATTAAAGAATTATTTAAGCTTGAATTTACTTCAGAATGATTTGGTAAATTTTTATCTACTAGAGTATTTTCTAATATAGAATCTTTGCTGTTGTTATCGTCAGTTTCTGAAGAATTATCGTCAGTGTCAAAAAGGTTAGAATTAACAAAACCCGAGTTAAACTCTCTATGTATTTCTTCGGAATCAGGATTTTCTTTAGACTATCTAGGTGTACTTGTGTGTGGTTTTTCTTTATAATAAGGAATTCCTGAATTTAATAACAATTCTAAATTTTTTTTAAGAGCGAGTTAAATGTGAGGAATCGGTTGTATTTTTATTCGAAGAAGACATTAAAAGATTGCATAATATCCAAATTTATAATATACGCAATAATTGTAAAATTGTCAATCTTGTTTCTTGAATATAAAATATACTTTTCTTTTATAGTTAATTGTTTTAAGCTTCAGAACAATAAAATCTTTTTTAAAAATTTAATAATAACAAATCATAATTTAAAGAATAAAACAAAATTTGGTTTAGCACAAATTAAATATTAAAATGATTCATATACGAGACAAAAAATTCCATAAGTCAAGAGGACTCGAACCCCTATTCATTAAAACCAATATAAAATAGATTTATAAATGCACCTTGCGACTTAAATCTTGTATAATATTATCAATCAAAATAAAATGTACCAATTTAAATAAAAATATAAAATGTCATTAATTTTTTTTATATTGTATGATGATATTATTTGTTATTATTATTTATTTTAAAAAAATTTTACCTATTTTTAACAATTTGTATACTCATTGATTTATTAAATTTTTTAAGTAAATTATAAAATTTTATTCATTAAAATTGTCGAATTTTATTAAAATTTTGACAAAATTTTCGCTGATCGACTTTATAATTTTCCCGGGCCGATGCACCAAAGTTTAAAAGGGCTTCTGTTACGTCAAAATAAAAAACTTTTTTAAATATACCTAACGTTTCTCGTTTTAAATTAGTTTCATAAATGAATCTAATTTGGGATGAGGAAAAGTCAATGAGCCTACTAAATGTTGTGAGAGAATAATTTATTTAAAAACCAACAAGGAAGAAAAGAGTTGACAAAAATACAATGAGTTCAAAATTATGAATCTTACTTAAAGAATAACGATTACTTGTGGTGTGATGATTATCTTGTAATCCAATCTTGAGTGGTGATGAAGAAGGAGAATTTCTGAATCTGTATATGCAAAAAGGAAACATTTACAGAATTGGTGAGTTCAAATTTAAAAAACATTTAATTATTAGGATGAGATAATTATTTATAAGACGAGTAAAAGTAAAATTAATTTATCAGTATAAAATTTATGAACATAATTATAAAACTTTAAACAAAATTACAACAGAGGTAATAATATTTTTAAATTTCTTTAATATTGTAATAAATTAAATTCTATACTAATAAGAGGGGTTGACTTGGAAACATAAACTTGATGTTCGGTAATATGAACTTGTCAACTTAGGTGTGAACATAAGTGATCTTGATGTTCGGACTCTTACGTTCATACTAGTCTTAAAGAGTGGTTACACTTGATGTTCGGTGGACTAATCTTGAGATAAGGTTGTAATACTAATAATTATTTTCCTCATACAGAGAAACGGATGTTACCACAAGCGCAATAGGAGGCGCTTTAATCCTGGTATGAAGAAAAAATTTTCCCTGATCAAATAGCAGAAATGGCAGAAATAACCACTTCGAATTTCGTAAATAATAAGAGTGATGGTGAGATATCTAGTGAAGAGGATGATGTAGATTTGATAGATAAGAATAAAATAGAGAAAAAGATGGATTACGAGAACGATGTGAAAAAAAAGAGAAAAGGGAGGAAAATGATAAGAGAAGTGTAATAAAGACGAGCGAGCTCCATAATACGGATGACAAAATAATCACAGGTAAACCAAAAATAATAAGAAATATTATAAGAAAAGAATACTCGCATTTAAGATCTGTTACAAAAGATAATGTCAAACCAAATGATGTTAATAGAACAAATGATTCTAAAGAAAAAATTTTAATTTCAGTACAGGAACGCATAATTCAACAAGAAAGAAAAATGTGCCAGTTAATGGATGCAATTACCAAATTTTGTCAATCCTCAAATGCAGCATTTACCAATGTTAATGGAATGATGATACAAGTTTCGAATGATTTAAAAAAATTGAAGGGGAGATAAAAAATCAACACAATGTGGCAGAGTTGGTTAAAGTAATAAAAGAAGATTTGGAAAAACAAATTGCAAAAGTAAATGATGTCTTAAGTGTGGTAAAAGATGTGTTAAATATAAAAAGAACTGTATCAAAATCATTACATGATGTTGAAAAATCGAATGCGCAAAAATAAAACGAAATGACAAATGAAGTAGATTTGTCAGTTGATCCGGGTACTGCATCAGTTTCAAACAATTTGACAGAAAATATTTTGAAATAAGTTAATTAAAGATCAAATTAAAACATTAAATAACGGTGAGACAATAAAAGTAAATGAAAATAATAGTTTAAATGACACAGTGAAACTTGAAATAATTAATAAATCCAGTAGGGTAAAAAGAGATTACAGGCTTAACAGTAACATGCAATATGAACATTTCTATGATTATTTCTCCTCAAAACTAAGATCACACGACTTATTGCATGTTATTGATAATAGTATTGAACTTGATTCCATAGATGCGAAAATATTAAAAGAACAAAAATTCAAAGTCAGGGGACATGTTAATTAATCATTTAGATCAATTTTATCATTCCAAAGTCATGCATTACTAAGATCCTGTAGAGATATTAAATAAATTAAAAGAATTAAAAAGATGTGAGGTTAACGTGAACTCTCATACAGTCATTATGAATAAAAGCTGATGTGGGATTACACCTAATCCTATTGTAAGCTTACTCGAAAAACTCATAGTAGGCTTACATGTAAAAGCTTACATTTTTACGACGCGCATTAACCTAACTTCCTAACAACCCCTACAGATATCCTTTCAGTGACCTTACAGCAAGAAGTCGTGCTATCTGGGTTATTTGTTCTGCTTAGATATTCTTTGCCTACAGACATAGCAAAATGTTTTATACTTACCTTTTCTTCATTGTAAAGATTGTGCAGTATTGTAGCATTAGCTAGTGCCGATTGTATCATTCTTACAAAAATAATTCAGAGCCATTTCTTTGATCTCACAATCGGTTCTATGGCATTGCACCGTTGATCGTGCAAATCTACACCACCCATAAAACAATTATATCGACGCCTCCCGTTCATATAATGCTTATTGAAAAACGAATGCAAGATGATTCTTATTCACATTTTGGTGCAAGACAATGCTTATTCGATTTTCCGTGCAATAAAATGCTTATTCAAAATTGTGTGCAAAACAATTGCCACTGACAGAACAATAAATGTAACCCTAAATCTTCCTATTAATATTAAATTGCAAATAAATATCTGAGAATTTCAGTACGTGTCTATTGTTATAAGAAACTTTAAACACGGATCCTATCACACGTATTAAAAAATATTTTTTAAGCAATTGCAATTATAAATTTAACTGATTTGAAAATGTTATAAAATTCATAGAATAAGCTAACTTCAGAATGTACATTTTCGCATAGAATTTTGAATAAGCATTTTATTGCACGGAAAATCGAATAAGCATTGTCTTGCACCAAAAAGTGAATAAGAATCATCTTGCATTCGTTTTTGAATAAGCATTATATGAACGGAAGGCGTCGATATAGCATAAATGCATGTGGAAAATCCAGTTCTTTTTCTCATTTTGACCTTTCTGTCTACGTTTTACTTTACCCAATGGTGATACTCCAGCAGCTGTGGATAAAAGAGATACTGGTTTAGAGTCCATTACCGAAATGAAATTCAGGCCACTCATTTGTTCATGTTTAACTCTATTCTGTTTTCTATCATCTTTTTCCGTAATCGTATTTTTGACATTGACCCTATTTGGTCTGATTGTGCCAGTTGCAACTAACCCATATTTTTTTAAATAAATTAACAGATCAGGACAAGTGAAGAGATTGTCAAAGTAAATATGAAATTGATCTCGTTTACGCTGAGATTTAGAAGAGAAGACAACTTGTAACATATTTATTACTACACGGCTACCAAGACAGCAGTTTGATAATTTCTTATTTTTATTATCACTTTTTCCACAGTATATATCAAAATCCAAGATATAGCCATTCGCACTGCAAAGAGCCCATAATTTGATCCTAAATCTAACAGGTTTACCTTTTATGAACTGTTTCAAAACTAATCTCCCATAAAATTTTAGCATCATTTCATCTTTAGAAAGTGCAGTTGAAAAATGTCAAAGCGAGTTAGATTTTTCCTAAAAATATTCGTTAATTTTCTAACACGCCAAACTCTGTCAATATTATTCTGATCTTTACGTTCATGAAATTTCATTTTCGATTTAATCTCTTCAAAATCATTGCGAGACATTGCAGACGCTACTGGTTCTACTCTCAAGTGATGATCTTGAGACCAATAGTCACGCTGAGATAATCTTTGATTGTAGATCGTAAATATTATAATACCAACGAAAACTTCAAGATCAGTAATTGACATCTTAAAATCGTTTCTTGCCATGCAGTTGAGGATATCAGTTTAAAGTTCATTTGAGAAAAAATAATCAAACAACTCCTTTAATGTATAGTTCTTTATATCAGTCTTATGTTTTTGGCTCATCATGAACTCGTTTTTAAAACTCTTTTTGTGTTTGTACTCACTTTGTTTCCCTTGATACACGTAATCAGCTTCTAATTTTTTTTTTGAAAACTGTTGTAGTTTTTAAACACGTTATTGTAAGATTGGGCCTTTTAAAAAAATCAGAATTATCTTCAAACTCGGAAAAATCAGGTTCCAACTCATCAACATCAACATCTACATATGTAGCATCATCCACATCAGAATCACCATAATCATCAATAGATGGAATGATGTTACAATTAAAGAAATTTTCAGTTTCTTCAAATTCAACAGTCAATGAGTCTGGAAGTAAAAACTTTGATCTTGTGCGACAACTAATTGAAATATTAGAGTCATTTGACTTATTACAAGAAACCTTCGAAGAAATAACATCAGACAGAGGAGTTGATTTCCTCTTGGATGGCATGATGTAAAAACTGTGCTTTTTAAAAAACTATGAATTATTCTTTTAACAACCAATATAACTATAATTATTCAAAACAAATATTCAAAAGGATAAAGTTTTTGTCTTTAGTAACAACATCTAATTTAAAAATCATAAAAGAATACTTACTATCAGACAGAAAAATATGTTAGACAATTTTGGAAGACTGCTACCCTAGACTATGCACAACACCAAAAGACATCCGCAACAGATATTCAAACAAAAAAACAATTGGTGCTTAGTAACTCAAAGTGACCAGGACTTAGAATAAGTTTTGGTAGATGTTACATCTCGAGATAAACCTTTTATATTTTACCCTCAATGTGTAGAATCAAATCAGCACTTTACCTCCCTTTTATTATTCGCTTAATAAAATTACCCATGCCTTAGCTCGGAACGTGACAGAAGACAACCTCAAACAAAGTCTAATAATGAAATAAAGTCCCCACTTTAAAGTTCAATAAGTAATTGAATTAGGTTTTATGAATGTAATGTTTCAAGTTTGACATTGTTATTAAGTGAATATAAGTTAATTCAGACAGTTCAGCAACCCTAAAAACCCTCGAGAACCAATTTTTAAGCCAATCAGAATGATTTTTATTTTTTTGGTCGCTATTTTGG
Organism: Leptopilina myrica (nomen nudum); assembly: GCA_032872475.1. Taxonomy (NCBI): domain Eukaryota; kingdom Metazoa; phylum Arthropoda; class Insecta; order Hymenoptera; family Figitidae; genus Leptopilina; species Leptopilina myrica (nomen nudum). The sequence continues at coordinate 13,667,603 of CM065462.1, read as the reverse complement.
ATCTGCCATTTTAGATTTTTAAAAACAAATATAAAATTCATATTCAGCAACCCTGAAAACCCCCGAGTACCAATTTTTAAGCAAATCCGAATGATTTTTATTTTTTTTGGTCGACATTTTGGATTTTTAAAAACTAACGTGACATTCGTAATCAGCGACCCCAAAAACCCCCGAGTTCCAATTTCAACTTTTAAAAATGTCGTTAAATATATTTAACCCGCAATTTTGGATTTTTGAAAACTAATATCAGATTCGTAATCAGTTACTTTAAAAACGCCCGGGTAATAATTTTTAAGCCAATCAGAATGATTTTTTTGGTCGCCATTTTGGATTTTAAAAAACTAACATCATATTCGTAATCAGCGATCCCAAAAACCCCCCAGTACCACTTTTTAAGCTAATCCAATAATTTTTATTTTTCTTGGTCGCTATTTTGGATCCGCCATTTTGAATTTTTCAAAACTAACATCAGATTCGTAATTAGCGACCACATAAACCCCGAGTAACAAATTTCAAGCGAATTTAAGCAAATTTAGAAAAAAATGTGTATGTGTAGGGGAGAGTGGGGCAAACCGGACCCCTCTCAATATTTCCGAAATGGCAAAATTGTCAAAAGTGCTATTTAGAAATTTGAAACAACCATGTGTAGTATACCTTATTTTTTCAATTTGACATTTTTTACTTTTGTTTGTGCAACGCTGAGAGCAAAAGTTTATTTTTTAGTTTTTTTTCTACACTTTCAGGAATTTTTTCATAAGGAAATTGTGAGGAAATCGTGTAATATTTCCAAATATTAGGTCTTGGGTTTTTAAGGTACACACCTCAGGAATATTTACCACCAAAAACTTTGATTAATTTGAAAAGCGTTTCTTTTTGACAAACATTTATTCTCAAAATGAGCCTGTGGGGCAAAGCGTACCGTTTTCAGTGGTGCAAACCGGCCATAGGATATTTCCATTGAATTAAAGTTTCATAAAATTTATTTTTAAATAAAATGTTTCTATCATTAAAATATTTACTTACAATAAAAAATAATTATCTTCCAATGAGAATTGGATCCTTTAATAGTGTTTCTCTGATAATAACAAACATTTTTATTTTTTTATTTAAAAAAATATTTATTTAATTAAAATTTAATCCCGAATTATTATTATCATTACGACAACCATTGTTTACATGATTCTTTATGTTTTTTATTTTTGTAGATTATGTAAATTCAATATTATAAATAAAAAACCAAACGGTCCGGTTTGCCCCATCTTTATAGGGAAGTGCTGTTAGGGTTGGACATAGTTTTGAATTTTCTTCATAACATCCTCTGCATTGCGAATTTCACGTTTTCGCGCATATTGTTGGAAAGATCAACTCAAATGCAATGTTTTTACTGTACATTGCAAAAAAATTCGGCCAAAAGTTTCAAAGTTATAAGGAATTTAACAAAAAATGTTGTAAGGGTTGAACATGCGTGTAAGGGTTGAGCCACTGTAGAAAATCAATGAAATATTTAGGTAAATGGTTAAAAATGTCCTTCAAATAATAGAATGACACTTGGAAATGAGGAAAGGAACCATGAAATTAAAACAAAATCCCATATTGTGCATTTTTGCATAACATTAGATATTATATTTCTTAAGAATGAAATCAAAATTTTTTAAATTAAAGCAATAAAAAAAGATTATCGAAAAATTTTTTTCCTCTTTTTTCGTTAAAAATAAAATTTTTGACACCTCCTTAAGTCAAAAAATGAATTTCTGTTGCAAGTACGCTTCGTAATTGCAATATTTTGGGCGGTTCAACCCTTACGACACCGCCTGGCTCAACGCTAACTCACGCTTCGTTTTGCGACATACCACACAGAACACAAACGCGTCACACAAAACCCCAAATTTCTTTTCACATTTTCGTATAACATCTTAATAAACAATTTCAATAAACTTACTTTGTCTTTGGCATATTTCTTCTACATTTACTTCTCTTTTTTTGACACCACAACAAAGTTTATGTTGAGCGTATAACAATGACTCGCAAAAAACAAAAGTATACGTTCGTATACTTGACTAAAACTCATGTGAAAAGTTGACTGGCATTAGTAGCAAGAATTTAAGTACAAAAACAGATGGCGCTAGTGTGATAAAACAAAATAAACGCGATGGTTTAACCATAACACCTGTCCAACCCTAACAGCACTCCCCTATAAAATTTAGTTTTATATATTATGTGTCTTATATTATTTTTTGAGTATATATATTTTTTATAAAACCTTATTTATATACAATACCAAAAATTTAATGGAATATTATATAATTTATTATAATGTTATATTAAAATTCGATATAATTTATATCAAAATTTTAAGGATTTTTTGGCATTTTATGATTTATTATATACACTTTTAATTAAAACTTTTTAATTATACTAAAATGATTTAAAATAACAATTTTTTTCATTTTAATAGTGGTAAGCATTTAATGTGATTTTACAAAATTTTATTATTATATATAACTAAATTAAAATTAATATAATTATTGATTATTATAATTTATGGAAGTTATACTGGGCAAACGATTTATTTGATTCAAATAAATTTTTTTTAAATCAAACATAAAATATCTTTGCTACATAGTTGATTTCAAATTATTTATAATCACATTTTCAGTTCGAATCAAGCGTAACATTTTTAAACACAACTTTTGTATAAACCAAAACAGAAAATATAACACAAATCATTTCACATAATCACACTTAAAGATATTTATCGTCTTTCTGTTCCTTTTTTTAATCAGACCTATATAATTACCCATCTTTAATATCATGTTTAATACCATCACAATCTTTTACTTTAAAACAATACGTTTCTCTGATTGGAAAAATGTAACTAGAAAAATCAAGTTTCAAACTATTGAGACATATTTTTTCTTCCCTTGATTCATTTTTAACAAATTTTCTTAAAATGGCAAGTATTGAATTTCTTGTTTGAATAAAAAACTTTACAATACCGAAGATTTCAGATTTGGTAATAATATTAAAATTATTGCACCGAACTTGTCGTCCATAAATTTCTGACGTATAAATATCGTTACCAATTTTAATTTTTGCATAAACCGAAATATTATTAAAATCTATGTTTTCGATGTTACTATTAGAATAATTTAAATTCCTCAAAGTGGTAAAATCATCTTCGCTTAGAAGATGATTACACGGTAATTCAAGAGCTGAAACTGGGGTATCATTATTTGTTTGAAATTGAGGGGCTGGATGCTATAACGTGTTACAGGCCATTTACTTAACATGGCGCATAACACATTATAGCATCTAGCCCCTCAATTGCATTGAGTTAAGTATTTCAAAAGCATTAACATATTTTATAGAATTTGCAAATTCCATATCAATTATATAAGTTCCCTGAATCAAACTTTTTATGTACTATAAACCTAATTTTGGTTTATTTTAGAAAGAAAAGGAAAGATTCTCGTTTTGATAATAATTTTATCAAATGATTAATATCAACATCAAAAAAAGATTCGGTTAATATTGTGCGTGGCAAAATGCCGCGTCACAACTCTCCCCTGCCAAGACTTGACCCAAGGGGTCGAGCAGGTGAGCCCCAATTCTGAAGTCACCCCTCGCCAGATCAGCTCCCATTATCACATTAGCATTAATCAGTTTTTATACTTGTATTTAATTTAATCAATTTTTATCATCATCCAAGAATCAAATATTTTTAATGTTCTCATACTAAGAACTAACTTATTTATTTAACTAGATTTTGAATCAAAACAATAATTTTAACCATCACTACTGTTAAACAAAATTTTTATTATTTGAATTGCTTATTTCTTATCACTTATTTACTTTTAGCTAGGAAAGGAAAAGGCAACGTCAGTTTGTATGGATTTAGTCAATCAATAATTAGAGTTAAATTTTATAATTTTTAATAGTGAGGGGTAATTTACCCTCCTTCACAAGGGTACCATTTACAAAAATTCTTTTTCAGTTAGAACCGAGAGAGACAGTGGTGGTAGTAGTCGTGCCCCTTTTGGTGGCAAAACCCGCAACGACCCGCTCTTGTCGCTGTTTTACCCCAATAACCTGGGGTTTTAGCTTTAGAGGCCAGCTGCTCCTTTATCTGCGCGATACACCACTCCCGGGTTCGAGGGATGGGGACAAGGGGTTGTTCTTCTTGAGGAGCTTTCTGCTCCTTCTGAATAGGCTGGTGGGATTGACCCAAGTCTTTTAACCCTGGTAGAAGACTTTCTTCCTCTGGCGTCAAAGCTTCCACCGGGGATTCGGCAATACGCCGAATAAGGTAATCGATGTTCCCCTCAGTGAAGGAAGACGCTTCCGAAGGAAATCTTCCTCTCGTCCATAAGCTTCGGGCGACCACCAATTCCTTGACGGACTCCTCCTCCTGATACAGTGTACGCCGGATTATACTCGCTATTGAGTAACAAAAAAATAATCTGTTCTTTTCTACTAGTCCCACCTTTATCAATCATTATTATAAGTTCAGCTATCAAGAGATAGATGTGTTAGATGCTTCAATGTGACTATCTGACAGATCGCCAAACTTGTTTAATTTAATACAAATAAGAACGCATTGGTATTTATTCATTTACTTAAGCTTATCATGCTCAACTTCTACTTTCTTATTTCAATTTTTTAAGAGATTCAGAGAGATAACATAAATTTGTTTCATTATTTTGTGGATTCGCAGTTGATCCAATTATTTAATTTATCTAGAGGAAAATTTGATCTAATTATTCAATTTATCTATAGCAAAATTTGATCTAATTATTCAATTTATCTAAAGCAAAATTTGAACTAATTATTCAATTTATCTAGAGCAAAATTTGATCTAATTATTCAATTTATCTAGAGCAAAATTTGATCTAATTATTCTATTTATTTAGAGCAAAATTTGAACTAATTATTCAATTTATATAGAGCAAAATTTGATCTAATTATTCAATTTATCTAGAGCAAAATTTGAACTATTATTCAATTTATCTATAGCAAAATTTGAACTAATTATTCAATTTATCTAGAGCAAAATTTGATCCAATTATTCAATTTATCTAGAGCAAAATTTGATCTAATTATTCAATTTATCTAGAGCAAAATTTAAACTAATTATTCAATTTATCTAGAGCAAAATTTGATCTAATTATTCAATTTATCTAGAGCAAAATTTGATCTAATTATTCAATTTATTTAGAGCAAAATTTGAACTAATTATTCAATTTATCTATAGCAAAATTTGATCTAATTATTCAATTTATCTAAAGCAAAATTTGAACTAATTATTCAATTTATCTAGAGCAAAATTTGATCTAATTATTCAATTTATCTAGAGCAAAATTTGATCTAATTATTCTATTTATTTAGAGCAAAATTTGAACTAATTATTCAATTTATATAGAGCAAAATTTGATCTAATTATTCAATTTATCTAGAGCAAAATTTGAACTATTATTCAATTTATCTATAGCAAAATTTGAACTAATTATTCAATTTATCTAGAGCAAAATTTGATCCAATTATTCAATTTATCTAGAGCAAAATTTGATCTAATTATTCAATTTATCTAGAGCAAAATTTAAACTAATTATTCAATTTATCTAGAGCAAAATTTGATCTAATTATTCAATTTATCTAGAGCAAAATTTGATCTAATTATTCAATTTATTTAGAGCAAAATTTGAACTAATTATTCAATTTATATAGAGCAAAATTTGAACTAATTATTCAATTTATCTACAGCAAAATTTGATCTAATTATTCAATTTATCTATAGCAAAATTTGAACTAATTATTCAATTTATCTAGAGCAAAATTTGATCCAATTATTCAATTTATCTAGAGCAAAATTTGATCTAATTATTCAATTTATCTAGAGCAAAATTTGAACTAATTATTCAATTTATCTAGAGCAAAATTTGATCTAATTATTCAATTTATCTAGAGCAAAATTTGATCTAATTATTCAATTTATTTAGAGCAAAATTTGAACTAATTATTCAATTTATATAGAGCAAAATTTGAACTAATTATTCAATTTATCTACAGCAAAATTTGATCTAATTATTCAATTTATCTATAGCAAAATTTGAACTAATTATTCAATTTATCTAGAGCAAATTTTGATCCAATTATTCAATTTATCTAGAGCAAAATTTGATCTAATTATTCAATTTATCTAGAGCAAAATTTGAACTATTATTCGGACCTCAAATTTTATTTTTCAAGGTCAAAACTAAATAAACTTTTTACTGTTACATTTTTATTTAATTATTTATTATTATTATTTTTGTAGAATTTATTAGTTTAATCTCTATAAAAATTCTCTCTGAAACTCGTTTTTGGAACCCACTGACGTTTTGACAGCTTTGTTCCGATCAATACGAATAAGATCGATTTCTTAGTTTCCTGCGTTGAGGGTGTTCATTAATTATATCCGGATTTCTTTCGGATTCTGGATTAACTTCCGGATCATCATTTTCTACTCCCGAATCAGTATCAGACCAAACCACTTCTTACAATTCACGATCTAACTGTCGTTTAATTTCCGAATCATTGTCTTGAGAACCCTATTGGTTCTCTCAACAGTGTTCGCCTGTGGATGGTATAAGGGATTGAATGAATGATGAATTTGATAGGCGGTGCATAAGCTTCTTATCGCATTATTATGATATTCGGTACCACTATCTGAATGTAATACATGCGGTGTACCCCATCGATTTATTACCATTTCACGAAATGAATTTATAACTGTTGTGGCATTTGCAGTACGCAATGGTGCCACTTCAATCCACTTCGTGAATAGGTCTTGAAAGACAATCAAATATTCGAATCCCCTAGAACTCCTTGGAAACGGACCCATTATATCCGTGGCTACGACACTCCAAGGTTCTTGTATGAATCTTTGCCCCATTATTCCGCGAGGCTTTGATTGTTCTGTTTTGTTCATTTGACAGGTAATACACGTACGCACGAATTTTTCTACATCTTTATACATCCCGGGCCAGAAATATCTAATCGCAAGACGGTCATAGGTCTTTTGACCACCTAAATGACCTGATTGAGGATTTTCATGTGCCTCCCGCATAATTAAAAGTTGGTCCTCTTTAGGGACTACCAACTTCCATGCGTTGTGGGCTAATGATCCAGCGGGCTAGTCGTCCAGTCGGGTTTCTAAGATTTTTTAACCATCTTAGACTACTATGGTCAGTTACCACTGTGAAGTGATAACCTTCCAAGTAAAACCGAAATTTTTTTATTGCCCAGATGACTGCCAAGCATTCTTTCTCAGTTGTGGAGTAATTACGTTCCGCATCAGAAAGAATGCGACTGGCGTAAGAGATTATACGCTCTTGGCCATCTTGTTCTTGAGTAACTACAACACCTAAGCCGAAGTTGCTGGCGTCAGTTTGAATACAAAAGGGGATTTTGAAATTCGGATATCCCATTATAGGGGGAGAAGCTAAGATCTTTTTTAATTCATTAAACGCGTTTTCTTGCTCGTCAGTCCATTTATAAGGTTGTTTCTTTTTAGTTAAGCGCGTTAAAGGCTCACATATCCGCGCGTAGTTTTTAATGAACCTTCGGTACCACGAAGTGATACCAATGAACCGGCGAAGTTGACGCAGCGTTTTCGGTTGAGGAAAATTTAATATGGGGCGAACTTTATCATCATCGACTGATAAACCTTTATGATTTACTACAAAGCCTAAGTATTTTGCCTCAGAGACGCAAAAATCACATTTATCCGGATTAAGCGTTAAACCAGAAGTTGTCAATTTATTAATCACTCGTTCTAACCATACCAAATGTACCTCATACGTTTCTGTCGCGATTATCAGATCATCTAAATATGCGAATACGAAAGGTTTTATATCAGGAGTTATTATTTTATCAATAAGCCTTTGAAAGGTGGCTGGTGCTCCACAAAGGCCAAAAGGCATTCTTTTGTATTGCATAAGCCCCAAACCTGGCACAAAGAAAGCAGTTTTAGCCTTACTTTCTTCACTTAGCGGTATTTGATGATAACCTAATTTTAAATCTAATTTGGAAATAAACTTAGCCGAGCTAAGTTTATCCAAAATCTCCGCCATAAAAGGCAAAGCATATGAGTCTTTAACCGTGACATTATTTACCTTTCTAAAATCAATGCAGAGACGGTAGGTACCATCCGGCTTACGAACCATTACAACCGCATTACACCAATCACTATTTGATGCTTCTAAAACTCCTATTTCGATGAGTTCTTTAACTAATTTAATGAACTCTTCGCATACTTTAGGCGACATGCGATAATTTTTCTGACGAATTGGGGCATTATCACCTGTATTTATTACATGTTTTACTAATTTAGCTGGAGGTAGTTTATCGGGGACCGACGGAATGATTCTTTTTAAATGTGTCTCGAGATGCTTCCTCTCTTTATTGGTTAACTCAACTAACCCTGCACACGAATCCTCGCTATTCGGCTCACCTTCACCAAAATCTACCCTAATAACTGGCTTATCTGATGCCCACAATTTCTGATCATTCAAGTCTATTATTATTCCGAATGTTCGCAAGAAATCCATACCTAGTATACAATTTTCGGCTAATTTTGGAACTATTCGGACATTTATTTTATCAGTTATTCCCGCGAAACTTATTGGTAATATACTTTCACCAATAATAGGCTCTATAGCACCGTTAGCTAACAAAACGCTGCTTTGTTTATTATTTATTTTATAATTATTCGAATTTATTATTGATTTACCTACCGAACCAAGATACGTTCTAGCTGAGCCCGTATCAACTAGTGCTTTAATTTCCGAATCACCTATTCTAATATTAATGTAAGGTCTTGAATGGGTACTTTCACCGCCTAATTTATTAATTTTATTTCCCTCATGTCCGAACTGACAAGCTAGGTCGGAATTATTTACTTTATGCGGTTCAGCACCAACCGATTTGAGTTTACCATTAATAGGTTGATCAGAGACTTGTTTCAATTTATTATTTATACTATTTATTTCACTAGTCGGGCTTAACAATTTATTATCAAAATCGTTAACAGCTAAAGTTTCAATATTCAAAGAAGATTTTACTATTTTATTTTTACGTTATTATTGTCTCTTAACCGAATTCTCTCGTTTATCTGATTTATTGTCAGATTTTTTCGATTTTTCTTTATTCGAATCCGACTTATTATTATTTTTATTATTATTCGAATTCAATTCACTTTATTAACTGAAAGCGACTTGACTAATTCACTAGCAAACGATTGAAATTTATAATCAAGACAATCAAGAAGAGAATCCGAATCCTTCTTGCTGTCTTCGCGACTAGATTTTTCTTTTGTTTTGCCAGAAAATGCGAATTCGGGAAAGAAAGAAGTTACCGGTTTTTGTGGTGTTCTTTCAGTTTTGAGAGAATCTAACATTCTCTCAACATCAGATGCTATTATTGCTAATTCGTCTAAATCACTAAATTCTCAGCGTTTAATACTCATTTTTAATTCGGGTCGCATGTTAATATAAACCCGATCTAACATATCTGCATTTAATACAGGGCGATTGAATTTACGATATAAACCCTGCATACAAGTGATAAAATCAGCTGTGGTTTCACCAGAGCCCTGAATTCGATTGGCAACTTGCTCTTCAAGACGCCACTGATAATTAATATCACCGAATCGCAATCGGCATGCAGATTTGAATTCATTCCACGAATTCCAGCGAGATTTGTTTAGGCGGTACCATTGTAATGCTATGCCATCTAACAAGAGTACTGCCGCACGAAGAACCTCATCGTTAGTTACGGATGAAATTTCCATCACATCATCAACGCGCTCAAGAAAATCTTCTACGCTCGTCTTACCACGCCTGAGAATTTTATTCCCCATTTCCTGACTATGGAATCGAGTGGTTTTCTATTACTGACACTCGGTGCTTAAATCAATGGAGAATTAGTTAGAAACCTATTATTTAAATATTCATTAGGAATTCTTTCTAATTGAGGGTCATATGAAGCTTCTCTGGTGTGAATGGGTTTAAAATCTCGATTATTTTCAACGAAAGGTGGATCAAATACTGGCCCAGGCTTGTGCCATTTTTCAGCCGGGGCTGAACCTACCTTGGGGTCACATGAGGTCCGACAAGTAGTCCTGCCATTGCTCGGCCAATGTTCAGCCGGTACTGACTCATAATTGGCCTCAAGGACTTCTCTCGCCTCATTTATTGGTTTAAAGGCTGATTTTATTTCGCTGTTGTCCCTAACTACGGGTTTAATTATCTCCGGTCGTCGTGGTGTCAACAGGCACTCGTTTGTTTCTGTTGGCTCCAATTGTGGAAAATTGTAGCCAAAATTTTTCTCCTTAAAATCTATTAAAGGTTTAGTTGATTTTATAAGTAAATTTTCATGATAAGGAGGCAAGGAGAATTCGAGATTCGATTTATGAATGACCGCCGCCATTTTACCCGGTTTATGGATCTCAAATTCTTCGCTGCAGGGAGTTATTCGTCCCGAATACTCAGCTGACTGATTCTGATAACCCGTCTTTGCGTGTAATACCGAATTTGCGACTGTGGTTCCTATCGTCACATACGAATAAGTCGAACTACTCGTACTGATAGTGGGGGTATTCGTATTTTGTGTACAATATATCGTCGTCGCGAAAGGTATACTAGCCGCATGTGAAACCGGTGTATTTAAAATGTCCCTCATTCTACCTAGCGTTTTTTAAGAATTTTTTAAATTCCCACGTGAATTCGCGTGAACTGAATTTAAATAAATTTTTAATTGGTCTTTAGACCAACTGACAAAGAGTGAGGACATTTTATTCTCGAATTCCGACATTAAAAAAAATTATTTATTAGGAATTTGTGATAGGAACCGGTTTTAAGTGAACGGATGGCGAGCTGTCAGAGTATGGGCAACCAAACAAACTAAAACAATCGCACCATCAGTCCTTAATCAAAAAAAAAGTTATGTAAAAAAAATTAAATAAATTGTCAATTAAGTGAAAAAAAAATAATTGTACAAAAAAAATTAAAAATAATCACGGTTCACTGTCCAAGGAGGAAAAATGACAGGAAAAAAAATTAATAAATTTGAATCAATTGAATTTGAATTAATGTTTAATTATTTTCATTATTTTATATATTATTTTTCTCTGTTAGTACCAAAAAAAATTAATTCTCAAAATTATTATTATTATTTTTATCAGGGAGAATATCCTCTCCTGATTGATTACTAATTGAAAAACCACAATTCCACTTAAATTTGTAATCAAGAACTGACTACACAATTCTATTATTTTGATTCAAGCGAAGGCGGCGATGACTCAGCCAAATCCTTTAAAATTTTATTTTTTTTGTTATTACTAATAATTCCTGAAGAGACTTGTTTCAATTTATTATTTATACTATTTATTTCACTAGTCGGGCTTAACAATTTATTATCAAAATCGTTTATTTTTTTATTTTTTTTTGTTATTACTAATAATTTTATTTTATTTTTCGAAAATTATTTTCGACTTTTGATTCTCGATTAATGATCACTACTCACATTGTTGTGAAGATTCGTGCTGTGAGATAAGAGTAACCTTGACTCACAAGATCACTACGTTTCAAAAGTATTTTTGATCACAACTGCTACTGCTTAAAAGCACAAATCCTCACATCAAAGTAAAATTTTATATCAAAATTTAGTTCATTATTTTTACTGAAAAAGATGCTTGTTTATTACAGAAAATTAATGTGTTTTTCTCGAGCTCTACAGTAAGGGTGCCATTTATAACCTCTCCTTTCTTTTTATTTAACTTTTTGACTATTTTGAGGTTATCTACACTTTGAATTTAACGAATTTTTACTTTTAATATTTAAGCGCCAGAATATTTATCATAAAAATATCCAAAAGATTTATTTTAATAAATTTTACACTAACGAAAATTTAGCCTAGCCTGCTCAGAAATTGTGAGGAAAGAGTTTTCCCCACAAACCGCGGAGAGTGGAGGGGTAAGGGGATAACACATTAATTTTCACTTCACTGATTTTAAGTTGAACAAGTAATAGATTTTTATTACTCAATCATATTTAATTACTACCGTTTACACATTAATTATTCGGCCGAATTTGAATTAACAATATGCCGCATTACCATGCGGTGACAAGCATCACTTTCATATCTTAGTACAATGACCATAATATGTGCCCATGTGGCGAGAAGTCACTTTTTTATTTTAACGGGACTCACCGTCGATTCGCCTACGACCCCGCAAGCTTCCACGTCCTGACATGGCACTACTACGATGACTTTAACCACAAAAAGAGGATGACAAAAAAAATAGCGTGATGCGCTTTTGACTATCAGAACGAGAATGAGAAAAAAATGACTGACTCGGTTACAACGAACGCGTCGCTACGCGCGCGCTTCGTTTTCTCCTGGTGAGTCCCAGGCGCACAACAATTTCACTAGTTTACAGTCTTTTAGTCTTTTAATTACCCTCCCAGGGTAATTGAGTCACAGACGGTAAAGTAGAGCGCGATCTTATTCGCCGCCGTCGCTGAATTGGAGTCGGCCTTTAATCCAATATGGCCGCCGTCATTTATTTGACAGGACCAAAACAAAGTAGTTTTTCGTCTTCCTGGTGCTCTTGAATATTCGGGAATCACGTCCGAATATATGCACCAGGAAACACTTCCCTTGATGATTGAGCCCACTAAATGGCTGCCAGTGGAATAATAATCCGAGAAAACTTCTCGACGAATATGAAAAGAAAACAACAACAAACGATTCGGCAGAAATTGTTCTGAATAATTTTGTTTTACAATTGTCGATCTGACGAGTTGGCAGGTTTGATTAGTACAATTTAAATGATTTATTTACTTGAAATTACTAAGTACCTCATTGTCGCAGAGTTTTAAAATTTAATAATAATTTTGGTTTATTTTAGAAAGAAAAGGAAAGATTCTCGTTTCGATAATAATTTTATCAAATGATTAATATCAACATCAAAAAAAAATTCGGTTAATATTGTGCGTGGCAAAATGCCGCGTCACAGTACCTATTGCCATCTTCAAAAGGAAAAGCAAACCATTCACTTATAAGTCCCCAACATCTTACAAAGTATGCTAAATGACATGATTGGTGGATATTAAATGAACATTTACGCGTCCCATACAATTCTTCAACTTTAGAAGAAAATAATAAAAGTAACTTTTCGGCTAAATCCACTTCATCTTTTTGTATTTTGTGTTTTAACAAAATTCTTACAGCAAATACTAATGTCAGACAATGTTCATAATACTTTTTTTGCAGCATTCCTTTTAACACAATGGGAGACTAAAATAACAGAAAGTCCATTTTCTCGAAAGCTTTCCAAAATGTTCTATATTTTAAATCCCTAGGTGTTTGTTTTATACAATCAGGCGGATTTATTTCCAATAAAAACTCACTAATTTCTTCTTGATCACTTTTTTAAATATGAAAACGTTCCTTAATATTAGAGGAATCAAAAAATAAATATAGTAACATGTCTATAATACCAAGTGGTAAACAGTGCATAGGGTCTGGTACGAGTCCTAACACTATGTCAAAATGAGTCAAAGTTGACAGAATTGAAAATCCCTTGAGACCTTTTACATGTTTTATGTTTCTAATTTTAGCACTAGATGCTTGAAATAGCAGATTGTTTATTCCTTATAGGTAACGTATTCATGAAGGGAATAACCAAATTTCATAAAAATATTTTTATTAAAGCTTGGACAAATAGTTTACAAGATAAAAATTCTTTTAGAAAAAGGTGACGCAATCCGTATGGCCCGAGCCGTGCAATCACAAAAATTTAAAAATTAATTTCTCGAAAATATCAAAAAACACATCTTTACAAATTGCGGTAATTTTTAAGGACATTCCTGTTACGAACCGAAAAATAATTATATAATAAAATATTAAAAATCTAAAATAAGTTTAGAAAATTAAAATTTAGAATGCAAAGAATTTTTAAATGGACAATTTGAGGGAAAGTCTACCGCGCGCCTGCGGAGGTTCGCCGGAGGAACCAAGCTCCCAGAGCCGAATGGCTCTGTTTTTATTGTATGGGTTCGTTATTCTCTTTTAAAAGAATTTGCCAAGCAACTTCGTTTTGAATTTTTAAATTGAATAGTTTAAGAATTTATCACTAAAAGGAAAAATTATAAGACAATAAGAAGGAAGAAAATTTTAAAATGAGAACTCAGTAATTATTATAATTTTAACAGAAGAGATTACAGAAAAGTTACAAAGATAAAGTTATAAAAAAGGAGCGATACAATTACTCACTCGATCTCCTTTTACAAATTAGTCCTACAGCAACCTTATCCTACCGCTGAGCTTTGAGGTGCTCGGCGGTCGAAAGTTTCCTCTACCGCTAGGCCTCTCAAATTTCAAATTTGGACGGCCTAAGCACCACACACGCACAAACAAACCCAAGTTTCGAGGAAAGAAAATTTTAAACTAGGCACGCACTTATGCACTGAGTTTAGGTATTTACTTGCTCAAATTTAGTCTGTGAATTTAATTTTAGTTTTACGTGATTTTAATTATTAACACAATTCAGAATTTTTAATTTTAAAATTTCAAGACGGCGCAAATAATTAATTTGGGTCGGGCTTCACTAATGTGAAGCTTTTACCTAATATTTATTCTCGTCAGTCCCAAAGTTAGACACTATCTCGTAGTGGTCTGTCAAATTGGGGATCGATTAACTGACGGGCGCGTCCCGGCGTTTTGCAATCCGTTGATGCCTCCACGAGGAGCTTACTAAGAGAGCGAAAGTTGTACTGCGAATTTGGAAAATTCTTTCTAAGCCTCTACTCCTCGCTTCTAAATCTGGGGGAATATTTTGGGGTAGAAGAGGTGGTTTGTGGGAGTAGAAGTGGGATAGGAACTTTAGGCCCATTGGTTAATGTGATTTTTGCTGACTTTAGAATCTTGCGCTAGACGAAGACCAGGAATTAGTTTGCAGAAATATGATACTTTTTGAAGAATTATCATTTCCAATAATTCCAATCCTGAACTTGTAAAAAGTCAAAAAAAGAAGAGGAAAAAAATTTATTTATTAAGAATATATTTTTTTGTTTATTGCTATTATTGTTATAAATAATTTATTAAAATTATTTATCAGTAACAATGCAATAATGTTCATGATAATGTTTCAGTTGCAATTATTTTGGCAATTCCAGAAACATCTTTTAATTTTTAATTCTGCAAATAATTTTCTGGAATAAAATAATTCTAATTTATTTCGTTGTCCTTTTAAAAGAAATAATATCCAGCTTGAATCACCGCACGTGCATTTGTTTAGCTAGCACATAGGGCCCAGGGGAAGAGGGAAGGATACAACGAAGGAAAAGAGGCAACGAGTGAAGGCTTGTAATGTGTGAGTGGTATGTACTATGCATAGTACGTCTGTGTGCGTGTCGCCACAGTTAGCATTGTCTCAAGGAGTTTATATGTATGCGTGTGCATTGCCATAGCCATCCAAAGATGTGTGGGTCTAAGCGATATAATTTCATATTATTTTATTTCTTTACTTTTAATTCGATTTACTATTTTATTTTATAAAACAAATTCTTTTCTTTTCGTTTTATACTGTTCTGTAATTGATGTTTAATAATAGTTTTTAATTTATTGTTGCATTATATACTTTTAAGATTTTCCCTTTTTTATCCTTTAGTTATATATATATATATATATATATATATATTTTACATATAAGTTTTACGTCAATTTTGCAGATCGCAATTACAACATTATAGCAAGATCATCTTGAATCAAATTATCATCACAAAATGCGTATATATAATACCCACACTCTCAACATTCAGGCCGGTATTCGTTTTAAATGTTCTACAACGTTGTTTCACATTAATTTTGGTTGGGAATGTTGCGAGCCAGCGGAAACTGTTCAGGCGGATGCCGCAAGCTTCGTTTCATGGGTTGCAACATTCGCAACATTGCCGTTCGTGATTTTTAAAATTAGGAATGTTGCGACCCAGCAAAAACTGTTCAGGCCGATGCCGCAAGCTTCGTTTTATGGGTTGCAACATTCGCAATATTGCCGTTCGTGGTTTTTCAAATTGTGAATGTTGCGACCCAGCGGAAACTGTTCAGGCGGATGCCGCAAGCTTCGTTTTGTGGGTTGCAACATTCGCAACATTGCCGTTCGTGATTTTTAAAATTAGGAATGTTGCTGCAAGGTTTATTATTACTTTTAAGTAGTTGCCGTTCCGATTTAACCACTTTCAACAGGCTTTATCCAGTATTTTAAGGAGAAAGCGCATGTTGTTTCTCTATTTTACATTTTACATCGGCTGGAATTAAAGGGGAACATTTTCGGGGAAGTTTAGAGTATTTTATCGAAAGTAAAATTAATTTTTCAGAATTCTGTAGACAATATTTGCTTGGTACTGCATTTCGTTGCGCCCATTAAAATTTGTTGTTGCTAATATTTAATTATGCAAACTATGTTGTTCGCGGTTAAAATTATTGTTTAAGTAATCATAAAATTTTTGCAGGTGATATTTAAATCAATATTCGATGATTTCCTAAAATTCATAAAATTTTTCTGTTAACTAACCTTTTGTTAGTTATATGGAAACATGCTCAAGTAAGCCAACTTCGTTTCCGATGCAATGCTGACGCAGCTCATACTTGGTGATATCCGAGGATATCACCTTTCAACTATATTATTCGCGAGAAGTCTTTTAAAATAAAATTATTCAAAATAAATAAGTCTCAATTTTAATAATTTTCTTTTATCTGAATTTAACTGTTAGGTTATACCGTAACAATTCCAAGCTTTAATAAACATATTTTTATGAAATTTGGTTATTCCCTTCATGAAAAAAACAACTTTAAAAAATAATTGTTTAAACAAATTTGTCGAAAAGTTTAAAAAATTATTTTTTATTAAAATATTATTAAAATGCAGTACATTCTCTTCAATTTTTATCTAAAACATTTTTTTCTAGGACCAATATTTTACAAGATAAAAATTCCTGAATAAAAGTGACCAAAAAGTTTAATTAACAATATCTTGCAAAATAATTAAAATTTTGCAAAATTCTTGAGTGTACTTTATAAGCACCCTAAACACAACAAATTAACCAAGTATAAACAAAATCTGTGATTCAAAAGTTCTTCTAGCTATGGAACGCCCCAATTGTGACCTCTATCTGTTGCAGCGGATTGCCCAGGATGTTCACAATAAAAACAGCTGCATTCTCCATTGTATAGCATGTAATTTGCTATGCCGGCTCTAGCAGGAGCATCCACTGTTGCTATAGGAGCAATTACTTTGTTATTTATTATCTTTCGACTTGGAGCGTGATAACAATCTATTCCTGTTTTAGCTAACTCGGTAAGGTTGTTTACAAATGGCTTTAAAAATGCGTTCATATTAGATGGTTTTCCTCCCTCTCTTTTAAAATAGTATTTAATTTTAAAAATGTACACATCATTTAAAATGTATGTTATATTAGTACAATTAGAGAGCAATGCAATGCAATGCTTATTAAAAATACTTTAAAATCCGTTAAGTAAATTTATCATTATTCGTCTTAAAAATATTGCATATCAATTTAATAATTTCTTTCTACTTTAAAATAAGCCTTTATTTCTGCCTTAAAATAAGACTTTCTTTTCACAGTATATATTACCATAATAATTAGTCAAGAATGAAAAAGAAAATTTTTATAGTCACCGTTGCTAATTACTATCAATTAGCAAATCATAATTGTCTTAATTACATTGAAATAAAAGAGAGGAGAGGAGCACATTGTGAGTGAAATAAAATTAATGAATAAGACATCTAAGAAAGAAACAGAGGCAGAGCAACTAGAAATAACTTATGAACTAATGCTGCTAGAAACGTTTAAATTTTTAACAATAGAGGGTCAGAAATGTTTGGATGGTTTAGTTAGGGCAACAATTGTAAGTCTATAAAACTACTAAATGAATATCAATTATCGTATAATAACAAAAAACTAAATTTAAATGGGCCAATCTCTAAAAAGGAACAAATTCAAAATTGAAATTTTATTTTAAAAAAGTTGAAAAATCACTTTTATTATTAATCCTGTCACAAAAGGGGGATCTTAAGAAACCTATAAAATGCGTGGTTGCAATCTTTATTAACATTATTATTAAAAATTAATGTTTTTTATTCAGAATTTTTGTTGAAAATTTATCACCATTTAAATATTTTAAAAATTGATGGAAATTACATGAAATTCGTTACTTGAGGGTTTTTGTGGTCGCTATTACGAATCCGATATGAGTTTTTAAAAATTCAAAAAGGCAGATTCAATATGGCTGACACTTTTTCAAAAATTCATCGGATTTGCTTGAAACTCATTACTCAGGGGTTTTCGCGGTCGCTGATTACGAATCCGATATCAGTTTTCCAAAACTCAAAATGGTGAATCCAATATGGTGGACACCATATGTATGTTTTTTGAAACATTCATCGGATTGGGTTGAAATTCGTTTCTCGGGGATTTTTGGGGTCGATAATTACGAATTTCAAGTCAGTTTTTGAATATTCCGAATGGCGGATCCAATATGGCAAATATTCGCCGGCGAAACCGCACACGTTTCAACGGTAAGACGCAGCGAGAGAAATACCAAGGACGTTGCGCCAGAAAGGTATGGCGAACTACTGCAAAATAAATTTAGCAAAAATCGCGCTGAGAATGCAGAAACGACGAGACGTCCGTTACTTGACGAAAACGAACGGTCCGAAAAAACACCGTCGGTAAACCTTCCGATATTTAAAGGATCGACAACTGATTGGATTTTATTTGAGAGAATTTTCAATTGAACAAAGGACGCGTGTGCTTACAAGGAGACGCCCTAGATGCAGTCAGAGCGTTATTAATGACAACAAACGTGGATCGCCTAATGAGAGTGCTAAAAGGACGTTTCGGACGAGCAGACTATATAATCGAAGAGTTAATGCATAAAATGACTAGTGCGCAAGGCGTAAAAGAGGACCGTCCGATTTCATTTATTCGTTTCGTGGAAAATGTGACAAATTTAGTTGCCACCATCGAGTCGTTAGAGCAACCGTCGTACTTAACTAACCCTTTTTTAATTAAACAACTCGTTTAATTGCACACGCAAAGGAGCAAAACGCGTGTACTTAAGAATTTTACCCATCACTCTCAAAGGACCTGAACGGGAAATAGACACTCACGCACTTCTCGACGGCGGTTCAACGGTGTCGTTGATTTCCGAAAAGATCGCCGATAAACTTGGTTTGAAAGGACCACTACGACCACTAGTCGCGTCGTGGTACGACAACACTACCAATGAGGATCGCGCATCACGAGAAGTGAGCCTCGAGATCCGTGGCGCGAATGGAAAACTGTTTAGCATTCGAGGTGCGCGTACGACAAAAATGGACATGCCAGGGCAAACAATGACAGTAAATTCAGACAAATGGACATATTTAAACGATATCGAGATTCCAGATCTCAACGATGCTGTTCCGACCATTATGATTGGAGAGGACAACCTACATTTGAAGAAGGTTATCCGCCAAGTCTCTGGAAAACCAGGATTATCCTTCGCGACACTCACACCGCTTGGCTGGATGATCCATGGACCAGACTACAACGAGAAACCAGAAAGAGAATTTGCTTTCCATGTAAGCCATCGGAACGAGGAAATCGACTTAAACGAAAGCATTCATGAATTTTGGACAACCGAATCCTTTAGAGTATCTCCTACAGAAAAATTACTAAGCTCTAATGACGACCAGAGAGCAAGAGAAGTTCTAAATAGAACCTTGAAACGAGTAGAAAAATACAGTGCGAACATCAAAGCTTACATCGATAAAGGTTACGCACACAAACTCAGTGACGCTCAGGCGAAACAAACATTTTGCTACCTACCACATTTTGCTGTTTCCCACCCTATGAAGCCTGATAAATTTCGAATGGTTCTTGACGCTGCATCACGATGTCATGGACTTAGTTTAAATGATCGACTTTTAAAAGGACCCGACTTACTAAAGCCCTTACCAGGCGTATTGTTTAAAGGACCCCGCACTTTTACTATTGAATTTGGCTCTCAGCCAATTTTTTTGTAACTTTGCAGATTTGTAGTTTTTGACCTTCTGAACAAAAAATGTATGGGACAAAATTCAAAATAATGACCAGTTTTTGAGATACAGACAGTCAAAGTTCAAAAACATCAAATAACGGGTATTAGTCGTTCAAGAATGTTTTGTTGAAAAAAGTCAATTGAAATCGCTTGAAACTGGTTACTCGGGGGTTTTTAAGTTCGCTGATAACGAATATGATGTTACATTGGTAAAAACACACTTAGGTAGAGAGAAAAATAGACAAAGAGAGGGGAAGAATCTAATAGATTAATAAAATGTTAGAAAGAAACGTAGAAAGATTTACAGATAGTTGTAACATAAGGTGATAAAGCAGTTTAAGGCAAGATCAAAAAATAATTCAGCAGTTTAAAGAATTAGTATGTGATTTAGCCGTTGAAGGCAAAATCATGAACTAATTCAGCCAATTAAGGCAACATCAAAAAGTGATTCAGCCGTTGAAGGCATAATCATAAACTGATTCAGCCAATTAAGGCAAGATCTAAAAGTGATTCAGCCGTTGAAGGCAAAACCATGAACTGATTCAGCCAATTAAGGCAAGATCAAAAAGTGATTCAGCCGCTGAAGGCAAAACCTAAGTGTGTTTTTACCAATGTAACATCATATTCGTTATCAGCGGCCTTAAAAACCCCCAAGTAACCAGTTTCAAGCGATTTCAATTGACTTTTCTAAAATATGTCCACCATATTGGAGTCGTCATTTTGCATTCTAAAAATCCAACATCATATTCGTTATCAGCGACCTTAAAAACCCCCGAGTAACCAGTTTCAAGCGAATTCAATTGACTTTTTTCAACAAATATTCTTGAACGACTAATACCCGTTATTTGATTTTTTTGAACTTTGACCGTCCGTATCTCAAAAACTGGTCATTATTTTGAATTTTGTCTAATACATTTTTTGTTCAGAAGGTCAAAAACTACAAATCTGCAAAGTTACCAAAAAATTGGCTGAGAGCCAAATTCAATAGTAAAAGTGCGGGGTCCTTTAGAGAAAATCAAATAGCAATATGTGGCGACCTTCGAGAAATGTTCCACCAGGTACGCATTCGAGAGGAAGATCATTCAAGTCAACGTTTCTTATAGCGTGACAAGGCCAGCAAGAAATTCGAAACGTTGGAAATGACAGTAATGATTTTCGGAGCGATATGTTCTCCCTACATTGCTCATGAAGTGAGAGACCATAATGCTGAAGAATTTAAAGAAGTGTATCCAGAAGCCTACAACGCTATCATCAATAATCATTACGTTGATGATTTTCTCAATAGCTATGATACAACTGAAAAAGCAATTCGCCTTATACAACAAGTTGCGTACGTACACAAAAAGGGAGGTTTTGAAATACGCAATATTATGACAAATTCACCGGAAGTTCGAGCCGCTCTAAACCCCAGTTCTCTAGCACCGTCAGGGAAGGAACTCACGATCTTCGGAGAGGACTACACTCGTGTACTGGGTATAAACTGGGCCCCGGAGACAGACAGTTTATTTTTTTTCGACTAAATTTCTCGAGAAAACCGACGACTCTATGAATGACGAGAAAAGGCCCACTAAAAGGACAATACTCAAGATACTGATGTCATTATTTGATCCTCTAGGCTTACTTGCGACGTTGACAATCAGAGGAAAAATACTAATGCAATGTATTTGGAAAGAAGGCACTAAATGAGATCAAGAAGTGACTGTAGAAACAGCAAAGCTTTGGAACATATGGTTGGAAGATCTTCGGCATGCGGAACAACTACGGATACCCCCGCACTACTCAGAATCGATCAACAAGCTTCAGAAAGTACAGCTTCACGTATTTTGCGACGCTAGTATTGAGGCATTCGCAGCAGTTGCATATTTCGGTTTAGAAGATAAAGGCAACATTTGCACAACGCTTGTTATGGCCAAAACAAGAGTTGCCCCAATAAAAATACTGACCGTTCCTCGACTAGAACTTCAAAGCGCTGTGATGGCTATAAGATTAGCAGCATTCATCCAACGAGAACATAACATACAAATCGACAGGGTAGTTTTCTGGTCCGTCTCTCAAACAGCGCTGAGTTGGATAAAATCCGACGCTAGAAAATACCAATCATATGTAGCTCACAGAATTGCCGAGATCTTGGACAACACATCACCGACAGACTGGAGGTGGATACCAACTGACCTGAACGTGGCCGACGAAGCGACACGTAGTAAAAAACAAGAAACACTAGAGAACTCCAGTCGTCACCGTACTGGAGATTCAATGCGCAGAAAATTATGCGTTAAGACAATCTCAACAAGAATCCTTCGTAGAAGATTTTGTGCTTTTAGAATCAGGAAGGAATGTCGCTTCTACATCAAACATCTACGAAAACGGACTGATCAATATGGACGGCCGAGTTACCAAAAAGGACGGGAAGGCTTTTCAACCAGTGATTTTAGATGGGAAAAGTCATATTGTGAAGTTATTAATAGCACATTATCACAGCAAAGCAGGACACAATGGACGAGAGAAGCTCGTAAATGATTTGCGACAGTAATTCTGGATAACACATATTCGAAATGCTGGACGACAATCTTGGCATGACTGCCTCGAGTGTAAACATCGCAGATCAAAACCTTTAATACCGAGAATGGCACCTTTACCCCTACCTCGACTACAGGACAGAGTAGTAGCTTTTACCAATACAGGAGTAGACTATTTTTGACCGATGCAAGTAACAATTGGAAGGAGAGTAGAAAAACGTTATGGCGTTCTCTTCACTTGCTTGACTGTTCGGGCTGTTCACCTAGGACTAGCCACCTTCCTTGATACCAGCTCCATGATAATGTCTCTACGACGAATAATGGCGAGACAAGGAAAACCATCAAGAATTTATTCCGACAACGGAACTAACTTCCGAGGCGCAAATGAGGAACTTAAAAAAGCAGTCTCAAGCCTCGACAAGGATGAAATACTCAAACAGACTTCAGCTGAGAAAATAGAATGGCATTTCATCCCACCCGGAAGTCCACATATGGGAGGCTGCTGGGAAAGATTGATAACACACGTTTCCGATGATCCAAAAGACGAACGAAGCCTCACACCAAACGATTTTCTTGGGCTTATACCAGGAAATGTACATGTGGCCCACATATCACCAGGTACAACATCTTTGTTTTCGGAAGAAGATAAACTCCGCAAACAGTGGAGATACGCGCAATGGCTCGCAAATCAGTTCTGGAAACGATGGATTAAAGAGTATCTTCCATCTATCAACCGGCGTGCTAAGTGGCATCGCGAAAGACCAGAGCTGAAAGTAGGAGACTTGGTATTAATTTGGGACGTGAACGCTCCTCGCAATCAATGGAGACGAGAGCGAGTGACGGCTATCTATCCTGGAAGAGATGGCCGAGTTTGAGTGGCCGACGTCCAAACTTCAAATGGGACACTAAAGCTATCAGCAGCCAAACTATGCGTCCTAGAGATTTCCTAATGTATATCTGCACTAGATATACAGGAGGGGGAATGTTACGGACGCATTCAACAAAATTATATATTTCTAAACAATACTAATATGACGATTTTAATTATTGTACAAAACCATAGGTACATAGATATTACAGACGACAGACACTTTTTAACCAACTGTACATACGAGACGAAAATCACGGACATTAATAAATTGTGCACTACCTGCAAGATACTTGTAACTAGGCAAATAAAGCCAAGTTAAGGAGACGCTACCAGGTAAAGGATGAGACCGCAGGGGATTAAAAATATAGTACGTATTTGGACAACTACTTGTCAAGACGTGACAGAGCGTGACAAATGAATTCCCTTTGACAAAACCGACGCGACAGTATTTTCAATTCAGTCTTAAAGTATTAAACTATTAAAGACCCGTTCTATTAACACACCTCTACTTATTATTCGCAACAGTGTAATAATTTTATATTTGATAAATAAATAGTGTTTTTATACATAGTTCAATTTAAATCTTGGCTTCGTTTTCAGTCTTTATTTTATTAAAAATAATTTTTTGAAAAATTATTATTATTTATTTTAAAAACTCTAATGTACGGGTCATTTGTCTCGATTGTTAGAATGACCCAAATAACAAATATTTACAATATCTTGTTTTTTTATAAAATTTCACAAAAAATTAAATAATTTTAAAAATTTAATAAATTTCACACAAAATTCAATTATTTTCATAAATAACAATATTTATCACAAGAATTCAATTATTTTTTATAGTAGCAAATTTCTTTTTAGAAATTCAATTTTTTGAAAAAATTCTAATAAAATCATTCGCAAGAATTCAATTATTTTCGTAAATAATAAAATATTTTTAAAGAATTCAATTATTTTCGTAAATAATATAATACTTTTAAGGAACTCTATTATTTTAAAAAAATTAAATACTTTATTTAATTATTGTCAACAATTTAATATAAATTTCTTTGTCAAATTTAATTATTTTTAAAAACTTTTCGCAATTCAATGATTTTTAATATCTACAATTTTTATAAAATTTCCAAACAAAATTCACTTATTAAAAAAAAATTTTGTAAAAATCTTTGTAAGAATTCAATTTTGTTCATGAATAATATAAATTTGTTATGAGTTTAATTATATTCAATTATTATTCAATCGTTTATTTAAACAGGAATAGGAACAATTATTGGCATCCAAAGGAACAGAAAAGTTAGAAAAAATCGCCTTTTACGAACCAGAAGCCGGATTTTGCAAAAAGCGTTTAAAAAGAAACTTTGTGGTTAATCATACAAACAAAGGTTCTCTGAATGAAGTTGATGAATTGCCCAGTAGTCTAAAATGCTTAAAATATTCAAAGAATTATAAAGATAATATTTTCCATAATGATGATAACGATGATATTAATGATGAGGAAAATAACGATGATGACAATAACGGTGGTGACAATAACAATGATGACGACAGTAATAATTTATTTATTTATTTACAAATAATCCCCGCAGTCCATCAGGACCATATATGGGTAACTACAATAAATCTTTATTATAAAGTAACAAATTAATTAAAAGTGAAAGAAAAAAATGATGATGTGTTGATAGGAAAAAAAAGTAATAATAAACAAAACATAAATACCAAATTGATTAGGTTGAAATTTTACTGACAGACGTTTGAAGAGAACAGAGAAATTTGTCTTGGGATGACGAGAACAAGTTAACATTGGGTTTCATTGTATTATACATTTGGTTGACATGATAACAAGCAAAAAAAATTGGAGCACTAAAACCCAAGTACGAAATTGGTTCTTTCAAATAAAAAGGTGTTTCTAATCGCGAGTTTAACCGAGGTATTCAAAAATTCAAAAGACTTAGTAGGTCTGAACAGTTAATTTGATGGTTCACAATTTAAAATAAAAACATTGATGCAGTTATTATTCTTTGTTCCTCTAAGGTGATAAAATTGAAACGTTCACATAACGCTAGATAGTCGGATCCACGAGGTGGGTATGTTCCATCAACTTTAAGTGCTAGATATTTTAGGAATCGTTTTTGGATATATTCTAAGTCTTCAGCGTATTTTTTATACAGGGGGTGCCAAATTAAATCTGCATATTCCATCTCAGATCTAACAAAAGAATTAAAAAGCAATGTAATAGTCTTGAGGTTGGAGAAATTTTTTTAGCATTTGATTATATACCCCAATACTCTAGAGGCTGCAGCAATTACCGTAGTAAGATGATCCGCAAAAGACAGAGATGAATTTAATGTGACACCAAGGTCAACAACAGAATTCACACGTTGTAATGTGTGAAATTTTATTTTATATGTATAAGCGGGTTGGGGTGACGTCCTTTTGAGAAAAGTCATTGTTTTACATTTATCAAGGTTTAGGTGAAGTTTATTTTTAGTACACCATTCAAAGATATTGTCAAGATCATTTTGAAGGTCGTTGATATCTTGATCAGATGATATCATGCGAAAAATTTTCACATCATCGGCAAATAATAATGCTTTAGACTTAACTACGTCTAAAATGTCATTTATATAGAGTAAAGAGTGGTGATCCTAGAGATTAACCTTGTGGGACTCCTCGAGTGGGGGTAGTTGGTTCAGACAGGTAGTCACCTACGGAGACTTTGTGGATTCTGTTTGATAAGTAATTTAATACTAACGTTTTGAACTTATGGTAAATATTGAGGGAGTCCAATTTTTTAGCAAGAATTTCATGGTCGATAGTGTCAAAAGCTTTTAAGAAGTCGAGATATATTACGTCCACTTGAAAGCCTAATGATAAAGAATTAAGTATATAGTGTTTGAAACAAGATAAGTTTGACATTGTTGACCTTTGAATTATACAGCCATGTTGCGAGTCATTGATTACAGGTTTTAGTGCACTATTCAAATAAGGTATAATAGAAAATTTGAAGACTTTAGCAAAATTGGAAATATTTGCTATGGGTCTATAATTTTGACAATTAGTTTTATCTCCTGACTTATATACTGGAATAATTTTTGCTGTTTTCCATGGTTGAGGAAAGTTACCAGATTTCAAAGCTTGATTAAAAATGTAAGTAAGGGGCTCAGCAAGAATTTGTGCACAATATTTAAGGAGAAAAGAAGGGACTCTATCCAGGCCAGCTGTGAAATTAGGTTTTAACTTTTTAGCTGCTTTGAAAACTTGATAAGGTTGAAGCAAGTATAAATGCTCCTTAGAGTCAATGGAAGGCCCACACGAAACGAAAGTATAAAAATTATTATTATCTTGACAGTTTACTGCCGAAAACATGTCAGAGAACGCATTAACAATTTGTTGAGGGGTATTTAATGTTAAATTATTGAAATACATTATATCAGGTAAACAACTCTTTTTTTAGATTGATTAACATAAGACCAAAAAGACTTTGGATTAGAGTTTACATTGGACTCAATATTTTTAATGTATTTACGAAATCCATAACGTATGTCTTTTTGAATCTTACATTAATGATAATGATGATAATGTTTCCGAAGTTTATATTGATGATAACGAATAGAATGACACAAAGAAAATTGGCGAGAAGTCAAAATCTAATATTTTAAAAAATAATGAAAATTCAAAGTCGAAGAACGAAATCAGAATGAAGGCCCGATACTTATTAGAACTGGTATTTAAGAAAGAAGCGTTGAAAAAATTTACATGGAATGGAGGACCAGTGAATGGCAAGAGGAAAGAAAATATAGAAAAATTTTCTGCATTGAATTTAGAAGGAAGACAAGCAATCACCGGTATACTAATTAAAGTTTTTGATCAAAATATTTCTTTTTAGTCATTAGTTACTTCTAATTTGTAAATGTTCTCCGCCGTCTTCTTTTTTGAACAGTAATTTTTTCTTTCTTTATGTCTATTTATTCTTCTCCTTTTTGCTTTATCCTTCTTTTTCCTTTCTTTTTCGTGTAGTAAAAATCAGTTTTTTTATTGTAAAAAATTAAAACGTTAAATAAATTTTTTTTATTAAAATATTTTAGCTTATGTGACTGCGTATGATGAGAAGTTGGGATGGAATTTTAACCACCAATCCATGATGCAGAGTATTCGAACAAAGATTGGAGGATTCAAAAAGATCTGATTTTGTTTTATTATTTTTAAAAAACAGTTAATTTTGCTAATTTCCAATTTTACTTATTTTAAATAATTAATTTGTTGGAAACATTTCTTTCTATGAATAAAAATTATTTAATTACTATGCAAATATATTAATTTTAACCGTGTAATTCTATAATATGTTAATGATAATTTGGTGGCCTTTTTTCACGCAGTCTTCATCAGTGTACCTTTCTTTATATCGTAAATCAACAAAACTAAATAATTTTTTATCTTTTATATATTCGAATAGTACTTTAAATTAATATAAACTTTTGTACGTTAAAATTTTCAATCCAGAAAATATAATTATATTCCGCTTAATCAAGTAACTAATAACTTTTTCATTTAATAAGTATTTAATTTTCAATGGAGATAAGGTGTAAATATTACTTCAAATAATCATTCTATATTTTGCTTATTTTTTAAAGTATCTATTCTGTAAAATTGCTGTTATAATATTAATTTTAAAGTTTTACTTGGTAAGTAACTTTTTGAATTATCAAAAAGTTTCAAATTTTAACTTTTTTTAAATCGCTTTCAAACTTTGTATAATTGAGTATAATTAGTATAATTGAGTATAATTGACATGTTATTTAATCACATTCTAGAATAGATTTGCCAAAAAAATGTCCTATAACTAAGATGAAAGTATAAACATGATTTTAAAAAAATTCAAAAAATCAAAATTTTATATTTTTTAATGAACTTCTTTTAAACTATCTATAATTAAGTATTACATGTTCTTTAGTCACATTTTAGCATAATGTTGCAAAAAATAGTCTCCTATAACTAAGATTTAAGTATAAAAATGTTTTCAAAAAATTTTAAAAATTGCAAATTTTAAAGTATACATTATAAAAATATTTTCAATATAAAAAAAATGAAAAAATTTTAATTGTTATTAATTACTATCAAACTTAATTCAGTAGTATTTTTTAGGGTCTTTGATTAAGATTGTGACATCAAAATAATGTAATTCATAATTATTTATCTAGTTTATTCAAAATATTCTTTAATTAAAAGAACTTCAGAAATTCTAAAAATGGAGATGTTTTATGATTTTATTTTATTTTCATTATAAACAGGCTCTAGACCCTTTTGTACAATTTTGTACTTAACAAAAAACACAATACTAATTAAAACCAAATTAACAATAGAAAACAAATCAAGGGCGTTAGACTTTAAATATTTTATTTTTCATTATTATTTTCATCATTACTAACGTCAAAAATGTTCCTTCTTAAAATCGCCTTAAACAAATTTAAATATACTTGGTTTTTAGTTTAAGCCATAAATAAATCTGCAGATGGCTACAAAAATTAATTTATTTTATGAAAATACTCTTTTTTAAGAAAATATGTTTGAAAAAACAATGTTATATACCAGTCTTTGACGGGTTTTAGTTTCTACTATAATACGTTTAACAAAGTGTCTACGAATTGCGCGGGAAAACTAATAAATAGCCGCGGAAATTTAATTTGACCAGGAAAAATCGGTAATTTTCTTACGAAATTAAAAAAGTTTTATTATATTAATTTGTTTTTAAAAACTGCTTTATACTTTAATTTTTATTGATGTAATATTTATGACAATAGACCCGAGTCAAAATTTAAGCCGTACTTTTAGCTTAAACAAAAAATACTATTCCATGAGGAGTTTCATATGAGATTGAGGGGTCAACTCTCGGATTTTTTTCAAATTTCATTTTTCAATAGAGTTTGTTGCCTTTGTAATTATCCTAAATATTAATTAAAAATATTTAATATTTTGTTAGATATTTGCATTAACAAATTAATGCAATATTTTTTTAAAACTTGAATAACTTTTTTATTTTTGCTTATAGAAAAAAGTTGTCTGAATGTTTTTTGTTTAAAATGAATTAAATTTTTTGAAAAAAAATTAATTAAATAAAAATTAACTTTTTTAGTAAATTTATTTAAAAAATAAATTTGTTTTTTAACATTTAAACCTGTTATCGGCCATCAATTAAGCTGAAAAAAATGATAAATATTGCTTACTATACTACAAAATAACATGCCAAACTTGGCAAACACGTTATTTTTTGTTTTTGAGAAAATCATTTTCAAAAATTGAAGTGCAGGTCGCCGAGCCGACTTAGCTGAAGCGACAATGGGAAATTTTCGTCTCAGGAGTCATTGTCGCGTCAGCTAAGTCTAAGGCATGAAATGAACATTTCAGTGCTTTTAGCCAAATAAACCATTATTTTTGGTAAGTTTAATGTCAGAAGTCACCAATATACATAAAGAGAGAACTCTTAATGTTAAACAAATAAAAATGTAAAATATCAACCCTCAAAAACTACCCCTTGTACAGTTAAAACCATATAGAAAAGGAAAAAACTATTTTAATCACAGAAAATATTTTTATAAATAAAATATTGACTTTTCATTTACTAATACATATGAGATGTCATATTTACCCTTACAAACAACCCCAACAACAACAACAACAAAAAGCAACCCCTTTTATATTTTAAATAAATCCAGTAAACCAGATAAATGAACAGTTTAAACAGAGAAAGACTTTTGAAAATCGACTGGAAGTAATTATTTAATCTTCCGTGATTTTCAGTGCAATGTTCAAAATAAAAAAGTACCCTTATGAAAAAAACCACCCCTTAAGATTTAAAGTGAAAAAAGTAAAAAATCCATTTCAACCAAAGAAAACTATTAAAAATAGTAAACAGTTTATTATGTTTGTAGTTGTTAAAGAAACTACCTCCTACATGTAACAAAAATAAAATATTATTTTAAATATTCGACGCTATTTATAATAAACATCCCTCTAAGTATTAGGCTCATAGAAAGAAAATAACTCATTGAAGATATTGCATGTCTTTAGGCTTGTGAAAACTCTCAAATGTTTTGTTTCAATCTTATTATATTGTTCAAAAACAT
Source organism: Leptopilina myrica (nomen nudum) (assembly GCA_032872475.1). Lineage (NCBI taxonomy): Eukaryota > Metazoa > Arthropoda > Insecta > Hymenoptera > Figitidae > Leptopilina > Leptopilina myrica (nomen nudum). The sequence continues at coordinate 13,636,950 of CM065462.1, read as the reverse complement.
GCCTGCATTCGCTAGAAAAACATTTTCTACCCAGAGTACGCCACGTGGAGGCTGCAGGTACAAGATTTTGTACTCCTTTTCTTGTTAAAAAAAAAATCTCACCTATTTACATATCTCACCTATTTACATATATACAAGTTGCACTTAGTAGCAAATCTTATTTTAAGGACTTTGCTGCAATGCATCCAAAAAAACTATTCATTGACAGAGTTGTTTCTGTTTCCTGCATCTAACACGCTGTCCAAAAGATCCGTCCAAGGGTATTTCACGTGTTCTTCGTGACGAGCATATCCGAAGTACCATAAAACACTTGCAACGTGAGCACAAGTACCTAAAGTTCTTGCACCCGACTTACAAGTGCAATAGTAACCACGGATAGGTTGCTGCTGTTCACCTCTATTTTCTTCAAGATCATAAAGTATCCATAGCTGACGTCACGTAGCATTTCGAAATCTGGAATAAATGCGCATTCTTATTAAACCAGGTTCATTCATCAAAGCATCTAGTTGTAATTCTTCATTACCATCTCTATGGACTTTATCCTGAATATAAGATGGTGCCAAGTTTACTTGGTATACCCCGAATGTCAAGTGACGCAAATACTCCATAGAAAGATGAGGAAAATATGTAAGATCGTTTTCGTTTAAATGCACCCACTGTGCGTTTCTTCGGAAAAGTTCCTCTTCTTCAATCCTTGTTTTTAATTCATTTGCTGTTTCAGCTTTTAATAACATTTCTGTTGCTAATTCAACTGTAGCTACTTCCATTTCTATTAAACCACGATATTTATTTATTATCGCGCCAGCAATGCGATAAAAATCACCAAGATGAGGAACATGTGTCATTGATATGGGTTTACCAAATATTTTAAAAATAGATTGCAAGTGCCCGTTTCGCGATTCTACTAACCATCTTATTTTTGTGATTAACCGAGCTTCGTTCGCATCCTCAGTAGAGAATTGTCGTTCATTACGACCCAACAACGGTGGCATTTTGGGTATTAAACCCATCCGTTCAAGAAAAGGAATCGCATCGCGATACCCTCTATCAACAATAATTATATCGCCTTCGTCTAACCATTCTCTGATTTGAGCACCATCTCTTTCACATTCTTGTATTAAAATGTTGGCGTCGTTATTTCGTGCGTCTGAAAAGTATGGTCCGTGAATGTCAAGGATGTATCCATTCGTTGACACCATAAGAATGGGCTTAACAAGATGACAACTCTTGTGAAGATTAAACGATTGTCGTAAAGCTTGAAAATTGCTAGATTTCCCAATTTTTGCGTAAGTACCGTCGATGATGACAATTGCTTTACGATTTTCTGGTGTCGGATTGTATAATGTATTTGCAAAATCAGGTACATATCTCTCTATGAATTCTTGTCTCGTTATTGCGTTAAGTCCAATGTTTTGAGGAACAAATGATTCCATTAAAAATATTCTTACTTTACTAACAGCCATATTAACACTTTGTCTGCTGGGATAATTAAAAACAACTGAAAGAAATTCATCTGGTAGACCTTGCCGCATTTTGCATAAAAATACTAAAAGGTCTTTCTTTGAAATATATCTCTGACCTGGTACCAGTTGCGCTGGATCGAATAGAGAATATAAATCTCGAAATTGTTCCTTAGTTATTGGAGAAAATGATTTGAACTGATCGTCCGAAAAATCGCTTTCATCTACGAATTTTTTTTTCGAATTTTTTTTTCACAGAACCGCTGAGACCATTTAAAAACTTTAATAACTGAGGACCTTTAATACAATAAAATCTATTCATAAAACGAAGATGTTGCATGAGAACTGCAGGGATGAAACCGTGTTCATCTAAATGCTCTGGACAACACCTAACATTTTCTTGAACGTAAATGTCTTTCAGGACAAAAATGTTAACACGACATTCGTCTGAAAGTCGTACTACATTATCTATCCGATTGCAAATAAGGCACGTATGGCTCGATGTTTGCGTTAAGACATTAAGTCTTAAACAAGATGGATTATTTTCATTTTCATTAACTTCAATATTAATAAGTCGCTTGCATGTTATGCATACACGTGTATTAATACCAATTGCAAGCGGTGGAAAGCCTCTTTCTTCTCGACAACGAATTGCAATTTCGCTCTTATCAACATTTTCTTCTCCTTCAATAGATGACATTTGTCTAGGTTGAAAAACTGCATTACAAACATAGCAACGCATTTTGTTTATATTATTATTTACTTCAAGGTAGGAACACCAGTGCAATTATCGAAATGTACAATAGTATAAAGTAAGTATTGCAAAATACCCGCAATCTGAAACAACGATGCTATGCTAATATCTTTGAAAAATCAATCAAACTCTAAAAATGTGTTTAAATAATGTACTCTACAATGTTTTAAACAATGATTAACATATTCTTAATCCAGATATTGTAGGATATACAGTAAGCTGGTAACAAATGTTGCCTTTCAAGCGATGTCATGAGCTGATGAAAGAAATCATATATGTGACGCTCCAAAGCGAAAGGGACCATCTTCAAAATAATATCAGGCGCAGTCTTCCGTGCGCAGAACACAACACAAAGACGGAGCCATATGATATTAGGAAGATTGTATGTACTGCTTATGCTATACTTACTTTATACTATTCTACATATCGATATTCGCACTGGTGTTCCTACCCTTTCACCATTTGGCGTCATTCACACGAAAACACATATATAGTCAATACAGTTTAAAGGCAAGAATTACATACTATACGATTTTTAAACATAATAAACTGTTTACTATTTTTAATAGTTTTCTTTGGTTGAAATGGATTTTTTACTTTTTTCACTTTTAATCTTAAGGGGTGGTTTTTTTCATAAGGGTACTTTTTTATTTTGAACATTGCACTGAAAATCACGGAAGATTAAATAATTACTTCCAGTCGATTTTCAAAAGTCTTTCTCTGTTTAAACTGTTCATTTATCTGGTTTACTGGATTTATTTAAAATATAAAAGGGGTTGCTTTTTGTTGTTGTTGTTGTTGTTGGGGTTGTTTGTAAGGGTAAATATGACATCTCATATGTATTAGTAAATAAAAGTCAATATTTTATTTATAAAAATATTTTCTGTGATTAAAATAGTTTTTTCCTTTTCTATATGGTTTTAACTGTACAAGGGGTAGTTTTTGAGGGTTGATATTTTACATTTTTATTTGTTTAACATTAAGAGTTCTCTCTTTATGTATATTGGTGACTTCTGACATTAAACTTACCAAAAATAATGGTTTATTTGGCTAAAAGCACTGAAATGTTCATTTCATGCCTTAGACAGGGGGTACTTTCACCCCCTGTTTTCAGCCAAACAAGTGAAGTTTTGAGTTTAACAAAATTATATCTTTAATTAGGACACTTAGAACTACTAATTCTGAAAATTTGAACAAAATTAACGGTAAGCCAATTCCAATGCATTTTGTGCGGGGTCCTTTGGCAAACACGTTATTTTTTGTTTTTGAGAAAATCATTTTCAAAAATTGAAGTGCAGGGAGCAAGTCGACTTAGCTGACGCGACAATGACTCCTGAGACGAAAATTTCCCATTGTCGCGTCAGCTAAGTCGGCTCGGCGACCTGCACTTCAATTTTTGAAAATGATTTTCTCAAAAAACAAAAAATAACGTGTTTGCCAAGTTTGGCATGTTATTTTGTAGTATAGTAAGCAATATTTATCATTTTTTTCAGCTTAATTGATGGCCGATAACAGGTTTAAATGTTAAAAAACAAATTTATTTTTTAAATAAATTTACTAAAAAAGTTAATTTTTATTTAATTAATTTTTTTTCAAAAAATTTAATTCATTCTAAACAAAAAACATTCAGACAACTTTTTTCTATAAGCAAAAATAAAAAAGTTATTCAAGTTTTAAAAAAATATTGCATTAATTTGTTAATGCAAATATCTAACAAAATATTAAATATTTTTAATTAATATTTAGGATAATTACAAAGGCAAACAAACTCTATTGAAAAATGAAATTTGAAAAAAATCCGAGAGTTGACCCCTCAATCTCATATGAAACTCCTCCCATATTTCAGATGTAAGTATAAAAATGTTTTCGAAAAATTAAAAAAAAACGAAAAAATTATCTGTTTATAAGAGAAAATGTTTGGAAAAATTATGCTAAAATTTGAACAAATAACATGTAATAATGAATTATAGATCATTTAAAAGCAATTTATTAAAAAATATAAAATTTGAAAAATTTCGTTTTTTTAATTTTTTGAAATATTTTTATACTTACATCTTTGTTAAAGGACATTATTTTTGGCAAAATTTTGGCATCATTCGTCTCACACAGTCTGCACATAGGTGAGACTTTGTTTCCTATTTTATGCTGATGATAGTTCAAAATCCCATGTCCTGTAAAGAGTCGGACAATGGTTCTAACTCTGATATTATCGAGTTTTAGGAGATCGCTCGCTCGCCTCTTGTTGGGCACTAAACCCAATAGAGCCTTCGCTTGCCTTCCCACCCCAATGCCCGCCCAATACTTTTCATGTTCCCTTTGACCCCATCTTTCAATGACTTCCTTAATCATCCACACAAATACTAATCCTTTTGCCCCTTGTCCCTTTTTGAATGGACATTTGGGCACAAGTTAAAATCACGCAGACCTCGGTCTGCCAAACCGTGGCATATTGTCCTAGTGACTCAGCCACTTTAATGCAGCCAGTTTTTCGATATATTCCGAAGCCTGCACCGCAATCCATCTTGGAGCCGTCCGTGTACCACACCTTGTCCCCAAGTGGAAACCCCTTCTTCCAGTCTAATCTGGAAGGTATTATTATCTGGAAGCGAGGTATAAATTTCACCCTCTTGATCATCCTGTTTTGCACCATACTTAATTCTGGAATTGATAGGATTGAATTAGCCTGTAATACCCCTAAAAACCATTGCTTGGAGTTGGTCCAGTTTCTCTTTGACCGTGATCAATTGAGTCCTAGACCACCAAACCACCACCGCGTGAAGAAACCTGGGTTTTAGAATCATCTGATAGAGCCAATTGACCATATTGGGTCTTAGTCCCCACGATGACCCTATCGCCCTTCTACACGCAGAAAGTCCAGTCTGACTGCACCAATTCTTGACAATCTTGAGTGCACTTTCTGTAAGCTCTAAAAGGGTCTCAATTGAGTGCCCTCTTATAATTATAAGGAAATCACCGCATAGCTTTGCGTATAATATCCCTGATTATTGAGTTTCCTAATCAACTCATCTGCCACTAAGCACCACAATAGAGGAGAGAGAACTCCTCCTTGTGGTCATCCTTTTGAGACGACGCCTGTTAGCCTGGCCTCATCATATTCTGCTTCGAGAGCTCTCTCGCGAAGCATGCTGTCGATCCATTTAATTAGTGGCTCGGGCACGCCTCGCTTTCTGGCTGCCCTGCAGATAGCGTCGCTAGAGGTGTTAGGGAAGGCACCTTCAATATCAAGAAAGGTACCCACCGCATAACCCCCTCTGCCAATTTGCTCCTCTATTCTACCGACTGCAGAGTGGAGGGCTGATTCTACTGAGAAACCTGCTCTATACGCATGTTGTCCCGAGTGCAAGGGATAATCCCTCAGACACTCCTGTCTAATAAAATTATCCACCAGTTTCTCTAACTCCTTTAATATAAAGGAGGTTAGACTGATCGGTCTCAAGTCGATCACAGCAGTATACCCTGTGCGACCGGTCTTCGGGATAAACACCTCTCGTCCTTTTCCAGGACTCTGGTGTATAACCAAGAGCAATAAACGCTCTCATAATTTTACACAGGGGTAATCTAATACAATCCAATCCTTTTTGTAAAATTACCGGATATATACCGTCCTCCCATGAGGCTTTAAACGGTTTGAAAGAGCCTATTGCCGAATCAATACCCTCCCGAGTCACAACTCTGGCTGCAGGTTTCCAGTGTTCCCTGTTTCCTCGGGCTCTACGTGGACCCCCGTCAAAGTCATGTAACGTTCTCTCCTTAAAGTCCGGGAAGTTAGCTTCCATCAGATTCTTTAAGCAGTCTTTTTTATCCTGAGCATATTGCTCATTAGATAACTTAATGGTAGATAGTTTTGCCAAAGGATCTTTAGCCAGAACTTTATGGAGTCTTGATGCTTCAGGTACTCTTTCGATTCCTTCGCAAAAAATCCTCCAGCTATCACCCCGTGCTTTATCTACCTCTTTCTTATAAGAATTACGAGCTGCATGGTAATTATCCCATGCTTGCTGATTCTTACGTTTCTTGGCTTTATTAAAAAGCTTTCTTACTGTTTGCCTGTGACCCTCCAAACAGGAGCTCCACCACGTATTACTCCTGTTGGTATCCACCTTTTTGGCTACACAGTTTCTCTCAAAGGAGCCGACAACCGAATCTCGCAGATATTCCGCTGCGAGTTCTAACTCTTCATACGTTCCGTACGAGGTGGGGACGTGATCCATGGAGACCTTGAGGTCCTCAGTAAATGAGTCCCAATTAGTACTCCTAGGGTCACGTCTCCACTTATGTTCTCGATCTTTCGATTCCAGTCTGAATGTGATAAGTCTGTGGTCCGAGAGTTAATCTTCGTCAGATACTCTCCAGTCCCTCACACCACCCCACACAGACTTAAAGCAGATCGTAATATCCAATACCTCCCTCCTATTAACAGTAACGAAGGTTGGCTCATTTCCCTGATTTAAAATTTCTAAATCTGTATCTATCAGAAAATCTAGTAGATTTCTGCCTCTGTCGTTAATGTCAGTGCTACCCCAAACTACATGGTGCGCATTGGCATCACAACCTAATACCAAAGGGAGACGTTGCTGTTGACAAAATTCTACCAACTTTTCCACCTCTTTTGGTGGCGCAGGTTCTGCCTCCGAACCCGAATTATTTAATTTGCGTACATTGAATCCCAGAAGCAGCCATTTTAAGGCTGATTCACGGTCTCCTCAGCCGCGTCCCTACCCTGAGCACTTTGCTCAGCAGCTGCGGCTGTCCCTGGCCTTGGCACTCTTAGAGTGATTTGGCCAAGTCCAAAGCACAGTTTACACAGCCGAGCCAGGAGAACCCCTATGTCGCTCTCCGGTACTCCTAACGCGAGAGTCCAGCCCCCAGCCGAAGCTTGGTCCATCTTTCCCTCACCACACGAATACACCCTCCAATTGGATGTATCCACCCCGGTATTTTGTCTTCCGAGGTTTTTAAGAATTGAGGCCTGGTTCACCCTTGATCAGAATCCAGGCACTCTACGAAGACAGCTCCTCTGGTGAGCCGAACTTCTCCAAAACGAGGATAGGGTCCTGCTTCGTCCCCTTCAATCTCCCCATGAATAGCTATCCTCAGCTGGTCAAGATGCTCTGTTGTCATCACAACCCTGGGATAGCCTTCCGCAATGATCGCCCCAGAAAGTGACGATCTTGCATTCTGCGAAAAAGATGCGGTCTCCGCATGTGGTCCCCTCATCCTTTTCTTTGGCATGATCTGGTTAGGGGAAGCCTTCTGCGAGTCCTGCCGCCTTTTAGACGTCAAAGCCCCAGACGAGACCCCTTCACTCCCAGAAGCACTCACCCCCCAGGGCAAGATCTCCAAAGTGTTGCCCAACCCTGTCCACTTGTTGCACGGTTGAGTCCTATATGGTCCTCTCACCAGCAACAAGCGAATCACGCACTCCAGTGTTGCGATCCTCCAAAGGAAGCTCTGCAACACTTTCGTGCTCAGAATTTTAATTTATATCTTGATTAGTAGTATCCATATTTGGTCCTACGAGTACAGAGGAAAGAAAGGTCCATCCTTAGAGAGCCTCAATCTAAGGATAAGGCTAGTTACATCCAAGAGGTCGTCTGGTATCTTGGAGTCTCGTTTACGATACCTCCAGTCAAGGCCCCTCAATGGGGACGGGCGTCCAGAAGACGGGCCCTTCCAGTAACACAACCGCTCCCAAGCTTTACGAGAGCTAAGTTGTGCCCAGCGATGGTCGTCCACCCCGCCCCCCGGAGGAACTCGAAGGATTTGATGACCCTGATATCATTCATCCATGGACACGAGTTCATCACGGATTGGGTGGCGAGACTCGCGCCTCAATCACCATGGCACAGCCAAACGAGCCATGGAAGGGTTTCTTCTTGGTCAGACTCCCCCCAACAGGAAATCTTTATAATGAACCCGCGGTTAAGCTTCTGTTCATCCCGTCTCTCCCGATAACCTCTCGAAATTCTTGAGCGGCCGACCCATTGTGAAGGGTTTGCCCCCTCAATCGCCACGAGAGACATCGAAAAGTAGTTTCCTGATGGGAAAAGAGACCCTCAAGCTCTCCCACCAACAACAAGGTCCTAAAACCCCTAGGGAGGGATATTTATAAAACTGTATGTAATTTATATAAACGTTAAAATATTAATAAAAAATAAATTTAAAAATTGTATTTAAATTGTATATAAAATTAATTCAATTTTTCCACATGGAGATGCCAAAGACGATGAGGTGAAAAATGAAGAATTAAGAGAAATTGATGCTGACGACAAAGAATATTATTTAAACTAATTTTTCTAATATTTACTATCTCTTGACCGTTAAGATCTCCTAGGGAATCCAATGCTCTAATGCTCGATACTCTCGTATGTACAATTCTACTACGAGGTCGTCACTGACAAAACGATTCTTAAGACACTGTACAGTCTTCTCATAATTTGCTCCAATATGCGGGAAACTACAAAGCAAATCGTGCGCCCTGGAGCCCTGAACTGTGGTCAGCAGGAGATATTGGAATTTATCCTCCTGACGTATGCCTTCATTATTGTTAATTTCTTGGAATTGGCTCCAGAACGGAAGCCATTCCTTTATGTTTCCGGTGAATTTAGGTAATTCGATGACTCGCAATTTTATGTTCGCCTTTTCTTGGATTCTGATAGTATTTGTCGCTTGCTCAACATTTTGTACCTCTGGGACGATCACCTTTGCTCTTGCTATGAGAAAATTCTGTTGATATACATCTTTTGTCTCTATTTCCAACTCTATCTCATCGTCGTCTACTTCAGAAAATACGAGCTCCTTGTTATACGCGCCATGTGCTTCGTTTAAGTCAGACATCTTCATTTCTAATAATTGGAAAAACACGCGTACTTTTTTAGAGTCCTGTCACGGTCGCCAGATGTTTCAAATTCAGGGTTCTCAAATAAATATACCACTAATTTATGATTAATAAAATATAAAACAGTTAATTTATTATCTTCACTGAACTAATATACATTTATTTTCCAGCGCATTTTTTCAGGTCTCGTTTCGTGTTGTTAAAATTCTGGAATTTACAGAGTGCTATATTACTATCGGGTGAAAAAGTATAGAGCCCTCACCTTAAAATCTTATAACTAGGTTAAAAAAATCGTATAGAAATAAAACAATTTAGACATGATAGATAAACTATTTCCACGTTTCTAGAGAAAACACAAAGAACCAAAAGAATTGTTCGTTGGTTATGAATTTTTGAAGATGAAAAATACATGGTTTGCCTCATGATCTTAACAAATGTCTACTTTGCAGACTTATATCTCAAGAAATAAAACAACTATTGCTTTACGGATTTTTCTCTATATTGTTTACAACCGTCTAAAATATAATGTTTTAAAAAATAATTAAAATTTCATTAAACTGAAAAGATTATTTAAATAAAAAATTATCTTCGTTGCACATAATAGCTTAAATTCGAAACAAACTTAAAGTGATGCAACGTTAGCTTCTGATGATAAGAATTAATTTTTTTTATTAAATTAAAGATTTGTTTTTAAAAATCTTTTCAGTTTTTTTTATTACTCCATTAAAATAAGGTGTAGGTAATCTCAAGTCTAATTATTAAAGGCCTCAAATTTAAAATGTGTTCCTTTCTACCTACTCCCTTGAAAAATCTCTGAAAAAAGTACAGTGAATTGTAAATCAGGAGGAAGAATAGAAAAATATTTTTCAATTTCATTATCAAAAGTCTACTTTGCATAATTTTTATTTTGTCTGTGTTCGGTACCATAAAATGCAACAAAGATAACTTTTTATTTTCTATTAAAATAATCTCGTTAGTTTAATAAAATACTAATATTTTTTAAACATTATATTTCAGTAGGGTTTAAACAATAAATAAAAAAACAGCGAAGCAATAGTTGCTTTATTTTTTGAGATACAAGCCTAAAAATTTGATACTTGCCAAAATCATGAAAAAACCATGTATTTTTCATTTTCAAAAATTCGTTAAAAACGCAACAGTTTTTTCGGTTCCTTCGCTTTATGTAAAGAAACCTATCATGTCATGTCATGAAAATAAAATGTTTATTTAAATCTCCGTGCAATATAATGTTAACTCAAAAATTCGTGCTATACCAAGGGGTGAACAACTCGTGAATTATGGTGTACACTTGTATTAAATTACCAATGTAAATTACCATGAATTACCTTGAATTACTGAATTATTATTGGAAAAATATCTCCGGTCATAATAAATTAGATTTCCGGAAATTTTCCGGAAATTAATTAAATTTGGTTTAATTACAAACTTTTAATCTGAAATAATTAAATCAAATTAACACACAAAAAAATGGATTTATGTTTATGAGAAAAAAAATTATCAAATATTAAATATAGTTTTTGATTAAAAAAGATTCGAAAAATGAAGGGTTAGAATGTCTCGCTTATTTACGGAAGAAAAAAATCTTCCGGAAAAATATCTCCTGTCAAAATAAATTAGATTTCCGGAAATTAATTAAATTTGGTTTAATAATAAACTTTTAATCTGGAATAATTAAATCAAATTGACACACAAAAAAATGGATTTACGTTTAAGAGAAAGAAAATTATAAAATATTAAATGTACTTTTTGATTAAAAAAGATTCGAAAAATGAAGGGTTAGACTGTCTCGCTTATTGACGGAAGAAAAAAATCTTTCGGAAAAATATCTTCGGTCAAAATAAATTATATTTCTGGAAATTTTCCGGAAATTAATTAAATCTGGTTTAATTATAAACTTTTAATCTGAAATAATTAAATCAAATTGACACACAAAAAAATAGATTTATGTTTATGAGAAAAAAAATTATCAAATATTAAATATAGTTTTTGATTAAAAAATATTTGAAAATGAAGGGTTAGATTGTCTTGTTTATTTGCGGGATAAAAAAATCTTCCTGAAAAATATCTCCTGTCAAAATAAATTAGATTTCCGGAAATTAATAAAATTTGGTTTAATTATAAACTTTTAATATGGAATAATTAAATCAAATTGACACACAAAAAGATGGATTATGTTTATGAGAAAATAAATTATCAAATATTGAATATACTTTTTGATTAAAAAAGATTCGAAAAATAAAGGGTTAGAATGTCTCGCTTATTTGGGGAAGAAAAAATCTTCTGGAAAAATATCTTCTTTAAAAATAAATTAGATTTTCGGAATTTATTAAATTTGGTTTAATTATAAACTTTTAATCTGGAATCATTAAATTAAATTGACACACAAAAAAATGGTTTTATGTTTATGAGAAAAAAAATTATCAAATATTAAATGTATTTTTTGATTAATAAAGATTCGAAAAATGAAGCGTTAGATTGTCTCGCTTATTTGCGGAAGAAAAAATCTTCCGGAAAAATATCACCGGTCAAAATAAATTACATTTCCGGAAATTTTCGGCAAATTAATTAAATTTGGTTTAATTACAAACTTTTAATCTGGAATAATTAAATTAAATTGACACACAAAAAATGGATTTACGTTTATGAGAAAAAAAATTATCAAATATTAAATATACTTTTTGATTAATAAAGATTCGAATAATGAAGTGTTAGATTGACTTGTGTATTTGCTGGAGAAAAAAATCTTCCTGAAAAATATCTCCTGTCAAAATAAATTAGATTTCCGGAAATTAATAAAATTTGGTTTAATTATATACTTTTAATATGGAATAATTAAATCAAATTGACACACAAAAATTAATTTATGTTTATGAGAAATAAAAATTATCAAATATTAAATGTACTTTTTGATTAATAAAGATTCTAAAAATGAAGGGTTAGATTGTCTCATTTATTTGCGAAAGAAAAAAATCTTCCGGAAAAATATCTCCGGTCAAAATTTAATTTGGTTTACTTATATACTTTTAATATGGAATAATTAAATCAAATTGACACACAAAAAAATAGATTTATGTTTGTGAGAAAAAAAATTATCAAATATTAAATATAGTTTTTGATTAAAAAATATTTGAAAATGAAGGGTTAGATTGTCTTGTTTATTTGCGGGATAAAAAAATCTTCCTGAAAAATATCTCCTGTCAAAATAAATTAGATTTCCGGAAATTAATAAAATTTGGTTTAATTATAAACTTTTAATATGGAATAATTAAATCAAATTGACACACAAAAAGATGGATTATGTTTATGAGAAAATAAATTATCAAATATTGAATATACTTTTTGATTAAAAAAGATTCGAAAAATAAAGGGTTAGAATGTCTCGCTTATTTGGGGAAGAAAAAATCTTCTGGAAAAATATCTTCTTTAAAAATAAATTAGATTTTCGGAATTTATTAAATTTGGTTTAATTATAAACTTTTAATCTGGAATCATTAAATTAAATTGACACACAAAAAAATGGTTTTATGTTTATGAGAAAAAAAATTATCAAATATTAAATGTATTTTTTGATTAATAAAGATTCGAAAAATGAAGCGTTAGATTGTCTCGCTTATTTGCGGAAGAAAAAAAATCTTCCGGAAAAATATCTCCTGTCAAATCAAATTAGATTTCCGGAAATTTTCCGTAACAAAATTAACTTTCGGAAGAGAAATAATTTCCGGAAATTTTGCGGAAATTTTCCGGAAAGTTTTTAAATTCCTTTCACATGGGTACTTACGTTTATTACACAATATTCGTTGATAAAGTACGGCAAAGTCGTTATATTTAGGTTCTTTATTGATTTCGTTTCAAGTGAAGGAAACTTAAAGTTTGTTATTTTACACTTATGTAACTTTCTCAACTTTGTAAGAGTTTTGCTACAAATTATTATTTTAAGTGTTAAATTATTTATTTTGCACCTTTTTACGGGAAAGAAACTTGTTTCTAAGTGATAAATAATCTAACTTGCACCTTTTTACGGAAAGAATACAGTAACTCGCGTTTAAACTGAAGGGTCGCTTTACAATGATATTATTCGCTCTGAATTACACTGGAACTTTTGACAATTGCTCTGATTTTTGCATCAGCTTATATAGTTTCTAATCTAATGCATTTTAGGGAAGCTAAGTGGTGGAAGCATTGTGTTTTGGGTGTTTTCGCCACACGCCGTTTTAGACACGTACGACATGCACTGTTTTAGACACGTACGATTGCAATATTATAATTTTATTCTATTACTCTTTCCTTCTTTTAATTATTTCAACTTATAATTGTTAATAATTCCAATCATTGCTAAATTCAAACATCAAGTTAACATTTACGACTTTGCAAATAGTTAACGAGATATCAGTAAATATATGTTATTAAAACGTGAAGTGTACCACCTGGGCTGTTTCGTCCGTTTTAATCTTGTGAAGAATAGAAGACCGGAAGTTGACGTCCCCAGAGGTCAGTATCTCACTTTCTAGTGAATGAATTTTAAAATAGAAAAATATTTGATTATAATTTTAATATACAAAAGATAATTAATTTTTTGTGAAGTTAATAGAAAAAGTTTTAAAAAATTTTTCTTAAAATAATTTTTGAAAGTATAAAAATTTTTATTTTAAAAGTTTTTATAAAAATAATTTCATATAAAATAATGATAAATAAAAAAAATTAAATATTTTATTTTAAATTTTAAGTAATAAAAAGTAAAATAGCCCTAAAGAAACTGAATTTTTAATTCTATTTATTTAAAATTTACATTTATTACACATAAATAAATACCTACATCTTGTTATGAAATATAGATATAGAATTAAGTAATTAAAATAATTTGTATTATTGTCAATATGAATACAATTAAGAAAATTGCTACAAATATGAATAATAATAATAATAATATTTCATGTAGGCAATTTGTATAATTTAAAACTCAAAATGAGATTTTTTAAATTTGTTTAAAAATCAAACTAAGGTGAATATACTACTTTGTATAAATATACATAAAAATTATTACAAATTCATTCAGATAATTATTTTGCATTCGATAAAAATTTCCAGAACCTTTTAAAGTTAGAATTCAGTGACAGGTTTTTTTCATCTATTATTGTAACAGAGAGAAACTGAGAGTACGCACGTAATGCAAAGCATGCTTTCCTTTGAAAGTCTGCCCCCTCGTGGCCAAAAGTCCTAAGCTTAGGTGGTTAGCTATATATATTGCCTAAATAGGTGAGATCGCACACATATGTCAAATGTAATGGCTAAGCCGAATTATAATCGGAATCGCTCGTGATCACTCGTAAAATTGAAAAAGAGGAGGATAGCGAAATTTGTGTTTCCTTCTTCTATTCATTTTTACACTATTACGACATAATAATTATAACAATAATTAATATAAGTAATAAGTAAAACAATAATAATAAAAATTAAAATTAATTGAACTAAAAACAAAAGTTAAATTAAAATAAATTAATTTTTTTAAAATAATTATTATTATGAACATTCCAATTGAAAAAATTAATTAGGTACTGTTTGTTAAAATTGATTTTAATTTTGTTTAGTTTTTCTCGAATAAATTTTGATACTGTAAAATTATTAGTAGTAAAAAATATAATTTTGTATCAAAAAAAATTATTTAATTATTATTAACTACACGTTGATAAACACCAAATAATTCTATACAATTAAATATGCAGTTTTCAGAAAAACTATATGCCTTTAAATTAAATGCACTACAAAATTTTTCAAATTAAATTTTTTTAACTTTGAATTTCTGAGTGATATTTTGGTTTTTAGTTGGAAAATTTTACTTTTCCAATCTACAACCTTTAAAAAATGTTTCATTTTTTTGATTTTGTGAAAACAATTTTTTTCGATTCTTTCCTTCGGCTCTAACTTCAGAAACCCTTGCAATTTAATTAATAAAATAATTATTTTACCAATAAATAGTCATTTTTACTAACTTATTAGTAAAATGTATCAATTTATTAATTAGTTATTATATTAACGTAAAATTTATTATTAAAAAGTCAGTCACTGATTCAAATTATAGTAAGCAGTACTAATAATTTGTATTTAATTCATTCTTGTTTTTTCCTGATTTCCAGATATAGAATTTATATTTTTTAAGAATATTCTCATTTTTAAAAATTGCAATCACAAATCTTAAAAAATTCAATAATTTAATTATTTAAAATTAATTAATTTAACATGTTATAAAGTTCAATTATTTATTGAAAGAAATTTAAAAAGTCTAAAGCAGGGTGGCCACAAGTTTTAGTCGAGGGGCTGTTCACTCAAAATCCAATTGAACAATATTCGAAAAATGAATAAAGATTTTATAAAATTCCTAATAATTTGAGTAATTTCTGTTCTAAAAGTAAGAAAAATAGTACTTTCACATTATTCAAAGTACTTGGTAGAAACGTATAAACAGATTATTTAATTCTGCCGTTTAGTAGTATTTCAAGCAACTACCGTAATTCGCGCGTACTCTTGCGTTTACTTGAATGGATTCACATGGAATCGCATGGAATCGTGAGGACTATGCTTTAGATTCGAACGGATTCGGTATGGAATTGCTGGTATTTATATTATATTCACAAATTCCCACTTTAGATTGTCTTGTGTCACAGAATAAATAAAATATATTCGGACGGTCTATAAATCACGTGATGTTTTTTACTATTTTCTACCCCCCCCCCCACGTAATACACTATTGCATGTATTAGCGCCATTTTATCTGCCGGGCGTGATAAATTTGTTGACCTAATTTAATTAAAATTTTGAAAAGTGTTGAACTTATATTCAAAACATTAAGAAATTATTTATAATAGTTTTTATTTAAAATAATTGATATTAATTAAGTAATTATTTAAAATTTAAATACGAATTTATTAATATAAAATATTAATAAATTATTATTAATTAGGGAACTATTATTAATTATGTTATTTTATAGATAATAAAATTGAAAACAATAAGACTGTATTATCCTTTTATTAATAATTAATAATTATTAATCCCAATAGAAAGAAAAACATTTAAGTACGCACAATTTTTTAAAAATTAAATAATAATAATTGAATATACACATTGGGGAAAATCGAGATAAAATACCTACTTTTCATCAGTTTTAAAAAATAATTTTTTTTAATTGTTAATTAATGTAGGAGGACGTAATTAAGGTAGGTAGGAATTTTTGTACAACATTTATTTTTTTTAATCTTTTCTCGTATATTAACATTATAATATTTCACAACCTTTTATATTATAAAGACTAATTTTACAAGCTTTGTTTAATAACATTCTAAACATTGGTATCTAAAGACAATCCAGTCTGTATTACTTCTGGTGAAGGAATTGTTGCTCTATATTGTTGAATTGGTAGATAGCCATGAACATCCATTTCAATCATCATCAATTTACCACAATCGTTTATATTAAACCAATGGCATAAAATGCCAATTTTTTTTATTTCCAATAACGTTGGCATAGTTATTTGAAAATTCGACACTTTTCCAAGTTTTACCATCTACATAAGCGAAGCCAAGGACCAAACCAATTAAACAATTCTCACTATCAATTTTTTTAAATAAACACCAATCTTCCACAAATATTTTTTCTGATTTATGAATATCACATACAGGCGTTATATTTGATGCAGAATATTTTTCATATTCGGATGTCCTTACTCTTTGTAATCTATCATTACTTAATTTTGAATTGTTAGAATTTAGAAGCCAACAAATGGAGGATTTTCTAACAACATGCTCTTTTCCACTAGAGTCTTTAACTACTGTGAATGGACTATCTTGTCGAATTTGTGTGTTATCTTGTGAGAAATCTCTTAACTCTAATGTTCCTGTAATATTGGATAAAATCATTAAATCCTGTAAAACTTGTTCAGATTGTAAGACATCATCATTATTATTTTCTGTATTTTCTGAAAAGTCTTCGTTATTTGAAATTTCTTCGTTATCGATATCCTCAATATCTTCGTTGCACACATTAATATTTCGAATTTGGATATCATTAGCTTCACTTATATCTACAGTCATGCCCAATGAACTAGACATTAAGTGTGCATCTTTCTTTGCGCGTTCAAGTACATCTTTGATAGTTGAATTATCAGGAAGTATTACATTTTTATCCAATAAAACTGAAGGAGAATTTATTTCCTTATCTTAAATTTCATTTGACTAGTTAAAATGTTTTGTTAATGGAAAAAGCAGATTTTCAGATTCACTTTGAAAGTCCATGACAGAAATATCTGCTTGTAATTGAATTCGTTGAATTCTATGTATCGTCTCTAACAGACTGCAATTTACTACTGTTGAGAATGTGGTACTAGTAGACCGAAGATTTCGAAAAAAGCTTTCGCATTGTTGGCTACCAAACTGCCAAATTAAAAAATGTTTCACTGATTTCTCTTTGATACATTGGAAAATTGAAATTAGCATACTATGTGCATTTAATTCAATGCATAAGTAAGCATTTGCTGTTATACAATTATTTGTCACAGAGTAATCCAATTTAGAATTCAGCCACGCTCTCCATAATCGTAGAAAGAATACACTATACCATAAGTAGTATATTCTATCAATAACTGTTATTGATACGGATAGATAGGAATTCAGTACGTAATAAGTAATTTTCAAATATTCTCTGGTACCTTCGCTACCCGGCACATGATTTTCCAATAATGCCCAAATTTTTGGGTCACAAATTTTAATTACAGAACCAAAATTCATTTTGTCTCTTGGTGATAAGTCACTTTGAGTCAAAAGGTGTTTATCTTTGGAAACAGTATTTATCAAAATTTGTAAATTTCCAGAAGAAATAATAAAATGTCCTAAAGGCATTATTATTGAATATTTTAATAAGCGACATCTTAATTTTGCACCAATGTGTACTGTATCTTGAGTACAGAGTAAATTTGGCAAAATTGCTGCGTGAAATTCCGGGATCGAATAATTGTTTTCAATGTCATCAAAATTAGGAAGTTCAAGGCCAAGATTCATTTTTTGGCGCATAGCTTTTAGTAACCGCGAATCACCATCAGAAGAGATACCAGCTACTTTAATACCCTGGCCATTTAGCTCTCGACATATAAATTTCCAACGGTTAAGAACATCTTGGAAATTAAACTTATTATCAGTTCCAAATAAACACAAGCAAAAGCAAGGCGCGTTGTTCTCTAGTGGTTGTGCCATTATTGTATATAAAAATGGAGCTGCTGCATTGTTACTGAAATGATCGTAAATTTCCTTTGCTGAAGTAGCTTTAAAGGAATGTAGAACAGGCATGCCGTGATTATTTAATGGAAGCACGAATCCAATTAATTGGTTTGTGTGAACGTCATACTGTATACGACCGGTAATCCTAGTAGCGTCTTCACTTAACCATACAACTGAAGGTAAATTTCTACGTTGTAAAAAATCTATTAATTCTTTAGTGCGACAAGTTCCTTCAATTAATGATGCTGAAGAAGTATGGATCGTCCGCAGTACTGTGGTTGTAGATGGAAGTGGCAAGTTTGCTGCTAGTGTTTTATAAACAATACGACCACCAACTATAAATAAATACGTTGAAAACAATTTTAGTGCATTTGAATATCTATACCCATTGATTTTATTATTGAATCTTTCTTTTTCAGATTTTATAAGCATCCCCAGAAGAGTTGATGTTTTCTTTTTTAAACTTCCAATCTCTAAAATATTTTGAATATAGTTGGTAGTATTATTTATATTTTCTTCAGATTCATATTCCCTTCGGACATTAATAATATTTTCATTAAATTTGTCAAAACAGTTCGCCCGACAACTATCTTGACTTCTTATTCCCCGTGATAAGAAGTAAATTGCTCAGTTTCTAGAGAAGAATTTAAATTAGCGATAATCGATACAGCATGTCCCAATGCTGTTAATGACCTTGAATTATCTTTATTCTCATCAGTATGAAATAAACTTTGTGAAGTGTCCGAAGGATTGTTTTCCGTACTCTCATTATAAGGCTCAAAATCTAAATGGAAATCAGAAAATTAAAATTTAAAAAATACGAAAAATTAATATTAAATGTCATTAAGAACTAATTCTGAGATTACTAGATTATAATAATTTATTCAGTTTGAAACTATGCAAAAAAAGTATTTAAAAAAAAAGTATTTAAGAAAAAAAAGTAAAAGTAGTTAAAAAAAAGTATTTAAGATTCACAAGCTTAAGTGCTTTGTGGGATATAATATATTAAAATCAATTTCTTATTTTGCTTTTTTCTTACCTGTTCTTAAATTTTTACTAGCGCTCTCACGTGGTCCTTCTTTCGCGGATCCTTCTTTCGCGTGTAGCTTAAAATGTTTATAAAAGTTTGAAACTATCCATGTCGGTTTCATTTTTCCATCAATACATTTTGTTAAATGCGAAATATGATCACATAAAGGACACAATATTTCTGCTTTAAATTGGTTTTCGTGAAACGTAACATTAATTATTACATTACGCAGTGATGACACAATTGATGGATCCATTTTGTCAGAAAATTTCTTTTCTCCTTGTGTAATACGTTTTCTAATTATCAACTCTTCATTTTTACAATTATTACGAATTGAATGCGAAGACTGTGAATTACCATTTACCAAAGAATTTACTTCTTCATGAGATTTAGTGTTCCAGTAACTTAAAGACGTAGACTTAATAAAATCAACCATTCTTCTAATTAACATTTTATCTCCAATTACGAAACGAAAATTGTTTGGTTTTTTATGAAAAATTCCAAAATAAGATTTCATATCTACGTTCACGTCATCCTCAATTAGTTCTATTAATAAAGTTTTTGCAAAATTCTCCAGATCGTCAATAATTTCTTCCGTTATATCACGAAAAGACAATGGATTATCCAAGTTATTATATTTTAAAATATTTTTTAGATGTTCAGGAACGCAAGCACCTAATTCAGCTTGAATTTTGTTCCAAAAATGTTGACGAAATTTGTCCTGTTCATCAACACGACTAGTGTTAATATTATTTGGATCTCGATCTCGACTGGAATCCATCGAGGAATCCATATCCTTGTCCATAACTTTATTCTTGAAAGCACTGTAGAAAATAAAGGCTAGAAATGTTATATCTTGTAAACTTCTTAACAAAAAATTTGACAAACAATCAAAGCAAAAGTTAGTGTAACTGTACTTTTTTTTATTGTAATATTGAAAAAGTTTTTTTTTGCAATGTTGACTAGATTTAATTGAGACTATTATCGCTACACTTTATTTGAATAGATATTTGACACATTTTACATAAACAATATTAATTTCACTTTAAAGTGCAAAAGAATGGTTTGATATACTCTCATTGTTTTCACTGTTCGTCAAAATCCGAACTAAATAAATTTACACCCACAAGAAAAATCATTTGAATAAATTATTCAATTACCTGTTCATTAACTATTATTAAAAAAAATTGTATTAATCGTACTAAAGTTTACAATAAAGTGATTAAGTGAAAAATTTTTTCAGTACTTTTTTATTAAATAAAAAATAATACTAACATCAACAATAGCACACTTGTTTTGAGGTTATAGTTGGTACTGTCATGCCGACAATAGAATCCAGATATCGAACGCCAGATATCGAACGAGATATCAAACGAGATATCGAACGAACGAGATTATGTTATATTGTACAATGCTCGACCAATGAGCACACTGTTTCATGAGCATTCGGTTAATGATTCGACATTCGCTCGGTTAATTCCGTAATCAATTGTGACTCGTGAGAATCTTCGTTGAATATGTAGAACCCTACTGGAATCGTAAAAATTCATTTGGATTCGTATAGTATTCGTCCAACTCGAACGTCGTTTTTAATAATCATTGATAATCTCAACATGAAATAAAATACATTATAATCAAGAAATTTCAATACTCATATGATAATTGGCGAGTATTCTTAAATAATCGCCATATTATGAATCTTGGATTCGAGAGTGAACAGCCCCTCGGTTTCAGTTTATCAATTTTCCTGACAATTTACTGACATTAAAATTATTTTCCTTGACAAAATTCTTTTTATAGAAAAAAATTAACTAAATAAACTAAAAATTGTTATATTTTGTTTTAATGTTTGGACAAAAAATGAAAATTTCGTAATTTTTCAAAATTAGTCTCAATTCGCTGAATTTCCCCGCAAAAAATTTCACCTATAGGATTTAATCCTGGTATTTCCTTCAATTTATTGACAAAAATTTGTTCTTCCTGACTTAACTAATAACAAATGTTTTCCCTGACTTTACTGACAATGTGGCCACCCTGCCAAAGTTTTGTGTCCATTAAAATTTGTAATGATTGCTAAGTTTCGAAGGTAAATTGAAAATATAATTTTTTCAATGCACCTTCAAAACTTAGCATATTATGAAAGAAACAAGAATATTGTTCTCAATTTTAGAAATTTAATATTTTTAGTACTTTTAATAAAATTCCCAAATGTTTCCCTAATTTATGCAATATTATGAGTTTATCGCTTAGTGTAAAAATACTAATATAAATGTTGGGAATTAAAATTATTATTACAATATTATATTTGCTAATATTAATTCCTCTTTTTTTAAAGAGAATTTGTTGCTGTAAATATTTAAATACGCTCAAATCTCTAAAATATCACTATAAAAAATGTTCTGATTTACAATTATTATAGAAATTGTAATATAACGTCTAAAAGTATAGAATTTACAATCTCTTTTTAGTCTCAATTTTACAATTTTCTGTAAATTCACTACTCTGAAAGCAGGCAATAATCAGTAAAAATTTTGACTATTTTTTACTACATTCAGACTATGTAGTGAATTTACAGAAAATTGTTATTTTACAAATTTCTGTAAAAAAACCTGTAAATATACAGAAAATTTATTTTGCAGTGTAATTTATGTATTTCTCTTTAGAAAAATGTATATCTAAATATGAACATATGAACAATGTAAATAAAAGTCTTTCGGCGATTAATGCATCTGAAATTTTGTTGTATCATAATTTGTATAGTTTTGAATCCAGAAATTTTAAATAGGCAAAAGTGCCGGATTTAACCTGGGAATTTATTAATATCACATTGAACTACTATTACAAATTTTGGTGTAAATACAAAATTTTATCAGCATCAAAACCACAAAAAAACGTTGCAGTGTAAAAATGTCAAAACATTGACATAACCTCTTTTTTAGTTCTATTCTTCTATTCGGTATTCCTCGCGTTCCTTGCATTTTACGAGTGATCACGAGCGATTCCGATTATAATTCGGCTTAGCCATTACATTTGAGCAATTCCAAGCCAAGTGATCATGAGGATTGTTGATGATTTTAGCAATTTTAAAAATATTTTATGAATTTGTTCCTTTATATGCATGGAATAAAAATGTATAAAAATTTTTTCAAAATTTTCAAAATTTGTTGACTTATGTCTTTTTCAAAATTTTGATCGTTTTTCTTAAAAAGGCACGTAACTTTTTTTCTTGTTTACCGATTAAGATAAACTTTTTTGGAAAATATTCATAATAAAAAGTACTTTAAAGAAAAAAATAAAAGAAAAAAAAAATTTTTTTTTTGCCCGAAAAAAATTTTTAACAAATTTTTGAATTCAATTTTTAGAAAAAATATACCTTCGATTTGAAATTTTTTTTGTAAATATTGTCAATAAAGTAAAGAATACTTCCTATAAATTTAATTATGGGACAACAATAACTTTACGAGAAAAAAAATAAAATGTTCAGTGCGCGTGTCGTTTTGTTTAAAAAATTTTTTAAATAACAAAAGTATTAAAATAATGATGATAAGACATATTTTTTTGCCTTTATTGATTAAGAAAATTAATCAAAAATCTTATTAAAATAGTATTGGATTCATAAAGAAATAGAAAATTATTTAGTTAAATATTATTTAAACAATTAAAAGTAATTATTATCATCATGAAGTGTACTTAGAGCTAGAAATTTATAGTTTTTTCAATATTTTGCATTAAATTGTATTTTGAACATTGAAGTATAAAATAAAAACTAAAATTTATAAGGTAATATGATTTTATTACTCGTTCGTATTAGTTATTATAAAAATTTATAAGTTAAACATTATTTACACAATTAATTTTAGTTTTTTAATTTACTACAGTTAAAACAAGAAATTCTTAGTTTATCTTAATTGTGAAAAAATCAATTGCAATCCCTATTTTTTATTTTAATCTACTGCATTAGCAAAACATAAAGCGACACCTTTTTGTAATCGAAAGTGAAAAAAATAATAATTAAATCTTTTTTAATAGGGTTAATAATTTTAAGTTTTAAACATTATAGTTTTTTGTGCTATTTGTATTGTTAGAAAAAATGTTGACTATCATCTCAGTACGAGAAATAAGGATAAACTAATGCAGTAGATTTGATTAAAAAATAGGGATTGCAATTGATTTTTTCACAATTAAGAAAAACTAAGAATTTCTTGTTTTAATCTTTTAAACAAAAATTCAAAAATAACGCTCGAGAAATCAATTTTTTATTTTAATTACAAAATTTATAAAAAAAATCATTTTAGGAAGAAAGTATGACCTTTAAAAAGATTTAAAACAAAACTTGCGCTGCTATAAGCAAATACTGCACACGTCCCGACACGCCGCACTGGACATTTTATTTTTTTTTCGTAAAGTTATTGTTGTCCCATAATTAAATTTACAGGAAGTATTCTTTACTTTATTGACAATATTTACAAAAAAAAATTTCAAATCGAAGGTATATTTTTTCTAAAAATTGAATTCAAAATTTTTTTAAAATTTTTTTCGGGAAAAAAAATTTTTTTTTTTCTTTTATTTTTTTCTTTAAAGTACTTTTTATTATAAATATTTTCCAAAAAAGTTTATCTTAATCGGTAGAGTCGCGAGGGGGCAGACTTTCAAAGGAAATGTGACGAGCGACTGCCATCTCGCTCGTTAACTTTTCGATATATCGATTAACGAGTTATCGAAGCGCGAAAGTATAATATCATTAATAAACTAACTAATTAATTTAGGATTTTCTTACGACTTTTGACAAATATTGACGAGACTAAAAAAGAATGTTTAACTATTGTAAAATATAATACTTCACGGTCCTTTTCCATAGGACAATGCAACATGTGTTTACCATACTTATATTGTGACCACAGAAATGGCATCGAAAAGTCATGTAGTCATAGACTTACATTATGTTACGAACCTTATTTATCAATTGTATAATATGAACACTAATAATAAATAACAACAATATCATATTATTGTTAATTTAACGGCGTTGCAGGTCGAGAACTGGTTAGTGTTGCCAACCCACTTCCCCTACTTTCCTGTATTTTTCCACTTTGATCACTTTTTAAAAAAAATCTAAGCACTTAATCAAAAAAGTGGCTCTGTACCGTAAAATAAAATTAAATAGAGAATTATTAAAAATTTATTTGGTCTTGATACGATGTTTCTACGAGCCACAAAACGATTTTCGCGATGACAATTTACAGATGTAGGTGACTTGATCTGGGGATAAAATGGCCGCACAACAGAAAGGTGGAGTAAAGCGGGTTGCCTACGTAAAGGCATAACGATATTATAAAACAGGGCAGTAACTTTTATTTTGTTGAAAATGATTAAAATAATATTTTGTAATAATAAAAATTAATACAAAAAACATAAATCAAAGGATTTTCGTTTATAAAAATGTACATAATATAAAATATGTTAAAATTAATACAAAAAACATAAATAAAAGGATTTTCGTTTAAAAAAATGTACATAATATAAAATATGTTAAATTTAAACAAAAAATATGAAAAACCTTTTTTTTATTTTGTTATTCATTAAAATACTTTTTTACAAAGATTAAAAATTAAATTGTTATTTAATCCCAATCAAAAAAGTTCTATAGAGTCATTCTATAGAATGACTTTATAGAGCATTTTACAGAGAATTCTATAGCGAATTCTATAGAGTATTATATAGAATATTTTATAGAATTTGTAAAATGAAATATTTTTTGTGAATATCTGCACGAATTCTATAGACTTTGACTAGAAATATTTTATAGAATTCATGTAGCAATTAAAAAATATATTTTTACATATAAATTCTACAAAATTTATATAGAATATTATATAGAATTCGCTATAGAATACTCTATAGAATGCTCTATAGAGTCATTCTATAGAATCATTCTATAGAACTTTTTTTTACTGGTATACCTTTAGAGGTACAATTAATTAAATTGTAATTAATAAAAATATGGAAAATGACAAATATGCAGAATTTTTCGTCCACGAGAAAACGTGGCTTAGCTCCCAAGCGTGAATTTCACAGGGCGAGCGATTGAAGTAGAAGCAGAACGAAAAAATGCATACAAAATAATGTTTTTAATACCTTATATTGTCGAAAGCAATTGACTATAACAACTTCTGACTTTTGCATTCATTCAACAGCATATTAATTAATTTGAAGGTTTTGGAATAAAAAAGATAAATTATGCAAATTAAACTGTCCTCATTTGAAAAAAAATAATATTGTGTAGTAAATAGTATAAAAAATTATAGATGTAAACAAATCATAATCATGTAATATTCTTTCATTTTATTCCATAATAAGCCAAAAGTTTTTCTTTAAATGATTTTATTAAACAATTATTATTTTCAAAAAGGATAATATTTATCACAAGAATGCAATTATTAAAAATTTTTTAAATTACTTAAATTCTTGTCAGAAATTCAATTATTTTCAAAGAATCTAAAAAAATGTGGTCAACATTTCCAATAACCTCTATACAAGTTGGCATTGATAATTTTAAAGTTATTTCTACATTTTTTAACAAAATTTTCAAAAAAGTCTTATTTTCCAAAATTTTTTATTTTTAAAAGTTTAATATCTCTAATGAATATGGACGAAAAATGTTCATTGAGGGCTCAAAAGATGCATCTAAAAAAAACTCTACAAAATTAGAGAAAAACATTCATAGGTGTCCTAACATTTTTTTAATGTTATAAACAAAAAGCGTTTTTTTGAAAAATTAAAAATCAAAAAAATATATAGTTAAACTTTATTAACCTATCTCAAAGTACTCTCATTTTATGACCGCAGATGAGACCTACAATTTAAAAAAATTCAGTCTAAAAGCTCTTCATAATTTATAGATATTTATGAAAATGTGATGTTAACACACACACACACACACACACACACGGAATGACATTTTGTAAAAATGTCATTTTTGAGCTCCTGAGGTCAAATAACATAAAGATATGACAAAAAATCGAAGTCGAAAAATTTTGGTAATACAATATTTCCTCTATATGAAAAAGCATAATTAAATCGTATTTCGATATTTCTAATAAAATGTAATAATTTAGGGATAATCGATGTACGATGATGATAGTTTTCAATATTAATATTCAAAGAAGTAATGTTATTTTTTATCCACCATTGTAATTTTTAGGAAACAGAAGTTTATAATACATTCTGATATTTTTAATTGTAAACCCATTAGTTGAAATACTATAAAATGTCAAAAACTTTTAAAAACTAATATTTTTATATTTTGAGAGGGAATCATCATGTCATTTTGTTGCATGGGATTTCGAGATAGCATTATTTTAAATTGGAGAATGAAATAGATTATTTTTAAAAAATTCAAGGACTTTTCAAGGTTTTTAAGATCAAAAATAATTTTTTTCAAGGTCAATTTTGGTATTTATAATCGAGTATAACAGAGTAAGTTCTGTTTATTAGTTTTCCTTAATAAGTGAGTATTTCAAGTAAAATTTCACTTACTCTCTAAATGTGACTTAGTAAAAAAAATTAGTAATCTTTTTTACTATGTAATTCACATTATTTATTTAATTTAATTCACATTCGCAGGGTGTCTATAACATTTGGGAAACCCGGAAATGTCAGAAAAATTAAAAATATCCTGGAAAAATGGTAATAATTAACATTGCCTTTTCAATTTTGCAAATCTATTCTGTTTTAAAAAGCAATACAAACCGCAGACATACAAACATATTACAATCAAATAGAAAAAAAAATTGTCAAGATTTAAATTATCTTTAAAAATAATAAAACTATTCTCAAAAATTCTATTGTTTTCAAAAATTTTAATAAAATTCTAGGCAAAATTTAAATTATTTTCAAAAATGTTCTTCATTTCAATGTTTTTCAATAGGGGAGAGTGGGGCAAACCGGACCGGTGGGTAACCGGACCCCTCTCAATATTTCCGAAATAGCGAAATTGTCAAAAGTGCTATTTAGAAATTTGAAACAACCTTGTGTAGCATACCTTATTTTTTTCAATTTGCCATTTTTTACTTTTGTTTGTGCAACGCTGAGAGCAAAAGTTTTTTTAAAGTTTTTTTCTACACTTATCCGAATTTTTTAAAGGGAATTCTAAGGAAATCGTGAAATATTTCCAAATATTAGGTCTTGGGGTTTGAAGGTACACACCTCAGGAATATTTACCACTAAAAACTTTGATGAATTTGCATAGCGTTTCTTTTTGACAAACATTTATTCTCAAAATGGGTGTGTGGGGCAAACCGAACCGTTTTCGGTGGGACAACCGGCCATAGGATATTTCCATTGCATTATAGTTTCATAAAAATTATTTTTAAATAAAATTGTTAAAAACAAAAATTAAATTAATTAAATTTGTTCATTAAAAAAAAAAAAATTCTGAGTAATAGTTGTAAGTAAGGGTTTGGAGTGTGTATGGTTGAATAATTGCAGTGATGCTAAATAAAAATGTTATATATACATAAGTATATGTCGTTCTAATATATTTTTGAAATGTGAATTTTTTAAATTTAAAAAGTGAAACTGTCGGAGGACGTTTTCGGAAACAGAGTCGTCATTCAAAATATGATGAAAGAAAAGGGGTAATAACCTTTAATGAAAAACAAAGAGAGATAATACTCTCAGGTAGCATGGGTCGGAGGTCCCATGAAAAGGCAATAGCCTACAACAAAAGAGAAATATCTCAAATAATAAAAGGGCAGCGAGTCAAAACATTGACCTGTAAAGGTCCGAACCTTAAATTTCAGGGAATCCAGACACGAGCAGAGGGGGGACGGAGGACTGGAGAAAAATTGGAGAACCTGAGAAAAACAGCAGTATTAATCGTGATCCGGTCGATGTATTATGTGTAAAATTCCGTAAATAAAATAAAATAAAAAGTGAAATGTGTTTTGTTTAAATAATTTCCCTACTGTTTAAAACAAAATGGTGCCGAAACCCGGGACTTAAAGACCGGTAAAAATATAACAGTGGAGAAAATATTGACTATTTAAAAAAGTTGATTGAAATTAATTAGGGTTAGTGAAGTGTAAATTAATTAAATTGGTTAAACTTATTTGTTGTTTGTAAAGTGAAATTAGTTAAAATGGCTCCCAAACGGAAGGGACGACCGAAAAAGGTGTCGAAAAGTGCAAAAGGAAAGGAGGAAATGGAAAAACCTGTGAATCCTTCTGATAAGAGTGTTTCAGCTCCCGTAGGTGGAGGACCTTTGGAGTCTGATACAAATGCAACCAGGTCAAGTCATTCTGTCTCGGAGGTAGGAAGACGTTCGTCATCAAATGGGGGAAGTGTACAGGTAAGTACATCTTCATTAAGAAAGAGACGTTTATTGTTAGAAGCGGCAGAGCAAAAGGCTAATTTAAAAAGACGTATGATCGAGGAGAGGGAAAAAGTAGAGTTAGAGCTTATCTCCTATCGATTGGCTGCAGAACTTGCAGAAGAAACCCCGCCATCTATGAATGAAAGTGAACGGAACTCGCTAGTAACAGTAGACCGTTTAGATTCTGTAGGTGAATGGGTAGAAAGAGGGTTATTACATCGAAAAGAAAACGAATATTTGAATGATAGAAATAGGCAAAATTACGAAACGAATACGTTGAACGAAATGGGTAATATCTCGGGTGTTGATGCTCAAATATCGAACGCGATAATAAAAACGTTAGAAGTTGTAAGAGAATCATCTAAAAGAGGAAATGATTCACAAATGTTGGCAAGTCGTCTGACATTAGCCAAAGAATTACCAAAATTCTCAGGAGATGGCTTACAATGGTTACAATTTAAACAGGCGTTCGAAATTTCCTCAGAGTTAGGCAAATATTCAGATCAGGAAAATGTATCACGTTTATATTCATCATTAAATGGTGAGGCTAGAGAGGCGGTAGATGCATTAATGGTTTCAGCAAATAGTGCTAGTAGTATCATGGAAGCTCTAGAATTGCGATTCGGTAATCCAGAAAATATTGTGCAAAAGGTTATACAAGAAATTAAAAAATTACCTAAAATTCATAGTGGTAAAATAGATCTCGTTACATTTGCTACGAAAGTTCGGAATGTAGTTGCCGCTCTACAGGCCATAGATCAAGTTGGACATTTACATAGTCCTGAATTAATTAACGAAATAATAACAAAACTACCTCATACATTAATACACGGTTATAATCATTATATAAGTTTAAATAAAAGTGATGAACCTAAGTTAATTAAATTAGCGAATTATTTGTATAATGAGGCAAAAATGGCGTGCGCGGCGGGGACAAACAAGTTACAAAGAAATATACAAAGTGGGGAGCTTGTAGCTCAAAGGCGACCGATAACTACGACGTCTAAGCCACGTCCAATATTAATATCAACGACAGATGAAAATGATAAGTCGGATAGGGAAGTTAGAAAGTCAAGTGATCATAACAAGCAATGTTATTTCTGCGATAAGAAAGGACATTATACAAGTAGATGTCTCGGCTTAAAAAAGTTGCCAAATCATGAACGATGGAAATGGGCCGAAAAAAGTAAAGTTTGCTTTAAATGTTTAAATGTCGGTCACAATAAGAGTAATTGTTGGGGTAGAAATTGTAATATAGACGAATGTAACGAACAACATAATCGACTTCTACATCGTTCAAAACCTACTCCTAAAAACGAAAATAAAGCAAACGCAAATGAAAAGGGGTGTCAGGCAACAGAAGGTCAAAATACATCAAATGGAAATGTAAATAACGAAAAAAGGGTATTATGACTAAACGATGAAATCGGAATATTAAAGATCATTCCCGTGAAAATAATTGGTCCGTCTAAAAGTATTAAAAAATTTGCACTATTAGATGATGGTTCAACTATAACATTAATAGATTCACAACTAGCAAAAAACGTTGGTGCTAAAGGAATACCCTACCAAGTAGATATAAAAGGAATAGGTGATTCTGTTTGTTTGAAACCAACATGTTCAAAGGTATCCGTTATAATAGAAGGGGAATTTGGTAAATATAAACTAAATAATGCGAATACAGTAGAAAATTTATGTCTTCCGAGTCAAACGATAAGTAAGAAGTTAATAAAAGAATCTATAAATCTGAATAAAATTAATATTCAGGCGAATACTAATGCAGTTCCATCCGTTTTAATTGGGCAAGATAATTGGGAGTTATTAATACCTCACGAAATAAAAATGAACGATGCAAAATCAATAATTGCAACAAGAACACTATTGGGATGGGTAATACACGGTCGTTACAAAATGAGAAAAGGTCAGGATATCAACGCCTGCATGTTTAAATCTGCAGATATAATCGATTCAAACCGCAAAGAATTTATAGATAGGGAGTTACATGAAGCTGTAAAAGAATATTTCGAGATTGAATCAATAGGTATAAAAACAATCATTAAAGAGAATGTTGAAGAAAAACGGGCAACTGAAACATTAGAAAATACGACTAAACGAATAAGCAATTGTAAATGGGAAACGGGATTATTATGGAAACAAAAAGAGATTAATTTACCAGAAAGTAGAACGATGGCAGAGAAAAGGTTAAGTAGCATAGAAAGACGACTAGATAAAGATGAACAATTCGCGTTATTATATTACAAAGAAATGGAAAGGTTTATAGAGAAAGGATACGCCAAAAAATTAGAATGTGAAGCCGGAACAAATAATGTTTGGTATATTCCTCACTTTGGAATATTGACTAAAGGCGAGAAAGGATACAAAATAAGAATTGTATTCGATGCTGCAGCAAAGAGTAGAGGAGTAAGTTTAAATGATTGTTTACTTCAAGGGCCCACGTTACTTAAGTCTCTTATAGGAATATTAATGAGATTTCGACAAAAACGTATAGGTTTAAAAGGTGATATCCAAGATATGTTCCTAAGAATTAATTTAATAAAGAAAGATACAAATGCACAAAGATTTTTATGGAGGGGTAAAGATAGAAAGGGACCACCCAGCGAATATGTAATGAATTCACTTATATTTGGGTCTAAATCATCTCCTACCAGCGCTATATATGTTAAAAATAAAAATGCAGAAAAAACAAAGGGTAACAGGTTAAAGGCAGCGTGGGCTATTCAAAATAGTAGTTATGTAGATGATTTTCTTGACAGTTTTGAGTCGCCGGAAGAGGCAATTAAAATGATTAAAGAAGTGACAGAAATAAATCGACAAGGGGGGTTTCATATGCATACATGGATTAGCAATGATAAACAAGTAACGAACTCGGTGAAATCGACTTTAGAAGGGACAGAAAAGGATATAGATTTAAATATAGTTAACACATCAAATGCAAAATCTGAACGTGCATTAGGATTAAAATGGGATATCAACGCAGATACATTCAAATTTAACGTGTTTTTTAATAAGATCGATAACAATATAATAACGGGAAATGTAAAGCCTACAAAAAGGGAATTTCTAAGAATCATTATGTCCGTGTACGATCCTTTGGGATTTATATCGCCACTATTAATAAAATCAAAATTGATTATGCAAGATATATGGGCAAGTGGTATTGCTTGGGATTCGCCAATAGGTGATGAAGAATTTAAATCGTGGAAAGAATGGATGAGAACCATACTCGACGTAACAAAATATTCGATACCAAGATGTTATGTAACCGGGAGGGGGAATAAAATTAGCCAAGAACTTCATATTTTTTGTGATGCCAGTACCAAAGCATATGCTACAGTAGCATACTGGAGAATTCTATTTGAGGATGGATCAATTGAGACAAGCATCATTGCGAGTAAAAGTAGAATCACACCTATGAGACCAACAACGATCCCGAGACTTGAACTGCAGGCGGCGTTGATTGGGAGTCGACTTGGTAAAACTATAGAACAAGAGCATACAATGGAGGTAAATAAGCGCGTGTTTTGGAGTGATTCCCGTATTGTATTATCATGGATAAAATCGAATGCCCGGTCATATCAAATATTTGTAGCTCATCGTTTAGGTGAAATAGGAGAATTAACAGACCCATTGGAATGGAGATGGGTTCCGTCAGAAATGAACCCTGCTGATCACGCGACTCGACCGCTTCAAGAATTATCTCGAATAAGCAATGAATGGTTTAGTGGACCATCATTTCTAAAATCAAAGGATTCAGAGTGGCCCGATCAAATGTATATTCTTCAAAAGGACGACGTAGCAAATATAAATACCGAAAAGCTTAAATGTACTGTTGCAATGACGCATGCAGGAGTGTCATGGATACCATCACCGATGCGATTTTCATCATGGAAAAGACTTCTCGGAAGCACGGCTCGAGTATTGATGGCAATAAGTAAGTGGAAAAACAAATGTTTAACTAGTCCTATGAAAGAATATTATAAGAAAGCAGAGACTGCTTTACTTAAACAGATACAAAGGCAGTCGTGGCTTACTGAAATCAATGCATTACGTGGTAACAGAGAATTAAAAAGTAGTAGCAAAATAAAAAATCTTATGCCAATAATTGACAGTGATGGACTACTAAGGGCAAACGGACGTACCAAACATATGCCAAAGGAAATCAGTGAAAGTCAGCCGGTAATTTTAGATGGAAATCATGCAATAACAAAACTATTATTAGAAGATTATCACAAAAATATGATGCATGGAAATCATAATGCTGTTTTAAACGAAGTCCGGCAACGATATTGGGTTACTAAATTGAGAGCTACATTGAAGTCTATAGTGACAAAGTGCGGAATTTGTAAATTACGCCGTTTAAAACCTAAAACACCAGTGATGTGTGAGTTACCCGAAGGAAGAACTTCTTATCACCAGAGACCTTTTACACATTGTGGGATCGACTACTTTGGCCCAATGCATATAACGATAGGTCGAAGGCATGAAAAAAGATGGGGAGTTCTGTTCACTTGTTTGTCAACAAGAGCTATCCATTTAGAAATAGCTCACTCACTGACAACTGATTCCGCGATAATGGCACTTCGAAGAATGATGTCTCGACGAGGACAGCCGAAGGTTATTTACTCCGACAATGGGACTAACTTTCGAGGATCAAACAATGAAATAGGAAGAGAAATACTAGCTATGAATCCAGAAAATCAAAAACGGTTTGCTGCAGAAAATGAAATTGAATGGCACTTCAATCCTCCAGACGCTCCAAATATGGGGGGAGCATGGGAGAGACTGATAAGAGCAGTAAAAGTATCACTAATGATAGTTCTAAAAGAACAAGCTCCACGAGAGGAAGTGCTTCAAACCCTCTTTGCTGAGGTGGAACATTTTGTCAATTCGCGGCCACTTACTCACGTATCATTGGACCCAACGGATGGAGAGGCTTTAACGCCTAATCATTTTTTGATCGGTGCATCGTCTGGAAGTAGATTGTGTGCAAGATTTCAAGGAATCACGGAGTGCAACCGCTCGCAATGGAAAATGGCTCAAAATCTCGCTGATTCGTTTTGGAAACGGTGGCTTCGTGAATATCTACCAACGTTGATACCTAGAACGAAATGGACTAAAGACAGTGCACCAATGCAAGTAGGTGATGTCGTGCTAATTGAAAATCGATTGGAAGCCAGAAATTCCTGGCCAAGGGGAATAATTGAAAAGGTGCATCCAGGACCTGATGGACGCGTTCGAGTGGTATCACTCAGAACAAGAAAAGGAATAATAATACGACCAGTAAGTAAATTAATTCCACTCGTTAAACAACAAGAAGTACAAGAATCTTAATTCTTGTACGGGGGGAGGATTGTTAAAAACAAAAATTAAATTAATTAAATTTGTTCATTAAAAAAAAAATTCTGAGTAATAGTTGTAAGTAAGGGTTTGGAGTGTGTATGGTTGAATAATTGCAGTGATGCTAAATAAAAATGTTATATATACATAAGTATATGTCGTTCTAATATATTTTTGAAATGTGAATTTTTTAAATTTAAAAAGTGAAACTGTCGGAGGACGTTTTCGGAAACAGAGTCGTCATTTAAAATATGATGAAAGAAAAGGGGTAATAACCTTTAATGAAAAACAAAGAGAGATAATACTCTCAGGTAGCATGGGTCGGAGGTCCCATGAAAAGGTAATAGCCTACAACAAAAGAGAAATATCTCAAATAATAAAAGGGCAGCGAGTCAAAACATTGACCTGTAAAGGTCCGAACCTTAAATTTCAGGGAATCCAGACACGAGCAGAGGGGGGACGGAGGACTGGAGAAAAATTAGAGAACCTGAGAAAAACAGCAGTATTAATCGTGATCCGGTCGATGTATTATGTGTAAAATTCCGTAAATAAAATAAAATAAAAAGTGAAATGTGTTTTGTTTAAATAATTTCCCTACTGTTTAAAACAAAAATGTTTCTTTCATTAAAATATTACCTTACAATGATAATTGGAACCTTTAATATTGTTTCTCTGATTATGACAAACATTTTTATTTTTTTTTTAATCTTTATTTAATTAAAATTTAATCCCGAATTATTATTTTCATTACTACTGTTACGAACCGAAAATTATTATTAATTTTAATTATTAAAATAAAAAAAAATAACCTAAAAGTCAAAAATTCGGAGAATGAAATTTAAAATGTTGTGCGATGAAGTAAAGTTTACCGCGCCTGCGGTGGTTCGTTGGAGGAAATCAAGCTGCCAGGACCGGATGGTCCTGTTTTTATTTTATGGGGTCCGTTTATCTCTTTTAAAAGAGTTCGCCAAGCAACATCATTTTGAAGTTTTAAATTTATAGTTTAAGAATTTAATATAAAAAAGGAAAGTTAAAAGACAATAAGAAAACAAAAATTTTCGAAATGCAAATTTACGATTTATTATAACTTTAAACAGAAAAGACTACAGAAAGATACAAAGAAAATTATAATGCGGAACGATACAACTACTCACTCGATCTCCTTTATTCCTTAATTCCACAGTGACCTTATCCTACCGCCAAGTTTTGAGATGCTTGACGGGCGAAAATTTCCTTTCTGTTAGGCCTCTCAAATTTGGATGGCCTAAGCACCACACACGAACAATTAAATCCACGATTTAAGGAAGAAAATTTTAAACTGGGCACGCACTTATGCACTGAGTTTAAAATTCTTTCTTTGTTCAAAATTTAGTCTGTGAATTTAAATTTTATACGCGAATTTTAATTATTAACAAAACTCAAAATTTTAATTTTTAAATTTTAAGATGACGAAAATAATTAACTTTGGTCGGGCTTCACTAATGTGAAGCTTTTACCTTTTATTTATTCTCGTCAGTCCCAAAATTAGACACTATCTCGTAGTGGTCCTTCAAATTGGGGGTCGATTAACTGACGGGTGCGTCCCGGCGTTTCGCAATCCGTTGATGCCTCCACGAGGAGCTTACTAAGAGAGCGAAAGTTGTACTACGAATTTTGAAAATGTTAATTGCTCCTCTAGTCCTTGCTTCTAAATCTGGGGGAAGATTTGGGATTAAAAGAGGTGGTTGTGGGAGTAGAAGTAGGGTTGGAGCTTAAGGCCCATTGGTCAAGAAGATTTTTGCTGACTTGCGAATCTCACGCTTAGCGTGAGAATGGAAAGCTGTCAGGAAAATTTGATAGTTTTCTGGAATTATTATTTTCAAATAATTCTAAAAATAAAAAAAAATAAATAAAAAAAATAGATAAAAAAAAATAAAATAAAAACAATAAATTGTTTATTGTTGTTGTTGTTGTTATTTCAAAAATGTAATTATAATTAATTATAATCATAAATAAATTGCACTAAAATTAGTGCTAGTGTTCTAGTTATAATTGCACAATAACTAAGAAACACCATATATTTTAAAGTGTGTATAAGTAAAGTTTAAATAAGTAATTTCTCTTCAATTTGATTGCGCTGGAAAAGAAATAATATTCAATCCAGCTCATCGCACGTGCGTTTATTTAGCAGACGAGAAATGAAATTTGATACTTTTCCGGAATTATTATTTTTAATAATTCCGGAAAAAAAACTTCAATAATAAATTAAAAAAAACAAAAGAAAATCAATAGTAAAAAAAATAAAAAAATTATTTATTATTGTTAATAATAAATAATTAAAATTATTTATTAATAAAATTGCACTAAATAATTTTACTAGTGCAACCTTTATAATTATTCAACAACCTTAAAACACCACGTGATTTCAAAGGGTGCATCAATTTAAATTAAATAGTTTGGAGATAAATAATTCCTTTACTATTTCCTTGAGCTTTAAAAGAAATAATATCAGCCTGAATCATACACGTGCGTTTGGTTTTCGAGCACGTGGGGCCTAGGGAAAGAGGGAAGGATGCAGCAAAGGAGAAGAAGCAACGAGAAGAGGCCTGCAATGTGTGAGTGGCCTGTATTACTTATGGTGTGACCGTGTGCGTTACGCCATGCTAATACTGTTTTAAAGGAGCTTATGTGTATGCGTGTACGTTGCCACAGCCGTCCAAAGGTGTATAGGTTCGAAGGCGATGTACAATAAAATGACTATTTTGCTTCTATTAATTAATATTAAGATATAATATTTAATATTCAAACTAAAATAATTGGGATATCCAAGGATATCCATAGGTGAACGTATATAATATTTGAACAAAAATAATTAGGATATCCAGGGATATCCACATATAAACGTAGACAATATCTAAACTAAAGTAAGTGGGATATCCAAGGATATCCATATGTAAATGCCCAAAGTATAGAACTAAAATAAATGGGATATTCAAGGATATCCATAGGTGAACGTATATAATATTTGAACAAAAATAATTAGGATATCCAGGGATATCCACATATAAACATAGACAATATCTAAACTAAAGTAAGTGGGATATCCAAGGATATCCATATGTAAATGCCCAAAGTATAGAACTAAAATAAATGGGATATTCAAGTATATCCATAGGTGAACGTATATAATATTTGAACAAAAATAATTAGGATATCCAGGGATATCCACATATAAACATAGATAATATCTAAACTAAAGTAAGTGGGATATCCAAGAATATCCGTAGACAAACATATAATATTTAATTAGAATAAGTAAAATATCCAAGGATATCTATAGGTAAATGCCCAAAGTATAGAAATAAAATAAATGGGATATTCAAGGATATCCATAGCAAAGTTTAGTAGTATATATATGATAAAAAAAATAATTCCTGAAAATCATAATTATTTTAAATGAACTAGCCCTTTTGTTTCTAGTTCTAATGGAGTGCTCAAATAGCCCGACTTCGTTTCCGGTGCGATGCTGACACTAGCTTATGCTTCGCGATAAAAGTATTATTTTCGGTCGCGCATAGGTTAATAAAAATTAAGTTATCTCGTAACAACCCACCGTGAATATTCCGTTTTCGTCCCCGAAAACTGGCCGCGGTGGAAACGAATTTGGGGTGCATTTATTTTATGAGTTTCAGGAAATCAGGCTTTTCATTCACAAAATTCTTTTTACTCTTACACCTATGTTTAAGACTTAGTCTTAACTTGTCATAAGAACTATAATTTATCTTTCATAGTGCGCTCTTAGTCACGGTGATTCCATGTTTTGGTATAGAATTACCGTGATAAGGGCTCGCCGTCGCCGAGGTCCAGACGCAGGTCCCCGCAAATCAGTTCGGTGGCGACCGGGAAACTAATTACTTCGCGTAAAAATATTTCTTTCGTTCTAACCCCCTTTTTGTTTTTTTTCTATCCGCGACATGGAAAAGAAAGATAAAAAGTTAGAGAACAGGAGTGAAAGTGAAAAGAAAAGTGTGGTGGACAGGAGTGAAATAGAAAAGAACAGTGAAAAGTTAGAGAACAGGAGTGAAAGTGAAAAGAAAAGTGTGGTGAACAGGAGTGAAATAGAAAAGAACAGTGAAAAGTTAGAGAACAGGAGTGAAGGTGGAAAGGAATATTTAGGGAAGGGTCTTGGGGAGTTAATAATGTTGTTAGAGAGGATGGAGGTGAGGGAGATTAAGAAGGCGATGCTGAAGGAGGGCAGGGCAGCTGGTGGGGTGGAAAAATTAAATGTGTCTGGGAAGAATGTTTTTTTTGGGCTTGTGAGGTTTACGAAACCTATCCTGGAGAGGAGTATAGTGACCTCAGGAGAGCAACTTTCACCCAGTGCCTTGTTTCGAGGGGCGAAAAGTACTCTACTAAGTCATCGACGCACGCCAATAAGGACTTGATCGTGAAAATGGGTGCCTGTGTCGAGTTGCAAAGACAGCTGGAGGGACAGAGCAACCCCTCAAGGTAAGATGTTTTTACAGTTGTTACATTGCTTATCGAGGTGGCTATATCCGACTCCGCACTCTGCTACCACACACCTTTGCATGAAATTTGGAATAAGACTTTTAACAGTGTTTGAAAATCTAAAAAAATTCCTGTATAAAATAACCTTAAACATATGTATTTAAAAGTTCCATATATTCATTCTCTAAATCCGAATCAGCAGAAATCCACCTTTTCAATTAATAGTTTAATATTTCACTAATAAATTAGTAGAATTATCAACTCTTACACTGAAAAAAAATGTAATTGAACCTAGTAAATGCATTTACTTGGCAGAGTTTACTTGAATCAATCCCATATTTATTTGAGGAGAGAAATTAATTTTCTTGTGCCAAGTAATTATTAGCATTGGATAGAGTTCTTGAATTAATAATTCAGTATTTGGTGGAAGCAAATATGTTATTGATCAAATCAAATATTTTACTTATCCGAAGTACCAAAAAGGATTGAATCAAGAATATTATGTTCCTAAGCGAAATAGTAAAGTATTGTCTGGAGAAATCGTTTTTCAAAAATCAAATCATTTCATTCATTTGATTTGAAACTTTTTTTTTACTTAATACAATGCCGGTGTTCTTGATCCAAGAAAATATTTCGCCTCAAATGGATGTGCGACTTAAATAGCAGTTTTTGAAAACTGTCCATTGAGGCTTGGATGGCATAGTGGTAACGGCACAGCTTCTGATGCGCGCAACCCGGGTTCAATTCCTCCAACCGTGGAAAATTTTATTTCAAGGTATATTTGTTGTATTTGTGTTAAGTATTAATTAAATGTAAATATGTATGTAAAATAACAATTATTTAATTATTTAAATATTTAAATAAAAAATTTAAATGTTAATCAATTAAATAATAAAAATGTTTGACCTAAGTATTAGAAATGATGGGATGGGGGTAAGGGGGGGAGTTCAAGCAAATAATTTACTTGAATTGAGAAAATTCTTTTTTTATTGAAATTTATAATTTTCTCAAATCAAGAAAATATTTTCCTGATTTGATACACAAATGTTCTTGAATCAATATAATCTGCATTTCTTTCGTGTAACTTAATTTTTTGACTGGATTCCATATTTTCTTGGATCAAGAATATATACTCTCCCACCAAGTATACTATGTCAAGAAAATCGTTTTCTGGAATCAATACTATAATACTCTTGGCCGTATTCAATCCCACCACTTGCTTCAACCAAGAAAAATTTTCCTGGTTCAATACTATTTTTTCTTTTCAGTGTAGTAACGAATTAGTAGAGTTCCTATGTGATGCATATTACCAATCCAAATTAGTAAAAAAAAATTTTTTTTTTCTTGTCAAGCAGAAATTATTTTTCCGGGTAATATGATATAATTAATTAATTAATGTGGTTAGTTATTCTTTACTGATTAAAATTTAAAAACTGCTAAATGAAAATAAAAGAAATATTTTTGTATAACAAATTTTCTGTATATGGGTGGTGACACTTTTAAATTTCAATTCTTTTTAATTTATATATATATATATTATCTTTTTCTTTTTAATTATATGGTTTTCCCCTTTTTTTTAAAAACTACTTAATTTTAAACTCAAGATTAGTATTTTTAGATTGCGCGAAATTAATTCTTAAGGATATTAAAGTTATTCTCTAAAAAGTATTATTGTTGCTCCATTAGATTAATTTTATTTACTTCGCGAGTTTTTCTATTAAGAGTCCACGCTGATATCATTCATAAAATCGAAAATAAAATTACACTGCTTAAAAATTAATAGTTTGCATGTTTTAATACCAAATATATTCAATTGGATTAAAATATAAATTTATTTAAATTATTTAATTTAATAGTAAATTGGGTTAATAATTTTTTTTTTTTTAAAGCAATGCTATTAAATACTAAAAACAAAAGGAAGACTTGCATATCTCAAAAAGGCTTTGAAGATAAAAGGCTTCGGAAATGAAAGATACATCTTCTTTCACATTTATATACATTTAGGGCGCAACTAAGATATTTCCTTTCACTAAAATATACAAAGCTCACACTCTCATTTTACATTACCATCGAAATATTCTTTTAAATTTTCTTCTACATTCGGTCATTTATTAAGAGGAAGGCTTCGGGGATGAAATTAATTTAGTCATTACATAAATTAAGCTCAATAAAATTATTTAGTTTTCTTTTAAACATGATAAATAAGTGCTAAATTTTTACTATGGAAATTGATAATAATTATTAAAGAGTACATTTTGTATAATTAATCGAGACATAATAAAAATGTCACCTTCAGAAGAATCATCCATAATATATATATATATATATATATATATATATATATATATATATATATACACATATACACACATATATACATATTTAAGTATTTTCAAACATCCAAACACATATCATAATTTTAACAAAAACATGAAGAGAAATTAAAGAATACTATGAATTGGACAAACGAGTTATGAATTGCATCATTTTTACATCTAGTATAGACTCCATTGCTAGGCATAGGGCCTCCCTTAAGACACGCCCCGTCCAATCGGACGACTTCCGTGTTTTTATTGGGCCTGCCTGCGGCTAGAGCTGCATTCAAGCGAGATCAAGCGAGAAAACGTCAAGCACAAGAATTTATCTCGACTTTCAATTCAAATCTTGATCTTGTATTGTTTTTTTTTCTTTTAACAAGATTCTTGATAATATTTGGTAAAATTGTTTTTGATTTAAATTCTTTTTGAAAAGGTTAATTTGACAACCGTGAAAATGTACAAAAAAACATGAAAACAATTTGATAATACAAATATTTTGATCCCTATTTGTTAAAAATGAGCTAAATTGATTATACTTATAGATCATTAAGTAAACATACCCAAAATATAATCTATGAAAATTAATTTTTAAAATCACCCATGAAATGTCAAAAGGCATCAATTATTAATTATTAATTCTGTCCTTATTTACATAATTATCTACTTATACAAGTGAATCAGCCCTCCTTGAACAAACATCATAGAAAAAAATTAATACAATCCAAATTATTTCCTTTACTTTCTATTAAACATTTACAACCGTCAAACTAACCTTTTCTCCGTACAACTCAGCTTCTAAATTAAAAATACAGTTTAAATTCAAAGAACTTTTAAAAAAAATTGTCAAAAATAAATTGTACGGTTTTTTTAATAGTCAGAATGAAATATAATAAATCAATCCAAGAAAATTTTTTACATTTTGTAAATTTTATTAATTAGGCATTCAGTGTTAAATAGAAAAAATTATATCCAGTGCTATATTGTCATAATTTATTTTTCTTTGTTTTGAATTGCAGTCAATGCTATATAATAATAAAATTTATTTAATTTGTCATTCTTTTCATTTTCTGTATATTATGTATTCCTTCTCAAAAAAAACAGTTTCTGTAATTCAAGGTTTTACGACTTTTTTTTTAAATTAAATCTCTTACATATTTTCATCAACAAAGCTGATCAAGAATTTCCAAAAATTTTCAATATATAAACAATTGAATGTTCAAGAATCTGTGGTATACAAGATTCTTGTTACGTCAAGCAATATGAAGCAAGTTCAAGATAATATTGTCTTGACGTGCATCACTACCTGCGGCAAACGAGGGAAACTGTATTACTTAGAAAAATAATTAAGATGGTGGAACACCTTCACAATGTTGTCCCTACCTTAGACAAATATACTAGATGCGGCGAGGGTCGGTGGTGAGAACCACCGATATATATAGCATACTAAATTTTCAGTGTATGTTAGTGCCGCCCTCTTCAACTTTTCGCCGTTTATAAGAGGCACAAGAAAGGCGCATGAAGAACACTACACTGTTAGAAATATATAGTTGAATTTCCAACAACTGCGTCTGTATTTCTTAACTACAAATTAATGAATATTCATTTCAAGTTCTCCAATTTTCAATTCAACCTGAATTGAATTCAAATTCAATAACTCGTGCAATTGAAAAGCTGCTGAATCTTCAATTCCCCTCCAACAGTGCAACGCCGCCCTGGATTAATGTGCCTAAATTAACGCCTTGCCGCATCTAGCATATTTATCCAATTAATCAAAAAAAAATTTTCAATTGCAAAACCTCGAAAATATCAAAAATGGCAATAATAAATGGTAAATAATATAATTAAAAAAAATTATTCATAGCCTTAAAATTATTTTTCAAGTATTGAAATGGAAAAATATATTTTTTTTAATAATAAAATTTTAATTATTAATCTTTGCGGCAAGAAACGTAAGTACATTATAATGTTATTCCTTATAAAATTCAACCATTCATCAATTATTGAATTAAATGTTTTGGAAATTCGATTTTAAAAGTTTTTAATGAAATTCTTAAAAAAAAATATTAATTTTTTTTTCGAGGCTGCTATTTTCTACTTTCTCTTTTTTTTTGCTCATAATGGAGTGCGAAGCCTGGGAATATTACTTCAGTACTTTTGACAAAATTTTCAGAGTTTTCATGACTTTCCTGAATATAATTTAAAAATAGTGATTTTGAATATAATTCCTCTGAATAATTGAAATTTGTAATGGTGATGAAACAAGAAAATTCACGTGCGCTTTAGCGCGCGTTATTTCAGCTATAGTACGGGATAATTGATTTCGTCTGACGATTTTTAATAACATTTTCAAGAAGGAAAAAAAATGTAATAAAAAATTGTAAACAATGATATTAATAATAAAATAATAGCCCAATGGGAAATGCCAGTGTAGTACCGATGTTTACCACTGGCTTAGTACTCAGACGATTGTTCGGCCATAGTCTAGCCGAGCCCTGACAATCAATGCTGACGCAGCACAGAATTTTTGTTTTGCCAAAGCTTGGACAAGCTACGGCGGCAAGTGCTGACTGAGTGTAGAAAAATTGTTTACAACGCTTGTTGCCAACATTGCTTTTTTTTGACATAATCTCCAAAAAAAAAGTTATAAAATAAGTTTATGAATGTTTATAAATATAAATTAATTGCAAAAAAATTAATATTTTACTTTTCAGTTATTCATTTTTTTTTATTAAATTTAATATAATTTAACATAATTGTTTAATTTTAATAAATAATAAGTTATTTAAACAAATTAAAATTATAAGCAAAATTTAAACTTCAATTTAAACAATAATTTGGTTATTGAAATTCTATTATACTTCTTACTATGAATAAAAATTATTAAAAATTACCACTTGTAAAATGTTAAATGCAATAAGTAAAGTTATTTAATTCAATTATTTAAAATTTAGTTTAATTTATTTTAATTCAATTTATTACTTCTAACGTATCCCCATTTTTTTTCATTTTTGATTCAATAATTGTAAGTCTGAATGATACTGAGGTATTAAAACATTACTGTACACGTGTGTCGTTAGCATAGTGGTTAGAGCGTCAGTCTGCAAATGCGTAGGTCGTAGGTTTGATTCCCCTCAGGTGCAATTTTGTTTATTTTCATAGGTTTGCGATATTTCTAGATTCCAATCGTTAGGTACTAAAATATGAAAATCTAATGCCCACTTACTGTAATTGTCAATTATTTAATTTTTAAATATTATAAACAAAATTTTTATTACTATTTATTAATATTATTTACCATTTTGTTATTACATTATTTATAATTATTAATTTACGACTAATCAATAACAATATGGCATTTGTTGTAGCAATATTCTCAGACAGCACTGGTCCAGTGCTGCGCCAGCACTGTCTGGCAGCACTGGCAGGCAGTACTGGCAGGCAGTACTGGCAGGCAGTACTTCGCCAGTTGTAAATTTCCCATTGGGAGTAATAATTCATTTTAATAAATTTTTTTTTAATTTGTTGATAAAGCTCACTTTTCAAAAAAGAATGCTCACTCCTAGAGTCCAACAAATGAACTCTCTCAGAATTCTCCAATAAATAAATATTTTTGAATGTGATATTCAATTTGATTCAAAAAATTTTAACCAAAATTAGTTCGTCAATCAAAATTCATTAGAAAACCCTACAAGAAGTCGATTGTCTAACTACAATTAAACAATTTATTAAACAATAATTAGATGTTCCTTAAAATTCAATTTTCATAAAGAATTTCATCAAAATTTAATTATTATTTTTTTTTTTTAGAATAAACAATAATATTACACAATTGAGTACTTTTTAATCATCTATACTGCCGTCCAAGAAATTTTTTTTTTTTGTATTTTTAACAAAATTTGAATTAGAAAAGTTTTAAATTTTATTATTTTTTTTTAAAACTTCTAATTTTATAAAAGAAAGAATTCAATAAGAAGTTAGTCGCGCG
Source organism: Leptopilina myrica (nomen nudum) (assembly GCA_032872475.1). Classification (NCBI taxonomy): domain Eukaryota; kingdom Metazoa; phylum Arthropoda; class Insecta; order Hymenoptera; family Figitidae; genus Leptopilina; species Leptopilina myrica (nomen nudum). Next base: position 13,592,041 of record CM065462.1, on the reverse strand, counting down.
CTTTGTTGCTAGTTGTTATAATAAGATAAAAAAAACTACTACTTTCCCGTTTTCTTTCTAATTAATTGTCGAGTGCGGAATTTGCAACTGAGAGAAGATTCTCTTTCCCCTTTAATATATATATATATATAAAAAATTTCTTTAAGGATTGCTGTGGAATATGGTCCCTGGGATCTGGCGCCCTTTCGGAAAAATCCCACCTTGGGATGGGGTTTCATTGAGAGGCTCCAATGGAACTGTCCGCCCAAGAAGTTGTAACGAAGGCATATTGCACGAGCAATTGCCTTAGTCGTCGCAGTGCCATGAGAGTGAGTGAGAAACGACGGCGCGCGCACAGCAGTCTCTCGCTCCCCTTCTTCGCTTGCTCGTCCCACTACTCACGTGCAAATCGAGGTACCTGGTTGCATGAGAGTGGATCGTCAGATCGTCTTCCGCCTTGGCCCGAGGTGCTCTTCGGGCCTAACAGGAGCGGTCTCACTTTCTACACAGGTATTCGTCTCAGTCAGAGGTGCTCTTCTGTGAGACGAATACCGTACCGGGAATTGTTCTTTCTGCCCAGGTGCTCTTAGGCCGAACGAACGTTCTCTCGTCTCATGTGTGCTCTGCAACCAACCAGGGGTGCTCTCGTGGAAGGTTGACGAGCATACCTAGTCTTTTTTTTACCAATGCTGGTCATCCTGGGTGAATCGAGGCGCTCTTCTTTTCACCCATGAAGACGACAGGGGTGCAAACTCTTATCCCGGGTGCTCTCAGGAGTAGGGTTTGCACTCATAGTAAATTCATTTCGCACGTATTTCCGCATCGATAAGAGTTTCGGTAATCGGCCGAAACTATGAATTAACCCCTAGCGGTTCCTCGGTTAATTCCTAGAAGTGCGCGCCCAGGTTTCATCGATATCAAGAAATACGGAAACTTATTCTAGAACGGTTTCGCGAATAATGAATAAAAAGTTAAAATGCCTCGGAAGGCTGGTTTTGGTTAAAATTATTATTTCTCTTTCAGATTGACAACCAGGGATAATTTGGGTGACGAAATCTAAAAGCGAGGTCTCAGAGCAGCGGTATTTTTTTTTCTTCTAATTAGACTCATTTGTTATATTTTTTTTGTTATATTAAATATTAATTGTCAAATTTAAAGTTTAAAGTATTATTCTCCATATTTAAGTGAAACGACATTTTAAAATACTCAAGTATTATTTTCTACAGTTTTATATATATTATATTGTTAATTTTCTTTACTTAGATATTCATTATTTTTATATTTTCTTATTGTATTTCTTTTAGAAGTTAAATTTTATATTTTGTTAAAATATATTTACTTTCGAAGGTTTAAATTTTGGCCTAGTCAATGACTTTACCTTTCCAAATTTATCCAATTAGTTCCCTACTAGAAAATAGTGTTTTGATAAATACAGATGGCGCTTCACGCCACCATTTGTTACATTAAAAATTAATTAAGGTACCCGGACTCCATCCGGCGAGCGAATTCCGTAGCAAATAAAAATCATATCATTACAAAGTATTCGCGCATGATTTGGCGTCAGGAATATTTTTGGCGCAAAGGCACAGGCGAATACTTGCATAGGGGATTTTGGGCGACGGTAGATAGTTCAATTTTGAAATTCTTTTCTCTTTCCCCCCCCTTTTTTTTACGCAAAGAAAATTTCAATTTATTTATTTATCCTCTTTCTCCTTTTTTTAGAGCTCTTTCCGGGACCCGGCCATGATCAAGAGTGAGGATGGCCATACGAAAATCATGGTCGGCGGGGACGTTAGTTGTGTCGAAGAGGAGGAAATGTATGTAGATTTCTCTCCCTTTTTTTTGAACTAGTACATGAATTCTATTTCTCTATTAACGAGGTCTCCTTTTTTTTAGTTTTCTGCAAGATCTTTTGGCCCGTGCTCCACCGCTTTTTGGAGCCTATGCTGTTCGGGAGGAATATTTCCTCTCGTTCATAGAGGAATTCCTCCCCATAAACGGGGAGATGACGTGCTTTAGGTCTCGATAGCAATTGGTAGGGAGGAATAAAATAAGTTTTCAAATAAATTGTTCATAAATTCGGGTTGCAAGTAAAAAAAATAAAATTCCCCTTCCTTTTTTTTAGTGTTACGACATTCCCGTTGACGAGGCCTGGGAGACGATGGGCCATCGTTCCTTGGCGGAGGGGCGGCAAGCTCGTCGTGAGATGAGGAGGAGGGCTTCAATCCACCGACAAAGAGGAGCAAACATTTTGGGGGGACTTCCGCGCCATTTAGGGGTATAAATAAATATTTTAATTTTTTTTCGCAAAGAAAATTAAAATTTTATATTTTTTTTTGACATTTTCAATTATTTTAAATAAAAATCCACGTAATATATGTTACTCGCTAAATGTAAAATCGATGAGAAAACATTTTCTGAAAATATTAAAAGACGAAACTCCTAGTGATTTTCCAGAACAAATATAAAAATTTTTTTTTTAATATAGAAAAATGTATCTGATTTTAAATTTAAAATAAATAGAAGAATTAAAAATTTTTGTGTTTTAAATTTTGTTAATTTAATATTAAGATAATTTTGAAAATTAGGAAAATCAACCCTTTTATAAACTGTATAACATTAATTTTTTTGTTATTTATTAAAAGAAGATTTATTAATTATATTTAATAAACGATTATAATTATTTAACTTTTAATAAAATTATATATAATATCTATTTTGAGGAAGCTAAGGTCATGAAATGAGCAACTTGTTTTTTTTTATATTGTAATTCGAAAGTTTAAAACAATAATTAAGTGTTAAGAAGTTATTTAAACTGTTCACGGAGTTTTCTTATTTACCGGAAATTGATTAAATGACAGTTACCTTGTTGATAAGTTGAGTTCATCATGAATCACGCATTAATAAAAAAAATAAAAAAACATTTTCCTTTTAGGGAATCAGAGTTGTGTTAAATTATTAGTGCAATTGGCAAGGCGATTCTATAGTGCAAACTAAGTGATGCCAGCGAATATAGAGAATTGAAGAAACATTAAGTAATGGCGACAGGAGGATAGAACGAAGAGGGTAGAAGATAGAGCTTAAAGTTGAAGATGAAAAAAAAACAATTGATATTAAAATTTTACCGATCTTAGAATTTTCAAAACATAATTATGCTGCTTTTCTCGTTTGTTCTTTAATTTGCGCAAAAAAATTTTACTGGCATTAAATAAATCCATTTTAAAATTTCCAAGAGAGCATATGCTTGTTTTTTTTTTAGTACTATTAAATTCATCCATTATGGAGGCTGGCCAAAAAAATAACTATCGTAAGTAAAATTTTAATTATATTATAACTCTTTAATTAAATTGTTATTTCCTAAAAAGGAATTAATTTTTTTTTTTTATAGAAGTCAGGTAACCTTAGAAATTACATGGTTCTTGTTTATATCTTGTCCCGTTTTCTCTTCATTGTTGATGCATGTCGGCGGGGTTATGATTATAGGTTGTTACAAGGTAATCGCAAGGGCCATGGTAAAAATAGGAGGGATGAAAATTATATTCGCATTAAAATTATATTATATACATATATTCCTTTTTTTCTTCTTTTTCTTTTCTTTTTTTTTAACTCCATCCTATTTTCACCAGAACAATATCAATTCATTGTCATAGTGAAACGGGGGTTATGAAACAATAAAACTATTCTCAGAAAAGGACAGAGAACTAATCCTTTAAAACATCGATTTGCACCAAAAGACCAAAATTTTCCTTTTCTTTTATTCTCCCTCCTTTTGAGAAGGCACAATCTTACAGTCAAGACAAACGAAAATAAAGAGAGATGGGAAGCGGGGCGGGGCACATCGATTATTTAAAGCATCAATGTGCTCCTAAAAAAATCAATAAAAAAAATTCTTTTTTTTTTTTAAATCAAATTACCAACTCTTCTCTCTCTCCCCTCGTCCATCTGAACTTAATCAGTTAAAGACTTGGGGCATTTTCTAATGCCAAAGCGGAGAGCAAGTCAATTAATATATTTACTTAATTGGCTTAAATTTTATAATCGAATTGTAAAAACAAGTTGGGCGGAAGTAAAATCAATTTAAATCTTCAACATGAATGTTAACAGAAGTAAAACTTCAAATTGACGAAATGTAAGGGAATGAAAAGCATTAGCTTAAACGAGCTCAAAAAATTTCTTTCTTCCTTTTTTTTTAGCTTTTCACTTTTAATTTTCTTGCTCTCCCCTTTTTAATTTTTAATCGAATCACAATCAAAATTTAATTATACTTGCATATAATAACAATTTTACGCTGGTTGGAGCTTCTGTGTTGGAAGTTTAGTTCGCGTCTTCACAGTGGTCTTCGGAGATGCGAGGAATAATACTCGTGTTGATCGAAGAGCCTCTTTTAGTTCTGCCTTCTCGACTTGCTGCAATTTTTCGAGATGTTGTTTTGGCCTGGGCGTTGTCAGTCATCTGATCTTCGGTGATGATAAATCTTCGGACGTAGCAGACTTATCTCCTTTCTCAATGGTGGAATATAACTCTTTTGATTCTAGAGTTAATCCTGAAGTTGTTGGTTCCTGTGTGTCGACCATTTTGTCCTCGGGCAGGCTGATTTTTCTTCTCCTTCTTCTTGAAACTTCAATATGGCCTCTTTTGGACCTTTTGGGCAAGAAGCCGACCACTTTGGAGATTATTGTTCTCGTGCGTAATTGACAAAGACAAAATATGAGGAGAATGCATATTAACAACAGTCCTATATAAGACGAGTAGACAAGGACTGTTTGATTTTTTCCAATGTGCCTTTTAATGGCAAGATCCCCCAGTTGTTGTTCCAGCTCATCCAATGTTTTGGAATTCGCTCTGAAGGTGGAGAATTTCAGATCGGCCACTTCTTCCTTTGGATTGTTGTTAGTCACGGTTAACAGATTACCATAGTTGAGAATTATGGGGGATAGTTTCGTTAGATTTAAATGTAAGTCGGGCTCATAAATAATCTCCGTTTGCCCAACCTGGGAAATAGTTGCTGGAATTATTGTATCCTTTGTTCTTGCCATGCAACCGGGTGCCAATTTGAAAATACCGGTTCCATTAAGATAAATCTTGATAGGAGTCATTGAGTGACAAATAATCGTTAAATCCTCTGTTCTGGAAAAGGAATATAGCCAACTGGAAAGAGTGGTTAGCGGACTCCAAAAGGACTCAAGGTTATTAGTGATTCAAATCTCACATGTCCTGAAGCCGTCGATGGTTGGGTTGATTAGAAGTGAGGACTCGCAGACTGGTCTTTCCTTTAGATTATAGATTGGAATTCCGCTCAAACAAGCATGGTATGATGTCGTCGATTTACAGGATTTCCAATCCTGTTCCGTCAGTAGGAGATAGGTGTGCTGCTCTTCATCAATAACAAGGTAGTTGTATTTTGTCCCGATATAAGCCCTTATTGTTTTATTTTCCATCCCCTCCTGAATAGTTGGGAGGGGGTGCATTTTTAATGCCTGATAATTGTATTTTCCCAATAGAGGGATGTCAACAAGGGGATAAGGGGAACTGTACTTCGGTGTGGTGATCTTGGATGTCGCGTAGGATAGGCTCCAACTGTTTAGAGGAGATTAGCCCAGGATGCAGCTTTCCCTGCCTTGCCGTATGGACTGCCTCCAGCATGGTTTGTGTAACTCGGATGTTGTGGTCCAATCCTGTCTTCAATGCTCCTAGTAGGTTGAATATTGTGTCCCTTTCTTCTAACTCGACCTTAATTGTTGATTGTATTTCTTGATTTTTAATTAGCAGGTCCAATTTTTGATTAATATTATTTATTAGTGAGCTGTGTCTTTCGACTTGGGCATAGAGTGTGTCGAGCTGAGATCTTACAACGTGGGTCTGACGCCCAACCAGATGAGACAGATTGGCTTGTGCAGAATTCAGCTCCTGAATGATGGCATCGTACCTCTCTCCATCTTCGTAATTCAAAACACCGGCGATGGGACCAGCGATTTTTCCTAGGAATCCGAGTAGGGGCACACTTCGTCTCATTCGTAGTTGAGCTGTCATCTTCTTCAGTATTGGTTTGCGGTTGTTTTCTAGTTCGATGATTTGGGTTTGGAACTGCTCCTGCAGTTCGGAAGCCATTTCCCACTTATCTTCCCAAGGGTGATGGGTTACGAATTCATGGCACCAATTCTTTTCAGATGCACAATGGTTCTTCAGTTTCTCCAATCGGGCCTTCAAGTCATTGATGTATCCATGTTGACGGCCTATGTCCAGGAAGATGGCCACTCTCCAGTTGGTCACAGATCTTCTTACGGTGCCAAGATGTTCGTAATATATCCCACTGCTAACAGACAGCGGGGTAATTTGGAACTGCTCTACATCGGAAGTCCTTGGAGGTGAGTTGGATCCATGAGTTGTTGTCGATACAAAGGTAGGGATCAGACACATCAATAGAAAAATAGTCGGTCCTTCCATTTTAGTTTTCCTTTCCTCCTAAAATAAATCAAACGTTAATATTGATATTAGACAAGGTATCAGTTACAAATGGGTAACCAATACCTTATCCTTATGCTTGGCGAACCTATCGCCTTTATCGTTTTCTAGAACGACATTATTGTTCTGGGTGATGTCTACTACCGTATACGGACCGCTAGCTCTGCTGTCAAACTTGTTTGTTCTTACCTCCTTGTGGGTATACACCTGGTCTCCAATTTTAACACTCGAAAGCCGAGCTTTGCAATCATAGAACTCTTTAGAACGACATTTTGCCTTTCTCAGAGTTTCAGCCGCTAGGTTTTGAAGCTCGGTCATTCGTGTGATGAGATCTCTCAGGTACGACCCGTAGGTTTCAAGTTCTGGTCCTTGCGGAAAGGAACTTGGGATTCTAGCCATGTGACCAAACACCAATTCGTATGGAGTAAAATTGGTCGCCTCGTGAATTGACGTGTTATAATTAAACATCGCAAATGGAAGCAGACGATCCCAGTCGTCAAAATCTCTTGCGTAGTGTTTGATATAATCCGTCAATTCGATGTGGCTTCTCTCCAAGGCTCCATTGGTTTGAGGTCGATAGCCAGAGGTTGTAAGTTGTTTGACACCAAATATTCCTTCAAGCTTCCGCATTAAGGAACTTACAAAGCTTCCGCCCCTATCGGTGAGCACGCATCTTGGTGCTCCGAATGTAGCGAAAAGATTTGTTGCTACTGCATGGGCGATGGTGGTGGTTTTTATGTCTGGTATGGGGACAGCAATACAATATTTACTAAAATTGTCTTGCATCGTGAGAATGTGTCGATTCCCGTTGGGGGTGGTCCTAAGTTTTCCTACAGCGTCTAGGGATACTTTGTCGAAAGGCATAGCCGGTGTGTCCGTTATGATCATAGGTTCTCGCGTGCGGGCCCTAGCTAGCTTATTTTCGAAACAACTTTTACATTGTCGAATAAACTCTGTGACTTCGTCTCGGAGTCTTGGCCAGTAGAATCGCTCGCGTATTCTACGGTACGTTTTCGTTACGCCTTTATGACCTCCTATAAGACTACTATGGAATTCTGCTATTATTTTCGGTCTTAGTTCCGGAGGAGGAACTTGGATTCTTCCGTGGCACAAGGTGATTTTTATATCGCCACCGCGGAATATTCCTGCTACAAGTTCCGCCATTTTGTTTTGTGGGAGGGAACCTAAGAGGTCGCCAGAATTTGCCATACGACAATGGTTTTGGTTGTCTAATATAAGGGCGTGTTTTAAATTTTTCAACCCTTGGACAACATCTCTCCAATCTAACTCGTCCAAATACCATTTTTTGACCACGATCGAATATACCCTATATTTCCCACAAAGTGTAAGATGTACTTGTCCTTTTGTGGGTTTACTATCTCGGATGTCCTGCATGTCTATCTTTTCTGTTGCTATTAACAGTTTTGAAATGGAATCGATAGGTTCACAATCTTCCGAAATAAAATGGGCATAATTGTCTCGTCTGTAAGTTAGTGGTTCTGTCCATTTATTGTCGATATTAACAGGTTCTTGTTTTCTACTTACTGGTTTCTCGTCATCGGATGTTTCAGACGCTGAGGATGGGGTTGTTGGGTCGCAAAAGGGGATTTTTAATTTCAAGAAAGGGCTCACTGGTTCCGCGCACTTCACTGTATTTTCACTGGGGGAATTCCTAGATTGTAGACGGCGTGGCACAATGTTTCCTTTTCTTTCTTGGGTTGGATTTTCCGGCGCGTTGACGCCTCGCTTTTGGAATGGCGTAAACGGGGTTGATTGTGCGCCTGGAGCTGATAGGAATCCCGGGGTTAAGAACAAGGAGTTTCTCAGAAGGGATTCGTTTTCCTCAGGGTCTTTTAGGACTTCAGGTACTTCCTGAAATCGCACGACACTTCTTCTAGACGGCGGCCTGGACGGGCTAGAAGGGAGTGCTTTGTTGATCGCTTCAGCACAAGGGGGTGTTGTTTCCGCTTCAGGTTGTTCTATTTCCACCTCTGTTTTCGCTCGTCTATTTTGATTGTGGTTTTTCAGAAAATCGTTGACTCTTTTTCCGAAAATGTCGTCGTCGTTGTCTTGACAAGGATCTAGACCTTGTAAATGTTCGAGGTATTCCTCGTTACTTTCGCCTTCAGAAATATAAGGCCTTCGAGACGTCACATCCATTCCCTCGTGATCCCAGGCCAATGTTTGATTGGTAAGGTTTGGTGGGTCGACGCCTCTCTTAGCTAAGGACTGTTCAAATTTGCGGACTGATTCGTCGATGTTGTCGCTGGGGTGTTGCTGACTTTGTTTCTCTTCGTCACTGTTAGCGTCCGAATTTTCCTCACTACTAATAGGGCGTGGTAGGCCGCTGATTACTATATTTTCAGGAGCTTGTTCTTCTTCTGATTCTTCTGCAGACGATTCCGAAGAGGAACTTGATTCTGATGGCGGTTCCAGGAGTGCACCTTCTCTGGCGAGACGATCAGCATTTTCATTACCTTCGATGCCGTCAATTCCTTGCTTGGTGAATTGCTACTGTAGCTGCTTCGATTTCTGAGGCGTTGTTGGTTTGTCGTCCTCCGTATCTTCGCGACACATTAAGGGGATGGTCAGGTCCGAACCACACTCCTATGCCAGCTCTATGCCTCGTTCCACCATTATCTCCACACGCGCCATCTACGTAAACGTCTGTATAGGGTTCATTCGACAAGGGAAACAGGAGGGCTGAAGTCTTGGAGACATTGGGATCACTTTCGGTGGCGCAAGATTGTTTGGGGGTTGGGCTTATCGGAACACTGGGGAAAGCACTATGGTCTTTTCGAAACACTGGAGGGTCCGAATCTTCTTCACTTTCGCTGGTGGACAGTCGTTCATCTGAAGAAGAACTGGAGAGTGCTAAATCTTTTGGAGACGAAGCTGCTGGTTGTCCTGGTTTTGTTGTGGGAACCTTTGACGTAGCTCCGGGTAATTTGAAAGTTGGATTAGGTTTTAAAATTGTTCTTTTGTCTGATTGAGAAGTTGATCTGGTATGAGGCCTTGTGGAAGAAGAACTGGGTCGGGAGGGGTTAACATTCTTAGGATCCTTTCCCGCACTATCCTTTTTATTGTCCTTTTTACTGTCCTTAATAGGCAGTGCACGGAGTGGCGGAGGTTTATGAGTAGAGTTACCTTTAGGGACATTGATTTCGGTATCTGCAGCATTGTCTAGTGACGAATCGGTCCAGTCCGACTCGGAACTCGCGTCAGAACACTGATCATCTTTGGTCGCCCTCTCTTCCACGGGATTGTTTGATAGGGCCTGTACAATTCGATTTATTTTACCCGGTTTATACTCAAACTTATATTGATAATCCTGAAGCCTCAGCCTCCATCTTGAGAGCCTTGCTCCCGGATTATCAATATAAGACATCCAATGAATGGGTTCAAAATCGCATGCTAGTGTGAATTCTTGACCATACAGATAAGGTCGAAAATGTTCTACAGCGTGTAATACCGCTAAGCATTCTCTTTCGGCTTTGGGATAGTTTAGTTCGTTTTTATTGAGGACCTTTGAGAAGTAACTCACAGGTAAATCTATGCCATCTACTTCTTGTGTTAGCATTGCCCCTACAGCATGTTCTGAGGCGTCAGTGGTTAACTTGAATCTTTGTTGGAAATCTGGGTATTGCAGAATAGGTTTGCGACACAAGTATTTTCTTAGTCTTAAAAAACTTTTACACTGTGATTCACCCCATTCCCACTTTACGTCCTTCTTTAACAACTCCGATAGGGGCTTAGCTAATTTGGCGTAGTCCTTGATAAAACGGCGATAATATCCGGATAGCCCTAAGAAACTTCTAATGTCTTTTTGCGTCTTAGGTTTAGGGAAATTTTTAATGGCTTCAATTTTGTTGGGGTTAGGTTTGACACCATTTCCGCTAATAATGTGCCCAAGGTACGCCACTTCCGTTTTCAAAAACTCACACTTGTCAGGTTGAAGTTTTAGATTTGCTTCCCGAAGCTTAGCAAAAAGCCGTCGGGCTCTAACATCATGCTCTTCAAGTGTGTCCGAATAGATAATAATGTCATCTAAATAGACAAATGCCTCAGTGTCGAGCATGCTACTTAGTACACTATTAAGTAATCGTTGAAAAGTGGGAGGAGCGTTCTTTATTCCCATGGGCATCCTGTGATACTCATAGTGACCGTTTCTCGAAGAGAATGCCGTTTTGTGTCGGTCATCGGGGTGTGTCTCAACTTGGTGAAACCCACTTGCTAAATCAAATACGGTAAAGAACCTGGCTTTTCCCAAGCGATCAAAAATTCCACTAATATTTGGCAATGGAAATGCGTCTCCAATTACCTTCTCATTTAGGGCTCTATAATCGATTACGACCCTCCACTTCTTTTCTCCTGAGGCGTCGAGTTTTTTCGGCACGATTAGCAGTGGAGAATTATAATCGGAATTAGAATGACCTATTATCCCGCTATTGAATTGCTTTAGGAGCTGCGCATCTATTTGCTCCAAAGCCTCGTTAGGGGACCTATATTATTTCTTTCGGATCACTTGGTCATCGACGGTCGGAATTCTGTGCTGCACTAAATGTGTACAAGTGAGCATTTCTCCATTAAGATGGAATATGTCAGAAAAGTCTTTCGCCCATCGATTTACCATCTCTTTACACTCCGGTGTCAAATGAGAGGTGTGTAAAGACTCCTTGACCTTACGGACCCTATCAGAAGTTCCCATGTCCGTGATCTTCTGCAATTTCTCGGAGTCGGAATCAGAGAGCTCTTCTCCGGGGAATTTACAAAAGTCAAATGGAATGAGCTTCTGTGGCTCTAATCGTAAGTCAATGTCATCTTCAGTGGTGTTAATAGCCATCGCATGGCATACACCATCTTTACTCGAAACTAGAGCTTCTCCCAGGTAAACACCTCCTGGAGCCTGCATACGCGGGAGATAGCCTTCTTTCAACTCCGGGTTAAGTACATCGATCGCTATCGGTTTTCTAGTTCGAGCTTGAATTTTTAGTATTCTTGCGAATGGTTTAATTTGAGGTCTCAACTTCTCCCTAGCTTCCAGTGATTCGCGGTCCACAAACGGAATAGGAGTCACCGGATTTGTAATGGTTACAAGAGCGTTATGTCTGAAGAAAAGTTGAGCCTGTTCCTGACGTAAGAATGGTCTTCCCAGAATTCCAGATGTAGAGATCGGAAAGTTACTTTTTACAACTTGAAATTCGATCTGAACATTGAGGACTGTAACTTCGACAGTTCCCAATGTTTGGACCGAATGATTGGTAATGCCCGTAATCTCAGTGCACTTGCTTCGATCAAGTGTGAGCTCGGTCTGGGGCAAAATGGACGGACCTCTGACGCTGAGGAGTCGGACTCGGGGCCGCGTCGGAGCGTCGAGTCTGTTGGAAGTTTAAATCCGGTTTTTGGAAACTCGGATTTTGTGGAGGGCCTGGCGAGACTGAACGAGGTGGGGTGCTGCTTGGCCTGTAACTCTGTGTTGGTGCTCTGTATTGCTGGTATTGTTGTTGGGGCGGTGTAGGGGCGCGTGGCGCAGCATACGTGGGGGGCTGTGGATATGGCATCGGTTGAATAGGGGGTGCGTAAGCCATTGGTTGAGCAAATGACGGCATCATTGACTTATAAAATGCCGCTAGTTGCTCTGGGGTAAATTGCATCACCCCACTGGGTTGACTTCGGCTGGGTCTAGGACCACTATTATCCCTATCATTATCATTCTTTCTTTTTTCTATTGAAACGTGCCCTTCTACCTGACGACTATACGGGCTGGGGGAACGAATCCTGTCGTCCGCTCGGGTTATGTGGTAAGAAGATGCTCTAGATCTTTCCGCATAATTGCGGCGCTCCTCTGCATAAAGGGCATGCTCGTAGGCCTCTTCGAGGTTTCTGGGATTACGCGTATCAACGAAAGTTGACATTTCATCGGGTAAGCCCCTAACGAAGGCGCGGAATGCATTTTCGACCACTGGCTGCATTATTATTTCGCTTTCAGAAATTTCCTGTCCACGTTCGTTAGCGCCAACGTCATTCCGGACTATTTCACGGTACACTCTATTATATTTTAGTTCTAACGCATGTCTTGCGCCACTCACGAGTCCTCTTAGTTTATCATGGTAATCACTCACTGTTTCAGTTTGCTTAAGCCGAATTGACATTATGTTGTCGAGATACCATTGGTACTTTTTTGAGGAAGCAAAACGTTTTCTTAAATGTTCTACAAGATCGTTTATTCCGTCAAAGTGTAAGCCACGAACACTGTCTCGCGCTGAACCTCTCAGTTTGCTCAAGACAGCCTTGAGGAAACCGGGCTCCGACACCTCCGGTATGAACGCGGCGCTATTTTCTATTTCTTGTAAGAAGTCTTTGAGAGGGGGCTGGCGACCGTCAAACAAGGGAATATTACTTGAATTCGTTTGTACTGACATTTGTTCAAGTACTGAAACGACATTATTGGTGTTGTCTAGTGGCATAGGAAGGGGGCCCACATTTGGTACTTCCCCCCCTATATGGATAGATCCATTAGGATTTCAGTTTCCACCACCACCACCGGTTGCCATGTTTGTTGAATATTTTCGTTTTTAGTTAAATGTTAGTATATATGTACAATAGTAAAAGGATGTTGCTTGGCAATCTTTAGCAATTCGCGCACCGTGTCGCCACCGCGGATTATTCCTGCTGATCGCCTACTTGAGGATTAGTCTTGCGAAAAATTTTCTAATCCTAGTTTGCAAGCCCCTTTTTCCGTCGTGGACTTTATTTAATTTTGTGTAGTCAATTTTGAAGTGATTATTGGATTTTGTTGAAGCCTTAATCGCGTTAGAACTATACGGAGACGACTCTCTTTTATTCATTTTTCGGTTAAGCTGAGATTTTTCATTTGTGTTTCTAATTGCGTAATTGAAGATTTTAACTGTGTAACTCTAGCGCTGACAGCTCTCACTTCCGGCAAGCTTAAGGCTAGCTGGTTTTCCAAAAATTCTATTTTTATTTCCAACAAATAATTACTACGGTCCAGTCTATTATATTCTGTCCTGAGGAAAAATAATTTTCTATTTATCTTGTCTATTAGTTCGTCTGAATTTGGAAGGTAAACGTCCTTCCACTCTGGAGACATGGAGAAAAAAATTCCTTTCCTTTTTTTTTACTGAATTGTTAGTTTAAGGAGTCGTGACGTCAATTCGTCTATAACGTCTTGTTGTGCAGAAACTTGTTCTTGGATAGTGAGTACTTTTTCCGTATTTTCAGCGTGAGAGTCTGCTAGCGTAGTTATCCATGATAAGACAAATCTGTTTTGTTTTTCTAAACGTTTAACCCTACAATCTAAGGACAGGTGATGTAAGACTGATTGTCGGTAGTATTCTTCTAGATTTTCCAACCTCTCGGTAACCTCTGACCATTGGTCCCGAGAGAAACCTGGCACTACTAAGGCTAAGCGGGGAAACATGGATTATCGTAGATTAATTTTCTTTTTTCTATTTTTACTATTTTTAGTCTGTTCTTTGGTACGACTGAAACTAACTGGGCTGAATCGAGGAAAGAAAGGGGAATGCTACTTAACTCGGCTTGAGTTAACAGCTCTGGATCTGATATGGGAAATTTATCGCTATACTGGACAAAATAATATATTTCTGTCATTCAAAAAATTAAGCTTTAAAGTATAAGACGTTTTAAGTCCCAAATTTCCTCTATAGCTCTCCGTATTCTAACTACTTTTATTGGGATAACTCCTGGGGGTGGAGGTATCTTGTCGTCGATTTGTTTCCGTTTAAAATCCCAGATTTCTTCTATAGATCTCCGTATTCCAACTACTTCTAAAGGGATAACTCCTGGGGGTGGAGGTATCTCGTCTTTAAAAACGGGATGTTGGAGCTCAAATTTAGGGACTATGTCGGGGATTGATTTCTGGTCACACATTAGAGATCTTAGTCCAAAATCATAATGTCACTGTCATAATCTACAGTCGTGTCAGAATCGTATAGCTGTTCCAGGTGTTCGTTGCTAGGTCCCGGTCGAATGTGGTTTTCCTGAGCATACGCTGTTTGTCTGCGTGCTAAGGCTTCTTCAATATCAACGTCTATAACCTCAAACGCAATTGGAATTGCAGCAGGAGCAGGTGGGATAACGTCCGGAATTATTCTGGGAGTAGGTTTAACTGAACACACTGGTCGAATTTTGATGATTGGGTGTGTGAGCTTATAAAAGATTTCAGAACCTGGTTTAATTCCCGATTTTTGGGAGTGCTTAAATCCGGCTTTCTTGCCTCTCTTTGGTTTGGAAGGACCAGAAGACATTTTTATCTTGACATATCGAAAGAATTCAAAACAAAACAAAATTATGTGTATAAGGGAAGAAGAAAAAAAATAATGGATTTAAATTACAGGAGAAAAGGAGAGCTCTTGACTAAATTCCGAAGGAGGCAACACCTCCCTCTTTTTGAAACGTAAGGTTTTACAACCGCAGCCGAGGGGCTTTCCAAAACGGGTGACCAGTACTTTAACCAGCGCTTCCGAGCAGAGAGAGATGGGAAGAAAAAAATTTTTTTTTAATTCTCTTCCGATCTCAATTTCCCTTTGGGAAATTACTCAGATGCAGCCGAGGGATTTTCTGGTCGTGCGGCTTTGTACTTGCAACCAGCGCGAGAGAGTTACTATTCTTTTAAAATAAAATGGTTATTTTAAAAGAATTTCGTACCTTAAATTATCAGTAGCATCGAAAGTTTGTCTTGAGTGCGAATGGGATTTAAAGGGCGGAGTTAGGAATAAACCCTGCTTCCAATAATCCTTCGAAACCAAAGATTCCTTGCCCTAAACAACTTAGAGTAGCGTCTATCGATTCTACTACCCTGAAACAAATTTCTTCACCGTTCATCGGCAAATAGACAAAACCCAAAATTTGGACCAGTGTGTTATTGATACAGTCGTCGTCCAAATCTTCGTAAAAAGTGCAATCATCGTCGAGATTATATTCTGGAATGTAATTGTACTTAGTCAGTAAGTCAATAGGGATGTTCGATTTTCCGTCTTAAACTTTATTTGTCTCTATAGTTACGTAGGGTGGCAAATGTAGGAAGTTGCGTTCGTCTTCAATGGGAATTGTCATTTTTCGTTGGTGTTGCCATTATAGGACTTGGTAGAGAAAAAGGGAAGGAGGCCAAAAAGACGAGTTTTAGTTTAATCTCCCCTTTTCCCATCTTCTAGGGCCAATTTAACGAGCTGTTCGATTTCCTTCCTTTTTCTCTCTCGTTTCGCAACAGCAATATCGGCTTCGGCTTTGTTCAATAAGGTTTCAAAGAACTCAGAAAATTCTTTCCAAGAATTCAGAGAGTTTCCCGAATTCTCTGATTGCGTTTCAGTTTTGTTAACGCGTTCGCTAGTCGAAGCTACGTCTCTACCTAAGTTTCTGTCGCTCAAAATCCTTTCCTCTGGCTTAGCAAGATTTTTGATTTTTAAAGATTTCTTTACTTTTGTTCGTCCTCCACGGTGTTTATTTTTATTCGGCATTGTAAAACATTTTGTTTCTTATGATTATTAATCAAATCAAAACAAGAAAATTGAATTGAATTTTTGTTATGAATACTATTATTTTTATGAAAATAATTGAATTTTGTAATGAATTTTATTTAAATTCCTTAAAATAATTGAACTTTGTCCAAGATTATTGTTATTTATTTGTAGAGGTTATTGGAAATGTTGATCACATTTTTTTTAGATTCTTTGAAAATAATTGAATTTCTGACAAGAATTTAAGTAATTTAAAAAATTTTAATAATTGCATTCTTGTGATAAATATTATCCTTTTTGAAAATAATAATTGTTTAATAAAATCATTTAAAGAAAAACTTTTGGCTTATTATAGAATAAAATGAAAGAATATTACATGATTATAATTTGTTTACATCTATAATTTTTTATACTATTTACTACACAATATTATTTTTTTTTCAAATGAGGACAGTTTAATTTGCATAATTTATCTTTTTTATTCCAAAACCTTCAAATTAATTAATATGCTGTTGAATGAATGCAAAAGTCAGAAGTTGTTATAGTCAATTGCTTTCGACAATATAAGGTATTAAAAACATTATTTTGTATGCATTTTTTCGTTCTGCTTCTACTTCAATCGCTCGCCCTGTGAAATTCACGCTTGGGAGCTAAGCCACGTTTTCTCGTGGACGAAAAATTCTGCATATTTGTCATTTTCCATATTTTTATTAATTACAATTTAATTAATTGTACCTCTAAAGGTATACCAGTAAAAAAAAGTTCTATAGAATGACTCTATAGAGCATTCTATAGAGTATTCTATAGCGAATTCTATATAATATTCTATATAAATTTTGTAGAATTTATATGTAAAAATATATTTTTTAATTGCTACATGAATTCTATAAAATATTTCTAGTCAAAGTCTATAGAATTCGTGCAGTTATTCACAAAAAATATTTCATTTTACAAATTCTATAAAATATTCTATAGAATACTCTATAGAATTCGCTATAGAATTCTCTGTAAAATGCTCTATAAAGTCATTCTATAGAATGACTCCATACAACTTTTTTGATTGGGATTAAATAACAATTTAATTTTTAATCTTTTTAAAAAATTATTTTAATGAATAACAAATTAAAAAAAAGGTTTTTCATATTTTTTGTTTAAATTTAACATATTTTATATTATGTACATTTTTATAAACGAAAATCCTTTTATTTATGTTTTTTGTATTAATTTTAACATATTTTATATTATGTACATTTTTATAAACGAAAATCCTTTTATTTATGTTTTTTGTATTAATTTTTATTATTACAAAATATTATTTTAATCATTTTCAACAAAATAAAAGTTACTGCCCTGTTTTATAATATCGTTATGCCTTTACGTAGGCAACCCGCTTTACTCCACCTTTCTGTTGTGCGGCCATTTTATCCCCAGATCAAGTCACCTACATCTGTAAATTGTCATCGCGAAAATCGTTTTGTGGCTCGTAGAAACATCGTATCAAGACCAAATAAATTTTTAATAATTCTCTATTTAATTTTATTTTACGGTACAGAGCCACTTTTTTGATTAAGTGCTTAGATTTTTTTTAAAAAGTGATCAAAGTGGAAAAATACAGGAAAGTAGGGGAAGTGGGTTGGCAACACTAACCAGTTCTCGACCTGCAACGCCGTTAATTATACAATATGTGCCCCAGTAGCACGTAATATTACAGCAATATTGAGAGAACTTCCCTAACATTACCAATATTGCCTTAATATTACCAATGGTTCTAGAATCATGTTGTAATGTTAGTAATATTACGTGCTACTGGGGTGAATGTGTTATTTAGAAATTATATTATTATAATATACTTTATCTAATTTATTGTTGTAATATTATGGTATCGGATATATATATATATATGACGTATTAAATATAATAATATTATGTTATGATGTGTTGCTAAATTGTTTATTGTTATGATTGCTGTTTATATTTAAATATATGAGGAGTGCAGCATATGAGATTTATTATTACTAGATATGATGTAAATAATTAATACTTATATAATTAATGAAAATGAAAAAGGGTTATGTTCACTTGTTGTGATACATGCTTTCTATACATAGAGTATGTTTATATTTGTATTAGTGCAGTGCAGTGTTAGTGTTGTGATTCCGAATACACCATAGACTTTACAAGCTCTATGCTGAGCATGCGCAAAGATTCTGCCATGGACCAAGGGCTAAATGCTCCCTCACGAAATCAGTTCTGCTCTGGAGTTCTTTCGTAATGCACTTCAGAGTAGTCCCAAAAATAACTATAATAATAACTTCGACTTGTGTAATGTTTGACTTTTATATAATAAATGTTTTGGGTTTACTCGTGAAGTTGGTTGGATTAATAATTAATTGATATTATTAATTAATCCTTCTTATTCACAAGGTTTTTCCCTCCGTTTTAACGGAAATTTACTTGTTTTATTTTAAATCTTTTCGCCTTCCTTTTCAAAGGATTAAACCAAGATTGAACATCGAATCAAATTGCGGATCTTACGCTTGCGCGTAAATAACGTAACTCCGCTCGTAACAGAAAGCATGCTTTGCATTACGTGCGTACTCTCAGTTTCTCTCTGATTGTAAGCAACATTTTTTTCCAATAGGTTTCTTTGCTTAATTAGAATGGTCGTAAATTTCTCCTCTTGTAAATATTGTTGCAACTGTAAAATAAAAACATTATTAACTAACTCCTGAAAAATTAGGCAAAAATAATTTTTTTTAAACATTTTCTTTTTTATTACAAATTATTTCTGGTACTTATATGATTTATTGTAATAATCTTACATGACATTAATCAGTAAAACATAAAACAAAATAACAGGCCTAAAATAAAATTCACAGGAATAAAAGTTGAAAAAAGAAAGAATTGACAAAGGTTTACAATAAAATAAATCCAGAAACCAAGACTTACATACTAAATTTTTAGTTGTGTGCAGTAAATTACCTCTATTAAAATTCAGAAGAATAATAAAAATGCAAACGGAAAGTCTATATACAAACGTTTTAAATATAATATTAAAAAAGTGTAATCATGCAGAATCGTGACTCCTGCCAATTTTGAAGATAAATGATTAATTTCTTTTTGAAAAGCTTTAACTTAACTAGTTATTTAAGAATTCGGTGGGGGAGGATCAAGAAGACTAGATACAGGAGAAGTAACTCAAGTGGTGGAGGTAACGTAGAATATGAGGGCAAAGTTATATGCAAGTAGTTGGTGCAGTAACCAAAAATGGTTTACTGCGCAAGTATGGATTATAGTTAAGCAGACTAGACACAGGAGAAGTAACTGAAATGGTGGGGATAAAGTTGAAATGGAGAGCAATGAAGGAATGAATATGTGCAGAAACCTAATTTTCGTCTACTGCACCATCTACTTGCCAAGTACGACACCTGCATTGCCCTCATATTGTCACTCACCGTTCTCTGTAGGAATAAGGCTAACTTACTCCTCCTGTCTCTAGTCTTCTTGGGGAGGATGAAAAAGTTACTTACAGAACGCCAGGGCTGGGAAACAACAATTTTTTTTTGTTTTTGACGTTTTATTCGGTAAATATTAAAAATTTTTAAAAATGTTCTACATAAAAGTTGTAGATCTAATTAAGATACACATTTTGTGTTTCATGCACGTTTTTCATAAATTGAGTATTTTTCGAGAAAACACAAAAAATGGAAAATAATCATAGAAACGTAATATAGTTGAAGGGCTTTTCATTAATACTTCCTAAAATTATTACTTCCTAGATGGTACTAGAAGGTATCCAACTTAGACCAGAGCCCCCTCCAACGTTTAAAAAAAGGCGTTTTGAAGGTGCATCCACAACACATCACTCAAAGGCGGGCGAAGCCCGCCGCACCTAATTTCCTTGAATGTTTTAATGCAGAAAGGGAGTCAAATCCGTTGGAAAGGGGTCTGGACTAAGTTAGACACCTTGTAGTACCAACTAGAAAATTGAAGGAGATTAGGTGCGGCGGGCTTTGCCCGCCTTTGAGTTATGTGTTGTGGATGCACCTTCAATACGCCTTTTTTAAAACGTTGGAGGGGGATT
This sequence comes from Leptopilina myrica (nomen nudum), assembly GCA_032872475.1. Lineage (NCBI taxonomy): Eukaryota > Metazoa > Arthropoda > Insecta > Hymenoptera > Figitidae > Leptopilina > Leptopilina myrica (nomen nudum). Next base: position 13,572,019 of record CM065462.1, on the reverse strand, counting down.
AGGTCTAAGTTTTTTTTTGTTTGTTTATACTCCTGCCCTATTGGCCTTACGCACTCGACAAGAGTCCCTGCTGATACTTTTATGGATTAAGCATAACCATTCTACAAATATTAGCAAATTTATTTTAACTTAATGCGCCTACAGTGCGGCTTTCGAAGATAGGAGTACTCGCATTTGCCTGGACCACCCGTAATTGGGTTTTCTCGCCAGAGAAGAGGGAAAAACTGTAGAAAAACCTCATCTGAGTACAACCGGTTTATCGCCAGTCTAGTTCCGGCGGTAGGCATCGGACAATAATCGACAATGCATACCGTCGCACCTAGACGTCAAAACTCCCGCTCGGAATATCTCACCTGTCGGAAAAAATCCCCGGCTGAAGGAGGGCGCGAACCTTGCTCGCACCACCCGCAAAGCCGGAGCTACAACCAACTGAGCTATTCCGTCGGTCAGATCAGGTCTAAGTTGGATATCTTCTAGTACACTCAGATGCATTAATGCTGTCCTTCCGGTTTGACGGTATTTTGCAAAGTCGTATGATTTCTGTCAAAATGTTTTAAGTTCATGACATATGGGGTGTTTTCGACGTCGTCGGTCGTACCGGTCAGTTGCCACAAAAAGGTGCTTATTTGAGACTATTTAGGTTGAACTATATAGTCTGAAATAAACAATTTGAGCACCTTAATGTGGCAACTGACCGGTACGACCGACGACGTCGAAAACACCCATGATAACATTCGTATGCCACGAACTAAGAATATTTTATAGAAATGACACGACTTTTCAAAATGCCTTTAAACCGGAAGGACAGCATTAATGCATCTGAGTGTACAACTAGGAACTTAATTTGACTCCCTTCTGCATTAAAATATTTTTAATATTTATAGAGTAAAACGTCAAAAACAAAAAAAATTGTTGTTTCCCAGCCCTGGCGTTCTGTAAGTAACTTTTTCATCCTCCCCCACCGAATTCTCAAATAACTAGTTAAATTAAAGCTTTTCCAAAAGAAATTAATCATTTATCTTCAAAATTGGCAGAAGTCACGATTCTGCATAATTACCAAAAAAAGTAACCCAGACTGACAAGAGTTTAAACAGATGCATTTGTCTGAAGCAAAGTCCACAATAGAGGTTGTAAGCTTCGAGGTGCGCACCGGCGTGCACCCAGCTGCTGTCATTTGTCGACTTTAGTCTGATATGACGCAAGTTACGGTGCTTACGTGCCTTTCGTTTCCACGGCGTTCCTTTTCAGCAAGATCAATTGAAATAGTTCTCTAGAGTTGTGAATTATTATTTTTCTTATTTTATCTGAATATAAATGTTTTTTAGGAAAATAATAAAATATATTATTATGAAAATTATAAAACATTTTATTTTTAAATATAAATTTTTGAATAATTTCATGATTTTCAATAAAATTTCACACGAAAGAATTCAATGTTTTTTTTAATTCGTTATAAAATTTCAATTGTTAAGAAACGTGATTATTCAAAAACTTGATAGAAATTGTTAATAAAATTCAATTATTGTCCATTTTTTCAATTAAAATTATTTTTAAAAAACTCCATTATTGCAAAAAATAGAAATAAATTCTTCACAAGAATTTAATTGAGATTTAAAAAATTGTAATAAAATTCATTGCAAGAATTAAATTATTTTCATAAATAATAAAAGTCTTCGAAGAAAGTCAATTATTCTTGAATTTTTCAATAAAATTCTTTGCAGGAATTCAATCATTTTTAATATGTTAATTTAAAAACTGGAAATATTTTAAAAAGTTAGGTAACAAAAATTCAAACATTAGGCGGCGTTAACTCAACACGTGTTTTTGCAAAGCTCCGTTTTTGTTATTAATTTTGAATCGGTTTGCTCTGGATTTTGCCACTATTCTGTGTATTTTATAAAACTCTTAAGTGGAATGTTTAATTTGTGCCTCAAAGTTTTATATTGTTGTGGCTTTTCTCATCTGTAATTCTGACCTGAGCGTTTTCTAACCTCTAAGCACGCGTGTAATCTTTTAAATATGACGACAATAGCAGACAAGTGTACCAAGTGCGGCAAGGAAATCATTCGCGCAACTCCTACATTCTGCACTAATTGCAAATCGGCTTATCACCCAGGATGTGCCGATTTGGTTCCTACTTTGCCGAATGGTTCTTACACAAAATGTTGCAAAGCCAGATCTCCGTCCCAGGCTTCTGCTTCTTCTGTTACTCTCGACTCAATAATGAGTTTCTTGAATGACTCCAAGGCAACCACTTCGGCCAATTTTGCTCATGTTAATGAGAAACTTGATGACGCACTGATTAGAATAAGTAATACCGAAGGTAAAGTAGCTGACTTGTCTGAGCGTCTTGTTGTGGTGGAGGGTAAATTGGGAAAAAATGAACAGGGAAATTTGGATAAGACAAGTGTTGGTGTGCTCACATCTGAATGTATAAAAGAGGTTAATGATCGGGGTGCGAGAAAACAAAACCTTGTATTGTTTGGATTACCCGAAGAGAATGCGAATAATAACACTGGTGATGATTCTGATAAACTGTGCTCCGAAATAACTAATAAATTGTGTAAACTTGTCCCATCTAGTGACCTTGAGAATATTCGCACGTTTAGAATTGGTTCTGCTACGCAGGTACAACCTTCAAAGTCTCGACCTGTCAAAATCATCTGTGCGACGGCGGAGAAGGCACAAGCGATCCTAAAAACATTTGTGGCTGTCAAAAAGAGTATGTCTCCCACTCACGAATTAAAAAATCTTTGGTTGACAATCGACAGAACAAGAATGCAGCAAGAGGAAATTCGATTTGCCAAGAGGGAAATAGCAACTCGTTTAGAAAATGGAGAATCAAATCTCTCTCTCGTATTTCGTCAAGGAATACCGACTATTGTCAAGTCCCGTCTTCGTCCATTGATGCCGTCTCTGTCTTCTCAACCGAGAGCGAATGCCTCGAATCTACTACCATAGCCTCTTCGCCATGTGTTGCCCTTCCAGACAAAACCCCCTCTTCGCAGGATACCCCCTCTGCTCAGATTTATTATCAGAACGTCAGAGGCGTACGCACCAAGATCCACGACTTACGTAAAGGTATCGCTACGAACGACTATGCTATCTTTGCTTTGACTGAAACTTGGTTAAATTCTAATTTCAACTCGGCAGAACTTGGTTTTCAGAATCATGATATATACCGCTGTGATAGGGATTTTGAAACAAGTAATAGTCTACGGGGAGGAGGAGTTTTGTTGGTGATTAAGCGTAGTTTGAGAAGTTCTATAATTGTCACCTCGTCTTCATTGATTGAGCATATTTTTACAAAATTCAAAATTAATAATTTTATTTACATTATAGGATGTTTTTATGTCCCCCCCAATTCAACGTATAATGTTTATGCTCAAGTGTGTAATATTCTCGAAGAAATACATAATGAATTCCCTACCGCAATAATATGTGTCATTGGGGATTTTAATTTGCCTTTTATAAATTGGAGTTTTAACGGCGATCCGAGCATGCTTAGTATATTAAATCACGATTTGTCACCGCAACAATTTTTTATAGCCTCCTCAATTTTTGACACAATAGATTATCTTGGATTACATCAACTAAACAATTTTTTGAACTCTAATGGAACTATCTTAGATTTACTTTTCTGTGATTGTAATGTTTTTTCTGTCTCCCTTGCACTTGACTCAATATTACCAATAGACAATTATCACCCGCCTTTGTTAATAAACATAAAAAATACAATTAATACTGTTTCAGATTATAATATCAATAATTCACTCAATTTCAAATATGATTTTAAAAATGCTAATGTTGCCGGTATTGTAACTTCTTTAAACTCTGTGGTCTGGGAAAGTCTGCTTAATGCCGATGATATTAATGATTCTGTTAATTTATTTTACACTTTTTTGTATAGGGTATTTGACAACTTTGTGCCATTGAAATCTTCATTTACTTCGACTTTCCCACCATGGTTTACACTTGAATTAAAAAAGTTAATAATTGAAAAAAAGGCAGCGCATGCTAGATATAAGATAGACAAAAATGATGTAAATTACTTATTATTCTCCAAGCTACGATCTGATTGTAGAGTTTTGTCTTCGATTTGTTATGATAATTATATTACGAACTCCGAAACTTCAATTGTTAAAAATCCTAAATATTTCTGGAATTTTATTGACTCAACTCGACAAAACAGACTCATACCTAATTCTATGTTTTTAAAAAATGAGACTGCAGATAACTCAATTTCAATTGCAAACCTTTTTGCTACACATTTTAAATCAGTTTATACTACACCTACTTCGCAAACATCAAATTCTATTCAGGTTACGGATGATTTTAACATCCAATCTATTTTTATCTCTAGAAACGACGTTTTTAAAAAAATAATGAGCCTAGATGTGGGTAAGGGTGAAGGTCCAGACCAAATCCCCCCCCTCTTTAATTCGCTCGTGTGGCATTTCTTTTGTTGAGCCCCTATTCATATTATTTAATAAATCTCTTCAATGTAATATATTTCCAACGGAGTGGAAAAAAGGAATAATAAAACCTGTTTACAAAAAAGATGATAAAAATAATGTGGAGAATTATAGACCTATTACATTACTTAGTACAGTAGCTAAGATCTTCGAGAGTTTAATATATGATTCGATATATACAGACATTTCTCATTCTATTATAGACGAACAACATGGATTTGTGCAGGGTCGATCAACTTTGACTAACCTTGCACTATTCACAAATTTTTTATCATTAAATCTAGATAAGGGTTTTCAAATTGATACGATCTATGTTGACCTCTCGAAGGCTTTTGATAAAGTTGACCATTATATCCTTCTAAGTAAACTAAGAGGCATGGGTGTTCCTACAAATTTACTAATGTTCTTTAAAAGTTATCTTCTTGACAGACCTTTACGAGTAAAAATTAATCACGAATATTCTGACACATTTAATGCAACATCTGGTGTACCGCAAGGGTCAAATTTGGGGCCCTTGTTCTTCATCATTTATATGAATGATATAAAATCAGTTTTCCAATTTTCACCATTTCTTTTATTTGCTGACGATATTAAATTTTACAGGATAATTGACCATGCGGATCCTTGTCACGATTACTCTCAGTTACAATCGGATCTGACTCGACTTGATAGGTGGTGTGAAGATAACCATATGTCTATAAATACAAATAAATCATCGGTAATTTCATTTTCGAGACGAACGACATTGGTTTACTGTTATACCATTGGTCAGGTTGAGTTAGCTAGAGTTAAGAGCATTCGTGATTTGGGTGTACTTTTATGCAGCAATCTTTCTTTTAACGATCACGTCTGTGAGGTAGTTTCTCGAGCGCTCAGGATGTTGGGATTCGTTATGAGAAGTGCCTCTGATTTTCGTAACTTTATCGCAATTAAAATTTTATATTTCACTCTAGTAAGATCTAATATTGAATATGCTTCTGTAATCTGGGTACCATTATATACTTTTAATATAATTAAAATAGAGCGGGTTTAAAACAAATTTTTAAGATTTGCTGCAAGAAAACTAAATTTACCATTTGACTGGAACGCCCATGTTTATGACGACTTACGAACCTACCTTAATACCCCATTGCTCACATCTAGGTTTTTGTACATTGATATGCTTTTTTTTATAAATTTCTTAATGGTTTTATCTATTGTCCTCCTTTTGTCAACTCTTATAAGTTTGCGTGTTCCATCTAGATCCACTAGAAATATCCATACGTTTTTTGTCAACTATTATAAGACTAACTTTGGAAATCACTCATTGATCAATAGACTGCATAGAAAGGCAAACAATGTGTCATGTAATATTAACTTTTTTGAAAATAATGTTTCAGTATTCATTTCACAATTAAAGAAACATCAACTATATGTATAGTGCATACCTATCTATATATATATATATATATATATATATTTAAAATGTTTATCAACTGTAAACTGGATAGTATTTATCAGAATTATAGAAGAGACAATTAAAAAATGACATCTGGGGGTCGATTATGTAATTTCACTTCACTTCGACATCCACTTCGACATCCACTTTCACTTAAATTTTCACCTCCCAAATAGCACGACTTCTTGCTGTAAGGTCACTGTAAGGATATCTGTAGGGGTTGTAAGGCTTACCGCGTAAGGCTGTTGTAGTCCTACATAAGTCTAAAAATTTCCGCATTACCGTAAGCTTATGAAATTGATTTTTTCTATGTCAGTTCCCAACTTAGCTCAGTTAGTTAGGAAGTTAGGTTAATGCGCGTCGTTCTCGGGTTCGAATCCTAGTCTCCCCAAATTTGTTTTCAAAATTTTCTACAGAATGTTTGGTTTCCAATAAAGAGAAGGGCAACAAACTTAATTTTTTTATTTAATATTTATTAATTAATTATGTTACAAATTATTTTGTTAATATTGACCATAATAGGTAAACTCACTACAACCTTACAAGAACCTTACACCATGATAATAAACTGCCAACAGCCTTACCTAAACCTATACATGTAAGCTTACCTCAACCATTACTTATAAGCTTACCTCAACTTTTACATGTAAGCTTACAACAACCTTTACTTGTAAGCTTACCACAACCTTTACTTGTAAGTTTACCTCAACCTTTACTTGTAAGCTTACCTCAACCTTTACTTGTAATCTTACATCAACTTTTACATGTAAGCCTACTATGAGTTTTTGAGTAAGCTTACAATAGGATTAGGTGTAATCCCACATCAGCTTTTATTCATAAGCTTACGGTAATGCGGAAATTTTTAGACTTATGTAGGATAACAACAGCCTTACGCGGTAAGCCTTACAACCTCTACAGATATCCTTACAGTGGCCTTACAGCAAGAAGTCGTGCTATCTGGGCTTAATTAATTTTCACTCTACTTCCGTTTCCACTTTCACTTTTACTTAAAATTTCACCTTAACTAATTTTCACTCTACTTCCCTTTCCACTTTCACTTAAATTTTCACTTTAATTAATTTTCATTCTACTTCCACTTTCACTTCTACCTAAATTTTCACTTTAATTAATTTTTATTCAACTTCCACTTCCACTTAAGTTTTCACCTTATTTAATTTTCATTCCACTTTCACTTTCACTTTAAGGACCCCGCACAAAATGCATTGGAATTGGCTTACCGTTAATTTTGTTCAAATTTTCAGAATTAGTAGTTCTAAGTGTCCTAATTAAAGATATAATTTTGTTAAACTCAAAACTTCACTTGTTTGGCTGAAAACAGGGGGTGAAAGTACCCCCTGTCTAAGGCATGAAATGAACATTTCAGTGCTTTTAGCCAAATAAACCATTATCTTTGGTAAGTTTAACGTCAGAAGTCACCAATATACATAAAGAGAGAACTCTTAATGTTAAACAAATAAAAATGTAAAATATCAACCCTCAAAAACTACCCCTTGTACAGTTAAAACCATATAGAAAAGGAAAAAACTATTTTAATCACAGAAAATATTTTTATAAATAAAATATTGACTTTTCATTTACTAATACATATGAGATGTCATATTTACCCTTACAAACAACCCCAACAACAACAACAACAACAAAAAGCAACCCCTTTTATATTTTAAATAAATCCAGTAAACCAGATAAATGAACAGTTTAAACAGAGAAAGACTTTTGAAAATCGACTGGAAGTAATTATTTAATCTTCCGTGATTTTCAGTGCAATGTTCAAAATAAAAAAGTACCCTTATGAAAAAAACCACCCCTTAAGATTTAAAGTGAAAAAAGTAAAAAATCCATTTCAACCAAAGAAAACTATTAAAAATAGTAAACAGTTTATTATGTTTGTAGTTGTTAAAGAAACTACCTCCTACATGTAACAAAAATAAAATATTATTTTAAATATTCGACGCTATTTATAATAAACATCCCTCTAAGTATTAGGCTCATAGAAAGAAAATAACTCATTGAAGATATTGCATGTCTTTAGGCTTGTGAAAACTCTCAAATGTTTTGTTTCAATCTTATTATATTGTTCAAAAACATGCCTGCATTCGCTAGAAAAACATTTTCTACCCAGAGTACGCCACGTGGAGGCTGCAGGTACAAGATTTTGTACTCCTTTTCTTGTTAAAAAAAAAATCTCACCTATTTACATATCTCACCTATTTACATATATACAAGTTGCACTTAGTAGCAAATCTTATTTTAAGGACTTTGCTGCAATGCATCCAAAAAAACTATTCATTGACAGAGTTGTTTCTGTTTCCTGCATCTAACACGCTGTCCAAAAGATCCGTCCAAGGGTATTTCACGTGTTCTTCGTGACGAGCATATCCGAAGTACCATAAAACACTTGCAACGTGAGCACAAGTACCTAAAGTTCTTGCACCCGACTTACAAGTGCAATAGTAACCACGGATAGGTTGCTGCTGTTCACCTCTATTTTCTTCAAGATCATAAAGTATCCATAGCTGACGTCACGTAGCATTTCGAAATCTGGAATAAATGCGCATTCTTATTAAACCAGGTTCATTCATCAAAGCATCTAGTTGTAATTCTTCATTACCATCTCTATGGACTTTATCCTGAATATAAGATGGTGCCAAGTTTACTTGGTATACCCCGAATGTCAAGTGACGCAAATACTCCATAGAAAGATGAGGAAAATATGTAAGATCGTTTTCGTTTAAATGCACCCACTGTGCGTTTCTTCGGAAAAGTTCCTCTTCTTCAACCCTTGTTTTTAATTCATTTGCTGTTTCAGCTTTTAATAACATTTCTGTTGCTAATTCAACTGTAGCTACTTCCATTTCTATTAAACCACGATATTTATTTATTATCGCGCCAGCAATGCGATAAAAATCACCAAGATGAGGAACATGTGTCATTGATATGGGTTTACCAAATATTTTAAAAATAGATTGCAAGTGCCCGTTTCGCGATTCTACTAACCATCTTATTTTTGTGATTAACCGAGCTTCGTTCGCATCCTCAGTAGAGAATTGTCGTTCATTACGACCCAACAACGGTGGCATTTTGGGTATTAAACCCATCCGTTCAAGAAAAGGAATCGCATCGCGATACCCTCTATCAACAATAATTATATCGCCTTCGTCTAACCATTCTCTGATTTGAGCACCATCTCTTTCACATTCTTGTATTAAAATGTTGGCTTCGTTATTTCGTGCGTCTGAAAAGTATGGTCCGTGAATGTCAAGGATGTATCCATTCGTTGACACCAAAAGAATGGGCTTAACAAGATGACAACTCTTGTGAAGATTAAACGATTGTCGTAAAGCTTAAAAATTGCTAGATTTCCCAATTTTTGCGTAAGTACCGTCGATGATGACAATTGCTTTACGATTTTCTGGTGTCGGATTGTATAATGTATTTGCAAAATCAGGTACATATCTCTCTATGAATTCTTGTCTCGTTATTGCGTTAAGTCCAATGTTTTGAGGAACAAATGATTCCATTAAAAATATTCTTACTTTACTAACAGCCATACTAACACTTTGTCTGCTGGGATAATTAAAAACAACTGAAAGAAATTCATCTGGTAGACCTTGCCGCATTTTGCATAAAAATACTAAAAGGTCTTTCTTTGAAATATATCTCTGACCTGGTACCAGTTGCGCTGGATCGAATAGAGAATATAAATCTCGAAATTGTTCCTTAGTTATTGGAGAAAATGATTTGAACTGATCGTCCGAAAAATCGCTTTCATCTACGAATTTTTTTTTCGAATTTTTTTTCATAGAACCGCTGAGACCATTTAAAAACTTTAATAACTGAGGACCTTTAATACAATAAAATCTATTCATAAAACGAAGATGTTGCATGAGATCTGCAGGGATGAAACCGTGTTCATCTAAATGCTCTGGACAACACCTAACATTTTCTTGAACGTAAATGTCTTTCAGGACAAAAATGTTAACACGACATTCGTCTGAAAGTCGTACTACATTATCTATCCGATTGCAAATAAGGCACGTATGGCTCGATGTTTGCGTTAAGACATTAAGTCTTAAACAAGATGGATTATTTTCATTTTCATTAACTTCAATATTAATAAGTCGCTTGCATGTTATGCATACACGTGTATTAATACCAATTGCAAGCGGTGGAAAGCCTCTTTCTTCTCGACAACGAATTGCAATTTCGCTCTTATCAACATTTTCTTCTCCTTCAATAGATGACATTTGTCTAGGTTGAAAAACTGCATTACAAACATAGCAACGCATTTTGTTTATATTATTATTTACTTCAAGGTAGGAACACCAGTGCAATTATCGAAATGTACAATAGTATAAAGTAAGTATTGCAAAATACCCGCAATCTGAAACAACGATGCTATGCTAATATCTTTGAAAAATCAATCAAACTCTAAAAATGTGTTTAAATAATGTACTCTACAATATTTTAAACAATGATTAACATATTCTTAATCCAGATATTGTAGGATATACAGTAAGCTGGTAACAAATGTTGCCTTTCAAGCGATGTCATGAGCTGATGAAAGAAATCATATATGTGACGCTCCAAAGCGAAAGGGACCATCTTCAAAATAATATCAGGCGCAGTCTTCCGTGCGCAGAACACAACACAAAGACGGAGCCATATGATATTAGGAAGATTGTATGTACTGCTTATGCTATACTTACTTTATACTATTCTACATATCGATATTCGCACTGGTGTTCCTACCCTTTCACCATTTGGCGTCATTCACACGAAAACACATATATAGTCAATACAGTTTAAAGGCAAGAATTACATACTATAAGTTTTTTAAACATAATAAACTGTTTACTATTTTTAATAGTTTTCTTTGGTTGAAATGGATTTTTTACTTTTTTCACTTTAAATCTTAAGGGGTTGTTTTTTTCATAAGGGTACTTTTTTATTTTGAACATTGCACTGAAAATCACGGAAGATTAAATAATTACTTCCAGTCGATTTTCAAAAGTCTTTCTCTGTTTAAACTGTTCATTTATCTGGTTTACTGGATTTATTTAAAATATAAAAGGGGTTGCTTTTTGTTGTTGTTGTTGTTGTTGGGGTTGTTTGTAAGGGTAAATATGACATCTCATATGTATTAGTAAATGAAAAGTCAATATTTTATTTATAAAAATATTTTCTGTGATTAAAATAGTTTTTTCCTTTTCTATATGGTTTTAACTGTACAAGGGGTAGTTTTTGAGGGTTGATATTTTACATTTTTATTTGTTTAACATTAAGAGTTCTCTCTTTATGTATATTGGTGACTTCTGACGTTAAACTTACCAAAAATAATGGTTTATTTGGCTAAAAGCACTGAAATGTTCATTTCATGCCTTAGACAGGGGGTACTTTCACCCCCTGTTTTCAGCCAAACAAGTGAAGTTTTGAGTTTAACAAAATTATATCTTTAATTAGGACACTTAGAACTACTAATTCTGAAAATTTGAACAAAATTAACGGTAAGCCAATTCCAATGCATTTTGTGCGGGGTCCTTTTCACCTTAATTAATTAATTTTCTTTTTAAAACTATTTTTTAAAAACACAAAGAAAAAATGAAAATTTTGAAAAGTTACTTTTGTATGTCAAAAATAGTTTTTCTACTATTTTACCTACAATGCAATAGTGAATAAATATTATTAATCAAACTTTGTACGAAGTTGCAGTATATCAAGTACAATAAGTTGTCTTTAAAGCAAAATTATGTCGATTTATGATTTTTAAATACATTACAATTAGTCATTACGCCTTGGTCTTCCATATACTTAACTCATTTCATTTAAATTGAAATTTTATGTCTCTTGGTTTAGCTAGCAATTTTTCATTGTTTGTTGTCCACGTAATAGAATTAATATTTATTAATTTAAACTAATTTTAAAAACTTTCTAAGACTAAAAAATTATAAAAAATTATATTTTTATAAGAGTCCTTTTGGAGATATGCTAAAAAGATTTTGGAGATAAAATTATTTTAGCCATTGCATAAACTATGTTTAATGAAATTATTTAGATTCTTTTAATAATAATTAAGTTAAATTTTTACTATGAAAATGATTAACAATTAATAGAGGGTAGATGTTATAAAATTATCAATACATCAAAAATTTTCATATTCGAAAGAATCATTTATTTATAAACAATATATTCTTTATATAGTTTATTTGTATTCTGCAAAATCAATTATGATATTATCGAATGTAAAAGTTGTTAAGCACTTACCTGTTGTTTTCTTTATTATTATTTGAAATAGTTGGGTTACTGTACAGTTTTAGTCATGGAAGTTTAATCTAGCTTAACTGGCGAATTACTAGACAGCTACTGCATAACACTGTTAAAGAAAATATAAAGTTGAACTTGATTATTACTGCATAGAAGTCCTATACAGTTTTTTTTATGGCACTATCGAGGCGTTCCCAGATATTATTTTCCAAAGTTTGTCGTGGCGTCAGCGCTACCGCCGGTTTCAGTAACTAAACAGTTGTGTATTGACATTTTCAAAATATTTTCTATAAAATAAATCTTTTGGTTTTACAGTTTATAGTTTTCATATTTTTAATTTTGTTCTTTTATTTTACTGTTGACAACTTGAAAACTTTTTTAAAATTCGCTTTAATTAATTGAGTTAATTAAAATAACTTATTTTTAAATTCAGAAGACAATTTTTTTTCAAGATTACATAATCTTATTATATGTATAAATATTAATTTAACAAACCTGTTACATACAAAAAGTTAGAATTGGTCCAATAAAGTGAGGTTATGTTGTACATTGATGTATTGACGTTGACATATGTATAGCTCTCCGATCTATATAACAGAACTGTCTATAATTAATGACAGTAGCCAGTAACAATTTATTACTAATTCCTTACGGAAAAATAGACATAATTCTAGTTATACCCGCGAATTATTTTTTTCAGTGTATACACTGATGTATTTATGGAAAATGTCTATATAACACTGTTCAGTTGCTGGACTGACGGTAGCGCAAACGCCACGACAAACTTTGAAACATAATTTCACGGAACGCCTAGACAGTACCATGAAAATAACTGGACAGACAGAACTTCTATACAATAAAAATCAATAAGTTCAACTTTAGAGTGTTATGCAGTAGCTGTCCAGTAATTCGCCAGTTGAGCTAGAAAAGATGAAAAAGGGAACTGCTTTACCTGCCGGTAGATTATGGTTATTATTTTTCCGGAATCGTCCATCGACTAGAACGGCCGTGATGCGTAAGCGTGCGTTTAGGTATTTCGTCCCAGTGTGACCCGAGTTCGCTCCCCGATACCGCTAGATATTTTTCGTTTGAACTGAATTAGTTCTTCATATTAGGGTTTACTTTTAAGTCTGTTGTGTGATAAAATAATAATATTTATTTCAGTGTTGTGCTTAATTCAAGGAAAAAGTGAATGTTGTTTACTGTAAAAAAAGACATGTGTACAAGAATCAGTAATGTTCATAATTTTTTTTAATTATGTAGTTATTAAAAAATAATTTTACAGATAATTTATTATACGTAACAATAGATACACCAACAGTAAAAATATAGTTTCGTAAAATTTTAATTTATTTAATTTGTTGACCAAATAATTTAACGTTATATTTTCAAATTTGTGCGTGTTCAATACGAAACGTCAATATAAATAAAGTTTTGACATTTCCAAGTGAATTATTTTGTACAGTTTTTCTACAGGACTGATGATCAGAAACTGTAAAATTTGACTGGATAATAACTTGAACAAATTAGCGTGACATCACTTTATAGTTTTTAGCCAGTTTAACTGTAAAGTGCCTCGAAATTTTCCAGTGGAACTGTCCAGTGCCCTTAAAGATACTATGACGAATTTCTACTAGGGTTATATTTCACCTGAAGCCGTTGCGGCCTATTTTTAAAATAATCTCATAATTTGTAAAAATGATGCTTAATATCCGTAGATTTCATTTTTGAGAATTATTTTATAAAATTTTTTGAATTAAACTTAGAATTTGAATTTATAAGTTGAGTTGCACAGAAAAAAGGTTAGATTGACAGTTATGAAAATTTAATAAAGAAGCATGGAAATAATTTAGATAATACAAATTTCTTAATTGATATTTGTTCAAAATGAGCTAATTTACTTGTATAAATAGATTATTATGTAAACAAACCCAAATTAATAGATAAAAATTGATTTTAAAACTTAACTATAAAATGTCAAAATCACTACATTTTATTTACACTTTTCTAATAAGTATATAAATATTTAAAAATTTATTACTATTTAATGTAAAGTGTTTTTAATGTACTTTTATAATATGTGCTAGCTTTTTAATTTTATAATATAGAAATATAAAAAAATTAACCTTTAATATTGAGTGTTTCGTGATTTTCAGTGATTTTAATCACTTATTTCTTCTCAGGAGGTTGACCAAAAAATCCCATTTTTGTCTTAATATTTGAGTTTGACCTTCTTTTCCATTCTATTAAATTTTGGTGATGGAGAACGAATACTTTTCAGTTTAAAAAATCTGCTGGAAAAACGCATTTTTTGGTTAAAATGCAAGTATTTTTATAACACTGAAGTTGGCTATCTCAATAGTCTTGCAAAAATTTACTTGTATTTAACCAAAAAAATGCGTTTTTTCAGCAGATTTTTTAAACTAAATTTAAACTGAAAAGTAGTTTGTTCTCCATCACCAAAATTTAATCTAACCTTTTTTCTATGCAACTCAACTTAAAAATTCAAATTCTATGTTTAATTCAAAAAATTTTGTAAAATATTTCGCAAAAATGAAATCTACGGATATTAAGCATCATTTTTACAAATTATAAGGTTTTTTTTAAAATAGGCCGCAACGGCTTCAGGTGAAATATAATGGACTGACCCAGTTAATTTATTTTTATTAATTTTTAATTGGACTATTCGCTGATATCATCATGAACGACGTTGAAATTTTGTATTTAGAAAAATAATCTTTAAAACGAATTTTCTCTTATAAATTTGTTGATGACACAATTATGAGCATAGCAATGGAAAAAATTGTAGAAATTATAAGGATTTTTAATAGTTATTGTGGACGAAAGAAGAAAAAGAATATTTATCTTCGAGATTTAAAAGTATAATTGCATAACTTTTTAGACTTTATTATAATTAATGAGAATAAGAAGCTCATCCTTGATTGGGGAAAAAACTCTTCATTATATTTAACACACTAATAACTACAAATCCAAACATCCCTTTAACCAAAGCATTGCCATAGCACATCACTAGATAAAATGTTCTTGTTTTTAAAGGAAAATTCCTCTGGCAAAATGCTCTTAAATCAAGTTATTTTTAATCGAAAAATTTTAATTCAAAAAACAATAAATTTCAAATAATTATAAAGAAAACAACAGGTAAGAGCTTAACAACTTTTACATTCGATAATATTATAATTGATTTTGCAAAATACAAATAAACTATATAAAGAATATATTGTTTATTAATAAATGATTCTTTTAAATGTGAAAATTTTTGCTGTATTGATAATTTTATAAAATCTACCCTCTATTAATTGTTAATCATTTTCATAGTAAAAATTTAACTTAATTATTATTAAAAGAATCTAAATAATTTCATTAAACATAGTTTATGCAATGGCTAAAATAATTTTATCTCCAAAGTCTTTTTAGCATATCTCCAAAAGGACTCTTATAAAAATATAATTTTTTATAATTTTTTTAGTCTTAGAAAGTTTTTAAAATTAGTTTAAATTAATAAATATTAATTCTATTACGTGGACAACAAACAATGAAAAATTGCTAGCTAAACCAAGGGACATAAAATTTCAATTTAAATGAAATGAGTTAAGTATATGGAAGACCAAGGCGTAATGACTAATTGTAATGTATTTAAAAATCATAAATCGACATAATTTTGCTTTAAAGACAACTTATTGTACTTGATATACTGCAACTTCGTACAAAGTTTGATTAATAATATTTATTCACTATTGCATTGTAGGTAAAATAGTAGAAAAACTATTTTTGACATACAAAAGTAACTTTTCAAAATTTTCATTTTTTCTTTGTGTTTTTTAAAAAATAGTTTTAAAAAGAAAACTAAAATTAGTTTTTGAGATTGAAACATTTGTTTTTAAGGGCCTATTAGTTTTTAATTTATACTTACTGAATTTATAAAAAATTACAAAATATTTGTCAAGTACCTCTCAAGCGTGATGGTGAATGCAACGCGCTATATATAAAGAGCAACCTTTTAGAGTAACTTTTCTAAGTTGTAAGATGTAAACAATTAATTAAAACAAAAATGTCCGAGCAAAACAATAAAGAGAGAAAAGTTAGTCATCACGCCGGGGGCGCGGTCTCAACTACTCTGATTTTATATCCGCAGGTGAGAACAACAAGTTTAAGAATTGAAGTGAAAATTAATTAAGTTACCAATTTAAGTAAAAGTGGAAGTGGAGTACAAATTAATTAAGGTGAAAATTTAAGAGAAAGTGGAAATGTGAAAATTTAAGTAGAATTGGAAGTGGATGAAAAATTATTTCAGGTAAAAATACAAGTGGACGTGAAAGTGGATAGAAAATTAAAAAAGGTGAAAACCTAAATGTGAGTGGAAGTGGGGTAAAAATTAATTAAGGTAAAAATTTAAGTGAAAGTGTAATGAAAATTAAATAAGGTGAAAATTTTAGTAAAAGTGGAAGTTGAGGGAAAATTAATTAATGTGAAAATTTAAGTGAAAGTAAAAGTGGAAGTAGAATAAAAATTAATTAAGGTGAAAATTTGAGTGAAAGTAAAAGTAGAAGTGGAAGTAGAATGAAAATTAATTAAGGTGAAAATTTAAGTGGAAGTAGAAGTAGAGTGAAAATTAGTTAAGGTGAAAATTTAAGTGAAAGTGGAAAAACGGGAGTAGAGTGAAAATTTAAGTGAAAGTGGAAACGGAAGTAGAGTGAAAATTAGTTAAGGTGAAATTTTAAGTGAAAGTGGAAACGGAAGCAGAGTGAAACCTAGTTAAGGTAAAAATTTAAGTGAAAGTGGAAACGGAAGTAGAGTGAAAATTAATTAAGGTGGAAATTAAAGTGAAAGTGAAAGGGGAAACGGAAGTAGAGTGAAAATTAATTAAGGTGAAAATTTAAGTGAAAGTGGATGTCGAAGTGAAGTGAAATTACATAATCGACCCCCTGCTTTAATACAGCTTGATTTTTAGAAATGACCTCAAAAAACCTATAGCAGTGTTTTAGTATGTCCGTGACAAAAGTGAGATATGTAATTTAAAAGAATGATAAATTTTTCAAATTTAAATTAATTTTAGTGTTAAAATTACCTTCGATGGCTTACGTGTATATCCAAAAATTTAAGTTGACTGAAATATTTACAATCTGATCGTAAATCCTTGGCAGCAGATCCTGATGGTACGTACTGCATTAATTGTTTTCGTTCATAGATGTAACGTTTTTTAAAGCAGTCCATTTATTCATAACGTCTTTCACTAATAATAGAGAATTATCAATTAGTCAATATTTTATTTTAATTAAAATAAATTACATGAGTAAGAATTTTCGAAACTTCTAAATAAGTAAATAAAATTTTAAACTTAACACTTAAATTTGCAAGTTCAAAATTTTAAATTTAAGTAAAAAATTTATTGTTACTCAAAACTTAAAAATATTTATTTTTTCTTAAATGTACATTTTTTATTTTTGTAGAAATTATCATTATAAAAAAGGAATTTACAAAAAACAGTCAACTAAAATTCGAAAATCATAATTATTTTAACAATAATTTAAAATATAAAATTATTTTTGTTTGGTAACATTTTCTTAAAACAAAAATAACATTTTTTTCATTATTTTATAAAAGTTTTTTGTTTAGTTTTTAGATATACTATATCTAATAATTCAAATTAATTAAATATTATATATACTAGTTACAAGTCGTTCCATTATTTCCGGAATGTCCGAAATTTCTTTCCACGCTTCTTTCTTTAGAAAATATTTTTATTCAGTCTAGTTTATCATTCATTTAGGTATCTCACTTCCATAAAAGTGGCTTTTATAAATACACTACAAAAAATAAAATAGGAATAATAATAAAAATTATTATTATTATAATTTATGAATAAGAATAATAATTCCTAAATGAATATTTATTATTATTTGTGTATTTATAAACAAAAACTTTCTACGTTATTAATAACAATTAAATAATAATAATAATTGATTAATTACCATTAATAAAAAATTATAATTTTTGTTTTATTATATATGAATAACACACATGAAATGGTGCTTCCCCCAAATATAGAAGTTTAAAGGTGTTTGCATACCTTAACGTTTTGAGTATAAACGTGCAGTGGTTTTTCTAATTTTGCTTGGCTACAATCATAGAGAATGTCCAAGAAATTGGAAGTTTTGAAATTTCTCTATCAGAATAGCCTATCAAAATTAGAGGAATCTTTGCACTTTTCTGAAAATACAAAAAACGTAGAGGTACATAAGCGCCTTAATTGAAGTAAAGACGAAAGCAGAAAGTTTTGGAAACGGAATAGCTATTGTAAACGGGAAAAGCTATTTGCGGATTCGGGTTATGTTTAAAGGTCTAAGATATATTATCCTGTTTTATCTCATGCATTTGGTTTGCGAATCTATTGTTAATTGGCCTTTATCCTGTTATGAAAAATTTTAGTGTGTATGAAGTGTAATTTTGGCGCTGCAAAAAAATCATAGGTAATGTTTTTAATAGATGTTAATGTTAAAAATTTTTACTAAATCTGCCCTACAACGGAAAAAGACACATAAGCGACATTTTGGTGAAAAATAAGTTTTTGGTATCAATGGATTCGTAATCAAAAACTGCATCTAACTATCGTAATAAAAATGAAAAATTTAAATTATTTAATGTAAAAAATTAATATTGAAAATATTGAAATTCGCGAAAAATGAGAAATTGCAATGGAAAAAGACACATGAGGTACTTTGCGTAGTCCAGAATCTGCAAAAGGCATGAACTACGTCACAAAATACAGTGAGAAAATAAACACAAAGTCGCTCGCGTTCTTTTTCCATTGTAAATGCTGCCGAGCTTGGCTTCGTTTACAACCGCATCCTCCATCTCTCCATGCTTTTTAAATGGGGAAATTACGCAAGCGACTTTTTGTTGTATTTGCACTAAAAAAACTTCACAAGTGCATTTATTTTTAGAGATTGTTTAAAAAATAAATTTTTTATTGCAAAAATAGAAAAAGAACATGTGATTTACCCCATAGGCTTATTTTTAGTCATTAAAAATGAGTTATAAATAAAGTTCTTGGTGTAAACGGTCTTTCTCAAATATCTCCGTTCGTCCTATTTGTCGCTTATGTGTCTTTTTCCATTGTAAGGCAGAAATGATTTTAATATTTTGTAACAGTCTTACATCATTTAGAAACTCCATTTAAATGTTGTTAAATTAAAACAACTTTTATTCACCGAGTAAGATATAATGATAATTTAAACATTATTTTTATTCACTTTTGAGAATAAATATCTCATTAATATTGTAAAAGTGAATGAATGGATTTACAAAACAGATATGAGATATTCTTTCAATACATTCCAAAAAAATGAAATGTGGGCAAAAATAAGTGCACAACTTTCAAATGCTGGATTTCAAATGAAAGGTAAGCTGACATACCGATTAACATATTAAACAATTATCAAAGGAAATCAATTGGTAATATTCTAGCAGAGGTCACAAGTTCAGACATAATTTGTATTAGTGAATCATGGCACTATTTCTAAGCCCTGGTTTGATGCGGATTGCGTAAGATTTAAGGAATTGCTCGGGGTACTTCTGAGGAATAGTAGGGAACAATTATTCGAACAGAATTCTTTATCTCTATATATTGCAAAAAAAGGGAATATAAATATTTTTTAAAGCAAAAAAAAGAAGAGTATAAATTAGTGTTAGTTGAAAAAATTTCAAAATCAAGAGATTCGAAGATATTTTGGGAGTTAATAAAAAGTCATAGATTCAAATCAATTAATAATGAAGATGCAATTGAGTTAAAAGATTGGCATGAATTTTTTAAAGAGTTCCTTGGTACACGCAGTAGTACGTTGAGCAATTCATTGAATATTCAAGGGCGTAATCCTAACTTAGACTCTATTATTACAATAGATGAAGTTATAGTAAGTTTAAATAAATGTAAAGAGGGTAAATCCGCCGGACCAGATGGGCTCGGATATGAGTTCTTTAAAAATTTACCATACAAATGGATTTTAGAAATAAACTCGCTTTTTAACAAGATTTTAGATAAAGAGGAAATTCCTAAATCTTGGGCCGAAATACACGTGAGAATGTTATATAAAAATAAAGGAGATAAATCTGACCCCAATAGTTATAGACCAATAGCATTAGTACATTGTATCACAAAGATTTTTACACAGGTGCTGGGAAAAAGGCTGACAGACTGGGTTGAAAATTTAAAGCTCCTCCCAGAACACCAGTAGGGATTCAGACAGAAACGTAGTTGCATGGATAATATATTTACATTGAATGCTTTCATTCAAAATCGACTCACTCTGGAAAAGGGAAAAATATTCGCGCTTTTTATTGATTTCAAGGGTGCTTTTCCATCCATTAATCATAAATTACTATAGAATAAATTATATAGACTTGGTACTGGTTTAAAATTTTTAAATATTATAATGGATTTATACAATAAAGCCAGTATGTCGATTAAGGGTAGGGGGGGTACCTCGGACCCGATTGACGTTGCGAAAGGAGTTTTACAGGGTGAGGTATTGAGTCCAATTCTGTTTGCCTTATTTATTAGGGATCTCGAGGACTTTATGCTTGATGAGGGAATAAGGGGGGTACCGATTAACCACTTGGTGGAAATTCTTTTGTTGGCCTACGCAGATTATCTTGTGATTTTTGCGGATACTCAAGTGCAAATGAGGAAAATATTAAAAATTCTCTATAAGTATTGTCAAAAAAATTTTTTAGAAGTGAATATTAAAAAAACAAAGATTGTAATTTTTCAGAAGGGGGGATATGGACATAAAAATAAATACAATCCTTTTGTATACAGAAATAAGGAAATAGAAATCGTAAATAGTTATTTATATCTAGGAGTTTCCTTTTCTGATTCGGCGATCTTTGTTGGAGCGAAGAACAATGCATATAGTAAAGCAAATATTGATAAACTCTTTAAAAGTCTAAGTACAAGTGTTTTATTTTATATGTCGGAAATTTGGAGTCTTCGGTATTTAGAGGATGTAGAAAGAGTACAAACAACTTTTTTTTAAAAATTATTGGGAGCTCCACAAAATACTCCCGTGTATGCATGTCGTCTGGAAATGGGATCTTATAAGCTGGCCTCCATTGTATTCAAAAGAATTTTAAATTTGATAGAAAAGATTTTAAATATGGAGGAGGATAGATACCCGATCCAATGTTTTTTAAGATTAAAAAGTTTAGCTGAAAGTAATCCTTTGTTGAGCAAACGCAATTGGTGTACTCAAGTAAAGAGCTTCTTTGAAGCTATAGGAGAGTTAACAAGTTGGAACGAGTTGTCTATCCCCATCCTGCGTAATAATAAAACTCGATGGATAAAAGCTTATGAGAATGTTTTATACGCGGAAGATTTGAAAAGAATGTACAATTCACAATCGTTACCTATTTTTCCAAATTTGACTTCGTATGGTGGAACCCAGAAATATTTATTGTTAAATATTCCTATTAAATAAAAAAAAATTGTAGCACAATTGAGATTATTAAATAAATATCAAACTAGAGTTTTAGTAGATAAAAAGATCTTTAAATTTAAGGAGGCGGAAATTTATGACAAATGTGGAATGATAATTCAGGATTGTGGGTTTCATGTATTAATGGAATGTATATTTTATAGTGAAGAGAGAAAAATGTACATAACCGAAAATTGTGACACGGATAGAATAAGAGATGTTTGGATAGATATGCTAAGTAAAACTGATATAAGCGGTGGAAGAAAAATGTACTTATTTATGAAGAGGGTGATTGAGCGTAATGATTAATCACATTAATGTTACTTGAAAAGTATTTGTACAAACTCCATTGTATTGACTTCAAGGGCATCAAACAATTAATAAACAGAAGCCAATTAACATATTATTTAGTTTTACAGACTTTGCATTTATCTATTAAAATCTATAATTTTATTTTTTTTAACGATTTTCCACTATTTTGATAATTTTTCTGATTTTGTACCACTAAGAGCTATATTTTTTTATATCCAAAAATTATTAAGCAATAGTTTTAAATTTTGTAAGAAATTTTGTAGAAATCAAATATTAAGCTTAAATATAATTAAACAATCAAACTGGTTTTTGTTCAGAGAAACTTAAATTTCATTTAAAAATACAAATACATTATTATTTTGATAATGAAAGTGCCAGTTTTAGCATATTGAAATTTATATAAGAGTAATATGAAGTTCTTAAGAACCTGTTTGTTTTTATAAAATATAGCAAACGTTAATATTAATAATAAGTTTAATATCTTTCTTCAAAATTACTATTTTTATAAATATCTACTTTTTAACAAAAATTAATTCGACTATTCTGATGTAGATTTTAACAAATTAAATGAAACTAAGTTAAAAAACTAAATTTACAGATCCCAAAGGACGCTGGCAAAATCTAAGGTCAAAATTTGTGAGCAAACATAAAGATGAAAACGAGAAATGGGTTTATTACGAAGATTTGAAATTTTTGTTGAATGAAATTCACCATAAAGTACCTCCTTCATCGATAGCATCCCATGCGAATTTATCCCAATAATCGCAAAATCTCTTTAAAGGAGAATTTAGTCAGATGATAAAAAGTTCATAAAAAGCTCTACTACTTAGAGTGAACATTAATAAATTGAGAAATTAATTTTCAGTAATTCACAATGGTCTTGCGCTACTGAAAATTTCAATTTCTCTGCTTCACCAGTAGTGATGTAATGAGACGAGATTCTCAAATTTCTCAGACAAAATTGATTATTTCTGAAGTTATCTCGAAGAAGAAAATCTCAATCTTCGTTTGTTTTTATCGTCTCATCTCGTCTCATTTTCAAATCCATTTCTCAATAGGTCATTGCTGCTGTCATCGAACGGGAACAATAAACATTTTTTAAAAATGGCTTGTTCAAACTCTGGGGAGAATCCTCAAAAAAGAAAAAACGATACGAATGAGGTTAACCTACTAATTCCTACAAAGTATAATTGTTGTAAAATATTACTACGAAAAAATTATATGTAAACATAACAAGTAAGGTATATTAAAGTTTATTATTAATTTATTCCCTAAGACGTAAGCAAGTAAGAAGAAAGAAGGGTAAAAGCTTCGACGAATATTTTGATTTCTCTTGCAAGGAAGGTGTGAAATATGCTAAATGTAAGCTGTGCGATCAAGTAGAGGTTTTTATAAAAATGACAGCAGGAAACACAAGTGGAATCAAAAGACACATAGAAAATAAGCATCCAGAGGAGTATGGAGAGTTTTACGATGTTTCTCAAATTTCAGAAATAAAAGTAAAATATTAATATTCTTACAATTAAATATTTATTTGTAATGAAAGTAAAAAAATTAAAGGTGCTAAATAATAATTTAAATTATAATACAATAAATTAAAAAAATAAATTAAATTATTAATTAAATAAATAAATAAATTTAAAAACAAATTATAAATTATAAAGGTAGAAAACAACAAAAATTATAACCGGAGGAATAGAATATTAAAATTACAGAAATTGTAAAAAAATAAATAAATAAGAAAATTTGTCTTGCTGAAAATTAAGGACTGTGTTTATATAAATAAAAATTGTTTAAATGAATAAAAATAAAAAAAATAACCTAATAAAATTCTTTTTCAGTCGAAGAAATCATCAGTCTTTGATTTTAAATTATATGATTACAAAAGAAATAATTACTAATGATGGATGTACCAGTAAAATAGACGTTGTTGACATGCTTTAAATTTTTCAGTTATTATTTAAGTTTAAAAAAGTACTCTATTTTGTTAAAATTTAAAAAAAATATTTGAAACTACTTCTGAAATTTTTGTTTTTTAATGAAAATTGTCAAAAGCCAGTACGATTAATAGTTAAAAATCATAAAAAAAGGATTTTAAACAATTGTCGATAATAAATAATAATTAAGTTTTAATGTTTTCTAGTATTATTGAGGTTCAAAAAATATTTTTCTATTAAAGTCATAGAAAAATATTTTCAACTACTTTAGAAATTTTATATTTTCAAGAAATGAATATTTTAAAAAGGCCGTATTATTAATAGTCCAAAAAGATTAAAAAAATAGTATTATGAACGATTGTCAATGAAAAATAAGCATTTTACAATTTTTTTACTTTTAAAATTTTAATTCCTTTTAATTAGAAATTTTTAAAGTTCATACGTGATATGTTTGATTTGTTACGTCAAAACAAGAAACCTTTGTAAATATACCTAACGTTCCTCGTTTTAAATTAATTTCAGAAATTGAATCAAATTTGGGATGAGGATAAGTCAATGAGCCTACTAAATGTTGTCAGAGAATATTTTATTTAAAAACCAACCAAGAAAAAAAAGAATTGACAATAATACAAATACAATGAAATGTCTCAAAAATATACTTGGGGATGTAGTTTAGTTAACTTCTAAACTGTAAACTGGGATTGCACTTCTAATCGGAATCGATGCTTACTTGTTGATTTCCAAAAAAATACTCTCTGATCTGACGATGATGCTTCCCCTTTTTATATCGAAATCTTCTAATGGAACATCATGCACGAAGAAATTACACGTTCCGAAACTCGTCTAGTGTAGGTAGATGCAGCGTGACGTCACCGGGTCACCTTCGACGAGACTCGACAAGACGTTTAGCACAGAGGTCTAGTATAGATGTTTCCCTATAGTTTCTACGGGATTTGAGAAGACTCTCAGGACCTGGGTTGGTATGTGTCTTTCTCTCTTCCTCCTGATGTGTGCTGCCTTACAATGGAAAAAGACACATAAGCGACAAATAGGACGAACGGAGATATTTGAGAAAGACCGTTTACACCAAGAACTTTATTTATAACTCATTTTTAATGACTAAAAATAAGCCTATGGGGTAAATCACATGTTCTTTTTCTATTTTTGCAATAAAAAATTTATTTTTTAAACAATCTCTAAAAATAAATGCACTTGTGAAGTTTTTTTAGTGCAAATACAACAAAAAGTCGCTTGCGTAATTTCCCCATTTAAAAAGCATGGAGAGATGGAGGATGCGGTTGTAAACGAAGCCGAGCTCGGCAGCAAAGCACCTCATGTGTCTTTTTCCATTGCAATTTCTCATTTTTCGCGAATTTCAATATTTTCAATATTAATTTTTTACATTAAATAATTTAAATTTTTCATTTTTATTACGATAGTTAGATGCAGTTTTTGATTACGAATCCATTGATACCAAAAACTTATTTTTCACCAAAATGTCGCTTATGTGTCTTTTTCCGTTGTAGGGCAGTGTGGTCTAGTTAAGGTTTGCCGTATTGATGCGTAATCGTTATTCCTTTTACATAACTTTAAAATATAAACTTCTCTTTCTTGGATTTGATATAACGTATCATGTTGTTTCAAATACATAGAAAATATAAAATAAGAAATACCATACGAATAGAAAATGTACTGGATATAATGCAATAATATATGACATACAAAAAAATCACACATACACATACAAGTAAATATAAAAATTGTATAGTTAATTCAAGAATATTAATAAGAATTACACATATAATTTAGGAATATTAATAACAAAATACATAATAAAATCAAGAATATTTGTAAGGAAATATTTAAGTATTTAAAGAATATTAATAATAAGTTACGGACGTAACAGATTATACAAAATAATACAAATTTGTCATGTTCTATAATAATTTGAAATATTCAATATTGTCCAAAATTTAATATACCAACTAAAATATAAATTTTTAATTAATGGAAATTTCTTGATTTTCATACATTCTAATTTCCATAGGTATTTGAACAGAAAATATTTGATAACATGACTGCAGACTGGGTTGTACAAAAATATCTGCCGTATTGATTTTTTGATAACAAAGAAACTCAAGACTATTTCAACTACTTAAATTTAATGGCGAAGTTACCAAAACGAAGAAAATTAAAAACTTTAATTGAGAATCGATTTAAAAATATGCAAAATTCGCTCAGAAATATAATAAAAAATAATGAATCAAAATTTTCCACTACAATCGATGGTTGGACATCAATTTCTGGTAGATCATATTACTGCGTAACACTGCATTTTATATCGAAGGATTGGACCATGCACTCAATTCTCTCGGATTTTTGTCCATCGAATGGAAATCACACAGGTGAAGATATCGCTAAACTTTTTGTCAAAGTACTCCAGGAATATAACATCGAGACAAAACTACAGGGCATTACTGTCGATAATGCTGCGAACAATACGACTTTCATGTGTGAGCTATCGAAATTAATCTTGTTTGATAATGAAAATCAACATTTCAAATGTTTCGCACACATTTTACACCTCGCGGTTCAAGATTTGTTAAAGGAACTGAAATTAGATGACTATGCGATTGATGAAAGCGATGAATCCTTTGAAGATACTGAGAGTGACGGTAACGAATCGAGTGATGATATTATTGAAAGTAATGATAATGATTTTGAAGAATCGATTAAGTCTTGTAAAACTCCACTTGACAAAATTAGAAGACTTTTTAAATTTCTGAAAAAATCCGAGCAGTGGCGAAACAAATTAAATAACTGTTCTGAGCTTTGTAATGTGGGCATGAAACCTATAAACATTGACGTGAGCACCAGGTGGAATTCCACCTATGATATGGTTAAGTTGGCACTTTATTTGCAAAAGCCTCTAGATTTACTGTGTCGCAATAATAAATCGTTAAACGATTTACTTCTTAATGAAGACCAGTGGACAGTTTTAAGGGAAATCTGCCAGTACCTGCAACATTTTCAAGTACTGTCAAAACTTTTTTCAGGGGACAAATATTCAACTTTACCATACGTTGTGGTTGGGTTCAACATGCTTATCGATAAGCTTGAGGAAGAAATTCGACGTCTAGATCAAATGAAAACGAAAACATTAATTCAAATTCGATCAGCTCTTTTTTCAGCTCGAGACAAGCTTTTTAAGCACTACAATAAGTGCAATTGGATTTATTGTGCTGTGTTAATCTTGGATCCACGACACAAAGTTGAGCAGTTCAACAAAACATCCTGGGGAAAGGAAATGTCGACTTACTCAATTGCTGTTTTCGAAAGAGAGTTTTAAAAAAATTATTATTTACCTGTTGAAGAAAATGAAGTGAGTTATTACTTCAAGTATTTCCTTAAAATTATATTTGAATAATATTTTATTAAAAATAAAATAAAAGTTAAATACTTATACAGGCTTCACAGTCTGTTTTCCCTGTCCCTAAAAATTTTTAATTATTTCCAAAAATTGTTATAAAATTCTTTAATATAATAAATTTCATTAAAATTTTAATTAGATTCCATAAAAGAAATAAAATATTTTCAAAAGTTGTTAATCCAATTCTTTTTAAAAATTGAATTTTAAGAAACATTCAATATTATTTATTTTTGTATTAAAATAATTTTTCTACATCGTAGTGAATTTGAATATTTCTTTAAAATATTTTTAAAAACAGGTTAGTGTCAAAAATACGATGTCTGGACTAGAAAATGAGCATGATTCGGATAATGATGGTACAATCGACATTGACTCATTTTATGATGATCCTAAACCTAACGAGAAACAAAATGTTGAAAGTAATAAAACTTGCTGGAGACAAGAAATAGATGTTTACTTGTAAGAAAATAGAGCCGAGAAAACAATAAATATTTTGAATTGGTGGAAAGCAAATGAAATTCGTTTCCCAAATTTAGCTCGCATGGCGCGGGACTTTCTGTCGATCCAAGCCACATCAACTTCATCAGAAAGAGCTTTTTCAAAAAGCTCTTTAATTATTAGAAAGCACAGAAATCGATTGTCAAACAATTCTGCCAGAGAGCTAATGTGTTTAAATTCTTGGGTAACGTGTTCTCTGGCATCAGAAATTCAAAATGCAATTTAAATTGAAAATGATTATCATGATTCTTTTGTGATTTATTTATAACTCAAAAGTTATAAATTTATATTTAAAACACTGTTAATTTTTTTAAAATAATAATAAAATAAAAAATGTTTCTCAAAAATAGAAAACTTTGTATTTAATTTATATAATATAAAAATGACCAATAATTTAATAAGGGAATTTATTTAAAAAATGTTTTTAAGTATTTGTAATATAAATTACAGTTTTTGATAATACAGAAAATTTAAATAAAAAAAAATTAAAAGAGTTAAAATTAATTAAAAAATTATAATAAAATTGTCTAAACTGATAAAAATTTAAGTTTTATTATGTTCATTTAATTAACCCAATATTAATTGTAAATAATTAAATTAAAAATTTTTAAAAAATTACAAATTTAAAAAAAATTACAAATTAAATTAAAAATTAATTAAATTAATTACAAATTAAATTATGGAGGAAAAAGGACAATCCAATTGAATATTGAAGCAAAAAATGAAATAAAAGGGAGGGAAGCAAGGTCATTTCCGACGTTGCCCAGGCGCGAAAGACCAATGCTGACGATGGATTGAAGCTTTATTGAGCCTTGAACGCCCAGCGTGGGTAATCCAGAGTTGAATCAGTCTTTAAAACACTGTCACTCAATGTTGGTTCAACATTGGAGACCAATGTTCGTCCCATGCTCGATTCAAGACTCGATCAATCTTCATGTGTGAAGCTTGAATATCCAATCTTTATTCAAGCTTGAATCAAGGCTTGAATCAACGATGATACAATATTCACTTTATTTATTACCGTATGCACTAAACAATAATCAATAATTTCATCAATCATTTTTAAATAATATTAAAAATTATCTAAATTAATAAATAATTATTAAATATTAAATAATTTAGATAAAAAATTATCTAAATTAATAAATAATTATTAAATAATTAATAATTTATTAATATTTACATTTAATATATTAAATGTAAATATTTAGAAATTATTAAAAAATAAATATTAATAAATAATTATTTAATATTTAATAATTATTTAAATTAGTTTCGCTTTCGTTTGTCTGAAAAATTTTCAGTGATCAAAAACTTCCAGTGTAAAAATTGTTCATTAGGGTGTAATAAATATTTATGCCAAGTATTTTTACATTAGGATTAACCGTTTAGAAAATATTATCAAAATACTATTTTTTGTCAAACGCGAGTGACCTTGCGACTCAGCGTAGCCAACTCAACACATACGTTAAACTCTTGAGTTGGCAACGCCAATAATCAATAATTTCATCAATCATTTTTAAATAATATTAAAAATTATCTAAATTAATAAATAATTATTAAATATTAAATAATTTAGATAAAAAATTATCTAAATTAATAAATAATTATTAAATAATTAATAATTTATTAATATTTACATTTAATATATTAAATGTAAATATTTAGAAATTATTAAAAAATAAATATTAATAAATAATTATTTAATATTTAATAATTATTTAAATTAGTTTCGCTTTCGTTTGTCTGAAAAATTTTCAGTGATCAAAAACTTCCAGTGTAAAAATTGTTCATTAGGGTGTAATAAATATTTATGCCAAGTATTTTTACATTAGGATTAACCGTTTAGAAAATATTATCAAAATACTATTTTTTGTCAAACGCGAGTGACCTTGCGACTCAGCGTAGCCAACTCAACACATACGTTAAACTCTTGAGTTGGCAACGCTGAGTTGCAAGGTCACACGCGTTTGACAAAAAATAGTATTTTAATAATATTTATTAAACGGTTAATCCTAGTGTAAAAATATATAGCATAAATATTTATTGCACCTTAATGAACATTTTTTACACTGTAAGCTTTTGATCACTGAAAATTTTTCAGACAAACGAAACTCTTGATCTTTAAAAATAATAATTTGACACTGCAAGAAAAAAATAATATATAATAAAATTAAACATATTATCAAAAATAAATATTGTAATATTAAATAAATTATAAATATTTATATTTAATATTGTTCAGTGCACACGGTGATAAAGGAAGTGAATATTGTATTTTCGCTCACGAAGATTGACTGAGTCTTGAATCGAGCATGGAACGAACATTGGTGTCCAATGCTGAATCAATGTTGAGTTACCATGCTCTGTCAGTGATATACTTGATTAAGCAGAATCACTTCCAACCTTCGTTGGCCGTGCGGTTTAAATAGGTGCGTTTATAGAGGTGTCGGGTATGCGTCGGGGGGTTCGATCCCACATGCGGGCGAATATTTTTCCGTTTTCGTTTCTAAGCGATATATAAAATAATAAAATTGTGTGTTGTGTTGTGAATAAAAAATGTGAATATGTTTGTAAATAATATTAAAAGTCTGTTAAAAAATCAAGAAAAAAATGTACCGATTAACAAAAAAATTATCTTTTTTTACTAAAATTATTTTTTTTATTTTACTATTTCAAATGACATTTGTTTTTAATAATATATTATTTACATGAAAATAATATATATAATTGTTCTAATAGTATATTGCAATTAAATTTATACACATATATAATATGAATAAAAATAATGTCAATAATATTTATTATTATTATTATTATTATTATTATTATCAAATGATATTTTCATATTACATTGAATGGGCGCGAGTGTCGCGTAAATTAGGGAACAGTGGAAGCAGCCTTGTTTCAGTCTTGAATTAGGCTTCCGCAGCATTGATTGAAGATTGAACGCCAATCTTCAACAAAGACTGGAGCGCGAGACTTAAATAAATGTTACATTATGGCTAGAATCAACCTTGCTTCCGCCGTCCCGCCAAGGCTTGATCAATATTGACCAATCCTCATCCAAGCTTCAGTAAAGCCTGAATCCAGCGTCAGTTCGCGCCTGGGTGGTGGGTAAAACCACACATTCGCGACGCTGTGCGAGATATATTTGGTGCTTATCAAACACTATTTTTTTACTTTTTTGAAAATGATGAAGAAGAATTTTATAAAATGATACGAATGACACCAGATCAGTTCAATACGTTGCACAACTTGGTAGCCCATCGACTGAGAAAAAGAAGTTTTCGACGTTCTTTACCTTCAAGACTTCGATTAGCTGTTGCTTTAAGGTGATATGGTTTAAACGTATTTTAAATTAGTTAAATTTTAACTGAAATTATGTAAATTTTGATAACATATAAATTTAATTGCTCAAAATAAAAATAATTGAATTAATATTATTCTAAGTGTTAATAAACTGAAAATTAATATTAAATTACTTAAATTTAAGAATTTTAATAATACAATAGAAACCAACTAAAAAACAGAATTTCCATTTACAGTTATCTTGGAAACGGAGATAGTGCTCCTACAAGTGAGAGATTTTTTCGAATTGGGCGGTCTACTACGTATGAGATTGTTGTGGAAGTGTGCTTAGTGATTTGGGAGGTTTTGGGTCCCCTCTATTTCACAAATAATGAAGTTGAAAATTACATAGATATTGCCAACGACTTTCAAAGAAAATGGGACTTACCTAACTGTGTCGGAGCTATTGACGGAAAGGAAATACGAATTAAAAGACCGCCAAAATCTGGTAGTTTATGCTTTAATTATAAAAAATACTATAGCTTCAAATTACTGGCAATTGCTGATGCAAATTACCGGTTCTCGTGGATAGACGTAGGCGATTATGGTTAGTAAGAAATAAAATATATTCCTTATCTGCTCAGAGAAGTTTTCAAATGTTCCCCATGTTTATTGTAAACAATTTCAAGTCATTTTAATTTAATTATTTTTTAAAGAAATACTTATTATGACACATAACTGAAAAACTAATTAGAATTAAATTTTCAAAATATATTATATTTTTAAACTTTAAAGTATATAACAAAAACTTTAACAAATTTCCATACTAATTTCAAATTTGGCATCAGATTTTCAAAATTGAAAATAATTAAACTTTCTTGCACGAGGAAAATTGAATTTCACAAAAATTGTTATCTGATAACTAAATTTAAAAAAAACTTCATTACGAAAATTTTAATTATTCTAAAGAATAGAGAAGGTAAAAAAATTATTAGCTATATATACTTTGCAACTTTCCTAAAATACCGGGGTAAATACAAACGCCACTGTATTTCAGAAAAATCTAAGGGAAAATAAATTTAAAGTATTGCAATTGTAAACTTATATAAAAACTAAAAAAAATACTATAATAAACCTATTACGTAATAATGCATCATATATAAATACAAAAATCAAACAGGTTAAAAATTAAAATGCATTACACAATTAAAACCTTCAATGACTTTATCAAATCATAACGGATTTTTGCAAAACTTGGTACAGAAAGTATTTTGGAGTGATTAAATGTAAATACTAAAATAAAAGTCAAATTTTTTTAATTCAAAATGGCGGATTCAATATGGCAGACTTTCCTAA
Organism: Leptopilina myrica (nomen nudum); assembly: GCA_032872475.1. Lineage (NCBI taxonomy): Eukaryota > Metazoa > Arthropoda > Insecta > Hymenoptera > Figitidae > Leptopilina > Leptopilina myrica (nomen nudum). The sequence continues at coordinate 13,539,509 of CM065462.1, read as the reverse complement.
AACTTATTTTTAAAAATGATCAAATTTGTTTGGGGGTTTTCGAGGTCGCTGAATACGAATTGGGCATCAAAGCTTTATCGTTCAGATAAATTATCGTACAAACTACCAATAGTACTGCATAAATAATTATTTAGAAAGTGGGTTAAAATTATACTTGTTAAATGCGAAATTTGATAAGCTTTACGACAGTTACCTCCAAATTAAGAAATGTTTATTACTCAAGTCTTTGGATTTGTATTGAGCGAAAAAAACCTGCAAATGTTTCGGCTATGTACTTTTTTGCTAGCTATAGGGGAGGGTGGTCACATAACGACCCCCTAAAGTGCAAAGGCTAAAAATGTGCCAAAAATGTGTTTCTTTGTTTTCCTCAAAATTTTTTTGAATAAAGGAACTATTTTTCAATGTTTTCTGACGATTGCCGAGGTTTCTAATTGTCATTAATTAAAGATATAAAGAAAAAGCGAAAATTTACGTTTTTAACTTTCTCAAAATGGGTGGTCCGAAACCGACCCCTATTTTTTTGGGGGGAAATCTCAAGAAAAATTAAGATATCAAATTCTGATAGTAATTAAAATAAAATTTAACAGTCTGTAATTAACTATTAAATTATTTTTACTCAATTTAAATACATTTTTGGACCTTTTTCTAAACAAAAAGGTAAATAAATGAATCATTAGTAACTTTCTTCTGAAATTATTTATGTCTATAAGTTATGTTGACATAGTTAGACTTGAATTAATATTATTACTTTATTTAAATAAATTTTAAGGGCTTCTTTGAAATGATAATAAATATAAATTGTTAAACAGTATCTAAATTTCCAATATAATAGCAGCAATGGTTTTGCCCGTTTTAATTTTCGCCCTATTCTTAGTAAAATATATACGACATTTGTTATTAATCTTTTTTCGTTTCTGTACTTAACTGCTTCCAAAGATGTCGAAAAGTACAACGTTTCTTAATTCATATCGCCTTGTCAAGAACATTTTACATATGACAATGAATAAAATATTTAAGTAAAAGAGAATTAAAGTTAAAAGTAATATGTGCTGTGATTGCTAATATTTTATAAATTCCTAAAAAATGAAAGTAAATATGCAAAACCTATCCTCAATTTATGTGAACAATAAAAAAGAAGAGAATAAACAATTACAGTGTAAAAATATGGGGGTCAGGTTGGGACCACCCCTTGAGGGTCGGTTTCAGACCACCCTCACTGCCAATCACTTATATCAATGGAATCAATTTAATTTGAATGTTGTGCGTTGAAGTTAAGGTCATACACAATCAAAATTAATTTCGTAAAAATTTTCCTGTATTCAAAAAACACTGTTAGCTCGAATTCCGTATAGGTCAAAAATTAATCTAACCAATGCTAAAATCTAATATTGCTTGAATCTCCAAGATGAAATCAAACGCATTGACAAAACCTGTGGCCCAGTTGTTGGTGTTGTGAAAGTGTTCGATTGATGGTACTGACGAATTTTTTAGTGGAACCATCTTTAAGAAACATAAGGGGGTCGGTATGGGACCACCCTCCCCTATGTTATTTTTTTAAACAATAAATCTTATGTTTTTGAAATGTTAACTTTATACTTTTCTTATAAAATAAAAAATAAGTAAATCATCATAAAAAAAACTTATTTTACGTAATTTGTAAAAGATTAAAATCATAAAAAGAAGTGAAATCGATGAAAAAAGATCCAAAAATTTTAATTGGAAATCAACACAGACTTTTTTTTAGCTAAATTAACTTTTCATAAAATAATACTCAAATTTCAAGTCAATAATAATCGTTATATTCTGATAATCTGTTTGCATTTTAGAGTTAGTTGTTGTTTGCTTTTTTGTTACCTAACTTTTTAAAATATTTCCAGTTTTTAAATTAACATATTAAAAATGATTTTATTCCTGCAAAGAATTTTATTAAAAAATTTAAGAATAATTGAGTTTCTTCGAAGACTTTTATTATTTATGAAAATAATTTAATTCTTGCAATGAATTTTATTACAATTTTTAAAAATCTCAATTAAATTCTTGTGAAGAATTTATTTCTATTTTTTTTAATAATGGAGTTTTTTAAAAATAATTTTAATTGAAAAAATGGACAACCCAGTGGGCAAAACCATCATTGTTTTAAAAACGTTCCAAAAACGTGTTTAGAACGTTTCATGTCTGCCAAATAATGTTCCAAAAACGTTCCATTGCTTTTAAAACGTTTTTGAAACATATAACGTCTTTGGGATGTTATTTGGCAGTCATGAAACGTTCTAAAAACGTTTTTGGAACGTTTTTAAAACAATGATGGTTTTTTGCCCACTGGGAATAATTGAATTTTATTACCAATTTCTATCAAGTTTTTAAATAATCACGTTTCTTAACAATTGAAATTTTATAACGAATTAAAAAAAACATTGAATTCTTTCGTGTGAAATTTTATTGAAAATCATGAAATTATTCAAAAATTTATATTTAAAAATAAAATGTTTTATAATTTTAATAATTATATATTTTATTATTTTCCTAAAAAACATTTATATTCAGATAAAATAAGAAAAATAATAATTCACAACTCTAGAAAACTATTTCAATTGATGTTGCTCAACAAGGAACGCCGTGGAAATGAAAGACGCGTAAGCACCGTAACTTGCGTCATATCAGACTAAAGTCCACAAATGACAGTAGCTGGGTGCACGCCGGTGTGCACCTCGAAGCTTACAACCTCTATTGTGGACTCTGCTTGAAGAATTTTCTTCAAAATGGTCACTGCACAAAAGACTCTTTTTTGTTACAACACTTTTAGATCCAATGCAGATATAACCTTTTTTGTAACAAATCATCATTTTCGAAAGAAAATCTATTAAAATGAAAAGAATATTTACTTTTAATATATTATTTCGTTTATACTCGCTAGAGAAAAGAATAGTATTTTTTAAAATATTTAATTTATACTCACAGCTATATCGCACAGTTTTATTAGCCAGCTGGTTTACTTGTTTTAACTGGTTTTAATACTAAAATATATAATACCCATATTAATGGGTGACTCTCCGCGTAGCGCACGATTTGGTTTATGAAATTAAAAAAAAATTTATCGTTATGATTATTATCAACATATTTTTTTAAAGAAAAAGGCTCCAGAATGAAAAATCCATAGCGGGCCGAAAAAATTGTTTATAATTTTTGTTGTAAACAAATATAGTAATTAACCAATTCAATGTTTGGACAGGTTGTGTCAAAAAAATTTTTTTCTTTAATTTAAACAATATTATAGCGAAAATCTCATTTAATCATTTTTTGGTAATTTATAGAAATTTATGCTGCAATTTATAGAAATTAATTTTTTTACTCATTATTTACCTGAATTTAAAATTTTCTTTACACTTATGAGTGCTTCAGCGACACCCCCAGTAGCACAAAATGTTCCTGTAACATTGACAACATTGAGGCAATGGTTTGTAATGTTGAGGCAATGTTCTCAATATTGCTGTAATATAATGTGCTACTGGGGACAGTTTAATACAGAAAAGCCTTATTACTATGAAAAAGTGATTAGACCATGACGCATACGAAAAACTAATTTTTTGAGCAAATTATCATCAATTTCAGAAATTATTTTTTTCACGTCTTTTGTTTTCACTTACTTTATACTGCTAAACTTGTTTTGAGGTAAAATATAAATAATTATTCATTTTATTGCAAATATGTGATGATTTGGCCATGGCGATTCTGTGATTCCCTATGCAACTTTCATGCTTATAACACATATAAAACAGAAACAAATTTTAATTAATTTCTATTTTAGTAATTTACTTAGGAGAGTTTACCCAGTAAGAAACGAGAAATTGAAAAGTATTAAAAAGATTCTATTCTTTTGAATGCCATTTCTGTCCAATACTTTTCTATCCAGTGAGAGCAATATGAAAAGTAACGATATCAATCCTCTTGAATACCCAGTAAGAAAGCAAAGATTAAGAAGCATTAAAAAAATTCTATCCTTTTGAATACCATCCTTTCAAATGCTCATACAAATATAGTATAATAATATAATACTAATATTGTTGACATTGCATAGAATGTTCAATTACTTTCAAATAACTGCACTCATGACTTTATTTGCTATTTTAAATAGGAATAATTATTAAATTATCAGTTAAGAGGGTTAAAAGTGTTTAAAAGTCTCTGAAATTTTTAGGTTATGATTTATTGTCTAACAGTATAACGGCCCTTACTCGTTTAAATGACGTAAAATTGGTAAACAATCAATTTTTCAGCAAGTTTTTCTTTGAACACAAACACTTCTTACAAAATCTGCCAATGTATGTATCTTATAAATTACAAAAATCCAAAAGACTGTTTGAATGCCTGCAGAAACGCGGTTCCAATGAAAAATTGAAAAGTGATGTAATGACAGGCTGTAATAATTTCGGATGGGATTGAAAAGCATTCAGAAAAAAATTTTGTCTCTGTTATTAATTACAAACAGAATTGAATAGCATTCATTTTTAGAAGAAACGTGGTCCGCCTATCATGGTATAGAAAAGTATTGGACAGAAATGGCATTCAAAAGTACTGGATAATTCTACTACACTATACAGAGTTTGAATTATTTCAATCCTTTTCAATTCCTCGCTTCTTACTGGGTACCCAGATAGCACGACTTCTTGCTGTAAGGCCACTGAAAGGATATCTGTAGAGGTTGTAAGGCTTCCCGCGTAAGGCTGTTGTAGTCCTAAATAAGTCTAAAAATTTCCGCATTTCCGTAAGCTTATGAATAAAAGCTGATGTGAGATTACACCTAATCCTATTGCAAGCTTACTCGAAAAACTCATAGTAGGCTTACATGTAAAAGTTGATGTAAGCTTACAAGTAAAGGTTGATTATTTTGTTAATATTGACCATAATAGGTAAACTCACTACAACCTTACAAGAACCTTACACCATGAAAATAACCTTCCAATAGCCTTACATCAACCATTACTTGTGAGCTTACCACAAGTTTTACTTGTAAGCTTACATCAACTTTTACATGTAAGCCTACTATGAGTTTTTCGAGTAAGCTTGCAATAGGATTAGGTGTAATCCCACATCAGCTTTTATTCATAAGCTTACGGAAATGCGGAAATTTTTAGACTTATTTAGGACTACAACAGCCTTACGCGGGAAGCCTTACAACCTCTACAGATATCCTTTCAGTGGCCTTACAGCAAGAAGTCGTGCTATCTGGGTACTAATGCTTTTTATTAATGTTTAGTAATTTTTCGATTTGATTATTTATGTAAATTATGCAATTTTAAAAAGTGATTAGACCATGACGCGAAAACGGGGGACAAGAAATACCTACAAAAATATTAAAAAATAAATTTGATTTTCCGCAAGTGTTTTGTTTTTCTTAATTCTACTAACTTAGACAATAAGAAAATGTCAATGTTCATTATATTTATTATTTTATTTTACGAAAAAAAACATTTTATATATGAAATGGTAGTTGGGACTGATCAGACCATGTCGTTTTGGTACCTTAAAACAGATTTTAAAGTAAAATTATAAACTTTTAAATAAAAATGACTATAGACTTTTATTTGTTACCGTGGAAATAAGTTATCCACGTTAAATTTATTAGAATATATAAAACTGATTTCTTAAAAAAACATTAGGGACATTAAATCGTGCGCTACGCGGAGAATCACCCTAATATGAAAATTACGAATACACTTACTTGAGGAGAGATCTACCTTTATTGGCTCCTTTTATTTCATGACAAAAAATGCAATAGGATTTATAACTTCCAAATTATGAAGGAACGCTTTTTGGTAGTAAACTACGTTTAGTACATGGAAAAACTTTTTTCAAGAGTCATTACTAAACTTATTCAAGAACTCAGGATTTGGAAAAATGCTACTAAACCATAGATTGAAACATTATTTTAAGCTGTTCGGGGATAACTGTAGTAAATTTCTGGACTACTTGTTGAATTTTCTTGAAAAAGTTCTGAACTGGTTTAAGAATAGAAAAATGTAAAATAAATGAAAAAAATTTGCCCGCGTGAGTAGTCGAACTTGAGACTCAAAATCTCTCTGCCTTATGCCACTCGGCTGCAGGGACGCGTTACGATTTTTTAGTTTTAGATTGCATTTAAAGCTGTATCTACATAAGGAAAAAAAAGTGAGAAACGCGTGACGCAAACGCGACAAAAATACAGGGCAATTTCTCGCGTTTCGCGTCTGCGTCGCGCGTTTCTCAATTTTTTCCGTATTGTAGAGGCAGCATAAAGCGTTTAAAGCCAAGTGGCGCTGTATACCTATATTGGTTACGCTACGTCTTCTTTCTTAAATAGTTCGAGACTTTTTCAGCGCGCAGTGACTGAAGAACTCAGTCGCAGCGTCAAGAACATTTATTTCCAAGCCATTAGAAAAACACCTGAAAATTCTTTAATGAATATCAGGGACCGTCTCCAAAGTTTAGTTTCGTTTCAGTTTCTGAGTCTACACGAAAATAAATTAACAAACTGAATTTAGTTTCGAGTCAACTCAAAACTAAACTATCAAAGTCAATTTAGTTTCGTATCAACACGAAACTAAATTCAAATTCTTAATTTAGTTTCGTGTCAATACGAAACTAAAATAATATATGAAATATTTCGTATCAACTAAAATTTCATAAATTTTTATACACAACAACAACCTGACTAAATTCGGTACAAATTCGACGTCTTCTACAGGGAATTTTAGCTACACTCGGAAATTCCCATGGGATCGGAATTCCGTCAGAAATCGGAATTTTGATTCAAATTTCTAAAAGAATTCTGTCGGAATTCCGATCGGAATATTGATTGGAATGCCAAAATGAATTCTGTCAGAATTCGTATCGAAATTTTGATTAGCATTCCTGTAAGAATTCTATCAGAATTCCGATCTGGAATCTAAAAATTCCGATGGAATTTCGATTGGAATTCCGATCAGAATTTTGATTAAAATTCCTAAAAGAATTCGATCGGAATTTTGATTGGAATTCCTAAAAGAATTCGATCGGAACTTTGATAGGAATTCCTATAAGAATTCTGTCATAATTCCGATCTGGATTCTGGAAATTACGATGGAATCGGAATTCCATCAGATATTGGAATTTTGTTTGGAATTCCTAAGAGAATTCTGTCGTAGGTTTCACCAGTTACGTTAGTTACTGTAGTTACGTAATTTACTATGGTTTCGTAACTTACATTAATTATTTACGTTGCTCTAGTTTCGTAAGTCAGGGAAAACAATTTTTCTGTGATTGATACTAAATAATTACGTTTTTCAATATTTTGTTTTGAGTTGACACGAAACTAAATCTAATTTGTTAATTCAGTTTCGGGCGGAAACGAAACTAAACTCAGCTAATTATTTTAGTTTCGTGTCGACTTGAAACTAAAGTCACTTTGTTAATTTAGTTTCGTGTCGACTCAAACACTAAAACGAAAGTAACTTTCTATTTGGTTTCGTTTTAGAAGCGGTCCCTGATGAATATTGAACTTTTCTAAAAGAAGTTCTAAATTTTTCCCATATCTTGAGTTCTTGAATAAATTTAGTAATGACTCTTAAAAAAAGTTTTTCGGTGTATCTTTACAGAAACATACATGTCCCTTAAAATGCCAAGTAATTCCATATTTTTAATCTATTTTTCTAACAATTCAACACCATTTAATGGAAACCTGGTAAAAATTAAATACATAATTCTTTAAATAATAATTAAATTTCATTCTTTTGTTGAATTTACCACAATTCTTTAGGAACTTTCTGTCGGTAACAGTAGATTTCTTTTAGCCCATTTAAACTTACCACTTCATTTATTCACATTATGCACCCCCGTTCAACTCTGCTCGAAAAAGTGGGCTCGAAAATCCTGTAGTTCAACTTGCCCTGTGCAGGTGGCGCTGTACTAAAGCCATGACGTGGCAGACATGACAGGTGTCTGGTTTTATCAATTATTTTTATAAATATGCTTCAAACTTTTCTACAATTATAATCTTCACCATGCTTTTTAGTGATATTATAATCCAAATAATTTTTTATTTTAAACAAAAAGTTTGATTAATTAGAAATGGTCGAAATCACACTGAAAAAAAAATTTGACAAAATGTGATTTTTACTCAGGCAATTTTTGCCTAAGAACAAAAGCAATTCGCGCAAAGCAATTGTTTCTTTAATAAAAAGCAATTTTTGCCTTTTTTAAAAGCAAAAATTTTAACTAAGGCAATTTTTACCTTTTTTTAAGGCAAAAATTGCTTTTTTATAAAGAAACAATTGCTTTACGTGTATTGCTTTTGTTCTTAGGCAAAAATTGCCTTATTGAAAAGCACAGACTGTCAAATTTTTTTTAAGTGCACCAAATATTGAAAATACTGTTTTTTAATTAAATGTTAAATATTAAATTTTAAAAAAAAATAATTTCATAAAGCATTTTTTTTTATACTGATAATTAAAAAAATATATTTCATTGAAACAACCGATTACTTGTCTATTATCGAATAAATATTTACTTTTATAAAATAATTTTTATTTAAGTCAATGAAATTGTATTTAAACCAATAATTTTAAATTAAATTATTAGTTAAACACTTTAATAATTTTAGTATTTAATGCAAATACCATTAAATTTATTAAAAATAAAAAATATTTGATTGAAATAAATACTTATTTGATAATAAACAAGTAATTCGTTATTTACATAAATATAAATATACGATTTCAATATGTATAATATAAAAAGAATACAATAAAAATAACTTAAAAAATAAATTTTACCGGAGTTGTTTTCAAATTTTAGCACATTTAAATCATTCGTATACATATACGGAAACTAATACATGTGCATAGCATTTTAGTTCAACTTGCCCAGTGCAGGTGGCTCTGAAGCTTGCCAAGAATTTTACATTGAGTTGAACGGGGCTGACATTATGGTAAATTCTGTCGCGCTTCTCAAACTTTGCTTTTATCAATTTTTAATAAATATTCACTGTTTCTTCTCGAAATCGGCATTCTTACATTCCAAGACAATTGTGCTTCAATTTATAATGTGTACTCTTCTCATGTGATTTTAATTTTAATGCTAAAATATTTTTACTCGAATCCGTATTGGCTCAGAGCTTTACATAATTCCAAAACGCTCTACTCAATACTTTTTTTACTGGGTATTAAATTACTTACTTCAAAATAACCCAATGGGAAATTTACAACTGGCAGAGTACTGCGCCAGCACTGTCAGTACTGGCAGCTACGCTGACAAACAGCACTGGCATAACGCTGGGATGATAACACTGTGTAACTCTGGCAAAGTACTGCCTGCCAGTGCTGCAAGACAGCCATGGCGCAGCACTGGACCAGTGCTGGCTGAGAATATTGCCACAATAAATGCCGTATTGTTATTAATTAGTCGTAAATTAATAATTATAAATAATTTAATAACAAAATGGTTAATAATATTAATAAATAGTAATTATTCATAAAATATTTCTCTTTAATTTTTAAAGAAATTGTAATTAAGATGGAGACTAACAATGGGTATAGTAAATGAAGTAGAAAAAAATTGTTTATAAACATTTAAAAATTAAATAATATAGACAATTACAGTAAGTGTGCATTAGATTTTTATATTGTAGTACCTAACGATTGGAATCTAGAAATATCGCAAACCTATGAAAATAAACAAACTTGCTCCCGAGGGGAATCGAACCTACGACCTACGGATTTACAGGCTAACGCTCTAATCACTATGCTAACGACACACGTGTACAGTAAAGTTTTAATATCTCAGTATCATTCAGTTTTGGTAAAGAAAATTAAATGTTTTATTTTTCGATGTCAGCTTTGGATTCAGGGTGATAAATTACATCAGAAATGACTTATCCCATTTCTGCGTCTGACAAAATTCTAAATTTTGTAGGCCTGTGTTATCGGTACGCCCATGAAGTAGTATAAGGAGACGGAACAAAATACATTATAAATGGGCCAGATTTTGGTACACGCTTAGTGGGTGAAAATACCGAAAGGAACACTAGCGCTGCGCATGGGAAAAATGGAAAACACAGTTTATTCACAATTTATAGAATTATAACACTGAAAATAATACTATAATTATTTTACTTTGATAATATTAAAAAAAAGAGAAACAAATACATTTGACACACATGAATTAGTGAAACATAAACAAATAATATAGGTGATGTTTTGTGCTTCTGATAGTCAACAATTTAACCACATGCACCGCTGGAGCCATCCATAAAGCATGTGATACTTTAGGAAGGGAGATTAGCTCTCAAGGAAAAGCTATATCTCACCGCGAGAGAAGCCTACAATACTGGTTTTTCGTCCAATCAGTGTTTCCGCATTGAGGGAGCATAGCAAATCCGAAGGGCAGAACAAAGAAGACTAGAGACAGGAGGAGTAACTTAAGTGGTGGGGCTAACGTAGAATGTGAGGGCAATGTTATATGGAAATAGTTGGTGCAGTAACCAAAATTCGCTGCTGATGCCTTGAGTTTGCAAATTTTTTGACTGTCACATACCCAAAAATGTACCACAGCAACCCAAAAGTGTAGTCCTATAGGACTACACTTTTGGGTTCAACAGAATGGTCAGCAGCAATCTATCGAAAGTCTGCTGCTGACCCAAAGGTCTCTCAGTCCGATACATGTGGATTTCACTGTTGTTAGAAAGTTAACCCTTTAACGCCCACTGGTACATACGCTGTACCACAAATGCATTAAAGTCATCATAACTTTGAAACTAATACATATAACTAAAAATTTTTAATTCTTAGCTCTAGTAAAACTCTTCCATCAGATAATGAAAAAAACAAAAATAATAAATAAATAAATAAAAAAATAATGGGTAAGACTCCGTCAGAAAATATGCGATTTGCATGGGGTCTTTGAATTAGGCTGTAATTTGGTGAAATTGTAGTATTGGATACTAGAAACTAGTGTGCCAAAATTTTTTTTTAAATTTTGATATTTGTTGAAGTTACGCCATTTTGAATTTTTTTAAATCTTAATATTTCCGAAAGTTTTCGATGAAATTGAATAAAATTTAGAAGGCTTATACTTGAAATCATGTTTCTTCTGACTATCACATAACAAACAAAAATTTTTTTTGCCCAAAAAAGGTCAAAAAAATTTTTTTGAAATTGTTTTGACCGAGCGGGACCGATTTTTGAGTTTTCTTGTCAATTAATAAAATATTCCTTATAATTTCACCTTTCATTTTAAAAAAAGAAATCGATGGAGAGTCAAATAGTTTTCGAGATATTGCAATTTTTGTAGAAGCGTGACCACGTTTCGGTGCCAGCGCTGTGTTAGTGCCCGGGACGCGTCGCACAGTAGGATTCTTACACTTTACTGTTCAAAATTGTCTAGAGCCTACAAATTTTATCCGATTTTGATGTTCTTGGTCTTAAATGAAAGGAGATAAATTTTCTAAGAGTTTCCCCGAAACCCGTTGTTTCAATTATTAATTGTTTATATATATTTTTTTGTTTCTCAAAGTTAACAATTTATAAGAATTTTGAAAGAAATCTTGTCTATTTTTTATTTTTTCATTTCTCATGATCGAAATCAATTTAAATTAGTCTAGTATGACCATCCGATAAATAATAATGCATAATTCAGTTTATTTAAATAATTTCGTTAATTATAACAAATAGATAGGTAACTCTGGTCCTTCTTTAAAAAAATTGAATTTTTTGCAGAGAAATTTATGTTTATTTAAGTAATTTATGTCTATTTTGTTAAAAAATAATTTTAAAGTTAATAATTATCAGTGTTATTAACAATTATTTTTAAAAAATGTATTTTTTAGAGACAAATTTATGCTTATATAAATAAAGATGTAAATGAGCGATTCCACGTCAAGTGATCAAGGGGTCTTTTGGTGTAATGTTTATTTCAATAATTTTTTACTCTTAAACAATTAAACATACAAATTTGACAAAGTACATTTTGGAAAGGTTTTTTCATGCTCTTTCGATTGGAAATAAGCATTTTGAAAAAAAAAATTTTTTTTGACAACCCCGGAGCGTATGACTTGAACAAAATAGAACAAATGATAGTCACCTGGTAACTAGATTCAAGCAAATCCAATTTAATTTTTAATTCTCGTTCTCCATATTGGATCCGCCATTTTGAATTTTGCAATTTTGACTTCATATTCGCAATCAGCGACCCCAAAAACCCCCGAGTGTCAAGTTTCATATAAATCTTGTTAATTTTTAATATTTTCGTCCGCCATATTGAATTTTGCAATTTTTACTTCATATTCTTAATCAGCGGCCCCAAAAACCCCCGAGTAACAAGTTTCATATATAAAATTATTTCCACAGATTCGATTTCTATAAAAATTTATTTATTTATTATTTTTTTATTTTTTCTATTTTTGTGTTATTTTTATAAGCTATTGGAAGAGTTTCACTAGAGCTGGAAATTTGAATTTTTGAATAATGTGTATTAGTTTCAAAATTATTATGATTTTAACCCTCCGTCACACACCTAGGGAGGGATTTCCTCTACAGTTTTAGTATTTTTTAAAAAACTTTTGTTTTCCTCATTGCAAAATAAAATCAGTTTCTATACCTTTCGACAATTTACTCCTCAACACATGTCTAAAAAAACATTTAGTTTAAACATAATTAATATTTAATTATGAAGCTTAAAAGCTAGAAAAAACTCGAAAAGTGAGGTTATGTTGAACAAAAAAATCAAGTTTTCAAAACATTTTTTGTTCCACTGTTGGTTAATGGCAAAATTATATTATAAATATAATTAAAATAAATTATTTAATTGTTTTTTTTGCTTATTTGTTAATGTAACATTATTTTTACATGTAAAGTGTAATTCCTTCGACGATGTGCATTCGTGTAATTAATTTTTATTTTTGAGACCGAAAATTAATTTTTTTAATTTTATAATTTAGAATAATTTACTACATATTTGTAAGTTTGTGTTAAAATTAAATTTTTATTGTTTCCTTTGTTTATGTTGTAATGTAGCTTATTTTACAATGTGGTGAGGGATTTCCTCTAAACGTGTGTAAAGTCGTAATTTTTTCCAAGGTGTGTGACGGAGGGTTACTGCGTCTGTGGTACAGCGTATATACCACTGGGCGTTAAAGAGTTTGTAAGTTAGTAACTAAGTTAGTTAGTTGATTGATAATCGTTGACTTGGATGTGATTTGAAGTAAAAAATAACACAAAACTGGTAATTCATTTTCGTGTTATTAAAATAATTTTCAATTTTTCTTATGGTAATTTAATCTGCAACGCTTTTTAATATTTCACAATTTACTGTGGTTACATCGGCCGAGCTGGAGCAGGATTCAATTGTCTATATGAGCCATTTTACGTGTAATTGTCCTAAGTTTAAATTTCAACTTTTTGAAAAAAATTGAAATTCGGGGAATTTGTTGTTCTATCAAGTAGAAATGTGCCCCAAAAAATAAGAATTCCTGAAGTGGCCCCCAATGTTTCATTGGGTCGATGGATTTTTTTCATTCTTATATTTTTGATAGCCTATGATGGTACAATAAAAAATTGTAAATAGTTTTCCGAAATTCGAATATTTGTCAATGTTATTCAAGGTCCGAACCGATTTTAATAAAAATTGGTGGCGAGTCTACCTAAGAAATTGTACTTTCGATAAACGTTCAAAAATTTAATTAAAAAATATAATTTGTTTAAATAAATTGTATTTTTACTTTCGAACTTTTTACTTTCGATAAACGTTCAAAAATTTAATTAAAAAATATAATTTGTTTAAATAAATTGTATTTTTTAATTAAATTTTTGAACGTTTATCGAAAGTACAATTTCTCAGGCAGACTCGCCACCAATTTTTATTAAAATCGGTTCATCTGATCGCGAGTAATTAGCTATTTACTAAAACGCTACAAAAAACTTTGACCTTGAATAACTTTGAAAAATATTCGAATTTCGGAAAACTATTTACAATTTTTTATTATACCATCATAGGCTATCGAAAAATATAAGAATGAAAAGAATCCATCAACCCAATGAAACATTGGGGGCCACTTCAGGAATTCTTACACTGTAGCAAGAAATTACCACTTAGTGGAGAACCACTCATGGATAATTCATTTGGGAAAGGTAAATAATTGACATTAAAGAAGACAATTTTTTATTCACGTTTATATTTATTTAATAATTATTTCGACGGAAGTCATCATACTTGAAAATTTAATAAAAATATTCACAGTGAGCACTCTTTCTGACCCTTACAATCTCTTGCAAACACTCTTTTATTACATTCACGTTAATTTTTTTACTTTTACACATATTAGCTTCATTCGTACAACATTCTTTTCATATATTTCATACACTCATTCCTTTCGTTCTGTAAAACGAATGGTGACTTTCGCATAAGTCATTGACACTTAAAAGTTTTCAATCAATTTTAAGAATTGACTTTACTTCGAAAGGACGCGTTTTTGTGTTGTTACTTGGGCTATGCGTTTATGAATTAAATTGTTTTGGAGAAGTATGTATGCAATTATGTATATGTACATTCATTTCCTAATAATTATTATTAACAAGAATAATTAATACAAATAGAAAATTATAATTCAATATGAATGCTTCAATTCATTAAGTTGGATTAACATGAAATTTCAAAGGAGTCTTTATCTCATCCATTCGTTAACAGCTAAAGAAATATTCAGAAAAAGTTTACGATTTCTCAAAATTTTCTTATATTCATCGCCAGAATACACTTCAAATTCTCACTATTAGATAACAAATAGTTTTATCATTCTTCTGTAGAATATTATCCTTATGCTTTTCCAAATTCTTCATTTATTCACTATCAGTTTGACGTATTCTCACATTCTTCTTACTATTTCCTATTTAATTATAATTAATTATTCAGTCGAGAATAACCACCATATCTTCGCCTCGAGCTGATCTATGAGAATGAGTAACATGAACAGGAGCCGACAATCTACGCCATGGTTTTCGTGCTGCTCTTCGTATCTCAATGGAGGACAGTGTTCTTCGAAGTCTTCTACAACATAAAAATTGGCAACATAAAATAAATATTTACTTTTTTTAACCATCAAGACTGCTTAAATTTAAATATTTTTTAGAAAAATTATTCGCCTCAGATTACTAAAGAATCGTCAAGTAATATAATGGGATAAAAAAATAGATTTATCATTTCTGACTGCAATGAAAAAACTTTATTCGAAATATTATTTTGAATGAATGTATAAAAAACTTAAATTTGTCAAAAAAGTTTTTAATATAATTCATTCCAACTATTTTAAATTCAGTTTAATCGTTTAGAAAGAAATTATAAAGAATGTATGAACTCCTTCTTAGTCAATTAAAATTTTCTCAACAATGAAAGGACTAAATTTCTTCCTGAAAACTAAATAAGAAGAAATCTTTATCAAAGTTCGTTTCTATTTCTTTGGCCTTACAGTGAATTCGGTAATAACTGGTAACGATCACCAAGATTACAAAGATTTTTAAAATCCCATTATTGATTCTGTAGCCTTTTATCATCACGGGCGAGTACAACTTTCCCTTTTTATAAAAAACACAGAATAAGAACGTCGAATTGAAGAAAGACGAAACTCGATATGTATCGAAATAAGAAATATTTTATTAAAGCCTTAATTACTCCAAGCATCATTGGAGTTATGTAATTTCGATACAAGTTTCGAAGATGAAAGTTTCGTTTTACTTCAATTCGACGTTCAATTCAGAATTAAAAGAAAAAAGAAAATTAACTATTGATATGATATGTTGTGAAAGTTGAGGTAATTCCTTTTTAAAATCATTAGGTATTCATAAAATAACAAACTTTCCGCTAAACAATTTTTTAAAGAAAATTTATTTCATACTTAGTTAATATTAATTAAGAAACTATTTTTTCAATTTTAGAAAAAACTCCATTTTTTTATTTTTTGGTTTGTTTTTTCTTTAATATGAACAAAGTATAGAATAAATTTTTCCAAACTTTTTTTAATGAAAAGTGTGAGAGAAACTAGAGAAATAGTTTTAAAATTAAAGTTAATTTGTTGAGATTATGTTACGCGCATCGGTCAAAAAACAGAAAAGTTTAAAGTAACAATCTTTTTAAAATGCACAAAATTTGTGAAGTGTGCCATCATTTTTCGATGGGCAAGTATTTTTCATGATTATAACATTTTTCTATTCTATATGATAAGAAAAAATAAACGTTGGACAGTTTTGTGAAATTTTAATTTTTTTAATAGTTATTGTTAATAAAAAATTTTCGTACGAATTTTGAAATTAATTATTTTCTACTGTCATTTAAGAGGAATCGAGTTGATTTTCGGTATGGACAATAAACAATAATACCAATTTTGATTAATATTTGTCATTGGGGTCGTCCATGAAGCATGTGATACATACCCTACTGGAAGTAAAATGATAGAAAGAGATAGAATTTTGGGGATAGAAAAAGATAAAGTTTTTTCTATCCCTTTGAAATAGCCACTTTTTATCTACAAATTAAAATCTATCTATATCTTTTTATACCCTATCCCCTATCTATCTCTTTTTATACCTATGTAGGGGAGACCGGGGCTAAACCGGACGGATTTGGTCTTTGACCAGAAAACTCATACAAAAACATACTTTTTGCTAAAGTGTAGTATACCGTTTTAAAGCTTGTACTTTCACCTACAAATCGCACTTGTTCGATTTAAAAAAAAGTACAATAGCTTTCGAGATATATTGCTTCGAAAGTGACTACCTCAAAAACGAAAATCCGAAAATTGGTGGGGCTAAACCGTACACCCCATGGGGCTAAATCGGACACGGCCAATTAATTAAAGAATGAGATACAAATTTTCTTTTTTTTTTGTAAAAAAGTCAAATCAATTCTTCTTTTATTTATTTGTAGATAGTTCTATACAAAGAATATAATATAATATGTAAAATCGGTAATAATTATAATATAAAATGAATTACAGTTTTCAGGCTTATCTGTTTGTAGCAACTCGCTTGCGAATTCAAGTTTTAAAATAAATTCTTTATTTATTTATTTATAAAGTAGTTCTAAGCAAAGAATATAATATAAAATAGTTAATTAATATAAAATAAATTGAAGAATTCAACGATTTTGTTGTTTTTAATCACGATGTCCGATTCAGGCCCACACCGTCATCTAATAATTAACCTGCAATATATTTTTTCTTCTTAATGTTTTCCATTAAACTTTTTTTCTACTAAACTCAGTACACCTTGAGCTAAAAGAAAAATGGCCGTATGATATTTGCATATTAATTTTAACCATAAAAACCCAAAAAAATGAAGAGATTTTTTTTTTACTTTTACCTCAAGAAATGACATTTTCACATATTAACGGCAACTATTATTACAAGAAAAATGACACGTCCCTAAAACATCATGCAGCATATGCATCACGAAATTGCGCGTTCATAGGTTATTTACACGATTTGAAATTCTTCACGGTTTCGGAAATATTTTACTTGTCCAGTTTAGCCACGTGTCCGGTTTAGCCCCGGTCTCCCCTACTTTTACCTCTTTTTATTTCTCTTTGCTGCAAATTTTTATCCTTTTTATTATATAAAGAATTATTTAAACAATATTATTAACAATATTAAAGACTTTATGAAGTATTACAATTTCAATTTATTATTAAAAAAATATATTTTTAGAGTTTTCGTACTTCCTATTTATAACCTATTTTTAACAAATCAACTTATTTATTTATTTGTTATGAAATTGTTGTTTCTTAAAATATAAATTTCTGCTATGATCGTTAAGATAAACTTAAATATTTACTACTGTTTATTTTAGATTACTACTTATCACAAATTATTAAATTTAGGCACGTTCGTGCATTTTATTTTATTACTTTATTGTACAATTGTGCCTTCAAGTATATTGTCCTACAAACTCAGCTTGGTCCAATTAAAATCCAATTAAAATAGCTAATTTCCTACCAAAAATAATTTGTACACCCCCAACTCAGAACGTTAAGTAAATTTTTGAATGTATGAATCAGTCACTGTACAACCTTCGTCTTAAAAAACCAATCACTCCTCCACTTATGTATTTAGTTCTGTTACATCTTCCAATTTTAATAAATGTTAAAAATCATTATACACCAGGAAGCCTACAATTTAATTACCTTCCTTCCTAACTCGTGTTAAACTAAATGCGAGATAAAACAAATTATTATTTATTGTTTATATCTATATTTCATTTCACCTTATTAACCAACATTATACACATAACACTTAAAACCAAATTTGAAAAATCTCGCACGCAGGAGGGCTCGAACTCTAAACGTTAGGGACGCAAGTCAAATACACATGTCACTCAGCCACACTAGCTTGGAAGATATTTTTCTTGAACTACCTTTTCACTTTTGGGACTGTATTGATCTCTTTTTATCTCGTACTCTTTTATTGTTTTAAAAAATAGTTTTCGATAAATGAAGAATAATTTGTCATTACACTTTGGTTTAAAAATAAACATTTAAAAAGTTATGAACAAAAAAACTAATTTTGTCCATTGACTTCAATGCATTGCTTGTCCTCCAGTAAATCAGCTGATGTCAGCCATATTAGAATCCCCAACCTAACTTGAATAGCCTTATTAAAATGTGGATAAAAAGAGAGAAGTACAAGGATAAAAAGGATAGAACGGTATAAAACAAATGTCATTTATAAATATAAAGAAAAAAGTACATACTAAGATTCAAATGAGGATAGAAAGAGAATGAAGTAGATAGTAGAAGGATGAAATTATGGTTATTAGAAGAGATTGAAAAAAATATGAGATAAAAAGAGATTGAAAGGATTAAAAAAGGAAAAGCCTGGAATAAAGGAAGGTCATAAGCAGCGATCAGTGTGTTCTTGGATTCAACTTAAAAAATTAAATAGATTAAAACAGCGACAGAAAGGGAAGAAAGTAGATAGAAAAAGTATTGAAGAAGATAATAAGAAAAATGTTATTCAAAAAGATTAAAAAGAAGAGATGATAAAAAGCGATAGTTGTAATAAAAATGGGTATAGAATTAAATAGGGATATCCTGGGATAGAAAAAGATTATTAAAAGAGATAAGTATATTCTTAGATGGAATTAGAGATAGAAAGAGATAGTTGTGGATATTGAAAGTATTAAAAGAGATAAAATAAAGGTCACTGAAAAAGATTTATACAGAAGGAGAGATAAAAAGTTATTGAAGTTATAAAGTGGGGATAGACTAAGATAGAGAAACTTTATCTCTTTCTATCTCAGAGATAAAATAATATTTAAAGAGATAGGATTTCTATCCCTTTACTTCCAGCAGGGTATTTTCAGTAATCTAGACCCCTCAAAATGCTTTTTCCATAGACACTTAAAATGGAGTGTGATATTTTGCTGACCTCCCCCCCACCCCTAAAGTATCACATGCTTTATGGATGACCCCATTATACAAAATTTTAAAAATTGTTAAAAATATAAATAATTTATTTGAACAATTAAAAATATTTTCATGTTCTCCCAAAATTTTTACAATATTTTTTCATGAATATTACTCCTGATTTAATGACGAATAATTGAAAAGAAAGAAAAGTGAGTATTGTTAATTAGGTTAAAAGTTATTCATGTTTTTCAATTTTTAAAGAAATTTAATAATCGTTTATAAAATTAAAGCTTTTTAAATTGTACATCGACTCCTAGAGGTCGATTTTTATAAACAATATCTGAAAGTTTTTATTTGTTAATAAAAATTTTAGCAATTTTTACAACACATTTTACTTGTTATTGATACAGCAGTTCGCTTCCGAGTTGATGGCGAGGCTTGCTTGACAAGATAACCAGTCGAGTTTTTGACAAGTGAGTAAACAGTGTAACTGGTCATGATTTATGATTATTACGTCTAACGGGAAATAGCAAATGTAGGAAAACTATGGATTAAGATTTTTCAAAATTTCATCCATAGTTAGGCCACTATGGATTAAGTATGGGTTTTGTTAAAATCCCATAGTTAAAACTTTAAAAAGGGAGATGTTTTATGATTTTATTTTATTTTCATCATAAACGGACTCTAGACCCTTTTGTACAATTTTGTACTTAACAAAAAACATAATACTAATTAAAACTAAATTAACAATAGAAAACAAATCAAGGGCGTTAGACTTTAAATATTTTAATTTTCATTGTTATTTTCATCATTCCGAACGTCAAAAATGTGACTTCTCAAATTCGCCTTAACCCCTTGACAGTCCATGGCCCATATGTGGCCACAAATAGTCGTGCCACCTTTACGTCTGTGGCTATATATGTCCATCTCAAAAATAAAATACTAAACATAATTCGATTTCAATGACCAAGTGCATACTAAGGTTTTTGGGGTCGCTGAATCCGAATTTCAAGTCAGATTTTCAAAATTCAAAATGGTGGACCTAAAATGGCGACTATGAAAATTTAAAAATTTATCAAATACGCTTGAAACTCGTTACTTGGGGGTTTTCGGGGTTGCTTATTACGAATATGATGTCAGATTTACAAAATTAAAATAGTGAATCCAACATGGCGGATAATTTCAAGATTCATGCAATTTGATCGAATTTTAGGTCCGCCATTTTGGATTTCAAAATCTGACATCGGATTTGTAATCAGCGACCCCGAAAACCCCCGAGTAACAAGTTTTAAACAAATCCGTTGGATTTTTTATTTTCTCGGCCGCCATATTGGATCCGCCATTTTGAATTTTGAAAATCTGACATAAGATTCGTAATCAGAGACCCCGACAACCCCCGAGTAACAAGTTTCAAGCAACTCTGATAAAATTTAAAATTTTCGAATTCGCTATTTTGGGTCCGCCATTTTGGATCCGCCATTTTAAATTTTGAAAAACTGACTTCAAATTCGAATTTTGCGACTCCAAAAACCTTAATTACAATGAAATCACATTTTTTAGAAACTTTTTTTTCTTGGATCGTTTTTGGACCACAAGCGATTTTTAGCTGGACTGCGAAGGGGTTTTTATAAATTGATTTGATGATGATAAATATTTTATGAAAAAACTGATATTGCAGGATGTCTAAAATTGTAAATCACCTGTGATACGATACTATCATTATGCTAATGGGTAAAGCTTACATGGTAAAAAGTTACGTTATTTTACTTTTTGATTAAACTTTTAAAGGTGTTTTGAGCAATGTAAAGACAAATCTTAAGCAGCAATATACTTGATTTTTAGTTTTAGCCATAAATTGCGACACAATTATTTATAATTAGACTCTACTTTGACTCCAAATATTGATGTAAATTTAGGATTAAATTATAATACATTAATTGCAGTACTACAAACACATAAAGTACTAAAAGTTGAAAAATACTGTTCCTGAATAACAAATTTGATAGGAAAAAATCCGTCACCGATTCAAACTGTAATATTTTCCTAACGAAATAGTTAATGGTTACTAATTATTAGTTTTTTCCAGTAAAATTTAATTCCCGGTGGATAGACACCCTATAAAATATATTAGCAGAAACTAAAACCCGTCGAAGACGGGTCCGACAGCTAGTTATTTATTATTATTAGTATTATTATTTTAAATCTTTGTTTAAAATCATTAAAAACTTACTTTGTCTGATCGGTGGCTCTGAAATAAACATCATCTGGAGCATCCATCCACGAAATTACTTGTTTCCGAGCGTTACTTCTAGAGAGAGGAGGGTCATGAGGTATAGCGTGGGCGTGTGCAGCTCGTCCATTTAGAGGTGGCACAACGGACAATGCTGTTGGAGTCGCATGCTCGATCAAATGTTTTGCATGTAACGTCTGCGAATGATGAATTCTTTTTGGAGGTGGTCCACCAGGTATTCCTGCGTTTAGTACAATACCTTAAAAAAAATATTAATTTTTTTTTGTTTCCAAAATTTATTTTAAATTTTAATTTTTTCATATAAGTAATATAAACGGAAGTACACAACAAAATAATGCAATTCAGTTTAATTGATACATTTTATTACTTTTTCGCATTTATCTTTTGCCCCAATTTTTTCATTTACTTTTTTTAAAAATAATATTTAAAACTTTCTATAAATTTAAAAATGGAACTAGGATAAACCAGACAGTAGTCTGCCACTTAAGAAAATATTTTTAATGAATACTGTTTAAAAATTGCAATTAAAATTTGTTTAAAATTTCTTGCATGTGTGATTGTTCCTAATGGTCCTACAAAACTAGTATACCATTCATGTTTACAAAAAATTTCTTATTCGTTAAAAAAATTTGCTAATAAACAAATAAGAATCCGACAGTAGTCGGACATCTAAAGCAAAGTAATCTTTTAAATTAACAACACACAAAACTATTAAACCAGTCATGTTTATGAGAAAAATGTTATTCATTAAAAAATTTAGTAAATAAACAAGTAAGAATACCACAGTAATTAGACACTTAAAAAAAACTTTTAAAAAACGTACAAAAATTATTTTTTTAATTTCAAAAGCTTAGATTTGTTTCTGATAACCTTAGAAATGATTAGCAACAAACAAAATATTTTTTTCTCATACGGTTTTATAGCTGTTCAAAATTGAAAAGTGGTTGACTACTGTCTGGTTTACCCTATAAAATATGTGCACAAACATAAATTTTAAAAACCTACTTAAGGTCATGTTGTTCAGTGGTCATATGACCCATATACTTTACTATGGAAATAAATCACACTAAATAACATGACCTTAACAAAACATTTCAAATAATCATGCAATTTTCAAAAAAATAATTTTCTTTGACTGTTTAAGTCGGTTTAACAATATTTCGAATTAAAATAAATTCAACATTTTTTGAGTAATCCCAGGCGCGAAAGACCAATGCTGACGATGGGTTGAAGCTTGATTGCGCCTTGAACGCCCAGCGTGGGTAATCCAGAGTTGAAGCAGTCTTTAAAACACTGTCACTCAATGTTGGTTCAACATTGGAGACCAATGTTCGTCCCATGCTCGATTCAAGACTCGATCAATCTTCGTGTGTGAAGCTTGAATATCCAATCTTTATTCAAGCTTGAATCAAGGCTTGAATCAACCATGATACAATATTCAGTTTATTTATTACCGTATGCACTAAACAATAATCAATAATTTCATCAATAATTTTTAAATAATATAAAAAATTATCTAGATCAATAAATAATTATTAAATATTAAATAATTTATTAATATTTACATTTAATATATTAAATGTAAATATTTAGAAATTATTAAAAAATAAAAAATATGTATTAATAAATAATTATTTAATATTTAATAACTATTTATTAATTTAGATAATTTTTTATATTATTTTAAATTTATTGTTATTATTATTAAATACTATAATAATATAATATAATAAGTATTATTATTAATTATTATTATTTAAAATAATAATACAATTATAATATTAAGATATCAATGGTAAATAAATATTAATAATTATTTAGTGTATAATATTTACATTAATGATATTATATTGTAAATAAAGTTAAATTTTATATTATTTTTTTGTCACAGTGTCAAATTATTATTTACAAATTTCAAGAGTTTCGCTTTCATTTGTGCGACTCAGCGTAGCCAACTCAACACATACGTTAAACTCTTGAGTTGGCAACGCTGAGTCGCAAGGTCACACGCGTTTGACAAAAAAATAGTATTTTGATAATATTTACTAAACGGTTAATCCTAGTGTAAAAATATTTGGCATAAATATTTATTACACCCTAATGAACAATTTTTACACTAGAAGTTTTTGATCACTGAAAATTTTTCAGACAAACGAAACTCTTGATCTTTAAAAATAATAATTTGACACTGTGCAAGAAAAAAATAATATATAATAAAATTAAATATATTATCAAAAACAAATATTGTACTATTAAATAATTTATAAATATTTATATTTAATATTGTTCAGTGCACACGGTAATAAAGAAAGTGAATATTGTATTTTCGCTCACGAAGAGTGACTGTGAGTCTTGAATCGAGCATGGAACGAACATTGGTGTCCCATGCTGAATCAATGTTGAGTGATATAGTAGATTAAGCAGGATCCCTTCCAACCTTCGTCGGCCGTGCGGTTTAAATAGGTGTGTTTATAGGGGTGTCGGGTATGCGTTGAGGTGTTCGATCCCACATGCGAGCGAATATTTTTCCGTTTTCGTTTCTAAGCGATATATAAAATAATAAAATTGTGTGTTGTGTTGTGAATAAAAAATGTGAACATGTTTGTAAATAATATTAAAAGTCTGTTAAAAAATCAAGAAAAAAAATGTACTAATTAACAGAAAAATTGTCTTTTTTTACTAAAATTATTTTTTTAATGTTACTATTTCAAATGACATTTATTGTTAGTAATAATATGTGACGCGCTCCGAAGAAAGGTACCTAAGAAGCAAACGAATTGTAGGTTAGGGTCGTGTTAGATTTTTCTTGATTAAAAGTTTATTTTTAATTATTTTAATTTGAAACCAATTTTTATTAAATATTTTGAATATAATGAAGAATTGAATATAAATTAATTTTTGTTAATATTTGATTTTCTTTCTGTATTTTTACTTGAAAAATTAAAAACAACCTCAAATTTTTTGCTTCTTAGGTACATTTCTTCGGAGCGTGACACATATATTATTTATGTGGAAATAGTATATAATTATAATATTTATAATACATTTATAAATTATAAATTTTAATTTATAAATTATAATACATTTATTGTTAGTAATAATATATTATTTATGTGGAGATTATATATAATTATAATAGTAGTAACTTATTGTCATTAAATTTATACACGCATATAATATGGATAAAAATAATAACAATAATGTTTATTATTTTTAAGAATAAATATATTCATATTATACAGAAGGTACGCGAGAAACGCTTAAATTTGGGAACAGTGAAAGCAGTCTTGTTCAGTCCTGCATCAGGCTTCCGCAGCATTGATTGAGCCTTGGTGTGCAATGCTCAATCAAGGCTCGCACTGCAGTCTGGAATCGGTGTTACATTAAAGCTTCGATCAGTCCTGCTCTCGCTGTCTCACTAATGCTCAACGAATATTGACCATTGCTCAGTCAATCTTTATAAAGCCTGAACTCGACGTCACTTCGCGCCTGGGATATTTTCTTTAAATCCATCTCGAATATAC
Source organism: Leptopilina myrica (nomen nudum) (assembly GCA_032872475.1). Lineage (NCBI taxonomy): Eukaryota > Metazoa > Arthropoda > Insecta > Hymenoptera > Figitidae > Leptopilina > Leptopilina myrica (nomen nudum). The sequence goes on along the minus strand of CM065462.1, from coordinate 13,514,336 downwards.
ACTTTAATTTCAAGGAATTAAAAGGTTAAGACTCCATCAGAAAAATTACAATTTGTATGAGGTCTTCGGATTAAGTTGTAATTTAATGAAATTGTAGTATTGTATAATAGAAATTGTTGAAAGTCATTTCAGTATTTTGAATATAGTTCCTTATTGCGAGAAGTTATTTTTCTTTTAGCTTTTGTTGAAACTGCTATTTTTCTATAGTATGTAAGAGACGCTATCTTCGAATCAGTCGAGCTTAAGCACGTGTACAAAATAGACTCATACTTATTGGCGATTCAAACAGCTAAACTAGCGCATCTGGTGGCCGACTTGGAACTGCCGCTGGTGTGACTCTGTGTATTACAATACGGTGAACTCCATGAGTTTTGACAGTTCGCTTAAATTGTTTTTACAAAAAATTTAAAAGTAATTTCATAATTGTGAATGAAAATTAAAATTTATAATGTTAGATGAAAATAAATATGCACCTTCACAGCAAAAGAGAAACTAAAAACGACACAATTTCTGCGTTTCTCAGTGCTCTGCATTGGAAAATAATAAAAACCATCTGCACAGAATACAACTTAATATTTGAAGACGCAAACAATTGAATTTAGCAATAAAAACAGGGCCAAGTGAATGATAATATTATTTTTACAGCAATTATTTCAAACCTTTATGATTATATCACAAGTCTTAAGTTTATACTCAAAGTTTCAGGTTATGTCCCCAGTAAAAAAAAAGTATTCAGAATAGAAAAAAAGTATTGGTGGTGACGTTCGGTGAATGCGTTTTCGCGACAAAACCGTATTGGTGGGTTACGGTGAATACATTTTGCTCATCGTGAATACTTTTTGTTTTAAACTCTCGAATTAAAGATTCCTACACGGAGAAAATTTGTTCCTTACATTTTACCGGATTCTTCAGTAAAGTTGGGATATAGTGGCAAAACAGTAATTTTTAATAATTTTTAAATTATTTTTTCAGGAATAATATTCAAAATTTAATGTCATATCTTTATTCCTTACAAGCTAGTACTGTAAAAGTTAAAACAAAATTGAAACTGAACGTTTAATAAACAAGTTGTTCATTTCATGACCATTTAGCTTCCTCAATATATATTATTATATATAATTTTAAAAGTTAAATAATTATAATATTTTATTAAATATAATTAATAAACCGGGTAAACTACCCTGAATAAATATTAATTATTTAATTTTTTATTATAGAATAATTATTTTAAAGTGTTATGATAAAATGTCAAAAAATACAAAATTTTAATTTTTTGTGAAAAATTATAATATTTATTAATTCCATAAATTTTCATGAAATATATACTTTATATACATGAATCGATTCGTTTTCATGCCAGAAATATAATGCTGAGAAAAATTAATAAAAATTTTAATAAATAAAGAAGTTATTTCAAAAAATAAAAAAATTCATTTTTTTCGAAAATTAAAAAATTGTTAAAAAATTTTTATTTTTAGATATTTTTGAAAATCCTTCTGTCTGATTCAAGATATTCGTGACCGTAATACACCTACAAAATTTTATCAAAATCCATCAAGATGTGTAAGAGAAAATTTGTCCACAAGAATCGGTGACATACACACACACACACACACACATACACACACACACACATACACACACACATACATACACACATACATCCGGACATTTGTTCCTCTCGACGAATTATATATACTACACTTGAAAATTTGTAAAAATAATTGATTTTAAAAAATTCGGAAATCGACATCACTATAAGGCTTCCTTTATGAGGAAGCAAAATTAAATAAAATTTTAACGTTTCTTTTGAATACCTCCTTGATAGTCACTAACGTTTCAGGAACAGTTCGGTAAAACTTTCTTGACTTGATTCGAGTGTTAGTTTTCAGGAATAGTTCGGTAAAACTTCCTTGACTTGCCTGAATTGTTAGTTTTCAGGATTGAAATACTTTTTTAAATGCCCTGTAGTAAAAAAAACTTTGACGCGTTAATAGTTAGTTGTTTCTAACCTATTTGTACTCATTAACTAATAATTAATAATTTCATTTATAGCAGAAATCGCTTCTGAAACGAAATTAACTAGAAAATTACTTTCCTTTTAGTTCTTAAATAATCCAAAAACAAAAGTATTTGAAACTATTAAATTTCATGTCAACTCGAAACAAAAGATTGAAAAATATAATAATTTAGTGACAATCACAGAAAAATTGTTTCCGCATACTTATCTAACAAAAGCAACGTAAGTAATTAATGTAACTTACGTGACCAAAGTAAATTACGTAGCTATAGTAATTTACATAATTACAGTAAGTTACGTATGTTACGTAACCAGAGTAAATAACGTAACTACAGTAACTTATGTCAAGGATACAACTTACGTGAGTTACGTAACTACAATAACTTACGTAAATGGTACAACTTACGTAAGTTACGTGACTACAATAACTTACGTAATTTATAAATTTTACGTAACTTACGTAAATAATCAATTTTACGTAACTTACGTATGTAATTTACGTAAAAGATCAAACTTACATAAGTCACGTAACTAGAATAACTTACGCAAGTTACGTAAATGATGAAACTTATGTAACTTATACAAATGATCAAAGTTGCATAACTTACGTAACTATAACACCTTATGCAATTAAAAAAACTTACGTAAGTTTGACCATTTACATAATTTACTGTAGTTACGTTATTTAGTCTGGTTATGTAACTATAGTAATTTCCTTTAATTATGTAAGTTACTATAGTTACGAAATTTACTCTGGTTGCGTAACTTACATTAATTACTTAAGTTGCTCTAGTTACGTAAGTCAGGGAAAACAATTTTTTGTGTTTGACACTAGATAGATTATTTTAATCTTTTTCGATAAAAATTTGGAAATAATAAGAATTTTAATAAACTATTGTTTTATTTCATAAAATACAAATTTAAACATTTTTCTTTATAACAATAAAAACATAATTTGAAACTATTGCATAAATTGACCTTAAATATAGTTAGAAATTATTCAGTAACATGGATTTAATATGGATGATTCTTTTATTTTATACAATTTTTGTTTATTAATTTGAATCTTTCTCACAAGCGGTGAAATAAAATTGAGATTCATATATAAGGACAGTTGAAACTTTCTGAAGCAATAATGTAAAGCGTGCGATGTATGTATTAGTGTATGCGTTTAGAATGTACTGTAGGCAGGTGTAATGAATAAGTATTTGTTCGTGAATAATTGTAGGGGGTTTAGGTAGCGATTAAAGTAGGTAAAATGAGATTTACGGCAGTATTACTGTAGAACTACTGCAATGACATTATTTTTTATTCTTCAAGTTTTACCGAACTATTCAGTAATTGAATGAATATAAATTTTACCGAACATTGTACCTTACGTTTTACTGAACTTTCAATAAAAATAAGTATAGTGAACACTTTCCTTACGTTTTACTGAACTATACAATAAATATAAGTTTTACCGAACACTGTGCCTTACGTTTTACCGAACTTTCAATAAAACTAAGTATAGTTTACATTTACCCTACGTTTTACCGAACTGTAAGTGAACGGCTAATACATGTACCATAAGATTTATTCTTATTACATTATTTTTTAATGCAATTGCTTTTACAGTCCTGTTCCTTAAAACTTACAGTTTTGACACTTCATCCCAGTTTTACCGAACAAAGTTCGGTAAATTTTCAGGAATAAATTTTCTCCGTGTAAGCAAAGTTGAGAATATATATGAAGAGCGTGAGTAACGTGATGTATAAAAATGGCTAATGCGAGAAGGAAATAAGAAATTTTGAGTAAAATCGAAAAATTAAATGTGAAAGAAAAAATGTCAAATGTTGATCGATTACCATATGCTATACTATGTCTACAATGCATGACAGATTAAAGGGAGCATGACGTTACCGGCAGAAAGTTACTAGGAAAGGCGGAAAATTTTGAAATTCAAAAAGAAATCCAAGTGAATTTATTTCAATTTTAAAATTATTTATTGTACTGAATGTGACTGGTCCGGAAAATTTTGAAATTGAAAAGAAATGCAAGTGAATTCTTTTCAATTTCAAAATTTTCCGCCTTTCCTAGTAACTTTCTGCCGGTAACGTCATGCTCCCTTTAATCTGTCATGCATTGTAGACATAGTAAAGCATATGGTAATCGATCAACATTTGACATTTTTTCTTTCACATTTAATTTTTCGTTTTTACTCAAAATTTCTTATTTCCTTCTCGCATTAGCCATTTTTATACATCACGTTACTCACGCTCTTCATATATATTCTCAACTTTGCTTAGGAATTTTTAATTCGAGTGTTTAAAACAAAAAGTATTCACGATGAGCAAAATGTATTCACCGTAACCCACCAATACGGTTTTGTCGCGAAAACGCATTCACCGAACGTCACCACCAATACTTTTTTTCTATTCTGAATACTCTTTTTTTACTGGGTCTCTTTACAAGTTACATATATATATATAGACTATTATTTTTTTTAAATTTCATATTCGTGCAGGTGTACAGGGTTTGAGGTCCAATTTAAAAAAAATTATTGTGCCATCCCGAAATTTGCCCACACGGTTGTGAGTTAAAATAATTATAGCTTACCTAAAACTGTGGGAGTATAAACTTACGACTGAGAATAAACGCAGAAATTGTGTCGTTTTCAGTTACTCTTTTGTTGTGAACGGACATATTTATTTTCATCTATAATTATAAATTTCAATTTTTATTCACACTTATGAAATAATTTTTAAAATTTTTGTAAATACAATTTATGCAAACTGTTAAAACGCATGGAGTTTACCGTATTGTAATACAAAGAGTCACACCAGCGGCAGTTCTAAGTCGGCCACTAGATGCGCTAGTTTAACTGTTTGAATCGCCAATTACAAATACTATCTTTCTTTGATTTAATAAACGTTTGTTCAATAATTATAAATACTCTCATTTATTTTACAACAAATTTGGTTCCATAAACTTCAGCAATAACAACAGAAACTATACACCACGTGATCTGTAGTATGTCGCTTTTCCGCTAGGATCGCTAGTATCTTTAGATTATAATTTTCTAATTGAGTCAGAAAAGTCGTTCAAAATAAAGATTTTAAACATTACAATTTTTTGTATTTAAATTACAATATTTTTAAATAAATAAAGAATAATAAAAGAAAATAAGAAATTTAATGGATTATTTTGGTTATCTCAATTCAGGTTAGTGTCAATTTCTGTCAAAACATGAGCTCTGTAAATAACGTGGTTATTTACAGCAACCTATGTGGTTGCTATGCTAACGTGTACGAGTTTTTAAATTTTTGTAACCAAGAGAGCACGCGATTGGTCAGTCGAGCCGGCCTCAAAAGTCGCTATTCTCGGAGCCAATTCAGACCGGGAAAACAGTACTTTCGGCAAAGGGATACAGAAAAAATTATTTTAAAATTAATACTTATCTTTGTTATTAACAACTATATTTCAACAATGGACAATAAAATTATATGTAGGCAGTATTCAACTACTACCTAAACATTTGAATTTAAGATTGAACAAACATCCCTAAGAGAAAAATGAATTCTTTTATTTAATTCCGTTTTAATCCGAAGACATAAACAATTCAAATTGTAATTTTTCTGACGGAATCTTGCCCAAAAAAATAAGAAAAACTTACCATCGGAACCATTAATTTCATCGAAAGGCCTTGTGCGTTTTAAAATAGTTTGTTGAATTTGCATAGCTGGCTGCGGTTGAGGAGGTGTTAATGGCAATCTATCCAATTCTGGTTTGTTGGGTATTCTTTCGTACAGCAAACTACCATCTAAAAATTACATTTTCAATATTTTGTCCTCCTTTCTAAAATATGCAGTATTTTAAATAAAAACATATATATGGGGCATTTCATGTCAAGTGATCAAGGTGGACAAAAATTTTTCTCCAATCGTAGCAAAACTTGGGGCTTTTGTAGTACTCATAGATAGTAATTTTTCGTGAAAATATTTTTTTACCTAGTCCAATTTTTTCCTTTTAGGAAAAAACCTCAGCTTTCGTTTAAAAAAAAAAAAAAAAAAAAAAAAAATTGGGTCTTTCTGCCCCAAAAATTGAAATTTATTATTAATTTTGATTTTTTTGGGTCAAAAAATTTTTTTTTCAAAATGCTTATTTCCAATTGAAAGAGCATGAAAAAACCTTTCCAAAATGTGCTTTGCCAAATTCGTATGTTTAATTGTTTAAGAGTAAAAAATTATTGAAATAAACATTGCACCAAAAGACCCCTTGATCACTTGACGCGGAATCCCCCATATATACACTACCGTCGGGAAATATCGGTACGGCTGCACAAGCACGGCCCAAAAACATACCAATCTTTAAATCACGATCCCCGTGTAGAAATTTCGCTGGGGCCCTGATCAGGGCCTGATAGGGCCGACCTATTAGCGAATGAAACGCCGCGCCCGATGTGGCCCTGATCAGGAAATCCACACATTCTTGTCGCCCCGATCTGGCCCTGATTAGGCGCGGCGTTTCATCCCATACTACGGCCCTAGTAGGGTAATTTCTGCATGGGGATTTGTTTGTAAATTCAAATGTAAGAAAATTAACAAATATACCGTTCGAAAGATTATTAAATTCTACTATTAATAATACATAACTGGACATTTTAATAATTTATGCAAAGATTTCATCAATCAACAAATTTTACAAAAAAATTGCAAAATAAAATTTTTTTCAAATTTTTTTTAACTCTTGCATATTTTATAAAATTGCAGTAAAAATTTAAAACTTACATAGGTGTAATCATTCAAGTCTCATCTTTCAATTAAGACAAAAAGAGTTTGAAAATCTGATTCGGTTCATGAGATATAAACGTCGAAGCATGTTTTTTGATAAATGTATTGATTTAGTCGATTTTGAACGGTTTTTAGCTGAAAATACTCAACCGCTTATAATGATATCTTGTGAACCGATTAAGGGGGTCCCACTTACCGACAATGCAGATCTAAAATGGTTAAAACTCTGAAACGACCGTTTCTTGGAAAATATAAGATATTATGTCATTATAAATTTAGGTAATTCATTTTTTAACATAAATACACAGGATAGTATTTTGTTTCTTAGAATTATTTAGAAAACTACACTACCGGCAGAAATTGTCGGTACGAATGACGGGCGAGCTACGAAAAGTTGCTGCCGAAATTAAATTAACAAATTTTATTATTGAAAAATGATAGAAACTTGGTTCTTAAATCGTTTGAAAGCCAATTAAATTCTGCGTTGTTTGATATATAAATGAAAATTATTTGATATTTTTAAGAGATTTTATCACCTAAAAGATTTTGGAAAAAAATTGATTAATTTTTCTATTTTTGTGCACCATGTTTGTGTGGCTGCATAATCTAGAAAAATTTAGAGAAAAATTTTAAACTCTAGCAACATAATCTTTAAAGTCTCAGCTTTTATTTGAGCCTTGAAAATTGAAAATCCGTTCAGTAGTTTTTAAAATATCTAAAAAAATGTCCAAGCATGTTGTTTTATAATTTAGGCGGTGATACACACTTATTGCACTCTCGCTGATCACCTGGTTCGTTGCGGTAGGGCCGAATAAGCGGAATATAGAGTGGGGGTCATATTTGGCGCCGTTTTTAAGTTTTTTGTCATTTTAGATTTAATATTCATTAAAAATTTAATAATTTTTAAAGTTAATTATTATATATATAAATAAGTTATCATTTTACAAACTTTCATGATCAAATAGTCGTTTATTTCTATGTACAAATTTTCACTTTTCAAACTTTTTTCCCCAAAATAAACGACTATTTGATCATTAGAGTTTGTAAAATGATAACTTATTTATATATATAATAATTAACTTTAAAAATTAAGAAATTTTTAATGAATAGGTTTTTTAGATATTTCAAAAACTACTGAACGGATTTTCAATTTTCAAGGCTCAAATAAAAGCTGAGACTTTAAAGATTATGTTGCTAGAGTTTAAAATTTTTCTCTAAATTTTTCTAGATTATGCAGCCACACAAACATGGTGCACAAAAATAGAAAAATTAATCAATTTTTTTCCAAAATCTTTTAGGTGATAAAATCTCTTAAAAATATCAAATAATTTTCATTTATATATCAAACAACGCAGAATTTAATTGGCTTTCAAACGATCTAAGAACCAAGTTTCTATCATTTTTCAATAATAAAATTTGTTAATTTAATTTCGGCAGCAACTTTTCGTAGCTCGCCCGTCATTCGTACCGACAATTTCTGCCGGTAGTGTATATTTTTAGAAAGTTAAATATGAACAGTTTCAAACATCCCAAACGGCAACGACCTTTTCTTGAAAACAACAAAACAAAATAATTTTTCCATGTGAGTAACTTAATTTTAATAAAAAATACACATAATAAAATTCATTATATATAAAATCAACAATAAAAAAATTGAATATATGTAAACTGTTTTGTATAGCAATTTGCTACAAGAAAAACACATGTGACAGTTGTTTAATGGTACATAGAACCAAAAGATGGCGCCAAAGGGAAAAAAATGTCAAATTTTAATTATTTTTAACTTTAAATTAACAATAACAAAATGTAATTACTTTTTTCTGAGTGGAAATTCATTAGTGATGAAAAATACACAATGTGAGACATTTATTTTGTTCAAATTGTTAAAGAAAAGTTATTGTCAGTAATTTAACTATCATGTGCCACTGAATAGCTGTCACTTACACAAATTACAAAAAAATTTATTTTTATGATTTCTGAATAGCAAATGAGTCTTATCTTTGTATTTTCCTACAAAATCGAATTTCCCAAATGGAAAAATCATTTTGTTTTGATGTTTTCGAGAAAAGGTCGTTGCAATTTGATCTGTATTCAAAGGCTTGTTCCAGAAAAACTGTACATATTTAACTTTCTAAAAATACAGTTTTCTAAATAATTACAAGAAAAAAAATACTCGTCCTGTGTATTTATGTTAAAAAATGAATTACCTAAATTTATAATGTCATAATATCTTATATTTTCCAAGAAACGGTCGCTGCAGATTTTTAACCATTTTAGATCTGCATTGTCGGTAAGCGGGATCCCCTTAAGATTTTTTAACTTTTTTGGTTTTAATGTAAAGATTAGATTTCAATCACAACACCTATATAAGTTTTTAACTTTTGCTGCAATTTTTAAAAAATATGCAGAGGTTGAAAAAATATCCAAAAAAATTTTATTTAAAAAATTTTTTTGACAAATTTGTCGGTTGCTGTAATCTTTGCATAAATCATAAAAATTTTCAGTTGTATATCATTGATCGTAGAATTTGATAATCTTTGGAATAGTATATTTGTTAATTTTCTTACATTTGAATTTACAAACAAATCATAATTTAAAGATAGGTATGTTTTTGGGCAGTGCGTGTGCAGCCGTACCGGTATTTACCGACGGTAGTATATGGGGCGTTCCACGCGAAATCGGACAGTATTTGACTTTTGCATCTGAGATTCTTTTCAAATATTTCTTTCTTTTAGTGCTCATTGAAATAAGCTACCATGATTTTTTTCAAATTTTTTCATCAAGCCGTTAAAGAAATACAGATTTTTGAAAAATCACGTTTTTTACGAAAATGTTTTTTTGAAATGATTATAACTCGGTCAAAAATTGACCAAATTTGACGTTCTATATATGAAAATTTTTGTTTTTACACGTAGTTTTTGATAAAAATATTTTTTAAAATATTTTTTAAATTGACGAAATTTTTTTTAATTTGTAAAATAAAATTTTATTTTTAAGAATGTATGTATCGATCGATTTTTTTCAAAATTTTTTGTAAGAAACTAGAACTAAATTAACAACTGTTAGGCGTTGTCTGATTGTAGGCAAACGATGGGATCTATTTATTTCGAATTTTTTAATTTTTATAACCATATAATATAGCAAACAATAGGGCTTTTGAGCTAAAATTATTAATAACACAGGTCAACAAAAAAAGACTTACTTTTTTTATGAGATATCATAGTGTCCATTAAATACGCTGAACACGATCCCGGGTCACAAAATTGGCCATCAGGTCAGGATTTTCAGAAAAGTGGGGGTAAAGACCCCAAAAAACGTGTTTTTGAGGGTTTTCAAAAAATTTTTTATCCTAAACCTGACGCGCCAGAATCTTCTACAAAGACTTAAATTGAAGCTTGAATTGTCCACTACAAGACCCATATCCGTAAAACCAAAAAAAATAAATTTGTTTTTCAAAACATGAGGTTGAAGTTACCAAAAATATGATTTGTGGGGTCGCTGATTATAACCATCAGATTATAACATTTTATAAGTTTCTGGCACGTCAGATTATAATCCGCGACCTCAAAAACCCTTGAGTAACTATTTTCAAGCGAATCCGATCAATTAAAAATTGTGACATCCCCCATCTTGGATCCGCCATTTAAAATTTTTAAGAACTAATATCGGAGTCGTAATCAGTGACCCCAAAAACCTCCGAGTAAGAATTTTCAAGCGAATATAAAACAATTTTAAAAGTCCATTAAAGCAACCCACAAATCATATTTTTGGTAACTTCAACCTCATGTTTTGAAAAAAAAATTTATTTTTTTTGGTTTTACGGATATGGGTCTTGTAGTGGACAATTCAAGCTTCAATTTAAGTCTTTGTAGAAGATTCTGGCGCGTCAGGTTTAGGATACAAAATTTTTTGAAAACCCTCAAAAACTCGTTTGTGGGGTCTTTACCCCCACTTTTCTGGAAATCCTGACCTGATGGCCAATTTTGTGACCCGGGATCGGGTTCAGCGTATTTAATGGACACTATGATATCTCATAAAAAAAGTAAGTATTTTTTTGTTGACCTGTGTTATTAATAATTTTAGCTCAAAAGCCCTATTGTTTGCTATATTATATGGTTATAAAAATTAAAAAATTCGAAATAAATAGATCCCATCGTTTGCCTACAATCAGACAACGCCTAACAGTTGTTAATTTAGTTCTAGTTTCTTACAAAAAATTTTGAAAAAAATCGATCGATACATACATTCTTAAAAATAAAATTTTATTTTAAAAATTAAAAAAAATTTCGTCAATTTAAAAAATATTTTTAAAAATATTTTTATCAAAAACTACGTGTAAAAACAAAAATTTTCATATATAGAACGTCACATTTGGTCAATTTTTGACCGAGTTATAATCATTTCAAAAAAACATTTTCGTAAAAAACGTGATTTTTCAAAAATCTGTATTTCTTAAACGGCTTGATGAAAAAATTTGAAAAAAATCATGGTAGCTTATTTCAATGAGCACTAAAAGAAAGAAATATTTGAAAAGAATCTCAGATGCAAAAGTCAAATACTGTCCGATTTCTCGTGGAACGCCCCACATATATATATATATATATATATATATATATATATATTTAATATACTTGAATTATTTTCTGAGAGCAAATTATACAAAAGTATATTGAAGAAATAGATTTATATTTAAAGAAGAAAACAAACCTGGTGCTTTTGGAGGTCTTGGAAACGAGACACGATCCGGTTGCTTGCGCTGTGCTGGTGACGTGAGAGCAAGCCAGTCCCACTCGCCAGGCTGTCTTGGTGACGGATGATCACCGAGACGTGTTGCGATATCAGTGACACGAGGACGGGATCGTGGTCGAACGGCTCTCGCTAAAATTCGAAGTTCAGTTGAACTTTTTGACGTTAATTGCGGAGAAGCACACAAATGTCTAAGTGGCGCTGCATTTACAGGCTGATGGGGAGCTCGCGCAGCATGACGTGTACGTAATTGTGCTGCACAAAGTCTACGAGCTGCACGTGCCAATGCTGATGTCCGCAAATAAAATGCAGATCGTGTTTTCATAACAGGACGTGGTGAACCACCGCCGCCACCGCTACCACCACCGCCACCACTGCCTGATCCAGCTCCACGCAAATCGACACCATGAGCGCTGGCGTAATGACGACTGAGATGAGCTTTTAATTTAAATTCTTTTCCACAAGATGGAATAGTACATCGATGTGGTCTGTGAGCACCGCTAACTCCTTTACCTTCTTCGTCGGAGCCAGCTCCCCCTCTTTTCCGCTCTAAATCAGCGTCATCAATTCGCGAAGGAATCTAAAACAATCAATAGATATAAATAAATTAACACTTCTGCAAATTACCTACATCTTCAAAATTTCACAGTGAGCGCAGAGAACCCGAATAAAGTTATTTTATGAGGCTCCTCAATTCACTTAATACCCTGTTTGTAAACTTCTTAAGTGATAAAAGATAACCCTCCAAATGTTTTTTGAAAAAAATAAAAAATTATGGAGATACGACACTTAATTTTTAGTAGGGGAGAGTCTCCAGCTGTGAGACAGTCAATTTTTTTAACATGCAATATTAAAAAGCCGATTGGTTTATATAAAAACATTTCTTTTTATATGAGCCAACTTTTACGTGTGCGCCGATGCCGATATATGAATTGTTTGTGTTAGATCTCAACTCTGTGTGTGAGGATCGACTAAAAAGCGTTTTTTCCATAAATGCAAAGTACTTTTTTCCCAAGTTAATTAATTGCAAAAGGTATGTGTTATGCATTTTTATTTAGTATTTTCCTTATATTTTGTAATGCGATATTGCATTGATTCAATCTACGGATAAAAAATTTTTTTCTTCTTTTTTCAAATTCGCGCCAATTTCTGGGTGTGAGACGCAGCATGGCACCAGTTGTGAGACGGTGGGGCCATCTATTTGGGATAGCCTATACTTTTTATTATGAAGCAGAAAAAGCTCTGTTCAGTTTAGTTATGAAAATTTGACAGTACAAAAATTTATCTTTAAAAACTGTTTTGTTAAACCAAAAAAACAAGTTATTTTACTTGCGTACATTGCGATAGCGATTTGGATGGAATATAGACTCTAGGGTGACCGTTATTTTTCAAAAGTTGGAATTTCTTAGGTCGCCGGGCAGAATTTGCTTTAGAATGTGAAAAAAATGAGCTATGCACAAGAAAAGCCTAATCGATCAATATTAACCCGTGTCACCAAAGGGTTAAAGTTTAAATGGGGTTTAACATAGGATTAGTGCACTTTTATACATTTTGTATGAGAACTTTTCTTAAAATTAATCTTTTGCCTTAGCGACATTCATATTTATGGCTTTTTATGTGCTGAACACGAATCCGATGTCAAAAATAAGGTTTGACAGCTTCCAGCTGTCAAAAAAGGTGTCAATCTTTTTAAAATGACAGTTTTTGTGTCAATTTAGACAGTTTTTGTGTTTAATTTAGTAAATCAGACCAAATTTTGCTCATATAAAAATATTTTAAAAACAACAAAGTCAAACTAAATAGTAATATGTAATATTGACAGTTGACAGCTGTCAATTAAACTGTCAATCTTTTAAAAACGAGAGTTTTTGACAGTTTTTACATTAAATTTCTCAAATAAAAATATTTTCAGGGTATTGGGGTAAACCTGAATAGAAATATGTAAATTTGACAGTTGACAACTGTCTATTAAGATGTCAAACTTTTTTAGCAAATTTATGGAAAAAAGGTACTTACTTACAAATTAAATTTTTATGGTTAAAAAGTAAAATTCTCTTATTAATTTTTTGACAGCTGCCTATTGTGAAAAATACATGTCGCTAACATGATTAACCTCAGTGTTCTTAAAAACACTTGTATACTAGTAATTTAATGCAAAAAGTCTCCGTTTAAAAGTATGACATCTGAATTGACTGTTGTCAACTATCAAATTTACATATTTCTATTCAGGTTTACCTCAATACCCTAAAAATATTTTTATTTGAGCAATTTAATGTAAATCTGCCAAAAACTCTTGTTTTTAAAAGATTGACAGCTGTCAACTGTCAATATTACATATTACTATTTAGTTTGACCTTGTTGTTTTTAAAATATTTTTATATGAGCAAAATTTGGTCTGATTTACTAAATTAAACACAAAAACTGTCTAAACTGACACAAAAACTATCATTTTAAAAAGATTGACAGCTGGAAGCTGTCAAACCTTATTTTTAACATCGGATTCGTGTTCAGCACATCAAATATGAATGTCGCTAAGGCAAAAGATTAATTTAAAAAAAAGTTCTCATACAAAATGTATAAAAGTGCACTAATCGTATGTTAAACCCCATTTAAACTTTAACCCTTTGGTGGCACGGGTTAATATTGATATTTTATATTTTATTAGCTAAAAAAACGCTCAAGTATTTTCTCACTCTAATGATAATAGATATATAATTATTTAATAATAATGTCTATTCACAATTCACATTTTTTTATTAAAAAACAAAATATTTAATTTCATTTGAAGAATTTCTTTATCAAAATTTAATTTTTTAACCTTCTAAAAATGAATTTATTTTAAGTTTCATCTAAAAATTAATAAAAAAATTTGCATAATTTCTTTTTCTTTATTTAAAATCGAATAAAAAATAAAGTAATTTGAACTATTTATATTTCTCCATCAACATTTTTTTTAAACTTTCATTTTGTAATTAATTTTGACAATCATATTGTTTTTACAAAATTTGTAGTATTTTTTGCATATTTTTCTATTTATTTATCACAATTTTTTAAATAAATATTGATTTATAAATAATATGAATTAAATTGAAGTCTTAATTATGTTTAATAATTCTACAAAATAATTATTAAATTAAAAATCTATTGATTTTATTTATTTTTTTGCTTTTCTGTACCAAGTTTTGAATTAGATTTAAAACAAAAAATATTTAACTTTTAAATTTAAAAATTAAGCAGGTGTTGGTGACAAATAAAAATCAAGAAAATTTATTTTATTCTTTTCTATTAAAAAATAAGTGTTGTCAAAAATCTTTTGTCGGACAAATCGAATTTCTATAGTTTCTTTTATTTATTTCTAACAAAATTTTGATTTTTTAGAGATAGATGATAATATAAATGTTTTGGTTTAATTAACTATTTTTTAGTAATTTCTTTTTAAAATTTAATACTGAAAATAAATAATAATAAAAATTGTATAGCTTTAATTAACTATCAATTGTATTCTGGGTCATTCCAGCGAAAATCGACTACAGCTGGTTGCTCGAGGATTTTAAAAAATTCTGTAATTAATATATAATATTCTTTAGTAAAAGTAAATTATCTTTTAGTGGTTTATTTCACTAAATACATTTTACATTCTTTTAAATAATTTTTTCAATTTTTAACTGGTTATGCAGTCTAACGTAGCCCATTTTTCGAAAACTCAGTATAAATCATTAAAAATATAAATATAAATACTGATTTTCATTTTAATATACGTATATTTGCTAAATTCAGCTAAGTAATAAAAAATTATTTGAAAATAACTCACCAGAACAATAAAATTAGTTTTTTTTAATTTGCACAGTATGAAAAACATAATTTTCTTTTATTTATATCTTTTGTGGAGAAAAAGGAATTTTAACGATTCCTTTTAAAATTATAAATTTATTTTAATTGGAATTTCCTTGGGCACTCTACTCATTAATTACACAGGCCGACAAGATTTACTTTCCAAGAATCAGACAATACTTTTCCGAAGGATTTCGACGTGCTGAATCCGAATCCGACCTCAAAAGGGACCCATCACGTCAGGTTTTCGAGATATTTTAACCTAAAAATGCAAAAAGCTTGTTTTTAGTTATATTTGATGTCATGAAACATCAAGAAATAATTTTTTTCTCTAAAAGGTCAATATTGAGCCTAAAAGTGCTACTCTTCCCCTTTAATATCCATTTTGAAAATTTAAAAAATCTTCTATTGTCTCTGAGTAATCGTTTATTGAATTTTCTGAGTTTGTCTAATACTTCGAAAACCAAGTAGAAATAGACAAAACTTGGAGAATAAAGCATAATTTAACTACAAACATCTAAATTTTAAATAGTTTTCAGTTTTTTCAATATAACTGAATACGAATTCAATATCAGATTGACTGGTTCAAAAATGGCATATTTTAGGGAAATACAATCAATTTTAAATAAATCGTCTGCCATATTGTATACGCCATTTTGAATTTTTGTGAATCTTATATTGAATTCGTATTCAGTTATATCGAAAATCCTCAGAACTATTGAAAATTTAGATATTTGTAGTTAAATTCTGCTTTATTATCAAAGTTTCTTTGTTTCTACTCAGTTTTCGAAGAATTCGACAAACTCAGAAAATTCATTAAACGATTACTCAGAGACAATAGAAGATTTTTAAAATTTTCAAAATGGATATTAAAGGGGAAGAGTAGCACTTTTAGGTTCAATATTGACCTTTTAGAGAAAAAAATTATTTCTTGATGTTTCATGACATCAAATATAACTAAAAACAGGCTTTTTGCATTTTTAGGTTAAAATATCTCGAAAACCTGACGTGATGGGCCCCTTTTGAGGTCGGATTCGGATTCAGCACGTCGAAATCCTTCGGAAAAGTATTGTCTGATTCTTGGAAAGTAAATTGAATCAAATTTTGTTGGCCTGTGTTATTTAATAAATATAAAAAAATATATGAATTTAACCTGATTTTCATTGAATTTTCATTTTCAAGACTGGATTGAAGTTTGTTTTCTTTGAATGCACGATAAGGTGTTGTGTCAATTTTTAAAATGAGGTGAAAATGATGAAAATTTATAAAATAGAAAATCTGCAAACTTTTTTCTCTATTTTTAATGAAAAATTGGAATATTTTCAAAATAATTGTCATTGAGAAAGAGAAATTATGCAATTTTCTTTTCTTCATTCAAAAAAAAAAAATTATAATCTTGTAATAATAATTGATAAATCAACATCACGCAAACTTCTTTCATTTTTTATACAAAAAAAATTAAAGTTTTGTAACAAAATTTTGGCTGATAATCCAAAATAATATATTTTTTGTTATTTATTATAAAATTCAAAATTTTGAATATAAATTGTAATTTTAATTCGTGATCATAATTGTATTCTTTTAACAAGTGAAATAGAATTCGAACGCGCGCTTTAGCGCGCGTGTCTTATGCTAGTATATATTATTAATATATTTAATTATTTTTACTAAACATAACGTTTTATGTCAAACTTATTAAATTTTAGCAATTTTAATGAGTGTCGCACAACTGGAGACATTTTTTGTTTTTGACAAAAGCGATGTACTCGGAAAATGTATCGTAAAATTTTTTGAGTTCATCGAAACACTAAACACTTATGTTAATAAAAGTTGCGTATTTCTGTTACCTTTCGAACGGTGTATTTTATTTACAATTTCGTTAACCCGTTTACAATTTACGGGTCAAAAATAAAACCCGTCTCACTACTGGAGACTCGCCCCTACTATTATTTTAAAAAATCTATTAATAATCTATCTAACAATCTGATTTAAATTTTTAACATTAAAAAGTGTTCACAAATTAATTTATATTTATTACAAAAAATAAGTTGTATTGTGGAATTGTCACAAGTTATTGTGACAAATAATTAAATTTAACGTGATGCATTGTAAAATCTCGTTGATAAGAAGGAAAAAAACATCTTCAAATTATCGTGTTCACTAAAAACGGGGGGGGGGGGGGTGGTAGCGATTCTACGCAAATAAACCCTACAAAATAAAATTCTATACAATTAACTCTACACCAGGAAATTGTACACACTACATTTAATAAATTTGATTAATTCTACGCAAATAAATTCTACAGAAAAAAGTCCTACACATCAGAATTAAATAGAAGAAAATATATCATTAAAATCTTATAATTCTACACGATTAAATACTACATCAAAAAATTTGACACAGTTTATTTTAATTAAAATAAAATTCTAATAATAATTTTTTTATTTTAATTTATAATTTTACGCAGTTAAATTGTACACCAGAAAACTCTACACATTTGAAAAATATTGATTAAATTAAGTTTTAAAAGATTCTAAATAAATAAATTCTACAAATAAATACTCTACACAATAATAATACTAAATAAAATGTATGAGAAGGGTTTTGATGGAGGTGAAGAAGGAAATAGAGGAAGGAGAAAAGGGAGGCAATAGAAAGAGGAGGGGGTGGTGGGATGAGGAGTGTGACTTGAGTAGGATGGGGTTGAGAAAGGCGGTTAAAGATTGGAGGGTGGGTAGGACAGATAGAGGGGTTTATAACAAGATTCATAGAGAACATGGAAAGCTGGTAAGGAGAAAAAGAGAGGAGGGTAAGGTTAGGTTTCTGCAGGAGGTAGAATTAGCGATTAAGGAGGGAAGGGAATGGGAGGTGATTAACAGGGAAAGGAAGAGGTGGAAGGGGATAAATAGTGACATAGAGATGAGTGAGTGGACGGATTATTTTAAGGGTTTAAGTGGGGGGGTGGAGGGTAGAATAAGAGGGGAGGGGAGGAATAAACATATAGGGAGGGAGGAAAGACAGATATCAAAGGAGGAAATAAATGAGGCATTGGATAGGATTAAGAAGAATAAGGCGGCAGGGGGTGATGGAGTGGAAGGGGAATGTTTGAAATACGGAGGAGAAATGGTGAGGGATGAGATGTGGAGGATTGCAAACATGGTGTGGAGGGGGGAGGGATGGCCGGAGGAATGGAAGACGGGTTTGATCGTGCCAATAGTAAAGAAAGGGAATGGGGACAGGGTGGAAGATTATAGGGGGGTCACGCTGTTATCGGTGGGCTACAAAGTGTATGCGGAAGTAGTCAGAAGAAGACTGGAAGAAGAGGTGGAAAAAGGGAGAGTGATTCCACATAACCAAACGGGGTTCAGGGAGGGAATGGGGACAGTGGACAACATCTTCGTATTAAATTATCTGGTAAACAGCAGGCTAAGGGAAGAAAGGGGTAAAATGGTAGCTACGTTTGTAGATTTTAAGGCGGCATTTCCGTCAGTTAACAGGGGGATCTTATGGAGGGCAATGAGGGAGAGGGGAATAGGGCAGGGGTTAATTGAAAGGGTGAAGGAGTTTTATGAGGACACGAGGGAGAGGGTGAAAATTGGGGAGAGTTTAGGGGAGGTGTTTTGGATGGGGAGGGGATTGAGGCAGGGCTGCCCCCTTAGTCCAATTTTGTTTAACGTGTTGTTGGCGGATGTGGAAGAGAGAATGGGAAGAAAAGGCAAAGGCGGAGTGATTCTGGGAAAGAGGAGAGTATATGTGTTAGCGTATGCGGATGATGTGGTATTAATGGCCGAGAACGAAGGAGGAATGAAGTTGCTGATGAAAGAATTCGAAGGATATGTTAGGGAGAGAGACTTGATGGTGAATGTGGAAAAAACGAAAGTATTAAGGTTTAGAAAGAAAGGAGGAATAGATGAGGAGGAATGGAAGTTGAATGGTAGAAGAGTGGAAGAAGTGAATGAATTTTGTTATTTGGGTTATTGGTTTAATTGGAATGGGGGGCAGGATTTAAATGTGGAAAGAAGAGTGGAGATGGGTGGTAGGATGATGGGGAAGGTATGGGGGATTGGAGAGAGAAGATTTAAGAATGATTGGAGGAAACGTGTATGGTTGTTTGATATGTTAGTGTGGGCAGTGATTGGATATGGCGTGGAAGTTTGTGGGTGGGAGGAGATAGGTAAGATAGAGAGGTTGCATGAGAGATTTTTAAGATGGACTATGGGGGTGGAGTGGAACTGTCCGGGGTACTTGATAAGGGAGGAACTGGGTAGGGAAAAGATGGTGATGCGGCAAAGAAAGAGGGCATTGGGGTTGGAGGAAAGGTTGGAGCAAGGGAGAGGAAGTGATATAGCTAGGGAATGTTTGAGGTGGATAAAGAAAGGAGAGGGGAAAGGAAGGGAAGGAGTGTCAAGATGGGAAAGAGGGAGGAGAGATGCATTGGAGCAGGGGAATAAATGTAGGGGGGATAGTAGGGATGTTATGGAGGGTTGGAGGAAAATGGATGAGGATAAAAGATGGAAAAGAATTGTGGATTCGAGGTACAATAAATGGTATAGAATGGTGAGAGGGGGGAGTGTGCCGTTGTATCTGTTGAGAATGGGAAAGTATGAGAGATGGAATAGGGTATGTAGGTTTAGGATGGGGGAGGGGATGAAGGAGTGTAGTTACTGGTTGGACAGAGATGAAAAAATGTGTAGAATGTGTGGGTATGAAGTGGAAGGGTGGGAGCATGTGTTAGATAGATGTATGGGAGGTATGGATGTGGGTAGGGGGTTGTGTGGAGTGGGTGATAGATTGATGTGGATTTTGAATGAAGATGGGAAAGGGGAAAGATGGTTGAATGAGTTGGAGAGATTGAGAAAAGAAAGAATGAAGTAGGGAATGTAAAGGGTGGGAATTGGGTAATCGAGAAGATTTATTATTTTAACGAAGCCGTAAAGGGCATATGGAACTGGAAGCGGAAACCAGGGCTCTGGCGGATTATTAATTTGATAATTTATTATTAAGTTAGCATAAGTAGTGTAAGGTATGCGGGCGTTATAGTTGTAAGGATTGGATGTTTTAGGTTAAGTAGCTAAAAGTGTATTAGGGTGTCTCGAACCCTGCGTGAGCAGGGAGAGTACATAAATAAATATACTAAATAAAATGTAACTTTAAATAAAATTTATTTAACTTTGCACTGTTAAATACTACATTAAAAAATTCTACACAATGTATTTTTAAACAAAGAAAAATATGAATTATTTTTTCAATTTAATTTTTAATTCTCCACACTTAAATTGGACCCCAGAAAACTCTACACATTGGAAAAATATTGATTAAATTAAGTTTAAAAAAATTCTAAATAAAGAAATTCTACAAATAAATACTCTACACATTAGAACTAAATAAAATGTAACTTTAAATAAAATTTATTTAATTTTGCACGGTTAAATACTACATAAAAAAATTCTACGCAATATAACGAAAAAAATAACAATTATTTTTTAAATTAAATTTTTAATATTCTGCACAGTTAAATTAAAAATCAAAAAACTTTACACAATGAAATGATTTTTTAACGAAATTTTATAACTCTAGTCAAATATATTTAAAAAAAACTCTACACATTAAAATAAAATAAATATAAAATTTTTAATCCAATTTTGTGTTGAGTTTTATTTTGTAGAGTTTTATTTTCATCGTTTATCTAATTAAAAATTAAATTTAAAAAATAAAGAAAATATTTTTCCTTGCTTAAAAATAATTTGTGTACAATTTTGTGATATAGAATTTAAGTGTGTAGAATTAAACAAATTAGATAAAAAATTTTATATTTATTTTATTTTAATGTGTAGAGTTTTTTTTAAATATATTTGACTAAAGTTATAAAATTTCTTTAAAAAATTATTTCATTGTGTAAAGTTTTTTGGTTTTCAATTTAACTGTTCAGAATATTAAAAATTTAATTTAAAAAATAATTGTTTTTTTTCGTTATATTGCGTAGAATTTTTTTATGTAGTATTTAACCGTGCAAAATTAAATAAATTTTATTTAAAGTTACATTTTATTTAGTTCTAATGTGTAGAGTATTTATTTGTAGAATTTCTTTATTTAGAATTTTTCTAAACTTAATTTAATCAATATTTTTCCAATGTGTAGAGTTTTCTGGGGTCCAATTTAAGTGTGGAGAATTAAAAAGTAAATTGAAAAAATAATTCATATTTTTCTTCGTTTAAAAATACATTGTGTAGAATTTTTTAATGTAGTATTTAACAGTGCAAAGTTAAATAAATTTTATTTAAAGTTACATTTTATTTAGTATTATTATTGTGTAGAGTATTTATTTGTAGAATTTATTTATTTAGAATCTTTTAAAACTTAATTTAATCAATATTTTTCAAATGTGTAGAGTTTTCTGGTATACAATTTAACTGCGTAAAATTATAAATTAAAATAAAAAAATCATTATTAGAATTTTATTTTAATTAAAATAAACTGTGTCAAATTTTTTGATGTAGTATTTAATCGTGTAGAATTAAAAGATTTTAAGGATATATTTTGTTCTATTTAATTCTAATGTGTAGGACTTTTTTCTGTAGAATTTATTTGCGTAGAATTAATCAAATTTATTAAATGTAGTGTGTACAATTTCCTGGTGTAGAGTTAATTGTATAGAATTTTATTTTGTTGGGTTTATTTGCGTAGAATCGCTACCACCCCAAAAACGGGATCCACATAGACACAAATAAGTCCGAAAAATTTTTCAGAGTATTATTTCTTGATTAAGAGGTACATCACCCTAAACCCATTTAAATTGAACGGTTTTTAAGAATTTTTTTAAAGAAAATATTTCAGATGCATTATTATTTTTTCTTAATATACATATTGTAAGCTATGTAAATTATAAATAATTTTTTTTAAATTAAAAAGATACACGCATTTCAGTGCATCAGTAAATTTTTTTATGGAGGGTATGATTGGCAATTCAATTTTGATTTGAAACAAGTAAAAAAACATTTTTTCTAAAAACTGACAGATTTTGAATGAAGTGACTTAGCCGTTTTGAAGAAAATTTTTTTGTACGTAAATGGGTGCACTTAATATTTCTTTGCAAACCATTCAGTCCAATACACTACAAAAAAGGAACAAAATATAATAAAATATTCTATAAAAACAAAGTACACAGAAAAACTTTTTTCAAGAACTTCTTTTAGAAAAATTCAATATTTATTCAAGAATTTTGAGGTGTTTTTCTAATGGCTTGGAAATAATTGTTTTTCACGCTGCGACTGAGTACTTCATTTACTGCGCGCTGAAAAAGTCTCGAACTATTTAAGAAAAAAGACGTAGCGTAACCAATAGGTTTACAGCGCCATAAGGTTGGAAAGTTTTCATAAAAAGTCGACTTTCGACTTTTCGATTATTTTTTACCAGTCGACTTTTAAAGTCGATTAATCGAACAGTAAAAATCGACTTTTTCGATTTATTTAGACTTTTAAAATAAATTATTATCAATGCAATATTTAAAATTACTAATATAACTTTCTTTATTTAAATAACTATTTTTTGTTAACTTTTTTTTATAAAATACAACTTTTAAAAACATTTTTCTTTTAAAAATTAATAAATAAATAAAAAATTTAGAACCGTTTTTTATTCAAACCATTTAGACTCTAAACCACGTAAGAAGACTAATTTATTTAAATGTTCCCTTGAAAGGCGGTTTCGCTGTTCTGTCGCTAACAGTCCTTAGAGTTCTAAATCGTTTAAGTGCTCAGAGAAATTCTCTCGAGCATGAGAATATTCTCAACCTAAATGTGCTTTGTCTTTTTATTGAGCATTTACGAAAATTTCAAATATTCATGTTAGTACTAACTAATTCATATATGAAAAGCTCAGTTTTCAGTCACTTTTTGAATCTTTATTTTCCATTTACACATAATAATCAAAATCGCAATAGTAATAAGTGTGAGGAGGACACAAACATGTTTGTCATTCTCTTACTAATTTCTATAATTGCGCTCCGGATTAAGGGTGTAATCCATTTGCTCAGCTTAAATTCACAAGAATTAAATGCGAAAAATTGTAATAACAAAATTTAACACTATTGCAATATATTCTCCCGTGGGGGTCCCGGGCGCAGAATAGGCCCCCTGCGATCGGCTGCATGTCGTAAAAGGCGACTAAAAGAGACTCGGAGTGGTGCCATGCTTGCGGGTAGTACTCGGTTCGTCCCAGGCTACCTGATAGAGTATTGGCTTAGGATGATGATGGGCAGTGCCGTGGCGGCCCGGCAGGTCTAATATTGACCGTCGAACCTAACTTGCCGAAGCAAGGGTGGTAAGACTCTTAATCGGTACTCGTACCGGAGTACAAATGGTAGCACGGGGACCGGTCCGAGCTCGGGGGACTTGCCAAAAGGCTTGTTTCCTTCCGGTCATTGGGTTGGACTCGTGCGGTCAGTGGTTATAGCCTACATCGCTTGAGGCTAGGGGCGTCCATGAACAGACTGTGGCTTCGGCAACGGTCGTAGTAGTGGCGCTTCGACATGTGAGTTGTGGTGCCAACTCGGGCGGTTACCTGCAGAGTGACCAGGGATTGGAAAGGTCCCGCCCTAAACCGAAGGGCCGTAAACGTTCTTACTCAACTTTGCGGGCTCGGTAGATGGTCACATGATGGCCATCGGCGCTGGAGAGCGTGAATCTCTCCCCGCTATGGCCGTAGGCGGCCCGTGGGGTGTGATACTCGTATGAGGCGGTACAACACGTTAACCAACTAGGCGCTGTAGTTGAATGTGTTATAATGATTCAGCTCCCCTTCTTATCTCCGCGAAAGATTACAATCTTTGTTTTACTTATATTTACAATTAATTGACTTAGTTCGAATTGGAAAATTGGAAAATAAATGGGGGCTCAACTGCCCTACAACGGAAAAAGACACATAAAAAACATTTTGGTGAAAATTGAGTTTTAGGTATCAATAGATTCGTAATGAAAAATTGCATCTACCTATCGTAATTAAAATAAGAAACTTTAATTATTTATAATAAAAAATTAACAATGAAAATATTGTAATTCGTGAAAAATGAGGAAATGCAACGGAAAAAGATACATGAAATCCAATGGAAGAATATACATGAAGTCGTTTGCGTTCTTTTTCCGTAGTAAATGCGGCCGAGCTGGGCGTCATTTGCGAAACCACATTTACATGGCCGCTTATGTATATTTTTTGGTTGTAAACTCAGTGAGAAAAGCAAAGATGTCCAGCGGAGACTATACGCAAGGGACATCGGTTAAACTCGGAACTGTTTGAGTATGTTTCTTCGCTGGAAATCTTTGCTCCGCTCGATGACTTTACAACGAAAATCTCCGTGAGTGACTTTGTGTTCTTTATACGTTGGATTTGTAATAAAAAGAATTCACAAGTGTATATAAAAGCAGCATATACCGCACTGTCCAGATATCTCAGATGAATCTGTATCGACGTTAGCAAGGTCAATAAATTATCTACGCATCCTCTCCTGAAACCTGACTAAAATTCAGGTATTTGAGTAAATACCTTGGTCAAACAATTTACTAGCGTTATTGGTCTATATTTACACGGGGCACTTAAACTATCTTTATTGTGCATTATTAGCATTGCTCTAAGATATTCACAACATATAACCCTTTCTAGTTGATTCATTTCTGCTAATCTGCTATTAAAGTCTCCTCTCATAAAAATAGATAAATTTTTAAAATTTGCCTTAATAGGTGTCAATGATTGTTCCAAATTATATAAAAAGTTATTAAAATCAGACAACGAAGACGTATATATTATATACATATTTAACATTTAAATTTCTTTAGCTTTAATTTAACTACCAAAAACTTATGTTCTGCAGTCAACAATTTCATATCAAAACTACCTTTATTTGCTGCTATCAGAGTTCCTCCCATTTCTTCCTTTTTCAGCTTCATGCCATACGGGAGAGCAAACGACCTGCATATTACTTGGGAACATTATAGCACATTGATCTACTAAACTGGTCCACGTCTCATATCCTTTTCCGTAACTTATTCAATCAACTTCTTTATATTATTTTGACCATAGCAATTCCAGTAGACAATTCTGTAGCATTTTCCATCTCTTAAACTCGTTTTATTTTGACAGTCTTTATATGTTCTTGAGTCATCGGGCCGAATGTGTAGC
The DNA here is from genome assembly GCA_032872475.1 of Leptopilina myrica (nomen nudum). NCBI lineage: Eukaryota > Metazoa > Arthropoda > Insecta > Hymenoptera > Figitidae > Leptopilina > Leptopilina myrica (nomen nudum). The sequence goes on along the minus strand of CM065462.1, from coordinate 13,488,797 downwards.
TGCTAATCAGTCCCGTAAACCTGAAAGGGAGGCGTGTACGATTTTGCACATGCTTGATTAGAGGGGAAAGAGGTCTCCTCGTCGTTCAAATCATCTTCATTGTTTCGATTGGTGATTTTTTGGTGTTTTGTAATTTACTGTATGCGTCCTTTTCACTGCATCGATAAAAAGTTTATCTCTTCGCACTGTCGCGTTCACATCTTGCTCTCTTAGTTTCACTGAAAGACTAACAATATTTCTCATATATTCTCTTTCTTACGCTGTTCGATCGTTGGCAATTCCAAGTCCACAATACCAACATTCGGATTTAAAATATTTATTTTCTCCATCATTGTAATAATAATATTTATTAAATTGTTGTTAACGACCTCCTCGTCCTTCAGTTTAAAGATAAAAATATTATTTGTTCTTATTCTAAATACCTCGATTTATCAACTCTGGATTCAATTTTAATGATTCTTTCATTTAATATCTCTACATCCCTTTTAATTTCCTTCGACGTATTGCAAGTCTCTTGTACACGGAAAAACTTTCTTCGAGAGTCATTACTAAACTTATTTAAGAACTCAGGATATGGAAATAATACAAGAAATGCTATAAAACCATAGATTGAAACATTATTTTAAGCTGTTCGGGGATAACTGTAGTAAATTTCTGGACTACTTGTTGAATTTTCTTGAAAAAGTCCTGAACTGGTTTAAGAATAGAAAAATGTAAAATTAGCAAAAAAAATTTGCCCGCCTGAGTAGTCGAACTTGAGACCTCGAGACTCAAGATCGCTCCGCCTTATGCCACTCGGCTGCAGGGACGCGTTACGATACTTTAGTTTTAGATCGTTTTAAAGCGTTTAAAGCCAAGTGGCGCTGTATACCTATTGGTTACGCTTCGTCTTCTTTCTTAAATAGTTCGAGACTTTTTCAGCGCGCAGTGACTGAAGAACTCAGTCGCAGCGTCAAGAACAATTATTTCCAAGCCATTAGAAAAACACCTGAAAATTCTTTAATGAATATTGAACTTTTCTAAAACAAGTTCTAAATTTTTCCCATATCCTGAGTTCTTGAATAAATTTAGTAATGACTCTTGAAAAAAGTTTTTCCGTGTACTTCCTTTTTCGTGTTTCTCATGGGATTTAGTGAGGCTCTCAATAGATAAAGTCTATGAGCTGATGGCTTCCTGTAATTTAACCATTGCACATCAGCAATTATACCAAAAATATACTACTCACGATTAGAAACCTTGGAGCAATGTTTTTACTAAAACACAGAACACAATGACTACCGCAGAGTAGATTGTATAGCACCTCACTGCACTAAACGAATAATTAGTTGAAGGAATAATAGAGATAGTAGCAGACTCAATCACAATTGACACAACAATAATCGAACAGCAAACATGTCTACTCACCAAGAATGACAGAGCAATACTCTAAATGGGAGCACTTTAAAGTTAGATTTTGTTTTTTCAAAAAATTTAATCTACCTTTAAATGCCAATCATGCACACCATAAAAAAATTAGATAAGTGCGAGTTGGACTCGCACTACAATGTCGGGTTCTGTACATAAATATTAAAACAACATTTATCAATAATTAGTATAATTAAAAAAACAATTAAAAAAATGTATTAAAATCATTTGATAAAAAAGATAACTAAAAAAATTAAAATATTGTATATCTAATATTGTAAACCATAATAAGTAGAGAAACAAAATTTTTAAAATAAGTTCCTGTTTTTTTAATTCTACCAAAATTCTACAAAATTAAAGGAAAAAAACAACAGGGTTGCCACAAAACATCGATTTTAAAATTCCATGACTTTTCCAGGTTTTCCAGACTACTTTTTAAAAAATTCCAAACCCAAAAATAAAATTGTTTTGGTATGTTTTTAGCTATAATTACGACAAAAAATATAATATCCTTCAAGTAAATTGTTAATAAATTAAGTTATTAATATTTAATTTTATTATTAAAAAAATTTTTGTTAAAATTTGTGAGATTGTTTGAGATACGCCCCGAAGAAAGGTGAGGAGCAAATCTCTTTAAATTTAAAAATTTAGATTAGTTCAGAATTTTTCACAATTAAACAAGAATTTTAAACATTTTAAAAACATTTTATGAAACTGAAGTTACCTACGTTTATTCAATGACAATTTTTTCTTTTGATAATTATTTATTTTAATGTTAGAATCACTTTAAAAAATTTCCAAAGATGGAAGTCGGGGAAAATTAGTAATTTTGATTTTTTACACGAATTTTCAAAAACCATATATTTCAACAAAATTATTATTTCCTCAGCTCATAAGCAATTTTTTATTTTAGTAATTATTTAATTTAATGTGAGAAATCATTTTAAAAAATTTTAAGAGGATCTAAGGCAAGGAAATCAGTGATTTTTAATTATTTTTGTCGTGCATTTTCCAAAAATCCCGAAATTTAAACTAAATTATTATTCCCTCGCTACACAAGCTATTTTTTTCTATTGCTAATTGTTTATTTTTTAATATGGACGCACTTGCAATTTTTTAAAGGGCTTCTTACATTAGAAAACAATTAGCAAAAGAAAAAATTTTCATTACATAAAACTTGTTAACTTCAGTTTCATAACATTTTTTGGGTTTCTAAAATGTATTAATTTAAAAAAATTTTAAAGGAAGATATTGACTAAATAAGAAACTAAAATTTAGAAATGCCATATTCATTTCAATTGTAAGCACTAAATTTAAAATCAAAAAATTGTATAATGTCAACTTGAAAACTTGAAATTTTTACGACTCAAATACAAAAAATTGAGTTTTTAGTATCAGGCTGAATAAAAATTCCCTGACAATTCCAGGTTTTCCATGACTGAATAAAAATTCTATGACAATTCCAGGTTTCCCAGGTCCGTGGCAACCCTGAACAATCTCTCATTTATTCTCTTAAAAATAAAAAAATAAAATTTTTCAATTTTTTTAGAAAAGTTTCTTAAATAAATTTGTTGTTGTTAAACTGTTATAATACACTAGTATACCAATTTTCAGCTCATTAGGTCAAATAATGTAAAGATCAGGAAAAAAAATTTTTTTTTTAGTTTTTTCTTGACAACGCTATGGCCATCACCTCTAATCACATTCTCTACATTTTTCCTGTAATCTACGTGTGAAAATAAGTATCTGTACCAAATTTGAGCTCTTTAGGTAAAATAGTTCAGCCGCTAGGGGGGGGGGGGCACGATTTGGCTACGAACACAAGAGTCTCATCAAAAGGGTTCCGTCGGTACACCGTAGGTGTACGGAACCCTAAAAGCGGGGCATAATGAAGGGGACGTCAATTAAACATATAAGATCGAAATAGGAGGGACGGGTCTAAAAAAATGTTACCAGTTTGATGTAAGAGAGGGGATAGTAAAAATTTCACATCAACTTTTTAAAATTTATAAAGTTACATATCTATAATTAAATTTTTTTTTTTAATTATGACCCCTGCCCAGGTGCGAATTTGGGTTGGCCGCCAGAGTTTGAAGGTTGGCCTAACTTTGGCAAGTACTAGTGCCCACAGTTGGCCCGACTTTGCAAGCCAACCATTTCATGCAGAGTTTAACCAACCGTCGGGCCAACTTTGGCGACAAAGGTTGGCACAACTCATCCAAACGTAGTTCAAAAGACTTTCAGTTTCGGTTGGCCGAACTCTGGGCCACGGTTGGCCCAACGGTTGGCAAAACTGTAGAAACGCAGTTTCATTGACTTAAACATTCTTGGTCAGCCGAACTCTGGGCCACGGTTGGCCCGACTGTTGCAGCTTTTATATACATTTAACGGTATGGACTCCCATGTGAGCGTAGCGTAGTGGTCAGTGTATAAGTCTTCGGTGTGTTAGGTTAGGGGTTCGATCCCAGCGAGCGTTGGATATTTTCGAAAATGTATGTATGATATTGTGTTTGATAATAATAGATAAAGGTTATATCTGATGTTCCCGCTAATAATAACGTGTTAATTGTTTAAATAATTTAGTTTTTTAATAATTTTTTACCATTGGCTGTTGAAGTTGCCAAACTTTGAAAATTGTGGTTGGCCCAACTTACGCATTTAAAGTTGTGCCAACTTTGGCGTCAGTCTTTGGACCAACTATTGAAATGTATAGTTGGCACAACATATGAATTTTAAGTTGGGCTAACTTCCTTATGAGTTGTCAGGCCAACCATCGTCGCCATTAGACGGCGAACCGTTATCATCTGTATGGTTGGCCCAACCTCTGGCACGAGAAGTTAGACCGACTTTGTAAAAGTTGGCCCAACTATGGGCCGACCAAAAAATCGCACCTGGGTGCTTTATCTTACCTTTTCATGGTTGATTTAAACAATTTAACGGCTGGAAAGAAGAACTTGCCGAGCGCTCGGCTACACGCTGAAGAGCCAGTCAGAAGTATAAAAAGGTGATGAAAATTGAAATTGAAAATTATGATTTTTAAGACACTACTTTATAGAAAATAAAGAAGCGCATCTTTTTTTCCTTTGAATTCTTTTCGTCAGATAAACATTTTAGATAATAATGACAAAAAACTAAAGTTTTTATCGTAAAAATTCATTGAAACTTAAAACATAAATTGTCATATCTTTGTAATTTCGTATACACACTTATTTAGGTCCCTAGAAGGCAACAATATAAAAAAGTGTTAAAAATCATCTACTGTTTAATAATTTTTTAATGTTAATGAAGACGTGTTGGTAAATACGTTTACTCACTTTTTTTTGTTTCAAGTCGTCACGAAACTTAATTCAATCAGTTAATTCAGTTTCAAATTGATACTAAACTAATATTTAGACGTTAATTTAGTTTCGAGCCGACATGAAACTAAATACACTTTATTAGTTTAGTTTCGAGTCGACTTGAAACTAAAGTCACTTTGTTAATTTAGTTTCGTGTCATTTTAAAAACTAAAACGAAACTAAACTTTCAAGACTGTCCCTGATTTATAGTAACAATAACACTAAAAATGATTATATTAATTTTTTTGGAGTTAATTTAATCTGCGACGCTTTTTAATACCTAGCAATTTACTGTGATAACAATTTGGGAATAATAAGAATTTTAATAAACTATTATTTCATTCTATAAAATACAAATGTAAACATTTTTCTTAGTAACAATTAAAACATAATTTAAAACTATTTCATAAATTGACCTTAAATATTTAGTTAGAAATTAATCATTAATACAGATTATTTTTATATTTTATACAACTACTGTTCATTAATAATGTAAAGCGTGCGATGTATGTATTAATGTATGCGTTTAGAATGTACTGTAGGCAGGTGTATTGAATAAGTATTTGTTCGTGAATAATTGTAGGAGGTTTAGGTAGTGATTAAAGTAGGTAAAATGCGATTTACGGCAGTATTGATATAGAACTACTGCAATTACATTATTTTTTATTCTTCAAGTTTTACGAAACTATTCAGTAATTCAATAAATATAAATTTTACCGAACATTGGTTCGGTAAACTTTAAATAAAAATAAGTATATTGAACACTTACCCTACGTTTTACCGAACTGTTAGTGAAGCGCTAATACATGTACCGTAAGGTTTATGCTTTATACAGTTTTGACACTTTATCCCAGTTTTACAGAATTAAGTTCGGTAAAATTTCAGGAATAAATTTTCTCGTTTTTTGTTATTATCTAAAATATTTATCTGACGAAAAAAATTCAAAGGGAAAAAAGAGGCGCCTTTTCATTTCCTATAAAGTACACCTCTTCAGAGTGTAGCCGAGCACTCGGCAAATTCTTCTTTACAGCTGTTCAATTACGGGCAATTTATAAAACATAGGGTTTTAAAGCTTACCCAGGCACGAAAGACCAATGCTGACGATGGGTTGAAGCTTGATTGCGCCTTGAACGCCCAGCGTGGTAATCCAGAGTTGAAGCAGTCTTTAAAACACTGTCACTCAATGTTGGTTCAACATTGGAGACCAATGTTCGTCCCATGCTCGATTCACCCGTGTGGAAAAATTTTAGGGCGCTGACCAAGCGCTTAAGAGACTGTCTAACGTCTTTCTAGACCAAGGACAGACGGTCTTGTCGAGCGGCTGTTTAGAATTGAAACGAAACTTCCACGCTATCGTCTAGAATAGACCAGCGTTTCTGGTCTGACCAGCAGTGCTAGTAAATTTTAATCTACGTCTATTCAAAATTTCTCATTGTATGTTATGACAACTATTCTTAGAATGATAAGACTTAATTGTATTTGAAATAATTTTAATGACTCTTTTTACATAAAAAGTATAAAAAAATATTTTAACTTTCTGTATTTTTCACATCAACTTTCTTTAAGCGTAAGTCTTTGTACCCCTCCCAATATTCGGCATTGGAGATAGTAGTCTTTTTGTAAAATAAAATTTACTTCAAATCAAAACAGCCGGATAAAACTAGCAGTTGTATTTAGCACCAATCTTTAGGCGTCAACCACTAATTAATGAAATTAATAAATAGAAACTTACTATATTTGCTATTTAGTGGATATTGATTCTCAAACAACAGTACTCGATGGTTTTTTAAATGATTAAGTATTACTAAATTTGAAGGAGAGGCATATTGATAGATGACGCCTAAACATTGATGCTGAGTACGACTGCTAGTTTCAGCCGAGTAATCAAAACTCATAGAAACACTTTAAAATCTATTTTTTTCAGTGCACATTTAAAATGAATTTATATAGAAAACAACAACAATATAACACATTATTATTCACATAAAACAGAAACCACAACGAATACTAAAAATCACAATGAAAATGTACCATACGCTGACTGATCTAACGACGCCAAACAACGCGACGCCATTAGGCGCCATCTTACTTAACAGCTGGGCACACATCGACGCATGCGCATATAACATCCTAGACCAAATCTAGACGGTCTTAATAACACCGTACTAGACGGACATATTTGACTTAGGTTTCTTATTCTTTATTTTCCCACACGGGTAATTTTACTTTTTCATTTTGTCAATTATTTTTTTTAGGTTATGTTTTGTAATTACAATACGATACTTAGCTCCACTATTTAAAAACAAGGAAATTTACAACATAATTGGATTGTGAAGTTTTAAAAAAATTATGTATTCTAACTTTAATTTAATTTATATAATTTATTTGTTATAAATTTATTGTTTGTTGTTAGTTTCGTAATATAGTATTATAATAAATTATTCCTTAATATTATTATCACTACTATTATTTAATGTCTATATTTTTGTTTAATAATACTCTTTTAAACACACGTTTTTATCTTAAATTGAATGTACAATAGACGCATTGTTTGACAATTCGACTATCTAACTCTCGAGCCATCCCTTCCACGCGCCTTTCCCCTAGCGCGGAAGTTCCAATGCCCCGCCCCTGCCCTCAGCGGCTATCATTTTTCGTTAAAAATTTTGCATTTTTAACCATTTTTTTCACATATTTAGCATGGGAATATTGGTCTGTCATTTTAATGGTGACATATACGAGTGGAATACTACCTATGAAAAAAAAGACAGACTTATAAAAAACCTTTGAAATTCCGTCATTATTTTTTAATAAATTTTCTACATATTAAACTGTCTCATGTGTGAAAACGCAGGGCACGTGTGCTGCCAGACTATACGATACAATTTCGCAAAATGAAAATTTTTTTTTGGATAACAAAAAGAAATTCCGAAAAATGACCAAAACAGCCATTTTTGGTCATTTAAGGCAGTATTACAAGAAATCTGGACGTGATGGGCTATTTTGAAGGTCGGATTCGTAATCTACATCAAAAAAGATATAAGAATCACCTACCACTTTTTCTGTAACAGAACTAAGCCAAAATTTGCAGGCCGGTGTTATTAACTATAGTTAGAGATCTGTTAAAGGAATCGTCCAAACAAGTTGTAATTTTAAAAACATGGACTGTTTTGATTTTTATAATTTTGCACTTCAAAATAAAAAATGAATATCAAAATTTACTGAGAACGTATGCACTTTAAAACATGTGTCTTAAAAGAGGGACAAAAGTGACCTAAATAAAGACATTTTTTGTGTGTTATTCTCGTTACAGTACTTTTTATAGACTTTTTATAAACTTTTTATAAACATAAATCAACATTTGGACTTAAGCGGTTTCTTCACAAAATGAAATAAAAACACAGAAAATTTATTGTACTAAGTAAATTATCGCAGTTTTATTAAATATTTAATAATATTTATTAAATATATGGGATTTGGGTAATTATCTGTAACATTTTATAAATAATATAATTGTTTTAAGAATACATTTAACCAAATTTCAATATTTTCTAATTTTAAAATAATTCAGTCAACACTATCACTTTTTGCTTCCTTTGAGTGCATTTCCTTTATAATATAAACTGTTTAATATAAATTAATAAAAATATGTCAAGAATATCAATTTGTTAAAATCGAAACCAACATTGCAATCTCAAATATACCTCTAATTGTTACATCCATATCAAGTGAACAAATATTATATAATTGCTACAATCATTAGCTGCTTTAGCCATATGTATGAATGTCTCATCAATATTGTGACCATCAATATTTTTATGGTTGTGACAACAATATATTTTTTTGTGATTTTTACGAAAATTTATTAGAAAATAATTTGTCAGAATCTTAACTAGAATTTCTTAGGAGTACTTTCCCGGGAACTTTTCCACGCCTTTTTAAAACGCTTTTATTTTTTGCATCTACTTTTTAAAAAATTTTATTAACGTTTTTATTTAAATTTCTTTCTTTTTGTGCTGTTTTCATAATTGCATGAGCCAATCGCTTTTTGTAATTCTGTATTGGCTTTTACAATGAGGCACCACTGGCAAGGCCATAGCACAACAGTTTTAAGCAAGTTTACAAACTTCTGCCGTCCAAAAGACGAAGATACATAACCGCCATTGTCGCTTAGGTTTGTTTCTTATGTGAACTGGCGTTGGGCATTTTTATTTATTTTTACGTCTACATTACAGAGAAAATATATGAAAAACATTGGAGTTGATCTTTAAATTTTTTTAGCGAAAAACTAAACATTTTTTACGATTTAGTAAAAAAAAGTTTTTACATTCTCATCAAAAATGAGAAAGTATTGGATTTGTGCGATTTTGAGAAATTTCTAATTTTCATAAATCTTTACGTTTCATGACCCCCTGATTACAAAAAAATGGTTTTTAGAGAAGTGTCTGTCTGTCAGTCTGTCTGTCTGTCTGTCTGTCTGTCTGTCTGTAGAAATTTTTGTCTCGACGATAACTCGAGTAAATTTTTATGAATCGACTTGCAATTTGGGGGATTTTTTTAGTCCATAAAAATGAAGCTCGAGTTCGTTGGGCAGCCCATTTCGTCAAAAAACAACAAAAATAAAAAATTTTGAAATTTTCAAAATTTTGTTTTTTTGACATTTTTCAAAAAAATATTTTTTTTTATTTTTTTTCTTAAATTTTGAACAGAAACAAACAACTTTTCCTTTCGACACTTTTTTGTATTTTTTTTTTTTTTTTTTTTAAGTTTTTGGGCCAGACTTTTTTTTATAAGTTTTTGGGCCAGACATTTTTTTTATTTTATAAGGCTTAGAGTTTTTATTTTTGAATCAAATTATTTTTTTAACTTTTTAACTTGATTTAAATGTATCCTTGTTGATGTTAAGCAGACAAATTTTGTTGAATTTAAAATTTTTTTTGAATTTTTGAAAATGGTATATCTCTATGGAAAATTAATGAAATTTAATGAAATTTTCAGGGAATGCTTATTGTTTACAGACAATTAAAGAAAATATTTAAAAAAAAAAAAAAATTTTTAATATACAATTTCTTAAAAAGTGCCATTTTTTTAATAATATTAATTCGATTCGTATTAATTTCTCGAGTATTTTCCAAAGAAAAAATTATGAAGGGTCTGAAACTTTAGGAGATATAATTTTTTGTCCTTGCGTTTAACCGTAAAAAGCGCATTTACCGGCTATACTCTAAATACAGACTAATATTCAAAGTCACCTATATGTCATAAATTTTATACGAATTCAATTTTTCTTTTTGTAGAATGTCAGGCTAGAAATTTTTAAGAATACTGTGCAATTTTTAAATTTATATTTATTTTAACAAATTATTATTATTATTGTTATTTACTAACTTTTTACATATTATACCTAGAGAGGTGTATTTTCTTTTAATTTTGCAATTTACCAGAGCTAACATAAATACCGATGCATGATTAATAATTAATAATTAATAAAACATAAATTATACAAATTAAAATTTTTTTTTCAAAACAGTGCCAAAAATGAATTATCTCAATTGCAAGTGTTTTTCGTTCTGTGATAATCTTTAAATCAACACATATTTGATGAGAATGTAAACCTTAAAGTCGTAGTAACTTTAAGACCAATATAACATGTAGATAATAGAGTTTTTTTTACATACAAGGAGGAATATGAACAAAAACGCACATAATGTACAATAACCGCAAACTACTGCGAGCGAAGCGAGCCATTTGCGCGCGAAGCGCGCAACAACTTGCGGAGCGCGAAGCGCGACGACCGGTATTCGCGCGCCCCGAGGCGCGCTCAAACTAGCGAGCGAAGCGAGCTCCCGCGCGAAGCGCGGATGAGAATGTGTCCGCCCGGCGGGCGGGCAGATTTTTTTTATCAAACATGCACAAAAATGGCGCTTTTAGATATCGTAAGTAACATGGGAATAAAGGCATCCCAATTTGTTTTCGATGATTTTTGTAACACGAGTAGAGGTCGAGGGCACCGTAAACAAATGGCTGCCTTTATACCCTTGTTGCTTAATATACTATATTACCCCCTTGGCCCTCATTTGTTGGCCTAGTGGACAGCAGTTTTGCATTATTTATGTGTAGATTTTAGGAATAATATAGCAAAAATATTTGGAGTTGATCTTTATATGGTTCACAACGAAAAAATTGATATTTTTGAAAATTTAGTCAAAAGAGCGTGTAATTATCCCTTGTGGTTACAATTCTTGACCTAGTATTGAGTATTTAGTGGGAAGAAACCTCAGCTTTCCAATGAAAATGAAATAAAAAAACGAGCTCGATGATGAAAAAATTTGAACTTTATCCTTAATTTTCAAAAGTTTTTCCCAAACTGACTTGAAGAGATTAAAAGATCGCTTCGTATGACGATTTTTTTTAAATGTGAAAATAACTTGTAACGTCTCATAAACAATATGTAGAACTTTAAAAATCACTTTGATTTACCTATTCTGTAAGCTAATACGATCAGAAATACGCAATTATTGTTATTTAAAAAAAATTATCCAAAATATAATTTTTTTAATTTTTATATAATAAAATTTATGTAATAATACAAAACTAAATTAATCGGAAAAAATGTCCACGTGGAAGTAAAGTGTTCATGAATACAATAAATTCATCTTTTAACTGGGCAGCAGTTTAGGATAGTATTAAAATTCAAGAACTAAAATAAGCATAATTTACCTTCAATCCACCATACTTCTTCCAGTAAGTCCAACAGGATTGACAAAGACGACACTGCATTTGAGAAGGTCCCCAAGCATACCATTGTGTGCTCTGCATTGACTGACAACTTTCGCATGATTTTCCACCTACACCAACCATTAACATGCCACTATCGCTTGTCAAATTTCCATTGCTACTGCCATTAAGAATATTTGTCGCTTTTCCGTTGCTATTATTATTACTATTTCCAAGAGAAATAACTGTAGCAGATGATGGAACATTCGTTGAAACTGAATTTTTATTATAGTTTGGAATATAAACTTGCTTTAATTTACTCTCTGCCTCCACAGCTTTAACTCGTTTCTGTTGCACGTAGCGATCAGTCGTTTTCCACATATAATAGTACTCAATCACGTTTTTCAGCGTTTTCCACGGCAACTAAATATAGACATTCAAAACAATGTAAATTAATTCTCAATTAATTCAATTAATAACATTCTTCCAAAAATAAAAATAAATGTATAAAATGTAAAAGATTGTAAATGTAATGATTTAAATTTTTTATTTGAGAGAAATTAAGAAATAGAATTTCACTAACGACAAAAACGTTTCATCAGTGCAATGGCGAAGGATTAAAATATTTTATACTATACTCTAGACAGGTGTCACCTGATCGATTACATTAAAATTCAGAGTGGAATATAAATTTATAAACAAAGGGAATTCAGTACATAAAAACCTGGTAGTTTAGCTTAAATTTAAACTGTAACTAATAATACTTCTTTAGCAATTTTTATGTGTCTTACGAACTAGTATTTTTAAATTGTACAATTTTTCTAATTTCTTTAATTTAGAAATAAAAAAGACTATTAAAAAATATTAAAAAGTTAAAGAAAAACATTAATAGATTCTGTTTTTTAAACTAAAAAAGTGGAAAGTGTAGAATTTAAAAATTTAATTAAACATTTATGTTGAAACATTTCAGTTCTTCTGATTTATAAACTATTTATCCTTGTGACCGTAATAGTATAAGAGCTGACTACGAAAATTGGCAACGATAAGTTGCAAGCATGAAGGAGTATAAGGAGACCGAACGACCATGTAAATTTTGTATCAAAAGTGGGTCAGATCTTGGTACCCGCTTAGGGCGAAGTCCCATGTCAGCGTTTTGCGTTGCGTTTTGTAACTAGGCTATGAGTGCAAATAGAGCAAACATATATCTGTATCTCTCTCATACTCGTAGCCTAGTTACGAAACGCATAACGCTACCATGGGACTCCAGCCTTAGAAGGCGAAAAATACCAAAAGGAACACTAGCGCTGCATGTGGCTAAATTATTGACTATGAAAAGCAAAAAACATAACCTATATTATTTGTTTATGTTTATCAAATCCATGTGTGTCATCCCTACTGGAAGTGAAATGAGAGAAAGAGATCGAATTTCGGGGATAGAAAGAGATAAAGTTTTTTTAGCCCTTTGAAATAGCCACTTTGCATAGGGGAGACTGGGGTAAACCCGCTCACTTTTATTCAGAACGGTAAAAACCTAGGAAATTATTCTCTAAATCCAAGTTAATTTATATAATTTGAAAGCCTATGATTTCTACTAACAAAATAAAAAAGAATTTTTGATTTATCTGTTTTAGTTTTACTTAGGGAAAATTTTTAATACACATATACCAAATTTCAAAATCACAATTTTCCAGGGTAAATCCGCTCACCCCTCGGGGTAAACCCGATCACTTGATTTTTTTAAGAATTTAAGGTAATCCCGACAGTTTTATTTTGTATATATTAAATTTCTCCTTATTTCCGTCTTCAGTATGATTTATTAATGAATCAGCGGTTGCTATGGCAACAGTTGTTAAGACGTAAGACTTTCTTATACCGAAGTCTTACTATAAGACCTAAAACTTAATACAGTAAGTTTTACTTAGGACTTAAGACCTTCTTATACTAAAGTCTCGCTATAAGACTTAAGAAGGCCACGAAACCCTAAAAAGAGGCCTAATAGTGTTTATCAAAAGGGATTAAATGAGGAAATCACCTATGTATTGACAATAAAATTAGCGCTGGGATACAATTTTTAATTTATCAGATTTGGTTGAAAGTTGTTGTTAGGCGGTTGTTGGGTAGCTGATAAAGAATGTGATGTCGGTTATCAGAAACTAAAATTGTTGGATCTAATATGATGTCGGTTTCCATAATTTTTATACGGTGCGTTAAAAAAGTTTTTGCCTTAGTTTGCAATGTATTATAAGCTTTATATATAATTGAAAATTAAAGAAAATTTAAAATCATCAATCACTTCATCCTCAATTATTTTAACAATTATCTGATAAAGTTATTATTGATATTTATTAATTACACTGTGTGACAGTTTAAATTATAACTGCACTTGAAGACAAATTAATTAAGATATATAACACAGGCTAACAAAATTTTGTGGCCTAACAAATAGAAACTGATTTTTATAGGATTTTGTCCGTTGAATACGAATTTGACCTTAAAAATATTGGATTAGCTCTAGTTTTTAAACAATTTACGTTTCAATACGCAAAATACGCATTTTTGGCATTTTTTGAATGAATGTAAAACCTTTGAATGTCTGTATAGAACCAAATTAAAGCTTAAACACTACTCCTTAATATTCAAAAACAAAAATATTAATTGTACACTTTAACCTATAATATCCAAAAAGACATAAGCTGCTCCATAAACGTATTAAAAATAACATTACTTTTGACCATGTAAGACAATTCAAGTAAAAATTGTCCTCTCTGGGTGTTTTTATGATCGCTGCTTACAAATCTGCTATAAAATATAAAAAATACAAATTGAGGACCAAATTTTTAAAATAATTTACGCCTTTCATGAAAAAATTGTAAAATTAAAAAAAAATTCTGTCAGATTGAAGCCGCAATTTTGAATTTTAAAATCTGAATACAGATCAGTAAGCAGCGACTATAAAAACCCCTAGAAAGACTAATTTTTATTTAAATTGCCTTACATGGTCAAAAGTACTGTTGTTTTCAATATGTTTATGGAACAGCGTATGTCTCTTTAGACATTATAGGTTAAAGTGTACAGTACCGTCCGAAATTGTCAGTCCACCCATTTTTAAAGGAATGAAAAAAAATTTTTAACATTAATTTTATGAAAACTAAAATTTCATTCGGTTTATACTTTGAAAGACGATAAAATTTTTAAAAGAATAAGACCTTACAGAAGTCATTTGACAAATATTTTTTCAAGAATCGTCATTTTCAATGTTTTACAAAAATTTGAATAACTTCTAAAATAATGAACTCTTTTTAATAATCTTAGGCTTATTTTAAAGGTCATTTTCTATGGAATAAGAATTACTTATAGTCAGTAACTTGCAATTTTTTTCTTGGAATAAGCATGACGTCAAAGTTGGACAAAAAAATTTGAAAAATTTGAAATAATATTATTAAAAGAAAAAGAATTTGTAAAATTTAAATAAATTTTTTTATTAAATTTTCTTGAAAAATCTACATCATATCATGTTTTATATATGTTTTAGAATAGTTTTTAGTACAAAAAATGATTTCAAATTTTTCCAATTTTTTTGTCCAATTTTGACGTCATGCTTATTCCAAGAAAAAAATTGCAGGTTAATGACTATAAGTAATTCTTATTCCGTAGAAAATGACCTTAAAATAAGCCTAATATTATTAAAAAGCGTTTATTATTTTAAAAGTTATTCAAATTTTTGTAAAACATTGAAAATGGCGAGTTTTTAAGAATATCTTGAAAAAATATTTGTCAAATGACTTCTGTGAGGTCTTATTCTTTTTAAAATTTTATCGTCTTTCAAAACATAAACCAAAAAAAATTTCAATTTTCATAAATTTTATTTTAAAAAAATTTTATTATTCTTTTAAAAATGGGTGGACTGACAATTTTAACCGGCACTGTACATAAATTAATTTTTTTGTTTTCGGATATTAAATAGCAGTGTTTGTGCTTTAATTTGGTTCTATGCAGAAAGATTAACAGTTTCGGTTTATGATTTTACATTCATTCAAAAAATGTTCGAAATTCGTATTTTGCTTATTGAAACGTAATTTGATTAAAAACTAGAACTAATCCAATATTTTCAAGGTCAGATTCGTATTCTACGGACAAAAACCTGTAAGAATCGGCTGTAACATTTCTACTGATGAAATTTTGTCGGTTTGTGTAATAAATCATTTATAAACTTTCTCATTATCAACAAAAATAATTACACATTTACAGGAATCACAAAAAAGGTTTTACTTTCAAAAAAGAGAAAAGAGGAATTTTTCCTTAGAAATGGGACAAAAAACATACCAAACAACAAATAATTAAAATGTCTTAATGTATTCTGGCGTCGTAATCCTCGCTCGCTCGGAAGAAATTTTGCTTGTTTATTTCCACTTATATAAATTTATAAAATAGCATCTCCATTGATAATATATATATTTAAAAAATTTTAATTTATATATATATATATAATTATATATTGTTGTGTATTTATGTGTGAATATACATGTGTATGTAAATAATAAATTTTTCTTTTTAAAGATTATTTATGTTTAGAACATGTGCAGTACCGGAATCTAAAAATAAACGTTTATTTTAAAAGGAAAACTTAATTTAATTTTGTTTACATTTCTTAAAAGTCGAAATAAATCTAAAACATTCATTCTTTGCCAACTTTTTCCTAAACTCAATATTTTCGAAATTATAAACTACTGAATATAGGTCTACAATTAAGGCTCCCAATTTAAGAACCGGTTGGACGCTCGGTCGACACGCGCTAGTACCAGCCGGGTAGCAGTGAGTGGCCCAGAGAAGCTCACTGCTCACTGACTGGCAGTTGCGCGTGTCGTCCGAGCGTCCGACCGGTTCTTGAATTTATGTTATTAAAAATAATAAATGTTATTAATTGAATGTTAAATTTAAATGATATTAATAAAATTAACAAATGTTATTAAATGCTTTAGAGGACTTTTCATAACGCGGTGCAAAAAAGGTCACTTTTTTGCACCTTGTTATGAAAAATATCGTTCGTAACTTGTGCGAGCAGTTTTATCGGAAAATTTCAACTGTACCTACTTATTCTTTACATACAAAAGAACGTAAAAATGCATTGTACAACATAAAAAATTTATGAACAAATAATTTATCTGAATATTAACGATGTCTCACACTTTTAATGTTTCAAGGAACTTACAGAATAGTAGTTTCGTAAACAAAATTATCAATTAAAAAAAAAATTTTTTATGTTAGATGTCAAATATTTTTATCTGTTTGTAATTTAGAATCAAATATTTTGTTTATAAACAAGCATATTTCGAAATAAAATACAATAAATGAGAAAAATCCTACAGTACTTTTTTTAATGTAATTCCCCTGGCATGAAATTAAATTAAAAATCTTACCTCTTTTCTATATTAATTATTATAAATATAAAGCTATAAATTCTGTTTAATATTCCATATTGATAAATGAAGAATTTAATATTCTATATATTAAATTATAAAATATATTGCGATGTAACATTCCCTGTTTGCAAAAAAAATTTCAAAAACAAATGACTATGAACAACCCGTTGCACGTGAACCTTCAAAATCTGCAAATTTGACAAATGTCACATTTTTTATTTATTACAAATGAACTTGATATATGATAAGAGGTAAGAATTATCATTGAAAAAATTTTAATAAAGTAAGTAAAAATTTAAATTGTCATAAATTGGAATTATTTTTTAAATAGTCAAAATGAATACGAGGTTAAGAAGAGCGGACAATTTATCTAAAACAAACACAGCTGAGGAACGGAAAAACGGGAAGAAAAAATCGAAATTAAATAATTTTTTTATAAAAGTTACGGCAAATTGAATTTTCTGCAAGTTTTTAAACAAAATTTTGTTTCTCCACGGAAAAACTTTTTTCAAGAGTCATTACTAAACTTATTAAAGAACTCAAGATATGGAAATAAAACAAGAAATGCTACAAAACCATAGATTGAAACATTATTGTAAGCCGTTCGGGGATAACTAAAGTAAATTTCTGGACTACTTGTTGAATTGTCTTGAAAAAGTCCTGAACTGGTTTAAGAATAGAAAAATGTAAAATTAGCGAAAAAAATTTGCCCGCGTGAATAGTCGAACTTGAGACCTCGAGACTCAAGATCTCTCCGACTTATGCCACTCGGCTGCAGGGACGCGTTACGATTCTTTAGTTTTAGATTGTATTTAAAGCGTTTAAAGCCAAGTGGCACTGTATACCTATATTGGATACGCTACGTCTTATTTCTTATGCTGGTTCCACAAATAGGAAGCGCGCACGTAAGGCGTAGACGCGTAAAGCTATAGCGTATGCGTTTATTAGTATACTATTCGCATACACTAGCTTTACGTGTATACGCCTTACGCGCGCGTTTCGCATTTGTGGAACCAGCGTTAAATAATTCGAGACTTTTTCAGCGCACAGTGACTGAAGAACTCAGTCGCAGCGTCAAGAACAATTATTCCCAAGCCATTAGAAAAACACCTGAAAATTTTCCCATATCCTGAGTTCTTGAATAAATTAAGTAATGACTCTTAAAAAAGTTTTTCCGTGTATATGTGTGAGTATACATTTGTATGTTTTTAGTGTATATGTGTGAGTTTACATGTGTATGTGTTTAGTGTATATGTGTGAGTATACATGAGGGATTCCGCGTCAAGTGATCAAGGGGTCTTTTGGTGTAATTTTTATTTCAATAATTTTTTACTCTTAAACAATTAAACATACAAATTTGACAAAGTACAGTTTGGAAAGGTTTTTTTATGCTCTTTCGATTGGAAATACTTAAGCATTTTGAAAAAAAAAATTTTTTGACCAAAAAAAATCAAAATTAAAAATAAATTTCAATTTTTGGGGGAGAGAGACCCGATATATATATATTTTTTTTTAATGAAAGCTGAGGTTTTTTCCTAAAAGGACATATAAATAATAAAGTGAGACTAGAATGTTTAAACATTGAAAAAAGAGTTTTCTACTCGCTGGAGCGCTCAAAACCCTGTTTTTAGCTCCGTTTAGGAGAAAATTCTTTTTTTCAATGTTTAAACATTCTAGTCCCACTTTATCATTTATATGTCCTTTTAGGAAAAAACCTCAGCTTTCGTTAAAAAAAATCGGGTCTCTCCCCTCCAAAAATTGAAATTTATTTTTAATTTTGATTTTTTTTGGTCAAAAAATTTTTTTTTCAAAATGCTTATTTCCAATCGAAAGAGCATGAAAAAACCTTTCCAAAATGTACTTTGTCAAATTTGTATGTTTAATTGTTTAAGAGTAAAAAATTATTGAAATAAGCATTGTACTCTTTCCATCCCCTCGATTCTATATCAGTCTATTTCTTTCCAATTCGATTTAAAAAGGCTTTTTCTTTTTTTATCTCAATAATTTTGTTATTTATTATGCCCCTTTTAGCCCTTATACTATTCTCTTCTTTTGCTTTCTAATTCCAATTACATACAATACTTATCACTTTTATTCCTATAACTCAATTGTAATTAGTTGCAATAGACTTCTGTCTATTTTTTTCTATACATTGAATTAGCTAAGTGACGTTTTCATGATAAATAAAGAGAAATTAAAACTTTTAAAAGGAGATCAACTGAGAGCTAAAGAGTGATAGAGTAAGAGATAAAAAGAGATCAAAACAGTCCCAAAAAGTGAAAAGGTAGTTCAAGAAAAATATCTTCCAAGCAAGCGTGGCTGAGTGACAGTTGGCAAAAGTCAGTCGTGGCATTCACAAGTAATAAATTATGAATTCCTTAAAGTGATCTTTAATAGTTTAATAGATAATTCTAATTACTGACCAATAAAAGTTCACTTGCATAATAACTGAACAAAGTGATGATGGCACTAACAAGTGAAATGGAGTGAATAAAACCCTACCTGGTTTTACAATTTACATTTTCCTTCTTTCCTGTGCAAAAACCCAAGCGTTAGAAAGTGTAGCATCGTTTCAAAGTGTGTGTGGTACATCACGTATAGGATGCTGCCAAACAGCAGACAGAACGAAAGGCAAAAAGATGGCACCACAGATCAACCCTGATTCAAACAAAACCAACCTGACGACTCATTTGAAGAGGAAATAAAGGACGATCACAATGAGGAAAACCTCAATGTAAGCAACTTAAGCTCCGAGAAAGTTGCTCAGCTGGAAAACAACGACACGAATCTCACCAACAACCCGAACTACACGAAAACTACACCCGAAGAAGAAAGAAGAAGGAAAACATCACCGTCAAGTTGTAATGTAAAAAAAACAGCAACTGATAAAAGAGGTAGTAATCACCAATCCAAACCACTAAAAGGTAAGAACGCTGTAAATCAATTTAAAACAAAATTACCGCCAATTTTTGTATACATATAACTAGTAAATTTATTTTAAACCTAATTAAAGATCAGAATAATACAATTAACTTTGGAATAAAAAATTTAGCTAACGGTAAACTAATCCTTCTTGTCTTAACCGTTGATAATTTTCGTGTAATGTTGGAAATTTTGAAAAACAATAATATTGAATTTTTTACTCGAACGCCCAATGAAGAGAAAACTCAAACCGCATCTTGTTGAGGGGATTAGTGTCAGATTACACCGAATTGAAGGTTCTCGAGGAGATAAAAAAATTGAAAATTAATAACATGAATATAAAAAAAATAAAATTTAAAGACAAGAGCGAGATCATCTCTGTCCTTGGTGACCAAATGAGAGAAATCAACAATAAAGTTGATAAAAACACTAAAAAAATTGATTACTTATACACAAATTTTAACATTAAATAATAATAAAAATGGCTTTACAAATAAATAATAATAATAATGACTCAAGAAAAAAGAAAATTAGAAATTTATTATTTTTTTCCATAAATGTTAATTCATTAATTCACAATTCGCGCAGATATAATCTCTTTAACTTTCTCGAAAATAATAATATTAATATATAGCCTTAATAGGTGAAACGAAATTGAAACAATGTCACAGTATTTATTTCCCGGGTTATTATTTAATAAGAAATGATAGAGTAGATGCCCAGAGAAGTGGTGGGACAGCAATCTTTATTTTTAAAAAATTTAATTACACTATGGTTAATCTAAAATTCAAAAATTTAATTATAAATATTGAAACCACAATAATAAAAATCAAACTTAATGATAATAAGTGGCTGTTTATCATCAGAGCATATGCGGCGGGTAACTCGAGAAATGATTTTTCGAAAGACTTGTCCAAAATCTTCGACGAATTAAAATTAGAGCAATCAAATCACCTATATTTTTTAACCGGCGACTTGAGTGCAAGACACGAGTTATGGGGTGATCATGTAAATACCACAAGAGGGAAATATTTGAAGTGGTGGCTGGCTAAAAATGATTTTAAATACAGAATAAAATTAATAGGTCCAAATGAACCAACTTTTCCAGCACAAACTCTTTCATTGACCTTAGGCTTTTTGACATAAGATTAAAAATTGCAGACGCAATAAATAATAAATTACCAGTCATTCCATATGACGGTGACCATCATGGACTCAGGTTCAATGTTGAACTGCAAAACGATGACGTCCTACTATATGAAAAATTTATAGACAATAATAATATCAATATAAATAAAACCAAATGGGACTGATTTTATAATAATTTATTGCAAGCTAGCCACCTGATCAATATCCCAAAAAATAGAAATTTAACAAATAACGAAATTGAGAGTTAGGTTGATAGAGTGGAGATGCTCATTTTCTCTACAATAAAAGAAACCACACCAATTAATAAGGATTTCGATTCAATTAACAAATACACAAATTCAAAAATAATAAAATTACAAAAAACTAAAAATTATATATAATAATCGTCGTGATTCCAGATTTCCGGATCTCTGTCCACACTTGAAGTTAGTTATAGTTATTCTTTTGTTTTTTATACGTTTGTTTTGAAAATTAATTTTTGTGGGTTAAGTATTAGCATTTTTTATATTTTTAAATGTCAAATTTTTCAATGTTTATGTTATTATTGTACAGTGCTGCCAGATTGAAAGAAATATAGTCAATATAGTAAAAACTTGAAGTTTGTTTTAAAATGTTGTGAAGGCTGTGTATATATCAAGTAATTATGAATATATTTATAAACATTTAAATTAAATAATATAAATAAACCATTTTTTAAAGATAAATTATAATTTTTGTTCTTTACGTTTTTATGATTATAATAATAAATGTAATAATTATTAATTACTAAAGTAATTGTTACTGTTCCATTTATTATTTTGCAAATCAAAAAATATGTTATATTTTTAAAAATAAACATTAAATTTTTAATTTCAGATTAACTACATAATTAACTATTCTTGTTTATTATTTTCAAAAATGTTAATAACAGTTTTCGAAAGAATTTAATTATTTAAAAAAAATTTTTTATAAAAATCAAATGACTAATTATTTCCAAATTTTTCAATAAAAACTTTGCAAGATTTTAGTCATTTTCAGTGCATTAATTTTTAAAATTAAAAACATTGAAAACTTTTACTTTCAAATTGCGAACAGATTCAAACACAGCAATATTAATTTATTTCTTTATAATTCTTTGTGAAATTTAATTTCATTTATCATATTCTAGAAAAAATTATAACCAAAATCTGAAGAAAGTTTTTTGATTAATTTAAAGATTTCTGAAGATAAATAAGAAAATTCTGAAGATTTGTCGTTTCAATCATCTGGCAGTACTGTTATAGTGTTTGATTCAATTTTTAGCTTTACAACTATCATTTACTCTAAAGGTAAATACTTTTCTATAATTTAATGTTAACATTATTTCAATATATTGAAAAAAGTTATTTGATATAATTTACATTCAATTGAATTTTATTTTTATAAATTTCTTAATGCAGAATATTTAGTTTTTTAACTTTTTAATAAATTTTTAACTTGCAAAACTCTAAATAATGTAATTGTTAAAAATATAATATTTATTTTTCATAATTTAAAATTATTAATTATTGTCATAATAATTTAAAAAAATTACTATATTATTAAAGACTACAACATAAATTTAAATTATCAAAGTATATTTTATAAAATAGTAATTTAATACAAGTTTTATATTTATATTTTTTATTACATGGGTGATTCTCCAAAAAACCTCATTTTGCATGTAGTCAAGATTTTCTAAATAATTATAATCATTTGGAAAAATACCAAGTCATATTTCCCTATTTTATCACTTCTTCTAAATGTTCTGCAAGAAAAAGTTGTAAAATTTTATTGTTTAATACATTTTTAAAATATTTTACCACCTCAAAATGGATTTTCTAACCTGTCATCTAAGTGCTTTTCATTTTTTCAATACGTAAAACAATTATTTAAAACATGAAATTAGGTACTTTATCAATTTTTTCTAAAAGTTATGATATTTAAGAATAATTTTCTAAGATATGAATAAAATATGTCGCTTAGATTTTTTAAATATAAGAAATGAGATTTGTATGTAGTACCGCGTCATTCCTCTCACTCGTTGAATATTATCCAATATTTTTGCTGTGGGTAGAGATATTGATTAATTATTGTGATCAATATCTTAATTAACATCTCTAATATTAATTTTGTTAAGTTACTTTTTAAAAAATGTAATTATTTTGCGTTAAAAAAATTAAAATTGAGACATAAGTAGAGATTCACAACCTAAAGCGTCATTCCTCTCACCCCTAATAAAAACAATATTAATATATATAAATTGATCGCAAATTTTTTTCACATAAAGTTGTCCTTTATAAACATGATAGGGCATTCTCAGCTGGAGGAAAATTATTTGTCAATTAAATATAATTAAAAAATGTTGAAATTGTCATTCCTCTCACCCGTCATTCCTCTCACTTTTTTTAATAAAAATTAAAAATTGATATGATTGTCGATTGTTTACAAACTGCCAGTGAAAAGTGATCCTAAAATGTATGAAAAATAATTTTTGACAATTGTTAAAAGAGATTTTTGATAACTGTAAGTATTTCAAAATCTATCAAATTTATAGATAATATTAATAAATTATAATTATTAAATAATTTTTTGTAAATAGAAAAATATATATAATAAAAAACACCGGCGCCAAATTTTAACCTCTCAATTTTTTTGTAAATTTTAATTTAAAATATATACTTTAAAAGCTAAAAGCTAGCATGATTATGCTATAGAGGTGGTAGATTATTGTAAACTCAATATAATTGACTGCATTAATCCATAAATAATAATTTTTTTTCTTTTCTGTTTGTATCTCACAAAAAGGAGTATTTCGGTAGAATCACCCACATAAAAATATTGTCTAATGTCATGTTTATTTTATGAACTTTAAACATGTCTTAATTTTCATATGTTTTTAATTAATACGTGATTTATAGAATATTCAACAAATCAATGAAAATATATCGTCAATTTTTTCAATTAAAAATATATTACATCAAATATCTATTCCCAATATTTAAATAATGTTAACATTAAATTATGGACACATACCTGTCGAGTAAATAATAATTATAAAGTTAAAAATTCAATTAAACAACCAATATATAGAATTAAAATGTAGGGGCTATCATACGCCTAAAATTTATCTGAAATTTTTTTTTCTTTGTTTCTAAAAACGAATTTAGAATATTTTTTTTATGCTTCATTATAATATTATATTACATCTTGTAATTAAATAATTAATTCAAGTTATAGTTTGTATTAATACTATAGATATTTTGTTTTCCAAAGAAATTATAATTAAAAGTTGTTAACTTTATTATTTTTCAATTAATTTAATTTTTTGCAGTTATGGTAGTTTCAAAAGATACGGAATTTTTTGTTTAAAAAGCTAAATGAATAATTATTTTTTTAATTTTTGGAATAATTAAAATTTTCGTAATCAAAATTATTTTGAAAATAAAAGTATAAAATATGTAACAATTTTTGCGAGATTCAATTTTCTTCGTACAACATGAAAGTTTAACAGCAGTAATAGTATTTTAACAAAATTTATAGGATTCACTTAAAATTCGTTTCTAATACGTTAAATATGACATTAAAATTTAGAAATTCAAAATAGAACTTCCATTTGTCTGACTTTCTTCTAATTTATCGGACTGGATAAACTACAGATTTCACTTTATTAGCGAAATTTTTCAGTGCTTCAATTAATACTTTAAAAAGTATATTTAAATTAAAATGGTTTTATATTGTTTAAAATAAGCAATGTAAAAGATAAAATTTGCTCAAAAAATAATTTTTCACCTCCTGCTGGTTACCGGCTGTGGCTATTTTTTTATTAATTGTGAATTAAATTAATTTTTATGACCCAGATACTAATTGGAATTGTTCTAGCATGGTGGCCACTAAAAACAGTCAAAAAATTTTCCTGACTTTTTCCCGACTTTCCCTGACCAATATTCTGGGTGTTTTTAACTTGGTTTCTAATGAACAATAATTTAAATAAGAAATATATCTCTCAAATTATTACTAATAACTACTATTCATTTCAAACAGTTGAGAAGGATGTTTTAAGGATTTTTGAATCAATTTGTAGAAGTAGATACAATTCTTTATTTTTAAAATTAAATCTTTAATCTTAAAGTAGCTGAGACTGCGGAAAAAACTTAAATTTTGAAAAGATGTTTTTTAGTCAATAAATCCGTTTAGATGCAAAAATATATAAATAGATCAATCTTGTATAGGCCAATTGTCCTCACCAACATTTAATAAAAAAGCTTCTAATATTTTAGCGTAAAATAAATGTTTTGCTCTTTTTTCAAAACTTTGATTTTGTAACATTTAACAATTATAAATTTAATAAACTAAAATTTATTTATAAATAAAAAACAAAATTATGGGTTTAATTGTCGTGGGCGGTTTCGTTTTTCGGCCGTGTACTTGCCTAATGACATAAATACACTGAAAAAAATTATTTGATTCAATTAATTCGAATTATTTGCAAAAATTTTATTTGGATCTAATTAATATTTATTTGCTTCAAATAACTTGAATTATTTGAATCACATTTGTTTAACTCAAATAAATCTTAATTGGATCAATTAAATAATTAATTGATTATAATAAACGAATTTAATTAATGCAAATAATTAGTTATTTGAAACAATATATTTATTTCACTTAATTAATTGGATATTTGATATAAATAAAAATGATTTTATATTTATATCTAACTATTTCCGTTAGAAAGATAATGCAATTTGACTGTTTTGGCTGTTTAATATTTAGCCCTAGTCTCCCTTATATAAATTTTTTTTCTTTTTATAATCTTTACAATTTCCCTGACTAATTAAAAAATTCCCTGACTTTTCCCTGACCTATTTATTTTTCCCTGACTTTTCCCTGACCAGTGGCCACCATAGACTAGCCATAGTTCAGGTCCAGTAATGTAAATTCTATTTAAATTGAGACCATTAAGTGAAAGTATTTGAATTTAAAAAAAAATTAGAAGTTCGAAGTTCGAAGTTCTTAAATCTTTTTTGTAAACTTTAAAGTTTCAAAATAATATAAAATGAAAATTTAATTCTCTATAATTGTTAACTTTTTCCACTTTTAATTATTTCAAACTTTTTGTTAGGTAATAATAATTATTTCTTTAAACATTTTTTAAAATAAAATGGAGTTTAAATTGTTTAAAATAAGCAGTTTGACACAACATTCCCGCGCGCTTGCGCGCGGATAGTTTAGCTAGTAAATTATTAACTATCATTCACAACATTGAAAAACATATGAATAATAACAACAACACAACTTTAACAGAAGTCTTGATTAAAGGCAAAACAATAAAGTCTATTATAAAAAAAATAAAAATATTATTTAAAAATCTATTAACCAATTTTGGACCAAAAAAATTGAAAACATCTCAATAAAAAATAACAATGGGCTCTTCCGCAAAATCAACCCAATTTTCAGACCGTTAAAAAAACAAGAAATTCCGAACCTTACCATACCTGACTCAAATAAGACCTCATTAACAGATGCAAAAATGAGTAAATCTGACTACTATATTAAAGATGGTAATTACATGATTGCCGATCAAAATAACAAATTAAATATCTTAGGGGCTCAATTTGCACAAACCAACAACAAAAAAAAGGAGATCTAATAAAAAGGAGGGGTTTAATAGAATAATTTCTAACACAATAAATAAATTTCTAGTAGGCAATAATATTAAACATTCTGAACCATCTTGTTTAATAATGTTTTCAAATAAAAATACTTCTTTTGAATCTCGTTTTGAAATGGAACCAACATTTTTTTGTAACCCCGAAATATTAGAAAAAGTCGTAAGTAAATGAAAAAATAAAAAGTCAGTTGGTAAGGATGGCATCCCAAATGTCGCTATTAAAAAACTGCCACAAAACTGCATTGGAACCCTCTCAATATTGTTTAATAACATGTGAAATAACGCATTTTTCCCCCTTAAGTGGAAAATAGCCTGCGCCAAACCCCTTCCCAAAAAAACAAGGACCTATCGAGGACCACCAGTTAAAGACCCATTAGCTTGCTTCCTAACATTAGTAAATTGTTTGAAATAATTATTAATAATTCCATCAACAAATTCTGTAAAGAAAAAAAAATTCCTAATGAACAATTTGGATTCATAAAAAATCTCTACTATGCACATGATCACCAAATTAACCTCTGACATAAATAACGCCTTCTTCAAAGGCAATGTTATCGCGGCCTGTCTGGTGGACCTTGAAAAGGCCTTCAATACTGTGTAGCTGGACGGGTTATTTTTTAAAATGATAAGGAGGGGGTTTCCCGCTCACTTGCTTAAAATCCTTTGGAACTTCCTTAAGGGTAGAAAACTAAAAACTAAAGATGGCAATTTTAAATCAAACATTACTTTTGACCTAATGGAGGGTCTCCAACAGGGTGTTGTCAACTCCCCTATACTCTTTAACATCTATACTGCTGACCTACTAAACATGTACGACATGAATATGAATAAAAAGACAAGAAGCATTGGTTTCGCTGACGATTTAATAAGGAATGACATTAGCTTAGCGTTAAAAAATGACGAAAATCCACTGACAAAAAAACCATTCTTATTAGAGTTGGATACCATTGACAGAATGATAGTTGAGGGGTTCCTACCCCTCGAGACATTTCCAAGATTGGACCAGCGCGGGTTCATCCAGAACAATAAAAACTTGCCTATTATATATCATGTCAAAAGACATGTCTATGACAAAAAGTTAAAGTATAATAAATATGACCTAAATAATCTGCCAAATAATGATGGTACTTTCGACCTCGCTTCCCAAAAAAGACATTTTTGACAAAGCGCAATCAAACGTTAAAAAATATCCTTGGTTGAATGTTATAGAATAAAAAAAATAAGATAAAAAAGTTAGTATTGTTGTATATTTGTATTATATTGTATGTTGTTAAGTTTGAAGCGTTATTAATTGTTTAATTGATATTCTACATTGCCTGTACAAAGATTACTATGTTCAATAAAGAAATCTTTAAAAAAAACTGAGTGACATGTGTATTCGACTTACGTCCCTAAGGTTCAGGGTTCTAGCCCTCCAGCGTGCGAGATTTTTCAAATTTGGTTATAAGTGTTATGTGTACAATAATGTTGGTTAATAAAGTGAAATAAAATATAGATATAAACAATAATTAATAATTTTATAACGAATAAATAAATAACTTGACTTGTTAAAAATAGGTTATAAATAGAAGTAAGAAAACTTTAAAAATATTTTTTTAAATAATAAATTCAATTAAAATTGTAATACTTCAGAAAGTTTTTAATATTGTAAATTATATTGATTAATTAATTCTTTATATAATAAAAAGGATAAGTGGCTATTTCAGAGGGCTAAAAAAACTTTATCTCTTTCTATCCCCAAAATTCTATTTCTTTCTATCATTTTACTTCCAGTAGGGAAGTTATGCGGTTTTAAAAAAATGTTAAAAAATTACAAAGTTACATATCTAATATGTTTGTAAATATTTTTCCAAAAAGCCTTCACTACTTTTTTAGTTACATTTAAGAGAACAATTAACTATATTTTCATTAAAATCCCTTAATAGAAGGAAATTTCTATGATCACTTACCATGGAATTGCTCTACAGTAATATTTACAAAATTCAACTAATTACGTTCCTGAAGTTGGCGTCAACGCTCAGCACCGAAAACTATTTTTTCTTATTTTTAGTGATAAAATTTTTACAATTTTACTTCTTTTACTCACTGAAGAAGAAAAAAACTTTTTGAAAGTATTTTTTTAAATCATAAACCGAGGAAAAAATTGAGTTATTTTTTCGGTTTTGTGAACAAAATATTTTTCGATGCTCAATGTCGACGTCAACATCAGGGACCTAATTAATTCTAAATTTTTATTATTTTTCGTTGCCTAATATTTAATAGGATTTTTTAAATTATTTTGGACAATTAATCGTACAGATTTTGAAAAATTTTAATTTTATTAAATAAATAAAAATTTTGAAAATTATAAAAAAAATTGTTTTTCAATTTTAAGGTAATTATTTAGAATCACGGCTTTTGCGAATTTTAGAGATAAATGATTAATTCTTTTTGGAAAGGCTTCCATTCAGCTAGAAAATGAAAAATTAGGCGGGGGAGGATGAAAAAGTTTCCCAGCCCTGGGGTTCTGTAAGTAACTTTTTCATCCTCCCCCACCTAATTTTTCATTTTCTAGCTGAATGAAAGCCTTTCCAAAAAGAATTAATCATTTATCTCTAAAATTCGCAAAAGCCGTGATTTAAATAATTTCCAATTTTAATATATGAGCGATTCCATGTCAAGTGATCAAGGTGGAGAAAAATTTTTCTCCAATCGTAGCAAAACTTGGGGTTTTTGTAGTACTCATAGATAGTAATTTTTCGTGACAATATTTTTTTACCTAGTCCAATATTTTCCGAGGGGGAGGGGGTTAAATTTTTGTGTTTTTCAGTACAATGCTTATTTCAATAATTTTTTACTCTTAAACAATTAAACATACAAATTTTGACAAAGTACATTTTGGAAAGGTTTTTTCATGCTCTTTCGATTGGAAATACTTAAGCATTTTGAAAAAAAAAATTTTTTGACCAAAAAAAATCAAAATTAAAAATAAATTTCAATTTTTGGGGCAGAAAGACCCAATTTTTTTTTTTTTTTTTTTTTAACGAAAGCTGAGCTTTATCATTTATATGTCCTTTTAGGAAAAAACCTCAGCTTTCGTTAAAAAAAAAAAAAAAAATCGTATCCATCTCCCTCAAAAATTGAAATTTAATTTTGATTTTTTTGGGTCAAAAATTTTTTTTTTCAAAATGCTTATTTCCAATCGAAAGATCATGAAAAAACCTTTCCAAAATGTATTTTGTCAAATTTGTATGTTTAATTGTTTAAGAGTAAAAAATTATTGAAATAAACATTACACAAAAAGACCCCTTGATCACTTGACGTGGAATCGCTCATATATATTATATATTTATTTACTCTCCTTGCTAAAGCAGGGTTCGAGGCTTCATATATAAAACTCTTAAAACTAAACCTATCTTACAAAAGAAATCTTAACATTATTTGCAAAATCGCCAAAACGCAACCAAAATGCAACCAACCCAAACGCAAACAATAAGTTTCTTCTCTCTCTCTCTCTTCAAGTGCCTGGGCTTTCGTTTCCTGTTTTATATTGTGCCCATTTTGGCCTTAAAGTGCCGTCCCATGTCTGCGTGAAACGGAAAACGTTCAACCAATAAGAATTTTCTTTCAGAATGATTTCCATTGGATCAGAAGATGTTATTGGCTAAACGTTTTACGTTTCCCGTTTTCACGCAGACATGGGACGGTACCTTTATCGAAATTTCCCAAAAGCTTGAAATTAGACGACGAAAAGAATAGACATAATACATCAAAACAAACCCACCCTTGTCCTTAAGGGGATCCCACATACCGACAATGCAGATCTAAAATGGCTAAAAATCTGTAACGACCGTTTCTTGGAAAATATAAGATATTATGACCTATAAATTTGACAAACTCACTTTTTAACATAAATACACAGGATGAGTATTTTATTTGTTGTAATTATTGAAAAAAAAATTATTCATAAAAAATTAAATAATGAACAGTTTTTCTGTAACAGGTCTTTTGACAACAGCTCAAACTGCAACGACCATTTCTCGAAAACAACGAAACAAAATAATTTTTCCATTTGGGAAATTTAATTTAGTAGGCATGGTAAGAGTACTGCAGATGGGATTGGAGGTACCGTGAAAGGTTTGTGTGATAGAGCAGTAGCACAGGGTAAAGATGTTATCACCGCTCAGTCCATGCTTAATATAATAAACTCATCATCCCAGAATGTTAAAGCCTTTTTAGTGGATGAAAGTGACATGGATAAAATGGATTTAAATGTGAAGATACAACTCCAGACTGTTCCAAACACACAAAAAAAATTTCAAATTTGTTGGTCACAACAAGACAGCAAAACGCTGTACATGAACTATTTAAGTTGTTCGTATTGTTTATGCATTGGTCTATACGATCAACCGTGCTGTCATTTTCCCTTACATCCTAATAAGTGGTCTTTTGAGGAAAAGAAGACTGTTGCTAAAAGAAAAAGTGTGGGTACAGGAAAAGAAATAGAAAACAGGACTAGACCCAAAACTAAAAAAAGTACTACAAAACAGGGAAAATTCTCAAATAATCATAAAGGAAAAATTAAACAGACAAATGCACAAAAGAGAAAAGTGAAACAAAAAAATAAAAAAGTTTCAAAAGTAAATTAAAAAAATGTTTAAGAAATGTTAAAAATTGTTTATAAAAATAAAGAGTTTAAGGTGTTAATACAATAATTTTTTGCTTTTCCTTGATTGTAAAATAAATTTAAAAACTTTAAGTATAATACAATTTTTAAAACTTCAAATTCTTAGAAAAAACGACTAAAAATTTAATTTGTTGTATATTCAGTATTCTTCATTTGTTTTTCAGTTTAAAAGGAATACTTGACAATCAAAAATTTGATATACTTTTTTAGTTATAATTTTTTCAGAAGTAAAGATAAATGATTCACTCAAAAAAAAATGTTTTTTATTGATGTATTTCTAACATAAATATCCACAAATTAAAGGTGTGCTAATAAATTAAAAATTTCTACATTTCTACATTTAAATCAAACGGTTCCATGGATTCGCCCATATATACGTGATGGGTGACCACAAAAATATATAAACACTAAATTCTATTACATTTCGTAGCTATTGTCTAAATCGGTGTAATAAAAAAGAATTGATTAATTTTTTCTCAAATTAACGCCATTTTGAAGCCGCCATTGTGTTTTTTTATTTCCACTTTCGCATACTTTGAAAGTTTTAAAAGTTTGTGCCAATTTGTGACACTTGTATTCATTTAAAAAAATATCTTGAGTAAAAAAAAATTATAAAAAATTTTTTTTTTTGCAATTTGATGCAAAAAATTTGCCATATTTAATTTTCTCTGCGATAAATTTAAAATCTGAGCACGGAATCTTGTAAAGCGACCCCGAGAACATAAAAAAACGCTTCAGTTATTTTCAGAGAGCATGTTTAGTACATAAAATTATATCTTAAATTAAACACAAAATTGCAGAGGTTTCAGGCGTTAATGGGTTAAATTTTGATCTCTAATATTGACAGCGAAAAAAGATTTGAAATAATTATTAATATATATTTTAAATTTTTTAATAAAAGTATAAAAATGTTTTCAATATCAAAAAATCGAAAAAATGATCATTGATACAAATAACTATGAAGTAAAACATAGGGGAGTTCTGTCAGGGTTGGACATAGTTTTGAATTTTCTTCATAACTTTCTCTGCAGTGCGAATTTCACGTTTTCGCGCATATTGTTGGAAAGATCAACTCAAATGCAATG
The DNA here is from genome assembly GCA_032872475.1 of Leptopilina myrica (nomen nudum). Lineage (NCBI taxonomy): Eukaryota > Metazoa > Arthropoda > Insecta > Hymenoptera > Figitidae > Leptopilina > Leptopilina myrica (nomen nudum). Next base: position 13,456,425 of record CM065462.1, on the reverse strand, counting down.
TTTTTGCTGTACATTGCAAAAAAATTCGGCCAAAAGTTTCAAAGTTATAAGCAATTTCAAAAAAAAAAAATATTGTAAGGGTTGAACATGGGTGTAAGGGTTGAGCCACTGTAGAAAACCAATGAAATATTTAGGTAAATGGTTAAAAATGTTCTTTAAATAATAGAATGACACTTCAAAATGAGGAAAGGAACCATGAAATTAAAATAAAATCCCATATTGTGAATTTTTGCATAACATTAGATATTTTATTTCTTAAGAATGAAATCAAACATTTTTAAATTAAAACAATAAAAAAAGATTATCGAAAAAAAATTTTTCCTCTTTTTTCGTTAGAAATAATGTGTTTGACACCTCCTTAAGTCAAAAAATGAATTTCTGTTGCAAGTACGCTTCGTAATAGCAATATTTTGGGCGGCTCAACCCTTGCGACACCGCCTGGCTCAACGCTAACTCACGCATCGTTTTGCGACATGCCACACAGAACACAAACGCGTCACACAAAACCCCAAATTTCTTTTCACATTTTCGTATAACATCTTAATAAACAATTTCAATAAATTTACTTTGTCTTTGGCATATTTCTTCTACATTTACTTCTCTTTTTTTGACACCACAAAAAAGTTTCTGTTGAGCGTACAACAATTAATCGCAAAAAACAAAAGTATACGTTCGTACAGTGCCGCTCAGCAGGATTTGCCCACCCTGTCACAGTTAAAGGTGTTACAAAAAGTTTTATATTTTGATATCTAGTAAAGATATCGAGGTTTTCAAGGTCTCATTTTAAAGCTTACATCTTCTACTTTAACAATCTTAAAATAATTAATTAAAAAAAAATTTTTTTTTAATGTTTAATTACTGTTTAAAAAAAACGAAAATTTCAATTTTTTTGGTCGATTTCAAACAATTGTAGTTTTTTAAAAAGTCATCGCAAATTAATTTTCTAAAACGCATTTTAAAGCTTGTTTTATCACCTTTAAAATGCTTTTTTTTAAATGGTCGTACGATTTTTTTTTAAAAAGTTATTATCATTTCTTTAAAAAAACAGCCCTTTTTTTAAATAATTAATATTTTGAAAACGGTTAATTTTTTTAGAAAAAGTTTAAGACAAAAAATGTTCATTTCTGTATGTACATTGAAGAAAAAAATATAAAAAAATTTTTTGAACAAATTTTTTTTTTACCACATTTTTACCTTATATATGTGAGGCGTTAATTAAATGTCAAGGACGTCATTTTGACGAAAAAAATATTTAATATTTCAACCGTAAAAATGTTTATTAGCAAAATTTTAAGTGTTGATATTAAATTTTATTTAAATACTTCGAAAGCAAAAGTGTTGACTACCGTTTACACACTGTTACTTTATCTGTCTTTCAAGCTTGTACATATGAATTTTATTTAAGTTAAAAATATGTATAAGGTAAAAATGTGGTAAAAAAAAATTTGTTCAAAAAATTTTTTTATATTTTTTTCTTCAATGTACATACAGAAATGAACATTTTTTGTCTTAAACTTTTTCTAAAAAAATTAACCGTTTTCAAAATATTAATTATTTAAAAAAAGGTCTGTTTTTTTAAAGAAATGATAATAACTTTTTGAAAAAAAATCGTACGACCATTTAAAAAAAAGCATTTTAAAGGTGATAAAACAAGCTTTAAAATGCGTTTTAGAAAATTAATTTGCGATGACTTTTTAAAAAACTACAATTGTTTGAAATCGTCAAAAAAAATTAAAATTTTCGTTTTTTTTAAACAGTAATTAAACATTATAAAAAAATTTTTTTTTAATTAATTATTTTAAGATTGTTAAAGTAGAAGATGTAATCTTTAAAATGAGACCTTGAAAATCTCGATATCTTTACTAGATATCAAAATATAAAACTTTTTGTAACACCTTTAACTGTGACAGGGTGGGCAAATCCTGCTGAGCGGCACTGTATACTTGACTGAAACTCATGTGAAAAGTTGACTGGCATTAGTAGCAAGAATTTAAGTACAAAAACAGATGGCGCTAGTGTGATAAAACAAAATAAACGCGATGGCTCAACCCTAACACCTGTCCAACCCTAACAGCACTCCCCTACAGCTGTATGTATTAATTCAGAAGTATTTATATCTCTGATTATGATTTTGACGTCAATGTAATGCATTTTAAAATTATTTCTTTATCCAATTAATTTAACTTTTTTAATTGCAAGAACTTCAGAAATATTAAAAATGGAGATTTTTTATGATAAATGTTTTATGAAAAAGAAGATATTGCAGGATGTCAAGAATTATGAGTCACTTGTGATTTGATATAAGCATTATGCTTCTGGGTAAAAACTTAGATGTTAAAATTTTTTATTTTAATTCTATATTTAACTTTTAGATATGTTTTGAGCAATGTGAAGACAAATTTTAAATAGAGTGTCTATTATTTTTGTTTATCAAAATTTCTATTCTTTCCAGACTTTGTCCAAATTTTTCCAGATGTATCTTTTCTCATTATATTTCAATATTTCTTGATTTTACCCATAAATAAATCTACAAATGACTACAAAAATTGGTCTATTTTATGAAAATACTCTTTGGTGGGTTTTAGTAGTAGTAGTAATCGTGGTAATAAGCGTGACCCCCAAAGAGGTAACGAAGTTTATGGATCGCCCTAATTAATAATGAAAAGTCAGTCACTGATTCAAATATCAATATTTTCATAACGCGGTGCTAAAAAGGGCACTTTTTTGCACCTTGTTATGAAAAAAAAGTGTTCGTAACTTATGCGAGCAGTTGCCACCTTTTTTTATTCCAAAAAAGTCCTCATTCAAAAATTGTCAACTGCTCGCACTCGTTACGAAATATACTATTTTCTAATTAAATAGTTAATGGTAACAAATTATTATTTTTTTCCGGTTAAATTAAATTCCCAGCTATTTTCCTGTTTTCCAGGTTGGTAGGCACACTTTTAAGTGTATTATTAGAAACTAAAAACCGTAGAAACTGGGAACGACAGCTAGTTAACTATGTAATAAAAACTAAAAACTTAAAATAAATTTAAAAAAATTCAATTAAACATTGTTAAATGAACCGATTCTACAGAATTGTTAGTTAAAAGTATGAAAAATTCAAGTTTCTAAAGATATTAATTTGAAACCTTTTCGAAATTTGATTATGTCTAAAAATTCACCCTATACTGCTTTTAATATTCAATTTATTATTGTCTCAAATATTAACAGAAATAAATTATTAAGTCAATTTTATATTAGAAGATTCTACGAGAATTCAATTAAATAAATATAAAGGTAAATAAATAATTAAATTTTTGTGAAATTCTTATTAATTATGAAAATAATTGAATGTTTGAGTAAAATTTTATTAAAATTTTCCTTGGAACAATAATTGAATTCTTCTGGAAAATTTCATTAAAATAGTTGATATTAAAAATCATTGAATTGAAGAACATTTTTTAAAATAATTTTAGCTTCTCCAAAATTTAATTTTTTTAGTGTTTACTAAAATTCTTTTATAAATAATTTTTTTTCTATGTAAGTTCTTTAAAAGAGGATCGACAGCGAATTAAAAATGAAAGGATTTTTACGAAATTTTGAATTTATTAGATTTTAATATAATATAAATCATATTTAAGTTTGATATATTTAAAATAAAATGGGCCAAGATAAATTGAATTTAATTAATAGTTGAAAAATCAACATCATGCAAAGTCTTTTCATTTTTTTTATATTAAAAAATTAAAGTTTTCATACAATACTTTGTTTGACAAATTAAAATAATGTATTACATATTTTTATTGATTTCTAAAAAAAATTCAAAAATTATTTAACAAAATGTTAAATATTATTTAAAGAAAAGGTAAAAAATTTTAGAAATTTATTTTCTAACCACGTGTTTTAATAAAATTCTGATTATTTAGAAATACTGACATAAGTCTGATTATATTTATAAAGATTAAAAATACTACGATAGAAATTGAGCCACTGAATCGTAGAAGGGCACGTAAATTTTTTTTCACTAAAATCAAAATCCTTCAGGTCACTCAAAACTTTACTTTTAACTTTAAATATTTTATATGCGTAATGTTTTTTCCTTTAAGGATATGCATTCAAAATATTTAAACTCAAAAGTTGAATTTTGAACCCGTGTAGAAAAATTTCTTGTTGAACTATGTGCAAGATAAAAACTATATCGTAAATAACTCGTGAAACTATTCACGTAAATTTATATTGAAACGGTCTAGCTACTGTACAGTTTCACTTCATTAAGTGATTTATATTGTTAAACGTTCTTGGATCTGTGTAGTTTCACTACATTAACTACTTTAGGTTGTTCAACTATATAAATTCTGCCATATAAAATAAAATATTTAAATAATCAAAATCAGTAATTGTTTTGCATAAAAGCAATATACACTTTTCGGCGAGTATTTCTACCAAATAGGAAATTGTTCGCCTTTGAAAAAGTCCCGCGCTGCTTATGTTTAAAATTACTTAGGATAATTTGTCACCAGGGCGCGCAAGTTTCTTTTCTCGTTAACAAGTTGTTTTACCAATTATATATAAGAAGAGACGATTTCATTCTTAAACTTAAAGACAAATATTATTTTTGTCTGATTTTTATCACACTCAGTTTTTAATAGAGTGTTTCAATTAAATTAATTCCTTTTCCTGTATTAGACTAGTACTTTATTTTTTCATTTATTGTTTTGAACCACTTTGGCTATGTGTTGTATTAATGAAATATTAATTTCAGACATTGGTTCAATATTGGTAACCAAGAAATAACCATTCATAAATTTAATTTTAAAACGCTGGTAAATAATTAATATTGGTTATTAATATTGGTTCAATATTTGTTGTAAATAAACAACCAAGGCTTGGAAATTCCGGCATTTGCCTTAGATGTACATAAATTGTTCTAGATCGACAATATAGTTTTAATACAGATTCACAGGATTGTTCTGATATAGTAAAACTATCTAGAAACTTGATGTTCGTAACGTTACATTTCTAGACAGTTTCTATAACATTTCACAATACTGGAACTATACAGTAAATAGTAAAACTATATCGTTACGCTACAGATACGTGACAAATTTCCACACGGGAATGTCTAGGAGAGCTTTGATTTCGGTCAAAAAAAATTTACGTGCCCTTCTACGATCCAGCGGCTCAATTGAAGAGCAAGCGTCCAAAAGTTGTTAAGTCAATTTTTTAAAAAACATTTACTTTGCATTTAAAAATATTTGTACTTAACCACTTGAGCGGCAGGGCGTCAGAATTGGCGTCGGCGTTGAAGTGACAGAAACGGCAGAAAGGCGTCAAGACTTGACTCCGATTTTCTAATTCTGTTAGGAGATTTATAATATCAAAATACAGTATTCTTTTTTTAAGATTAAAGAAGTCATAAGTCTGTTCTTTTATATAAAAAAAGAATACTTTATTTTGATATTATAAATCTCCTTACAGAATTAGAAACTCGGATTCAAGTCTTGACGCCTTTCTTTAATTAATAAATAAAAATGCACTATTCAGTTCTTCTTCTAAACCAACAGAACATTCTTCTATAGGTCAAAAAAGTCTTGATTTTAATGGATGTGTCGAGTTCATTTAATAATAGAATATCTTTAAAATAAAACAAAATTATCTTGTATTGTTTAGAAACACTTTGAGAATAGTATTCAACTTGTAACGTCAGTTTTTGTAAGGATTTGAATTACATTGATCGTTTGACCAAAGCAATTAATATTTTTTTATTCTCTGTAAATTAATATTACGATAAAAAAACACATATGGATTTTATTCCACTAATTTAAAAAAAATATTTTAATATTGTAAATTTAGTGAAAAACTAAAAACAAAATTAAAATCTTTAATATTTTGCAAATTGTTTTTCTTGTACGTCATGGTGTAATCATTTTGTCATGGTATTGATATTTATTAATATTAAACTTTATAATTCAATTAATTCTCAGCACAAAAAGTATTTTTAATTTACTTAATTAAAAATTCTAAATTAAATATAAAATAATTTACAAATAATTATAAAAAATGCATTATATATACAGTTATTAAAAGTTAATACTTCTTTTATTTCAAAAAAATGAAAAACTTCTTTACTTTTGATTAGAAAAAGGTGAAAAGGGAATAAATCACAAAAAAGTGGGTAAAAGTGACAAATCAACAAAAAAATATGAAAAAAAGTGTCGAACATGAAAAGGAGACTATCTGTGATGCCTGCGATTCCTCAAATTATTGAAATTGTAGTTATAATTAATTAAATTTGAAAGTTATTTATAATTTTTAGGATTAGAAAATAAATAAATACTCACAAAATCTTGACGGATATCGGAGAAGTCCTTTCCATATTTATCAAGAGCTTCTTCGAAAAGATTTGCCTCCGAAGCACTCCATTCTTCCATTTCATCTCTACATAAAACCGGCCCCGAGCTTGGCACTAAAGATGACATGGCTTTTGCAACATCATAATTATGTCGATGAAGTGTGTCCATTGCATGAAACTATACCAGACAGATTATATTTTAATATTTTCTTTTCTACGAAAAGTTAACTTTTTTATTTAAATTACACATATTAATTGATTATTATTACAACAACTATGATAAAAAGATAATGTCTTTGCTTACTAATGTGATATCCCTGGATGCTGCTGCCGCTGACATGTGCAAAGAGGGTTGTTTTACTGAAGAAGAACAGTCTAGAGCTCTAGCGAAGGTACCTACTGATCGACTGACAACAAGAAACTGATCAATTTGACGATCCGTTAATGAATGACGTGGAGTCCAAATTAAAGTTTCTAAATCCTGTAGTCTACGAGGATCAACTTCTTTTTCTGCAGGTGTAAGTGATACCGGAGCGATTCCGTCTGCTTGATATCTACTACCCACTCGAATTTCACCTTTAAAGAGCATTTCTTTATAATTTAAGACCAGAGAGACTTGGGAAATTAATTCAGAAAAAGTTTGTTATTAACGATCTATGAAGTCAAATGTGAATGAATAGTTTATCGATCGATTTCATCCCCTAACTTGAAATGAACGATTAACAATATAATATATTCTAATTTACAGTAGATACTCCATTATCGGGACCCCTATTATCCGGATATTCGATTATCCGGACAAATTTAAAATTAAAAATTTTTTTTTTAATATAAAGTTTATATTATAAGGTCTCAAGCCGTTAACTTCTATTTTAAATTCAAAAACGTGAATTTTTACACGAAATGTTGCGTTTTAAAGTGTTTTAATTATTTAAAGAAAATGTTTATGTAAATATTTTGAAATATTTCTAACTAAATTTTTATTAATGTTGACATCAAAAGTTTTAGTTTGTTTTAGTCTTATTTTAATACATATGCAAATAAATACATAAAATTATGAATCAAAAATTTGTTTAATTCGTTCTTTACTCGATTATCCGGACAAGTGCCTGCATCCATTAGTCCGGATAATGGAGTCTCTACTGTATTAGATTTTTTTAATACATTCATTTCACACTAATAGACTTTTGTGACAGAATAATTAAATAACTAATAAACTTGATGAGGGCAGTCAAGAACGATAACACTTTAAAACACTTGTTTATTGGTAAAAATATTTATTTGTTTAAGATTTCATTTAATACAATCCTGGTTTTAATTTCTAGACTCACACGCTCTGGTGCTATTGCATCAATCTCTGAGCTCTTTCTCGCTCACGCCCGCCCTCTACTTCCGCCTCTACAAAAACCTAAACCCATTATTCTATTTCCGTGATGTTTTTTCTTGAATTTTTCAAATACGTAATAAAAATAATGTTAATAAACCGAAAACATTAAATAAATTAAAATTTCAACTAAGTAGTGACTTTGTCGATTTTGGATAGTGATAGGACACCCCATGGGGCTAAATCGGACACGGCCAATTAATTAAAGAATGAGATACAAATTTTCTTTTCTTTTGGTAAAAAAGTCAAATCAATTCTTCTTTTATTTATTTGTAGATAGTTCTATACAAAGAATATAATATAATATGTAAAATCGGTAATAATTATAATATAAAATAAATTACAGTTTTCAGGCTTGTCTGTTTGTTGCAACTCGCTTGCGAATTCGAGTTTTAAAATAAATTCTTTATTTATTTATTTATAAAGTGGTTCTAAGCAAAGAATATAATATAAAATGGTTAATTAATATAAAATAAATTAAAGAATTCAACGATTTTGTTGTTTTTAATCACGATGTCCGATTCAGGCCCACACCGTCATCTAATAATTAACCTGCAATATATTTTTTCTTCTTAATGTTTTCCATTAAACTTTTTTTCTACTAAACTCAGTACACCTTGAGCTAAAAGAAAAATGGCCGTATGATATTTGCATATTAATTTTAACCATAAAAACCCAAAAAAATGAAGAGATTTTTTTTTTACTTTTACCTCAAGAAATGACATTTTCACATATTAACGGCAACTATTATTACAAGAAAAATGACACGTCCCTAAAACATCATGCAGCATATGCATCACGAAATTGCGCGTTCATAGGTTATTTACACGATTTGAAATTCTTCACGGTTTCGGAAATATTTTACTTGTCCGGTTTAGCCCCGGTCTCCCCTATATTAGGGGAAAGGTGTACGAGATGATCCCCTGGGGCAAGATGATCCTCTCGAGTTTTCGAGAGCCTATTAGCGTTACCGTTCAGATAAAAACGGTAATACGTTGCCAATGACATACCTATGAATCAGTCAAAAACTGTCATGATAACACACGTCATTAAAAAAATTTTATTGGAAAAAGTTAAAATTTCATAGTTTTGATCTAAGGAAAGCTAAACTTTGAACTTAGGTAACTTTTGTTGTAGAAGCTGGAATTCAAAGTTCCTTGGGCAGATAGCTTCAGTATATCTTCAATTAAGTGTTCTGATTGATACTTTGGACTACCAAAGCTTGTAGGTTAAGTTACGAACAAATTAAAAATTAGTGTCATTTGGGGCAAGATGATCCCTCAATGGGTGTACAAAATGATCCCCTCTGATGCCCATATATTTTATCTCACCTCAAACTGAATTTTTTAGTATTAATAAAAAATTCAATTTTTCTCGCTTCTTATATGTTTTTGTTATGAAAACTAACTTATTTAATACAAAAAGTTAAAATCTACATCTATTATATTAATTTTCTTGATGTAGAAAATGACACGTAATTATAAAATAGGAAAACGAATCATGGTGAGTGTTCAAAAGCATTTATGGACTAAATAATGCATATATTTAATATTGATACACGTTATTCCTTCAATTTAGTCTCCTTTTACAATAATTGGGCTAAGATACACCTACGGATCATCTTGCCCATACCAGGGCGATCCTTTTGTAAGGTTTCAGAAAAATTAAATTTACTTGTTTAATATTAATTAGCTGCATATATTTCTAATCAGAAAAGTTAGATAGATTAATTATCTGCTAGTTCGTACAATAAAAACTCGAAAATGTTGATTTTTCTTTGAATAATGGTCATTCTCCCTTAGGGGGATCATCTCGTACACCTTTCCCCTACATCTGTAATTTTCGTGCTCAGTTTTATACGTAATTTACTTTTTCAAAATGGCGTCCATAAACTGCTTAGAGTACATTCACGAGACTTTTGGTAAACCCATTCTTATCTTTCTACATCCTATATGGCAGAGGTAGAGGTTTGTCTCTTTGTTGCAGAAGTTTGTTTCTTACTTTTTCTAAAAACAGAAAATGTAAAGTGAGACAAACTTATGCCTCTGTCATAGGAGAAAGAAAGACAAGAATGGTTTTTCTAAAAGTCGTGTGAATATGTACTCTTAAAGCTGAATTACTACGAAAAGACGTTTTGTATTTTTGTTTTTCTGCTGTTTTTAACACTTTCTAATGGTATAAACAAATTTAGAGAAAAAAAATTTTATCATATAGGTAAGGTTTTTTCCTAAAAAAAATGTGTATTTCAAAACGTGGGACAAGAACTTTTAACAATATGCAGTCGAAAAATTAAAAATTGATGGGATTGGCTTGAAACTTGAGAGACGAGGGTTTTTGGGGTCGCTGATGACGAATCTGAAGTCTGTTTTCAAAAATTCAAAATGGCGGATCCAATATGGCGGACGAAAAAATTAAAATTTGATCGGATTGGCTTGAAACTTGTTACTCGGGGGTTTATGAAGTCGCTAATTACAAATTTGGTGGCATATTTTTAAAATTCAAAGTGTCCGTTCTAATATGCCAGACACATAAATTAAAATCGGTCGGCTTGTCTTAAAACTTGTCATTCGGATGTTTTTGGGGACTCTGATAACGAATTTAGTGACATATTTTTGAAATTTAAAATGTCGGAGTCAATATGATGGACACAAAATCATAAACTGATTGAATTATCTTGAAACATGTTATTCAGGGGTGTTCAGAGTCGCTAATGACGAATTTCTTAACACTTTATGAAATTAAAAATAAAAAGTTTACCACAGTTGACATTAAATTTAAAGTGCATTTAGAATAAACTGCTGTATAATAATAAGGATAATAATTATATAAAAGGTATAATTATATTTTTTTATCTCACATGCACAAAAATGGCGCTTTTAGATAGCTGACGACAGGGCGTAAAGTCATTCATTTGTTCGACGGTATGAAAATGGCGACCATTTTCTCCCGTAGGCAAAAATAACAGCTGATCCCATGTGTAATTTTTTCCCAAGGGAGAAAATAGTCGCCATTTTCATACAAGTCGAACAAATGAATGACTTTACGCCCTGTCGTTAGCTTTCTAAAAGCGCCATTTTTGTGCATTAGGATGATCTGATCGATCTTTGATTTTTTTTATTTCGCAATTTTCAATCCGACATTTTGGATCCGCCATTTTGAATTTTTAAAACCTGATTTCAAGTTTTTAATCAGTGATCGCAAAAACATCGATTACATAAGTAATTGAAAGCTGTTAATAATCTAAATTTTTCACAAACGATTTTTTTTTATAAAATCAGCACTTTTTTCACTTTATTTGTTTATAATTATTTATTTATGCATAATTAAACTGTAATAATAACTTTGATCGTTAGATACATGCCTGCTTTGTAGGAAAATGTAAAAATTTACAAATAATATCTTAAATTACTTTATTTATAATAAATATACTGTACTGTTATAGACGTGTTACTTATACGTAACACTGTGACGCAAAGGGTTAAAAGAAGAACGACAAAGGATAACTGCTACTTTCAAGAAATGAAAGATGCACGCTTTTTTGCGCTTAATTGCTGTCTCACACTGTAAAGGGGAATAAATTCTTAAGACATTCTTCGATGCCGATTTTGGGCTTTTAATTGTTTATAATTTTTTTAAATCAAAGTTAACAAATTAATACACTCAAAGAAATGCTTTTGAGAATTCAGCCATAAACTTCTGGATAAGGACTTTGGTTGAACGTCATACAATCTGTCAAATTGGAACATAAGTTAGGTTATGTTAGACATGTGAAGTCTGATTCGCAGTTACTGTTCTCTGTTCCTGTCATTCGTGTAGCTGGATTAACTAAACTGTTTTGGCAGTTCTATTTCATTATAATACAGTCATTCATTCTGGCAGAATCAGCCATAATTATGGCAGTAATGACGGAAAATTTCTTTCAGTGTACACTTTTTTAAAAAAGGACTTTTATTTTTTTATTACGTTGCTGCACATGATCTAAATCAATTCAAATTTATCCAATATGACCACCAGATAATTAATAAAGCATAAAATAATTTATTTAAATGGTTATAAACAATATACAGCCCAACAATGCGCAGGGGCGGTGGATTGAAGAAGTAAATGTTTATTTTGACTAGTTAAAAGTTCTTGTCCCACGAAAACAGCAGAAAACCCCAAAATAGAAAACGTCTTTTCGTTTTGTTTTAAAGAAACTACAAATTTTTAAATATTCTTTCTAAGAACATAAATTTTAAGCTTTGACCCTCTCCAGTTTTTATATTTGTTTAAATAAATTAATAATATTTGGCATTTTTGATTGTATATAATAGGACTACTGTTTGTGTAAACTTTTACCTGATTGCAAACATTTCAAAGGACCTGGGTAACTTGACGTGGAACCCGTCACATATCACAAATGGAAAATTTATTTTATTTTGCCCCATCATGGGGCTAAATGTTAAATAAACATAATTTTGAAAAAGGGACAAAACATGTCGTTCACTCCAAGTACAATATACTTATGTTTAAAAACCATTTCGGAAGTTACCAAACTGGTTATTATTATTATTTTATATATTTAATTTTTTAATTATTATTTTTTATTTCTTGTTTTTTTTTATTTGATATCCTTCTTTTTTCAATTAGAAATTTGTTTTCTATTATGAGAAATGAAACAGTAGTAATTATAAATCAATTTATTTATATTTTTGTTACATTATATTAATCTTTTCTTTTTAAAAAATTAATTGTTTATTTATATTTTTATATGTTGTAAATTAAAATGCACCTAATTCATTGAAACAAAGGTTCACAATTTCTTCTTGAAATAAACTCAAGACAGCTCCATCTATTTCGTCTCCATTTAGAGTGTGAGGTGTGCTTTCTATGTTCTTTTTATTCTTCATGCTTATTTCTTATTTCGATACTTTTCGAGTTCAACTTTTTTTCAATTCGACCTTTTTATGTTGTTTTTTTTAGAATGGAAAAAGCCTGACCATGAAGCAGCTGAGCGTCTCAACATTGCCATACCCCCACTACTGAAGTTTTACCTCCTGCACGGAGAGAAATCTGTTGCTCTTAAGGTACCGTCCCATGTCTGCGTGAAAACGGGAAACGTAAAACGTTTAGCCAATAACATCTTCTGATCCAATGGAAATCATTCTGAAAGAAAATTCTTATTGGTTGAACGTTTTCCGTTTCCCGTTTCACGCAGACATGGGACGGCACCTTTAGCGCATGAGCAGGCCATATTAAAAGCGCATACACACCATCATGCTTAAATTGCAAGAAATCCATCCTGATTTTTCATGGATTTGAGCAACTGTGGCACAAGTGGGCAACAAGCTGTGCAAAGTTAGCACCGCCCTTTGCAAAATTAGATACAGACGTCTATGCAAAAAGCGAATCAACATGTCTCTAGCATTATTCGTAACACATTTCTCTCCGTGTGTTTCTAGCCTTCTTGGTATTTTAAAAAAAAGCACATTAATCGTTGAAAATTTACAAATATTGTATATGAAATAATTTCAAAAACGCATGTTCACACAAAAATGTTTGAAAGTTTCAAACATTCGTATATAGAATAATTTTAATTATATGTGTTTAAAAAATTTGTAAATTTACAATAATTTCAGACAAAAGTGTTTAAAATTTTAAAAAATTTGTATATAGAATAATTTCAATTATATGTGTTTGAAATATTAGTAAATTTACTATATTTTCGCACAAGTGTTTGAAATTTCAAATAATATATTTGTAAATTTAAAACCTTTTCATAGAAAAGTGTTTGAAAATTAAAAAAATTTATGTGTAAAATAATTCAATACACATTTATATCTAAAAATGTTGTAGGTAAATTTATAAATTTTTTTTAAAAAAGAACTTAATTATACGAAATTATTTCAAAGATAATATGTCTTCAATAATTCTTTAAATTAGTTTAAAACATTACTTTTAAGGAATTACATTTTCAAATGTTGAAATAACTTAAATTTTTTCTTAATCAATTTAATTAGTTAAATTTTTTTAAACTTGATAAGCGGACAACAGTTTTTCGGATAATATGATATAATTAATTAATATGGTTAGTTATTCTTTACTGATAAAATTTTAAAAACTGCTAAATGAAATAAAAAAGTATTTTTTTATAACAAATTTTCTGTATATAAAAAATATGTGTTAAGTATTTTTCAAACATATCAGAAATTTAACGGAAACATGAAGAGAAAAAAATAAGAATACTTTGAATCGGTTGGTGAAGAATTTTGAAGATATTGAATCTTTAGAAATTTAGAAGAAGTCAGAAAAATGGTATGGACTACATGTTTCTTACAACTAATGTCGCATTTCTATGCTAATATACTTTTTTTACTTAATTTATATTTATCTGTCCGTCAGATTCTTCCTTAAAGATTTATTTTAAGTTTCGTGAGCTTCGGGACTAAAGATTCAGAAGGTTGCCATTAAGAAGAGGAAGAATATTTTACGAAAAAGTATAAAAAACAGTTTAAAAATCTAGTAATAAAAATTTAATTTGCAGCGAAAATCAGAGTGCAGTGCTTTTTGTTTTATTAGACTTTTTTCTTTTATGTGGAAATAAAATTTACTTGCAGACTGAAGTTCTGTACTAAAAATATATTCAAAATCAACGAATTTATTGAAAGAAAAAAATAGTGACTCATAAAATAATTACCTTTATCAGCGAGTAATGTACGTTGAGCAGGATCAAAAACTAAACAATAGAAAAATGAATCGTCCTTATTGAGATAACTCAATAAAGATTCAGTTTCATTTAACAGTGTTACGCAGCATTTGCCTCTTATGTGCGTAGCGGGCATCGTCTCTACTTGGCGGGATAAGAAAAGTTCTCTGTGCTTCATTTGATGTCTCTGTTTCGAACTGAGTTCTGCAACACCTCCTGCCCCAACTACGCCTTCTTCCATCCCTAAATTTGAAAGAAACATAAGCTTAAATAAAAACTAATTTAATCTACATTTTCATATACAATTCAACATCATGCTGAAACAATAGGGCAGAGTCGGATAAATTCGTCTGTCGGATAAGTTCGTTTTGGGTTTGGTTTAGACCTAAAAAAATTTTTTACAAAAATTCTTTTAAAGACTGATGTACTACAAATATTCTAAAACAAACATTCTAAAAAGTAGTTTGTACACAACACATTTTTTTGAGAAAGTAATTAAGAAAAAACGATCTTAGCCGCCAACCGAACTTACCCGACTCTCCCCTACATAAACCAAGAAGAATAAATATGCGAAAAAATGTCAAATGTTGAAATATATTTGATCTGCAACATGTATGTTTTTATTTTTCAAAAAGTAATTTAATTTTTATAATTTTTTAAATACAATAAAAATGCAAAAATATTTTCATCATCAAAACATTATAATTGACAATATACAAGAAAAATGTTCAAAACTAGTAATGGCAACATTAAGACATAACAAGAAATTGCAAATTTCAATTATGTAAGAAAAAAAAGAATAAAAGGACTACAATAAAAATTTTATTTTCTTTGCAAAAATAAAGTCGACAAGTACACGGAAAAACTTTTTTCAAGAGTTATTACGAAACTTGTTCATGAACTCAGGATATGGGAAAAATTTAGGACATTTTTTTAGAAAATGTTCAATATTTATTCAAGAATTTTCAGGTGTTTTTCTAATGACTTGGAAATAATTGTTTTTGACGCTGCGACTAAATACTGCAGTAACTGCGCCCTAAAGAATTCCTGAATTATTTAAGAAGAACGATGTAGCGTAACCTATAGATATGGCCAAATCCATAAAACTTTTTATTTTTAAGAAATTTTTTTTTATTAATTTGTATGCACATAGATGTCCCTTTACATACGTGTTAAACAATCTGAAGTCGGTTTTTTAAAATTCAAAATAATGGCTCCATTATGACGAATGACAAATTAAAATAGTTGGATTTGATTGAAACTCGTTACTCGGGGATTTTTGGGGTCGCTGATTACGAATTTAAAGTTTAAATTTAACATGAGTAATTTAAGTTTTTGATTTTTAAGAATTCAACTTCTGAAATTTTAAGCATATTCTTAACTTAATAAAATTGATAGTTTTCAAAATCCTTGAGCGGCATACTGTTTTTTGAATATCTGTAAGGCAATGCTTCGATCACACTATACATAAACTTGTTTAAAGTAAAATTGTAGTTGTCCCTTTCAAAAATGTATAAATTTAAATAAAATCACGATTTCTATTAACATCTTTAAGTTGTTTCTACAGGAATACAATTATAGGCACACCAACGAAAAAGGTCTTAAAATCACTGAGAAAAATAGAGTTTGAAAAACTGGGAGTCAATATTGAAAAAACTGAACTCAGTCCAGTAAAAGTACATTAATTCATTTCCATCAAGCATCTTAGGGTATTGCGTATAGTGTATAGAGGGCCTTAGTTCCAAATGTCACTGTAAAGAGCATTGAAACACAGGCAAAGATTATAAGGTGCGCTGCAGTGTGCATAGTAGAGAAACTGGACTCAGTCCCCTACTTCGAAATTTTCACAATAAAGGAACGCAGGCGCGGAACCTGTCAAAATAAATGGCCGACGCGACGCGAAACGAGTGTTTCCTTTTATTCACTTCGTAGATTTTATATAAAAAAAACAATAAACAATCATTAAAAAAAAGAAAAATATGTTAAATGCACTCTTCATATATTCATATTCATTAATTCACAAGTTTTATTCTTCCCAACTCTTCATACTTACAATTAACAACTTAAACATATCGGAAAATCTTACAATCAAACGGGATTGAAACACCTACCTAACCATACAAACTAAATATACGCATAATTATAAATCGCACGCTTTTACATTAAGCATTAAGCCTCTCGGCTACGCAGTCGATAGGGGAAATTTCCTATTTAAGATACATCCCTTTCCATTGAAATAAATTATGTCATGAGTGTATTTTGATATGTAATTAATGTAAGTATGAATGTCAATAATATTCATAATATTGAATAAATAATATTGTCAACTAGTTTAAAGTTGATACGGTTATTAGAATTTAATAATAAATAAATAAATAAAAAACATTACTTTTTTCTTATTAACCTTGAAACCTTTTTTAAGTTTGACACTTCTCCATTAGTGAGAGAGAGAGAGAATAACTTGTGGTTTTCGAGTAGGTATCTACTTTATGTGCACGGCGTTTATTTTTCGAAAGAACTGGACTGAGTACTATTTGTTCAATATTCGTTTCTATTATTGACTTGTGTTTTGTACACTGCCGCGTTCTTTTAACAATTACATGAGAAAGTAATTTCTCTTTCCAATTTTTTATACTCTTATTCCCTCTTAGACTATATAAACAGTCTTGTTTAAGCTGATGAATGGGATAAATTGTGTTGAGTCCCAAACTGTTCAGCTATGAAACTTCTAATACTATAGTGTGTACCTGTCAAATATTATTCTATAAAGGAGTACTACACTGACTGCATAAATCATTTTTCCATTTTTCTCCGTGATTTTAGATTTTTTATTGTCAATTTAGAAACTTATTGAACTTTTGTTTTTATTCTACGCCGCACTAGGTATTTTCATAAGAAGACGTTTAATTAAATTTTCTTAAAAAGTGTCATCATTCAATCAAACCTTCATATATTTTCTTACAGTCGTAGCACACAAATGGGATAGTGAAAAAAGTTTGAAAACATACGTTTTTAGCTATTTTTCTTGTAGCTGAATTAATATTTTACACGCCGCAAAAATAAAAACGTTAATAATATATACTTTTCTGAGAGTTTCAAATGGAATTTAAGCGTTTTTTCAATTTTAAACTCATAAAATTAATTGACAAATTAATATTTTGTTCTAATACTGTACATAAATGTTACTTAGTATATAATTTAGGAAAATATGATTAAACAATAAGATTCAATCTAAAATAATACGGACTTTTAGGTGTTCGATTCAAGTATCATAAAAGTTAAGTTTCGTGGATTTGCCCATATACAGCGCCTGTTGGCTTAAATATGATTCAATGTCATAATATAATATCGTAACGCGCCCGGCAGCTGAGTGGAATAAGGCGGAGAGATGTTTCTCTGTATCGACGTCTCAAGTTCGAATACTCGCGCAGGAAAAATTTTTTCTTAATTTCACATTTTTCTTATATTAAATCAGTTCAAGAATTCTTAAAGAAAATTCAACAAGTTGTCCAGAAATTAACTACAGTTCTCCCCGAACAGCTTAAAATAATATTTCATTCTACGGTTCTGTAGTATTTCTTGTTTTTTTCCATATCCTAGGTTCTTGAACAAGTTTTGTAATAACTCTT
Organism: Leptopilina myrica (nomen nudum); assembly: GCA_032872475.1. Taxonomy (NCBI): domain Eukaryota; kingdom Metazoa; phylum Arthropoda; class Insecta; order Hymenoptera; family Figitidae; genus Leptopilina; species Leptopilina myrica (nomen nudum). The sequence continues at coordinate 13,438,390 of CM065462.1, read as the reverse complement.
AAAAAATATTTTTCGTGTACAACTTGTATTTATACATGAGGCATTTCTTTATCAAGTTGACTACTGCTTCACTCCATTTCCAATTTGATCCAAAAATATTTTTAATTTTCAAATTTATGGTAAAAATGGCAACATTTTTATTGCAGTGAAGCCCTTTTTAAATAATACATATTTTTTGTCAAAAAAGAGGAAAAAACAGATTTCTGAAGTTGGTCGATGCTGAGCATCGGAAAGTATTTTTTTATTTTTAGTAATAAAATTTTAACAAATTTCACTTCTTTCATATATCTAGGAAGAACATTTTTTTAAATACCCGTTTAACCTCAAATTATGGGGAAAAGAGAGTGATTTTTTTCGGTTTCGTATAAAAAAAATATTTTTCGATGCTGATCATCAATGACAATTTCGGGGACATAAAAAAATGATATTCAAAATCCTACGAGGCCTCCAACATTAAATAAGATGAAAACTTTACAAAATTTCATGCTTTCTCATAAAATTCAAAATGTCGAATCTAATATATCGACCAGAATTTAAAAAGATTATATTTTTTTCAACCTGATTATTATTTACATTTTTTCAATTTCATCTGATTTTCAAAATTCACAATGGTGGATTTAATATAGATAATTGAACTGAATAATTTTGATCAGAGTGTCCAGCTAGGACTGAGAAAAAAATCCCTTGACTATTTACTAACCTTATTTATGCTTTCTTGGGACAAAGGCAGTCTTCGGCGTTCAACCGGTGCTAACACCGAGTTAACGCAAGTCCAATCATTAATAATATTTATAAACTTTCTGTTGGAACTAACCAATCAGGATTAACTCGGTGTTAACACCGGGTGAACGCCGAAGACAGACAAAAAATATAAGGGAGAGTCAGTACTGTCGGTCCATCGCGGGTTTCTTAGTCATATAAAAGTGGCGCCATCTATCATTGTATGTAAATACTTGTTAGTGATAACTTTGAAACCGCGTAACATCAAAGCAGGATTTCAGGTAACAGGAATTTTTCCCTATAATCCCCATATTATCGCGGATTCTGATTTTATCAAGGCCATTCTCAACGTGGAAGACGAGCACGTAGAAACCGAAGAGACGAATCAAGAAGACTAGAAACAGGAGGCCTAACTCCGGTAGTGGGAGTACGTGATGGTTTGGTTTCCAGAAAGAAGCTGAAGAGTCATAACCCGCTGTAATTAAAAAAAGTAGATATTCATTTTATCGATTTATATATGTATATACAAATCAGTGTTTAATGTTTATGCTAAATTACCACACTGAGAGAAGTCCAGGGCTTAATAGTTCCCGCTAGACGTCGCTATAAGCTACTCTGCTTGTCGCGTTTGAGATGTCTCGAATCTAGGGCTCAGACACCCCGAATCGGTCAAACATTGTTCCCGCATGTGAGAGACAACTCATGGCCGACACTAAAAGTTGTAAGTAATCCCGCTTCGGGACGTTCCACGTTTTTTATCGGGGCTTGAGACGTCCCGATCGAAGGTTCACATAAGAACATTCAAAATGATCACTCAAGCCTTGCACGGGACGTATTAGTTCCCGGACTTCTCTCAGTGCACCAGGAGGTAAATTAAAAGTAGTTTGCTCAGAAGGCTACCGCGTCCCAGGACTTGTTCAGTTTGCTCGGCCTCTTTCGGGAAACTATATTCGTACGTATTCGGCCTGTACCCCCACTACCGGAGTTGGACCTCCGAGACGAATGAAGACGTGCAGAGACGAATCGTAACTTTGAATGGTGGCGATGGTAACATTAAAAAAAAATTACCGTTTCGAATGAACCGTCAACCTCGAAGTCTCAAACATCGAATTTTCCGTTAGTATTATTCACTATTGAGTCAATGAAATCAGCAACACCCACTAAAAAGAGCAATCGGGGACGGCGAGCGATGTCCACCACGATATTGACCCCCCCCCCGAAAATGTTTCCGAGTTGCGTAGAAAAGAAGAAATACGAGCTGCCAAAGTAATTAACCTTTAAAGGGCCGGGGTGGCCACCATTTTTGTTGTCGAATCATTTTATTGAATTGACTTCTTATTTATAAACTTTTTTGTAATAAAGAAGTACTAAAATCTGTGCAAATTTGCCGGCCCTCTAAAGGTTAAATTATCCACAATCGCAACTAAAAGAGTTCGACCAGCAGAAAAAACAGCTACACAGTCTTCTTCAGATGAAGACGAAGATTTTCGTTACAAAATTACACGTGAACGAGGACGACCACAGAAAAAATCAGCTAAAAACTTTTCTTCTGGAGAAAATTAAAACTTTCGCCACAAAATCGCACCTAAACGAGGCGGACACCAAAAATATCAGGTAAACAATCCTCTTTTGTAAAAATCGAAGACTTTTGCCGCAAAGCAATAGTTCAACAAGGTCAATTACAAAATAGAACAGCCTTTTCGGATGAAGATTTTTGTATTATATGCTTACAGGAGACACAAAAAACTGTATATTTCAAACATCTTTGATTAAAAGAGTCTAGTTTTTTTCTTTAGTAACTAGATGATATTTTATATAAGAAAATGATGAATGAATCGTAATTATTAACAGTGATTTTGAGAAAATTGATATTTAACCATAAAAATATATTAATGAAATGTTTTAGTATCGAGAAACAATTTATTTATTTACTTTAATTTTAAAATGCATTAAATGGTTTTTTAACTCAAAAATAATTTAGCAGTAGATTAGAAAACAAACAATCTTAGGTTAAATATCAAAGGATAACATATAAAAACATTTTTCTGTATTAAAAGTACCTCAGATGGAATTTTTCTTTTATGAAAACGTCAATGAATATGTAATAATGCAAAAAAGTGAAATGTGAAAAAAATCCGAGTTAAGAAATTCACTATTCAATTTGACACTCCAAAATTTGTATTATATTAAAAATGTTTTCATGTAATCGATAAAACCCGATGTCCAGGCATTTTGCGAAATGCCTAAGAATCATATCGACGCCTCCCGTTCTTATAATGCTGATTGAAAAGCGAATGCAAGATGATTCCTATTCACTTTTTGTGCAAGATAATGCTTATTCGATTTTCCGTGCAATAAAATGTTTATTCAAAATTGTGTGCAAAACAATTGCCACTGACAGAACAATAAATGAAACCCTAAATCTTCCTATTAATATTAAATTGCAATTAAATATCTGAGAATTTCAGTACGTGTCTATTGTTATAAGAAACTTTAAACACGGATCCTATCACACGTATTAAGAAATATTTTTTAAGCAATTACAATTATAAATTATACTGAATTGAAAATTTTATAAAATTCATAGAATAAGCTCATTTCAGAATGTACATTTTCGCATAGAATTTAACAAGGCCTAAGGCAAAACACGAATTGGGCAAATTAGAAATTTAATTACAGTAAATTGTGTATTGATCAAAGACCAATACTGATACGAATCTAAATAAAAAATTCTTAATTCAATTGCCTGATCGAATGTAAATGAGATATTTATTTAAAATGCGCAAATATGACGAAAAGCTATTTAATCTGACACAATTGTGATTCAGAACTAAGTTTGGCCAATTTTCATTTGTTCTTTGAAAATTGGAAAAATATTTGACCTATTTTTAATTGTTTTTGATGAATCGTAATAATGCGTTTAATTAATTTTTATTTACTTTGTGAGTTTTAGTAATTTTTTGTTCAAATTTAATGTTTTTTATGATTCGTAACACTAATAGTCCTATATTAATTTTTTTATACGATTAATAAAATAAAAAACTGATAAAAAGTAATTTTTACATGACTTTTCCTGTTTTTGTCCGCTCATTTTTTGATGCACAGAAGAAACATTCCACTTTAGAAGATATTTCCAACCATAAGTGAAACAACTTAAAATTCGGCCTAAAACGGAAGTTATTGGCACAAGTTAAAAAATTGTCCCGACCGTACTGACTCTTCCCTAAATACTAACTTATTTCACAAAAAATTAATATCTAGTGATAATACCAAATAGTAATAAAAACCATTTAAAGACGTTCTATGGATAATTGAATAATGAAACAGATTTTGATATAACTGCACTGAGAGACCTTTGGGACTGCAGCGGAACAACATATTTGACAGCAGCTCCACTATGGTTTTGGTTCCCCGCAGGAGAGACCTTTAGGCCTGAGCACAACTGCTTCGCGAACGCAAAGCATGAGTTAGAAAAGGGCACAAATACATCTCTGTCCTTTTTCTAACCCATGCATTGCATTCGCGAACCAAGTGTGCGTTAGTCTTTTGAGAAGTCTATCTTCCCACTGTCAAAATATTTCGCTTCCCACTGCATGGGAGATCTGATTGCCCGTCACTGAGTGCGCAACGTTACCGGTTTCGATAGACAAACTTCTCAAAAATTTTAGAAAATAACAACTGGGTACGTGGATTTCTCAGTTTGGGAGTGAAGAAAAACAAGTTTCGTGGTAGCACTAACGCGCCACCTTTTCTTCATAATAAGTTTCGGGTGAGCAGACTGCACGGAGAGAAATATCTAGTCTTTTTAGCATGAAAGTTCTTCATACTACGATTGCAAGAGACCTATGCGATTTCGGTAAAAGTTTTCTGCAATGTGATTGGTCGGCCCAGGCTCTGGGCGTGGCCTAATAGCCAGTTGCAAGAGCCTAATACCGAAAAAGCATAGGATTCTTGCAATCGCAGTATACTGTCTTGCAGTTAAAGTATACTAACATTTCATACTTTTAAAATACAAAGCATTCATGCTATAAACGATTGATTTCTCTCTCCGTGTACCTATAGGTTTCTCCGTGTGCCGTACAATTTTGGGCGCGTGACTGTTCAAAATGTTGTTCAGCATCTTACTGCAGTAGTAGGGATGCCGTCTTTGGCTTGTAGTTAAGCAACTTTTGAACTGTCACGCGCCCAAAATTGTACCACAGCAACTCAAAAGTATACTTCTGTAGCGTACCAACAGAATGGTTAGTAGTAGCCTATTGAAAGTCTGCTGCTGACCCAAAGGTCTCTCAGTGTTGATCTGCTAAAGTTAAAACAAAGGTGTAGTTGAATTTTTCAGACCTCTACACGGACAAACTTTTTTCAAGAGTTATAACTAAATTTATTCAAGAACTCAGGATATGGGAAAAATTTAGAACTTTTTTTATAAAAGTTCAATATTCATTAAAGAATTTTCAGGTGTTTTTCTAATGGCTTGGAAATAATTATTGTTCTTGACGCTGTGACTAAGTACTTTAGTCACTGCGCGCTGAAAAAGTCTCGAACTATTTAAGAAAGAAGACGTAGCGTAACCAATAGTAGGATTGGAAAAATCGACTTCGATTTACGATTAAAATCGAATTTCTACTGTTAAAAATCGATTTTTTACAATCGATTCTCAATTACTATAATTGATTGTGATTCGATTTTAGTAATCGATTTTCGGGCAACTACACGAAGAAACTTTGTATACTAGTTTATGATAAACTCACTATGTGTTTTTGGTAAAATGACTACTAAAGTGGGGAAAAATGCGACGGTATCAATATTTCGTAGTCTGACTATTAAAACACGGAACAGAACCAGACTTTTAAAATTTAGTAGTCAGTTGATGAAAATTTAAAATTCATGATTTCACTAAAAAACAATGTCGAATGTCAGTGACAGGGGCAGACTGTCGCCATCTCATACTAATAAGTCAGGTAGAAATCTATTTTACCTATGACGATTGATAACTTATTTGAACGCAACATAATCTAATGCCTAACATACTGATAAAGTAACGCACACTTTAATCGACGGAACGCATATACAATTCATAGCAAGAAAGTAAGTCACTGTTCTTATATACTAATCCAAAACATTGTATTGACACTTGGGAGAAAATTTGTTAAATGCTGTATTAAATAATATTTGTTTGTTAAATGAAATTCACAAAAACAATTATATTTAAAATTAATAAGGTCAATTTTTGAAATGGACAGAATTATCATTATTATTTCGTAAAATTATTTATCCTTTTGATTAAATTTTTATGCTTTGCAGAAATTTATAGCTAACATTTAGAATAAATATTTTTTGTTAACTTAAAAGTTTATTTCTTGCATATATTGTGAAATATATTAAAAAAAGATTAAATTAAATAATTTTAAGTTAAAAACTATGAAATCAGAATAAGTTTTCTTTATATGTATTTAAAAGAAACATTTCAATTTATTATTATTAAAAAAAATTCACATTAATGCGGCAATTACAATTTTCTCCGTTATTAAAAATAATTATGTAAACATAGAGAAATTTAGAAAAATCCTCTTAAATAAAATTGTGAAATATATCTGGCAGTGTTGAAATTTAAGTAGTATATCGACAGATCGATATTGAAAAATACAGAAAATACCGAAAATACGGAAGACTTGTTGACACATAACCTCACATTTACAAATTATACTTTTTAACATCTGAGATGTTAAACCACAACATCTAGATGATATGCATTAGCATCCTTTTTTAATATCTAATGCATTAAGATTCTTAATGCACATGTATATGAGAGACTAAATACTACAAAATACTACTAAATATTACAAAAAAAGAGATCATATGTGACGCGATCTGAAGAAAGGGACCTTAGAAGCAAAAAATTGTAGGTTATGTTTGCAATTTTTGAAATAAAAATAAATAAAGAGAATCAACTGACAATATAAATCATTGATGATTAGGTTTTCACTATAATTGAAATATTTATTAAATACTGATTTTAATTTGCAATAAGTAAAAATAAACTTTGAAACAAGAAAAAAGTGACTCTAACATAACCTTAAAGTGATTTGCTTCTAAGGTCCCTTTCTTCAGATCGCGTCACGTATAGTATTATAAAAACTTCTATTAAATTATAAATCTCGTCTAGTGAAGTTTTTCCGTGTACGATATTAAATAAACCGTAATATAATGAGCAGTGTAAAACGAAACTTTTATTATTTATTATTGTGAGTGTTGTGACACAACGAGCTTGATCACAGGAGTTAATTATTTTATAATCTATAATCCAACCTAAAAAATCCTAATCCTTTGTTAATATGGCAATCCATGAAAGGAGAATATCCCCATGTGTACAAAGTTGCTATAAAATACCTACCAGTGTTAGCTACGTCGGTGCCTTCTGAGAGACTCTTTTCTCATGCTGGTATTATATCCAATAAACTGCGTAATCGGATTTCTCCAAAACATCTCAACCAATTAATATTTTTACGAAATTTAGATCAATAGTGGTTTGAGATTTTATTTTAACATTACGCAAGTTATACATTCTTTAAAAGAGAAAGAGAAAAATAAAATGTAATTTTATATTGTTGAAAATAAATATTCTTATAATACTTTTATACAAAAAAAACCTTTTTCTTTATTTATAATCTTCAATTTAAAAACAAAATTTTAATCTCAAAAAAATCGAAAAATGATGGTTGATCGAAAAATCGAAAATGAGACTCTTAGGTGGCGCCACGTTCTATGGCGTTTAACATAGTCTCATTTTGAGATGCAACAAAAATGAGACTGGGTTTTTTGTGTGTAAGGGTTACACGGTTACACCTCTGCAGGCTGCCTGCCTGCGCAAGCAGGAGCAACGTGAGTAAGGGAGAAGTTTGAAGTCACTGACTCTCTTACTCTTATACGTTACCATGACAACCTGCAGGCAGGCAGGCTGCCTGCAGAGGTGTAACCGCATCCTAAGGCGGAGCGATCTTGAGTCTCGAGGTCTTAAGTTCGACTACTCACGCGGGCAAATTTTTTTCGTTAATTTTACATTTTTCTATTCTTAAATCAGTTCAGGACTTTTTTAAGAAAATTCAACAAGTTGTCTAGAAATTAACTACAGTTCTCCCCGAGCAGCTTAAAATAATATTTCAATCTATGGTTTGCTAGCATTTCTTGTTTTATTTCCATATCCTGAGTTCTTGAATAAGTTTTTAAATAACTCTTGAACAAAGTTTTTCCGTGTATGTACCTATGAAAAAGTTATAACCATTTTTGACTTTCAACATTTAACCCTTTAACACCCGAGCACAACAGAGAAGACGGATAAGCGAATGAGACACCATTCTTAGGGTTTTAGGGATCGCTGCTTAAGAATTTGATGTCAAATTGAGAATTTGACAGCTGTCAAATCAACTGTCAACATTTATAAAAGTGATTTATTTTGTATAAAAGTCACTTTAAAATGGTTTTCGGGGTCGCCGACCACGAATTTGATAGAAAATTGACAGTTGACAGCTGTCAAACCAACTGTCAACTTTGATAAAAATGATATTTTGTTTTTGACAAAAATTACCAAAAAAAGATTTTTAAGGTTACTGATTATGGATTTAGTTTTATAAACACAATTTGACTTGGTTCCTTATGGTAAAGGAAGTCTTGTGCTTATTATGCCACCTGCGCATTGTCAAACCCGAAATAAGCGACCCTATATGACAGCTGTCGAACTGTCTGTCAACTTTTACAAAAGTAATTAATTTTTATATAAAATGTTCTTAAAAGGTTTTTTATAAAAAACCTTTTGTCAAACCCTTTTAAAGTGACTTTTATAAAAAATAAATCACTTTTATAAATGTTGACAGTTGGTTTGACAGCTGTCAAATTGTAAATTTGGCATCAAATTCGTTATTAGCGACCTTTAAAACCCTGTTACGATTATTTTTATAAAAAATAAATTATTTCTCATAAAAGTTGACAGTTGGTTACTACACTGAAAGAAATAATTCGCTGGTACAGCTAGAATTATGTCTAGTTTTCCCATAAGGAATAGGTAATAACCTGATACCAGCTACTGACATAAATTATAGGTAGTTCAGCTATACTGATCGGAGCGTTACACATTCATATGCCAACGTCAACACACCAATGTGTAACATAACCTATATGGATTGCTAGTTCGAACCAAAACCACCAAACATACACGTTTCTCTGTTCTTTCCAAAGCCTTTCTTTCAGTGTATTCGGGTAATGTAAGATATTTTGTTGTCTTAGACGCCATCTGGGATGCGCCATTTTTATATTTTTGTGAATCTTTTAAAATTAAGACCATAATTGTATTCCTTGGTCCAAAACACTTCAGATAGTGTGCTTCAAAAATTTTTTTGGTTACTAGCGTCATTATATGAGCTTACCGACTTTTTACAAAAGTTTTTCCTACTTACATAAACTTTTTATTATTTTTTTAAAGTAAAAAAATTATTCTATATCTGTTAAAACAATTGTAAAGTTGTAAACAAATTTACGTTTCTTCTAATAATATCTACCAACTAATAAAACAAATTTTATCTGCTTAAAATTATTAAGTTCTTTGAAAATATTAATTTTTTCAATAAAATTTGTTCGACATATTGAATTTTGAAAATCCTTAATCAGATATGAAAAACCACAAACGTTTTTAAACTCTTATTGTAAGAAAAGTATTTTAGTTTATTTAAAATTGTCCTTTCGAGAAAAACACATTTAAAGTTATCAAGTCCGTCATTTTTATTTTTGAAAAAAAATTTCAAAATGTTTATGAGTTTTCAACTAATTTAATGTTGAACAATGCCATATAGTTTTAATATATAAAACATTAAAATATATTGATCGCAATATAGAAAAAGACAAAACTTTTGTAAATTTTTTTGAAAAAAATCTATTATATGAATCTATTATTATTATATATAAATCTATTATTATGAATACAAGAAATATCTTTTTTGAACACCTATCTATAAAAAGTAAAATCTAAGATTGTAAAGATCATGCTAAACTCAACATGCTTGATTCATATTTTTTAAAAATTACTTGTTTTTGTTGGCAAATATTTTGAATTTGTAAAAAATATTAAAAATTAACTACAAAATTAAATTAAACAACAGACCTACTAAATTAAGTTCAATTAAATAATAATTACAAAATGTGTTTTGTGTAGAAAATTAATTTATAAATCATGATAATAACTGGAAATAATATTTAATATTTGTCTAAAGAAAAGGGTAAAGAAAAATTTGACACGCCAAGTTTGTATGTAATCGACAAAACCCGATGTTCAGGCATTTTGCGAAATGCTTAAAAATCATATAATAAGAAAAACGGATAATTGTATACTATAAGGCCCAACACGAATTGGGCAAATTAGAAATTTAATTATAGTAAGTTGTGTATTGATCAAAGACCGATGCTGATACGAATCTAAATAAAAAATTTACATTCAGTTTAGTTTTGTGTCGACCCGAAACTAAATTATCAAAATGAAATTAGCTTCGTGTCGACTTAAAACTAAAGTCTGAAAAACATAAATATTTAATGTCAATCAAAAGATCAATACAAAAAAAACATTTGAAGATGTAATACACATATAAGTTTTATTTAATTATTTAAAAATTGTTTCTTCCCTAGTCCTAGATACTCATATTCAAACTCTGACAGAACAAGTCGAAATCTGCTTTTCAAATATTCAGAAAGATTTCGGTCTATCGCTTAAAATTTTTGGATTTCAGTGAGTTCCCGCATACTAAAGAGCTCGTTTGACATCCTTTCAATTTGATAAGTGTACCTATTACTGCGTTTAAAAAAATATTAATTACTATTTCAAAGTAGGGTAAACCAGTCAGTAGTCGTCCATTTAAGAAAATCTTTTAAATGAATACTATTTAAAAAGTGAAATTCATATTTGTTTTCAAATTTTTTTTGGTGATATTGTTCCTTACGATCACACAAAACTATTAAACTAATCATGTTCATGAAAAAAAATTTGTTTATTCGTTAAAAAAATAGTAAATAAAAAAGTAGGAATATGACAGTGTCGACCACCTTCAAAAACCGTAGGAAATAATTTTTTTTCAATTACAAACGCTTATATTTGTTTATGATAATTTTAGAAATGATTAGTAACAAACAAAATTTTTTTATCTCATACGGTTTTGTAGCTGTTCGTAAGTTATTTTAAACCTTTCTCATAATACAATTCTTAATAATAAATAATGTCTATATATAATTATAATAATAATTTTTAACAGCTAAAGTTTATTTAAATAATCTATTTTTTAAGTAATACGAACCAATATTTTATAAATTGTAAATTCATTTCTATCAACGTAAATGTCGTCTTTTCTATTGAAACTATGTCTTGAGGGGTATTGCACAGAAATTGGTACACTTATTCTACATACAATAATTTTTGTTGTTGTTGATAGATTTTTAAATTTCTTAAATACAAGTAATAATAAAATCTTCTTCAAGTTAATAATAATTATTTCTTCATCGCAAAAGATTTTCATTTCTAAACCAACATTCGCTGGGATTTACGCACTGTTCAGACAGCTTAGTTTAAGTAAGCAAATTTTTCTACAATGTGTCAGTATAAAGCGGGGACTCACTGTATGCAATTCTGATTAAACAAATTCCGAGGTCCGTCAAGTTAGAACCTCTACAATTAAATTTTAAATAAGTTATTATTATAATTAGCTTAGTTTTATACATTAATAACGCAGAACTTTACATTAAATTTATTTATCCATGGAACATATTATTTTTAAATATTGATATAATCAACTAGTTTTCAATTTTATTATTTTTCCTTAAATAGGAACCCAGACGGTCATATGAGAAAATTTCCATAGGGAATATTTATTTAGTATCAACATAACAATAACTAAAGTTTTATTTTTCATATTTTCTCACAAAATTTTTAATGATTTAAAAGTCCAAGTACTTATGTGTTGAAGTTAACGGTCACTACGAAGCAAGCCAAAGGAAAAAAATTATAAAAATTCTTTTAAAGTTTTCAACAGCAAGGCTGTCCTCTTCAGAAACGTAAACGCTTGACTCGTAGTGATCGTTAACTTCAACACATTTTTACTTAAAAACCGAGTGATAGAATCATTATTAAATTAATTTGTCCTAGTACACTAAAGAAAACAATTTTTTGGAGCTTTTTACAGTTGCGCTGTTTTATTTATTTGTCCAGCGAATTTATTTAAATAATAATTTAATTAACCCTTTAACGCCGGGAAGGACACATATTTTACTCAACTTTCAGAGCCATCGTTCTTAACTATTTCGTAATAGTTTCAGTTTAAATTTTTAAAAAATTTTATTTGTGAAAGTTGTGAACATTTTTCCGTAAAAAACTGAAAATTTTAACTTTTTTTTGTAAAAATGTATTTTTTTAAGATAACAAGTAAGAATTTGCAGGTTTCCACTCAAATAGGTAATAGTAGTTGAAGATTTGGATCAAATTTTTTTCAGTATATTGATTCATCGTTCCAAAACTTTCAACACATCAGAAATAAATTATTGATTAAATAGTTATTTCTTTAAATATTCTAATGGTAGACGAACTATTATCCGTGACAGATTTTTAAATAATACATAAATAAATTTAAAATGATATAGCGCGTCGAATTCGAGTCGTTAAAAAACATCAACATTTTTTTGTGGATTAAGAAGGTGAGACTTTTTGATATGTTCTTGTCACAAAAATAATATACAACATTTGGAAATGTTTACTTTGGAGGACAATCCTATTAAATATAGATTTTACCAAAAACCAAGTATTGTCTGTCATATTAATTCCACCATTTTTAATTTATAATATTTCACATCAGATTCTTAGTCAGCGACCCCAAAAACTCAATAATAATGAGAAATGAGTACAAAGTATATTTTCTTCATTTTGTATTTTCGAAATATAATGACAGATTCGTAATCCAAGCGTAAAAAACCGACGAGTAATAAATTTCAACAAAACCCAACAATTTTTTTAATATTCGATCGCCATATATTGGATCTGCCATTTTGAATTTTGAAAAACTAATATCAGATTCGTAATCAGGGACCCCGATAACCCTTGAGTAGAAAGTTTCAAACATATTTTGTTAAACCCCTCAAAAACCCCTAAATACAAAGTGACATGACATGATTATCCAAATTTATTTTTAAATTCGTGCACTAGACTCTAATGTACATTAAAAAAATGTCTTCTATCGACATTTTAAAGCCGCCATTTTGAAATTTTTAAATGTACATTTCGCCATAATGAAGTTTGGTTTTTGCGGACGCGATATTTGTAGGTTTTACGCATGCATTCTTACTTGTTATTTTAAAAAAAATTCATTTTTCCAAAAAACAGTTAAAATTTTCAGTTTTTTGACGGAAAAATGTTCACAACTTTCTCAAATTAAATTTTTTTTAAATTTAAACTTCAGATTCTGAAAGAGCGATACACGAAAAAACTTTTTTCAAGATTTATTATGAAATTTATTCAAGAACTCACACTCAGAAAAAGAGTTGGCTGCCATAACCAATTAAATAGTTGCTATAGCGCGATCCAATTAATTGGTTAGCACATCCAACTATTGGATACTGTTTCCATGCGAAAAGGTACCCCTGCAGCCGAGTGGCATAAGACGGAAAGATTTTGTGTCTCGAGGTCTCAAGTTCGACTACTCACGCGGACAAATTTTTTTCGTTAATTTCACATTTTTCTATTCTTAAACCAGTTCAAGACTTTTTCAAGAAAATTCAACAAGTTGTCTAGAAATTAACTACAGTTATACCCGAACAGCTTTAAATAATATTTCAATCTACGGTTTTGTATCATTTCTTGTTTTTTCCATATCCTGAGTTCTTGAATAAGTTTCTAAATAAGTCTTGAAAAAAGTTTTTCCGTGTAAAAACTCTATAGGGATGGATACCTACCAAATTTGTAACTTACAAAATCGTTAAGAACAACGACTCTGAAAGTTAAGTAAAATATGTGTCCTTCCCGGCGTTAAAAGGATAACTAAATTATTTTATTTTCCCATTTTTCGAACTTTGGGAATCCCAGTTTGGCCTACATTGGCGCTCAATCCCAGTTTGGGCGACTTTGGGTGGATTTCCACACGGGATACGTGGTTAACAATATTTAAAGTACGGAAAAGTTTCGGCAAAGTACGGGATCATGAAAATAGGTTTCTTGGGAAAATGTTAGAATGGAGAAGTAAACCAAAGTTTTAAATGCGAGTTTTATGAATATGTAATGTTCGGGGCAAGTACGTAAAAGTACAGCAAAGTACGGAAGAATAAAAAAAATTGTTTTTGGAAAATATTTAATCAGAAAGGTCCAGGAAAGTACAGCAAAGTATGGGAGAGTACTCTCTAAATCTGAATATGTTAAATTTCACTTTTTCTATGTTATAAGTCGTCTTCTCGATCAATAAATGCATATACACTTTGAAATAAATGAATTTTCACACAATCAGATTTAGAGAGTAAAAAAAATTTTTTTTTAAATTATTCAATCAGAAAACTAAAAATCTGTATTTTTGGAAATCGGAAAAATGCGGGAAAATACACTAGTGTATTAGAGAGTAAAATAAATTTTTTTAGGAAATATTGAATCTAAAAATTAAAAACCTGACATGTACTTTTCGTACTTTGACAAACACCAAAAAATCAGATTTTTAATTTTCAATTATTACAAGTGTATATAAAAAAATATAAAATATTTCATATAAAATATAATAAAATAAAATATAAAATAAATATAAAATTTAATATAAAATAAATAAAATTATAATCATTTCCATTTAATAATCATGTTTGTTAAGCTATGTTTGTACTGCGTACTGAAATAAGTCTGATTTTATTTGTAAAAATTAGACACACTACGATGATAATAATTGTTTTGGTACAATTAACTACTAACTTTAGCGCGCGTATCCTATGCTAGTTGATTATTTATATTTAATTGTGGAGGTTCTAGCTTGAAGGACCTCAAATTCAGGAATATCTTGAATGTTTGTAAGTTACTTACATAATACAATTCGGACCAAGTATCCTTAGATTTATTAGATCTTTAGATACTTTACTAGAAGTTATAATTGTATACTGAAAACGGCAAAGATGTAAAAAAAACAGTATTTAAACGTTTTAAAAGCGATGTATTAATTCATCAATGGTAGAAACTAAGAATTTCAATCATTTAAGATAATTAATGCTTTTAAGTTATTCAATTTTTTAAATGAATTAAATTGTCTATTTCGTCTTCAGCTATGGCTTCAGCTTCTTTTGAAAATTTACATTTTTATTACTGTTCTTTCGACGTTTATATTTTTATTTTCATGTAGGATATAAAAATGTAACATATTAAAATTGAAGGCAATGAATTAAAGGTCATTTTTGCAAGCAATATAAACAGAATTGACTGGGAAAGTTGGTTTCCAAACAAGCACCATAAGATAGAAAAGGATAGACATATCTCTATTTTTTATTCCTAACAATTTGTGTTCATGAACGCTAACTTAACAGTTATCATAGCATCTCAATAAATAAGTGAATAAACACAATCTGTAACATAATTTAAGATTAAAGTCCACCTAAGAATTTATTGGAGTTATTCGTTAAAGAGATTTAAACAAAACCATTTGCCTCTATTTATTAGGTGTAATTAAATAACTGAATAACAGCGGCACAAATGAAGAAACGATAAATGTAAAATAATATTTGTTTAAGCATCAGCTATGAATCTTTTTATGTACATGTGTAAATACGTGTTTGAAAAGAAATTAAATTTTTTATAATCATTTCACAATACTAAATTGTCAATGACACAGGCCGCTAAAATTTGGAATCAGAAAAAGCAAATCATTCTTTCAGGGATTCTTTTTGATGATTTTAATAAAAATCTCGTATTAAAATTATAAAACATCACATTCATAGACTACTTCGGATCACACTTCATTTTAAACATTAAGTATTAGTTTTATTTTTTCGGGAAAGAAGAATCCAATTCAGGGTGTAAACAATAGTAAAGTATTTGCGTAAAATGATTTTCTTTACAATTTCTTTAAATAATTTCCATAGTGTAGAGAATGTGAGCTTTTAATTTCAATAAAATCTCTATTATAAAAATTCCATTATATGTTTGGACTTGTTATAAGTTTAATTTCTGATCCAAAAATTAAACCAAATTTTGTCGATCTGTGTTACCTTTATAATAATATCGAATATCAAATAACAGTGAAAACATAAAAATTATAATTTAAAATCAAGACTTTTATAAAATAAGGTAAGTCCGGAGGAGATAACCATATAAAAGTGTAAGTGTAAGCCTTCTTCAGTTTCTTTGCATGGGACTAAAATAATTTGAGAATTTCAGATTTCTTATTGCTATATTTTTTTATTTTTTATTTTATTAAATAGTGCATAACTCGCGCTTCGATATAAACCAAAAATGAAAGGAAAAATTATTTTATTTATTTAATATTTCAATGTTTACTTTTCTCATGTGCATTGGGTGAGATGTCCATTAATGACTTTTATTTAAAATTTTTATATTAATGTTAGATACTTAAGAAATATTTTTAAAAAATAAATTAAAAATGCCTGAGAAAAAAGTAATTGAACTAATTGACACAAGAGATAGAGATCGATTAGTAGGATGAATGGAAAGTTTCAATGAAACGACATTTATTAAAGATTGAACTCTCTAAATCTGAATATGTGAAATTTCAATATTCTACGTTATAAGTCGTCTTCTCGATCAATAAGTGCATATACACTTATGAATAAGTGAATTTTTCACTTATTCTGAGTGAAATTTCACTTATTACAAGTGTATATGCACTTATTGATCAAGAAGACGACTTATAACTTAGAAATAAGAGAATTTTCACACATTCAGATTTACAAAGAATTCAGTGCAGTATTTAAAATTTTTGGGAACATGAAAACTGCACTGAATCCCATGGTGAATGTCCTAAATGCGACCAGAATAGGAGAAAAGTAATTGGAACGATTAAAAATTAATTACTAAACACTGAATTTAACGATCATTCCGAGTCAGGTGTTAATATCAGTCAGGTGTAATAGATTAAAAATTAAGTGTTAGCTGAAAGTCAAAAATTATATTGTATTGGCCATCTCTCTTGCTTACATGTGGCCATCTCACCCGAACCGGACATTCCGTGAGAGATATCCTAAAGCACTCTTTAAAAAAAGTAAGTTTTGAGATTGTTTCTATGAAAATAATTTAATTTTTGTTTTTTTAAAGTTAAATGTTCAATGTTTAATTATTAGCAATAAGAGTTTAGACAAAAATAACTTTTTTGTCATTTTAAAAGTCCTTTAAAAAAACTATGTCCATCTCCCCCGGACTTACCTTACTACACACTACAGCCTTTCCGTTAACGCCGCATCAATCAAAATTATTATACGTAAGTAAAGTTATTTTTAAAGCTATAAAGAGCTTATAATTTTAATAAAGTAATTGTAAGGCGAAGCCCAGCGCAAATTTGTATAATATTGACGACCTGAACGGAAAGATGAGAAAAAATGCTACGGTATTTAACATGTAAAATATCGCTGACAATTTGAAATTGTTTTCTTACAATTATTATAGTCTCTACTACACGGAAAAGTTTTTGTGTGAGCAGCTATATAAGATATGGTTGCCGCTGCGCGACTTTAATTATGATAGAGAGACATCCAGTGTGATCAGTAGAGCTTTCTTAAGAGAGAAAGCAGAGCACCGCAATTGAGAGACGTATTTTTTCGGAGCGTGAGACGGCAGCTCACCCAAAAACTGTTTCGTGTAAGCAATACAATACCAAAGCCAAAAGGAAAAACACATTCAATAACTGACGAATCCACAAAAAATAGTTTGAAGTCAAAAGTTAAGTTATTAAATAATTGTCAAAATAAAATTTGATTTTTCAAAGATTTTTTCAAATTCACGACTTTGAATTCATCAGCAATGACGACCTTTTGATTGATTATTACAACTCACCGTGAGGCTCTTGGGCCTCCGATAAAGGGGCTTTTAACCAGACCCCCTTCCCACCAAATTTGTTCATCATTTTAGGTGCACTCTCATCTTTATTATGCATTTCCTTAGTAGTGTCTGGAATTTCGAGCTTGAGATTCTGTGTTATGGCAGGGGATTCTGACCTCTGCTGCTCTACGCTTGCCACTGTAATTTTTTTCATAAAGCTATATTCTATCAGTGACTACATAAGTTAATAAAATCATTTTCCATTTTCATTTAATTAATAAATTAAATAACAACTTGGGAAAAAATCAATTTAAGTTATTGCGATTAATCATAAAATTTCATTTAAGAATTCAAGTTTAAATGATATTTGAAAATTTGCAATGATACTACCAACTTATAAAATAGTGTTGACATAATATTCAAAAGCCTTAATCATTTTATATTAGCGTGTGGATCAGAACACTTAAAAATGATCCTAAATAACAAAGAATTCGAATGTATTTTTGGTTAAACAAACATTTAATTATTCCTTATATGAAATGGCGAGGTATCTGTTACCTTTCACTAAAGTTTTAAGTAAGCAGTTGCTGTTCAGAACAGTATAAATCGAAGTATTAAATCATTAGGAACAGATATTGTAAGTTCAATAATTTAAGAGGTTACTTTGAAATTTTCTAAAAATTAAAAACATTTTAAACATTTTTTCAAACTGTTCAAGAGGGTCGCGCGCTAATGTTTATATTGTAATGAAAAATTTAAGAGCGTTCTTTCAAATCTGTGCATTAAAATTGGTGGACACTAGCTGCCACAAGTTCTAATCGATCCTCTTAATTTTTTTTATTTTTGATGTTATTATCTCGCGAAATAAGTACGGATTTTTCGAAATATTAATATTTAAATTTTCTACACCGAAAAAAATTCTGTGCCGCTGCCTTACCGACGAATGTCGCTACCATCCAGAACAGATGGTAAGTACTATCCCGATTTCGGAAGGGAGATTAGCTCTCAGGGTAGAGTCCCGCATGGCTGCCGTTTTGCGTTGCGTTTTGTAACTAGGCCATGAGTGTGAGAGAGATACAGATATATGTTTGCTCTATTTGCACTCATAGCCTAGTTACAAAACGCTGCCATGGGACTCCACCCTCAAGGAAAAGCTATATCTCACCGCGAGAGAAGCCTACAATACTGGTTTTTCGTCCAATCAGTGTTTCCGCATTGAGAGAGCATAGCATATGCGAAGGATATAAAGAAGACTAGAGACAGGAGGAGTAACTTAAGTGGTGGGGCTAACGTAGAATGTGAGGGCAATGTTATATGCAAGTAGTTGGTGCAGTAACCAAAAATGGTTTACTGCGCAAGAATGGATTATAGTTAAGCAGACTAGACATTAGGAGAAGTAACTAAAATGGTGGGGATAAAGTGGAAATTGAGAGCAATGAAGGAATGAATATGCACAGAAACCCAATTTTCGTCTACTGCACCATCTACTTGTCAAGTACGATACCTGCATTGCCTCACATATTGTCACTCACTGTTCTCTGTAGGAATAACGTTAACTTACTCCTCCTGTCTCTAGTCTTCTTGGGCAGAACACTTGAGGCAAGAGTATGCAACGCCACTACTACACAGGTGACAGCCACACAGAATTTTTTTCAGTGTAGACAACTTTAAGTAACGAAATTTAGACAAAAATGGGCACTTTTTCCTTTAAATCAATGGCATTTTGCGAAAAATGCATTTTTTTGAAGCTACCATACGTTTTTTTCCATAGGAAAAAAAGTTCACCAATTTCATACAACACGGAAAAAAATTTCTTGTGACAGTTACAAGATTCCCTGTGCCATCTATGAATGGTGGTTGTAGTATCCACAAACGGCTGAGTTTGGGAAATACACAAACCAGACTGTGTCTTGTCACAAACTTCAGCTTATGATTCAACAGCTTAAACAGTCACGCAGTAGACGTTCACTTGAATTTTCTTGCGCATGCGTGAATTTCTTGGTGTTATTACAGATTAGTTTGGGCGTATAGGCCAGTCGTTGGGTCGAAAAAGTGCACAAAAATGTAACCTGAAAAGTCTCAGTGTTTTATTGTAGTTTGGGGGCTCCACATAAGAGCCCCAGATTTTGCTCTCGATTATCAGTTGCGAAAAATAGTGTAAACAATCGTAAAAGTTTAGGAAACGTGGTTTTTCGATGACCGACGTTACGGGTTACATTTTAGAGGAAAAAGTTGTTATTGAAAGTTGTAGAGCTTGGAAAAAGCTTTCAAATGACTGGTCGTACGTTAAGAAAAGGTTAATTAGTTTATTTGCAAATGAATTTAAACCATTAAAAATAGCACTTTTTTAATTGTTTAATAACTTTGTTAATAATTATCGAATTTGTTTATAACACAGGCCAACAAAATTTTGTGGCCTAACCAATAGAAGCTGATTTTTATAGGATTTTGTCCATAGAATACGAATTTGACCTTGAAAATATTGGATTGGCTCCAGATTTTAATCAATTTACGTTTCATTATACAAAATATGCATTTTTGGCATTTTTTGAATGATTGTACAACAATACACAGAAACAGTAAATTTGTCCGCATAACACCAATTGAAAGCTTAAACACTGCTCTTGAATATCCAAAAACAAAAAATGTAATTTATGTACACTTTAACCTATAATGTCCAAAAAAACATACGCTGTTCCATAAACGTATTAAAATTAATATTACTTTTTACCATATAAGGTAATTCAAGTAAAAATTAGTGTCTCTGGCGTTTTTATAATCGCTAGTTACAAATCTGCTATGAAATATAAAAATTACAAGTGGCGGACCAAATTTTTAAAGATAATTTACGCCTTTTATGATAAAAATTTAAAATTTTAAAAAAATTCTTCCATATTGGATTCGCCATTTTGAATATTAAAATCTAAATACAGATCAGTAAGCAGCGACCATAAAAACCCCTAGAGAGACTAATTGTTATATAAATTACCTTACATGGTCAAAAGTACTGTTGTTTTCAATATGCTTGTGGAACAGCGAATGTCTCTTTTGACATTACAGGTTAAAGTGTACATAAATTACATTTTTTGTTTTTGGATATTGAAGAGCAGTGTTTAAACTTTCATTTTGTGCTTTGCGGACAGATTTACTGATTCGGTGTATTGTTGTACATTCATTCAAAAAATGCTAAAAATGCATATTTTGTATATTGAAACGTAAATTGATTAAAAACTAGAGCCAATCCAATATTTTCAAGGTCAGATTCGTATTCTACGGACAAAATCCTGTAAGAATCGGCAGTAATATTTTAGGCAACACGCAGTTGATTAAAATTTGTCGGCCTGTGTAATTTACCAGGAATATTCTCCTTGCGAAGCGGAATGAATCCCAAAAAAATTTAACTCGATCGGATAAATAATTTATGCATAATTCCATTTGTTAACTAAAAACATGTCATTTTCCAACGGAATTTTTACACTTTTGGACCTGCGAATTTCTTTTTTTTCTAAGGTACACTTGTGGATCACAAAAAGAAATTCAAATTATATGTACATAAGTGTGTAGCATCATCATCTTAATACATTTTGCGAATTAAACCGGCGTGCATATGTGCACGTGATGTACATGATTTCAGTTGTGGCCTCGAAAACCACGCGCCACTGAGTTCCTCCACTCCACCGTCCAAGAGTTGAAAAAACTATATATGTATTTTTACTTGATATAAATGAAAAATAAAAGCATAAAATATAATCAATTTTTTTTTATAAAATACATGTATTAAACATTAGGTGGTGCAAATTTCATTTGAAAATATTAATAATTAACTAGTCAGGAAATTTTTGAAATAAAATAACTCATTTGAAAGCTTTTTCCAAGCTCTACAAATTTAAATAACAACTTTTTCCTCTAAAATGTAACCCGTATCGTCAGTCATCGAAAAACCACGTTTTCCAAACTTTGACGATTGTTTACACTATTTTTCGCAACTGATAATCGAGAGCAAACTCTGGGGCTCTTATGTGGAGCCCCCAAACTACAATAAAACACTGAGACTTTTCAGGTTACATTTTTGTGCACTTTTTCGACACAACGACTGGCCTATACGCCCAAACCAGCTTGTTGGAAACACAAAACTCGCTTGCACAAAGTACAACTTAACCAAGTTGTATATTTTACAAAACCTTTGTGTATTCCATAAGAAATTTTTTTCCGTGAAGTCGAACAAGTGAATGAATGTTACTCCCTGTCGACTGCTATCTGAAATCGGCACTTTTGTACATTAAGAATAAAAAATATCGTAAGTAAAACGAGACTTAAGGGTGTCCTACTTACTTACAAAGCAGATCTAAAAGGGTTAAAAAAATCTGCAACGACCGTTTCTTGGAAAATATAAGATATTATGACCTTATAAATTTAGGGAATTCATTTTTTAACATAAATACACATGATGAGTATTTTGTTTGGTGCAATTATTTAAAAAACTATATTTTTAGAAAGTTAAATATGAGTAATATCAAACATCCCAAACTGCAACGATCTTTTCTTATAAAAACAACAAAACTTGTGATTTGGAATACACACTCATTTAGGTCCCTAGAAGGCTACAATATAAAAAAGTGTTAAAAATCATCAAGTGTTTAATAATTTATTAATGTTAATAAAGACGTGTCGGTAAACACGTTTCCTTACTTTCGCCGAAAAAAGTCTGCGGGAAACTTGTTAGTTCAAAGAAATTCCAGTGAGACATTTGTTTGTTAGCATTTAAGGAAGTTTTCTGGAAAATTTAAAATTGATTAATTTGAAAATTATAGGAGATATTCAAGTTTTTAAATGCGCAGGTAGCGCGCTAGCGAATCGCAGCATTGAGAAATACTCAGTACATAAGAAATAACCAGCTTCACATACATTTAATAGTAACTCATAATAATATTAACTAATTTATATATTTTATTAAAAATACATTTCACAATAAAGTTTCTCCATTATAGTTTAACAATTTTTTTTACAAGTCAAATTGTTTTGTACGATTAGAAAATGATAACACGAATAAAATAATGTTTATTTTAATTCATCATAAATATTTCCGCATTTAATATTTTAATTAAGGATATAAGGTTTTTTTAATGACATGTTTAATTATTCCACAAAAAATTTATTACTACATTCAGATTTTTATTTTTACGTTTTATATTTTAAATCTACCATTACCATTACCGTTAAAAAATAATTGTTTTGAGGCAAAATAATTATTCTAAATGTATTTTCATTAAAAAGTTATTAACCCGTTGCCTGTTAACGACCCAACGTTAGGTCGTGAAAAAAGATGGCCCAGACTGTTCACGATCAAACGTTGTGACGTGAAATTTGTAGCAAAAAATAGAAATTTGTTATTTAAATTATAAAATAAATTCGTTTATACGATTATTCATTCAATATGGATATAAATCATACTGATAAAGTAATAAATAAATAAATAATTATGTATTATTCTTGAGTAATATAATAATTTAAAAGATTTTGATAGGCATTTTTGGCGAATGAAATGAATAATTTTCCAAACAGCGAAAAGGTTAAAAAAATATTTAAATTAGTTAATATTTTTCTGAGTTACTATTAAATTTATGAGAAGCTTTTCCAGAAAACTTCCTTAAATGCTAATAAACAAATTTCTCATATAAAAAAATTATTAAACAGTTGATGATTTTTAACACTTTTTGTTGTATTGTTGCCTTCTAGGGACCTAAATGAGTATGTATACGAAATTACAAGTAAATTCAATAATATTTGTTAAAGATATGACAATTTAGGTTTTAAGGAAAAAAAGATGCGCTCTTTCATTTCCTACACTGAAAAACTGTTGGTAGAACTGTTCGCTAAGCGCGCTGAACTGCTGCGTTAAAAAGAATCGCACAGCTCACTATATTTTTAGGAGAGCAACTCTCCTTTTTGATAGAGCTGCCGAACTATTTGTCAAGCAGCCGCTCACTTAACGCCATAAGTAGCCAAGTTTAAGAGAGCAACTCGCCTAATTTTGATGGAGCTGTGAGTTTAAACGCAAGTAGCGCTGCACAACAGTCAATAGCAGAACTGCTCTTCCAAAAGTTTTTTAGTGTATAAATTAGTGCCTTTTAAAAATCATAAGGGTACAGTCCCATGTTGAGCAGAAAACGCAATGCAAAGCAGAATTTTGTGAGAGTAGAAAGTATAGTGATATCTGACTATCTCTCTTGCACTTACGAAATTCTGCTTTGCATTGTGTTTTCTGCTCAACATGGAACTACACCCTTATTTTAAATTTCAATTTTCATCACCTTTTTATACTTCTGACTGGCTCTTCACCGTGTAGCCAAGCGCTCGGCGAGTTCTTCTTTCCAGCCGTTCAATTTTTGAAAATTTCAAAGTCCTGTAACTTTTTGGATTTTGGTTTTAGAACAAAATGTTATTAGATTTACTTTTACAACTCTTTGAAACGATGCCATAATTTGAATCAGAACTCTTAAAATGTTATTTTCATAAATTTTTTTAAGTTTGTAATAACTTTGGACTTTTTGCAGAACTTTTGTTTTTTAGTACAGAACTCTAGAACTCTTCATTCTCTTTTAGAATATTAGGTCAGAACTCTTTTTCGAAAAAAAGTACTGCTATGCAAAGTTAGCACTATGTTTTTTCAATGTTGTTTTTTTGTTGTTAATCATCAGAACTATTTAAATAATCGTTATGGAACTCTAGAACTATTGCTAAATTGACCAGAACTCTTAAAAAAATTTTGATTTTTTACAAAAGTAGTGCCAATTTTACATGACTATAATATGCATTTAATCAAAAAGTTTTAAGGCAATTAGCTGTACTGCTTCTTTTAAAACACTGGAACAAGTATTATTCTTCCGACCAGCACGCCTGACGACCCTTTTCTAAACAGTAGACTTACTTTTTCTGCGCAACCGCTGTTCTGTGAACTATGCTGCCTTACAATGGAAAAAGACACATAAGCGACAAATAAGACGAACGGAGATATTTGAGAAAGACCGTTTACACCAAGAACTTTATTTATAACTCATTTTTAATGACTAAAAATAAGCCTATGGGGTAAATCACATGTTCTTTTTCTATTTTTGCAATAAAAAATTTATTTTTTAAACAATCTCTAAAAATAAATGCACTTGTGAAGTTTTTTTAGTGCAAATACAACAAAAAGTCGCTTGCGTAATTTCCCCATTTAAAAAGCATGGAGAGATGGAGGATGCGGTTGTAAACGAAGCCGAGCTCGGCAGCAAAGCACCTCATGTGTCTTTTTCCATTGCAATTTCTCATTTTTCGCGAATTTCAATATTTTCAATATTAATTTTTTACATTAAATAATTTAAATTTTTCATTTTTATTACGATAGTTAGATGCAGTTTTTGATTACGAATCCATTGATACCAAAAACTTATTTTTCACCAAAATGTCGCTTATGTGTCTTTTTCCGTTGTAGGGCAGTGTGGAGGCAGCTATCGACAGAACGGTTAAACAGAAAAAGTAAGTCGATAAATTGAACCATTTTGTTACCGATTTCTACAATTTAATTAAACTGTAGGAGGGTTAAGACAAATAAAAAAAAATCAAAAGGAATTTAATATCGTATTCAGTATTGCACAGTAACAATTAGATTTTTCCTTTACCAGAATTATCAACATTTATTTAAATAAAAACTTCACCGAAAAATAATCCCAAAAACGAAACCAAACAAATTGGTCTGCCTTTGTCTCTGTGTAACTTAGGATACTTTTTATTCTTAATGCACAAAAGTGGAGATTTCAGATAGCAGAGGACAGGAAGTCAAAGTCATATTAATTAATTAAAAATAAATAATTTGATAGCAAACAGTCAGTCACTGATTCAAATTTTCCTAAAAAAATATTCTTATTTTGAGAGGAAAACTCTTGCAAAAATCTTCTTGGATCAAGAATGTTACTCTTAATCAATGAGTATTTTCCTCTTATTTTAAGAGCAATATTCTTAAATAGAGAATAGTCCTTTTAAAATAAAAGCATTATTTTTTATCCATATTTTAGAGAAAAATATGCACTGAAATAAGAGGAATCCGCTTAAAACAAGAATATTTTTTTCTTTATACGTACATGTAAAACCCTCGTTTGGCAACCACTGGCAGCACTCCAAAATGGCCGATTCCCTTACAGTCCGACCAACCGATGCGCAAAACGTTTTGCTCACAGTGTAGATGTGGGCAAAATATTTTGCGCATCGTTTGTTCTCACTGTAAGGCGATCGGACATTTTGAACAACTGCAAGTGCTTACCAAACGTGGTTATGCCTGCACTTATAAAGAAAAATATTGTTCGATACACGGTGCCGCGTGAGCGTATGCCCATTTGGCACCTTGTATCGGAATATACTATTTTCGGTGTGTAATTTTTATGCTAATTATATAGTAGGGTGGTTCTTATTTGGGAAAAGTTTCCAAATCTTTGGTGTCACCCAAAAAAATTTGTCAAGGTATAAAAATAAAATTTTCCTAAAAATCACACAAAAGTTTTTCTAGCTTATACAAATTTATTTAAAATTCTCAAAATGTGGGTTCTTTTAATACATGATAAGAGGAACTGTTAGTCACTTGAGTTAAAAAATTGTTATTGCGGACATCTTGGATAATTATTTCATTATACTCAGATATTATTTTGATTCCTCACTCAGAGAAAAAGTTTATTTCACTTAACCAAACTGTTTAGTTAACCTATTTTATTTGTTACGATAAAACAATTTCGTTGATTTAAATAAAAATTTGGTTCATTCTAATAAATACGTAAAGTTTGTTTGGTTATCCAAAAGAAATTTTTTATTTGAAGGTGTTTGTTTCATTTTAAAAAATTAGTGTTTTGAATAGAGAATATTATTTAGTTGAATATAATTTGTTTGACACAACACACAAATTTGTTTGATTCAACCAAATCATTTTATTTGAGTCAAACAAAAATATTTGCTTGTCTAAAAAAGTACATGTATGAATTTAAAAATGGCGATCTCACTTGTCTACAGTCCGCGTTCGCGTCAAATTCTTTAGTTAAATCGGTAAATCGAAGAAACAAAATTATAAGTGTCGGTTAAATAATGGCTATTGTAAGACTTATGGCATATTTAATTTGTACTAGTGAGAAGGAAATATCCAATAAGTTTTTGTGAAGTTTTCAGTTGGTTGTTTCGAGTAAACTTTTTTCAGAGTGCATGTATAAAAATCATATATAATATATTTAATGTAATATTTTTAATGTTTTTTATTATTAAGTAATTTTGTGTACATGAAGAAATAATTATATAATATTTTATTTAATTGTTATTTATTTTCCTCTAATAATAATGTTTGAATTTCCTAATTTAATATTTTCTAGCATACATATTATTGGTGAATTTATGATTTATTGAATATATATAATTTTAAAATATCAATAACTGTATAATAAATTATAAATTAACGAATAATATGTACTAGAAAATATTAAACTAGGAAATTCAAACATTATTACAGGAAAATAAATAACAAAATTAAGTAAACAAAAATATTTATTTAAATGAACCAAATACGTTAACTAAAACTATTTATTAGAATCAAACAAATCTTTTCTTTTAAAATAAACAAATTTTTTGGTTTTATAAAATAAAAATGTTTGGTTAAATGTAATAACCATTTGCTTAATACAAATAAACGTATTGGAAGAAATTTTTTGGTTGAATCAAACAAACGTTTGGTTGACTGTATAGCAATGCATTTATTTGGTTGATTCAACCAAAATTTGGTTGTTTCGAACGAATTTTTTTCTGCGCGGAGAGACCCACATTCGTAAAAATTACTAAAAATGGTTGCAATGACCGGAAATAAGGGGACTTTTAGCATAATGTACTACAGAATTAGATAAATTTACAAAAGAAATAGATAAATTTGCTACATTGAAATAGCAAATTTTAATACTTTGTGTAAGAGTTGTAAATGTAGCAAAAATTGATTATAGTTTTATCTAATTTCATTACACAAAATCTGACAAATGAAAACATTTTCCACTAAAATCTACGATCCACTGTAGTAATTTTTGGTGAGCAAGTCTGGCTAGCGAGTGCAGTCATATGGCGCCTGCATTTCTATTGGTTGCTAACTTCGTCAATCTCCGTAAATGAGCCGATGCCATCCGATCATTGACAGTGACTATGTTTCGCGTACGTACAATAGTTTTGGATATTATCTACAATAATTAAATATAAAGTAAAACGTAGGTCGTTCGTTATCTCAGAAATTGACAATTATAAATTAATAAATTTTGCATTTATTCCTGTCCCAAGAACTATGTCTTATAATAAGTTGTTAAAAGTAAACTGCTTTCTCGTAAGTGCTGTAAATTTTCATCATTCAATATATAAGGAAACAAAGATGTATACTTTCGCAGTGAAATTCGTTGTCGTGCGTGCAGTTGTGTATTAGTGTATTAATTAACCGCGTCTATACATATAAGTGAAATAAACATGTGTGTGTCTTCAAATATTTATCCAACAAATATATAAGTGTGTGTGTCTGTGTATGTAAAAATCCTTCCAGTTTACCTCCATTAGTCAAGAATTGACGGGAAACCGGCGACAAAAATCCGTATTTTTTCTTTCACTCTTTCTTTCTGCATTTACAAACGACTGTAGTAATTTTACGTACACAATACTTCTGAGTTTACTACAGTTGTTTGGAACTTTTGGACGAAATATTAAGAAACTTTGTTAATTTGGTGAACATTTGTCGGGATTAGTGACTTAGTGTAGAAAATAGTAAAAAATACAAAAAGTCCCCCTATTTCCGGTGGTTGCAATGTGAAAATAGTAAATTCTAGTGTGATTTTATACAAAAATTAGTAATCTCGGTCTCTCCGTGTGAGTGCTGTTTTGGCGACATGGTTTACTACTGGGCGATTCCACGCCACTTCGACAGTGTTTTGGAGTAAGCAAATGGATTTTAATGAAACTCTAGGATTTTAATCTGTATACAGTAATAAAAGCTATCGGTCAGTCATAGAAAGGAAGGGAATCGCATAAGTCTGTCTCAGTCGCACTCATGGGCTGTGACTGACGTATATAGCTTTTCCTACTGTATAAAAAGAAATATTTTCATGAAAAATCGAGTCAAAATATTCGCTACTTTTTGAGATAGCAAAATTTTGAAAAAATTTTGAAATCGTTATATCTCCCATATAACTTTATAAAAATTATAAATTTTTTTTGTAAAAATTCAGGATGAAAAAACGAACAAAAAATGTTTTGAATGTTTTTATAAAATTTTGTTAATGAACAAAGTTATTTAAATAATTTTACTTAACTTTTAAGCGGCCAGATCAAATTCTATTGTTTAAAGTAGAAAATTAACTTGATTATTTAATATTTTTTTTTGGAGAAGAAAATTCATATACGACCAAGAAATTTTCAAATTATTCAACATTTTATTTTGCACTCAAAGAATATTACTCACAACAAACAGACGACTTATACTGCGCGCGCATCTTATATCTGGTCTTAGAAAAAATGTCTTCCACTAAATCCCTAGATTAATTTTATATTATTTTATAAAATTTTATATTTATGGCTTCCTCATACTGAGGAAGTATTGTAATACCAAAATTTTTCAGGTTTGATTTTTTAACATATCTTTATGTTATTTGATCTCAAGAGTTCAAAAATGACATTTTTACAAAATGTCATTCCGTATGTGTGTGTGTGTAAATATCACATTTTCATAAATATCTCCTAATTTTAAAGAGCTTTTGGGCTGGATTTTTTTTAAATTGTAGGTCTCACCTGCGGACATAAAATGAGAGTACTTTGAGATAGATTAATAAAGTTTAACTATATATTTTTTTGATTTTTAATTTATCAAAAAAACGTTTTTTGCCCAAAACTTAAAAAAAATGTTAGGACACCTATGAATGTTTTTCTCTAATTTTGTAGAGTTTTTTTAGACGTATCTTTTCAGCCTTCAATAAACATTTTTCGTTAATATTCACCGGAGATATTAAACTTTTAAATCAAAAATTTTGGAAAATAGGACTTTTTTGAAAATTTTGTTGATAAATGTAGAAATAACTTTAAAACTATAGTTACCAACTCGTAGAGCATTAAAAAACGCTTCGATTGACCTATTTTTGATGCTAATTCGATTAGAAATAAAGAAGTTATTGATATTTTTAAAAACAGAAACTGTTAAGAAAATTTTTTTTAATGTGGAAGTATTAAATCATAAGAAAAAAATATTACAGCAATTGAGAATAATTGTTCGAAATTTATACTTTATTGTTATTAAATTTGGGGTAAATCCGGACAGCTTAGTTTCTAAGAAAGGTTTAAAATAAAGTTATCTTAAGTATACTACTCTATTAAGGGGATCCCACTTACCGACAATGCAGATCTAAAGTGGTTAAAAGTCTGCAACGACCGTTTCTTGGATAATATAAGATATTATTACATTATAAATTTACTCTCTAAAATTGAATCAGCGAAAATTTCACTGATTTTCTCAGTAACTTAAATTTTCACTGAAAAGTCAGTGACGTTCACTGAATCATCAGTGGCTTATCGCGTCGGCGCGTACACAGTGGGTCAGAATATGCGCAATCTGCCACTTCATTCTGTAGATGAGAAAAGTTAGGTTAGCGTTGTGATGTTTTTGACGCTGATTCCCAGCTGTATACTCTGGGCTGATTGAAACGGCGATTATTCGCAGGTAATCAGCGAATTTTCGCTGATTCAAATTTAGAGAGTAGGTAATTCATTTTTTAACATAAATACACAGGATTAGTATTTTGTTTCTTGTAATTATTTAGAAAAGTTTATTTTTAGAAAGTTAAATATATGAAGTTTTTCTGGAACAGGCCTTTAAATACAGATCAAACTTCAACGACCTTTTCTTGAAAACAACAAAATAAAATCATTTTTCCATTTGGGAAAGTACAAAGGATGAGATTCATTTGCTATTCAGAAATCAATAAAAAAAAATTTTTTGTAAAGTGTATGAGTAACAGCTGTTCAGTAGCACATGATATTTAATTTACTGACAATAATTTTTCTTTAACAATTTGAACAAAATAAATGTCTCACATTGTGTATTCTTCATCGCTAATAAATTTCCACTCACAAAAAAAGTAATTATATTTTGTTATTGTTAATTTAAAGTTAAAATCAATTAAAATTTAACATTTTTTCCCCTTTGGCGCCATCTTTTAGTTCTATGTACCACTAAACAACTGTCACATGTGTTCTTCTTGTAGCAAATTGCTATACAAAACAGTTTACATATATTCAATTTTTTTATTGTTGATTTTATATATAATGAATTTTATTATGTGTATTTTTTATTAAAATTAAGTTACTCACATGGAAAAATTATTTTGTTTTGTTGTTTTCAAGAAAAGGTCGTTGCCGTTTGGGATGTTTGAAACTGTTCATATTTAACTTTCTAAAAATATAGTTTTCTAAATAATTATAAGAAACAAAATACTCATCCTGTGTATTTATGTTAAAAAATGAATTACCTAAATGCATAATGACATAATATCTTATATTTTCCAAGAAACGGTCGTTACAGTGTTTTAACCATTTTAGATCTGCATTGTCGGTAAGTGGTACGCCCCTTAATCGGTTCACGAGATATCATTATAAACGGTTGAGCATTTTCAGCTAAAAACCGTTAAAAATCGACTAAATCAATACATTTATCAAAAAACATGCTTCGACGTTTATAATATCTCATGAACCGAATCAGATTTTTAAACTCTTATTGTCTTAATTTAAAGATGAGACTTGAATGATTACACCTATGTAAGTTTTAAATTTTTACTGCAATTTTTATAAAATATGCAAGAGTTAAAAAAAATTTGAAAAAAATTTTATTTTTCAATTTTTTTGTAAAATTTGTTGATTGATGAAATCTTTGCATAAATTATTAACCCCTTCGCAGTCCAGCTAAAAATCGCTTGTTGTCCAAAAACGGTCTAAGAAAAAAAAGTTTCTAAAAAATGTGATTTCATTGTAATTAAGGTTTTTGGAGTCGCTAAATTTGAATATGAAGTCAGTTTTTCAAAATTTAAAATGGCGGATCCAAAATGGCGAATTTGAAAATTTTATCAGATTTGCTTGAAACTTGTTACTCGGGGGTTTTCGGGGTCTCTGATTACGAATCTAATGTCAGATTTTCCAAATTCAAAATGGCGGATCCAATATGGCGGCCGAGAAAATAAAAAATCAAACAGATTTGTTTAAAATTTGTTACTCGGGGGTTTTCGGGGTCGCAGATTACGAATCCGATGTCAGATTTTGAAATCCAAAATGGCGGACCAAAAATTCCATCAAATTGCATGAATCTTAAAATTATCCGCCATATTGGATTCACCATTTTAATTTTGTAAATATGACATCATATTCGTAATCAGCGACCCCGAAAACCCCCAAGTAACGAGTTTTAAGCGTATTTGATAAATTTTTAAATCTTCATAGTCGCCATTTTAGGTCCACCATTTTGAATTTTGAAAATCTGATTTGAAATTCGGATTTAGCGACCCCAAAAACCTTAGTATGCACTTGGTCATTGAAATCGAATTATGTTTAGTATTTTATTTTTGAGATGGACATATATGGCCACAGACGTAAAGGTGGCACGACTTTTTGTGGCCACATATGGGCCATGGACTGTCAAGGGGTTAAAATGTCCAATTATGTATTATTAATAGTAGAATTTAATAATCTTTCGAATGGTATATTTGTTAATTTTCTTACATTTGAATTTACAAACAAATCGTGATTTAAAGATTGGTAGGGTAGAAGTACCGTTTGTGGCCACTTTTGGATTAAAGTTGATATTATTAAATTTTCTAAAGTTGCTAGTGCATTGTAGATATATTCCTAGAATCCTGATATAAGTAGATGACACTCTGTAAACTTACTTTTGACAGAAATTTAGTTGGCTTAATTTAAAATAACAGTAAACTGTACGAATGTATTGACAGTGTCGAATAACTACAATTCTTAGTAAATTTGATGAAATATCACTGGTCAGTAAATGATTATTTTTCGATATTATTGGCAATATTCTTATATTCTATCTCTTATATACTATATATAGGAGTTAAATAACTATAAAAAATACGAATTTTAAAAGAATTAGGTCAAATATTTTTTAAAAAGCCCATGGCCACAAACGGTACAGCAAAAGTATCAAAACACCCTTTTTGGCCACACTACATTTCACACGTTAAATTGACATAATTTTAGTTTAACAACTCGTATAGTTTTCATATTACAATTTTTAAAATAAATTAATTCACTTTTAAGAATATTTGAAGTATAATATAGTATTTATTCTGACTCCACTGAATTAATGAGTGAATAAAAATAACAGTTATTTAATGTTTAAGTAATACATTTTTTGATGCAGCAATTTTTAATTATTTATCCTCTATATAGCTCTAAAAAACAAATTAAATAAAATTAAAGTTTATATTTTTTGTATAAAATAGAGTTTAAAATAAAAATTTTATTTATTATTATAATCAATAATAAATAAGCTTTGATTAATCATGTTAAAAAAACATTTGTGATTTTAAGTAAAATATAAATTTATTGATTTTAATACTAAATTTTGTTCTTTAATAAATTTTTTTAATTGTTGTGCTTGATTGATTAATCAATTCTAATTATTTATTAAAAAATATAATTTACTTAATAATACCATAACAGTTTTTTAAACAGTGGCCAAAACTGGGACAAAGGGTGGCCACAAGGGGTGCTTGTGTGGCCACTAGGTACTGGTGAAAAAGGCTTTTTGAAGCAATTTTATTTTTTTTTAAATAATAAATATAGTTAAATCATGTTTTTGATTATAAAAATTAAAATAATACAATTCTCTAGATATAATATAAAAAAATAATAATGAAATTAGTGCTTCAATAAATTTATTTTCTTAATGAAAGACGACACACCGCTTAAAGTGGCCACAACTGGTACATCTACACTATGATTTTGGGCCGTGCTTGTGCAGCCGTACCGATATTTCCCGACGGTAGTGTATATATATATTTTTTTATTTAAAACGCACAAGGCCTTTCGATGAAATTAATGGTTCCGATGGTAAGTTTTTCTTATTTTTTTGGGCAAGATTCCGACAGAAAAATTACAATTTGAATTGTTTATATGTCTTCGGATTAAACCGGAATTAAATAAAAGAATTCATTTTTCTCTTAGGGATGTTTGTTCAATCTCATAATCAAATGTTTAGGTAGTAGTTGAATACTGCCTACATATAATTTTATTGTCCATTGTTGAAATATAATTGTTAATAACAATGATAAGTATTAACTTTAAAATAATTTTTTTTCAAAATAGACATAAATTACTTAGGAAACATAAATTTTTTTGCAAAAAAATATCTGTTTCCAGGAAAGTCTTAGAAATTTTGTCCCCTTTAATTTAAGACCAAGAAGATCGAAATCGTATAAAATTTGTTGGTTCTAGACAATTTTGAACAGTAAAGTATAAAAATCCCACTGTGCGAGGGGTGCGCTGCCACTGAAACGTGGTCGTATTTCCACAAAAAATGCAATATCTCGAAAACTATTCAAGTCTCAATCGATATCATTTTTTTAAAATGAAAGGTCAAATTATAAGGTATATGTTATTAATTTACAAAAATCCCAAAAACCCTGCTCGCGCAAAAACGATTCAACATTTTTTTTTTATTTTTATGTGATAGTCAGAAGAAACAATATTTCAAGTGTAAGCTTTTAAATTTTATTAAATTTCATCGAAAACCTTCGGAAATATCACGAAGTAGTACACTAAGAAAAATGGATATTTAGCTTTAATATCTAGATATTAACAGTCAATATCTGTGACAGTCAAATACATAAACATCTAAGATGTATAAATTTAATATCCACAGATATTGGAAAAGACATGTTCACACATAACCTCAAATTTGTAGATTATACCAGTTAGCATCTGAGATATTAAACCATAACATCTAGATGTTATGAAATGGCATCTTTTCTTAATATCTAGTATATTAAGATTTTTAACATCCAATTTTCTCAGTGTATAAGGAGCACTAACTCTACAGGCCGTTTCAGAAAATTCTGCCCCTAACTTTTCTGACTCAATTAGAAAATTATAATCTAAAGATACTAGCGATCCTAGCGGAAAAGCGACATACTACAGATCACGTGGTGTATAGTTTCTGTTGTTTTTAAATATACGTTTGTCATTATCACGTTTTTATAAGCCGGTTAATTTTTCGTGGGTGAAATATGTAAAAAAAATTATAATAAACTCTTACTGTGAGCAGTTGGTGATGTAACTTTAAAGTTACCCAAAAAAGTTTTAGAAATAAACAAGATGTAAAAATTCTATTTACATAAAGTATTTTTATTTTCTTATGTAAATAAAAAATTATTAATTATTGTAAAATTTACTAATTTATAGTACACAGTTTTAAATAATACAAAACAACTCATTCAAGTATACATAATTATTTATTCATACAAATAAATTTCAACTTATCATACTTTTTCAATATGTTTTTAACACAATTATTTTTAAAAAATTTAAATTTTTTACATTTAAACTTATATTTTCACAATATTATTTAAATCTTTCATCACTTCACAAAAATATTGCTTATTGTGTTAATGTTTATGTGAGACGTCACTAGACGCAGGCATTTTAAAAACTGTGAAGTATACGGCTTTTCCGCTAGTAGCGTTGCAATCGTTAGATGATATTTTTCTATTTGATTCTTAGACGCCAAAGCACAACTGCTTTGCGAACGACTTTCGCGAATCAATTGTGCATTGGCCTTAACAGCTGTAGCCATGTGCTGATCTATACAGAGAGTGCTCATTATACACTCAGATGCATTAATGCTGTCCTTCCGGTCTAAAGGAATTTTGAAAAGTCGTGTCATTTCTATCAAATATTCTTAGTTCGTGACATTACGAATGTTCTCATATGTCATGAACTAAAAACATTTTGATAGAAATTATACGACTTTGCAAAATACCGTCAAACCGGAAGGACAGCATTAATGCATCTCAGTGTACTACTTCGTGGAATCGACTGACAGGGATGGGCAACCATGTAACACAAAACATGCGAAACACACAAAAAAGTAACTAGAACATTGTCATTTTACTCATTTTGAGTCACTTGAAGTTGTCGATTACTCATTTTTTAAATTTATAATATAAATTTAAATGGGTTTTCGAGAGTTAAGGGAGTTTATTCTGTGAGCCGGCTCTGGCGAAGTCGATTTTTAACAATGGAGAGGGTACAGAAAAGTGGGGAAAGTGACACTTATCGGGTCTCGAACGATGACACTTTGTG
Organism: Leptopilina myrica (nomen nudum); assembly: GCA_032872475.1. Classification (NCBI taxonomy): domain Eukaryota; kingdom Metazoa; phylum Arthropoda; class Insecta; order Hymenoptera; family Figitidae; genus Leptopilina; species Leptopilina myrica (nomen nudum). The sequence goes on along the minus strand of CM065462.1, from coordinate 13,402,254 downwards.
AGTCGTGACACTTACTGAAAACGACACTTGGCGAGACCTGACTGTGTAGGTATAAGGCATAGATAAACAAAAGTAGGTAGAGGAAAATATAAAAAAAAGTCAACTTAACTATTATAACGATAGAATTCTAGCTATTTATAATAAATTATAAATAATTTTATTTTACCATTTTAAGTAGTTGTCTTTACTACTGCGAGTTATATTAGTGACTTTAACTACAAATAAGCAGTTAATTTTACTGCAAAACTGTCATTGGTTCCTATTTAACTAAGAAAAGTAATTAATGTAACTGTATTATCACTTCATTCAACTACATATCTAATAATTAATTTAAGTTCAAAAATATCTTTGGGAACTTATTGAACTGAGGAAAGTAGTTAAAAAGTAGTCAAAAAATATTTAAAAAATAGAGTCTCCGGGCCCAGTGGTTTAAAATTAAAAAGTAGCGTTCAAAATAGCACAAAACAATTATTTTTGAAGATAATGACCAAAAAAAGGGAAACTTTTCATTTATAAAATTAATTAAATTTTAAAACATAAATCATCATATCTTTGGAAATTATTATTCGATTTAAATGAAATTTGACATACACCTTCATTTCGGTCAAGAGAAGGCAACGACGAAATAAAAGATTAAAAAAACATCAATTGTTTAACAATTTTGCTTTGTTAATTAAGTGAGGTTAGAATTTTTACTTTCTCAACTTTGCCGATAAAAAGTCTGCGAGGAACTTAATTATTCAGAAAACTTCCAGTGAATCATTTGTTTATTATAGCATTCAAAGAAGTTTTTTGAAAAATTTTAAAAAGTTTCATTAAAAACCAATAAAAATAGGAAGAATTATTTTAAAAAATGCGCTGCGCGTTATACATTGCCACGTCAACCTTATATACTCACAGGGGTACGCAGCTTTTGTTTTTTCTTCTTAAATACAAAATTTCTATAAAAATAATAACACTTAAACCATTTATTTATTTAATAATTAAATTATATTTGTATTTACATTAATTTATTTATTAAATATTACAATAATAAAACTCCTTAAATTCTTAAGTATACGAAGTTCTACGAAAGTAATTAATAATTTAATTATTATAAAATTCACGTATTATTTTTAAAGTAATATATAAAAATAATTTAAATTAAATTTTTTAATATTTAATTTAAAAGTTTTTTTCTAAGATGGTAATAAGGAATTGAACATCTATATTATTACCTTTTCTAAAATTATACATTGCTTTTTAATAGCATATTATTTATTTAGAAGACAATTAAGTTTGTAAATTAAATCAATTTAATTTTGAACATTTGTAAATTTATAACATTAAAAGTTATTTTATACAAAAATGTATTCAACTATTCAATATTATACAATTTTCTCACCAAAGCTTTAAATTTGAAATTTCTAGAATATTTAATAAATAAATAAATATAATTTACGACTCAGTTTATCAAAAAAAATATATGCGAGTAACCGAAAATTTTTTCCATAGCGATTGCGTAGCCGAGGGGCTTATAGTATTAATGCATGTGATTTTATAGGTTTCGTTAGATATGGGTGATTCTCTTGAAAGGCACCTGTTTTTTTTCCAAAAACTAAAAAAAATTAATTTTTACAATTTTCTGAATATTTTTGTCATGGGTAGGTTTTAAATACGTTTAAAGATAAAAATCTGAGTTGAGCAAAATTAATTTTTCAAAATAAGCCTTCCAGCATAATTTTAATATTAAGTGTTTTGAACACGGAAAAACTTTCTTCAAGAGTCATTACTAAACTTATTCAAGAACTCAGGATATGGAAATAATACAAGAAATGCTACAAAACTATAGATTGAAACATTATTTTAAGCTGTTCGGGGATAACTGTAGTAAATTTCTGGACTACTTGTTGAATTTTCTTGAAAAAGTCCTGAACTGGTTTAAGAATAGAAAAATGTAAAATTAGCGAAAAAAATTTGCCCGCGTGAGTAGTCGAACTTAAGACCTTGAGACTCAAGATCGCTCCGCCTTATGCCACTCGGCTGCAGGGACGCGTTACGATACTTTAGTTTTAGATCGTTTTAAAGCGTTTAAAGCCAAGAGGCGCTGTATACCTATTGGTTACGCTAAGTCTTCTTTCTTAAATAGTTCGAGACTTTTTCAGCGCGCAGTGACTGAAGAACTCAGTCGCAGCGTCAAGAACAATTATTTCCAAGCCATTAGAAAAACACCTGAAAATTCTTTAATGAATATTGAACTTTTCTAAAACAAGTTCTAAATTTTTCCCATATCCTGAGTTCTTGAATAAATTTAGTAATGACTCTTGAAAAAAGTTTTTCCGTGAAGGTTAAATATACTGAAATCAATATTGGGAATTTTGTAAAAAAATTACTTTTAAATTTAATTTCTTTAATTTATGAAACTTTTAACCTTATTCATTTATAATTTAATGAATTCTGTATTTAATAATTGATTTATAACTATTTTATCTTTTCAAAAATAACTAATATATATTTTTTAGATTAAAAGGAATAAAAATTGTAACGAATATTTTAATTTATCATTTTAAGTTCAAAATTGATATTTTCTATAAAAATTTTTATTTTTAATTCTAATTTTGTTATTTATCTAACTTTCTACTTAACAAATTATATTTTAAAAAATTAAAAATATTTTATTTTAAATAAAACGGAAAAATTTTTTATAATTCGAGGGTTAGGTATTTAAAAATAATTATTAAAAAATTAAAAACAAAACAATAACGCTTATTAAATATGAAAAAGGCTTCGGAGATGAATAGTTTGTCAAATAAAAAATTCACGTTTTTATTAAATTTAAAAATATTGAAACATAATTTAACAAATTCTTTGGGCCACAACTTCAAATATTTATATATACATTATGTATAATTTAAAAAACAGTTTCAAAATATGATGTTATTAACTGAAAAACAAGGCTTCGGAGATGAATTTGAACTTTTACTTCCATTGCCAGTAATTTTTAATTTATTATTTTAAAAATTTCTTTTGTTTTATAAGTTAGGTAAGGTTCGAATCTGTATAAATGTTAAGATTTTCCGATATGTTATGTTGCTAATTGTAAGAATGAATGTGATAAAAGAGTGAAACTTATGAATAATAATACACATGTTGAGTGTTAATTACTTAAAGAAATATTTTTTGGACGCTCTGATTATTTTATTTTTATTTATAAAAAGAAAACGAAAAAATATATAGCTCTCTACACCAGCATTATTTTGTCAAGACGTGGACAGACGCGCAGGCGCACTGGCATATGTTTCGCCTGTCCGTGTGAAGCGCGTCATTGTGTGGGTGGGTACGGATTACTACTTCTCCGAGTAAAAATCTCTACGAAATAGTAATAGTTGCTCTGATTCATAATAAAAGTTGCTTCGCTCAGAGTATTAATTGCTCTAGACATTTTAAATATTACTAGGCATTTAATAAAATTTATTTTTTTAATGCTATGTTACAGCACTAAATTACGAAAAAAAAATTTTAATTACTCTTTTTTCCTATAGTTAGGTACTTTTTGGAAAATTGTTTTTAATCATATGTTAGAGCACTAAAAAAAAGTTTAAAGTGATTACACTTTAATCGGCTATTCCAGCACTATACATATCACTTTATCTGTTTCATAAGTAGCATGTAATACCTTAACTAACAATTTATGCAAAAAGAAGAAATTGATTTCTTCAGATGTCTAATGTGGTTTCCCTTCTTAATATTGTTTGATTTGCTTCAAACTTTTAAGAAAATTTTCTATTTATACCTTGATTAATTTTTTGGGGTGAGACCCAAGATTTGGAAACATAAATAATAATAAGAACTACCCTATTATATATAGCTGAGGACAACTATAATTACGAGATACATTACTATTAGGCAGTAGGCTAAGTAAAAATAGAACAATTGGAAGGCTGGATACTAAACGGGGATACACGCCATGTTAAATCAAAATTATTTTTCATAAAATTAAAAATCGTAGAAAATGTACGAAAATTGGAATTTTAATATAACCTAATTTTATAAAATTTTAAGTATTTTGTATTATTTTAGGTAAGAATATATTAATATATTAATTTTTAGTAATATATAAATAGGTACACCATTTAACACTTTCTTTAACCCCTTCGCTGTTTGGAAAAATATTCATAAGATTGGCCCAAAATGTTTAGCAAAAATAAGTGCAACTTTGCCTTTCAATTTGTGTTGACTTGGTGAAAATAAGTGAAGCTCCAGTGTAATTATTTATTTATTACTTAATCTAGTACCATTGATACACTGAAAAAAAATTCATGAGACATTTTCAACTACATCCACTTAGTAGAGTAAAAATTAATAAAAATTACTTTTTTAGTTAGCCTGATTATTTTTGATACTTGATTTAATTGTTTTGTGGTTAAAAACTATTAATTAAATTAATGCAAATTTGTAATTAAATTTTTAACTGTAGGTATGTTACAGAAATAACTACAGAAAGCAGTAAAAGTAGTTCCAAAGACTAATTTTGCAGTAGATTTTATTTCTTCTAGCAGTTGAATACTTTTCCATGTATTTTTTGCATAAAACATAAAATATGTATCTTAACTAGATCTACAACTTTTATGTAAAACATTTTTCAAAATTTTTAATATTTACCGAGTAAAACGTCAAAAAAAATTTTTTTTTTTGTTTCCCAGCCCTGGCGTTCTGTAATGGTACGGTCTCAGCTCAGCTGCCTGCCTGCAGGTCGTCATGACAATACATAAGAGTAAGAGAGTCAGACAATTTAAATTATTCGTCTCCTCTCTCTTACTCTCGTGGCGGCTGCCTGCGCAGGCAGGCAGGCAGCTAAGGTGTGACCGTGCCATAAGTAACTTTTTCATCCTCCCCCACCGAATTCTTCAATAACTAGTTAAATTAAAGCTTTTCCAAATGAAATTAATCATTTATCTTCAAAATTGGCAGAAGTCACGATTCTGCATGATTACCGAAATTAAATACAGTCAGGTCTCGCCAAGTGTCGTAACTTGGAATTTTTCAAACCCGCCTGTCTTAGTAAGTGTCACTGACCTAAACCACGCCCCTATAGAATGGAAGTGGTAATTCCAGGGTCGTACATTTACAGTGCCATTTTTAGGGGAATGACAAAAATTTTTAAACATCAAATTTATGAAAATTAAAATTTTTTTCGGTGTAATTTTTTTCTTAGAAAATGCAGGTTGTCAAACTTAGACCAAATAAATTCAAAAAATTAAAAACAATTTTATTAATAAAAAAAACAATTTTTTAAATTCAAACATTTATTTTATCTTGAAAAATCTACACCATATCATCTTATGAATCGCAGATTAATATCTGAAACAAGATTGCTAAACTATTGGTTAACATTAAATATAATATAGTTTTACATAAGTAAAACTAAATATTTTTTAATTAATAATATTTAAAAAAAATTAAATCAATTAATTATAAATTTATAATACATTTATTTATTATTATTCATTTATAATTTTTAATAAATTTTTTAAATTTATAATATAAATTTAAATGGGTTTTCGAGAGTTAAGGGAGTTTATTCTGTGAGCCGGCTCTGGCGAAGTCGATTTTTAACAATGGAGAGGGTACAGAAAAGTGGGGAAAGTGACACTTATCGGGTCTCGAACGATGACACTTTGTGAGTCGTGACACTTACTGAAAACGACACTTGGCGAGACCTGACTGTGTAGGTATAAGGCATAGATAAACAAAAGTAGGTAGAGGAAAATATAAAAAAAAGTCAACTTAACTATTATAACGATAGAATTCTAGCTATTTATAATAAATTATAAATAATTTTATTTTACCATTTTAAGTAGTTGTCTTTACTACTGCGAGTTATATTAGTGACTTTAACTACAAATAAGCAGTTAATTTTACTGCAAAACTGTCATTGGTTCCTATTTAACTAAGAAAAGTAATTAATGTAACTGTATTATCACTTCATTCAACTACATATCTAATAATTAATTTAAGTTCAAAAATATCTTTGGGAACTTATTGAACTGAGGAAAGTAGTTAAAAAGTAGTCAAAAAATATTTAAAAAATAGAGTCTCCGGGCCCAGTGGTTTAAAATTAAAAAGTAGCGTTCAAAATAGCACAGAGCCTACAATCTTAAACGATTTTGGATTTTCATTTTTCGAAATAATCTTGATTAAATTCCTAAGAGATCGGTCGAGCACGATTTTTTATTTTCAATTTTCCTGCTTATTTATATGTATTTTTTTAACGCTAAGTATTTTTATTTATTCCTGAAGGTCTCTAGATTGTTATAAACAAATAGACATTCCTGACGATGCCTTTCAGAAAACTTAATGAACTTTGTCACTTGGGAGTTTTTGGGGTTGCTAATTACGAATATGACGTCACTTTTTAAAACCATAAAAACACCTGGTTCAATATAGGGTACGACTTTCCTGAAAGTTAATTCAATTGCCTTAAAACTTGTTACTCGGATGTTTTTAGGGTCGCTGATTGCATACTTTATTATATTTTTAAAATTTTGAATGCTGGAATCAATGCCGTGGGAGATGTATGCAAATCGAATAATCAATTCGATAGCTTCTTTATCAAGAATCACATTTTCTGTACAGTTGTATCCATACGAAGCTAACAATGGATTAGAAGATAACATAACCCAGTTTAACCTGGTTGACCGGATTCTAGCACATTAAACAACACCTACGTTTATATGATTTAAATATTTCTACCACCACATTGATTCCAGCATTACAAAGTTTGAGAAACCGATAAAGTATGCAACCAGCGATCTAAAATCTCCGTGTAACTAGTTTTAGGCGAATCCAATTGACTTTTGGGAAAGTCGTCTGCAATACTGGATCCGTCATTTAAAACTTTTAAAAAGTGACATCATATTCGTAATTAGCGAACCCGAAAATCCTCGAGGAACGAGTTTCATTAAGTTTCCTGAAAACCATCGTCTAAAATGTATATTTGTTTATAACAATTGACAAATGGTTCTACAGCACTATTTTGCAATCTAGAGACCTACAGGAATAAATTAAAATACTTAGCGTTAAAAAAATACATATAAATAAGCAGGAAAATTGAAAGTAAAAAATCGTGCTCGAGCGATCTCTTAGGAATTTAATCAAGATTATTTCGAAAAATGAAAATCCAAAATCGGTTAAGATTTGTAGGCTCTATGCTATTTTGAACACTACTTTTTAATTTCAAACCACTGTGCAGGAGTCCGTTAAAATTATCAGGCAAAATATACTGTCTTCATCAGTTTTCCTTTACATTTAAGATGAATTAATAATTAATTAAAATATATCAATGAATAAATTTGTTAAAAATTAAAATGCACATTTTCAAAGAATTCAGGATCAACACGTATACACAAGCTGATACGTGCAACTATTCCGGCGTCAGTCATTCATTTAGTTGTAGGTAGTGGAAAGGGGGTGAGTAACACCCTTCTTTCTCACCCAACAGCAAATCGATACAATTCCAAGTCCCCGACTTTCGTTATTATACATTCTCACCATACTCTACAACAATCTTTATTCTTTGTAGTCTACATTGCAATCTGAAAATTCTCATACCTTTTAAAAATATGTATATTAATTAGTGTAAACTTTGAGTGAATGAATATTTTAATATTTTATTTATTTGAATTTTAATTGTCGACAAAAAAATAAATCAAAAAAAACTTTCTATTCACATGAGAAATATTTAATTCTCTCATGCTGCATAACAATTTTTTTTTACAATTATGTATATATTATATAAATTTTCATGAATGAAAATAGATAATATATTTTAATTACAAGTATAATATGTATGTATATTGTACAACAAGGATACAAAGTGAATGATTCAGCTATGAGTATGGATTTGTAATAAAAAAGTTGTCAGGACATTTGGCCAGGAGAGAGGAAATTTGCAGAAAACTTTCTCCCGGGTACAACCTGTTAATTGGTTGCCGGAACATAAATCTACATTTAGATAGACATCAAAAATGTACCCTGACAAAATTCTGGTGAGACTGTAGGCTTTAGTGCAGGCGAGAAGCGGATTATATAGGAACAATGAACAAAAATTTATTTGATTGAAATAATTCAAAATATTTGAAAAATATTAAATTGATTCAAATACTTTTTAGTTGGATCAAAAAAATATGTATTTGATTCAAATACACTGAACTCTTGCTGTAATGGACTAGATTGTAGATGAAGTGGTGTGCTGGAAAACGGGGACGCTGAGCTCGGCGTCTAGCGCCACCAACAAAGTATTATTTTCTAAATTTTGCGGGTGCACAGTCTCTTTACATAAAATCTGTTTGTGTTTTGTGTGTAAATTTTATGAGCTGGTCAATCATTTTTAAAAAGAATATTTTCCAAAACTATGTTTCCATTCCTTAATTACTTGCTTGTAGTAACGATTTTTAACCCTTTAACGCCGAGAAGGACACATATTTTACTCAACTTTTAGAACCATCGCTGATTACGAATCTGATAATAGTTTTCCAAAATTCAAAATGGCGGATCCAATATGGCGATCGTAAATTTAAAAAATCGTTAGATTTTGTTGAAATTTGTTACTTAGGAGTTTTTGCGGTTGCTGATCACGAATCTGATATTAGTTTTTCAAAATTCAAAATGGCGGATCTAATATGATGATCGAAAATTTAAAAAATTGTTAGATCTTGTTGAAATTTGTTACTTATAGGTTTTTGCGGTTGTTGATTACGAATCTGATATTAGTTTTCAAAATACAAAATGTCGGATCTAATATGACGATTGAATTAAGTCGTTAAAAAACATTAACATTTTTTTGTGGATTACGAAGGTGATTCTTTTTGATATGTTCTTGCCACGAAAATAATATACAAATTTGGAAACTTTTACTTTGAAGACAATCTTATCAAATAAAGATTTTTCTAAAAACCAAGTTTTGCCTGTCATATGAAGTCTACCATTTTAAATTTATAATATTTCACATTAGAAATTAAGTAGCAAATTTCAACAAAATCTAACGATTTTTTAAATTTACGATCCCCATAGTGGATCCGCCATTTTGAGTTTTGAAAAACTAATATCAGATTCGTAATCATCGACGCCGAAAACCCCTGAGTATGAGGTTTCAAACATATTTTGTCAAATTAAAAAAAAATATTCGGCCATATTGGATCCGCTATTTTGAATTTTGAAAAACTAATATCAGATTCATTATCCAATTATCCAATTTTTTTTTAAATTCGTATACTAGACTTTGATGTTTATTTTTAAAAAATGTCTTCTATCGACATTTAAAAATTTTTAAACGTACATCTCGCCATATTGAACACGCAAAAAAAAATTTGTTCGAAACAACCAAATTTTGGTTGAATCAACAAATTAAATGCATTGCTATACAGTCAACCAAACGTTTGTTTGATGCAAATAAATAGTTTTAGTTAACGCATTTGGTTCATTTAAATAATTATTTTTGTTTACTTAATTTTGTTATTTATTTTCCTGTAATAATGTTTAAATTTCCTAATTTAATATTTTCTAATACATATTATTCGTTAATTTATAATTTATTATATAATTATTGATATTTTAAAATTATATATATATATATATATATATATATATATATATATATATAAAATAAATCATAAATTAACCAATAATATATATACTAGAAAATATTAAATTAGGAAAGTCAAAAAAACTTTTAGTGGAAAATAAATAACAATTAAATAAAATATTATATAACTATTTCTTCATATAAACAAAATTATTTAATTATAAAAAACATTTAAAATATTACATTAAGTGTATTGTATATGATTTTTATACATGCACTCTGAAAAATGTTTATTCGAAACAACCAACTGAAAACTTGACAAAAACTTATTGGGAATTTTCTTCTCACTGGTACAAATTAAATATACACTAACAATAAGTCTTACAATGAACACATAGCAATTATTTAACCGACACTTATAATTTTTTTTTTTCACTTATTTCTAAGTTATAAGTCGTCTCAAAATAAGTGAAAAATTCACTTATTTATAATAATAAATTTGTAATAAGTAAAATTTTACTCAAAATAAGTGAAAAATTCACCTATTTATAATAATAAATTTGTAATAAGTAAAATTTTACTCAAAATAAGTGAAAAATTCATTAATTAAAATTAATAATTAATTAATTAATTAATTAATTTAAATTAACGTAGAATAAGTGAAATTTCACATATTCAGATTTAGAGAGTATTTATTAAAATAAACCAAATTTTTACTTAAATCAACGCAATTGTATTCTGAAAGAGCGATTAAAACTCCATAGGGATGGATACCCACCAAATTTTTAACTTACGAAATCGTTAAGAACAATGGCTCTAAAAGTTGAGTAAAATATGTGTCCTTCCCGGCGTTAAAGGGTTAAGGAAATAAGAGCAATTTTTTTTAAAAATCCGCTATTTTGTATCCGCCATTTTTAACTTTTTCTATGTACTCAATTTTTATGTAATTAGTCACTGAATTTAGATCAAAAGTAAAAATATGCAATAAGTCTGTTGAAGACACAAAAAGAATTAAGTTAATAATAATAAGTCAATTATTAATTATATTAATTAATTATATTATATTCATTAAGTTATATTACAATGGTCGACAAAAAGTTTTTTTTCTCTGATTCAAAGATCGGACAATGATATATTCTTATAGGATTTTCATCGCTGAACACGAATATGACCTCCAAAAGTGCCCATCACGTTGAGATTTTTAGAAAAATTGGCTCAAAGTTTCAAAACACTCTGTTTTGGTTTTTTTGATCACATGTAGAAAATGATGCCGACGAGTTACAAGTCTCTAATTAGGCTTAAATTAAAGCTTGAACTGTCAACTATAAGAATCATATCAAAGAAGTTGTGAATCAGTCAAAAATTTTCATATAGTACAACTTTTTCATGTGCGATCGCGCTCCACTATGGCACTCTTATACTTAATAATTTTATTTGCGCTATTTATTGTTATTTATCATTTTTGGGTTCGCTGAATAGTTATAGTTGATAGTTCAAGCTTTAATTTAAGCCTATAATTAGAGACTTCTAGCACGTCGGCATCATTCTCTACACGTGATCAAAAACTTTGAGTACATTTTTCTCAAAATCTCGACGTGATGGGAACTTCTGGAGGTCATATTCGTGTTCAGCGTTGAAAACCCTATGTGAAAATCATTGTTCGATCTTTGAATCATTTTTCGTGTCGACCAGTGTTATTAATTACATTATTTATTTATATTAATTATATTATATTAATTTAATAAGTGAATTACCATGCAAATCAATTTCTCAGACTTCACAACCTTATTAGGCGTATAAAAAAATACCAGCACCAAACTTTAGGTTTGACTATGTTTTTCTCTTTAGATACATCCTAAGGAAGAGAACCTGTCATATAGCATTCTTCGCACTCGAACTTTTTTGTGTGTGCCGGTGTTATTTAAATAATATACTTTAAGCAGAACACCAATTCTTACTCGTTTTGTAAGTAAATGTGGAAATTAAACTAAAAGTAAGATTTATTTTTTAGTGTTTAAATTCGACACAGTAAAAAGTAAATCTTAATTTAAGATCGATCTTAAATTCAGCACTGTCTGCTATAATGTTAAAGGATACAAAATACGTGCGTAAATTCAGCATTAACTGCCTTAAAGTGTTGCATCTTAATTTAAGACTGCTTTCCTGGCTTAAAATAAGACTTGCTTTTTACTGTGGATTAGAGAATAAGTTGTTTAGAAAATTTAATTCTTTTTTAAAATTAATATACATACATCTCTCTAAATCTGAATTAGTAGAATTCTACTAAGAATTAGTAAAATTTTACTAATTTTTAGTAGTTTTCATGAACGACTTTTCACCTTTTTAATTAGTAGAATATTACTAATTTTTAGTAAAATTCTACTAATGTTTTAGTAGAATTCTACTAATTAAAAGTCACTTTTTTACTAAATGAATTAGTGAAACTGTTTTATCGACTATTAATAAAACAGTTTTACTAATTGTTAGTAGAATTCTACTAATCAATTAGTAACGCTTTACTAACAATTAGTAAAATTTTACTAATTGTTAGTAGAATTATTACTAAATCATTTAGTGGACGACTTTTCACAATTTCATTAGTAACTTTCTACTAATTCAGATTTAGAGAGATACATTATACTTATATTGTGCAATAATATTCCAGTGGTGTACCATAAAAAATGTCAAGTTTATTTATAAATGTCTAAACATTTTAACTTTAAAGTTATATGAAAATTATATGGTCCATGTAAACAATTCTAGCATATAATATTGTTGAAATTTTGAATGATATTCATTTGAAGATTACATAATATAAAATATTAAAAATGAGGAAAAAAATTACAAGACCTTAATACTATTTAATAATGGTATAACTTAAGTATTACTTACATTGATGCTTATCTGCAAGCATGATCAGAGTGGATGGTAAGTCCCTCCGCCTGAAGAAGCACATTACTTTTGCTTCAACATTTCCGCTTGCAGTCTAAACAAATAGAACACCATTTTTTAAACAAATAATGGTTAATACCGAATAAGTTCCTCTATAAAAATTTTATTATTGAAAAACACTCTGAGTTTGAGTTAAAAAAACTTTCTTTATTGTCGTTCACGTTAAGGCAAATAATGTGTTAACATCGAAAAAATTTCGCTACTTAATTTGGATAAGATTGTTTTAATTTTATATATAATTATAAAGAAATTATTTTTAACCTGGTTATACTCTACGAATCAAAAGAAAAAAGTACGCTTTTTAACTTAAATTCGAAGTGTAATGTTTTTCAAAGGCAATACGAATGAAAATTTACAATATAAACTTGCGGCTAATTAATAAAAATCTGTTAAATAACTTACATTTAACATTAACCTTCGGAAAACACACCTCTTTTTTAGATCATTTTTCAATTCTCAACTAATTTTGAACTGTTTATCTGATCACCCTAAAGATTTTTTGGAGGCCTTGTAAATTTTTTAGACCCTAAAATGGGAAGTTTACAAAAAAATTGTTTGCTTTTAAGGCATAAAATATAATTGATCAAAAGTTTCTACATGTCATTGTGTACACTGAGAAAAAAATGTTATTGATTCTATAGCACGCATATTCACATACGTTCAAAAGCAGATGTTATTAACTTGATGTGATATGTAATTTATTTTATAGCACTGCTTTTAAATCAAAAAATGACTTCTTTGATTCAATAGCGATGCTATAAAATGAACTACATTTCGCATTAAGTTGATCACATCTACTTTTAAACGTATGTGAATATGTGGGCTATAGATTCAATAGCATTTTTTCTCAGTGTATGTTAAGAAGTCTTAAAAAAAAAATTGAAATTTGAAAAAGTATAAGTATCTTCCTTCATCTATAGAAGGCGCTTTATCGTCTGGTAAAAATTATTTGTTCTCAATGTCACTCATAGCAGAATCATTTAAAATAAAAATATAAAATATGGAACCGAAACCTTTGATTTACTAATAATGTTAAAAATTATACATATTTTTTGTGAATCATTTATGGTAAATAAAATAGGGTAAATGTGTTAATTGTGGCTGGTGCTCCTATTATGGCGACTTTGTGAAAAATACAATTATTTACTATTTTAGAATAATATAGTTACTTGAAAATGTTTAAAAAATTATTTTCAACCTTACTCGATATAATTGTACGAAAAGAAACACACTTAAACTATTATTAATTTAATTATTTAAGAACAAAAATTTTGCCTCGCCATAATTGGCACATTTCTATTGAATGCAAGTGCTTCAGTTTTGACGCGCAACACAACCTCTAAATACACGTTATTTTCCCCGCCGTAATTGGCGCGCCGAAATTGACTCAATCCCGCCACAATTGATGTTTTTGACCTTATTTTTTATTGCTTTAATTTGTTTAGATAATTAATTTTTATTAAGTTTTTATTAATGTTTTATTATCTAAATTACACAAGCTTTTAGTTTAATAAGACATATATTTACTTCTTTCATTATAATTTTTTAATTTTCTATTTCAATGATGGCTAAACCAGAACCGCGCCATAATTGGCACACTTACCCTAGTGTTTTTACAATTTTTTATTTAGAAGATTGCAATTTTCTTACTTTTTATGTTTTTGAGTACACTGTAAAAAAGGTTCTAAATTAGAGCTGATTTCAGTATTAAAATAAAACAAAATTACGATTTAGTATACCAAAACTGGTACTAAATTAGTACCTTTCTTTTTACAGTGTATTTCGAGGTTTAGATCATCTATTAACACGTCTGTTTTGAAATAATTTTTTACTTTTCAGGGTTCCGTACACCTACGGTGCACAGTATGGGTGAAAACTGTCTACTAGCGGTCAAAGGCCAATTTTTCTAACCATTACATACTAAATTAAGTAATGTGCAACTGTTTTAACAAGTATTCAAAGAATGTAAAACAAGCATAAAAGTATGGATATTTCAATATTAAATTTATTATTTACTTGATGCAAAATGAAATAATGAATTTCGAAATGAAAATCAATGATTTGTCAGTAAAAATGTGCGTGATTGATTCAATCAATCAGATTTTGACTGATTCAAACTAAGAGTCTATGTAGTTCTTGTTTACTGTTATTAAGAATTTAGTACATGGAAAAAATTAGTTGCTGAAATTTTCCTCGACTTTGTAGAAGACTTTCGGATGTAGTCGAAAGTATTTAAATTTTTAAATCACTCTGTTTTAAAAATTATATTGAAAGATCGAAGAAAAAATGTACTACATTCGAAGAGAATTTAGAAAAAAGATTTGAAACTTTCAGCGACAGTCGAGGAAAATGAAAACACAGCCAGCGCGAACGATTCAGCGACAGTCGAGGAAAATGAAATCACAGCCAGCGCGAACGATTCAGCGACAGTCGAGGAAAATGAAAACACAGCCAGCGCGAACTATTCGGCGACAGTCGAGGAAAAAAGACGTGTCCAAATTTTCTTCTACAGTATTCTAAACTTTCAACGATAGTCGCGGAAAATGAAAAATTCTGCGGACCAGTAAAAAAAATTCTTTCAGTTCTTATTTATTTCATTCCTTTTATGCCTTATATTTAATTACAATCCTACATTTATACATAATCACGACACTCATCACATGTAATTTGACACTATTTAATCACTAATAACCTGCCTAAAACTAAATAGCTAACACCAATACGCATATTATCCTACACTTTCGTTGTTTCGCACGCTATATGAATCTACTTTTTCATCGTCCTTATATACTAAATGGAACCTTTCTTTACCGCTTGTGAGAAAAAGTGCAATATTTTGAAAATTAAAAATCTCAAATATTTCTCTTCAACATATTTTAGAATTTTAAAGAGTATTTCAGTATACGTTAAGGACTATTTTACAATTATTTTTAATTTATTAAATGAATAGAAAAATGATAATATTTAATTAAAATAATAACTAAGGCAATAAAATTATTTTCTGTTCATTATTCTAAAAACTTATTTAACGATTAATAATTATATTTTATATATACATATAAAAAGATTTTAATCCTCCAATATATAATTCACAAACACTGTAGACAAGAATTTGTAAATGAACGGTATTAAATTGACTGCAGATCGCGTTTATCGCCTGAGAGTATGCGCATCTTTTCTGCGCACCGTTTTCCTCGACTCGTCGACGAAACTTTGTATCAAAGTGTTACAATAATTCCACGACTTTTTTCCGCTACTAGGTTTATAAAAAGTCCTCGACTTTTTTAGAGAATTTCTGCTAAAATCATAGAGTATTTCTATAAGTTTATAAAGTATTTTTTCATATCCGAGAGTCTTCGAGTAGTAGCTGAAAACTTCAGCGACTAATTTTTTCCGTGTAGAAGCGATTACTATAGTTACTTTAATGAATCCAAACACTGTATTAATCGTGTTGAGATTTATTTTTTGGAATCATTAATAATTTAGATGTTCAGGTTCAGAAAGGGTATTGTAGGCATTCACGTAGAAACTTGTTATAATTACAATAGTCTACGTTAAAAGGAAATCTTGGATTCTGTTCACATTTGCAGCAGTCTAAGGGAATCATTGATACAGTCTGTAGTAGTCTTTACAACAGGACTATTGTAAAATAAGGTGTCCGTTGCTGCCTTGCCTTTTTATTTTACTATAGTTCTTCGTAAAAACTACTATTGCTATATTTCTGATTACAAATGACTGTTGTAAAATAAAAAAAGAAAATTTTCAACTAAAATAATTTTTTTTTGTAATTCATGACTTGCGTAAAGTACGTGAGTTACCTAATTAGTGCAATTTACAATAATTCGTCCATTACGTAACTTAAGTTATTTAAGTAAGTGCAACTTACGTTATTTACGTAACTTATATTTTTACGTATCATACATTGTTTACGGAACTTATATTTTACGTAACTTACGTAAGTTAACTTACTTATTTATGCAACTTACTTTTTTATTTACGTAACTTACGTAAGTTGTGTAAATTATATAACAATTTATACATGCAAGAAATCTTGTACACTCGGTGCGTGTGTTAGAAAAAAAAATTTCACTATTGAAATGTAATAAAAAAAGACCTTACAATATTAAAGACTAACAATAAACAATAATTGTATTAATTACTGAGAACGAAGTGATTTTTTTACATTTAAAGTGTATAAGTATTTCTCGCAAGCGGTGAACTTTCATAGCAGTTAGTATATAAGGAAGTTTAAGTCATGTATAAATATGTGTAAATAGCGATCGTTATTATGTTATGCGTTTAGTATTTAAGTTAGATTTATGTACTTAGGGTTTAGTGAAATTGTCTAGTTTAATAATATAATTTATCTTGAAGTGGGTAGTCTTGGAAGAGTGAAATTAATGTGCAATACATGATTAGAAGTCATGAAAATAAAAAAAATTTTATTTTAGTTGAAAATTTTCTTTTTTAACTTTACAACAGTCATTTGTAATCAGAAATATAGCAATAGTAGTCTTTACGAAGAACTATAGTAAAATAAGAAGGCAAGGCAGTCGCGGTCACCTTCTTTTACAATAGTCCTGTTGTAAAGACTACTACAGACTGTATCACTAATTCCCTTAGATTGCTGCAAATGTGGATAGAATCCAAGATTTCCTTTTAACGTAGACTATTGTAATCAGTCACATAGACTTTGTGCTAACTGATATTTAGTTCGTATTTATTTCAAATAAATTTTTAATGAGTACGTTCGACTTACAGAATTGTTACAACGAAGCTACTTTAGGCATTACGAAAAGTGGTCACATATCCGAGCAGTACTGTTCGACTATTGTAATCATTAACAGAAAATTTTTCTCCGTGTACAGACTGTATCACTGATTCCTTTAGATTGCTGCAAATGTGGATAGAATCCAAGATTTCCTTTTAACGTAGACTATTGTAATCAGTCACATAGACTTTGTGCTAACTCATATTTAGTTCGTATTTATTTCAAATAAATTTTTAATGAGTACGTTCGACTTACAGAATTGTTACAACGAAGCTACTTTAGGCATTACGAAAAGTGGTCACATATCCAGGCAGTACTGTTCGACTATTGTAACACAGGCACACAAAAAAAGTAAAAACCCAGAGGTCACACTCCCCTACCCCCATGTTTTTGGGGTCGCTGAAACCGAATATGACCATGAAAATTTTTTTTCATCGGCCATTTTCCCGCTACCACCCCCTTACACCTGCTCCCGGGGATGGAATTTCAGTTTAAAGAGAAAGTCGAGCAGGATGTCTATTCTTATGTTTTTTGGGTCGCTAAAACCAAAAAAGACTACCAAAATCAAATTCTTCCCCCCCTTAACCTTCTACAACCCCTTTAACACCCCCAGATTGGGGGTTGAAATTCGAATTTCCACGAAAAGTCGAGTGCGGTGTCTAAACCAACGTTTTTTGGGTCGCTGAAACTAAAAATGACTACCAAAAACAAATTCATCCCCCCCTTAACCCCCTTAACACCCCCAGGGTGGGCGTTAAAATTCGAATTTTCACGAAAAGTCGAGTGCGGTGTCTAAACCTATGTTTTTTGGGTCGCTGAAACCAAAAAAGACTACCAAAAACAAATTCTTCCCTCCCTTAATCCCTATAACACCCATATGTGATCCTATGTTTTGTGAGGCGCTGAAACTGAAAAACACCATAAAAAATAAATTTATCTTTTTCTTCCCCCCTTAAACTTCCTAACTATCCTGAGAAATGTTAAAGTTGGCTGTTTTATGGAAATTCGTGTGGGGTGTGCTTATATGTTTATATGATTGAGTAGGTGCGTACTTGTGTAACCATAGATATTTTCCTACATATTCTTAATTCCAATGTACCAAAACAAGATTATTCCACATTCTTCTCAATTACTAAAAAAATTTTAATTCCATCCGCCTCCCGAGGGTAGTAAGAGGGATGAATTTATTTTTGGTGGCCTTTTTCGGTTTCAGCGACCCTCAAAATTAATACTTTGATATACAATCAGACTCACATACGTTAATAGGTTAAGTAGTCCGTTTCTAACCATTCTGATGATTTTTCTATTCTTCCTGTTTTTTAACGTAGGGGAGACCGGGGCTAAACCGAACACGGCGCTAAACCGGACAAGTCAAATATTTCCGAAACCGTGAAGAATTTCAAATCGTGTAAATAACCTATGAACGCCCAATTTCGTGATGCATATGCTGCATGAGATTTTAGGGACGTGTCAATTTTCTTGTAATAATAGTTGCCGTTAATATGGCACTTTTTAGGGGCACTTTTTAAAAATGTGACTAATTGTGACAAAGGGGGGTGGGGACCTTTTATTTTGTTATGTCACACTTTATACTCTATTTATTATAATGAGAAAATTGCAATGAATAAAAATATCAAATATATTTCTGAGGACGCATGAATGTTCCACAAATCTCATTTGACATAATAACAAGTAACCGAAATCCACTTCGCCGAATCACTATTTACCATAAGATATATGTATTAGAATTATTTTTTAATCTAATTTTCATTTTCCCGATAATTCATTTGCTCTAATTTTTATTTTGCAGATATATTCTTTAACATAGATTTCGTTAGTCCAAAAAAACATTCGATATAATTTTTATTTGTCCAATTAATTGTTTGGACTAATTTCCGATTTTCCGATATATCATCTGTTATAATTACTATTTTTCAAAATCATTTATAAACAATTTTTTTTTAATCGAAATGTTTTTTAACCTAATTATCAATTGCTCTAAATGTGATGAGATATAAATTTCATTTAATCGAAATGTCATTCGTTATAATTACCATTGTCTCGAATAATTATTTACCAGTATTTACGTTCACTGAAAAAACCTAGTCTCAAAATGAGTATCATACGCTACTCATTTTGAGTTGCAACAAAAATGAGACTCTTAGGTGGCGCCACGTTATATGGCATTTAACATAGTCTCATTTTGAGATGCAACAAAAATGAGACTGGGTTTTTTGTGTGTTTTACAGAATTGTCATATAAACTATATGCTATTTGTTCTAATGTTTATTTAACATAAATTCATTTACCTCGAAGTAGCATTCAGCCGAATGTTTATTAATCAGAAAGATTATATTTAACATAACTTTTGTTTAGCCGAAACATTATTTCACCTAATTTTAAATTGTTATAATAATTGTTTGACATAATTTTTTTAAAATATTAAAAAATGTACTAATTATATAAGTAACTTTATTGGGTGTAATTCCGAATAACGGGGACCTCCGATTTTAATAAAAGTTGGTATACCAACGTATTTTGATGCGCTGATTACGAAAATGATAATGAAAATTGGCGCAAATTTGATGTTCATTGTGAAAACCATAAAATTGTAGTTTTTTGCGTATAATTCGTAAAAAACGAAGGATATATTTCCGAAAAGAGCATATCTCCGATATTAATGAAAGTTGGTATACTTACGTACTTTTGTGCCCTGATTACGAAAATCATAGTGAAAATTGGCGACTAGATCATCTTCATGGTGAAAACCATAAAAACACCATAAAATTGTGGTTTTTTGCGATTAACTGGTTGGATTGGATTAATCGTAATTTTTTTGTTTAAAAATATTTGTAAATTTTTCTCTGCTTTTATATTCTGAAAAATCTAAGGTGGATGCCTTCTTCCTCCTCGAAATAAAAGCAGAAAAAAATTTACAAATATTTTTAAACACAAAAAATTATGGGGGAGGAAGGAGTCATCCACCTTGGGTTGTTCAGAATTGAATAGAAAACAAAAAAATAACACAATTATCTCTCCAATCAATTAAATTTTGATAAAAAAAAATTTCCAACCGAAGGTGAATGACTCCCTTCTCCTCCATATAAAAGCAGAGAAAAATGTACAAATATTTTTAAACACAAAAAATATGCTTAATCCAATGCAACGAATTATACGCAAAAAACCACAATTTTATGGTTTTTTTTAATAGTTTTCGCCATGACCATCAAATTTGCGCCAATTTTCATTATCATTTTCGTAATCAGCGCATCAAAATACGTTGGTACATCAATTTTTATTGAAATCGGAGGTCCCCCTTATTCGGAAGTAATCCACTTTATTTATGTAAAATTATATATTGACAGTGATTCATTTTGGAAAAATTAATTAAAGGGGGGTTTACGAATTGTGACGTAATTTAGAGGGAGGGGGTTCCTTCAGATGTTACGTAGTGTGACAAAGAGGGGGGGAGGGGGTCAAAAATGGGCTAAAAACGTGTGACGTCTTCTATAAGATATTGTCGGCCTATAACATTCGAGTTTTTTAAATATACTGCACACAATACCTTAAAAAAATACAATTATTATTCGGATAAAATAGATCAACTTTCTCCTACTGTCCTATTACAAGAAGAAAAAACTATAAGGGGTTTTCATAAGCTTCATTGTACAATGATTGATGGAAAAGTTTGCAATGTTTTAAGTGATCAAAAATCTTCTACTTCTTGTAATATTTGCGGAGCTAGCCCTAAAGTCATGAACAACTTGCAGGTTGTAAGAAAATTGAAATGTAACGAGAAGAATTATATATTCGGATTGTCTAGTTTACATTGCTGGATACGGTCTATGGACTTTGTGTTACATATTCCATACAATATGGACTTGAAAAATGGATGTGCCAAAGGTGATGATAAGATTTTAAAGCAGAGAAGAAAAAAAAACAAAATGAATTAAAGTCAGAATTGTCTATAATGGTGGATATAACCAAACAAGGCTATGGCTCAACTAATGATGGAAACACAGAGAGGAGATTCTTTGCTAATACTGAAGTAGTTGCAAAAGTTCTTGAAATGGATGAATCATTGATAAAACGATTAGCAAATATTTTGCAGGCTATAGCAAGTAGTTTGAAAGTTGACTGCAACAAGTTTGAAGACTATGCTAGCGAAACTCTGAATCTTATCCTAGAGCTATATCCATGGTATACATTACCTCCATCTATACACAAATTTTTAGTTCATGAAAGTACAGTACCGGACAAAATTGTCAGTCCACCCATTTTACAAGGAATAAAAAAAAATTTTTAACATAAAATTTATGAAAACTAAAATTTTGTTTGGTTTATGTTTTGAAAGACAATAAAATTTTGAAAAGAATAAGACCTCACAGAAGTCATTTGGCAAAAATTTGTGCAAGATATTCTTAAAAATCGTCATTTTCAATGTTTTACAAAAATTTGAATAACTTCTAAAATAATGAACGCTTTTTAATAATCTTAAGCTTATTTTAAAGGTCATTTTCTACAAAATAAGAATTACTTATAGGCACTAACCTGTAATTTTTTTCTTGGAATAAGCATGATGTTAAAGTTGGCCAAAAAAATTCGAAAAATTTGAAATAATATCATTAAAAGAAAAATAATTTGTAAAATTTAAACAAATTTTTTTTATTAAATTTTCTTGAAAAATCTACACCATATAATGTTTTATATATGTTCTAGAATAGTTTTTAGTACAAGATAAGTTAGTACAAGTTTAGTACAAGACAAGACAAGACAAGACGATATTCTTAAAAGTCATGCCTCGGTCTCGTTAAACTTAAAATTTTGTAATCTCGTCTCAGTCTTGTCTCATTTACGGTTTCGAAAAAAAAATTTTAGGGAAGAAAATAAAATATTCATATTCCTACCTTGAACTGAAATGGAAATTTCGTTATAAATTAAATATTCCACAATTTTATAAAATAAAATACAAATTAAAAATGAATTAAAAAATTATGTTAAAAAGTTTCTATATCAATATTACGTACAAAAGAAATAGGTTTGGATAATTTTTAACTAATGAAAATTTTCAAAGAATTAAATTATTGGTTTGGCGAACTATTATTTTTATTTTAAATTGAATTATTATGCACAAATCAATACAGGGTATGGTATAATTAAAAGCAAAAATAAATTTCGTAAAGTATTTGTTTGAAAAATATTTTATATAATGAAAATTTTTATTTTTCACCTTTTATAAAGTAGTTTTGTCTTTTTAGATTAGTTAAAATATAAGAAATAATACGTAATTTTTTATTTAAAAATCTGTATAAATAGAAATTTACGAAGTGTCATTATGTAATAAATACATTTCTCATTTAGGAAAATTTCAGGTTAATTTAATTTTTAATATGTACGAGACTCTCGTTGAAATCCGCAACGAGACTAATAAAAGTCTATGTCTCGTCTCGAATTTTTGTCTGTCGTCTCGGTCTCGTTGCTGAAAATCGAGACCGAGACTTTTCTCGTCTTGTGTGCAGCCCTATTCAGAAGAGGCTCAAGAAGCTGGTAATAAGGTATTTAGACATGCAAGAGCTAAAATAGTCGCAAATGTTCTCGCAAATCTAACAACGAGGATATACTTCATCACCTTCTTATCCGCGAATCAGTGGAACGAGGATGAAAAAAAATTTATGGAATTATCTGTTGAATAAAAAAATTTATTAAAAAAATGCAGAGATTCTGATGCAGTTGGCAATAATATTTGAATGATAAAAGAGAGATTCTTTGCTTCCCACTTGTTTTCAAAAGACTGAAAGACAAAAAAATTATTTTAATTAAAAAACTTAAATACAAAAAAAAATGTTAAATTAATGAAAATTTAGGAAAAAACCTCACCTCTTTAAGATAAAATTTTTTTAAAAAATAAAGGGTAAAAAATAAAGGGTATTACATTGTAGAATATAAAGGAAATCGAAGAACAAAAATATAAGTAGAAAAAGCTATCTTTAAGATAGTATATTACTGAACTCTTGCTGTAATGGACTAGATTGTAGATGAAGTGGTGGGCGGGGAATCGGGGACGCTGAGCTCGGCGACTAGCGCCACCAACAAAGTATTATTTTCTAAATTTTGCGGGTGCACAGTCTCTTTACATAAAATCTGTTTGTGTTTTGTGTGTAAATTTTATGAGCTGTTCAATCATTTTAAAAAAGAATATTTTCCAAAACTATGTTTCCATTCCTTAATTACTTGCTTGTAGTTAAAAATTTGTGCATTAAAAAAAAATAATTTAGAATCTATGTCTTAAATCTTCATACTGTCCTGAATGTTTTGATGACCTTGCTTTAAGGGTACTCTTGCTGTAATGGACTACAGCACATTCGAGTCCATTACAGCAAGAGTTCAGTGTAAAGTAACTGTCGTTTTAAATTTAGTTAGTGACATATTAAATATGTCAAAGTCTATATTGCTGTGAATATACATAGTATTAATCTGATCACACATTTGGTACATTGGTGCTGAAAAACTTATTGCGGATCATGGAGTTGATGTGGTTTCTGAAATTCTTGGTATTTCGATATAAACACCTCAAGACCTTAGAAACATGTAATTCTCTAATGTGATATTTAAAAGTTAAAGGACCCCGCACCAAATACATGGAAATAAAAGTCTCGGTGAAATTTTTTATATTTTGTAGTTTTGTAGTTTATGACCTATTAAACAAAAAATGTTAGTACCAAAACTCAAAAAATGGACAGTTTTTGAGTTACACGACTTAAAAGTCACGAAATACACAAAAAATCGAAATATACAATGTAAAGGAAACAATGTTCTTTATAAGAGCAATCTATAAAATTCTTTAACAACTCTTGGCATAAAAAGCAAAAAACTTGAATAATGATATGTTAAAAGATAGCATATTGTAATTATGGTTGTAACAAACAACCATCGATCAACCATATTCGGATGAAAATAATATTATCCAGTTCCTAAAGATTTCAACTAATCCATGATTTTTAAATAATTATGTTTAACAAGCATTTAACATATAACTGTAGACGCTTACAGTTCTTCAATGGTGATTATGGTTACTACCAACAACCATTAAACAACCATTGTAGAACAAAAACAACGATTCTTACAGATGGAGATTCAGCAATCTAAAAATATTTTATGTATACCACTTAAAATCGAACGTATTAAGAGTTCTTCGTTAGTGATTATGGTTACTATACCATCAACCATTAAACAACCATTGTAGAATATTAATATACTTACAACTTCCGACTAAACTCCACAAATATATAAATCTTTTACGTATATCTAGCAAGAAAACCACTTAAAATCGAAAGTGTTTAGAGATCTTCGATGGTGATTATGGTTACTACCATTAATTATTGTAAAACCATTTTAGAATAAAAATGATTCTTACAACTTCAGCAATCTTAAAATCATTTATGCACATCTAGCAATGTATACTACTTAAAATCGAACGTATTAAGAAACGCGAACGTGTCGCACGCTTGAGTTTTAAATGCATGCATTTTACGAGCATTTAGTGCTTTCTATTGCTTGCAATCTTGATGTGATTTCCAACAATGATAAATGTAGAATCTACTTTTCAATACATCTAAGTATATATCAATTTATTGTTTGTTTATGGACTAGCAAAACTTTATTGCTTGCCCTAATGCCTAATAAAATATACAATAATAATTGTGGAATCAAATAACTTATTGCAGAAGGAAAATATTAATGAGTTAGATTTTTGTTTGTCTTTTCCTTCTTAGAACATTCTAAATAAAGAAGTTATGATAATACTTTAAAATCGTTCAATTAAACATAAGTTGATTCTATCAGCGATTCTCATCATACCTTTACATATTTTTTTAATATACATATTAGTGACTGTGAATAGTGTACGAGAAAAAATTGATAATGGAATACAAGGTTTGAAAGATTTTCTGAACGCTTCACAGCCAAGATAACATTGCACTATTAAATGTCGAAGTCATTTTTTATGTTTTAAGGAGAGTCCAGAATACAGTCAACGTTGGTGTTAACGCGTTGATACAAACGCGTCGTCCTATGTATTCTATATGGAGATCACGTGACCAACACGTTTCCCCGACTCTATTCTGGACTCACTTTTCAGTTGAGTCTACAATAAGAGAAGATGCGCATCGATGTACTCGTGATAAACCATTTTGTATTCTCTATACTCCAAGTATTCGTTTCATTCAATTTTTATTTGTACTTTCGACTACAAGTACTCGTGATAAACCATTTTGTTTTCTCTATACTTAAAGTATTCGTTTCATTCAATTTTTATTTGTACCTTCGACTAAATCTACTCATGATAAACCATTTTGTTTTCTTTATACTCAATGTATTCGTTTCATTCAATTTTTATTTGTACTTTCGACTACAAGTACTCGTGATAAACCATTTTGTTTTCTTTATACTGAAAGTATTCGTTTTATTTAATTTTTATTTGTACTTTTGACTAAATCTACTCATGATAAAGTATTTTGTTATCATTAAACTCACAGTATTAGTGGTTTTTATTTATTCTTTTGACTAAAAGTACTCATGTTATTACATTCTACAATGGTTGTTTAATGGTTGATGGTATAGTAACCATAATCACTAACGAAGAACTCTTAATACGTTCGATTTTAAGTAGTATACATTGCTAGATGTGCATAAATGATTTTAAGATTGCTGAAGTTGTAAGAATCATTTTTATTCTAAAATGCTTTTACAATAATTAATGGTAGTAACCATAATCACCATCGAAGATCTCTAAACACTTTCGATTTTAAGTGGTTTTCTTGCTAGATATACGTAAAAGATTTATATATTCGTGGAGTTTAGTCGGAAGTTGTAAGTATATTAATATTCTACAATGGTTGTTTAATGGTTGATGGTATAGTAACCATAATCACTAACGAAGAACTCTTAATACGTTCGATTTTAAGTGGTATACATAAAATATTTTTAGATAGCTGAATCTCCATCTGTAAGAATCGTTGTTTTTGTTCTACAATGGTTGTTTAATGGTTGTTGGTAGTAACCATAATCACCATTGAAGAACTGTAAGCGTCTACAGTTATATGTTAAATGCTTGTTAAACATAATTATTTAAAAATCATGGATTAGTTGAAATCTTTAGGAACTGGATAATATTATTTTCATCCGAATATGGTTGATCGATGGTTGTTTGTTACAACAATAATTACAATATGCTATCTTTTAACATATCATTATTCAAGTTTTTTGCTTTTTATGCCAAGAGTTGTTAAAGAATTTTATAGATTGCTCTTATAAAGAACATTGTTTCCTTTACATTGTATATTTCGATTTTTTGTGTATTTCGTGACTTTTAAGTCGTGTAACTCAAAAACTGTCCATTTTTTTGAGTTTTGGTACTAACATTTTTTGTTTAATAGGTCATAAACTACAAAACTACAAAATATAAAAAAATTTCACCGATACCTTTATTTCCATGTATTTGGTGCGGGGTCCTTTGAATTGAAAGCTATATCTAGATGAACAATTGAGTATGTTCTGGACAGGTTAATTTTATTGATAGAGTAGTTATAATAATTTGGAGTTTTATTTATCGCAAAAATGACATGACACTTTTCCAGATTCAATTTAAGATGATGGTCATAAATTAATATATATATATATATATATATACACTCGGGTCGCAAAGTTTCAGTACATTTTGACTGTTTACTTGTAAATGCTCGCTCTACTTCAAATTCAAATATTTCTGTAAAAATAGATGCAACAGCTATCAAACAAGGGTCATTTTAAAGCTCAACAAATTTAGAGTCAAATAGGCAAAAAAATGACCAATTTAATATTGTAAATTTGAAAATATAATTCTTTAAAGTTAGAGATTTTTTATGAAAATTGCGATTTCGTAATCTGGAGTTTAAGCGAACGCCAATTAATGAAAAAATTTCTTTAAGATTTGACAGTTTTACAATATAATGTACAAATTTCACTCTTTAATTCGAGACCAAAATCTTTTATAAGTATTCAGTATTTGCCTTAAATTCTGTAAAAATAATTACTCTTGCTTTCTAAAGTTTTCAAGGAATATAAATTGCAAATTCCTCATTTCTGTTCACTTGTTTTATCAATTAACCAAATTTTTGAAAAATGTGCATCTCTTTTTTATTGTAAAATTTAAAAAATTGCACCTTGAAATAAAATAAGTAATAATGCGAGTTAAAATTTGTAACATTATAAGAAGAGGGATAAATTTCATGTAAATAATTTAAATTTACTACAGTCAAGAGGATCAATATTTTTCAAAAGTGTGGTTAATTGATAAAACAAATGAATAGAAACGACGAATTTGCAATTTATATTCTTCGAAAAATTTAGAGCAAGAGCAATTATTTTTATACACGGGGAAACTTTGTATACTAGTTCGTGATAATCTCACTATGTGTTTTTAGTAAATTGACTACTAAAGTGGGGAAAAACTGCGACGGTATCAATATTTCGTAGTCTGACTATTAAAACACGGAACAGAACCAGACTTTTAAAATTTAGTAGTCAGTTGATGAAAATTAAAAATTCATGATTTCACTAAAAAACAATGTCGAATGTCAGTGACAGGGGCAGACTGTCGCCATCTCATACTAATAAGTCAGGTAGAAATCTATTTTACCTATGACGATTGATAACTTATTTGAACGCAACCTAATCTAATGCCTAACATACTGATAAAGTAACGCACACTTTAATCGACGGAACGCATATACAATTCATAGCAAGAAAGTAAGTCACTGTTCTTATATACTAATCCAAAACATTGTATTGACACTTGGGAGAAAATTTGTTAAATGCTGTATTAAATAATATTTGTTTGTTAAATGAAATTCACAAAAACAATTATATTTAAAATTAATAAGGTCAATTTTTGAAATGGACAGAATTATCATTATTATTTCGTAAAATTATTTATCCTTTTGATTAAATTTTTATGCTTTGCAGAAATTTATAGCTAACATTTAGAATAAATATTTTTTGTTAACTTAAAAGTTTATTTCTTGCATATATTGTGAAATATATTAAAAAAAGATTAAATTAAATTATTTTAAGTTAAAAACTATGAAATCAGAATAAGTTTTCTTTATATGTATTTAAAAGAAACATTTCAATTTATTATTATTAAAAAAATTCACATTAATGCGGCAATTACAATTTTCTCCGTTATTAAAAATAATTATATAAACATAAAGAAATTTAGAAAAATCCTCTGGAATAAAATTGTGAAATATATCTTGCAGTGTTGAAATTCAAGTAGTATATCGACAGATCGATATTGGAAAATACGGAAGACTTGTTGACACATAACCTCACATTTACAAATTATACTTTTTAACATCTGAGATGTTAAACCACAACATCTAGATGATATGCATTAGCATCCTTTTTTAATTTTCTAATGCATTAAGATTCTTAATATCCACTTTTCTCTGTATAATGAATTATTAAATTATTAAAAGAGAACCAGGTGGAATGACAGCAGCCATTTGACTTGAGCACGCATGTATGAGATTGAGTGGTTATGTGTGACTACACGAACAGCGGTGCTCGTTTGTATGCGTGCACTTTTGATCGTTTGACTACTAAATTGTAAACGCGGCGCGAAGAAAATGTCATTCTTTCGAATATAGAAAATAAAAATTTTGGCATTCACTTTTTCTATATCTACTTTCTTTCGTATATCATAGGCGAGTTTCTCATAACTTGACTACTAAATATTGCAAAAAAAGAGATCATATAGTATTATAAAAACTTCTATTAAATTATAAATCTCGTCTAGTGACCACTTTATCCCCACTTTAGTAGTCAGTTTACTAAAAATACATTGTGAGTTTAACAGGAACTAGTATACAAAGTTTTTCCGTGTACAATTTGAAAAAAATACTTCATATTTGTAAATGATTTTTGTCTAGAATTAAAGAATGGAATTTGTACTTGTTATTGTACAACTGTCAAGTCTTAAAAAAATGTTTTCTTCAATTGGCGTTCGCTTGAACTCCAGGTTCCGAAATCGCAATTTTCATAAAAAATTTCTAACTTTAAAGAATTATATTTTCAAATTTACAATATTAAATTGGTTTTTTTTTTGCCTATTTGACTCTAAATTTATTGAACTTTAAAATGATCCTTGTTTGATAGCTGTTGCATCTATTTTTACAGAAATATTTGAATTTGAAGTGGAGCGAGCATTTACAAGTAAACAGTCAAAATGTACTGAAACTTTGCGACCCGAGTGTATATATATATATAATATATATAAAAACTAGGGGGGCTGAGTCCCCCTGCGCGCTTCGCGCGCCAACCCCCCGTTATTAAATTAAATAAAATTAAATGCGGTAATAGAGAAAGTATACTATCAAAATTTGATTGAAAAATTTGCCCTGTTACCTAACGGTGGGGGTTTGCCCTGTAACCAAGGGGTGGAAGCAGATGAGAGAGAATTTATATAATTTCAAAGTAATTTGTTTCCAAGAAATATATTTCCAGCGAAATAGAATTAGGGAAGATGGGGAAGGGGGTTGACGTTATGTTTTCCCTGTGACCTGTGAGTGGGAAGGGGGTTATGAGGTTATGTTTACCCTGTGACCTATGAGTAAGGAGGGGCGGTTTGAGGTTATGTTTGACAAGAGACTTGTGAGTAGGAAGGGGGTTTTGAGATTATGTTTGCCAAGTGACCTGTGAGTAGGAAGGGGTTTTAAGGTTATGTTTGCCCTTTGACCTTTGATCTTTGACCTTTGAATCTTGAAACAGCGGCGGCGGCGATATCTTTTTATAAGACAGACAGAGATATATATATATATATATATGTGTGTGTGTGGGGCCTCAAGTGTACGAATGTCAAAATTACAAGTTTTTTGTAAGTAAGTTTTTGATTTCGAAAAATTGTTCATACTTATCAAAAATCTTTAACCCCCTCTACAATTGTTTATAAAATTTAATAATACTTGGTAGTTGAAGTACTCATGCATAGACTAAATACTGTGAAAATATTAGTCCGATCCAATAACTTGTAATTTTGACATTGGTACACTTGAGAAAATTTGCCCCATATATGAAACAAATTTAGATTTTCTGCCAGCTTGTTAAAAATGTGCTTTCTATTAATAGCGTTAATATTAAAAGAAAATAAATAAAAATTTAGGTATACTCTCTAAATTTAAATCAGTGAAATTCACTGGGAAACAGTTATAAGTATACTATTTTTACTGGTTTCCAAGTGAAGTTTAACTGATTACCAGTAAAAGTAGTATACTTATAACTGTTTCCCAGTGCATTCCACTGATTCAAATTTAGAGAGAAGTATGTTTAGTGCCATAAAAGTATTTTATTACGACTGCTCTATTCACTTATAAAAATAATTTGTCTATTATGCACTTCAAGACACATCCTTTCCTCGAGAAATATTTTAGAAATTTTAGATTTATAGAATTGATTCCAAAGTTATTTTAGTGTAAAAATTTTAATTGTATAAGTTTTCTTGAAATATTTCTACATGAGAAAAGTCTTTTGAGTCAGTTATGGGATTGGTTTAATGGATGTCGAGCGATTTTTGGTACAATACTATAGAGTTGTTACAAAATAAACTTTATTATGTAACAAATGTAAGTATTAATTTACCTTTTTATTAAAGTCTAACCTACTTTTACATTTGATGCAGAACAGGTTTATTTTTAACAACTTGATGACTAATTTAAATGTATTAACAAAATGCTTGACGTTAAATCAACCAAAAAGACTAAATATTTTTAGTTCGCATGTAGTTTACTTTTTTAAGGAGTACAATTAAAACTAAAATAGATATTTCAAAATTACCTTATTCAATTCTTCTATCCTCCTTATTTGATAAGGCGACGTGGAAGATGTCTCAAAATAGACATAATCTGAAAAAATATACATTCATTAGAAAACAGGCTATTATTTAATATTATTTGTAAAAAAAAATTACACAGTACGATTATAATTAAAATAAACCGTTTAGTTAAAATATTTACAAGAAAAAAGCGAAATCAGGTTTTAACTGATTCCGACGTTAAGGGGGTAGTCTTCTGGTGTTCGAGCCTGTTTTATACACGGAAAAACTGTTTCAAGAGTCATTACTAAATTTATTCAAGAACTCAGGATATGGGAAAAATTCAGAACTTGTTTTAGAAAAGTTCAATATTCATTAAAGAATTTTCAGGTGTTTTTCTAATTGGCTTGGAAATAATTGTTCTTGACGCTGCGACTGAGTTCTTCAGTCACTGCGCGCTGAAAAAGTCTCGAACTATTTAAGAAAGAAGACGTAGCGTAACCAATAGGTATACAGCGCCTCTTGGCTTTAAACGCTTTAAAACGATCTAAAACTAAAGTATCGTAACGCGTCCCTGCAGCCGAGTGGCATAAGGCGGAGCGATCTTGAGTCTCAAGGTCTTAAGTTCGACTACTCACGCGGGCAAATTTTTTTCGCTAATTTTACATTTTTCTATTCTTAAACCAGTTCAGGACTTTTTCAAGAAAATTCAACAAGTAGTCCAGAAATTTACTACAGTTATCCCCGAACAGCTTAAAATAATGTTTCAATCTATGGTTTTGTAGCATTTCTTGTTCATTCAAAAATTGTTTATTAATAAGAAAATCGCCTTTTTAGAAAAGGGCCCATTTTGTCGGTTTTTCGTATTTTCAAACAGAAAGGGGGTGGGGTGGTTTTAAAAATTTTAAACCTATTGGTTTTTTATCTTTATGGTGCCCTGGACTGAAAAAAGTTATTATCTGAATAACTAACCAGAAGAACCGGAGATATCACAATTAATAGGTATCACAATCTTTAATTCCGTTTTTCTCGAAATGAGCACAGAAAAAAAGAAATTAGCTCCAGCAGTAAACAGATGTTTGCTGTGAAATTTCTGAAAATTAGCTACCACAACTAAGAAGTTTGCAGTGGCAGCGAACATGTTAGCTGTGACAGCAAACATTAGTAAAAATTTATGCGAGTTTGCTGTCATAGCGAACTTGTTTGATCTCACAGCGAACTTTTTCGCTGTCCCTATTTCAACGAACAAGGTTTGCTGTGGCAGCAAAATGTTCGCTGCCACAGCAAACCCTTTTTATGCGTGAGGTATTTGTCACTATAAACTTTGAAATTCTGTAACTCATCGAATTTTTGACCAAAAAAGTTGTATAACCACTCAAAATTTTCGTAATTTTGCAAGGAATTCGCCCATATAGATAAGTCCAATAGAGACAAAATGGGCTCTTTTCATGTGGACCTCGACATATATCTGTTAATTTTATATGTTTCTGTTTTAGACCCGTTTAATATTTTATCTATTGACATTTTAAACTATTTTAACATTTGTTTTTTTTGTTGGGCTGTTAATTCCACTTTTATATTGAAATAGTTTAACATTTTTTAACTATTGATGCAGGAGAACCGCAGGTAAAGAACAAAGTCGCAGCAGCGACAGAGTTCGAGCGCCACCCTCGAAGGCTAAAGTCTTACGATAGTTCCGAAGGAGGGTAAAGGGCTCCAAAAGAAGGGTTACGTGTTTTAGTGGGTCGGGCTGGCACTAGGTCGCCAGTATTCTAAATTTACTATATTATTTACTTTTCTTTATTCTCTTTTGTTTTATTATACCAACTCCACATAACCCTGGAGTGCGGAATTTAAGGTATCTGTAGGCAGATTTCCCAAAATTCCCTAAGCAAAAAAAAAATG
Source organism: Leptopilina myrica (nomen nudum) (assembly GCA_032872475.1). NCBI lineage: Eukaryota > Metazoa > Arthropoda > Insecta > Hymenoptera > Figitidae > Leptopilina > Leptopilina myrica (nomen nudum). Next base: position 13,369,218 of record CM065462.1, on the reverse strand, counting down.
AAAATAGCCAATTTATAAATATAATGAATTTGACTATTTTTACTTCACCAATTTGTTTAAAGTTTATAATTGTAGTCGGTAAATTTTAAACAAGTCGCATGAAAGTCGGTTACTGTTAATTACGTTGACTTATGTGATTTTAACCGAGTGAACACTGAGCAGGCGTGAGGCGTCATATCGTCTATTTATTTCACTTTCAAAGAGAGCCGTTAAATTCATGTCGTGTGGTTAAGTTTTGTTTTTTCTGATAGTTTTCTCGTTTTGCAACGTTTTCTGTGATGGTTGATGAAGACGTGAAAAACTTGCTGTCGAAATTCCAGTTGAGGAAATTATACTTTAAATGGTTATTTGTTTTTGTTGCCGACAATTCTGAATACGCAAACTTGTCTTAGTTAACAGCAAAAGCTATATGAGCGATTCCATGTCAAGTGATCAAGGTGGAGAAAAATTTTTCTCCAATCGTAGCAAAACTTGGGGCTTTTGTAGTACTCATAGATAATAATTTTTCGTCAAAATATTTTTTTACCTAGTCCAAAATTTTCCGAGGGGCAAGGGGTTAAATTTTTGTGTTTTTCAGTACAATGCTTATTTCAATAATTTTGTACACTTAAACAATTGAGGGGCTGGATGCTATAACGTGTTACGCGCCATTTACTTAACATGGCGCGTAACACATTATAGCATCCAGCCCCTCAATTAAACATACAAATTTGACAAAGTACATTTTGGAAAGGTTTTTTCATGCTCTTTCGATTAGAAATAAGCATTTTGTAAAAAAAATTTTGACCCAAAAAATCAAAATTAAAAATAAATTTCAATTTTTGGGAGAGAGAGGTACGATTTTTTTAACGAAAGCTGAGGTTTTTTCCTAAAAGGATTTTTTAATTTTGATTTTTTTGGGTCAAAATTTTTTTTTTCAAAATGCTTATTTCCATTTGAAAGAGCATGAAAAAATCTTTCCAAAATGTACTTTGTCAAATTTGTACGTTTAATTGTTTAAGAGTAAAAAATTATTGAAATAAACATTACACCAAAAGACCCCTTGATCACTTGACGTGGAATCGCTCATATGTAATTTTAAGAAGTTCACTGTGAAATATGCGTTATTTATAAAATCAATATTTTAATTTTTTAACACTCCCAGGGCTCGAACCAATAAAAGTACTTAAGAGTACGGACTTTACGGACCAAAAATGAAAAAGTACGGACCAATTCCTGGAAAAAAAAATATTTGGTACCGTTGTTTTAAGTCAGATCGAATGAACAACAATAGAAAAATAAAAAAGAAATATATTGTTTATATTGTAAATAATTTATTTTCTTAAAAAATAGATAACACTTTATAATTTTAAAGTAGAAAAATATTTATCAGATGAATCGAAAACAATTTCTCCGTGTAAAGAAAAGAATTATTATTGTATATATATATATAGGGGAGTGCTGTCAGGGTTGGACATAGTTTTGAATTTTCTTCATAACTTCCTCTGCAGTGCGAATTTCACGTTTTCGCGCATATTGTTGGAAAAATCAACTCAAGTGCAATGTTTTTGCTGTACATTAAAAAAAAATTCGGCCAAAAGTTTCAAAGTTATAAGCAATATAAAAAAAATAATGTTGTAAGGGTTGAACATGGGTGTAAGGGTTGAGCCACTGTAGAAAATCAATGAAATATTTAGGTAAATGGTTAAAAATGTCCTTCAAATAATAGAATGACACTTGAAAATGAGGAAAGGAACCATGAAATAAAAATAAAATCCCATATTGTGCATTTTTGCATAACATTAGATATTTTATTTTTTAAGGGGATCCCACATACCGACAATGCAGATCTAAAATGGTGAAAAATCTGCAACGACCGTTTGTTGGAAAATATAAGATATTTTGACCTATAAATTTGACAAACTCACTTTTTAACATAAATACACAGGATGAGTATTTTATTTGTTGTAATTATTGAAAAAAAATTATTCATAAGAAATTAAATATGAACAGTTTTCATGTAACAGGTCTTTTGACAACAGCTCAAACTGCAACGACCATTTCTCGAAAACAACGAAACAAAATAATTTTTCCATTTGGGAAATTTAATTTAGTAGGAAAATACACAGGATGAGACTCATTTGCCATTCAGAAATAAATAAAAACTTTATTTTTCCCAAAGTATATAAGTGACAGCTGTTCGGTAGCACATGATATTTTATTTACTAACATTAGTTTTTCTTTAACAATTTTAACAAAATATATTTCTCCCATTGTGTATCTTTTATCACTAATGAATTTTCACTCGAAAAGAAGACATTATGTCTCATTGTTGTTAATTTAAAGTTAAAAATAATGAAAATTTGTCAGTTTTGGTACCTTTGGCGCCATCTCTTGGTTCTATGTATCACTAAACATCTGTCAGATGTGTTTTTCTTGTTGCAAATTGCTATACAAAATAGTTTACATAAATTAAAGTTTTATATTCTTGTTTTCATATAGAATGAATCTTATTATGTGTATTTTTTATTGAAATTAAGTTTGTCAAATGGAAAAGTTATTTTGATTTTGTTGTTTTCAAGAAAAGGTCGTTGCAGTTTAGGCTGTTGGAAACTGCTCATATTTAATTTTTTATGAATAATTTTTTTTAATAATTACAACAAATAAAATACTCATCTTGTGTATTTATGTTAAAAAGTGAGTTTGTCAAATTTATAGTTTATTATATCTTATATTTTCCAAGAAACGGTCGTTGCAGATTTTTCACCATTTTAGATCTGCATTGTCGGTATGTGGGATCCCCTTAAGAATGAAATCAAAATTTTTAAAATTAAAACAATAAAAAAAATTCTCGAAAAAAATTTTTTCCTCTTTTTTCGTTAGAAATAAAGTTTTTAACACCTCCTTGAGTCAAAAAGTGAATTTCTGTTGCAAGTACGCTTCGTAATTGCAACATTTTGGGCGGTTCAACCCTTACGACACGGCCTGGCTCAAAGCTAACTCACGCGTCGTTTTGCTTTATCTTTGGCATATTTCTTCTACATTTACTTCTCTTTTTTTGACACCACAAATAAGTTTCTGTTGAGCGTATAACAATGACTCGCAAAAAACAAAAGTATACGTTCGTATACTTGACTGAAACTCATGTGAAAAGTTGACTGGCATTAGTAGCAAGAATTTAAGTACAAAAACAGATGGCGCTAGTGTGATAAAACAAAATAAACGCGATGGCTCAACCCTAACACCTGTCCAACCCTAACAGCACTCCCCTATATATACATGTATATAATCTAAATTCTTCTTATTTCTTAAAAAAATCTGAAATTAATTTAGGTTTTTTTCGGGAGACTTCTTTTTCAATAGAATCTACTGTTTTCTTCTGTTTCACAGATTATTTGCGTGCTTCTTTTACTCCATTGAGCAAAACTTTTGCAACCTTAACTTCAGCAAGTGATTTATTGTCTAATCTTTTTTTATTTTTTCGTTAACTTCTTCGAAAAGTTGATCTTCAATTTTTCTCTTCGACTTTTTATTTTTTTCAGTTCTTTTAATTTAATCTCCTCAGTAGCAATACTACTTCGCTCACTAATTAATTTCCTTTTTAGCTTTTCTTCTTCTGTCTTTTTGATATTGTCTTCTTTCTGTCTTTTTTCTTGTTCTTCCTTTCTTTTTCTCTCTTCCTCCAAATACATTTTGTAGCTTGATCTTGCATTTCTTGAGATATTCATTAACTCCTTAGTTGCTGGAACCAATTGAGGTTTATCAAAATAGGCTTTCATTCCACTGTTAACCGTCATAGCGGCATTTAAAGTGCGATACCTTATCATCAGTGAGGTATCTCGCAGAGTCGGAAAAACCTCTTTCTACTTCGGCATTTCCATGTGATAAGCAAAACACAGCTTTCACTACTCGAGCAACAGTGGGATATTTAATTTCACCTGAAGTTGTTTTCAGATTAAAAAACTGGGACCAATAGATGTCAACACGAACGTTATTTTCAAGCTCTTTCTCGTCTGTTTGAATCAATCGCCATTCGTCTTGCAGAAGATCCATATCAATGTCAAATGGAAGAGATCTGGCAAGTCCCCCAATTTTTGTAACGCTACTCAATTTTTTCTGTTCCCCTGGTTGCAGACAAGTACAAGCCTTTATTACTATACGCTACTTATTGAGCTCTTTTTTATTAAATGCTCACAAGCTGCAAAAAATTTTTTCGCGCATGAATTAAGAAATGAAGCTTAGTTACTTCATTTAACTGTAAAGAAAATAGAAAACATTTTACTTAATTGTACTTTGAAATTCAAGCCTAAGGTATTCTTTAAATCTTAATCAGCAAAATTTCGTTGACATTCTACGATAAGTATACGATTGATTCAAATCAATGTATATAAGCTGTTCAGTTAGTCAATTTTAATTTAAAAATTAGTAAATTTTATTTATTTGTTAGCGCTTTTGCGTTGATTTGATCCAATAGAATACTCATTACTTATTCAAATTTATCCTAGTAGTTTAATATTAATTTTATAAAAAAACGTCTTTTGCAAATTTATGGACCTGAAAAATAAAGATAACACTGGCACACAAAAAAAATTGATGCTCTGAGCTTTTGATCAGACTATGACTACTTTATGTTTTTGGGGTCGCTGAAACTGAATCTGAAGTTCATTTAACCCCATCACGTCAGGGTTTTGAGATAACCTCAAAAAAACTCAAAATTTGACACAAAAATTTTTTAATCAACAAAAATTTTTATTTTTAAGTCTTACTATAACTACTTTTTGTTTTTAGGGTCGCTGAAACCGAATCTGACGTTCATTTAACCCCAGCACGTCAGGGTTTAGAGATAACCCCCGAAAAACTCAAAATTTGACCCTAAAATATTTTAATCAACAAAAATTTTTATTTTTAAGTCTTACTATAACTACTTTTTGTTTTTAGGGTCGCTGAAACCGAATCTGACGTTCATTTAACCCCAGCACGTCAGGGTTTAGAGATAACCCCCGAAAAACTCAAAATTTGACCCTAAAATATTTTAAACCAGAAAATTATTTACTTTCATGTCTTACTATCACTACTTTATGTTTTTGGGGTTGATGAACCCGAATCAAAATTTCATTTAACTCCATTACGTGAGGGTTTTGAGATAACAAAAAAAACACAAAATTTGACTCCAATATTTTAATCAATTTTTTAATCAAGAAGAAAAATATTTATTTTCATGTCTTACTATCACTACTTTATGTTTCAGGGGTCGCAGAAACCGAATCTAAAGTTCATGTAACCCCATCACGTCAGGGTTTTGAGATAATCTAAAAAAACTATAAATTTGACCCTAAAAGTTTTTGAACAATAAAAATTTTTATTTTCATGTCTTACTATCACTACTTTATGTTTTTTGTGTTGCTGAACCCGAATCTAAAGTTCATTTAACCCCATCACACCAAGGTTTTCAGATGACTTAAAAAAAACTTAAAATTTGACACAAAAAAAGTTTTATCAAGAACTTTTTTAAACAAATTTTGAGTTTTTTGAGGTTATCTCAAAACTCTGACGTGATGGGGTTAAATGAACTTTAGATTCGGGTTCAGCAACCCCAAAAACATTAAGTAGTAATAGAACATGAAAATAAATATTTTTCTGGTTAAAAAAATTTTAGGGTCAAATTTTGAGTTTTTTCGGGGTTATCTCCAAACCCTGACGTGATAGAGTTACATGAACTTCTGATTCGGTTTCACCAACCCCAAAATAATAGATGAGTGATAGTAAGACATGAAAATAAAAATTTTTGTTGTTTAAAAACTTTTAGGGTCAAATTTTGAGTTTTTTGAGATTATCTCAAAACCCTGACGTGATGGGGTTAAATGAACTTTAGATTCGGTTTCAGCGACCCCAGAAACATTAAGTAGTGATAGTAAGACATGAAAATAAATGTTTTTCTTCTTGATTTAAAGAATTGAATAAAATATTGGGGTCAAATTTTGTGTTTTTTTTGTTATCTCAAAACCCTCACGTAATGGAGTTAAATGAACTTTTGATTCGGGTTCAGCAACCCCAAAAACATAAAGTAGTGATAGTAAGACATGAAAATAAATATTTTTCTGGTTAAAAAAAATGTAGGGTCAAATTTTGAGATTTTTCGGGGTTATCTCCAAACCCTGACGTGATAGAGTTACATGAACTTCTGATTCGGTTTCACCAACCCCAAAATAATAGATGAGTGATAGTAAGACATGAAAATAAAAATTTTTGTTGTTTAAAAACTTTTAGGGTCAAATTTTGAGTTTTTTGAGATTATCTCAAAACCCTGACGTGATGGGGTTAAATGAACTTTAGATTCGGTTTCAGCGACCCCAGAAACATTAAGTAGTGATAGTAAGACATGAAAATAAATGTTTTTCTTCTTGATTTAAAGAATTGAATAAAATATTGGGGTCAAATTTTGTGTTTTTTTTGTTATCTCAAAACCCTCACGTAATGGAGTTAAATGAACTTTTGATTCGGGTTCAGCAACCCCAAAAACATAAAGTAGTGATAGTAAGACATGAAAATAAATATTTTTCTGGTTAAAAAAAATGTAGGGTCAAATTTTGAGATTTTTCGGGGGTTATCTCCAAACCCTGACGTGATGGGGTTAATGAACTTCAGTTTCGGTTTCAGCGACCGCACAAACATACAGTAGTGATAGTAAGACTTAAAAATAAAAATTTGTGATGATTAAAAAATTTTTGTGTCAAATTTTGAGTTTTTTGAGGTTATCTCAAAACCCTGACGTGATGGGGTTAAATGAACTTCAGATTCAGTTTCAGCGACCCCAAAAACATAAAGTAGTCATAGTCTGATCAAAAGCTCAGAGCATCAATTTTTTTTTGTGTGCCAGTGTAATGTATAAATACTTCACCTTAGATAGTTACTCCGAAACCTCCATCTATTGCACACAAGAAGGTCACGCTGCAATCGTTGGAGGTTCTAGTGTAGTTTATAAAATTATGTAAAATACAAATTAGAACTAAAAAATGTAACGTCGGAAATTTATGTTAATTTATGGAAATTTACGCGGTAATTTATGGAAATGTATTAAGTAACTTACGGTTAATTTCCTATGATTCAGTTAAATAATAAGTTAACTAGATTACATAGTTAAACCCTTATCAATAATTTTAAGTGTAAAAGGTGTCAAAAATTAACATTTATTGTCATTTAGCTTTGATAGGGTAGTGGTTAGAGTGTTAGGCTAAAAATCCATAGATCATTGGTTCGATTCTCCGTTGTGTCAAATTTTATTTAGTAATAGATTTCCGTTTATTCTGTGTTTTAAACATTAACTTGATGAAAAGTTGAAAGTTGAGGATTATTACACGCTTGTAAATACAAATTAATTTTTTTTATTATATTAACATTGAATTGAAATAAATTTCTCATTTGTTTCGTTAAATAAACTTTTCTAACTAGTTTTCAGATCGCAGTAATAATTAAAAAATTTATCTAGTGAGACTATGTAGCGCCAGTCTTGACATGACTATATCGCGCTTAAAGAATACGAGCGTTACATTTCGGTCTTGATACTAGATTGGAAAGATATACTTGACCAGTATAGCATCTAGACAAACTAGATAGGAACTAGGTAGCGCCATTACAATTTTCTACACGGGTAACGCACTACAGCCACACACGCTACCACTATGCTACGCTTACATGTCTGAAAAAGGAGCGTGATAACTTTATAAGCTACAACCGTACCCGACCGTTGGCCCAACTGTGGGTGACGGTCGGGCCGACCATCAAGAAATCGATTTTTTTAACTTTGGCGCGCAAAGTTCACACGACCGTTGGCCCAACTGTGGCTGACAGTTGGGCCGACGATCAAATATTCGCGTTTGTCACGGTGGCATTCACAGTAGGCCCAACTTTGAGAGAAACTTTCAACCAAAGTCGGGCCATCTTTGGGCGCTGAAACTTCGACTACCACAGTTAGCCCGACTTTGGCCTGACGTTCCAACTGTGGCGGCCGACCAAAATTCGCACCTGGACTATAATTAATTCTCACACCTTTAACACAACACTTCTTATATACAACTTTTTTTCAATTTTACACACTAACATACACATCTTTATTATTTTTTTCATTTTTTCCAACGACAAACACACACACATACACATTCAAACACACTTTATATTTTTTTAGTCTGAAAAATACGCTGTTCCCAATCGGTCACCCATCCATGTAGTAACCGCGACCAAAGCTGCTTAACTTTCGTGATAGACATTCGCTTCTTAGATTGAGCAGTTACTTTGTAGTTAAATACCGTGCGCGAGATTTTTCTCGTGAATAAGGGAATTTATATAGGGAATTTATATTTAACTAGTCATTAGAATTAGAATTTCCTTTATTTTGTTCTAGGAAAACCATGAGAACAATTTTTAAAATACAATAAAATACATATATAATATACATTATTCATACAATAAGAATTCATAATTAAATCTTAATCAAAAGTTGGCTAACAATGATGAGGATAGAATTATTAATTTTTTAAAAAGTCTACAAAAAGACAAAAGCATAGTAAAGCACACAGCAATCAAACAAAAAGACTCTGCCCTTTTAAAAGTTATAATAATCAAAATATATTAAAATTAAAGTTTTAAACACTCGCAGTGCTCTTACATACAGTAATGTTTATATAGTCAAAATAATAATACTAAACAATAATACATACAATCAAGGATAAAGCTTTATAAGTAGAAAAACCTTTTTTAATTTTGCGAAACTATCAAATGATTAAAAAGTTTGGACCTAAAAATATTAACACTTTCTGCATTGGTTATTGAACATGGAAGAGAGTTCCACAAAGTTACAGCCGTAACAACGAAATAATTCTTATACTTTTCTGTTCGACATAGAGGTGCCCTCAGCTGATTAGGACACCTTACTTCCCTTAAAGTAATTTGACTTCTAAAAACCAATTTTTCATATAAATAAAAAGGTCTCCTTGTATTTAAAATAACGTATGTTAAACAGAAAGTGAATTTATCATTCGGTTTACAAATATTAAATGAGAAGAAGCTATCAATTTTCCGAATCAAATATAACAAATAATTAAGTCTAAATATATCTCTATAAGCTCATGGACTTCATATGTATCGACAGCACAGCTGCCCTAATACAGAAACCTGCTTAATCAGAAAAATATTTTCAAAATTAATTAATAATTTCAAAATTATCAAAGAACTTAGAAAAAAGCGGTAGCATGGTGGGATGTGACTATGTGTTGTAATAGATGCGCATCAAGCTCGGTATATATTTGATGCCGGCGAACAACCGGCGTTGTACTGGCATTCGACCGTCTGGCAACCCGAGCAGTACAAACATTCTACCGACATTCAATTAATTATTATTTAACTTGGTGAAATTACTGCTCCTAAGGCCCTTAATAAGTATACGAAATTTGGACCGAATCGGATAAATAGTTTTGCCAAAATCTAATTGTTAATCAATAAACTTTTTTTTTATATTGGATGTCAAATTTGTGCACTATAAAAAAAAATATTTTCGATGGCTCATTTTGTTCCTAAGGATCTATATTATTGAAAACATGTATTGCACAATTAAAAAAGACATTTTGTTGCCTATAAATAACTAATGAAAAAGGTCAATTTTTTCACTATAAACAATTAAGTATATCTTGGTCAAATTTCATTTCACAAAATCGGGATAAAAGATTTTTAATTCCTGGCATCTTCCTGCAACTTAAAAAAAAATGATTAAAATAGCTCAAAGGGTGTCAGAGATAATTTTTTTTTCAATAAAATTCAGGCAATTTGTTTATTAACATTTTTCATTTTTTTATGTGGATTGTAAGATCATGATCAGTAATTTAATTTAAAAAATCGTGAAATTTATTCCTTGACAATTAATCTTTAAAACAAGAGATGAAAGACTAAGTAAGAATTTATCTTAATACAGCGCGTGGGGTGGGGGGCCCAGCGGTAATCGATCTTCGCTCGCGTCAGAATTGAATTCAAGCATTTCAATTCGCAAAAATTGATGTAACTTTTAAACAAATTGACCGATTTTGATCATTTTTTTTAAACCAGGAATTAAAAATCTTTTATCCCGATTTTGTGAAATGCAATTTGACCAAGATAATTATACTTAATTGTTTATAGTGAACAAATTGACCTTTTTCATTAGTTATTTATAGGCAACAAAATGCCACTTGGCTTTAAACGCTTTAAAACGATCTAAAACTAAAGTATCGTAACGCGTCCCAACAGCCGAGTGGCATAAGGCGGAGCGATCTTGAGTCTCGAGGTCTCAAGTTCGACTACTCAGGCGGGCAAATTTTTTTCGCTAATTTTAAATTTTTCTATTCTTAAACCAGTTCAGGACTTTTTCAAAAAAATTCAATAAGTAGTCCAGAAATGTACTACAGTTATCCCCGAACAGCTTAAAATAATGTTTCAATCTATGGTTTTGTAGCATTTCTTGTTTTATTTCCATATCCTGAGTTCTTGAATAAGTTTAGTAATGACTCTTGAAAAAAGTTTTTCCGTGTAGTGCACAAATTTGACATCCAATATAAAAAAAAAGTTTATTGATTAACAATTAGATTTTGGCGAAACTATTTATCCAATTCGGTCCAAATTTCATATACTTATTAAGGGCCTTAGGAGCAGTAATTTCACCAAGTAAGAGATAATTTAAATAATAATTAATTGAATTATTAAATATTTAAAAAAAGAAAAAATTTATCGTTTTAATTCTATAACTTGTAAACATATTGTTGGAAATAATCGTGCGACCACTCATTTTTTAGGTATTTTTAAGCTCTACAACTTTTAATAACAACTTTTTGTCTAAAATTTCATTGAAAGCAGCAATCCTCAAAAAACCATTAAAATTTCGATTTTTGCGCCTTAAATGACTTTTAACAACAAACGCACTAAGTCTAAGTTGGTGCAAACTGTGGATCTTTGTTTCTGTACCACTAATCTTTCACATGCAATTTTTTTCGTTTCAGAGGGGGAGGGAGAAAGGGACCTTAGAAGCAAAATACTTTGAGGTTATGTTAGTGTTACATTTTTGTTGATTAAAAGTTTCTTTTTACTTTTTCCAACTTAAAATCAGTGTTTATTAAATATTTCAATTATAATGAAAACTTAAATATTAATGATTCACATTAACAGTTGATAATTTTTTTGTATTTTCGGTTAAAAATTTGCAAACATAACCTACAATTTTTTTCTTCTAAGGTCCCTTCCTTCAGATCGCGTCACAACTATTATTCATAAAAATTTGGCAAGGTACATTTTGGAAAGGTTTTTCATGCTCTTTCGATTGAAAATAAGCATTTTAAAAAAAAATTTTTGACCCGAAAAAATCAAAATTAAAAATAATATATAAAAAAGATTGGATGCCGCTGAACAACCGTCGTTGTACCGACATTCGTCCCCTCTAGCAACCGCCGCGGGCCAAATATTCTTTCAAAAGACGACTCGCTAAACTGTGCCAGGAGTTAAAGTCAGAGTAAGAAATTCCGAAAAAAATAGAAATATTTTTTTGTCTTTATAACAATACATGATATTTCGTTTCCTATTTATGCAATACAACTTACAATAGTGGCATTTCATTGGAAATTTAATAAGCTTTCCAATGCAATTTAAAAAAGCAACTAGCTCCATTTTTAACTGAGTTATCACTGTTTCTGTGCGCGTGTGTTTTTTAATAGCTCGAGATGTTAGCGTTCGCACAATTTCAGACGGTAGTGTATTTAAACTTTTAAACAATTCTCCTACAAAAATTTTTTACAACATAATAGATTAAAAAATTAATGAATTTGAAAAATAGGTTTTAATTATATTTTTTATTTATTAATTAACAAATAAATAAAAGAATTAGATTTTTTTGTTATATTAAAATTTCTTTAATATTTATAAATAATGTATACAGCTAATTATTTATAAATATAAAAAAATCAATAATAAAAATAATAAATAAATATAATAATAATAATTGAATAGTCGGTGAAATGTCGGTACAACGCCGGTTGTTCAGCGGCATCCAATCTTTTTTATATATTATTTTTCATTTTGATTTTTTTGGGTCAAAATTTTTTTTTTTAAATGCTTATTTTCATTTGAAAGAGCATGAAAAACCTTTCCAAAATGTACCTTGCCAAATTTTTATGAATAATAGTTGTGACGCGATCTGAAGGAAGGGACCTTAGAAGAAAAAAATTGTAGGTTATGTTTGCAAATTTTTAACCGAAAATACAAAAAAATTATCAACTATTAATGTGAATCATTAATATTTAAGTTTTCATTATAATTGAAATATTTAATAAACACTGATTTTAAGTTGGAAAAAGTAAAAAGAAACTTTTAATCAACAAAAATGTAACACTAACATAACCTTAAAGTATTTTGCTTCTAAGGTCCCTTTCTTCAGATCGCGTCACAGTTTAAGAGGAAAAAATTATCGCAGTAAGCATTGTACTGAAAACCCCAAAAATTTAACCCCCTCCCCCTCTGAAAATATTGGACTGTGGAAAAAATATTTTCACGAAAAATTACTATCTATTAGTACTACAAAAGCCCCAAGTTTTGCTACGATTGGAGAAAAATTTTTCCCCACCTGGATCACTTGACATGGAATGCCTCATATGCATAATTAAAATCGCTGTATTCATTTCCTAAACATTTTCATTTTATTACTATTTGTTTTAGTAATAATGTTTTTATGATAACTAAATTTCAAATATTTATTGGGCCAATATAAAGACAAATTACATTAACTAATTTTATATTATTTATCGCTTATTACATAATCAGTTATCATAGTTAAATTCTACTATATTTTAGCTTAATCAAGCAAATTACTTCATATTTAAATAGCATATATAAAGCAAAATTGATAACCAATTAAAGCCGAATTTCAGCAGAATTGAGCTATTTGTTTCAGCATAATTTTACCTCTCAAAAAAGCAGAAAGTTCTTTTCTCTAGTCATGTTCCAGTAGAATGCCTGCACCGATCCGGTTGTCTCGCGGACGAATGTTAGTACAGTCTTACCGACGTCTGTACAGGCGCGGTACAATGACAGTGGTAAATTTCCGCCTGGGAACTGGCGAAATTTATGTTCCCCTGACTTTACTGAAATGTGGCCACCATGTACACTTCAAACTAATATTTTGCAATAAATAACAAGAATTCGAATAAAATTCTTCTCATTTCGTGACCCTGAGATCTTAAATGATGCTTCTACAAAATATTATAATTTTTAAAAATTAGTCGCCAACGACTTTGGTGGAAATACAATAGAACGACTATAAAGTAGAATTTTTATATTATTCTCTTTTACTAAAACCAGTAAAATAAACGTTAATGCGTACATTAAAATATTGTCAAAATTAAAACAAAACTTTTTTTTTTAATTTTTATTCTCTAAATTTTTTGCGTTCATTGAAAGAAAAAAATAAAAAGTACAGGCATAATTTAGGTTATATTACCCATATAGTATTGCTGGAATAGAAACAGCCCGCAACAGTTAGGGTATTTCAACCATATACGGAAAAAAATATTGTGCTTAATTTACATGAAGCGTTGATGTACTTTTCGCTAGACACTATTTGATGTATAAGTATAAATCGTTCGTGAAGCAAAAGATTCTTTCATCAAAACATGTATTCATTACATGAATTTACTTGTTGCAGGAATCGAAAAAGATATTTATACTAATTTTGTTCGATCATTATACTAAAAACGTTCAAAACACATGAAAGAAATGCTCTTTACATTCGCATATGTAAAATTTGCTTGCAATCTATGCGCTTTTCAGATGGATTTCTTGTAAATGGGACTGGGACCCGTAACGCATGCGCACTTTATTAGTATCCCAATTGCAAGAAGTCCATCCGAAAAGCGCATGGATTTCGAGCAAATTTCATATTGAGTGATGGAGATTCAACGAAAAACTTTTTAAAAAATTTTCTCTGGATACTAATTTATCTTGTTTATTTTTAATCCAATTAAACCCTCCAAACTCTAAAATAAAAAAGGCGGGGAAAGTAGTGATTTTTATTCTTTGTCGAAGTTTTTTCAAAAATCACGCAATTTCATTTAAATTTATAATTCCTCGCCTCAGTAGTAATTTTTTTCTTTTGATAATTGTTTATTTCAACATTAGACGCTAATTAAAAAAAATTTCAAAAGGTTCCAAATCGGGGAAAACAGTGATTTTGGTTTTTTGGTAACGGATTTTTAAAAAATCCCAGAATTTCAATTAAAATTATAATTCCTCGCCTCGGTAGATAATTAAAAAAAATTTCAAGTGATTCCAAGTCGGGGAAAGCAGTGATTTTGGATTTTTTTGTCACGAATTTTTCAGAATTTTCAATTTAATTAATAATTCCTCGCTTCAATAGTAATTTTATTTATAATTGTTTATTTAAATATTAGACACTATTTCAAAAACAATTTTAAGTGATTCCAAGTCGGGGAAAGCAGTGATTTTTATTTTTTTTGTCGAATTTTTTCCAAAAATCATGCAATTTTATTAAAATTTATAATTCCTAGCCTCGGTAGTCATTTTTTTCTTTTGATAATTATTAATTCCAATTTCGAATTCCATTCAAAAAATTCCAAATTGGGGAAAGCATTGATTTTGCTTAATTTAATTGAAATTTCGTTATTTTTTTTAAATTCGACAAAAAAATAAAAATTATTGCTTTCCTCCACTTGGAATCACTTGAAATTTTTTTTAAATAACGTATAATGTTAATGTAAACAATTATCAAAAGAAAAAAATGACTACCTACCGAGACGAGGAATTATAAATTTAAATGAAATTGCGTGATTTTTGAAAAAACTTCGACAAAAAAATAAAAATCACTACTTTCCCCGCCTTTTTTTATTTTAGAGTTTGGAGGGTTTTAATTGGATTAAAAATAAACAAGAAAATTTTTTTTTAAGTTTTCCGTTAAATCAACGTTGGTAACTTAAATTTTATAATTCGCACACAAAAGAGGTACGTGTGATTCTCACATTACGGAAATCTATTACAAATTATAGGTTAAGTGTTCCTCATTTTTAAATTTCTCATTTAACCTAACTATTGAGGTAAAATCAACATTTGCTTTCTTAAAACTTGACAGAAATTCCTAAACATAACCAAATTCCTAACATACCAAATCATTTCTTTCAGTATGTAATACATTTTTTAATATCAGAAAACTATTATTTGTCATAGGTATTCACCAATTGAGTTGAATGCTGAAAAATAAAAAATTTTTAATAAATACTAATGCGCTCAGTGGATTGTTAAATCTCTCCGCTGTCATTGAATGTTGAGTTAGTAGAATTTCAATTCATAATGTTAAAAAAAATGTTTGCAGTTTTTCAATTACAGAAAAAGTTTAAATTTAAAAAAAAACTCATTTACTGCAGGCGAGCTATGAAGTTCAAAACGCGCCGAGCGACTCCAAGTTGGGAGGTAGAGGCAAGAGGGTGACTTTCAGAATTAAACAGAGGGTGGCAGAGAGATGGGTAAAAGTGTCGCAATCAATGTTTTCAATTTACAAATCAGAGGGTTTTATATATATTATTTAAACAAGATATTAATATAGTAGTGCTGAGAAATAGAAAATATTTAATATATTTTTAGTAGGTGTAGAGTAAAAGAAAGAAAATTGAATCGTTTTTTTATTTTTATTTCCCGTTTTGTGGAGGGTGGGTAGAGTAAAGGGGAAAGATACTAATGTGAAAAGGAATGCAAAGAGCCTGAGAAAAGGGTAAAATGAGATAGAGCTTATAGGAAATTCATAAATTAACGTTAGGGACGCTTCAATTTTATAAAATTAAGTTGGAAATTCTCCTTTTTTGTTCAGTTAAAACAATATGTAATGTTAATTGCAATATAAATTTTACCGGTAAAATTTATTTCGTTTTGGGACTGAATTTTAGGGGTAGTGGTTTTAATTACCTGTTCAATTATGTGAATTTAATATTTTTTTGACAATTTAAGAAAAAGAGATTTGGACAAACAGGTGACTTGATTTGGAGAAATTTTTCTTTGGAAGGAAAAATTGAGTTGCATACCTCCCACCCGGTACATGTTGGCCGTCATGTTGCTGGCGTCCTGCTGCGTGGACCCGAGAGCGAAATTGGCGTTCTCGTGGTTACCGTGGCTCTCGTGGTATTCGGCCGGCATCGGCATGAAGAAGGCTGTTCTTGCCTAACCTAACGTGTTATATTCCTACAGCTGAAGAATAATGTAGCGATTTGACGATACAGTTACCACCTGGCGTGTCACTTCATGTCTCGTCTCGTCCCCGAGAAGCCGTGTTCTCGAGTTCAGACGAGATGAGACAATTCTCAACAATCAAAACTTGAAATAATTTATAAACACTCGAAAATTTTCATGAAAATAAAAGCGATAAATAATTTTCCAATGTCAAACACACAAACACAAAACGTTTTTTAATTATATAGTTTGATCAGCAAAAAGACCATTAGACACACACACACACACAATTTTTTTGTTTAACACTTTAAATTAATCACTAGACTATTGAATCTACTTGAAATTAAAGCATCGTAAAACGAATTTTTTTGTTTTTATAAACAATCAAAAACTACTGGACATTAAATGAGCATTGTTCTTCTTAGTGACTAGTTAACTCCGCCATTTTCATTTTGACGAGCGCCGACTGTCGAAAAAGTGTTGCTGAACGATGCTGGCGACTAGCGGCCGCGAGGTACAAACTACGAAAACGGCTCCCCACCATGGAAGGAGATCGCACACCTTTCGGAGTTCTGTAGTGACGCGAACTCGTTTTTTCCTCAGCTATACTCACGGAGAGGCAAAATTTAATTTCTTTTTCTTTCTCTATTTTGGTTTATTTTTAAGTCTATACTTGAATAAAATTTATTACAAAAAACTAGTAGGCTACATTCGATCAATGAATTAATTCACAATTTAGAAAACTTGAATGACACTAAAATACACCGCGACCGCGCGCCTTTGCGCATTTTTATTTCTATGCACAACATAGAAAATTGCAAAAAAAATGTAACTTCTCGGCACAATATACACGCATCACTTAATCACATTAGTCAATTTAGATTTTAATTGATTAATTAAAATTTTTTAAATCCAATTGAGCGTTTTGCACTGTACATAAAATTGGGAAAAAACCTAATAAATGTAAATCTCCCCTTCCATAAATACTCCAAAGACAACCGTCGAATATTAACATTAAGGAGTAACTGCTTTACTATAGAGACAAACCAAAGTAACTAGATTTCAGGCTTGCGCATTTTTGCATGAAAGCAGAGATGGGTAGGTATAATATATGACGTACATTGTAAGAGATGTATCCACATGTACCAAATTGAATTACACGAATGACTATTACGTCGAATCCACAACCTCAGAATCTGTATTGTTAAGAATTTATTTTTATCGAATTTTAAATGTAAGGAAATTTTATTTTCTGGAATTAACGTTTTATCGAAAATGAATATGAGAGAATAATTTATGATCGAATCGACATGTGCTGTAATTATAAATTATCATAATTTCTGTTTGTCTGAATTTTAACATAACCTAATTTTAAATGTTAGAATTCTTAAAGTTCGTAAGGAAGATGGAACCGAAATGTAATATAGAGTAAAGGCATTTTCATAGAATTAGTTTTGGTGGAATGTTCAAAACGTCGAATTCTGAAATGATCGAATGCTCAAAACGTCGAATCGTCAAATCATGGAGAAAGGACTACAGGATACCAATCTAATGTATTTCAAAGCAAGCACTTTTGCGTCTGAAGTTCAAGGTTCGAAAACTTCTCGATAGGGCGCGTCTGTATCGGCCGTGTTTGTTTTGAGTAACTGATCAAGCAAATCATTAAATGTATACTTAACCTTTAAGGAATATTTATTTTATTTGTTTAATTTATAATTATAATTTTTTCAAATTTGTTTTTAGCACAGTATTTTTTTCCGTGTAAGTATATGTTTGTTATATGCAAAAAGGCATGAATTATTTTTCATATTAATTTTTTATTATATTCTGAGTTTTTTAAATTAGAGAAATTAAATTAATTTCAACTAAAAATATTCGTTGTATACATTTTGCAATTTTTCAAAAATAATTAAAAATCTCAAAACATAAATTTCATAAATTACTTTAATTTGTTTAAATATAAATTCAATTGGAAGTAATTAATTAATTTTAAACTTGGTAATATAGGTGTAATAATAAAAACGGAAGCGTAATAAAAAGTAAACTTGAAACAAAAATTTATAGTACAGTCATTTTATTATAAAATTGAAATTTTGATATTTTTACTGCTTTTATAAATAAGTTCCATTTACAATAAATGAAATGTAATCAAATTATCTTTTACTCACCTTCATAATTTCACTTCAATAATTAATAACAAAACTATTATGACATTATACAACAAATGCACTAAACAGACTAAACACCATGTGACTAGAAAATAATAAAAACCATAACCTATAAATGTCACGAGCCTAGCAGACAGATATTTTCAAAAAACTTACACATTCATGCCTTTTTGCATATAACAAACATATATACTTACACGGAAAAAAATACTGTGCTAAAAACAAATTTGAAAAAATTATAATTATAAATTGAACAAATAAAATAAATATTCCTTAAAGGTTAAGTATACATTTAAGGATTTGCTTGATCCGTTACTCAAAACAAACACGACCGATACAGACGCGCCCTATCGAGAAGTTTTCGAACCTTGAACTTCAGACGCAAAAGTGCTTGCTTTGAAATACATTAGATAGTAGTTTATTCTCCATGGCTTAAAACATCGAATCGTCATTTCAGGCCAACGCAGAATAGAATCTTTAACCGTAACCGCAATCGTAAGCGTAACCGTAAGAATGAGATAAAGAAGGATAGGTATATTGTTTATCCTTCTTTAACTCATTCTTGCGGTTACGCTTACAGGCCAACGCAGAATAGAATTTTTAACCGGAACCGCAATCGTAGCGTAACCGTAAGAATGAGTTAAAGAAGGATAAACAATATACCTATCCTTCTTTAACTCATTCTTACGGTTACGCTTACGATTGCGGTTCCGGTTAAAAATTCTATTCTGCGTTGGCCTTACGATTGCGATTCCGGTTAAAGATTCTATTCTGCGTTGGCCTTTAGTCGAATGCTAAAAACGTCGAATCGTCAAATGGTCGAATGCTAAAAACATCGAATCATCAAAAGATCGATTGCTAAAACATCGAATTGTCAACTGGTCGAATGTTAAAAACATCGATCTCTCAAATGGTCGAATCGTCATTTCATCGAATAAAATTTTCAGAAATTTCAATAAGCAAGGTTGGGCAGTTAACAAAAAAATGGCGCATTTGTCCCGTGGCGCATTTGGCAACTTACCACTTTTTCTGCTATATACTGCAGGTGTTTCATCTCCTTATCCTCCTTCATGACATTAACTTAAACCAAGCAAATTTTTCGACTTTTTGACGATTCGACGTTTTTATTATTCGACCATTTGACAATTCGACGATTTGACCATTTGAGAATTCGATGTTTTTAGCATTAGACCAGTTGACAATTCGATGTTTTTAGCATTCGACCATTTGCCGTTTCGATGTTTTTAGCATTCGACAAATTAACTATTCGATATTTTTAGCATTCGACGAATGAACTATTCGATGTTCTTATAGCATTCGACCATTTGACGATTCGACGTTTTAAGCATTCGACCAAATGACGATTCGACGATTTGGTATTCGACCATTTGAGCATTCGACCACTTGGCAATTAGGGGAAAATCATGCGTCTCATAAAAGTTAAGGCTAACGCAGAATAGAATCTTTAAGCGGAACCGCAATCGTAAGTGTTACCGTAAGAATGAGTTAAAGAAGTATAGGTATATTGTTTATCCTTCTTTAACTCATTCTTACGGTTACGCTTCCAATTGCGGGTGCGGTTAAAGATTCTATTCTGTGTTGGCTTTTTTTAAGGCGCTTGTATACCTCCACGTTTTTGAGTATATTCAGAATTTCTCTAATTGTGATTGGATATTCCCATAGAGAAATTCGACAACTTCTAATTTTTTAGATATTCTCTACGAGCATAGCCAATCAAAATTAGATAAACCTCTTGACGTTTCTGAATATACTCAGAAACGTGGAGGTATACAAGCACCTTTACCTAACAATTTTTCAAATTAAGGCTTAGGCTGCGGCTACACCTCTGCAGGCAGCAAAACGCAAAACGCTACCATGGGACTCCAGCCTAAAGGTGCTGGCACACTTCCAAATTTTTCGACGAGCAGCAGATTTTCACGATCGTGAAACTTCACGTCAATAACTATGATTGGTTCTGCAAAAAGCTGTGTGAAAATGAACCTTTGTCATAGCCAATCATATTTAGCGACGTGGGTTTTCACAACCGTGAAAATTCGCTGCTCGCCGAAAAATTTGGAAGTGTTCAAGCACCTTTAGGCTGCAGTCCCATGGCACCGTTTTGCTTTGCGGTTTGTAACTAGACTATGGGTGTGAGAGAGATGAAGTTACTGACTCTCTTACTCTTGTACGTTACCATGACAACCTGCAGACAGGCAGGCTGCTTGCAGAGGTGTAACCGCAGCCTTATGTTGCCACATTGAATGCGGCACTTTTTCCCTTGTCTGTAAAATAGCCACATTTAATGTGTGAAATATTTTTAGGATTTTTTACAGTGAAGGACACCTGCACCCTTAGGGTGGAGTCCCATGGCAGCGTTTTGCGTTGCGTTTTGTAACTAAGCCATGAGTGTGAGAGAGATGAATATATATGTTTGCTCTATTTGCACTCATGGCCTAGTTACAAAACGCAACGCAAAACGCTGCCATGGGACTCCACCCTAAGGGTGCAGGTGTCCTTCACTGTAAAAAATCCTAAGAATATTACGCACATTAAATGTGGCTATTTTACAGACAAGGGAAAAAGTGCCGCATTCAATGTGGCAACATAAGGCTGCGGTTACACCTCTGCAAGCAGCCTGCCTGTCTGCAGGTTGTCATGGTAACGTACAAGAGTAAGAGAGTCAGTAACTTCAAACTTCTCCGTTACTCTCGTTGCTCCTGCCTGCGCAGGCAGGCAGCCTGCATAGGTGTAGCTGCACCTTAACCTTATTTAAAGCGTCACTTTTCCCCTTGTCTGTGTAATATCTTTAGGATGGGGTTTTTGACGTCGTCGGTCGTACCGGTCAAGGCCAACGCAGAATAGAATCTTTAACCGGAACCGCAATCGTAAAGGTGCCGTCCCATGTCAGCGTGAAACGGGAAACGGAAAACGTTCAACCAATAAGAATTTTCTTTTAGAATTATTTCCATTGAATCGGAAGTTGTTATTGGCTAAACGTTTTCCGTTTTCCGTTTTCACGCTCACATGGGACTGGCCCTTAAGCGTAATCGTAAGAATGAGTTAAAGAAGGATAAACAATATACCTATCCTTCTTTAACACATTCTTACGGTTACGCTTACGATTGCGGTTCCGGTTAAAGATTCTATTCTGCGTTGACCTTCAGTTGCCACATTAAGGTGCTCAAATTGTTTATTTCAGACACCCGATTTTTTACAGTGTTACCAGATTGAAAAGAGCATAACGACTATTAGGTCTAATTCACAACTAAAGAATTGCAAGTTTCACTAATTTCTTTAAAACGAATTGTAAATTGAACGAAATTCGATGTTTCAGAAATGACATTTTACCTAATGCGAATGTACACAAATAATGTTTATAAAGAATTATAATAATAAATACTGTTAAATTACTGTGATTTGTGTCAGTTTGATTATTTATGTAACCAAATTTTTAAATATTACAAATTTCTAGTATTATAAAGTAGATTAAATCTAAGTGTATTTAAAATAATAATTTTGTAAACGAATCAATAATAAATATTATTTTCGAATATGTAAATGTTTATTATTGCGAAATTCTTAATGGAATAATAGTTATTGATATAATTTCAATTTGTGTTAGGTAATAATAAAAAGTAATTTTTAAATGTTGAATTCGTTAAAGACTTAAAATAAATTTTAGAGAAATTTGATTTTACTCAATTATAGTTGACCTTTTTATCCTTATAATATAATATTATTTTCGACAAAATCTACTGAATTGTAATTCACAATCAATTGTATTTTGTTTTAACCTAAAAAGCAATATTTTATATACTCAATTCGTCATGTATTATTATTTTGAATCCCTATTTGACATAAATTGGATTTTATCACATTAGTATACACAAGTATTTCATAAATACGAAATAAACTTTACATTATATTTTAATTTCATGAATTATAAATTAGATTTAATCTACTTTATAATACTAGAAATTTGTAAGATTTAAAAATTTGGTTACATAAATAATCAAACTGACACAAATCACAGTAATTTAACAGTATTTATTATTATAATTCTTTATAAACATTATTTGTTTACATTCGCATTAGGTTAAATGTCATTTCTGAAACATCGAATTTCGTTCAATTTACAATTCGTTTCAAAGAAATTAGTGAAACTTGCAATTCTTTAGTTGTGAATTAGACTTAATAGTCGTTATGCTCTTTTCAATCTGGGAAGGAGACCTGCATCCCGTCGTGACAAAAATTCGATTTTCTTACTAGACTATTCGATTTACGATTAAAATCGATTTTGTTTTCACCATCCCTAAACTGTACTACTGTACTGTTATTAAATCCAGTATTGTATATTGGTTATAAAATATGTTTTCTTCTTTAAGTAAGATGATTTTTTTAACTAGAAAATCCTTTTTCTGATACTTTAAGATAAAAATAAATATACCACTCTTGTGATTAGTTTTGAAAATGTGTATTATAATTATTTGTTTTAAAAATTATTATATAATATATCTGTCATATATTTTCATTTGTTGAACTATTTTTGTTTAGGAAAACAATCAGTACGCTCATTAAACAAAACTATTCAGACATGTCGTTATTCGCAGTCTCCGAAAGTAATAAAGAATGTTTCACCAGCCAGTATGAAAAGAGGTACTGGAGGACGCAGTTCTTTTAATGGAACTGTTTGCACAATTTTTGGCTCTACTGGATTTTTTGGCCGGCATGTTATTAATCGTTTAGGAAGAAGTGGCACTCAGGTAATTTTATAATGTTTTCATTTAAAAAAATATATAAATAAGCAATAAATATGCGCACGAGAAATGATCTGATGGGTTGTAATAAAAAAGTCCGTAATCTTGTCCTGAGTAAACAATAATTTGGTTGTTAAAAATTCATGATTTTAAATATTAACATCTCAGAAATGTCGATGTTCTGAATATGACCTTGAAAAAATAAACATTACTAAAGTGCCTTCCATTGATAAATTTCTCTTACCACGTTTTTACAATTATTTTTTGATTTTTTTCAAGAGGCTTTAACGAAAGCCATGAAATATTTAAATATCACAAAAATAGGTTCAGTCATTATCGTAAAAACGTGTTTTTTTATTTTTCTTATCCCATAACTCGATAAAAAAATTATTTTTAGGCAGTAGTACTTTGGAAAATTACTACTTAAAACCTATTGTATCTGAAAATTTTAATCAAATCCCAGCAGAGTCACTTATCCTGCTGTGCCCTTTATTTAGAAAAAGAATTTATTTTTTATCAAAAAATTTGTTCACTTTAAAATGAATTTTGTTTGTTAAAAAAAACTTATTTTTTTGCATTGAAATGAATCCATGGCATTTCAAAAGTTTAACTTGTTTATTTAGTTTCTCTAAAGTTAAATTAATTAAAATTATATAAAGTTTTAACTTTTAAGGGGGTCCCACAGTCGATTGGAATTTTACATTGAGCTTCAATGGGGAAAATTGCATCGACTTTGACACCGCCTGAAGAGAACATTATCATGTGTGGAGCTGTATCTCGCTCGACGCGCGAGAAAGGAATAATATCAGTCAGATAAGCACTGAGGTTTTCTGGGTCGTTTACTGCTACCTAACTGGTCTTATCCCCTGCAATCGCGCGTCGAACGAGTTCTTCGATATGTGTCCTCATTTGTGAACTATTAAAACAATCAACAATTTTTTAAATCAATCAATATTCGAGAAAAATTTCTCATATGAAGTTGAAAACGTTAACACAAACTTATGATATTTCAAACTGATAAATTTTTAAAAAATTAAGCCATTAAAATTTTTTAAAACTGACATCGAGCTCATTATCAGCATCCCCAGAAACTAGAGGTGTGCAAAATTCGAATCGAACTAGCTAATTCGAAACTTCGAATTCGAATTTCGAATTTGCCGATTCGAATCGAAAGTAAATTCGAATCGAACTAGCTAATTCGAAACTTCGACTCGAATTTCGAATTTGCCGATTCGAATCGAAAGTAAATTCGAATCGAACTAGCTAATTCGAAACTCCGAGTTCGAATTTTGAATTGGCTGATTCGAATCGAAAATAAATCGAGTCGAGTCGGCCAATTCGAAATTCGAATTCGGAGTTTCGAATTGCACAGCTTAACTCGGTTATTTAATTAGCACAATTATTTTGACAGAAATCCTTACCTAAAATTAGTAGGCTGGTATTCATAATATAGCTATCTAGTACTTAGAAACTTGTTGAAAGTGAAGGAAATATTTCGCTTATTGTTTCTATTACATAAGGAAAAAAAACTCATTTTGCAAATCTTTTGCACAATTTTTAATAAATAAATAAATTTAATGTTGCAAGAACAATTAAAGAATTTTTTGATAATTTAAAAAAATCATTTTTTTGGGAAATTTTAATTTATAATTTTGAATCTTGTTTGTGTATGTATTTGAATTTTCGGAAATATTGAAAATATTAAATATCGAACATATTGGAAATATTTAAATTCTTTGCAAGAATTCAATTATTTTCCTAAATAATATCAATCTTCGTAAAATTAAATTATTTTTAAACAAAATTTTTAATAACATTTTACGAATAAATACAATTATTTTCTTAAATTTTAATAAATACTTCAAAAAAATTTAATTATTTTCTTAAATTGTAAAATTTTTGAAAAAATTCAATTATTTTCAAAAAATTCCACGAAAAAATTCATTTTTAAATTCGTTATAGAGTATATCTAATAAGAAATTAGTTATCTTCTAAAATTTTAATAAATCCTTTTAAATAATTTTTTTTATTAATTCTTTGCAAAAATTGAATTATTTTTAATATAATTTTAATCGAATTTCTCGAAAAATGTCATTATTCTCAAAATTTTTTTAGAATTATCTTATAAAAATTGATTTAAAAATGAATTTCAGTTAAAAATTTAGATTACAATTAAATATTAAGAAAAAGTTTCTAAGTACTAGATACTGTAAAAAATTTTTTTTGTAGATTTACAGTTTTATTTAGAATTTTATAGAAAGTTATAAAATAACGTCTTTAAAAGTGAATTTAAAATTCCGTCTGTAAAATTAATACTTTTAATGTGTCAATTTTACAATTTTCTGTAAATTTACTACTCTGAAAGTAGGTAATATTTTTGTCTTTTTATTAACTACTTTCAGAGTAGTAAATTTACAGAAAATTGTAAAATTGACACATTAAAAGTATTAATTTTACAGACGGAATTTTAAATTCACTACTTTTAAAGACGTTATTTTATAAGTTTCTATAAAATTCTAAATAAAACTGTAAATCTACAAAAAAAATTTTTTAGTGTGTATTATGAATACCAGCCTACTAATTTTAGGTTAGGATTTCTGTCAAAATGATTGTGCGAATTAAATAACCGAGTTAAGTTGTACAATTCGAAACTCCGATTTTCGAATTGGATAGTTCGATTCGAATTGGCCAATTCGAAATTCGAAACTTCGAATTGGCTAGTTCGATTCGAATTTACTTTCGATTCGAATCGGCCAATTCGAATTCGAAGTTTCGAATTAGCTAGCTCGATTCGAATTTACTTTCGATTCGAATCGGCCAATTCGAAATTCGGATTCGAAGTTTCGAATTGGCTAGTTCGATTCGAATTATTCCCGACTCGAGTTTTCTGTTGTCGAGTCGAATAATTTTCGATTCGACTCGATTAAATGCACACCTCTACCAGAAACCCACGAGTTATATCTATAAGTTTCATGTAATTTTAAATTTAATTTGAATTTAAGCCACAATTTTGGAAAATTCCCAATATTGAAATACCAAGCTTATTGTAGTTGAGGATTAATTATAACAATTATTAATAAGTGTATAAAACTAGTTTTGATCTTTCAGATGGTAATTCCTTATCGTGGTGACCATTATGATTGTATGCATTTAAAACCTTTGGGTGATCTGGGACAGATTATTTTCCACCCATTTGATCTTCGAGATGAAGATTCAATTCGCAGATGTGTTAAATATTCAAATGTTGTTATAAATTTAATAGGAAGAGAATATGAAACTAAAAATTTTTCATTTGAAGATGTAAACGTGAAGGGTGCAAGAATGATTGCTAGGATTTGTAAAGAAAGTGGAGTTGAAAGATTCATTCATCTTTCTTGTTTAAATGCAAATCCAGATCCAAAGGTATTAACTTCTTTTTTATACAGCGAGATAAAAAAAATGTACGTTAACGGGGACGTGTTATCAAAAGTTTATGTTTATAAACTTTTATTAATTTTTATAATTATATATTATTAATTAATTTCCTAACTATTAATTTTTGAAAATGTTATTAATATATGTATAACATTTAGAAGTCTAAGGTATTTACAGTTTTGAATTTTTCTAACTTCACAGACTGTCTTTTTCTAGTTCTGGGGAAAATTTTGTTTAAATAAGAACTTAATTATATAAAAGAAAAACTTGTTTAATTTTGAAATATTTATTTTAAGCCAATAATTTTAAAAAAACCATCTCGATTCTTTACTTCAAAATGGGAGGGAGAATTAGCAGTTAGACAAGAATTTCCTGAAGCGACAATTATTCGACCTGCTGATGTTTATGGCCAAGAAGATAGATTCTTAATGTTATATCATAACAGATGGAGACATCATTTAATGTAAGCAAATAAATTGCACTAAAAAATACAATAGACAAAAATTGGTTTTAAATGACCGGTTTCTTTTTAATTTCGCTATAGAATGATCTAAAATTATTCGTTGCAGCAATGGTGTTCCACTGTATAAAAAAGGCGAAGTTACCGAAAAACAACCAGTATGGATTGGAGATGTAGCAGCTGGAATTGTGGCTGCTATGAAAGACCCCGAATCCAGTGGAAGAACTTATCAGTTTGTTGGGTGAGTTTTTCAAACACTTATATGCACACATAATAATGTAAAAGAAACAGTTTATTTGCCTGTGTACTTTTAGAAACTTGGTATTCAAATGTAAGAAAAGTTGAAACTTTTAAAAGAAAAAAAGTTTTTTATTTTAATTATAATGTCTACGTCATGGTTTAATTTGTCGAATGATATAACTTTTAGACCTAGACGTTACAAACTTGCTGATTTAGTCGATTGGTTCATGAGAATATTGAGACGCGAAGCCGATATTGCAATGTATAGAAGAATGGATATCGACTATTGTCCTCTCTTCAAATTAAAAGTTGAAATAACTGAAAGATTGAGTCCAGCATATCCGCTCGGATATTTATCTTGGCAATATTTAGAAAGAGTAAGTTAATATTAATAATAATTTTTTCTTACAATTAATATTATTCTTTATTAAAATATTGCATTGAAACATTATTTTTATTATTTTTAACTGATATTTAATTTTAAAAGTCCATTTTTCAATTGATTGAATATTTTTTAACAAAATTTTATTGTTTATTTCAGGAGCATGCCACAGACAATATTGTAAAAGGTGTGCCAAAACTTGAGGATCTTGGAATAAATCCAATAGTGATTGATACTCAAGTCTTATGGGAACTGGCGCCATGGCGATATGATCTGTCTAGTCAGAAATTTTATGAAGTATATGAAGATCCTCCTCCGCCACCTTATATTACTAATGTAACAATTTAACGTTTATATATTTAGATTGTATACTTGTTTATTTTGAAAATAATATATCGTAGTAAGAAATAATGTATTAAATATGTAAACTATATATTTATTTGAAAACACGTGACTTCACGGTGTACATAAGTCCTATATATTCAATAAGATTACACAGACCTACATCATTTTGGCATAATGGATGCGAGACGCATGATTTTCCCCTAAACGCCAAGTGGTCGAATGTTCAAATAGTATAGGGAATCCACACTTCGATCAAAGATGCATAAAAGCGGGACGCTTTTCTGTGACGCTCCTAAGTATATAGATATAGAAAACCATAGAAAACGCCACGAAAAAACGTCCTGCTTAGCTGCTTAGATCGAAGTGTGGATTTCCCAGTAAAATAATAAGTAGTTGAATCGTCAAAACGTTAAATGCTAAAAACATCGAATCGTCAACTGGTTAACTGGAATGTTAAATGGATCGAATTATCAATTCGTCGAATCGTCAGTCGGTAAAGAAAACACTTATTTTTCCGCAATCAATATTGATTAGTTTAAATTTGTAATATGTACAATACAGAATAATTTAAGATTATTTTTTTCTTTTGTTATTAATATTTTAAATATTTTATAATTTGTTGGATAAAACTAATCTTTTTGCGTAATAAAAGGATTATCTTTGAAAAATATAAGAAATCTTTTATTATTTAAACTTTTTCGTTTTGTCAATAAAAGTAAAACCTTTTGATATTGAAAAGATTCCTTTTGTTATAAAACTAATTCATTAAATATTATTAAAGGACTGGTTTTCAAAAAAATAAATTTTTATGTTATAAATAGATATTGTTTCAATTTATTATATATAATTACCGGGAAATAAAGAAAATTCGACCGGGAAACTTAAGCTTTAATTTCTGATAACAGGAAAGTTTTTATCATATCAGAATGTTGACCCAAAATTTTTCAAAAAGTACTAAAACGCTGTTTTTAGGGATTTCAACCCCTTTTTTTCAAAAACTTGACGTGATGGAGCATTTTGGACGCAGATTTTGTGTTCAGCGCAAAATTTGCCTTCGGAAACAACTAGTCGCAACCATTATGCCGAAAAAAGGTTAAGTTTGTAAGTAAGTTTCAGTAAGCAATTTGTGAACAGTACTGATTTTTTTAAAATTATAAAGTGCATAAATTGCAAAATGTTAAAGGGCCTAGCGGAGTAAGCATGCAAAATCTTCTCCCGCTCAAAAAATTTCAAATTTTTGTTACATGTTGGCAGCATTAAGATAAAATTTTTCACCAAATATTTTTTCGAAAAATTCATTTTTGTAAGAGTTAAGGAGAGGAAAGAAAAATCAAAAAAAAATTTTTGTTAATTTTTTTAATCGGGTACCAAATAGTGCAAAAAATGAAAATCCTATATGGCGCATTATTATTTTTCAAAAAGTCGGCCGCCATTTTAAATTTACAAAAACTAAAATTATATTTGTATTCAGCGACCCTAAAAACCCCTCGAGTGCCAAGTTTAAAACAAATACGTGAATTTTCCAAAAGTCGTCCGCCATATTGGATCCGCCTTTTTGAATTTTGTAAATCTAACATTACAAGCGTAATGAGTGAGTGACCTAGGATTTTAATTTTTTTCACTAGTGGTACACGGAAAGAAATCTGCTCGTATTTTTACCATTGGACGACCAATAGACTTTTGCCAGCAGACGCCACCACTAATTTTACGGCCTGAGCCATAGAATTAGTCCATTTCTGCGTAGAATAATACTATGTAGCGATGGACCGTAAGGTTCCCATGTAGAAATTAAGATTGGAGTTTGATGGGGTTCTTGTCAGAAGTCCCTATCTGTAGTGGGGAACTGATTAGGGAAAATAGTTGGAATCCAACTACTTTCATAACGGTCGTTAGATCGGGTACTAGTCTAGAATTTCTAGCCGGGAACTAGCAAGTAAAACTAGCTGCTACCCTACAAGTGTAAAATAAACGGATCCTTTTAGAGATTTGTTATTGGTATTAATTATAACTATATGTAAATTAAAATTATATTAGTTTTAATTATATCTCGTGTAGAAAATTTGTTCGCTCGCTTGTGTACCTATCCTATTATTAACTTAACACGCACCGTCGATACACTGTATTACCGACGTGATACTACACATATACCGAATCGCTCTTATATACTAACTTCGCACTTTCTTCTGCGCTTGTGAGAATCGTTATAAATTAATATTTTATATTATTTAATTATCTTTTGACAAAATTTCATCTTTAATTATTACCTATTATTTCCATGTACTTAAGGTCAATTTTTAAATTAACAAAAGATGACATAATTTAATTAAAAAGTCAGACCAAAAAAATTAAAAAACACTGAAAAATAATCTAAGTCCGACTCCGAGTATCTTTGACTAGAATTTAGCAAGGGTATAATCAGTGATTTCTAATCTGAATTAGCTCTCTAGATTTTATGCGTAATCTAGCTAGATATTTCTAGTCCGAATTTCCTCACAAGAATCTAAACAGATTCTAGTCAGACTTTTCCAAACTAGATTTTCTAGCGTGATTCTAATCAGAATTCAAGATTTGATAGGGACACGTAGGGAAATTTCTACATGGGTTATTACAAGATTACAATAAGGTAACCTTGTAGTAACAAGGTTGCTTAAAACGGGCGTATATATAAAACACAAAAGTTTTGAAAATTGCAGCAACCTTTCATTGTAACCTTGAGGCTATCTTACCGAGCAACATTGAGACAAGCTTACAGCAATCTTACAGTGTAAACTTGTGTCAGGTGTGACATTTCAAGCTTGAGGTATGCTTACGGCAAGGTTACCGTGCAACATTAGCAATATTGCGCGGCAAGTTTGCTGCATGATTGCGTGCTGTCTGGGATATAAATTTCATTAAAATCGCTCAAGTGATTTTCAAGAAAAAACAAATTTTTGATTTTTCTCTCCTCCATAACTCTTAAAAAATATGAATTTTTAAAAAAAAATATTTGGTGAAAAATTTTATCTTAATGCTGCCAACATGTAACAAAAATTTGAAATTTTTTAAAGCGGGGTCAGATTTTGCATGTTTACTCCGCTAGGCCCTTTTTATAAATTCTTTTCACAATTTTTTACTCAAAGTGTTTTTTTAATGCAATAGCAAGAGTGTCATCATATACAGGCATCACAGTACCTTTTTTGTTCAAAATAGGTGAATAGGTAATTTTTTTCTGAAATAAATGACAAATAGGTGACAAAAAAAATGACAAATAATACAATGAAATGTAGTTAAACTTGTATTAACAATGTATTAAAGCTCCAATTTCTTACTTTTTTTAATCTTTGGAAGAAATTAGCTTAATTTTAATAGAATTTATGAAGTTATGTTATCTATTTTACCAAAAAGTTTTTATCCCTTAATATTAGTAGAGTAAGGTACAGGGTGTCTAACAAAGATTGAGAAGAAAATTCCCTGACTATTCCCTGACTTTTAACAAATTTTATTTCTGCTTTCTTGGGCCAAAAAATATGGCAACTGACATATTTAACAATAAATTTTTATCTAATGATTGAAACAAACCATAAAAAAATCTTTTAAGTTTTATTAGATTAAAAAAAATTTTATTCATAAGAAATTTTAATGTTTGTATACATTTTTAGAAATTTCCCTGACTTTCAATGAAATTCTATGAAATACCATGACTTTTCCCTGACCAAAAAAATTCCCTGACTTCCCTGACCGTTAGACACCCTGAAGGTATATTATGCATTTTGAGTCCCTCTAATTATTCGTTTAAATTGAGCGTCTGGATCGAATAACCCGCTCTCCGCTCGACTTGAACACTTACCAGCCAGTCAAACATACCAAAATGGTCTAAAAGTTGAAATTGGAATTTTTAATTTTTGAAACATACATTCTTGTAGGAAATTGAATGGCGCATCTTTTTTTCCTATAAAATTTTTTTGTAGAACAAATATTTTGGAAGATAATGATCAAAAACTGGAAATTTTAAACTTCTGAAATTAATTAAATTTTAAAACATAAATCATCATATCTTTGGTAATTATTATTCGATTTAAATGAAATTTAGCATACACCTTCTTTTGGGTTAAGAGAAGGCAATGACAAAATAAAAAATAAAAAAATCATCAATTGTTTAACAATTTTGCTTTGTTAAATATGAGAGGTTAGAAATTCTACTTTCTCAACTTTGCTGATAAAAAGTCTGCAGGGAATTTTATAA
This sequence comes from Leptopilina myrica (nomen nudum), assembly GCA_032872475.1. Lineage (NCBI taxonomy): Eukaryota > Metazoa > Arthropoda > Insecta > Hymenoptera > Figitidae > Leptopilina > Leptopilina myrica (nomen nudum). The sequence continues at coordinate 13,337,015 of CM065462.1, read as the reverse complement.
TTCAGAAAATTTCCAGTGAGACATTTGTTTATTAACATTTAAGGAAGTTTTTTGAAAAATTTCAAAAAGATTTGTTAAAAACTAATGAAAATATGAATAAATTAAAAAAAGCGCTGCGCGTTAAACATAGCCACGTCAACCCTATATACTCACAGTTGTATTTAAAGCGTCTATTTTTTCTTCTTAAGTACAAAATTGCAATGAATGCAATAACAATTTAATCATTTATTTATTTATTAAACAATTATTGCTTCCTCATACTGAGGAAGTATTGTAATACCAAAATTTTTCAGGTTCGATTTTTTAACATATTTTTATGTTATTTGACCTCAGGAGTTCAAAAATGACATTTTTACAAAATGTCATTCCATGTGTGTGTGTGTGTGTGTGTGTAAACATCACATTTTCATAAATATCTCCAAATTATAAAGAGCTTTTGGGCTAAATTTTTTTTTAAATTGCAGGTCTCACCTGCGGACATAAAATGAGAGTACTTTGAGATAGATTAATAAAGTTTAACTATTTATTTTTTTGATTTTTAATTTTTCAAAAAAACGTTTTTTGCCCATAACTTAAAAAAAATGTTAGGACACCTATAAATGTTTTTCTCTAATTTTTTAGAGTTTTTTCAGACGCATCTTTTGAGCCCAGAATGAACATTTTTCGTTCATATTCACCGGAGATATTAAACTTTTAAAAATCAAAAATTTTGGAAAATAATACTTTTTTTAGAATTTTGTTGAAAAATGTAGAAACAACATTAAAACTATAGTTACCAACTTGTAGAGCATTAAAAAACCCTCCGATTGAACTATTTTGGAAGCTATTTCGATTAGATATAAAGAAGTTATTGCAATTTTAAAAAACAGAAATTGTGAAAAAAAAGTTTTTCATGTGAAAGTATTAAATAAAGAGAAAAAAATATTACAGCACTTAAGAATAATTGTTCAAAATTTATACTTTATTGTTATTAACATCTCTATGAGGAAGCAAAGTGTTCATGAAATAAACACAACAAGATTTACGAAAACGAATGAAATGAGTACCAAAATTATAACAAAAATTTATAACTTGGCAGCGGTTTTTTTATTATTATTATTAATAGTTTTTTTTTAAATATTACAATAATTTCAAATTTACAGCTTTGTTGTGCAACTTGTAAACTATTAAACAGTTCAATACATTTAATGTCAATCCTTATGATTAATCATAGATTTTAGTTATCTTTTTGAAGTATGATTATTAAATATTAATATAACATAATGTTTAATTATACATTGAATACAATGTATATAATGTTTATAACGTTTAAATATGTTGTTATTAAAATAACAAAACAGTTTTTTTTAGTAAATATACAAACAGCGAAGAAATACAATTTTAAAACTTCATAACAATAGTCGAATTTTTATAACAGTTTTAATAATTGTTAACGACACAAGCGTTGAAATAATGAGTTTTATTATTGTAATAATAAATAAAAAAAAACTATTAATAATAATAAAAATAATTGTTAAATAAATAAATGATTAAATTTTTATTGTATTCATTGGAATTTTGTACTTAAGAAGAAAAAACAGACGCTTTAAATACATCTGTGAGTATATAGGGTTGACGTGGCTATGTTTAACGCGCAGAGCTTTTTTTAATTTATTCATATTTTTGTTCGTTTTCAACAAATCTTTTTGAAACTTTTCAAAAAGCTTCCTTGAATGTTAATAAACAAATGTCTCACTGGAAATTTTCTGAATTATAAAATTCCCCGCAGACTTTTTATCAGCAAAGTTGAGAAAGTAGAATTTCTAACCTCTCTTATTTAACAAAGCAAAATTGTTAAACAATTGATGATTTTTTTATTTTTTATTTTGTCATTGCCTTCTCTTAACCCAAAAGAAGGTGTATGCTAAATTTCATTTAAATCGAATAATAATTACCAAAGATATGATGATTTATGTTTTAAAATTTAATTAATTTCAGAAGTTTAAAATTTCCAGTTTTTGATCATTATCTTACAAAATATTTGTTCTACAAAAAAATTTAAAGGAAAAAAAGATGCGACATTCAATTTCCTACAAGAATGTATGTTTTAAAAATTAAAAATTCCAATTTCAACTTTTAGACCATTTTGGTATGTTTGACTGGCTGGTAAGTGTTCAAGTCGAGCGGAGTGCGGGTTATTCGATCCAGACGCTCAATTGTGCACAATTATGCTTCAATTATAAGCTAAAAAATGTTCATTTTACAAAATTATGTTGCGTTTAAAAAAATTTGATTTTAAAGGGTTACTTGTTATTTTTTGAAACCAATTTCCTGAAAGACCCTAAATTTTTTATTCAAAAATGGATATATGTGCGACTCCAAGTAGGAATTTAGTTTTTTCGGAGGAAGTAAACCAATTGCAATAAGATTCAGGAATTTCAATACATATATAAAAAGTAATGTTTCCACCACACTTAATTCAGTCAAAAAAACGAAAAAATTGTTTATATTATGTTTATACAAATTTTTATAATCAAAACAGGTACTAAATAATAATTGAATAACTTTTGAACGACCAAACGAAATTGAATGAGGCAAACATTAAACAAATATTTGCTGTTTCTTTAAGATTCCGAAAAAAATTTTACCAACGGAAACATATTTATACAAAATTTTGTACTTATAAAAGTATTCGGGATTTTAGACATTCGGGACAGGGCTTTTCGGGAAAATGACCGGAAATAATGTTACTCATCATATATAGCACTTACTGCAAAATAGGTGAAATAGGTGAAATAAGTGACAAATTTGAAAAAAGGAGAAAAAAGGTGAATAGGTGACTACCTGTGATGCCTGCATATATCAAATCATTACTCCACTTTTCTTTAAATATACCTGACTGGCATTATCCTTTTTTTCTCGCGAGTCAAATGTATGAATAACGTTTTGTCATCTGCAATAAACAAGCTGACTAATATATGTAATGAAATTAAAACAATATTTATTTTTATTACTTAACAAATTGTTGCACAAAAACGTGCCTATAGTATTATAATTCTTATAATAATGTTTCATGATACAATTTTAGAAAAGTTATTTAAAAATTGAAAAAATACAATATGCATATGTTTAAAAAATTCTTTTTTACAAGGTTACTGAGTGTTTATTAGAAGCACTTGGATTTGATGATGTACTTGATTCTGTAGACTCTAGAGGACAAACCAAATTTGAGAAATCAATTTCATTTTTACTCTTTTTTCGCTTTAATGTAAATTGTGACTTTTTTGGCATCTGAAAATTTAATATTTTGGTAATTCAGCAGTATAGAGAAAATTTCTAATATTGAGAGGAAAATAATGTTTACCTTTAATCTAGCTGTAATAGTAAGGGGTATAAATCCAGGAGAACTTTCGACTTCTCTTTTATGTTGTACAATGTCTTTGCCAAGAAGTTCATTAAAATGAGTTACTAAGTGTCTACGAAGTAAAGATTTGGCGGGAGAAATACTTAAAAGGGTAGCGAGTAATTCGGCAGTAAATCTACCCTCATAAACCATAAGGCTACCGTGAACGCCAGACCCCCGTAAATTAGGCGCATATTCGGCTAGATCCACAACGCGAAGCCATTCCATGACTCGATGATTTGTCCAAAGCGCAACATTTGTTCCGTCTACAAAATTGCCGTTGAGTGATCGTCGTTCCAAATTATCAAATTGAAAATCCAAGTCCCGCAATACCTGTACAATTGTAGAAAATCAAGTTTTACCGATCTGAAAATATGAGCCTCTGGAAATAAAACCACATATAAAATTTGTACTGACATTTTCAATAGTACCTGATGCCAAATACAAATTTCAGTTTAATTTACTTTTCTGTTTTCAAAAGACAAAGTTGGCTAAAATTTATGTTTAAAGCATTGATTTTTTAGATATTACAGGCCAATGAAAACAACTGAATAAATTTTATATGAGGTTTTACTTTCTGGAGCCTCACATATTAGTAAATGCGCACTATAAAGTGTGATATTAGCGAACAAACCTGAATTCCACGACGTAAACTCGATGCATGCAATTGAGATATGACACCAAGATTAAATAAATCTTCAGTTACCAATCTATCCAAAACCCTTCCATCTACTTTTCCTATATGAAAAGCCTCTTTATGTTGAGGTAAACCAATGTCATCGAGCCATCGTAAAACTGCTGCATTATCCATCTATTTTTAAGATGAATGCCGAATTTATCATTTTTACATTAGCATTGTACTGAATTTCTATGAAAATTTGATTTTTCTTATGGTAATTTTAAAACTGCGTGTTTTTACAATTAAATAAAATTTTCTGTTACGAAAATTTACATTAACCCTTTGTGTGAGAGGCAAAAATATAAGAAATCCAATTACGCGTGAAGATTTTAGAAATCGAGCAGATTGACTTGAAATTTGCAAATCGTAGTTTTTTCGGGCGGCTGTTTACGAATCTGGTGTTAGGTTTTCGAATCCAAGTGATTTTTAAAAATATATACACTACATTGGATCCGCCATTTTGCATTTTGAAAAAGTAACATCGGATTCATAATCAGCGAGTTCATGAACCCATTAGTAACACGTTTCAAAAGAATTCAAGTAATGTTTAAACTCGTCAGCATATTGGATCTGCCATTTTGAATGTTGAAAATCTATTACCGAATCAACGACCCTAAAAACACGATTCAAAGGTATCAAGCAACTTCTGACCATTATCGGTTACTACATACGAGATTCTAGAGTTCAAAATTCTTCTAACATTAATCATTTTAATGATATAATAATGATCTTATCACTCGGTATTCAACACATAATTAATCATTTTAGTTACGTTAACGTACATTGCGACAAAAAATATGGCTCTGGACAAAAACTTTAGGGCAAATTCTTAAAGAAATTTAATAAACTAGTTTTTAAATTAAAGCTTATTAAACTGCTCATCGATTCCTCGAGGTCGATTTTTAATAAATATTTCATTTTTTTATATTCAGGTCTCAAACTTTCAGTACATTTGTATTATATTAACTGTTCTGAAACATTGCAACTCGAGTCGCAAAATATATATATATATATATCATTTTTACATTCGCATTTTATTTAATTTCCTGAATATATAAAGTAAAACAAATTCATATAAATAAATACCTTGTCAGAACCATGAAAGCCTTCTCCGTGAGATCTTTCAAATTCAACAGCAAACAAAAGTTTTTTACAGTGTAAAGGATTCTTTATGTCCAATTCTCTTTCAATTTGATGTTGCATTGATGATAACAGTTTTTGACCAGTTACTTTCCATTTCTTTAATTCGTCAAAATAACATTCAAGTCCCAATTTTATTAACCAATTTCTAATATCTTCTGTAGAAAATGTTGAAAATGGTTTTGATAATTTTGGTTCTTCACCTATTTCTTTCTTATTTAATTGAGACTGTTCTAATGCTGAAAGTAAATTTTAAATTAAAAATATGGCTATTCTTATAAGTCTCATAACCTCGTAATGACTTACCGAACATAACTCCTTTCGAAGTTGTCGACGAACGCGGTAAACTGTTATATTGACCTGTAAATCTACTAAACTGTTCACCCTAGAAAATAAAATTAATTAATTTAATTCATTCAAATCTCCAATTATTTGTTTGTCATTTATAACTTTCGTTTTACTTAAATTATAACTAAATTAAAATTTATTTTTAAAATAAAACAAAAATATTTACGTTTGAAAACTGATTAGATGTACGCAGAGCAATGTTTTCATGTTCTAACGTAGCCACTTTGAGTTTAATTTCAGATAGAGAAGTTAATAGTTCTAATTTTTGTGTTTCTAAATTACTTCGAGTTAATACTTCCTAGAAATAAAGAAAATGAGAGCGATATTTTATTATAAAATCATTCAATTTATATGGGGTAAATTTTTTCAAGTGTACCAATGGAGACATTTGTTTATTCCCGTTTATGTAAAAGTTCTAATAGTAATTTTATCTAATTTAAAAGTTATAAATGTTAAAATGATCTAAATAACATTGAATATAATGTGATTTTATATAAAAGTCTAATTAATAAAATGAGTTAACTAATATAAGAATTTATAATAATAAGGAAATTCAGCGTGGTGTTCGTTGAAAGGGCACTTTCAATACTGAACCCATGAGCAAAAGCAATGTGATAAACACAATATATATAGACAGGGTCGCAGCGTGTAACTCGTATATTCAACAATAATCATAAGCAATTATAAAATTTTTTCAGCAAACTGTCAAGTGATAAAATAGTCGTATAAGCCAAAGTTTCTTTTTTATAATTTTATAATAACCTAATTTTAAAGTGTTATAATTTTTAATTTGTATAAATTGTAATTTAACAAATGTCTGTCAAGTCTAAATGTAGTAAAATATAATTTATTTAAATAAAATATCTTTTTTAAAGAAAAACATTTCTATATAAATGTTATATTTACTATAAAAGTTTAATCATCATTATTATATAGAATAATTTGAATACCGTCTGATCTTAAAGAAGATGAAAATTTAATTAATAAAATTGTTGTTTATTCATATACTAGCAAAATCCTACGCGCGCGATGCGCGCGTGAATGATTCAAACAATTATCACGGTAGCAATTTACCTGCCTGTCTTACCACAGAAAAAGTACATACGGGAAAATGTTCATGAATAATAAAATGAAGAATATATTTCAGAACTATGGATACGGAAAAATTTTTGAAAATCCTACAAAACCGTAGGTTGAAAATTTACGGAAAAAATTTTTCAGGGAAAGTTCTCGAACTGTACCTGAACACCTGAACAGTGAGAAAAGAACATGAGAAAAAGTTGAGGTCTAATCCTGCATTAAACTAAAGAAATTCTTGAACTTTTCAGGAATCTACTATGTAGAGCAGGAGAAATTCTCGAAGTTCACGGCAGATTTTTGAAAAATTCAGGGACATCTTTAGTGTAATGCAGAATTACCCCTTAACTTTTTCTCATATTTATCGTTCAGGTACAGTTCGGAAACTTTGACAGAAAAAATGTTTTCCGTGTGCTAAGAGTTTTCGATAAAAATTATAATAAATTGTAACGATGTCAATGTGTTTGTAATTAAGAGAATGAGTGAGAGTGAGAAGTATGGAAGAATGGGAGGTGGAAAATATGGGATGACCCATGAGCAATTCGAAGGTGGGGATTGCCATAGAGAGCAATTTGTCTGTAATCAGCAATCATTTAATATCTTGACGTACTACAGTTGACTTAAATTGAAAATTAATAATAAAACTAAAATTAAAGTAAAATAAAAAGGACAACACTTTGAAAGCGGAGATACCGAAACAAGTATAGAAAACCACACCATAAATTGGTAAGCTATACTGTGCAATAAAAAAATATATTGTCGAGATTATATTATATTTAAAGACTGTGATTGTAATTGTTACAGTGTGGTTTTCTTTTATGCATATTGTAAATTGCAAGAATACGATTTTCCAATCCCCTCAAATCGTCTTCTTTATCATCGAGTTGGTCGCAAGCAATTGGATGCTTAATTCCACGAGATAAGGTGTCGGTGGACGACTCTTCGCTGGACTATCAAACTATCCATATTGCCTGTCAGTAAGCCATTCGATCAGCAATAAGTGAGTCTATGCAAAATTGTATGGGAAATTTGTTTCAAGAAACTTGACTAATAAGATTAAAGACAAAAGTCTACTCTAGTTAAAATTAAAATAATTGTATATGGCCATTTGTGTGTATTGTGTGTAAGGATAAGGGTGAATGATTGTAGATATTAATTTTATGTAACATTATCGCGACGGATTTATGTATATCGAAAGTTTATGCTAGGTGATTTCAAATTAATAAATATTATGTTGACATGAAAGATTGAAATATTTGAATTAATCTTAATTTATTGATAATAATTAAAACGTAATTGAATATTGAAGATTAAATATGATTTTTGCTAAAATTTTCTAATATTTAATAATAATAAAGTTAAAGTAGGTTTTGAACTGCAACATTTGGCGCCCAACGTGGGGCAGGATACCTTTGAGAGTTTGTCCCGTGTTAAACAATTTTTATAAAAAAAAGTCATTAATAATATTTGCTTATAATGATAATTTGAAAATTTGAAATTCTTCGCGAATTTACTTGATTTGTAAAGTGAGTGTCTGATTGTTTTGTCTTTCGTTTGCTTTGCATGACAAATACAGTGACCTATTGTTCTTATTGATGAATGCTCATTGTTGATCGCTGCTAATTGTGAAGAATTAATTTGATTTTAATTTGATTTTGGAAAGTTTATTTATATTTAGTTTGGCTGTGAAAATTTAATTTTAAATTTAATTTTGAGAATTTTATATATTATTTTAATTTAAATTTAATTTTGAAAAGTTTGTAGAATATTTAATTTAGTTTTGTAAATTGATTTTAAAACCTAATTTGAATATAATTTTGAAAAGTTCACATATTATTTAATTTTAATAAATGAACTTGAATATAATTTAAATAAAGAAAATTTTTTTTTTGGTAGTATCGATCAACTAATTCATCTATTTTGAAATATTAAACAATTATTAATTAGTAAATAATAAGATTATAATACAATGGCTCCAATCGCGCGGTCTACACCATATAATAATAGAGCAGCGGGTATGACTTTTGGGAGGACTAACGTTCGCGGGTTTTCTACTCGTGATAATGGAGAATCGAGAATTAATAATAATAATAATAATAACGGATATCGGGTTAATAGAGAAACGTCGTCGGCACCTCGAGACTTCTCTATGTATCACGATACGACTTTTAACGGTAGAGAAGGGCGTGTAGACACGCGAGATGAACACGTGCTTTATCGTCGTATTGAAGTTTTAGAGGGAGAGATTCAATCTTTAAGGGACGAATTGCGCGGGTTAAGATCTCAAAATCTTGGCGAATGGATTAGACCACAACAAATTGACATAACATTGCCTGTTTTTAGGGGGGATCTATCGGAAGACCCAATTGAATTTATACAAGAATTGGAACAATATATAACATTTCGTCGCGTACCATCGGAATATCAGCCAAAAATGATTCAAAATTCACTTAAAGGAAACGCCAGAATTTGGTTTGACGCGGTTAGACATGATTTAAATGATTTTGGACAATTCTGTGATGTTTTTCGACAGGAATTTTTATCGGTTGATACGCAGGAACGAAAACGAGACAATTGGCGAAATCGCAGATATAATAGCTATCAATCGAGTTTAGTTAATTTCTATTATGGTCAATTAAGTGAAGCCGCGCATCTACAACCGCCGATGTCAATTCAAGAAAAAAATCGCATTATTATTAACCAAATGCCACGTGAAGTGCAAGTAGCTTTGGCCGGCATATCTTTTAGCAATCAGAGAGCCGTCGTACAGGTGTTGTCTCGAATAGATGAGTCACGGTTAACTGACAGGTATAGCGAGAGAAGGGATAATGGTTGGAGATTTGGTGGTAACGGAAGATTTGAGAATTTTCCGCGAAGGGAGGATGCACCGCGAAGGGAGGATGCACCGCAAAGGGAGGACGCACCGCGTAGGGAAGACGTTCCGCGAAGGGAGGACGTCCCGCGAAATAATAATGCAAGCGGATATGCAAATGGAAATTCACGTGGTGGGCAAAATCAATCAAATTGGAACCGCAATCGAAATAGTCAAAGTAGGGGTAATACTTCGGTCGACAGTAGGCGTGACTCTTCGTACGTTACCGCAGAGACACGAAACTCAGGTGCTTCGAGGAGACCCTTTAACTCTCGGCAAGAATTAATGAATATTAACGTACAGGAGGAGGGGATAGATGAGGCATCGGGGGGAGAGATTTGTGGTAGCGGGGAACATGAGTACCGTGGCAGGGATACTATTAGAGAGGGGTATACAAGTAGATTACGTACGATACCTGAAGTTCAAGAAGGGGAAATACAAGACGATGGGCAGTCGGAAAACTATCATCCCACTCGCGCTTAAAAGGTCCGGTGTTGAGAAGGGAAACAGAATTAGCTTACCAGGATCTTGCGTACGACGTTTTGGGGGATTATGTTCCAACCCATTCGAGACCTATAGTGGGGCATAGTCCGAGAATCATGACGAATGTGGCTAATGAGTGGTGTGTGTCACTCGTTGATACTGGCAGTCAAGTGACATGCATATCAGCTGATAAATTCGAGAAAATAGATCGAAAAAAAATTGATATCTTGCCAGTTAGTAATCTCACTGTAGTCGGTGCATTTGGAAAAAGAGCGAAGAGAATTAGTACTCAGATGCAAGCGAATATGCATATAGGCGGAAATAAATGGAAAATTCGATTTTTAGTGATACCAGAGTTGTCATATGACGTCATTCTTGGTAATGATATCATGGACAAGTTGAAGGCCGTAATTGATTATGGTGATAAAAGTATCCGTTTCGGAGAAGCCCTCATTAAGGGAATATCAATTTCATTTAATTCTAATACGCCAAGTGTAAGTGGCGAATTGGGTAAAGTAACCGTGCGATCTGGTTTAATGGTGAGAAATAGTAACGTAGAAAAAAATGGAAATAAAGCATTATCAATAGATTCGATATTGATTAGCGAACCGGATCCAGTTGAAAATATTTCTGTTACAGCCGAGGTTAATTTCATAGGAAATGATGAAATAATTCAACATATTCGCGAGACTGTAAAATTAGGTGAAAGTGATATGAAACAATTAATCGATTTAGTTTTGGAATATCGGGATGTATTTTCTGAAGATGCAGGATGTTTAGTAGGATATGAACATGAGTTGAAATTAACAGTAAAAAGACCGGTAATAAGATCTTCATACTCAATTCCAATCGCGCATCGCAGTGGATCACTAATTGCGTTAAAAAAATTGTTAGATGCGAAAGTCGTGGAAAAGTCAGATAGCGCGCAATGTAATCCGATAAGAGCGGTGGAAAAAAGGGATGGTACAATACGGTTGTGTTTAGACGCAAGGCGATTGAATACCATGATCGAGGGTGATCAAGAAGGGCCCCCCGCAATCGCTGATATTACCCAAAAGTATCACGGTACTACGCATTTTTTCTTGTCCGACATGACCTGTGGATATTATCACGTGTTATTAGCCAAAGAATCGCGACAATATACAGCATTTGTGATTGAAGGCCAATGCTATCAATTCACTAGAGTTCCAATGGGACTCAAAACGGCCGGTGCGATCTTTATGCGAGCGATTCGCCAAGTATTCGGGTCGGAGTTTGAACAGTTTCTGACTACCTATGTTGACGATTTGTTAATAAATTCAAGGAGTTTTACAGAGCATTTAAACAATTTGAGAAAATTATTCGAGAAATGCATGGAAGTTGGACTAAGATTAAATTTTAAAAAAACAGTTTTTTGTGGTTCTGAGGTTCCATTTCTAGGGTTCATTTTATCTGTTGATGGATTAAGACCTAGTCCGGGAAAAATAAGGGCAATCGAGGAAATGGCAGAACCAAGGTCGCGCGAAGAATTGATGAGAGTGTTGGGGGTTGTAGGATATTATCGGGGATTTGTGGCAAAATATGCTAATTATGTGGAGCCATTCAGAGACATTCTAAGCACAAAAAATAGATTTAGATGGACAGCCGCGCACCGCGAGGCGTTTCAAGAGATAAAAAAGCGATTTATGGATACGGTAGTATTGAAATATTATATTCCTGAAAAAAAATTTAAAATTCAGACTGATGCGAGTAAAGCGGGCATCAGCGCCGTTTTATATCAACACGATGACGAAGGGAATCCGCGAATAATATCGTTGATTAGTAGAACGTTGTCGAAGCATGAAGAGGCATATGGAGCTACAGAATTGGAATTGTTGGCAATTATTTACGCGGTAATGAAATTGCGCACTTATTTGCTCGGGCGAAAATTTGACATAATCACTGATCATCAGGCACTCACATTTTTGATGCATACACCGTTTCACAATCATCGTTTAATAAGATGGTCGCTCATTATTCAGGAATATGACTTCGATATCAGTCATTGCAAGGGCAAAGACAATATCGTCGCGGATTATTTCAGCCGGTATTTTCCCGACGTAAATGACGAAGTAAAAAATGATCAAAATACAGTAGCTTTGACGGAATTTGTGAGTAGTAATGGTGTAAAAGATGATTTCGAGTGTGTTGAGCTTGCCGCGGTGAATAAAATAGATATGCCGGAGTTAAAATACATAAGAAAATTACAGGATCAGGACAGAGATTTAGCGAATCTGAAAGACGAAGACAAAGAATATTATTGCGTAAATGATGGGGTTTTGTTCCATAAAAATAAAAATGAGATACGATATCGCGTTGTAATTCCCGTCCAACTACAGAAGGAATTAATCGAATTGACTCACGAGAGATCAGGGCATATGGGGAGTTATAAAACGTTAAAAGCACTTGAAAAATTATATTATTGGCGAGGAATGAGTAAAGACGTTAAAAAATTAGTGAGCACATGCGATTTGTGCCAAAGGGTAAAAAGTTTAACATATTCTATGGAAGGAGCATTTATGCACGTAAAATCGGAACGTCCGGGTGAAATGGTAGCGATTGATTTTTTCGGGGAATTACCTATGTCAACGGGCGGTGTAAAGTATATTCTTGTTGTGTTAGATGTGTTCTCGAAGTTAGTTAAACTTTATCCGATAAAAAAAGAAACAACACAAAGTGCCATTAATCGAATGGAACAGTATATTCAAGACGTAGGTAAACCGCGACGTTTGTTGAATGATCATGGAACACAGTTTACCTCGGCGGTGTGGAAATCGTTTTTAGCAGAAAAAGGAATTGAAATGGTATATTGTTCTATTAGGCATCCACAATCGGATCCTGCAGAAAGAACTATGAGAGAGATCGGCAGGTTATTTCGCACGGTATGCTCAGAACGTCATTCGGCATGGGCAAGACACGTCAAGAACATAGAAGAGTGGATGAATATGTCAGTGAGTAGCGCGACGGGATATAGCCCCATAGAGCTACATTTTGGGAAGCGAGTGCGTGATAGATTAGAAGAAATTGTGAAGTTTCCTGAAGGTGTCGACGAATCGCATGAAATAATGATTGAAATAGCAAATGAAAGAATGGAATCGGGGCGAAAGCGCAGCGAGCGATCCCAAAAGTCAATTTCGAAAATATCTTTGAAAGTGGGAGATAAAGTATTATTACGAGTTCCGAGATTGTCGTGCAAAGCGAACAGAGAAATTGATAAATTTTTCCATATATTTTATGGGCCATACGTGATCTCCAGAAAATATAATGAGAATGCATTCGAGCTCTCGGAGGTGGACAACCCCACGCGGGTTAAAGGAAATTATAATAAAAAATCTTTAAAGCCATATAAAACTAATGTATAGCAATATTTGAATGACGAGAAAATTGTACATAAGTGACTGAAAAGTAATTTTAAATTGACAAAATATTTATATGTATTTAATTGATATAAAATTTTGGACCACTGTTTGATTATTTTTTTGTATAATATTGTAATGATACATTTATTCGATTATGTATATATAATTATAAATATTATGACGTTTGTTTGAGACAAAGATTAATCAATATCTCAAACAAAAGGGAGGATTTGTAACGATGTCAATGTGTTTGTAATTAAGAGAATGAGTGAGAGTGAGAAGTATGGAAGAATGGGAGGTGGAAAATATGGGATGACCCATGAGCAATTCGAAGGTGGGGATTGCCATAGAGAGCAATTTGTCTGTAATCAGCAATCATTTAATATCTTGACGTACTACAGTTGACTTAAATTGAAAATTAATAATAAAACTAAAATTAAAGTAAAATAAAAAGGACAACGCTTTGAAAGCGGAGATACCGAAACAAGTATAGAAAACCACACCATAAATTGGTAAGCTATACTGTGCAATAAAAAAATATATTGTCGAGATTATATTATATTTAAAGACTGTGATTGTAATTGTTACAGTGTGGTTTTCTTTTATGCATATTGTAAATTGCAAGAATACGATTTTCCAATCCCCTCAAATCGTCTTCTTTATCATCGAGTTGGCCGCAAGCAATTGGATGCTTAATTCCACGAGATAAGGTGTCGGTGGACGACTCTTCGCTGGACTATCAAACTATCCATATTGCCTGTCAGTAAGCCATTCGATCAGCAATAAGTGAGTCTATGCAAAATTGTATGGGAAATTTGTTTCAAGAAACTTGACTAATAAGATTAAAGACAAAAGTCTACTCTAGTTAAAATTAAAATAATTGTATATGGCCATTTGTGTGTATTGTGTGTAAGGATAAGGGTGAATGATTGTAGATATTAATTTTATGTAACATTATCGCGACGGATTTATGTATATCGAAAGTTTATGCTAGGTGATTTCAAATTAATAAATATTATGTTGACATGAAAGATTGAAATATTTGAATTAATCTTAATTTATTGATAATAATTAAAACGTAATTGAATATTGAAGATTAAATATGATTTTTGCTAAAATTTTCTAATATTTAATAATAATAAAGTTAAAGTAGGTTTTGAACTGCAACAAAATTTAATGGGAACTTTCTCAACTTTAGATAGAATAATTGTTGAACTACTCAACAATCGCTAAATTTTAAATTGTCTCTCAGTTTTCTCTTTTTTACTAATTAATATTGGTATATATTGTAATTTTTTGTACCTTCTCTAAAAAATTTTCCGTATTCACTATTTCAGAATAAATTCTTGATTTTTGTGAGACAAAATTTTTCTGTGTTCTTTTTACAAATTGAAACATATCGATTATAATATCGATATGTTTAAAATTCTTTTAAAGAATTTTATTGAAATTTTTTGAAAATAATGAGTTCGGGAAGTTAGTCACCATAATTATAATTTTATTTTTTTTAATTTCTTCACAATATATTCAATTATTTTTATAAATAGTAAAACTTATTCTTATAAGTTTCAATAAAATTCTAAAAAACAACTCAACTATTTTCAAATGTAATACATTTCCTCGCAGAAATTCAATTATATTTAAAAATTTGTTTAAATTCTTATCAAAATTTTAATTATTTTTATAAATAATTAAATTTAATTGTTCTGTACAATTCATTTTTTCACAAATTTTAATAAAATTATACGCAAACATTCAATTATTTTCATAAATAATAACATTCTTTGGAAGTATTCAATTACTTTCATAAATAGTAAAATTCTTTGCAGAAATTCAATTATTATCAATAACATTTTAATAAAATTAAATAATCAAATTTTCAATTAAAATTATTAAAACAACATTATTTTCAAAAAATTTTGAGAAACTCGCTAAAAGAATTATTTATCATTATTAAAAACTCTAATAAAAATTTTTGAAGCCATTTGTAGATTTATTTATATTTGAAATCAAATAAATTTGTAAATAAATAAATAAATAAATAAATAAAATAAATTTAAATTTGATGAGAAAAAACCGGAAATAATTAGGACAAAGTCGTGGAAAACCCGGGAATTTTGTTAAATATAGCGCACAAAAAAATTATTATTACAAACTTTTAATTCCTTAAATTGTCAATATTTAGGGACGTATGACTCTCCCCAAATTTAACTCTATATAATTGTTATTTCATGGAATTTTAAACTTTATAATTATTATTTACTCAAAAGGCAGATATATCTAAAATTTAATGCTAACATTATTGCTTAGTTTTTATTTTATGTTACTGAATACGTAATTCGTAGAATATTCTATGAATTAACGAAAATCTATTGTTAATTATATGCAATTGAGATTATAAAAAATTAAATCTTCCATTAAATTAAAATTATGTAAAATATTATTTCGCGTATTTAAATTTATGTTATTTGAAAAATATCCTGTAAAACCATCATTATTTCAAATAAATAAAAATAATTTATAAAAATTATGAGAAATAAATATTATATTTTTAACGATTCTATTTAAAAATTAATGTAATAATGTTGTCATTAAATTATAGCCACTCACCTTAAGAGTAATTGGTGTTTATAAATTTGATATTTATTGATAGAAGCAAATAGTGAGTACTATAATCATATAATGAATGTAAGAACATATGAGAAAGGTGTCATACGTGATATTTACGATGGCAAAATGTACCGTGAATTTCTAAAGACATTAACCACTTCAGCGGCATGGCGTTCCAATTGGCGACGCATGTGTAGGTGACAGAAGCGGCAAAAAAATGCAAAAATGGCGTTCCTGTTTAAACTTGATTCCTAAGCTCTGTAAACAAATTAAGTTTACAAAACCAAATGTTATTTATTATTTGAGATTATGAATCTTAAATGGATTTTCAAAAATTCAAATTGGCGGATTCAAAATTGTGAACTATTTTGAGTGAATATTGGAACGCCATTCGTAAAAAGTATTAAAAATTGGCTACATTAAAACCTTTTTAAAACCATTAAACATCTCTAAAAAATAATTTTTTCTTGTCCTATTCATCTTCATTTATCTCAAATAATAAATAACATTTGATTTCGTAAACTTAATTTGTTTACAGAGTTTAGGAATCAAGTTCAAACAGGAACGCCATTTTCGCATTTTTTTGCCGCTTCTGCCACTTACTCATGGAACGCCAATTGGAACGCCATGCCGCCGAAGTGGTTAAGTGAAAAAGATAAACACTGCTATGCAACAGTTACATTCAACACTGATGGAGCACCATTGTTTAAAAGTTCCGCTTACTCTATTTGGCCGATATATTTGATGGTAAATGAATTACCTTTCAGCGTCAGGAGTAAGGAATTAATATTATTCGGCTTGTGGTTCGGGAAAGATAAACCGAATATGAATGTTTTTCTTCGCCCTTTTGTAAAAACCATGAATAAGCTGTCAAATCATGGAATTAAATGTAATTTAAATAGGTCTGTAATTCGTGTTAAAATTTTTACTCTCGTCGGTTGCGTAGATTCGGTAGCTCGAGCCCCAATGTAAGGATTTGTCCAATATAACGGTGCATTTGGTTGTGGTCATTATCTTCACCCTGGTATGTGGATTCAGAATAATTTAAGCAATTCACGATCTGGGTGCATAAAATATCCTCTTTTAGATAAAACACCAAAAGAAAGGGATATGAACAGCACAGTGATGCACATGAATAAAGCTTTGGAATCTAAAAATCCTGTCTTTGGGGTAAAATCTCCATCTCAATTAATAAATTTGATTAATTTTGACATCATTAAGGGTTGTGTACTAGAACCCATGCACTGTTGCTCCGGAGTAGCTAAGCAAGTAGCAATTCAATTATTTGGCACTAAGAAAAAAACAGGTTTATTTTCAAAAAAGATTCATGAAATAGATGAACTTATCAGCAATATCAAAGCACCTAATCAAATAGTACGATTAACACGTAATCTTTCTGAAAAAGAATTTTGGAAAGCTAGGGAATGGGAGAATTGGACCTTATATTACAGTTTATCCATATTTGAAATAGTGTTAGAAAAAAAATTTACGGTTCATTGGGCTCTTTTCGTAGATGCAATATATTTATTACTGAAAGACAATATTCAAGTTCAAGAAATAGATTGGGCCGATCAATTGTTACATAAATTTGTAAGTAATTCAGAAATATTATATTACAAAGTATCGATGACTTTCAATATGCATCTCCTGTTACATTTGGCAAAAAGTGTTTACTTTTGGGGTCCACTATGGGCACACAATGCCTTTGCTTTCGAGTCTGGAAATGGGCAATTATTGAAAGTTATCCATGCTTCAAAGGGAATTCACCATCAAATATGTCGAAAAGTTAGTTTACAATACAGCTATTTAATGTTAAAAGAACGTATATATCCATTATGTTCATCTTCTGTTCGACACTTTTTAACTTTTGCTGGGACAACAAAGGTTCAAAAATCAATTCAAATGTCTGACATTAGATACTTTGGTACTCCATCAGCTGTGAATATATTATGGTTGGAAATTTTACAAATGACGCTCATTTTACAATTCCTACGCTCAGATGATAAATGATGAGTATGTTAAGTTAAATAATTTTTTAATTGACTTAAATTCAAAAAAAGAGTATGCTCTTGTTCAAAAAATTGTAACGAGAAACGCCTTTAATAGTGAATGTAAAATGTTAGAAAAAATTGTACAAATTGACGATACGGAGTCAACTGTATTAACAGAAAATATTTCACGAGTATGTGTACATATGACAGTAGACGATACGGAATATCTTTGTGCAGTTCCCAACTTGCAATTTCAATTTCAATTTAATCATAAAAAGTTGTAATTGTTTAAACAAAAAAAAACAGTTTTTTAAAGTGTTTTTTGTCATTAAAATTAGATTATTCACTCGAAATCGGTTGGGAAAAAACCGGGACAAGAAAATATGTTGTTTCAACAAAAAATATTGTTATCTGATATTATTTAACAATAATTTAAACATTTTTCATAAACAATTTAAAATCTGTGGGCCAAAATGGTAAACAAATTTTTATTTTTATCAATTCTTATTTCTTTTTGCAGTAAAAATGAATAATAAAAGTTAATAACTTAATTTAAACTTTTTTACAATGTTCATGAATGTTATGTTATGTTGTTATTTATTTATTTTTATTTTTTTATTATATTACGTTCTCTTGCAATCAAAGTGTTGCTAATGGTTCAAACTTTCATTTAACGTTATTTAACAAAATTTAAAAATGTTATAAACAATTTTCATAGAAAAAAAAGTTCAGGGATGGAAGAATAAATGTTTTTTCACTTTTTGCTTGGTTTTTCATCAGAACAGATATTTAAAATCAAAATTTTCGTCTGAAATTATTTACCATTTTTTACATTTTTATAAACAATTTTGAAAAAAAGGATTTTCTGAAATTATTTTAAAAATTTTATCAATAATCAAAAAATAATTTTTTTATATGATTCAATTTCATGTTTTGCAAATTATTTATAAAAATTGTTAATAATATTCATAAACCTTGTAAAAAATTTTGAATTAAGTGATTAACTTTTATTATTCATTTTTACTGCAAAAAGAAATGAGAATTGATAAAAATAAAAAAATTTTATACCACATTGGCCCACGAATTTTAAATTATTTATAAAAATTGTTTATAACATTTTAAATAATTTTTTTCTAGGATTCTATTTCATGTTTTGCAAATTGTTTATAAAAATTGTTTATAAAAATTGTTTATAACATTCTTAAACATTGTAAAAAAGTTTAAATTAAGTGATTAACTTTTATTATTCATTTTTACTGCAAAAAGAAAAGAAAATTGATAAAAACAAAAAAAGTTTATATTACTTTGGCCCACGAATTTCAAATTGTTTATAAAAATTGTTTATAACATTCTTAAACATTGTAAAAAAGTTTAAATTAAGTGATTAACTTTTATTATTCATTTTTACTGCAAAAAGAAATGAGAATTGATAAAAACAAAAAAAGTTTACACCACTTTGGCCCACGAATTTCAAATTATTTATCAAAATTGTTTATAACATTTTTAAATATTGTTAAATAATATTAAATGAAAGTTTATCTCTTTAACAAAGATTTGGAGTAGAAGAGTGCAATATATAATAAAAAAATGCGTTTTTTCTATTATGGTAATTCATATTTAACTAATTATTTATAAGAATTGTTTATAACGTTTATATACATTGTTCACAAATTTTTTTTATGTATTAGATACTTTAGTTTCCTGTTTAATGACAAAAGAAAGCTAGTGGGATAGAAAAGAAGTTATTTTCCACTATGAAAATATTTTTTTATAACAATTGTTTATAAAAATTGTTTATAACATTTTTAAATATTATATATTAAACATTGAATTCAACGATCAATTCCTTTAGCAACATTTTGATTACAAAAGAACGTAATATAATCAAAAAATAATTTTTTTCTAGGATTCTATTTCATGTTTTGCAAATTGTTTATAAAAATTGTTTATAACATTCATGAACATTGTAAAAAAGTTTAAATTAAGTTATTAACTTTTATTATTCATTTTTACTGCAAAAAGAAATAAGAATTGATAAAAATAAAAATTTGTTTACCATTTTGGCCCACAGATTTTAAATTGTTTATGAAAAATGTTTAAATTATTGTTAAATAATATCAGATAACAATATTTTTTGTTGAAACAACATATTTTCTTGTCCCGGTTTTTTCCCAACCGATTTCGAGTGAATAATCTAATTTTAATGACAAAAAACACTTTAAAAAACTGTTTTTTTTTGTTTAAACAATTACAACTTTTTATGATTGAATTGAAATTGAAATTATATTTCAGATTCTAAAAGAGGACACTCAAATCTAAAAAAAATTATGTCCCGATTTTTTCCAAATTCGTAACTCATAAAACGGAAAGCTCAAACTTGTACAAAGAAATACTGATATTTGGGACTAAATGGGTTAATAAACATTTTCTTGTTTGATAAAATCATTTTTCTTCTTCTGACTGCTCATAACATTATTCTATTTTCTTTTAACATCACACATTAAAATTACTTTCAAACTATAATTTTAAAAAATGTTAAAACAAGCTGCAATAATAGATTATAAAAATGAAGTAAAATATGACGTCTAAAATGAAGAAAAAAATGACTTCTTTTTTAATCCCAATTCCATATACGGTGTATGGATCATATTCCATATATGATCAAATGTTTACTTTAACAAATGATGTTAGCAAATAATATTAATCCATCCCTATTAATATAAAATCATTTCGCCGCCGCCGCTGATTCAGTCATTTCCCTTTCCCGCTACCCTCAAAATTTAGGTCAATTTTGAGGGCATTTTTGACCTAGACGTCAAAATTTATCCATTTTCGCTAGCCTCAAAATTTAGGTTAATTTTGAGGACAGTTTGACCTAAACGTCAAAATTTGACAGACAATTCCCGCTACCCTCAAAATTTAGGTCAATTTTGAGGGCAGTATTGACCTAAACGTCAAAATTTGACAAACAATTTCCGCCACCCTCAAAATTTAGGTCAATTTTGAGGGCGGTATTGACCTAAACGTCAAAATTTGAGAAACAATTTCTGCTACCATAAAAATTTATGTCAATTTTGAGGTCAGTTTTGACCTAGACGGTAAAATTTGACAAACAATTTCCGCTACCCTCTAAATTTAGGTCAATTTTAGGGAAGTTTGACGTAAATGTCAAAAATTGTTAAATAATTTCTGCTACCCTCAAAATTTAGGACAATTTTAGGTCAGTTTTGACCTACGGGTAAAAAGAGGTCCACAAACGTCTGTTACATTACGTCGAAATCTTCAGAATGGCTAATATCATAAGATCGCATTTTACATTCTTTATATTATCTATAAATAGAAGTAAATATAAAATTAGGGAGTTGGCGCGCGAAGCGCGCAGGGGGCGTAGCCCCCCTAGTATAATCTAAAAATCACTTTTTCTAAAGTTAAAAACTCCAAATATGCTTCTGATCTAACATATTTACTGCTATTCATGATTTACTTTTATTGAACAAGTTTCCCAGCTATGCTGACTAATGATAAATCCAGAGATCTATCGGGAGACGAGTATATCACACACATACATCTCACCAGAAATATTCAGTGTTGACATCTGGATTTATCATTAGACAGCATAGCTGGGAAACTTGTTTAAAAAAAGTAAATCATAAAAAGCAGTAAATATTTTAGATCAAAAGCATATTTGAGTTTTTAAACTTTAGAAAAAATGATTTTTAGATTATATGAATATTATTTGCAAACAACATTTGTTAAAGTAAACATCCGATCATTTTACATTTATAAAAATTAAAAATTATATTTTATCGTACTTTAAGTTAATAAAGTTTAAATAATATAAAGTCTTTATAACATAAATAGTTTATTAATTTACATCTTGAAAAATTGAGCATTTTAATAAATGTCAACTAGAAAATAATAATATATGAGGGTCAGAATTTCTCAAACGGATCACTTTAAAAAAAATTTTGTTTTTCATCTGAAATAATTTTGTTTACTCCTTGTAGAGTAAAAGGAAGACCCTTACTGGTTAGTTTAAGAAATAACGGGCAATTAATAAAACTATTAGTGAATGCAATCAAAATAACATTTTGAATTTTTCTTATACCCACATTTGCCTAAATGAAAAATTTCACATCTATGTAACTTTAAAAAAAATCGTAAAGCAATTTTGAAAAATGGTTTTTAAAGCTTATACATAGTACTATACAATACAATTTTGCAAATTGAAAAAAATAATTTTGGTTAACCAAAAAAAATTCCGAAAAGTGACCAAATATAGACATTTTTGGCCATTTAAAGCAGTATTACAAGAAATTCTGACGTGATGGGCTATTTTGGAAGTCGGATTCGAATTCTACGTCACAAAAGCTATAAGAATCACCTTCCACTTTTTCTGTAACAGAACTAAGCCAAAATTTGCAGGCCTGTATAATTATTAGATGATTCTTCTGAAAGTGCCACTTTTGAAATTCGATTTTTTAACTGAGTTTTATGTATTAAATTTAGACACTAATAAAATTCACAAAATTCATAATAAAATTACACTGTTGAAAAAAATTATATAAAAACTATTAAAAATACATTTTTTACAACCAAAAATTTTTTTTAAATACTTTGTTTGATGACGAAGAAAACCCTTTTTGTTATTTTTAAATTTAGTAAAATAATTAATAATAACACACATTAAATAAATATAAAAGGAAACAAAAAATAAATAAGAACAATACACAAAAAATAATAAATAAAGGAAATTTCTTGAATTGACTCATTTAATTATTTTATTGTTACAAAAAATTTTTCTAAAGAATTTTGATAAATTGATTTATAAGATTAAAATTTTAATTACAATTATTCAGAACGGTTACCTTCCCTTGAAAGAATTCAATTATTTTATTAAATTAAATTTACTCCCTAAAGAGGAAATCTGTGGATTTCGAAATGTTGGTGTAACTTTAAACGTATCTTTGTCTGAAAAAACTCTTTTTCGAAATCCATTAACCGATTAAAAAACAAAAAAAAAGAGTTTTCTTCGTCATAAAACAAAGTATTTAAAAATAATGTTTGTTATTAAACAATTTATTTTTAATAGTTATTATATAATTTGTTTATAAAATGTTAATAACAAATTCAACGGAAGCTAACCGTTCTTAATAATTGTAATTAAAATTTTGATCTTACAAATCAATTTATTAAAAATTCTTTAGAAATACTTAATAACAAAAAAATAATTAAATGAATCATTTCGAGAAATTTTATTAAGATTATAATGAGAATAGTTTAATATATGGTTATGAATATGTCAAAACGGATGACGACTGTTGTTACCAAAAAATCCAAAAACAATTTTGTTTTACTTCTCGTAGAGTAAAAAAAGCCCCATAATTTTAGAACAAAAAAATTCTTTGTTAATGTTATTAACAATTTAGTTTTTTGTAGTTTCAATATAAACAAATTTTTATAATAAGTCTTTAACGTCCGAGTGGTTTTAATAACAAGAAAGAAAAACGTTTAAATTGGCTTTCATTGATGGTCAGTCGCGATTGAAATTTTATTTAATTGGAGCAACAAAGTCAATCTTCTTTAAAGAAGAAAAACATTAATATTTTCAACAAATAATTTTGCACAACTTGAATTCTTCCTCTTGAGTATGAAATAAAGTAAGTTTAATAAAGAAACCATACAATTTCAAAAAAAAAATTGAATTTCAAAAGTGGCACTTTCAGAAGAATCACCTAATAATTATATTGTAAATATTGTTATTTTATTATATTGTTGAAATATATTGTAATATTATTATATTTTAACCAAAATTTTATATAAATATACTAACAAATTCAAAATAGATTACTCTTTTCTTAAAAATGACACAGCGTCAATGAAAGCCATGCTTGCGAGCCATAAATCGCTTTGCACCGCTACAGTTATTATTTAATAACTTTTTTGGTAATTGACGTACATTTTTTTCGAAACGGTTTATTATTCAGGGGAATGTTGGCAATGCAAAACAATTTTTCTTTTTTCTCTAGGAGGCGCAGAACTTAATTTTTTATTAACATTTTATAAACAAATTATATAAATAACTATTGAATATAAATTTTTTTTAAATAAACATTATTTTTAAATACTTGGTTTCATGACGAAGAAAACCCATTTTGGTATTTTAAAATCGGTCAACTGGATTTCGAGAAAAATATTTTTTTATTTAAGACTACAAAAAAACTAAATTTTTAATAATATTAACAAAAAAAATTTTTTTGTTCTAAAATTTTCAGGGTCTTTCTTTTACTCTACAAGGAGTAAAAAAAATTATTTTAGATGAAAAACTAAATTAATTCAATTTTCATCTTCTTTAAGATCAGACGGTATTCAAATTATTCTATATCCTACATGTAGACTACATTTAGACTTGACAGACATTTGTTAAATTACAATTGATACAAATTAAAAATTATAACACTTTAAAATTAGGTTATTATAAAATTATAAAAAAGAAACTTTGCCTTATACAACTATTTTATCACTTGAAAGTTTGCTGAAAAAATTTTATAATTGCTTATGATTATGGTAAATGCGAATTGGATATTTTGTTTATTAGCTTAAAAATAAATTATAGAATAAACTCATTTTATTAATTAGACTTTTATATAAAATTAGATTATATTCAATGTTCTTCTTTAGATCATTTTAACATTTATAACTATAAAAATTATATAAAATTACTATTACTACTTTTACATAAACTGGAATAAACAGGCGTCTTTACCAATGTCAAGATTACAAGTTGTGGGATCGGGCTAATATTTTCACAGTTTTTTGTACTATGCATAAGTACTTCAACCACTACGTGTTATGAAATTTTTAATTTAAAATCAATAGAAACGTTGTAAACAGACCCTAGACCCTAACTTTTAAATTCAAAATTTTAATTACTGACAAAAAGATGTTCATTTTATAATATTTTGTTTTGAAAATTTGAAAACATAACTGTTACTTATTGGGAAATTTTTATAATTATTTAAATTAACCTTATTTTTATCAAACTTGACAGGCAATTTAAAAAAAACGACGGTGAGATTTTTTTTAGAATATTTACAGTTTTCCAGATTTTTTGGGATTCCTCTGCTTTAATTTCGAAAGCCAACGTCAGATTTTGATTCTATGGAAAATTTTCTACCAGAATTATAATTTTGTATAATTTCTTGAACAAAATTTGACCATTTGAAGTTGAATTTTTCTTTAAATGATCATAAAAACCATTTTTTTTAATTTAACGCTAAAACACAAAAATTGAAATGAAAAAAAAGCGCTTAACTGATTTTTCTTGTCAGAAAATATTCAGTGAGGTGCCCCCAACAAGTTGCAACAGGAATCTTTGAAAGGGAGAATGTTGAGAGTTGAGATTGGTTCCAAGGTACCATGACATGTAACCAAAAAATGACGTTTTTTGTTTTCGAATAATTAATTACTTAAGTAATAAAAATTAAAATATTTTACAACAAAATAAAGTTAACACAATTCTGAATTTACCGCTTTAAGGGGATCCCACATACCGACAATGCAGATCTAAAATGGTAAAAACTCTGCAACGACCGTTTCTTGGAAAATATAAGATATTATAAACTATAAATTTGACAAACTCACTTTTTAACATAAATACACAGGATGAGTATTTTATTTGTTGAAGTTATTGAAAAAAAATTATTCATAAAAAGTTAAATATGAGCAGTTTCCAACAGCCTAAACTGCAACGACCTTTTCTTGAAAACAACAAAATCAAAATAACTTTTTCATTTGACAAACTTAATTTCAATAAAAAATACACATAATAAGATTCATTCTATATGAAAACAAGAATATAAAACTTTAATTTATGTAAACTATTTTGTATAGTAATTTGCAACAAGAAGAACACATCTGACAGATGTTTAGTGATACATAGAACCAAGAGATGGCGCCAAAGGTACCAATATTGTGGGGAATAGCAGGCTTGCTGCTTCCCCTCTCTCGCTATTATCCCTCCGTACGAGGAGTAGGGATAGATACGAACGAAGTATGAGATTATTATAGACTGTGTCTCGAAAACGTACGGATATACAAATAAAATCATTACATCTGTACTACGAAATAAGTTTGAAATTAATAAATTATATATTGTTGAGTTTAATCAATATGTGTTGAATTTATCCCGAACACAATAATGGGAATTGTTATAAATATTTATTATTTATTCAATTAGAAATTCCCACAATTGGTGACCCCGACGTGATCGGGATAGCGTCGTTGAAAAGTGAATCCACAAATATCATGGGAAATTAAATCAATCTATAAATAGTATTAAATGGAGTAATAAGAAAATGTTCATAAAATTTTTTTTCCATAAAAACGTGAAGTGCTCAATGTTCATTATTGCGAATTTTCAACTGCTTATGAGCGAGCACATGTTCGTAATTCAATGACGCCATGTTTAATTCACCGGTAAACTCACATCAGGCCGCATTCTCCATCCTCGAGGAATCCTGAATTTTTAACAAGTCGACTTAAGAAGATACAAAAATATTTTCGTTCGAGAATTTTTACTATTCTGTATGACCAACATCGATGACCATTCGACTGCAGTGACAAAAATACCCGAGACCGGATGCCATTATCAAGGAGCTCGAGAACCTGTTCACTATTGGAAATGGAATTATATCATTGATAAATCGACTCCTGGTTCCAGTTATGGTGAGACAAGCTGTCACAAAATATTTTACGCTTTTTGAAAACAGCGCATGGGCAACTCTACTCTGAGCCCATGCAACAGGTGCGTAACGCATTTAAAACCTGTTTAGCAAACTAATAGTTTTCAGATTTCCTTTCCCCTAAAATCTTTCTCTTCTTTTTCTTTCATGAAAAATATTCCATCAACGCCGTAATGACGGATGACACTGAGAGTTTCCAGTGAACTTTATGATGATCTACATAAAAAGAAACTTCATCTCAGGATTTTAAAACCAGAATCATTCATGGATTTCACCATCCTCATTACCGGTCGTTTCTTCGTGGAGAGGGAATACGCAGCTTATGGAACCATCGTGTTGGGAGTCATCGCTTTATGTTATTTGTTATTCGTGAGTAATATGAGTGTCCTTGATCATAACCTTTCTTATTTACATTGACGAATTCGAGTGATAATAATTTTCGCAAAAGCCCAATTTAAGTTGTTTGACGCGTTTAAGCGATTTTTTTTTTAAGAGAAGAATAATATTTGATAAAATTTTATTTTCGGATTTATTTGATCGAATTAATACAAATTTTACACATTACATTTCAAAATTCATTTACAAAATGCGTATTGTTTTAAACACACCCAATTGTATCGACAATTTTATTTGGTTATGTTTAATCATTTTTGTGTCACAATTAATAATTTTTAATTTAAAATTTATTAACGATTTGATAAAAAATATTTTCTAAAATTAATCGCGTTATATTGAAACATTTTGTTTTCGATAAAATATTTTATTTTTGATTTCAACTGATTTCAACGTTTAAAAAGCACTGTATGTGATGTTTTTGTATTGCGAATTATCTTACTCTTGGTAAATGTTTCGTCTTTTGATCTCGTTTCTCGGACATTAAACGTTTTCACGTTTTATAATTTATTTTTATTATCGGCGAAGGAATACTATTCGTATATAGCAATTTAATTTTATTATTTGTTTCTTTTTCTTTATTCAATCGTTACAATGACTGATACAAATAAACCGGAAACTTCGAGCAATGATTCACTGAGTCTGAATCAGGGGGCGATCGATCCGAATCGAGAGCATGTTGATGCATCATATCGTATCCCAAAGCTTTGTAATTTTTTTCGCAATGAACCCGCATTATGGTTCGCTCAAACAGAACTTTTATTCGACTATGCCCGTCTTACTTCTGAAAGAGCTCGAGCCGGTGCCATTATGGCTGCCTTGGATTGTGATGTCATCCAGGTTATTGGGGATCTTATTGTATCGGCTGACCCTATTCCGGACCTTTATACGCAAATTAAAAAAAGATTAATCGAGAATTTTTCATCCTCACCCGAGAGTGAGTTACGCAGTATTTTAAAGGGAGAAAATATCGGCGACGGAAAACCTTCTGCCATTTTAAACAGAATTCGTCACCTTAGTCGTAATCGATGCAGCGATGAGGTTATTCGTGTAATATTTCTGGAACACATTCCAGCGAATTGTCGAGCTATTCTTGCTTTATCGGAAACTAACGATCTCACAAAACTAGCTACGATTGCAGATAAGATTGTCGACGCGGGACCTGTTTATGGTGAATCGGTGTCGTCTATCGATAATAGTGGCGATATTAAAGATAAATTGAACGAATTATCTCAGCGCCTTGACTCGTTGTCGACTAGAAATTTTAAAAGTAACGGAAGTTATAATCGAAACCGTAATAGATCTCGATCTCGATACAGATCCGATTCGAATAAATCGCGCGATCATAGGGATAATCGATCTCAAAGCCGCAATAATAAAGAGAAAATTTGTTTCTATCATAAAAAATTTAACAATAACGCTAATAAATGCAGACCGCCATGCTCTTTCGTTAAATCATCTTCGGAAAACTAGAATCACCACCTCACACAATCAGGATCAATTCTACTTCCATTTCAAAACGCCTTTTCGTCAGGGACCGAGAATCCGGATTAACCTTTTTAGTTGATTCCGGCTCGGATTTATCCTTGATTCCGGCCGATTTTAAAACTAAAAAGAAACGTGCTCAATCTGTTCTTTACGCTGCGAACGATTCGATAATTAACGCGTATGGTGAACGTCGCATGTCCTTGAACCTTGGTTTTAATCGTCTAATTGTATGGAATTTTAGAATAGCATCTGTGCCCTATCCTATTATAGGGGCAGATCTATTGTCGACATATGGTTTAAGCGTTGATCTTCGTGGACACAAATTGATTGATTCCTATATTGGAATTAATACAGTTTGTGAGATAGGATTAGCATCCTGTATTGGAGTGAGTGTGGTAGATAAATCTAATAGGTATATGAGAATATTGGTCGAATTTCCATCTCTAACGGGCCCACCTCAATCGGGAAAGATTTTAGCTCAGGGCATCATGCACCGCATCATCACTAATGGACCTCCGGTAGCTGAGAGGGCTCGTAGATTGTCGCCTGAAAAATTGATCGTTGCGAAGAATTATTTTCATGAAAAAGTAGAGTCTGGGGAATTTCGTCGATCGAATGCATCCTGGGCTTCACCGCTTCACATGGCTCCAAAGAAGGGTGGTGGTTGGAGATTGTGTGGCGATTACCGTCGTGTAAATGATCACACAATTCCGGATAAATATCCTGTCCCTTTTGTTCAGGATGTTTCGGCAATGTTGTTTGGCAAAAGGATTTTCACAAAATTAGATCTCCAAGCTGCGTATAATCAAATACCAATTGCTCCAGAGGATGTTCCTAAGACTGCCATCATCACACCATTTGGTTTGTTCGAGTCAACAGTTATGACGTTTGGTTTGCGAAATGCAGGTGCAACTTTCCAGCGTCATATTCATAAAATCTTGGGTGATTTCGAGTTCGTATTTTCGTATATAGACGATATCCTGATCGCATCGGTGACTGAGGAGGAACATAAACAACATTTGAGGCTCGTTTTCAGTCGTTTGAGTGAGGCTTCTCTTAGCTTAAATATGGATAAGTGCGTTTTTGGTCGTTCCGAGGTAGAATTTTTGGGTTATTCAGTTGATAAGGATGGTGTTAGACCTCTTCCGGATAGAGTCAAAGCAATCCTTGATTTCCCTAAACCTCGCAATATCCTAGAATTGAGACGATTTTTAGGTTTGATAAATTTTTATCGGAGATGTTTGCCCCGAGCAGCCGAATGTCAGAGAATTCTAAATACTTACCTGCATGATTCCAAGAAAAATGATAAAAGGGAAATCCAGTGGAATCCGGATTCGGAAAGGGCTTTCGAGAAGTGTCGAGAGAATGTTGCGAGCGCTGCACTCCTCGTCCATCCATCTTCTGATTCTCCGGCTCGTGTCGTGACGGACGCGTCCGATACGGGTATGGGAGGTTCTTTAGAACAGCTTCAGGATGGCTGTTGGAAGCCTTTAGCATTCTTCTCCAAAAGTTTTAGTCCAACACAAAAGAAATACAGTACCTACGACAGAGAATTAACCGCAGCATTTGAGTCGATAAAGTATTTCCGACATTTCGTCGAGGGTAGGGAATTTTCTCTGATCACTGACCACAAACCTCTGATTTACGCCTTCTCTCAGAAATCCGACAAAGCCTCCCCAAGACAAGTTAGACAATTGTCCTACATATCTCAATTCACAACTTCTTTAGAATACTTACCTGGAGACAAAAATGTAGTCGCGGATTGCTTATCCCGTGTTGACCTTATACGTTTAGCATCGGACGTAAGTTTATTGGATTTATCAACAGCGCAGAACGATGACCCAGAACTAAAAACTCTTTGTCAAAGTGAATCCACCTGTCTTAATTTAAAGCGCATTTTGTGGGGTCCTGATCACACCCCAATAGTTTGCGACCTGTCAGGAGAGATTTTGCGTCCTTACGTCCCACAAATTTTTCGAAAGCGTATTTTTGATATTTTTCATGGACCAGCACATCCTAGCGCTAAAGTTTCCGGAAGAAATATCACAAAAAGTTATATTTGGCCAGGTATGAACAAGGATATTCGGGAGTGGTGTAGAGAATGTCTACCGTGTCAGAAATCAAAGGTATCTCGTTATAATGTTCTTTTGCCTTCGCAGTTCGTTGCTCCTGAGGATAGATTCCGTCATGTCCACATCGACATCGTTGGACCAATGACGTCATGCGATGGTTTTAGGTATTGTCTCACGATGATTGACCGTTTTTCGCGTTGGATCGAGGCGATTCCGTTGAAGGATATAGAAGCGCTAACCATTTATCGTGCATTCGTGGACGGATGGATTTCCCGCTTTGGAACTCCTGAGAGTCTTACGACGGACCAGGGGAGTCAATTTGAATCCGTAATTTTCAAATCATTGCTTCATTTGTCAGGGTGTAAGCGAATTCGAACTACAGCTTATCATCCCGCTGCGAACGGGTTAATCGAGCGATGGCATCGCACTCTAAAGGCTGCCATAATGTGCCATGGCAACGAGAAATGGATTCGCGTATTATCAACCGTGTTACTTGGTTTAAGAACAAATGTTCTCGATTCGGGGGCATCGCCCGCTGAGTATTTGTACGGGACCACTTTGAAAATTCCGGGAGAATTTGTTCTTCCCGAAGAATTTAATACCAATCCGCAAATATTTCTTGAGGAATTTCGCGAACACATTAGACTCGTTAAACCGATTCCAGTCGAACATAGACACAAGAGAAAAATTTTTGCTTACAAAAATATAAATTCATGTTCACATGTCTTCCTGAAACGTGGGGGAGTAAAAAAGTCATTAGAGCCACCATACTCAGGACCACATAAAGTGATCAAGAGAGTTTCTGACAAAGTTTTTGATATTGATGTAAATGGTATAAAAAAATCGGTCTCAGTCGAAAATGTTAAACCGGCATTTTTCGCACGCGAGGATTTGAATGCGCCGGTTGACAGTAGAGAAAGTATTGCGACTAGTGTTCCTTCGAACGAAATTGCAAGTCCCACAGTAACAAAAAATATTGTATTGTCGAACGAAATTGCAAGTCCCACAGTAACAAAAAATATTGTATCGTCGAATGAAATTGCAAGTCCCACAGTAACAAAAAATATTGTATTGTCGAACGAAATTGCAATTCCTTCAAATAGAAAAAGTATTGTATCTTCGAAAAAAATTGCGATCCCTTTGACGAAAAATGTTATACCTTCGATTAAAACAAAAACTCATTGTTTAGAAAATTCAAATTCGAGTAAGAAATCTACTTCGATCGTCGGACCTAACAGTATTACAACCCCTAAAATTAAAACTTATAGTAATAAGAAAAAGAACGTTACTTTTAATTTTACACATAATTTAGATCATAATTATTCTATGATACATTAACGAAAATTCAATAATTTGAACGATCTTAACATTTAATTTTTTCTTTTATATATATAGACAAAAATGTATTTTTCTAAGAGTTTTATCTTTAGTATTTGGTACCAAATATATTTATTCTGTTATTATAAAAAATGTATCGTTAGACACTCGGGGTGGAGTATGTGGGGAATAGCAGGCTTGCTGCTTCCCCTCTCTCGCTATTATCCCTCCGTACGAGGAGTAAGGATAGATACGAACGAAGTATGAGATTATTATAGACTGTGTCTCGAAAACGTACGGATATACAAATAAGATCATTACATCTGTACTACGAAATAAGTTTGAAATTAATAAATTATATATTGTTGAGTTTAATCAATATGTGTTGAATTTATCCCGAACACAATAATGGGAATTGTTATAAATATTTATTATTTATTCAATTAGAAATTCCCACAATATTGACAAATTTTCATTATTTTTAACTTTAAATTAACAACAATGAGACATAATGTCTTCTTTTCGAGTGAAAATTCATTGGTAATAAAAGATACACAATGGGAGAAATATATTTTGTTCAAATTGTTAAAGAAAAACTAATGTTAGTAAATTAAATATCATGTGCTACCGAACAGCTGTCACTTATACACTTTGGGAAGAATAAAGTTTTTATTTATTTCTGAATGGCAAATGAGTCTCATCCTGTGTATTTTCCTACTAAATTAAATTTCCCAAATGGAAAAATTATTTTGTTTCGTTGTTTTCGAGAAATGGTCGTTGCAGTTTGAGCTGTTGTCAAAAGACCTTTTACATGAAAACTGTTCATATTTAATTTCTTATGAATAATTTTTTTTCAATAATTACAACAAATAAAATACTCATCCTGTGTATTTATGTTAAAAAGTGAGTTTGTCAAATTTATAGGTCATAATATCTTATATTTTCCAAGAAACGGTCGTTGCAGATTTTTCACCATTTCAGATCTGCATTGTCGGTATGTGGGATCCCCTTAAAGCATTGTAAAATTCGCATCCAACGAGTTTTATATGAAGTGTATTTTGGATAAATTGACGTTTTATAAATAATTATTTACAAAAAATTAATTAACAAATTAAAACAATGCATAAAAATAAAGATAGAGGGTTAATTCTTTTTTTAAACTAATGTTAATACAATTCTACGTTAAAAAAATGTATCCAAGTTATTTGCATCGATCTTAAGCTTTCGTTTGGTACAAAAAAAGGATCCTTTTTTAAAAAATTAATAAAATATTTATTTTTCAAAAGAAGGGTAAAAAAAGAACTAACACTATCCTTATTTTTATGCATGTTTTAATTTGTTAATTAATTTTTTATATATATTTATTTGTAATACGTCAATTTATTCAAAATACTTTGTATAGGGCTCGTTGGATGCGGATTTTCAAAAAAAAATCAAAAAAGGGTTAAATTTTCAATTTTTTGAAAAAATTTTTCCACGTTTAGAAAGAGCAGGACAAAACCTAACGAAAACATATAGGTCAAAATTTGTTTTACTCTACTGTGTAAAAGTTACGATTTTGTAGAAAACTCATTGTTCATACTTGTCCAAAATCTTTAACCCCCTCCTCTCTCAACAATTGTTTATAAAATTTCATAATACTTATTGGTTGAACTACTCATGCATAGTATGAAATACTGTAAAAATATTAGCCCGATCCATCAACTTGTAATTTTGACATTGGTACACTTGAGAAAATTTGCCCCATTTTTTGTATATATATATATACATATGAGTCAGAATTCCTGAAAGGAGCCACCCAAAACCTTTTAATTTTTTTTCGTACTAATGCGGTTATTTTAATAGTATTTTGTATAAGAAATCATACTACAAAAGGATTTCGCAAAAACAAATTTTTGTTAATGTTATTAACTATTGAAAATTTTGAACGTATTTAATTGAAAAATGAATTTCTCAAAAAATTATTTATCGATTTTAATTTTTCAAGTTGCATTTTATTTGTCTTGAAATGAAGTATAACTGACAATATTTTCAGATAATAATATTTAATTTTAGTGCAAAATGCAATTGTTTATTTATAAACAATTAAAAATAAATAGTGTTCTGGATGATATTTTAAGTTGAAAAAATTACTAAAATGTTCTTAATAAACCACTAAAAAATATACCGTTAAAAAAAATGGCACGAAGTTTTAAATTGCTTAATTTTAAGCATTTGTGCCGGGGTGCAGTGCGCGACTCTGGTCTTTATTGAGCGTTCGCGCGCGTGTTATTGTTTCTGATCGCTGAAACGACTGCGCTTCTCAAACACTACATCTATGTTGGAAATAAATTTATTATAACGTAATTTTTACATTTAATTTCTTTTAATGGAACATATAATTATTTCTTTTTGTTGAATGGTAATTACAGATGTGTTGCATAAATTGCTAAAATATAGAATTGTTGAATTTTCTTTGAAATTAAAAAAAAAATAATGAGCGAACTAGAGTTAAAATTTCTAAAGAATAGAATAGTTTACATTTGGAATTAAATTATAACAATAATTCCAAATGTAAACTATTCTTTAGAAACAATTCTTTTTCTAAAATAAAATAAAAAAATGAATAGTATAAATGAATAATAAAATAAATATTCTCTCCGATAAATTACGAATTTTAATCAATTGACTAAAATCATAAAAACAGGCCTCGGATCGACTTTAAGGCGCAAAAATAATAGTCGCTTATTTAGTAACAAAAAAAAGTTGTTTACTTTATTCAGTATTATCACAAAAATTCTTTAAACTTTCTCAATTTTAATTAGTAAAAATGTTTGATGATTTGAATTTTTGCTTTGGAATTAATAAACGAAATAAAATTTCTCATAGAATTTAACATATAAAAAATTTTTTTTTGAATGAATCAGAATATTCATCACGGTAAAAATGTTTACTAATTTTACTTTTGAATTAGTAAATTTTACTAATAAATTAGTAAAAATAACTAGAATATTATTGTTATAATTTAATTCCAAATGTAAACTATTCTATTCTTTAGAAATTTTAACTCTAGTTCGCTCATTATTTTTTTTTTAATTTCAAAGAAAATTCAACAATTCTATATTTTAGCAATTTATGCAACACATCTGTAATTACCATTCAACAAAAAGAAATAATTATATGTTCCATTAAAAGAAATTAAATGTAAAAATTACGTTATAATAAATTTATTTCCAACATAGATGTAGTGTTTGAGAAGCGCAGTCGTTTCAGCGATCAGAAACAATAACACGCGCGCGAACGCTCAATAAAGACCAGAGTCGCGCACTGCACCCCGGCACAAATGCTTAAAATTAAGCAATTTAAAACTTCGTGCCATTTTTTTTAACGGTATATTTTTTAGTGGTTTATTAAGAACATTTTAGTAATTTTTTCAACTTAAAATATCATCCAGAACACTATTTATTTTTAATTGTTTATAAATAAACAATTGCATTTTGCACTAAAATTAAATATTATTATCTGAAAATATTGTCAGTTATACTTCATTTCAAGACAAATAAAATGCAACTTGAAAAATTAAAATCGATAAATAATTTTTTGAGAAATTCATTTTTCAATTAAATACGTTCAAAATTTTCAATAGTTAATAACATTAACAAAAAATTTGTTTTTGCGAAATCCTTTTGTAGTATGATTTCTTATACAAAATACTATTAAAATAACCGCATTAGTACGAAAAAAAATTAAAAGGTTTTGGGTGGCTCCTTTCAGGAATTCTGACTCATATATAATACCTGAAAATATTGCATTGAATTCAGAAAGAATAATATTTAGTTCAAGGGGAAATAATAAAGTGTACGATGAATGTGTGTGAACAGAATATGACAGTAGAAATAATCTTACTTTTTGTAGAACTTCTTCCATTTGTTTAAAGGATAATACATTTTCTTGTAAAACCTGTTCGAGTTCATGAATTTTATTTGATTGGGCATCAACCTGCTCTGAAAGAACAGATATTTCCATACATAGAACGCTACGTTCATTCTCTAACTTTTCCAAATATTCCTAAAACAAAAAAGAATTTTTCTTAGAAATTGATACTTCCCCATGACTAGTTTATTGTTAAAAATATAATAAAATTATCTCTTGTATTTCTAATAAGTTGAATTTCACTTCATTCAAAGTTGAAAGTATAGATTCCTATACATGTGACGCTCCACGGTGAAAGGGACCTATCTTCCAAATAACTTTCTTCGTGGAGCGTCACATATTTGTTTACTTATTTCATAATTACACAAGCACAATATGTTAATTTACATAACATCAAACAGCACATGTGAATTCATTGAGAGACATAACAATAAATCAACATTATTAACCTCAAATTGTCGATACAAATCATTTACATAAGAACACATTCGATAAACAGATGAATGTCTATTGACAACTTATGGCAAATGAAAAGGAACATAATTACAATATGGAACATTATAATGTTCCATTGTAATAAATAAATGTGCAGTTAGACCTTAGACAAATTTAAAAGTAAATGAATAAATAACAGAAATACAAGGTTTTGGCCCCAAGCAATAGAAACCTATTTCTAAGGTAAATTTTAACGCTCAATTAGAATCCAGTCATTTTTATTTACACTACCGACAGAAATTGTCGGTACGAACGACGGTCAAGCTAAGAAAACTTGTTGCCAAAATTAAATTAACATATTTTATTATTGAAAAATGATAGAAACTTGGTTCTTGGATTGTCCGAAAGCCAACTAAATTCTGCGTCGTTTGATATATAAATGAAAATTATTTTATATTTTTGAGAGATTTTATCACCTAAGAGATTTAAAAAAAATGGATTATTTTTTCTATTTTTGTGCACCATGTTTGTGTGGCTGCACATTCTAGAAAAAATTAGAGAAAAATTTTAAACTCTTGCAACATAATCTTTAAAGCTTCAGCTTTTATTTAAGGCTTGGAAACTGAAAATCCGTTTAATAGTTTTTGAAATATCTAAAAAAATGTCCAAGCATGTTTTTCTACAATTTAGGCGGTGATCACACTTATTGCACTCTCGCTGCTCATCTGGTTCGTTGCGGCAGGGCCGAAAAAGCGGCATATAGAGTGGGGGTCATATTTGGAGCCCTTTTTAAGTTTTTTTAACTTTAGATTTAATATTCTTTAAAAATTTGATAATTGTCAAAGTTTATTATATATATATATATATATAAATAAGTTATCATTTTACAACAACAAAAACTATTCAACGGATTTTCAGTTTCCAATGCTTAAATAAAAGCTGAAATTTTAAAGATTATGTTGCAAGAGTTAAAAATTTTTCTCTAATTTTTTCTAGAATGTGCAGCCACACAAACATGGTGCACAAAAATAGAAAAAATAATCCATTTTTTTTAAATCTCTTAGGTGATAAAATCTCTCAAAAATATAAAATAATTTTCATTTATATATCAAATGACGCAGAATTTAATTGGCTTTCGGACAATTCAAGAACCAAGTTTCTATCATTTTTCAATAATAAAATATGTTAATTTAATTTCGGCAACAACTTTTCCTAGCTTGACCGTCGTTCGTACTGACAATTTCTGCCGGTAGTGTATAACACGTCACATTTTTGAGATAAGTACAACTTTGTTATTTTTCGTAATGAGATTATTTAAAGTAATAAAAAAATAAAGTTGTACTTATCTCAAGACTCTCCCATAGAATGGTTTTGATGTAATTAAGCACTTACCGGTTGAAGCCATTTTAATAAAACTTCTACGACTTCCTTATCTAACGATGGAAGAGGACATTGAGCTTCTGTAATAGCAGTTACTAAATTTTTTGCATTATCTACAACTGAATCTTTCCATTCATTATTAGCTTCACTATTTTCAGCACAAGTTCCTAGGATAAAAAAAATTACATTAAACCTCTGACAAGTTAGGTAGAATTTTTGAAAAATTAAAGAAATTTTAAAAAACCAAAATACGAATAAGAAAATACATTTTTCTATTTATTTATTACCGGAGATAATACCATCCATTTGGAGTAAAGCTGCTTCTAACATTCTACTTGCATCTGATGATTTGTTTAATAAAGTCGATTCCTTTGTTTTAGATTGACTTTGATTCAAATGACCTTTTCCCATTACTATCTTCTGTGAATACAATAAACAATAATAAACATCTTAATTCTGTTAATTAGTTATTAAATGTAGAAAAGTTGTCTCTAATTTAGAATAAAAGTGATTTTTAAAAAAGCCTGCCTTAATTTAAATGAACGGAAAGTGCTTTTCACAACAACCGGACGATTCAACCATATAATTAGAAAGCTGCAAAAGAATACTATTTGTAGTTAAAAGTAATATAATAATAAGGAAGGTTATGTTTGAGTTAGAGGTAAATATGTTTTGGTTAAAAGTTCCTTTTTAATTATTTAATTTTAAAATAAGTTTTAGTATTTTAGATGTAAGTATTTTAGATGCAAAAAAAACTTGAACATGAAATTTTAGAAATTAAATTTTAATATTAAATATTTTTTATAAATCTGTAGTTTGCACCCAGCTATCAGCAAGCACTTAATTTTTCAAAATTTGATATTGGTTTTAAACAAAAAAATATTTAACATCATTTGTAATGATAATCAATTCTTCTTTTGCATTTTAACACAAAAAAATATAAACACATAACCTAACATTTTTTGTTTCTTATATGTATAATCTCGAATATCTTTATTAGGAAGTGAGTCATATTTGTTAATTTTCTTTAAATTTTCAAAAGCTAAAAAAAGTATTCATTTTTTATTTTTTAAAAAACAGTTAAACAAAATAAGAATAAATTTTAACAGCAAATTATTAATTATTAAGAATATTTAATAAAGACTTATTAAATATAATTATAGTGTACATGGACGAATAAAATTT
Source organism: Leptopilina myrica (nomen nudum) (assembly GCA_032872475.1). Classification (NCBI taxonomy): domain Eukaryota; kingdom Metazoa; phylum Arthropoda; class Insecta; order Hymenoptera; family Figitidae; genus Leptopilina; species Leptopilina myrica (nomen nudum). Next base: position 13,298,130 of record CM065462.1, on the reverse strand, counting down.
CATCGAGCACAAAATTACACAAGAGAATAGAGGTGTGAACTGTGTTAAAGTTTTTTTATAGCAAAATGTTATTAAAAAAAATGTCAATATATGTATTTCAACAAAAATAGCAGAAAAAAGATTTCAAGTTTTATGTAACGGAAAATTCAACATATCAATTATACTTAATGCCTCAAAATTTTAAAATAAGGTTATAGTGTTTTTATTATAATCAAATGCATTGATTTTACATATAGACAGTTATTTTTGTATTGTATTAAAGGAAAAAATAATAATTGAGGTCTTACATACATTGTCAAATGGAATCAATGTCAATATACTTTTTGTATGTATTTACATACAAAATAATAAAAACAGATACAGTTTTCTGTCCTCATGGAGCAATTTTCATCTTCTGTAAAAAAAGTCCAGAACGGAAACCATTTTCATTGGAGTTGTGGCATTATCGTCAGTTTCATAGGTATTAAGGTGCCGTCCCATGTCAGCGTGAAACGGGAAACGGAAAACGTTCAACCAATAAGAATTTTCTTTTAGAATTATTTCCATTGAATCGGAAGTTGTTATTGGCTAAACGTTTTCCGTTTTCCGTTTTCACGCTCACATGGGACTGGCCCTTAAGGGTGGAGTTCCATGACAGCGTTTTGCGTTGCGTTTTGTAACTAGGCCATGAGTGCAAACAGAGCAAACATATATCTGTATCTCTCTCACACTTATGGACTAGTTACAAAACGCAACGCAAATCGCTGCCATGGGACTCCACCCTTTATAACAACGCCACTTTTATGTTTTGTAGCGTACTCTACTCCAACCGTTAGCGCGGGCAAATTAAAAAATTTGTCATTTCTACATTTACATATTTTTATTATTTTATTGCTTAAATCTAATTTTGTTCTCAAAGAAAGACTAAAATTATGTTCTTTTAATTATCATTTCTTTCTTGTTGGAACTTGTAGTTAAAATTGTTTTTTGAAATAGTATATTTTCTGTGGAGGTCTCGGTCTTATCTTTTTTCTAAATAAGATTGAGACCCGCCACAGAAAATGTTAATATAAATAGTTTACTCTATTTGTCGCCAGATCAAATTTTGGCTGGAGTCCTATGGTACACTGTAAAAAATCCTAAGAATATTACCCACATTAAATGTGGCTATTTTACAAACAAGGGGAAAAGTGTCGCATTCAATGTGGCAACATAACCTTATTTAAAGCGTCACTTTTCCCAAAAGGCCTAAGCACAACTGCTTCGCGAACGTCGTTCGCGAACGCAAAGCATGGGTTAGAAAAGGACAGCAATATATTTGTGTCCTTTTCTATCTCATGCGTCTCGTTCGCGAACGATCTTCGCGAATCTATTCTGCGTTGGCCTTTAGGATTTTTTACAGTGTATAGTTCACCCATAAAAATTTTCGACCAAATTAGCTTTCGGATAATTTGAAATTCGCTTAGTTGCATTTTCCTTAAAAATTAGTTTAGATTAAATTACATTTCGATAATTTAAAGTATCGGTTAAAATTAATTCGAGATAATAATATTCGATTAAATAATAATTTGAACACTTTTAATTTCTATAGAATAAGGAATATGTAATATTACTTTTCGGTTCAGTTACATTTAGGTTAGTTATAAATTCGGCTATCATATATTTCATTAATATTCACATTATATTGAACCACCATTCGACAAAATAAAATTAGGTTTAATTAAATTTCGGATTTTTAAACTTTCGACTAAATAAGAAATCGACTATTTTAAAATTCTATCTACTATTGTTTAGTAAAAATAAAAATTATGTCAAATATTAATTCGAGAAAATCATTTTCTTAAATTTTGTATTCGATACAAATTATTTCGTAAAGTTACAGATTCTACGTTTGTGAATTCGATATAATAGCCATTATGCTCTTTTCATTCTGATACAAATGGATGCAACCCCAAATGATCGAATGCTCAGGTTGAGTCCACAATAGGCACTTTTCTTAAAGCGATGCATACCCTCTACATCGATTTCCATTGTTCGAACAATAGAAATCGATGTAGAGGGTATGCATCGCTTTAAGAAAAGTGCCTATTGTGGACTCAACCTCAAGACGTCGAATAGTCCAATGGTCGAATGCTTAAAAACATCGAATCGTCCCATGGTGGAATGCTAAAAACATCGAATTTTCAAATGATCGAATGCTAAAAACATCGAATCGTCAAATGGTCGAATGCTAAAATCATCGAATTCTCAAAACGTCGAATCGTCATTTCGTCGAATGCTCAAAACGTCGAATTGTCAATTGGTCGAATGCTAAAAACGTCGAATCGTCAAATAGTCGAATGCTTAAAACGTCGAATTGTCAACAAGTCGAATGCTAAAAACATTGAATCGTCAAATGGTCGAATGTGCAAAACGTCGAATCGTCAAATGATCGAATGCTAAAAACGTCGAATCATTAAATGATCGAATGCTAAAAACATCAAATTGTCAATTGATCGAATGCTAAAAATGTCGAATCGTCAAATGGTCTCTTACTCTTACTCTTGTACGTTACCATGACAACCTGCAGGCAGGCAGGCTGCCTGCAGAGGTGTAACCGCAGCCTTAAGCATTCGATCAAATGACGTTTCGACGATTTGGTATAGGCCTAAGCACAACTAAAGTCGGATGCGGGAGATGGTCAAGGCCTAAGCACAACTGCTTCGCGAACGTCGTTCGCGAACGCAAAGCATGGGTTAGAAAAGGACAGCAATATATTTGTGTCCTTTTCTATCTCATGCGTCTCGTTCGCGAACGATCTTCGCGAATCTATTCTGCGTTGGCCTTCACGGGATATGTAACATTTACATACATTTTGAGGTTAGGAACCCTATATCCCGCAGTCGTCTCCCGCACCCGACTTTAGTTGTGCTTAGGCCTTAGGCTGCGGTTACATCTCTGCAGGCAGCCTGCCTGCCTGCAGGTTGTCATAGTAACGTACAAGAGTAAGAGAGTCAGTGACTTCAAACTTCTCCCTTACTCTCGTTGCTCCTGCCTGCGCAGGCAGGCAGCCTGCAGAGGTGTAGCCGCACCTTTATTCGACCATTTGAACATTTGACCACTTGGCGATTAGGGGGAAATCATACGTCTTACCACGATTAGATATATTGTAAAGAAACCCTTAAGTATAATAACAACAATGAAATTTTGACAGTTGGTTATTTATCTTATATATTTGTCGCCGATCAAATTATTAAAGGAAAGTAAAAATGGTTTCCTATTAATGATAAAATAGCTAAATGCCCTAGATTATAATGAATTATAAATACAATTACAGTTTGGGAATTTTGACATTAGTCTTTCATTTAATTCTTTTATGGGGTGTATTAGATGTCAATTTTCATTCACCAATAATACAAAATCTCCCAAAAATACCGGTTACAGAAAAAGGTCCAGCTAAACGATTATTAATCTTTGTAGCAGATGGGCTACGATTTAGAACATTCCGGGATAATATTCCCCCTTATTTAAGGTAAGAATTATTTAATTAAATAAATTTAATTCTTCTTGTAGAATGTAATGTTTTTTCTCTTAACCCTCCATTCGTCGCATGGTGAGAAGTTTCCTCACCATTTTCTTTTTTTATTTATAACTTTTAAAATACAAAAAATTATAATTTCACATTCTCAGTACCTTTCACAAGACTCTTCTTCTGTATTCTAAAACAATTTTTGTGTTTTTATTTATTTCAATTTTTATGTAATTGAAATTTTAAGCAGCGAATGTCAAAATTTTTGACGCAAAGTGAGGAAACTTCTCACCGTGCGACTGACCGGGTATACTCGATTTGATTTGTCATTAATTTTTTATTTAAATAAGTAACAGAAAATTAAAGTTAATTTTACGTCCAATAGGTTGTTTGGAAATTATAATGAACATTCCAAAAAAAAATTTGGCAGTTTATAACAATTTTGGATTAATTTATGATGGGTGAGAAGTTTCCTCATCTGCGACGGATCGCGTTACAAAAAAAGATGCGACGGATGGAGGGTTAAAAGAAAAACAACTTTGTTAAAATCTGATAATGATCTAAAGACATCAAAATAGTTACCTTAGTAATATTAACAGTAATTAAATATCAAAACCATTAAAACGAGTGTTTAACAGAAAGATAGAAAAATTTCGTTACGTATGCAATCCGTAAATTAATGTAAATGTATTTAAATTGTTAGAATAAAATATAGACCATTTCTATATGGCCAGTGAACTGTCAGAACTTAGGTGGTTTAATTATTTGGCCAGTAACGAGAAATACATGGCGATTCTGCATCAAAAAGAATTACAATTTGGCCAGTGTAGTAATAAAGAGTCCATGAGGTATAAATTTCTGTTGAATATTTGTTTATATAACGTAGTACCCAGAAAAAATAAAACGTGTAAATTTAAATTAACGGCTCACAAATTCGTGTACCAATAAAATGAGCAAAATAATTTTTGAAAGTAATTAAATTTAATTAATATTTTAATATTAATATTAATATTTTTTATTTTGTATTATTAATATTTTAAAAAATCATTGTGTTCTTTCCAGAAATTTTATTAAAATTTAATAAAAAATAAAAGTATCCCTCCAAAGAATTTTATTATATATGAAAATAATTTAAATCATGCGAAGAATTATATTGAAATGTTTAAAAATTCTAATTAAATTCTTTAAAAGAATTTCTTTCAATTTTTTTAAAATGTTGGAGTTTCTTCAGGTAGTAATTGTAATGGAAAATTTCCGAAGATATTGAATTTTATGACTAATTTGTTTTATGTTTTTACAGTGGAAAAATAGATTCTACCTGTTAAAGGTTTTGAGAATAATTGAATTCTTTCAAAGGATATCTTTAACTTATTGAATATAATTGATTGTTTTAATAATTGTAAATTAATAATTTTACTATTAAAATTTTATTAGAAATTTTGTAAATAATTAAATTCTTTTGAAGAATTTATTGGTTTTTTTTAAAATTATTTTATTTTTTCCGAGAATTTATTGAAAGTTTTGAAAATAATTAATAATTATTAATTTATCTTCTTAAATTTTTTATTAAAATTGTATTGAAAATAATGTAATTTTTCTGGAGAATATTATTATTTATAAAAAAAAATTCAAATTTTGAGAAGAATTCAATAACAATTTTTAATGTAGTTGAATTTAAAAAAAAATTGTTTTTAGAATTCTGACAAAGTAGTTTTAAAATTCTATAAAAAGAAATTTTATTTTTCAAGGATTTTATTAAAAAATTGACAAATAAATTTTTATAAACTAATTGTATCATTATCTAATTTTTATAGAAATTTATTAAAAAAATTTTTAATTCAGGAATTTATTTAAGAATTTTATAGAAAAAAAGATTTTAAATAACCAGAAAGAAACGACAAAGAAAACTTAAAATAATTGAATTTTTGCAAAGACTACTTTTTAAAAAGCTAATTAATACTAATTAATATTAATATTTATTTATTAATGAGTCATTCCATTATATTTCGACTAAAGTCGTTGCGGCCTATTTTTAAAAAAATCTCATAATTTGTAAAAATGATGTTTAATATCCGTAGATTTTATTTTTGAGAATTATTTTATAAAATTTTTTGATTTAAACATAGAATTTGAATTTTTAAGTTGAGTTGCACAGAAAAAAGGTTAGATTGACAGTTATGAAAATTTAATAAAGAAGCATGGAAATAATTTAGATCATACAAATTTCTTGATTGATATTTGTTAAAAATGAGCTAATTTACTTGTATAAATAGATTATTATGTAAACAAACCCAAATTAGTAGATAAAAATTGATTTCAAAACTAAACTATAAAATGTCAAAAGTCACTACATTTTATTTACACTTTTCTAAAAAGTACATAAATATTTAAAAATTTATTACTATTTAATGTAAAGTATTTTTAATGTACTTTTATAATATGTGCTAACTTTTTAATTTTATAATATAGAAATATAAAAAATTTTACCTTTAATATTGAGTGTTTCATGATTTTCAGTGATTTTAATCACTTATTTCTTCTCAGGCGGTTAATCAAAAAATCCAATTTTTGTCTTAATATTTAAGTTTGGCCTTCTTTTTCATTCTATTAAATTTTCGTGATGGAGAACGAACTACTTTTAAGTTTAAATTTAGTTTAAAAAATCTGCTGAAAAAACGCATTTTTTTGGTTAAATACAAGTAGATTTTTGCAAGACTATTAAGATAGCCAACTTCAGTGTTATAAAAATACTTGCATTTTAACCAAAAAAATGCGTTTTTCAGCAGATTTTTTAAACTAAACTTAAACTGAAAAATAGTTCGTTCTCCATCACGAAAATTTAATAGAATGAAAAAGAAGGCCAAACTTAAATATTAAGACAAAAATTGGATTTTTTGATTAACCGCCTGAGAAGAAATAAGTGATTAAAATCACTGAAAATCATGAAACACTCAATATTAAAGGTAAAATTTTTTATATTTCTATATTATAAAATTAAAAAGTTAGCACATATTATAAAAGTACATTAAAAATACTTTACATTAAATAGTAATAAATTTTTAAATATTTATATACTTTTTAGAAAAGTGTAAATAAAATGTAGTGACTTTTGACATTTTATAGTTAAGTTTTGAAATCAATTTTTATCTACTAATTTGGGTTTGTTTACATAATAATCTATTTATACAAGTAAATTAGCTCATTTTTAACAAATATCAATCAAGAAATTTGTATGATCTAAATTATTTCCATGCTTCTTTATTAAATTTTCATAACTGTCAATCTAACCTTTTTTCTGTGCAACTCAACTTAAAAATTCAAATTCTATGTTTAAATCAAAAAATTTTATAAAATAATTCTCAAAAATAAAATCTACGGATATTAAACATCATTTTTACAAATTATGAGATTTTTTTAAAAATAGGCCGCAACGACTTTAGTCGAAATATAATGGAATGACTCTAATAAAAAAAAAATCTGTCCGCGCAAGCGCGGACACATTCTCATCCGCGCTTCGCGCGGGGGCTCGCTGCGCTCGCAAGTTTCAGCGCGCCTCGGGGCGCGCGAATATTGATCGTCGCGCTTCGCGCTCCGGCGATTATTTCGCACGTCGCGCTTCGCGCTCCGTGTGTTGTTGCGCGCTTCGCGCGCAAATGACTCGCTTCGCTCGCAGTGGTCTGCGGTTGTTGTGCATTATTTGTGTTCTTGTTTCCTTTTATATGTTTCATAAAATATTTTTTTTTCTTAAAGTTACTACGACCTTAAGGATTACATTCTCATCACATGTTTTTGTTTTCTGATGATTGCAAGATTAAGTGGATTTAAATGTATGTTTTTGGTCTTGATGATGGAAATTGTGAAGTTATTTTTAATTATACTAACTCTCTTCTAGCAGAAACATGATTGCAGAAGCAGCTTAAATATTCTTAAAGTATTAGTATTAATTTTTTTGTGTAGTGTGACCGGAGCGTAATGGCTAACTTTTCACTCTTTGTTGATTTACTTGGACATTTTTGTTTTAAATAAATGTTTATCTCCTAGAAAAGTTACTCTGGTATCTCAACTTTCTTTAAAAAAAGCGAACGTCCCTATATTACTCTTACTTTTTTTCTACAATGAACGTACACTTTGTCGGTATCGTAGGTTGCATTTATGCATAGCGTGTTGCATTAGCCAACCCGCTCTAGGGGTACTTGGGAAATAATTTGTAATTTTCATCAATACAGTAAGTGTGAATCAAAAATCTCAAATTGACCCTCAAAAAATGTTTCAAGCTTAAATAGCGATTTTTGTTTATTTTTTAAAGTTATTTTAAAAAAATTAGAACGAAAAAATGAAAATTTTGAAAAGTTACTTTCATATGTGAAATACAGTTTTTCTACTATATTTCTTACAACAGTGATTGAATAATAAATAATCAAACTCTGTAGAAACTTGCAGTACATCAAATTGTCTTTGGAGCGAAATCATTTCAATTTACGATTTTTAAATAAATTACAATTATTCATTACGTCCCTTAGCTATTATGTCTCGTTCACCCTATATATGTGATTATTGTAAATAATATCAAATGAATGATTGAAAACATGTAAATCCGGATAGAGTGGATGTGATAGTATAATTCTTATAAAAAAAACTTTAAATTTACTGAAGACTTAAAAATGAACAATTAGATAAATTTTCTGCATGATTTTTTTAAAAGAACGTCCAAGCGCCTAAACTTTCGGAAGGGCCTTCCGGCAGGACGCGCCTTTGCACATTACGGCGTCTTGTCGGCAGTACGGCAACCGTCCTTCAGAAAGGACAAAATTTATTTTTGTAAAAAATTTTTAAATTTTATAGAATATTATAATATATTATTTTATACATAATTTATTAAATATATTAACAAATATTGTTATAATATGTTATTTTGAGCATAAACAAGAAATTCACTTAGAGATTTTGAAAAAATTGACAACAAGATAAGACCAAAAATTGAAATGTAAGAAAGGGTCAGACCAGCCCAACTGTGTTAAAAAAATTTCATTGATTTTCTAAAATGTTAAAACTTTCATGAATATATTTTAGTTATAACATTTTAGAAAATAAAATAAATTTTTTTAACTCAGTTGAGCTGGCCTGACCCAAAAACTTAAAGAAAATTAAGTTTCTGTGAAAAAATGTTGAAAAGAAAAGTTGTTTGTATTTTTCTAATCTAAAGTAATATAGAGTTAAAAATAATGAAACTTGAAAAAATTGAATTTTCAAAATTTTGAAACTACTGTAGTTTGCATAGTTTTCGACGAAAATGGCTGACTAACGAACTCGATCTGTATTTTAACATTAACTTTGTGCATGCAAAGTTGCAAGTTGATGCAATAAGTTTTTCAAGAGTTATCGTAGGGACACCATTGTGTCTACAGACAGACACGAAGACAGTCATACGGACAGACACTTTTTTTAGACCATGTTTTTCGGACTCAGGGGACCCCAAAACGTCGAGATTTCATGAAATTAGCGAAAGTCAATTTTCGACCAAAACTAATACTTTCTCATATGATGAGAATGTAATAAAAAAATTAGTTTTTTGCAAATAAGTCGAAAAGTTTTAAGTTTAGTGAAAAGTTGTCAACAGCAAAGTTGTAGCTGATGGTAAGACGAGAAAAAAAGTCTCGGGTAGCAAGCTCCCATAGGCAATAGTTTTGGAGATAATTGAGTCGGAATATGGATTTTTTGTTAAAAAAATGATAAAAAATATATATATACGGTGGTTTTTCCGGAAATTACTAGTTTTTGGTTAATGTGAGCATTTTTTGAGTACAATGGGGTGAGAATATGTGGAAATTAATGTAATAATTTTTTTCTCTTTGAGAAATTTTGATTTTTAGCGTTATTTTAGAATTTTTGAGTATTTTTTTACTATTGAAGAGCCTATAACTTCGAAATTTGACTTTCTATGAAAAAATGTTGTAGAGAAAAGTTGTTTGTATTTGTCTAATCTAAAGTAATATAAAGTTAAAAATAATGAAATTTGAAAAAATTGAATTTTTAAAATTTTGAAACTACTGTAGTTTGCGTAGTTTTTGATGAAAATGACTGGCTAACGAACTCGATCTGTATTTTAACACTAACTTTGTGCATGCAAAGTTTCAAGTTGATGCAATAAGTTTTTCAAGAGTTATCGTAGGGACACCATTGTGTCTACAGACAGACACGAAGACAGACATACGGACAGACACTTTTTTTAGACCATGTTTTTCGGACTCAGGGGACCCCAAAACGTCGAGATTTCATAAAATTAGCGAAAGTCAATTTTCGACCAAAACTAATACTTTCTCATATGATGAGAATGTAATAAAAAATTAGTTTTTTGCAAATAAGTCGAAAAGTTTTAAGTTTAGTGAAAAGTTGTCAACAGCAAAGTTGTAGCTGATGGTAAGACGAGAAAAAAAGTCTCTGGTAGTAAGCTCCCATAGGCAATAGTTTTGGAGATAATTGAGTTCGAATATTGATTTTTGTTAAAAAAATGATAAAAAATATATATATACGGTGGTTTTTCCGGAAATTACTAGTTTTTGGTTAATGTGAGCATTTTTTGAGTACAATGGGGTGAGAATATGTGGAAATTAATGTAATAATTTTTTTCTCTTTGATAAATTTTGATTTTTAGCGTTATTTTAGAATTTTTGAGTATTTTTTTACTATTTAAGAGCCTATAACTTCGAAATTTGACTTTCTATGAAAAAATGTTGTATAGAAAAGTTGTTTGTATTTGTCTAATCTAAAGTAATATAAAGTTAAAAATAATGAAATTTGAAAAAATTGAATTTTTAAAATTTTGAAACTACTGTAGTTTGCGTAGTTTTTGACGAAAATGACTGGCTAACGAACTCGATCTGTATTTTAACACTAACTTTGTGCATGCAAAGTTTCAAGTTGATGCAATAAGTTTTTCAAGAGTTATCGTAGGGACACCATTGTGTCTACAGACAGACACGAAGACAGACATACGGACAGACACTTTTTTTAGACCATGTTTTTCGGACTCAGGGGACCCCAAAACGTCGAGATTTCATAAAATTAGCGAAAGTCAATTTTCGACCAAAACTAATACTTTCTCATATGATGAGAATGTAATATTCTTTCACCTTTTTTTGTTAAATTGTTTTTACTTTATATATTTTGTTGTTTTTTTAAACTTTTTTTAATTTGTAAAAACGTTAGCTTGTCCGTAGGGTAGTCTAGAGTGGGGTAAAAAAGCCAAGGTGTAAAAAAGCCATTTGAGTTTTATTTAAAAACTATTAAGCCGATTTATCAGCTGTTTAGAATATAAATACTATTAGGTAATACGCAACTTTTGAATCTAGTTTGAATGTTGTATTTAGATTAATATTGTTTTTATTGTAATTTTATTTTTTTGTTGCTGACAAATTTCCCTCTGTTTACAGGCACTTTTTACAAAATATGACAACGTACATTGGACACAAATGTTTTGAATTGTCTGAATTAAAAAGATGTTGTTAATCCATACAAAAACACGATTGCAGCATTGGAATTACCATAGTAATGCAATGCGAATCATTTTGACAGCTGAACATTTACGCTCCCTGCTTGCTTCTGCCCTTTACTGGCAAAATGGCTGTAACACACTTCTTGCCACCTGTCATTACATTACTTTTGTATTTCCAATCCTGAAACCGCGTTTCTCCATGGATTAACAAAATCTTTTGAATTCAGATAATTAAAAACATTTTTGACAAATGTACGTTGTCAGATTTTGTAAAAAGTGCTTGTGTGCAGAGAAACACTAGTTCGAAAACGGTTGTTTACTAATTTCACGTGATTTCAAACAGGCAGTGCCGTTTTTCTTGGGCGATAACTGTAAGTCGCACATAATCTACAAATTTTAGAGACCGTCGAACAAAAACAGGTAAACTTAATATACTTTTCAATTTTGCTATTTGTCATATAAATAAAGGAAAACTATAATAATACCTAAATTGATAACATGTTTTGCTAAAATCGTAGGGTGGCTTTTTCACCCCACCAGGTGGTGCTAAAAAAGCCACTTACAGTGCTTTCGTAACACTCTTATAACTTTGTCCTTTCTTGAGATAAAAAATATTTCCGTAAAGAATTTTCAAGCTTAATAACTAAACTTCCAATAACAATTGGAAATTTGAGAAAAAAATTTTAAATACAGATTTTGCAGAATCAAAAGTAAAAATGTGGCTTTCTTACCCCACTCTACCCTATATAGAAATATTAAAAACTGTTTATTTTGTTTTCATTTAATTTTCTATCTAATTAAAGCATAATTTTTTTATAGAAAATAAAAATGAGTGGTCGTTTACAAACTATGTCATAATCCTAAGAGGGGGGTGGTTAAGCTGTGCGTGGAAAAATGTAAAAAAAAAATTTTTTGTGTTGGTAAGTGACTTCCACATGAAATTTTCTTGTCATTTTAAATTCGGTTAAACCTATTTTTTGTCATTCTTTACGGAAAAACGATTTTGGCTTTAATAGATAGAATATGGATCATACTATTTTAGTAGAGACTATACACACTATAGGCCAGTCGTAATTAGAAAATGTTTGACAACTTTCCTTTTTTTAGCTTTACTGAGTATAAAATCAATAAAATAAAGATAATATTTACTGAAACGAGTCATAAGTATTATTAAAAAATTATTTAAACAGATTATTGTTGTTATTTACCAACTTTTTATAGAATTTACCTAGAAAATTACAGCTTTTTTAAATTTTGCAATTTACTAACCTCATATCCGGTCAACATCGCAAATAACGAAACTTTTGTAACGTAACAGTTTTTCTAAAATGCTCATAACTGTTAAGTAATAAATTTAAAAAATGTTATATTCATAAACAATATTGGTAAAAAAATATATTTTAAGATACATGCAAACAAATTTATGAATGCCTTGTTATTTAAAAGTTATAGATTAAACAAAGAGACTGTTACGTTATATGCTTCGCGATGTGACCACATGGTTATAGATAACCAGTAAAAATTATAGAAAACGATTTGCTCTTTTCAACACAATAAATCCTTTACCTCTAGCTTTATTAGTTTTTTTTATAATTGCGCTTCAAAGATAGACGCAATTGTTAAAAACGTAGAAAAACATCAGCACAAAAGAAATGTATAAAAAATGATCAGATTTGCTTAAAACATGTTACTCGGGGGTTTTTGAGGTCGCTGATTACGAATCTGACATGAGATTTCTAAATTCAAAATAGCCAATCCAATATGGCGGACAAAAATTTTAAAAATATTTTTGCCTGAAATTCATTTCTTAGGGGTTTTTGGGGTCGCTGATTACAAATCTGGAATTAGATTCTTAAAATTTTTGTCCGCCATTTTGAAAATCTGAGGTTAGATTTGTAATCAGCAACCCCAAAACTTTCAAGGAATGAATTTCAGGCAAATTTAGATAATTTAAAAATTTTTGTCCGCCATATTCGATCCGCCATTTTGAATTTTAAAAATCTGATGCTAGATTCGTAATCAGCGACCCCAAAAACCTCCTAGCAACATGTATAGTGTAAATTTGATAAGTTTGCAAACTGTTTCAAGCAAATCTTTTTGCTTCATACATTTTTTTGGCGCCATATTGGAACTGCCATTTAGAATTTTGGAATTATGATAGCAAATTCGTAATAAGCGACCCCAAAAACCCCCGAGTAACGAATTTCAAGCCATTTTAATATGCAGAAATATAAATATCGGTTTGTTAACTTTAAGAACGTTTTTCTCGAAAACTTGATTTTGCACGTAAGGTCCCTTTTAACATTCCAGGTCACATATATAGGAGCTAATAAATCGAATAATTATAAGAGGCATAAAACAATTTATTAATTTAACTATTCACATATATACACACATTGATTTAAATATTGTTATAAATGATAAAAGATACAATTGATAGATCTCAACTATCGACCATGAGGCTAATGATAAAACTGGAGATAAAAGGTATTAAGAAACGATGTGTCGAAATTATACAAATCCCTTCTCCTCAAAATTGAAGTACAGTCATAACAAGCGCGTATATTTAAAGTCATATAATGACAGTTTAACATAATTAAATCCAACACGCCCTTTCAAACTGCATTTTATTCATTCACTAAAAAAAATATTTACATTTATGTAAGACCGAGTTTTAATAAATATATCTCATGACTCACTCTCGGTAATGGTTTTGTTAAAATATCTGCTACCATTTCCTCAGATGATAAATGTTTTAAAAATATTTTCTTTTCACTAATTGATGCACGAATAAAGTGATACTTTATACTTATGTGTTTGGTTTTTGCAAGAAACATAGGATCATTAGCCAAACATTCAGCACCACGATTGTCAGTATAAATTAAAATTTGATCACATTTACAAAAATATAATTCACGCAATAAAATTCGAAGATACAAAGCCTCTTTAGCGGATTCACAAAGACTTACATACTCCGCCTCTGTTGATGATAAAGCAACGGCTCTTTGCTTTTGTGACTTCCATGTGATTGCAGCACCTGACATTATAAATGCATGCCCAGAGTATGAACAACGATCCACAGCACTTCCACCCCAGTCAGCATCTGCATAACCGAAGATCTGATCTCCTGTCTTCGGATACAAAAGTCCGATCTCAGCTTTTCCAGCAAGGTATCTGAGTAACCTTTTTGCGGCCAACCCATGACGTTTTTGTCGTTTATTCGTCCACTGAGCTAACCTTGACACAGTATTAGAAATGTCCGGTCTGGTCCCCACAGAGAGGTACATGAAAGCACCAATCAATTCACGATAACGATAATTGATCAATTCCTCATCAAGATCATCATCATCGAAACGCACGTTCAATATTTTGCTTGACCCAGATCTTTAAGCTCGAAATCCTCCAATAAATTCTTTTTCAAATTCATAATAGTTGTCAATTTCGTAGCTGCCACAATCATATCGTCGACGTAAACTAACACCAGGAGTATTTAATCTTCATTAATAGCATAAAATAGACAATGCTCATTTTCAGTATGCTTCAATCCCATATTCAAAAGTTTTTCACTTAGTTTAAAAACGCAGAAACAACATCAAACTGCCACACTAATAAATTATATTGCACGGCCAGTGCCAATACAAGTCGTAGCGTTTCCAATCTCGCAACTGGAGCAAATATTTGTTGCAGGGTTGCCACGCAACCTGGAAACCTGGAAAACCTGGAAATGTCAGGGAATTTTAAGAAACCTTGAAAAAACCTGGAAAAGTCAGGGAATTTTGCTTGGAAACCTGGAAAATTGATATTTTCCAAATTTTATTGTATTTATTTTTGAAATCTAAGTTTCGAAAGCGAAAATAATACTGTATATTTCTTTAATGCGGTTTATGTGAGAAAAACACATGGTGCATTTTGTATTTAACAAGTTTTTCTTTCAGAAATGTTAGTTCATGTTGTTGAATATTATATTGACCAATCGCGTGATCAGCTACAAAGGAACACTGTTATGTGATTGGTCAAAAGTACTTTGTCCGGATGAAAGGTCAACACGTATAATGTTGTATTTTATTTACCTATACTGTATAATTTTACGTAACCCGCGACGCGACTGTGCAATCATATGTTTGGTAGTAAATATTTTTGCTACACTTTGAACCTTCGAACTTTAAAATGTAAAGTTTTGTCTTTTTCCATCCCTTGTAAATAAGTAAGTATTTTATATTCAATTTAATTGTAATTCTTGATTAAATATTTGATTGAAATTTATTATATTTTGTCATAAATTTCACTTTTTCTCATATGTGTATCTTACATAACCTATAACCTGTATTTTTATGTTTAAAGATAATACTGTTTATTATGATCATGTTTATTCTTTTTATTTTTTTATATGTACAACTATATTATTTTACCTAATATAATTTCCTTTATCTAAACTTTTATTCTTATAAGACAATTTTTTTAAATGTGTACAGGTTTCTTATCAAAATGTCGAATAAAAAGACTGTGTTCCAGGACATCTGGTTATTAAATTCAAAGTTTGATTGGGCCGAAAGAGTCAAAGATAATAATTATGTATGTTACTGTAAAATTTGCAAAAAAAGTTTCAATTTAAGTAATATGGGTAAAAGTGCTTTAGTAAGCCATATGGATGGAAATAAACACATTGCAGCTGTGAATGCTCGAAACGCATTCAATAAAATGGAAGATTATTTGAAGAGTAATAATGAAGGTATTGTATTTGTCAATCTTATTCAGAAAAATATTTTTTAAAAAACGTAAAATGTTGATATTTAACACAGGCACACACTGAAAAGAATTTATTGACTGAAAATACTACACTAGTGTAATCGTATGTACTTTCTCGCGCTAAATAGAGATCTAGAATCAAAATTATCAGATTGGCTCTTATATTTAACTAATACTCAAGAAACGGTTCAATGGAACGAATTAGAAAAAAATGAAAAAAATTTTTTTGAAGTACTTATTTTTCTCCATGTATTTTTTTCCAATGAATCCGAATTTGAAGTCAGAACTGTCATATTGACTTTAACTTTGAAAATTAACTCATATAACTGTTTTTTCGGATAGTTTTTTTAGTTTATGTTAAAAACTTGGGGAAGTTTAGCAATTCTGATTTTGAATTCATATTTAAGAGAAAAATTACATCAGAATACACTTTTATTGAGCCATGGGAAAAAGCGGGAAGAAATACATGGGAATACACTAGTGTAGTGTTTCGGAAAAAAATATTTTTGTGTGACTGTAATTAAACATGTCTTGAAAAAATTAATCGATTTTGAATAATTGAATTTTTTAACACTTTTATATTTAATTTCAGAAACACAACAAAGTGAATCCGATCATCAAAAAGAAAATGTTTCGCTTAATGAGAACCTGCAATCACAACAATCTGTTAATAAATTGAGAAAATCGAATTATTTTGAAATAAAAGAAGCAGTTATCAAAGCTGAAATAATATGGTCATTAAACACGGTAATGACGCACTCTTCGATTTCATCGGCAGCAAAAACTCTCCAGAGTGTTAAACTTATGTGTCCCGACTATGAAGTAGTTCAAAAAATGCAATTAGAACGTACCAAATTAGGATATCTCTTAGTGTATGGGTTAGGACCATATTTTCATGAAGATCTTAAGAAGGAAATTATGAACAGTCAAATTTTTTCGGTTGCATTTGATGAATCACTGAACAAAGTATCTGATAAGGAGCAATTGGATTTAATGATCAGATACTGGAGTGATTCTGAAAACAAAGCAGTTTGCAGGTACTTTAATTCGACCTTTTTAGGACACACGACGGCGTCAGAGTTACTGAAAGCAATTCTAAACAGTTTGAAGCTCTTTGATTTAAAACGATTACTTCAGCTATCGATGGACGGGCCGTATGTTAATAAGAAAGTTTTAAATGATCTTATAATATTTTTGTCAGAACAAGAACCTAATTATCCAGAACTATTGGATATCGGCGTTTGCGGTCTTCATACGGCACATAATGCATTTAAGGTAGGAGAAAAAGCTGCTGACTGGAAACTTGTTGAATTCTTGAGAACTATATACAATGTCTTCAAAAACTCACCAGCGCGTAAAGCTGATTTCACTCACTACACTGGTTCAACTTCTTTTCCGCTCAAATTTTGTTCTGTCCGGTGGTTAAATAATGGATCGACTGCGAGAAGAGCTCAAGAACTTACACCAAAGATTAAAACGTTCGTTGAAGAATATACCAAAGATAAGACGAAAAACACATCTTCAGCGAGTTTTAAGAAAATGTCTGCAATGATTGCTGACAAATTGATTGGTCCTAAATTAGCATTTTTTGAAGCTATTGCTAATCAAATCGAACCATTCTTAACAATTTATCAAACTGACCAACCCATGACTCCTTTTCTGTATACGGATCTGAAAATAATTGTCGTAAATTTAATGGAAAAATTTATTAAAAAAGAAATACTTGAAGAAAAGTCATTGATTGATATTGACGTGATGAAATCTGAAAATACTGTTGGAGCGAAAAATCTAAATCTTGGTTATGGAACTCGAGACGCTTTGCGAAAGGTGAAAATTTCAGAAAAAGAATTGTTGTTTTTTAAGCAAGATTGCTTAAGTTTTTTGCAACACATGACCAGTAAACTTTTAGAGAAATCACCTCTAAGATACAAGTTTGCGAGAGTCATTACATTCTGTGATCCCTGTCTCATTGTAGATAACAAAAAGATTAGTCTTAAAAGAATCGCGGCTTATTTAGAAATTCTTGTGATTAAAAAAAGACTGAGTGCAATAAAGGCTGATAAAGCTGAGAAGCAATTTCAAAAAATTATATCTCAGCCAGTTGCTTTAGATATGATGAAAAGTTTCTCTAGGAAGACTGATCGTATAGACATATTCTGGTGTAGTGTTTTGAAAAGATGCAATACTACAGAATCGGATGTTCTTCTTGATTGTTTAAAAATCATATTTGTCCTATTTCATGGAAATGCTAGTGTTGAACGGGGTTTCTCTGTAAATAAAGAATGCATCGTGGATAATCAAAATGACGAATCTCTCGTGGCTCAGCGACGTATATGGGATGCAGTTCAAAGTGTTGGAGGAATTGAAAAAGTCAAAATTGATAATCATATGCTTCATGCTGCACGAAACGCGCGAAAAAAATATGTTGAACATCTTGAAAAGAAGAAAAGCGAGAGCAGTGAAAAGATTAAGGAACAACAAGAAAAAAAGAGAAAGGCTGTAATGCTTAAGGAGTTGACTGAAAAGAAAAGAAGACTGTTAGAAGAAGCAAATTTATTAGATGACCAAATGAAAAATATAGAGTAATTAACAAACATTTTAAAGCGAAATACAGTTTGATATGAATGTTTCCTGTATTTATAAAAATTTATTAAAGTTATTTAATTCGGTAAATAATAAATGTATTTTTAAAAACCTGTAAAATTTCCGTTTTCTAACCTGTATTTATAAAACTTTATTAAAGTTATTTAATTCAGTAAACAATAAATGTATTTTTAAAAACCTGGAAAAATTCCGTTTTTTAACCTGGAAAACCTGGAAAAGTCAGGGAATTTTAAATGAGCAAAAGCGTGGCAACCCTGTTGTTGATAATTTACACCATATTCCTTTCTGCATCCTTGAGCGACCAATCTCGCTTTGTGTTTAAGTAATTGATCATTATGATTGAGTTTATCGGTAAGAATCAAGCGATAACCAACAACACTTTTATTTTCATTATTTTTTATAATATCCGAAGTGTCATTTTTAATTAAACTCACAAATTCGGATTCAATTGCTTCTTTCCATTCGTCACTTTGTTCACCATTCAGCGCATCTTCTACACTGATTTCAGCAACACCTCCAAAAACTTTATCTTCAATGTCTTCTTCAAGGTCAATTGCCTCGCCATATTCAAAATGTTGAACAGCCAAAGAACCAGGAATATAGAATTAAATAATTTTCTAGGATGCCCTCTTGATCCAGTACGTAGAAGCCGTGGTCTTCCGCGACCTCTAACTGACCTTGGATGTAAATTCACCGTTTCAGGAGTTTCTTTAAGAACAGGTTGATCGACGATTTCCTTCAAAGATGAAACAACAACTCTTATATTGTCATCTGCACTTCTCTTCGAATTGATATTTTCCACCTCCTCAAGATCACTCACTGGTATGCTTTCTGGATTCCTTTGAATTTGTTCAAAAAATTTCACATCGCGAGCCTCTATTATTCGAGGTGATTCTGGTATCCACACACGAAACCTTTTCTTTCCCTTGGATAACCAACAAAAACACCCTCAATCGATCTTTTTGCAATTTTATTTTTATTTGGATCCTTGTCTAGAACAAAAGCTTTTGATCTAAATATTCTGAGATGATCAAATTTTACCTTGTTTCCAGTCCACTTTTCAAATGGAATTACCCATTTAAACTCTTTGTCGGGCATCAATTACGAATATGACATGCTGTGGCAACAGCCTCTGCCCAAAAAGATTTTTACATTCCAGACTGCAACATCAAACATCGAGTCATATCCATTAGAGTGCGGTTCTTGCGCTCGGCAAGCCCATTCTGTTGAGGGGTATACGGGATTGTAAAACGACGTCCAATTCCTTGATCTTTCAGATAATTATTGAACTCGATACTACAATATTCACCGCCATTATCTGACTGTAGAAACTTTATTTTTGCACCAGTCTGTTTTTCGACCATCTTCTGGTACAGTTTAAAAGCCTCGAGAGCACCACATTTCTGTCGCAAAAAATACACTTCACACCAAACAGTACTTTCATCAATGAAAGTTATAAAGTACTTCGCACGTTTCAACGATTCTGATTTAAATGGACCAACAAGATCGGAGTGAATAATTTTTGAAATTTCATCATATTTCTTTCGACCATCGTTGAAAGGAATAGCTGTCATCTTTCCTTTTGCACAAACTTCGCACTTCAATATTTTGTCCACATCCGAAATATAAACATGAGTAACTGCTTTGTTTTTTATAAGTTTTAACATGTCCCTGCCGTTCAAATGACCCAGCCTTTCGTGCCACTTCATCAGTTCGGAACACTCAAGGTACCGTCCCATGACGGCGTAAAAGCGTCGGCGTAAAGCAGAAACCATGTGAGTGAGTGAGAACGTGATATCTGTTCATCTCCTTCTATCGCATGGTTTCTGCTTTACGCCGACCCTTTTACGCCGTCATGGGGCGGTACCTTCAGATTGCACAACCGCGCTAAATTCGGCATTTTCTTGAACATGATAAAGATTACCTTTACGAACTTCTATGGAAAAATCTCGTCCCTTATTGTCACGTACATAGGCATCATGTTGACGAAACACAACTTCAAGTCTCTTGTTAGTGATTTTAGCCACCGATATCAAATTCGATCTCAAATTAGGAACATATAATGTATCTCGAAATTCGATCAGTCGAGAATCATTGTTTCCAGCTACAGACAACTGAACGACACCTTCACCTTTTACATCAGCTGATGCCTCACTTGCCAAATTAATTTTAAAATCCGAAGAATCAATGAAAGATAAGAAGTTTTCCTTATCGCCACACAAATGAGTTATATACTAGAACCTTCAACGATTGCAGCGTGACCTTCTTGTGTGCAATAGATGGAGGTTTTCACCTTGACGCCATCTTTCCATAAAAGTGTCAACACTCAGGGCCGTACACATACTGTATGTGTGTATACTATTTTATTGATTGATTTTATCCTCGCCATTTTTTATTTTTTTTAAATATTATGTTAAGCTTCGGTGTCTAAGTGCGTTCTTTTACATTTTTGACTTTTTTCAGTCAAGTTGAAATATGAAAATACAACTTGAAAAAACGGGGCGCAAAAGAACACTAAACTTAGTACAATACTGCCTTCGCATTAATATGGCGGTGCCCTCCCCTCTCACCCCCCTAGCGGATGACCAACAAACTTTCGTAAA
Source organism: Leptopilina myrica (nomen nudum) (assembly GCA_032872475.1). Classification (NCBI taxonomy): domain Eukaryota; kingdom Metazoa; phylum Arthropoda; class Insecta; order Hymenoptera; family Figitidae; genus Leptopilina; species Leptopilina myrica (nomen nudum). Next base: position 13,277,198 of record CM065462.1, on the reverse strand, counting down.
CAACTGTAATAGATAGAGATGCAATCGTTGGAGGTTCTAGTGTACAACCACTATCTAAAGGCCACATATTCACAGAAACTTTCGTTACACTGTTCGCTGACTGCTTCGACTGTACACTCATATTATTTTCATTATTATTTTTCTCCGGACATTCGTTGGCCTTGTGGCCCATGACACCATATCTGTAACATTTAAATGGTTTTGACTTTTTCCCTTTCCATCGATTCTGGTTTTGGCGCGATTTTTCTCGAGTTTTCACTGTCATGGCCGTCACGACGCTTCCATTAACTTGCTTTCGCGGTTTACATTCCTCTATTATTTTTATTTTCAGGACCTCTGCTATTGGTAATTCATCCCGGCTCTCAATAGCACACCTAAAATTTTCATAGGTGGCAGGAAGGCTATATAATAGCATTATTGCAAGAAGATCTCCATTTATTTTCACCTACATATTTTCAAGCTTATCGACAGCATAAAAGAATTTCGCCATGTGCTCTTTCTTATCTCTGCCATCTTCTAGTTTTTGAAGCATTAATTGCTTTAATAAAGTCGCTTTTTCTGCAGGACCAGTCGACGCATAAATAGACTTGAGCTTTTCCCATACTTGGTTCGAAGTTTCACATCAATTTTCCCGAATCAAATGTGACAAATAATTAAATCTTAAATAAATCTCTATAAGCTCATGGGTTTCATACACGGAGAGAAAGGCGTAGTCAGATTAACTACTTGCGCAGTTAAATATACTAAACAGGATAGTCGATTTTGGACTGACTAAGCTAGTAGTAGGATTTACTAAACAGGCGTTTAGTCATTGTGACTACTCAGGAGAAAGTTAATTCAACTGCACAGAAAGTCAAATAGACTAAACTGTTCAGTATAAAATATTAAAATATTGTTTTCTACATTTAATTTTGCAATAATTTCAATAGTAGTAGAAAGGCATCGTGGAATTTTTATATTTCAACAGAAAAGAAAAACAATTATTACAAAAATTTTAAGCAGTTAATTTGCATATTTTTAAAAGGTTATGTTGATTTTTTCTGTAATCACTACAGAAATTAGTTTTTAAATTAAATATAGAAAACTGTATTACTATTGGTAAACAAATGTTTGTCAATAATAGAAGATACTTAAGTACTACTGATTTTATTATTATATTTATTAATACTTGCACTGAATAAGTATCATAATTAATTTCAAAAACAGTAAAAAAAAATTTTTTTTTGTATAATTTTGTTATTCTGTAATCTTAATCATTTAAATTGAAAGATACTATTATAATACTTATTATTAGTGATTAATTAATTCAATTTTAATAAAGGTAATTTAAATTATAATGAAGAGTAAAAATGTAAAATTCCTAAACATATTTATTATATAGATATATTTAATAACTTTGTTTATTATCTTGAAAATAAATTCAACAAAATGAATTTAGAAACACAAGCAATATGAACATTTTTTTTTCAAAGAGTAAACAATTTTGAAAGTAAGCATATTCACTCAAACGATGTTTATAGCATTTTCAAACCAAAAATTTTTTTACGAAGCGTCTAAATATAGTTTAAAAAATAAAAAAGTACACGTCAATTGAAGTCAGAAGAATTATTAATATCACATACTTCAAATCTTCTCTTAGATTATTACAAAACAATCTATTTATTTATAAGTAAATTAAACTCTATATCTTAGTGAAATTACATTTCGTCCATCAGAAAGACAACTGTGTATTACAATTTGTGGTGATACAATATCATCAATTAAACAACATGTTAATTCATTCGACAAAAACACTTCGTAGGAATGCAATCCTTCATTAAAAGTTTCTACCACTACCTTTTCACAAAGCAAAAGCGCGTTTTTCTCTTCATTAATGGCAATGTTTAAAAATTTTTCTAAATACCAAGAAGCCGTCGGAGTCTATATCAAGAATGATAAAAGAGCCGATTTTATATTTCACACCATTCACGTTTGCCCAGGGTACATCTAAACATGGCCCTAAAAAGTTGTTTGGGATAGAATCAGAAATTTCTGCAAAAAGCTCTATTATCAGAATAGAATCTACAGTGGAGCCATCTCTAAACTCAAATTTAGGAACAAGCCCTTTATTCGAAAGAAGACGATGACATAATCTCAATTGTCCTTTAATCGCAATAGTGTGGCAAGGATTTTTTCTTAAAGTTGTGCTTAATATGATCGATTTTAACTCGTGATGCTTTGATTCGTGTCTTAAAAGGTTAAGATGCGGCAAAGGGCCCGACTTCTTTAAAATCAAAGAGAAGTGTTTCATGTTATGAAATTTAGGTTTCAAAGAATCGTTGAAAAGTTTGATGTATAGAGCATGATGTTGATGCACAAGTGAATCTAGAGCAGGCAATATTTCTTCTTTAAAAGATTTGACAAAAGAAATGTCCATTATTTGCCTGAGTAACGAAAAAAATTGCCAAATCTCTTTATCCTTGTCAATGCCACCTTTAATTATGTCATTGACAATAATTGGAAAGATTAAAACTCGCAGCCGACGATATTCTGTCGATAATGTAATTCGAAAGGGTTTCATCACAGCATCTTTAATCTTATCAAATCGAATTTCGTATAATTTAGAAGTTTCTTGCCAGTTTAAATGTGGCTTAATAATTGTTAAAATTTTTTCTAATAATCCACTTACATCTTCAACTGCTTGTTGGACATGACTGCGACTGAGCTTAGGGTTAGCGTAAAGTTTAGATGTATAATTTAAAGCTAAAGTTTCTACAAGCTTTTCAATTTCAAAAACATTTTTGTCTGTAAGTGTATTATTTGATTTTATTTCGATATCATTTTCATCCGTTACTGGTGTTGCATTAGAAAAACCTGAAACTCCTACATTTGAAGGTCCTGCGACGACTTTAATTATATTGGTTTGGAGAGTATCCTCTGATAAACGATTAGAAGGCTTATGTGCTGTCGTGAGATGTTTGCGAAATTCTTTCCAGCCTTGAAAAACCCGGTGACAAAAATCCTCTTTACAATAAAATAAACCATCGTAATCTTTATGACACACTTTTAAATGTAGCTTTAAAGAGTCTACGGAATGTTTGTCTGCTTCACAAAGAGTACAACGAGGCATTTTTGATATTTAAATATTAACTTTAATATTTTACACTCTAACCAAAGAAGATGTGGTGTCGTAGACTCAGGTACATCTAAGCAAAGCAAAGATATTTTTTATAACTTACAAAAAGTAAAAAAAGAATCCTTGAGGATTTTTCGTTTTTGTCCATTTTTTTCAAGGATCTTTGATGATTTTTTAATCTTTTTTTGTTAAAAAATTTTAGATGATATATTATGCATTTTATCAACTTTACTCAAGGTATCTTTGTTAATTTTTTTTCACTTTATAAACTATTCTTGCGAGGAATCTTTTCGGATTGTTTTTGCTTTTTTCAGTTTTCCACGAAGAATCATCAATGTTTTTTGTATTTTATCAACTTTTCTTAAGGATTCTTTAGGAAAAGTTGATAAAAAGCAAATCTACACAAGGATTCCGCGGGAAAACATAGGCCGATTTTTTTAGTATAATACATAGGGAGCGTTCACAAATGATGTCACGCAATTTTTGGAGATTTTCGACCCCCCCCCTCCCCCCTGTCACGCAATTTTTGCAATTTCACATGAGAAAAATACATTGTGTCACGTTTAGGAGAGACCCCCCCTCCCCCCAAAAGCGTGACATCATTTGTGAACGCTCCCATAATATATATTGCAATATTACTTGATGCTGATGATTCTGCTTCTCTTTTTCTCTTAGGTCGAAGTCCATCGGACCTTAAAGTTTTGCAATAATTAATATACTTCCACCACAATTTTCCCGATGCGCTATTTTTCTTTACTACTTTATTGTTTATTCGAACTGATGAATATGGAATGTAGTATATACTCTGAAAAAATTAGAAAAGAAATTGTTAGTTTTGTTTTTATAATAACAAAGACACAAACATTTTTTTGCCTAAAACACTACAACTACATTATATTTTTTTCGCTGATTCCGAATCCAGAATGAATCAGAATTGTCAGATTGGCTTATATTATATTTCGGAGAATCTAAATTCGAAGTAAAAATTGCGTTATTGGCTTAAACTTTAAAAAACTAACAACATGTTTATTACATAGTTTCTTGAGCAATTTTTGAGTTTATCTCAAAAATAAGAGACAATTTGACAGTTCTAAATTAGGATCCAAATTCAACAGGAAAAAATACATGAAAACATACAAGAGTAGTGTTTCGGCAAAAAAAATTGTGTGCCAGTGTAATGAGATGTGTCTTAGTAGAAATATTATTGTCAATTGACCAATTATTTACCTGTCTTTCATTCGGAAAAATCTTGTGTATGTCTTCGGATAGCTTTGAAAATCGAGAAGTAGTTATCCTGAACACAATCAAATCAAAGAACACATCGTTATAAAAAAAGTAAAAAGAAAATAAAATTGCGAACATAAAAGGGATTAATTTACTCTGAATTTGGAATTTTTAATACATTTTCAATAATGATGTCTGTTAGCAAATTTTGATGAGTCACGTCGAGAAAACAATGTTCTTCTGCTTGACTTTTGTCCGGATTCCCAAAATAATTAGTCTTGACTCTCTGACCCCTAGGGCATTTCAAATATTGTTCAACAATATTCTGAAAATTAAAAAAATCTTAAGTAATTCACACCATTAAACCGTGTATTATTAGAAAAAAATTACTTTTAATTTTAATAATTAGATTTTACATTGTTAATAATAGTCAGAAATATAAAAAATTTTAATTTAAAAAAGTTTGAGTTTGCGATAATTTTTTAAACAAGAAATCTGTCACTTTGCATTTTTAAATCAAAGACGAAAATATAAAAATTTCAAAATAAATGTTAATATTTTTTGCACTTTATTTTCATATCAGAAATAATAATTTATAATAATTTTTTTACATCTTTATATTGTACATATAAAAAAATGCCAAATGTTTTCAATGAGAATCAAATTTTTATTACTAACTTTTTTGTTTTTTTATTAATACTTACATCATCGTGTACACCAAAATTTTGATTCGCGATTGCATCTTCTTCAGTGTGTTGAAAATCTTCTTTTTTTGTAAAATCAGGAGGATTGTCTAATTCCTTTAAATTACCATCATTGGCTTCCGAAAGTTGGCCCTCTTCTGCGATTACAACAATCACCTCAAACATGAAAACAGAACTTTGTAACAAAAAAGCTAATTAATTGCACATAACCTTTTTGTTGAACAATATTTGACACATACTTCCTTATTATTGTTCTTAAAGTAGTCCTCAATTTTATTCAAAAGCACGAGCCGATGTCCAACTGGATCAACTAATGGCTTCAAAGTGTCGAATGTCAACAAGTTAAGAGTGGAAACTTCAATTTGGTTTTCTGCGAATAATACAAAATACAGAAAAAGAATACAAATATTATTAGCATTATTCACCAGTAGTTTTCATTTAATTTTATTCTGTAAATTTCAATTTTTGTAATGTTCACTATTTGCTTACACTGTAAAAAATCCTAAGAAAATTACACAGACTTGGGGAAATGTGACGCTTTAAATAAGGTTATGTTGCCACATTGAATGCAGCACTTTTCCCCTTGTCTATAAAATAGCCACATTTAATGTGGGCAATATTCTTAGGATTTTTTACAGTGTATATATAAATATAAAAATTTTGAGGTTAGACAATTTGGTATTGAGCAATCCTTGTCGTTATTCCCTTTAAAAGCGTTTCGTTCAATTTCTGACCTCAACATAAGCACTTCGTGAATATCGAAACCATCGAAACTTACCTGCAAACGCATTAGCGTACTGCGAAAATCCCCAATTACACAATAATTCCTTAACGTTCATTTCCTAACCAATTATCACTTTTCACAATTCCGCCATTTTGAAAAAACAGTGTACTGCGCAGTGTTCAGTGACTTTAACTAAACATTCAGTGTCTTCGACAATACTGTTTAGTAAAATCGACAAAACGAAACTAAACGAAGTTTTTTAAATGTAACTAAATATTCAGTTATTATTACTAAATACTGACTTACTAAACGTGTTAAGTAGAATTAACTACAACTTTTCTCTCCGTGTATGTATCGACAGCACAGCTGCCCTAAATACAGAAACCTGCTTAATCTGAAAAATATTGTCGAAATTAATTAATAATTTCAAAATTAGCAAAGAAACTCAGAGAAAAAGAGGTAGCATGGTATGATAGCATATATCAAGGAACTTGGAGAATCTCGGGGTGCATGTAGCTCAGTGGTCAGAGCAGTCTACCGGCAATAGAAAGGTCGTGGTCTCGTATCCCACCATGCTACCGCTTTTTTCTGAGTTTCTTTGATAATTTTGAAATTATTAATTAATTCCGAAAATATTTTTCAGATTAAGCAGGTTTCTGTATTTAGGGCTGCTGTGCTGTCGATACATATGAAACCCATGAGCTTATAGAGATTTATTTAAGATTTAATTATTTGTCACATTTGATTCGGATAAATTGATAGCTTTTTTCTTATTTAATGTTCATATTTAACTTTCTAAAAATATAGTTTTCTAAATAATTACAAGAAACAAAATACTCATCCTGTGTATTTATGTTTACTTTTTTTTCAAAATATACGGGCATTTAATGCCCAATCGTACAAGTACTGTTTGAAGGTAACAAAATAGTTTAAATCGCTGCACTGCTATTATTATTTCTATCGAAAATAATTTTTTTTGAGTTCTAAATAAATGAATTGAGGGACACTCCAAAAATTCCATGGATCTCCTGTATTCATTTGCTTCTCTGCTTAGTCTATTGATAGTTGAGTTCTCAAAGTAATTAGCTTTAGCTTTAGCTTTTGATCGACTGAATAACAGTGTTTCTCTAGTTCTTTTAAACGGTACATTGAACTGAATAAGACTCAAAAGCTCTGCGCAGTTAAGCATTCCGTTAATTATTTTGAAGAGAAAAAGCAGATCAGCAAACAAAGACCGTTGTGATAAAAGTGGGATATTTAGAGCGATCCTCAACTCATTATAATCATGATCTCTGTAATCAATAAGCAAATCAATCTGTCTGGCGACAAAGCGAAGACACCTGTTCTGAACGCGCTCAATTTCCAGGAATAAGTATTCCTGATATGGTTACCATATGACCGACGCGAATTCCAGTATTGGTCTGATCAACGCAAAGTATAGTACTTTAAAAACTCTCACACTTCTAAAACACCTCGCATTTCTCGTGACGAAGCCCAAAGTCCTGATTGTTTTATTTATAGTATAAAGAATATGGTCGTGATATGAAAAAGAAGTGTTCAACATAATCCACAGGTCACGAACAATGGAAACTTTTGATAAGATTGTATTGCCAATCCTTTAAACGAAAATCTCTGGATTTATCGATCTAGAGAACGTAATTGTGGAATACGTTTTAACATTGAGATATAAATTATTCTTTACTGACCAAAATTGTAAACGATCCAGATCAGATTGAAGATCTTTATGATCTTGATCATCTTTAACAGGTTTATAAATTTGTAAATCATCAGCAAAAAAGAAAGAAACTATGTTTAAAATTAAGTGGTAGGTCATTAATGAATACTGTAACGGTGCGCGGGAAGGAATTTAGAAGTGGAAAAAATGACTATCTTTTTTAGCTTTAAAAATTATGTAATGAAATGGTTTTGCCAAAATCTAACTCGCAGGGTTTCGCGTTTTCTGAAGCATTTTGTAAAAAAACGTAAAAATTCAAAGATATGTTTTATCCTTTAATCTTATTTAAAATTTTTAACTTTTCTGCAATATATGATTAACATTAATTATTCTTTTTCTTATTTTGACGCAAAATATAAATTAATAATGTATGGAATGAATGAAATGCGAAAATTTACACTTTGTATAATTTGTAAGAGGAAATATGTTTACAAAAACGTACTTCGTCAGTTGGAAATAACATAATATTTTCATAATACATTGATCGCGTCAAATGCATGAGGACATAAAATATGCAATTGTTTTTTTAACAGATAGAAAGACTTTTTGACACATCAACTTTGTTGACGTTTAGAAATACTCATTCTCAATTAAATGTTTGCAAGAAAATTGTGTCCTGTTATTGAAAAAATGTAATGTGTGTAATTAAATAAAGTTCGTAAATTTACTAAAATGACACCTCCTTTGACTCATAGTGACGATAGAAAGAAAGTATGTGTTGTGTGTGGCGAAAAAATTAAACTTGTCAATAAAAAGCCGGAATTTTACAAAATTAGTGAAAAATTATGTGAATTAGTTAAAAAATATTGCGACAAAGAATTTACTATTGAAGACGAAAGATATCCTTGCAGTTTATGTGTGACTTGTCGGCTGACATTAATAGGACATGAACAAAATGATATCAAAAGGCCTTTGCCATCAAAGTGTATAAATTTTAAAGATATTCAATTAGTCAAGGAAACTAGAAATATCAATTCATGTGATTGCGTGTGTTATATTTGTTTAAAAGCTCGATCGACCATTTCCAATCGAAAAGCAAAAAAAGGCCGGGGACATGTACGTGATTTTAAAAACGAAGTAAACGAATCTAATTTGCTCTAAGTCTGCTTCGAGTCATGAAGAAAGTATGCAACCTACAAATGCTGGTGAAGAGAATAACATTTTGAAGTTGTGTAAAGTTTGTTTGCAAAAAATCGGCAAAGGTATACAGCATAACTGCTACAAAAAAGATTCGAAGAAAAAAGCAAACATTAACGTTTTAATTGATGAACTTCCCCAAAAACAAAAAATGCAAATTGCTAGTACTATAATAAAAAATGTGGTAAATGATGAAAACTTAAAAGGTTATAACTCAGAACTCTTTTTAGATACAGTTGGAGGGAAAAAAAGGAAGATTGTACTCAACTCGAAAAATGTTACCCAATGTAAGTTTACAGAGGAGCAAATGCATAACTATCGGATCAAATGTGGAGCTTCGTTGAGAACCATGAAGAAAGAGGCAAATTTTCTTCGTAGTGTTGTTGGTAGGAAATCCGTACCTACTGGCATTGAAAAATATTTAACCCAAAAATCAAAATTATTACTCGAATTTTATATATCAAAAGATCTTACTTTCGAAATCGATAAAGGCAAAAAAGAGAAGCGACTGGTTATATACGCTGATGCGGAGGAATTGTTGAATTTCGTTTTACAAAAAAGAGAATTAGGAGCTCATGTCGTGAAAATTATGGCTGATGGAGGTCAAGGCTTCTTCAAAATTAGTATGACAATTTTACCCGAGAACTACCTTGATGAGGATAATAACAGCGAAGATGAACGAATGCGGAAAAAACGAAAACTTTATTCTGAAGGAGGCAGTACCAGCGGAGAAAGTAAATTGACCAGTGTTGATCGATTAATTTTATTGAGTATTGTGCCTAATATTAAGGAAACTCATGGTAACATCAAATTACTTTTTGATCTGATAAATGTAAATAATATATCTTTTAAGTTTGTCGGGGATTTTAAAATTATTTTAATGGTCATTGGGCAACAAACAGCAACATCGACATTTCCGTGTCCATACTGTTTTATAACTTTGAATGACCTTCGTGTGAATAAAAAAAATCAAATGAAATCGAAAGCGCTTCGAAATCACAGTTTGAAGAAGATGAACTTAAAACTTTTGGAGATTTAAAAACTGATTTCCAAACCTTTTGCTTACTCGGTCAAGATAAGAAAAAAGCTCCAAAATGCCGCAGTACAATTAACTCTTCTATTTTTGAAGAACGCAATGAGATTACTGTGATTGAAAAGTGCATTATTCCAGAGCTACACATTGTGCAGGGCTTTGTGAATCACATATTTTGGGATATTCTGATTCCTTTGTTAGGACGAGAAAATGCTTTGAAGTGGCAAAAGTGGCAAAAGTGGCAAAAGAAAATGCTTTGAAGTAGAAAACTTCTGAAATGTGCAGATGAACTCAATGATCCGGAAATATACAAGACTTTAGGAAGTTCAGGAAATTTGAAAATTTTGCCTTACATAAATGCTCTGAAAGCAATGGATAAAGTGGTAAACTCATCTTTCGCAGCTAGACGTGTCAGCCCACATCTCGATAAACATATTGCTGAATTAGAGAAAACTTACGCGGCATTAGAAATAAATGAAACTCTTAAAGTTCACGTCACCATCAAACATTTGAAGCAGAGCCTGTCATTCTTGGGCAATTATGGGCTTGGAATCTGGTCAGAGCAAGCCGGTGAATCTATTCATCGTTGTTTTCTACAGTTTTGGAAAAATTACAAGACAAACATCCATGACTATTCCGATATTTCCGAGAATAACTCCAGTGAAGATTCAGAGGAAAACTTTGGAAAATTTTCGGAAGATGATGTTCTAAAGGAGTCGTCTTATATATCTAGACTAAGGAGAGCTGTTGTCGATTTCTCATCAAGTCATGTTTAAATTCAGTTTGTTTAAAAACTACAAGAAATATGGTTTTCGATTAATTTGATGTTTTCTCGTTCAATTCAGGTATATAATGTTATTGTCATTGCCAAATGTATATAATTTTTACTTCTCTTATATTTAAAACAATATATCACATCTTTTATGTTAAATCTAGCATACAATATATAATATTGATCACATGTTCCAATAAAGTTCTAAAATTTTGAAAAGAAATGGATCTTTTCAGGCTTTTTTTACAAAATGCTTCAAAAAACGCGAAACCCTGCGATTTAGATTTTGGCAAAATCACTTTCTTACATAATTTTTAGTGCTAAAAAAGATAGCAGTGTCAGATTTTGTCGTCATTTATTTCCACTTCTAAATTCCTTCCCGCGCACCGTGCACGGCTTCAAGTTTCGCCAACAAAATAGCATGATCAACCTTATCAAATGCCTTTGAGAAGTCAGTGTACACCGTGTCAACCTGAAATCCCAACTCTAGGTTTCGAAGTACATCACTAGAAAAAAGACTCATATTTGTCACAACTGACCTACCTCTCATGAAACCATGCTGTTCCTCAATTATTGTAGTTTCCAAGTTTCTGTATATTTCATCGAACATAAGATTTTCAAATATTTTAGCAATGTTGCTGAGAATTATTATTGGGCGGCAGTTAGTACCTTCATCCTTACTCCCCTCCTTGTAAACTGGAACAACTATTCCTCTTTTCCATATAAGTGGAAAAGTTTCACAAGAGAGGGAGCGATTAAATAAGAGATAAAGAGGTGCAACAAATGCAGAGCAACATAATTTCAGGATCGATGGTGGAATTTCGTCAGGACCTGCGCCCCCCTTTTAGCATCTAAAGACATCAGTTTCAACAATATACTTTGTAAAGTTATGTGGAAAATACTGACGTGATTATTATTGTTCGAGTCGAAATCATCAGGTGACACATTAGTTCTCACACGCAGTTGAGAAAATGCTAAGTAGTCCGATGAAGAATTTGTACACTTATAATTTAGGTGAGCGGATTTGTTTTGAGATACTAAACGTTTAAGGTCATTAGTGAATCATACTGGATAATTTGATTTATTAATAATTTTGTTTGGAGCAAAGATACTGAAAGCATAGTAAATAGCATTGTATGTTCGTTGACAGTTGTGACTGCTTCTTCCATTTTAGAAGTTGCTTTATAAAATTTTAATGATAACTCCTTCATTGAGGTAGATAACGATGAAAAATTCAATCCCTTTTGGAGTTCATCTATGGTCTTCCGAACAATTTGCTCTACACTATCGTTCGTCATAACACTTGTCGCAACTGACGTGCTCGAATCCGTCTGAGACTCCGTTGTAGGAGAACGTGGTTTGCAACACTTTGTATATGCACCATTGTCTAACTTTTCAACACTAACAGCACAGCTTGGATGGTATGGGGAATTGCAAATTTTGCAGAAAACTGCATCATTAACAACAGGACTTTTACAGACAGAGCACCTTTTAGAAGTGTTTAGAGATTCCTTAGACATTTTGCAACAAGTGCGAAAAAAGGGAAATAGGTTAGGTAGCACGTGTTGTACACGAAATTCAGTAACAGTACTAAAAGTTGAAGATAAACCATAAATTATAATTCACAAATTAAATCCTGGAGCAGTTATCACTATTTAACGAAAAGAAAACACCACCCGAAAAAAACAACGACTCAAAAGCGCGTTTCTTTGCGAGACAGACAAAAACCGCTTGTTTAGCAGGCAGCAGGGCCGTATCCTTCTATGAAACGAGTAGATATGCAAATTAGGTAAAGAGAGACATTCTAATGGTATGTATTTTCGAAAGAGAAAGAAAGCAATAGCGTTAGATTTTCTACGTTATAAATAGAGACAGATTTATGTTATTTCTAATTGGAAAGAGGAAGAAAGCAATAGCGTTAGATTTTCTGCGTTATAAACAAGGACCGATTTATGTTAGTTATTTAGAAAGAATATATGTATATATATATATAAAGAGAAGCGAAAGGTCTGCTCGAGTACCTGGCCTATTGTTCGAAGGGTTTCTTTTAACCAGTGGGCAGTCTATTGTACATGCACGTACAATAATTCCGGAAAGAGTGATATTTTTGTTTTAAATTCGGTAGAGGATAGAAACAGAAATTTTCTAATCATCTTATAGTCTAGGAGCCAGCAACAGATTTTGGTTGGTCATTTCCTCCCGGCTGATAATTCGTGAACTTATTAAGGAAGGTGTGACATGAAGCCTCGTGATCGTCAGCTGGCTTATCGTCGGTGGGTTGAGCAGCGTCAGACGTACAAACATGTAAAAAATTTTGTTTTGTAATTTCCTCCGATTGAAACTTTGTTAAATGATAGTTGGCACAACATCTCAACATAAAATAATCGTCAGCTGTCTGTAAAGTGGAGATTACCCGTCAGCTGGTCACGTGGACATGTAAAAAAATTATGTTACTAACGTCGGTTTTTAAATATTTAAATTGATGTTATGTTGATGGAAAAAAACTTTACTCTAATTGCAATAAACTATCTAATTTTTAATTTTCAATAAATTTCTATAACTTTTTAACTGCAATACATTTTAAATCTCATTTGAAAATACAGACACCAATAAACCCCGAGTAACAAAATTGTCATGAATTTAATCGATTTTTAAAAAAACTTGACCGCCATATTGGATCCGCCATTTTGAAATTTCGATATTTGACATTGTATTCGAATTGAGCAACTCTAGAATTCCTTGATGTGTGATTTTAGTAACTTTAGCACTTAACTAAACCTCAAAAATACAAAATTTGAAGCTACAAAAAAACTACACGAGGGAAAAAAATTAAAACTATGATTTTCTTACTCAGAAAACACCTACTAATCGAAAAAAAATGTTTTGTTCGATTGGCAAATTCACTGTAATAAATTTCACAATAACTATTAATTTGTTACTGCCGAATTACTAGACACCCTATAATAACTTTGTTCGTTTAAATAATTTTGGTCAGGTTATATCTGATTTATTGTTATAAAATTTTGATAACACAGATCAACAAAAAAAAGGCTTACTTTTTTTATGAGATATGATAGTGGTTTCTGAAGTATTTTTTTACGCTGAACAGGATCCCGGGTCCAAAAATTGGCCATCACGTCAGGATTTTGAGAAAAGTGGGGGTAATGACCCCAAAAAATGTGTTATTGAGCGTTTTCAATATTTTTTTTCTCCTAAACCTGACGTGCCAGAAACTTCTACATAGACTTAAATTGCAGCTTTAATTGATTTTTAAAAATTGTCTTGGATTCGTTTAAAAATTGTTACTCGGGGGTTTTTGGGGTCGCTGATTACGAATCCGATATTGTTACTTGGGGGTAACAATTAATTAAAAATATTGTGACTCTCCACAGACCGACTCTACACGAACTAACTCTCCAAAATTAATTAAAAATATTGTGACTCTCCACAGACTGACTCTACACGAACTAACTCTCCAAAATTAATGAAAAATATTCTGACTCTCTACAGACCGACTTTACACGAACAAACTTTCCAAAATTATTTTAAAATTTTTCAATTTTCTAATTTTTGAAAATATTTGGAAAAGTTTGGTTAATTATTCAGAATATAAATCATTTCATTTTTTTCAAATATGTGAACATGTAAAACACATTATGAAGTTTAAAAAACAAACAGAAAAATGTATGAAATCATCAAACACTATAACTTATAATATAAAATTTAATTTTCCAAACTTATTTTCTTTCTCGTCCTTTTTTGGAGGGGTGGCCTACTCCTCATTTTAAGCATCTCTTTTATTTAATCGCCTTTGGTGCAAACCTATTATTTACAATCTAGATAAAACATATGAAACAACAGAAGAAACTTTTGAAATTGCAAAAGGAAAAACGTGGTCGACCACTCACAAAATGTGACAATATTAAGATTAATGAAAAATCAAAAATGCACCTAAGGCGATTAAGGAAAAATGATGCCAAAGATGAGGAGCAGGGACCACCTGCAAGAAAGGGACGAAATAGAATATAAGTTTTGAAAATTAAATTTTATTATTACAAGTTATAGTGTTTAAGAATTTCATACATGTTCCTGTTTGCTTTTAAACTTTATAATGCATTTTACATGTTCACATATTTAAAAAAAATAAAATGATTTATATTCTGAATAATTTACCAAACTTTTCCAATTAATTTCAAAAATTAGAGAATAGAAAAGTTTTAAAATAATTTTGGAGAGTTTTTCGTGTAGAGTCAGTCTGTGGAGAGTCAGAATATTTTTAATTAATTTTGGAGAGTTAGTTCGTATATAGTCAGTCTGTGGAGAGTCAGAATATTTTTCATAAATTTTTCAGAGTTAGTTCGTGTAGAGTTAGTCTGTGAAGAGTCACAATATTTTAAATTAATTTTGGAGAGTTAGTTCGTGTAGAGTCGGTCTGTGGAGTGTCACAATATTTTAAATTAATTTTAGAGAGTTAGTTCGTGTAAAGTCAGTAGTGATAGTGCTTTTTAGAAGTAGAAACTATACTATTTCTCAGTCTGTCTTTTGTAAATACAAAATAGCTATTAGAGATAAGGAATTTAATTAATTTTTATATGAGGGAAGATTATTTCAACAATGGGTTGTTGACAATTATATAAAAATAGAGAAAGATATATTACGATTTTATGCAAACCATCAAGCTCAATTGAGAAGTGAAACATATCAAGGGCTAATCGATTATTTACAAAATCATGAGTTAGAAAATAATGTACATGTAGGAAAAATCCTTATATTTCCATCAACTTTCATAGGATCACCTCGAAATGTGATGCATACTTCTGCAGAAATTCCTGATGAAAATAGCAATCCTTCTTTGCATAAAATAATAATGCAAAATAACATTCATGGATCTTGTGGAGATTGGTGTTTAATTGATGGTTCCATATTCTCCTATACTTTCAGAATTATTTAATTGTCATATAAATGTGGAAATAGATTTAAGTATCAAATCTGTTAAATATTTATATAAATATATATTCAAGAGTCATGATGCTGCATCCATTACTATTACAAATGCCAATGGTGAGGTGACTGTTGATCACAATGAAATTAATAATTATGAAGAGAATAGGTATGTAGGACCTGTTGAAGCAGTTTGAAGAATTTTAAGTAAACCATTGGGGGCAAGGAGCCATTGTATTAATTGTTTAACTATACATTTACCAAATGAACAGAATGTTATTATTCGTGAAGGGAAAGATAATAACAATGTTTCATTTGATTTGCAGAAAAATACAAAATTGCTCGATTTTTTTAAACTTAATGAACGTGATATTTCTGCTCGACAGTATTATTATTCAGAAATACCAGAACATTTTACGTGGGTAACGAAATATCTTTAATGGAAAAAAAGAATTCGTAAAAAAATAATATTTTGAAGATTGTATTCAGTTAATCTATGCCAATTAGAGTTATTTCTCCTTCGGTTATTGTTGCTTACAGTAAAAGGAGTAACTTATTTCCAAAGTTTAAGAACAGTTAATGGAGTTATTCATTAATCTTTTACATCTGCCTGTTTAGCATTAGGACTCATAGAAGATGATAGTGAGTGGATTAGGACAATGGAAGAAGCTACCTTATGGATGATTACTCATTCACTTCGACAATTATTTATAAGAATTCTAATTCATTATCATCTTGTACATCCGGAAAAACTTTGGGAAAAATTTGAGGGTCAAATGCCAGAAGACTGTTCAAAACTTGACAATATTGATGCTGAAAAAACAGCTTATAAAAATATAAAATCAATGTTATTGAATGAAGGATATTGTCTAACTGCTTTTCATGGATTATGAGACATTAATGTAGATTTATCTGCGCAGGTTGATGATGTAAATATTTTTGAACATATCAAGATAGGAGAGTAAAATTATAATAAATTAAATGTTAAATAAAAAAATATAGTTGATTATAAACTTGAAGTCATAAAAGATTCTTCTTTTAATAGTTATAAATGCTTATATATTCATGGTTGTGGAGGATGTGGAAAAACTAAATTTTTGCAACATGGCTTTGACAGGTATAGCTGCCACTCTGCTTTCAAACGGGAAAACTGTTCATAGTTTTAGGCTTACCTGCTCCACTGTACAGTGATTCGTCTTTAAATATTAAAGTTCAGTCAAAGAAGCACTTTTTTAAATACTGATGTTTCTATTTGTGATGAAGCACCAATGGCTCTAAAATATGCCTTAGAAGTTATGGATAAGTTATTAAGAGACATAATGAAATGAAATCAAGTTTTTGGTGGAAAAATTGTTATCCTAGGAGGAGGTTTTTCACAAATTTTACCGATAAAAGAACGAGGTACTAGATCAGAAATAATAAATTTACCAATAAAAAATAGTAAATTATGAAAACATTTCCGAAAGAACACATTAATAGAAAATATTAGTGCTTTACCAGAGGAAACAGAATTTGTAAATTTCCTACTCAAAGTTGGTAATGGTGAATTAAATGATATAGATGATAACATCGAAGTACCAGAACATATTATTCAACAAGGCAATATAGATATTGCTGAAGAAATGTATGGTCATTTAATACAACAGAATAAATTTAAGGAGTTGTCGGATTGTTCAATTTTAGCACCTAGAAACGTTGATGTTGATAATATTAATAAGAGAGTGGTACGTCTCTTAGACAGTAAAGGTGAAAAAATATATAAAATATTTATTCTACTGAAAATTGTAATAGTGGAAATTTTTCTGAAGCTTTATTACCAGAATATTTAAAAACTCTCTCTCCACCTTCGTTACCACCACATGAATTACATTTAAGAATTAATTCTGTCGTAATGCTTATTAGAAATCTTAGTATTAATGATGGATTATGTAACGGAACAAGGTTAATTATTATTTTAGAATTGTCACATACTGTAATTAAATGTCAAATATAAACGGGTGATAAAAGTGGAAATGTTGTTTTTCTACATCGAGTAACTTTATATTGTGAAAATTTATATCCGTTTACTTTTAAAAGAACACAGTTTCTTATAAAATTGGCTTTTGCAATGACCATGAACAAATCTCAAGCACATACATTTAACAAAATATTTATTGATTTATGAAAAGATGTTTTTAGTCATGGTCAGATGTATGTTGCATTATCAAGAGTGCGCTCATTTGATTCCGTAAAAATATATTTAGGAGATAATAGAAGTTGTATGTATATAAAAAATTATGTTTATAGTGAAATTTTGGACTCTACTTCATTCAGTTTGATTTGTTAAAAAATTTAATATTTTAGGATTATATCATTTTTTGTAAAACAGTTTATTACAGTTTCAAAACATTTTATGTATCTGTGAAGTAATTCTTTACACACTGTTATATGGACAAATCTCTGGAAACTAACATTTGAATTTAAATTTTTTAAAACAATTTTGTGTGCACAATTTTGATATTTTTAGTATTACATCTTCGACCAAAATAAATTTCATTTTTATTATTGTACAACCATTATTTGGTTGCCTTCTATTTTAAAATATAAATTTTTGGAAAGAAAATAATGTTAGGTTATCTAAATCTGTAACAAGATATACATATACATTTTATCTCCTACACTTAAGTAAGTTAGTTCTCAGTATCACAAAAACATAATTAAACATGAAAATAAATATAATAAACGTCTAATACAACTAATAAGAACAAAATGACAAGAAAAAAAATTAATAAAAATTTTTTACGTTTAATATGTAACATGAAACATATAATAGTAACATAAACTTTTATAATTATTTGATTAGCAGAATTGTTTTGAAAAAATATCGAGGATCTTAATATAACCTTGAAGAAAAACAAACCTTTTTTATGAACGTTAAATATTAACCCATTAACGGCGTTGCAGGTCGAGAACTGGTTAGTGTTGCCAACCCACTTCCCCTACTTTCCTGTATTTTTCCACGTTGATCACTTTTTTAAAAAAATCTAAGCACTTAATCAAAAAAGTGGCTCTGTACCGTAAAATAAAATTAAATAGAGAATTATTAAAAATTTATTTGGTCTTGATACGACGTTTCTACGAGCCACAAAACGATTTTTGCGATGACAATTTACAGATGTAGGTGACTTGATCTGGGGATAAAATGGCCGCACAACAGAAAGGTGGAGTAAAGCGGGTTGCCTACGTAAAGGCATAACGATATTATAAAACAGGGCAGTAACTTTTATTTTGTTGAAAATGATTAAAATAATATTTTGTAATAATAAAAATTAATACAAAAAACATAAATAAAAGGATTTTCGTTTATAAAAATGTACATAATATAAAATATGTTAAAATTAATACAAAAAACATAAATAAAAGGATTTTCGTTTATAAAAATGTACATAATATAAAATATGTTAAATTTAAACAAAAAATATGAAAAACCTTTTTTTTATTTTGTTATTCATTAAAATAATTTTTTAAAAAGATTAAAAATTAAATTGTTATTTAATCCAAATCAAAAAAGTTCTATAGAGTCATTCTATAGAATGACTTTATAGAGCATTTTACAGAGAATTCTATAGCCAATTCTATAGAGTATTCTATAGAATATTTTATAGAATTTGTAAAATGAAATATTTTTTGTGAATATCTGCACGAATTCTATAGACTTTGACTAGAAATATTTTATAGAATTCATGTAGCAATTAAAAAATATATTTTTACATATAAATTCTACAAAATTTATATAGAATATTATATAGAATTCGCTATAGAATACTCTATAGAGTCATTCTATAGAATCATTCTATAGAACTTTTTTTTACTGGTATACCTTTAGAGGTACAATTAATTAAATTGTAATTAATAAAAATATGGAAAATGACAAATATGCAGAATTTTTCGTCCACGAGAAAACGCGGCTTAGCTCCCAAGCGTGAATTTCACAGGGCGAGCGATTGAAGTAGAAGCAGAACGAAAAAATGCATACAAAATAATGTTTTTAATACCTTATATTGTCGAAAGCAATTGACTATAACAACTTCTGACTTTTGCATTCATTCAACAGCATATTAATTAATTTGAAGGTTTTGGAATAAAAAAGATAAATTATGCAAATTAAACTGTCCTCATTTGAAAAAAAAATAATATTGTGTAGTAAATAGTATAAAAAATTATAGATGTAAACAAATCATAATCATGTAATATTCTTTCATTTCATTCTATAATAAGCCAAAAGTTTTTCTTTAAAAGATTTTATTAAACAATTATTATTTTCAAAAAGGATAATATTTATCACAAGAATGCAATTATTAAAAATTTTTTAAATTACTTAAATTCTTGTCAGAAATTCAATTATTTTCAAAGAATCTAAAAAAAATGTGGTCAACATTTCCAATAACCTCTATACAAGTTGGCATTGATAATTTTAAAGTTATTTCTACATTTTTTAACAAAATTTTCAAAAAAGTCTTATTTTCCAAAATTTTTTATTTTTAAAAGTTTAATATCTCTAATGAATATGGACGAAAAATGTTCATTGAGGGCTCAAAAGATGCATCTAAAAAAAACTACAAAATTAGAGAAAAACATTCATAGGTGTCCTAACATTTTTTTAATGTTTGTGTGTGTTATGTACAAAAAGCGTTTTTTTGAAAAATTAAAAATCAAAAAAATATATAGTTAAACTTTATTAACCTGTCTCAAAGTACTCTCATTTTATGACCGCAGATGAGACCTACAATTTAAAAAAATTCAGTCTAAAAGCTCTTCATAATTTATAGATATTTATGAAAATGTGATGTTAACACACACACACACACGGAATGACATTTTGTAAAAATGTCATTTTTGAGCTCCTGAGGTCAAATAACATAAAGATATGTCAAAAAATCGAAGTCGAAAAATTTTGGTAATACAATATTTCCTCTATATGAAAAAGCATAATTAAATCGTATTTCGATATTTCTAATAAAATGTAATAATTTAGGGATAATCGATGTACGATGATAATAGTTTTCAATATTAATATTCAAAGAAGTAATGTTATTTTTTATCCACCATTGTAATTTTTAGGAAACAGAAGTTTATAATACATTCTGATATTTTTAATTGTAAACCCATTAGTTGAAATACTATAAAATGTCAAAAACTTTTAAAAACTAATATTTTTATATTTTGAGAGGGAATCATCATGTCATTTTGTTGCATGGGATTTCGAGATAGCATTATTTTAAATTGGAGAATGAAATAGAATTTTCTTGCATTAATTTGTTAGTTAACTTTATCTTACACTTCTTTCAGAGATAGATTTACACTGAACTGTCGAGTACTTCGGTTGAATTACATAAATTGATTTCATTTTGATTTGACGTTGACCGTGTTTGGGTCGAAACGTCAAAA
Organism: Leptopilina myrica (nomen nudum); assembly: GCA_032872475.1. Lineage (NCBI taxonomy): Eukaryota > Metazoa > Arthropoda > Insecta > Hymenoptera > Figitidae > Leptopilina > Leptopilina myrica (nomen nudum). The sequence goes on along the minus strand of CM065462.1, from coordinate 13,256,386 downwards.
CTTGGAAAAGAGCTTTTGTTTGTAAATTTTTGGATGACTCTTGAAGCGTGTTTAGTAATTCTTATTTTTAAAAAATTCAAGGACTTTTCAAGGTTTTTAAGATCAAAAATAATTTTTTTCAAGGTCAATTTTGGTATTTATAATCGAGTATAACAGAGTAAGTACTGTTTATTAGTTTTCCTTAATAAGTGAGTATTTCAAGTAAAATTTCACTTACTCTCTAAATGTGACTTAGTAAAAAAAATTAGTAATCTTTTTTACTATGTAATTCACATTATTTATTTAATTTAATTCACATTCGCAGGGTGTCTATAACATTTGGGAAACCCGGAAATGTCAGAAAAATTAAAAATATCCTGGAAAAATGGTAATAATTAACATTGCCTTTTCAATTTTGCAAATCTATTCTGTTTTAAAAAGCAATACAAACCGCAGACATACAAACATATTACAATCAAATAGAAAAAAAATTGTCAAGATTTAAATTATCTTTAAAAATAATAAAACTATTCTCAAAAATTCTATTGTTTTCAAAAATTTTAATAAAATTCTAGGCAAAATTTAAATTATTTTCAAAAATGTTCTTCATTTCAATGTTTTTTAATAGGGGAGAGTAGGGCAAACCGGACCGTTGGGTAACCGGACCCCTCTCAATATTTCCGAAATAGCGAAATTGTCAAAAGTGCTATTTAGAAATTTGAAACAACCTTGTGTAGCATACCTTATTTTTTTCAATTTGCCATTTTTTACTTTTGTTTGTGCAACGCTGGGAGCAAAAGTTTTTTTTAGTTTTTTTCTACACTTTTCCGAATTTTTTTAAGGGAATTCTAAGGAAATCGTGAAATATTTCCAAATATTAGGTCTTGGGTTTTGAAGGTACACACCTCAGGAATATTTACCACTAAAAACTTTGATGAATTTGCATAGCGTTTCTTTTTGACAAACATTTATTCTCAAAATGGGTGTGTGGGGCAAACCGAACCGTTTTCGGTGGGACAACCGGCCATAGGATATTTCCATTGAATTATAGTTTCATAAAAATTATTTTTAAATAAAATGTTTCTTTCATTAAAATATTACCTTACAATGATAATTGGACCCTTTAATATTGTTTCTCTGATTATGACAAACATTTTTATTTTTTTTTTAAATCTTTATTTAATTAAAATTTAATCCCGAATTATTATTTTCATTACTACAACCATTGTTTACATGCTTCTTTATGTTTTTTATTATTGTAGATTATGTAAATGCAAAATTATAAATAAAAAACCAAACGGTCCGGTTTACCCCAGGGGGTGGGGCAAACCGGACCGTTTGCAGATTTTTTTAAGTTAACACAGAAACTAAACAATAAAAGATGAAGTATAGGTGTCTCTGGGAAAAAGTTGCGCAATTAAATGATCTTTCAAACAAGCCATCGAAAAATAAAATCGGTTGATTCGTTTAGTCACAAGAATAAAAAACCGTTAGGGGGTCCGGTTTGCCCCACTCTCCCCTATCTATATACTATTTTAATAAAATTGCTTTCAAGAGAATTTAATTATTAAAAAAATTTTAATTACTTTTATAAAATAATAAGCATTTTACAGAAATTCAATCACTTACAATTTTTTTCTACATTTTTTTGCAATAATTCAATTTTTATATTTTTTTAATGACAAACGTTGTAAATAATTCTCCCACGTAATTTATAAGTGTTATAAAATAAAATTTAAGCAGTTTTTTTTGTAATCCTTTAAGTACTATGTCGATTCTTAAAACCAGGAAAAAAATTTTGGAAGGCCTGGAAAACCTGGAAATGTGAGGGAAATTTTTTCCAGATTAATATTGCAGACACCCTGGATTACTAATTTTATTTAGAGACAGACTTTTGCTTTTGAATGAGTAAATTTCACTAATAAATAATCATCTCTACTAATTTTTTAGTGAAATTTAATAATTATGAAGCAAAAAGTCAGTAATTAATTAAAATTAGAAAACATTTTTTATATTCTGTATCGAAAAAAAACAGATACGTATTTTTTTATTTTTGTTTAATTGTCAAAATTTTCGAGTAATGAATTTTCGAAGTTTTGCACTTTTAATTGTAGACCTATATTCAGTAGCTTAAAAGTCCGAAAATGTTTAGTTTAGAAAAAAGTTGTCAAAGAACGAAAGTTTTATTTTTCTTTCGACTTTTAGGAAATTAAAACAAAAATTTTTTTTTTCATTTTTTATTAAAAAAAATATAAAAATTTTATAAACAAATTTAATTTATTTTAACTTTAGGTATGATAAATTTTTAATTTTCTTTTATCAAAACATACCTGTAAATGATAAGAAGTTTTTGCAAAAAGTTTTAGAGTGGGCCTGACTAGTTTAATGGGTTAAAAAAAATAATTAAGCTGCCCGTGCAGGTCGCACGCCCGCGGCACAATGGGATTTTTTTACAATTTACTATTAAAAATTGTTTAGAGCCTACAAATTTAATAATAATCAAAATCCGATAAAATTTGTAGGCTCTAAACAATTTTTAATAGTAAATTGTAAAAAATTCCCATTGTGCCGCGGACGTGCGACCTGCACGCGCAGCTTAATTATTTCTTTTAACCCATTAAACTAGTCAGGCCCATTCTGAAACTTTTTGCAAAAACTTCTTATCATTTAAAGGTATGTTTTGATAAAGAAAAATTAAAAATTTATCAAACCCAAAGTTAAAAAAAATTAATTTGTTTATAAAATTTTTTTATTTTTTTAATAAAAAATGAAAAATTTCGAAAATTCATAACTCGAAAATTTTGACAATTAAACAAAAATAAAAAAATACGTATCTGTTTTTTTTCGATACAGAATAGAAGAAAATGTTTTTGGCCGATTTTAAGAGGTCGACTAAAATCTCACGTGGAATTGTCAAAATGCTTTCTCCCCAAGGAAGCAAATGTTTTCATTATCTTAAAGAGGAAGCAAAGTGTTTATGTAATGAACATCTGGATATACAACTTGTTTATCAAAATTTTTGAAAATATTTGAATTTTTGTTATGAATACTATTATTTTCATGAAAATAATTGAATTTTGTAATGAATTTTATTTAAATTCCTTAAAATAATTGAACTTTGTCCAAGATTATTGTTATTTATTTATAGAGGTTATTGGAAATGTTGACCACATTTTTTTTAGATTCTTTGAAAATAATTGAATTTCTGACAAGAATTTAAGTAATTTAAAAAATTTTTAATAATTGCATTCTTGTAATAAATATTATCCTTTTTGAAAATAATAATTGTTTAATAAAATCTTTTAAAGAAAAACTTTTGGCTTATTATAGAATGAAATGAAAGAATATTACATGATTATGATTTGTTTACATCTATAATTTTTTATACTATTTACTACACAATATTATTTTTTTTTCAAATGAGGACAGTTTAATTTGCATAATTTATCTTTTTTATTCCAAAACCTTCAAATTAATTAATATGCTGTTGAATGAATGCAAAAGTCAGAAGTTGTTATAGTCAATTGCTTTCGACAATATAAGGTATTAAAAACATTATTTTGTATGCATTTTTTCGTTCTGCTTCTACTTCAATCGCTCGCCCTGTGAAATTCACGCTTGGGAGCTAAGCCGCGTTTTCTCGTGGACGAAAAATTCTGCATATTTGTCATTTTCCATATTTTTATTAATTACAATTTAATTAATTGTACCTCTAAAGGTATACCAGTAAAAAAAAGTTCTATAGAATGATTCTATAGAATGACTCTATAGAGTATTCTATAGCGAATTCTATATAATATTCTATATAAATTTTGTAGAATTTATATGTAAAAATATATTTTTTAATTGCTACATGAATTCTATAAAATATTTCTAGTCAAAGTCTATAGAATTCGTGCAGATATTCACAAAAAATATTTCATTTTACAAATTCTATAAAATATTCTATAGAATACTCTATAGAATTGGCTATAGAATTCTCTGTAAAATGCTCTATAAAGTCATTCTATAGAATGACTCTATAGAACTTTTTTGATTTGGATTAAATAACAATTTAATTTTTAATCTTTTTAAAAAATTATTTTAATGAATAACAAAATAAAAAAAAGGTTTTTCATATTTTTTGTTTAAATTTAACATATTTTATATTATGTACATTTTTATAAACGAAAATCCTTTTATTTATGTTTTTTGTATTAATTTTAACATATTTTATATTATGTACATTTTTATAAACGAAAATCCTTTTATTTATGTTTTTTGTATTAATTTTTATTATTACAAAATATTATTTTAATCATTTTCAACAAAATAAAAGTTACTGCCCTGTTTTATAATATCGTTATGCCTTTACGTAGGCAACCCGCTTTACTCCACCTTTCTGTTGTGCGGCCATTTTATCCCCAGATCAAGTCACCTACATCTGTAAATTGTCATCGCAAAAATCGTTTTGTGGCTCGTAGAAACGTCGTATCAAGACCAAATAAATTTTTAATAATTCTCTATTTAATTTTATTTTACGGTACAGAGCCACTTTTTTGATTAAGTGCTTAGATTTTTTTAAAAAAGTGATCAAAGTGGAAAAATACAGGAAAGTAGGGGAAGTGGGTTGGCAACACTAACCAGTTCTCGACCTGCAACGCCGTTAACGCCCAGACGGACGAAAAATTTCAATGGACTTTGAGGACCTGGTTTATTACAACAATGGATACAAAAAAATTGACAAATAATATTTTTAACGTAAAATTTACACCTCCTTCAGATTCAGATGTTAAAATTTGTTTACAACAAATTTTTAAAAAGTTATAAACAATTTTTTCCAAAAAAACACGATTTTTCGAGAAAAAAATTTCTTTTCATCCGTATTTTCACCAGAAAAATGGAAATGGATGCCTTCAAAACATCAAAATATCGCGTCCACGGACCCACGGCTACAAAACCCTGAAGAGGCCAATTTTTTTTCAAAATGGCGGACGACAATAAAGCGGCAAAAACTAAAAAAAATGGCTCACATTTGAAACATAGTGCTCCAACTTTTTTGAGTCCCCGAAATCGACTGAAACTCGTTATTCGGGGGTTATTGGGGTAGCTGATTACGAATATTATGTCAATTTTCCAAAATTCAAAATTGCGGATGCAATATGGGGGACAAATTTAAAAAAAAATTAATTTCAATAAAAAATACACATAATAAGATTCATTCTATATGAAAACAAGAATATAAAACTTTAATTTAAGTAAACTATTTTGTATAGCAATTTGCAACAAGAAGAACACATCTAACACATGTTTAGTGATACATAGAACCAAGAGATAGCGCCAAAGGTACCAAAACTCACAAATTTTCATTATTTTTAACTTTAATTTAACAACAATGAGACATAATGTCTTCTTTTCGAGTAAAAATTCATTAGTGATAAAAGACACACAATGGGAGAAATATATTTTGTTCAAATTGTTTAAGAAAAACTAATGTTAGTAAATTAAATATCATGTGCTACCGAACAGCTGTCACTTATACACTTTGGGAAAAATAAAGTTTTTATTTATTTCTGAATGGCAAATGAGTCTCATCCTGTGTATTTCCCTACTAAATTAAATTTCCCAAATGGAAAAATTATTTTGTTTCGTTGTTTACGAGAAATGGTCGTTGCAGTTTGAGCTGTTGTCAAAAGACCTGTTACAGGAAAACTGTTCATATTTAATTTTTTATGAATAATTTTTTTTAATAATTACAACAAATAAAATACTCATCCTGTGTATTTATGTTAAAAAGTGAGTTTGTCAAATTTATAGGTCATAATATTTTATATTTTCCAAGAAACGGTCGTTGCAGATTTTTAGCCATTGTAGATCTGCACGGAGAGAACATTTATTACATATATTAGGGAGGGTTCATAAACTACGTAGCATGCTAAGGGGGAGGGGGGGGGTTCGGCAAAAGTCTACTCTAGTCTACGTGGCGGAGGGGGGGAGATCAACTCTTACTACGTAGTTAATACATATACACGGAAAAACTTTTTTCAAGAGTCATTACTAAATTTATTCAAGAACTCAGGATATGGGAAAAATTTAGAACTTGTTTTAGAAAAGTTCAATATTCATTAAAGAATTTTCAGGTGTTTTTCTAATGGCTTGGAAATTATTGTTCTTGACGCTGCAACTGAGTTCTTCAGTCTCTGCGCGCTGAAAAAGTCTTGAACTATTTAAGAAAGAAGACGTAGCCTAACCAATAGGTATACAGCGCCATTGGCTTTAAACGCTTTAAAACGATCTAAAACTAAAGTATCGTAACGCGTCCCTGCAGCCGAGTGGCATAAGGCGGAGCGATCTTAAGTCTCGAGGTCTTAAGTTCGACTACTCACGCGGGCAAATTTTTTTCGCTAATTTTACATTTTTCTATTCTTAAACCAGTTCAGGACTTTTTCAAGAAAATTCAACAAGTAGTCCAGAAATTTACTACAGTTATCCCCGAACAGCTTAAAATAATGTTTAAATCTATGGTTTCTACCATTTCTTGTATTATTTACATATCCTGAGTTCTTGAATAAGTTTAGTAATGACTTTTGAAAAAAGGTTTTCCGTGTAAGCTAAAATTAATTTTGCGTCTTTTGAAATTGCGCGGGACCGAATCGTCACAATGGAAGAGGAATTGCCAGTGATAACAGATTTACGGGAATGGTTGGTCTCACCGTTCACTGAAGATTTCTGACAAATTTATAATTTTTAAAAATTTTTTAAAAAAACCTTTAATTTGTTCATTTTTAACCCTCCTTCACACACCTTGGCAAAAATTACGACTTTACACACGTTTAGAGGGAATCCCTCACCACATTGTAAAATAAGCGACATTACGACATAAACAAAGGAATCAACAAAAATTTAATTTTAACACAAACTTACAAATATGTAGTAAATAATTCTAAATTATAAAATTAATAAAATTAATTTTTGGTCTCAAAAATAAAAATTAATTACACGAATGCACATCTTTGAAAGAATTACACTTTACATGTAAAAATATTGTAACATTAACAAATAAGCAAAAAAATCATTAAATAATTTATTTTAATTACCCTGTAAAAAAGAGTATTGGGAGGTACGGGATTCCGCATTGCGAGTGCCTACCTGTCAATGCGGTATTCGCGAAATAGCGCATTGGGTGTCGTGGTGAATGCGGTAATCAAGGGGTCCCAATGCGGTGCAAGTTTTAAGCTTAAAAAAAAGAAAATACTTGACAGGAATAAATAATGAATGACAGTAGAGAAAAATGCTAGGTTAAAGGAATGATAAAATACTAATAGTGAGTGTAAAATTTAAACTTTAAGAGAAAAATGTAAGTTGAACTATCATATATGAGTCCAATGCGGCATAGGCTGCTTTCAATGCGCCACAGCAAAAGAACTTTGACTGGTTTGTATGATGTGAAATAGGTAAACAAACATTTTCTAACACATTTGTCTCCGAACACAGGCACTTTTCACTAAATGTGTCAACGTACAATTGGTCAGCATCTTCTAAATTACAATAATCGAAAATATTGTTTAGATTCATGCAGAAACGCAGTTATAAAATAAAAAATTGGAAAGTAATGTAATGCAAATCGTATGTCAGCTGGGCCACTGTGTTCGCTCGATTCGCTCTGCATGCTTCTGCCCTCTACTCGTGACTTGCACTATGTACCGATTGTGTAATGCATTGAAAGCAGCCTAGACTGCATTGGACTCATATTTGACAGTTCAACTTACATTTTTCTCTTAAAGTTTAAATTTTACACTCACTATTAGTATTTTCTCATTCCTTTAACCTTGCATTTTTCTCCACTGCCATTCATTATTTATTCCTGTCATCTTGGACATCGCTCTTTCGTCAAGGTTTAAATTTTCGATAGAAGTCTTCATCTTTCTCAGAAGAAAATGTTTATCTACTTTGTTTTGGAAGTCGACCGAGTTTGCGTTTAGTTGGTGTGTCATTAATTTTTTTTACAAGTCAGCCATCACTTGGAAAGAGGTAAATATGGTGCTAAACATCGCTTGGCGACAGAGTTTTTTTTCTGAAGGTGTTCCAGCCTGCATTGGATAGGGATAGCTTCAGGGACAAATCGAATATTTGTGATTTCAAGGTCGATGGTTCATTCGAAGTCGTCTGCTCTTTAGTGGTCACTATTTCGTTCAAATTAATAATTTTTTCTTAAGCTTTAAAATGGTGGATCTCCAAAACTGCGATACGACGCTGTACGGATTAATTTCTTTTTTCAATTTTTGGAAGTAAGTGCTCATTATGTTCGTTCATCACGGTCTCAACAAAATCGAAATTTTGAGAAAATATCGGGGTTATGGAGAGAAATTCCCGTCGCCTGAAAACTTGCTTTGATGTTTCAAACCTATCATTCTTCCATGGCAGATTATAAACAAACAGTTCCAATTCTATGTATCGCTCAATCATGTTTATTTTCGTTGTGAATCTGGTTTGCATGTCTTGTATAAGCTGAAGAACTTCATCTTCGGATTATCGCTCATTCATTTAAGATTTTACAAGTCTATCGCTGGCTGGAATGCTCCTTCTCACGAGCGTTACAGTGGATTTAATTCTATCAATGATGTCATTCAATTAATGAAAATAAGAAGATAATAATCCGACGCATGAGCAATAGAGAATATATGCCTTTTAAAGCTGACAATATCGATGAAAGCTTTCTTTATGTTTGCAGCACTATCAAAGATCATTGCAATGATTTTATTAATATAACTGTAATGTTGTATTTCTCTACTATTAAAAGCGATTCTCTTAAATATTCAGCTGTATGTCTTTTGAAAAAAGAGGAATGCAGACCAAACATCCGGATTCTAGTTGTAAACTTATTGATTTTAAAAATAACTAGTTACACCAACGTATCTCTGTTTGAAGCAGTCGATAAAGTTGTCACAAGTCATGGAGTAACATAGGGTACATCGAGTTTCTCGCAAAATTTCTTTTTTTAAATTTGGTATCGCGCTTCTAATCTTCTCGTCATAGTTGTTTTCGATGGTGGACGATGAAGAGAAACCACTGTCTCAATTAAATATAAAAAAACCTTCCTGTTCAATTGTAGATATAGGTAGCATATTTTTGCAGATCAAAAACAATATCGAATTTGTAACACTTTAAGTCATTTGATCTCCAATCTTTATTCATTGTTTGCAAATAAAAGAATTACAAGTAGCTCTAGAATAGAATCTAAAAATATGGAGGATAACTAAACTTGGTTAAACTATTAACTTGAAGATAGTGGACCTAACATCCATTAATTTTCATAATATTAAGTCTTGCAGTTTCTTTTAAAATACTATAATAGTACATTTAATCATGAAATACCTTATTAGCGAGTAAATTATCTACAAAATAACATTCTATGAGTTTTTTTACAAATTAAATTTAAAATGTTCTCCGAATCTAAAACAATACATACAAGATGAAACTGAAGACCCTCTTTAGATAAAATTGTTGTTAATACAAATCTTTTATATGTCCCTTACGAAAAAGTTGACATGTAATTTACAACAGGAATAAGTGTTGTAATTTACGTAACGTTTTTTTGCGACGCCACGAAAAAACACCATCGAGAATGTCAAATTATTTTTAACTTCTCAGGTAACCTAACCAAATTATCAAAACTGATTCGGAGAGATTGTTAACTTGTTTTACCGTTATCAAATTATCAATCAAAAGTTTTAATTAGAAGTAAAAAATAAAATATTTATTTTTTATGGGACAGTATGATATGTATTATAGTTTTTATTTTGTGTCCTTTAACCCCTTAATCTGATTGTCAACAAAAAATTTGCATAGTTTCTCGAATTTTAAAATAATCTTACACGCATAGAAAGATTGGTTAGATGAAATAGGAACATAGCTAACAAGTTTGCTGTCTTATCCAAAAAGTTTGCTATATGACTTCTTAGTTGTGATAGATAATTATTAAAGATTTGACAGCAAAAATCAGTTAAACTATAAACATAATTCTGTTCAAGGTTTTTGTGCCTTGAAGTTCGTACATGATAATGTTCTGTTTGTGTCGTCGAGAAATAACATCACCCAAATTACTGCACTTGTTCATGTCGTACATTACATGTCATATTTTTTCGTAAGGGGTACACTGAACTCTTGCTGTAACGGACTAGATTGTAGATGAAGTGGTGTGCTGGAAAACGGGGACGCTGAGCTCGGCGACTAGCGCCACCAACAAAGTATTATTTTCTAAATTTTGCGGGTGCACAGTCTCTTTACATAAAATCTGTTTGTGTTTTGTGCATTTTCAAAAAATTATTTAGAATCTATGTTTTAAATCTTCATACGGTCCTGAATGTTTTGATGGCCTTGCTTCAAGGGTACTCTTGCTTTCATGGAGCACAGCACATTCGAGTCCATTACAGCAAGAGTTCAGTGTATCTTGTGTCCCCAAATATACCATTTTAATGAATGAACATAATTATTTTTTTTACATCTTTGAAAATAATTTCACTCCTTCTAATGCTCATAATTCATGGCCTAGTAGATTGCATGGAATGATTGGAGTTTATCTTTATAATAAATTTGATAATAAGAGTTATGACTTAATATGTATTTAACATTTTTTGCAGTGATGTAATTAGATTAGATGGAATTTGGGGAATTTCACACACTAGGATGCCAACAGAATCCCGTCCTGGAAATATAGCAATTGTCGCAGGTCTTTATGAAGATCCGAGTGCTCTTTTTAAGGGTTGGAAAGAAAATCCTGTAGATTTTGATTCAGTTTTTAATCAAAGTTATCTAACATGGGGATGGGGCAGTCCGGATATTATATCTCTATTTTCAAAAGGTTAGTTTAAAAAACATACACGCAATACCAAAAATTTTGAAATCTTCTCCTAAATAAATACCCATATAGAAATTGCAGTAGAATAAATAAACATAAATAAAAACAAGATTAAAATATGCTTTGTTTAAAATAAATCATTTATTTATTATTAATACTGGAAGTTCCCTTTCTTACAAAAGTACTTATAATAAAAAGTATTGATTACATTGACATCGAATGCAAATGCTGACATTTAATTTACATAGTTATGAAAATACGATTTCTTAAGTTATTGATAAAAGTACCTAGAGGTACACCGTAGAAATAATGCATTGTGACACTCATTAGCCTCTCTAATTATTCTAACGACCACTGAATTCAATATATGACTATGAATTGACTGTTTGAATAAAGTCGGATTTCTGGAAGATTTTAATGGAACTGTAAAATTTAACAACGGTAATAAAGGTGATCAATTTATAATACCATTGATTGTCTTCTACAAAAAAATAAGTCTGAAAAAAGAAATCTGTTTCTTAAAAGTGGGATACCCAAAACGCATGATAGTTCGTTAGAAAGGTCAACTTCATGATTCCTGTGTGAAAAATAGGTTGGTCCAAAAAAGTAAAACTGAAATTTTAGTGTCTTCACTCCCTAGAATTGTTTTATATTGAAGAAAACAATACCATTATTTTTCCTTATGAAAATAAAAAAATATTTAGAGGTCGCTTAAACCGTTCACAGTTGTTTTCCATGTAAAATGCATGGGGAAAAACTCTTTTTCGTAGAATTGGTATAGAATCCTTAAAAAATAATATTTTTCATTCAGTAAAGTCTATTTCTCTTTAGAAGACTTCAAAGAATAGTGTTAAATTGTTTATTTAATAATTTGTTAATATTAACTATTTTTTATAATGCAACAAAAAAACCCAAAAATTTCAAAAAAATCATTAAAAAATATTTATTACCATTTTTATGAAAGATTTTTCCTAGGTTTTTAATGAATAACACAAATATTGATTTTTATACATTTATACATTTAAAAATTCATGTAATAGTCTAGGAGCCAGCGACAGATTTTGGTTGGTCATTTCCTCCCGGCTGATAATTCGTGAACTTATTAAGGAAGGTGTGACATGAAGCCTCGTGATCGTCAGCTGGCTTATCGTCGGTGGGTTGAGCAGCGTCAGACGTACAAACAAGTAAAAAATTTTGTTTTGTAATTTCCTCCCGATTGAAACTTTGTTAAATGATAGTTGGCACAACATCTCAACATAAAATAATCGTCAGCTGTCTGTAAAGTGGAGATTACCCGTCAGCTGGTCACGTGGACATGTAAAAAAATTTTTTTTCAGTGATTTCCTTTTAATTAAAAATCATTCCAATCATAATTTACATCATAAGGTCTAAATTTTATATTAAATTAAAAATTTTAAGATCTTTTTTTGCTTTTATTCTTAAATTTCTAGAACTTCCTTTGAGAAAACCAGTTTTCCATTACTAGCAAAAGTATCTTATTAAACATAATTCATTCAATTAAAATTATAATATTTAATTCCTTATAAGGGGGCGTAGTTTTTCTCCCTCCTCATAATTAGGCATTTATTCTTTTATCTTTCTTTCATGGAAATATTAGCATTTTTCAAAAAAATGCATCATTATTTTACATTTTTTTATACTTTTTTTACATTAACCTATTTACAAAAATCTTAAATCTACATTTTATTTTTATAAGAAGTAACCTTACATTAATTTTAAATTTATACCTCCAATAAAATAATTTCTAATATAAGATATAACTTAACAATTTCGTTACATTTTATTTTTATAAGAAGTAACCTTACTGAAAACATAATTTTTTTTACATGTTTACGTGACAAGCTGACGGGTTATCCCACACTTTATAGCCAGCTGACGATTATGTTATGTTGAGATGTTGTGCCAACTATCATTTAACAAATTTTTAATCGGGAGGAAATGACAAAAAATTTTTTTTTACATGTTTGTACATCTGACGCTGCACAACGCACCGACGGTAAGCCAGCTGACGATCACGAGACTTCATGTCACACCTTCCTTAATAAGTTCACGAATTATCAGCCGAGAGGAAATGACCAACCAAAATCTGTCGCTGGCTCCTAGACTATAATTTACAATTTGTTTACACAAATTACTATTGTTTAATTTAAACTTTTTATCAAATTGATCTTAAGAGTTACGAGTATTATTTCTCAATTTTGCAACTTTTAAAGCCGAATGTAACCAGTTACTAACAACAAACTGTAAATAATAATTTTACCAATTGTTAAAACAAATTATTATTAATTTTTACTTTTTATGTAATTGAGCTTGCGATTATTTTTCAATTTTACAACTTTTCAGGTCGAATACCTATTTACTCTAGCATTTCTAACTTTGCCTTTGTATCCTGCATCTGTTACTTTATTGTAAAGACAATCAGCAAAAAAATTATTTTTAAAATATATTTTAGGTTTAAATTCCCGTGTAGAAATTTTAAAGGTTGTTTGGCTGGGTTTTTCCAAACCGGGGTGAAACGGTGAACCAATCTGAGATCATGGCGCAAAGCCGATTTGCTGAGCTACCAGACCAGAGTTCGGTCAGATTCTCTGTTTCATGCGGGGTTAGAGCCGGGTTACGGCAATTTCTGCACGAGTTGTATTACATTTTATTAATTGCACTTTATGTGGAGTTAGTGATTGGCGATAATGTGTGTCATTCACTTGTACCCCTTTGTTTGCTTTATTATCATTTAAGCATTTTTCACGAAGAATTTCGTCACCCCATAATATTTGCGCTAATTCTCGTACGAATTTTGAATCTGTTTTCAATTTCATTGTTTCCCATATGTCATTGAAAGCTTTAATATAATAAGGGGAGGAGCGTGCGGTCAGTAAAGCGTAATACTAGTCAGGTTGGAGTTCAAGTTAAATTTAAGTCATTTTATAAATAGAATGTTTTTATAAGCATAGTAACTACGTAAATATTGTTTTAGTTTTACATCCAGCATTTTCAGGTATGCACTTGTTCGTTAAAAATGAATCATTGCAAATATTCCAAATTTTATTTTCAATTTGTATTCTTTTAGAGTAATAAAATAATTTGAAAATTCTTAAATTGATGAATTTATGAAGAAGGTAATAATAGATCAAATACATACCCAATCTTTAGGTCGGTCATAACGATCACCTATACAGTTTTGAGGCCTGTACAAAGGTCTTTCTTGAACAGAAGATGGTTGTTTATTTAGAGGTGGTCTTTGAATCGAAGATAATAGCCTATTAGGCGTTGGTCTTGAATTAAAGATTGGTTTTTATTCACGAGTGGTCCTGAATTTGGAGATGGCTGTCCATTTGAATATATTCGACTTCTTGAATCTACATTTTATAACAATTTTTAATCTTTAGTCAAAAAGTATATTTTTAAAACATTAAACACTTTAAATTAAATTTTTTGGTGTAATAATCGTATAAAGATTTAGTAAATATTGTATAATTAATCATTTTTATAAAACACATTTTTTCAGACTCGAAAACAAAAACTTACCATTACTTAAACTGAGATCAATTTCATCATTCGAATGAACCGAATCAGTATCCGTTAACTTCATCGCGTTTAAATTACTTAAAGATCTATCTAAATTAAATGGTCCACTTCCCTTGTTTTCTGCAACTTTAGCAGTATTTCCATCTAAATCACTGAAAGATTCATCTGAATCAATTAACTCTTTACGGTTTTCCTTAAGGTATTTCGGTTCATCGTCTAAAGTAAATGAAGTTTGGTTAAATAAATTAAATCTACACGATAAGTCGGTTTCATTTACAAAAATTGTAAAAAACGGTTGTTTATACATGTCCTCATTGAAAAAAATAAACGTTCTGACAATTGTTTTGCATTTGAAAAAAATGGAGATTACATAAAAATAAATGATTTTATTGCAGACTCGGTTAATCAAAAAGATTTTACCGTCATTCAAAAATTAAAAGTAGTAAATGCTTTTGAAGATGCATGTGGCATGCTAAAAAAAATTGTTGCAATCTCAACCGAACAGTCAACAGTACCAACCACATATATTTCCAAAGTATGTGTACATATGGAAGTCAGTGACGTTATGTATATTTGCGCTGTGCCAAATCTACATTATTATTAAATAAAAAGAGGATGATATAATAAACGTATCTCAAAAATGTTTAAATCGTTAAAAATAAAATTGATTTTACTTTAAAATTCTTACTTACTAAATCTTTATTACGTAACTGACTGACTTGTAAGGTTTGTAAACTTATGAATTTCTGTTTAACTAACTAACTTTAAAATTAGGTTATCATAAAATTATAAAAAAGAAACTTTGGCTTATACAACTATTTTATCAGTTGAAAGTTTGCGTAAAAAAATTTTATAATTGCTCCTTTTATTAATTAGACTTTTATATAAAATCATATTATATTCAATGTTCTTTAGATCATTTTAACATTTATAACCTTTAAATGAGATCAAATGACTATTGGTGCATTTGCACAAACGGGGATAAACAGGCGTCTCCGAATTTTAACTGTTTTGATTGTTTAAAATTTAGCCCCAATCTCCCCTAACACTGCAAAAATATGTATCTTTTTTGATATATTAAAATAAGACGTAAGATTGAAAAGTGTTATCTTACATCTTAATATAAGATGTTTATTAAAGTATTTTACTGATACCTAAGATGCTTTATACGTTTTAGCAGTGATTAAAAAATTTATTTTACCTCAGACAACTAAGTTACATTGGCAAGTTTTTTAAAGTATCTTAAATTAAGATGTTTTTGGCGCGATAAGATGTATAGCGATACAGTTAATTATGTATCGTAAGATGCAACAAAAATGTTAGTTACTATAAAGTAAGAAGCATAAAGTGTTATCAATAAGAGCCTACAGTTAACCCTACATTTTTTTCTAAAAAGAATTAACAAGAATTAATAAAAATGAATGAATGAATTAATTTTTCAAAGCAAAACCTACCGAAAACAAACAGGTCAAAATTTTTTTTACTCTATTGTGTAAAAGTTACAATTTTTTAGAAAACTCATTGTTTATATTTAACCAATCCCCTCCCTTCTCTACAATTATTTATAAAATTTCATACCCGTGTAGAAATTGAAAATAGGCTTCAATAAGGACCTGAATAGATGCCATTTCGCAAGTAAGGCGCAAACTAAGAAAATTTGTCAGGACCTGTCCAATTTCGTCACGCTTGAAATTTCAGGTGATGATGTGGGAAAATAGAGAGTTTCCAATTAGATCGACTTGTCAGTGCCTGAGTAGAATATCAGAATGTGTGAATTAAACTAGAGGCATTCTAGTCAGGGCCTGATTGAAATATTTAATAGGGACATAAATAGATCCAGTTAAATTTCCCTATCTAAAAAGAGGGCATATTCTAGTCAGTGCCCGGTTATCACTTATCTAAAAATTTCTAATGTGGTTTGCCTTACTTATTCCTTATTAGTGCCCCTTTTCAAATAAGGCGAAGTAGGGAAATTTCTACACGAGTAGGGTCAGTCCATTATGTTTCACCTAAAGTCGTTGCGGCCTATTTTTGGAAAAATCTGATACTTTGTATTAATTACCTTTAATATCCTTTAATTATTTTTATAAATTTTTTGCATTTTATTTGGAATCTTAATTTGTAAGTTAAGTTACACGGAAAATAGGTTAGTTTCACATCTGTGAAAATTTAATAAAGAAGCAATGAAATAATTTAGCTAGTATAATTTTTTTATTTAAATCTATTCAAAATAGTCGAATTAACTTATAGTAATAGAATACTACACTAAAAAAAATGGATATTGAGCTTTAATATCTAGATATTAACGGTCAATATCTGTGACAGTCAAATAAATAAACATCTTAGATGTTTAAATTTAATATCCACAGATATTGGAAAATACATGTTCACACATAACCTCAAATTTGTAGATTATACCAGTTAGCATCTGAAATATTAAACCATAACATCTAGATGTTATGAAATACCATCTTTTCTTAATATCTAGTATATTAAGATTTTTATCATCTAATTTTCTCAGCGTATGTAAAAATTATCCAAATAGGGTCAGAATTTCTCAAACGAATCACCTAAAACTAAAAAATTTTCTTTTTGAATTAAAATAATTTGTTTTGACTCTTCATATGGTTAAAAAAAATCCCAGAAAATATTAAGCCAAAACAATTTTTTGTAAAAGTTTATATTTTTTTTGTTACTCAAAGTTAACAATTTACAATATTTTTAGAAAAAATCATGTTTATTTTTTTATTTTTTCATTGCAGATGATTGAAATCAATTTAAATTAGTCCAGATAACCACCAGCCAAATAATAATGTATAATACAATTTATTTAAATTATTTCAAACAATGTGAATTAACAAATAGATAACTTTGGTTCTTTTTTATAAACAAATTTTATTTTTGCTCTTCGGTTTAAACTTACAAGCTCGACATTTACATGCGCTGAAAGCTTGTTTCATAATCTTTCTAACGATATATATATTACTTTTTGTTTATGTCAATCCATGTTAGTTTTATTTAGCGATTTCGGACGGACTCACCTTAGTCTTTTTGGTCCTGCCGGATGGACGTTGGAAGTTCTATCATTAATATTAAATACTTTCAATGTACTTTCATATTATGTGATGGCTCTCCAATTTTATAATGAAGAAATATATATAATTCTACCTTCAATGTTGAGCGTTTTAGGATTTTGGGAGATTTTAAACACACACATTTCTCAGGTGCTAAACGAAAAATTCCATTTCTGGTCTAAATATTTAAGTTAGACCTTCTTCTTCACCCTGTCAAATTTTGGCGATGGAGAACGAGCTACTTTCTAGTTTTATTGAGTTTGAAAAATCTTCTTTGAGAAACGAATTTGAGGGTTAAATTGCAAGTAGTTTAATAAAGCTGAAGTTGGCCGTCTTAATTAGAGTGGGGTAAAAAAGCCATATTTTTTCATTCGATGCTATAAAATCTGTATTTAATTTTTTTTTCTCAAATTTCCAATTAGTATTGAAAGGTTGGTTATTAAGCTTGAAAATTCATGACGGAAATATTTTTTATCTCATGAATGGGCTAAGACATAAGAGTTTTATGAAAGCACTGCAAGTAGCTTTCATAAACCCCCCAATTTTAGCAAAATTTAATAGGTATTAATTTTGGTATTTTTATAGTTTTCCTTTAATTATATGACAAACAATCTTATTTTTAAAATATTCTAATAATTTTAACAAAGTTTTTATTAAAGAAAATTGAATATTATGTTAAGCTTACCTGTTTTCGATTTACACTGACAATTTTTCATACTTTTTTAAAAGTTTTTTTTTAGTTTTACCACAGATACCATATTTCGTTCGAACAGTTTATTCGTTGTTTATTTTTTAAATGTACTTTAAACTATTTTTTCGTTGTATTTCATTAATTTTATTCAATAAACACTAGAAATTTTGTAAAATAAGCAGGTTAGTTTAAACAAAAAAACAAATGAATCTTACATAATTAATATTCAATGGATTTTTGTCTCTGGATTTTTTATACCCAAGGCCAGTTTTTCAAAAAGCTAAAATAAATTTTTAATTCAGTTCAATTTGCAAAAATTAACATTGTATGCGTTTTCAGTATACTTTTCTTCTTATGTACAAACATATACTTTTATTATCTGCTCATTTAATCAGCTTGAAATATGTTTGAAAAGTTCATCGAAATGTTTTGAAAAATGCAACTCAAAAATTAAAATTACAATAAAAACTATATTACTATAGATACAACATCCAAACTAGAATCAAAAGTTGCGTATTACATAATAGTATTTATATTCTAAACGGCTGATAAATCGGCTTAATAGTTTTTTAATAAAACTCAAACGGCTTTTTTACACCTTGGCTTTTTCACCTCACTCAACCTTATATTTTTTTCAATTATTATTTATGTTTCGTATTGATGTAATATTTTATTTTAATTAAATATATTAATAAATTATTTTTGAAATGTAGTAGGTGTTTTTAATATTAAAGATTTTAAAAACGAGTACATGAATGAGATAGTTGTAATCTTCTGTTAATAGAGAAAACTGTTCTTATAACCATAATTTATAACCTTAACATTTATGTCATTCATACAACTTTATTGAAAGGCATTAGAGTGTTAAACGTGTTATGTTATTTACTAAAAATGCAGTGTTCTGTAGGAGTTTATTTTAAAGATTCATGCAAGAACGAAAAAAACCGATTCTACAAGTAATAAAGGATAAATACAGCGAGTCTGATGAGATTATTTTAAAATTAAGAACTAGTAATGAAATTTCCACAATTTGTGAAAAACATGTATATAAATATTTTCTTCATTATTCTCAAACTTTTGGACGACAATGCTGTGACCCTTTTAATATTCACAAATTAAACATTAAAAATGTATTAAGAAAGATAAGATTTTGCAGAAAGGAATAATTTTTTTAAATTAATACCTGGTCTAAGTATTTATTTCACTTGTAGAAGAAAAGTATTTGATAATAAAATTAAAAATGTTGATGAACTCGATGCAATTAACGATCCCACGTTTGAACTTCAATTTTATGAATTTTTTAAATTTCAATATTTATTAACGTTCTCTTCATATTAGTGGTGATCACAAAATCAAATACACAATAATAGGTATGTTTTTTATAAATGTAGAGAGGGTTTACGTGACTCGTTGAAAGAAGATATAATTGATTTTTACGAAAGGGGCGAATATAGTAGAATGTGTCCGGGAACAAAATATTATATTTCCATGAGAAATTAATTTGGAGTCAAAGAAAAAAAAATTGGACAAGTGCGAGTTGAACTCGCACTGCAATGGCGGGTTCCGTACATAAATAT
Source organism: Leptopilina myrica (nomen nudum) (assembly GCA_032872475.1). Lineage (NCBI taxonomy): Eukaryota > Metazoa > Arthropoda > Insecta > Hymenoptera > Figitidae > Leptopilina > Leptopilina myrica (nomen nudum). The sequence continues at coordinate 13,236,682 of CM065462.1, read as the reverse complement.
TAAAACAATACTTGCAACATTCATCAATAAATGGTAGAATTAAAATAAACAATTAAAAAAATATATTAAAATCATTTGATAAAAAAAAATAATTAAAACAAAATTAAAGTATTGTATAGGGGAGGGTGGTCCCATACCGACCCCCTTATGTTTCTTAAAGATGGTACCACTAAAAAATTCTCCAGTACCATAAATAGAACACTTTCACAACACCAACAACTTGGCCACAGGTTTTGTCAATGCGTTTGATTTTATTTTGGAGATTTAAGCAATATTAGATTTTAGCATTGGTTAGATTAATTTTTGACCTATACGGATTTCGAGGCGTAACATTCACATAAGGTGAGGATATGTTTTGCATATTTACTTTTATTTTTTAGGAATTTATAAAATATTTTACTAGCAATCGCAGCACATATTACTTAACTTTAATCCTCTTTTGGTTAAATATTTTATTCATTGTCAGTTGTAAAATGTTCTTGACAAGGCGATATGAATTAAGAAACGTTGTACTTTTCGACATCTTTGGAAGCACTTAAGTACAAAAACGAAAAAAGATTAATAACAAATTTCGTATATATTTTATTAAAAATAGAGCGAAAATTAAAACAGGCAAAACCATTGCTGCTTTTATATTGGAAATTTAGATACTGTTTAACAATATATATTTATTATTATTTCAAAGAAGGCCTTAAAATTTATTTAAATAAAGTAATAATATTAATTCAAGTATAACTATGTCAACATAACTTGTAGACATAAATAATTTCAGAAGAAAGTTACTAATGATTCATTTATTTACCTTTTTGTTCAGAAAAAGGTCCAAAAATGTATTTAAATTGAGTCAAAATAATTTAATAGTTAATTACAGACTGTTGAATTTTATTTTAATTACTATCAGAATTTGATATCTTAATTTTTTTTGAGATTTCCCCCCCAAAAAATAGGGGTCGGTTTCGGACCACCCATTTTGAGAAAGTTAAAAACGTAAAGCACAACGCACAAAATGTTCAGAAATTGGCTTTCGGCCAAATTGGTTGAAACTTCAGGAAGATGTTCTTTGAGATGTTCTGAACAAATTATGTATTAGTCAATTTGCCCCTAAAAGAATATTTTTCGAGATACAGAGGGTAAAAGTGAGGAAAATATAAAAACGTAAAGTACTCACATTTTAGTCATTCTGAGGTGGTTTTGTGTAACTTTACTCATCTGATTAACTTTTAGAAATATATTTTTTAAAAGATATTCTAAAGATATTTTAAAGGCAAACTTAAATATGTCTTACTCAAATTCTATGTCTGTCCTGAAGACGTTCAATTGCACCATATGTATATTTTCAGGAAGTATTTGTGACATGCACGGGACATGTTAAGGGCATTTTAAGACATGATTTAGTCATTCTCACGATACACTGAGGACAGTTAAGGACATGTTTAGGACATTTTCTTATTTACGACAATAACAGAAGTTTTATTCTGTAACTTCACTTCACATTCATATTAAACACTCTGTAATGATATGGCATTATTTTTAACGTCAGAATTTCAAAGTTTATGAAAGAGTAAAATTCATTCATTTTTGTACGCGAAATATATCTATATATATTACTGAGCTCACTGCTCGGCGGACAGGTAGAGAGTACCGATAGCGCACCCATTGCCGCGCATCACGTGGGTCTCTCTCACCTCACGCTACACCTCTTGTGGGCCCAGCGATCTATAATACTTGGTTGCACATTCGTTTTCATCAGTTTGCCTACGACCGGACTCGGGGCTTGCTCCGAGGCCGATCGACAGCAGCTCACACTCGATCCGTTCACCGGCTCTCGAAAATTCCTAGAAGGAGTTGTATAGAGACTTCGGGAGCTAACGAGTCTCTGTAACACCCTTCGCTTTCTCAATGATAATTTTTTACCTGGTGCAAGGTAGACCGTGTGGAGCTCCACCGTGTATGCTTTGTACCCTTTCCACCTTAGTCTTGTTCGAACGTGGGGAGCTAACCCGGGACGATGAGACATCTATGTTAATTTTTACCATCCTTACACACACACAAATGCACAATTCCCCTGTTGAACTGAGGAGCTAATCGTTCAACAGAGATGACACTTTACACCTGGACAACTTAGCCTTGAGGAGCTAATCAGGTCAGGATGTCCAGAACATACATGAATCTTACACTATCTTCGCGACGGGCATGAATTTCGACCGTAGATCGAAATCTAGTTCTTTTCGGTAAATTCATAATTTCCGACCTAGCGTGCACGACCCTAGTTTCCGTCCGCGCGCGTAGTTGGGGTTTGTAATTCTAGAATCAACCCAGTAAAGATTCGCTTTTATTATTTTGTATTTTTTAAATAGTGTGTAATTAACATTGGTAAATTATTTTCAGTTCAAGCGCGATTGAGAATGCGGAGGAAAATGAATGAGAGAGTGAACTGGCGGACGCGCCATTATTTTGTTTAAAGAAAATTATATTCTTTTAAAATTAGTTTGTTTCTTAGTACTTTATTTTACTGGTTGTTATTTAATATTCAAATTTTAGTTTATTAATTAAATTATCCAATTCTTTCTTTATTAATTTTTCTTTGCATTGTATCGAGTCAGTTTTATTATTTTTATATTTTTATTGTAATTTTATGGTTTAAATTTAATTTGTTAATTATTAATTTTTTTATTATTTCTATTTTATTTTGTTAAATATATTTACTTTCGAAGGTTTAAATTATGTTTTATTATTTTGATTTTACCTTTTCACAAATTTCTCTTAAATTAGTATTTGTAATAGATGGCGCTTGCGTCACTGTAAATTGATAGAATTTACTTTACTAAAGACCCGGACTCCATCCGGCGAGCAAATCCTTAATGGCAAAAATTAAGATCATTACAACTCTTACTTCTTAATTATATACTGTCACTAAAATATCATCTGATTTCTTATTTTGTAATTTCTATCCTAATCTTACATTACTATTCTGTTAATGTGACGTTTAATTCCCTCTTACCTCGTAATTATACATTTAATTAACTCTCCCTCTTTCTTCATTGTCATTCTTTATACAAATAAGCTGCACTGACACTAAAAGTTAATCACATTTTTCTTTTATTCACTATTATCCTAATCTTACATTATTATCCAGTCATTCTGACGTTTATTTCACTCTTAAATCGCATTTATTTTACTCTTACTTATTCTTCACTGTCATTCTTACTTCGAGTAAACGAGGCGCATGAAAAGACCCTAAACCAGACTTGTTAGAAATGTTATTTAATAGAATTTTATTACCTAGAATATCATTTTAGTAGAATGTATTAATGTTAGAATAATAGCTTGTCCGAAAGAAAAGTAGAAAGAATTTTAATTTAGTAGAATATTTATTAGTCCGAATTATAATCTGACAGAAAGTCAATTTGATCGAATTTCAATTTTCCAGAAATCTAATTTAACCGAATATCAATATATGCGAATCGTTTTTTCGTAAAATCGTAATTTTACAGAAGCGTAATTAAATAGAATCTAAATGTTGCCGAAAATCTTTTTGATAGAAATCTACTTTATCAGAATGTACATGTGTTCGAATATTAATTTACTAGAAATTCAACTTATCCTAAAATCAATTTGATAGAATTATTTCGGCGCGAATTTTAAAATTGACCAATCAGAAATTATCAAGAAAATTGTGATTGGTCAATTTTAAAATTCGCGCCGAAATAATTCTATCAAATTGATTTTCGGATAAGTTGAATTTCTAGTAAATTAATATTCGAACACATGTACATTCTGATAAAGTAGATTTGTATCAAAAAGATTTTCGGCAATATTTAAATTCTATTTAGTTACGCTTCTGTAAAATTACGATTCTACGAAAAAACGATTCGCATAAATTGATATTCGGTTAAATTAGATTTCTGGAAAATTGAAATTCGATCAAATTGACTTTCTGTCAGATTATAATTCGGACTAATAAATATTCTACTAAATTAAAATTCTTTCTACTTTTCTTTCGGACAAGCTATTATTCTAACATTAATACATTCTACTAAAATGATATTCTAGGTAATAAAATTCTATTAAATAACATTTCTAACAAGTCTGGTTTAGGGTCTTTTCATGCGCCTCCGAGTAAACTTCACTGATACTCAAAGTTAATCAGATAAGTAAAGTTAGACAAAAGCACCTCAGAATGTTGTGACGTGGATTTTTAATATCCCCGTCATAATAATAATTACGGGATTCGCCGAAAACTTATTTCCTTTTTTTTTACATATAAAATAAAGAATCGAGAATTAACAAAATGAGAAACTTTTTCTTAAACGTTTATTAAAAATTAATTAACCAAGCTCGGACTCAAAATGCACATCTTGTAAGAAATTTATTTTGAATCATCATTGTAAATATCTTCTCTACCATTTGATTGGTAGGAACAACAACAATTTTTATTGTAAGAATTTATATTTTCTTGTTGGAACGAGAAGAGTTACACTTCTGGAAAATGTAATCATTGTATTTAAATTCAAAAATGCCAAAGAACCCGCGACAAGAATCCAGTCGATCAAAATGTATTGTCGAAGACGAATGGCTGAACAACCAGGCCCAAGGAAAGTATCGAGACCAATATTGGTGTTGCCATCTTCATGCCACAGGGCGTACCATAGTGGGCATGAACGAGTCTCCGTGCACGAGGCCGGCACGTCACGAAGCTTGGGTCAGTTCGAGCTTGGTACTAAAGACGCGAAGTACACGCTTTTCTCCGGAATATCTTTTGCCGAAAGAAATAATTAAATTAAAAGAAACTATGGAGTACTTGGCAGTGATCGCCAAATTAAATGGTCAGTGATCATCCTCACTATGTCTGGCTGACGCTTCCTGGACTACCAGGTATACCAGGTAGCCGGAAAATCGCCTGGTTTCACCGGTCATTGTAACGACGCCAGAAGTGCGGATTCTCTCTCTTTCTATTTGTGAATAGTTATAATTAATAAATTTAAAAATACAATAAGTCGCATTGAACTTTGTAGTTTAAATTAATTTGTTTTCGAGTCAGTGCCTTTTCTCTTTCCTCACCACGAAAATTCACGGCCTTGAGATATTTATCAAATAAAGTTTGTGCGTTAAATTGTGAGCTCGGAAAACGAGCTAGCCCGGGAGTGCTCACAATTTTACACTACGGCTGCGGAGGTGCGGGTAGAATCCCTACCTGGCGCTGGAGAAATTCTCCTAAACGGATCGCCGTTGGCCGTGTATAAGTTCAAAGTGTGGAACTTATATACTCTTCTTCAAAGAAGTATCATCGCCGCTATTTTTGCAACACTTTTCTCAGTGGGATTATCCACTTGCCTCGTGACGAGAAAAAGTTTTACAATGTCTAGAATGTGAGTAATTTACGTTTTTATATTTTTCTCACTTTTACCCACTGTAACTCAAAAAATATTCTTTCAGGGTCAAATTAACCCATACATAATTTGTTCAGAACATCTCAAAGAACATCTTCCTGAAGTTTCAACCAATTTGACCGAAAGCCAATTTCTGTACATTTTGTGCGTTGTCCTTTTCGCTTTTTCTTTAGATCTTTCATTAATGATAATTAGAAACCTCGGCAATCTTCAGAAAACATTTAAAAATAGTTCCTTTACTAAAAAAAATTTAGAGAAAAACATAGAAACACATTTTTGGCACATTTTTAGCCTTTGCACTTTAGGGGGTCGATATGGGACCACCCTCCCCTACCGCAATCAATATTGGGTATTTTGTAAAAAAAATTCCTTTTAAATTTAATTTCTTTAATTTATTAAACTTTTAACATTATTCATTTATAATTTAATTAATTGTGTATTTAATAATTTATTTATAACTATTTTATCTTTTCAAAAATAACTAATATATTTTTTTATATCAAACGGAAAAAAATTGTAATTAATTTTTTAATTTATCATTTTAAGTTTAAAATTAATGTTCTCTTTAAAAAATTTTATGTTTAATTATAATTTTGTTCTTTATCTAACTTTCTACTTAATATATTATATTTTAAAAAATTAAAAATATTTTATTTTAAATGAAACAAAATTTTTTTTTATAATTCAAGGGTTAGGTATTTGAAAATAATTATTAAAAAATTTAAAACAATACAATAACGCTTACCAAATATGAAAAAGGCTTCGGAGATAAATAGTTTGTCAAATAAAAAATTTACGTTTCTATTAAATTTAAAAATATTGAAACATAATTTAACAAATTTTTTGGGCTACAACTTCAAATATTTATATATAGATTACGTTTAATTAAAAACAGTTTTAAAATATGATGTTATTAACTGAAAAACGAGGCTTCGGAGATGAATTTGGATTTTTACTCCCATTGCCAGTAATTTTTAATTAATTATTTAAAAAATTTATTTCATTTTATTTAAACTAAATATTAGTGAAAAATAAACAGTAGATTCTAAGCTTGAATTTGATATATATTTAGACTATATTACAACATTTTTAGTAATATTAAAAAATAATTAAAAATATGTATCATATTTAACCAAAGAGTCAGAATTTCTAAAAGGAGCCACCCAAAACCTTTTAATTTTTTTTCGTACTAATGTGGTTATTTTAATAGTATTTTATATAAGAAATCATACTACCAAAGGATTTTGCAAAAAAAATTTTTTTGTTAATGTTATTAACTATTGAAAATTTTAAACGTATTTAATTGAAAAATGAATTTCTCAAAAACTTATTTATCGATTTTAATTTTTCAAGTTGCATTTTATTTGTCTTAAAATGAAGTATAACTGACAATATTTTCAGATAAAAATATTTAATTTTAGTGCAAAATGCAATTGTTTATTTATAAATAATTAAAAATAAATAGTGTTCTGGATGATATTTCAAGTTGAAAAAATTATTTAAATGTTCTTAATAAACCACTAAAAAATATCTCGTTGAAAAAAAATGGCACGAAGTTTTAAATTGCTTAATTTTAAGCATTTGTGCCGCGGTGCAGTGCGCGACTTTGGTCCTTATTGAGCGTTCGCGCGCGTGTTATTGTTTCTGATCGCTGAAACGACTGCGCTTCTCAAACACTACATCTGTGTTGGAAATAAATTTATTTTAATGTAATTTTTACATTTTATTTCTTTTTAATGGAACATTTAATTAATTCTTTTTGTTGAATGGTAATTACAGATGTGTTGCATAAATTGTTAAAATATAGAATTGTTAAATTTTCTTTGAATTAAAAAAAAAAATGTGCGAACTAGAGTTAAAATTTGGATTGTATTTAAACATTTTTAACAATAATTCCAAATGTAAACTATTCTTTAGAAACAGTTCTGTTTCTAAAATAAAATAATAAAATGAATAGTTTAGCATTTATTTTCTCCGATAAATTTCGAATTCTAATCAATCGATTAAAATCATAAAAACAGGCCTCGGATCCACTTTAAGACGCAAATATAATAGTCGCTTATTTAGTAACAAAAAAAAGTTGTTTACTTTATTCAGTATTATCACAAAAATTCTTTAAACTTTCTTAATTTTAATTAGTAAAAATGTTTGATGATTTGACTTTTTGCTTTAAAATTAATAAACAAAATGAAATTTCATATAGAATTTAACATATAAAAAATTTTTTTGGAATGAATCAGAATATTCATCACGGTAAAAATGTTCACTAATTTCACTTTTTAATTAATAAATTTTACTAATAAATTAGTAAAAATAACTAGAACATTATTGTTATAATTTAATTCCAAATGTAAACTATTCTATTCTTTAGAAATTTTAACTCTAGTTCGTCCATTATTGTTTTTTAATTTCAAAGAAAATTCAACAATTCTATTTTTAAACAATTTATGCAACACATCTGTAATTACCATTTAACAAAAAAAAAATTAATTAAATGTTTCATTAAAAAAAATTAAATGTAAAAATTACGTTAAAATAAATTTATTTCCAACATAGATGTAGTGTTTGAGAAGCACAGTCGTTTCAGCGATCAGAAACAATAACACGCGCGCGAACGCTAAATACGGACCAGAGTCGCGCACTGCACCGCGGCACAAATGCTTAAAATTAAGCAATTTAAAACTTCATGCCATTTTTTTTCAACGAGATATTTTTTAGTGGTTTATTAAGAACATTTAAATAATTTTTTCAACTTGAAATATCATCCAGAACACTATTTATTTTTAATTATTTATAAATAAACAATTGCATTTTGCACTAAAATTAAATATTTTTATCTGAAAATATTGTCAGTTATACTTCATTTTAAGACAAATAAAATGCAACTTGAAAAATTAAAATCGATAAATAAGTTTTTGAGAAATTCATTTTTCAATTAAATACGTTTAAAATTTTCAATAGTTAATAACATTAACAAAAAATTTTTTTTTGCAAAATCCTTTGGTAGTATGATTTCTTATATAAAATACTATTAAAATAACCACATTAGTACGAAAAAAAATTAAAAGGTTTTGGGTGGCTCCTTTCAGGAATTCTGACTCCAAAACCAAAAGACGAAATGAAATAAATTTTTTTACTAAGAAAAACATTAAATTTTAACATTACAAGATTATGTAAAGATAAATAATGTTTTGTAGATTATGGATAAATTTTTTTGGAAATTTATACTCAACAAACCATCAATAAAAAGTTCTGCAAATATTAAGTTTTACGTTGGAGACACTTGAAGTGGTCCCTTTTAGGAGAATCACCTATAAGACCCCTTAAATGAAGAAGTTCTTATTTAATATGCCTTCCCCCACAGCACCGAAACTTTCAGAAATATTTAATAAACTTTTAGGAAATTTTTGGTACTGTGGGGGTGTTATTTCTTGCAACCGCGTGCAGCGACACTTATAGTATCCACACTTTCAATTGTAAATAGAACCGATAAAAAAGTTTTTATAAATAATTATTAATAGTTATGAAAAGTAATAATTTTACTATTAGGAAAAAATGGAAACTTTATTGGAAAGAGTTATTCTGCTAGTTGGCAAGATTTTGATCCCTCATCATCAACTATCAGGTTGGATTCCTGGGTATTTGAACAGTGTCTACAATGGTTTAATAATGATGCAGATAGTGTCAAAGATAAAGACAAAATTATTATTTTTTTTCATCTTTTGGGATGTGATACTGCCGGTCACGTTAGTAAGCCACACTCTAGGTAAGTTATGTTCTTGTACATTTTTTATAATCTACATAAATAATAACTCTACTCAATTTTTAAATTATATAATCACGCAGAAAAACTGTATTGAAAATTTTGGAGTTCACTAAAGGTACAACTTAATCTAACCTTAAAAACTAGCGACATATCTTCACTCGTTAACGCTTGATTGGTTATATATGAACCTATTTGTTTTTATTTATTTAAACTGAATAAATATTTAAATTTATATTATTAAATAAATAGTTATTTGTACCAAATAAAAATTACTTTACCGTATGTCACACACTTTACAAAAATGTACACCATTATAAACGTTTAGAGGAAATACCTCACCACATTGTTAAATAAGCGTCATTACAACATAAACTAAGGAATCAACAAAAATTTTATTTTAACGTAAACTTACAAATATGAAGTGAATTATTAAACAAGTTGTTAATTCTACGAACGTTTAGCTTCCTCAAAATAATATACACCAATTGTTCAATCTTTTAAAATTTTACCTTTTTTTGAAAAATATAAATAGCGTTTACTTTTATACATTTTGATGAAATATATACTTTATGTACATCAATCGATTCGTTTTAATGTCAGAAACGTAATTTTGACCAGAATTAATGAAAATATTAATAAAAAAAAAGTTATTTCAAAAAATACAAAAAAAATTTTTTTCAATTTTTGAAAAAATTGTATAAAGAATTTTTTTTAGATATATTCAGAAATCCTTGTGTCAGATTTTAGGTATTAATGACTGCAATAAACCTGCAAAATTTTAGGACATTCCAATAAAATTTGTCCAAGATATTTTGTACACAATATTTTGTGACATACACACACATACACATATGTGCCCTGACGCAGTGAAAGGTACCTTACGACCTCAAAAATTAATTTTTAGTTATTAATGACATTATATTAAATGAAAAAATCTAGATAGAATGGTATCAAGAATTCAAAATCAATTTTTTTGAACGTAAGGTCCCTTTCACCGCGTCAGGGCATATATACATACATACATCTGGAGATTTGCTCAGAATTGAATATACATATTACAGAAAATGTATATATATATATATATATATATTATGTAATATACATATTACAGAAAATTATGAAAAAATCTTCTATTTCGCAAATATGTATACCACTCGTTGTCGCTATAATTTTCCTGTAATCTGCACTTAAAACTAAAGATCGCTACCGAATTTCAGTTCACCAGGTTGAGATTTGTAGAAGTTAAAGGGAGGGACAGGGTAATTTTTTACAATTTTTTTGAAAAAATTCACTTTCTTTCCCTTCCTCTTCACAAATATGTAGGCCAATCGTTGCCATTTCAGCTTATATGTCACATACGTAAAGACGTTAGAAGTAACCTGAAGAATCCTATATAAGAAATCTCTATTCGATAATCTCTCGAAGCTCTGTAACGTAACGCGTATCCCATTGGTCAAAGTATGATGATTTCTCATCTCCCTCATGCATGCACATTAAACGTAGACACAGATACGATTTAACTTTCTCTTTTTTCATTATGTGTTTATCGTAGAAGGAGGCTCAGAAGATAATGATAAGTTCTATTTTAGAAATGAACTTACCGACACATGAAAATGAAAAAGGGCGCTACAGTCTAATGTACATTTCGAGTTTTTTTTACAGTATTATGTCGTAGGCACATACAAATTTAAAATATATGTATATGCGTCAGTCCACTAAAATCTAAACTACTTCTCATACGTTACAATTATTTTTCCTTTGTAGTGTAAGTGAATTTCCATATAAATTAGTGTTGAAATGTGACATAGTTATTAATATTAATAAAAGTGATTATATTAATTAGTTTAGTGTGTATTTTATCTACGAGAAAGGTAAGTACAGTTGATAAAATCAATTTTTAAATTACTTACATTTTGATTTTTTATTATTTTAAAAAACATTTTATTATAATAAATAATTTCCACTTTATAATTACATGTTATTAAATTTAAAGATTATTTTGTTAGTTATGATAATATGAGTTTTACAATTTGTTGTTATGAATTTTTATGAGTATTTCATGAGTTACATAATTTTGTATGATTATTTATGACAATATGAGTTTCATGATTTTATAAATTTTAAAATATGAGTTATGAGTATTTAATGAGTTACTATGAGTTGAAAATTATTTATGACAATATGAGTTTTGTGTTTTTCTATGAGTATTTATAATAATATTACGTGTTTATTATTGTTATTTTCACATTATGCGTTTATGTTACTTTTATTTTGAATGTTTAGTAATTTAGTCATATTATAATGTCATATGAGTTAATTAGATTTTTTATGAGTTCATGATTTTATTTACAAAATGACAATATTAGTTTCATGTTTATTATTGTTCTTTTGGCATTGTACTTTTTTTACTTCTTTTTTGAATTTTTAATAAATTAATTTTATTATAATTATTACGTACGAGTTAATTAGAGTTTTTATGAGTTTATGATATTATTTATAAAATATTTTTTGTTAAAATTATAAAATATGCCGCGTAAAGTAATACGTTCTAAAGAAGAAGAAGAAAAATTTTAAAGACTTCGACGACAAAATAATGCTGAAAGACAACGTCGATATCGTTTAAATATTAAATAAAAAAAAATTAATCAAATTAACATGCGCGAAAAAAATCTTGAACGTCAACATCGTTATAGATTACGAAAAATTTAGTCAAGAAGAATAAATCAATTCAAGTTGCTGTAAATGTTCATGAAAATGTTGAAGATAATGAACCTTCATTACTTGAAAATAATATTTTCGAAGATAATCTTTCTCCTTCTTTAGAGGAATATGTGACAGAAAATTATTTAGGTGAAATGAATCATACATGTATTCATTGTAATGCGAAACATTTTTCAGGGGAAAAAGGAAATTACAAAGGATTATATTCATTTAATGATTGTTGTGGTCATGGTGGTGTTTGTCTTCAAAGCATGCCAGAATTTCCTAAAGATTTAAAATCCTTATTAGAAGGATCACATGGAAAAAGTAACGTTTTTAAAAAAATATAAGGGTTTATAATAATTCATTTTCTTTTGCTTCATTTAATGCTAATGTTATAAATTTTAATGTGAGACGTCCTGTGCCATATTGTTTTAAAATTCAGGGTCAGATTTACTATCAAATTAATACTGCATTATATCCAGAAGAAGGAGACAATCCATCTTTTGGACAACTTTTTATTTACGATGCTAATGAATCTATAGAACACAGATTACGTCAAAGTAGTTTACTTGATATTGAAATTGTTACGATTTAATCGTATATAATATAGAAACAATGTATGAGAAATTATCATTGTTACTGATGAAATAAGAATTTAAATTAATAATTGAGTTATTAATTGTAATTGTTTAATTAATTATTGTTAGCTGTTAATTTGTAATTTAATTTGGTTATAATTGTGTTAAATATTATTTTGTTCATTTTTGTATTTCGAGAGAAAAATAAATGTATTGAAGTGTCATAAAATTTATTGCTTGAAACCTGGAGAGGTTCGACTACCTGAGAATATATATATATATGTATATTATAGTCATTACGAGTATTAAATGAGGGGATAGGATAATTCTAATGAAAAAGGGACAGTTTGAGTTTTGATCTCTGAGTGAACACCTTTTCTGGAGGATTCTTTTGCTTGTGCGTTCGGAAGAGGTTTTAGGAGTCTCCTTTTTTTTGGACGTTGTTTGAGAGCAGCCGAATTGGAGAAGCGAGCTGCTAATCTGTGAGTAGAAATCTCAAACAATATTGTTAAGTAATTACGTCGACTTGACAAAAACAGGAACGTTTTGGTTTTGCGTTTCAAACGAATAAGTCGAGCGTAATTTTGAAGTTAAAGAAGGAATACCTTTGTAATAAGGTGACATTCTTATTGTTTCTGAAACTGACTTGGATAGTTTTAAAAAGAATAAAAAAGGGAACGAATACTCTTGTTGAAGAGTGTCATTTTCATCCCTTAAATCGAAAAGTAGTTTAATGTAAAATTGAATACTCTCGAGAAAGAGTGAACTTTTTTAATTAACATTACTTGCGCTTTCTCAAGGTAACAGTTACTAAATTAAAACATAGTTTTATGGGCGACAATATGTTGCTTTTCAGTTTAGTGTCTACAATGTTAGTGGAAGTGCGACGCGATATACTTAGTTTTCGGTTATTTAAAAATTATAGTGTGTGCGAATAGTGAATATTTGAAATTGTGAACTTTATTATACTCAGTGAATTTAAGTAAAATTATTTAAGTGTTTTGAATTACGAAGTATTTAGATTAATGTGATATAGAAACGAATTATAATAAAAAAGCTGTTATTTAAGTGAGAATCGTGTAGTGTTTTTTAATACCGTATTAACCGTAAAAATCAAATGTTATTATAAATAAATTATATTATAAATAAAGTGAATAATAAAAAGATTGAATATCGCCCCTTATTCCCACTCTCGTCCCAGAATTTTTATAAATACGTGAATTTCCTTTTTTGATATATTAAATGTATTATGTCCGATTCACAATAATAAAAAATCCCGGTTTTGAAGTAACAAATGGTGGAGGCGCCGGGTATTATAAATGTGCAACGATTTTTTAAATAATGAATCTTTATACACTTCCGAAGATAAACCAAGATACTGAAATTTATGAATTTTAACCTAGATGAAGGATGGCTGATAGATCTGAACGGCGTTCAAGACGAACGGATGGTGGATCTGAACGGGGTTCAAGACGAGGAGGACATTCGCGTCATGAAAATGAATCGCAACAAAATTCGTATTATTCTACAGAGTACGATGGAGACGAAAGCACTGTCAAAATGTCTCAAGTTTCCAACACCAGCAGCACAACACGGAAAAGAAAAATGTTGGAATTACAAGCCGCTCAAAGAAAACACGCAGTTAAAGCCCGATTGATGGAGGAAAAAGCTAATTTAGAATTGGAGTTAATTGACGAACAACTGAGGTCAGACTTAGCACACATAGAAGAGGAAGAAGAGGATCTTCGTTCAGTACTTACTCGACGATCAATCCAACGGAATGAAGATTATGGAGCTGAGAATGTTCGAAGATGGTTCGCATCTGCAAGAAATCAGCCCCGGGGTGAACCAGAAGCACACACGTCGAGAACAGAAGACAAATTTATTCATACTACTTCAGGGACACATGATGTCGCTCAGAAACTACTTCATCGAATCACTGTAAACAAAAATCTGCCCACCTTTGATGGCGATATTTTCGAGTGGCCCTGCTTCAAACGAACTTTCCTTGAAACAACTAAAAGAGGTGATTTTAACGAAGAAGAAAATTTGATGAGACTTTATCAAAGCTTGAAAGGAACAGCTAGAGAAACGGTTGCATCCTTAATGGTAACCACACGCAACACAAAGGATATAATTGATCTTTTAGATCTACGTTTTGGAAACCCGAATACAATTGCGACTCGAATAATTGAAGACCTGAAGGGATTACCAAAATTATTTAACAACAATGGAGACCTCCTGCTATTTGCAACTCGTGTGAGGAACTGCGTAGCTGCTCTGGAAGCCGCGGAACATATTGGTTACCTCCATAGTCCAGACCTTATCAAAGAAATTACTCAAAAGTTACCTTATGCGATGATCTATAATTTCAACCGCTATCTAGATGAAAAAGGAACTACCGAAGAACCTGCACTCGTGACCTTGTCTAAATTCCTCTTTTACGAAGCAAAGATTGCCAGCAAAGCTGGGACCTTGGATATGACTTCCAATGTGTCTGCACGGAAACAAAGCAAAAATACAATAGAGAAAAATTTAAATAATAAAAATGGACCTGATAATCAAAACCGTCGAAAGAACACTCCCTATCGTCAACAAGAAAAAATTTATGCAACGACAAGTACGGACAGTGGTTCTTCATCCAAATCTAAGATAAGAAAATGTTCTTATTGTGACCAAGACTCGCACACATTAGATCGATGCAAACGACTCATTGATCTACCAATATCTAATCGTTGGAATTGGGCAAAGGAAAGTAAACTTTGTTTTAAATGTCTAAAGGATTCAAAACATCGACAAAACCAATGCAAAGCATCTTCGTGCAATATTTCAAATTGTGGACAAAACCATCATGCACTCTTGCATAGAGGGAATGGAGAAATTACAAATCAAAGATCGCCATCTCTATCGCCAGAAAGAATTGGGAACCAGAATCCACCACGTCATCACGACTCACCAAATAAATGACTAGATTTTTCGGAACGTGTTTTATTAAAGGTAATTCCTGTAAAAATTCATGGATCAAATAAAACCCTCATCACATTTGCCTTCATGGATGAAGGGTCTACAATAACCCTAATTGACTCAGAACTTGCAAAGAAAATCGAAGTTAAAGGTCCATCGTTTCCTTTAAAAATAACAGGAATCGGAGAAGTACGAAATTTGGATCCTTGTAGTCAACAGGTAACCTTCGGTATTAGTGCAATTGACAGTAAAATGATACACAAAATATATAAAGCACGTACTGTGCAAAATTTTAATCTTTTTTCACAATCTCTAAGAGAATCAGACCTTACGAACTATCCACATCTATCACATTTACCGTTTGACTATTACGAAGACGTGACACCATCTATACTTATCGGACAAGACCATTGGAATTTGATAAGCTCAATTCAAATTCGACATTCGACACCAGATGAACCAGCAGCCTCATTAACCCAGTTGGGTTGGGTTATCCACGGCAAGATTAGGAATTCAAAACCAAATATACAACAAGTATATTTTACGAACGGGAGTGATCGAGCAAGAAATTGTACTACTGCGGATGTGGATCTAAACGAACTAGTTAAAGCTAGTTTTGCTTTAGAAAGCGTCGGAATAACAAACTGCAAACGAAAAGGAAAACTGGAAGAAAAAGCAGAAAAAATACTGACTACGACAGCGAAAAAGATAGGAAACCGTTGGGAAGTAGGTTTATTGTGGAAGAATAATAATATTCGACTGCCTGATAGTAAATCATATGCCCTACATCGCTTAATGACGCTAGAGAAAAAAATGGATAAAGACCCTGAATATGCAGCACGATATTGCAAACAAGTCGAACATTTAATAAATTCCGGTTACGCAAAAAAAATAAAAGATGATACAAGCGATTCGAAATCATGGTATCTCCCACACTTTGGAGTTTCTAAATCCGGCAAACCAGATAGCATACGCCTTGTTTTCGATGCAGCAGCAAAAATTAAAGGAATCAGTTTAAATGAAAACTTATTATCAGGAATAGACTTAGTAAATTCTTTAGTCGGAGTACTTATTCGATTTCGTCAAGGACCAATCGCCTTTAAAGGCGATATTCGAGAAATGTTCCTTCAAATTAAAATTTGTGAAAGTGATCAAAATGCACAAAAATTTCTCTGGCGTGGTATGAATAGAACTGGAGATCCTGACGTTTATGTGATGACCTCAATGTTATTCGGAGCAGCATCATCCCCTTACACAGCGCAATTTATTATGAGACGAAACGCCTTACAATTCGAAACAACCCATCCAGAAGCCGTTAAGGCGATTTTAGAAAAACATTATGTTGATGATTATATAGACAGCGTCGATACTGTTGAGAAGGCCTTAAAACGAATCACGGATGTATCATCAATTCACAAACGAGGAGGATTTGAAATCAGGGGATGGACTAGTAATAGTAAATCGTTACTGGAGAAACTACCAATTTCATCACGCTCTGAAGAAATCGTAGATTTATCAATAGATCAATTACCTGTAGAGAAAACTTTGGGGCTACAATGGAATCCTTCAGATGACACGATGTTTTTTGATCTTAAAATGAACAAACTACCTCTTGAAATATATCAAGGAATTCGTACACCTACAAAAAGAGAAATGCTTCGTATTATAATGTCGGTATACGATCCCTTAGGAATCTTGTTACCCTTTACCATCAGAAGTAAAGTTATACTACAGAATGTATGGCGTAGCGGCATCGGATGGGATGAAAGATTAAAGGATAATGAATTTCTTCAGTGGCAACAGTGGACTCAAGCTCTACCTCAAATAAAAGATCATCGAATAACGAGAGCTTATTTCGGAAATATTCGAATACCCCAAAACGTTGAACTTCACCTTTTCAGTGACGCGAGTGAAAAAGCCTATGCAGCGGTAGCATACTTAAAAATCACACAAGACGACGGTACGATTAAAGTTTCATTCATACTTGGGAAGGCTAGAGTCGCACCATTAAAGCCGGTGTCGATTCCCCGATTAGAGCTGCAAGGAGCCTTGATGGCTAGCCGCTTGGGACAAACCATCGTCGAAGAATTAGACATTAAGGTGAAAAGCAGAACATTCTGGACAGATTCAAATACTGTTTTAGGATGGATTCGCGCCGATCCTCGAAGATATCAGACTTTTGTAGCGCACCGTTTAGGAGAGATAACCGAGCTAACAAATATAGAAGAATGGAAATGGATTCCTGGAAAGCAAAATCCAGCCGATTGTAGCACTAGAGATTCTGGAAATGTGGACAGACTAATGGAAAAATGGATTGAAGGTCCTAAATTTCTTCAATTGGAAACTTCAATATGGTCACAATCGGTCGCGAAAACTATCCCGCCTACGATTGAAGAAAAGAAAGTTTTTGTCGTAACTAATGTGGAAAAGAAAACCTATGAGTCCCCAATAATTAAAAACTTTAGCAAATGGCTTGTTTTAATTCGAAGTACGGCGTTACTTTTAAACGTCCCACGTGTGTGGAGAAATCATCGAAAAAGTGAACTGTGTCCAGAGTTATTGGAAAATGCTGAGAAACATTTAATCAAGAAGGTTCAACAAGAGGATTTTCTCGAAGAGATCGAGGATATTGAACGTGGAAACTCTGTAGCTAAAAACAGTCGTATTAAGTCTTTGACACCCAGCCTTTCAATGGAAGACGGAATTTTGAGAGTTGATGGAAGAATAAAGGCTGCACAGCATGTTCCCGAGGCAACAAAATGTCCAATTATTTTAGATGGGAAAAATTATTTTACTCGTTTATTAATACAACATTACCATGAAAAATATCATCATGGATCCACTGAGACAGTAATAAATGAATTGAAGCAAAGGTTTTGGATTTTGAAAATACGTCCCGCAACTAGATCAGTCACCGCAAAATGTAGATTTTGTCGGTTACGAAAGGCAAAGGCACAACAGCCTAGAATGGGAGACTTGCCCCCAGCTAGATTGGCTCATCACTGTCGACCATTCACCTTTTGTGGCTTGGACTATTTTGGTCCCATGTTTGTGACGATTGGAAGGCGTAAGGAAAAGCGTTGGGGTGCTTTATTCACATGTTTAACGACTCGTGCGGTACATTTAGAGATGGTTTCATCAATGTCAACTGATTCAGCTATCATGGCCGTTCAAAGAATGTGTAATCGACGCGGGACTCCTTCTGAGATGTACACGGACAATGGGACGAATTTCACTGGAATGGAAGCTGAACTAAAAAGAAATATGATGGAAATAAATCAAACCCAATTTTGTGATAAAATGACCAACCTTGGAATTAAATGGCGATTTATCCCACCACTTGCCCCTCATATGGGTGGAAGCTGGGAAAGGTTAGTCAGGAGTGTCAAGACCTCCATGGCTGTTGTTTTGAAAGAAAGATGTCCTAAAGAAGAAATCCTAAGGACTCTATTAACCGAAATAGAACATGTTATAAATAGTAGACCATTAACCGCGGTATCTGTAGATCCTAAAGACAAAGAGGCACTTACTCCAAACCATTATCTAATTGGATCTTCCTCTGGAGCGGTACGATACGGAGAATTCACTGCGGATGATCTGTGTGGCAGAAAGCAATGGAGGATAGCCCAAAGGCTTGCCGACATGTTTTGGGCCAGGTGGGTAAAAGAATATCTTCCTAGTTTGATTGCTCGAAAATGCTGGAATACAGAAACTAGAAATTTAATGGAAGATGACGTCGTGTTGATCGCTGATTCAACCTTGCCAAGAAATATGTGGCCCAAAGGAATTATAAACAAAGTTTACCCCGGAAAGGATGGTCGAGTACGTATTGTTGATGTTCGATGCCGACAAAAAATTCTTAAAAGAGCTGCAAATAAAATTATTGTTCTTATTCCATCTTCTTTGGATGCGGGATAGTAACATCCCCGCATCGAGGGGGAGAATGTTACTGATGAAATAAGAATTTAAATTAATAATTGAGTTATTAATTGTAATTGTTTAATTAATTATTGTTAGCTGTTAATTTGTAATTTAATTTGGTTATAATTGTGTTAAATATTATTTTGTTCATTTTTGTATTTCGAGAGAAAAATAAATGTATTGAAGTGTCATAAAATTTATTGCTTGAAACCTGGAAAGGTTTGACTACCTGAGAATATATATATATATATATATATGTATATTATAGTCATTACGAGTATTAAATGAGGGGATAGGATAATTCTAATGAAAAAGGGACAGTTTGAGTTTTGATCTCTGAGTGAACACCTTTTCTGGAGGATTCTTTTGCTTGTGCGTTCGGAAGAGGTTTTAGGAGTCTCCTTTTTTTTGGACGTTGTTTGAGAGCAGCCGAATTGGAGAAGCGAGCTGCTAATCTGTGAGTAGAAATCTCAAACAATATTGTTAAGTAATTACGTCGACTTGACAAAAACAGGAACGTTTTGGTTTTGCGTTTCAAACGAATAAGTCGAGCGTAATTTTGAAGTTAAAGAAGGAATACCTTTGTAATAAGGTGACATTCTTATTGTTTCTGAAACTGACTTGGATAGTTTTAAAAAGAATAAAAAAGGGAACGAATACTCTTGTTGAAGAGTGTCATTTTCATCCCTTAAATCGAAAAGTAGTTTAATGTAAAATTGAATACTCTCGAGAAAGAATGAACTTTTTTAATTAACATTACTTGCGCTTTCTCAAGGTAACAGTTACTAAATTAAAACATAGTTTTATGGGCGACAATATGTTGCTTTTCAGTTTAGTGTCTACAATGTTAGTGGAAGTGCGACGCGATATACTTAGTTTTCGGTTATTTAAAAATTATAGTGTGTGCGAATAGTGAATATTTGAAATTGTGAACTTTATTATACTCAGTGAATTTAAGTAAAATTATTTAAGTGTTTTGAATTACGAAGTATTTAGATTAATGTGATATAGAAACGAATTATAATAAAAAAGCTGTTATTTAAGTGAGAATCGTGTAGTGTTTTTTAATACCGTATTAACCGTAAAAATCAAATGTTATTATAAATAAATTATATTATAAATAAAGTGAATAATAAAAAGATTGAATATCGCCCCTTATTCCCACTCTCGTCCCAGAATTTTTATAAATACGTGAATTTCCTTTTTTGATATATTAAATGTATTATGTCCGATTCACAATAATAAAAAATCCCGGTTTTGAAGTAACAATCATGCTTTTTCAAAATCGTATAAAATGATGTCAGATATTGCTAAAATTGAAAATGAATTAGCTCTGCAAAATAATGAACAGTTACCTGAATTGCAACTTCTTTTTACATTAAAGAAGGGAATGGATCGTAGGCGTTTCAATTTCCAGACTACAAATGAAGTAGCAGCAATTTTTCAAACTAATTCGGAAGGTGAAATTCCTGAATCTTATGTTACAGTTTATAATAATAATTCAAAATCATTACAGATAGTAAGTAGTTTAGATCCTTATGTTGAACCTTGGACGTATCCAATATTTTATCCATTTGGTAATGAAGGTTATAATATAAACATGGTTAGAAAAAATAAAGGTAATTCATTAAAAAAACATAAAATTAGTAGAGCCGATTATTTAAAGTTTCGTATAGCTATAAGAGATGAATTTAATCCATTTCTATTAGGTGGAAGATTGTTTCAACAATGGTTAGTAAATAATTATGTTAAAATTGAAACAGATAGGTTACAATATTTTCGGAATAACCAATTAAAAATAAGAGTAGAATCTTATAAAGGATTAATTGACCATTTACTACATCGAGCTGATGAAATTGATACACATGTTGGTAAGTTAGTTGTTTTGCCTTCAATATTTATTGGTTCTCCCAGAAACATGACACAACTTTATCAGGATTCAATGGCAATTGTAGGTAAACATGGAAAACCAGACTTATTTGTCACTATGACATGTAACCCGAAGTGGAGAGAGATTGAAGAAAATATTTTACCAAATCAAACAGCCTCAGATAGACCAGATATTGTTGGAAGAGTATTTTCATTAAAAGTGGATCGTTTATTAGATGTCATTAAAAAAAAATTATTTGGTAATGTGTTATCATATGTATCTGTAATAGAATTTTAAAAAAGAGGGTTACCACATATTCATTTGTTGATTATATTAGAACAAAATTCAAAATTATTAACAGCAGAAAGTATAGATCGTTATATTTCTGCTGAAATACCTGATGAAAATTTACATCCACTTTTGCATAATATTGTTATGAAAAACAATATTCACGGACCATGCGGAGATTGGTGTTTAATTGAAAATAAATGTTCTAAACGCTTCCTAAAACAATTTACCCCAGAAACAACATTTACTAATAATAGTTTTGTAAATTATCGTAGGAGATTTACTGGTAAAACATACGCGAGACCAAATAGAGATAAAATTGATAATCAATATGTTGTTCCATACTGCCCTCAACTAACTTTAATGTTTAATTGTCATATTAATGTTGAAGTTGTTTCCAGTATAGATTCCGTAAAATATTTATACAAGTACATTTATAAGGGACACGATCTAGCAGCAATATTCATAACTGACAGTAATGGTCATTTTACTTTGGGATACGATGAGATTAGACAATATGAAGAAAATCGGTATGTCGGGCCTGTTGAAGCATATTGGCGTATTGCATGTAAAAATTTATTTAAAAAAAGTCATAGCATCACTCGTTTACCTGTGTATTTACCTAATGAACAAAATATTATAATTTCTGAAAAAAATAATGATGTAAATAATATTTGTTTTAATGTCAATAAGAAAACTAAACTTTTAGATTATTTTGATTTAAACGAACGTGATTCTGAAGCATGCAATTTTTATTACACTGAAATTCCAGAACATTATACTTGGAAAGATAAAAATTGTGAATGGGTTAAACGAAAAGCTTATGATAATATTATTGGTAGAATGTATTCCGTTAATCCATGTCAGGTCGAGCTCTTTCATTTGCGTTTGTTGTTATTGTCAACTAAAGGAAAAAGATCTTTTACAGATTTACGTACAGTAGATGGAGTAACGTATGATACATTTAGTTCGACTTGCTTAGCATTAGGCCTCATCGACGATGATTCTGAATGGGAACGAGCTTTAAGTGATGGTGCATTATGGAAAATGCCTCAAAGTCTACGAAAACTGTTTGTTAGAATATTAATTCACTGTCAACCAATTAATCCTCAAAATTTATGGAATGAGTTTAAAGATAAATTTTCTGAAGACTACTCAAGAAATTTTGGAATCATTGAAGCTCAAAGTATGGCATTTAATAACGTAAAATCTTTACTTAATGATGAAGGCTACAGTTTAAAAGACTTTCACGGACTACATAACATTGAGAAAGATTTCGTACATTTTGAAATACAAAATAATATTATCCAAAGTGAAAATGACAATATTATTGGTGCTCAAAAATATAAACTATTGAATAAGAAGCAAAAGGAAATAATTGATTTTGTATTAAATATACTGCAAAATTATAATGAAGAGAATAAAAGATGTATATATATTGATGGACCAGGAGGTTGTGGAAAAACTTTCTTATATGAAACACTTTATTATTTGATAAGAAGCATTAACAAATGTGTTTGTAACATGGCCTTCACTGGAATAGCTGCAACTTTACTACCAAATGGGAAAACCGTGCATAAAGTTTTTGGTCTACCCGTACCTCTTTACAGTGATTCGTCCTCAAGTATAAAAGTTAATTCAAAAGAGGAGGAATTTTTAAAAAATAATGATGTATTCATTTGGGATGAAGCTCCAATGGCACCTAAGTACGCTTTAGATATAATGGATAGAACTTTAAGAGACATCATGAAATTAAATATTCCATTTGGAGGAAAAATTGTTATTTTAGGTGGGGATTTTCGACAAATTCTTCGAATCAAAGAACGTGGTACCAAATCAGAAATTATTAATTTATCAATTAAATTCAGTGTACTTTGGAAACATTTTTCAATATATTTGTTAACTGAAAATATGAGAGCTTTGCCAGAAGAAAAAGACTTTATTGAATTTTTATTAAATGTTGGAAACTGTTCTAATAATTACGCAAATGATGTAATAACTTTACCGGACAGAATTTTTGCTGAAAAAAATGCTGACATTGTTCAAGATACATACGCAGACATTATAAAAAATAAACGTTTCGATGAACTTTCGAAATTTGCAATATTATCTGCAAGAAACGCAGACGTTGATGATATAAATAAAAGAGTTGTAAAATTATTAGACAATGAAGAAGAGAAAATATACACAAGTGTTGATAGTACCGATAATTGTGAAAATAAGAGTATTAATGACGCTATTTTACCTGAATATTTACATACTTTATCACCCCCTTCTATTCCTCCTTATGAATTAAGATTAAGAATTAATTGTGTTATCATACTTATTAGAAATCTAAGTATAAATGAGGGTTTGTGTAATGGTACAAGGTTACTGATTAGGGGTTTATCCAACAATCTTCTTCAATGTGAAATTTTAACGGGTGATAAAAAAGGTAAAATTATCTTTTTAAATCGTATAACAATATACTGTGAAAACATTTATTCATTCACATTCAAAAGAAAACAATTTCCAGTAAAATTAGCATTTGCAATGACCATTGACAAAGCACAGGGACAGATATTTACAAAAATTTCTCTTGATCTTAGAAAAGATGTATTTAATCACGGGCAATTATATGTTGCTATTTCAAGGGTTCGTTCATTTGAAAGTGTAAAAATTTACTTAGGTTCTCAAAGAAGTAAAAACAATATAAAGAATTTTGTGTATAAGGAAATTTTTCAATAGACTGATTTAAAAAATTCATTTTTAACTGAAAAATATGTTAATTATATTATTTTTTTATATTTTATAATTTCAAATAAAAAAACTTTTAAAAAAATATTCATGTTGCCATTCTATATATATATATATATATATATAAACTATATCACATATCTCAACTTTAAAATAAACATATTTTATTTTTAACAATTTCTTTTAAAATTTTTTTTATTAAGTTTTTACATTATATAGACTTCACAATCATGTGCTTATTCTCCTTTTTCTCTTTTATTGCTTTTCGTTAGGCTCAAGTTACCTTTTTGTATAAAAATTTGTTTGCGTATCATGTGTCTTTCCTATGGATGAATGTTAAATGCTAGAAAAAAGATTTAGCTGTTTGGTCTTTTTCTAAAGACTTTATTATTCGAATTCAAATTAGTTTTGAGAGTTGTCATAAATTAAAACTGAACCCCTATTGAGTTTGGTCATACTCTTTTAACGTCTTACAATAATCTGCTTTCCATTCTACAGTGCAAGCATTTATATCTGTAAAATTTTAATCATATAAAACAAAATAAAATTTCATGGAATATATTTACGTACTATAATTTAACATCTAAAATAAAAAAAAATTTTTATATATAATTATCAAAATGTAAATTCATATTACGTGCTACATAATAAAAATTTTTCGTAATTATTATATTATTATATTATACATTTATTATATTTCATTCATCAATAATAAATTATTAATATACATTTTAAATCAACTGAAATGGAATTTTATTATTAACTATTTCCAAAATTTCAATAAACATTTTATAGGTTTAAAAATTTTTTACACTATAATTTTAATCTCAAAAATTATAATTTATAATGTGTTAATTATTAAAATTAAAATGTTATTCCTCTACATTCAACAATTTCATAACTTCCTAACATAAAATATTATAAAATAAATTGCAAGGAAATGCATACACTGAAAAATGTAAGTGTCAATTAATATTTTTATACATAAAAATTTGTAAAAATTGTATATAAAATTTATTTATATGCTATACATGTATATACGATATATGTATAATATATATATGGGGGATTCCGCGTCAAGTGATCAAGGGGTCTTTTGGTGCAATGCTTATTTCAATAATTTTTTACTCTTAAACAATTAAACATACAAATTTGACAAAGTACATTTTGGAAAGGTTTTTTCATGTTTTTTCGATTGGAAATAAGCATTTTGAAAAAAAAAAATTTTTTGACCCAAAAAAATCAAAATTAAAAATAAATTTCAATTTTTGGGGGAAAAAGACCCAATTTTTTTTTTTTTTTAAACGAAAGCTGAGGTTTTTTCCTAAAAGGATATATAAATGGTAAAGTGGGACTAGAATGTTTAAACATTGAAAAAAAGAATTTTCTCCTAAACGGAGCTTAAAACCGTGTTTTGAGCGCTCCGGCGAGTAGAAAACTCTTTTTTTCAATGTTTAAACATTCTAGTCCCACTTTACCATTTATATATCCTTTTAGGAAAAAACCTCAGCTTTCGTTTAAAAAAAAAAAAAAAAAATTGGGTCTTTCTCCCCCAAAAATTGAAATTTATTTTTAATTTTGATTTTTTTGGGTCAAAAAGTTTTTTTTTTTCAAAATGCTTATTTCCAATCGAAAGAGCATGAAAAAACCTTTCCAAAATGTACTTTGTCAAATTTGTATGTTTAATTGTTTAAGAGTAAAAAATTATTGAAATAAGCATTGTACTGAAAAACACAAAAATTTAACCCCCTCCCCCTCGGAAAATATTGGACTAGGTAAAAAAATATTTTCACGAGAAATTACTATCTATGAGTACTACAAAAGCCCCAAGTTTTGCTACGATTGGAGAAAAATTTTTCTCCACCTTGATCACTTGACATGTAATGCCCCATATATATATATATATATATATATATACATCTTCATCCTTCGTTATAGAAAGAAAAGGATAAAATATAGAGTGGGCATAAAAAAATAGGTCTATTGGTTTTAAGAATACTATGACTGTTTAAGAGTAAATGCTCCAAAACAAAGGACAACGTACAAAATGTACAGAAATTGGCTTTCGGCCAAATTGGTTGAAACTTCAGGAAGATGTTCTTTGAGATGTTCTGAACAAATTATGTATAGGTTAATTTGACCCTGAAAGAATATTTTTTGAGTTACAGTGGGTAAAAGTGAGAAAAATATAAAAACGTAAATTACTCACATTCTGGACATTCTGAGGTGCTTTTGTGTAACTTTACTTATCTGATTAACTTTGAGTATCAGTGAAGTTTACTTGAAGTAAGAATGACAGTGAAGAATGAGTAAGAGTAAAATAAATGCGATTTAAGAGTGAAATAAACGTCACATTGACAGAATAGTAATGTAAGATTAGGATAGAAGTTACAAAATAAGAAATCAGATGATATTTTAGTGGCAGTATATAATTAGGAAGTAAGAGTGTTTGATATGAATGTGAAGTGAAGTTACAGAATAAAACTTCTGTTATTGTCGTAAATAAGAAAATGTCCTAAACATGTTCTTAACTGTCCTCAGTGTATCGTGAGAATGACTAAATCATGTCTTAAAATGCCCTTAACATGTCCCGCACATGTCACAAATACTTTCTGAAAATATACATTTGATGCAATTGAACGTCTTCAGTACAGACATGGAATTTGAGTAAGACATATTTAAGTTTGCCTTTAAAATATCTTTAGAATATCTTTTAAAAATATATTTCTGAAGACATTGATATGTTTGAAAAACATTTATTAAAAATATGCTTCGTCAATAACAGAAGTTCAGTTCTGTAACTTCACTTAATATTCATATCAATCTAAACTGTCTTACTATCCTGTCATTCTGACGTTTATTTCACTCTTAAATCGCATTTATTTTACTCTTACTCATTCTTCACTGTCATTCTTACTTCAAGTAAACTTCACTGATACTCAAAGTTAATCAGATGAGTAAAGTTACACAAAAGCACCTCAGAATGTCTAGAATGTGAGTAATTTACGTTTTTATATTTTACTTACTTTTACTCTCTGTAACTCGAAAAATATTCTTTCAGGGTCAAATTAACCTATACATAATTTGTTCAGAACATCTCAAAGAACATCTTCCTGAAGTTTCAACCAATTTGGCCGAAAGCCAATTTCTGTACATTTTGTGCGTTGTCCTTTGTCACGGTCCATTGACATCAGTTGACTTTGAGAGTTTGAAAAGTGCAGTTCTATTTTGTGAGTGCAGTAAATATTTTGATCGTTCATATTTCAACATAAATTCATTTATCTTTAAAAAGATGGCAGACAAAGGTAAATTATTAAAAAAATCATTTAATATTAATATTATTTTACTAATAATATTCTTTTTAATAAATATATAAATTAATATATAACATCTTAAACGCAGAGATCACAGGTTATCTCTTTGATTATTTACCTTTTTTTAATTATTTACATTTTTATTATATATTTTGAAAATTTATATAATTTATTACTTTTTTCATGATTTGATTAATTTTTTAAAGTCAAATATTTTCCAAATATTATATTTTAACAATGAACCTATCTAAAAAATATTAAACTTATATATGGGTGATTCTTCTGAAAGGTACCTGTTTTTTTCCAAAAACTAAAATAAATTAATTTTTACCTTTTCTAAATTATTGCGCAAAATTAATTTTCAAAAATAAGCATTACAGCATCATTTTAATACACTGAAAAATGTAAGTGTAAATTAATATTTTTATACATAAAAATTTGTAAAAATTGTATATAAAATTTATTTATATGCTATACATGTATATACGATATATGTATAATATATATATGGGGGATTCCGCGTCAAGTGATCAAGGAGTCTTTTGGTGCAATGCTTATTTCAATAATTTTTTACTCTTAAACAATTAAACATACAAATTTGACAAAGTACATTTTGGAAAGGTTTTTTCATGTTTTTTCGATTGGAAATAAGCATTTTGAAAAAAAAAATTTTTTTGACCCAAAAAAATCAAAATTAAAAATAAATTTCAATTTTTGGGGGAGAAAGACCCAATTTTTTTTTAAACGAAAGCTGAGGTTTTTTCCTAAAAGGACATATAACAGGTAAAGTGGGACTAGAATGTTTAATAAATGTTTTTCAAACATATCAATGTCTTCAGAAATATATTTTTAAAAGATATTCTAAAGATATTTTAAAGGCAAACTTAAATATGTCTTTCTCAAATTCCATGTCTGTCCTGAAGACGTTCAATTGCATCATATGTATATTTTCAGAAAGTATTTGTGACATGTACGGGACATGTTAAGGGCATTTTAAGACATGATTTAGTCATTCTCACGATACACTGAGGACAGTTAAGAACATGTTTAGGACATTTTCTTATTTACGACAATAACAGAAGTTTTATTCTGTAACTTCACTTCACATTCATATCAAACACTCTTACTTCCTAATTATATACTGCCACTAAAATATCATCTGATTTCTTATTTTGTAACTTCTATCCTAATCTTACATTACTATTCTGTCAATGTGACGTTTAATTCCCTCTTACCTCGTAATTATACACTTAATTAACTCTGTCTCTTTCTTCATTGTCATTCTTTATACAAATAAGCTTCACTAACACTAAAAGTTAATCACATCTTTCTTTTATTCACTATTATCCTAATCTTACATTACTATCCAGTCATTCTGACGTTTATTTCACTCTTAAATCGCATTTATTTTACTCTTACTCATTCTTCACTGTCATTCTTACTTCAAGTAAACTTCACTGATATTCAAAGTTAATCAGATAAGTAAAGTTACACAAAAGCACCTCAGAATGCATTAATATTAAGTGTTTTGAAGGTTATTTAAACTTCAATACTGTAATCAATATTAGGATTTTTGTAAAAAAAATTCCTTTTATATTACATTTATTTAATTTATTAAACTTTCAACATTATTCAATTATAATTTAATGAATTGTTTATTTAATAATTTATTTTTAACTATTTTATGTTTTAAAAAATAACTAATATATATTTTTTTATATTGAACGGAAAAAAATTATAATGCATTTTTTAATTTATCATTTTAAGTTTAAAATTTATATTTTCAGTAAAAAAATTTTATTTTTAATTATGATTTTATTATTTATCTAACTTTCTAATTAATATATTATATTTTAAGAAAATAAAAATATTTTTTTTTAAATTCAAGGCTTAGGTAATTGAAAATAATTATTAAAAAATTAAAAACAAAACAATAACGCTTATAAAATATGAAAAAGGCTTCGGGGATGGATAGTTTGTAAATTAAAAAATTCACGTTTTTATTAAATTTAAAAATATTGAAAGATAATTTAATAAATTTTTTGAGCTACAACTTCAAATATTTAAATATAGATCACGTATAACAGTTGGTTATTAATTTTGAAATGTATTAAATTTAAAGCAAACATACTCAAATATAAATTGTATTGATTAAATAGTGTTTCTTTATTTTAAATAAAAATTATTTTTCAGAAAGACAAAATTTAATAATAAATTTTTTATTAATTTTAAATTTAATAAAATTTAAGAAAATATTATATCTGTATACATTATTTTTATTTTTTAAATATTTTAACACTGCAAAATTATACAGGAAATAAAATTTATAACTTTTTAAAATATATATATTTTTTAAAATGAATTTTAAATATTTTCATTCATAAAACATTAATTATTATAAATTTCATGTCTTCAATTTTTAATTGCTTGAATTAAAAATAATTCAAAACATAAAAATATAACCCTATATAACAATATATTTATGTTTCTATTAATATAGTAATGCGTAGAAAATAAATTTGTAGTTTTACGGGAAAATAAAATTTAAAATGTTTACTTTTTTTATTTAAAAATTAATAATGAAATTATTTTAGATTTCCATTCAGATGAAGATATTTCTGAAATTCCTTTTACTACCACAGAAGAATTGAACAACATTAAAAATCAGGATTGTACAGTGTAAGCATATTGATTATTTTTTAAAATTAAATGAATTATATAAAATTATATGTATAAAATATTAGTTGCCAAATTTAAATAATGTTTAATATTTTATATATTTTTTTAGTATTTTGGTTGGAATCGTAGACAGCATAGAAGATCCGAGATTATTGGGAGAAATGAAGAATCAAAAAAAAGATGGAGATTTTATGTTAACAATAATGAGGGACAGAGAGTACAAATTGCAGTTTGGAATGACGAAATTAAAAGACTACAAAACAAAGTTTGCTTAGGCTATGTAAGTAACATTAAATATTATATAAGTTAATAAAATTCTTTATCAATTTATTATTTTTAATTTTATGTTATAATTTTTATTATCATTTATTTAAATAATTTTTCTTTTCAGAAAATTATGATTGATGGAGCGTATGCTAAAATTCCGCCAATGAAACAATATAATGTAGGGACGACGGAATTTGAACTAAATATCAACCAAAATACTGTTGTTCATTGTATTCCTCTTTCAATGGATGGAGTAATTTTTGAGAGAGAAGTTCCATTGGTAGAACTTAAGGACATTGCCAATACGACAGGCTACATAAGTAATTATATTTAATATTATATTATTATATTAATTTATATTATTATTATATCTATTTTATTAATTTTTTAATATGTTATTTTTATTTGTACATAACATGGTACATAAAAATTTCTATAAAAATTTTAATGAGTTTTTAAAAATTAATAATGAAAAATATTTTTTATTAAACTATATTATTATTTATTTAATAAATGTTTTGAAGAAATTGAAGGATACGTAAGATCCCCTTTTCAGAAGATAGAAAAATTTAAAGATGAGAGTGCAGAATATGTACTGGCATTAATAACGGATGGTGTTTATAACTTAGAAGTAAGAGTTCAAAATTCTTCTAAGTTGGAAATATTAAAATCGTATAAAAGAGGATTTTCCCTTGAGCTATCTGGATACTTAAGAACAAGATTAGGTAAAAATATTTTTAATGATTACTTATTATTATACTTAATTTATTAAAAACATTTATTTGAAAAAATTCTATATTTTGTTTTATTATTTATTAAAATGACAAATTAAATCAAACAAACATTTTCAAAAAAAATTTCAGGAAACAAGATCTATCTTTCAATATGATCTGCCGATGATAAAAAAAAATTGAATTGCCAGAACTAAACATTAAAACCATTTTGTCTGGAAACAAACCTATTTTGAAAAGAGAAAAATTGATGACGCTTGTGATGATGGAAAATCAAAAAAATTGAATAAAACAATTTAGAAATTGTTTTTATACACATAAGAAATAATCATTTAAATTTTGTTTTCATAAAATTTCACATATTATATATTAATATTTACTTTTAAAAAAAATTTTAATATTAAAATGTAAATATTTAATGTACTTTATTATAAATTTTTGTAAAATGAAAAAATAAAACTTTTTTATAAATTTCGTAATTCATTTCAATATTCTCTGTTATATTTATAGGGCACTCTATTTCATAGTAACACACCTAATAACAATTGTCATCGTTAAACAATTTTTAAATAATTTCATCTCCTATTTGTTGAAAATAAATATTATTTCATGTCAGTAGTTTTTAAAGAAACATTTCTAAAGTTGAAGATGTAACACAATTTTTTTAAATAATATAATTATTTTATTTAATTTTAAATTCAGTAATAGTAAACTTTAAAAATTATAATTTCATTCCCTGCAAACATAATGGTACATTCAGAAAAATTTAAGACATTCATTAAATTTAAAAAAAATTTCAGTTATTTAACTATTTAAAAATGAATGTTAGGTACATACATTTTAACCATTGCAATTAATTTAAATTTAATTAATTTATTTAACTAACACCAAAGACAAATTCAATTTTAGAATATACACTTCAATACATTCTAAAAGGAAATTCTCAACTTGAATTAAATAAAAAATATTAATAATATAATAATGTATTATTATTGTAAGAATATTTTTAATAGAAGAGTACATTCTTATTGTAATAACATTTCAAAATTAATTGAAGTAGGGAACATCATTGGCACCTATTTTACTGTATATTCTAAAATAAAGATTTTTTTTAAATGATATAATTTTTAAATCTTCATTTTTATATAAGTATCAAGAAAGTTTAAGACAACATGTTTCGATTAATCAAAAATTTTTCTTGTAACTTAAATTTTCATAAATTATATAATTTTTAAAAAGATTCTATTAAACTTATATAAAAATAAATTTTCTAATCTACATAGAAAATTTTAACAAACACTATAGGCGCGCGCTTTTGCGCGCGCAGTCTTCATCTAGTATTCCCTAAATTTTCTGAAATATCTTGTTCTTTCCAAATTTCATCATCTATCAACAAATGAACAGAGAAAAATTTTAGTTTCAATAAATCTTATGTTTTAAAACGTTTTTCATTCGCCTGAAAATGGGTGGTCTCTCAATTTTGACTGGTAGTGTATTTACAAATTTGCTAATGTGAATTAAAAAATTAAAACTTCTACACGATAGAGAAATTAGTCTCTAATTTCAAATGGTTTATAAGATTTTATAGGTTCTGATGATTGGTCCTTCTTTCTTTTTCCAGGTTGACCAGCTCCAATTAAAAGATGTAACAAGTATAACACTACTGCATCTTGAGCTTCTATATTAAAAAAATTAAAAACTGTTAGTCAAATATTTTCTTAAAATTATTTAATTTATCATACCTGATTCTAAAGCTAGTAAAATGTTAATAAAATAAATAATATATTCTTTAACGTCCGAGTGGTTTAAACAATAATAAAATAAAAACGAAAACATTCAGACAAAGATTCTTTAATGTTACTCCAACGTTTCGAAATCCACAGATTTCCTCTTCAGGGAGTCTAATATGTACATCAAAAAACAATTTAAAACAAAAATGTTAGCTTACATTAAACAAAGTATTTCAGAAACATAAAAAATACAAAAATTAGAAATCAGAAATTTAACGTAAAATAACAAATAAAATAATAATAATAAATAAAAATTCAAGATTAAATAAATACAATAATAAAACAATAAGTAATAAAATATCAATACATTCTTACCAAATTAAAAACAGTCAGAAAATTAAAATTCGTCCAAGAATAAAAAAACAAACACCCACACATTGGAGACATATAGAATCTGGAGTCAATATTTAAATAAAGTTAAAATAAAAGAAAGAAATGTAAAAAATAAATAATAAATTAAAAGTCATACAACAAAGAAAATTAAATTATACAGAATTATGATAAAAAATGAAAATTAGTCAACTTACCAAAAAAATAAATAAATAATCCAATCAATAAACAACAATTAAATAAATATACAAACAATATAATAGATAAAAATAAAAAAATAAAAAACTATTAAACCATTGGGTTTAATAGTTTTCTATTTTTTAAATAATTCGGGACTTGTCACCATGAAGGCACAATTTAAACTGACATCTAAACACTATACTATTAATCACAATGTCACTCAAAAATACACAAACATTTAAGATAATAATAAGAAAATTTAATAGGAAACAGAGAATAACAGAATGAGCATTTTTAATTTCATTTAGTTTTTCGAAATAAAATTTAAAATCATTTTATAAGATTTATCAAAATTATCCAAATTAGTGACTTTATTTAAACTATTGTCACCTTCCTTCATAATAAAAACCATTTCAGCAAGTAGACGTTTTCCAAGATTTTGTTCTGTATGTACAATTTTTAATTCATCCCACTTTATAAAATGAGGAACACTATTATCATTATTGTTTTTCAAATGATTACTTATTACGTTATGATATTTAACATTTCTATCTAGATTACAAATGTGTTCCTGTCTACGAATATGTAATGGTTTAATATTTAATATGTAATGGGTTTAATAGTTTTTTATTTTTTGATTTATATCTGTTATATTGTTTGTATATTTATTTAATTGTTGTTTATTGATTGGATTATTTATTTATTTTTTTGGTAAGTTGACTAATTTTCATTTTTTATCATAATTCTGTATAATTTAATTTTCTTTGTTGTATGACTTTTAATTTATTATTTATTTTTTACATTTCTTTCTTTTATTTTAACTTTATTTAAATATTGACTCCAGATTCTATATGTCTCCAATGTGTGGGTGTTTGTTTTTTTATTCTTGGACGAATTTTAATTTTCTGACTGTTTTTAATTTGGTAAGAATGTATTGATATTTTATTACTTATTGTTTTATTATTGTATTTATTTAATCTTGAATTTTTACTTATTATTATTATTTTATTTGTTATTTTACGTTAAATTTCTGATTTCTAATTTTTGTATTTTTTATGTTTCTGAAATACTTTGTTTAATGTAAGCTAACATTTTTGTTTTAAATTGTTTTTTGTTGTACATATTAGACTCCCTGAAGAGGAAATCTGTGGATTTCGAAACGTTGGAGTAACATTAAAGAATCTTTGTCTGAATGTTTTCGTTTTTATTTTATTAGGGGAGTGCTGTCAGGGTTGGACATAGTTTTGAATTTTCTTCATAACTTCCTCTGCAGTGCGAATTTCACGTTTTCGCGCATATTGTTGGAAAGATCAACTTAAATGCAATGTTTTTGCTGTACATTGCAAAAAAATTAGGCCAAAAGTTTCAAAGTTATAAGCAATTTTTAAAAAAAAATAATGTTGTAAGGGTTGAACATGGGTGTAAGGGTTGAGCCACTGTAGAAAATCAATGAAATATTTAGGTAAATGGTTAAAAATGTCCTTCAAATAATAGAATGACACTTGACAATGAAGAAATGAACCATGGAATTAAAATAAAATCCCATATTGTGCATTTTTGCATAACATTAGATATTTTATTTCTTAAGAATGATATAAAAAATTTTTAAATTAAAACAATAAAAAAAGATTATCGAAAAAATTTTTTCCCTCTTTTTTCGTTAGAAATAAAGTTTTTGACACCTCCTTAAGTCAAAAAATGAATTTCTGTTGCAAGTAAGCTTCGTAATTGCAAAATTTTGGGCGGCTCAACCCTTGCGACACCGCCTGGCTCAACGCTAACTCACGCATCGTTTTGCGACATGCCACACAGAACACAAACGCGTCACACAAAACCCCAAATTTCTTTTCACATTTTCATATAACATCTTAATAAACAATTTCAATAAATTTGCTTTGTCTTTTGCATATTTCTTCTACATTTACTGCTCTTTTTTTAACACCACAAAAAAGTTTCTGTTGAGCTTATAACAATGACTCGCAAAAAACAAAAGTAAACGTTCGTATACTTGACTGAAACTAATGTGAAAAGTTGACTGGCATTAGTAGCAAGAATTTAAGTACAAAAACAGATGGCGCTAGTGTGATAAAACTAAATAAACGCGATGGCTCAACCCTAACACCTGTCCAACCCTAACAGCACTCCCCTATTGTTAATAAAATATATATTGTCTATATTTAATCTTTTATCACTTTTGGGATTCGCACCTAGCAAATCAAGTTGCTTAAGAATGACAGATTTTAAAGTAGGCCACCTTTGTCGCAGATTTTTACCCTTCTCAAGTTTCAAAATATCAAAATCTAAAAGATACTGTAAAATAAAATTAACTAAAATTAATCATTTTTAAATTATTGAATGCAAAATTTAATTAATTACAAATGTGTTATTTAATTTATCATACCAACTGTTTTGCAATTTGTGTTTTTAAACAAGAAAATTTGTAAGTACTTGCGGATTTACCTACGAAAGTTTTCACAATTGCACAAGCTAAAGCTGTAAACGCTTTTGACGAAATCCTAAAGAAATAGGCAGGTTACTTATTAGAATAAAATTCCATGAATAAATTTAATTTAATATGTAAAAAATATAGTTCTTACTTGAACTCTGTTAGTTTTCCTCCAACTTTTAAAGATTTTAATGCATCATCTTTAAATTTTTTAATTATTAATCTCGTTAGAAGTGCTCGAATATCTTTATTTAAAGATTTGTTATGCTGATAATGTGCTAATATTAATTTCCCATCCGATTCACGATTTAAAAACTCAAGGAGGTTCTACAATAATTCCAAATGTCATGGGTAAAAATAAATATTAAATCATAATTTACTGAAAAGTTTTAAAATATAAATTACTTACATTTTCAAAAGTTTCTGTCCTTTTTCCTTCTAACCCTTCTGGTAATGATAACACTAATTTACAGTGAAATTGCCAATCAAACAAAACTTTTTTTATTCGATTAGTAGGTGTTTTCTGAGTAAGAAAATCATGGTTTAAATTTTATTCCCTCGTGTAGTTTTTTGCAGCTTCAAATTTTGTATTTTTGAGGGTCGACGGCACTTAAATTTACCTGTAGGAAAATCAACTGGTCCAAAAATGATGAATAGAATGTCGTTGTAAAGGTAATTAAAGTATCTTTCAATATATATATATAACAGAATAAAATTAAATAAAAATTGAGAGAGCTACAGTCGATTCAAGATCAAATTTCATGGAAATTTTGATGATTTTTAGACACTTGACTAACTTTTGATAATTTTTTCCACAACAAACAGTAGAAAATATTTAGGTTTTAAATTTTTTATTGATAGCATATTCCATTGAGAAACTTTTGAGCCCTTGTGGACCTTGATTGGATTAAAAATGAAAATTCTACACCACATTTAGTGAACGAAACTACTTTGCCATTTTTAGTATACTTTTCAATATCTGCAGCAAACATGCAAATAGTAAAATTAAGTTAAGTGCTAAAGTTACTAATATCACACATCAAGAAATTCTAGAGTTGCTCAATTCAAATACAATGTAAATAATCAAAATTTCATAATGGCGGTCAAGTTTTTTTAAAAATCGATTAAATTTATGACAATTTCGTTACTCGGGGGTTTTCGGTGTCGCTGATGACGAGTTTGATGTAAGATTTTAAAAATTAAAAATAGTGGCTTCAATAGAGTGGACGGGTTTTGGCTCTCATATAAGGAAAAAAGTTGCATATAGCAGTTTTTGTATTTATAAGATTTAATTTTTTGTTACATAATGTAAAAAATTATTATTTATAGAAAACGAAATTTAAAGAATTTGAACGAAATGAAACAAAAAGTTTTTCAGTGCACGCGTTTTGCAACATCAATGGAAATTCGTAACAATACATATCAAGTCAACTTATTGAAAAATATTTAACTTCAATTTTACTGTCCCGAAAGAAGGACGCTATCATTTCCCAACAATTTCAAGAAGCGCGCAAGGTTGGTGAGAATAAGTGGTTAAGGCAAAGATTTAAAAGATTTTAAAAGAAAATATTTGCAAGATTGTAAATTTCAAAATTCCATATTTTTAATAACAATTTTATAAACAATTTTAATTATTTATGTGTTCTACTCCTCCAATTGCAATGAAATTCATAGGAAGAGTACTCAGTAGTCTCGTCTTGAAGCGCCAAAAAAAATTTTTTGGTATTTTTAATTTGGTATATACATAATGAATTTTTTATTAAAACGCGCGCCAATTCCACAGAGGGAGAACGTCAATTGTGTTGGAAAATTTAGTCTAGAGGATACAAATATTATTTGTTTTAATAAATTTTTTTTAATGAAATTTTATATATTGCGCACTGATCAAATCAAATATGATATCTTAACTTAAAAAAATATGAATGCTACACATTTGTTAACTAATATTTAGTAAAGTTTATTCTCCTTTGTTCACATATATTGTTAAATAAAAAAAAATTTATAACAGTTTTCAAAATTCTACCTCCACAAATCGGTGCAGAATATTATAAACTTTTATTTTAAAAAATTATTAAAAACAAATAATATTTGTATCTTCTAAACAGAATTTTCCATGACAATTGACGTTCTCCCTCTGTGGAGTTGGCGCTCGTTTTTAATAAAAAATTCGTTATGTATATTTCAAATTGAAAATACCAAAAAAATTTTTTTTGCTTCAAGACGAGACTACTGAGTACACTTCCTGTGAGTTTCATTGCAATTGGAGGGGTAGAACACATAAATAATTATAATTTGTTTATAAAATTGTTATTAAAAATTTGGAATTTTAAAATTTACAATCTTGCAAATATTTTCTTTTAAAAGAGTAAATAATTTTGTGTAATCGGTGTAAGTTTCATTAATTTATTGTGAACAGCATCTGAGTTATTAATTTTTTTGTTAAATTTTGTATTATTTTGTTAATGCAAAAACAATAACAAAAATTTTAAATTTCAAAAAACGATTAAAAGTGCTTTTTTGTTTTGTTGTGAACTACCGATTTTCATCAAAGTTTTAACATTTTAGAAAATCAATAAAAAATTTTTAACACAGTTGAGCTGGTCTGACCCTGTTATGTTGATGGAAAATAAAAACTTTACTGTAATTGCAATAAACTATCTAATTTTTAATTATAAATAAATTTCTATAATTTTTTAACTGCAATACATTTTAAATATATGTAATTAACTTATTAACTTATTTTAAATAATAAATTAAAATTTTTTTTAAAAAATATTTTCGAGCCCTTTTACATTCTTCATCCCCCTCCATGATGTTTTCAGTGACTGTATTTTCGAGTGAGATTTAAAATGTATTGCAGTTAAAAAGTTATAGAAATTTATTGATAATCAAAAATTAGATAGTTTATTGCAATTAGAGTAAAGTTTAAATTTTCCATCAACATAACATCAATTTTAAAATTTAAAAACCGACGTTGGTTTCGGAATTAAAGACCCCAGAAACCCTAAAGTATTAATTTTCATGAGTTTAGCTTTAAACTTTTAAAATATGTTCGCACAGACTGAATCCACCTTTTTGAATTTTCAAAATATTACATCGAATTTGTAGTCAGAGACCTTATCAGAGAGCCAAAACTCGTCCACCTTGTAGAAGCCATCAGCGACACCGAAAACCCCCGAGTAACGAAATTGTCATAAATTTAATCGATTTTTAAAAAAACTTGACCGCCATTATGAAATTTTGATTATTTACATTGTATTTGAATTGAGCAACTCTAGAATTTCTAGATGTGTGATATTAGTAACTTTGGCACTTAACTTACACTACCGTCCGAAATTGTGCGAACGCTAACATCTCGAGCTATTAAAAACACACCCGCTCAGAAAGAGTGATAACTCGGTTAAAAATAAAGCTATATGCTTTTTTTAAATTGCATTGGAAAGCTTATTAAATTTCCAATGAAATGCCACTATTTTAAGTTGTATTGCTTAAATAGGAAGCGAGATATCATGTTATAAAGACAAAAAAATAATTCTATTTTTTTCGGAATTTCTTACTCTGACTTTGACTCCTGGCACAGTTTAGCAAAGTTTATGAAAAAAATTGTTACTTTTACAGACTATTCCTTATAACCTAAACTTTAAATAGAGACCAAGAACAGCAAAAAATATTTACGGGTTCCCGAGATATTACAAAAAGAGTCGGACCATGCAAAGCAGAATTTTCAATCATCGATTTCTCTAATTTGCCGTTGAGTCAATTACTTGTCTGTGAAAAAAGTGTCAAAAATTAATTTTACCAAGTACATTTTTACTGGGATCCACTTTTTAAATATCGATATATAATAAATTAAATTAAAAAATGGATCCCAGTAAGAATGTACTTGGTAAAATTAATTTTCGACACTTTTTTCACAGACAAGTAATTGACTCAACGGCGAATTAGAGAAATCGATGATTAAAAATTCTGCTTTGCAGGGTCCGACTCTTTTTGTAATATCTCAGGAACCCGTAAATATTTTTTGCTGTTCTTGGTCTCTATTTAAAGCTTTGGTTACAAGAAATAGTCTGTAAAAGTAACAATTTTTTTCATAAACTTTGCTAAACTGTGCCAGGAGTCAAAGTCAGAGTAAGAAATTCCGAAAAAAATAGAATTATTTTTTTGACTTCATAACATGATATCTCGCTTCCTATTTATGCAATACAACTTAAAATAGTGGAATTTCATTGGAAATTTAATAAGCTTTCCAATGCAATTTAAAAAAAGCATCTAGCTTCATTTTTAACCGAGTTATCACTCTTTCTGTGCGGGTGTGTTTTTTAATAGCTCGAGATGTTAGCGTTCGCACAATTTCGGACGGTAGTGTAATTTTACTATTTGCATGTTTGCTGCAGATATTGAAAAGTATACTAAAAATGGCAAAGTAGTTTCGTTCACTAAATTATATATTAATATATGGATTGAAAGATACTTTAATTACCTTTACAACGACATTCTATTCATCATTTTTGGACCAGTTGATTTTCCTACAGGTAAATTTAAGTCCCGTCGCTCCTCAAAAATACAAAATTTGATGCAACAAAAAAACTACACGAGGAAAAAAAATTAAAACTATGATTTTCATACTCAGAAAACACCTACTAATCGAAAAAAAATGTTTTGTTCGATTGGCATAAAAAAGTTTTTAATTTGTAAACCTGTGTAATGTTTCCTGTCCTTCGACTATAGGTTGACTATTATCATCTATAAACTGTACTTAAAAATTGATATTTTAAACAAATTAAAAATAGTTATATGTATAAAACAAGTAAACAAATTATTTTATAAAAGTATATAAAAACAAAAAAAAATATATTCAAGTAAAAATTTTACGTTTGTTTATTAAATAATATTTTTAACTTAGTTTTGCAAATTACAAAACATTATATTTTTAAATATGAATTTTTGAAAAATTTCATATTGAATTATTAACTAATTTACTAATTAATTATTCTTGTTTATTAATTTCTAAATTTTCAATAAAATTATTTGCGCAAGAATTCAATTATTTTCATAAATAAAAACATTCTTTGTACGAATTCAATTATTTTTATAAATATGTTACGTCCGTAACTTCTTATTAACATACGTAATTTAACTATATATTTTCTCTTATATGTTTATTTTTATATATTATATTTAATCGATAATGCATATATCTTCTATTAAAATAATGTATTTCATCATGATATGATATGCAGTACTTTTAATTATTATTTTATGTGTGTTTTAAATTTGCATTATATTCAGTATATTTTCTAAGGAATATTGTTATTATATTATATGTTCATTATTACAAATCCAGGAAAGAATAGTATTTCAAAAGAATGTCAAAAGAATAACGATTACGAGAAATTCAAGATCGAAGATACAGATTATTAATATGTACACACACCACGCTTAAGGATCAAAGACAAAGTTCCGACTTCAACTCCATGCAAGGTCGAAGCGATGTCTTGCGCACTGAAATCTATTAAAGTCGAGACGATTCTAGTAGCTATGAGCATTCGTCTAATGAGGAAATTTTTATACAAAAAAGGTGAACATTTCTGATTAAAACAGAGAGTAATAATTTGGAAACCAGCGTCATAACATCTTTAAGAAAGAAAATAATTTTTAGGAAATCAATCAGTAATCAATCTACCATCGTTGAGTGAACTCTAAGTATATTCTTAAAAGTGAACAAAACTTTATCCCCAAGTATTGTTTTGAAAGTGTTTCTTTAAAAAGTGAACTTTAAAATTATTTTCGAAGTATTGCTTTGAAAACGTACTATGGTTAAAAGAGAATTATTTCCCCTCATCAATTTTTACTATTTTTAAAAAATATTTGAAAGTAAATTCAAGTATCAAGTATTATATTGAAACAACACATTCCAAATTTCGAACCATCGAAATTTGCTAAGGAGGCGACGTCCGTCTGTAAGAAATCAAATATTACCACACAGGCCCGGCAGGACAGCTTGAGCCCGAGTGGGTAGCAACTTCAAATTCTGATATATATATATATATATATATATATATATATATATATATATATTAAAAATTTCTCAAGTGTATCTAAACTAGATATTTTAAGGCTAAAAAAATGTTCTTTTAAAAAAAATGTTGAAAACTTTTATTTTGAGATTGGTACACTAGAGAAAATTTTCCCTATATATAAACAAAAATTTCATGAGAAACAAAATAAAAAACAACTTCATCGCCTTTATCTTTTTTATTTTACTAAATAAATTAAATTTTTACAGCTTTTTTTAAGCAAACACCGAGCTTCGTTTGCCATTGCGAACTATAAATTCATCCATAAGAGCTTCTAAATCGAGATCATTTACTAATTCATCATAAATGTGTAAAATCGCAATATTATTTAGACGCTGTTGACTCATGGTTGATCTCAAATAATTTTTGACTCGACGAAGGACAGAGAAACTCCTTTCGTTCGAACATGACGAACCAGGAATTGTTAGAAGTAGACGAATAAATCGACAATATTCCGGTATTGTATCAACGCACCAATTATTATTACATAAAAAATCAACAATGTTCTTCAATTTTGAGATTTCTGCATTTTTTCTTCTCGTCAAGCTTAAGAAAAGTTCTCGGTCACTACAAAGCTTTTCTTTGTCAAAATCTATCTGATAAAATTGAATAATATTATCAATAGCATTTTCACTAGTCACATCACCAATAGCGAATTCCTCAAGTGTCTTAAAAAATTTGGCGTCATCTGTATCAAATCGACTTTTTAAAGATGAAATTGCGTGATCAAAAACTTCGTAATAATTTTTCCTGAAGAAATCTTCAGCCGTTTTGAAAATGTGATTTTCAGTTGAGCTGGTTTCGAATCGCTTGGGAATTTTTCGTTGCTTAGGCATCTTTGGCTCTTTAACACCAAGTTTGGAAACCATTTCAGTGCTGTTTTTCCAGATGGTTTTGAATTTAGAATCGCGTGAATCTTGCAAACTATTACTTACGGCTTCAATTTGAGCGTATGAATCTATAACACAAAGCTCTGAAGCTTGAAGAGCTTTGTTAAGACTTTCTATACGTTCAAAAATTTCTATCATCAAAGTCAAATAAAAAGCGAACTCAAAAGATTGCATCTGCTTAAGAAATCCAAAAGTTTTAGCTGTCACAGTACTGTCGACGTCAGTATCTTCTATTCTCTCTTGGAAAAATTGCATGAGAAGTTGATAGTTAAGAAGAAGTTAAGAATTTTTAAAAAAGACAGCAATGTCTTAAAATACTTAATTACATACCTTGTTGGACAATAAGCTGCAAGAGCAGGAAGAATACAGTTATCTTCTTCTATCATAACATCTTGCAATGCTTGAAATTGAGAAATTCGTTTTGGAGAATCCCGCACAAAATTGATAATTTCTTTCACCATTCCCTTAGGTTTTCCCTTAGGTTTTTAATATTTAAATCAAAATGGTTAAAGACACTTTTAACAAGATCAAATAATGTTGAAGCTTTGGTATTCGAAGTAGAGTAGAATCCCAAAAAATATTCTGAAGAAAGAAAATTTTTAGCTACTGTCCTCACACAGATGGACACCTGTTCCATTCTGGAAATATCCGATGTTTCGTCTAACATTAAGGAAAAAAACTCAGACTTTTTAATTTCCTCTGTAATAGTTGTCAAAACCTTCAATGCCATTATTTCGATTATTTCATTTTGAGAGGAGTGATGCAACCACTTAAATCCAGTTTTCTTTAACCACGATTCTAACTCACTGACATCTTCTGCGCGAGATTGTAAAATTCGCAAAAAATTTGATTTTTCGTCGTTGTGAGACCCACGTAGTGGCAGTCCTTGTTGACCTAAAACTTTTAGAGTACTAAAAACTTTTTTTAATGCAATGCGATTATTTATCATTTGTTGTTGTGATGCAGATGTCATGTGCTGGATAACATTATGAGAATTAAAATTTTGTTTAACTTCTGCACATTTTAAGTAAAAATTACTTTTCGAATGTTTTCTCAAGCGATCTACTGCATGACGCCAGTTTTCGAAACCTTTGTCAACCCAAGT
Source organism: Leptopilina myrica (nomen nudum) (assembly GCA_032872475.1). NCBI lineage: Eukaryota > Metazoa > Arthropoda > Insecta > Hymenoptera > Figitidae > Leptopilina > Leptopilina myrica (nomen nudum). The sequence continues at coordinate 13,192,657 of CM065462.1, read as the reverse complement.
TTCTTTTGATTTCACATCATGTGTGTCAAATTTAATGATCAATTTTGTTTCGCATGATTCAGAGCAAATTGAACAAAAACCTTTTTTGTCATTATTTACAACAAGCCAGGGATTTTCAGTTTTCCAGCGCTGAAGTGATTGATTCCAATTCGTTCGGTTATCCACTTTTGATGAATTTTTATCAATCTTTCCAATAGCTTTCGGTTGTTCAAAACTTGCAACAACATTGTTTGCACTGTTGACACTGTCACTTTGAGAGGTTATGGGAGTATTCACGTTGGTCTTATCAAAAACATCTAAATCACTTTCCTGACTACAAATGGCATCATCATTTTCTCTTTTCCGCTTTATAAGATATCGATCCATCTTTATTCCTATTTATGCTTTTATAATATTATTATTAGCATTACAGACGATAGAGAGTCAGCAAAACAAAGATGTACACTTTCAGTTCTTTAAAGTAACACTTTCGACACCGCGAAACTAAGGCCACGAACACAATCTCCTTTAAGTAATAAGTAAGGGTTGTGTCACAGATGTGCATACGTAGCTAAATCCCATGGCAGCGTTTTGCTTTGCGCTTTGTAACTAGACCATGAGTGATGAGTGTGGCAGAGATAGACATATGTAGAGAGAGTTATTCTGGAACCAGCCTTATGCGTCGTTCAATGAGTGTTTCACTTGCACTCTTGCTTAGGGCTGATTCATAATCAAGTATTCTTACTGTATATACTTTGAAAGTGTGTCTAAATTCGGAAACGCTCTTACTGTCTATGTATCAAGCGCATGTATTTCAAAAGTTATAGCCAATAATTAAAACAAAAAAATATTTTATTTAATTTTGCATGTAAAAAAACTAATTTTTTTCTTGTTAAACACATGAGTAAATAATCCTTAGTACTACCAAATTTCGAGTGGGTCATGTTACCCACTTGACCCATATATCCTGCCGGCCCTGTTACCACAATACAATACACTATCTCATTAGTGTAAACAAGAGGACTAATACACGAACATTAAGGACAACTGTTTGAGACTCCTTTTGCGACCAGCCCTCAACACCATTCAAGATCGGATTACCAGATCATTTATTGTATTTTTGTCAATACTTTTTCTTTCTTGTTGATTTTTAAATAAATTATTCTATCACAACATTTAGTAGGTTTATTGACTTATTCTCATCCCAAATTGAATTCTTTTTTGAAACTAATTTAAAAAGAGGAACGTTAGGTATATTTTAAAAAGGTTTCTCGCTTTTGACGTAACAATTGGTACGAAAAAAACGTTTCAATACGCCGCTCGAATTTCGCTAGTATTTCTATACGAATTCGCTCGAATTTCGTTTGAAATCGTATAAAGTTCGAACAAATCATTTTTAACTGGACTTTAACTAGTAAAATTTGCTAAATCTATTAAGGCGGTGTCAAAGTCGATGCTATTTTCCCATTGAAGCTCAATGCAAAAATCCCATCGACTATGGGTCCCCCTTAAGCTCTGTATTAAAAGCTTTATAACTTATTTAATTATAAACTGAAAATCTTGTATTTTAAGTCACTCTAAAGGTAAAAGTATGCACTTTAAGAATCTGAAAACCAATTAAAAAATATTTTTTAAGTAGAAAAATTAATTTTTAAAAACCTAAAGTTTAAAAAACCACATGTATTTTAAATAGGTAAAGTAGGCGCTTACGGGAGAGGGTTAATCAACCTTAAAATAAATTATTTTATCGAATTTTTTCATAATTTGGGCTAAAGATTTGATGCCCAAAAGTTATCTTTAATTTGGTAAAAAACAGCCACCCTAATATATAATGCAACAAAAATGTATTAAAAAGGTAGAGATCCTTCAAGTACACAGCATTTAGGGCGCAATGAGGCAAATAAACTGAATCTAATTTTATAATTTAGGTTTTCCATTTAAAACAGCTGATATAACTCCTTTAAATTTAAAAGAAATAGCATTTTGCTTCATTTTTCAAAATAAGGTTATATGGATTTATTTTTGTCTAGAACATATGTATCGGGATTGTGGGCAAACGATGAGATCAATTTATTTCGAATTTTAAAATTTTTATATTCATATAATATAGCAAACAATAGGGCTTTTGAGCTAAAATTATTAATAACACAGGTCAACAAAAAAAGACTTACTTTTTTTATGAGATATCGTAGTGTCCATTAAAGATGCTGAACACGATCCCGGGTCACAAAATTGGCCATCAGGTCAGGATTTTTAGAAAAGTGGGGGTAAAGATCCCAAAAAACGTGTTTTTGAGGGTTTTAAAAATTTTTGTATCCCAAACCTGACGCGCCAGAATTTTCTACATAGACTTAAATTAAAGCCTGAATTGTCCACTACAAGACCCATATCCGTAAAACCAAAAAAAATAAAAATTTTTTTCAAAACATGAGGTTGAAGTTACCAAAAATGTGATTTTTGGGTTGCTTTAATGGACTTTTAAAATTGTTTTAGATTCGCTTGAAAATTGTTACTCGGAAGTTTTTGAGGTCGCTGATTACGAATCAGATATCACTTTTCGAAAATTCAAAATGTCGGATCCAAAATGGCGGATGTCAAAATTTATAATTATTGATCGGATTCGCTTGAAAATTCTTACTCGGGGGTTTTTGGGGTCGCTGATTAAATTATTACTCAAGGGTTTTTGAGGTCGCGGATTATAATCTGACGTGCCAGAAACTTATAAAATGTTATAATCTGATGGTTATAATCAGCGACCCCACAAATCATATTTTTGGTAACTCCAACCTCATGTTTTGAAAAAAAATTTTATTTTTTTTGGTTTTACGGATATGCGTCTTGTAGTGGATAATTCAAGCTTCAATTTAAGTCTATGTAGAAGATTCTGGCACGTCAGGTTTAGGATAAAAAAAATTTTGAAAACCCTCCAAAAAAACGTTTTTTGGGGTCTTTACCCCCACTTTTCTGAAAATCCTGACGTGATTGCCAATTTTGTGACCCGGGATCGTTTTCAGCGTCTTTAATGGACACTGTGATACCTCATAAAAAAAGTAAGTCTTTTTTTGTTGACCTGTGTTATTATTAATTTATGTATGTGTATATGTCACAAAATATTGTGTTTATATTTTTCAAAAAGAAGGTAAAATTTTGTATTTCTTGAGATTGTTAAAATTTTACTTTAAAATAACTATTATTTAATGAAAGATTGAGAAATTGGTGTATATTATATTGAGGAAGCTAAATGTTCGTGGAATGAACAACTTGTTTTGAATGTACTTACGCACACCGTCAATATTTCGAATTGAAACGAAATCTTTTATGCCTGGCATATTAACACTCGACTCATCAACATAAGATTTTATCTTTAATATCATTAGATAGAGGTCGACCTTAAAATGGAAATTGAATTTTTGAATATTTAAAATTAATTAAAATTATAAATTTACAGAGAAAAAATGGTTTTATTTACCTTAACTAGTTAAGAGTAATTAATATTTTCTTACAATTCATAATGAAAAGTAGAAATATGCAGCTGACTGCATTGCGACTGAGGGGCAGCGGCGGCAGAAGCAAAAACTTGGCTTAAAATTTGCGTAAAGAGAAGTAGTTTTTTGGGGAAATTAAAAAAAATCGAAGGATACAAACAAATTTAAAAATTAAATTTTTAATTAAAAATTTTAAGAAACGGTAAAATTTTTTTTTAATTTTGAAAAGTTCATTAAAAAGCACACAATTTTTATATAAGACACTAAAATTGATCCACATTTGAAGAAGTTATGAGCATTCAAAATTTTTTTTTCAAATCTTGTCAAGTGCGTAAGGCCAATAGGGCAGGAGTACACTGAAAAAAATTGTAATTGAACCAAGTAAATGCATTTACTTGGCAGAGTTTACTTGAATCAATCCCACATTTATTTGACGAGAGAAATTAATTTTCTTGTGCCAAGTAATTATTAGCATTGGATAGAGTTCTTGAATTAATAATTCAGTATTTGGTGGAAGTAAATATGTTATTGATCAAATCAAATATTTTACTTCTCCGAAGTACCAAAAAGGATTGTATCAAGAATATTATGTTTTTAAGCGAAATAGTAAAGTATTGTCTGGAGAAATCGTTTTTCTTAAATCAAATCATTTCATTCATTTGATTTGAAACTTTTTTTACTTAATACAATGCCGGTGTTCTTGATCCAAGAAAATATTTCGCTTCAAATGCATGTGCAACTTAAATAGCAGTTTTTGAAAACTGTCCATTGAGGCTTGGATGGCATAGTGGTAACGGTACAGCTTCTGATGCGCGCAACCCGGGTTTAATTCCTCCGACCGTGGAAAATTTTATTTCAAGGTATATTTGTCGTATTTGTGTTAAGTATTAATTAAATGTAAATACATATGTAAAATAACAATTATTTAATTATTTAAATAAAAAATTTAAATGTTAATTAATTAAATAATAAAAATGTTTGACCTAAGTATTAGAAATGATGGGATGAGGGTAAGGGGGGGGGGAGAGTTCAAGTAAATAATTTACTTGAATTGAGAAAATTATTTTTTTTATTGAAATTTATAATTTTCTCAAATCAAGAAAATATTTTCTTCATTTGATACACAAATGTTCTTGAATTAATATAATCTGCATTTCTTTCGTGTAACTTAATTTCTTGACTGGATTCCATATTTTCTTGGATCAAGAACATAAACTCTCCTACCAAGTATACTATGTCAAGAAAATCGTTTTCTTGAATCAATACTATAATACTCTTGGCCGTATTCAATCCCACCATTTGCTTCAACCAAGAAAAATTTTCTTGGTTCAATACTATTTTTTTTCAGTGTATAAACAATAATAATTGTACCTAATTCTTTGCACCTTCGAATTAAATACAGAATCTGATTGCACTTGCTGAAAGGAGAATATTAGCGTTTACTATGATATTTAGAATTGACTGACCCTAATTGAAAATCGTTACTAAACTTTTTGCGATAGAGATCTAAAATTCAATATTCTTTCCTATGATAATATAAATCATTCAAATTGTTTTGTACTCAGTCTAAAATCTGAATTTTCATTTTTTCTCTGATTTGAATAAGTCTTAATCTAAAATGAAAATATAGAACTATATTTTTCATGTTTATACAGAAATTGTAATTTCAGATTTAAGTTAAAGATTATTAATCCATATGTAGGTCATTGTTTTTAAGTTAAAATTTACATTTTTTTAAATTTATATAAAAAATTTTAGTTCCTATATTGATAACCTAAAATATGTGGATAAACGAATAGAAGAAATAGTTCATAAAACAGAAAATTATTTTGAGCCTGGAAGCACAGCTTATTTGTTCACTTCAGATCATGGAATGACCGATTGGGGATCACATGGTAGTGGTTCAAAGGATGAAACAGAAACGCCTTTTGTGATTTGGGGTGCTGGAGTTTCGAAAAATTCAAATCTTCAAGACATTGAACAAGCTGATTTAACTCCTTTAATTTCAACTCTTTTAGGAATATCGATTCCCGTTAATAATGAGGTTATTTAATTTTTTAAATTCTATTAGATAAAAAGGCAGCAATCAATTACACCAAAATTTCTTTAGTACAACAATAAAATTTCAAGTTACTACATACATATCTATTAATTTATGTCGATTATTGTGAAACAATAAATATTTTTTTTATAAATTACAGGGAATTTTGAAATTACATTTTCTCTCTTCGGAATACAAAGAATATGGAGTTCGTGCTCTGCTTCGAAATATAAGACAATTATCATTTCAAGTAGAAGCAAATCGTGAACTTAGTCTCGGTATAAGTAAAATGAGGACAAATTGGAGAGAGAGACAAATAAATGCAAGTATTCTGAGAATTGAAACATTAATGCGCGAAGGAAAAATTGCAGAAAGCATTGCCGAAGGAGAAAGAACTGTTTTATTTGCAAAAGTGTCTTTAAATTATTTCCGTCAGTATCAAAGAAATCGGTTAATTTTGTATTTAACACTAATGTGGCTTGGATGGATTACTTTATTGTTTTTGAAGATTACTGCAAAACCTAAACAAAATCAAAAATCATTTATATTGAAATTAACATTCTGTTTTGCTTTTTTCCTTTTACTTGCTGAATATGTAGGTAAAGTATTAGTTTAACATAATCACTTACATAAAGAACATTAAACTTTTGACTTCCAAATTAATTTAATTCTTTAAGAACCAAATATGTACAACAATAAAAGTTTAATGTTTTACAATATTTTTAAATAATAAAACACAATAAGTAGTCAGTTGACTTTTTTTATACTTCACGAATCTTTCAAATGATACATTAAAAAAAACTGTATATTTAGAAAAAAAACAAATTGAAAATATTTAATTAGTAAAAAACATAAATTCACAGTATTTTTTATGTATCGTGTGAATGAACTGTTTCTGATCTGTACGAAGAGTATTAACGAATTTTTCTTGTTCTTTTACTAATTAAAAATATTAAATAAATATTATAAATATTATAACAATTATTTAATCCAAGATGTTTAATAAAATTTAAATGAATTGTTTACCTAATTACCATAATTTTTTTTAGTATTTGGATATAAAGATCAACGTTTATTAGGATACGGAATATTGTCAATTGTTTCTATATGGATGGCTGTTTTCCAATTTATTAATACGTCATCCTTTTTAAGAATAAAGAGTGTAAAAATTCTTTCGTTCGTCGTGATAATGATTACCTTACTAATCTTAATTATGTTTGCTGGATTAATATACAGAACTTTTTTTACATTTGCCATGTTGTACATTGTACTATTACAAAAAATATTACTAAGCGGAGGAAATTCATGGTTTCTGACGACTGGATTATTTTTAGCTGTTTTTCCATCTTTACCAGTTGTGGAATCTGAACCACGTATTATTCTTGTGTAAGTTTTAAAAACCTTTTTAATTTTTAATTAAATCATAAGTCAGCATTAAATTAAGTGGTTTTGCTTTTTTAAGAAACATTTTGTTATAATTGCGAATAATTTTTTCAGATTAATATCCTTATTTTTTATTGGTTTTATATCTTTTAAAAGAGAATCCTCAGGAAAAATAAAATGTTTGGAAATAACACGACTTATATTAACTGGATTAGTATATGTGGAAATTTTAGATGGTCGATCTTGGATATCATGGTTAATTTTATTCAGTACTCCTATATGTATTTGGATGTATGCCCTAGAGTTTGATGAAATTATTATGGGTGTTGCATTACATTTATCATGCCCTCTTGTTTTACTTTCAACATCATATGAACCTTTATTTTTTCTGGTACTCGCTTACCATTTTCATTATTGGCCTCTTGAGAGTGAACAAAAAGATTTAAAAGATAATACAACACATATAGATATACAAGATTTAGTAAAAGCTGCTTCATTGGTATCCTTTTTTAAAACATATTAATAACTAACTGCTTTTGAAATTAATAAGATATTTGTTAATAGCAGAAATATATTTATAATTTTAAATTATTTAAATAATTTATAATTTTTTGAATGCTAAAAATACCGGTGTTGAAGAGATAAAAACTTAATGTTTAAAACAATTAATGGTATGTATTAATCTGAGAAAATATGTACAATTTCTAAACTCTAACGTTCTGCATCGCGAAAATTTTGGATGAACTTTAAAAATGAGAAACCTCCTTGATTATGAATGATAATTCATTTCATTGTTTTATTATTTTTATGTCTGAATGATAGAACCATTATTTATATTTTTAAAAAGTAAAAGTAGTAATCAATTAATTCATATTAAAAATATCTACTTATTAACGAAGTACAAAAAATCTATTAGAGATAACCTTTCCTTAACCAAATGAAATAGATGTTATATACATTGCTGTGTTTTTTTGGTACAGGAAATATGGCAAGCATAAGTTCCTTTGATCCAAGGTGGACAAGACATTTTGTTACTGTTTTTTCACCATTTACAATGATGATTCTTATTTTATTGAAAATAATGATTCCATTGATATTAGTTGGCTGTGCTAGTCGTGCCTTTGCATCCTCTACAGTATTTGCAGGAGTGCTTTTCCTTGGGAATTGTTTGACGTTACCACTTATTTTTGGAGTAACAAATCATGGAAGTTGGTTGGATATTGGCAGTGCTATCAGTAGATTTATTATAGCTCTCGCTTTACCATATTCTCTATTCATTTTGTATTACTTGTCTTATGCATTTATATCACTACGTTTTTCAAAAACTTTAAAAAGTGCTTTTAAAAAAGCCTCTCAAAGTGTTTAAGTTTTATTAAAAATTCAATAAACCTATATACTATAAGATTAATGAAGTCTTTTGCATATTCTGGATGTTATGTGACTGAAATATGATAAATTTCACAGTGATAGTTTTAACTAAATTACACATAGTGATTTCAAATATCGAAAAAATTCGTTAACGCTTATGTTCTATGGAAATATTCCTGGAATTTGTTACTTCGGTGTTTTTGATGTCGCTCATTATGAATTTGAAGTCAGATTTACAAAATTCAAAATAGCGGATCTAATATGGCGACCAACAAATTTAAACAGTCATCAGATTGTCAATCGGTCACTAACACTTGAGTGACCGATTGACAAAATGGCGGACATTTTTTTTAATCATTGGATTTGCTTAAAAATCGTTTTTGGGGTCGCTGATTACGAATATGGCATAAGTTTTTCAAAATTAAAAATGGCGAATGCAATATGCTGGACGAAAAAAAATTAAACGAAAAAAATTAAAATAAAAAATTTTCTTTTCCGCCATATTGGATCCACCATTTTAAATTTTGAAAATTTGATATCTAATTTGTGATCAGCAATACCAAATACATTTTTGTTTATCTTTTTTAAAAAATGCAAATGAGAAAACATTTAAATCATTCGATTGCTTATCCGCATACAAAAACATCTTTGACATGGTGAAGAATAAAAATATATAACTTTTGTTTTACTTTGAATTTTGCAATAATATTTTAGGAGAGTATTCTTGACACTATAAGAAATCCGAAAATAAAAACAAAAAAATCGATTTTTTGACATTTTTAACTGGAATGTCCTCTTAAGTAGACATTTTGGGTCCGCCATTTTGAATCCTTTATATCTGACTTCAAATTCGGATTCAGCAACCCGAAAAACCTTAGTATATACTTCGCCACTCAAATCGAATTAATTTTAGTATTTTTTTTATGACCATATATAGCCACATATATGTGGAAAATGGACTGCCAACGGATAATTGTGAAATTTCAGACGTGTTTATGAATGCAAGTTTCACCTTCATCAAAATACATAACTTTTAAAATTCAATTTTTAAAATTAAGTAGGTGCTGATAACTGGGTGCCAGTTTTATCCTCATACATTTTGTAAATGTTTATAATTTTGATCTTATTTCAAAACTTGAAACAGAAAAGCAAAAAACTAAATGAAAACAATAGATTATTATTTTTTAGAATTATTAAAAAATAAATAAGAATTCTGGATATAAATATTATTTAAAAAGTACTAAATAATTAATTCTTATTATTTATTATTCAATACTTATTAAAAAAATAATATTTTGATTTTGTTAAAAAAATTGTGATAAATAAATAGAAAATTATGCAAAAAAATACTATAAATTTTATAAAAACAATATGATTGTCGAAATTAATTACAAAATGGAAGTTTAAAAAAAATGTTAATTGAGAAATATAAATAATTCAAATTACTTTATTTTTTCTTCGATTTTAAATAAAGGAAAAGAAATTATGCAAATTTTTTCATTAATTTCTAGATAAAAATTAAAATAAATTCATTTTTAGAAGGTTAAAAAATTAAATCTTATAAAAGAAATTCTTCAAATGAAATTAAATATTTTGTTTTTTAATAAAAAAAATGTGAATTGTGAATAGACATTATTATTAAATTATTATATTATTATATAGGGGAGAGTCACTACGGTCGGGACACCTTTACGGTTGGGTCACCTCGGGTTTCTTAGTTGTAACAAACTGGTGCCATTTGCCATTGCATGTAAATACTTGTTAGTGATGGTAGAAAACTTTTCACGTCACTTTCATTAAGGGGATCCCACATACCGACAATGCAGATCTAAAATGGTAAAAACTCTGCAACGACCGTTTCTTGGAAAATATAAGATATTATAAACTATAAATTTGACAAACTCACTTTTTAACATAAATACACAGGATGAGTATTTTATTTGTTGAAGTTATTGAAAAAAAATTATTCATAAAAAGTTAAATATGAGCAGTTTCCAACAGCCTAAACTGCAACGACCTTTTCTTGAAAACAACAAAATCAAAATAACTTTTTCATTTGACAAACTTAATTTCAATAAAAAATACACATAATAAGATTCATTCTATATGAAAACAAGAATATAAAACTTTAATTTATGTAAACTATTTTGTATAGTAATTTGCAACAAGAAGAACACATCTGACAGATGTTTAGTGATACATAGAACCAAGAGATGGCGCCAAAGGTACCAATATTGACAAATTTTCATTATTTTTAACTTTAAATTAACAACAATGAGACATAATGTCTTCTTTTCGAGTGAAAATTCATTGGTAATAAAAGATACACAATGGGAGAAATATATTTTGTTCAAATTGTTAAAGAAAAACTAATGTTAGTAAATTAAATATCATGTGCTACCGAACAGCTGTCACTTATACACTTTGGGAAGAATAAAGTTTTTATTTATTTCTGAATGGCAAATGAGTCTCATCCTGTGTATTTTCCTACTAAATTAAATTTCCCAAATGGAAAAATTATTTTGTTTCGTTGTTTTCGAGAAATGGTCGTTGCAGTTTGAGCTGTTGTCAAAAGACCTTTTACATGAAAACTGTTCATATTTAATTTCTTATGAATAATTTTTTTTCAATAATTACAACAAATAAAATACTCATCCTGTGTATTTATGTTAAAAAGTGAGTTTGTCAAATTTATAGGTCATAATATCTTATATTTTCCAAGAAACGGTCGTTGCAGATTTTTCACCATTTCAGATCTGCATTGTCGGTATGTGGGATCCCCTTAAGTTTCAATGAACTACGCGAGCAGTACAACGTAAAACGTAAATGTGTGGTGAATTTTTAAAGCAAAACTTTTACTTAGTGTCGAGAAAGATTAATTAAACAAAATGGAAGATGTAAACAATAAAGTAAGATGATGAAATTTATTCATTAGAGAGTGCTTTAATACTTTGGTATGTTATTTGGTTTTTATATCGTGCGTTTATGTATGTGTGCTAAAAAAATCAAAACGACGCGAAACTTACGGTCGGGTCACTTTATATCGTGCATGTTGGGACGCATTATTTTACAATTATGGTGCGTTCTGACATCTGAAATTCATTTGTTTAAGGTAGAGATGTGTGAAGAATGTCATTTTACAGTGAAAAAAATATATTCATGTTCGAAAAACGTTCGTAAAACATTTTAAAAAGTCTCATTTCACATCTCCTGCGATAACGTGTTGTAAACGTTTCGTGTACTGAAAACGTTTTTAGATTAATTTTTATATGAATTTTATATTTCCTTTTTCTATTTTCAAGTGTATTGCAGCATTCTTCTGTAATTTACGGGCCATTTTCAGTAATATTCCTTCATATCACATTGATTTTCTACGGTGTTCCGACCGTAAAGACCTGATCCGACCGTAACGACATTTTTTTCTTTTTTTAAATGTTTATAACTTTTCTAATTTTTGTCCAAACATTTTCTGATGTACAGAAGAAACATTCCACTTTAGAAGATCTTTCCAACCATATGTCAGAAAACGTGAAATTCGGCCTAGAACGGAAGTTATAGGCACAAGTCAAAAAGTGTCCCGACCGTAGTGACTCTCCCCTATCTATTATTATTAGAATGAGAAAATACTTGAGCGTTTTTTAGCTAATAAAATATAAAATTTAACTTTTTGTTCTGCCTCTGGACCTCTTTTGTTTCTGCTATATATAAATTATGTTAAAGCAGTTATTAAAAACTCATTCTTTTTACTGTTTGCTGACTATTTGAAGTTATATAAAGTGATTACCACCACTCAAGACTGTTTGGATTTGCAATAAGATATTGAACACTTATATACTTGGTCCAATAAAAATAAGCTTCCAATTAATGTTAATAAATGTAGTGTCATTTCTTTTAATAGGCGGAAATTATCGTCTCAAATTACGTACAATTATAATCTTGATGGCACAATAGTTCCAAGGGTCTCCGGGGTTCGTGATCTTGGAGTCACATTTGACAATAAACTGAATTTTAGCGATCACATTGATAATGTTGTGCGCAGTGCTAAAACTGCTCTTGGCTATATCACTCGTAACGCAATTAACTTTAATCATTTACGAGTGCTTAAGGTTTTGTATTTCGCCAATGTGAGATCTAATATGGAGTATTTGACTATAATATGGAAACCATATTTTGATGTAGACATTATGAGAATTGAAAGGGTGCAGAATGCTTTTTTACGTTTTGCAGCAAGGCAAACTGGAACTTATTATGATTTTTATTCACACGATTATACTGAACTAAGGAAAATGTTTGCGATACCAAAGATGGAGGTTAGATTTTTATACATTGATTTAATGTTTTTGTACAAAATTATTAATGGATTTATCTACTGTCCTGAAATTTTGTCGCGTATAGATTTTTTTGTTCCTACAAGACAATTGCGAAGTTCTCCCTTGTTTCGTGTCAATACTACTAGCTCAGAATTTGCGGAAAATTGTTTGTATGCTAGGATTTTTCGAGAAGCAAATTCAGTATCCAATAGATTGGACTTTTTTTCACACTCAATTGAAAGATTCTCAGCTGAACTGCGTGCTTTGCTCTACAGTAACAATAATTTAAGTGATTAAGCGCTCTTATGTATGATTGTTTGAATTGTTTTACTGTGTATATATGATTTATCAAATTTTCCGTTAATTATTATTTTTATAAATTAATTTGAGTACTATGTATTAAAGGGCTTTTTTTCTCTTTGTAGCCCGTTTACACATGAAAATAAAAAAAAAATAAATACAAATAAAATATCTTTATGTACATAAAAAAATAAATATTGTAATTATGAAATACACAATTTCTTCCTACACATTTTTTTATTAATTTAAAATGGGAAAAAAATTTGTTTAAAATTGTAATTAAAAAACAAAAATTTTAAAACTGTTTATTTCAAAAGAAACTAATAATTAAAAAAAATAAACAAAAAGTAATTATAAAGTTTATAAATCAATATTATGAAAATTTCTTACCTTATTTTATAAAAACAATAGCTTTTAACCTTCTTTCTTCTTAAATAATACAATACAAATTTTGATATTGACAAATCGAAAAACTGTATAATTTCGATCTGTCAAGTAAAGTGTTTTGATAAAGAAAAAAAACAAAAGCATTTACAAAAACTAACTTCAAACTGCGGACGGAATGAATGAAAGAATACGAAGATTATTATATGTAATTATAATTATAATAATTATTGTTACGTACCAATTCGTAACATTTTTCATTTTCCTAAACAATTGTATTGTTTAAATTCATGGAAAATTGGGCAATATGTAAATAGGATTAGGCATTAGTCACAGGGATTGATACAGAGAATAAAAATTATTTTATAGTGTTTACTCATCCCCTATTTTTCTTTAAAAATATTAATTAATTTTTATATAAAAAATCATTTTTTTATTTTTATATTATGAATAATTCTTTAAAAATATTTATTATATTTTTTTAAATAAGTAAATCATCCTAACTATCTCAGACATTGGTTGATTTCATCGAAAGATCAATACCCTAAAAACAAAGAAAGACTTTCATTGTATTAAATCAATTTTCAGGGTGTGACTGTTGAAAGAACAGAAATTAACAGAGAGTCTCATAAAATTATTACCGCAGAGCAGATGGTTTTCGTATTTGAATTATTTATTTTCACGCAAAAAAGGCGAAAGTATTTTATTATTTGTGTTCCCCATAATATATGGGTTGATTTTGATGATTTGATATTTTGAAAATTTATAAGTAAAGTTTATTCTGAATAAAAAAGAAAAAGTGAATCGAATAATGAAAGGATATAATATTAATAAGTGAAAGTGAATATAATGTAAAAAAAACTGTTGAAAAAAGAAAAAAATATAATAATTTAAAAATAAAATAAATTATTGAATATCAAGCCTTATTTTTTTTAAGGTTTGAAATATATATTGTGACACGCCTATTTTAGCCGTACACAAAATATTAATTTAGTCAAATGATTACAAGAAAAGTAACACCAGAACGGGAATCAAACCGTTTGGTTGCTTTTATTTTATTTACTAGCTGTCGTACCCGTCTTCGACGGGTTTTAGTTTCTTCAAATACATTCAATAGTCTGTCTGCCAGTCTCCAAAAATGGGAAATAGTGGGAAATTTAATTTTTTCCGAAAGAAATAATAATTAGCTACCATTAACTATTTCATAAGAAAAATATTACTATTTTTAATCAGTAATTTACTTTTTATCATCAAGTAATTTATTTTTATTTAATTGAAATGTAGAAAACAATGTTTGTCAATTGTTTGTAGAAGTTTAATTATAGTACCTATTATAAGTTAATCCAAAATTTCCAATAATTTTTGGAGTTATAGTAAAGTCAAATTCGAACTAATTATATCAGAATTGCTAAAATCTAAAATAAGACCCATATTGCATGCTGAATTTACAGTTTTTCCCGATTAAATTAAATTCCTGCATATTTCCCGTTATTCACAGTTGGTAGAACCTCTGTTAAAAGTATTAGAAAAAACAAAAAACCGTCGAAGAGTATATATAAAATAAGTGAATATTTATAGCTATTTGTAGTTTTATTTATCGTTAATATTTATCAAGATAATTTATATTTGATAAGAAAAGATACACCTGGAAAAATTTTGACAAAGCTGGGAAAAACCTGATAGTTTGTAAAACAGAAATAATAATAGACACCCTGTTTAACTTTTGCCTTTACAATGCTCGAAACATCCCTAAAAGTTAGATCTATTATTTAAATAACAATATTTTATTATTAAAGAATATTCTTCTAGTAGCATAATGCATGTATCGTAACACATAGGAGGCTTTTTGCGTGTAATGTCCTAAGTTGAAATTTCAACTTCTTGAAAAAAATTGAGACTCGGGGAATTTGTTGTTCTATGAAGTAGAAAAGTGACCCAAAATTTTTTTTTGACTTTTTCGAAAATTTGAAGGGGGTAGAGGGGGGCCAATTTGACCAATTTTGCTAACACTGGATAATTTGTGAATTTTTTGTGAACGTACTTTTAATGGGAAAAATTTTTGAGAATATGTTTCAAAAAGGTTTTTTCGTCCTCTTTCCAATAGTGAACTTTATTTTTTAATATTTTAAAAATTTACCCCAATTTTTGATAATTAATATTTCCATTTCCCAGAAATCGATTCGTTTTATTTGAAAATAAATTATTGCAAACGAAAGCTGAGGTTCTTTCCTATGCATTGGAAAGTGGACGAACAAACCTTTTCGAAACATATTATTGAGAAGGAAAATTTATTGAAACATGTTATCAACAATTTTTCCTATTAAAAGTACGTTCACAAAAAATTCACAAAGTAGCCGGTGTTAGCAAAGTTAATCAAATTGTCCCCCCTCTAACCCCTTCAAATTTTCGAAAAAGTCAAAAATATTTTTTGGGGCACATTTCTACTTGATAGAACAACAAATTCCTCGAGTTTCAAATTTTTTTCAAGAAGTTGAAATTCCAACTTGGGACATTACACGTAAAATGCCTCATAAGTATTTTTTAATTTCTGCAGTATCAATTTTATCATAAAAAATCTCCATTTTTAATAATTGAAAAATAAATTTAATGCTCTGAATTAATATTTTTTAATATCATTTACCATTTTTAATATTTTCGAAGTTTTGCAATTAAAATTTTTTTGATTAATTAGTTAAACAAATAATTCTAGATTCTATTATTTTGGCGTAAAAAGTTTATCAGAGACCCGAAAAATACTACTTTATAGTAATTGGTCTGTCAATTATAATTTTTCAATTTTTTGATATTAAAAACATTTTTATACTTACTTCCATCTTATAGATAGTTATAGGACAGTATTTTTCTCAAAATTATGCTAAAATATGACTAATTAACATGTAATATTTAATTACAGAAAGTTTAAGATATTTATTTAAAAATATAAAATTTTCCATTTTTAAAATTATTTTAAAAATTTAATATCTCCCGTTCTAATTAATATGTTTAAAAACTGCAAATTTATTGCAGCAATCTGATAAAATTAAAAAAAAAAATTTTTTGAATTTTTTTGAAAATTCATAATTTTTTTCATATTAGTATCATTTTTTAATTCAATTTATTATTGTATATTTTAAAAATCATTTATAATATTAATAAATTAAAAAATGTATGCTAATCTGCAAAAATAAAAAAAAATTTTTTTTGAATTTTTTGAAAAATTCATAACTTTTGTTCAGCTCTATATTTTTTCATCAAATATAGCTAATATTTTAAGTTAGACCAATATCTAAAAGTGTACTAAATTTTACTTTAATCGGTCAAGACGTTTTCAAGTTATACGCGAACAAAATTTTGCATACATACATACATACACACAATCATACATACATACAGACAGGAAATTTTCTATTACCATTTTTGGATTCTCCGTTGCTCAAATAAATAAATTATGCTAGAAAAAATAAATTTCGTGCAATGTACAGACAAAAGTATGATTATATTAATATAGATAGATTATTTTTTTCACAACACTTATATTTACCTTAAATTTATCACTCCTGACAAAGACTAATAATATATTGACATTCACCTGCAAACTCGTCACATCGATATTCAAAATCCAGATAATAACCTCGGAAATTAATCGTTCCTTCTTTTGTTTTTAATGTTTAAAATCGCGACAGTAAGATTCTCGCCTCTCGTCAACTCCTTACTTAACGTCACGAAAAGACGGAATTCGAAGTCATCGTGGGAAGCGCTTCCTGGCGATGTATAGTTGGAAGAGATTCCCGATTATTCAAGAGTGCCAGGAAGACGAATTCACTAACTGCGAGGAGCCACCTGTCAAAACATTGGGTGCGGCTAGATTGTATCGTTGGTGTTTATGTCGATTCATGCGCAGCGCTCATGTGGCGCAACGTGGAACTAAATACCGACCGCATAGTGACATTACCGCGCGGGGGTAGCGACGCGTTCGTTGGGAACAAGTCGGCCATTTTTGATTGTCATTCTCGTTCTGGCTGTCAACAGTGTACGTCACAATAATTGTGGAAGAAAGACATAACTGCATTTCATGATTTCGAGATAAATTAATTTTAATGTTCTCTCACTTCTGTCAATTCAGAAAATCAATAGATTTGTTCGGTCTTTTGCATTTAGTATTATTATTTAATATGTTTTCAAAATTCGTTTATAACATTTAATAAAACACACGATATGGTATAAATTTTGATAATTTTTCATCGGAATCATGAGTTTTATTGCACTTATGCGGTTATGCAAGTTCAGTTTGTATATGAGTCCAACTTTAGACTCTTTTTAATGTCACAATTTATTTAAGTTTGATTTGTCATAATAATAAGATTTGTTCACACAAACACAAATTAAACTATTCATTTGTTAGAAAAAATTATAAGAGTTTATTTAGTTACAAGAGTTTATTTTTTTATAAAATGTTTTTAATTTATTAAAAGGAGAAAAGAAATGTACTTTACTGAATTTGTCAATTTATTTTTGAAAAACTTTCCAAAATTTTTTAGAATAGAAATAGCCTTAAAAATAAGTACATAATTAAATGCACAATTTATGTTATAAAAAATTTGTTCCAGTCTTATTAAAATAAATATATTTAATTTAAAGTACAAAAAATGTATTGTACTAAAAATATTTCATTACAAAATTCTTATTGTTTTTATTCTTATAGGTTATTTTTATTTTTAATTATGTCAATTGTTTTTTAAACAAAATGCAGTTATGTTATTATGTTGGTCTCCTTTTGTCAAAAACGCAATTATGCGATTATGTTTTCCATTATTTTCTACATTAATAACCATTTTAATGATTTTTCCGCTATTGAACTTTTTAAGAGCAATATTAAATATATACAAATCTCATGTTATCTCAAATTTGATAAAAATGTCAGTTATGCTGTTATGCATTTCTTCCATAGAATTGTGAAAAATCAAATCAAAATACTAATAGCTATTTATCGGGCTTAAAAATGAGTCGTGGGTCTATTCGAGGTAGACGGCGTCTTGACGGTGAGTCCCTATTATAAAAGAATGAGCTGTTCCTCCGACCAGTCTCAAGTTTCTAGATTGTAAATTTTAATAGTAAAATCCAAGTCTGGTTTAGACGGCTTGCCGACGACGAATGTCAACAACTTTTGATTCAATAATAATAATAATAAATCGGTGTCAAGTTTAATAAATCAGTGTTGTTCAGTGATCATCCTTACTCCTCCCCTCTACGCGGTTATGAGTAATATAATAAACTATTAATGAGCAGTCGGCAGAAAATGTCAATCTCTTGGTTTGGTCATTCCATGTCAAAATGGCCTGGCGCCATGTGCAAATCCATACTCAATGAATAATAAAAACAAGTTGTGAATTAAGATGTTCATTACATGAACATTTTGCTTCCTCTTTACGATAAGCAAAAAATTTGCTTTAAAGTGAATTTTTTCATTTTATTTAATTCTATTAATGCAAATAAAATATATTCTTTTTATATATCAATCGATTCGTCTTGATGAAATGAAGATTTTGAGTTTGTTTTTAAGTCTAGATTAACATTTTATTATAAAGCAACATAATTTTTAAGAAGGAAATAAATTTCTAATAAAAGTGCGAATTTTTGGTTTTAATTATGTTTAATTCTATAAATTCAAATAAAATATATACTTTATATATACCAATCGATCCGTTTTAATGCAACGGATAAGATTATTGAAAAAAATAAGTAAAATCTTATTGTACTGGAATATAATTTTCATGAAAGAACTAAATTTTTGATAAAAAAAGGTAATTTTTTTGCTTTAATTTTCATAACCTCTATAAACTCTCATACAATTTATACTTTATATATACCAATCGATTCGTCTTGATGCAAAAAAGAAGATTTTATTGTATATTAACTTCAATATTCAATTAAAAAAAAATTTTTTTTTTTGAAAAAAGTAAAAAAAAATTTTTTTTAATAGATTTTTTAATGTCTGTCAATCCATTTCGAGATATTTTCATGATAAATATTCCTAGCAATTTTCAGCCGAATTCGTTGAAACCTCTTCGAGTTATCATGTTCACAAAAAACGGGATCCACACACACACACATATACATACATCCGGACAATTGTTCAGGGTCTTATATAACATAGTCCCATATAGAAGAAAATTTGTCAAAAGGATTTTTAAAAATTTTGTAAATTAAACGACTAGCTTCCTCACGAGGAAGCAAAATAGATAACAGGTTTTATATTATCTAAATTTAATCTCTTTATTTCCAAATTAAAAAGTAGGGAAAATAATCCTTCTAAAATAATATAATTAAATTCTGATCAAAAAGTAGAAATCAACTTAATATGTTAAAACCTGTTACAATATATATTGTGACGCGGCATTTTGCCACGCACAATAATGAGTAAATTAATTAATTTTGTTGTTAAATTAATTATTTGATAAAATAATTATCAAACGAGAATCCTTTTTTTTAAATAAATATAAAGTATTATTAGTATTTTGTAATCTGATTAAATGAAAAATTTTGTAACTTAAACTAGTTAACTAAGTCAAACTTTATTATTCAACCTGACAACTCAACAGATCAACAATCATAAAAATAAACTATTTGGAAACATTCCTGCCGTTCGTCTGTTATTTTCTTTCATATCCGTCGAGAAAACATTCCACGGAGTCTATTGTCCCACCAGCAATTGTATCATGGATTTAATCAACAGGGGAAGTGCTTCCTGGTGCATATATTCGGATGTGATTCCCGAATATTCAAGAGCACCAGGAAGACGAAAACTACTTGTTTTGGTCCTGTCAAAACTAATGACACGGCGGCCATCTTTGCTATAAAGGCCCGACCTTATACATCAGCGGACAGCGACGAATAAGGTCGCACTCTACCTTATCGTCATCGTGACTCAAATTACCCCGCGCGGGTTAAACAAAAAGATCTTTTAAAAAAGAGAGTGGTTATAGGTGGGGGGGTGGTGGGGGTTTTTGGGTTATACAGAATAATTGTCGTGCGCCCGTGTAAATTATAAATAGTGATTTCTCGCCGTATTTGTACTTATTGTTTTACAATTCGAAAAGTGATGCTTGTGATGCCTTCCGCCAAGCAATCTTGTATATTAAACTAAAGGACAAAAGTGGTATTTTGTGAATAATAAAATTGATTAATTGCTTAAATTAAATTCAGTGTTAATTGAAGATCAATGTGTTATCTACTTACCCCTCCCCTCTGCGCGGTTTGCGAGGAAAGTTTTTTCCTCGCAATTTCTGAGCAAGCTAGGCTAACTTTTCTTTAATAGTAAACATATTGAATAAAATCCTTTTGATATTTTTGGAATAAATATCATGGCGCTTAAATGATAAAAATTAAAATTCTTTAAATGCAAGGTGTAGATAACTTTTAGAAACTCCTAACCTATTGTCAACTCCGAAAATAATCGTTATCATAGCTAAATACACATTTTAGTTTAATTCTGAAAAATTAATAAAAGGTAAAATTTAAATTAATGATTTTTAGGTTAGAAAATAACTTCTAATAAGCTCAAAATAAATTAATTCTTCAGAAATAATTACAAGTTTACAACACAATAAAAATATAAAAAAAAAATTAATAAAAAAACAAAGAAATAAATTTAAATTTTTTTTTTGAATTTTTTGTTTTAGTTGTTATCAACTGACCCCGAATTTTAAATATTACAATTATTTTTGAATTTCTTATTTGAGAACATTATTTAAACCATATATAACATTTTAGTAAATTGAAAGAATTATAAAAAATATTTAAAAGAAGTAAAAAGAATAATATAAAAAAGTACAGATCAAGCCAAAATACTAAGTATGACTACACACCAATCATGATTGACAAACAAAGTAATAGGAGATATTTCAATACTTATATTATCACATGACAAATATATTTGTATAGCGGAGTGAGTGAATTATTTAATGATACTATTTTAATAATTCTTATATCATTCTATACACATACACATGCTACACAAGTGCACTTTAAAACAAAAACGAAACTTATTTGAAATAAATATAAAATTATTAATAGTGGGTTTAATCTATAATACAAATATTGTCATTTTATTAACTACTAAAAATTTGTAAATTGTAAATTTTGGTACAATTATTAAAGACAGAATACTTTTTACTTATTTTACCTATTTAATTGACAAGAGTATACCTTTTTGTAAATGTAGTTTTTACAATAAAATAATTGTATAATGTTGAACTCATGACTTTTTTATATTTATACTGTATTTCTAATTTAAAAGTATTGAATATATGGGTGATTCTCCCGAACAACATTCTCCTTTTTGGCGACAGTTACCACACAGAATAGAAAAAAAATTATTATTTATGGATTAAGTCAGTTTCAATTATATTGAGCTTTACAACAAATCTACCACCTCTAACAGCACATGAACATTGAGTCTAACAGTTTTGCTTTTTAAAGTATATATTTTAAAATTAACATTTACAAAAAAATTAAGAGGTTAAAATTTCGCGCTGGCGTTTTTTTATTATATATATTTTTCCATTTCATAAACTACAATTATTACTAAGATATAATTTATTAATATTATCTACATTAAATTTGATAGATTTTGGACAAATACTATACAGTTATCTAAAAATCTCTTTTATAACCAATGGTTCCAAACACATTAGTTTTTCATACATTTTAGGTTCACTTTTCACTGGCAGTTTTTGTAAAACAATCGGACATCATAACATTCACATTTTTTAATTTTTCTTCAAAAAAGTGCAGAGGAATATTACCGGGTGAGAGGAATGAACAATTTCAACCTTTTTTAATTTTTTATTTTAATGATACAAATAATTTATCCCTCCATGATGAGCAATGCCCTATCATGTTTATAAAGGGACAACGTTTATGATGACAAAAATTTGCGATCAAATTTATATATACTTAATATTGTTTTTCTTACAGGGTGCGGAATGGACGACTTTTAGTTTGGTGCAATTTCTGCTTATGTTTCAATTTTAAATTTTTTTTAACGCAAAATAATTACATTTTCTAAAAAGTAACTTAAGAAATTAATATTAGAGATGTTAATTTTAATATTGATCACGATAATTAATTAATATCTCTACCCACAGCAAAAATATTGAATAATATTCAACGAGTGAGAGGAATCAGAGGAATGACGCTACATGCTAAATAATTTTTTGTTATTAATACGCAAGAAGACTAGAGACAGGAGGGATAACTCGGCTTTTTGCTCACTCACAGCAGTGAGTAAGAATTAGTGGGATTACGAAGGCGTGGTTAGATTGCGCCAAATATCTTGTTTCGGTTCTGCACATCTTGCACACTCTTACGTTACATATTTAAATACGTGACACGCGTGTGTGAATGGAAGTGCAGAATGAAAAAACTATACTTGGCGCAATCTAACCACGCCTTCATAATCCCCCTATGTTTTGTCCTCCACCCCCACTCACAGACAAACACATTAGGCCCTTCCTGACTCTCAGTCATTCTTGGTTAATATGTTATTTTTAAACTAAAGTACCGTCTAATTGGAGATGTTGAATAATAACAAACTTAAAAAGAGTATCCACTACCCTTTTTAAATAACCAAATTTTCCTCAGAAACATTAAAATATTTAAATTAAGATGATTAATTTTCGAGTCCTGTTTTTGTCAATTTAAAACATTATCGAAAACACTAATTTTCGATATAGTTAAAGACAAATTTTCTTCAAATTAAAATAATAATTATTAAATAACTAAATTCATCTTCAACAAA
Source organism: Leptopilina myrica (nomen nudum) (assembly GCA_032872475.1). NCBI lineage: Eukaryota > Metazoa > Arthropoda > Insecta > Hymenoptera > Figitidae > Leptopilina > Leptopilina myrica (nomen nudum). The sequence goes on along the minus strand of CM065462.1, from coordinate 13,169,608 downwards.
TTGTTGGCAGCGGTGGAATACTTTTTTTTTATATTTGTATTTAAAAAAAAATTAGAAATTATAAAGAACAAAAGAAACAGTGGTTTAAAAAAATATAATTACATGAAACAATATACATATTGAATTGAGATTTATGTTTATGTACTATATATTATGTAAAGGATTTTGTTATTTCAGGAATATTGAATTTTTTAGTGTGTGTTTTGAATTTTTTTATACTCGCTAACGTCGAGTTTAAAATGGTAGCTACCCTTGCAAACGGCAAGATCTAGTTTCCTCAATAATGCGATCCCTTTATGTTTTTTTTACCTAGAATTAAAACAACAACCTTATTCGGAAGCAAGTAGCCGCTTGGACAAAGTTGAAGAGGATATAACAAAAGAAATTTTTTCATCTATCCTATCAGGCGAAGATGGAGTTTCAGATTTAATATAAACACCTTTATTTGAGTCTATGTAAGTTTCCTTCCACAGAGATAGAAATTGTTATATTTAAAGTATCAATAAGTAAAATTAATATTACATTCTTAGAGTTGAAATAATATATGGAGCAATATAGAAAGTGTGAATAAGCATTTTTCTTTATTAGAAATTTAAATACATTTATAATTCATTTTATTAGGTTAGTGTTATTCTAATACATAAATTGAAACACGTTTATCCATTTAATTTTTATACATATACACTCTACATACCTCTGAAACAGCGATTAGGTTACAGACACCAGATTCCAAGTGGCGTATATACGCTGCGACTTAATGAACATATCGCTAACACTCAGTGAAAATTTCACTAATTAATTAGCGTATCATACGCTTTTTGGAATTAGTTGTAGACTTATCGCTGGGAAACAGTGAAAATTTCGCTTATTCAAATTTAGAGAGTAAGTTAACCTTCAATTCATATGATTATTAAATTAAAACAAATAGGGGGAGTGCAGTTAGGATTCTTGGACATGTGTTAGGGTTGAACCAATCGCGTTTTACACATTTTGGTTTACTCATCACTAGCGCCATCTGTTTTGAACTTTAAATTCCTTGCTACTCAAGAGCCAGTCAACATTTTCACACACATGAGTTTCAGTCAAGTATACGACACGTATACTTTTGTATTATTTGAAGGACCATTTTTTTAACCACTTTTACCCTAACATAATTCTCAATTTGATTTTCTCCAGTGTCTCAAACCTTACACCTATGTTCAACCCTTACACACATTTTTTTTACAAATTGCATATAACATTTTGACAACTTTGTGGCGAATTGTTTTGGCAATGTACCAGCCAAAAACACTTGCCTTTGAGTGGATCATTTCCAACCCACATATGCGCGAAAACAGTTGAACATTCGCATTGCAGAGGAAGTTTACATGAAGAAAATTCCACACTCTATGTCCAAAACCCTGACAGCACTCCCCTATACTAAATACATTGATTAGAACAACTTAATAAATAAGTATAATTAAGTGTAGCTAGAGAAGAATTTAATTAGAATATTAATTTTTAACTCGATATATCACTAAATAAAATATTATCACACTTATTCTTTTATCTACTTTGCAGGCAATACCGTATCATGATTACGAAGAGCTTAACATTAACACATTTTCATGAATAACCAAATAGGACAAATTTTGCAAATCACAATTTCTATCGTTCAAAGTAGAAAGATGAACTTGCAAAAGTGCTGACACAATTAAGGAGCATTATAATTACATAGTATTAAGGTATTCCTTGACAGTAGAATTAAAAGTAAATCACATTGAAAATATACATCATAAACATACAAATCTTAATGTTTCCAAATTAGACACCAGATGTGACATAGGATTTTTCTCAAGTCGAATTAGTTGGGATATAATACACAAGATTAGGAATCTGTGGAACAAATTCAGTCAAAGACTAATCCTTACAGTGCAGCATTTTACAAATGCAGTACACTTTGCAAAGTGTAGAGAAGCGAAGTAATTTCCTTGTAAAATGGTTGTTTGCATATCAGAATCTTTGCAACTATTATGTAGAGAACCTAGTAGTATTTATAATAGGTTAAATTTTGCAGTTTTCTTACAACCTATGTTTCGCACAATTTTTAACAAAACATTATACAGTAGTCAACCCACGAGGCTTCCATGGGCATCTCTTACAAAGACTCAGACATTAACATTGGTTTGACACCCATTTTTTAATAATGGGCGCACAAAGACAACAACCAAAATTACATTTCAGCTGCTTTATTGCAAATAGAGTATTGGCCTTCTGACATTAAAATAATAACACTGTTAGGAGAACAATATAGAGTAGTAGGGGGAATATTAATTGACATTCAAGGTATAGAAACCTATTTTGAGGTCGTAGAACCAATATTTTCCACATTAGAAAATTTAAGTCAGACTGCAATAGGTTGGAAAGAAGGCGGTAGTCGGAATTGGATATCACATCCTTATATTGATGTATATTTTGATAGTCTTGATTTTCAACAAAATAAAAAACTAAATTACAAAAAAAGGATTTTTTAAAACTGTTACTAAAAAAAATTTATAATGGAAGGAGAAGACAGAAATTACTTTCAAGAACAAAGAAGGGTAGACAGGAATTTAAATGAAAACCCTTTCGGTCAACAAGTACAAGACCCTCCTAAAGTGACGGTAGGAGATACAATTAGAAATAGAGTAGATGTAGATTTACTTATTAGAGCACAAGCTCCTAGACCCGAAACACCTATTAATGAATGGATTGCTAGACACAAGTGGGGGGGGGGGTGGGGGGGTGGGGGTGGGGGTTGGGGGGGGGGTGGGGGGGGGGGGGTGGTGTGGGGGGGGTGTGGGTGGGGGGTGGGGGGTTGTGGGGGGGGTGGGGGGTGGGGTGGGGGGGGGGGGGGGGTGTATATATCTATCTATATATTATGTGGTTGGGGGTGTATGTGATTGGACAAGGTGGGGGGGGATATCAATGAATAACAGGGGGATTTGTGGGGGGGGGTGGGGTGTGTGGGGGGGGGAGGGGGGGTGTGAATGTAGTAAGTAAAAATCTTTAAAAAATGACATGTATATGGAAAAGAGCAATGACACACACGTTACCCACATTACGCACGGTTCAAATATGGCCCGGTAAAAATTTTATTCAGGCTATAGCTTATGCAGCCTCAAAAATACTACATGTGCCATTGCAGAGTCTGATTTAATACACGGAAACTACTTGGTGCAACATTACAAGAGGGAATTTTCCACAAGGTATTGACCTATAATGTCCGTTACTAAAGGCATGTTTGTTATACTTTTGCCCTTACCGTCATAACACCTATACATATGACACAGGTGATAGACAACCCCGTCTAGTGGTACAGGAATATTAGAATTACACAAGGACGTGTTTTGAAGAAATACATTGATTTTTCAACACGGCCGCAAGAAGCGTTGCTCTTCACCGATTCCATCAAATTGGAACAAGCGAGTGCCAAATTACACATACGATAAACCTTACGTGTAATAGCACCTTTAATGTAATTTTTCAACTCCAAAGATATCCAACCTTAGTTTCAAGTAATATAGGTTCTTCCGTCAAAACAAGGGAACGACATTAGGTATTTGTATAAATTCCTTTGATGCAAGATATTATTAGAAATCGTAAATTTTTCAATGTTTTACCAAAAATAATGAAAAAACTTCTAAAATTATTGAACGCTTTTTAATAATCTACGCGTAGTTTTAAAAGGTCATTTTCTGCAAAATAAGACAATTACTTATAGGCACATAACCTGTAATTTTTTTCTTGGAATTAAGCATGACGTTAAAGTTGGGCAAAAACAAAAAATTCGAAAAAATTTGAACAACATAATATCATTAAAAGAATAATAATTTGTAAAATTTTACAACAAATTATTTCATTAAATTTTCTTGAAAAATCTTACATCATATTATGTTTTATATACATGTTCTACTAGAATAGTTTTTAGTACCAAACTACTTAATTCAAATTTTTTTTTCCAATTCTATTGTCCGAGTTTGACGTCATGCTTATTCAAGAACACAAAATCACAGGCTTACTGCCTATCATAGTAGATTCCTTATTTCTGATAGAAAAAGACCTTTAAAATAAGGGGGGGGGGGGGGTCTAAGATTATTAATAAATTGCTGTCGTTAATTTATTTGAGGAATTTCATACACTGAGAATTACAGGGGACACTACTCGGATTCTTTTTTCACAAATTTTCACATTTTATCAATAGAGGTTTGTTTGCCTCATTCATTTACTCCCAAAATATTAATTTAAAAAAATATTTAATACTTTGTTAGATATTTGCATCAATTACACCAATTACTGCAATGACATTTTTTTTTAACAAACTAGAATAACTTTTTTTATTTTTTGCTTATAGAAAAAAGTTTGTCTGAAAGGTTGTTTGTTTGTTGAGAATGAACCAAATTTTTTGAAAAAAAAATTACATTAAATAAAAAATTAACTTTTTTAGTCAATTTTAATTTAAACAATAAATTTGTTTTTTGAAACATTTTACAAACCAGATAATCGGCCTTCAATGTAAGCAGAAAAAAATGATACATCTTGCTTACAACTCCTACAAAATAACCATGCTCAAACTTTTTGCAAACACACGTTATTTTTTTATTTTGAGGAAAATCATTTTTCAAAACATTTAAGTGACCGGAGCACAAGGCTCGGACTTACTGCACGCGACATATTGACTCCTGATACGAAAATTATCCCCATTGTCGCGTCAGCAAAGTCGGGATTCAGCACAACATTTTTTCTAATAAGCAAAAATAAAAAAAAGTTTTTTTAAGTTTAAAGAAAATATTGCAATTTAATTTGTTAATGCAAATATCTAACAAAAATATTAAATATTATTAAATTAAAATTTGGGATACTTTAACATAGGCAAAACAAAACTCTATATGAAACCACATGAACATAAGAAAAAACATCCGACGAGTTGAACCCTTCATCATCATATAAACACCTCCTCATTTTGGCAGTTATTCAAATTTTTGTAAATCATTGACAAATGACGATAATTTAAGCATATTTTGTACCAAATTTTGGCCAATATGACTTCTGTTTAAGGTCTTATTACTTTTCTAAAATTTTTAATTGTCTTTCAAAAATCTACACAACCGTACAAAACAATTTTAGTTATTATAAATTTTTATGTTTAAAACATATATTTTTTTCATTCCTTATACAAACACATGTGGACTGACAATTTCGGACGGTACTGTACTAAAGATCCTTTCAGTGTTATGAACATTTATACAATTCATGACTGATATTTTTACTTGCAAATATATGCTTTTAATTGGTTACTCGGAGGTTTTTAATACTTTCTGAGTAAATTTACAACACCGGATTATTAATTAACGACCCATAAAAACACTTCTTGACTGACCATAGTAATCAAGCGAATTTTATCCCATTTTTTTAAATCTTTATTAGTTTTCTTGATACGTATGAAGCAAAAAAAGCCAAAATATTAAAACATTCTCAAAAAGAAATTGATAGGTTAATTAATAAAAGACAAAATTTACGTGAAGGTTAATTTAATAATATTGTTCGTAAAAGATTTCTGAGTTTATTTGTGAAAAAATGTTAAATTAATGTTTAATATAATTCAATCTTAAAAATTTATAAATTTACAATTTTATTATTTTATTAGGTAAATTAAAAAAATTTACAATTAAATTTGGTACAGGTTTAAACTTACACAGTTTTAATTTACAACATAGATTCTACCAATAATACCATTCAATTAAAAAATTTTAAATAATAATAGTCTAAAATATTTAATGGATTGTTAAGTTTGAAAAACATGATACCAAAGAGTTTGTTATAAAATGCTTTGAAAAGAATTAATTTTCCAAAATTTTTCTTTATTACAAAAAGTCACTATTGCTTTTATGACTAATGGAACAATATATGGGTTTTTATAAACAAAATTCGTTATGTTTTTGGTCAGGGAAAAATCAGGGAAAAGACAGGAAATTTTAAAAACAGTTTTCACTTGCCACCCTGGCAATCCTACGAGTCTTACTTTGTACAAATTATAAATTTAAAGATGTATAGGCATATAAGCGTAAACGATCTTTACGGAGGATCTTTAAGGGGAAAAATGTTTTTTAAATATATCGAAAAGAATATATGGATCGAGATATGTTAAGCTTGATTAAAAATAGATTTAATTTAAATAAAAAATCTAAGGAATAACATCTTAAGGACGAATTTTCTTCTTGGATTGGTAAAAAAACTTTGATGATGTTTTGACAGGGAAAAATTAAAATAATATTTAAAAAGTAGAGTTTTTAGGAGTTTGCATTTCATAGTCGTTCCTACAAAGGCCAGTTTTTCAACAAAAATTTTGATATTTTTAAGTACAACCAACTTACAAACAATTTTGAATTAAACCGATTATAATATACCCATATTAAATTTTTAATGAAAGAAATTGTTAAATTTAAGATAATTTTGGAACATAAATTACCGAAATTTGTGATATTAACTTTGTTAAAACAACAGGTAAAAATAAACAAGAGAATTCTTAATTTTGAAAATAAAAAATACAAAAAAGTAGATTGTTTAAAAAATAGTCCAACACATAATGACCAATTTTTATTACTTACTTTGCACAAAGGTTTTATGGCTATCAGACCATCCAGAACCCTTGGTTTTACAAATAAAATGAAATTAAAACCACTTAAACTGAGGAAAGAACTAGATCTATATGTAAAAAAGATGGGTACGAATTGGGGCATAAGACTCGGTTTTCCTTTTACCAGGTGACAAGTTATCCATGTCACCCCATATGTTACAACAGTATATATCCACATAGCAGCGATAAGCCTGGTAAAGTGTTAAACAATACAGACAAAACTTCGGAGTATCGGACGGGATAGTTGTAAAATTAGTAGATAAAATGTATGGCGACGACCTACTAATGAAATCGAATTTTAGTTATAATTCGCCAGTGTTAATTGTTCCCAAAAAAGCGGATGCACAAGGCGACAAAAAATGGCGATTAGTAATTGATTTTAGGACGTTAAACGACAAGATGAAGGGTGATTGCTATCCGATGCCTTTGATTAGCACCATATTGGAACGATTTTTTTTGGGGGGGGGGCTAAATATTTTTTGGTGTTTGATGTGGCACTAGGATATCACCAAATAGGTACGGTCGAAGAAGATCAGCACAAAACCGCATTTTCTTACGGCAGATAACATTATCAATATAAAAGAATGCCTATGGGTATTAAGAATGCAGCTTCCATTTTTCAAAGATTGATGGAAAATTTACTTTTAGATTTACAAGGGGCAGAATCATTCGTGTAGTTAGATGATATTATAGTATTCTCAGCGAGCCTAGAAGTACATGACGAAACAATAACTAGGATGTTAGAAAGGTTACAAGAGGAAGCACTAAATTTAGCCCAACAGCCAAAAAAATATGGCAATTTCTAGCGTAGAAGACAGTAACTTATCTAGAAACAATGTTAGTAAGAGAAGAAGGAATAAAAAGCGGATTCTACAATAGTTAAAATCAGCTACTAAAAGGATTTTCCTATTCCAAAGAAATCCTGAACACAGTAAAAGAATTTTTTGGCATTCCAGGTTATAATAGGAGATTCATAGCTAATTATGCGAAAATAGAGCAACCTTTGAATGCTTAATTCAAAAAAAAGAACCAAATTTTAACAAATGGGAGGATGCACCAAAACCAAAGTATTCGAAGATTGAAACGTTGCATTCATGTAAAATACCCAATTTTTTTTTATCAAACTCCCTTAATTTTTCACACATGTTTAGAGTAACCCCAGACTCTTCGGATCATGCCCTAAGTGCGGTACTCTCACAAAAATCGATGGTTTGGATTTACCGATCGCTTATTTCCAGAGAACCAAGGGGTTATTAAGGTTACAGGATTATCCATACAAGTTCGAATGTAAACCGGGAGAAATCAATCGATGAATTAGATTTTAGGAAAACATCATAGTATTTTGGATAATTCAGGACAGATAACGGACGAAGTAGTTTCCACTAGCAAAAATAGCGACGACAATAGTTCGGAAAATGATGCTAAGGTTAGTGAATTTGAGAATAATCAAGGCACGAAAACATTCCCAATCAGTAGTATAACTAGGGTAAATAAATTAAAGGCCAGCGAAAGATTAAATCAACTGTTTGACAAAAATAAAAGAAAGAGATCATTAGAAAAAGTTAAAACGACGGTTAAAGGCAAAGTACACAACTCTACCCCAGGGACCCCGTAGCAACACCTAGGGGCTAACCTCTGATTCAGCTGTTATAACTCTAGCAAAAAGAACATGGAACAAAAAGTCCACAATAGATTGCAACAATAGAAGAGGAAAACGCGGTTTTATTTAAGTCCCCCCAGTAGAAAGTTCCAAGATAAAGACTCTAGGAGACACTATTTATTGAAGGACACATTTATAGAATTAAACCTATTGAAAAAACATAATGGCCAAAGAAAACGAAGAGAAATAAGGATTGAAACGTACCTACAAACAATCACATCCGACAAGAATTATAGATTATGCGAAAAACTTGCAGCAATGATGAAAAACACGATATGTGCATATAATCATTAAACTACAGAAATCACCCTCACAAATTGAAAATTTCATTCTCCCCACCATACAGGATATTCAAAAACATGAATAAAAATTCAATGAGACTAGAGGACGAACTATGCATAACAGAGTTAAAAGAACAGAAAAGTAAAAACAGTAAGTTCGTCAAAAAACCAAACCCAACGCCCATTCTAACACGTTTTATCCCTAACGCCCAGTGGTAGCAGAACATCAAATTAGGACCTAGACGACGAGCAAACAAAGGAGTAGAAGAGCACCAAGAAAACTAATAAACGAAAGAATCAAAATTTAATAGGGTTCAAATGAACTAAAAAGAGAACACTGTCCAAAATCTTAACCAAGGTTAGGTTTTTTGAACTAACTCAACCCATTAAAGTATACATACCACATATTGCGACGACGAAGATAGTTTTTCTTTAAATCTAATAAAAGTTTTAGAAGAATAACCATTTATGTAAAAAGAATAGACTACACACCCACTTATGATTAGAGAAACTTTGACGAATGTAAAGGGCAAATATGTACATTTTTTTCTAGAGATGCATAGCCTAGTTGCTCTATAACCAAGTTAATGGTAGCAATAGTGGGTTCAGATTTAGCAGAAGTAAAAATTAGGAAACCTAGTGTAGGAAAAATTGTTAATCACACCTAAAGGCAAGAATAATGTATACACGGTAGTATTAACGAATAGATACGATGATAAATTAGACATATAAGAATTAGACATATAAATGGTAGCTACCCTTGCAAACGGCAAGATCTAGTTTCCTCAATAATGCGATCCCTTTTCCTAGAATAAAAAACAACCTTATCGGAAGCATGTAGCCGCTTGGACAAGTGAGAGGATTTAAAAAAGAATTTTTTCATCCTATCAGGTCAGGAAGATGGAGTTCAGTTTAAAAAAACATTTTTTGAGTCTATGTAAGTTTCCTTCCACAGAGATAGAAATTGTTATATTTAAAGTATCAATAAGTAAAATTAATATTACATTCTTAGAGTTGAAATAATATATGGAGCAATATAGAAAGTGTGAATAAGCATTTTTCTTTATTAGAAATTTAAATACATTTATAATTCATTTTATTAGGTTAGTGTTATTCTAATACATAAATTGAAACAAGTTTATCCATTTAATTTTTATATATACTCTCTAAATCTGAAACAGCGATAAGTAGACAACTGATTCCAATTGGCGTATATACGCTGCGAATTAATGAAATTTCGCTAAAAAATCAGTGAAATTTCACTAATTAATTAGCGTATATACGCTTTTTGGAATTAGTTGTATACTTATCGCTGTGAAACAGTGAAATTTCGCTTATTCAACTTTAGAGCGTAAGTTATAAACAATTAATTCCATTACTGGTATTTTAATTTAATTAAAACATAGTGGCGAAGTGCTGGTTTAGGGTTGGACATGTGTTATGGGTTGGAACCATCGCGTTTTATTTTGGTTATCACACTAGCGCCATCTGTTTTTGTACTTAAAGTCTTGGCTACTAATGCCAGTCAACTTTTCACATGAAGTTTCAGTCAAGTATACGAACGTATACCTTTTGTAATTATTTGATACGGACCTTTTTAACAACATTTACCTACAAATATTTCAATTGATTTTCGACAGTGAGCTCACACCTTACACCTAGGTTCCACCCTTACAACATGTTTTTTAAAGTGCTTATAACTTTGAAACTTGTGGCCGAATTGTTTTGCAATGTACAGCAAAAACATTGCATTTGAGTGGATCTTTCCAACAATATGCGCGAAAACGTGAAATTCGCATTGCAGAGGAAGTTATGAAGAAAATTCAAAACTATGTCCAACCCTGACAGCACTCCCCTATATAATATTGATTAGAAAATGAATAAATATGTATAATTAAGTGTAGAGAAGAATTTATTAGAATATTAATTTTAAATAGTCTATAATAAATAAAATTTTTTCAATTTTCTTTTTTCTATTTGAAGGCAATACGTAAATGATTATGAAGAATTAAAATTAACTTTTTTAAGAATAAAAATAAGGACAATTTTGAAATCAAATTCTTCGTTTAAAATAGAAAGATGAATTGCAAAAGTGCTGACTAATTAAGGAGATTATAATTACTAGTTTAAGGTAGTTCATTGACAGTAGAATTAAAAGTAAATAAAATTGAAATATACACATAAATATATCTTAATGTTTCCAAATAGAAACAGAGTGTTAATAGGTTTTTCTCAAGGCGAATTAGTTGGGATAAAAAAAAGATTAGAATCTGTGGAAAAATTCAGTCAAAGACTATCCGTACAGTGCAGAATTTTAAAGCGTAACTTTGAAAGTGTAGAGAAGCGAAGTAATTTCCTTGTAAAATGGTTGTTTGCATATCAGAATCTTTGCAACTATTATGTAGAGAACCTAGTAGTATTTATAATAGGTTAAATTTTGCAGTTTTCTTACAACCTATGTTTCGCACAATTTTTAACAAAATTATACCTGTAGTAAACCACGAGGATTACAGGGCACTCTTACAAAGTCCAGAAATTATTGGTGACACCATTTTTAATAACGACAAAGACTAAACAAAATTACATTTCAGCTGCTTTATTGCAAATAGAGTATTGGCCTTCTGACATTAAAATAATAACACTGTTAGGAGAACAATATAGAGTAGTAGGGGGAATATTAATTGACATTCAAGGTATAGAAACCTATTTTGAGGTCGTAGAACCAATATTTTCCACATTAGAAAATGTTACAGATCAGAGACTGCAAATAGGTTGTGAAAGTAGGCAGTAGTAGGAATTGGATCATCACAACCTTATCATGCATGTATATACAAAAGTCCTTTGATATATCAACACAAATAAAAAACTAAAATTACCAAAAACAGGATTCTTTATTACAACCAACAGTTTACTACAACAATTTTTATAATGGAAGGAGAAGACAGAAATTACTTTCAAGAACAAAGAAGGGTAGACAGGAATTTAAATGAAAACCCTTTCGGTCGCAACAACAGTCCAAGACCCCTCCTACAAGAGCCGTAAGACATACAATTAGAAATAGAGTAGATGTAGATTTACTTATTAGAGCACAAGCTCCTAGACCCGAAACACCTATTAATGAATGGATTGCCTAAAGACTGTAGTACAATCTTTATAACAAATGACCATGGTCTATGGACAAAAGAGCAATGAAAAACACGTACCCAATTTACGGACGGTTCAAAATCATGCCGGTCAACAGAAATTTCTTTCAGGATATAGCTTATGCAGCCTCAAAAATTAATGTGCCTTGCGAGTCTGATTTAATCACGGAAATCTTGTGCAAATTAAGAGGGAATTTTCACAAGGTTGACTATAATGTCGTTACTAAAGCATTTTTGTATATTTTGCACTTACCGTCATACCTATACTTATGAACAGGTGTAGAAACTCTAGTGGTAAGGATTTTAGAATTAAAGACGTGTTTTGAAGAAAACATTGATTTTTAAAACGGCCGCAAGAAGCGTTGCTCTTCACCGATTCCATCAAATTGGAAACAAGCGAGTGCAAATTTAAACATACGAAACTTACGTGTAATAGCACCTTTATGTTGATTTTTATACTCAAAGATTTCCAACCTTAGTTTCAAGTAATATAGGTTCTTCAGTCAAAACAAGGAACGACTTAGGTATTTGTATAATTCCTTTGTGCAAGATATTATTAGAAATCGTAATTTTCAATGTTTTACAAAAATATGAATAACTTCTAAAATATTGAACGCTTTTTAATAATCTTAAGCTTATTTTAAAGGTCATTTTCTGCAAAATAAGAATTACTTATAGGCACTAACCTGTAATTTTTTTCTTGGAATAAGCATGACGTTAAAGTTGGCAAAAAAAATTCGAAAAATTTGAAATAATATCATTAAAAGAAAAATAATTTGTAAAATTTAAACAAATTTTTTTATTAAATTTTCTTGAAAAATCTACATCATATTATGTTTTATATATGTTCTAGAATAGTTTTTAGTACAAAAAAATTATTTCAAATTTTTCCAATTCTTTGTCCGAGTTTGACGTCATGCTTATTCCAAGAAAAAAATTACAGGCTAATGCCTATAAGTAATTCTTATTTTGTAGAAAATGACCTTTAAAATAAGTCTAAGATTATTAAAAAGCGTTAATTATTTGAGGAATTTCATATGAGATTAAGGGGTCAACTCTCGGATTTTTTTCAAATTTCATTTTTCAATAGAGTTTGTTTGCCTATGTAATTATCCCAAATATTAATTAAAAATATTTAATACTTTGTTAGATATTTGCATTAACAAATTAATGCAATATTTTTTTTAAACTTGAATAACTTTTTTATTTTTGCTTATAGAAAAAAGTTGTCTGAATGTTTTTTGTTTAGAATGAATTAAATTTTTTGAAAAAAAAATTAAATTAAATAAAAATAACTATTTTTAGTAAATTTATTGTTAAAAAATAAATTTGTTTTTTTAACATTTAAACCTGTTATCGGCCTTCAATTAAGCTGAAAAAAATGATAAATATTGCTTACTATACTACAAAATAACATGCCAAATTTTGCAAACACGTTATTTTTTGTTTTTGAGAAAATCATTTTCAAAAATTGAAGTGCAGGGAGCAAGCCGACTTAGCTGACGCGACAATGACTCCTGAGACGAAAATTTCCCATTGTCGCGTCAGCTAAGTCGGGATTCAGACAACTTTTTTCTATAAGCAAAAATAAAAAAGTTTTTTAAGTTTAAAGAAAATATTGCATTAATTTGTTAATGCAAATATCTAACAAAATATTAAATATTTTTAATTAATATTTGGGATAATTACATAGGCAAACAAACTCTATTGAAAAATGAAATTTGAAAAAAATCCGAGAGTTGACCCCTCATCTCATATGAAACTCCTCATTTTGGAAGTTATTCAAATTTTTGTAAATCATTGAAAATGACGATTTTTAAGAATATTTTGTACAAATTTTGGCCAAATGACTTCTGTAAGGTCTTATTATTTTCAAAATTTTATTGTCTTTCAAAATATAAACCTGAAAAAATTTTAGTTTTTATAAATTTTATGTTAAAAATATTTTTTCATTCCTTTAAAAATGGGTGGACTGACAATTTCGGACGGTACTGTACTAAAGATCCTTTCAGTGTTATGAACATTTATACAATTCATGACTGATATTTTTACTTGCAAATATATGCTTTTAATTGGTTACTCGGAGGTTTTTATAATTTGGTAAATTAACACCGGATTATTAATTAACGACCCATAAAACTTCTTGACTGACCATAGTTTCAAGCGAATTTATCCCATTTTTTAAATCTTTATTAGTTTTCTTGATACGTATGAAGCAAAAAAAGCCAAAATATTAAAACATTCTCAAAAAGAAATTGATATGTTAAATAATAAAATTCAAAATTTACGTGAAGCTTAATTTAATATATTTGTAAAGATTTCTGAGTTTATTGTGAAAAATGTTAATTAATGTTTAATATAATTCAATATAAATAATTTATAATTTAAATTTTATTATTTTATTAGGTAAATTAAAAAAATTTAAATTAAATTTGGTAGGTTAACTACACAGTTAATTTAACATAGATTCTACCAATAATACATTAATAAATAATTTAATATAATTCTAAATATTTAATGGATTGTTAAGTTTGAAAAATGATACCAAAGTTTGATATAATGCTTGAAAAGAATTAATTTCAAAATTTTTTTTATACAAAAGTCACTTTGCTTTTATGACTAATGGACATATATGGGTTTTTATAAACAAAATTCGTTATGTTTTTGGTCAGGGAAAAATCAGGGAAAAGACAGGAAATTTTAAAAACAGTTTTCACTTGCCACCCTGGCAATCCTACGAGTCTTACTTTGTACAAATTATAAATTTAAAGATGTATAGGCATATAAGCGTAAACGATCTTTACGGAGGATCTTTAAGGGGAAAAATGTTTTTTAAATATATAAGAAAAGAATTTGGATCGGATATGTTAAGCTTGATTAAAAAATAGATTAATTTAAATAAAAATCTAAGGAATAACATCTTAAGGAAGAATTTTCTTTTGGATTGTAAAAAATTTGATGTTTTGACAGGAAAAATTAATAATTTTAAAAGTAGAGTTTTTAGGAGTTTTGAATTTCATAGTCGTTCCTACAAGGAACAGTTTCAACAAAAATTTGATATTTTAAGTAAACAATTACAAAAATTTGAATTAAACGATATAATATACCATATTAAATTTTTAATGAAAGAAATTGTTAAATTTAAGATAATTTTGGAACATAAATTACCGAAATTTGTGATATTAACTTTGTTAAAACAACAGGTAAAAATAAACAAGAGAATTCTTAATTTTGAAAATAAAAAATACAAAAAAGTAGATTGTTTAAAAAATAGTCAAACATAATGACCAATTTTATTACTTAAATTTGCAAAAGGTTTATGGCTTAGACCAACCAGATCCTTGGTTTTAAATAAAATGAAATTAAAACACTTAAATGAGGAAGAACTAGAATATGTAAAAAGATGGGTACGAATGGGTCAAGATCGGTTTTCCTTTTACCAGGTGACAAGTTATCCATGACCCCATATGTAAAACAGTATATACCACATAGCGATGATAAGCCTGTAAAGTGTAAACAATACAGACAAACTTCGGAGTATGGACGGGAAGTTGTAAAATTAGTAGATAAAATGTATGGCGACGACCTACTAATGAAATCGAATTTTAGTTATAATTCGCCAGTGTTAATTGTTCCCAAAAAAGCGGATGCACAAGGCGACAAAAAATGGCGATTAGTAATTGATTTTAGGACGTTAAACGACAAGATGAAGGGTGATTGCTATCCGATGCCTTTGATTAGCACCATATTGGAACGATTTTTTTTGGGGGGGGGGGCTAAATATTTTTTGGTGTTTGATGTGGCACTAGGATATCACCAAATAGGTACGGTCGAAGAAGATCAGCACAAAACCGCATTTTCTTACGGCAGATAACATTATCAATATAAAAGAATGCCTATGGGTATTAAGAATGCAGCTTCCATTTTTCAAAGATTGATGGAAAATTTACTTTTAGATTTACAAGGGGCAGAATCATTCGTGTAGTTAGATGATATTATAGTATTCTCAGCGAGCCTAGAAGTACATGACGAAACAATAACTAGGATGTTAGAAAGGTTAAGAGAAGCTAAATTAGCCCTACAGCCAAAAAAATGCAATTTCTTGCGTAAAGAAGTAACTTATCTAGAACATGTAGTAAGAGAAGAAGGAATAAAAGCGGATTCTACAAAGTTATCAGCTATAAAAGATTTTCCTATTCCAAAGAATCCTGAAGCAGTAAAAGAATTTTTTGGCATTACAGGTTATTATAGGAGATTCATAGCTAATTATGCGAAAATAGAGCAACCTTTGTATGCCTTATTAAAAAAAGACCAAATTTACAAATGGGAGGATGCACAAAACCAAAGTTTTCGAAGATTGAAACGTGCATTATGTAGAAACCCAATTTTTATAACACCCTAATTTTTCAAAAATGTTTAGAGTAACCCCAGACTCTTCGGATCATGCCCTAAGTGCGGTACTCTCACAAAAATCGATGGTTTGGATTTACCGATAGCTTATTTCCAGAGAACCAAGTGGTTATTAAGGTTACAGGATTATCAATACAAGTTCGAATGTAAACCGGGAGAAATCAATCGATGAATTAGATTTTAGGAAAATCATAGTTTGGATAATTCAGGACAGATAACGGACGAAGTAGTTTCCACT
Source organism: Leptopilina myrica (nomen nudum) (assembly GCA_032872475.1). Taxonomy (NCBI): domain Eukaryota; kingdom Metazoa; phylum Arthropoda; class Insecta; order Hymenoptera; family Figitidae; genus Leptopilina; species Leptopilina myrica (nomen nudum). Next base: position 13,153,221 of record CM065462.1, on the reverse strand, counting down.
AGCAAAAATAGCGACGACAATAGTTCGGAAAATGATGCTAAGGTTAGTGAATTTGAGAATAATCAAGGCACGAAAACATTCCCAATCAGTAGTATAACTAGGGTAAATAAATTAAAGGCCAGCGAAAGATTAAATCAACTGTTTGACAAAAATAAAAGAAAGAGATCATTAGAAAAAGTTAAAACGGCGGTAAAGGCAAATACAACTACCCCAGGACCCAGTAGAAATAGGGCTAACTCTGATTCAGCTGTTATAACTCTAGCAAAAAGAAATGGAACAAGAAGTCAATAGATTGCAAATAGAAGAGGAAATCGCGGTTTATTTAAGTCCCCCAGTAGAAAGTTCCAAAGATAAAGAAGGAGACACTATTATTGAAGGAAACATTATAGAAAAACCTATTGATAAAATAATGGCCAAAGAAAACGAAGGAAATAAGGAAGAGTACCTACAAAAATCTCATTCAGAAGAATTTAGATTAGCGAAAAACTTGCAGCATGATGAAAAAACGATATGTGATATAATCATGAAACTACGTGAAATCACCTCACAAATTGAAAATCATTCTCCCCACCATACAGATATTCAAAATATGAATAAAAATTCAATGAGACTAGAGGACGAACTATGCAAAAAGGTAAAAAGAAAAGAAAAAACAGTAACTTTCGTCAAAAACCAAACCCAACGCCCATTCTACTCCGTTTATCCCTAACGCAGTGGTAGAGAACATCAAATTAGACCTAGACGACGAGCAAAAAAGGAGTAGAATAGCACCAAGAAAACTTATAAACAAAGAATCAAATTTAATAGGGTCAAATGAACAAAAAGAGAACACTGTCAAATCTAACAAGTTAGTTTTTGAACTAACTCAACCCATTAAAGTAAACATACCACATATTGACGACGAAGAAGTTTTCTTTAAATCTAATAAAAGTTTAGAAGAATAACCTTTATTAAAAAGAATAGATACACTCACTTATGATAGAGAAACTATGACGAATGTAAAGGGCAAATATGTACATTTTTTTCTAGAGATGCATAGCCTAGTTGCTCTATAACCAAGTTAATGGTAGCAATAGTGGGTTCAGATTTAGCAGAAGTAAAAATTAGGAAACCTAGTGTAGGAAAAATTGTTAATCACACCTAAAGGCAAGAATAATGTATACACGGTAGTATTAACGAATAGATACGATGATAAATTAGACATATAAGAAGTATTAGAAACCTTCTACAATCTTAAAGAAGTTCTGATAAAAGAAAATGTAAAAAACGTGAGAATATCCAGGTATGGATAAAACATATAGAAGAATCAGAGAAAAGTTTATTTGGACGGGTTTAAGACAAGAGATAATCGAGTACATAAGACAATGTAAGAGTTGCGCACAACGTAAGATAGTCAGGACAAAAAATAGGGAACCGATGATAATAACGGATACACCTTTGGAAGTTTTCGACAGAGTATCTTTAGATACAGTAGGAAAATTACCTACAACATCAAGTAGTGATTGTTATGTGTTGACCATGCAAGTTATATGGTTTTGAAAATGACAGTGTTACTAAAAATGTCAAAAGTTTTACCCCCACTACTTTCTACAATTTTTTTTAAAGAGCTAATATTTTATAAATTTATTACTTTCATATAGGAGAACAATTTCCCAAAAAATCAAGCCAATCGCAAGACTTTCAAATTTGGGCTGGGACGTTTGGGAAATAACGTCTCATATATAATAAGTTACGGACGTAACATTTGTGAAAAAATTTTGGACTTTTACGGTATAAATAGAAGAATATTAGTAATAAAAATGCAATGGGAGCAGTTGCAAAAAACTTCTCAAGAATTAAGAGATCAAAATTAATATCTAACACAGATACCGACATCTAAATCAATAAAAAAAAAGAAGTGCACTTTGGTTCGGATTAATAGGAAAAATAAAAGGGACTGCGACAGGATTGTTAACTTATAAAGACGGAAAAAATACGAAAATTCATTATCAGAATTAGACGAAGCTCAAAGAAATATTTCTTAACAGTAGGTGAACAAACACATTTAGTCAGAGCAGAGTTACATAACCTCTACAAAGCAGCTGAACAACAACAGAAAATAGCTAGAAACTGTCAACAAAGATTAGAGAAAGTACAGACACTTATTTTAAATTTTGACGATAAATTAGACAATTACACAATTTAAATTCAAGCCACTATACGCAATTGGGAAGAACATTTAGATATTTATAAACACGCCTGAGAGCAAACTCTTCAGATTATGTATATTGCCAATTTTTAAATTAAATTTTATAAACCATGTGAACTTATAAATCTTCTTCTCCAATATTTTTTTATAATATTAAGATATTCATCGTCGTTTTGTCGTCCGTCGTTCGTGTAACTCCGCACTTTATCGTTCGGTCGTTTGACTTTTATCATTCACATATCGTGTTATTTATATATTTACTCATTGTACATACATATACGCATGTCAGGCATGCGCAGTAGTGTTCTCCAATGCACACACCACATACACATGTATACTCACAAATATACACTCAATATATACATATTTATAATCACACATTCACACTCAATACATACCCATGTATTCTCACACATGTACACTCAATACGTACACATGTATACTCACAAATAAACACTCAATATGTACACATGTATATACACAATACATACACATGTATACTCACACACATGCACACACCACATACAAATGTATATTCACACATTCACACTCAATACGAGCACATGTATAGTCACAAATACACAGTCAATACATACACATGTATACTTACACATATAAACTCAATACATAGACATGTTGCACACAACACATGAGTTTCTATTCCCTTGCTTTTTTTTGTTTTTAAATTTTTTTGTTTTTTTATTTGTTATTTTTTGTTTTTAGTTTTTAAACATTTTTTTTATAGTTTTCAGGTTTAAAATTTTATTTACGGCTCTATCATTAAAATTTCCATTAAATAACGTGATTTTTGCAGTAATGAGGAGAACTTTCATTTATTGGATCAAAAAATGATTAAAACACAAAAAATTAGTTCACCAGGCACAACTGAAGAAAGCATTTTCGTCACAATTTGTACAAGTGGTATCGCAATTCTTGAAGCAGTAATCAATTAGTGTCTCCCATTTAGGTGGTTTTTCAGAAATATAGCCACTTTGGAACCAGGAATATTTAAAGAGATTAATGAATCTAGGAGCTGAAAACTGATTATGAGTCAGTGATTGTAATTTTAAAACATTGTTTCTTAAATGTAAATTTGACATCGTAAACATATAAAATGATTGAGTATGAAAAAATTTTTTACAAAATTTTTCCCCAAAATTCCAAAACTATAAACGTCCAGTGGCAGTATCATGCCTGTTTGTTCCCGACGGGTTATTGTACAAATTTGAACGTTTTTTTATCCATTTCGTTATTGTACATTGTCCCAAGATTTTTCTTTGGTTTGGCATGTCCAAGGAATCTAAACAAAAAGTAACCGAATTTTGACCAACAACAGGTAAGTATATTTCCTCGAACCATTGATCTGCTAGATTAGATGTTAATTTTCCTGACGCTGTAGGAACCACGACGATATTCTCTGCTTTATACAATTTTTTTTCAACAAGTGGTCTAAATTTGGCTCCCTTTTCTTGTAAAACAATGAATAGTTGAGATTTTAATACCCCTCCAGCAGATACAATAGGTTGTATGGTATAACTGTGCGTTAGGGAATTTAAGGATTGGGCTATGCACTCAATTTTTGTATCTCCTTTGGAAAAGAACAATGTTTCTCCCACCATGTGGTTTCCAAATTAAAACTCCACTGATCTGAATTTATAAAACATTATCACTCCAAATAATGTTATTTTGTTTTTCTAAAGATTACATACAAACTGATCAGCCTTTTAGCTTCATGATCATCTTTCTTTCGCTAACTTTTCGGCAATTATGCGTTTAAGTGGGCTGCAGGTTTAATGATTTAAGAGACTCGTAAATTATCTTCGTTACGATGGGTATTTAGCTTTTGTCACAATCCGAACGATGTTTTTCTAACACCACATTAGACTTCAAGATTGAGTTGAATTTTAGAGTTTTCACGTAATTATTCAGGACAACTACTTTACTGGGGATGAATAAAACCACAATTTGTTATTAATTATTTGTTTATTAACTTATTTGGTTATAAACTTGTTATTGCATTTTGTTATTGTTGTTTACAATATAAATTGTTATTAGTTGTTATATTGTTACATTTAAATTACTAATCTTGTTATAAATTAATCAAATATTATTTTGTTATTGTTGTTACAATTAATTATTATTATTTATTGTTTACAAATTGTTTATTATTTAATTATTATTGTTGTTTACACTTACTAACTATTATGTTTATTATTTTTACAATACAATTATATTGTTATTATTTGTTATTATTATTACAAATAGTTATTATTATTTTGTTATTAAAATGATTATTTCCTGTTATTGTTTAAATCTAATTATTATTTTATTATTCTTATTATTACTATTTTCATTAATTAATAATTGTATACAATCGCTAATAATAATGTTAATAACAATTATTTATTGTTATTCCTATTATTACTATTATTATTATTATTATTATTATTAATAATGAAAAATATGTTACGATTTTATCACTCCAAATATCTATTGCTTCTTTTCTTTCGTTAAAATCATATTTTTGTTTTAATCTTATTAACATTATTCCCGCTAATTTTCTTTTTGTTTCTTTTTTATTTTGTAGTTTTTCAATGTTTATTTCGATGTAATTTTTGTCTTGTTCAATAGACAAAGTTGCAATATTTGCAGAAATCTTCGCGTCTGGTATTATGTATATGGGGTAAGAAAATGAGAATTGAACAGCAAGATTTTCTAAAGTTGTAATCGGATTCATTTTATCTAAAAGAATATAAAATTAATTATGTAATTTATTGTTTTTTTGTGTTTTTTTATAATTATTAGTATCAATAAAAAAAAAAAATATTTAATCGTATTCGTAAATAATTGTGTCAGAATCAGAGTCGTAATTTGTTGGTTTATCGGAATACCTAGGGTCGTAATATAGTCGAACATTTTTAAATTCTTCAATTTTTTCTCTTTATGTTTCTAAAATATTAAGCGTACACTCCATGCATTCGTTTGCTTTTTGCATACTATAGTATAAAATAATTTTACAACCGTGACATTCTGTTGTTGTATCAACGTCTCTTACATATAAATGTTGCATACTTTCTATATTAAAATTTACTAGTTCAGAAATATCTAAATCAAAAAAACAATTTTCACAAATTATTTTATCATCCGAAAATACTATTGCTCCATTAAAAACCCTTTTTACACACGCATAACATTTTAACAATTCTTTAATTAAATCTACTTTTTTTATATCGTTTTCGCATGTAGAAGCTTCTAACGGTTAGTTGTCTGTTGGTAGCATCTTTTGAGAAAGAGAAAAAATTTTAATTAATTTATTTGTATTAAAAAGAAATATTTAGTTCATGCTTTTTCTATTATCTACTGGATTTTACATGCGTTGATTTTTTTTTTAAATTTTTACATGCAACTAAAAGAAAATTTTATTTGACTTGACTATGTTACTTCCTATTTCGTCTTTTAAAAGTGAAAGTTCGTCCTGTTCTCATTACCATGTCTTCTTTTGATACTCTAGTTTTGACAAATTTTAAGGGTTATGCTAATGTGTATACTTTTCTAACGTTGTCTATGGTCTGTCTGTGGTGGGGTTTTCTTTTGACAAAAAGATACAGGGTGTAGAACAAGGTGAATTTATTCGTTTCTTCAGTTTTTTTTTATTTTTAGACAGAAAAGTTCGAAATGCCCTTGAGTAGTTTTAAGAATTTTGTAGAAAATATGGATTCTGTTTCTGATCCAATTGCGTTTTTTAATACTGCTTTACAGTTTGAAAATTGGAATATAGATTCATGCAGTGTAGAAAGTGTTGAAAAAGATATTGAAATGAATACAGAAACGGGTAGAAATTGTTTAACAGAATTTGACAGTATTTTAGAAAAAGGTGTAGTGATCACTAATGAGGAAGAGTTAAATCAAGTTTTAAATGAAAAGAATGATATTATTGGTGAAGTTATAGAACCAATCTTTGAAAAAGACATTTGGAAAAGAGTAGAGTGTAATAGAAGGTTCTTAATACATTACAGGGATATAGTGTTGTATGGACCTAATTGGTGGAATAATTTTCCAACTTTACAGCAATATGAGTTGAGAAGAATTGTCGTAGATTTAGTAAAAGTAAACGATTTGAAAGGTGTTTGTTTAATGGATAACACCTTTTTTGTGATAGAGAAATATTGTCTTAAGACTGTAAGTAAAAAAAAATTATTTCATGTTTTATGTAATTGAATAGTTACAATTTACTATTTTGTATAACTATGTATATTTTTTTTTAGATTAACAAACAGTTGGTCAGATATGACGCAAATGGAACAAGATTTTTAAAAAAATTGTCTTATTTTTTTCCATGTAAGGGTCTTAGAGTAAGACTTCCCATGTCTTGGTTGATTTTAACTGATAAAGTATTGAGAAAAATGATAAGAGAAATGAAGAGTATTATTAAAAAAAATGGAGGTGTTATCAACCAAATTTTTACACTTAGAGAGATTAAATATAAAATATATTTGCCTTTTGAAAGTGGAAAAAAATGTGCATTTTTAGAAGAAGTAAGTGTTTTTAGTTCAGAAATTGTATATAGAGAGAGAAAAAAAAATATTTCACTGGAATTAATTTGTGTTTCAGGTTTATGTTTGATTTACACTGGTGATTCGTGTAATGTGCTTGAGGAAAAAATTTGCAATGGTTCTTCTTCTTTTATATTGTATTTCTTATGTTTTTTATATATTGTTGTGTATTGTTTTTTTATTAAGATGTAGGTTTTTAGTCCTATTAAGAAAGTTATTAAAATTAATAACAATATTAAAATATATTTTAGAATTAATTTATATTCTGTTATTGATAACATAAAATTTTTGTTAATTTCTTGAATTTCTGTTATTAATATTAATTTTTCTTCTATTTCGGATACTAGAATAGGTATATTGTTTGTATATTTTATTAATTTTTTAAATATTGATGAGTTTGGATTTTTAATTAGTTTAAAAAGTGTTGGATATTTTTCCTCAAAAAATTTAGCATTTTTTAATGTTGGTATGTAAGAGGAAGTGTATTGTATATTTTTACTAATGTTGGGAAATATAGAGTGATTTGATTCAATAATACATTCTGGTTCTATTTTCAAAATACCATTGTTTTGGATAACATTTCTCGATGTTTTTCTGTTAGGGCAGTGAATGTTTATGTTAATAGGGTGAGAATGTGAATAAAGCCATGCTTGAGAATTTTCAAGAATAGTCCAAGCAGTATTTTTGTTTAATTGTAAATAAAATGCACAAGCTTCTGTTTGTTTATTAAAAAATAAGGCCAGTTCACAAATAAAATTTTTTATTGTTAATTTAATATCAGGTGTATTAAGGCAATATTTTCCATTTGTTGTATTATGACATAGAGAAATGTTATCGTTACTTATATGAAAATATGTTTGATTATCTGTAGAAATTGCAAGAATTTGAGTTTTATATTTTATATGTATAGATATACTAGTGTTTGTATTAAGTTTATAAAATGAAGGAATATAATGTAATTTGTAAATATTATATTGATTTTTTGAGATTTCTGGTATTGTAAATGAGAAATATAACTGATTTTTGAAAATAAATGGTGTTATTTTTGAGTTTTTTAATAAGTCTGTTAATGTAATATTATTTTGTGTAAAACTTACAAGATTTACTTCTGGTATAGATTTTAGTAATATAGGATGCCATTGATTATTAAGGGAATATGTTAAGATATTTTTTAGAGTTTGTGTTTTGTAAATATATTGATATATTGGTTTTCTTAGTTCTTTTATCCATGAAACTGTAAATAGTTCATAGTTTTTCTTGAATTTACTTGGAAAATTATAAAATATATTTTTATAATTTTTTATTGTTTCGTTCACATGAGTTATATCAGTAATTTCATTGGAAAATTCTATTTGAAAAATATCAACATCTTTTTGTATCCAAAACGACATTGGATCCAAAGAGTTTGTTTTTTTTATAATATCTTCAAATTCTTTTTTATCGTTATCTAAATTCATAATATTTTTAACATAGTATTCTATTTCCTCTAAATTTGTATTTAATTTAATTTCTTTATTACTAATTTCGTCTATAATGGAATCATTTGAGCATTTATTCGTGCATTTTATAGATAACTCATGAAACAAAGTCAATAATAATTTTCCAAATTTTAATATATCATTTATATTTGCATAACGTATTAAATGCTTTTTGTTAGTTGAAGATGTTATGTCGTTAATTGTTTCAAAAAGAATATTAGGTTCATTAGGTAGAAGTACTTGTGTATATGATTTAGATGATTTAAAAAGTATGGTGCAAAATATGATAAAAATAATAAACCTTATCCATGACATGCTGTTTTTCTTGATTATCTGTTAAAACAGAAAAGAGAAGAGAGAAAAAGAAAAAAAATTTAATTAATACTTCTTCCTTCGTATCTTACAGAGAGGCATGCGAATGTAAGTAGTATGTTGTTAAATCGCTATAACAAAAAGAAAACAAATTTAGATTAGTATAGATTCTTTAAAATCTTTTTTCCTAGGTTGTTTACTGTTTTTGTGGAAAAATTCTATTAATTTATGTAAATATGGGTTGTCTGTTAACAAATATGCTGGTTTGTTAGGTTCTCTTAATACTTGAAGTTGTAAGTCAATACATTTTTTAAATATATGATCTTTATTGAAACAATATCTACAGTAATTATTCCATTGTATTAATTTTGGCCGGGGGTCAGTTTGAGTGCTAATTTCGCGAGTTTTTTGGTTTTCTATTTCTACAATGATTGTTTCATCTATTAGATCGTGTGTATTTACGAAGTGTTTTAGAAGGCCTAACGCAGCATATTGACCTGCTAGATCTTGAGTATATGCTTTTTTCTTTATTGATTTATCATTTATTGACATAAAAACAATGTACTGAGGTAGAAGGTTTTTTGGTTTTTCAATTAACATATAAACTTGTGGGGGTGGTAGATTATATTCAAAAACAAAATAGCGTAATAATTGAATAATATCATGTTGTCCCGGTAATGGTTTAAAGTCTTCCAGTTGCATTTCCATAAATCTGTTTTTTAGAGGTTCTTTTAGGCTGGAGAGTGTAAGTGTTGTTCTTCTTTGTTTTAAAATGTCAATAGGTTCTTGATACATGCTAAAATATAAAAGTCAAAGTGTAAGTAAAAAAAAAATTTTTATTTTATACGTAAGTTCGTCTAGGAGTAATTCTTTTTCTGAATGGAGTGAGTAGTCGTAAAAATAGATTTCTTTCTGAGGTTTGAGTTACTTTGTTTGAAAGTTTGATGATATTTTTTATATGATTACTACATTCTTTACTACTATGCATGATTGTTTTGCAATATTTGCAAGAATTTGACCAAGCTACAAGTTTTTGACGTGAGTCTGTTTGAGATTCCTGATCTTTCGTTCTTAAATTGTCTTGATTTGTATTGATTTCTTCGTCACACAAGTCATAGTTTCTAATTAAAATTAAAAGTAAGATAAATGCTGCCTTGTTTTTCGCTTTTTCTTTTGTTTTCGATGTTTTTAATACTAAATGATCTAGGACTATTATTTGAGATACAAAATAAGGTTTAGTGGCATGATTGCAACTTTCATAAGTGTAAATTTGTGGTGGATGAAGGCCATATTTTATTGTAAAATCCATTAAAATAATCATGTGATTTAGAGTGTGGAAGGAATGTTGTCTATTTCTATTGAATCTTGGGGCTTCATATGGTTCGTTGTAAAAATTTTCCATTTTCCTGTTGAAAGAAACAAATATGCGTTTTTTATAGTTTAGAATATGTATTTAAAGGTCTGAATTGCCAATTTATGCATTTTTTATAATCTTTGTTTATTTTATTTAGTTCAGGTTGTATGGGAGCTTCATGTTTTATGTTTTTGTTAGTTATTTTTGAATTTTTTTTAACAAATGTAATTGCTAGTGGTTTTTCAAGAAAAATGTTTTGTATCATACGTTTTTTTAGAGGAAGTGAAGTTAAATATTGGACTTGAGGTTTAATTATGTTTGTTGAAAAATTTAATTTAAAGTTGGTCCTGGGTGTTGAAATTTTATCGAGCGATTCTTGTTATTTTTGAAATAGTTTGTGAAAAACTTTTGAAGCTGCTTGTTTTTGTGCCACTTTTATATTTGTTGATAAATAACTTTCTTTTATTTCGTTTACTTTGCAGATAACAATGATGCTTGATTTTAAAGAAGATGTGTTAAACACTAATTTTGAATATTTAGGTTGTGATAGGTTTAGTTTTTTACAAATTTTTTCTAATTCTTCTTCTATGTCTGTAATAGGTTGGATTTTAATTTGAGTCTTGTCAAGTCTAGGAAGTGTTCTTAAATATAGTAATGCGCAATGTTCCTTTACTTCGTCTGGATTACGTCCAATAGCAGTAAAATTGAATTTTTCATGTATAATTTATATTTCAAAAATTATTTTATCGTCTTCGTCTTTTCTAATTTTATATTTGTAGTCAACTGGTATTAATTTAAGGATTTTTGTTAGTTGTTTTACTTTCTCTGAAGGATTCATGCTTTTTATATATGAAAGTTGTTAGAATGATTTATTTTCGATAATTCTTCACCGGATATGTAGGTGCTGTAGAATTAGTGTTGCTGTTACCTTGTTTTATTTCTTTTTCTGCGTCTTCTTGAGGAGTAGGACTATCTGTTTTTGTTTTCGTGTATCCTTGTGTTCCTAAATGTAATAAAAGATTTGTTACTGAGTCCCAAATACATCCGATTAAATGAAATGACCATCCAAAAACGGTATAAAGTGTGTAACCATGATAATGTGTCTATGAGTAATTTTACTGCTCTGATTAATATTACTACTCCTATAAAACCTACGCTAATAGTTCCAAAGCTAGAAAAAGCTGTCCATACTTTGTTCCAGGTTGATTCTGCAATTTTTTCCATAGTTTCTTCGTCTAACAAATTCATTAATGATATGCCCTGATTTGTACTAGTTTGTCCTGTTATACTGCGAGCTAAACTGTTTAAGACCGTAGGTTTTTCTTCTGGGAACATTATATGTTTATGTAGTTTATTTAAATCTGATTGTGAATAGATACCGCTTGTTGCTAAAGATGAAGGATTGATGTAATTCCATGTAGGATTTTTTAAAGGTTTCATAATAGCAGGGCCTGCTGATTCTGCTGGATTAGGTATCATTTTGTACCAAATTTCGCCTAAGAAATACATTGTAGGTACGAAGGAATTGCAACTTGTTTGTGTGCCTCTACTTGTGATTATGTGTGTTCTGGGTGTTAGAAAAAGTGAATTATTTCCTTTTAAAATTGGTAAATGTGTATAACATTCTTTTGTTTCTCGATATTTTACTTCTACAGGAACGCATTTAATTATATGTGCTACCTCACCTGCAAGAATAGCCATGTAACCTGGTCCTTTCATTAAGTTAAATTCAAATTCGTCAGGTGTCTGTGTTGCTAATGTCAGTGTGTTTTTTAATACTTTCTGTTCTAATTCACATTTTTGTACTAATACGTCATAATATAGTCGGTTAATTTGTGTTCGTATGTGTCTTTCTGTGTATACAAATTTAGAATTTACGTAAGTGAATAAGTCCATATTTTGCACTGTAGGTTTAGTATTTATAATTGTTGCTCCTTTTTGTGTTTCTATTACTAATAGTTTAGGATGTTCTGTTTTATACATTATGAGGTGACAAATAGGGTTTTGAGCTTTTTGAGTTAATACAAAGGTTATGTCTTCTGAATTTAAAGAATATAAAATTTCGGAATTGTTTGAATTAGTCTCGTGAATTTTCTTTGCTAATCCTTCATATAGTATTTCGTATTTATTGAATTTGCAAATGTCTTCGGGTAATGGGTTCCAAAATGTTTGTCCTCCTTCCATGTCAATGCATCTGGCATCTGATAGTTGACATGTTACACCAGATTTTAGATGAATTTTATTATTATTTAAGTTAACTGAGGCAAAATATTCTTTTAAGGTTATTGCAACTACGGCTTGCATTGTTACATCCTCCAAAGTTCCTAAGGGGTCGGAATATTTTACTCCTGAACATTTACCATCGAATGATACAGATCCTGCTAATAGTACGCTGTTAAAAGATGTACGATTGACTTTTAATCTTGATATTAATGAATCGTGTGCTATCATTATTGTTCCTCTTTCATGAAGAGTCATACATTGTTCACGACTAACGTCTAGAATATATTCGCTTTGACCATTTGCTACACTGGAACTATGTGAAAACATTCCACATTGGGTGATTGATCGTCTGATTTCTATTTTGCATTGTTTGATTTTAGCTAAGGAATAATCAGCAACTTGTATTAATTGAATATAAATTGATTCTGAATGTACCTCTGGTCTAGGTATGTCACAGTCTCCTACTTCCAAAAGTGATATAGTAGTTAAGTTAAGAGTGTTGGCCCCGCAGTCATATCCGATGATAGCATGTATGTTTGTATAATACATTGTCATTATGATTAATATCATCCATGTTTTCGATCCGGTAAACATTTCTGAAAAATGAGTTGTATTTGTTTTACTTATTTATTCTTATATTGTTCAAATTTATTGTGTAATTTGTTTGTGTTTAAAATAATAAGTTTACTTGTAGTAAAATGTCTGCAATATATCCTTGGTCTATTTCGTATAAACATTCTATTAAATTGTAAAAAGCGTAGGGTCCGCGTGTCTTTATAGTTAATATTATATCTTTCTTTGTTTCAAAATTTTCTAAATTATTTTTCCATCTATGTATGTTACAATCGTTTTTGTAGAATATTCCTGAGATAAACAAATATGGCCATAATTCAGTCATATTAACGTGATGAGCAATAAAATTGCTATTTATGTCTATTTTTCTTTTGTGTCTGTCGTCCATCTAAAAGTATAAATTTTATGTGTATCTATTAGTGTCCCATAGGGGCAAAAATATCCAGTATTTCTAAGTTTATGAGTCCTAGTTCTAAAGCGTTTTTTGATCTGATAATTCCATAATTATTTTGAAAAGGATATGACATGTTAGTATCTATGACTGAGAAATATAATGTTGTGTTTTCTACTTCTATTTCTACTCCTCCGATTATAAAAATTTGTTGTGTGTCCATTTGAATTTCTGTAGCTTCATGTGACTCAAATGGTATGTTTAAAATATTTTTTGATAAATAACTATTTTTAGTGTTTAAATTTATTTGAAATGTGAAATCTTCTGGTATTAATTGTGAAGATTTCAGAGTGAGATTAATCATGTTTTTGTCTGAAAACAGAAATCAGTTTTTATTCATTTTAGATATTTTAAGTCGGTTGACATGTACTATTTTAGGTTTATTTTTTATTTCTATTTTTATATTTCCTTTTCCTAATACTTCTAAAATTTTATGGGGTCCTGTATATTGATTAGCAAATTTATGAATTTTTCCTCCTTGTAATAAAAATACTTCATCTCCTACTTTAAGATTTTGTGGATTGCAATTTTTGTCATAATAAGTTTTTGATTTTTCTTTGGCTAAAATTAAGTTTTGTCTAGCAATATTTTTCATTTCGTGAAGTCTTGTTATTAAATCTGTCAAATATTGATCGTAAGTCTCTAGTTTTTCGTGTTCAAGTGGTGGATCACTTGATGGTAGTCTTGCTAATTTTCCGAAAATTAATTCGTACGGAGTACATTTAGTACCTTCATGGATGCTTGTATTATAAGAAAACATAGCTAATTCTAACCAGTCGTCCCATTCTTCATTTTTATTAATAAATTGTTTCAAATATTCTCCTAAAACGTGATGAGATCTTTCGATTGATCCATTAGACTGAGGGTGGAAAGCTGTTGTTTTAAATTGTCGTATTCTAAATCTTTTTGCTAATCTTCTCATTAAATTACTTAAAAAATCTGTTCCCTGATCTGTTAATACTCCTTTTGGGGATCCGAAAATACAAATAAATCTTTTAATAAATGCGTCAGCTATTGTGCTTGCCTGATGATTTGGAAGTGCAATTGCTAATGAATATTTAGTTAAATTGTCTTGTATAGTTAATATGTACTCACTTCCATTTTTTGTTCTGGGCAATGGTCCAACGATGTCCATTGCTATTTTTTCAAATGCTGTTCTAGGTGTATCTGTTATAATCATGGGGTTTTTTGTTTTGACTCTAACTAATTTTTTTAATTGACATTGAAGGCAACCTTGAATATATTTTTGTATGCTATTTTTTTATTTTCCCAATAATAATTTTGTCGAATTCTACCATAAGTTTTTGTAACACCTTTATGACCTTCTATTGAACTTGAATGGGCTTCTTCTATTAATTGCAAATATTCTTCTTTGGTAGGGTATTTTGTATATCCGTTGCATATTATAATTTTCACAAATGAATTTTTAAAAGTTAATTTAATCATTGATAGGATTTCATCCCAAGTTACATTGTTAATTTTTGACGTTTTTGCAAAACTAATTGTTTTTAGTTTCAAGTTTTTGCATAGATGTTTTAATGAAATTATTGTATTTTTTATTTTCTGTTTAGTATTATTTAAATTTTCTTTCATTTCATTTTCTATGGGGGGAGCAATGTGATAATATATACCTTTTTTAATTTTTTCTGCTACACCTAACTCAAGTTTACTAAAATTCGGTAATTTTTCGCGTTTTGCTAACGATCTGGAACCATTATCTAAAGGATCACCGTTAATTGAAATAAAATAAGTTAAGTTGTCTTTGCGCATCGTTAATTGGTCTCTGCAGTCGATGATGTATTTTTCTTGTTTTAAATTTTCGCAATCTTCTTTTTCCAATAAGTTTTCTTCGTCTTCAGATGATGCTTCAGAATTAGAATTCTCATAGCCTAGGTCGATGTCTTCATGTTCTTCTGGTTTTGTTTCTTGATTAATATACTCAGGATCAAATTCAATTTCATTATTATAAGCTCCATTATAAAATCTCTTATTTTTTGTATTACATACCTTTTTTGGTCTTCCTCTCTTCTTTTTTAAGGAAGTATTAAAACGTGTGCTTTGTTTCTTTGGTCTACCTCGTTTCCTTTTTATATGTACTTCTTCCTCTTCTTCTTTTTCTTCTTCTTGAATTTCTTGATTCTTCTTTTCTTCTTGAATTTCCAGTGTTTCTTGATTTTTGTTTCCTTGTATTTCTTCTTCTTGATTATTGTTTTCTTGAATTCTTCGTTGATTTCTTGTAACAACATTACAAGATTCATTACGTGTATCATAATTTTCTGGTTTGCAGTATTTATTATATAACATTTTTACAATATGGCGGAGATTTTTTACCTCCAAATTTGAGTAATTATTTTCACTTGATACACAATTTAAGTATTCTTCAATTTTTTCTTGCACACATTTATTAATATATTCTTGAGTAATATTTTCCTGAGTTTCTTCTGTTTTTGTTTTTTGCACTTTATTTTCAGTAACATCTTCGACTGGATTTCTTGATAAAGCATCAGCATTTACATTTGTTTTTCCTGCCTTGTAGACCACATTAAAATCGTATTCTGCTAATTTTAGTTTCCATCTTGTAACTCTTGAACATGGATCTTTTGAATTTTGGAACCAGACTAACGGTTTATGATCCGTTACTAACGTGAATTTTCTTCCGTAAAGGTATGGTCTAAAATGTTGTACACTGTATATGATTGCTAAAGCTTCTTTTTCATAGGTGTCATACTTCTTTTCACATTCACTTAATGTTCGAGAAGTATAAGCGACTGGTTGATCCATATTAATTTCTCCCTGCAATAATATGCCTCCTATTGCGAAACCTGATGCGTCTGTTGTTAATATAAATGGTTGAGAAAAATCTGGTCTTCTCAAAAGTGGTTCTTCACATAATTTATCCTTTAACATGTCAAAAGCTGTTTGTTGTCTATCGGTCCAGAGAAAAGGTATATCCTTCTTTAAAAGTTGGTTTAATGGGTTTGCTATTTTTGAAAAATTATCTATAAATTTGCGGTAGTATCCTGCTAGTCCGAGGAATTGTTTAATATTATTCACATTTTTTGGTGTTGGAAATTTTTTCACTGCTTCTACTTTCTTTGGGTCCGGTCGCACGCCATTTTTGTTGATAATATGCCCTAAATATCCTACTTCTAACCTTAAAAATTCGCATTTATCCGGCTGTAATTTTAGATTTGCAAAACGTAACCGGTCCATGAGTTTTGAAAATTTTTCTTCGTGTTCTTCTAGCGTATCCGCGTATATTACGATGTCATCCAGATAAACAAATAATTCTGATCCTTGCAATCCTAATAATACTTGATCAATTAATTTTTGAAATGTGCTAGGTGAATTTTTTAGTCCAAAAGGCATTCTATCAAATTCGTAATGTCCAAAAGGGGTTGAAAATGCTGTTTTGTATGAATCTCTAGGGTCCATTTTTATTTGATGAAAACCGGAAGCTAAGTCGAAAACTAAAAAATATTAAGCATTTCCGAGTTGATCTAGTAAGTCCGTAATATTAGGGAGGGGATAAAATTGTCCTACCGTGCGTTCATTGAGTTTTCTAAAGTCCAATACTAATCGCCATTTTTTATTTCCTTGAGAGTCGTCTTTTTTTGGTACTATCCATATTGGTGTATTATAAGGAGAGTCAGAATGTTTTATAATTTTTTGTTTTAATAATTCGTTCACTTGTCGAGTCATTTCTTCTTTGTGAATGGGTGGAAATCTGTATTGTTTAGTTATAATTGGAGTGTCATCTGTTGTTATTATTCTGTGTTTTATAAGATCTGTTCCTTCTAAATATTCGCCAGGTATATGGAATCTATCAGAATATGTTTTTACTAAATTCAAAATGTGTTCTAGTTCTTCTTTATTTAAATGATCTGGACGAAGTAATTTTTTTATTTCCTCAATTCTGTTACTGCCTGTAATATTGAAAATTTTGCCTGATTTATAATTTTTTGAAAATACATCAATAATTTGCGTAATTGATGTGTCTTCAGAGTTATGTGTTTCTTGTTTTATTTCTGCAAAATCTTCTAAATTTATTTCAAAAATTGGTATATCTAAGCTAAACCTTCTATATTTGTAACTACTGCATCCCCTATATAAACGCCATCTTTTATTTCTAATCTTGGAATATAACCTTCTTTTTTCTCTTTATTTACAATTTTAACTTGAATATTATAAATTGAACTTGCTGGTATTGTAAAATAATTTTTTAAATCGAAATTAAATTTTTGTTTGTTTATTTCTAAATTACCTTCTTCGTAGTTAATTTTTGCTTTATTTTTTATAAAAAATTCTGTTCCTAGAATTCCGTCATGTTCGATTGGGACCTCATCGGATAGTAGATTGAATGTTGTTAATGTTCCGAAAATTTTTATTTCAACTTGTCCTAACGTATATACAGGGTGATAATTAATTCCTGTTAATTTTAAACACTTATTTTCGTCAATTTTTACTTCTGAATTTAATGCGCAAATTTTCAATAAATTAGGGCCTGCTCCAGTATCAATCATCATAGTTATTGGGTTTTTTAATTCTTTAGTATTTATTCGGATGTACGGTATTGAGTTTGTTTTTGCTAAATTAATGTTTCTGGACGCGTAGTAACTTTTTTTGCATTCTTCCTCAGAGCATCCTACTGAAGAGGAACTTTGGAGTTTCCCTGATTTTGTGTTTCTGGAGAGACTTATGGTTGTTTGTTGTTCTCGTCCCACATCTTTTTTCTACAATTGGTAGAAATGTGTCCTAATTTTTTGCAATAATTACAGGTTATGTTTGGGTTTCTATTCGCGAAGTTTCTAGTGTCATTTCGAGATTCTTGAGAAAAGTTTCGGAAAAAATTTTGTTGGTTTGGTAAAAAATTTGTGCGTTGATTTTGTGAAAAGTTTGGGCGTTGATTTTGTAAAAAATTTGAGCGTTGATTTTGTGAAAAATTTGAGCGTTGATTTTGTAAAAAGTTTGGACGTTGATTTTGTAAAAAGTTTGGACGTTGATTTTGGTTTTGATTAAAAAATGGAGTTCGCAATTGATTTTGTGTTATATTTCTAAACTGATTTTGTCTTTGATTTTGTTGTGAATAATTATTTTGAAATTTATTAAACAAAGGGTTTTGATTGTTAAATCGATTTTGATACTGGTTTGAAAAATTTTGTCTTGGACCTGAATTAAAGGAATTTTCTGGTCTCGATCCTAACATTTTGTTAAGTTGGAAACAATTTGTTGCAAAATGACCCTGTTTCCCACAGGCTAAACAATTTACTACATTATCTTGAGCTATATTAATTTTCGTTGTTTTAGCGAATTCTTTGTTAGTTTTAGGGTGTAAATTATATTCCGTATTATTGTTACTTTTTCTTAAATCGTTGTGTGATGATAATCTTCTTTCAATGTCGATTGCTTTGTTAACTATCCCTGCGAATGTTTCAGATGTTCCTATTCGTATTTCAATTTCTGGTCTAAGTCCTCGCGAAAAACAGTCTATACTTGATCTATCTAAACTTGATTAAACGCATCATCTACTGCATTGTCGTTGCTAATTCTATGTGCATCTAATATTCTTTCAGCCGCTTCTGCAATTCTAGCACCGTATGAGATTACATTTTCATTTTCCCACATGAATATTGCGCCTAATTCTCCTTGTAACTGATATACTGATTTTGCAGGTGAGTAAATTTGTTTTAGTCTTTCCGTTAATTCTTCTACAGTATTAAAGTTATTTCCTATTATAATTCTTCTTGCTTCTCCCGAAATTCTACTTCTTATTAATTTAACTAAATTTGTCTGAACTTGAGCTACCTCGGGAAGCATAGACTTTGCTTCTAAACAACTTTCGATAAAAATTGATAATGGTATATTTTTTCCGTCAAACATAGGTATTGTTTCTATTGCATCTCGTAATGAGACTTGTTGATTATTTGGTAGGGCCATGTTTTCTTCAAAATTATAACTATTTTCACTATTATTAGAAGAACTGTGTTCGGAAGAATTGTCAGTTTCAATTTCGTTAGTTAAAGTTTTATTTTGTCTAACTAAAGTTTTTTCTGTAATAGTATCTTCACTTACGTCTTTGTCACTGTCAGAAGATTCACTGTCAAAAAGTGGAGAACTTACAAAGCCTGAGTCAAATTGTTTTTGTAATTCTTCTAGGTTAGGGTTTTCATTAGAATATCTGGGTGTACTTGTAAATGGTTTTGTTTTATAATTAGGGATTCCTGAATGTAATACTATTTCTGGATTATTTTTTATCTGAGAACGAGTTATATGAGATGAATCGATAGTATTTTTATCTGAAGAAGACATTAAAGTGTAACATAATATTAAAATTATAATTTGTTTCTAAAAATTTAAACCGAGAGAATAAAATATTTATAATATTTATGTGTGAACTTTGATTATA
Organism: Leptopilina myrica (nomen nudum); assembly: GCA_032872475.1. Classification (NCBI taxonomy): domain Eukaryota; kingdom Metazoa; phylum Arthropoda; class Insecta; order Hymenoptera; family Figitidae; genus Leptopilina; species Leptopilina myrica (nomen nudum). The sequence goes on along the minus strand of CM065462.1, from coordinate 13,133,683 downwards.
TAAAAAAAGCTGTTAATTAATTTGTTCCTAACCTGCCTTACGTAGCACTTGTGTTTACTATTCTTGGTAAATAGAAATTATTTCAATAAAGCAATTTTATTGCTTACTTTTAACAGTTGGAGTATGGACAGATATAAAATGTGTAAATGCAGATGTATTCAGAACACTTGTTATAGATAATATAGTAAATATTATGAGATGAATTGTGAGAAATTGGTGCACACTTGTTATAGATAATACAGTAAATATTATGAAATGAATTATCAGAAAATTTGTGAATAATAACAATTTTATATTTGTATGTATGCTGAAAATTTTTTTTTTTAAATTATAAAATATATATTTTTCTAAAAATTTTATATTTTTTAAGCAATATTTTATTCTATATTTTATTATAACCCTTTATTATTTAAAAAAAAATTATACTTTTATATTGTTTATTTTATTTATTATCTATTTATTGTTTTATTTATTTATTATTTATTTATATTTATTATCAATTTGATTATTAATTAAAAATTGTTTATTAAAAAAAAATTGTTATTATTTTTTATAAAAATGACTTTATTATTATTAACAATTATTTATTTACCTAAATTTGAAAAGAAAAAAAAAATTTATTTAAAAAGAGTTTTTTTTTATTGTTAATAATTGTATATTTATTTAGATTTGAATCGTTATAAAAATTTGTTATTTGTTATTATTATTTATTTTTAATTTACTAAACTTTTATTTTATTTAAAAAAAATTATAAAATTTCAGATTGTTATTGTTAATAATTAATTAATTCTGTTTAAAAAAATGAAAATTTATAAAAATGTTTATATTTATTAATTTATTTATAATTATTTATTAATTTATTTAATTCTAAATTATTATCAGAATTATTTATTTGGGATTAAAAATTTAGAAATTTATAAAAATATTAAAAGATATTATTTATTTACTTTTATTTATAATTATTTATTATTATTTATTATTTTATTAATTTATTATTTTTTTACAAGAATTATTTAATTCGGTTAAAAATTTTGTTTAGGCATGAATAATTTGAAAAAAGAATTGTTATTATTATTATTGTTGTTGTTAATTAATTTATTATTATTTATTTATTTTAAATTTGTATCATATAATTTTGTTTAAAATAGAAGAAGAAGAAAAAATTTGTCAGAAATGGAAAATTTGAAAAAAACTGTTAAAAATTGTTATTATTATTATTGTTATTAATTAATTTTATTATATTTATTTGAATTTTGAGCAAGGTAAAAAATTTATTGGGTTTGTTTAATTTTTAAGTCACAAAAAATGAAAATTCAAAATCATTTTTGCAAATTGTATTATTGTTATTATTTATTGATTTATTAATTTATTATTAATTTTGTTTGATTTTCAAGTTGGTACATAAATTATTTAGTTTTGTTTAATTAAAAAAAAAAGTAATTTTTAAGAATTGTTATAAATTTTTATTCATATTGTTTATTAATTTTTATTATTATAATTTTTAATTTTTGTTTAATGTTTAGAATGGTATTTAATGCTTAAAAAATTGTGAGAATTGAAAATTGTTATTATTTTTATTATTATTATTAATGTTTATTATTAATTTTATTTTATTTTTAATTATTATAAAAAGTATTATATTTTAGTTTCAAAAAAAAATTATTTAAATGTCATTAATTTAATTTACTATTTTTTTTGTACTATTTTTAATTTAAAATTATTGTTGTTATTATTTTTTATAGAAATTGTTATTATTTTTTTTTAAATTGTTATTTATAAAAATTGTTATTATTTATAAAAATTATTGTAATTTTTAATAAAAATTATTGTTATTATTTATAAAAATTGTTATTATTTTATAAAAATTATTGTTATTATTTATAAAAATTGTTATTATTTTATAAAAATTATTTATTTATTTATTCGTAATAAACGGGACTAGCCCTTTTGTACTAAAAAAAGTACTCTTACAATCTAATTAGTTACATACATAACTCTCAAATTAGGATTAACCTATATCTAAGCAACCTACGAGCTACTGCATTCTTGTTTTAAGTACAATACTTTTTAGAGCAGACTTAAATCTAGTTGCACTACCGTCGAAGATGTATAAATCATTCACTACAAGGTTTGCCTCCCTACTAATCCTATCAATTAAAGAGTTATTACCGTAATTAGTTCTATGAAAAGGAACTAAAAATAGTGCATAATATCTAGTAATTCTCCTTGGTGCAGAAAAATTAACCATTAACAAAAGCGAAGGACAGTAAATAGCGCCATTCAATAATTTATAAAGAAATGACATGTCGCTGTACATGAATCGAGAAGTCAGCAGCGGAACATTCATAACCGTGCGCAAATCATTGTAATCATGAGCGTATCTGTCAAATTGGACATTTAAGAGACGAGCAGCAAATCTCAGGAATCTATTTTGTACTCGCTCAATTCTAATTATGTTAAAAATGTAAAATGGTGACCATATTATACACGCATATTCAATTATTGATCTGACAAGAGTGAAATAAAGTGTTTTTAATGTCAATAGGTTGCGGAAGACAGAAGCACATCTCATAACAAATCCCAGAGTTTTTAGAGCCCTGGAGACAGTGTCCGAGATGTGATCATTAAAAGTAAAATCATTACGAAATAACACACCCAAGTCACGAACTCTTGTTACCCTTGTAAGCTCTTGACCATCAGTGTTATAATTCGATAAATTAACCTTTCCTTTTGAGTAAGAGATTGTATACGTTTTATTGATATTAATATTCAGGTGATTTTTTTGCACCATTTAGATAATCTTAATAAGTCTTTTTGTAATTCTTTGGTGTCATGCATAAATGTATTATTATTAATTATCTTATAACATTTAAGGTCGTCAGCGTACAACAAGAATAGTGAATGCTTAAATACGGTATTAATGTCATTAATATATAACACAAACATAAGCGGGCCAAGACTGGAGCCCTGTGATACACCAGATGTAGAGAAAAAAAGGGTCACTGTATACATTATCAACTCTAACAACCTGCGACCTGTCAGATAAATAACTCCTGAAAAACTTAACTAGGTTAACAGATACGCCCATGTGCTGTAGTTTTTTCAATAAAATGCTATGATCCACCTTGTCAAAAGCCTTGGAGATATCCGCGTATATTACATCAATTTGATGTCCAAGTTCAATAATTGAGGATAAAAAAGTAGTAAATACACCAAGGTTGGTGACTGTAGATCGTCCATTTACAAAGCCATGTTGTTCGTCAATTATGATACCCGATACTGCCGTATAGAAATTATCGAATATTATACTTTCGAAAATTTTTGAAAAAGTGCTTAATATTGTTATAGGTCTATAGTTAGCAACATTATTTTTATCATCAGATTTATAGATGGGCACTATAATTCCTCGTTTCCACTCGGTTGGAAATGCACAATCTATCACACATCTATTAAAAAGAATAAACAATGGTTCAACAATAGATAATCCGCATGATTTTATAAAAGATGGCGAAATTCCATCGTGACCTGCTTCTTTTGTTAATATCTAAATCCTTTAATTTATTAAAAATGTCATTTCTTGTTATACTAATTGAACTAAAGTCAACATTAATATCTCTGTTAAAAGAGATACTGTATAGACTGATTTAAAGTGTGACGCGAAAAGATTTGAAATTTTTAAAGGAGTATCACCATTCTCGTTCCGCAGAAACATACTTGTAGGAATCATTTGTTTTTTTCGGGAAGAATTAACGTAGTTCCAGAAAAGTTTAGGGCAGTTCACGATAGAACTCTCCGTATTCAAGATATAATTATTATAACAATCAATAGACAGCAGTTTACATTCAGCGCGCAATTTGGAGAAATATAAGTAATTTGCATTACTTCTATTTTTAACATAGTTTAAATGAGCCAACTTTTTAGCAAAAATAAGATCCTTCAACCGCACTGTATACCAAGGAGGAAATGCTGACCTTTTAAAACCCTTAATTGGAATATACAAATTAAATAGACCATATAAATAGTCATAAAAAATCTGAACTGCCTCATTCACACTTTCCACATTCAATAATCCATTCCAATCAGTATCATTCAGCATATTTACCACTCCAGGCATATTTGCATTTTTAAAATCGTATTTAAAATCATGAGATTGAGAACCATCAATACCACAATCATTAACCTTTTTTAGTTTCACATTAATTAGCAGCGGAGGATGGTAGGTATCAACTGGCAAAATAGATTCACTCAAAACTTCAACACTGACATGATCACAATGACCAAAAATTAAGTCTAAGATAGAACCGTGCATATTTGGTTGATTATTCAATTGTGAAAGACCAACAAAATCTATTGTATCGAGTAATGAGGAAACAATTAAACTTTGTTGATTGGCTATGGCATTATTCAAATCAATTTTGCTTATTGCACCACTGAAAAAATTGGTTAGAAACGGTAGATTAAAATCGCCTAAGATTAAAAAATTAGCATTACTATTTTGACAATGAACCTCTTCAATGATATTACACACATCCAAATATACACTGTAAGGAGAATTCGGTGGAATATAAAAAGCACCAAGGACATATATATAATTTTGTATTTTAAACTTGACAAAGATATGCTCAATATTTGTTGAAGAGGTAATAAATCGTGAGCTCTTCAAATTCCTATTGAGAGATATCAACACACCTCCCCCCCTCGATCTATCACTCGTCGTAATACAGCTATCAAAACGATAGATGTCATGATTATTAAAACCTAGTTCTTCTAAATTAATATTATCGTTTAACCAAGTTTCAGTGATAACAAAAATATTATAATCATAAAGGCCAATACACTGTCTCAATTTATGTATTTTCGTGCGTATGCCTCTAACGTTTTGGTAATATATCTGAATGAATGGATAAGATCGATGAGAGGGAATGTCACACACCACATTATGAGACGAAGACACTTCTATATCTACTGGGACCCGCCCACTTGCAGAGTGAGGGTAGCCGTGCGTGTTCGAGTAGAGGGAATGCTGACTATAGTGGGAGCTCCGCGACGGAACACCATAGCGACATTCTTCTCTCCTTCTTGCCGACGCAAAGTTAATTGTTCCTTCACTCTCTTGATCTCCTTCCTCTGCATCACAGTCATGTCGTTCGTCAGCCAGAGGTTCTCCAGGTTCACAGAATGCTTGACATCTCTCTTTGCGTTTATGAAAGCCTTTAGTATATTTTGTGAGCTCCCCTCTCCCACACACACTATTTTCACCGGGCGCGGCCTGTGCGTCACCTGCGTGTTAGTACCAATGCGAAATGTTTTTATATTGTCTAGGTAAGGCATATTTGTTAAGTCCTTTAATTTATTAATGACAGTTTTTTTTAGTGTATTATTATCAACTGTGATGGGATTACCCTCAGGGAGACCAAACAATACAAAATTATTTTTCCTTTCAATGCGATCTGCAATTTCACTCATACAAGTATTTACATTTGTTTCCGGATCAACGTTTTCTAGACGGTTCTCACATTTGTTTAGTCTCCCTTCTACTACCATTAGGCGATCAGACAAACTTGTCACCTTACCTTCGATATTTGCAATCCTTGACAAAGCATTGTCAAGTTTAACATTAATGTCAGCAAAGCTTCCCGTCATCACGTCGTAATTCCTCGAGACCTCATTTGTCAAATTTGCGATAGCACTCATAATAGTGTTCAGGTTAACAGCTGGCTGTTCACTTTGAGAACCAGAAGGTAGGGTAGGGAAAATTGCATCCTGGACAGAACACTGGTGCTACACGAGAAATTTCCCTTCCACACTTCATACACTTTTCATAGTTAGGGTTTGATGCCATTTTTAGAAAAATCGGTGCCGAACACCAGAAGTAAGGTTAGGATAAGTCAAATTAAAATTGCGGGTAAAACAAATCACCAAACTGCCAAGTACATATTGCGAAAAACAATTGAACAATAGCACTACCGATCAAGATACATTAAATAAAAGTCAAAAGCACTTAAACAAGTAATATAATTCAAAATAGCCTGGACATACACAAAACATGTGCTTATACGTAGCCACCTAGCGGCAATTTTTTATAAAATTTTTATTTATAAAAATTGTTATAAAAATTGTTATTATTTATAAAAATTGTTATTTTAAAAATTATTGTTATTTTAAAAAATGGTTATTTAAAAAAAAATAGTTATAAAAATTATTGTTATTATTTATAAAAATTATTATTTATAAAAAATTGCTATTATTTTATAAAATTTATTGTTATTTTTTTTTAAATTATTATAAAAATTGTTATTATTTATAGAAATTGTTATTAAAATTATTTATAAAAATTATTATTATTTTATAAGAATCATTGTTATTTTTTTTAAATAAAAATTATTGCTATTATTTATGAAAATTTTTATTATTTATAAAAATTATTTTTTTTTTTATAAAAATTAGTGCTATTATTTATAAAAATTGTTATTATTTATAGAAATTGTTATTAAAAATTATTGTTATTATTCATAAAAATTGTTATTATTCTTGTATTTTTTATGTATGAATTATGGGTATTTATTCAAATAAAATTATTCCTGTTTTTATTAATTTGTTAAATAATTGTGCAAATAAAACCTATTTTACTAATTATTAATGGTAAATTTATTAATCAATTTACGATGTTTTATACGTAAAAATAAAAATTTAGTTCAAAAATCTTTAAATTTATAAATTTGGGACATATGATGCACCAAAAATAATGATACTCTTGTATGACCAAAAATAAGAAAAATTTTTTTTTAAATTAGTTCACGACGGCTGATGTACTAAAAATAATAAACTATTTCTTCAAATTTAATTTCTTTGCATTTTATCCGTTCACGACGGCCTATACACCAAAAATAACGATATATTCTCAAATTAAATTATCCTTGCATTTATCCGTTCACGACGGTCAATGCAGCAAAAAATAATAATATATTCAAATTAAACTACTCTTGCATTTATCCGTTCACGACGGCCGATGCACCAAAAATAATGAGGTATGTTATGTCTAACCTTATTATTATATTCCCTAAATTTTCTCGATTTAACTTTAATTTATAAAAATTAAAGTTGGGACGAGGTTGGATAAATGACAAGAAATAATTTTATTTGAACACAATATATTTGAAAAAGATCAAAGTTATGCAACCATGGATTGAACACGAGCTTTCTAAAATGAGTCTAAGTGGTTTGTCTCTCTGTACCTTGGCTCAGCGGGTGGTGGTCCTAACTCGTGTTGCAGGAGAACAATGGGTCTGTTCGACAATTATGCGTTAAGTGGCTGCAGGTTAATGATTTACGAGACTCGTAAATTATCTTTGTTCGATGGGTATTCAGCTTTTGTCACAACTCGAACGATGCTTTCCAACACCAAATTAGACTTCAAGATGAGTTGAATTTAGAGTTTTCACGTAATTATTCAGGACAACTACTATACTGGGGATGAGACCGCTTATACGTAGAGAACCACTTATGAAGATTGAAATTTTTAGACTGACTTTTAGATGATAGTGTAGCCCTTTTTATACTAGAACTTTTTGTCTTTTACCATGCACTTTTAGAAAATGTTCTTTTAACATTGAATTTTGGAAAAGTATTGTTGTGGCCACTTGTGTTGATTCAGCTTTAGATCGCACGTGTTCATATCCTGTTAGTCATATGTTTTTACAATTTTCGTTATATTTTTATGTTGTTTGTTAATTTCTATAGTTATTACAATTTGTTAATTTATATAGTTATTACAATTTGTTAATTTATATAGTTATTACAATTTGTTATTGTTGTTTACAATATAACTTGTTATTAGTTGTTATTTGTTACATTTAAATACTATCTTGTTATAATTAATCAATATTATTTTGTTATTGTTGTTACAACTAATTATTACTATTTTGTTATTATTGTTACAATTAATTATTATTATTTATTGTTACTAATTGTTATTATTTAATTATTATTGTTGTTACACTTACTACTATTTGTTATTATTTTTACAATCAATTATTGTTATTATTTGTTATTATTATTACAATAGTTATTATTATTTTGTTATTACAAATGATTATTTCCTGTTATTGTTTAAATCTAATTATTATTTTATTATTCTTATTATTACTATTTTCATTAATTAATAATTGTATACAATCGTTAATAATAATGTTAATAACAATTATTTATTGTTATTCCTATTATTACTATTATTATTATTATTATTAATAATGAAAAATATGTTACGATTACGTAACAATATCATGAATCGGTAATGATTTCTCATGAGCATTTTGATATTTATTAACGACATATTTGCTAATTTCTGCTAATTTCTCAATTCTGTTTCCGCCTTCTTTCTTTTATAAAAGTTAAATTTAATTAACAATTTTAATTCTTTATATTTAATAAATTTTAATTATTCAAGATATTTTTATGGTAAAACTATTATTTAAGTATATAAAATTCTTTATATAAGAAATTTATCATTATTAACTATATTTTATTGTTTCAACTTATTGTTAATAATTTTCATTAATAATTTCAATATTGTAAATTCATTTTTAACATAAAAATGTAAATTTTCAGGATCTTGTTGAAAAAGTGAATTTTGGCTCCATCTTTTGAAAACGATAAGAACATTAAAACTCCTTCTATTCAAAAACATCCCTATTTAAAATACGCCTACGTAACTCCTATTTTCACAAGGCTGGGCCTGGAGGGCCCAATACTATCTTTAGCCTAATGAGTTTTTCACCATTTTCTTTTTTGCTGAGCCAATCACAACAATTTCCCAACCTCCTTTTCCTCCACCTTGAAATTCTGATTTTATAATAAAAGTAAGTGTCCACATTTATGTTGCTGTCTAACTATTTTTACAATCTATTTCTTGCCACTTCTCTCAATTCTAAAGAATATTAATGGGTTTATCCGGTTAATATTTCTTCAAAAATCCTTTTGAAATTTTTGTATTTAACAATATTTTTTTTATTTTTCCGTCTAGAGAACATAAATTAGTTTATCTGGTTAGTGATTCTTTTATCCTTTATTAAATAAATTTCTTTAAAACATTAATCAATTTGAATCGTTCCCGAGGTAGTGGACGCAAGTCTAGACTCATAATTAATTAAAGAAATAAATTTATACGAAGGTTGCATTTACGGATGTAACATCTTCGCCATAAGTGCTCTCAAATTCCAGTATAGTAGTTGTCCTGATCTATACGTGAATTTTTAAATTCATTGCATCTTGAAGTCAAATTTAGTGTTTAGAAATACCGTTCGAGTTGTGACCAAAGCTAAAAGAAACATAATACCTATTCGACTGACTAATTTACGAGTGTCGAAAATCATCAATCTGCACCACTTAGTAACCCATTAACGCACAATTGCCATTGTATCTCAACGTCGCAAGGCAGGACCAAAACCCCGCTGTTTTAAGGTAAACAGAGAAACTACTAAATACTCATTTTTAGAAAGCTAGTGTTTATTTTATCTTTGCATAATTTTTATCTTTTTCAAATATATTGTATTTAAATAAAATTTATTCTTGTCATTTATTAAACCTCATTCCAACTTTAACTATTCTCAATTAAAGTTATATCGAGAAACATAGGGAATATAATAAAAAGGTAAGACATAACAGAGTACACTTTTTCCCCCTAATATATTTTTCAAAAAATGTATTTTTGAAGTAATCAGGTGTTGAAATTTTGAGTCATTTCATTTTCATTTTATTATTACTTTGAAACAAATAAAGATAATGAAGTGAATTTTTAAAAATTAAAGCTCAAAGTCTACACTTTAAGGATTAAATAAAGCGATTGCTAAAAAATGAAAATTTATAATTGTTATTAACAATTCTTTTAAACAATTGCAAATTGAAGAATGTTCTCAATGTTTTGGAAAGATTAAATTACGACGTTATGATGCGCAAAACTCCAAGGATTAATTAAAAAAAAGAAAAATCAGTAACCTCCAATATTATAGAAATGGTGTAGATTTTTCTGAAAAAATGCAGCCGAAATTCGACTCGAGTTACTGCAAAAGATAAAATTGAAAACCAATAAATAAGATCGTCTTCTGTTTTGTTATAAACTTTACACTTTCAAGCGGATTTTTAAGATTAAAATCGATTTTCGCCTGCATTTTGTCAGATAAATTTACATAATTTCTATAATATTAGAGGTTACTGATTTTTATTATTTTTATTTTACAGTCTCGTTTTTCTCTTGTCGGAAATTACCGGGCATTGTCGCTCATTGTTAAGGTTAATTAGAACTCTGGTAAAATCAGTAAAGTTGTAAGCTGTGGGTTAAAATATAAATTATCTTTTATCAAATTAATTAATAAAATGGCGTAAAGCGTCATTACAAAATTTAAGCAAGCTAGTTAGTCAATTTAGTGATATCGATAGGAAGGGTAAAGTCAGTAACAAAGCAAAGTTTTAAACCTTCGTAAGAAAATATATTTAAAAATAAATAAAGAAACGTGTGAGAAAGAGAGAAAAGAGATAAGCAAGCGTTAGAGTGGGAGAGAGAAAGCAAGCGAGAGAGTAAGCGCAAGAGAGTTAGCGAGAGACTGCGCCGCTGTCCTGGCGATTAAAGAGCTCGACATACTCCCCTGTGGCCACGCTGTAAAGATTAAGAAAGTTATTTCCTCGAAAGTAATGATAATATTCTACCCGAGACCGACGCTCATTTTACGCGAGGGTAGGCTCTAGAAACTACCCCTCGATACCGGTACGGACGATAACTAGGGGTCGTGCACGCTAGGTGGATTTAGCAAAATCGAAAAGACTAGATACCGCGATTCTAACGGTATTCATGCCCGACACGATAAAGAGTTGCATAAAGAGAGAGAGGGAAAGTTTAAGGGTAGAAATACAAGCTTCATCTTCCCCCAAGTTGTATCTTGGGTCGAAGAATCTACCTGGTGCGTCAACTCTGTGAAGGTCGAGATGTACCTCTTCTTCACAGGGTTGATTTACATTCTTTTGTAGGAAATTCATTGCCTTGGTCTTACACGGCTGTACCCCTGCTTAGACCAAGAGCAATGACAGGTGAAAAGAAAGAGAGAGAAAGAAACGGAGAGGCAGCGACGGTGCAAACCTTAGTTAAGGACGTATTTCGTCCTGAAAAAGGTTGAAGCGGAACATTAATCTCGTTTTTATTGGTAGAATTAGCCATATTCTCCGCGAAAAGTTTTTGGTAATGTTGATCGAACTCCGGAACACAAATATTCAACCGATTCAAGTCTAACGCCTGATCACGAATCAATTTACGTTCGAGTTGCGCGGTTTGTTTTGCTGTTGACATAGCGAATGACTTTGATGAACTAAAGAGGTATTTCTCGGAAACAAGATTTTATATTTTTCTCAAAAGGTCTTTGACTTCACTATTTTGGAGGGAATAAATATTATTGGTCATTGACAAAATTTTTCAGGTCTTTCAAATGGACATGACGAAAAATTTTCCCCTGGTCATTTATAACATCAAAAATAACCGGTGAAATTTTTTTCTTGATTGTAAAGGGTCCACTAAATTTTTCCAACAATTTAGCATTTTCTTTCCATTTTTTTATAAATGAAAATTTCTTTTCAGCACTTTATCTCCAACATTGTGTTTCCATTCACGTTTTCGAAGGTTGTAATATTTTTTCTGCGTGTTAAAATTTTTAGCGAGATTAATTCTAACTAACTCCAGCGCATTTTGCAATTTTTTAATCCTTGTTTCAGAAGCAGTATTCGAATTTAAATTCAAACGCGTCTCTTGAAAACCAGGCGGGAGAAATTCGCGGCCGGCGGTAAGGTAGGCAGGTGTGAAGCCGGTCGACCAGTGCTTAGCGGTGTTGTACGCGAACTGAAGTTCCGGTAGATGGCGGTCCCAGTCCGGTTTCTTGCTATCCAAGTATTGTCGAATCATAGTTTTGACTACTTTGTTGACTCGTTCTACTGGATTGCACTGCGGGGAATAGGGCGGTGTAAGCCGATGTTGAATACCGAAATCTTCTAAGAATGATTTAAATTCTTTACTAATAAATTGTCTACCATTGTCTGAGACAATTTTCTGAGGGCAACCGAAACGATAAAAAATTTCTTTCAATGTTGAAATAACTAACATTGACGTTGCTTTACGTAATGGTTTTAATTCAATCCATTTTGTAAAACAATCTTGAATTACACACAAACTTGAATTTCCTGAAGTTGTTCTCGGTAGCGGTCCAATGAAGTTGATAGAAATCATTTCCCAGGGCTTTTCCACTAATGTGGAATGCATAAGATTTGCTGCTGCTTGTTGTGAGCTTTTGTTAAATTAACAATTTTTACAATTTCTCACATATGCAGCGCCTTCACGTAGCATTCCGGGCCAAAAGCAAAATTCTCCGAGTCTAGCTAGTGTTTTAGCAACACCAAGATGTCGAGCTGTTGTTTCATCGTGAACTTTATGTAAAATCTTCTTTCTATCTTCCTTAGGTATACACAGCTTCCACTAATCTTCATATGGTGTGTCCTTGAAGTCCAAAGAATGAAGTACGTGATGAAAAAGTTTTCCATTTTCAATCCTGAAGTCCGGGCATCTTTCTGGGTTGTTTGTTGTTTCTTCAAAATGGCGTTGATACCATTGACAAGATACTGGTTTGTCAATAGTGGAAACTTGTAAAGGCAATCGAGACAAGTAATCTGGGAGACGATTTTCGATTCCTTTTTTATACTGCACTTCAAAATCCCATTGAGCCAATTCCATTATCCATCTTGCGAGTCTTCCTGAGGGTGTAACAATACTATTTAGCCATTTAAGAGCTTGATGATCCGAGACAACTATAAAATGGTAACCTTCTAGATAGTGTCTCATTTTCCAAATGCCCCATTTTACAGCTAGGCATTCTAATTCGGTTGCTGAGTAGTTCTTCTCTGCGGGATTTAAAGTACGGCTGGCATAGGCGATAACAACTTCAGTAGTTCCAATTTTCTGCGTTAAAACTGCGCCCAGACCTTCTAAACTGGCGTCGGTTTGGAGATAAAATAATTGAGACCAGTCAGGACAAGCTAAAACTGGTGCTTCGGTAAGTTTTTTCTTAATATTATTAAATGCTAATTGTTGTTTTTCATTCCAGATCCATGGTGTATCCTTCTTCAATAGATGAATCAGTGGGGCTATAAGCACAGAGATATCTTTTACGAAACGACGATACCAAGTAACCATGCCTAAAAATTTTCTCAATTCTTTCAGGTTTGTGGGAGAGGGTAATTTCAAAATGGCGTCTACTTTGTCTGGGTCAGGGTGAAGTCCATCCTTGTCCACGAGATGTCCAAGATAGGTTAGTTGAGTACGGGCGAAAAAACATTTTTCCCAATTAGGAACTAATTTAGCATCCCTTAATCTTGAGAAAACTTTTTTCAACAGTTTCAGATGTTCTTCGAATGTTCCCGACAGGGTTGTTACAAAAGGGGAGGGGATGTGTACTAGACTTCGATAAAATATGTACTAGATTGTACTGTTATTGGTGCTGCTCCGTACTAGAATTGTACTAAATATATTTCACGCGGTAAATTCAAAATTTAAACTAAAATTTTTGTATTTAATCAAATTAATAACCAATTTATAAAACATTAGACTAGAAAATTTTAATAATTCGATAGACATTTAATTATTAAATAAAATGTTTCCACTTAATGTAACTGCTATTTCTCTGACTTGTAACAATCCTATAAGATAATGAAAAATGAAATTTTCAAAAATACACAAGTATTAATTTTTTTATTATAAGAATATTTTTAACAGTTTAAATTCAGTCGCAAATGCGTTTATTTTTTTCATAGAATGTTTATGTTTAAATACTAATTTCACAATTCTTTTTCTTTGGATATGTAAAGAACAATTACATTGCACTATCTTTATTATTAAAAAAAACTTAATGCTAATACTGAACGTTTACGAAACAGCTTCGTGATTTTATTTTGCGTTGAGCTTACAAAATTAAGTTGTCGTTATCATCTATAACTTGAAGGATTTCTATCAATTCTTGTTCGTCTAATTCAGTCGCATTTTCTTTTAACGAGTTAATAATATGTTTTGCAGAAAGACTTTGGTATTCGATTACTTTATGTTTAATGGCATCCTTAATTCTCATTGCCGCTGCAACTGTTACAATATTTAACCTATTTCGAATTCTCGTTTTCATTAATTTTAATTGAGAAAAAGCCCTTTCCGAAGCCGCTGAAGAATGTGGAAGTACCATTATATACTTTACTACTTGCATTAAATTGGGAAACAAAGGTTCTGATAAATTATTTTTAGTCTTATTAACCATTAACCAAAAGTCAATATTACTAAAATTTTTGTATTCCTCATAAGCAAACACTTCGCTTAAATTCTGCCACTCAATATTTACCCTTTCGAGGTTGACTTCTATTGATGGGAACAAACGATTAAAAGATGCAATGGAGTTTATTCTTCCGCTCAATGCATTTTTTATGGTGAAATTTGAAGCGAATTGCAAATGGGGACTATTAAAGTCAAACCTTGAAGAGATTTGAGAACACAGCTCTACATAATAATCCAAAGCTCTAAGCTTAAAATCATGCAACTCTCGTAAATCTACAATAAAGTTTTCGCCATTTAACAAAATCTCCACCTTTGCTCCAAAGTACATTGCCTCTAAGGGCAAGTAATTTCGCGGATTAGCAACATTAATTTTTGCGAAATCAGAATTGTTTATAACATCAGCCTTAATAAAAGATTTCAACAGAATTTTGTACAACCCACTTACACGATCTAACAGATGTGGCAGTTTAGGTTTATCGCTTTGAAATTCCCTATTAATGTCAGTAACTAATTCTAAAGCATAAGATAAGAAAGTCAAATAAATTTTAAAAATATTATTTTGTAGAGCGCTATAAACATTCTGTGCGATCGGTAACTTGTCTTCAGTAGAAGCTATTCCAAAAAATAGTGTTAAAGGACCCCAATTTTCCAGGATTCGGTTGACCACAGCCTGTAAATAAAGAAATTAATGAAATAAAAGACGTATAATCTTGTTTAATATTTAAACAAATTAGGTTCAGATTATCGAAGTAGAAAATAAATCATAAAAAACAAAAAACGATATAATTTAATAATTATAATTGATTTTTTCTAAACTTACAATGATTGAAAGTCATCGAGTTTGTCCAGGATAGAGCATTTTCAGTGGTTTTTCTTGAGCAAATATTTGACACTCCTTTAGTTCATTAAGTCTTTTTGAACTATTCGATACATATGTGTAAATATCTCGGGTGAATTGTTCTACAGTTGAGGGCAATTTGCAACTTGCACTCGAGGCGCACAAGTGTGTTGAGTGGCAAACACACCCTAAAATGAATAAGTCAGGATTTAATTGTTTTAATCGTTTTCCTAATCCAGTTCGCACTCCCATCATGACGCTCGCGTTGTCAGCTGCAAATCCAATTAAATTCTTATAAGGAATTTTGTTGTTGTCAAAAATTTTTAGAATAGCAGTAAATAAAGCTTCGGCGGTGCCATCAGTAACCTCAATAAGATCCAAAAAACGGTCATGAACTCCTTCTTCATCCCAAAATCTTACAATTATTACAAGACTCTTTGTAACAGATATGTCAGTTGCCTCATCAACTATCATGCAAAATAAATTTTGTTGTAACTTTTTAACTAAATCACTTTTGGCATAAGGTGACAATTTTGTCAAAATAATGTTAGTGGTTTTATTTCTAGCAATTTTTAAATTCTTAGCTATTTCAGAATCTACAAATGTCGTAGCACATATCTTAGGAAGAGCATCCATTAATCGAAACGGCAAATTCTCTTGACAAATGAAGCATGATAGCTTAAATTCAGCATTTTTTACATGATCTTCGAAACTAATCCTATTGATAGCAACAGCTATATCAGGTACGCTTGCGATGGCATTTACTTTTTTAATATGATTTGCACTTTCAGCGTGACGTTTCAGATGAAACGAGCTTCCCGTAACAAATGTTTTACACAATTTGCACATTGGTTTGCCATCAGATTCACAAATCCAGTTAAAGTCATTGAGCCACTGTTTTCGAAATTTTTGCTTATATATTTTCTGAACACGGTGTTTCGTTTTCCTTGTTTTGAAAGAATTTTGATTATTTGGCTTTGTAACAGTTTCTTCGTCTAAATCAGAATCCGGAATTTCATTTATTGCAATCGAATCTAAAACTTTTAAAACCTCAATTTCTTCTGTAGTAATAGTTTCTGGGTCCAAGTCCAATTTGTCAGAATCGATGCTCATTGCGGAGTCATTCATCGTATTTTTTGGATTATCTTTCGTTCTCGTCACAAATCTACATTAAACAGAAATAATGGTTATAATAAAAATTTATTATTTATTTTTAATTTGAATTTAAATAAATTAAGAAATCTATTTATACTGTGAATAAAAAACTTTAAATGCAAATACTTTTTTCTATTTTTACTCGGCGACAGACGAACATAACCTTATTTCAGTTTTAAATTAAAATGTTACACTTTCTATTTCTATATCTAAATATTTTTTGTTTGTAAAAGTATATTTAAAAAACGTAATTACTTACGAATATTAGTATATTCAAAACAATTACAAAATTCTAGTTGAATATTAACAATTTGTAATAAAAAAAACTGGACTGTCTTAAGCAAAATCTAATTTTTAAGCAATTTAATCAAATGAAAGTAATACGACTTACCTATCCATTTTTAAAGCTGTTTTAGAAATTATTTAAAAAACTGAAATTTTTACATATTAAAAAACAGCATTTTTTTATCAAATTTAGACTACTATAAACAAGTTTCAACTTGTAGAAAACTTGACACAGGTATAGGTTATATTTATGCTGGTCACCAATGAAATGATGCGTTTGCAAATAGAAATAAATTTCAATTCTAACATCAGAATATTATGCCAGTAAAACAGACCAATTAAATTTGTTGAAGCATTCAATATGGCGGTAAGTGGGAAATTTTAAAGATGATGTAACAAAAGACGATTACATGTTTAAAATCTTAACATTTTAATTATTAATTTGAATATTTCCAGAAAAATTGAAATTTTAAAAAGAAATTACAAGATTTACAAAAAGCTTTTAAAAAAGATTTCATAAATAAACAATTTTTACGAAATATACACTGAGAAACTTTACTGAAGGATAGAGAAAGAAAAATTGAATTTAACTATTTTCATTCATAGAAAATTTATAAATGTATATTAACATATAAATATATATTATTATTTAGATCTGCAATTAAAATATACTAGTTTATAATAGTATTTATAAGAATAAATTGCAAAAGAATATTATATTCAAACATAACCTCAACTTTACAAACAAATCAGAATTTGATTTTTATAATTATTGACTATATATATATATATATATATATAATAAATAACATTAATTACCTGTGTTAACAATTTTTTTTTCTTCGTTTTCGGGATTGCGGCAGATTTAAAATATGTTTCCCTTTAAGCATTTTCGGTGCACATTTTGTTCTTTACTTTACACCACACCATTTACAAACCATAAAACATGCATGAAAGGGCATAAGATGCTAAATTAAGATTTTCTCTAAATAATTAAACGCTGTTTACATGTGTAATTATTAGGGTTGCCACTTGGCAGAAATTAAGGCGCTCGCACACCTCTGCATGCATGCATAGTTGTCATGGTAACACATGAGAGTAAATAAGTCAGCCTTTAGTTGGTTATATTGGACTATACAAAAATTCTCTCAAATTTTAAAAATGTATATTTTTTAATAAAAAAAAAATTTTTAATTTTGTAATTTGTACTAGTTTGTACTGACTTTTCAAATTGTACTTTTTACAGTGTACTAAAAAAGTCATTGGGGTACTAGTGTACTAGAAACTTTCAAATTGTACTAAAAAAGTACAATTGTACTAGTAATAACAACCCTGGTTCCCGAGGTAACAACGATGTCATCGAGGTATGAAAATACATTAGGTGCTAATTCAGCAGGGATTACTAGGTCGATTTGTTACATCCCAGTAACATATTTTCTGTATAATTTAAACTTTTCCAAATTAAACAAGATATAATATTTTAATTAAATAACAAATATTTTAGTAACTTTATAGAAATGAGAACAATTATTCTTGTTGTTGTTGTAAAATTTGGAGTTTTGAAGGAATGAGAAGCAAGATAAGCAAGCGACATAGGAATGTTATAGATGAAAGTAGGTGAAAAGCGATGCGCCATGCCAAGGACAAACGACGCAAGCTCGGGCCTCTTGTATCGTTATCTCGAGCTGTAGTTCCCAGACAACAACATGTAACTCAATCTTCACTTTCCATATATGGTGACCTATAAGGTCTCCTATGAAGGAATGAGCACTCCTTCATCAAAACAACTTATAAATAGACTTAGGACAAACAGACCTAAATCCCTAGGAGATAACATACTTTACCCCCATAATTAACTACGAATTTCCCACTTTTTGTCATTTTTAGAGTATATAAGCCAAAGCTTTCTCCACAAAGCTTGTCAAATGTTCCGGTGCGGTTTTATAGACCAATAGTCATTGTAGAGCGACCCTTCAGTTATACACAATTTTATTGTATTCTTTCTTTAATCGGCAATTGCGGTTTAGAATTGTACTCGATTATCGTGCAAGTCTATTTTGTTTTTCACTTAGAAACAAGTTTCTTTCCATAAAAGGTGCAAGAAAAGCAAGTTGACACTTAGAATCAGTAATTTTAAAGTATTAACTGTCGTATTTTGCATGTCAAGTTCATTAATTGTAGTTTTTCACTCATTCTTTCTTTAATCGGCAATTGCGGATAGAATTGTACTCGATTATTGTGCAAGTTGCTTTTCTCACACTTAGAAACAAGTTTCTTTCCGTAATAGGTGCAAGTGACGAAAAGTAACACTTAGAAACGGTATTAACTCTTGAAACAAACGCAAAAATCTCAAAGTTGTGAACGTTACATAAATGTAACAAAACAAACTTTCTAGTTTCATTCAATTGAGACAACATCTTGAAAACCAAACTTATATCGATCAGCGCTATAATCTTAAATCTACGACTAATCTGTAACTAAAAGTAAGTAACATTTATGTAACTATTTGTAATACTATTATTGAATCATTAAATAAATGTATTAAAAGGGAATATTTATGTGTTCTTAACGCAAAACCCATAGTTTTGACAAGTACAAACGATCCTACTTAAAAATAAAGGTCAAGCTTTACTAACTTGACCATAATCAGCCTACCATTCCTCACAAAAGTTATTAATCTAACCTTTTAACCTCGCCTTCCGCTCGGGATGTAACACGATTAATCGTTGAAATGTTGCTGGTGCTGAATGTAGTCCAAAGGGCATGACTACAAATTCGAAGAGTCCTAAACCTGGTACTGTGAAAGCTGTCAAGGGTGCACTATCTTTAGTTAACTCAACTTGCCAATAACCATTTTTTAAATCGAGAGTGGATAAATATTTAGCACCTTTTAGCTGATCAAGGATACTATTTATCCGGGGCAAAGGGTAAGCCTCTTTTTTAGTCACTTTATTTAGTCTTCGAAAGTCAATACAAAAACGTAATTTACCGTTTTTCTTTTTAATTAACACGACAGGAGAACTCCACGCACTACGCGATTTTCTAATCACTTTTTGTTTTAAACAACCGAATGTCTTGATTATTTAAAACAAGGGAAAAATTGAATTTTTTTAAGAGATCGACACCGATAAGCATAGGTTGAGATAAACCAGGCAACACTAAAAATTTATGTTTCACTTTCGTAGAACCGGCGGCGATTTTCATGTCAAAACTTGTTTTTACTTTATATTCAGTTCCATTTGCCAAAGCGATGACGATTTCTTCGAGATTAGGGACTCCACCGAGTGCGACTAAACGATTTGTTATGTGGATGTCGATGCAAGAACAAGCTGCTCCAGTGTCCACCAGGGCTGAGATCGTAAGGTCGTCACATTTACAAGATATGAAAATTCGGGAGTCAGAGGGTGCTGAGGTCGAACTTACTCCTATTATTCGCCTTTTTTCCGTTTCCCGGCTTATCACACTTGCAATCTCTCGTTAAAATATTTTCTTTTCCACAAAACGAACAAAACTTTTTAGGTCTACTTCTACAATCTGCACGGCGATGTCCTGGCTTACCACAGCGCCAACAATCGGTTTTAGAATTACAAGGCCTTGAAATTTCAGCAACAGGTTGATTATTTCTCAACCTTTGTTCTTCTAAATTTACTGCTAAAAGAGTTTCTTGAATTTCTTCCACTCGCTGGATTAATGTACAGACTGAATCCAGCTCACTGCGACGAATATGTAAACGGAATATCGGCTTCATATTCCAATACAATGTATCTAGTTCTCGAGCAATACCGTAACCTCCATGTCTTCTCATAAGAGTTCTTAATGCTGTGCAGAATTCTCTAATTGACTCCGTTTTACCTTGCACCTTGCTGACAATTTGAGTTTCTAGATGCCTGAATTCACTAGGTGAAAGGTAAAATCTTCGTAATGCTGAAGTCAGTTCGTCTAGTGTGAAAATTGTTCTGATTTCATTACGATACCAGAGCAAAGCATCACCTCGTAATAATTCAGGAAATCCTCGCAGATGTTGCTCGTCAGAAAATCCATACGCCTGTTGTAATTCGTCCACTTGTTCCAAAAATGCGTAAACATCATGGTCTTCAAAACTACAACCCCACTTTCTCATTCTTTCGAGCACGTACGTGTCACTTCTGTCACGGAAAGGTGGCGATGTTCTAATGGGAGCGGATTGTAATAAATGACGGTTAATTAGAGCTTCCGTTGCTCTAATTTGTTCCGGTGTGATCGCCGATGCTTGCCGACCTTCGATTTCCACCAGATTTGGATCCTCTAAAGCTGTTTTATCCATGTTGATGTCCTCCTCTTCGACGTAGTCCTCCGGATCATTAGTTTGATTCAGTAGCTCCGGTTTAGTACAAATAAAAGCTACGAACCGCTGCCGAAGTTCAGAGAGTGTACCAGTAGCGTCAATTTGGTAATTTTCTAGTTGAGCTACCAGTTTACTCTTGGTCAGCTTGTAGATCCATTGTACTCCCATGATAACTTTTGGATAACCGAAGATAACCTTACTCAATGAAGTATGGAAAAGAACTGTGCTGAATAGTGATCCACAGTTGATTATATACTAGTTGGTCACCCCCACTCTTCTCCACAGGTGGTGGTGGGAGAAGAAAAACCAAGATGGCTGCTGGTCTCGGGGTGAGAAAAGAAAAAGAAAATTATTTTCTTTTCCTAAAGCAGCAATCTCGAGCAAAGCTGCCTAAAATGCCACACTGGGAACAGAATATCACCTGTTTTTCACGGCACTCCTGACGACGATGTCCGTGTTGACCGCAACGCCAGCAATCCGTTTTCGAGTTATACGGGTGGTTTCTGTCTTTCGCGACAGTCACCGGGCTTCCACGGAAAATTGGACGTAGGTTGAAGAAACAGCTCTCCTTATATTCCAGCTGTTTTTCATAATCAAGGCCGACTAGAAAGTCCTTGTATTTGACTAGAGAGTTAGCCATGATCATCTCCGGGAACACGCAACGCACTTGAGCACACGAAATTTTAAATTTCAACCGTTCAGATTCAACATGCTGTAACACTTCAAAAAGTGTTAAACCGGGAAACCAATGCTCGAATTTTGCCAACAAACGAAAAACTCATTCGTCACTACTCGTGGAATACATGCTGTCTTCTTCTTCTTTCTTGCTTTACAAAAAAAATTAATTGATATGGTATCGATGAGTGGTACTGATCGACTAGAACGATAAGCTATCTACGCGACTATATATAAGGGACCATTTACCCCCACCCCTGAGACTATCACGCCCTCACGACGGTGAAAAATTGACTTATTATCCCCTCTACTGACATCACAAAAGACCATTTTTTCACTAAAAATTGCGACTAATAAAAAAATTTTTTTTCATTTTTTACTCAATTTTATAGTATTATACATATTAATAATTTATTATTGCAAGCAAATAATTAAAATGTTTAATAATAAATTACGTAATTAATGTATAGCAATATTTTGGAAAATAATCTATAACTTTGAAACTCAAATAGAAATAATGATTGATGACACAAGAATAAGAACAATATAATGTAATTAAACTATTGTTACGTACATGTTAGGTATAAATATACTATTTTGTAAACAAATTCATAATAGTTCTGTCTAATACAGTGAATTGATTTTGTCGAAAATAGAAATATAGTGGTTTATTCATTAGTATAATTTCGAAGCCAATATAAGACAGTAAAATAATGCCTCGTAAAAGGAAGCACAATCCAAGCGATGATGAGACTGAAATTAAAAAAGTGAATATTGATCATCAGGATGAAGCACTAGTTATAAATTCTTTCAAAGAAATTACGGAAGTGATTGCAAAGTATGTATATAAATAGTTTATTATTAACAATAATATTTAGAGGCCTTTTAATAATAATTTTATTTAATTTATTTAATAAAAAAAACGATTCTAAAATAAAATTATTAAATAGTTTAATAAATTACACAAAGTACATTTTGTAAAGAATGTACTTAATATTATTCTAAATAATTTAATTTTTATAGAAAATATTTTTATTCTGTTGAATAATATGAATATCTTAAAAATTTCAGTACAAGTTTTTAAAAATATTTTATTTTTTATTATTAAAGAAAGAAGTTATTGATTTTTCCGAATAATTTTACAATTAAAAAAAGTTAATATAATTTAATTAATGTAATTTAATTTCAAGTTAATATTTTTTACTTCATTTATTTTACTAATTATATTTAATTTTATTTAATAATGTGATTTTGCCAAATTTAATATTATATTTGTGTATATGTGTGAGTATACGTCTGTATGTGTTGTGTGCAAATGTGTGAATATACATGTGTATGTGTTTTGTTTATATGTGTGAGTATAGGTGTGTATGTGTTTTGTGTTTTTTTTCAAAAAATTCGATTAAAATTCTATTAAAAATAATTAAAATTCTTAAATGGTTTTTTTACTTGTGAAACTAATTGAATTATTGAGTGGAATTCAGAAAAATTTTAATTTTTGACTTGCTCTGAAATTTTTTTTATTTATGAAAATAAATGGATTGTGACAAAGGATTTTTAATTAAATTATTATTAGATATTTATAATAATTAAAGAAATAGACATATTACGAAATATAACAAATTCTATATTGAAGTTCAATAAAATTTCAAATCTTAATCAACTAAAGTTTATTTATTTATGATAATTATAAACTCAAGTCTTTTCAAATTGAATTAATTTAAAAAATATAAGTAAAATTATTCTTTAAATAATTTATAAAGTTTATGATAGCTCTATATTGAAGTTAATTAAAAAGAAATTTTTGTCAGAAAATAAATAAATTGAATTTTTTTTATTAGAGAGATTTTTGTTTTAGAATTCTTTGTAATTTTTTAGTTCATGTCAGAATTATATATATATATATTATAATTTTAATAAATAATAATATAATATTTGTTTTAAAATATAAGGACTTTTACACTCCATATATTATTATAGTTATAATAATATTCATAATTTTTTAATGAAGTATTTAAAAAAAAATAAATCACAACAATTTCAGATTTATTTGTATAGGTGTGTAGGTGTTGTGTGCATATGTGTAAATTTACTTGTGTATGTGTTTTGTTTATATGTGTGAGTATAGGTGTGTATGTGTTGTGTGTATAGGTGTGTACGAACTTTGTGTATATGTGTGAGTATATTATTTAATAATTTTTAGTTTAAAAAATTTTTAGAAAAATCTTCAATTTTTCGATGAATTCGATTAAAATTATATTAAAAACAATTGAAATTCTGCAATGAATTTCAATTGTAAACGGTAGGTACCGTTTATGATAAATGGTACCTACAGTACCGTTTATCATAGTTGTTTTAATTCACTAATAGGAATTTAAACTAATTAATTACATTTTTTTGAATTATTTTAGATAGAAACTTCGTTGTCGTATTGTTAAAAAGTCACTTATTAAAAGTTATAGATCGGGTAAACTGTTTTCTTTAGACATGACTGACACTTCATCGCAGTTTAGATGCACAATTTTCGATGATGCTGTTGAGAAATTCTTTGATTTGTTTCAGGTGTTTATTAAAATTATTATTATTTTCAATATTTTGATTATTTATTAATTATTTGTATATTAATTGTATTAATTTTTTTTAAATAAAATAGGTTGGCAAGCAATATTTGATCGAAAATTTCACTGTAGCCAAGACGAATCCAAGCTTCAATGTATTTAATAATCGAATTGAAATCCAATTAACAATTGGTTCGATAGTGGTAATGGATGAGGAAGAAGTAATCCTACCCACTTGCTTATACTAATTTGTGCCTTACGAGAAAATTAAAGTAATGAAAGCGGGAAATTTCGTTGGTAAATAATGTAAAAATTTATAATTTCCTTTTAATCAATAAATAATAAATTAATTAATAAATGAATAAAATAAAAAAAGTTCCATAATTTGTTAGAAATAATAATTTAAAAAAATTTACAGACGTTTCCGGAATAGTGACGACTGTTTACGATTTGGAAGCAATTCAATTAAAAACTGGAAACGAACTGATCAAAAGAAATGTTGACATCACAGATGAGAAAAAAAATGTGGTAAGTATTTATTATATAAATATTTAACTAATAAATAATAATTATTATATTATATTTTTTGTATTTTGAAATTTTCAGCTTCAATTATCACTCTGGAATAATTTTGCCAAAGAATTTTCTTTTCATCCCAAAGATATCTTATTGATTAAGGGTGGAAAAATTGCAAATTTTAATAATCGAAATTATATTTCGTATATTCAATTTTCTTCCATGGCGATTAATACTATGGAAAATGAAGAAAGTCAAAGGTATTTCATTTTTAATATTTGTTGTATCATTTAAATTATTTATATTATTAAATTATAATTTTTTTGTATAACACAATACATTAATCATTTATTTTAATTTTTTTAGATTATCAACGTATGTGGAAAATAATCCTGCACTTTATTAATACAATAAATTTTCAAAGGATTCAATGCATGCTTATTTTTAGATAAAGATAAAAACTATAAACATACATATGTATATATTTATACATATGAATTTTGGTAATTGGTAATTACTGCAAAATTTTTTTGGTTTAAAATTTTGTTTAGTTTTGTTTTTGATAAAAATTCTTTGTTCAGTTTTAAAAATTTTAGTATTTTCAAAAATTGCAATTTATTCAATTTATTTTTGTTACAATTGAGTACAGTAACTTTAATTATAAATTTCACTTAGTAAACTTGTATTTCAATAATTATTTAGTCAATTGCAAAAATTTTACTTGTCGGGAATGTTTTCATCAAAGATGTTTGTTGAGATTAAAATAGTTTTTGCATCATTAATAATATTATATTGTACTTTAAGAAACTATTTATTACTTCAGACTGTACGTTTGTCTATTGATGTAAAAAATAATTTTTTATAGAAAAATATAAATATTTCAAAAATTACTAAACGTATTGAAATTTTCCTTGCCCTTTTTTTTATTTCCGTAAACGATTTTGACTTTTTCCTTATCCTGATTATAATTATTATAAATGATTCTAATTATTTATAAATGATTCTAATATTTCATAAATACCTACTAATTTGAACTGAAAATCATCTTCATATTTCATTTATTTATTATGTTTGTTCATACTTTGGAGTTAGTTTTTGTGTATGATTTAATTTTATTTTCTTTAACAAATAATATTTGTCATTACAATATTTAACAATTTTTTCAATATACTAATTTTTTTTGTTTTTTTTATATCAAATTTCGTTGGACTGATACAAATAAAGAAATTATTTCTTTTCATGAATTTTAATTAAATTTTTTAGAATATTCTAAAATATTTTACATATCCATTAAGAAATTTACTCTTTACTTTTGTCTTAATGTAAAAAACAATATTTTGTTATTGGATATTATTTATTCGTCGTAAAATGTTCCTTTTCTTAATTAAATTGTATTAAAGATATTAAAAATGTAGAATAATAATGGAGCCTTTGTAATAATTTTTTTTGTTTGCAGTTAAATTCTATAGAATACGTGCAGAATCAACAATTATTAAAACATTTTGCAAAACCCCAATTAAATTTTTTGGAAGAATTATTTACAATTTTTTTTTAATAATTGAGTTTCTGTAATAATTTTAATTCGAAATTTTTAAAATAATTAAATTTTAAAAACAATTTTTTTCAAATTTTGTAAATATTTCAAGTGTTTCTAAAATAATATAATTTAATATAATTTCTAGCAAAAGTATAATTAAAAACAAATATACATTCATTTAAATTATAAAATGGTATATTACACATTTCTTTAATCAATTCATTATCTTATATGCATATATAAAATACAGTCATAAAAATAATTAAAAGAAAATGAAACCGAGCGAGCGTGAGCGAGCGAGGAATCTTCGATAGTACTTTATAAACTTATAGAAATACTCTATGATTTTAGCATAAAAATTCTCTAAAAAAAGTCGAGGACTTTTTATAAACCTAGTTGCGGAAAAAAGTCGTGGAATTATTGTAACACTTTGAAAGAAAGTTTCGTCGACGAGTCGTGGATAACGGTGCGCAGAAAAGATGAGCATACTCTCAGGCGATAAACGCGACTTGCAGTCATTTTAACACCGTTCATTTACAAATTCTTGTGAACAGTGTTTGTGAATTATATTGCAGGATTAAAATCTTTTTGAAAGTATATATAAAATATAATTATTAATCGTTAAATAAGTTTTTACAATAATGAACAGAAAATAATTTTATTGGCTTAATTATACAAGCCTGCAAAATAATAAAAATTGCCATTGTCAGAGGTCGATAAATGATTTCCAGCAGTATTTGGTGCGCTGAATCCGTATCTCTCAACGAAAATCTTCCATCACGTCATGATTTTGAGAAAAGTGTGGGTAAATTTCCAAAAATCTTGTTTTTCGTTATTTTTGAAAATTTCTACCGGGTAAATCTAACGTGCTAGAGACTTGTCATAGGAGTCAAATTAAAACTTGAACCCTTTACTTTTAGAAAATAAAGCGATATTGCTGACAACAAACAAAGTAATAAATTCTAAGCGAATCCAATCATTTTTTAAAACAGTTGTATTTACGGATTGTGAGAGTCAATTTTTTATGCTTGCCAACTGTTAAAAAAATATTTTTGACGGCTAATTTAGTTTGTTGTCAGCAATATCGTTTTATTTTCTTAAAGTACAGGGTTTAGGCTTTAATTTGACTTATATGACAGGTCTCTAGCACGTCGGATTTACCCGGTAGAAATTTTTGAAAACAGCGGAAAATATGATTTTTGGAGTTTTCCACCACTTTTCTCAAAATCCTGACGTGATGGGAGGCTTTCGTTGCCAGATTGGATTCAGCGCACCAAATACTGCGGGAAAGGACTTCTTGATCTCAGACAACGGCAATTTTTATTTTTTTGCAGGCTTGTGTTATTATTTTGGTAAATTAAATATTATCATTTTTCTATTCATCTAATAAATTAAAATAATTGTATAATAGTCCTTAACGTATATTGAAATACTCTTTAAAATTCTAAAATATGTTGAAGAGAAATATTTGAGATTTTTAATTTTCAAAATACTGCACTTTTTCTCGCAAGCGTTAAAGAAAGGTTCCAATTAGTATATAACGACGATGAAAACGTAGATTCATATAGCGTGCGAAACAACTAAATGGAACATTTCTTTAACGCTTGCGAGAAAAAGTGCAGTATTTTGATAATTAAAAATCTCAAATATTTCTTTTCAACATATTTTAGAATTTTAAAGAGTATTTCAATATACGTTAAGGACTATTATACAATTATTTTAATTTATTAGATGAATAGAAAAACGATAATATTTAATTTACCAAAATAATAATTAAGCCAATAAAATTATTTTCTGTTCATTATTGTAAAAACTTATTTAACGATTAATAATTATATTTTATATATACTTACAAAAAGATTTTAATCCTGCAATATAATTCACAAACACTGTTCACAAGAATTTGTAAATGAACGGTGTTAAAATCACTGCAAGTCGCGTTTATCGCCTGAGAGTATGCTCATCTTTTCTGCGCACCGTTATCCACGACTCGTCGACGAAACTTTCTTTCAAAGTGTTACAATAATTCCACGACTTTTTTTCCGCAACTAGGTTTATAAATAGTCCTCGACTTTTTTTAGAGAATTTTTATGCTAAAATCATAGAGTATTTCTATAAGTTTATAAAGTATTTTTTCATATTCGAGAGTCTTCGAGTGGTAGCTGAAAACTAATTTTTTATTACATTCTCATCAAAAGAGAAAGTATTAGTTTTGGTCGAAAATTGACTTTCGCTAATTTCTTAAAATCTCGACGTTTTAGGGTCCTCTGAGTCCATATCCTACTATTTTGGGTGGTCGTTCTTTCAAATGGCGTGGTCAAAAATTTCTAAAAATAATATTAAACCCTTCTTTTTTCAAAAATACTTTAAAATGTCTAGTTTTTTGAAAACAATTTTTTTTAAGAATTTTTTTCTCCGCCATAACATTTTTTAAATAGAACAAAAAGTATCAGAAACGTGTTCCGCATAGCTGTACTTGAAAAATATCCATTTCTAATTTTTATTTTATTCGATTTTGAATTTAAAATGGCGCTTGAAGGACAAAAAAATTTCCTAATTTTACGTAAGATTACAAACTTTTTCAAAATTGCTCAAATCTAATTAAAATTTTTTACTCGGGGGTTTTGGGGATCGCTGATTACGAATGTAGAGTCAGATTTAAAAAAATCAAAATGCCGTATCAGAAATGGCGGCTTAATTTTTCAAAATTACTCAGATTTGCTAGAAATTTGTTACTCGGTGGTTTTTTAGGTCGCTGATTACAAATATGAAGTCAAGTTCAAAAAATTCAAAATGGCGGGTCCAAAATGTCAGCTTAATTTTTCAAAATTAATCAGATTTGCTTGAAATTTGTTACTCGGGAGTTTTTTAGGTCGCTGATTACAAATATGAAATCGCCTTTGGCCTTTAAATAATAAAAGTTGCCCGATTCTTACCACGAGGAGGTAGGCGATATAGAGAATCATTATTTTTTACTTTTTCAGTGATTTTTAATTTTCTTTTGTTTTTTGGTTTTTTAAATTTTTTTTGGTTTTTTTAATTTTATAATTTACTTCTTTCAACTTTTTATTAAAAACCATTAATTTGTATTTTTTCATGCAAATCTCAGTAATTTTGGAAAATTAAGCTGCCATTTTGGATACGCCATTTTGAATTTTTTAATCTGACTTCAGATTCGTAATCAGCGATCCCCAAAACCCCCGAGTAAAAAATTTCAATTAGATTTGAGCAATTTTGAAAAAGTTTGTAATCTTACGTAAAATTAGGAAAGTTTTTTGTCCTTTTAAATTATTTTTGAAAAAAGAAGGGTTTAATATTATTTTTAGAAAATTTTGACCACGCCATTTGAAAGAACGACCCCAAAAATAGTAGGATATGGACTTTTGCAAAATTTTATGGCTTCTTTCTATTAATTGTAGGCGTTTGAAATTTATATTGAAAAACAGCACATCTCGTCGTTAAAGGGTTAAGTGAAGAAGTGATCTACTACGATTTACGTTTTTCGTCCGAAGGACACGTTTCGCTAAAGTTAAAAATAACATCTTTTTTTAATTAAATAAATAAATTCACAAATTCTACTTTAACATTTACACGAATAGTTTAGAATAGTTAGTAAAGAAAAAAATTTACATCTCAACAGTTGGAAAAGATTACTGGAAAATGATTTTCTGTGTTATTTATTTGTCTATAATTGTTTTATTATTAACAAATTGTGATTCAGCAATTTTTATATTAATTATATTAACTTTACAGAATTCCAGATGAAAACAGAATAGAAACGATTATATATTAAATTTTTTTTAACCAGAAAAAATCCACTTGTTTTGAATTTTTTTTGAAAATTTTTAATAATCAGAAAAGGCAGCATTCAAACATAAATCCCATATCATTAGTGCAAAATTCTTTAGCGAGTTTCCACTCATAACATGCCTTAGTAAATCTGTCCCGACAGTATCCCTTACCACCAGCGCAAGGTCGGTTGCCTGAAATTTTAAGTTAAAATTATTAAATAGTTATTTTGCGCCCATGTTGCGAACATAATTTATGTCTGAACTGCATAGAAAGTATGGCTTTGAGGGCACAAGCAGTACATTTTTTTAATGGTGAAAATTTTTTTTCTTTAATTAAGAAAAAACTGATTTTTATGTAATCAAGCTGCGTTTTGACATTTTAAAGTGAAAGCGGGCGCAAAATATTTTTCCGACCGCTTGTATCTGTATGACGTCATTGGTCGGAAAATTATTTTGCGCCCGCTTCCCCTATCCCCCCAGTAAAACAAGTATTAAGTACCCTGTAAAAAAAAGTATTGAGAGTACGGGATCCCGCATTGAGAGTGCCTACCCTTCAATGCGGTATTCGCGAAATAGCGCCTACTTATTCACCATATGCATCTCTACCGGATTGGACTACTTGGAAAACAACTGTGCAACCAATCATACAACGCATCTTAATTTAAGCAAATAACTAGAAGTACTGGCTATCTGTGTTACACGCAAGAGGCCATTTAAACAATAAGAAGAAGAAGAAGTTATTCAAGGGGTCCCAATGCGTTGCAAGTTTTAAGCTTTAAAAAAAAGAAAATACGTGACAGGAGTAAATAATTAGTGTCAGTGTATCAAAATACGAGTTAAGGTTATGTTATTCAGTGGTCACGTGCCCCATTTACTTTACTATAGAAAAACCTCCCACTGAATAACATGACCTTAAAGGAATGAAAAAATACTAATAGTGAGTGTGAAAATGAAGTTTAAAGAAAATAAGGTAAGATTAACTGTTACATATGAGTCCAATGCGTCATAGGCTGTTTTCAATGCGGCGCATAATCGGTATATGTAGTTCGCACTCTGCAGCGGCGCTCTCTTCTTTACCAACAACGGATTCTTTCTATTCAAATGGTAATTTTGAAAATAATGAAAAATAATATTAACTAAAAGTTGATAATGCATTTCAATCAATAAAAAATGTTAATTAATTTAATATTATTAACGACCCAGCGTTGGAACGTTATTAAGTAATTAAAATTCTTTCCAAAAATATTGTTATAATTTCTAAAAATTGTTCAAAATAATCGATTTAGAGAAAAATTTTAATTAAAAATAGTGGTCAATAATTGAATTTCGTAATTAAAAATTTTTTATAATCAATAATTTGGAAAACTTGTGAACAATTCAAATGTCCTAAAATTTTAATTGAAATATTTTTCAAATTAATTTGATTTCAAACAATAGAATTCATTAACAAATTTTGGAAGAATTTTAATTTAATTTCAAATTGTATTTTAAGTAAACTTTCTAATAGTTCTTTAAATTAATTAATTTTCAAAGAACCTATTGATAAAAATTAGGAAAAATAATATAGAGAATTTTAGTTAATAATTTTTAAATGTTATTGAATATAAGAGTTAAGTAAAACTTTTAGAAACATTTAATAGCTAAAAGTTTTTAAATTAAATTATTTCAAAATATTAATTTTGAATATTTTTAATTAAAAATTATAACAAATTAATTAATTGTAAATTTTAATATCACATATTTTTAAAATAATTTAGTTATCACTAAATGTTTAGAATTATTTGAATTATTAATAGGCAAAATATATTTAATAGAACAATTTTCGAATAATCAGTATTTCGTAAAATTAAGTTGAAAATAGTTAAATGTTTTACGTACTTTGAGTGAACTTTCGTTATCTTTGAATAATTAAATTGAAAAAGAAGTTCAATAAATTGTAATTAAATATTTATTTTAGATAGTTATTTAAGTTTTGAATTGTTTTAGTAAAAGATGTGAAATTAATTGAATTTTGTAAGAAATCTTGATAAACGAGGTTTCTAAAATTTTTGATAGAACAATTGAATAGTTTTAGTAAAAGATGTGAGATTAATTAAATTTTATAACAATTCTTGAAAACCGCGGTTTTTAAAAAAAATTTTGGAACAATTGAATTTTTGAAAGCGTTTAAATAACAAAATTTAAAAAATGTTAACTTTCGTCAAATTTTAATAAAATAAGATTTATATTTTCGATAATTTTGTATAAGTTTTTGTGAAAATTCGAAATAAAATCAACGAATTTTTC
This sequence comes from Leptopilina myrica (nomen nudum), assembly GCA_032872475.1. NCBI lineage: Eukaryota > Metazoa > Arthropoda > Insecta > Hymenoptera > Figitidae > Leptopilina > Leptopilina myrica (nomen nudum). The sequence continues at coordinate 13,101,374 of CM065462.1, read as the reverse complement.
AACATTTTGGTACTTTTAATTGAATAAAACGAAATTGTATTTTAAACCTGATTAAAAACAATTTTTTGGAGTTGTACATATCTGTATTTTAATCTTTGAAGTTTATTTATTTATTTAAAAATATCAGTTAAATTAAAAATGTATGAAATATCATTTAATAACTTTTTACTTCAATATTTATTTTTAACTAAATAGCAAATTTTTATATTACTTTTAAAATTACATTCTTATTTGTTAATAATTTTTTACATTTAAATAGAATAAATGAAATATATTTTAAAAATTACAATTTGAATAGAAAGAATCCGTTGTTGGTAAAGAAGAGAGCGCCGCTGCAGAGCGCAAACTACATATGGGTGGTTCTCCTGAAAGGCACCTGTTTTTTTCCAAAAACTAAAAAAAATTAATTTCTACATTTTATAAATTTTTTTGTCACAGACAGATTTTAAATACGTTTAAAGATAAAAATCTGAGTTGCGCAAAATTAATTATCAAAAATAAGACTTCCAACATTATTTTAATATTAGGTGTTTTGAAGGTTAAATATTACTGTAATCAATATTGGGATTTTTGTAAAAAAATTCCTTTTAAATTTAATTTCTTTAATTTATTAAACTTTTAACATTATTCATTTATAATTTAGTGAATTGTGTATTTAATAATTTATTTTTAACTATTTTATCTTTTAAAAAATAACTAATATATATATTTTTATGTTGAAAGGAAAAAAATTGTAATGAATTTTTTAGTTTATCATTTTAAGTTCAAAATTTATATTTTCTGTAAAAAAATTTTATTTTCAATTATAATTTTATTATTTATCTAACTTTCTACTTAATATATTATATTTAAAAAAATTAAAAATATTTTATTTTAAATAAAACGGAAATTTTTTTTATAATTCAAGGGTTAGGTATTTGAAAATAATTATTAAAAAATTTAAAACAAAACAATAACGCTTATCAAATATGAAAAAGGCTTCGGAGATGAATAATTTGTCAAATAAAAAATTCACGTTTTTATTAAATTTAAAAATATTGAAACATAATTTAACAAATTTTTTTGGCTACAACTTCAAATATTTATATATAGATTACGTATAATTAAAAAACAGTTTAATCATATGATGTTATTAACTGAAAAACGAGGCTTCGGAGATGAATTTGAATTGTTACTCGCATTGCCAGTAATTTTTAATTAATTATTTAAAACATTTCTTTTGTTTTATTTAAACTAAATATAAGTGAAAAATAAACGGTATATTCTAAGCTTCAATTTGATATATATTAAGACTATATTACAAAATTTTTAATTATATTAAAAAATAATTAAAAATATGTATCATATTTAACCAAAACCAAAAGACAAAATTGAATAAATTTTTTTACTAAGAAAAACTTTAAATTCTAACATTACAAAATTATGTAATGATAAATAATGTTTTGTATATTATGGATAAATTTTTTTTGAAATTTCTACTCAACAAAATATCAATGAAAAGTTAATGCAAATATTGAGTCTCACGTTGGAGACACGCGAAGTGGTCCCTTTCAGGAGAAGCACCCATATACCGATTATGCGCCGCATTGAAAACAGCCTATGACGCATTGGACTCATATGTAACAGTTAATCTTACCTTATTTTCTTTAAACTTCATTTTCACACTCACTATTAGTATTTTTTCATTCCTTTAACTCGTATTTTGATACACTGAGACTAATTATTTACTCCTGTCACGTATTTTCTTTTTTTTAAAGCTTAAAACTTGCAACGCATTGGAACCCCTTGAATAACGCATTCACCACGACACCCAATGCGCTATTTCGCGAATACCGCATTGAAGGGTAGGCACTCTCAATGCGGGATTCCGTACTCTCAATACTTTTTTTTTACAGGGTAGAGCCTTTAGTATTTGAGAGTAGATCTGAGTCTATACTGATTTTTGTAAAAACCTTATTAGGACGTTTAACTTAATCTTATTTTCGTCCACCGAATACGGTCTTCTTTTAGAATGAAAATTAAGGTGGTATTATAGTTTGTAAGCCGTGAAAAATGAGTTGAAACAACATTTTTTTCTCGGTAATAAATTTATTTAAAGTAATAAAACGCTTTGTATCATATTATTGACATTCTTGCCTGTCAAGAATAAAAAAATTAGTTTTACTATGTCGATTTCATCACTAGAGGGCTCTGAAATCATGATAAAAAAATGAACGATAAATCGCCGGACAAGCTACAGCTTGTTTCCCTCTAAAGCCGATTGTCTAGTTTTTGTGAAGGTTTGGATATATAATAGGGTAAAAAATACCATTTTTTGTACATTTTTTTTTATTTTTTAATCTTTTTTATCCGGGTGAGGGGGGATACTTAACCACACATTCAAAACCACATTTGGTTTTTTCAGACCAGATGTTCCTGAGAGGCTGTAGCTTGTCCGCCGATTGATCGTTCATTTTTTTATCGCGACTTTGGTGCCCTTTAGTAATGAAATCGGCATGGTAAAGCAAAAAAAATTTTCATTCTTGATAGGCAATAATATCAATAACATGATGCAAAACGTTTAATTACATTAAAAAAATTCATTACCGAATAAAAATGTTGTTTCAACTCATTTTTTACTTCTTAGAGACTGTAATAACTTAAGACCACAAAACGACTACATTTATTATAAGAGTCAGGGAAGTCGGTACAGTAGATTCCTATTAATCCATTTAAACATTATGTTTTTCATTGATTCATATGGTAAACGCCTGTCAATTCGTCTGTCAATTTTGCTTTCACCACTTTTTAATAATTTTTCATTATTTCGTTTCGAAATCGTCATTTTTATATACCAGAATAATTGTGCTTAGAATTTATGATGTGTACTTAGTTCATGTGATCTTAATTTCAATACTAAAATCCTTAAAGTCGTAGTAACTTTGAGAAGAATGTTTCAATGTTTTTAGTATGACAAGAAACACTGAAACAACAAACTTTAATTATATGCGTTAGAAAAGTTTTCATACTTGCCTGCTATCAGAAGAGACATTTCACCTACTAGTAGAAGTAATACAATCATTAATAATGAAGGGAAATTCATACTTCTTCTTAAATTATTTAAGCTTTTATTGGCTTCTACTTTATAATGATGTAAAAATGTATTCGAAGTAAATTTGTATATGTGCAGTGAAAGACGTGTCTAAAAAGACTATATATATATATATATATATATATATATATATATATATATGTGTACCTAATAAACCAGTAATAAATTACATTGAAATTTATTGCTATCTCTTGTAATTAATAACAAGTGAATGACAAAAGCGATGAAAATATTAAAAAAAAATAAAATGCTTATTACTGTAGATAAATATACTTTTAATAAGATGCCAGCGACATTTTGATAAAAGTTTTGAAATTTAAATTCATATTTTGACAAACAATTTTAATTTACAGGACTGTAAAAATTATTATTAGAAACTTGTAAGTCACTTGTCAATTAAGGATTTATAAAATTTTAAATTCTATTTTATTGAAAATTATAATATGGATAAGAAAAATCCCTAAAAATATTAAAACCAAAAAAATTGTATTTGTACAAGTTATTTTTATGTCAACTAACCTTGTTATTATATCCCTAATGCTTCTCGATTTAATTTTAATTAAATAATTGGAATTGTCTACCTTGAATTGCAGGGCGATAATGCTCCGGTTGAATTGTGGAAGAACTTGTTGACGATGAAAATTTTAGACTGTAGTACGGGTGACTACTACTGATGATTACATTTTTTAAACTGAATTATAGTGTAGCCCTTTTTATACCAAAAACCTGTCTCAAATTTGTCGACTAACCCATGCATTTTTGGAAAAGAATTGTTATAGAAACACTTGTGTTGACTCAGCCATTCGATCGCACTTGCCTCATTACCTCTAAATCATTTAATAATTTATTTTTACAATTTTAAATTATTATTTAATATTATAGTCCTTTATGTTGTTTGTTAATTATTTATAGTTGTTACAATTTGTTATTATTGTTTTCATTCAATAATTATTGTTATAATTCTAACAGTTTCTTGTTATCTTGTCATTATTATTAATTATTATTTTGTTGTTACAACTTATTAATATCTTGTTATTATTGTTACAATTAATTATCATATTGTTGTTTCAATTTATTATTATCTTATTATTATTGTTACAATTAATTATTATTTTGTTATTACAATTTATTATTATCTTCTCTCTCGTTCGAATAGTGAGTAGAAGAGACCAACAGTGGAAAAACAAATGAAAAGATATTTGAGGGGAAATAGAAAAGCACGTGTGTTTACAAAATACTAACCAAAAATTGACAATTCTTTGAATATTGAAAGATAATAGTAGTATAGCTAGGGGGGTACGGGGACAGGTTCTGATCTCGGCTAAGTCGGTAAGGTAGATTCCTACTTTATCAGTGGTTGGTAGGGGTGTTCTACCTTACCGACCGAATGTAGTTCTGACTGCCACCGCTAGATGGCGCTACCGTCGAATTCAAACCCCCTTGGCGGGAGATTTAAATTTTAGTTTCTAAATTCAAACCCGGTTGGTGAGGGTGTTCTACTTTACCGACTATTAAGTTCCGGCTGCCTCCGAGAGATGGCGCCATCAGCGAATTCTAACCTTTTGGCGGGAAATTTAAAATCTTTATTTTGAAACTTTTAAGTGTGTTGGAAGGGGTGTTCTACCTTACCGACCGAGTTTATAGTTCCAGTTGCCACTGCTAGATGGCGCCACTATCTAATTCTAACCTGCTTGGCGGGAGATTTGAATTTTTTATTTTGAAACTTTCAAGTGACTTAGGATGGGTTCTCTGTTTTACCGACCGAGTTTTTAGTTCTGGCTACCGCCGCCAGATGGCTTGGCGGGAAATTTAAAATCTTTTTTAACAATTTAAATTATATTAGTCAGAATAATGTCATCTTGTTTTACCGACAGAGTTACACTACTTATTGTCTGTAAAAGATTTATTACTGATATTAAATGTTTTACATTATTGAGTTCATCAATAGCTCAATAGATGGCGCTATTAAATGTTATTACAATATATTTTACTTAACCTAATCTTAAATCTAAAGTATGGCTAAGGTTATAGTCAATAATAAGAACATTAGGATATTGGTTTTATACATTTATTTGAACAATATTATCAAACAATATACAATATTTACACTTGTTTTATTTTAAATTCAATATGGTTGTATGGGCCACCAATATACTTCAGCCATAGTTGTCCAGAACTAATAGCTTCTTGCATCTGATCCAAGCATATCGAGTCATCAGTGAACATTGGTACAAATCTTGACGGTAGGAATGTATTGAATTTTTTATCCACCTCAACGACGACCTTGACTCCATACCTGGTGTTGACGACCTGGATCTTTGTTATAGGATACTTATGTCCAGGAGTCAGCTCGGAAAGCGGCTTCGTAGGTAGGAAAGCATCCATGCGTCCAATGGCGTTGATTTTAGTTAGATCCATCTTTTCTTAGAGATAATACTTTGTGAAGTCACAAAACAGAATGATTAAATCGACTCAAGATGCCTTTATTTATACCGAAAAATTACTGCTTCTACGCATGCGCATTATCCTCTAGCCACACCCACTTATTGACGTCAGAAGACATGTCTAAACTAGTTTTAACATGTTTTACGCATGCGTAATAATGATATTAGGATTGAGAAGGGTTAATTAATGTAAACATTAATAGACATTTAATACATTTATTCATTAAATAGGAAATTTTCACAATCATTATAAAAATCTTTCAATGTACAATCGTTGTCAACTTCATCAATATTTTCTATATTATTTCGCAGTACATTTGACGGTTGTATCAACCAATTTCGTAGATTACATACATTTGTAACAGCGCAATTGCTAAAACTACGTGTGTGATTTGTACATGTAGATGAACTATCTGCACTTAAAGTTTTTAGCGACGGACATTTAAAATCATCTAAATTAAATACATTTAATGTGTATTTTTCTAATTATTTTTGTTTTTCTAAACCTTTTACATAAACAGTAGGTGTACCTGTTAATACTTCTTTTATTATTGGATGTAATTCTTCATAAGATACGTCACCAGCAGCCCAATCGATACCATGATAATTATTTGTAAGCCATCGATTCTCACATTTGTATCTTGCAGGTAATCGACTCCAGGCATATGGTGGCTTGAAGAGATAGACCAATGGATGAGCATTTTGTTGAAGTGGTAGAATCGCCAATTCTTTGATGACGAACTCGTTGTAAGGTCTTTTGAAGCACTGGATATCTACGACGTACGCCATTGTATCTGAAACAGAATAATGGCTTAATGCTTAGAGAGATGCTCTCTTTATAGCCTTTCCCCCACCACTGATGTCGTCTGTGATTGGTCACTGTTTCCACCAATCACGTTACTTTTTTAACAACGCCGCTGATTGGTGTATACTGTATAATGCGGTCGTGAATTATGAGGCAATATGCAGCTGTATTGGCTGGAAAATTTTCACTTGCTTCGAATTCCAATCGCACATCTACAGATGCTTGTTTGAGAAATTCATTTTGTTTTGAGCAATCAATAACAGCCAATGGTGCATAATCTTTAAAGTTATTTCTACTTAATAAAGGTTCAGGTTCTTTTCCATAGTAGGAGGTTTGAAAATTACAATACATTTCATAGAGTATGGAAAATTTGTTTTGATTAAAGTTTAAATTTAAATTTCCATAAGGATAGCATTGTGAGTTTAAGAAAAGCTTAACATTAATAAGATTACAGGTATCAAATAAATTTGCATACCTTCCTTGATCTTCTTTTCGATTAATTTGAAAACCGAGAATAACATATCGAGGTTTTTCAACTTGTGTTGAAGTATTTACAGTCCACACATGCTTTTGAGTGGCAGGAATCATAGGATACTCATACAAATCCCATGATCTAAAATTCATTGTTATAAGCGAGTCTTTTTTAATGAATTTCAACAATTCAATTTTTTGTCGATCATTTACCATTAAGTATGGAATCAACCATTCAACTTTATTAATAATAATTCTAAATTCTTCACGGTCAGCTCCTTCAATGTTTACTACAGCATTTAGATCAGTACGAGATCTTGTTAAAATAAGTTCATGATTTGCATTTACAACAATCTTTTGATAGTCTTCAGCAAAACCAATAATCATACTTAGTGGAATATTTACATCAAAGTATCCAGTATCATTTGTAACTCTACTATCAGGATCAAAAGGTAGATAACCAGCATTTTCAGAGTAAATCATTTGATTAGGTGTTTGAGAAATTACATTTTTCATTTTAGTTGTAATGCCAACATTTTTAGAGCGATCAATTTCAACACCATTTAATTCATAACGAATCTCATTAAACATGTAGGAAATACCATTGATAATTAACTTTGTATTAGTTACAAGCGCGTTGTTATGTCTGACTAATCTTCCAGTGACGTGTAAAGTACTTTTAGAAGGTAAAATGTACAGGTCTTGATGTTGAACTGCAATTCGAATCTCATCACTATTATTAAATGCTGATGACACGTATGGTTGATGTGCATGAACCTCATAGTGTGCCACAGAATTATCAAATTTAACTGGACTTAGAATGTTTAAAATTTCTTCCATTTTTATTACAACAACAAATAAAAAGTATGTGAATAATTAATTTTTTCCTTTGTTTTCCTGAAAAATTCTTAGGCCGAGCTGCTTCAGAAATAGTATGTTCTGAGATGTTAGTCTCTTGCGAACTGATTGAGGAATGAATGTCTTCTGACATGGCAACTCTTTTATATAGCTTCCACCAGTTTTTCTATGAAATACAATTCCCATTACGTTGATTTAACGTGTAATCGTATTGTTATAGTTTCACCTCTGAAATTTATTAAATCTCCGTCTTGATCAACGATTCTTATTTGAATATTATGTATTGTCTTCACGGTGATTGGAAGGTAAATGACGTGAGATGGAACTTCCACAATCTTATATCCAGCTGGAACGATTGGAAAAAATTCATGAATGGTGTGTACCTTTTTATTATTTATGTATGCACCAGTAGTAATGTTACATTCAATTCTGATAGCATTTACCTTAAGAATAGCTACTGGTACGTCTGACGTATGAGGCTTATTAGCTGTCAATATTCGTGGAGTAAATCCTAATAATTCACCAATGGAATCATTTTGTTTAAAACTTATTTCAAGGCTGCTTCTGATTTCACTACGTAAAGTATTATTGTTAGGTTTGATAGTTATAATTTCAGTCCCTTTTTCAATAGACTTTTGAATATATTTTTCAATATCATCAATTTCATAACTTCCAGGGGGTATAGTAATCACTTTATTGCCAATATAAAATTTATTTTTACCTTGATCGATATTAGGAATTGAATTGAAAGTTAGTAATTCAACTAAGCCAAGTACATAATTTTTATTAGATAATAATTCTATCGGCGGAAAATATTCTGCCTCTAGGGTAGATGAATTACCTGAGATAGTCAGAGTAAAGGATTCTTCCATGTTGAAGACGTTTTATAAACTGATTAGATGGAATGACTTACAATCACTTATATAGAATATATTTTTGAGTTATATCAAGCTGTCCACATAAGAATTTTAGACATAAATGACCACAATTAAAGCTGTTATAATCTTGATAATTTTGATGATTATACTGTATTAAAGTATTGTAACCCAAGTAATTGACAAGTTCATAGGGTGGCTGAAGATTACCAAAACTATCAAAGTATACTACTTTATTATTAACTTTTTTATATGCAACCCAATGAGTTCCAGAACCATCTTTATCATCTAAATTAATAATGGCTGATTCATTTTTTCGAGGGCCTTTTATAGGTAGTTCATTTCGCATAAAAACACCTCGAAAATGAGAAATTTTCATGTCTTTAGCATATTTAAGTAAATCTAGATCAGTAAGTGCTCGTTGAGGTAGCTTCAAACTTTTTTTTTCTACATCGTCTTTTAATACCTTGTCCTTTAACATATGGTTTTAAATGAAGTCCCAAACCTTGTCTGTATGGTTTTAGATGAAGACCCTTACCAAGTGCAACTGCTTCTAACTCCCTATTGTGACGCTGAGCTTCCTTTAACTGCTCTTTTGCTGCACTTGCATCATTAACAGCTTTTGCTACACCAGCAGCTCCCCCAGTAAGCGCTCCAAGTGCACTTAGCCCAGCAAAAATTGGAATTAATGGTAACAGACCACCAACTTTTGATGGAACAGGTAGGATACGAGGTGTTAAAATCTTCTCTCTACCACCTGCTTTCCTTACTGCTTTTCGAGCTGTTTCAATAGCTGACCTTATTGTTGAACGAGTATCATTACCAGGAATTATAGAACTTCTTGCAGCATCAACAATTTTTCTAAGATTTATTCGTTTCTTGATACTTCTCTTCTTCTTTTTAGAAGACCTTCTCTTCTTAATTCCCATACCTAATTTCGATTTTGCTTTCATAGTGTTCGTTATTGCGTAAGCTGCAGCTCTTTCACTATATCCTGCGTCAGGAGCCCAAACACGTTGCCAAGCTTTATAAGCTAGTACTCTATCAGCGGCGTTTTTTGCTTCAACGTTTTCTCGATTCTTTGAATAAGCAATATCGTGCTCTTTGCAAGCGGCGTCTAATGGATTGACACCTGGATCACCTCGTGCTAGACGTTTTGCTAACTTTGTGCCTGGTCCACAATATTGATAACCTGGCAAATGTAGTTCAAACGGTAATTTGTTTATAAGTTTATTAATTAAACCTTTTCCTCGAGAGCGGTGATGTATAATCATACCTTACTCTGTGAAAGTTAAAATTAGAATGACTTGTGAGCTATATAAGCACTGTATTTATACCTTAAGCGGCAGTCTAAATCAGAATGCGGTTCAAGGAACAACCTCATAAGCTACCAGTCTTCAATCTAGACTCGATTGTTGAACAACAAGAGAAGAAAGTGAAGCGTCATGGTAGTTTATTTTCCGGTAGTATTCGAGCTATTTTTTGTGGACCATCAAATTGTGGAAAAACGAATGTACTGCTTTCTTTAATTTTACATCCTAATGGTCTTAGATTTGATAATATTTACTTATACTCAAAGTCTTTACATCAACCCAAGTATAAGTTCTTAGAACAAGTTGTAAGTAATGTTGAAGGAGTAGAGTATTTACCATTTAGTGAGCATGAAGAAGTCATTACTCCTAAAGATGCAAAACGGAATTCAATATTTATATTTGATGATATTGCTTGCGAGAAGCAAGATAATGTAAGGGCATTTTTTTGCATGGGTAGACATGTTGACGTTGATTCTTTTTATCTTTGTCAAACATATGCCCGCATTCCTAAACATTTAGTACGTGATAATGTTAATTTACTAGTTCTTTTTCGCCAAGATGAAAAAAATTTAAGGCATGTATATGATGACCACGTTAATACTGACATGACATTTAATCAATTTCGAGAATTATGTTCCACATGTTGGAATTCAGACAAGTATAGCTTTATAGTAATTGATAAGGATTCTGATTTAAATGATGGAAGATATAGAAAAGGATTTGATAGCTTTGTAACACTATAAATATAAGATCATCCTTAAAATATTGTTAGTTCAACATGAAACCTTGTAATAATAACATGTTTCACAAAGAAAAAGAATATCTTCATCAAATTGCTAAAGCTAGTGAGGCAATTAGGCGAAAACATCGTATGTTAAAATTAGGAAAAGAAGATGCTGAAAATGTGTTGACTGAAACTTTTAAACCGATAGTTCAACCTTTACAAAAAATTATTAACTTGACAGACACTGAGCATGTCAAGATTGAAAAAAAAGAGCAGAATATAGATGATAGTATGAATTATGAAACTGAAAAATCTCTTGATGATGATAAAATGAGCAATAAATTTCTATACTTATTAAATCATAATAAAAAGCAATGTTTAGATTCAACATACGGCGTGCGTAAGCTAAGTGATGGGTCACTCATTACCTAAATTTATGATAACAAACAAAAATTTTCAACGAGAATATATCTATTGGGATGATTCAAATGAGTTGGTTGACTGCCTTAGACTTTTAATGGCTTCTCAAGCTGCTGGAAATCCTAGCCACAATAATGAAATCATGTCTATTATTGAGGAACTACGTGAAGCTAAAATTATATATTAAGATGTGTTTTAGCAAATATCATTCATTTCAACAATGAGCATTGACGTGTTCGGACATCCTCTCAATCAAAGAGGAACAGCAAGACGAGGGCCTCCTGGAGTTGGTTTTAAACTCAATTCTCAAGGAAACTTTGACGTTGAAGGAAGAAAACTCTGTAATCTTGCTAACGCTGAAGAAGAAAACGACGCTGTCAATTTAAAACTTGTACGACATATGATAAAACACGAAGTGCGTTTATTGTATGAAGCTAATGCCTCACTCAGATCAGAGGTGGATAATAACAACTTGATTCTAAAAGTTCTTGAAGACTCTATTACAGAAAAAATAAAAAATTTTGAAAAAGATATAAATCAAGACTTATCTTATTGTACAGCTGAAATTATTAGTGAACTAGATACTCGCTTAACGGCTCTCGAGAATGGACAACCAAAAATTAACAGTAGTGAATGAACTTCATACTCAGGCTAGAAAAAATTATCCTCGTCGGCGAGTTGAAATGCGTGATATTGATGAGACATGGCAAGCAGATTTAGTAGAAATGATACCTTACTCAAAAATAAATAAAGGTTTCAAGTATTTACTAACAGTTATAGACATATTTTCTAAATATTCCTGGGCTGTTCCAGTGAAGAGTAAAAATGGAAAAGCTGTTTCTCATGCAATGCAATCAATATTTGCTAAAAAACGCATTTCAAAAAACTTGCATAGTGACAAAGGAAAAGAATTCTACAACTCACAATTTGAAGCATTAATGAAAAAACATAATATAAATTTTTATTCAACATACAGTAATATGAAGGCTTCTATTGTTGAACGGTTTAATCGAACACTTAAAAGAAAAATGTGGATGCAATTTAGTTTACGAGGCAATTCCAAGTGGTATGATATATTGCCTACTCTTATTTCCAACTACAATAATACAAAACATAGAACAATTGGAATGAAGCCTAAAGATGTTACTTCAGAAGATATTAAAATTTTAAAAGAAAGGTTCTTGAAGCTGAGAAAAATACCTTTGAGACGACCAAAATATAAAATTGGTGACAAAGTTCGAGTAAGCAAATATAAAAACGTTTTTGAGAAAGGATACACACCCAATTGGACAACAGAAATATTCACCGTGAATCAAGTTATATCAACTCAACCAGTGACTTACAAGCTCAAGGATTACCAAGGACAACCCATCAGTGGAGGATTCTATGAAGAGGAACTTCTTAAAGTAAAATATCCAGATATTTATCTTGTAGAAAAAAATCTCAAGACACGTGGAAACAAAGTTCTCGTCAAATGGCTTGGCTTTGATAATTCTCACAATACTTGGGAAGATAAAACAAGTGTATAATCTATTATTCGCAAATCACCCCTAGTAATTTAACGCAAATGTTAATCAACCAGCAAACCAACCCAAGATTAATGTTAACGTAGAACCTCTCTATAAATCAAAATTACTTCCAACAACAAACATTTACAATGCCAGTGCCAAATTTAATGAATCAACTATGAATCAACTATGAATCAACTATGAATCAACTATGAATCAACTATGAATCAACTATGAATCAATTATGAATCAATAATGAATCAATAATGAATCAATAATGAATCAACTATGAATCAATAATAAATCAATAATGAATCAATAATGAATCAACTATGAATCAACAATGAATCAACTATGAATCAACAATAAATCAATAATGAATCAATATTAAATCAGTTGGCACTGGCATTGTAAATGTTTGCTGTTGGAAGTAATTTTGATTTATAAAGAGGTTCTACGTTAACATTAATCTTTGATTGCTTTGCTGGTTGATTGGCATTTGCGTTAAATTACTAGGAGTGATTTGCACATTTATATTATCTTAATATAAGTTTTAATCATATGTATATAGGTATAAGGATTTTTTAAAATAAAAACACATTTAATTAATGTACAATTGTTTAATTTATTAACAAACCTTTTATTATAATATTTTACAAAATTCATTCATCGATTGTGGGGATTGCATAATGTCCCCACGGTAGAGTGTCGGTACTCCCCGGTAACAAATATCGTTTGTCGTCTTGTAGACTTAAGGCTACTTTGATTTGTTTAACAGTTTCGACATTGTGTAGCCGCGATCTGATGTTATATTGAGTTCGAGTTTGAATATCGAAATCGCGTAGACATTTCACATAATCATCAAAATTAATTGTCTTTTTTACAACGCCGGATTTAATGCCTTAGGCTTTTTTAATAAAATCTTTATTTTCTACCCTTACGCTGTACATTTTACTCCGCAAGCCAACAAATTCGGTAACGATCTTGCCGTTACATTCGTCTTTCATTAGGCCGAGGATCTTTTTGCTGGCTTGCGGAATGCCGTACACGTTGTTTGCGGGATAGTCTGACGTATCGAACTTTTGGATATCATTTTTCATGTCATTGTAGACATCTTTACATTTTATTTCGTAGATCAGACTGTCTGTATCGGTATACATCAGTTTACAATTTTCTCCGTATTTTTTTAACATATACCCATAATGAAAATCGTAGATAAGCGTCTTGGAAACATCGAGCACACTTAACCCCACGTAGATCGGTTTATTGAGTAGTACTTCGGTTTTACGCAGTTCAATGGCAACCAGATTTTCGTCGAATATCGCTCGACTATGGAAATTCGCGCGTGAAATAAGGGCTTCAGCTCCATAGCGGCCAAACCATTGGGTAACAAGCTTAATGTCGACATGTTTACGGACATTTTCCATCGTCTTGCCGTACACAGCGTTGTTCATGAGCTTGAACAGATTTTTCTCGAACTCATTTTTGGCGTTGGTTCGCATCATCGTATTATAATCGATGTACGGTTTAAGCCATGTTGATTGCTTAAACTGCAAAACTCGGTGAATTTTAACAAGTTTAATACCGTTGGCGACAACTTGTTTGAGAGTTCGATAGTGGATAACATATTTTTCTTTTGGTTGGAGAGTTGTTAATAATTTCTCCTGTTTCGAGAGGGGGGGTTTCGCATTTATGCGCAAAATGGCATATCTTTGTGAGTATCGTGGAGATTTTCAGGATACTCCAAGTCAACTTCGAGTATGTACCCAACAGGTGAATCATCAGGTACATTAAAATGGAAAGAGTCATCGACATTATCAACCCATTTGAAGCCGCCATAAGGGAGCGCTTGAGCCATTGCCCAGCTGTATAGATTGTTGGCGTCAAAGTACATGATGTAGCTAGTATCTTTGCTATCATCGAAATTTTCCATATACGGATTATTTGCTTTAGTATATCGGTTGCAACATTGACTGATACCACCTCGAATACCTGACTCAACAAACATAATCATATCGATGTCAGTTATAAGTTGTAATCCTATGCTCGTGTACTTGAGCATAGCATCCCAAGTTAAACCGGGGGTTGTGTAGTAGTGGGCAGGATCTAAACCATACGCTTTTACACATTCTTCTCGGAAATTTTCAAAGACATCCGCAAGTAACAATACATCTGTTTTCATGTACAAATGGACATAGTCGTATAGATTTTGACAGTCAAACTCAGTCCATACATTCTCCGCATGCGCATACTCATCATCAGAAATACCAGTGTCATACAGAGTACTATAAAATTTCTCTATCGGGGGTAATTCGGTTTCATCGAGCTTACTTTTTGAGTCAAAGTACTCATAGGGGAATACACCTTTACGCGTTAATAATTTAATTTTATCCGGATCTGTCACCGTACTGGCAAAAACGGAGTTTACAATTTTATACTCGTCTAGGTACGATGCGAGTTTTTCTAGGGATGCTGCCATGAATCGCAATGAGTCAATGAATCGAAATTTGACCTCACTCCCCTTGACATGTTTAGTAAAAGATATATACTTCTCTTTGTTAATGGGGAGGAGGTCAATTTTCCCCTCAAAGCTCGTAGAAATCGCGTGAATTATAAAATGGGCGCCATAGCCACTTAGGTTGTGGAACACCACGGGGATCGTTTGACAATCTTGATAGTTTAGATTGCACGATTCATGGGCAGCACCCCTATATTTGCCAGTAAGGTGACAGTGATCGCGGACTTTCTTTTCACTTGCCGGTATTTTCTGATGACAAATATGACAGACTGTCGCTCGCTTAAAATCATTGATTTCTTGAGGAGTTAAAGCATTCATTGGTAACGGATTTTTAAAAACTTTATCCATTTTCTCTGCAATCTCCTTTAACTCCTCAGTAAACCATTTTGCAGGGTCAGATTCATTTTTCGGACACGGTACATATTTACATAATGATTCGTCGTAACTACATTTTATATAATAGCCGATGCTTAACAATTTGTGACGCTGGAAGACTTCAGTTTTACTTAAATTGTCTACATCTTCATCGGCGGGAAGAAGTAGACTTTCGCAGTCGGCGTAAATTACATACGGTACTTTCTCTTTATTTTTATAATTTTTAAATGTAATCAGACTCTTGTCGGGTTTTGGCAACGTTACTTTAGACTCATTCATTTTTTTACAGTTTTCGAGATGTACATTCAGTCTATCTACAGATGAAAAGTAGTGTAAGCATCTGTCACAGATATGTTTTTTACATTTCTTTTTAGATAATTGTTTCGATACAAGTCGCGATAGATCTTTTATCCATACATAATGAAAATTCATAAAATCACCTTCATCACATATTACATTCTCTTCAACACTCTCATCTGCATACATGTCAGCTACGTATAAGAGATTCACATGTTTATCTCTTTTTTCAGCAGAGAGATGAAGGGGATGTGTTGTAAAGTCCCCATAATATTTTGATAAACCATAGACGTTAATTGAAATATTATTTAACTTTTCAAATTTTGAGACATTTTTCAACGTTACTGGGAAATCTATACCGTCAAAATTTAACTCATTTTCAAATTCTTTATAATTCGAAACTCGATCATTTCTCACTACATTTGGGTGTAAGGCTGAGAGTACCGCCCACTTAAAACACTCATTATCTTTGTTTTGCACATTAATACAGGCTTGTTTTCTTTTAATTTGTGAGGGTAGATCAATGTATGAGCTCGCGCGCATTGGGTTGTATTTATTTACATTCACTTCAAGTCTTATAATAGACTGAAGATTCCAGTTTGAACCCTGTGCTTGAAACTCTTCTACACTGCGCAAGATTGGCTGCTTGATGTTCTCATCAAACCAATCATCTAAAAGGGTTGTGGGGAAGATGCTGTTAGCCTTAGTTCCAAAAGGAATTGGCTTAACTACTTCTTCATCATTTTAAACCCTTTTAAAGTTGGCAATGAGAACACCATACACCAAAATAGGACCATATTTGTTTATAGCATCTCTAATGCGGTCCTGAAAAAGCCTAGATGCATCATCCAAAAACGCACTAACATCAATGTGCACTAGATTCAGGACCGCATTAGTGTATAATCTACACGCAAACGCACTCTCACATTCTTCCCAGCGCACACGTTTATTGATATCTGGATCACTAATTCCAGCGCAATCTACAATATGGGACTCAAATAATGCGCGAAACCTTATGATGGATTGTAGAATGCTCACACATCTTTGCTTTTGGTGTGTGAAATACATCGACTTCAGAATGCTCGATAACAAGTTTTCATGTTGTGAGCATTCTACAATCCATCTATGAACAAAAGTACGTCTTACATTTACATCATCCAGCAATGGAATTAACTCAAGAGCTTCTTTGATGAGAGCAACTGTGACGTCACTCTCATCAAGAATGGTCTTGTAGTTAGGAAACTTACGTGATGGTCCATCGGTGGTTGCAGCCTTCCGCTTCATCTCTGCACCTGAAATCACACTTACAAAATAGCAAAAGAATACACTTACAAACTAGCAAAAGAATACACTTATAAACTAACAAAAGAACACACTTACAAACTAAAATAGAACACACTTACAAACTAAAAAGAACACACTTACAAACTAAAGAACTTAACCTAAAAATCAATACAATAAACACAGAACACAATAAACACAGTAAATATAACAAAAAAAGACAGTAAATATAACAAAAAAGACAGTTAGTAATGGCAAGGGGAATCTGCTACTGCTGCTGCTGCTGAACCTGTGAACAGAAGAACAGCTAATGACTGAACTCGCTACAATCCCTGAATATATACTCTGAAATCCCCACTCTTACCTTTCACGCATGCGCAGTAGACCATTTACCCCCACTCCTACCTTAAACGTATGCGCAGAAGACGATTTACCCCCACTTTAACCTATTGCGCACCTCCCACTCCTAAAATTTTCCCTCATCCATTCGCGCATGCGCAATACTCTAACGCAGACGTAACAATGTATACATAGGATCCGCAAAATAAATATACTAATTTACAAAAAAATAAAAATTTATTAATTTTTAAAAATAAAATTTAAATTTAAAATAACGCGCCGGTGTCGACAGCAGCGACGCCGACAGTGGGCAGGCGGCGGCTGCGCCTCTGGTGGAGGTTCCTCTGGCCTTCCAGCTTCCTCCACTGGCATCCTAACTCTAGGCTCGGGGGTTGGCGTCAGCGACCTGGACGGAGCCCCCAACTGAATGAAGGGTGGGGGGGAATCCGGTTTCATCCTGGGTTGAGGTGGTGTCGGCGGTCGTTCCACCAACGCCCAGGGTGGTGAATATGGCCGCCACTGGTGGGCAATTTGCCGCAACGGAGACAGCTCTGGCGACGGAGGTTGACGTTGGCAGAACACTCTGGGTGGAGATCCTGGTGGTGTTGTTGGGAATGGCACCTCATTCCCTTCATTCTGTAACTACAATACAATACATTATATTATATTAATTATATTAATTATATTATATTATATAATATTATATTATAATACTTACATTGTACTCGGACACCATCCTCACGACGCAGTGGTAGCACCGGCAGGTCATTTTCAATTGTGGGTAGCTCACTCCACTGCTACGAGCTGAATGAGCTCTCTACTGTGTGCTAGTCACCCTCGTAGGGCTCTCTCCCCACCAAACGGTTCCCCCACTACGCGCTCACCCCACCGTGCACTCTCATTACTTAGTATGTGCGGTGGCTAAGTGAAGCTGTTTCAATTTGATACACCGTCGGTAACGCGCGAAATTTGAATTCAAAGATAATTTAATACTTTATACAATAAGTAAATTAAATTAATTATTAGTTATTAAGTATTAAACATATTTAATCAGGTTCAAAATGATAAATAATAATTAACAATAAGATAACTATTAATTTAGTGTTGATTTAAATTAAATAATGAAATCAAAGGTAAAACGTTATTAAATTAGTTTTAAATAAGAAAGATCAATATTAGTATAAAATAAAAGTCAGAATATTATTGTATAAATGCAACCTATGAAAAAATAAAGAAATATTCATAAAATGTAAAATATAACGCAATGGAAAATAAAATAGTACACAGTAAATTAGAAATAATAGGTATATTAAATATACATATGTACATTTATATACATTGTGGAATGTATATAGTAACAAACTAAAAATTTTTTTTACATATGTACATTAAAATAATATAATATAGGTATAAAAATAACAATTAGTAATTAAAAAAGAAATATAAACATAACAATGTTCAATAAAATGAAACACACCTTTCTTTGAATGACGTTTTACCAAATAAAAAAGTAAAGTAAATTTCACATGCAAATAACGTAAAAATAATTGTCATTCTTATAAAAAAACGAAGAGAGTTTAAAACAAAACGCAGCACACCTTTCTTTGAATGACGTTTTACTAAAGAAAAAAGTAATGTAAGTTTCGCATGCAAATAACGTAAAAATAAAAAATAATTGTCATTCTTGTAAACAAAAACGAAGACAGTGTTCAATAAAACGAAGCACACCTTTTTTCGAATGACGTTTTGCAAAGAAAAAAGTAAAGTAAATTTCACATGAAAAGAACGTACAAATAAAAAAATAATTGTCATTCTTGTAAAAAAAACGAAGGGAGTTTAAAGTAAAAATATTTTATCACCTTTTTCTTTGACACGCAGTCGCCAAAGATTTCATTGCTTTGCTGAGGCGTTGTCGTGTTGTTCGTAAGGGACGTGGAGGAATTATGATGGCTCGACGTTGAACTGGTAAACGGATTGGTGCTGCACGTCGGAGAACTTGAAGCACATGATTTGGATGCCGTGGCACGTGAGCAATTCTCCTATTTTGTCGTAGTACTGGAATTTGTTCCTCACGTGGTTCTAGAATTACTTCTTCACGCGGTGCTGGAATTGGTTCTTCATGTGGTTCTGGAATAATCTCTTCACGTAGTAAATTCATTCGTGGCTGAGTTCTACGTCTGATCCATGGATGATTATCTTCTACCTGTTCATTAATCAAATTTATTTGCACATCTCTTCCGATCTCTAATTGTAACTCCGCTGCTCCAAGTTCATCTCTTCTGAGCTCTAATAGTGCCTCCGCTGCTCCGATTTCATCTCTGCCAAACTCTAATTGTGCCTCCGCTGCTTCCAGTTCATCCATTCGATGTTGGGGTTGTGCTGGTATTTCTTCTTGATTACGTATAACGTCATCTGGGATGTTTAATTCTTCTAATATTATATTCTCTACCAGATGATCGTCTTGGCCCAAAATCTCTTCCACTAGATCATTTGGTAGATTTCGTAAAATCTCTTCTGGTGGATGTTCATCCCAGCGATCACCTCTTTCAGGGAATAATTCTGGCTCATTTGGGTTATACTGAAGACCATTCATGTTGTGAATAGCTTCCACCAAAGGATTCTGTTGAAAAAATTATAATAATTAGTAAATAAAACATTTTACAAAAAAAAATGAAATTTTAATATTAATAAGTGAGGTTAATTTTACTTTGACAGGTGAAATAAAAGAAATTATTATACTTTACGCTACAAATATTACAATTCTCATTTCCACAAATATAAGAAATTTATATTAATATTAAAAAAGTGAGGTTAATTTATCTTTGACAGGTGAAAGAAAAGAAATTATTATACTTTACGCTACAAATATTACAATTCTCATTTCCACAAATATAAGAAATTTATATTAATACTAAAAAAGTGAGGTTAATTTAACTTTGACAGGTGAAAGAAAAGAAATTATTATACTTTACTTTAGTTAATAGTTAAATATTTAACTAGAATGAAATTTTATATTACTTAATGTTATAAAAAACATTTTGAGAAGTGAAAGAAAGAAAATACTTACAACTTCTCTCTGCATTTGTCTGTATCTGCAATTGTCTTTGTTGCAGAAGCAATAAACTTTGCAATTGTTGAAATCCTATTTGAAAAATAAACATATCTTACAAATACTGTTAAATTTATTTAATTTGAACAATATAAAAAATTATACTTACCATGATCAATTGTTAATACGAAATAATAACAATGATCTAAACACGTGTCACGTTTCACCGGTTTGTATATGTCAAAGTTTAGGTTAGGTGGTAACATGGCGGCTCAGGACAGTATAATTAAGAAATTCTTAATATTTTTTCATAATTTGTTGAAAATTGAAATCATTAATGTCATTGTAGTTGAGGGAATTTAAAAAAATTAAAAAAATTATAAAACTGATTAATTGTTATAAAAAACTGATTAAATAATGTATCTAAAATTATAAAAATTGTAAACATTAAAAATTTGCCGCCACACGCTGAAGTAGTATAAAGATGAGGAAATTACACACTTGAATTTTTTTGGTAAAGTTAAATATATATTAAATAAGCACTTATAATATAGATAATATATTAATTATTATATATTTATAATTAAAATTTAAAATATACATTGTATTTCTTGTAAATTTCATAGTAAACTATAACAATATTTTTTCTCAACGGTATTGACCAATGAAAACGTTTTATTCTTTTCAAGCCTGGTGAAACTTCTACTCGATAGTATCGAAATTCACTTTGAATTTAAAAAATGCTAGTAGCAATAATAACACATAACTTAATAAATAATTAATGATAATTTTATAGTGAATTAGTTAATAACAATACATACAACATTATTCATAAAAATAATTATAATTTCATAATAAATTAATTAATAACAATACTTACAGCATTAGTTAAAACAATAAACAATCATAACAAGTAACAATAAATTTAAATATATATTTCAATAAAATTCAGTAGGGGTAAGAACTAACATACTCCAACACCGATAACCTATTTATCTGCGAAATTTAAAATCCCAAGGGAGTTTAATGTTAGTAATAAATCTTTTACAGACAATAAGTAGTTAAACTCTGTCGGTAAAACAAGATGACATTATTCTGACTAATATAATTTAAATTGTTAAAAAAGATTTTAAATTTCCCGCCAAGCCATCTGGCGGCGGTAGCCAGAACTAAAAACTCGGTCGGTAAAACAGAGAACCCATCCTAAGTCACTTGAAAGTTTCAAAATAAAAAATTCAAATCTCCCGCCAAGCAGGTTAGAATTAGATAGTGGCGCCATCTAGCGGTGGCAACTGGAACTATAAACTCGGTCGGTAAGGTAGAACACCCCTTCCAACACACTTAAAAGTTTCAAAATAAAGATTTTAAATTTCCCGCCAAAAGGTTAGAATTCGCTGGTGGCGCCATCTCTCGGAGGCAGCCGGAACTTAATAGTCGGTAAAGTAGAACACCCTCACCAACCGGGTTTGAATTTAGAAAATAAAATTTAAATCTCCCGCCAAGGGGGTTTGAATTCGACGGTAGCGCCATCTAGCGGTGGCAGTCGGAACTACACTCGGTCGGTAAGGTAGAACACCCCTACCAACCACTGATGAAGTAGGAATCTACCTTACCGACTTAGCCGAGATCAGAACCTGTCCCCGTACCCCCTAGCTATACTACTGATAATATTTTTATTAGCGATAAAAAAATAATTTTAAATAAAATTTGAAGTGACTTCAAATTTGCTCTTCTGATGGCAGACGGAAAAAGTTGTTTTTCTTTTTAAAAACATTTTTTTATGTTAAAAGCTTTGGAACTTTGGCAAAAACATAGGAAAAGTATGACAACAAAAAAATCGGATTTTTCTTATTATTGAGAGTAAAAATTTTTTCATTTCGAACCATGGCAAAACATGGGAAAAGTATGGGAGCAAAAAATTGTATTTTTCTTATTTTGGAGAAAAAAATAATTTTTATTCTGAACCATGGCAAAAACATAGAAAAAGTATGGCAGCACAAAAATCGTATTTTTCTTCGTTTTGAGAGAAAGAAAATTTTTTTCCGAACCTTTGAAAAAAAATGAAAAAAGTAAGGGAGCAAAAAAATCGTATTTTTCTAATTTTTGAGAAAAAGGAAATTTTCTTTCTCTCAAAAATAGGAAAAATATATTTTTTTGCTCCCATACTTTTTCCATTTTTCCAAGGTTCATAATAACAATTTTCTAACTCTCAAAAAACGGAAAAATACGATTTTTTTGTTGTCATACTTTTCCCATGTTTTTGCTCGTCTGCCATCAGAAGAGCAAAAATTTCACTTACCCTTAACTGTTGAGTTAAATTAATTTTCTTTTCATCAGTCACTTTAAATTTTATTTAAAATTATTTTCTATATCACTAATAAAAATATTATCTTTCAATATTCACAGAATTGTCAATTTTGGGTTAGTATTTTGTAAAAATACGTGCTTTTCTATTTTCCCTTAAATATATTTTTATTTGTTTTTCCACTGTTGGTTTCTTCTACTCACTGTTCGAACGAGAGAGAAGTTAGACAACAATAGACAATGGCGCTCAAACAATCAAAATCCATTGCCAATTTTATTAATTTCAAATTTGATTTTCTCAAAAACTATTGCAAATTTTGCAAAACCGTTCGAGAGTCCCCTCTAAAATGCCACCCTGCGCCCAATAACCAAATATTGAATACAACATATTATTATTAATAATATGTTAATAACACTTATTTCTTGTTAATTTTATTATTATTATTGTTAATTATTATTGTTAATTATTATGTTACATAATATTAATAATTTTAATATTATTATTGTTATTACACAATTTATTAATTTACATTATTCCCATTATTATTATTATTATTGAACGTATTATTGTTAATATTGCAAATATGTAACATTATTAACAATTTAAATTTTTAGTACAACTAAATTATAAAATTTCTTTCTCGAGATCCAGTTGACAGATGTAAAAATCTAAATGTAGGTTTTTAGTCTCAAATTGGCCAATATGAATATATTTTTTGTTTCAAATTTTTGATATTATTTGTTTATAAAATATTAATAAACAAATATGTTCTTCATGTCCTATCAAAAAAATTTAAATTGTATTATATTCTTTAAGCGTCTCCGAGTATAAACCCGTTTGGAAAAAATTAGCCTTTTTAAGAACAAATGTTATTTATTAAAAATTGCAGCTGTGTAGAGCTTTACATGACGTTAAACTTGCGCTGCTCATATTAGCATTGTTTAAAATTTATTGTTCAAAATTGTCTGGAACCTACAACTTTTATTGAATTTTGATGGTGAATGTCATTTAAATTATATCGTACATTAAAATAAAAGGTTGACATTTTAATTTCAAGTGATAAAGTTAAAGAATAATATATAGTGCCATTCTTCTCCAAACAGACAAAAAACCTTAAAACATTGAAATTTTAGTTTCCAAAACGGAATTTGTAGACACTAATCTTACTTTACTACAATTTTTTATTTTAATATTTAAAAGAATTATAAACTTTTAATTTAAGTAACGTTTTAGTGAAGATTCAAATAAAAAATGACATATTTTGCGGAGAAGTGTGAAAAAATAAATAAAAATCGAATAATTTGCTAGAAAATGTTAAATAAAAGTGATTTTTTAACCATAGTTTGTTTATGTAATTTGTTTATTGTAATGAATAGAGTAAGTGTACTAATTGCCGAGGGTGTTCCATTTGTCGATGTTACCATGGTAATAACTAAAAAATATTGTCTAAAATGTATGATTTGTTTCTAAATATAATATTAATATATTTTTTCACAGTAATTAGGCATAAAAAATTAATATTTATCACTTTTTTCCATTTACAATGTGCTTCAATGTTATGGAAGTTTTTGGAAAATCTCTATATTATAAGGTATAAATAAATAAAAAAAATCGGGTCAAAAGTTTAAAAAAAAGTTATTTTCTTTATAAAAAAAAATTTTAATACAATTTTTTTACATTTCCTAAAAGTCAAAAGAAAAATGAAACTTTCATTGTTCAGCAACTTTTTTCTAAATTCAGTACTAATTTAAGGTTAAAATAACCCTGTAAACTTTTTTGAATCTCTCTCTTCCTTGTGATCGATCCACCGTTGTGGTAACATTGTTAGTCAGTTTCGCATAGTTTTAGTTTTAGTAACAGAATGAATTTAGAATTAGTTTCAGTTTTTGTCTACAGTGTAATTTCTTAGTTTAATAGTTTTTAATCGTTAAATAATGTATTACAGTAAATCTAAATATTATAATCATTTATTAGTTTTATTTTCTTTAACAAACAATTAACTAAAGTGTAAAAATAAATTATCACGAGTCAACTTTTTATCGGCACAGAACCTATAAGTTATTTATATTGTTTATGGCTTTTTGCTATACTTTAAAATTTTCAAGTAATTTTATTTATTGAAGAAAGTGAATTTATCATTCGGTAGTATTAATATTAAAGGTGAAAGAATTTAAAAAATCATTCCGAATCAAAATCTAGTGCTTACTCAAGAAATTTATTTTCGAGAGATTTTGATTCGGAATAATTGTTTAAATTCTTTCACCTTTAATATTAATACTACCGAATGATAAATTCACTTTCTTCAATTATATTTGCCTATGAATTTGAAAATAAGGCTTTACCATCTTTAAGAAACTCCCTACATTATCATGAAATAATGCAGGGAGGTATGGTATATATCAAGGAATTTGGAGAATCTTGGGGTGCATGTAGCTCAGTGGTCAGAGCAGTCTACCGGCAATAGAAAGGTCGTGGGCTCGTATCCCACCATGCTAACCAATTTTTTCCGAGTTCTTTGATAATTTTGAAATTATTAATTAATTTCGAAAAAATGATTTTCTGAAAAAGGGGGTTTCTGTATTAGGACGGCTGCGCTGTCGATACATATGAAAAATGTATTTTATTTTCATAACGAAATCTAGTGCTTACTCAAGAAATTTGTTTTCGAGAGATTTTGATTCGGAATAATTGTTTAAATTATTCCGTACCGATAATTCCCGACGATAGTTTACACGTCAAAAATTGACAAATAATTCCGTCTGCCCTCAAAATTTATTTCCATTTTAGAGAAGTTTTAAAAAATATGTCAAAAATTGATAAAAATAATTCTTTCTGACTTAAAATCTAGGTCAAGTTTGACCTATAACTCAAAAATTGACAAATAATTCCCTCTATCCTCAAATTTAGGTAAATTTTAAGGATAATTCCGACCTAGACACTAATTTCTTCCCTTAAATTCAATTAAGGGTGTTTTCTACCCTTAAAACTCAAAACGGGCCAATATAAAAAAATACGTGTCAAATATTTTTCGATGTTTTCGTAGTATACCAATTTTCAGAAAAATCGGCGTATGGCATTCGGGAAGTGTTACTTGTAAGTAGAATTGTAAAAAGACACATAACCGACAGATAAGACAAAAGGAGAGAATTGAGAAAAATCGGTTGCATCTAAAACTTTATTTAAAACTTATTTTTCAGGACTGAAATTTTTTTTTTGCAATAAAAATATTAATTTTTAAATATTCTCCCACAAAAAAGGCACTTGAAAAGTTCCATTTAGTGTAAATGCAACAAAAAGAATTTTATCAAACTAAAACTTTATCTTCATTGTTTTGAATAGGCCCAACCAATCAAAGACTAGCTTTTGGAAAAAGGAAGAGCTGAAATCTTGGATTTCTTCGACTATCTTTGGATACTCGTCGGGGGTCGAAACTAATAAATTCTATCGAAATAAAATTTTATCTTCATTGTTTTGAATAGACGCAAACAATCAGAGACTAGCTTTTGGAAAAAGCAGGAGCTGGAATCTTGGTTTTCTTTGCTACAGTTTTTAGATACTCTGCGGAGGGTAAGACGAAATTTTATTAATTAAAAATTTTTTCTTCTTTGTTTTGAATTCACCTAACCAATCAGAGACTAGTTTTTGGAAAAAGTAGGAGCTGGAACCTTGGATTTCTTCGCCACAGTAATTAGATACTCGTCGGGGGTTGAGACCAAATTCTATCAAAATATAATTTTATCTTTATTGTTTTGAATTGACCCAACCAATCAGAGACTAGCTTTTGGAAAAAAGAAGAGCTGCAATCTTGGACTTCTTCGACTATCTTTGGATACTCACCGGGGGTCGAAACTAATAAATTTAATAGAATAAAAAATGTTATTCATTGTTTTGAATCGACCGAAACAATCAGAGACTAGCTTTTGGAAACAAAAGGAGTTGGAAACTTGTATTTCTTTGCCAGAGTCTTTAAATACTGTTTGGGGGTGAGACCAAATTCTATCAAAATAAAATTTTATCTTTATTGTTTTGAGTAGAACCAGCCAATTAGAGACTAGCTTTTGGAAAAAGCAGGATCTGGAACCTTGGATATCTTCGCCACAGTAATTAGATACTGTGCGGAGGGTGAGACGAATTTTTATAAATTAAAAATTTTTTCTTTTTTGTTTTGAATTGACCCAACCAATCAGAGACTAGCTTTTGGAAAAAGGAGGATCTGGAATCTTGGTTTTCTTCGACACAGTCTTTAGATACTCGTCGGGGGTTAAGATTAAATTATATAAAAATAAAAAAAATATTATTTTTATTATTTATTATTAAATTTATCTATTTTATTGGTTAGGTCCAAAGAGAACATTGTAATAAAATTTAGTCTTGACCCCCATACAGCAATTCAAAACAAAAAAGAAAAAATTTTAAATTTATAAAAATTCGTCTCACCCTCCGCAGAGTATCTAATTACTGTGGCGAAGATATTCAAGGTTCCAGATCCTGCTTTATCCAAAAGCTAGTCTATGATTGGTTGGTTTTACTCAAAACAAAGAAGATAAAATTTTATTTTGATAGAATTTGGTCTCACCCCCAAACAGTATTTAAAGACTCTGGCAAAGAAATACAAGTTTCCAACTCCTTTTGTTTCAAAAAGCTAGTCTCTGATTGTTTCGGTCTATTCAAAACAATGAATAAAATTTTTTATTCTATAATAATAATAATTAAATTGTTAATTTATAAAATTTTGTTTTACCCCCCGCAGAGTATCTAAAAACTGTAGCAAAGAAATCCAAGATTGCAGCTCTTCCTTTTTCCAAAAGCTAGTCTCTGATTGGTTGGGTCAATTCAAAACAATGAAGATAAAATTTTATTTTGATAGAATTTAGTCTTAACCCCTGACGAGTATCTAATTACTGTGGCGAAGAAATCCAAGGTTCCAGCTCCTCCTTTTTCCAAAAACTAGTCTCTGATTGGTTAGGTCAGTTCAAAACACAGAAGAAAAAATTGTTAATTTATAAAATTTCGTTTTCCCCCCGCAGAGTATCTAAAAACTGTAGCAAAGAAAACCAAGATTCCAGCTCCTGCTTTTTCCAAAAGCTAGTCTCTGATTGTTTGTGTCTATTTAAAACAATGAAGATAAAATTTTATTTCGATAGAATTTATTAGTTTCGACCCCCGACGAGTATCCAAAGATAGTCGAAGAAATCCAAGATTTCAGCTCTTCCTTTTTCCAAAAGCTAGTCTCTGATTGGTTGGGTCTATTCAAAACAATGAAGATAAAGTTTTAGTTTGATAAAATTTTTTTTGTTGCATTTGCACTAAATGGAACTTTTCAAGTGCCTTTTTTGTGGGAGAATATTTAAAAATTAATGTTTTTATTGCAAAAAAAAATTTTCAGCCCTGAAAAATAAGTTTTAAATAAAGTTTTAGATGCAACCGATTTTTCTCAATTCTCTCCTTTTGACTTATCTGTCGGTTATGTGTCTGTTTACAATTCTAATTAGTAAATTTGTTCGATAGCAACTAAGTTAGTAATTTAATCACGTTACTTAGGGGCCGTACACAAACTACGGAAGGCTTCAGGGGGGGAAAGGGGGACAAGTTAAATCTTACGAACAGCTGAAAAATCGCGTAACTAGCGTAAGTTACTATAGTAATGTAACTTACATTAGATACGTTAGTAACGTAACGTTATGTTAATAGTGATAGTTACGTTACATCCGTCAGTTATTGTTTAAGCAATAACTTTTAAACAATTTTATTGTTAATAACTTTCAGTAATTTAAGATTTTTATAATTTTGTTGTCTTAAAATGTTTTGATACAATCGTAACTAACTACAGCGTGCTAGTTCTGCCGTAGCGTGCTAACTCCCGTGGCCACGCCCACCGACTGGCACTTACCAGCGCGCTGCGTCTCATTGGACGTTTTGATTATTTAATAACTCGAAAACAACTCAATATTTTCAAAAACGGCAAAGGACTTTTGTTCTTAGATTTTTGCAAAGAATACAATACTTAAATATGTTCGCGCTGAACCCGGACACCCTGTATAAGGGTGATTAAATTTAAAATGTCATTTTCAACAACTACAAACGATGACTTGTAGATGTTGAAATTTCTGGTTAAATTATTTTTTTTTGGTTGACTAGCATGTATAATCCAAGAAATTAATAGTGGTCAAGCACATAATAACAAATATTTTCATAAACAGACAGATTTTTGGAGAAAAGACATATATTTTAACGAGGCATTTTTTCAGTATGTTTTCAGTAGAACAAACTAAAAATACAATCAGATTTTCTGATAAATCATTTTTTATCAATACCTAAAGTAAAATAAAATTTAAAATTTATCAGCAAAGTTTTTATTAAACAAATTATTGTTAGAAAAATTCAAAAAAATTTTCCGATTTCTTTCAATTTTGCCTCAAATTAAATTATGTTAGTTTAAATTATGAAAACACTTGAATATTAAAAGCTAATGGTCAAATACGAATTATAAAATAATTTATATTCATTTTCACCGTAAATTATGTAGCTGTAAATCACAAGAAGACGTAAGCAAATTAGGGGACACCAGTGACACTCTGAAAGATATCATTGAAAATTATTTTTAAATAATAAAAAAGACATGAACATATAAGTAAAAATATAGTTTTAAAACTAGAATAATTTAACGTAACATATAGAAAATATAGGTTGATTTATAATATTTGGGACCACCAAAAAATATTTTTTTGTCGAAATACTACAATAGTATTTTTCTATGTATTTTTCCCCGCTGAATCGAAATCCGAATGAAATATTATCAGATTGGCTCTTTTTTGAGTTAATTTTAAAAAACGACTCTAAAATTATTTATTTTTATTTCAAAATTGAAATACTACTTCTATTAGTAGTAGTACTATTGTAGTGTTTAGAACAAAAAACCAGTGACAGGGGACACCGGTGACATTCTGCCTCAATTTTCATTTTAAAAAAGAATGATTATATTTCTAACTTCAAGTGAATGCGATTACGAAAGATTCAGTAATAAGTGAGACTATAATGAGGTTTTTGAAAAAATACTAATATTACGTACCATTTTGTCGCAGGGACACCAATGACATTTGAGCCGCCGGATCGTAGAAGGGCACGTAAATTTTTCTTGGCCGAAAACGAAGTCCCCTGGACATTAAAAATTTGACTTTCGAATTTAAATATCTCATCTACATATCCTTATAGGAAATTTCATTGCGCATCTTTTTTTCTTAAGAAATTTTTTTGTATCTATTACCGTTTTCGAAATATAAGGGAAAAACTGTTATTCTAAAAAACGAAATTTTAATTGTTTTTTCACTTCAACTCGCGATTACTCAGTCAATTTTACGAATTTCTTAATGAAACAAAAACGAAAATACGCGTAATTATATCCTACGAGTGAATAAAAAAGAAAAATGTTGTTTTAATTATAAATAAAAAAGTTATTAATTTTTTATTGAGATATTGCAAAATTCGTAATCTGAAATTTTCACTTAGCGGGGAAGTTGAACAAATTTTGAGCAACAAAAAACTTCCAGTGAGAAAATTGTTCATTAAGGTCTAAACAAGTTTTTCCCGAAAGATAGGGGAGACCGGGGCTAAACCGGACACGGGGCTAAACCGGACAAGTCAAATATTTCCGAAACCGTGAAGAATTTCAAATCGTGTAAATAACCTATGAACGCGCAATTTCGTGAGGCATATGCTGCATGAGGTTTTAGGGACGTGTCATTTTTCTTGTAATAATAGTTGCCGTTAATATGTGAAAATGTCATTTCTTGAGGTAAAAGTAAAAATTTTTTTTCTTCATTTTTTTGGGTTTTTATCGTTAAAATTAAAGTGCAAATATCATACGGCCATTTTTCTTTTAGCTCAAGGTGTACTGAGTTTAGTAGAAAAAAAGTTTAATGGAAAACATTAAGAAGAAAAAATATATTGCAGGTTAATTATTAGATGACGGTGTGGGGCTGAATCGGACATCGTGATTAAAAACAACCAAATCTTTGAATTCTTTAATTTATTTTATATTAATTAACTATTTTATATTATATTCTTTGCTTAGAACCACTTTATAAAGAAATAAATAAAGAATTTATTTTAAAACTCGAATTCGCAAGCGAGTTGCTACAAACAGACAAGCCTGAAAACTGTAATTCATTTTATATTATAATTATTACCGATTTTACATATTATATTATATTCTTTGTATAGAACTATCTACAAATAAATAAAAAAAGATTTGATTTGACTTATTTACCAAAAAAAAGAAAATTTGTATCTTATTCTTTAATTAATTGCTCGTGTCCGATTTAGCCCCATGGGGTGTCCGGTTTAGCCCCACCAATTTTTGGATTTTCGTTTTTGAGGTAGACACCTTCGAAGGAATATATCTCTAAAGTTATTGTACTTTTTTTAAATCGAACAAGTGCGATTTGTAGGTGAAAGTACAAGCTTCAAAACGGTATATTACACTTTAGCAAAAAGTATGTTTTTGTATGAGTTTTCTGGTCAAAGACCAAATCCGTCCGGTTTAGCCCCGGTCTCCCCTACAGTTCAATTAAACAATTAGTTAACAAATGGCGAATGTTTAAAGTTGCTAGCGGCTGGCCGTTTAGCGCGCGTCAACTCGCCATATTAGTGTTCGGGAGTGCTGTGTTATATTTTCTGTAGAAAAATGATTATTTTTTGGGTTTTTTTATTTTATAATTATATTTAATTAATTAATAATAAATGTCAATGTAATAACACCTTGTATTTTATTATACCCTATAATTTAAAAAATTGTTGTTTATGAATTCGAATAGTGATAAGAATATTAGATTATGTTTTGTTTTCATTGTGAAGGTCAAATGCATTAAAAGTAAACAAACCGTTCACTGTTGCGAATTTTAAAGAATATGTGTTTTTAAATTATAGGGTATAATAAAATATAAGGTGTTATTACATTGATATTTATTATTAATTAATTAAATATAATTATAAAATAAAAAAAACCAAAAAATAATCATTTTTCTACAGAAAATATAACACAGCACTCCCGAACACTAATATGGCGAGTTGACGCGCGCTAAACGGCCAGCCGCTAGCAACTTTAAACATTCGCCATTTGTTAACTAATTGTTTAATTAAACTGTATCTTTCGGGAAAAACTTGTTTAGACCTTAATGAACAATTTTCTCACTGGAAGTTTTTTGTTGCTCAAAATTTGTTCAACTTCCCCGCTAAGTGAAAATTTCAGATTACGAATTTTGCAATATCTCAATAAAAAATTAATAACTTTTTTATTTATAATTAAAACAACATTTTTCTTTTTTATTCACTCGTAGGATATAATTACGCGTATTTTCGTTTTTGTTTCATTAAGAAATTCGTAAAATTGACTGAGTAATCGCGAGTTGAAGTGAAAAAAACAATTAAAATTTCGTTTTTTAGAATAACAGTTTTTCCCTTATATTTCGAAAACGGTAATAGATACAAAAAAATTTCTTAAGAAAAAAAGATGCGCAATGAAATTTCCTATAAGGATATGTAGATGAGATATTTAAATTCGAAAGTCAAATTTTTAATGTCCAGGGGACTTCGTTTTCGGCCAAGAAAAATTTACGTGCCCTTCTACGATCCGGCGGCTCATTTGTGCTCGGTAAATTCAGTCTGCCAATCTGTCATGCATCGTATATTTTGTAGATAGGTTAGAACGTTGTAGTTTTTCTTCTCTAGGCTTCTAGACACATAGCGCTTTCTATTAACAGTCGATAAAGCAGTTTCCTACTCTTGTAAAATTAATTATTTAGCGCGAGATTCAAATTTTGTCATTTTCATTTAAAAATATGAAATTTAAGGACACACGCTTTTGATTTTTTTTCAAGCACTATATTATTTATTTATATTCGACTAGTAGTTTTTCTTTAAATATAGAAGTTCTACTTTACGAAATAATTTTTTCGGTAATCAAAAACATAAAAAATAACCGTTTTTATTAGTAGACAAGATATGGTTTTATGTTCGCAGACACGGGACACCAGTGACATTTTGCCTGTAATTTTGCTGCCAAATTTTTTTTTAATGCTTTTGGTGGCTAAAAATTAAAATTTGAACAAAATAAATGATATATAAAATTAATGAACCAAAATATATTTGATATATAAGTGCGGACTCGGGTTTTCTCGGCAGGACAGCAACATGACATTTTAAATTTAATCACCCATTTTGAAAGTTTCATAAGTTTGTGCCAATTTGTGACACTTGTATTCATTTGAAAAAAATGTCTTCTGTAAAAATAAAGTATTAAAAAAAATTTCATTTTTTCGCAATTTGATGCAAAAAATTCGCCAAATTTAATTTTCTTTGCCACAAATTCAAAATCTGAGCACGGAATCTTGTAGAGCAACCCCGAAAACATAAAGAAACGCATCAGTTATTTTCAGGAAGCATACTTAGTATATGAAATTATATCTTAAATTAAACACAAAATTTTAGAGCTATCATGCGTTAATATAATAAATAACATAAACATATCATAATTTGCAAAATATTTTAATTTAAGTATTGTAGCGATATTTACTCTTACTTACGGGGTTTACCCATTAATAGTTACAAAAATGGCAACTACAGATTTTTCGGTTACCGCATTATAAACTCCACACTTCGAATTTATAATACACCATCGACGGTCCGTTTTGGGGAACTTCCCCGGCGCCAGGTAGGTGAACTACCTGGATCACGCTGGCAGGAACAAAGTAGGAACTTTCCCGGGCTAGCTAAAAACCAAGCTCACTATTTTATCTTTACGAAGTTGACTTTATACTCTACAAAACTCAGGCATGAGTACCGCACACAGAAAAAAGAGACAGACACAATGAATTAACACTTAAATAAAATAAGCTTGACTCGAGAAATTCAATTAACAATTGAATCAATCACTTTTATTTTTAACACGATAGAACTTGCGAGAGAATGAGAACTTCCACACACTGGTGATACTCGTTGGTCGACCGAAAATGGCGGCGTTCTGTCGGCTTCCCATGCGGTCGCTCGTCTCAACGTTATTCCTCGGTTACAACGTGCACCGGTGTTATTTCCAGGACAACGAGGAAGATGGAAACTGGACACTAACCTTTAATTCTGGCCAACAAAGCCTGGTAATCCATACTTCAATTTTTACTGGATTTTCAGTTGAATCGCGGTGTCACCCTTAAAGTCTATCGGCCAGGCACGAACTGTCGAAATTAGGTAAATTGACTTCCTGCTTTGGTCCCGTATATATAGGTCATGCGCAATATGGGTTCTCCCCTGCAGCGTGACAACAGTCCCAACGTCTGTGACAGGTGATTGCCGTTTGACAGTAGATTCATGCCGATTATTATAAATTGTTGATGCCTTTTCGGCCGGTTGATAATTAAATAACAATAAATAAATTAGTATTTTATAATCAACCAGAACGTGTGGAATTCTCTTGTAAATAAACAATTTGATTCTTTTACAACTCAACATTTGAATATTATATCGATTCTATACAATTCAAAGACATAATAATGGAGTAAAATGTTGAATTCGATTCTGGCTACCGTATTTAATCTACAATAACATATCGGAAATTAATCAGATAAGTTTCGGCGGATCCAATTTGGGTTTTTATAACGTGATTATTCTAAATCAACGTTACAGTATCTAAAAATTTTCTATTCTTAACATTACATAAATACTTAGATATATAAATTAATCGATATCTTTAAATATACTATTAAATAAATAATTCTATATTCGCTGTAAAAAATTGAATTATATAAATTTTATAATTTTTTAAATAATCATTAATAATAAATTAATAAATTTTTGAAAAAATTAAATTTATGTACATTTTAATTAATGAAAGTAAGATCCATTTTTTTGGTTAAATTCAAATGAAGATAATGACTGAACAATAAAATTAATAACAGAAAAATAAAATTAATAACAGAACAATAAAATTAATGTCACAATAAAAATAAATTTTAAATATTTCTTTTCAATTTCAGCTTCAATTTTGAAATTTGTACAGGAACAGATCTGCTTCCATTTTTATGGGTCACTTCTGTCTTTAACCAATTTATTTTCGATGACAAATCTTTGAAGTCGTAAATCATATTATAATCAACTTTTATTACCTTATAACAAGGTTTTGTCAGTTTAGAGTTTTACATTATTTGGCACCATTCATCTAAAGTGTATATTTTCCTTCCCTTGGCATGCCTTTCTATTGTGTTTTTTTATTGTGGGCACATTCTGGGTGTGCCCAACCTCTAAAAATGTATGCACGATGTTCACATCATATTTGCAGGAGGCATATACATACATTGCAAAAACACATTTATTTCTATTTTGCCCAGCACAATTATCCGACCATAAATGAAAGTCCTTAAGACCTTCAGAAGCTCTCTGTGCATTGTATTTAAGCAAACAGCCAGCCACTTCATTATAACCTTTTTTGGCTTCATTCTCCCCCCAAACGTAACAAAATCCTTCGTGTCTGGAAACATCGTATATAGAAAAATTGTAAACAGAAAGCTTGTGCTTATAATAAACGAAGCTAGCCTCTATTTTCTGAGTTGTCAGCAGGGTTGTGCAGTGACGCGTCACTGGCGGTTTTCGACGTATAATACATTTTCGACTTAATATACTGTATAAAACGTAGAAAACTGTATATTACATACCGACCACGAAGTAGTATAAGGAGACCTCACGCCAATGCTTAGCAGCGGCAAAAATCAACACATTTTAGGGGGGTTAGAGTTATGAGTATTTGCACCACTAGCAGAGGTTGCGCCATTACGGCTGAAATGTAAACCATGGTCGCCATTACACTTCGTCGTATTTCTTTAATTTGTAGGTTATGTTCATATACAGTAGCAGACGAAAAATGTTAGTACAATACTTTAACCACAGAGGCGCAAACTCTGTTAGTGGTGCAATCACTGAGATCTCTGTCCCCCCAAATATGTGCAGATTTTTTTGTCGCGTGAGGTCTCCTTATACTACTTCGTGATACCGACATCTTACATCTATACATAACCTCACTTTTCCAAATTACGATTGTAACAACGGTCAAAAACTCAAAACTGATATTTAATTCATTGATATTGATTTATTGATTGATTCATATTTATTGATTTGTGAGTTAAAATTGAAAGTTCATATTAAAAACTATTTGCAAAATATGACAACAAAATTGAAGTCCACAACTCAACCATATATCGCTTATGATAAATTGCAATTTGAACGTTTGACAATAGTAGATGAATCAAATCCAAATAAATCAAATGTTGCAAAATGTTTGCACTGCAACAATATTTTGAAAAATATTGGATACAAACGTCTGTTAGGACATAGGTAAGAATAAATCTTTTTTTATAAACATTTTTGTTTCAAATTAATATATTCATCCTGAATTCCCCTTTGTGTTAAATAAAGAATAATTACTGTTTATTTGTTAAAGAAATATTTGCAACAACGAACAAAATAAAAGTGTTTTTCAAAGTTTTGTTGCAAAGCAAGCATAAGGCCACACTTTTTTCCGTTTTCCAATTTTTGTAATTCGAAACAATTTTTTCCACGAATTATGTTTCGGTCGACCACCACGATTCATAGTGACAAAAATGTACACATTTATTTACAAAACAATTCAAAAAGATTTCCTATAACAACAAAACTGACCTAAGGATAAGAATACGCGACTATTTAAGGTTATGTAGCTTAATCTCACACCCGTGCTATATGTATAATACATTTTGTAGAAAACCAAAGAGGTATATTACGTATGTAACATACGTAGAAAACCTATGTAACTTACCTTAGGTATATTACGTGCACAACCCTGGTTGTCAGAACCTTCTGAAAAATCAAAAAAGATCATGCTTGCGTTCTCGTCGTTTTTAACTAAAATTTTTTGTTGGTCTTTAATATTTCTTGATATTTCTTTATTTGTAATATGTGTTCTGTAAACTGACTCCAGGTTTTCTTTTTCTGTCTCTAAAACATTTTTATAACTTTCACAGATATCGCACAAATCTTTCTTTGTCTTAAAAAAAACAATATTAAATTTCGAATTAAAAATAACACAGTAGTGATATAATCTACATACATTGTGTACATTTTAATCAGAGTTAAAGTTTCTTCTAGATACTCTCGACTAGAGTCTTTTGTGATGTAATGCGATTCCACTCTAGAAAACATATTGATGTGATCAATAACGCTTTTGGATATTTCCTGACCAATAGTTTTTGGTTTAGTCTTCAAATGTTGTCCTCGCTTGTCAACTAAATTCGAATCTCCGCCTCGAACCTTTTGTAATGCTGTGTCTATCATTTTTGCACTAATGGTCAATGTATTCATAAACATTAATTTACAGACTATAACATTTATCCCCCTTTCATTGATGGTGTAAGTTCTCTTGTGATTTCTCTTTTTTACTTTATCTGCAGAATATTCATGGCACTCTTCATTGCTCCTTTCAGATACATGTCGTAAAAGGCAATCATATTTTTTACTGTGGCCTGGAATACTCCAAAAATCATTAAAAAATGTTTGTCTTGTTGTTTCAGAAATTTTATCTTCACACTTAAACCGGCAGCCGGGTCCACATGATTTTTGCATGGAACGAGCAGGAACAATTTTTTTTGATGATGATGATGTATACTCAATTCCAAGATTGATTGATTTTTTAGCAATATTTTTTTTTAATTTTCGAGTTTGCATAATCTTTTCCTTGTTAAAGTTTCTTTTTCTTCACATCTTCTTTTTTGGCCAACATCTGCAGAATTTGTCTCGTTAGGGACATTTTTAGAATCATCGTTTTCTTTTTCTTTAGATTCAAATGCATTAAATTCTTCGTCTGTTGATTGAAAAGCTTCTTCCTCAGTAGAAGCATAAAACGAATTCATATTTTCTAACAATTCTAATTCTTGATTTTCAAAAATTTTTAACGTCCGTATTCTTAATATATTGATTGAATATTTTCCAAGGCTTTCATACGGTATTATGTTGTTTATTTATTTATTCATTCAAATGACAACGTTTTAATGCTTTTAGCATCCTCATCAGGTCTTTTAAATAAACAAACATAGAAAGAAAGAAAGAAAGGAATTCATTTCACAATATAAACACCTGTAAAGGTTAATTACAAAAAAATTATAATTCACGAAAATTAGAAATCACAAAAGAAAAGAAAAACTTACCTCTTAAAGAGGGTTTATATTATTTATTTAAAAACTACATTATTTAATTAATCAAAAAATACATTTTCAAAAAAGGTCAAAATGCACATGTCTCAAAATAGTGAGATTATGTAATGTATATATGAAACAAAAAAATTTCTAAATAAAAATAAACATCTAATAGTTACGAGTGCAGATAAGGGGAACACAACGGTTATTATGGATAAAAAAGATTACAAGAATAAAATTAATGATTTACTAAAAGATTCATCTACATATCAAATTTTGAAATCAGATCCGACAAAAAAATACAGTCAGCCTTAACAATGATATTAAAACAATATATGTTAAAGAAATATTTCAACACAGTAACATATAATTTTTTGAATTGTACAAATGGACAAGCGCCAAAATTTTATGGTTTACCAAAAATTCATAAAATCGGCATTCCTTTACGTCTAATAACAGCTTTTTATAGTAACCCAATTAATAATTTATCAAAATACATATCTAATGTTTTACAAAAATCTTTAAATAAACAAAATCCATACTATATTAAAGATAGTTGGCATTTTAAAAATAAAATAAATTGTTATAAATTCATACCAGATACTTTTTCAATTTTTTCTTTAGATATTAAATCAATGTATACAAATATTTCATGGCAATTAATTATTTCAACTGTTGAAAAGCGATGGAATATTATTAAAAATCACACAAACTTTTCAAAAACTGATTTCATTAAGATTCTTGATTTCTGTTTGAGTTCCTCGTATTGTTCTTATGATGGAGTTTTTTATAAACAGATTTATGGATTACCAATGGGATCACCTCTTTCCCCTGCTGCCGCAAATATGGTTATGGAGGACATAGAGGTTTCCATTTTAAAGAATTTTAATTTTAAAGTTTGGTTTTATTTTCGTTATTTGGATGATATTTTAATTTGTGCTCCGACAAATAAGATTGATGAGATTTTTTATTCTTTCAATTCAGCAAATTCTAGACTGAAGTTTACATTAGAGAATTCTGTAGATAATAAAATTAATTTTCTTGACATTTTACTGATTGTAGAAAACAATTCTTTAATTACTAACTAGTATCAAAAAAAGACTTGGTCGGGAAGATATATTAATTTTGCATCTCACCATCCTTTTTCTCAAAAGGTTGGAGTAATTTATTCTTTGGTGGATAGAACTATTAAATTATCTTATTCACGTTTTCATCTTGAAAATTTGAGTTTTATCAAGGAAACACTTATTAATAATGGTTTCCCTCCAATACTTTTGGATAAAAAGATTAGTATTAGATACCATCAAATTAAAAATCCTTTAAAACGTTTTAGTAAGTTTGATGATGAGTCTATATATATTTTTGTTTTTCCATATATGGGGCATTTCATGTCAAGTGATCAAGGTGGAGAAAAATTTTTCTCCAATCGTAGCAAAACTTGGGGCTTTTGTAGTACTCATAGATATTAATTTTTCGTGAAAATATTTTTTTACCTAGTCCAATATTTTCTGAGGGGGAAGGTGTTAAATTTTTGTGTTTTTCAGTACAATGCTTATTTAAATAATTTTTTACTCTTAAACAATTAAACATACAAATTTGACAAAGTACATTTTGGAAAGGTTTTTTCATGCTCTTTGGATTGGAAATAAGGATTTTGAAAAAAAAAATTTGACCCAAAAAAATTAAAATTAAAAATAAATTTCAATTTTTGAGGGAGATGGATACGATTTTTTTCTTTTTTCAAACGAAAGCTGAGGTTTTTTCCTAAAAGGACATATAAATGGTAAAGTGGGACTAGAATGTTTAAACATTGAAAAAATGATTTTTCTACTCGCCGGAGCGCTCAAAACCCGGTTTTAAGCTCCGTTTAGGAGAAAATTCTTTTTTTCAATGTTTAAACATTCTAGTCCTACTTTACCATTTATATGTCCTTTTAGGAAAAAACCTCAGCTTTCGTTTAAAAAAAGAAAAAAATTGGGTCTTTTTCCCCCAAAAATTGAAATTTATTTTTAATTTTGATTTTTTTGGGTCAAATTTTTTTTTTCAAAATCCTTATTTCCAATCGAAAGAGCATGAAAAAACCTTTCCAAAATGTACTTTGTCAAATTTGTATGTTTAATTGTTTAAGAGTAAAAAATTATTTAAATAAACGTTGCACCAAAAGACCCCTTTGATCACTTGACGCGAAATCCCCCATATACAAAATTTTGAATATATTTTATATAACATATTAAAAAACATAAATTCTTTTTTAGTTTTTTCTATAGATAAAACATTACAGAAAACCGTTTTTCCTCATAATTTTAAAGATAACATACCTTTATTGAAAAGAACTCATTGCGTTTATCAAATCCCGTGTAAAAATTGTGGAAAGGTATATATAGGTCAGACGATGAGACATTTGTGTGATAGGGTTCACGAACATGAGAAGTCCGTTAAAGATAAAAGTATTAGTACCGGTCTCTGTCCACATGCTACAAAACATAAACATAATTTCAATTTTTCTAAAGTTTCTATTTTGGAAACAGAGACGATTGATTTTAAAAGAAAATATTTGGAAATGATTCATATACAAAAAAATATAAATTCTTCAGTTAATTATAATACAGACACTGCAAATTTAAGTCAATTATATTCATTTTTAATTTCGAAGTTTTAAATATTTATAATCGTTTTTTCTTTCGATTCTTTTTTATTTCGATTTTTGTTTCGATTTCGATTTTTCTTTCATATATACATTACATAACCTCACTATTTTGTGACATGTGCATTTTGACCTTTTTTGAAAATGTATTTTTTGATTAATTAAATAATGTAGTTTTTAAATAAATAATATAAACCCTCTTTAAGAGGTAAGTTTTTCTTTTCATTTGTGATTTCTAATTTTCGTGAATTATAATTTTTTTGTAATTTACCTTTACAGGTGTTTATATTGTGAAATGAATTCCTTTCTTTCTTTCTTTCTATGTTTGTTTATATAAAAGACCTGATGAGGATGCTAAAAGCATTGAAACGTTGTCATTTGAATAAATAAATAAACAACATAATACCATATGAAAGCCTTGTAAAAATATTCAATCAATTCTAATTCTTTTTTGGTGATTTTATCCTTATGAGAATTATTTATATTATCTGGAAAGATTTTTTAAATCTTGATTAATCAATTTTATGGACTTTAAATGAGGAAGCAAGTATTCGAAAGCTGAATAATCCATTTTTTTAAAACGAGATAAATATAAATTTCCTAAGCAGTACGGATAATCATAAATCGTCTTGTCAATGTTAAATTTAGGGAAAAAGTTTATTAACAACGAATTTTCAATTTTTACATTTAAAACATTTAATTTTGTTAAAATTTAATTAAAATAGAACTTTTTAAATATAAAAATGTAGTTATAAAAATAAAATATTATTTTTTATTTTAAAAAGCAGTGATTATGTCAGGAAATTATTTTTATTCATTTGAACATAAACGGGTTTCAAATAAATCCTTTCGTACAGAAGTACTTATTAATAAATTTACATAAGAAGCCTTTAAAAATAATTAAGGTGAGTTATTAAGGGCTAGGTTGGACCATAATATTAATGGTAGTGGTATAATATATTTCGCAAAATGTTTACAAATCTACCAAAGGAAGTATCAAAAAACTCAACTGA
Source organism: Leptopilina myrica (nomen nudum) (assembly GCA_032872475.1). Classification (NCBI taxonomy): domain Eukaryota; kingdom Metazoa; phylum Arthropoda; class Insecta; order Hymenoptera; family Figitidae; genus Leptopilina; species Leptopilina myrica (nomen nudum). Next base: position 13,059,838 of record CM065462.1, on the reverse strand, counting down.
ATCACTTATCATATTTGCCTCTCTACAGAAACTAATGGTTAATGAATTGTTAACATAATTCGTTTTGTGGAGTTCTATATTAAATAGGGAACGATATCTTGATGGTCTTGAAGGTACATTAAGTTTAAACGGAGATAGCAATGCTGGACAATTTATGTAACCATTCAACAATTTAAAAAGAAAAGGCATATTGGCATATAAGAGTCGAGAAGTAATTTTAGGCATTTTTAGTCGATCATGCAGTACATCATAATTATGCTCGCGAAAATCGAATGGCAAATTAATAAATAAGCAAAATAAGATACCCAAATGACAGAAGCATACTGCATTATACTTATTACAAAAGTGAAAAACAAATTTTAACAGTACGCTCATTACGAAATGAAGAGTCATTTCTCATGACAAAACCCAAGACCCTAAGAGCTCTACTAACGACATCCGAAATGTGATAATTAAATGTTAAAGAACTATTAAGTATAACACCCAGATCACAAACCCGATTTACCCTCTCTATTTCATTGAGTCCAAATGTATAGAGATAATATAAAATGTGTTTACTTTTTGAAAAAGAAATGACTGATCATTTTTTAATATTAAAAGACATGTTGTTTTCAGAGCACCATTCTGCAAGGCTATTTAAGTCTAATTGTAAGTTTTTATGATCCTGATCATTTTTAATAACTTTATACATCTTAAGATCATCTGCATACAATAGAAAATAAGTGTGTTTTAAGATCAAATTTATATCATTGATATATAAAATAAACAGAAGAGGGCCCAAGTTTGATCCCTGGAGAACACCTGAAGTAGATTGAAAAAGGATTTGAATAACTATTGTTGAAACGTACAGATTGATATCTTTTATTTAAATAACCTTTTATAAAATTTAGTAGTCCATCAGGAAAACCAAGAGCCCTAAGCTTTGCCACAAGAGTTTTGTAATCTACTCTGTCAAATGCCTCAGACCAGTCAGTGTATATTATGTTACGTCCGTAACTTATTCCTAATATACTACATTTACTTATAATAATTACGTGTTTATTCTCTTTTTAAATATTGAATCTTACCTATATATTGTAAGATATTATTATTGTTATTAAAATGCTTGTTATTGTATTAATACAATCTCTACATATTGCTGCATTATATTCAGTATTTTTATGGTCATTGTTATAATATATGTCTTACAACGAACATATAAATTATATCAAATACAAGAAAGAAGAGTAATATTTAGAAGTATGTAAAAACCTTTGCCACAGACAATATTAACCTTGAATAATATAAAAAGAATAACGATTGTGCATCAGTTAAACGACCTTCAAAAAATCTTCGCCACATGAAGGAAAACAAACAAGGCAACGCGCGACTCGCCCCTCAACCTAACTAAAAACAGAAGAAGAGTCAACAGTCGCCCCGTATTGCAGCAGCATTGCCGTCGCCCGACACCCCCACTTAAAATCTGACCAAAATCGACACGTGCTAAAGAAGAAGAGACAACAATTCCCCCCGTATTGCAGCAGCATTGCCGTCGCCCGACACCCCCACTTAAAATCTGACCAATATCGACACGTGCGACAGAAGAAGAGTGAACAGTCGCCCCGTATGGCAGCAGCATTGCCATCGCCCGACACCCCCACTTAAAATCTGACCAATATCAACACGTGTGACTTAAAATCCACACTTGAATGATTCCAAAGCATTACATTAATGAAGACAGTTTTATATAAAAGGGATACAAATTCTGCAGAGAACAGAGAGTAACCATTTAGAAATCAACCTGAACACATCGTTCAGTACAAGAGATAGAGAGTAAATTTTTGGGATCAACCAGTACTCATCGCTCAGTTGACATCAGATTATCTACAAGTGAACATCACATAGTTTGCAAGCGAAATCAAGTATATTTTTGAAAGTGAACAGTATATCTCCAAATATTGTTCGAAACTGAACATTATATCCCCAAATGTTAATTTTGAAGTGAACTTTAAATCAAATGTTTGCAATACATCAATTTGCAAAATATAAATTTTAAACAATTCCCAAAAATTATTAAATTGGAAATAACCTCAATAATCAACGAAGATCTAATATTGAAACAACACATTCCAAATTTCGAACCATCGAAATTTGCTCAAGAAGCGACAACAGTCTGGAAGAAAGCAGATATTTTCACAATACAATACACTATCTCATTAGTGTAAACAAGAGGATTAAGACCTAACCATTAAGGACAACAAACGGAAGGCCCCTTTTCATCTACCGCTCAACACCATTAAGATAGACAAGAGATTATCATCACACCAGTAATCGTTATTCTTTAAGTAAGACTCATAATTTTTGTACTCATTGTAATTTTGTCAACTCTTTTCTTTCTTGTTGGTTTTTAAATAAATTATTCTCTCACAACATTTAGTAGGCTCATTGACTTATCCTCATCCCAAATTAGATTCATTTATGAAACTAATTTAAAACGAGGAACGTTAATATAATATTTATAAAGGTTTCTCGTTTTGACGTAACAATTACATCGATTTGCGCTCCCTTCTCCATATTCAATAACAAAAAATTAGTAAAAACGCCTAAATTGGTTGATGTAGATTTAAATGTAACAAACCCATGTTATTCATCAATAATAATACTAGAAACAGGAGTATAAATTCAATCGAATATTAAGCTCTCAAAAATTTTTGCTATGCAACTGAGGAGCGTGATAGGCCTGTAGTTTTTAACATTTTTATTGTCTTCACCTTTATAAATAGGAATCACAATTCCTTTCTTCCATTCGTGAGGGAAAGTAGAACTAGAAATTAATTTATTAAATAAAATAATATATACAAGGGTTTCAAAAACGCAGTGGAACAAGAACGTAGAAGGAGGGGAGAAACATAATCAGGCCCTGCTGATTTGTGTATATCGAATTTATTTAATTTACGAAATATATCTTCTTTACTTATATGCATGTTTTGAAAATTAAAATTAGATTCAATCATATTCGAATAATTTTTAGATGACGTAATAGGGGGCGTATAAACTGATTCAAAATAATTAGCGAAAAGATTTACTAATGTCCACATCATTATCACAGATGTTATTATCTAGATACATTATATTTGGATGTTGTGGTTTTATGCGTACCGAGTTAACATGCTTTCAAAAAAATCTTACATTATTTATTATTTATTGCACTTATAGTTTTATAAAGATAAGCACGATAACAATCTTTTGACAAAACTTTACATTTGGCCCTTAAATTAGAAAAAATTAAATAATTATCGTTAGTGTTAGATAATTTATAATTACAGTGTGCAATTTTTTTTTCTAATACTAATTTTTTTAATTCTGGTGTAAACCAGTGCGGATACTGAGAGAAATGCATTGATTTAAGAGGTACACATGTATCTAGAGCTGTATACAAATGATTATAAAAAACCACTATCGCATAATTAATATCAAAGTCATCAAGTACAGAACTCCAGTTAATATTATTTAGATAGCCGTTAATTGCCGCAAAATGTGCATTTTTAAAATCGTATCTTAATAAATCAATAAGATCATTATCATTAGAGGAGGACGTAGAACGTGATCTCGGCCTACAACACTTAATATATGTGCCATCGGAATTAGTACCAGTTTGTAAAGAACAACTAGGGTGATAAACAGCACCACAACCTGGACAAGAGACTACGCCTTTAACCAGATTCTTATTGCACCTAAAACACTTGTTGGAAGACATATTATATAATATCCAAGTGAGATATAGGTTAGGAGCACGTAGGTACACGAACCAGAGCACAGTAATCAAGAAAAAAATCACTTATAGTAATGAAAAAATGTCACATGATTAGCAAAAGTAATCAGTCACTAAATAATAAATTCACAGTAATTCCAATTGTCCGATAAAACGTTAAAAAATTATAAAAATCAAGAGCGAAAAGTTGTTTTTCAGGGTCGCTGATTAAAAAGGTAAGACTCATGAGTTTCACTTTGTTCTTTTGTTGAATTAAAAAAAATCTTTAGGAAAAAAATGATAATTATTAAATTTCGAATATTTAATATTCTTCATGTTGCTCATTTCATAAAAGATACATAATGTAGAGTATTATTGTTTTATTGTTTAGGTCAAAAAATCAAAAACGATTTTTTGCCTAAACATAAAAATATACCACCAACTAGGTTATTTTGTGCAGCAAATAGCTTCTTTTGACATAATGATTTATTCAAATTCAGTATTAAAAAAAAAGAAGGAAATCAACTTTTGATGTATGCTCAGGACATCCTTCTGAAGAATTTCTATGAGTTGGGAAATGACCAAAAAAATTTGTCTAAGTTGTAGTCATTAAAAGTCGTGTTTTAAATAGCACCCGGGACGGGGATATTTTGTGCATGAAACCTTTGTCTTTTTAAAATGTTGCCTAAACATTTCTTATAGTTTCTGTTTCATTAAATCATTTATCTATATATTTCATAGTAAATTTAAAAAGAATTTGCCATGATGTGATTTTAGTTCTAAGGGATAAGCTGGGCAAACCTGACCTGAAGGTTTCTACAGCTTGATAGGATCAAAATCGGCTAGATAAACGCTCCAATTCGTGAGCATCTTGAAGTAACTAGGTGCCGAAAGTGCCTAGGTTACGGACATCGAACCCTAACCTGCAAAGGCCCCGACACAGGTAAAAACTGTCGAAGATGCGGCGGGAAGGGACACCTTACGAAGAGCTGTGTCGTTAAGCCGAAGTGCCTTACTTGCTTGGACCTGGGAAAGCCAGAAACAGATCATGAGTCCGGAAAGAGAGCCTGCCCGGTTTACTGGGAAGATCTGCAAAAAATTAAAAGGGCAAATCCTTAAAATTTTTGCTGGTCAACCTGCATACAATTAAGGATGCACAGTTGCTTTTAATGCAAACAGCAAGGGAAAATGAGGTCGATATCCTGTTCTGCAGTGAGCAGTATTAAGGAAGCGACCTCGCCCCTTGGTATCAGGATAAGGCGAAGAGAGCCGCTATAAAGCTGTGCAACCCAGATTTGCGGGTTGACAAGTTTCTGGAGACGAGCAGTGGGTTTGCGTGGGTAGAGATGGCTAATATACATATGTATAGCTGCTACTTCTCACCCAACGACCCTCTGACAAACTTCGAAGCCAATATCGAAGACCTAAAAGCGAGTCTCACAGAATGCAGGCTGGATGTCATCATCACTGGCGATTTTAACGCAAAGTCGGCACAGTGGGGTGAGACAAGACTCGACAAGAGAGGAATTCGTATTGGAGAAATGATCTCCAGAAACGACTTATTGGCTGTAAACCGAGGCAATACATGGACTTTTAGACGAGGTGCGATCGGATCAATTATAGATCTAACGATCGCATCGTCTAAACTATTTAGCCGCATAAGCGACTGGCGAGTCTCTGAGGAATATACCGCAAGTGACCACCAGTACATTGAGTTCTCAGTATCGATGGGAGACACACGAGGAGGAAAAAGACAGGATGTTCCTAGTCGCAAAACCTCCTCGTGGAATATGAAGAGACTCGACAAAGAAAAGTTCTGCAGGTCTGTAAGAGAAGCCCTTCTAATTGAGGACTTGATCTGGGTGAAGAGGCCGAACAGTCTGGATGGGGAGGTTCGGGCGGTGAGGAACATGATAGTCACCGCTTGCAATGCGTCAATGCCACGCACAGCTACCATTCCCATAAGAAAATCCTTGCACTGGTGGTCAGAGGAGCTAGCTTCCTTGAGAAAGGAATGCCTCAAAGCAAGAAGGACATATACCCGATCTAAGGAAGATCCCTTGCTGAAAGAGGCTTTCAAGAAGGCGAAAAAGAACCTCAAGAAAGAGATCCGCAAATCGCGACGCTGTAGCTGGAAGGACCTAATCTAGGAAGTCGATAAGGACCCATGGGGTCTGGCTTTTAAAATCGTTACTAAAAAATTAGTGGCGAGGCAAAAGACCCGCTGCTTGGACAATCACGATTGGGTCAGAAAGATAATAAAGTCTTTGTTCCCTCCTGCAGAGCCATATCTTAGGATGGACTGGAGTTTATGCAAAGTCGAAAAGGAAGAACTCTTCACACTTAGTGAATTACAAAAAACCGGCAAAAGATTGAAAACAGGCAAGGCGCCTGGAATCGATAACTTTAAATAATATTCATTTTTCTTACTTTAATTAACATTTAAAAACTTTAATTTGTAATTTCATTTAAATATATATATATATATATATATATATATATATATACTTGTTTGACTCTCAACACAATGCACCAATAGCAAGCGTTTTCGCCGATACTTTTAGCCAATAGCGACCGTTATTATCGAATTCTAACCAATGACGAGCATTATCATCTTAGCAAGAACCATTAATAAGCATTTTTATCAACTTTAAGCCATTACCAAGCGTTATCATCGTAGCTTGACCAATAGCAAGCGTTATCAAGTCATAAAATAACAGATTTCATATATAGGATAGGAAAATTGAAAACTAAACTATTTTAAGATTTTCTAATTCTAAACATATGTGTATGTTATATTCTTTGTATTCCCGTTAGAATCATTTAAATCGATACATTCATTTAACAAAAATAAAATTTTGCTTAAAAAGTTGCAAAAAGTTCTTTTGCAATAACTTTTACTACAAAAATGTATTTATTTCTTTTGAAATTTAGACACATTTCTAAGTCCAAATAGAAATGTTTTCTTAATATTTTAATTACAAATAATACTTTTTTGTTTTTCTTAATTTACGAATTCTGACACAATTTTAATAAAACTTAATTGATAAGTGACTTATAAGTAACTAATAATTATTAAACTTCTATAAGTTAAAACTGTTTGTCAAAATATGAATTTAAATATCAAAACTTTTATCAACATGTTGTTAACATCTTATTAAAATTTTCTTTATCTGTAGTAATAAGCACTTTATTGCTTTAAAATTTTTTTCAGCGCTATTAATTAATTAGAAGACATACCAATAAATTTCAATGTAATTTATTACTAGTTTATTATATATAATCTTTTATACCACGTCTCTTACTACATGTGTATAAATTAAAATTTATTTCGAACCAATTTTTGACATTATTATAAACTACAAGCCAATACAAACTTAACTGATTAAAAAAGAAAAATGAATTTATTTTCATTATTAATTCTATTATTTATACCGTTATGTGTCGTTTCTTTTTTGTTAAGTAGTAAGTTTTTAAACGTTTCTAACGCTTATAATTTAAGTTTCTAATGTTTAAATGTTTTTGTTCGCAGTAGGCAGAACATCATCATTGTTTAAAGAATATTTCAAAAATGTTTTTAGAACGTTTTATGCTTGCAGGTAATGTTCCAAAAATATTTCATTGCTTTTAAAACGTTATAGAAACATAGGATGTTTTTGGAACGTTAATTAGCAGACATGAAACGTTTTAAACACGTTTCTGGAACGTTCTTAAAACAATGATGGTTTTTTTCCACTGGGTTATAATAATGACATTGAATTCTTGTAATAACAGTTCATAAAAAGATTGGAAAATAATAATCCAAATGACTTATAAAAGTATTGTTTCTCTTCATTTTCAAAGTTATTTCAAATTTATTTATTTTTCAAAATAAAAAATTTAAAGTATATATTTTTGATAATATTCTATGCAATGTACAAACAAAAGTCTGCAATCCATTAAAATAAAAGAATTGAGATTCTTTTTCCGAAAAATTATGTCATTTATATTAACTATTGTATAATTTAAATTTTAAATTAACGTTAATTGAATTTTTATTGTTACAATAACTTGTCATTTAAATCCTATGAAACTTTTTGTTTAGCAGCAATAATCTGTAAAAAAATTAAGTATTAAAAAAATTTTCTTTAGCAGTAATTGTTGTAAAATTAAGTTCAAATGTGATTTACTTTCTTTAATTTCACCGTCACAGTTCTAATTAATATTTTTGAATCTGTAAATTGATAAATTTTTCTTGGTCCAATATCAGCCAAATTTAGTTCAAATTGGTAAAAGCATTTTTTTGTTAATAGGGTACAAACTTCTGTGACATACATAATTACATTCATACATACACACATACATACAATGTTTGTATGTATATATACATACATTAAAATTTCTACGATTATTTTTGGAATCATTGATGTCAATAACAACTATTTATGCTAAAATTTTGAAATTTTAAGCAATGTACGAACAGACGTCTGATTTTATTAATGATTTGTTTACGATTTATACTACCTTATATAACACCGGGTAAAAATGACACAAGGTCAGCACCACCCTAAGTAAATGTTTCAAAAAAAGAGTGTCAACTTTGGCACAACCGTTGGACAAGTAAGATATACACACATGCGCCACCCTTGCTTATGAACATTTCCCAGGGCATGGGAACGGCTTATTTTAGCGTGTTTGAAGATCTTTGACTTTGTGTCAATTTTAAACAATTGACAACCCTTGGACAACTCAGAAATATATTTTTCTCATTTTCAAGATCGCCAAAACCATGGCTGAAGAACTTTAAATTTTTTTCACTTTTGCGAACAATATTTTTACAATATTTTCTTCAGTAATTAAAAATCTCAATTTTTAAAGTTTGTAAAATTACGAAAAAGTATAGAAGAATAAAAACATTGATTTTTTATTATTTTCTTCGAAAATTAAAAACCTCAATTTTTGGACTTTAACAAAGTACGGGAAAGTACGGCAAAGTATGGGAGAATAAAGAAATTTATTTTTTTAGTATTTCCTTTAAAAATGAAAAATCTCCATTTTTGGAGTTTACCAATGTGCAGGAAAGTAGGGGAGACTGAAGTAAACCCGCTCACTTTTTTCAGAACTAGAACCTAGGAAATTATTCTCTAAATCCAAGTTAATTTATATAATTTGAAAGATTATGATTTCTACTAACAAAATAAAAAAGAATTTTTGATTTATCTGTTTAAGTTTTACTTAGGGAAAATTTTTAATAAACATATACCAAATTTCAAAATCACAATTTTCCAGGGTAAATCCGCTCACCCCTCGGGGTAAACCCGATCACTTGATTTTTTAAAGAATTTAAGGTAATCCCGACAGTTTTATTTTGTATATATTAAATTTCTCCTTATTTCCGTCTTTAGTATGATTTATTAATGATAAATTATGAGTTCTATTAACAATAAATATTGGTTTATTAAATAGTAAGTATAGGTTTGATGAATTGCAACTGTGAATTTAAATAATATTTTATTAAGAGAAAATTAAAATGTAGATACATTTCTGAATGTGGCAAATTATAGATTTTATTGTTGATAAAATATAACAAATGGAATTCGAAATTTGAAATTTAAAAATAAACAATGATAAAACGTAAACTGAACAAAGACAACAAACTACATTTATGTCTTTTTTTAGCCGAAAAAGAGAGGAACAAATTTTGATTATTTGTTTGCGTTGTTTGTTATAAGCGTTATAACCTAATAATCACTAATAATGACAAGAAATATTGATAGTTCGGCGCCATCTATTAAAAAAAATTTCCACAAATCACGAAATTCGGGACATTCAAAATGTTAAATATTCAACTAATTACCCAATAATTCAAAAACATTGTTAGGAAATGAATATTATTTATCTTTTATTAAATATTTTTAATATTAAAAATTTTAAGATCGCCAAAAAAACGCAAATACTGTAATACTGATTCGGCTTCCTACACAAATTGAATAAGTGAGCGGCTTTACTCTGACTTCATGTGAGCGACTTTACCCCAAATGTGTTTCTCACATTTCAGAATAAATTTAAATAAATCTTTTCGAAATCAAACAAAACTACATATATATTTCGAAAAAGGACATCCAATACCATAAAAAAATTTCAATTATAAATTAATGAATTAATAAAATAATAGATAATTTAATAATAATAAATTAAAACATTAAAATATGTAAAAAGGATTTTATTTTTTATTAATTAAAATATTTTATTTACCGTTTCAAGCTAAATTTTCTAAAATCCTCCTCCTTGTCACTTATATATTTTAATGTTTTTGGATCTTTGATAATGATGTAGGTTTAATTTTCACGAAAAGAAGTAAACAGAAATTATTTTTGTCTTTTCCGAAGATAGTGACATATGAATATAATGAATTTATTTGCGATTGTTTTAAGTTATTAAATTCATTCTATTCACATGTCAATCTTAGGAAAAGTCAAAAATAATTTCTGTTGACTTTTTTTGGTAAATATTAAACCTATAGCATTATGAAAGAACCAAAAACATTTAAGTATGTAAGTGACAAAAAGATATATAACTATTGTTGAGGAAGGAATTTCTTACAAAATAAAAATTTGAGCTAGAAACGGTAAATAAAATGTTTTAGTTAATATAAAATAGAATCTCTTTTACATATTTTGATGTTTAAATATATTATTATTCAATTACCTATTATTTAATTTATTCATTAATTTATAATTTATTAAGAATTGATTTATTTAATTATCACTAACCTGCAAATTTCAATTTTTTGATGCGAATAAGATCGGACCTACTCGGGGGTTATTAAGGTCGCTGATTACAAATCTGATGTCTAAATTTAAAAATTCAAAATGGCGGATTGAATATGGCAATTTCGACCAAAATTTTAAAAAGCGGTCCGCCATACCCAGCTTAAAATCCCCGTACAGGATCCTCTCGGAATACTGTACAGGTCCTGTGCAGGATTCCATACAGGATCCCGTACTGGTCCTGTACAGGATCTCGTACGGGATTTTGGGGCAGGGTTCCTGTGCAGGTTCCGATGCAGGAACCTTAGCTATCAAATGTTCTTGTAAAGGTTCCTGTACAGGAACACGTGCAGGATCCTGTACAGGAAACTTTTTAATTTTTTAAAGTTTTTATATGTTATGCAACATTTGACATACATAAACTTCACATTTTAATATGTTAGGCTCGTATATCTTTACACTTAAGTACCTGCAGTTTACAAAACTGCAAAGGTTCCTGTATAGGAACCTGCAAGTGTTCATGTACAGGAACCTTTACAGAAATCTTTGATAACTAAGGTTCCTGCATCGGAACCTGCACAGGAACCCTGTCCCAAAATCCCGTATAGGATCCTGTACAGGACCAGTACGGGATCCTGTATGGGATCCTGCACAGGACCTGTACCTGATCCTTTAAGGATCCTGTACGGGGATTTTAAGCTGGGTATTGGATTCGCAATTTTGAATTTTTAAATTTTGATATCAGATTTGAAATCAGCGACCTCAAAAACCCCCGAAATTATCATTGTTAACTGGTTTTGACCATGGTTTTGGCGATCTTGAAAACGGGAAAAATTTATTCCAGGGTTGTCCAAGGGTTGACAATTGTATAAAATTAAGACAAAGTCAAAGATCTTTAGACACGGTAAAATAAGCCGTTTCCATGCCCTGGGAAACGTTCATAAGCAAGGGTGGCGCCTGTGTGTATATCTTACTTGTCCTAAGGTTGTGCCAAAGTTGACACTCTTTTTTTGAAACATTTACCTAGGGTTGGCGAAGAGTGCCATATGGTAGGTTCTCTTTCTTAAGGTGTATCTAAAGAGAAAAACATAGTCGCACCTAAAGTTTGGTGCTGGTACTTTTTTTAGGTTTTGTAGCCAAGGGCCAAAACCCTTATAGCGAGACTTCGGTATCCATCTGTAGTTTTGAAGTCTTAAGTCTTACGTCTTTGGTATAAGAAGGTCTTAAGTCCTAAATCTTACGTCTTTGGTATTGAGAAGGTCTTATGTTTAAAATCTTTGGTATTAAGAAGGTCTTATGTTTAAAGTCTTGTCTTTCGTCTTAAGTCTTCCGTCTTTGGTATAAGAAGGTCTTAAGTCTTCGTATTAAGTCTTCCGTCTTTTGTATAAGAAGTTCTTAAGTCTAAAGTCTTATGTCTTACCAACCGTTGCTATGTTAATGTTTGTCATTACAGACGTTGCCATGGCAACCGCTGCAACGGTTTCCATGGCAACTCATTATCATCATTTTTGTCATTTTAGGCCACGAAACCCTGTGATGTAGGCGCATTGCGCCTGCTTCTCTGCCTGATTTTTATATGCCTGGTAAGGCGGTGAAATCTGAGAAATTGATTTCCATGGTAATTGACTTACTTTCTGCGTCTTCAACAGACTTTTCGCATAGTTTTACTATTGATCTGAATTCAGTGACTAATTACATAAAAATTAAATTTTTATTCACAGTCAATGTGGTAAAAATGGTAGAGAATTACAAACGTTTAGGTTGCTTAATTAGTTATAAGGTCTACTTTTGAAATTCTCATATTGAAGAGTTTCCTGAAAATCTCGGTGATTTCAGGGAGGAACAAGGTGATAGATTTCACCAAAATATAAAGAAAATGAAATAATGTTAACAAGGAAAATGCAATAAAAATATGTTAGCTGACTACTGTTGGACGTTAAAAAGTGAAATACCAGAGGCCATAAATTCAGAGACGAAAAAAAACTCTTCACTGGAGATCTTTTGTATCAAAAAGAATAAGATATTCTCAAAACAAAAATTAAAACTGTTTTGAATTTTCCATTACAAATTTTTAAAAACCGACGTTACATTCATTTTCTGGGACCCCGAAAACCCTAAAATAACGATTTTCGAGTGGTTCCGACATTTTTAACTTCTTCTATGTATTTAATTTTTATGTAATTAGAGTCACTGAATTCAGATCAATATAAAAGTATGCGGAAAGTTTGTTGAAGATACAAAAAATAAATCAATTTCTCAGACTTCAACACCTTACCAGGCTTATAAAAGAATACCAGCACCAAACTTTAGGTGCGGCTGTTTTTCTCTTTAGATACACCCAAAGGAAAAAAACCTACCATATGGAACTCTTTGAACTCGAAATTTTGTGTGTGTGCCGGTGTATAGTATAGTGTAAAAAGTATTAAACGTAGAAAATAAAGAAATAAAAATTATCTCTATATTTTTTCTAAAATCGGGTAAAATTATGAAAAAATGATACCTAATTGAAGAGTTTAAGTCACATTTTCTCGTAGATAAATTTTATAGTATCTAAATTGAATCTCAACTTTTAGGCACAGATTGCGAAAATGGTAAGGGATACTGTCGTTCTCCAGACATGCCACCATGTAGAAAGGGTTTACATAGTAGAGAAGTTTGCGTTAATAAAACTGGATCTAGATTTGCATGTTGCTTTAAGTATTAAAAATGGTCAACAAAAAATATTCAACACAAACGGATTTTTTCTCTCGTTTTTAAAATAACAATTTAATTTTCAAATCATTTTATTTCATTTTTCACATACAATTCAGGGATTAAACATTTTTTAAAGAAAAAGAAAATGTATTATTTATTTCAAATATAAACGCAATGCAAAAAATACAAATATTGTTATTATTTATTAAATATGAAAGAAGCTATCAATTATCCGAATCAATTATTAATTTAAAAAGTTTCATGGAACTTATTTTAAAATATTGCCAAGAACCTTTGGTAGACAATGATGCTGAAAATACTCAAAATAAATCTAAACGACGAAGAAATATGGTGGAAAACCTTTGGAAGAATCTTTTAAATATTTAATAGAAAATGATTGTAAAATAGCGACATGCAAATTGTATAAAACGAACCAGGAAACTAAAAAAATTAAAATGAAAGATAACAATACATCTGGATTGAAGTGGCATCTAAAAAATCATCATTTATAAAAATATCAAGAGACGTATCCAAATTCAGAGAAACTAATTAAAGTAATTTTTTTAATTCATAAAAATTTATTAATTCATTATTTCTTATTTATTTATTATTAATTTTGCTTCCTCGCGAGGAAGCTTTGTAGTCGTTTAATTTATAAAATTTTTAAAAATCCTTCAAATAAATTTTCTTCTATATTGGACTATGTTATTTAAGCCCCTGAACAATTGTCCGGATGTATGTATGTGTGTGTATGTGTGTGTGTGGATCCCGTTTTTTGTGAACACTATAACTCGAAGAGGTTTCAAGGAATTGAGCTGAAAATTGCTAGGCATATTTATCATAAAAATATCTCGAAATGGATTGATGGACATTAAAAAATCTATTTAAAAAATTTTTTTTTACTTTTTTCAAAATCTTCATTTCATCAAGACGAATCGATTGAAGTATAAAAAGAATATATTTTATTAGCATTAATAGAATTAAATAAAATGAAAAAATTCACTTTAAAGCACATTTTTTGCTTATCGTAAAGAGGAAGCAAAATGTTCATGTAATGAACATCTTAATTCACAAATTGTTTTTATTGTTTATTTAAACAGTAAACTTTTTTTGTCCATTTTAGTTGGAATTGCACAATTAAATCAAAATTATAAAAAATTAAATTTGCTTAACAAAATAAGTTTGATTTATTTTAAGAAAGTTATTGAAATTATATTGCGTAAATAAAATAAGTTGAAAATCATTAGAATTTATGTTGACTAATATATTTTTAAAAAATTATATAATTATTATATAATATAATATTATATAATATATATAATCCTCTCATACCTTTTACCAAAATAAATGCCATGGCAACGCAAAAAAAATATGTGTAACCAAATATGTAAATTAATGACAGTATTCATGTTTAGTTTTAGTGTTTACATGTATAATAATAAAAATCTTAATGTTATTTTAATAAAATAATGGAGAAACTGTTATAATTTTTTTGTTTATACACCTGCCCTATTGGCCATACGCACTTCGATAAGAGTCCCCGAGAAATACTTTTTTTGGATTAAGCATAACCATTCTACATAAGTTTCTAAATATTAACCTAATTTGCGTCTACAGCCGCCTTTATTAGGAGTACTCGCATTCGCCTGGACCACCTGTTAATTAGGTTTTCTAGCCAGAGGAGAGGGAAACTGTAGAAAACCTCTCTTGAGTACAACCGGTTTTATCGACAGACAAGTTTTAATAGTGTGTACCGGATAATAATCGACATTGCACATCATTATACCTTGACGTCAAACCTCCCGCTTGATAAATCACGAAAGTAGTGAGAAAAACACCGGGCTATAGCGGGCACCAAGGCGGTCACCCATCCAAGTACTAACCGCACTGAATGTTGCTTAATCTCAGTGATCGCAAGCCACAGAGTCTCACCACTGTGATTTACCATCGGTGAAACTGTTATAATTCACTTTAGATAACCTAAGTTATAGTAAAATAAATGTTTTGACACTCTGATAGTCATTTATGTATTTAATGTAAAAGGTAAAAGGTGCGGAGAAAAATTGTAAAATAATCGAGCGTATAAAAGAATTAAATGCAAAAGATCCGAGAGTCGAGTGTATAAGGTAAAATATGGTGAGTGAATCTCATCCTTTGTATTTTCCTACAAAATCAAATTTCCCAAATGGAAAAATGATTTTGTTTTGTTGTTTTCAAGAAAAGGTCGTTGCAGTTTGATCTGTATTCAAAGGCCTGTTCCAGAAAAACTGTTCATATTTAACTTTCTAAAAATACAGTTTTTTAAATAATTACAAGAATCAAAATACTCGTCCTGTGTATTTATGTTAAAAAATGAATTACCTAAATTTATAATGTGGGGATCCCCTTAAAATACACCAGTATGCCAAATTTTAGCCCTCCATGTTCAATAGTTAAGAAGTAAAGGGGGGGAATGGTCACTTTTTGTGCATTTTTGGCCAAAAATCTTGTTATTTTCTTAACAACGCTATGGCCATCACCTCCAATCACATTCTCTATATTTTTCCTGTAATCTACGTGTGAAAATACGTATCTGTACCAAATTTGAGCTCTCTAGGTCAAATAGTTTAGCCGCTGGGGGGGGCACTATTTGGCTACGGACACAAGAGTCTCACCAATATCACAAGATTCAAGAATGTCACAAATTATAACTTTTTGAAAAAATATCGTATGACAATTTTTAAAAAACATTTTAAAGATAATATAAGAAGCTTTAAAATGCGTTATGTAAAATTAATTTGCGACGACTTGTTAAAAGACTACATTTGTTTCAAATCGTCAAAAAATGAAATTTTTGTATTTCTAAACAGTAATAAAACATTCAAATTTTTTTTCATTATTATTTTCAATATTGTTAAAGTAGAAGATGTAAGCTTTAAAATGAGACCTTGAAACTGTAGTTTTTGAGCCTTCATTGTTAATTGCCTTCAAGTGTGCGCAGTCTGCTGTCTAATTGTAAAATAATCTCTTCAATGAGAGACATCATCTCTATATTTCTTTTTCATATACAGATTTTTAAAATATTTTTTTATCGAATCTTCCAACTCTGAAATCTTTACATCATAGTCATTTATATCGTTTCTTACAGAACTAATTACATCATAGATGGCTTTTGCTTTAGATTCAAAAACTTGGTTTACAACATTTAAGTTTACTGCAGCACCGTTGTTTTTAGCATCATATACATTGCAACGTTTCTTATTTTCAATGTTAACCCCTTAACTGATAGCTGTAAAATACAAAATGTGTACAAAATGACAAAAATTAAATGTTATTGAATTTGTTTAAAACTTGTTACTCGGCAGTTTTTGGAGTTGCTGATTATGAATTTGATGTCAGTTTTTCAAATTTCAAAATGGTGTTTCCAATGTGGCGGACGACGTTTTTAAAAGTCAGTCAATATAACTTCTAAATAGTTATTACTTTTAGAAGATGACATATTACTTAAAATAACTGACATCAATTTGGGGATGGATCCTAGAAGCGTCTGTTATTCATAAATATACTAGCTGATGAGAAAGGTAATAAAATGTTCATAAAAAAGATAAACTGGGAAACTTAAAAATCATTTATAAATTTATATATTTCAAATAGTACAATAGGGTGCAATATTATGTCATTTTATAAAAATAATAACTTTTTAAAGTTACATTAACTGAATTTTAAAAAAGCCGTCAGCCATAGTGGATACGCCATTTTAATTTTCGAAAACCCTCGAGTAACAAATTTCAGTTAAATTGGATCGATTTTTAAAAATGCTGTTCGTTATATTGCATACGCCATTTTTAATTTTAAAAAACTGATATCAGATTCGCAGTCAGTGAACCCGAAAACCTTTGAGTAACTTATTTGAAGCAATTTTAGACATTTTTAAAGTAAAAGTGCATGATACAAAATTTTCTAAAAGTGTTGTTTTAAACAATTTTAAACTTTCTTAATATTTATTTAATTTCAAAACAGAAACGTGCATCGTGTTCAGCATTGCATTGGCTTTCTAGAAATCATTTTGTTTTTAATTTTCAGCCAGTTTTGACTTTTTTACTTTAATTTTTATTATGGCAAAGATTGTCTGTTTTCTGGCAGTCAGAGAAAAGTCCGAAATGGCAAACATTTTTACCACCAACAGTCAAGGGGTTAAAATCTCTTTCAGTAGTCAACTTAAAATCAAGTCCTGGAGCTTTTCTTATATCTTTAATAATTGATAATAATCTTAAAAGATTATTCAATTCGTTAGTATCATCCTAATAAACAACCTTTTTTATCTTCTTTTTGAGTCACGTATTCTGGAATTCAACCTTCACCTAGTGATGCACATCAAGACAATATTATCTTGAACTCGCTTTAAATAGAAAATAATAATTAATATGTAATATAATATATAATACATATTAATAGAAAATAGAAAATATGACAATTTTACAAATGTTATTATCATATAGCATTGACTGCAGATTAAAACGAAGAAAAAACATTACGAAAATATAGCTCTGCGTGTCATTTTTTATTTGAAACTAAATGCCCGATTGAAGAAATTTACAAAAAGTAAAAATTTCTCTTGAATTAATTTATTATATTGCACTTTAAGTAGTTGCGGACTGTCTTTAGAAAAACCTTATAATAAATACAATTCATTATTGACAATTGTTTGAAAATATTCTTCGAATTTGAATCTTTAATTTAAGTTGTACGTATAAAAGGTTAGTTTGGCATCTGTAAGAGTATAATTTAAAAAATGAAGAAAATAATTTAGATAGTATATAAATTTTTTGTTTGATATTTGTTCAAAATGGGCTAACTTACTTGTTAAAATAGATTAATATGTAAACAACCAGAAGAAGAGTTAAAAATTGATTTTAAAACTTATCTAAGAAAAGATAAGAGTCACCATAATTAAATTATATTTTTTATAAAATTTGTAAATTTGTAATTTAATCCTTAAATTAAGGATTAGTAAATCTTTAATTGCCCTTTAGATAATTTAAGAACTTTATATGAATCCTTTCCCTTTTTATCCATCATTTAAAGACATAAAAAAGCACCAACTTCTTTGATTTATCTCGTGTCTTGATAACTTATCTTTTAAAAATACATTATTTACAATCTTAACTCCTTAATCTTCATCAAACTTTGAAAGAAGATTTCCTCTTTTTCAATTTTTACTGGACGAATTTGTTTGATAATTTCGATATCGTCAACTATTTTTTGGATTGGTGTTACTACAGGTTTAAAGGTATTATTTAATGTCTGTTTCATTTCATCTTTGTCCAATTTTATTAGTCTATGCATTTGTTGAATAGCATCATTTCTTTTTTTCGCAAATGTTTAAAGAGTGTAAAAGACATGTTGATATACCAATGTCTCAAATATAACTGTTTATAAAGAATATCATTTCTATAATATCACACTGAGAAAAGTCCGAGGCGTAGTAGTTCCCGCAAGACGCCGATGTATATTGGGGCTTGAGACGTCCCGATCCAGGGTTCACATAAAAACATTCAAAATTATTACTTAAAAGCTTCGCCCGCGACGTAATAGTTCTACAGACTTCTCTCAGTGTATAAAACATTCAAAACATTTTCTGTCTTTATTAATTTTAAGATCTATGTCAATCACTATAGAATCATGCTTATTTTTCCAACAAAAGTTTTAATGTTTTTTAAATTACAAAAATGTCATATATCAGTATTTACATTATCATTATAAATGTATCTATACGCCCTGGTAAAAATGACTAGGAATGTAACCATTGGTGCATATCAACTTTTCATTATCGGATTGGCTTCAAATTTGTTACTCGAGGGTTTTTGGGTTCACTGATTACGAATCCGAGGTCAGCTTTTAAAAATTGAAAATGGCAGCTTCAACAAAAACCTCAAGTACCAAGTCTCAAGCGAATCCAAACGATTTTAAACATTTTATCCGACATGTTAAAGCCGCCACTTTGAATTTTTGAAAGCTGACTTCGGATTCGTAATCAGCGATCCCAAAAACCCCTAAGTAACAAATTTGAAGCCAATCCGATGATGAAAAATTGATATGCACCAATGCTTAGATTCCCAGTCATTTTTACCAGGGCGTATGAATTACACAGGTTTACAAATTAAAAACTTTTTTTTGCCAATCAAACAAAACATTTCTTTCTCGAATAGTAGGTGTTTTTTAAGTAAGAAAATCATAGTTTTAATTTTATTCCCTCGTGCAGTTTTTCTATAGCTTCAAATTTTGCATTTTCGAGGTGCGACGCCACTTAAATTTACCTGTAGGAAAATTAGCATGTCAAAATATAATAAATGAGGTATCATTGGAAAGGTTATTAAATTATCTTTCGATCGATTAAAGATTAAAGAACAGTCGATTAAAGATGAAATTTCATGACAATTTTGATGATTTTTAGATATTTAAGTAACTTCTACTATTTTTTTCTATATCAAACAGGAAAGAATGTTTGCGTTTTAATTTTTTTTATTGATAGACCATATCATTACATAAATTTTGAGCCCTTGTGGATCTCGATTGGATTAAAAATGACAATTCTTCACTAAATTTAGTGAACGAAATTACATTCTTCATTTTTGGTATCTCTTAAACATTTGCAGCAAAAATTAAAGTAATAGAATTTAGTTATGCTCTGAAGTTACTAAAATCACAAATCAAGGATTTCGGAAATTGTAGATTTCGAATCCAATGTTAGTTTTCTAAATTTCAAAATAGCGGATCCAATATGGCGGACAAATTTTTAAATTCATTATATTCGTTTTAAATTCGTTACTCGGTGGTTTTCGGGATCGCTGATTTCGAATCCGATGTCAGATTTCAAAAATTAAAAATGATGGATTCATAATAATGAACAAGTTTTTTAAAAATCCATCAAATTCGCACCTATTGCATCCGCCATTTTTAATTTTTGAAATCTGACATCGGATTCGTAATCAGCGATCCCGAAAACCCTCGAGAAACGAATTTAATCGTTACTCAAATATCTAAAAACCATCAAAATTGTCATAAAATTTCATCTTTAATCGACTGTAACTCTCTCAATTTTTATTGAATTTTATTCTGTAACCTATGGATCGAAAAATAATTTAATAACCTTTCCAATGATACCTCATTTATTATATTTTGATAGGCTAATTTTCCTACAGGTAAATTTAAGTGGCGTCGCACCTCGAAAATGCAAAATTTAAAGCTACAGAAAAACTGCACGAGGGAAAAAAATTAAAACTATGATTTTCTTACTAAAAAAAACCTACTATTCGAGAAAAAATTTTTTTGTTCAATTGACAATTTCACTGTAAACCAGTGTTATTAGGAGGGGTACTCGGTAAATACACGTCCCTTGCAATTTTTATATTACTTTTCAGTTTTGGTTCTTAAAGACAAAGGTTTGAGCTTTCTTTTAAGACATATTAGAGCTTTTTATGCCTTTCCATTTTCTTTTTACAGGTCTTCAAAAAGAACAAAAAACACCGTTTTTAATCAATCAACCCCTTATTTTAGGGGATTGAATAAATTTAAAAAATTTTTATTGCTATTTTCTTGTTCACTGACACCCAAACTTTGAATAAACACAAAAATTTTGAAAAAACACAACATGACCATTTTTTGTACCCAGTGTAATAATCGAAAAACTTAAAAATCCAAAGATTATTTTTTTGCACTTCTAAAAACAATTGACCGCCTCTAATTCTAAGACGAATTCATGAAACTAAACGAAAGTTCGTTAACATTAGTTGTATGTTAAGTACTATTCACAGTACAAATATCTCCATCTTAAGTTGAGTTTATATAGCGTCAAATCGCTAGTAAGCGGGTTTACTCTGTGCGCGGGTTTACCTCAGTCTCCCCTAATGCATTTTTTTAAACCCCCTACATCTCATTGAAGTCCAAGAAAAAATTTTGGTCATTTGAGAGTTAAAGGATTAATTTAAAAAAATCGATTTTTATGTAATAAACATGCGTTTTTACATTTTTAAGTGAGAGCGGGTTTTCACGTCCCGAGCTAAGACAAGGGTAGTTTTATAAAATACTTAATAAAGGGAGATAGTTCGCTTATTTGTCGAGTTGGTGAGTCTTGACATTTATTTTTATTATGAATTCGTTTGACTGTAAATGAACTAAGGGTTTCCGTTCAATAATTATGCATAGGGGAGACTGGGGTAAACCATCTCACTTTTTTCAGAACGGTAAAAACCTAGGAAATTATTCTCTAAATCCAAGTTAATTTATATAATTTGAAAGCTTATGATTTCTACTAACAAAATAAAAAAAAATTTGATTTATCTGTTTTAGTTTTACTTAGGGAAAATACACATATACCAAATTTCAAAATCACAATTTTTCAGGGTAAATCCGCTCACCCCTCGTGATAAACCCGATCACTTAATTTTTTTAAGAATTTAAGGTAATCCCGAAAGTTTTATTTTGTATATATTGTAACGTGGCGCTACGAATTGTCCCGCGTCTGCTACGAAATGGGCGATTGTGAATTTAAATAATATTTTATTAAGAGAAAATTAAAATGTAGATACATTTCTGAATGTGACAAATTATAGATTTTATTGTTGATAAAATATAACAAATGGAATTCGAAATTTGAAATTTAAAAATAAACAATGATAAAACGTGAACTGGACGAAGACAACAAACTAGATTTATGTCTTTTTTTACCGAAAAAGACAGGGACAAATTTTGATTATTTGTTTGCGCTGTTTGTTATAACCGTTATAACCTAATAATCACTAATAATGACAAGAAATATTGATAATTCGGCGCCATCTATTAAAAAAAATCGCCACAAATCACGAAATGCGGGACATTCAAAATGTTAAATATTCAACTAATTACCCAATAATTCAATAACATTGTTAGGAAATGAATATTATTTATCTTTTAATAAATATTTTTAATATTAAAAATTTTAAGATCGCAAAAAACGCAAATACTGTTAATACTGATTCGGCTTCCTAAACAAATTTAATAAGTGAGCGGCTTTACCCCGAATGTGTTTCTCACATTTCAGAATAAATTTAAATAAATCTTTTTGAAATCAAACAAAACTACATATATATTTCTAAAAAGGACATCCAATAGCATCAAAAAAATTTGTCGAACAAATTAAATCTCAAAAATAATAATCGAAAAACTGAAAAATCCGAAGATCATTTTTTTTTTGAACTTCTAAAAACAATTGACTGTCTCTGAATTTATAACGAATTCATGAAACTAAACTAAAGGTCGTTAACATTAGTTGTATGCCAAGTACTATTCACAGTACAAATATCTCCATCTTAAGTTGAGTTTATAGCGCCAAATCGATAGTGAGCGGGTTTATCCCAGTCTCCCCTATTCCTTTTTATTTATTTTTTTATTAATAAAAATGAGAATAAACAATTACAGTTACTAACAATTTTGAAGTTCTATTGTCGATGAAATTACAATAATATGACTGCAACCAGACATGCGTCACTGTAATACAGGTATAAATGTAAATGTAGATATGCGTTTTAAGTTCGTACTTTAGCGCTTTAAAGCACTAAAACGACTATTTTAACCATTCTTTTTACAAACTCTAAGTGTTATTTGTAACACTGTACCTTGGTATCAAAAGAAATCTGATTTTCCTTGTGTTCGGAAAGAACTTACACGAATTTTACAAAATTAAAAAGAGAATAATTGAGGGTTCACGTACAATAAGGGGACGCGCAGGCTATTCGTTGTCCTCTCGCGCAGCCGCAGAATCGATATACGCGGGGACTTTCGCTACCATGCGTATCCCCTTATTGCATGTGAACCCTCAATTTTAAAATGTTATACGACGAAAGTAATCATGTAAATGAAGAATAGTGCAACTTATTTCTTTAGAGAAAACCTATATTTAACCTATATTTTTGAATACTATATATTATTTGTTATATATTATTGGTTATTTTGGCTATTTCATAACTATTTGTTAAGATTTAATTATAATTAATTCAAAAGTTAAATTATTCCTAGGAGGTAATGTGTTACTTTGCGCACGCTCCAAGTGCATGAAATTACATACTTTCCGTGCAGGTAGAACAAAAAACATATTCAGATAAATTCCATGTACCTGGCGAATATTTAGAAGGAACAGATCTCATAAAACAGAGAATAATAACTACAGATGACACTTCAATTATTACTTAGCAATACAGATTTCCCCCGTTAAAAAGAAGAAATAACAACAGGCACATCAGGTTTCGCAGTAGGAAGTATTTTATCACAGGGAGAAATTAACAAAGCTTTGTTGTGTGAATGTAAAAAAAAGTATGATACCTATGAAAAAGAAGCTTTAGCAATCATATACAGTGTACAATAGGGTGGCCGTTAAAAACGATATTTTGCAATTTTGTTCATTTCCGGGTCTCATTTTGTCACAAATTGAAAAAAATTAGATACGTATTTTTTTATTTTTTTTAAATTAATATTAAGTGGTGCGTGTATGCTGGTAAAATTTTGCATGTATTTTACATAGAAAAAAAAACTTTTTTTTGTAGATTTCCTGTAAAATTGTTGAAAATTAATATTTCTTTACCAGACTACTCTGTTTCTCTTCATAAATGTTCAAAGAATAATATAAAATTTTTAACTAATGCAATTTGTTAAGTTAACTATTTTTTACAGGACCCAAAAGTTAATTAATAAAATAAAAAAAAAACAATATAAACCATGATTAGCAGTTTAAATTTCTCGTTTTTTTAGTATTAATATGTTTTGCTAATAGTAACCAATTTTGGTTTTTATTAGTCAATTTTGGGTCCTGTAAAAGTAGTTAACTTAACAAATTGCATTAGTTAAAAATTTTATATTATTTTTTGAACATTTGTGAAGAGAAACAGAAAAGTCTGGTCAAGAAATATTAATTTTCAACGATTTTACAGGAAATCTACGAAAAAAAGTTTATTTTTACGTAAAATACATGCAAAATTTTACCAGCTCTATAAAATGAGACCTCAGTGTAATTAATCTGTTAAGCTTAAAGAAAGTTATGATTTTTTTAAGTAGGTGGGACATATGTATCCTACTATCCATTAAAGGGTTCACAGTATGTTAATATGTCGGAGACTTTTTATTAGCTCCAAATTTAAGTAACTATTTTCACTTCATACACAATTTACGTATTCTTTTAATTTTTCCTTAATTTTTTCTTGCACACACTTATTAATATATTTTTAAGAAATATTTTCCTTAGTTTCTTGAATTTCTTCTGTTTTTATTCTTTGCACCTTACCTTCAACAACATCTTGGAATGGATTTCTTAACTCTTTAAGGACCAAATGTACAAAAATTTAACCTGATTTCGACAGAACTTTTCCGACTGATAACGAAGTGATAAAAATTTTGAAATATACATTTCTTAAAGCTCTGCAACCGCTCTTTTGAATGCCGTTATAAAAAATATTGTAAATTCATAAATAAACTCATTACATACAATTATTTAATGAAAAACACGATTTTTAAAGATTTTTCTTTAGAAATCAAATTTTTTTATAATTTATTGCAAAGAAATACACTACCGTCCGAAATTGTGCGAACGCTAACATCTCGAGCTATTAAAAAACACACCCGCACAGAAAGAGTGATAACTCGGTTAAAAATAAAGCTAGATGCTTTTTTTAAATTGAATTGGAAAGCTTATTAAATTTTCAATGAAATGCCACTATTTTAAGTTGTATTGCATAAATAGGAAGCGAGATATCATGTTATAAAGACAAAAAAATAATTCTATTTTTTTCGGAATTTTTTACTCTGACTTTGACTCCTGGCACAGTTTAGCAAAGTTTATGAAAAAAATTGTTACTTTTACAGACTATTTCTTGTAACCAAAGCTTTAAATAGAGACCAAGAATAGCAAAAAATATTTACGGGTTCCCGAGATATTACAAAAAGAGTCGGACCATGCAAAGCAGAATTTTCAATCATCGATTTCTCTAATTCGCCGTTGAGTCAATTACTTGTCTGTGAAAAAAGTGTCGAAAATTAATTTTACCAAGTACATTTTTACTGGGATCGATGATTAAAAATTCTGCTTTGCAGGGTCCGACTCTTTTTGTAATATCTCGGGAACCCGTACATATTTTTTGCTGTTCTTGGTCTCTATTTAAAGCTTTGGTTACAAGAAATAGTCTGTAAAAGTAACAATTTTTTTCATAAACTTTGCTAAACTGTGCCAGGAGTCAAAGTCAGAGTAAGAAATTCCGAAAAAAATAGAATTATTTTTTTGTCTTTATAACATGATATCTCGCTTCCTATTTATGCAATACAACTTAAAATAGTGGAATTTCATTGGAAATTTAATAAGCTTTCCAATTCAATTTAAAAAAAGCATCTAGCTTTATTTTTAACCGAGTTATCACTCTTTCTGTGCGGGTGTGTTTTTTAATAGTTCGAGATGTTAGCGTTCGCACAATTTCGGACGTTAGTGTACATCTCTTTTATTTGCATAGAAAGTAAAAAAAATGGCGGAATAAAAATGGCGTTCAAAGTTGACTTCTTAATAAATAATAGACACCAGGTGCACATTTTTTCAAATCATTATCAAATTCACTTGAAACTAGTTACTCAAGGGTTTTTGGGGTTGCTGATTACGAATCTGACATCAGATTTTCAAAATTCAAAATAGCGGATCCAATATGGCGTACAAAAATTTTAAAAATTTCTCGCATTTACCTAAAAATTGTTACTTGGGGGTTTTCGGGGTCGGTTACTACGAATATGATGATAGTTTATAAAAATTCAATATGGAGGATCCAATATGGCAGACAAAATATATTTTAATAAATGAAATCGATTAAAACCTGCTACTCTGTGGAAATTTTTGAGGTCGCCAAATACGAATCTGATGTTGGATTTTAAAAATTCAAAATGGCAAATCCAATACGACTTACGATGAAATTGTTCTTAGATTTTCTTGATTCTTGATACGTAGCTCGAAGATCAGGATACATTTTTTTATATTTGGTCCTTAAAGAGTTAAGAAATCCATTCCAAGATGTTGTTGAAGGTAAGGTGCAAAGAATAAAAACAGAAGAAATTCAAGAAACTAAGGAAAATATTTCTTAAAAATATATTAATAAGTGTGTGCAAGAAAAAATTAAGGAAAAATTAAAAGAATACGTAAATTGTGTATGAAGTAAAAATAGTTACTTAAATTTGGAGGTAATAAATGTCTCCGACATATTGAAATAATGTGAACTCTTTAATGGCTAGTAGGATACATACATCCCACCTACTTCAAAAAATCATAACTGTCTTAATTTCAAAAGAATTTTTTTCAGCTTCCATGATACATATGTTTAAAAATATTTCAAACTTTGTAAAAAAATAACAAAATTATACCCCTAGAAAAAAGATTTAACGAAAACTATTCCAAATAACCAAACAATTTAAAAATTGATCAGATTCACCTGAAATTTATTACGCCTGGTGTTCGGGGTCGCAGATTATGAATATCATGTCAGTTTTTCAAAATCCAAAATGACGGATCTAATATGATGACCGCAAATTATAAGAATTCACTACATTTGAGTCAAACTTGTCCCTCTGGGATTTTCGGTGTTACTAACTACGAATATGATGTCAGTTTTTCAAAATTAAAAATGGCGGCTCCAATATGGCGACCACAAATTATAAAAATTTACTAGATTCGCATGAAACTTGTCACTCGGGGGTTTTCAGGGTTGCTGATAACGAATATGATGTCAGTTTTTCAAAATTAAAAATGGCGGATTCAATATGGCGACGGCAAATTATAAAAATTTACTAGATTCGCATGAGTTACAAGTAAAACTTGTCAGTCGAGGGTTTTCCGGGTTGCTGATTACGAATATGATGTAAGTTTTAATATTTTTTAAATAGCTGAAAAAGATCACTTTAATTCTAGCTCTGACTTTATTTGTTATATTGCATTGTTGATAGAAAGAAAGATTTTTTTTACAGTAGTAATACCTTTAATAATAATATTAATAATAATAATTTTTAATATTGCCGTACGACGATATGTAGAAATCGTTTGCGCACACTACCAGAAAAAACACATAAATGAAAAGTAGATAATAATATAATAACTTTTGATAATTCCGCACAATGAGATGCAGGAATTATTTACTCACGCTACAAGAAAAAACGTATAAATAAACAATTAAATAAAAAATTATAAGAAGTAATTTTTGCTAATTCCTTACGCTTACATGAAAGAATTACTTGCACATACATACAAGTAAGAAACGCATAAATAAAACAGAGATAATTATAATTTTTAAAAATAGCATACGACAAGATGTTAGATTTGTTTACGCACACTACAAGAAATCGGGATAAGTTTTCTTAGAATCTTTATTTTTTACATTGTACATTATGTACGAATTGACAATCGCTAAGTCAAGTAAAGAATAAAACATTCGATGACTCCACTTACGAGATCGTCTGCCAATGGAATATCTAACTTTTAGTTGATCAAATTTATCAACAGCTCCCATGTTTTTGTTGTAAAATAATACTGCAACAAGACTCATCTATTTTTTCCAATTTTAGTTTTCCTTTTTACAGCAGTTACAACATTTGGATGATGCGCTAATGACAGCAGCGTTACTAGTTTTGCATCTATCTATTTTATAGCAGTAACAGCACTATTTCATTGAAATATATACTCACCCCTTTGCATTTTCGATTTTTCCTTTATCATGTTAAGAAGTCCTATTCTATTCCCCCTTACGGTCCAACCAAGAAAATCCCTTTTTCATGATAACTAGATACAAGTTTCACAGACGCGAAAAAGTTGTCAAATGCTACCAAAGTGCCAGTATTTTAAATGCCTTCCGTCAAATTCAAAACAACGCGTTCTCCTAATGCATAGCTAGAATTTTTATTCTTTGATTTGACAGTACAAATTTCGAAATAAGAATCAAAGCTTGTTACTTAATCTGCTAAGCACCAAACTTTGTATCCTCTTTTTACCAGTTTCATCAAGATTGGAAGGTTTATAAACGTCTTTTATTTACCTATTTAATGCTTCGACTAAAGGCCTCACTGTATGTTATTGTTATTCAATTGCAAAATTGAAGTGATTTTTTGAAAACGATTTCGAGTCATGACATTTGCAATTACATCTACTCTAATAGCTGGATCCGAACTCCAGTACAAATCTACACTCAGTAATTTATGAATTGACATAAAAATATTTATTCCAATCCAACCCTTCAATTCTTTTGCAGTCAAATCAATCCAATCATTACCGGAACCAGAGGACCTTCGTGTTTTTGAAGATTTTCTTTGTTTTTGCCCAGCATATCTGTTAATTTCTTTAACTATTTAATTCAGTATGTTTTCGCAAAAAATAGAAAGAAAATATTCAATTTCACAAGTCTAGTTTGTCAAGTTAAATAAAAGTTCTGGATCAGTTTGGGTGCCATTAAAAAGATTTAACCTTTCGGTGGATTTTGATCAGTCTAGATCGTTACTAACATTATCATTGTCCTCAGTTTCAGATGAACTTTCTTCATCACATGAACTGGAGCTAACATTTGATTCTTCTTCTTCCGATTCTATATCCCCTTCTATTTCAAAATCATCAAGATCATCTGGAAGTGAGGTCAATTTATTCGGGATCTTCTTTTATCTACGCCTATTCATTTTGATCAAACTTACCTTCGATTTTTGGAAAATATAAATAGAATTCCAAAAATTTTGTACAAAAGGCAAATTGGTAAAAATAAGCTTGGAGAACGCTACATATGAAAAATGAAACGACGCGCTGCTGGGGTCATAACAGCAGTTCCACATAAAAGTGTTTAATACTATTTTCGTACTTCCAACATCCCATCTACCCAATCAATGGAGGGGAGTGCATTAGGTATAGATGAAATGATAATAACCAGTGAAAATTATTTTATTAATTGATAAAAACGAAATTCAGTATATAATGTTACGTTTGAATTCGTAACTATTTTTTTTAATTCAATTATAATTTAATTTTTTTAGAAATAAAACATCTTTTGCTGTTATTTGACCTCAAAGGAAATTTCGGGAATTATTGTCTTAGAATTAAGTATTTTTGTAATTAATAGAGAAGATGTAATTCTTCATTATTAATTAACTCATCAATTTATCGTTTACGAACTTATTTAAAATCACTCAATCTATATTAAAAAAACAACTTAAAACTTCAAATCTTTATTTTTCTTTGAATGTAATCGGAGAAATATTTTAAATTATAAAAATACTATGGCTTTAAAGAATATAAAATCATCCAACAACTAATAGAAATTGTCAGAATCATCAAAAACAATTTTACAGAAAAGACTCTAAATGTATTGGTAAGATACCAAAGGAAACAAAAGCACCTACACATTGGCAATACAAAGTATTGAGCATTCGAACTAGTATCACGCCACTTTTAAGGAATTTGCAAGCTTTCAAAAAGCTTGCCTAGTAACAATAAGTTTGAGGGTCCGTGTGCAACGGAGTCCCCCACTCTTACTTATTCTGAGTCGATTTTCAGGGTGTGACCAATTATTTGTGAAGAATAATCGTGGAGTCTTAATCTGTTTTTCCCGCAGAGCGGTTGATATTATATTATTTGTGAAATTAATACCCGCAAAAAAGGCGGAGGTTTATATTTTTTTTGTCCCCAGAATTAAGGGTTGATTTTAAATTTCTATTGATTAATTGATTGAAGTGAATTGAATTGAAAATTTTTAATAATCTCTTACGCTAATTGAGAGTTAGTTAATAAAAAAATACGAATACAAAAAGTGAATATTAAGTGAAATATTAGAATTAAAGTAATAATCGTATAGATTATAAAAAAAGATAGAATTAAAGAAAAGTTTAAAGTAAAATAACTGAAATAAATTAGGGAGGGTCAAATATCAAACCTTTGCCTAGTGGTTTGAAAATATTTTACCATAATTATTGTTGTTAAATAATGTCAGATTTGATTACAAATTTAAATTCGGTGACCCCGAACTTTAAATATTAAAATTCAATTTTGATATTTATTTTTTTTATCAAGTAATTTAAAGTATTATGCTAATGATAACAAAAGATTAATTACGAAATAAATATTTGAAGAAGAATACAAAGAAAATAACCGGAATAAGGAAGAATTAGTTCGTATAAGAGACTCCGTCACGGGTGTGATTCTGAATACTCTACCTGAGTAAAGTAATAGGATACTTTTCTGCCTTTGAGAAAAATAAATAAATTGTAAGTTGGTCTACTACCTTTTAAACATAAATAATTGTTGTTCCCGAAAAAGCAAAAATAACGTTTACCTTGAGGTGTTTGATTTTGAGTCTTATTCTATTTAACATATTGAAACTACTTTTAATACATTTAAAGTTGAATTTGCTCAAAATAAGGATTTTTATTAAATAAATAATTAAATTCATCTTTAACGCATAAGTTATGAATCAGAGGTGGTTTCAAGGGTATGGGGTTTTATTAGCATTATTCATTATATTTGTGAAACTTTAAAATTCTGTTTTACAATTCATAAGCAATTAGGATCCATTAAGGGTAAGACTCCGTCTGAAAATATACGATTTGCATGGGGTCATTGGATTAGGATGTAATTTGGTGAAATTGTAGTATTGAATACTAGAAAAATACGGACAAATTTATGGTTATATAAATAAAGATATAAATAAGTAATAAAAAATTGATTAATTAATTTTAAATTTATATTTTATATAAAAATAATTGTTAATAACAATGATAATTATTAACTTTAAAATTATTTTTTAACAAAATAGACATAAATTACTTAAATAAACTGAATTATGCATTTTTATTAATCGGGTGATTATACTAGACTTATTTAAATTGATTTCGATAATGAGAAATTAAAAAATAAAAAATAAACATGATTTTTTTCAAAATTCTTGTAAATTGTTAACTTTGAGTAACAAAAAAATATATAAGTAATTAACAATTTAAACAACGGGTTTCAGGTAACTCTTAGAAAATTTATCTCCTTTCATTTAAGACCAAGAACATCAAAATCGAATAAAATTTGTTGGCTCTAGACAATTTTGAACAGTAAAGTGTAAGAATTCTACTGTGCGAGGCGTCCCGGGCACTAACACAGCGCTGGCACCAAAACGTGGTCGCGCATCCACAAAAATTGCAATATCTCGAAAACTATTTGAGTCTTCATCGATTTTTTTTTAAAATGAAAGGTGAAATTATAAGGAATTTATTGATAAAATATAACAAATGATATTCGAAATTTTAAATTTAAAAATAAACAATGATAAAACGTGAACTTAACGAAGACAACAAACTTAGAATTATGTCTTTTTTTAGCTGAAAAAGACAGCGACAAAGTTTAATTATTTGTTTGCGTTGTTTGTTATAACCGTTATAACCAAATAATGACTAATATAGGCATAATTCCGCTCAATGTTGCCAACAAATATTGATAGTTCGGCGCCATCTGTTGAAAAAAAATCGCCACAAGTCGAGAAATGCGGGACATTCAAAATGTTAAATATTCAACTAATTACCCAATAATTCAATAACATTGTTAGGAAATGAATATTATTTATCTTTTAATAAATATTTTTAATATTAAAAATTTTAAGATCGCCAAAAAAACGCAAATACTGTAATACTGATTCGGCTTCCTACACAAATTTAATAAGTGAGCGGCTTAACCCTGACTTCATGTAAGCGACTTTACCCCGAATGTATTTCTCACATTTCAGAATAAATTTAAATAAATCTTTTTGAAATCAAACAAAACTACATATTTATTTCAAAAAAGGACATCCAAAAGCATAAAAAAAAATTGTCGAATAAATTAAGTCTTAAAAATAATAATCGAAAAACTTAAAAATCCGAATATCATTTTTTTCTTTTTGCACTTCTAAAAACAATTTAGTGAATTGTTGAAACTAACGAATTCATGAAACTAAGCGAAAGTATGTTAACATTAGTTGTATGTTAAGTACTATTTACAGTATATTAAATAAAAATAAATATTCATTAGCAATCGCCCCATGTGGAAAGATTACTAGGAAAGTGCTCCTTGGAATTACCGGTTGAATTCCTATTGGATTCCGACGGAAATTCCTATAAGAATTCCAGCGGAAATTCCAAGGAGCACTTTCCTAGGAATCTTTCCACATAGGCTACTTCCAAATTATCAAGCAAGTACAATAGCTGACGCATTTATTAAGAGATTTATATGTATTTTCTGATCGCCCTAAAAAGTAATAACAGATCAGGGAACAGATTTGTTAAGAAATTTAATTAGAAGATTTGCACAAATTTACGACAGTTTAAAACAACCGCCTTTATCCTCAGTGTAATTGATAAATCGGAAAGTCTCATCACATTATAGAAGAATACTTTAAACAATTTATTAACAAAAATGAAGAATAGGATGACTGGTTAGAACTAGCCATGTTTATTTCTAAAACAAGTATCCACGAAGGTACAAAAATGGATGGACTGAGAAGTCTGACGTCGCTCATACGGGATGTGAAGGAAAAGCACGTAGCAGCCGCAAGAAAAGATGAGAAATTCTACCAGGGATTAACTTGGTCAGAAGAAGCACGGAAAGACCGTAGGACGAGACGTGACCGTTTCAACGCAGCAATGCTAAGAAACGTTGTCTTGGAGAGTCAGAAGCGGAAGCGAAGTGATCCTAAGTCTGCGAAGGACCCTAAAAGAAGAAGGAGGAGAGACCTCCCAAAAAGACTGCAGGCAAGGGGACCAAAACGGTACCAAAGCCAGTTCCAGAAAAGAAGGGAAGAGCCACAGTCATCGTCAAAGTGGACGAAGGAAATACTTTCGCCGACGTGCTGGCGAAAGTTCAAAGAGAAGCTGACCTGGAGGCCAGCCAGACAAGGGTTGTGGGAGCTTTACCCACTAAAAAGGGAGACCTTCTCATTAAAATTGGAAGGTCTTCAAACAAGAAGCTGTTCACCGAGGAGGTGACTAAGGTGATCGGTGACCTGGGTAAGGTGCAGATGGCGGACCGGCAAACTACGCTGGAAATCCGCGATATGGACAGCCTTACTGAGAAAGAAGACGTCTTGGGTGCCTTGGAGCAAGTTTCTACGGTACCAGCAGGAAGCAGGAAGGTGACGGTCCTCGGACCAAATAAGCGAGGTATGAAGCTCGCTGTCGTAGTCACCACCCAAGAGGATGCCAACAGGCTGGAGAAGATAGGGCACATTAAGATCGGTTTTGTGTCCTGCAGATTAAGTAGGAGAGTTATGGTCACAAGGTGTCACAGGTGCCTTGGATATGGCCATATAGGTCGAGACTGCCAAGCAGTAGATAGGTCGGCTGCGTGCTTCAAGTGCGGAGAAGCCGGCCATAAGGTAGCTGATTGTAAGAAGAGCCCATGCTGCTTCTTATGCAAGGCGAAGTTCGGCGACAAGGAGAACGTCCAACATGTCGCTGGATCAGGGAGCTGCGGAGTCTTCAGAACTGCCCTCCAGGAAGCAAAGAAGACTTTGTCGAGGACAAGGAAGAAATAAGGCCAGAACAAAAGCGGCACGTTAGAGTCGCGCCAGCGACTACATGGGACCATTCATCTACGAAGTCTGAAGCCATTAGGTAGTTCCGTAGATGGATAATAGGTTCGAAACCCAGGGGATCAAGAAGTTTTTTTAGACGGTATTCGTGACTGCCTAAAGCAGGTATGCAAGGTTTACTTTTTTACCCTTGCATTTTGTGCGTGAGTCCGACATACCCCAGGCAAGTGGGATCTTCCTGGACATGCAAAAATGCATTTTTTTGTCTTCTCCTCCGTGAATTTAAAAAAAAATCAAATCGTGAAACATTGGGGAAAATAATAAGGTTAGATGTAACACTACATAATATTAACATTAATATTTAAAATAATAAATTATAAGTGAAACTTGCAAGGCAAGCTTTCTGCTAGATAACGTGCTAACTGGGATATAAGTAACTTCTTAAAATATTTTTTCGTCTTCAAAATGTTACTATATTTTAGGTCAGACATTTTTCACGCGATATTTATACCTTTGAGATGTATTTATTTGCAATAAATTATTTAAAAAATTTGATTTCTAAAGAAAAATCTTTAAAAAATCGTGTTCTTTAATAAATAATTGTATGTAATTATGTTATTTATGAATTTACAATTTTTTTATTGCGGCATTCAAAAGAGCGGTTCCGGAGCTTTAAGAAATGTATATTTCAAAATTTTTATCTCTTCGTTATCAGTCGAAAAAGTTCTGTCGAAGTTCAGGTAAAATTTTTGTACATTTTGTCCTTAAAGGGTTAATCATTACTTATGTTTATATATTATAATATTTAAAAAATTGATAATTATGGGTCAAATTTTCTCAACTGCATAGGTCAAAAATTAAATTTTCTTGAAACTTTGCAAACATGTTACTATTATTAGTAAAAATGTAAATATGAAATATTATTTAAATTAATAAAATATTTTTTGAGTTACGGAATTTCAAAATTTTGTCTTTTTTAAAAATATCTTTTTTCCGAGCTTCAAGCTGGAGATAAAAAAATGGTTTATTTAATTTGACCTTGAAATAAGTAATGATTATAATAAAATATATATATTTCCATTTTTTTAATGGCTAGAAAACGTGATTATCGAATTTTAACTTAAAATTCGTCTATCACTTTGGATCAGCCAAATTGGATCCTCCATTTTGAATTTTTAAAATTGGACTCCAGATTCGTGACCAGTAACCTCAAAAACCCTTGAGTAACAAATTTCAAGACGATCTTAACACTTTTATCAATTTCGTACTTTCGAATCAAATTTTGAAAAAATTTGAATTTCAAACACCATTTTTGAGCCGCAATTTTAATTTTTAATGTTCTCTATGGTCTTATCTTCTAGGTTATATATTTATGTCACGTTTTTTGTAACATTTGAAATTATTTTTACACAATTTTATAGTAAAAAAAATGGAAAATTAAACAAAGATTGAAAAAATCGGACTTTTTTATAAAAAACATTTATATCTTTTTTGTTTATTAATTTTTGATTTTTTAACGCCATTCGATAGAGTGCATATGAAAACATAAGAAAACAAAAGAAACAAATCAAAGGATGAGCAATAAAAAAATTTCTTTTTTAAATGTAAAATTTTTAATAGTTCATATTTTGTAAACGATTTAAAAAAATTTGAAAAAAATCATGAAGCTTTTTTTCAACTAGTATTGAAAGATAAACAATTTTTGATCGAAATAAAAATGTATGTTTTTACGATATGTTTGTTCGGCGTGAAATGTCTCATATAAAAATTTAATAAATTAGCAGAAAGGGAATCTAATATGTTAAACATTACTTACCAGACCCTGATGTGGGATTGCGAAGCAATGGATGAATAACGTCTCTTTGGAAGAAGTATAAAAAATAAAATATTGTATTAACTTTCAATGCTGAGCCGGTACATCGAATTTTTTTGTGACCAATAAAACAAAATAGTAGTGGAGACATGAATTCTTTTGTAAGTCTGGCGCCCAAAAATATCGCGATTTTATTTTTGTCTCCAATTTATTTTGCTGAAGATGACTACAAAATTTTCTCGGATTATGGCAAGAGAAAAGCAGTTTTTTATGATTTGTTGTTAAAAATTGAGGTTGACTATTTCTTTTAATTTCTTTTGATATATTTAAAAATTACCTAATCTCACAATCTATAACTTTTATAAATACAGTTTTAAACATTTTACGTTTTGTATGCGTTAAATGCAAAATACTACAATTTCGTACATGTTTTTTCATCTCACTTGCAGAGACAGTAGTTTATATTCCATACATTTGAGTGATCTGGAAACATTTCGACGCCTCACGTTCATATAATGCTAATGGGTCAGTCCACTGACTTTCGTCTGAGAGTCGTTGCGACCATATTTTTAAAAAATCTAATTTTTATATATGTAAAACTCGATGACTTGCTGAGTTCATTAACTATAATATAATAGTACAAATTTTATTTCGTTAAATAATATTAATTATCAAAAGTAGGTTATTCACGATGTGATTTCGTAACTTTAAATTTTTCAACTTTTTAAAAGACGTTATTATTCAAAAACTATTGAATATTAGGTGTTGTACTTACCTTAAATAAAAATACTTCTATTCTACACGTTCTAACGACCAAAATAAACTAAAAATTTTATTAAAAAAGATGAGATAAACGATCACTCCGAGTCAGGAGTGATCCTGACTCGGACTGATCGTTTATCTCATCTTTTTTAATTATTTATCGACCGAGTGATAGCATCATTAATATATATAAAATTTTTATTATTTGTGGACGGAAATTTAAAAAAAAAAAAATTTTCTCCAAAAAAATTACACTTTTTTGTTTCACTTACAACTTTTTTGTCAAACCTCTAAAAAATTTGGGGTTTTGCAAATATTTTTTTAAGAACATAATTTATCTTCTATTGAAATTTGACGAAGGTATTTTTCTTCGTTCTCGAAATAATAATTATAAAAATTTTGTATGTAAAAAGGTTAATATGTATTGCTCGAAATGAACAACAAGCATTGTTATTTTAGTGCCAATATCAACTTCAAGTCTTAGAATTAACCTTTTTACATACAAAATTTTTATAATTATTATTTCGAGAACGAGGAAAAACACCTTCGTCAAATTTCAATTGAAGATAAATTATGTTCTTAAAAAAATATTTGCAAAACCCCAAATTTTTTAGAGGTTTGACAAAAAAGTTGTAAGTGAAACAAAAAAGTGTAATTTTTTTGGAGAAAATTTTTTTTTTTTAAATTTCCGTCCACAAATAATAAAAATTATATATATATTATGATGCTATCACTCGGTCGATAAATAATTAAAAAAGATGAGATAAACGATCACTCCGAGTCAGGATCACTCCTGACTCGGAGTGATCTTTTATCTCATCTTTTTTAATAAAATTTTTAGTTTATTTTGGTCGTTAGAACGTGTAGAATAGAAGTATTTTTATTTAAGGTAAGTACAACACCTAATATTCAATAGTTTTTGAATAATAACGTCTTTTAAAAAGTTGAAAAATTTAAAGTTACGAAATCACATCGTGAATAACCTACTTTTGATAATTAATATTATTTAACGAAATAAAATTTGTACTATTATATTATAGTTAATGAACTCAGCAAGTCATCGAGTTTTACATATATAAAAATTAGATTTTTTAAAAATATGGTCGCAACGACTCTCAGACGAAAGTCAGTGGACTGACCCTTATAGAAAAACAAATGCTCATTATTATTCAGTTTTTAGTGCAAGGCAATTCTTATTAATGTTTCCGTGCAATAAAATTCTTATTCAAAATTCTATGCTAAAAAATATAATTTGAAATTAGCTTACACTATGAGTTTAATAAAATTTCTAATTCAATATAATTTTTAATTACAATTGTTAAAAATATATTTCTTAATACGTAAGAGAGTAATTGTAATTGTAATACCTTAGACAAATTATTTATATCAATAACTCTTAATCTACAAAGGTAAATTTAACTTGCAGTTAACAATGCTTATACTGGAAAATTTTTTTAAATTAAACAACTCGTTACTTATAGTAAAATTAATAATTTTTATAATTATTGAAATCTTCAGTTTCCTTCTTTGCACAACATTGAGAAGATTTACAGCTATCGTGTTTGCAAGTAATTAGACAGTCTAATTTTTTTAAAGCTGATATTTTCTGAAACAAATAACATAATAATGTTATGTATTAAAATTAGTATATTAGTATCCTTATTAATATAATCACTTTTGTCTGTACATTACATAGAATTCAAAATTTGTATTATATTCCTTTTTTACACTTTAAGAAATCAGAAAATACTATTAAGAAAATTATGTGTGAATGTGTGTCCGCATAATTTTGTCCGCGCATCACGGAAAAATAGTTTGACGATTAAAGTGAAAATTGTTAGTCGTTCAGGGGTTACATGGGTTTAATCGAAAAAAGGACTATTTTCAACAATTTTTTTTATATGAGGAAATAAATATTTTATTGTAACTTTTTAGATCTGTAAACATACATATTTAAATAAGAATTTTATAAATTTTCGAAGGAAAATAGGCAGAAGTCAGCCATTGAGACGTCATTTCCGGGAACCCCTCGGAAAAAGGTGCGTTCGCGTTGACAGCACAATTCTTGACAGAATCATATGAAATTAAAAAACCAAGATTTCCTTTTAGTACAGACCTAAAACTAGAAATTGGACGAAGGAAAAAAAATTGAAAATTGGATTTTTGGAGCACCTTTTTACAAAAAAATGCAAATTTTTGTAAAATTTTCTCAACATTTTTTTAAACAGTTGTGGGTGAAGAAAAAAAATCCTTCGTCTAAGTTCTCAAGAATTATATCTCGAAGGCCTGTGCAAAATTTAATCAAGATCGGTTGAGTAGTTTCCGAGAAATTTTGACAACCGACTTTAAAAATACAGTTTCGAAAAAAACGTTTTGTAAGTTTTGAATACCAATGAAAGTGAAAAATAAATTTTTTTAATTTACATTAAATCGTCGATTCCTGGGCCATAAAGTAAACTGTCTGCAGCAGCTGCAATGTCCAGGGCATCCTTTTGTTCCTGTCTATAGCGAATTCTGGCTTCTCGAGTCTCTGTCGCAGATTTTACCTGTGACGCGCAGAGCCTTTTTGACTTTGTGCGTGCACCTTCTCAGGAATGTATCTCCGAAACTTTTATTCGGATCGACTTAAAACTTTGGGACAATATTTTTGAGATTTTGTAGAAATTAATAAAAAAAAATGTTTTGAAGCTGCCAAACCCATGTAACCCCTTAGGTATTAGTCTAACTAAAAATCCTAGCTATAGTATATTAAAAAATATAAAGGTGAACGGAAGATATGACACTTTTTCAAAAATTTGAAATTTTTAGTTTTTTCATATATTGTAGGGGAGACCGGGGCTAAACCGGACGGATTTGGTCTTTGACCAGAAAACTCATACAAAAACATACTTTTTGCTAAAGTGTAATATACCGTTTTGAAGCTTGTACTTTCACCTACAAATCGCACTTGTTCGATTCAAAAAAAGTACAATAGCTTTAGAGATATATTGCTTCGAAGGTGACTACCTCAAAAACGAAAATCCGAAAATTGGTGGGGCTAAACCGGACACCCTATGGGGCTAAATCGGACACGGCCAATTAATTAAAGAATGAGATACAAATTTTCATTTTTTTTGTAAAAAAGTCAAATCAATTATTCTTTTATTTATTTGTAGATAGTTCTATACAAAGAATATAATATAATATGTAAAATCGGTAATAATTATAATATAAAATGAATTACAGTTTTCAGGCTTGTCTGTTTGTAGCAACTCGCTTGCGAATTCGAGTTTTACAATAAATTCTTTATTTATTTCTTTATAAAGTGGTTCTAAGCAAAGAATATAATATAAAATAGTTAATTAATATAAAATAAATTAAAGAATTCAAAGAGTTGGTTGTTTTTAATCACGATGTCCGATTCAGCCCCACACCGTCATCTAATAATTAACCTGCAATATATTTTTTCTTCTTAATGTTTTCCATTAAACTTTTTTTCCACTAAACTGAGTACACCTTGAGCTAAAAGAAAAATGGCCGTATGATATTTGCACTTTAATTTTAACGATAAAAACCCAAAAAAATGAAGAAAAATTTTTTTTACTTTTACCTCAAGAAATGACATTTTCACATATTAACGGCAACTATTATTACAAGAAAATTGACACGTCCCTAAAACCTCATGCAGCATATGCATCACGAAATTGCGCGATCATAGGTTATTTACACGATTTGAAATTCTTCACGGTTTCGGAAATATTTGACTTGTCCGGTTTAGCTAGCTTGATTAAGACATAATCCTCGTTTGGACGACATTTGATTCATTCATTTGTAATTACTTTCATTCCTTCGGTTGATTATTATTATTTTTTCAATTTATATATTAATATAATTCTTACATATTTGTAATTTTTCTTTTTGAAGAAATTATTTTTCTGTTAATAATTTTAAGAATTTTAAGCATGAATACATTGTGACGTTATAAAATTTAATATTTCATTTTTTAACTCACAAATTGTTTATTTGTTTCAAACTTTTAAATTATAAAAAAATAAGAATAAATAAATAAAAAGAATTTAATATATATTATTAATTAATCTCTAAGGTAACACGACATTCCAAGACTTGGTCAAAATTATGTAAATTTAAAATTCAAGAAATTAACTGTAATCATTTTTTTATGTAATTGTAGGTCGAGTCAACATTTTACGAATTTGAACAAATAAGAATATTGCTGAGGATTTTTCCTGTGTCTTGAAATCCATTCAGAAGAATACTTTTGTATTTTCCTGTTTTAATTATTACAAAATTACTTTTCCTGATTTAAATTTCTTCTGGTCGAACCCGAGGATTCAATTAGTTCTATGGAATGCCGAATTTATCCCTGTTGCCGTTCTGTCCTGTGTTAAATATCGACTTCGTCACCTGGAGTGATATCTAAAAATTAATTAACCTTGAAAGGCTTCACCATTTTCCTATGGAACTCTTATTGCTCATGGGCCCATATTTTGAATTATTTATACAGTAGAGACTATATCTTTTTGAAATGGTTGGATTTCATTATTGGACCAAGTTTTGTGGATTTCAGTAGTCATTATGTTTTATAATCCTAATTTTGGAAGAGAATGTGGTGATTTGCCATCAATTGGACCGAATTTATAAGAAAATTATTTAATTCAGAAGAAATTGGTTAAAATTAAGATTTAATTAGAGACTTTCTTTAAAATTTAACGTAAAAAGTATTGTAACGAAGGCATATTGCACGAGCAATTGCCTTAGTCGTCGCATTGCCATTAGAGTGAGTGAGAAACGACGGCGCGCGCACAGCAGTCTCT
Organism: Leptopilina myrica (nomen nudum); assembly: GCA_032872475.1. Lineage (NCBI taxonomy): Eukaryota > Metazoa > Arthropoda > Insecta > Hymenoptera > Figitidae > Leptopilina > Leptopilina myrica (nomen nudum). The sequence goes on along the minus strand of CM065462.1, from coordinate 13,018,727 downwards.
CGCTTCCCTTCTTCGCTTGCTCGTCCCACTACTCACGTGCAAATCGAGGTACCTGGCTGCATGAGAGTGGATCGTCAGATCGTCTTCCGCCTTGGCCCGAGGTGCTCTTCGGGCCTAACAGGAACGGTCTCTCTTTCTACAGGTGTTCGTCTCAGTCAGAGGTGCTCTTCTGTGAGACAAATACTATACCGGGAATTGTTCTTTCTGCCCAGGTGCTCTTAGGCCGAACGAACATTCTTTCTCTTCTCATGTATGCTTTGCAACCAACCAGGGGTGCTCTCGTGGAAGGTTGACGAGCATACCTAGTCTTTTTTTATCAATGCTGGTCATCCTGGGTGAATCGAGGCGCTCTTCTTTTCACCCATGAAGACGACAGGGGTGCAAACTCTTATCCCGGGTGCTCTCAGGAGTAGGGTTTGCACTCATAGTAAATTCATTTCTTACGTATTTCCGCATCGGTAAGAGTTTCGGTAACCGGCCGAAACTATGAATTAACCCCTAGCGGTTCCTCGGTTAATTCCTAGAAGTGCGCGCCTCGGCTTTCGTCGATGTCAAGAAATACGGAAACTTATTCTAGAACGGTTTCGCGAAAATGAATAAAAAGTTAAAATGCCTCGGAAGGCTGGTTTTGGTTAAAATTCTTATTTCTCTTTTCAGATTGGCAGCCAGGGATAATTTGGTTGACGAAATCTAAAAGCGAAGTCTCAGAGCAGCGGTATTTTTTCTAATTAGACTCATTTGTTATATTTTGTTATTTTCAAATATTAATTGTTCGAATTTAAAGTTCAAGAAGTATTATTTTCCATAATTAAGTTAAACTACATTTTAAAATACTCAAGTATTATTTTCTACAGTTTTATATATTTTATATTGTTAATTTTCTTTACTTAGATATTCATTTCTTTTATATTTTCTTATTGTATTTCTTTTAGAAGTTAATTTTATATTTTTGTTAAAATATATTTACTTTCGAAGGTTTAAATTTTGGCCTAGTCAATGCCTTACCTTTCCAAATTTATCCAATTAGTTCCCTACTAGAAAATAGAGTATTGATAATAAAGATGGCGTTTCACGCCATTATTTGCTAATTATAAAAATATATAAGGTACCCGGACTCCATCCGACGAGCGAATTCCGTAGCAAATAAAACATGATCATTACAGTATATAAAAAGAAAAAAAACAGAAAAGATAATTTATTAATTGTATTTAATTTTGAATTATTCCGATTTGTAATTTCGATTGTTTGAAAATGTAGAGTTCTTTTTTTTATTGTTACTAAATTTCAAAACGCATGGTAACCAAGGAAAATAATAAACAAGAGGAAAAAATTTTGATTCTTTTCGTGTCAGCCTTAGAGGAAAGTCCTAAAATTGTTAAAAAATTGAAATTTATTTAATTTAATTTAATTTCATGAATTAAAATTTAATTTATTTTATTAATCAATTTGTGATATCATTGGATGAAGAATTCGTGATGATTTCATGAGGATTTTCCTTGATTTTGAGCAGCTAAAGTTGAGTGACATTTCAAAATCTTTTCATAATCCCTTTTCGATAATTTAAATTCGAAATATTAAAAATATATTTTTATTTTATAAATTTCAAAATTGGATTTCCAATAAATTATTTAGATTAAAATTTTAAAAATCTTTTCCTCTTTAATACTCAAATTTATTTTTTTATGACAAGTCTTGGAATGAAAGAATCTTAACATTAATTAAATTGATTAATTATAAAATATTGTTTAAAAATTGTAAAATAACCTTAAGAATTTATTAAATTGCTAAAATAAATACTACATTTTTTTATAAATTAATCGTCTATTAATCTTTTCAAATAAATCAAGAACTACCCCCTCTACTATTATCCAGTTCGGGACAGAGCTAGCTAAATTTAATTGTTGGAAGATTAATTAATTTAATTCTTATTTGTCATTTTTTTTGTCTATTAATTTAGGCCTTATTGAGCTTCTGATTATTTTCAGTTGTTAATCATATATATATATTTTTTTATTTATCAAATTTTCTAACTCCAACTTTTATTTAATCTAAGAGGATCTAAAGCCTGACTATTTATATTGATCTGTTTTAATAAAAATAAAATCTTCCATTTGTAACTATTCTAATTCAAGAATGAAATAAGCGGTTACAACATGGTTTATTTATTAATACTATAAATTTTTTAAATAAAAATTTCTTTTTGCTTTAACGAAATATGCATATAGAATTTCATTTAATATCAAAATTTTCTCAAGTAATAATTCGATTATAATATAATATTATTAAATTTATTGGATTTTTTTCTTAATCAATAATAAACTTCCTTAATGACTCACAATTTACTTTTTTTAAATTTACATAATTTTTTTACTCTATTTTTAAATAATTATTTCTTCTGTTTATTGAATCCAACCTTTTCTTAGTATTAGTGCACGGAAAAATGTAAGGTACACATGCTATACCTTTCAAAAAATGGATCCAAAAATTAACTTCACTTCATATAAAACCAATAGGAAATAATAAGTGTGATGTGAATTGAATAGTAAAATTTTTAGACAGGGATAGCAAATGCACCGAGAAAGTACAGCAAAGTATGGGAAAGGAAAAAAGGGTAAAAGAGTATAATTAAAGTGCCCATCACTTTGATGAATCATGCTCAAATTTTCTTTTCGACGCGAAAGCGCTAATGTGTTAAATACAAGTTCCAACAAATTGTTTGATTTCTTTGAGCTAATCTATATGAGCTATATCACGTGAGATTTTAGTCCAACAATGGAACTTTTCAAAACTGTCTAGAGCGTGAAATTTTTAATATATATTAATATTTATTATATTATATTATTGCTTCCTCATATAGAGGAAGTATTGTAATAACAAAATTCTTCATGTTCGAATTTTTGAACATATCTTTATGTTATTATAAAAATGAAAATTTAAAGATCCTTACGAGTCAATAATTTAAAAAAACACATTGGTTTTAACGTTTCAACAGCTCTGCTGCCCTCTTCAGAAACTATTATTTATTTGACAGAAAAAAAATAAATTAAAATACATTATTAAAAAAAAATTTTTTTTTACATTGCTAAAATTAAGATAAAATTATTTATAAACATATTAGTGAAAATTATTACCGATTGTAAATTATTAAAATTGTTTGAAGAGTCTCATAGAAGACGTCTTCGCCGTGGCGATTACAATTAGACACTGATGAATGAAATATATACAATTTTCGTAGTATACTCTATCGGCACAAGGTGAATGACCGTGATAGCGAAAAGAAAACAAAATAAAGCAAACACAGGAAACGTCAAGGAAAGTTAAAACAGATTAGAAGATTGTGAATATTTTATTTCATTAAGAAAGTGATTATAAGTATTGTTAAGATTTTGTACATAATCTTTTTTGTTAATCGGTTTTTTTGTAAATTAATATAGATCATTTCTGATATCAATCTTCTATTGTAATTGTTTTCCTTATCTAATATTGAAAAACCATCCCAATCAAAATTGTGTTTGAAAAAATGATTGTGTGTAGCGATCACATTGGACTTAGATTTTTTATGTTCATTGATACGAACACCCACCATTCTCTTTGACTGACCAACATAAGATGCAGAACAGTTTTTACAATTGATTTTATAAACCGTATTAGTAATTTCAGATTTTTTATTAACATCTTTTCCTTTTTTAATAAAATTATGGTTCATATTATTATTTTTGCAGGGAATGGATAAAATGCTATAGTTTCTAAGAACTGAGGAGGTTTTTTCAAATAAGTTTGGAACATATGGTGGGAAGACCTTAGGTACTATTGTATAAAGTTTGTCATTCTCAACACTAGAGGGTTGAGTATGTAACGAATTATCATGTGTGAGGGTGAAAAAGTCGTTGTCACGTCGTTGAGTATGATCGTGTGAATTCGACGAAAAAACGAAATTTCACGATGTTCGCAGAAGTCGCGCTGCGACGAGCTCTGTGCACCCGTTAGTGGGGTAAGTAATGTAAAACTAAAATTGAACACGAGAGTGTGAATTATAAGTCACAATCGTCTTATTACAGTTTTTGTTTGAATTGGAACGGTAAAATTAAAATCGAACCTCTTCTGGTCTGTCGCAACTTCTCTTTTTCGTTTACAATGCGATACTGTAAATTTACATTTTTTACTGTAAATTTACATCATTATATATTAGAAATTTACAATATTATTTACTATCATTTTACAGTGAATTAATTCTTAATTGCAGTCAGAATTTTTTCTAAATTTATTGTAAATATTTTCTATTTTAATTGTAAATTTTCATACCTAGTTAGAAACTTAATTTTTCTGTCGCAATAATTTAAAAACGTTTCGTAACTAATTTTTAATAATTTTTCATATATTCTTTTTATTTCACAAAACATGTTATATTACACAATTACTTATTTTTACAAATAATAACAAACACTTATAAAAATAACAAAATATTATTATCATGTGCCAGATTAACCCTTTAAGGACGAGACGGACACATTTTAGAGACAATTTTTTACGGTAGTTTTTTCGTGTCTTAGGAACTTCAAAAAATCCGTCAAAACTATTCCTTACATCATGGACATCGCTCTTTCAAAATCTGCACTCAAAATTGAAAAAAAATCAAAAACCAAAAAGTTACGGCCATTTAAAAAAAACTATGTTTTCTGATATTTTTTTTCCAAAAATGAATTTTTTCGATGGGTTTGAGTGCGAAGAAGTTCGTAAAACTATGAAATATCGCGTCTAAAATGTTCAAGGTTTCAGATGGTACAGTTTATTTGCTTGCAATTCAAGATGGCTGATAACGAATATAAAATTAGTCTTCAAAAATTTAAAATGGCGGATCCAATATGGCGGACGAATTTTCGAAAAATTTATTGGATTCGATTAATATTTATTACTCGGGGGTTTTTGGGGTCGCTGATTACGAATATGAACTTAGTTTTTAAAAATTTTAAATGATGGATTCAATATGGCGGACAAATTTTCGAAAAATTCATTGGATTCAATTAATTTGTATTACTCGGGGGTTTTTGGGGTCGCTGATTACGAATATGAACTTAGTTTTCAAAAATTTTAAATGGTAGATTCAGTATGGCGGACAAATTTTCGAAAAATTTATTGGATTTGATTAATATTTATTACTCGGGGGTTTTTGGGGTCGCTGATTACGAATATGAACTTAGTTTTCAAAAATTAAAAATGGCGGATCCATAGAGGTGTATAAAATGTCCGAAAAGTCTAGATGGACCGAGTTGGAGTGTTCTCGATGTATGGGGTACACGAGTGCTTTCCAGTTCTCTAAAAATTCAGGTACCTGAAAAGTCTGAGAACTGGAACGATTTTGAGTATGCAAATCTTTTATAATTTGTCGAATATGTGTAACTATGTATTCTTTCAAAATTTTTACAAAATTATTCATTTAAATATTTCCAACTTTCATAGTCCAAATCGCCCCGACCCGAAAAGTGAAAAGCCTGAAATCATACTAACTTTGTAATGAATATGTTAATTATTTTTTCGTTAGAGCGTCTACGATTTTGTAATCCTGTTAATAATTAAAATTATTATATTTATTATAAATTATCATATTATTTATTTATACAATAATTGTTAATTATTATATATTAAAAATCATTAACAATAGTTTGCATATAAATAATTATAATTTATAATAAATATAATAATTTTAATTATTAACAGGATTACAAAATCGTAGACTTTCTAACGAAAAAATAATTAACATATTCATTACAAAGTTAGTATGATTTCAGGCTTTTCACTTTTCGGGTCGGGGCGATTTGGACTATGAAAGTTGGAAATATTTAAGTGAATAATTTTGTAAAAATTTTGAAAGAATACATAGTTACACATATTCGACAAATTATAAAAGATTTGCATACTCAAAATCGTTCCAGTTCTCAGACTTTTGAGGTACCTGAATTTTTAGAGAACTGGAAAGCACTCGTGTACCCCATACAACTAGGTCCATCTAGACTTTTTGTACACCTCTATGGATCCGCCATTTTTAATTTTTGAAAACGAAGTTCATATTCGTAAGCAGCGACCCCAAAAACCCCCGAGTAATACAAATTAATTGAATCCAATGAATTTTTCGAAAATTTGTCCGCCATAATGAATCCACCATTTTAAATTTTTTAAAACTAAGTTCATATTCGTAATCAGCGACCCCAAAAACCCCCGAGTACATAGTTTTAACTAAATTTGAGCATTTTTAACAAATTTCAAAAACGAGATTGTACTTCGTTTATGTATCTTACAAATGTTTTTAGTATACTAATATCGTGTGAAGACAGCAGGCCTTTGCAGAACTCTCTCGGATTTTCAATTGCTTCTTGGCTTCTATAGTATTTTTCTCTTATATGAGAGTAAGTTGGACAAATAGTTAAGAGATGATACAAGTCATCAGGAACTTCGAGATTACAATTTTTACAGTTAGTGTTATTTTTGAATTTAATAATTTTGTTCTGTAGTATTATTCGGTAATTGTCGTGAGCGAAAAAACGGAATTGAGCGACCAATTGTGTAAAAAACATTGGTATTTTGATATTTAAATAAGGAGCTTTTTGTGTAAATTGTTCGAGTGGAGGATTTACCAATTATATTTATTTGTAGCCGACGGAAGCTCGGACAGAGCTTTCAAACGAGAGAAGCAGGCTCTGGGGTATCTCTCTTTCGACATTTTTAGTATTTTTTCTAACCATGCGAGAATTCTTTTAAATAGCAGATACTCCAGTGGTAGCCTCTCAATTTCTATTCTTAGCGCGTAACCCGGGGTATACGAAGGAAGGTTCAAGATTCTTTAAAAAAAACTGTTTTGAATTTTTTCTATTTCCTCGATGTAGCGCAAACCCCAAACTTCCGCATTATAAAATAAAGTAGATCTTTCCTGTTGCAATTTTCGCTGTCGTCGTTGCATTTTCACTAGCCTTTACACATACCCCTGAATTCGAAAAAATCATACCTAAGTAATTATATTCTTTTACAACTTCTATTTTTTCTGTACCTAGGTTAAAAGACGTATGCTTTCTTTTGCCTCCTTTTTGAAATATTAGAATTTTCGATTTGTTACAATTCACAGAGAGAAAATTTTCATCACAATAATCTTTCATTAAGTTAATTTTTTTTGTAAATCTCTCGGGGATTCTGCGAGGATCACAAAGTCATCTGCGTAGGCTAGCATTATTATTTCTTTTTGTGAGTTTATAGAAAGACCGCGGGCACCTTTCTCGATAAAGTACGATTCTATATCCTTGACAAATAATGTAAACAGAGTTGGGCTTAAAGTGTCCCCTTGGAGCACTCCCAACGTAACGTTCGCCGGGTCAGAAAACCCTTCCCCTGAGCGAACCGTCATTGTGGAGTGTTCGTAAAAATATTTTATGGTTCTGATAAATTTTGCGCTTACCCCCAGTTGAAACATCTTCTCCCAAAATCTGTTATGGTTGACCGAGGGGAAAGCCCCATTCAGGTCCACAAAAAAGGCGAAAATTTTTCGTTTTGGTAATCTTAAATGAATTTGAATAATGCTATTTAGAGTGAATGTATTATCTAGGCAGCTTCTGCCTTTTCTAAATCCAGCTTGCCATTCTGGTATAGAAACCGTTTCTGCGATCCAAATTTTTAGTCTGTCATTTAAAATTGATGTGAAAAGTTTTGTGATCGCGTTCAACAGTGCAATACATCTATAATTCGATGGAATTGATTTTTCGCCCTTTTTATGAATCATGAAAGCTATAGACTCTCCCCATTTTTTTGGCATTTTTTCAGATTCTAGGATTTTATTAAAAAGATTCTGCAGAGCAACAATCCCTGCTCCTGAAAGGTTTTTTAAAAACTCATATGGTATCGAGTCTGTGCCCGGGGCCTTTCCATTTTTACATTTTCTTAAGCTCGTAATTATTTCGTCTTGGAATATTTGACTATCTAATAGGGGGTGTTGTACATCTATTAAGTTTAGCAAAAAGGGGTTACGTTCCGGGAACAACTTTTTGAGATAAATAGACCAATTATTTAAGCTGATTGAGTTTTCATGACAATCCCGAACTTTGAAACTGTTTATTGTTTTCCAGAAAGTTGAGGGATTTTTGGATGTAAATAGAGTTGACAAGATTCTGTTTTCATATAGTTGACGTTTATTTTTTGACATATTTTTAAATAACTTTTTTTCATTGTTATAATTAGCCAAAGTTTCAGGTTCAAAGTTCGCGATTTTACATTTTATTAAACAATCTTTGAGTTTTCTTTTTCGAATAACGCAGTCATGATCAAACCACGGCTTTGTTGGAATTTTATTTAATGTTTTGTTTTTTTTCATTCCTAGTTGTTCCGCTGCCGTTTTAATTGAGTTTATTATATTATTATTTAGGGAATTAATATCCAACTCTATTTCTAATTCTGCTAGTAAATTTTCAATCACATTACTGAAATCTATAGCTAACTCCTCCTCCCATTTAAAATATTCTGTTTTGTTTTTCTTTGAGTTGTAGAGTGATGTACAGTTTGTATTATCCAGAGGTAATTCAATTTTAACTGTTATCGGAATATGATCTGAAAGAGTAGCTATTGTTTTTATTTCCATTTCTTTGACGTATTTAATGTGAGTTGTATTACAAAAAGCCAAGTCGACGACACTGTTTCCGTTTGGGCCGAGATAAGTAAATTTTGCTGGATAGTCATCCGTCGACCTTCCATTCAAGACAAGATAATCATGCTCTTCAAAAAAATCGACGAGAGGTCGTCCATTTTTATTTATCACTATATCTAAAGAATCTCGGGAGCAAAATATGTTTTTAGGAATATAATTCAGAACAAGGTCATCGACTTGATTTAAATTTCCTATTCTACTATTGAAATCGCCCCCAAAAATAATTGGGCAGAATAAATTTTTTTCTTGTATTGCTGAAAATACCACCGTTAGAGATTCCTGTAAGATAGTTATTTCTAAATTTGGTGGAAAATAGAACAAGCCAATTACAAAATTTTCTTTAATAGAAGTGAACTTAACAATAATACAAAAACAGTTTTGAAATATTGTTTCATGTTTATAAAATTTTTCATTGAAAAAAAATTGCCAGCCCACCTTTAGCCCTACCCCTAATATTTTCACGAGACGCATTTTGTGTTATAAATTTTAAATCCCTCAACCATCCTGGTAACAACGACGGCATTTTCTCTAACCAAGTTTCATTCACACAGAGTATATCTCGGCTGTTTATCAAATTGGCTATGTCGTTTACATTTCGAATGCCGAAAACATTCCAGAAGTAAATATTAAACTCACTTACAATGTCATTCGTTGAGAGTTCTTTTGTGGTTGATTCCGTTGAGATTACCTCTGGGTTTGATGACTCACGTTCCTCTTCTTCCAACGATTGTTGAATAGTTGCTGTCTTCCTCTTTAGTTTTCTTGCTTTCTTGGTTCTTTCATGCTGTGTGGGGGTGTGAAGTAATTCGTGATTTGGGATCCCTCTTGGAAATTTTGCATAAGATTGCGGCGAGAACTTGTACGTTTTTCCTGTTTATTTTCTTTTATCTTTTTCTCTTGATTTTCTTCTTGATTAACTGTTTCTGGTTTTTTCCTTGACATCTTTCTGAGTTGATCTAAGTTGAAAGCTTTGTTATCTATTATGAGTTTTTCTCCCTTGATTTTAGATTGTTTATTTTGTTCTTGGAATTTTTTTTTGTAAGTAACTAACTCTCGTATTGTCTCGCGATGGTCTTTGCTGAGGTCGTTTGCTATTCCTATGTTATTTTCCTTTAATTCATTCATTTTACCATATAGCATAATTTTCCACTTGCTTGCAATGAACCGTACTAACACTGGTCTGTTTCCCTGTGTCTTTCCAAGGCGGAAAACTGAGTCTATACACATTTCTGGTATATCAAGGTTAATTTTTGCGAAAATGTCCATCACGTTTGCGATCAGATTTTTATTTATGTTTTCTTCATCTTTTATGTTGAAGAGGACTACATTTTTTGATTTTGAAGTTTCTTCTAGTTTCTGAAGTTTTTCTTTCACTTCCGATAGTTCCTGTGATAGGTTCGATTGGGAATTTTCTAAATTAACGAACTTTTGTTTGATTTCTTGTACATCCAAACCTAAAGTTTTGTTTGCTTTCTTGAGATATTTTACATCACTTCCAATCTCTATGATGTTCTTGTTGATAGCTTTCAAAATTTCTTCCGTAACTTCACTCATTTTTTTGAAAATTATTTTGGTACTCTAATTGTCAAACTAGTTTATTTAACAAGCACTAGATACACATGATGCGTTCCTGGACGTTGTCTTGGAACTAAGAATGAAGAGCGGACACTGCACTTTTGAAAATTTTTTAGATAGCGAGAAAAAAAATAAACTTCAGCACAAATTTTCTTTAGCAGTTATTTAAAGATTATTCTTTAAAAATTTGCTACGTTCTTGAAATAAACGATTTACGAAGTATATTTCTATTCTAATACAAATTAATTGAATCCAATGAATTTTTCGAAAATTTGTCCGCCATATTGAATCCACCATTTTAAATTTTTTAAAACTAAGTTCATATTCGTAATCAGCGACCCCAAAAACCCCCGAGTACATAGTTTTAACTAAATTTGAGCATTTTTAACAAATTTCGAAAACGAGATTGATATATTATAAAAAATTGACTTTTTGGCGTCATTTTTTATCCGCCATCTTGAATTTCAAGCAAATAAACTGTACCATCTGAAAGCTTGTACATTTTAAGCGCGATATTTCATAGTTTTACGAATTTATTCGCACTCAAACCATAGCAAAAAATTCAGTTTCGAAAAAAAATTTCAAAAAACATAGTTTTTTTTAAATGGCCGTAACTTTTTGGTTTTTGATTTTTTTTCAATTTTGAGTGCAGATTTTGAAAGAGCGATGTCCATGATGTAATGAATAGTTGTGACGGATTTTTTTAAGTCCCTAATACACGAAAAAACTACCGTAAAAAATTGTCTCTAAAATGTGTTCGTCTCGTCCTTAAAAGGTTAAAAAAGATTAACTATATTCCACATTTATAATTAAATTATTTATCCCGAAAAATGAGAAATATATAAAACTTACACATAAACATATTAATTAATTAAAAAATCCATTATTGTTCACTATTATGTAAAACTATTTATTTTTAATTTAAAACCACAATTTCGATCTAAAACACTATTTACACAAGAAGACTTCTACTCGCGGTCTTAGGTTCTTTGCCGAATATTGAATGTCAAAGTCGATGCGATTTTCCCATTGAAACTCAATGCAAGAATCCAATCGACTTTGACACCGCCTCAAGGCGGTGTCAAAGTCGGTGCGATTTTCCCATTGAAGCTCAATGCAAAAATCCAATCGACTTTGACACCGCCTTAAGGGGATCCCACATACCGACAATGCACACGGAAAGAAAATTATATTAAATTTTGTAAAAATGCTTCTCAATTTAGGAAAAAAATGCGACAAGGCGAAATTTTGGTATCAAAAATACTAAACAGTGAAAGGAATAATATGAAATTTAGTATAATAATATCAAATATCAAGAATTTTAATATAACTTTACTAAATTTCAAATTATTTCTTTTACTGTTTAGTAGGAAAATACACAGGATGAGACTCATTTGCCATTCAGAAATAAATAAAAACTTTATTTTTCCCAAAGTGTATAAGTGACAGCTGTTCGGTAGCACATGATATTTAATTTACTAACATTAGTTTTTCTTTAACAATTTGACCAAAATATATTTCTCCTATTGTGTATCTTTTATCACTAATGAATTTTCACTCAAAAAGAAGACATTACGTCTCATTGTTGTTAATTTAAAGTTAAAAATAATGAAAATTTGTCAGTTTTGGTACCTTTGGCGCCATCTCTTGGTTCTATGTATCACTAAACATCTGTCAGATGTGTTCTTCTTGTTGCAAATTGCTATACAAAATAGTTTACATAAATTAAAGTTTTATATTCTTGTTTTCATATAGAATGAATCTTATTATGTGTATTTTTTATTGAAATTATGTTTGTCAAATGGAAAAGTTATTTTGATTTTGTTGTTTTCAAGAAAAGGTCGTTGTAGTTTAGGCTGTTGGAAACTGCTCATATTTAACTTTTTATGAATAATTTTTTTTCAATAATTGCAACAAATAAAATACTCATCCTGTGTATTTATGTTAAAAAGTGAGTTTGTCCAATTTATAGTTTATAATATCTTATATTTTACAAGAAACGGTCGTTGCAGATTTTTAACCATTTTAGATCTGCATTGTCGGTATGTGGGATCCCCTTAAGGCGGTGTCAAAGTCGATTGGATTTTTGCATTGAGCTTCAATGGGAAAATCGCATCGACTTTGACACCGCCTTAAAGGACCTTTTGACAAAAATTTCTAAGAAATTAGGGAAAAGTTTCTTTTATTTCTTTTTATCTGAGAAATTTCACAAAACCCATAATAAAAAAACGAGTATTTGAAAAGTCATAAAACAGAAAGTCTTGTAAGACCAAACTCTTAGTTGACCGTCCTAACAATAAGAAAAACCAGATGTGACACAAACCCTACAAAACGAGAAATTATTTTCAATTTCAAATAAAAATATTTGACGGCCCAAAGTAGAAAATTTTATTTTAAACTTATTTATTAAACGTTGCTTATATGTATAATTTCAAAATACCGTTCTTTATTTGTTTTTAAATTATAGCAAGTTGATTATTATTGTAATTATAAGTATAAAATTTGGAAATATATTTTCAACCGACTTTGCAATTTAGTGCTAAATTTTGTTATAATTTCCTAGTATTTAAAAATTTCTAACAGTGTAATTACCAATGTTTTAACAGAAATGTATTTTAATAATTTTCTACAACACATGCACTAAAAACTCGTGTTTTTTCCCTGTTAACATGGCAAGAAACAGACTTTTCTAGACTAGTAACTCGCAGCGGGAAAAAAAATTTTAACCAGGAAAAAAACTCTCAATTTTCAATTTCATTGGCTCAAGTCGCTCGTGTGAAGTGTACAATGTTTTCAGAAATATTCTTTCACGATTCAGAGGTACCAACTCTTATATTCGAAATATTACTATAAATCCCTATACTTGCACGTTATGTTTAAAGTTGGCAACACTGAAAAATAATAAAATTGATAACTTCGTGTTGACAACACTGGAATGTGTAGCCAACTAACCTAAAAATTATCATTAAAAATTATTCTAAGTTGGTTTTTTGCAGTCGGGGGGCTCCGCCTCCCGAACCCCCTGACCGGGGCTCTGCCCCTGAACCCTGTCGGGGGGAGACCCCCCGAATCCCCGGCGCGATCAAACAGCTGAGTACGTTTAAATGTATATCGGTACACTAGTCTGTACCACAGTGTCTCATTTCTGACAGGCGAAACAGCTATCCAAATAAATCATTCCTCGTTCTTAAACACTTGTTGACACTCGTTTTTCTTGCATGTTTTGTAGAAAATAACATATGCACCCGACAGGGTCCAGGAGCAGAGCCCCGGCCAGGGGGTTCGGGGGGCGAACCCCCCCCGACTGCAAACAACCAACTTAGAATAATTTTTAATGATAATTTTTAGGTTAGTTGGCTACACATTCCAGTGTTGTCAACACGAAGTTATCAATTTTATTATTTTTTAGTGTTGCCAACTTTAAACATAACGTGCAAGTATAGGGATTTATAGTAATATTTCGAATATAAGAGTTAGTACCTCTCAATCGTGAAAGAATATTTCTGAAAACATTGTACACTTCACACGAGCGACTTGAGCCAATGAAATTGAAAATTGAGAGTTTTTTTCCCTGCGCAAAAGTTTTTTTCCTGGTTAAAATTTTTTTTCCCGCTGCGAGTTACTAGTCTAGAAAAGTCTGTTTCTTGCCATGTTAACAGGGAAAAAACACGAGTTTTTAGTGCATGTGTTGTAGAATAGTATATTATGCATCTAGGGTGGAATTGCGTGTTTTTGCGCCAAGCGCGATGTTTGCAAAACTCGCCTTCGCACTCGAGCGAACTCAACAATATATTGTTGATGCTTGGATAAAAGTTGAAGGATCAAGATTATACTATTTAAGAAAATAACATGTTTTGCGAACTGAATTATACTTTGGATTAATGGATTATTTACAAAATAAAAATGCCAAAAGTGATAATTTAAAAATTGGTAAAATGTTTATTTTGCCATCAACTTTCATGGGAAGTCCAAGAGCAATGGAACAAAATTTTACTGATGCCATATGTTTAGTGCAAAAATATGGAAATCCATATTTATTTATAACTATGACTTGCAATCAAAAGTGGAAAGAAATTGTTGACAATGTAGAAGCAAATGAGGATACCATAAGTCGGCCAGATATAATAGTAAGAATATTTATTCAAAAAGTTAAAGAATTAAAAATGGAATTTTTGTAAAATGCATTGATTACGCATACGTCATAAAATTTCAAAAGCGTGAATTACCTCACATACACGTACTATTATTTTTAGATAATAAAGATAAAATACGAACGGCAGAAGATGTAGATAAATTTATCATGGCCGAAATACCATATGAAGTTAATAATCCACGTTTATTTAATACTGTTAGACAATTTACGATTCATGGACCATGTGGCAAACAAAATACAAATTCACCGTGTATGAATAGTTAAACTAAAAAATGTATAAAAAATTTTCCTAAACAATTTAATGATTCCACAGATTTTAATTTCATAGGATATCCTGTATATAGAAGAAGAAATTATGGAAAAATAATAATATATTCAAAATGGCGGATATTTTTAAAAAAATTTTTGATAATTTATTTAATTCCCTTGAAACTTGTCACTCGGAGGTTTTCGGGGTAGCTGATGACGAATCCGATGTCAGTTTTTCAAAATTCAAAATGGCGGATCCAATATGACGGATAATTATTGAAAAATTTTTTTATTAGATTAAAACTTGTGACTCGGGGGTTTTCGGGGTAGCTGATGACGAATTTGATTTCAGTTTTTCAAAATTCAAAATGGCGGATCCAATATGGCCGATAATTTTTGAAATTTTTTTTATTCGCTTGAAACTTGTCACTCGGGGGTTTTTGGAGACGCTGGTGACGAATCCAATGTCATTTTTTCAAAATTTAAAATGGCGGATTCAATATGGCAGATAATTTTTGAAAATTCTTTTTATTAGATTAAAACTTATCACTCGGGGGTTTTCGGGGTCGCTGATTACGAATCCGATATCAGTTTTTCAAAATTGAAATGGCGGATACAGTATGGCGATTGAAATATTAAAAATTTATTGAATTTTCTTATAATTTGATTTTATAGTATTTTCGAGATCAGTGATTATGAATCTAATGACAGATTTTTTAAATTTAAAACAGCGAATCCAATGTAAGTATTTGGTCGCTTTTTAAAAGGCCAATTGATTAAGGATTTTGTAGCTTTAAAAAAGGCTGTTTGTTATAAATTGAAAATTTTCGATAATTTGTTGGCTTTAAAAAAGGCCGATTCAAATAAATTTATAAAATACATCCCAACCTTTGTAATTGTATTTTAATACTGCATAACTGCAATCATTTGAGGTGCATTTGAATGTCTGAATATTTTCAACTTTCTTTCTGGCGTTACAATAAAAGAGTGAGCAGCTTGGATTTTTGTTACTTAACAACTTAATTTCGCAATAAGTTCGAAGAAGAAAATGAAGTCACAAAATTACCAGATGAACTATTATGTAATGGCGATTTTATCACGGAAATATATGGAAACAACATAAATTCAAGTGATAATGACGTTCATTATCGTGAAAAGTTCTATATTAGATTACTGTTATTACATGTAAAATAAATTAACTCCAAATGGACTTCCACCACATAAACTAAAATTAAAAGTAGGAGCAATTGTAATGCTTTTATGAAATATGAATCTAGAAAAAGGTCTTTGTAATGGTACTAGACTAAGAAGAGTCTGCTACGTG
This sequence comes from Leptopilina myrica (nomen nudum), assembly GCA_032872475.1. NCBI lineage: Eukaryota > Metazoa > Arthropoda > Insecta > Hymenoptera > Figitidae > Leptopilina > Leptopilina myrica (nomen nudum). The sequence goes on along the minus strand of CM065462.1, from coordinate 13,002,746 downwards.
CCTTCAAGCGAGTCGGTCGTGTTTACAGTTGCTGTGATTTTCGTTTATTGTTCTGTCTATTGTAGTGAAATATACTGACAAGTGGTTTATAATTTAATATCCTACATATGGAATTATCAATCAATATTTTTTCACATAAATTTATAGTGCAGTGCAAATTCTGTTCGAAAGTGATATTTGGATTATAAAAGTGAAAAAGATGGAAGAAAATGATTTTAGATCGATATTAGAAGACTTTAGAGTTTCATTAAGGGAGGACTTGAGCAGAGATACAAAAAGTATTATCTCAGAGGAAGTTTCACAAATTGTGAATTTGGTGAAAAAAAATGCATCGGATATCACCAGTTTGCGTAAAGAAAATGAAAATTTAAAAGAAACAATAGTAAAGCAGGCCATTACACTGGAAAATTTCATGAAGAGAAACAATTTAATAATATTTGGTTTCAAGGACGCTCATAATGAAACACACGAAGAACTTGTAAACAATGTTAAGCAAATGCTGAGAACTCAATTAGAAATAAAAATCGAAGATCACTATATTAATCAAATTCGTCGCTTAGGCAATTTCGTAATTAACAAAAACATACTTATTTTACTTAGTTTAACTTCAGGACAAATTAAGAATGATATTTTAAAACAACGTAGCAGACTAAAGGGTACAGACATTTTTATAAATAACGACTTGGGAAGGGAGATGCAATTGGTAAATAAGAAGCTCAGAATTATGCAAAGAGAGTTGAGAAGTGCTGGACTGCGAGCCCTGGTTAAAGGTGGAGGACTTTTGATTAACGAAAAATACTTCACGGTACAGGAGATTGAAAACACCGGACTGGAAGAAGTTATCTCATTGGTTCTGGAAGAAGCGGATTCAGCCACAACACTCGCTACGCAGTGCAACGAAGTGGATAGGACGGGGGTGAAAAAGAGAGGACGTCCAACTGGTAGTACCAACAAGCAGAAGGAAAGACCAACTAAAAAATCAAAGAAGATAGAAATGCCAAAAATTATGCACGGGTTTTTATCAAAAAAGGATAATCAGTCGGATTTCATCTCATCGAATAACGAAAGTACAATCGTGAAGTATGTAGACCGCATGGATACTACCTCCCTGAAGTGACTATGCGCAAGTGAAGAAGATACTCAAAAACATCTTGAACAAAGTGAAACAGATAGCACCTCTATTCGGAGTACTTGCATACCTAGCAAAAATTTTAAAAAATTAAGCATATGCTTTTGGAATGTTAATGGATTAAAAAATATATATAATCTAGATATTTCTCAACAAAATGCTCTGCTAAAAAATGAAATAATTTGTCTGGTCGAAACCTGGAATACCTCAGAGAGGATTAATCTTCCAATTTTTTTGGATTCCTTCTTGGTATTTACAAGCTCTGCTGTTAAAGATAAGAGTAGAGGCCGCGCGAGTGGAGGCTTGATTGTTTAAAAAAAAGATGTCTTTGGCAGTGTCAAATTAATAGATAAATGTAACTTGTGGATATTTGTAAATGTGAATTACAGAAATAAACTGCTTAATATTGGAAATGTGTATTGGCCGTCCGGAGCTGACGATGATTTTTGTGTAAGTTCATTGCAAGATTTCCTTATTAATGGGATGAATCCTCAATTTAAAAATGTGGAAACAATATTGTCGGGTGATTTTAATGCGAGACTGGGAGGCCTAAACAGTTTTGAAGATGAAATTTTTGACGATTCAAAGTTAACTGGATTGAGAAGCTCTTTGGATTGCAAGATAACGAAGAGGGGAAGGCAGCTCAGTCTAACCATGGAGACACTTGGATTCGTTTTGTGTAATGGCCGTTCATTTTCGGACAGTCCAGCAAATTGCACTTATATCTCAAAAATGGGTTGTAGTGTTATCGATATGTTTTGGATAGATGTGCGTTTGATTTGTTTAGTACAAGATTTATCTGTGATAGAAGTTGTGGAAGGCTCGGATCATTTTGGTATTTGTTTGGAGTTATTTGATATTTCTTTCTCGAGTCACAATTTGGCAAAAGTGAGTATATCGTCAGAAATAATAAAATGGGATAATTCGAAAAATGTTGATTATCTTAGTGACCTTTCTAAATCGCCCCTGTTATACTACAACAGTAAAAATGTAGATTGTCTTTTCAATAATTTAAAGATCGCTGTTGTGGACAGTGCAAGAAAGGCAAATATGGTATTTGTAAAATGTTCATCGACGTCAGGTTCGGACAATTATATTGGGGCGAGAAAACCCTGGTTTGACAATACATGTCTTACGGCTAAACGTAAAGTAAATACGAGTTACAAGAGTTTTGTAAAAGATAGACAAAATAAAGAGTTGCTAATTAACTATATCGGGGCGCGTGACTCATACAAGAAAATCATAGCTCATTCTAAAGTCGAATTTAATAATCAAATTCAAGTAAAATTAAATAATGTAAAGGATAGTAAAGAATTTTGGTCTACAGTAAAATCTTTTGATTTTCGAAACATACCGCGTAATAAAGTTAATTTAAATGCATGGGTTAATTTCTATCGAGAAATTTATCCAACAAGAATAATTAGTAACCAAATTTTTGTGTCAGTCACGCACCCTTTTTTGGACTCTGACATTACGATGGAGGAGTTATGTAAGGGTTTTTCTGCGTGCAGTAATAATAAAGCTCCAGGGCCAGATAAGATAAGCAATGAATTTATCAAGAATTTACCACCGGAATGGATGCACTATGTCCTTAATATGTTTAATAAAATTTTAGAACAGGAAAGAGTCCTAAAATCATTTGCGCAATCGGACATGTTTATGCTACATAAAAAAGGGGATCCAACAGATCCTCTGAATTATAGAGGAATCGCTTTACTGAATGTGACCACTAAAGTTTTTACCTCCCTTCTCGCTAAAAGGATTTGTAGATGGGCGGAGTCGTGCGGCATTATTCCCGAAGAACAGGCGGGTTTTCGAGCCAAGAGAAGTTGTATAGATCAGTTGTTTATCCTTTCGTCTATAATAAATATAAGTTTGCATGTTAAGAAGGATTATGTTTTTGGGGCTTTTATAGATCTTAAAAGAGCTTTTGACTCGGTACAACACGAGAAATTATGGTCAAAACTGTTCAATCTTGGAATATCGGGAAAAATTTTAAGAATTATTAAAAGTTTATATATTATCGCGAGTTTTAGAGTAAAAATTGGACAACGGAAGTCTGAGATTATAGACGTTACGGAGGGGGTCATGCAGGGGGATAGTCTTAGCCCACTGCTATATATCTTATTTCTTTCAGATATTATCGTTTTCTTTGAGGAGAGAGGAGCGCAGGGTTTGAGGCTCGACTTGCGTACAGAGATTTTAATGTTACTCTTTGCCGATGACATTGTGCTGTTAGGTTGAAATTGGCACGATATTCAATTGAAAATCAAAAATTAAAAGAATATTGTGATCTCAACGGTTTACAATTGAATGTCTCTAAAACTAAAGTAATTCCGTTTAGAAAATCAGGAAACTGTAAAAAACTGAGGCCTTTGTATTGGGGAGAAGAATTGATTAAGTATGCAAATTCGAGCGTTTACCTAGGTGTGCTTTTCTCTTCCACAGGTAAATTCAAATTAGCGAAAGATTCTTTTATTGCAAAGGGCCTTATAGCGTCCGCCCGAGTTCGGAGTATTTTGTACAAAAGTAAAAATGAATCATGGTCAACCGTTATGAGCCTTATTGAAAATGTTATAAATGCTACAGCTCTATACGCTTCCGAAATATGGTGTATATGTTACGTATCAGATTTGGATTGCGTTCTGACTAGATTTTTAAAGAGTCTTTTGGGTTTGCCGTTAAATACTCCTGATCATTTTGTACGTCTGGAATCTGGTATCTCTTTCCCAAATGTAAATATATTTAAACGCATAGTGAGTTGGTGGTTGAAATTACTTGAGATGCCGGATGACAGACTTGCGAGAAAATGCTTTATAAGGTTGTGCGAGCTTGACAGTTCCAATGGCAATTTCAATTGCAATTGGGCTTCGCGGGTAAGAATGTTGTTGGAGTATTTGGGAGCCGAACATCTATGGGATCTTCAATTTAAAAATTCTAGCTTAATGAAGAATGAAAAGAAGAATCTTATAATGAAATGGGTTGATAATGAACAAAGTAAGGCTATAGAAAAAGTTTTAAATTCCAGATATAACTCTATATATAGACATCTGAGTCAGCTAAACGCGACTGAAAATTATTTAACATATAAAATGCCAATTGGAAAAATAAGAATAGTGAGCCAACTTCGACTAGCTAATACTCTTAGAACAAAGTTTAGTTATAAGCAAAACACATACACATGGAACACAGATGTTTTGTGCTCCTTATGTAGTACTAACGAAAACGAACAAATTTCGCATTTCTTGCTTCATTGTCCAATTTATAAACCACTGCGAGTAAGATATCTTTTAAATTACATAAATGAGAAAGACAGTGACGAGGAAAATGTTATAAAGTTGCTGTCAATCATAAATTCAAAACAAGTAAATGACCTCTTTTATTTTACGGTAAATGCTCTTTTATTGAGATCATTTATAATGAATGAATGAATGATCAACGGTTTTTAATACGGTACGTGTGTGTGGGTTCTGTTTGCGATATTTGTAGCGTACCCAATTATATTTGCAAACAATGTATTCATTTTATTGCAATAAATTACTACTACTACTACTACTACTACTACTACTAGACTAAGAATTATAAAAATGGAGAAATATTCCCTTCATGCAACAGTTGTTACTAGAAACTTTAAAAATGAAATTGTTATTTTACCAAGAATCACATTGACACCTTCTAATGAAGAAATACCCTTCCAAATGACAAGAAGACAAATTCCAATAAGCTTGGCTTTGCGTTAACAATAAATAAATCTCAAGGTCAATCCTTAAAAAAGTAGGCCTACACTTACCCTCTTCTGTCTTTTCTCATGGGCAATTAAATGTTGCTCTATCACAAGTAAAATCAAAAGAAAATTTAAAAATAAAATTATCTGAAGATTCTTGCATAAAAAGAGAAATAAAGAAAAAAGGAAATATTATAAAAGAAATTTATATAAAAAACATTGTATTTAACGAAATTTTAGAGTAAAGTGTAGCAAACATACAACATTAATGATAAACTTACACATAATTCTGGGTATGTATTATAGGCAGCGCTGAAATATGTCGGCAGCGCCTTAAGATAATTACACTAGCCTACATGAGTTTTGCGAATAATATCGGACCTATGGTTTCCGAAGAAATTTTTCATGCTGAACACGAATCTGGGTTCAAAAACATTCCATCACGTCACGTTTTCGAGATATTAGGGGTTAAAACCCCTAAAAACAGCGTTTTTAGCTGTTTTTGAAAAATCGTGGGGCAAAATCCTGACGTGATATAAACTTAGCTATTATCAGAAATTAAAGGCTGAAACAAGACCTTTCAAATAAGCCCTACGCCAAGTCAATCGCATGTGCCCTTAGAGCGGAGGGTGTGTTTTTCTCTAAGGGTGGAGGAAAAAATGAAAGCAGAAAGGTCCTTTTTTAAAATTTGATTGTAATCGCTTAAAACATGTTACTCGGGGGTTTTTAAGGTCATTGATTACAAATATGACGTCTAAATTAAAAAATTCAAAATGGCGGATGCAAAAAGGCGGACCACTTTTTTTAATTTTGGTCGAAATTGCTTGAAATTTATTACTTGGGGGTTTTCAAGATCGCTAATTAAAAATCTGATGTCAAAATTTAAAAATTTAAAATGGCGGATTCAATATGGCAATTTTGAAAAAAATTTAAAAAAGTGGTCCGCCATATTGGAACCGCCATTTTCAATTTTTAAATTTTGACATCAGATTTGTAATCAGCGACCTCAATAAGCCCGGAGCAAGAAGGCTAGGGACAGGAGGTAAAACTTCGGTAGTGGGGATGAGTCAGGAGCCTGCTATTAACCAGACGTTTTGTTTCGAAAAGTCGTCGACGCGATGCTTCTGCACATCACTCACACATTCAAATTTTTCTATACCGTGTGATTCACACATGGATATATGCTTTTAATTTGAGGTTAACTTTGATGTGCAATTGAGACACAACGTGCATGTATCAAAACGGATACATATATATATATATATATATATATATATATGATTCAAGTGATTAGTGAATTAAGTGTATTAATTTGGTGTTATTAAAATATTTATAAAATGCCGACAACGAGTCAAGAAAAAAGATAAACACAACACTGAAAACCAGCCCTATGATACTCCAGTACGATTCTTGGCGGCAGTTTAACCACTTCGGTGGCGTGGCGTTCCAATTGGCGTTCCACGTCCCTGGCCAAAAGTGGCGAAAATAGCGAAATGGCGTTCCAAATTTTTCTAGATTTTTTAAGAGTATAATTAATTTTAATCTACTGCAACAATATATTTCTATGTTTTCAATATCAGGGAACAAAAAAATAACAATGAAAATTTGTTTTTTTAAGATTTTCATTGTTTTTATGGACGTTGCAAAATGTCATTTTTAATACTTTTCTACGAATGGCGTTCCACTTTCGCTCAAATATTGATAAAAAAAATCAAGATCTTTCTGTGGGAAATAATATTTATTTATATCTTAGAATCTCTGAATCGTCGAATTGTGTTATAGAATCATTTGTAAATTGTTATAAACAAATTGTGTAAACAAATTGTTAATAAAGACGATGCGTTCAATGAATTTTAATAAAAATTGATACTCGGGGGTTTATGGGGTCGCTAATAACGAATCCGATATCAGTTTTTAAAAATTCAATATGGCGGATTCAATATGGCGGACTAGTTTATAAAAATTGATTGAATTCGCTTGAAACGTTTTATTCCGGGCTTTTTGGGGTCGCTGATTACGAATCCAATGTCAGTTTTGCAAAATTCAAAATGGCGGATTAAATATGGCGGACGAGTTTATAAAACAAGTTGTTCATTTTATGACCATTTCGCTTCCTCAAAATATCATAAACCAATTGCTAAATTTAATTTTAATATGTTAAGGTAATATTTAAAAAAACGCAAAATTTGAATTTTTTGTGAAAAAGAAAAATATTGATTAATTTTATAAATTTTGATGAAATGTGCACTTTGTATATATCAATCGATTCGTTTTCTTGTAAGGAATGTAATTTTGAGAATAATTTATGAAAATATTAAGAAATAAAAAAGTTATTTAAAAAAATACAAAAAATTTTTTTTTTAATTTTGAAAAAATTGTATAAAAAAAAATTTTGTGGATAAATTTGAAAATCCTTGTGTCAGATTTTAGGTATTAATGACTGCAATAAACCTGCAAAATTTCAGGGCAATCCATTAAAATTTGTTACAAATAATTTGTACACAATTTTTTGTGACATACACACACACATATACACATACATCTGGAGATTTGCTCAGAATTTAATATACATATATCCTAGATGAAAATGAGTCCATTTAACCATGTTTTGAAAAATTGAAAATCGTCACGAATGCAAAGCTTCCTTATGAGGAAGCAAAATTAATTGAATTCGCTTGAAACATTTTACTCGGGGGTTTTTGGGATCCCTGATTACGAATCCGATGTCAGTTTTGCAAAATTCAAAATGGCGGATTAAATATGGCGGACGAGTTTATAAAAAATTAATTGAATTCGCTTAAAACATTTTACTAGAGGGTTTTTGGGATCGCTGATTACAAATCCGATGTCAGTTTTGAAAAATTCAAAATAGCGGATCCAATATGGCGGACGAGTTTATAAAAAATTTATTGAATTAGCTTGAATCGTTTTACTCAGGGGTTTTTAGACTCCCGCGCAACGCAGTGATAACCTGCTTCTCAGACATACTAAACATACTAAAAGCAAGCGCTTGAAAAGCGAAATTTGTTTTAAAAAAATTAGAACGGACACTCCATGGTTATGTAATAAATGCGATACACCGTTTTGCAAAAGGTGCTTTAGCTAGGCGCATAACCATTGACCACAAACCCTTCAGTAAACCCGAGTAAAACGTTTCAAGCTAATTTACTTAATTTTTTATAAACTCGTCCGCCATATTGGATCCGCCATTTTGAATTTTTTAAAACTGACATCGGATTCGTAATCAAGGATCCCAAAAACCCCCAAGTAAAATGTTTCAAGCGAATTCAATTAATTTTTTATAAACTCGTCCGCCATATTTAATCCGCCATTTTGAATTATTCAAAACTGACATCGGATTTGTAATCAGCGACCCCAAAAAGCCCGGAATAAAACGTTTCAAGCGAATTCAATCAATTTTTATAAACTAGTCCGCCATATTGAATCCGCCATATTGAATTTTTAAAAACTGACATCGGATTCGTTATTAGCGACCCCATAAACCCCCGAGTATCAATTTTTATTAAAATTCATTGAACGCATCGTCTTTATTAACAATTTGTTTACACAATTTGTTTATAACAATTTACAAATGATTCTATAACACAATTCGACGATTCAGAGATTCTAAGATATAAATAAATATTATTTCCCACAGAAAGATCTTGATTTTTTTTATCAATATTTGAGCGAAAGTGGAACGCCATTCGTAGAAAAGTATTAAAAATGACATTTTGCAACGTCCAAAAAAACAATGAAAATCTTAAAAAAAACAAATTTTCATTGTTATTTTTTTGTTCCCTGATATTGAAAACATAGAAATATATTGTTGCAGTAGATTAAAATTAATTATACTCTTAAAAAATCTAGAAAAATTTGGAACGCCATTTCGCTATTTTCGCCACTTTTGGCCAGGGACGTGGAACGCCAATTGGAACGCCACGCCACCGAAGTGGTTAAAAAAAAGATGATATTATTTTTATTATTTATAAATATTTATTAATTATTTACTAATATTAAGCAAACTTAATAATAATTAATATTTAATAATTAAAAATATTTATAAATAATAAAAATAACAATTTTTTTTAAATTGCCGCCAAAAATCGGCCTTTTCCGACTACAGCGCCTAGTCAAATCTTTGCCATCTTATTTTTAGCAGTCACACAGATCTGCTGAAAACCAACGACAATTTTTTTATATTGTATTTGTAGGTTAGGTGTGCAGAAGCCTATTGCGCCGGAAACTTATTTGAAAGAAGACGCCTGACCATTCATCAGCTGAGCGCTTCAGCATTGCCATACCCTCACTACCGAAGTTTTACCTCCTGTCTCTAGCCTTCTTGGCCCGGAGTAACAAATTTCAAGCAAATTTTGACCAAATTTTTAAAAAGTCGTCCGCCATATTGGATACGCCATATTTGACGTCATATTTGTAATCAGCGACCTTAAAAACCCCCGAGTAACAAATTTCAAGCAAATTTGACCAAATTTTAAGGAAACTTGACCAAATTTTAAAAAAGTGGTCCGCCATATTGGATCCGCCATTTTTAATTTTTTAATTTAATGATAATTGTGCATGTAAAAAGTATGCATGTTTATAAGAAAAAAGTAATAGTTGGTTAGAACGCTACTGCGCATGGTAAGACGAAGAACGAAACCAACAATTTATCTATAATAATATAGTATTTTAGACCAATTTATTCCTCATTTCTTATTCGATACAATATTTGTTTAATAAAAATGTCAATTATTATAATTAAAAACAATTAACTTTAAAAATATTTTTTTTCTTAAGCGTTACATCATTACATTCAAGTAATTGATTACTTCACTAATATCAAATAAATATTTTCTGAATTAAATAGCTTTATAAATGAATTTACAAAAAAGAATTTGCATAAGCTTTAGCATGGAAAAGACTAGAAAATGCCTTGAATTTTACATTTATCATTTTCTGGTAACTATTTGCTTCAAATACATTTTACTGGATCTAATATACTTTATTTGAATTAATTATATTAATTAACTTATGTATGAAAGTCTATATATTACATACATATATATGGGATGGGAAGAAGAAATCGCCAAGCGCGCCATCGAAAGGAATAATACCAGTCAGGTAGCAGTGTGTGACCCAGAGGCGTTCACTGCTACCTGACTAATATTATCCTTTGCAACCGCGCTTAGTGAGTTATATATATATATATATATATATATATATATATATATAATATACACGGAGAAAAAGGGATTCTTATAATATAGAACTACAAATCTGATGTGTTGTTGCAACAATTCTGTTTGTTCTCTTAACAAATTAATTGTTGATTATTAGTGATTGTTTAATTAATTAATGTTTAATTGATAATAGGCAGGTAATCAATTGAAATTATTGAAAATTAATATTATGCAAGTATTGAAAATTATTATTCGAAGTAGGCTTATGTTATTTAAAAAACTTATATTTACTTGACTTTTTCAATTCACATCCAAAAATAATAAATAATTGTTGATTATATTGAAATGTATTGTAAGTGAAAAACTTAAACTGAGAAAAAAAAAATTTTTATTCAAAAATAAGTAGTTAACCAAAAAATATGTTTGAATTAAACATATTTTATAATTGAATTAAACATAATTTTAATTGAATCAAAATTATTATATTTAATTCAAAGATAATTTTTGGTTAACTGTATATTCAAATATATTGTTTTCTTAGTATAATATTTCTATACAGAATGGTAAATAATTTTTATGTACAGAATTTTATGTACAAAAAATTTGGAAGTACTAGAGATATCTAACTGTTGTATAAGTATACCTGCTTTTACCTTCAAATATACAATTTAAGGACCAGTTATTGGGGAAATCCTATAGCCTCTGTGGTCATATGGCTTATGTTTATAAAATATGATTCTCACTTAATAGTAAATTATTTTTGGATTCTTATTTGGAAAATTACAGTGCTGCTCAATAACTTTTGCCCACCCTACAGCGATTGAAGACTTTACAAAAAGTTTTGTATTTTGATTACTATTGAAGTTACAAAGCTCAAAAAAATATTATTTGAAAGCTTATTTCCTCAGCTTTAACATTGCATAAAATCGAAATTAAAAAAATATTTTTTTAATGAGTAAATATTGTTATTGCAAAATAAAATTTTCCGTTTTTTTTTGTTTTTTTAATGTGATACAGTTTCATTGGAAATCATCACAATTTCATGACAAACAGATCATTTGAAAGATAGTTTTATCACCTTTAAAATGAATTTAAAAAAATTTTTATTTTTAGTATTTTTAAGAAAAATATGAATCTTTGTTTAAAAAATTAGACTTTTTCAATAGTTGATATCTCAAAAACAATTACTTTAAGAAACAAATTTTAAGAACATAAATTGTTCCATTCTGTGCATAGAATTAAAAAGAATTACTCATTAAAAAATTTTTTTTTTACATTTTTTAGATTTTAAAGAAACTCGCTTTTTGTACACTCACAATAACGAGGAAACGTAATTAAAAATCTCTGTTGTCCCATTTTTTGTGCTTTCCTGGCAGTTATGGGAACTATAGACTTTGCGTAGTGGCAGATGATATATCCAGCCCCTCAATTATTTAAAAATTTCACTATAAACATAATTTTTTATGTACATATTACTTCTACTATTTTCCAAATATATTTTTACGGAATCAAATGAACGTACCCTTGATAATGCAACATAAATCTGACCGTGATTAAAGACATCTCTTCTTAAATCAATAAATATTCTGTTAAATGTTTGAGATTTGTTAATAGTCATTGCGAAAGCCAATTTTATAGGAAATTGTCTTCTTTTAAAAGTAAACGAATATAAATTTTCACAATATAAAGTTACTCTATGTAAAAAGGCAGTATTTCCACTCTTATCTCTCGTTAATATTTAACATTTAATAACATTATGTGATAAATCTAAAACAAGCAACTTTGTTCGATTACACAATCCCTCTTTAATACTAAGAGTTTTAATAAGCACTACAACAGAAATAATTCTTAAATGAAATTCATGAAGTGTCAAAGATGGCGGAGAGAAAGTGTTTAAATATTTTCGTAAGAATACATCAGTTAATTTTTTCATTATCACAATTTTCAGTATATCAATACTTTTATATATTTTTTCACCTTTACTGTCTAAAAGAAGCACCACTCTCTTATTAATATCATCAACATCAACGTTTCTAGGTGCCAAAATAGCACACTCCGACATCTCCTCAAATTTATTTTTTTGTATCAACAGACTATACATTTCTTCAGCAATATCTACATTCCCTTCTTGAATAATATGTTCTGGTAATATAACATTATCATCTGCATCATTTAATTCACCACTGTAAAATGGAATGGGTATGCCCTTAAACTTTATGAACAGTTTTTCCATCAGGATGCAGAGTCGCAGCTATACCTGTAAATGCAATGTTGCAAACATTTATTCCTTTAATTCTTAACAAATGCCATAGCGTAATGTATAAAAATGTTTTTCTTGATCCTTCACAACCATCAACATATAAGCACTTAGAACCATCAAAAGAATAATTCTTGTGAATAATTGGCGAAGTGAATGAGGCGTCATCCATAATGCAGCTTCTTCCATTGTCCAAATCCACTCACTATCATCTTCTACAAGTCCTAATGCCAAACAAGCAGTTGTAAAAGATTCATGAACAACTCCATTAACTGTTCTTAAACTTCCAAAAGAAGTTGCTCCTTTCAGGATAAGTAACAATAATCTAAGGTGAAATAACTCCAATTGGTGTGGATTAACAGAATACATTCTGCCAAATACTTTTTCTTTACGAATTCTTTGTTTCCATTCAAGAGATTTTGTTATCCATGTTTAATGCTCTGGTATTTCCAAATAATAATACTTTTGAGCATTACTATCTCGTTGGTTAAGTTTAAAATAATCCAGAAGTTTTGTATTTTTATTTAAATCGAAATAAATTCCGTTACTATCTTTTTATTCTGGAATAATAACATTCTGTTCAGTTGGTAAATGTTGTCACGTGGATTTTTAATATCCCCGTCATAATAATAATTACGGGATTCGCCGAAAACTTATTTCCTTTTTTTACATATAAAATAAAGAATCGAGAATTAACAAAAGAAGAAACTTTTTCTTAAACGTTTATTAAAAATTCATTAACCAAGCTCGGACTCAAAATGCACATCTTGTAAGAACTTAATTTTGAATCATCATTGTAAATATCTTCTCTACTATTTGACTGGTAGGAACAACAACAATTTTTTATTGTAAGAATTTATATTTTCTTGTTGGAACGAGAAGAGCCACACTTCTGGAAAATATAATCATTGTATTTAAATTCAAAAATACCAAAGAACCCGCAACAAGAATCCAGTCCATCAAAATGTATTGTCGAAGACGAATTCCTGGACAACCAGGTCCAAGGAAAGTATCGAGAGCAATATTGGTGCTGCCATCTTCATGCCACAGGGCGTACCATAGTGGGCATGAACGAGTCTCGGTGCACGAGACCGGCACGTCACGAAGGTTGGGTCAGTTCGAGCTTGGTACTAAAGACGCGAAGTACACGCTTTCCTCCGGAATATCTTTTGCCGAAAGAAGTAATTAAATTAAAAAGAAACTATGGAGTACTTGGCAGTGATCGCCAAATTAAAAGGTCAGTGATCATCCTCACTATGTCTGGCTGACGCCTCCTGGACTACCAGGTTCACCAGGAAGCCGGAAGATCGACTGGTTTCACCGGTCATTGTAACGACGCACAGAAATGCGGATTCTCTCTCTTTCTATTTGTGAATAGTTATAATTAATGAATTTAAAAATACAATAAGTGGCATTGAATTTTGTAGTTTAAATTAATTTGTTTTCGAGTCAGTGCCTTTTCTCTTTCCTCACCACGAAAATTCACGGCCTTGAGATATTTATCAAATAAAGTTTGTGCGTTAAATTGTGAGCTCGGAAAACGAGCTAGCCCGGAAGTGCTCACAATTTTACACTACGGCTGCGGAGGTCCGGGTAGAATCCCTACCTAGCGCTGGAGAAGTTCTCCTAAACGGAAAACATAAAAATTTTAAAACGAAAATAAACAAACTCGTAAATGTTTAGTGAAACATAAGAAAAAGAAGTAAAAAGGAAATGTTAAAAAAGTTAAAAGTTCTTTTTGTTTATTTTGGATTAAAATGAGAATCCGTGCTTCTGGTGAGTACAATAAATATTAATTCTATTTGTAAATAGATTAATATACAAAAAAAAATATACAAAATTTAAACTACGGAATTTCCAAAAGTAAGAGAGAAATTTCCAGAAACTTATGATTTTTTTTTAGAAATTTAAGAAGATTTAATAAACATTTAAGAAATTTTTTTTCATGACCTACCAAGTGCAATAAACAAAAAGCCGGAAGTTGAAAGAAGGAAAAGAAAAAAAAACCAAAAGAACTTTGGAAACGGTTTTGGTAAAAATAAATCAAAAGAGAAAAATAATAACTAGAAATTAGGATTAAAAGTTATTATAGATTTTGGTAAATTACCGAAAAAGAAAGATAACTTACCGGTAATTTAAAAAAATTTGGGATTTTTAACGGTATTTGACCCTCCGATAAGTAGAAACACCAAAACATGGGAAATCCTAAACCTAAAATTGGATTTCCAAACAAGAGAAAGAACGGTGCCCAAAAAGGGCCAAAATTTGCCCATGAGGGAATTGTAAGAGCATAATAGTTTTCAACAGTTTGAACCCTGCTGAAACCGAAAATGATAGGTAAAAAGTTGTAAAGTGGAGGAAAAGGGGTGAAAAACTACCCCTACGTCCAGAATTCCAATAAATTATGAAAATTCATAACATCTAAAAAAATAAGTCCAAATCGCTTGAAAATTGTTACTCGGGGGTTTTCGGGGTCGCTGATTACGAATATGATCTTGGTTTTTCAAAATTCAAAATGGCGGATCCAATATGGCGGATGACTTTATAAAAAAATGATAAGATTCGCTTGAAAATTGTTACTCGGGGGTTTTTGGGGTCGCTGATTACGAATATGAGATTGGTTTTTCAAAATTCAAAATGGCGGATCCAATATGGCGGATGACTTTATAAAAAAATGATAAGATTCGCCTGAAACTATTTACAGGAGAGTTTTTGGGGTCATTTGTTTTTAATCTACATGCAACGTACCATTGAATAAATCCATTTCATAACGAGAATATTTCTCTCTTATATCCACTGCAGTTCAATTGTTTTTTATCTGCATGTAACGAATTTTTAACTTTGCTCTTCTCTTAATGAGAATGTTTCTCAACAGAAGCCTTGCGTCTTATCTTCATTGATTGGATGCAACACACATCTTACCTTAACTGGTCAGATGCCTTGCGTCTTATCTTCATTGATTGGATGCAACAAACATCTTACCCTAACTGGTCAGATGCCTTGCGTCTTATTTTCATTGATTGGATGCAACACACATCTTACCTTAACTGGTCAGATGCCTTGCGTCTTATCTTCATTGATTGGATGCAACTTACATCTTACCTTCATTGGTCAGATGCCTTGCGTCTTATCTTCATTGATTGGATGCAACACACATCTTACCTTAACTGGTCAGATGCCTTGCGTCTTATCTTCATTGATTGGATGCAACAAACATCTTACCTTAACTGGTCAGATGCCTTGCGTCTTATTTTCATTGATTGGATGCAACACACATCTTACCTTAACTGGTCAGATGCCTTGCGTCTTATCTTCATTGATTGGATGCAACTTACATCTTACCTTCATTGGTCAGATGCCTTGCGTCTTATCTTCATTGATTGGATGCAACAAACATCTTACCTTAACTGGTCAGATGCCTTGCGTCTTATCTTCATTGATTGGATGCAACACACATCTTACCTTAACTGGTCAGATGCCTTGCGTCTTATCTTCATTGATTGGATGCAACTTACATCCCAAAAACCCGCTTGTAAATAGTTTCAGGCGAATCTTATCATTTTTTAAAAAAGTCATCCGCTACATAGGATGCGCAATTTTCAATTTTGAAAAACCAATATCATATCCGTTATTAACGATCCCAAAAACCCCCCTGTAAATAGTTTCAGGCGAATCTTATCATTTTTTAAAAAAGTAATCCGCCATATTGGATCCGCCATTTTGAATTTTGAAAAACCAATATCATATTCGTAATCAGCGACCCCAAAAACCCCCGAGTAATAATTTTCAAGCGAATCTTATCATTTTTTTATAAAGTCATCCGCCATATTGGATCCGCCATTTTGAATTTTGAAAAACCAATATCATATTCGTAATCAGCGACCCCAAAAACCCCCGAGTAACAATTTTCAAGCGAATCTTATCATTTTTTTATAAAGTCATCCGCCATATTGGATCCGCCATTTTGAATTTTGAAAAACCAAGATCATATTCGTAATCAGCGACCCCGAAAACCCCCGAGTAACAATTTTCAAGCGATTTGGATTTATTTTTTTAGATGTTATGAATTTTCATAATTTATTGGAATTCTGGACTTAGGGGTAGTTTTTCACCCCTTTCCCTCCACTTTACAACTTTTTACCTATCAGTTTCGGTTTCAGCAGGGTTCAAACTGTTGAAAACTATTATGCTCTTACAATTCCCTCATGGGCAAATTTTGGCCCTTTTTGGGCACCGTTCTTTAGGAAATTTTTTGAAATTTACCCAAAAATTGGAAATTTTAGTTTATATTCAGGTAATTAGTTTCCAGGGTTTTGAAATAGTAAAAGAATACCGATTAATAACGAATTTGAAAATTTTAATCGGTAATCTTTCACACCAAGTCGAGGAAAGATTGGAAATTTAAGAAATATTAAGAAATATTTAGTAAGTTGTCAATTTCTTAATAACTTAATAAAGACTTTAAATAAATAAACAAAAAGTTAACTTGACAGAAGAATTTATTTATTTAGGAAACATTTTTTTTCTCGCGGAAATTTTTGGGAAACTTTCCTGAAATTTAAATAATTTCAGCGTTTTGTGGTCAACGGTCGTCCACAGCAACCGAGAATACTAAAACGCGGTAAGAAAGTAAATAAAAACAGACAATTCATGAGGTGACAGAAAATAAAGAAAGATTTTTGTTTGAAAAGAGAAATTTTCGGAAAAATTTTCTGAATTGAAACAATTTTTTGGGAATTTGTGAAAGATTTAAAAGAAGGTTCCGGGAAGTAAATTTTTTTTCTCTAAGAAATAATTGTTTGGTTTAACGAACAAAATTACAAAATAAATTGTAAAAATGAGTACCACGGAAGAGCGTGAGCGGAACAGAAACACTTCGGGCGCCAAGAACCAGGAGGAAGGGGAAGAAACAGCGACGGGATCTCTGGTAACCAAATCACTAGCCCAAGCGACAAACACGGTAGGGTTAAATGCCGGAAATGACCCAAATACCCAAAATACAAACGGGAATAATTTAATCGCGAAACTCGGAAGCGAAGTAAAAGCATTCGACGAAGTCCTAAAGCAACTCGAACTTCACGGATGCAGCACGTCAGGCTCGCCTGAAGTACTTGTATCACGACTAGAACGATTAATCGCGAAGTTGCAGGGTCGACTAGATGTCCCATGGTATGACAGCGACGAAGCTTTTAGAATACCCGAAACAGGGTTGCAAACCTCAACCCCCACTACACCTGGATCGGCTCGATTTGTCCCGCTTCCGGAAAGTCCAGTAGTAACCGAAACACAAAATATTTATATAGACAGTTATTCAGATAGAAGACAGCAACTCTCCAGACAGAAAAATTCTTACACCGACTTTCCCTCACCAAACCCGCAATACGTAAATGTAAATACAAACCCGCGGGGAAATTACGTATTTGAATCGCGCGCGGAAAACACAGAAACTCAGGAACTGCGCAAATCAATTATAGCAATGCCAGAGCAAATAACGGCCTTGACGAACCTAGTTACGGAACGCGTTCTAAGTAATCAAATGGCAACGAGTATTTGTCCGACGTGCCACACGACAACCAAGGTATCGAGATCGCCACCCGTATATAATCAAGGACACTCGGGTAGATAAACGGACGTATACGGACACCCGTTTCCCGAAATACCCAGAGGATCGCCTATGCATCCGACAGTCCTGACAGTAGATTTTGAAAATCGGGACGCACGATTTAATGGTTTGAGTTGGAGCGGAAACCATAGACAATTTCCGCCCCCACTATTATCAAACCAGACCAATTATTTAGAATCTAGACAACACGAACAAAGGTTAACAGAGTACCAACAGACTACAGACCGGTTCCAGCAAGGACCGTACGGGCACGCGAATAGAATATACAAATGGGATTTGTCTCCAACCCAAACGGACAGTGGGAACCGACGAATAGATTTTCCCAAGAAGCAACAAATTAGTATAGGAATCCCCGAAACGTCACGAGAATTGTGGATAGCTGGCAAATAAAATTTAATGGCCAAAAAGGTACCAGTATCGAAAATTTTTGGTGGCGAGTGGAGAAAGGTAGGGCTGCGTCGTTCATGACAGATGAGGAACTTCTTGTAGCCATGCCCTTCCTACTCACTGACATGACGGCACACTGGTACCGCCAAAATCGCCACAGGTGGCACACCTGGGAAGAGTGCAAATACCAATTACAAGTCAGGTTCGGAGATTCTAGGTTCAAAGACCATAAAAAGTGGTTAAAAATCGCGATCAACCGGCTGCAAGAGGCGAACCTTACGATCAATCCAGAAAAGAGCAAGTTCGGAGTAACATCCGCCCGGTACTTAGGATTTATCGTGAATCACGAAGGCTTACAAGTAGATCCGGAAAAAGTAGAACCAATTACGAAATACCCTGAGCCAAAGACGATCAAACAACTTCGACGTTTTCTCGGAATGGCGTCGTGGTACGCGCCAACCCTAACATATCCTGATTTTACGCTACGTTTGAGCTGCACACCGACGCGAGCGATTTCGGCATAGGTGCAGTTCTTACTCAGCGTCAAGACGGAAAAACCGGGCGATCGCGTACGCGAGCCGAAAGCTCACGGGAGCCGAACGAAAGTACTTTGTTACCGAGAGAGAATGCCTAGCGGTAATTTGGGCAGTAAAGAAATTCCGCCATTACCTCGAGGGGTTTCATTTTACCGTCATCACTAACCACAGCTCACTACGTTGGCTACATAACCTGCATAATCCAACGGGTCGGCTGGCTCGGTGGGCGCTCGATTTCCTCGAGTACGACTTTGAGGTGGTGCATAGGAAAGGGTCCGAACACCTATTCCCAGATGCACTCTCAAGAATGTACGAAGAGGAGGCAGCGCTGCCAGTAGCCGCCTTGACACCGTTTGTAGATCAGTGGTATTGCCAGTGTGTGAGAGAGGTTAATGAAGCTCCGAGGAAATTTCATGGCTGGAAAGTAACGGACGGTTGACTATACCGATACCGCCCAAATCCGCTAATCGACTCGATAATGGACGATATAGATGCCTGGAAGTTAGTGATACCGGCCGAACAAAGGCAAGAAGTATTTAACAAAATCCATCACGAACCTCAGGCAGGACACCTAGGAATCGAAAAAACGTACCGTCGAGCAACATCACTCTACTATTGGCCGGGAATGTATCGCGATATAAAAAGTTGGGTCGGTACATGCAATGTTTGCCAGAAAATCAAACCCGACCAAAGACCCGCAGCAGGCTTAATGGGAAGACGGGTAATACAAAAACCATGGTCAGTAGTAGCCACCGACGTCATGGGTCCCTGGCCCAAAAGCGCTTTAGGTTTCCAATATGTAGTGATCTTTGAATATTTGTATACGCGATGGATAGGAATAGCTCCAATGCGTAAAGCCAACGCGGAAACCATTATCAAAGCGTTTGAAGACTTAATTTTTAATCGATGGGGAGCGCATCAAGTTTTAATCTCTGACAACGGAACAGAATACGTTAAGCAGGTTTTCGATTATTTGACCGAGGCATACGTGATTAAACATTCGTTCACACCGGTATATCATCCGCAGTCCGACCCGGTAGAGCTGGTGAACCGAGTTATAAAGACCATGATTGCCGCATACGTCTCCAAAAATCATAGGAAATGGGACGAATATCTAAAATATCTCAGATTTGCGTACAACACGGCAGTACACGGGAGTACTGGCGTAAGTCCAGCATTTTTAAATATGTGTAGAGAACCAAGAACCTACAACAACATACGCGACAAAAACAAAAAGTCATTAGACACGATACCCGACAACCCACAAGAATGGCTAGAACGGATCGAAAAACTGAAGGAATTACAAGATTTGGTTTCCTTACAAATGGACAGCGCGTTCGACCGCCAAAAGATTAATTACGACAAAAGACGTAGATACGTGTTATTCCAGGAGGGAGACCGAGTTATGTGCAAAAGACAAATCATGTCATCCGCTCGCAAGGGTATTACCCGAGGTTTCGGTGGTAAAAACCAAGGACCATTTACCGTAATACGCGTCCTAGGACCTTCGGTATACGAGATAGCCACCGAAAATAGTAGGTCACTGGGTAGGTTCCCAATTAAACTCCTTATCCCCTACAGAGAACCTAGGGAAGGGGTGTAGGAAACTTTTCTTTAAAATAACGAAATTTAATTTTTTTTGTTATAATTTTTCTTATCGGCAAAGACGTGAGACTGAGGAGCGTTGGTAACGAGAGGCTGAAGAAGTCTACCAGGCACGTCAAGCCTGGTTGCAAAACGTAAGGGAGGAACGCCGTCAACTCCATGAAGAAGCCAACATGGTGGCTCAAAACATAAAAGACGAGATATTGGAAACAACTTGGAAATTAGGGCAAGAAGCCTAGAACAAATGACATCAATTTAATCCACAGTTGGTAAATACCGCCAATCGACGGTTTTGGTGCTCCAAGTGTGGCCAACGCGGTCAGCAGGAAAAGGACTGCACCAAACTCGACTAGCTCCCTAAATTGTTAAAAGATCGTGATAACCTTTTTTTATTGACATTAGGTGAGAAATAACTATTTAGGCTAGGCAAAGAAGAAACAATTATAATTAAATATATATATTTTTTTATTATTATCTCTTAATCTCTTTCCCCTACCATTTCAGAATTAAAAAGAAGACTAATAGGGAAAAGATGAAAAAGGGTTCTTTTTGTTTACTTATATAGGAATATAGTTGGGTAATAACTAGAATGGATATAGTATGACCAAAAGTAGTTGCGTCAAATACAGAAGTTTCTTTATATTTTTACTGTCTACCATCCTACCCATAACAATTAGTTATGATCAAGTTTGATACTCATTTTTCTTTAAATTTATAATAAAAAATTTTTTTTGTTCCCTAAGAGATATGTTTAAAACAACCGAAGGAACTACCTCTATTGAAATAAATATAATTCTCTAAAGAAATTCGATTGTAATAGATTAATTTCTATCCTTCACCTTGCTTCTCCAAAGGAGAAATATGTTTCGGCTAAGCCGAGGGGAGTTGTGACGTGGATTTTTAATATCCCCGTCATAATAATAATTACGGGATTCGCCGAAAACTTATTTCCTTTTTTTACATATAAAATAAAGAATCGAGAATTAACAAAAGGAGAAACTTTTTCATAAACGTTTATTAAAAATTAATTAACCAAGCTCGGACTCAAAATGCACATCTTAGTAGTTTAATTTAATTTATTTTCGAGTCAGTGCCTTTTCTCTTTCCTCACCACGAAAATTTAAGGCCTGCAGATATTTATCAAATAAAGTTTGTGCGTTAAATTGTGAGTTCGGAAAACGAGCTAGCCCGGGAGTGCTCACAATTTTACACTACGGATGCGGAGGTCCGGGTAGAATCCCTACCTAGTGCTGGAGAAGTTCTTCTAAACGGTTCGCCGTTAACCGTGTATAAGTTCAAAGCGTGGAACTTATATACTCATCTTTGAAGAAGTATCATCGCCGCCATTTTTGCAACACTTTTCTCATTGGGTTTTTTTCACTTGCCTAGTGGCGAGAAAAAGTGTTACAATGTATAGTTAAGCGATTAACGCTATGACTTTTTTTCCCTAAAGGTTTACTTAGAATTCTCTAAACTGCCTCAACTGGACCAACATATCTATTTTCTTCATAATGATGTATTTCATTATGATTAACAGTTACCTCACCATTCGCATTTGTGATAACAATAAATGCAGCATCATGCCTTTTAAGAATATATTTGGGACGTTTCACGTCAACCGGCCCAGAGCTCTGCCCAAAATTGTAAGCAACTAAAATAAACAAACAATATGGCAAAATGTTTGTAAAATAATTCCCTATCAATTGCAAAGTGGCATAATGATTAGTCATGGCATATTTTAATGTTTTCGGGGTCGATGATGACGAATCCGGTGTCAGTTTTTCCAAATTCAAAATGGCGGATCCAATATGGCGGATATTTTTTCAAAATTTTTTGATAATTTATTTAATTTGCTTGAAACTAGTCACTCGGGGGTTTTTGGGGTAACCGATGATGAATCCGATATCAGTTTTTCAAAATTGAAAATGGCGGATAATTAAAATTTTTTTTTATTTGTTTGAAACTTGTCACTCGGCGGTTTTTAGGGTCGCTGATGACGAATCCCATGTCAGTTTTTCAAAATTTAAAATGGCGGATAATTTTTAATTTATTTAATTCGCTTGAAACTTGTCACTCGGGGGTTTTCGGGGTAGCTGATAACGAATCCGATGTCAGTTTTTTAAAATTTAAAATAGCGGATCCAATATGGCCGATAATTTTTGAAAAGTTTTTTTATTCCTTTGGAACTTGTCACTCAAGGGTTTTTGGAGATGCTGATGACGAATCCGATGTCATTTTTTAAAAATTTAAAATGGCAGATTTAATATGGCGGATAATTTTTGAAATTTTTTTTATTCGTTTGAAACTTGTCACTCAAGGGTTTTTGGAGATGCTGATGACGAATCCGATGTCAGTTTTTCAAAATTCAAAATAGCAAATCCAATATGGCGGATAATTTTAGAAATTTTTTTTTATTTGATTAAAACTTGCCACTCGTGCTAGCTTGCGAGCACCACCAGATAAATCAATTTTAAACGCAAAAATTTTTTTTGAATGGGCAAATAACCACATTCAAAATACTCAGCTTTTTTGTACAAAAAACAGCACGAAAGAGTGAAGCGAAAACTTGCAAGGAGATTTTCTCAGGCACCTGATGTAACAAAAAATCCAAGCTGCTCACTCTTTTATTGTAGCGCCAGAAAGACAGTTGAAAATATTCAGACATTCAAATGCACCTCAATCGATTGCAGTTATGCAGTATTAAAATGCAATTACAAAGGTTGGGATGTATGTTATAAATTTATTTGAATCTGCCTTTTTTAAAGCCAACAAATTATCAAAAATTTTCAATTTATAACAAACAGATTTTTTAAAGCTACAAAATCCTTATTCAATTTGGTCTTTTAAGAAGCGCCCAAATACTTACATTGGATTCGCTGTTTAAAATTTTAAAAATATGTCATTCGATTCATAATCACTGACCTCGAAAATACTGTAAAATTAAATTATAAGCAAATTCAATAATTTTTTAATATTTCATTTGCCATACTGTATCCGCCATTTCAATTTTGACAAACTGTTATCGGATTAGTAATCAGCGACTCCGAAAACCCCTGAGTGACAAGTTTTAATCTAATAAAAAATTTTTTTTTAATTATCTGCCATATTGAATCCGCCATTTTGAATTTTGAAAAAATGACATCAGATTCGCCATCAGCGTCTCCAAAAACCCCTGAGTGACAAGTTTCTAGCGAATAAAAAAAATTTCAAAAATTATCGGCCATATTGGATCCGCCATTTTGAATTTTGAAAAACTGAAATCGGATTCGTCATCAGCTACCCCGAAAACCACCGAGTGACAAGTTTTAATCTAATAAAATAAATTATCAAAAAATTTCAAAAATTATCCGCCATTTTGAATTTTGAAAAACTGACATCCGATTCGTCATCAGCTACCCCGAAAACCCCCGAGTGACAAGTGTCAAGCGAATTAAATAAATTATCAAAAAATTTTGAAAAAATATCCGCCATATTAGATCCGCCATTTTAATATTAGTAATAATTTCCGAATGATAGATTCACTTCCTTAACTATTTTGTCATATTGTTTGTTTATTTTAGTTGCTTACAATTTTGAGCAGAGCTCTGGGCCGGTTGACGTGGAACGTCCCATTTGTATAAATTTTTAACAGACTTGATACTTGAAACTATTTCTACATAAATATAGCAATTAAATATTTCCGAAAGTTAAGGACAATACAGAACAACATTAGAATTATAAACAATAAATCCATTTAGTCGTTCATACGCTTTATTATTATTTCTTCGAAGACAATGAACATAGCAATTTTTTTCAATTGTAGTTTCTTTTTGATAACTTTTTGGAAATTTTTTTGAACATTTTCTATCAATGAAACACCAATCTCCGCAAGGTCCTTGAATATTATTTTGCATTATTATTTTATGTAAAATAGGATTTATATTTTCATCAGGAATTTCTGCACAAATATAACGATCAACACTTTCAACTGTTAATATTTTAGAATTTTCTTTCAATATAACTAACAAATGAATGTGTGGTAATCCTCGCTTTTCAAAAACAAAAAAATGACTGCTTTGGACCAATGGACATAAGAAACAAACTCTTCCTTTAATGTGATTTTTTCCATGTGAGTAACTTAATTTTAATAAAAAATACACATAATAAAATTCATTATATATAAAATCAACAATAAAAAAATTTAATATATGTAAACTGTTTTGTAAGGGAGAGTAGGCTACATTGAACCAGCGTCAACAGTGAACCACTTTAATTTTCTAAGAAATGACTGAGTGGAATTTTTTCTTATTTAATATATAAATTAGTATTACCGAAAGCGACTACGTCCAAAAATTTCGAGCACGTAGGTTTATTATTTACAAAGAAAAACGAAAAAAACTGTTTTTCACGTACAAAACAAAAAATTTTGTGGAACTATAATGAATTTTTTTTATTCAAATAGGATAATTCAATATTCCGATGTGATAAAGAATTTTAAGCCTTACATAAATTTATTATAAACAATTTTTGTTGTGAACGTCATGTGAATGCAGTGAGTGCGGCATCATTGAACCACCCGAAAAAGCAAAGAATTTTCAATTTTAAGAGTGGTTAAGTTGTCTGCTCTACTAATTAGTAAGAAAAATACTAGAAGACATGCTTTCATCACAATTGTGAACGAGATAAACTCAAACTGTCACTTTACCTACCTAACCTGACATCAAAATATATTAATCTCCTATATTAACAAATAATAACTCTTTAACAACAATTTTCTATTTTTTGAGTGAAAAATAATATTTTTTACAATGTGTAAGTGGAAATATTATTTTTGAAGTAAATTGTAGTGTTTTATTAAAGGTGGTTCATTGTAGACACAGATTCTTCAAAATAAGAAAAGTGTAACTTGTTAAAAAAATTAAATTTAATTATTTAATCATAATAATTTGTGTTTGTAACGTGTATATTAACTAAAGGAGTACTTCAGCTTAATGTTGATACAAAAACCTGATCAAAATTTGTAAAATTTAATTAGTTCTTGGACTTTAGAAAATACCCGGTTCAATGTAGCCTACCCTCCCCTATAGCAATTTGCTACAAAAAGAACACACGTGACAGTTGTTTTGTGGTACATACAAGCAAACGATGGCGCCAAAGGGAACAAAATTGCAAATTTTAATTTTTTGTAGCTTTAAATTAACAATAATAAAATATAATTACTTTTTTGTGAGTGGAAATTCATTAGCGATAAAAAATACACAATGTGAGACATTTATTTTTTTCAAATTGTTAATGAAAAATTATTGTCAGTAAATTAAGTATCATGTGCCACCGAACAGCTGTCACTTACACACTTTACAAAAAATTTTTTTTATTGATTTCTGAATAGCAAATGAGTCTCATCTTTTGTATTTTCCTAAAAAATTAAATTTAGCAAATGGAAAATTTTTTAACCATTTTGGATCTGCATTGTCGGTAAGTGGGATCCCCTTAAGGTGGTGTCAAAGTCGATACGATTTTTCCATTGAAGCTCAATGGGAAAATCGCATCGACTTTAACACCGCCTTAATGGGATTATGGCTCCCCATTTCTTCTTTGGGGGTTGGGACAATGTTTTGCTTACTAAAAATTAAATATTTTCTCCATTCTGTGTATTAAAAATAGCATATAGAATATTAGTTTAAAAAATAGGAGGAGTTAGTTTATTATTTATATTGGTCCAGAGCAGCCATTTTTTTCTTTAATTAGTCATATTAATATACATAATTAATATTTTTAAGTTCTTTTAGCAATATAAATTGTTTTTTCCTAATTTACTACGTGCTAACTGAGAAAATATGAAAATTAGTATAATATCGCAGTGAAATCGTCAAACATTCAAGTTAAGCATTAATAATCCTTGGGTGCTTTGCATATTTTGGTACTGCTGATTTATTACGTAAAATTATTAATCCTACAGTTCATATTGGAAGTTAAATTTGCCTAATTTTATTGTTAACGTAGACGGAATGGCGATTTTCAATAATTCTATGAAACAGTTATGGCCTAATTCGGAATTGTCAACCATAAAGATTATAAATCATCAACCTTTATTATAGCTTTGTGATTAGTCAATTTCACTCACTTTCACTAAAAAAATCTCCACTTTTTATTCTCACTGTCACTTTCATTCAAAAATTCTCACTTTCTCTCTCACTCTCATTTAAAAAATTCTCACTTTTCACTGCAGTGCATTCTATAGAATATTCTATAGAATTTGACTGAAAATAATTTATAAAATTTGTGTAGAAGTTGAGAAATATCCAGTTATATTTTTTATAAAATATTTGATAGAATGTTCTATAAAATTATTCTATATATGAGGCATTCAATGTCAAGTCATCCAGGGTTTTACGGTGTAATGCTTACTTCGATAATTTTTTACTCTTAAACTATTAAACATAAAAAATTGGCAAGGTACATTTTGAAAAGGTTTTTCCATGCTCTTTCGATTGAAAATAAACGATTAAAAAAATTGTTTTGACCCAAAAAAATCTAAATTAATAAAAAAAAATTTAATTTTTTGGAAAAGAAAGTACGATTTTTTAAACAAAAGCTGAGGTTGTTTCCTAAAAGGACATAAATATGAAAAAAGTGGGACTAGAATGTTTAAACATTGCAAAAAAAGGTTTCTACTTACCGGAGAGTTCTAAACCCTGTTTTTAGCTCTGTTTAGGAGAAAATTCATTTTTTCAATTTTTAAACATTCTATTCACACTTTTTCATATATATGTCCTTTTAGGCTGTGTCCACAACAGAAGTTTTAGTGAACAACACGCGCAAGTTGCATGTAACTGTGCACGCAATTGTTAACCACTGAAAGTAAAATGCTTTTGCTTCCTCGTGAGGAAGCTTTGTAGTCGTTTAATTTACAAAATTTTTAAAAATCCTTTTGACAAATTTTCTTCTATATGGGACTATGTTATATAAGACCCTGAACAATTGTCCGGATGTATGTATGTGTGTGTGTATGTGTGTGTATATGTGTGTGTGTGTATGGATCCCGTTTTTTGTGAACACGATAACTCGAAGAGGTTTCAACGAATTCGGCTGAAAATTGCTAGGAATATTTATCATAAAAATATCTTGAAATGGATTGATGGACATTAAAAAATCTATTTAAAAAAATTTTTTTTTACTTTTTTCAAAAAAAAAAAATTTTTCAAAAAAATTTTTTTTAATTGAATATTAAAGTCAATATACAATAAAATCTTCTTCTTTGCATCAAGACGAATCGATTGGTATATATAAAGTATAAATTGTATGAGAGTTTATAGAGGTAATGACAATTAAAGAAAAAAAATTACCTTTTTTATCAAAAATTTAGTTCTTTCATCAAAATTATATTCCAGTACAATAAGATTTGACTCATCTTTTTTAATAATCTTATCCGTTGCATTAAAACGGATCGATTGGTATATATAAAGTATATATTTTATTTGAATTTATAGAATTAAACATAATTAAAACCAAAAATTCGCACTTTTATTAGAAATTTATTTCCTTCTTAAAAATTATGTTGCTTTATAATAAAATGTTAATCTAGACTTAAAAACAAACTAAAAATCTTCATTTTATCAAGATGAATCGATTGATGTATAAAAAGAATATATTTTATTAGCATTAATAGAATTAAATAAAATGAAAAAATTCACTTTAAAGCAAATTTTTTGCTTATCTTAAAGAGGAAGCAAAATGTTCATGTAATGAACATCTTAATTCACAACTTGTTTGGTTCGTTACGCCTGCTTTGAATTTGTTTACTTTTGCATAACCTCCAACTTCTGTTTTTACGAAAAAAAATGTTAAATTATTGAATTCTGTTTGGAAATTTTATTAAAATAACTGAAAAAATTTAATTTTGGGAATTATTTTGTTATTTATCGACGTAATTGAATTCTTTCGAAGAATTATTTATGCAAATAATTGAATTTTTGGAAAGAATTTTTTAAAACAACTTTTTTTAAATAATTGATTGTTTGGAAGAATTAAAATTAATTTTTTAACTGAATTCTCAGAAAGAATTTTATCCTAAAATTTTTAAATAATTGAATTCTTTTGTGGAATTTTAAAAAATATTCCAGGTTAATTACAATTTTTTATGAATTCGATTAAAATTGTATTAAAAATAATTGAAATTGAATTCCTAAATAGAATTTTGATATTTATGAAAATAATTGATCCCTTCAAGAAATTATATTATTTATGAAAATAATTATATGACATCAAAGAATTTTATAAAATATGTTTAAGCAATTGATTTTTTATAAAAATTAAATCTACTTATTTTGTAAATAATTAACATATTACCAAGAATTTTTTATTTCTAAAAAAATTGCATTTCTTCAAGATATTTTATTAAAATTGATTGAATCTTGAGAAGAATTTCATTATCTCAATAATAATTGAATTTTTTCCAGTAATTTTATTGAAAATAATTTAATTCCTGCAAAATTTTTATAATTTTTGGAAATAATGTAACTGTTATGATGAATTTTTTAAACAATTAAATTGGTACGAATTATTTTACTATATTTACTCAGTTAAATGAAATCTTAATAAAAATTTTAAAATTTTTTTTGTAAATATTGAATATAATACTTCGCAATAATTCAATTGTTTACATAAATAAACAATTTCTTCTCAGAGAATTCTTCTTCTCAAAATTCAATTACTTTTTGAAAATTTTATTAAAAATAGCAACTATTTAAGTATTTTCGTAAATAATAAAATTCATCGCAGGATTTTAATTATTTGTAATATAATTTTACAGGAATTGCTCAAAAAGTATAATTATTTTTAAAAATTTAATATCAATTCCTCAAAAAAATAAATTATTTAAAACAATGTTTTTTTAAAATTCTTTAGAAGATCAAATATTTAAAAAGTATTAGAATTTTTCACAGGAATTCAATTATTTTCTAATATTTTAATAAATTTTTCGAAAGAAATTAATGATTTTAAATCAATCAATATTCAATAAATTAATAAATTTAAATTTATTTCTTTGCAAAATTCAATTGCTTTCATAAACAACAATATTCATCATCACAAGAATTTAATTATTTTCAAAAGTAATAAGATTCTTTGCAGAAATACAATATTTTCAAATTTTTTAAAAAAATTTTATTAAGATTTCATTTAACTGAGTAAATGTAGTAAAATAATTTGTACCAATTTAATTGTTTAAAAAATTCAACATAAAAGTTCTATTATATCTAAAAATTAAAAAAAAAATTTTTAAATTAAATTATTTTCAATTAAATTACTGGAAAAAATTAAATTCCTTTATTTTTAAAACTGATTCAAAAGGATTCTAAATAAAAATTCAATTATTATTAAGATAATAAAATTTTTCTTAAAATTCAATCAATTTTAATGAAATATCTTGAAGAAATGCAATTTTTTTAGAAATAAAAAATTCTTGGTAATATTTCAATTATTTACAAAATAATTGGATTTAATTTTTATAAAAAAAACAATTGCTTAAACATATTCTATAAAATTCTTCGATTTCATTTAATTATTTTCATAAATAATATAATTTCTTGAAGGGATCAATTATTTTCATAAATATCAAAATTCTATTTAAGAATTCAATTTCAATTATTTTCAATACAATTTTAATCGTATTCCTCAAAAATTGTAATTAACCTTGAAAATTTTTTTAAAATTCGACAAAAGAATTCAATTAGGGTCAGCCGGGGTAAATCCGAACGCTTTTAGTAAGTTTCAACAATAACATAAGTTTTTTCTTTTAAAAGACAATACTTCCGGTATTCTGATGCATAAAGTTGTTGCTTTACTTCCATAGAACAATTTTATGAGGTAGCAAGAATTTTTGATAAAATGCATTACACAATTAAAACCTTCAATAACTTTATCAAATCATAACGGATTTTTGCAAAACTTGGTACAGAATGTATTTTGGAGTGATTCAATGTAAATACAAAAATAAAAGTCAAATTTTTAAAATTCAAAATGGCGGGGTCGCTGATGACGAATTAATCCGCTTCTTTTAATTTTTAAGTGATTTTTTAAATTTTGATAAACTGACTTCAAATTCGTAATCAGCAACCCTGAAAATCTCCGTGTAACGATTTTCGAGCGAATCCAATGAATTTTTTAATTTTCGTCCTCCATATTGGATCCGCTATTTTGAATTTTAAAAAACTAACTCTAAATTCGTAATCAGCGACCCCAAAAACCCCAGAATACTAAATTTTATTAAGATCCTGAAAAACTTTTTTCAACAAACCATTTGGCAAAAAAAGTGGGACACTCTTTCGAGAGAACGGAGATTAAGTTTCTGCTTATTAATTACTAACGAGGATACATATAGAAAGAAAAAATTTTTTCTATGTACCCTTATAATGTTAAAATAATAGTGTAATCAAATAAAAACAATTTTGTGTGGCTCTGATATAAGAAAAAATTATTGAAAATACCGTTCGGATTTACCCCGGTTTTCCAATTTTCCGGAGTAAATACGAACGGTCTGATATTATTAATAGAAGTTAACAGAAGGCAAAAATCAAAAATAGTTTCTGTTCTAGTATTCATAACAAACAATTATAAATAATAAAATGAATTTTTAGCTTCTTCTTCTTCAAATACGAGACAAAGTACTGAAAGAGTGTCATCTTTGATTTTC
Organism: Leptopilina myrica (nomen nudum); assembly: GCA_032872475.1. NCBI lineage: Eukaryota > Metazoa > Arthropoda > Insecta > Hymenoptera > Figitidae > Leptopilina > Leptopilina myrica (nomen nudum). Next base: position 12,971,633 of record CM065462.1, on the reverse strand, counting down.
AATCATTTTTGCAATACTCGTTATCTTTGTTTATGCTATTGCTAATTAACAAACGGAAAATGGGATAATACTTAGTATCTCTTCAAGAGGATCTGAGGTAAAAATTCTCATGTCCAACTTATTTTTTAAAATTTTAATTAAGCTGAAATAATTAGCGTTCGGATTTACCCCGCGTTCGAATTTACCCCGGGCTGACCCTATTTAAAAATTTTAGGATAAAATTCTTTGTGAGAATTCAGTTAAAAAATTAATTTTAATTCTTCCAAACAATCAATTATTTAAAAAATGTTTTTTTAAATTCTTTCAAAAAATTCAATTATTGGCATAAATAATTCTTCGAAAGAATTCAATTATGTCGATAAATAACAAAATAATTCCCAAAATTAAATTTTTTCAGGTATTTTAATAAAATTTCCAAACAGAATTCAATAATTTAAATTTTTTTTCGTAAAAACAGAAATTGGAGGTTATGCAAAAGTAAACAAATTCAAAGCAGGGGTAACAAACTAACAAGCATTTTACTTTCTGTGGTTGGCAATTGCGAGCATAGATACATGAAACTTGCGCGTTGTTGTTCACTAAAACTTCTGTTGTGGACACAGCCTTAAGAAAAAACGTCAGCTTTCGTTTAAAAAATCGTACTTTCTTCTTCCAAAAAATTAAATTTTTTTATTAATTTTGATTTTTTTAGGTCAAAACAATTTTTTTAATAGCTTATTTTCAATCGATAGAGCATGAAAAAACCTTTTCAAAATGTACCTTGCCAAATTTTTATGTTTAATAGTTTAAGAGTAAAAAATTATCGAAGTAAGCATTACACCGTAAGACCCTGGATGACTTGACATTGAATGCCTCATATATAGAATAATTTTATAGAACATTCTATCAAATATTTTATAGAATATAACTGGATATTTCTTAACTTCTACACAAATTTTATACATTTTTTCCAGTCAAATTCTATAGAATATTCTATAGAATGCACTACAGTGAAAAGTGAGAATTTTAGGAGTGAGAGTGAGAGAGAAAGTGAGAATTTTTGAATGAAAGTGACAGTGAGAATAAAAAGTGGAAATTTTTTAAGTGACAGTGAAAATTGAGAATTTTTTAAGAGAAAGTAAAAATGAGAATTTTTTAGTGAAAGTGAGAGTGAAAGTGAAAATAAGAATTTTTTAGTAAAAGTGAAAAGTGAAAGTGAGAATTTTTTGAGTGAAAGTAAAAGTAAGAGTGAAAGTGAGAATTTTTTGAGTGAGAGTGTAAGTGAAAGTGAGAGTGAAAATTTTTTTGAGGAAATTGAGAGTGAAAGTGAAATTGAAAGTGAGAGTGAAACGTGAAAATTTGTTGAGTGAAAGTGAATGTGAAAAGTGAAAGTGAGAGTTACGTGAACGCACCCCTGGAATAACATCGGAATTTCAAAGAAAAAATCTAATACACGATGATCTATCCAATTTTGACAAGAGATTCTTATAAACACTCCATTCTACTATTCGTAGTTTGTTAGCTTTTATGTTCATCAGAACTGCCACTTAAATATGTCAATTATGCAAATTAATAAAATAATAGTCTTTTAACGAAATTTTTCGTTTCGATGCCTACGTTCTTTGACAACCATTGTCAAACAGTAAATCATCACAATCCAGGTGCGAATTGTCGGTCGGCCCAACTTGGTCAGCTAAAGGTCGGGCCACCATGTGGATTGATCACGCCGGCCTTTCAGTAGTTGACACAGTTGAACCAACCGTTGGCACCAAAGTTGGGCCGACTATGGATGCCAAAGTTGTGTCGACCATGGGATCAAATGGTTGGGCATCCTTCGGTAACCACGGTCGGCACAACTTTGGTAAAGGTAGTCTTGCCAACCAATGACAAATGTTAATAAAAAAAATGTTTATTGAAGTTGACAATTACCGTACATTGATTACACATTTATCGCACACACATTATATTAGTTATATACATATTAAAATATTTAACGCTCACGGGGATCGAACTCGCAACCTAACGCACTACAGTCACACACGCTACCACTATGCTACGCTCACATGTCTGAAGAAGGAGTGTGATAACTTTATAAACTACAACCGTACCCGACCGTCGGCCCAACTGTGGCTGATGGTCGGCCCGACCATAAGAAAGTTGATTTTATCAACTGTGGCGGCTACAGTTTACCCGACCGTCGGCCCAACTGTGGCTGATGGTCAGCCCGACCATAAAGCCACAGTTAGTCCGACTTTGGCCCGACGTTCCAACTGTGGCAAGAGACCGAAATTCGCACCTGTCGCTGATGATATTGTACATATGATAGCGTCATTATCATTGCTTGGGATCATTAAAGTTACTTATAAGAGGGCGAAAGGATATTCAACTTGTGAAAAGGATTGCAGAAATAGAAAATTGTCTACAATCATCAAATAATTTCAAATTCGAAGTTAATAACACTGTTGAGAGGAAAAAAAAGATTTACATTGAACAATTAAATGAGGTAAACGAGGAAATTAAAAGTGTAACTTTGAGGGACATAAAAATAACAGCATTTAAACCTGACAATGTTATAATGCTTATGAATAAAAAATTGTTTTGTAGGTCAAATTAAACATAGATTTTGACGTAAAGTAGTGCCGTTATTGCGCCTCTGTATCACCGGGCAGTGTCCAAGATAGTCCCGTGAGGGGAAGCAGCTTATCCCAACCATGCGGCACACCAAGTCGAAACTGAGTCCCGAGCGACCCTCGCAGCGGGGGCTCTCGGACCCTCGACCCTCATTAAGGAAAACTCTTAATGACTTTTTATATAAAAATATAAATTTTTTAAATATTAACATTTTTTATTTTTTATTTACATATTCAAATTCCTTATTTTCTCACGATTTCATACATATGTTATAATACAAAAAATTTTAAAATTTAACAAATTACTGCCAGTCCTAAGCTCAAAAAAATGTGAAGGGAAAAATTCTATAAAAAAGATTTTTTTTAAATGTTGTAGGGGGGGTTGGTTATGGGTTGGGTACCTTCTAGTACCAACTAGGAAGTAAATTTGACTCCCATTCTATATTAAAAAATAGCATTAAATTGATAAAAATAATATAAAAAAGATTTTTTAAAAATGTTGTAGGGGGGTTGGTTATGGGTTGGGTACCTTCTAGTACCAACTAGAAAGTAAATTTAACTCCCAATCTATATTCAAAAATAGCATCAAATTGATAAAAATAATGAATTTGTTAAATTTTAACATTTTTTTGTATTATAACATATGTATGAAATTGTGAGAAAATAAGGAATTTGAATATGTTAATAAAAAATAAAAAATGTTAATATTTAAAAAATTTATATTTTTTTATTTAAAAAGTCATTAAGAGTTTTCCTTAATGAGGGTTGAGGGTCCGAGCGCCCCGCGGCGAGGGTCGCTTGGGACTCAGTTTCGACTTGGTGTGCCGCATGGTGGGGATAAGCTGCTTCCCCTCACGGGACTAACTTGGACATCGCCCGTATCACCTTTAGGTCAAAACATAGGTTAAATTAGGCATATATTTTGACGTAATGTAGGTCCGTTATTGTGCCTCTGTGTGACCTTTAGGTCAAAACGGGGGTTAAATTATGTACCTAAATAAATTTAGAAATGGCGTCTAGATGAGAACACGTGTTTTTAGTAGCTCCGCGATTTAGAGTATTTTTGTACAAATTAACTACACTTTCTGGGTTATTTTACCATCGCTACGACTATCCTTTTGATCCCCTTATCAGTGACTGTTATTTATTGTGGCAGTTGACTTTTTTTTCTATAAAATACACGTGTTTTAAGCGCCTAACCTAAAAAGTCTAACATTTTCGTGATTACACATTTCACAGAACATCTGTATTTTTATATTTGTTAAGCTTTCTTAGTTTTAGTGTATATACAATGCCAGCAAGATTGAACCTCCAAACCCGAGGCGATGATGTTATAATCTTTTACGGATGTGATTCCGAAGTCACGATTCCACTCTCATGTCCAGTGTGTAAAACCGCCCATCATTCAAGATGTGCCAAAAAGTGCACTGTACTTGAGAATAAGGTATTTTCAAATTGTTGTGGCCCAAATGCTTTAAGATCTTATTCTCCATCACCTGATTTGTTGTTATCTGTGGCAAACCACTTAAAGGCACTTTCTATATTGGTTTCAAAAGGTTTTAAAAAAACCATTGTTACATCCCAAATACATTTTATTTTGATAAGGAATTATAGAATAGGTCTTTTCGTATCTGTAATGTAACAATAAGCTAGAGAAATGTAGTTATCTTTAACGTGAAATGCAACACTCGTGTTAAAAGACTAAAATTCGGAAATTGAGATAGAAGTAATAAGTTAAGACCTATACACATTCCTTACATATCGGCTTTAATGTAAAAATAACAAAGTAAGAGATAGAAATTGGCCAAATAGAGAAGAATGTGTCATGTAAGCTCGAACTCGCATGCTGTGACCTACTTGCGCAACCCGAGTTCTAGGAATCATTGCGAGTAACTCGAGCTTCGCTTTTTCCATATATGGGGTAAACGTTTTGACTAGTTGTCGATGAGATGCATTCTTTCTTCGAAGCTTAATTATAAATAGATTTATAAGGAATAAGTATTATTCTTAGGAATTGACACCTTTTATCCCCATAATTGTCTACAAATTCTCCCACTTTTAATAATTCATTAGTATATAAGCTAAAACTTTTTTAACAAAAATTGTCAAATGTTCCGGTGCGGTTTTATAGACAAATAGTCATTGTAGCGCGACCCTTCAGTTATACACAATTTTATTGTATTCTTTCTTTAATCGGAAATTGCGGTTTAGAATTGTACTTTATTATCGTGCAAGTCTTTTTTGTTTTTCACTTAGAAACAAGTTTCTTTCCGTAAAAGGTGCAAGAAAAGCAAATTGACACTTAGAATCAGTAATTTTAAAGTATTAACTGTCGTATTTTGCATGTCAAGTTCATTAATTGTAGTTTCTACTAATTATTTCTTTAAACGGCAATTGCGGTTTAGAATTGTACTCGATTATTGTGCAAGTTGCTTTTCTCACACTTAGAAACAAGTTTCTTTCCATAATAGACAGTGACGATAAGTAACACTTAGAAGCGGTACTAACTCTTGAACAAATGCAAAAGTTCTAAAGTTGTGATCGTTACACAAGTGCAAAATAACAAACTTTCTTAGTTTCATTCAATTGAACCAAAATTTTGAAAACCAAACTAATATCGACCAACGCATTAACCTTGAATCTACGACTAATATGTAAACTAAAAGTAAGTAACATTTATGTAATTATTTGTAATATTATTATTGAATCATTAAATAAATGTATTAAAAGGGAATATTTATGTGTTGTTAACGCAAACCCCGCATAGTTTTGACAAGTACAAACGATCCAACTTAAAAATAAAGGTCAAGCTTTACCAACTTGACCATAATCAGCCTACCATTCCTCCAAAAAGTTATTAACCTAACCTTTTAACCTCGCCTTCCGCTCGGGATGTAACACCATGATTCTCTATCTACATTACAAACTGACATGCATGAGATTGGATTAAGAATTACTACAGGCGAGCAAAATGTCGACGCAATATTCCATCGCCTTGACCTCGTGGAAACTAAAGTTGATGAGATGCAGCAAAACAACACAACTATTCCTACTTCAAGTGAGTATAACTTGACTGAATGCGAAAATCGTCTGGGTGCAAAATTTAACCTAATCACTTTTGGATTTCCTGAACCAACATCTCAATCAAAGTATGATAGTCAACAAGATAAATTATTTTTTTACGAATTTCTACAATTTATAATATCTCCATCTTTATCTCCTTACTTTTCAAATTATATTAATATTTCCAGAATTAGAAAGTTTTCTGCTGCACGCCTGCATCCTACACCTTTGAAAATTTATTGTAAATCTATTGAAAAAGCTTAAATAATCTTTGACTCATTTAATAAGGCGAATCAAACACTACAAACCAGAGAGGATTTCAAAAACATCATCCTTGCTTCCGATCGCACGAAACATTAACAAACTCTCTATAGAGAACTGAAAGTCACACTTAAGGAGAGACGAAGAAAAGGCGAAAATGTTTAGATCAAATACCGCTCAGGAGTTCCAACTATCGTCCAAAATCCGCTAAAAATGGTAATAACACCAAAATAACCTTAGCATATAACACGTTAAATATTTATTACCAAAATGTGAGGGGACTAAATACAAAATTAAACATTGTTAAAAAATTTAGTGACGTTTTTGAATACCACGTGTTTGCGTTTACAAAATCTTGGATAACGTCGAATGTGTGCTCCGACGATTTGTTCCCCCCACAATCTTTCCACGTTTATCGCCATGATAGAATTGTAGGTCGTGGTGGGGGCTCACTTCTTGATGTGTCCAAGTCACTATACTCTCAAGTTATACTCTTGCACATCCCAGAATCTCTCAATCGTTGTGTCGACATCGTTGCTGTGAATACAGTCAGGTCTCGCCAAGTGTCGTTTTCAGTAAGTGTCACGACTCACAAAGTGTCATCGTTCGAGACCCGATAAGTGTCACTTTCCCCACTTTTCTGTACCCTCTCCATTGTTAAAAATCGACTTCGCCAGAGCCGGCTCACAGAATAAACTCCCTGGACTCTCGAAAACCCATTTAAATTTATATTATAAATTTAAAAAATTTATTAAAAATTATAAATTTATAATTATTTGTTAAAAATTATAAATGAATAATAATAAATGAATGTATTATAAATTTATAATTAATTGATTTAATTTTTTTTAATATTATTAATTAAAAAATATTTAGTTTTACTTATGTAAAACTATATTATATTTAATGTTAACCAATAGTTTAGCAATCTTGTTTCAGATATTAATCTGCGATTCATGAGATGATATGGTGTAGATTTTTCAAGATAAAATAAATGTTTGAATTTTAAAAATTATTTTTTTATTAATAAAATTGTTTTTAATTTTTTGAATTTATTTGGTCTAAGTTTGACAACCTGCATTTAAAAAAAAAATTACACCGAAAAAAATTTTAATTTTCATAAAGATGTTTGAAAATTTTTGTCATTCCCCTAAAAATGGTACTGTAAATGTACGACCCTGGAATTACCACTTCCATTCTATAAGGGCGTGGTTTAGGTCAGTGACACTTACTAAGACAGGCGGGTTTGAAAAATTCCAAGTTACGACACTTGGCGAGACCTGACTGTATATCCAATTATAATCTCACAATTACTGTACTATATATTTCACCATCAATATTACCTAATAATTTTGCCTTGTTAATTGATTCTTTATATGATCACCTGCATTTATTAAATCGATAATCCTATTGTAAAAATTGATATATATCATGCAACCTTAGAAATCTTTTGTTTTTTTGTAAATCATTCTTTTAATATTGAACCAAAAAATGATGCTTTAAATATCCCAAAACAACGTTTTAACTTTCACAAAGCCAATTACCAATCTCTTTGTTTATTTTTTTTATTGTTTATACTCCTGCCCTATTGGCCTTACGCACTTCGACAAGAGTCCCCGAGAAATAATTTTTTTTGGATTAAGCATAACCATTCTACATAAGTTTCTAAATATTTACCTAATTTGCGTCTACAGCCGGCTCTATTAGGAGTACTCGCATTCGCCTGGACCACCTGTTAATTAGGTTTTCTCGTCAGAGGAGAGGGAAACTGTAGAAAACCTCTTTTGAGTACAACCGGTTTATCGACAGTCAAGTTCTCATGGTGTGTACCGGACAATAATCGACAGTGCACATCATTATACCTTGACGTCAAACCTCCCGCTTGATAAATCACGAAAGTAGTGAGAAAAACACCGGGCTATAGCGGGCACCAAGGCGGTCACCCATCCGAGTACTAACCGCACTGAATGTTGCTTAACCTCGGTGATCGCAAGCCACAGAGTCTCACCACTGTGATTTACCATCGGTCCAATCTCTTTATTTAGAACTTTAAGAGGGACGCATGAAAAGACCCTAAACCAGATTTGTTAGAAATGTTATTTAATAGAATTGTATTACCTAGAATATCATTATAGGAGAATGTATAATTGTTAGAATGATAGCTTGATTGAAAGAAAAGTTGAAAAAATTTTAATTTAGTAGAATATTTATTTCTTCCGAATTATCAACTGTCAGAAAGTTAATTTGATCGAATTTTAATTTTCCAGAAATCTAATTTCACCGAATATCAATTTATGCGAATCGTTTTTTCGTAGAATCGTAATTTTACAGAAGCGTAATTAAATAGAATCTGAATATTGCCGAAAATCTTTTTGATAGAAATCTACTTTATCAGAATGTACATGTGTTCGAATATTAATTTACTAGAAATTCAACTTATCCGAATATCAATTTGATAGCATTATTTCTCTAATTTAATCATCAATAATAATTAAAATAATTCTAATATTCATGTAGTTGATAAATTGAGTCACGTATGTAAAACCCATGACCCTAAATACACAGAAAAAATTACGTTTAAACGCCAATTTCCAAAATGGTTTTCGAATGTTATAATTTCAGACATCAAACTAAAAAATACCTTAAAACATAGATTACGATCTTCCTTTTCAGAACACCTTTTAGAACAAATCTAATTATTAGCCTTTTCATTAAAAAAGAGAAATAAGGAAGCGTCAATCACTAATCATGCAAGTATTGAAGCTCAATTTCGTACTAATCCCAAAATGTTTTGGAGTCATATAAATAACACTAAACATAAAGCACGCATCCCAAATAAAGTAATTTCTAACGACTTAATTTTGGATAATCAACAAAAAATCGTTGACACTTTTGCATTATACTTTGCGTCCGTATATAATCCAACAAATACTAATACTCTTTGGCAGGATTTTTACTTTAATCCTAATTCATCTTTGAATTTTCCGCTTACTGTATCTGACGTTAAAAAGCAATTAAATCTCTTAAACCTACTCTTACATCCGGTATTGATGAAATACCTAGTTTCGTTTTAACCCTTTAAGGACGGGACGGACACATTTCTGAGACAACTTTTGACGGTAATTTTCACGTCGACCAAGGGTTTTAAAATTTTCAGAATAATTATTCCTTATGTCTTGGACATCGCTCTTTCAGAATCTGCACTCGAAATTTTAAAAAAACCAAAAAGTTACAGACATTTTTTTAGAAAAAACGTTGTTTTTTGAAAATTTTTTTTCGAAGGTAGTGAGTCCGCAGAAGTTCGTAAAACCTTTAAATATCGCGTCCAAAATGTTTAAGCTTTCAGATGGTAAAGTCTATTTGGTTAAAATACAAGATGGCGGATAAAAAATGGCGACCAAAAGTCAATTTTTTATAATGTAAAAACCTCGTGTGCGAAATTTGTAAAAAAATGCTCAAATTTAGTTGAAACTATTTACTCGAAGGTTTTTGGGGTCGCTGATTACGAATCTGAACTTCGTTTTAAAAAATTTAAAATGGCGGATCCAATATGGCTGAAGAATTTTCCTAAAATTCATCTAATTCGATAAATTTTTTTTTACTTGTGGGTGAATTAAGTGAATGTTTTTTTAAATTAAAGCTTAAAGTCTATACTTTAAGAATTAAATAAAGCGATTGCTAAAAAATTAACATTTATAATTGTTATTAACAATTCTTTTAAGAAATTGCAAATTGAAGAATGTTTTCAATGATTTGAAAGATTAAATTACGATGTATTGATGCGCAAAACTCCAAGCATGAAAATAAAAAAAATAAAAATCAGTAACCTCCAATATTATAGAAATTATGTAAATTTATCTGACAAAATGTAGGCGAAAATCGACTTTTAATCTTAAAAATCCGCTTGAAAGCGTATAGTTTCAAGCAAAACAAAAGACGATCATATTTATTCGTTTGCAATTTTATCTTTATCCAGTTACTCGAGTCGAATTTTGTCTGCATTTTGTCAGAAAAATTTACACAATTTTTATAATATTGGCGGTTACTGATTTATCTTTTTTTTAAATTAATCCTTGGAGTTTTCTCATCAATACATCGTAATTTAATCATTCAAAAACATTAAGAACATTCTTCAATTTGCAATTGTTTAATAGAATTGTTAATAACAATTATAAATTTTAGTTTTTTAGCAATCGATTTATTGAATTCTTAACCCCTTCGCAGTCCAGCTAAAAATCGCTTGTGGTCCAAAAATGGTCCAAGAAAAAAAAGTTTCTAAAAAATGTGATTTCATTGTAATTAAGGTTTTTGGAGTCGCAAAATTCGAATTTTAAGTCAGTTTTTTAAAATTTAAAATGGCGGATCCAAAATGGCGGACCCAAAATGGCGAATTCGAAAATTTTAAATTTTATCAAATTTGCTTGAAACTTGTTACTCGGGGGTTTTCGGGGTCTCTGATTACGAATCTAATGTCAGATTTTCAAAATTCAAAATGGCGGATCTAATATGGCGGTCGAGAAAATAAAAAATCCAACGGATTTGTTTAAAACTTGTTACTCGGGGGTTGTCAGGGGCGCTGATTACGAATCCGATGTCAGATTTTGATATCCAAAATGGCGGACCTAAAATTCGATGAAATTGCATGAATCTTAAAATTATCCTCCATATTGGATTCACCATTTTAATTTTGTAAATCTGACATCATATTCGTAATCAGCGACCCCGAAAACCCCCAAGTAACGAGTTTCAAGCGTATTTGATAAATTTTTAAATCTTTATAGTCGCCATTTTAGGTCCACCATTTTGAATTTTGAAAATCTGACTTGAAATTCGGATTCAGCGACCCCAAAAACCTTAGTACGCACTTGGTCATTCAAATCGAATTATGTTTAGTATTTTATTTTTGAGATAGACATATATGGCCACAGACGTAAAGGTGGCACGACTTTTGTGGCCACATATGGGCCATGGACAGTCAAGGGGTTAAAGTATAGACTTTAAGCTTTAATTTAAAAAAAATTCACTTAATTATCTTTATTTGCTTCAAAGTAATAACAAAATGAAAATAAAATTATTACCCGAAACTTCAACATCTCATTACTTTCCGCCTAAAATATTTTTTTTTAATATTTTAGGCGGGAAAAGTGTACTCATATATCTACCCAAAATCATAGATAACTTGAAAATTGGAGACAAAAATTATTCAAGTGGCCGGTTTCACTTATTTTGACCCTATATTAGTTTTAATTATAATAATTTATGATGTAATATATCATAAAATAACACATAACATTAATAAAATAACAAAATAAATAATAATAAAAAATGGTAAAATAATTTAACGAATTTTAATGAAATATGATAAATTTTTCGAAAATTTGTGAACCATATTTGATCCCCCATTTTGAATTTTTTATAACGAAGTTCAGATTCGCAATGAGCGACCAAAAAAACCCCGAGTAAGAAATATTAATCGAATTAGATGAATTTTACGAAAATTCGTCAGCCATATTGGATCCCCCATTTTGAATTTTTTAAAACGAAGTTCAGATTCGTAATCAGCGACCCCAAAAACCTTCGAGTAAATAGTTTCAACTGAATTTGAGCATTTTTTACAAATTTCGCACACGAGGTTTTTACATTATAAAATTTTGACTTTTGGTCGCCATTTTTTATCCGCCATCTTGAATTTTAACCAAATAAACTTCACCATCTAAAAGCTTAAACATTTTGGACACGATATTTAAAGGTTTTACGTACTTCTGCGGACTCACTACCTTCGAAAAAAAAATTTCAAAAAACAACGTTTTTTCTAAAAAAATGTCTGTAACTTTTTGGTTTTTTTTAAATTTCGAGTGCAGATTCTGAAAGAGCGATGTCCAAGACATAAGGAATAATAATTCTGAAAATTTTAAATCCCTTGGTCGACGTGAAAATTACCGTCAAAAGTTGTCTCAGAAATGTGTCCGTCCCGTCCTTAAAAGGTTAAAAGACTAGTATTTTACTAAGTGTATTTTGTAGTATTGATTGTAGTATTTTACAATCCCCTTTGTTCTATCTTCAATAAAATTTTAAAATCTGGATATTTTCCAGACGTATGAAATAAAATTGTTATTATTAAAATAAGAAAAGCATTAAACTGAATTAACTGCATAAAATGTGATTGATATAATTCTGAAATGAGACAATTTTCACGTCTGTACAGCTTTACGTTGATGGCTAAACGCAGCGCGCAGTACTTTAAAAATCATATAACTTTTTTATTTTTAAAGAATTTATTTGAAATTTTCCAAAAAACTTCCTTAAATAGTAAGGATCAACTTTCTCACTGCAACTTTTGTGAACTCAAAAGAGTTCAGGAGACCCAAATAAGTATAGATACCAAATTCATTGTTTGTTCTAACTAATACGATTTATGTTTTAAAATTTAATTAAATTTTAGAAAAAAAAAATTTTAAGTTTTTATTTTTTATTGTAAAAAAGTAATCGTTTTATAAAAAAGTGACAGTGTGAAAAAAGTTGTGCTTTTCAAGTTTCTTTAAGATAGCGTTTTTAAAATATCGAAATTTTGAGTTTTTATTTTTTCCTATATTTGATACCATTGACTAGCTTCTCAGCGGTCAAGCCGAGCGAAGATCGAGTTATTGGACTAAACACCTCAATTGTCAAAAATGAATTGTACTTTTTTAAAAAGTTTTTTCTAAAAATAGTCTCAACTACTTAAAGTGCAATATAATAAATTAATTCAAGAAAAATTTTTACTTTTTGTAGATTTCTTCAATTGGGCATTTAGTTTTAAATAAAAAAAATTACACGCAGTGCTATATTTTCGTAATGTTTCTTTTCGTAAAATTTGTAAAATTGTCATATTTTCCATTTCCTATTAATATATAAAATTATATTACACTAGAATAAATTCTGCTTCTTTTGACTATAAACTACTATGCTACAAATACAATTTTAAACCGATACCACACCATTGTGAAATATCTAAAATTACTACTTGTCACTAATCTCCATCCTTATTGATAACGCACTAAAATAATAATGCTTACATTATTGGTTACCTTTTCCAAACATTTCATTTTAAAAACTTAGCTTTTAGAAACATCGTTATTTCTATTACAACATGTATAAACTATTACAAAATCAAATGAAAATACTCTCAACAATATAATATTTATCTAATCCTGATCAAAAATATTTTGTTAGTCGTTTCCTACGTTACAAACATATGGAATTATTCCGATTACACCGTCCGACACGATTTTGCACACATGAACGAACCAAAGATTTTCGGAAACTAGAGCTAAAAAAAAAAGATACCCGTGTCTGGCCGTTTTTCGAGATCAAGTCGTTTACGGTTTTTAGGGGTAAAAACAACCCTCTAATAGAAGGTAACCAATTGTATTGCAAAAAATATAGAAAAATGGTAAATTTTTATTTAAAAATTCTGTAAACCTTATTGGGACTATTAAACATATTCTTACTAATATTTCAGGTCAAATAGTCAACCCCAAAAACTACCCCTATTTCGATTTATTTAAAAAAATACTAATAAAACTAAAAAAATTTTGATTTTTTAAAAAGTAATCGTTGGTTAATTGCAATATCATAATACAGCCTATCATTTTCAATTTTTCACCCCAACCCTTATCTCAAAACCTACCCCTAAGCTAAATCAATATGTGACGCTCCACGAAAGAAGGGACCTATCCCCGAAAGAACATTAGGCTCAATTTTCCGTACACAATGCATGAAAACTGAGCCTAATGTTATTTCGGGGATAGGACCCTTCTTTCGTGGAGCGTCACAATATTGAATACCGCCCTACAATTTTTGGAATTTTATAAAACTTCGTATTTAAGGGTCTTTGGGGTCGCTAGTTACAAATCTGAACTCGTTATTTAAAAATTCAAAATGGCGGACAAATTAAAAAATCATCCGATTATTATAAATTTTAATAACCGTGGTATTTAAAAAAACTGCAAAAAGAATTTAAATTAAAAATGGGTTCTTTATTTTTTTTGAGTTGTAATAAATTAAATTATAAATAATTTTTTAAATATCTAAAACAATGTAATGAAAAACAATATAAAATTTTTAAAAATAACTCTAATTTTTTGGAAATTTTGGTTGTTTATTTTTGCGGTTAAATTATTCATTACATTCCACAAGTCCGAAATACCACGGTTATTAAATTTTATAAAAATCGGATGATTTTTAAAATTTGTTCGCCATTTTGGATACGCCATTTTGAATTTTTAAATAACGAGTTCAGATTTGTAACTAGCGACCCCAAAAACCCTTAAATACCAAGTTTTATAAAATTCCAAAAATTGTTGGGCGGTATTCAATATATTGATTTAGCTTAGGGGTAGGTTTTGAGATAAGGGTTGGGGTGAAAAATTGAAAATGATAGGCTGTATTATGATATTGCAATTAACCAACGATTATTTTTTAAAAAATCCAAATTTTTTTAGTTTTATTAGTATTTTTTAAATAAATCGAAATAGGGGTAGTTTTTGGGGTTGACGGTTTGACCTGAAATATTAGTAAGAATATGTTTAATAGTCCCAATAAGGTTTACAGAATTTTTAAATAAAAATTTACCATTTTTCTATATTTTTTGCAATACAATTGGTTACCTTCTATTAGAGGGTTGTTTTTACCCCTAAAAACCGTAAACGACTTGATCTCGAAAAACGGCCAGACACGGGTATCTTTTTTAGCTCTAGTTTCCGAAAATCTTTGGTTCGTTCATGGGTGCAAAAAAAAGTTTAATTTTGTCGGACGGTGTTATAGATAAATCATAAAATTCTTTACTAAATTAAAATATTTTCATAAATAACAATATTTATCACAAGAATAATTTTACTAAAACATTCAATTATTTTCATAAATAATTAAATTTCATTTATCAATACAATTTTTGCCATCGAAAAATTTCAAATATTTTGAATAACGTATTCATTATCTAATTTTTGTGAAGAAAAATGAGAAAAATATGATCAAAATAAAATAAAATTTTTTTAATAAGAGATAATAAATGTTAATTGCGGACAGCAAGACCTCACAATTCAAGATAACTTAAATTTTCTATTACCCCATAAATATGTTCTTGAGAATTGAAGTAACAAATTAATGATAATACTATAAAAGTTTTCTGAAATAGGCCTGTCAAAAAATTACAGATTGAAAATTTGTAATCTCAAAAGACTTTATAATATAACAAAACAAACTAAATTAATAAGAATCTAAAATTTCCTTATAAACATAAATTTTTATATATATATTGGCAACTGCAGAGCTGCGTTGGCCCTCTGGTGTCGACCCACTTCTAGTAGTTGTATTTTCATTTCGTCTCTCTCTAACATATGTAGAAATAAGAGATAAAAACCAAGATGTCGGACGCAAGAGGGTAAAGGGATGGGTCAGTTTCTCATGATTTCGAATCCCAATATTACTTCTGATATTTCCTAAAAATAATAATAATTTACATAATCCTTCATTAATACTAAGATTTCTAAAAAGCATTATAACAGAATAAATTCTTAAATGTAATTCATGTGGTGGTAAAGAAGGGGGAGAAAGAGTATTTAAATATTCTGGTAATAGAGTTTCAGTAAATTTTCCATTATCGCAATTTTCAGTCGAATCAATACTTTTAAATATTTTTTCACCTTTACTATCTAAAAGATTTACCACCCTCTTATTAATATCATCAATAAGAGCAATATTCTTAAGTCTTCTGGATATTGCACTGAAGGCAATGTAACACTACCATGGCCACAACAATCATTAAAACTGCATTGTTTGCCACTTACTCTTTCATCTTTAACCCTCCTGCGCATAAAGACGACTATAGTCGTCCAAACAAAGTTGTTTCCGTATGCACAAGGACGACTATAGTCGTCCAAACATTTTGGTTAATAACTTTTAAACAAATTATTCTAAATACATCTACTAAGTCGCAACTTAAAGCTTAAGACTCACAGATTGTCATACAATTCTTCAGAAGTTCATATTTATAAAATATTTGTTAATAAATAGTGAACAAAGTTAGTGTAAAAATTATAAAAAATAAGCTTAAATCATTAATTCTAAGAGCGGACAAATTAAAAAAAACGATTGGAATTTTACATAAATAAGTATATAATGGTGTTTCGGATCGCTGATTACTTATATGAAGTGTGAATTATAAAATTCAAAATGGCGGATCCAATATGGCGGACTAATTTTCAAAAAATTATTAAATTTTCTTGCATTTCGGTATATGGTAGGTTTTCAAGGTCGCTGATTACGAATCTAAAGTCTATTTTCAAAAATTTAAAATGGCGGATCCAATATAGCGGCAAAATTTTCAAAAAGTTATTGAAATTTCTTGCAATTTGGTATATGGGGGTTTTCGAAGTCGCTGATTACGAATCTAAAGTCTATTTTCAAAAATTTAAAATGGCGGATCCAATATGGCGGCAAAATTTTCAAAAAGTTATTGAAATTTCTTGCAATTCGGTATATGGGGGTTTTCAGGGTCGCTGATTACGAATCTAAAGTCTGTTTTTTAAAATTCAAAATGACAGGTCTAATAAAGCTGTCTAATTTTGAAAAAAATTGTTTAATTTTTCTTTAAATTGGAATCTGCAGTTGCTAAATACCCACTTTAGTACCAGTAAAATTTTACTGATTAAAATTTAGAAAGTGCATTTGGAGTTCTATCTAAAACTGCATGATTTAAATTCTATTGATTTTCGAGAATTGACTTTTCAGAATTTCATTCCGTGAAAGTTTACTTTAATTCTGTAAAAGTTATTCAAATATGGGTCATTTCAATAAAATATTTAGATAAACTAGTTCGAAATATTATTAAAAAATTGTTAATATAAATTATTATTGTTATTTACTAGCTTTTTACATAATGCACATGGATGATACAGTTTTTTCCTAATTTTATAATTAGATGAGGTTTATAAGAACACCGATAGATAAAAGGAATAAAATTATTGATTAAACAATTTTTAAACAAATAACAAAAAGTAATTTGTTTAAGAAAATATTCAAATAAATTAATTTCTATTTGTTATCGGTATTTATAAAAATTTTAATAACTTTTAATATTTTGCACTCGCTGTAAACAAGTTTGGTAAATCATAAAAATTATTTGTCTAAAAATTGTTCGTACAATTTTATTCATATTTTCATGAGTAATTATATATAAAATAAAATAAATTGCAAAATTAAGAAAAAAATGTATTATTTTTGGCTTACTATAAACGAAGTTTGTAAATAACAATATAGTTAACCTTCTCGCTACCAATTATTTTTGTTTGTTTTTTACCAAAAACGATTGAAATTCATCAAAGTTTTTCCATATAATTATCTGTTAATAAAATTAATGTAATTTAATAATGTTATTAAGCATATTGAATTTGTTTAAACAATTTAATATTGCAAAATCATATAATTTTCAAATAAACAGAGAGATTGTAGCAAATATTTGACAACTTTTCATGGTTTCTTAGCTTTGTTTAGTATTAAATCAATAAATTAAAGAAAATATTTACTAAAACCAGTAATAAGTATTATTAAAAAATTGTAATATTTTAATCACATAAGGATTAGTAAATTGCAAAATTAGAAAAAATTGCAACTTTCAAGGTGCATTCTGTAAAAAGTTGGTTAATAACAACAAAAATTTGTTTAAAAATTGTTTAAATAATAATTTAATTTTTATTCTTTATCTGTAATTATATAGATTTTAGTAAATTGCAAAATAAGGAAAAAATTGCAACTTTCAAGGTGCATTCTGCAAAAAGTTGGTTAATAACAACAATAATTTGTTTAAAAATTGTTTAACTAATAATTTAATTTTTATTCTTTATCAGTAATTATATAGATTTTAGTAAATTGCAAAATAAGGAAAAAATTGCAACTTTCAAGGTGCATTCTGCAAAAAGTTGGTTAATAACAAATATTATTTGTTTAAAAATTGTTTAACTAATAACTCAATTTTTATTCTTTATCTGTAATTATATAGATTTTAGTAAATTGCAAAATAAGGAAAAAATTGCAACTTTCAAGGTGCATTCTGCAAAAAGTTGGTTAATAACAACAATAATTTGTTTAAAAATTGTTTAAATAATAATTTAATTTTTATTCTTTATCTGTAATTATATAGATTTTAGTAAATTGCAAAATAAGGAAAAAATTGCAACTTTCAAGGTGCATTCTGCAAAAAGTTGGTTAATAACAACAATAATTTGTTTAAAAATTGTTTAACTAATAATTTAATTTTTATTCTTTATCAGTAATTATATAGATTTTAGTAAATTGCAAAATAAGGAAAAAATTGCAACTTTCAAGGTGCATTCTGCAAAAAGTTGGTTAATAACAAATATTATTTGTTTAAAAATTGTTTAACTAATAACTCAATTTTTATTCTTTATCTGAAATTATATAGATTTTAGTAAATTGCAAAATTAGAAAAAATTGCAACTTTCAAGGTGCATTCTGTAAAAAGTTGGTTAATAACAACAAAAATTTGTTTAAAAATTGTTTAAATAATAATTTAATTTTTATTCTTTATCTGTAATTATATAGATTTTAGTAAATTGCAAAATAAGGAAAAAATTGCAACTTTCAAGGTGCATTCTGCAAAAAGTTGGTTAATAACAACAATAATTTGTTTAAAAATGGTTTAAATAATATTTCAATTTTTATTCTTTATCTGAAATTATATAGATTTTAGTAAATTGCAAAATTAGGAAAAAATTGCAATTTTCAAGGTGCATTCTGTAAAAAGTTAGTAAATAACAACAATAATTTGCTTAAATAATAGTTTTTAAAAATTAGTTTCTCTATTTTATTTAATGACTTAAAATTATTATAATGTAATTTTTATTGACTTTATAATTGTTCTTTGTGAGTGTAGTTTCTTGAAATTGATTTAAAATTACCGCTAAATTTTGAAGTTCGTATGCTACCGGTAGGTGGATGTCTTTCTCACAAGTGACATCATAACGAAAATATATATAAGAAACCGCGCCTTACTTATAAATTTCTTTATATTTCCGTTTTTATATACGAATGTGAAAATTGAACCAGGTTTGTACCATTATTGTTTCTTTATATTCAGCATTTTTCAGTTTTAGCTTTTTATTTTTTCAGGTTTTTTTTCGAGTATTGTAGTCGTTTTAGCTTTTAGTTTTTAAAAACGGACTTCACATTCGTCATCAGCGACTTCGAAAACCCCTATCTTACCAAATTGCAAGAAAATTCAATAATTTTTTGCATTTTTTTTATCGGCCATATTGGATCCGCCATTTTGAATTTTTAAAAATGGACTTCAGATTTGTAATCAGCGACCCAAAAGACCTCCGTATATTAAATTGCAGGAAAATCTATTTTTGTGAAAAATGTATGCATTTGGTAACTACTGTTCGGATAAAAACTCATGCTCAGGAGGGTTAAAATGCTTCGCTTGGCAATAAATACAATAATAATTCATTTTTCTCAGATAATTTTCATTAACATTTGATTTATAAATAACTTTTCTAGACAAATTTTTACTCTTTAATAATCCTTCTTTTTATTCTTTTTGACATTGTACAGTACTTTGTTTATGAAAAGAGTCTACTGCATTATTGATAACTTCAAAATTTCTTTTATTTGGATGTTGTCGGTGAAAATCTAACTTACTTGTTTCAATTTGTTTAGAGCAAATGTCTATTTTATCTGAATGAAATATATTTTTAATTTTACTTTTGGATTTAAGTATAGCACTATATTCTTGCGTTTTTAAAGGATTATTAATTTCCTTTGTATTATTCAAAATTGTGCCACATGGAATTTTTGTATCAATAATTTGTTGGTTGTTTATTTTTTTACATCGGAGTTCTTCAAATGAATCATTTAAAAGACTCTGCCAATCATACTTAACAAATAAACGTGGATTAATAGCATTTTTTTCAATCGGAAAACGACTTAAACAATTATTTTTAAAAATTAACTTCAAATGATTTCTCAAATGACAATAATCATAATAAAGCGTGTTTGGCATTTCGTTAAAAAATAACGAAGTTGCAAATGCTATTGCAAATACTCCACAATCAACACTACCTATCGGTTGTTGATGAACTATGGAAAATACCACTGGTGGTTTAAATGGATATAATCGAATCAAATAATTCATTTGATCCTCATTTAAATAGCCTTTATTAAGACAGTCAAAAATGTAAAGTATTGTCCCATCATAATAAGTGCAAATCCAATGACCAGATTTGAAGGAACCACTAAAAAGTATTTGAATGTGCCTCTTATTTTTTTCGATTGTAATTATCATGTCAAGTACTTGTAAACACAAAGTGCTTTGCATATTATAAAACGAATTTAATTTTCTTTCTAAAAGTTTCTGAAATTCATGCATATGGTCATCATTCAACATTGCATTTTTATTATCAATTATATCATAATTTTTATGACTTGAACTAAACAATTCTTTTTTATTAGCCTTGGTTTTATTTCGTAAAGTTAACAGTTGTCATAAAAATTATTTCTAAATAATTAAACGTCTTTTCATTTAAAAGATTTTTTTCAATTTTATCTTATTTGTTTTTATTTCCAATTTTTGTTCGGTCGTTTATTACCAAATTTTGTAGACTATTTAATCGAAAGATGTTCGTAAAATCGAGAAACATGAAATTCGAACATTTAGGGCATGATTTATACACTCTTTCAGAGAAGAAAATCAAGCTTTTATTTTTCTTTATGGAATTTTACATGTTTTTCAAAAACTTTTGATTGTTTGAAATAGTATATTCCGATACAAGGTACAAAACGCTCATTTGGCACCTTGTATTGAACAATATTTTTCAATATCAATATTCAATTCCAATATTAATTTTCAATTCCAATTCCAATTTAAATATCAATTTTCAATTACAATATCAATTTTTAATTCCAATACCAATATTACTTTTTAATTCCAATCTCAATTCCAATAATATCAATAATGATTTCTAATATCAATTTTTCCAATATCAATTTTTAATTCCAATTCCAGTATCAATTTTCAATTCCAATTTCAGTATCAATTTTCAATTCCAATTCCATTATTAATTTTAAAATTTAATACCAAACCAATTCCAATATTAATTTTCAATTCCAATTTCAATTCCAATTTCAAATTCGTTGGAAAGGTAATTAAATTATCTTTCAATCCATATATTACAGAATAAAATTGAATGAAAATTGAGAGAGCTACAGTCGATTCAAGATCAAATTTCATGGAAATTTTGATGATTTTTAGACACTTGACTAACTTTTGATAATTTTTTCTATAACAAACAGTAGAAAATATTTAGGTTTTAAATTTTTAATTGATAGCTTATTCCATTGAGAAACTTTTGAGCCCTTGTGGACCCTGATTAGATTAAAAATGAAAATTCTACACTACATTTAGTGAACGAAACTACTTTGCCATTTTTAGTATACTTTTCAAGATTTGCAGCAAACATGCAAATAGTAAAATAAGTTAAGTGCTAAAGTTACTAAAATCACACATCAAGGAATTCTAGAGTTGTTCAATTCGAATACAATGTCAAATGTCGAAATTTCAAAATGGCGGATCTAATATGGCGGATAATTTTTTTTAAAAATCAATTAAATTTATGACAATTTCGTTACTCGGGGGTTTTCGATGTCGTTGATGACGAGTCTGATGTCAGATTTTAAAAATTAAAAATGGTGGCTTCAATAGAGTGGACGAGTTTTGGCTCTCTGATTATGTCTCTGATTACAAATTCGATGTCATATTTTGAAAATTCAAAGAGTTGGATTCAGTCTGTGCGAACAGATTTTAAAAGTTTAAAGATAATCTCATAAAAATTAATACATTAGGGTTTCTGGGGCCTCTAATTCCGAAACCAAAGTCGATTTTAAATTTTTTTAATTGATGTTATGTTGATGAAAAATAAAAACATTACTCTAATTGCAATGAACTATCTAATTTTTAATTTTTAATTTTCTATAACTTTTTAACTGCAATACGTTTTAAATCTCATTCGAAAATACAGACACTGAAAACATCCTTTTACATCATGTAAAAGGGCTCGAAAGCATTAAAAAAATTTTTTTTAATTTATTCTTTTAAAACTTTTGTTTTTTAAATGTACTTTGATAAAGATAATTACATAGGGGAGACCAGGGCTAAACCGGACACGGGGCTAAACCGGACAAGTCAAATATTTCCAAAACCGTGAAGAATTTCAAATCGTGTAAATAACCTATGAACGCGCAATTTCGTGATGCATATGCTGCATGAGGTTTTAGGGACGTGTCAATTTTCTTGTAATAATTGTTGCCGTTAATATGTAAAAATGTCATTTCTTGAGGTAAAAGTAAAAAAATTTTTTCTTTATTTTTTTGGGTTTTTATCGTTAAAATTAAAGTGCAAATATCATATGGTCATTTTTCTTTTAGCTCAAGGTGTACTTAGTTTAGTAGAAAAAAAGCTTAATGGAAAACATTAAGATGAAAAAATATATTGCAGGTTAATTATTAGATGACGGTGTGGGGCTGAATCGGACATCGTGATTAAAAACAACCAAATCTCTGAATTCTTTAATTTATTTTATATTAATTATCTATTTTATTTTATATTCTTTGCTTAAAACCACTTTATGAATAAATAAATAAAGAATTTATTTTAAAACTCGAATTCACAAGCGAGTTGCTACAAACAGACAAGCCTGAAAACTATAATTCCTTTTATATTATATTAATTACCAATTTTACATATTATATTATATTCTTTGTATGGAACTATCTACAAATAAATAAAAGAAGAATTGATTTGACTTTTTTACAAAAAACCACCAATTTTCGGATTTTCGTTTTTGAGGTAGTCACCTTCGAAGCAATATATCTCTAAAGCTATTGTACTTTTTTTAAATAGAACAAGTGCGATTTGTAGGTGAAAGTACAAGCTTTAAAACGGTATATTACACTTTAGCAAAAAGTATGTTTTTGTATGAGTTTTCTGGTCAAAGACTAAATCCGTCCGGTTTAGCCCCGGTCTCCTATTTAAAACGTATTGCAGTTAAAAAGTTATAGAAAATTAAAAATTAGATAGTTCATTGCAATTAGAGTAATGTTTTTATTTTTCATCAACATAACATAACATAACATAACATTATCTTTAAACTTTTAAAATCTGTTCGCAAAGACTGAATCCAACTCTTTGAATTTTCAAAATATGACATCGAATTTGTAATCAGAGACCTAATCAGAGAGCCAAAACTCGTCCACTCTATTGAAGCCACCATTTTTAATTTTTAAAATCTGACATCAGACTCGTCATCAACGACATCGAAAACCCCCGAGTAACGAAATTGTCATAAATTTAATTGATTTTTAAAAAAAATTATCCGCCATATTAGATCCGCCATTTTGAAATTTCGACATTTGACATTGTATTCGAATTGAACAACTCTAGAATTCCTTGATGTGTGATTTTAGTAACTTTAGCACTTAACTTATTTTACTATTTGCATGTTTGCTGCAAATCTTGAAAAGTATACTAAAAATGGCAAAGTAGTTTCGTTCACTAAATGTAGTGTAGAATTTTCATTTTTAATCTAATCAGGGTCCACAAGGGCTCAAAAGTTTCTCAATGGAATAAGCTATCAATTAAAAATTTAAAACCTAAATATTTTCTACTGTTTGTTATTGAAAAAATTATCAAAAGTTAGTCAAGTGTCTAAAAATCATCAAAATTTCCATGAAATTTGATCTTGAATCGACTGTAGCTCTCTCAATTTTCATTTAATTTTATTCTGTTATATATATATATATATATATATATATATATTGAAAGATACTTTAATTACCTTTACAACGACATTCTATTCATCATTTTTGGACCAGTTGATTTTCCTACAGGTAAATTTAAGTGCCGTCGCTCCTCAAAAATACAAAATTTGAAGCTACAAAAAACTACACGAGGGAAAAAAATTAAGACTATGATTTTCTTAGTCAGAAAACACCTACTAATCGAAAAAAAATGTTTTGTTCGATTGGCTAAAAAAAGTTTTTAATTTGTAAACCTGTGATATAAAAGTGAATGAAAAAAAGTAAATGTCTCAAAAAGACTCAAACTTATCTTGACTTAAACTAGTAAATCACCCTCTGATCTTGCCTTAATTGATTGAATCATTTAATTGTTTCACCTAAAACTATCAAACCGTCTACTGATTTTGCCTTAACGAGCTGAATCGCATACTAATTCTTTAAACTGCTGAATGAACTCTAAAAACCCTTGATTAACCAGTTTCAAGCGAATTCAATTGACTTTCTTACAATGTGTCTACCATATTGGAGTCGCCATTTGAATTTAAAAAATCCAATACATATTCGTTATTAGCGACCCTACAAACCTCCGAATAACCTGTTTCAAGAGAATTCAATTGACTTTCTTACAATGTTTCCGCCATATTGAAGTCGCCATTTTGAATTTAAAAAATCCAACATCATATTCGTTATCAGCTATCCTAAAAACCCCAGAGTAACAAGTTTTAAGCGAATTCAATTGATTTTTGTCAACAAAACATTCTTGAACAATTAATACACATTATTTGATTTTTTTTAACTTTGAACTTCTGTAGCTCAAAAACTGGTCATTATTTTGAGTTTTGTAGTATACTTTTTTTGTTCAGACTGTCAAAAACTACAAATTTGC
This sequence comes from Leptopilina myrica (nomen nudum), assembly GCA_032872475.1. Lineage (NCBI taxonomy): Eukaryota > Metazoa > Arthropoda > Insecta > Hymenoptera > Figitidae > Leptopilina > Leptopilina myrica (nomen nudum). The sequence goes on along the minus strand of CM065462.1, from coordinate 12,946,964 downwards.
AAATTTGCAAGAAAATTGGTTTGAGAGCCAAATTCAATAGTAAAAGTGCGGGGTCCTTTGTTTTTAAATCTTATTGCTTGCCTACCACTAATGCATAGTGTATATATATGTATATATATATATATACATGTACAATAGACTCCCACTGGTTAAAAGGAACCCTTCGAAGAATAGGCCAGGTAATCGAAGAGACCTTTGGTTTCTCTTTCCAGATTTTGTCTTCTTCTTTCTCTCGGTAATAATAACATCATTCGCTCTCTATTCATAACGCAGAAAATCTAACGCTATTGGTTTCTTCCTCTTTCAAAGACAAACAACATTCAAATGTCTCTCTTTACCTAATTTGCATATCTACTGATTTCATAGAAGGATATTAATTATTTTTTTCTATTCTATATTATATAAGTTCTTTCTCTTAATAGCACCCATTTTCTGTAACCTTTTTCTTTTTTTTATACATACTCTTTTTTGTATTGTTACGTCAAAACAAGAAACCTTTTTAAAATATACCTAACGTTCCCGTTTTAAATTAGTCTCATAAATGAGTCTAAATTGAGATGAGGATAAGTCAATGAGCCTACTAAATGTATTGAGACAATAATTTATTTATAAACCAACAAGAAAGAAAAGAGTTGACAAAAATACAATGAGTATAATTAAAATTATAGATCTTACTTAAAGAATAACGATTACTGGTGGTGTGATGATTATCTGGTAATCTATTCTCAAAGGTGTTGAGCAGTAAACGTAGAGGGGCCTTGGGACTGTTGTTCTTAATAGTTTGGTATTAGTCCTCTTGTTTACACTAATGAGATAGTGTATTGTATTGTGAAAATATATGCTTTCTTCCAGACAGTTGTCGCCTCTTGAGCAAATTTTGATGGTTCGAAATTTGGAATGTGTTGTTTCAATATTGGACCACCGTTGAGAGTTGAGTTTATTTTCTATATTTTACTTATTTATAGTTAATTTTAAAGTATTAATTTTCTAATTATAAATTAAAAATATTTCTACTTACATATATATTTCTTATATTTTGAATGTCTGAAAATATTGAGTTTAGGAAAAAGTTGTCAATGAATGAAAGTTTTAGTTTTGGTAATTGTTTACTTATGCGGCTTTTCCCAATTTTAATAATTTTTTTATAATTGTTTTCGGAAAAACTTTCAATCAGCTAGAAAATAAAAAATTCGTTGGGGGAGGACGAAAGAGTTCATTACCGGAAGTCAGGGATAGGAAACAAAATCAAAATTTTCGTTTTTTGCTAATGTTACATGCAAAAAACAAAAAAAAATAAATTAATTAATAAAAATTTTTTTTATTATATAACATTACGTTACATTTTGTTTTTTTCAATTTTATTATTTTTTTAAATAAAAATTTTAATTTTGTTTCTCATCCCTGACTTCCAGTAATGAACTCTTTTGTCCTCCCCCAACCATTTTATTTTGACAATTGGCAATGCCATAGTGTACGTTATCTTTTAATGCAAAAAAGATTGAAAATCAAAATTTTACTGTTTCAGTATTTTGTCTCGCATTTGCATAAAAATAAATTAAAAAATCAAATCAAAATTTGTCATTCGTCCTTATTAATGTCTTAACAAAAATTGATTTTGATTTTTGATTTTCGTCAATTTAGTTAATAAATAATTAAGTGTTTACATTTGCCCCGAGAATTCGAAAACTCGGGGTAAATGTAAACAGAACTTATACTACATTTTAAAAGAAAATAGTCGATTAAATTTGCTTTTATTTCACAATTTCATTACTTTGGCAGTGTAAAATTATACATAAAAAAGGAAATTAGGTCTTCTTGCATACCTCCTTCGTGTTAGTCAGTTGCAGGAATAGTCCTGTATAGTATTGCATAGTGCATTTACATGCTTAGAATATAGGAAAACGGTTCTTCATGATTGTTAAATAAAACTCAGGTACACCAGATTTAAGTAAATTTAATCAATTTTTAAAAATATTTTTAGGTTCATCCACCATATTGGATCCGCCATTTAAAATTTTTTTAATTTGATCAATTTTTAACAATATTTTATGTTTCACCGCAATATTGAATCCACCATTTTAAAATGGTTGATTGTTTATTTTATATGATACATTATCAATCAACTGGTTGATTTTTCTATACATCTACGAAAAACTTTTTTTCAGTTTTTCCATCCCTTAAGACAGTAGTATACTTGAAGTAACTTGTTTCTTAAACCTCGCTTAAGTACAGTGGCGTTTATATTTACCCGAATTTTAGAAAAATTTCAAAATCTCGGGGTAAATGTTAATAGTCAGTTTTAGGCGATTCAGGTGCATCAATATTTTTTTGTACTTTATAAAATTTTTCTAGGGAAGTAAAGTAACAAGTTCATGCAAAAAAATCGGTCCATTAGACCTTTTAACAAAAAAACTAATGTTTTTGGTAAAACACATATATTCTGTTTACATTTACCCCAAATGACCCTAAATAAGAAAAATTATAATTCAAGATTAAAACTTTTAATAGAAAAAATTAATTTTGAACTTAAAATGATAAATTAAAATATCCATTACAATTTTTTCCGTTCAGTATAATAGTACATTATGCAACAAGGGAGGTACGTCCGAGTTTATGTACCGAGCACAATATCGAAAAACAAGTATGGACTCCCTTGTTCCATACTTTGCTTTATACAACAAAGGCGTATTATGGTTACTCTATGCTACCTGTACCGGTGCATGCTAAGTTCTCCCATATAACCCAGCTGGTCAATAAAGTAACCATTCTTGCCCTACGGAGATAAAGGGTACTTTATTGACCTGTGAGCGGTCAATAATATACTCTTTATCTCCCTAGGGCTATAATGGTTTCTTTATTGACTGTTGGGTTATAAGGGGGAATTTAGTACGCGCCTGTACAGGTAAATAAAGTGACCATAATACGCCTGAGTTGTATAAAAATATATATATTAGTTATTTTTGAAAAGATAAAATAGTTATATATATAAATTATTAAATACACAATTCATTAAATTTTAAATGAATAATGTTAAAAGTTTAATAAATTAAAGAAATTAAATTTAATAGGAATTTTTTTTACAAAAATCCCAATATTGATTACAGTAATATTTAACCTTCCAAACACTTTATATTAGAATAGTGCTGGAAGGATTATTTTTGAAAATTAATTTTGCGTAAGTCAGATTTATATCTTTAAGGGGAGATTTCACTGATTTTTTCAAAAAATCGAAATTTTTTTCATATTTGGTTAGTAGAATTAACTAAGAATATGGGAAAAATAGTCTAAAGCGAGAAAAAAACATCCCCCTTCTCAGTGGTGCAAATCTGATAATTAAGTTTCAAAAGGGTCTACAGGCTTTATTTATCAACCGATTAAAAAAAATTTCAATTAAAGCTTATAAAATTTAGAAAAACATTATCCAGTCCGATTTTTGAATTTTTATTTGTTTATATTAATTTTTTTTATTGAAAAGTTGAATAAAAGTAACAATTTTGCAAAAAATTTGTTCTATCTTTGATATAATTGAATTTTTATTATTTACACTACCGGTCAAAATTGAGAGACCACCCATTTTCAGGCGAATGAAAAACGTTTTAAAACATAAGATTTATTGAAACTAAAATTTTTCTCTGTTCATTTGTTGATAGATGATGAAATTTGGAAAGAACAAGATATTTCAGAAGTCGTTTGGCCAACAATTTATTTAGATATTTTTAAAAAATTGTCATTTTCAATGATTTATAAAAATTTGAATAACTTCTAAAATAATGAAAGCTTTTTAATGATTTTAGGCTTATTTTAAAGGTCATTTGTTACACTATAAGAATTACTTATAGGCATTAACGTGTAATTTTTTTCCTAGAAAATGCAGGCCGTCAAACTTGGACCAAAAAATTTTTAAAAATTTGGAACATTCTTATTAACAGAAATATAATTTTTAACATTCAAACGTATTTTTTTATTCAATTTTCTTAAAAAATCTACACCATATGTTGTTTTAAATATTTTTTAGAATAGTTTTTAGTATAGAAAAATTGTTCCAAATTTTTTGAATTTTTTGGTCCAAGTTTGACGGCCTGCATTTTTTAAGAAAAAATTACACGTTAATGCCTATAAGTAAGTCTTATAGTTGAACAAATGACCTTTAAAACAAGCCTAAGATCATTAAAAAGCGTACATTATTTTAGAAGTTATTCAAATTTTTGTAAAACATTGAAAATGACGATTTTTTAAAAATATATAAATTAAATATTGGCCAAATGACTTCTAAAACATCTTGTTCTCTTAAAAATTTTAACATCTTTCAAAAAATAAAAATAAAAAAATTTTAGGTTCCATACAATTTTTGTTTTAAAATGTTTTTCAATCATCTGAAAATGGGTGGTCTCTCAATTTTGATCGGTAGTGTAAGACTGAAAAAAATTAATGTTTGGGTATTCCTTGATCAAAAAAATTGTTCAAGTAAAATTTCAAACAATTTAAACAAATTAATTTATCAAATATTAAAAGTTATAACGAATTATAAATTTAGACAAAGTCTTCAATTGATTTTGCTGAAATTTGTTACTCGGAAGTTTTCGGGGTCGCTGATTACGAATTTGTGTGTTAATGTTTCAAAATTCAAAATGGTGGATCTAATATGGAGGACAAGTTTAAAAAAATGTTTTTTTTACTACTGTAACACTTGTATTTTATTGTAAATAAAGTTTGACTAATAAATATTTATTTTACTGCAAAAATTTAAAAAAAAAACCTTAAATTCAGTGAAATCTCTTCTTAAACGTATTTAAAACCTACCCATGACAAAAAAATTCAGAAAATGTAAAAATTAATTTTTTTAGTTTTTTGGAAAAACAGGTGCCTTTCAGGAGAATCACCCATATTGTGTTTAAAGGAATTACTTGTAGAGTAAATTTAGCACAAACCAGTGCAGTTAAGTTAATTTATGACTGAGTTATAAATTTTTAGTGAAAACGTACGTCCATTTAGTTCAGAGTGGGGAGGAGCAATGCGTGGAGGTTTTAAAGCAAAAAAAAGAAAATATAACTTTGCTTTATAAAATTTGGTATTCATGTAGATGCAGGTTTTAGCATGGTTCGCAATTATAAAAAAGGCTTCTCAACAAAGATGGTCGGAAGAGGCCATGCAATCTGTAGTTTTCAGCGTTCTGACAGGTGTATATGGAACTTTTACTGCTGCTGCTTACAGAGTTCCGCAAACAACGTGAAACGCTATGTCAAAAAAAACTCGTGAAAAACCTGAATATACAGTGCAAAAGAAATTGGACCGATTCACTACAGTTTTTACGCCTGCACAAGAAAACGAATTAGTGGAATATTTATTACATATGGAGTCTCGACTGTTCCACCTTATATACGTAAATTTCGTGAACTAGCATATCAACTATCAGAAAAAAAATAATATTTCACGTCCTTAAAATTCACTGTCCTTAAAATTGACCTAAATGTAGGGCCGTTATTGCGCTTCTGTTTGACTTTTAGGTAAAAAAAAATCAGGCAGAGAAGCAGGCGCAATGAACCAACATCATAGGATTTCGTGGCCTAAAATGACAATAAAATGATAATGAATAAATAAGAAAACAACGATTACCATAGTACAGATTACCATGGCAACGGTTGTTATGGCAAACATTAACATATCAGCGGTTGCCATGTCAAACATTAACATAGCAACGGTTGCTATGGCAACGTTGCCAAAAACTACGGATGAACACCGAAGTCTCGCTTTAAGGGTTTTGGCCCTTGGCCACGAAACCCTAAAAGGAGGTCAAATTAGATGTAGATTTTGACGTAATGTAATGCCGTATTATTGCACCTTGTTTGACCTGTAGATAAAAAATTTGTCAAATTAGACAGATTTTGACGTAATGTAATGCTATTATTGCTCCTCTTTTTGACCTGTAGCTTTCTTAAAACTTCTATATCTGCCAAAGATAACCAAATTAAATTTGTTAATAACTTCCAGATATACTATGATTTATGTTTTAAAACTTAATTGAATAAGTTAATTAAAATTTTTCAGTTTTTGTTTTTTATCATAAGAAAATTAATTTTACGAAAAAACGCCAAATAAAAAAAGATGTGCCTCATCATTTTCTATAAAGTAGGACTTTTGAAGATTCAAAAATTTGAATTTTTTAAATTTTTAGGCCACTGACTGACTTTAAAGAGATCCGGCGAGCGAGTTTTTCAATACAGCTCCTCATATATTATTTGACACAACAAATAATTAAATTTGAGGGATTTTTATACCGGTTTAAGGAAAATTAATATGAACTAAAGGTTCGTTACACCTTATTATTTCGTAAAATTATTAATCCTTTTTATAATTTTTATTTAATTAAATTAAATATTATTATTTGTATAATTAAAGTTAATTATTATTTTTTTGTTTAAAAAATGTAACATTAATACGTCATTTACAATTTTTTCCAATATTTAAAATTTATTGTATCAATTTTAAAAAATTTAGAAAAATTCTGTTTAATCGAATTCAATTATTTACAATAAAATTTCAATTTAATTAAAAATTTAAATTAAAAAGTCAATTTCACTGAGAAAAATATTGATATTACAGAAACTTCTATTAAATTAGAAATTTCTTCTATTGACCACTTTTTCTCCACTTTCGTAGTCAATTTTTTAAAAATACATTATGAGTTTAACAAAAACTGTAATACAAAGTTTTCCGTGACTTGTATTATATATATTCATAACAGAAAGCTATTTTTTTAATATAACTTATATTTTACTTAGTATTTTTATTATGAATTTTGTATAGAAGTGTTTACATATAGTTTTTGCAAAACTATAGTAAATAAATTTTATACTTTTCTTACCGCTAATGTAATTTTAAAATGAAGATTTACCTTATGAAATTCTGGCTGCACTGTCACTTGCGTAACACCCATTTCAGCAAAGAATGAAACTACTTCATCTGTGATATTTCTGTATACCTGTAAGATAAAACTTTTTAAGATTTCAGCTAAGATAACTAAATATTTCTTACTTGAATATTGCATAAACGATTTTAAAATAATTAATTTTGCTTTTTAACATTTTTTAAGACAATAGAGCAAAAATTTAACAATATTTATTGATGACGTACATTTTAAATCAATTTTTTAAGTTTCAAAATAGCAGATCCAATTTGTTAAACCTAATTAAAAAAATTAATTAAAAATATTTTAAAATTAGATTTCTACAATGTTGTAACTAATAAATTGTAACCGTTAAATAATAAAAAATACCTAACAATATCGTTTTGAAATTTAGGCTTATGAAGGTTACCCACCTTAAAAAATAGATTCAAAATCATAAATAAACTCATAAATTTTTAAAAATTTATTAAATTTCTCTTAAATTAAATGTTTCTGTACATAATAATTTTAATTAAAATTTTTAAACGATTATTAATAAATACCATTTTTTTAATATATTTTTTTAAATTGAAAATCAAACATAATAAAACACCTCTTTAAAATGTTCAGGGTTTCTTAAGGACATTTTAAGCTTTCATTTTTATATTTTTTGTAGAAAAAATTTTACAGACTTCGGCTAAGGAAAAAACATTTTAAATTTATTGTTTAAAGAATTTAATTTTTTATTTTTAAATCATATATTATTAAAATTTAATAGAAAATTATAGTAATTTTGCAAAACTTTTTTCACAACTTATGTATGTCTCCTAAGACAACAAATTCATTTTTCTTCTTTTTATTGACAGAACTATTAAAATTATCGTTAAAGAACTGCAAAACTCTGGTTTATGAACAAAGAAATCATAAAAATTATTTTTTTGTCACTGTTTTAATAAATAATTTTCAACTTCGGAGACTTGTCTTGACTTTGACAATGTTTTATAAAATATTTTTAACTGGGGAGAGTTGTCTCGAGGTGACTTGTCCTTAATTTGACACTGTTTTATAAAATATTTTTTACTGGGGAGAGATGTCTCAGTGTCAATTGTCCTGAGTTTGTCACTGTTTTAATAGAAATATAATTTTCTACTGGGGAAAGATGTCCCGGGGAGACTTATCTTGAGAGGACTTGTCTAAGGGTGTTCCAAATGGTATTCCACGCGCCGAGGCCCAGACTGGTAAAAACACCGAAATTACGTTCCAAATAAAACTTTACATTTAAAAAGTGTGCACTAGTTATCACAATGGAAATATCAATTTTTCAATTTTTTTCGAATTTTAAAATCGGCTACTTTTAGTACTTTTTAACAAATGGCGTTCCACTTTTTTTCAATTTTGAGCAATAAAACTGTTTTTTTAATAAAAAAATATATTTATATGGGTCAGAATTTCCCAAACGGATCAACTAAAACAAAAAAAATTTTATTTTTGAACCAAACTATGTTTTTTGACTCCTAATATGATTAAAAGAATCCCTGGACATATTTTTTAAAAAAAATTTTAATTTAATAGCAATTGAAATTATTAGTACTACTTAATTAAAAATTTTTTTGGCGAGCTTCAGTTGACGGATTTAAAAGTTAATATATGGGTTTTTTTCGTCTTGAATTGCACTATTTGAATATTTGTGTAAGTACGATGGCTTGGTCTCATCTTCTATTTTCGCATCTTAGGACGAAAAAAAACTTACCCCTATCAGGGACAGTATTTTTATATCCTTCGGCTGATATAAGAAGCCAGCGGTCCAGACCACCGCTCGCAGTTTTTCGCCCACGCCAAAGGGTACCTCCGAACAAGTATAATAAAGCGTTTCTCTGGAAATCTGTTTTCTCTGCTATTATTCACAGTGCGTACCAACCATATTATATATATATATATTTATATATATTTATATATATTAAAAAAAAATTTATTGTAAAAATTTTTTATTAAAGAAATGTTATTATAAATTATTAATGAACAAATATGTTCTTCACGTCCTAACAAAAAAATTGAAATTGTATTATATTCCTTAAACGTTTTCGATTCTAAAACCGTTTTTAAAAATAATGATCCTCAATATTAGACTATAGATAAATGTTTTATTATGATTTTGATTATTGTTAAATGTAAATTTTTTTTAAACAATCTAATTGTTATATGTTTATTGATAAGGTTTAATTGATAATTATTCTTAAGTAGAATTTGGATCACCCTTTCGATATTACATTCGTGAAAAGATCCATGTGACAATAAAATAGCTCTATCCAACAAATTATGAACAATATTTTTTTTCTGTTAGATTGGATGGCCTGAAAATAATTAATAATTCGATATTAGAAGATGATGGCTTTTGGAACCAATTGGTAATAAGTTCTTCATTGTCTTTAATCAGTGTCATATCGAGAAAAATAATTTGATTATTAATTTCTAATTCATGAGTAAATTTTAAATTTTTATTATAAGAGTTGAAAACATTTGATACTAAGTTGACATGATTTGTGTGGACTCTTGATAATATGTTATCCACATATTGAAAATAGAATACCGGAATACAGTTAAATTTATTTTTAAACAATCACTTTCAAGGTTATCCATGACAATATCTGCAAATAAAGGTGATATCGGAGAACCCATAGGGGTGCCGTAAATTTGTTGGTAAATCTTTTCATTAAAAAGAAAGATAGTATTATTGAAAAGAAACTTAACACAATTAGTTAGATCAACAAATAAAATTTTACATGAATTTTGAATATTTTTGATTCTTTTGTCTAAGCTTTGGAGAACTAGTTCTTATAAAATATTCGTAAATAGTTACCCAGCTGAAAAAGTTCTATAGAATTTCACTAGAATAATTCTATAGAATCGTTCTATATGAATTCTAGTGAATATTCTATAGAATTTCTACATAAATACTATTAAATTTTAGTGATTTTTAATTAGAAAAACTTTAAATTTGTAAAATAATATTTTTCAACAAATTTTAGGCCAAAATAATTGTTTATATCATTCTATAGAATCATTCTATTGAAATTCTATAGAATATTCTCTAGAATTTATATAGAATGATTCTAGTGAAATTCCATAGAACTTTTTCAGCTAGGTAACTAACATCTAGTGAAAGTAATACAAAACTATCTGATAATGAGATATTTTTCATGGTCATGGTCATGGTTAGTTGATTTTTATGGTATTTATATTTAAGATAATAATCATTAGAATTGAGATTTTACAGAATTTTGTAAGTGTCCGATTGTAATTTGGACAATATACTTTTTCCAGTTATTTCTTTATAATTTTCATCAAGACGAATCGATTGATGTATAAAAATAAAATATTTTATTAGCATTAATAGAAATAAATAAATGAAAAAATTCACTTCATTATTAAAATTTTTTTCTTTATTTTTAAATTGTATTATTGTACAATAAAATTTTATTTTTTTCATTTAAAAGAAATAAATTTGAATTTTGAAATGTTTAACTCTAGTAGAAGTTATTTAAAAATTAAATATATTTAATACTTATTATTTTGTTATATATTTTATTAATTCATTAAATAAAATATTATATATATATATATATATATATATATATATATGTGTGTGTGTGTGTGTGACGGTCCACGACAAAACGTGCCTTAGCTCCCAAAAAATTATTGTCGAATTTTAATAGTACTTTATATATTTTGAGTTCCTCTTTTGTGTACAAAAGTCAAAACTACTTTTTACTTATAGATTTTTGTGTTATAAATGTTCGAACATGAGCATAATATGAACCAATCAGACAGACCCAGCTTCTAATACGTTTCCGGTAGAATTCATATTCGTGAACTAAGGCACGTTTTCTCGTGGACTGTCACATATAATATATATTTTATATACCTTATGATTAGCCGTAAGCCAGTCATAATAAATATAATTAATTTTTAAAATCTCTTTAAATTAGATTTTAGGACAACAATATGGAATATGTTCATGTAATGAACATCTTAATTCATAACTTGTTTGAGAATGACTCATTCTAATTAAAGAATTACAACATTTTAACTATTCCAATCAGTAATAATAACATGAGTCACAATCTTATCGTCAAATATAAAGACAAAAACAGCAAAACTGAAAATACAAATACTGTTTATAAAATTAATTGTCACGATTGCTCTTCCTCATATGTTGGACAGTCAAAGAGAATGGTTGGCGTCCGAATTAATGAACATAAAAATTCAAAAAATAATATAGTTGCAAATCATTGCCATTCCGTAAAACACAGATTTGATTTTATTAATTTCGCAATTCTTGACAGAGAGGATAATTACAAAAAACGTTTAATATCAGAAATGATTCTCATTAATTTGCAAATTAACCTGATTATTAAAAAGGATGACTTACAAAATCTTAATAAATATTCTACACATTTTCTCAACGAAAATAAATACTCGTAATTTTGTCATATTTTTATGCTCTGACATTTCTCTTATTACCTAATTTCTCTGTTTACTGAAGAGTCGTTGACCCTTCATCGTCGATTCTTTACTTGTATCTATCTACCTCTTAATCGAGGGGTTTTTCACTCTAGAATATTACAATTTTAGTACAAAGAATTATTTTTGAATTATCTGTTAAAGGATCGAAAAATATGAAGTAAAGAAAAAAAACTATTTTAATTATAAAGTAGAAGAAGTATTGACATATTACATAGAAAATTACCGAAATTAGTAAATTTAAGTGAATTTATGGGAGTATCGAAAGAATAGTGCAGTATAATGTCAGGATTCCTGTAGAGTCGCAGAGTATTGTCGAGAATTTCGGGAGTATCTGGGAGTTTTTAGCGGTCCTAATTCATCCGCGCACACGAGTTTGCGCAGTCGCGCGTGTTCACACAGTTCGCTCTAAACCCACGAACTGTATACGTCACGTTAGAGGGAACTTTTTCTTTGACAGCTGAATTGTTTGAAGTTAATATTTGTGTTTTTTGAAATAAATGGGTAGATAAACTTTCGGTTATAATTAAATATTTTACATTATAACTAGTTGCAAATAGTTTTCTGTTATTATCACTCAATTTTGAGCTCTGTGCTGATCGATATTTGGTTATATGATGAATAATGACGGAGGAGGTTATGTTAAAGAACATGATACATTCCGAGACAATTTTTGGACTAAGTTGCAATGTGAATTAGGTTTATACGTTCCAATGTATATGAAAAATATATGTCGATTTCAGAATTTAGACAATCTACTGTCTTTTCGAAATATAACAGACATTATTATTAAAGATATATTACGATGTTATTTTGTTTGGATTATTAATTTTAGTGAGATTATTATTAAAGATTTGGAAGAATTTTAAAAAACAGAAATGTTACATTTGATCAAAGGTACAAAAGAAGCAGTTGATCTAACTGATTACTTTGGTATTTTCAATAACGATCCACAAAATTTTCGATTTTCAATTGGCAATCGATTGTTACTTAAAGAAATGGTGGAATTTGTCAAAACTAAGCCATTAAATATTGGACTATTATGGAGGAAAGAAATCACGATAAATCGAAAAAATCTTCAGGATTTAGAAAAAACGACGTAGATAATGAAAAGAGTAAACTTTTTAAATTAATTGCGAACGTAAGAAAAAAATCTGCTTCACTTGGTTTTGAACAATTCGTTTTAAAGTTCATTCGAGAAGTAATTTGAGTTTCAATAATAGTGGAGATAAAAACAGACAAGGACAAAGAGAGTTACAGAGTCAAGCGATGTTGAATCGTCACCTTCAACGAAGAGAAAATTCTATGCCAGGTACGATATAAATTAAGATAAAAGTACAATCTTGTAATATATTATTATAAAAAATATAAAATTAACCTTCATATAAAAATTAATTTATTATTTTTTAAAAACCAAACAAAACTATAGATGAAAACTACCAGACACGGAGAGAGTTCCAGAACCAAGCGATGCTCGATCCTCACTTTAACACAAGTCAAAATTCTTTGTCAGGTACGATATACATACATTAAAATGAAAGTATTTTTTTATGTGAATAATTTAATTGTTAAAGTTTTATGTAAACTAAATCGTTTTTTATTAAGAAAACATTTTGATATTTACACTACTGGTCAAAATTGAGAGACCACATTTTCAAGTGGATGAAAAACACCCCAAGACACACAATTTATAGAAACAAACCTTTTTTTTAAGATAATAAAACTTTGAAAAGAACAAGATCCCCTAAAAGTCATCTGGACAATATTTTAATATAGGTATCTGCATTTAGAAAAAATAATTACCCAATAAAACAACTTTTAGATAAGCTTAAGATCATTAAAAAGCATTCATTATTTCAGAAGTTATTCAAATTTTTGCAAAACATTGAAAATGGCGATTTTTTAAAAATATCTGAATAAAATATTTTCCAGATGACCTTCAAAAGATCTTGTTCTTTTCAAAATTTTATCATCTTACAAAAAACAAAAATAAAAAATGTTTTTTTCTATAAATTTTGTGTCTTAAAATGCCTTTCATCCACTTGAAAATGTGCAGTCTCTCAATTTTGACCGGTAGTGTATTTAAATTCAATTTCCAATTATTTGAAATATTATTATTTTTTAATTTATAGTATAATAAACTTATAAATCAAGTAAATTGTATTTCTTTCTTTTTAAGTTGACGACCAAAACCAAGACCAAAATCAAACCGCTTCTTTTGATTCTACTAGTCACATAGCCTTAACTAGCAATATGATGTCAGGTTTTGATCCTTCTAATCAACCAACAACATTACTAGGAGAAGGTTTGTCTGTTCTCACCACACTCAATGATTTCTCTGATAATCATTCTCTGGGGGAATAAATAGTCAAGATAGTTGTTGGGCAAACTATCTTGACAGTCGTAATTCGGATACTTTTAATGCCCAAATGGAATATGATAGTGTGAGTGTAATTAATGGTATGGAAGAATCTCTGGTCAGGCCTAATGTGGATTCTACTTCGAATTTTATAATAACTGAAAATGTGAAGAAACAAACATCCACTTTTCTATCAATGCTTGTTAGATGTTATAGTGAGAGGTCAAAATACAAAAGCGGTGGCTACAGGTATTCCAATGCTCTTAAACTATTCTCAACATATTTGTTCGTAGTTGGAGGGCGAATCACATACGAAACGTTAGCAGCTAATCTTCCACTACCATCTATGAGTACAATAATGCGAACAATAAGTTCATCATCTGTGACATTGATAGAAGGATGTTGTCGAACAGCAGAATTGAAAAATTTTTTACAGGACAGACATCTTCCTCTTGCTGTTTGGTTGAGTGAAGATGCGACAAGAATCACGGGCCGCGTTCAGTATGACTCTGGTACTAATCAATTAGTAGGATTTGTTCTTCCTTTGGCAGACACGGAATGCCTAATTCGTTTTCCTTTATGGCCAATTCAGCAAAAGAAATATATGTGACGCTCCACGAAAGAAGGGACCTATCCCCGAAATAACATTAGGCTCAGTTTTCATGCATTGTGTACGGAAAATTGAACCTAATGTTCTTTCGGTGATAGGTCCCTTCTTTCGTGGAGCGTCACATATGATCATTTCGTGAATAATTCGGGAGCTTCATCTCTGTATACTATTATGGCACAACCGCTGCAAAATAATGCCCCGTGTTTTTGTTTATGTCTATTCGGAACAGATAATAAGTTTTACGGCTGAACAAGTTCTTAAGCGTTGGGATTTAATAATTTCGAAACTAAAGGAGGATGGCATTAATGTTCTAGGAATATCTTCTGACGGAGACACTCGGCTACTAAAAGCTATGCGAATAAAGATGATGTTTGGTCTTAAATTTCCCAATTTCACTGAAATAGGAAATGGCTGTTCAATCCCAAGTTTTCACGCTACTGTTCTTCCTGAATTCTTATGCACACAAGATACCGTACATATTGGAGCTAAATTGAGAACAAGATTCTTAAAGTATTCGATAATCATGCCTTTGGGAAACTTTGTTATCTCTTGCGGACATTTAAAAATACTAGTGGACTCTGTTTCCAAGGACAAACACTGCTTAAATCAAAAAGACTTAAACCCAAATGACAAAATGAACTTTGCTTCAGTAATTAAAATTTGCGATCCCTAAATCTGGGCTTTGTTGGAAACACACGTACCTGGTAGTGAAGGCACTCGAGAATATTTAAAATTAATGTATTATGTAATAAATTCTTTTTTATCTATATCTATAACAATCGCTGATAGAATTTATTATTTGTAGTATGTTATTTTTTTATTCGTTTGTGGCGAGCTTGGCTAAATGGCAAACCAAACTACTCTTGGACAAATAACTGTATTACAACCAATACTTATGTCTGCCTCGAATTAAATGGACACAGTTTGTTGAATGCACTTTTTAAATGTATTAAAGAAAATTCATTTGAACATTTTCTCATATGGAAATTTGGAAGTCAACAATGTGAAAGCTTCTTTAGGAATCTCAGATCAACTAGTACGACATGTTCAACTGTTGTTAATTGTTCTCTTCTAGAAGCCATATAACGAATTCAAAGGATACAATTACAAGCAGACATTTCTGTAATAAATTTTAAACGTGAAGGAGAAAATGTGAATTTTCCGCGAACAAGACATCTTAATGCATCATATGAGATTCAAGACAAAGAATTAGGTTTTCCATCAGCTATGACAGACAAAAATTGCACTTTTTTAAGTCACCAAGAAATTATTAATACCATTACCTCAGCTAAAAGAGACGCATACATTATGATTTTGTCATTGGGCATGAGTGTGGACATTACGAAAGCAGACGATATTCAAATCCGGAATTTAAAAGTAAATATTAACAACTTGGATGATATTGATATCCAGGAGGACAGTGACGAGGAGGAAGGAGTTTCTTTTGAACAGAATAAAAGTAATTGTGAAGAACACTTAGAATCCGAAGAAGTCCTTCAAGATTTAACAATCGTATCAAACATTTCTGGCACTTTAGAGTTACGTGACTATTCTGAAACAAACGTGCAAATGAGACCCGATAGTCCGTTTACAATAGTGACAGACTCACATGGCAAAGAACATATTGTGCGAAAATCATTAATTTGTTAGTTATTAAATTCTAATACTTCTAATTTAAGTAGCGACCGATTACAGAGAGTGCGAGCAGCTGAACTTGAAAAACAGGCCACGTCACTTAGAAATGTGGTTTCAAATCCATTTGCATCTAGTCAAATATTTATAGGAGATTGGTGCTTATTCAAAAGGCAAACCAATGAATCAGGTAAATCAGCATGGTCAATTAATGCTAATAGAAGTTTCAGTACATGGTTACATACCAATATCTAAATACTCTTTAACAATACCGCCACCTGAAATTACAACTGATGGTTTCATTTTGAGTAGTAATGTTTTTGATAAAATTAAGAATATTCTGTAAGATGTTTCGAATAAGATAAAAACGTGATATTATTAGGCACGATATTAGATTTCTAAAAAGTCAAAAATCTCGCTAAACGAATTTCCAAATGTTTAAGTTCAACACTTTAAAGAAAAAACATATTTCTCTTAAGAAAAGCAAAAATTTGTGTTCCTTCTGTTACTAAAGTACCCATATTTTCTCGCATATTTTTAATTGTAATAACCAAGTACAATTTCTTTTCGTAATAAGCATATATAAAATTTTCTGTTAATTTAAAAAAATATATTCGAATACTTTATTTTGACTTAATACTCATTCTTCTGAGGTGAAATACTTCATTTCGAATTTCATACATTGCATTTTTTAAATAAATAATATGACACAAAAATGATCTTTGCGTTATATTTTATTCCAAACCATTAAACAGCAATTATTTCTTCCTATGTACTGAGTGCTGACCTGAGTATTTTAAGATTTTAGTAGATATTTTTAATGGTCTATTTAATAGCCTAATAAAAACGATTTTTTAAATTAATTTCATTATTGCATTAAGGGGTCTTGTAACTTTTTTAATCCTTAAAATCGGAAGATTAAAAAATTTTTTTTTGGAAAAGGTTACAGGACCCCTTAAATAACCTTTAAATGTTGAGTGTCATTCTGACTGTTTATGCATTTTTTTGTTTTTCCATTTTGAATTTCTCTCCAACAACAAATCAATTTACATTTTTAAAATTACGGCAGTTAAAAAATTATTTGCGCCCAGGCGCATTAATTTATTGGAAGAGTAAATTAAATATAAATTTATTTTAAAGTTAGTTTTAAGTTTTAAACCTTTATAAAAAATAATACATAATATTTATTATAATATAACAAATATATAACTTTATACGAATTCAAAAAATGACTTAAAGGTATTGACGACTAATATATGTATTTTTTTAATTTTACACTCGATTTTACAATAAATCGTATCAAGCATCGTATTCTATTTTAACAATTTTCGTACACTTAATTTTAAAAAAATCCCGCCCGAAAAGAAAATCCTGCGCACGGGTCTGTCTGAGAGTTGATGGAATTGAGGCTCCGGATCTTAAAAGGGCACATACACCATTTAAAATCAATGCTGCATGTGCCCTTTTAAGATCCGGAGCCTCAATTATATGAGAATATCAGAGAGTACTGAAGAGTCCTACGTGTATTACCGAGAGTCCGCATGAGTGGCATAAATTGCGAGTTGTAAATACATATAATGTCGCTTTACTTCTATAACTCGTTGGACTATTTTACAGTTCTCAGAATAATGTGAAGTATTCTGAAATACTATATTTCCATATTTTTGATAACATAATTAATTGAATTTGTCTAGAATCTTCTTCGAATTTAAAAAACGTACTCGCAAGTATTTTAGAGTGAAAAACCCCTCGCTCTTAATATTTTGTTTGCTTAGTCTCACATTTTGCTTATAGCGTGTAGGACGATATTTCAATAATGTGAACGTGATCGAAATTTTAAATATATTCTTTTTTCTGGTAATTTTTATTACTATATATATTTAAATTAATACAAAAATTTTGTAATAATTTAAACCTATTTAATAAATTGTAGATTCTGATGAGAACGGCAGCGCTATCAAAACGTAAAAAGAGAGTTTTTTAATTTTTAACTTCCTTGACTCAGTGTGATCGATAACATCAAATTCTCACTATTCAAAATGTATATTTAATAAAGAAACAAGAATTTTTTACTTATTTAATCATTAGAAACAAAACTGTTTTGCAATTTTTCTAAAAGCGTGTAAGATTAAAGTAATGTCACAGTAATATTACTGCATATTACTGTAATGTTACGTTCTATATGAGAAATGTATATATGCGTGTAACTGAAATTTTGTTTCATCCCGATTGCTTTTTCAAGTATAAAATAAAAATAAAAGTATAATAAATAATAACAACATAATAAAAGTTGCTTCGCTCTGAGTATTAATTGCTCGGAAAATTTTTAATATTACTCGGCATTTAATAAAATTTAGATAAATAATTATTCTGACTTAAACAACAAAGTAAAGTCAATGAAAAAAATGTTATTGTTTTAATAAACAATCTAAGAAGCATTGGCAATATTCACTATGAATGAAATAGCGAAAAATATG
The DNA here is from genome assembly GCA_032872475.1 of Leptopilina myrica (nomen nudum). Classification (NCBI taxonomy): domain Eukaryota; kingdom Metazoa; phylum Arthropoda; class Insecta; order Hymenoptera; family Figitidae; genus Leptopilina; species Leptopilina myrica (nomen nudum). The sequence goes on along the minus strand of CM065462.1, from coordinate 12,928,482 downwards.
TAAAAAGTCATTTTCTATATTTGAACTTAAGTGCCTATATCTTTTACATTTTCAGTTCCATTTTGATAGGCGATTGCTTATTTTCTTAATAATGTTACGTCCGTAACTTATTCCTAATATACTTATAATAATTACGTGTTTATTCTCTTTTTAAATATTGAATCTTACCTTTTTATTGTAAGATATTATTATTGTTATTAGAATGCTTGTTATTGTATTAATACAATCTCTACATATTGTTGCATTATATTCAGTATTTTTATGGTCATTGTTATAATATATGTCTTACAGCGAATATATAAATTGTATCAAATACAAGAAAGAAGAGTAATATTTAGAAGTATGTAAAACCTTTGCCACAGACAATATTAACCTTGAATAATATAATCAGAATAACGATTAGGCATCATTTCAACGACCTTCCTATAAGCAAGGAAATCAACAAACGAGCAAGAAATAATCCATCAAGGGATTAACCTGTGAGGAACAGCTAACTGAACCAGCGGCACATATCCCCACTTACAATACATGCGATAACTCTAGAGGCACGCATAAAATTAGAAAAACAATAAGGAATAACCATTTCTTCACAATTCCATTTAGCACCAAAGGCACAAAGCTTATGGGGGAAGTTTTATAAATAAAGGGCACTAGCTCTCTACATTCAGAGAGTAATTTTTTGAAACACCAAGTTATAGTCATCGAACCATCAAGTTGAACACATCGTCTACAAGTGAACTAAAAGTACAAAGTTTAAAGTGAACTCCCAAGTGTTTAAAATCAACCCAAGTTTATTAACAAGTATAAATTTCCAACAAATATAATTTGAAGTAAACACAAATATTTTTCCAAGTGTTTAAGTTAAAACGAACTTCGATTTAGACTTTTTTCCCCTGTTCTTAAAATAGAACTTTAAATAATTCTCAAAAATTATTATTTGGGAGATAGATTCAAGTTTCGATAAAATCTATATTGAAACAAGACATTCCAAATTTCGAACCATCGAAATTTGCTCAACTGCTGACAAACGTCTGGAAGAAAGCAAATATTTTCAAAACACAATACACTATCACATTAGTGTAAACAACAGTGATAAAATCCCACACTAAGGACAACTGTCGGAGGCCCACTTTGTGAAGGACCATCTCAAGATTGGATTAACAGATTATTATCACCAGCTCATTCACCACCACTAATCGTTATTCTGAAAGTAAGATTTATAAACTAAAATTATACTCATTGTATTTTTGTCAATACTTTTCTTTCTTGTTGGGTTTTAAATAAATTATTCTCTCACAACATTTAGTAGGCTCATTGACTTATCCTCATCCCAAATTAGATTCAATTTATTTGAAACTAATTTAAAACGAGGAACGTTAGGTATATTTATTAAAGGTTTCTCGTTTTGACGTAACAATAACAAATTGTGCTTTGATGTAAAAAAAGGAAACGTAATTAACCAAAAAAGTCAGTCGTTTACAAAAATTTTGTTAAAAATAATGAAAAATTCGAAACAAATTCATAAATAGCTCCTAAACGGTCAGTACAATTAAAAATCTTGTAAAACCTTTTTTTTGAAATTAAATTGCCTTTAATTTGCTTAAAAAAACTAAAATCGATCCTTTATATTCCAAAAAAATTGTAAATTAGTGAATCTACTTTTTGTCGAAACTCAAAAAATTTTAATTTTGATATATCTCGAAAACTGTTTTACTTTCTTTATATCTGATATCATATTCTGATTCGGGAACAAATTTCTTGTTTTTATTGGCGGTAATCTCTAATCGTGTTTCCGATTTTGTACTTCCAGAATCAATTCATTTCCGAATTTTTTAATTTAAGGTTATTTCTCTTCTTAGATCTTTAGATTCTGCAAGATTGAGTTTAACTTTATTTCCTATCGACGATAAAATCACCTCGACCTCATTTAAACCCTTCTGATCAATCACTTGAGGGACAGTTACTGCTTGCTTTTCCCGTTTCTCTGACGAAATTCGCAATCATTATTATAATGCCCACACAGCAGAAAAACTTCCTGGAAGTTTCCTGGAAGATTTTGTGCTATGTGGGTGCCCTATCTTTTGACAAATACAACAAACTATATCCAACTTATTTTTGTTTTTGCTTGTTTTAATCGTTGTAGAATCTTTTCTAATCTATTTTGATTCATCGAACTCGATTTAAGCGAACTTTACTTCTCTTGAGGGTCATTTATTACTTGCAGGTTAATTGCCGAATATTTGTCAGATTTCTCCTTTAACCCCTTGACTGTCGCGGACGCATATATGCGCGGATTTAAAACTGGCCAAAAGTGCTCTTGACGCATATATGCTCAACTTAAAAAAGGTGGTTTAAAACTTCTTAAAAATCGCTGAAACTGGTTACTCGGGGGTTTTTGGGGTCGCTGAACACGAATCCAGCGTTAGTTTTTCAAAATTAAAAATGGCGAATCTAATATGGCCGACATCATTCTCAGAAATTAATCCGATTTGCCTGAAAATCTCTACTCAGGGGGTTTTCGGGTGTGCTGATTACGAATTCGAGGTCGGTTTTTCAAAATTCAAAATGTCGGATTCAATATGGCGGACAATTTTTTTAAACTGATCGGATTCGCTTGAAAATGGTTACGCGGGGGTTTTAGGGGTCGTTGAACACGAATCTGGCGTTAGTTTTTCAAAATTCAAAATAACGGATCTAATATGCCAAACATTATTTTGAAAAATTGATCCAATTTACCTGAAAATCTTTACTCGGGGTGTTTTCGGGGTTACTGATTACGAATCCGAGGTCCGTTTTTCAAAATTCAAAATGGCGACTTCAATGTGATAGAATCATGGAGCAAAATTGTTTGGATTTGCTTGGAACTCACTGCTTATCAGTTTTTAGCCTTTCTGATTAAAAATCTCAATTTACATTATCAAAATTGAAAATTAAGCTGATACCCAATAAATTGAGTATCAATTTTAATTAAAATTCAAATTACATTATTTCTGGCCAATCCGCCTATTTTTAGTAATTTTGAACCGTCATTTTGAATTTTAAAAAACGGACCGCGGATTTGTAATCAGCGACCCCGAAAACCCCAGAGTAACCATTTTCAAGCGAATCCGATTATTTTTGAAAAATTGTCCGCCATATTTAATCCGATATTTTGAATTTTGAAAAACTAACGCCAGATTCGTGTTCAGCGACCCCGAAAACCCCCGAGTAACCATTTTCATGCGAATCCAATCAGTTTAAAAAATATGTCCGCCATATTGGATCCGACATTTTGAATTTTGAAAAACCGACCTTGGATTCTTAATCAGCGATCCCTAAAACCTTAGTATACCAAATTTCATAAAAATAAAAATAAAAAAATTTACAACACACTTTTGGCCAAAACAGTGGAAATCTCGTCGACAGCCAAGGGGTTAATAAATCTGAATTATCGTCATACTCCTGCATTAGTTGTTAAATCCACCCCACGACGATAAAGATAATTTAGCTCGCTTACGAGCAATTCCACGCCAAGTGATCATACGAATTTTGGATGAGTTTAGCAATATTAAAAATAATTTCTGAATTTGTTCCTTTATATGCCTGGAATACAAATTTATAAAAGTTTTTACAAAATTTTCAAAATTTATTGAGTTACCTCTTACTCAAACTTTTGGTCGGTTTTTCAATAAAAGTACATAATTCTTTTTTTATTGACAGATTAAGATAATTTTCTGCAAAACACTTATAATAAAAAGTACTTTTAAGAAAACAAATAAAAGAAACAAAATTTCAAAAAAAATTTGAATTCAAATTTTGAAAAAAAATTTAACTTTGATTTCAAAATTTCTTTTTGTAGATATTGTCAATAATGTAGAGAATACTTCCTGTAAATTTAATTATGGGACAGCAGTTTTTTACGAGAAATTTTAAATTATGCAATTTTTTATAAATAAATCATCTATTGATAACAAAAAAAGAATTAATTTAAAAACTGTTTAAACAATTTACTGTTGTCCTTTTTTCATAAATTTAATTTGGATTAAAAATTTCTGATTTTTCTAAAATCCACACGGCTCGCCTACGAGTGTAACGGGGAGAGATTGCGCTCTCTAACGTCGATGGCCAACATGTAACCATCTGCCGATACCACAAAGTTGAGTAAGAACATTTGCGGCCCTTCGATGGAGGGCGCACAGTGTGCCTTTTTCTGAAAATCTGTTCAAAACCTAGTATCTCTTAAAGGAATTAACGAAATTTCATGGTTCTGGGACGAAAACAATGCTTAATAAATGCAGAATACAGGAAAATTGTACAAAAACAATGTTAACAAATTTTAAGGTTTAGAAGCAGCGTCAAAAGTCAGAAATTCCATCAAAAAAATCACAAATCTTAGTCTGTAAGCTATAAAAATGACTCAAATTAAATAATATTACATATTTTGAAGGTTTTTGGGTCGCTAATTACGAATCTGAAGTCCAATTTTAATAATTCAAAATGGCGGATCCTGTATGACAGCTAAATAAAGCAAATTTTTTTAAATAATTCCATTTGAATGACACTAGGTACATAGGGGTTTTTGGGGTCGCTGATGACGAATCTGATGTCAGATTTTCAAAATTCAAAATGTCCGACCCAATATGGCCAATAAAAAATGCAAAAAGGTATTGGATTTACATAAAACTCGGTATCCAAGGGTTTTTGGGGTCGCTGATGACGAATATGGTGTCAGATTTTCAAAATTCAAAATGTCCGACCCAATATGGCCGACCAAAAATGCAAAAGGTTATCGGATTTACATAAAACTCAGTATCCAGGGGTTTTTGGGGTCGCTGATGACGAATTTGATGTCATGTTTTTAAAATTTTAAATGGCTGATTAAAAATTTAAAAATTTATTGGATTTACATTGATAAAATAAATTAGAAAAAGCATAGTGGTTATTTATTTTTTTAAAAAGTATTAAATATTTTTAAACGTGACTGTATTTGTTATTCTGCATTGTAAATTTTAATTTTGTATTCTAATTGTCAAAGAGTCAATGGTAACATCTATTTGTCTCTGTGGACTGTAACACTTTTTTGAGTTAAAAAAACTACTTATGTGAGATTGAATGTTTAAAAAAATAATGTAATGATTCATTTAAAATCTTGCTTTTTTACTGACAACTTCAAATCATGTTATTGGAACAATCTTTTGTTTTAAAATAAAAAATATGTTGTCAAAATAGAAAAAAAACTTTTTTGTAAATTGTTTATTTTTTTAATATTTAAATGCATTTGAGAAAATATTCAAATATAAAGTTGTGTTGATTTAATTTTTTTAGAGGTCGGAGGTAAGTTTAATTTAGAATCTAATATGCTGGATTATATTTTTGTATAAGTTGATAAATATATTACTTAAAAACTTTATTAGAATGGACAACCAAAAAAGAAATACAAAAAATAAACTTGCACGTCCAAAAAAACAATCTCGTGTACGCCCTAATAGTAGTAGGAAACCAGTTGCTCTTGACAAAGCTTCCAGAAGTACAAAATACAGAAGAGCATTGAATTTAATGAAATTATCAGATAATGATTCAAGCGTTGTGAAATTAACCCTGAAACTATGTAAACAAAAAGAAAATATTGAATTAGAAGATGTTGACAAAATGGAAAATTATGATGATAATAAGATTTTAAGACATTCTCAAGAAAGTGCTTTTGCTTTTTATTTGGAAAATAATTTGAATGCCCATACTTACAAAGCCTTAGTCGCCGATAGTTTATCTAGAAATTGCAATTTATATCCTTGCTATAATAAACTTCGTGAAGCTATGACAAAATTCCAACTTGAAGAATCTCAATATAAAGTATCAGAAATCGAAAATGCAGTTCCATTGCAAAATATGTTAAATAAAACCGCTGAACGGTTGTGTGATGCTGTGGCTTTGGATTGGGATTATCGATGCTTAAAAGATTTACAATTGTTAGTCAGTTTAGGTTTCGATTGTTCTTCTTCTTACCTGAATCCTCATCAAAGGTGTTCTGATCCGGAAAACGAATGTTTAACCTCACAAACCTCACTATTTATTACACAGGCCAACAAAATTTTGTGGTCTAACCAATAGAAGCTGATTTTTATAGGATTTTGTCCATAGAATACGAATTTGACCTTGAAAATATTGGATTGGCTCCAGTTTTTAATCAATTTACGTTTCATTATACAAAATATGCATTTTTGGCATTTTTTGAATGATTGTACAACAATACACAGAAACAGTAAATTTGTCCGCATAACACCAATTGAAAGCTTAAACACTGCTCTTGAATATCCAAAAACAAAAAATGTAATTTATGTACACTTTAACCTATAATGTCCAAAAAAACATACGCTGTTCCATAAACGTATTAAAATTAATATTACTTTTGACCATGTAAGGTAATTCAAGTAAAAATTAGTGTCTCTGGCGTTTTTATAATCGCTAGTTACAAATCTGCTATGAAATATAAAAATTACAAGTGGCGGGCCAAATTTTTAAAGATAATTTACGCCTTTTATGATAAAAATTTAAAATTAAAAAAAAATTCTGCCATATTGGATTCGCCATTTTGAATATTAAAATCTAAATACAGATCAGTAAGCAGCGACCATAAAAACCCCTAGAGAGACTAATTGTTATTTAAATTACCTTACATGGTCAAAAGTACTGTTGTTTTCAATATGCTTGTGGAACAGCGAATGTCTCTTTTGACATTACAGGTTAAAGTGTACATAAATTACATTTTTTGTTTTTGGATATTGAAGAGCAGTGTTTAAACTTTCATTTTGTGCTATGCGGACAGATTTACTGATTCGGTGTATTGTTGTACATTCATTCAAAAAATGCTAAAAATGCATATTTTGTATATTGAAACGTAAATTGATTAAAAACTAGAGCCAATCCAATATTTTCAAGGTCAGATTCGTATTCTACGGACGAAATCCTGTAAGAATCGGCAGTAATATTTTAGGCAACATGCAGTTGATTAAAATTTGTCGGCCTGTGTTAGTAGTCTAATTATAATTCAATTAAAGAGTAAAATACACGATAAATTATGGATAAACCCGACTCCACAGAGTGTTCGATTTTGCAGAACATTACGAATTACAGTAGAAAAAGAAAATAAAGCCACTATTCTCAAAGAATATAGTAGATTAACGACAGAAATTGATGGTCTTGTTTCACATGCATTTAATATGACAAATGGGAAAAGCGTTAAAGTACACTATCAGGTTTCGAAGACTTTATTTGATGGTAAATGTGTTAATACAATTGTTGGGAATAAAGCTACATGTAGATGTCCATTATGTAACCGAACAAATTATGCATTTGGAAATTCGAAAGATGATTTCACTCCAACTGATTCATTCTTAGAATTAGGACTGGGTCTCTTGCATTGCGAAATTAATTCCTTTCAGCATTTGTTACATCTAGCATATAGAAATACAAAAGATATAAAAACTTGGTATATTAATAAACAGTTAAAAGGTAACATCAAAATTATGTACTAAATTTAAATACTTAACATATTTAATTTAAATAATGTATTTAATATATTTAATTTAAATACTTAAGTTATTATAACTTGTCAAGAAAATGTTTTAATCAACCTGAAAAATTAGCTGATTGTTTGGGACTGGACAAAACGTTTGTCAAAAGTATTGCAACTATTTTATCTTTGTTCAAGTGCAAAATGACCTTGGATTTAGATTTGTTAGAAAAGTATTCCTAGAAAATTTATTGGTTGCATTACGAACTGTATCCCTGGGCACGAATGAATCCTTCTTTACACAAACTATTGCGACATGGATGTCAAATAGCTCGAAAATTTTCATTACCAATGGCTTATTATTCGGAAGATGCTAGCGAGTCATGGCACAAATTTTACAGGAAAAACATGAAATCTCATGCGCGTCAAGTTAGTAGATCATCCCGTCTCCTAGATGATTTTAATCGTGCAATACACATGAGCGACCCGAAAATTTCATTGCTTTTAATTTCAAAGAGAATAAAGAAAGAGAACAAGAAAAAGAGAATTACACAGAATATGAAAGAATTCATTACACAAGAGTTAGTATTTAAAAATAAATATTACAATTATTAACTTACTATTTAAAGACAAAATTGATTATAAATTATTCATTTTCATCTTTTTTATTATACAAATTTTTTTCTACAAATATTATATTTATATAGAAAGATTATAAACAATATAAAATTGATTATCTTAACAATCAATTACATAAATTCTGTTAAGTAATCATTTAAAAATGTTTTAGAGTAAATGTTAAAGAAACTGAGGAAATAGATGAGAGTTCTTCCAGTGAAGAGAGCACGTCAGACGTAGAGAGCTAGCTTCACTATTCGAGTTGAAATTAAAAAAGTTTAAACACTGCGTTGAATTTACTTTCTAGTTTTATAATTAATAATATAGTTACTTATTTTTTTTTGAAGGTAATTATTCACTGTTACAAAAATTAAAATGTATATTGATTAAATCATGTTTTATATTGTAAAGCAAAAATAAATAAGTTAACAAATAGAATTTTTAAATAAATTTTAATGCAATGCCAATTCTAAATGTCCCTACATTAAAAACTAATATAAAAATGAATTTGATTAGTAAATCCAATAATTTTTTGCATTTTTGGTCGGCCATATTGGGTCGGCCATTTTGAATTTTGAAAATCTGACATTAGATTCGTCATCAGCAGCCCCAAAAACCCCTAGATACAGAGTTTTGTGTAAATCCACTAACTTTTTCAAATTTTTTTGTCGGACATTTTGATTTTTGAAAATCTGACATCAGATTCGTCATCAGCGACACCAAAAACCCCTGGATACCGAGTTTCATGTAAATTCATTAACTTTTTGCATTTTTGGTCGGCCATATTAGGTCGACCATTTTGAATTATTAAAATTGGCTTACAGACTAAGATTAGTGATTTTTTGACAGAATTTCTGACTTTTGACGCTGCTTCTTAAGGGGATCCCACATACAGACAATGCAGATCTAAAATGGCTAAAAATCTGCAACGACCGTTTCTTGGAAAATATAAGATATTATGACCTATAAATTTGACAAACTGACTTTTTAACATAAATACATAGGATGAGTATTTTATTTGTTGTAATTATTGAAAAAAAATTATTCATAAGAAATTAAATATGAACAGTTTTCCTGTGTAACAGGTCTTTTGACAACAGCTCAAACTGCAACGACCATTTCTCGAAAACAACGAAACAAAATAATTTTTCCATTTGGGAAATTTAATTTAGTAGGAAAATACACAGGATGAGACTCATTTGCCATTCAGAAATAAATAAAAACTTTATTCTTCCCAAAGTGTATAAGTGACAGCTGTTCGGTAGCACATTATATTTAATTTACTAACATTAGTTTTTCTTTAACAATTTTAACAAAATATATTTCTCGTATTGTGTATCTTTTATCACTAATGAATTTTCACTCGAAAAGAAGACATTATGTCTCATTGTTGTTAATTTAAAGTTAAAAATAATGAAAATTTGTCAGTTTTGGTACCTTTGGCGCCATCTCTTGGTTCTATGTTTCACTAAACATCTGTCAGATGTGTTCTTCTTGTTGCAAATTGCTATACAAAATAGTTTACATAAATTAAAGTTTTATATTCTTGTTTTCATATAAAATGAATCTTATTATGTGTATTTTTTATTGAAATTAAGTTTGTCAAATGGAAAAGTTATTTTGATTTTGATGTTTTCAAAAAAAGGTCGTTGCAGTTTAGGCTGTTGGAAACTGCTCATATTTAATTTTTTATGAATAATTTTTTTTCAATAATTACAACAAATAAAATACTCATCCTGTGTATTTATGTTAAAAAGTGAGTTTGTCAAATTTATAGTTCATAATATCTTATATTTTCCAAGAAACGGTCGTTGCAGATTTTTCACCATTTTAGATCTGCATTGTCGGTATGTGGGATTCCCTTAACCTTAAAATTTGTTAACATAGTTTTTGAATAATTTTCCTGTATTCTGCATTTATTAAGCTTTGTTTTCGTCCCAGAACCATGCAATTTCGTTAAATCCTTCAAAAGATACTAGGTTTTGAACAGATTTTCAGAAAAAGGCACACTGTGCGGCATTTTATAAATATTTTAATAACACTAAATGAATGCACTTTTGACACATGTCGTGTCTCAATTGCACTTTAAAGTTAAACTCAAATTTATATCATATTTTTGTTTTTGAACTGCAATATTTTTAATAATATTAAATATCACACGCTTTGACGTGGTAATATTTTAATATTCAAGTTCAAGAATGAATTTTAAGTCTCCACAATGTTTAAGAAGTGCTTAAAATACTTATTTCACAGTTACTACATTATACAGTGGCTCTCTAGAGTTGAGACAGAATACTAAGCGCTGTTTAAGTTAAGATAGTGTCGTTTGGAACCATCAAAACAGCGTGCAAACAGGAAAGACAATGTATAGGCACTTGTCTTCATTAAGTACAATATTTCATTTACACTGAGTACTTTTAAAAAGATTCAAAAATGTACCAAACAAAAATAATAGTATATTAATCAACAATGTACACCAGCTATTTTTTTGCCCATGAGAAAAAAGGTCGCTATTTTAACTCAAGTGATCAAATGAATTGTTTTTAGTGCCTGTCATCAGCTATCTGAAAGCGACATTTTGGTGCATGTGGGATGGAAAAGCAATATGATATTGCACTTACCCAGTATGGGTAATAAAAATTTGATTATGTTCTTACTGTTGAATCTAAAAAAATGATGTGGACAGTAGAAATAACATGTTCATTTTTTAATTGCCAAACATGTAAATCATGTATGTTTACGACACCAGGAAAAGCTTCTAAGGCCTCTCTTTTAAGCGATTGAATGTTGATATGATTCGGTATAGTTTGCAGTAAAATAAGTCCTGATTCCTTCACTGAAATTAAACAAATAACAACTCTCTATTATATATAATCATAAGAATAAATAATATAAATAATAATAATATATAAATATTATATGTATAAAAATATATATATATATAATATATAAAAATATAAATAATATACGTGAGGGTTTTTAATCACTGATCATTAACATTGTCAATTATATGCTTAGTAATAAATCCGTGGTATTGTTTATTTTTTTAGTTTTATGTTTTTTTATGTTCAGTACATCTAGTACTTAAAAGTCTACTAGTTTGGTCAACATGTGAGCTATCACAGTCCAAACAATTTAATTTTTTTTATTATACTCCTGCTCTATTGGCCTTACGCACTTGACAAGAGTCTCCAAAAAATACTTTTTTGGATTAAGCATAACCATTATACACATGAAAATTTCTATATATTAACCTAATTTGCGTTTACAGCCGGCTTTATTAGGTGTACTCGCATACGCCTCGACCACCTGTTAATTAGGTTTTCTCGCCAAAAGAGAGGGAAACTGTAGAAAACGTCTCTTGAGTACAACCGGTTTTATCGGCAGTCAAGTTCTAATTGTGTGTACCGGATAATAATCGACAATGCACATCATTATACCTTGACGTCAAACCTCCTGCTTGATAACTTACGAAAGTAGTGAGAAAAACACAGGGCTATAGCGGGCACCAGGGCGGTCACCCATCTAAGTACGAACCGCATTAAATGGTGCTTAACCTCGGTAATTGCAAGCTACAGAGTCTCAGCACTGTGATTTACCATCGGTAAACAATTTAATTTATATACTTTGCATGTTTTTTGAAAAGTTTTTATGCACATCTCGTATAAATAAAATAATTTTAAATAAAAATTAATAGTATTTAGTATTTAAATGAAACAACCGATTGTAAATTACACTGGAGAGACTCTGTGGCTTGCGATCGTCGAGGTTAAGAAACATTCAGTGCGGTTATAACTGCGATAGGTGACCGCCTTGGTGTCCGGTCTATAGCCCGGTGCTTTTCTCACTACTTTCGTGATTTAACAAGCGAAAGGTTTGACGTCGAGGCATAATTATGTGCACTGTCAATTATTGTCCAGTACACACCATTAGAACTGGGCTGTCAATAAATCGGTTATACTCGGGAGAAGTTTTCTACAGTTTTCCTCTCTTTTAGCGAGAAAATCCATTAGGCGGGTAGTCCAGGCGAATGGGAGTATTCCTAATTTTCAAACCGTTCTTTAGGCGCAAAATTTAGTATAAGCTAGTTTATAAGAGAAATTTTTACGGAGACACTTGTAAACGCTAGTATTAATGCAAAAAGACGAGTGTATAAATAAAGAAATAAGTATTCAAATGAGATTTATTAAACACTAAATAAAATAAATAGGAATAAACACTGGCAATATATTCCTCACTCGCTACCGCTTGCTCGGCTGACAGTTTACTTAATTATACTTACATATATATTGCTTCCTCATATAGAGGAAGTAATGTAATATAAAAATTTTTCGACTTCAATTTTTTGATATATCTTAATGTTATTTGACCTCAGGAGTTCAAAAATGACATTTTTAAAAAATGTCATTCCGTATGTGTGTTTAAACATCACATTTTCATAAATATCTCTAAATTATAAAGAGCTTTTGGACTGGATTTTTTTAAATTCTAGGTCTCATCTGCGGACATAAAATAAAAGTACTTTGAAACAGATTAATACAGTTTAGTTATATATTTTTTTGACTTTTAATTTTTAAAAAACATTGTTTGCCCATAACTTTAGAAAAATTTTAGGACACCTATGAATGTTTTTCTCTAATTTTGTAGAGTTTTTAGGCCCCTCCTATACCCTCAATGAACATATTTCTTTATATTCACCAGAGATATTAAACTTTTAAAAATCAAAAATGTTGATGTGGAAGTAGCTTTGAAAAGTTGAAAAACATCATATTCCAAATGATTTCTAAAATTTTTATTTGCGCATTTAATTTTACTTTTCACATAATTTTGATGTATATGTAATTTTAGGGTTATGTTGTCTTTCAAGTAAAATTCAATATCGCGAGCCTGACGAAATTGCCAATATCGTTCGCTCCTTTCTGTGTGACGTATTATTTTGAACAAATAGAAATTCTGTTCAAAATTTCTGCTTACGTCAATGCAAAATCTGACGCTTTCAACAACAATATAAATGGAAATTTAATTTAACATCAATTTCGCCGTCAGGCGCCAATTAATTTTTAAAAGATTAATTAATAAACTTTCTCTACTCGGCCCGACAAACTCAACGCTCTCGACCCCCGAGTTTCTCTCTCGCTCAGAGGAGATTCTGCCCAAACAAAATTGGCAGCAGAAAAGCCAACGGCGAGACACGACTAGTTTAAAGTCTGGCAACGACATACCCACGACGACTCGGTGCTCTTACAACTCAAATTGTCCTCCCCGGCTCGATTCTCCTTGCTGGCGACTATTGGGTCAGCTGGCGGTACTAGCTTTTCCTCACCACCCATGATAACTGGGGCCTATCAGCTTAGGGCTTTTCCGACAGATGGCATGGCGATGTAGGATTTTCAATCGATTTAGATCAAAATGACAATTCACATCGTCACATCTGATAAAATATTTAGTTGTTATGAAGCAAAATTTCTCTGTTTCACTTGTACTTTTTTCGTGTAGAAATAAATAATTTATTAACTAACATTATTAACAATTTTTTAAATTTGTCAACCATATTTAATCCGCCATTTTGTATTTTGCAAAAATGACTTCAGATTTGTAATCAGCGACCTTAAAACCCCCCGAATAACAAGTTTTAAGCGAATTAAAGGAATTTTTTAAATTTTTGTCCGCCATATTAGATCCACCATTTTGTATTTTGCAAAATTGACTTCAAATTTGTGATCAGTGACCCAAATAACCCTACAGTAGCAAGTTTCGCAAAGATTGACAAAAATTTCTATTTTGTCGGTCATATTGGAAATTTCATGTTTTTTTAGCAAAAAGGAGAATTTTTTTGCTCCAAGGCTACTTTAAATTGATGTACACGTCCGACATCTTGGATTTTTTAAAAAGGCCACGATACAAATAAAAATAGAGGTTTCAAGATTAATTTGATCCATATGACGACTTATTCTGGCAACATTCTGGCCTCTTCTACGTTTGACCACAACGCGTTTTGGTAATTAAGAAATGATACAGAATAAATAAATCTACAATTTTTTTTGCAAATGACATATAATTTTATTTACACAAATGTAAATCTCTTATTCTTAAAAATTTATTTATTTTTGCAGGAACTATTATTGTGACACTTTGAATTACATTTAATATTTTTTAAACGACACTTGCACCTTTTATCAATGCAATATCTCTTACAAAGACAAAAGATAAAACCTTGCTTACTTCCAGATGCAAGCATCAAGGCAGAACGAAGAGTTATTGAAGTGGATGGTACGTCTACAATGTTAATAAAATTATTGTCAGGAATTACAAATTCATTTCGGGCATATAAACGGTCAATGGTACCCTCTTTTGTTCCTAATTGATAAAGACCTAATGAATTTTTTGTTAAAACTACCGCTAAAACATTTCGAGGTGCAGCACGTCCTCTGTCAACATCCGGTACCCTAATTGCAACGTTCGTACTAATATCTACGTCCGAAAATTTTGAATTGGATGCTGCAATCATTTTCTTAGCCTGCTTCTCTTGTCCTATTTTGATACATTCCCTCTGAGTATCGATATTTTTTTTCTAAGGCAGATGTTGCAAATAACATTTGCACCGAAGCCCTCATCGTTTTCTGAACTTTCTCCGCATATGACGTGGACACATTTATTACAATCAGAGCACTTATGAGCTTCAGAGGTCTCTTTTTCGCAAATCACGCAAATGTTATTATAATTTACATCCCCATCTTCATTTTCTAAAATGTCTGGAACTTCCTCATTTCGATTTTCGTCCGGAGTATTTTTTTGGTCATTGTTATTTATCGAAGAAAAAAGTTGTTCCAGTTCTTCTTCTGTTTCTATAGACGCGTACATTTCAGTTGGAAGAGGCGAATCTGCTAGACCTATTTTATGTGGTGACCCGAACATAGCCTCGTAGGGACTTGTTTTCATTACAGCATGTAGAGAACGGTTTTTTTTTCTTTGTATAAAACGCAGTCCTTCTGACCACTGAGAAGAAGAATTATCTGCCATCCATGCCACCAACATATCACGAACATCTTGATTGGACCTTTCAACCGAACCTTGACTTTGAGACCATGCACAAGCTTCATCCCAGGCCACATGGATGCTAAATTTGTAATAATTTTATTACAAAATTCACGACCATTATCGCTTTGCAAAATAAACGGTGCACCTAGTACGCAAAATATGTCCATGAGTTGGTAAGCCACTTCTTCTGCAGTTTTCGTTTTAAGATCAACCTGACATCTGGAGTTCATGCAATCAGAAAGAATTGGTCTAACTATCAAACCACTTTTTGGAATTTTCTTTTTTAACTGGCATTGCTCACATAAACTCAAGTATAAATTAATAATATCTCGAGTAATATTGCAGTACTTCTTTTTTAGTTCAGCTTCCATAACTAAAAAAAATATTACATTTCGTTAAAAAAAATGTATTATTTTAATTGTCAATTTAATAATAATATTTGATTTTAGTTTGTTTAATATTTTTATTATTATTTACTTTTGTACAATTTCCTCATTTTCTTTATTTATTTTTATATATTTTATTTTATTAATAATTATTACATATTATTTAATCATTAGAAAATAAAAAATAATATCACAGACGAAGTAATATTTTATTTTTTACGTAAATTTAGAATTAATCTGAGTTAAGATTATATTACACAGAAACTTTTGCGACATTATATTAAATTGACAATTGAATAGTGATAATACACATTTAATAATAAATATTCTATTCACCTCTTGTTCTTTTGTGTCCGACGTTCAAATGAGTTGTTTGCAAAATGTCAAAAAGTTCGCTTTCCTTGCAAAAATAACGTATTTTCGAATCATTCAAACTAGCAGATCTACTTTCAATTAGTTTCTCGGTGTCACCAATTTTTAAAACGTCATATCGCTTAAGACGACGATATTGTTTTGATGAAAGAGACATTTTATTTTTTTTAAGAAACAAAGCATCGTTCACTTCCTGAAGTAATAGTAATAGTTATAAGTTATTAAAATTTAATTCTTAAAATCCTGCACAGCTTGATAAATTGTGTAAATGTCACAGTACAAATGTTACAGTCAGACTAAAAAATATTTTGAATAAAATCTACGTTAGCAATCATCGACGTGAAAATTTACTACTATTACAATTTATTGAATAAAGAAAAGTTTGTAGGTATTGCAATTGTAGACAGACACCTTTAACAATTAGCGTACACCTTGTTTACAATCGACGAAATGTGTTACGATTTTTCTTAATTACCAAAACGCGTTGTGGTCAAATGTAAAAGAAGCCAGAACGCGTTGTGGCATTTCTTAATTACCACTATGCGTTGTGACTGAAAATCATAGTAGCCATAAAGCGAATTTCGCGTTGTGGCCCTTTTCAAATTTCCACAACGCGTTTTGGACTTTTCTTGTCATGCCACAACACGAATTTCGCGTTGTGGACAAATTGAAGGAGCCACAACGCGTTGTGGTCGAGATTTTTGCTCAATGAGCGTTTTCAGTCTTTGAGCCTAACATATATTATATTTATATATGTGACGCAATCTGAAGAAAGGGACCTTAGAAGCAAATCACTTTAAGGTTATGTTAGCCTTACTTTTTTCTTGTTTGAAAGTTTTTTTTTACTTATTGCAAATTAAAATAAATTTTTATTGTATAGGCATAATCCACGTGAAATTTTTCTATGACATTTTAGACTCATAGTTTTCGTTCTATAAATTTTTTATGGAACGAAAACTATGAATTAGTAAACCTGATAGCTTATAATTTTAAAAATTTTGAGTTTAAAAAAAAATTATCAAAGAAATAAATTTTTTTAACTGTTAAGAAATTAAAAAAAAATTTTTTTTTTTTAATTTTTGAAGAAATTTTTTTTTTAATAAACAAATTAATTAAAAAATTTATAGAACGAAAACTATGAGTCGGCCCATCTTGGATCTTTTTAAAAAATCTTCTGTATATTGGCAGGTATAAATAAATAGAAAAAAATTTAAAATTATTCGCGCCCAAATTAAAAATAAATTAATTTGTTTATAAAAAATAATTTTTTTTCTGAAAAATTTAAAAAAATATTTTTTTAAATCTTTTAAAAGTTAAAGAAAAACCAAAACTTTCTTTCTTTGACAACTTTTTTCGAAAATCAATACTTTTAAAGTTATAAGCTATTGAAAATAGGTTTGCTTTTTAAAATCCAAAATTTCGAATACTTATATCTCGAAAATTTTGGCAATTATGGAAAAATAAAAAAATACGTATTTAATTTTCTTCTATAAGGAACACATTGTTTGCTTCTCTATGCAGTCTATTGATCAATGAGTGATTTCCAAAGTTAGTCTTATAATAGTTGACAAAAAACGTATGGATATTTCTAGTGGATCTAGATGGAACACGCAAACTTATAAGAGTTGACAAAGGAGGACAATAGATAAAACCATTAAGCAATTTATAAAAGAAAAGCATATCAATGTACAAAAACCTAGATGTGAGCAATGGGGTATTAAGGGAGGTTCGTAAGTCGTCATAAACATGGGCGTTCCAGTCAAATGGTAAATTTAGTTTTCTTACAGCAAATCTTAAAAATTTGTTTTGAACCCGCTCTAATTTAATTATATTAAAAGTATATAATGGTACCCAGATTACAGAAGCATAATCAATAATAAATCTTACTAGAGTGAAATATAAAATTTTAATTGCGATAAAGTTACGAAAATCAGAGGCACTTCTCATAACGAATCCCAACATCCTGAGCGCTCGAGAAACTACCTCAAGGTTAGTCAATGTTGATCGACCCTGCACAAATCCATGTTGTTCGTCTATAATAGAATGAGAAATGTCTGTATATATCGAATCATATATTAAACTCTCGAAGATCTTAGCTACTGTACTAAGTAATGTAATAGGTCTATAATTCTCCACATTATTTTTATCATCTTTTTTGTAAACCGGTTTTATTATTCCTTTTTTCCACTCCGTTTGAAATATATTACATTGAAGAGATTTATTAAATAATATGAATAGGGGCTCAACAAAAGAAATGCCACACGAGCGAATTAAAGAGGGGGGGATTTGGTCTGGACCTTCACCCTTACCCACATCTAGGCTCATTATTTTTTTAAAAACGTCGTTTTAGAGATAAAAATAGATTGGATATTAAAATCATCCGTAACCTGAATAGAATTTGATGTTTAAACAAAATTTTACTTCTTCTAAATGAATAAACCGATTGAATTAAATCAAGCTTGAATATTAAAAGGATAAGATATACTGTCGTTTAAAATTAGAGACTTTGTTAAGAGTTTATTTTTAAATAATTATTTAACAAATTTTTTTTATTGTTCTGCGCCTTTGAAAAATTTGATAAAAATTTCAACATAATTAAAACTATTAGAAATCAAAATGTATAGTGCAACAAGACTATACTTAGTTTATATCCGCTGCAATATAATTTTGTTGGTAACTTTTTAAAAATTATTGCTTATAAATCTTTTCAACGAATTTTGATTTCTTATAGTTTTAATTTTATGTTGGAATTTTCAAAAAAAATTTAAAAGACGCAGAACATTAAAAAAAATTATTTTTTTATAAAATTAAATAATTATTTAAAAATAAAGTAATAAAGTAATAAAGTAATTCGAAATTGCTATAAATATAACTAAATATTCCATACTAGAAATTGATTTTTTCTTAAACTTTTTGAGAAATGAGCATATTGGGCCAAAATTTTCTTTATTCTCTTCATTTGATTGTTGAACTATAATGTTTTTTAAAAAATATTTTTTATATTATAAATTATTTTATTCAGATTAAAAATTTAAAATTAATGTGAAGTTACTTATAAAAATGAAACATTATAAGAAATAAATTTTTAAAATGAAATTATAATGTTTTTTTTAAAACTATATTTTATACTAGAAATTATTTTATTGAGATTATTATTTATTTATTCAAACCATTCGGTCCAAAACAACAAAAATCGCACAAACAAAGCACACAAGGGAAAAAGCATGATACACTCGAGCTGATAATATAATTCAAATAATAAACATTTAACACTTAACATTTTTTCAAACATTCTTACAAAATTTCTCAGACTTTTTGCACACTGTGAGTCCATGATTTCCATCCAAAAACCCATCTCGTTGTCGTTATTTTGTACATTCGGAAAAAATTCGAGTTTTTCATTTCTATGATTCCCGCATTCGACTAGAAAGTGATATAAACTGCCCCGTTCCAGACACCAGCAAGAATCGACCCATGAATTCACGACAATATTTTTATTAACCGACATTAAAATTCTCTTTCTATATTTATTTGAGAGTCTCATCTGAGCTAATAATTTTTTGAAATACAGACTTAACCGTTCCTTAAGATAAGGCTGAGGACCTGGTTTTACATCAAAACCTTGCCACAGAATGAGGCTTTTAGACCTACTTCTGTTTTCTAGATCACTTGTCAAGCTTATTTTTGCGTAATTAGAAATTAGATTATCATATTTTTTTATTAAAGAATCTAACTCCGATGTGTCCCAAACCTCGGTCAACCCACAATCATTATAAAAGTGTTTAATGTCAGTGAACCAATTAAATTTGGAGCCGGCTCCGCCCTCCTTGGCCAAGGCCATCAGCCTCATGAAACACTGTCTTGGTAGCCTTGTATTTTCCATCTTACTTATCTTATTTATCCAAGACAGGGTCCGCGATAGCACGGCACAGGCCAAGTGTAGCCTTCCGGTCTCCAAACGTACCGCATAACTCGGGGTATTAATTGGGACCCATAGGAGTTTCTTAAAAAATGATAACTGGATTTTTTCTATTAAGTGAATACAATTCTGTCCCCATACCTCAATCGCATAGAAAATAATGCTCTCAACTAAACTTCCAAAAAGTCTTGTATAAGTGGACCAAGTATCTGCTTTTAAATTATTTATAACATTCAGGGTCGATCTTATCGCAGCATTAGCCGATATAGTTATCTCTTCCATGTTTCTAGAAAAGGTACATGAACTCGAAAACAATACGCCCAAATACAGGTATTCATTTACAACTTCGATCTTTTCCTCCCCATATTTAAAAAACTTAAACTGTATCGAGTTCACATTATCTTTACTGCGAAAAATTACAATTTGTGTTTTGTCAGTGTTTATAGTCAATCTATTAAGCACACAGTACTTACGCAGAGCTTTAAGCTTATTCTAAAGCTCCAGCGGCGTATCCGATAAAAGTACTATGTCGTCAGCATAAGCCAAAATTAGCACCTCTATCATGTGATTAATGGCAATCCCTCTACAGCCCTCCGATATAAAAAACTGTTCAATGTCACTAATAAAAATTGAAAAAAGCTGAGGACTTAAAACTTCCCCTTGTAAAACTCCCAATGACACCTTTAGAAAATTGGTTAGGCCTGCTTTAGTCTTTATCGCCGCTGAAGCGTTTTCGTAGATGCTCTTCAGGATATTTATAAATTTTGTGCTTACACCCTTCGCGTGCAACTTTGACCATAATAGACTATGGGAAACTGAAGGGAAAGCGCTTTTAAAATCAACGAAGGCTGCATAAACCGCGCTTCGCGGATGCCTACAATGTATCTGTATCAAAGCTTGTAACGTGAACAAATTATCGACGCATCCTCTGCCCCTCCTAAATCCAGATTGAAACTCAGGAACAGCGTCAGTCACGTCTATCCACGCCAACAGTCTTTCAGCCAACACTTGGGTAAATATTTTGGCTATGCAATTTACCAAAGTTATAGGTCCACAATTCGTAGGGTCAGACAAACTTCCCTTTTTATGCAGCATGGCGATGGCCATGGACCCCCAAGCCTTGGGTACTTTTTCAGTCTCTATTACTTTATTAAACATATGTTCAAGGTAAAGAATCCAGTTTTCTGGAAGTATTTTATAAAAACTGAAATTCACCGAATCGATGCCGGCTGATTTTTTTTCTTTAAATTTTCTTAAACTGGCTAATATTTCACTTTCTTCAACACATTTATCCAAAAAGGGGTAGGAAATCTGCGATAGAAGAGACCAACCTACACTAATCTGAGGGAACATCATATTCAAAAAAGTATGCCACTTTACTAGGGTAATATTATTTTTAGCTGTTACATTATATCTTTTTTTATTTACTATTGACCAGAAAATTTCAGAATTTTTAGCTACAGTAAGTTTATTTACAAGATTATTATCATAAGCTATTTTTGCATTCTTTAAAGCCTTTTTGTAAAGTTTCTTTGAATTTAAATAATTAGTCTGTGCTAACTAAGTATCATTTTCATGGAGGTAACCAAACGCCACCCCCATGCTGCGCTTTGTCTCCCGACAATTCCCATCAAACCAGGGCTTATTTCGAAAAATTACTCCTGAAGTTTGTCTAACTCTGACTCGCATACCCAAATCTTGCGCTACATTAATTACAGTACCAACGAGATTATCGTTTAACTTATCAACATCTCCATCCACCTCCGCAACCTCATTCCTCCACCGCATGTCGCTTGTAAATTTTTGCAGATTTTAATTTATCGAATTTTAACTTCCAAATCGCGGCATTTTCAACCTCATTCTCGTGAGAATTCTTAATCAACTCACACAAATACAACGCGACAGGCAGATGATCAGATAAGGTCGCAAGAGGGAGCACCCTTAAATCTCTCACCACTCTCAGGTTATTCAAAGACGTCCAAATCAAATCGACCACACTCTTACCCTGTTGCCCTTTGAAGGTCTAACCAACCGGACAATCTGATACCGTTCTACCATTCAATAAAACCATACCATTTAATTCCATATATTTATTTAGTTCTCTACCCCTTCTCGAAATAATTTCATCCCTTGAAAGGCGTTTCCGAAATATTCTAGACTCGTCAAAAAGTAAATATCCGTCCATCCGATTTACGTCAACTAGTCTACTGTTAAAATCTCCCCCCACAAAAATAGGTAAATGCTCGTGAATCGCCCTTATTGGTGACAAAACTTGATCAAAGTTGCATAGGAAATTCTTAAAATTAGAAAGAGGCGATGAATATACTACACATAATAAAAACTCAAGTTTACGACATTTAATTTTGACAATCAAAAACTCACTTTCATTGACCAATAATTCAGAAGTATAAATCTTTTTACTTGTTGCCACCAGAATTCCACCCATATATCTTCCTCTCTCTGCTTCCCGCCAAGCTGGTGATTGGAGAACGTGCATTTCCTCTGAGAAATTAGCGGCACATTGGTCCACGTTATTAGACCAAGTCTCGTAGATACAAAGTATATCCTCTTCATTGTTCACATAAAACAGATCCCTAATATTGGCATGTCCATGGGCGTTCCAAAATATGATTCTCCCAGACTTTTTTTTGTTTAGCCTGAGTGTCCTGTTATCAACAACGCAAGTCACATCCTGGGACCGAATGGGTGACCACTAGTTTGCCGTGCTACCATGAGGGAGTGGATTATTCAGTATTGCGCCTGACTGGTTCGAAAGGGGACTGAACGATCGTTGTCAATTCCTAGGTCAAGTCTCTTAAATTCCTGGACCCTTGAGAAAACCAATTTAACCCATCGAACTGCAACAAATTTTACTAATACCGGGCGGCTGCCCATAATTTTACCCAATCTGTAGGCATCAGCAATAGCGACGTCCGGAATTGAAATGTTTATTTTGGCAAAGATAGACAGAATAGTTTTGATTAGGTCATTGTTAGTTTCGTCATTGTCCTTCAATTTAAAGATAATAATATTATTAGATTTGTCAATATGCCAAGGTGTTTCCAATTTCATTTCAATATTATTCACTCTTCCTGTTAACTTTTCAAGATTCTGCTTAGTTTCCCTCGCAGAACTGCATGCTTCCTGTACCTCCTTCTTTAGATCATTATGAGACTTGGTGAGACACTCGATAGCTTCAGTAAGTATCTTAATAGACTCCTGTAGCTTATCCATAGTGTGAACTTATGTAGCTATGCACTTATCAAGCACAGTGCCCACTATACACAACAAAGAACTTTCGGAGCAGATAGTCACTTAAAACCAGGTCACCAAAATTTAAAAAAAAAGAATAACTTTCGATAAACTTTACTTTATCAGAGTGACATTATAAATTTATAATCAAACACAACACCAAGCAATTAAGTTGACCATTAATTTTCGTGCCGATACGCAGAACATAAACACGTCTACTCGCCATGAATGATCGGACAAGACTCTTATTGAGATTATAAATTTAAAATTAATTAAAATATAATATAATATTTTATTTTTATTAGAAGTAACTTTACATTTATTTTAAATTAAAAATCTTAATAAAATAATTTCTAATATAAAATATAGTTTAAAAAACATTATAATTTCATTATAAAATTATATTCCGTATAATATTTTTTTTATAAGAAGTAACTTCACATTAATTTTAAATTTATAATCTTGTAAACGATCGTTTAATTTAATAAATTAAATAATCATTTAAGGTGCACTTTTTATCCCGTTTAATAAAATGCAAGAATATATCATTAATATTGGTAGTTTGAAACAATTTTTTTTTTGCCTTTTTTTAGTCATATTAAGTGAAATTCAGGACCAGCGGGCATGTCGACATTTTCTCTATTTTCCTTTTCCTCGCACGTTGACGCGCACAGGCCCATTTTCCTGGCACTCGTTGATTCGCCGGCGGACGTCCTGCCCATTTTCTTTAACATCTCCGTTCAGTATGCAAATTTCTTGTAGGAGTGAGAGAGAAAGAGCGATACTGAATGTAGTCCTAGAGGATTAGTGTCAACTTTTGACGCTACGAGCGTTAACGTAAGAAATGTCATGTAAACTGAGTTCTCTCGCATGCGACATGTCTCACAACTTCTATAAAAGGCGTGGATGCAAGACCATTTAGTCAGTCGATCCCTCACTTGCACTCGAGGATAATCTTCTTCTCTAACGAATAAAGTTCTTGCAACTCAATTCACCAGACCATTTTTTAAAGTCTTACTGTGTATACAGTAAGCACCACTTTTTTCAGCTTAACTTTACGAGACTATCGAAACGGAAGAGTCCCTCTTCTGAGTTCGTAATGCCATAAGGTACCGTCGCTTAACAGATTGGAAGAGTCCCTCTTCTATGTGGTTTAGACGACGAAGTGACCACCACTGTACGCATCCGTAGAGACTGTAACATGTGTTCTCAGCACTTTAATATCTTGCCAAGATTACTCATGTCCATTATTTTGTAAACGTTGTTTCAATTCACGTTAGTTAATAATTAATTACAAAGAATTTACTATTAAATTAAATCAAAGTATCCATACTTATCCGTGATGCAATTTATCTCAAGCCTCCTTTCGAGAATACAACCCAACAAAGCTTGGAGGTTACGCTCTTCCAACCTCCAAGTATTTACCACGAGGCTCTTTTTCTTTTGTAAAATAATTACGACCGGGCGCCAGGTGAACTTACTTTCACCTGAGCTTCGTAGTCGGGGCTTTATTGGTAGAGAACTTGTTTAAATTGATCACTCTGTCTCATGAATATATTTTTCTGTAATCTCAGGGTGGTGGATGGCGAAATGACTGAGAGAGAGGCAATCATTTAATCTAGGAATTTGCTTGTTTTATTCGACAAGATATTTATCCAAATTTGTTTCTTTATTCAAAGACATTTCTTATTTAATATTTAAAGTTTTAGTTAATTAGTTTTGATAAATTATGAATTCGAATTTTCTTTCAACTAATTTCTTTCCTACTAAAATCTAAACAAGTTAATTCAAATTTCGAAGTTTGTTTACATTTGTTCTTTGACAGGGAATATTCCCTATTCGAAATTCAAAATTCCCCAGCTAGGAAATTTCTAGTGATAGTTTATCGAAATTCAAAAGTTCCTAGCTAGAAACTTTTCTTTTAACTACAAATTTCAAATTTTACTGTAATCTAAATCTGAAACCTCAATTCTCTAAACTAATAAAATAAACACCTGGGACGAACTAAATAAACAAAACAATAATCGAGAATATGACTTACAAATTTTTCCAATGTTGAGAGAGAGAAAGAAAGAGACATTCAGGACACTGCTGGTCTGTGTAATGGATCACGCCGGGAAATTTTCACTAAGCACGTGTTCTTTCGTATTTCTTTACTATTAATTTTCAATGAAATTTATCTTTCCGAGTGGACATTTTCTAGACTTTAATTCACAATACTTGTGTCCGCTCGGAAAACAATGTTATTTCGTATTTTAACTTCACTTTACACCCGAATTTGCTTCCCGGCGTGAGTACACTTTTCCCTTGTCCTCGTGGTGTGTGTCGTCCCTCGACCTAACCTCACTTTCTCAATAATTTGTCTTCTCACGCGACAACGACAGCCTGATGAAGACACTAACCTTCGAGCCGCTTCCTTTCGTCTTCCCAGTATCTCCTAGACATCTGGATCCGGTCGAAAAACTTTTATTCTATTTTATTTTGTCAAAAACCAACCACAACTTTCGTTCTTTTTTTCCACCAGAAATCAACTCCTCTTTTCTCTCGACTTCCGGTCCTTCGACAGCCTCCGCGCTTCCAAAATCCGTATTTGCGTGCACCGCTGGCGGCGCTCGGTGTTTTCATTGGCTACCGAGTGCTGTTTTGGTCCGGGGCTGCTTCATTCTTTCCGACGGCTATTCTGATTGGCTGGCGCCGTCGGAAACTGGACATGACTCCCTGCTTGGGAAATGCTCTTTCGATTTTCTCATCGCTAGATCGGCGTCGTCTGCTCCAGTGTTGTGACAGGCGGAGAAAAATCAGTGGAATGTTTTCTCCGGATGGCTAAGTCAGGATTGCATCGTACATCTCTGCCGATTATCGCGTTTTGTTGTGAGAGGTCGTGTTGTTGTCTCCTACGTTGCTCGTCTTCTTCGATGTGTCTGAATCTCTCTCTCACCTCTCGACATCGTCCCAGATTCCTAACCTCTACAAACTACGTAAATAAACAATTCCATTTCAAACAATAAAACATAAATTACATAATTAGAGAAATTACAATAATGAAATTAATGGCAAAATATCCCTATTAAATTTCAGTTGGTTCCTGGTGGTCTTGTGTAATTTCCAACTCTACTTTCTTTTACTATTCAAGCTTCGGCGAACTCTCGGGAAAACATCTCAAACGTGGACTTTTTATAATCCACGTTACAACTCCCCCGGACTTAGCCGAAGCTTCCCCGTGAATTTTCAAGACTAGTTAGCTTGCGTCTCCGCCAGGCTGTTTCTCTAAGATGTATTCATTATTTTAAACTAAATAAAAAAAATCTAATTACCTTTATCTCTGTCTCTCTCTCCGCATTTGTCCTGTTGCCAACTTACCCCCCCCATACTGTGACTTTTAACCTGGATCGCCTCCACCGTCTTCACCTAGGACTTCTTGTCATTTTAGGGTTGGTCGCGCGCAATGATTTGTTTGTTTCTTGGGAGAGGACAGGGGTGATAAAATAGAGTTTTGATGTAAGTTTCACCGTGATGTGGCACCTTTATTCTAAGTAAAACTTTCCTAAGGCTATCTAAAGCCACATCCTGTTCTATTTAAATGAGAAAAAAAAAGAACGAAAGGGAAACAAAAGAATATTAAACATTGACTATTTCCGAAATCTCGGAGGAAACAAAAAAAAAATCTCTCGAAGGACGCTTTCGTGCTCCCTTTTCGACTGGCCAAACTACCACCAGTCTTGACGCTCTTCTTCGGAACCGCTTTCTTCTTCACGACTAACTACTCGGTCTCTTCTCTGGGCTAGTGGTCCTTCTGATGACCGTGTCGCGTTGTTGGCTTCTTCCTCCGTAGCCCTGAGGTCACTTTCCACTCGTCTGAGGTTCCTTTCTGCCTCTTCACGTAGGCGCCTCATGTGTCTAACCGCTTGTCGATCGATGTCTTCCTGGATGACTCGTTCCTCCTCTTCTCGTTTTTTCTCTTCTTGAGCTTTGGCCCTTTTTTCTGCCGCTGCTGCTAAGATTGCTCGACGATTGTTTATGGGTGGGACTCTTTCTACAGCTTCTTCTTCCTCCGCTTGCCTCTGTGCCTCAGTTTCTCGTCTCTGGATTTCTCTACGGGTTCTTGCCTCCCTTTCTTCTTGTCGCTTTGTTGCTTCGGCTCGTTCTCGAATGGCCGCTTCGCGACCAGCTATCTGGGCTTCGATACTTAATATTCTGCGGCGATATTGGCTGTTTACGTAATCAGTCTTTTGGTGTCCCGTGTATGTGATTGGATCGTTGGGGTGGTTAGCTTGCCAGTCTCGAACCTCCTTTGGTGGGCGAGATTTACGAGGCTTTTGGGTTTCTGGATTTCCATAGTAGTGTCCATGGTACGCTGGTTTCTGGATTTCTGGTCTGTAGGCCCTTTGAGGATGTTCCACCTGTCGACTGGTTGTCGAATTGGTTGGTATCCATCCAGTCGGTTCTCCACGTCGGCCTTCCCGATCTGGTCCATACCTCTGTTGTGTGGAGCCGGCGGGTCTTGCGTTTAATTCCCACTCTTCTCGTCTTCTCTCCACCTGGCGGTGTTCTCGTTCTCTGGGAGCTTCTCTGTTCTCTTCTTCCTCGTATCTACGGTCTCTGTTGATCCCTTCTCGTCTGGCTTCTCTGCGTGCTTCTTCCACCCGCATTTCCTCCATATCTGCCGTCAAATCGTCCATACGGGTGATCATTTCTGCTCGCCTCCGAGCTTGTCGGCGGAACTCCTCCTCCTCGGCTGTGGGTAAAGAAAAGTGTTATGGGTTTCTAATTTTATCTACCTCTACTACAATTTGCAAGCGTTTTTCACCAACTACAAAAAAAAACTCTTTATGCATTAGGCATTCTCCCCCCCTTTTAGATTCTTATTCTCGGTAAGGAATGAGGAGTTTGATGGGGAATCTACCTATTATTTGACCCTTATCATTGCATAATTCATAAACCGAGGGGCCTATTATTTTCGTTATTACGTAAGGTCCTTGATTCTTTCCTCCGAAGCTACGAGTTATTTTCTTTTTTGCTGAGGACACGACTTCACCCTTCTTCATTACCTTGTCGCCTATTTTAAATGCTGCATGTCGTCTTCTAAGGTCGTAGTATTTCTTTTGACGCTCGAACGCATTTTCGTGATTTAGTGATATTAGATCTTGTAGTTCGGTTAATCTGACCATTCTTTGTTTCCATTCTTCTGTATCTGGCGGTGGAAGGTCTTCTGGTCCTTCTATTTCCTTCCAGAGACTGTGGTATGGTTTTGGCTCTCTACCGAAGTTTAAATAGGCTGGGCTGATTCCGGTTGATCCGTGTACCGTGGTGTTATATGCAAAACGGAACTCTTTGAGGTAAACGTCCCACTTTTTGTGATCTTTACCAATATAGGCTGAGATCATGGTCTTTATTACTCTGTTGACCCTTTCCACTGGGTCAGCTTGTGGATGGTAAACTGGTGTGAAGGAGTGTCGGATTCCATATTCTTCTGTTAGGCTTTCGAATGCGTGGTTCACATATTCGGTACCGTTATCCGACACTAGAACTTCTGGAGCACCCCATCGATTTAAGATGGTATCTTCGAAGACTTTTATTATGCTTTCGGCATTGGCTTTCCTCAGTGGCGCGATCTCTATCCATTTTGTGTAGAGATCTTCGAAAATCACCACGTATTGAAAACCCAATGCCGTTTTTGGCCATGGTCCCATCACGTCGGTGGCCACCACGGACCAAGGTGTTTGCACGACTCTACGGCCCATTAATCCTGCCGTTTTTCGTTGATCTGCTTTCACCCTTTGGCAAGTTATGCATTCACTTACCCACTTGGACAAATCTCTATACATTCCAGGCCAATAATACAACCTGGATGCTCTTTTGTAGGTTTTGTCGATGCCCAAGTGGGCAGCTTGTGGGTCTAAGTGTACTTCTTCGAAAACTGTGTTTCTTTTCTCCTCTGGTATCACCAGTTTCCAAGCGTCGAGGTCTTCCATGACTGAGTCCAATAATGGGTTGGGGCGGTATCGGTACAACTTGTTTTCTACGGTTTTCCATCCATGGTATTTTTGGGGAAAATCTTGTACGTCTTTAATTCGTTGACAGTACCACGGATCTTGGACGGGTTCTAGTGCTGCAACCGTAAGGGCTTCGTCCTCCTCATACATCCGCGATAGGACATCAGGTACAACATGTTCTGATCCCTTGCGGTGTATTACTTTGAAATCATACTCAAGAAGATCGAGGGCCCAGCGGGCCAACCTGCCTGTCGGATTCTTAAGGTTGTGTAACCACCTCAACGAACTGTGGTCTGTTATTACCGTAAAGTGAAATCCTTCTAAGTAGTGGCGGAATTTCCGTACGGACCAAATAACCGCCAAGCACTCTTTTTCTGTTACTGAGTACTTGCGTTCCGCTTCTGTCATAGTTCTGCTCGCGTACGCAATCACTTTGTCGACATTGTCTTGCTTTTGGGTCAATACCGCCCCCACGCCGAAGTCACTTGCGTCAGTGTGAAGTTCGAATGGGACGTTAAAATCGGGGTACGCTAGAGTTGGAGCGGTTATTATTAATTCTTTTAGCTCCGCGAAAGCTTCCTCTTGTTCTCGTCCCCAATGCCATTGAATTTTACTACGCAATAATTTGTTTATTGGTTCTGCTATCGTGGATAGGTTCGGTATGAAGTGTCGATACCACGACACCATCCCTAGGAAACGACGGAGCTGCCTTATATTCTTCGGCGCTGGGTATTCTCGTAAAGGTTCCGTTTTTTCTGGGTCTACTTGTAACCCGTATCGATTAACCCTAAACCCTAAATACTGAACTTCTTTCCGCCCGAATTCACATTTTAGGGGGTTGATTGTCATTTTTGCCTCCTGGAGGACGTCTGTTACTCGTTTTATCCAGTCTAAATGATATTTGAATGATTCGTTTACTATAACTATGTCGTCGAGGTAGGCATAAACATGTGGCTCCATTTCGGGGCCAATCAGGGAGTCAATTAACCTTTGAAAAGTTGCTGGGGCCCCCGATAGGCCGAATGGCATCCTAGTGAACTCGAACAGACCCATGCCGGGGACTGTAAAGGCTGTATATTCTCTACTTTTTTCATCTATAGGGATTTGGTGATACCCCCATCTAAGGTCCAATGTCGTAATATACTTAGCTGCCCGTAGTTTTTCAAGTATAAAATCCATTTTAGGGAGGGGATACGCATCTTTTTTCGCTAATTCGTTTAATTTCCGGTAGTCTATACACATCCGATATGTGCCGTCTGGTTTACGTACCATGACTACCGGAAAAGACCAAGCGCTTTTCGATTTTCTAATTATCCCTGCCTCTAAAAGTCGTTTCGTTTCGTCTTGCATTGCTTTCAAGACGACTGGGGACACTCGGTACGATCTTTCTTTGACCGGTTTGTGTCCCTGGACGTCAATACTGTGTTCGATTCGATCAGTAGCGGGGAGGTTCTCTGGCGGATTTTTCATTAGATCTACTAGAAGTTCATCTAACTCTTTTCGTTCTTCTTCCGAAATATCTTTTAACCCGCAGCAGTGGTCTAACATAATTTCTTCCGAAGATTGATTACTAATTTCTCTTTCCGCAAGACTTCCCGCGTAACTGTGAACATTTTCCGGAAATTCAGACAAATACCAGATTCTTTTACTACCGTCATGTATCACTCCGAACGTGTGTAAGAAATCTATTCCCAAAAATACTTGTTCTTGTAACCCGGGTACTATGTTTACTTTCATTACCCGGGAAACTCGATCTATTTGGATTGGTAAGTAACAAGTCGCGGCTATTTCTTGTATCGTGCCGTCTGCTGTCATAATGGCCTGGCCTTTCGCGGGGTGCAATTTAGCTCCTTAATGTTCTGCGATTGCTACTCCGATTTCGCCTAATACCGTTCTCGACGCGCCACTATCCAATAGTGCTCTTATATTGGGAGTGTTTCCTATTCTAATGTTTGTGAAAGCCCGTAAAGCTAAACCTTCGTCCTCTAGTGGAGGTACTGAAATTTCTAATACTAGGGGTTCTTGTGGTTCGGCTGACTTTAAGTGGGCTAGGATTACTTGATTTTCTTTCCAAGGATTTTCTACCTCTCTAACCTCGCTGTTTTCTGAGTTAGAATTTTCTGTAGTTTCGATTTCTCCTTGGTTATTTACTACAACATTTTCGGACTTGTCTTGTTTAATTTTGTCTAGTATTGCCGTTTCTGTTTTTGAACTATTCTCAGTCTCATTTCCGAGGGGCTTAGTCGGTGTCTGTATTACTGCCTGCTCCTCGGAAACCTGGTCAGTTTGAGTCTGTTCTGTAGAGGGGGGAGGTAAGTTGACCCTTAACTTTCCCCCCCTTTTTGGTTTCCCGGACAGCCTTGACAGTCTTTTGTTGTTGTATCGTCTTTACCGCAGCGTCTACAGTAATCTGTTCTACGTTTAAAAGGACAACCTATCTGGAAATGTCCTGGTTTTTTACAGTTCCAGCAGATTACTTCCTTTTTTTCTTTGTCGCTGTCAGTTGTCGATGTGTTTTTTGTCTGTGATTTGTCTGTATTTGGGGTCTCTCCGGCGGTTTTGGGCTTTGAATTTCCATTACCTTTTGGTAAATTCTTTTTCTTACCCCCGGAATCATTTGTTTGTCTGTTGTTATCGTTATTGTTGGAAATTTGAGTACTATTTCCTAACGCGGCTACTAACGAGGCAATTTGTTGCTCCAGCTGGGTTAACTTCTTTCCGTTCGACTTTGTTTTCCCAGCTGGTGCTATTGCAGCGACTTTTGCTTCCTCCTTTTTGTCTGTTTTACCCTCCCTATACGCGTATTCCGGGATGAGGTATCTTTCTGGGTTTGAAGGTGGTTGTTCGTCGTCTACAATACTGTTCGCTCTTTCTACTTCCCGGGCTAAAATCGCTAGACTATTGTAATCCACAAACTCGTGTCTGCGAATAGCGCGCCTATATTCGGCCCTGAGATTCGAATGTACGCGATTCATTTGGATTTCCATGTCTACTGGTCGTGTGGATAACTCGTATAACCCGTACATACACGTTAGATAATCCGCTACTGGTTCGTTAGGGTATTGTCTTCGCGAGATTATTTGGTCTTCTAATTTCTCTTGGTAGAATTCTTCACCAAATCTCAATTGAAACAATCGTCGGCATTGGTTCCATGTTGTGATTCTACCGCGATTTTGCCGGTACCAATGCCACGCCATATCTTTAAGTAAGAAAGGTAGAGCTACAAGCATCTCTTCGTCATTTAAGAACGAAGCTGCTCTACCCTCTTCTACTCTCCATAAGAAATTATCTACGCTCGCACCTCTTTTCCCGTCGAAATTAATTTTCCATCCCTCTACTATGCGGGCCACGTCTCTGGGTTTGTTCGGAAAACCAGAGGTGGTCCTTTCCCAGTATGGGATTGAGTTATGGTAATTTGGGGGTTGGTAGTATGAGTTTCTCTTAAATTCTGATGGTCTTGCGAATTGCTCTCGGTATGGGGGTTGTCTTTGGGCATAATCGTTATCGTACCCTGTTTGTCCCCCCCAAGGGTCTTGTCTCGCGTATTGGTATCTGTATGGGGGTTGTCTTTGGGCATAATAATTATTATACCCTGTTTGTCCCCCCCAAGGGTCTGGTCTCGCGAAATAATATCTATTTTCGGTTAGTATTGGTGCCACAGGTTCTCTCTGATATTCTAATCGATTGTCGCGCTCCTGTGGTCCGTAACCTGAAATATTTTGTGGGGCGGAGTATCTGGTGCTCTCATACTCCTCCCTTCTATCTAATACTCGAGTCGGGTTGCTTGACGGAAACAAACTACTTTCTGGGTTTGACTGGTTCATTCTATTACCCGAAAATACATTTGATGCCCGAGGTTCCGAATCTAAGTACATTTCGTGATTTCTACTATCGTATGGTCTATTAGAAATCATTTGACTATATCTTCTATCCTCACTTACGGGTTGGTAGTGGGGATAATAGTCATAACCCGATTGGTCTGGTTGCCTCCACGAGGCCTCTGCTCTATTTATTTCTGGTCGAGGGTCTCGTGGTTGCCTTACTTCGTCGAGTTGTCTATTCGAATTTATCGCAGAATTTTGATTTTCACAATTTCTTTCTCTTCTGAAGGGTTGTGATTGGGTGCAAGAATCGCGATTTATCGGATTATTTTGTGTCCACGTCACTGTCGTCTGATCTGTCCCTTGTGTCGTGGCCCTACTAGTGACTATGGACGGTAATGGGTTGCATTGAGATCTTGTTCCAGTACTCGTGACTGGATACAAGTTCCCAGGTCTGACAGTTCCTTGCTGAGTTTGCGCTACAGTGTTCGTGTACTGATATTCGGGTACGAAAACTGTCGGCGCGTGGCATGTGGGGCATTGCGTGTATGTCCCTTGCCTAACTTGTGGTCTGTCTGCCAACATGGTTGACTGTTGCCAAGGAAAATTATACATTTCCCTTGTCATTTGTTCGTGAGTTGGATTTCGGTTTCTTGGTCTTGTGTCAACATTTTTGTATGTAGGGTCGAATTCGGGGGAATAATTTTCTGATTGTCTGTTTTCCCCCTGTGGGCTATCGTTTGCTGCTATATTTTCCCCGCCTGGTCTATTTTCCGGTGTGATGGGGGTGTACGTACTG
Source organism: Leptopilina myrica (nomen nudum) (assembly GCA_032872475.1). Taxonomy (NCBI): domain Eukaryota; kingdom Metazoa; phylum Arthropoda; class Insecta; order Hymenoptera; family Figitidae; genus Leptopilina; species Leptopilina myrica (nomen nudum). The sequence goes on along the minus strand of CM065462.1, from coordinate 12,894,795 downwards.
TGTTCTCCCCCTCCACCTACTCTAGATCCGTGTGGGGTGGTTTCACCCATTGTGTGTGGATTTTGAAACGATAGTGTTCGTCTGTGGCTATTTTTGTCGGTATTTTCTTTGTCAGTTGTGTTGGTATTTTGTTCTTGTTCTCCGTTGTCTTCGTCATCTGAAACCCACGGGACGTTTATATCGCCTGCTTCCCTCGCGTAATATCTCGCTAATCTAATTTGTAAAACATCATCTAAACCCTGAGTGCTAAGTTGCAAGTCTGCCAGGTGTGTTCGTAGGTCATTGCCAGTTAACCCTTGGAACTGTTCTGGGATTCTAGCTAACAAAATTTCCAGAGTGAGTTCCCCTTGCCCAGTCCTCTCCCTTGAATCACTGTGAGTACTCATTTTAATTTTTTAAAATTTTTCCGCGTCCGGAAAAAAATCGAAAAGAAAAAAAAATTTTCGGAATAATTTAATCAAGAAAAAAAAATTTTACTTTTTGTAAAATAATTCGTTGTTGACTTATTTTCCTAGGGTGTTCGTTGTTTTCCTTAGGAGGGCTTATTTTTGTGGGTGGTGGGGGAAGCGATGCAGGTTTTAGCCTTGTCTAAAATAAAATACAAAAACAAAGCAAAAGCAAAAATAGTTGGCGAAGGCAGAGCACAAATAAAGTGATATATAATGTATAATCCAACACCAATATCCAAAATTTTATTAAACAAATAAATATTCCCAAATATAATAAAAAATTGGCATAAAGAATGGTAAAAATCATTAATTTACCTGTAAGCCACACTCTCAATTTTTCTTCTTCGCCCAGGTGCACTTTATTTTTTTTTTCAATCAAAAAAAAATTTTTATTTTGCAAACCAATCAATTTCTATTTTAACTATTTATTAATTTGCATTTCGTAAAAAAAATATTTTTAACAAACGAATTTGACTCTCTCTCAGGGCCCTACTTGTTGGGTGCCATTTGTAACATGTGTTCTCAGCACTTTAATATCTTGCCAAGATTACTCATGTCCATTATTTTGTAAACGTTGTTTCAATTCACGTTAGTTAATAATTAATTACAAAGAATTTACTATTAAATTAAATCAAAGTATCCATACTTATCCGTGATGCAATTTATCTCAAGCCTCCTTTCGAGAATACAACCCAACAAAGCTTGGAGGTTACGCTCTTCCAACCTCCAAGTATTTACCACGAGGCTCTTTTTCTTTTGTAAAATAATTACGACCGGGCGCCAGGTGAACTTACTTTCACCTGAGCTTCGTAGTCGGGGCTTTATTGGTAGAGAACTTGTTTAAATTGATCACTCTGTCTCATGAATATATTTTTCTGTAATCTCAGGGTGGTGGATGGGGAAATGACTGAGAGAGAGGCAATCATTTAATCTAGGAATTTGCTTGTTTTATTCGACAAGATATTTATCCAAATTTGTTTCTTTATTCAAAGACATTTCTTATTTAATATTTAAAGTTTTAGTTAATTAGTTTTGATAAATTATGAATTCGAATTTTCTTTCAACTAATTTCTTTCCTACTAAAATCTAAACAAGTTAATTCAAATTTCGAAGTTTGTTTACATTTGTTCTTTGACAGGGAATATTCCCTATTCGAAATTCAAAATTCCCCAGCTAGGAAATTTCTAGTGATAGTTTATCGAAATTCAAAAGTTCCTAGCTAGAAACTTTTCTTTTAACTACAAATTTCAAATTTTACTGTAATCTAAATCTGAAACCTCAATTCTCTAAACTAATAAAATAAACACCTGGGACGAACTAAATAAACAAAACAATAATCGAGAATATGACTTACAAATTTTTCCAATGTTGAGAGAGAGAAAGAAAGAGACATTCAGGACACTGCTGGTCTGTGTAATGGATCACGCCGGGAAATTTTCACTAAGCACGTGTTCTTTCGTATTTCTTTACTATTAATTTTCAATGAAATTTATCTTTCCGAGTGGACATTTTCTAGACTTTAATTCACAATACTTGTGTCCGCTCGGAAAACAATGTTATTTCGTATTTTAACTTCACTTTACACCCGAATTTGCTTCCCGGCGTGAGTACACTTTTCCCTTGTCCTCGTGGTGTGTGTCGTCCCTCGACCTAACCTCACTTTCTCAATAATTTGTCTTCTCACGCGACAACGACAGCCTGATGAAGACACTAACCTTCGAGCCGCTTCCTTTCGTCTTCCCAGTATCTCCTAGACATCTGGATCCGGTCGAAAAACTTTTATTCTATTTTATTTTGTCAAAAACCAACCACAACTTTCGTTCTTTTTTTCCACCAGAAATCAACTCCTCTTTTCTCTCGACTTCCGGTCCTTCGACAGCCTCCGCGCTTCCAAAATCCGTATTTGCGTGCACCGCTGGCGGCGCTCGGTGTTTTCATTGGCTACCGAGTGCTGTTTTGGTCCGGGGCTGCTTCATTCTTTCCGACGGCTATTCTGATTGGCTGGCGCCGTCGGAAACTGGACATGACTCCCTGCTTGGGAAATGCTCTTTCGATTTTCTCATCGCTAGATCGGCGTCGTCTGCTCCAGTGTTGTGACAGGCGGAGAAAAATCAGTGGAATGTTTTCTCCGGATGGCTAAGTCAGGATTGCATCGTACATCTCTGCCGATTATCGCGTTTTGTTGTGAGAGGTCGTGTTGTTGTCTCCTACGTTGCTCGTCTTCTTCGATGTGTCTGAATCTCTCTCTCACCTCTCGACATCGTCCCAGATTCCTAACCTCTACAAACTACGTAAATAAACAATTCCATTTCAAACAATAAAACATAAATTACATAATTAGAGAAATTACAATAATGAAATTAATGGCAAAATATCCCTATTAAATTTCAGTTGGTTCCTGGTGGTCTTGTGTAATTTCCAACTCTACTTTCTTTTACTATTCAAGCTTCGGCGAACTCTCGGGAAAACATCTCAAACGTGGACTTTTTATAATCCACGTTACAAGACGTTCTATACGGAAGAGTCACTCTTCTGAGATAGTCCACCACTACGGATACACTGCACCATTAAAAATACGTGTCTCTCACTCAAAAAATTCTCACTTTTCACTGTCACTTTCACTCAAAAAAATTTCACTTCCACTTTTCACTTTCACTCAAAAAATTCTCACTTTCAGTTTTCACTGTCACTTTCACTAAAAAATTCTCACTTTTCACTCTCACGTTCACTTAAATATTCTCAATTTCATTTTTACTCTCACTTTTACTAAAAAATTTTCACTTTCACTTAAAAAATTCTCAATTTTTACTGTCATTTTCACTCTCACTTTTACTCTCACTTTCACTCAACAAATTCTCACTTTCACATTTCACTCAAAAAATTCTCACTTTCATTTTCACTCAAAAAATTCTCACTCTCACTCTAAAATTCTCACTTTCAGTCTCACTTTTACTCAAAAGATTCTCTTTAACTTAAAAATTATCATTTTCACTTTCACTAAAAAATCCTCACTTTTCACTCTCACTTTTACTAACAAAAATTTTAGTTTTCACTTTTACTCAAAAATTCTCACTTTTCACTCTCACTCTTACTTCCACTCAAAAATTTTCATTTTCACTTAAAAAATTCTCAATTTTCACTGTCATTTTCACTTTCACCCTCTAAAAAACATGTTATACTCAGTTATAGAAAGTTTAAAAGCATTTTATTTAAATGTAAAATTTGAAAATTTTTGATTTTTTAATTTTTTGTAAAAATTGAACATCTCCAGTTCTAATTAATATTTTTCAAATCTGTAAATTTATAAACCTTCCTTGGCCTAAGGTATAACATTCTGCCAAATTTAGTTTAAATTAGTAGAAGCGTTTTTGTGTTATTAGGGAACAAAGCTTCTGTGACAGACATACAAACATACATACACACATACACACATACATACATTAAAATTTTTACGACTATTTCTGGAATCCTTTATGTCATTAACAACTGTTTATGCTAAAAGTTTTAAGTTTTAAGCAATGTACAGACAGACGTCTGATTTTATTAATAAGGATTTAGACCTAGGGTGCGTTCACGTAACTATCACTTTCACTTTTCACTCTCACTTTCACTTAATTTTACTTTCACTCAAAAAATTCTCACTTTTCACTCTCACATTCACTAAAAAATTATCATTTTCACTTTCACTAAAAAATCCTCACTTTTCACTCTCACTTTTACTTATACTAACAAAAATTTTAGTTTTCACTTTTACTCAAAAATTCTCACTTTTCACTCTCACTCTTACTTCCACTAAAAAATTTTCATTTTCACTGTGACGATGTGAATTTTCACGTCGAGTCAGTAATGTTGAAAATTCTACATCGTCGCGCCATCCGTCGGAAAGGCCCCGAGTTGACAGGGCCACATTTTAATGGTAATTGCGGAAAATCTATACCGCCCGCTGACCCACTATTCGAGGGAAAGTAGGTCGCGCGGCTAGCTTAAAGAGGAAAAGTGGTAGATGGCGGGGCCAGTACCACTCTTGAAGAACGAGCCGAGGAAGAAGACGAGCCACGAGGAAAATTCAAGAGACGCTACAGGTGGTTAATGTATTCGCCGCCATAATGAAAATTTTGTTGCCGCGCCGGTACATCGTTCCTTGCCGCTAACGAATTTTCCTGGTTATTGTCGGAGTTTTGAGTGAGATTAAAATTGTAATAGAGTGTCTTAGTGGAGCGTAATGCTCGGAGAAACAGTGAATAAAGAAAATCAGTTGAAGTGTAGTACCGTGAGGAATTATTTCGTTTCTCCCCCTTGCCAATTTCCTTGGAACTTGCCGCCGAATCATCACCAAGGATAGTCGAGCCGAGGAGGACGATTTAAATTGTGAGAGCACCGAGTCGTCGTGGGTAAGTCGTTTGCCAACCTTGTGCCAGTCGTGTCTCGCCGTTGGCTTTTCTGCTGCCAACTGTTTGAGCAGAATTCCCTCTGAGTGAGAGAGAAACTCAGAGGTGTTGAATTGTCTGTTGTTAGTCGAGTCGAGCAATAGTTTATTAATTATCTTTAAAATTAATTGGCGCCTGACGGCGAAATTTATTTATTTAAGTTTCTAAATTTAATTGTGTTGAACGCGTCAGATTTTGCATGGCGTTTAGCAGAAATTTTGAGCCGTTTTAAATTGTTTAAAATCATACGTCACAAAATTTGGCGCCCAACGTGGGGCCAAGCTCGAACCGAGACACGACTATAAATTATTTTCTTGTATAGTGTATTGCATGAATTGTTGCCAGAATTCTGAAATTTTCCAAGAGCCGAAGCCAGACAAAATTTTTTTTTGTTAACTAATAGCCGAAAAATTCAGAATTCTATTGCCAGAGCCAGCCAATAATTTTGAATTTCTGTTGCTAACGCCAGACATAAAATTTATGTTACCAGCTGACAGAAATTTCAAAATTTGAATTGACAGATGCCAGAGAGTTGGAAACTGTGTTGCCCTTGCCATCGCGTGTGTAACGGAAAAATTTAGAGTGCCTTTGCCAGTAAAAATTTGAAATTTGTTGACTTGTGAAAATTTCCTGCCGTGTTTAAAATTAAATTGACATATTTTAAAAATTTTCTCATAAATTGCCGAAAGCCAGCCGTGGAAACCTCAAATAAAATTTTTTGTTTCTAATTTGTGCCAAAAAATTTTTAACTAGAATTCTTTTTTTTGCTTGTCGAGCACATGTTAGACAGGAAATAAAAATTAAAAGTAGTCACGTGACTGTAAATAGTACGCCGGTCGGTCAAGAGAAACGACGCGCCGGGATATTTAAAATTTCAGCAGACAAGAGAAAGTTCGCGCGCGCCAGGAAAAGCGGCTCAGGAGTAGTAATAGCGGCTACAGAGAGCGAGAGAGAGAGAGAACGAGAAGTAGAAATAAAAATTTTAAAAGGGGGACCCCATCGAGTGATTACGTCCTTGCATTTAGAACAGTACAGGGCCGTATATACAAATTGCGCGACCCCCTCGAAAATTCGAAAATTTTGAACTTAGAGTTTTTCTTTGGATTTGATTAAGATGGCAAAGGCCATTGTGGAAATGAGAGACTACAAGAGACGCATGCGCGATTTAATCAAGATCTCCAACGTTAGCCAAGCATGGGAGGTTATAAATGACATGCAAATAGGACAAGTAGTGACGAGCCTGCTACGGAACCAATTGTGTATCAGTGGGTCCTCACAAGTCCTAAAAGAAAGACTATTACGAGCCGAGATGAGACTAGCCCTGACGGATGAAACCGATGTGCCGTTTTGTGAGCGTTACGACCTGGGAAACTCCGATAAAACGTTCCTATTGGAAGCGTTCTCAGAGGACAATGAGAGCCCGTTTCCTAATGTCACGCGAAGAAGGGGGGGTCAAATTTCGTCCGCAGACGATGGGGAGTCGAGTAGTGGGGGAAGTAGGGCCAGTGATCGGGAAAGAGCCGAAGTAGTGCAGGAGGAGGGGGGAAAGCGACACCAAAGCGAAACAACGTACAGCAGACGTAGTCCGACCAACGCTGTTATGACCCCGCGATTTACACCCCCTCCCCCAGTCATGTCGACAGCAAGCATGACCACAACTTCCCCCACCACCACGAGTGCCCACATGATGGTGACAACGAGCACTATCATGACGGCCCCCCACACCATACAGTCGGCAACAATGGCGCCGAATGCGCAACACATGCGCGACGCAGTTGCGCGGTTGAGCCTGACCCCCGAAATTGAGCGCTTAGCGGGTTGTACCGAAAGACTAGAGAGCCTTTATAGAGGGGGGGATGGGATTGGCAACAGAGCCAGAGCCGGACAGCCGTGGGAAATGGGTTCCAGATTACCCATCACCAGGAGTCGCGGATCATTTCACCCCACGGACCGGGGAATGGAGAGCCGGCCAGTGAGTTTAAGAGAAGAGAAAATCCGAAAGAAGTAAGAAAGGGTAGCCAAAACAAAGTGGGTAGGAAAATCGAATATAGCGAGGGCGAAGAGAGTCAAATGAGTTGTCGGTGTACGTGTAGTAGTAGGAGCGACGACGCAATTAGTGTGAAAAGTCGGAAAAGGAACACTAAGGAGCAAAAGCCAAAGAAAGATCGGAAGGAGAGCCGAAGATCGATCTTAGATGAGGGTTCAAAAACGAGTACCTCGTGACAGTGGACGACGATGACGTCATTGACGAGCTAAGAGCCAGGACACAAGGGAAAGGAGAGAAAATTTCCCCATACTTGACCAGTTTCCGCCTGATTTTGGGCCACATGAAGCGTCCACTAAGCCAGAGACAAAAAGTCAAACTGGCCTATAAAGGTTTGACACCAGTTTATCGTCGCCAATTAGAAAGACTCCATTTAGAATCGTTGAGCCAGATGGAGAAGATCCTGAGGGACTACGAGAGAGCCAAGGATTTAGACGAGCGATATGCCCCACCCCCACCAAAGGAAAGAATGCGTTTTCCGTTAGCAGCCGTAAAAGAGAAGAAGAGTGGCCAGAAACATACGAAGAGCGAGAAGGTTGCAGCCATGGAAAAGGAATCCGAGTCGAGTGAGAGCGATCACTCTGCAAAGAATGAAAAGCCGAAGAAAAAGAAGAAGAGGAGCAAGAGAGAGAAAAAAGAGAAAGAAAGGCCAGAAGAAAAGAGCGTCGAGGCGATGAGTCCAGCAACGCCCAGCCAGAAACCAACAATGGTACAGGGCCAAGTTGCCAGTGCTCCACCAGCCCAAGCCATGCAAATGCCCATGCATTTTGCTTATTCAATGACGTACTCTGGTATGTTTCCCACGGGGGTGAAACCAAATTACCCCAAGCCAAATGGTCCAAACGGACCTAAGCCGGGGCAAAGTGGTACATCAGCACCAACGACGCCCAAGGAGTTTGTGGGGGCGTGCTTTCACTGCCAGACACCAGGACATCGAGCCAGAGATTGTCCTCAGAGGATCTGCTTCACGTGCCGACAACAGGGACATTACTCAAATCAATGCCCCACGAAGCCAGCCCAAGCAGAGGCATGCCTGGTATGTAAAAGGCCAGGATGTAACCTTCTGACATGCCCAAATTGTGAAGCAGTTAGAGCCGCCTTGGGAAACGGTGTGTGGGGGGCGCAGCACAGCTCTGTACCCCCCTCCAACCTAACCAGGCAGTAAGAAATGCTGTTGAGGAATGTACTGAGGAACATTATGAGCCGTGTGACGTGGAGAGGAGAGCCGAGTTTTATGAGCCGTGTGCCGTGACGAGTAGAGCCGAGTGTCGTGAGCCGAGTAAAGTAGAAAACGAGAGCGAGCGCGTAGATAGATTCGCACCTAGTTGTAGTTGGGTAAAGACGGAAAGCGAATTTGAATTAGAGAGAGAAAGTAGAGTTAGGGAAAGTTTCGAGTCAGTCATAGGTAGAGAGGATTTGACCGAAGAGAAGAAGTTCAAACCCACGCTAGAGAGGAAGAAAAGGCGGTCGAGTGAGGAGAACTCACTCCCCCAGCGCGAGGTAGAAAGAATGGCCGAAGAGTGTTGGACAAAAGGTACGGATGTGATCCCGGTACCTATAGTCCAGGGGAGGGGAGAGGCTGTGAGAGTCACAGCTGACCCGAACTCAAGTGATGAAGAAGACATCGACGGATCTAGGACGGAGAACAGATACTTCTTCGACATGTCGATTGGTGACCAACATTACGAAGCACTTTTCGATCCTGGTGCGATGATATCAGTGATCACCACCAGAGTCGCAGAGCCTTTCAAAAGCCGAATTCAGCCATGTGGTACAGTTGTGAGAAGCGCAACCGGAGGTATCACTGAAGCAGCCGGAATCCTGGACCTGAATATAGTAGTCGACGGATATGCAAAACGTTTCGGAGTCAAAGTGATGAAGACGTTAACACAAGACATCATCTTGGGCATTGACTTCTGTAAGGCCTGGGACATGGAAGTAAAGCTGAGAGAAGGACTGTGGAGAGTTTGTCAAGGAGATTGGCATGAGTTTGGGCCAAAAGAGAGAGAAGAGGACGAACAGCTGATATTTGCCGAGTGCGCCGTTATCTCTGCACTCAATGCTCGACAAAAGGTCATCATCCAAGCCCTAGTGGACAAATGGGTACTACCAGAGTCGGAGGAACACGGAATGACAGACCTGACGGAACATCACATACGTGTTACCGACGAAACGCCAGTACAACATGCCATTAGACGGATGTCACCAGCAATGTTGACTTGGGCCCAAGGTAATGCGGCCAAGTTACACAAACTAGGTATCATCGAGCCATCTGCCAGCCGTTGGAGAAGTGCGCCAGTAATCACGAGAAGAGGTGAGAACGACTTTAGACAGTGCAATGACTACCGAGACGTTAACAAGGTAACAATAAAAGATTGTTACCCATTGCCATCTATCGACTATATCCTGGACAAGCTCCGAAAAGCCAGATACCTGTCGAAAGTTGACCTCAAACTGGCATACCACCAAATTCCAATGGCCGAAGAGAGCAAGAAATACACTGCTTTTGCCATACCTGGGTCAGGATTATGGCAGTTTCGCCGAATGCCGTTTGGACTCATGAACGCGCCGATGACGTTCCAGCGAATGATCGACTCATTGCTAGGACCAAAGGTAGAGCCGTATGTTTTCGGGTACCTGGACGACATCATCGTAGTCACGGATACGTTCGAGGAACATGTCAAGTGGCTCGAAACCGTCTTGCGAAAGCTGAACGGGGCAAAGCTGATTGTCAACCCAGAGAAGTGCGAGTTTGGATGCTCTGAGGTCACCTATCTCGGATACTTGTTGGACGGTGAAGGTTTGAGGCCAGATCCGAATAAAACAGAGCCGGTGAGAAACTATCCAGAGCCGAAGAACGTCAGACAACTCAGACGTTTCTTGGGCATGGTCGGGTGGTATTACCGTTTCATTCCAAACGACAGCGAGATTAAAATACCCCTGTTGAAGTTGCTGCACAAAGGCCGAACATGGGAGTGGAAGGACGAGCAACAAGAAGCGTTCGAACAGCTGAAACGAAAGCTGACCTCTGCGCCAGTCTTAGCCCGACCTGACTTCACGAAGAAGTTCACAATTCAATGTGACGCCAGCAACTACGCCATTGGGGCCGTATTGGCGCAAGAGAGTGAAGACGGAGAGCACCCAATAGTGTATATCAGCCGAGTCCTGACCGAAGCCGAGAAAAATTACAGTGTGACAGAAAAGGAGTGTCTGTCATTACTGTGGTCAATCAAAAAGTTCAGGCCATACATTGAAGGGTACAAGTTTCATGTGATCACAGATCACAGTGCCCTAAAATGGCTCAGGAACTTGAAAGATCCGACAGGTCGTTTAGCCAGATGGGCCCTGGAAATGCAGCAGTGGGACTTTGACATAGTTCACAGACGAGGTGCACAACATCATGTCCCAGATGCATTGTCCAGGTTACAAGAAGACGAAGGAGAGCCGATTGCCGCGTTTGAATCCATTGAGGACCAATGGTACCTCAAACGCCGTGAGTTAGTGAGCCAACATCCGCAGAGGTTTCCTGGATGGATTGTAGAGAATGAGAATCTCTACCGACATAGAAGTGACCCACTTTTATTGCCGATAACAGGAGACGAAGACGGTTGGAAATTAGTAGTGCCAGAAGAATACCGAGCGAGAGTAATGGAAGACGGGCACGCTCAAGCATCAGCCGGACACTTGGGAATCGAGAAAACCTATGATCGAATAGCACGAGAGTACTATTGGCCAGGTATTTGGAATGATGTGCACAAGTACGTGACACAGTGCCACCAATGCCAGATACATAAGGTATCTCAAGCCGGACCGGTTGGACTAATGGGCCAAAGAATTGTGGAGAGACCGTGGGCCGTAGTAGCCGCAGACACAATGGAGTTTCCACCAAGTAAGAGCAATTTCAAGTATTTGGTTGTGTTCCAAGACTTGTTCTCGAGGTGGATAGAAGTCAAGCCATTGAAGTCAGCAGACGGGAAGTCAGTAGCCAGAGCCTTTGAGGAGTTGATCCTATTCAGATGGGAGACACCGGAGTACTTACTCACCGACAATGGTAAGGAGTTTGACAACAAATTTCTCAAGTCAACACTTGAGGAATACGGAGTCAAACACATCACGACACCACCTTACCATCCACAAGCCAACCCAGTCGAGAGAAGTAACAGGACCTTGAAGACGATGATCTCCACCTTCATCGGTGCTGATCATAGAAAATGGGACCTACATGTTCATGAATTCCGTCATGCCGTGAACACAGCAACACAGGCGGCCACGAAGACGTCCCCTGCGTTCCTAAATTACGGAAGACATCCTAAGCCCGTGAAGAGCCTGCGGAGAGAGGTCGAGAACAAGAGACAAGTAGTGAAAATAAAGCCAGAAGAGTGGGCCGAACGAGTGAAGAGGCTAGACGCGTTGAGAGACATGGTAGCAAGAAATATTGACAGAGAGCGAGCGAGACAGACGAAGCACTATGACAAAGGTAGGAGAGACGCGACTTTTAAAGTAGGTGACTTAGTATTGCGAAAGAGCCACAAGTTGTCGAGTGGAGCACAAAAATTCGCGACGAAATTGGCACCGAAATACGAGGGTCCGTTTGAGATCGTCGAGGTCCGTTCACCAACCGTATTTATCCTGCGCGATGAACAGAGTAGACGAGTCCCCAAAGTCCATATTACCGACCTGAAACCATACCTATCTGTTTCAAATATGGAAACAAAAATGTCCCTTGGTGCATAAATAAAATTTTTTGCAGATAAGCCGAGGGGAGAGAAGAAGAGCCGAGAGAAAGAGACGACGAAGAGCCATGCCCTACACACCACCAGGGAGCCGACGAGCCCGAGAGAGGAGTGGTCGCCAACCCGAACCACGGGGAACCGAGAGAGCCAGGACTGAGAGACACGGGCGCCCGCAGTCAAGGCACCGCCCGTTCCCTGAGTTCGACGCCGGAGCAGCGGAGATGGAGCGCCCGTCCTACCTCTCGTTCCCAATCACGGAGCGATTGGAAGAAGAGCCGATGAGGGTCCAAGACCCCCCCGTCGCCGATGAGCCGGAGGTACGAGGCGTAGGGGAAGGAGAAGGAGCCGTAGGGGGAAGTTTCGAGCCAGTGACCACCCTTAGTGACTGGGCGGAACTAAGTGCCTTGGAGACGCCAAGGGAAAAGAAGAAGGAGAAAACAGTCAGGCCCGATGGTGCCGAGGTGGTGGTGCCGTATCGTTGGCCCGCAAGCCAGAGAGAGGGAGAGAGCACCGAGGAATACGAGAGCCGCCTAGCCGAGTATGAGCTCGACTGTTTTGTTAAGACGCTGGAGCCACTAACATCAGTGGCGCTGGAAAAACTCCGTGCCCAGCAACGGAGAGAGATGAAGAGCCGGAGGGAGGATGTCCTACGCAAGGAGGACATCGAGAGCCAGGAGCCGGAGAAGAGGGCCCAGAGATCGCACTCGCCGCAGCCCGGGCCACCAGTGCGAAGAGTGGGAGAAACCGGAACGAGGCCGAAAACGTACCCGGTAAGGAAGGGCGAACGTACCGGAGCCACAAGAAACAACCCTGGGAAGGCCAGGACTACGGGAGTCATCTTCGGGGGACTCAAAGAGATCCCACGATCAGAGGAGTTGGACCCTCCTCCCTACAGCTGCTTCAACTGCTGGCAACGCGGGCACAGAGCAGTGGTGTGTCCGGAACCAGTGCGCCATAAATTTTGTAGTAATTGTGGGCGCCGACACACCACTGTCCGGAATTGCCCACGTTGCGCAGAAGCGTACCGTCACTACCGCGGTATAGTGTGGTACCGGGAAAACGAGTTAGAGAGCCAGTCGTCAGCGAATAGGAGTCAGGAAACGAGTGGAGAAATTGAGCCGGAACCAGGAGCACGAGTTGGGTTAGGGGACCGAGTGGAAGGCGAGACTGGACGGGAAGAACAGCAGGACCCAGAACCGGAACACGAGGAGGAACAGGTGGTGGGGGAGGTTCGACCCGATCCAGAGACGACAACCGAGGACGAAGACTTGGTGGAGAAAATCACCCAGCTAACGAGGGCCCTAGCAGGACTCCCGCCCTCAACAATTGATCTGGCGGTCCGTCAGTTGTTGGAGGAGAGAAGACAAAAGAAGGGACCAGAGGCTAGAGAAGGATAGAGGGGGTGGGAAGGAATAAGAAAGAGCCAGAGGGAGAAGGGAATTGAGCCAGAGATCGAGGGGGAGCCGTAGAGGAGTGAAAGAGCCAGTCAGAGGAGAGAGTAGGAGCGGCGAAGATTATCATGAGGATGACGGTCCTATATAAAATAGTACCGGTCATGGGGAGGGGATTGTGACGATGTGAATTTTCACGTCGAGTCAGTAATGTTGAAAATTCTACATCGTCGCGCCATCCGTCGGAAAGGCCCCGAGTTGACAGGGCCACATTTTCATGGTAATTGCGGAAAAGCTAGTACCGCCCGCTGACCCACTATTCGAGGGAAAGTAGGTCGCGCGGCTAGCTTAAAGAGGGAAAGTGGTAGATGGCGGGGCCAGTACCGAGTCGTCGTGGGTAAGTCGTTTGCCAACCTTGTGCCAGTCGTGTCTCGCCGTTGGCTTTTCTGCTGCCAACTGTTTGAGCAGAATTCCCTCTGAGTGAGAGAGAAACTCAGAGGTGTTGAATTGTCTGTTGTTAGTCGAGTCGAGCAATAGTTTATTAATTATCTTTAAAATTAATTGGCGCCTGACGGCGAAATTTATTTATTTAAATTTCTAAATTTAATTGTGTTGAACGCGTCAGATTTTGCATGGCGTTTAGCAGAAATTTTGAGCCGTTTTAAATTGTTTAAAATCATACGTCACATCACTTAAAAAATTCTCAATTTTCACTGTCATTTTCACTTTCGCTCAAAAATTCTCACCCTCAGTTTCACTCAAAAAATTTCCACTTTTTATTCTCACTGTCACTTTCATTCAAAAATTCTCACTTTCTCTCTCACTCTTACTTAACAAATTCTCACTTTTCACTCTCACTCCAAAAATTCTCACTTTTCACTGTAGTGCATTCTATAGAATATTCTATAGAATTTGACTAGAAAAAATTTATAAAATTTGTGTAGATGTTAAGAAATATCCAGTTATATTCTATAAAATATTTGATAGAATGTTCTATAAAGTTATTCTATATATGAGGCATTCAATGTCAAGTCATCCAGGGTCTTACGGTGTAATGCTTACTTCGATATTTTTTTACTCTTAAACTATTAATCATAAAAATTTGGCAAGGTACAATTTGAAAATGTTTTTTCATGCTCTTTCGAATGAAAATAAGAGATTAAAAAAATTGTTTTGACCCAAAAAAATTAAAATTAATAAAAAAATTTAATTTTTCGGACGTGAAGATACGATTTTTTTTAAACGAAAGCTGAGGTTGTTTCCTAAAAGGACATATCGACGCCTCCCGTTCATATAATGCTTATTGAAAATTTTATTAAATTCATAGAATAAGCTAATTTTAGAATGTACATAATTCGCATAGAATTTTGAATAAGCAAATTATGCAAATAATTGAATTTTTTGAAAGAATTTTAAAAAAACATTGTTTAAATAATTGATTGTTTGGAAGAATTAAAATTAATTTTTTAACTGAATTCTCACAGAGAATTTTATCCTAAAATTTTTAAATAATTGAATTCTTTTGACCAATTAAAAAAAAAATTTTCATAGTTAATTACAAGTTTTGAGGAATTCGATTAAAATTGTATTAAAAATAATTGAAATTGAATTCCTAAATAGAATTTTTTAATTTATGAAAATAATTAATCCTTTCAAGAAATTATATTATTTATGAAATTTTCATGGTTAATTACAAGTTTTGAGGAATTCGATTAAAATTGTATTAAAAATAATTGAAATTGAATTCCTAAATAGAATTTTTTAATTTATGAAAATAATTGATCCCTTCAAGAATTTATATTATTTATGAAAATAATTAAATGAAATCGAAGAATTTTATAAAATATGTTTAAGCAATTGATTTTTTATAAAAATTAAATCCAATTATTTTGTAAATAATTGAAATATTACCAAGAATTTTTTATTTCTAAAAAAATTGCATTTCTTTAAGATATTTCATTAAAATTGATTGAATCTTGAGAAGAATTTCATTATCTTCATATTAATTGAATTTTTATTTAAAATCTTTTTGAAACAGTTTTGAAAATAAAGGAATTTAATGTTTTTCAGTAATTTTATTGAAAATAATTTAATTCCTGCAAAATTTTTATAATTTTTGGAAATAATGGAACTTTTATGTTGAATTTTTTAAACAATTAAATTGGTACAAGTTATTTTACTACATTTACTCAGTTAAATGAAATCTTAATAAAACGTTTTAAAAAAATTTGAAAATATTGTATTTCTGCAAATACTCTTATTACTTTTGAAAATAATTAAATTCTTTTTTGATTTCCAAAAATTATATAAATTTTGCAGGACTTAAATTATTTTCAATAAAATTACTGGAAAAAATTCAATTAATATGAAGATAATGAAATTCTTCTCAAGATTCAATCAATTTTAATGAAATATCTTAAAGAAATGCAATTTTTTTAGAAATAAAAAATTCTTGGTAATATTTCATTTATTTACAAAATAATTGGATTTAATTTTTATAAAAAATCAATTGCTTAAACATATTTTATAAAATTCTTCGATTTCAATTAATTATTTTCATAAATAATATAATTTCTTGAAAGGATTAATTATTTTCATAAATTAAAAAATTCTATTTAGGAATTCAATTTCAATTATTTTTAATACAATTTTAATCGAATTCCTCAAAACTTGTAATTAACTATGAAAATTTTTTTTTAATTGGTCAAAAGAATTCAATTATTTAAAAATTTTAGGATAAAATTCAGTTAAAAAAATTAATTTTAATTCTTCCAAACAATCAATTATTTAAACAATGTTTTTTTAAAATTCTTTCAAAAAATTCAATTATTTGCATAATTTGCTTATTCAAAATTCTATGCGAATTATGTACATTCTAAAATTAGCTTATTCTATGAATTTAATAAAATTTTCAATTCAGTATAATTTATAATTGCAATTGCTTAACAAATATTTCTAAATATGTGTGATAGGATCCGTGTTTAAAGTTTCTTATAACAATAGACACGTACTGAAATTCTCAGATATTTAATTTTAATTTAATATTAATAAGAAGATTTAGGATTACATTTATTGTTCTGCCAATGGCAATTGTTTTGCACACAATTTTGAATAAGCATTTTATTGCACGGAAAATCAAAATAGCCATTGTCTTGCCCAAAAAGTGAATAAGAATCATCTTGCATTCGCTTTTCAATAAGCATTATATGAACGGGAGGCGTCGATATGTCCTTTTAGGAAACAACCTCAGCTTTCGTTTAAAAAAAATCGTATCTTCACGTCCGAAAAATTAAATTTTTTTATTAATTTTAATTTTT
The DNA here is from genome assembly GCA_032872475.1 of Leptopilina myrica (nomen nudum). Taxonomy (NCBI): domain Eukaryota; kingdom Metazoa; phylum Arthropoda; class Insecta; order Hymenoptera; family Figitidae; genus Leptopilina; species Leptopilina myrica (nomen nudum). Next base: position 12,878,434 of record CM065462.1, on the reverse strand, counting down.
TTGGGTCAAAACAATTTTTTTAATCTCTTATTTTCATTCGAAAGAGCATGAAAAAACATTTTCAAATTGTACCTTGCCAAATTTTTATGATTAATAGTTTAAGAGTAAAAAATTATCGAAGTAAGCATTACACCGTAAGACCCTGGATGACTTGACATTGAATGCCTCATATATAGAATAACTTTATAGAACATTCTATCAAATATTTTATAGAATATAACTGGATATTTCTTAACTTCTACACAAATTTTATAAATTTTTTCTAGTCAAATTCTATAGAATATTCTATAGAATGCACTACAGTGAAAAGTGAGAATTTTTGGAGTGAGAGTGAAAAGTGAGAATTTGTTAAGTAAGAGTGAGAGAGAAAGTGAGAATTTTTGAATGAAAGTGACAGTGAGAATAAAAAGTGGAAATTTTTTGAGTGAAACTGAGGGTGAGAATTTTTGAGCGAAAGTGAAAATGACAGTGAAAATTGAGAATTTTTTAAGTGAAAATGAAAATTTTTTAGTGGAAGTAAGAGTGAGAGTGAAAAGTGAGAATTTTTGAGTAAAAGTGAAAACTAAAATTTTTGTTAGTAAAAGTAAAAGTGAGAGTGAGAGTGAAAAGTGAGGATTTTTTAGTGAAAGTGAAAATGATAATTTTTTAGTGAATGTGAGAGTGAAAAGTGAGAATTTTTTGAGTGAAAGTAAAATTAAGTGAAAGTGAGAGTGAAAAGTGAAAGTGATAGTTACGTGAACGCACCCTAGGTCTAAATCCTTATTAATAAAATCAGACGTCTGTCTGTACATTGCTTAAAACTTAAAACTTTTAGCATAAACAGTTGTTAATGACATAAAGGATTCCAGAAATAGTCGTAAAAATTTTAATGTATGTATGTGTGTATGTGTGTATGTATGTTTGTATGTCTGTCACAGAAGCTTTGTTCCCTAATAACACAAAAACGCTTCTACTAATTTAAACTAAATTTGGCAGAATGTTATACCTTAGGCCAAGGAAGGTTTATAAATTTACAGATTTGAAAAATATTAATTAGAACTGGAGATGTTCAATTTTTACAAAAAATTAAAAAATCAAAAATTTTCAAATTTTACATTTAAATAAAATGCTTTTAAACTTTCTATAACTGAGTATAACATGTTTTTTAGTCATTATTCAAAATAATTTTGCCAAATATAATGCCTTATAACCAAGATGTAAGTATAAAAATGTTTTCAAAAATTTTTTAAAATCGAAATTTTTCAAATTTTATATTTTTTAATGAATTGCTTTTAAATGATCTATAATTAATTGTTACATGTTATTTAGTCAAATTTTAGCATAATTTTTCAAAAAATTATGTCCTTTAACTTAAATGTAAATATAAAAATGTTTTCAAAATATCGAAATTTTTTAAATTTTACATTTTTTAATGTATTGCTGTTAAACGCTCTATAATTGAGTTTTACACGTCATTTAGTCACATTTTAGCATAATTTTGCAAAAAAAACTATTCCATATCTAAGATGTAAGTATAAAAATGTTTTCGAGAAATTTAAAAAAACGAAAAAATTATAATTATCAGCTCCAATTAATATTCAATTATTATTTTTATTTAATACTTATTAATAAAATCAGACGCCTGTCTGCACATTGCTTCAAACTTCAAAATTTTAGCATAAATAGTTGTTATTCACATGAAGGATTCCAGAAATAATCTTATAAATTTTAACGTATGTATCATGGATTGTTTTTAAACTTTCTATACTTGAGTATTACATGTTATTTTGGCACACATTAGTATAATTTTGCAAAAAATACTATCCTGTAACTAAGATATAAATATAAAGATATTTTCAAAAAATTGAAAATTACACTTTTTTTAATGGAAAGCTTTTAAAATATCTGTTTAAAAATGGTTTTAATGTCAAAAATTAAGAAAAATATAACTGATACTAATTACTATTAAACTTAAGTCATTAGTATGTTTGGGATCTTTGATTAAGATTGTAAAGGCAAAAGTTAAACAGGGTGTCTATTATTATTTCTGTTTTACAAACTATCAGGTTTTTCCCAGCTTTGTCAAAATTTTATTAGGTGTATTTTTTTATCAAATGTAAATTTTCTTGATAAGTATTAACGATAAATAAAACTTCAAATGGCTACAAAAATTCACATATTTTATAAAAACACTCTTTAATTTAATCAGGAAAAACTGTGAATTCAGCTTATGCAATATAGGTCTTATTTTAGATTTTAGCAATTATGATACAATTAGTTCGAATTCGACTTATTAGTCGAATTAGTTAGTCGAAAATTAGTAGAAATTTTTGATTAACTTATAATACTATAATTAAATTTCTACAAATAATTGACAATAATTGTTTTCTGCATTTTTATTAATTAAAAATTAATTATTTGATGATAAAAAGTCAATCACTGATTTAAAATAGTATTATTTTTCTAATTAAATAGTTGATGGTAGCTAATTATTATTTTTTCCGGTCGAATTAAATTCCCCACATACAAATTTGACAAAGTACATTTTGGAAAGGTTTTTTCATGCTCTTTCAATTGGATTCAATTGAACATTACTGATTCTTGTACACATGGCTTTTTTTACAGTAAACAACATTCACTTTTTCCTTGAATTAAGCACAACACTGAAATAAATATTATTATTTTATCACACAACAGACTTAAAAGTAAACCCTAATATGAAGAACTAATTCAGTTCAAACGAAAAATATCTAGCGGTATCGGGGAGCGAACTCGGGTCACACTGGGACGAAATACCTAAATGCACGCTTACGCATCACGGCCGTTCTAGTCGATGGACGATTCCGGAAAAATAATAACCATAATCTACCGGCAGGTTCTGTCTGTCCAGTTATTCTCATGGTACTGTCTAGGCGTTCCGTGAAATTATGTTTCAAAGTTTGTCGTGGCGTTTGCGCTACCGTCAGTCCAGCAACTGAACAGTGTTATATAGACATTTTCCATAAATACATCAGTGTATACACTAAAAAAAATAATTCGCGGGTATAACTAGAATTATGTCTATTTTTTCCGTAAGGAATTAGTAATAAATTGTTACTGGCTACTGTCATTAATTATAGACAGTTCTGTTATATAGATCGGAGAGCTATACATATGTCAACGTCAATACTTCAATGTAAAACATAACCTCACTTTATTGGACCAATTCTAACTTTTTGTATGTAACAGGTTTGTTAAATTAATATTTATACATATAATAAGATTATGTAATCTTGAAAAAAAATTGTCTTCTGAATTTAAAAATTAGTTATTTTAATTAACTCAATTAATTAAAGCGAATTTTAAAAAAGTTTTCAAGTTGTCAACAGTAAAATAAAAGAACAAAATTAAAAATATGAAAACTATAAACTTTAAAACCAAAAGATTTATTTTATAGAAAATATTTCGAAAATGTCAATACACAACTGTTTCGTTACTAAAACCGGCGGTAGCGCTGACGCCACGACAAACTTTGGAAAATAATATCTCGGAACGCCTCGATAGTGCTATGAAAATAACTGTACAGGACTTCTATGCAGTAATAATCAAGTTCAACTTTATATTTTCTTTAACAGTGTTATGCAGTAGCTGTCTAGTAATTCGCCAGTTATGCTAGATTAAACTTCCATGACTAAAACTGTACAGTAACTTGAATAAATCTAGTCATGCCACGACAAATTTCTACTAGGGACCGAATCCTTCCTCTGGCTCTAAGAAATCTAGTGATTGCTCAGTATGATTTAAGCATACGTGAATTTTTAATGTTTCAGTTAAATTTGTTACTGCGAGAGATTTTTTTAAATCATTTATTAGAAAATCTAAATTTTTGTCAAGCCTTATATTAATACAGTAATAAAATATTACCCATTAGATAGATAATTAATATGACTATAATATTACAGTAATGTTACGTTTATATATGGGAAAGGGATATATGCGTGTAACTGAAATTTTGTTTCATAGCGTTTGCTTTTTCGAGTAAAAACTAAAAATCTATACAAAGTAGTAATAATTGCTCTGATATATAATAAAAGTTGATTCGCTCAAAATATTAATTGCTCGAGACATTTTAAATATTACTCGGCTTTTAATAACATTTATTAATTTTATTTAAACATTTTAATTTAACATTTTATTTAAACATTTAATTTAATTTTAACATTTAATGAATAACATTTATTATTTTTAATAACATAAATTCAAAAACCTGTCGGACGCTCAGACGACACGCGCAACTGCCAGTCAGTGAGCAGTAAGCTCCTCTGGGCCACTCACTGCTACCCGACTGGTACTAGCCGCGTGTCTTCCGAGCGTCCAACCGGTTCTTGAATTGGGAGCCTCAATTGTAAACTTGTATTTAATAACTTATAAGTCCGAAAATATTGAGTTTAGGAAAAAGTTGTCAAAGAATGAATGTTTTAGATTTATTTCGACTTTTAAGAAATGTAAACAACACATACACATGTATACTCAAACATATACACTCAATACATACACATGTATACTTACACATATACACATAATGTATACACATGTATACTCACACATGTACACACAATACATTCACATGTATACTCACACATATACACTCAATACATACTCATGTATACTCACACATAAACACATAATGTATACACATGTATACTCACACATATACACACAATACATACTCATGTATACTCACACATATACACTCAATACATACTCATGTATACTCACACATATACACACAGCACATTTGTGCTACGGTGTTTAATTATTAAATTACACAGCATTTAATTTTTCAAGGTAAACAATTTTTTTTTTATTTGTTTACAGCATTAGAAAGTGTTGAAAAACTGCAAAAAATCTTAAAATAGAAAACATCTTTTCGTTTTGTTTTAAAGAAACTACAAATTTTTCAAATATTCCATGTACCCTAGTAGAAATTTGTCGTGGCATGACTAGATTTATTCAAGTTACTGTACAGTTTTAGTCATGGAAGTTTAATCTAGCTTAACTGGCGAATTACTAGACAGCTACTGCATAACACTGTTAAAGAAAATATAAAGTTGAACTTGATTATTACTGCATAGAAGTCCTGTACAGTTATTTTCATAGCACTATCGAGGCGTTCCGAGATATTATTTTCCAAAGTTTGTCGTGGCGTCAGCGCTACCGCCGGTTTTAGTAACGAAACAGTTGTGTATTGACATTTTCGAAATATTTTCTATAAAATAAATCTTTTGGTTTTAAAGTTTATAGTTTTCATATTTTTAATTTTGTTCTTTTATTTTACTGTTGACAACTTGAAAACTTTTTTAAAATTCGCTTTAATTAATTGAGTTAATTAAAATAACTAATTTTTAAATTCAGAAGACAATTTTTTTTCAAGATTACATAATCTTATTATATGTATAAATATTAATTTAACAAACCTGTTACATACAAAAAGTTAGAATTGGTCCAATAAAGTGAGGTTATGTTTTACATTGAAGTATTGACGTTGACATATGTATAGCTCTCCGATCTATATAACAGAACTGTCTATAATTAATGACAGTAGCCAGTAACAATTTATTACTAATTCCTTACGGAAAAAATAGACATAATTCTAGTTATACCCGCGAATTATTTTTTTTAGTGTATACACTGATGTATTTATGGAAAATGTCTATATAACACTGTTCAGTTGCTGGACTGACGGTAGCGCAAACGCCACGACAAACTTTGAAACATAATTTCACGGAACGCCTAGACAGTACCATGAGAATAACTGGACAGACAGAACTTCTATACAATAAAAATCAATAAGTTCAACTTTAGAGTGTTATGCAGTAGCTGTCCAGTAATTCGCCAGTTGAGCTAGAAAAGATGAAAAAGGGAACTGCTTTACCTGCCGGTAGATTATGGTTATTATTTTTCCGGAATCGTCCATCGACTAGAACGGCCGTGATGCGTAAGCGTGCATTTAGGTATTTCGTCCCAGTGTGACCCGAGTTCGCTCCCCGATACCGCTAGATATTTTTCGTTTGAACTGAATTAGTTCTTCATATTAGGGTTTACTTTTAAGTCTGTTGTGTGATAAAATAATAATATTTATTTCAGTGTTGTGCTTAATTCAAGGAAAAAGTGAATGTTGTTTACTGTAAAAAAAGACATGTGTACAAGAATCAGTAATGTTCATAATTTTTTTTAATTATGTAGTTATTAAAAAATAATTTTACAGATAATTTATTATACGTAACAATAGATACACCAACAGTAAAAATATAGTTTCGTAAAATTTTAATTTATTTAATTTGTTGACAAAATAATTTAACGTTATATTTTCAAATTTGTGCGTGTTCAATACGAAACGTCAATATAAATAAAGTTTTGACATTTCCAAGTGAATTATTTTGTACAGTTTTTCTACAGGACTGATGATCAGAAACTGTAAAATTTGACTGGATAATAACTTGAACAAATTAGCGTGACATCACTTTATAGTTTTTAGCCAGTTTAACTGTAAAGTGCCTCGAAATTTTCCAGTGGAACTGTCCAGTGCCCTTAAAGATACTATGACGAATTTCTACTAGGGTAAGTCCAAAAATGTAAACTTTGACCCCCTTCAGTTTTTACATTTGTTTGAATAAATTAATAATATTTTGTATTTTTAATGGTATCTAATGGGACTACTGCTTATGTAAACTTTTAACCTGATCCCAAACATTTCAAATCATACCCGGATTACTTGAGGTGGAATGCCATATATATATATATATTTTTTTTGTTTTATTATTTAACTAATTAAATAAATTTATATATCTGTCTCCGTTGAAATGTTGAGAAAAAAATAAAAAAAACTTTTTGAACTAAAAATATATGTTTAATTTAAACATATTTTGTTATTGAATTAATTTTAATTTTTATCGAACGAAATTTACTATGCATTGAATCAAAATTATTATGTTTAAATTAAACATAATTTTTGGTTGATTGTATGACTAAGATAATTATGTTTGATTTAAATATATTGTTTTCTCAGTGAAAATGTTATTTTATTTTTATTATGATAGTCATTGCTAAATGAATTTTTTTGCAACTTTTTAAACAAAATTTTATTTCTTCTAAATGAATAAACCGATTGAAATAAATCAAGCTTGAATATTAAGGGGATAATATATACTTTCGTTTAGAATTAGAGACTTTTAAAGAGTTTATTTTTAAATAATTATTTAAGAAATTTGTTATAAACAATTTTTTTTTAATTTTGTGCGCCTTCGAAAAATTTGATAAAACTTTCAACATAATTAAAATGATTAGAAATTAAAATGTATAGTGCAACAAAACTGTACTTAGTTTTTAATCAATATTATGGTTATATAAATGTTAACTCGACAGTATTTTGTTTATTTCGTAGATGCAAACAATGTAATATTACAGTGAAGATTACGAATCTCCAGTGTAATATTACAGTGATGTCACTATAACCTTACGTGCTGCTTAGGAACTGTTTTGAAATTTTTCCATAAGCGTGTAATATTAAAGTAATGTTACTGTCATGTTACAGTAATATTAATGGATAATATTACCCATCAGACAGATATTTAATATGACCATATTATTACTGTAATGTTACGTTTATATATGGGAAAGGGATATATGCGTGTAATTGCTCGAGACATTTTAAATATTACTCGGCTTTTAATAACATTTATTAATTTTATTAATAACATTTTAATTTAACATTTAATTAATAACATTTATTATTTTTAATAACACAAATTCAAGAACCGGTCGGACGCTCGGACGACACGCGCAACTGCCAGTCAGTGAGCAGTGAGCTCCTCTGGGCCACTCACTGCTACCCGACTGGTACTAGCCGCGTGTCGTCCGAGCGTCCGACCTGTTCTTAAATTAGCAGTCTCAATTGTAGACCTATATTCAGTAGCTTATAAGTCCGAAAATATTTAGTTTAGGAAAAAGTTGTCAAAGAATGAAAGTTTTAGATTTATTTCGACTTTTGAGAAATGTAAACAAAATTTTTTTATAAACAAATTAAGTTTTCCTTTTAAAATAAACGTTTATTTTAAGATTACGTGTGCAGTACGCACATGTTTTAAATCAGTTTATATTAATATAACATAACCGACAGTTAAAAAAAATTAATTTGTTTATTAAAAAAAAATTTTTCTACATTTCTTAAAAATCGAAATAAAACTAAAACTTTTATTCATTGCCAACTTTTTCCTAAACTCAACATTTTCAGACTTACAAAATATAGGCAATTTATAAGTAGAAATATTTTTATTTTATAATTAGAAAATTAATACTTTAAAATTAACTACAAATAGGTAAAAATAAAATATCAATATTTAAAATAATTCAATCTTAATTTATGAACAAATATAAATGTTGAATAACAAATATTTCAAAACAAACATAAATAATTTTTAAAAAGAAAAAAAACTTATTATTTACATACACATGTATATATATATATATATATATAAATCAAAATTTTTTTTAATATATATAAAATCAGTGGAGATGCTATTTAATAAATTTATATAAGTGGAAATAAACAAGTAAAATGTCTTCCTAATAGTAGTATAAGAATAGTAATATTTAAATAAAAATATTTAATAATAATAATAATAATAGGGTCATTTAGGGTAAATGTAAACACGAGGTAAATGTAAACAGTAGATGTTTTAGCTAAATTTACAAATAAAAAATAAGTACGACGGCAATATTTTTACCTCAGCTCACCTACAAGATGTTCTGACTATTGATAATATTTTATTTTGACAATTGGCAATGTCCTAGTGTAAGTTATCTTTTAATGCAAAAAAGTTTGAAATTGAAAATTTTTGTTTCAGTATTTTGTCTCGCATTTGCATAAAAATAAATTTAAAAATCAAACAAAAATATGTAATTCTTCCTTATTCATGCCCCAACAAAAATTGACTTTGATTTTTGATTTTCGTCAATTTAGTTAATAAATAATTAAGTGTTTACATTTACCCCGAGAATTCGAAAACTCGGGGTAAATGTAAACAGTACTCCAACTACATTTTAAAAGAAAATAATTGAATAAACTATTAGATCCGACATTTTGAAATTTTAAAATTCGATTTTAGATTCTTATTCAGCAACCTTAAAAACTTCTTTTTACCAAGTTAAATGACAATCTATTACAATTTGTTCAAGTTATTCAAGTTTTTACATTACTAATTTTGTAATGGTTGATTGTTTATTTTATATGATACATTATCAGTCAACTGGTTGATTTACTATACGTCTACGAATAATTTTTTTTCAGTTTTTCCATCCCTTAAGACAGTAGTATGCTTGAAATAACTTGTTTCTTAAACCTCGCTTAACTACAGAGGTGTTTACATTTACCCCAAATTTTAGGCAAATTTCAAATTCTCGGGGTAAATGTAAACAGTCAGTTGTAGACGATTCAGGTGCATCAATATTTTTTTGAACCTCATAAAATTTTTCTAGGGAGCTCTAGTAACAAGTTCATGCAAAAAAAATATAAAATATAAATGTTAAATAACAAATATTTTAAAACTAATACAAATAATTTTTAAAAATAAAATAAAAAAATATTTATTATTTACATACACATGTACACTGAGAAAAAAGAGGGCAGGTTGCAGCACATTTTCGATTAAAGTTACGCGACTCAGCCCTGAGTTCCGCTGCACACTTTTCTAGGGCGCGTAGCGCGCCCCAGACTTGAGGTTTTTTGAAAGAAGTGTGTAACACGCTCGTCTGGGGAGCGCTACGTGCCCCACAAGTGTCGTAGCAGAACTCAGGGCTGAGTCGCGCAACAATACTCGAAAATGTGCTGCAACGCGCCCTCTTTTTTCTCAGTGTATGTATTCACATGCATATATATAGGGGAGTTCTGTTAGGGTTGGACAGGTGTTAGGATTGAGCCATCGCGTTTATTTTGTTTTATCACACTAGCGCCATCTGTTTTTGTACTTAAATTCTTGCTACTAATGCCAGTCAACTTTTCACATGAGTTTCAGTCAAGTATACAAACGTATACTTTTGTTTTTTGCGAGTCATTGTTATAACCTCAACAGAAACTTTTTTGTGTTGTCAAAAAAAGAGAAGTAAATGTAGAAGAAATATGCCAAAGATAAAGTAAATTATTGAAATTGTTTATTAAGATGTTATACGAAAATGTGAAAAAAAAAATTTGGGGTTTTGTGTGACGCGTTTTTTGTTCTGTGTGGTATGTCGCAAAACGACGCGTGAGTTAGCGTTGAGCCAGGCCGTGTCGTAAGGGTTGAACCGCCCAAAATTTTGCAATTACGAAGCGTACTTGCAACAGAAATTCATTTTTTGACTTAAGGAGGTGTCAAAAACTTTATTTCTAACGAAAAAAGAGGAAAAAAATTTTTTCGATAATCTTTTTTTATTGTTTTAATTAAAAAAAATTGATTTCATTCTTAAGAAATAAAATATCTAATGTTATGCAAAAATGCACAATATGGGATTTTATTTTCATTTCATGATTCCTTTCCTCATTTTCAAGTGTCATTCTATTATTTGAAGGACATTTTTAACCATTTACCTAAATATTTCATTGATTTTCTACAGTGGCTCAACCATTACACCCATGTTCAACCCTTACAACATTTTTTTAAAATTGCTTATAACTTTGAAACTTTTGGCCGAATTTTTTTGCAATGTACAGCAAAAACATTGCACTTGAGTTGATCTTTCCAACAATATACGCGAAAACGTGAAATTCGCACTGCAGAGGAAGTTATGAAGAAAATTCAAAACTGTGTCCAACCTTGACAGCACTCCGCTATATATGGGCATTTCCACGTGAAATTTTTCTATGACATTTTAGAATCGGTTAAACATATTTTTTTTCGTTCTTTATAGAAAAATATTAAATACGTATTTTTTATTTTTCAATAATTGCTAAAATTTTCGAGATATGAATTTTCGAAATTTTGGATTTTTAAAAGCAGACTTATTTTCAATAGCTTATAACTTTGAAAGTATTGAGTTTCGAAAAAAGTTGTCAAAGAAAGAAAGTTTTGGTTTTTCTTCAACTTTTAAAAGATTTTGAAAAAAAATATTTTTAAAAATTTTTTAGAAAAAAAAATTCTTTTTTTCTAAACAAATTAATTTATTTTTAATTTGGGCGCGATTAATTTTTATTTTTTTCTTATTTATTTATACCTGCCAATATGCAGAAGATTTTTTTAAACGATCCGAGATGGGCCGACTAATAGTTTTCGTTCTATACATTTTTTTTAGAACGAAAACTATAAATTAGTAAACCTAATAGCTTATAATTTTTAAAATTTTGAGTTTAGAAAAAAGTTGTCAAAGAAAGAAAGTTTTGGTTTTTCTAAAACTGTTAAAAGAGTTTTAAAAAAATATTTTTTTAGAAAAAAAAACTTTTTTTTTAATAAACAAATTAATTAAAAAATTTGTAGAACGAAAACTATGAGTCGGCCCATCTCGAATCTTTTAAAAAAATCTTCTGTATATTGGCAGGTATAAATAAATAAGAAAAAAATAAAAATTAATCGCGTCCAAATTAAAAAAAAATTAATTTGTTTATAAAAAAATTATTTTTTTAATAACACTAAATTAATGCACTTAATTTACTAATCACTTAAATAATTTATAATATATGTATCCTCTACTGGAGAATCCTGTATAGGTACTTACAAGGAATCCTATAAGGATCACAAGTAAATTCTTATAGGATTCTTTTTAGGAACCTATTTCAGTTCCTATGTAGGAAAGTACCTATAGGATTCCTTATGGATTCCTATACGATTCCTACATAGATTCCTTTAGGAAACTTTGTTTCTTTCTATAGGACTTCTATAGGATTTCTATTGGCCTCTATGTAAGATCTTATGTAGTTTTTAATAAGGAAACCTATAAGAATTTATATAGTTTTCTATGTAGGATCCTGTATAGGTAAAAAAATAAATTTTTTTAAAAATTTTTATAATTTATTGTAGAAAATTTATTTATAGCTTAGAATTATTTAGTCATCTTAAGGGGATCCCACTTACCGACAATGCAGATATAAAATAGTTAAAAATCTGCAACGACCGTTTCTTGGAAAATATAAGATATTATGATATTATAAATTTATGTAATTCATTTTTTAACATAAATACACAGGATGAGTATTTTGTTTCTTGTAATTATTTAGAAAACTGTATTTTTAGAAAGTTAAATATGAACAGTTTTTCTGGAACAGGCCTTTGAATACAGATCAAACTGCAACGACCTTTTCTTGAAAACAACAAAACAAAATTATTTTTCCATTTGGGAAATTTAATTTTGTACGAAAATAAAAGGATGATACTCATTTGCTATTCAGAAGTAAATTATAAAATTGAAAAAACAAAAAAAAATTTAAAAAGACAAAAAAAATTATAAATCACTGAAAAAGTAAAAAAAAAGATTCTCTATATCGCCTCGTGGTGAGAATCAGGCAACTTGAATTATTTAAAGGATAAAGGTGACATCATATGCAAAATCAGCGACCCCGAAAACCCCAGAGTAACAAATTCTATGCAAATCTTAGTAATTTTGAAAAATTAAGCTGCCATTTTGGATCCGCCATTTTGAATTTTTTGAATCTGACTACATATTTGTAATCAGCGACCTAAAAACCCCCCGAGTAACAAATTTCAAACAAATCTGAGTAATTTTGAAAAATTAAGCCGCCATTTTGCATCCGGCATTTTGAATTTTTTGAATCTGACTTCAGATTCGTGATCAGCGACCCCAAAAACCTCCTAGTAACGAGTTTCAACTGAATTCAATAAGTTTCACAAAATTCGACCGCCATATTGGATCCGCCATTTTGAATTTTTTGAATATGACTTCAGATTCGTAATCAGCGACCCCCGAAACCCCCAAGTAACAAATTTCAATTAGATTTGAGCAATTTTGAAAAAGTTTGTAATCTAACGTAAAATTAGGAAATTTTTTTGTCCTTCAAACTCCATTTTAAATTCAAAATCGAAAAAAATAAAAATTAGAAATTGATATTTTTTAAATGAAACTATCGGGAACAGGTTTCTGATACTTTTGTTCTATTTAAAAAATGTTTTAGAGGAGAAAAAAATTCTTTTAAAAAAAATTGCATTGAAAAAACTTGACATTTTTAAGTATTTTTTGAAAAAAGAAGGGTTTAATATCATTTTTTGAAAATTTTGACCACTCCATTCGAAAGAGTGACCCCAAAAATAGTAAGACATGGCCTTTTAAAAAATTTTATGGCTTCTTTCTACTAATTGTAGGCGTTTGAAATTCATGTTAAAAAGCAGCACATCTCGTCGTCAAAGGGCTAAATTGGGCGAACGTGTCGCCTAAATTTCGATGAGATGTTTTCCTACCCTTTAAAAGCAAACAGGTAACTGCCACCTGTCGGCCAAAAGTTGCTCCACTAAGGACGAACCGTTCGGCTAATTGGGCGACACGTTCGCCCAAGATCAGAGCAAGCGGTTGACCCGCATTTAACATAAGGCTCGCTTTGCGTGCAGAAGTTGTTTTAGTCTTTATAATAATATTTTAATACTTACTATAGGAGTAACTAAAGGTGAATAGTGAAATAGATGACAAGATAGCAAATAGTGGATCTATAAATCGAGCACTATAGGAAGGATTAAAAATATATACAATTAACGAATCCACAATAACGAAAATGCAACATAGAAAATCTCTGCACATTTCTCTCATACCCTTACTTTTAGTTAAGATGAGTGAATTGCATTTTGACAGATTACTAGCAGCATTTATTGGTTGGGCTTTTAAACTTCTGAAACATAAAAGTGATTAAGATTTCTTAACTTGATCACTTTGATAAAACCGAATTAGATGTGTTATTTATTACTAAAAAGTTTTTAGATATATAAAGCAGTGATTTAAGTGCAGGCCAGGGGCTCTAAGATGGACACCATTCAAAAATCTACAGAAAAATTAAAAAAACTAGTTGCAAAAATCAATTTCAAGTAATATAAGTAAAAATTTATTAAGTGTAACAGCAGAATTCAAATTCACTAAATTCTATTAACCCTTTAAGAACGGGACGGACACATTTTAGAGTTGCAACAAAAATGAGACTCTTAGGTGGCGCCACGTTCTATGGCGTTTAACATAGTCTCATTTTGAGATGCAACAAAAATGAGACTGGGTTTTTTGTGTGTTCCGCACTCCAAGATTATGTGATGTTGGTTAAACATAAAAAAATGAAAATAATAAATTAAATAAACTGACGACCTACTGCTAGCCTTGACCTACTGAAACCCGTAACCCTTCTTTTGGAGCCCTTTAACCACCCTCGGAACTGTAGTAAAACCTTCGAGGGAGAGCGTTAATGGGTTAATTGTAAATGAGACAAAAACATCTCAAATTCTTTAACATATAATTTTCGAGTTTTAATCGTTCTCGCTCCTCATTTTGTTAAAAATAGCATATAAATAGACACACAATTTTTTATTTTAATTAATATTTAAAAGTACCTTAAATTTGATAAATTTTCTTATGTCACTGATAAAAATTCTATTTTGTTTTTCTGACTGTCAACAGGAAGGTAAATATATATATATATAAAAAATATGTTAATTTGAAACAAGCAGTTTTTAAAAAAGGAATGTAATTGAAAATGATATATATACTAATCATAATGTTATCCTTTTTATATTAATAAATATTAATTTATTCAAATTATTTAGCAAAGATAATTTATTTCAATTGTTATAAACATTATTAATTAACAAATAGTATACTTTGATTCTTTTACAGTAAGAAATGTTTTTTTCACATTTTCTTTTTAAAATTAAGTTTATTTAAAGAATATAAATCCTTTTTGTTTTTTAAATAAATTATTTAAATTGTTATAAACAATGTTAATTAACAAATAGTTAAGTTTTCTTTCTTTTTATAAAAAATTTTTTTGTCGCGCTTACTTATTAATTTAAGTTCATTTAAAGAAAATATGTTCTTTTTGTTTAAGAATAACATTTAAAATGTTATAAACAATGTTAGTTAAGAATTATGCAGTTAACTTTGGTTACGCTCTACAAATAAAATTTCTTGTTACGTTTAATTCAATTTTGGTTTATTTCAAGAATGTATGTTAAGATAAAAATGAACATATAAAATAGCTTGTTTAATCATTATAACATTGTTCATAACAATTAAAAGATGTAAATAAGCTGTGTTTTTATCAAAAAGGATATATATTCTTCAAATGAATTTAAAATAAAAATAAAATGTGGAAAAACCTTTCTTAGTGTAAAGGAATCAAAGTCAACAGTAACAGTAAGTTAACAAGTAAGTTAAGTAAGTAAGTTAGTGAGTTAACAGTTTTATGTTAATCAGTAATGTTTATAACAATTGAAATAAATTATCTTATGATTCATTAATTAACTGCTGGTCATATTGCGGTAATTCGATCTGGTTCAGATTATGTCCAGCAACGATATAATAAAATAAACGTCTTTTTTTAAAAAATTGTATTAATTTATTAACTTTGAAAACAAAAATTATAAACAATTAGAAATTCAAAACTCAACCTCGAGGGAGGTCTTAATAATTTATTCCCCTTTAATTTAAAATAAAATAAAAAACACTCAAATCGGTTAAAAATTGTAGGCTACCCACGTGAAACGATTCTATCGAAAGCGCTCTACGGAAATTCCGTATGGAATTCCGTAAAAATTTCAGTACGGAAATTTCGCAAATATTCTACATTGTATATTTTTGTAAAATTTTCAATAACTTTTAAAAAACTGTTACCAACTCCAATTGAAGTTGTTACCAGTTTAACAGTTTTCTATCATCTAAGAATTTTTTCGTATAAAATTGATAAAAAAATGAAAATTAAAAAAATACAATAATAAGAAAAAAATATTAATATTAAATATTATTATATTTTTTTTAATTTTCAATTCTTTTATCAATTTTATATGAAAAAAATCCTTAAATGATAGAAAACTGGTAACAACTCCAATCGAAAATTCTACAAAAATATGCAATGTAGAATATTTGCAAAATTTCCGTACAGAAATTTTTACGGAATTTCCGTAGAGCGCTTTCCGTAGCACCGATTCACGTGGGTATACACATTTTTAAACAATGAATTGTAAAAAAATTCCACTGCATGCAGTGCGACTTCTTCTTGAAAGTTTGAGGATTATTAATGTAAAAAAAATTTCATTTTTCGATTTGGAACACTAAAATAACTGCAATTGTTTATTAAAAATTACTGAATTTTGCATAAAAAATTATTTTCTACCAATTTGACAAAAATTTCTTAAAAGTACATATATTTATCAATTAAATCCTGGTTTTGAAATAATTTTTTTAATAATCTCTAAAAACTGCGAATTTTTTTTAAAAATTGTGCATAAAACTTTAATAGTTTATAACTTTTTCAATTAAAAATATTTTTTTAAATCCTCTTAAGATATCATTGAAATTAAATACAAGTTTATTTTTCAAACTTATAGAAACGTTACAAGTTATTATTTCATTACATAAATATTGTATAAATAAATATTTATACAATTTTTGGAATTCTTAAGTGAATTTTTAGAAAAAATTCCCAAATTTACTTCTAGAATTGTTCCTGGGAATCTTCCGAAAAAATGCCCGAGATTGTTTCTGGGAATCTTCTGAAAAAAATTCCCGGGAGGCTTTCGGGAGTTACTCTCGGAAACGACTCCAAGAGACTCCCGGTAGTTTCTCCCCCGAGAATCTTCAGGGAGACTCCGGGAACTTTTCCACAATACAAAGAATGTATTATTCTATTATTATTATTTTCGTTTCTTTTCATTCTACTAAACTTAATTATTATTTTTGATAAATTAAAATTCTTTATTTTTGACAAATTTATATTTAAAAAAAGCATTCTTTGAAATATTAAAAATGTATTATTTGATTTTGTAATTAAAATTAAGTTTTGTTAACATATATTATATAAAAATAATAACAAAATTTTATATTTTATTTTTGAAATTTTGTAAACTCTTCAATAAAAAACGAAATAATTATTTAATTTGTACTCACCAACGCAATAAACTAAAACAGTAGATAGGCTGGGCCGGTTCTGGATACAGATTCCTTTACCGACATTTACCGACATTTGAAATTAAAAATGGTTCTAATCCATTCTATTCGAGAAATTTCTAAATAAAAAAGGAGAAGATCAATTTCTTCTAAAAATTTTTCAAAAACAAAAAAAACTTGTTCAAAAACTTGTAAATTTTCTTCAAAACTGAGAAACGAATAAGTATATTTATGATGGATACTTTAACATACAGAGTTTTATTATATCTTAAGATTTTATGGTAAGTAGAAAAATATTTTCAAATAAATTATTTAATAGATAATTAATTATCAGTCTATAATAATAAGAATGAGGAAGCATCACCTGTTAATGTTATGAGTAATTATTACATAGATGATAAAAATAGTCATATACATTTGAGAGAGGAGTCATCTGAAGTGTAACATGATACATGTCAGCACAATAGAATTGGAATACTTAAAATACTTTAGTGAAAGATATATTCTTATATCTCAAGATTTAATTTTTGCACGAATTCTATTTGTTGCACCTCAGCTGACAATAATTGTTCTATTTAAAGTTTCATCTTTTAAATATTTCCTTAAATTGGTTAAAAAGAGAAACTATACCAAGTAAAAGAGATAGAAGGGAAATGTATGACTATAAAAGAGTGGGACTCAATTTATTCTTGTTATAAAGAATTCATATGTCATATGTCATATGTGAAATATTAAGTAGTGAGAAAGTTTTTAATTATTTACAATGAATTTTGACTATTGTAAAGAATTTTTAAATGTTATGAACACAGCTTTACGATCTTTAAGTAAAAAAACAACACGCGAGGAACTTAAGTTTTGGATAAAAAATAGTGCAAAAAATATAAAACAACTTTCAAAACTTTTAAAAAATAAAACATTGCCATGTGCTGAAAGAAGAAAAATTTTATCAACAATTGGACTCCTAAAGGCAAACAGTCGGAAATTTAAAAGGCTAAGAAGACAAAAATTAGGCCTCAAGGAAGATGAAAATTGGATCAGGTGGGATGATATGGAGAATGCTTTTAATAATCGAATTAGAACAGGTTTGATTATAAATTTAAAACATAAAAATTTAGATTGTTTTTTTAGTGATGCAAAAAACATAATTATTTCTAAAATTAAAAAAATTTTCAAAAGAATGGGGAATTTGAAAGTTAATTTCGTTTTTGCAGCAAATTATAGTGCTTTAGAAAATGGTAGGGATATCGATGATGTCAAATTTTTTAATACAAAAAATTCAAAAATTGTTGAATCAACAAATTTTGATAAATGGTTTGAAATTGAAGTTAGAGAAAAG
This sequence comes from Leptopilina myrica (nomen nudum), assembly GCA_032872475.1. Taxonomy (NCBI): domain Eukaryota; kingdom Metazoa; phylum Arthropoda; class Insecta; order Hymenoptera; family Figitidae; genus Leptopilina; species Leptopilina myrica (nomen nudum). The sequence goes on along the minus strand of CM065462.1, from coordinate 12,860,025 downwards.
CTTATGGTGAAAATTGATGATTTTCAACAGAAACAGTCAGGGTGGTCTTTAAAGGAAATTATAAATTTGAGCGTGAATATTAACAAATACGTCCCTCTTTCAACAGGATTGTCAACATTTATAAAAATGCCACAATTTATAGTTAATAAAAAAGCTGTTATTAATGTTAAAAATAATGATGAATTTTGTTTTTTATGGTCCATTATTGCCCAACGTTATCCAGCAAAAAGTAATGTTTGTTGCACTAGTTCATACCCACACTTTAAAGATACTGATTTAAAAATAGATAATATAAACTTTCCTATTTCTCTCAGTGATATTTCAAAATTTGAAAAATTAAACAAGTTAACTATTAATGTTTATGGAATTGATAAAAAGAAGGATATTGTACCACTTTATTTAAGTGAAAATAAGTCAGATGAACCAACGTATCATTTATTAATGATTGAAAATAATGAAATTGAAATGGATGATGATGATGATGATATTACTCAATACAAGAGAATTTATCATTTTGCATTGATAAACAATTTATCTCGCTTAGTAAGTTCACAGATTACAAAAAATAGCCATAGGTTATGGTTTTGTAATAGGTGTTTATGTCATTTTAAATATGAGTACTCTTTTAATAAGCATACACCTGATTGTGAAAAATTAAACAAGTGTAGAGTTATTATGCCAAAAAGTGATGATAATATTTTAAAATTTAAAAATTACAAATATAAAGAAAGTGCTCCATTTGTTATATATGCTGACACTGAAAGTCTCTTAGAAACAGTAACAAATACACACACTAATACAGCTCCATTTTTAAAGCATATTCCGACAAGTGTGGCTTTTTATTTACATTGCACTTTTGATGAATCACTTTCTGAATTTAAAATATATCGAGGATCGGATTGTATAACATGGTTTATGAACGAATTAAAACAATTTTCTGTAAAAGCAAATTCTTATTTTACAAATATTGTTCCAATAGAAAATTTAACTTTTTCACAAGAAATGCACTTTAATACATCAAAAATTTGTCATATATGTGAAAAAACTTTTGAAAAAGATGATATTAAGCATCATGATCATTGTCATTTTACAGGAAAATATTGTGGTCCTGCCCATCAGAGTTGTAATGTAAACTATAAAGATTCACAAATTAGTCCAATAATATTTCATAACTTGTCTGGATATGATGCACATTTTACTATAAAAGAACTTGCAATATGTTTTGAAGGTGAAATTAAATTATTACCAATTAATAAAGAAAAATACATTTCTTTTACAAAGGATGTAAAAAATACTAAAATAAAATTTAGATTTCTTGACTCATTTAGATTTATGCCTAGTAGTTTAGAGAAATTATCTTCCTACCTTGAAAATAATAAGAAAGAAATCACAAAATAATATTGCAGTAATATCAATGAATTTAATTTATTGACAAGAAAGGGGATCTTTCCCTATGAATATGTTAATAGTTGGCAAAAATTAGAAGATTGTCAGTTACCGGTTAAAGAATCGTTTTATTCTAAATTAAATGACTCTCATATTTCTGAAGAGGATTACTATCATGCTTGTAAAGTATGGGAAACATTTAAGTTGAAAACATTAGGTGAATATTCTGACTTATATTTAAAGACTGATGTTTTACTTCTAGCTGACATTTTCGAAAATTTTCGAAAAACATGTTTATTAACATATAAGTTAGATCCACTTCATTATTACACTTCACCAGGTCTGGCATTCGATGCAATGCTCAAATATACCAACATAGAACTAGATTTACTAACTGATATAGAAATGTTACTTTTCATTGAAAGAGGTATTAGGGGTGGAGTATCCCAATGCTCAAATAGATATGCGAAAGCTAATAACAGATTTATGGAAAAAGACTTTAATCCTTCTGAACCAGAGTCTTATATCATGTATTTTGATATAAACAATCAATATGGTGCTTCTATGAATGAATATTTGCCATACAAAGGCTTTGAATGGTTCCAAGAATACAATAATGACTTTTACTTAAATATTCCAGATGAATCTCCAGAAGGATATATTCTTGAGGTAGATCTGGAATATCCTGTTGAACTTCATGATATACATAAAGATTTTCCTTTATGTCCAGAGCATTATATACCTCCACTTCCAAAATGTACATTACCAAAATTAATTCCAAACTTACTATCAAAAACAAAATACATAGTTCATTATAGAAATTTAAAGCTATATTTATCATTGGGAATGAAATTAATTCAAATACATAGAGTTTTGAAATTTAAACAGAAACCATGGTTAAATCCATATATTGATTTGAACACAGAACGTAGAAAAAAGTCATGCAATGAATTTGAAAAAAATTTCTATAAATTAATGAATAATTCTGTATTTGGGAAAACTATGGAAAATATTAGAAAACATAGGGATATAAAATTAGTAACAAAATGGGATGGAAGATATTGTACAAAAAATCTGATCGCTCAACCAAATTTCCATAGCTGTATTGTATTCGATAAAGATATGGTTATCATTGAAATGAATAAAACAAAAGTAATGTTTAATAAACCAATTTACACAGGATTCACAATTTTAGATATTTCAAAAATTATAATATATGATTTTCATTATAATTATATTAAAAAGACTTTTAGTGATAATGCAAAATTACTGTATACTGATACTGATAGTCTTATTTATTATTTCACAGTACCAAATATCTATGATTACATACGACAAGATTTACATAAATTTGACACATCTGATTATCCTGAGAACAATATTTATAATATTCCTCTAGTAAATAAGAAAGTTTTAGGTCTTATGAAAGATGAAAATAGTGGTAAAATTGTAGCAGAATTTATAGGTTTGAGGTCAAAATTGTATGCTTTAAAATTATGGGGTAATAATGAAGAGGTTCAAAAGAAAGCAAAAGGTGTAAAATTTTCAACATTAAAAAGAATAGAGTTTGATGATTATAAGCACACTCTCGAAAAATCTGAAAACAATACTTTATTAAAAGTAAAAAACATGATGTTTACACTTTTAAACAAAGTAAAGTTGTTCTCAACTGGCAAGATGATAAACGAGTCTTGCTGCCAGGAAAAACAGACACCCTTCCTTGGGGTTACAATGCACCATGATGGAAAATTGTCCAAGTCTTAAAAAGTGTGAGTATTTTCTTCTTTAATTTATTATATATATATTAATATCCAAAGTTAAGTAAGACAAAAGTGTTGATTTCAAGATATGCTTATACTTTAAGAATAAAGAATTGTCTCTTCTAGCTGTTCAGCTGATAAGAAATGGGATAGATTTCAACAATTTAGCAGACCAACGTCAAAGGTTTTATATAAAAAATTTTCTACACATTTCAGGAAGACTGGTAAAAAGGGAGGATAGTAGACTAAACAATGTATATGAAGACATTGTGGAAGAAGAGATTTCTTTCAGTTTTGTGTCACTTCTTATTGAGGCAAGTAAAGTTTGCTGTGCAATAACATTTTTTTAGAGTATTACAGTGTATTGTGAAAAAATAGTTAAATTTTGATTATTTAATTTGTTTGCAGTTAAAAAAAATGGCAACTCCAGTTTACCACCAAGTCCAGCCCACAATTGTGATTCCGAGTGAGTGGTGCAGTTCCTTCCAACATAAAGAACTTTTGGAAACAGTTAATAAAACCGTCGACTATTTTGTGGAACTTTATTTGGAAATGAATGCAGAACCGGACGTATCTTTGAAAATTGGTGAAGTTACAGCAAAACTAAATTTAGTAAATGGTGAATTTTGTTTCGTTCGACCTGGCTTTCCCAAATATTATAAGTTACAAAGTGCTATATCTGTACCCGCAGAATGGTTCGATAATTATGACTTAAATTTTCTTTTGCCTGTATTAAATTTTTCTGTTGACCAATTTATTGAAAAATATATGACTTTGAATTATGAGCCAAAAATTATATTAAAAATTGATGCTTTTTGCGCATTAACAACAATAAATAATAATTATGTGTTCACAAAAATCGATGCCTAGAGTTTAGAAAAATAGTTGTCTTAGAAATGTGTTGAAGAAAGTTGTGCATAAATATATTTTTATATTAATGAATATGTTTCTTGAATTATTAAACCTTGATCCTCAAAATATTAGTACAAAATTTAATTAAAAAAATTAATTCTTGAATTTCTTATCTCTTCAGAATAAAACATTTAACCTTGAATTTAACATAGGAAATAATGTAATTTAATATATATACAGTTCTGTTATGTAACAATTGAAAATGTTAATTTTAAATTATAACTGTGATCTAATTGTTTCAGTTTTGAAACCTAATTGTTACAATTACGTGATCTAATTGTTACAGTTATTTGATCTAATTGTTATAATTATGTGACCTAATTGTTACAATTATGTGATCTAATTGTTACAGTTATTTGATCTAATTGTTATAATTATGTGACCCAATTGTTACAGTTATGTGATCTAATTCTTTTGTTATGTGACCTAATTCTTTTGTTATATTACAAAACTGTAACAATTGGGTCACATAATTGTAACAATTAGGTCACATAATTATAACAATTAGATCAAATAACTATAACAATTAGATCACATAATTGTAATAATTAGATTACAAAACTGTTACAATCAGGTTACATAACTATAACATTTAGATTATATTTATGCTATTTTAAATTAAATTAGAGTAATATAATTTTGTTTGTTTTATATATTTAACTTATAATAAATAAATATAATATAAAATTTAGATTGTCTTTAAAAATTTTTTATCAACAATTTATCAAATAAATTTAAGTGATTTAAAAATGTAATAAATATTAATACTTTATATTAAGCATATTTAAAATAAAAAAAAAATATTAATTCAACTAATTTAATTTTTTTTACAATTTAATTATATTTAATATCTATATTAAATAAAATCCTCGCAAAAGCATATGATATACAAGTCTTATAGCAGGCTATATTTCTATATAGTACGCTCAGCTATCCTCGTCCATCCTCCGCTTCCTCATATACTTTGGTCACCCCTTTCGCTGAACTTACGTCTTAAGATTGAGTTACTCATCATACTTTCCTCCCCCGCTTCATCAACACGTGCTCAGACCCCGGCCGCCCATCACTACTTTTACGCACCTACAAACTAAGAAATGACTCGAATAACTCTTGGAAATAGAAACTTTATTCATTTACTTATTTAATTTCTGTCTTCAGTTTCCAAATATTAAAGTAAACACTTATCAACTATAAAATAAGTTTTAAATTACGTTAAATTAATTTTTCTTTTTTATAATAAATTAAAATTTCAATCAAAATAATAGGGTTTTTATAAATAAATAATATGAGACTATTTTAAATTTTATAATTAATTTTATTAAAAATAATACAATTTTTTTACATTTTATTTTTTTAAGATAACTTATTGCTAGAATTTTTAGACAACCACTCTGATAATAGTTTTACATTTCGCTCTGCACATTGAATTAAATCTATTTCAATTATTCTACGATGATTATAACATGGCTTAATGTTATTTGCATTATGCTTTAGTGTTTTAAGCGATGAACAGTTTATATCTATCATATCTATAATTACAGTAGATGGCTTAAGAAAGCTTTTTAACCACTTCTTTTTTTCTGAACCCTTTACATAAATTAGAGTTGCATTTTTAACAACAGTCTCTAATATAATGGGAAGTAATGTATATGGAATATCACCAGTTGACCAATTTATACAATGTAAATTATTTTCCAACCACCTATTCATTCTTTTGTAATGTGGTGAAATACAATTCCAATCACATGGAGGTTGAAAAATAAATTTGTACGGTTGTGGACAATTTTTTTCAAGCGGTAAAATGGCTAATTCTTTTATAATAAATTCGTTTATAGGTAATTTGAAACATTGCACATCTACAATGTATGCCATTGTTCTGAAGACTGAATATGTTATTAAAAATATTAATTAATTTATACAATTTTTTAAACAATTTTTTTAACCCCACCACTAATTGGTCTGTACTCTACAATTCTATCATGTAAAATAAGACAATAAGCTGCTGTTTGGTCAGGTAAATTTTCCTTTGCTTCAAATTCAAGACGAATGTTAACAGGACCGTATTTTATTGACTCATTTTGTCTCGAACAATCAATTACTATAAGTGGAGCGTATTCGAGAAACTCATTTTTTGACAAATATGGTTGCTGTTCCTTATTGTAATAGCTCGCTTGGAAATTGGTATACATATCATAGAGGACTGCATAGTGTCGTTTATCAAAATCTAAATTTAAATTTCCATATGGATAACTTTGATTATTTAAAAATAATTTAACATTTGTAATTTGACAATGATCAAAGTGACTGGCATTTCTATTATTAACATTTTTTCGATTTGTCTGAAAACCTAAAATTATGAAACGAGGTTTTTCCAACTGTGTTGATGTTTTAACTGTCCACACATGATTGGCTGTCTGTGGTAGTAAAGGATACTCATAGAGTTCCCACGTTCGAAAGCTAATTGGAATCAGTAGATCTTTCTGAATATATTTTAGTAATTTAAATTTACTTGAATCAGACAAGCGAACATTAGGTAATAACCATTCAATCTTATTAATGGATACTCTAATTTGTTCTTCACCTGTCTGTAGAATCGCATTCACATCACTTCTTGCTCTCGTTAAAATTAATTCATGCCTTGCATTAACAATAATTTTTTGGTAGTCCTCAGCAAAGCCAAATAGAATGTTAAATGGTATTGAAATATCAAAATTTCCAAGGTTATCAACAAGAACAGTATTTGCGTTACAAGTCGAAAACCAACCGGCGTTTTCTAAAAATTTACTTTGAACTCCATAGACTGAAACGTAATTTTTCATAAGACTTGTAAGACCAACATTTTTAGTTTTATCAATTTCAATAGCGTTAAGTTCATAACGAGCTTCTTCAAACAGATGACAGATGGCATTGTTAACAAATCTAGTATGTATAACAGGTAATCCGTTTTCTTTTATTAATTTTCCTTGAATATGCAAAAAACTTTTGCTTGGCAACACACAATGATCCTGATTTTGTACAGCTATTCTTATTTCATCACTGTTATTAAATGTTGCTGAGGCATATGGTAGATGAGCATGAATCTCATAGTGAGCAATAGATTCGTTGTAGACAATTGGTTTTGAAATATTTAACACATCTTCATCTTCCATTTTCTTTGGCAAATAGTACACTTTTTAAAGAGAAAAACCACAAAACAGATGCAAACAACTTTTACTCTTGTTATCTTCTTCTTTGTTTCTTCTCGATTACTTTCAGACCCAAATTCTTCAATAGTTGGATGTTTTGAGGTGTTAGCCTCTTGGTCGTAGTTTCGTAACTGACTCTTTTTACACATTTTGGCTTTTTATAACCGTAACCTATTCTTCGATTAAAATCAATACCCATTTATATAGATTTCATATGTAATCTAATGGTAATTGTTTCACTTTGGAAATTTACAAGATTTCCGTCCTGATCAACAATTCTTAATTGAATTTGATCAATGCTCTTGACTGCGATAGGCAAGTAAATGACATGTGAAGGTACTTCCACTATTTTATATCCTGGTGGAACAGTTGGAAAAAATTCATGAATTGTGTGAACCTTTTGATTATTTATATATGCACCAGTTGTAATATTACATTCAACACGTAATGCATTAACTTTTATAATAGACACTGGTAAATTAGATTGGACAAATTTATCAGCTTCAAGAATTTGAGGTTCAAATCCCAATAAGTAGGCTATTGAATCACTTTTTTGAAAATTAATCTCACGATTGCACAAAATCTCACTACGTAAGGTATTGTTATTTGGTTTAATATAAATTTCAATTCCTTTGGGTTTTAAAACACTTTGTAAATAGCGCTGTATATCACCAATTTCATAGCTACGAGTTGGTATAGTTATTTCTTCTTGATCAACATAAAACTTATTGTGTCCAATATCTATATTTGGAATTGAATTAAATGTAAAAAAATCAAAAAGACCAAGTACATAATTTTTTTGAGGCAACAATTCAATTGGTGGAAAATATTGTGTCTCCAATATGGATGATTTACCTGACAAGGTAAATGTTAATGAATCATTCATATTGCTAGTTTAATTTATACTAAACTCAATGTTTTCATGTCATTTCTTTTAAAGAGTGAACATACTTTTATCCTTGAGTTTATTTAAAAGAAATTTTAAACACAAATGACCACACACAAAGGTATTAAAATTTTAATATCTTTTGTGATTGTATTTAATAATTTTAACACCGAAATAATTCACAAGATCCGTAGGTGGTTGAAGATTACCAAAACTATCAAAATATACAATATTATTGTTCATCTTTTTATAAGCTACCCAATGAGTACCAACATTATATTTACTATCTAAATTTACTATAGCTGACTCATATTTATAAGGTCCTGAAACTGGTAATTCATCACGCATAAAAACACCACGAAAGTGCGGAATTTTTAAAATTTTAGCGTATTTTAGTACATCATAATTAGTTAACGCTCGTTTTGGTAATTTTACAATTTTTTGGGCTTTTTTTTCCCTTTTTTCAACAGCACATGCTAATCCTAATCCTTGTTTATATGGCTTAAGATAGAGACCTTTGCCTACTGCTAGAGATTCCATGGCTCTGTTATGACGTTGATTTTCTTCTAGTTGATTTTTAGCTGCTCTTGCGTCATTAACTGCTTTTGCTATTCCAGCTGCTCCACCAGACAGAACCCCTATTGCACTAAGGCTAGCAAAGAGTGGTATAAGAAATCGTAAAAAACCGCCAACTTTTTTTGGTATAGGTAAAACTCGAGGTTGTTTCACTTTGCATTTTCCACCTGCTACTTTCACAGCTATACGTGCACCTTTTAGAGCTGACTTTATAGCAGAAGATGTATCATTGTTAGGTGTGATAATTTTTTTTGCCGCTAAAACAATATTTTTTAATGGAAATGTGGCCTTTTTGTTTTTTTTCTTTTTCATTTTCAATTTAAGACCCATTCCTAATTTTGTTTTTATTTTCATTGCGTTAGTAACTGCCCAAGCAGCAGCTTTTTCACCAAGTTTTGCGTCACTAGCACGTACACGATTCCAAGCTTTTTCCGCGAGTATCTTATCTGCAATGTGTCTATTTTTAAGGTTATCTTTATTTTGAAAATACGCAATATCGTGTTCTCTACAAGCTTGATCAAGAGGAATAATACCAGGATCACCACGAGCCAATCGTTTTGCTAAGTTTGTTCTAGGTCCACAGTATTAATAACCGGGAATGTGTAATTCAACAGGTAACGTGTTGATAATTTGATTTAAGAGACCTCTACCACGTTTGATAGATTTTTTAGAACTGATAGTTTTTTTCTTGACAAGCATAGTTTTATATTTCTACACAAAGTATCTTTTTAAGACTGATGTAAAAACGTATAAAAGCCGTGTATTTATACTTTTTTAACCAGTTAACTATAAATATTTAACCTTTCTGAATTGCACAAAATTCTATAAATAAACAGACCTACAAAATAATCTAAAAAAGTCTTGCATTTATACTTTTCAACTTCAGGGTGAATCAAAAGATGGAGTTCAATAAACAATCAACAGAATTACCTGTGTTAGATTTTGATACAGTAACACAACAAAAATCTAAGAAAAAACGTCATGGAAATCTGTTACCTAATACGGTAAGAGCAATTTTTTGTGGTCCATCAAATTGTGGAAAAACAAATGCCCTACTTGCTCTACTAATACATCCAAATGGACTACGCTTTGAAAATGTCTACATTTTCTCAAAATCATTAAGTCAACCAAAATATAAATTTTTGGAGAAAACTCTTGACTTAGTGGAAGGCATTGAATATTTTCCATTTCAAGAGCATGAAGAGGTTATTGAACCAAACAAAGCAAAACCAAATTCTACAATTGTCTTTGATGATGTAGCCTGCGATAAGCAAAATAGAATTCGAGAATTTTTTTCAATGGGTCGTCATAGACTTATTGATTGTTTTTATTTATGTCAAACGTATACACAGATTCCAAAGCATTTAATTCGAGATAATGTAAATTTTTTGATAATTTTCAGACAGGATGACTTAAACCTTAAACACATATATAACGATCATGTTAATACAGATATGATATATTCAAAATTTAAAGAATTATGTTCTTCTTGTTGGAATAGTGACAAATACGGATTCGTTGTTCTTGACAAAGATAGTGACCTTAATCATGGTAGATACAGAAAAGGGTTTGATTGTTTTATAAAAGTTGTTGAAGTTTAAAATGATTTCCACTGAGCCTCTAAGCTTAGTTATGGTTTATACTTGATACAACTAAAATGTCATCTTCGAGAACTGAACAAATTCAAAAACAAAAAGATATTGCGTTGAATTTGGCAAAAGCCAGTGACGCAATTCGACAAAAACATAAGATGATAAAATTAGATAAAGAAAACTTTGAACAAACGTTAGGTGATACTTTCAAACCCATTATTAATCCGTTGGAAAAGCTTGTTAGTGATTTTCAAATACTTAAAAAAGATAGCAATAAAAACGAGAATATTAAAACTGATAAAGTAGAAAAATTTAAGACTTATGGTGATAAAAATGATGGTGATGATTACAGTGTTGATAAAGGATTACTTGAACTGCTCTTTAAAAAAACTCCAGATGAATCTTTGATCTATGCTAAAGATCTGGAAAATTTTAAAAAAATACTTGTTTTGACAAACGCACATAAAAAAAATAAAAGTAATAGTGACATTCGTCAAAGTAAATCGTATAAATTTAAACGATTCATATACAAATTATTTTCTTCTGAAATAAACAATGATTATAAAAAAGAAATTTCTTCTCGTGGAGGTGCTTTACCTGAGTTTATGCTTGCTAATCAAAAAAATCAAACGAACTATATTTATTGGGATGATCCAAATGAATTAGTGGACAGACTACGTTTACTATTAGCGTCTCAAACAGCAGGAAATCCAAGCCATACAAACGAAATTTTATCAATCATTGAAGAATTACGAGAAGCAAAAATTATTTATTAATTTTAATTACTTTAAAAATCGATCAGTTGAATAATGTCTCTCGACGTATTTAGACGTTCTTTTTAAAAAATTGAGAATTCTATTCGTGGGCCTCCTGGAATTAGCTTTAAATTTACAGAAGAAGGACATTTTAATGTTGAAAATAAAAAATTGTATAATGTTGCAGAAGCTTTAAATGGAGGTGATGCAACTAACTTGAGCCTTGTGAAAAAAATTGTGAACACTGAAGTCAACGATTTTTATGAGATACTAGGATCAATTAGAACTGATATACTTAACAATAATATAAAAATAACAAAGCTGGAAGATTCTATAAACAAATATTTACAGAATCTAAAAATAAGTATTGAGAGAAATATAGAGTGGTTGACGCTTAATAAAGAGATCCTTACTTCATTAGACAAACGACTAAGTGCGCTTGAATAAAATAAAAAAAATTTGATTATAAAATATGAATGATGTAAAGCAAGCTCTAGTTAGAGAATTACATAAACCAGCTAGAAGAAATTATGCTAGGCGAAAAGTTGACATACGAGCAATCGATGACACTTGGCAAGCCGACCTCGTGGATATGCTAACATATGCAAAGAAAAATAGAGACTACAAATACATCTTAACGATCATTGATAATTTTTCTAAATTCGCCTGGGCTGTTCCTGTAAAGAATAAATCTGGTGAAGCTATTTCAACTGCAATGAAGTCAGTGCTGGGCCAAGGTCGGGTGCCGAAAAACCTACATGTGGATAAAGGAAAAGAATTCTACAATATTAATTTTAAAAATCTCATGAAACAATATAAAATAAATATGTATTCTACATTTAGTAATTTAAAAGCTTCGATTTGTGAACGCTTTAATCGTACCTTAAAAAACAAAATGTGGATGAAATTTACTTTACAAGGAAGTTACAAATGGTTAGATATTTTGCAAGATTTACTTTTCTCATACAATAAGACTAAGCATCAAACCATTAAAATGAAGCCAAAAGATGTAAACAAAAATAATGAAAAGGCAATTTTATTTAATGTATATAAAACATTCGTTGTAAAATCTTCGAAAAAGAAACCAAAATTTACACCAGTAACATACTTGCTCAGAGATTATCAAAATAGACCTTTAGCTGGTAACTTTTATGAAGAAGAAATTGCTAAGGTTAATAATCCAGATATTTATTTAATTGAAAAAATATTTAAAAAACGTCGTCATCGAATATATGTTAAATGGTTAGGTTTTGATAATTCTCATAATAGTTGGATAAATAAGGATATGTTATAAATTTTTTATTGAAATAAATAAATTCAAGAATTTTCATTAAAAATATATTTATTGTTCAAATTTATTCTCCTTCTACATAATAATTCTAAGTTATTACATCATCATTATCTTTTTCCTATTTATATTTTATTATTATCATTTTGCCATATGATACATTTTTTGTGAATTACACATTGATATAATTGTAATTATAAAATTTATTTTAAATTCAATATATATGCACAATTAATTAATTTCATTCTTCCTCTTTGCATCAATCATCCTCTATTTTTTTCCTTGAAACATTAATTGATTTTTTTCAATTTTTGGATAAACTTTGTGAAATCTACTGGACAGAATTGTTCTGAAGCATATAACAGATATAAATTAAGTATATATTATATATTAAGAAAATTTATACACAATAAGAAAACTAAGGAAATACTTACTTTTCTAATTTTCATGATATTTTGTTTGCATATTTCTGAATGTAAATTAAAACTTCATTACAAATTTCCTTTGAATGAAAAGTCATAATCTCAGAAAATAGCTTTTCTATATTTACAGGAGATGGACATTCATTATTTAATAATACTTTTTCTAAGATTTTAAAATAATTTTTCTCAATAAATTTTTCCAAAGCCGTTAGTTGGTGTAGTTCAAATCGCTGATACACAATTTCTTCAATTGTTTTAATAACACTTAATTTAATATATTGCAAAGGTAAAAATTTTATTTCCCTTGCACTTTCTTTCACACAGTGATGTAGTTGCTTCAAAGCTTTGAAAGTTTCAAATTTCAGAGAAAATGAATGTATTAAATCTAATTCTTCTTCTTCTTGTGAATTTCTAATTAACACAAAGCGTTGATTTAAATAACTGACAAAATTCAGATAAAATGTATCACAGTTGATTTCACGAGGTTCAGATTTATTATCAAAAAACATCTCAATTTCTGAATAAAAAGTGGTGAAAAATTTCCATTCCAGTACTTCTTTCTCTATTTATATATATAAGTTTGCAAAATTAAAATTAGATTTTTAATAAAATATATATACACCTATCTTTGTCTACCTCGGGGAATGATGAAGACACTAAATAACATATGTTCCTTTATATGTACATTTATGAATTATATAATGTGCTGACATGTATAATGTTACACTTCAGATGACTCCTCTCTCAAATGTATATGACTATTTTTATCATCTATGTAATAATTACTCATAACATTAACAAGTGATGCTTCCTCATTTTTATTATTATAGACTGATAATTAATTATCTATTAAATAATTTATTTGAAAATATTTTTCTACTTACCGTAAAATCTTAAGATATAATAAAACTCTGTATGTTAAAGTATACATCATAAATATACTTATTCGTTTCTCAGTTTTGAAGAAAATTTACAAGTTTTTGAACAAGTTTTTTTTTGTTTTTGAAAATTTTTTAGAAGAAATTGATCTTCTCCTTTTTTATTTAGAAATTTCTCGAATAGAATGGATTAGAACCATTTTTAATTTCAAATGTCGGTAAATGTCGGTAAAGGAATCTGTATCCAGAACCGGCCCAGCCTATCTACTTAAAACTATATTTTTTTGTGTAATGCAATAATACATTTTATATTCATTGCTTCCTCATAGAGGAAGTATTGTTTTGCCAAAATTTTTCAAGTTTGATTTTTTGACATATCTTTATGTTATTTAACTTTAGGAGTTCAAAGTAACATTTTCAAAAAATGTCATTCCCTATGTGAGTGTGTGTGTAAACATTACATTTTTATAAATATCTCGAAACCATGAAGAGCTTTTGGGTTGAATTTTTCTTAAATTGTAAGTCTTAATTGCGGACATAAAATAAGAGTACTTTGAAAAAGATTAATAAAGTTTAACTATATTTATTTTAATTTTTGATTTTACAAAAAAAAGATTTTTGCCCATAACATTAAAAAAATGTTAGGACACCTATAAATGTTTTCCCATAATGTTATAGAGTTTTTTTGGACGACTCTGTTGAGTCCATTTTGAACATTTTTTGTTGAAAAAATTCCTTTATCTATTAAACTATTATAACTGTATCTTGTAGGATATTAAAAATATAATATAATATATTTATATAATATTATTTTATGAGGAAGCAAAGTGTTCATTAAATGAACACCAAAATTCTAATAAAAATGTTTAACTTGACAGAGATTTTTATTATTTTATAGTATTTATTATTTTTTGTTTTTATTTTCTATAATACTGCTACTGATTGATAAACAGAAAATGGGAAAATACTCAGAATCTGTTAGTGATAATCTAAGATATAAAGTTTAAGGCCTTAGTTATTTTAAAAAAATTTTATTTAACTGAAATAACTACTATATCGATTTTCCCCTTCTTTCTTTGTACCCTATCTAACCGTATTTAAAATAATATTTAAAAATAAACAATTTTCTATTATGTTAAAATTAAATTTTTTTATTATATTAAAATGTACAAATAATTTTAGAAATAAGAATTAAAAAAACCACATTAGGGTCTTATCAAAGGTATTTACATCAATTTATGTAATTTAATTAATTAATGTTTAAAAAAAAATTATTTTGATGATAAATATAGTCCAATTTAACAAAATATACTTTATATATTTCAAAACAATGTTTTTAATAATATAAACTCTTCTCTTTTTATTATTAATTTATTATTACAATCAAATAATTAGAATGTTTAATAATAGTTTCAATAATTAATATATAGCAAAGTTTTTAAAAATTGTGAAACATATTTTAAAAAACATGAATAAAGTTTTTTTTATTAAAAATGGTCGTTGATGTCTATGTAAGACAATTTATAACAAATACATTTCATGCACGGTATGTCCTACATCAACCTAGTTCTTTTGTGGATAAAATATATTTAATATGACTTGAAACCTCCGAAAAAATAAGGAGTAGTAAATTGAATATTTTATGTGTTATGCAACTTAAAAGTCAGAAAATAACTGGAAAACTTAAATTTTTTGTGATTTTTAGGAGAAGGAAAATTGAACTAAAAACAACTTTTAAAGAAATTTATAATTTAATCTGATAATTCATAAGAAGAATTTTATGTAACTCTTTTCTTTTTATTATCATAAAATATATCAGTTATTTGCTGGTAATTTTTTAAGTGCTTCATTAAAAAAATTTTTAAGTATACATTGTATTCAACAAACGATAATAAATAATTTGGTATGTTTTAAAAAAAGTATCCTTTTAAATAAATAGAGCTAATAGATTAAAATATTTTGTTAGGTAGAACTTCCTTTTTATTCAAATGACAATTTAAAAAAAACATAAATTTAAAAAATTATTCTATACCACTTAATTCCTTTTCTGACTGGCAGTTTTCTCATTTTTACATACACCCGAAAAATGCTTTAAAAATCTTTATTAGAAATATATTAAAATCGTGATTTATTTTTTGTTTAATATTTAACATCACTTGTAAATTAAAAAAAAGGAATTTACAAAAATATTTGTAAATATCACAGGTTTACAAATAAAAAACTTTTTTTGCCAATCGTACAAAACATTTTTTTTCGAATAGTAGGTGTTTTTTGAGTAAGAAAAACATAGTTTTAATTTTTTTCCCTCGTGCAGTTTTTCTGTAGCTTCAAATTTTGCATTTTCGATGTGCGACGCTACTTAAATTTACGTGTAGAAAAATTAGCTTGTTAAAATATAATGAATGAGGTATCATTGAAAAAGGTAATTAAATTACATTTCGATCCATAGGTCACAGAATAAAATTCAACACAAAATTGAGAGAGTTACAGTCGATTAAAGATGAAATTTCAAGACAATTTTGATGATTTTTAGAAATTTGAGTAACTTCTACTATTTTATTCTACATCAAACAGGAAAGAATGTTTGGGTTTTAATTTTTTTATTGATAGACTATATCATTACATAAATTTTGAGCCCTTGTGGACCTCGATTGGATTAAAAATGACAATTCTACACTAAATTTAGTGAACGAAATTACAATCTTCATTTTTGGTATCTCTTAAACATTTGCAGTAAAAATTGAAGTAATAGAATTTAGTTAAGCTCTGAAGTTACTAAAATCACTAATCAAGGATTCGGAAATCGTAGATTTCAAATCCAATGTTAGTTTTCTAAATTTCAAAATGGCGGATCCAGTATGGCGGACAAATTTTTTTAAATCGATTAAATTCGTTTTAAATTCTTTACTCGGGGTTTTTCGGGATCGCTGATTATGAATCCGATGTCACATTTTAAAAATTAAAAATGATAGATTCATAATAATGAACGAGTTTTTTAAAATCCATTAGATTCGCACATATTGCATCCATCATTTTTAATTTTTGAAATCTGACATCGGATTCGTAATCAGCGATCCCGAAAACCCCCGAGAAACGAATTTAATCGATTTGAAAAATTTGTCCGCCATACTGGATCCGCCATTTTGAAATTTAGAAAACTAACATTGGATTTGAAATCTACGATTTCCGAAATCCTTGATTAGTGATTTTAGTAACTTCAGAGCTTAACTAAATTCTATTACTTCAATTTTTGCTGCAAATGTTTAAGAGATACCAAAAATGAAGATTGTAATTTCGTTCACTAAATTTAGTGTAGAATTGTCATTTTTAATCCAATCGAGGTCCACAAGGGCTCAAAATTTATGTAATGATATAGTCTATCAATAAAAAAATTAAAACCCAAACATTCTTTCCTGTTTGATGTAGAATAAAATAGTAGAAGTTACTCAAATTTCTAAAAATCATCAAAATTGTCTTGAAATTTCATCTTTAATCGACTGTAACTCTCTCAATTTTGTGTTGAATTTTATTCTGTGACCTATGGATCGAAATGTAATTTAATTACCTTTTTCAATGATACCTCATTCATTATATTTTGACAAGGTAATTTTTCTACAGGTAAATTTCCGTTCTTATCTCCTGTCAGTACTTGACACTTTATAACATTATGGGATAAATCTAAAATGAGTAACCTTGTACCGTTACATGAACCTTTATGAATACTAAGATTTCGAATAAGCATTACAACAGAATTAATTCTTAAATGTAATTCATGACGTGTCAAAGACGATGGTGAAAGAGTATTTAAATATTCCGGCAAAATAACTTTATGAAAGTTACCATTATCACAATTTTCAGTAGAATCGATGCTTTTAGATATCTTTTCTTTCTTATTGTCTAATAAATCTACAACTTTTTGATTAATTTCATCAACGTCAACATTTCTAGCAGACAATATAGCACACATAGACATCTCTTGGAATTTTTTACTTTTTATTAATTCACCATACATTTCTTCAGCAATATCGAAATTTTCTTTTCGAAGTATTTTATCAGGTAAAGGAATATTATCATTTTTGTCATTTAGTACACCATTACCAACTTGAAGTAAAAAAATCATAAATTCGATTTCTTGTGGCAATGCTCTTATATTTTCTATTAATGTATATTTTTTAAAATATGCCCAAACTTTGCTGCATTTTATAGATAAGTTAATAATTTGTGATTTTGTACCATGTTCTTTTATTAGTAAAATTTGTCTAAAATCTCCATCTGAAATTACTATTTTACCACCAAAAACCTCATCAGATTTAATAATATCTCTAAGTAAAACATCCATAATATCTAATGCATATTTTGGAGCCATTGGTGCCTTATCCCAAATAAAAACGTCTACACTTTTTAAGTATTTTCCTTCTTTAGACTGAACTTTAATATTTGACGATGAATAATTATATAATGGCACAGGTAAACCCAAAATGTTATGAACAGTTTTACCTTCAGGAAATACAGTTGCAACAATACCTGTAAATGCCATATTACAAACATTTTTCCCTTTACTTTTTAACAAATGCTATAAGGTAGAATATAAAAACGTTTTTCCTGAACCTCCAGGGCCATTTACATATATACAATTAGATTTTTTTATAAGGTTTGACCACTGCTTGAAGTACAAAATCAGTAGTACTTTTTTGTTCTAAATTTAGTTTTAAGTAATATTCTTGTCCTAATCTAATATGATCTATATTACTAATATCAGAATTTTCCCATTTGTCATAATCTTCATCTTCTATATCCAACAATCCTTTAAAATCAGTTAATGAATAAACTTCTGCGTGTAACATTGTCTTAATAATTCTATAACTTCGTTTTTCTCGTTCAACACTATCAACTGATCCATAATCTTCAGACAATTGTTCTTTAAACAAATCCTATAATTTATATGGTTTATTAGGATTATAATGAATTAAAATCCTTACAAATAATTGTCGAAGAGAATGAGGCATCATCCATAAAGCAGCTTCTCAAATTGTCTTAATCCACTCATTATCATCTTCAATAAGTCCTTAATGCTAAACATGCAGATGTAAAAGAATCATAAATTACTAGAAGTGTGCAAAAAGCTCGAATGACCGAGCCGAGCCGGAATATCTTCGAGCCGAGCCCGAGCTTGGCTCAATGTACCGGGTACCCGGAATTTTCGGGTACCCGAATCCACTCGGGTACTCAAATTTTTGGGTACCCGAATCCACTCGAGTACTCGAAAATTTCGGGTACCCGTGTTTTTCGTGTACTTGCACCAGTTTCAGGAAATTTAGGTTTCCATCAAAATAATCATAGCTATAGACAATCACTACAGTGCACCCGGGTGTCCAGGAGTCATGTGAACATCATATTCAGGTAATTTTTGTTTTTATCGAATTATCACAGCTATAGACTAACCGTAAAGTGCACCCGGGTATCCAGAAGTCAAGTGAAAATCATCCTCAGGGAATTTAGGTATCTATCAAAATAATCATAAATATAGATTAACCCTGAAGAGCACCCGGGTGTCCAGGAATCAGGTAAACATCTTCTTCAGGGAATACTGTGTTTTTCGAGTAATCATGCTGCCAAAATAATACTAAAGAACACCCGGGTGACCAGGAGTCAGGTAAAAATCATCCTCAGGGAATTTTAGTTTATTTAAATAAAAAATAATTATTTAATAAATAGTATTTTTTATTTACAAGCTTTAAACTTTGAGCTGAATTAACTATTCTATGTTAATTTATTATATGATAATTTTTTTGTACATAGATTAATAAAGAGTTTTGAAACCATAATATTTTGTTATTTTCGCAACATGATGACTCGAAAAAACAGAATTCTCTGTACATGACGTTTACCTGACTCCTGGACACCCGGATGCATTGATGGGTTAGTCTATGTTTATGATTATTCAATATAAACAAAAATTCCCTGAGGATGAGGCCTCCTGATGAGGCAAGTAGGTAGATTAAAGGAGCAAATTGTCAGGGAGGGTTATGCGGTGGGTACCTTTTTTGATATTGAAGGTGCCTTCCCTAACACTTCTAGCGAAGCTATCTGCAGGGCGGCCAGAAAGCGAGGCGTACCCGAGCCACTAATTAAATGGATCGACAGCATGCTTCGCGAAAGGGCTCTCGAAGCAAAGTATGATGAGGCCAAGCTAACAGGCGTCGTCTCAAAAGGATGCCCACATGGAGGAGTTCTTTCTCCTCTATTGTGTTTATAATTACAAGGGGGCACTCAATTGAGACCCTTTTAGAGCTTACTGAAAGTGCACTCAAGATTGTCAAGAATTGGTGCAGTCAGACTGGACTTTCTATGAATCCAGAGAAAACGAATATAGTAGTTTTCACTAGGAAATACAAGATACCTAGTTTAAAGAAACCGGTATTTTATGGACAAGAGATTTCTTTTTCCGAATCGGCTAAATACTTGGGAGTAATTCTTGGAAAATTAACTCAACAGTAAATAGTTGATATTTGGTCAAAAGTAGAAGGTGAACGACTAAAATACATTCGTTTACAACAAAACAAACTTAGATCAGAAATGTACTGTGGATTGATGGATTATATAAATAATAAAGCAACAAAGGAAAACGTTCGACCAGGAAAAATGATTATTCTACCTTCAATATTTACTGCAGGACCACGATCATATCAACAGTCTTTTATGGATGCCATGCGATTAGTTCAAGAATTTGGAAAACCGGATTTATTAAATACAATGACCTGTAATCCAAAGTGGCCTGAAATTACAGAAAATTTAATAGTTAGTGAAACTGCATCTGATCGTCCAGATATTGTTGCAAGAGTACTTCAATTAAAAGTGCGAGAATTAATGAAAGAAATAAAAGAAAAAGAAATTTTTTGGCGAATTTCTGCATTTGTATTCGTAATAGAATATCAAAAACGTGGACTACCACATGTGCATTTAATTGTATTTCGTAAAGAATCAATTCGTGATACAGAAACTGTAGATAAAATAGTATGCGCGGAAATTCCAGATGAAGCAAAAAATCCAGAACTTTTTAATATTGTAAAACAATTTCAAGTTCATGAGCCTTGTGGATTTTTACACTTTACTGTTCAAAATTGTCTACAGCCTACAAATTTTATCCGATTTTGGTGTTCTTGGTCTTAAATGAAAGGAGATAAATTTTCTAAGAGTTTCCCCGAAACCCGTTGTTTCATTTTTGATTTGTTTATATATTTTTTTGTTACTCAAAGTTAATAATTTACAAGAATTTTGAAAAAATAGTGTCTATTTTGTTAAAAAATAATTTGAAAGTTAATAATTATCATTGTTATAACCAAATATTTTTATATAAACTATAAATTTAAAATTAATTAATCAATTTTTTATTACCAATTTATATCGTTATTTATATAAGCATAAATTTGTCTCTAAAAAATACAATTTTTTAAAATAATTGTTAATAACAATGATAATTATTAACTTAAAAATTATTTTTTAACAAAATAGACATAAATTACTTAAATAAACATAAATTTCTCTGCAAATAATTTAATTTTTTTAAGAAGGACCAGAGTTATCTATTTGTTAATTAACGAAATTATTTAAATAAACTGACTTATGCATTATTATTTATCAGGTGGTTATACTAGACTAATTTAAATTGCTTTCGATCATAAAAATTGGAAAAATAAAAAATAAACATGATTTTTTTTAAATTCTTGTAAATTGTTAACTTTGAGTAACAAAAAAATATATAAACAATTAAAAATTGAAACAACGGGTTACGGAGAAACTCTTAAAAAATTTATCTCCTTTCATTTAAGACCAAGAACATCAAAATCGGATAAAATTTGTAGGCTCTAGACAATTTTGAACAGTTTCAAAATTTTTTTTTACTTTTTTTAGGCAAAAAAAAATGTTGTTTGTTTGTTCTGTAATAGTCAGAAGAAACATGATTTCAAGTATAAGCCTTCCAAATTTTATTAAATTTTACAAAAACTTTCGGAAATATTAAGATTTAAAAAAAATTATAACAAAAAAATTCAAAATGGCGTAACTTCAACAAATTTCAAAATTTTCAAAAAAAATTTGGCACAGTAGTTTCTAATATCCAATGTTACAATTTCACCAAATTACAGCCTAATCCAAAGACCCCATGCAAATCGCATATTTGCGGTAGATGACATAAAATATTTATTCAAATATTGTTATAAGGGTCACGATTGCGCAATAATAGGTTATGAGTATGACAATAACAAGCAATCTCGACGTGATGGGCACTTTTCGAGGTCATATTCGTGTTCAGCTATGAAAATCCTATAAGAATATCATTGTCTGATCTTTGAATCAGAGAAAAAGTAACTTTTTGTCGACCAATGTTATTTAACTAAATAATGATTCAAAAAAATTTAGAAAACAGTATGTTAATAAAATTCTATTATTAATTTACTATTCACTTATTATCACTAACTATATTCACTAATACTTACTATTCACTAATTTACGAAGTATTCACACTTATTTAACTTTATATTTACTCACATATAGTGAATTCATCAGTGAATTATAAACTTTTTTTTAACTTAATTTTTTCGTTGAAGATACGAAGAACGTGCGCCAAGGAAAATAATCGACTATATGATTTTGAAATTAAATTTTCGTTCTTATATTTAAGAACGTGGTGGTAGACCCTAAGCGTGAGTGTCCTCTTTGCACTCGTAGATTGATTCTGAGGTATATTTGCATATTTACTCGTCTCATATAAGGGATACATTTCTTAATACTAAGTTTGCGCCTACAGAACGTCTTAAAATTAGGAGTACTCGCATTTGCCTGGACTACCTGTCTAAACGGGTTTTCTCGCCAGAGGAGAGGGAAACTGTAGAAAACCTTCCCTGAGTATAGCCGGTTTGTCGACAGCTGAGTTCTAATGGTGTGTATACCGGACAATAATCGACAGTGCACATCATTGTACCTCGATTTCAAACCTCTCGCTCAAATTATCTTACGTGCCGGAATAATCCAGGCCAAGTGGGCGCGAACCCTTGGTTCTACAACGCTCACTAAGTGAGGCATCTATCCGACCGAGCTAATCTGTCGGTTTAAATAGGAGTTTAATACTTCGCCTTGTAAAATACCAATTTATATCTTTACATATTCTGTGCAACCCACGACAGTCCTAATACAAGTATAAGCAAATACATAAAAACTTCGAACAATTCTAATTATTCTAAAGCTTACACCCAATTTGTGTAATTTTATCAATAAAAGTTCTGTGCAACCCTCGACAGTCCTAATACAAGTGTAAGCAAATGCATAAAAACTTTGTGTCATAAACATTTAAAAAATAACCATTCAATGGAAATGTTGAAACCAATACAGGATAAGATTCGCGTAGATAATAATCTTGCCAATTCGGAAGATCAATGCACGAACGCTGAGTACTTCGTTTTCTAAAATTGTTAATGACTTCTCAAAATTGTTTTTTTGATTGCAACAAGCAATATTATTAATTATAACCTTTCGATAATTTTGTTTTTTAATTTTAAGAAGTTTTCTCAACGCTGACTTCTCTCTCAGCAGATTCATTTTTTAATATAATTAAACTCACAAAAGAAAAAATGACTCCTCTGCACCAATGAACATAAGAAACAAACTCTTCCTTTAATGTGAATTTTTCCATGTGAGTAACTTAATTTTAATAAAAAATACAAATAATAAAATTTATTATATATAAAATCAACAATAAAAAAATGTAATATAGGTAAACTGTTTTGTATAGCAATTTGATACAAAAAGAACACATGTGACATTTGTTTTGTGGTACATACAAGCAAACGATGGCGCCAAAGGGAACAAAATTGAAAATTTTAATTTTTCTAGCTTTAAATTAACAATATCTTAACTTTTTTCTAGGCAATTTTCTAATTAATTATCAAATAAGAGCATTATAAAAAAGATCTAAATTCCGAAAATGTTTTGTACTTGAAAATTGTTAAGAATAACATTTTTAATGAAAAAGAATTATTTTGTAAAAAAAGAAATTGATCTTATCTTTTTTCTAGGCAATTTTCCAATCAATATTCAAATAAGGGCATTATAAAAAAAGAGCTAAATTCCGAAAATGTTTTGTACTTGAAAATTGTCAAGAATAACATTTTTAATGAAAAAGAATTATTTTGTAAAAAAAGAAATTGATCTTAATTTTTTTCTAAACGATTTTCGAGTAAAAAACCAAAAAAGCACATGATTTAAATGAAAGGGTTAAATATTTTCATTACCTCTATTACCGAATTTTTAATCAGTATAAGTTCACTGAAAATTAGTTGAGTAAAATAAATAAATTAATTTGATTTTTTCCAAAGTATTAATTCATTTATAAAATTTATAAAATAATAATAATTTATTTTATATATATTATTAAAATAAAATATTAAAAAAATTAATTTATTTGTTTGTTTTTTGTTCCTCACATTTACATTTTTGGTCCTTAGCGAGTTTATAACATCTATTCTTGAATATAATTCTAGTCTGATAAATATTTAGTAGTCTATACTTCGCAAAGATTTTAATCAAATGTAGAGGTAATCTCGTTTGCAAATATGGTTGAGGACCTTTATAAAACGTTAAATTAGAGTAAAGCTTAAGAGAGAAGGAGCTCTGGAGGCTCAATAAGTCTAACTCAAATAAAAATCTGTCGTATTTTTTTAACAGTTTTTCTCTAGAGGATTTCAGTGTCTCCGGTGTTAAATTGTTCCAAATCTCCTCCTCTCCTATGCTGTCAAAAAACATTTTTTGACTTGAGAAGCCCAGTTAAATTTCTCCTCACTTTTATTATTATCAGCTCGATATTTAAGGCGTTCAAAGCAAATTCTCGGGTATCTCTCTCTATCCATATCGTAAATCTTTATTAGCCAATTCAAAATTATCTTAAATTCTCAATGAGACGTGTCTACTACCCGTTTCTATCCGAACAGCATAACTCGGTATATTACGGGGAAAGTTTAACACTTTCTTATAGTAGTCCAAATGGGCTTTTTCAATGTCATCCAGATACCTAAGACACCATATCAGAGCCGCGTACAATAAAGTGCTTGCAATAAAACTGTTGTACAATTTGTTGACTGGATGCCAAGAGTCCAATTTGAGATTATTTATTATTGGAATATTGTGGTTCCTATAGCTATTTTTGTTTTGCTACTTTTGTCCATGGCTACCCCTCTGGATAACCATCACCTTTGCTTTTTTAACATTAATAATTAGTTTATTTTCCCGACAGTAATCCTAAAGAGTTTTGACTATTTTTCTCATTTCTACCATATTGTCTGCCATTATTTCTATGTCATCCGCGTAAGCTAGCGTTAAATTTTTTTCGAATGGTTAATATTGAGACACCTCTAGCCCCCCTATCAATATTTTTATAAATTTAGATCCCACCCCTAGCTTATATAATTTCTTCTTTATTAGTAGATGATTCAAAGACGGAAATGCGCCTTTAAAGTCTATGAAAAGCACAAACAATATCCCATTTTTTAAGTTTATTCTATTTTGGATCATAACATTCAGAGTAAATAAGTTGTGTATGCAACTTCTTTTTTCTCTGAAACCTGACTGCGATTCAGGGATTAAGTTCTTCATTTGAGTCCATACATTGAGTCTTCCCGAAAGAACCTGCGTGAAAAGTTTGAGAATGCAGTTCAGCAAGACAATAGGTCTATAGTTTGTGAGATATACTTTATCTCCTTTATGTGTATCATGATTATATCCATAACTGACTATGACTGATGTATGCATTCGTTGTTCATTATTTTATAAAATAATTCTAATATATAATTGATTTTACTTTCAGACAGATTCTTCTGGAACTCGTACGAGACTCCATCCGGCCCTGGGGCCTTATTGAATTTACATTTTCTGAGACTTTTGAAAATTTCTTCTTTAGTAATTGGGGAATCCATAATTTCATTACTATACTCCGAGTCGTTCAACTGATAGTTAGCGGCGAATCTTGGGGGTAAGTTTTTTCAAGAAATTTACCCCAGGATTTCAAATCAATTGATTAATTGATTAAAATTGCATACTTTACAATTCATGTATTGTATATATCAATCGATTCGTTTTTTTGTCAGGAATGTAATTTTGAGAATAATTTATGAAAATATTAAGAAACAAAAAAGTTATTTTAAAAAATACAAAAAAATTTTTTTTCAATTTTGAAAAAATTGTATAAAAAAATTTTGTGGATAAATTTGAAAATTCTTGTGTCAGATTTTAGGTATTAATGACTGCAATAAACCTGCAAAATTTCAGGGCAGTCCATTAAAATTTGTTTGAGATAATTTGTACACAATTTTTTGTGACATACACACACACACATACATCTGAAAATTTGCTCAGAATTTAATATACATATATCCTAGATGAAAATGAGTCCATATAATCATGTTTTGAAAAATTGAAAATCGTCACGAATGCAAAGCTTCCTTATGAGGAAGCAAAATAAATGAATCATTTCTAAATAAAGTTTCTACCTTGTATATTTTTGCATGAAATAGAATCAGGAGTCCCCCCTTGGATCTTCCTCTTCCCTCTGTCTTCATTGCCGGTGAGAAAATAGTCCCCACTTCGTAGCTTCGATGAGTAATGGCTAGTTTGGGCGGAGAAAACGCCCAAGTTTCCATGAAGCATAGGATGTCATTGCTGGTCGAGTTCTCCAATAGGTCCCCGATATTCTTTGTGCCCTTTGAATTCCAAAAGAAAATCCTGGGCGATAGGTCATGAATGGGTTGTCAATCCTTATCACTATTTATTATTTCCTTGTTGACAGGTCCCTCTTTGCGAAAAAAAATCCTTCAGGATAATTGGAGGTATCGTCCATATTCAATGATCGAATATATTCCAGCGCTGAATGAACATCGTAAATTTTATTTTCACAGAGTAATTTAGTATTACGCACCTGAGCGTTTCTTTGTATTGTTTTGAGATTTTGTTTATAATAAAACAATTCTGAATGCGTCTCCTTGATTTGAGTCCTCTGCTCTATTGTCATATTGTTGGTGACGAATATTTTCAGCTCTCTAAATTTAATCGCGTTCTTGAATATAAGGATTTAGACTGCACATCATTGAAGATTATCATAATAGGTCTTGTATTTTGATTGAAACCAAACCTTTTAATAGAGTTAATATCCTCCTTTTTGATGTTAATTTCCGTTGAGGTGAAAGCACTAAGTACCTTGGTTAATAAGTCCTCGTTTTCGGATTCCTCTACGCCAAACATGATGAGGTTTTTTTCTCTATCCTTTAACGGAGATATTGGATGGCAGCATCAGCTCGGTCCAACCTCTTCTTCAATTCATGATTTTCCTTCCTTAGTACTTTATATTTCCGCATGCAATCCTCCACTCTGGAGAGCAACTTTTCGTTTGCCGATTTAAAACTTGCAATATCTGTGACTAGCGATTCTTTGCTATTTTTAACATCCGCTTTGATGTCCAACAGGAGTTTTATTAAATTATCGTTAGAAGCCATGATTTCAAATAATTAACCGCAAGTTGAAAGTGATTCGCATTACTGGCACAATATATAAACTTCTAATAAACGGAGCTAACGTGAACACGTCCGTTTAACTTGTTAGCCACAATCAAACTCTCATTAATTTATGTATTATTCATATATAATTCCTTTAATATAGTAATAATATTTTTCAAAAATTTTTAATTTAATAATTACTTTTTATATCATATAATTCTATTATTATTTATAATATATATATTTTTTAGAAAAAATAGCGTATGAAAATAAAAAAGAAGACATCATTACCTCTTGAAAATGAGAATAAAGAAAATAAAGAAGATGTTGAAATGGAGGGGGACATGCTGCAATCGATGTTCAAAGAGCATAAAGATATAAATTATAACAGTTTGTAAGTGTTGAAAATTTTTCATTTTAATAATTAATAATTGTCTTTAAATCAAATTTCTTAAAAAATTCAAATTTTAAAAGTACTATTAATAATAATAAAAATATTAATGTAAAATTAATAGAAGACTAATTATTAAAAAATAATACAACAATTTTTTTCAATAAGAATATTCACTATGTCTTAGTAACTTTAAATATTTAATTCTACTTGATTAAATAAATAAAATTATTTTTCAATTTTAAAAGTTAAGAAAAAAGGCGAACCTTCAAATTTTTCAACATCTTTAAATAAAACATCAGGAAAAGCTGCAGAAGAATGTAATTTAGAGAAGACAAGCAGTGAAGAAGAAGATTTATAAACTTCTAATAAAGAAATATCTGCAATTAAATGTGAAAATTGGAGCAGGTAAGCGTATAAATGCTAAAATAATTTTTAAAATATAATTTCTTTTGCCACATCTATTAAAACAATAGTAATATTTTTTTAATTTATTATTATTTATTTATTATCTATTAATATTACATTTTTTTCATTATTATGATAATTTAAATATTTCATTCTTACCCTAATAAATTCTGTTTTCTCAAATTTTTTTAATAATCATATAAAAAATATACAACACAGTTAATAAATAAATTTTTAATAATAAAAAGATGATTATAATGTAAAAAATATATTTTTAAATAAATTCAGGTGGCAATTGTTTAATAAAAAATTTTGGGAAAATTTAAATAATTTTTTAAATAATAAATTAATCAGTTTGTTATTTACAATAATTGTTTGTATTAAATGAAACAATGAAATAAATAAATACATATTATATATAGTTAATATATAATAATATTTTAGAAAAAAAATTTTATTTTCTTAAAATAAAAAAATATTTGTTACATTAAATCAATCACTTCTTATTGATAAAAAATTATAATGAATAATAAATATATTCAAATGCAAATTCAAAAATACACAAAATATTTAAAAAAATTCTTCTATTAAAACATATTTAAAATTTAATATGATTTATAATTTTTTAACATAAAAAATTATTACATTAAAGTAACATTTATTCCAATTCTTTCTTGAATTCTTCATTAGTGATTAATTGTTGTTTTCAAAATAATGCACCGACAAGGTGCACGCGCGTATCTTACGCTAGTGGTAAGTATTATTTTTATTCATATTATGAGCATGTATCAACTTCATGGCAATATACTATTAGAGTAATTATATTATTTTTATGTAAATAATATATTACTAACAATAAATGTCATTTTAAATAGTAATATTCAAAAAATAATCTTAGTAAAAAACACACATTTTTCTGTTAATCGGTACATTTTTTCTTGATTTTTTAACAGACTTTTAAATATTATTTACAAACATGTACACAGTTCCTATTCACAACACAACACATAATTTTATATAACACGCTTATAATGAAAAATATTTGCTTGCATGTGGGATCGAACTCACGCCTTTAACGCATAAACGCATCTATTTAAACCAAACGATCATAAAAGGCTGGATTGCATCTCGCCTAATTTACTACATTAATGTCAGTGCCGTCACTCAACAATGGTTCATTATGGGACACCGATATTCGTCCCATGCTCGATTCAAGACTCGGGTCAATCTTCGTGAGTAAAGCGTGAACATCTAATTTTTATTCAAGTTTCAATCAGTCTTGATACAATATTCAGTTTATTTATTACCGTGTGCATTTAACAATATTAAATATAAATGATAAATATTGCATTTATATATATTTAATAATAATAATATATTTTTTTGTTTGTTAGACTGTATAATTAATTTGTAGAATAATAATAGAAGGCCTAAATACGGTTATTTAAATGTTGTTTATTAAAATCCCAACTAGTTTCGAACCATATATGGTTCCTCATCAGGGGATGAATAATTTTATAAATACATTATCCAAATATTGTACACATTATAAAAAGATTTTAAAAAGGATTAAGATATCTGAAAGAAACATTTCCAATTGTTTCAATTTTAATTTAAATAGGTATTTTTAAGGTTATGTGCATGGAGGTTATTGTCATGGAGGGTATTGAAGATAAAATTTTGGACAAAATCACATATAAGATTATTTTTTATTTTCGATATATTGATGATATATTAATTTGTGCACCTTCAAATAAGGTGGACGATATATTATGTAAATTCAATTCTATCGATAAACATTTGAAATTTACTTTGGAGTTGTCTAACAACAATAAAATCAATTTTCTAGATCTTTCTCTTTCAATTGACAAAAATAATTTTATTGTAACAAATTGATTTCGTAAATCTATATGGACAGGCAGATATATGAATTTTTATTCATTCCATCCTGTAAGTTATAAATTTTTTTGTTTAAGTTATAAAATTGGTATTATATACACTCTAGTTGATAGGGCTATAAAATTGTCAGATCAACAATTTCATCTTGAAAATCTTGATATTGTTAAAAAAAACATTGTTACTTAATGGATACTCAATCGATCTGTTAAATAAAAAGATTTCACAGAGGTATAATGATCTTACCAATAACTTACATAGAAAAATAAAAAACAACATTTTTCCAATTGAAAAAATTATAAGTATACCATACATTCAAAATTTTGATGATATTCTTTTTCATATCTTTAAAAAACATAATTTTAATTTAGTTTTCACTTACTCTAATAATTTAAAAAATTGTATTTTTCAAAAATTTAAAGATCCAATAGAGAAATTTCAGAGAGTTGGATGTGTATATAGGATTCAATGCAAGGATTGTAATAATTGTTATATCGGTGAAACCTTAAGACATCTTAAAACTAGAATTAAAGAGCATAAAAGATATGTCACTTACAACCAAAATATTAATGCTTTAACTAATCATACCTTTGATAATAAACATTCTTTTGATTTTGACAATACAAATATTTTACAAATTGAAATAAATAATTGGAAAAGAAACAATTTAGAAATGTTCTATACAAAAAAAAAATACTAATAGTATTAATTATAGAACAGATATTGACAATTTAGATAAAGTATACTATAATTTAATTACTTCTTTTAAAACATAATTTGAAAAATTTGATAACATAGAGATCTATTTTATCAGCTATACCTGGATCTTACTACACAACCCAACCTTTCTGTCAAAACTCTTTAATCACAGAAGCACATTTATTACAAAAAATGTGCTACTTCAAAATCTTTACTATAAATCAGTTAATTAATATAAAATAATTTAAAAAAAAAATTTTTTAATCAAAATTTTTTTAACTACATACTTATAATGTTCTTCTATGGGTAAGGAAAAAATTTTTTCATTTTCTCTTTCTTTCACAAATTGAAACATAACCTTAAAAATACCTATTTAAATTAAAATTGAAACAATTGGAAATGTTTCTTTCAGATATCTTAATCCTTTTTGAAATCTCTTTATGATGTGTCCAATATTTGGATAATGTATTTATAAAATTATTCATCCCCTGATAAGGAACCATATATGGTTCGAAACTAGTTGGGATTTTAATAAACAACATTTAAATAACCGTATTAAGGCCTTCTATCATTATTCTACAAAATAATAATAATACTTATTTTATTATATTATTAT
The DNA here is from genome assembly GCA_032872475.1 of Leptopilina myrica (nomen nudum). Lineage (NCBI taxonomy): Eukaryota > Metazoa > Arthropoda > Insecta > Hymenoptera > Figitidae > Leptopilina > Leptopilina myrica (nomen nudum). The sequence goes on along the minus strand of CM065462.1, from coordinate 12,828,840 downwards.
AATTACTATATTATTTACAATAATAATTTTTTAATAGTATAAGAAATTATTATTATTACACTAGAATTGATTGTTTAATAAATATTATCAAAAAACTATTTTTTGTCAAACACGCTCGACGAAACAATGCTAAAAGTCTCAAGGTTATTTGCACAGAGAGAAAAAAAGTAAACTGCTGTACCTGCCGGTAGATAGTTGCGTTAAATGCGAATCAGCTGTTTGACTTAGGAAAGCGCGTGTCTTACTCTCGCTGGGAGAACGTTTCTCTTTTTTTTTAAACGGGTTCGCTTTTTGGATGTAAGCAGCTCTATTTGTGAGGAGATGAAGACGGATAATCCTCAAAAAGTAAAACCGTTCCATGTTTGTGGCGCCTCTGCTGCATCTTATACAAGGAAAACGCTCTCATGACAAATCAAACGGCTCTCTTCTATTCTCTCCGTGTGTTTCGTCGCGCGCGTTTGACAAAAAGTACTCTTTTGATAATATTGACTAAACAGTTAATTCTAGTGTAAAACTGTTAGGCATAAATATTTATTACATCCTAATGGACATTTTTTCACTTAAAATTTTACAGATAAACGTAACTTTTGAATTTAAAAATAATAATTTAAGACTGTGTAAGAAAAAATATTTTATAATTTAACTTAAAAAATTAATGTAAACAACACTTTAATATTAAATAATTTATAAATATTTCTATTTAATATTGTTCAATGCACACGGTAATAAAGAAACTTAATATTGTATCTTCTTTCACGAAGATTGACCGAGTCTTGAATCGAGCATGAAATGAGCATTGCTGTCCAATGTTGAGTGACGGCACTGGCATTGATATAGTAAATTAGGCGAGATATCTTCCAGCCTTCTGTGGCCGTGCGGTTTAAATAGCTACGTTTATGCGTCTTGGCGGGGGTCGATCCCATATGCGTGCGAATATTTTTCATTATAAGCGTGTTATATAAAATAATAAAATTGTGTGTTGTGTTATGAATAGAAACTGTGTACATGTTTGTAAATAATATTTAAAAGTCTGTTAAAAACCAAGAAAAAAATGTACCGATTAACAGAAAAATTGTCTTTTTTTACTAAAATTATTTTTTAATATTACTATTTCAAATGAAATTTACTGTTTGTAATATATTATTTACATGAAAATAATAAAATTATTTTAAATATACATATGTTGCCATTAAATTGATACACGCTTATAACTTGCATTACGCTTCCGCAGTACTGATTGAAGATTGATCATCAATCTTCAACAAGGACTAGAGCGCGAGACTTAAATAAATGTTACATTATTGATAGAAACAACGTTGCTTCCGCCTTCTCAGTAAGGCTTAATTAATGCTGGCCAAGCCTCAAAGATGGACTAAAAAGCTTAACATCGCTTATACAGGAGGTTAAGAGAAGCACGCAGCAGCGACAGAAAACGACGAAAGATTGTTCCAGAGTTTAACTTAGTCTGAAGAAGCACGCCAAGTCCAAAAGCTAAAACGTGACCGTTTTAACGTAGTGGTGCTTAAAAACGTTGTCTTGAAGGGTCAAAAGCGAAAGAGAAGTGATCCTGAACTTTAGAAGGATACAAAGAAGAAGAAGGAGGAGGTACCTTCTTAAAAAACTGAAGTCAAGGGTACCAAACCGGCACCAAAGTCAAATCTAGACAAGGAAAGAAGACAACCACAAAGACGAACAACAGTTATCGTTAAAGTGGCTAAAGGAACAACATTCGCCAACGCGCTGAAGAAGGTTTGAGATGAGGCTGACCTAGATGCCAGTCAGACAAGGGTTGTGGGAGCTTTACCCACGAAAAGGGGAGACCTCCTCATTAAAATTGGAGGATCTTCAAATGAGAAGTCGTTCACCGAGGAAGTGACGAGGGTGCTCGGTGACCTGGGTAGGGTGCAGATGGCGGTCCGGCAAACTACGTTGGAAATCCGCGATATGGACGCCCTTACTGAAAAGGAAGACGTTTTGGATGACCTGAAGCAAATCTCTACGGTGCCAGCAGGGAGCAGAAAGGTGACGGTCCTTGGACCAAACAAGCGAGGATTAAAACTCGCTGTTGTTGTCATTAGCCAAGAAGATGCACATAAGCTGGAGAAAATACGACACATTAAAATTGGGTTCGTGTCCTTCCAGGTGAGAAGAAGAGCTACGGTCACAAGGTGCCATAGATGCCTTGGCTACGGATACATAGGTAGAGATTGCAAAGCGATAGACAGGTCGGCTGCGTGCTTCAAGTGCTGCGAAGCTGCCAAGAAAGCAGCAGATTGTAAGAAGAGCTCATGCTGCTTCTTATGCCAGGCGAAGTTCGGCGAGAAGGAGGACATCCAACACGTCGCCGGATCAGGTCGGTGCAAGGTCTTCAGGACTGCCTTAGAGGAAGCTAAAAAGACCCTGACAAGAACAAGGAGAAATAATGGCCAGAAGAAGAGCGGCACGGAAGAGTCGCACCAGCGACTAAATGGGACCGTCCATCTGCGAAGTCTGAAGCCGAAAGGTAGTTCCGTAGGTGGATAGAAGGTTCGTAACCCAGGGGAAACAAGAGGAGGTTTTAGTCGGTATTGTGACTGCCATAAAAAGCAGGTATGTAAGGTTTCTTTTTTTTCTTGCATTTTGTGCGAGTCCGACATACCCCATTATATTCAGTAATTTTTACCATATATATGTCTTACAGCAAATTTATAAATTGTAACAAATACAAGAAAGAAGAGTTATATATAGAATTATGTAAAAAAATTTGCCACAGATAATATTAACCTTGAATAATATAATCAGAATAACGATTAAGCATCATTTCAACGACCGTTCAACGACAACTGTCGGAGGCCAACTTTGTGAAGGCCCCCTCTCAAGATCGGATTAACAGATATTTATCAACAGCTCATTCACCACCAATAATCGTTATTCTTAAAGTAAGATTTGTAAATTATAATTATATTATTCATTGTATTTTTGTAAATACTTTTCTTTCGTTTGGGTTTAAAATAAATTATTCTCTCACAACATTTAGTAGGTTCATTGATTTATCCTCATCCTAAATTAGATTCAATTTATTTGAAACTAATTTAAAACGAGGAACGTTAGGTATATTTATAAAGGTTTCTCGTTTTGACGTAACATTTTATAAAAATTAAAATTTTTTAAAATTATATTTCCATTTAATATTTTCAATTGACAAATAGAAAATTTTATGAAACGAAATATATAATTTTTTTTCCTCAAAGAAAGGAATCACTTTATGAACTATTTTGTTATTGAAAAATAAAAATTATGCATAAAATGGATATAGTGCTACTTCTTAATCATATGTTTTTTAAACAATTACCAATTTTTAAAATATGTTATCACCTATAGAAGAATCACCCATATAAGATGGCCGATTAGTATAGACGTGTCAAATATTGCTCTGGAAAAACCGAGAAATTTCGAGGTCCATGAAGCTGGCACTACAACTTCAATGGATTGACATGAATTTTATTGCATAATTTAGTGCTAATTTATGCCGCAAAAAAATTTTGTGCTGCGTAAATTTTGCGAAAAACGTGTAGTAGTGCTAACTTCAGTTGAATTCAGCACTCCGGTATGCATATCTCCAAAACTAATAAGTCTAGGAACCTCTACCTTGCGGCATAATTTACTGCTAATTAAATGCTCTCAGAATATACACTTTTCATCTTTAAAAATTAACCCCTTGACTCAAAAACTTACCCCCTCCATATGGGTTTGTGTCGCAAAAGTACATTATACATTCAATATTTATAAATGTTGACGCAGCTTCGTAATCAGGGGTTTTCGGGATCGCTGATGATTACGAATCTGATATTCTTACATTCCAATCTGACATTAGATTTTCAAAATTCAAAATAGCCGATACAATATGTCTGACAAATTTTTAAGAAATGTTTGGATAGGGAAGTGTGGGGCAAAACGGACCCACTAACGGTTTTTTGACTCTTGTGACTAAACGAATCAACCGTTTTTTTCGATGGCTTGTTTTAAAGATCATTTATTTGTGCAACTTGTTCCCAGAGACACCTGTTCTTCATCTTTTATTGTTAAGTTGCTGTGTTAAATTAAAAAAATTTTGCAAACGGTCCGGTTTGCCCCACCTCCTGGGGTAACCATGGGCAAACCGGACCGTTTGGTTTTTTATTTATAATATTGCATTTACATAATCTATAATAATAAAAACACAAAGAATCATGTAAACAATGGTTGTAGTAATTAAAATAATAATTCGGGATTGAATTTTAATTAAATAAAGATTTTTTTAAATAAAAAATAAAAATGTTTGTCGTTATCAGAGAAACAATATTAAAGGGTCCAATTCTCATTGGAAGACAATTATTTTTCATTGTAAGTAAATATTTTAATGAAAAAAACATTTTATTTAAAAATAATTTTTATAAAACTATAATTCAAAGGAAATATCCTATGGCCGGTTCCCCATCGAAAACGGTCCGGTTTGCCCCACAGGCTCATTTTGAGAATAAATGTTTGTCAAAAAGAAACGCTTTGCAAATTAATCAAAGTTTTTGGTGGTAAATATTCCTGAGGTGTGTACCTTAAAAACCCAAGACCTAATATTTGGAAATATTACACGATTTCCTCACAATTTCCTTATGAAAAAATTCCTGAAAGTGTAGAAAAAAAACTAAAAAATAAACTTTTGCTCTCAGCGTTGCACAAACAAAAGTAAAAAATGTCAAATTGAAAAAATAAGGTATACTACACATGGTTGTTTCAAATTTCTAAATAGCACTTTTGACAATTTTGCCATTTCGGAAATATTGAGGGGGGTCCGGTTTACCCATTTTCCCCTATGCTTTACAATTCTTACTCAGGGGTTTTTTGGGTTGTTGATTACGAATCTAGCATTAGATTTTCTGAACTCAAAATGGCGGATCCAATAAATACTAATCAACTGAATTATTTAAAAATAATTAAAAATTTAACAGTAATAAAAAATTAATAAAAATAAATAATAATAAAAATAAATACCTAATAATAAGTAAGAAAAAAATAATAATTGATGGGCCGGATGTATCAACTGCCTTTACGCTCGAACGTGTTGTCTCTTTTTTGCAAGATAAAATGTCAAAAAAGGATCTGAAATTTTGAAGTCAATGAAATGCAAAAATGAAAATTGTTCTCAATAGAGCTCATAAAATACATATTTTTTATTCAGAAAATTTTTTTCTGTGACTTTTATTTTTCTTGATAAAAAATAATAACTAAATTTTTCCACCGGATTAAAATAATTAAATTTTTATACTTAACTCGTGATATTTTGTAAATTAGTGAAGCAAAATAGTTGTAACTTCACACACCTTCGTAGAAAACCTCCCTGATGACAACGAAATGATTAAAATAATAAAAAAGTATAATTTGTTTATAATTTTTAACTGCAAAGTAAGTAATGTTGTGACACGTGTTTTAGAAACTTTAAACAAAAAAAACATTGCGACAAAGTTTCGAATTTGAATTTTTTTTTATTCTAACTTGTTAAGTAGTATTTGATAAAGTTTTTCTTAAAATATTGCTTTCTTTAACCGATAATTATACTTTCTACAACAGTTTGTTTAAAAAGGCGTTAGCGCGCTACGAGGTGCTTCGCAGCGCAGCACTGACAAGTAAACGATTATATTCTAAATAATTTAAAACTTTATTTTTTACTAATATTATTTGTTTTTATACTTTAAAAACTAGAAAAGCTGTCTTAAAGTATGTAAAAAATTTTTTTTCGAAAATAAACGTTTTATGTTGAGTCATATGTATTGTGTTGTGAATGTTTACAAACATACTGCTCATTAGACGGAAGGTAAACAGTGTGCTCCTGAGGTATACAAAAATAGTGAGTGGACGGTTAAAAAATTTTGAGTCAAAAAATAAATATTTTTGTAATTAACTATAGTATTGAAATAATTTTTAATATGTGAAGATGAGTGACACAAATAAGTCTTATGGGAAAAAAAGGACAAAAATAAAAGTACATGGAAACACAATGTTTGCAAAAAATTATGAAATGAGGTATGTTAAGTTATGTTTTAATTCAAAATTAGACTTTATAATTTTTCATTTGTAGTATTTTTAAATTGTTTTAATTTTAATTAAATATTTGTTATTTTTTATATTGCTTGATAGGTTAAAGAAATTCTTTAAATATTATTTTAAATTAATACGACACTACAAGAGGATAATATTTATTTTCGACAATTAAGATTTTTTATTACTTCTAAATAGTTTTGTAAAAAATGTTAATTAGTTAATCCATTATAAAAATTCAAGAATTTTAATAAAATCACGGCTCGGATCGTCTTTAAGACTCAAAAAAGTCGCTTTAGTCGCATAAATTCACAACAAAAGTCACGAAAAGTCGCATAAAATTTCCGAAAAAGTCGAATGAAATTTTAGGGAAAAAACGCCGAAAAGGAAACAAGAAATTGTCAAATTTGTAAAAAATCACATTTCTCTCCAACACATACTTTAACATCAAACAATCTGGAATAATGTTTAATATTTAAAACAACCGAGTGATAATATTATATAATAATTTTACTAATATGACCATGGATCTGGAACGGTCATGTGATTTTGTGCATTTGTGCATTATGCATTATAATATTTTTATAACTCGAAATGTAAAATATGTATTGTTTATAAACATTGAATATCTTTAAAATTTATTTCTAATGTTTTGAAAATAACTATTATTTATATTACAAACCCTTATTTTTCCTGTCAAAAACAATTATATAAACTAATATCAATGGAATTGTCGTTTTCTTGCCAGTGCAAGAATTATCGGTTAAAGAAAGCAATATTTTAAGAAAAACTTAATCAAATACTACTTAACAAGTTAGAATAAAAAAAATTCACATTCGAAACTTTGCCGCAATGTTTTTTCGTTTAAAGTTTCTAAAACACGTGTCACAACATTACTTACTTTGCAGTTAAAAATTATAAACAAATTATACTTTTTTATTATTTTAATCATTTCGTTGGCATCAGTGAGGTTTTCTACGAAGGTGTGTGAAGTTACAACTATTTTGCTTCACTAATTTACAAAATATCACGAGTTAAGTATAAAAATTTAATTATTTTAATCCGGTGGAAAAATTTAGTTATTATTTTTTATCAAGAAAAATAAAAGTCACAGAAAAAAATTTTCTGAATAAAAAATATGTATTTTATGAGCTCTATTGAGAACAATTTTCATTTTTGCATTTCATTGACTTCAAAATTTCAGTTCCTTTTTCGACATTTTATCTTGCAAAAAAAGAGACAGACAACACGTTTGAGCGTAGAGGCAGTTGATACATCCGGCCCCTCAATTTTTAAACAATAATTCACTTATTGGCTAATTGCTAAATAACTGAAATTTTCAACATGTCTGACTGAAATTTCCAGTTGGGTAAGAATTCCTGAAGTGGCCCCTAATTTTTCATTGGGTCAAAGGATTCTTTTCATTCTTATATTTTTCGATAGAATATGATGGTATAATAAAAACCTGTAAATAGTTTTCCGAAATTCGAATATTTGCCAAAGTTTTTTGTAGCGCTTTAGTAAATAGCTAATTACTCGCGATCAGATGAACCGATTTTAATAAAAAATTGGTGGAGAGTGTACCTGAGAAATTGTACGTTCGATAAATGTTCAAAAATTAAATTAAAAAATATAATTTGTCTAAATAAATTAACTTTTTAATTTTTTAGGTTAAAAAAATAAGTTCTCCATCTTTATTGAAATTTTTTTTTCTATAACCAAGTAGATGATACTTTTAAGATTTTATTTGAACAATAAAAAAGTGGGATTCTTAAAAACCTAATAAAATATAATATTTTCTGTTACAAAAAAATTTTGAAAGAAAAAGAGATTTATTACAAAACAAATTAATTCGTGTCTATTTCATGTTTTACGTATATAGGGGGAATTCGCGTCAAGTGATCAAGGGGTCTTTTGTTGCAATGTTTATTTCAATAATTTTTTACTCTTAAACAATTAAACGTACAAATTTGACAAAGTACATTTTAGAAAGGTTTTTTCAAGCTCTTTCGATTGGAAATAAGCATTTTGAAAAAAAAAATTTTGACCCAAAAAAATCAAAATTAAAAAAAAATTTCAATTTTTGGGGGAGAAAGACCCATTTTTTTAAAACGAAACCTGAGGTTTTTTCCTAAAAGGACATATAAATGGTAAAGTGGGACTAGAATGTTTAAACATTGAAAAAATGAGTTTTCTACTCGCCGGAGCGCTCAAAACCCGGTTTTAAGCTCCGTTTAGGAGAAAATTCTTTTTTTCAATGTTTAAACATTCTAGTCCCACTCTACCATTTATATGTCCTTTTAGGAAAAAACCTCAGCTTTCGTTTAAAAAAAAAATAAAAAAATTGGATCTTTCTCCCCCAAAAATTGAAATTTATTTTTAATTTTGATTTTTTTGGGTCAAAAATTTTTTTTCAAAATGCTTATTTCCAATCGAAAGTGCATGAAAAAATTTTTCCAAAATGTACTTTGTCAAATTTGTATGTTTAATTGTTTAAGAGTAAAAAATTATTGAAATAAGCATTGTACTGAAAAACACAAAAATTTAACCCCCTCCCCCTCGGAAAATATTGGACTAGGTAAAAAAATATTTTTACGAAAAATTACTATCTATGTGTACTACAAAAGCCCCAAGTTATGCTACGATTGGAGAAAAATTTTTCTCCACCTTGATCACTTGACATGAAATGCCCCATATATGTATAATTGTTAATCTGCAATTTTTTTTGTTAAAGTTGTTGAGTTTAATTAATTATTATTTCTCGAAAACGATTTTAATTAAAAAGTGCAACATTATATTTTTTTTAAGTTGGAGGGTGGTTTGGTCTGGGTTTGGTACCTTTTAGTACCAACTAGGCAGTCAATTTGACTCTCTTTCTGTATTACAAGAAAATAAAAAAACAAGATGCGGCGGGCTTCGTTCGCCTCCATGGCTATTTCTCCTCGAGGCAAATTAAAAAAGGCCTTTTTCTAAACGTAGGAGGGGGGTATGGTCTGGGTTTGATACCTTTTAGTACCAACTAGGAAGTCAGTTTGACTCCCTTTCTGTATTAAAAGAGGAGAATCAAGATGCGGCGGGCTTCGCCTGCCTCAATTGTGCTTTCTTCTCGAGGCGCCTTAAGGGGATCCCACATACCGACAATGCAGATCTAAAATGGCTAAAAATCTGCAACGACCGTTTCTTGGAATATATAAGATATTATGACCTATAAATTTGACAAACTCACTTTTTAACACAAATACACAGGATGAGTATTTTATTTGTTGTAATTATTCATAAGAAATTAAATATGAACAGTTTTCATGTAACAGGTCTTTTGACAACAGCTTAAACTGCAACGACCATTTCTCGAAAACAACGAAACAAAATAATTTTTCCATTTGGGAAATTTAATTTAGTAGGAAAATACACAGGATGAGACTCATTTGCTATTCAGAAATAAATAAAAACTTTATTTTTCCCAAAGTATATAAGTGACAGCTGTTCGGTAGCACATGATATTTAATTTACTAACATTAGTTTTTCTTTAACAATTTTAACAAAATATATTTCTCCCATTGTGTATCTTTTATCACTAATGAATTTTCACTCAAAAAGAAGACATTATGTTTCATTGTTGTTAATTTAAAGTTAAAAATAATGAAAATTTGTCAGTTTTGGTACCTTTGGCGCCATCTCTTGGTTCTATGTATCACTAAACATCTGTCAGATGTGTTTTTCTTGTTGCAAATTGCTATACAAAATAGTTTACATAAATTAAAGTTTTATATTCTTTTTTTTATATAGAATGAATCTTATTATGTGCATTTTTTATTGAAATTAAGTTTGTCAAATGGAAAAGTATTTTGATTTTGTTGTTTTCAAGAAAAGGTCGTTGCAGTTTAGGCTGTTGGAAACTGCTCATATTTAATTTTTTATGAATAATTTTTTTTCAATAATTACAACAAATAAAATACTCATCTTGTGTATTTATGTTAAAAAGTGAGTTTGTCAAATTTATAGTTCATTATATCTTATATTTTCCAAGAAACGGTCGTTGCAGATTTTTCACCATTTTAGATCTGCATTGTCGGTATGTGGGATCCCCTTAAAAAGTTCTTTTTAGGCAGCCATATTGGATCGGCCATTTAAAATTTTGAAAATCTAATGTCTAATTCGTAATCAGTGATCCTGAAAATCCCTGAATACGAAGCTGCGTCAACATTTATAAAATATTGAATGTATAATGTACTTTTGCGACACACACCCATATGGAGGGGGTAAGTTTTTGAGTCAAGGGGTTAATTTTTGAAAAATGAAAAGCATGTATTCTGAGAGTATTTAATTAGCACTAAATTATGCCGCAAGGTAGAGGTTCCTAGACTTATTAGTTTCAGAGATATGCATACCGGAGTTCTGAGTTCAGCTGAAGTTAGCACTACTACACGTTTTTCGCAAAACTTACGCAGCACACAGTTTTCTTTGCGGCATAAATTAGCACTAAATTATGCAATAAAATTCATGTCAATGCATTGAAGTTGTAGTGCCAGTTTCCTAAGGCTGAAATTTCGGTGTTTGTTTCGGATTTCTTTTGGAGCTTCAGATGTGATCGTTTGAATGGGAGGGGTGGAGGGTAATTTAAAAAATGGGATTGATATTACAGGCGTTATTGTTACAAATAATACTATCAGGTTTATTATTGTCTCTATTTACATTCCACCAGATATTAGTATTAATTGTTTCAAAGAATTGTTTGCCTGTCTCCAAGATTTTACAATTTTTCACTTATACAGTGTTATATTTATCAGCGACTTTAATTGTCCAAATTTTGTTAATTACTACTTATGTTTAAAACAGAATAGTTCAGATTCAAAATCAGCAACAATTCATAATTTTATGACATTTTTCAATTTAAATCAATTTAAAAAGGCTTGTAACAATCATATCGTATTCTCGATTTATTCTTATCTAACATGTCAAATATTTGTAAAACTACTTTTCTCTAAGTTCCTGAGGATCCATCTCATTCTGCTCTTGAAATCAAATTTACTTGCGCCTCTTCACATAAATACATATCATCTAACTTTAATAACTCGCCACCCGAAGATTCTCATATTGTTAACAACCAAAACAATTTTAATTTTAAAAAAGCTGATTTTTTTACTTTATATGTTTATCTATCCAATCTTGAATGGTCTAGAATTATACTATTCTCAAATGTTGACGAAGCTTGTATGACTTTTTACGATATTTTAAGTGAAGCCTTTGAACAATATATCCCAAAACATAAATTAAATAGGTCAAATCGTTGTTATCTTATATGGTTTACGAATGATATTATTAATAATATTGGTATTAAGAAGTATTTGTTTAAAAAGAGAAAACATAATGTTCAATATTTAAATAATGAAATTAAATTAATATCAGCCCATATTCATCATTGTATCAGCCGAAATTATATTTTATATATGTATTACTACCGTCGAAAGAAATTTGCAATCTAACCTAAAGGCTTTTTAGAGCTTTGTTAATAAACACAAAACTAATCAATCATTGACTGATATTATGACTTTCAGGGGTAATCAATTAAATAACCCCAAGATGTTGTTAATTCATTTAAAGTTTTTCTGTCCAGTCTATAAAGCAGGTGATAAGAATATAATTGAAAATTATAGACCTATCGCCATAATACAGAATTGTGCTAAAGTTTTCGAAAAAGTGGTATCTCCTTATTTATATAATTCAATAAAACCACATCTTTCAGACAAACAACACGGATGTTTGATATATATATATATATATTGACAAAGTTAGCTTATTTTATGCAACTAATTAATGAAGCGTTACAAAAAGGTTACCAGGTGGATGTTGCATTCCTTGATTTTTTAAAGGCATTTGACAATATTGACCATATTGTTCTAGAACAAAAACTAAAAATTGTTAATCTTCCTTCAAACTTACAAACTTCACTTCTCGACTATTTATCTGATAGATAAATATTTGGTTCGAGGAAATCTTCCGCAAGTCTGCTAAGATATCACCAAGAGACAAAGATTCCCTTGTCGCTACCTCCAGCTATGTCCCTGAAAGGAGCAGACGACACCATGGACCTGCAACTCTATGCCAAGTGGTCGGCATCACTCCACACTCTCGCTCTAAGTATAGTTCTTAATGAAGCAATGACTGCCGAAAGAGGAGCTAACGATACTGTCGGAGCAGGACGGATTGTCGACGCTCCAATGGAAGAAGAACTTCTGATCTCATTCAAGGAACGCTTTAACTTAATCGAGCGTCCGCCTCAGACTAGAACATCGAACATTTTCTATCATACTGACCCTTCACCCCAAATGGTTTCCATCGACATCACACGACCAATGCTCCACAGACTACCCTACTATCTTTACCTATACTGGTACTACTCCAAAGACTCAATCCCGAACCACTAGTCGAACTCCTGTTAACCACCAATTGGATTCACCCCAAACAGCCTCAGCATCAGTTTCACCTGGTGTCCACTCCTCTAAAAGGCAATACCAGGATGAAGCGCCTATATTTAAATAAAATTTCTGTTATCCCAATAAAGCACGCAAGAAAGATCCTGCGATAACTGTGGATCTTAATAAATCTAAAACCTTATTGTTTTATAAAAAGAATGTAAGCTTCATCAATTGGAGAACGATTAATGAAAAAAAAATTTAAACAGTCCAGAACTCCACGATTGAGTTTAAGAAGTTTAAATAAATTTTCAAAAATAGTATGTTTGATTAAAATTGACAAAACTGAAATAAGTGAAATAAAAAGCGCTATATTTTTTTCTTTTAGAATAGGATCCCCTCTCAAACACCAATCATTTTTTAACGGTGCGTGGTTAAAAAATATCACATAATTTCCAAATGTCAAGTATAAAAATACTAGTTTTTATGCAAAAACGTAAATACAACTATTTAACTTGATAATAATAATTGTAATTCTGGATAAAATGAATTAGGGAAAAAAATTGAAGCAGATTTGAAAATACTTTTTAAAGTTTTTAAACAGGAAATAAATGGCAAACCAAAAATCACTACTGAGTGTGAAGAATCAACCATAATTAAAAGATTTCTTAATTTAATTAACTTTATTCTTTCTTTTTCTAATCCTTGAGTTGTTGCTTGTCTATTATCCAAAGTGCAAATTCGATGTAATTTAGCCTTAAGGGGGGAGCCTACTTTACATGGTAAAAAAATCGATTTTTTTTGCTTAAATCTTTAGAAAATACATCCAAGAATATGTACCTAAAGTTTTAGAGTCCAATCTAAATTATTTTTCATGTTTTTCGTTGATTTTTGTCGAGTGTAAAAAGTTAAGTTAAAAAACATTGAAGGTTACAACCAATTGTTGAATTGTTATAAATAAACTAGAGGAAATGTAAAAAAAATTTATTTTTCGAAAGTAGATAAAATTTTGTTCAGTGACTTAACATCGCGATTTTTTAATGTAAAATTCGAGCAGATTTATAACATGAATAATTTCTTGGCCACCCGCCGGGTGGCCCGTCGGTAGCGCAACAGATAAAGCAAGTTTTCTCGAATTTCACTTTTTACGAAATTTACTAACTCGTGGGCAGGATTGACAGAAAACGCCTGGACCGATTTCAATGAATGATGGCTTGTTTTACTCAGTATTAATCCCTCTGCTACTTAAACTAAAAAAAATGTGAAAATTTTTTTTAACAATTTTGAGAACCAGTTAAAGTCATTATTTTTTTAAAATGATTTTTCTGTTTTTATCACTCAAAATTATCGAATTTCACTATTTCTTTGGAATTTTTTTAGTTCATATAGAAACTACATATGTAAACTTTAAAATTTTTCCTTATTTTTATGTTTCAAACAAGAATTGCGGTCTCTATCGTGCCCACCGTTTTTTAAGTCTAGATGTGCACCACTATCAACAATTAATTTTAACTTATCTATTTTTTAATATTTCATGTCAAAAATTTTTTCACAAATGCTTTAAATATGTACAAAAACTTCTAAAAAAGCCCAGAGGTCTAAGTTATTTTTCTCCTTTCTAAAAAAATTCTTAAAAAAGCGCTATTTTTAAGCCTTCTAAAGTAGGCTCCCCCCTTAAATAAACATCTTACAGCATACATTCTATGCTCATAACATGGATCAGATTCTGAAAACCATTCCAAATACACTCGCGATAAATCTATGACAGCTTTCTTCTTAATTGTCTGCTTTAGTAAAGACTTGTATTCATCATGTATTTCCGAATTTTCAAATGAAATTGAATTTCCGGTCACGACGTTACGTAACGTGATCGAAGGTTTTTTCAAAAGCGTAACTTTGTATGAATGTTTCGTAACACCGGTCACAATTAAACTTCTTTGTTGTTATATGTGCGACATACCCCGCAAAGTAGCAGATTGAGCTGCCTTTATAGGTCCCACTGTAAGCCTTAAAAAGGTAAAATTGCTTCCATATTTTCCAGGTCCGATATGTTGATTGGGAAATCGTAGCTTGTATTAATTACTGAATCATCAGTCTCCATTTCGCAATTTATTTTATTTTTATCGTTTTTTTATTATTCTTATCCGGATGGCTTAAACTAATAGTGTTACTCTCCTCTTCGATGATAAGTTTTTCTACTCTTGATTCTTGCTTGAAGTAATCTAAAGGTAAGTTGTCTTCAAGAAATTGCCCATCTTCTATTTGGGGCATTTCATGTCAAGTGATCAAGGTGGAGAAAAATTTTTCTCCAATCGTAGCAAAACTTGGGGCTTTTGTAGTACTCCTAGATAGTAATTTTTCGTGAAAATATTTTTTTACCTAATCCAATATTTTCCGAGGGGGAGGGGGTTAAATTTTTGTGCTTTTCAGTACAATGCTTATTTCAATAATTTTTTACTCTTAAACAATTAAACATACAAATTTGACAAAGTACATTTTGGAAAGGTTTTTTCATGCTCTTTTGATTGGAAATAGGCATTTAAAAAAAAAATTTTTGACCCAAAAAAATCAAAATTAAAAATAAATTTCCATTTTTGGGGGAGAAAGACCCAATTTTTTTTAAACGAAAGCTGAGGTTTTTTCCTAAAAGGACATATAAATGGTAGAGTGGGACTAGAATGTTTAAACAATGAAAAAAAGAATTTTCTCCTAAACGGAGCTTAAAACTGGGTTTTGAGCGCTCCGGCGAGTAGAAAACTCATTTTTTCAATGTTTAAACATTCTAGTCCCACTTTACCATTTATATGTCCTTTTAGGAAAAAACCTCAGCTTTCGTTTAAAAAAAAAAAAAAAAATTGGGTCTTTATCCCCCAAAAATTGAAATTTATTTTTAATTTTGATTTTTTTGGGTCAAAAAATTTTTTTTTTTCAAAATGCTTATTTCCAATCAAAAGAGCATGAAAAAACCTTTCCAAAATGTACTTTGTCAAATTTGTATGTTTAATTGTTTAAGAGTAAAAAATTATTGAAATAAACATTGCACCAAAAGACCCCTTGATCACTTGACGCGAAATCCCCCATATACGCTAATGCCATAGCATCTTTGATGTCATTATCTTTTATCATGTCTAGATCTTGTTCTTTAATGTCTTCGGTAGTGATTTCTTTATATCCCACGTTGTCGTCATCTTCCTCGGTGATGTTAGCTCTACGAGAAGAAGCAATATTGTGCTTTAATGACAACATATGACGAATAGTTAGTCGGAGCATGCGGCAAGTATGATTGCTGTTGAAACCTCCTCTACTTCTCAGTCACGCAAAAAACTGTTCTAGTGAGCCTTGGTTACAAAGTCTTGTGTACAATTTAAAATCCTTAAATTCTGTCGATTAATCTGCAAATAATTCCATAATTCCACGAACGGTCATTTCCAATCCCTTAAAGCAATGCAAAATCTTCAGATTGCCTTTCTTCGTTTTAACTCGCAAAGTTGGTATCCATAATAAAGAGTTTTCTAAAATTTGCAATGATTTTATATTTTCCCTAGACAAAGCACTTTTTAATGTATTACGCGCGCGAACTTGATTACTGTCGAGTACATCAATTAAATCATTAAATAATAAAATACAATGAGCCGATTCCTTTATTGTCGAAGACAAAACAGCACCTTTTTCATACGCTTTAAGCATAGCTTTAGCCATTTTTCTACTCAGTAGATGACGAGATCTTGCAACATTTATTTTTTAAAATTAATTTGGATAAAAGTGAATTTCTGTAATATGATTTAGATTGCTAGACAACTTTCACTTTTCATCCGCGTCCCACGTTTTTTTCAAATCTGATAGATGTAAAGCTTTTCCATTCATAAGAATTATTTCATACTTTAGAAGATTACTTATTATATTTTTTACTTCATGTGACACATCATATCATAAGTACAAATTATTTTGTTGTTTTCGTAGTTAAAGGACGGATTTTTAAGTGTTACCTTTAGAAGGCTGTAACACTTACCGTTAGGAGATCCTTGGTCAAACACTGTCATTCTTATGTTAAGATTGGTTTAGCTTGCTTTTTGCAGCAATAAGCTCAACAATTTTATGATTTTTTCACCTTTCATATTATGGCGCACAAAGAACAAAGCTGCCACCATACGCCACCTATGAGATAAATGAGGTCCATTGAGGGTGAATACAAAAATGTGATTAGCACGGTATTTCGTTCTACCCAATGGCCTAAAGTCTTCTAAACCTTCTATAATATCGTATTTTTCAGAATATTCTTCAAATTCCTTACAACACATTCCATTTCATAAAGCACAATTTTGTTTCGAGACTTGCAAATTTAAGATCTTTGTCTAAATCTTTAAATGACATTTCTACAAATTCTGGAGAAACGTCATTCAATTCTACCCATAACAGGATGCCGACTAGTAGTGAATTTTCATGGCTAATAGTCGTTTATCGTTCTGATAGGCTTCTCTACAATTATCAGGTCGCAATTGTAAATTAATCATCGTCTTACGCGCATCGTTAACATTTTGAGAATCTAAAAAGCTTTTAGCATCTACGATTTTACTATCAAGATAATTATTAAGAGAAGCACCATTAATTGTTGTTTTCTGATAGACTGATAATTGTTGATTAACCTTCTCAAGCATAGCTTGCAATCTTGCATTTTCAGCAATCAGTTGTTACTCAACAGGAAGAGCAGGAGGAGCCAAAACATGGATTTCTCGTTGAAGAACCACATCATCATTTTCTTCAGATAAAGTAAAGACTTGCTTTTGGACACTATTATAAGTTCTTATTACATTATCAGCATTGAAAGATATTATTTCCTCAAAGTTAACATGTCTATAATCTATGGGTATAGCCGTTGAATTCAGCTTTACTCTCTCAGGGGTACGGAAATCATTGTCGCGAAAATGTTTATTGCAGATCATCATTCTCCATTTGGCAGCTTTCTCATCAATTCCTAAATAATCATTTTATTTTCTGCAATAGTAGTAATTTTTCATGTTATATTTATGGGCAATTCTTTGGAACCGATTTGTAGTAATCTTGCATGATAATTTTGCCGTAATGCTTGCTATTAGATTGTGACAAAATTACTGTAAGATTTAACAATATAATAATTATAAATGGGAGGATTCCAATTTAACTATAAAAGGGACAACTATAGTAATACTATAAAGTAATTATAAAAGGAACAATTACAATTTTAGCACTATTTCTATAAATTAACAATAATGATATACCTAAATTTCGTTAGAACATCGAACACATGCTAACACGTCAAAGATTAAAATTTTGTCAAAATATAATAAAAAATCACTCCACACTTATAAAAATAAAATTTAAAATAAAGAGAAAACATTCTCGTACATCGATTCACTGTCAACTGAAAAGAAATTTAATCATCTTACAAAGTCAAACCAGGAAACACGTGAGAGAAGTCAACGAACCAAAACATCAACACACTCTTAAATGAGGTACAAGCAATATTGATTTTATTATTTTCTCTATGGACACGAGTCCATACGTCTAAGTAAAGGAAAGAATGTTTTGTTTAAGGTGAAGATATCTTCCTTTCTGTTGATAGTGGAATGATTTGTTTTTATATGGATCATTTCAGATATTCGTCTTTTTCTAAAATTAGGTTCATTATCCAAAATTTTTGTATTTTCCCACTCAAAATCATGATTAAAATTTAAACGATGTCGATAGACCACAGAATTATCATTTACTTTTTTATGTTCGTTGATGCGAGTTTGTAGTGATCGCCTTGTCTCTCCTATATAAGTTGCTGGGCAGTCTTTACAATCAAACTTATATACGACATTCGTTTTATCCCATTTTTAAGTTATATCTTTTCCTAATTTTATAATAGAATTAGAGTTTTTGTTAACGATGGGAATAGAGGTACAATTAAATTCCCTAAGAACATTTGACAACTTAAAGAAATATTGTTAAGAGAGTGAATCTATCATTCGGAAATTATTACTAATATTAAAGTGAAAGAATTTAACAATCATCCGAATCAATCTCAAAATAATTCTTTTAAGCTCTTGAGTTTCATATGTATCGACAGCACAGCCATCCTGAATACAGAAACCTGCTTTTTCAGAAAATATTTTTTCAAATTAATTAATAATTTAAAATTATCAAAGAACTCAGAAAAAAATATACAAAATTAAAATAATAAAATAAAAATTATGTATGAAAAAAATAAAAGTTAAAAGTAAAAGAAAAAATAAAATTAGTTTAACAATAAATAAATAATTATCTTACCAAAAAATAGTAATTAAAATAGACGAAGACTTAAATTTTTATGCCCTGACGATGGAGTAGAGTCTGGAGTTATAGAATTATAATGGAACTTAATATTTAAAATAATTTAAAAAATTAAATTGAAAAATTGTTTACATATAAATGACAAAAATGGTGAAAATATTCAATAATAACATTAGTAACAAGTTAGTACAAATTTAAATATTAATTTAATAAAAATAATAATTTTGGAACAAAAAAATTTTTTTGTCCTACCTGCACGGAAAGTATGTCATTTCGGGCAGTTAGAGCGGGCGCAAAGTAACTCATTACCACCCAGGAGTAGGGGAAGCTGGCGCAAAATATTTTGCGCCCGCTTCCCCTACCTTCGAGCAGGCAGAAGAGTATTTTGCGCCCACATGTTAATTATTCGATTTTCTTCATTAAAATATGATATTTCCGAGTTTTTTATGTTGACTATAAAAATGCAAACATTTTCAACTAGTTTTATTTTGTCTAGAAAAATGTGCAATTTTTTTTCGATTTTCTCTAAAAAAAATTATGACACATTTGGTTTTGTTCACATTTCGGTTATAAAAATTGGCAATTACTATATTTCCAGAATACATTGTTGTCTTATTTCTATATTAAAACTTCTATCATTACACAGGTTTACAAATTAAAAACTTTTTTTTGCCAATCGAACAAAACATTTTTTTTCGATTAGTAGGTGTTTTCTGAGTAAGAAAATCATAGTTTTAATTTTTTTCCCTCGTGTAGTTTTTGGTAGCTTTAAATTTTGTATTTTTGAGGAGCGACGGCACTTAAATTTTTAGTTTACTACATTTTTAGTATACTTTTCAATATTTACAGCAAACATGCAAATAGTGAAATTAAGTTAAGTGATAAAGTTACTAAAATCACATATCAAGAAATTCTAGAGTTGATGAATTCGAATACAATGTCAAATATCAAAATTTCAAAATGGTGGATCGAAAATAGCTGACAAGTTTTTTTAAAAATCGATCAAATTTATGACAATTTCGTTACTTGTGGTTTTTCGGTGTCGCTGATGACGAGTCTGATGTCAGATTTTAAAAATTAAAAATGGTGGCTTCAATATAGAGGACGAGTTGTAGCTCTCTGATTACAAATTCGATGTCATATTTTAAAAATTCAAAGAGGTGGATTCAGTCTGTGCGAACATATTTTAAAAGTTGAAAGATAAACTCATGAAAATTAATACTTTAGGGTTTCTGGGGTCTCTAATTCCTATACCAACGTCGGTTTTAAAATTTTTAAATTGATGTTATGTTGATGGAAAATAAAAACCTTACTCTCATTGCAATAAACTATCTTAATTTTTATTTTTTTTAATTACTTGTTTTTTAAATTAACATTGTATATGAGAGGCGAGGGGACTTACATCAAAAAGCACCCCGAAGTTCTTAATTACTTGTTTTTTAAATTAATCTTGTTTGTGAGAGGCGATAAGACTTACATCAAAAAGCACTCCGAAAGCTTTGACATCCGCCATGTCAGATCGGGCATTTTAAATTTTGACAAACTGACATCAGATTTATAATCAGCGACTCCAAAACCCCCCGAGTAACAAGTTTTAAGCGAATCCGATCAATTTTTAAAAAATTCATTTGCCATATTGGATTCGGAATTTTGAATATTTAAAAACTAACATCGGATTCGTAATCAGCGACCCCAAAAACTCCCGAGTAATAAGTTTCAAGCGAATCCAATTAAATTTTGAGTTTTGGCCTACCTTACAGATAGACACTACCGTAAAAATCATTTTTTTAATCAGGGGGTCATGAAACGTAAAGATTCGCCAAAATTAGACATTACTCAAAATCGTACAAATCTAAGACTTTCTTATTTTTGACCTACGAAAATTTTTGTTACCACTTTGCACATAGTATTCAGATTGTTTATAAAAATTATTTATAATATTGTTAATTAACATCAGATAACAATTTTTTTGTTGAAGCAACATTATTTTATTTAAATGAAGCATAAAAGTTAATATAAATATTTTTAGCCTTTTTTAAAATTATTTTTCCAAATTTTAATATTTTGGTTGCCATTTTTGAGGCGCCGTTTTGAAATTTGAGAAAATTTATTTTCGGTATCATGTCTATTTGATAGTCATAATATTTTAGTCACGATATTTTCATATCTCAGATTTTTTCCAAACCGATTTCGCTTAAATAATCTGATTTTAAAGAAAAATACACTTAAAAGCGTATTTTTTTGATTACACAATTATAACTTTTCACTATAAACTCTATCTCCCGATTTTTCGGAATATCGTAACTCGTTAAACGAAAAGCTCGGACTTGTATTAAGAAATACCGACAGTTGGGACTAAATGGGTTAATAGAGTATGTAACATATTATTAGAAGACTTCTTGTCTAAGAATCTGAGAATTTCAGAATAGTTTAACGTAACTGAGGTCAGAATTGAACAACAACACTGAAAAATATGATGTAACGAAACTTATTTTTTAAAGTATTATTTATTTTTGAGAATACAAAACAAAAAGGTATCTACTATATTTTATACATACCTGGGTAAAATCAGACCAGCTTTCGAAAATTGTAAATATATTCCTTGATTAAACGAATATTCACCAATAAAAATATAATAAAGTATATGTAGTATAATCCCAACGAAACCTATGATCATTATTGGAATTGGATGATGCATTGCATCTAAGTGATCAATATGGATTAATTTTTGAACTGCTTCAATTAGTATAGAGAAACAGAAAGAAGCAACAAGAACACAGCATACTAACATTATTACAATGTCAATTCTTGCCCAGCCAAACGTACTTCTTATTTGTCTATCGGAAGATGATTGCTGAAATACATGAAACATTAAATTTCTAAAAATGAAAAAAATAATACATTTGTGTCATGAAAACCTTAATTTCAACTACACTGTTAAGGAGACATACATATTTCGCAAAAAATGAACAACATTTCGTTAACTTCATGCTGACTAAATCCACATATCAAATTATATTGCTGAAATCTCTCGGATACCCGAGTAAATTCGGGTTCTTATAATTTTTGGGTAACTGATTGAATTCAGGTTCTCGAAAATTTCGGGTACCCGAATTTTTAGAAAACACGAATGCATTCGGATACCCGATACATCGAGAAAACTCGAGCTCGGACCGACCCGAAAAAAATTCAGCTCGACACGACCAGGCTTTTCGGGCGTTTTGCACACCTCTAGTAATTTTATATGTAAGTTTACAATGATCTTAATCCTTTGTTTCACACATTTTTCTTTTTACATAAAAATACTTACCCAGGAGGTTTGGGGGTAGCTGAATACGAATTTGATGTCAGTTTTTAAAAAACAACTTAATTCGCCTAAAAATAGTGACTCAGGGTTTTTTTTGATCGCTGAATCGGGGATTACTTGATTGCAGATTGTCTGTTACATTATTTGTATATTATGATCATCTTTTATTTTTATTCAAACTACATAGCACAATTTCTCGCTGTAAAGTGGTTACTGATCTGAGTATTGCAAGTCGTGTTTGTTGACACTACGCAGTTTTCGTATTGAGAACAAAACAAATATATGCATTTGTGTAATAGCTGAGAGAATAATAAAGAAAAAATTCTTTAAAAAATAAAAAAATTATTTTTATGGTTTTCAAACAGTGACATATAAGCGTGGATTCATTCAAAAAAAGTCGTTTTATTTTTTTTGTAGTGTTGTCATTACATTTTGTGATTTACTATCTCGTTTAACCAAAATCCTGCATCGCATAATGTGTTGCTGTTTTTAAAAAATGACTGTCATTTCCGGTTATGGGGACATTTATGTTAAAGAGGCTCTACCTTCTGACTATAATGTGGACTACTGTCTTATTTGTCAAAAATTTGTGCCACGGAAATTGACAGCCGCAAACTCCATTGAATGCAATAAATATAGTCGTTTAGTGCATTAGAAGTGCGTTATGATATGCGTGCCAGCTACTTCACATGCAAGCATTATGCTTCTGTTGGCGATGAGTATAGTGTGAAAAGGTGTCATTATTTTTGTTCTTTATACCGTAATCTCTTTCAAAATTTTTTTTTCTTTAATTTTTTTTAGTTTGAAAAATACGTAGGAGAAGGAGTTCAACATTTTTATATATACCACATTAGTTCTGAAAATGTTTTGGGTTGTGAAATATAAAATTAATTTTTAAAGTATGATACGTCAAAACAAGAAAACTTTTTAAAATATACCTAACGTTCTACGTTTTAAATTAGTTTCATAAATAAATGAAAATTTGGATGAGGATAAGTCAATGAGCCTACTAAAATCTATATGTATTTAGAGAATAATTTATTTAAAAACTAACAAGAAAGAAAAGAGTTGACAAAAATACAATGAGTATGATTAGAATTATAGATATTAGTTAAAGAATAACGATTACTGGTGGTGTGATGATTATCTGGTAATCCAATCTCAATGGTGTTGAGCAGTCGACGTAAAGGGGCCTTGGACTGTTGTTCTTAATAGTTTGGTATTAGTCCTCTTGTTTACACTAATGAGATAGAGTATTGTATTGTGAAAATATTGAACTGATGCACAATTAATATTCTGATTATGTCATTCTACATTACTTTCCTTCTTTCTTGTAGTAGAGCTTGTGGTAGGTCGTCTAGCTGATGCATGATCTTTTTTCTTTTTACATGGTTCAAAATATTGCTCTTCTTTCCTTCGTATGTTATAATTTATAAATTTGTTTAGATATATATAAGATATATAATACTATATATAGGTAAAATTAGAAAGAATTAAACATGTAAATATTATAGTTAAATTAAGTGTATGTGAAGACCAGACTTCTGCCAATCAATGATATTAAAAACAGACGATTCAGATATTGCAGTAGGAGAAATTCAATCGCAAGAAGTAAATAAAGATCAACCAGTAGCCGAATATGACATTAACGTGTTCTTTAAAGCAAGTACAAAAAACATCAACGCTGACGCCTTATCCACAAATCATATTGAGGACATTATTGAAAATAAAGCGCAAAGAATAAAAACAGAAGAAATTCAAGAAACTCAGGAAAATATTACTCAAGAATATATTAATAAGTAAGGACAAGAAAAAATCAAAGAAAAATTTAAAGAATACTTAAATTTGTATCAAGTGAAAATAATTACTCAAATTTGGAGGTAAAAAATCTCCGCCATATTAAAAAAATGTTATATAATGAATGCTGCAAAACAGAAAATTACGATACACGTAGTAAAGCTGGTAATGTTGTTACAAGAAATCAACCAAAAATACAAGAAAACAATAATAAAAAAATAAATACAAGGAAACAAAAATCAAGAAACACTGCAAATTCATGAAGAAAAGAAGAATTAAGAAATTTAAGCAGAAGAAGAAGAAGCACATAAAAAAAGGATATGAGGTAGACCAAAGAAACAAAGCACACGTTTTAATACTTCCTTAAAAAAGAAGAGAGGAAGTCCGAAAAAGTTAAGCATTACAAAGAAAAAGAAATTTTATAACAAAGTTTATACTGCTGAAATTAAATCTTATCCTGAGTATATTAAACACAAAACAAAATTGAAAAAAGGCAAAGAAATTGATCAAGGCTATGAAACCTCCAATTATGAAGAATCAGTAGCAAAAACTTTAAATAATTGTGTTAACAAATTATAAAATAATAACACAAATTTTAGAAAAGTTATCATTTAAATAAACAAATTAAATCTTACTTCTTACAATTTAATAACAAAAGGACATTATCATATTTCGCACAGTATTAACAAATATATTTAATTTAATAAAGAAAACTTTTAAGTCACTTATTGTATTAAACTTGATGTGATTTAATCGTTTAATAATTTCTAAAACAATTACATAAATTCTTTAATACATTTACACATTGTTGGATAAAAAATTTAAGAGAATCCATATATCGAAATATTTTATACTAAGAAAATATCTGACATAATAACATTGTAAAATAAAAACAAATGGGATCATAAAAAAGTGACAAAAAGAAAATTAACAGAAATAATGCTAATAAAATTAAAACAAAAATATGATTTTAACGAAAGAAAATAAGCAATAGATATTTGAAGTGATAAAATCCAATTAATTTAATGGAGCAATTCTTGTGAAAAATGTTTCGGAAGATATCATGTAGCATAAAATTGCCAAAATTACAAACAAAAAAATAATAAAAATTATAAAGATTAAGACAAATAAATTTAAATCGCTATAAAATATACAAAAAAATAAACAAGTAAAATATATTCATGCTATCTTCTAAACATTTAGTTATATATAATAATTATTAACTATTTTATCAATTAACAAAAATTATATCTATCTTAAAAATTGCGTGTGTAAAAAAATATAAAAAAATAAAATAATAAAAAAATAAACAAAAAATATTTCATCTACAAATGTATGTTTCACGCCAAACTTTAATACGATTGTAAAAAAAATTTTTTAATGCAAGAGTTAGAATTTGGAAATTGTTCAATTTTATTTTTCAATTTCCAAATTTCTGAAAGGGGAGGTGTTACGTCATCGTAACGTAGTTTTCAATATTAATAATAATAATAATTATGGGAATAACAACAAATAGTTGTTATTAACATATTACACTGGGTAGCAAAAAGTGATCATGTTGTGTTTAGTTCAAAATTTTTGTGTTTATTGAAAGTTTGGGTGTCAGTAAAAAAAATAGCAATAAAATTTTTTAAAATTTATTCAAAGCCCTAAAATAGGGGTTTGATATATTAAAAAACAGTGTTTTTGCAATTTTTGAAGACCTGTAAAAAGAAAATGGGAAGACATAAAAAGCTCTAATATGTCTTAAGGCGGTGTCAAAGTCGATGCGATTTTCCTATTGAAGCTCAGTGAAAAAATCCAATCGAATTTGACACCGCCTTAAGGGGATCACAAATACCGACAATTCAGATCTAAAATGGATAAAAATCTGCAACGACCGTTTCTTGAAAAATATAAAATATTATGAACTATAAATTTGACAAACTCACTTTTTAACATAAATACACAGAATGAGTATTTTATTTGTTGTCAAAAGACCTGTTACACAGGAAAACTGTTCATATTTAATTTCTTATAAATAATTTTTTTTCAATAATTACAACAAATAAAATACTCATCCTGTGTATTTATGTTAAAAAGTCAGTTTGTCAAATTTATAGGTCATAATATCTTATATTTTCCAAGAAACGGTCGTTGCAGATTTTTAGCCATTTTAGATCTGCATTGTCGGTATGTGGGATCCCCTTAAAGGAAAGCTCAAATCTTTCTTTTTAAGGCGGTGTCAAAGTCGATTGGATTTTTGCATTGAGCTTCAATGGGAAAATTGCATCGACTTTGACACCGCCTTAAGCACCAAAACTGAAAAGTAATGTAAAAATTGCAGGGGACGTGTATTTACCGAGTACCCCATTTTGAATTTTCGAATACACAGGGAAATTTGGGTTTAAAAAGAGCCAGACTATCAAACGATCTTCAGTCTTAAAAATGTAATCGTCAGTAGTAGTTACCTGGACTATCAGTCTTAATTTTTTATCACTAGCGCCTCCGACGGCCTTCGGCCGTCTCCGTTGCTTCTGTACTATGCTTTTCTTAATTTTTAAAAATTTGCTTTTAATTAAACTGAAAATAATAATATTTAATATGATTAAAGAATTTTTATATGTATACAATAAATTTATTTGTGTTATAAAATTTATTTATACATTTAAAAATTCAGTTATAATCATGCAAATATATTACATTTACTCAATTTTAAGTTAAATACATTATTTAATATATTTTTAAAAATTATTAAACAGTTAATAATAATCATACAAACTACTTACATATTTTTAATGAATTTAATTTTGCACTGTCAGGGTGCGTTTATACGCCTGTTAAAAAAAATTTACCGAACAAAACAATTTGATTGGTTGTCCAGAACTTTTCTGATAGAACCTGTCCTGTTTCTCTTGAGTCTGGTTGTGGACAACCAATCAAATTGTTTTGTTTGGTTGTGTTTACATGTTTACATTCCAACGGAAGTTTTTTGGAGTTTTCATATATTCTTCTATCCTTGTTACATTCATTGCTTAATGCAAGACGCATTCTTAAAACGCAATCGAGTAAAGAATATCTTAGTTCCTCATCCATATTTGTTTCCTCGTTTAACTGTTTAGGATAATTTTTTAAACATTTACCATTCTTATCCAGACACCAATCTCCACAGAGACCATGAATCATATTAGCACTAATAATATTATGTAACCGCTGATTTTCTGTAAGATGTGGTATTTCAGAAGAAATAAACTTATCGACAGTTTCTAGTGTTCGAATTTTTGAATTTGGTTTTAAATTTATTAACAAATGAACATCTGGTAATCCAAGTTTTTGATATTCTACAACATAAACCTAAGCTTGCACTTCACCAAATAAATTCTTTTTAACTATTATATTTATTAGTTCTTCTTTTTTTAATTCAAAAACTCGAGCCATTAAATCAGGTCTATCTGAAGCAGTCTGACCTTCTAAAAGATTTTCTGTAATTTCTTTCCACTTTGGATTGCATGTCATAGTAATAAATAAATCAAGTTTACTAAATTTTCGTACTATCGTCATTGCATCTTGATAATTTTGTTGCATATTTCGCGGAGAACCTGGATAAGTTGAAGGAAGAATAACAACTTTTCCAACACGATTATTTGCACTTTTTGCTGTTTGTTCTAAATGCTGTAATAGATTTTCATATGTATCAGCTTTTAACTGTTTTTGATTTTTTTTAAATAATTCATTTTTTCCTTCTTAACCTTAACATAGTTATCAACAGTCCACTGTTGAAACAGACGACGTCCCATTAAAATGGAATTTGGCTCATTATGTGTAATAGCCATTCGATGTTTAATGTAAGCATTTCTGGTAACTCTACGATTACTACAAACCATTTTCATATTATCACTCCAGCCTTTTGTTCCATGAGGATAGAACAATGGATAAGTCCAGGGTTCAACACTAGCGTCCATTGAACTAACATACTGTAAGTGTTTTGTACCAATGTTGCGAATAGTAACGTACGATTCCAGAATTTCACCATCTGCAGTTGTAAAAAAAATTGCAGCAACTTCATTAACTCTTTGAAAGTTGTATCGTCTTCTATCTTGGCCTTTTTTTAATGAGAACAACAATTGTAATTCTGGTTCTGTACCATTGCTTTCATTAGTCATTATATCTAATTCATCTTTCATCATTTGATACGCATTTGCGAAAACATTGTTTTGTAGCATTGCATTGTAAATAGCTTTTAAGATGTCTTCATTTAATGTAGAATTCATTTTCATTCTACACTCTGTAGCTTCGTTGGAATCAACAATAAAAAGTTGACCAAAACTTGGCATATAATTAATAGCAGGGGTGCTATTCTGTAACTTCACATCACATTCACATCACTTTCACTCAACTTTCACTTCACTTTCACTTTACTTTCACTTCACTCCACATTCACTTCATGTGCGCTTCACTTTCACTTAACTTTCACACAATATTCACTTCACTGCTATTTTACATTCACTTTACTTTCACTTCATGTTCACTTCACTTTCACTTCATGTTCACTTCAGTTTCACTCAACTTTTACTTCACTTTCACTTCACTTTTACTCAACTTACACTTTACATTAACTCAACATTCACTTTACTTGCACTCTACTTGCACTCTACTTTCACATCACATTTACTTTGCATTCACTTCACTGTTATTTCACATTCACTCCCAATTCACTTCACGTTCACATCACTTTCACTCTACTTTCACTTCATATTCACTTTCACTCTACTTTTACTTCACTTTCACATTCACTACACTTTCACTCTACTTTCACTTTACATTTACTTCATTTTTTTCATTTTTTATGAAGTATTCAATGAATATAAAGAGCCACGGATAAATAAGGTAAAGCTTTAAGAAGATTTTTGAGATCCAGATATTTGTTTTAACCAGTAAAAGCAGTACTTTAATTTGGAGAGAATTAAAAGATAAGTGTAATCACACATAAGGTAATACTATACTTTAGAAGGCACATAAAAGACTAAATTTTTAAGATTTTTTTCTTAGCTCTTATATTATAAATATGTAAAAAAAACTTTTTTGGTTATCTTAGTACATACTTAGAGAATAAAAATAATTGTTTGTTTTTAATTTTTATGTAATATCATAATCTGCAGATAGCAACAAATTCAAATCTCCAAAAAGTTAATAGTCGAATAGCGAACAGTTTATCTCAGAATTTACAAATGCAAAACGAAAAATCCAAACTGATTTTTATAAAGGAAAGTATCTTGTATAGAAATCCATTATCATTTTTCACGTCGGACACTGTTGTAAACATTACACCACTGCTTTTACTGGTTAAAACAAATATCTGGATCTCAAAAATCTCCTTAAAGCTTTACCTTATTTATCAGTGGCTCTTTATATTCATTGAATACTTCATAAAAAATTAATTTTTATTTTTTACAATGACTTTTAACACTTTAGTAATTAAATGTGGAGTGAATGTGGAGTAAACGCAATGTGAATGTAAAAAGAATGTGAAGTAAATGTAAATGTGGAAGTGAAGTGAAAGTGAATGTGAAGTAAATGTAAATCTGGAGTAAATGTTAATGAAGTGAATATGAAGAGAATGTGAAGTGAAAGTAGAGTGAAAGTAAAGTGAATATAAAAGTGAAGTGAAAGTGAAGTAAAAGTAGAGTGAAAGTGAATGCGAAGTGAAAGTAGAGTGAAAGTGAATGCGAAGTGAAAGTAAATGTGAAGTAAAAGTAAAGTGAACGTGAAGTTAATTTGGAGTGACAGTGAAGTGAACGTGAAGTGAATTTGGAGTGAATGTGAAGTAAAAGTGAAGTAAAAGTGAAGTAAAAGTTGAGTGAAAGTGAAGTGAAGTGAATGTGAAGTGAATTTACAGAATAGCACCCCAGGATATAAGGATGTATTAATTTGATAATAAATTTGTCCTTGTATTTTAAAACAGAAAGGTCCTGTAGAGGGATTCTGTTTAGCACTAGTGCTATGTAGCGCTTTTTGCTATTTAGCGATGAAATTAGAAAATAAAATTTTTAATTTGTTAATGATAATTAGACTGATAATATTCTAATATTATTTTTATTTGAAAAGTAATGTAAGATTAAAGAAATAAAAGTAAAATAAATGTAGTTCTACTATATAGCGATTTGGCAAGGATATGTTGTCAAATGTAGTACTCCGAATTTTCGAAATGGAGGAATGGGGAAATTTAAATTCTCTTAATTTTTCATTTTTAAGGTGCGCTGGAGTAAAAACAATTCTAGTCCTAATAATTACCCAGATTTGGCTATAATTATTTAAAAAATTAAAATCTTTATTGAAATTCGTAACGGATACACAAACGATATAAAACTTTTTTTTGTAAATTTAAAACATATTTTCACCTTAATTTTCTAAGGTTAAATGTTTGTAATCGCTATGATAGCGCAAAGCTTTGTAGACACAGAATTTAACTGTAAACAATTGATGCTCGTAGCAATTTGACAACATATCCTTGCCACATCGCTATATTGTAGCACTAAATTAATTTTTATTTCTTTAATCTTACATTACTTTTAAAATAAAAATAATATTAGAATATTATCAGTCTAATTAGCATTAACCAATCAAAAATATGTGTTCTACTATTTCTCAATAGCAAAATGCACTATATAGCACTATATGGCGCTATATTTCAAATGCTTGAACATAGCTTCTACAATTAGTTAGTACGGTGTTACTTAACGTTGTGCTTGACAGAATCCCTCTACTGGTCTTCTATTATTAAATTAGCTTTAAAAGAAGCAAAGGAAAATGAATTATTATATTTACGTATGTTATCATTAAAGGGATTCGATAAGACATGCGTACCATCGAATAATTGTTTCAAAATTTCCGGTGGTTCTGGTAATGCATCCAACGCTACTTTGCCATGACTGCAGCAGTCATTAAATGAATTTCCGTTGTTACTTACTTTTTTTGCACAAAAATGTTTAGCATTGTAATGAATGCATAATATATCCATCTTATCAAGATAATGGTCTGAAATGTTTCTCAAATAATCATCTTCGTTGGAAACTTCATGAATATAACGCAAAGAGCCTCGGCAAAAAATGCCCCTTTTTCGTACCTCGAATTTTGAAACTTTTTTTATGCCAAATGGTTGCATATGATGACCCAATAATCCCTGCAAAATTTCAAGATGAGCATGTGCCCCCCTTTCCGAAATACAGGGGGTCAAAGGGGGCCATGTCCAAAAATAGAATATGCAATATAATCGAATAATAATGTTAAAAAAAACCAGACAAAATGGTTCCCTTAAAATTTTCGTCTGCTGATTACGAATCTAAAGTCCGTTTTTAAAAATTCAAAATGGCGGACATAATATGGGGGACGACATTTTTAAAAATCGATCCAATTTACTTGAAACTTGTTACTCGGGGGTTTTTGGGGTCTCTGATTACGAATATGATGTCCGTTTTTAAAAATTCAAAATAGCGGATCCAATATGGCGGACGACATTTTTGAAAATCGATCCAATTGATTTGAAACTTGTTACTCGAGGGTTTTTGGGGTCGCTGATTACGAATGTGATGTCCGTTTTCAAAAATTCAAAATGTCGGATCTAATATAACGAATAAAGGCAAGGTTTAAGGCTAAATTCAGCTTGCAAAGGCCAGATGTAATAATTTTGAAACCATCTAAAGTAAGATGTAATATTCCAATCAACAAAGATAATTGATTAGAATCCAACCAATGAAGGCAAGATGTAATCAACAACCCGATCAGCAAAGATAAGAGATAATAATCCAACCAACAAAGGTAAGATGAAGTTATCCAACCTATGAAGGCAAGATGTAATCGACAACCCGATCAACAAAGATAAGGGATTAGAATCCAACCAACAAAGGTAAGATGAAGTTATCCAACCAATGAAGGAAAGATGTAATCAACAACCCGATCAACAAAGATAAAAGATAATAATCCAACCAACAAAGGTAAGATGAAGTTATCCAACCAATGAAGGCAAGATGTAATCGACAACCCGATCATCAAAGATAAGTGATTAGAATCCAACCAACAAAGGTAAGATGTAGTGCTGTTTCCTTAGTCTTCTGTTTGCATGGATTGTGGTTATTCCTTTGGTATATCCATCACAAATTCCAATTCAAAAATGTCGTCCGCCATATTGGATCCGCCATTTTGAATTTTTGAAAACGGACGTCATATTCGTAATCAGCGACCCCAAAAACCCCCGAGTAACGATTTTTAAGTAAATTGGATCGATTTTTAAAAATGTCGTCCCCCATATTGAATTTTTAAAAACGGACTTTAGATTCGTAATCAGCAGACGAAAATTTTAAGGGAACCATTTTGTCTGGTTTTTTTTAACATTATTATTCGATTATATTGCATATTCTATTTTTGGACATGGCCCCCTTTGACCCCATGTATTTCGGAAAGGGGGCACATGCTCATCTTGAATTTTTGCAGGGATTATTGGGTCATCATATGCAACCATTTGTCATAAAAAAAGTTTCAAAATTCGAGGTACGAAAAAGGGGCATTTTTTGCATAGGGCTTGCCGAGGCTCTTTAATAAGTTATTAAAGACAACTTTTTAGAAAACTGAAATTTGCGAAAATCAGTACACTATTGTATTCGAGGTCGCTGATTACGAATCCGAACTCAGATTTTGAAAATTCAAAATAGCGTATCCAAAATGGCGGACGACATTTTCAAAAATTTATCGATTTCACTTGCAACTCGATACTCGGGGGGTTTCGGGGTTGCTGATTACGAATCTGAACTCCGATTTTAAAAATTTTAAATGGTAGATCCAATATGGCAGATAACATTTTCAAAATTTTCAAAATTCATCGGTCTCACTTGAAACTCGATACTCGTGTGTATCAATTTGGAAGTTCCAATATGGCGGACGCAATTTTAACAAATTTATCATATTCACTGAAAATTTGTGACTTTTAGTTTATTGATGTCTTAAATTAAAATGTAATGTCGGTTTTGAAAATGGCGGATCCAATATAATAACCAGTAATTTTGAAAGCTAACTGAATTTATATTTAAATTCTGTTAGTCAAAAATTAAAACTTCAATAATCCTTCTATGAAATCAGTAGATATGCAAATTAGGTAAAGAGAGACATTTGAATGTTGTTTGTCTTTGAAAGAGGAAGAAACCAATAGCGTTAGATTTTCTGCGTTATGAACAGAGAGCGAATTATGTTATTATTACCGAGAGAAAGAAGAAGACAGAAAATCTGTAAAGAGAAACCAAAGGTCTCTTCGATTTCCTGGCCTATTGTTCGAAGGGTTCCTTTTAACCAGTGGGAGTCTTTTGTACATGTATATATATATATATATACACACTATGCATTAGTGGTAGGCGAGTAATAAGATTTAAAAACAAAGGATCCCGTACTTGTACTATTGAATTTGGCTCTCAAATTAATTTTTAATGCAACTTTGCAGATTTGTAGTTTTTGACAGTCTGAACAAAAAATGTATACTACAAAACTTAAAATAAAGACGAGTTTTTGAGCTACAGAAGTTCAAAGTTAAAAAAAATCAAATAATGTGTATTAGTTGTTCAAGAATGTTTTGTTGACAAAAATCAATTGAATTCACTTAAAACTTGTTACTCGGGGGTTCTTAGGATTGCTGATAACGAATATGATGTTGGATTTTCAAAATTCAAAATGTCGACTCCAATATAGCGGACACATTGTAAGAATGTCAATTGAATTCTCTTGAAACAGGTTATTCGGGGGTTTTTAAGGTCGCTGATAATGAATATGTATTGGATTTTTAAAATTCAAAATGGCGACTCCAATATGGCAGACACATTGTAAGAAAGTCAATTGAATTCGCTTGAAACTGGTTAATCGAGGATTTTAAGGGTTCATTCAGCAGTTTAAAGAAATAGTATCCAATTCAGCTCGTTAAGGCAAAATCAGTAGACGCTTTAATAGTTTTAGGTGAAACAATTAAATGATTCAATCAATTAAGGCAAGATCAGGGGGTGATTTACTAGTTTAAGTCAAGATAAGTTCGAGTCTTTTTGAGACATTTACTTTTTTTCGTTTCACTTTTATATTTGATCTTATTTTGCATTATTTACAATTGCTGCTAATTCTTTCCTAAATATTATAGTATCTTTCTTTATAGCTATCTTTACCAAGGTAAACTAAAAAACAAAAAACAAGTTTTGTGCGCTTTCTTTACTGTTTTAATATTATTATTATTATAGTTGAAACGTTTTTGTGAATAACTGATGAGTATTGTAGTTTTGAAAACGTCATTTACAATCCATTTCAAGGATTCAAGATAGTAAATGCGATTAATGGTCGATGATAAAAAAATATTATTACTATCAAACCGTCTACTGATTTTGCCTTAACGAGTTGAATCGCATACTAATTCTTTAAACTGCTGAATGAACCCTTAAAATCCTCGAATAACCAGTTTCAAGCGACTTCAATGGACTTTTCTTACAATATGTCTGACATATTGGAGTCGCCATTTTAAATTCTGAAAATTCAACATTATATTCGTTATTAGCGACCCTAAAAACCTCTGAGTAACCAGTTTCAAGCGAATCCAATTGATTTTCTTACAATGTGTCCGCCATATTGGAGTCGCCATTTTGAATTTAAAAAATCCAACATCATATTCGTTATTAGCGATCCTAAAATCCCCAGAGTAACAAATTTTAAGCAAATTTAATTGATTTTTGTCAACAAAACATTCTTGAACAACTAATACACATTATTTGATTTTTTTAAACTTTGAACTTCTGTATCTCAAAAACTGGTCATTATTTTTAGTTTTGTCTTATACATTTTTTGTTGAGAAGGTCAAAAACTACAAATCTGCAAAGTAACAAGAAAATTGGCTGAGAGCCAAATTCAATAGTAAAAGTACAGGGTCCTTTAAATAAGATTAAATGATTATTGATATTATTGGAGTTAAAAATTGATATTGGTATTGAGATTGGAATTGAATATTAATATTGGGATTGGTTTGGTATTAAATTTGAAAATTGATAATGGAATTGGAATTGAAAATTGATACTGAAATTGGAATTGAAAATTGATACTGGAATTGGAATTGAAAATTGATACTGGAATTGCAAATTCATACTGGAAAAATTGATTCACTATTCAGATAAAGTAGACGTTTGCTCTAAACAAATTGAAACAAGTAAGTTAGAATTTCACCGACAACATCCGGATAAAAGAAATTTCGAAATTATTAATAATGCAGTAGACTCTTTTCATAAACAAAGTACTGTACAATGTCAAAAAGAATATAAAGAAGGATTATTAAAGAGTAAAAATTTGTCCAGAAAAGTTAATGATTCAAATGCTGATAACACAAATGAATCAAATCCCACAATAATGAATATACATGATAGTGTGGAGAAATCAATTTCTTTATTCAAAACTATCCCAAATAGTGCAGCAGAAAATCAAAGAAATTATCGAGCCAGACAAAAATTGAAAAGAAAAATTAATAATATAAATAATGTAGACGAAATAGATGTTTCGTTTACGAAAATAAAAAAGAGTAAGGCAGAATACAAAAAAAATTTAGAGAAAAAATGAAAATAAAAAATAAAATGAAAGAAACTCTTTGTTTGCTGATTCGAAAGAGGAAAATTCGAATCAATCTATTGATTTAATAAATACATTTAATACACAAAAATCAATTGTTTCTCTGTCAACCATAGAAAATGACAACGTTATTTATAAATCAAATGTTAATGAAAATTATATGAGAAAAATGAATTATTATTGTATTTATTGCCAAGCGAAGCATTTTAAAGATGATATTAATAAGAGGGTGGTAAATCTTTTAGATAGTAAAGATGAAAAAATATATAAAAGTATTGAATTGACTGAAAATTGCGATAATGGAAAATTTACTGAAACTTTATTACCAGAATATTTAAATACTCTTTCTCCCCCTTCTTTACCACCACATTAATTACATTTAAGAATTAATTCTGTTATAATGCTTTTTAGAAATCTTAGTATTAATGAAGGATTATGTAACGGAACCAGGTAAATTGTTTTAGATTTATCACATAATGTTATTAAATGTAAAATATTAACGGGAGATAAGAGTGGAAATATTGTTTTCTTACATCGAGTAACTTTATATTATGAAAATTTATATCCATTTACTTTTTAAAGACGACAATTTCCTATAAAATTAGCTTTTGCAATGACCATTAACAAATCTGAAGGGCAAACATTTATATAAGAAGTGATGTTTTTAATCATGGTCGGATATATGTTGTATTATCAAGAGTAAAATAATTTGATTCCGTAAAAATATTTTTAGGAAATATCAGAAGTAATATTGGGATTATGAAAATAATTGAATGTTTTAGTAAAATTATTCTTGTGATAAATATTGTTATTTATGAAAACATTTTAATTTGGAAAACAATTTTATGATTTACCTATAATCGGAATAATCCCATATGTTTGTAACGTAGAAAACGACTAACAAAATATTTTTGATCAGTATTAGATAAATATTATATTGTTAAGAGTATTTTTATTTAATTCTGTAATAGTTTATGCATGTTGTAATTGAAATAACGATGTTTCTAAAAGCTAAGTTTTTTAAATGAAATGTTTGAAAAAGGTTAGCATTATTATTTTAGTGAGTTATAAATAAGGATGGAGATTAGTGAAAAGTAGTAATTTTAGATGATATTTCACAATGTTGTGGTATCGGTATAAAATTGTATTTGTATCATAGTAGTTTATAGTTTAAAGAATTGAATGGGCGCGCGTAGCGCGCAGAATTTGTTCTAGTTAAAATTAAATTATTTTTGTCGCCGTGTAAGCCGTTTTGATGGTGTTCGCTCCCGCTGCGCTGTTTTCGCGTTATACATCAAGTTTAAATTTGAGGTTCTGTTGTTGTTTCTAATATTTATCTGCGTTTCGATGATTTGTTTATGCAGCGAACACCATCAAAACGGCTTACACGGCGACAAATAAAATTTAATATTATTATTTCTAGTAGCGGGCCATTTTTTTCTCAATTGTTTCTTACTCAAAAATGTATTTTATTTCCTGAAGATTTTCGCCTAATTATAATTAGGCGAAGATTTCATTGAAATGTTCAGGAAAGTTTCGCGCTAAACACTTATTTAATCGGGACATTTAAATCTTTACACAATTTCCACTAAACTTTTCAGTTAAATATGCCGAATATTGCAAGTAATTATTTAATAAATATTTAGGAAAATTTCGGTGCTGTGGGGGTAAATAATTTAAAAAACAATAAAAAATATAAATATTTTAAACAAAATATATTTTTAAATTCTACACTTCAAGACGAAAAAACGCCTATTTGGTCTTACGTCAAAATCTCTGTAACTGTCATTTTTGTTGAACGCGACAGTCAGTTTTTTTTTGTTAATTGCTCTGTATGTGTCTAATGTGTTATTTTTATTCTTCGTTTAGCTTAAAAACTGTCTTTTTGTAACCGTTTGCAGTTGTATTTGGTCGTCTTTATTCCAGTTTGTTCTGTTATTGTGAATTAATTAATTATAAGTTCGAAGTGTGGAATTTATAATTCGGTAACCGGAAAATCAGTAGTTGCCATTTTTGTAACGATTAATGGGTAAAACCTGTAAGTAAAAGCAAATATCGTTACAGCGTATGCATATGTATGTATTGATTGTATATGTGTGAGTATACATGTCGTCGGCTGAGAATTATACTGTATCATGTCCATTTGCTGTCAAATCAAGAAAAAGAGGTTCAATGATTATATCATTTATACTTACCTAAGACCTTTTTTATAATTAAAAACTAATCATTATCAATAAATAATACACATTAAAAATGTCATTAAAATAAATTTTAGTTTTTTTAACTCGATATTTCAGCCATATGAGTCTCAAAAACAATATTTTTATTCGAATTATAAGGTTTCATGTCAAAAAGTATTTGCAATTTTTTAATTTACATGGTAAATTGTGTCAATAATTTGTATTTCATGATATTATTATTGAATATTACGTATTGGAGTTAAAGAATTTAATGTAAATGTATAGTTTATCTCATTAAAAATCAATTCAATTATTCTTTTTAAGGTTATGCATAAATATACTTTTTTAAAAATGAATTATACTTACAATTATATTGTAATTAAACATACATTATGCATTTAAAGAAAGTTAATATATAAATAATATTTCATAAATTTTATTTATTTTTATAACGTCACAAGAATAAAACAAAAATTAAGATAGAATAATATTGTTCATCAAAATAGAAAAATTTATTGTTTAAACAGTAATTCGTAAAATTATTTGTCGACTTCGGGCATGTACTTTAACATAGAAAGAATATCCTTTTTCTTGGGATCAGAATTTTTATTTGCTGTTTTCTTTTTTTGGATCCTTTCTTTCTTCTTTTAGAATCATCAGCTGATAATTCCTCAGCTTTGCGTTTAATCGAAAAGACACGTGGCAGAGATGAATTGCTTTGCAAATTTCGTGTTGATAGAGGGTTCGAGAGCCGAAGTTCAGAATGTTGACCACCATGCTCATACTTCAGTGTTATATGAAACGGCATATTTTTTTCGTAAGAAAGACTTTTTACTTTTGTAAATGAAACTTGTTTTCAATTTAGTGGTTTTCCTGCATCTTGATAATTAAAAAAATCTTCCTCTTTCATTTCCAAAAGAACAAGTTTTTTAGAATCCGTTTCACGCAACACGCTGTAAAGAGTAATTGGACTAAAAACTTCTCTATTTCTTAGAGCTTTTTCTATTTTACTGTGTAAACAGTCTAGCTCTTGTACAAGACTATGCCCTGGTTCAGCATATTTTTGTACAATTAATTTCAAATTTAAGTCTGTTAGCAATTTTTCTAGGTATTTTTTAATAGCAAAAGACATCACAGAATTTCTATTTTGAGGTACACATGAGTCCGACCACAGTACAATTTTTTCAATTTCAGGGATACTTTTTAGGATTATATCGATATTTAAAACCACAGTACACAATAAGTTTTTAAATTTAAAAAATAACAGTTCTCATTTTAAAGGTTACCTATTCAGACTTTTCTCCATGAAGTTGTCACCAGCACGAAAAACAAGAAAATTTGGACATGAAACATTATAATTTTAATTTATTATTAATATTAACATTTAAATTATTAATTATAATGGATTAAAAATAGTTTTTTAACAAATTTTTTTATAAAAAATAAAGTTTAATACTTGTTGAATCGAAAGCAATAATTATTTTAAAAAAATTTAAAAATGGACATGATACAGTAAAATTTTAAGCCGACGATGTGTACGTATTGAGTGTATATGTGTGCGTATACATGTGTATGTGCTTAATGTATATGTGTGATTATGCATGTGTATAATTTGAATGTATATGTGGGAGTATACATGTTTATGTATGGAATGTATATATGTAAGTATACATGTGTATGAATTGAGTGCATGTGTGTGAGTATACATGTGTATGTATAGATTGTATATGTGGGGCATTCCACGTCAAGTGATTAAAGGGTCTTTTGGTGTAATGTTTATTTTAATAATTTTTTACTTTTAAACAATTAAACATACCAATTTGACAAAGTACATTTTGGAAAGGTTTTTCCATGCTCTTTCGATTGGAAATAAGCATTTTGAAAAAAAATAATTTTGACCCAAAAAAATCAAAATTATAAATAAATTTCAATTTTTGGGGGGGAGAGACCCGTTTTTGTAACGAAAGCTGAGGTTTAATGTTTAAATATTGACATTGAAAAAAAGGATTTTCTACTCACCGGAGCGCTCTAAACCCGGTTTTTAGCTCCGTTTAGGAGAAAATTCTTTTTTTCATTGTTTAAACATTCTAGTCCCACTTTTTTATTTATATGTCCTTTTAAGAAAAAACCACAGCTTTCGTTTAAAAAAATCGGGTCTCTCCCTTCAAAAAATTGAGTGTATATGTGTGAATGTACATGTGAATGAATTGAGTGTATATGTGCGAGTATTCATGTGTATGAACTGAGTGTATATATGTGAGTATACATGTGTATGTGTTTAATATATATGTGTGATTATACATGTGTATGTGTTTAAAGTATATGTGTTTTGTGCATATGTGTAACATTCATGGGTATGTGTTTTTTGTACATGTGTAAGTGAAATATTTTTAAAGGTAGATAGACAGAATAGAAAGAGGTGTGAGTCGGTCGGTCGGTCGTTCTCTAACTTACAAGTAACATATATCGATAAATATTGGAAACGTATTTTTTTATTATTCACTCTTAGATTCACAATAAATTTTCTATTTCACGATTTATAAATATTTTTAAATATGCTTGGTGGAAAAGTGGGTATATTAATAACCAGCCAGAAAAAAGTTAGACTCCAGTCAAGTTCTGTTTTAAGAGCGGCAATACAAATTGCGATTCTTGCGATGATATCGCAATAATTAAATGTGGTTGGTGCACAAAAATCTATGTGCATAAAACACTTTTTCGCAATTCTCCCCAACAATTTTTCTCATTATTGTGAATTTTTTTAGCATTGCTAAATAATTTTAAATTTTTTTAATTGAAAAATTATAATATATAATCAAAAGGCAATAAAAAAACAAAAACAATGAGTTCTATAATAGTACTGTAACCTCTTCGTGGTAGACCTTGGAAACTACAATTCTAGTAGGCTAATTGCAGGAAAAGCATTGCTAAATAATTTCACATTTTTTAAATTAAAAAATTATAATATATAATCAAAAGGCAATAAAAAAACAATGATAACAAATAATTTCAAATATTTTTAATTAAAAAATTATAATATATAATCAAAAGGCAATTAAAAAAAACAAAAACAATGAGGTCTATACTGCCGTGCAAATCGAAATAAGCGTATCTGCAATTTTTATCAAAATTGAGATAAATGCAGCATTAGCTTTGTTATTACCCTTATTAACTACAAACATGCATAAAAAATTGAAATTCGAACTAAAAACTACCTAATTTTTTAAAAACAATTTACCGTATCTAACAGAAACAGTCACTTTACAATCTAAAAAAGCGTAACTGGATTTTCTCTACTGCAAATGCGCATGTTTATTATTCACACCGTGGTTTGTCAACTTAGTTGACTGTGTTATGTTTATTATAAATGCTTTACTACAGCAAGTATTTATTAATATATTAATTAACTTTTACGTTTAAGTGAGTAAAAATAAATTTTATACACAAAAATATATAATAAGTATAAAATATATTTACTTGTAATTTTTGAAATTAAAGTTCCATTGAATGTTTATAATTATAGGTTATCTTTGAGATTTGTATACTAATAAAATTTGTTTAGGTATTTAATAATTTCAATATAATTAATTAATTCTTCTTTATTTAATAGTTTTTTAGGTTACATAAAAAAATAAATAAAAACGTTTTTCTACCTAATTGACAATTAATTATTTGATACCTATTTTTAATCACGTATAATATTCAAGAAAATTAATTATTTAAAATAGGTATTAATAATAAAGTTTAAGATTAATTTGCTACTTAATTTAATTAATTAATTAATTAAAAATTTTTAAGCACTACAATGAGCATATAATTATTTTCTTATAGATGATTTTTTGCAAATCAAAAAATTACTTGTAAATGTATAGCTAAAATTGATATATAGAGACTATTTATAATAAAATTATAAGTATTATAAATATTATTATTGTTGTAAATATTAAGAATTAAAAATTTGTAACGAATGAAATACTTTCGCATTTTAAATTTCGTAGAATGTAAGTGCATTACGTTCGTGTCTCAATGTAAAAGTATTATCTACGCAAGATACGTTCGATTCGATTTGCAAATGTGCTGTATCTGAAATTGTAAAAAAGCGTATCTGCTAATTTAATATGTTAACAATAAAAATACGTTTTTTTAGTTAAAAAATTAAAAAGTTGAGG
The DNA here is from genome assembly GCA_032872475.1 of Leptopilina myrica (nomen nudum). Classification (NCBI taxonomy): domain Eukaryota; kingdom Metazoa; phylum Arthropoda; class Insecta; order Hymenoptera; family Figitidae; genus Leptopilina; species Leptopilina myrica (nomen nudum). The sequence goes on along the minus strand of CM065462.1, from coordinate 12,787,025 downwards.
TCTTTTTATGCCAAATGCAGTATTATATTTACTATATTCAGTAAAAATAAGAATGCGATACGATAAAACATATTTCTGTTGCTAGCGTAAAGTTGGTAGTCAAGCAGATACGCTTATTTCGATTTGCACGGCAGTATAATAGTACTGTAACCTCTTCGTGGTAGACCTTGGAAACTACAATTCTAGTAGGCTAATTGCAGGAAAAGCATTGCTAAATAATTTCAAATTTTTTTAATTAAAAAATTATAATATATAATCAAAAGGCAATAAAAAAACAAAAACAATGAGGTCTATAATAGTACTGTAACCTCTACGTGGTAGACCTTGGAAACTACAATTCTAGTAGGCTAATTGCAGGAAAAGCAAATTTTTATTTAAATCTCTGACTGCGGATTTATAATTAGCAACCATAGAAATCCCCGGGTAAAGAGTTTCAAGCAAATTCAATCAACTTTTAAAAATAATTCGCCATATTGGATCCGCCATTTTGAATTTTGAAAAACTGAGTGCGTATTCGTAATCAGCGACCCTAAAAACCCCCGAGTAATAAGTTTCAGGCAACTTTAAATGTTTCTAAACTTTCAGTTACATATTTAAATCGCCTGGTAAACATAATGCACATATTCGATGGGTGGGGGGTAGTTTACCCCTAAAAAGCTTTTTCAGACGATATAAAAAATACCTTTCGAATATTTATCGATATAGAATAAGCATACCAAATTTCAAAAGAATCGGTGATTAACAGTTGGGTAGTGTTACTTCTTAATATAATAGAGTGGAAGAGTGCGTGGATTATTGTGATGAACAATTATAATTGTCAATAACAATGATAATTATTAAATTTATAATTATTTTGTATTTTTGTTTTTAGTAACAATTATAATTGTTAATAAAAATGATAACAATTAACATTAAAATTATTTTTTAATAAAATAGACTCGAGGCCGATTTTTGAATATCAAATTGTTTTTAATTATGTTATGTTTTTAAAATTAACAAACTGCCACTTATTTGAAAAAGGACTATTAATTTATTACTTCGTTACTACACATGACCAGAATATTAGTTCAAAATATTTTAATATGATCTCCAGACGAATAATAAAAATAAACAAATTTATTTCAATTGTTATTAACAATATTAGTTGTTTAATTATGATTCTTTTCTATATAATTTTTTTACATGTATACTTTAATTAAGGTTCTTTAAAAAATATATTTCTTTAGTTTGATAAATAATTTTTTAAATTGTTATAAACAATATTACATAACAAATAGTTAACATTTGTTCCTCTGTGCCAAAAAAGTCTTTTTTCTCACATCTATATTTTAAGTAAGGTTTGTTTAAAAATTATACGTCCTTTTTGTTAAATAAATAATTTATTTTAATTGTTATAAACATTATCAATATATTAGAATTAAAGCACTTTATACATGTCGTATCCGCCATTTTGTTTTTTTTCAAAAAATAATATCAGATTCGTAATCAGCGACCTCAAAAACTCCCTAGTATCGATTTTTATTTGAATTAAAGTACTTTATACATGTCGTGTCCGCCGTATTGCATTTTTACATATTGCTTTTTAAAAACTAATATCAGATTCGGAATCAGTGACCTCGGAAACCTCAGAGTAACGATTTTTAACATTATTAAATTACTTTTTGGGGGTTTGGACATGTTTTTGACATTTGAAACCATTGTGCAGAAGCGACTTTTCTATGGCAATCGCACGCCCAGTTATTATAAAGATCAGTACAAAAAAGAAGTTTCGTAAACTGAATCCTACTCTACACAAAAAAATCACCCATATAACTACTATTTTCTTACTGATTACTTAAAAACAAATTAAAATTGAATTTGATAAATAAATGTTTATGAAGTCAAGTTTTTATTATACTTATTCATATAAAAAGTAATTAAACTGATTGAGATTCTTTAATACTTCGAAACCATTTTTCTATAATTTGAGATGTGATACTTTTGTATACCATAATTTAATTTTTTCAATTAGTGTGATTATCCTGGCACATGGTTGGTTACGATATCACTATTTTTTACTTGAATTCAAAAAATGATATTTTCACTGTTCTTTAGGTTAAGGCATGACTAAGACAGTAAGGAATTAATTTTTTTAATAAACAATTATTTCCATAACTTAAGTAGTATATTTACAATTTCTATAAACCACAAATATATAATTTTTTTGTTCTCATGGGAACTTAGGCCTTGGAACATAACAGTTTAAAGTATGTATATAATACTTGCCTTTGATGATGCTATGTAACCAATAAAAGCGATAATATTACAGAGCATGTAATAAGAATGCAGTAGAAGGGTTAGTGAATGTGTTATATAGCTAGCTGTCATTTCCACAATAAAGAATATTGAAGTAGTAAACATAATTATGTATAACTGCACTGGCTTCAATTGAACAATCCATTCCTTAACAGCCATTAAAATTGAAATATATTTCAAAGTCTTAATTCTCCAATTGTAATTATTAGTCTTCCTAAAAAGTAATAAATTTAGAATTTTATTATATTCAATCTTTTTGTCCTCGGACATTCAAGGACAATAATGGTAATGTTTGAGAAACATCATAAAGACAACTAAAAGACGTCTATAAGACATTCTATGTCTGGTTTAAGATTTCCCAATAAAAATCACAATTTATTCCTTCTTCTTTTATATATATGGCTCATTTCATTTAAAAGGTAAAATTCATGTCCCTTGATCAAAAAAAAGTTTTTAGTTAGCACATGAATATTGTTTGGTATATTTGATTAATATGTAATATACTCAAAATTTGTATTAACTTCAAAGAACTTTGAGGTGCTTTAAAACGAAATGATAGACTAAAAAGGTATACTGTCCCTGTCCTCGAGGCACTTGCACTACAATGCCTCCAATAATAAATATATGTATTCTTTTTTGTTAGATTTATACGACAATTTGTTGTAATCTTTAAATCTTATATTTTAAAATTCATTAATTACTTCATATCAAATGCAAAAATATCATTTGGAAAAATGATTAAGAACGTATCACTTATTTTCATATTTTATATTCTGTCAAAATATATTGATATTTAATAAATAACCTCAAAACATAAAAGAAATTAGAATTTTCTGGTCTCCATTATGCAAATTATATAGCCGAACATAGAAATAATTAATTAATTATTATTAGTTGTAATATAGTTGTCTATTAGGGGAGACTGGGGCGAAAAGTTAAATTTTGCATAAATGATTTTTTTTTGCAATATAATCCGCTTGGATGCAAATATTTGTATATCAATATTGTAGGGCAACTTGTCCTCTACAACTTTCAATAAAAAAGTTCCTGATATTTTCGCATAAAATACATGTTTTGTCCTTTTTTGAAAATTTCGTTTTTTTAACTTTTCGCCCCATGCTGGGGCGAAAAGTTAAATTCTATTTTTAGTCTACTAAAACTATTTTCTGATAGGTGATAAGTATTAGGTAAGTTAAAGGATACGTAAACAAGTAATTTAGTAAATAAAAGATCTTTGTTTATTTAACAAAATCTTTAGAATAGTTGTAAAGTTAAAAAATTGAAATTTCAAAAAAAATAAATTTTTTTTGTTTATTTCATGTGAACGGTCTTCTTTTTTGACAGACTACTTGCCCAATGTTAAATAAATAATTTTTAAACAAATAAAACAAAAAAAACGAAAAATAAAAAAATTTAAATACATCTAAAAATACATTTAACTTTTCGCCCCAGGGTGCGTTTTTGGCTTTAACAACAAATTTAAAAAATCTGACTAAAGATATTTAGCAAATACCTTTAGGTATCTCTTCAGGGGAGCCTAATAATGAAGTAAAAAAATCGCGGTGAGGATAAATGCAAAAAATATACTTAAAAGTTGATATTTTCTTTTTCGAAAAAATTTTCAAAAGTAGGTTGAAAAAAAAACTTTTAATATAGACACCACAAAAATTAACAGAATTGTACACAACTCCGTACATTTATTTAGGGTGATAATACCCTTCTATAATTAAAATTACAATGCTCTAACTATTCCCGTTCGAAAGATAATGAATTTTAACGGTTTTGGCAGTTTAACTTTTCACCTCAGTCTCCCCTACTGTTCCGTCCATAAAATGGTAAGTAAATACTTTACATCTCTTATAAGTCAATTATTATCAAAAAGTTTCAATTCTTCAAGAAATCTGACAGCTTGCTTTGCTTTCTGAATAACATATTTATGTTGTAAATCAAAAAAGAGCAAAATGTCCCGTATAATAGCTTTATTTTTATTATGTAATATATAATAATATATATAATTATGTAATATGTAATGTATAATAATACTACATTATGAGTAAAAAAATTAACAATTTAACTTTCCTGCAAACCATAATTTACATTTTAAATAAAATTAGCCGTATACGGATAGTTCTACAAACGAAGGAAAAAACCGTCTCCTGACTATCGTCAGTACTGGCTCGGTACTGGATTTTATTGTTTTTTTCTTAGCACCAAATTAAATAATGAAATTAAAGGAACTCATTAGTTTCAATTAAATTTAAATTAAATAACAATCTTTTTACTTTAAATTAATGTAAAGAATGATTGACCTGTGAGCGGTCAATAATGTACCCTTTTTCTCCTAGGGCTATAATGGTTTCCTTATTGTCTGCTGGGTTATAAGGGGGAACTTAGTACGCGCCTGTACAGGTAGATAAAGTGACCATAATACGCCTGAGTTGTATAAAAGTAGTTATAAAGCTCTCGTTAAAGATAGACATTGCGAAATTAGAGCAATAGAGTACTTTCTGCATTTACTTTATCGTTTAAACTTGCAAATCTAGGATGTCCGCAAACACGACTCAGGCAAGTTACAAAGTTTTCAAATATTTCAAATATAATCTCTTCACCATCATATTAATATTATTATTAAAAAATTTTTTTACAAAACAAATCTAGGAAAGGAAAATTGCAATTCTTGCTTTACAAATATATTCACATTTGCTCCTTCTTTCTTCGAAGGTAAGCAAAAGTGCGATTCACTTGCCCTAAACATATAAACATATGCTTTTTTTTAAATTGATTCTTAGGGGGTACATCATTTAGATAATTTCATTAACTATTTACTATTAGAAAAGCGTGCTGCAAGAAAACGTGAAGTGCAAAGTAAAATCTACAAAAATATTGGCGTAAGAGTTGATCAAGTCTTGCAAGGTCATGGAAGGACAAACACTGGCAATACAGCATGAAGGTGTTTTAATAATCATGAAGAGTTTCTGAAGCTTTGGGCATCGACTTTAAATTGGTAAACAATCTTTTAAATGTAAGAGGCCCCAGATAACAAAATGCTTGTATAATGATAGCATAAGGAGCCGCATACGTGCGAATTAATTCGCACCACGTGATTTCACAGTAACATGCTGATGCGTCATCCATGGACGATCATATGCGTGTCTTGGATGAGATCTCATTTATGCGAGTTAAATGAGATCTCATGCAAGCAGGTTGAATGCGATCTCTATGTCAGTACAACTTAATATTTAAAAAATTTATTTATTAATAAAGTAGGCATAAATAGGAATGAACAATTTTTTTATTTAAAATAAATGAAAATAATACATGAACAAAATAACGCAATGAAAAATATGAAATTAAATAAATTCATTATTTAAACACATTATATTAAAAAGACTAAAGATTATATCCGATATTATATAAAAATATAACATTTAAATAGACTTTTCTAAAAAAAAATTTGGACACAATATACCTTACAAGAATACTTTAGTTTCAGTCTTTGGTAAGTCAAACCTACTACTCTGTCATATTATAATATCACAATAATACGCTAATTCAGAAAAAACGTCGAGATAATTTAAAAAATTTTTAAGAAATTATTCATCAAATGTGCTCTAGACGAATTTCCTTCAGACCACCCTAATATTTATTCAACTCTTTCATAATGAACTTAAAAAAAGTATCAATATTTCTTATATCTTAACAATAATTATTTTTATAAAATGCATAAGAAATTTCACAGTTTATACTCTTATTCTACGCATCAGTTTCAACATCTCCCTCGCCTCAAAATTCACTATTGCTGCCCTCGCTTTCGATGTTTGGATCAAAATCGTCTTCATTTAATAATTCTTCGTTTTCATCCACGTTGTTTTCATTATCATCAGGTTCGCCTTGCAAATTTTTCTCTAATTTTTTTCGATACCGTTGTTTCGTAACTCTTAAGATTTCTTGCATTTCTGCTTTGAATTCTGATTTATTACAAGAAACATTAATGCCATTCCGCTTATTCGCTGCAACTGAAAAATTAAATATATTTTAAAATTTTTACAAAAATAAAGCTCCCTATAAGGAAGCAAAAATAATTATTTATTAAATAATATTCTAAAATACTAATTAAAAAGACCTTACTGAATAAAGTGTTGCTCACTCTGGTGTCACCAAGTTTATGGTATCCTCTTTTCCCATCCCATGATAATTTGCTTATAAGTTCGTCGGTTAAAGTTTGCTTCTCTGCATAATTTAAAAAATCTCGTAATCTTGGAACACCTATTGTTATCAAATGTCGACTCTAAAGTTAAAAATTCGAAGTTTATTAAAAATATTATCTATTTGAATAAATCCATGGTACTATTTGACGTTATCGATGCAAAAAATTTATCTTACTTTCAAAAATTTCAGAGTAATGATAAAAATAATTGTCACTAAATCATAAGCAAAGTAAAGTTTAAGATAAAAAAAATTATTATAAAAGTTTTCTTACCAATGTTTTGCGTAAACTCTTTTGTTCTTTATTATTTAAAAAATCGAACTGCTCAAGTGTATTGATAGGAAAACCAGTAAGAGGCTGATAAAAAGTTTCGTCAAGATTTCCATCTCCAATTTTTGAAAGTGACAACTCGTCAAGAAGTTTATTATTTTGAAGTAATAGCTGCTCATTTTGAAGTATCAGTTTTGCAGTCTGATCGTGGACTAGGCTGCATTTGAGCACAAACATGAAAAATATAATACGAGAAATTCATTAAAAATACGTAATGTAGTTTATATATAAACATTGAAGCCTAAATAAAAATTTTAAAAAACTGTAGGAAAAAACTAAAAAGATAATTTAATGAAACTGCAATTATAAACTTAACAATTTTTTTAAGCTTCTACTTACAATAATGCATTCATCGACTCTTCTAGCATTGACATCAATTTGTCTGCTGATTCCTTGTCAAGTACATCAATCTGGAGTTGACAGCCAGTATCTTCGGTAGTATTATATCTACTAAAAAGCGAAGGATCCTGAGTATTTAAAGAATCGAGATTATTAATAATTGAATTCTTTGGAAATTAATTGCTCTGAGAATGTTTCTCCTTTTCCTTGGTCGTATTTTTTTCGTCGAAAAACGCAGAAACCCGAGATCGCAAACTATTGAATTTATCAGGGTTTGAATTCTTTGAACTATTTGAAGTTAAATCGCTCTGAAACTGACTTTCCTTCCTTTTGGCAGTATTTTTTTCAGCTAAAACTGAAGAAGCTTGATTTTGCGAAGTATCGGTAGTTTGTGTCTCTGAGGACTTTGAAGAATTTTCAAACTCATCACTTAAAGTAGGAGCAAGTGGGGTAGCGATTGATGATTGCGGAAGACTTTTTACTATTTTTTCTGGTTGGTTAGAACAGCTTTTAGATTTATTAGTTTTTACAGCCAATTGTTTTTTTTGAATTATCTTCAGATATTGCTTCAGAACTTTCCGAACTATTAACTTGAATCGTACTTGCTAGTGCCGTTAATTTTGCCTACTGTTGTTTCACATTTGTGGTGTGCTTAGATATTTTTTTCGGAGGTCCACCATCATCATCAGTTGTCAATAGGTTTCCAGGAGTTCTTATATTCCTACCATAAGTGGAAGTTCTAGCTGCTCTTTTCGCTTCACTTTTTTTGCTCCTTTTAGATTATCAAATAGTGACATAATGCTGAAAACAAAAAATATCGGAAACATAATTATTGGAAGGCATACATTTTATTTCATACTAAAACATATGTGCAAGTCCGTATAAAAAGGGCTTATTCTGCAACTATTAAACTTATCTGTATGGGCAAATCTCTTGTAAAATTTTGAGAGATCTTAGAACCCTTAAGGTGAAAAATTCGATTATTTACAGAGTTTCTAAGTTCAGATTGCCCAAGAAGGCTAGAGACAGGAGGTAAAACTTCGGTAGTGGGGATGAGTCAGGAGTCTGTTTGTAACCAGGCGTTTTGTTTCGAAAAGTCGTCGGCGCGATGCTTCTGCACATCACTCACACATTTAAATTTTTCTATACCGTGTGATTCACACATGATAGCTTTTAATTTGAGGTTAACTTTGAAGTGCAATTGAGACACAACGTATATCAAAACGGATACATATATTATATATGATTCAAGTGATTAGTGAATTAAGTGTATTAATTTAGTGTTATTAAAATATTTATAAAATGCCGACGAGTCAAGAAAAAAGATAAACACAACACTGAAAACAAACGACAACTTTTTCATATATTGTATTTGTAGGTTAGATGTGCAGAAGTCTATTGCGCCGGAGACTTTTTTGAAAGAAGACGCCTGACCATACAGCAGCTGAGCGACTCAGAATTGCCATACCCCCACTACCGAAGTTTTACCTCCTGTCTCTAGCCTTCTTGAGATTGCCAAATAGAGAAAAAAAATGAAAGATTCTATAAAAACAATATTTTGAATAATTTCAGATTCAAAATTTTTTAAATTCACATATTATTGCCTAATTAACTATTCTCGTTTATCATTTTCAAAAATGTTAATAGCATTTATTCACAAGAATTAAATTATTTTGAAACTTTTTTATAAAATTCTTTATAAGAATTAAATTATTTTTAAAAATTGTATGTCCTTATTAACGATAAAATTATGAAAATTGAACATGTCGAAAGATGTAGATTAATTATCAAAAATAAAATACTTTCTGTCGAAGTTTAATAAATTGGGTTATCTTGAAAACTAGAATCGACAAAATAGGCCTTTTTTATGCGGACGTCTGCAAATATGTAGAAAAGATGAAAGTGATAACATAGTAAACAGCAATGATATATATTGTGAAACACTTATGCTTAAATAAAATGATTGAATTAGAATATGACAGTAACAAATCAAATATTTTAAAAAGAGAAAAAGTGCAAATGAATGAGTGTTGTTGTTATGTTAATTTTGAAATTATTAAAAAATATTATATTATAAATATATCACAAAATATATAAATATATAATAAATATATATACCTATATATATTATGAAATCAAATTATTAATTAATTTTAATTTAATTGATTAATTCGAATTAAAATGTAATTAATTATTTAAATTTAATTAACTTAAATAACTTTTTAACTATTTCAATTAATTCACAGAGAATTTCTGATAATTGATAAATTTAATCATTTAAAAGAAGTGACTTTTAAACATTATTCTAAATTAATTAATTAAAACAATTATAATGAGAGTCAATTTAACTCACAAGATTCTTTGTATGATCTCCATTAAGAAAGTTTTTAAATAATAAGTAATATTATTAAATTTGAGGCCACACAATCGGTTTTAGTAATGTAATGCAAATCCATTCGTTTTCGACTGCATTCTCTTCCTTTGCTTCTTCACTACTCCATTTTGGCATCCTATATACTTTATATTTTACATCTCTTATGTCAATTGCTTCCAGTCTGTTAGACAGGTTTGAACAATAATATGCTCCTACAACGTCTGACGAAATTCCAACATTGTAGACTGACACCATAGTTTCATAATATTGAACAATGAAAAAAGTTTGTCTTTCAAAATGTACGATATTCCTTATAAGGCAGATTCTTGAGTCTTTTAAAGCGCAGGAGCTGTCACGCAAACTCGTTGTAAATTTAAATTTACCGACTTCCAAGTTGTAAAACTGATGCCAAACGTTGTTTGGGAAATTTTCTAAAAGAGGGCCTTCAGCATGAGGTTGAGTAATTTTCATGTCAACGTTATCCACAAGAGGTGTAGTATTAAAATCCTTCTCACAAAGTCGTTTGTATATTTGTTGTAGACTTAAATGTGGTTTTCGAATGAGTTTTCGCATTTCGGGCATATTATTTTCAAATGGAAATGCACTGAAAGAATCTAAACTGCCCAATGTTTCGACATCTTCTGTCATGTGCAAAAGTTCATGGACGTTGTAAGAAAGGAATTGACGACCATACAATACTCCACACAAAGTTACGTAACTCTCAAGAGCCGCTTGACAAAAAGGAAACATCTCACGCTGTGTTTCTTCCGAAACAAGAAGTCGACTGACGCATTGAAGAATCATAAAATGTTCATAACAATCTTCGCTGAAGATATCTTTCAGAACTGACGGAGAAATGTACAGTAGAATTTGTCGAAATTCAGTGGCTTTAAACGTATGAAGTACAGTACGATTTCATCAGTTCCATTCTTTTATCAAAAATCTCTAATTTTCTACGACTTAACTTTTTAAATCCAAACATTCCTTTTACATGTGCATTTAGCACTTTTTTGTGATACCAATATACAGAAGGTGCATTGGTTCAAAAGGAACTCGAGTCACTAGAGGTAGAAATGAAGATAAGGGACTTCGCCCTTTGTGATGATCATCGTCAGTAAGAACTTCATAGTTCTCGTCCGTTCTTGAAGCATACTTTATCCCTTCGAAAACCATTGTGCGTGGGTAACCTGGAACATCATTGTGACCTTCTACTACACATTTAGAGCACGGATTTTCAGCGTTATGTCCGTAATGGTTTAATATAAATGCTCTAGCAGGTGCATCGGCTATGAAGCAACGAATATTCAAATTAATTACTCGATTTCCTATCCTAATTCCACCTTCATCTTGAATTGTCATGATTTCTTGCAGCAGTTGCTCATAAATATCGAAAGGATTGGTTGGTTTATGCTGACCTTTAAAAATACCTGCTGTAATAGGTCTTTTATCAGCCATATTAAAAATACGGTATTGATGTGGCCACAGTTCGTGTTTTCCATTGTGAATTCTTGCTCTATCAGTACTTATGTCGATTTCTAAAACTTCTGGTAAGGTATTTTCTGGAACAGAGCTTAACTTTTTAATAATTGTTTTTTTAAAGCCTATGTGAAGATACTCTCCTCCTGCAATGTTTTGTATCTTTCTACTTGCCACCGAAGAAGGAGTATTTAATAAAGTTCTCACGTCTTTGGGTAAATAAGTTAAATTAAAAGGTGGTTCTCTTAATGTTCTTAAAATAATGTTCCCTTGACTGTGTTTTAAATTAGCAGAAAGAAAAGCATTTTTTAAAATTCTTCTATTAATATTCAGAGGATTGTCATCGACATTCACATTTTCAACTTCAGAACTTGTTCCGCTACTATATTCGTCGTCGTTATCATTATTGCTGTCATCATCATCATCGTCGAAATCGTCATTATCATCCTCTGCGAAATCGTCATTATCATTATCGACGTAATCATCATTACCATTATCAACGTAATCGTCATTATCAACGTAATCGTCATTATCATCATCATCGCCATTATCATTTGTCGCTACAAATTGCGAGTTGGAACCAGATGTAGATGGCATTGAAACAGTTAACTCTTCATTTCTTTGTGTTCTAACTTCATTGATGCCACGAAGTAAAGACGTTCGTCTTCTTTTCTGCCTTAAACTGAGGTCAGAAAAATGTTTAAATTTATCAGGCATCTCAGCTTCAAACTCCTTTTTTGTAGTTTGTAGATTTTACATGAAAGAAATGAAATAGCCGTCTTTAATTTCTTATTTCATGTATGATCGTCCGTCATGTATGATCGTCCGAAAAGGTTTCTTGAAAATTTTAAGTCCTGAAACAGAAAATGTGACGCGCTCCCAAGAAAGGTACATAAGAAGCAAATGAATTATAGGTTGGGTTCGTGTTAGAATTATCTTGATTAAATGTTTATTTTTAATTATTTGAATTTGAAACCAATTTTCATTAAATATTTTGAATATAATGAAAACTTGAAGACCAACAATTTTTAATTAATAATTGATTCTCTTTCTGCATTTTAACTCAAAAAATTAAAAACATAACCTCAAATTTTTTGCTTCTTAGGTACCTTTCCTCAGAGCGCGACACAAATAAAGAAATTTCATTATCTCTATAATATAAACTTTGAAGGTAAATGGGGGTTTTTTATAATAATTGTTGTAAAAATGGAGCATTTTTTGAGTAAAATAATCGACTTTTTTCCAAAAAATAAAAAGTCTATTGTTTATAAAAATAAGGGTTTACATCCAATTAAAAAATCCATATGTACTTCCAAAGTTTATAGTATACAGTTTATAAAATTTCTTTACTTTTTGTTCCAGGTCTTAAACTTTTCTAGAAACCTTTCCGGCCGTAAAAAAATAGTCGATTTTGAATATGAAATTTAACGTCGCCATTTTGTAATATAATTTTTTTTTAATTTTCTACACTTCGATATGTATTTAGCAAACTCTTCAAATAGAAATCCTATTCAATTTTTCATTTTCTCAAAACAAATCATCAAAGTTATAAGTCTCTTTCTCTGATACTAGAGTGGTATTACCCCTTAACTCAATTACAGAAACTTAAAAGTTACAATATTTTTAACTTACAAAATTTTTCTTTAAAACTTACAGAAAAAAGATCGTGTCATTTAGATAATAAATGATTTTTAAAAAATTAAAGCAATTAAAAAAGTCAGAAGCGTCAAAAGCGGCGCGATTGAGTCGGTGTCGTAACTAAAGCAAATGGATTCAATGGAAATATTTTAATTACTGCACTAACCCCAAAAATTTGCAACCAATTTGTAAAACTTAGGTTAGATTAGAAAAAATTTTGCAAATTGAAAAAGTAGAATAAGAACACAAAAATAAAAATAAAAATTTTCTTAAAAAAGTAAGGTTTTAAAGAATTATTTTAGAAAGTATTTCTTCGCATTTTTCAAAATTCAATTTTTAATATTTTTAATTAGGTACAGTGCCGCTCAATAACTTTTGCCCACCCTACAGCGATTGAAGGCTTTACAAAAAGTTTTGTATTTTGTTAACTATTGAAGTTACAAAGCTGAAAAAAATATCATTGGAAAACTCATTTCCTGACCTTTAACATTATATAAAATTGAAATTAAAAAAAAATTTGTCAATGAGTAAATAATGTTATTGCAAAACAAAATTTTTCGTTTTTTTTTGTTTTTTTAAAAGTGATACAGTTTCATTCGAAATCGTCGCATTTTAATGACAAATATATCATTGGAAAGGTAGTTTTATCACCTTTAAAACCCACTTTTAAAAATTTTTTTACGATAATTTTTAAGAAAAATATGCTCTTTTGTTTAAAAATTAGCCATTTTTTTCAATTGTTGATAACTCAATAACGGTTACTAAAGGAAAAAATTTTTAAGAACATGAATTGTTCCTTTTTGTGTATAGAATTGAAAAAAAAATATTAAAAATTTTTTTTTGAAAAATTTTTTTTAAACATTTAAAAAAAAAATTTTTTTGAACAAATTTTTTAAAAACATTTTTAAAAAAAAATATTTTAATTTTTTTTATTTTTAAGTTGTTATTGTAGAAACACGTTTTTTACACTTACTATCATAAGCAAACATATATTTATTCGTATTTATTCAATTTTTTCAATAATTTTAAATCACCAATCATTTAAATAAGTTTTGATAAAAAAAACAAAAAAAAAACGAAAAATTTTGTTTTGCAATAACATTATTTACTCATAACCAATTTTTTTTTTAATTTCAATTTTATATAGTGTTATAGGTCAGGAAATGAGCTTTCCAATGATATTTTTTTCAGCTTTGTAACTTCAATAGTTAACAAAATACAAAACTTTTTGTAAAGCCTTAAATCGCTGTAGGGTAGGCAAAAGTTATTGAGCGGCACTGTACATATTACCGAAAATTTAAATATCTTTAAAAGAATAATTACATTAAAACTGTTTAAAAAATCGAATTTAAAAAAAATATAATTATTAAAGTTTTAATGAAAAGCATTATTTCCAAAATTTTTAATTATAATTCTTCAAAAAATTGAATAATTTTTTTAATTATCCAACAAACATTTTAAGAAAATCAATTATTTTCAAAAAATATTATTATAATTATTTACAAGTAAAGTAAATAAAATTTTTTTTAATGTGCTTTATTATATTTATTATTACAATTTTTCAAAAACCCCTGTATACTCATATTTTTTATTAGATTTATATTCACTTTATATGATTATTTGTCAAAAAATTTTAATAAATTTCAATTATTTGGAAATTTTTCAATTGTATATATATAATTAAAACATCCATATTATTATTCAAAAGTTATGTAAAAGAAATTTTTGTTATTACCTATATATTTTTCAATAAAAAATTGAACTTTTTATGTAAATATTTGATTTCTTTAAAATCTTTCGGAAAATTATTAACAATAATAAATTTAAAGAAGAAATTTAGTTAAATAATATAACCTATTATCCTTATCTTGTATTTAAATTTTCAGTTAACTTGTCTTAAATTAAAAATTAGAATACACGGACAATTAAATTCGTTAGAAATTAATACCATACAAAAATAATGAAATAAGTATAGAAATATTTTTGATTGAATTTTTGATGATAAATACTTTCAAATTTTTATTGACAAATATTTTAATTATATTTCTCTTTTTGAATTGAGAAATTATTAGAATTATATTAATTTTTACATTTAACAAACAATTTATAAAAAATGTGTTTAATAAAAATATGTGATAAGTACGTAATTTAGAATTACCTTTTGAAATCCTGTTTCTGATACAAGCAATAGCAATAAATAACTTTCACTATTTCTTCTAAATCTGAAAAAGGTTTAAAATAAAATAATTATTATTTTTGTGATTAGTTTTAATACAATATATAACAACGCATATAATCAAAATGACAAAAGTAAGGTTATGTCAACGCACTGAAAAATATTTTTTTACTTACAAAGGCAATGTTTACAATGTTTCCATTGTAAAAGCAGGAAAATAGTTTATGAAGAGTAATAACGATTTGAATTCAATTATTGAATCACAAAAATATTTGCATCAAAATCACTTAAACTGCATCAAAATTAAATTCACAGCGGGAGACCACGAGGTGAGATGCTAGACACACGACAAAAGTAACATACATGGCATACTTACATGTGGTAAATGATAAAAAGATCTCGCCATTTTATGACGTGTATTTTGGCGCGCGATTTCAAATGTACTCACTCAGAATTAAACATTTAAATATAATATTCCTGTCTATTGGCCATATTTTTAATAATAATAATAATAATAATAATAATAATAATAATAATAATAAATATTATTAATAATTATTATTAATCCCATAATTATTTTTAATTGTTAATAAGAGTAAAATAATTTAATAATTCATTAATAATTATAATTAAAATAGTGTAAATTAATAATTAAAATAAATTATTTCATCTCATTTTTTAACTTAAAATAGGGAGCGCGATATAAAAATTTAAATAGAATTTATCTTTTTCTTTTCAATTTAATTAAAGTGTACTTATTCTGTCATTACTAAAAGTAAATTTTATTTATAAATCTGTTAGTAAATAACTACAATATTTTCAATCAACAAAAATTTTATCACATTTTTAGCATTCATAGTAAATAAATTTATGTTATCCCATTTTTTAATTTTTCAATTACTTAAATAGGTGTTTATAATTATAAATGTTTAGTGAAAAGTTATTGCGGGTAGCATAGATTAAATTATGATTGTTTTTAATAATTATTAATTATAATAATATATAAATATTGATAATATAATGAATAATTAATTATATTAATTATTAATATTAATAAATAATTAATAATTAATTATAATTAATTAATAATTTATTCTTAATCTATGTACACTGAAAATAACTTTAAGAGACGCATTTTGATAGCATTTTTATGCCATCTCATACGGGAAGGTCTAAACATTGTAATTTACTAGCATGGATGCGACCGCACGCGAAGCGACGCATATGTATGGTGTTTTCGCATGCATTACTTGAAAATCACGAAATGCAACTAAAGTGCGAGGCACGTTTGTTGTCTGGGGCATTTAAATTTGGAAGAACTACATAAATTATTTAAAGAAACGTTCCTATTAAATTACAGGAAATGCTTTTAAATATGAGAAGAAAATATGCAAGTGATCTAACTCTAGAGTTATAACAAAATGTTGTATGTACATTCAGTTTGATCTTATTTTTATTGTATTACAGTTCATTAGATATGTTTCAAATCGTCGGGTTAGCGCAATATCATACTTATTCGGCAAAGAAAGCAAGAACATACTTATTCAGAAAAGAGGCAAAAAGATCCTTATTCAGAATATAAAGTAAAAACATGTAATGATCTTAATTTTTGCCAATAAGGATTTGCTCGCCGGATGGAGTCCGGGTCTCTAGATTGGTAAATTCTATCAATTTACAGTGACGCAAGCGCCATCTATTATAAATACTAATTTAAGAGAAATTTGTGAAAAGGTAAAATCAAAATAATAAAACTAAATTTAAACCTTCGAAAGTAAATATATTTAACAAAATAAAATAGAAATACTAACAAAATTAATAATTAACAAATTAAATTTAAATTATAAAATTACAATAAAAATATAAAATAATAAAACTGACTCGATACAATGCAAATAAAAATTAATAAAGAAAGAATTATAAAATTTAAATAATAAACTAAAATTGAGAATTAAATTACAATTAATAAAAATAAAGTATTTAAACAAATGAAAATTTAATAATAACAAAAATGGAAAATTTAGGCGCGTCCGCCATTTACACCCTCTCATCCAAATCATTCCTCGCCGTTCTCGATCTCGGTTGGACTGTAATAAAATTTTACTCCTGTTATTTTATATTAATTTACAAAATCTATGACACTGAAAGTTACCGGGTTGATTCTAGAATTTAACCCCCAATTACACGCGCAGACGGAAACTAAGGTCGTGCACGCTAGGTCGGAATTTTAGAAATTACCGAAAAAAGAAGTAGATATCGAACTGCGGTCGATATTCATGCCCGTCGCGAAATTAGTGTAAGTTTAATGTATGTTCTGGACATCCTGACCTGATTAGCTCCTCAAGACCAAGTTGTCCAGGTGTATGTGTCATATCTGTTGAACGATTAGCTCCTCAGTTCAACAGGGGAAATTTATGTAAAAGTGTGTGTGTAAAGAGGATGGTAAAAATAACATGGATGTCTCAACGTCCCGGGTTAGCGCCCCACGTTCAGTTGAGACTAAGGTGGAAAGAGTACAGAGACTACACGGTGGAGCTCCACACGGTCTTCTCTGCACCAGGTAAAAAATTATAAGAACGAAAACGAAGGGTGTTACCAGAACTCGTTAGCGCCCGAAGTCCAAGTACAACTCCTTCGAGGAATTTGTAAGAGCTGGTGAACAGATTAGCTCCTCATGTTCACCTTCTCAAACGAGGAAGATCATCCCCTGGCCAGGATTAGCGCCTCTCTGGACAGAGAATAGATCGAGGGGTGAGAAAGGAAAGTGAGCTGCTGTCGATCGGCCTCGGAGCAAGCCCCGAGTCCGGTCGTAGGCAGACTGAGTGAATCAAAATGTGCAACCAAGTATTATAGATCGCCGGCTCTCCTCAGGTATGACGAGAGGTAAGAGTGACCTACGTCATGCGCGGCAGTGAGTGCGCCATCGGTACTTCTCTCTCGCCAGCCAGGCAGTGAGCACAGCAATATATATAGATATATTAAACGTATGGAAAATGAAATGAATGAATCAACGCGGAATAAATTTGAATTTAAAAATTATGATCAACATTACATCCCCCCTACTTGAAAAGCGAATTTTAATGAGCGTTTTATTAGGGGAAGAAAAGAAAAAAATAAAATAAATTCTAGCTAAGTATCACTTAAAAAAGTTTTCGAGCTTTGTAGATGTGTCCAGTTGATGCTTGGGGATGTAGAACCCACTTATGGTTTTCCCAAAAAACTCGGTACCGCTTTGTGAGTAGTGGAACTTGGATCCATGGTCCACCGGGCAATTTAGCGACTACGAATTTTCTACCAACCATATTTTCCGGTAGGACAATCGGATTATCGGCGCTACTTCCTTGACGATTGTTGTTATTAACGTCCACTTCTCTGTCAACCACAATCGCGGGCACTGCGATTGGATTTTTTGCGATGATTTCTTGTGGAATGTTGTTGTTCACGTCTGCTTCATGAATGGTCTTTTCCAACTCGTCAAAAAGTTTTTGGTACGAATTTACTGCAGGAGTTGGATTGTTAACCAATTTAATTGGTTCGGTAAGTATCTCCTCTTAAATTATCTTTGGTTTTGAAGAATTTTCTTTAATTTTTTTAACCTTCTCTTTATTTTCAGGTGCAGCGATGGTTTTCTTCGATTTTCTGGACGAGGTTTTTGTCTTGTTTTTCATCTGCTTGGTGATTTTCTCCTTTGCAACCAAAGCCATAATGGATAAAGGCGTAGACAAAATTTTAGCTGGAGTAACTTTGGATGATTTAACCTTTTTGATAGTTGGATTGATAGGCGGAATAACACGAGTCAGCGAAACAATCGGCAATTTTGCTTTAGCTATTTTCTTCTTAAATGATTCCAATTTCTCCCTTTCAATAATCTCTTCTTCTTTCTTGCAAATCGCGATAAGCGTAGCTTCGAAATCATTTTCCGAAGTAGAAGGCGGAATTTCAACTTTTTTCACTTCTACTTGAGAAATTCGCGGTTTAGAAGAAACGACTTTCGATAATTCTCTATTTCTTGCAATATCCGGACGAAGAGGAACATTTATTGAATTAATATTATTGGATTCTAATAAATTTTTTTTAAACATCTTTTGGTAATTGAAATCGAATTCCGGAATACTCAAATTTAAATTTGCTAAATCTAACGCGTCGCGTTTGATAGCTTCTCGTTTACGTTGAGCGATTTGTTTTGAAGTTTCCATTGTCGGTGACTTTGAAGAACTGTGCAGGTAATTCTACGAATTCAGATTTATTTTCTCAAAGAGGTCGATGACAATAATATTTTGGAGGGAAAAAATATTATTGGTTGGAAATAAAATTTTTCAGGTCTTTTAAATGCACATGACGAAAAATTTTCCCCTGGTCATTTACAAGATCAAAAATGACTGGTGAAATTTTTTTTTTAACAACAAAAGGTCCACTGAATTTTTCTAATAATTTTGCGCTCTTTTTTCCATCTTTTTAGAAAGATGAAAATTTCGTTTTAAAACTTTATCTCCACGGTGGAGCTCCACACGGTCTTCTCTGCACCAGGTAAAAAATTATAAGAACGAAAACGAAGGGTGTTACCAGGACTCGTTAGCGCCCGAAGTCCAAGTACAACTCCTTCTAGGAATTTGTAAGAGCTGGTGAACAGATTAGCTCCTCATGTTCACCTTCTCAAACGAGGAAGATCATCCCCTGGCCAGGATTAGCGCCTCTCTGGACAGAGAATAGATCGAGGGGTGAGAAAGGAAAGTGAGCTGCTGTCGATCGGCCTCGGAGCAAGCCCCGAGTCCGGTCGTAGGCAGACTGAGTGAATCGAAATGTGCAACCAAGTATTATAGATCGCCGGCTCTCCTTAGGTATGACGAGAGGTAAGAGCGACCTACGTCATGCGCGGCAGTGAGTGCGCTATCGGTACTTCTCTCTCGCCAGCCAGGCAGTGAGCACAGCAATATATATAGATATATTAAACGTATGGAAAATGAAATGAATGAATCAACGCGGAACAAATTTGAATTTAAAAATTATGCTCAACATTACAAACATATAAATTCTAAAATTAACCTTTTTCTTTTAGATTTCAAATTATCAAGAGAATTATATTTTTTTATCAAAAATAATTTTCATATTAGTAAAACGAAATGTTAAAAAAGGTATTTCAAATGAAACGAAATAAAAGTAATTATTAATAAATATGTTTAATAAGTATGTTTTTTGCTTTCTTTGCTGAATAAGTATGATATTGCGCTAACCCGACGAAATATTAATCTGCATCATATGTAATAAATTTTAGATTTCAATGTAGTTGGATTGATTTAAAAAACATTTTACAATAAACAACACATTTGTAAATAAAAAAATCCCTCTTTGACAAATTTATTAAAAATAAATATTTTTTTGTTTCATCAATAAAATAGATATATAACTTTTGAAACCTATAAACTATATTTATAATAAACGTCCCAAACATTAATATTGTTCAATACCTTGATTTGCTTACAGTTTAAAATTATTAACAAATGGCCAAAAATATTGGAAAAATTAAAAATTCTAAAATTTGGTTGGGAATTTCAAGACTGTTAAGAAGCTTGTAAATTTAGAACTTTTTGAACACCTAATGTTTACTTGGAGGAGGAAGGGGTTAAGAAAGCGGTTACAAACATCCAGTAAGATCTTAAAATTTCACAATGTAAATCAAAAGTAATTATACATTACAATTCAGTCATATTGGAACAGCCATTTTGAATAATTAATTTTTGACGTCAAATTTGTAATCAGCGATCCCAAAAACCTTTAAAGCTGGAATCTTGTGTACCTTCAGGCAATAGTCGAGTCGATCAGCCATTTTGAATAATTAAGTTTTTATGTCAAAGGACAACGCACAAAAAGTACAGAAATTGGCTTTCGGCCAAATTGGGTAAAACTTCAGGATGATATTCTTTGGGATTCATTTGATATCTATGCAAACATGGTAACTTAAAATTTGGAGTTGAATTTTTGCTGAAGGTTAATTTGTAGTATTCTGTTTATGTGGACATTTGAACATCCACACAATCTCCCGTGAACATCGTCGCTCAATGTTTGCAACTTTGCTGAACGAGGTCCTGACGAGTTTCAGGAAATCTTCGGTGCTGTGTGGGGAACTTTGTTGTCACTTTTGTATGCTACAGTGTTTTAGTGTATTTTCTTTCAATGAAATAGCTCAAACTTTGTTATTGATTAAATCTGTCAATGATTTTGTGAATGTTTTCATTTATTGTTGTGTGCAATCAATTCTAATAGAACTGTATTTGAAGGACTTATTTTCGGTATTTCTAAATTACCTATTTTTATTCTTTTTTAACTTTGAAGATGTGTTGAATTTGATGACGTCATATATTAACGCTTCTATTAATTTTATTGAAAACAGTGATTATAAAATCCTATGGAATAATTGAAACGTTCTTATAGTACGGAACCAGGCGACCAAATCAACTATCTCATTTTGCATACCGGATGAAAATTTAAGTGTAGATTACTCAAAACATGTAAGTAATATCAACGCACGACTGGCAGGCCGGTACTGGTGCAGGAGGGATGAATATGGTTGATTTTCTTGAAAGGAACCTATCAAGCACACAATTAATTTTCAAAAATAAGCATTTCAGGATAATTCTAATATTAAGTGTTTTGAAGGTTAAATATTACTGTAAAGATAATTAATGTTTTATAGATTATTGATCAATTTTTTTCGAAATTTAAACTCAACAAAATATGAATATAAAGTTAAGGCAAATATTGATTCTTACTTTGGAGACGCGTGAAGTGGTCCTTTTTAGGAGAATTACCTATATATACTTTAAGGTGTGCTTTTCTTTAATTTATAAAACCTTAGAGCAAATAGGATATAGGCCAAAAATTTTGTTCAATTGTGTTTTAATATATTTAAATTTAATAAAAACGTGAATTTTTTATTTGACAAGCTATTCATTTGCGAAGCCTTTTTCATATTTGGTAAGTGTTATTGTTTTCTTTTTATATTTTAATAATTATTTGTTAAAAAATTAATTTAATTATTTTTTTACAACAAAATTTTCCGTTTTATTTTAAATAAAATATTTTTAATTTTCTAAAATATAACATATTAAGTAGAAAGTTAGATAAATAAAAAAATTTATAATTTGAAATAAAAATTTTGAATAGAAAAAATCAATTTAAAACTTAAAATGATAAATTAAAAAATCCATTACAATTTTTTTTCTATATTTTTCCAAGTTGGTGACCGTACATGGTCTGGGATCTTGTTTGTCTAATTTATTACGGCCCTGAGTCGAAGTCCACTTTCAATTTTTTGCCAATTCTACCTGGATTGAATTATTGTTTTGCAAACTGGCTGGGATAAAGTGGCCTGTCGGCACAGAACATCAGGAACGTTTTTAGAACGTTTTTAAAATGTTACATGTCTAGTAAGTGACATGAAACGTTCTATAAACATTTTAGGAACATTCTTAAAACTTAAGGTGATTTTTGTGTCTACTAGGTGTAGTACTAGGTGTAGCGTGGAGGTGGAATTGTGGCATATGTGAGAAGTGATATTAAATTTAGTGTTCTTTATATTTCTTCTAATTAACGGATATAATTACATTGTTGTATGCACTGATTTTTTTTGAGTCATTAGTGTATAAACATTACTCTTTAGTCTCATTTAATTAGTGCACCCAACATCACGTGTTCGTATCGCTAACATATCTGAGGTACTGTTTTGTTATAGTATTTGTTATACTTATTCACAATTATTTAACTGTTCAACTGTGGCTTGTGTTTACTCTCTGAATTGACGGTACCTTTGTTTGAGTGGAATTTATCTGTGTCACCAGTGCATTCAAATCGTGAATAAGGATTCTAACTTACAAAGTAGCAATGATCGGCATGAGTTGACCAATGTTTCTAAAGATGGTCTTCTAAGTACGAATGAAAAAATAATAATAAAGGTGGGCATACTGGGCACATAGAAGTCAAATTTGTACTTAGAAGGCCATCTTTAGGAACATTGATCAACATTGATCATTGTTACTTCTTTTAAATCCTTACCTACTTCACAACCAGATGCCAATTAAAAATTTAATTTTCGAAAAGCAGATCTACCAGGACTCTACGTCCAATCCATCGACAATTGATTGGTCACACCTGAATCTCATTCCCGACATTGATTTCATATGTGACGAGTTCCTGTCAAACATGCAACTAAAAGTTATCTCTGCATCTTTGCATAAACGCATTAGAAAGAATAAATCTGTATATGTCAAGTCCGTCAAAAATAAACTTAAAACAAACCCAAGAGAATTTTGGCAATATATTGATAAGAATAATAAAAATCTATATTACCCTATATTATTACTTTATGATACTATATTTGATACATTGACGACTATTGTTGATGCCTTCGCTGATTTATTTTCAAAACATTTCAAAGATACTAACCAACCGTCTAATAACATCCAACCCAGTGATAACAAAAATTATTATGGCAATGCATATTTTTCTCTTAACCGTGATCAAATGGTAAAAGCAGCTAAATCATTGAAATCAACTTGTGTTTGAGGGCCTGATAATATTTCCAGTTTCATAATTAAGGAGTGTGCAGTTGTCTTAGCCGATCCATTAACTACAGTTTTTAACTTAGCTTTAAAATCGGGAGGTTTCTCAAAAAAATGGAAAAATGCTAAAATCATTCCTGTCTATATGGCCGGGGAGAAATCACTCGTGACTAACTATAGAACTTTTGCTCTTATTTAGAATTAAAAATTGATCTGCGGTCACTAACTTAATTACTTTCAAAAACATAGTCAACGTAGCATTACAACAAGGCTTACAAGTTGATGTTGCTTATTTAGATTTGTCAAAGGCATTTGACACAATTGATCATGAAATTATTTTAAACAAACTATTTGATCTTGATTTGCATCATAATCTAAAATATTTGATTCTCGAATACTTATCAAACAGGTCACTGTGGGTAACTTCTCATCATATAAATTTTTTCCTCTTACCGGTGTCCCACAAGGTTCCTCTCTTGGTTCTCCACTCTTCACTGTTTATGTCAATGACATTAATATAAATATCGATTCCTTCATCCTCTTCTTTGCAGACGATGTTAAACTTTTTCTGATATTCTTCTTGATGTTAACTTTAATGATAGGTTTTGTATTTTGAAGACATTAGTCCTCCTGGCATTTTGAATGCTTTAAAAAGTATAAAGGTTGAGGGACAGCGATTCAATGGTCACACTATCAATATTGTCAAAAAAGCGATACCTGTTTTACTTCCCTACATCCTTGATCTTTTTACTCATTCTTTATAAACTTCAGTTTTTTCGATAAATGAAGAAATTTTCTTATTAAACCCGTTAATAAAGTTACAATTTCTCAACATCCAGAAGAACGTAGACCGGTTGCTATTTTGTGTTGTCTGTCAAAGGTTCTTGAAAAGTGTGTACATACTCAGTTAATTAAATATGTAGAGTCTAATAATATTCTTGATCCATCTCAATATGGCTATAGAAAAGGATTAATCACTCAAACACTTTTAATTAAGATGACTGATGACATGCTTGATGCAACTTATACTAGGAAAATAACTACAATTCTTTTCTTTGATTTTGGCAAGGGCATTGACTTGGTTCCTCATAATCTATTGTTAATGAAATTACAATTCTTTGCTTTATTGTCTTCTGTTTTAAAATGGTTTGCATCCTATTTGTCTTGTAGAAGGCAGTCTCTGTTTATGGACAGAATAGTGAAAGAGCTGAGTGGGGTCTTTTTGGAACTGGCGTCCCACGGGACTGAGTATTAGGTCCCTTATTGTTTATACTTTTAACGGATGATTTGAGAAGTGTCCTTCAGAATATCAAACATATGTATTATATAGATGACTATAAAATTAAAAATCCAGCTTGTTTCTAATGTGATATTACTTCATTTTTACTATTGTTGTGCGGTTTATAACAATCTGATAGTTGAACTAAATACTAAGCTGGAGAGAGTTCTCAATTCATGTATAAGATTTATTTTTAATTTTAAAAAGCATATGTTCATATTTCTCCTTATCGTGAAAGACTGGGATGTTTAAATATAAATGTAGTCATATATTATTTATTAAATGTTTAACTTACGTTATTCTAAATACAAAGAAACCACTTTATTTGTATGCAAACATTTACTTATAGAAGTAAAATAACTGAAAGAGAAATAAGGTGTCCTACTATATATATAACACCTCTCTGTAGAACTAAAAGATATAAGAATTATTATATTGTTAATGCCGTAACATTGTGGAACTCAGTCTAACGCGTCCGCCTATTCTTCTGTTTCGTATTTTTAAATAATAATAAAAAATATCACACTGCCGTACTGACAAAGAAAGTCACTATCTACATTTTTTACGAAAAATGAGTTTCTTATACTGTTTGAATCGTAATAAAAATTTGAATTTAACTGTACAGCCCAAATTTAAAAATATTATTTACTTTTTCAGATAGTAAGATCTTAATTATCCAATCTACAGATATTATGGAGAAATATTGACGAAGAAAGTCACTATCTACAAAACAGCGGTCCAATCTACAGATATATTAGTATTTTGAGCCTCAGCCGCCGAGAAAAAGTGATAAAAACACTATGTACATAGGATTGTCAGTAAAGCTAATCAAAAAGACCTATTGATTCTAATATATATTAGGGTGGTTCTTATTTGAACGATGTTTTCAAATCTTTGGGCTCCCTTCCTAAAAAGATTAATCATGGTATTAAATAAAATTTCCTGGAAGTTGGAAACAAATCAAACAATATTAAAACATGCCTCTAGTCGACTGAAATTTTAAATGGAAGATACATGTAATTTTCCCTGTAAGTCACACAATTTTTTTCTAACATATACAAATTTATTTACACTTCTTAAAATTTAGGTTATTCTAGTAAATAATAAAAGGTAAATTTATAAAACGTGAATTTATCATAAAAATTTTTTAAAAAATTTCCTTCACAATTTCTGTTTGATATAGTTTGTTATACTTTATTAATCTATCACAAAGTACTTTCTTTTTATGTCCGCAGGTAAGACCTACAATTTTTAAAAAATGAAGTCTAAAAGCTCTTTATAACTTTAGTATTACAATACTTCTTCTATATGAGGATGCAATATGTTAACAAATAATGTAAAAAGAAAAATAGTAAATACAATTCGTAAAAAACAAAGTGAAGATATTAATGATAAACTACCAAAACAGTATATTGCAGAAAAGGGTGTTGTTGATTTAATTAATAAAAATATTGTTTTTTGTGACTTTTTAAAATCACAGCGAATTTGTAAAATGTGTCCCTATTTTAGCGAACAAAGTTTTTATGAGTAACAAATTCCAAGCAAATCCGATGAATTTTTAAAAAAGTTTTCTGCCATATTGGAAATACATTAACAAAAGTAACGACGAATAACCTGTGCTTTGTTTAAGGTAGGACTATTGCCTCTGTGTAATTTCTTTAATTGTCTGGGTGTTATTCTCCGACAATTGTAACAATGATATTGTTTGGTCGATTTTCAAGTAAAATTCTCCGAATATAGCATGGTGGCCTCGTGTTTCGGTAAAAATTTTTCTTTTTTTATTCCCCACTCTGACACTGGTTACCATTTAACTAATTTGTTATTAAAATTTAAAGTTCAGTTGGGTTAACTGTAGTTTCCGATTGATTGAGCTGAGAGAGAGGTTTAAATTAATTAATTGAGGTTACCTTTTTTCCCTTTATATTGTATTTGCCCTGAATTTGTGATATAATTTGTAATTGGTTACCATTCCCCTTTACAAGTTGTTAATTCCCGATTTTTGGTAAAAATAAATAATACATTTTTTTAATTTAATAGTTCAACTCTATTTATTGAAAATTCGGAACCTTCTCCCTTTTGTTACTTATTGCATTAGTTCTCCCGGTAAATCTTTGAGTTCTAAATTTTTATTTATTTTTAATATTTATTTGTATTTTATTGTCCTTGAAAGACTGGCGCCCTGAGTAAAATTTACAATTAGAACTCTCGATTCCGAAGTTGGACGGGAATTTAAGTCTTTGGCTAATTTGTTAATTTTGTTAAAGAAAAATTATAATTAAACAAAATTCTCGTCACAAATTGGCACCCAACCTGGGACTAACGCCAAAGCAAAAAAAGATAAGAGAACAAAGAATTTAAAAAACCCTTACCCCTGAACTCTCTCTCTCTCTACTCAAACATATCGTTTCTGTTTATCTCTTTTGTTCAAAACAAAACAGATTATTCTCAGAAGCATACAGTTTCTGAAAAACATATCACTTTTTTGAGTTGACCTTTCGTGGTGCAAGTATTTGACTTGTTGGATTTTATTTTTTGAACCCATTATATTCCAAAACATAAGCTTGGCATTTCCCCTTGAAATATATTTCACCTTATCTTATCTCTATTATCCCCAAAACAAATCATTAGGTTACCCAGAATTATTATCTCATAAAAGAGTACTATTAATTTCTTTCATAGAATTTCGATTTGAGAAAATAAAATATATTCAATAAAAGAAACATTGTTGTCTTAGCTCTATTATCCCCAAAACAAATCATTAGGTTACCCAGAATTATTATTTCATAAAAGGATAATTTTAGTTTCTTTCATAGAATTTTGACTTAAATTATATTCAATAAAAGAAACATTTTAAACTTGTCTTATTACTTTCTATTAACAAATATAATATGCCTTTCATTAAATTGATAACAAATTTGTTAAATCATAAAATAATTTGAAAGAAAACCCCCTCAAAATTAAAAATTAAATTAAAAGAATAAAATAATTATTACCCATTTTTTATATTAAATTTAAAGAAAACAATGTCTGATTCCAAGGATGGATGGATTTATAAATTAAATTGTGAATGTTTACTGTTGGAGTTAGGAAAGCGCGGGCTTCAAATTCTGGTACAAAAACCGTGTTACGTGAACGATTGCGTAAATACGAAATAATACAACGCGGTGAGGATTACATAGTACGTAATCCCAGTTCGGGCCCGGAAATCGAAAAGGTTCTGGACCATTCGACCCAGACCTCAAATCCACATGCCACTAGTGAGCACGCGCAGCAACAAGCCTCCGCGGCTTGTACTTTGCCTACAAGCCAACAAGATGACGATGACACGAATTTCAACAAGCTCACAAACTATTGTCGAAGATCCTACTAACTATTCACGCCAATCTCTTCACGATAGTGGATATATAGAAGGCGACGTGTCCAGTATACAACAACGTATACAAGATTCTCCTATTGTTAGGGGAGATCCTTTTGAGATGAGTGACCTTAGACTAAAGGTTCAACAGATTCCCCATAATATACGATTCGATGAAGAAATTCGTCCACCATAGGTTACCTTTACTCGTGAATATTTCGCCCTTAGTGCACAACAGAGACCCTTTTATAATAATGTCCCTGTAAATTATCAGTCAAGACCGTCACCGTCTTATTATTTAGAACCTCCGAATAACTTCCCATCAAATTATCAGTCAAGACCGCCACCGTCTTATCATTTAGAACCTCCAAATAACATCCCAGTAAATTATCAATCAAGATCAACACCATCTTATCATTCCGAACCTCCAAATAACACTTCGACTTCACATCGACTACCCCCGAATGATACGAGAACAAATCATCTACCTATTCCAGAAGTACGTTATCCAGATGAAATTAGATATGAAGGTTCACATTCTTCTAATTCACAACCATCTCGAGGTAATTCTCCTCAAGTTGAAGAATATGGTGAAAGATATGGACAAAATTCAGGTGACCAAGAACCTTCACAACAATATTCTGGCGTTAATCAACGAAGCTCTCCCCCTTCTCGCTCTAGAAATCAGAATACACATCAAAATGATTATCAACTGCCTCCTGTGGTGAATCAAGAAGGTTAGTCACCAAGGGAAAACCCTGCGTCTTATCCTAACGATTTTCCTCACGGAGAATTTTCTGGTTATAGAGATCCTTATAATAACCCTCACAATCAAAACAGACATAATAACAACTACTCTCCTTTGGCCTCAGCATACCACTTAATGTTAAAGTGGAATCTTAATTTTTCTGGTGCGCAAAAAGAAGATCCCGATACCTTTTTGACCCGAATTAATCATGGTAGAGCAATGATTCCAATAGAGGATCATGAGTTATTGCGATTACTTCCCTTTTTTCTCAACGGAGTTGCTGCTCGATGGTTCGAGGCTCATAAACATAGTTGGCGTACTTATCATCAATTTGCTATGGCTTGTCGAGAGCGATTCTGTGATTCGGATTTCCAATTTGAATTAAAACAGGAAATTAATAGACGCACACAGGGAGACCGCGAACCTGTGGTAGATTATTTGACCAATATGATGGTCATGTTTAATAAAGTCAGTCCAAGGTTATCCGAGCAGGATGAGATCAGCTATGCTCATCGCAACATGCTTCCCCGTTTAGTTATCTCTATCCCTCAATCAAGTATAATAAGTTTTACCCAGTTAGAGCGAGCTGCAATAGCTACAGAGAAATCTTTCAATATCGCAAGATCTTATCGCCTCCACCTCGTCCCGAAAGATCATTATTGACAGATCTTGCGTATCACGAACCTCCAAGAAGTTCCCAAAGTAAGCGTAGGGAAGCTCTCAATATGCTGCATTTAGATATAGAGGAATCAGGAGAAGATTCTGACGATCAGTTATTGTTGTCTAAAGAAATAACTAGAGTTCCTTCGCGTAATAAATTATCAAAATATTTCCAAAGTAAACCACAAGTAGATTCACCTGCTGCACAATCCCTTGATAAATAAATTCGCCAGTTATCTGTTGGAATTGCGATCGCCCCGGTCATCGCTTTAATGTTTGCCCCGAACCTAAAACTATTTTTTGCTATAAATGTGGTAATAAAGGAGTAATTCGTACTAATTGCCCCCGATGTGCGGGAATCGAAACCAGGAATCGTTAGACCGGACAAATCCGATTCCTGCAGAGTTAGAAATGTCCGAAAATTCTCCAGCAAATATCCTTAGTAAAAAAGATAACCCTAATTTTGTAGAAATCGAATGCTTAAAGTTAGATACTAAATTAACAGGATCCAGTGGACTTTATATTCCAAAAAATTTAGATATATCAATTTTTTTTAATTAGGCAAGTATTATATTACAAGAAAGGAGCTTCCTAAAATTGTGGGTAATAAGGATTTTGCAATTAAAAACGGTCAAAACCTTCTCTTAACAGACTCATTACTAAAGGATTCCCTTTCTACTTGCCATATGGCCCCCTCAGTTTCCCTAGACTCCTTAACTAACACCAACGATGAAACCTTTTCTTCTCTATCAATTTCCCAAACTCCTATTATTTGCGAAAGAAAGAATCCAAAAAAGAACCGTAGAGAACATTATCGAAGAAATGTTAATAATAGACCCCTAATACCATTCACTTGTCTGTTATACGATACCCTCTCTCAGATATCTCTAAGCGACAATCTTTGATGTATATGACTATTAAGATATTAGGTCATTCCTTTAAAGCTCTCGTGGACAGTGGTGCAACACGTACATTTATAGGTCCTTTGGGTCTCGAACTCGTTAAAAAACACAATTTGGAATCACGTTCTGTTGATAGCAAAGTTCAGTTCGCTAATGGAAATGTGACCGATATTTCACGGGAAATATTGTTACCGATCAATCTAAAAGATCATCACGAGATTATTTCAGCCAAAGTTCTGGATTCATTGCCGGTAGACTTTTTGGTCGGGTTAGACTTTCTAAAATCCTTCGGCATTAGCATAAATTTCAGTGACAGGAATTGGTTTTTTGGCAGTCGTCCCGATGTGGTTTTCGATTTGGAATCTAACGAAGAAATTCCCGATGTCTGTAACGGCCTAATGGAGCTCACTTCGTTACAGGCGGATCGTTTGGCCGATTTCTTATCGAAAACTCTCCCAGAAGCTCCTACTAAGCCCGGACTAACCAACAAAGTAGAGCATGTAATAAATGTTAAAGATCACCCCCCCCCAATTAAACAGAGATGTTATATGGTACCCCCTAAGGTTATGGAAGCGATCATGGCCGAAGTGAAACAAATGATAAAGGATGAAATTGTTGAACCTTCCAACAGTTCCTGGTCAAATCCTATCGTTATGATTCGTAAACCCGATATGACTTACAGATTCTGTCTTGATTTTCGTAAATTAAATGCGGTCACCGTAAAGGATGCCTGTCCCCTCCCCTTAATGAATAATATTTTGAATAAACTCTGTTCTGGCCATTATATTTCTAAAATAGATCTACACAAAGGTTTCCGTCAAGTTCCCCTGCACCCCGATAGTAGACAATACACTGCATTTTCGATACCTGGCAAAGGATTGTTCCAGTTTAAACGAATTCCTTTCGGTCTAACTAACGCCCCGGCCACTTTCCAGAGGCTTTTGGATGGTTTGATAGGACCTAAAATGGAACCTTACTGTTTTGTGTACCTGGACGACATAATTCTTGTTACGGACACTTTTGAGGAACAACTGGAAAAACTAAAGGAAGTATTGAATATAATTAAAGAAGCAGGACTCGTTATCAATAATTCTAAGTGTGAATGTTGTACCTCTCAAGTTAAATATTTGGATTGTCTGTTGACCCCGACAAAATAGCGCCAGTTGTTAACAGAAGGTTCATTTCAAATTATTCAACTATCGCCACCTCTTTAAATAAACTCTTGGGTAAAAAACAAACTTGGTCGTGGACAAATGACCAGCAATCGGCATTTGAGAAATTGAGATCTATTATCGCTGAGGCTCCTGTTCTTTCTAGGCCCAATTTCAGTGAAACATTCATCTTACAGACTGACGCTAGTGGTGTAGGAATAGGTGCTGTTTTGACCCAAAATATCGATAATGTGGAGCATGTGATTGCATATGCAAGTCGCTCTTTGACTATGGCTGAACGCAACTATTCTACTACAGAAAGGGAATGTCTGGCTGTCGTCTGGTCGATTGACAAATTTCGTGGTTACCTGGAGGGGTATGAATTTAAGGTCATAACGGACCACAGCAGTTTACTCTGGTTGGATAGGTTAAAAAACCCAACAGGTCGTCTTGCTCGCTGGTCTCTCTCCCTTTTAGGTTATCGTTTCGAAATACTTCACAGAAAGGGTGCTAACCACCGCGTTCCTGATGCCCTATCGAGAATACCTTCCGCGGAATTACCAGATGAATCCTTTCCCTCAGACGAGAATCTCTTTCTTTGTGAATCACCCCCTTCCCCAACTTCTTGGTATGTGAGAAGATTCCTAGCAGTCTCAGAATTCCCCGATAGGTATCCGACTTGGCGACTATTAGACAAGAAACTCTATCACTATCGTCCCGATACAATTTTATCTCCCATAATTGATGATTTAAATAAGTGGAAATTAGTACCAAGTGATGAAGAACGTAACCAAGTACTATGTGAAACTATAGGTTGTTGTCTGTGCTGATATAACACTGGGTTACAAAAAAATAGTCATGTCGTGTTTATTAAAAATTTTCTGTGTTTATTGAAAGTTCAGGTGTCACTGAATAAGAATATACAAGAAAGAAAATTTAATTCAGTCATTTCCATAAAAAACGAGATTGAAGTGTCAAAATTACGTATTTTTAGCACTTTTTGAGGCAACGTAACAAGAAAACGCAAAATGATAAAAATCTCTACAAGAGCTTAATTAAAATCTTAAACCTTCAACTTTAAGGCTTAGAACTGAAAAGTTCTTAAATAGTCATTGAAAACCTCCTTAATCAAGCAGTCGCTACCTAAAACTGTCAAAAAGCTAGAACACGAAGCAATTGGTGAAAATCGATTTCCCTAACCGAATTCGGTTGCAACTTGTTACTTAAGGTTTTTTGAGGTTGCTAATGACGAATTAAAAAACTTACATTAAGAAATTACAAAATGGCGGCTTTAAAATAATGAATGTAATCAATTTTTCAAAATTTACGTTGACAATTTTCAAAAATTGAGTCTGTTATTTAAAATTTTTTAAATCTAAGTTCCAATTCGTCATTAGGAAATTAAAAAAACCTCAAGTAACAAGTTGCAACCGAATCCCTTTAGGGAAATCGAGTTTTACCAAGTGCTACCTAACCCAGCTTTTTTTATAATTTCAAATAGCGACTGCAGATTATCAGTGATTATTAAAGTAATTTTCAGTTCTTAGCTTTAAAGTTGAAGATTTAAGATGTTATTTGAGCTCTTTTATAGATTTTTATCATGTTACGTTTTCTTGTTACACTGTCTCAAACAGTGCTAAACATACGGTTTTTTGACACTTTAAACTCGGTTTTCATAGGAATGACCGAATGAAAATTTTTTTTCTGGTATATTCTTATTCAGTGATACCTAAACTTTCAAGAAACACAGTAAATTTTAAATAAACACGACATGACCATTTTTTTGTAACCCAGTGTAATGGGACCATTCCCCAAAAGCAAATCGGCTTTTCAATATATATATTAGTATTCCAAGATGCATTTACAAAATGGATAGAAATTGCCCCTTTAAGATCGGCCAATGGCAATTTAGTTAAAAAATCTTTTTAAAGCCTAATTTTAATTCGCTGAGGAACGCCACAAGTATTGGTTACCGATAATGGGACCGAGTTTATCAATAATACAATTAGGTCGTTAGCTCTCGAATATGGTATACATCACTCGACAACACCCCCATATCATCCACAAGCGAATCCAGTGGAGCGGGTGAATAGAGTTTTAAAAACGATGATCGTGTCTTACATAAACGATGATCACCGCACCTGGGATTCACACTTGTCTGAGTTTCAATTCGCTTATAATACCACCCACCACTCCTCCTTAAAAACCTCACCAGCATTTCTCAATTTGGGAAGAGACCCAAAACCAATTAATTCTCTGCGCAAGGTCGTAGATGGTAACCCTGAAATCACCGCGACAGATCCTATAGAATGGAAGAACTACATATAACTCGTAAATTGATTACTACTTTTAGAATTATAGTTGCAAATGTGTCACATTTTTTAAAAATTCCTTTTTTTTTAAGGTTACCTATATTACAATTTTCCCTTTGGTCATAAACAATAAATTGGGTTACCAAAGATGTTACCGGAAGATTCGAAAGGGGACTTGCAACAACAGTTCTTAGACATTATTCAGTCCCTAAAGGAGAAACTGGACGAGAGTAAGGAAAGAAATGAAACTTTGTCTGATCAGGCCCATAGAGCTCACGCACTCAGCGCCTCTCTATATGAAGAAAACCAAAACCTGTCAGAAGAAATTGGCATATTGGAAAATCATCTTCGATCATTCACCGAACCCCAAGATTTGGACGATGAGGATCTGACCCTCAAGAAGCTACGTTATGTCAAACGTCATCCAGGTAGGGGATACCTCAAACCTTTCGCTAAAATAATCGAAGAGTGGAGCAAACTTTGTCCGGGATTAGAAATCGCTGTTGTCGAGGCCATTAACGCAGAAAAAGAAGCTTGTCTCGCACAAGGAACCAGTTTAGTAACTGACGCAATGTCGGATGAGGCGCTATTAAATGAGTTAAAATTAAAATTTAATCTAATCGAGCGTCCTATACCACCTCAGTTACACGATGTTTCCTCACAGACCGATCGCAGACCAACTGTTTCGTCTTCCTCCACTCAAACATCCCCATGCGCTAACATCCAGCCGCAACAGAGCCCTCGTGCTGGTGATTCTATTCTTAATCTTCCTATTACTGATCTTACTTCACCCGGTTCCGGCAACTCTCCTCCTGTTGTCCAAACCGGGTCAGATTTATATACAGATACTATTCCGAAAGCTCGCACAAATTCGACAAACGCTTCTGGAACCAATACCTCCGACATCTTCCCGAATCCCGAGTCATCTAATTTCAACGAACTTGTCGCTCACCCAAACGAAACTACTCTGACGATGCACACATACTAAAAGAAAATTTTGTCAGAAATAAAAAATCAAAGCTACCCCAAGCTGAACCTTCTTGTTCAAATTCAACTTATCATCATTCCAAACCAAAATCACACCCTAACAATTACAAACAAAGACCTTCACCCAGTAGACGCGATAGTACTGATTCAAATCATTCTCACTCGAACAATAAATATTATCGACCGAATAGCTTACCCATTCCATCCCTACTACGAATTACGGTTGAAATTCCACAAGGAGTAGATTCTGAAACTATTACTTGGCTTCGTAGACAGAGTTGCCACGGTTGTTGGAATTGTGGTAACCGACATCACGGTTATGAAGAGTGTCCTTTTCCTTTGGGAGAATTTTGTCGCGAATGTGGAGAACAAGACGTTAACACTGTCGATTGTCGCAATTGCGAAATAAACCGGCAGAACGTGAATCACAAATAATAATTTGATTTATTAACCCTTACATAGTCTATTAATGATATATAAGTGAAATTTTTGTTTGGTTTAACATTAAAATGTCTATATTATACTGAAATGAGTTAATAAGTATAAGCCCAAAGATGCCATGTTTAGTTGTGATTGTATTATTTTTTAGTCTAGTCTAACTTTAAGTTAATTACTATTACTTTATAGTATTATTTTGTTTAAGACCACGTTTTATATTGATCTCATTTAGTATTATTAATGTAGTAAGTAGACAATGTCAATTATTTTGTACTGCCAAGGGTTGTGATTATTAAAGTATATTATATTTCTAAATCTTGTCTTTTTATTGAACTCAGTATTTAAGAATCTGGTTTGTTTGAACGTTTAATTTTTCTGATTCAACTAAACTTGAGATAATTAAGTTAAAGAATGGATTTTTATATTTCCGAGTTGTTAAGTTGTCGGAGATGATCCCCGGGTATGTTGACTTGCCGAAGGCAAGTAGACCTTTCAGGCCTTTTCTAGATCTGGGGGAGTTGTAATGTTGTACAATTTGAATAGAAAATTTATTTTTATTACTATTTTAATCACCATGCGGGTCGCCGCAAACTCAACAATCGGTTGATAAAATATTGATTTTTCTTTTATTTATTAATTTTTGTAAATTTTGTTTGTATTTCACCGCTATTAAACTACGTTGAAGTTCCTGTCACACGGAAATTCGTCATCGCTTTTAAATAAGGATGTTCCTCTTTGCTGTCGACTGTGAATGAATACCAAAGGAGTCCAGAGATTTTTTGAATTTGCCGCCCAAGCAGCCTTTACAAATTTAATAAGTGTCAGGGATCCTATTTGTCTAACTACGGCCTTGAGATGGAGTCAATTTTCTACTTTTTACCGATTTTATCTGGAAATATAATTATTTTGTAAACTCGCCCGAGAATAATAGGATTTCATTATATTGCTGTTATGAAGGAAAAATTTAAGAAGTTAATTTGGTTAAAGTGCTTCTAATTTCGCAATTTCCTTGGGACCTGAGGTTACCATCACACGATACGCCACCGTCGAAGCAGAGGACGTCAAAGTAAGAGATAGTAAGCTGATGACAAAGAATCCATCGCAAGATCGCCACTTTTTCCTGTTGACTCGCATGGTGTGGATGCGTGAACAGTTTCATTACAGTGTGTGAAATACATTAACAAAAGTAACGACGAATAACCTGTGCTTTGTTTAAGGTAGGACTATTGCCTCTGTGTAATTTCTTTAATTGTCTGGGTGTTATTCTCGGACAATTGTTTTATTTTGAGGTTACCTAGTGGTTTAGTTGGGTTAACTGTAGTTTCCGATTGATTGAGCTGAGAGACAGGTTTAAATTAATTAATTGAGGTTACCTTTTTTCCCTTTATATTGTATTTGCCCTGAATTTGTGATATAATTTGTAATTGGTTACCATTCCCCTTTACAAGTTGTTAATTCCCGATTTTTGGTAAAAATAAATAATACATTTTAAAATTTAATATTTCAACTCTATTTATTGAAAATTCGGAACCTTCTCCCTTTTGTTACTTATTGTATTAGTTCTCCCGGTAAATCTTTGAGTTCTAAATTTTTATTTTTTTAAATATTTATTTGTATTTTATTGTCCCTGAGCGCCCTGAGTAAAATTTACAATTAGAACTCTCGATTCCGAAGTTGGACGGGAATTTAAGTCTTTGGCTAATTTGTTAATTTCATTAAAGAAAAATTATAATTAAACAAAATTCTCGTCACACTATAGCTTGATTACTTATTTTAACATTATCTGCTGATTTTTTTTATTGTTACTTTCATAGTTTATGCTATTATCTACCTTCTGCTCTTTCTTTTCAATCTTAACATTTTCATGTTCACTGTTAAATCCTTTTCTGTATCTTCCTTCATTTTAATTAGAGTCCTTATCAATTCTTACAAATCCACAATGATTGGCGGTCTAGTTGAAATATAAATATAATAAGAAATAACTTCTATAAAAACATTTTATAAACCGTGATTGACAGCTGCGAATTTTATGGTGGTAAGTAGTGCATCCTAACAGAAAATTTGTCATATTGTCGTTTTAAAACAACTTTTTAAAGAAAATTTGTTATACTTACTAAAGAAGTTTAAAAATAATAATAACTGGTTGTTTTATTAAAAAATATTATATTCTCTTAATTTACAAGTAGTCCAAGAATACTCTTTTAGTTTTATGAAAACAATGATGGGCCACTTTGATTTGAAAGACCAATGACTGTATTTCTCAAAGTATTATTAAATATTAAAAACAACATTAAAAACAAATTTAACTTTTATTATTGCATAGGTATTATGATTTGTAACAGGCTGTTAATTTCTCTATTTGGATAATTTCAGAGGCCAATGATTCAATTATTAGCCTCTGCTAATTACTATATGTTTAGGTCCAATAAATGTATTTTTTGACAGTTGTGTTATTTTAGTTAAATATTTATTATTTACAATTTTCTACTCCTGTGTCATTATCAACATTAAAAATAGAATAAATTTTCTTCTACTTTGTGTTTTTATAATGCATTTTTGTATATTCCGATTGCCCTACGAAATGTTTAGGTATGCGGACATATGTTTGACAAATATAAAAGCAATTATATATAATTTTAAAAGTTAAATAATTATAATAGTTTATTAAATGTAATTAATAAACCAGGTAAAGTACCCTGAATAAATATTAATTATTCAATTTTTTATTATAGAATAATTATTTTAAAGTGTTATGATAAAATGTCAAAAAATACAAAATTTTAATTTTTTGTGAAAAATTAAAATATTTATTAATTCTATAAATTTTAATAAAATATATACTTTATATACATGAATCGATTCGTTTTTATGTCAGGAATGCAATTTTGACAAGAATTATTAAAAATTTTAATATAGAAAAAAGTTATTTCAAAAAACCAAAAAATTAATTTTTTCAAAAATTAAAAAAATGTTGAAAAAAAAATTTTTTAATATATTTTTTAAAATCCTTCTGTCTGATTCTTGGTATTCATGACCGTAATACACCTACAAAATCTTATCAAAATCCATCAAGATGTGCAAGAGAAAATTTGTCCACAAGAATCGGTGACATACACACACACACACAACACACATACACACACACATACATACACACATACATCCGGACATTTGTTCCTCTCGACGAATTATATATACTACACTTGAAAATTTGTAAAAATAATTGATTTTAAAAAATTCGGAAATCGACATCACTATAAGGCTTCCTTTATGAGGAAGCAAAAAGAAAGCAGTAAAGTAGAGTGGGGAGAAAACACCAATTCGCTTTTATTTTCGTGTTTTACGTCTTATCGACTTATCGTTCGATGTGAATAAGATTTTCACAATCAAAGAAGAGAAGGCTCTCGAAAATTATTTATTACGGTGTGCCTTCATGTACTACAGGTTAACCTACACTAGAGTTCGTCAATTGGCCTTTGAATACGCAAAACGCCTAAAATTGTTCTATGTAAATGGCGCCAGAATGAAATCGCCGAAAAGGACTTGTTGTACGGTTTTATGCAACACCACCATGATCTTACTTTACGCCGGCGGCAATCTATGAGTCTTGGAAGAGCAAGTGCATTTAGTAAAACAAATGTAGAATTGTTCTTCACAAAATTAAAGCTATAAAATTTAACCAGAAAGAATTTGGAATATGGATGAAACAGCTGTGACAACTGTTCAACGTCCTTCCGCAGTCGTCACTCTTCGGGGAGCTAAAACGGTTTCATCTATTACTTCTGCCGAGCGTGGCGTTTTGGTGACCTTGGTCTTGCATGTATCAGCGCTTGGAAGTCGCATACCACCATTTTATGTCTTCCCACGTGTGAAATTCCATAAACACTTTCTGGCAGCTGATCCCACAGGTTCGGATGGCTCAGCGAATCCTTCTGGCTGGACGAAGGGTGATCATTTCCTTAAGTTTTTAAGCCACTTCAAGAGATATGCCAGCTGCACTAAAGACAGTCCGTCACTTCTTATTCTGGACAACCCTGAATATTGACTGCTAAAAAGCCTCATATGCCAGATGTACCAGTAGCCATTCTTAAGGTAAATGCTACCAGAATTGAATGCAACATTACTAATGGTGCATACATAAATAATAAAAAGGTACATACAATTTACGAATTTTTTCCAATCGTGCCAGCTGCACTAAGAAGAATAAACACAACTGGGTAATGTCCGGACAGGATTGATCCCTGTCCAACATTTTTTTGGTTTAGACAGCACTCTTTAATTTCTGGACAGGAACCATTCCTGTCCAGAAAGGACTCAGTACTGTCTTAAACATTAATAAAACAGACAGTAATGAACAATTTATGTCCAAACATAAATGACAACTCGTCGCAATTAAAAATATCAGTGTACATACATATAATATTAATTAAAAACATTTAACCTTAACTAGTCTTAGATTTTATTTTAATAAAAAAAGGTTTTATAACTTTGTTAATAAAGGCAACTTCTTTTAAGTTGAAATTGGTTTAATATTATTATCAATGCCTATCTAACTTCAACTATATAAACATATTATATTCATTAACCTTTAAAAAGTATTTTCAAAAATTAAAACGTTTCTAATTTCTAATCTGGGCATGGAATAAATAGTGTGCATTTAATTAGTGATATAATTTAATTATTCCTAATAGAACCATATTTTCCGATTTTTTTTAGAGAAGTTGGACGCATTTGAAAATCGTAAAAATGGGCAAAGTGGAAATTTTATTTTATTTAACATCTATTTTTTTCATTTAACGAAAAAATGGATGAAAACTTTAAGCAGTACTAAAAGAAGGGCCTTGAGGGTGTGAATCGACAGATTCGCGAAGAGACGTGACTATGGTTGCGGATACTCGCTCGTTGTGACATCGTTTTCGTGTAACATATATTTCTCGCCGAACGATAACTTCTTCACCGAAGACTGTGTTGATTTCGTGTTGTGATTCCTCAACAGATTACACCACGAGTAAGTTTAATAAATAATTTCTTATATTACGTTAATTGTTCATCTACTCATTCTCTCCTTTCCCACCTTTTTCCCACATATTAATTGGAAAACCGGTCAACCAATTATAAATTGGCGCCCAACGTAAAAATCCACCTTTCCCATTTCCCCTCTGTAAATAAATAATTTGTTTCAACATCTTTGTTTGTTGAAAATTCCCAACGTAATTCTCACAAAGAGTTCATGACGTTACACAATAATTATCGGAAAAATTTTCTTTTTGCTTAAGTTGAAATTTGTAGAATAAATTAAATGACGAATAATTCTAATTGTTTCAATAAACAGTCACAAATGGCGTCAAAACGTGTTTTACGATCGGATACGAGAAAAATGCAGGAAAACAAAGAAACGGAAAATTCCGCGGATAGCGAAACGGAAACAGCGTGAAAAAGAGAAACAAAATGATAGTGAAATAGGAATTAGTTACGAACCCAAAAATTAGGAACCATCCCAAAAGAAAAAAATATTATTTTTTATCGGGAAATAAAAGAAAAATCAACTGAGTCAGATCTATGCAAAAATAAAATATCGATACGCGATAAAGAATTAGATCAACTTAGTTCATTAGAATTAGATCAACCCAAGTCAACAACAATCGACATTTTGGAAATTTCAATAACCATTTTCCTTTTGGCATGTTACAAACACATTTTCAAATCATGTCAAATTGGCCAGTTAAATTCCATAATAACCAAACGGACAACCCAGTACAATTTTTAGAAAAATTGTTCAGATTTATGCGACGTTATGAAATCCCGGAAAATCGCGTATTAGAAAATATTGACGCAGTATTAGCAGACGAAGCCCTTGAATGGTGTAGGACGGTTAGTAGAAATAGGTTTTCTTTACAAGATTTTCGTGAAGAATTTGAAATTAACACGAAAATAAAATATTGCAATCAGAAAGAGGAAGAAGAAATTCAAACTTTTCTGATTGGAATACGACAATTATTCGGAAAACTATACCCGCGAAAAGGTTTACACTGGGAGTTACGTCGCTCCTATGAAAATATGCGAATAGAATATAAAATGTACATACAGAGAAACGATTTTAAAACATTTAAAGAACTAGAAGGTTTAGGCAAAGAATTCGAGATCGAGAGAAACATATCAAAAATTCGTGGACAATATCTAAAAATTACAACAGATATAAAAGAAAACTCGTATAATGAAAAATGGAAACCGACTAAAAACCAGGGAAATAGTGGAAATTTTAGAAAATTTAGTGGAATTCGCGACTTCCATCAAAATTTTCAGGAAATTCTTATCAGAGAAATTGGTCTAACAACAAACCAAAAATAATTTTCCCACCTGACGCAACTACAGACAGTAATAATGATCAGAAAATGCTAGAAGCTCCGTCCGGTGAAAATAATAATCCAAGTAATAGTCTTCAAGTGGCAGTACTAAACCGTTCTTCTGCAGGGAATGGTAATACTACCAAGACAAACCAAGGTGAAAAAAGTCACCAGCAAAATTTTTCAAATTCACCGAAAAAATGCTACGTTTGCGGAAAAGTAGGTCACATTCGTAGAGATTGTAGGTCGGAAAATCAGGAAAACGAGTAGTGGGGGTACTGAAAAATCCAGTATCCCCAAAAAACATAGAATTACCAGAAAGTTGCGAAACATTGGCGAAAGATTTACGATTTTTCACGAACATAAAATACCAGGATACAATTTTCGAAACGTTAATCGACACAGGCGCTACGAGTTCATTTTTTGGTCACAAAAATTGGGTATATTTACAATTATACGGTGTAAAGTTAGAACCAATGAAAAATAAACTTGTGACAGCAGCCAACAGCGAAAGTCTACCAATAATAGGAAAAGTTACAATACCAGCAGAAATAGGTAACATAACAAAAAATTTGACTTTCAGAATTGTTCCATGATTAAGGCAATACGCAACTTTAGGAATAGACATGCTGCGCGAATTAGGAATGAAATTAGATTTCGAATCAGACACGTGGTCAATGAAAGACTTACCTAATGTACGTTACAAAATCGGAGATAGAGAAAATAAAATAGTCGAGAAAAAGATCGAAGCTGTAGTGACAAAGCAAGAAGTGGGATCACAAACAAGATGATCCAGTTCACAACAAGAAAATCGGAAAAATTTCGCTCACAAATCCCAGGACAATAGGTCAAAATCGGAAAAATATTTTGAACTAAAAATCAAAAATAAAAAAGAAAATTCAGGAAAATTCGAGAAAAAATTCGAATTAGAAAAATTAAAAAGTATCGATACAGAAAATTGTAGGAAAATTACGAAAAATTTCCCAAGGGTCGACCCGAGAAATGAAAGGAAAATTTCAAAAATTATACCAAGACAATCCTTACAACAGTTGAAAACACCTACCCAAATTCCAATACCAAAACCCCGAAAAATTCCTCCAAAATTAATGGATATCCCATTATCAAACAGATTTGATAACTTAGAAATGGACTCAGGTCTTGACGAGACTGACGAACCATTATTGTTCCCAATCGACAATCCCCGTAAGAAAAATTGGTATAAAAAAGCTAAAGTAAACAAGAAAATTAGAGAACGCGAAATAAGTTCGAAAATTTGTCGAAAACGAGAAAATTCGCAAAAATCGAAAAAATTAAAATCGGAAAAATTAGAATCGAAAAATTCTATGGCGATTAGAAATAAATTTCGTATACCGTTAAATACGAAATGGATCAATTTCAAAAAGAACGCGATAATGAACAACAATATTCAGGAAAAAATATTGCGAGAATCGAGATGTTTAGATAAAACGGAATTTTGTTCAGGACTAGTAGAATTGTCCATGGAAGAACAAGAATTTTTAAATAAATTTCTAAAAATTAGATTACCACCTTCCGAGGATATTTTGAAAGCTACTAATTGGACAGAACACGTTATTGACACGCAAGGTACAGCTCCAATAAAACAGAGATATTATTATATATCGCCGAAAATTAAAGAGGAAATAATTAAGGAAATTAAGAGAATGTTACGCGAAGGTATTATCGAGCCAAGTAATAGCAATTGGTTGAATCCAATTGTTATGATCAAGAAAGCGAACGGAACATACAGATTGTGCCTAGACTTTCGGAAGGTCAACGCAGTCACGAAAAAAGATCTGTATCCAGTTCCATTGATAGCAGAAATTTTAGATATGCTCAGAGCCGCGAAATATATCTCTAAGGTCGATTTAAAGTGGGCGTATAATCAAATCCCGTTGAGTGAAGAGTCCAAAGAAAAAACGGCTTTCGTAGTTCCTGGTTTTGGATTGTTCCAATACAAGCGAATGCCGTTTGGACTTTGTAATGCTCCCGCAACGTTCCAGAAGAATAATGGACAAAATTATTACGCCTGACCTTAAACCGAAAGTTTTCTGTTATCTCGACGACATAATTATAGTTTCTCAGACTTTCGACAAACATATGAAATATTTAGAAATAGTATTAGGAAAATTAAAAGAAGCAGGGTTGACAGTTAATTTCGAAAAAAGTGAATTCGGTTGTGCAGAGGTAAAAACTAGAAATTTCTGAGGAAATAAAAATCGAAAGTAGCGAAAATAAAACAGAAAATAATTGGTACGAAACGAAAATGAGATTAGTAAAATCAAAACCTCACGAACACGAAAATTGTCGAATTCGAGACAAACAATTATATTTTCATAGGCCCGATACGTTAAAATCTCCCCTCCTTAAAGATAAAAATCTGTGGAAATGAGTAATTCCGGAAAATTTTAGAAAACAAGTCTTAACCGAAAATCACGATAATATACAGGCAGGACACTTAGGTGTAGAAAAAACTTTCCATCGAATTTCCGAAAATTTTTTCTGGCTAGGAATGTATACGGATATCGTGAAATATATTAGAAAATAGGACCAATGGGAAAACGAATAATAGAGGAGCCATGGACGATGGTTGCCTCAGACATTATAGGCCCTTTACCCCTTTCGAAAAATCAAAACAAATACATTTTAGTTTTCACCGATCTATTCACAAAATGGGTAGAAATCATACCAATCAAATAAGCGGACGGAAACACGATTGAGACCGAATTCCAGAAAAAAATTATCTCGCGATGGGGAATTCCCAGAATTTTAATTTCGGATAATGGCACTGAATATGCCAACAAAGTTATCAGAGAAATGTCGGAAAAATTTGGTATCAGGCATTCGTTTACACCGGAATACTACCCACAAGCGAATCCCAATGAAAGAACAAACAAAGCGAATGAAAATCAAGCGAAATATTACAATTTGAGTAGAAGAAAATTAGAATTCGAAGTAGGAGATTTAGTCTGGAAGAAAGAC
The DNA here is from genome assembly GCA_032872475.1 of Leptopilina myrica (nomen nudum). Lineage (NCBI taxonomy): Eukaryota > Metazoa > Arthropoda > Insecta > Hymenoptera > Figitidae > Leptopilina > Leptopilina myrica (nomen nudum). Next base: position 12,742,462 of record CM065462.1, on the reverse strand, counting down.
AAATCTCTTTCCAGCAAACATCTAGGAATTTCGCGAAAATTGAAAAAATATTTCAAAGGCCCATATAAAATCAATCGAAAACAACAAATTTTCCTGGGCATACTGCGTTGGAGATGCGATCGCCGCAAAATCCTAGACCAGAGAAACAACGAAAGACTACAACAGGAAAGGGAATGGAAAGAATTAAGGGCATCAAACGAGCGTGAACTACAAAATTTCCTTCAAAAGCGCAACATAAAATAACTCAACAACATGACATCCATCGATTAAACTTTTTTTCCTCTCCTTCTTCTCACATTACTACAATTTGTTGGTTATATTAAAAATTGAAAAACTCATTTTTTTTAAATTATACAAAACAATTAAATCTTTAAGTTAAAAATAAAACTTTTTTCTTATCTACAGTTGAATACACCAATTTCCAAAAAAATAATAATTTTTCGTGACATCGTTTTCGTGTAACATATTTTTCTCGCCGAACGCCAACTTCCTCACCGACGACTGTGTTGATTTCGTGTTGTGATTCCTCTTTAGAGTACATCACGAGTTGATATTGAGGCGAGTTGACATTTATGTCTGGACAGGAGTGATTCCTGTCCAGACATTGTTCATTACTTTGTGTTTTATTAATGTCTCAGACATTACTGAGTCCTTTCTGGATAGAAATTATTCATGTCAAGAAATCAAAGAGTGCTGTCTAAACAAAAAATAATTTTTGACAGGGATCATTCCTATCCGGAAAGTACCGGACATGGTAGGTTCTCTTCCTTGGGGTGTATCTAAAGAGAAAAAAAATGATGTAAGAAGAAGTCTATGACTGTTAAAAGGTAAAGCTGAATATTTAGCATGTATGATGAAACAAGATAATTTGGTTGCAAGTAATGTTACGTCATATACTTATCAAAACAGACAAAGAGAATATACTGAATTTTTTGAAGAACATGAAGAAAATACGATCGTTTATTGTCCTAAGATAGAGGGACTAATGAATAAACTGAAACCTAATGTTTAAAAAAAAGATGAATGGCGACTGTTTATAGATGCCTCTAAGCAGAGTCTCAATGCTGTTCTTTTACATACTACAAGTGTGTTTGCCCCAGTTTTAGTAGCTCATTCAGTAGTTTTAAAAGAAAATTATAGTAACTTAAAGCTGATTTTAGAAAAATTAAATATAAGGACCATAAGTGGCATACATGCGGGGATCTGAAAATAAGAACGATGTTGCTTAGGCAGCAAAGCGGATTCACTATATTCCAGTGTTATTATTACAGACGTAAGATATGGCCCAAAGGAACTGTGTTGGAACCGGGGAAAAAATATTTGTCATAAACCTTTAGTTAATAGAAAAAAAGTTTTAATTCCACCATAGCACGTCAAACTCGGGTTAATGAAGCAATATGTAAAAGCCTTGAATATAGGTGGTGAATGTTTCAAATATTTGGTCGAGAAATTTCCAAAACTTTCGGATTCAAAAATAAAACAAGGCGTGTTTGATGGTCCTCAGATACGTAAATTATCATACGTCAAACACTTTGTTCTAAAAATAAAACCTAAGGAAAAAGCTGCATTGTTAAGCTTTAAACAAGTTTGTATAGAATTCATGGGAAATAAAAAAGCGACAATTATAAGGAAATTGTGACAAAAATGGTAGACAATTACAAACTATTAGGTTGTTTAATGAGTCATAAGGTTCACTTTTTAGATTCTTATTCTGATGAGTTTCCCGAAAATCTTGATGATTTCAGCGAAGAACAAGGCGAAAGATTTCACCAAGATATAAAAGACATGGAAAAACGCTATCAAGGAAAATGGAATAAAAATATGTTAGCGGACGACTTTTTGACGCTAAAAGGAGACATACCAGAGACCGAAAATCCATAGAGGAAAAGAACTCCTCTTCGGAGATCCTTTGAATAAAAGAGGATAATATATTCAAGAAACAAAGATTAAAAGTACTGTAAATTTTACATTTAGAATTTCTGAAAACTAATATGATATTCATTTTCAGCTACCCCGGAAACCCAAGAGAAACGATTTTCAAATAGATCTGATTAATTTTTAATTTTTTTTTGTCCGACATTTTGAATTTTTAAAAACTGACTTCAAATTCATAATTAGCGAACCCGAAAACCCCCGAACAATGATTTTCAAGAAAATAAAAGCAATTTGAAAAAACCCGCCATTTTAGGTCCGCCATTTTTAACAACTTTTAAGTATTTAATTTTTATGTAATTAGAGTCACTGAATTCAAACAATAGTAAAAATATGCGAAAAGTCTGTTTAAAACAAAAAAAATTAAGTAAATCCCCATGGAAATAATTTTCTTAGACTTCACCACCTTACTAGGCGTGTAAAAAAATACCAGCACTAAACTTTTGGTCCGACTACTTTTTTCTCTTTAGATACACCCCAAGGAAGAGAACCTACCATGTGTTAGTCTTCGAACTCAAAATTTTTGTTGGGTGCCGGTGTTATTTATTTAACCACTTAAGCGGCATGGTGTTCCAATTGGCGTCGCATGAGTAGGTGACAGAAGCGGAAAAAATGCGAAAATGGCGTTCCTATTTAAACTTGATTCCTGAACTCTGTAAACAAATTAAGTTTACCAAACCAAATGTTATTTATTATTTGAGATTATTAATCTTAAATGGATTTTCAAAAATTCAAATAGGCGGATTCACAATTGTAAACTATTTACTCGAAACTTGTTAATCTGGAGATTTTAACACTTCTCCGGAGATCCAGGAATAGGATAAAAGGCAGAAGAAATCCTGACGGTTGGCAACTATGCTTTAGAAAATGAAGATGCTGATCCAAGTCCAGAAAATCTAACTAGTGAGCAGATCAATACTATGAAAAGGACGGAATTAGTCAACACTTAAAAAGGACCTGGTTTACAATTACGATCAAATTTCTTGGGACCTTACAAATACTTCTGCAACGTCCGTGACGTTGATATAGTCAAACATTTAATAGTAATTTTAAAAATCTCAAAAATTTAGGGAAAAAGTTTGAAGAGGTTTTGTAAACAAAAAATAAACGACATAATATAAAGTAATACGTGTAAATGCAGTGAGTCTAATCATATTCATAATTATACTATCAGATTTCTTCTTTTTCAATAATTGTTTTTTAAAAGCAAATGGAAAGTTATAAAAACTGGATCCAATATGGCAAATACATTATTTTTAATTTTTTAGATTTCGTTGAAAGTTGTTACGGGGGTTTATGGGGTCTCTGATACCAAATCTGATGTTGATTTTTAGAAAGTTTTATACGGCGCGTTAAAAAAATTGTTATCCTAAGTTTATAATTTGTTAGGCTTTACATATAATAAAAATAAAGATACTTTTTCTATGAGGAAGCAAAACTTTAATTGGAATCAAATTAGAAAAAGGTGGTAAATTAACAAACAGTTAATTGGAACCAAAATAGAAAAAGGTGGTAAATTAACAAACAGTTAATTGGAACCAAAATATAAGAAAGTGGTAAATTAACAAACAGTTAATTGGAGCCTAACAATAATAGAACAACTTTTGCAGGTCGCTTAAAGGATGTCTCAAATCAGCCCCTTAGAAGCTTTTGATTGTGAAGGCGACTCTACTTCAGTTGGATTGCGATGGGAGAAATGGAAAAGAGCATTTGAAATTTATTTACTATCAGCAAAAATAAAAAAAACCCGTACAGAAGCGAGAAGCACTTTTACACACAGGAGGATTATCTCTACAAGAAATATATTACAATATCCCTGGTGTTCATGAAACGGATATTAATGTCGATGTTTATGAAATCGCAATAAAGAAGTTGGACGAATATTTTTCCCCAAAACAAAGTTTAGTTTTTGAAAGACACCTGTTTAGACTAATATAGCAAGAAACAAATGAAAAATTTGATAAAATTCTTATTAGATTACGTCATCAAAGTTCAAAATGTAAATTCACAAACGCGGAAGATAACTACATAGACCAAATAACAAAAAAGTGTGAGTCAGCAGAGCTTAGAAAGAAAATACTAACACTTGGTGATTCAATAACCCTCGATAAAATCATATTTGAAGCAAATGCGTTGGTAACAATACAGAGACAGTTAGAAAATTTCAACTTGCCAATAAATTTTGATACAGTTCACAATATAGATACCAAAGGTAGCAAAGAGCAACAAAAAGTTTGCTCTCGTTGTGGTAGTGAAAAACACTCGGCAGATTACAATAACTGCCCAGCACGAGCAAAGAAATGTCTAAAATGTGGATTCCGGGGACATTTTCGTTCACAATGCCGAACGAAATCAAAAAAAGGAAGTTAACGATAGATCCCAAAACGAAAACACTAAAAGGAAAAGAACAGATGACATGAGTAAGACAGAAGTAGACTACATATTCCATTTAGATGACGATGAAGAAATGGTCTGTCAAGTTGAAGGGATTAATATTAAAATGCTTATAGACTCAGGTAGTAAAAACAATATTATAAATGACTCTACTTGGGAGGAATTAAAAAAAACTAAAGTCAAAATTGACAATCAAGAAAAAAATCCTGTAAAAACTTTTCTGAGTTATGCAAGTCGGAACCCTCTAAAGGTTTTAAAATCTTTCGACACTGAAATTAAAATGGGTACTGAATCGAAAGTAGCAAAATTCTACGTAATACAGGATGGAACAAAAAATTTATTAGGCAAAGAAACCGCTGTATCATTGGGAGATTTACAAATAGGATTAAGCATAAACACAATTTGTGACGGTATATTCCCTAAATTCAATGATGTTAAAATAAATATTCCCATTGATAATCAGTTGCACCAGTCTGTCAGCCATATCGCAGAGTACCAATACCTTTGGAAACAAAAATCGAAGGAAAACTGAACGAACTAATTAAAGCGGATATCATTGAGCCAGTAAAACGACCTGCCAAATGGATTTCACCTATGGTACCTATTCTAAAAAATGATGGGACTGTCAAAATTTGTATTGACATGAGACGTCCAAATAAGGCTATCATTAAAGAACACCACCCTCTACCGACTATGGAACAAATAATTCCTTGATTAAGAAAAGCACAGTTTTTTTCGAAGCTAGATATTAAGCTCGCATTTCATCAAGTTGAAATCAGTAAAGAATGTCAATATATAAGAACATTCATTACTAGTAAAGGTCTTTTCCAATACAAACGTCTCATGTTTGGAATCTGTTGTGCTCCTGAACAGTTTCAGAAAATTTTAGAAGGAATTTTATTAAAATGTGTAGGCGTAGTCAACTTCATTGATGACATTATCGTATTCGGTTGCAGCGAAATCGAGCACAATACTAGATTAAACAAAGTCCTGGAAGTTCTAAAAAAACAATGTTCTTTTAAATAGTGAAAAGTGCGTGTTCAAAGTGAAAGTGATAGAATTCCTAGGTCATGAGTTGTCATGTAAGGGCATCAAACCACTGGATAAATAGAGCAAAACTATAACAACCTTTAGATAACCTGAAACAGTGGAGGAACTTCAAAGTTTTCTAGACCTAGTAAATTTTGTGGGCAAATGGATTCCACATTTAGCAACCTTAACGGATCCACTACGAAAGCTATTACGTCAGAAATTAGGCAAATCTGGTGACATTGCACAATATTGGAAAAATGAACAGAAGGAGGCCTTCAAAAACCTAAAACAAGCGTTAAAAAATCCAAGCCTTAGGATATTATGAACCTAAGGATAGGACACAAGTATTCGCAGATGCTAGTCCTGTAGGATTAGGCGCCGTTCTCGTTCAATATGATTCAAAAGGACCACGCATAATTGCCTATGGAAATAAAAGTCTGACAGAGTGTGAAAAACGTTATTGTCAAACTGAAAAAGAAGCATTTGGTATTGTCTGGTCAGTAGAATATTTTAATATGTATTTGTACGGTATGAAGTCGTTTGAAATAATCAGTGATTACAAGCCCCTTGAGGTAATATTCTAAAAATAACATTGCAGACTCTCTATCACGGTTATGCACTTATTCCGATCCCGCCCGTTCGACAATGAGAATTATGTAAATCTTATTGTAGAAAAATCTTGTCCAATAGCAGTCTCTCTAAAGACAATAATGGAAGCTTCTGAAATAGACGAAGAATTGAAAACAGTAAAAAAGGTTTGTACGAAGGAAATTGGGGCATAAAACCCAATAACTATAAGATTTTCGAAAATGAACTCTATTTTCAAGACAACATTTTATTACGGGGAAGTAAAATCGTAATTGCTTTTACCTTACGAAATACGTTATTAGCAGCAGCTCACGAAGGACATCCCGGAATAGTAGCCATGAAGTCTAGACTACGCACAAAAGTGTGGTTGCCAAAAATCGATAGGGATGCAGAAAATTATGTTAAAGCTTGCAAAGGGTGTACTCTTGTTTCAGCACCAAACCCTCCAAACCCTATGACAAGACGCTTATTACCAACACAAGCTTGGATAGATATTTCTATGGACTTATTAGGTCCTCTTCCGAGTGGCCATTATCTACTCGTAGTAATAAATTATTACAGCCGTTATAAGGAGATTAAAATCACGAAATCTATAGGTGCAAAAGAAATAATCGATATGATAAAAGAAATATTTTCAAGAACTGGAATACCAATAACAGCTGATAATGGAAGGCAACTTACCGGAGAAAAAGTTTATGTAAAAAACATAATTAAACAAAAGAAATTGACAACTGATTTCAACCCAGCCATACACACAGAAACTAGAAAAGAGAAAAGTGATGTTGAGGTAATGAACGACGAAACGGGACAGTCATATCAAAGAAACATTGTGCATTTGAAGAAAGTTAAAGGACAGTGGACAATATCAGATAATTACGAAGATAAAGATTAAGCGACAAACATCAAGTAATCATTGAAAAAAAGAGAAAAGAAAAAACTCGTTATGTAAATACTTAATATGTTTGATTGAAGTTTTGATTAAAATGTTCATAATTATGTATTTTACTATAAGTAAAAAATTATTATGTAAGAATAATTCGTTAGTACACGGAAAAAAAAGTCCATCAACCATTAATGGATTAGTATATTACTTTGAGACGGGACTCTTTTTCCGTTGATGGTTACTTAACTTCACTTAACAATTGAAAAACTTCATCAAAGTGTAAAAAACGAGTAATGGATTGATTAGAATGCCAGTATGTGACCAATTGTTTTAGATTTAATGGTGAATTATTATATCAATGGATGTTTGAATGTTTACGAATCATTAGTAAAGTTTGTGAAACGTTAGTTGACTCGTAGTCTAAATCGGTGCTCTTCACCAGCGCATTGTTGCGCAGTGTACCGATGCGCATTTCTTCCGGTTTTTCTATAGTCCATGTGTTTTTGCTGTCTGCTATACAAGTCCCTATATACTATTATGTGTAATGTTAATATTTAACTTAACTAATAATTTGCAGTTTGATTGCGTCTAGAAATTGACCTCGATGAAAATATATTTTCTTTTATATTTCTCGCTAATTAAAAAGTAGTTATTAGTGCAAAATCATTTCTCACAAGTTGTGAAAAATTTTGTTGTTTGGTATATAAGAACAGTTCGCTTCTAAACTTAAAGTGTTATAAGTGTGCGTTTCTACGTTATTATAAGTTATTATAAGTGCAAAAATGTATTGGTCTTAAAGCGTCTAAGAGTGTAAATAAAATATCAGAACTGTGCAACGAAAAAATGTGTTTATTCTGTACCAAATAGTGTCTAAAATTAGGGATAATTCTGAAAGAATAAGTTGAATTTTTTGAATGCTTTTGATAGTCATGGGAAATTTAATAGACAGTTTTCTAAATTTTAGTGAACGAGTTTTATATATTGTGACTCCAAGTATGTTATCCATTCAATGATTTTGTGTCCCGTCTCAAAGTAATATACTAGTCTATTAATGATTGATGGACTTTTTTTCCGTGTAGTTGTGTATTGTATTAATTCATTTTATAAGTTAAAATTCTTCGTTGTTATAAAAAAAAGAGATGTTATATGTATATATAATTAAATAAATGACTGTGTCTTTATGGTTGGGCTAAAGAGAGAGACGGACAATGTCAACCACCTGCTATTGTCGGTTAGAAGATAGAGTCAGTCTCTGCTGTGCCGCTAACCGAAGGGCACCGTTAGTAAATAGTAATTTGGGATACAATTTATTAAAGGCGATACACCAGAACACCACAATCTTTTTAAAAAATGACTGTCATTCCTGGTTGTGGGCACCTTTATGTCAAGGGGGCTCTACCATCTGACAATGATGTAGACTACTGTCTCATCTATCTAATCTTTCTGCCAAGGAAATTGACAGTCGCCAACTCCATTAAATGCGATGAATATAGTCGTTCAGTGCATTAGAAGTGCGGTATGATATGCGGGCCAGCTACTTCACATGCTAGCATTATGCTTCTGTTAGCGATGAGTATAGTGTGAAAACGGGTAATCATTTTTGTCCTTTATACCGGCGAAGTCTCTTAAAATAAAGAAACTTTCATTTCCTCTTTATTTGTGTTGGTTTCCTTTAATATTTTTCTATTTTTAGCGGAATTTTCAAGGGTGCCCACAACCAGGTACAAAAATTATTTTGTCAAAAAATTTCCATTTCACTAAATTTCTAATATATCTTTTTTATTTAAAGGAATCAATTTAATTCCTTCAATGACAGTCACCTTAGACCTCTAGCGGTACTCAGCGATACATATTACACACATATTCTACATATATATAGCTTTTAAAAAATGCAATAAAAAATCGATTTTTTTATATCGTGCAGGTTGGGACACATAATTTTACAATTATGGTGCGTTCTGACATCAGAAATTCATTTGTTTAAGGTAGAGATGTGTAAAGAACGTCATTTTGCAGAGAAAAAAATATATTCATGTTCGAAAAACGTTCGTAAAACATTTTAAAAAGTCTCATTTCACATCTCCTTCAATAACGTATTGTTAACGATTCGTGTACTGAGAACGTCCATTTTTAGAAATATTCCTTCATTTCACATTGATTTTCTACGGTGGCCTGACCGTAACGACATTTTTTTTAAATGTTTATAACTTTTCCAATTTTTGTCCAGCCATTTTCTGATGTACAGAAGAAACATTCCACTTTAGCAGATCTTTCCAACCATACGTTAGAAAACATCAAATTCGGCCTAGAACAGAAGTTTTGGGATCAAGTAAAAAGTGTCCCGACCGTAGTGACTCTCCCCTATATATATTTTTTCTAGTATCTCCTAAAAATATTTTTACGGATCAATGATTATTTTATTAAATGTTTGCCCTTGGGATTTACTAATGGTCATTGCGAAAGCCAATTTTATAGGAAATTGTCGTCTTTTAAAAGTAAATAGATATAAATTTTTACAATATAATGTTACTCGATGTAAAAACAATATTTCGTCTCTTAACTCCAGTTATATTTGACAATTAATAACATTATGTGATAATTCTAAAACAAGCATCCTTGTTCCATTACACAATCTCTTGTTAAAACTAAGATTTCTAATAAGCATTACAACAGAATTAATTCTTAAATGCAATCCATGTGGTAGCAAAGAAGGTGGAGAGAGTGTTTAAATATTCTGGTAAGAATACATAAGTAAATTTTCTATTATCACAACTATTTATACTTTTATATATTTTTCACCTTTACTGTCAAAGGGATGCACCACTCTCTTATTAATATCATCAACGTCAACGTTACTAGGTGCTAAAATTGCACACCCCGAAATCTCCTCAAATTTATTTTGTTGCAAAAACTGACTATACATTTTTTCAGCAATATCTACATTCCCTTTTTGAATAATATGTTCTGGTAATATAACATTATCATCTGCATCATTTAATTCACTATTGCCAACTATAAGTAAAAAAATTTACAAATTCCGTTTCTTTTGGAAAAGCTCTCATATTTTCGGTTAATGTGTATTTTTTTGAAATATTACTATAGTTTACTACTTTAGAATCCTTTAAAGCATGAAGTACATAATCAACTACAAGTTTTTGTTTTACATTTAATTTAGCATAATTCTATTCTCTTATGTTAATATGTTCTGTAATATTTATATCATTTACTTGTTCAGTGAAAATTTCATCTTGTGTAACTAATAATCCCTGAAAGTCAGTTAAATTATATCCTTCGTTAAATAACATTGTTTTAATATTTCTATAGGGTAGAGTGGGGTAAAAAAGTAACATTTTTACTTTTGATGCTGTAAAATGTGTATTTAAAATTTTTTCTCAAATTTCCAATTGTTATTGAAAATTTAGTTATTAAGCTTGAAAATTCTTGACAGAAATATTTTTTATTTCATGAAAGGATTAAGTTATAAGAGTTTTACGAAAGCACTGTAAGTGGCTTTTTTGCACCACCTGGTGGGGTAAAAAAGCCACCCTACGATATTAGCAAAACATGTTATCAATTTAGGTATTTTTATAATTTTCCTTTATTTATATGACAAATAGTCTTATATGAAAAATATTTTAATAATTATTAGAGTTTTTAGCAAGCAAAATTGAAAATTATATTAAGTTTACCTGTTTTCGATTTGCACGGCCAATTTTTCGTACCTTTTTTTAGAAGTTCTGTTTAAGTTTCACCACAGATAACATATTTCGTTGCAACCGTTTATTCATTGTTTATGTTTTTAATGCACTTTGAACTACTTTTTCGTCGTGTTTAATTAATTTTATTAAATAAATACGACAAATTTTGTAAAATAAAAAGGTTAGTTTAAATAGAAAACAAGTGAATTTCACAAAATATTCAATGGATTTTTTGCCCTGGCTTTTTTACACCCAAGACCAGTTATTAAAAAAGCAAAAATAAATTTTTAATTCAGTTCAATTTCCAAAAATTAACATTGTATACGTTTTCGATATACTTTTCTCCTCATGTAGAAACATTTACTTTTATTATTCGTTCACTTAATCAGTTTATAATATGTTTGAAAAGTTTACCAAAATGTTTTCAAAAAAGTAACAAAAAATTTAAATTACAATAAAAACAATATTAATCTAGATACAACATTCAAACTAGATTCAAAAGTTTCGTATTACCTAATAGTATTTATATTCAAAACAGCTGATAAATCGGCTAATAGTTTTTAAATAAAACTCAAATGGCTCTTTTACCCAACTTTACCATAAGCCCTTTGTTCAGCTTCAATGTCGTTAATTTTTGAATAATCTTCTGACATTAGAAACTTAAATTGTTCCCATAGTTTATCCGGATGTACAGAATGACAATGGCTTTGTCCATAAATTACGTTACACTTTTTAGGGGGGGGAAGGGGTCTATGAAAATGTGACTAATTGTGACAAAGGGGGGTAGGGACCTTTTATTTTGTTGTCACACTTGGTACTATATTTATTATAATGAGAAATTTGTAATAAATAAAAATATAAAATATATTTCTTGTTTTTAAAATATTAAAAAATGTACTAATTATATAAGTAACTTTATTGGGTGTACTTCCGAATAAGGGGGACCTCCGATTTTAATAAAAGTTGGTATACCAACGTATTTTGATGCGCTGATTACGAAAATGATAATGAAAATTGGCGCAAATTTGATGTTCACTGTGAAAACCATAAAATTGTAGTTTTTTGCGTATAATTCGTAAAAAACCGAAGGTGAATGACACCCTTCTCCTCTATATAAAAGCAGAGAAAAATGTACAAATATTTTTAAACAAAAAAAAAATGAACTATTACAAAGCAGAATACCAACAATAGTAGTAACAAAAGTTCGATTCAATAAGTTGTGTTTCGGTTAACTAAAGAAATGCTTAATTTTTTGTTTTTTGGCTTTTCAATATCACAAACGAACTTTATAATAACCACGGGTAAAACATTGAATTTAAAATATTGGTACATATAGCATACAGAACATAGTACAAGCAAAAATACATTATAGCTTATTATATTTACTACTTGACTAAATGGGATATAGAACTTAAATTGATGTATTACTAAATAATTAAGGTTTCTTTTAAAAAATATTAACAAACCACCCTTTGGTCTACCCATCAAATTTTCGCGTATAGCATTACTAAATATAAAATTGTAATTATTTAAAAAGTCAGGTAGAAAAGTAAGTGGATAGGTAAACCAGGTTTCACTTACACAAATAATGTCATTGTCGACGGGAGTGTCCACTAAATCTGAAATATTGCGGAAACCATTGACGTTCCAGAACAGTATTGAAAGACCGGCTGATTGAATGGAGTTTTTATTTTCAATTCTAGTTCTGGTATAACTTCTCCAAACTGAAGGGAGAGTTCTGTGTATTGGCTGCTATTTATCTGATTTAACTCTCTTGATGGTGGGTGTCATTAAAAATCTTGAGATCAGGGAATCTTTTTGTTGTGGTGATCAAAAGAATACTTAAAGCTACATCAGAATCTAGAATAAAATACATTTTTTCCTGGCAAAGGGACTGAAACTCCAAAATCCACATTCTCGACAAACAATGAATCTGAAAAATTTATACCTCCCGTGTGGAAAAAGGCCACGTTCGAGCCCTACTGCGCAGAGGTCCACGTGGAATATCCATGAGGAGGAATCCAAGACGACACCAACAGGGGCCCCGCTCTTTGCCCTCACGGTTGCCCTACTCAAAAATTTATCTCAGTTTCAGAAAAATAATTTTTTTATTAAAAAACTTTAGTTCAGAATGCATTAAATTACATTTTAAAGCACCCGAAATAAACATTGAGTGACATTTTTGTAGAAAGCCTATCACAAAGTTATGGAAATTTACGAGGGCACCAGCAGTACCCCTGATCTTAGCCATTATGAATGCCCTGCTCAACAAATTTTCCAAGTCCAAACAACGAACTTTTTTTACACCAACAATTTATGTTTACAATTACTATAAACAGTTGAAAACGCGTTTTTAAAAAAAATTTATTTTTACTTTTTTGAAAATATTCAACTCACATAAGAGGCAAATCCTTGAGGTTTCACACGAGGAGCCCGCATGGATTGACCACATCATTGATTAGCAAAAATTGTTAAGTCCAAAAAAAATATTTTTTACATCAACAAATTATGTTTACAATGACTATATATAGACAATGAAAATCGCGTATTTAAAGCGGTGTCAAAGTCGATGCGATTTTTCCATCTCTTACTCTACTCGACTTTCACATTCAGTAGCCCCTGAATATATAGAAAGTCTTTCGAACCTAGGCAAACGTAGGCTCGAGTTGCTCCTCGCAGCCCGGCAGCAGGCTAACTTCTTCAATTTGCAAGTCGACATTGTTTTATAATACGAGTCTGCTGCCTCGTTCTAGTCGCTGCATAGTGGGGAGCGAGGGACGCGCTATGGAAGGGGAGTGAATGGGTCGCGTGGTAGGAACGCTTATGCGATGGCTCTTGTGTGTGAGCTTGACTTTAATGGTGTGTGTCCAGTGTGTGTGTCCCATTCACTCCCCTATGGAAGGGGAGTGAATGGGTCGCGTGGTAGGAACGCTTATGCGATGGCTCTTGTGTGTGAGCTTGACTTTAATGGTGTGTGTGACTGCTAGCACTCACATCATTACATTCCCCCCTTACTTCGGAGAGCGAAATTGTGAGCGAAATAAATAACAATAGACTACCACTTACATCTTGCGGTTTTCCGACGTGCCTGATAAAGCCTGTACTTGGTACCAAACGTAGAGACCAGCGACGGTTGTTCTACCAAACACGATACCTGGTGACACCAATAGGAACCTGAACCTGAACTCTGGTTGGAGTTGAAGGTTGCCCACTTTGTTCTGTTTTACACTAGCCTGGAGCTCTGGACACTGGGTAGTGGCCTTGCTAGTGCCTGGTACTTATCGTGAAATGTTAGGAACGGAAGTAGCTACGGAAGTAACTACTGGTCTTTTCACTTTACGCGTTTCCGCTTCTTTTAACATTTTCTTAGTTAATTCAAGAGTTTTATTGGTTTAAAATTTATTTATAGAAATTTTTGGAAGTGGGGTTTATCTTATCTCTTCATTAGTATTGGAAATAAACGGTTTTAGATCTTTCAAATGTATGTGTTTGTGCTGTTTGCCTTTAGAATCAACAAGGTCGAAAATAACAGGCAACACTTTTCTTTTAATTTCAAATGGACCGCTGAATTTCTCCATTAATTTATAGTTTTGCTTTTTTTAAACGCTTATTTGATACCGATAAATAACTGACTCCTTCAATGTTTGTATAGCTGTATTACCGGTTGCTTTCCGAAGGGGCTTCAATTCTATCCACTTAGTGAAACGATCCTGCATAACACATAGTATAGTATTTCCTCCATTGGTTCTCGGTAACGGACCAACAAAATCGATGGAAACCATGTCCCACGGTGAGTCAACAGATGTTGCAAGCATGTCATTTGCTGCTGGTTGGTGATTACTCTTGTTTTTCTGACAGTTGAGGCAACTTCTAACATAATTGGCTCCATCACGCAGCATACCTGGCCAATAGAAATATATAGCTAAACGTGTAATGGTTTTGGCTACTACCAGATGTCCGGCTGTTGTTTCGTCGTGAATTTTTCTTAGAACTTCTTGTCAATTAGCTTTTGGCACGCACAATTTTCACTGTTTATCGTAATCGATTTCATTAAAATAGATTGAATGTAATATTTTCCGATATAGCTTATCATTTTCAATCTTAAAATCAGAATTAAAATCTGGATTTTCCATAGTATTTTTATACATACGTTGATACCAAGAATTTGTTATAGTTTTATCTAATAAACTTACTGGTAGAGATATACGAGACAGGTAATCAGGTAAACGATTCTCTATACCTTTTTTATAAACTACTTCAAAATCCCATTGTGATAATTTCATTATCCACCTTGCTAATCTACCCGAAGGAGTTTCTATAGAATTGAACCATTTTAGAGATTGATGATCTGTAACCACCACGAAGTGATAACCTTCCAAATACTGTCTCATTTTCCATATTCCCCATTTGACCGCCAAACATTCCAATTCTGTTGCAGAATAATTTTTTTCTGCATCGATAAGAGTACGGCTAGCATAAGCGATGACTATCTCTTCTTCCCCTTTGCCTTGAGTCAATACTGTTCTTAGTCCTTCCAGACTAGCATCGGTTGGAAGATAAAATGTTTTCATCCAATCAGGACACGCCAAAACAGGAGCTTCAGTTAATCTTCGTTTTAAATCAACAAAAGCTGTTTCTTGTTGATTTCCCCATTGCCATTCACTTTTCTTTTTTAACAGTAATGTGAAAGGGGCAATAGTTTTTGACACATCACCAGGATACCATCCCTAAAAATTGACAAAGTTCTTTAATGTTTTTCGGTGTAGGTAAATTCAAAATGTCGGAAACCTTGTCTGAATCAGGATGTAACCCATTTATGTCCACCACATGACCCAAATATTTTAATTCATCACGAACAAAAAACCACTTGTCAAAATTTAGTTTTAATTTAGCTTCTCTTAATTTATTAAAAACAATTTCCAAAAGTCTCATGTGTTCTTTAAAAGTTTCTGATGTTATAACAATGTCATCAAGATAGGAGAACACTTTTGGGGCTAATTCGGCTGGTATCACAAGGTCATTTAACCCCTTGACAGTCCATGGCCCATATGTGTCCACAAAAAGTCGTGCCACCTTTACGTCTGTGGCCATATATGTCCATCTCAAAAATAAAATACTAAACATAATTCGATTTGAATGACCAAGTGCATACTAAGGTTTTTGGGGTCGCTGAATCCGAATTTCAAGTCAGATTTTCAAAATTCAAAATGGTGGACCTAAAATGGCGACTATGAAGATTTAAAAATTTATCAAATACGCTTGAAACTCGTTACTTAGGGGTTTTGGGGGTCGCTGATTACGAATATGATGTCAGATTTACAAAAATAAAATGGTGAATCCAATATGACGGATAATTTCAAGATTCATGCAATTTGATCGAATTTTAGGTCCGCCATTTTGGATTTCAAAATCTGACATCGGATTCGTAATCAGCGACCTCGAAAACCCCCGAGTAACAAGTTTTAAACAAATCCGTT
This sequence comes from Leptopilina myrica (nomen nudum), assembly GCA_032872475.1. Classification (NCBI taxonomy): domain Eukaryota; kingdom Metazoa; phylum Arthropoda; class Insecta; order Hymenoptera; family Figitidae; genus Leptopilina; species Leptopilina myrica (nomen nudum). The sequence continues at coordinate 12,726,458 of CM065462.1, read as the reverse complement.
GGATTTTTTATTTTCTCGACCGCAATATTGGATCCGCCATTTTGAATTTTGAAAATCTGACATAAGATTCGTAATCAGATACTACGAAAACCCCCGAGTAACAAGTTTTAAGCAAATCTGATAAGATTTAAAATTTTCGAATTCGTCATTTTGGATCCGAAATTTTAAATTTTGAAAATCTAACTTCAAATTCGAATTTCGCGACTCCAAAAACCTTAATTTCAATGAAATCACATTTTTTAGAAACTTTTTTTTCTTGGACCGTTTTTGGACCACAAGTGATTGTTAGCTGGACTGCGAAGGGGTTAAACGTTGGGAAGTTGCAGGTGCAGAGTAAAGTCCAAAGGGCATAACAACGAACTCGAAAAGACCCATACCAGGGATAGTAAACGCAGTTAATGCACGGCTTTCTTCAGTTAATGGTACGTGCCAGTAACCATTTTTTAGGTCCAATGTTGTAAGAAATGTGGTTCCTTTGAGTTGATCTAGGATACTATTTATACGTGGTAATGGATAAGCTTCCTTTTTTGTTACTTTGTATAACCTCTGATAGTCGATGCAAAATCTCCATTCTCCGTTCTTCTTTCTTGCAAGCACTACTGGCGAACTCTATGCACTATTTGAGGGTTGAATTACTTCTTCTTTCAACATGGCGATTGCTTTTTCTTTAATTATTCCTTGCATTACTGGGTTCCTTGGTTGATACCGTTGTTTAATTGGTATTTTTTTTAATAATTTAATTTCGTGTTGAATTAAGGGCGTTTTACCCTTAATTTGGGCAAAAAGGGTTTTATGTTTTTCCAAAAATGTTTCTAAAACCTTTCCTTGTTCATCCTTTATTTGAGTTAACCCAACAGAAGCTACTGGCGTGATTTTAAGTTTTAGATTTCTTGCATCTGGGTTAATTTTTACGTCGTCGAAAAAAATTGCATTCTTAATTTTTCGAGTACGTCCATCCCCAAGAGCATTTTTTTAGAAATTTGAGGTAACACTAAAAATGTGTGTTTGACTCGAGTATTATTGACATTAATTGCACCGTAAATGCCATGACGAATATTTGATTCGGTTCCATCAGTCAAAATTACAGTTCTTTTATCTTTCTTGTTGTCTTTCATTTGGTTGATAATCTCCGCTACCTCCTCAACACGTTGTATAAGCGTATTCACAGTAGATATTTCACTTTTACGAATATGAAGCCTGTAGATTGGCAACATATTCCAATATATCACATCAATAACTCTATTGCCATCATAAGAACCATGCCTGCGCATAAGTGTGCGCATTGAATTTACAAAGACCCTAAAAGGTTCATTCCCACCCTGGTATCTTTCAGTAATTTGAAGTTGCAGATTTCTTAATTCAGATGGTGAGAGATAATATTGTCTGAATGAATTGGTAAGTTCTTCGTATGTGTGTATGACTTGAATCTCATTGCGAAACCAAAGCAAAGTCTCGCCTCGTAGCATCCACTTAACACCTATTATGTATTACCGATTAACTGCCTACGACGAGGATTAATTTTCGTATGAGTTTCTTAAAATTATCTTTTCCTATATATATACTATTTAAATCACCCCCCTTCTTTAAAAATCGTGTTTATCGTACCACACTGCAAAAGTTAATAACTCTCTTGCTTCAAACGCACTCAATTTTAAAAGTTCACTTTTACGTTCTACGATTTCTTTCTTAAATATGAAATTAGGGAAAACCCTTTTCACTTGAGAATTAGAAAAATAATTTTCTTTTTGGGCTTCGATGATTTTCAGTAAAAAATCAAATAAATTTGTCCCATCGAACAATGATTTATTATTCACATATAAGAGTTCCACTATTTCCCTATCACTAGCGCGACGAACGACCTTTTTCTTATGACGAATTAAATCGGAATGACCAATTACCAAGGATGTCTCCGTTTTAATACGTTGTTCCTCCTCTTCATCCCTTCTATGAATCTCATCAGATGTTAAACCGACTGGTAATTTCGAAAGCGCTTCAGGATTTGCTTTTATGTAAACGACAAGCCGATTTCTCATATCTAACATGGATCCCGACGTATCTAAATTAAATTCTTCTAAAATTTTTGTAATACAAGTTTTAGTATCCACGTAGTCTCCATTATTTCGTGTTAACTAATTAAAGTTCACTGGTAAGTGGTACTCACGATAATAGATCTAATTTTTAAATTACACCCTTTTTATACTACTCATTACCCCCTCTTTACGAGAAAAATAGATTCTAAAAATTTTAAATGGTGGATACCATCTCACAGAAATTTCGCACTTATAAATATTTTTTTTATTATGCCCCTGTTCGGGCGCCATGTCATGATAGCTAATTTTGTGCTCGCGGAATAAAACTCATCAGAGCCAGGATTTTTTTATCGTTACAGAATTGTATTTGATGAGAGACCATTATTGTGCAAAATTGAGGTGGGAAAATATAGTCAAACAAACTCCAAATTTAACAAGTTAAATTATATATTTTTTTGAATTAAAGTTTTATGTCATGATTCTTAACGACGACTTAGTAAATTATAACATCATTCGTCGACCCGACATTGAACGAAATTTAATTAAGCGAACTATTGTTAGATCAAAAAAATAACAAGAATAAAAAAATAAAATGACTCCGTTATACGGGCTTAAAAAAAAGAAAAATGATTTTATAATAAACTAAACTGAGTGTCCAATATAGTAAGTAAATATATTCCATAATTTGTTTCTAATAAACAACCTCATTCTTTAAATAAACGATTTTAAAAAATATAACTAATAAAAATAAAAAAAAATTAATAGCGCTGATTGGGATCGATCCCTGAACCCTCCTGCTCAAAGCATTGACGTTCCCCATTACTTTACTTCGGTATATTGTGATCAGGTGAAAACTAATTGTACAATAGATTTTATTACCCCAAATTATATAAAATAATATTCGTGCAGTCAACCTGATTTATCCTTTATTATTAAAGGACACCCAAGTCAAACCCATGCACTTCTGTGTTTCACAGGCAATGCGTCGCTGAAACCATTCTTTGATTCTCCTTAAATGCTGGACGACTCTCTCTACTAAAAGAGAGGATAGAAATTGTTCCTTGCAACAGGACTGTAAGACGACAATTTCTTTGGCTCGCATAGTGCAATCGACATTCAACTTAACCCAGGAGGAACCCTACCGTTAAATATTCTGTCGATTCTCATTTAATATAAGCTGTATTCATTCCATTTAACCTTGGATGCACCCATTGGTTGAATAGAGTATCTCCCTCAGTCTTAGATTCAAGAGATGCACCTCAAGGAATGTAAGTCTGGTCGTAAAGGTAGCATGCGCACCATTCTAGGCATGGAAGCTCTCAACACCTAGGATGACACATGGAATCTTGTATCTAAGAGTAGCTCCTCGTTAGTTACAAGTTTCCTCTGATAGGGTGGGAAATTTCAGTTCTCCGGGCAGAGTAGTACCTCAAACCAGGAATACCGAAATCATCTTCAGAAAGATGAATGAGTAGCTCCTCGACTCCATATTTCTGGTGGAAATGAGAACGCTTGCTATGTTTGCCCTCGAGACAGTGGTGGAAGCCCCCAGTCACTATCTCTTACTCTACTCGACTTTCACATTCAGTAGCCCCTGAATAGATCGAAAGTCTTTCGAACCTTAGGCAAACGTAGGCTCGAGTTGATCCTCGCAGCCCGGCAGCAGGCGAACTCCTTCAATTCGCAAGTCGACATCGTTTTTATAATACGAGTCTGCTGCCTCGTTCTAGTTGCTGCATAGTAAGGGGCGAGGGACGCGCGATGGAAGGAAGAGTGAATGGGTCGCGTGGTAGGAACGCTTATGCGATGGCTCTTGTGTGTGTGTGTGACTACTAGCACTCACATCATTACAAAGCTCAATGTAAAAACCCAACCGACTATGGGACCCCATTAAGCAAATCCTTAACCCAAGAAGACTAGAGACAGGAGGGCTAAGTCGGTGGTTTTCTCACTCACAGCAGTGAGTCAGTATTAGTGGAATTATGCAGGCGTGGATAGTTTTCGCCAATTATCTTGTTTCGGTGCTACACGGTTCCATGGGGACCGGTCCGAGCCCGGGGGACTTGCCGAAAGGCTTGTTTCCTTCTGGCCATTTGTGTTGGACTCGTGGTGGCAGTGCTTATTGCCTACATCGCTTGAGGCTAGCGGAGCCAAAAACAGACCGAAGCTTCGGCAACGGTCCTAGTACTGGCGCTTCGACATGTAAGTTGTGGGCGGTTACCTGCAGAGTGACCAGGGATTGGAAAGGTCCCGCCTCTAAACCGAGGGGCCGCAAAAGTTCTTACTCAACTTTGCGGACTCGGCAGATGGTCACTTGTTGGCCATCGACGCTGGAGAGCGTGAATCTCTCCCCGTTACGCTCGTAGGCGAGCCGTGTGGAGAAATACGCGTATGCGGTGGTGCTGCACGTAGACTTTAACTAGGCGATCGCTTGTGTTAATGGAAGTGCAGAATCAAAGCACGATTTTTACAATAAAAAAATTTTCGATAAATATTTTAACATGGCAAAGTAAAGAATATCGTCTCAAAAACCCAAAATATCGCGTCCTCGAACCCTCAGATAAAAAAATTCTTAATGAGTTTTAAAACATTCAAGATGGCGGACATGAAAATGGTCATTTTTCAAAAATTAAAAAGGTCGGGAAAAAAATTTTGGGCAATTTTTTAAAAAAGTGATTAAATTTACTCGAAAATGGTTACTCGGTGGGTTTTTCGGGGCGCTGATTACGAATTATGGAGCACTCACAGCTCTGCCTGCCTGCGCAGGCAGTAATTGGAGTAAGAGAGAAAGTCCATTAGAGTGAAAGAGACAGTAAATTCAAATTTGTATTGCTGCCTACTAGCTGTGAGTGCGCCTTTAGATGTTACTTTTTCAAAATTCAAAATAGCGGATCCAATATGGCGGACAATTTTTTTAAAAAGTGATTAAATTTGCTTGAAAATGGTTACTCAGAGGTTTTTAGGATTGCTGATTACGAATCAGATGTTACTTTTTTTAAATTCAAAATGGCGGATCCAATATGGCGGACAATTTTTTTAAAAAGTGATTAAATTTGCTTGAAAATGGTTACTCGGAGGTTTTTGGGGTTGCTGATAACGAATCAGATGTTTTTTTTCAAAATTAAAAATGGCTGATCTAATATGGCGGACAATTTTTTAAAAAGTGATTAAATTTGCTTGATAATGGTTACTCGGGGGTTTTTAGGGTCGCTGATTACGAATCAGATGTTACTTTTTTAAAATTCAAAATGGCGGATCCAATATGGCGGACAATTTTTTTAAACAAGTTGTTCATTTCATGACCATTTCGCTTCCTCAAAATATTATAAACCAATTGCTTAATTTAATTTTAATATGTTAAGATAATATTTCAAAAAACACAAAATTTGAATTTTTTGTGAAAAAGAAAAATATTGATTAATTTTATAAATTTTGATGAAATGTGCACTTTGTATATATCAATCGATTCGTTTTTTTGTCAGGAATGTAATTTTGAGAATAATTTATGAAAATATTAAGAAATAAAAAAGTTATTTCAAAAAATACAAAAAAATTTTTTTCCTAATTTTGAAAAAATTTTTTGGGATAAATTTGAAAATCCTTGTGTCAGATTTTAGGTATTAATGACTGCAATAAACCTGCAAAATTTCAGGGCAATCCATTAAAATTTGTTTGAGATAATTTGTACACAATTTTTTATGACATACACACACACACATACATCTGGACATTTGCTCAGAATTTAATATACATATATCCTAAATGAAAATGAGTCCATATAACCATGTTTTGAAAAATTGAAAATCGTCACGAATGCAAAGCTTTCTTATGAGGAAGCAAAAGTGATTAATTTTGCTTGAAAATGGTTACTCGGGGGTTTTTGGGGTCGCTGGTTACGAATTAGATGTTACTTTTTCAAAATTCAAAATGGCGGATCCAATATGGCGGACAATTTTTTCAAAAAGTGATTAAATTTGCTTGAAAATGGTTACTCGGGGGTTTTTGGGGTTGCTGATTACGAATCTGACTTCAGATTAATATGTTTACTCAACGTTTGTTAGCCGTCAACAAAATTTTGTTGACGTTGCCCAGCTCTTACCACAAGGAGGTCAACGTGTAAAAGAGTCAATTTTTTTATATTTTTTTTTTTTTTATATTATTTTTAAATAAAGGTTATTAAGTTTTAACTCTACTCTCGTTATATAATTATGACACTATACGTGGTTTAATTGAAAACATGTGAGGCACTGATATGTGCCACATTGAATGCACTTTTTTGTGTCCTTTTGCTGCATTTTGCATTATAGTGACAATTTTTTTTCGAGGCAACGGTTTGCAATTTATGGGATTTTAAACTTGCGGTACCAGACTTTTTCAAATAATAATCAGCAATAGCCAATGCAACAGTCTTTGTTCCAACTTTTTCTCCTTCTAAAACTGAATTTTTTAGAACAGTTGCGTTAGTTACTGATGATTGAATTAGTCTAACGAGAATCGACCAAGTCCACTTCTTGGATTTAATGCAGGACGTAAGCAAAGTGCCTCTTTTTGAATTTGCTGAAACGTTATTTCTGACTTTGAGCCTATTTTGCCTTACAGTTCCTGTTGTTTTTAAACCAATTTTTTCAAATGTATCAGTAACTCTGGACTATTTGTCAGCGACCCTAAAAACCCCTGAGTAACCATTTTCAAGCAAATTTAATCACTTTTTAAAAAATTATCCGCCATATTAGATCCGCCATTTTTAATTTTGAAAAAGTAACATCTGATTCGTAATCAGCAACCCCAAAAACCCCCGAGTAACCATTTTCAAGCAAATTTAATCACTTTTTTAAAAAATTGTCCGCCATATTGGATCCGCAATTTTGAATTTTGAAAAAGTAACATCTAATTCGTAATCAGCGACCGCAAAAACCCCCGAGTAACCATTTTCCAGTAAATTTAATCACTTTTTAAAAAATTGCCCACAATTTTTTTTTCCGACCTTTTTAATTTTGGAAAAATGACCATTTTCATGTCCGCTATCTTGAATGTTTTTAAACTCATTAAGAATTTTTTTAGCTGAGGGTTCGAGGACGCGATATTTTGGGTTTTTGAGACGATATTCTTTACTTTTCCATGTTAAAATATTAATCGAAAATTTTTGTTGTTGTAAAAAAGTGTGTTTTTTTGCAATAAAAGAGTTATAACTTTTTTTGACCTAATTATAAACAAATTATAGTTTCATATTCTGAAAGAACGATAAATTTTACATCGGAAATGGTATGGCGGAAATTTTTTAACTAATTATTTCATACAAAATAGGAGTCATGAAATCAAGGTAAATTTTGCGTCCTGGTGGGCGTTAATGGGTTAACCCTCCGTCACACACCTAGGGAGGGATTCCCTCTATGGTTTTAGTATTTTTTAAATAACTTTTGTTTTCCTGATTGCAATATAAAATGAGTTTCTATACCTTTCAACAATTTACTCCTCAAGACATTTCTGAAAAAAAAATTTAGTTTAAACATAATTAATATTTAATTATAAAGCTTCAAAGACAAACAACTCGGAAACGTGAGGTTATGTTAAATAAAAAAATCAAGTTTTCATAACATTTTTTGTTCCACTGATGGTTAATGACAAAATTATATTATAAATATAATTAAAATAAATTATTTAATTGTTTTTTTTGCTTATTTGTTAATGTAACATTATTTTTACATGTAAAGTGTAATTCCTTCGACGATGTGCATTCGTGTAATTAATTTTTATTTTTAAGACCGAAAATTAGTTTTATTAATTCTATAATTTAAAATCATTTACTACATATGAGCCGCTAGATCGTAGAAGAGCACGTAAATTTTTTTTCACTAAAATCAAAATTCTTTAGGTCACTCAAAACTTTACTTTTAACTTTAAATATTTTATATGCGTAATGTTTTTTCCTTTAAGGATATACATTCAAAATATTTAAACTCAAAAGTTGAATTTTGAGTGTCTAAGAGAGCTTTGATTTCGGTCAAAAAAAATTTCGGTAAAAACTAAAAATAAAAGTATAATAAGTAATAACATTATAAATAAAAGTTGCTTCGCTCTTTAAATAATACTCGGCTTATAATAAAATTTAGATTCCTTGAAGTAAGTTATACTTTTTTAAAAAAGTAAAATTTGTTTGAAAACAAAGAAAAACTTATTTACCACGAATTCTAATATGAAACCTTTAAATTTTTCTATTTCTAACAATAATTCTTTTCAAGTATCTTAATTATTGAAGAATTACCATAAAATAAATAAATGATTTATTAACAAATTTTACTTAACATTTCAAAATTAATTCAATTTCTTAACTTAATCTACTGGTGGAGTAATGCTTTCATTATTTATCAAAAAAGGGAGTTTTTTTAATGTTTTGTTGGAAAACACAGAAAAATCAATTAATTAATTTATATTGAGACGACCAAATACACTTTTTAAAAATTTAAATTTTAAGATTAATTAATCTATAAAATATATGTGTATTAATTATAAATTAAATATAAATAGTCTTATTTAGTAATTAATAATTTTCATTAGTTATTTAAAATTATTAATTTAACCCTTTAACGACGAGATGTGCTGCTTTTCAACAAGAGCTGACTCCGTTTACACCTTAAATTCAGCCTCAAAATAAGGCTGAAAGTAAAACTTTTCTTTTAGTGTGTAAAAGTACATATCCTACTATTTTTAGGGTCACTCTTTCGAATGGCCTTGTTAAAATTTTCAAAAATAATATTTAACCCTTCTTTTTTTCAAAAATGCTAAAAAATGTCAAGTTATTTCAATGTAATTTTTTTCTCTGTCATAACGCTTTTAAAATACTCTCTACACACAAAAAACCCAGTCTCACTTTTGTTGTATCTCAAAATGAGACTATGTTAAACGCCATAGAACGTGGCGCCACCTAAGAGTCTCATTTTTGTTGCAACTCAAAATGAGTAGCGTATGATACTCATTTTAAGACTAGGTTTTTTCAGTGTAAATTTGAATTAGTAAAAATGTTTACTAATTTGAATTAGTGACTGACTTTTTGCTTTTGAATTAGTAAACTTTACTAATAAATTAGTAGAAATGACTATTTATTAGTAAAATTTACTGATTAAAAATCAAAAAGTCAGTCACTATTTCAAATTAGTAAAAAATTTTACTAATTCAAATTTAGAGAGTACAACAAAAAGTATCAGAAACGTGTTCCCGATAGTTGTACTTAAAAAATATATGCTTGAAATTTGTTACTCGGGAGTTTTTAGGGTCGCTAATTACGAATATGAAATCAAATTCCAAAAATTCAATATGGCGGACTAATTTCTAAAAATTGATAAAATCTGATTGAAATTTGATCCTCAAGGATTTTTGGGGTGGCTAATTACGAATCTGAAGTCACATTCAAAACATTCAAAATAGCGGATTGTAATATATAACATACTCGTTTCATAAAATTTACTCAGATTTGCTTTGCACAAAAAGTACAGAATTTGGTTCCCGGTCAAATTTGTTTAAGGTTTTGGATATAAGTTTTCGTTAAAGTAATTTGGAACAAATATAACCAATAAATATTAACAAATTTGATCGGGAACTAATTTATGTACTTTTTGTGCGTCGTCTTTGTTACTCGGGGGTATTTTGGCTCGGGGGAATGTACGGTAATCTCAACTAATCTATATTTCTCAATACATTTCGAATTCAATGAGGTAAAGATTGGAACTGCGAAGAGTACTTAATTTTTTTCTAAACCTTACAGGTTTATATTTTATATACTGTTTCAGAACTGACCTACCATAACCTATTTTGAATTTTTTTAAATCTAACTTCAGATTCGTAATTAGCCACCCCAAAAACCCTCTAGAAACAAATTTAATTAGATTTGATCAATTTTTTAAAATTAGTCCGCCGTATTGAATTTTTGAAATTTGACTTCAGATTCGTAATCAGCGACCCCAAAAACACCTGAGTAACAAATTTCAATCAGATTTCTGCAATGTTTAAAAAAATTTTATCTTACGAAAAATTAAGAAATTTTGTTGTCCTTCAAGCGCCCTTTTAAATTAAGATCGAAAAAAATAAAAATTAGAAATAGATATTTTTCAAGTACAACTATCGGGAACACGTTTCTGATACTTTTTATTGTATTTTAAAAGCGTTATGAGAGAGAAAAAAATTCTTTGAAAAAAAATTACATTAGAAAAACTTGACTTTTTTTAGTATTTTCGAAAAAAAGAAGAGTTAAATATTATTTTTTGAATCTTTTGACCACACCATTCGAAAGAGCGACCCCAAAAATAGTAGGATATGGACTTTTGAAAACTTTTATGGATTTGTTCTGATAATTGTAAGAGATTGAAATTTAGTTTGAAAAGCAGCATACGTCTCATCGTTAAAATGTTAATATACGCATTTTTTTAAAAATTCATATTAAGGTGCATGTACTACTTATATTATATAGTAACAGTAAAGATGCTATTAAATAAATAATAAAAATTAAAATATTATAATAATATTGTGAAACGCTGGGAGCTAAAAGTTTTAAAAAATTTTTTTCTACACTTTTCCGAATTTCTTCTTAAGGAAATTCTTAGGAAATCGTGTAATATTTCCAAATATTAGGTCTTGGGTTTTGAAGGTACACACCTCAGGACTATTTACCACCAAAAACTTTGATTAATTTGCAAAGCGTTTCTTTTTGACAAACATTTATTCTCAAAATGAGCCTGTGGGGCAAACCGGACCGTTTTCGGTAGGGCAAACCGGCCATAGAATATTGCCATTCAATTAAAGTTTCATAAAAATTATTTTTAAATAAAATGTTTCTTTCATTAAAATATTTACTTACAATGAAAAATAATTGTCTTCCAATGAGAATTGGACGCTTTAATATTGTTTTTCTGATAATTACAAACATTTTTATAGTTTTATTTAAAAAAATCTTTATTTAATTAAAATTCAATCCCGAATTATTATTTTCATTACTACAACCATTATTTACATGATTCATTATGTTTTTTATTATTGTAGATTATGTAAATTCAATATTATAAATAAAATACTAAACAGTCCGGTTTACCCCAGGGAGTGGGGCAAACCGGACCGTTTGCAAAATTTTTTTAAGTTAACACAGCAACTAAATATTAAAAGATGAAGTATAGGTGTATCTGCGAAAAAGTTGCGCAATTAAATAATTTTTCAAACAAGCCATCCCCTAAGCAGAAATAAGTAAACTGTCATCCGAGCGAGCGTTAGCCCGAAAGATACAGTTCAATTAAACAATTAGTTAACAAATAGCAAATGTTAAAAGTCGTTGGCGGCTCAATTATTCTAGAACCTAAGGGATATTTCACAGTTGTTATTAGCTAGACTAGGTTTTGATTGATTTCTTTTATATTATTTTTTGCATTATATCGAGTCATTTATTTTTATTATATTTTGTAAATTTCTTTTTAGTTCATTTTAAGTTCATCTTCGTTAATTATTATTTTTGTAATATTTCTTTATTATTTGAATATATTTTCTTACAAAGGTTTAAAACTTTGCTTTGTTACTGACTTTACCCTTCCTATCGATATCACTAATTGACTAACTAGCTTGCTTAAATTTTGTAATGACGCTTTTCGCCATTTTAATAATTTATTTGATAAAAGATAATTTGTATTTAATCCCGGAATCCATCCGGCGAGCAAATTCTTTGGCATTAAAATTAAGATCATTACAAGTAGAATTGAAAAAAGCAATTTCAAAAATGTATTAAAATCATTTGATAAAAAAGATAATTAAAAAAATTAAAGTATTGTATATCTAATATTGTAAGCAATAATAAGTAGAGGAACAAAATTTTCAAAATTAGTTTCTGTTTTTTTTAATTCGATAAATGTTGCAAGTATTGTTTTAATATTTGTGCACGGAACCCGCCATTGCAGTGCGAGTACAACTCGCACTTGTCCAATTTTTTTGTAAGTGGAAATTCATTAGCGATGAAAAATACACGATGTGTAAATTGTTAAAGAAAAATTATTGTCAGTAAATTAACTATCATGTGCCACCAAACAGCTGTTACTTATACACTTTAAGAACATTTTTTTTATTGATTTCTGAATAGAAAATGAGTCTCATCCTTTTGTTTCCTACAAAATTAAATTTCCCAAATGTAAAAATGATTTTGTTTTGTTGTTTTCGAGAAAACGTCGTTGCAGTTTGATTTATATTGAAAGGCCCCGAACATAGCATGACTAGCGCCCAGATTCAATTTCCACACGGGAAATTAATTTTTTAAACTTTTAACCCGATTTAAAAAAATTTTCTTTTAATTTATTTATACCTTATAATGTACAGAAGATTATCCAAAAAGAACTGGAGTGGGCCTTAACAAATAGTTAATTTTGGTTCGTCACCATAAAAAAATTGCCTTTCATTAAATATATTGTACTTTAGATTCCCGTGTGGAAATTGAATCTGGGGGCTAGCCATGCTATGTCCGGGGAGCCCAACTACAAGCTAGCCCCTGACCAGAAACCTATCTTTGTCAGGGCTAACTCGGGCTATTTCCACACGGGTTCATTTAATGAATATAACTGTTTTTATTGACAAAAGGTTAAATTGTTATGGTCCGTCAGAAAATATACGATTTGCATGGGTTCTTTGGATTAAGCTGTAATTTGGTGAAATTGTAGTACTGGGTACTACAATTTCGATGAAATTTAATAAAATTTGGAAGGATTATACTTGATATCATGTTTCTTCTGACTATCACATAATAAAAAAAATTTTTTTGCCCAAAAAAAGTTTAAAAAATGTTTTTGAAACCGTTTTGCCCGAGCGGGACCGATTTTTGAGTTTTCTCGTCAATTAATAAAAAATTCCTTATTTTAAACAATTGAATAGTCTTAGGTTTGCATGGAGGGGAATGTTGAAAAATTATTCATCTTGAATTTAAACCAAAAAGTATTTAAATCCATTAAAAATTCTAGGCTGTAGACATTTTTGAAAAATTAATTGAAAAAAAGTCCCACTGTGAGGCATGCACGTGATTTTTGAAAAATGTTTTTAACTCAATAAACTTATCAGGCCCATTGCAGTTCTTTTTGGATAATCTTCTGTACATTATCAGGTATAAATAATTTTTTTTAATTTTTTAAATCGGGTCTAAAGTTTAAACAAATTTTTTTTAAAAAATAAAACATTAAAAAAATCTTTTTTAAAACATTTTTAAAAAATTGAATAAAAACTAAAACTTTCATTCTTTGACAACTTTTTTTAAACTTAATATTTTCAGACTTATAGGCTACTGAATATTGGTCTATGTTTACAAATAAAAAATTTCGAAAATTCATAACTCAAAAATTTGGTCTCCAAAAAGAAAATAAAAAAATACGTATCTGTTTATTTTCAATACAGAATAGAAATAGTTATTTTTGTATCAAGGGCGCAAAATAGGTGATTGCGACGATGGCGAGATGAAGGGACCGAAAGTGTCCCCGAGGTCCCAAAATCTCGCCGGAGTTGTAATCACCTTTGCGCCCATAATGCAAACATAATTTTTTGTCCAAACTGCAGGGAAAGTATGGCATTGAGGGCACGCATGATTAAACGCTTATTTTAGTTAAAAATTAAACTCTATATAAATGTTGACTCTTTGAAGTCTATAATGATAAACCTACTGACACCTAGTGATTTACCTAGTGCAGGCTGTCTAGGTGTCAGGATGACAAGTCTCCTGAAAAAGTGCCAGGACGTGATAATTTACTTAGATTGGTTTTGTGTCGACTACAGAAAAAAGCAAAGAATTAATATGCGGATGGAAAATACTTTACCGCCCGCTGACGTCACACAAGCGGGTGGTAAAGTATTTTCCGCCCGCTTCCCATACTCTCGGGCAGAATGTGCTACTTTGCGTCCGCCTTAAGTGCCCGAAATGACATTCTTTCCGTGCAGGTAGGACAATAAAACAATTTTGCCCGATTTTAAGAGGTCGGAGTTAAATATCACGTGGAATTGCCTATATATATATATATATATATATATATATATGGGGGATTCCGCGTCAAGTGATCAAGGGGTCTTTTGGTGCAATGTTTATTTCAATAATTTTTTACTCTTAAACAATTAAACATACGAATTTGGAAAAGTACATTTTGGAAAGGTTTTTTCATGCTCTTTCGATTGGAAATAAGAATTTTGAAAAAAAAAATTTTGACCCAAAAAAATCAAAATTAAAAAAAAATTTCAATTTTTGGGGGAGAAAGACCCAATTTTTTTTTTAACGAAAGCTGAGGTTTTTTCCTAAAAGGACATATAAATGGTAAAGTGGGACTAGAATGTTTAAACATTGAAAAAAAGAATTTTCTCCTAAACGGAGCTTAAAACCGGGTTTTGAGCGCTCCGGCGAGTAGAAAACTTATTTTTTCAATGTTTAAACATTCTAGTCCCACTTTACCATTTATATGTCCTTTTAGGAAAAAACCTCAGCTTTCGTTTAAAAAAAAAAAAAATTGGGTCTTTCTCCCCCAAAAATTGAAATTTATTTTTAATTTTGATTTTTTTGGGTCAAAAAAATTTTTTTTTTCAAAATTCTTATTTCCAATCGAAAGAGCATGAAAAAACCTTTCCAAAATGTACTTTGTCAAATTTGTATGTTTAATTGTTTAAGAGTAAAAAATTATTGAAATAAGCATTGTACTAAAAAACACAAAAATTTAACCCCTTCCCCCTCGGAAAATATTGGACTAGGTAAAAAAATATTTTCACGAAAAATTACTATCTATGAGTACTACAAAAGCCCCAAGTTTTGCTACGATTGGAGAAAAATTTTTCTCCACCTTGATCACTTGCCATGAAATGCCCCATATACACGGAAAAACTGTGTATACTTTTTTATGTGAAACTCACAATGTATTTTTAGTAAACTCACTACTAAAGTGGGGAAAAAGTGGTCACTAGACGAGATTTATAATTTAATAGAAATTTCTATAATATTATATGATTTTTATTTTTTCCACATTTAGTAGTCAAGGTGAGAAAAATTCGCTTATGATATATAGGGGAGACCAGGGATAAACCGGACAAGTCAAATATTTCCCAAACCGTGAAGAATTTTAAATCGTGTAAATAAACTATGAACGCGCAATTTCGTGATGCATATGCATGAGGTTTTAGGGACGTGTCATTTTTCTTGTAATAATAGTTGCCGTTAATATGTGAAAATGTAATTTCTTGAGGTAAAAGTAAAAAAAATTTTTCTTCATTTTTTTGGGTTTTTATCGTTAAAATTAAAGTGCAAATATTATACGGCCATTTTTCTTTTAGCTCAAGGTGTACTGAGTTTAGTAGAAAAAATGTTTAATGGAAAACATTAAGAAGAAACAATATATTGCAGGTTAATTATTAGATGACGGTGTGGGGCTGAATCGGACATCGTGATTAAAAACAACCAAATCTTTGAATTCTTTAATTTATTTTACTTTAATTAACTATTTTATATTATATACTTTTTGTTTAGAACCACTTTATATAGAAATAATTAAAGAATTTATTTTAAAACTCGAATTCGCAAGCGAGTTGCTACAAAAAATAAAAGAAGAATTGATTTGACTTTTTTACCAAAAAAAAGAAAATTTGTATCTCATTCTTTAATTAATTGGCCGTGTCCGATTTAGCTCCACCAATTTTCGGATTTTCGTTTTTGAGGTAGTCACTTTCAAAGCAATATATCTCTAAAGCTATTGTATTTTTTTTAAATCGAACAAGTGCGATTTGTAGGTGAAAGTACAAGCTTCAAAACGGTATATTACACTTTAGCAAAAAGTATGTTTTTGTATGAGTTTTATGGTCAAAGACCAAATCCGTCCGGTTTAGCCCCGGTCTCCCCTACGAGAAAGAAATTAGTATAGAAAAAGTTAAGGGCCAGTCCCATGTGAGCGTGAAAACGGAAAACGGAAAACGTTTAGCCAATAACAACTTCCGATTCAATGGAAATAATTCTAAAAGAAAATTCTTATTGGTTGAACGTTTTCCGTTTCCCGTTTCACGCTGACATGGGACGGCACCTTTAATGTCAAAATTTTATTTTCTATATTCGTAAAAATGATATTTTCTTTGCGCCGCGTTTACAATTTAGTAGTCAAACGATCAAAATTGCACGCATACAAACGAGCACCGCTGTTTGTGTAGTCACACATAAACACTCAACCGCATAAACATATGTTCGATTTAAATGGCCGCCGTCAATCAACCTGATTATTTTTCAATAAATTAATAATTAATTATACGAAGAAAAGTGGATAATAAAAATCTTAAAATACTATAAATATTAGAAAGAAGATGCTAATGTTTATCATCATTGTGTTATTGCTTAATGTATCAGATGTCAAAAAATATAATCTACAAATGTGCGGTTATGTTTGAACAAGTCTTTTAAATTTGAAAAAGATGTTTATATACACTGGCGACTCCATAGAGAGGACAGTCGGAGCCTTGCCCTCTCTATGGAGTTTGTCCCTGACGCCACCTCTGGCGTCGAAAACTGTAAACACTCATGCAAGGCGATTTCATTTTGTTAGAAGGAGAGGTCGGATTCTCTCGTCCCTTCTTCTGTCCTTGTCTCCATAAAGTTTTTACGTAGACAAGGATAGAACAGGGGACAAGAGAACAGTGATCTCTCCTTCTAACAAGATGTCACACTTTCAAGCCTGTTGCGCACCCTATTCTTATACCTCTATGGTATATCAGTGTATATGTCAGTCACAGATATTGACAATTAATATTTTCTCAGTGTAATTGTTTTTTAATTAAATTCAAATTTTTTAAATATTTGAATTATATTTAAGAGAATTTTCCTAAATTTCTTAAAATTTATATAATTATTTTTAATTAATGAAAAATAATTGTAAATGATGTATTAATATGTTTTATTATAATAAAAAAATTAATAATGAAATAAAATTATTTAAATAATATTATTTAATTTAATTAAAAAATTAAATAAAAGAATAAATAATATTTTAGGAAATAATAATATTATATCTTATTTTTCTATGTGTCAAACATTTTTAAAATTTATTACAAATATCCCGTTTGGATTAAAATTTATTATATTCATTTCAAAAATTGACCTTATTAATTTTAAGTAATTAACTAATTTTATCAATCTTGTTTAACAAACAAATATTGTTCAAAACAGCATTTAGATAACGCATACAAATTTTCTACCAAGTGGAAATACAAATGACGGATTAGTATATAAGAACACTGACTTATTTTCTAATTATAAATTGTGTATGCGTTCAGTCGATTAAAGTGTGCGTTACTTTATCTGGATATTAGGTGATTATATTGATTAGGTTGCGTTAAAATTAAGTTATCAATCGACATAGGTAAAATAGATTTCCACCTTACTAGACCTAGAAAAAAATTCTATACACGGACAGCAGAGTTCGTATACGAGCTCGACAGCTCGTATGGGAAATATGAGAAAACTCTCATACGAGCCTTTTCCGTAATGAGAAGTGTATAGATGCTTGTATACGAGGTGACTTTTAAAGTATTTTTCTTAATATAACACTATTTTAAAGTAAATGTAGATAATAGAAATGAATTTTCAAAGTAAAACAAAGCTAAATTTATAAGGGAAATGAAGTTTTAAGAAAAAAGGGATAATTTTGTTCAAAAAATTCATTCACACTGAAAAAAGGTTAGAATTTGATAATGCCTTGTTACTCTAACTTACCGACATTAGATATTTCTCGGAGGCGGTAAGCACGATTTTGTATTGGCGGTAGAATAAATAAGTTTTTTTCATTACTAATTAATAAATATATTATTATTTATTTATTATATAAATGTTCTTATATAAAATAATTAAATTTAATACAAAATCTGCTTACCGTATACGAGAAATATCTAATGTCGGTTAGTAACAAGGAATTATCAAATTCTAACCTTTTTTCAGTGTGAATAAATTTTTTGAACAAAATTATCTTTTTTTTCTTAAAACTTCATTTCCCTTATAAATTTAGCTTTGTTTTACTTTGAAAATTCATTTCTATTACCTACATTTACTTTGAAATAGTGCACTGAAAAAAAGTGCTGTTGAATCAAATAGCTCCATGCTATTGAATTTCCCGTTATTGATTCAATAACACATTTATTAATCGAACAGCATATTGCTTAAAACGAAAAAATGAAACTGTTTAAATTAAAAGTACGGTACTGTTAAATTAATGATATTCTACAAATTGTTTCTATAGTTCATCTATATATAGCAACAGAATAATTTATTGCTTCTTTGACATTATTCATTTGAAGCATCTAATAGATAAATTTGAAGAAAATGCGTGTAAATTTGAATCAAATGAAAAGTTGTTTGCTCCAAAGAAGCGCGCTTTTGAAAATGAAAGCATATGCTTTCGTTTCAATGAGTGGTGCTATAGCGGACTGCCTATAGCATATGCTATAAAAATAAGGACACTATGTATTTGAGACATTGACAGGTGCTAAATTTATTGAAATACTTATCCACACTTATTTATATGTTTATTAAACCTGTCGTTTTTGAGATTCTTATATAAAAAACTATTATTTAAATTGTTTTAAAAAAGTAAGGACTATAGTTAAATATAAATTCCCTATATAAATTCCCTTATTTACGAGAAAAATCTCGCGCACGGTATTTAACTACAAAGTAACTGCTCAATGTAAGAAGCGAATGTATTACAATGCAGCGCGGCAGTTCTCGTCCATCACGAAAGTTAAGCACGTTTGGTCGCGGTTACTACATGGATGGGTGACCGATTGGGAACAGCGTATTTTTCAGACTCAAAAAAATATAAAGTGTGTTTGAATGTGTATGTATGTGTGTTTGTCGTTGGAAAAAATTGAAAAAATAATAAAGATATGTATGTTAGTGTGTAAATTTGAAAAAAAAGATGTATATACACGGAAAAGTTCTTGGGCGAGTCGCTGTACCTGTTGTGGTGGCGCTGCGTGACCAGTACGTATGGTAGAGTGACAGCCCCATTTTGGTAGCTCATTTCACCCACAGAGACTGCTGCTTTCCTACTGTGGAGCGTCAGAGCTCTCTTGTGGGGCATCAGAGCTCTCTTTAGAGAGAAAGCAGAAAACCTTTTCTGTGGGAGGCGAGTGAGAGACGTCTGCTCGCCCAAAAACTTTTCCGTGTAAGAAGTGTTGTGTTAAAGGTGTGAGAATTAATTATAGTATATAAAAAATATGTGAACAAAAATTTCATTTTTTCAATTTATCGTTCGTATATCTTTAACTACTTAAAAGAATTGACTTAACAGTATGGTGTTATTCAATCGATAGCAACAACTAAAAAAATTAAAAGTACAAATTTTTGAATCATAAAAATGATGCTTTTAAATTGAAAAACTATAGTCATTGACTCAAAAGCATATACTGTTAAATTAAAAAATTTTTATCGTTGATTCAAAAGGAATACCTTCAAATTAACATAGTATGCTGTCAATTTGAGAAATATGCTTTTGTTTCAATGAAAGTGATACTATCGAATCATTAGAATCGGTGCTTTCAAAACAACAGCATATACGTTTGGCAGCCCGTTATGACACTATTCAATGAATCAAACTCATATGTCATTGATTCAACAGCATTTTTTTCTCCGTGTGTTATATTAAGAAAAATGCTTTAAAAGTCACCTCGTATACAAGCATCTATACACTTCTCATTACGGAAAAGACTCGTATGAGAGTTTTCTCATATTTCTCATACGAGCTAGCGAGCTCGTTTACGAACTCCGCGGTCCGTGTATAGAATTTTTTTTACTGGGGACATTCTATATACATATATGTGCCTGATCCTGACATTCGACAATATTTTTTAGTGAAATCATGAATTTTAGACTTTGATCAACTGACTACTAAATTTTCAAACTCTCTTTCTGGGTTTTAATAGTCAGACTACGAAATATTGATAACCGTCGCAGTTTTTCCCCACTTTAGTGGTCAATTTACAATAAACACATAGTGTGTTTAACGAAAACTAGTATACAAAGTTTCTCCGTGTATAAATAAATTTAGAGAAAATAATAAAATATTGTTTATTGCTTGGTCTAACTGTCAATTTAATAAAAAAAATAACAAAAACTGAGACTAAAATGCAAATAAATAAGTAAAACTAATAATCTTATTTTCAACCTAACGAGCGACAGCGAGTGAGGTATCTACATCGCTACATCGTATATACATCACTACTATCTATATAGTCAAAATAGATGTAAAGACTAACCTGAAAGAGTTTAACTTTAATCCGGTTAAACTTTATTTTCTTACACTTTTTGTAAACATATCAAATTATCATAAAATTAAAAAATTCTATTAGCACATTAAATAAGTCTAATAGTAGATGTTATATTAAGTTTACAAGAAATACTGTGATTAATTGTACGTAGTAGATTAATTGAAATATACAGTAAAGTGTATAAAATCTTTTTCAATACTGTCAAAGTAAAATCTTCTATTACAAAATTCAATTTAATTGATTAATACATTAGTCTACTATTATCATGATAAACAATGACGCTGCTTCAGTGCTATGATTGATAACTTTGATAACGATAAAAGAGTCAGTTTATTCATTTCATTTCTGAAAAAAATTATGATAATAAGGTAAATGTATATAGAAACCTCTGCAAAATTCGAACTGAAGTTTTTGTTTTTATTTTGTGAACACTTTGCTTCCACATAGCAAAATGTTCAATTTTTTATTAATGATAAGAATGATTCTCCTGAAAGGGGTCACTTCACGTGTCTCCAACGTGAGACTCAATATTTGCATTAACTTATTATTGATATTTTGTTGAGTATAAATTTTAAAAAAATTATCCATAATCTGCGAAACATTACTTATCTTTACATAATCTTGTAATGTTAAATTTAAAGTTTTTCTTAATAAAAAAATTTATTTAATTTTGTCTTTTGGTCTCGGTTAAATATGATACATATATTTTTAATTATTTTTTAATATAATTAAAAATTTTGTAATATAGTCTTAATATATATCAAATTGAAGCTTAGAATCTACCATTTATTTTTCACTTACATTTAGTTTAAATAAAATAAATGAAATTTAAAAAAATATTAATTAAAAATTACTGCCAATGGGAGTAAAAATTCAAATTCATCTTCGAAGCCTCGTTTTTCAGTTAATAATATCATATTTTTAAACTCCCAGGTGAGAAAAACCAATGCTGACGATAAGTTAAAGCTTGATTGAGCCCTGAACGCACAACGCGGGTAACCGAAAGTTGAAGCAGTCTTTATACCATTGTCACTGAATATTAGTTCAGCATGGGACACCAATGTTCGTCCCATGCTCGATTCAAGACTCGGTCATCCTTCGTGAGTGAAGCTTGAACATCTAATCTTAATTCAAACTTGAATCAATCATGAGAATATATTCAGTTTATTTTGAATTCTCATCTGAATAGGCCCAACGTTGTCGGGCGAAAGCTAATGTATAGAAAAGAGAAATAAATAAGTGGATTTTAAAACAAAAAACAAAAACATCCTATACTACATTTAATATTGTTCAGTGCACACGGTAATAAAGAATGTGAATATTGTATCTTCGCTCACGAAGATTGACCGAGTCTAGATGCGAGCGAATATTTTTCAGTTTTCGTTTCTAAGCGATATATAAAATAATAAAATTATGTGTTGTGTTGTGAATAAAGAATTCAAAGAGTCTATAAAAATATAAATTAATAGGGGAGAGTGGGGCAAACTGGACCGGCCCAGGCAGAAATCAACGACCGGCTTGGTACCGGGCCGGTACTAAGGGCGGACTTGCCAGTGCCGGCGTGAGACCGGTATTACCGCCGGCCCGTAGCCAGTCCATTCAACAATGATAACCCGGGAAATATCCGCCCCCGTGCCGGTAAACCATCGGCTCGGTACCGGGCCGGTTCTTGTTTTCAGTGTTTTCGTACCGGTTTATTGCTGTCACACCACCGGCGACGTACCGTGCCAGTGAAATTCAGACACCGGTCCGGTGCCGGTATTTCTGCCGGCTTGGAGCCGGCCCGGTCAACAATGATAACCCGGGAAATATCCGCCTTGGTGCCGGTTGAATAATGTAATGTCAAAGGCTAAAGAAATACCGCTGGCATGGTACCGGCCGGTACCGGCTTTATAGAAAAAACTTGCAGAAACTTGGTATAATAAATTAATATAATACCTTGTTAGATTATCAAAATTTTATAACAATAAATCATATAAAACCTGACCAAAATTATTTTAAACGAACAAAGTTATTATAGGGTGTCTAGTAATTCGGTAGTAACAAATTCCCGGATTTTTGAGTGTTTTTCCCGGACAATTTAAAGCTGAATTAATAGAGTTTAATGAAATGTAATTTTTCCAACGATATAAAAATAGATTTTAAAAAACATTTGATTACAAGAGATTTGATTTTCTTATTCTTTCGAATGGTGTAAAAAAAATTTCAAAAAATTAAAAATTTAGACTTTTTAAGACACAAAAATATTATAAACTTTTTTTTAAATTCAGCATTATTTTGAAAAATTTCTTTTTTTAATAACTCTATCAAAAAAATCCGAGCGTATTTTTATTCATTAAATTAGGTTCCAGAATGATCCAAAAAAGTTTCAAATATTTTAAATAAAAAAAATTTTGTTGTAAAAACGGTATCAAGTAGTAGTACCGGGCCGCACTGAGAAAATTGGATGTTAAAAATCTTAATATACTAGATATTAAGAAAAGATGGTATTTCATAACATCTAGATGTTATGGTTTAATATCTCAGATGCTAACTGGTATAATCTACAAATTTGAGGTTATGTGTGAACATGTCTTTTCCAATATCTGTGGATATTAAATTTAAACATCTAAGATGTTTATGTATTTGACTGTCACAGATAGTGACCGTTAATATCTAGATATTAAAGCTCAATATCCATTTTTCTCAGTGCGGTACTAATTTTGATGCTGGCATAACTACGTTTCCCGTGTAAAAACTGTATCGAATGCCGGAACCGGGCCGGTGCTTGGCCGGTACTAATTTTGATGCCGGCAAAACTCCGTCGCCGGTGTATAAACAGTATCAAGTAGTAGTACCGGGCCGGTACTAATTTTCATACCGGCAAAACTCCGTCGCCGGTGTAAAAACGGTTATTGTTCGACGTTACTACCGGATCGGTGCCGGGCCGGTTGTCTTTTAGGAACCGGCCCGGTACCACAGTGCCAGCACCGGTTATTGTTCGACTTTTCCACCGGGCCGGTGTCGAACCGGTCGTAGGCATCGGCACACCACCGACGTTTCTGCCTGGGGGTGGGTAAACCGGACCCCTCTCAATATTTCCGAAATGTCGAAATTGTCAAAAGTGCTATTTAGAAATTTGAAACAACCGTGTGTAATATACCTTATTTTTTTCAATTTGACACTTTTTACTTTTGTTTGTTCAACGCTGGGATTTTTATTTTCATAAAATTTATTTTTAAATAAAATGTTTCTTTCATTAAAATATTTACTTACAATGAAAAATAATTGTCTTCCAATGAGAATTGGACCCTTTAATATTGTTTCTCTGATAATAAAAAACATTTTAATTTTTTTATTTAAAAAAATATTTATTTAATTAAGATCTAATCCCGAATTATTATTTTCATTACGACAACCATTGTTTACATGACTCTTTATGTTTTTATTATTGTAGATTATGTAAATTTAATATTATAAATAAAAAACCAAACGGCCCGGTGTGCCTCATGGGGGGTCCGGTTTACCCCAGGGGGTGGGGCAAACCAGACCATTTGCAAACATTTTTTAAGTTAACACATCAACTAAACAGTAAAAGATGAAGTATAGGTGTCTCTATGGGAAAAAGTTGAGCAATTAAATGATCTTTTAAACAAGCTATCGAAAAATGAAATCGGTCGATTCGTTTAGTCACAAGAGTCAAAAAACCGTTTAGGGGGTCCGGTTTGCCCCACTGTCCCCTATACAAAAAATATAATAAATAAATATACAAAAAATAAAATAATATATAAAATAATATACCAAAATGTATACTTAACATTCGTCAATCAAAAAAATTATAAAATTTAAAAAATATATAAATTTCTAAAATATACCCAATGGGAAAAAAACCATTGGCGCATTAATGGCCCAATAATGGGAGCCACCATTCCATTATTGTCCCATTATTGGCACCCATTAATGGACCAATAGTGGTAAAGTCATGGGCTGACTACGTCGTTGCCAATAATTGGCAGCCATCAATGGCACATTAATGGCTGCCAATAAAACGCCAATAATAAAAAAAATTTTAAATTAACAAAAATTATGAATTAAAAATATATTTATTTAATTACAATATTTAAAAATTGTTTATTAATTTTTTTTTTAATTAATATTTGTAATAGAAAAAAGTAATCACTGAAAATAGCGAGATCTTTTCTCTTTCAAAAAGAATTGCCTCACATCCTGTGCAAAAAAAAATTAATAAACAATTTTTAAATATTGTAATTAAATAAATATATTTTTAATTCATAATTTTTGTTAATTTAAAAAATTTTTTATTATTGGCGTTTTATTGGCAACGACGTAGTCAGCCCATGACTTTACCACTATTGGTCCATTAATGGGTGCCAATAATATACCAACAGAAAATCAATGGCTCCCAATATTGGGCCATTAATGCGCCAATGGTAACTCTTGGCAGTTTCCCATTGGGTATATATATATATATATATATATGGGACATTCTCTGTAATACGGACCCCCCCTCTGCCCAGAAAGGGTTTAAACACAAAAGACCATTCTTTTTGAAAAATTACAGCTTGGAATATGTATAGTTACTTTTGCCGTATGGCTTTTTTCAATTAAAAATTTTTATTAGACAATATAGCGCTATAAATAAATCAATGCTAACAAAAAAAAATATAAATTGTTTCAGAATTTTCAAATTTGACTAAATTCGCTCAAAACTTGTTTCTCGGAGGTTTTTGGGGTCGCTGATTACGAATCTGAAGTCAATTTTTAGAAACTCAAAATGGCGGACAAAAATTTCAATTTAATCAGATTCCTTGTTTTAAAAAAAATTATTTAAATTTTTATAAGCACCATTAATTAACAAATAGTACATTTTTGTTCCTCTCCAGCAAAAAATTTTTTTTTTAATTTTAGTTTTTTATTTAGGTTAATTTTAAGAATATAAGAATGTAAGTATAAGAACTTATTTTCGTTAAGAGAAGTCATAGTTAAATATTTGTTAATTAATATTGTTTATAACAATTTAAATAAATAATTGTATGTTTTATTTATTGTCTAGTGGTTATATTGGATTAATTTGAACTGATTTCGATCATGTGCAGTAACTGAATAAGAAACAAATCTGACCTAATTAGACGAATTTTATCAGACATTTTGGATCCGCCATTTTGAATTTATAAAAAGTAACTTCAGATTCGTAATCAGCGACCCCAAAAATCCACGACTAACAAGTTTTAAGCGAATCCAATCGAATTTAAAAAAATTTGTCCGCCATTTTGAATGTTTAAAAAGTATCTTTTGATTCGTAATCAGCGACCCAAAAAACGCCCGACTAACAAGTTTTAAACGAATTCAATCAAATTTTAAAAAATTTGTCCGACATTTTGAATTTTTAAAAAGTAACTTCAGAGTCGTAATCAGCGACCCAAAAAAACCCCGAGTAACAAGTTTTAAGCAAAACAATCGAATTTTAAAAAATTTGTCTGCCATTTTGGATCCGCCATTTTGAATTTTTAAAAAGTAACTTCAGATTTGTAATCAGCGACCACAAAAACCCCCGAGTAACAAGTTTTAAGCGAATCTGATTAAATCGAAATTTTTCTCCGCCATTTTGAATTTCTAAAAATTGATTTCAGATTCGTAATCAGCGACCCCAAAAACCTCCGAGTAACAAGTTTTGAGCGAATTTAGTCAAATTTGAAAATTCTGAAACAATTTATATTTTTTTTGTTAGCATTGATTTATTTATAGCGCTATATTGTCTAATAAGAATTTTTAATTGAAAAAAGCCATACGGCAAAAGTAACTACATATTCCAAGCTGTAATTTTTCAAAAAGAATAGTCTTTTGTGTTTAAACCCTTTCTGGGCAGAGGGGGGGTCCGTTTTACAGAGAATGCCGCATATATATAATTAATTAATACACCGAAAAAAAGAAAATCTCAAAGTGAGAAGAAAATTCCGCTTATCAATTATTTTTACATTTTATTTTTAATATACGAATATTCATTTACAAAAAAGATGAATTTTCGTTTATATTTGAAAGTTTTTTAACCAAACGATGAATTTTAACCTTTGTTCTTTGATTGAAAATATTCCTCTCAAATTGAAACAAATTTGTACTAAAAAAAAGATTTTTAAGTTGTTTTTTGTTTTTCTGGACGTAGCTTCAAACTGTTTCAAAAGTGACAATTAAAGGAAAATATAAAAGAGGAAAATCCTCTCAATTAGAAATGAAAACTTTAGTGCCCATATATAAGAGGAAAAAATGCTGCAAAAGAAGAGGAATAGTCTAAAATTGAAATTATTTTTTTTTCGGTGTATACATAATTAACACCATCCGTCGCATGGTGAGAAGTTTCCTCACCCAGTTTATTTTCTATTTATAACTTTTAAAATAAAAAACAGTTATAATTTCATATTCTCAGTACCTTTCACAACACTTTTCTTCTTTATTTTAAAACAATTTTTGTGTTTTTATTTGTTTAAATTTTTTGGTAATTGAATTTTTAAGCGACTTTACCCCGAATGTGTTTCTCACATTTCAGAATAAATTTAAATAAATCTTTTTGAAATCAAACAAAACTACATATATATTTTGAAAAAGGACATCCAATAGCATCAAAAAAATTTTGTGGAATAAATTAAGTCTCAAAAGTAATAAGGGAGCGTTCACAAATGATGTCACGCAATTTTTTGAGATTTTCGACCCCCCCCCTCCTCTCTGTCACGCAATTTTTGCAATTTCACATGAGAAAAATACATTGTGTCACATTTAGGAGAGACCCCCCCTCCCCCCAAACGCGTAACATCATTTGTGAACGCTCCCTAATCGAAAAACTTAAAAATCCGAAGATCATTTTTTCTTTTTTGCACTTCTAAAAACAATTGACCGTCTCTGATTCTATGACGAATTCATGAAACTGAACGAAAGTTCGGTAACATTAGTTGTATGTTAAGTACTATTCACAGTACAAAAATCTCCATCTTAAGTTGAGTTTATAGCGTCAAATCGCTAGTGAGCGGGTTTACCCTGTGCCCGGGGTTTACTCCAGTCTCCCCTACTATAAATTTTATAACTATCTCTTATTAATACTACAACAAAAATCAACTTTGATTTTCTAATTTTGCAAACCTTTATTAAAAATAGGACACTGTTTCTATTTACCCCTAAAAACTGAAAATTTCGAATTAAAAGAAACAATTGATTATTTCTTAGAAAATTTAAGTAAAAATAAATTTCAAGTATAGAAATGTTAAAAGATATAAAGAATTACATTGAAAAAATTGTGTTAGTTATAAAATGATTGAAACTAATGAATAATAATACTTTATATTTGTTTCAAAGTAAACCATGTCAAAAGTTGAATCACATTACACAAATAAAAAATTATTCTCTCCTATTCTCTCTTATTATAGTGTTGTAGTTTGATAGAAAAAATTTTTTCATTTATATTATATAAGAAATATTATTGAAATTTTTGCTGTTTCTATTTACCCTGAATTTCCAGTTTTTAAACTAAAAAATTTTCTTTTTAAACCAAAATATTTTTTTACTTCTAATATGATTAAAAAGGATACCAAAAAATATTATACAAAAATTTTTTTTTGTAAAAGTTGTTAACAATTGATCTGTTTAGAAAATTCTGACCCTATATTTTTTGTAACAATTTTCAATATTTTCAGAAAAAATCATGTTTGTTTATTAATTCATTGCACATGATCAAAATCAATTTAAACTAATTTAGTATATCTACTAGAAAAATAATAAGGCATATAAAACAATTTATTTAAATTGTTGCAAACAAACCTTATATGAAACGAGTAGATATGCAAATTAGGTAAAGAGAGACATTCTAATGGTATTTACCTTCGAAAAAGGAAGAAAGCAATACCGTTACCTGAAGAGAGATAGCTTTATACTATGTTCATTGAAATAAAGAAAGATGGGTATGCGTTAACTTTTCTGCGTTATAAACAGAGACGGATTTATGTCTATTTACTAGAAAGAAGGAGACAGAAAGATATTTTCACTAAATGGTATTGAATAGTAAGAATATTATATACTAGGGGGTTTTTGGGGTCGCTGATTACGAATTCGATGTCAGTTTTCAAAAATTCAAAATGGCGGAATTAATATGGCGGACACATTTTTTAAAAATTGCTTAAATTCGTTGGAAACTGGTTACTTCAGGGTTTTTGGGGTCGCTGATTATGAAATCGATGCCAATTTTTCAAGCTTTAATTCAAACTTTTTATTCTTATCATTGGCATTAGTTTCAAGTCAATCTCTTGAAGGAGCAGTCGCCATTGTGCATTTGGAAAATCTGACTTCATTTTCGCGATCAGCGACCCCAAAAACCCCCTAGTAACCAGTTTCCATCGAATTTAAGCAATTTTTAGAAATCTCGTCCACCATTTTGGAACTGCCATTTTGAATTTTGAAAAACTGACATCGAATTCGTAATCAGCGATCCCAAAAACCCCCGAGTAACCAGTTTCCATCGAATTTAAGCAATTTTAAGATAACTATTGAATTTACATCCCTTAAAATTAAAAGGGTAGTTTCTACCCTTTAAAGTCAATATCCGCCGATATAAAAAAACACGTATATCTTATTTTTCATCCCTCTTGACGTATGCAAAGTTTCAATAAATTCGGCGTCTGACACTTGGGTAGTTTTACTTGTGAGACTAATTGTGATTGGCTATTAAAAATATTCATGCTAGAAGAAGTTGTATTATTGGTGAAATCGCGTGGTTTTTGTAAAAACTAGTCACTTGTACTTGCGCGTTACGCGCGCCCCCTTACTTTTTGCTATTCAATATTCAATATGGAAAAATTTTAACATTGAAAAAGTTTCTAACGTTATTCTAAAGAAAACACATTATTCTTGAAACATGCTTATATAAGCTTACGTATAAAATTCCTTTAAGCTTTAAATGTTTAAATTATTCAAATTTTTCTCATTTTTATTTATAAAAAATATTTAAAAAATTTTAATTGTTAAAAATTATGATTAACAAATAGGATATATGCATAATTTTTATTTCTCAATAACAATATTGTTCACCAACTTATTCTTTTCTTTCAAGAAATAATTTGCATAATTTCTACTCTAAAAATAATTTAATTGAATCAAATAAAAATTAAATAGTTTAATTGTCGATTTTTCAATAAATATTTATTTGAACCAAGTAAATATTTATTAAATCTGTGTATTTTATTCGACGGTATGAAATAAATATTTATTTGCTTCAATAAAATAATATTTTTAAGTAACTAAATCTTCATTTGTATCAAAAAATTAATTATTTATCACAATTAATTTTTTTAATTAAGACTTATATTTCGTTAATTAAATAAAATAATTAATTTTTTTTGCTTACGGAATTTGGGAAATCTGCATACAGATACTTTGGATTAGAGTGAAAAAATTTGCATTCTTGAAGTATGGCCAAAACATAGGGAAAATATGGGAGCAAAAAATTATGATTTTTTTATCTTTTAGGGTAAAAAAATTTCTAAATTTGAATTATGGTCAAAATATGAGGAAAATATAGGATCAAAAAATTTAAATTTTTTTTATTTTTTAGAACGAAAAAATTTGCATTTTTGAACTTTGGCGAAAGCATGGGGAAATTATAGGAGCAAAAGATTTAAAGTTTTCTTCCTTTAGAGTAAAGAAATATCCAAATTTGAATTTTGGACAAAATATGAGGACAATATGGGAGCCAAAAATTAAAAAAAATTTTTAGGGCGAAAAAATTAGCATTTTTGAAATTTGGCGAAAGCATGGGGAAAATATGGGAGCAAAAGATTTGAATTTTCCTTCCTTGAGAATGCAAAAATTTGCATTTTTGAAGTATGGCCAAAACATGGGGAAAATATGGGAGCAAAAAATTATGATTTTTTATCTTTTAGAGTAAAAGAATATCCAATTTTGAATTATAGCCAAAATATGGGAGCAAATAATTAAAATTTTTTTTTATTTTTTAGAGCAAAAAAATTTGCAATTTTTGAACTTCGGCGAAAGCATGGGGAAAATATTGGAGCAAAAAATTATGATTTTTTTATCTTTCAGGGTAAAAAAATTCCCAAATTTGAATTATGGCAAAAATATGAGGAAAATATGGGAGCAAATCCAAGAAAAACTTTAAAAATTCAAAATGTCGTATCCAATATGGTTGGAGATTTTTTAGAAAATGTTCTAAAATCAGAATGATGAATATTATCACTCGAGGATTTCTGAGGTCGCTAAATATAAATTTATGATGAGAATTTACGAATTCATAATGGCGGATGTGATAGAGCTAAAGTCGGTCTGTGGAGCATCAGTTTCTTAAATTTCGGTTTGGTGTAGAGTCGGACCTTTGCCGAGTCAGTCTCTTGGTAAACATTTTGATAATGTTTATTCGTTAGAGCGTCGGACCTTTGTAGGTTCGGTATATGGAGAAACGGATATTATTGCTTTAGCATATGTGTGGGAATTATTACGCGTTGTATTATTTAGAGTCGGCCTGTGTAGAATTTAATTTTGTATAGAGTCGGTTTTTGTATAATAGGTTTAGTACAGTCGGTCAATGGATGATCGGAATAGGTTGAACTGACTCAATGCTGAGAATTTTTACAAATAATTGTCGAAGTGAATAAGGCATCATCCATAAAGTAGCTTCTTCCATTGTCCTAATCCACTCACTATTATCTTCTATAAGTTCTAATGCTAAACAGGCAGATGTAAAAGATTCATGAATAAATCCATTACCTGTTCTTAAACTTTGGCAAGAAGTAACTCCTTTTACTGTAAGCAACAATAATCCAAGGTGAAATAATTTCAATTTACGTGGATTAATTAAATACATTCTTCCCAATACTTTTTCTTTACGAATTCTTTTTCTCCATTGAAAGTTATTTCTGTATAATAATACTGACAAGCAGTACTATCACGCTCATTAAGTTTAAAAAAATCGATCAATTTTGTATTTTTCTGTAAATCAAAAGAAACATTGTTATTATTTTTCCCTTCGCGACTAATAACATTCTATTCATTTGGTAAATGTATGGGTAAACGATTAATACTGTGGCTTTTTTTCCCTAAAGGTTTACTTAAAATTCTCCATACAGCTTCAACTGGACCTACATATCTATTTTCTTCATAATGATTAATTTCATTATGATTGACAGTTACCTCGCCATTCGCATTTGTAATAATAATAATGGATGCAGTATCGTGACCCATGAAAATATATTTATATAAATATTCAACAGATTTTATACTTGAAAATATTTCCACATTAATATGACAATTAAATATTTCTGAAAGTATTGGACAATATAGAACCACATTAGAATTGTCAACAACAAATCTATTTGGTCGCTCATACGTTTTATTATTATTTCTTCGACAACAACGAACATAACAATTGTCTTCAATTGTAGTTTCTTCTTGGTAACTCTTTGGAAAAATTTTTCAACAATTACCATCAATTAAACATCAATCTCCACAAGGGTGATCCTAAAAAATCATTTTCTAACTTATGATTTTGTAAATAATCGATTAGTCCTTGATATGTTTCATTTCTCAATTGAGCTTGATTATTTGCACGAAATTGCAATCTATCTTTCTCTATTTTTACATAATTATCAACTACCCATTGTTGAAACAATCTTCCTCCATATAAAAATTGATTGAATTCCTTATCTCTAATAGCAATTTTGTACTTACAATAGGCAGACCTAGAAATAGTATGGTTTTTACTTCTAAAATCACTATCACTACGAATCATATTAATATTATAACCTTTATTTCCAAGAGGATAAAATATGGGATAGATCCATAGTTCAAAATTTAGATCTAAATTACTAACTGATTTCAGTTCCTTTGTAGACTTATTATAAACCGTTACATAAGATTCTGGTATTTCTCCTTCTATGTTTGTATCGAAAATTGCAGCAACTTCATTATAACTTTGAAAATTATATCTTTTCTTATTAAAACCTTTTTTCAACGTAAACAATAGTTGTAACTCAGGGATTTCTTCATTATTTTGTTTTGCTAAATCAGTTTCTAATTTAATTACTCCTGACATCATCATAAAATACTTTGTGAATGTATTAGAAGTTCTCATAATATTTTCAATAGTTTGCAAAAGTTCTTTATCTAAATTTTTGTTACTTTTTAATCTATAATGAATTGCTTCTTCAGGATCATAAATAAATAATTGACCAAAACATGGGTCTTCACCTTTATCCTTTATTCGAATGTTGTCTTTTGCTATACTTGGCAGAGAAACAATTGATTTTTGTGTATTAAGTTTAAATTTTTTACTTTACCGATAGTTTTTCTGAATTTCATTTCTACTTTTTCGAATTTTTTCAATTGAAGAGCTTTTTCTTTTCTCCCAACTATCTTGTAATTGCGAAGTTGTTATTGCTGCAACAGGAGATATTGCATTTATTAAATCAGCAGATTGATTCGAATTTACATTTTTTAAATCAAAAGAAGAGTTTATTTTATTTACTTATTTTTTCAATTTCATTTTTTCCCTATATATTTTTTGATATTCTGCCCGACTCTTTTTTGTGTTCATAAACAAGTGATCTACTTCATCTGAAAGATTTATATTTTTAATATTCCTTTTTAATTTTTGTCTGACACGATCATTTCTTTGATTTTCCGCTACACTTTTTCGGTCAGTTTTAGGTAAAGAATTTGTTTCCCTTACAGTTTCATATTCATTTTTAAATGTGGGAATGGAAGCAACGATATTTTCTAAATTAACTAATTCATTCATGTTATCATCATTTGAATCATTAACTTGACTCAACAAATTTTTATGCTTAAGTAATTCTTCTTCATATTCTTTTTGACATTGTATATTGCTTTTCTTATGCAAGAAATCTATTTCATTATTGATAACTTTCATCACTTAAACTAACTAATTCTCTTTTATTAGCCATGGTTTTATTTCGTAAAGTTGACAGATATAATGAAACTTACTTTTAAATATATAGGGGAGAGGGCCCTAAGGTGGTCACCCATCTTTTGAACGATTGTCGATTTCAAATGAAATTATACATAAAGGTCAATAATACGGCGTTTGAAACTTTGTCTTATTACCTAACTTCTTATCATAAAGTTTTTTTCATTTCATTAATAAAAAAAAGTTATGGCACTTTTTAAAAAAAGTTGAAAATTCGACTTTTAAAAAAGTGGCCCTAAGGTGGTCACCATACAAAAATTCACTGAAAAGTTTTTAAAAAATGTAAAAAACGTATTATTAAGTTGTTTATTTAATATTAATTGTTTTCCAGGATCATATTACATATTACATTTTTTTGCACTTTGTCCATTCTTCAAAAAGGACAGTCTTAACGAAGGATATTTAAATGAGGATCAAATAAACTATTTAGTTCGATTATATCCATTTAAACCACAAGTGGTATTTTCGAATGTTCATCAGCAACCGCTAGGTATTGTTGATTGTGGAGTATATGCAATAGCATTTGCAATATCGTTATTTTTTAATGAAATGCCAAACACTCTCTTTTATGACTATTTTCATATGAGAAATCATTTAAAGTTAATTTTTTAAAACAATCATTTAAGTCGTTTTCTGGTCAAAAAAGTCTATTATTTCACGTTTAATTGTTAAGTATGATTGGAAATATCTTTTAAGGAAACCAGTTGAAGAACTCCGATATGGAAAAAGAGACCCTAATCAAATTATTGATCAGAATATTCATTGTGGGACAATTTAAAATAGTACAGAGATAATCAATAATGTTTCAAAGACGCAACAACATTCTGCCATACTCAAATCCAAAAGTAAAATTAGAAATTTATTTCATTTAAATCTTTCAGATGAAGTAGATCACTTGTCTATGAAAACAAAAAAGAGTCGGTCAGAATATCAAAAAATATATAGGGAAAAAATGAAATTGAAAAAATAAGTAAATAAAACAAACTCTTCTTTTGATTTAAAAAATGTAAATTCGAATCAATCTGCTGATTTAATAAATGCAATATCTCCTGTTGCAGCAATAACAACTTCGCAATTACAAGATAGTTGGGAGAAAAGAAAAAGCTCTTCAATTGAAAAAATTCGAAAAAGTAGAAATGAAATTCAGAAAAACTATCGGTAAAGTAAAAAATTTAAACTTAATACACAAAAATCAATTGTTTCTCTGCCAAGTATAGCAAAAGACAAGATTATTCATGAATCAAATTTTAATGAAAATTATATGGGAAATATGAATTATTATTACAATCATTGTCAAGCTAAGCATTTTAAAGATGTAAGAGATAGTAGCAAACAAAACAGTTTCAATGATTGTTGTGGTCATTGTGGTGTTATATTACTATCAGTGCAATATCCAGAAGATTTAAGAATATTGCTAGAACTTTTGCAAACTATTGAAAATATTATGAGAACTTCTAATACATTCACAAAGTATTTTATGATGATGTCAGAAGTAATTAAATTAGAAACTGATTTAGCAAAACAAAATAATGAAGAAATCACTGAGCTAAAACTAATGTTTACGTTAAAAAAAGGTTTTAATAAGAAAAGATATAATTTTCAAAGTTATAATGAAGTTGCTGCAATTTTCGATACAAACATAGAAGGAGAAATACCAGAATCTTATGTAACGGTTTATAATAAGTCTACAAAGGAACTGAAATCAGTTAGTAATTTAGATCTAAATTTTGAACTATGGATCTATCCCATATTTTATCCTCTTGGAAATAAAGGTTATAATATTAATATGATTCGTAGTGATAGTGATTTTAGAAGTAAAAACCATACTATTTCTAGGTCTGCCTATTGTAAGTACAAAATTGCTATTAGAGATAAGGAATTCAATCAATTTTTATATGGAGGAAGATTGTTTCAACAATGGGTAGTTGATAATTATGTAAAAATAGAGAAAGATAGATTGCAATTTCGTGCAAATAATCAAGCTCAATTGAGAAATGAAACATATCAAGGACTAATCGATTATTTACAAAATCATGAGTTAGAAAGTGATGTACATGTCGGAAAAATGCTTATATCGCCTTCCACTTTTATAGGATCACCTCATAATATGATGCAACAATATCAGGATGGTATGGCTATGATTGGTCGCCATGGTAAACCAGATTTATTTTTTACAATGACCTGTAATCCAAATTGGAAAGAAATACAAGAAAATGTGTTACCTCATCAAACTGCTGCTGACAGACCTGATATAGTAACTGGAGTATTTGCATTGAAGGTGAAACATCTTTTAAATGTTATTGTAGAAAAAAAGTTATTTTGAGAAGTTAAGTCTTACGTTTATGTTATTGAATTTCAAAAAAGAGGATTGCCACATATTCATTTTTTAGTTATATTAAAAGAAAAATCCAAAATATTAACAGTTAGAAGTGTTGATCGTTATATTTCTGCAGAAATTCGTGATGAAAGTAGCAATCCTTTCTTGCATAACATAATAATGCAAAATAATATTCACGGACCTTGTGATTGTAATTGTTGAAAAAATTTTCCAAAGAGTTACGAAGAAGAAACTACAATTGAAGACAATTGTTATGTTCGTTGTTGTCGAAGAAATAATAATAAAACGTATGAGCGACCAAATGGATTTGTTGTTGACAATTCTAATCTGGTTCCATATTGTCCAATACTTTTAGAAATATTTAATTGTCATATAAATGTGGAAATATTTTCAAGTATAAAATCTGTTAAATATTTATATAAATATATTTTTAAGGGTCACGATACTGCATCCATTATTATTATTACAAATGCGAATGGCGAGGTAACTGTCAATCATAATGAAATTAATCATTATGAAGAAAATAGATATGTAGGTCCAGTTGAAGCTGTATGGAGAATTTTAAGTAAACCTTTAGGGAAAAAAAGCCACACTATTAATCGTTTACCCATACATTTACCAAATGAATAGAATGTTATTATTCGCGAAGGGAAACATAATAACAATGTTTCTTTTGATTTACAGAAAAATACAAAATTGATTGATTTTTTTAAACTTAATGAGCGTGATAGTACTGCTCGTCAGTATTATTATACAGAAATACCAGAATATTATACATGGATAACGAAATCTCTTCAATGGAGGAAAAGAATTCGTAAAGAAAAAGTATTGGGAAGAATGTATTTAATTAATCCACATCAATTGGAATTATTTCACCTTGGATTATTGTTGCTTACAGTAAAAGGAGTTACTTCTTGCCATAGTTTAAGAACAGGTAATGGATTTATTCATGAATCTTTTACATCTGCCTGTTTAGCATTAGAACTTATAGAAGATAATAGTGAGTGGATTAGGACAATGGAAGAAGCTACTTTATGGATGATGCCTTATTTACTTCGACAACTATTTGTAAGAATTCTCATTCATTGTCATCCTGTACACCCGGAACAACTTTGGGAGAAATTTAAGGGTCGAATGTCAGAAGACTATTTAAAAATTGACAATATTGAAGCTGAAAAAATAGCTTATAGGAATATAATATGCAGGATGTAATGAATATGTTATTAAATAATGTTTCTAAAATTTTTACTTATACATTTAAAACAGACAATCTAAAATAGTGAAAAAAAATTTTAATGATGATTCAAATCAATTGAACATTTTTGTTACAAGCAATTTGTTTTACAACCTTTTTAAAATGTAGTTTAAATTGCAGTAGTGTTAATGTAATAATACATGACTTTTAATTTTGGTATTTGTTTTGTATTATGCTATCCCAAAAACGCCCAACTAACAATATTTAGCAGATTTAGCAATTTTTAAAAAAAAATCTTTAGCTCTATTACATCCGCCATTATGAATTCGTAAATTCTCATCATAAATTTATATTTAGCGACCTCAGAAATCCTCGAGTGATAATATTCATCATTCTGATTTTAGAACATTTTCTAAAAAATCTCCAACCATATTGGATACGACATTTTGAATTTTTAAAGTTTGTCTTGGATTTGCTCCCATATTTTCCTCATATTTTTGCCATAATTCAAATTTGGGAATTTTTTTACCCTGAAAGATAAAAAAATCATAATTTTTTGCTCCAATATTTTCCCCATGCTTTCGCCGA
Source organism: Leptopilina myrica (nomen nudum) (assembly GCA_032872475.1). Taxonomy (NCBI): domain Eukaryota; kingdom Metazoa; phylum Arthropoda; class Insecta; order Hymenoptera; family Figitidae; genus Leptopilina; species Leptopilina myrica (nomen nudum). The sequence continues at coordinate 12,689,052 of CM065462.1, read as the reverse complement.
AGTTCAAAAATTGCAAATTTTTTTGCTCTAAAAAATAAAAAAAATTTAAATTATTTGCTCCCATATTGTCCCCATATTTTGACCATACTTTAAAAATGCAAATTTTTTTACTCTAAAGGAAGAAAACTTTAAATCTTTTGCTCCTATATTATCCCCATGCTTTCGCCAAAGTTCAAAAATGCAAATTTTTTCGTTCTAAAAAATAAAAAAAATTTAAATTTTTTGATCCTATATTTTCCTCATATTTTGACCATAATTAAAATTTGGAAATTTTTTTACCCTAAAAGATAAAAAAATCATAATTTTTTGCTCCCATATTTTCCCTGTTTTGGCAATACATAATATTGTATTAATTTGTAAATTCGCTTATCACATTTTAAATTTTTATATTATTGTTTGATAGACTCCCTGAAGAGGAAATCGTTGAGATTTTGAAACGTTGGAGGAATATATAAAATAACATTTGGTCCGAATGAATTCGTTTTTATTTACCTTAATTATTTTATTTAATTAAAGAAATATAAGTCTTAATTAAAAAAATTAATTGTGATAAATAATTAAATATTTGATACAAATGAAGATTTAGTTACTTAAAAATATTATTTTATTGATGCAAATAAATATTTATTTCATACCGTCGAATAAAATACACAGATTTAATAAATATTTACTTGGTTCAAATAAATATTTATTGAAAAATCGACAATTAAACTATTTAATTTTTATTTGATTCAATTAAATTATTTTTAGAGTAGAAATTATGCAAATTATTTCTTGAAAGAAAAGAATAAGTTGGTGAACAATATTGTTATTGAGAAATAAAAATTATGCATATATCCTATTTGTTAATCATAATTTTTAACAATTAAAATTTTTTAAATATTTTTTATAAATAAAAATGAGAAAAATTTGAATAATTTAAACATTTAAAGCTTAAAGGAATTTTATACGTAAGCTTATATAAGCATGTTTCAAGATTGTTGAATAATTGCTTGGTGCAATTTAGAAATACAAAATATAAAACAAAATTTAATCCTTTAAGATAAAATTCTTTCAATAAATATGTGTTCATCTTTAGAATAATGTTAGAAACTTTTTCAATGTTAAAATTTTTCCATATTGAATATTGAATAGCAAAAAGAAAGGGGGCGCGCGTAGCGCGCAAGTACAAGTGACTAGTAAATATGGAATGAAATAATTTTTGTATTCGATTCAAATAATTATTTAGTAGCTTGAAATATTCCATTTATTTGATTTCAATAATTTCAATAATTGATTCAAATAATTATTTATTAGTTTGAAATATTCTATTTATTTGATTTAAATAATTTGTATTTGTTTCAAATAAATAGTTATTTGATGCGATAAAATAAAATATTTAGGTCAAATAAATATATATTTTGTTCAAATACACATTTATTGGGATCAAATAATATTTATTTGATCCAAATAAATTTTTTTTCAGTGTATGCTTGTATAAATTGTTGAATGTATGTAACTTTTTTTTTAATTGTAGATACTTATAAATATGTACATTATTATATAATATGTATACTACAATAATATATTTATTTTTAAAGGGATTTATTTATATTCCCTGTAAAAAAAAGTATTAGGAGGTAAGGGATCCCGCATTGCAGTGCCAACCTGTCAATGCGGTATTCGCGAAATAGCGCATTGGGTGTCCTGGTGAATGCGGTAATCAAGGGGTCCCAAAGCCGTGCAAGTTTTAAGCTTAAAAAAAAGAAAATACTTGACAGGAATATATTATTATATTATATGTATATATTATATACATTAACTGATTTTTCATCAGATTTTTAACAATATTTATAAACATATTCACACAGTTTTTATTCACAACACAAAACACAATTTTATTATTTTATATAACGCTTAAAACGAAGAATGAAAAATATTCGCTCGCACGTGGCATCGAACTCACGCCCCCCCGCCCATAACGCAGACCGCAAGCCTATAAACGAACCTATTTAAGCCACACCGCCACTGAGACTTGGTGAGATTTCGGGCTGATTATACTATATCAAAGTCAGTGTCGTATATTCTGTATCGAAATAACACATTTACTTGTTGAAATATTTTTTATTTGTATTAAATAAATGAAATATTTAATTGAAATAAATAAATGAACAGTTTCAAGTAATTCATTATTTTCGTTTCAAATAATTATTTGATTGATTGAAATATTTTTTTATTTGTCTTGATAAAATAGTGTATTTGCTTTGAATAATGAATTATTGGAGTTTCGCTCAGACCATGGTCGAGAGCGGTTGAGTTTCTTGAGAGCTCTTAGTTGTTGTTTTCCACAATAAATGGAAGATCAATTCATGGTTCTTTATTCGATTTTATTCTACCCAGTTGAAGTGAATTTCCTGTATAATATTTTTCTTACGGTTCTGAGTTCGATCTGTGGCGTGTGATGCACTTAAAGAGCATTCGATTTGAATTAGTTAATGCTATTCTACTGGTTTATTCGAAATTTTGTTGCTTATACTCAGTGAAGTTTGTTTTCTCAGTGTTTATAAATAACAATGTCATTGAATATTGCTTCTCTTTCTGAGGAACAGAGATGGAGTTATTTAATACCTTCGATGGAAAAATTAACGGACTCAAATAAAGTGCATCGGGAAGATATCCGTGTTAATACAAGCCAGTGTCGTATATTCTGTATCGAAATATCACATTTGCTTGTTGAAATATTTTTTATTTGTCTTGATAAAATAGTGTATTTGCTTTGAATAATGAATTATTCCGATTAAATAATTAAGTTTATTTGAATCAATAAAATAAATTTATTGTGTCAAATAATTTTTGTTTGCATCAAAAATACGAAGTATTTGAATGAATTAAATAAAAGATTAGTTTCAAGTAAATAGTTATTTGATGCAATAAACTCAAATATTTATGTCAAATAAATATGTATTCGGTTCAAATACACATTTATCGGATTGTAACCAAATAAATGATTTATTTGCATCAAATAATTTTTATTTGATCCAAATAAATTTTTTTTCAGTGTAGTAATTAAACAATTAATTAGATTGAAATGTAATTTTTCTGATGCTGGTCCGGCCCGATAGCATATTTGTTCCGGCCCAGCACTAATATACGATGTTGCCGGCTACAAATAGTATTATTATTCCTAAACCCAGGCAGAAATCAACGACCGGTTTGGTACCGGGCCGATACCAAGGGCGGACTTGCCGGTGCCGGCATTACCGCCGGCCCGGAGCCGGTAAACCACCGGTCCGGCATCTTGCCAGTAAACCATCGGCACGGTACCGGGCCGGTTCTTGTGTACAGTGTTTTCGTGCCGGCACACTACCGGCGACGTACCGTGCCAGTGAAATTCAGACACCGGTCCGGTGCCGGTATTTCTGCCGGCTTGGAACCGGCCCGGTCAACAATGATAACCCGGGAAATATCCGCCTTGGTGCCGGTTGAATAATGTAATGTCAATGTTAATAGTTTTAATAACATTTGTTAATGTCATTATACGTTGGAACTAAGGCTAAAGAAATACCGCTGGCATGGTACCGGCCGGTACCGGCTTTATAGAAAAAACTTGCAGAAACTTAGTATAATGAAATTAATATAATACCTTGTTAGATTATCAAAATTTTATAACAATAAATCAGATAAAACCTGACCAAAATTATTTTAAACGAACAAAGTTATTATAGGGTGTCTAGTAATTCGGTAGTAACAAATTCCCGGATTTTTGAGTGTTTTTCCCGGACAATTTAAAGCTGAATTAATAGAGTTTAATGAAATGTAATTTTTACAACTATATAAAAATATATTTTAAAAAACATTTGATTTCGAGAGATTTGATTTTCTTGTTCTTCCGAATGGTGTAAAAAAAATTTCAAAAAATTACAAATTTAGAATTTTTAAGACACAAAAATACTATAAACTTTTTTTTTTAATTCAGCATTATTTTGAAAAATTTCTTTTTTTAATAAATCTATCAAAAAAATCCAAGCGTATTTTTATTCATTAAATTATGTTGTAAAAACGGTATCAAGCAGTAGTACCGGGCCGGTACTACTACTTGATACCGGCAAAACTCCGTCGCCGGTGTATAAACGGTATTAAGTAGTGGTACCGGGCCGGTACTAATTTTCATGCCGGCAAAACTCCGTCGCCTGTGTAAAAACGGTACCACAGTGCCGGCACCGGTTATTGTTCGAGTTTTCCACCGGGCCGGTGTCGAACCGGTTGCAGGCATCGGCACACCACCGACTTTTCTGTCTGGGAAGTTCAGTCTACAATGAGAGAAGGTGCGCATCGACGTTCATAGCTATAGGTATTCTAAAGTATGATGTGCTATATCTATAGCTATGAACATCGATACGCACGTTCTTTCATTGGAGACACAACTTAACTGGGCCGGCGCTTAACCCGCAGGGATGCCTAAGGCGTCATCCGCACCACTGCAGTGAGCTGCTTACCAACATTTCAGACAGTCACGCGCACAAAATTGTACCACAGTGAACCAAAACCATAGTGGAGCTGTTGTCACACACCCTGTTCTGCTACAGTTCCTGATATGTGTACTCTGCTTATGTGATCTTAATTTCAATACTAAAAGCAATTTATATATGATGAGTCTGTTTTTTAGCTTTATAAATCTTCAAAAGAATAAATTTAGGAATTCTACTATTTTTTATAGGAAACTTCTAAGTCATGCTCAGATAATTCGATGCTTATGCCTACAAATGATAATCAAACTGAATAGAAATGCGTGTGTAAACCAGGTTTTTTATTTAATGTGAAAAATAATTCCTGTTACGAAGCATACAGACAAGGACCTTGTCCTATAGAACATTACTTTATCCTTCCTCCAGGTGAAAAAGAAGCAAAATGTGAAAAAAATTCTTGTCTTGAAGATCGACTTGTACCTTTTGACAATGGATGTTTCCCTTTGTATAAATTTGGATATCCTTGCACGATTTTTCATTATTTAGGGATTGATGGAAAAACTTTACAATTAAAATGTCTGTACTCATTTAATCACAACCTTCATTATCACCGTGGTGGAATAATAACGGCACCTATTAAAAGTTGTCCTCCAGGTTCTCGACGATCATTTAACGGTTGCAAACGAACATTTCAATAACACCGTAGATTAAAATATTTAATTATAAATAGGTATGTTAATGGAATATTCTAGACCAACTCCAGCGCAGTTACCGAAATTGAATTACTCTATGGTTTCCTCGTAATCAAAGCTATAACTGTCCTTTCAAAGTCATAGAGTGGAAAGATCGAATGTATCGAAAAGTATCAAAGTAAAGAATGGGCAATAAGAATGTAAAGTCTTAATAGAAGGGTGTTTATAAAATTATGTGGACATGTGAAGGTGGCGCTGCAGTCGTATGTTATTTAAAAAGAGCGCAAATATAATTACAAATTTTATTTTTGTTAAGATAAATCTTATTTTGCATTGTCAAAAAAAATGTCAACATTTTAAATATTTAAATATAAGCAAATTACTAACTGAAAAATTTTAATATTGTAATGCCTGTATTATAATTAATACAATTATTAATAAAATAATTGACTTGGACAATGGACATATAAAAACTAGCACCGTATACGGCCGCTTGCGGCCGTCTGAGGAGCACTGAGAAAAATAGAGTTTGAAAAACTGGGAGTCAATATTGAAAAAACTGAACTCAGTCCAGTAAAAGTACATTAATTCATTTCCATCAAGCATCTTAGGGTATAGTGTATAGAGGGCCTTAGTTCCAAATGTCACTGTAAAGATCATTGAAACACAGGCGAAGATTATAAGGCGCTGCAGTGTGCTTAGTAGAGAAACTGGACTCATTCCTCTACTTCGAAATTTTTACAATAAAGGAACGCAGGCGCGGAACCTGTCAAAATAAATGTCCGACACGACGCGAAACGAGTGTTTCCTTTTATTCACTTCGTCATTTTTATATAAAAAAAACAATAAACAATAATTAAAAAAAAGAAAAATATGTTAAATGCACTCTTCATATATTCATATTTATTAATATGTGTTAATATGTATTAATATGATTAAGCCTCTCGGCTACGCAGTCGATAGGGGAAATTTCCTATTTGAAATACATCCCTTTCCATTAAAATAAATTACGTCATGAGTGTATTTTGATATGTAATTAATGTAAGTATGAATGTTAATAATATTCATCATATTGAATAAATAATATTGTCAACTAGTTTAAAGTTAATACGGTTATTAGAATTTAATAATAAATAAATAAAAAACATTACTTTTTTCTTATTTACCTTGAAACCTTTTTTAAGTTTGACACTCCTCCATTAGTGTGAGAGAGAGAGAGAATAACTTGTGGTTTTCGAGTAGGTAACTTTATGTGCACGGCGTTTATTTTTCGAAAGAACTGGACTGAGTACTATTTGTTCAATATTTGCTTCTATTATTGACTTGTGTTTTGTACACTGCCGCGTTCTTTTAACAATTACATGAGAAAGTAATTTCTCTTTCCAATTTTTTATACTCTTATTCCCTCTTAGACTATATAAACAGTCTTGTTTAAGCTGATGAATGGGATAAATTGTGTTGAGTCCCAAACTGTTCAGCTATGAAACTTTTAATACTATAGTGTGTACCTGTCAAATATTATTCTATAAAGGAGTACTACACTGACTGCATAAATCATTTTTCCATTTTTCTCCGTGATTAAAAAAAATTATTCTCAGTAAGTTAACTATCATGCGCCACCGAACAGCTGTCACTTACACACATACGGTAAAAAATTTTTTTTATTGATTTCTGAATAGCAAATGAGCCTCATCCGTTGTATTTTCCTACAAAATTAAATTTCCCAACCCAGGAGCGAATTTCGGTCGGCCGTCACAGTTGGAACGTCGGGCCAAAGTGGGACCAACTGTGGCAGCCTAAGTTTCGGCACCCAAAGGTAACCCGACTTTGGTTCAATGTTTCTCCCAAAGTCGGGCTAACCATGAATGCCGACTGGGAGAACTGATGGTTGGCCCAACTATCAGCCACAGTTGGGCCGACGGTCGGGTGAACTGCGGCCGCCACAGTTGAGAAAATCAACTTTTTTATAGTAGGGCTGACCATGAGCCACAGTGGGGCCGACGGCCGGGTACGGTTGTAGTATATAAAGTTATCACGCTCCTTCTTCAGACATGTGAGCGTAGCATAGTGGTAGCGTGTGTGACTGTAGTGCGTTAGGTTGCGAGTTCGATCCCCGTGAGCGTTAAATATTTTAATATGTATATAACTAATATAATGTGTGTGCGATAAATGTGTGATCAATGTAAGGTAATTGTCAACTTCAATAAACATTTTTTTATTAACATTTGTCATTGGTTGGCAAGACTACCTTTACCAAAGTTGGTCCGATCGTGGTTACCGAAGGATGCCCAACTATTCGATCCCACGGTCGGCACAACTTTGGCATCCATAGACGGCCCAACTTTGGTGCCAACGGTTGGTCCAACTGTGTCAACCACTGGAAGGCCGGCGTGATCAATCCACATGGTGGCCCGACCTTTGGCTGACCAAGTGGGCCGACCATGAACCATTTTCGAGAAAAGGTCGTTGCAGTTTGATCTGTATTCAAAGGCCTGTTCCAGAAAAACTGCTCATATTTAATTTTTTAACACGATTTTTTAAAAATCATTACAGTATATAAAATACTCATCCTGTGTACTTATGTTAAAAAATGAATCCCCCAAATGTTTAATGTCAAAATATCTTATATTTTCCAAGAAACGGTCGTTGTAAAGTTTTAACCATTTTAGATCTGCATTGTTGATATGTGGGATCCCCTTAATGTTCAAGTAAGTTTGTTGGTTGTTATTCATACAAAAACCAACAACTATAAGAATTAATTTTAATTTGAACTTGAAATATGTTTTTAGTTCCAATTTTTTTTAAGCTTTGGTCGACTCTTTATTTTCTATTTCTTTAATTTTGCATCTTAAGCCCTTTTTACCGCTCGATCTTCCTTAAGGCGTGTCAAAGTCGATGCGATTTTCCCTATTGAAGCTCAATGTAAAAATCCAATCAACTATGGGACCCCCTTAAGAGTCCAGTTTAGTTTTTTCGTTGTGCTCCCTACTGAAAATCCCCGTACAATATCTTGTTCAGAAAATTGTACAAGATCTTGTACAGAAAACTATACCATTTGTGTCAATGAACCTGTACCATTTTCAGCATAAGAAATTGAAACAAGTTCTTGTACAAGATGTTGCACAAGATCTTGTACAAAAACTTGCACAAGTAATTTTTTTTCGATTTCGAACAATAAGGTTCATGTACAATTTGTTTTACGAGATCCTGTACATGTTCAAATTAATTAATAACTTTAATGGCTGCGCAGTAGTTTTCTATGGCTTCTACAGCTGCGCAGTTGTTTTTAAATCGTAAATGCAGCAAATGTAGGGCTACGTGCTTATTCTGAAAAAACAATATTCAAATATGTCAATAATTTATTATTATAAAAATTTAAAAAGTGGTATATAATTATTATTTAATAAATTTTTAAAAGCTTTTGAAAATCATAAAAATGAGGAAAATATTTAAATATTTAATTTCAACAATAATTTGTTTAAACAAATAAAAAATTCATTGCAACATCAAAATATATTGTATTTATTGACATAAAACAATTTTACTGTAAAACTTTCATGACTTTTTTTTCGCAATATACAAAAAAACACCAGAGGAATGTTCAGTACTCTCCAAAATATGCATTAAAAGTTATGGATAAGTTATTAAGAGAGATTATGAAATCAATTTAAATTTTTGGTGGAAAACTTGTAATCCTAGGAAAAGATTTTCGACCAATTTTACCGATAAAAGAACGAGGTACTAGATCAGAAATAATAAATTTATCAATAAAAAATAGTCACTTATAGAAACATTTCAAAACATATACATTAACAGAAAATATGAGAGCTTTACCAGAGGAAACAGAATTTGTAGATTTCCTACTTAAAGTTGGCAATGACGAATTAAATGATAAAGATAATAACGTCGAATTACCAGAACATATTATTCAATAAGGAAATATAGATATTTCTGAAGAAATGTATGGTCATTTAATACAACAGAAAAAATTTAAAGATTTGTCAACGTGTGCAATTTTAGCACCAAGAAATGTTGACGTTGATGATATTAATAAAAGGGTGGTAAATCTCTTAGATAGTAAAGGTGAAAAAGTATATAAAAGTATTGATTCTACTGAAAATTGTGATAATGGAAAATTTACTGAAACTTTATTACCAGAATATTTGAATACTCTCTGTCCGCTTTCTTTACATGGCAAAACCTTTAAGCAGCCTGCTCACCCGAAACTTATGCATCAGCGCCACAACTAAACTTGTTCATCTGCACTCCCAAACTGGGTGACCCACGTACCCAGTTATTATTTTCTAAACTTTTTGGGAAGTTTGTCTATCGAAAACGGTAACACTACGCACCCAGTGGCGGGCGATCAGACTTTCCATGCAGTGAGAAGCGAAATACTGTGACAGTGAGAAAACAGACTTCTCAAAGGTTTTTCCGTGTACCATCACATGAATTACATTTAAGAATTAATTCCGTTGTAATGCTTATTAGAAATCTTAGTATTATTGAAGGATTATGTAACGGAACAAGGATAATTGTTTTAGATTTATCACATAATGTTATTAAATGACGAATATTAACGGGAGATAAGAGTGGAAATATTGTTTTTTACATCGAGTAACTTTATATTGTGAAAATTTATATCCATTTACTTTTAAAAGACGGCAATTTCCTATAAAATTGGCTTTCGCAATGACCATTAATAAATCTCAAGGGCAAACATTTTATAAAATATTCATTGATTTAAGGAGAGATAAGGTAGTAGAAAATTTAAGTTATCTTAAATCACGAAAAATTGCATTTAACATTTATTATCTCAAATTAAAAATTTTTTTATTTCATTTTGACAATATTTTTCTCATTTTTCTTGAGAAAAAGGATGTAATAAATATGTTATTAAATAATGTTTCTAAAATTTTTATTTATACAATTAAAACAGAGAATCTAAAATAGTGAAAAAAATTTTAATGATGGTTCAAATCAATTGAACATTTTTGTTACAAGCAATTCGTTTTTCAACCTTTTTAAAATGTAGTTTAATTTGCAGTAGTGTTAATGTAATAATACACGACTTTAAATTTTGGTATTTGTTTTGTATTATGCAATCCCAAAAACGCCCAACTAACAATATTTAGCAGATTTCAGAAATTTTTAAAAAAATCTTCAGCTCCATTACATCCGCCATTATGAATTCGTAAATTCTCATCTTGAATTTATATTTAGCGACCTCAGAAATCCTCGAGTGATAATATTCATCATTCTGATTTTAGAACATTTTCCAAAAAATCTCCAACCATATTGGATCTGACATTTTGAATTTTTAAAGTTTGCCTTGGATTCGTATCTAGCGACCCTAAAAACCTCCATGAAGTAAAATTCAGACCGATTTAGATGAATTTATTGAATTTTAAAAATTAGGCAATAATTTTGGATCCTCCATTTTGAATTTTAGAATTCACAACACAAATACTGCCTAATTTATATTCAAAGGGTGGCATGACAATCAGGGTCGAGCCAGAGAGAAACTGAGAGTACGCACGTAATGCAAACCGCGCTTTCCTTTGAGAGCCTGCTCTCTCGCGGTCAAAAGTCCTAAGTTTAGGTGGTTGACTATATATATTGCCTAAATAGGTGAGGTTGCACACATGTCTAAAATGTAATGGCTAAGCCAAATTATAATCGGAATCGTTCGTGATCACTCGTAAAATGCGAGGAACGCGAGGAATAGAACTGAACAAACTGAACTAATCTGTTAATAGACCGAAAAATGGTTTTGAGTTCCAAAAGTAAATCTATCGTAAAGTTGAGAATAAAAAAGAGAAGGGCTGTAAAATTTGTGTTTCCTTCTTTTATTCATTCTTATACTATTTTGATATAAAAATTATAACAATAATTATTATAATCAATAAGTAGAACAATAATAATAAAAATTAAAATAAAAATTTTTTTTAATTAATTGAACTAAAAACAAAAGTTAAATTAAAACAAATTAATTTTTTAAAAATAATCAATTATCCTGACAATTTACTAACATTAAAATTATTTTCTTTGACAAAATTCTTTTTATAGAAAAAAATTAACTAAAAATTGTTATATTTTGTTTTAATGTTTGGACAAAAGTTTAAAAATTCGTAATTTTTGAAAAATAGTCTCAATTCGCTTAATTTCTCTGGCAAAAAATTTTCACTTAGCATTTAACCCTGGTATTTCCTTAATTTTACTGACAAGAAATTTTTTTCCTTGACTTAACTGACAAAAAATTGTATTCCTGACTTCACTGACAATGTTGCCACCCTGCTAAAGTTTTGTGTCTATTAAAATTTGTAAGAGTTAAATGCTTTCAATATTATGAAAGAAACAAGAATTTTGTTCTCAATTTTAGAAATTTAATATTTTTCCAGTACTCTTGATTAAATTCTCAAATGTTTCCCTGATTTATGCAATATTATGGGGTCGATTCCATTTCAATTCAGACAGGCAAAAATATGATAGTCAAATAATAGTTTCCTTTTGAAATATATTATTTTTTACACAATTTTAGACGACACGTTGTTACGGCCGAACTCCGTAACTTTTTATATCATTAATAATTATTTACAATATCTGAAAATCTAAATTATAAACAACAAATTACACAACATAAGATTTTGTTAACAAACTTTAAAACATTTACACAAAACAACTCTTTGTAATTTCACAAAAGGGATTCTTCGCTTTGATAATTTTAATCCAATGCATTTCAATTAGATAAAAATCCAACTCTATTTTAAATAAGAGATTTAATTGAATTTAACATTCCTTCGCGTTTTGCAAAACAATACCATATTTTTTAATAAATTCCTTTTCTTTGACAACAGTTTATTAACCTTTTTGAGAAATAGTTAGAAAATATTAAAGTAAAGTAAATTACTCAATATAAGAAGTGGTGCATCCAAGTCACTGAACTCGGATCACGCCACTGCCTAAATCTGCAAGCTTGCAGAATTGGCTTGGCAACAGTCAAGTGCAATAAACTTAATATACGATTTCCCCATTAAATTGTCTTTCAATAAAATTGATTGACACAAGAAAATCTGGGCAGTTGAGTTTAGGCCGTGTAGCCGACAGCTAGCCCAGGCAAATAAGCCTGTAGTTTTCTGTCTAGGCAATAGAAGCCTGAAGTTTAAGTCCGGCAAGTTAGCCGTGTTGATGTGAAATAATCTCAAAAGTTTAAAGAAATTAATAAGAAGTTTGTTGAGAAAATCGAATATAGTTAAGAAAAATATGAATAAATAATAATATAAAAAAAGAAGGTTGGATTAAAAAATATATGTTCAAAATAATAAAGAATAAATAAAGTGAAATAATTAAAAAGATAAAAAATAAAAGATAATATTGATCTTAAGAATAATAAAAAAGCTAAAAAGAAAAGAATTTAAGACAATAAAGAATCTGTGAAATAAATAAAGTTATTCATAATTTCGTCGTGATAAGAAACGACTACATTGGATTAAAGTGACGAATCGAAGGAAATACTGAGTAGTGAGTATTATATTTCTACTCTACGATTTACATATGATACATTTTTCACTCACACATATATAAGCATTTTTTCACACATACACCATCATTTTATTTCTTTGCACACATATAAATTAGAATTTATTTGTATTAGGTAATTTCTCAGATAAAATATAATTACTGTTATTTTCATCTTAATTTGTTTATGATTTTCATAACCTAAAAATTATATTTTCTTTTCCTTTTTTTAAGAATAAGGATCTCAACCTATTAACTGAATAATAGTTAAGTAGAGAGGGGATCCACTATCTTTTACGTTTCTCGTCCGAAGGACACGTTTAGTTAGAGTAAAAATAACATCCTTTTATAAAATAATTAATATTCATTAATTTCTACTTTAACAAACTGGTGGCAGCGGTGGGATTCTTTCTCTATATTCTTAAAAAAGGAAAAATCTATTTTTTTTAATATTTAACAAAAAAATTTGTTGAATAAATTTTTTTTGAATATTTAAAAAAAAAATTTTGTTGAATAAATTTTTTTTGAATAAACATATAGAGTTACACAAAATACATTATCACAAAAGATTAATATAATTTATGAGAAAAGTATTTTATATATGTGTCACCAAATTCATTTTTATGTGCATTGATTTAATGTTTAAAATTGTTTATCTGTTTTCTTCACAGGAGAATATGTTCTACTTCACAAAAGTGCGGTATAAGAGATTTTTTTTGTTCGCTAACGTCGAACACAGGGAACAGTAACTACACTTGCGACGGAAAGCTCTGGTTTCTTTAATAAACGCGCCCAATTCCTTGACTTAACCTTGCCGGAAGTGGGTAGGCACTTGAGCAAGTGAGAGGATTAATGTTAAAAAGAAATTTGTTTAAATCACAAAAATAAAAATTAACCTATTAGCTTACGGGTCTTAAACACAAAAATTAAACAAAAACCTTAAAAAACTACAGGTTTCTTTAGAGGAATTTTTAGTGTATACTTGGAATAAATAGAAATTAAAAATACAATGGACTATTAAAAAAAATCGCGAATCAATTTTTAAAAAAAATAAAGAAAAGTTAAATACAACGAAAATAACAAGAAATTTTAAATCCTGAGAAGCAAAACGAGAATTAAGGGTTCGAAGGAAATCAAGCAAAGAGATCTCCGTCTTAAAGAGCAACAATGAAGATAAATAAAAATTAATTATTTAAAAAGGACATTATTAGAGTTAAATATAGACTAAAGAGGCATCGCGGATTAAAGATAGAAAAACCGTAATTTTTAGTTTATATAATCATTTTGAATGTTTTTATACCAGATCAATTAGATAGATTTTTATGAACAATAAAAATAAATAACTGAATTAAAATAAAGAGAGGCAAAGCATAAATTTAGTTAGGCGTACGAACTTTGTTACGCGACACCGCATCAGGTTACACTTCAGGTGTGTAGGTCAGTAGGAAGTAAACATCAAAAACTGCTCAATGGATAATTAAAATAACTAAACCACTTTTATACAAATTAAAGAAATTATACATTTTTTTTGTTTTCAATAAAATTCATATTTAACACATAACAAATAAATTTTCTTAAAAAAATTTTTTTTTCAGAATAATTAAAAATTCAGATCAAAACGCATAGAAAAATAAACGCAAATTCAGTAATTTATTAAACTTCGAAAAGTAAGAAAACTTAAGAATTTTATTTAAAGATTTATAGCGAAAATTTTTTTTTAAGATCATGATATTAGGGATATCAGTCTATAAAATAGAAGAATGAAAAGTAATATATAGAAAATAGTGCTTCAACACTTAGAAGAACAATATAAACAAATCATGCTGAATTAGCAGAAATACGCAAACAGAGGATTAGTATTTTAAAAAAATGTCTAAAGTAAACTATAGAGAAGATTCTTTGATAGATAAGGTCTTGCAGTGTCTTGAACAATATTCGAAAAGCAATTGTCTTCTTTTGATGGATACAATATACCAGTTGACGAATTTATACAACAAATAGTATCTACATCGTCACATATGCCAGTTAGTTGTCAAGACTTAATGATAACAATCATACTAGGTAAATTAAAAGGTGCCGCAAAAGCAAACACTGATGACATTCAATTTAAATTTTTGACAGATGTATTAGATCATCTAAAGGAAAATTTTTCTCCAAATGTTCTATTTGACGATTCCTATCCTTCCAATTACGATTTTTCGAGAACAAATCACAATGCCATTAACCATTACAACACGTATGAATCAAGAAACCAGCGACAAAAATGGGATCAACAACAATATAGAAGAAAAAATGGAAGCTATAATAAATTTAATAATCAGAATAGAAACAGTTTCAGACAAAATAAGCAAAACAGGAACATGGATTCGCAGAGTTATTGTAAAGAAAACTTCTAAAATTATGATCATAATTTGGACGTGTATAATGTCGAATACAGAAATTCACAACACATATTTAAAAACGGATGCAAAAGATACAAGGATGTCCAGTATGGTTACAGTAGAGATGATCAAAAAGACCACAGATATGACAACTACGAAGAGTCTTATACAATGAGCTTTAACGAAATATATTCTAATATTTATAATTCAATGTGTTTGCAGAACTCACTCACAAACCAAAACTCCTTTAGGGTTGAAAATCAATTAAATTATAGTGTCTCAACCCCAGCGAATGAGCCACAAGTTGTAAGTAAAAGCGAAGAATCAATTAACAAAAAGACCATTCAAAAAATACAAAAACCTGTGGAAGAAGAAGAACAAACAGCAGTGTATATGGATCCTATTATAAGTACTTTCGACGACGACAAAGAAGATATCAACATCAATGAAAAACCACCAAACAAGAATAATGTTGTTATCATCACGAAACTCCACAGCGAGAAAACAATTCAAAACCATCTGAAATTAGCCATGAATTAAATGAAACAAAATCAGGTCAAAAAGGTGAAGAGAAAATTATTGAGAAAAGTGAAGAATTTTTCGATATTAAACTAGCAAACAATGAAAATGTCACAATCATGGACGATTCAAATTCATTAACACAACATATGAATCCAGATAGCCCTATAAAAAAACTAAGAAAAGGAAAACCTCCTGGTAAAATCAAATCAAGAACTCAAGATCAACTAAGCATTACAAATGAAGAAGGAAAAAGAGAATTAGACGATCACGTGTCATCTAGAAAAAGCCTAAATCAAGAAATTTTAGAAATGGTAGAATATTGTATCTCATTGCATAACGGATTATCAGAAACACATCAAAAATATTTTTGGGATACATTTTTACTCGGGACAAATGAGAAAAATGAAGTTATCTACAAATTCGATGGGAATGCACTACTACAAAGTATAATACCTAAAATAGCAGTAACAAAAGTCTACTCAGAGAGGTTAGGAATAGGTTAGACGTATGTAGAATCAAGCAGGAGGCAGAAATAAAAACAGTGAAAGCACAAAATATCTTCAACAATTCTTTCGGGTAAAATTGTTAATTTACTCGAACTTTACAAGTCTCAAAGACTTAAATGTAATATATAAATATTAATTAATTGAGTTTATCAATCTCTTTCCATTACACTATAATTATCTTTATTTTATGTTCTCATTTAGAGTAAAATATTTAATAAACTTATAAAAATAAAGAAAATATATAAGATCGATAAAGTAAAATAATAACTAAGTAAACACACAAATAAAAGATTAAGGAAATATGGAATAGAACAATAGTCCAAAAGAAAGAAAGACATACAATGTTAAAAAAATATCGCTAACTAAATTTAGTAAAAAAATAGGAAAACAAGTTATTATACATATTTTATCAACAGTAGATTACTAACATGTAAAAAAATGTAAGCTTAATAAATGCTTTTAGTAAATTTAAAAAATATGATACGCTGCTAAAGTAAATGGAAATTATCGTTATGAAGAGACGCATTAAAATGTCAAACTAAAATTTTTCTGCTTAATAAATTACATAAATAAAACTAAGAAAATTCAAAACTAACTACATTGATAAACGTAAACTACTTCAAAAATAGTAATTCTTTAATGAGTAAAAAGGGTAAAAGTATTTATAACAATAAAAATAAAATGCTCTAAATAAAGTAAAATGATAACTATATTAGCACTTTAGTAAATGATTAAAAATATAGAATACAATTATCAAATTGAAAAATGAGACATAAAATGCTAAAAAATTTCTCGCTTACTAATTTAGTAAAAAAAATGTTTTTTTTTAAATACATTAAATAATGCCTCGAATACTAACACAAAAATATTAGCTTAGTAAATGCTTCTGATGGAATAGCAAATTTAATAAAATGGGATATATATGTTATAATAATAAACTAAAATTTTAGTAATGAATAAAAACATTAAAATATCAAACTAAAAAAAAATATTCACTTGAAGACAAATTTCAAAAAGGAAATCAAGAAAATTTCAACATTTTTATTTTTAAAAAAATGCAATTGTACATAATTTTATTATTATTAACCAAATTAACTAAATCCATAAACGAACGGTGTTTCAAAAAATAAAAGTACTACAATGGTTTAAAATAAATAATAGTATTTGTTAAAAATGCTTAGAAATTTCGTTTCATTGATGCTCTTGACAAATTATATTAAATTTCAGATTAAAATACGTTTTAAATGCTTTTAGAATCTGCGACTATTTTTTTTATAACTCATTAAAAAGACATGACGCACTAATCAATATTAAAAAGAATTAAAAGGAATGCTTTAAAGTTCGAGCATAAATGAAACTAATGTAACACCAATAATATACTATCATAAATTAACAAAGTTAACACTATTAAATTAGATATAAATACACTTAAAAAAATTAAAAAGAACAATTTATCTTAGAAAACGTAAAGCCATTTTTTATATTTTTTTTATAATAAAAAGATATAAAAAATAGAAAATATGAATCAATGGAAACATAAATAGTGAATGGCAAATTCTTAAAAATATTGTAAACAGCCATTTTTGATTAAAAACGCAGTTTATTACTTCCTTTTTTTCTAAAAAAAGTTAAAGTATGATAAACAGCATTTTAAAAAAATCTAAAACAAAATGTTTTGCCTTACATTTTCTTCATCAAAAAAAAGATAATTTATTCAATTTACACTATTTCTAAATGGCAAATGGTAAAATCTTATAGTGTATAAAGCTATAAAAAATTAAAACAATATGATAAATTAGAATAAATTTAAATTCCTTAAAGAAATTTAAAATTAAGTACAATTCAATAAAATTAATACTAAAAAATCAATTTTAAAAAGAAATTAAATTAAATAGAATATCCTTAGCTCATTAATTTTATTTGTAAATCAAATTAAAATACTTCAAACAATGAATAAAATTATGCTTTTAAATATGCAATACACAGAAAATCAAAGATTATAAAATTGACTAAAGTACTACCTAACACATAAACAAAAAATCTTGATAGTTTTACTATGCTTTCTAACGTCATCGCTTGCTAACATACGATTATGCATGGGAAATAAGTTTGTTGGCGGGCGATGTCCAAGTTAGTCCCGTGAGGGGAAGCAGCTTATCCCCACCATGCGGCACACCAAGTCGAAACTGAGTCCCGAGCGACCCTTGCAGCGGGGGCGCTCGGACCCTCAATTACTTTCTAGTTGGTACTAGAAGGTACCCAACCCATAACCAACCCCCCTACAACATTAAAAAAAAATCTTTTTTATATTATTTTTATGAATTTAATGCTATTTTTTAATATAGAATGGGAGTCAAATTTACTTCCTAGTTGGTACTAGAAGGTACCCAACCCATAACCAACCCCCCCTACATCATTTAAAAAAAATCTTTTTTATAGAATGTTTCCCTTCACATTTTTTCCAGGCTTAGGACTGGCAGTAATTTGTTAAATTTTAACATTTTCTTGTATTATAACATATGTATGAAATCGTGAGAAAATAAGGAATTTGAATATGTTATTAAAAAATTAAGAATGTTAATATTTAAAAAATTTATATTTTTATATAAAAAGTCATTAAGAGTTTTCCTTAATGAGGCTCGAGGGACCGAGAGCCCCCGCTGCGAGGGTCGCTCGGGACTCAGTTTCGACTTGGTGTGCCGCATGGTGGGGATAAGCTGCTTCCTCTCACGGGACTATCTTGGACACTGCCCTTGTTGGCACTCGGAGCAGTGGTGAAACGCTGGGGAGCCGACGAAAGTAAAGAAGAGAGAGACGGACGTATGGAGCAACGCATTGCTTCGTGGTAGTAGCGGAGCATGCGGGGCGCCTGCGAACGTGAGGAGCGGAGAAAGAGACGAGGAGAGCCATGCATCGAGCATAGGCATACAGTACCTCGTATATATCTATATATATATAGAGAGAGACTGAAAATCTCGTACATGGAGAATAAATGAATTTTTCTTCCCATTTAATATTTTTTTTTTTTGGAATTTACAAAAATCATTTTTTTTTAATTTAATCATAAACGCACACAAACAAAAACTCAAATAACATTTTAAAAAATTAAATTTTTAAATAAAAATATACTGTATTAAAAAAATCAATCAAAAATTTTATGGTTTTTGACTAAAAAAAAATCGTAAAGGAAATTAAACGTAATATAAAGGCAAGTTCCCAATAAATTTTAAACAACAATTTCTAAATAAAAAAACAATTTACTCTTTTTAATAAGAAAAAAATATATATAAAGGAAAAAGGAAAAATAATAAGAGCAGCAGTGAAAAAACTGTAATTAAATAGAAATTTTTCTTACTTTATTTTTTTATATAGTAATTCAATACACAGCAAAATAGAAAGGAATAAAACCACTGTTAAAATAATAACAAATTAAACTACGATTATTTTAAAGAAAATAATTATTCTTCAAAAAAAACTAAAAAATATATAAAATACACAGATATTAATAAAAGAATAATTGAAAAAAAGCCACTCTCATTGGGAAACCCAAACGGAAGCCACATCTAATTTCCAGCGCTGCAACAAAAATTCATAAATGTATACAAACAAGTCTCATTAAATAGCTTCCTAGAAAAAAAACCAAAGGACGATGAAATCCAATAAATCCATTTGAAACATTTTTAGACAGATTATTTCAAAGAAAAATTAAAACATATAAATAAAACGTTGGGTACAAGATGGGCGTTAAGCGGAAAACTTCCATTTAAAAATATTATTGAATGAATATTCTCTAGTTTATTTTACCAAAAATTTATTATAATATGAGACTTCTTGAAAAAAAAATCCGCGCGAATGTTACATAATTTTTATTAACCTTATTAGTTAAACTAATAAAAGAAACACTTACTAGTTCCCATCCGGAAAAGGACAAAATTAAATCTTCCCATTCTCTCCTATAACGTTGAACGAACACCAACTCATAAATAGAATTTTTAGGACGAAATCCGCGCTCAGGGGGTCGAGCAGGCAGCCTGGAAAACAAACTAAAAAAACAATATAAAATTTCTTCTCTACATTCACCATTTACATATTGCTTTCAAAATAACATTAGTACTCACTATGAACCGACATTTATGCCTAAACATCCAACAATCCCCTCTATAGATTCATCTGAGGGATCATCTAATACGGATGGCATTTTAAAATATCTCGGACACCAAAAATAGCGGACTTTATAGCGTCGCTCCTCCCAGGACCACCTGTATTCTTGTACCCACTCAGCCTCATTGCATTCAAAAATTTGGGTTGTAGACAGTAAAACCTCAGTTGGCCACAATCCATGAGGAACAATCCGGGAAGCGGCATTTTCCCATGTGGAAAAAAACCATTACCACTAGTAACGTTATCATTAATAAGATCTAAAGCGGTACGGAGCACATCCAAATTGAAAACACCACCAGACATTTTTTTCCTTAAACAAAAAAAGACACGAATTAACCCACAAAGACCAGAGACAACAACACTCAACGACAATTAAGCACAACCTGACGAAAGAACAAAAGACAAACGGTTTCAAAGCATGAAACTGCAAGCTTGCAAACCAAAATCGTAAGAAACTAAGGATAAGAGAATTACAGACCGGAGACAAGAAAAAGTACTCAACTTACATTGACCATCAACAAATTCTTCAAACTAAAATGGTTAGCAACAAAATTTTCAACATTTTTTTTCTTTTCCTTATGCATTAATAAAATTTAATGTTTAATCAACTTTCAAAAATCCTTAACATTTTTATAGACAAAAAAAAAGGAATACAATTTTTTTTACAAGAATAAATTTTGAATAACGAAATTTTAGATTTTTTCCCCTTTTTTCTCTTTACCGATAAGATCTAAGGCAATAAAAATAAATTACTATATGATAATAATAAATTTTGAGTTAAAAAAAATTTTTAAGTAAATTCTAAACTCTCCCTGTCTTTTTTTTAAAAACAACAGCCAACACAATTCCAACATCACTATGAACTGCCAAGAGACGACAGTCTATAAAAAAGGGGACAATAACAATAACTTTGTTGTCACACCTCTATAAAATTTTTTTTCTCATATTTTTTTACACAATTACGAGCAACATATAATAAATTTAATATATAATAAATTTTAATAAATCGCAATGAAATAACACAATTGTATAATTTACATATTTTCTTCATTTCTTCAGTCGAACACGAAAATGTCAAATTACCGTAAGATTTTTATTTTATTATTTTTTTTACTTACCTTGGTATTATACTGACACAGAAAATTAAACTTGCTAACTCCACAATTTTACAAATAAACGACAGCTCATCTTTTTTCTATTTTGTCAGTTTATATTCGTTATTATTCTTTAATTTCAAATTTTCATTAAATAAGGGAATGTATTTTATTTTTGTTTTTTTTAATTTTATTATCTTTAACAATCATACCTACCTTATAAAAAAACACTTATGTAAAACAAAAAGAGGACAAAAATTTTGTAAAACTCGAAAGAGTTATTCAACATCACAATATGTCAAGGACACAACACTGAACCACCATACAAACAACACGCATCCATAGCGGCTGCCAAGGGACGTCAGCCTAATTAAAAAGGGGGCATGACAACAGAATTGTCGTCACAATTTTTTTTCTTCCCTTTCCGAAAAAAAAAATTTTTCATTTTGACAATCACATACAATACAACTTAGGTAGACATGGTTACGTTTATTCATATGATACTAGTGAAAAACGTTGTCAGCGTTTAAAGTCATATTCGACAAAATTCTTTTAAAATTATATAATTATACTAAAAACACAATGACCTGTATAACCATTTTTACCAACGATAGAGTAAAAACATTGTAGAAAAAAATACTTTAATCAAAGAACTTAGGCATACGGCATGTTAAATCGCATCTCATTTTGAACATGTTCTATAATGAAAAATATATCAAAATTTGTAAGGCTAGTTTTTAAGAAGGATTAACATAATCACTCGCCAACATAAACTATTGTAAAGCAAGATAACCAGGATACGATTTTTTGTAAAACTCAAACGAGTTATATCTACAAATTTTAAAATAGGATCTTCGATAACGCATTCATAGCAGCTGACAAGGGACGTCAGCCTAATAAAAGGGGGGAATTTGTTACGGCCGAACTCCGTAACTTTTTATATCATTAATAATTATTTACAATACCTGAAAATCAAAATTATAAACAACAAATTACACAACATAAGATTTTGTTAACAAACTTTAAAACATTTACACAAAACAACTCTTTGTAATTTCACAAAAGGGATTCTTCGCTTTGATAATTTTAATCCAATGCATTTCAATTAGATAAAAATCCAACTCTATTTTAAATAAGAGATTTAATTGAATTTAACATTCCTTCGCGTTTTGCAAAACAATACCATATTTTTTAATAAATTCCTTTTCTTTGACAACAGTTTATTAACCTTTTTGAGAAATAGTTAGAAAATATTAAAGTAAAGTAAATTACTCAATATAAGAAGTGGTGCATCCAAGTCACTGAACTCGGATCACGCCACTGCCTAAATCTGCAAGCTTGCAGAATTGGCTTGGCAACAGTCAAGTGCAATAAACTTAATATACGATTTCCCCATTAAATTGTCTTTCAATAAAATTGATTGACACAAGAAAATCTGGGCAGTTGAGTTTAGGCCGTGTAGCCGACAGCTAGCCCAGGCAAATAAGCCTGTAGTTTTTTGTCTAGGCAATAGAAGCCTGAAGTTTAAGTCCGGCAAGTTAGCCGTGTTGATGTGAAATAATCTCAAAAGTTTAAAGAAATTAATAAGAAGTTTGTTGAGAAAATCGAATATAGTTAAGAAAAATATAAATAAATAATAATATAAAAAAAGAAGGTTGGATTAAAAAATATATGTTCAAAATAATAAAGAATAAATAAAGTGAAATAATTGAAAAGATAAAAAATAAAAGATAATATTGATCTTAAAAATAATAAAAAAGCTAAAAAGAAAAGAATTTAAGACAATAAAGAATCTGTGAAATAAATAAAGTTATTCATAATTTCGTCGTGATAAGAAACGACTACATTGGATTAAAGTGACGAATCGAAGGAAATACTGAGTAGTGAGTATTATATTTCTACTCTACGATTTACATATGATACATTTTTCACTCACACATATATAAGCATTTTTTTACACATACACCATCATTTTATTTCTTTGCACACATATAAATTAGAATTTATTTGTATTAGGTAATTTCTCAGATAAAATATAATTACTGTTATTTTCATCTTAATTTGTTTATGATTTTCATAACCTAAAAATTATATTTCCTTTTCCTTTTTTTAAGAATAAGGATAAAATAATTAATATTCATTAATTTCTACTTTAACAAAATAACATCCTTTTATAAAATAATTAATATTCATTAATTTCTACTTTAACACACGTATTTTGCCGTTTGGACAAAAAAATTATTTAACGAAGTTAGGCGCATTTGAATTTTTTAAACTGCGAAGTCTGATTTCAAGAAAATGACGGTAAAAAATATTTAAATTAATGTATCTTTCTTGAAACTGTCTATAATGTGATGAGTCTTTTTGTCCCTAATTCCGGATTAAATGTTCTTTGAAGTCCCACAAGTGTAATAAATTTTTTTTTTAATTTAACAAAATGGTGGCTATTTTTCGAAAAAAAATAAAAATCAAATTTTCTTAAAAACCCCATCTTTTTTTTCTCTTAATTTTTTTTTACTTTCTAGAAGTCTAAAGATAATTTTCCAATAAAATTTATCGGGGTCCCGCATCTTAAAAAGGAATAACAAATTTTTTTGTTTTTTCAAAAATGAAAATTCGAAGTTTTTTCGATATCTTTACAATATACAACTAAATTTCAAATTGGAAAAACGTTAGTCTTGGAAAATTTAGTAAATATTTATTATAACTGACATTTCCACCATTCAGGGAATTTAAATTATCATTTTATTTTATGGGAATTCATAAGAAAGTAATATATTGTTCACGTGAAAATAAATTTCTTAAGCTAAGAGAGTTGGCACCATTGCTTCAATCTTCTTTTTCAAACATAACTATCAAATATGAAGATGATGTATGCAAACGATGTTATTACCGCACTATATCGTTGTATGATGTTTCCTCAAAAATTGCAACATCTTCTGACTACAGATATTCTCGAGCTTTTGAGAACAACGAGTCTGATTTACAAATGGATATTGATTGTGATATTGCTGATCAAACTGCCTTTGTGTCAGATAAGGTTGATATTTCTGAATGCAAAACACATTTAAATGAATTAAACAACATTATTAAGGAATTGGGATTAACTGTAGTGCCTTTAAAATTAGATATACAAAAGGATTTAATTAACAGGTATTTTAAAAAATTTTCCTTATTTAAATTTAATTTAATAGATATATAAAAATATTTGTATTAACCCTTAGAAGCACACATTTTTTATCGCAGCGTAATAATTCCAAAACATGTGGTTTAATGGTTTTTGGGGTCGCTGATTACGAATCTGAAGTCCGTTTTGAAAAATTCAAAATGGCGGATCCAATATGGCGGACGACTTTTTAAAAATTTTACAGAATTTGCTTGAATTTTGATACTCGGGCATTTTTGGGGTCACTGATTACGAAACTGCAGTTGGATTTTCAGAATTAAAACTATTGGATTCAATATGGCGGAGAACATTCTAAAAATATTATTGAATTTGCTTGAATTCTGATATTCGGTGGTTTTTGGGGTATCTCGTTCTTAGCGTTACCCAGAACTAACGGCGTGGACGTGACGAGTTTTTAGTTCCTTTTGTTTTATTTTTTTTGTTTTTTTATTTTTTTTTGTTTTTTTACATTTTTAATTTTTTTTTGTTTTTTTACATTTTTTTATTGTTTTTTTTAATGATATTATATTCTCGTATGTTACTTTTCTTAGACTATTTGTGAAAATCTGAAAAGCAGTTTTTTTCTGATGACAAACAGAGAGGTACATTGCATTCTGCGCAAAGCCAATCTGTTCTTTTTACTTTTTCTCGCGTACTGCAAAGGGCGCAGCGTCTAAATGTGCCTTGGTGCACAGGCATGTGAGATGACTGTGACTGCCTTTTTGTGAGGGACACTTTTGGTTTGTGCTGACTTACTGCTTTAATTTTCCGTTTTCGACCTCTTGGTTTTTCCAGTTTGTGATCAACTAACTCTGAAACCAGTTGAAGTCGGAATTCCTTTAAAGTCAGAGGTGGTTGAGTATTTTGTTCTTTGTATATGACGAAAGAATTCACTACCGCCAGGTCTACAAAGTGCCAAAATAATCTCAACCACCATCTTTTGGACTTTCGATCAATTTTATACGTTGCTACCAATCTGTCAGCATAATCTACATATCCCATATGCTTGTTGTAATCAGCACATATAACTGGACAATTGATGGGTAGCAACGATCCATTTTTTTGCCGACGATTGACTACAGTGGTTTCGGATGGATCATGATAGTTGGATAAAAAGTAAACCGGCTTTTTATCCATCCATTTGATCCACTGCAGGCCTGTAGTTGATGTACGAAACTCATAGTCTCCAATTTTAAAACTTTTATCCGGCTTTTGGCTTTTCGGCAATTTTGACCGATTTGATCTGACAGTTCCACATGCGAATATTTTATCTTTTTTCAGACCTACCAAAAGATCAACCCCCGTAAAAAAATTGTCAAAATAAACATGGTGGTTTTTACCAACAAGTTCGCGCGTTAAATCCTTTACTACATGAGCACCTAATTGTTTCTCCGTCGACTCTGTTTTCCCTGTATATATTTGGAATTCGCATACGAAGCCAGATTGATCTGCTCTTGTCCAAGACTTATAACCACGTTTTATTGGTTTAGCTGGCATGTATTGTTTCATGCTATGACGTCTTTTGAATTTAATCATGGATTCATCGATTGACTGATATTGTCCTGGTTTCCAATAGGTTTTGAACGTGTCGCTAAGCGTCTCAATTACAGGTCTCAACTTATATAATTTGTCAAAATTCGGATCTCCTTTCTTGGGTTCTTTACTCTTATCACTTACGTGTAAATAACTAAGAAAGAAGCCGAATCGATTTACCGTCATTAAAGATGATATGTATTCATCATGCAATTGAGGATTAGATGACCAGTAATCCCGATATGACGGTAATCTTTTGACACCCATCAGAATATTGATTCCCAGAAATATAAATAGTTCACTTTTGGTTACTGGCTCCTGTTTACTATTCTTTTGTTGAGAATATAAATTGGTTTGCTCAACTATTTTTTCAACCAGGCTGTGAGGAAATAAGCAATGAAAAATGTCAGATGGAGTTTTTACATTTGCCGGAATATTAGGACCAAAACTTTCAGTAAATGGAACATCTGTCCTTGGTACCCTGCGTTTCGTCCAACGTCCATCTTCTTCAACAATTTCTGCTTCTTCCTCTATTTCTTCGTCACAAACCTCTTCAGTACTGTTACTTATTATCAAAGGACAATCTGTTGCACCTTTTTCTTTTTGAAAAAGGCACGCATCATTTTCGGTTTCTGAATCGCATAAACTATCGATAGATTCATTGTCACTGGGGACATCTACTAATTCTACTTCAATTTCCATAATTCATTTACGGAGTACAATAACTGTTAACCTACCTTGTACGATAACTTCTTAAAAAGAATAATATACAAATGTCTATTTTTACAGCATATTTTGTAAACTTACCTTGTCTAATGGAATGAAAAATGCAATTTGAACTATAATTATACTCTACTTGTCACGTACTTACCTTGTTTAATAATATGAAGGACTGCTCTTCTAAACTTTTTAGAGACAGCAATGAGTTTCTATCGTAAATACAATTATCAAGCGATAAACATTTATATATTGTTCTTTTTGAAAAGTTATTGTAAATGGTAGGTAAAAAATTCATTTGTAAGATAATGAAAAAGAAAAGCAACATACGTAAGTTTTTAATAATTACAACAAAAAAAAAAAAATAAAATATGGAACTAAAAACTTGTCACGTCCAAGCCGTTAGTTTTTAGCCATTTTTAATTCTGAAAATCCAACTGCAGCTTCGTAATCAGTGACCCTAAAAACCACAAAGTATCAAAATTCAAGCAAATTCTGTAAAATTTTTAAAAAGTCGTCCGCCATATTGGATCCGCCATTTTGAATTTTGAAAAATTGATGACAGATTTGTAATCAGCGACCCCAAAAACCCCCGAGTAACAATTTTCAACTAAAATTGAGAACTTTTAGTAAAAGTCGTCCGCCATATTGGATCTGTCATTTTGAATTTTTCAAAACGGACTTCAGATTCGTAATCAGCGACCCCAAAAACCCCTGAGTGACAAGTTTCAGGTATAACTAAACGATTTTCAAAAATCGTCCGCCATATTGGATCCGCCATTTTGAATTTTGAAAAATTGATGACAGATTTGTATCAGCGACCCCAAAAACCCCCGAGTATCAAAATTCAACTAAAATTGAGAACTTGTGGTAAAAGTCGTCCGCCATATTGGATCTGTCATTTTGAATTTTTCAAAACGGACTTCAGATTCGTAATCAGCGACCCCAAAAACCCCTGAGTGACAAGTTTCAGGTATAACTAAACGATTTTCAAAAATCGTCCGCCATATTGGATCCGCCATTTTGAATTTTGAAAAATTGATGACAGATTTGTATCAGCGACCCCAAAAACCCCCGAGTATCAAAATTCAACTAAAATTGAGAACTTGTGGTAAAAGTCGTCCGCCATATTGGATCCGCCATTTTGTATTTTTCAAAACGGACTTCAAATTCGTAATCAGCGACCTCAAAAACCCCCGAGTAACAAATTTCAACTAAAATTGAGCACTTTTGGTAAAAGTCGTCCGCCATATTGGATACGCCATTTTGGATTTTGAAAATTTTGACAATGTGACCTCATATTCGTAATCAGCAATCTTATAAAATCCTGAAAACTACCATACGCTCCTTTTTTTGGGAATTCTTGACTGATTTCGAATTTTTTTATCTGAAGTGTGCTTTGTTTTTGTCATGTCATTGTTTATAACAAATATTTGTTACTAATATTGTACATTGTACGTCATGCGTTTGTTTTTTAAGAATGCTAGTACCGTACAGAGCAAGAATTATTTGTAACAGAAAAAAAATATCAGTTTTTTTATCGAAAATACAAAAAAAGAATGTGGTCAGTAGTGCTGACCACCGTGCATCTAAGGGTTAACAGATATCTGGATAATAAAAAAAATCAAATTCTTCAGTCGTTTTCTGAGTTAATAACAAGAAAATTTTCAAGCACTTACAATGTGACAATATCTGCTGATTCTGAAAATCAAAATAATCAATCATGGGACAAAAAATTCAATTTGGCTCTTCAAAGTTGTACATCATACTCTGAAAAACTATGATTATTAACAATAATTACTGATGTTTATTCTAAAAATAAGATTTTAAGCAATTTTCCACAATCAACAATGCACATGATCAACGAATCGAGAAAATTGGTTAAAGAAAAGGGAGTTTATCAGTTACCAGACCCATATCGCGGACATTCTGTAAACGAAACAGACATGAAATTAGCTGAAGAATATTATTTAAATGACAATTTAGATTGCTCACGTCAAAGTGCAAATAAAATAGATGTTATCAATGTTTATGAAAACGGTAAAAAGGTTCAGAAAACTAAACGTTTTTTAACGCGTAGCATTAATGAAATTTTTTTCCTTTTTAAAAAGCGTTATCCGGAAACAAAAATGGGTAAATCTATTTTTTATTCTGTGCGACCGAAAAGGGTTAAGATTGATCCGCCAAAAGAATTTTGCCTGTGTATTTACTGTACCAACTTTGAGCTTTATCTCCATAGCACTAAATAATATTCGACATCAACGACACGCGAATATTGCAAATGTTGAAAGAGAGGTCATTTCATTAGTACTTTGTTCCTCAGCAACTGAAGATTGCAATTTCCAAGAAAGCACTCAATGCCCTGGAAGCAATGGTATAACGCTTCAATCTTTAGGTATTGCAGACGAAAAAAGTGAGGAAAATGCTACTTTTGCAATATGGAATAACGCAGTACTAGAAACAAGAACAACTACAGTTTCCGCATTTTTAAATGAATTAAGTACGTGGACGATGAAAGTAAATCTTCATAAGCGAGTAAAGGAGATACAACAATTGGAAATAAGAAAAGAAAAAGAAAACGCGAGAAAAAATCCGAAAAAACTGATTTTACATTTCGATTTTGCTGAAAATTCGAAAAAAATTAACCAACAAGAAATTCAAAGTGCCTATTGGAAATCCGAACAAGTTTCCATCTTTACGGCTGTATGTTATCATGATGATAAAGAACCGAAAAGTTTTGCAGTTGTATGCGATGATACCAAACATGATACTGCTCATGCTCTATTTGCAACTGACTCAATTCTCCAAGAATTGAAAAAAGAACTTCCTAATTTTGATAGTATTGAAGAAATCATTTACATTTCAGATGGAGCACCATCTCAGTTCAAGAATCGTTTTCAATTCTTTGAATTGGGCAAATCAAAGCAAATACGAAAATGGATTTTCTCGGCAACTGGTCATGGAAAAGGTGCCTGTGATGGCATTAGGGGAATTGTTAAACATCTTGCAACCACACACAATTTAAGAATGTCACATATAGAGAGTATTAAAAATGCTGAATCATTTGTTAAAGAAATCTAAAAATATTCCACAGCTACTAAACTGTTGTACCTTTCATCCAATAATTTACAAAAATACAGAAAACAGCTAATTCATAAAACAAAAAATGTAAAGCCTATTAAGGGAATTCAAAAGTGTCATTAATGGAAGGTAAAAAAAACAGAAGACGGAGAAAAAGAATTGTCGATGGCACAAACAGCATATCATGATTGGCAGCCTGTTAAAGTAGAAAATTGACGTACTTAACTAATCTAAAGGTGGAGTAAAATAATTTTAAATTCCATGCAAATTTTTTTTATGTTAAATGTATTTCATGTGGCTTTTCAATTTTTATAACATTAAATGTGTTTTGCATTCAAATGCTGAATTAAAACTTTAATATACTTTAAAAACGTAAGTTTTATTGACTTAATTGTACAATAATAATAATTTAAATTCCCTGAATGGTGGAAATGTCAGTTATAATAAATATTTACTTAATTTTCCAAGACTAACGTTTTTTCTATTTGAAATTTAGTTGTATATTGTAAAGATATCGAAAAAACTTCGAATTTTCATTTTTGAAAAAACAAAAAAATTTGTTATTCCTTTTTAAGATGCGGGACCCCGATAAATTTTATTGGAAAATTATCTTTAGACTTCTAGAAAGTAATAAAAAAATTGAGAGAAAAAAACGATGGGGTTTTTGAGAAAATTTGATTTTAATTTTTTTCGAAAAATAGCCGCCATTTTGTTAAATTTAAAATTTTTTTTATTAAACTTGTGGGACTTCAAAGAACATTTAATCCGGAATTAGGGACAAAAAGACTCATCACATTATAGACAGTTTCAAGAAAGATACATCAATTTAAATATTTTTTACCGTCATTTTCTTGAAATCAGACTTCGCAGTTTTAAAAATTCTAATGCGCCTAACTTTGTTAAATAATTTTTTTATGTGTTCATCTTTAGAATAATGTTAGAAACTTTTTCAATGTTAAAATTTTTCCATATTGAATATTGAATAGCAAAAATAAAGGGGGCGCGCGTAGCGCGCAAGTACAAGTGACTAGTGTTAATTAATAAATAAATTTGGTCCTTCCTTACAAAAAATTTTATTTGTAGAAAAATTTATGTTTATTTGAGTAACATATGTAGATTTTGGTAAACAATTATTTTAAAGTTAATAATTATTATCATTAATAAAAAAGCTGTTTTATTGGTAGACCGAAATATTCGTTGTTTACTATCTGTTTCTATTTTATTATAGTATTACAATCTTGAATGTGTTGTATAAAAATTTAATATTGTATTCTCTACTTGCTGAGTGTTACTGAATACTATATTCATAGTTAGACTTTTTTTCCAGTGCATAATTTATAATCAACTTTTTTGTGACTATGATTAACGCTTATGCAAAGTGCCATGCCTCTATATACAGTATGCGATTTAATGGTTTCTAGAACCACCAGTGAATCGTTTATATGTTCAAAATGCTGAGGACTTGTCCATGCTGCTTGTGCTAATGTGAACATTTCAAAAAAGGACTTCGAAAATTTAAAAAAGAACCCTTCATCATTTTTTGTGATAAGTGTAAGAAAACTGCCACCCATAGTGGTACATATAAAACATGTAGTGCGGGCTTGACTCATTGGTAACCTCAATGCCGGGAACCGTACCCTCTGACGAATTCATGCATGCTTTTCCGGTTGTTGTCGAACAGGGGCAAAGAACTGTTCTTAGCGAATATCATGAAAAGTTGTCCGAAATGTTTTAAAATTATGAAGTTAAGCAAACTCAATTTAATACAGAGTTCAACTCTACTATCGACAGTTTGAAATCTAATATCGATGATAATGCAAGAAGAATTGATTTACTAGAGGTTAAATCTTCTACTCATACTGGTTCTCTCGATTCTGTGTTAGCTGAAAATGTCAATCTTCGTAGTCAAATTGCTCTCCTGGAGGAAAATTTGAATCAACAAGAACAGTGCTCCTTCTTTTATCTCTTGATGTAAATAGTCTTCTTTTCAAGGCTGATGAAGATTTAAAAAGTCTTTTGCTCACTTACTAAAGGATTGAAAGTTAAATGTTCTCAGGGTGATATCGTTGTTACATCCCGAACAGAAGGCAAGGTTATTCAGAATTTTAATTATTATTTATATTATATTATTTCGGAGGAATGGTACGCTGTTTAAGTTAAGTTGGTAAAGCTTGACCATTTATTTTTATGTGGATACGTCCTCTTCTATCGATCCTACGGGGGTCGTCTTACAATTATTCCAAACTTTGGTTGTGTTTTTGTTCAAGTTACGCACAGGGAATTCTAATAGAACTATTGCTTCTATATTGCAATTAGAGAATGAACAAACAATTTCGGACTACTCTGACAGTGCCCTTAAATCGTTTAAAAAAGATATCTTACCACTTCACTTTGGTTTAAGCGCTTTAAATAGAAGTGATATTATTGAAAATCATACTACAGAAATGACTAGAAGTTTATTTGATAATAGTGAGAACTTATTTTTGATTTGCGACGGTACCTATGCAAGGCACCAAAAAGCACTAATAATGAGTACCAAAGAAAATCCTACTCAGGCCAAAAAAAGACTCATCTTTGTAAACTATTTACCATCTGTTCCACTGATGGTTTAACCCTTTCTTGCCCCCCAAGAAACCAGTGAATGAATTTTGATGAAACTGACCCCTTGGGGGTTTTTGGGGTCGCTGATTCCGAATCTGAGGTCAGATTTCCAAAATTCAAAATGGCGGATCCAATATGGCGGACTTATTTTTTTAATTGCTTCTATTTGTTTGCAACTCACCACTTAAGAGGTTCCGTCAGAGGCGCGTTAGGTTTTTATTAGTGAACCTTTGTCAAGAACCCTATTTTAAATTGTTTTTTTTTCAGTATATTAAATATTCAAAGTAGAGCGTGTCACGCAAAAGTTCATAATTTTTACCCTCCTCCCCCTGTCGAACAATTTTTTATAAAATTCAAAAATACTTGGTAAAAAAATTACTAATCTATACGACATATCAAAAAAAATTTGAGAATAATTGAACAAAAAAATATTTTTAGGTGGATTTTTGACGTGATTCTCACCATATTCATTCTTCTACGTCCACATCGTTGTTTGCAGGTATAATTAAATATGAGTGATTGTAAAATAAAACACAAATCAAGCTTTTATTTAATATCGATATTCAAAATTAAATTTCAAATTCAAAATTAGCGTATCTAAAAACCCTTGAGTAGTAAACCTACAAGCAAATAGCAATTTTAGAAAAAAGTCCGCTATTTTGAAATTTGAAAATGTGACTTGCCTGATTTTGGAAAAAGTCAGACATATTGGATCCGCCATTTTGAATTTTGGAAATCTGACCACAGATTCGTAATCAGCGACCCCAAAAACCTCTAAGTGGTGAGTTGCAAACAAATAGAAGCAATTTAAAAAATAAGTCCGCCATATTGGATCCGCCATTTTGAATTTTTGAAATCTGACCTCAGATTCGGAATCAGCGACCCCAAAAACACCCAAGTGATAAGTTTCGATCAAATATAAGCAATTAAAAGAAATTCTTAAAAATCTGTTAGAAGATCCAAATAGTATATCTAAGTTTCTAAAAGAGGGCGATACTTTTGTTTTGGATAGAGGTTTCCGTGATGTAGTAAGTGATTTAGAAAAAAAGAAATTTAAGGTTTTAATGCCCTCTTTGAAGGGGAAACGAACACAATTAACAACCGAGGAATCAAATCAATCGCGTTTTGTTACGAAAATTCGTTGGGCTGTCGAATCACAGCAGAGGAGAAATTGCCAACTTCATTTTTGCAAAAATCTACTTGTATTTTAACCAAAAAATTTGTATTTTGAAACAAATATGTTTTAAATATGAATAAAACTAAAAGTAACTCGTTCTCTATCGCCAAACTTTGATAGAATGGAAAAGAAGGTCCGACTTAAATATTAAAACGAAAATTGGATATTCATTGTTAACCACCAGAGGACATACAAGTGATTGAAATACGGAAAATCATAAAAGACCCAATATTAAATGTAAATTTTTTCACATTTCTATACCCTGTAAAAAAAGTATTGGGAGGTACGGGATTCCACATTGCGAGAGCCTACCTGTCAATGCGGTATTCGCGAAATAGCGCATTAGGTGTCGTGGTGAATGCGGTAATCAAGGGGTCCCAATGCGGTGCAAGTTTTAAGCTTAAAAAAAGAAAATACTTGACAGGAATAAATAAGGAATGGCAGTAGAGAAAAATGCTAGGTTAAAGGAATGAGAAAATACTAATAGTGAGTGTAAAATTTAAACTTTAAGAGAAAAATGTAAGTTGAACTATCAAATATGAGTCCAATGCGACATAGGCTGATTTCAATGCGCCACAGCAAAAGGAACTTTGATTGGTTTGTATGATGTGAAATTGGTAAACAAACATTTTCTAACACATTTGTCTCCGGACACAAGCACTTTTCACTATATCTGTCAACGTACATTCGGTCAGCATCTTCTAAATTACAATAATCGAAAATATTGTTTAGATTCATGCAGAAACGCGGTTATAAAATAAAAAATTGGAAAGTAATGTAATGCAAATCGTATGTCAGCTGGGCCACTGTGTTCGCTCGATTCGCTCTGCATGCTTCTGCCCTCTACTGGCGACTTGCACTATGTACGGATTGTGTAATGCATTGAAAGCAGCCTAGGCCGCATTGGACTCATATTTGATAGTTCAACTTACATTTTTCTCTTAAAGTTTAAATTTTACACTCACTATTATTATTTTCTCATTCCTTTAACCTAGCATTTTTCTCTACTGCCATTCATTATTTATTCCTGTCAAGTATTTTCTTTTTTTAAGCTTAAAACTTGCACCGCATTGGGACCCCTTGATTACCGCATTCACCACGACACCTAATGCGCTATTTCGCGAATAACGCATTGACAGGTAGGCTCTCGCAATGTGGAATCCCGTACCTCCCAATACTTTTTTTTACAGGGTACTATAAAACGAAAAAATCAGTACATAATGTGAGAGTACATTCAATGTACTAATTACACTGGTCGACAAAATTAATGTTTTTTCTTGCTACAAGAATAAAAAAAAGTGATAAAGCGCTATCACAGCAACACACTTTTGAGACGTATGGTGGCTTGATTCCGCCTGACCATCAAGTGTGCTATAGTTGTGAAAATCATTTTTTTAAATTAAACCCACTTTTTTATTTTAAAACAATGCAAAATTTGAATAATTAAAATCTTTTAAACCTTTTTAAATAATAATTTCACTGAAAAAATTTTTAATACTTTTTGGAAACTTTCTGGTAACTTCCAAGAAACTTACTTTGACAGCTTCCGAGAAATTTCTACTGTCAATTTGCAGGAAACTCTTAAGGGAAGTTACCAGGAAGTTTCTAACCTGCGGACATTATTGTATTTCCAGGAAATTTCCAGGAAGTTACCAAGGATAACTTTCGAAGGTTGCCACGGGAAACTTCCTGGAAGTTTCCTGGAAGTTTTTGTGCTATGCGGGCAGGGACTTTTGGGAAATTCGCATACAGATACCTTAGACTCTACACTCTAAGGTAATGTGGGGTTAGTAAAATATAAAAAAGGTAAAAATAATAAATTAAATAAACTGTCGACCTACTGCCAGCCCCGACCCACTAAATTCCGCAAACCTTCTTTTGGAGCCCTTTACTCACCCTCGGAACTGTCGTAAGACTTTAGTCTTCGACGGAGAACTTTAATGGGTTAATTGTAATTCAGACGAAAACGTCTTAAATCCTTTAAAATATAATTTTCGAGTTTTTATTGTTCTCGCTCCTTATTTTGTTACAAACAGTATATATGGGTGATTCTTCTGAAAGTGTCATTTTTGATGCCTCGATTAATTTTACAAAATCTACTCCTTAATAATTATTACACTGAGAAAATTTATTCCTGAAAATTTACCGAACTTTGTTCGGTAAAACTGGGATGAAGTGTCAAAACTGTAAGTTTTAAGGAACAGGACTGTAAAAGCAATTGCATTGAAAAATAATGTAAAAAGAATAAATCTTATGGTACATGTATTAGCCGTTCACTTACAGTTCGGTAAAACGTAGGGTAAATGTACACTATACTTAGTTTTATTGAAAGTTCGGTAAAACGTAAGGCACAGTGTTCGGTAAAACTTGTATTTATTGTATAGTTCAGTAAAACGTAGGGTAAGTGTTCACTATACTTATTTTTATTGAAAGTTCAGAAAACGTATATACAATGTTCGGTAAAATTTATATTCATTGAATTACTGAATAGTTCGGTAAAAGTTGAAGAATAAAAAATAATGTCATTGCAGTAGTTTTATAGTAATACTGCCGTAAATCTCATTTTACCTACTTTAATCACTACCTAAACCCCCTACAATTATTCACGAACAAATACTTATTCATTACACCTGCCTACAGTACATTCTAAACGCATAGATTAATACATACATCGCACGCTTTACATTATTGCTTCAGAAAGTTTCAACTGTCCTTACATATGAATCTCAATTTTATTTCACCGCTTGTGAGAAAGATTCAAATTAATAAACAAAAGTTGTATAAAATAAAAGAATCATCCATATTAAATCCATGTTACTGAATAATATCAAACTATATTTAAGGTCAATTTATGCAATAGTTTCAAATTATGTTTTTATTGTTATAAAGAAAAATTTTTAAATTTTGTATTTTATGTAATAAAACAATTGTTTATTAAAATTCTTACTATTTCCAAATTTTTATCAAAAAAGATTAAAATAATCTATCTAGTGTCAAACACAAAAAATTATTTTCCCTGACTTACGTAACTAGAGCAACTTAAGTAATTAATGTAAGATACGCAACCAGAGTAAATTTCGTAACTATAGTAACTTACATAATTAAACGAAAATACTATAATTACATAACCAGACTAAATAACGTAACTACAGTAAATTATGTAAATGGTCAAACTTACGTAAGTTTTTTTAATTGCATAAGGTGTTATAGTTACGTAAGTTATGCAACTTTGATCATTTGTATAAATTACATAAGTTTCATCATTTACGTAACTTGCGTAAGTTATTCTAGTTACGTGACTTATGTAAGTTTGATCTTTTACGTAAATTACATGCGTGAGTTACGTAAATTGATTATTTACGTAAGTTACGTAAAATTGATTATTTACGTAAGTTACGTAAAGTTGATAAATTACGTAAGTTATTGCAGTTACGTAACTTACGTAAGTTGCACCATTTACGTAAGTTATTGTAGTTACGTAACTTACGTAAGTTGTATCCTTTACGTAAGTATTGTAGTTACGTAACTCACGTAAGTTGTATCCTTGACGTAAGTTACTGTAGTTACGCTATTTACTCTGGTTATGTAACATACGTAACTTACTGTAATTATGTAAATTACTATAGCTACGTAATTTTCTCTGGTCACGTGAGTTACATTAATTACTTACGTTACTCTTGTTAGATAAGTATGCGGAAACAATTTTTCTGTGATTGTCACTAAATTAATATGTTTTTCAATCTTTTGTTTCGAGTTGACATGAAACTTAATAGTTTTAAATACTTTTGTTTTTGGATTATTTAAGAACTAAAACGAAAGTAATTTTCTATTTAATTTCGTTTCAGAAGCGGTTTCTGCTATAAATGAAATTATTAATTATTAGTTAATGAGTACAAATAGGTTAGAAACAACTAACTATTAACGTCAAAGTTTTTTTCACTACGGGGCATTTAAAAAAGTATTTCAATCCTGAAAACTAACAATTCAGGCAAGTCAAGGAAGTTTTACCGAACTATTTCTGAAAACTAATACTCGAGTCAAGTCAAGAAAACGTTAGTGACCATCAAGGAGGTATTCAAAGGAAACGTTAAGATTTTATTTAATTTTTATGAAACGTTCAGTTTTAATTTTGTTTTAACTTTTACAGTACTAGTTTGTAAGGAATAAAGATATGACATTAAATTTTGAATATTATTCCTGAAAAAATAATTTAAAAATTATTAAAAATTACTGTTTTGCCACTATATCCCAACTTTACTGAAGAATTGGGTAAAATATAAGTAACAAATTTTCTCCGTGTATCAATTTCCATAGTAAAAATTTAGCATTTATTTATCATTTTAAAAAGAAAATTAAATATTTTTATTTAACTTAATTTATGTAATAACTAAATTACTTTCATCTCCGAAGCCTTTTTAACATGTCTCCAATAGGACATCTATAATAAAATTAAATTTGTATGGTTCTTTTCAAATTCTCTCTTCCTTTTTAATAAATAACTGAATGTAGAAGTAAATTTAACAGAATATTTCGATGGTAATATAAAATGAGGGTGTGAGATTTGTATATGTTACGTACAAAGCCCTAAAGTGTACAAAGTCCGGAGTGTACAGCAATTTTCGTACACACCGCGTTGTGTACAAGCTATTTTGTACAGAACTGGAGTTTCAGGGCTTAGGACAAATTTTTCTGTACTGACCCAACTCGGTACAATGCCATTTGTACAGAGCCTTCGATATCAATTATACTTATAGTGTATAAAGGCGATTAGAGAATTTTGTTTACTATTTACATTTGCTCTATTAATATATCACAATAAATATTAATTTAATTCAAAATTAATTTTATTTTTGAATTTGTAATTAATTTAGTGTAATAGTAGCCTTCCTTGAAGATAGATTATTATTGCTTGCCAATAAAATGGATAATTTTGAAATGAAAAGTGAATTTGAAAAAAATTTAATGAGTGGCCTATTAAAGATTTATAATGCAATTGACGAATTCTCGTCCATTATCAGATTGGAGTATCGATGGAGCACCGAAGATGCAAAATATATCTATTAAATTATAGGATACTTCTATTGCTGTTTTGTTTTAAGAGGTCTCAGAATGGTAAATTTTGTTAAATGATCTTAGTAGTTGCATATAAATTTGTAATCATCGTCTTTGCTTGATTGCATGTCAATCAAATCAACTTGCCCACGTGCATATGTCTCTTTTGTTAAAATAGGCTTCACAACAACTCCTTTTTTTGGATGCGCTCTTTTTTTAACGCAAGTTCCACAAACACTCAAAAACAGTAATATTGATTGACGAGTAATATTAGCGTATTTATCTTTTAAATTATAATAAATTTTATATAATCATCCGTGACCAGTTAAAACATGTGCCGCTTTTAACAAATCAAAAATTTCAATGTTATGCACATAATATTTTATATTATCCCTTTCACTTTTATTTAATGGAAATATAAACTTTTTTCTACGTTAACACATAATACGTCAAATCTTTTTAACCGTCGATAATCACTCGAATATTTTTTACTATTATTTTTTTAATCCAACACTTTTTTTATTATTTCATTATAATATTAGCTATAGTGAGAGAATTTTCTTTAATACACTAAAGGCGGTTCCAGAATAGGTGCAAAAGGCAAAATAGTAGTATAGCTAGGCCGGTTCCAGGACGTGTCGGTAATGTAGATTCCTACTTATCGACCGCAGATTCCTACTTACCGACACGTCCTGGAACCGGCCTATGGTGGGGGGTCCTCATTTGCATATATGCAAATTAGTTAACCCTTTTAATTTACATATATGCAAATTAGTTAACTCTTTTAATTTGCATGTAAGCAAATAAGTTAACTCTTTTAATTTGCATAACCCTAATTTGCATTCGTTTCCTATTGTTAATAATTTACATATTCCTAATTTGCATACGTTTTCTATTGTTAACCCTTTAAGTTAAATGCAAATACCACCCACTTTTCACCCACCCTTTTTAACTTTTACGCAAATTTCACCCTTTTAGACGTGGAATATGCAAATACCACCCACTTTTCACCCATTTAATTTGCATAAACCTTAATTTGCATACGTTTTCTATTGTTAACCCTTTAAGTTAAATGCAAATACCACCCACTTTTCACCCACCCTTTCGAAATTTTTATGCGAATTTCACCCTTTTAGACTGGAATATGCAAATACCACCCACTTTCACCCCCCCCCTTTTTACATTCTACCTAACTATCTTGTACTTTGCAACCACCCCCTCCCACCACCCACTCACCCGTTACCTTTGTAAAATACATTGCTTTTAGGTTAACCACCCCCTCCCACCCACCCACTTTTTCCCTTTATATTTTCTATACTACCACCCACCACCACCCACTTTGCATAAACCAGAAATTTCAAAGATCGTATAGAGAACCGCGAGGGTCCAAGCGTTCGCGAGATACCGCGCGGGCGCTGTGGGTAGTCATAAAAATACTTCCAACTTTCTATTTTTTATAATCTTTAAACATGAAGTGGGAGAAAATTTTTGAAAATTTTCTGCATAACCTTCAAGTCTACCTGTCATTGTGAAAACTGTTCTCTTTGTGAAAACTCGGCTAATCTCTAGTGAAAACTTATCTCGTCTCGAGTGAAATCTCTTCTCATCTCTGTGTTAAAGTATTTGTTGTGTAGTGAAGTTACAATTATTTTTCCAACACTTCTAAAATTTAGTTAAAGGATGAGTCGCCGTGACCCTCGTTTACATTATAGAAGACGTGTTATGTCATTGAGGACTTTAGATCCAGAAAAGATGAAATTGAGTAGAAAATGGATGGTATGTATAAATAATTTTACCTTATTATATATTACAATGCTTTGAAAAAAAACTGTTTTCGAAATAATAAAACAAATTATTTATTTTTCAGCATAATTACACTCTAGTTAATATCCTGGAGGGAGTAATTAATAATAAGCGACCATGAACAATGATAAGTAAAAGTAATTTACCGCCAAGGAATGGAAATAGTCCAAAGCTTAAACAAACAAGGTGGGATGAACCAACACCAAGGCGTAAAAGAATAAGGTGTGGTGAACCAACACCAGGACCATCACAATTACAACAATCATCAACATCACCAGAAGCATCAACAAGTAAAAGGGAGGAAAAAATTTTAAATCTGAAAAGGAAGAACTGTGATGAACCAACACCAGGTCCATCAAGACGTAAAAGAACAAGGTGGGGTGAACCAACACCAGGACCATCACAATTACAACAATCACCATCATCAGAAATATTAACAATTGCTTCCCTGGATCCTGAACTGTTAGCATTTCCTTCCCTGGATCCTGAAATTTTAACACTTGCTTCCATGGATCCGGAACTGAAAAAAGATTTGCTAGTACAAATATATACTTTGACTTACGACTTACGACCTACGACCCTACTATCACCTATTCACTCTCCCCAGTATCCACCACCTCCACCATCACCTCAACCATCAACATCAACCTCTAACTTTCCACCACCTTTACCCAACTATCCTCCCCTCAGGACACAAACCCATCCATTTAAAATGAATAGAAAAAATAAATAAATATATATACTTATATTTTTATTAATATTTTTTAAAATTATATGTTAATATTTTGTTTCCTTTATTTTGTAACTAAAATATGTGTTAACATTTTTTAATAAAGCATATAATTATACGAATAAAAATGTTTCACCTCATTCTTCCTTATTCTAATACTCTAAAAAAATAAAAATAAATAAAGAAAAATAAATGTTTTCAAAAATTAATAAAGAAAAAAATAAAGAAAAAAAACATATATAACCAAAAAAATATATATTTCTATATATCATTTGTAAATAAATTACCTTACTAAGGTAACATTATTTACAGAATACAAAAAAAAATTTATCATCTAAAAGTACATTACCTTACTAAGGTAAAATTACCATTTGTAAATAAATTTATCCTTCATTGGTATACCTACACATGTTACCAATGGATTTCTACTTTACCTTTCAAGCAGTTCTTCATGTTTCTGTTAGTCTCCCGTCTACGGCGGTAGTGTAATAGTGGGTGCAGTGTTAGTGGGAGAAATGACAGTAGTGGGAGTAAGACCCATGGTAGGGAGAGAGGTTACCTCTGGTAGTCCCCAAGCGAGGGAACGTCATTCTGTTTCAGGAATCACTTTCAGCAACATCTCTAGCTCCTGCACCAGCTCCGGCACCAGCAGCAAACCAGTCAGCCTGCAGTAGCTGTAGCAGCCTACCGTCAGCCGCCTACTACTTGTACGAGTATTGCAAAGGTGTACGCAGCCGTTCAGAGACCCCAGTCAGTCTGTAGTAGCTGTAGCAGCCTGTCGTCAGCCGCCTACTACTTGTACGAGCATTTCAGAGGTGGACGCAGCCGTTCAGAGACGATTCTGTTTTATTTGATTACAGTTATAGCAGTAGTCTCAGTCTACCTGCCCACCGTCGTTATAGTCGTAGCAAACTACCGTCAGCCGTCCACTGCTGGTATAAGCATTGCAGAAGTGGACGTAGGTACAACTTGATCAGAGGTTAAAGCAGAGGTTGGCGCAGGAGTGATATCTGTTATATCAACTCTTTCTTTGTGTAGGTTATTTTAGCAATATTATATGCATTGCATATATTTACACATCAATTGTCTTCAATGATTAAAATTGGTTGCAGATTTTCAAAGTCTATTTTTTCACATATCTCCGGTTCTTGAAAACATTGAAAAGATGAGGTGTTAGCTGTTGATGACTTCATACTCTTTCCTCATTCTCCTATCGATATGTCAGTAGCAGAGTTAGCTGTGGACAACTGTTAGCTGAGGACAACATTTTCTGTTTTATCTGTTTCAGTTTCTGCTTCTTTGTTTCAGATTTTTTTTTAATTATCATTAAAATTTTTTTTTTTATTATTAACATGTCGCGAATAGTTAGAAACCCATATGCGAGAGTATCATCTCAAGCGCGAGTAGCATCCCAAGACAGCATTTGTGAAATTTGTATAGCATCACAAACTTTCATTGATACTGTTCAGGATAAATTGCAATCTATTAAATCTAAAGAAGGCAATGATCGTTTAATAAGCGCATTTGAGTGGCATAATAAATGTAAAAATAATATTGCTCTATTAACAAAATTCTCGCGACGTAATATAATCGAGGGTTCTCATAAAAGAAGGATTGAACATTTGCTATTACAACTAAAATATTACGAATGCCAACTAAATGAGCTTATGAAACGTGGAGCTGGACTAAATAACTCACATGATAAAATTAAATGGGTAGTTACTGATAGGGCCTTTAACAACAAACTTCAAAACGGAAGTATTATAAATATATCTCATTTAGATACTAATGATTTCTTAGATGATGCTTACTCAGTTTTTAAAGATCAGGTAGAACGAGTTTTAAGAGATGGACCACTTAAA
The DNA here is from genome assembly GCA_032872475.1 of Leptopilina myrica (nomen nudum). NCBI lineage: Eukaryota > Metazoa > Arthropoda > Insecta > Hymenoptera > Figitidae > Leptopilina > Leptopilina myrica (nomen nudum). Next base: position 12,646,011 of record CM065462.1, on the reverse strand, counting down.
GTTTACACAGTTTTTCAAGCAAAATATAAACAAGTTCTACCTGATGATTCGATAGTTTTTTATATAAAAAGTTTTACCGCGAGTACAAAAAAAATTTTCCCTTCAACTGATTTACATAATTTCTATAATGAAAATATTAAACAAATAACGCTACGCCTTTGTGAAGATTTTGAAGAAAAAGATTTAAATTGGCGACTTGATTCAATTCAAAGATTAGATGTAAATTTCAGTAGTTACAATCCTATGAAGGTTGGTTCTTTTATAGATTTACCTAAATCAATTAAATTAAAAAATGCTTGCATTAATGTTCATAATAGTGATAATGAATGCTTAAAGTGGTCGATACTTTCCGCGCTCTATCCACCTCATGAAAAACATCCCAGATATGTTAAAAGCTATATAGAATATGAAAATGTTTTAAATTTTAAGGGAATTAACTTCCCCGTTTCTGTTACTAAAATCCCAAAATTTGAGAAACAAAACCCTATTTCCATTAATGTATTTGGTCTTGAAATTCCTAAGGGAAACAAACCATTAAAAAATGATAATGAATTTAACATAGTTCCACTTTATCTAACTTCAAATAAAAAAGAAAAACATGTTAATCTTTTATTAATTCAAGATAATTATAAAAACCATGAGGTGGATCAAGCAAAAACTAAATATCATTATGTTTGGATTAAAAATTTATCACGACTTGTAAGCTCTCAGTTATCTCAAAATGAACATAAGAAGTATATTTGTGATCGCTGTTTGCATTATTTTCACAGTGAAGATAAACTTTCTGCACATTCAATAAGTTGCACTCTTTTAAATAAAACAAAATTTTTTTTTTACCAAATCCAGATAAAAATAAACTGAAATTTAAAAACTTTTCAAATAAGGAGGGTGCTCCATTTATCATATATGCAGACTGTGAGAGCTTATTACTTCCAAAAACAGATTCTTCATCTATGGGAGGTAATACAGAAATTATTCAAAATCATAAACTTTTAAGCATTGGATATTACCTCAAATGTAGTGAACAAAAATGTAATAATACAAAATCTGTGTACAAAGCATCTCCCATTGATGAAGAAAATGCAGCGAAATGGTTTGCTAATGAATTGAAGCAAGTTGCTAAGACACTTGAACCTGTATTTAAAACTATCATTCCGATGGAAGTTTTAAGTGCTAAGCAAGAGTATCTTTTTCAAAAAATTAATAAGTGCCACATTTGTAGGAAAGTGATTACGCAGGGTGAGATTAAGGTTAGGGATCATTGTCACCTAACTGGTGAATACAGAGGTGTAGCTCATCAACCTTGTAACCTAAATTATCAGGAATTGCATACTATTCCTGTTGTTTTCCATAATTTGAGTGGTTATGATGCTCACTTCATTATAGAAGCTATTGCGAATGGGTTTTAAGGTAAAATTGATCTCCTTCCTATTACTAAAGAAAAATATATTAGCTTCACAAAACATCTCCCAGAAAATGGTATAAAATTTAAATTCATTGACTCATTTCGTTTCATGGCATCATCTTTGGATAAATTGGCTTCATATCTATCAAAATATACAATAGTACATTCTGAATTTGAGTCTCACGATGTTAATAAGATTCAGTTATTAACACGCAAAGGAATTTTTCCATATGAGTATTTAGATAATAGATTGAAATTAAATGAGACACAACTACCTGCAAAAGAGAAATTTTACAGTACCCTAAATGATTCTCATGTAACCGATGAAGATTATAGTCATGCACAAAAGGTTTGGTCTGCTTTTAATTGTCAATATCTCTACATGAAAACTGATATTTTGCTACTTGCAGATGTTTTTGAAAATTTCAGAGACCAATGTCTTGATGCATATGGGTTAGATGCCATGTTAAAATATACAGATGTAGAGTTGGAACTTCTTACAGATATTGATATGGTTATGTTTGTGGAACGTGGTATTAGAGGTGGGATTAGCCAATGTTCAAACAGATATGCTCATGCCAATAATCGGTACATGAAAAATTATAATGAAAATGAAGATTCATCTTACATTTTATATTTAGATGCTAATAACCTTTATGGTTGGGCTATGATTCAAACACTTCCCTATGGTGGTTTTGAGTGGGTAAAAGATGTAGATAGGAATTTTAACTTTAATATTACAAATGATTCAAAGATTGGTTATATATTAGAAGTTGATTTAGAGTACCCACAACATCTACATGAAAGTCATAGTGACTTACCATTTTGTCCAGAACATTCAAAGCCACCTGGATCAAAACAAGAGAAATTACTCACTACCCTCCTACCAAAACAAAAGTATATTCTCCATTATCGTGCGCTTAAACAAGCAGTAGAAAGTGGTCTTGTAGTCACTCAAATTCATCGAGTTTTAAAATTTAATCAATCTCCATGGTTGAAAAAATATATTGATTTTAATACCCACATGCGAACAAATGCAAAAAATGAGTTTGAAAAAAATCTTTTTAAACTTATGAACAATGCAGTTTATGGTAAGACAATGGAGAATGTACGAAAACGCGTTGATGTAAAACTTGTAACGAAATGGGAGGGTAGGTATGGAGCAGAGGCTCTCATCTCAAAACCAAACTTCCACACACGAGCTATTTTCAATGAAAACTTGGTTGCTGTGGAACTTAACAAAACCGAAGTGCTTATGAATAAACCAATCTATATTGGACTTAGCATTTTGGATATATCTAAGACACTAATGTATGATTTTCATTATGAGTACATGAGAAACAAGTATGGCGAAAATGGTAAATTGTTCTACACTGATACCGACAGCCTTATTTATAAAATTAAATGTATAGATTTCTACTCTGATATGAAAGCGGATATTTGTAAATTTGATACATCTGATTATCCTACAAATAATGTATATGGAATTCCGCAAGCTAACAAAAAAGTCTTAGGACTCATGAAAGATGAGTGTAATGGACGAATAATAACAGAATTTGTTGGTTTACGAAGTAAAATGTACAATATTCTATAAGATCAAAACTACACAATGTACATACACTAAAACAGACAAAAATAGCATTGAGTCCTTATAATGATAAAAGATATTTATTAAAAAACAGTTCAGATACTCTTGCTTGTGGGCATTATCAAATCAGAAACGAAGCGAGTGATGATGATGATGATGATGGTGATGTTGTAATCTTATAAGTTTAGAAATTAATGTTTTATATATTCTACGTATTTAAATATTAGATGTTAAATTTATATTATAGTATTGTATATATTGTGAAAGATTGAATGGGTGAAATTGGAAGATTATTAATAAACCAACAAATTTGTTGCCAATATTATGTCTATTTTATGTATTAAAACCTTATAAATTAGCTTACATATTATATAATATTATATTAACTAAATAGTAAATTATATTTAAATCAGTATTATTCATTTTATAATTCATATACAAGAAAAACAAAACATTCTTTAACCATTTTAAACTTTCTATTTTCTAATCAAGTTAAAACCTGTTTGAAGGTTACTTAAACAATGTCTTTGTTCTCGTCAACAGTCAGGATGAAACCTGTCTGAAAAATTTTTCTAGACTATGTCTTTATTCCATTGAAGATTCAGGTTCAAACGTGTCTAAAGATTTTTTAAGAATACCATTAGTATCTAGAAAAAGTCAAGTTGAAGCCTGCTCACAACATTTTTTTGGACAATACATTCGTCCCCTTCAAAAATCAAGTTGTAACCTGCTTAGACTACTCGTTGTAAGTATACATTCTTTTCACTATTAAAATATATTAAAGTAAGAAAAAGTTAACTTTAACTTTTCAAAAAGTTAACTTTAACTTTTCAAAAAGTTAACTTTAACTTTTCAAATAGTTAACTTTAACTTTTTAAAAAGTTAACTTTAACTTTTCAAAAAGTTAACTTTAACTTTTCAAATAGTTAACTTCAATTTGACTGGTATCAATGTGTTCTTAACACAAAGATTGTATTAAAATGTACAGTATATGTATTAAAGGAAAACAATAATACCAGTCAAATCAACTTTAACTTTTCAAATAGTTAACTTCAATTTGACTGGTATCAATGTGTTCTTAACACAAAGAGTTAATTAAAATGTACAGTATATGTATTAAAGGAAAACAATAATACCAGTCAAATCAACTTTAACTATTCAAAAAGTTAACTTTAACTTTTTCAAAAGTTAACTTTAACTTTTTCAAAAGTTAACTTTAACTTTTCAAACAGTTAACTTTAACTTTTCAAATAGTTAACTTTAACTTTTACATGTCTGTCTTTTTAATCCAACTATTATGTGAATTATCAAAACCTAACCACTTTACAAACACTTTATCACGATGATTCTTAAGAACTTTTTCTATGAGATATATATCTGGATATTTCACTTTAGAAATTTCTTCTTCGTAGAAACCACCTTCGATGGGTTGATCTTGATAATCTTTCAGCTTATAAGTTACTGGTTTTGTTGACTCAACTTTAGAGATGGTAAATATTTCAGTTGTCCAGTTTGGTGTATATCCTTTCTCGAAAACATGTTTATTCTTGCTGACTCGAACTCTGTCGCCAACTTTGAATTTTGCCTTTTTAGTTAAAATTTTTCTCTGTTTTGAAATACGTTTTAATAATTCCTTTTCATCTTCTTTTCTGACTTCATTTGGTTTCATACCAATAGTTCGATGTTTCTGATTGTTATATTTTAAAATTAGAGATGGTAAAATATCTTCCCATTTATAATTTCCTCTTAAGTTGAACTGTGGCCACATCATATTTTTGAGTGTTCGGTTAAATCTTTCAATTATTGATGCTTTTAAATTACTAAATGTTGAATACAGTTTAATGTCATATGATTTCATTAAATTTTCGAATATTAAATTAAAAAATTCTTTGCCTCTATCGGTTTGTAAATTTTTAGGTACGCGTCCTTGTACAAGTATAGATTTCATAGCAGTAGAAACATCTTTCCCACATTTACTTTTTACAGGTATTACCCATGCATACTTGGAAAATATATCTATTACAGTTAACACATATTTGAATCCTTTGTTAACTTTCGAATATGGTATCATTTCAACCAAATCTGCTTGCCATGTTTCATCTACACTACGCAATTGTACTTTGCGACGTGGATAATTTCTCCGAGCTTGTCTATGTAATTCTGTGATTACTGTTAACTTTTTACTATCCATATTTTAAGATATATATGAATACATCAATACTCAATATAGTACTGATTTAAAGTTGATATGTATCCTCTTAATATATAATTTTAGATTCACGTAATCCTTCAAGGATACTCATAATTTCATTGTTATGACTTGGATTGCCAGCTTGTCGTGATGCTATAAGTAGACGTAAACGATCGACAAGTTCATTTGGATCATCCCAGTAGATATAGTCTAAGTATGATTTCCTTTCTACCAACATAGATTGCGGTAATAAAAAATTTTTTGTAAGGACTCTCTAGTTTTCTGATAAAGCTAAGCAATTACGTTTGTATATTTAAAACTTTTGTTTATACGAATAGGTTTATTTGGACTGTAATTCTTTCTATGTGCATTAGTAGATTGTAATATTTCTTTATAGTTGGCTAAATCATTTGAACTTATAGAAGCTTGATTAGGTTTCTGTCTGAATAAAAGTTCTAGTAATCCTTCTGTTTTATTATATTTTTTCTTTCCAACTAAGTCAATGAAAGGGCCATTGAAATTAATTTCTGTATTACATACCATAAAATTTCCATTTTCAACTTTCCGCACTCCGTAAACCATATCCAAATATTGTTTTCTATTTTTATTCAACAATTTTATGTATTTATCTATTAATTTGTCAGAATCTTGGTCTTGTAGATTATTCTGCTCATCAAACTCTTGACTTGTTGACTTATCATTTAACACATCGTTTTGCTCTTGATTTGAAAAAATGTCATCATTAATTATGATTTCATTTCTTACATTTTGTAAATCTACTTCAGATACAGGATCATAAAATGTGTTATAATTATTATTATAAGAAGGTATATCAAATGGTTCATCGTCACTAACAGCAGTCTTGAATGTTGTTTCAAAGTCTTCTTGTTCTTCTTCTTCTTCCTTTTTAACTTTAGATACATTTTCACTCTTGATAGAATTATACGGTCTATTAACTAATTTTTCCAATGGAGTAACTAATGGTTGAAAGGTCTCTTTCAAAATATTTTCTGCAGTCTCTCTACCACTTTTAAGTATGCGATGTTTTTTACATATAGCATCACTTGCTTTAGCTATTTCATGAAGCGTTTCTCGTTCCTTTCGAAACATGTTTCTAAATTGATGTCTAATATTATACTAATTGAATTTTCAAACCAATTGATACTTATAACTGAATAAAGCGATCGAAACCTTTTCTATATCTTCCTTCATTTAAATTTCGGTCTTTGTCTATAACCACAAATCCATATCTATCAGAATTCCAACATGTTGAGCATAAATCACGAAACTGATTGTAAGTCATATCTGTATTTACATGATCATTATAAACATGCTTAAGGTTTCTCTCATCTTGTTTAAAAAGTACTAATAAGTTAATATTATCTCTAACAAGATGTTTAGGAATGTGGGCATATGTTTGACATAGATAGAAACTGTCAACGTTAACATGTCTACCCATACAAAAGAATGCTCTTACATTATCTTGCTTCTCACAAGCAATATCATCGAAAATAAATACTAAATTTAGTTTAGCGTCTTTAGGTGAAACCACTTCTTCATGTTCTCTAAATGGAAAGTATTTAATACCATCCACTTTACTGAGAACTTTTTCTAAAAATTGATATTTTGGTTGTTGTAAAGACTTTGAATATAAATATATATTTTCAAAGCTTAAACCATTCGGATGTATTATTAAAGACAAAAGCGCATTTGTTTTTCCACAATTAGACGGTCCACAAAAAGCTGCACGAATGCTGTTTGAAAATAAACTTCCATGTCGTTTAACTTCATTATCCTTGTTTGGAAGAAGATTATCAACATTTACAATTGGGAGTTGAACATCTTGCACCTTGAACCACATCTTGAAATCGACTGAGTGTGCAGCTATAAATATATTGCTTATATAGGTTCTTCAATCAGTTGGTTTTAAACCACGGTCGAGTGAGGAATGATTACTCATGATAAAGTGAAAAAGAGTACCAAAAAAATTGTTTGTCGTGGTCAAGGCATTCTCAATAGTATAATCAATAAATTACCATTCGAGTTTCATTTTCCAGGTTATCAATATTGTGGACCTGGTACGAAGTTAGCAAAACGTCTTGCACGTGGTGTTCCTGGCATAAACTCTTTAGATACAGTTTGTACACAGCATGATATAGCTTATTCAAAAGATACAGACGTAGGTACAAGAAATTCTGCAGATAAAATACTTGCTGAGAAGGCGTGGGAACGAGTTGTTTCCAAAGACGCTAAATTAAGTGAAAAAGCAGTTGCATTAGCTGTAACTAATATAATGAAAACCAAGTCTAAATTTGGGATGGGGATAAAAGTTAATAAGAAATATAAAAAGACAAGAACCAAGAAGCAGAAGAAGACAACAAAGAAGAAGAAGGTTGCTTCTAAGAGACATGTTTCATTAAAAAAGATTGTTCATGCTGCTAAAAAGTCTATGAAATCTAATAACAACTCTCTAGATACAATTAGAACTGCTATGATTGGTGCAAGAAAGGCTATAAAACAATATGGCGGTAAATCTAAGATTATATCACCTCGAATTCTTCCTATACCATCCAAAGTTGGTGGTATTTTACCTCTTGTTCCAATTTTTGCAGGATTAAGTGCTCTAGGGGCGCTTACTGGTGGAATTAGTGGTATAGTGAAAGCTGTAAATGAAGCCAACATTGCTAAGAAGGAACTTTCAGAATCTCAACGACATAACCATACAATGGAGTCTATTGCTTTAGGAAAAGGTTTATACATGAAACCATATCAACGAGGACTTGGTCTTTATATGCGACCCTATAAAGGCAAAGGATTACGCATTAAGAAAACAAATTCAAAAAACTAATATTGAAGCTACCTCACCGTGCACTAAGTGATTATGATCTTCTAAAATATACTACAAGTTTAAAAATACCACATTTTAGAGGAATCTTTATGAGAAATGAATTACCCGTGGGAGGACCATTTCAATATGAATCAGCAATAATAAATCTTGATGATAAAGAAGGTCCTGGAACTCATTGGGTTGCATATAAAAAGGTGAACGATGAAACCGAATACTTTGACAGTTTTGGTAATCTTTCACCACCATTGGATCTCATTGTTTACTTAGGTGTTGGTAGCTATATAAAATATAATCATGAAAGATATCAAAATTTTGATACGTTTATATGCGGTCATTTATGTCTTAAGTTTCTATGTAATCAACTTACAGTGAAGAATAACTTTAGTCTATATAAGAATATGTAAACAATTTCAAGCTTCAGTATACAACTAAACACTTAACATTAATGATTCTATCACTCTCACGTTATCAGGGAATTCTTCAAGCCTTGAGGCTTCATTCTTTCCACCAATTGAACTATCATCTAATAAAAATTATGTACTGGGTCTTGTTGAGCTCCTTACATTTAACTCAATTCCCAACATTGATAAGGGTGCTAATATGTTTTATATAGATGGTTTCGATATAAAAATACCTACAGGTAGTTATGAAATCGAAGATATTAAAAAACATATGGAATATAGAATAAGAGGTACCTACTGGTCTTAATTTAAAAATAATAGTTAATACAAATACATTAAAATGTACAATTGCATGTAATAAAGAAATTGACTTCAGGAAAGAAGATGGTATAGGACAAATATTTGGATTTTCTCCTAGGTATCTTGCAGCAAATACTGTTAATATTTCTGAATCAATTATATCTATAATGAAGGTGAATGCTATACGTGTTGAGTGTAATATTACAACAGGATCATATATTAATGGAAAGAAAGTACATACAATACATCAATTTTATCCTTCTGTTGCTACTGGATATAAAATCATAGAAGTTCCAAATAATGTCATTTACTATCCAGTCACCGTAAAGACAATACATAATATTCAGCTGCGTATAGTTGATCAGGATGGTAATTTAGTTAATTTTAGAGGAGAGACAATAACAATACGTTTACATGTAAAATCAGTGTAATGGGAATTATTTACAATCAAAAAAGAAAAGTTGGTGGTAGTTATAAAAGTGAACCAATATGTGTAAAGAAAAGCAGTGTGAATGTAACTCGCAAGGTGTTAACACCTCAGAATCAAATATTTCTGAAGAAACTTGGTCTGCGAATCAGACATTAAAAATAAAGAAGAAGAAGAAGCAGAAGAAGAGAGGTGAAAAATTCTATCTATTCATTTTGTGTCGTTGTTATAAGAAAAATGGAGGAAATTCTCAGCATTCCAACTCAAGTGAATTTTGATGAATCTATAGCAAATTATGAAATTCATAGTCATCAACCATATGCATCATCATCTTTCAACAATAGTGATGAAATTCGGATAATAGTTCAAAATCAAGATTTATCCATTTTACCAAGCAGCAGTTCCTTACATATATTTGGACGCTTGACGCAGAGTGGTGGAGACATTTTACCAGAAAATGTTTTTCTTATTAATAATGCTATAGCTTACTTCTTTGATGAAATTCGTTATGAATTAAATGGTATCGAGATTGATCGATGCAAATATGTCGGTCATACTTCAACAATAAAAAACTTGGTCTCCCTAACTCCTTTTCAACTTAAGCGTGCTGGAAATGCAGGTGTCTTTGAATATTCTGCTTTGGATTTTAAAATGACTGTACAAAATGGTTATTTTAATATAACAATTCCACTTAGTATGATTTTCGGTTTTGCAGAAGATTATAAGAAAATGGTTGTAAATGCTAAACATGAACTCATTTTGATAAGATCAAGAAACGATTTAAATGCTGTTATTCAAACAGCAAATCTTAACAATGATGAAGAATTTAAAATCACAATTAATAAAATTGAATGGTTAGTACCATATATTTTACCATCTGACGGTAATAAAATTAAATTATTAAAATTTATTGAGAAGGATCCATTAATTTCTATGAGTTTCCGATCGTGGGAAATGTATGAGTATCCTTTACTTCCAGAAAGTTCAAGAATTATGTGGCAACTCAAATCTTCATCTCAATTAGAGAAACCACGATATGTAATTGTTGGATTTCAAACTGGAAGAAAGAATAAACTAAAAAATACATCCTGTTACTTTGATAATTGTAATATTACAAATGTAAAACTCTTTTTGAACTCACAATCTTACCCTTATGGAAATTTAAATTTAAATTTTGATCAAAATCAGTATTCTTTATTATATGATATGTATGCTAATTTTCAATCTTCTTATTATAGTAAAGATTCAGAACCTACTTTAGATATTAATACTTTTAAATCAAAAGCACCTTTAATTGTTATTGATTGTCCGAAACAAAATGAGTTTTTAAAGCAGTCTTCAGTCGATGTACGTTTAGAATTTGAAGCTAGAGAAAATATACCTGCTGATACAACTGCATATTGTCTCGTCATACATGATCGTATAGTTCAGTATAAACCAATCAGTGGGATTATTAAAAAGTTATAAGGAGTGGAGAGTGAAACAAGTGGTGGGGGTGAAGTGGAGATATATAAGACATATTTATGAAGCAGATACTCATTTCGATTCTAAAATGGAGTTTATAGTAGACGTTCAAGGTTTTAAAAAACCCATCAATGAATTTATTTTCAAAGAGTTGGCTATAGTTCCTCTGGAGGCAGATGCTCAACCAAGAGTTTACCATTTTGAACCACCTTGTGCTTGGACGTTATAAGAGCGAAAACTTATGGTTAACAAACAACTATCATTCAATCCCTTGGATTGCAGGAGATGTGTGTTACGATGAAGTGCGAATCATTTTACAAGATGCATTACGAGGAGCAAAAACTATCTACGTTAAAGGTTATGAAAAAAACAGTGGTTAGAAAAGTATGTAATGAATGTGTACAATTTAGAAGAAATTGACTGTCCATCGTTTAAGAATATTAAAACTGAATTTTTGTCACCTATGTGTACTCATCATATTACACAAACTGAAAATTGTGCAGTAAACAATATATGCAAGCTTCGAAAATGGTTTTTAAATGTAACGAGTGAACTGAGAAACTTCTCAAATGCTATCGACGAAGTGGATGATGTGAATACTAATTTGAAATCATTTTATGAAAATTATGAACAACTATTGTAATAAGTTTTAATTTCTATATATATATATATATGAATAAATGAATTTTATAATTTTAAAAAAAATGTTGTCTTTCTTTCATAATATACCTACTCCTTTAATAATATTTACTTGAATTTTTTTTCCTTTAACTTTCATATAAATTTACTTGTATAATTTTTATAACATATTTTTTATTCATTTAAAAATGGTTTATAATAAGAAGGTGAGATAATAAAAGAATCCATTTAAAGTAATTTTTTTTATTATTTAAAACCTTTAAATATTTACATAATTTTTTACAAAATAACCTTAGAATATATATTTTATTCAAATTCAATAACATTACATTTGCCACCAATATATTTTAATCGCAACTTTTCCGATTGCACGGCTTCTTCCATCATTGTAAAGGAGGTAGGGTCAGCTTCAAATAGTTTTGTGAACCTTGCCGGAACAAAAGTCGTAAATGTAGCATCCAGGTCGACTACAATCCTAGAACCATATTTGGTCTCCACCTTGTTTATTTTAGTTACGTTGTATAACTCATTCACAGTCAACTCATAAAGCGGCTTCGTTGGCAGAAATCTCTCCATGCGACCAGTAGCGTTGACTTTTTGGAAGTCCATTGTTTTAATATCTGTAAACAAAGCAAAAAGATGGATTTTTAACATTAAATTTAAAAAACAAATTTAGAATACAAAATTTTTCAATATAAAAAAGGAAATTTACCGATCAAATATGAAGATGCTGCTACAGTTTTTAAAGCTGCTAGTACTGCTAATATTGCTGTAAAAGCTGAAGCTGCTGGTACTGGTTTATGCAAAGTGGGTGGTGGTGGGTGGTAGTATAGAAAATATAAAGGGAAAAAGTGGGTGGGTGGGAGGGGGTGGTTAACCTAAGAGCAATGTATTTTACAAAGGTAACGGGTGAGTGGGTGGTGGGAGGGGGTGGTTGCAAAGTACAAGATAGTTAGGTAGCATGTAAAAAAGGGGGAGGGGGGTTAAAGTGGGTGGTATTTGCATATTCCAGTCTAAAAGGGTGAAATTCGCATAAAAATTTCGAAAGGGTGGGTGAAAAGTGGGTGGTATTTGCATTTAACTTAAAGGGTTAACAATAGAAAACGTATGCAAATTAAGGTTTATGCAAATTAAATGGGTGAAAAGTGGGTGGTATTTGCATATTCCATGTCTAAAAGGGTGAAATTTGCGTAAAAGTTAAAAAGGGTGGGTGAAAAGTGGGTGGTATTTGCATTTAACTTAAAGGGTTAACAATAGAAAACGTATGCAAATTAGGAATATGTAAATTATTAACAATAGAAAACGAATGCAAATTAGGGTTATGCAAATTAAAAGAGTTAACTTATTTGCATACATGCAAATTAAAAGAGTTAACTAATTTGCATATGAGCGATTCCATCTCAAGTGATCAAGGTGGAGAAAAATTTTTCTCCAATCGTAGCAAAACTTGGGGCTTTTGTAGTACTCATAGATAGTAATTTTTCACCAAAATATTTTTTTACCTAGTTCAATATTTTTCGAGGGGGAGGGGGTTAAATTTTTGGGTTTTTCAGTACAATGTTTATTTCAATAATTTTTTACTCTTAAACAATTAAACATACAAATTTGACAAAGTACATTTTGGAAAGGTTTTTTCATCCTCTTTCGATTAAAAATAAGCATTTTGAAAAAAAAAATTTTTTGACCAAAAAAAATCAAAATTAAAAATAAATTTCAATTTTTGAGGGAGATGGATACGATTTTTTTTTTTTTTAAACGAAAGCTGAGGTTTTTTCCTAAAAGGACGTATAAATAATAAAGTGGGACTAGAACGTTTAAACATTGAAAAAAGAGTTTTCTACTCGCCGGAGCGCTCTAAATCCGATTTTTATCTCCGTTTTAGAGAAAATTCTTTTTTCAATGTTTAAACGTTCTAGTCCCACTTTATCATTTATATGTCCTTTTAGAAAAAAACCTCAGCTTTCGTTTTAAAAAAAAATCGTATCCATCTCCCTCAAAAATTGAAATTTATTTTTAATTTTGATTTTTTTTTATCAAAAATTTTTTTTTTTCAAAATGCTTATTTTCAATCGAAAGAGGATGAAAAAACCTTTCCAAAATGTACTTTGTCAAATTTGTATGTTTAATTGTTTAAGAGTAAAAAATTATTGAAATAAACATTACACAAAAAGACCCCTTGATTGTGTAATGTTTATTTGAATAATTTTTTACTCTTAAACAATTAAACATACAAATTTGACAAAGTACATTTTTGAAAGGTTTTTTCATCCTCTTTCGATTAAAAATAAGCATTTTGAAAAAAAAAATTTGGACCAAAAAAAATCAAAATTAAAAATAAATTTCAATTTTTGAGGGAGATGGATACGTTTTTTTTTTAACGAAAGCTGAGGTTTTTTCCTAAAAGGACGTATAAATGATAAAGTGGGACTAGAACGTTTAAACATTGAAAAAAAGAGTTTTCTACTCGCCGGAGCGCTCTAAATCCGATTTTTAGCTCCGTTTTAGAGAAAATTTTTTTTCAATGTTTAAACGTTCTAGTCCCACTTTATCATTTATATGTCCTTTTAGAAAAAAACCTCAGCTTTCGTTTTAAAAAAAAAATCGTATCCATCTCCCTCAAAAATTGAAATTTATTTTTAATTTTGATTTTTTTTGGTCAAAAAAATTTTTTTTTTCAAAATGATTATTTTCAATCGAAAGAGGATGAATAAACCTTTCAAAAAGGTACTTTGTCAAATTTGTATGTTCAATTGTTTAAGAGTAAAAAATTATTGAAATAAACATTACACAAAAAGACCCCTTGATTGTGTAATGTTTATTTGAATAATTTTTTACTCTTAAACAATTAAACATACAAATTTGACAAAGTACATTTTTGAAAGGTTTTTTCATCCTCTTTCGATTAAAAATAAGCATTTTGAAAAAAAAAATTTTGGACCAAAAAAAATCAAAATTAAAAATAAATTTCAATTTTTGAGGGAGATGGATACGTTTTTTTTTAACGAAAGCTGAGGTTTTTTCCTAAAAGGACGTATAAATGATAAAGTGGGACTAGAACGTTTAAACATTGAAAAAAAGAGTTTTCTACTCGCCGGAGCGCTCTAAATCCGATTTTTAGCTCCGTTTTAGAGAAAATTTTTTTTCAATGTTTAAACGTTCTAGTCCCACTTTATCATTTATATGTCCTTTTAGAAAAAAACCTCAGCTTTCGTTAAAAAAAAAAACGTATCCATCTCCCTCAAAAATTGAAATTTATTTTTAATTTTGATTTTTTTTGGTCAAAAAATTTTTTTTTTTCAAAATGATTATTTTCAATCGAAAGAGGATGAATAAACCTTTCCAAAATGTACTTTGTCAAATTTGTATGTTCAATTGTTTAAGAGTAAAAAATTATTGAAATAAACATTGTACTGAAAAACCCAAAAATTTAACCCCCTCCCCCTCGAAAAATATTGGACTAGGTAAAAAAATATTTTGGCGAAAAATTACTATCTATGAGTACTACAAAAGCCCCAAGTTTTGCTACGATTGGAGAAAAATTTTTCTCCACCTTGATCACTTGAGATGGAATCGCTCATATATGTAAATTAAAAGGGTTAACTAATTTGCATATATGCAAATGAGGACCCCCCACCATAGGCCGGTTCCAGGACGTGTCGGTAAGTAGGAATCTGCGGTCGGTAAGTAGAAATCTACATTACCGACACGTCCTGGAATCGGCCTAGCTATACTACTCAAGATGAAAGTACAAGTGCAAGTGCGAACCAATGCTAAAGATATAGGAATCGCACTTGCACTTGGACTTGCTACCTGCCTTTTGCACCTATTCTGGAACCGCCTTGAGAAAACTGGAGTATTGGACTAAACATCTGGAGGGACAAATCGTTAATATTTGAGAGTTACCCTGTAAAAAAAAGTATTGGGAGTACGGGATTCCACATTGAGAGTGCCTACCTGTCAATGCGGTATTCGCGAAATAGCGCATTGGGTGTCGTGGTGAATGCGGTAATCAAGGGGTCCCAAAGCGGTGCAAGTTTTAAGCTTAAAAAAAAGAAAATACTTGACAGGAATAAATAATGAATGGCAGTAGAGAAAAATGCTAGGTTAAAGGAATGAGAAAATACTAATAGTGAGTGTAAAATTTAAATTTTAAGAGGAAAAGGTAAGTTAAACTGAAATGCATATATAAATGTCGGTACTTGCATGTCATAAGCCTTATATACGTAATAAGCTGCGAATACCGACCCTAAAATAGTGACGTCACTCGGCCATAAGAGCACATACCGACTCTGTGGCAGTATTTTTAAAATTTTAAAATCAATTTTGGGCAGTAATCGACTTTTTGTTTATAAATAATTAAAATTTCTGAAATCTTTTAACTTTATTAAATAGAGCATACCAAAATTAGTTAATATCAATTGACATTGTTTAATAAGTCTTAATTAATAGACTACTGTAATAACAAACGCGTTTCTCTAAATATCTTGAAATCGCCCTGAATGCAAGTACCGACTTTCTTCATCAGGACGGCAGGATACTCGTGATATACTATTTGTGATGCAGGTGGTCTCAAAGCTCCAAGAAGTGACTTAATTCTTGGGATGATCTAGGAATCAAGCTTAGAGATGGGGGTGATCTTTCATCTTTTGTCTCCCACTAGGGAAGATTTGCTACTATAAAACCCCATGCAAATCCATTGTCATCCGACAGTTTATTTCGATACAAAGTCATCTTTACGTTCGCGTCGTGACAGCTTCATCTTTAAGCTTGACCCTCCGGTAATCCTAATTTTGGCCGTAAATCTTGCATTTTCAATCAGTATAAAGTTTACTCGTTGTTCTAAATATTGAGCATGTATCCCTTATCGCCAGACTTGTGAGTCGGTATTTTCAAAATTAAATTATAGATTATCCGTCGAAGCCTAATCTATTCTTGAGAAACGATTTGCAAACGTGACGTGTGTGCTTTCAGAGAATAAGAACTAAAAACTGTGACAAAGTCCTAACCGTTCTTTTTTAGGAGTTGTAAAACCTCACAGTGTCAACGACTATGGGAATGATATTCCTTGTCAAAATTCATCATTGTATCTGCCCTCTGGACAGAGGTAATTGTAAGTGATATAGTATATCGCAAGTATCACTATTCCATGGGATAGTAAACATTCTCAGGTAAAAAACTAAGCTCGTGCCTTCGCAGTATACTAATATAAGTCAAGTCCACTTATAATATGTGTATAATATTATTTATAATTTTTGTTGATGTGCATCTAAATATCGAGTTTCATAGCTTTAGTTGTATTTTGTCAACTATGAAGATCGATATACAGATGAAATATTTCGAAAAACATTCTATACTCTATGCAGCTGCAAAATTATTCTTAGAAGGCAGTTCATAGAGAATAAAAAGATACATTATTGTTTAGTGTTAAAATCATTTATGTAATATTAATTTTGAAACAAGAGCATTGTATTTTGTAATTATATTTATTAAAAGGTTTATTTTAATTTTGATGACTTATTAAAAGTAATATGATCAATTCTCTAATAATTTTCTTATTCATTCTATATCTATTGCTTTTTTTGGTTTTATTTATTTCAAACGCAATATCTCTATTATTGATATTCTACATGTGCGATCATCAATAATGATTCACTGCTAATGTATTCTATTTCAAAAAGAGAAATTTGTTACTGGGATGTAACATTTTGAATTTTTTGTTTTGATTATAGTATATAAAAAAGATTTTTTTATTGCAAATTTATTTTATATATTCTTCATTAATTTTTTAAAAATCAAGTTTTTAGATTTTAATATATATTTAGTTGTTGTTAATTGTGCTGTGGTAATACATACGTAATGTACTAACTTTTTAGTGATTATTTTAAGAGATAAGTGGAAGGGACTACAAAACCAGGATTCTATGGGACTATTTTATGCACTTAAAAAAGTAAAATATTTTTCGAAAATTTCTTATTTAGTAAGTAAAAAATTTCTGCGCATCATTTTTATACATTTATGTCTTACTTTTTTGTCAAAAAACTACAAAAAAATTTAACTAAAATCATTAAAACGATTAAGATTTCAACTAGTGCACAGCATAACCTCAAATAATTAACTTTTATTAACATATTTATAAGTTTTTTAAATTAGTTTTTAAAACTATTTACAAGTGTTTAAATGATACTATTATAATTATAATAATATGTTATTTTAAAATAAATATTAAAATAGAAAAAAATGTTATTTAAAATCTGAGTAATATAGGGGAGAGTGGGGCAAACCGGACTCCCTAACGGTTATTTGACACTTGTGACTAAACGAATCAACCGATTTCATATTTCGATGGCTTGTTTGAAAGATCATTTAATTGTGCAACTTTTTCCCAGAGACATCTATACTTTATCTTTTATTAGTAATTTTTGTTTGTTTGACCGAATTATATAATTTGTAGAATAATGAAAAGGCTTAAATACGGTTTTTTTGCTCCCAGCGTTGCACAAACAAAAGTAAAAAATGTCAAATTGAAAAAATAAGGTATACAACACAAGGTTGTTTCAAATTTCTAAATAGCACTTTTGACAATTTCGCCATTTCGGAAATATTAAGGGGGGGTCCGGTTTACCCACTGGTCCGGTTTGCCCCACCCTCCCCTATAATTAGCTCATTTTTTTAATTTACTCTAAAATATGTAGATAAAATATTTAATGAAGCAGAAACGATAATAAATGTTTAGGCAACATTATAAAACGATAAAGGTTCCATGCATAAAATAGCCCCACCGCGCCCCGGGGGCTATTTTGTGTACAACTTTTAATGACTACAACTCAGAAATATTTTTTTGGCATTTGAGAAATGCCAAAATGCCCTCAACATACATCAAAAGTTGATTTCTTTTTTTCTTTTAATTCTGAATTTTAATCAATCTTTAGGTCAAAAGAAGCTATTTGCTGCACAAAATAGCCCTAGTTGGTGGTATATTTGAAGGGTGGCATGACGAAAGGGGTCAAGCCATAATTTTTCGAAATTGAGATTTTTTTATAAACAAATCAAGTAAATTCTTTTATACATTTCTGTAAAAGGATTTTCTTGTAAATTGTCTTTTTAAACTCGTTTTTAATGAAAATAAGACTAAAAAATAGCCTAAATTTCTACTTACAATGCAATTCAGTTAAAAAACAAAAGAAATGAATACTATTTTGCCGTCCTGATGAAGAAAGTCGGTACTTGCATTCAGGGCGATTTCAAGATATTTAGAGAAACGCGTTTGTTATTACAGTAGTCTATTAATTAAGACTTATTAAACAATGTCAATTGATATTAACTAATTTTGGTATGCTCTATTTAATAAAGTTAAAAGATTTCAGAAATTTTAATTATTTATAAACAAAAAGTCGATTACTGCCCAAAATTGATTTTAAAATTTTAAAAATACTGCCACAGAGTCGGTATGTGCTCTTATGGCCGAGTGACGTCACTATTTTAGGGTCGGTATTCGCAGCTTATTACGTATATAAGGCTTATGACATGCAAGTACCGACTCTTCCGACAAGGAAACATGGTCTGTCTTCGACGACAATCCTGGACGCAAGAGTCGGTACTTTCAATACGGCCCATTGACATTAGGATTTCGATCCAAGTCAGACCACATTTCCTGGCAGTAATAGCCATTACGGCTGTGTTTCTAGGAAAGTTCGTAAATACGTCATTATTTTGAAGCAGTAATAGCACTTACCGAACATTTTGCCTGCAAGTACCGACCTTTTCAAAATGATTTCACGTTAGTAGAGTAATTAAAAGCTAATTATTTCTAAAACTAATTATTATTTATGAATAATATTACTATAGCTAGATTGCTTTTTTCACAAGGAATCCAGTGATATAAAAAACTCATTTTGCATAAAAATGTCGAATACCGACTTTCTTCATTAGGACGGCAGTATCACTATTCCATGGGACAGTAAACATTCCTAGGAAGAAAACTAAGCTTGTGCCTTCGCAATATACTAATATGAGTCAAGTCCACTTGTAATACGCGTATAATATTATTTATAATTTATGTTGATGTGCATCTAAATATCGAGTCTCATAGCTTTAGTTCTATGAAGAGTAAGATAATTACATTGTATTTTGTCAAATATGAGAATCGATATACCGATGAACTATTTCGAAAAACATTCTATACTCTATGCAGCTGCAAAATAATTCTTAGAAGGCAGTTCACAGAGAATAGAAAGATACATTTATTGTTTAGTGTTAGAATCATTTATGTTATATTAATTTTGAAACAAGAGTATTGCGTGAAAAATAATCAGTCAATTAAATATTATTTCTTATTTAATTATTATTGTTCTATCTTAAAATTTTGTAATTATATTTATTTAAATGTTTATTTTAATTTTGAGAAATTATTAAAAGTAATAATATCGTTTCCCTAATAATTTTCTGATTCATTTTTGTTTGCTTTTCTTTTGTTATATTTATTTCAAACGCAATATCTCTATTATTGATATTTTACGTGTTCGATCATCAACAATGATTCATTGCTAATGTCTTCAATTTCAAAAAGAGAATTTTGTTACTGGGATGTAACATTGTAAACATTTTTCGAATCAATTTTCTATCAAACAGTAATGTGTCACAACCACAGTCATTGGTAAGGGTCAACCTTCCGTGTTAAAAAATAAGAGACTGTTTTATAAAACAATGCAAGGCGTTTAAAAGTTTTACCACTGCTGATCTCGGCTGGACAAAGAAGGAGAAGTCTACCATTTACCTGCATGAAACACTTATTCCACTTAACCGCCGAATCCATACTGCTGCTCGCGCTCTCAAAAGGGATGACAAAATCAGATAAGATATATATATATAAGATTTTCTCCTTCCCGGAGCAATCTATTTTCCATCTTTCTTATTTTTATCTACAATTAAGATCACTCCAGTACAAGAATTGATGCAATGTTTGTCAGTGATCTGGATAAGGTGATGTCGTATAACCAACATTCGGTGCCATTTTTGTCGAACCATGATTTGATTGAGATTAGATTTCAGTTTTAGTTTACAACAAACGACCCTCATCTTAATTATCATTCTAATTTCATTACTAATTTAAAAACTTTTCCTAAGGCAGAATTTATTTAGCACATATTAACATATAATTGGGCAGACATATACTCCGAGCTAGATATTGACCGTAAAGTTTTTAACCTTACTTCTTATATAACTTCTGCCTTTGATAAGTTTGCACCTCTTCATTTGCCAGGTATTAAGAGGAGATATCACTTATAGGCATGATGACGTTAAATCAAAAGCCGTTTGATTTTTTAAAATCGCTTCAGAAGAACTCGAGATGTCACTCTTACCAGATCAAAAAAAGACATTTTTAGAAAGACGCATTTTTAAAAGTTCATTATGTTGTACAGTGGGCAAGCGATAACACCGGCACACAAAAAAAATGTGGATTGTCAGGACTGCCATGTGGTAGGTTTTCTTCCTTAAGGTGTATTTAAAGAAAAAAACATTGTCTGACCTAAAAGACAATAGAATAAATAAAAAAATTAAAAATGGCGGATTCAAAATGTCGGATCTAAAATGGTGGATTTAAAAAAAATTGTTCACATTTCCTTAACACTTCTTACTCAGGGGTTTTTGGGGTCGTTGATTACGAATCTGACATCAGGTTTTCAAAATTCAAAATGGCGGATCCAATATGGCGGACAAAATTTGTTTAAAATTCCTCGCATTTACTTGAAACTCGTTACTCGGGGGTTTTCAGAGTCGCTGATTACGAATATGATGGAAAAATTCAATATGACGGATCCAATATGGCGGACGAAATGTATTTTAATGAATTAAATCGATTGAAACTTGCCACTCCGTTCAATCGATTTAATTCATTTAAATACATTTCGTCCGCCATATTGGATCGGTCATATTGAATTTTTATAAACTAACATCATATTCGTAATCAGCGACTCTGAAAACCCCCGAGTAACTTAAATCAACCATTTTAGATCCGACATTTTGAATTTTTTTATATTCAATTCTGATGTTTTAAAGTCACTGAATACAAAAAATGTTCAGAAGAAGCAAAAATTCAGCTTTATTTATATAAATTAAGTAAATTCCCATAAAAATCAGATACTCAAAATTCACCCCCCCCCCCCCATCAAGCCTGTAAAAAAAGAACACGAACTAACTTTTAGGTCAGACGATGTTTTTTTCTTTAGATACACCTTAAGGAAGAAAACCTACCACATGACAGTCCTGACAATCCAAATTTTTTGTGTGTGTCGGTGTAATGGACTTAGTCTCAACTCGGATAAAACTCAGGCCATACTAATAAAACCATCGATTAATTCTTCAACTGTAACTTTTCCCCCGCTAATGGTGGGAGAGAGAATCCTATCGTTTTCAAAGAAACAGCAAAAGATTTAGGATTGATATTAAATTGTGATATTTCATGGAAGGAACATGTTGGTAATATCACTCGTAATACGAATATGGTATTACAACAACTTAATAGAAGCAGGGACTCCCTTCCAACTGAAACTCGTCTTCTACTTGTCAAGTCACTTATTCTACCATCTTTTGATTATTGTTGTCCAGTTTATGATGATATTACTGATGACTTAAATTCTAAATTAGAAAGATCTTTAAATGCTTGCCTACGTTTTGTTTATAATCTACCCAAAAGTGAACATATTTCAAATTATAGGATAAAAACTGGTCTATTAAATGTTTCAACCAGGAGACAATATTTCATGCGAAATTTATTATACTCCATTATTAATGGTAAAATTCCTGGATATCTTTATGATTTATTTGAATTTAAGAACGCTAAAGAATCAATTGCCAGTAAACTCCGAGAAAGAAAATCTGTATTAAAAATACCTTTTCATCGTACCTGTAAGATGCAAAAGACTTATAATGAAAAGTGCAAGACTTTGAAATAAAATACCAGTTAATATTAGAGATGTGTCAAGTCACCTAATATTTAAAAAATTGTTTTTCGATTCTATATTTAAATATAACAACAATTTGTTTGATTTAACGTATTGGTAAAATTTTCTTCCTTTTTGTGATATAGATTATGTAAAAAAAAATTTCTTTCTGTTATTGTTAAATATTTTAACAATAACCAATATTATAATCGCTTTTTATTACTATATTAAATAACATTGAAAATATACTATAATTATTCTTATCTACTAAAATAAAATTAAATATTTATGTATTTGTTCCTTAGAGGGCTTTCAGCCTTATGAACTTGATTATTGTTAAATAAATAAATATTGACAATTATTATGAACAATAATCAAGTTATCGATAATGAAGGACAGCTTTACATAACTTAAAACTCGTTAAAATAAGAAAAACAATTTTACTTTTTGCAGAAGAAACAAAGGTATAAGGAAAGACCAAAGTTATCTATTTGTTAATTAACATTGTTTGCAACAATTCAAGAAAAATTGTAAATACGCACTCACAGAATTATCTATTGAACACACGGAGAAAGTATACTAGTTTTCGTTAAACACACTATGTGGGGAAAAACTGCGACGGTATCAATATTTCGTAGTCTGGCTATTAAAACCCAGAAAGAGAGTTTGAAAATTTAGTAGTCAGTTGATCAAAGTCTAAAATTCATGATTTCAATAAAAAACGTTGTCGAATGTCAGTGTCAGGCACATATATAGAATGTCGTATACTGATGAGTAAGGTTGAAATCTATTTTACCTATGTCGATTGATAACTTAATTTTAACGCAACCTAATCAATCTAATCACCTAATATACAGATAAAGTAACGCACACTTTAATCGACTGAACGCATATGTGGCATTCCAGGAGTAATTTACTACTTTTCGGAGTACCCTCACCGATTTCTTTCAACTCACCAACATTTGTTGGTCTAAAGTTTCAGAAAATCAATTTTTTAAGTAAAATCAATTGTTTATTTAAAAGTTACAACAATTGCTCAAAATTGTTTAAATGCCCATATCTTTTAAACGGTACAAGATAATTGAGTTTTCTTTTTTGCTAAACATTCATAAAGACGAGACGCTTCAAAAATGTTACTAACATTTTTTTCTTATTTTGTTAATTAAAAAAGTTATTTAAATAAATAATATTAACTTTTGATCAGGAATTCAAAATTCAATGACTTACGAACCAAAAAATTCCTTTTTTTCACACTTTTATATTCCGAAGAAAAAAAGTTGCTATAGACTACTGCTACGTCACATCCGTCTATAAATATTTGACAACCGTGGAAAAATTGAGGTTATGTTTAATCAAAACAAAGCATTTCAATCTTTTTAAAGTTTTTAGCACTAAATCAATTAATTTTTGATTAATCATTTACAATTATTTTTCATTAATTAAGAATAATTATATAAATATTAAGAAATTTAGGAAAAACCTCTTAAACATAATTTAAATATTTAAAAAATTTGAATTTAATTAAAAATGTTAATTAA
Source organism: Leptopilina myrica (nomen nudum) (assembly GCA_032872475.1). Classification (NCBI taxonomy): domain Eukaryota; kingdom Metazoa; phylum Arthropoda; class Insecta; order Hymenoptera; family Figitidae; genus Leptopilina; species Leptopilina myrica (nomen nudum). The sequence goes on along the minus strand of CM065462.1, from coordinate 12,622,270 downwards.
AAAACAATAACACTGAGAAAAATATTAATTGTCAATATCTGTGACTGATATATATAAACGTCTTGTTCAAATTTAAAAGACTTGTTCAAACATAACCTCACATTTGTAGATTATACTTTTTGACATCTGAAACATTAAGCAATAACACAATGATGATAAACATTAGCATCTTTTTTCTAATATTTAGTATTTTAAGCTTTTTATTATCCACTTTTCTTCGTATAATTAATTATTAATTTATTGAAAAATAATCAGGTTGATTGACGGTGGCCATTTAACTCGAACATATGTTTATGCGGTTGAGTGTTTATGTGTGACTACACGAACAGCGGTGCTCGTTTGTATGCGTGCAGTTTTGATCGTTTGACTACTAAATTGTAAACGCGGTGCAAAGAAAATATCATTTTTACGAATATAGAAAATAAAATTTTGACATTAACTTTTTCTATACTAACTTATTTCCTTTATCCTTTATCCTTTATTTCCTTTATCGTTAGCAGAAATAGTTTTATTGTAAAAGGAATGTTTTAAATATAAAAAGGTTAGAAGTTTATTGGAAAAAAGTTTTAATAATCACCGATTTCTTTTAATTTTTAAATAAAATCCTTTTACGTCAAAAAGATAATTTCACGTGATTTGATGTTTGTAAATAATAATAATAAAATTATTATTTTACTGAAATAAACAATATACAAAACTTAAAGAAAGTATTAACTATTTTGGATAGTTATAATAATTATTTATGTAATTAAAAACTATTTAATTTATTATAAAATGTAGAATTGAATTCATAACTTTTTAAAATTAAAAAGATTAATAAAAGGTTATAAATGAAAATTATGATGAAAGAAAATTTAGTTCCTATTTTTGTATAATTATTTTACTTTCCTATATCAATACATATATTATTTGTAGGCTTGTGTTATTATTATTTTATTTTAAATTTAATTTAATTTCAAACATATTATAAATTTGAGTTCGAAATAATTAAATTATTACTAGTATAATTAAACTGATAAAATTTTTATTTTTAATAGTAAATAAAAAGTCATTTAATAATTTAAGGATATAATTTAAAGAAATTTCCTTTCAATAGAAAAGGAATTCCTCATAGACAAATATTAAAAGGAAAATCCGCTTATTGTAAAAGAATTCCTTTTTACTAACAATAAGATACACTGTTATGTGAATGCATTATTATTTTTCTAGTGGTTAGGGGAGACCGGGGCGAAAAGTTAAATTTTGCATAAATGATTTTTTTTTTGCAATCTAATCCGCTTAGATGCAAATATTTGTATATCAATATTGTAGGGCAACTTGTCCTCTACAACTTTCAATAAAAAAGTTCCTGATATTTTCGCATAAAATACATGTTTTGTCCTTTTTTGAAACTTTTTTTTTTTAACTTTTCGCCCCATGCTGGGGCGAAAAGTTAAATTCTATTTTTAGCCTACTAAAACTATTTTCTGATAGGTGATAAGTATTAGATAAGTTAAAGTATACGTGAACAAGTAATTTAGTAAATAAAAGATCTTTGTTAATTTAACAAAATCTTTAGAATAGTTGTAAAGTTAAAAAATTGAAATTTCAAAAAAAATAAATTTTTTTTTGTTTATTTCATGTGAACGGTCTTCTTTTTTGACAGACTACTTGCCCAATGTTAAATAAATAATTTTTAAACAAATAAACCCAAAAAAACGAAAAATAAAAAAAATTTAAATACATCTAAAAATACATTTAACTTTTCGCCCCAGGGTGCGTTTTTGGCTTTAACAACAAATATAAAAAATCTGACTAAAGATATTTAGCAAATACCTTTAGGTATCTCTTCAGGGGACCCAAATAATGAAGTAAAAAAATCGCGGTGAGGATAAATGCAAAAAATATACTTAAAAGTTGATATTTTCTTTTTCGAAAAAATTTTCAAAAGTAGGTTGAAAAAAAACTTTCAATATAGACACCACAAAAATTAACAGAATTGCACACAACTCCGTACATTTATTTAGGGTGATAATACCCTTCTATAATTAAAATTACAATGCTCTAACTATTCCCGTTCGAAAGATAATGAATTTTAACGGTTTTGGCAGTTTAACTTTTCGCCCCAGTCTCCCCTATACTAGATTAATTTAAATTGATTTCGATCATGTGCAATGGAAAAATAAACGAACATGATTTTTTCTAAAAATATTGAAAATTGTTAACTTAAAGTAACAAAAAAATATAAACAATTAAAAATTTAAAAATCGGTTTAGAGGCATCTCTTGAAAATGTTATCCCCTTTAACTTCAGACCAAGAGCATTAAAATCCGATAAAATTTGTAGGCTCTGGACAATTTTGAACAGTTTAACTTGAAAACATTCTAATGTGCGCAGCGCGAGTTTAACATCATGAAAAGTTCTACACGGCTGCAGTTTTTAAAACTTTTTTTCTAATTGAGGCTAATTTTTTTTAACGGTTTTAGAATCGGAAACGTTTAAGGAATATAATATAATTTTAATTTGATCGTTAGGACGTCAGGAACATATTTTTAGAACATAAATAAATCTACAATTCGCTTCAAAAAGTGATATAAGTTTTTATACATAATTAAATTATTTTGATGAGTTTCTTTAAATTGTTTGAAAATGTTTTTTTAATAATTTTAATTGAAAATTTTGAAAGTAATTGAATGTTAGGACATTTATAAATGTTTTTCCTTAATTGTACATATGCTCTAATTGAACATTTTTTGTTCATATTAACCGGAGATATTAAACTTTTAAAAATCTAAAATTTTTGAAAATAAAACTTTCTTTAAACTTTTGTTGAAAAATATGGAAGTAACATTTAAAGTATCGTTACAAAATTGTAGAGCATTAAAAAAGCTTTGACTGACCTATTGTTGAACTTAATTTGATTATAAATTTCGAAAATATTGGTTATTTAAAAACCAAAAATTATGGGAAATGACATTTTCTTAGCTTTTTTGTTTGGAAACATTTCTTTAACTATAAAACTATTATAACTATCTAAATCTGAATTAGTAGCAAGTAACTAATTGTAAGAAAATGCCGAAAAATCGCCCACCAAATGATTTAGTAATAATTTTACGAACAAATAATAAAATTTTACTAATTATGAGTAGAGCTTTACTAATTACTTATTAGAATTCTACTAACAATTAGCAGAACTGTTTTATAAGTAATTGATAAAAGTTTTACTAATTCATTTAGTGTAAAAGTGACTTTCAATTAGTGAAGTTATACTAAAACATTTGTAGAATTTTACTAAAAATTAGTAATATTCTACTAATTCAAATCGGGAAAAATCGTTCACGAAAACTACTAAAAATTAGTAAAATTTTACTATTTTTAAGTAGAATTGAGCCTTTCAAATTTACTAATAAAGAATTAGAGAGTACAACCTTGTTAGTGATGCCGCGAGACGAGACGATACCATGCAAATTCTGGTCTCGTCTCGCTTTTTTGAATGAACGGGAGTACTTTCGCGGTATCACTAAACCTTGTAAGTATTTAAAAATACATAGATTGACCACAGTTATAAAAAGTTATTCATATATTTCTATTATTATTTGTTTCATTATTAACTCTATGAGGAAGAAAAGTGTTCATGACATAAGCACCAAAATTATAGCAACAATATAGGGAAATAAAGTTATCAAATTTTATGACAAAATGCGACAAAGGTAAATTTCAGTATCAAAAGTACTAAACATTAAAAAAATTATAAGATATTTAGTATCAAAAACTTTTTAAAAATTTTAATATAACTTTACTAAATTTTATATAAGTTTTTTTAAAGTTTAGTCTTTCTAAATATTAAAATTTACCTTTGTCGTATTTTGTCCTACAATTGTAAACTACTTTTATAAAATTTCATAATAACTTTATAACTTCCGTGTATATAACCTAGAAGCTATTTTTTAATAGAATGTAAAGGAATTTCAACTATTTCATAAAATTTTTGTAATTTGTTTATACAAAAATCCAATTATCTTGAAACAATAGAATTGAAAACTTCAAAAATGTTATTTTTCAGAATTTAAAAAATCTTTGAAAATTCAACAATTTAATTAAAAAATTATTTGTTGTTAAATTTATTTAATTTATATTTGAATCAGTGACTGATTTTTTTACTATTAAATTAATTATTTTTAACTGATTAGTCAAATTAATTATTATTAAAAAAAATAGTATTGAGGCATTCATTGTCAACGTTACCCCCCTGCTCGCAAAAATGGTCCATGGTTAAATAATCAGTCATAGGCTTAAAAGTTAGTTAAAAATAAATACTTTTAAATGCTGAGTGGCAGTTTTTAAAAATTCAAAATGGCGGGTCCAGTATGGTGTACGACATGTCTAAAATGCATGCGATTTTTATGAAACTTGTTACTCGGGGGTTTTTGGGGTCGCTGATTACAAATCTGAAATCAGATTTCAAAAATTCAAAATGGAAAATCCAATATGGGGTTCAAAATTTTAAAAAATTGTTAATTTTTATGAAACTTTATATCTGGGCGTTTTTAGGGTAATTAATAACACATCTAAAGTAAAATTTCAAAAAATCAATATGACGGATTAAATATAGCGGAAAACTTTTTTTAAATTTATGCTACTAGAATGAAAGTTGTCACTTGAGGGCTTTTGGGATCATTGATTACGAATATACGATCAAATATGACTAGTAACTTTTTTAAATATATAAGATTTTTGTAAAATTTGAAAAAACGTGCAAAAGGTCATTGTGTTTTATAAGGTTGACACTGTCATCATATTTAAAATGACATTACATTTTTACATTTTTAATTTTTTTCATTACAATAGATTTTTATTGCTTAACACAGTAAAGAAATGACTATTTTGTATCTGAGGATGTAAAGGAGAAAAATCTTGCATTAAAGGATCTCTTCATTTGGAAGATTAAATTATTGTAATCTTTTATTTAATTTCTTTAAATCTTTTTTTATGTCGTCCACCATATTGGACCCGCCATTTGGAACTTTTAAAAACTGCCTCTCGGCATTAAAAGTATTTATGTTTAACTAACTTTTAAGCCTATGACTGATTATTTAACCATAGACCATTTTTGGCCAGCAGGGGGGTAACGTTGACAAAGAATGCCTCTATTATATTCTGAAATACTTTTATTTTTTAATGTCATTTTTTTATATAAATAAAATAAAACAAAAATAATTTTGTTATGAACTATAGTAGGTTTTAAATCCATTGTTCATTTACTGACGCAAAGACCCATAGGGTTTCCCATGAGGCATAGTATATAATTTTTTCAATTTATTAGATACTTCTGGATTATATACTATTATAATATTAGTTTGTTTTTAAAATAACAATTTGTTTATTAAACATGCTATTTTTTAATATAAAGCACAGCGTGAAAATCTGTAAAACATGAAAGGAATATTTTTAATTTTCAAAAGTCAAAAATTATTTATTGACCCTTCGAAAGAAAAATTTTATTTTAGAATTTTTCGTAACACTTATGGATTTAATTACTGCATACTTAGTAGGTGATGATAAATTTTTTCTAGTCACATGTATATGACTTGAATTGTTCACTTGCTTTATTAATTTTATTGATGTGTACTATATTACCATACTGTAATACAAGAAAGTATACTGTCTTCTACAAGAGATCGCAGTTTCACATACATTAAGGGCACGTCATAAAAAACTCATTGCAAACTAGTTTCTATTTGTCCCATTCATAATTTAAAAAAGAAAATTTATTAAAAAGAATTTGTAATAAAAAATATTTCAAGTCTGTCATGAAAAAGTGAAGAAGAATTATTATTTAAAAAATAAGTATAAATACAAAAGGTTACCATTCCAATGGTATTTATGTTTATAGAGATGTAAAATATTTTTCACGAAATCTGTGTCATAAGTTATTTCTATTTCTTTACAAGTTTAATTACAAAAATTAAATTTCTTTTATTTAAAATTAATATTTCAAATTTAAATTGTTTTTCTTTCGTTTCAATTTTTTTATAAGGAAATTAATAATAAATTTTGAAAATATTCGTAGGTTTTAAATTCAATAAGATAATACATAATTATAGATAAACGGCAGTAATTAAAACATTTTTTTTTAAAATAAATTAACTCGGTTATTAAATTAGAAACATTAACTGTTTTTTAAAAGAAAAAAAAATGTTTTCTAAAATCATATTCTGTACCCAATAGATTGAAGCAAATTTTGAGAATAAGTCTTTTGACACGTTCTTAATTAATAATTAATTCATACAAAGATTTTCAATTTCTTATATAGCTTAATATTGCAAGTGCCTTGAGGTTCACACTACACAATAACTATTTAATGAAAAATCATTGATAATAATTAATGTAATTAATGATAAATTAAAACTTAAAAAGCAATATAGAATTATTGAATCTCATAGAATTATAAACCGTATATAAAAAGGATATTTTCTCAAATAATGATAAATATAAAATAATATAGCGCATGTGTGAGCCTCACAGCAAATAGGACAGAAATATTTTAATCACATAACTTCATCCTATTCTAAGAAATTGAGATGCTGTTATCTCGCGCATGACAATTATACACAATTTCAATTATTCATTAAACTACAATTGTCCCTAAAACGCACACTCGTAACTGGTCAGCTTCCAATTTAGAAAATGACCGGAGAGCAGTACTATATCAAGACGCGATATAATAATAATAATAATAATAATGATGATAATAGTTGCATTCTTCCTCCACTACAAAAAATTTTCGAAAGGACAAAAAATGTGTACAACTAAGAAACTGATGGTCCTTGTTGATGTTTGTGTTTTTCGGCATCAGACATTTTAAGTCGATTTTAGTATAACGCTTCTCAAACGCATATATTTCATACAAAAACGTTGATGTTTCACGATGTTACTCTGAAAAAGAAAAGTATCAGTTTTTAGTTTTATTAGGAAAAACATCTTTATTTAAAAACTTAATATTAAAATTATGTCCTTCACTGAAAAAACCTAGTCTCAAGACGAGTATCATACGCTACTCATTTTGAGTTGCAACAAAAATGAGACTCATAGGTGGCGCCACGTTCTATGGCGTTTAACATAGTCTCATTTTGAGATGCAACAACAATGAGACTGGGTTTTTTGGGTGTTAATATGAAACGAGTAGATATGCAAATTAAGTAAACAGAGACATTTCTTATTTAATTTAGTATTAAATAAGTATTAAAAGTAATAGACCAAACGTTGGCTCGGAAAAGTACGCAAAAGTGCTAGCAGCAAAGTCTTAAGGAGGATGGTGACCGTGACATAACCTCAAAATCTGTAAAAAATAAAAATTATATTCTAACGCCAACAAAAATAAAATAAATATAGGGTCAGTCCATTATGTTTCACCTAAAGTCGTTGCGGCCTATTTTTTTTTAATTTTAATATTTTACAGAAATAATCTTTAATGTTCTGGGAATATATATACGACAAAGATTTTCTAAAATTTTTCAAATTTACTTTGTAAATTTTATTTTAAAGTTGAGATGCACCATAAAAATAGAATTTTGATAGGTGGAAAAATTTAATAAAAAACAAACAAATAATTTAAAAATGTATCATTTCTTTTCTGATAATTATTAATAAGTGTTTAATTTTATAACTTCTTGTGTATTCAAGTTATTATTATTTGAATATATCTGAAAAAATGAAAAGCACACTGCTGTCTTTGTAGAGAGAGATGCTTTCTTTTATGCAGGCCAGCAGCACTCTCTATCGGAAGGAGCGCAGGCACACAATTGAAACCGAGCTGTTACTCTTTTAAGGAGTAGCTGCTGTCCTTTTTAAAAGAAGAACGACAAAGGATAACTGCTACTCTCAAGAAAAGAAAGATGCACACTTTTTTGCGGTTAACTGCTGTCTCATATGACAGAGTGCGCTGCTGTCTCACGTTGAAAGTAGCAGGGCGCTTTAAATTTTTTCAGTGTAGCTATTTTAATTCATTTTTAATTTGATTTCACAAATGTCAATTTTTCGCACTTTTGATCTCGTTTTTTCAAGAAAGTGAATTACAATTTTTTATTCAAATATTACTTAGAATTAAGTATTTTTAATTTACTTACAAGTGATCTATTAATTCTTTAAATTAATAATCTAAAAATATGAAATATTTTACCTTTAATATTAAATGTTTAAAAATTTTCGCAAATTTCAAACACTAATAACTTCTCCCCAGAAAAACGGAAAATTAATTAAAATTTATTAAATCCAACGAATATAATAAATTCATTTGAATAAGAATTATATGTCGTCAAAAGTGGAATGAAGCCGTGATTGCTACGTGTTCCCGCTATGGTTTTAATCATTTTAAATCTTCGAATAAGGTGTCTATCAATCCCTTATTATGTGATTGGCATATAGTCAAACATGCTATTGTTTTGGCATTAGCATTTTACTAGATTTACATCTAGTAAAACAATCATTTCGCTCTCAGGAAGATTTTCTTTCAGATGTTTCAAGTATTTTTCTTGTTTCTGTGAGGCAAAAAAATGCGCATTTACTGACTTCAATTGCTCTTTCAAAGTCAAAGCTATCATAAGTTTCACATTTTTATGCTGTACGCATACATAAACTTAATGCGAGCTTTTTAGACCTGCTAAAATGATATTGCTATGCTATGATATTAAAAGCTAGAAATGTACGATTGGAGATGGCGAAAAATTCCCTGGATTCGAAGAAATAAATAACATTGTTGAAGTGAATATGGATGAAGACACAACCGTGAAATATAAACAGTGGGTTCAAGTTAACAGATCAGATTTAATTACAATTGTAAAGCCTCGAGCTGAATATGTAGAGTCTTTGAAAGAGCTATTGCAGTCAGTAAAAGCGCATTTTTTCGTCTCATGGAAACAAGGGGAATACTTAAAACATCTAAAAGATCCCAAAATTACACATTTATTGTTCAAAACGAAGTTCAATCTTATCACTGGGTCAATAGGAATTATTTTTTTTATTTGAAAAAATTCCTGACTAGTTAATTAGTATTGTTTTTAATTGAAATTTACACCACTTATAGTTCAATACATGTATTTTATGAAATTAATTGCACATAAGATTTTGTGCTTTTATATTGCATTTATATGAAGTGAAAGTAAACACGGAGAAAAAAAACAAAACTTTTCTCCGTGACTTAATTTAATGCTTTTTAAGGTAACAGCTCCACTGGATTTCCTGATGAATTTGTTGCGTTTATAGGATAGGCCATGTCTGAGCGCTAAGACCTAATCGCTTATTGCAAGAACATCAACGAGAAAAGCCGTGAGCATCCATCCTGCTTTTGTACTCTGATAGCACATCCATACAAAATAAAAAAAGTGTCTTAATCTGGGGTCGAGAAAAATTTATTCCGATGTATTTCTATGCGCTGAATCTCAATCCATTATCAGAATTTCGCTAACTGGCCCTGGTTTCTCTCTAATCACAAAAATTACCTTAAAACAACTAAAATGGTCACTTTTGAGTGATCAAAATTGAACCAAACCCACGGTGGTCTTGAATAAACTTTGAATGAAAAGTTTTTGCACATCCTTTTATTGCTGATAATATATATATTTATATATATTTCAATTTATATGTAATTCAGACTGTACAGATAGTAATGTACCGTTGAAATTTTCAATTCGAAACTTTCGTTTCGAAAGTTTAAAATCATGAAATTTATGATCCAAGAAATTTTTCATGAAATTGATAAAATTTGAAAGAATGGTATTTTGTTAAAGTCAAGTCTCAATCATGCTTAGAAGTTGATAGAATTTGTGCGTATTTTAAATTCTTAACCTGCACAAACTTGTTATTATAAAGATATAATATTTATTCATTACCGTAATTGAAATATTATTTTTAAAAGGCTAAATTACTTTTAAAAATGTAATACTTGCTGCAATTTAATGACTATGATTATACAGATGTTCTTTAAGATGCAAATGGATTAAGGAGTTACATACCTTTTTGGGACTCAAAAAATCGAAAAAAAATGTTATTGTTTATTTTAAAAGTACATAATTTCGAGAATGTTTTCCCAAATATTCATTTAAATCTGTGCATTAGAACCGAAGTTATTGATATTTTTGCCGCGGTACTCCTCAGAGGTCAGAACTAAACTTGAAACTTTAAACGCTAATCTCTGAATCGTATTTTTTTAAAACTACTGTTACGGTGTGCATGATTTCTCCAAAACCGCAAAAGCGATCAGCTTGAAATTTACAGTGTTTCTTTATAGATATAATAGCTAGATATAAAATTCGAATTTTAGTAAAAATCATTTGCCATTTCTAGAAAAAAAATTTTCTCAAAATCCTTCGTTCACGAACCAGATAACATAGTAAACTAACAAATTTTCCTTTGCTTTTAATTTCAGTTGAGTTGTTTCCGTTTTATCGTGCACACCGCAAGCCACCTTAAAAAAAATGTTTGGAAAAACAGTATCCACAAATGTTAATATTTTTTCAGTTTTAAAGTTGCTAAAATTTCATGACAACATGTAGAGGAGACCAGGGCGTAATGGATCACTTTTCACTTTTTGTTGCTTAACTTCGTCATTCTTGCTTTAATAAAAATTTTATCATTTGAAAAACTTAGCCTAACATCTCAGCTTTTAATTTAAAAAAAGTACGCCCTAATATTACTTGTATTTTTTCTAGAACAATGTTTTTGGAGAGATGCAAGGTGAGCAATTTTGCCACGGGCCAGGGCGTATTGGATCAGCAATATAATTATAATTTTGATCATGAAATATTATTTAATATTAAAAATTATGGTTTCTATTGTACATTTATAACAAAGAATATTGGAAATGGAACATATTTAATTTAAACTTTAAACATTTTCATGCAATTATTGCTTCTTTGACATTATTCATTTGAAGCATCTAACAGATAAATTTGAAGAAAATGCGTGTAAATTTGAATCAAATGAAAAGTTGTTTGCTCCAAAGAAGCGCGGTTTTGAAAATGAAAGCATATGCTTTCGTTTCAATGAGTGGTGCTATAGCGGACTGCCTATAGCATATGCTATAAAAATAAGGACACTATGTGTTTGAGACATTGACAGGTGCTAAATTTATTGAAATACTTATCCACACTTATTTATATGTTTATAAAACCTGTCGTTTTTGAGATTCTTATATAAAAAACTATTATTTAAATTGTTTTAAAGAAGTAAGGACTAGTTAAATATAAATTCCCTATATCAATTCCCTTATTTACGAGAAAAATCTCGCGCACGGTATTTAACTACAAAGTAACTGCTCAATGTAAGAAGCGAATGTATTACATTGCAGCGCGGCAGTTCTCGTCCATCACGAAAGTTAAGCACGTTTGGTCGCGGTTACTACATGGATGGGTGACCGATTGGGAACAGCGTATTTTTCAGACTCAAAAAAATATAAAGTGTGTTTGAATGTGTATGTATGTATGTGTGTTTGTCGTTGGAAAAAATGAAAAAAATAATAAAGATATGTATGTTAGTGTGTAAAATTGAAAAAAAGATGTATATAAGAAGTGTTGTGTTAAAGGTGTGAGAATTAATTATAGTATATAAAAATATGTGAACAAAAATTTCATTTTTTCAATTTATCGTTCGTATATCTTTAACTACATAAAAGAATTGACTTAACAGTATGGTGTTATTCAATCGATAGCAACAACTAAAAAAATTAAAAGTACAAATTTTTGAATCATAAAAATGATGCTTTTAAATTGAAAAACTATAGTCATTGACTCAAAAGCATATACTGTTAAATTAAAAAATGTTGATCGTTGATTCAAAAGGAATACCTTCAAATTAACATAGTATGCTGTCAATTTGAGAAATATGCTTTTGTTTCAATGAAAGTGATACTATCGAATCATTAGAATCGGTGCTTTCAAAACAACAGCATATACGTTTGGCAGCCCGTTATGACACTATTCAATGAATCAAACTCATATGTCATTGATTCAACAGCATTTTTTTCTCCGTGTGGTTATCATTGGTACTTATTAATATATAAATTACAAGAAATTAAACTTGACAGGATTATTTTATTAATATTTTAAATATAATAGATTTTTCTTAATAAAATAATCAAAGTGATCCATTAGGGGCCATTCAAGTATTACGTAAGCATTTAAGGGGGAGAGGGGGTCTAGCTATTGCTTATTTCCATTAGAAAAAATGGCGCTAATGCATATAAAAAATCTTACAAGGGGGAGGGGGGGGGGTCTAAAAACCTGAAATACTTGAATGGCCCCTTACGCCTCGGAGGTGTTTGTTGAAAATATTGTTATTTTTTTATCAATACCGTAAGTATTAAACAAAAATTGTCAATTGTTCTTTAAGAACAAATGTTTAAAGCTCAAAACCTGATATACAAAAATTTTTTTCAAGTAATTTTAAAAAAGATATAACAAAAACTTCAAAAATTTACTTTCAAGCGTCAAAATCACTTTTTCTACCATATTTTAAACAATAATAAATGAATAACAATGAAACTTGTTACAAACTTATAGTATACCAAGTACATTATTTTGAACAAAAACCGAAATTACTCTGATTTACAACTTTTGAATAAGTTGAAGTGATCCATTACGCCCCGGTCTCCCCTACTATCAGGTATTACTAAAAATACATTGTGAGATTAACAGGAACTAGTATACAAAGTTTTTCCGTGTAAAAAATTTTCTCAGTACAAACAAACATTTAGTTCACTTTAATAAATTCATAAAATGTATTTATTTATCCGGAACAAAATTTTTGTTTAATGTTGTTTGTTTCGTTTAACCAAAATATTTTCTTGGATTAAAAGTTTAATTTATTAAAGAATAATTTATTTAAAGTAACGCACAAATTTGGTTTATTTAACCAAATTGTTGTGTTTCATTCAAAAACTTTATGGTCAAAGAAAACATTTTGGTTAAATGAAACAAATACTTGTGTTAAGTGAATGAGCATGCGCACTAACTGGCGCTAGCCGCGTCTTGGCGGAAAAAGCTGCGTTAGGTTATAAATTGTCATCTCCATGTGCTTCGTTCTTCAACAAAAGTGTTTATATTTATCTTAGTATGTGCATTGTTAGTTTAAATTTATTGAAATGACTGAAATAAGTGTTACGTCGTTATTAAGAGAGTGGAATTGCCAAGAATTTTCACAAAATTTTATTGGTAAGTTATTATTTTAAGTCATAAAGTTGAGAAAAGTTACGATAATTGAGGTTATGTTTGCGCTGTACAGTATATATAGATGAAGGAATAACATTGGAATCATTAATTAAATTTGGAGACAACACATAATTCTCTAACAGAGAAACTTATTCCTCTTGGAGGAAAGAGGGTTATTTTTCTGAAAAAATTACAATTTTTTCAAGAGGAAATTTCTTATTTTATTCCATCACTTGAAGAAGAACAGGTAGAATTATCTTTCTGTAATAAACTTTATTTTAATATTTTTTTAGATAATTCGTAAATTTTAATTCGTAACTTATAATATATTTAAAGATAGAACGTCCAAGCGCCCATCCTGCCGGAAGGATGTTCCGAAAATAAGGCTTTTAAAAATAGAAAAATCAATTTTTCTTGTCTGGAACTCTTTGGGATTAAAGTAGACGAAAAAATCCATATATTTGCTTTTTAAAATAATAATATTAAACCATTTTCCAAAGCCCTCAAACTTGCTGTTTCTAAAAAGTAAAAAAAACATTTTTTCGTAAATTTAATGTAAAATCCACAAAAATCAATATATTTTGGCGGTCTTGTCTCTTTTTCTTCATAAACGTTCAAAGAATGAAACCTATTTGTTTAATTTAAAAAAATTTCATTTTTAATGTTAATCAGCAAAATTGCGGCCAATTGAATAAAAACTCTTTTCAAATTTGCTTTATAAAATTAATATGGGAGCAGATATATCGTTGGAAAGGTAATGAAACAAGCTTTCCAATGATGTAAATATCAAGTTTCTAAATTTATATGCCTAGATTTGGTAGCCTTTTAAACAAAGTGAAAAGCATCCTGCCGGCAGGACCGGGTTTCATCATTTTGTGACTAAAAGTTATATGAATTTTTGGAAAATTCAACTTCTTTAAGCTACCCCAGGCGGAAATTTACCACTGGCATCGTACCGCGCCTGTACAGACGTCGGTAAGACTGTACTGACATTCGTCCGCGAGACAACCGGATCGGTGCAGGCTTTCTACTGGAACATGACAATGTGTTGTAGTGGCTGCGCGTCCGGCTCGGTACAAATTTGATGCCGCCGAACAACCGGCGTTGTACCGGCATTCGTCCGCTCTAGCAACCGCGGCGGGCCAAATATTCTTTCAAAGACGACTCGCTTCAGCGGACCGGCGTTCTACTGGCATTCGCCCGTCTAGCCAGACTAAATTATATTTTCTATTGAAAAATAAAATAAAAACATATTTAATTAACTATGCATGGTACATGTTAATTAATATTTATTTGCAGATCATTTCCAGCATTTTTAACACATTCTACATTTTTTTTACACATTAAAATTCTAAACGCTCGCAAGTGGGATACGAAGCCCAAGCTATTCCTAATCGAAGCACCGAAGTCTAACACGCTAACCACTACGCTATTCGCTCGCATGCGGATCTGAGCATAATAATGTCGATATGTAATACCGCTACGAAGCAAACAATAAATAATAATTTTACAAATACTTTGGAATATTTTAGCATTTTATGAATATTATGTAAATAAATCTAGTGTTTTAAAACAATATTTTAAAATTTTTATTTTTTTAATTATTCTATTATTATTATTATTATATTTATTTATTATTTTTATTATTCATTTTTTTATATTTATAAATAATTATCTGTATCATTATTTATAAATATTTAAAAAATTTGATTATAACAAAAAAATTTAGTTCTTTAATTTATTTGTTAATTAATAAATAAAAATATAATTAAAACCTATTTTTCAAATTCATTAATTTTTAAAATTAAATTTTATATTCTATTGTATTGTTAATTCTTTTTTTAATATTTAAACTTTAAACAATTCTCCTACAAAAATTTTTTACAACATAATAGATTAAAAATGTTTATCACTATAATTATTATTTTATTAATTTTTATTGAAACAATAAGACTATAGCTAAATTTTTGCATTGTAAAAAATCTATTTCTGAAAATTCTGAATAATGTGTTAATTAAAAAAAAATTATTTTAGAAAACATTAAATTGTTTTAGAAAAAGAATGACGATAGCCATATTCTTAGCATATTATTATTAATTGAAATCTTAATAATAAGAACATAATTGATATTAGTCCGCAGTCGGTAGAATGTCTGTACCGCTCGGGTTGTCAGACGGACGAATGCCAGTACAACGCCGGTTGTTCGGCGGCATCAAATTTGTATCGAGCTGGACGTACAGCCATTACAACACATAGTCACGTTCCAGTAGAATACCTGTACCGCTCCGGTTGCCAGGCGGACGAATGCCAGTACAACGCCGGTTGTTCGGCGACATGAAATCTGTACCGAGCCGGACGCATAGCCATTATAACACAGTATAAATTTTGATCCGGCGGTCGGATCCGTCTTTGTACCGCGCCAGCAGACATTAACACCCGAATCGGTACAGACTGCCTGTACCGGCATTAACTCTCCAAATCAATCGGCGCGGATCCTTGACGGTTGGATGATCCGGCATTCGTCCGACTTTTCCGCCTGGGTACCCTGCTCTTCGGTTTGAACTTACAAGCTCGACATTTACATGCGCTGACAGCTTGTTTCATCACCTTTCCAACGATATATATTACTTTTTGTTTATTTCAATCCATGTTAGCTTTATTTAGCGATTTCGGACGGACTCACCTGAGTCTTTTTGGTCCTACCGGAAGGACGTTGGACGTTCTATCATTAAATAAGATATACATTTATAATTTATTAATATATATGCATTTATACGTTCATATAATTATAAAACAGGCAAAAATTATCAATGGGCAAAGTCAAGTCACTAGTGAAGGTGAGAATCTACTGAAAGAAGATCGTACGCTCGAAAATCATTCTGATAGTGAATCAGAAAATAATAGGCCTTCCAAAAAATTGAAATTATCTGAGAATTCAATTAATATATATATAATTATATATATATATATTACATATTAATAATTTGCTATTCCGTGAACAGAAAGTGTCGTCTTTTGTTTTTTTATATCATTAATGTTTTGATTGACAGATATGTTTTAAAGTGTTGTTTCTAGTTGTGTGGTTAAAAATTCGGGGCGCATGACTTCCCCCAAATTCAACTTTATACAATTATAATTGTTATTTAATAGAATTTAAAAATTTATAAACACCAATTACTCTTAATGAGAGTGGCTATAATTTAATGACAACATTATTACATTAATTTTTAAATAGAATCGTTAAAAATATAATATTTATTTCTCATAATTTTTATTAATTATTTTTATTTATTTGATATAATGATGGTTTTACAGGATATTTTTCAAATAACATAAATTTAAATACGCGAAATAATATTTTACATAATTTCAATTTAATGGAAGATTTAATTTTTTATAATCTCCATTACATATAATTAACAATAGATTTTTATTAATTCATAGAATATTCTACGAAATACGTATTCAGTGACTTTTGAGTAAATAATAATTATAAATTTTTAAATTCCATGAAATAACAATTATATAGATTGTTTGGGGAGTCACACGTCCCTAAATATTGCCAATTTAAGGAATTAAAAATTTGTAATAATAATTTTTTTGAGAGCTATATTTAACAAAATTCACGGATTTTCCACGACTTTGTCCTAATTATTTCCGGTTTTTTTCTCATCAAATTTAAATTTATTTGATTTTAAATATAAATAAATCTACAAATGGCTTAAAAAATTTTTATTAGAGTTTTTAATAATGATAAATAACACTGGGCAACAAAAAATGGTCATGTTGTGTTTATTTCAAAATTTTTGTGTTTATTGAAAGTTTGGGTGTCAGTGAACAAGAAAAAAGCAAAAAAAAATTTAATTTATTTAAACCCTTAAAATAGGGGGTTGAATTATTAAAAAACGGTGTTTCTTGCACTTTTTGAAGTCCTATAAAAAAATGGGAAGACATAAAAAGCTCTAATATAGCTTAAAAGAAAGCTCAAACCTTTATCTTTAAGAACCAAAACTGAAAAGTAATGTAAAAATTGCAGGGACGTGTATATACCGAGTAACCCCCCCCCCTAATGATTTATACGCCCTGGTAAAAATGACTGGCAATCTAAGCATTGGTGCATATCAATTTTTAATCATCGGATTGACTTCAAATTTGTTACTCGGGGGTTTTTGGGTTTCGCTAATTACGAATCCGAAGTCAGCGTTCAAAAATTCAAAATGGCGGCTTCAACAAAAACCTTAAGTACCAAGTCTCGAGCGAATCCGAACGATTTTTAACATTTTATCCGCCATGTTGAAGCCGCCATTTTGAATTTTTGAACGCTGACTTCGGATTCGTAATCAGCGAAACCCAAAAACCCCCGAGTAACATATTTGAAGCCAATCCGATGATTAAAAATTGATATGCACCAATGCCAATGCTTAGATTGCCAGTCATTTTTACCAGGGCGTATGAATCATTAGGGGGGGGGGGTACTCGGTATATACACGTCCCATTTTTTTATAGGACTTCAAAAAGTGCAAGAAACACCGTTTTTTAATAATTCAACCCCATATTTTGAAGGTTCAAATAAATTAAATTTTTTTTTGCTTTTTTCTTGTTCACTGACACCCAAACTTTCAATAAACACAAAAATTTTGAAATAAACACAACATGACCATTTTTTTGTTGCCCAGTGTAATTCTTTTAGCGAGTTTCTTAAAAGTTTTTAAAAATACTGTTTTTTTAATAATTTTAATTGAAAATTTGATTATTTAATTTTATTAAAATGTTATTGATAATAATTGAATTTCTGCAAAGAATTTTAATATTTATGAAAGTAATTGAATACTTCCAAAGAATGTTATTACTTATGAAAATAATTAAATGTTTGCGTATAACTTTATTAAAATTTTTGAAAAAATGAATTGTACAGAACAATTTAATTTAATTATTTATAAAAATAATTAAAATTTTGATAAGAATTTAAACAAATTTTTAAATATAATTGAATTTCTGCGAAGAAATGTATTACATTTGAAAATAGTTGAGTTGTTTTTTAGAATTTTATAGAAATTTATAAAAAAATATCTGAATTCTAGTCAAGGATTCTTTTTAAAAATAGTTTTCAAATGAATTTATTAAAATCTAAAGAATTTTGCAACTTAAGAAATAAATAAATTCTTGAGAAAATTTTTTTACTGTTTCTAGAAATAATTGAATTCTTTCGACGAATTTCAATAAATTTTTTAGAATAATTATATTTTTCCAAGAATTTGATTAAAATTGTCATAAAAATAATTGAAATTCTGCAATGAGTTTTACTATTTATAAAAATAATTGAATATATTGTGAAGAAATTTAAAAAAAAATTATAATTATGGTGACTAACTTCCGGAACTAAATATTTTCAAAAAATTTAAATAAAATTCTTTAAAAGAATTTTAAACATATTGATATTATAATCGATATGTTTCAATTTGTAAAAGGAACACAGAAAAATTTTGTTTCACAAAAATCGAGAATTTATTCTGAAATGGTGAATACGGAAAATTTTTTAGAGACGTTACAAAAAATTACAATATATACCAATATTAATTAGTAAAAAAGAGAAAACTGAGAGACAATTTAAAATTTAGCGATTGTTGAGTAGTACAACAATTATTCTATCTAAAGTTGAGAAAGTTCCCTTTAAATTCATTATAATTTTTATCGAAAACTCTTAGCACACGGAAAACATTTTTTCTGTCAAAGTTTCCGAACTGTACCTGAACGATAAATATGAGAAAAAGTTAAGGTCTAATTCTGCATTACACTAAAGATGTCCCTGAATTTTTCAAAAATCTGCCGTGAACTTCGAGAATTTCTAGTGACAATAATAATTCATCAAATGAAACAGACGAAGTTTTATATGTCGATAGCACAGATAATCGTAAAGTAACAATTACTAATCTTCACGAAAACGATAATGTGACGGAACGTGAGGATTTTTGCAACCTTTACGAACTGGTATATTTTTCGATCATTAATTTAATTAATTAATAAATTTAATAATAAATATGAATGGAATTATTTTAATAAGTGAAGAAGATTAGTTTATAAAGTGAATAATTAGAATCAGAGAGAAACTGAGAGTACGCACGTAATGCAAACCGCGCTTTCCTTTGAGAGCCTGCCCTCTCGCGGTCAGAAGTCCTAAGCTTAGGTGGTTGACTATATATATTGCCTAAATAGGTGAGGTTGCACACATGTGTAAAATGTAATGGCTAAGCCGAATTATAATCGTAATCGTTCGTGATCACTCGTAAAATTCAAGGAACGCGAGGAATACCGAATAGAACTAAAAAAGAGGTTATGTCAATGTTTTGACACTTTTACACAATGTATATGCAATGTTTTTTTGTGGTTTTGATGCTGATAAAATTTTTTATTTACACCAAAATTTGTGATAGATAACAATAAATTCCCAGTTTAAATCCGGCACTTTTGTCTATTTAAAATTTTTGGTGTCAAAACTACAAATTCTGATAAAACAAAATTTCAGATGCGTATTATTCGCCGAAAGACTTTTATTTACATTGTTCATATTGAGGTATACATTTTTCTAAAGAGAAATATATAAATTACACTAAAACATAAATTTTCTGTACATTTACAGTTTTATCTTACAGAAATTTGTAAAATAATGTTTTTAAAAGTAGCGAATTTACAATCCCTTTTTAGTGTCAATTTTACAATTTTCTGTAAATTTACCACTCCCCTATATCAGTATTTTTAATACTAAGCGATAAATCCATAATATTGCATAAATCAGGGAAACTTGTGGGAATTTAATCAAGAGTACTGGAAAAATATTAAATTTCTAAAATTGAGAACAAAATTCTTGTTTCTTTCATAATATTGAAAGCATTTAACTCTTACAAATTTTAATAGACACAAAACTTTGGCAGGGTGGCAACATTGTCAGTGAAGTCAGGAATAAAACTTTTTATCAGTTAAGTCAGGGAAAAAAATTTCTTGTCAGTAAAATTAAGGAAATACCAGGGTTAAATGCTAAGTGAAAATTTTTTGCCAGAGAAATTAAGCGAATTGAGACTATTTTTCAAAAATTACGAATTTTTAAACTTTTGTCCAAACATTAAAACAAAATATAACAATTTTTAGTTAATTTTTTTCTATAAAAAGAATTTTGTCAAGGAAAATAATTTTAATGTTAGTAAATTGTCAGGATAATTGATAAACTGAAACTTGTGGCCACCCTTTTTCCATTTCCATCAATAAATACACTCGGGTCGCAAAGTTTCAGTACATTTGGACTTTTACTTGTAAATGCTCGCTTTACTTCAAATTCAAATATTTCTGTAAAAATAGATGCTACAGCTATCAAACTAGGATCATTTTAAAGCTCAATAAATTTAGAGTCAAATAGGCAAAAAAATAACCAATTTAATATTGTAAATTTGAAAATATAATTCTTTAAAGTTAGAGATTTTTTATGAAAATTGCGATTTCGTAATCTGGAGTTTAAGCGAACGCCAATTAATGAAAAAATTTCTTTAAGATTTGACAGTTTTACAATATAATGTACAAATTTCACTCTTTAATTCGAGACCAAAATCTTTTATAAGTATTCAATATTTGCCTTAAATTCTGTAAAAATAATTACTCTTGCTTTCTAAAGTTTTCAAGGAATATAAATTGCAAATTCGTCATTTCTCTTCACTTGTTTTATCAATTAACCAAATTTTTGAAAAATGTGCATCTCTTTTTTATTGTAAAATTTAAAAAATTGCACCTTGAAATAAAATAAGTAATAATGCGAGTTAAAATTTGTAACATTATAAGAAGAGGGATAAATTTCATGTAAATAATTTAAATTTACTACAGTCAAGAGGTTCAATATTTTTTAAAAGTGTGGTTAATTAATAAAACAAATGAATAGAAACGACGAATTTGCAATTTATATTCTTCGAAAAATTTAGAGCAAGAGAAATTATTTTTATACAATTTGAAAAAAATACTTCATATTTGTAAATGATTTTTGTCTAGAATTAATGAATGGAATTTGTACTTGTTATTGTACAACTGTCAAGTCTTAAAAAAATTTTTTCTTCAATTGGCGTTCGCTTGAACTCCAGATTCCGAAATCGCAATTTTCATAAAAAATCTCTAACTTTAAAGAATTATATTTTCAAATTTACAATATTAAATTGGTTATTTTTTTTGCCTATTTGACTCTAAATTTATTGAGCTTTAAAATGATCCTAGTTTGATAGCTGTAGCATCTATTTTTACAGAAATATTTGAATTTGAAGTGGAGCGAGCATTTACAAGTAAACAGTCAAAAAGTACTGAAACTTTGCGACCCGAGTGTAATTCAACTTTATGGCATGTTAAATTAATTCATTTTAAATTATTAGATTATTGAATTTTTTTAAGATTTGTGATTGCAATTTTTATAAATAATTGAGTTTTAGAAAATTGTATGTTTATAATTTTTGTAAATTTAAAGTCATGTAAAAAAATAATAATCACTAGTCCACTTTAAAAAAGTGAATAATTTTTTACTTGAGTTCCGGATTTTGTATTAAATGTTAATGGAAGAAAAAATTATTAATGTTTCGAATAAGTTTAGAATTTAAAATATTCGTAAAAAGTAAAAACTCTATATCTGGAAATCAGGAAAAAACAAGAATGAATTAAATACAAATTTGTACACGGAAAAAATAAATTTAGCAGATTTTACAAAACTTTTACTGAGTGAAGGATACTGCTTTTAACGAAACTGAGTTTTGTAAAATGTAAGGAATATTTCCAGATAAAGTTCAACAATTTCGTAGTATATACTGAATATTTTTAGAGTTTGTTCTGAAATACTTTTCACATTTTACAAAACACAGTTTCGTAAAAAGCAGTATCCGCTACTCCGTAAAAGTTTTGTAAAATCTGCTAAATTAATTTTCCCCGTGTAGTACTGTTGACCATAATTTAAATCGGTGACTAACTTTTTAATAATAAATGATTAATTAATAAATTGAAACATTATATTAATAACTTAGTACAAATTACTATTTATTGATAAAATTAATATTTTATTAATTAAAATGCAAGGGTTTCTGAAATTACAGTCGAAGAATGATAATAAGCCGATAATTATTCATTTGAATTTTGGCGGCAAAAACGGCATTAACCACGCACATTTAGCACGTGCCCGAGTGGTAGCCATTTTGAATTTTCTCAAAAATTTTCCGTTTTTGTTTTTCAATTTGCTATTTCGATTAAAAGTACTTTACTATATAAAAAATTTTAGAATCAGTGACGACCACCAACAATTCTATAAAAAATCGTTTGATTTTGTAAATCATGTACGATACGCGGCACAATAGACGCCCTTAATTTTTAAATTTTAATTTTTTGACGAATTAAAACTTTACGAATTTTACTGTAAAACTCAGCGTGCGAGTGGTATATTGTTATAATATATTATTTTTAACTGCGTGAGTATTCTTGATTGGAGCAAATTCGGAGGGCCTTTTCCCCCGCGACTGGAATAAGGGAATATTACATTTCATTCATATTAATTTTTTTCTCGCTCCTTTATTTTTCGATAATAGCTATAAATATTTTATTGGACAATTAACTTTCACATATAGTTGATGTTCTTGAAGACATCATCAGTGTTGATTGTTTTACTCGCACTGGCATACGCGCACACCATGACGGATGACGAAGAATATATGAGTCCGCCTGGGGAGAACACTCCTCCGGAAGCAACTCCCGGGGGTGGCGGCCGGAGTCCTCTTTCCACTAATTTAATGAATAGTGGCATTGACCCCGCTTTTTCTCGCGTTGATCCTGTCAATTATAGTGTTCCGAAATTACCCGGATTTTTTCGCGCGGACCCAACGCTTTGGTTCGCACAAGCCGAACTTATGTTCGACTATGCACGTTTGACATCGGAGCGTGCCCGGGCCGGAGCAGTCGTTTCGGTGCTGGATTACGAGGTCGTCATGACTATTAGCGATCTTATCACTTCTGATCCACCGTGTCCTAACCTGTACACAAAAATTAAACAACGTATCATATCGGCTTTTTCAATTTCGTCCGAGGCGCGACTTAGACAATTACTAAAGGGTGATCTCACCGGAGACGGAAAACCCTCATTAATTTTGAGTCGAATTCGAAACTTAAGTCAAGATAAGTGTAGCGAGGAGATATTAAAAGCGGTGTTTTTAGACCAGCTGCCGACAACTTGTCGCGCAGCTTTGGCTTTGTCGGAAATCACAGATTTGCAAAAACTCGCGGAGGCAGCTGATCGATTCATCGAGGTAACCGGTCAGTGTTCTTCTTGTGCCGTTTCACAAAAAACCGACAGCAATCGCGAAAACTTATTAGATAAAATCGACGAATTAACCGCGAAACTTGATGCGCTCACATCACAACAAAAATCATATTCCCAGAATCGAAATCGATTTCGTTCACGATCAGAACCTCGGTTGAAATTTAACCGAAAACCTAACGATGCGGATGACGAGTCAATTTGTTATTTTCATAAAAAATTCGGAAATGCCGCCCTAAAATGTCGAAAACCCTGTAAATATGCTAAAAACAACTCAAATGAGTCACAGAATCGCTAGCGGCGTATTGAAGCTTGCAGTACCGAAAATGGCTTAAAAAGATTGCATATCCGAGATCGCGACTCAGGATTAAATTTTCTCATAGACACCGGATCGGACATATCACTATTACCGGCTGATTCCAGAGCCAAGTTGAATCCCTCCAGTCATGCGCTTTATGCCGCGAATAATTCGCGCATAAACGCATACGGAGAAAAACGGTTGGCATTGAACTTTGGTTTTAGGAATCACCTGGTATGGAATTTTTGCGTGGCAGCAGTGCCATACCCGATCCTGGAAGCCGATTTTCTGTCTCATTTTGGGTTAAACGTCGACCTTAAAAATAGAAAAATAAATAATACTAATTCAAGCGTGCGTTGCGGTTTTAAAATAGCTACCGTTACAGATATTAGCGTTATTGAAAAGAAGTCAGCTTTCGCGCATTTATTTGCATTGTTTCCAGAATTCGTGTGCCCACCGCAAAAGCTCAAAAAAATTTCCGAAGACGTCTACCATCATATCGAAACCTTTGGCCCTCCAGTCGCATCTAAAGCTCGGCGTCTTTCGCCTGAGAAATACACCTTCGCCAAGCAAAAGTTTCAACCTATGTGTGAGGATGGCATTTGCTAACCCTCCAAGGCCGCATACGCTGCTCCGTTGCATATGGTACCTAAGAAAGGTGAAGGTTGGAGAATATGACGTGATTATACCGGAATAAATAAAGTCACGATCCCAGACAGATATCCTGTTCCATACCTTCAGGATTTCGCATCAAATCTGCGGAATAAAAAAGTCTTTTCAAAAATCGATTTGTACCTCGCTTTTCACCAGATTCCAGTATATCCGCCTGATGTTCCAAAAACGGCCGTAATTACTCCTTTCGGCCTTTATGAATATCTAGTGATGCCGTTTGGCCTCCGTAACGCTGGACAAACTTTCCAGCGTTACATTTTCCGTGCGTTAGGGGTTTTCGATTTCGCATTTGCATATTTTGATGATATTCTTATTGCGTCCTCTACTAATGAGGAGCATGAGAATCATCTCAAAATCGTTTTTCAACGATTGAAGGAATTTTCGCTTCGTATTAATCTCGACAAATGTATTTTAGGGGCTAATAAAGTTGAATTTCTTGGTTATACTGTTGATTCTCAGGGAATTAGGCCTACTTCAGAAAAATTGAAAGCAATCGCTGATTTTCCAAAACCGCAAACTGAAAATCAACTCAGGCGTTTTCTGGGCCTTGTAAACTTTTACAGGCGAAATACACCACATGCCGCGCAAATCCAATCACCTCTTTATGTTTATTTACGTGATTCCAAAAAACGACCCTCGCGTAATTGAATAGACTCACGACGCGAGTGAGGCTTTTTCTGGGATCAAAGAGGAGCTGCTCAAATCAACTGTCCTTGTCCATTCGGCCAGCGAGGCTCCCACACGCCTAGTGACGGATGCCTCGGATTTGGGCATGGGTGCAGCTCTCGAGCAGTTCCTCGACGGTCATTGGAAGTCCCTCGCGTTTTTCTCGAGCAAATTCAATTCCGCTCAAGTTAAATACAGTACTTACGATTGCAAGCTCACCGCAATTTATGAGGCTGTAAATTTTTTTCGTTATTTTCTCGAAGGCAGAGTTTAAAATTTTCACGGACCACAAACCGTTGGTATACATGTTTACTAAATCCATTGAAAAAAGCTCTCCGAGACAACAAAGGCAAATTTCGTATCTTACCTATCTTGTCGAGTATATAGCCGGCGACGACAATGTAGTCGCTGATGCATTATCCCGTGTCGAGGCAGTCGCTTTCCCAGCCGAATTCAGTTTAGTCGATGTATCAAAAGCTCAGACAGACGTTGCGGAGCTTAAAAGCTTTTTACGGACCAAAAACACCTCGTTGAACCTGAAAGAATTGTCCTGGGGTCCTGTTTAAACTCCAGTAATTTGCGATATTTCAGGTGATATACTTCGTCCCTACGTTCCAAAAGCTTTTCGAACGCAAATTATTAAAACTTTTCACAGTTCCGCACACCCGAGTGGTAAGGTCACTGATCGGATAATTCGAAAAAAAATTCGTTTGGCCCACAATGCACAATGATATTAAAGAATATTGTCGATCTTGTCTCGATTGCCAGAGGGCAAAAATTTCACGACACACCGCATTGTGTCCGTCTCAAATCATAGCGCCGGAGGAGCGTTTTCGCCACGTCCATATCAACATCGTCGGGCCACTTCCGTTAAGCGGCGGTTACCGTTATTGCCTGACGATGATGGATCGGTTTTCTCGATGTCCCGAGGCCGTGCCGTTAAAAGACATTGAAGCACTCACGATTTTTCGAGCTTTCGTTTCTACATGGGTTTCTCGATTTGGAACACCTGAAACCGTTTCAACGGATCAGGGCGTCCAGTTCGAGTCCCAATTATTTAAAGCCCCGCTTCAACTCACAGGAACACATAGAATACAAACTACCCCCTATCACCCTGCCGCGAATGGCCTTATCGAACGCTGGCATCGAACCTTCAAAGCCGCGATTAAATGTCACGCGAATGCGGAATGGACTTGCGCTCTTTCAATTGTTCTATTGGGGTTGCGTACTAATGTTTTGGACTCCGGAGCGTCCCCCGCGGAGTACGTTTACGGGACCACCCTTAGAGTACCGGGAGAATTCGTCCTTCCTGACGATTTTGCACAAGACAAACCTTTTTTCCTTGATGAGTTCCGTGAGAACATTAAAATGATTAAACCAGTGCCGGTGGAACATCGACATAAAAAGAAATTTTTTTTTTTACAAAAATTTAGCAACTTGCTCCCATGTTTTCTTAAGAAACATTTTGATTATTAAAAACGGCTTAGAGTGCCCTTATTCTGGGCCGCACAAGGTGTTGATACTTAATACTTAATGTTATTAATATTATGATTTGACTGATCTAGTTCCTGATATTTGCATTGTATAACGATTTTGAGTGCTAACATAATTTTATTTATATACTTTTTTTCTGTAAATATTATAATTAATTTTTCTTTTCAGTGAGAGAGTTTCGCGTTTGTAATACGAAAATTTTAACTGCGATTTATCTGTAAATAATGATTTAACTCTCTTTTCTAGTTAATATTTTTTATTTTTAAATTCATACTTTGATTTTATTTTTTTTTCTACGATCGTTAGCACTTAGGGGGAGTTATGTGGGGAATTTTATCCTACACACCTCTTCGCACCTTTTCCGCCGTGGTATATTTGCTTGCGCGCTGAGTCTTGCGCATGTGCGGTTGGTGGTCAAGGCGACGACGTATCTTGAATGTAATTGCCGGTAGATTAGTGAAGTCAGGGACATAGACTAAGTAACAGCATAGCTGTATGTTTGGAGATATTATCAAGACAAATAAATAAGAATTAAATATAGTTTGATTTGTGCCAATTATTGAATACCACTTTTGGGAATCCTTCTTAACCACTTCACTGGCAGGGCGTTCCAAATGGCGTTCCACGCGCCGAGGCCCAGACTGGCAAAAACACCGAAATGGCGTTCCTAAAAAACTCTTTTTTTTAAAGAGTGTACACCACATTTAACTATTGTAAAGCAATATTTCTATAATTTAAACATTAGGGAACAAGATTATCACAACAAAAATTTTAGTGTTTGTGATTTTCAACGTTTTTCCGAACGTTCAAATCGACTATTTTTAATAATTTTCAAGAAATGGCGTTCCACTTTTTTTCAATTTTTACACTATAAAACTTGTATTTTTATTAAAAAAAGATATTTATATTACAATATTATAATATAATAATATAATTATTAATAATATATATAAATATAACATATATAAATAACTATTATTTATTATTATGAATGGTAATATTATACGTATATGTTTTTGCCAGTCTGGGCCTCGGCGCGTGGAACGCCATTTGGAACGCCCTGCCAGTGAAGTGGTTAACCAGTTACCAAATTTCTACAGAAAGCGCGGTTTGCATTACGTGCGTACTCTCAGTTTCTCTCTGTTAGAATTAAATGAATAGCTTAAAAATATAATTTAAATTAGCTTTTAAAATAAAAAAAATTCATTTAAGGATATTGAAAAATTTGTATCAGATACCAATACAGGAAGACTTATCCTTATGCACCATAGAAACAAAGTATTAAACGATGATATTAGGAAAAAGTTAGTAGAAAATGACGATAACTAACTAAAATTTATGGAACATTTATTAAATTATAAAATTGTATTTACTCCAATATTTTTCTCTATAAAATATTTATAAGTTCCTAAATAAAATAAGCAAATTGGAAATATTTAAATTGAAAAATAAATAATAATAATAATAAGATTTTAAATATTTATTCAACAAAAGTTATTGAAGAATTAAATAGTTTATAAGTTTTATAAATTTATAAATTCTGAAAATAATTAAATTTTCTAAACAGTGTATGTGTTAGGATCAAAAGCCTTAAGGGCAGTTCCATACGAAAAGCAAATGTTGGATCACCGATTTTTCTTAAAGTTCGTAATTTTGTAGTACTTAGGGTACTAAATAACTGTGCCAAACAGTTTTGCAAAAAAAAATTTTTTTTGCAAGATATTTAGATATGAAAAATCGGAAACTGAAAAAAATGACTTTTTTTGAGAATTTTTATTTCGAAAACTATTGATTCTACAAGAAAAAGTCATTTATTCAAAATTGTAGAGAAAATGTCAATTTTTTATAATATTAAAAAAAATTTAAGAAAAATTAATTTTTCATAATTTGTTTAAACAATAATTTTTTATTGTTAAAAAAAAAGTGAAGGACATCATGGAATATTCTAGAGAAATTATTTTCTTAAAATTTGAACCTTCCTTAATAAGTGGTTAAATTTTTAAAGAAGTGTTTTTTGGTGTTTTTGATAAAAAAATTTTTGAAGTTTGCGCTACGAGTTTTTGTGCGTTGCGCTAACTAAGCAGCGCCTATATCAGTGTATTTTAAAAGATGATATGACCTTTACTGCTCGCCCCGAATACATTTATTAATCATATACCTATATAATATTATTATAAACAGTTTAACAATATATTTTTAAACATTATTTTTCTTTATTAATGTAAAAAATCTTTTCCTTCACACTTTACCTAGGCTTAGGACTGGCAACATATATTTTATTTTAAATGCTGGCGTGTTTAAAAAATTTGTGTTTAATTATTGCAAAACACTTATGCATTAGAAACAATGTTTGAAAAAAAATTATTAGAAAAATGTTTTAATTTTTTTAAAAATTTTACATACATATTGCAAATAAATTATATAACTGTGAATACAATACCAAAAGAATTTCAATTAATTACATGATGTTTAATATTTGGGAATGGGTGTCGTCGAAATTAGAAACAAGTTTACATTTTATTTCTTTATTTGAAATTGGAACAAAAGAATGGAAACTTCTTGTACCGGTGATTGTTTTACAAGATTTAAATCGTTCAGATATTTCTAATTTTATATTTTGATGGTCTTCAATGGAACAAAAGTCAAACGTAATTGTGTCAAATTTATTTTCCACTAACTGAAAAAATGCTTTAGGAGATGTAATTGGTTCAGTATCTGGTCTTCTTAAACTTTCACGTCGTACAAATCTCTTCACTGTACCACCAAGTCCATCACAAGCATTTTTTCCATGTGAAGTCTCAAAAAAATGCCATTCAGCTGATATATTAAAATCATCGAAATGATATGTTAAATTGATAAAAATTTTTTTATTTTTGTACTGCGATGCTGCACCGTCGGAGAACAAAGTAACAAAGTATAGTTCAGATGAATTTAAAAAAATTTATTATTTCTCCGACGGTGCAGCATCGCAGTACAAAAATAAAAAAATTTTATCAATTTAACACATCATTTCGATGATTTTAATATATCAGCTGAATGGCATTTTTTTGAGACTTCACATGGAAAAAATGCTTGTGATGGACTTGGTGGTACAGTGAAGAGATTTGTACGACGTGAAAGTTTAAGAAGACCAGATACTGAACCAATTACATCTCCTAAAGCATTTTTTCAGTTAGTGGAAAATAAATTTGACACAATTACGTTTGACTTTTGTTCCATTGAAGACCATCAAAATATAAAATTAGAAATATCTGAACGATTTAAATCTTGTAAAACAATCACCGGTACAAGAAGTTTCCATTCTTTTGTTCCAATTTCAAATAAAGAAATAAAATGTAAACTTGTTTCTAATTTCGACGACACCCATTCCCAAATATTAAACATCATGTAATTAATTGAAATTCTTTTGGTATTGTATTCACAGTTATATAATTTATTTGCAATATGTATGTAAAATTTTTAAAAAAATTAAAACATTTTTCTAATAATTTTTTTTTCAAACATTGTTTCTAATGCATAAGTGTTTTGCAATAATTAAACACAAATTTTTTAAACACGCCAGCATTTAAAATAAAATATATGTTGCCAGTCCTAAGCCTGGGTAAAGTGTGAAGGAAAAGATTTTTTACATTAATAAAGAAAAATAATGTTTAAAAATATATTGTTAAACTGTTTATAATAATATTATATAGGTATATGATTAATAAATGTATTCGGGGCGAGCAGTAAAGGTCATATCATCTTTTAAAATACACTGATATAGGCGCTGCTTAGTTAGCGCAACGCACAAAAACTCGTAGCGCAAACTTCAAAAATTTTTTTATCAAAAACACCAAAAAACACTTCTTTAAAAATTTAACCACTTATTAAGGAAGGTTCAAATTTTAAGAAAATAATTTCTCTAGAATATTCCATGATGTCCTTCACTTTTTTTTAACAATAAAAAATTATTGTTTAAACAAATTATGAAAAATTAATTTTTCTTAAATTTTTTTTAATATTATAAAAAATTGACATTTTCTCTACAATTTTGAATAAATGACTTTTTCTTGTAGAATCAATAGTTAAAAAACTAATATGAAACACACGTATACTTTTTGAAACAAAATGTACAAAAAAATTATAGTTTGCCGTCTCGTTTTTTATAATTAGTAGCTAAAGCTTTATTTTATGACGTTATTTATAGCATTTGGCACATGTACGACTATATTTGTGGTAGTAGGTACAGGCTGAGCTAAAAGTATAAGAACTTGAGAGTCAAAGTACAGTACGTTAATCCTCCTGCACATACATTTCAATCAAAAAAAATTTTTTTTATTGTTTTAAGGTATTTGTCGCGTAACTGGTCAGTCTCAAAAGTTTGTATCAGACGACTGTACTTATGAAATGATTTTGAATGCGAGTTTCTGAAAAACTTTTGCGCACGTACAGTCTCACGAGTTTCACACACGAAAGTTTTCAATGTATAATCATAACATCAATCATGGAAAACTATTTTGGCAACATCGCAAGTTTGGAACATGTCCATCTTTAAAATTTTGTGCCGAAATTAACAGATGAGCCGTAGTATTTAACCAGCGTTGTTGTCACGTTTACAAATTCGCATCTCCTTTAAAACAAATGTTTTAATAATTTTTTAAGTTTGTCATTAAATATCTTTTAAATGAAACGGTCGAAATTTTTTATATTTTTTATAAAAGTTCATTTTAGTTCAATAAATACACTGAGAAAAAAGAGGGCACGTTGCAGCACATTTTCGATTAAAGTTACGCGACTCAGCCCTGAGTTCCGCTGCACACTTTTCTAGGGCGCGTAGCGCGCCCCAGACTTGAAGTTTTTTGAAAGAAGTGTGTAACACGCTCGTCTGGGGAGCGCTACGTGCCCCACAAGTGTTGTAGCAGAACTCAGGGCTGAGTCGCGCAACAATACTCGAAAATGTGCTGCAACGCGCCCTCTTTTTTCTCAGTGTAACACTTTAGTTTTTCTTCAAAATCTGACGATTAGTATAAGTGCAAACATTAAAAATCTGTAATAAACTCATGCTTTCCATATACCGCACATGTTAAAGATCGAAACTTTGATTTCAGAAATTATTTTAAAAAATTTGTTGGGCGAATATATTCGGCTTTATGCGCAGGAGGGCTAAATAGGATTACGAAGCAAGAAACTTTTGACTCCGATTACAAGGGATGTGATACTTTAAGCAAATAAATGTTTGTAAAAATAAATATTTTCAATGAAAACATTTAGAATAGAATGGTATTTGTATTTAATATAATTAATTAGACATGACGAAAAAATAGTTTAAAGCGAACAAAAAAAGAAACAAGGAATAAAGGACTGCAGCGAAATATGGTATCTGTGGTGAAACTTAAGGGAGACTTTTAGAAAATGTACGAAAAATTAGCAGTGTTTCACCCCATTCCACTCTACGATAAGTATATTACTTAGTACCATTTATTTCAAGTTAGACGCTGTTATTTCACCTAGTATGGATATCGAGATCTCTGACCCCCCAAAAGTGAGGCATATTGTTAGATAGTATTTGAAGAGGATTTCGTCAAAGTTTTGTATAAAAATATTAAGAATTGTGCCACTGACAATGCATTTTTGAGATGCTTTCCAAAAAACATGATTTCCGGTGAGCATTATCATTAATTTTGTCCGGCCTCAACGTTTTTCTTTTTTTAAAATTTTTAGCGACTAAATGAAGCAAATATAGTTTTCATTTAAAAAATCAGTCATTTTGTGGCTGTATCTTGGGAAAAAATGAATAAAAAAAGTTGAGGTCGGGCAAAATTATTCTTTTAACCAAATTCACTTCATTTTTTGATTATGTTATGATTATCTGTTTATTTATGTTTATGTGTTAATTTATGATGTTCACAATTATCCTGAGCGGCTGATTTTCAGTGTACTTGTTTAGCTAAATTAATAAAGTGTATTTTGTGAAAAAAATTTTGATTGATGAACTTGAAGGTAAAATCTTACTCACTTTTATCATAATACATAAATTTGCGTTTCAGCAGCATCCAGATTTCGAGCCTTGAATTCCAGAAGTTTCAACAGAACGACCTTGATCAAGTTTCAGTTTGCTTGCCGTATCGCTGACAGCGCTTGAAGGTGGACCTACTCGCTGTTTAATTTCTGCTGCCATTGTCATGAAAGCTTGCTCTACGTTCATGGCATTTTTTGCGGATGTTTCGAGGAACGGAATGCCAAGTTGTTCTGCGTAATCCTGAAAAATATATATACATTATATCTTTCTCATTTCATTCCTTTTATAAGACTTATTGTTAGTCACATTTTATTAATTATATATTAAATTGAGTTTAAAGCAAGTCTAAGTATGTTAAAAATTATTTAAGATTTTAAGAGTAATGTTAATTTCAAGACAATATTAAGAATTAAAATTTTTTTTTGATATTTTATTTAAAAATTAACCAAACAGTTTTAAGGCCTGCTTCTTCCGTAATTTTAAGCTTTCTTTTTTTAATTTAGCTTTTCATGTCTTGAAGCAAAAAATTATACTTAATACTTAATTAAATGAATTTTAATTGAGGGTATGAAATGGATAACTGCCTGCTACGCATTATTGAAAAGGACTATACTAGTCAGACAACAGTGAGAGGCCTAGAGGCGCTCATTGCTGTCTGACTGGTATAGTCCCTTCATAACTGCTTGCGTTCTAGGCCCTCAATAATACTCAATATATTTTAGAAAATAAACGATTTTTAAAGAGTTTTAAAAAATCAGTGAGAGAAGCAGGCGCCACACCGAAAAAACCTAGTCTCATAATGAGTAGCGTACGCTACTCATTTTGAGTTGCAACAAAAATGAGACTCTTAGGTGGCGCCACGTTCTATGGCGTTTAACATAGTCTCATTTTGAGATGCAACAAAAATGAGACTGGGTTTTTTGTGTGCAAGCGCCTACATCCTAGAGTTCCGTGGCCTAAAATGACAAAAAAATCAATAATAAAATGTACAGACGATTATTCTGCAGTCCAACGTAAGAAGACACATAAGCACCAATGTCGCTTAGGTGTTTATTCTCATGTTTACACTATACGAATTTTGCCTTAAGCGACAATGGCGCTTATGCCTCTTCTTAGATTGGACGGCAGTATTTAACTCTTTTTGTCCTAAAGAGCAAACAACTTTTTTTAATTACCTTACCGGCTAAAATTGAGAGACCACTTTCAAAAAAGGAATTAAAAACATGACACCCTTTAAGCATTGATAACTTCGTTAAATATTAATGTAGAAAGATTTAAAAAACAGTTTTGGAAAGATTATTAAATTTGCCGTTAAATGTTTCTATGTTTAAGACTTATTGAAACATATAATCGGAGATATAAAGTAATTAACCCTCAGGGTACTGACTATAAAAATGTAACGTTCCGTACTGACATGGGTTAGCGTAACCCAGCAACTTTGATCGCCTGTATCTTGGGCTGTAATTGAAGAATTTAAACTCTTTTTTTTTAATTTTGTTAAAAATTTCCCCAGGAATATGCCGGATTTTTTGGATTGGTGATATTTTTTATTTATAAAAGTTATTGTTAAAAATACATATGGTTTTCAAAAAATTTTCATAAAAAAAATATTTTTTTCAAAAGCTCGTATTTTTATGAAAAAAAAGATAAAATCATTTTATATAGGTGTTTTGGAAAGGTGAAAAGTTGATCTTTAAGATAGCGTTAGCCGTTTTTTAATTAATCTTAAAAAGTATATTTTTTTAGATTTGAAAATGCTCTATTTTTGAAATAATAAAAATGTCAATAAATTCATTAAAAATATCGTGAGATTTCTTTTTTATAATGCAGGAAATATTTACTACGGAAAAAAATTTAATAATTATAACAAAGAAACACCAGGAATTGCTCAAAAATATTTTTATTTTTTCATTGACATGAAAATCTCAGAAGTATACAAAAATTAAATTTTACTTTGCGCTTTCGCAGCAAAGCTTGGCAAGAGTGCGAAAAATCCTTTTTTAAAACAAAAAGATAAACAAAATTTACATAAAGCCTTCTGCTTTACACTTTATGAACTTTTTAATTTAATTTATAAGTAATTTTCGATTAATTTAATGAGATTCTACGATTCAGAAAAACATGGATTTTATAACAAATCGTACTGACTGGGTGTATTGTACCCGAATACAAATTTCAATATTTCGCAGATTGAACAGCAAGTGCCGACTGGCTCTGACAAATCAGCTACTTTCGGTCCTAACCTCGAAGTTTTTCCCCCCTTGGTCCGAGCCGCCACCAACGATTTGTTTAGAAATGGCGAAACTTTCAAAATTCGCCTGGGTTACGCTAACCCAGTCAGTACCCTGAGGGTTAAGATAGGCGTAATTTTAATTATAAGTGAATTTTCATTGTCTAACTTTGATAGGCTGCAACTTTTTGAAAAGGGCTAAGAAAATAAATTCATAAAACTTAATTAAGGGGGGATTCACAATCGTCAATTTCCTGAAAAGTGCCATTTTTCAAAACTAAGATTGAAAAATACATTTTTGCGTAAAAAAGTGTCAATTTTGGTCTAAAAAAAATTTGGAAAAGTACTAGTCGATGGGAAATTTTTCAAAGAATCCAATGCCGTTGGAATTTTTGAGAAATTTCTAAACGCATGTGCAGTAGATTAAAAAAAACTGTTTTTTTTAATTTATAACTCAAAAACACCTTTTTCGATTTGGCTCAAATTTTCAGAAAACATAGTTGAAAAGCCATACTTTAATGTGATTATTCCGAAAATCTGGGTATTTTGAGTTTTTAACCATATCTTTGCAAAAATAGTGAAATAATTTGACTTTTTTCAACGTTTTATTACCGTTTTTGCCTTTTTGTGCCCATACGTAGGTATATAGAAAAAATCTGAGCCCAAATTCACAATCCTCGGAAAATTTCCAATCAGTTTTCTGTATTGAAACTTATTTTTTTTTTATTTTAGACAAATTTTAATAGCAAAAACAAATACATGTTATAATTAAGAGTATTCCAAATATGAGAATTTTTGTTAAATGCATTTTTGATGTTTGCTTTTTATCTTTTTATTATTAATTTTTGTGGAAGGATATTTTCTACAACGAATTATAAAACAACATTTTTTCTTTTTTTGTAATATAAAGTTAATAGTTTAATTTTTACAATTACAAACTCATTGGTTTCTGATAAACTGGTCTAACAAATCCTTTTGCAAATATTCATTAAATAATTTAACAACAAATTGTTTATTGAATAACTATGGAAGTATTTACTAAATATTGACTTTTATTAAATCTATGATATTTTTGTGAAAATTAAAGTTTTTGAATTTAATAGGGTGAATTCCCCAGTGAATGAACACTTGGCGAAAAAGATAAATAACTAAGGTTAAAAACTATTGTCTAATATAAAAATTGGAAATTAATAATTTAAATGATTCCTTTTATCAAGTTATGCAAAAATTATAAACAGTTATATTACAATTTTTTTATAATAAAATAAATTTTAAAGAACTTGCTGTTTTTGTGATCTAGGGGAAGAATTTTAATTACATGATAGAGAGTGCATCAAAAATTGAAACGTTTTTTTTAAATAAAATTATTTAATAAAACATCCAAAATATGGTATCAAAAAAATTTTGAACCTTCAAAGTTTTATTTTAAAAATTTTTTACAAATAAATATTGATATAATTAAGTTTTAACCTGTTCAATCACTGGTAAATTTTTATATCAATGTTTTCGGAATAATCACATTAAAGTATGCCTTTTCAACTATGTTTCTTTAAAATTTGAGCCAAATCGCAAAAGGTGTTTTGAGTTATAAATTTTTTTGAAAAAAAACAGTTTTTTAATCTACTGCGCATGCGTTTATAAATTTCTCAAAAATTCCAACGGCATTGGATTCTTTGGAAAATTTCCCATCGACTAGTACTTTTTCAAATTTTTTTAGACCAAAATAGACACTTTTTCACACAAATATGGATTTTTTAATCTTAGTTTTGAAAAATGGCACTTTTCAGGAAATTGACGATTGTGAGCGTTCTTTATGACATAGGAACTTGAAATTTTTGCTAGTTCACTATATTTTAAGATAGAATACGCCTAAAAACATTAAAGGGCCAGTCCCATGTGAGCTTGAAAACGGAAAACGTTTAGCCAATAACAACTTCCAATTCAATGGGAATCATTCTAAAAGAAAATTCTTATTGGTTGAACGTTTTCCGTTTCACGCTGACATGGGACGGCACCTTAGGACAAATCGGTAACTTCTCACGTACAACTGTGTGATTTACTCGTGGAATCCCCCAATAATTAAATAATTATTTGTCATATTTTAAAATTTAAATAATAAATAATTAGTTATGTTAAATTAAATAAATTATTAATAATTAATTAATTTTTAAATTTATTAACATATATTAAAAAAGTGTTAATTATAATAATGTTAACAAATTTTTAAAATATTATAAACTGAAAATATGAAAATTAATTATTTAATTATTGTTAACTTAAATTCTTCAAAATATTAAAAGTATTATACAAAAAGAAAATATAAAAGAATATTAACAACATTATATATGTGTTATACGAAAAATAAAGTAGGGGAGAGTCACTACGGTCGGGACACTTTTTGACTTGTGCCCATAACTTCTGTTCTAGGCCGAATTTCACGTTTTCTGACATATGGTTGGAAAGATCTGCTAAAGTGGAATGTTTCTTCTGTACATCAGAAAATGTCTGGACAAAAATTGGAAAAGTTATAAACATTTAAAAAAAGAAAAAAATGTCGTTACGGTCGATCCAGGTCTTTACGGTCAGGCCACCGTAGAAAATCAATGTGAAATGAAGGAATATTTCTAAAAATGGACCGTAAATTACAGAAGAATGCTGAAATGCACTTGAAAATGGAAAATAGGAAATATAAAATTCATGTAAAAATTAATCTAAAAACGTTCTTAGTATACGAAACGTTTACAATACGTTATCGAAGGAGATGTGAAATGAGACTTTTTAAAATGTTTTACGAACGTTTTTCGACAATGAATATATTTTTTCCACTGTAAAATGACGTTCTTCACACATCTCTACCATAAACAAATGAATGTCCGATGTTAGAACGCACCATAATTGTAAAATTATGTGTCCCAACCTGCACGATATAAAGTGACCCGACCGTAAGTTTCAAGTCGTTTTGATTTTTTTAGCACACAGACATAAACGCACAAT
This sequence comes from Leptopilina myrica (nomen nudum), assembly GCA_032872475.1. Lineage (NCBI taxonomy): Eukaryota > Metazoa > Arthropoda > Insecta > Hymenoptera > Figitidae > Leptopilina > Leptopilina myrica (nomen nudum). Next base: position 12,584,419 of record CM065462.1, on the reverse strand, counting down.
ATAAAAACCAAATATCATACTAAAGTATTAAAGCACTCTCTAATGAATAAATTTCATCATCTTACTTTATTGTTTGCATCTTCCCTTTTGTTTAATTAATCTTTCTCGACATTATGTAAAAGTTTTGCTTCAAAAATTCACCATACATTTACTTTTTACGTTTATACTGCTCGCGTACTTCATTGGAACATAATGAAAATGACGTGAATAGTTTTCTACCATCACTAACAAGTATTTACATGCAATGGTAAATGGCACTAGTTTGTTACAACTAAGAAACCCGAGGTGGCCCAACCGTAAATGTGGCCCGACCGTAGTGACTCTCCCCTATAAAATTCCTTTTTTTTAAATTGCTAAATTCACATATTTTTCTTAATAAATTAAAAAATGTGTTAATTTTATAGAGATTTGATAACCAATTATAGTTAAAAAATGTTATTTTAAAAACTAAAATATTTTGTATAACTTTTAAAAAAATGATTTTTTTTACATTAATATTCAGTATATTGACATTTCTCACAAGAGCAGTTTTAATCTTCTCAGTTAGTATATAAAGAAACTCAATTCTTTCATCTACAAGTGCGAGTTATATTGTATATGCGTTGCGTCAGAATTCGTTTATATGTATGCATATTTCCGTTAAGTTAGTGTCAGAATAAAATAAGTCAATCAAAGCGAACCATTCCCAGTGTGCAAAGTTACAGAATAATTCTGTAACTATTCCAGAACAAAAAAGAACATGTTCTGTAACTAGTGAGGAACAGGCAGGTCAAAATGTCGTCCCCCTGGAGGCACAAAATAGGAACAAAAGTCTGTAACAATTCTAGAACAAAACTAGAACATTGTTTTAGAACAAATATATAACAATTCTATAACAAAAACGATTTATCATAAATAATACCCAAGCAGAAATTTAATAGTTGCATAGAACAAATAAATGTTTATAAGTATAAATAAAAATATGAATAATTAATAGAATATCTTTTTTTGCAATAAGTTTAAAAAAAAAAAAATTTATTTTCTTTAATAATTTAAACAGACTATCTTATTTATTTAAATTAATGACTAAATTATTATTATAATTGTTAATAATTATTTGAACTTATACTTTATATAACAATATTCAGAATTATACACAGAACACTTAAAACTAAGAATGAAAAATTCCGCACGCACGGGGGATCGAAACCTAGACCTAGAGGACACAAGTCGAATACGCATACCGCATAGCCACGCAAGCTTGGAAGTGATTTTACTTCAACTTCCTTTTGAATTGAGGGACCGTTATGTGCAGCGCTAAAATTATAAATTAAAATGTAACATACTTATTAAAAAAATAACTATATTTGAGGCACTCTAGGCCAAATCGGAAATTATTTTGCTTTTGCATCAAAAATTGATCAAATTGGACGTTTTTATAATGAAAAGTTTTGTTTTCACACGTAGTTTTTAATAAAAATATTTTTTTAAATTTTTTAAATAAAATTTCATTTTCAATAATGTATGTTTCAATGAATTTTTTTCAAATTTTTTGTAAGAATATTGCACTAAATTAACATGTTTTAAGCCTTGTCTGATCGTGGGCCTACAATCGGGCCCATATATATATATATATATATATTTTATTTTATTTCAAAGAATAATATATAATTATGCTACAAATAATAACAAATTTTAATTAATTAGTTAATATTAATCATTTATTATTGTATTTTTATGATATACCTATTAATTAATAATTGATAATAAATTAATTAAATATTTGATGTTATTCTTGGTGAATAATGTTTTTAAAAATTTTGAAAATTTATGCAAGCTGACAGTGAAAAATTATTTAATTTTTCACGAATTATCGATACGAGTCTTTCTAAGTATCTAAATTCAAAAGATTTTTTGTAATTCATGCAAAAACGCAGCTGCACTATACACGGAAAGAAAGTTATTATATTAGAAGTATTAAACTTTAATAAAAATTATACTTTATTTAGTAAAGTTATATCAAATATCGAAAACTTTTAACAAATTTTAATATAACTTTACTAAATTTTATATAGGTACGTTTTGTTAAAATTTTACAGTAAAAAGAAAGTCTTATTTTAAAGCAGGAAAGCAGCCTTAAATTAAGATACAACATTTTTGTATCCTTTAACATTATAGCAGACAGTGCTGAATTTAAGACCGATCTTAAAATAAGATTTACTGTGTAAGTTTTGTTGATAACAAAATTTTCCTTTGTCGCATTTTGTCCTACACTTGTAAAATACTTTTATAAAATTTAATAATAACATTTTTCCGTGTAGTGAAAATAAACACGAGTTTATAGTGAAAGAACAGTTATATTAAATTTTTGTAACAGTGTTCTAGAACACTGTAGGAACAATGTAACATCAAAATTCTATAACTAATTTGGAACAAATGTTACATGTCTGTTATAGAACAAATACAGAACAATTGTTCCAGAACAAATTTAGAACAAAGCTCTAGAACTGTTCTATAATAAAATTGTAACACTTATTCTAGAACACTGTTCTTTTTTTGGTCTAGAACAGTTATAGTACGTGCACACTGGGTTGCGTTGTAGAGTGCTGTCACATGTGTCGAACCAATCATCTACCTCCTATAGAAGATGAGAAAAAATGGTCTTGAGAGCTCATTATTTTTTAAAGAAATTCTTTTTTCTGCTTTATTCGTTTTTTTCTCCATGAATATTTTTTTTCGTGGCGCATGCGCTTCAGGCTAAACATTTTACAAAACTCTTGAATTAGAACGTCCAACCGATCATTTGTGAATTCCATAGAATTTTTTTTTGAGTTTTCGAGAAACACAGTCATCATATATTACTATTGATTCTGTTTTATCTTATACTAAACTCCTCTCCGTATTCACTATACCAAAATTAGTTTCGTAAAATGTACTAAATTAATTTTTTCCGTGTACTGATATTTTAAATTCTTTAAAATATTTTTTTTAAAGAAATTTTATTAATGAATCGAGCAAACGAGCCGGACGAGGAAACAGTTGAATCACTGCATTGAAAATCTTTTGTGCATGGTTAAAATCATATACTTATAACTTTAATACCAAACGAAGCTGAAGTCCAAAACGTTTTTAAAAACGAAAAATCAAAAAATAATTTTTTTAAAATTAAATTCATCTCAAATTTTCATGTGTCTTAATTTTTAAGAAATTAATTGTCACTAAGGATACAATAATGAAAAAATAACATGGTTTAGAATCAAAAATAAAAATACCGTAGGATTAATTTTTGTTTTCGTTTTTAAAAACATTGTGGACTTCAGCCTCATAAAACCAATGCATAGATTAAAGTTTCTTTACTCTTATTTTAAAGCTGAAAATACAAGCTTTCATTTAGTATAAATGTCAAATTTTTCTGAACACTTTTCAAAAAGTCGCAGCCTATCAAAGTTGGACAATAAGGACAATAAAAATTCACTAATAATAAAAATTACACCCATCTTTATTACTTCATATCTCCGATTATATTTTTCAATAAGTCTTAATCATAGAATCGTTTAACGGTAAATTTTATAATCTTTCCAAAACTGTCTTTAAAATCTTATCAATATTTAAGGGATGTCATGTTTTTAATGACTTTTGCAAGTGTTCTCAATTTCGATTGGTAGTGTAATTGTTTTTTGGGAACTTCTAATGAATCAAATGGTTCTTCTAGAACTTTCGAGTACTTTCATGTTACCCATGTACCCAAGCAATGGTTGTCATGGAAACCACTACCATAGCAACGGTTGCCTTGGAAACCGTCTAAAGTCTTATATATTGTGTCTTAAGACTAAAGACGTAAAAACTACGAACGTATACCGAAGTCTCGCTATAATGGTGTCGGCCCTTGTCCACGAAACCCTAAAAAGAGGCCTTCGCATGATTCTCACTGGTAGCATACAATTTAAAATCTTAAAGTTTACAATTTCTTTGTAACAGGTTCCAAACGAAACTTATCATGTTACCAAAATATTGTTTCCTCTTCGTAAGACTTAATTTATTTATTTAAAAATAAATTTTAATTAATATTTTATCCATTACAAGATCAAATTTAAAATTACTGGGAATGGTTTATTTATTAATGTATAACATTTAAAATTAGTTGTAAAAAATATGTTACTTTACCTTCGCTGTTGCAAATTCAATAACTTTCTTGGTGTGCAAATCACTTTTGTTGCCAACCAAAAGCTTGTTTACATTATCACAGGCATAACGTTCAATTTCCTCGAGCCACTGCTTAACATTATTGAATGTTTCTTGATCCGTACAGTCATAAACGACAATTATACCATGGGCACCCCGATAGTAAGAACTTGTTATCGTCCTAAATCGCTCCTGTCCCGCCGTATCCCAAATTTGTAATTTTATCGTTTTACCATCGAGTTCAATTGTCCGAATTTTAAAGTCCACTCCAATAGTACTTATATAACTCTCAGTGTAAGTGTCGTCAGCAAATCTTAAGAGAAGACATGATTTTCCAACTCCAGAATCTCCAATTAGGAGAAGTTTGAACAAATAATCGCTAGAAAAAACAATAAAGTTTTACTAAAAACTTTTAATTTAAATTTATACATTTAAATTACATACGCGGGAAATTCGATTCAAGCTTTTGGTTTTCAGCAGTAGTAATTTAGATTTCATTCCCAAAATTATCTACCTTTGCGGCTCCAGGATAAAAAACAGGGAAATGAGTGGTACACGGAAAAACTTTGTATACTAGTTCCTGTTAAACTCACAATGTATTTTTAGCAGGGGATGTATGTTTAGCAGTGTCGTGCCTAGGCACGACACGAAGTTCGCTTGGTGATTCGTGCCGTGCCTAGACACGACACAAAGTTCGCTTGGTAATTCGTGCTGTGCATAGACACGACACAAATAAATTTAATAATTCGTGTCGTGTCAAGGCACGTTTTAAAGACACGCATGAAATACTGTGTAAAATCTTGCAAGCGTTATTTTTTTTAGGCACGACATGAATTTTGAAACGAATTTTGTATCCTGCCTTGACACGACACGAATTAACAAGCGTACTTTTGTGTCGTGCCTAGGCACGGCACGAATCACCAAGCGAACTCCGTGTCGTGCCTAGGTACGACACGGGCACGGCATGAGTTTTTCGTGAAAGACCCTGATTTTTAGTAAACTGACTACTAAAGTGGGGAAAAAGTGGTCACTAGACGAGATTTATAATTTAATAGAAGTTTTTTTAATACTATATGATCTCTTTTTTTGTAATATTTAGTAGTCAAGTTATGAGAAACTCGCCTATGATATACGAAAGAAAGTAGATATAGAAAAAGTGAATGCCAAAAATGTATTATCTATATTCGAAAGAATGATATTTTCTTCGCGCCGCGTTTACAATTTAGTAGTCAAACGATCAAAACTGCACGCATGCAAACGAGCACCGCTGTTCGTGTATACATAACCACTCAATCTCATATACATGTGCTCAAGTCAAATGGCTGCTGTCATTCCACTTGGTTCTCTTTTAATAACACAGGCCAACAAAATTTTGTGGCCTAACCAATAGAAGCTGATTTTTATAGGATTTTGTCCATAGAATACGAATTTGACCTTGAAAATATTGAATTGGCTCCAGTTTTTAATCAATTTACGTTTCATTATACAAAATATGCATTTTTGGCATTTTTTGAATGATTGTACAACAATACACAGAAACAGTAAATTTGTCCGCATAACACCAATTGAAAGCTTAAACACTGCTCTTGAATATCCAAAAACAAAAAATGTAATTTATGTACACTTTAACCTATAATGTCCAAAAAAACATACGCTGTTCCATAAACGTATTAAAATTAATATTACAAGTGGCGGACCAAATTTTTAAAGATAATTTATGCCTTTTATGATAAAAATTTAAAAATTTTTAAAAATTCTGCCATATTGGATTCGACATTTTGAATATTAAAATCTAAATACAGATCAGTAAGCAGCGACCATAAAAACCCCTAGAGAGACTAATTGTTATATAAATTACCTTACATGGTCAAAAGTACTGTTGTTTTCAATATGCTTGTGGAACAGCGAATGTCTCTTTTGACATTACAGGTTAAAGTGTACATAAATTACATTTTTTGTTTTTGGATATTGAAGAGCAGTGTTTAAACTTTCATTTTGTGCTATGCGGACAGATTTACTGATTCGGTGTATTGTTGTACATTCATTCAAAAAATGCTAAAAATGCATATTTTGTATATTGAAACGTAAATTGGTTAAAAACTAGAGCCAATCCAATATTTTCAAGGTCAGATTCGTATTCTACGGACAAAATTCTGTAAGAATCGGTAGTAATATTTTAGGCAACATGCAGTTGATTAAAATTTGTCGGCCTGTGTAATTTAATAATGTGAATTTTTTAATAATAATAAATTGAAATGTTTCTTTTAAATACATATAAAGAAAACTTATTCTGATTTCATAGTTTTTAACTTAAAATTATTTAATTTAATCTTTTTTTAAATATTTTTCATAATATATGCAAGAAATAAACTTTTAAGTTAATAAAAAATATTTATTCTGAATGTTAGCTATAAATTTCTACAAAGAATAAAAATTTAATCAAAAGGATAAATAATTTTACGAAATAATAATGATAATTCTGTTCATTTCAAAAATTGACCTTATTAATTTTAAATATAATTGATTTTGTGAATTTTATTTAACAAACAAATATTATTTAATACAGCATTTAACAAATTTTCTCCCAAGTGTCAATACAATGTTTTGGATTAGTATAAAAGAACAGTGACTTACTTTCTTGCTATGAATTGTATATGCGTTCCGTCGATTAAAGTGTGCGTTACTTTATCAGTATGTTAGGCATTAGATTAGGTTGCGTTCAAATAAGTTATCAATCTTCATAGGTAAAATAGATTTCTACCTGACTTATTAGTATGAGATGGCGACAGTCTGCCCCTGTCACTGACATTCGACATTGTTTTTTAGTGAAATCATGAATTTTAAATTATCATCAACTGACTACTAAATTTAAAAAGTCTGGTTCTGTTCCGTGTTTTAATAGTCAGACTACGAAATATTGATACCGTTGCAGTTTTTCCCCACTTTACTAGTCAATTTACTAAAAACACATAGTGAGTTTATCACGAACTAGTATACAAAGTTTCTCCGTGTAAAAGGATTAAAGCACGTCAGTAGGCTCGGAACAAAGCGGACTAAACATATTGATAGGCGCTTCTCGGCGGAGTCCAAAACAAGCCTACCCTGGCTTTACCCTGGTTTACCAAATGTCTACCCACGTAGGTGTACATTTGGGAAACATTTTGTAAAAAGCTTTATAAGTCTATTAATAGAAATTGAACATTTAAAGAGTAAAATTGTGCAAAGACTTTTACAAAGAAAGCTCTAAATAATTAATACTTAACTTAAATGTGTAAGGATTTTACTGCGATATTATAGCAATGTTAATTTTCATATTTTCTCTGTAAACACGTTATAAATTAGGGGAAAACAATTTATAATGTTAAAAAAACTTAATAATATTAATTATGTCTATTAATATGACTAATTAAAGAATAATCCAAAGTTCAAAATAAAGTCAATTAAATTTAGGGGGCCATATGAGTCTGTTTTTTTTAAATCGATCACGAATATTTTTTAGCGGACGTTGCAGACAAAAAATAATGGGGTGAAAACACGTTTTTCTTTCAAATAGCCGCCGTTTTAATGCCCTTTTTTAAAAATCGGAAACTCATATGGTCCCCCCAAGAAGGCTAGAGACAGGAGGTCTCTAGCCTAACCTACAAATACAATATGAAAAAATTGTCGTTGGTTTTCAGTGTTGTGTTTATCTTTTTTCTTGACTCGTTGTCGGCATTTTATAAATATTTTAATAACACCAAATTAATGCACTTAATTCACTAATCACTTGAATCATATATATATATATATATATATATATGTAATACATGTATCCGTTTTGATACATGCACGTTGTGTCTCAATTGCACATCAAAGTTAAACTCAAATTAAAAGCATATATCCATGTGTGACTCACACGGTATAGAAAAATTTGAATGTGTGAGTGATGTGCAGAAGCATCGCGTCGACGACTTTTCGAAACAAAACGCCTGGTTAATAGCAGGCTCCTGACTCATCCCCACTACCGAAGTTTTACCTCCTGTCTCTAGCCTTCAGGCCAACGCAGAATAGAATCTTTAACCGGAACCGCAATCGTAAGCGTAACCGTAAGAATGAGTTAAAGAAGGATAGGTATATTGTTTATCCTTCTTTAACTCATTCTTACGGTTAAGGTACCGTCCCATGTCAGCGTGAAACGGGAAACGGAAAACGTTCAACCAATAAGAATTTTCTTTTAGAATGATTTCCATTGAATCGGAAGTTGCTATTGGCTAAACGTTTTCCGTTTTCCGTTTTCACGCTCACATGGGACTGGCCCTTTACGCTTACGATTGCGGTTCCGGTTAAAGATTCTATTCTGCGTTGGCCTTTCTTGGGTCCCCCAAATGTAATCTATTTTAAGAATATTTTTGATTTTTTGTTTACAGATCAGTAAAAAAGGCTGTGGTATTCCCCGAGCAAGAACACCTCTGCTGTTTGAGCTTCGTTTATGGAAACCTGGAGCCGCCATTTATTATTTACTTACTTTTAAATTCAAAAATAAACCTTATTTGTATGATAATAAAAGCCGCAAAAAGTTTTTCCGAAATTCATTTATTTCCTATCTAAAGAAAATTCCTGAAATTGAGGAATTTTTAAGGCCTGAGAGGGAGAATCTGGCCTTAATTAAATTATAATTATTGTTCTTTAAGTAGTCATATTAATAGATATAATTAATTATTTTAAGATTTTTTAACAATAGAAATTGTTTTCCCCTAATTTACAACGTGTTTACAAAGAAAATATGAAAATTAATATTGCTATAATATCGCAGTGAAATCATCATACATTTAAGTTATGTATAATTAATGATTTAAAGCTTTCTTTGTAAAAGTCTTTGCACAATTTTACTCTCTAAATGTTCCTTTACAATTTCCAATAGTTTTTGCATCAAATTCTATCTATTAACAGATTTATAAAGCCGTTTACCAAATGTTTCTCAAATGTACACCCGTTTCTGCTACGCATAGAGTGAAGTCTCCTTATTATTACTTCGTGAGTGCAGGCAACGAGAACAGACCTAATGCTTGGTGTAAAGGATGGTTGTGGTTGACGTCAGTGTCGTACTAGTGACTCCCAAGTTGAGTGTTCGTTCATTCGGTGCCCCGTATTTGTGACTTTTTTTTAATAAATTACCATTTTGTTAGATTTCCATTACGTTTCTTTGTTTATCTTCTTCACATTATTTAGTGAAAAATTTGTTTATACTCTTTAAAACTTTAAGAAAAACACATTTAAGCTAAGCGCTCATGTGTAAACAACTTAATACGAGCCTACTTGTTTACAATTTTGAGCGATAAATATCTCATCGATCAAGTCCAGCACAGCACATAGCACTGGACTCGATTGACGAATTTCTAAAAACTGTTTGGGAATGAATCTAAGGACTCGCACAGAACAGTCCACGTTTTAAGTAAACATTGATACAAAGTTTACAACAATTGAGTAGCAAAATTAAAATAAATGCAAATAATGATTGTAATTAATTCTTTGCACATTTGAATTAATTACTGAATTTGATTGTGCTTGCTGAAAGGAGAGTATTAGCGTTTACTAAGGTATTTAGCATTGATATTCAATGAAAATCGTTACTAAACTTTTTTGGGGTAGGGAACTAAAATTTAATATTTCTTCCTACGATAGAATAAATCATTCAAATTGTTTTATATTTAGTCCGAAATCTGAATTTTTATTTTTCTCCATGTAGTTTATTTGTGCAAAAATGCTTTGGGTTTCTAAAAATTGGCCCAAACGAAAATGATCTTATTAAATAAGAACGTCTCTTCTTAATTATATACTTAAGAAATAGAACAAATGAATATTCCCCAATATTCATAAATAACCAAACTGCCATTTAACAGATAAGTATAAAACAATTGAAATTTAAAAACCAGTGTTAATGTTTGGGTTAATTTATTAACTAAATTAATATTTTAGGTTAAAAAAATTTAATTTAGTTTATAAATTAACCAAAACATTAACATTGGTAATAAGAATAATTTTTAAAAATGTTTATTTTTAATATTTTTTAAGGAGATTTTTTAATAAGATGACTTAAGATCTTGATCAGGGTGTCTAGTACTTCGCAATATAAAATTCCCCGGGTTTTCCGGTATGCAAATCATTTTTCCACAAAATTTAAAATTAAAATAGTACCGTAAAATTAATCGTAATATTTGTGAAACTTTATAAAAAGAGTTACTTAATGAGGTCCTCCTGGTAATTTAGTACTAAAGCGATCAAAACTGAACGCGTAAAAACGAGCAACGCTGTTCGTGTAGTCACACATAAACACTCAATCTCCTAAACATATGTGTCGAGTTAAATGGCAGCCGTCAATTCACCTGATTCTTTTTCAGTAAATTAATAATTAATTATACGAAGAAAAGTGCATATTAAAAATCTTAATATACTAAATATTAAGAAAAAGATGCTAATTCATATTATCTATGTGTTATGGTTTAATGTTTCAGATGTTAAAAAGTATAATCTACAAATGTGAGGTTATGTTTGAACAAGTCTTTTAAATTTGAACAAGATGTTTATATATTTCAGTCACAGATATTGCCAATTAATAATTTCCTAAGTATAATTGTTTTTTAATTAAATTTAAATTGTTTTCAATATTTAAATTATATTTAAGAGGATTTTTCTAAATTTCTTAATAATAGGGGAGACTGGGGCGAAAAGTTAAACTGCCAAAACCGTTAAAATTCATTATCTTTCGAACGGGAATAGTTAGAGCATTGTAATTTTAATTATAGAAGGGTATTATCACCCTAAATAAATGTACGGAGTTGTGTGCAATTCTGTTAATTTTTGTGGTGTCTATATTGAAAGTTTTTTTTCAACCTACTTTTGAAAATTTTTTCGAAAAAGAAAATATCAACTTTTAAGTATATTTTTTGCATTTATCCTCACCGCGATTTTTTTACTTCATTATTTGGGTCCCCTGAAGAGATACCTAAAGGTATTTGCTAAATATCTTTAGTCAGATTTTTTATATTTGTTGTTAAAGCCAAAAACGCACCCTGGGGCGAAAAGTTAAATGTATTTTTAGATGTATTTAAATTTTTTTTATTTTTCGTTTTTTTGGGTTTATTTGTTTAAAAATTATTTATTTAACATTGGGCAAGTAGTCTGTCAAAAAAGAAGACCGTTCACATGAAATAAACAAAAAAAAATTTATTTTTTTTGAAATTTCAATTTTTTAACTTTACAACTATTCTAAAGATTTTGTTAAATTAACAAAGATCTTTTATTTACTAAATTACTTGTTCACGTATACTTTAACTTATCTAATACTTATCACCTATCAGAAAATAGTTTTAGTAGGCTAAAAATAGAATTTAACTTTTCGCCCCAGCATGGGGCGAAAAGTTAAAAAAAAAAAATTTCAAAAAAGGACAAAACATGTATTTTATGCGAAAATATCAGGAACTTTTTTATTGAAAGTTGTAGAGGACAAGTTGCCCTACAATATTGATATACAAATATTTGCATCTAAGCGGATTAGATTGCAAAAAAAAAATCATTTATGCAAAATTTAACTTTTCGCCCCAGTCTCCCCTATATAATTATTTTTAATTATTGAAAAATAATTGTAAATGACGTATTAATATGTTTTTTTATAATATAAAATTAATAATTAAATTATTTAAATAATATTATTTAATTTAATTAAATAATTTAATAAAAATTTAATAAAAGAATAAATAATATTTTACGAAATAATAATATTATATTTTATTTTTTTACGTGTCAAACATTTATATAATTTATTACAAGAATCCCATTTGGATTAAAAGTAATTGTGTTAATTTCAAAAATTGACCTTATTAATTTTAAGTAAATAAATGATTTTATCAATTTTGTTTAACAAACAAATATTGTTTAAAACAGCATTTAAGTAACACATACAAATTTTCTCCCAAGTGGTAATACAAATGCTAAATTAGTATATAAGAACACTGACTTATTTTTTCGATATAAATTGTATATATGCGTTCCGTCGATTAAAGTGTGCGTTAATTTATCTGTATGTTAGGTGATTAGATTGATTAGGTTGCGTTAAGATTAAGTTATCAATCGACATAGGTATAAAATTGATTTCCACTTTACTCATTAGTATGCGATGGCGACATTCTATAAGTACCTGACACTGACATTCGATAATGTTTTTTAGTGAAATCATGAATTTTAGATTTTGATTAACTGACTACTAAATTTTCAAACTCTCTTTCTGGGTTTAAACTTTAAATAGTCAGACTTCAAAATATTGATACTGTCGCAGTTTTTCCCCACTTTAGTAGTAAATTTACTAAAAACACATAGTGTGTTTAACAAAAAAGTATACAAAGTTTTTTTAGTATACAAAGTTTCTCCGTGTTGTTGTCACCAATGATAAAGATTACAAATATATAATGCAATAAATAAATAAATTTTAGGCTTATTATATATTTTGTATATTTTGTATATAAATAGATTTAAGGCTGATTTTATACTTTAAGCCTACTGTTAAGATTTAAAAGTTTTGTTTAAATTTATTTTTCAAAAGTCTTTAATAAAACAACACAAAAAATTATAACTATAAATGTATACTTTTATTTTTTTGGGATAGGGTGTAATTGTATTGATTGTATTAATTCATTATTTCAAATTAATATTGAAAATCGAAATAAAAAATCTGATTATTAAGGATCTGTTTATAGTTCTAGAAAACAATTTCATATTTAAAACAATATATACACGGAAAGAAAATTATATTAAATTTTGTAAAAGTGCTTCTCAATTTAGGGAAAAAATGCGACAAGGCGAAATTTTGGTATCAAAAATACTAAACAGTGAAAAGAATAATATGAAATTTAGTATAATAATTTCAAATATCAAGAATTTTAATCTAATTTTACTAAATTTAAAATTATTTCCTTCACTCTTTTGTATTTTTTATACCAAAATTTCATATACATATATATGTTATTTAGTAATGGGAGACCCTTTATTTTCTTGACACGGACCTGAATTATTTGGTTCATGCACCCTTCCAACAGTGCACAATATTCTTTGTTATTTATTTTTAACCTAGTGTCGAAAATTCAACTTACCAAAATAATACAAAAGTGAAGAAAATTCTATTTATTGTTGTTACAATATCACAAGTATTAACCTTATTTTTGTGTACGGAACCCGCCAATTAAATTAATAATTAAAATTAAAATTAATAATTAAATTCGTAAAAATGGAACATGTGTTGATATTAGACAGTACATTTTGTACATGACATTATGTTTCGTCATTTCAGAAGTTTTAAAAAAACTTTTTTTTAATTATTTAAATTATATAAATCATTATGAAACCTATTCTCCTTCAAAATAGATGTATTGAGCTACATAAGATAATTTTTCCAAAACATAATATCCTATTCCAACTTGGAGAACACACTTAAAAGTCCCCGGGTGTCGCACACCCAGTGTGCGGTTTAAGGATGGATTCGGCAGTGTGTGGGTTAAGGGGAGATTCCACTGATTTTTTTTTGAATACCGAAATTATTTTTTTTTAATTTTTGGTTAGTATGATTATCTAAAAATACGGGAAAAATAGTCTGAAGCGATAAGAATAGACTCGCGAGCAGGAGAGTAGGAATAACATCACCTTTCCACCTCGAAAATTCATGTTTTTTCATTAATTACCTAACTGCAATTTATTTATTTTAAAATTTACATTTTTTCTTTTCGCACCACTTGAAAGAGTAGTTCTTAAGTAATAAGAAATGTCTACTGTTACATATCAAAGGTTATGTATATAACTTTAAGTTAAATTTTTGTATATTTGGTCCTTCAAACTTAAAACGCGTTTTTCTCGAAACTACACATTTTCAACTTGTTTACACTCTCATTTTTACAATTTTCAACGAAATAACTTGCAATTTGGACAGCATGTTCCTTGAATGTGTAGTTTTCGTGTAAACTAGGATACTTAAGATCCATTAATATTTATAAAAGTTATAAACAATTTAAGTTGCAAAATTATGGTCGAAAAATTAAAAAGTCTGTCATTTGGTTATTTTTCAATAAATTTTTTTTGTTCTAGTTTACACGATAGCCATAATGGTATAGATTAAGAAAATTTTTGACTTTTTTATTTTAGATTAATTGTCGCAGAGAAAAAATGTAAACAACTTTTAGAGGGGACCACTTTCGGCAGCCATTTTCTAAGACTCCATTAAAAAAATAAATAAATAAAAAATGGTTTTTATTACTGTAACACAAGTATTTTATTGTAAAAAAAGTTTAACTAACAAATATTTATTTTACTACCTATAAAAATTTTTTTTAACCACTTCGGTGGCGTGGCGTTCCAAATGGCGTTCCACGTCCCTGGCCAAAAGTGGCGAAAATAGCGAAATGGCGTTCCAAATTTTTCTAGATTTTTTAAGAGTATAATTAATTTTAATCTACTGCAACAATATATTTCTATGTTTTCAATATCAGGGAACAAAAAAATAACTATGAAAATTTGTTTTTTTAAGATTTTCATTGTTTTTTTTGACGTTGCAAAATGTCATTTTTAATATTTTTCTACGAATGGCGTTCCACTTTCGTATTTCGTATCCGCCATATTGATAAATAAACTCAAAATCTTTCTGTGGGAAATAATATTTACTTATATCTTAGAATCTCTGAATCGTCGAATTGTGTTATAGAATCATTTGTAAATTGTTATAAACAAATTGTATAAACAAATTGTTAATAAAGACGATGCGTTCAATGAATTTTAATAAAAATTGATACTCGTGGGTTTATGGGGTCGCTAATAACGAATTCGATGTCAGTTTTTAAAAATTCAATATGGCGGATCCAATATGGCGTACTAGTTTATAAAAAATTGATTGAATTC
This sequence comes from Leptopilina myrica (nomen nudum), assembly GCA_032872475.1. Taxonomy (NCBI): domain Eukaryota; kingdom Metazoa; phylum Arthropoda; class Insecta; order Hymenoptera; family Figitidae; genus Leptopilina; species Leptopilina myrica (nomen nudum). The sequence goes on along the minus strand of CM065462.1, from coordinate 12,569,344 downwards.
GCTTGAAACGTTTTACTCGGGGGTTTTTGGGATCCCTGATTACGAATCTGATGTCAGTTTTGAAAAATTCAAAATGGCGGATCCAATATGGCGGACGAGTTTATAAAAAATTAATTGAATTCGCTTAAAACATTTTACTCGAAGGTTTTTGGGATCGCTGATAACGAATCCGATGTCAGTTTTGAAAAATTCAAAATAGCGGATCCAATATGGCGGACGAGTTTATAAAAAATTAATTGAATTCGCTTGAAACATTTTACTCGGGGGTTTTTGGGATCCTAATCAGCATCTCTAAAACCCCCTAAATAAAACGATTCAAGCTAATTCAATAAATTTTTTATAAACTCGTCCGCCATATTGGATCCGCCATTTTGAATTTTTGCAAAACTGACATTGGATTCGTAATCAGCGACCCCAAAAAGCCCCGAGTAAAACGTTTCAAGCGAATTCAATCAATTTTTTATAAACTAGTACGCCATTTTGAATTTTTGCAAAACAAAAAAAAAGCCCGGAGTATCAATTTTTATTAAAATTCATTGAACGCATCGTCTTTATTAACAATTTGTTTATACAATTTGTTTATAACAATTTACAAATGATTCTATAACACAATTCGACGATTCAGAGATTCTAAGATATAAGTAAATATTATTTCCCACAGAAAGATTTTGAGTTTATTTATCAATATTTGAGCGAAAGTGGAACGCCATTCGTAGAAAAATATTAAAAATGACATTTTGCAACGTCAAAAAAAAACAATGAAAATCTTAAAAAAACCAATTTTCATTGTTATTTTTTGTTCCCTGATATTGAAAACATAGAAATATATTGTTGCAGTAGATTAAAATTAATTATACTCTTAAAAAATCTAGAAAAATTTGGAACGCCATTTCGCTATTTTCGCCACTTTTGGCCAGGGACGTGGAACGCCATTTGGAACGCCACGCCACCGAAGTGGTTAAAAAAACCTTAATTTCTGTGGAATCTCCCCTTAAGGGTTAAAAGGCCTTATTATGTAGATAAATATCCAAAGAATAATTATGTGAAATTTAAGAAAAATCTAACTAAAATGAATCGATGCGACAAATACCTTAAAGTGCATTCCTAATAAATTAGAAACTTATGGAATTTATTTTTTTATTTTTAAAACTGAAACTCAATAAACAATAAATTTTGGTTCTAAAGCTAAATATAAATAAAGTGTATATTTTGGTATAAAGTTATACAAAAATTTTTATAATTGTCAGTAATTTATTTGTAAAACCCATTTTAATTTTATTCAAAAATTACCAGAATTGATAAAAATTGATATTAAAAGATCTATCCTTTATATTTAAATCAAACTTAAAGTTTTTTCAAATCTTCATTTCTAACACCGGCACACAAAAAATGTGGATTGCCAGGACTGCGATGTGGTCGGTTTTCTTCCTTAAGGTGTATATTTAAAGAGAAAAACATTGTCCGATCTAAAAGTTAGTTCGTGTTCTCTTTTTACAGGGTTGGTGGTGGGGGGTGAATTTTGAGAAACTAATTTTTATGGGAATTTACTTAATTTCTATAAATAAAGCTGAATTTTTACTTCTTCTAAATGTTTTTTTGAATTCAGTGATTTTAATAACATAAGAATTGAATGAATAAAAATATTAAAAATGGCGAATTTAAAATGGGGGATCTAAAATGGTAGATTTTAAAAAAATTGTTCAGATTTCCTTGAAATCTGAATTTTTCATAATCCAGAAATGGTTTACTGCAAATGTTTTACTAAAATTTAATCGCATTTCTGTTATACTACAACCTCAAAAAGGTTAAGCTAAGTACTTAGAATCAAAAAGATCTGAGAACAATTTTATCGTTATAGTCGTATTGGATACACCATTTTGAATGTTTAATATCCAACATCAGATTCGTATTCAGCGACCTCGAAAATCCCCACTGAGTAGCAAGTTTCAATTGATTTCATTCATTTAAATATATTTTGTCCGCCATATTGAATTTTTATTATTAATATATTCTTTTTTTCGCAGATGTAGATCTTTAAAATATGGTCATTTGATAGAAAGAAAAGAATGCACCGTGGATCAAGTTATTGAACGTGCTAGCTCAAAATTAATTATAAACGGGACGCATCTTTGCCTGTAGAGTGATGGGACGATAGTCGATCCAGATGAAATTTTGAATCATTTTTCTAAAAAAAACATTCATCATACTTCAAAATTTTGAATCTTGGACTCACTGATCTATATATTAACTGGATGGCGGATGTGCTGCCAAAAGCCGTGACAAATTGAATGCCATTTTTTCACGCTGAGTGTAGCGCCATCTGTTTTTGTACTTAAATTCTTGCTACTAATGTCAGTCAACTTTTCACATGAATTTCAGTCAAGTATACGAACGTATACTTTTGTTTTTTGCGAGTCATTGTTATACGCTCAACAGAAACTTTTTTGTGGTGTCAAAAAAAGAGAAGTAAATTTAGAAGAAATATGCCAAAGACAAAGTGAATTTATTAAAATTGTTTAATAAGGTGTTATACGAAAATGTGAAAAGAAATTTGGGGTTTTGTGTGACGCGTTTGTGTTCTGTGTGGTATGTCGCAAAACGACGCGTGAGTTAGCGTTGAGCCAGGCGGTGGCGTGAGGGTTGAACCGCCCAAAATATTGCAATTACGAAGCGTACTTGCAACAGAAATTCATTTTTTTTACTTAAGGAGGTGTCAAAAACTTTATTTCTAACGGAAAAAGAGGAAACATTTTTTTTCGATAATCTTTTTTTATTGTTTTAATTTAAAAAATTTTGATTTCATTCTTAAGAAATAAAATATCTAATGTTATGCAAAAATGTACAATATGGGATTTTATTTTAATTTCATGGTTCGTTTCCTCATTTTCAAGTGACATTCTATTACTTAAAGGACATTTATAACCATTTACCTAAATATTTCACTGATTTTCTACAGTGGCTCAACCCTTACACCCATGTTCAACCCTTACAACATTATTTTTTTTAAATTGCTAACAACTTTGAAACTTTTGGCCGAATTTTTTTGCAATGTACAGCAAAAACATTCCCAGTAAAAAAAAAAGTATTCAGAATAGAAAAAAAGTATTGTTGGTGACGTTCAGTGAATGCGTTTTCGCGACAAAACCGTATTGGTGGGTTACGGTGAATACTTTTTGTTTTAAACTCTCGATTTAAAGATTCCTAAGCAAAGTTGAGAATATATATGAAGAGCGTGAGTAACGCGATGTATAAAAATGGCTATTGCGAGAAGGAAATAAGAAATTTTGAGTAAAAACGAAAAATTAAATGTGAAAAAAAATGTCAAATGTTGATCGATTACCATATGCTTTACTATGCCTACAATGCATGACAGATTAAAGTGAGCATGACGTTACCGGCAGAAAGTTATTAGGAAAGGCGGAAAATTTTGAAATTGAAAAGAAATCCAAGTGAACGCAAAAAATATTTAGTTATTAATTAATTATAATTAATTAATTAATTATAATTAATTAATTAATTATAATTAATTATAATTATTAATTATAATTAATGAATAAAAATTCATTAAAAATTTAAGATTTTCCGCCTTTCCTAATAACTTTCTGCCGGTAACGTCATGATCCTTTTAATCTGTCATGCATTGTAGGCATAGTAAAGCATATGGTAATCGATCAACATTTGACATTTTTTCTTTCACATTTAATTTTTCGTTTTTACTCAAAATTTCTTATTTCTTTCTCGCAATAGCCATTTTTATACATCACGTTACTCACGCTCTTCATATATATTCTCAACTTTGCTTAGGAATTTTTAAATCTGGAGTTTAAAACAAAAAGTATTCACGGTGAGCAAAATGTATTCACCTTAACCCACCAATACGGTTTTGTCGCGTAAACGCATTCACCGAACGTCACCACCAATACTTTTTTTCTATTCTGAGTACTTTTTTTTACTGGGTTGCATTTGAATTGATCTTTCTCACAATATGCGCGAAAACGTGAAATTCGCACTGCAGAGGAAGTTATGAAGAAAATTCAAAACTATGTCCAACCCTGACAGCACTCCCTTCCTGTTTACATTTATGTTCTTTAATTTCGAGGTTATGCGGTGTCTTTTTTAAATTCTTTACTAATTCTTGTTGAAGTTTAAATAAACTTATAATTTAAAAAAAATAAATAAAAAACGAAATTTAATTTTGTAAAAAATTAATAATTAATTAATTAAATTATTTTCACCTTTAAATTAGGTTTTTTCTTTTTTTTGCAATGCAGGTTTCCTTTAAATGATGATTGTCTCTTGAAGTCATGGTACAAAAATTGTTCCCTCAGGAACATTTTTCTACAATGAAATTGCTTGGTGCTAATTTTAATATGCCTGATCCAAAACCTTTTTTTAATCATCCCATATCTGGAGAAAAAGTACACGTTATTTTAGATCCGTGTCACATGCTGAAACTTATGAGAAATTGTTTAGGTGATATGAAAGTTTTAAAAGATAAGGACGGAAATTTAATTTGTTGGAAGTTTATAGAAGAATTAGCTAAACTTGAAGAAAATGAAGGTTTAAGGGCTGCAAATAAAGTTAGAATGGCGCATATTTTGTACTTTAAAAGTAAAATGAAAGTGAATCTTGCTACTCAAACACTTAGTAGTAGCACTGCAGATGCTATAGATTTTTGTTCTCGTGTTGTAGAAATGAAATCTTTTGAAGGGTCAGAAGCAATTTTGTCAAGTTTTTCAGAAACTGCGATAGGTTATATTGCTGGATTGGTGATGAGAAAACTTATTTATGCTAAACAATCTGTGATATGGTGCGAGTTTGTCAAGCTCTTCTTCAATTGGAATCTTAAAGATTGTTTGATAATTGGTTGATCGAAGCAAAAAATAGGGGAGGGTTAATATTTCCAAGTCAGTCGGTGGTAAAAATTTGTAAAGTTATATTTTGCGCCCGCTTCCCCTACCTTCGAGCAGGCAGAAGAGTATTTTGCGCCCACATGTTAATTATTCGATTTTCTTCATTAAAATATGATATACTACGTTTTAATTATATTATATTTTACATTATTATATATCTTTAATTATTTAAGCTAATTTAATTTAATTACTCCATTCTATTAGTCAAAAGTTTAAAATATATTGAAATATAAGAAACTCCCTGCATTATCATGAAATAATGCAGGGAGGTATAGTATATATCAAGGAACTCGGAGAATCTTGAGGTGCATGTTGCTCAGTGGTCAGAGCAGTCTACCGGCAATAGAAAGGTCGTGGGCTCGTATCCCACCATGCTAACCAATTTTTCCGAGTTCTTTGATAATTTTGAAATTATTAATTAATTTCAAAAAAAAATAATTTTCAGAAAAAGCAGGTTTCTGTATTAGAACGGCTGTGCTGTCGATTCATATGAAAAATATATTGTATTTTCATAACGAAATCTAGTGCTTACTCAAGAAATTTATTTTCGAGAGATTTGAATCGGAAAAATTAATTAAACACTTTCACCTTTAATTTTAAAATATATTATTTCATATTATATTATATGTATACCATTACAATTTGGATAATTAATTTGATTTTTGTAAACTATATATTTTTTCTTGAATAAAACATTTTCACAAACGTTAAAATATATTACTAACCTTTTTCCCAAAAATTAATGTCGCAAATATGGATTATTATTATTATTATGAGGTATATTCTTTTAGAATATATTTATTTTTATACTCCTTTTCTTGAAGAAAATTACATAAAATCGTTAAATTTTAAAAACATAATATTTTATTGTTTTGAATATTCGCGCGAAAAAATCACGAAGATAGCCAAATGTGTACGAATCACAGTCGGGGAGAAAAAAATGGCGTTCTATTAGTCGCTTAAACAATCTCCAACATTGCATGGCATACGCCATCCAGTTAGTATATAGATCAGTGCTTGGACTCCTGGAGGAATTCCATCTCTTTGTGATAATGTAAATTTTACTGATAATAAGCAGAAACAAGATATTAGCATCAAAGGTACACAATAACTCTAAAACGGTAAGAATGATGTGCACTAACCACTTATAGAGATTTATCCTACCGAAGGTGCACAGGAACTCGAAAACGTTATGAATGATGTGCACCAATCACTTATAGAGATTGACCCTACCATTAAAAACAGGGATCATGCCGGAATTCACCAAATCAATGGTAATCAAATTCCAAGAAAATTGACCCTGTTAGGATTTCGCAAGTTGATATCAATATTTGGCCAGAATATGTGTATGAATGGTCGAATTTAGACACATCATACATAGAATCACTCAACAAAGAAACAAGAAGAAGAAGAAGATTTGCTATAATATGTCCAGTAAGTATTTATTGATTTATTATTATTATAACAATATATTTATTATTATTTATTTTAGCCTGAAACCAGTTGGAAGGAAATGTCAGTGGTGTGTTTTGGACCATAGATAGTAGCCGCAGTGGAAGGTTAGAAAAAATATTGAATATTTGATTTTAATAATTAAAAATCGAAACAGTTCCATTAATTTTCTTGAGATTGTTTAAATCAATAATTTTAATATATTAGTAGTGTACAGCGGTCAGGGAAAAGTCAGGGAAGTTTCTAGAAAGTTATAAAAAAATTGAAATTCTTTGTGAATGATAAACTTTTTTAATCTGAAAGGACTTAAATCAAGGTTGCCACGAGTCAGGGAAAAGTCTGTGAATTTTAATACAAAACCTTGAATTTTTTCTATTTCAGACAATAATTTCATTTTAAATAACTTTTACAAGAACCATCATAAAATTATGACTTATAAAGTATTTAATAAATAATTTTTACAAATTTCATAAATACTAGATTGATAAAATTTTTTAGTAAAAATACTAAACAAAATTTAATTTTGAAAAAGTTACAAATAATTCCAGAAATTTAATTATATTAAAAAAAATTTAATTCTTGTCAACATTTCAAAGGAATTCAATAATTTATAAAATTTTTAGATAAATTTTTTTTTAAATAATCCAATTATTTTCATAAATAACAAAATTTGCAAATGAGTTCAATTTGTTAAAAACAAATAAAATTTGAGAAAATTTTTCAATAAATATCAATTGAGTAGCTCCAAGCATAAAAAATCAAAGTTGTCCCTTAGTTCTTCGATTTTGTTGTAACTTTGAAATTTTGAAGTGGAATACTCTTGCCAGTAAAAAACCTAAATTCGATTTTGAAAAATTTTGGATTTACGAGGTGTTTAATTTTTTTTTGAAATTTTGAAAATAGTAAAAAGCGCATTTTTCAGCTATAGTCTACAGACAAACTAATGTTCAAAATCACCTACAAGTCGTAAATTTTAACTGAAATTCAATTTTTATTTTTGGAGAATGACAGGCTACAAATTTGTAGGAATACTGTGCATTTTTTAAATTTATATTTGTTTAAAGAAATTAATATTATTATTGTTAATTACTAACTTTTTACATATTGTACCTAGAGAGGTGTTTTTTTCTAATTTTTTGCAATTTACCGGACCTCACATAAATATCGATGCAAATTTAAAACATAATTATTATTGTTTAAGCAAGATTTAATCAAATTATTATTGTTAATTACTAACTATTTACAGAATAGTATATTTAAAAGATGCAGTTTTTTCTAATCATGCAAATTTACCAAACTTTTTGATATGCCTATTTACATTAAAAATAAAATTATTTATTTATTTATTTAGTATAATCGTGGTCATGGTAGTCATAAGGCACTCCAGTTTGTCTCCCTGAAAAACGAAGAAACTTATTCTGGATTCTCTCAATATCACACATCAAATAATCCTGGTAAGGCCTCCACAGAACAGGTGCAAATTCGATGATAGGCCTTACTAACGTAAAGTACAAAGTTTTTATTGCAAGCTCATTTTTGAAATTAGAGGCACTTCTCATAACAAAGACCAAGACCCTGTTGGTCTTTTTAATAGTGTAATCGATATGACCATTAAAATTGAAAGATCTATTGAGCATTACGCCAAGGTCACGTATAACTGTGACATTGGAAATGATATCATTGCCAATGTGATCAAAGCAATCACGACCATTTCTGGGTCTACAAAATGACATAACGTAACATTTACTAGTGTTAAATAATAGTCTGTTCTTCACAGACCATTTATAAAGAGATTTGAAATAAGATTGCAGATCCAGTCGATCCTGATTACTTGTAATTGATATATATATTTAAATCGACTGCAAATAAAAGAAAAAGGGAATTACTAAAAACAAGTTTAATATCATTTATAAAAAGAATGAAAAATAGTGGTCCTAAATTTGAGCCTTGGAACGTACCGATAGAGTAAGTTCAGTAAGATAACTTCTAACCCACGCTGTTAAATATCGGAGAAGCCCATGGTCGTAAGCTTTGTCAAGAGAATGCCATGGTCAACTTTGTCGAAGGCATTAGCAAAGTCAGTGTAAATTGTGTCCACCACAGCACCCGATTGAAGAGAATTTAAAGTAAAGTTTGAAAAAATACTAAGGTTAGTTAAAACTGATTTTCCTCTTGTGAAACCGTGCTGCTCGTCAATAATCAATTGATCAATCTAAGTATAGTGATTGTCGTGAATAAGACTCAAAAATTTTAGGAATAGTACTTAATTAAACTATCGGGCGATAATTAGTGACATAATTTTTACTACCATCTTTATGTACGGGAATAACTATCCCCGTTTCCATACAGATGGAAATATACCACAAGTAAGATACAAATTAAACAATATATATAATGGCTCAACGAAAGAAGAGCAGTAGGACCTCAAAAGAGAGGTGGGTACCCCATCAGGCCCGGCCCCTTTTTTAGTGTCAAGTGATCTAAGCTTCAAGTGAATAGATTCTCTAGAAATAGTAGAAATATTAATAAAATTGCTATGATAGTAGTGGGTGGCTGCAGTGGAAACTTCTGAAGAAGAATTAGTATATACAGAGAATTTTTTTTTGAAACAATTAGCTGAATCAAGATCATTACTGGTCGAGTTATTGCCGTTGAATATCGACTTATAAGTAATTTTAACAAAGACATGTTCAATAGAATTAATATGAGTCTCTAAAGCTGATCCCCTCAGCGACGATTCACATGCAATCAAGACTCCCCCGCCGCGTAAAGAATCACTTGTATTGGTACTTCTATCCATACAAAAAATATTATAATATCTTCGTCAGGTCCCATGATAGACGCATATTTTCCAGCGATGGTCGGTATATGTCGCATTTCTTTGCAGTTAAGAACGACTGGTGAATTTCCCTCGCCATTTCCGCAGTCTAGCAAATTATTCTGACAAGCCATGGGCGAGTTTGAGTCTGCGCAAAAGTACCGAGTCTAAACATTTGTAATTTATTGAAAACATCCGGCTTACAGAAACTTGAAACTAGTTGTGTGAAAACATTTAAAGTGTCAGCATGACTGTTATTGTCATCAGTAAGACCGACTAAAATTAAATTACGAGATCGGGAGAGACGGTCATGAATTTCAGACACGCAATTTTGGGAGATTGTGCTCACGTTAAGATCTTTAAGTGTACCTTCCATTACTGCTATCCTCTGAGAGTGATCTGCAACACTATTTATAACCTTATCCACCTTAGTATTAACATTATCGACCTTGGTTGATAAGGTGTTTATAGTTGTAGACAATGCTGTGAGATCGTTGTTAAGACCGATTGTACCTGGTTGCGATTGAGTAGAGGCACTTGAATCTCAATGGATCACAGTTAGGGTGACCTTGGACGGCAGCACTTATTATAACCACCATTCGGAAGAGTACTGGAACGGGCCGCACACCCCGGGTGAAATGGCGTTGCACACATTTTGCAAAAAATCGGTTCTACTCAGTTTTTCGAAGAATTCGACAAACTCAGTAAATCCAATGAAAGATTACTCAGAGACAAATAGAGATTTTTTAAATTTTCAAAATGGATATTAAAGGGGAAGAGTAGCACTTTCAGGCTCAATATTGACCTTTTAGAGAAAAAAATTATCTCTTGATGTTACATGACATCAAATATAACTAAAAACAGGTTTTTTGCACTTTTAGGTTAAAATATCTCGAAAACTTGACGTAATTGATCCATTTTGAGGCTGGATTCGGATTCCGCACGTTGAAATCCTTTAGAAAAGTATTGTCTGATTCTTGGAAAGTAAATTGAATCAAATTTTGTTGGCCTGTGTTACTTATATTGAAAGCTTTTGAAATTTAAATACTTTCGGAGAAGTTAAAAACAGAAACACTTTATTGAGTTTACAAAATTAAGTGAAATTAACTTTTAGAAAGGAAAGTAACAAAATTAATATTAAATTTAATTGTTGTTAACAATTATTTTAGCAATTTTTAGGGTTCCGTACACCATAGGTGTACTGACGGAACCCTTATGAAATCACTCGTGTGTCCGTCTCAGCCACGCAAAATGGGCTACCCCCCCCCCTTAACTTCTACAAATCTCAACCTGGTGAGCTGAAATTCGGTATGGATCTTTAGTTTTAAGTGCAGATTACAGGAAAATTATAGCGAACGCGATTGGCCTACATATTTCAGAAATAGAAGGGAAAGAAATTGAATTTTTTTGAAAAAATTGAAAAAATGTCCCTGCCCCCCCTAACTTCTACAAATTTCAACCTAGTGAGCTGAAATTCGTTTTTTGAAATTTTTTTTCTTCCTAGAATCAGAAGGTTAAAAGTATAACTCTGGAATAAAAGCTTAAAAAACAAAGGTCTTTAAAACAATTATTGTTATAAACAAGTAAGAATGTGAATTTTATGGAACATTATTCATTGAATTTCCAATATGTTGCCATTATCAGCATTTGAATAAAATTTGCATGCGCACAAATGTGTTCAAAATAAACAAAATGCTGTATATTTTAATTGAATTGAATTTATTTTTTTTAATTAAACAATTGCACAATTATATTAAAACTAATAATACTATCAATAAATAAAATGATTATATAATTAAATATATAAATAAACAAACAAACTAACTGCGAAAAACACATTTTAAAAACTGCATCTATTAAATATACTATTCTGTAAATAGTTAGTAACATAGGTCAACAAAAAAAGGCTTACTTTTTTATGAGATATAATAGTGGTTTCCGAAGTATTTTTCGACGCTGAACGAGATCCCGGGTCCAAAAATTGGCCATAACTTCAGGATTTTGAGAAAAGTGGAGGTAAAGACCCCAAAGAAAACGTGTTTTTGAGCGTTTTCAATATTTTTTTCTCCTAAACCTGACGTGCTAGAAACTTCTACATAGACTTAAAATGAAGCTTGAATTGTCCACTACAAGACCCATATCTGTAAGACCAAAAAAAATTAAAAAATTTTTCAAAAAATTAGGTTGAAGTTACCAAAAATGTGTATTTTTGGGTTGCTTTAATGGATTTTTAAAAATTGTTTTGGATTCGTTTAAAAATTGTTACTCGGGGGTTTTTGGGGTCGCTGATTACGAATCCGACATTATTTTTCAAAAATTTAAAATGGCGGATCTAAAAACCCCCCAGTAATAATTACCAAACGAATCCAAAACAATTTTTAAAAATCCATTAAAGCAACCCAAAAATACACATTTTTTGTAACTTCAACCTACTTTTTTGAAAAAATGTTTAATTTTTTTTTGGTCTTACGGACAATTTAAAGCTTCAATTTAAGTCTATGTAGAAGTTTGTGGCACGTCAGGTTTAGGATAAAAAAATATTGAAAACGCTTAAAAACACGTTTTTTGGGGTCTTTATCCCCACTTTTCTCAAAATCCTGACGTGATGGCCAATTTTTGGACCTGGGATCGTGTTCAGCGTCAAAAAATACTTCGGAAACCACTATCATATCTCATAAAAAAAAGTAAACCTTTTTTTGTTGACCTATGTAATTAACAATAATAATTTGTTTAAATCTTCCTGAAACAATAATAATTATGTTTTAAATTTACATCGGTATTTATGTAAGGTCCGGTAAATTGCAAAAAATTAGAAAAAAACACCTCTCTAGGTACAATATGTAAAAAGTTAGTAATTAACAATAATAATAGTAATTTGTTTAAACAAAGATACATTTAAAAAATGCACAGTATTCTTATAAATATGTATTTGGTTCAAATACACATTTATTGGATTATAACCAAATAAATGCTTTATTTGGATCAAATAATTTTTATATGATTCAAATAAATTTTTTTTTCAGTGTAGACTGTTTCTAGTATTTTGTTTCGTATCCAGAAGTCAACTACACCGAGTCAATGAAAATTTCATGTACTTTTTTCCGTGTATATACTACACTTGATTTGTCAAAATATTTGATTTTAAGAAATTCCAAAATCGACATTACTACAAGGCTTCCTTTGGAGAGGAAGCAAAAACATTAAATATACAATTTTTAAACAAGTTTTATTATTAAAATAGTCGATCTGAGTTTATTTAAAGCACTAAAGAAAAATGATCCATATGAAAACATGAAACCTCAATAAAAACATCTTTCTAACCAAATTTACTGTTTATGAATATAATTTATATCATTTAAAATTTGTTTATATTAAAAAAACTTTTCTCTCCTCTGAGGATCGAACCTTTGACTTTCATTTGCAAATACAGGATGGCCACTAAAAGTCGTGGTTGAAATTCACGTCTATTTCCCGGTTTTTAAGAAATTTTCAAGGTTTCGAAAATAGTACTTTATTGACCATTTTAAGGGGGTCCTACTTACCGACAATGCAGATCTAAAATGGTTAAAAATCTGCAACGACTGTTTCTTGGAAAATATAAGATATTATGTCATTATAAATTTAGGTAATTCATTTTTTAACATAAATACACAGGATGAGTATTTTGTTTCTTGTAATAATTCAGAAAACTATATATTTAGAAAGTTAAATATGAACAGTTTCAAACATCCCAAACGGCAACGACCTTTCCTTGAAAACAACAAAACAAAATAATTGTTCCATGTGAGTAACTTAATTTTAATAAAAAATACACATAATAAAATTCATTATATGGGGCATTCCACGTCAAGTGATCAAGGGGTCCTTTGGTGTAATGTTTATTTTAATAATTTTTTACTCTTAAACAATTAAACATACAAATTTGACAAAGTACATTTTGGAAAGGTTTTTTCCTGCTCTTTCGATTGGAATTAAGCATTTTGAAAAAAAAAATTTTGACCAAAAAAAATCAAAATTAAAAATAAATTTCAATTTTTTGGGGGGAGAGACCCGATTTTTTTTTAACGAAAGCTGAGGTTTTTTTCTAAAAGGACATATAAATGAAAAAGTGGCACTAGAATGTTTAAACATTGAAAAAAGGGTTTTCTACTCACCGGAGCGCTCTAAACCCGGTTTTTAGCTCCGTTTAGGAGAAAATTCTTTTTTTCATTGTTTAAACATTCTAGTCCCACTTTTTCATTTATATGTCCATTTAGGAATAAACCTCAGCTTTCGTTTAAAAAAAATAAAAAAATCGGGTCTCCCCCCCCCAAAAAAAAATTGAAATTTATTTTTAATTTTTATTTTTTTGTCAAAATTTTTTTATTTTGAAAATGCTTATTTTTAATCGAAAGGGCATAAAAAAACCTTTTCAAAATGTACTTTGTCAAATTTGTATGTTTAATTGTTTAACCACTTCACTGGCAGGGCGTTCCAAATGGCGTTCCACGCGCCGAGGCCCAGACTGGCAAGAACACCGAAATGGCGTTCCTAAAAAAACTCTTTTTTTAAAGAGTGTACACCACATTTAACTGTTGTAAATCAATATTTCTATAGTTTAGACATCAAGGAACAAGATTATCACAACAAAAATTTTAGTTTTTGTGATTTTCAACGTTTTTCCGAACGTTCAAATCGGCTATTTTTAATAATTTTCAACAAATGGCGTTCCACTTTTTTTCAATTTTTACACTATAAAACTTGTATTTTTATTAAAAAAAGATATTTATATTAAAATATAATATAATAATATAATTATTAATAATATATATATAAATAACTATTATTTATTATTATGAATGGTAATATTATACGTATATGTTTTTGCCAGTCTGGGCCTCGGCGCGTGGGATGCCATTTGGAACGCCCTGCCAGTGAAGTGGTTAAGAGTAAAAAATTATTGAAATAAGCATTGTACTGAAAAACCCAAAAATTTAACCCCCTCCCCCTCGGAAAATATTGGACTAGGTAAAAAAATATTTTCATGAAAAATTACTATCTATGAGTACTACAAAAGCCCAAAATTTTGCTACGATTGGAGAAAAATTTTTCTCCACCTTGATCACTTGACATGGAATGCCCCATATATAAAATCAACAATAAAAAACTTTAATATATGTAAACTGTTTTGTATAGCAATTTGCTACAAGAAAAACACATGTGACAGTTATTTAGTGGTACATAGAACCAAAAGATGGCACCAAAGGGAAGAAAATGTCAAATTTTAATTATTTTCAACTTTAAATTAACAATAACAAAATAAAATTATTATCAGTAAATTAACTATCATGTGCTACTGAACAGCTGTTACTTATACACTCTACAAAATTTTTTTTTATTGATTTCTGAATAGCAAATGAGTCTCATCCTTTGTATTTTCGTACAAAATCCCTGAAAATATTAAACAAAAGAAATTTTTTTGTAAAAGTTATTAACAATTAAAATTTTTAGTACTGAATAATTTAAAAAAAATTTTCTTGAGTTCCAGTTGACGGATTTAAAAATTAAAATATTGGTTTTTTCTTCTTGAATTGCACTATTCGAATATATTTTTTGTTTTGAAATTATTTTATTGTACAAAATTGTTTTTATAATTTGTTTATAAAATGTTTATAAACAAATATGTTCTTTACGTCTTAACCAAAAAATTAAAATTGTATTTTTGCAGAAGGAATGACCAAACTTATCTATTTGTTAATTAACATTGTTTGCAACAATTCAAGTAAATTGTATTTTACCCACTCACAGAATGATCTATTGAACATAAAACTATAATTTCCTTTTAAATCATGTCCTTTATCATTAGCAGAAATAGTCTTATGGTAAAAGGAATAATGTTTTAAATATAAAAAGTTTAGAAGTTTATTGGAAAAAAATTTTAATAATCACTGATTTCTTTTAATTTTTAAATGAAATCCTTTTACGTCAAAAAGATAATTTCACGTGATTTGATATGTGTAAACAAATCAAAATAATAAAAAAAAAAAATTTCAATTACACCATACATAATTCTAAGGTAATCTGCACAATTTTTATAATAATTTAATTATTTATAAAATTATATTAGATAGATTTAATGATTAATAAATAATAATAATGATAAAAATTAAATTATTATTTTAATGAATTAAACAATATACAAAATTAAAAAAAAATATTAACCTTTTTTGGATAGTTACAATAATTATTTATGTAATTAAAAACTGTGAAATTTATTATAAAATGTAGAATTGAGATCCCACGGTTAATAACTCGATCTGCGCTCGGACGCACTCTCTAATACCAGTCGGGTGGCATTGAGTGTCGCAGAGGCGCTCACTTCTCCCCGACTGGTACTAGCGCTTGCGTCCGAGCGCAGATCAAGTTATTGCCCGCGGGAGCTCAATTGAATTCATAACTTTTTAAAATTAAAAAAATTAATTAAATGTTATAAATGAAAATTATGATGAAAGAAAATTTAGTTCCTCTTTTAATATATTCTACTTCCCTATTGTTGCTGATCACAAATTAGATATCAAATTTTTAAAATTCAAAATGGCGGATCCAATATGACAAAAAAGAAAATTTTTTTATTTTAATTTTTTGCCAGCATATTGCATCCGCCCTTTTTAATTTTGAAAAAATTATGTCATATTCGAAATCAGCGACCTCAAAAGCCCCCCCCTCCGTAACTATTTTTAAGCAAATCCAATGATTTTGAAAAAAATGTCCGCCATATTGGATCCGCCATTTTGAAATTTTTAAAATCTGATTCCATATTCGTAATTAGCGACCTCAAAAACTCCCGTGTAATGATTTTCAAGCAAATCCAATGATTTTTTTTGAAATGTCGAAACATATGAACAAAAACTTTAATTGCGTTTTTCTCAAAACGTCTTTTTTTGATCTGATAAGAGTGATATCTCGAGTTCATCTGAAGCGATTTTAAAAAATCAAACGGCTTTTGATTCAGCGTCATCATGCCTATAAGTAGCACCTCAAAAACTGGAAAATTTCCAACTGCCCTTTATTTTATAAGAGAAATTCTGAATAAAAACTCCTTTTTTTATATTTTGGAGAAAAAGTACTCTAAAAAAGGAAGGGAAAGAAAATTCTACTTTTTTGAGGTTCCACACCTGAAGAAATATCTAACGAAGAGATAAGATAAGTGTATTCCTTTGTGTATGTAGTGAATATTTTTGTGGTGTAATTTCGTTTGTGAAATAAATGACTTATAAAAATGAAATAAATGTTACGATTAAGGGTCTTTTTTTACTTTGAACTGACCTGAGCTCCACAGCACAGTTAGGACAATTGTGTTATAGGGTATAAGTACTAGGTTCGAATACCGTGAAGCGGTTTTTTATAGTATTTCATTTAATTTGATAACTATACACTATTTGAAACTCACACAAACCTATTCGCACCAACCACACACAGAATACACAATTTTATCCCCATTAAAATTCGCAATTCGCTTCACGGTTTTCGAACCTAGTACTTATACCCTATAACACAATTGTCCTAACTGTGCTGTGGAGCTCAGGTCAGTTCAAAGTAAAAAAAGACCCTTAATCGTAACATTTATTTCATTATTATAAGTCATTTATTTCACAAACGAAATTACACCACAAAAATATTCACTACATACACAAAGGAATACACTTATGAACAAATATTATACACTTATTCTAAATAATAACTTTTAAATCAAAGACTATTCTTTGCCCGAATGTAAACACCGACTGAGTAATGAATGCTTGATCAGTAGGGTGACCGTCAATCTTTTTAAAACGACAGTTTATTTGTCAACTTAGACAGTTTCTGTGTTTAATTTAGTAAATCAGACCGAATTTTGCTCATATAAAAATATTTTAAAAACAACAAGGTCAAACTAAATAGTAATATGTAATATTGACAGTTGACAGCTGTCAATTAAACTGTCAAACTTTTAAAAACGAGAGTTTTTGACAGTTTTTACATTAAATTGCTCAAATAAAAATATTTTCAGGGTATTGAGGTAAACCTGAATAGAAAAATGTAAATTTGACAGTTGACAACTGTATATTAAGATGTCAAACTTTTTTTAGCAAATTTATGGAAAAAGGTACTTACTTACAAATTAAATTTTTATGGTTAAAAAATAAAATTCTCTTATTAATTTTTTGACAGCTGCCTATTGTGAAGAATACATGTCGCTAACATGATTAACCTCAGTGTTCTTAAAAACACTTGTATACTAGTAATTTAATGCAAAAGTATCCGTTTAAAAGTATGACATCTGAATTGACTGTTGTCAACTATCAAATTTACATATTTCTATTCAGGTTTACCTCAATACCCTGAAAATATTTTTATTTGAGCAATTTAATGTAAAAACTGTCAAACACTCTCGTTTTTAAAAGTTTGACAGTTTAATTGACAGCTATCAACTGTCAATATTACATATTACTATTTAGTTTGACCTTGTTGTTTTTAAAATATTTTTATATGAGCAAAATTTGGTCTGATTTACTAAATTAAACACAAAAACTGTCTAAATTAACACAAAAACTGTCATTTTAAAAAGATTGACAGCTTTTTTGACAGCTGGAAGCTGTCAAACCTTATTTTTGACATCGGATTCGTGTTCAGCACATTAAAAACCATAAATGTGAATGTCGCTAAGGCAAAACATTAATTAAAAAAAATTCTCATACAAAATGTATAAAAGTGCACTAATCCTATGTTAAACCCCATTTAAACTTGAACCCTTCGGTGGCACGAGTTAATATTGATCGATTAGGCTTTTCTTGTGCATAGCTCATTTTTTTCACATTCTAAAGCAAATTCTGCCCGGCGACCTAAGAAATTCCAACTTTTGCAAAATAACGGTCACCCTATTGATCAGTCATATTTGATGCGCATTACGAACTACGCATCCTACTGAAAGTCGCGATGCAACAGTTCACGGTTTTTTCGTAAACTTGTACCTTAACTTTGGACCAACTACTTTTTCTTTACACAGTTCTCAGGGCTCGGATCGACTTGTATGCTTGAAAAAGTCGTTTTAGTCGTTCAAAATTTTTTAAAAAGTCGATTTGAATATTTTGAAGGTTTTTAACGGAAATAAAAAAGTATTTACTGTTGAAACATACAATTTATTTTTAAAGTTAGAAAACTAATAAAATTAGTAACTTCTTTCATAAAAAACATTAAATTTATAATTCTCTTACAATATCTAGAAAAACATATGTAGACGTAATACAAACAAACGAAATAATTTTTTCATAACGCAATTATAAAAATGGCGTTATTTGTCCCCACGTAGGTGAACGTAAAGTACTGAGAGTTTTTAGTACGTAGTTACGAATATACTGCGAATGACAGTTCTGTTTAAAAAAGAGCTTTGTTTGTCCTTGTTCGAGTATTTTCGTAACGCTCGTGTTGTTGCAATTCCGTCCAGTAGAGGCGTGATTAAGTATTCGTTCAGTTATCTATATTTACCGTGACTTACAGCTGCAACGCAGCGTCTGTCAAACCCTGAGGTTTCTAACCTTCTTTTCGAGATCGCTCGCTCGTTCGTGTTGATTATTACTATTTTTATTTATTTCGAGATCGCTCGTGTGAAAAATTCTGTTTTTATTCTTTAATGATATTATTTTTATTAATACGTCGAAGTACACGACTAGGTTTCGGAGGCCTTCGCCCCCCGACGCGACCGGTGGATTGAGGTATTATAAAAAGCGATTTTTTAAAATGTCGAAAATTATTATTATTCTTTTGAGTTGGTTTTTTGTAGTCAGGGGGCTTCGCCCACCGAACCCCCCCCCCCACGCGATCAGCTAGTAAGTATGTTGACAGTGGTTCTGGGTTCCGAATTTTATGTACGCGTTTCTCAACATTCTTTTCAGTTATGTATGTTTTTCAGTGCCAACGCCTTTTTATGATTTTGTTATAAAAAGTATCGTGCGCAACACGTGTAGCGGCATTTTGGAACGAGCGCTCACACCTACTTCTTCGGCGCCCTCACCTACTACTCGTTACGAAAACTTAGCGCTCGTTCTAAAAAGGCCGCTAGTTCACACTTGTTATGCAATGTACTAATTATGAGAAAGTAACACTTTAAATAAAATTGCTTACTTTTAACAGATTTTTTCTTGAACTAATGAAATTTTCGGCTTATCTTTATAGCTATTCAATAAATTAGACTTCTTCAGTCTTCATCTTTTCGAAATCGATCTTTTTCTTTGGTTTTTTATCTCTTAATTCAGTTTTTCTTTTTCTTGACTGTTCAGTCTCACGTACTTTCTCATTTTGAGTTTTTCGATTATCTTTTGATTTGATGCTCTGCAGCCTTTTCAATATTCGTTTGGTTTTATCTTCTAATTTTTTATAAATTTTGTTAAATATCTTCATCTAAATTTCTTTCTTTTTCCCTCTCTCTTTGTGCCGTGTCCATCATTGCCTGAACCACATGAATTGTTTGAAAGTCTCTTTTTTTCATTGCATTTTTTAATTCCTCGATAGCTTTTAACATCAGTGCATCTGAGCTAGTTTGTTTCAGGTTTTTCTCATGTTGAGCTTTTTCCAGTTTTCTTCTAATTTCTTAATATCTATTTTCATTTCCTCAATTTCTTTTAATTTTTCTTTTTCTTCCTCGGGACCGTTATTATTTTCAATTTCCAATTTATTCTGTTCTTCTTTTTTACTTTTAAGAAAATTTAAATAGGCTTCATTAGCATGACGAGCATTTATTATAAGTTCTTTCGGAACACTAATCATATGAATATTGCCTGTATATAGCAGTGTAGCCTCATATACAAATAATCGAGCATTTAATGTACGCTCTTTCATAGCAGTTTTTTCATCAGTCAGCGTCAATTTTGATTTGGAAAACCCTCTCTACATCAGAATTTCCATGTGAAATATCAAAACATAATTTTAAAACATTACTGATGAGTGGAAATTTTATATCACTATTAGAATTGGTTGTTTGGAACAAATTTTTCTGACAGTAATGGTCAATTTGATCATCTGTTTTGAAAACTGGTAAATTTTCCATTTGAAGAATCTTTCATTTATCTGCAAGAGAACTTATAGAAATATTTTGAATTGGCAGTTGCTCTGCAATTTGTTGTTATATATTTGCAGCTATTTTCGTCGTTTATTAGTAGAGGTTGCAAATACTTGCAAGCATACAAAAAATCAGAGTGTGAATGATTGCAAAGATAATTTTTTTAGAATATGTAAAGCTGCTGCTTTAAAATTTTCTCTGATATTTGTTAAAGACCTTAATTTGGCGAGTTCATTAAAACTTTTCATTTCATCAATAATGTTCATGTCCAGTGTAATATTATGAACTTCTTATTTTTTAAATTAGTTGTTTCATCAAAGGAAAGTGTAAAGCCTTTGCTTCTGTGTATATCCTTAAGGTAGTAGACCGGTGTGTTGGGTTAAAAAAATCGACTTTTTTTTCATTTTCTTAAAGAAAAACATCTTGAAAATAAGTTCTCAAAATCCTAGACCAAATTTCGCAATACTTTTAATTTTATCACGAAAAGAAGAGAGCGCGCCGTGGCGTGTATAGACGTGTAGCTGACAGTAGCTGCTTCCACCTAACGTTCTTTTGTTTTTCCTCGGTCGTCTGCTATTGTGTTTGAAGCTACTTGTTTACACTTAATAGTTCATTGATATCCGGTAAACATGTAATATGTAATAGGGCATGTAAAAAAATTTGAAGCAGTTTATCAATAACCGTTTTTCGTATAGCGCGTGCATACCGTATCTTGTGTCACAATGGGAAACAATCGTAATAAAAAACGACGATCATCTAGAGGAGAATGTATTAAATCATTTCAAGGAAATCAACATAGTGCAGAAACTGACACTGAATTTGTAAGTACAAGTGCAGAAAAATTGAAAGATAACAGTGAGTTTGAAGTAAACCATGACCCTGGATTCAAGTACGTTTTCATTTGTTTCACTCTAGTGTTTGGGGCTTTAGAATCGGCGTTGAAATGTAAACTTTGCAACGGGGATGTGAAGTTTTTAAAAAATTCACTTAGAGGATTAGGATTCAAGTTATGTATAAAGTGTTCGTGCCGAGAAGTTATGATTGATTCATGTCCTATGATAAAAAACGCTTACGAAATAAATCGACGTTTTACTTATGTGATGAGATTGCTTGGAGTAGGACAAGCCGGAATCAATCTTTTTTGCTCTTTGATGGACATAAATATTTTCCATAAGTCTCTCTATTATCAAGTAATGGAACAAATAAAAATCGCTGTCAAATCTGTTACTGATCTTGTGTTTAAAAAAGCAGTTAAAGAAGAGAACGAGAAAAACGTGAAGAAAGGTAACAGAGAAAATCATTTGTCAGTTTCGGGAGATGGATCGTGGGCTAAAAGAGGATTTTCCTCTCTTTTAGGCATTGTGTCATTGATAGGAAAATTTTCTAATAAAATTCTTGATGTTATAGTGAAATCTAGTGTGTGCAAAGGATGCCAGTTTTTAGCAACGAAAGACCCCATTGAAGCTGAGAGTTTATACGAAGAACATGAGCCCGATTGTACTGCAAACCATCAGGGTTCAGCTGGCAAAATGGAGGTAGATGGTGTTTTAGAAATGTTTAAACATTCTGAAGAGCGTTATGGTGTAAAATATGCGCAATATATTGGAGACGGTGATTGTAAAACTCACAAAAGCTTGATCGACAACAAACCTTACGGTGGTAATCCAGAAGTAGAGAAGCTAGAGTGCGTATTGCATGTAAAAAAAGAATGTATCGAGCACTTCAGGGCATAAAAAAAACTCTTAACGAGTATAAAAAAGCTCAAAAACAGCTCGAGGAAGCCGAGAAGAAGAAAAAGGTCGAAGAAGCAAAGAACTTCAATGTGAGTGCTCCAAAAAAGTGTAGAAGATCAAAAAAAGACTCGACGACTGATCCTAAGCCACCAGAAATTAAATATTTGCAGCTAACTAACAAAGTAATGTTAAAATTAACTAATTACTACGGTTTGGCAATAACCAGAAATTCAAACTCTCTCGATGATATGAAGAAAGCCGTATGGGCAACCTTTTACCACACCACATCGACGAACAAAAATCTACAGCACTTTTACTGCTCAGATTCATGGTGCAAGTACCAACAACTAAAAGCACAAAACAAAGAGAGTACTTTTGACCATCCACAATCGTTTAACGAACAAACTATAATTCTCTTGAAATCAGTTTACGAAACTTTATCGTCTGAAGATTTATTGAAAAGATGCTTGGGAGGAAACACGCAAAACAATAATGAAAGTTTCAACCATTGTGTGTGGAATTTCGCTCCCAAGCATACTTTTACTGGAAAAAATGTCTTGGAGATTGCTACAAATACGGCTGCGTCTATATTTAATGAAGGTTTTTTACCTGTCCTCAAAATCATGGAGGTGATGGGCGTTACAATAGGTCAATCAGCTAGGGATTACGCCGACAGCGTCGACAATGCACGAATTATGAGGGCGGAGAAAACTGCAAAAGCCAACTCTAAAGAGGCCAGAATCTTTCGTAGAGCTTTGAAAGCCTCTGAAAATAATAATTTTGAGGAAACAGAAGGCTTACTTTACGCACCAGGCATAGCCGATTGATGTAAGCATACTTTTTTTACTAATTACCTGCTACTGAAACTTTAAAATCGATTTTCTCAAAACTACGTTTTCAAAAATTCGGTACACTCCCTAGCAAAAACTATTTAATCGATTGAGCTAAAAATTTGATCAGTTATTCTTGACATATTTATGAAGGTCTGATACCAATAAAACATTAAATTTTTTGATAACAAATTAATTTATTTAACAATTTAGGACGAAAAAAACGACCATTTTCAAAACTTTTTTTTCACTAGTCCGGCATTTTGTTTTTTTTTAATTTAAAAATGTGAATTTTATTGGTATCAGACTTAGATCTATGTTTCAGGAAAAATAATATCTTTCGTTTTTTCATTTAGAGTGATTGCAGAAGTCCCTAGACTGTACCGAAAAATTTCTGTTTTTTTGGAGGAGTCAACTTCGACGTTGAATATTATTAACAAATTAATGTAAATTATTGTAAAAAAAATTTTTTCATATATTTTAAGATGTAAATAAAAACATATACTACTTTTGTGACGATCGTTTTTTATTTACCCGCTTAAAAAAATTCGTGAAGAAGCATCAAAATTTCGAGCTTCACACCGGACTACTACCTTAATAAGAAGATTCCAAAAATATAGCTCCAATGCATCTGTAATTAAATAACATAATTTCTTGGCAGACATGGAGAATTTTTTAGTACTTTCAGATTCTGGAAACATTGCTTGGAAAAGGGAAGGTAAACCATCACATGACCTATAATAAAACTAAACTTTTTATCTTTATAATTTAACCAAAAAATGTATATTATGGTTCGGTCACAGCTCGGCTGCCTGCCTGCAGGTCGTCATGACAATACATAAGAGTAAGAGAGTCAGACAATTTAAATTATTCGTCTCCTCTCTCTTACTCTCGTGGCGGCTGCCTGCGCAGGCAGGCAGCCGAGGTGTGACCGTGCCGTAACTTAACACAAAATTCTGTCTTCAACGTAAAAAATAAGGTTATATTAGCGTTACTTACCGTTTGTATAAAGAAAGATTGTAGAGACTAGACCATTTTTTTAACTCTCAAATTGTTATTCCGAATTGAAAAATATTAAGTAAATATGCTAGACAAAATGCACTATAATATTGAATACAAAATTAAAATCAAGTTTAATATGTAGAAGCAAAGTATGAAAATAGCTATGTCCCGCACATACAATAACACAAAAAACAATCAATCGGTAAAACAGTCGATAACTGAAGTAACACTTTCTGGCGGTCAACTATCGAAGTAATTTATTTTACTGTGTTGACTTACTGCAGATAATTTAAAAAATTTTAAATAAAAAAAGTTTTGAAGTGAAAAGAGTAAATTCTACTTACATTTTACATGAAAAAGTCGAAAAGTCGTATTTTGTTTAAAAAAAAGTCGAAAAAGTCGGTCAATCCGAGCCCTGAGTTCGTCAATAACATACAAATATGGTTTCCCGAAAGAGGCCGAGCAAACTGAACAAATCCTGAGACGCGGTAGCCTTCTTCGCAGACTACTTTCCATTTACCTCCTGGTGGTAATTCAGCATAAATATTAAACACTGATTTGTACATACATATATGAATCGATAAAATGAATATCTATTTCGTTTTAATTACCACCTGTAGGTAATATGCGCAGAAAGCTACTGCGGCTCATGACTTTTCAGCCTCTTTCTGGAAAACAAACCATTACGTACCCCCACTACCGGAGTTATACCTCTTGTTTCTAGTCTTCATGGGCAGAGCACTCGAAGCAAGAGTATGCAGCGCCACCACCAAATAGGTGACAGCCACACAGAAGTTTTTTCAGTGTTCTAGTTCACGAGAGGTTTGTGAACTTTTTTTCCCATATACTTTCAGATACGAAAGTATTCAAATTAAAAAACTTATTTATTTTATGAAAAAAAAGTTATTAAAAACATACACTGAGAAAAATGGATATTAACCTTTAATATATAAATAAATATTATATTAACGGTAATCCTTTAAGGTGCCAAAAACATTTTTTCAACAACCATTCCTTTCTACAGCATTTTAGAAAAAAGGTGTTAATGAAAGTTGCAGAGCTCACAAGTACTTTTAAAATGACGGGTCTTAAAGTGAAATTGGTCTATTTGCTTATACTTATAAATCAATTAAAACCACTAAAAATGTCGATTTCTTAATTATTTAAAAGCTCAAACTAATTTTAACAAATTCTTTTAATATTCTCCAAAAATATACCTCTCAGGACCATTCAAAATTGTGGCAATGTTAGAATGATATTTATTTATTTTTGCAAAAAATGGTTAAATTAAAAAATTGTTCTTCATACTTAAAAAATGGCAAAATCTTAGATTTTATTGTGTAAAAATTTACAAAAAAAAACAAATTAAAAGGTCACTCCATTATATTTCACCTGAAGCCGTTACGGCCTATTTTTAAAAAAAATCTTATAATTTGTAAAAATGATATTTAATATCCGTAGATTTCATTTTTGAGAATTATTTTATAAAAACTTTAACATTGAGTGTTTCATAATTTTCAGTGATTTTAATCACTTATTTCTTCTCAGGAGGAAGACCAAAAAATCCAATTTTTGTCTTAATATTTAAGTTTGACCTTCTTTTCCATTCTGTTAAATTTTGGTGATGGAGAACGATCTACTTTTCAGTTTAAAAAGTCTGCTGAAAAACGCATTTTTTGGATAAATACAAGTAGATTTTTGCAAGACTATTGAGATAGCCAACTTCAGTTTTATAAAAATACTTCCATTTTAACCAACAAACTCGCTTTTGGAAGCAGATTTTTTAAACATAAATAAAATTCCAAAGTAGTTCGTTCACCACCACCAAAATTTAACAGAATGGAAAAGAAGGTCAAACTTAAATATTAAGACAAAAATTGGATTTTTTGGTCTTCCTCCTAAGAAGAAATAAATGATTAAAATCATGAAACACTTAATATTAAAGGTAAATTTTTGTATATTTCTATATTATAAAATTAAAAAGTTAGCACATATTATAAAAGTACATTAAAAATACTTTACATTAAATAGTAATAAATTTTTAAATATTTATATACTTTTTAGAAAAGTGTAAATAAAATGTAGTGACTTTTGACATTTTATAGTTAAGTTTTAAAATCCATTTTTATTATACAAGTAAATTAGCTCATTTTTAACAAATATCAATCAAGAAATTTGTATTATCTAAATTATTTCCATACTTCTTTATTAAATTTTCATAACTGTCAATCTAACCTTTTTTCTGTGCAACTCAACGTAACCCTTAAACCGCACGCTGTGTGTGCGACACCCATATTCTAGCTTTTAATTCTAATATTTCGGTTAAATTCGTAAAAATGGAACATGTGTTGATATTAGACAGCACATTTTGTACTTGACATTATGTTTCGTCAGTGACATTAGTCTGCCGAGTGTCTTTGTGTATTTAATAATTTTATGAAGTTGACGGCGAAAAATTTTTGCTTGTCTGACACCCAGTTTTTGGTTTAAGGTAATTTCAGTAGTTTTAAAAAACTTTTTTAAAATTATTTAAATTATATAAATCATTATGAAACCTATTCTCCTTCAAAATAGATGTATTAAGCTATATAAGATAATTTTTCCAAAAGATAATATCCTATTCCAACTTGGAGAACACACTTAAAAGTCTGCGGGTGTCGTACACCCAGTGTGCGGTTTAAGGATAGATTCGGCAGTGTCCGGTTTAAGGGTTAAAAATTCAAATTCTAAGTTTGATTCAAAAAATTTTATAAAATAATTCTCAAAAATGTATTCTACGGATATTAAACATCATTTTTACAAATTATGAGATTTTTTAAAATAGGCCGCAACGGCTTCAGGTGAAATATAATGGACTGACCCTAAAACAAAACTTTTTTATAAATTTTATATTAGAGCTTATGCATTAATATATATATATCGACGCCTCCCGTTCATATAATGCTTATTCAAAAACGAATGCAAGATGATTCTTATTCACATTTTGGTGCAAGACAATGCTTATTCGATTTTCCGTGCAATAAAATGCTTATTCAAAATTCTATGCGAAAATGTACATTCTGAAGTTAGCTTATTCTATAAATTTTATAAAATTTTCAAATCAGTTAAATTTATAATTGCAATTGCTTAAAAAATATTTTTTAATACGTGTGATAGGATCCGTGTTTAAAGTTTCTTATAACAATAGACACGTACTGAAATTCTCAGATATTTATTTGCAATTTAATATTAATAGGAAGATTTAGGGTTACATTTATTGTTCTGTCAGTGGCAATTGTTTTGCACACAATTTTGAATAAGCATTTTATTGCACGGAAAATCGAATAAGCATTGTCTTGCACCAAAATGTGAATAAGAATCATCTTGCATTCGTTTTTCAATAAGCATTATATGAACGGGAGGCGTCGATATATATATATATATATATATATATATATATATATATATATATATACTTTTTGCAGGAATTCGAAAAGTGCAAAAAAAATTCACTTAAAATCCATAAATTTTGCTTCCTCATAAAGGAAGCCTTATAGTGATGTCGATTTCCGAATTTTTTAAAATCAATTATTTTTACAAATTTTCAAATGTAGTATATATAATTCGTCGAGAGGAACAAATGTCCGGATGTATGTGTGTGTGTGTGTGTGTGTGTGTATGTCACCGATTCTTGTGGACAAATTTTCTCTTGCACATCTTGATGGATTTTGATAAGATTTTGTAGGTGTATTACGGTCATGAATACCAAGAATCAGACAGAAGGATTTTCAAAAATATCTAAAAAAAAAAAATTTTTCAACATTTTTTAATTTTTGAAAAAATTAATTTTTTGGTTTTTTGAAATAACTTTTTTCTATATTAAAATTTTTAATAATTCTTGTAAAAATTGCATTCCTGACATAAAAACGAATCGATTCATGTATATAAAGTATATATTTCATCAAAATTTATAGAATTAATAAATATTTTAATTTTTCACAAAAAATTAAAATTTTATATTTTTTGACATTTTATCATAACTTTTTAAAATAATTATTCTATAATAAAAAATTGAATAATTAATATTTATTCAGGGTACTTTACCCGGTTTATTAATTATATTTAATAAACTATTATAATTATTTAACTTTTAAAATTATATATAATAATATATATTGAGGAAGCTAAATGGTCATGAAATGAACAACTTGTTTTTAATGATGTAGAAATATTTATAAATACTTACAAGACATGCAAAAGGTTCAAAATATTTGATAAACTATTCAGATCTTAGGGGTACTTTAAAGGGGTGAAAATTATTTAAACATATTTATTTCTCATGTTGAATACTAGAGGAATTAAATCTGTTAAAGGATCTAATAAGAATTTATTTAACACATATTCTGTTAAATAAAAAATAAGTTAGGAAATTTATTTTTTAGAATAAACTATGTAACTATTGAGTAAAAAAGAAATTAATAGTAATAATGAGTAATAAATAAAATAAATAATTTCGAAGAGTAGTAATTACATTTTTTCAAGTGAATCACTTTCTTCATTACTTATAGAATGTAAAATCTTTATCATTTAAGAAAGTTTTTCTTTAAAAATTACATTATTTCTACTATATTTGTATAAATTAAAAACTCAATGAAGAGAAAATATTTATTTTAAATTCTTCAGCAGATAATGAATGAAAATCTTTTTTTTCTTCTCCTATTCGTGCAAAGCAGAACTTTTAATTATAAGTGAAATATGATTATTTATTTTCTTTGAATAGAAAGCCATTCTTTAAAACTAGTGCTATTCATAATTACGACCTTGATTAAGTTCTTCAACGGGTTGTTATGCAAGAACATACACATGATTTTTTATACAGGTTTTTTAATCGAAAAGAACTTTCTCACATATATACTTTTTTCCATTGTCGATAAACAATAAAGACAATTTGTCCTTTTTCCTCTAATAGTAGAAAAAATGTCATTAAATTAAAAGAATAATTTTTATTTCTAAGACTTAAATTTTATTAAAAAATTAAACACCTAATTTTTTGACACTTGAATAAACAGTAAATTTTCAGTTTTGTAGACAACCATGAAAAATCCAAAGTATCGAATAAAATAAAATTTATAAATTTTAAAACAAAAAAATATTAAAAGATAGAAATGAAATAGTCGTCATTAATCTTTTGATGAGTCAACAGTCACTTGACATTAAGTTCGCATCTGCACTAAAAGTTATACACATGAAAACATAACAGAAAGTGGCAAATTGACAATGATTAAAGTTCAATGTATCTATTGAAGAAAAAAACATTAAATTTCAAGTAAAACAATGAGCGTTACATTTAATATCTCAAAACCAACTGCATTCAGAAGAATAACAATTATTTTAGCAAAAAATAAGTCAAAATTTTATATACTAATTTTAATCACTTTATATGGCAGTCTATTGCGCTTTTGTATGTATTTTGCGTCATGTAACGCCATTAAATGCACATATTGTTATTAGGTTCTACTTTTTGTGAAAAATAAACTGTCAGTAATAAAAATTTTTTTGTTTAAAAATAAGTTAGACAATTAAAAAAATGTCTTGAATTTTAAAGTAAAGAGCAATATTTACTTACTATTCTGGGTTCATTGTTGACATACTATTACAAAAATGCAGCAATCTCAAGAGGTCGCAAGATTTCTTTAAAATTCTTTCTGTAATTAAAGATAATGATTATAATTTCCACAAAAAAACGTAAATTATTAAGGCCACGTTCCAAGATGTAAAAGAAAAGAATCGAAACAATGGCGGTCACGTCACCTCCTCCAAAAATGACATAAATTCTATCCTACCTACTCACTCTTGAATGACAGCCACCGTTCTACATTAATAGATTATCAATGCAACGTCAAAAATAAGAAAGCGCGAATAAGAAAGAGAGAGAAGATAGGGTCGCATTCATTCAACGAGACACCTATTAAGGTACTATCACATGTCACTACTAACAATTAAGGAGAAAAAATAATTTTTTTTTACTTTATCACAATAATAAGATTAAAATAATATTTTTTTATTTTGTGTCTAGTAGAATATTAATTAAAGAGTATATTTTAATTAATTTACTGAACTAATAATACTTCCAAATGTCAATTCGTATTAAGGTGCTTGCATACTTCCAAATTTTTCGGCGAGCAGCGAATTTTGACGGTTGTGAAAACTCACGTCACTAAATATGATTGGCTCTGACAAAGGTTCAGGGTGCAGTCCCATGCTGAGCAGAAAACAGAATGCAAAGCAGAATTTCGTGAGAGTGGAAAAGATAGTGATATCTGACTATCTCTCTTGCACTCACGAAATTCTGCTTTGCATTCTGTTTTCTGCTCAGCATGGGACTGCACCCTCATTTTCACATAGCTTTTTGCAGAACCAATCATATTTAGTGACGTGGGGCCGTATTCTCGAAAGCCTTCGACAATTCTCGTATGCGTAAAATGTCGAATGATTAATGTCGCATGCGACTTCAAAAGTATATTCTCAACGACCATTCGAGATAGGTTGTTCGGAAATTTCCGTGTGCGACATTTATACAGCGTTGCCGTCGTTTCCAAATACTTATATACCAATAAGAATTAAGGTAGAAGAGAATTTGACATATAGAAAAACACAAAGAAGAATAAAATATGAATATTAATTTTTCTATTTTAAAAAAGTTGCATTTTTACAATTTCATAACATTTCAATGTTTAAGGAATTTAATTAACAATTTTAATACTCAGATTTTTGAAGAACTTTAAAAATTAAAATTCTTCTAAAATTAGTTAAATTTGTCAATACCTACAAATGATTGCAGAATATATTAAATTAATTATTTAAAAAATTTTTTTGTTGTTAGTTAATAAATTCATTGGGAAGATGCGTACTTAAATTTTTTATGTTAGTAGTGTGCAACAATGCGGTTAATTAATTATGTGAAATTGTTTTAATAGTACTTATTTGTACTATTGAGCGATGATCATGCCCGTTTACATTAAAATAATTAAATAAAGAGTAATAAAATTCTTCTTACAAAATTCAATTAATTTCAAATTTTTTTTTAAATAACGTAAAATCTTATGGGAAAAAATAATTATTATTTTTAAAAAAAGTTACTGATGTTTTCGAATAACTTTAAAATTAAATTAGTTAATAAATAAATGTAACTGAACATTTTTTTAAGTAATGTTTTTTCTTTATTTTCTAAAAATTTCAGATTTAATTAAAATTTGTACCTAATAGACAAATGGACTTTATATAAACCTTTTCCCCTGGATCTATGAAAAATTTTTAATTTTATTAAAGCAGTTGCAATATTAAGAAATAGAAACAATGCAAATTATTTCCTTATGAAAATTAAGAATTTTCTACAAAAATGAAACAGGAATATAGAATCAAGAAAATACCTGCATATTTTCAATTTGTCAAACAATATAAAAACAAAAACCAAAGCATATACATAAAAACTAACTTAAAAGTGTTAACAGATAGCTGCTAAGAATAATAATAAATAATTAATAATAATTGAAAATTTATATTATATATTTTATTTACAAAAATAACAAAAACATTTTAATTTTTTATTATAAATGATACTTATTAAAATCGCCTTAAAAGATAATTTGAAAAATTGTTACATAAACTTTTATTTCATTATAAGATTACGTTAAATTTTTAAATTATACATTTTGGTTATATTGTATAGTTTTTCTAACTTTAGCATACGGTTTATGCACACTAATACTACTTTGTATTATACACGTTTATTATAAATATGACACACAACCTTATTTCTCACTAGTATTTCGTATGCGACTTTGCATCTCGAGTGGTCACTACCCACTCGAGATGAACCATTCGAAAATTGTCGCACACGACATGAAATCTCGCATGCGACATGCGTTCGAGAATAGGTTTTTCGATCTCGCATGGTCTGTCGCATGCGACATCTAGGGTCATCGATTCGAGAATACGGCCCGTGAAGTTTCACGATCGTGAAAATTTGCTGCTCGCTGAAAAATTTGGAAGTGTGCCGTCACCTTTAAAGTGCTCGCACATCACTATTGCCTGCCTGCAGGTTGTCATGGTAACACATAAGGGGTCGTCCATAAAGCATGTGATACATATTTTCGGTAATCTAGACCCCCTCCCCCCCCTCATGATGCTTTTTCCATGGACACTTAACATGGAGTGTGATATTTGGCTGACCTCCCCCCCCCAACCCTAAAGTATCACATGCTTTATGGATGGCCTCTAAGAGTAAAGGCCAACGCAGAATAGAATCTTTAACCGGAACCGCAATCGTTAGCGTAACCGTAAGAATGAGTTAAAAAAGGATAAAAAATATACCTATCCTTCTTTAAAGCTGCGGTTACACCTCTGCAGACTGCCTGCCTGCGCAGGCAGGAGCAACAGGAGTAAGGGTGAAGTTTGAAGTCACTGACTCTCTTACTCTTGTACGTTACCATGACAACCTGCAGGCAGGCAGGCTGCCTGCAGAGGTGTAGCCGCAGCCTTACTCACTCTTACGGTTACGCTTACGATTGCGGTTCCGGTTAAAGATTCTATTCTGCGTTGGCCTTAAGGCTGCGGCTACACCTCTGCAGGCAGCCTGCCTGCCTGCCTGCCTGCAGGTTGTCATGGTAACGTACAAGAGTAAGAGAGTCAGTGACTTCAAACTTCTCCCTTACCCTCGTTGCTCCTGCCTGCGCAGGCAGGCAGCCTGCAGAGGTGTAGCCGCACCTTAAGAGAGTCCGATGTGACGAGCTCATAAGGCCAACATAGAATAGAATCTTTAACCGGACCGCAATCGTAAGCGCAACCCCAAGAATGAGTTTTTTTTAATTAAGTATAGAAAAATATCACATTGTGCTGTATTTAAATGGCGATATTTTAAGAACAAATTTTAATGGATAACTGTAATAAAATTGACAAAAGTAATTACAAAATAAAAGTAAATTTTGTTATTAAAATTTTTTAGAATATGAAGTAATAATTATTGTCAGTGTGATATTTCACTTATTACATCTTTCTGACAGGCTGCTTATTTATAATTATTAATTCAAGTATTTTGTAAAAAATTTATTATCTTTAATATAAGAAAATTCTTTACGCAATCTTATAATATCAACTAATATTATTAAATTATTTTCAAACAACAATATTCACATAAATGATTAAAATATGTTTACTACACACTTGAAATAATTTCAACACTTTATTCAAATAAATAAATATATATGCACTTTAAAATTTTAAATAAGATATATAGTTTTTTTAAACAACTAGCACAAAAATTCACTAATATTTATTTAGTATTTTACTCATATTTTATTTCGCACATAACATAAAATACAGATCTGAATTATATGGGACGATGACAATTGTTGCACTTATATTTGAGGTATAATTTAATTGTTTGTAAAAAAAACACTTAAATAAAAATGAACCTATTATAAAATAATAAACTAAAATAAACACAAACACTTGTAGAATTTAACGTTTATAAATTTTACACTTTATTTTTTCCTCTAGAAAGATAATTAACTTTTTATAAATGTATTTTTGTATCTTCAACATTAATATTGACCATTAAAAATATCAAATAATTTTAATTAAAAAATAAATAAATAAGTTTTGTATACAATACTGTGATAAACTCGGGCAGAAGCGCAGCAATACCAACTGGCGGTAAATGCTAGCACTACGCAAGTGGTGGTCATATATTTTCCAAGCATTTTGAGTGAGACGGATAAGGCCAACGCAGAATAGAATCTTTAACCGGAACCGCAATCGTAGCGTAACCGTAAGAATGCGTTAAAGAAGGATAGGTATATTGTTTATCCTTCTTTAACTCATTCTTACGGTTACGCTTACGATTGCGGTCCGGTTAAAGATTCTATTCTGCGTTGGCCTTAAGGTGCTCAAATTGTTTATTTCAGACTATATAGTTCAACCTAAATAGTCTCAAATAAGCACCTTTTTGTGGCAACTGACCGGTACGACCGACGACGTCGAAAACACCCTTTATAATCGTTTGTCCCTTTTGTCCTCTTTTTTATTAATAATGTCTTCCTCTTCATGAATATCATCTGGTAACCCTAGTATGTACGTATTTGCGGAAACAAGAGAGGTTTTACTGTAGAATATTCTAAAGGTACCGTCCCATGTCAGCGTGAAACGGGAAACGGAAAACGTTCAACCAATAAGAATTTTCTTTTAGAATGATTTCCATTGAATCGGAAGTTGCTATTGGCTAAACGTTTTCCGTTTTCCGTTTTCACGCTCACATGGGACTGGCCCTTAAAAATTACTAGCTTTTGTAAATAAACCCTAAAATTAGTGTTCGTTATTTTTGTCATTTAGTAAATTAGCACTAAATTTTTTACAGTGTGTTGTATAAAAATAAGATTTGTTGACGTTAAAGAGAATTAAATAGTTTATAAAAAATTAAATTAATAAATTGTTAAAACTATATATTTACATAAGAATATTTGAATGATTTTTGAAAAGAAAATAAATGTTTTCATGGGCCGTAGTGATTGCATGAAGGAAGAGAATATTCATGGAAAAGTGAACACATAAAATATTAGTCAATTTTTCAGGCACTGTAATAATATTGGAAGGATACCTTGATAAGTGAACATTTCTACACTGCATAGGTATATCAGTATATATTTTCATACACGTGATGTTTTCATGACTATTTATTTCTTCACATCATTTGTCAAATATCTCTTCGCAATTGGCTACAGGCAAATTTAAACATATTTAAAGACGTGCAAATCGAAGGAAACCCATTTTACTGTTTAATCTGCTTGCTAAACAAACATTATTATTTTAATGTAATTATTTGTTATTAAGATAAGTGTCCTACTTTTTTAATAATGACCATGTTTGTAATCTGTCAAGTGTTACTTTTTAACGTAAATTAGAATTGAAGGAAATTTTTCTCTAGAATACTTGGTTTAGTAAAAAATATATTTAAGTTAAGAAATATATATATATATATATATATATATATATACTTAAAATAATGGTTTACAGAGTAACGATACAAGAAAAATGATTTGAAATTGAAAAAATATTTGAACATGTCATTGAAAGAAAGTTAATTATCTTTCCATTTAAATACCAACATTTATTAGTACCTCACTTTTACTAATCTTTAATAATTAAAAAAATGGGACAAATATTATGTAGAATTGTTACTGCTTATACTGCAACTAAAAGTACTTTAGGTTAGGTTAGTATTTGGTGAGTGATGTTTAATGTTTTTTTCGTATTAATGTAATTTTTCTTTCACTATATATTATTTTTTTCTAATGTTATTTTTCCTTAATTATTAAATTGAAAATCTAGTTTCACAAACTTTATTTTATATATTGTTTTTTCTGATTTGGGGACTTACTCGAAACTAGGGAAAATTTTACCCTATTTAAGTGTAAAAAATTTACAAATATTAGGTCACTTGGTCGGCTTGGTGGAGAACTAAACCATTTCAGAAATTTAATCCAGATTTGTCAATACTATTGCTATAGACATAAAATAAAGTTTTGGATTAAAAAAAACGTTTCTTAAGAATACTCTTGTCTATCTTATTAATGTATTTACTCAAATTTTCTAATAATTTTAATCAATTATTTGTTAATCAATAGGAAAATTTGTGTGTGACACTTTTATAAAACTTTATCGAAGTGGTATATTTTATAATGAATTCTTGAAATGGTAGTTTTCCACCAAACCGACGATTTAAAAAAGAAATATAAAATGTAGTAGTAGAAGTTGTATCTCCAATAGATATTTTAATGTTTAAAAAAAGTAAATAAATATAAAAAAAATGTATATAATATATTATATTATATATATATATATATATATATATATATATACATATATATAAAATTATATTATTAGTTATATTTTTTATATTTGCATTACCAAATTACTTAAAACTTGATATTATTACATTTATTCGTACAAGGTTTCAGAAAATCAACTTTTTGAGCCATGATAATTATTTAATTGATTATTTTTTAATAATTAAACTAGTGCAAAAATTAAAATATTGTATAAAATATATTTCTATAGTAAGTCTATCAAATAACCTAATTTGGACTTTTTTATAAATTAATTTCAAGAAAGTCGAAATATTAAATAAAATAAAAACTCACCGAATATAATAGTATTTTTAATGAACTTTCATGTTTTTTTAACGCTTTCTTAATTTTTTTAGTTCCTCCTTTTTTCAAAAAATTTAAATTACATTTTCCTTGCATTGCTTTGTTTATTATAAGTTTTCCAATTAATGTATAAGTTGTTTTAATAGACGAAAAGTGTTCATTTATTTATTTAAAACACGTTATTTAAAAAACAATTATTATTGAATTTTTATTATCAATAAATACCTACATTATTAATATTGTGCAAATAATTGAACAATAACATACAGTGCCGCTC
This sequence comes from Leptopilina myrica (nomen nudum), assembly GCA_032872475.1. NCBI lineage: Eukaryota > Metazoa > Arthropoda > Insecta > Hymenoptera > Figitidae > Leptopilina > Leptopilina myrica (nomen nudum). The sequence continues at coordinate 12,533,060 of CM065462.1, read as the reverse complement.
AGCAGGATTTGCCCACCCTGTCACAGTTAAAGGTGTTACAAAAAGTTTTATATTTTGATATCTAGTAAAGATATCGAGATTTTCATGGTCTCATTTTAAAGATTACATCTTCTACTTTAACAATCTTAAAATAATTAATTAAAAAAAAATTTTTTTATAATGTTTAATTACTGTTTAAAAAAAACGAAAATTTTAATTTTTTTTGACGATTTCAAACAATTGTAGTTTTTTAAAAAGTCATCGCAAATTAATTTTCTAAAACGCATTTTAAAGCTTGTTTTATCACCTTTAAAATGCTTTTTTTTAAATTGTCGTACGATTTTTTTTCAAAAAGTTATTATCATTTCTTTAAAAAAACAGACCTTTTTTTAAATAATTAATATTTTGAAAACGGTTAATTTTTTTAGAAAAAATTTAAGACAAAAAATGTTCATTTCTGTATGTACATTGAAGAAAAAAATATAAAAAAATTTTTTGTACAAATTTTTTTTTTACCACATTTTTACCTTATACATATTTTTAACTTAAATAAAATTCATATGTACAAGCTTGAAAGACAGATAAAGTAACAGTGTTTAAACGGTAGTCAACACTTTTGCTTTCGAAGTATTTAAATAAAATTTAATATCAACACTTAAAATTTTGCTAATAAACATTTTTACGGTTGAAATATTAAATATTTTTTTCGTCAAAATGACGTCCTTGACATTTAATTAACGCCTCACATATGAGCGATTCCATGTCAAGTGATCAAGGTGGAGAAAAATTTTTCTCCAATCGTAGCAAAACTTGGGGCTTTTGTAGTACTCATAGATAGTAATTTTTCGTGAAAATATTTTTTTACCCAGTCCATTATTTTCCGAGGGGGAGGGGGTTAAATTTTTGTGTTTTTCAGTGCAATGCTTATTTCAATAATTTTTTACTCTTAAACAAATAAACATACAAATTTGACAAAGTACATTTTGGAAAGGTTTTTTCATGCTCTTTCGATTGGAAATAAGCATTTTGAAAAAAAAAATTTTTTGACCCAAAAAAATCAAAATTAAAAATAAATTTCAATTTTTGGGGTTTTGAGCGCTCCGGCGAGTAGAAAACTCTTTTTTTCAATGTTTAAACATTCTAGTCCCACTTTACCATTTATATGTCCTTTTAGGAAAAAACCTCAGCTTTCGTTTAAAAAAAAAAAAAAAAAAAAAATCGTACCTTTCTCCCCCAAAAATTGAAATTTATTTTTAATTTTGATTTTTTTGGGTCAAAAAAATTTTTTTTTTCAAAATGCTTATTTCCAATCGAAAGAGCATGAAAAAACCTTTCCAAAATGTACTTTGTCAAATTTGTATGTTTATTTGTTTAAGAGTAAAAAATTATTGAAATAAACATTACACCAAAAGACCCCTTGATCACTTGACGTGGAATCGCTCATATATAAGGTAAAAATGTGGTAAAAAAAAAATTTGTTCAAAAAATTTTTTTATATTTTTTTCTTCAATGTACATACAGAAATGAACATTTTTTGTCTTAAACTTTTTCTAAAAAAATTAACCGTTTTCAAAATATTAATTATTTAAAAAAAGGGCTGTTTTTTTAAAGAAATGATAATAACTTTTTAAAAAAAAATCGTACGACAATTTAAAAAAAAAGCATTTTAAAGGTGATAAAACAAGCTTTAAAATGCGTTTTAGAAAATTAATTTGCGATGACTTGTTAAAAAACTACAATTGTTTGAAATCGACAAAAAAAATTGAAATTTTCGTTTTTTTTAAACAGTAATTAAACATTAAAAAAAAATTTTTTTTTAATTAATTATTTTAAGATTGTTAAAGTAGAAGATGTAAGCTTTAAAATGAGACCTTGAAAATCTCGATATCTTTACTAGATATCAAAATATAAAACTTTTTGTAACACCTTTAACTGTGACAGGGTGGGCAAATCCTGCTGAGCGGCACTGTATTTACGGCACTGATGAAATTAATGAAATATAAATAATTTTTATATTTGAGAGGTGACTCGAGACACCAAATTTAAAAGTGCGCGTACTGATTAGAAAAAAATAGTAGAAGACGCGAAAATTATAATCAAGTAATTACATGGAATGTGAACATGGTTAAGCAAATTGAAGAATTTACTAGGTTTAATGTTTATTTAATACATTATTATATTTAACCTGTTGAATATTTGGCCTTTACAGCTATTGGATAAATGAAGATTTTCAAATAGCTCTTTCGTTTTGTACGATGTCAGATGGAGTTGACACTGTAGCCGAAGAGCACGAGGTAGATTCACATTCCTCTTTACATGCTGAAACTGGAAATACTTCTAAAAGTCTTGAGAATGAAGAAACACTTGATCATGACAGTGAAACGGTTCTAAATACAAATTATGATAGTAGTGATGGTTCTGTCCTGGTTTACAGGTAGGTGAAACTTAGTATGCAATGTATTTTTTCTATATTCTAAACAAAAAATTTTCGTGTGAGTGCCACATAATGCAAATGCATTCTTTTAATTCGATATTACGCTTTACCTTTCAATGCACGGAAAAAAGATTCTAGCTTTAATAGGTAGAATATTGCCAGTACTATTGCAGCACGGACTATACACACTTCAATTGCAACCAAAAAAGATTTCTTGCCTTTGGAGTGTGTATTGTCCGTGCTGAAATAATATAAGCAGTATTCTACCTATTAAAGCTAGAATCTTTTTTCCGTGTGGTAAAGGTAAAGCAATATTTGTTAAATTTTTAATATAACTTTTTGTAGATGTGAACGTTGTGATAATTATGAAACACTAAACAAAGCAGCATTTTGCACGCATCAAGACCAATGCCTTATTTCTGGCGATGGGGGAGAAAATACTGAAGTTAGCGAAGGTGTGGAAAATGATATTGATGGAGAAGGACATTCTAGCCATCGTTCACATAGGAAAATGTTTGAATGCGATGTCTGCAATATGAAGTTTTCTAATGGAGCAAATATGAGGAGGCACAAGGTATGGAATAGTTTTTTCATAGAAAATAGTTATAATTTTTATTATTCTATACGCAGGGTTTGAGGCTCCAAATATAATAATTTGTTAACAAATAAATCAGTATAAAAAAGTGTTTTGTAACTTGACATTTTTTCTCAAGTCTTCCTCTACTTACGAATAAAATGATAATAATATCTGAAGAAAAATACTCAATGCGCAAAATTGTATTTATATTCCAGATGAGACATACAGGGGTCAAGCCCTACGAATGCCGGATATGTCAGAAAAGATTTTTTCGTAAAGATCATTTAGCTGAACATTTTACAACGCATTCAAAAACATTGCCTTATCACTGTCCTATTTGTAATCGAGGTTTTCAAAGACAAATTGCAATGAGAGCACATTTTCAAAATGAACATGTGGGCCAGCATGATATGGTGAAATCCTGCCCATTGTGTCACTATAGAGCCTCTACCATGAAGTGCCTGAGGTTACATTTTTTTAACAGGTACGTTACCTTTTTGGTTTGTACACCATTTTTTGCAATATTTTATACCAGAACTTAAAATAGACTTTTTTATATTCTGAATTTACGTAAATTATTTATCCTTTTTTATCTCGTCGCATAAAAGAAAGTTTCTTTAATTATTTAATAGGCATGGAATAGATTTGGATAATCCTGGACCAAATAGTTCAACGTCATTACTAAGCAACTGTTCCGGCGAAAATGTGCCACCTGCGCCTTTATCTGATAGCGGAGATAGTACTGGTAACAGGTCAACTGATAATGCTACTCCGCCAATGCATTTTCTCACACCTCATGTGGAGATTTCCATTCCTTATCCAGAACAAGCTAATAGTCAACACAATACGAATTCTCCTCTAGTAAATGGAGATAGTCCCAGTAGTCCACAAAGTGCCGACAGTAATTGTAACGTTCCAAGTAGTAGTCATCACCATCTGCCTATTAAAACTAATATTCATAAGTAAGTAGAATTTTATATATATTATTTCTTACTTTAAGATTACATATAGTTTCCTTCTCAATTAAGAATGAAAATTCACTTTTGTAAACTACAGGCAAACTACAACTATTTTGCAAAGCAAGTTTTTTTTAAGCCTTCCTTATTAACAGATAAACACATAACCTAAAAAATGCAAACTTTGATTAAATATATAGTATATTAAGCAATAAAAAATTGAAAATATTGTGAGAATTCCCGTATTACTAACGATATTTTTTATTGTTAATGCACAAAAGTGTCGATTTCAGATAGCAGACGACAGGGAGTAAAGGTCTAGGGCTGAAAAACGCATAGGAACAGATGTTATTTTTGCCCTAGGGTAAAAAAGAACGCCATTTTTATACGGTCGAACAAATGAATGACTTTACGCCCTATTGTCAACTATATAAAAGCGTCATTTTTGTGCATGTAGAATAAAAAAAATTATGAGGCGCAAGTCTAAATTTTGCTATAATAGTAAATATTGTCTGTACACATCACTCGAGTAAATTCGAACGATTTTTAACATTTTATCCGCCATTTTGAATTTTTGAAAGCTGACTTCGGATTCGTAATCAGCGACCCCAAAAACCCCCGAGTAACAAATTTGAAACCAATCCGATAATGAAAAATTGATATGCACCAATGCTTAGATTCCAAGTCATTTTTACCAGGGCGCATGAATAATTAGAGGGGGTACTCGGTAAATATACGTCCCCTGCGATTTTTACATTACTTTTCAGTTTTTATTCTTAAAAGATAAAGGTTTGAGCTTTCTTTTGAGCCATATTAGAGCTTTTTATGTCTTCCTATTTTCTTTTTATAGGACTTCAAAAAGTGCAAAAACACCGTTTTTTAAAATAATTTAACCCCCCATTTAGGGGTTTGAATAAATAAAAAATTTTTTTTTGCTATTTTCTTGTTCACTGACACCTAAACTTTCAATAAACACAAAAATTTTGAAATAAACACAACATGACCATTTTTTGTTACCCAGTGTTATCAATAAAGTGTTTTATTAACCACTTCACTGGCAGGGCGTTCCAAATGGCGTTCCACGCGCCGAGGCCCAGACTGGCAAAAACATATACGTATAATATTACCATTCATAATAATAAATAATAGTTATTTATATATATATATATATATATATATATTATTAATAATTATATTATTATATTATATTTTAATATAAATATCTTTTTTTAATAAAAATACAAGTTTTATAGTGTAAAAATTGAAAAAAAGTGGAACGCCATTTGTTGAAAATTATTAAAAATAGCCGATTTGAACGTTTGGAAAAACCTTGAAAATCACAAAAACTAAAATTTTTGTTGTGATAATCTTGTTCCTTGATGTCTAAACTATAGAAATATTGATTTACAACAGTTAAATGTGGTGTACACTCTTTAAAAAAAGAGGTTTTTTAGGAACGCCATTTCGGTGTTTTTGCCAGTCTGGGCCTCGGCGCGTGGAACGCCATTTGGAACGCCCTGTCAGTGAAGTGGTTAAGGGGATCTTATAGTCGATTGGATTTTTGCATTGAGCTTCAATTGGAAAATCGCATCGACTTTGACACCACCTTAAGGGGATCCCACATACCGACAATGCAGATGTAAAATGGTAAAAAATCTGCAACGACCGTTTCTTGGAAAATATAAGATATTATAAACTATAAATTTGACAAACTCACTTTTTAACATAAATACACAGGATGAGTATTTTATTTGATGTAATTATTGAAAAAAAATTATTCATAAAAAGTTAAATCTGAGCAGTTTCCAACAGCCTAAACTGCAACGACCTTTTCTTGAAAACAACAAAATCAAAATATCTTTTCCATTTGACAAACTTAATTTCAATAAAAAATACACATAATAAGATTCATTCTATATGAAAACAAGAATATAAAACTTTAATTTATGTAAACTATTTTGTATAGCAATTTGCAACAAGAAGAACACATCTGACAGATGTTTAGTGATACATAGAACCAAGAGATGGCGCCAAAGGTACAAAAACTGACAAATTTTCATTATTTTTAACTTTAAATTAACAACAATGAGACATAATGTCTTCTTTTCGAGTGAAAATTCATTAGTGATAAAAGATACACAATGGGAGAAATATATTTTGTTCAAATTGTTAAAGAAAAACTAATGTTAGTAAATTAAATATCATGTGCTACCGAACAGCTGTCACTTATACACTTTGGGAAGAATAAAGTTTTTATTTATTTCTGAATGGCAAATGAGTCTCATCCTGTATATTTTCCTACTAAATTAAATTTCCCAAATGGAAAAATTATTTTGTTTTGTTGTTTTCGAGAAATGGTCGTTGCAGTTTGAGCTGTTGTCAAAAGACCTGTTACAGGAAAACTGTTCATATTTAATTTCTTATGAATAATTTTTTTTCAATAATTACAACAAATAAAATAGTCATCCTGTGTATTTATGTTAAAAAGTGAGTTTGTCAAATTTATAGGTCATAATATCTTATATTTTCCAAGAAACGGTCGTTGCAGATTTTTAGCCATTTTAGATCTGCATTGTCGGTATGTGGGATCCCCTTAAGGGGGCCCACTTACCGACAATGCAGATCTAAAATGGTTAAAAATCTGAAAACGACCGTTTCTTAGAATATATAAGATATTATGACATTATAAATTCAGGTAATTCATTTTTAAACATAAATACACAGGTTGAGTATATTGTTTCTTGTAATTATTTAGAAAACTATATTTTTAGAAAGTTAAATATGAACCAGTTTCAAACATCCCGCCAAACGGAAACGACCTTTTCTTGAAAACAACAAAACAAAATAATTTTTCCATATGAGTAACTTAATTTTAATAAAAAATACACATAATAAAATTCATTATATATAAAATCAGCAATAAAAAACTTTAATATATGTAAACTGTTTTGTATAGCAATTTCGTACAAAAAAACACATATGACAATTGTTTAGTGGCACATAGAACCAAAAGATGGCGCCAAAGGAAAAAAATGTTCAATTTTAATTATTTTTAACTTTAAATTAACAATAATAAAATATAATTACTTTTTTGTAAGTGGAAATTCAATAGTGATAAAAAATACACAATGTGAGACATTTATTTTGTTCAAATTGTTAAAGAAAAATTATTGTCAGTAAATTAACTATCATGTGCCACCAAACAGCTGTCACTTACATACTTTACGAAAAAAATTTTTTTTATTGATTTATGAATAGCAAATGAGTCTCATCCTTTGTATTTTCGTACAAAATTAAATTTCCCAAATGGAAAAATGATTTTGTTTTGTTGTTTTCGAGAAAAGGTCGTTGCAGTTTGATCTGTATTCAAAGGCCTGTTCCAGAAAAACTGCTCATATTAAATTTTTTATCACAATTTTTTTTTTACCATTACAACATATAAAATACTCATCCTGTGTATTTATGTTAAAAAATGAATTCCCCAAATGTTTAATGTCAAAATATCTTATATTTTCCAAGAAATCCAATCGACTTTGACACCGCCTTAAACCCTGTTGCTACACGGAGAAACTTTGTATACTAGTTTGTGATAAACTCACTAGGGTAAACCAGACAGTAGTCGGCCACTTTTCAAGTTTGAATAGCTATAAAACCGTACGAGACAAAAACATGTTCAAAGTTACTAATCATTTCTAAGGTGATCGTAAACAAATGTAAACTTTTGTAATAGAAAACATTTTTATTTTGACGGTTTTTGAAAGCTTTTAAAAGTGGCCGATTACTGTCGGATTCTTACTTGTTTATTTACTAATTTTTTTTGACGAATAAACATTTTTTTTTCATGAACATGATTGGTTTAATAATTTTGTATGATCGTAAGGAACAACATCACATAAAATAATTCGAAAAATAATATGAATTGCTCTTTTAAAACAGCGTTAATTAAAAAGATTGCTTTTAGGTGGCCGACTACTGTCGGATTCTAACTTTTTTTTGTGAATTTTTTTAACGAATAAGAAAATTTTTTTTGTAAACATGATTGGTATACTAGTTTAGTAGGAGCATTAGGAACAATTACTCATAAAAAAAATTTTCCAAAAATTTTAATTGTAATTTTTAAACAACATTCATTAAAAAGATTTTCTTAAGTGGCCGACTACTGTCTGGTTTACCCTATGTGTTTTTAGTAAATTGACTACTAAAGTGGGGAAAAACTGCGACGGTATCAATATTTCGTAGTCTGACTATTAAAACACGGAACAGAACCAGACTTTTAAAATTTAGTAGTCAGTTGATGAAAATTTAAAATTCATGATTTCACTAAAAAACAATGTCGAATGTCAATGACAGGGGCAGACTGTCGCCATCTCATACTAATAAGTCAGGTAGAAATCTATTTTACCTAGGACGATTGATAACTTATTTGAACGCAACCGAATCTAATGCCTAACATACTGATAAAGTAACGCACACTTTAATCGACGGAACGCATATGAGGCATTCCATTTCAAAACGACCCCCCTTTATAAACAATTGCCATTGTAAGGCAATTTTTAAATAATTATTTCTTCTATGTATTGGATTCAAACTTTATTTACTATTAGTGTTTTCAAAAGAAAAAGTTCTCAACTTTACAATATTATAAATTTCTTATTAAAAAATAATATTATTTATGAAAAAAATTAAGTTTGAAAGATAACCTTTTAGATATCTCAAAACACGTTATATCCGATTTTCTTGAAAAGTATGTCAAAATAAAGCTTAAATATTCTAGTTTCATTTCCTGCCAACATTGTAATGGACAATTTAGGGGAATTTAAGATTTTAATTAAATTGTACAAATATATCAGAGGTTAAATGGTGCAAAACTTAAAAAAAAACAAATTCCGCTCAGTAAATACATTATAACCTTTGAAATTCTTATAGAAATAAATTAATTTTATAAAATCCCTTGAATTGTCCATTATAATGTTGACAGGAAATGAAACTAGAATATTTAAGCTTTATTTTGACATAACTTTCAAGAAAATCGGATATAACGTGTTTTGAGATATTTAAAAGGTTATCTTTCAAACTTAATTTTTTTCATAAATAATATTATTTTTTAAGAAGAATTTTATACTATCGTACGGTTGAGAAATTTTTCTTTTAAAAATACTAATAGTAAATAAAGTTTGAATCCAATACATAGGAGAAATAATTATTTGAAAATTGCCTTACAATAGCAATTTGTTTATAAAGGGGGTCGTTTTGAAATAGAATGCCTCATATACAATTCATAGCAAGAAAGTAAGTCACTGTTCTTATATACTAATCCAAAACATTGTATTGACACTTGGGAGAAAATTTGTTAAATGCTGTATTAAATAATATTTGTTTGTTAAATAAAATTCACAAAATCAATTATATTTAAAATTAATAAGGTCAATTTTTGAAATGGACAGAATTATCATTATTATTTCGTAAAATTATTTATCCTTTTGATTAAATTTTTATTCTTTGTAGAAATTTATAGCTAACATTTAGAATAAATATTTTTTGTTAACTTAAAAGTTTATTTCTTGCATATATTGTGAAATATATTAAAAAAAGATTAAATTAAATAATTTTAAGTTAAAAACTATGAAATCAGAATAAGTTTTCTTTATATGTATTTAAAAGAAACATTTCAATTTATTATTGTTAAAAAAATTCACATTAATGCGGCAATTACAATTTTCTCCGTTATTAAAAATAATTATATAAACATAGAGAAATTTAGAAAAATCCTCTTAAATAAAATTGTGAAATATATCTTGCAGTGTTGAAATTTAAGTAGTATATCGACAGATCGATATTGGAAAATACCGAAAATACGAAACACTTGTTGACACTTAACCTCACATTTACAAATTATACTTTTTAACATCTGAGATGTTAAACCCACGTATAAGGAGACTTGACGGGCTGAAAAACATGGCCCCAAAACAAGGCGAAGCCTATCTCAAGTTTTCCGGTGTCCGACTGTTCAGCGCGACCTCCTCGGGAAAATTTACAACTAAGTGGTATATGTGGTTCGCCTGCTACCAATTTCAAATTAAAGAGTGCCCGTTAGAAATGTCAAAGATTGACTTTATTATTTGTTTTAAAGAAAAATTTGGTTCGACATAAATAAAACAAATATTTGAGCAAAATAAAATTTTATTAAAACCAAATAAAATTTATTTGAAGCAAATATAAAATCTAGTTGGTTCTGAGACAAATATATCATTTCTTTGGGTGTGGTACTTTAAAATTTCTTTTCTATAAATGTGCGATATTTCGCCAAGGAAAAAATAATTTCTTCACCTGGAAAACCGAAAAAAGTAATGCAATTTCAAAATATAAAAACTGTGACAACCCTGCACTGTATATAATTATTTATACATGTATGAACAAAACTTGTATAAGTAGATATAAAATCACTTTTATATATAATTCATGTACATTCCTGTAATATATGTACAACAATAATGTTAACTTTTAAATATGAATTTAAAGTTAGCATTGTCGAAATATTAAAATCTTAAAATAATTATAAAAATAATTTGTTGTTTCTCTATTTCATTTTATCAACAATGTTTAATAGACTTTCAACTTCTTGAATATTTTTCATTGTTATAAATTGAGATAGAGGAAAAAGTTTATCATTAATGAAAATTTTTATACTCAAATCTTTAAGAATGACAACTCTATTTTTGGTAACACAATCTTCTTCCAATTTTATAAACGAAATAAATTCTTTGTTTCTTGTCATATGATACCACTTATCAGAAGGTACACTCAGAAAAAGAGTTGGCTGCCATAGCCAATTAAATAGTAGCTATAGCGCGATCCACTTAATTGGATGGGGCAACTATTTCTTGGTTGATACATCCAACTTTTTAGCTGCATTACCTTAGCTGCATTACATACATAGCTGGGGTACGTTTCGCATGGATACAGTATCCAATAGTTGGATGTGCTAACCAATTAATTGGATCGCGCTATAGCAACTATTTAATTGGTTATGGCAGCCAACTCTTTTTCTGAGTGTAATTGTGATTTATTAAATTTGATCTTACACTCTTCAAATGTAAGTTTTTCCATCGAATATTCCATGATTCTTTGTTTTTCTTTTTAATAATTAATATTATCTAAAAACAAAAATTATTTATGTATTTCCGTGTCTGTAAAAATCAATTACATAAATATAACCTAAAACAATAAACGTAAATAAAGTCAAAAAAACATTATCTCTTTAAAAAATAATGCTGAATATTATTTGTAAAGAAAATAAGCTTTCATACGTACTGTCAAATAGTCTTATTTTGCTCCCATAATTAAATAATAAGTAATTATTTAAATTATTATTTATGTCATTCAAATTAAACACTTCACAGTGCTTTAAAAGCAGACGTCACTATTTAGTTGTAAATTTTCCCGAGGAGGTCGCGCGGAACAGTCGAACACCGGAAAACTTGAGATAGGCTTCGCCTTGTTTTGGGCCATGTTTTTTTGAACTTTACATGGGCGTTAAGTTAAGTCTCCTTATACTACTTCATGGTTAAACCACAACATCTAGATGATATGCATTAGCATCCTTTTTTAATATCTAATGCATTAAGATTCTTAATATCCACTTTTCTTTGTATAATGAATTATTAAATTATTAAAAGAGAACCAGATGGAATGACAGCAGCCATTTGACTTGAGCACATGTATATGAGATTGAGTGGTTATGTGTGACTACACGAACAGCGGTGCTCGTTTGTATGCGTGCAGTTTTGATCGTTTGACTACTAAATTGTAAACGCGGCGCGAAGAAAATATCATTCTTTCGAATATAGAAAATAAAATTTTGGCATTCACTTTTTCTATATCTACTTTCTTTCGTATATCATAGGCGAGTTTCTCATAACTTGACTACTAAATATTACAAAAAAAGAGATCATAATTATAGTATTATAAAAACTTCTATTAAATTATAAATCTCGTCTAGTGACCACTTTTTCCCCACTTTAGTAGTCAGTTTACTATAAATACATTGTGAGTTTAACAGGAACTAATATACAAAGTTTTTCCGTGTATCCTTTTGAATAAATAATCAAATTGCATAATTTGCAAACAATTTTGATACCTCACTGAAAAAACCCAAAGGATGAGTGTCAATAAGGCGGCTTTTTGGGCGCCGATAATGTTTACTAAATCTAGTGTAGAATTTTTATTTTTAATCCAATTGAGGTCCATAATGGCTCAAAATTTTGGCAATCAATTAGACTATCAATAAAAAATTTGAAACCTAAACATTTTTTACTGTTTGATGTGGGAAAAATTAGCAAAAATTACTCATGTGTTTAAAAATAAAAAATAAATTTGTTTCAGAAATTTAAGTAATACTGATGAAGGTATAACTCCTTCAATTTCACTTATTCCAATAAAGCAAGAGCCTAACAGTAATGGTATTGATGAATCCAGTGCTGCCTGTAGCAGTTTACCACTACAATCTTTAATAAAGGTTTCTCCACTAAAATCATTATTGAGAGATGATCTTCGAAGAAAAATGTCAAGTACTTGTAATAATGTTAATAATAATAATAATAATAACAACAATGGCTCAACTTCTAATATGCATTCGCGGATTGAACCTTTATCAACAGCAAAACAAGAAAGTCGTACAAATGGAATGCAATGTACCCACTGCAAAATAACATTTCCAGATCAAACTTTATATTTTTTACATAAAGGTTGTCATAGTGAAAGTAATCCATGGAAGTGTAATATTTGTGGGGAACAGTGTTGCAACTTATATCAGTTTAATTCACATTTACTTAGTAAAAGTCATCAGTGAAAGCAATAGATTTTAAGAAAATTGGGTAATCATCAATAATTGAACCACCGGCGACCAAAAAGGCATACGCGTGACTTTCGTTGGCCCCGCGTTCAGTAAGTCTCCGCTATTCGAGAGGCCAACGAAAGGCACGCGTATGCCCTTTTTGTCGCCGGCGGTTCAATTTATTAAGGAAAAAATAATGGTACATTAGGGTGGCCTTACTCTTTTAAATAATTCGTGTATATTAAAAATATTTTAGAAAGCTAATTATAAAATTATTAGAAGAAAATGAAAATTATTATAATGTCTCTTTTGCAAGAAATACATTTTTGCTTTTAGAGGTGAAAAGAAGAATCTTATCTTTATTTTTAAAAATATTTCTCCAATCACTACTAAAATATTTTTAAGAACATTTATTTCATAAAATGTTAATATAATTTAATATATATTTAAAAACAAAAAAATATTTTACAGAAAAATATATTTTTATTCAATGCAAATAAAAAACTTTATAAATGAAATGTAAATATTAATGAATAATGTAAATTAAAAATTTACAAAAGAAAATTCTAAATTTTCCACTTTATTGATGATGACAATTAACTAGTGTTACTTTAATTTACAAAGTTTATATATAAAAAGGAAACACTTATTGTTATATTATGTGTAAAAAGAATTATTTAACTCTTGGCTAATACATTCTTTTACATTACAGTAAATTTCATTTTACGGGTTAATTCAGAAAGCAGGACGACTGTAGAAACTTTTGGAACACTGAAAAATAAAAATATAACACCTATTCATTAACTTAATATTAAGGAATAACTTAAACTCTAATTTAAAAAAGGGTAATTAAATGATTATTTTATAAGTAATTATTTATAAAATTATAATTTAATGAAAGAAAGTATATAAAGAGAAGGTTAGCTAATGAAGAAGAGAAATAAGTTACTAGTTATTGTAATAAATATTGATTGTAATATAAATATTTTAATATTCACTGTTGATTTTACGTTATAATGACTTCTTTTTTTACATTTATTTTTCAGCCTTTACTTATTTAATAAACATAATAATTTTCATGTCAGAGAAATTCACAAAATTTTAAAACTTTTTTCTCTGAGTTTAAAAATTTATTAATTTTTTAATAATTAATATGGAATATGTTTTTCAAAATCTTTCACATTAGTTCAATTTAGAAAAGTTTATTTCACACATATAAAACATACCCAATCATAATTTAAATAGAGTTCTTGATTTAAATTAAAATCTATATTTTAGTTTATTGATCTATAGAATTTATTAAAACTTTAAAAAATTTATGTTGAAAATTTACATTAAATAGGGGAAAGTCGTCCTTAGTCGGCATAGTAAGGTATTTGGATGAAAATAATAAGAAAATTGAATTTATTGACTCTGGTGAGTTTTTAGTCGTGTTTAGCGATCGTTTTCCTACAAGTATATGTTATTGAGAACGATATCGAATGGCTTTTGTAATCTTAGTGCAATGAAGAGTGAAAAGGTGCATTTTGTCAATTTCTTAAAATAGTGTTCCTAAGTCGGCACCTTTTTCTTTGCTTGAATATAAGAAAAAAAACCATAATGTTTACGTTTAAGCTGAATTAAAACATATTTAATGCATTTAGAAGATTACATTTTGCACTATTTGGCTATTTTTGTTTACGAATTAAAGCATTGGTTTATTACTATAGGGGAGACCGGGAGCAATGGATCAGGGGCGTAATGTATCACTTGAAATTATTCAAAAGTGGTAAATCAGATTAATTTCGGTTTTTGATCCCAATAATCTACTTGGTACACCGTAAGTTTGTGCCAAGTTTCATTGTTATTTATTATTGTTAAAAATATGGTAGAAAAAGTGACTTTGACGCTTGAAAGTAAATTTTTGAAATTTTTGTTATATCTTTTTCAAAATTACTTGTAAAAAAATTTTTGTATATCAGGTTTTGAGCTTTAGACATTTGTTCTTAAAGAACAATTGACAATATTTGTTTAATACTTACCAATAAGTATAAGTACCAACGATAACCTTTTATAAAAAAAAGTAACTGGAGAATAGATTTTTTAAGGAAATGGATTTTGCATTTCGCTACAACTTTAAAAAATTTAAAAATTGCATGAAAATGTTTAAAATATTTAAATTAAATATGTTCCATTTTCAATATTCTTTGTTATAAATATACAATAGAAACCAAAATTTTCAATGCCGTAATAATATTTGATGATTTAAATTATAATTTCATTACTGATTTAATACGTCCCAGTAGTGATCCATTTCGCCCCGGCCTGAGGCGAAATGGCTCGCCTTGAATTTCTCCAAAAAAATTGTTCTAGAAAAAAAGTATAAGTGATATTAGAGCGTACTTTTTTTTAATTCAAAGCTGAGATGTTAGGCTAAGTTTTCCACATGATGACATTTTTATTAAAGCAAGAATGACGAAGTTAAGCAACAAAAAGTGAAAAGTGACCCATTACGCCCCGGTCTCCCCTACTATAAAAAAGCAGAATATTTTTTATGATAATGTTGAAAATTGAAAAAAAAATTAAAAAGAGACAATCAGCTATAAAGCTGCGCCCCACATCTGTAGAGTAAAAACACGAAAAATATAAAAACAAAAATAAGGCAAAACATAAAAAAAAATAAACAAATAGGTGCCGACTCAGGACCATCACCAATGTATACAAATTTCACATCATTACACAAACAACAAAATTTTAATTAAAAATTGACATAACCCATCAGTTACAACATTAAATGAAGAAACCAGAACACTCACTTATTTGGAATTTTCAAAATATTTACTTACCTGCAACTACTTCCGTGTAAAGGACGAAATTGATATTCAGTTGTGGAAAAAAATAAAAACGTGCTCACGATGAGTAGATTAAACAAAAATAGAAATTTTGTGCATAAATTATGTCCGTGTCTATTAACATGTCACATCACAAAATTATTTAATCGACATGTGCGCCATTTTTGCAAAAAAAGGGAGGTGCCGACTTTACCCACAGTGCCGACATAAGACCACTTTCCCCTACTTTTATTTAATTATTTAATCAAAATTAGCCCTTTATAGATGGCAAATTAAATGAAAAACTAAACACTTTATTATCCCTCTCTTGTATTTTAACAATAAAATATCAAGTTTTAATCATTCCATTTACTTTGTTTTCTGCTATGATTTCTGTGTTTGTTCAATATATGTATATTGTTGAGTATTGTAAAAAATGTATATTTTTCAAAATGTAATTAAATTTTAATAAATTTGATTACCTTTTATGAATAAGGAGGTAATAGGTTATAAGTGTACCACATTGTTACTTTTATAATATTTTCTTTTTTTATCAAAATCTAATAATATATTTCAAATAAATCCATCAAATTCAGACTCGATCTTCATGATTATTCCATATAATTGTTAAAAATTTTTGTAAAGTAGAATTTTGTGTGCTGAAATTTTCTTTAGAATTAGAATTTTTATTAAACAGAACACCATTTAGATGCAAATTTTTAAAACACAGATGAAATATTAGGAATAATTTTTTTTAAACGAATTTTCGCATTTCCCTGAAACATTTATTTTTGACAGAAAAATTTTGGAATTTAGGTACATCTTATTATAAAATTATTTCTTTATTATGAAACATTTTTTATAATATTCTAAGATTCATTGTAAAGGTGATTTAATATGCCGTAAAAATTAATATACAAAGTTTTATCGAAGTTTGAAACTTTTTAAAAATTTATTCCGCCATATTGGATTTTGATAAAAATGAAAAGTTAAAAAAGACGAAAATTAACACTGTGAAGACTTCTACATCACCAGATTGACTTTTCTAGAATAAGAATGGCCTTGAATAGGATGTACATTAAAAATAAATAAATAAAGTAGAACACACTCTCCGCACTTGAAAACTGACAAAGTTTTAGCTGAATATTTTTAGTACTCATTTGTAATAAATCGATAAAAGTTGTTTTTTTAGAATTTAAATGCATTTCGCTGATCTGGTTGTGAATTATCACTCTAATTACATTAATTGATGTTTATATGCTTATGATTTATCACAATATTTTATAGTGCGCTGTGCTTTTAAAAAAATTTCCATCTTTAGTATAGTCGATTCCGATTTCTGATATTGTTATATTGATAAAATTGTTATATTAAATATAAAATTTTTCTTATATTTGTCAAATTGAAATAATTTTTATATTTATGTTATAACTGATTATATTGTTATTTAGATGTATGTTTTTCAAATTATTTATCAAATGTTTTATTTAACTGAATATATAAATATTAAATGAATGTTGGCCGAAGAATTGGAATTTAATAAAATCGAAATTTTATGTGAGAGAATTTCAACGAAAAAAGAAAATATATAAATATATATTTTTGGCAATGTTTTTATAAAAAGTATGTCGTATTTTCCTGTAATAAATACTTATTTTTTGTAATTAACAATTATATGCGTCAAATTTGGTTAA
This sequence comes from Leptopilina myrica (nomen nudum), assembly GCA_032872475.1. NCBI lineage: Eukaryota > Metazoa > Arthropoda > Insecta > Hymenoptera > Figitidae > Leptopilina > Leptopilina myrica (nomen nudum). The sequence goes on along the minus strand of CM065462.1, from coordinate 12,515,777 downwards.
AAATATATATGGAAGGAAATTTCTTTATAGTTATATGTCCAAAAGAAACTGGTAATATTTACGAATCATGTAATTAGAGATTTTACAAATTCAAAATTTTATTATTTATTTTTATAAGATTTACATATATATTAAAGTAAATATATCATGTTAACTGCACATTATTGCATAACATTTAAAATCCATTAAAAAAATAACGCATAATGCATTAAAATTTCTTAAATTTTAAGAAAAATCGAACATTAGAAAATTGTTATTACTCAGCGAATGATTATTAATTTCTTGCACCTTGCAATACTTTATAAAACACAATAAACATTTGAAAAATGCAATAATTAAGTTTTATGGTTTGTAAAAATTTTTTGTGGTCACATATTTCTTATAATTTGGAAATGAAAATAAATACATTTTTGCAAAGACAATGACAGTGTTTAATATTAAAATTTTTGATAAATCTTGTCCAACGTTATTTAATGGATAAATGAAACAAAATATAGTGGGCGAAAAGTACTTTTAGGGGACCAAATAATTACTGTTTTATTTGTAATAATAAAAATGCAAACATTTTTATTTCGTCAATTTTTATATAATTTATATTTTATGTTTCAACATTTCAAATTCACTTATAATTGTCATTTCTACGAATGTAGTAAATCATTTCTGATAATAATAGATAGGTTTTTAATGTTTAAAAGGATTATAAAGAAATGTTTACATTATTATAAACAAATTAATGTTTATTTCAAGATAATTATAGGGTCATTATTATTAATTAGAAATTTATAGTACATGAATTTAAAATATCTATAAAATTTTAATAAAATGGTCCATGGAATTTCTTTAAATATTTTAACATTTAAACTTCTTCAGAGTTGCCACAAAAGTTTAATTTTGTTTTTCCCGATTTTCAGACATTTTGCCTTTTTCCTGACCGTCAAGAATATTCTGATTCACTCTAAAAATGATTAGATACTGAAAAAATGTTCTAGTTTACGAATTTATTTAATTGTAAAATTATTCGAAAACATCAATAGTTGTATTTAAAATAAATATTTCATCATTATTATTTTTCCATAGGATTGTCACGTCATCGCGGCGTATTTGTTTTGATATTTGTAAAGTTAGAATCAGAATCCTACCTTTTTCTTGTAACCCAAACAAATCTATTCAAATGTGTGTCATCTTGGGCAGTTTTATATATGGTCATCCACATTTGTCACCCTTTTATAAGGTTACTAAACTGTCTAAAACAGTGACGAATCAACGTAGTATTGATCCGAAGAAGTCTTTGTCTTAATAGCGAATGCCAAATATGGTCATGTCTATCTCATCATTTTTTTTATTGCTTCCCCACTTACATCCCTATTGAAAATCCCCATATGGGAAACCACATGGTATCCTATGTCAAAAACCATGTAAACCCCTACTTCCATGAAGGAAATCACATGGTTTACTATGTACTTTCCCATGTCAAACCATATGTGTAACTCGAAAAATATTCTTTCTGGGGCAATTTGCCCCATACATAATTTGTTCAGAACATCCCAAAGAATATCTTCCTGAAGTTTCACCCAATTTGTCCGAAAGCCGTTTTCTGTCATTTTTGTGCGTTGTCCTTTGAACAGTTCTTCTATGCATAAAACCATATGAATTCCCACATGAAATCCTGCATGTATTTCCCAGTCAAATCCTAAACCAAATCCCATGTGAAAAACATTATCCGCCTTATTGAATATCCCTACATGGGAATCCACTTGGAATATTACAACCCCCACAACACCGAAACTTTCCTAAAGATTTCCTAAAGATTTATTTGAAATGTTCGATATATTTAATTGCAATATTTATTGAAAGTTGTGTAAAGATTTAAATGTCCCAATTAAATAAATATTTAGCGCGAACCTTTCCTGAACATTTCAATTACATCTTCGCATAATTATAATTATAATTATAATTAGGCGAAAATTTTCAGGAAAGGTTCGTGCTAGACATTTATTTAATCGAGACATATAAATCTTTACACAACCTTCAATAAATATTGCAATTAAATATATCGAACATTTCAAATCAATCTTTAGGAAATCTTTAGGAAAGTTTCGGTGCTGTGGGGGAAGGGATTTCACATAGGATTTTATATGGGTATTGACATAGTATTTCACACAGGATTTAATATGAGATATCACAGAGTATTTTATTAAAGATCAAATGATGAAATTTTCAAAGGATTAAAAATTAAATAATAAATATTATTAGTGTTACAAGTCATCAAAGAAGTAAAAAGATCGATAATTTGAAACATGTCCTCTATGCTACAGGTTCTCAGCTCTTATATACTTCCAGAATCGTCTCAACTGCGAGAGAAGTCACTTTCGCCACCTAGCGGTGAAAGTCTAGGAGCGACAGTAATCTTTAACATTATTCAGGAAACCATGTGGAATACCACGTAGTTTTCCATGTGGTTTCCTAAATAGGGATTTACATAGGATTTTACTTAGGAATTCATTTGTGAATTTATTTCTACGTAAATTCCTACGTAAAATCCCATGTAAATCCCCACATAGAAAACCACATAGAATCCTACGTAGTATTCCACATGGTTTTCTTAGTAATTTTGTACCCTGATAAAAAACCAAAAAATACCTCGAAAACGGAATTTTTCCTGATTTTACGATTCGACGCGAACTTCAAACAAAGTTAACTCTTCCAAAAATAAATATTTTGAAAAGGTCCAAATTGGAGATTGTTGAGGAGGATATGAGCTTTCGAACGCATGTCATGAAAATCCTGGAAAAATGTTTGCACTCTGATAAAAAACAAAAAAGTACTCCAAAAACAGCCTTTTTTCCCTTAACTTCAAAGTTTAAAGTAAAAATTGAAATAACAGATTTCTCTTCAAAACAAAACAATTTTATCTACTTCTGCTACAACAACTCAGAAATAATGTCAACATTGCTTAATCACCCTTTATTTTTTTTAAATCGAAAAAACTGCCCCTAAAATGTAAAAATTCACACTTTATAATATTAAAGGTAAAAACCCACATTGTTTTTCAAAACAACAAAATAAAACTGTGTTTTTAAATTGAAAAAACTACCCTTAAATATGTAAAAATTAAAAATGTATAATAAAAAAATTTTAAACGACATTGTTTTTAAAAATAGAACAATAAATTTATGTACTTCTTTTTTAACAACTCCAAAACAATGTCAAAATTGCATCATCACCTTCTGTTTTTTCAATCGAACAAACTACCCTTAAATAAAATAATAGTTTAAAGTAAAAAAAATGCTGGGTAAGACTCCGTCAGAAAATATGCGATTTGCATGGGGTCCTTGGATTAAGCTGTAATTTGGGGAAATTGTACACTGAGAGAAGAAAAGCACAGATTCTGAAATGTAAAAGTTCAGCATCTGTACTCCAATTGAACGCTGCAGCAGTGCCACTGTGTAATAGGTGTTGTGCTAAAATGTGAAACGTATTTTGACTTTGGCTTGAGGTACAGATGTTGTTCTTCAAATGCTACTGTTTAGAAGTGCAGTATCTGTCGGTCGCTATTAAACAGATCCTGTACTAATTAGTTCGTACTGACGCCGCGCTTCTTGAGTATAGTATCTGAACTATGAATGACACCAACTGAATAAAATTAAGAACGGGAAGACTCAAATAGTTTTCGAGATATTGCAATTTTTGTGGAAGCGCAACCTTGTTTCGGTGACATCGCTGTGTTAGTGCCCGGGACAAATAGATAACTCTGGTCTTTCTTTAAAAAAAAATGTATTTTTTGCATACAAATTTATGTTTATTTAAGTAATTTATGTCTATTTTGTTGAACAAAAATTTTTAAGTTAATAATTACACAGGCCTGCGAAATTTTACTTTTTTTAGTTTATAAAATGAATGAGGTTGTTTTTGTATGTTTTTTTGTGCTGAACACGAATTTGTTGTCCTAAATGGTCCATTACGTCAGGATTTTGAAAAATTCCAGGTCAAATGTCCCAAAATGGCTATTTTGGGATTTTTTCTGGCAAACTGAAATTTTTTCATTAATTTTCTATATTACCTTCATATAGTATACACTGTTAGCTTTAAAACCCATTTTTCAAAATTAATTTACGATGATTTTAAAAAAAGTTATGAGTATTTAAATTTATGAGATTTAACCACGTTAACCCTCAAAATGGCCGATCCAATATGCCCGACGAATTTTGGAAAATTTTTTTGGATTTTAATATAACTTGAAAAGTTAGGGTTTAATTGTTGTAATACTGACTTCAGATTTGTAATCAGCGACTCCAAAAACCCCAATGTACCAAATTATATTAAAATCCAAGGATTTTTTCAAAATTCGTCCGGGATATTGGATCCCCTATTTAGAATTTTGTAATTCAGATGACTTCATACTCGTAATCAGCGATTCCAAAAACCCTAAGTTTCCAAGTTATATTAAAATCTAAGAAATTTTCCTAAATTCGTCGGGCATATTGGATCGGCCATTTTGAGGGTTAACGTGGTTAAATCTCATGAATTTAAATACTCATAACTGTTTTAAAAATCATCGTAAATTAATTTTGAAAAATGGGTTTTAAAGCTAACAGTGCCTATATGAAGGTAATATAAAAAATTAAAGAAAAAATTTCGGTTTGCCAGAAAAAAATTCCAAAAATAGCCAAAATAGCCATTTTTGGGACATTTGACCTGGAATTTCTCAAAATCCTAATGTGATAGACCATTTTGGACAACAGATTCGTGTTCAGCGCAAAAAAACATACAAGAATCACCCTTATTCATTTTATAAACTGATCCTCGCAGGCCTGTGTAATTAGCGACCTCAAAAACCCCCGAGTAACGATTTTCAAGCAAATCCAATGATTTCTTTTTAAATGTCGAAACTTACGAACAAAAACTTTAAATGCGTTTTTCTCAAAATGTCTTTTTTTGATCTGGTAAGAGTGATATCTTGAGTTCTTCTCAAGCGATTTAAGAAAATCAAACGGCTTTTGATTCAGCGTCATCATGCCTAAAAGTGGAACCTCAAAAACTGGAAAAAATTTCCAACTGCCCTTTATTTTATAAGAGAAATTCTGAATAAAAACACCTGTTTTTTGCATATTTTGGGGAAAAAGTACTCTAAAAAAGTACACCGAAAATAGGCAGTTTCGAAATTGGCTTATTTCGCCACCATTTTGAAATAAAAATGAAATTTTTTTGTACAAAATCTTAAATAAATTATTTATTACATGTAAAAGAAATTTTTTAAATAAATGTCATAGTTATTTTAATAATATATACTAAAAAGCCTTATTTTTGATGATCTCACTGATTTCAACGAAACTTTCTGGATTAGTTCTTTGCTATGCGTAGGATTTATATCCGAAAAACATTTTCAAAAATTTTCAAAATTTTTTTAGATATCTCTAATTCAAAAACTTTGTCATTTTTTCAAAAAAAGCATATAACTTTTTTTCATTTTATTCGATTAAGACGGGTTTTTTCTACAATACTCACAATAAGATGCAGTTTAAAGAAAAAATAGTTTATAAAAACAAAATTTTTTGAATTAACTTTTTGGAAAAACTACTATATCTTTTTCCAACAAATTTTTTTTATAGTTGTGGGTTATGATCTTACGAACAATTGCATATAAATTTCATAATGGACCAACAACAACTCTACGAGAAAAAAAAAATTGCTCCGTGCGGCATAGCGGCGTGTATCGCCATTGGGGCAAAAGTGGGTTGTCGTGGACAAATTAGTCTAGAGGTTACAAATATTATTCGATTTGAATAACTTTTTATTTTAATAAAAGCTTATAAAATTGCGCATCGATCTATGGTCGTAGAATTTTGAAAATTGTTAACAATTTTTCTTTATTTAACAATAAATATGAAAAAAGTGGAAAAAATTGTTTTCAAGTATATTTTTTATTAAAATGCATTTCTTTTTGATTTTTTTTATCTAATTTTTAAATAAATTTTTATTGTAAAATATTATTCTTAGAATAAATTAACATATTATAATTGAAAAAATGTAAAATTATAAAAGGAAGTTTATAATAAATAATAATAATTTGAATTTAATAATTATCAATATCAAATTTTATTTAGTTATTGGTTTGCGTTTATTCTGTTTCGTAAACATTAATTTGATTGAAAGTTAAAAGTTGATGATTATTACATGTTTGCAAATACAAATTAATTTTTTTATTATATTAACATTGAGCTTAAAAAATTTCTTTTTGCTTAGGGACTTTTGGGAAATCTACCTACAGATACCTTAGATTCCGCACTCCAAGGTTATGTGGGGTTGGTAAAAAAAATATATGTACAATTAATAAATATAAAACAAATAAGATATTAAATTTAATAGCTGGCGACCTACTGCCAGCCCCGACCCACGAAAACCCATAACCCTTTTTCTTCTTTTGGAGCCCTTTACCCTACCTCGGAACTGTCGTAAGACTTTGGCCCTCGGGGGGGCGCCCCAGCTCTATCGCTGCTGCGACTTTGCTCTTTGCCTGCGGTTCTCCTGCGTCAATAGTTAAAATTTAAAACTATTATAATATAAAAGCGGAATCAACAGCACAACAATAATAAAAAAACAAAAGTTAAAAAAGTGAAAAAAATGTCAAGAGATAAAATATTAACTGGTGTAAAACAGAAACATATAATATAAACAGATATATAAAGTCAAAAGGTAATAGTTGTATAAAGACAAATAAATCACATAATAAATTAAAATAAATAAGGACAAATAAATCACAGAATAAATTAAAATTGTATAGGACAAATAAAACATAGATTAAATTAAAAGTGTATAAGGGCAAATAAAGCACAAAATAAATTAATAAAAAGCAAACAAACAAATTAAAAGCTGTTTAAATTACGCTTTTTGGCGGCCGTCGAGATCCTTTCTCGACATGACTGAGATTATGAAGTTCTCGACTTGCCGCCCCTACTGAAAATCCCCGAACAATATCTTGTACAATAAATTATATAAGATCTTGTAGAATTTCTATACATTTCTGTCAATGAACCTGTATTATTTCTGCATAAGAAATTGAAATAAGTTCTTGCACAAGATCTTGTATAAGAACCTGTACAAGTATTTTTTTCGTTTTTGAATTAAGATTCATGTACAATTTCTTGTACGAAATCCTGTACATGTTCAAATTAATTAATAACTTTAATGGCTGCGCAGTCGTTTTTTATAACTTCTACAGCTGCGCAGTTGTTTTTAAATCGTAAATGCAGAGTCTCTAACAACAATGTTAAAAATTTTCTTATATTTTGCAAAAATAAAAAAATTAATAAACAATAAGAAAAAATATTACCTACACAAGAACTTGTACAAGATCTTGTGCAAGTACACGTTCTTGTACATGATGTCGCACAAGAAATTGTACATGAACCTTGATTCAAAAGCGAAAAATTTACATGTACAGGTTCTTGTACAAGATCTTATACAAGTACACATTCTTATACAGGATCTCGTACAAGAAATTGCACATGGACCTTTAAACAAAATCGAAAAAAATTACTTGTGCAAGTTCTTATGCGGAAAATGGTACAGGTTCATTGATACAAAAGGTATAGTTTCCTGTACTAAATCTTGTACAATTTCCTGTACAAGATATTGTACGGGGATTTTCAGTAGGGGCCAATTCCCTTCTGACTGGGTCATCAGAGATACCATGTTTTCCCGTGTATTTTGACTGTTTACACCTTCAAACATTGCCCGCCTCTCCAAGTCCCACTTCTTACATGAAAAAAGGGTGTGCTCTGCGTTGTCCACAGGGAACTGAAGGTGCGGTTACACCTCTGCAGGCAGCCTGCCTGCCTGCAGGTTGCCATTGTAACGTACAAGAGTAAGAGAGTCCGTGACTTCAAACTTCTCTTTTACTCTCGTTGCTCCTGCCTGCGCAGGCAGGCAGCCTGCAGAGGTGTAACCGCACCTTGACAGTACGCACACACCAGGGATGTGTGCAGTCTCTTAGAAATGAAACCTTTTTCTGCAGGGGAACTATACCTGCAGAATGACCAAACGTATACTCTGCGCGCATGCGCATATTTCCCTCTCTTTTTAAATCATAAAATGTAAGCACGTGAGAAAACAAAAACATATCAAAAGGTTATGTTTGTTTTTTGGCTTTATTGATAATTCTTATGGAACATTTAAACTTTTTTTATTTATAAAGTATATAATTAAAGTATAAAACTTTAAAACACTTTGTAGTAATATAACAAAAAAATTTATTCTATTAATATATTACTTACCACTAAAAAATATACACTCTTTAATATATATTTTAATATGTGTATATATATATTTATTAAATTTATTTTATGTTAATAATATTCCTGAAAAGCACAACAATGAAACATTTAACATAACGTTCTCAACTTGTAGCTTGTTATGATTTTCTCAGTCTTCTGAGTTTGAGAAAGATAGAGACAAATATAATGCATATGCGGCATGCGCGAGAACTACAATTTTCGTTCTGACTTTATAGTTTTACCGCGACAAATGGTTTCACTTCCATAGCTGGCGGGACACTTGCAAGGACCTGCACAGCACTCGTAGATACCGTCTTATATGCAGAGATGGTACGCGTTGTTATCGATCTCTGCGCAGACAGTATCTTTTCACAGATGGTCACACATCTTTTACTCCTCAGGGATGGGGCCCACGCTGGTGCTGGATAAAGCATTTTAGCGCGAGGGACACTCGCTACCAGTCTCCGTTTTTGTTCACGGGGTACGCCTACGTTTGGCATTAACCGTGAAAGATCTGCCGCACTCTCGATCACCTTATTTGACGCCGTAGCCAAGTGTAGGTAGAAGTTTAACCTTCCATCCAACTCCACTCCAAGATATTTAATTTGCTTACTCCACTTGACCTCGAATCCGTCTATCTCGATTCGTGGGAGCTCATAACCACGTCTGTCTGTGGCCATCAGTGCCTCTGTCTTTTCCAGGGCCATTTCAAGACCTCTGGTATCCAGCCAGCATTTTGCTAGTCGCAGACATTCGTTCACCAATGTCCCAAGAGCCTCCTCGCTTTCAGCAGTGCACACGAACAACGCGTCGTCCGCAAAGCCGATGATCACCGCACCTTCAGGCAGATCCATCCGCGGGAAGTCATCGTATGATACATTCCATATAAATGGACCAACCCTCGAACCTTGAGGATCCCCACGCTGCATCTCTTCCTTGAGAGAGCAGGTATATCCCTTATATATAACCCACCTGTCGCTAAGATAATTATCCATTATCCGCAACAAGTAGGGCGGCATGTTTTTCTTTTCCACCGAATCGATGAGATCTTTCCATCTTACGGAATTAAACGCGTTGCGTATGTCAATTGCTACCAACGCGCAGAAGCTCTTCTTTTTTTCAGGTCCCAATTTGTTTTTTCCTGCTTTGGCTATGTCCACAACTGCCTGGATGGCATCAACTGTAGACTTACCTTTACGGAAACCAAATTGGTGATCAGATAGACTATTCTCTCCGGTCAAGTGGCTTTGCATTCTCTGCAGAACCGTATCCTCTAGAAGTTTACCCATCGTATCCAACACATGGGCCTGTACGACGAGACTTTATAATAAAAATTAATAAAATATTAATAAAAAGTGTAAAAATAAATGTGACATGTGAAGAGATATTACCTTAAGTTTGAGCATGGTAAGTAATGCGCAGTGCAACCGATGTTGCCGACAGTAAGTTGATGAAAAGAGAAGCAAATTCAAATAGTGAAAATGAATAGTCAATTTCGAAAAGGGCTCAACTCGGATTTTTTTTTCAAAATTCACTTTTTTATATTTTAAAATATCATTTTTTTATATTTTAAAATATAAAATAGTGAATTTTAAAATATAAAAAAGTGAATTTTGAAAAAAATCCGAGTTGAGCCCTTTATATCATTTTATATCACTTTTTTATATTTTAAAATATAAAAAAGTGAATTTTGAAAAAAAATCCGAGTTGAGCCCTTTTCGAAATTAACTATTCATTTTCACTATTTGAATTTGCCTCTCTTTTCATCAACTTACTGTCGGCAACATCGGTTGCACTGCGAATTACTTACCATGCTCAAGCTTATGGTAACATCTCTTCACATGTCACATTTATGTTTACACTTTTTATTAATATTGCATATTTCTTGTTAGTAATCAGTATTTTTAATCTTCAGAACAATTATGGAGCTCTTACAGCTCTACCTGCCTGCGCAGGCAGTAATTGGAGTAAGAGAGAAAGTCAATTAGATTGAAAGAGACAGTTAAATTCAAATTTGTATACTGCCTACTAGCTGTGAGAGCGCCTTTAATCTTATCGATTTGAATGCCAAATCGGGTTAATAATCGTTCAATCGAAAGATTCAAGAAAGTATTGGAAGATACCGAAATCGCATTGGCGAATTCTCCCAATTCGGTTTTCTCTCGAAAACGGATTGTCAGAAACTTACCGCCAATGCGATTTCGCTATCTTCCAATTCTTCTTTTTTACTGGGATATACATCATACACTGTGAAGGGGTTAATGGATAAAAAAATTATCAAACTTGAAAAAATGAATTTTTTGTGTTTTTGAAATTAAAACCGCATTATTTAATTTTTGGCTTGAATGAATTTCTTTTTTTTATACCAGAATCAAAAAGAGCACACTCAATACCCGTAAGAAACATAACTTGCGGTATAAAGTGTGATCCGTCTTATTCATAAATGTATAGGTACTTACTTAAAAAAATTGCGACTTTCTTTGTCTTTTCCATCAAACGTTGCATTAAAATACAACAATTTTTAGTAAAAAAAATTGCAAGTTATTTTGCTTTTGATAATGCGAAACGTAACTATAAACAAATTAATCAAAAATTGTATCTGAATCATTTTTAAGACATAATTAAATTTTTGAAATATATCTATAATAAATTTTTTTTTGAATATTTAAAATTTTGTAAAATTTGATAGAAAAAAAATTAATTTTAAGTATATTACAATTTTTAAAGAATACAAACTCTTTAATGGCAAATTTAAAAATGAAAATTAATGAAAATTAGCATCTAATTTTTTAAAATTCAATATTTTTAATTACATATTTTCAAAACTCTAAATACATAGGGTAAAAGTGGGTATTATCGCGGTATTTTGTATTTTAATGAATATTTCAAATAATATTAAAAATTTTTGATTTTAAAAAATCACTCCTTGAACCTGACAACTAAGACATTATAATATGCATCATATTTTTGATTATTTTTCTATTAATCAAGTTATTATAAATGTTTTAAAATTAGTTGTCAGAAAAAATTTCAAAATGGCTCACCTTGGTTTGAGATTCAACTCTGCAATGGTGTCAAAAATTATTGTTTTTATTTTTTTATAAAACTCTAAGAATTTTAGTAAATCTTATAACAGTTATAAAATATAAGCAAGAAAATAAAGAGTAATGGGAGGGTTAAAAAAATTAAAGTAAGTGAGATCTGTATACTTAAGGAAAAAAAATTTAATATCTGTAAAGAAGGAGCAATAGTGTCAAAAGAAAATTGACTATTCGTTAGAAATATTTGATAATAGTTGCCTTAGAATATTTTATCAGAGTATATCTATATATATAAGATGAGACTTTTGTTTGTACATTGCTCAGAAATATAAATTTCCCATATAATTATTCCTTTTGAGCATCCAGGATTCCAAAAATGCCAATAAAAAATTTCGTGTATGTATGTATGTGTGTATGTATGTATGTGTGTATGTATGTTTGTGTGTATGTCTGTATGTCCGTATGTCACAGAATCTTTGTTCGCGAATCACTTAAAAACGGCTAAACCGTTTGAAACAGATTTGAAAAATATTAATTAGAACGGGAGATATTCAATTTTTCCAAAAAATTCCAAAATCAAAAATTATCAAATTTTACATTTTTTTAAAAATGCTTTCAAATTTTGTTTAATAGAGTATAACATGTTATTTAGTCATATTCTAAAATATATATTTGCTAAAAAAAATGTCCTATAACTAAGATGTAAGTATAAAAATGTTTTCGAAAAATTTCAAATTTTCAAAGTTTACATTTTTTAATGAATTGCTTTTAAACTCTGTATAATTGAATAGTACATGTTATTTAGTCACATTTTAGTACAATTTTACACAAAAATAGTATGATTAAGATGTAAGTATAAAAAATATTTTCAATATCAAAAAATCAAAAAAAATTATAATTGTTGTTAATTACTATCAAGCTTCATTCAGTAGTATTTGTCGGGTTTTTGTTTATGATTGTGACGTCAAAATAATGCAATTCATAATTATTTATCCAATTCATTCAATATTTTGTAATTGAAATAACTTCAGAAACTTTAAAAATGGAGATGTTTTATGATTTTATTTTCATCATAAACGGGCTCTAGACCCTTTGGTATAATTTTATACTTAACAAAATGCCACTGGGCATTAAGTAAAGCTTACATGGTAAAAAGTTACGCTGTTTTACTTTTTGATTGAACTTCTAAAGATGTTTTGAGCAATGTAAAGACAAATCTTAAGCAGCAATATACTTGATTTTTAGTTTTTTGCCATAAATAAATCTGCAGATGGCTACAAAAATTGATTTATTTTATGAAAATACTCTTTTTTAAGAAAATAGGTTATAAAAAAATATTTCATATACCAGTACCAGTCATTGACGGGTTTTAGTTTCTACTATAAGACATTTAACAAAGTATCTACCAATTACGCGGGGAAACCGATAAATAGCCGCGGAAATTTAATTTGACCTGGAAAAATCGGTAAATTTTACCAAATTAAAAAAATTTTATTATATTAATTTGTTTTTAAAAACTGCTTTATACTTTAATTTTCATTGATGTAATATTTATAACAACAGACCCGAGTCAAAATTTAAGCCCTACTTTTAGCATGAACATATGGATTTTATTTAGGTTTTAGCAATCGTAACGTATAGAGTCTAATTGCGACACAATTATTTATAATTAGACTCTATTTTGACTCAAAATGCTGGTGTATATTTTGGATTAAATTTCAATACATTAATTGCATTACTACAAACACAAAAAGTACTGAAAGTTGACAAATACTATTCCTGAATAACAAATTTGATAAAAATGACACGACATTCCGAATTTCCTTTAAACCGGAATAAGAGTGTCCTCTTCTCAATCGTAGATTGATTTTAATGTGATAAAACTGCTAGTACAAGAATACACAATATACACTTCATTTAATGTATATTTATAAAACATAATTCAAATATTCAGAGAAGAAAATTGTGTAACAGCACTTTCCAATTTTTCTAGGTATGCAGGATGATTTAAATCGTTAACTTTATAACTTTTCCAAGTTTCCAAAAAATGTCGATGAATAGAATCACCTGGTTGCCCAAAAAAAAGTCCTAAGCCAGAATTATCGTCGGTAATTATTTACCAATCGGTAATTATTCTTTTCATAATTTGTGAAAAAATGAATGTGTCATTGCGATTAAACTTGACGTAATCAAACGACAATTACTATACCCCCAAGTGATGTCACACATACATACAGTAACAATTGTATCGGTTTTCAACTATTATTTACGATTCGTAGAGGGCGCCAAAGTATGGCGATCTCTAATTTGTAAGATTTAGCGGTGCCCCCGATAGAACAGTTCCTGACAGTGTAAAGTCAAAAAACAAAATTTAATTCTTAGTACACATAAATACCTAATGGACGTATGTGATGGAATTTAAAAAAAGAAAAAAATTGAAATGGCAACCTTTTAAAGTCAATTTTTAAGAAACGATGATTTTGATTTGTTAAATTTTTTATTTTGAAAGGACGACAGTTTCGTTTTTTTACTTTTTTTAAATTCCATTACATACGTCCACTAGGTATTTATGTGTACTAAGAAATAAATTTTTTTTATTTCAGACTGTCAGGAGAGGCTCTATCGAGAGCACCGCAAAATCTTACGAATCAGAGATTTCCATACTTTGGCGCCATCTGCGAATCGTAAATAATAGTTGAAAAGCGAAACAATTTTTTTGTAGTTTTAATATTGTATTTTAAGGTGCAAAAACAGTTTTTAATTTTTTAAATATTATGACTGCGAAAAAAACATAAATGAGGGGCCAATTTTTTACCTTCGCAAACGCAAGTACACCTCAAATCAAAATAGTATTGGTTGAAAAAACGCTAGGACGAGCAGCTAGAATTTCAACATTCATTGGTTTTGAATCTTCAGATGACGCTTTAAAAGTTTGTACAAATAATTTATTTTGGCGACGTAGAAAAACTTTATTTTGCTTCAAGACCACCGTGTGAAGTCGCTAAAAACTTGAAATGTAAATTCGCAGAGAATTATCTGGTAGTTACCCGTGATAAGTTCGGAAATTAACACTGATAATTTTAGATAGATTATAGATATAAATTTGCTCAAAAAAATAAGACAAATATTTGTTAAATTATAAAAATAATTTTATTATAAACGAAAAAAATTTATTTAATTATTTCATTATTATTCAAATTCATTTTGGAAAGTTATGAATTTTAAAGAAAGTTTTTTTTATTGTGAAAAACAATTTTGAGGGACTGGGAATTGAACGCGGGTTTGACGGACGGAAACGAACAATCAATCTAACCAACTGACAATGAGCTAAACGACCAACTACTGAAACAAAAAAATCTTTCTCTTAAGTTACATGTAATTTTATTGGTTGACAGCAGAAAGGCAGGTTAATTTAAAAATCTTTTTTTTTTTATTCAATTTTTTCAGTTTTTATTTCAATGTTTTGATTTCCAATTAAAATTGTCTGCAATTTATAATTATGTTACTCAATGATTAAATGTATTATATAGGGGAGTGCTGTCAGAGTTGGACATAGTTTTGAATTTTCTTCATAACATTCTTTTGCTGTGCGAATTTCACGTTTTCGCGTATATTGTTGGAAAGATCAACTCAAATGCAATGTTTTTGCTGTACATTGCAAAAAAATTCGGCCAAAAGTTTCAAAGTTATAAGCAATTTAAAAAAAATAATGTTGTAAGGGTTGAACATGGGTGTAAGGGTTAAGCCACTGTAGAAAATCAATGAAATATGTAGGTAAATGGTTAAAAATGTCCTTCAAATAATAGAATGACACTTGAAAATGAGAAAAGGAACCATGAAATTAAAATAAAATCCCATATTGTGCATTTTTGCATAACATTAGATATTTTATTTCTTAAGAATGAAATAAAAAATTATTTAATTAAAACAATAAAAAAAGATTATCGAAAAAATTGTTTTCCTCATTTTTCGTTAGAAATAAAGTTTTTGACACCTCCTTAAGTCAAAAAATAAATTTCTGTTGCAAGTACGCTTCGTAATTGCAAAATTTTGGGCGGTTCAACCCTTACGACACCGCCTGGCTCAACGCTAACTCACGCGTCGTTTTGCGACATACCACACAGAACACAAACGCGTCACACAAAACCCCAAATTTCTTTTCACATTTTCGTATAACACCTTAATAAACAATTTCAACAAATTTACTTTGTCTTTGGCACATTTCTTCTACATTTACTTCTCTTTTTTTTGACATCACAAAAAATTTTCTGTTGAGCGTATAACAATGACTCGCAAAAAACAAAAGTATACGTTCGTTTACTTGACTGAAACTCATGTGAAAAGTTGACTGGCATTAGTAGCAAGAATTTAAGTATAAAAACAGATGGCGCTAGTGTGATAAAACATAATAAACGCGATGGCTCAACCCTAACACCTGTCGAACCCTAACAGCACTCCTTTATATTTTCTAAGAATAAATTTTTTAATTTTATGAAATAAATTAACCAATCAATTTGATAAATTAAAAAAATCGTTTATCTGATGAAAATGTTGTACATTTAAAAAAAATAACCTTGATTTGCTAATGAAAATTTTTATCATTGTTATGAAAATAATTAATTTTTTTTAAAGGGAAAAAATTTAATTGCTTTTATTTACCAATTACAATATTTATTTAGAAACAGAAACCGTGAAAATTATTTCCATTTTTTAAATAATGTAGAGAATTGTATTAAAACGATATAACAGTGCGTTGCTACATTTTCTGAAATACCTGGAAAAACCATGGAAAAATTAAGAAAAAAGTTTAAAGTACCTGGAAAATTTTTTTTTACCAAAATTATATTAATACTAGCTGTCGCACTCGTCATCGACGGGTTTTAGTTTCTACAAATACATTTAACAGTTCCTATGTCTAGCAAACTGTAAAACCGGAAAACAGCCGAGAATTCAATTTGACCGGAAAAATAATTATTATTTACCAGTAACTATTTCATTATGAAAATGTTAATATTTGAGTAAGTGACTGACTTTTTATTATTAAATTAGTTATTTTTAACCTTTTCAAATTCAAAGAACAATATATTCCTTATTTTTTTGTACTTTAATTAATGTATTAAAAATTAATTCAAAATTGCCACCAATTTTTGGAGTTTTAGTAGAGTTTAATTCGAACTAATTGTATAATTATATTATAATTATTACAGCAATAAAAATTAAAGTAAAAAGCAATTTTTTATAATCAAATTAATGTAATCAAACTTTTTATATTTGATAAGGAAATTCCCGATATTCCCAGTTTTTCTCGGTAAAATGAAATTCCTAGATATTTCCTTTTTTCCGGGTTGGTACACTGAGAAAATAGAGTTTGAAAAACTGGGAGTCAATATTGAAAAAACTGGACTCAGGCCAGTAAAAGTACATTAATTCATTTTCATCAAGTATCTTAGGGTATTGCTTATAGTGTATAGAGGGCCTTAGTTCCAAATGTCACTGAAAAGAGCATTGAAACACAGGCGAAGATTATAAGGTGCGCTGCAGTGTGCATAGTAGAGAAACTGGACTCAGTCCTCTACTTCGAAATTTTCACAATAAAGGAACGCAGGCGCGGAACCTGTCAAAATAAATAGCTGACGCGACGCGAAACGAGTGTTTCCTTTTATTCACTTCGTCAATTTTATATAAAAAAAACAATAAACAATCATTAAAAAAAAGAAAAATATGTTAAATGCACTCTTCATATATTCATATTTATTAATACACAAGTTATATTCTTCCCAACTCTTCATACTTACAATTAACAACTTATACATATTGGAAAATCTTACAATCATATGGGATTGAAACACCTATCTAACCATACAAACTAAATATACGCATAATTATAAATCGCACGCTTTAACATTAAGCATTAAGCCTCTCGGCTATGCAATCGATAGGGGAAATTTCCTATTTAAGATACATCCCTTTCCATTGGAATAAATTACGTCATGAGTGTATTTTGATGTGTAATTAATGTAAGTATGAATGTCAACAATATTCATAATATTGAATAAATAATATTGTCAACTAGTTTGAATTTAATATGGTTATTAGAATTTAATAATAAATAAATAAAAAACATTAATGTTTTCTTAACTTTTTTTAAGTTTGACACTCCTCATGGTAAATATGATTATTCTTTTTTCCGTGTACAAAATAGTGAATTGACCTTGAATGAAATGTATTTAATTAATTATTCTCAAAGCAATATTTAATACTTTAATTTACTTAACTGCACTGCATAATAGTTGAGAGTAGTAAGAGTAAGTGAAACGGTAAGATAAGTGAACGACCATTAGTGTGAGAGAAAGAGAGAATAACTTGTGGTTTCGAGTAGGTATCTACTTTATGTGCATGGCGTTCATTTTTCGAAAGAACTGGACTGAGTACTATTTGTTCAATATTCGCTTCTCTTATTGCCTTGTGTTTTGTACACTGCCGCGTTCTTTTAACAATTACATGAGAATGTAATTTCTCTTTCCAATTTTTTATACTCTTATTCCCTCTTAGACTATATAAACAGTCTTGTTTAAGCTGATGAA
Organism: Leptopilina myrica (nomen nudum); assembly: GCA_032872475.1. NCBI lineage: Eukaryota > Metazoa > Arthropoda > Insecta > Hymenoptera > Figitidae > Leptopilina > Leptopilina myrica (nomen nudum). The sequence goes on along the minus strand of CM065462.1, from coordinate 12,497,879 downwards.
TGGGATAAATTGTGTTGAGTCCCAAACTGTTCAGCTATGAAACTTCTAATACTATAGTGTGTACCTGTCACATATTATTCTATAAAGGAGTACTACACTGACTGCATAAATTAATTTTTCATTTTTCTCCGTGTACAGAAACCCTGTTAAATATATTAGTAAAAATAAAAACCCTTACAATTAATTATTGAGTAATATAATTATAAATTGAAGACAAATTTGATTGGAAATCAAAGCATTGAAATAAATACTGAAAAAATTGATTTGTTTAATTTAATTAGTTAACTTGTTTATTTTATCAGTCTTATTTGAATACTAAATACTTAAAAAAAATTTTTAAATATCATTCGCAATAATAATATTAAATAAATCTTAGTTTAATTCATGAAGATTTTTTTATTAATGAATTAACATATGAAATGAATTACAAATTTTGAAATGTTTCGAAATGATATATATTGCCTTTTTTAAATACAAGATGCGCTGAATGGAGAAACTACGATTGTCAGTAGCGGTTAATTTCTAAATTTAAATAATACTTAGCCTAATTAATTATTGGTAAAGAACCCAGTAAAAAAAAAAGAATTGGAAGATAGCGAAATCGCATTGGCGGTGAGGTTCTGCCAATCCGTTTTCGAGAGAAAACCGAATTGGGAGACTTCTGCCAATGCGATTTCGCTATCTTCCAATTCTTTCCTCTTGAATCTTTCGATTGAACGAATATTAACCCGATTTGGCATTCAAATCGATAAGATTAATTGTTCTCAAGATTAAAAATACCGATTACTAACAAGAAATATGCAATATTAATAAAAAGTGTAAAAATAAATGTGACATGTGGAGAGATGTTACCATAAGCTTTAGCATGGTAAGTAATCCGCAGTGCAACCGATGTTACCGACAGTAAGTTGATGAAAAGAGTGGCAAATTCAAATAGTGAAAATGAATAGTCAATATCGAAAAGGGCTGAACTCGGATTTTTTTTAAAATTCACTTTTGTATATTTTTTGCATTATTACATATTCATTGGCGTTCTCTTAAAAAAAATTTTATTTGAGGTAAAAAACTTTATTTGTGAAAGTAACTGAATATTTTGAAAATTTAATTCTAATTAGTTTTTCAGTTATGTGTCATAATAAGTATTTCTTTAAAAATTACTTAAATTAAAATAATAGTAATAATAATATTAAGATAATATTAATCAAGTAAATAATGAATATTGTTATTTTGATAATAAATATAAAATTAAATTTACAAATGTAATTGTCTCAATTAATAATATATACTTACCCTATTATATAATTAATTACATTTAAATATTAAATTGGTTTAAATAATATACTTACCTTAATTAATAAGAAAACGATACTTCAAATTATTTAAATTGTTTTGAATTCATTTTCACTATTTGAATTTGCCACTCTTTTCATCAACTTACTGTCGGTAACATCGGTTGCACTGCGGATTACTTACCATGCTAAAGCTTATGGTAACATCTCTCCACATGTCACATTTATTTTTACACTTTTTATTAATATTGCATATTTCTTGTTAGTAATCGGTATTTTTAATCTTGAGAACAATTAATCTTATCGATTTGAATGCCAAATCGGGTTAATATTCGTTCAATCGAAAGATTCAAGAGGAAAGAATTGGAAGATAGCGAAATCGCATTGGCAGAAGTCTCCCAATTCGGTTTTCTCTCGAAAACGGATTGGCAGAACCTCACCGCCAATGCGATTTCGCTATCTTCCAATTCTTTTTTTTTTACTGGGAAGTATTATAATTATTGAGGCTAGAATTAATTGCTCCATTATTTATATATTTTTTGTAAATAATAATTAATCATCAAATATACAGAATCAATAAAAACTTTATTTAATTTTTTTCATCTAATGTTATAATTAAAAGTAAGTAAATCTAGAAGAAAATAAAGTACCTTTTTAAAAATTTGCCATTTAGTTATTTTATTATATAGTCGAATAGAACCAAGAGAAAAATGGAAATTCATTTATGAATAAAATTTAATTTCTATGCATGTTATGTATGATATTGTCTAGATACTATATTGGAGACAATTTGAGTACTACATTAAACATCGTAGACTGTACATAAGATAAAAAACGATAAATAACGTTTCCATCTTTTCTCTCTAATGTAATTAAGACTTTTGTTTCAGTTTTTTAATGTGAATTTTATATCGCTTTGGATGAAATTCATTTTTTTCAATGAATTCTGAAATAAATACTTATATGTTTAACAGTTGAATCCAGTAATTTATTTATAAGAAGTAGACATGGAACAAACGCGATCACCATCACTCTGCTTAAAAAGCCATATAATTTTCACAAAAAATACTTATAATACTATAAGTAGCCAAATGTGGTCAGAAAAGCGTTAATCCGTTAATCGCTAATTAACTCCGTTAATTTTTTTGTTAATGATGTCAATTTTAAGTTAATTTCAAAAACAGTTAACGAACTTGTTAACTTCCGTAACATTTCTGTTTCGTTAACTAAGGTCCATTAAATTTCTTCTTTCGGAGTCATTCAATTATATTTCGACTAAAGTCGTTGCCGACTAATTTTAAAAAATTGTAATATTTTGCAGGAATGATTTTAAAGATATTAGGATTACCGAGCAAAACGAAATTTTTAAATATTTTTTATGTTTATTGTAAAATAAGCATCTAAAGTATATGAAGTCGTTAAAACTGTCACATTTTCATCTATTAGAAAATGTTACAGAAAACACATAATTTATTATAAAAACGTAAAAAATTTTTTAGATTTTATTAAGAATGAATTATATTATTATTATAAATTGGTAGAAACAATTATTAATAAGAAATATTAAATAAAAAACGATTTTAAAGTTCACCTGATACATAACCTATTTTTGCAAATTTCATTCACTAAATGTGAGAAATAGAAATCATTAAATTGAATAAAACCTTATGAAATATAAAGTACCTGTGATTAACTTGTACTTTTTCTTAACACTTTCTTCCTTTTTTCTTCATAAATGTTAAAAAATAAGCAATTAAAACTGGTACTTTGCTTATTTTCACGATTTTAAAATGTAAATAAATTCTGCCCAGAAAAATGAAAAATTACGAAAATTGGGCAATAATTAATTGATCACTAGATACACTCACTAGAAAAAGATTTTCTTTGGTCCCGAAGCTATTTTCAGAATTAATTAACTTTAAACTTTTTACTATTTTTGTCAGGTTAACACATATGTTTTTTGAATGACGAAGTTAGCTCTTCTTGTTTAATCGTGTTTAACCAACTTCAGTTTTAAAAAAATTACATGTATTAACCTGACAAAAATAGTAAAAAGTTTAAAGTTAATTAATTCTGAAAATAGCTTCGGGACCAAAGAAAATCTTTTTCTAGTGAGTGTATCTAGTGATCAATTAATTATTGCCCAATTTTCGTAATTTTTCATTTTTCTGGGCAGAATTTATTTACATTTTAAAATCGTGAAAATAAGCAAAGTACCAGTTTTAATTGCTTATTTTTTAACATTTATGAAGAAAAAAGGAAGAAAGTGTTAAGAAAAAGTACAAGTTAATCACAGGTACTTTATATTTCATAAGGTTTTATTCAATTTAATGATTTCTATTTCTCACATTTAGTGAATGAAATTTGCAAAAATAGGTTATGTATCAGGTGAACTTTAAAATCGTTTTTTATTTAATATTTCTTATTAATAATTGTTTCTACCAATTTATAATAATAATATAATTCATTCTTAATAAAATCTAAAAAATTTTTTACGTTTTTATAATAAATTATGTGTTTTCTGTAACATTTTCTAATAGATGAAAATGTGACAGTTTTAACGACTTCATATACTTTAGATGCTTATTTTACAATAAACATAAAAAATATTTAAAAATTTCGTTTTGCTCGGTAATCCTAATATCTTTAAAATCATTCCTGCAAAATATTACAATTTTTTAAAATTAGTCGGCAACGACTTTAGTCGAAATATAATGGAATGACTCTTCGAAATATTTTTTTCTACGAAGTTTGCAAATAGATGTTTAATAAATTTTGCAGAAATTTGTTGGTGATGTGTGTATCTGAATTCAAAAGATTTTATTAATCCATGCAGAAACGCGGTTTCAGGATGGGAATTACAAAAGTAATGTAATGACAGGCGGCAAGACGTGTGTTACAGCCATTTTGCCAGTTGAGGACAGAAGCAAGCAGGGAGCGTAGAGGCTCAGCTGTCAAAATGATTCACAATACATTGCTATGGTAATTCCAATGCTGTATGGATTAACAAAATATTTTCAAGTCAGACAATTCAAAACATTTGTGTCAAATGTACGTTGTCATATTTTGTAAAAAGTGTCTGTAAACAGAGGGAAATTTGTCAGAAAATGAATGTTTACCAATTTTACGTCATTTAAACCGATCAGTGCCGTATTTGTTGGGTGATAACTGTTAGCCGCACATTATCGAGAAATATAAGAGACCATTGAACACCGTTAAATTAAAAAAAAATAAATAACTTTGATATTAGTGAAAAATAATCTTTCATTTTTTTCTCATTCTGCTTTAAGTGGGTCCCATAGTCGATTAGATTTTTGCATTGAGCTTCAATCGGAAAATCGATTCGAGTCAAACCACTTACCGACAATGCAGATGTAAAATGGTTAAAAATTTACAACGACCGTTTCTTGGAAAAAATAAGATATTTTGACATTAAACATTTGGGGAATTTATTTCTTAACATAAATACACAGGATGAGTATTTTATATCTTGTAATGATTTAAAAAAAATTGTGATAACAAATTAAATATGAGCAGTTTTTCTGGAACAGGCCTTTGAATACAGATCAAACTGCAACGACCTTTTTTCGAAAACAACAATCAAAATCATATTTCCATTTGGGAAATTTAATTTTCTAGGAAAATACAAAGGATAAGACTTATTTGCTATTCAGGAATCGAAAATTTTTTTTTCGTAATGTGTGTAAGTGACAGCTGTTTGGTGGCACATGATAGTTAACTTACTGAGAGTAATTTTTCTTTAACAATTTGAACAAAATAAATGTCTACATTGTGTATTTTCTATCGCTAATAAATGTCCACTCACAAAAAAGTAACTACATTTTATTATTGTTAATTTAACGTTAAAAATAATTAAAATTTGACATTTTTTCCCCTTTGGCGTCATCTTTTGGTTCTATTTACCACTAAGCAACTGTCACATGTGTTCTTTTTGTAGCAAATTGCTATACAAAACAGTTTACATATATTAAATTTTTTTATTGTTGATTTTATATAGAATTAATTATATTAAATGCAATTTTTAATTAAAAATAAGTTACTAACATGGAACAGTTATTTTGTTTTGTTATTTTTAAGAAAAGGTCAAACCCGTTTGGAATGTTTGATACTGGTTCATATTTAACTTTCTAAAAATATAGTTTTCTAAATAATATTACGTCAAAACGAGAAACCTTTTTAAAATATATCTAACGTTCCTCGTTTTAAATTAGTTTCAATAAAGAATCTAATTTGGGATGAGGATAAGTCAATGAACCTACTAAAAGTGGTGAGAGAATAATTTATTTAAAAACCAACAAGAAAGAAAAGTATTGACAAAAATACAATGAGTATAGTTCTAAATTATAAACCTTACTTTTAAGAATAACGATTACTGGTGTTGAATGATGTTGTGATATTATCTGGTAATCCGATCTTGAATGGTGTTGAGGGCTGGTCGAAAAAGGAGCCTCAAACAGTTTTTCCTAAATATTCGTGTATTAGTCCTCTTGTATACACTAATGAGATAGTGTATTGTATTTTGGTAATATTTGCTTTCTTTCAAACGGACGTCGCCTCCTTAGCAAATTTTGATGCTTCGAAATTTGGAATGTGTTGTTTCAATATAAGATAGATACTTGAATTTATTTTCAAATTAATATTTTTGAAAATAGTAAAAATTGCTGAGGGGAAATAATTCTTTTTTAACCGAAGTACGTTTTCAAAGCAATACTTTGAAAATAATTTTAAAGTTCACTTAAAAGAAATTCGTTCAAAATAATACTTAGGGATAAAGTTTTGTTCACTTTTAAGAATATACTTGGACTTTACTGGATGATTCTGAGCTAATTACTAATTGATTTCAAAAAAATTATTCTCTGTTATAATCAGAAATGTTCACCCTTTTTATATAAAAATTTCCTCATTAGACGAATGCTCGTAGCTACTAGAATCGTCTTGACCTTAATAGATTTCAGTGCGCAAGACATCGCTTCGACCTTGCATAGAGTTGAAGTCGCAAGACATCGCTTCGACCTTGCATGGAGTTGAGGTCGCAACTTTGTCTTTGATCCTCAGGCGTGGCGTGTGTACATATAATTAATCTGTATCTTCGATCTTGAATTTCTCGTAATCGTTCTTCTTTCGACATTCTTTTAAAATACTATTCTTTCCCGGATTTGTAATAATGAACATAATTATAATATTCGTTAGAAAATATACTGAATATAATGCAAATTTAAAACACACATAAAATAATTATTTAAAGTACTGCATATCATATCATGATGAAATACATTATTTTAATAGAAGATATATGCATTATCGAAAAAATTTCTATTCTTACAGATTATTCCTATTTATTTGATCTCCATTATAATATTGGGAATTGTTTTATTATTTATCATCGGAAAGTTAAATTTGTTGAGAATTGGTTACTGAGGGTAAGTTTATATATACTTTTTTATATATTTCCATTTTCATACATATGTGTATATTTGTAGGGGAGGGTGGTCCCATACCGACCCCCTTATGTTTCTTAAAGATGGTACAACTAAAAAATTTGTCAGTACAATAAATGGAACACTTTCACAACACCAACAACTGGGCCACAGGTTTTGTCCATGCGTTTGATTTCATTTTGGAGATTCAAGCAATATTAGATTTTAGCATTCGTTAGATTAATTTTTGACCTATACGGAATTCGAACTAACAGTGTTTTTTGAATACAGAAAAATTTTTACAAAATTAATTTTGATTGTGTATGACCTTAACTTCAACGCACAACATTCAAATTAAATTGATTCCATTGATATAAGTGATTGGCAACACATTTTTTGAAAATAGTGGGGGTGGTCCGAAACCGACCCTTAAGGGGTGGTCTCAACCCGACCCCCATATTTTTACATTGTATTTGTTTATTCTCTTCTTTTTTATTGTTCACATGAAGTGAGGATAGGTTTTGCATATTTACTTTTATTTTTTAGGAATTTATAAAATATTTTACTAGCAATCACAGCACATATTACTTAACTTTAATTCTTTTTTTGTTAAATATTTTATTCATTGTCAGTTGTAAAATGTTCTTGACAAGGCGATATGAATTAAGAAACGTTGTACTTTTCGACATATTTGGAAGCAGTTAAGTACAGAAACAAAAAATGATTTATAACAAATTTCTTATATATTTTACTAAAAATAGGGCGAAAATTAAAACAGGCAAAACCATTGCTGCTATTATATTGGAAATTTAGATACTGTTTAACAATTTATATTTATTATCATTTCAAAGAAGGCCTTAAAATTTATTTAAATAAAAGTAATAATATTAATTCAAGTTTAACTATGTCAACATAACTTATAGACATAAATAATTTCAGAAAAAAGTTACTAATGATTCATTTATTTACCTTTTTGTTCAGAAAAAGGTCTAAAAATGTATTTAAATTGAGCCAAAATAATTTAATAGTTCGTTACAGACTGTTGAATTTTATTTTAATAACTATCAGAATTTGACACCTTAATTTTTCTTAAGATTTCCCTCCTGTTCAAACAAAAATCAGTACAAGGATTTATATGTGTCATATCAATGTTCCATTCGAATGGTCAATTGGCCTATATTGCACTTTGCAAGAAGGAATCGCTAGTATTAAGACCGATGTCTTCGAATCAAGAGATCCTTTAGGAAGTCCTTTTTTGGCTGGGGGTGTAAAATGGGTTATACGACGTAGAACAGTAGAGCGAGTGAGTATAAGTTTTTCACTTTATTTGTTATATTGCTTCCTCGTGAGGAAGCTTTGTAGTCGTTTAATTTATAAAATTTTTAAAAATCCTTTAAATAAATTTTCTTCTATATAGGACTATGTTATTTAAGCCCCTGAACAATTATCCGGATGTATGTATGTATGTGTGTGTGTGTGGATCCCGTTTTTTGTGAACACGATAACTCGAAGAGGTTTCAACGAATTGGGCTGAAAATTGCTAGGCATATTTATCATAAAAATATCTCGAAATGGCTTGATGGACATTAAAAAATCTATTAAAAAATTTTTTTTTTACTTTTTTAAAAAAAAAAATTTTTCACAATTTTTTTTTATAATTGAATATTGAAGTCAATATACAATAAAATCTTCTTCTTTGCAGCAAGACGAATCGATTGGTATATATAAAGTATAAATTGTATGAGAGTTTATAGAGGTAATGACAATTAAAGCAAAAAATTACCTTTTTCTATCAAAAATTTAGTTCTTTCATCAAAATTATATTCCAGTACAATAAGATTTTACTCATTTTTTTCAATAATCTTATCCGTTGCATTAAAACGGATTGATTGGTATAGATAAAATATATATTTTATTTAAATTTATAGAATTAAACATAATTAAAACTAAAAATTCGCACTTTTATTAGAAATTTACTTCCTTCTTAAGAATAATGTTGCTTTATAATAAAATGTTAATCTAGACTTAAAAACAAACTAAAATTCTTCATTTCATCAAGACGAATCGATTGATGTATAAAAAGAATATATTTTATTAGCATTAATAGAATTAAATAAAATGAAAAAATTTACTGTAAAGCAAATTTTTTGCTTATCGTAAAGAGGAAGCAAAATGTTCATGTAATGAACATCTTAATTCACAGCTTGTTTTTTATATATAGGGGAGACCGGGGCTAAACCGGACGGATGTGGTCTTTGACCAAAAAACTCATACAAAAACATACTTTTTGCTAAAGTGTAATATACCGTTTTAAAGCTTGTACTTTCACCTACAAATAGCACTTGTTCGATTTAAAAAAAGTACAATAGCTTTCGAGATATATTGCTTCGAAAGTGACTACCTCAAAAACGAAAATCCGAAAATTGGTGGGGCTAAACCGGACACCCCATAGGGTTAAATCGGACACGGCCAATTAATTAAAGAATGAGATACAAATTTTCTTTTTTTTTTGTAAAAAAGTCAAATCAATTCTTTTTTTATTTATTTGTAGATAGTTCTATACAAAGAATATAATATAATATGTAAAATCGGTAATTAATATAATATAAAATGAATTACAGTTTTCAGGCTTGTCTGTTTGTAGCAACTCGCTTGCGAATTCGAGTTTTAAAATAAATTCTTTAATTATTTCTATATAAAGTGGTTCTAAGCAAAAAGTATATAATATAAAATTGTTAATTAATATAAAATAAATTAAAGAATTCAAAGAATTGGTTGTTTTTAATCACGATGTCCGATTCAGCCCCACACTGTCATCTAATAATTAACCTGCAATATTTTTCTTCTTCTTAATGTTTTCCATTAAAATTTTTTTCTACTAAACTCAGTACACCTTGAGCTAAAAGAAAAATGGCCGTATGATATTTGCACTTTAATTTTAACGATAAAAACCCAAAAAAATGAAAAACATTTTTTTTACTTTTACCTCAAGAAATGACATTTTCACATATTAACGGCAACTATTATTACAAGAAAAATGATACGTCCCTAAAACCTCATGCAGCATATGCATCACGAAATTGCGCGTTTATAGGTTATTTACACGATTTGAAATTCTTCACGGTTTCGGAAATATTTTACTTGTCCGGTTTAGCCCCGTGTCCGGTTTAGCCCCGGTCTCCCCGACTTTTTTATTAACTCTCAATTATTGTTTTCAGTATTTCGGACTCTCAATTATAAGGGAAGAAAAAAAAATATATATATATATTTTATCTTTTATATATGTGAAAATTTTGTACAAAAATGATAAAATAAAAAAAATTTACAATATTTTGGTTTACTACTTATTTTTGACATTTTGTTTCTTTTATTTCTGTTCATTCTGAACAAACTTCATTTTTGATATAATTATTCATTGAATTACTTGTCTCTATTAATGTAGAGCTTTTCTTTGTTTTAGAATATAATATTGCAATAAATATAAAATTGATTATTATGATTATTAAATATATTAGCGATAAATAAATATAAATTCCATATTCTTCTGTTTTGATAATTGTAACAGAATTTTTAACAATTGGTTCTTTTAAAGGAAAGTTCGACATTTCTTCTACTTCTATTGGTATAATTTCATTATTTAGTTTTATAGAACAATCTCAAGATAATTTTAGAAGTCCAGTATTTTTCACTAATTGGGTAAACGATTTTTTAAAACATTTTATGTCAATTTGCTTTTATTTTTGTGTAGTACAGATCCAAGAATTGTGATTGTGTAATAGGGTTAAAATTGGGGAGTTACTTCAATTTACAAACTTACAATCATAAAATTTTGAATTGATTAATATGCTAGATTCACAAGTTGGTTTTAATTCTATGTGATTAATAAATGGTGTAAAATTCATATCAAGGTTAGAAGTTAAGAAATAGTTTTTATTATTACTAGATAGTCTTATTATTTGGGTATTTATCTTTATAGAAGTAAAAGATGTTTTATTTATCATTGGATCTAAATAAATTTTAAACAATTTACAGGTTTCTGATATTTTTTCTGAAAATGTATATGCAATAAATAAATTTTTGTTTGAACTAAAACATTCGATTTTTAAAAACTTAATCAGAGATTTAGTATTTATCGTATAATTTAAAAAATCTGTATTTATTGGAATAGATTGATGCCATTTGTTACTTATTGATGCTATTAAAATTTCTTGTATATTTTGTAATGCTTTAGTGTATTTTCCTATTGAATATAATTTTCGGTGCTGGTTCTGATATTTCAGATATTAGTTTCTTTGTTTCATAAATTATTTCTTCAAATTCTTTACTTTTAAATACAAATTCATTTATTATATTAATGCAGAATAATATGCAACTATTCTTATTGTTTTCATTAAATTTTTTAAAGTTTGCTAATTTACTGAATAATAATTTGTGATTAATATAATAAATAAATTTTACTTCACCAATAAGAAATTCAGTAGTTTTTAAAGGTTCATAATATAATCCTGGTGAGTGCGTGAATGGAACATCTTGTGGTACAATTTGAAATATACCTTCGTTTATTCCTATTAAAATGGTAAATATTACTAAGATCATTTTATTCTTATTCTCCATTTCTGAAACAGAAGCAAGTATTATTATTTTTATAATTTATGATAAATGTTGTTTTTACAATGTCCGCAAAAAGTACATTTTTTAAAACTTTTTCCTTCATTATTTTCATAGGATGTAGACGTGGAAGGGAAATTTGTATTTTCAAAGGAATTTTTCTTTTCATTCGCGACTGTCATATTTTCAAAAGATTTAGTTATCGATTTGTCAAGTGAATTATTGTAATAGTCTATGTTATGTAAAGTTGCTAGAGTTATTAATGCTGATATTGCTTTTGCTGTCATAGCGTCACTTGATATAGCTGTTTTTTTTATTTTACCTACAGTGCAAATTACTATTTAATGTATTGTATCTTCTGATACGTTTGTTTTAAAAATTGCGAATTTGGGAACACTAATGTCTTTTTTATAACAGTAATCATTTAGTTTTTGAATAAGTTTTATTTTAAATGACATTGTTGCATTTTTCAAAAATGAGTTTTCTCCATTAGTTAATTTATCAACTAAACGATATGCTGCATTTTCTTTTGATAAGTTTAAATTATCACTTGTACTACAAATAATATAATTTTTGTATTTTATTTCTGTAACATATTGAGGTTGATGTATAGTGTCTGCTGGTGCTTGATAATTTGAATTTATTATAAGGTTATCTCTATCGTTCTTCTTTAATAAAGTGTTTAGTATATTTAGAAAAGTAGTTGCCATCATATAATCTGAAGGTATTTGGATTGTTGTGGGAAGGATATAACTTCGGATATAATTAAATTGTTTCTTCGTTGTTTGTTTTACCTTTTCCTTTTTGTAATAGATTATTTTCTTCTGTGGGCGCTGAAGCCTCTTCTTCTTTTTGGACGTTTAATGTTGTCAAATTTGAGGTTCTTGATGTTGTTTTTGATGATGATGCCTTTGGATCTGTTCCTAAATGTAATAGTACATTAGTAACTGAATCCTATATAGAGCCTAAGAGGTAAAGGGTCCATCCGAAAACCCTATATAATTCGTTAAAATATGAGTTATAGGTGTTAAAAAATATGTTTTATTATCCTTTGTAACCGGTAGTTGGATATAACATTCTTTGGTTTCTCTTAAATTGATTTCCACTGGTATACATTTTATCATGTGAATAAATTCACCTGCTAAAACTGACATATAACCTTCCTTTTTCATTAGGTGATACGCGAATAAATCGGGTGCTTGAGTAGCCAGGACTAAAGAATTTCTAAGGACTTCTTGTTCCGGTAAGCATCTTTTTGTTAATACGGCGTAATATAATTCATACATTTCTTTTCTTAGATGGCGCTCGATGTAAATAAATTTGGTATTAACATAAGAGAACATATCCATATTTTACACCGACGGTTTCTTATTTTTTAAGGGTGTTCCACCTGGTCTCGTTTCCAGTATGATTTATTTCGGGTGTTCTGTTCTTACATAAATATAACCACAAATCATTTCCCTTGATTTTTCTGCCAACGCAAATGTTTCATTTTTTTAGATTGCAAACATCTTCTGATATAGCATTCCAGAATGTATTGTCATTTTCTCTGTCTATACATTTTGATTCTGATAAACTACACATTGTATCTGATTACAGTTGAATTTTTCTGTTTCTAAGTTAACTGTTGCGAAATATTCTTGTTATGTTATTTCATATGATGCTTGGACTATCACATCTTTCCATGAACCATAAACATCGCTATAAGATTCACCATCACAGTCTCCATCTTGATCAATCGATCCTGCTAAGGTTATGCTACGGTAATTAGTGGAATTTATTTTTAAATCCGCAAATTTTGTATTACTGGAAGGTGTAAAGATTCCTGTTATATGTATGGTGTTACATACATCATAAGATACCTCGTGTATATATACTCCTTGTCTGTTACTGACAGCTGACGTATGTGAAAACATACCGCAACGTTCAACATGACGAGTTATATTGACTTTACATTGTATTACTTTAGTTTTTGTAGTACCGCTTAGTTGTATTAATTGTACGTAACTTTGTTCAGGTGTTACTGGTTTCTTTTGAATGTCGCAATCTCCTACCTGTTTTAGTGATAGAGTTGTTATGTTGGGATCTGTAAAGCCACAGTCAAATCCTATGAATGCGTGTTTTGCATTTATTACAATAAGTAATAAAAAAACGTGTAGAATTTTCCCTTCTCCATTTTCCATTATCTGGAAATAGATTATACTATTTTAGTATAAAATTCCTTTTATAACTCTTGTTTTATACGCGAGAGTTTGAGTTTTTTTGTATGTACTATTTTTTGTTTGTTTTTAACTTGTATTTTAACGTTCCCTTTATTTAAAATTTCTAATATTTTGTGTGGGCCTGTGTATTGATTAGCAAATTTATGAATTTTTCCCCCGTGTAGTAAAAATACCTCATCTCCGAGTTTAAGATTTTGTGGATTACAATTTCTGTCGTAATACATTTTTGGCTTCTCTTTTGCTAAAATTAAATTTTCTCTAGCTATGTTTCTTATTTCATGAAGTCTTGTTATAAAGTCTGTTAAATATTGATCATAAGTTTCTAATTTTTCGTGTTCAAGTGGTGGATTACTTGATGGTAATCGTGCTAATTTTCCAAAAATTAACTCGTACGGAGTGCACTTGGTGCCTTCATGAATACTTGTATTGTAGGGAAACATGGCTAGTTCTAATCAGTCATCCCATTCTTCATTTTTGTTGATAAATTGCTTTAAATATTCTCCTAAAACGTGATGAGATCTTTAAATTGATCCGTTTGACAGAGTGTGAAATGCTGTCGTTTTAAATTGTCGTATTCTAAATCTTTTTGCTAATCTTCTAATAAAATTGTTTAAAATGTCAGTTCTTTGATCTGTTAACACTCCTTTGGGTGATACAAAAATACAAATAAAACTTTTAATAAATACATCACCTATTGTTCTTGCTTGATGATTTGGGAGTGCGATTGCAAATGAATATTTAGTTAAATTATCTTGTATTTTTAATATGTATTCACTTCCATTTTTAGTTTTTGGTAATGAACCGACAATGTCCATTGCAATTTTTTCAAATGCTGTACCTGGTGTGTCTGTTATAATCATTGGATCTTTTGTTTTTACTCTAACTAATTTTTTAAGTTGACATTGAAGACAACCTTGAATACATTTTTTAATATTATTTTTCATGTTTTCCCAATAATAATTTTGACGTATTCGACCATATGTTTTAGTTACACCTTTATGTCCTCCAACTGAGCTTGAATGGGCTTCTTTAATTAATTGCATATATTCTTGTTTCGTGGGAAATTCTGTATGTCCACTGCATACAACAACTTTTACAAATGAATGTTTAAAAATTAATTTTATCATTGATAGGATTTCGTCCCAAGTTACATTATTTATTTAGGCTGTTTTTGCAATACTAATACTTTTCAGTTTCAATTCTTCACATACATTTTTCATTGAAACTATTGTAGATTTAATTCTTTTTATTGTGTCAGCTAAATTTTCTTTCATTTCTTTTTCTACTGGGAGAGCGATATGATCATATATACCTCTCTTTATTTTCTCTGCTATACCTAATTGAAGTTTACCAAAATTTGGTAATTTTTCACGTTTTGCTAAAGATCTGGAGCCATTATCTCGAAGGTCTCCATCAACTGAAAGAAAATAAGTTAGGTTATCTCTACGCAATTGGTAATTGGTCTCTGCAGTGGATAATATACTTTTCTTGTTTCATATTTAAATTTTCACAACTGTCATTTTCCATTTGATTATATCCTCCATCAGATGATTCTTCGGAATTAGAATTTTCGTAGCCTTGATAAATTTCTTCATTTTTATTTCTTGATTATTGTACTCAGGATCTGACACAATTTCATCAGTTTAAACTTCATTATAAAATTTTTCTTTTCTTTTATTATTTGTATTAGATACCTTTGTAACGTCCTGTAGATTAACCAACGTTCTTTTTTTTAAATTAAACATGTGTACCATAAATTTCACTTTTATCGCTCTCTTACTTTTCTCTTATGAATTTTCTTTTTTTTATCTTTTTAAGAAATGAAATAAGAAACTAAACACATTTTAGAAATAGCGAAACTAATTTTAAAAAAACGAAAAGGAAACAGAACACTTGTAGAAATGCGAAACAGATTTTAAAGAAACCAAAATTCTCGAAAGTAAGGTGAATTTATGAGTTATAAATTTTCCTGAAAACTCGAAACCCTAGTCCCAGATGAACGGAAATTCTCAAGGACCCCATCTGAAAAGACCTATTAAGGTCTATACCCATGTATATATGAGCGATTCCATCTCAAGTGATCAAGGTGGAGAAAAATTTTTTTGGGTCAAAAAAAATTTTTTTTTTAAATGCTTATTTTCAATCGAAAGAGGATGAAAAAACCTTTCCAAAATGTACTTTGTCAAATTTGTATGTTTAATTGTTTAAGAGTAAAAAATTATTGAAATAAGCATTGTACTGAAAAACACAAAAATTTAACCCCCTCCCCCTCGGAAAATATTGGACTAGGTAAAAAAATATTTTCACCAAAAATTACTATCTATGAGTACTACAAAAGCCCCAAGTTTTGCTACGATTGGAGAAAAATTTTTCTCCACCTTGATCACTTGAGATGGAATCGCTCATATATATAGCTATATACCTACAGCAAAGTGAAAGTAAGCATCTAGGGATGTACTGTATATATAGATGTGCACGAAATATTTTATTGTTATTAACATTAATAATCATCAATTTCAAATAATGTTTAAACAAAATATTCAACTTTTGTTATACAAAATAAGAAAAATAGTACAAATTAAGAAAATAACTATATTCTTGTAAACTGTAGAAATTGGAGTTGGAAGGGGAGATGAAGTTGAGGAAGGTCAAGATACTGCCCCTTTTTCAAAGATCCTCCCACACGTTAAACTCCTAAAAATGGGATGGACCCGAAATTAACCAATTAGGCCCATTTTCCTAATACATTTTCTCTCCATTTTCTTTTCTCAAACCAATCCAAAAATAACCAACCTTTTTTTTCCCTTTCTACAACTTTTCTTCCCCAAATCTTCCTCCCTTAAGAAAATCGAAAGTGGGAATAGTTATATAAATATACGTGTTCCTTAAGGAAAAGTCAGTTCTCGAAAAGCTATCAAATCAAACTAGAGTTCTCGAACAATTGTCAACTATAACTCAGAGTTCTCTCCAAGTTCTAGTTCAAGTTCAAAATCTTAATTCAAGTTCTAATTCAAGTTCAAATTCAAGTTCTTATTCAAGTTCTTATTCAAGTTCAAAGTCAAGTTCAAAGTCAAGTTCAAAGTCAAGTTCTAATTCAAAAATTCTATTTCAAGTTCCAAGTTCTAATTCGATTTCAAGTGTCAAGTTTATAATAAATCAAAACGACTTCATCTCTGCATCCAGATCCAATTTCGACTTCTATCATCTTTAAAGTGTATTAAAAGTGAGTACCAATTTAAATTTGCTGTGTTCTTTCTTTCTTTCTCTTGTCAATTTAAACATTCCTAGTTCCGGAAATCTTTCATACGTCTTATGCGAATGTATGGAATTATTTCTGCTAATATTTTTTTTGTGTCATTTCCATATTAATTGAATCAAATTAAAGAAATAATATTGAAAGTATTCCCAAGCTATTGGACGCAAGTCTAGGCTTAAAAATAAATCAATTTTAAAACAATAGTATTGTTGCAAACCATTTTTGGGACGTAACATACTATAATTTTTGGAGGCTCCGGAGGGATAACTTTCAAAATTTCTTTTTATTATTCAATTGATTTTCTTTCTATTTTCTCTATTATAAATCCAATTAATTTTCAATTTTTAATTCGTGAGAAATTTTGAGTCTATTTTATAAATAAAAAAATATAATTAAATTAAATAATTATTAAATATTATAAACAATTTAATTTTCAAATTTGAATTTTAATGTGTAACGCACGGTAAGCGTGAACATTTCCCTTTCTTTTGATCAAGTAGTGCTTTCTCTCTCACTCCCATTACCAGCGCGCCGCCTCACAATCGACGTAGAAGGTAGAGTCCCCGCGTACTCGCGGCCTAGTACCCGCCACTCCCGAGCGTTATCTCGCGAACGCGAAGTCCCTCGCGGTTCTAAATACGATTTTTGATTTTTCTGAATATCGCGAATTAAGAAAATTATATTTTCAAAATTTTATAATAAATATTTTATTGTTCAATATAGTAAATTCAGACTTTCTCTCTCACACCAATGGGAACATTGTCTCTCTCTTTCATACCAATGGGAACATCTATTTTCTCCGTCACTCTAATGGGACTATAGTTCTTTCTCTCTCTAACCAATGAGAATGTAGTCTTTCTCTCTTACTCTAATAAAAATGTAGTTCTTTCTCTCTCATACCAATATTGCGTACACTGCCTACAGTGCTCCCTACCATTACTATAGTGCGTTCTCTCTCGCACTTACAGTGGGCATAAGGCCTCACGAGTGACGTTGTTGGTAGAGTCCCCGCGCTAGCGCTGACTACTACCCGCGACTCCCGAGCGTTATCTCGCGAACGCGAAGTCCCTCGTGGTTTTTATTATTATTTTCGAGTTTTTATACCTTTTTAATATCAAATAAAAAAAATATATATTTCTGAAATTTAATTTGCAACTTTAAATAGTTCACTAAATTTTCTCTTAGTTTTTCCTGTTTAATAAAATGAATCATTCTACTTCCAAGAGTCAAAGTTAAAATCGATATTTAAAATAAAAATTTACAAAGTCTTTAAGTTATAATTTTTTCTTTCTTGATATAAAAAAAATTATTATTTCTTTTTGTTATAAAAAAAATTTCGAAAATAAAACAAAATGTTCTAAATCAAGCAATGTCAAACATCTATAAAAAAAATCTAAAATAATTAAAATTCAAAATCATGGATATTAAAATATATCCAAAATTAAAAAAAAAAATTTTCTAAATCAAAGATATAATAAAGTATCTCAATCAAAAGAATTCGAAATCAAAGATATAATGAAATATCTAAATCAAAAAAAAATTCTAAATCAAAGATATAATGAAATATCTTAATCAAAAAAAATTCGAAATCAAAGATATAATGAAATATCTAAAATGTGTTTTTATTCAACTAAAATGTTGATGTCTTTTTTTTATCCAACCAAAAAGGTGGATGTCGTTTTATTCAACTAAAATGTTGATGTCTTTTTTTATCCAACCAAAAAGGTGGATGTCTTTTTATTCAACCAAAAGGGTTGATGTCTCTTCTATTCAACCAAAAGGGTTGATGTTTCTTCTATTCAACCAAAAGGGTTGATGTGTTATAAACAAACAAACAAACTTTTTTTAAAATTCTTATCCAACCACAAGGGTTGATGTCTAAAAAATATTTCAAATAATAAAATACTTTTTTAACCAAAATGGTTAAAGTCTAAATGAAAATTATTGTTCAAATTTAAATATTGATTAAATAAAAACTAAAAATCAAATTCAATGTAAATGACTAATAAAAAAAAAGAAAAAAAACTAAAATACAAAAGAAACAATTTTTTTTTCTTTTTAAAATTTTAATTTCAAATAAAATTTTTAATTTTTAATCTTAAAGTGTAAAATTTGAAATGATAAATTAATCTTCAAAATTTTTTTTCTATAATCCTTTCTATCCATAACCTTTGTAACAATCAAGAGTTGTGAAATTTATTTAAAAATTCTTATTTTTAAATTAATTCTAAAGTTAATACGCGCGGAAGTATTATAAGTTTTATATTTATTAGTGCTTCTGCAGCCTTTAACATCTTGATTTTTCTTATTGAAGAAAATAGAAATTAATTTTTTTTAATAATAATTAATTTTCTAAAATTCGGTCTCTCGAGTGGATCATATTTATATCCATTTTAGAAGAGTAAGAATTATTTTCTAATCCAATTTTATCTAAATTGCCTAATGTTCATTTTATAATAACAATAAAAGATTAATTTTTATTCTTTGTAATATTAATTAATTTGGTTTAAATTCTGTCTCTCGAGTAGATTATGTCTATTTTAGAAGAGTATAAATGAAATATCTTATTCAATTAACAATAATAATTCCATTTTTTTCAAAATGTCCAAATTGTTTCAAATTTCAAAAATTGTAAATTTTAAATAATAAAATCTAATTTTTTTGTCAGAAATTAAAAATGTAAATACGTTAGTATTCAGTCCAAAATAATAATAAAAAAAATATATTCAGTAAATAATGATTTTATTATTAGAATTTTTAAAATTCAGTATCAAAATATTAATCAAATTTTACAATATATAGTCAAATAAAAATTAACTTTTTGGTGATAAAAAGATAATAAGAATTTTTTTAAAATGGATATTCAAAAAAAAAGTAAAAGAAAATTTATTCTTTTATAGATTGTTTAATATCAGCACTGATACTAAAATAATAATTCAAGAAGAACCCAAATGATTAATATCATCCTTCAAATATAAGAAAATGTGAATATAATATATATATATTTTTTTTTAAACATTAATTATGGTTATTATACCATATTTTAATTTTTTTTCTCTTTAAAAATTTTAAATAAACAATTACGATTCATTTATTACAATTTAATTTTAAAATAAATTTACAACTAAATATTTTCATAAAATCCATTTTAATCTATTCATATAATTCTAATTTCTAAAAAAAAAATGTTTCTATTGTGTTTCAAAGAGAAATTTTAAATAAATTAAATTTCGTATTATAATAACTAAAATAATTAGATTTTTTTATTTTTTTTTATTTTTTACTTTTATCTTACAAACACCGTGGTAGCTTGGTGCATTTATGAAAAACGCTGCATATCAAAAATATCAGAATTCATAAATTAAGGTTTGTTTCCTTTTTATCGCGCAGCAATGATTGTATTAAATAAATCTTCTGTTGTTTTGATTTTTTTTTTCTCCCTACTAGTATTTACAAATTAAATATAGTATATTATTTCTTTTTTTTTAAATTAATTGTAATAAAAGAGTTTGTGCAGGCAAGGTTGCATTCATTACAAGTAAAAGTTTCGATTACTATCAGACACAACGTGAATTACAAATTAATTCTTTTTAATATTTTCTTTCTTAAAACCAAAATTATTTTATCGGAATTGAATTGTTTTGAAATGGAAAAATAAAAAAAAATAAAAATTTTTTTTTGATTGAAGAAAATAATATTCAATGAATTGTAATAATATGAGGATATAATTGATTAATTAATTTAATCAAGAGAAACAAAAATATGTTTCTTGTTTTATTAAAATTTTTATGTACACATTTTTTTTATAGATTCTGAGAATGTTTATAATTATGATTTTTTTATATGTTACAGATCAATCTATATTCAAACTTTCACACTAATCTTGAATTTTATAAATTAAAAATTTAGGTCCGGAAAAACTTTTAAATTGTATAAATTCACAAAAACACATAAAAATTTGTAAGGAACCCATGAAGAGCAATCATCTAAATCTTCAACAAGGAATACAACAACTAATAACACAAATCATCATTTAATACTGGAAAATAAAATGTTGGAATTACGTAAATGTCAAATGTTTAACCTAATTGTTGTTGTTACAATTTTTTTTTATTGCTTTGTCAAATTAACAACACTATTTTCTTTAAATTTAAAAAATGTAGAAGTTGAATAGAAATAATATTTTTATGTATTCGTCAAATGTTATCAAATATGAAATTTATATGTCAACACTAATGTTCTGTCAATTTCAATTTCAAACAAGTTATTATAAAAAAAAGAAATTATCTATATTTTTAAATATCAATGAGCGAGTATCTATATTATTTATGTATATTTGTAAGGTCCAAGTTGCATTGTAGTAGTTGTAACAAGAGTACTCAGATGGTCAAATGTGTATCTTTTGAAGTAAAAATTCAACATGGAGGAACGTGTTACATAGAAGTTAAAGTGAGCAGTAATAACGGATCTTGCTACTGATATCAAGGACTCATTTTGAAGATCATGGGAATAGAAGTTAAGTGTAACTTGTATCATCATACCACAAAATCATCGAAAAATGGTACAAAACCTAACCTTATTTGTGGACGCACAAATAACTGCTGTACTTGTACCAGCATCACCAAACACTTTGGAATACCTTAACCGGTTATTTTATATTCCAAAAGGAAGTTTACATTTTTGCGGGAATAAATGATGTTTCTCGTCAAACCACCGTCCATACTCAACGACTCGGCCAAATCAATGAGAGGACAGCCAGTACTATCTTCGAGGAGGACGTTGTAGGACCCTTTTCAAAGAAGAAGTAATCGAGAAATTGCAGAAAATTTCTGGGATGAGCTGTGGCATATATTCCACATTTGTGAGCACAGTTAATGTAGAAGCTGTACCAGTTTCAACTATCTTTTAAATTATTAAAATGATAGACAATTCCATAATCTATAGATGGGTGATACACAAGTTAGGAGCCATCTGTAGTTCTACACCTCATCATACAGTGCGACTGAGGTCAGCAACCACATTTTAGTCCAGAACCTCAACAACAAACGTATCTACAAGACCAAATTAAAACTACACTACTCTCTATATTATAACACCTACTTCAAAGAAGACAACATCAACAAAGATTCTTCAAACTTTCTTCATAAGATGCCATTTGCCTATGTGTGTTATCTCAAACAACGAAACATAATTTGGTTCCCTAATTTTCAAAATTGAATTTATGTAAATCTATTTTTTTTTAACTTTCAAGAAATTTTTCTTATAATTTCTCATTTTCCTTGTATTCTATCTTCAAATATTTGTAAAACTATTGTATATCTGCGTTTAACTTTGCTCAGGTTATGGTTATTTTCGTCTTGCATCCTCAACTAACCATTTTACGATGGGGGTGTAACGTCCTGTAGATTAACCAACGTTCTTTTTTTTAAATTAAACATGTATACCATAAATTTCACTTTTATCGCTCTCTTACTTTTCTTTTATGAATTTTCTTTTTTTTATCTTTTTAAGAAATGAAATAAGAAACTAAACACATTTTAGAAATAGCGAAACTAATTTAAAAAAAACGAAAAGGAAACAGAACACTTGTAGAAATGCGAAACAGATTTTAAAGAAACCAAAATTCTCGAAAGTAAGGTGAATTTATGAGTTATAAATTTTCCTGAAAACTCGAAACCCTAGTCCCAGATGAACGGAAATTCTCAAGGACCCCATCTGAAAAGACCTATTAAGGTCTATACCCATGTATATATATAGCTATATACCTACAGCAAAGTGAAAGTAAGCATCTAGGGATGTACTGTATATATAGATGTGCACGAAATATTTTATTGTTATTAACATTAATAATCATCAATTTCAAATAATGTTTAAACAAAATATTCAACTTTTGTTATACAAAATAAGAAAAATAGTACAAATTAAGAAAATAACTATATTCTTGTAAACTGTTGAAATTGGAGTTGGAAGGGGAGATGAAGTTGAGGAAGGTCAAGATACTGCCCCTTTTTCAAAGATCCTCCCACACGTTAAACTCCTAAAAATGGGATGGACCCGAAATTAACCAATTAGGCCCATTTTCCTAATACATTTTCTCTCCATTTTCTTTTCTCAAACCAATCCAAAAATAACCAACCTTTTTTTCCCTTTCTACAACTTTTCTTCCCCAAATCTTCCTCCCTTAAGAAAATCGAAAGTGGGAATAGTTATATAAATATACGTGTTCCTTAAGGAAAAGTCAGTTCTTGAAAAGCTATCAAATCAAACTAGAGTTCTCGAACAATTGTCAACTATAACTCAGAGTTCTCTCCAAGTTCTAATTCAAGTTCAAAATCTTAATTCAAGTTCTCTAATTTGCTGTGTTCTTTCTTTCTTTCTCTTGTCAATTTAAACATTCCTAGTTCCGGAAATGTTTCATACGTCTTATGCGAATGTATGGAATTATTTCTGCTAATATTTTTTTTGTGTCATTTCCATATCAATTGAATCAAATTAAAGAAATAATATTGAAAGTATTCCCAAGCTATTGGACGCAAGTCTAGGCTTAAAAATAAATCAATTTTAAAACAATAGTATTGTTGCAAACCATTTTTGGGACGTAACACCTTTTTTGGTCCTCCCCTTCTCTTTTTTGAAAAGGAGGAATTCAAGCGTGTGCTTTGTTTCTTGGGTCTGCCACGTTTCTTTTTTGTGTTCTTTTCTGGTATTATATTTTCTTGATTATCATTCTCTTGCATTTTTCGTTGATTTCTTGTTATAACGTTACAAGTTTCGTTACTTGTACAATAATTTCTTTTAATATTTTGAAGATTTCTTATTATCTCCGAACACATACAGGATTCATTGTCCTTCAATATTTTTTCAATAGATTGGAGACTTTTCCTTATCTCCAAATTTATGTAGGATTCATAGTCTTCAAATAATTTTTTAATAGATCGAAGACTTCTTAGTATCTACGAATTTTCATAGGATCCATTGTCCTTAAACATTTTTTCAATATCATGGAGATATCTTATTATCTCCTAATTCATGCAAGATTCATTGTCCTTCAATAATTTTTCAATATATTGGAGACTTTTCTTATCTCCTGAGTTTCATCAATTTTTTCTTCTTTTATTTCTTGTACTTTTTCTTCAATAATATCTTCCACTGGGTTTCTTGATAAGGCATCAGCATTAACATTTGTTTTACCTGCTTTGTAGACCACATTAAAATCATAATTATTTAAACAAATAATTCCGATTCTTGTAAACCTAATAATACCTGATCAATAAGTTTTTGAAATGTACTTGGTGAATTTTTTAATCCGAAAGGCATTCTGTCAAATTCATAGTGTCCAAATGGCGTTGAAAATGCTGTTTTATAAGAATCTCTAGGATCCATTTTGATTTGATGAAAACCTGACGCCAAATCAAAGACTGAAAAATATTAAGCATTTCAGAGTTGATATAGTAGGTCCGTAATATTAGGGAGGGGGTAAAATTGACCTACCGTACGTTCATTGAGTTATCTGAAGTCCAAAACTAATCGCCATTTTTTGTTTCCTAATGAGTCATCTTTCTTTGGTACAATCCATATTGGTGTATTGTACGGTGAATCAGAATGTTTAATAATTTTTTGTATTAATAATTCATTTACTTGACGAGTCATTTCTTCTTTGTAAACAGGGGGAAATCTGTATTGTTTAGTGATAATCGGTGTGTCATCTGTAGTTATTATTCTAGGTTTTATAAGATTTGTTCCTTCTAAATATTCCCCAGGTATATGAAATCGATCTGAATAGTTCTTAACTAAATTCATGATGTGTTCTAATTCTTCTTTATTTAAATGTTTAAGGCGAAGTTATTTTTTAATTTCTTCAACTCTGTCGTTGCCTGTAATGTTGAACATATTTTCTGATTTAATATTTTCTGAAAATACATCAATAATTTGTTTAATTGTTTAATTGATGAGTCTTCATTTTTAATATCAGATTTGTTTTCTTGTTTTAGTTCATCAAAATCTTCTAAATTTACTTCGAAAATTGGGGTGTCTATTGATTCATTTAGTGTATTTATTGCTTTTAAATAAGCTGAGCCTTCTACGTTTGTAACTACTGCATCACCTATATAAACACCATCTTTTATTTCTAATCTTGGAATGTAACCTTCTTTTATATTTTTATTCAAAATTTTTACATGCATATTGTAAATTGATCTGGCTGGAATTCTAAAATAATTTTTTGATTCAAAATTAAATGTTTGTTTACTGATTTCTAGATGTCTTTTTTCATAATTAATTTTTACTTTATTTTTGATAAAAAATTCTGTTCCTAATATTCCGTCATGTTCAATTGGAACATCATTTGATAAAAGGTTGAAGGTTGATGGAATTCCGAAAATATTAATTTCTACTTGTCCTAAAGTATAAACTGCGTGATCGTTTATTACTGTTAATTTAAGACATTTATTTTCAATAATTGTTGCTTCCT
This sequence comes from Leptopilina myrica (nomen nudum), assembly GCA_032872475.1. Lineage (NCBI taxonomy): Eukaryota > Metazoa > Arthropoda > Insecta > Hymenoptera > Figitidae > Leptopilina > Leptopilina myrica (nomen nudum). The sequence continues at coordinate 12,472,596 of CM065462.1, read as the reverse complement.
CGTGAGGAAGCTTTGTAGTCGTTTAATTTACAAAATTTTTAAAAATCCTTTTGACAAATTTTCTTCTATATGGGACTATGTTATATAAGACCCTGAACAATTGTCCGGATGTATGTATGTGTGTGTATGTGTGTGTGTGTGTGTGGATCCCGTTTTTTGTGAACACGATAACTCGAAGAGGTTTCAACGAATTCGGCTGAAAATTGCTAGGAATATTTATCATAAAAATATCTCGAAATGGATTGATGGACATTAAAAAATCTATTAATAAAAAATTTTTTTTACTTTTTTCAAAAAAAAAATTTTTTTCAAATTTTTTTTTTTTAATTGAATATTAAAGTCAATATACAATAAAATCTTCTTCTTTGCATCAAGACGAATCGATTGGTATATATAAAGTATAAATTGTATGAGAGTTTATAGAGGTAATGACAATTAAAGCAAAAAAATTACCTTTTTTATCAAAAATTTAGTTCTTTCATCAAAATTATATTCCAGTACAATAAGATTTTACTCATTTTTTTCAATAATCTTATCCGTTGCATTAAAACGGATCGATTGGTATATGTAAAGTATATATTTTATTTGAATTTATAGAATTAAACATAATTATAACCAAAAATTCGCACTTTTATTAGAAATTTATTTCCTTCTTAAAAATTATGTTGCTTTATAATAAAATGTTAATCTAGACTTAAAAATAAACTAAAAATCTTCATTTCATCAAGACGAATCGATTGATGTATAAAAAGAATATATTTTATTAGCATTAATAGAATTAAATAAAATGAAAAAATTCACTTTAAAGCAAATTTTTTGCTTATCGTAAAGAGGAAGAAAAATGTTCATGTAATGAACATCTTAATTCACAACTTGTTATATCTGGATTTAGTGCACGAATTTTTAATAAATTTGGTCCTGCTCCTGTTTCAATCATCTTTGTTATCGGAATTTTTAATTATTTATTATCAATTCGAATGTATGGAATTGTATTAGTTTTTGCTAAGTTAATGTTTCTGGATGCATAGTAATTTCTTCTTAATTCTTCCTCAGAGCATCCAACTTAAGAGGAATTTTGGAGTTTCCCTGATTTTGTGTTTGTGAATTTGTTTGTTGCTTATTGTTATTATCCCACTTCTTGTTTCTACAATTAGTAGAAATGTGTCCTAATTTTTTACAATAGTTACACGTTATACTTTGATTTCTGTTTGCGAAGTTTGGTGTATTATTAGTTCGTGATTCTTGAGAAAAATTTCGTTGTTGATTTTGAAACTGATTTTGTTGAGGGTTTTTGTTAAAGTTTTGACTTTGAAATTTATTAAACCTTGGGTTTTGATTTGAAAAATTTTGTCGTGGTCCTGGATTAAATAAGTATTCTCGTCTTGGTCCTATCAATTTATTAAGCTGAAAACAGTTTACTGCAAAGTGTCCTTTTTACCACAAACTAAACACGTTATTATATTTTCTTGAGCTATGTTGATTTTTGTTGTTTTAGCAAATTCTTTGACATTTTTGAGATAAGAATTATTTTCAGTATTTTGCTCAGTTTTTCTAAGTTCACGGTGTGACAACAATTTTCTTTCTATTTCTACTGCTTTATTAATTATCTCTTGAAAAGTATCAACTGTACCTATTCGTAATTCAATTTCTGGTCTAAGTCCTCGTGAGAAACAATCTGGATTATTTTTTATTTGTGAGCGAGTTAAATGTAAGGAATCTATAGTATTTTTATTCGAAGAAGACATTAAAAAGTATCATAATATACAAATTTAATATATTCGTAATAGTTGTAAAATTGTCAATCTTATCTCTTGAATATAAAATACACTTTTCTTTTGTAGTAAAAACATTTTTATCTTGCTTCAGTATATAAATTTTTTTTAATTGTAATAATAATAAAGAATCGTAATTAAATTGCGACTTAAATCTTGTATAATGTTATCATTTATTATAAAATGTACTATATTCAGCAAAAAAAAATTTTATTTGTTAAATGTCACTGATTATTATTATTATTATATATTGATAATATTCGTGATTATTTATTTTAAAAAAATTTCCATCTTTTTAAACAATTTAAAATGATATATATATATGGGAGCGTTCACAAATGATGTCACGCTTTTGGGGGTAGGTGGGGGTCTCTCCTAAACGTGACACAATGTATTTATCTTATGTGAAATTGCAAAAATTGCGTGACAGGGAGAAGGGGGGGGGGTCGAAAATCTCCAAAAATTGCGTGACATCATTTGTGAACGCTCCCTATATATTTATATATTTTATTTCATTATTTCATTAACATAGAATTTACGTTTATTAAAATTTTCGAATTCTATTGAAAATTTTGACTAAATAATGGCTGATCGACATTATAATTTTCACGGGCCGATGCACCAAAATTTTGAAAGGGCTTCTTTTACGTCAAAACGAGAAACCTTTTTAAAATATACCTAACGTTCCTCGTTTTAAATTAGTTTCAATAAAGAATCTAATTTGGGATGACGATAAGTCAATGAGCCTACTAAAAGTTGTAAGAGAATAATTTATTTAAAAACCAACAAGAAAGAAAAGTATTGACAAAAATACAATGAGTATAGTTCTAAATTATAAACCTTACTTTTAAGAATAACGATTACTGGTGTTGAATGATGTTGTGATATTATCTGGTAATCCGATCTTTAATGGTGTTGAGGGCTGGTCGAAAAAGGAGCCTCAAACAGTTTTTCCTAAATATTCGTGTATTAGTCCTCTTGTATACACTAATGAGATAGTGTATTGTATTTTGGTAATATTTGCTTTCTTCCAAACGGACGTCGCCTCCTTAACAAATTTTGATGCTTCGAAATTTGGAATGTGTTGTTTCAATATAAGATAGATACTTGAATTTATTTTCAAATTAATATTTTTGAAAATAGTAAAAATTGCTGAGGGGAAATAATTCTTTCTTAACCGAAGTACGTTTTCAAAGCAATACTTTGAAAATAATTTTAAAGTTCACTTAAAAGAAATTCGTTCAAAATAATACTTAGGGATAAAGTTTTGTTCACTTTTAAGAATATACTTGGACTTCACTGGATGATTCTGAGCTAATTACTAATTGATTTCAAAAAAATTATTCTCTGTTATAATCAGAAATGTTCACCCTTTTTATATAAAAATTTCCTCATTAGACGAATGCTCGTAGTTACTAGAATCGTCTTGACCTTAATAGATTTCAGTGCGCAAGACATCGCTTTGACCTTGCATAGAGTTGAAGTCGCAAGACATCGCTTCGACCTTGCATAGAGTTGAGGTCGCAACTTTGTCTTTGATCCTCAGGCGTGGCGTGTGTACATATTAATAATCTGTATCTTCGATCTTGAATTTCTCGTAATCGTTATTCTTTCGAAATACTATTCTTTCCCAGATTTGTAATAATGAACATAATTATAATATTCGTTAGAAAATATACTGAATATAATGGAAATTTAAAACACACATAAAATAATAATTAAAAGTACTGCATATCATATCATGATGAAATACATTATTTTAATAGAAGATATATGCATTATCGATTAAATATAATATATGCAAATAAACATATACGTGAAAATATATAGTTAAATTAAGTATATTAATAAGAAGTTACGGACGTAACAATAATTACAAGAAACAATATACCCATCCTGTGTATTTATATTAAAAAATGAATTACCTAAATTTTTAATGTCATAATATCTGATATTTTCTAAGAAACAGTCGTTGCATATTTTTAACCATTTTAGATCTGCATTGTCGGTAAGTGGGACCCCCTTAAGGAGGACCCATAGTCGATTCAATTTTCACATTGAGCTTCAACGGGAAAATCGAATCAACTTTGACACCGCCTTTAGGGAATTTGAACCATTACAACGATAGGTTGTCAATTTACGGAAAATTATTTTACGAAAAAAAAACACTATCACCGTTTAGCACCAAAACTTAACGAATTCATGAGAAGGGAATAAGGCGAGTTAAATGCGGAAAACATTCGTTAGATGACACTAGTAGAAGATTCTGAGGAATTAAAAGACAGTTAATTTTTTTTTAAAGAATTATAATTTCCACTAGCAAATTTAATATTAATTGTGGTTAAAATTAATTATTATTTATAATTAATAATTAATTAAATAATTAATTGATAATTATAATTTCACTTAATTATTCTAATAAAATATAAGAAAATAAATGTCACTTAAATAAATTAATTAAATTAATTTAATTTTAAAAAGAATAAAGTTTCTTATTTTGTAAATTATAATTAAAATTAATTCTTAATTAATTAATCAATAATTTATTTGATAATATATTGTTTATTACAATTCAATTTAATTATTTAAATGAAAGTAAGTAATTAACTAACATTTAATTTAATAATAATTATAATGAAATATATAATTAAATAATTAAAATTATTTTTTAATTTTTTAAATTAATTTTATTAGCTGAAATAGAATAAATTATTGATTACGTAATTTAATTAATAAATTAAATTACTAGAAATTTAAATGTTAAATTAATAATTTCAATTAATAAATAGAAAATTGTACAAAAAATAAAATTTTGCTATTTAATATTTTCTTGAATTATTTATATATAGTATATTGATAAAATTTATATTAATTTAATGGAAAATTGAATTATACAAAAGTCATAACCTCAAAGTTAGATAAAAATTTTTACTTCTACTATTTAATTTTTGTTTTAATTCAGCTCAGAAATTATTTAGTATAACAACAAATAAATAAAATAATAGTAAATAAAAAGATTTTTATTCACTTAATAAACTAGGAAAATACATAATATATTAAATTATTATAATTTGGACTAAAATTTAAAATAATAGAAGGGAATAATATTTTTTACTTTTCAATAATATTGTTCTAATCCATTAAGTATTTTGTAATGACATAGAATTAGTAAAATTATTAAATTTAATTACAATAAATAATTAATTGAAAAATAAATGATTAATTATTAAAGAATAATTAGCTTTTTAGTTATATAAATTAAAAATATTATCCTTTAAAAAAGAAACGTATCTTAACTTTTGTGAAAAAATTTATTCATCAATTTTTATGAAAACATTTTTTTTACAATTGTAAAAATTATTTTCTTTCTAATTATTCAATTAAAAAATATCTCTAAAAACATTTTGTATTTAGGTACTGCATAATTTATTAAATTATTTAATTATTTAATAATTTAATAATAAATAATAATTTTATTATTATTAAATTTAAAATAATAATTTTGAATTTAAAAAAATAAAATGTAAGCAACATAAATATTTTAATTCTATTTTTTAAACCTATATTGAACGAATGAAATTTTTTACATTTTTGATAAATGTAGTAAACTTTGTGTGAATTTTAAATAACATTTTTTAATTATTTTGCAGCAGATATAAAATATTTTTTTAGATATTTGGTAATTACTAATAATAACAATAACAATAATAATAATAATAATAGTAATGCAATAAAAAAAACCTCAAAATCAAATGAAAAAATTAAAATTATATACACGTAAAAGCATTACGCTTTTCAGGTAAAATGATTCGTACGCAATATTTTTAAAAAATTCTGCACGGAAATTCGTATGAACAGTCAGCTAAAAATATTTTTCCAAATTTTTCGGCCAAATTTCCGAACGAAGATCGTAAGAAATTCAAGCGAATTCATTTTGAAAAATTTTTAGAAAATTCTGCTCAGAAATTCCTATGAAATTCTGCATAAAATATGAATTACAAATTTCATCCAAAAATTTTCAGCTCAATTTCCAAATTAAAATCGTACGAAATTCCAGCGAATTGATTTTGGAAAATTTTTTGAAAATTCTGCACAAAAATTCGTACGGAATTACGCATGAAATGTGAGCTACAAATTTCATTTTAAAAATTTTGGTCAAATTTCCATGGGAAATTCAAACTAATTACAAACGAATTTTTTAATGAAATATTCTTTAAAATATTTTCCGGTCATTTTTCCACTTACGTGCAAAATTTTTTAAGAATATTTCACAAAATATTCGTTAGTAAATCGTTCAAATTTCGTATGGGAATTTGGCCAAAAATTTTTGATAGAAATTTGTAGCTTACATTTCAAGCGTAATTCCGTACGAATTTTTGTGCAGAATTTTCTAAAAATTTTCCAAAATTAATTACGTACAAATTTCGTTCAGAAAGACTGAACTTTCCAAAATTTCCTGTTCTCATAATTTTTCAATTTTCCTAATTTTTATTCTCTGAATTCATGGATTTCAAAATTTTTTCAAGAGAATCGTCAGATGACTTTGCTTCGTCCTCAAACCTTTTGAATCGTCTTCCCTTGTTAGGTACGAAGCTAGAAAAATCTTTGTGAAGGTCAAAAAAAATTTTCTATTCTCAAAATTTTGGAATTTTCCTAATTTTTATGTCCTAAATTCATCGATTTCAAAATTTTTATACGAGAATCGTCGAATGACTTTGCTCCATCCTCAAACCTTTTGAATCGTCTTCTCCTACGTAATATAAAGCTAGAAAAATTATTGTTGAAGCCAAAAAAAATTTCCTGTTCTCAAAATTTTTGAATTTTCCTAATTTTTATTTCCAAAATTCATCGATTTCAAAATTTTTTTACGAGAATCGTCGGATGACTTTGCTCCATCCTCAAACCTTTTGAATCGTCTTCTCCTACCAAATAAAAAGCTAGAAAAATTATTGCTGAGGCCAAACAAAATTTCCCGTACTCAAAATTTTGGAATTTTCCTAATTTTTATTTCCAAAAATCATCGATTTCAAAATATTTTTACGAGAATCGTCGAATGACTTTGCTCCATCCTCAAAACTTTTGAATTGTTTTTCCCTTGTTAGGTTGGCAGGTAGAAAAATCTTTGTGGAGGCCTAAAAAAATTTCCTGTTCTCATAATTTTTGAAAATTTTTAGAAAATTCTGCACAAAAATTCGTACGGAATTACGCATGAAATGTGAGCTACAAATTTCATTTAAAAATTTTTCGTCAAATTTACATGCGAAATTCAAACTAATTACAAACGAATTTTTTAATGAAATATTTTTAAAAATATTTTCCGGTCATTTTTCCATTCCCTTGCAAAATTTTTTAGGAATATTTCACAAAATATTCGTTAGTAAATCGTTCGAATTTCGTATGGAAATTTGGCCAAAAATTTTTGATTGAAATTTGTAGCTTACATTTTTTGTCGAATTCTATATGAATTTGGGTACAGAAGTTTCTAAAAATTTTCCAAAATTAATTGTGTACAAATTTAGTTCAGAAAGACTGAAATTTTGGCGAAAAAATTGTCAAAAGATTTTCCGGGAATATATAGCTAAGAAAATTATTTGTTTGCTATTCAAATTTTTTAATTCACGTGACAATAACGTTATTTTCGGATGAAAATTTAAAAATTTCAAATTTTCCATTTATATTTACAAACATATTTTATTTACAAATAATTCAGTATTTTATTTTTCCAATTGTGGAATCATAACAATTGTTTGAAAAATTTTTTTCTGTACATCGGATTCAATGCATTTATTATAAAATTAATATAATCATTCTTATTTATTCAAAGGGAAAAAGAATGTTTTACATATTTATCTTCTTTATTAATTTTCACCATTATGCAATTATTAATTGATTTGCAGGTATCAAATTATTTATATTGGTAAGTAAATATAATAATTAATAGTAATAATAATATTAATAATAATACAGGAAACAAATCTATTCTACTAAAGTTAACCTCAAAATCAGATCACAACTTTCTTTAATTTCTTTTTTAAAAAATTGCAATTTCATCAATGTAAAAACATGACGCTCTTAGGAATACACCCAGTGGGCAAAAAACCATCATTGTTTTAAAAACGTTCCAAAAACGTTTTTAGAACGTTTCATGACTGCCAAATAACATCCCAAAGACGTTATATGTTTCAAAAACGTTTTAAAAGCAATGGAAAATGTTATTTTAACATGTAAATTGTTTAAAATCAGTTTCCACTATTAATATATAATTAATAATTATTTGGTAATTATTGATGGGTAAGTAAATATATTAATAAAATAATTAATTATTCATAATACTGGAAAAAATTCTATTTAACTAAATTTAACATCAACCTAGGTAAAAATGATTAGTATACGAATTTTGTTCAGAGTTTGTTAAAAATTCGTTCAGAATTAGTTCAGAAATCGGGTTATATTCGAATAGGAAATCTTGTGTCGTTATTGACCGTTTTTCGTGCGAATTCCTCGTGAAAAAACAGATATAGAATAAATAAAAAAAAACTTTCTAATCGGAAATCCATTCGCAATTCTGTCTGTAAACACTGTGGGAAATCTTTTGTCAAAATTCCGTTGGAAATATTTTTTAAATAACATCTGATTACTTTCCCTAACAAATTCTGAACAAAATTCGGACGAATACCTAACGAATTTTTCAAAAAAAATTTGTAAAAATTCTGCTAGAAATCTAGTAGTTTTCCGGTACGTACTAATTGCACGTAACAATGTTTACAGAAAAGTTATGAAAAAATCGTTTGAAATTCATCCGAATGTCGACAATTCTTTTATTTTTTTGTTTAAGCTTTGAATAATGCAAATTGCTTATTGTCTGTCGAAATTTTTTAATTTATTTGTAAATTAATTTTAGAATATCTGTCTATTCACGTGTTAATTACGTCATTTACAAGCGAAAATTTAAATTCTTCAAAATTTTTATTTACATTTATAAATAATAATATTTTTTCTGATGACAAATTAAAATTTTATTATTGAAAAATGTAAATTATGGAATAAAATAGAAATTGAAAATAAAAAGAATTAATATTTTTTCTTTCTTAAAACTTTCAATGAATATGTAAAAATATTCTAATAAATAATTTTAATTATATCAAATACGCCAGTTGAAAAAAGCACATTCTTCTTCCTATTGTACTCTAAAATTCATTGTATTTAAGAAAATTAAATTTTTCTTTTTCAAATTGTTCTTGTAATTTCAAATTTTTTCATTCTCTTATCTTTGTGTTTTGTGGTGATAAAAAACAGATGAATGTTGCTTTTGCAAATGTCTGCATGTGTCAGAATTTTATTGGCGTTGTGTTGAAAGCGTGAATATTAAAAATGTTTTCACAAGAAAAAAATAAAGTAAAAAGAAAACCACCAAATAAAAAGTACATCCCTATCGTGCACAAAATTAGGGATACTCCCATTGATGTTTACAAGGGAGCCGGTCGCTGCTACGATGGTAAACGCCGATATCATTGTGATTCCAAATCAGGCGTTGATAAAGAAAGTGGCAAAAAATTTGTGTAAGTGGTAGTTGTATTTATTATTTCTATTAGACTTTATTTTTTTCTCCTATTTTATTAAAAGTTTTTTGCTTCTAATACTTTTTAACAATTTAAAATAATTTTCATTTAATATTTTTTCTTATTTTTATCAATAATATATTTTGGGTAATAGAAAGACATCTCATTGAGAATTATTCCAATCAATTGAAATTATAAAAATAAATAATTATTGTTTAATTTTATACAAATTAAATATTAAATTGAATATATTTTTACTAAAATACTGTGCGTGGAGAAGACAACATTTTTGGGAATACCCTATTTGCATGAATTTGAATTTTTTTATTCCCTCACTCATCACAGCTGCCTGCGCAGGCAGCAGAGAGCTGTGGCAGAAGGGATATAAAATTTTATGAAATTTTAGTTCCGTGAAATATTTCATGCAAAATTTGAAGTATATTTAAAATTGAAATATTTCAAATAAGTTAGCGGGAAAATTTAAATTAGGCGTGTAATATTATTTATTTATTTATTATTATATTTTATTGTTATTTATAGGTATATTATTTTGTTATTATTTATTTATTTTTAACTTTTTGGAAACAAATGACTAATTAATATGTTCTGTTAGGTTATGCAATATAACCTACAAAACCTTCGTTGGAGCATGCGTATACAGGCATCTTGAAATATTTTAATGAAGTTTATAATCTGTGCAATGAAAAATTGAAATATTTTAATGAAATATTTCAATCCATTAAAACCAAAAAAAAGATAAGAAAATCTTAAGAAAGCAGTAAAAAGAGATTTTGCATATTAAATTTACTGTTTTCAAATTCAATAATAGTAACATTAATTTTAATAAAGTGTAGTAGTAGTCTTTAGAACGGCTGTAGAGCCCTACTACGTGACGCGAAGTTTAAATTTGAAGTTTTTATTTAAATTTGAAGGTTGGCAGGTTTTAAGAATCTAAATACGTATGAGAAAAGAAGGTAAAAGCACCAGTACTTGGACATTTCTAAAATAGTAACTAATTTAACAGCAATTTTTAGTAAAATGATATATAGATTACTTGATAAAATTTTTACTATTCGTTAAAATTATGATTAAAGGATTTAAATTAATAAGAAATTAGTCTAAATTTTTATTAACCTTCAATACTGATATTCGAAGTATTCTTTCCATCTCAGCTTTTTATCCAGCATTATTCCCAGGTACTTGTAGTCGATTTCGAATTAAGAAATTGCTTTTCCATACAATACCGGCTTCTTTAAAATCAGTACCTTATATTTTCTTGTGAAAACTACTATATTCCTTTTCTCTGGGTTCATAGAAAGTCCAGTTATACCGCATCAATCTTTGACAATCTTAAGTACACTTTCCGTAATTTTCAAGAAAGTCTTAATTGAGTGCCCTCTTATTATTATAAATGCAGAGATCATGTGCATAACTTCGCGAAAAATATCCGTGGCTATTGAGATTCCTAATCAACTCATTTGTCACTAAGCACCACAATATAGGAGAAAGAACTCCCCACTTTTTGGACAAGGCCTCTTACTCTATCCTCACCATACTCTGCATCCAACTTAAAAGGTAAGGTACAGGATCCTTAAAGGATCTAGTACGGGATTTTGGAATGGGGTTCCTGTGCAGGTTCCGATGCAGGAACCTTAGCTATCAAAGTTTCCTGTACAAGAACCCTTACAGGATCATGTACATTTAAGTACCTGCAGTTTACAAAACTGCAAAGGTTCCTGCATCTGAACCAGCACAGGGACCCTGTTTCAAAATCCCGTACGGAATCCTTTACAGGACCTGCACAAGATCACGAGAAGATCCTGCACAGAATCCCAAAAGATTCCTTTAAGGATCCTGTACGGGGATTTTAAGCTGGGTGATTTTAGGGATCTATCGCTAAAAATACTATCGATCCACTTAATTAGCGGTTTGGGCATGCCTCGCTTTCTGGCTGCCCTACATATAACTTTATTGGAAGTGTTAAGAAAAGTACCTTCAATATCGAGAAAGGTGTCAACCGCATAACAACAACTGCTAATTTGTCCCTCTATCAATCTTGCACCGATTTGCATATTTTCGCTAGGTTGGATGGGCGTCCAACTAAAGCAGGGACTGCTTTCGACATTTCCGTCGGATAAATTTATCCAACAGTTTCTCTAACGCCTTTAATGTCAATGAAGTTAAACTGATTGGTCTGAAGTCCTTGGCGCCAGTATAACCTGACCGACCAGCTTTCGGAATAAACACAACCAGTCTCTTTTTCTGAAGAACTGGATATATTCCTTATCTGACCAGCTCTCCATAAGCAATTAGTCCTCTGATTCTACTCTTCTTAACCCGTTGACTGTTTACGACCCAACGTTGGGTCGTGAAAAAAGATGGCCCAGACTGTTAACGACCCAACGTTGGGTCGTGAGAGTTTTAGCAAAAAATAAAAATTTGTTATTTAAATTATTAAATACATTCTTTTTTATCATTATTCATATACTATAGGTATCAATGATACTAGAAAAAGTAATAAATAAATAATTGTTTATTAACTTTAAGTAATATAACAAATTAAAAGATTTTGATGGACATTTTGGGGAACTAAAATGAATATTTTTCCAAACAGTGAAGGGGTTAATGCACAAAAGTGTACTTTATTTGTAAAATATATCAAGTTTTGTATAACAGGTACGTAGTATGTTCTAATAGCAGAACTGATGTGCAGTGTCGTGGAACTGGACGCCTATTTGGTTCCGGAACAATGGAAGATCCTTATGATTTTGTCGCAGTAAGGCCACACGTCGAAGATTGTTTGGAGAAAATTCAAGAAGGGTTGTTCAATGTGACTCTTCATGCAGAGTCTTTACTCACCATCAGTGATCACCGCCGCACTTTTGACTCTGTAAAAGAAAAGTAATCAATTAATTAAATATTGTTAGTTTTTATGTCGCATCATGGCACGGTTACAGCTCAATTGCACGCCTGCCTGCGCAGAGAGCCGCAACTAAAGTAAGGAAGAAAAAAAAATATTTTGAATTTTCTCAATCGATTACTCTTATGTATTACCATGACAACCTGTAAATTTCTTTCACGGTTGTGTGACTTGGTTACTTTGTCTGTCCTTAAGATTACATTTATCTTGATTTTTAAAAGTAGAAATGTGAAAATGGAATTTTCTATATATCCTGAGAATTCAGTCCTACTTAAGCGGATAGCGTGAATCCTGAAGCGTTATTTAATGAGTGCAAGAGAGATAATCGATATCATTATCCTTTTTACTGTCATGAAATTTTGTTTTCGGTTTTACGCTTTCTCTTACATGGGACTGCACCCTAAGTTGAATCAGAAACGTACAGAGATTTAGTAAATTTTGATTGGTTATACTCTTAGAAAATGTCCAAAAATCAAAGGTTTTTGAAGATTTCTACAGGAACGAGCAATCAAGATTATGTCCTGATTACATTACGTTGTCATGAAAACATACAAGAGTAAGAGTGTCAATGAATTCAAATATAATGCATTTTCTCTATTTTCCTAATCTTACCTGCGTAGACAGACAGGCAGCCGGCAGAGATGAACATGAGCTTGAGTATGTTGTCCCATATGGCAGCCAGTTATCACTGTCTTTTTCACTTACATGAAATTCTTCTTTGATTTTCGTTTTCTGTTTAAAATGAAACCAACCTATAGGGCAGTCACAATTACTTACGCTCCCCACTTACATACACTTAGAAGCTTTAATGCTGTCATTCCGGTTTAAAGGAATTTTGAAAAGTCGTGTCCTTTCTATCAAATATTCTTAGTTCGGGACATACGAATGTTCATTCATATTTAAAGAACTGAAAACATTTTGACAGAAGTCATACGACTTTACAAAACACCGTGAAACTGGAAGGACAACATTAAAGCTTCTGAGTGTACTACACTCAGTAGTAAAACTCATTACACACTAACGTTTCGATTTAAAAATGTTATTCAAATATTTAGGAATCCGGTAGGAGGTAGAAATACCAACTACGAAAACAAAAAATCTACAATGGGAAGATGGGCAAGGGGAGAGGCTCCACCTATTCCTAACGACATTGCAAAACTCTCCCACACACTGAATTCTGAAGCGTGGCAGAAAAGACTGCAATATAGTTTAATTGTTGATGGGCCGGAGGTTGGAACGAAAATCCGAAGACAAATGGGGTTTAATGTCTGGAGTAAGAATGACGCTTTGAACTTTCCAGTAGTTTTCTTTACTCCACAGCATTTACCAGAGGCAATTCGAAGCTCATCTTATGGTTTTGTGGATGCAACATACCAGAGTGTTCCAGCAATATATGGAGCATTCCAGTTCCTCACATTCGGTGTGGAATCTTTCGGAAAGGTGTGTATAGGGAGGAGGAGTCCAACTTTATTGTAAAAGCGGAAAATGGAAAGCGTATAGCCAATAGGAACATCTAGGAGATCATTTTAATGGGGAGTTCGTATTGGTTTAACACTTTCCGCTTTCGGTTTTACGCCAACATGGGACATGCCCTAAGGTTAGTTCTAGAATGGACTACAACGTAATGCAGACACGACGCTTTCCCATTAATGCTGACTCTACATTGTCGCGAACGTTAACGCAACGTAATGACGTCACAATGTTGATTGCACATGCAAAGAATCAGTGTAATGCGAAAGACATTAGACTAAACGGGACAGAAAATTAAAATGTCTATTCTGATTTACGTGCTTATCCCTCCGTCACACACCAAGGGAGGGATTCCCTCTTCGGTTTCAGTATTTTTAAATAACTTTTGTTTTCCTCATTATAAAAAAGATGAGTTTCTATACCTATCGACGGTTTCCTCTTCAACATATTTATATAAAAACATTTAGTCTAAATACAATTAATCTTTAATTATCAGGCTTCAAAGATAAAAAAAACTCGAAAAATTGAGGAAATTTTAAGTAAAAAAAAATCAAATTGTCAATATATTTTTTGTTCCTCTTTTGGTTATTGACAAAATTAGATTATAAATTTAATTAAAATTACTTCTTTAATGATTTTGATTACTTATTTGTTAAAGGTACATTATTTTTACATGTAAAATGGAATTCCTTGGAAGATTTGCATTCTTGTAATGAATTTTTATTTATGAGACCGATAATTAATTTAATTAATTTTATGATTTAAAATAATTTACTACATATTTGTAAGTTTGTATTAAGACTAAATGTTTGTTGATTCTTTCGTTTATGTTATAATGCCACTTATTTATCAATGTTGAAGGGTTTCCCGCTAACGTGTGTAATGGTGTAATTATTTCTTAGGTGTGTGACGTAGGGTTAAGTAGTATATGTTTTAAATTTATTTTCTTGGTTTCAGTTCGTCCCTGTATTTTATGCTTTAATGACTACTAAAGCAGAAGTGCAATACAATACAGTTTTCACCGAACTTCAAGAAAAGATTCTTTTTGAATTCCGAAACCTCGAGGTAGTTGTTTCAGACTTCGAAACGGCTGAAATGAATGCCATCAAGAATTGTCTTCAAAGAGAACACCAGGGATGCCGATTCCATGTCGTTAAAGTTAGTACCTACTGTACTCATGTGCTTAATGTCCATTACAATATGCGTAAAGAATTATGATATGAATTACACACAAGACAACTTCATTAGTTTGCCACATACACCTCTTTTCCTAATTATACAAAGGATGCTCCAAAATTTGCAACGGTCGATGCTAACTTTGCATAGCTTGTATCACATCTGCTCAAAATCCATGAAAAATCAACATGGTTTTTTTGCATCTTACGCATGGTGGTATGTGTGCGATTTTAGTACGTTTGCTCATGCGCTGAGAGCAACAGATTTCTCTCCGTGTAGGAAAATGTGCAAATTTTAAGCCTTAAGCAGAATAGAGACGTAACCGTAATCGAAAAAGTAAAAATAGAAAATACGATATATGTCCTTTTGTAACTCGTTCTTCAGTAAAGATTAGCGATTGTGATTTCGGTCGCGTTTAGACCTTTCCTCATATTTTCTATCGCCGTTGGAAAATAAGAAAATATTTTTAAAAATCTCACATGTCACTCGGGGCTTTTGATGTCAGTGATTATTAATTTTATGTTTTTTTCAAAATTTGAAACGGACTTTTTAAAAATCTGTTATTGGCTTCTAACTTTTCATTCGCGCTTTTTTGGGTTTCTGATTATGCATCCGATGCTGGTTTCGAAAAATTCATTTTGAATCTGCTATTTTTTATTTAAAAAAGCAGCTACAGATTGGTCATCAGCGATTTAAAAAATCTCTGAGTAATGAATTTCAAGCAAATCCTTAATGTTTTGCAAAATACATCAATTTTGATTGAAAATATTGACTTTTCATTTTTGCTCTTTTATAGAAAAGACCTAAGGTTGTTGAGGATAGTATTATTGCTTGTTCTCATAAAATTCTGCTTTCGGTTCTACGTTTTCTGCCTACACGGAACTACACTTTAACTGTTGTCTTGTTATAAAAGCCTCACGACTTTTAAATATGTTTTCAAACCGGAAAAACAAACTATGTACATAAGTGCCTATTACCTAGACCGCAATTTTCAGAACCTTTAGTTGCAAAGTTCATGAAACTTGAAGTTATTCTTTAAGTGCCCGCTATTATTCAATAATTGACGTAAATGTTGATTTAACATCGCATGAGAGTGTAAAAAATGTTCATTCTATTTTCGCGTCAGAAAATTTTTTTTTCAATCCTTGTTAGGGCCCCTGGTGTAGATCGAAACACGTTTATGACTTTTTATAAAAGAGATGGGTGAAAATAGTTTCTTAAAATTTGATGTGATCATACATTGAGTTTTTCTTAATTTTCTTATATTGTGTTGGGTATAATATCTTTCTTTTCACCTGAATACATTTTATACTTTTACAGGCTGTCACAAAAAATGAGCGAAAATTCCACCTTAGTAAAGTGAATAATTTAAATGTAAAAAATTATATTCAGAAATTGAAGCACCTTTGCCTGCTTCCGTCTACTGAAATCGCAAGAACATTCTACAGAATAAGTGACGCACTTTTGTCTTCAGTGAATCGAGAGGATCCCTTCGCAAATGATCTTGCTGGTTTCGTAAATTATTACGAAAATCAGTGGATCAAGCGGACAAAGGCAGAAGACTTCTCTGTCTACCTGTCCATCCACAGAACTAACAATTTGCTGGAACGTTTCAACAGGACACTACATACATATCGACGCCTCCCGTTCATATAATGTTTATTGAAAAACGAATGCAAGATGATTCTTATTCACATTTTGGTGCAAGACAATGCTTATTCGATTTTCCGTGCAATAAAATGCTTATTCAAAATTGTGTGCAAAACAATTGCCACTGACAGAACAATAAATGTAACCCTAAATCTTCCTATTAATATTAAATTGCAATTAAATATCTGAGAATTTCAGTACGTGTCTATTGTTATAAGAAACTTTAAACACGGATCCTATCACACATATTAAAAAATATTTTTTAAGCAATTGCAATTATAAATTATACTAAATTGAAAATTTTATAAAATTCATAGAATAAGCTAATTTCAGAATGTACATTTTCGCATAGAATTGTGAATAAGCATTTTATTGCACGGAAAATCGAATAAGCATTGTCTTGCACCAAAAAGTGAATAAGAATCATCTTGCATTCGTTTTTAAATAAGCATTATATGAACGGGAGGCGTCGATATGTAGAAACAAGATCATCGCCAGTCCATTTTCTTGGTAAGTTCGAGTAGTTACTTCACTTTCATTTCACTTTCACTTTAAAGCGGAATTCTACATAATAGACCACCAGATTATGCTGTCAGCCTGTGAGAAGACGGGCAAGGATTGCGACATTCAAGTAATTGAGAAGAAGATTTTCTCTTCTCCTTTACTCCTAAATCTTTCTCTTCTCTCCGCAGACAGTGAACCAATCCTGTAAAATAAGCATAATTCTCTATAAATTTACGTAATTAAATTTTCCAATTTTATAACTTATCCGACGTTTTGAGGCACCTACTAATGCCAATCGGTGAGCATTGAGCGCCTCTAGGTCATACCATAGAGATAATATAAATAGAGTAGGCAAGGTATAGGCGGTAGCGTATGGGGGAAGTGTCCTGCCATAAACAAAATGGGTTGGAGAGAGAAAAAAGATTTAGCACCAGTATCTGTCCTCTTCCATCTGCTCCAGTGCAAGAGAGACACCTACTGGTGTTAAATCTTCTTTCTCTTTCTTTCAAGCGGACTCGTCTGTAAATACCATCCCCACTCTATTTATATTATCTCTATGGGTCATACACTATTACTCGACTGCTGCGACACTTTTTTGATATCTGTTCAACCTTGCTTATTAAAATTTCCGGAAAGTTTGGAAAATCTCCTCTAGTAAGGCTAAAGGCCTTAGAATAACTGTTTCGCGAAAGGCGTTCTCGAACGTAAAGCATGAGTTAGAAAAGGGAAGAGTCCTTTTCTATCTCATTTGTCTCGTTGGCGAACGACTTTCGCAATTCTGTTGTCTTTTGGACTAAACATATTTTCTTCAACAGGGTTGGACAGTTCAACGCGAAACGTTGCGTCAAAACATGAGCATGGAATCACTGCCTCAATTATTTATCTATTGTGCAGATAATCTCGTTAAGTTGACCGGCCGCATTCATCAAGAAATATTGGATGTATCTTGTTTGCCGTCAAAGGACAAAAATATGACCCTGAAAGATAGACAATTTGGAAAAATTATTCTAAACGGGTGGAATCTTTTTAAGGACATTCTGATTACTGGCAGGCAAAACGTTATTAATCAGAAAATGGATGAATTTTTAACGACATGTGTTAAGGGAACTGATGATTGCTTGTTCAAGCTAGTGGAGGAAAGTGAGTGAATTAAATTATTTGCTCATATGGATCTGTAGCATAAAGGTGCTTTTATACCTTCAGTGTTTGTGTCAAACAATCGTCTGAATGAATTTCCAATCTCGGGATACTTAACTTGATTGGCTCCATTTTTATAGTTTCTTAATTGCAGAAACCGTTGATAGTTGAATTTATACTCCAACCAACCATACCAAGTGACAGAACTGAAAATTCATGTAGGACGATTACTTGACTAAAACATACGAGATATTAAAGCATTTTAAGGCTGCCGTCTCATGACACCTTTTACGATTTCCTACTTTAGATTTAAGACTTTTAGCTCAATTGTGAATGAAGATTCAGAGAATGTGTCTTTCACCTTTCTTCTATCTTTTGTATTTTCTCATATGCTACGAATATTAAAGGTGTTTCTATACCTTCGATATTTGTGAAATAGATCGGTTGGTTGAATTTTTAGGGTTCGATACCATATAAGCAAAATGCATCAAACGAAAGCACAATTGTAGGAGAACTATTCTTATGAAATTCTGCTTTAGGATTGACGCTTTCATAATTAGATTTCCGATTTCGTTTCAAATAAAAAATCCATACGGCATTGGTCATGTAGTTGTTCATCCCTTTCTGGCTTTACAAATTCATAATTTTTTTAATTGAGGATAAATATACACAAAATTGTAATACACTTGAACTTGTTTCATGTATAGTTGTTGATGCCGAAATTGAAATCACAAACCTCACATGCCAGACATGCAAACGGAATTTTTCGCGATCCAGTTCTTTAAAGAAACACATGCATGAAATTCACAACGTTGTTGAGCCGGAAGCTCCGATTGTCCAACAGGAGCCACAGGATCCAGTTCCTGGCACCTCCAGAGGTACACTTTTAAACTAATTCATTCATACGTACTTATTTATAAATACACACATACAAACATAATACATTTATATATATACAGGCGTACAGACATAAATACGTACAAACATAAAATTGGAATATGACACAGAACTCAATTTCGAATTTTCCTTCTAATTTCACCATTTTTGTACTCAGATTTATGTTATAAAGAACGTAGAAAGAATAAGAACATTCACTGCCCTCAATGTGGAAAGTTTTTAATATCAAAACTAGCCCTCGAGAACCACGTGGAAGAATTCCATCGGGAAAATATAGGCTCCTGTAACGAGGAAATCTCATCAACTTATGAAAACTCCGCGTCAATCGAAATCTCCGAATCCATCGAAAATACCGTTCCAGGTTATGAAGAATCCGTTCCAACTTATGAGGAATCCATTCCATCTAATGAAAACGTTTGGAAAATTGATCACGATTATTGCAATGGTAAAAATTTTAAACTATATATAAAAATACAGGGTGTTTTTTGAAGTTCGAAATGATAGCAGCCTGAGAATAAATGTATCTCTTTCTAATCGCATAGATTAGAAAAGGATACCTTATGCTCACAACGTAAGGGGTATGTATGTATGTATGTTAGTTGAATATGTGTTTGTTTGCATATATGTATAAATGTATGTAAATCTGTATGTATGTATCAATGTATGTTTGTTTGTATGTAGTATGTTATGTATATATGTTAGTATGTATGTTTGTTTATTTGCTTGTGTGTATTTATGAACGTTTTTCAGCATTGATTTTTTTGTGACGCCTAAATGATTATTTGCAGAAATTAGTTCCTAACCGGCTCCACAAAATGAAACATTGTGCGATCTTTGTGGAGAGTTCTTTACCTCTTATTCGGCTCACTTGATTCATATGGAATTAGTACATAAAGAATCTGCCTCTAAGGATAAAGTCTCTCTTACCAAAAAAGTCAAGTTTCTTCCCTCTGCTGCCTCTCCAACGATCCCGTCACCCTTGGAAACTGCAAATTCTGGTTATTTGGAAAAAATTCCCACAGCCACATCTTCTCCAGAATTCCATTCAATTCCTGCTGCCTCTCCAACGATCCCGTCACCCATGGAAACTGCAGATTCTAGTTTTTTGGAAAAAATTCCCACAGCCACAACATCTTCTCCAGAGTTCCATTCAACTACTGCTGCCTATCCAACGATCCTGTCATCCATTGGAACACAATTAAAACAAATTAAAAAAAAAGAAAAGTCCAATACATAATTGTTCGAAAAAAAGAGGACGAAATTGGAATTGACAACATTGATTCCGAAATGTATAAAGTTGTTAATTTTTAAGTTTGAACGCATTCATATATATTTATAAAATATGAATATATGCATTTCATTTCAGGATTCATTTCTTTTCATAATTTTAAATAAAAAAGATTTACCATCAACTCTTACTGTTGTGTATATACTTGCATTCTAACGCTGCATTTTCCATTAATCAATGAGTGTAACAAGGATAGAAGTACATGAAAATGCAAAAACGTCCGTTGAAACGCAACTATGTAAACACAGTCTCAGTCTTATTTTTTGCAATTTTGTTTACCTAACACTATAGAACATTAGGGGTCATCCTTTGTGCAGTGAATGCGATACAAGACGTGATAAATAAATTCCGTGATTAAAATATAACTCTAAAATAATATATTTATTTCGTTTCTGCATATATATACGCAGGAACGGGAGGTAGTAGGGTTGTGAATTATAATTGATGTATTATACGCATAATACATGTGAATTATGCATGAAAAATTGGAATTTAATAGAAAGTGGGGGAGGGTATTTTACGTATAATACGTATTTTACATAATATAGAAAACCTCGAGTAATGCGTCACTGCACAATTCTGTGAGGATAACAAGCTTGTTTAGGAAACTCGTTTAAAATTTTTTTTCTTATTTCTCTCATGCGGAAAATCTTTACATTTCCATTGTGCGTCGGCCGTTAAGGTTGTTCGCGAACGAGACGCATGAGATAGAAAAGGACACAAATATACCTCTATCCTTTTTTAACTCATGCTTTGTGTTCGCGAACGACTTTCGCGAATCTATTGTGATTAGGCCTTTAGGGGAATTTACACGAATTGTGGATTTTTATTAGCTAAAACTCTAAATTGACAATTTCTTGATCTGTTTTCACGCTCGGCCTTTTATATCGAGCGTGGAAACAGGGCACAAAACTGTTAATTTATTTCTTTCTCTAACTTTTCTTTACGTTTCCGATTGCTGTTACGGTTAAAGATTCTATTCTACGTTGGCCTATAAGGGCCTCCCAACCTCAAAATGTATGTACATGTCACCCTATCCGATGCAATTGTGTTTAGACCTTTAGGCTAAATTTTTACACAACTATTGTGTTAAAGGCTTAATGCTTGAAAACACAAATAAAAATCCCCATTTCATTGACATTCCAACTAAATCTATATTTGTTAAAAAAAGCAAACTCCATATTTTAAGAAAACTTTAACTTTCAAAATGTCTAGAGGAACTGAGAGAGACACATGTAAGTACTTTTTAATATTTTTTTAATTGACCTATTAAAAATAAAGTCACAAAACTGAAAAAGTCAGATTTTCTAACGACCATCACCAACACCATCCAGCTCACCTCAATCTCCTCCTCCAGCATCACCGTCATCTGATATTTATTTCAGTGCAATGTCTTCACCATTTGAAGAATATACAACACCGCCTGAATCGCCTCTACAATGCGAAAAAATATCTTCTGCAGTTGAAGAAGAATAATATGAAATGAAATGTCCTTGGAGTTCAAAAAACATTTATTACATTTTAAAATTAAATAAAAAATTAATAAATTGTTTCTCGATATTAAAACATTAAATTATTATATTTGAATGATTAAAGCAATTAAATTTTTTTCATGAATTTCGAAAAGGTTTTAACTCTGTGAACTATAATATAAATTTTCTTCAACTCACTGTTATTAAAGACAATTCTTTTATCATTTTTTTATAAAAAATAGCATTTAGTTACTATGAAAAAAAGCTGGATTCTTTTAAGTAAAGCTGTTTAAAATGAATAGTTTTTTGTGTTTCCAGCAAAATTTCAAAAAACCGAGTTGAGCCCTTTACGAAATTCACGATAGAATTATTTTAAATATAAAATGAAAAAATTGTTATTTAAATGAAATGTTTTTATAAATATTAAAAAGAATTTTCAAAAATTTATTTTAAATTTTAGCCCACAGATGACGTGAAAAAGAAGATTTTCAAAAATTAATAATTGTCAAACAAATTTAAACAGGTAAGAAATAATTCCTGCCATTTACATTATTTAAAGCGTATTAATTTAACATGGATGAAATTTCAATTTTTTAAACAAGAAAATAATAAAAAATTATCTTTTGATTTTGAGGTTAACTTTAATTTAATTAAATTTTTCCCTGTATTATAATTAATTAATTGTTTAATTAATATATGTACTTACCCATCAATAATTTCCTAATTTCTAAATAATTATTAATTATATAATAGTGGAAACTAATTTTAAACAATTTACACATGTCAAAATAGTGTCGCATTTTAAAGAGCGTGTAAATAATAGTATAATGAAAAATACATTTATTATATATCATCCCAATTGAAAATTCTATGTATAAACAAGAGAAATATGTAAAATATTTTTTACATTGCATAAATAAAAGTAAATATTTTAATTTTTAATAAATGCAATGAATTCGTCGTACAGAAAAAAATCAAGCTTGCATAAGTAATAAGAATAATAAGAAAAAACGGTTTCCAACTTTTTTTATGTTTCCACAATTAAAAAAATAAATTACTTAATTATTTTTAAATGAAATATGTTTGTAAATATTAATGCAAACTTTGAAGAATTTAAATTTTCGACAGGAAGTGACGTAATTGCAACGTGAAAAAGATTTCCAAAAATTAATTCACAATCAAATTAAAAAATGTGAACAGCTAAGAAATAAGTTTTTTGGCTCCTGCAAATTCCTGCAATTTGTATTCCTCGAGCGTCATGTTTTTACATTGATGAAATTACAATTTTTTAAAAAAGAAATTAAAGAAACTTGTGATCTGATTTTGAGGTTAACTTTAGTAGAATAGATTTCTTTCCTGTATTATTATTAATATTATTATTACTGTTAATTAATATATTTATTTACCAATATAAATAATTTGATACCTGCAAATCAATTAACAATTGCATAATAGTGAAATTTTATTTTCAACAATTTACTAACAATAAATATTTCACATTTTAAATTAATAAATAAGATAAATATGTAAAGCATTCCTTTTCCCTTTGAATAAATAAGAATGATTATATTAAATTTATAATGGCTGTTTTCGGCGTTCACCCGGTGTTAAGACCGAGTTGATCCTGATTGGATAGTTCCAACGGAATGTTAATAAATATTATTTATGATTGGGCTTTCGTTAACTCGGTGTTAACACCGGGTGAACGCCGAAAACAGCCAATAAGTGCATTGAATCCGATGTACAGAAAAAAATTTTTCAAACAATTGTGATTCCACAATTGAAAAAATAAAAACTGAATTATTTGTAAATAAAATATGTTTGTAAATATTAATGGAAATTTTGAAATATTTAAATTTTTATCCGAAAATAACGTTATTGTCACGCGAATCAAAAAATTTGAACAGCAAACAAATAATTTTCTTAGCTATTTATATTCTCGGAAATTCTTTTGACAATTTTTTTTTAAAAATTTCAGTCTTTCTGAACGAAATTTGCACGTTATTAATTTTGGAAAATTTTTAGAAACTTCTGCACCCAAATTCATATAGAATTCGACAAAAAATGTAAGCTACAAATTTCAATCTAAAATTTTGAATTTCGCATGGAAATTTGACCAAAATTTTTTAAATAAATTTCTAGCTCACATTTCATGCGTAATTCCGCACGAATTTTTGTGCAGAATTTTCTAAAAATTTTCAAAAATTATAAGAACAGGAAATTTTTTTGGGCCTCCACAAAGATTTTTCTAGCTGCCAACCTAACAAGGGAAAACGATTCAAAAGGTTTGAGGATGGAGCAAAGTCATACGACGATTCTCGTAAAAAAATTTTGAAATCGATGAATTTTCGAAATAAAAATTAGGAAAATTCCAAAATTTTGAGAACAGGAAATTTTTATTGCCCTCAACAATAATTTTTCTAGCTTTATATTATGTAGGAGAAGACGATTTAAAAGGTTTGAAGATGGAACAAAGTCATCCGACGATTCTCGTAAAAAAATTTTGAAATCGATGAATTTTGGATATAAAAATTAGGAAAATTCAAAAATTTTGAGAACAAGAAATTTTTTTTTGCTTCAACAATAATTTTTCTAGCTTTATATTACGTAGGAGAAGACGATTTAAAAGGTTTGAGGATGGAACAAAGTCATCCGACGATTCTCTTAAAAAAATTTTGAAATCGATGAATTTTGGAAATAAAAATTAGGAAAATTCCAAAATTTTTAGAACAGGAAATTTTTTTTGGCTTCAACAATAATTTTTCTAGCTTTATATTACGTAGGAGAAGATGATTTAAAAGGTTTGAGGATGGAACAAAGTCATCCGACGATTCTCGTAAAAAAATTTTGAAATCGATGAATTTTCGAAATAAAAATTAGGAAAATTCAAAAATTTTGAGAACGGGAAATTTTTTTTTGCTTCAACAATAATTTTTCTAGCTTTATATTACGTAGGAGAAGACGATTTAAAAGGTTTGAGGATGGAACAAAGTCATCCGACGATTCTCGTAAAAAAATTTTGAAATCGATGAATTTTGGATATAAAAATTAGGAAAATTCCAAAATTTTGAGAACGGGAAATTTTTATTGCCCTCAACAATAATTTTTCTAGCTTTATATTACGTAGGAGAAGACGATTTAAAAGGTTTGTGGATGGAACAAAGTATCCGACGATTCTCGTAAAAAAATTTTGAAATCGATGAATTTTGGAATTAAAAATTAAGAAACTTCAAAAATTTTGAGAACAGGAAATTTTTATTGCTCTCAACAATAATTTTTCTAGCTTTATATTACGTAGGAGAAGACGATTTAAAAGGTTTGAAGATGGAACAAAGTCATCCGACGATTCTCGTAAAAAAAATTTGAAATCGATGAATTTTGGATATAAAAATTAGGAAAACTCAAAAATTTTGAAAATGGGAAATTTTTTTTTGCTTCAACAATAATTTTTCTAGCTTTATATTACGTAGGAGAAGACGATTTAAAAGGTTTGAGGATGGAACAAAGTCATCCGACGATTCTCTTAAAAAAATTTTGAAATCGATGAATTTTGGAAATAAAAATTAGGAAAATTCCAAAATTTTTAGAACAGGAAATTTTTTTTGGCTTCAACAATAATTTTTCTAGCTTTATATTACGTAGGAGTAGACGATTCAAAAGGTTTGAGGATGGAACAAAGTCATCCGACGATTCTCTTTAAAAAATTTTGAAATCGATGAATTTTGGAATTAAAAATTAGGAAAATTCAAAAATTTTGAGAACAGGAAATTTTTTTTGGCTTCAACAATAATTTTTCTAGCTTTATATTTCGTAGGAGAAGACGATTCAAAAGGTTTAAGGATGGAGCAAAGTCATCCGACGATTCTCGTAAAAAAATTTTAAATCGATGAATTTTGGAATTAAAAATTAGGAAAATTCAAAAATTTTGAGAACGGGAAATTTTTTTTGGCTTCAACAATAATTTTTCTAGCTTTATATTACGTAGGAGAAGACGATTTGAAAGGTTTGAGGATGGAACAAAGTCATCCGACGATTCTCGTAAAAAAATTTTGAAATCGATGAATTTTGGGATATAAAAATTAGGAAAATTCCAAAATTTTGAAAACAGGAAATTTTTTTTGGCTTCAACAATAATTTTTCTAGCTTTATATTTCGTAGGAGAAGACGATTTAAAAGGTTTGAGGATGGAGCAAAGTCATTCGACGATTCTCGTATAAAAATTTTGAAATCGATGAATTTAGGACATAAAAATTAGGAAAATTCCAAAATTTTGAGAATAGAAATTTTTTTTTGACCTTCACAAAGATTTTTCTAGCTTCGTACCCAACAAGGGAAGACGATTCAAAAGGTTTGAGGACGAAGCAAAGTCATCTGACGATTCTCTTGAAAAAATTTTGAAATCCATGAATTCAGAGAATAAAAATTAGGAAAATTGAAAAATTATGAGAACAGGAAATTTTGGAAAGTTCAGTCTTTCTGAACGAAATTTGTACGTAATTAATTTTGGAAAATTTTTAGAAAATTCTGCACAAAAATTCGTACGGAATTACGCTTGAAATGTAAGCTACAAATTTCAATCAAAAATTTTTGTCCAAATTCCCATACGAAATTTGAACGATTTACTAACGAATATTTTGTGAAATATTTTTAAAAAATTTTGCACGTAAGTGGAAAAATGACCGGAAAATATTTTAAAGAATATTTCATTAAAAAATTCGTTTGTAATTAGTTTGAATTTCCCATGGAAATTTGACCAAAAATTTTAAAATGAAATTTGTAGCTCACATTTCATGCGTAATTCCGTACGAATTTTTGTGCAGAATTTTCAAAAAATTTTCCAAAATTAATTCGCTGGAATTTCGTACGATTTTAATTTGGAAATTGAGCTGAAAATTTTTGGATGAAATTTGTAATTCATATTTTATGCAGAATTTCATAGGAATTTCTGAGCAGAATTTTCTAAAAATTTTTCAAAATGAATTCGCTCGAATTTCGTACGATCTTCGTTCGGAAATTTGGCCGAAAAATTTGGAAAAATATTTTTAGCTGACTGTTCATGCGAATTTACGTGCAGAATTTTTTAAAAATATTGCGTACGAATCATTTTACCTGAAAAGCGTAATGCTTTTACGTGTATATAATTTTAATTTTTTCATTTGATTTTGAGGTTTTTTTTATTGCATTACTATTATTATTATTATTATTGTTATTGTTATTATTAGTAATTACCAAATATCTAAAAAAATATTTTATATCTGCTGCAAAATAATTAAAAAATGTTATTTAAAATTCACACAAAGTTTACTACATTTATCAAAAATGTAAAAAATTTCATTCGTTCAATATAGGTTTAAAAAATAGAATTAAAATATTTATGTTGCTTACATTTTATTTTTTTAAATTCAAAATTATTATTTTAAATTTAATAATAATAAAATTATTATTTATTATTAAATTATTAAATAATTAAATAATTTAATAAATTATGCAGTACCTAAATACAAAATGTTTTTAGAGATATTTTTTAATTGAATAATTAGAAAGAAAATAATTTTTACAATTGTAAAAAAAATGTTTTCATAAAAATTGATGAATAAATTTTTTCACAAAAGTTAAGATACGTTTCTTTTTTAAAGGATAATATTTTTAATTTATATAACTAAAAAGCTAATTATTCTTTAATAATTAATCATTTATTTTTCAATTAATTATTTATTGTAATTAAATTTAATAATTTTACTAATTCTATGTCATTACAAAATACTTAATGGATTAGAACAATATTATTGAAAAGTAAAAAATATTATTCCCTTCTATTATTTTAAATTTTAGTCCAAATTATAATAATTTAATATATTATGTATTTTCCTAGTTTATTAAGTGAATAAAAATCTTTTTATTTACTATTATTTTATTTATTTGTTGTTATACTAAATAATTTCTGAGCTGAATTAAAACAAAAATTAAATAGTAGAAGTAAAAATTTTTATCTAACTTTGAGGTTATGACTTTTGTATAATTCAATTTTCCATTAAATTAATATAAATTTTATCAATATACTATATATAAATAATTCAAGAAAATATTAAATAGCAAAATTTTATTTTTTGTACAATTTTCTATTTATTAATTGAAATTATTAATTTAACATTTAAATTTCTAGTAATTTAATTTATTAATTAAATTACGTAATCAATAATTTATTCTATTTCAGCTAATAAAATTAATTTAAAAAATTAAAAAATAATTTTAATTATTTAATTATATATTTCATTATAATTATTATTAAATTAAATGTTAGTTAATTACTTACTTTCATTTAAATAATTAAATTGAATTGTAATAAACAATATATTATCAAATAAATTATTGATTAATTAGTTAAGAATTAATTTTAATTATAATTTACAAAATAAGAAACTTTATTCTTTTTAAAATTAAATTAATTTAATTAATTTATTTAAGTGACATTTATTTTCTTATATTTTATTAGAATAATTAAGTGAAATTATAATTATCAATTAATTATTTAATTAATTATTAATTATAAATAATAATTAATTTTAACCACAATTAATATTAAATTTGCTAGTGGAAATTATAATTCTTTAAAAAAAAAATTAACTGTCTTTTAATTCCTCAGAATCTTCTACTAGTGTCATCTAACGAATGTTTTCCGCATTTAACTCGCCTTATTTCCTTCTCATGAATTCGTTAAGTTTTGGTGCTAAACGGTGATAGTGTTTTTTTCCGTAAAATAATTTTCCGTAAATTGACAACCTATCCAACGTCATACATTTAGAACACATGCTTTGGAAAAATTGTGACGTCATAATGTTTCAAATGCCCTTAAGGGGATTGATATGTAAAAACTGATATCGTTTTTGAATTTTAAGCTAAGGTAACATAAGGTATTCGTAAAACAGTCTTCAAAATAATCTGAGTTTATAAAAATTAATAATAATGTTTGAATAAACAAAAATGATTATAAACATTCAAAAAGTAATGGGTTTTCGATTTTATACCTAAGTTATAAAAGGCACACCTTTACAGTCATAAGTAATCCCCTTGTCAGTCATAAAAGTTCTGATGATTTTTGACAGAATTTTAAGTGGTTCGATTTCTTTTTAATGTTTTTGAGCCGTAATTGTAAGAAATACTGCTCAAAAACACCAGAAATTTCTATTATTTTTCTGTTTTGTCATTATTTTTAGTAGGGCTAGTTGTTTAAAAGTTTTTACATTTTTCTTGAAAACTAGTCGTTTTTTGGTTAGAGACGTGTAAGACATAAAATGTTTATTTTTTAAGATTCGCAACTTTTATTCGTAAGACAACTTGCAAGCTTTTTAAGCAGGGGTATATTTGAGCATCTCTATTGAGGCAGTATAAATTTGAGCATGAAAGACAGTTATTGCATTCAAATATTCAGAATCAAAACTTATTATAATTTATTTAAATAATTAAAAAATATGTTATTAGAATTATAAGTATTGCTTAAATTATATTTGTCTGCAATTGTAATTATATATATATATATATATAATATATAATATATGGGCAATTCCACGTGCGATTTTAGTCGACCTCCTAAAATCGGCCAAAAATATTTTTTTTCTATTCTGTATCGCAAAAAAACAGATACGTATTTTTTATTTTTGTTTAATTGTCAAAATTTTTGAGTTATAAATTTTCGAAATTTTGCATTTTTAATCGTAGACATATATTCAGTTGCTTATAAGTCCGAAAATATTGAGTTTAGAAAAAAGTTGTCAAAGAACAAAAGTTTTAGTTTTCTTTCGACTTTTAGGAAATGAATACAAAAATTTTTTTTTTTTTTGTACAGTAACTCGGAGTTTTTACGAGATGCTCGGCCCAGGGCGCCCTAAAGCGATCGAAGGTTCTCAAACTCATTTTATTGTCGTTTGTTTATACGAAAACAAACATTAATAAAAATGATTTTGAGAACCTTCGGTCGCCTTAGGGCGCCCTGGGCCTGCATCTTGTAAACACCCATACTATACTGTAAATATATATATATATATATATATATATATATAAACTTTATTAAAAATATAATATTAAAATTTTAATAATAAATAAATAAAATAATATTTCCATATGGATTTTTTTATTATAGAACTTGTCCCAAAATTGTTTACTTTTAAGGTAATGAAGCAGATTGTTCTGCGCAAAGTACGCAAACGACAAAAACATCTGTGAACTCATCTACACTTGAAAAATGAAACTTTCATACAAGAAAATGCAGCGTTAGCATGTTTTCATAGTTTTTTTCATGTCTGAATATAACCTATAAATGTGTCTAAATTCAAAAACAGAAGTCTAAAAGTTCTAATAAAGAGGAGTTAAATAAGGAAATCACCTATGTATTGGCGGTAAAATTAGCATTAGGATACATACTTTGTATTCCATAACCAAAAACGGTAGTTTGATATCGGTTTTCAGAAAATAAATATTATGTCGGATCCAATATGGTGGACAAAATTTTTTTTAATTCTTCAGATTTCGTGGAAAGTTGCTACTCGGGGGTTAATGGAGTCGCTGATACCAAATCTGATGTTAATTTTTAAAAAGTATTATACGGTGCGTTAAACTTCATTTTTTACAGCGCGCATTGAAAAATTCATTTATGTATAGAATAAAGAATTTTCGGGAAATCGTTATCTCAATAATTATGTGTAATTTGAAAAAAATTAACAATTAATTGTTTAATTTTATAATATTTAAACAGTTGCCAAAATATCGATTTGACATTTAATATTTATCGGTTATTATAATTAGCTTTATAAATTGCAAAATTAGATAAATACTACATCTTTAAAGGTACAATGAAAAAAAAGGTAATAAATAACAATTATTTGTTTAAATAATTTTAATGAATAGTTGTAAAAAATTTAACTTAATGTGTTATTTAATTTATTGATTTAATACTAATTGTAAGTAATGCCAATAAAAGCTGACTTAATATAAATTTACTCTCATCTATAGAGGAGGGTGGTCCCATACCGACCCCCTTATGTTTCTTAAAGATTGTACCACTAAAAAATTCGTCAGTACCATCAATCGAACACTTTCACAACACCAACAACTGGGCACAAGTTTTATCAATGCGTTTGATTTCATTTTGGAAATTCAAGCAATATTAGATTTTAGCATTGGTTAGATTAATTTTTGACCTATACGGAATTCGAGCTAACAGTGTTTTTTGAATACAGGAAAATTTTTACAAAATTAATTTTGATTGTGTATGACCTTAACTACAACGCACAACATTCAAATTAAATTGATTCCATTGATATAAGTGATTGGCAAAACATTTTGTGAAAATAGTGGGAGTGGTCCGAAACCTACCCTCATATTTTTACATTGTAATTGTTTATTCTCTTCTTTCTTATTGTTCACATGAAGTGAGGATAGGTTTTGCATATTTACTTTTATTTTTTAGGAATTTATAAAATATTGTACTAGCAATCACAGCACATATTACTTAACTTTAATTCTCTTTTGGTTAAATATTTTATTCATTGTCAGTTGTAAAATGTTCTTGACAAGGCGATATGAATTAAGAAACGTTTTACTTTTCGACATCTTTGGAAGCAGTTAAGTACAGAAACGAAAAAAGATTAATAACAAATTTCGTATATATTTTACTAAAAATAGGGCGAAAATTAAAACAGGCAAAACCATTGCTGCTATTATATTGGAAATTTAGACACTGTTTAACAATTTATATGTATTATAATTTCAAAAAAGGTCTTAAAATTTATTTAAATAAAGTGATAATATTAATTTAAGTTAAACTATATTAACATAACGTACAAACATATATAATTTGAGAGATAAGTGACTAATGATTCATTTATTTACCTTTTTGTTTAAAAAGGTCCAAAAATGTATTTAAATTGAGTTAAAATAATTTAACAGTTCATCACAGACTGTTGCATTTTATTTTAATTACTATCAGAATTTAATATCTTAAGTTTTCTTGAGATTTCCTCTCAAAAAAATGGGGGTCGGTTTCGGACCACCCATTTTGAAAAAGTTAAAAACGTAAATTTTCTTCAGAAAACATTGGAAAATAGTTCCTTTACTCAAAATAATTTTGACGAAAACAAAGAAACACATTTTTGGCACATTTTTAGCCTTTGCACTTTAGGGGGTCGGTATGGGACCACCATCCCCTACTGATTCGGAGTTGTTAAAACTTTACAATTATAGATTGTTTAAACGTTTGGAAGACAAAAGTTTTAAAACAAAACTTCCAATAAAAAAAGGCCCAAAACTTCTTTTTAATTTGAAACATTTGTCTTTTTGTTCATTTTAATTTTTGACCTTTTGGATTTTGGAACTTTTGGACTGGAACATTTGTCTTGGAACTTTTTATTTAATACTTTTGGTCTACAATCGTTTAAACAATTAAAAAGCGTACAGTAACAATACTGCAATACATTATTTATCCGTAATAATAAATAATAGTGATTTATCTTAACGACTTTAAACTTTTCCCAATATAAAAAAGATGAAGAGTACATATATTGACAATAATTATATTTATTATATGTTGACAATATACATGAAGAATAAGAAGTGTAAAAATAAATTTTTTCCCTCAACTATTAAAAATCAGTTTTTAATTCAATTCAATTATTGGTTATAAATTATTATTACAATTAAATTACAAAAAATTTTTTCCACCATATTAGATCCGATATATTTATTTTCTGAAAACCGATATCAAACTACCATTATTGCTTATAGAATACAAAGTTGTATCGTAATGCTAATTTTACTGCCAATAGATAGGTGTTTTCCTTATTTAATTCCTCTTTATTAGCACTTTTATGCCTCTGTTTTTGAATTTAGACACATTTATAGGTTATATTGTGGCCGCCATATTGGATTTTTTTAAAGGCCACATATTTTTCGAAAGTACTTATATAAATGAATAATTTTTGGGTATAAGCAATTTTTTAGAACCTCTCAATTTTGGCCATCGGGGTGTTCCGATTTACGTGAAACGTCCCGTATATATAATATATATATAATACATATAATATATATAATCACATAATCACTATATATACATATATATGGGTGATTCTCCATGTAGCGCACAATTTAATGCCCCTAAGGTTTTTTAAGAAATCAGTTTTATTATTATATATCCTTAAAATGAAACGAGTAAATATGCAAATTAGGTAAAGAGAGACATTCTTATTGACATTGCCTTTAGAGAAAGAAAGAAAGGTAGCCGTTACCAGAGAGACCGTTATCGGCGCCGTTACCCAGACGTTATCGAGACCGTTATCTATGGAGTTTCTATTACTATATATATTATATATATACATATAATAGATTTTTATCTATAGTTTCCCTTCCGATGAAGGAAGAAAGAAAATATTACCTGGGTTATCCGAGGTAATCCCTCTTACAAAGGCTATTGTTTAAGGGTTCGTAATCCTTCTTAGGGTCGAATACAGGCCTCTCTCTATATATATATATATATATATATATATATATATATATATATATATACATCAATCTATGAGTGCGAAGAAGACACTCTTATGCGTCTTTAAAGGGACGCACGCTCGCACTCACACTTAGCGCTTACCCCCAAATAAGGACGAAATTTTCAGTTTATCGAAAGTGATAATATTGTAGAATATTTTCTAAGTGTATGTGACACGTTTCTTATACGTTACGTATAACATTCAATTAAATTTTTTTTATTTATCATTGTTAGTAAATTCACTCACTATACGTGAGTGAATATAAAGTGTAATAAGTAAATTAGTGAATTGTGATTTAGTGAATAGTAAGTGTTAGTGAAAAACTTGTGAATATAAGTATAGTGTTAATTAATTAAGTTAAAAATTTTGTGAAATTTGAAATTTGGGATAAGAGATAAAATTTGAAATTGGTTATATTTGGAATTTGGTTATTATTGGATAAAAGGATAATTTGGAAATTGGTTATATTAGATAAAATTGGATTTATTGGATAAAAGGATAATTTGAAAATTGGTTATATTAGATGAAAAGCAAATTTGGAAAGTGATTATATTGGATAAAAGGCATACTTGGAAATTGGTTACATTGGATAAAAGGAAAATTTATAAATTGGTTAAATTGGATTAAAAACAATTGGAAATTGGTTAAAAGGCAAACTTGGAAATAGGTTATGTTGGGTAAATAAAGCTGGAAATTGGTTAAATTGGATAAGATACAAAATTAGAAATTTGTTAAATTGGATGAAAGGCAAAATTGGAAATTGATTATATTGGATAACGAAATATATGTAAATATTTTTCTAAAATAAAAAGAACAATGTCTAACAAAGGAGAAACTGTTAATTTGACTACTCATGATTTAAGTATAGTTGGCACTGAAGGAGCAATGCTAAATAATGATCATATGTATGAATTTCAAAAGCTATTGGGAAGACAATCAAATTTTTTTATAATATGCAAAATACTTTGTGTTTACAAACACTTGATTTGATAGTTCCAATCGAGAAAAGTAAGCAGCACATTCAAATACTTTTTAGTGGATCTTATAAATTTGGTCATTGGATCTGTACTTATTATGATGGAAGATGTCTTTACATTTTTGATAGTCTTAATAAAAAATGTTTAAATCATAATCAAAGAAATTATTTAATTAGATTATATCCTTTTGAACCACCAGTAGTTTTCACCACTGTTGATCAGCAACCAGAATACAGTCTTTCTTGTGAAGTATATGCAATTGCATTCGCAACATCGTTATTTTTTAATATTATGCCCCACTCTGTTCATTACTATTATTGTAATATAAGAAATTATTTAATGTTAATGTTTAAAAGCAATAGTTTAAGTGAATTTCCCTCTGAACAACTTTCTAATAGTAGATCTTGCATAGTTGTGAATGACTGGAATTGCCTTTTAAATGAAAAAGATATTCAACTTAAGTATGGAGAATCAAACTTTTCTAAAAACTCTATGAAGAAAGAAATTTCTTTCCCGAGAATAATAAATAAAATAAATAAAGGGAGTATTGCCTCAACAACAGTTAAACAAAGTAGGGCTGAAATTCAGAAAAATTAACGCGATAAGCAAGAATTGAAGCGTTAAGTTGATAATGCAAATTATTCAGAGGAAGCAAACACTTCCCTTTCTTTTCCGAGAGCAATAAATAAAATAAATGAAGGAAATATTGAATCATCAACAACACTTAAACAAAGTAGGGCTGAAATTCATAAAAATTATCGTGAAAGGCAAAAATTGAAGCGTAAAGTTGATAATGCAAATTATTCAGAGGAAGAAAACACTTTCCTTTCTTTTCCGAGAGAAATAAATAAACTAAATAAAGGAAATATTGAATTATCAACAACACTTAAACAATATAGGGCTGAAATTCAAAAAAATTATCGTGATAGGCAAAAATTGAAGCGTAAAGTTGATAATGCAAATTATTCAGAGGAAGTACACACTGTCCTTTCTTTTCCGAGAGTAATAACTAAAACAAATGAAGGAAATATTGAATCATCAACAACACTTAAACAAAGTAGGGCTGAAATTCATAAAAATTATCGTGAAAGGCAAAAATTGAAGCGTAAAGTTGATAATGCAAATTATTCAGAGGAAGAAAACACTTTCCTTTCTTTTCCGAGAGAAATAAATAAACTAAATAAAGGAAATATTGAATTATCAACAACACTTAAACAATATAGGGCTGAAATTCAAAAAAATTATCGTGATAGGCAAAAATTAAAACATAAAATTGATAATGCAAATTATTTAGAGGAAGCACACACTTCCATTTCTTTAACGAGAGTATTAAATAAAATAGATGAAAAAAATAATGCGTTAACAACACTCAAACAAAATAGGGCTGAAATTCAAAAAAATTATCGTGATAGGCAAAAACTGAAATGTAAAATTGATAATGTAAATTATTCAGGTGAAGTGCACACTTCAACTAAGAAAAAAGTTCAAGGTGAATCTAAAATAGAATATGCTCAAAACCTTAAATTAAAAAATATAAACAGTGATAGAAGTACTTTGTCAAAAACAAAAAATACTCTATGTCAAAGAAATTATTGTGAAACAGTATTACATCATCAAATTCAAAATGAGTTGAAACTGGTAAATAATAGTATAAATTCAAATTTTAATATTTCTGTTCCAAAGAAAATATTAAATATAGATTTAGATGATAATAAAACATTTAAGTCAAATAATGTTGAAAATTATCTAGGTCCAATGAATTATTATTGCACACATTGTCAAGCTAAACATTTTAAAGATGAACAAGTTGCTGGTAGAAAAGTTAGGTCATTTTAAAAAGAATATAAGGCAGTACAATAATTCTTTTTCTTTTGCATCTTTAAATGATAATGTAATTAATTTTAATGGAAAAAGAAGAGGACCATTCTGTTACAAAATTCAAGGTCAAATTTATTATCAAATTAATAGTGCTTTATATCCAGATAAAGGTGAAGATCCATGTTTTGGTCAATTATTTATTTATGACCCTGAGGAATCAATCAGATACAGATTGAAAAGTAACGACAATTCGGATGAAGACATTTTAAAATCTATAGAAAATATTATGAGAAATTCTAATGCATACACAAAATCTAACATGATGATGTCAGAGGTAATTAGACTAGAAACTGAATTAGCAAGACAAAAAAATGAAGAAATTCCTGAATTACAATTATTGTTCACTATGAAAAAAGGTTTTGATAAAAATAGATATAATTTTCAAAGTTTTAATGAATTTGCTGAAATTTTTAATACAAACTCTGAGGGAGAAATACCAGAATATTATGTAACGGTTTATAATAAATCTACAAAGGAAATAAAATTGGTTAGCAATTTAGATCCCAATGTTGAACCATGGATTTATCCTATATTTTATCCACTTTGAAATAAGGGTTATAATATTAATATGATTCGTAGTGATAGTGATTATAGAAGTAGAAATCATACTATTTCTAGATCTGCCTATATTAAATACAAAATTGCTATAAGAGATGAGGAATTTAATCCATTTTTATATGGGGGTAGATTGTTTCAACAATGGGTGGTTGACAATTATGTAAAAATAGAAAAAGATAGATTAAGATTTTGTGCAAATAATCAAGCTCAATTAAGAAGTGAAACACATAAATATCATGATTCGATTGCTATTGTTGCTCGTCATGGTAGACCAGATTTATTTATTACAATGACGTGTAATCCAAATTGGAAAGAGATACAGGAAAATTTATTACCCCATCAAACTGCTGCTGATAGACCTGATATTGTAACTAGAGTATTCGCATTAAAAGTAAAACATTTACTTAAACATATTGTTGATAATAAATTATTTGGAGAGGTCAAATCTTATGTTTATGTTATTGAATTTCAAAAGCGAGGATTGCCACACATTCATTTGTTAGTTATATTGAAAGAAAATTCTAAAATATTAACAGTTGAAAGTGTTGATCGTTATATTTCTACAGAGATTCCCGATAAAAATAATAATTCTATTTTACATAAAATAATAATGCAAAATAATATTTATGGTACTTGTGGAGATTGGTGTTTAATTGATGGAAAATGTTCAAAAAAATTTCCAAAAAGTTACCAAGAAGAAACAACAATTGAAGAAAATTGTTATGTTCATTGTCGTTGAAGAAATAATAATAAAGTGTATGAACAACCAAATGGATTTATTGTTGATAATTCTAATGTTGTTCCGTATTGTCCTAAACTTTCAAAAATATTTAATTGCCATATTAATGTAGAAATAGTTTCGAGTATCAAGTCTGTTAAATATTTATATAAATATATTCTCAAAGGTCATGACGCTGCATCTAATATTATCACAAATGCGAATGGTGATGTAACTATTAATCATAATGAAATAAATCATTATGAAGAAAATAGATATGTTGGTCCAGTTGAGGCAGTTTAGAGAATTCTAAGTAAACCTTTAGGAAAAAAGAGTCATAGCGTTAATCGCTTGCCCATACATTTGCCAAATGAACAGAATGTTATTATTCGAGAAGAAAAAGATAGTAACGGTATTTCTTTCGATTTAAATAAAAATACAAAACTTCTGGATTACTTTAAACTTAACCAACGGGATAGAAATGCTCAAAAGTATTATTATTCAGAAATACCAGAGCATTATACATGGGTAACAAAATCTCTTGAATGGAAACAAAGAATTCGTAAAGAAAAAGTTTTGGGAAGAATGTATTCAGTT
Source organism: Leptopilina myrica (nomen nudum) (assembly GCA_032872475.1). Classification (NCBI taxonomy): domain Eukaryota; kingdom Metazoa; phylum Arthropoda; class Insecta; order Hymenoptera; family Figitidae; genus Leptopilina; species Leptopilina myrica (nomen nudum). The sequence goes on along the minus strand of CM065462.1, from coordinate 12,434,492 downwards.
AATCCAAATCAATTAGAGTTATTTCATCTTAGACTATTATTGCTTACAGTAAAAGGAGCAACTTCTTTTGAAAGTTTGAGAACAGTTAATGGAGTTGTTCATGAATCTTTTACATCTGCTTGTTTGGCATTAGGACTTGTAGAAGATGATAGTGAGTGGATTAGAACAATGGAAGAAGCTGCATTATGGATGATGCCTCATTCACTTCGCCAATTATTTATAAGAATTTTAATTCATTGTCATCTTGTACAACCGGATAAACTTTGGGAACAATTTAAGGGTCAAATGTCAGAAGATTATTCAAAAACTAACGACATTGATGCTGAACAAAGGGCTTATAGAAATATTAAAACAATGTTATTTAACGAAGGATATAATTTAACTGACTTTCAGGGATTGTTAGATATACAAGATGAAATTCTTACTCAACAAGTTAATGATATAAGTATTGCAGAACATATTAACATAGAAGAACAGAATTATGCTAAATTAAATGTAAAACAAAAACTTGTAGTTGATTATGTACTTGATGCCCTAAAGGATTCTTCTTTTGATAGTTCTAAGTGTTTATATGTTGATGGTTGTGGAGGATCTGGAAAAACATTTTTATACATTACGCTATGGCATTTGTTAAGAAGTAAAGGGATAAATGTTTGCAACATGGCATTTACAGGTATAGCTGCGACTCTGCTTCCTAATGGAAAAACTGTTCATAAAGTTTTAGGTTTACCCGTTCCATTATACAGTGATTCATCTTCAAACATTAAAGTTCAATCTAAAGAAGGCCTTTTTTTAAAAATATAGATGTCTTTATTTGGGATGAAGCACCAATGGCACCAAAATATGCTTTAGAAATTATGGATTATCTATTAAGAGATATAATGAATTCCAATGAACCTTTTGGTGGTAAAATTGTAATTCTAGGCAGAGATTTTCGACAAACTTTACCAATTAAAGAACGGGGTACTAGATCAGAAATAGTTAATTTATCAATAAAAAATAGTAAACTATGGAAACATTTCAAAAAATACACATTAACAGATAATATGAGAGCCTTACCACAAGAAACGGAATTTGTAGATTTTTTACTTAAAGTAGGCAATGGTGAATTAAATAATGCAGATGATAATGTTATATTACCAGAACATATTATTCAAAAAGGGAATGTAGATATTGCAGAAGAAATGTATTGTCAGTTCATACAACAGAATAAATTTCAGGAGTTGTCAGAGTGTGCAATTTTAGCACCTAGAAACGTTGACGTTAATGATATTAATAAGAGAGTGGTGCGTCTCTTAGACAGCAAAGGTGAAAAAATATATAAAAGTATTGATTCTACTGAAAATTGTGATAATGGAAAATTTTCTGAAACTTTATTACCAGAATATTTAAATACTCTCTCTCCACCTTCTTTACCACCACATGAATTACATTTAAGAATTAATTCCGTTGTAATGCTTATTAGAAATCTTCGTATTAATGAAGGATTATGTAACGGAACAAGGTTAATTGTTTTAGATTTATCACATAATGTTATTAAATGTCAAATATTAACGGGAGATAAGAGTGGAAATATTGTCTTTTTACATAGAGTAACTTTATATTGTAAAAATTTATATCCGTTTACTTTTAAAAGAAGACAATTTCCTATAAAATTAGCTTTTGCAATGACCATTAACAAGTCTCAAGGACAAACATTTAACAGAATATATATAGATTTAAGAAGAGATGTATTTAATCACGGTCAGATGTATGTGGCATTATCGAGGGTACGTTCATTTGAATCCGTAAAAATATATTTAGGAGATACTAGAAGTAATATGTATATAAAAAATTATGTTTATAGTGAAATTTTTGAATAATTAAGGAGCCGGATATAACACCTGCTGCTACGCGCCGCCGTAAAGGACCATACCAGTCAGTGAGCAGTGAGCGCTTCTGGGCCTCTCACTGCTATCTGGCTGGTATTATTTCGTGTAATAGCGCGTAGCGGCAGTTGATGCATCCGGTCCTTCAATTTTAATTAAGTTTAATTTTCTATGATTATGTTTATCGGAATTTTCAATGTGAAATATTTACAGTACCGGTCAAAATGTAAGTTCATCTATTTTCAAAGGAAAGAAAAAAATTTTGTAACATAAAATTTAAGAAAACTAAACTTTTTTCGGTATACATATGTAATATAAAAAAATATGTTTTAATTTTAAAAATTATTTTTCTTTTAATAAGATTCAACAACCAAATGGATTATATACAAATGTTTAAAAAAGCTGAGAATAATATTTATTAGCATAAATTTATTATCATGCAAATAGAATATGTGAATTTTTGGACTGCTAATCGAAATCACGAAGGGTTATTAGTGAAGAAAATGACCACCATCATTATTTGTTAATTTGTATAACTGTTTGAAACTATCGCTGAATGTAACTAAATACCATTCTTATTATAATCCTCTTTTTTTAATTAATTCTATTATCTGTTTTCTATCTCCTTAAAGTAATAAAAATCCCATGCGTTATTTTTGCCTAAGGGAGACAACGGCCAGCATTTTCATATAAGTCGAACAAGTGAATGACTTTTACTCCCTGTCGTCTGCTATCTGAAATCGACACTTTTGTGCATTAGGAATAAAAAATATCGTAAGTAACACGGGAATAAAGGCAGCCAATTTGTTTACGATGATTTTATTTATTAAAGTACTAAGTTTTAAAGTTTGAACAAGAAGGTGAGAGTGTCAAAAATTATTAAACCTAAATTTATTTCTTGGTTTTTTCTCATATTTCATTAAAATAATTGAACAATTTCAAATTTACTATTTGAAATTTTTAACCTGTTAAAATGTAATCGAAATTATACTGATTTGAAATTAACAATTTTACTTAAAACGCAATAAATGTAATATCTAACGTTGCTTCCATATCTCAGAACCAGAAAAAGCTACAGTGAATTTTTATTAGAAATTGTAATGTTAAAATAAGTTAGTGTCGAAGAAAAGGAGATTTTTTTCCTTTCTGAACATAGTTTTTTGTAAAAATTGTTTATAATATTGTTAAAAAAATGTTAAACAATTATAAACAAAGGTTTGTCTCTCTAAAATTTATTCTAATGTCAAACCAAGCAAAATGTGAAAAAAATTCTTTCCACTCAAAACTTCTTTTTCTATGAAAATTGTTTATAATATTTTTAAATACTGTTAAATAAATTTAAATTAAAATTTGAAACATAAGCAACATTTTGATTACAAGAGAGCGTAATGTAATTTAAAAAAAAATTTTGCGAATTATAACATTTTACTATAAATTTGAAATTGAAATTTCTTTTTAGATTCTGAAAGAGGACACTCAAACCATTAAAAAAACCTATCTCCCGATTTTGTTTGAAAATTGTAGCTCGTAGAACGGAAAGCTCGAACTTGTGCTAAGAAATACGGACATTTGGGACTAAATGGGTTAATACAATTGAGGAGTCAGTAAGAAGAACTCGCCGAGCACTCCAACGCAATCGTTAATACCAGTCGGCTAGCAGAGACAGGCCCAGAGGCGCTCACTGCTTCTTAGATCGAAGTGTGGATTCCCCAATAGAGTATACGTTCCCGCGGTCGGCGAGATCTTCTTCCCGGCTCCTCAATTACTCTTTAACATTGCACCAGCGACAGAGTTGGAGCGCCAACCTCGAAGGCTACAGTCTTGCGACAGTTCCGAGGGTGGGTGAAGGGCTTCAAAAGAAAGGTTACGGGTTTTAGTGGGTCGGGGCTGTCTGTAAGTCGCTAGCTTGCTAAACAATTTTATAATTTGTCTTTATTTTATATTCTTTTATTTTACCAACCCCACATAACCTTGGAATGAGGAATCCAAGGTATCTGTATGCAGATTTCCCAAATTCCCTAAGGAAAAAAAATTAATTATTTAATTCAATTAAAGAAATATTAGTCTTAATTAAATGAATTAATTGTGCTAAATAATTGGATATTTGATACAAATAAAGATTTAGTTACTTAAAAAAAATTATTTTATTGATGCAAATAAATATTTATTTCATACCGTCAAAGAATGAGTTGATGAACAATATTATTATTGAGAAATAAAAATTATGCATAAAGTAAGTTTTTTTTCTATTTGTTAATCATAATTTTTTAATAATTCAAAATTTCTTAATATTTTTTACACATAAAAATGATAAAAAATTGAATAATTTAAACATTTGAAGCTTGAGGCAATTTTATACTTAAAATTATATAAGCATGTTTCAAGACTGCTAAAAAATTGGTGCAATTTAGGAATACAAAATTTAAAACAAAATTTAATCGTTTCAGATAAAATTCTTTTAATAAATATGTGTTTATCTTTAGAATAATGCTAGAAACTTTTTTAATGTTAAAATATTTTCATATTGAATAGCAGAAAAACGAGGGCGCGCGTAGCGCGCAAGTAAAAGTGACTAGTACTAATAAATTTAACGTGGATAACTTACTTCAATGGTAACAAATAAAAGTCTATAGTCATTTTTATTTAAAAGTTTATAATTTTACTTAATAATCTGTTTTAAGGTGCCAAAACGTCATGGTCTAATCAGTCCCCACTACTATTTTATATAAGGGAGGGGGCCCTAAGGTAGTCACCCATCTTTTGAACGACTGAAGATTTCAAATGGAATTATATATAAAGGTCAATAATACTGCGTTTGAAACTTTATCTTATTACCTAACTTCCTATCATAAAGTTTTTTTCATTTCATTAATAAAAAAAAGTTATGGCACTTTTTAAAAAAGTTGAAAATTCGACTTTTAAAAAAGTGGCCCCAAGCTGGTCACCATACAAAAATTCACTAAAAAAGTTTTAAAAAATGTAAAAAACGTATTATTAAGTTGTTTATTTAATATTATTTGTTTTTCAGGATCACAGAAACATATAACATATTTTTTTTGCACTTTGTCCTTTTGTCAAAAATGATACTTTTTGTGTATGTATTAGACAGGTAAAATATTGAAAATAATTCTTTTTTATTATTATTCATCATAAAACTTAAAAATTGATAAAATTCACATTCACAGCGATAAATGTTGATAAATATAGCGTATAAACACATTTTCATAAAAAAAACAAAAGTGACCACCTTGGGCCAAAAAAGTGTCCACCTTAGGGTCAAGACACAATTTTTTAAACGTTAATGAAAAAAATTTTTTAAGCACAATATTAATTATATTCATTTGGAATATTATTGCACGATATATAAAGATAATTATAACGATTTTTACTAATTTAAAACGTTTAATTTCGATGATTTTAACACCCTGAGAAGAAAATTTCTCGATCATTTAAAAACAGAAATTTTACGACGATCACGTTAGGCTGCGGTTACACCTCTGCAGGCAGCCTGCCTGCCTGCAGGTTGTCATGGTAACGCACAGGAGTAAGAGAGTCAGTAGCTTCAAACTTCTCCCTTACTCTTGTTGCTCCTGCCTGCGCAGGCAGGCAGCCTGCAGAGGTGTAACCGCAGCTTTACAAAGAGACTCATACGACTATTTACGTATATATAGATATATTAAGCATATAAAATTTGAACTGAATGAATTCGACGCGATATATTTGAATTTAAAATTATGCTCAACATTACATCCCCCCTACCTGAAAAGCGAATTTTAATGAGCTTATTTTAGGGAAAGAAAAACGAATACAAAAAGAAAAAATTCTAGCTACGTATCACTTACAAAAGTTTCCGTGCCTTGAAAATATGTCCAGTATGTGTCTCAAGATGAAGAACCCATTTATAATCTTCCCAAAAGACTCGATAGCGTTTTGTAAGTAAAGGACCTTGAATCCAAGGTCCTCCAGGCAATTTAGCGATAACAAACTCTCTGCCGTCCATATTCTCGGGCAACAAAATTGGATTTTCAGCGCTGCTTCCTTGAGGGATGTTATTGTTCACATCTGCACCCATAAGTGTTTTCTCTAAATCATCGAAAAGTTTCTGGTAAGAATTCACAGCTACTGTTGTGGTATTAACCAATTTAACTGGTTTGGTTAGTACTTCACTTTTAATCACTTTCGGTTTTTTAGAATTTCCCTTACTCTTCTTAATCTTCTCTTTCTTTTCAGGTGCAGCGATGATTTTTTTAGAATTTTTGGATGAGTTTTTAGGCTTAATTTTCATCTGCTTGGCGATTTTTTCCTTTGCAACCAAAGTTATATTTGATAAAGGAGTAGAAACGATTTTAGCTGGGGTGGCTTTAGTTGACTTGTTTTTTTAATTGTCGGTTTAATTGGTGGAATAACGCGAGTCAACAGAATAACAGGCCACTTAGCTTTCATATTCTTTTCTTAAAAGACTCTAATTTCTCCTTTTCTAACATTTCCTCTACTTTTTTACAGATCGCAATAAGCATGGATTCAAAATCTTCTTTACAAGTTAAAGGCGGAATTTCGATTTTCTTTGATTTTGCTTGTAAAATTAGCGGTTTAGCAGAAGATGAAACAATTTTAGTTAATTCCGTATTTCTCGAAATATACGACCGACGTCGAACATTAATTGAATTAATATTATTCGAATTAATAATATTATTTTTGAACATAGTTGGATAATTAAAATCAAACTCCGGAATACTTAAATTCAAATTATTTAAGGCTAACGCGTCGCGTTTGATGGCTTCACGTTCACGTTTCGCGATTTGTTTAGCAGTTTCCATCGTAGGTGACTTCGAAAAATTGTGCAGGTATTTCTACGAATTTAGATTTATTTTTCCGAGGAGGTCGATGACTTTAATGTTTGGAGAGAATACTTATTATTGGTTGGAAATAAAATTTTTCAGGTCTTTCAATTAGACATGACGAAAAATTTTCCCCTGGTCATTTACAAGATCAAAAATGACTGGTGGAATTTTTTTTAACAACAAAAGGTCCACTGAATTTTTCCAATAATTTTGCGCTCTTTATTCCATCTTTTTGGAAAGATAAAGATTTCGTTTTAATACTTTATCTCCAATATTAGGTTTCCATTCTCGTTTTCTTAAATTATAATATTTTTGTTGAATATTAAAATTTTTAGCCAGATTAATTCTAACTAATTCAAAGGCATTTTATAATTTTTCAATCCTTGTTTTAGATGCAATTGAAGTTTGAAAATTCAAATGAGTGTCTTTAAACCCTGGCGGAAGAAATTCTCAGCTGGAGGTAAGGTAGGCAGGTGTAAATCCGGTCGATGTGTGTTTAGCCGTATTGTAGGCGAACTGAAGTTCCGCGAGATGTCGGCCCCAGTCCGGTTTCTTGCTAGCCAAGTATTGTCGAATCATAGTCTTGACTACTTTGTTGTCGATAAAAAATTTCTTTTAATGTTAAAATAACTATTATTGACGTTGCTTTACGTAATGGTTTTAATTCAATCCGTTTTGTAAAACGATCTTGTACTACGCACAGGCTTGATTTTCCTGAAATTGTTTTCGGCAGAGGTCCAATGAAGTCGATAGAAATCATTTCCCAGGACTTTTCTACTAATGTGGCATGCATAAGATTTGCTGCGTTGATACCATTGATATCATTGCATCCGTCTGAAGATAAAGAATTTGTGACTAATCAGGGCAAGCCAAAGCTAGAGCTTCGGTAAGTTTTCTTTTTATGTTATCGAATGCTAATTGAAGTTCATTATTTCAGGTCTATGGTGTATCCTTTTTTAAAAAATGTATTAATTGTGAAATTAATACTGAGATATTCTTTATTAAACGGCGATACCAGGATATAATTCCTAAAAATCTTCTAAGTTATTTGATGTTCGATGGAGGGGGTAATTTGAAAATGGCTTCCACTTTATCTGGGTCTGGATGAAGTCCATCTTTGTCTACGAGGTGTCCATGATAGGTAAGTTGAGTTCTAGTGGAGAAACATTTTTCCCAATTAGGAACTAGTTTAGCTTCCCGTAACCTATTAAATACTTCTTGCAGGAGTTTCAAATGATCTTCGAATGTTTCTGAAGTTACAACGATGTCATCTAAGTATGAGAATACGTTGGGTGCTAGTTCTGCTGGTATTACTCGGTCGATTTATCGTTGAAACGTTGCTGGTGCTGAGTGTAGTCCAAAAGGCAAGACTACAAATTCGAAGAGTCCTAGTCCAGGAACAGTTAAAGCTGTAAGTGGTGCGCTTTCTTCCGTAAGTTCAACTTGCCAGTTACTATTTTTTAAGTCAAGTGTAGACAAATATTTGGCTTCTTTAAGCTGATCGAGAATACTATTAATGCGTGGTAGTGGATAAGCATCTTTTTCGAAACTTTATTTAAGTTTCGAAAATCGATGCAAAATCTTAGCTTGCCATTCTTCTTCTTAACTAATACTACTAGTGAGCTCCAGGTACTACGAGATTTTCTAATAACATTCTGTTTCAATATTTCCAGGGCTTCCTATCTCATATGTTCCTGTGTTGCTGGATTTATAGGTTGGTAACGTTGCTTGATTGGTGAAGAATCTTCCAGACGAATTTCATGCTTTAATAATGGTGTATGTCCTTTTATATTCTTAAATAAAAGTTACTCCTTGTCAATTAAAGCGTTTTTCGGCGAAAGGTTGGCTACTATGGACTGCTGCTCATTGATCTTGATATCTTTCAAGATCTCTGCCTCCTCCACCTCAACTCTTTGAATTAGTTGACTAACTGAGTTGAAGTCTGATCTTCTCCAGGAGAGATGACTATTAGATTGGAATCTTCCATCGTACTATGGTCTCGAGAGATGTCATCTTCTTCATCGTAATCCTCCGGGTCTAATGTTTTCTCCATCAACTCAGGAGTCGATTTTACAAAAGCAACAAATCGTTGGCGATGCTCCACTAATGTTCCGGTCTCGTCGATATTGTGTTTTTGCATTTGAACCACCAGGTCGGCCTTTGACAATTTGTAAATCCATCGAACTCCCATAATGTTGAAGAAAGTAGATTACTACGTGACTTGTGTCTTAAATGAAGTCTTGATTGATCAAGATACAAAGGAAAAGTGATTATGTAGCTGAACAGTTGTTGAATATAAACTAGTTGATCGCTCCCCACTTCTCCGAAGTGATATTGAAGGAAGAAGTCTTTCTAGATGGCGTTGATTGATGGTGTCCAGAAGTGGGAGAAACGAAAAAGAGAGAAAAAAAATTAATTCCTCCTTCTTCCACAACAGAATTTAGTGAGAAGGCCTCTTGAACTACATTTAGAGCAGAAGATTTCGGATCTATTTCTGCTATCATGGCGTCTATGGCCAGGTCGACCACAACGATAACAATCTCGAGAAGGGTCAAAACGGTGACCTGGTGCGCTGAATAGAATTGGTCGGTTTCCTAGCAAACCAGGAAACCAGCTCTCCCATTTCCCTAACTTCCGATATATGAACTTATTGAGTCCTGAGGTCGCCATGATGTCTCCTTCTTCTTTCTTGAGTACAAAAATTTTAATATCGTTATCGACGACTGATACTGATCGACTATGCTACTTGTAGGGTGAAGCGATATTATATACCTTAATTAAACCTCCACTCCTACATGATACAATGCAAAGAAAAATTAATAAGAAAGAATTAGATAATTTAATTAATAAACTAAAATTTTAGAAATAAAGAACAACTATTTTAATAAAAATACTAAGAATCAAAAATAATTTTAATAATTGAGTAGAATTATATCCTTCCATGGTTTAGTTGATATTTGTAAAATAAATGATCATGGAAAGGTATCAATTGAATAAAAAAATCCAATGTGTTTCGTCAATAGTGCGACGTTTCGATGGCTAACGTTTGCCAACATTATCAGGCAAAATTTTTTAAAACATAAAAAGGCACTTCAATATTTATAAATGGTCTTAAACACTATTTTTCGTTACGGTAGTAAACAACTAGTAATATTATTTACCTTATTCGTTAAAACATAAAAATACGCTTTAAGTTCGTCAGAAGGAATAAAATGAAATAAATAAATTAAAAAATAAACACGATACATATTCGTACGTTACACACTAATAATCTAGTTCATGAAAACAAAATAACTCGACTAATTAAAAACAATCAGTCAAAACCAAAACTTTTCAATCTAATTGGTTCAAAAACTTAACTGACACTGTGGTTCCGTCAGAAGTGGCGGAAATTGCATCACTAGGTCCAAACTTTTGTTTCGCAAAAGACATCTCTAAACTCGATATCATAAATTCCGTAAAAAAACATGGAATCTTGTCTATCGAAAATCGACATTGATGAATATTCTAAAAAAACATTGAGGGGGAAATTTTCTGATGTCTTATCAAACAACTTGAAAAACAAAAATTCACCATCCAATCAAGACAAATCTTTAGCCAAAAAATTAAATATAACAAGAAACTTCCTAAAAAACAATTCCGACCTCTTTTTCACTTCTGCTGATAAATGCAACGTGACAGTCCTTTTAAGAAAGTCTGACTACAACCAAAAAATGACACATATGTTGTCTGACACTTCCACATAGGAATTTACAAAAAAGAACCCTATTAAAAAACTTATAAAAGAAACGTCATCAATTCTTAAATATCTGAATGAAAACAATTTCCTTTATAAAGTTTCCCACCCAAACCAATTAACTTTGACTGACACTGTTTTAGCTAAAGCTTATGACTTCCAAAAATACATAAAGAAAATATTCCACTCCGTCCTATTATCTCCTTAATAAAGAGTCCTACCCATCTCCTCGCAAAAATTCTATACAATTCTTTAAAAAACTGTATCACTTTTCCTCGATCACACATTAACAGTAGCTTATAACTCAAAAAGAAAATAGACAATGTTATTATGAACGACAGCTATACTTTTATCTCTCTTAACGTAAGTTCCATGTTTACAAATGTGTCTTGCGAACTAGTCATACAGAGCTTAGATCGACGTATAAACTGTATAATTAAAAAATATAAAATTCCATTTCCAGATATTATTTACTTCACCAAATTTGTATTTCAGAACACATATTTTTCGTTTGACGGAAAATTCTACAGACAAATATATGGAACACCGATGGTGTTCCAATCAACGAAAAAAGAATATTATGTATAACCTGGTAGATAGGGCGATTTCACTGTCTAATAAAAAATTCCATTTTGACAATTTGAAAAAATTAAAAAAAAAAATAATAATTACCCTTCTCATTTTACTGAAAAACATATAAAAATTTTTTTTAATAAAATAAAATTTTCCGACGTTACTAATAATAATAATAACCAAACTGATATATTTAACCAAATTCTAAAAGTTTCCTTACCATTTATGTTTTAACGAATTAGGTAAATAATATTACTAGTTGTTTACTACCGTAACGAAAAATAGTGTTTAACACCTTTTATAAATATTGAAGTGCCTTTTTACGTTTTAATAAATTTAGCCTGATGAGGTTGGCAAACCTTAGCCAACGAAACGTCACACTATTGACGAAACACATTGGATTTTTTTATTCAATTGATACCTTCCCATGATCATTTATTTAACAAATATCAAAAATAATTTTTAAAAAATGGCGCGTCCAACAGCTTGCTCTCTTTCATTCAAATGTCCGCGCCATTTTCATTAGCGTTCCGACTGAAAAATAATTTACCACTGTTAATTAATCACGAATAAAATACAAAATAATAAACACCGAATCAATACTGGGTTGATTCTAGAATTTCAACCCCCAACTACGCGCGCGGACGGAAACTAGAGACGTGCACGCTAGATCGTAAAATAAAGAATTTTCCGAAAAGAACTAGGTATCGAACTACGGTCGATAATCGTACCCGTCGCGATGTTAGTGTAAGGATACGTGAATGTTCAGGACATCCTGACCTGATTAGCTAATCAAGGCCAAGCTGTCCTGGTGTTAAGTGTCATTTCTGTTGAACGATTAGCTCCTCAGCTCAACAGGGTTAGCGCCCCACGTTCATATAGAATTTGAACTGAATGAATTCGACGCGATATATTTGAATTTAAAATTATGCTCAACATTACAGAGTCAAACAAAAATTGTTGTTAACATTTTTCCGAAACTTTTAAAATTTTCTTCATGAATTATAAGTGTTGTTTAAAATAGAACAATAATATAGAAAATATTGCAATTTAAACATGGACTGACCGATCTCTGATGTGTTCCAGGCAAGTGAACGTTAACATTACCTATATAAAATAATGCGAGTACTCGATGCCACTCGAGTACTCAAAGTCACTCTAGTGCTCGAATTTTTCGAGTATTTGAAGTCACTCTAGTGCTCGATACATCGAGTTAAGCTCGGGCTCGGCTCGAAAAAAGTACTGCTCGGCTTTTCGAGCATTTTGCACAGTTCTAGTTAAAAACATCGAATCATCATTTCGTTGAATGCTCAAAATATCAAATCGTCAAGTCGTCGAATGTTCAAAATATTGAATCTGCAAAAATTCGAAATATTTGTTTGATCTAAGTTAACATTAACTTAAAATAAACAAATTTTTCGAACTTGTGATGATTCGACGAATAGACAATTCCATGTTTTGAGCATTGGACTACATTACCATTCTACTCTTGACAATTCGAACAGATGACGTGTCAATGAATTGAACATTCGACGTTTTGAACATTTGTCAAATTGACGATTCGATTTTAGCATTTAACGAATTGACAATTTCATGTTTTTAGTATTCGACGAAATGACGATTCGATGTTTTTAGCATTCGATGGTTTGTCCATTCGACTAGTTGGTATTCGACTATTTGAATATTCGACGACTTGGACTTTATAGGGGAAATGCATGCGTCTCGCTAAAAAGTATAATCTGTAATTGTGAGGTTACGTTTGAACATGCATTTTCCAATATCTTTAAATATTAAATTTAAATATCTAAGATGTTTATATATTTAACTGTCACAGATATTAACTATTAATATCTGGATAATAAAGCTTAACATCCATTTTTCTCAGTGTGTTTTGATCAGACTGTTGCAGTCGACCCTCCTTAAAGTTTAAACTTGAAAAATAATAAACGATTGTCTAAAAATTCATAAATGATATTGAAATATAGGTGAGAACCGGGACGTAATACATTATTTTAATTCCAGGATAATAATCCATTTTGGTGTTTTTTTACTTGAAATTTTATTTAAAATCAAACAGCAAGTCAACGATTTGTCAAAATATGATAAATTTAGCTTCATCAGGGATAATAATTAATTAGTACCCAGTAAAACAAAACGATTGAAACACTGGGTTTCACACATTGAATAATTATAACAATTTTTTTAAGAAACTCATTAATTCTTTTCCCTAAAAACATTTGCACGTTTGTATAGTCTGTTAGTGTTAAAAATATTAATTATTTGTCCTTTATAATCAATTAATTTTTATTAATAAAACTGTGAATACAGACAACGCATTTAGCTTCAGGGGTAAACGCATTCACCATGCAAGCAAATCCATACTTTTCACGATATCGCATTGGATGAATGCAACGCCAATGAATAAAGCCCAGTGTTCGAATAATTTTTTTACTGGGTAAATAACTTACAAACTTAATTAAAGTAACTTTGTTACAAGCTAACTTAGGTAATAAGTAACAAGTTAGTTAGTTAATAAGTTAGTTTGTAACTAAGTTAACAAGTTAGTTAGTTAATTAGTTACTATAGTAACTAAGTTAAGCAAGTTAGTAAGTTAATTAGTTACTATAGTAACTAAGTGAAGTAAGTTAGTAAGTTAGAAGGTTAGTAATTAAATTAAGTAAGTTTGAAAGTTAGTTAGCTAGTTAATTAGTTAGTCAGTAAGGTAGTTTGGAAGTTAAATAGTTAGTAAGTTTGTTAGTTCATAGCCAAGGTAATTAGTTAGTTTATTAGTTAGGTGTTAGTAATGGTTGACTTGGTAACACCGAAGTGGATTATTTGAATCCTTTTTGGTATTAATTTTTTTTGTGTTCGATTTCTTCCAAGTTTGTCATTTATTTATTATTGTGAAAAATAATATATTAATAAACAAAATTGACGCTTCAAAGTAACATTTTATATAATTTTCAATTTATTATTATTATTTCTTTAAAAATGGTTTCAAGAAAACTAGGAATATTTCATTGAATAAATGTTTCATTTTTAATATTTATTTCACAAATACATTATTTAAACTTTAGTCGTCAATATGTAATAATGTTTGCGAACTTCTAAATAATAATTATAGATCATTTCCATTTTTCATTAATATGAAAATGATGTAGTTATATGACCAAATGTGAAAAGTGGTCCACTCACGCCCCGATATTCCCTATGCAATAAAAAATAAAATCAAAGAACCCGAAATAGAAAAATTAATTATAAGAAAATCAAGATGACACTTTATTAATTCTTCTGACATTATTCAATGAAGTTTATAGAACTTTAACAAAGTTACATTTTTTCTATTCATATAATATTGCTAACATAAAATTATAGGCCAAAGATTTATTATTATATACAGAAATTGTTATTAGTTTCGTAGAAATTTTTACAAAACGACTACTTTAACATTTCTAACAGCTTAGAGAGTAGCAACAGTTTATAACAAGCAAATTGTTAAATAATTTTAAAATTATTTAACAATAATCACTTTCTTAATGATGTTTAATATGCACCTATGTATATATTATCGATTTGTAATTTCTTATAGTAAAAACTTTTTTCTTTTATTGTTATAATTATCAATATTATTTTTTTTATCTAATCGAAAATGGAGCTTTGTGCAAGATTTTTTATATTCTTTGTACAAATTGTCATTCACAAATAGGAATTAAAATTTTCAGTGAACAATAATTTACATAATTCATTTTCCTAATTAAGAAACAATATATTGTAATTTTTACAGAAAATTTTAAAAATGATAATAAAAATTAATTCATACTAATACTGAAAGAATATCTTTTACGATCGTACAAATAGTAATGATAGAACGTCCAAACGCCCGTCCTGAAAGCTGACGTTTTTACCTTTTTAATGATATATATCGTCGAAATAGCTACTCTCTAAATCTGAATATGTGAAATTTCACTTATTCTACGTTATAAGTCGTTTTCTCGATCAATAAGTGCATATACACTTAGAAATAAGTGAATTTTCACACATTCAGAATTACAGAGTAAATCCATATTAATTTTACAAAGCGATTTCGGAGGGACTCACGTGAGTCCTTTTCGTCCTGTCGGAAGGACGTTGGACACTCTATGCTTAAGGGGTTAGGGGTCATTTTTTCATGTTGCTGACTGCTCTTGTTTTTTATTTTCTGGGGTTTGTAATTGTACGTTGTTACTAATAATAATATTAAGGGGATAATTACCTTTTCGAACCCCAAAAAAGTGTTATTTTTAATAATTATTTTTAGAGTTCTCATTAAAACTTTATTGAAATAATGTACATTGTACCTGATAGTACATATTGTCATGAAATTTTATCAACTTGAAAACTGAAAAAATATTAACATTTGTGGAAACTGTAGCTCTTTTATTAAACACTTTTTTTAAGGTGGCTTGCGGTGTGCACGATAAAACGGAAACAACTCAACTGAAATTAAAAGCAAAGGAAAATTTGTTAGTCTATTATGTTATCTGGTTCGTGAACGAAGGGTTATGAGAAAATTTTTTTTTTCTACAAATGGCAAATGATTATCAGCAAAATTCGAATTTTTAGCGGTTTTTAAGAAATCATGCACAGCGTAACAGTAGTTTTAAAAAATACGATTAAGAGATAATAGCGTTTAAAGTTTCAAGTTTAGTTCTGACCTCTGAGGAGTACCGCGCTAAAAATATCAATAACTTCGGTTCTAATGCACCGATTTCAATGAAAATTTGGGAAACATACTCGACAATATATACATTTAAAATAAGCAATAAAATTTATTTTCGATTTTTTGAGTCCCAAAAAGGAATGTAACCCCTTAAGAATAATAACAATAATAATACATACAAAAAAATAGTAATGGAAAAAAATCAAAATGGTTACAGAATGATTATTATAATGTAATAAAATTACTTTCGATTGGACATAGCAAAAAAACTCAAACATTTTAAAAGCCTTTTTTTGTCACAGCCAATAAAATGTATTTCTATGAATTAAAGAAACGTTGGTTTTATTGTCAAAGAATAACGCATTTATCATGAACGTTTTGTTGATTGGCTCTCATTGTTTGAGAAGCAGTCGGTGTTGGTGACGGTGGTTTCCCCTCCACGGCCTGGATACTTTTCATTATTTCCCTGAAAACCTATATATAACAAAATAATTATAGTAGTAAGTTAATAAATTTAATTACGTCAATAATTATTTTTGTAAAATAATAAGGCGCATGAAAAGACCCTAAACCAGACTTGTTAGAAATGTTATTTAATAGAATTTTATTACCTAGAATATCATTTTAGTAGAATGTATTAATGTTAGAATAATAGCTTGGCCGAAAGAAAAGTAGAAAGAATTTTAATTTAGTTGAATATTTATTAGTCCGAATTATAATCTGACAGAAAGTCAATTTGATCGAATTTCAATTTTCCTGAAATCTAATTTAACCGAATATCAATTTATGCGAATCGTTTTTTCGTAGAATCGTAATTTTACAGAAGCGTAATTAAATAGAATCTGAATATTGCCGAAAATCTTTTTGATAGAAATCTACTTTATCAGAATGTATATGAGGGATTCCGCGTCAAGTGATCAAGGGGTCTTTTGGTGTAATGTTTATATCAATAATTTTTTACTCTTAAACAATTAAACATACAAATTTGACAAAGTACATTTTGGAAAGGTTTTTTTATGCTCTTTCGATTGGAAATAAGCATTTTGAAAAAAAAATTATTTTGACCCAAAAAAATCAAAATTAAAAATAAATTTCAATTTTTGGGGGAGAAAGACCCAATTTTTTTTATTTATTTTTTTTTAAACGAAAGCTGAGGTTTTTTCCTAAAAGGACATATAAATGCTAAAGTGGGACTAGAATGTTTAAACATTAAAAAAAAGAGTTTTCTACTCGCCGGAGCGCTCAAAACCCGGTTATTAGCTCCGTTTAGGAGAAAATTCTTTTTTTCAATGTTTAAACATTCTAGTCCCACTTTACCATTTATATGTCCTTTTAGGAAAAAACCTCAGCTTTCGATTAAAAAAAAAATAAATAAAAAAAATTGGGTCTTTCTCCCCCAAAAATTGAAATTTATTTTTAATTTTGATTTTTTTGGGTCAAAAAATTTTTTTTTTCAAAATGCTTATTTCCAATCGAACGAGCATGAAAAAACCTTTCCAAAATGTACTTTGTCAAATTTGTATGTTTAATTGTTTAAGAGTAAAAAATTATTGATATAAACATTATACTGAAAAACACAAAAATTTAACCCCTTCCCCCTCGGAAAATATTGGACTTGGTAAAAAAATATTTTTACGAAAAATTACTATTTATGAGTACTACAAAAGCCCCAAGTTTTGCTACGATTAGTGAAAAATTTTTCTCCACCTTGATCACTTGACATGAAATGCCCCATATGTGTTCGAATATTAATTTACTAGAAATTCAACTTATCCGAAAATCAATTTGATAGAATTATTTCGGCGCGAATTTTAAAATTGACCAATCACAATTTTCTTGATAATTTCTGATTGGTCAATTTTAAAATTCGCGCCGAAATAATTCTATCAAATTGATTTTCGGATAAGTTGAATTTCTAGTAAATTAATATTCGAACACATATACATTCTGATAAAGTAGATTTCTATCAAAAAGATTTTCGGCAATATTCAGATTCTATTTAATTACGCTTCTGTAAAATTACGATTCTACGAAAAAACGATTCGCATAAATTGATATTCGGTTAAATTAGATTTCTGGAAAATTAAAATTCGATCAAATTGACTTTCTGTCAGATTATAATTCGGACTAATAAATATTCTACTAAATTAAAATTCTTTCTACTTTTCTTTCGGCCAAGCTATTATTCTAACATTAATACATTCTACTAAAATGATATTCTAGGTAATAAAATTCTATTAAATAACATTTCTAACAAGTCTGGATTAGGGTCTTTTCATGCGCCTCAAAATAATTGTAACATAATTTGGTAAGGGATTATAAATAAATTTCTTCTTATTTCATTATGGACAAAAAATTATTTAAATATCTAGTTTTATTTTACAAAAAAAGTACCTGAATTATTCGACAATTGTATTTTGCACTGCATTCGACGTAGCCGCATCTCCAGTGTTTGCGAACAAGATTAACAATATCCCTGTGTCTTGTTCCTGGAGCTGCAGGAGCCGTAAGTTTATCTTGTTTGTTACCAACTACCAACAAAGGCACTCCTCTCATATCTCGTGCTTCATAAATTTGTTCTCGTAACATCCTTATATACTAAACAATAAAATACATCATATAATTTTATTTAATTGTGTAAGAAATATTTTTCAAATACTTATTTTTACAAAATCACATGCATAAAACAAATGAGATATTTGTTGAAATATAAAATAGATTATGATAAGAAACAATTAATAGTTAAAGAGAAAATTAAAGATATTAATTATATAAAAATTAACAAATTACAATAATTTGTTTCTGAAACATTAATTTCATCTCCATTAGTTACCAAATTCAATGCAATTCTAATTCTACTTGTCAATTGCAAATTTTAATGGGATAGCTAATTCTTTAGAAAAAATGTTTTTATTTTTATTAAAATATAAAATAAGAAACAGGTAAAGAAAATTCGGTTATTTTAAAATATTTAATCATCACAATGGTTGTAATAGATGGTATAGACAATTTCATTCATAATAGTAGTTAAAGTTGAAAATCACAAGATAGGCGCATTTGTTAACTAATATTTAGTAAAGTTTATTCTCCTTTGTTCATATATATTGTTAAATAAAAATTTTTTTGAAATAGTTTTCAAAATTCTACTTCCACAGATCGGTGCACAATATAATATACTGTTATTTAAAAAAAAATTATTAAAAACAAATAATATTTGTATTCTCTAGACTGAATTTTCCATAACAATTAACTTTCTCCCTCTGTGGAGTTGGTGAGCGTTTTTAATAAAAAATTCGTTACTTATATTCCAAATTGAAAATATCAAAAAAAAATTTTTGGGGCTTCAAGACGAGACTACTGAGTAAACATCCTATGAGTTTCATTGCTATTAGAGGGGTAGAAAACATAAATAATTAAAATTGTTATTAAAAATATGGAATTTTTAAATTTACAACCTTGCAAATATTTTCTTTTAAAAGAGTGAACAATTTTGTGTAATCAGTGTAAATTTTATTAATTTATTGTATACGGCTTTTGAGTTATTAATTTTTTTTAAATTTTGTATTATTTTGTTAATGCAAAAACAATAACAAAACTTTAAAATGTCAAAAAACGGTTAAAAGTGTTTTTTTGTTTTGTTGTTAACTACCGATTTTTATAAAAGTTTTAACATTTTAGAAAATCAATAAAATTTTTTTAACACAGTTCAGCTGGTCTGACCCATAATATGGTAAATGTGCCATCTACTGCGATGTTCAGATTTAGCAGCCTTTGAAATAACACAGGCCGACAAATTTTAATCAACTGCATGTTGCCTAAAATATTACTGCCGATTCTTACAAGATTTTGTCCGTAGAATACGAATCTGACCTTGAAAATATTGGATTGGCTCTAGTTTTTAATCAATTTACGTTTCAATATACAAAATATGCATTTTTAGCATTTTTTGAATGAATGTACAACAATACACCGAATCAGTAAATCTGTCCGCATAGCACAAAATGAAAGTTTAAACACTGCTCTTCAATATCCAAAAACAAAAAATGTAATTTATGTACACTTTAACCTGTAATGTCAAAAGAGACATTCGCTGTTCCACAAGCATATTGAAAACAACAGTACTTTTGACCATGTAAGGTAATTTAAATAACAATTAGTCTCTCTAGGGGTTTTTATGGTCGCTGCTTACTGATCTGTATTTAGATTTTAATATTCAAAATGGCGAATCCAATATGGCAGAATTTTTTTTAAATTTTTATCATAAAAGGCGTAAATTATCTTTAAAAATTTGGTCCGCCACTTGTAATTTTTATATTTCATAGCAGATTTGTAACTAGCGATTATAAAAACGCCAGAGACACTAATTTTTACTTGAATTACCTTACATGGTCAAAAGTAATATTAATTTTAATACGTTTATGGAACAGCGTATGTTTTTTTGGACATTATAGATTAAAGTGTACATAAATTACATTTTTTGTTTTTGGATATTCAAGAGCAGTGTTTAAGCTTTCAATTGGTGTTATGCGGACAAATTTACTGTTTCTGTGTATTGTTGTACAATCATTCAAAAAATGCCAAAAATGCATATTTTGTATAATGAAACGTAAATTGATTAAAAACTGGAGCCAATCCAATATTTTCAAGGCAAATTCGTATTCTATGGACAAAATCCTATAAAAATCAGCTTCTATTGGTTAGGCCACAAAATTTTGTTGGCCTGTGTAATACACGGAAAAATGTTTGGGACAGTGTCTGCACCTTTCGGTACTTTTGTTATCCCTGTCTAAAAATTTTACTATTCAATTCACTTCACACTTTTTATTTCCTATTGTTTTTATATGAAGTGAAATTAATTGTTGGATACATTTTTCGAAAGGTATAGCATGTGCACCTTACATTTTTCCGTGTAAACTCGGGAATTATTGTGCAAGAAGTAAAGTTATAGCTAATTAAATTGAAAGCTCTTGTCATTTAGATAATAAAACATTAATAAAAACTTTATAGAAATTGACCATTTAAACAAATTAAATCAATAAACAAATTATATCAAATGCGTGTATTACTATAGGAGACTGACCAAACTACCGTGAGCGAATTACTGCGATAAAAATACGTGTATTTAGAGGTTATGTTGCTCCCAGTAATTGGAGCATATGCATATTCAATGGAAATGTCCCAATTACTACGATAAGCAATTTTCGTTCTTAAATAATTAAATTCCTTGTTAAAAATCCCTGCGAATGATCTTATACAGGATCCTGTTCCAGGAATATTCGTAAGATCCTTTGCAAGTTCGTACATAAGAACGCTACTACCCAGGGTTCCCTAATGAACCTTAATAAGATCAAGCGTGTTACCCTATGTACCGAAACAAACAACAACATAGCATCTTGGGCAGTTTCCTTTTTAAAATCATTTGTAAGATCTTGCATTAACAATAATCTGGAAGTAAAAAACTCAGCTTAAAATCCCCGTTCAGGATCCTCTAGGGATCCTGTGTAGGTCCCGATGCAGGAACTTTAGCTATTAAATGTTCCTGCAAGGGTACTGTACAGGAACTCTTGCAGGATCCTCTACAGGAAACTTTTTAATTTTTTAAATGTTAAGTTTTACATGTTTTTTATGTTACGCAGCATTTAACAGACATAAACTTTATACTTTAATATGTTAGGCCCGTATAACACTGTTGGTCAGAAAAATGGTTTGCGCATTCGAAAAACTCATAGAAAACTACTGCGCAAGAGTTAAAAATATAAATAAATTAATTGAAGAAACCGTATAGGATCTTTTACGGGTCCCTTACAGGATCATTTACACTTAAGTACCTGCAGTTTACAAAACTGCAAAGGTTCCTGTACAGGAACCTCTACAAAGTTTCTTATACAGGTTCCTGCAAGTGTTCCGCTACAAAGTTTCTTATACAGGTTCCTGCAAGTGTTCCGCTACAGAAACCTTTAAATGAACCTTTAATAGCTAAAGTTCCTGCATCGGAACTTGCACAGGATCCCGAAAAGATTTTTTTAGTATCCTGTACGGGGATTTTAAGCTGAGTTTTTTACTTCCAGATTGATAATGCAAGATCTTGCAAATGATTTTACAAAGGAAACTGTCCAGGATGCTATGTTGTTGTTTGTTTCGGTACAAAGGAAAACACGCTTGATCTTATTAAGGTTCATTAGGGAACTCTGGGTACATAAGAACGCTATTGCGTTCTTATGTACGAACTTGCAAAGGATCTTACGAATATTCGTGGAACAGGATCCTGTAGAAGATCCTTCACAGGAATTTTTAACAGGGTTATTAATACTTTAAATATGATTCTTTATGCACAATGTTATTGCGTAAAGTTGAAAATTATTTTTTCTAACATTTTTAAATATTATATTATTCTGTAATAGTAAAATAATGGTTTTATACAAAAATCCCAGTAATAGGTGCATTTACCCTATACAGATAAAATTTGAATAATTTTATATTTTAGAAAAAACATTTCACTAAGTCTGCACTCGAACCCTAAATCTTGTGTTTAGTAAGTAAGAGGCTTACCCAATCTTACTTGTATAATGTATTAAGATTTTCGACGAAATAAAATTTTTGTAAGTTTTTTTAAAGTTCGGACATTTTGATATCCCAGTAAAATCACTGTAATATTACAGTGGAGATTACGAATCTCCAGTGTAATATTACAGAGATGTCAATCCTTACGTGCTACTTGGGTATAGTAGAAAGTCAAAGTGAGATATTTATATTCTAATAGAAAACAAAAACATAATTATCACAAAAATTTCGAGCAATTAATTTGCATATTTCTAAGAGGTTATGTTGATTTAAAATAAGCACTTATTTTTACAATTCCGCCATTTAGAAAAAACAGTGTACTGCGCAGTGTTCAGTGACATTAACTAAGCACTCACAATCAGTGTCTTCGACAACACTGTTTAGTAAAATCGATAAAACGAAACTAAATGATGTGTTTTAAATGTACACGAAGAAAATTGATTATAAGTGATATAATCGAGATTATACTTCTTATGATATTTTTACATTGCATACAGCACAGTTAACCAGAATTATAAAATTGAATATCTAAGTATTACCACTTTTAAATTATTGATCATATTAATTTGGATTATAAAACTTGCATCAATATAATTGGTCTTTACGTTATTTTGAATAAATAAAATTTTGACAAATCAGAACTAACCCATAAATTAAAAAAATTAATTTAATTTTAAATTGCCTAATAATAAAATTTAAAAAATTTTGAATTTGTTGTTGCTAATAATTTAATAATTAAATTAATTGTTCAATCACTAAATTTATTTTTTTTAATATAAATTTATTTATTCGTAAATTTCTGGTAATTTTATTTTTATTAATCTACAAAACTATTAAAAATATATAAAAACTTATTATTAAAATTGTTACCAATTGAGCGTTTCGGTGCAATAATCGGTCTTACGCGTGAACGCAAGCTCTAATACCAGTCGGGTGGCAGTGATAGGCCCAGAGGCGCTCACTGCCACCCGACTGGTATTAGTGCTTGCGTTCACGCGTAAGACCGATTATTGCACCGAAACGCTCAATTAAATAATAGTTCATGAATTAATCATAAATAAATTTACAAACAAATAAATTCTTACTAAACACAAAATTTACACTTTGTAAGTAAATAAACATACTTTGAAGAAAAGGTTAAAAATAATATTCCTTTGTAATATCTAAACTAAAAATGGTTATAATCAATAATAGGACAATGGTAAATAAATGTATAATGCTATAATTGTTTTTAGATTTATAAAAATGAAATAATCAGAAATTTACAAACCTGAAAAATTAAAATAGCAGCACATGTAAAAAAGTTCGATCACAACAAATTTTCAAAACAACTTTAACCTCATAATATGACTATTTGAAAAAAACATGTTGCTATAGTAATAATCTAAAATTATAATTTGATTCGATTTTGGAGTATAAAATGTTGAATCTTTTGTGAATACCAGAAATAATTTTAAACCATTAAAAGGTTGTAAATAGATTATAAAAGGTAAATTACCAGATTATATTCAGTATGATCTCATTTTCTATATTACTAATTGTATAATCCATTTTTCTTCGTATAACGGAATATTCAGATATTATTACTACATACTGACTCACTATAAACATGTTAAGTAGAATTAACTACAAATTTTCTCTCTATAAACTTCAACATTTTTTAAATTTAATTCTACCCATTCAAAGCAATCTTCATTTATTATTCTTTTCAGTTAAAAAAATTGTTTCGATAATTTGGAGTTCAGGTTCTTTTGGTTACTATACGATTTAACTACCCACATAGCAAAAAAACATTCAGGAAGTTTCCTGTGACAACCTTCGGAAGATACCGTTGGTCACTGAGCCATCCTCAGCCATTCAAATCAGATATGAACTTCCACAAAGTTTACGATTTTACTTGTCAATGAAATGAATTTAACTTAGAAAAATTCCAATAACTTTTATATCCATCAGTTTCTAAGTCCAAGTTGAACTTAGAAAATAATTTTTATGTCTATAAAAATTTTTCTTTTTTCAAAAGTCGAATGAAAAAACGTCTTTTAGACATCTTAAAGACGTCTTATGGCCAAGAGATAGGACATTTACAGAACGTCTTTAAGACGTCCGCAAGAAGACATCCTTAGGACGTCTTTTGAACAATTAAGTCGTCGGATCTTATAACGAAAACATAAAAGTACAAAGCACAAAAAGTACAGAAATTGGCTTTCGGCCAAATTGGGTGAAACTTCAGGAAGATATTCTTTGGAATGTTCTGAACAAATTATGTATGGGACAAATTGCCCCAAAAAGAATATTTTTCGAGTTACACGGGATAGAAGTGAGGAAAATATAAAAGCGTAGAGTACTCACATTTTAGAAATTCTGAGGTGCTATTATGTGACTTTAAACATCTAATTAACTTTTAGGGTCAGTTAAGCTTCCTTCTATTAGGAATGACAGTGAAGATATAGTAAGAGTTAAATAAATGCGATTTAAGAGTCAAGTATTCTGCTATTCTGATATTTACTTGACTCTTAAATCGCATTATTTTTATTTTTTTATTTATACTCCTGCCCTATTGGCCTTACGCTCTCGACAAGAGTTTCACCCAATTTGACCGAAAGCCAATTTCTGTACTTTTTGTGCGTTGTCATTTTCACGGGCGTTTAAGTTGGCCCCTGAAAGTTGAAAAATTAATTTAAAAAAAATTTGTTTAAATTACTTCTGAATAGGAAATTTTATTGTGCATCTTTTTTCTTCTATAAAAATTTTTCGTATCTATTAAGGTTTTAGAAGAAAACGCAAAAAACTAATTTTTTTATAAAATAACATTTCATTCATTTTTTCTCTTCAACTCGTTCTAAAATGAGTGAGTTTGATTATGCTCAAAATCTTGTATTACCGAAACTTTCTGATAATAATAATAATAATAATAATACAGGCCAACAAAATTTGATTCAATTTACTTTCCAAGAATCAGACAATACTTTTCCGAAGGATTTTAACGTGCTGAATCCGAATCCGACCTCAAAATAGACCCATCACGTCAGGTTTTCGAGATATTTTAACCTAAAAGTGCAAAAAGAAACCTGTTTTTAGTTATATTTGATGTCATGTAACATCAAGAGAGAATTTTTTTCTCTAAAAGGTCAATATTGAGCCTGAAATTGCTACTCTTCCCCTTTAATATCCATTTTTAAAATTTTTAAAATCTCTATTTGTCTCTGAGTAATCTTTCATTGAATTTACTCAGTTTGTCGAATTCTTCGAAAAACTGAGTAGATACAAAGAAACTTTGTCAATACAGCAAAATTTAACTACAATTATCTAAATTTTAAACAGTTCTGAGGATTTTCGATGTAACTGAATACGAATTCAATATCAGATTCACTAAATTCAAAATGGCGTATACAATATGGAAGATTTTATCTAAAATTGATTGTATTTCCCTAAAATATGATATTTTTACACCTGTTAATCTGATATTGAATTCGTATTCAGTTACATCGAAAATCCTCAGAACTGTTTAAAATTTAGATAATTGTAGTTAAATTTTGCTGTATTGACAAAGTTTCTTTGTATCTACTCAGTTTTTCGAAGAATTCGACAAACTGAGTAAATTCAATGAAAGATTACTCAGAGACAAATAGAGATTTTAAAAATTTTAAAAATGGATATTAAAGGGGAAGAGTAGCAATTTCAGGCTCAATATTGACCTTTTAGAGAAAAAAATTGTCTCTTGATGTTACATGACATCAAATATAACTAAAAACAGGTTTCTTTTTGCACTTTTAGGTTAAAATATCTCGAAAACCTGACGTGATGGGTCTATTTTGAGGTCGGATTCGGATTCAGCACGTTGAAATCCTTCGGAAAAGTATTGTCTGATTCTTGGAAAGTAAATCTTGTCGGCCTGTGTTATTATCGTAACAGCCATGAATATACTATGATTAGAACAACCGAACCTTAAAATATACCAAAAATTTTCCTACGCTTTTTATATTCTAATTTGGCTTTCTTTTGAAAAATTTTACATAATCGTTTGAATTGTTCACACATTACTTCTAAAATATTAACCTTTTTGTACCACCTATTAAGCTTCAATCGTACAACTTATTTCGCGTACCATTTTATAAAACAAATTATGGAAAAAAATTTTGTCTTCAGACGTATGAGCTGCGAAGCGAATAATATATCTAATGAAATTGATTTTTTTGAGCAGAATGAAAATGTCTTCACTTTTAAATTGCGCAATTCAATACTAAAAACAAATTAATATATTTGACAGTACTGCCGACAGACATTTAAAACTGTACAATCATTCTCAAGGGCATATGCCCGTATATGTATACTAAATAAATAAATGTTTCTAATTCATATTTTATATTTCTAAAAAAAAAATTTAATTCGATTTTCCTTAAAATTGTTAAGTTTATTTGAAAAAGTATGTAAGAAGTTAGCCGTGCACGAATTGTTGCTAGTTAATAAATAAATTATACCTGAAATGTATCTTGATTACTAAGATCAAAGACAAGTACGTATGCAGTAGCACTTCTGAGTCCATAATATCGAAAATCGGTCCATTCCAATTGGGAGTTAATGGGGAAATACGGAATAGTTGGAATATCAGTGATTTTAATTTCATAAAGTCTATCAGCTAGGACGACACTCTGATAATAGGTTTCTCTTTTTTCTGTAGGTCTATAATCTTGGTTAAATTCACTCCAAACGAATTGCTGTAGGCGAAAAAAAATTAAATCAAAATGATAGGTATTTCATAAAAGTTATTTTTTTTATAGAAACAAATGTCGTGTTTGTAATGCTTTTACCGTTCGGCAAATATTACCAAATTAAAAAACGTATTTTCTCGATTTTTTTCTTTAAAAAATTTTTAAATTTCTTACCTTGACAATACTAGATTTTCCGACTCCAGGAGCGCCTAAAAATATTATTTTAACTTGTTCCAGACTGTCTGACGAAGTTTCTTCTTCTCTAGATGTACTGTCAGTTACCTCCAATCGCCATATGTCACCTCCCCTTTCCAGGTAGTCTAAATCCAATTCTAGATATAATAAAAAATAATTATTAATTACCATATTTTTTAGAAAATAAAATAGTTTTAGTTGGACCAGACGTTTTTGGAACATAAGATGTCTTGGAAACATTTATTGAACCGACATAAACGTTTTTAATGTTTTCCTAAAGACACTTTATGCTTCCGTTTCCACTCGGTAACTGACATAAATATACAATTAGACCTTTACCACTTTATTGAAAGTGAATGAGTAGTTCATTAATTATTACTTTAAATTTAGATATTAGACTAGAACATACGATTTTCAAATAGTTTGTAGAAAATAAAAATACTTTTTAAGAAATTTCATAAACTCTAGTAAAAGACAGTTCAGTTTTTGATAAAACTTTTCGATGTTAATTAGGGTGATTGTGTGTTTTACTACGTGTGCCCCATTTACTACGAATTTCATTAAAAATATTAAAACAAAACTTTATTCGACAGATAATAAACTATAAAATATCTATAATAAAACTTTAATTTATATTAATTTTTAGGGTTCCGTACAACTTCGGTGTACCGTCGGAACTCTATTGGTGAGACTCTTGTGTCCGTAGCCAAATACGTATTTTCACATGTAGATTACAGGAACAATATAGAGAGTTTTTTTTACAAACTTGTTACGTCAAAACGAGAAACCTTTTCAAAATATATCTAACGTTCCTCGTTTTAAATTAATTTTAATAAAGAATCTAATTTGGGATGAGGATAAGTCAATGAGCCTACTAAACGTTGTAAGAGAATAATTTATTTAAAAACCAACAAGAAAGAAAGTATTGACAAAAATACAATGAGTATAGTTCTAAATTATAAACCTTACTTTTAAGGATTACTGGTGTTGAATGATGTTGTGATATTATCTGGTAATCCGATCTTGAATGGTGTTGAGGTCGGGTCGAAAAAGGAGCCTTAAACAGTTGTCCTTAATGTTTGTGTATTAGTCCTCTTGTTTACACTAATGAGATAGTGTATTGTATTTTGGTAATATTTGCTTTCTTCCAGACGGACGTCGCCTCCTTAGCAAATTTCGATGCTTCGAAATTTGGAATGTGTTGTTTCAATATAAGATAGATACTTGAATTTATTTTCAAATTAATATTTTTGAAAATAGTAAAAATTGCTGAGGGGAAATAATTCTTTTTTAACCGAAGTACGTTTTCAAAGCAATACTTTGAAAATAATTTTAAAGTTCACTTAAAAGAAACACGTTCGAAATAATATTTAGGGATATAGTTTTGTTCACTTTTAAGGTCATGTTATTCAGTGCGAAGTTTTTCTACAGTAAAGTAAATGGGGCACGTGACCACTAAATAACATAACCTTAAGAATATACTTGGACTTCACTGGATGATTCTGAGCTGATTACTAATTGATTTCCAAAAAATTATTCTCTGTTCTAATCAGAAATGTTCACCCTTTTTATATAAAAATTTCCTCATTAGATGAATGCTCGTAGCTACGAAATTTGTGTTGACCTTAATAGATTTCAGTGCGCAAGACATCGCTTCGACCTTGCATGGAGTTGAGATCGCAACTTTGTCTTTGATCCTCAGGCGTGGCGTGTGTACATATTAATAATCTGTATCTTCGATCTTGAATTTCTCGTAATCGTTCTTCTTTCGACATTCTTTTAAAATACTATTCTTTCCCGGATTTGTAATAATGAACATAACAATAATATTCATTAGACACATAAAATAAGAATTCATTAGAAAATATACTGAATATAATGCAAATTTAAAACACACATAAAATATGAATTATAATATTCATTAGAAAATATACTGAATATAATGCAAATTTAAAACACACATAAAATAGGAATTATAATATTCGTAAGAAAATGTACCGAATATAATGCAAATTTAAAACACACATAAAATAGGAATTATAATATTCGTTAGAAAATATACTTAATATAATGCAAATTTAAAACAAATAAAATAGAAATTATAATATTCGTTAGGAAATATACTAAATATAATGCAAATTTAAAACACACATAAAATAATAATTAAAAGTACTGCATATCATATCATGATGAAATATATTATTTTAATAGAAGATATATGCAGTATCGCTTAAATGTAATATATGAAAATAAACATATGTGACGCGACACGAGAAAAGGGACTTATTGTTAAAAAATTCCATTTTGAGATTACGATGCTATTCGATAGATTTTTATTGGCTCTTTCACGTAAAAAAATGAGAAGTTAAAAATCTGAAATAGTTTTAATAATATAAAGCCCGAAATTTGAACGTGTCCGCGTAAATACACGGGGTTTCTGCTCATGGCGTCACTTTAAACGCTCCCCCTGTAAAATTCTCTTTCGAGGCGATAGGTCCCTTTTCTCGTGTCGCGTCACATATACGTAAAAACATATAGTTAAATTAAGTATATTAATAAGAAGTTACGGACGTAACAGTCTGATCACAAAAAATATATTAAAAAATCTAAAAAAAAATTTTAAATAAAATTTAAAAAAATTGGACAAGTGTGAGTTGAACTCGCACTGCAATGGCGGGTTACATACACAAATATTAAAACAATACTTGCAACAGTCACATTTTGTTCCTCTACTTATTATTGTTTACAGTGTTAGATATACAATACTTTAATTTTTTTTAATTATTTTTTTTATCAAATGTTTTTAATATATTTTTTTAATTGTTTCTTTTAATTTACCGATGAGAGCACAAAAAGTTGCATTAGTGAGTTGAGAGTGCTTTTAGAAAGATAAATAAATATATTTATGCGTTTTTTGAAATAACCCAGGCGCGAACTGACGCTGGATTCAGGCTTTACTGAAGTGAGGATTGGTCAATATTGATCAAGCCTTGACTGGACGGCGGAAGCAAGGTTGATTCTAGCCATAATGTAACATTTATTTAAGTCTCGCGCTCCAGTCCTTGTTGAAGATTGACGTTAAATCTTCAATAAATGCTGCGGAAGCCTAATTCAAGACTGAAACAAGGCTGCTTCCACTGTTCCCCAATTTACGCGACTCTCGCGCCCATTCAATATAATATGAAAATATCAATTGATAATAATAATAATAATAATAATAAATATTATTGACATTATTTTTATTTATATTATATATGTGTATAAATTTAATTCCAATATACTATTAGAACAATTATATATATTATTTTCATGTAAATAATATATTATTACTAACAATAAATGTCATTTGAAATAGTAACATTAAAAAAATAATTTTAGTAAAAAAAGATAATTTTTTTGTTAATCGGCACATTTTTTTCTTGATTTTTTAACAGACTTTTAATATTATTTACAAACATATTCAACATTTTTTATTCACAACACAACACACAATTTTATTATTTTATATATCGCTTAGAAACGAAAACGGAAAAATATTCGCTCGCATGTGGGATCGAACCCCCCGACGCATACCCGACACCTCTATAAACGCACCTATTTAAACCGCACGGCCAACGAAGGTTGGAAGGGATCCTGCTTAATCAAGTATATCACTGCCAGAGCATGGTAACTCAACATTGATTCAGCATTGGACACCAATGTTCGTTCCATGCTCGATTCAAGACTCAGTCAATCTTCGTGAGCGAAAATACAATATTCACTTCCTTTATCACCGTGTGCACTGAACAATATTAAATATAAATATTTATAATTTATTTAATATTACAATATTTATTTTTGATAATATGTTTAATTTTATTATATATTATTTTTTTCTTGCACAGTGTCAAATTATTATTTTTAAAGATCAAGAGTTTCGTTTGTCTGAAAAATGTTCAGTGATAAAAAACTTCGAGTGTAAAAATTGTTCATTAGGGTGTAATAACTATTTATGCCAAGTATTTTTACATTAGGATTAACCGTTTAGAAAATATTATCAAAATACTATTTTTTGTCAAACGCGTGTGACCTTGCGACTCAGCGTTGCCAACTCAAGAGTTTAACGTATGTCTTGAGTTGGCAACGCTGAGTTGCAAGGTCACACGCATTTGACAAAAAAAAGTATTTTGATAATATTTTCTAAACGGTTAATCCTAATGTAAAAATACTTGGCATAAATATTTATTACACCCTGATGAACAATTTTTACACTCGAAGTTTTTTATCACTGAAAATTTTTCAGACAAACGAAACTCTTGATCTTTAAAAATAATAATTTGACACTGTGCAAGAAAAAAATAATATAAGATTTAACTTTATTTGTAATATAATATCATTCATGTAAATATTATACACTAAATATTTATTAATATTTATTTACCACTGTTATCTTAATATTATAATTATAGTATTATTATTTTAAATAATAATAATAATTAATAATAATACTTATTATATTATATTATTATATAATTATATAATTATTATAGTATTTAATAATAATATCAATAATTATTTATTAATATTTATTTTTTAATGATTTATAAATATTTACATTTAATATATTAAATGTTAATATTAATAAATTATTAATTATTTAATAATTATTTATTAATTTAGATAATTTTTTATCTAAATTATTTGATTATTTATTAATATTTACATATAATAAATTAAATGTAAATATTAATAAATTATTTAATATTTAATAATTATTTATTAATTTAGATAATTTTTTATCTAAATTATTTAATATTTAATGATTATTTATTAATTTAGATAATTTTTTATATTATTTAAAAATGATTGATGAAATTATTGATTATTGTTTAGTGCATACGGTAATAAATAAAGTGAATATTGTATCATCGTTGATTCAAGCCTTGATTCAAGGTTGAATAAAGATTGGATATTCAAGCTTCACACACGAAGATTGATCGAGTCTTGAATCGAGCATGGGACGAACATTGGTCTCCAATGTTGAACCAACATTGAGTGACAGTGTTTTAAAGACTGCTTCAACTCTGGATGACCCACGCTGGGCGTTCAAGGCTCAATAAAGCTTCAATCCATCGTCAGCATTGGTCTTTCGCGCCTGGGAATGTTTAATGTTAAGTTATTTTTAAATAAAGCAATAACATTAGTTTTTATAAATTTAAAGAAAATATAATGTTTTGAACGTTTTTACTATTTAATTTTAAACGTAGAATTGGACACAGGATTTTTCGCGCATGCGTTTACTTCTACGCCGTGTAACACAACCTAAAATATAGTTGTGATTGTTCGTGGATCGTGTTTGTTTACTTATTACTTGTAGCGAACGCAATGAAAATTATAATTTTTAGCTAAAATATAAAAGTATTCTCCAAAACAATCGAAACCTCCAAAACAGACAAAAGGAACTAAATGGATTGCCATTTAGTTCCTTTTGTCTGTTTTAGAGGTTTCGATTGCATAATAATTCAAGTTTTTGTTAAATAAATAAAAAATATGATTTACAGATATAACCTCAAATAACTATTTAATTTAATTTTGTTATCTAAATAAAACTAAATATTTATTTTCATATTCTGAATAAAGTTTAATTTAATAATAAAATAATTAAATATATTATTTTGTCCTTTTAAAATAAATTAAAAGCTAAAATTTAGGTTATTTAATAATAATTTTAATTATAGTAATAAAACTTAGAATTTGGAACGTTCGTAATAATTCACGCGTATTAATAGGCACGGCTTAGTAATGCATGCGTAGAATTTCAACCACATTCGTAGTAAATCACACTTGTGCACTTTTTTTAAATATTCCTTTTTTTTAATACAAATTAAATTATTTTCATAATCCAAAGACTTTTTTTAGTTCTAAGAAAGATTAACTACTCACTTTAAAAAATTGGGAAAAAATTAAGGTTAAAAGCTTCAAATGATTCTTTAAACGTAGCTGATTTTAAAACACGTAGTAATACGTACAATCACTCCAGAAGAATTAGTTAGAATTTCGCGTAACAACTGACATGTAATATGAAAACAACAGAAATTCAGAGAAGTATAGAAGTTTCTATAAATTCTCCCACTCTTAGATTTATCCCCTCCATGATCATGCTATATATAAGGAGACTGAGCTTTAAGTCTATTAAAGAAATGAAGTAGGTTTTCGAAATATGGGTCAATTGAGAGATTTTCCATACAAGAGGAGTTATAATCACCTGTTCAAGATCCTTTACTCCTCCTCTTTATTCTCTTTACTTTTTTATGCATTGCTCTCCAATGAATAAAGAATAGACTCCTCACGTAAAACCTTTTTATTTTTAAACAATACATATGTTCAATTTGGGACGCATGAAGGATTCCCAAGAAAATCTGGTACATAATTATAGGTAGTAAATTGTTTATAATGGAAACTTTATATTTATTAAAACCTCCCATCCAACGCGAATATGTAATGGCGATATATGAAAACTTCTTAGAAAATGTCACATGTAATAAACCCATAAAATATATTTATTATATATTACACTATTTTTTATAAGCGTTTTATACACTAGTAAAAAATTAAAATAATAGATAAAACATGGTTTTAAAGTTGGTGTGCCAGATTTCCTAATTTTTGCAACTTTTATCAATGAATTACAAGAAAGTGAAATTGTTAAATTAAAAAAAAAACTCACCGAATATAGAGTATTTTCGATGAAGTTTCAGATTTTATCAGTTTTTCTGTTTCGTTTTGGTCCCGAATCTAATTTAAGAGATACAAGTGTTTAAAAATTTTACTTCATTTCAGGTTAAAACTGTATATTGTCTTCTAACTGAAGTTGGTTTGAATTTGAATTGCCGTTATCAAAACATAGCCAAGGAGAAAAAACCAACTTCAGTTAGAAGACAATATACAGTTTTAACCTGAAATAAAGTAAAATTTTTAAACACTGTATCTTTTAAATTGGATTCGGGATCAAAACGAAACTTTTTGGTGCGTGTAGATTTTGGTGTGATTTAAGTAATAGCTGTGAAAGTGCTAAATTTTTTTATTTTTCTTTAACGGAGATATTAAGTTGCAAAGTTTGCAAAAATTTGGAAATCGCGTATTTTCAACTGAATATTTCTTGTATATTTAAAGGAAAAACTGATAAGAAAATCTGAAACTTCATCGAAAATACTCTATATTCGGTGAGTTTTTTTTTTATTTTAACAATTTCACTTTCTTGTAATTTATTGATAAAAGTTGCAAAAATTAGGTTATTTGGCACACTAACTTTAAAACCATGTTTTATCTATTATTTTAATTTTTTACTAGTTTATTGAATACGGATTAATTAATCAAGTAATTTTAAACAGGAATCAATAACTTTTTTTACATTTTGAAGCATTTTTCTATGTTTTTTTATACATTTTCTAACAGCTAAAAAAGTGACATTTTTCCGCACCTTTTCCACTTTACATTCATATTTTGAGAATAGTAATAAATATTTTAACATAATTATTTTTATGTCGTTCCCTAGACATAATAAATAATCATTCCTGAAAGAATCAATTTTTTATAAAATTAGGCCGCAACGACTTTATTCGATATATAATGCTCTGACCCACGTTTATTATTATAACAGTCACATAACACCTGTTACTTTTTTTGCATATTACTTACTTAACTAAACTATAATATTTGTTACATAACAATGTTACCCCTTTTTATAGAACAAATACAGAACGTGTCAAATAGGCTGCATATTTCAAAACTTAAATTGCAACAATACATGGAAAAAATTAATGTTGTGAATATTAAAGAATTAGTTCAATAGTCTTTTTCTAAGGAAAAAGTTTAGAATTTTTCTATATAAATTACAAATAAAGTTTCAGTTATTCAAAGTGTTACTTCCCCAGGGTGTCTAATAAGGATTGAGAAAAACATTCCCTGACTTTTTCCATGACATTTAACTAATTTTATTTCTGCTTTCTTGGGACAAAAATATGGTAACTGACATATTTAACAATAAATTATAATCTAATGATTGAAACAAACAATAACAAAATTCTAACTTTTGTTAGATTAAAAAAAATGTATTCATAAGAAATTTTAATGTTTGTATAATCAATTCAATCAATTCTTTAAATTTGTTAATCCCGTGTAGAAAAATTGTTGGGTTCTAGTGTGTTGCCAGAAAGACAGTCTATTCTCTAATGGGGCGCTGAAAAGACTGTCTGATCGTGAGCTAATCAGATAAGTGACGTTCGAACCACGCGTTGGTCCAGACTGGACGAGCTAATCAGGTGGCTAATGAGCAGTGCTAATATTAAAAATTTGAGATTCGATTTCAATATTTCAGTTTTTTAATTTTTAATAATTTACCTAAATTTACTCGTTTCTTATGTTTATTCAATGTAATGTGAATATATGAATTATTAAAAATAATAGTACATATTATTGTTATTCATATAGATTTGTGTATATATTTAATGCCAATAACTTATTATTATTATAATCATAATATTTTGAAATAAATAATATATTACACTAGCATTAAATATCATTTAAAATAGTAAAATTGAAAAATAATTTTAGTAAAAAAAACTATTTGCGTTAATTGGTATATTTTTTAAATCCATTCTTTAACAGGTTTTTGACATTGTTTACAAACATGTTTACAATTTTAATTTATAACACTTATACAGATTAAATATAGTAATTTTATTATTTTATATAATACTTTATATATTTTTATATTTATACAATACTTACAATGAAAAATATCCGCTCGCATGTGGGATCGAACTCACGTCCCCCACCCCCTTGACGACCGAACGCGTCGCATTTAAACCGCACGGCCACTGAAGTCTGGGTGATAATTCTCCTAACTATCTATTTTTATGCCAGTGTCATATATTCTGTTGCTTATATAAAGACAAAGTGAAAACTATGAATAAATTATTACACATAATAATCCTGAATTATTTAAATTATTAAAAATGAATATTTCAATAATTAATTCTTACTACAATAAATTATAATCATTCAACAATTTTTTAAAGTATATAATTCTTAAGTACAATTATACACTTTTTAAAGAATTCGATGAAAGTTGTATTAACATTAATAAGAATTTTATTAGGTATGTATGAAAATAATTGAATTATTATAAGAAGAAACTTATAAAAGATTTGTAAATACTTATTGAAATTTTGTGAAAGGTTTTTTATTTATGAAAGTAATTAAATTTTTACTTACATTTTATGGAAATTTTCGTTTATAATAATTGAATTTTTTTTTAATTTTATTAAAATAGTAGATATTGAAAATCATTGAATTAAAGAACATTTTAGAAAATAATTAGAATTTTGTCAAGAATTTTGGTAAAAGTTTGGAAAATAATGGAATTTCTACAATAATCTGTAACTTGTCCAACACTCAATTTTTTATAGTGCTTTTAACTAAAATTGTTCTACAGATAAATTATTTTTAATAATTAATCAAATACAATATGTTAAAAAATTTATCTAATTTCAGGAAAACTTGAATTATTAGACATTATTCAGAAATCGAAGTTTTTAAAAATTTTTAATTAAATTAATTCCAAATTCAAACTTTATAAAATATCAAATTAAAGTTTAAAGTGATTAATGAAAATTGTAAACGTAACTCTAATAAAATTCAATTTTGTAATTTCTAAGTAAAATTGGTCATTAAATGTATAGATTTAAATTTTATTTTTATTTATAATAATTCATATAAATCTACAATATTTATTTTTGAACGATTCTTTAGATTGACTAAATTATTTTATTCAATTTTGAAGTGACAACCCATTGTGCATGTATAAATTCAAAGAAGACCTACAAATCGGGAACTAAATTCTTGATTGTACTTAAAAAATTTGAATTCTAGTGATGCCAATGAAGTGCCATATAGCATACAGTTAGACAGTCTAGATTAGACCGTTCAAATAAATCCCATATAGCATACAGTTAGACAGTCTAGATTAGACCGTCCAGATGCGTCTAGTTGGGGCAATCACTGGACTCCAGACTGCCCCGAAATTTTTCTACACGGGATGTTTTTCTAATCCCATCATAGAGTAGAGTTTAGGTTATCTGTAAATTTGATTTGGTAAAAAAATTTTACTACCTATTACCGTTTCCAGATATTCTGATAAATTATTATTTAAGAAAAATATAAATTACAAAATAAATGGATTAACACGAATTCGTATGAAAGAAAGTCAAACTGAACTATTTATTCTAACACATTTCAAGTTCATGTAAATACATTTACATGAAATGATTACATGAAGATTTTAATTCTTGTTAACTAATATCAAATTACAGACTAAATCCTTTAAAGTAAATTCTATTTCTTATTTAAAAATAAAATTCCAATTTCCTAATTTTTCTTTCCAAACTTTAGATTTCGAAATTACATAGTGAATGTTTAGGGGTTATGTTTCTCCAGCGCTGTTATTACTGGCTTACTACTTTTATTAATTGCAATACTTTCAAAAATACAGTAACAAATATTTTCTTGAATAGAAAATTGTTTTTAATTCTTTTAATTAAAATGTCCTAGGCGCGAAAGACCAATGCTGACGATAGGTTGAAGCTTGATTGAGCCTTGAACGACCAGCGTGGTTAATCCAGAGTTGAAGCATTCTTTAAAACACTGTCACTCAATGTTGGTTCAAGGCTTGAATCAACCATGAAACAATATTCATTTTATTTATTACCGTATGCACTGAACAATATATTATTCATCAATAATTTTTAAATAATATAAAAAATTATCTAAATTAATAAATAATTATTAAATATTAAATAATTTATTAATATTTACATTTAATTTATTATATGTAAATATTAATAAATAATCAAATAATTTAGATAAAAAATTATCTAAATTAATAAATAATTATTAAATAATTAATAATTTATTAATATTAACATTTAATATATTAAATGTAAATATTTAGAAATCATTAAAAAATTAATATTAATAAATAATTATTTAATATTTAATAATTATTGATATTATTATTAAATGCTATAATAATTATATAATAATATAATAATATAATATAATAAGTATTATTATTAATTATTATTATTTAAAATAATAATACTATAATTATAATATTAAGATAACAGTGGTAAATAAATATTAATAATTATTTAGTGTATAATATTTACATTAATGATATTATATTACAAATAAAGTTAAATCTTATATTATTTTTTTCTTGCACAGTGTCAAATTATTATTTTTAAAGATCAAGAGTTTCGTTTGTCTGAAAAATTTTCAGTGATAAAGAACTTCGAGTGTAAAAATTGTTCATTAGGGTGTAATAAATATTTATGCCAAGTATTTTTACATTAGGATTAACCGTTTAGAAAATATTATCAAAATACTATTTTTTGTCAAACGCTGAGTCGCAAGGTCACACGCGTTTGACAAAAAATAGTATTTTGATAATATTTTCTAAACGGTTAATCCTAATGTAAAAATACTTGGCATAAATATTTATTACACCCTAATGAACAATTTTTACACTCGAAGTTTTTTATCACTGAAAATTTTTCAGACAAACGAAACTCTTGATCTTTAAAAATAATAATTTGACACTGTGCAAGAAAAAAATAATATATAATAAAATTAAACATATTATCAAAAATAAATATTGTAATATTAAATAAATTATAAATATTTATATTTAATATTGTTCAGTGCACACGGTAATAAAGAAAGTGAATATTGTATTTTCGCTCACGAAGATTGACTGAGTCTTGAATCGAGCATGGAACGAACATTGGTGTCCAATGCTGAATCAATGTTGAGTTACCATGCTCTGGCAGTGATATACTTGATTAAGCAGGATCCCTTCCAACCTTCGTTGGCCGTGCGGTTTAAATAGGTGCGTTTATAGAGGTGTCGGGTATGCGTCGGGGGGTTCGATCCCACATGCGAGCGAATATTTTCAGAATTAATTAACTTTAAACTTTTTACTATTTTTGTCAGGTTAACACATATGTTTTTTAAAGGACGAAGTTAGCTCTTCTTGTTTAATCGTATTTAACCAACTTCAGTTTTAAAAAAATTACATGTATTAACCTGACAAAAATAGTAAAAAGTTTAAAGTTAATTAATTCTGAAAATAGCTTCGGGACCAAAGAAAATCTTTTTCTAGTGAGTGTATCTAGTGATCAATTAATTATTGCCCAATTTTCGTAATTTTTCATTTTTCTGGGCAGAATTTATTTACATTTTAAAATCGTGAAAATAAGCAAAGTGCCAGTTTTAATTGCTTGTTTTTTAACATTTATGAAGAAAAAAGGAAGAAAGTGTTAAGAAAAAGTAAAAGTTAATCACAGGTACTTTATATTTCATAAGGTTTTATTCAATTTAATGATTTCTATTTCTCACATTTAGTGAATGAAATTTGCAAAAATAGGTTATTTACCAGGTGAACTTTAAAATCATTTTTGCTTCCTCGTGAGGAAGCATTGTAGTCGATTAATTTATAAAATTTTTAAAAATCCTTTAAATAAATTTTCTTCTATATAGGACTATGTTATTTAAGCCCCTGAACAATTGTCCGAATGTATGAATGTGTGTGTGGGTGGATCCCGTTTTTTGTGAACACGATAACTCGAAGAGGTTTCAACAAATTCGGCTAAAAATTGCTAGGCATATATATCATAAAAATATCTCGAAATATCGAATTAAAAAATCTATAAATTTTTTTTTTAATTTTTTCAAAAAAATTTTTTTTAATTTAATATTGAAGTTAATATAAAATAAAATCATATTCTTTGCATCAAGACGAATCGATTGGTATATATGAAGTATAAATTGTATGAGAGTTTATAGAGTTAATGCCAATTAAAGCAGAAATTTAATATTATATAAATTACATATATTTTGTATTTGAATTTATGTAATTAAACATAATTAAAACCATAAATTCGCACTTTTATTAGAAATTCATTTCTTTCTTGAAAATCATGTTGCCTTATAATAAAATGTTACTCTTGACTTAAAAACAAACTAAAAATCTTCATTTCATCAAGACGAATCGATTGATGTATAATAAGAATATATTTTATTAGCATTAACAAAATTAAATAAAATGATAAAATTCACTTTATTATTAAATTTTTTTTTAAATTGTATTATTGTACAATAAAATTTTATTTTTTTATTTAAAAGAAATGAATTTGAATTTTGAAATGTTAGATTCTATTAGAAATTATTTAAAAATTAAATATATTTAATAATTATTATTTTGTTATATATTTCTGGCAAGTATTGTACATTTGTATTCTGTGAAAAAATCGTTTCTGAATTCTAAGTGATAATATATTTTTTAATTTTTATCTATTTAAAGTGCATAGCAATAATGAATGTAGATTATACTAATATTGTTCTTGTTGTGTAGTACAAGAAGCGTCTTTTGTTTCAAGAATCTATCAAGTTTAAATGAATTTGCATTTTGCAGTCATTATATTGGATTCTATAACAAAAGTATTTAGTGTGTTTAGTTGATCTAAATAAAATCGATTTACATTTTTCATCTGCAGCAGTCCATTTTACTATTGTGAAATGTAAGAAGAAATACAGTAAGCTATTTAAAATTATTATCTAATTGTAAATTAGCATTTAAACCTTTAACAATAAAATTTATACAATTTATTAACATTCATTTTCACAATGGGACATGATAGGAAACTGAGAACTTAGGTCTTAAATGCTTATTTTTTTTAAATCGGGTCACGTTTTGCTGCATAATATTATTTTTATAGCATATGCTATATAGCACCACTCATTGAAACGAAAGCATATGGTTTCATTTTCAAGAGCGCGCTTCCTTGAAGCAAACAACTTTTTATTTGATTTAAATTTACACGCATTTTCTTCAAATTTATCTATTAGGTGCTTCAAATGAATAATGTCAAAGAAACAATAAATTATTCTGTTGCTATATATAGATGAACTATAGAAACAATTTGTAGAATATCATTAATTTAACAGTACTGTACTTTTAATTTAAACAGTTTCATTTTTTCGTTTTAAGCAATATGCTGTTCGATTAATAAATGTGTCATTGAATCAATAACGGGAAATTCAATAGCATGGAGCTATTTGATTCAACAGCACTTTTTTCAGTGCAGATATTAACTGTTCATATCTAGACATTAAACCCGTGTGGAAAATGAAAATTGGTCCTAGCATGGTCCTACCTATTTTGCCCTGTTAATAGCTTGGACCTAAGTAGGCAGTGTAGTTTGGACCAACAATGGCTGATGACGCGATTTTAGCCTGGTCCTAACTTGGGAGCTTAGTTAGGACCAGTTTGTGGGTCCATTTTTGGACCTAGAAAGGACCATCTCAGAAAGTATTTTCTATTTCATTATAATTTTAATTAGTTTATAATATTTGTTACAGAAATAACCTAAATTTATAATAATAAGTATTAGTTTTAATTAATTATTATTTTTTTCAATTAAATGATGACCAAAAGCGAATTCATAAATAATGTTAGTACTTATATGCAGGGATTAATATATATTCCTCTAATATATACATTAAAAATTATAAAAAAAATTAGAAATTTGTTAATTAAATTACTTTACAGTATATATAATCTTTAAATTGCATACTTATACGAATATAATGCAGAAAAATCGGAATAAACGCAAACCTAAGAAGCAAGTAAAATCTAACGCACGCGGGAATCGAACCTATGACCTACGGACTACGAGACTAACGCCCTAACCACTATGCTAATGAAACTAGTTGAGATTAAAATTTTTATTGTCAGTGACTTGTTGACTTGCTTTTGATGATTCAATATAGTATTTATTGACACTAATACACCATAATAAATAAAAAAATAGTTTAACAACAACAAAAATAATAATAAAATAATATTCAAATATAAAAATTCAAAAATTAATATTTTTATATTATATCAAGAAAAAAATATCTATACATTTTCGTTCAAAACAGGTTTTTCATTGTTCTCAATCATTTTTAACATTAATTTGTTGGTCT
Source organism: Leptopilina myrica (nomen nudum) (assembly GCA_032872475.1). NCBI lineage: Eukaryota > Metazoa > Arthropoda > Insecta > Hymenoptera > Figitidae > Leptopilina > Leptopilina myrica (nomen nudum). The sequence goes on along the minus strand of CM065462.1, from coordinate 12,392,241 downwards.
AAAAAAATATTGGTCTTTTGGACTTGGAAATTTTTGCTAATTAATTAAGTGGGTGATCCACTTTTTAAAAAAAAGTCAAAAAATTTATGTTAAAAACACGTTTTTTATTGTTCCAAATCATTTTAAACAGTAATTTTTTGTTGCAAAAATTTTTTTTAATTTGGACTTAGAAATTTTTGCTAATGAAACTAGGAAGCCGAGGTAGGGCCTGGGTTGGACGTGGGTGGGTCAGCCCACATTCAAACTGCAATATCTTCTAGTGTTTAGCACCAACTTAAACGAAACTTAAAATCTGCGAACGAAATTAAAAATATATTTTACTAATTATAATTATATTGCAGTCTGTACCTGTTTTAATAAATAAATAAATGTTACTGTTTTATTAACTTTTGTTACAAATTACTTAAAAATTTGCAGTTTTTTTCTAATTTCGCGATTAGTAAAATATGAAGATAATTTATCATTTTAACAATTCAGTTATTTGTTTAAACAAATAAATGTTGTTATTTATTAACTCTTGATACAAAGTACCTAGAAACTTGCAGTTTTTCCTAATTTTGCAATAAACTAATTTAAAAAGTATGAAATAGAGATATTTTATAATTTTAACAATTCAGCATTTGATTAAACAAAAAATTGTTGTTATTTATTAACTCTTGAGACAATAAAGCGTCTAGACACTTGTGGTCTTTTAAAATTTTGAAATTAACTAATCTGAGTATTTACTTATTGCAAAATTTAAAAAAACTACTACTTTCTAGGTTGATTGTGTGAAAAGTTAGTAAATAACAATTATTTGTTTAAAGTTTTAAACAATTGCTGAATTAATAAATTAATAAATTAACTTTATTTTATAATATTTGTATAATTTTCTGATTTATGTCAAACAATAAATTGTTTAAAAAATATGATTATCAATTAATTTTATAAATATTAATTGAGAATAATATTTATCAATTTTTACATGTTTTTCCTGTATCAATTTTGACACTTTATTTTCCTAAAAAAATTTCTAAGTCACAACTGGATCTCCTAGTTAGTACCAAGTTAAGACCAGCCTAGGATATATAAAAAGGGGTTGCCAAGTTAGGTCCAAGCTAGGGCCAATAATCATTTTAGGCATAGCATGGTGATTTCTACACGGGAAGCTCAATATCCATTTTTTTCAGTGCTCAATAATTGCAATATGGATTATTTATTTGGACTCGGATTATTAGATTTCTCCTTCTTTAAAAATCGGAATAAATCGATTTATTAAGATGATATTTCAAGTATAAATAAATAAACACGCCATTTGATGTGATTTGTAAAAACTGTGCCTTTTCGTGTAAACGGTAAAAAGATGAAGAAAGTCAGACAATCGGTGAAGAAAGTATCTTTTCGGTAACACAATTTGTTTTTTACTTTGTCTGTAGGGAAGACCGGGGCGTAATGGATCACTTCAATTTATTCAAAAGTGGTAAATCAGAGTAATTTCAATTTCTGATCAAAATAATGTACTTGGCATACTGTAAGTTCGTACCAAGTTTCATTGTTATTAATTTATTATTGTTAAAAATATGGTAGAAAAAGTAATTTTGACGCTTGAAAGTAAATTTGTGATTTTTTGTTATATATTTTGTAAAATTACTTGTAAAAAATTTTTGTATATCAGGTTTTGAGCTTTAAACAATTTTTGTTTAATACTTACGGCATTGATAAAAAATAACAAAATTTTCAACAATCACCTCCGGGGCGTAATGGATCACTTTGCTTATTCTATAAAGAAAAACCTATTATATTTAAAATATTAATAAAATAATCTTGTCAAGTTTAATTTCTTGTAATTTATATATTAATAAGTACCAATGATAACCCTTTATTAAAAAAATAACTGGAGAATACATTTTTTAAGGAAATGGATTTCGCATTTCGCTATAACTTTTTAAAATTTGAAAATTGCATGAAAATGTTTAAAGTTTAAATAAATATGTTCCATTTTCAATATTCTTTGTTATAAATGTAGAATACAAACCAAAATAGGCAATATCGTGATAATATTTGATGATCTAAATTATAATTTCATTGCTGATCCATTACGCCCCGGCCCAAGGCGAAATTGCTCACCTTGCATTTCTCCAAAAACATTGTTCTAGAATAAAAAGTATAAGTGATATTAGGACGTACTTTTTTAATTGAAAGCTGAGATGTTAGGCTAAGTTTTCCAAATGATGAAATTTTTATTAAATCAAGAATGACGAAGTTAAGCAACAAAAAGTGAAAAGTGATCCATTACGGCCCGGTCTCCCCTATAATAACGAGATATTTTTTAACGGTTTACAAAGTTCTCTGCAATTTCTAAGCTATTTGCGTTAGTTATTAATTTTAGACTACGTGTTTCGTTTCTAACGCAATGCCGTATCGGAATATTGAAGATATCTTTGGGATGTCTTAGGAATAACCTCAAAATTCTGATGTTGTAAAAGAATTATGTAGTTTGTGACTTGAAAATGTTTTCTCTTTGAGACATAATCATCATTATACATGTAAATGCGTGCACGGAGAAAAAATTAGTATATCTTAGGTATTTTTTAGACCATTTATTGATAATTATTTGTTCTATTTCATGTTTAACAAGATGTCGTTATTATTTGGGTATTTGTAACGTAATAGTAGAGTAATAAGATTACAAAATATTACAATTTTAATATTTTATTCATATGTAGGATTTATAGTGCAAATTAATAATTTAGAAAAAAATAAATTAAAAGTTTTTTTTTAATAAACACTAAAAGTTTCAGAAGTGAGGTTAAGTAGTGAACAAAAGTTTACACGATTTCAGATTTTTTATTTAATTAAATGTTGAATAATATACGCTTATAGGTATCCAGTATAAAAGCAAAGATTAACAAACATTAAAAAAATTCTATTCTTTCGAATACCATTTGTGTCCAATGCTTCTGAATTCCGCGACAGTAATTGACAAGTTAAAAATTTCATCCTTTTGAATGATCATACAAAATAGTATAATAATAGAATACTAATATTGTTGACATTGTATAGAATGTTTAATTACTTTATAATAATATTTATGACTAGAGAAAAGAACTTTCTGCTTTTTTGAGAGGTCAAATTATGCTGAAAGAAATAGCTCAATTCTGCTGAAATTTGGCTTTAATTGGTTATCAATTTTGCTTTATATATGATACCCAGACAGCACGTAAGCTTGTAGCAACCTTGCCACGCAATATTGATAAGCTTGCACGGCAAGCTTGCCGTAAGCTTACCTCAAGCTTGAAATGTCCAACCTGTCACAAGGTTACACTGTAAGGTTACCCTAAGTTTGCCTCAATGTTGCTCAGTAAGATTGTCGTAAGGTTACTGCAAGATTGCCATAAGATTGCTGCAAGATTTCAAAAAAATTGCTGTAAATTTTAAAATCGAAAAATTTCTAAGTTTTTTAGCTTTTTTATATTTTTTATTGCTTAATACGCGTGTATACACTACCGGTCAAAATTGAGAGACCACCCATTTTCAGATGATTGAAAAACATTTTAAAACAAAAATTGTATGGAACCTAAAATTTTTATTTTTTATTTATTGAAAGATGTTAAAATTTTAAAGAGAACAAGATGTTTTAGAAGTCATTTGGCCAATATTTAATTTAGATATTTTTAAAAAATCGTCATTTTCAATGTTTTACAAAATTTTGAATATCTTCTAAAATAATGTACGCTTTTTAATGATCTTAGGCTTATTTTAAAGGTCATTTGTTACACTATAAAACTTACTTATAAGCATTAACGTGTAATTTTTTTTTTAAATGCAGGCCGTCAAACTTGGACCAAAAAAATTCAAAAAATTTGGAACAATTTTTCTGTACTAAAAACTATTCTAAAAAATATTTAAAACATCATATGGCGTAGATTTTTCAAGAAAATTTAATAAAAAAAATACGTTTGAATTTTAAAAATTATATTTCTATTAGTAAGAATGTTCCAAATTTTTTGAATTTTTTTGGTCCAAGTTTGACGGCCTGCATTTAAAAAAAAATTACACGTTAATGCCTATAAGTAAGTTTTATAGTGTGACAAATGACCTTTAAAATAAGCCTAAGATCATTAAAAAGCGTACATTATTTTAGAAGTTATTCAAATTTTTGAAAAACATTGAAAATGACGATTTTTTAAAAATATCTAAATTAAATATTGGCCAAATGACTTCTAAAACATCTTGTTCTCCTTAAAATTTTAACATCTTTCAATAAATAAAAATAAAAAAATTTTAGGTTCCATACAATTTTTGTTTTAAAATGTTTTTCAATCATCTGAAAATGGGTGGTCTCTCAATTTTGACCGGTAGTGTATATAAAACACAAAATTTTTGAAAATTGCAGCAACCTTTCATTGTAACAATACGGCAATCTTACTGAGCAACATTGAGGCAAACTTACGATAACCTTACAGTGTAACCTTGTGACAGGTGGGACATTTCAAGCTTGCCGTGCAAGCTTGGCAACATTGCGTGGCAAGCTTGCTACAAGCTTACGTGCTGTCTGGCTAGTTAAATATGAAGTAATTTGCTTGATTAAGCTAAAATTCATTAGATTTTATCTGTGATAACTGATTATGAAATAAGTGATAAATAATATGAAATAAGTTAATGTAATTTGTCTTTAAATTGGCTTAATAAATATTTGAAATTTAGATATTATAAAAATATTATTACTAAAACAAATAGTAATAAAATTAAAATATTTAGCAAATGAATACAGCGATTTTAATTAGGCATTTATGGTACACTGAAACCTCCGAACTTTAGACTTCCGAACATTAGACAGTGTTTACATCAAGTATGGGTGAGGCAAGGAGAGGGGTTGAGAGAATGTAATGGCGAATTTTAGGTTAGGATCAGTAGCGTAACTTTAAACTGTTCTTTTTTTGGCTTCATTTTTGGCGTGTAAAAATTAAAAAATTAATTGAAAATAAAAGTAAGTGACATTGGGTATTGAAAAGAAGAGTGAAATATTAAAGAAAGTAGATGAGGGATTAGATAAAAAAAACTGTAGACACCAGAACCAAGCAGTCTAAAGTTCGGAGGTTTCAGTGTAATTTATTATTATTATTATTATTATTATTATTCTATTAAAAAATATGTTTTATATGGTTTTTAGACGTTTTATGACATTTAAAAATTTTCGAGCAGAATTCTGCTTTTATGCTTTAGCAGAAAGTTCCTTTCTCTATTTATGGCTTTATTTGCTTTTTTAAAACAGAATAATTATTAAATTATAATTTAATAATTAACAGTGAGTGTTTAAAGGTCTCCCTAAAATTTCTAGGATATGATTTATTGTATAACAGAAACAGCCCTGACTCTTTTAAATGAAGTGAGATTGGCAAACAATCAATTTTTCAGCATGTTTTTCTCTAAACACAAATACTTCTTACAAAATCTACCAATGTACGTATCTTATATAATACAAAAATCCAAAAGATTGATTGGATCCATGCAGAAACATAGTTCCAATGCAAAGTTGAAAAGTGATTCGGATGGGATTAGGAAGCATTCAGAAAACAATTTTGTCTTTGTAGACATTAAGGGGATGTCAAAGTCGATGCGATTTTCCCATTGAAGCTCAATTCAAATATCCAATCGACTATGGAACCCCCTTAAAGACCAACGCACAATTGCTTCGCGAACGCAATGCATAGATTAAAAAAGAACAGAGATATAGTTGTGTCCTTTTCTAACTCATGCTCTGCGTTTGCGAATGACATTCGCGAAGCAGTTGTGCTTAGGCCTTAACAAATAGAAATGAATGGCATTCATTTCTAGACGAAACGTGGTTCTATACAGGGAGTAAGACTAAGGTGACTGCACTATTGCTATGGAAGTGAAACCATTCGTCGCATTGAAACTATACGTAAGAACGAAAATTATGGTTTTCGCGCATGCGCACATGTAATATATTTGTCTGTCTTTCTCACTAACCCAGACGACTGAGAAAATCATAACAAGCTACAAGTTGAGAAGGTTATGTTTAATGTTTGTGATTGTTGTGCGTTTCAGGAATATTATTAATAATAACTATTAATAAATTGAAAAAAACAAATTTAATAAATATATATGTGAATACAAAAATATATATTAAAGAGTATATATTTTTCAGTGGTAAGTAATATATTAATAATATAATTAAATATTTATATATGTTCAGAATAAATTTTTTTGGTATATAACTACACCCACATAGCACAACTTCTCACTGTAAGGTTACCTGAGACGACATCTGTAGGGCTTGTAAGGTTACCAAGTAAGAGTGTGGTAAACACGATGAAGTCTAAAAACTTCCGCTTTACTGTAAGCTTACACAGTAAAGTTACTATAAGCTTACACGGTAAGGCCACTGTAAGCTTACATGTAAGGTCATGGTAAGGTTATACTGTAAGGTTGTGGTAAGGTTATTATTAATTTGTAAGGTTGAGGTAAGGTTGTGGTAAGTTTACAAATTATGGAAAATATTAACAAAATAATTAATAATCTAATTAAAAAATAAATTTAAAAAAAAATTAAGTTTGTTGCTCTTCTAAACTTTGGAAACCTAACATGAAACAGAAAATTTTGAAAACAAATTTTGGGGCACTAGTAACCCTGGATCGACGAGCATAAATCTAACACTCTAACTGAGCTAAGTGGGGAACTGAGGAAGAGAAAATCAATTTTCCTTTTAAGGTGCACTAAGAAGAGAGCTAGTTCCTTAAAAGCAAAATTGTTCAGTTGAATCCTCAGTTCCCCACTTAGCTCACTTTGTTAGAGTGTTAGGTTTATGCGTGTCGATCCCGGGTTCGAATCCTAGTGCCCCAAAATTTGTTTTCAAAATTTTCTGTTTCATGTTAGGTTTCCAAAGTTTAGAAGAGCAACAAACTTAATTTTTTTCAAATTTATTTTTTAATTAGATTATTAATTATTTTGTTAATATTTTCCATAATTTGTAATCTTACCACAACCTTACAACTTAATAATAACCTTACCACAACCTTACAGTATAAACTTACAGTGACCTTACCGTGTAAGCTTACAGTGGCTTTACTGTGTAAGCTTACAGTAAGGCGGAAGTTTTTAGACTTCATCGTGTTTACCAAACTCTTACTTGGTAACCTTACAAGCCCTACAGATGTCGTATTAGGTAACCTTACAGTGAGAAGTTGTGCTATGTGGGCAAAGTGTTTTATTCTATGTGGAAACAATTGAAAAATTCGTAAATAAATAATATTTACGAATTTGTAATTTGCTTTAATTATATACTTTATAAATAAAAAAACTTTAAATGTCACATAAGTGAATAAAGTTAATTTATTCGTTTGTTGATCATCATTGTAATATTATGTTTTGCATCCTGGGATGCAACAAGCCATAATTTTGTAATTTTATTCTCATACAAGAAAAACACTGGAAAATAAAATAATAATTTTTTTTGAAATAATTCGTTCTATTACTTAAAATAATTTTATAAATCATAAATATTAAATGTAATGTAATTAAATCTAATAATTGTAAATATTATAATATTATTAAATTCTACCTACATATAAAATTCTGCTCCAACAAAATATTTTATTTTAAGAAACATGTGCCAAAACACAACCATAACCTTTTGATGTGTTTTTGTTTTCTCACGTGCATATATTTTACGATTTAAAAAGAGGGAAATATACGCATGTACTACGCATGCGCGCAGAGCATAAGGCTCCGGCTACACCTCTGCAGGCAGCCTGCCTGCCTGCAGGTTGTCATGGTAACGTACAAGAGTAAGAGAGTCAGTGACTTCAAACTTCTCCCTTACTCTCGTTGCTCCTGCCTGCGCAGGCAGGCAGCCTGCAGAGGTGTAGCCGCACCTTAAGTTTTGTCATTCTGCGAGTATACACGGAAAAAAGAATAGCACAAGAGATGCGCCAAACAGTAGGACAAGTCGTGTGCTTTAATTCAGCGCGTCTGGTGCGCCTTTTTGGAACAACAGACATACTTTTTGGGCACAGACGCTGTGCTTATAAAATGTACAAGCCTCAAAGCACAGCGCCTGCGCCGAACTAAGTATGCCTGCTGTTCCTAAAAGGCACACCAGACGCGCTAAAGTAAAGCACACGACTTGTCCTACTGTTTGGCGCATCTCTTGTGCTATTTTTTCCGTGTAGTTCCCCTACAGAAAAAGGTTTCATTTCTGAGAGACTTCACACAGTCAGTTCAGTCTCCTTAGTCTTACTCCCTGCTTCTAATTTCTATCATGGTATATAAAAGTATTGGACAGAAATGGCATTCAAAAGTAATGGATAATTTTTACTATACCATACAGAGTTTCAATTATTTCAATCCTTTTCAATTCCTTTCTTCCCACACAGCACCAAACTTTTCCTGAAAGTCGACAAGATATTGGCCCTCAAATAGGAGGGTCAGAGTAGAGGAGTTTTTTTTCTCCCTTATTTTCTGCAACATGTTTGTTTGTGACACTTATGAGATGACAGCTGAATGATTCGGGACTTCGGGTTATATTTAAAGTTTGAACTAGTTTTTTATCTGAAATTGGAAATATAAATGAAAAGTTAGTATGAAATAATAAATTCATAAGTAAATCATATTATTTTTAAATAAAAATTCATTCTTGCTGTCATTTCATTTCCAAAACATTGAGGTTATATTAATGTTTTTCTCCTTAGATAACGTGACCAAATAGTTAAAAAATTTTCCACTGTGAGCGTTGTAACCAGTAGAGAAAAAAACCGCACTACTCTGACCCCCATTTTGGTGTCAACTTTTTCCGCTATATACTATAGGAGTTTCATCTCCTTATCCTTCTTCATGGTGTAAATGTCCAAATGTCCACATAAACAGAATTTTAAATATCTACCTTCATTAAAAATTAAACTCCAAATATTTACTTCGGATCTTCAGTCAATATTGTATCAATATTGAATGAGATTTTTGCATAGTTATAAAAATTTCGTTTGATAATTATACACATATAAACAAATATTAACTGAATATCGCAAGTCAATATTTGGAGTTTAATTTTTGCTAAAAGTTGATGTTTAATGTTTTGTTTATGTGTATACATTTGAACATCCACGCAATCTCCCATGAACATCGCTACTTAATGTTTCTAACCTCGCTGAATGAGGGTCTGTCAAGTTTCAGCAAATCTTCGGTACTGTGTGGGTTCTTACTGGGATATATATTTATTTATAAATGTTATATATTAATGTCTTCTATTTACAATTCTACTAAATATTAAATTAATTTGTAATTTATATATTCATATTTATAATTTCAAAAGCCTTAATATTTGCAGTAAATATTTTACTTATATTTTTATTTTTTTTTATATTCAGTCAACTTTCGTGCTAAAATAACGACACAAAAGAGCATCAATAACACGACAAAATCATCAAAAAATTTCTACAAGATTTGACAGGTAATATTTTCCTGTGTAGAAAAAATATTAAAAATTATTTTATTTATCAAGTTTGTTTTAAAACAAATACTTACGACATTGTCTTTGAGGTTGGAGGCTTTTTCTCCTCCATGCTCCAACTGTTTTGGTCGCAATGATGAAAACGAAAATTAGTTCTTTGGCAGTAGATTCTGTATTATTTGTCACACTTAAAAAGTAAATTTTTTTACTCCTTTCTAAGTACACTTTTAATTTCACTTCTAATAGAAAATTTTGAATTGTCTTTATTTTCGATTAACTGTCTAAAAATTTAAATGTCCATGTTTTAGATTTTTAGAATATTCGCTTCTTATTTTAAATTAAACTTAAATAAGAATTTTTGTCTTTAAATTTATTAAGTAGTTGATTGTGTGGACGCTCATTTTTCAATTCCTTCTTTTTTATATTGAAAATATTTTTCATTTATTTTTCACAATTATTTAATTACTAATAAAAACTTTCATATAATTATTAATAAATGTAAATATTTTTTAATTTTGTAGTCAAAGTTTTTTAATTTTATACTTTTATTATTTTATTATTATTATTATTATTTATTTTTCCACTTTATTATACCCGTTAAATTTTTAAAAATTGAAAAAATCTTTTTTTTTGTTTTTATAAATGTTAACCAAAGTTATGTTAGAAAAAATATTAAAGGGCATTTAATAATTTCGATAATTCGGTAAAAATTACTCAGTTAAATTAATTTTAATGAATTGTTTTTAAACCAGAACAATTTAAAAAGAATTTACGAGAAGAGGGGAAAGGGTCACTCTTTAAAAAGAAGCCTTTTTTAAAATCAGTGCTGAAATACTAGAGCAGCACCTCCTCGTGTTGCTGTTAAGATGATCGTTATTTTCAAGTTTTTTTCGAGACACCCCACTTAGACGTGGCCGGAAATTGTCAACGAAGTGCATGACACTGTATCGCGATGACACTGGTCGTTGCTGAGAACAGCCGTGGGAGTTTTTTTCTGTCATAAAACGAGGGTTTATCGAAAAAAAATCGTCGCGTGCAGTAGCAACGAGACACAAAGTAACCCTTTCCTTGGCACTTCATATCTCGCCAATCCCCCAAAAAAGTCGATCGAAACTCCACTCTCGTCGTCGCTACAGAATACAGCTTTACCCAGTTTTTGAGCTTGCGCATCACAATTCGCGCCAATTTATAACATACAAACCATCCGTATTGTTTACAGCACAACGAAAAGAATAAAGAAAAAATGTTTAAAAACACATGATTTTTGACCTAACTGAAATTTAAAATAAAACCAAAACCAATCAAAAAGTTACAATGAGAAATTATCACTAATAAACAAAGCTTCCTATGAGGAAATAATAATAATAATCCGAAAATTCTATTATAATTATAATATATATTTAACTTTAATTTTAAAAATTATATTATGTTAAGAGATGAAAAATAATAAATGATTTATCTTTTATTCAGCGCAATAATTATAAGTTCAGTATATGAAGTATTACTTCTGAACTGCCCTCTAAATCTGAAACAGCGATAAGTATACAACTGATTCCAATTAGCGTATATACGCTGCGAATTAGTGAAATTTCGCTAAAAAATCAGTGAAATTTCACTAATTAATTAGCGTATATACGCTTTTTGGAATTAGTTGTATACTTATCGCTGTGAAACAGTGAAATTTCGCTTATTCAAATTTAGAGAGTGACCCAGAAAAAAAGAAAGTTCTTGGATTTTCTTTATACTTCAGAAATATGTTTACTCTAGTAGGTACTAGTTAATGTATAAATTTATAGGTCAAGAGGGTGAGGAGTTGAAATTTCGGCTTGAACTCGAACATGCGTCCTTTAAACATTTATAGTTTTTACTTTAATTATTTTATTAAGAAAAGTGAATAGTGGTTTTGAAAGATTTTTTTGCACTTTTAAAATGTTTTATTGATTTAAAAAAAAGTTTTTTATTTAAAAACTTTCAAAATAAATCCTATTTTGCAAATATTTGCAATAGCACCGATGCTATTGAATTTAATTTTTTTGAAGCAATAATTTCTGTATTGAATTAAGAAAATATTTGTTAAAATATAATAATTCATACTTTAGAACTAGAAGCATAATGTTGTCTAATAAAACATGTAAAATAAAACATGCTTTTGTTATTACAAACTATGTATTCAAATACGTTCAAAAGCAGATGCTATAAAATTGACAGCACCATGCTATAAAATTTACAGTACCGTGCTATAAAATTGACAGTACCGTGCAGTATAATTGTAGTCATACTTATTTGAGTTAAAAGCATTAGGTATTTTCTTATTCAACTTAAGATAATTCATTAATTGATATTTTAGTAAATCATCTGTTTTAATTTGCAAAATTTCATGTTAATGTTTTGGAAATACTTGAAAGAGGAATTTGAAATTTAAATTTTCCTAGGAATATATCTTTGTTTTGTGATTGGTTAGTAAATATACACTATACACACTTGAAATATTAATTGTTTCTCTCACAAGCGGTCATAGTTTCATCATTTTTGTACATAAGGAAATTCAAATCAACATCATTTAAATGTATTATGATGTGTATAATGTATGTATGTGTGTATAATGTTAAATAGTATGTTAAGTATATGCAGGGTGGCCACTATTTTTAAATTTTTCGTCTCCCGGTCCTCCCGGTGAAAATGAGCTGTTTCTCCCGGTTTTTAATTATAATTCTACTGTGAGCAGAACATTACCTTTATGTAATATGTAGTTGTAAATGATATAAATTCGGCCAAAAACACTAAAAACAGGGCTCGGATCGTCTTTAAAACTAAAAAAAAGTATCTTTAGTCGCATAAATTCACAACAAAAGTCACGAAAAGTCGCATAAAATTTTCGAAAAAGTCGGAAAAAAGTCGAATGAAATTTTAGGAAAAAAACGCCGAAAAGGAAACAGAAAATTGTAAAAAAATCACATTTCTCGCTAACACATATACTTTAACATCAAACAATCTGGAATAATATTTAATAAAATTTAATAAAATTTAATAAAATTTAATAAAATTTAATAAAATTAATGCATGGCAAAATTTTAATTAGGTATTTTTAACATTTTATTTAATGCTATTCAAAATTTCAATTATTTTTATAAATAATAAAATTCTTTTCCAAAATTCGATTATTTAAAAAAATTCAATAAAATGCCTGTCATAATTTCAATTATCTTTTTAAATAACTAGCTGTCGTACCCGTCTTCGACGGGTTTTATTTTTTTCAAATACATTCAATAGTGTGTCTACCAGTCTCCAAAATGGGAAATAGTGGGGAATTTAATTCGACCGGAAAAAATAATAAGTAGCTACCATCAACTATTTCATTAGAAAAATATTACTATTTTAAATCAGTGATACATACATTAAAATTTATAAGATTATTTCTGGAATCCTTTATGTGAATAACAACTATTTATGCTAAAATTTTGAAGTTCGAAGCAATGTGCAGACAGGCATCTGATTTTGTTGATAAGTATTAAATAAAAATATTAATTGAATATTAATTGGAGCTAATAATTATAATTTTTTCGTTTTTTAAAATTTTTCGAAAACATTTTTATACTTACATCTTAGATATGGAATAGTATTTTTTGCAAAATTATGCTAAAATGTGACTAAATGACGTATAAAACTTAATTATAGAGCATTTAACAGCAATACATTAAAAAATGTAAAATTTAAAAAATTTCGATATTTTGAAAACATTTTTATATTTACATTTAAATTAAAGGACACAATTTTTTGAAAAATTATGCTAAAATTTGACTAAATAACATGTAACAATTAATTATAGATCATTTAAAAGCAATTCATTAAAAAATATAAAATTTGAAAAATTTCGATTTTAAAAATTTTTTGAAAACATTTTTATACTTACATCTTGGTTAAAAGGCATTATTTTTGGCAAAATTATTATAAATAATGACTAAAAACATGTTATACTCAATTATAGAAAGTTTAAAAGCATTTTTTTTAAATGTAAAATTTGAAAATTTTTGATTTTTTAATTTTTTTTTTAAATTGAACATCTCCAGTTCTAATTAATATTTTTCAAATATGTTAATTTATAAACCTTCCTTGGCCTAAGGTCTAACATTCTGCCAAATTTAGTTCAAATCGGTAGAAGCGTTTTTGTGTTATTAGGGAACAAAGCTTCTGTGACAGACATACATACATACACACATACACACATACATACATACATACATACATTAAAAATTTTACGACTATTTCTGGAATCCTTTATGTCAATAACAACTGTTTATGCTAAAAGTTTTAAGTTTTAAGCAATGTACAGACAGACGTCTGATTTTATTAATAAGGATAAAATTCTTCTCTGAAATTAATTTATTTTCAAAAATAATAAAATTCTTCGCAAAAATTCAATTACATTCAAAAATTTTATTTAAATTTCTCGTCAAAATGTTATAAATAATAAAATTCATCATGGAAATTCAATTATTTTCAAAAGTAATAAAATACTCCGCAGAATTTCAATTATTTTCAAATTTTTTTAATTTCTCGTCAAATTACCATTATCTTCAAAAAATAAGAAATTTCATCATGGAAATTTAATTATTTTCAAAAGTTCAGATAACATACTTAGCAGAAATTCAATTATTTTCAAAACTTTTTTTAAATTTTCAAAATTTCAATTATCTTTGTAAATATCAAAATTCTTCTTCAAAATTCAATTACTTTTAAACATTTTGAAAAAAAATCTGTTCAAAATTTCAATTATCATTATAAATAATAAAAATCTTCTCTGAAGATATTTATGAAAATATGATGTCTACACACACACGGAATGATATTTTTTTAAATTGTCATTTTTGAACTCCTGAGGTCAAATAACATCCACTGTAGCACAAAATGTTCCAGTAACATTGGCAACATTGAGGCAATACTTGGTAATGTTGAGGCAATGTTCTCAATATTGCTGTAATATAATGTGCTACTGAGGATAAAGAATTATATTGCAAGAAGTAAAGTTAAAGCTAATTAAATTGAAAACTCTTGTCATTTAGATAATAAAACATTAATAAAAACTTTATAGAAATTCATTACTGCGATAAGCAATTTCGTTCTTAAATATATAAATTAATTATTGATATTTGTTAAATAAATGATCATGAGAAGGTAGCAATTGAATAAAAAAATCCAATGTGTTTCGTCAATAGTGCGACGTTTCGTTGGCTAAGGTTTGCCAACCTAAGATATGTTATTGTTTTGTGGTTATAGACATGAGTCTATACGTCTGAGAAGAGGAAAAAACGTTTTATTTAGAGTGAGAATATCTTCCTTTCTGTTAATAGTGGAACGATTTGTTTTTATATGGATCATTTCAGATATTCGTCGTTTTATAAAATTTTGTTCATTATCTAAAACCTTAACATTTTCCTAATCAAAATCATGATTGAAATTAGTACGATGTCGGTAGACTACAGAGTTGTCATTCACTTTTTTGTGTTCGTTTATGCGAGTTAGTAAAGATCGTTTCGTCTCGCCAATATATGTTGCTGGGCAGTTTTTACAATCAAATTTATATACAATATTTATTCTATCCCATTTTTTCGTCGAATCTTTACCTAGTTTGATGATAGAACTGGAATTTTTGTTTATAAGACGGATAGAAATACAGTTGAATTCCTTGAGAATATTTGACAACTTGAACAAAACATTTTTCATTAAAAGGCAAAGGAACTTTTGGAAGTTGGCTGTATATATCAGTTTGGTTATTATTATTATTATTATTATTTTTTTGCTTAGGGAATTTTGGAAAATCTGCCTACAGATACCTTGGATTCCGCACTCCAAGGTTATGTGGGGTTGATATAATAAAACAAAAGAAAATAAAGAAAAAATAAATAAATAATATAGTAAATTTAGAATACTGGCGACCTACTGCCAGCCCGACCCACTAAAACCCGTAACCCTTCTTTTGGAGCCCTTTACCTTTACTTTAGCCTTCGAGGGTGGCGCTCCAACTCTGTCGCTGCTGCGACTTTGTTCTTTACCTGCGGTTCTCCTGCGTCAATAGTTAAAAAATTCAAAACTATTTCAATATAAAAGCGGAATTAACAGCACAACAAAAGTAAAAAAAACAAATGTTAAAATAATTTAGAAGGTCAATAGATAAAATATTAAACGGGTCTAAAACAGAAACATATAAAATTAACAGATATATAATGTCAAAAAGTAAAAATTGTATAAGGACAAATAAAACACAAAATCAATTAGAAGTGTATAAGGACAAATAAAACACAAAATAAATTAAAAGTGTATAAGGAAAAATAAAAATAACAAAATAAATTAAAATTGTAAAAGAACAAATAAATCACAAAATAAATTAATAAAAAACAAACAAACAAATTAAAAGCTGTTTAAATTACGCTTTTTGGCGGCCGTCGAGATCCTTTCTCGACATAACCAAGATTATAAAGTTCTCGACATGCCGCCAATTTTCTTCTGACTGGGTCTTCAGCGATACCATGTTCTCTGGTGTAACTTGACTGCTTACACCTTCGAACATGGCCTGCCTCTCCAAGTCCCATTTTCTGCATGAGAAGAGGGTGTGCTCTGCGTTGTCAACGGGGAACTGGCAGTACGCACACACCTCATCCTCGCGTAATTTAAAGCGACACAGGTACGAGTTAAAACACCCGTGACCAGTGAGCGCCTGCGTCGTATAATAGGAAACCTGACCGTGTTTCCTATTTATCCAGGTGGCGAGTGCCGGGATAAGGCGATAAGTCCGTCGACCTTTTTCCTCACCATCCCATCTTTCTTGCCATCTTTCTATAAGCCTGTGCCTCGCTTCTTTGGGTATCAGGCCCTTGTTTGGTCTTATTTCCTCATCCTGGAAAATTCTTTCTTTAGAAAAGAGAAACATTTCTTCCCTTTCCCTCGCCAAAAGATCTGCTGGCGGGACACTTGCAAGGACCTGCACAGCACTCGTAGATACCGTCTTATATGCAGAGATGATACGCGTAGTTATCGATCTCTGCGCTGACAGTAACATTTCACAGATGGTCAAACATCTTTTACTCCTCAGGGATGGGGCCCACGCTGGTGCTGCATAGAGCATTTTAGCGTGGGCGACACTCGCCACCAGTCTTCTTTTTTGTTCACGGGGTCCGCCTACATTTGGCATTAACCGTGAAAGATTAGCCGCACACTCATAACCACGTCTGTCTGTGACAAGCAGTGCCTCGGTCTTTTCCAGGGCCATTTCTAGACCTCTGGTATCCAGCCAGCTTTTTGCTCGTCGCAGACATTCGTTCACCAATGTCCCAAGAGCCTTCTCGCTTTCGGCAGTGCACACGAACAACGCGTCATCCGCAAAGTCGATGATCACGGCACCTTCAGGCAGATCCATCCGCAGGAAGTCATCGTAAGATACATTCCATATAAATGGACCCACCCTCGAGCCTTGAGGAGCCCCACGTTGCATCTCCTCCTTAAGAGTGCAGGTGTCTCCCTCATATATGACCCACCTGTCGCTTAGATAATTATCCATTATCCACAACAAGTAGGGCGGCATGTTCTTCTTTTTCATCGACTCGATGAGATCCTTCCATCTTGCGGAATTAAACGCGTTGCGTATGTCAATAGCTACCAACGCGCAGAAGCTCTTCTTTTTATCTGGTCCCAATTTGTTTTTTCCTGCTTTGGCTATGTCTACTACTACCTGGATGGCATCAACTGTAGACTTGCCTTGACGGAAACCAAATTGGTGATCGGATAGACGATTCTCTTCGGTCAAGTGACTTTGCATTCTCTGCAGAACCATATCCTCTAGAAGTTTCCCCATCGTATCTAGCAGGCATATAGGCCTGTATGATGAAACCTTATCTAGAGGTTTTTCACCTTTTCTTAGGAGGACTAACCTCTGTCGCTTCCAGTCGCGGAAGAACTCTCCTCTCTCAAGGCAAAGATTGAAGCATCGAAGCAGAATCTGGGGTGAAGTGTCGATAACCAACTTTAGGATCTCGTTACTTATCCCATCGATTCCAGGCGCCTTGCCTGTTTTCAATCTTTTGCCTGCTTTTTGTAGTTCACTAAGTGTGAAGAGTTCTTCCTCTTCGACTTTGCAAAAACTCCAGTCCCTTCTAAGGTATGGTTCCGCAGTAGGAAACAAAGAATTTATTATCTTTCTGACCCAATCGGGATTGTCCAGGCCAGGGGTCTTTTGCCTCGTCGCTAATTTCTTAGTAACGATTTTAAAAGCCAGACCCCATGGGTCCTTATTGACTTCCTCGATAAGGTCCTTCCAGCTACGGCGTCGCGAATTGCGGATCTCTTTCTTGAGGTTCTTTTTCGCCTCCTTGAAAGCCTCTTTCAGCAAGGGATCTCCCTTAGATCAAGTATATGTCCTTCTTGCTTTGAGGCATTCCTTCCTCAAGGAGGCTAGCCCCTCTGACCACCAGTGCAAGGATTTTCTTACGGGAATGGCGCCTTTGCGTGGCATAGACGCATTGCAAGCGGTGACTATCATGTTCCTCACCGCTCGAACCTCCCCATCCAGACTGCTCGGCCTCTTCACCCAGCCTAAGTCCTCAATTAAAAGGGCTTCTCTTAGGGACCGGCCGAACTTTTCCTTGTCGAGTCTCTTTATATTCCACGAGGAGGTTTTGCGACTAGGAACATCCTGTCTTTTTCCTCCTCGTGTGTCTCCCATCAAGACTGAGAACTCAATGTACTGGTGGTCACTTGCGTTATATTCTTCAGAGACCCGCCAGTCGCTTATGCGGCTAAATAGTTTAGACGATGCGATCGTAAAATCTATAATTGATCCTATCGCACCTCGTCTAAAAGTCCATGTATTACCTCGGTTTACAGCCAATAAGTCGTTTCTGGAGATCATTTCTCCAATACGAATTCCTCTCTTGTCGAGTCTCGTCTCACCCCACTCTGACGACTTTGCGTTAAAATCGCCAGTGATGATGACATCCAGCCTGGATTCTGTGAGGCTCGCTTCTAGGTCTTCGATATTGGCTTCGAAGTTTGTCAGTGGGTCGTTGGGTGAGAAGTAGCAGCTATACAGACGTTTATTAGCCATCTCTATCCACACGAACCCACTGCTCGTCTCCAGAAACTTGTCAACCTGCAATTCTGGGTTGCACAGCTTTATGGCGGCTCTCTTCGCCTTATCCTGATACCAAGGGGTGAGGTCGCTTCCTTGATACTGCTCACTGCAGAACAGGATATCGACCTCATTTTCCCTTGCTGTTTGCATTAGGAGCAACTGTGCATCCTTACTTGTATGCAGGTTGACCTGCAAAAATTTTAAGGATTTGCCCTTTTAATCTTTTGCAGTTTTTCCCTGTAAACCGGGCAGGCTCTCTTACCGGACTCGTGATCCGTTTCCGGCTTCCCCAGGTCCAAGCAAGTAAGGCACTTCGGCTTATCGTTACAGCTCTTCGCGAGGTGTCTCTCTCCGCCGCATCTCCGACAGTTTTTACTTCTGTCGGGGCCTTTGCAGGATAGAGTTCTGTGTCCGTAACCTAGGCACTTTTGGCACCTAGCTACTTCAACATGCTCGCGAATTGGAGCATTTATCCAGCCGACTTTTATTTTACCAAACTTTAACAGAGTGTTACTTTCTGCCTCTGTCAGACGTACCAGAGCAACCTTAGTTCCTCTGTACCGCGGCAAAAGTCGACATTCCATTGTCAGGTTGGGTTTACCCAGTTTTTCTCTCAGTGCTGAAGTCACCTCATCCTCTGTGGTGGCTTCATCCAAGTCCTTAATCTCTAGAGACCTTTTATTTATTAGAGGTGTGTCCTCAGCCTTGCCATGCAGGGCCGAAGACAGTGCATCTGCAAATTTTAAGATCTCTCCACCCTTTTTCACTATCACGAGAACCTCCTTTTTTAAAGTTCTCCTGATTTTCCGGATCACGGTACCCGTATCTTCTGGGTTTACCTTCGCTTTTATCAGCGGCAAGATACCCTCATACAAACTTGGGGCTCTTGCCGTGATTTTAACGGCTTCCGTGCTCCTTAGCTTCAAAGGGGGCTTCGGAAACTCTTTTTTCTCACCTGAGGGCTTCTCTTTTGGGGCCCGTTTCTTTTTCTTCTTAACAACTTTGAAGCCGTCCCCATTGTCCGCTCCGTCCTTCGAGACGGTCTCAGCATACGACTTGCCAGGACTATTTGAGGCCCCAAAATCCGTGGGGCCTGCGGCGGTGTTTCAAGAGACACCGTCGGGAGTATTGTCCCCTTTCGGGGTTCCTCCTTGGGGTAATTCATTATTATTATGATTCATAATCATATTTTTTTTTTGGTTTTAGAATCAGGGGACCACCCTGTTGATTGTCCTTTAGTGAAAAGCCCCGCCACCACGGCAAGGTCTACCGAACATATCCAAGATGCCAGTCGTGTCTGGCAGCGAACCCACTTCTCCCAACTTATCAAAGAAATTATTATTATTATTATTATTATTATTATTATTATTATTGGTGTCTACTCAGTGATCATGACCTGAAGTTTACTTCTTGTCCTCTGTGAGAGATGCATCGTCCTCCGAGGTCCGAGTTTCTTAGCTCACCTGACACTGGATAGCACAGACGTCGCATCAATGCCTTGGCAATGCTATAACGTCTGTGTAACCAATGGAGGCGGTCCTGGGTCCACCCTGGCGAGGTGGTATGTACCCAGGTAACGCTCGACCAACCCACGTTACGGGTCACACACACAAAAACACTTACACTTTCATACACTTTTACACTTGCATATAAGCCTCACACAATTTCACACACTCATACTAACCTCCGCGCACCCTGCCTCGCGGGGCAGTTCATTGCGGAGACCTTTCACAACACTCTCATTTACCATTTTTTTTGTCACACTTATATGCAAGACTGGTTTAGGACCTAAGGGAAGGAAGCCCGACATAAAATACGATAATGGAATTTTTAAACAAAACGAAAGATAAATTACCACCACAGGGTGTCGGAAGCCCAGGGTCGGCGCTGGGAAGGGGTGCAAATGCAGGCCCCACCACGTCGTCATCGAACGACTGCAACAAAGGCAACAAAGGAAACATGACAACGGTGGATCACTTGGCTGGTGTCAATGTTAATGCATCAAGTGGAACGAGCGATATTTTTGAGGACTTCTTCGAAAATGTCAGAAAGAAGGAAGATGGAGAGATTGCCAAAATAAAGGGTGTTCTCGATAAAATGAAAAGCGCAACATTGAGGCAAACTAACGTCAGTAAAGACATAAAAGTTGGTCTAACTGAGATTGAAGAATCTATAGATGTTCTGGAATATGAGAGAAAGAAGTGGAATGTAGGGAAGCTAAAACAGAAAGAATCAATTGTGCAATTACAAAAAGCTCTCCCTACGACACTGACGAATGCTAATAAGAGAGATTTATCTGTTAGCCCAGAGGAGGTAAGCCGGATCATGAAGAAAACACGAATCTCACAGACCAAGCGAGAAGAATGGCAAGAAGTCAAATATAGAGGGAAGTCTACTGACAAAAACAGCTCCAAAACCAGGAAAGCAGATTCCCAAAAAGATGTGAACAGTAAACCTAGAGTTAAAATGCGAACGCAGGCGATTCTCGTGAAATCTGAAGTAGGAAAATCCTTTGCAGAGGTTCTTAAAGTTGTTAGAGAAAACGTTAAACCACAAGATTTCGGTGCAGAATTTAAATCTATACGAAGTACAAAAACCGGAGATGTCCTCCTCGAACTGACAAGCACCTCTCAGGAAGGAAGGAATAGTCTTACGGCTGCAATAGAATCGGTACTGGGTGAGGAAGGTAATGTTCGAGCTCTTGTCCCAAAAGTGTCTTTGGAAATAAGGGATATGGACAGTTATACGTCACTAGAAGAGGTAGAATCTGCTATCAAAAAGAATGTGGAAGGGTACCAAGGAATCATGAACATAAAACTGACGAAACCAAATAGAATGGAACAACGAAAAGCTCTAGTAACACTAGAACAAGAAGCAGCTATGAAACTCCTGAAAAACAACCACATCAAAGTTGGATGGGTGAACTGCAGAATAAGGCAGTATGATCGTGTAATACGATGTTTTAATTGTCTAGGATTTGGACATGCAAAAACGGAATGCAAAGGACCAGACAGAAGCAATATGTGCTACAGATGCGGAAAAGAAGATCACAAGATTGCAAGTTGCACATTTGATCCATACTGCTTTTTATGTGAAGACGCTGAACCAACTGACACAAAACATATCGCGGGTACCTACCTCTGCAAAGTATACCGAGATATTAAAGGAAAATTAAAACAGCCGCTCTAAATATACTCCAGGGCAATATGAATAGGAGCAAAACTGCTCATTACCTACTGGATCAAATAACCCGTGAACAAAATGCTGATATTCTTATTATCAGTGAACAGTATAACAAGATCTGGAAGTGGAAATGGCTTTGTGTGGATCCAAAGTCAAAACATTACGTATGTGAGTTGTTATCTTACTCCTAACGAAAAGATTAGCGATTTTCAAACAAAACTAGATGATTTAGAAGACACGCTGCGCGATATTGAAGGAGAGATACTATTAGCGGGAGATTTTAATGCCAGCGCAATAGAATGGGGTGAAATAAGGTCTAACTCTAGAGGAAAGCGAGTTATCAATATGGTGGCCAGACTCGATCTAGTAATAATGAATACGGGAACGTCAACTACGTTTAGAAGACCAGGAAATAGACAGACAATAATCGATATCACATTTGCAACGCAAAAGCTGGCCACGCAGGTGAAAAGATGGACTGTGACAGAATTTTTCTCAGCTAGTGATCATCAATATATCGCTTTTAGCATACAAAGTAAGATAACTAAATCTGTCAATAGTGAAAAAGGAAATCGCAGAATTATGTGGAATGTCAATAAGATTGATCAAGAGAAATTGACAGGGTATCTGGATACTCGAGCATCTAACATAAAACTAGATATGGAACACACCACGTCGCCTGCAGAAGCTAAAATATTAGTAAGACGTACTATGAAACTCATCCGAGACGCATGTGAAGTAGCCGTGAAAAAGAGAAACACACGAATAAAGAAGAAACCTGCCTATTGGTGGAATAGCGATATTTCTAATCTTAGGAAAAATTGCCTAAAACTTAGAAGAGTAGCCCAGAGAGCAAAGAAGAACGATCAAAACTTACAAGAAAAGGCTGAAAGATATAAAGGAGCAAAAAAAGATCTCTGTCGTGCCATTGCTAACAGCAAACAAGAATGCTGGAAAAAGCTTATACAAGACGTTGATAGAGATCCCTGGGGACTCGGATATAAGATAGTTACTCGAAAACTACGAGGATTTGCAGGTAGCCTTTTAATGGACACTGAAACAATCACGAATATTGTAGACACACTCTTTCCAACTCATCCGACAGTATCATATAAACATGCTCTCACGGATTTGGAGGAAACTGAATTCTTCTCGATGGAAGAACTTTCGACGGCGATAAAGTCCTTGAAATCAAAGAAAGCTCCTGGACCAGACGGTTTTCCATCTGAAATTCTAAAAGCTGTGGCAATAAATAACTCTGATTTGCTGCTTAGCATGTACAATGCTTGCTTGAGGAATGGGATATTCTATTCAAAGTGGAAAGAAGCCAAACTTGTGCTAATAAACAAGGGTAAAGGACCAGAGAACCAACCTAGTTCCTACAGACCGTTGTGCATGCTGGACACTGCAGGAAAACTCCTAGAGAGAATGCTGAGAACTCGCATTCAAAAAGCAGTAAAAGAAGCTGGTGACCTAGCAGAACGGCAATATGGTTTTAGAAAGGGCCGTTCAACTATAGACGCTGTTAATGAGGTATTATCTGCGGCGAAAGTCATCGAGAGGGAAAATCATCACTCCAGACCAATTTGTCTTTTGGTGACTCTTGATGTCAAGAATGCATTTAATTCAGTGAGATGGACAGATGCAATTAAAACAATGGAAACAGATTTTGCTCTCCCGAGAAACCTTCTTCGAATAATGAAGAACTATTTGAAGGATAGATATCTTATCTATGATACACCAGATGGACAGAAGAAGAAGGAACTTACAGCCGGGGTAGCACAAGGATCTGTGCTTGGTGCTGATATTTGGAATATGTCATACGATGGCATACTGCGGATGAATATGCCTGAAGGAACGTTTCTAAATGGGTATGCAGATGACATTGCTGCTATTATTATAGCAAAGGACCTAGATTTAGCTCAAATGAAACTGAATCAGATGATGCGACGGATACGCTCCTGGATGAAGGATCGTGGTTTAGAGCTAGCTGTATCGAAAACCGAGATATGTCTTATAACGAGAAAAAGATTAATCTATCCTACTGTTATGTACATAGATGACACTGTAATAAAAGTCAAAACAGCTATAAAATATGTGGGAGTTATGATTGACAGAAAACTAACTTTCTGGGATCAAATTAATAATGCAACCAAAAAAAGCTGCAGAGGTAACTTCTTCGCTAAGCAGATTAATGACTAACACCAATGGCTCATTACCAAGTAAGAGACGCCTTCTCTTACGTACTGCTGAGGCTATCATGCTATACGCTAGTGAAACCTGGGTGGATAGCTTAAAGTATGAAAAGAACAGAAAGTCTATGGCATCAGTGCAAAGAGCAGGAGCTCTACGAGTAGCCTGTGCTTATAGAACCGTGTCGGAACCTGCAATTATGGTGATAGCTGGAACGATACCAATCGAAATGATTAGTAAAGAAAGACAGATGGTCTATCAAATGAAAACAACTCATAAGAAAATCTGCGCAAAAAAAATAGCTAGGGCTAAGACTATGAGCGAATGGCAAAAGAGATGGGATGAAGAGACAAGAGGCAGTTGGACAGCCCGCATAATAAAGGAAATACCTATTTGGATTAATAGAAAATATGGCGAGATAAATTATTTTATAACGCAACTCCTAACAGATCATGGCTTATTCAGCAAGTATCTGTATAGAATGAAAAAAATTTCGAGTGAAAACTGCATCTATTGCCAAAATACTAGAGATGACGCAAATCATACTTTTTTTGAATGCAAGAGATGGGAAGATGAGAGAAATCTAGTTGAAGAAACTGTCGGATCAATTACTCCAGATAATATATTGACTCTAATGATTAAATGCAGAAAATTTTGGGATGAAATAGCAATATATGTAGAGACTGTCCTCCGACGAAAGAAGAGGGACTTCGATAAATTAAAAAAGGGAAAAACAATTTTAACTTGAGTACGACAAAAAACAAGAGCCTAATCTTGACTACAGACCTAGACAAATAGAACGACATCCAAGAAGGAAACTGACAGAGAGCTGATGTACGGCTAACAGTCGCCTATGAACCCGACTTCTGATGGAATGCGAAAGCGGTGCCGGAAGTTTTTGTGAGGCGAAGAGGAAATAAGGGACGTTTTTTTTACAGGACTCATTATGACATTACAGTGTACTGATGTATAATTCTCTGTATTTTTTACCGTTTCCCTTAATAAATTACAAAAATAAAAAAAAAATTATTATTATTATTAAGGTCGGAAAATTTTATTTTGTTAGTACGAATTTTGATATGTTTTTCAATAAAATCAGAAGAATAATTATTGTTTTTTAAAATATTTTTAATTTTTTTCAAATTGTCAAAATGGAATTTTTTTATTAGACAGTGAAATCGCTCTATCCACCAGATTATATACAATATTCTTTTTTTGTTGAACTGGATGATCTGAGAGGTAATTAATGAGTCTATCCGATGAGGTCGGTTTTTGGTACCAATTTGTGATAATTTTATTGTTGTCTCTGATAAGCTTTAAATCCAGGAAGTTAATAGAATTTTTTTGTTCTTTTTCAACAGTAAATTGTAGTTTTTGGTTATAAGAGTTAAAGGTGTCAATAACTAGGTTAACATGTTCTTTTTTAATAGCCAAAATTGTGTCATCTACGTATCTAAAGTAGAAAAGTGGAACAAAATTGTGTTTTTCTTTTAATACTTTTAAACATTCGGTTTCTAGATCATCCATAACAATATCTGAGACGAAAGATGAAATTGGAGAACCCATCGGTGTTCCATATATTTGTCTGTAGAATTTCCCGTCAAACGAAAAATATGTGTTATTAAATACAAATTTGGTGAAGTCAATAATATTTGGAAATGGAATTTTACATTTTTTAATTATACAGTTTATACGTCGATCTAAGCTCTGTATGACTAGTTCACAAGACACATTTGTAAACATGGAACTTACGTTAAGAGAGATAAAAGTATAGCTGTCGTTCATAATAACATTGTCTATTTTCTTTTTGAGTTCTAAGCTACTGTTAATGTGTGATCGAGGAAAAGTGATACAGTTTTTTAAAGAATTGTATAGAATTTTTGCGAGGAGATGGGTAGGACTCTTTATTAAGGAGATAATAGGACGGAGTGGAATATTTTCTTTATGTATTTTTGGAAGTCCATAAGCTTAAGCTAAAACAGTGTCAGTCAAAGTTAATTGGTTTGGGTGATAAACTTTATGAAGGAAATTGTTTTCATTCAGATATTTAAGAATTGATGACGTTTCTTTTATAAGTTTTTTAATAGGGTTCTTTTTTGTAAATTCGTATGTGGTAGTGTCAGACAACATATGTGTCATTTTTTGGTTGTAGTCAGACTTTCTTAAAAGGACTGTCACGTTGCATTTATCAGCAGGAGTGAAAAAGAGGTCAGAATTGTTTTTTAGGAAGTTTTTTGTTACATTTAATTTTTTGGCTAAAGATTTGTCTTGATTGGATGGTGAATTTTTGTTTTTCAAGTTGTTTGATAAGACATCAGAAAATTTCCCCCTCAATGTTTTTTAAAAATTTCCATCAATGTCGATTTTCGATAGACAAGATTCTAGGTTTTTTTACGGAATTTATGATATCGAGTTTAGAGATGTCTTTTTCGAAACAAAAGTTTGGACTAAGTGATGCAATTTCCGCCACTTCTGACGGAACCACAGTGTCAGTTAAGTTTTTGAACCAATTAGATTGAAAACTTTTGGTTTTGACTGATTGTTTTTTAATTAGTCGAGTTATTTTGTTTTCATGAATTAGATTATTAGTGTGTAACGTACGAATATGTATCGTGTTTGTTTTTTAATTTATTTATTTCATTTTATTCCGCATGACGAACTTAAAGCGTATTTTTATGTTTTAACGAATTAGGTAAATAATATTACTAATTGTTTACTGCTGTACTGAAAAATGGTGTTTAAGATCTTTTCTAAATATTGAAGTGCCTTTTATTTTTTAATAAATTTAACCTGATGAGGTTGGCAAACCTTAGCCAACGAAACGTCGCACTATTGACGAAACACATTGGATTTTTTTATTCAATTGCTACCTTCCCATGATAATTTATTTAACAAATATTAAAAATTAATTTATATATTTAAGAACGAAATTGCTTATCGCAGTAATTCGCTCACAGTAGTTAGCTCAATCTCCCAGTAATTCACACATTTGATATAATTTATTTATCGATTTAATTTGTTTAAATAATGAATTTCTATAAAGTTTTTATTAATGTTTTATTATCTAAATGACAAGAGCTTTCAATTTAATTAGCTTTAACTTTACTTCTTGCAATATAATTCTTTATCCTCAGTAGCACATTATATTACAGCAATATTGAGAACATTGCCTCAACATTACCAAGTATTGCCTCAATGTTGCCAATGTTACTGGAACATTTTGTGCTACTGAGGATGTTATTTGACCTCGGGAGTTCAAAAATGACAATTTAAAAAAATATCATTCCGTGTGTGTGTAGACATCATATTTTCATAAATATCTCCAAATTATAAAGAGCTTTTGAGCTGATTTTTTTTTAAATTGTAGGTCTCACCTGCGAACATAAAATGAGAGTACTTTGAGATAGATTAATAAATTTAACTACATATTTTTTTGAATTTTGATTTTTCAAAAAAACGTTTTTTGCCCATAACTTTAAAAAATGTTAGGACACCTATAAATGTTTTTCTCTAATTTTGTAGAGTTTTTTTAGACGCTTCTATTTTTGAAACTAATTTGTGTACTTTTAAAATATTTTATTGATTTAAAAAAAGTTTTTAATATGCAAAAATTTTTAAAAATACATTATTTTTGCAATTATTTGCAAGCACAGCCTCGCCTTTTTAAGATTTTTGCACACCTCTACTGATTGGGAACTTATATCGATGTCTTCATGTTTTATAATAATTAAAGATGATCGAGTGAGAAAATCACTATTTTTTATTATAAGATTTTATAAAAAAATATTAGAAAATAATTGAATTTCTAGGATAATTTTTTTTATTTATAAAGATAATTAAAATTCTTTGCAAATAATTAAATTTCAGAGAAGAATTTTATTATTTATAATGATAATTGAAATTTTGAACAGATTTTTTTTCAAAATGTTTAAAAGTAATTGAATTTTGAAGAAGAATTTTGATATTTACAAAGATAATTGAAATTTTGAAAATTTAAAAAAAGTTTTGAAAATAATTGAATTTCTGCTAAGTATGTTATCTGAACTTTTGAAAATAATTAAATTTCCATGATGAAATTTCTTATTTTTTAGCCATAATATACAATCAAAATCGCTTATGTATCGAAACTGAATTTTTAATCAAATAAAGAGAAAAAAATATTACAGCAATTGAGAATAATTTTTTAAAATTTATACTTTATTATTATTAACATCTTTATGAGGAAGCAAAGTGTTCTTGAAATGAACACGAGATTTACGACAACGAATGAAATGAACACCAAAATTATAACACTATATTAAATTTAGTTATTAATCAAATTTTATTAGCACCATGTATAACAAGTGAAAAACAAATGAATTTTTTATCATTATATTTATAACATTTTGTATTATTTTCAGGTTACTTATATTTTATTTTAAAAAAGGATGGTAATTATGCAGAATCGTGACTTCTGCTAACTTTGAAGATAAGATTAATTTCTTTTGGAATGTCTCTCATTTAGATATTTTTTGAAGGATTCGATGGGGGAGGATGAAAAAGTTACTGACAGAACGCCAGGGCTGGGAAACAACATTTTTTTTGGTTTTTGATGTTTTACTCGGCAAATTTTAAAAAATTCGAAAAATGTTCTACATAAAAGATTATTTTTTCATAAATGGAGTATTTTTCGAGAAAAACACAAGAAACGGAAAATAACCATAGAAACGTAATATAGTAGAAGAGCTTTTCATGCATTTGAAAATTTGTGATTATTACTTTTAGGAAAATCCTACAAACCGTAACGCAAAACGCTACCATAGGACTCCAGCCTTAGACCGGACCCACTGAACTCTATATATAACTGGATGGGCGACTACTATACAAAACTTGTTTCCGGTATGCTTCCAATTGAATGACCGGTCGCCATATTATAAGTCACTGTTTGCAAAGTAGGTGTGTTTATCTTTGTGTGTGTCCCATGTGCGTGTGACTTTCAAATTAATGTCAGTGTTCATTTTACATTTTTTGAAATTTGTAGCGCCGGAAAAGTAAATAAACAAGATTATTTAAATAAAAGGTAAAAAAATAACAAAATGGGTGTTGTGTGCGCATTCTGTGGAAAAAAGGATGCAAAAGGTGTATCTTTTCACAAGTAAGTACATTATTTCTATATAAATTATCCTTAAAATACATGTAATTTTTAGGTTATGTTTCTTTGTTTTGAATTTAACAATATTATAAGTATGTTTCTTAATATACAATTTTTCCCTTTTTAATTGTAAAATAATATTTTATACAATTTTAATATTTATCTTTATATATATTTATAATTTCTAAAGTTGAGAAATACTATAATAAGTGATATTAATTTAGCATTCTAAAAATAATTGTTTATAAAATGAGCACATTTGTTCACAATTGTAAGCACAAAATTTTAAATAAACTGGATTTTTCTTAATATAACAGAAAAACAGATTATATGAATTAATAGATTAATATTTTGGATAAAATATATGTGTTTGTTTTTATATATACTATTCTTTTAATTTATATATTTAAACATTGTGTAGTTTAATACCACAATATAAACATTTTTAATTTTCAGATTCCCAACACGTCCGGATTTATTTGAAATGTGAATTAAAAATATGGGATTTAATATTAAAAATTGTCAAATATCAGCACATAGCAGACTATGTTCCGATCATTTTGACGAGAAATGTTTTACGAAGGATACAAATGATTGGGAAAGGATCCTTACAGATTGTGCACCAATAAAATTTAATAAATATCATTTAAAATGTGTTTGCTGCAACAATATTAAAAAGATAGGAGGCAACTTAAATTTTCGCAAGTAAGAGTTAATAAATTTTTAAATTCTCTAATTTATTTTGTAATAATTCTTTAATTACTTTATTATAGTATAATTTTATGTCATGCATACGAAAACTGTTGCAGAATTCCTTTCAAAAATGAGAATCTTTTAAAAATTTGGTTGGACAAAATTGGCCAAGAAAACTTTTCTCCTGATGAAAACAGCCTTATTTGCGACGAACACTTCATGGAACATTGTTTTTAAAAGCGGAAAACAGGTGGTCTTATTTTAAAATCCAGTGCATTCCCAACGTTATTTTCTACATACATTTTAGATGGTATACTTCACACAATTTTGCTTTTACACAAGAATGAAAAAAGATGATAATTATTTTACCATATTTCTTCCTAGCATGCGTTTTATGTTGGGAATTTTTTATAATAAACGTTATTTTTAGATCGTACAATCAATAATGAAGCCGTGCAACCAGATATCGAAAAACATTCGGCAGAACCTCTTTTCATAGATAAGAATAATATGACAGAAGTTTTGACTGGAAAGCGTTCGTATTCACCAACGATAGAAAACGAAGAAATTAAAAAACGTTTTAAATCAGGTAATCGTATGCTTCGGTACACTGTAAGTATAGAAACTATATATAAACTTTCTTCTGAATTCTTTCTTTAGATTTACAATCACCATTAGAATCAACACCGATCCAAGAGAGTGAAGAGACTCATCTTGAAGAACCAACAACTACACCAAAAGCAAACAACTTAAGTCATGGTCATCATTATCACTACAGTCCTGGAGGCTTTATCAGGCGATACAATGGAATGCGTCAAAAATTACAAAGATATAAAACGACATCGAAAATACAGAAGCAGGTTATTAAGCGTTAATTAAAAGTTTTAAAGGATAGTGAAGGAAATCTTATTGCATGGCGTTTTATTGAAAATTTAGTTAATCTACAGGAACAGGAGGGACTCAGAGCAGGAAACAAACTTCGTAGAGCTCATATTGACTTTCATAAAATGAAAATGAAGGTAATGCTAGCTGCTCAAACTTTGAGTAGTAGCACTGCCAGTTCCATCGAATATTGCGACAAATATCTGAAATTAAAAAATATTGAAGGTAGCTCAGGAACTGTTAAATTTATTCGTAGTGTTAATCGTATTTTTGATTTTCTTAATTCGCGTAATCCACTTGGAAAAGGATTTAAGTCACCTTTGCGCAAATCAAATGAAGTCTTTTGGAGGCAAAACATCCTGCAAGAAATTGATTATTTAAAGGGAATTTCTGACGTTACTGGTACTCTCATTTGGAAAACCAGGCGTTATGTTCCATTTGTAGGCTTTATAACAGCTGTGATATCAGTAATTAATATTTTTGATTTGTATGTGAAGCCGGAGGATTCTCAACTTCGTTATTTATTAACTTACAAATTAAGTCAGGATCATTTAGAGTTATTCTTTTGCGCTATTAGACAATGTGGTGGTTGGTGCACAAGTCCGACGTGCACTCAATTTTGTTGTAGCTTACAAACGTTTGCTTGTTCACCATGAAGTAGTTTCTACAAATGGTAACGTGGAAGCTATGGATTCAACTACGATTTTAACAGTTCCTAGTGTAAGATCAAAATCGAAAAGAAAGAATTATTACGATCTTTCTTTATACGACGAGGTAAGTAATCAAAGAGTTGAAAAAAATACGGACTTGCCGAAGTAGAATATCAAATTGATGATAATGATTTTTCGATTTCCGCTGCCTTTTTACCAGATCCTTTATCTGCTTTCTCAAAAGGATGTGTATCATATATCGCTGGGTGGGTAGTTCGGAAAATTTTATCTGACCAAAAAACATATTTGAGAGTGCAATGCCTGCAGTGTCGAGAGGCTCTTCTTCAACCTCAACAGTCTCAAGCTTTATTTATGGAGCATTGTTTAATTGAGGCAAAGAATCAAGGAGGGCTCATTTATCCAAGTTCATCTGTCACGTTTATCTGTCAGAAAACTGAACAATTTTTTAAATATTCTCTTCGAAAAATTGATAATATGATTCCGAAAGAGCAAAACTTCCCCGCCGTTCTTTGTTCTAAAGTCCTTTATGATATTCTCCAATCTCAAGTTAATATATTTCCTTTGTTAAATGATCAGTTATTTGATGACGCACCAGACGAAGGCAATCATATTTATAACTTATCAAAAAAAGTTTGTCAAACATATATAAAGTTACGCATGTTTTCCGCTACAAAAATCATTTCTGAACAGAAAGTAGGCCAAAAAATTCGCCATTATTTAAACAGGCAAATTGTTTGGTAAAATCAGTAATTTAGTAATTTGCTTAAAAATTCTATATCACTGCACGCTTCTTTTCTCGTTTTCTGATTTTTCTGATTCCATGATTCATAAATGGTGTGGAATTTTAAAATTTTATAATTTATTAATGATCGCTTAACAAAATTTTTGAATGCATATCAAGAGATTTTATATTTTGTTTTTTTAACTTTAAGGCTAATTGTTGTTTAATTTTATAGTTTTTTATGTAAAAAGACCATTATAGATGTGTATTTATTTTTTATTATGCCTAGAATTCTGTAATAGTGTTTTCTTAAAGGTACTATTTAATTTATTCTAAATTTGTTTTGCATATATGTTTTCTATGTTATGTTTGTTTTATTAACATTCATTGTAATTCATTGCGCATGACATCATTCTATTTTTCAAATATTATTACTATTTTTGGTTTGTTGTGAGCATTTTTGTTTCAGCTGTACACTTCATATAGTAGAAAAATTTTGCTTATGTCTCTTTTATTTAATTATACCTATATTTTTAATATGAATACTTCCATTATTTTTATTTCATAATTCTAATTCATTAATTTGTATTATATATTTATAGTACGTAAAATACTTTTTGTCATAAATGTTTTGTTTTATTTTTTAGATATTTCAGGTTGTTTTATTAATTCTTTAATATTACTTATTTTATATAAAATTGATATTAATAATACAATAAAACGCCGTGATAGAACTAATTTTTAATAAAATATATTATCCCAGAAAATTTCCTGAAATTTGTTATATATTTTTATAATTAAATACATTAAAATTAATATAAAAATTATTTATAATTGTCTTTGCATTCAGTTTTATACGATCTGTTGTCAATTTCATTTCTCTTTATTATTTGAATTCTCCCGCCACTTGTGAAAATGACCACATAAAACATGGCGTTTCCGGTCTTCTATTTGAAGTATGCTATGGGACGTAATCGCCCATCCAGTTATATATAGAGATAAGTGGGTGCGGCGGGCTTCGACCGTATTAGAGTGATGTGTTGTGGATGCACCTTCAAAACCCCTTTCTTTAAACGTTGGAGGAGGTTCTGGTCTAAGTTGGATACTTTCTAGTACACTGAGATGCATTAATGCTGTCCTTCCGGTTTGACGGTATTTTGCAAAGTCGTATGATTTCTATCAAAATGTTTTCAGTTCATGACATATGAGAACATTCGTATGTCACGAACTAAGAATATTTTGTAGAAATGACACGACTTTTCAAAATTCCTTTAAACCTGAACCGCAATATTTGATCTTTCTCCTCCACTAAAGGTCTTACTTTTTGATATAATAAAGGATTTTCTTAAAAGTAATAATCACAAATTTTCAAATGCATGAAAAGCCCTTCTACTATATTACGTTTCTATGGTTATTTTCCGTTTTTGTGTTTTTCTTGAAAAATACTCCATTTATGAAAAAATTGCATAAAAAATAAAATGTGTATCTTAACAAGATCTACAACTTTTATGTAGAACATTTTTCAAAATTTTTAATATTTACCGAGTAAAACATCAAAAACGTTCCTAGAATTTTTTGGGGGGATATTAAGATCATGATGCAAACGTGATTCTTGAAATTTATCACATAATTTCTTTGTTTTTCGCAAAATAGGGGGTTGATGACTCATTATCATTAGTATTTCCTGTTTTTGTTTTTACAGGGTGCATTCTTTAACGAAGACACATAATTTCTTTGTTTTTCTCAAAATGGGTTTGATGACTCATTATCATTGGTATTTCCTGTTTTTGTTTTTTACAGGGTGTATTCCTTAACGATAACACATAATTTCTTTGTTTTTCGCAAAATGGGGTTGATGACTCATTATAATGGCACACAAAAAAAAAATTATTCTCTGAGCTTTTGATCAGACTATGACTACTTTATGTTTTTGGGGTCGCTGAAACCGAAACTGAAGTTCATTTAACCCCATCACGTCAGGGGTTTGAGATAACATCGAAAAACTCAAAATTTGACCCCAAAATTTTTTAATTAACAAAAATTTTTATTTTCAAGTCTTACTATGATTACTTTATTTTTTGGGATCGCTGAAACCGAAACTGAAGTTTATTTAACCTCATCACGTCAGGGTTTTGAGATAACCTCAAAAAATTACTCAAGATTTCACCCAAAATTTTTTAATCAACAAAAATTTTCATTTTCAAGTTTTACTATGATTACTTTATGGTTTTGGGTTTGCTGAAACCGAAACTGAAGTTTATTTAACCCCATCACGTCAGGGTTTTTAGATAACCTCAAACAATAACTCAAACAATAAACTCAAACAATAACCATATGTAAAAATACATATGGTTTTCAAAAAATTTTCATTAAAAAAATATTTTTTTCAAAAGCTTGTATTTTTATGACAAAAAAGATAGAATCATTTTATATAGGTGTTTTGGAAAGGTGAAAAGTTGATCTTTAAGATAGCGTTAGCCGTTTTTTAATTAATCTTAAAAAGTATATTTTTTTAGATTTGAAAATAATAAAAATGTCAATAAATTCATTAAAAATATCGTGAGATTTCTTTTTCATAATGCAGAAAATATTTATTACGGACAAATTTAATAATTATAACAAAGAAACACCAGAAATTGCTCAAAACTATTTTTATTTTTTTTCTTGACATAAAAATCTCAGAATCTTTTTGATTAATTTAATGAGATTTTACGATTCAGAAAAACATGGATTTTATAACAAATCGTACTGACTGGGTGTATTTCACCCGAATACAAATTTCAATACATCGCAGATTGAACAGCAAGTGCCGACTGGCTCTGACAAATCAGCTACTTTCGGTCCTAACCTCGAAGTTTTTCCCCCCTGGTCCGAGCCGCCACCAACGATTTGTTTAGAAATAACGAAACTTTCAAAATTCGCCTGGGTTACGCTAACCCAGTCAGTACCCTGAGGGTTAATAAACTAAAACTTTCATTTTCAAGCCTTACTATGATTACTTTATGTTTTTGGGGTCGCTGAAACCGAAACTGAAGTTTATGTAACCCCATCCATTCCGAGTTTTGAGATAACCTCAAAAAAACTCAAAATTTGACCCTACAATTTTTTAAACAAAAAAAAAATTTATTTTTAAGTCTTACCACCACTACTTTATGTTTTTGGGGTCGATAAAACTAAAACTGAAATTCATTTAACCCCATCACGTCAGGGTTTTGAGACAACATGAAAAAAACCAAAAATTTGAAAATAAAAAGAATTTATTTTCTAGTCTTACTATAACTGTGTAATGTTTTTGGGGTCGCTGAAGCTGAATCTGAAGACTTTTAGTTTTAGCGACCCCAAAAATATAAAGTAGTGGTAGTAAGACTTAAAAATACAAAATTCTTGTTGATTAAAAAATTTTGGGGTCTAATTTTAAGTTCTTTTTTGAGACTATCTCATAACCCTGACGCGATGAGGTTAAATGAACTTCAGTTTCGGTTTCAGCGATCCCAAAAACATAAAGTAGTCATAGTCTGATCAAAAGCTCAGAGAATCAATTTTATCATTAGCATTTCCTGTTTTTGTTTTTTACATGGTGCATTCTTTAACGATGACACATAATTTTTTTGTTTTTCGAAAAAATAGGGGTTGATGGCTCATTATCATTGGTATTTCCTGTTTTTGTTTTTTACATCTCGATTAGTAAATTCACAGATCTCAAAAAACAAACGTAGAACGTTACTTTGTGATAGATGTTTGTGTCATTTTAAATATGAAATATCGTTTAATAATCATAAAGTGAATTGTGATAAAATAAACAAGTGTCAAATAATTTTACCTAAAGAAAAGGTTAAATTTTAAAATTTAAAAACTATAGAAATAAAGAAAGTGTTCCCTTTGTCGTTTATGCTGACACTGAAAGTCTCTTAGAACCTATAACAAGTACACACACAAACACATCAACATACCAAAAACATATACCGACAAGTTTTGTTTTCTATGTACATTGTAATTTCGACGAATCTCTTTCAGAATTTGTCAGGATATGATGCACATTTCATTATTAAAGCTTTAGCAACGTCTTTTGAAGGTGAAATGAAACTGTTACCAATAAACAAGGAAAAGTACATTTCATTTTCAAAGTATGTCAAAGGCACAAAAGTAGTATTAAGATTTCTTGATTCATTTAGGTTTATGTCCAGCAGTTCAGACAAATTATCCTCTTATCTTGAAAATGATAAGAAAAAAATTATTAAAAGTATTGTTAAAATGTCGATCAATTTAATTTATTAACAAGAAAAAATAACTTGCCGTTATGCCCTGAACATTTCGTACCTCCTCTCCCAACATGTACAATTCCTAAATTAATTCCAAATTTATTACCAAAAAAATTATACAATTCACTATAGAAATTTAAAGCTATATTTATCCTTGGGAATAAAATTAACTAAAATACATAGAGTTTTAAAATTTAAGCAAAAGCAGTGGTTAAAACCCTACATTGATTTAAATACCGAGCTTAGAAAAAAATCCAATAATGAATTTGAGAAGAATGTTTACAAGCTAATGAACAATTCCGTATTTGGTAAGACAATGGAAAATGTTAGAAAACACAAAGATTTTAGATTAATAACAAAATGGGAGGGAAGGTATTGCGCGAAAAATTTGATTGCTTAACCAAACTTTCATAGTTGCACCGTATTTGATAAAAATATGATTATTATTGAAATGAACAAAACAAAGGTATACTTTAAGAAACTAATTTACATAGGATTCACTATTCTAGACATCAAAAATAATAACATATGACTTTCATTACAATTACATTAAAGAGACTTTCAGTGATTCTGCAAAATTACTCTACACAGATACTGACAGTCTTGTTTGTCATATCACAGTACCAAATTTTTATTATTATATTAAAAGAGATTTACATAGATTCGATACATCTGACTATCCTGAAAACAATATTTATAATATACCACTTGCAAATAAAAAAATCCTATGTCTTATGAAAGACGAAAATAACGGTAAAATTGTAGACGAATTTATAGATTTAAGATCAAAACTATATGCATTCAAGTTATGGGGTGATGAGGAAGCTAAAAAAAGCAAAAGGGGTAAGGTATTCAACTTTAAAAAGAATAGGATTCGATGATTTCAAGCATAGTCTTAATGGAAATAAAAACCTGATCCGATCTCAGCACTTTATTCGCAGCAGACAACATGAAGTATTCACTGTCAAACAAAATAAAATTGCTCTCAGTTGGCAAGATGACAAATGAATTTTGATACCAGGGAAAACTGACACCCTTCCTTGGGGTTATCAACAGCATGATCCAATGGAAATAGATGAAATTGATGTATAAAATGTTAGTTTGTATTAGTTCTCTACTGTTCGCTTTATACAATTTTTACAATAAATTATACTTAAAAAATATTGTAATTTATTATAATAAATAAATGTAATGAAAACAAATGTTGTTGTTTCTTATATCTGAAAACAATAGGGTTAGGTTAGGAACAATAATTACAGTCTAATTGATATTTTATAATTTTACTGAGGAAAAAAAACAGAATACACATTTTAAACTAAAATACTTAAATATTAAAGTTTTTGCACAACCATGTTTTTAAGTTTACAACATTCTGAAGAGCACAAATAAAAGTTTTATTGTTGATTAAATGTTTTGAACAAGTTCCAATACATGTTTCAATGTTTAAGTTTTTTAATGAAGGACAATTTAAATCATTCATGTCGATAATTTCAATACAATATTTTTCATCGATTAAGCTTTTTAACCATTTTTTTCTCTAAACCTTTAACATAAATTGTCTTTGCTTCTTTAAATACAGTTTCTAAAATTTCTTTTAAGGCGATGTCAAAGTCGATGCGATTTTTCCATTGAAGCTCAATGCAAAAATCCAATCGACTTTGACACCGCCTTAAATAAACGTGCAGTACATCACCAGTATTCCAACGAATACCATGGAAATTATTGCCTAACCAACGATTGATTACATTTATATTTGTTTATGACGCAATTCCATGGACAAGGAGGTTAAAAACCATATTTAGTGGCATTAAATTATTATTTAAAGAAACTATAGCTAATTCTTTTAAAACAAATTTATTAATTGGCAATTTGAATCTTTGCACATCTATGAAGTACTGCATTTTTAAATCAACTAAACTCATTACTCGTAGAAAGTTAAATATATATAAGCTTAAAGTTAAATAATTTTTTTAACAATTACACTGATTGGTTTATATTCAACAATGCGGTCATGCAAAACTAAGCAATAAGCTGAAGTAATGGAGGGAAAATTTTCTTTTGATTTAAATTCTAGGCAGATATCAACTGGTCTACTTTTTAAAGACTCATTTTGTTTTTAACAATCCACTGCAACTAAAGGAGCATATGGTAAAAATTCTTTTTTTGATAAAATTGGTTGAGAGTCTTTACTATAATAAGAAGCTTGAAAATTTGTAAACATTTCATATAAAGTAGAGTTCTAAAACTTATTGGAATAGATGGATCTTTCTTTTTCAATATATTTTAATAATTTAAATTTTCGAGCATCTAATAATTTTATGTATGGTAATAACCATTCAATTTTCTTAATTACAACTTTATATTCTTGTAAAGGTGCTTCTTGCAACACTGCGTTAGCATGCGTTCTTGATCTGATTAAAATAAACTCATGTTTAGCGTTAATAATAACTTTTTGGTAATCTTCAGCAAAACCAAAAATCATATTAAGAGGAATACAAACATCAAAATAACCTTGCGCATTTGTTAACGTTGGTTCATTGGTAAATTCTAACCCGCCAACATTTTCAAGAAATTTATTTTGACTCGCATCCAGAGAAGTATAATTTTTCATTAAACTTGTAAGACCTACATTTTAATTTTTATCAATTTCTACACCATTAAGTGCATATTTTGCTTCTTCAAATAAATGACAAATGCCATTAGAAATTAAATTTGTACGCTCTAGAGCTGTTCCATCAGGTTTCACAAGTTTTCCAGTTATGTGAATCGAGATCTTGCTTGGAAGTAAGGAATGATCCTGGTTTTTTACCGTGATGCGGACTTCGTCACTATTATTGTATGTTGATGAGGTATATGTTTGTTGTGCATGCACCTCATAATGAGCAATAGATTCATCAAAAATTATTGGTGAATCAATATTAAAAATTTCCCCATCCATAGCAAATAATACGTTGAAATACAAAGGCACAAATACAAGTAAAAATGATCTTAAATATTTTTTTTACTCTCTTCTTTTTTTACAATCTTTAGACCGTGATTTTTCAGTAATTGTAGGTTTTGAGGTGTTAATCTTTTCAAGATTCGCCGACGACTGATTTGCTTCAGGCATGGTGTCTTAATTTTATAACCAAAACCAATTCTTTTTCTATTATTAAAAACAATACCCATTATTTTAAGGATTTAATATGAATCCTTATTGTTATAGTTTCCCCTCGAAAATTAACTAAATTTCCGCCTTGGTCAACAATTCGCAATTAAAATAGTTTATTGTCTTGACAGCGACTGGTAAGTAAATGACGTGATTTGGTACTTTCGCTATTTTATATCCTGGTGGAACAATAGGATATAATTAATGAATTGTATGCACTTTTTCACCATTAATGTATACTCCGGTTGTCATAAAAAAACAACAGACTACCTATAGAAGCATTGGGTTTAAAATTAATCTCTTTGACACAATAAACTGTACATTTTAATGTATTATTGTTTGGTTTGATTCTAAAATTAATTCCTTTATTTTTTAAAATTAAATGCAAAACTTGATCAATATCACTAACTTCATAACTTCCTGTGGGTATAATAATTTCCTCATTTCCTACGTAGAATTTATTCTTTCCAACATCTATATTAGGAATAGAATTAAAAGGTAAAAATTCAACAAGACTAAGAGCATAATTTTTAAAATTAGACAACTCTGTTGGGGGAAAAATTGAGATTTTAAGATGGAAGAATTTTCAGACAACGTTAAAAGAAGTAAATCGTCTATAATGAGGTCAAATTAATAACTGACCTTTAAACAAAAAATATCATTTATTCATATGCAAAGTATAGAAATCAGGAATATTCAATTGATTACATAAAAATTTAAGACAAATATCCGCATACATATGTGACGCTCCACGAAAGAAGGGACCTATCCCCGAAAGAACATTAGGCTCAATTTTCCGTACACAATGCATGAAAACTGAGCCTAATGTTATTTCGGGGATAGGTCCCTTCTTTCGTGGAGCGTCACATATGTATTATAGTTTTGATATCGTTTATAATTATATTTTATGCTACCAACACCAAAATATTTAACAAGATCCGAAGTTGGTCGAAGATTCTCAAAGCTATCAAAATATACAATTTTATTTTTATTCTTTTTATATGCACACCAATATGTAGCAGGGCCATCTTTATCATCTAGATTAATAATTGCAAATTCAATTTCTTTAGGACCACGTATAGGCAGTTCATTTCGCATAAAAACTCCTTGAAAATATGGAATTTTTAAACTTTTTGCAAGTTTTAGTAAATTTACGTTGGTTAGTGCACGGTGAGTTAGCTTTACTTCAAGTTTTTTTACTTGCATCCTTGTCTTACTTTGTAGGGTTTGAGATGAAGGCTCAGTCCTGCTTTATATGGTTTTAGAAAAAGACCTTTTCCTAAGGCAATAGATTCCATTGTTTCATTATGTCGCTTACTTTCCTCTAGTTGGCGTTTTGCAGAATTTGCATCATTTACAGCTTTTGCTATGCCAGCTGCTCTTCCTGCTAGAGCCCCTGTTGCACTTAAACCCGCAAACAAAGGGATAAGAAAAGGTAAAATTCCTCTCACTTTTAGGGTATTGGTAAAACTCGCGGTTTATTAATTTTTCGCCATCCACCAGCATTTTTTACTGCTAAACGTGCATCTTGAAGTGCTGATTTAATAGTAGATTGTGCAGGTAGTAGGTGAATTCGCCGAAAGGTGATTTTGCCGAATGTTGATTTCGCCGAAAAACGCTATGTTCAGACTGCTCTATAAACAAACTATTGTAAGAGAGTATACTCACATTGAAAATGACTTTAGTAATAAAATGTACGAAGTGGCAATGTCGCCCGTCAGTAAAAGTACGTATATTATTACTAATTAACAAATTTTGTAAATTTATTTTCTTTTTTTATGTGGAGGAGGAAGGAGTCATCCACCTTGGGTTGTAAATATGTTTTTTATTAGTAAGTGATATTTAATTCTCAAAAAATCTTTTTTTATGTAGAGGAGGAAGGAGTTATCCACCTTGATTTTTTGAGAATTAAATATCACTTACTAATAAAAAACATATTTACAACCCAAGGTGGATGACTCCTTCCTCCTCCACATAAAAAAAGAAAAGAAATTTGCAAAATTTGTTAACTAGTAATAATATACGTACTTTTACTGACGAGCGACATTGCCACTTCGTACATTTTATTACTAAAGTCATTTTCAATGTGAGTATACTCTCTTACAGTAGTCTCTTTATAGAGCAGTCTGAACATAGCGTTTTTCGGCGAAATCAACATTCGGCAAAATCACCTTTCGGCGAATTCACCTACTACCGATTGTGCATTTGTATCTAATTTTATAGATTTTTAAGCTGCCGTTAAAATCTTTCTCAAAGTCGATTTTTTATATTCCCTCTTGTTTTTCATATTTTCCTTGATTCCCATACCAAATTTTGATTTGACCTTAATTGAATTTGTTATTGCGTAAGCTGCAGCTCTTTTACTATTATTTGCCTCTGAGCAAACACACGTTGCCAAGCTTTAGCAGCAAGTACTCTATCAGTTGCGTTTCTCGCTTCTACACTTTCCCTATTTTTCGAATAAGAAATGTCGTGCTCTTTAGAAGCAGCGTCAAGAGGGTTGATTCCTAGATCACCTCGTGCTAATCGTTTTGGTAATTTTATTAAAAATACCTCTACCTCGTCTTACTCTTTTCGAAGTTTTCTTTAAACTAGTATGTTTTTTGTTTACACCCATATTTATATTCTTTTAGGTAAGAATACTTTTTCATGACTCAAGTGGAAATCTATATAACCAATGTATTTATAGTTTTTTGTCAGTTGACTACAAACAGTCGATCTTTAATGATCTACCAAAAAATTATGACTGTAATAGTCAATTATCTCAGTTGACTTCTACAGTGAAGTATAATGAAAGTCTACGGAAGCCAAAATCGAACGTGGATTGTGCCCAAAGCATGAAGGAGCAACCATCGACACCAAGTCACAAACATCTCCTAAGAAAGAAGAACCAGTAATCAAATGCTATAAAGTACCATGGACGCCATTATTAGATTTGCATGCAAACGTTATAAGCGTCTAAAGTAAACTGACATTCAAACTATGAAAAACCTTGTATTTATAGTTTTAACCTCAGTTTTCATAAGAACGGAGTTTGAGAAACAATCGATTAAATTGCCAATCTACAATTTTGACACTCTTGTTCGAGATTGTAACAAAAACACAGATAATCGTCATGGTAATTTATTGCCAAATAGTGTACCAGCAATATTTTGTGGACCGTCAAATTGTGGAAAGGCAAATGCTTTACTTGCTCTTTTAATACATCCCAATGGATTAAGATTTGAAAATGTTTATGTGTACTCAAAATCGTTATATCAACCAAAATACAAATTTTTAGAAAACATTTTGCAACCAGTAGAGGGTGTTGGCTACTTTCCATTTAATGAACATATGAATGTTGTAGAACCAAACAATGCGTTACCAAACTCAATATTTATATTTGATAACGTAGCTATCTATGATGTAATCAGTTCTGTAAGAAATGATATAAATGACAATGTTGTAAAGATTTTAGATTTAGAAGATTTGATAAAAAATTTTTTTTGAAAATCTGAGAATCACTATTGAAAGAAATATAGAGATGATGTCTACCAACAAAGACATTATTTTCCAATTAGACATCAGACTGCGCACACTTGAAGGTAATTAGCAATGGAGGATCAAAAACTACAATTGTTGAAAGAGTTACATTAACCAGCGCGAAAAAATTATAAGCGAAGAAATGTTGACATTCGAGGTATTGACGAGACTTAACAAGCTGATTTTGTTGAAATGCAATCTTATGCGAGAGAAAATAAAGGTTACAAGTACCTGTTGACTATCATTTTTTTTAATTATTTTTTTTATAAAATGATTTTAATATATTTTTTTAATTGTTTATTTTAATTCTACCATTTACGAATGAATGTTGCAAGTATTGTTTTAATATTTGTGTACGGAACCCGCTATTGCAGTGCGAGTTCAACTCGCATTTTTCCAATTTTTATAATTATTTATTTTAGTCAAAGTTAACAAATTAACACAATTTTTAAAAAAAAGTACGTTGAATTTTTAATTTTATTACTGCAGATGACCATAATCACTTAAAAATCATGTAATATGTTCTCTAGATGAAAAATAAAGAATACAATTTTTTTTCATTTGTCATAAACAATATTAGTTAACAAATAGTTAACTTTGGTTCCTCTCAATCAAAAAGTTTTTTTTTCACATTTATATTTTAATTTAGGCCTATTTTAAAAATATAAGTCCTTTTTTGATAAGCAAATTATTTTAATTATGATAATCAATATTAGTTAACAAATTGTTAATTTAGGTCTTTTAACAAAAATTTTTTATCACATTTATCTTTTAATTTGGGTACATTTAACGTACGTATGACCTTTGTGTTCGATAAATAAATTATTTTAATTGTTATAAACAATATCAGTTAACAAATAGTTAAATTTGGTTCATCTCAACCAAAAGTTTTTTTTCACATTTATACTTTTTAATATAGGCTCATTTTAAGAATATATGCCCTTTTTTGATAAGCAAATTATTTCAATTGTTATAAACAAATTGCCTAAATTAAAATATAATTGTCAAAAAAAAATTTTTGGTTGTGAGAAACCAAAGTCAACTATTTGTTAACTAATA
This sequence comes from Leptopilina myrica (nomen nudum), assembly GCA_032872475.1. Taxonomy (NCBI): domain Eukaryota; kingdom Metazoa; phylum Arthropoda; class Insecta; order Hymenoptera; family Figitidae; genus Leptopilina; species Leptopilina myrica (nomen nudum). Next base: position 12,348,210 of record CM065462.1, on the reverse strand, counting down.
TTGTTTATAGGGGAGAGGGCCCTAAGGTGGTCACTCATCTTTTGAACGACTGTAGATTTCAAATGGAATTATATATAAAGGTCAATAATACGGCGTTTTAAACTTTATTTTATTACCTAACTTCCTATCATAATTTTTTTTTATTTCATTAATAAAAAAAAAGTTATGGTACTTTTTTAAAAAAGTTGAAAATTCGACTTTTAAAAAAGTGGCCCCAAGGTGGTCACCATACAAAAATTCACTAAAAAAGTTTTTAAAAAATGTAAAAAACGTATTATTAAGTTGTTTATTTAATATTAATTGTTTTTCAGGATCACAGAAACATATAACATATTTTTTTGCACTTTGTCCTTTCGTCAAAAATAATACTTTTTGTGTATGTATTAGACAAGTAAAATTTTGAAAATAATTCTTTTTCATTATTATTCATCATAAAACTTAAAAATTGATAAAATTCACATTCACAGCGATAAATGTTGATAAATATAGCGTATAAACACATTTTAATAAAAAATCAAAAGTGACCACCTTGGGGCCAAAAAAGTGTCCACCTTAGGGCCAAGACACAATTTTTTAAACGTTAATGAAAAAATTTTTTAAAGCACAATATTAAATATATTCATTTGGAATATTATTGTACGATATATAAAGATAATTATAACGATTTTTACTAATTTAAAATGGTTAATTTCGATGATTTTACACCCTGAGAAAAAAATTTCTCGATCATTTAAAAACAGAAATTTTACAACGTTCACGTTACAAAGAGACTCATATGACTATTTATCTCAAAACTTTACTAAAATCTTTGTCTTCTCAAATAATAACAATAACAAAAAATATTCGAAGATACTAACTAATATACAAAAATTTTCTTAGGGTGACCACCTAAGGGCCCTGATCACCTTAGGGCCGTCTCCCCTAACAAATGCCAAAAAAATTGTATTCTTTATTTTTCATCTGGAGAACATATTACATGATTTTTAATTGATTCTGGTCATCTGCAGTAATAGAATTAAAAATTTAACGTACTTTTTAAAAAAATTGTGTTAATTTGTTAACTCTGATTAAAATAAATAATTATAAAAATTAAATTTTTTTAAAAATTTAGTTCTTTTTAATTTAAAAAAAACTCAAATCGGTTCAAAATTGTAAGCTCTAGACATTTTTGAACAGTAAATTGTAAAAAAATAATACTGTGGCGTCGCACCGTCAGCATTAGATACCGAGAAAGCTCGCGCACGGCGAGACTAAAAATGATAGAACTTCTAAAATTTTAGAAAGTTCCGGTTTTTTATTTTTTCTATAGAATCATGAAAAGTCTCTCTTTATTATGCTGTAAAAAAGTGACCAAAATCGATTGCGAACATTATTTATTTATAACAATAAAAATTAAAAATATAATTTGTTTAAACAAATTAAACTTTTTATTCATATTATATTTTTTTCTAGATAGTACATTTTCTAATCTTTCTAACGATACAAGTTTCATTGAAATCGGTTCAGCCAATTTCGAGAAATTAAATTTTTTCTAAAACGGTGCAAAAAAGTTTAATTGTTTATAAAAATTACAAAAATTAAAATTTTGAAAAATTGTTTGGAGGTGTTATTAGTGACATTATAGACTATCAAAATATATAAGTATCATTTATTTTTTTTAACCAAAAGAAAATAAGGGGGCCACTTCAGGAATTCTTTTTCATTTCCTATTCTACAAATATCCAATTCTACATTAACCGATTGTACGAAATTCTCAAATTTGCACATATTAAAATTTTTACTATTTTTTAACATTTCGTCATTATCACTTATTTGGAGAATTAGTTTAAATAATTATTTAATTTCTAAATATTGAAAAGAAATTTTCAAAAAATGTAATAAAAATAATTATTTATTTAATAAAATATTGAAAGTAGTAAGTGTTTAATAGATGCCTGTTACTTTTTTTAAAGGAAACGTTAAATTAATGACTTTACTTTCACACACTTTTTTTAAGATTTTTTTTATCTTACCTTCACTTGTTTAGATTAAATTATTACATTTTTTAAAAAATAACACCTTTTTTTAAATGAACTATAAGTTAATATTAATTAGAGAATTATCAAGTACTTCTTGAAATCATTTATTTTTTTGATCGTGAAATTATAAATAGTTTATACATCAAATATTTTTCTGGTCAAACGATCATTTCATTAACAATGTGAGTCATACAACTCCACTTATGTAGACAAAAAGTCCACATTTAATGATTTAGCTGCTTATTTATCAAAAATTTTAAAACCAATTTCAAGAAAATCTCAGTCTTATGTTAAAGACTCTTGGTCCTTTAAAGAAGAAGTTAGTGGTTTAATCATTCCTAATAATGATGTTATGTTGTCTTTGGATGTTGTAAATATGTTTCATAACATCCTTCTAAACTTAGCTCAAACTATAATTGATAAAAAAATATCAGAAAATACACATTTGTTCAAATTGCCAAAAGATAAAATTATCATATCTCTTAGATTAGTTTTCAATAACATTGTTTTTTCCTTTAATAACAAATTTCATAAACAAATTTCGGAGTGCCCAATGGGTTCGCCGTTATCTCCTATTGTTTCGAATATAGTTCTTGAACATATTGAAGAAAAGGCTTTACAATCTTTGGATTTTGTTTGTTAAATATGACTGATTGTAAGTGTGTTTTAGGTTAAAAAGGCGAATTATAAACACATTGTAAGAAAATTGTTTCTATATTGTTTTTTATGTTTTTATAGATTAAACTTTGAAAAAGACTCGCAAATTGTAGCCGAAACGTCAGTTTGTTGTATTAAATGCGGACCTTTTGTCTACATAAGTGGTGTTGTATGACTCATATTGTTAATAAAATGATCGTTTGACCAGAAAAAATTTTGATGTTTAAACTATTAACTATAAGTTAGCAAAGTATGACGTATAAGCGCATGAGGCCTGGATCACTTAACGTGAAATCCCCCAAATATGGTTTCATTTTCTTCATTTTGCTTGACTAGTTTTAAAAATTATGACGCTGTGACTATCTCACCATTTCGAATGTCATAACGACCGGCATGGTACCGAACCGGTTGTGAAGTCGGACTTATGCCGGTACTGGTAGTGTGTAATGGGCCGGTTGATTTAAAATATCTGGCCCAGCACCGGCCCAGTACTGTAATTTCGCTCTGTTTTACACCGCCGAAGGAGATTTGCCGGTGATAATATTTTTACTGGCCCGGTACCTTGACTCTTGTTTATGATTTGATATTATTAATTGTTTATTTAAATATGTTTACTGTATGAAAAATGTTCACTTAGAAAAGTGTGTACTAATTATATTTAAAACCGGTACCTGGCCAATATATCGCCGGCACTTACAAAACTGATTCACTCCACCATTACCAAAAAAATGTTCTATCTACAAAATTCCTTTTTAGCTAAAAAAAACAATTTTTTTCAGTACCGGGCCAGTACCCAGCCGGTAGTAAACCGAAACTAAATTTCTATATTGCGAAAAAAATAAAGTCATGAAAGTTTTACAGTAAAATTGTTTTATGTCAATAAATACAATATATTTTGATGTTGCAATGAATTCAGCATAAGAAATTGAAAAAAGTTCTTGTACAAGATGTTGCACAAGATCTTGTACAAAAACTTGCACAAGTATTTTTTTTCGATTTTGAACAATAAGGTTCATGTACAATTTCTTGTACGAGATTCTGTACAAGAATGTGTACTTGCTAATGTAATCATTTTTGCTTTTGAATAAAGGTTCATGTTCAATTTCTTGTGCGAGATCATGTACAAGAATGTGTACTTGTATAAGATCTTGTGCAACATCATGTACAAGAACTTGTTTCAATTTCTTATGCTGAAAATGTACAGGTTCGTTGACACAAATGGTATAGTTTTCTGTACAAGATCTTGTACAATTTCCTATACAAGATATTGTACGGGGATTTTCAGTAGGGAGCACAACGAAAAAACTAAACTGGACTCTTAAGGGGGTCCCATAGTTGATTGGATTTTTACATTGAACTTCAATATGGAAAATCGCATCGACTTTGACACCGCCTTAAGGAAGATCAAGCGGTAAAAAAAGGGCTTAAAATGCAAAATTAAAGAAATAGAAAATAAAGAGTCGACCAAAGCTTCAAAAAAAATTGGAACTAAAAACATATTTCAAGTTCAAATTAAAATTAATTCTTATAGTTGTTGGTTTTTGTATGAATAACAACTAACAAACTTACTTGAACATTAAGGGGATCCCACATATCAACAATGCAGATCTAAAATGGTTAAAACTTTACAACGACCGTTTCTTGGAAAATATAAGATATTTTGACATTAAACATTTGGGGAATTCATTTTTTAACATAAGTACACAGGATGAGTATTTTATATACTGTAATGATTTTAAAAAAATCGTGTTAAAAAATTAAATATGAGCAGTTTTTCTGGAACAGGCCTTTGAATACAGATCAAACTGCAACGACCTTTTCTCGAAAATGGTTCATGGTCGGCCCACTTGGTCAGCCAAAGGTCGGGCCACCATGTGGATTGATCACGACGGCCTTCCAGTGGTTGACACAGTTGGACCAACCGTTGGCACCAAAGTTGGGCCGTCTATGGATGCTAAAGTTGTGCCGACCGTGGGATCGAATAGTTGGGCATCCTTCGGTAACCACGATCGGACCAACTTTGGTAAAGGTAGTCTTACCAACCAATGACAAATGTTAATAAAAAAAATGTTTATTGAAGTTGACAATTACCTTACATTGATCACACATTTATCGCACACACATTATATTAGTTATATACATATTAAAATATTTAACGCAAAATACAAAGGATGAGACTCATTTGCTATTCAGAAATCAATAAAAAAAATTTTTTACCGTATGTGTGTAAGTGACAGCTGTTCGGTGGCACATGATAGTTAACTTACTGAGAATAATTTTTTTTAATCACGGAGAAAAATGGAAAAATGATTTATGCAGTCAGTGTAGTACTCCTTTATAGAATAATATTTGACAGGTACACACTATAGTATTAAAAGTTTCATAGCTGAACAGTTTGGGACTCAACACAATTTATCCCATTCATCCCTTACGAAAAAATATGACATGTAATGTACGGCATGAACAGTTGCAGTAATTTGCGTGACGTTATTTCGCGACGCCACAAACAAAACATTATCATGTACAAACTTCAAGGCACAAAAACCTTTAACAGGATTATGTATATAGTTTAATTGATATTTGCTGTCAAATCTTTAATAATTATCTATCACAACTAAGAAGTTTGCGATGACAGCGGACCACTTCGTTTTGTCAACCATCATCAGTATTTTGAGTCAGTTTGCTGTCATATCAAATAGGTTCGAACCTATTTGATCTGTATTCAAAGGCCTGTTCCAGAAAAACTGCTTATATTTAATTTTTTAACACGATTTTTTAAAAATCATTACAGTAGATAAAATACTCATCCTGTGTACTTATGTTAAAAAATGAATTCCGCAAATGTTTAATGTCAAAATATCTTATATTTTCCAAGAAACGGTCGTTGTAAAGTTTTAACCATTTTAGATCTGCATTGTTGATATGTGGGATCCCCTTAATGTTCAAGTAAGTTTGTTGGTTGTTGTAGCTATGTTCCTATTTCAAAAACGCCACGTAAATTACAACACTCATTCATGTTGTAAATTACATGTCATACTTTTGTAAGGGATCAGCTTAAACAAGACTGTTTATATAGTCTAAGAGGGAATAAGAGTATAAAAAATTGGAAAGAGAAATTACTTTCTCATGTAATTGTTAAAAGAACGCGGCAGTGTACAAAACACAAGTCAATAATAGAAGCGAATATTGAACAAATACTACTCAGTCCAGTTCTTTCGAAAAATAAACGCCATGCACATAAAGTTACCTACTCGAAAACCACAAGTTATTCTCTCTCTCACACAAATGGAGGAGTGTCAAACCTAAAAAAGGTTTCAAGGTAAATAAGAAAAAAGTAATGTTTTTTATTTATTTAATAGTAAATTCTAATAACCGTATCAACTTTAAACTAGTTGACAATATTATTTATTCAATATTATGAATATTGTTGACATTCATACTTACATTAATAACATATCAAAATACACTCATGACGTAATTTATTTCAATGGAAAGGGATGTATCTTAAATAGGAAATTTCCCCTATCGACTGCGTGGCCGAGAGGCTTAATGCTTAATGTAAAAGCGTGCGATTTATAATTATGCGTATATTTAGTTTGTATGGTTAGGTAGGTGTTTCAATCCCGTATGATTGTAAGATTTTCCGATATGTTTAAGTTGTTAATTGTAAGTATGACGAGTTGGGAAGAATAAAACTTCTGAATTAATAAATATGAATATATGAAGAGTGCATTTAACATATTTTTCTTTTTTTAATGATTGTTTATTGTTTTTTTTATATAAAATTGACGAAGTGAATAAAAGGAAACACTCGTTTCGCGTCGCGTCGGCCATTTATTTTGACAGGTTCCGCGCCTGCGTTCCTTTATTGTGAAAATTTCGAAGTAGAGGAATGAGTCCAGTTTCTCTACTATGCACACTGCAGCGCGCCTTATAATCTTCGCCTGTGTTTTAATGCTCTTTACAGTGACATTTGGAACCAAGGCCCTCTATACACTATACGCAATAACCTAAGATGCTTGATGGAAATGAATTAATGTACTTTTACTGGACTGAGTTCAGTTTTTTCAATATTGACTCCCATATGTCCATTGTCCAAGTCAATTATTTTATTAATAATTATATTAATTATAATACAGGCATTATAATATTAAAATTTTTCAGTTAGTAATTTGCTTATATTTAAATATTTAAAATGTTGACGTTTTTTTTGACAATGCAAAATAAGATTTATCTTAACAAAAATAAAATTTATAATTATATTTGCGCTCTTTTTTAATAACATACGACTGCAGCGCCACCTTCACATGTCCAAATAATTTTGAAAACACCCTTCTATTAGGATTTTACATTCTTATTGCCCATTCTTTACTTCGATACTTTTCGATACATTCGATCTTTCCACTTCATGACTTTGAAAGGACAGTTATAGCTTTGATTACGAGGAAACCATAGAGTAATTCAATTTCGGTAACTGCGCTGGAGTTGGTCTAGAATATTTCATTTACATACCTATTTATAATTAAATATTTTAATCTACGGTGTTATTGAAATGTTCGTTTGCAGCCGTTAAATGATCGTCGAGAACCTGGAGGACAACTTTTAATAGGTGCCGTTATTATTCCACCACGGTGATAATGAAGGTTGTGATTAAATGAGTACAGACATTTTAATTGTAAAGTTTTCCCATCAATCCCTAAATAATGAAAAATCGTGCAAGGATATCCAAATTTATACAAAGGGAAACATCCATTGTCAAAAGGTACAAGTCGATCTTCAAGACAAGAATTTTTTTCACATTTTGCTTCTTTTTCACCTGGAGGAAGGATAAAGTAATGTTCTATAGGACAAGGTCCTTGTCTGTATGCTTCGTAACAGGAATTATTTTTCACATTAAATAAAAAACCTGGTTTACACACGCATTTCCATTCAGTTTGATTATCATTTGTTGGCATAAGCATCGAATTATCTGAGCATGACTTAGAAGTTTCCTATAAAAAATAGTAGAATTCCTAAATTTATTCTTTTGAAGATTTATAAAGCTAAAAAACAGACTCATCATATATAAATTGCTTTTAGTATTGAAATTAAGATCACATGAGCAGAGTACACATATCAGGAACTGTAGCAGAATAGGGTGTGTGACAACAGCTCACTGAAAAAAAAGTTCTGGTTGGAATTACCAGAAATCCTAGTTTTAACTAGAATTTCGTGTTAAATATACCCTAACCAGAACATTTATGGTTAGCTTAACCAGAATTCTAGTTAATATAACCAGAATTCTAGTTAATATAACCAGAATTCTGGTTATTTTAACTAGAATATCGCGTTAAATATACCCTAACCAGAACTTTTTTTTCAGTGCTCCACTATGGTTTTGGTTCACTGTGGTACAATTTTGTGCGCGTGACTGTCTGAAATGTTGGTAAGCAGCTCACTGCAGTGGTGCGGATGACGCCTTAGGCATCCCTGCGGGTTAAGCGCCGGCCCAGTTAAGTTGTGTCTCCAATGAAAGAACGTGCGTATCGATGTCCATAGCTATAGATATAGCACATCATACTTTAGAATACCTATAGCTATGAACGTCGATGCGCACCTTCTCTCATTGTAGACTGAATTTCCCAGTCAGAAAAGTCGGTGGTGTGCTGATGCCTGCGACCGGTTCGACACCGGCCCGGTGGAAAAGTCGAACAATAACCGGTGCCGGCACTGTGGTACCGTTTTTACACAGGCGACGGAGTTTTGCCGGCATGAAAATTAGTATCGGTCCGGTACCACTACTTAATACCGTTTATACACCGTCGACGGAGTTTTGCCGGCATCAAAATTAGTACCGGCCCGGTACTACTACTTGATACCGTTTTTACAACAAAATTTTTTTATTTAAAATATTTGAAACTTTTTTGGATCATTCTGGAACCTAATTTAATAAATAAAAATACGCTTGAATTTTTTTGATAGATTTATTAAAAAAAGAAATTTTTCGAAATAATGATGAATTTAAAAAAAAAGTTTATAATATTTTTGTGTCTTAAAAATTCTAAATTTGTAATTTTTTGAAATTTTTTTTACACCATTCGGAAGAACAAGAAAATCAAATCTCTCGAAATCAAATGTTTTTTAAAATATATTTTTATATAGTTGTAAAAATTACATTTCATTAAACTCTATTAATTCAGCTTTAAATTGTCCGGGAAAAACACTCAAAAATCCGGGAATTTGTTACTACCGAATTACTAGACACCCTATAATAACTTTGTTCGTTTAAAATAATTTTGGTCAGGTTTTATCTGATTTATTGTTATAAAATTTTGATAATCTAACAAGGTATTATATTAATTTCATTATACTAAGTTTCTGCAAGTTTTTTTCTATAAAGCCGGTACCGGCCGGTACCATGCCAGCGGTGTCTTAATTTCACTGGCACGGTATGTCGCCGGTGGTGTGCCGGCAATAAACCGGCACGAAAACACTGTACACAAGAACCGGCCCGGTACCGTGCCGATGGTTTACCGGCAAGGTGCCGGACCGGTGGTTTACTGGCACCGGGGCGGATATTTCCCGGGTTATCATTGTTGACTGGACCGGCTCCAGGCCGGCGGTAATGCCGGTCTCACGCCGGCGCCGGCAAGTCCGCCCTTGGTACCGAAACCGGTCGTTGATTTCTGCCTGGGTTTAGGAATAATAATACTATTTGTAGCCGGCAACATCGAATATTAGTGCTGGGCCGGAACTAATATGCTATCGGGCCGGACCAGCATCAGAAAAATTACATTTCAATCTAATTAATTGTTTAATTACTACACTGAAAAAAAATTTATTTGGATCAAATAAAAATTATTTGATGCAAATAAATCATTTATTTGGTTATAATCCAATTTATTTATTTATTTTATTTTATTTTAAGAATAACAAAGTTCCTAGGGCTACGAAGCCCTTCTAGGAACAAATACATTAAAATTAAATTTGGTTACTTATTCAAGAATGATTACAATGATTATTATAACAATAGTGAGAAGAAATTACGAAAATAAGATAACAATAATATTGAATATATATATATATGAGCGATTCCATCTCAAGTGATCAAGGTGGAGAAAAATTTTTCTCCAATCGTAGCAAAACTTGGGGCTTTTGTAGTACTCATAGATAGTAATTTTTGGTGAAAATATTTTTTTACCTAGTCCAATATTTTCCGAGGGGGAGGGGGTTAAATTTTTGTGTTTTTCAGTACAATGCTTATTTCAATAATTTTTTACTCTTAAACAATTAAACATACAAATTTGACAAAGTACATTTTGGAAAGGTTTTTTCATCCTCTTTCGATTAAAAATAAGCATTTAAAAAAAAAAATTTTTTTGACCAAAAAAAATCAAAATTAAAAATAAATTTCAATTTTTGAGGGAGATGGATACGATTTTTTTTTTTAACGAAAGCTGAGGTTTTTTCCTAAAAGGACATATAAATGATAAAGTGGGACTAGAACGTTTAAACATTGAAAAAAAGAATTTTCTCCAAAACAGAGCTAAAAACCGGGTTTAGAGCGCTCCGGCGAGTAGAAAACTCTTTTTTTCAATGTTTAAACGTTCTAGTCCCACTTTACCATTTATATGTCCTTTTAGGAAAAAACCTCAGCTTTCGTTTAAAAAAAAAAAAAAAAAATTGTATCCATCTCCCTCAAAAATTGAAATTTATTTTTAATTTTGATTTTTTTTGGTCAAACAAAATTTTTTTTTAAATGCTTATTTTTAATCGAAAGAGGATGAAAAAACCTTTCCAAAATGTACTTTGTCAAATTTGTATGTTTAATTGTTTAAGAGTAAAAAATTATTGAAATAAGCATTGTACTGAAAAACACAAAAATTTAACCCCCTCCCCCTCGGAAAATATTGGACTAGGTAAAAAAATATTTTCACCAAAAATTACTATCTATGAGTACTACAAAAGCCCCAAGTTTTGCTACGATTGGAGAAAAATTTTTCTCTACCTTGATCACTTGAGATGGAATCGCTCATATATATAAAGAATGTAACAGCTTTACTAATATATGGAAACTGAACTAAAAACTGTAGATAATTTATAACAATACTGATATATCCTACCAATAAGTAATATTAAATGTTCCATTGTTTTCTCTAAATAATAATTCAAAAAATAATTTTTTAAATGCTAATATATTAGGTGCATTTCTTAAAACTGGATGCAATTTATTCCACAGTCTTGCACCCCTAACAATAAAAGATCGTTGCATTATGCAAGTTCGATGTGGTGGTATTATTAATATCGATTTTCTTTCTCTAAGCCTGTAGTAACTGTGTTCGAAAATTTTGTTGGACTCAAAAAAATTAAATAAATAATCAGGAACTTTCGTTTTAAATAATGAGAAAAGTAAATTACCCATAAAAAATTTACGTCTAGTAGCAACATCTAATAAGCCAGACCTAATTCTATATTGCGTAATATGTTCAAACTTAGGAATATCATAAATGTAACGAATGCAAGCATTTAGGGATCTTTCAAGTTTTTGATTTAAGTCATTGCTGATATCATCATAAACAATGCAACAATAGTCAAAGAAGGGAAGAATCAAAGATTTGACCAGCATTAAACGAGTAGATGTAGGAAGTGAGTCCTTATTTCTATTTAGTTGTTGTAATGTACTAAATGTTTTACGCGATATGTCAGAAACTTGCTCCTTCCAAGACAATGTTCTATTTAATATCAACCCAAGATCCTTCACTGTCTCCTTGAATACAATGGGTTTACCCCCCAACAAAAGTGAAGGCAAAGTTGACAACGCCTCATACGAAGGCTGACCCGATGCCGAGATTAACATTGCCTGAGTTTTATCAGAATTGAGAAAAAGTCCATTATCACTCGCCCATTGCTCAACGTAATGAATATCTACTTGAATCATTCGAAGTAGGTCTGGTAAAGATGATAATGGACCCGAAAGATAAAATTTGAAATCATCAGCATATTTATGATACTTACAATGCTTTAAATGACATCCAAATCCAAAATAAATAAATTAAAAAGTAAAGAAGACAGTGAAGCACCCTGAGGAACACCACATTTAAGTCCATTCCATCTTGACTCAATGCCATTTCCATCAATAACCCTCTGAACCCTAAAATTAATGTATGATTCAAACCAATCACATACAGATTTCGACAATTTAAATGAAGAAAGTTTACGTATTAAAAGATTATGATTAACTGATGGAAATGCCTTCGAAAAGTAAAAAAAAACTACAATGGTGATGAGTTTCGAGTCCATTGCAAGTTTAACATCACTAGTAAATTTTAAAGATGCTGTACATGTACTGTGATTACCGCGAAAACCCGACTGCAGAGGCTCAAGGAAATTATTATCCCTTAGAAAACTTGTAAGCTGTTTACAAGCAATTTTTTCCAAAGGTTTAGATAAAGTGCTAATTAATGAAATTTCTCTGTAGTCCGTAATTCTTTTCGGGTTAGACACCTTTGGTATAGGCTTAATATTGCTCATCTTCCATATCTCAGGAAATACTCTCGTTTGAAAAGAGAAATTAAAAATGTGCAGCAAAACCGGAAATATAATAGGTAATGCTAATTTAATCATTTTAATAGATATACAATCAGGTCCCGCCGCATTAGATTTAATACTCATTATGGCTTCAAAAAGTGCATCCGGAGAAATATCATAGAAGAAAAAGTTGTTTTCATTAAAAGTATGTGAAATTACTGGGTACTGATCAAAAGTGGAAGAGGGTACAGGCGGAGGAGTATGTGTAAAAATGTTAAGAAACTCATGTGCCTGAAAAGCGCAATCATTATTTTTTTCTTTTGTGGTAGAATATTCAAATTTCTCAAAATCTGCCAAATATCTGCTGATTTACTTTTATTTCAGATAATGTTAAAGTTATATTTATTACGAGCATCTCTAATTTTAGTCTTTACTAAATTACGAATTTTTTTAAATTTATCATGATCAGTGCAAACTGATCGAAAGCGGATGTTAAATAAGCTGTAAGCTTATATACTTTAATATTTACATCAGATGCAGAATATATACTTGTCCAATCGTAAGTTGAAAGATGAGCAAGAAAATCAGTCTCATGAACATTATGTAAGTTACGTATAAAAAAATAATTATTAGTAGTTTGGGACCAATCTCCTCCAAAATCAAATTTAATGTTGATCAAATCATGACTTGACAAAAATGAAACTGGATGCTGACCAATCGAGAGCACTTTATCCAAATCATCAACCAGCATAAGATCAATCCTAGTATTAGAATTGCATAAGTGATGCGTCGAATCGTGAGGCACAACTGTTAGTCCAGCCGAATATATCATAGAAGCAAAATAATTAGTATGAGGTGAAGAAGCATTTAAATTACAATTAAAATCGCCCATTATCAAAATATTATTAAAAAATTGAACTAAAGAAAAGATTTGATTCTCTAAGTCATTTCCAAATGAAGAATTTGGCGGTTTATAAACTACTCCAAGCAAAGCACTATCATGTTCAGCATAGATTTTCAGAAATAAAAACTCTGCAGATGGATGAGAACTTTCAACACTCATAGAAATTAAGGAACATCTAATATTCCTGTGTACATATAAACACACTCCACCACCCCTACATCTCTCTCTATCATTACGAAATATATTATATCCTTGTAAATTAACAAGACTAGAAGGTATACTGGAGTTTAACCATGTTTCAGAAACAGCAATGACATCATAAAATCCTGTTTCAAAGAAATCCTTAAATTCCATGAAATGTGCACGCAAGGATTGCGCATTAACATGACAAATATTTAACATCGCCATAATTAAATTCATAAAAAGCAATATCGAAAGTAGGCCACACACTGTCCCCAATTGAAATAAAAATGTAAATTATAAGGAAAATATATAAATAAACAGTCTATAAAATTACAAAACAAAAATATTGTAAAATAGAGAATAGATCATTAATTTTATTTAAATTGAAAAAATAAATAATTAGATAACTATCAATTTTTAAAGAAAAAGAAAATATTACAACATAATTGAAAATAATAAGTAAATTATAAAAGTACACAGGCTTCGAGATTACAAAACAAAAATGGTAGAAAGCATACAGTACATAATTAATTTGAGATAAATTTACAAAAGTAATTATTAAATAATTAACAATTTTCAAAAATAAAGAAAAAATTACTAGATGATTAGAAATGTAAAAAATAGAAGATTCATTATTTCTTTGAAGTAAATAAGACAAATTCGTAAAAAACTCCAAAAACTTAGTTATTATAGAACTCTGTAAAATGTCTTTCAAAATACAGTAAAATAATAACAATGATAAATTTTTAAAAAAGAAAATGAAAATTTAGAAAATAATAAAAAAAGAAAAACAAAACCAATCTTCCACGTTGTTAGTTTATAGCGTTGACAGCCTCAAGCGATGTTAACTGGAACCTTCTTTCGCCCTCTGCCTTACGCCCAAAGATTTTACCACCGGAAATCCATAGATATTTAATTTTGTTATCTCTCCTTAAGGCTAGAGCAGCAGAGTAGATTCGACGGTTCATGGGTGTTAACGATTCACGTATGTAGATAAACGATTTCTCATTATCACGCTAACCAATACCGACTGTAGAATAATTCTTTTTAATCTTGCGTTCATTAATCAATTTGTCCCTCAAATTTTGATTTGAAAGCTTAACAATCACAATTGATGGAATTGAATTTTCTGTATTAGGTTTACGAATTCTGAAAATGTTGTCAATATTGTTATCAGTGACAAGAACACCTAGACTTTTCGCTATAGTAATAAAACAATCACGCAAATTTTCCTCCTTTTTTACAGGAAGTCCATGTATTTCGAGCGAAGAAAGAAGTGCAGATTGTTCCTGCATATTGACCGAATGTTCTAAATGACCAATTCTACACTTTAACTGTTCATTTTCAACTCTGGCAGTTTTTAAAGAAGTTGTTAAACACTGAGTATCAATTTCTATTGAGCTAATTTTTTTAGAATTTTCATTAATATCTTCCTTCATCGACTATATGCTTGATAATAAACTCCTGTTAAAATCGGCTTGCTCCTTTTTAAAAGTTTCAAACATTGAGGCCATTTGATCTTGAAATTGTGCAAATTTGGCGCTTTGCCCCTGTTCCACGGCAGCCCGTATAGCATCCAAGCATTTGTCAGACAGATCATTGTAAGATATCGAGAGAGCTGACGATGATTGAGATTGAGAAGAAGGTACCCGCGAAACCAAAGAGATGTCACTCACTTCTTTGCAATTATTACAATAAAAAGGGATTGCTCCTTTTTTTAATCGTTCAAAATCCTTTTTTGATATATTAACAGGCACAGGCACTATGAACAATACCATTGCACTTTACGCAGGTCAAACCTTCACCTGAGGATCTCGATACGTTAGTTTGACATTCTATGCACATCGGCATGTTGGTTTCAACCAAATACACAATTATATCAAAAAAGTCCTGAATGCTCAACAATACACGAGAGATGAACTTCACTCCGTGAAAAAGACCTTAGCGAAAAATGTCAGAAGTGTAAAAAAGTAAACTACTATGTCACAATTCTTGAATATTTTCAAAAAAAAACGAGTGCGATATAAACACGTGTTCTCAGTAACTCAGTTGGTAACAGTTGGTTTATTGGTTATAATCCAATAAATGTGTATTTGAACCGAATACATATTTATTTGACATAAATATTTGAGTTTATTGCATCAAATAACTATTTACTTGAAACTAATCTTTTATTTAATTCATTCAAATACTTCGTATATTTGATGCAAACAAAAATTATTTGACACAATAAATTTATTTTATTGATTCAAATAAACTTAATTATTTAATCCGAATAATTCATTATTCAAAGCAAATACACTATTTTATCAAGACAAATAAAAAATATTTTAATCAATTAAATAATTATTTGAAACGAAAATAATGAATTACTTGAAACTGTTCATTTATTTATTTCACTTAAATATTTCATTTACTTAATACAAATAAAAAATATTTCGACAAATAAATGTGTCATTTGGATACAGAATATACGACACTGACTTTGATATAGTATAACACAGGCCGACAAAATTTTGGCGAATCTCAGAACCAAGAACCGGACAATACTTTTTCGTAGGTCTTTGACGTGCTGAATCCGAATCTTACCTCACAATTGCCCCATCACGTCAGGTTTTCGAGATATTCTAACCTAAAAGTGCCAAAATACGTTTTTTGGCCATTTTTGAAGTCATGTACAATTCGGAGAAAATTTTTTTTCTAAAAGTTATTTGCGGCATCTAAAAGTACTATTCTTCCTCTTTCAAAACCCTTTGAAGCTTGAAAAAATCTTTATTTGACGCTGAGATATCGTCATTTGAAGTTTTTAAATCTGGTAAATTTGTTAAAATTCGTAAACTGACTAGTAAAGAATTAAAATTTTTTTAAAAATTCAATGGATTCGCTTTAAATTTATTACTCGGGGGTTTTCGGGGTCGCTGATTACGAATCTGGTTTCAGATTTTCAAAATTCAAAATGGCGGATCCAATATGGCGGCCGAATTTTTAAAAATTCAATGGATTTAAGTTGCATTTTAATACAATTAGCTGAATTTCGGAAGTTTAGGACCACGGACACACATATTTTTTATAATACATAATACTTTGCTTTTGCCAAAAAAATTGTTTGTAGTAGTTTAGAGTCAAAGACCAGCTCAGATGCCTACGTTTCGTGAATTACCTTGAAGTAACGTTTACATGTTTTAATTGTTACTTTTCGAATGAAGACTGTACATTAGGATAAGTATAAGGTAAGCTTATCGTATCTTGAAAATTGTAACAAATTGAATGCAAGTTATTGAAATTCTAATGTTAAAATAAAGTTACTCTATACCATTAAAGAAGCAATATTTTAAATATTAATTATGTTGCAAAATTATTTCGATCTCGTTTAAAAAAATTTTCGTGATTACTTTTCATTTTCACATCTACAGTTGTTACTGGAGAAACAATATCTTCGAGAATCCCGTGTATTAAGAAAGTTGATAAATTTTGTTATATTTGCTGAAATTTTGAGACAGAAGCTTATCGTAGAAAAATTAATGATTGGATAATAAATAAGTATTTAGAATGTTATCAGATGCCCATGAGAAATTTAGACAAATTTTGGGTACCTAAATCTATTTGTAATTCTTGTCGCATTACTTTGGTAAAGTGGAATGATATTAAAAAAGACGTTATCATTGAACCAACAATTTGGCATGAGCCTATGGATCACGATAAGGACTGCTATTTTTGCGCATGTAATGTCACAGGATCTAATAAAAAAAATCTGGAAACTATTGTTTATCCTAGCGTTCAAAGCGTAACCCCAGCAAAAAGAGGGAAAATAATAATTAAACCAGAAAAAACAGTACTTCATTCTTTCCAGATAGAACATAAGGATGCAGCTGAAAATAAGACAGTCGATGAATTTGAAGATTCCTTTAACACAAAAGATCATAAACTTTATGTTCAAGATTTATTTGATCATGAAATATTCAATGTAAATGAAGATTCATTAAATGATGAAATAGTCAGTGAAAATAAAGATTCATTAAATGTTAAAGTAATGCAAGCAAATAGTCCTATGCTTTATGGCCAAGATGAATTAGATGATCTTATTCGTGATCTGAGTCTTCCAAAAGATACAGCTGAACTGTTGGCTTCAAGATTGAAAGAGAGACATTTTTTATTACCAGGGACAAAAATTACAAATTATAGAAATAGAGACGATGAGTTTTTAAAGTATTTTTCATCTGAAAATTCTCTAGTATATTGCAATGACATTCGAGGACTAATCAATTTATATGAATTAAATTTGTATAAACCGGAAAATTGGCTGCTCTTTATAGATTCTGGTGCAGATACTCTCAAAGCAGTGTTACTTCATAATGGAAACAAATACGCGGCAATCCCTATCGCTCATTCCACTGTACTGAAAGAATCATATGAAAGTTTTAATTTTTTACTGGAAAAAATTAATTACCATGAGCATAATTGGCTAATTTGTGGTGACTTCAAAATGATCAATCTTTTAGTTGGTTTACAATCAGGAAATACTAAATATCCTTGTTTTCTTTGCCTTTGGGACAGCCGCGATCGACAACAACATTGGGTAAAAAAATTGGACAAAAAGATGCGAGTGGAAAATTGGTTGCAATAATGTTGTTCACAAAAGTCTCGTTGATCTTATGCGAATCTTGTTACCACCACTCCATATTAAATTAGGAATAATGAAGCAATATGTAAAAGCTCTTGATCCAACTGGTAAATGCTTTACGTACCTTCGATCCAAATTTCCAAAATTAAGTGATGCCAAAGTTCAAGCAGGTGTTTTTGTAGGGCCTGATATAAGAGCGCTGATGAAAGATGAAGCTTTTGAGAAAACCATGAAAACTGTTGAAAAGAATGCTTGGCTAAGTTTTAGAGCAGTTGTGCAAGGCTTTTTAGGAAACAATCGGGACCCTAAATATAAAACTATTGTATCCACGATGCTATTAAATTTTAAGAAGTTAGGCTGCTTAATGAGCTTAAAACTCCATTTCTTGTTTTCTCACTTAAATTACTTCCCCGAAAACGTTGGAGCATTCAGTGAAGAAATGGGTGAACGTTTCCATCAGGATTTTAAGGAAAAGGAGCGACACTATCAAGGTAAGTGGGACGAACTTCAAAGGGTTTTGAAAGAGGAAGAATAGTACTTTTAGATGCCGCAAATAACTTTTAGAAAAAAAATTTTCTCCGAATTGTACATGACTTCAAAAATGGCCAAAAAACGTGTTTTTGGCACTTTTAGGTTAGAATATCTCGAAAACCTGACGTGATGGGGCAATTGTGAGGTAAGATTCGGATTCAGCACGTCAAAGACCTACGAAAAAGTATTGTCCGGTTCTTGGTTCTGAGATTCGCCAAAATTTTGTCGGCCTGTGTAATCAGCCTGAGTTCTCACCAAGTCTCAGTGGCGGTGTGGCTTAAATAGGTTCGTTTATAGGCTTGCGGTCTGTGTTATGGGCGGGGGGACGTGAGTTCGATGCCACGTGCGAGTGAATATTTTTCATTCTTCGTTTTAAACGTTATATAAAATAATAAAGTTGTGTGTTGTGAATAAAAATTGTGTGAATATGTTTATTAATAATGTTAAAAGTCTGTTGAAAAATCAGTTAATGTATATTTATCTTTTTTTCAGCTTGATTGAAGGCCGATAACAGGTTTAAATATTAAAAAACAAATTTATTTTTTAAATAAATTTACTAAAAAAGTTAATTTTTATTTAATTTATTTTTTTCAAAAAATTTGATTCATTCTAAACAAAAAACATTCAGACAACTTTTTTCTATAAGCAAAAATAAAAAAGTTATTCAAGTTTTAAAAAAATATTGCATTAATTTGTTAATGCAAATATCTAACAAAATATTAAATATTTTTAATTAATATTTTGGATAATTACATAGTCAAACAAACTCTATTGAAAAATGGAGTTTGAAAAAAATCCGAGATTTGACCCCTCAATCTCATATGAAACTCCTCAATGGAGCTAAATATTTTTTTTTAAATTGCTAAATCTGCTAAATATTGTTAGTTGGGCGTTTTTGGGATTGCATAATACAAAACAAATACCAAAATTTAAAGTCATGTATTATCACATTAACACTACTGCAATTTAAACTACATTTTAAAAAGGTTGAAAAACAAATTGCTTGTAACAAAAATGTTCAATTGATTTGAACCATCATTAAAATTTTTTTCACTATTTTAGATTGTCTGTTTTAAATGTATAAATAAAAATTTTAGAAACATTATTTAATAACATATTCATTACATCCTTTTTCTCAATAAAAATGAAAAAAATATTATCAAAATAAAATTAAAAAATTTAATTTTAAACATGTAATCCTAAGACTTTATGTACAGTTTTCCCGTTAGGAAGCAGGGTGGCAGCTATGCCTGTAAATGCCATGTTGCAAACATTTATTCCTTTACTCTTTAGTAAATGCCATAAGGTAGTATATAAAAAAGTCTTTCCAGATCCTCTACAACCATTATATCTAATAAACCCTGAAAATCAGTTATACAATATCCTTCATTCAATGACATTGATTTTATATTCCTATAAGCTATTTTTTCAGCTTCAATATTGTCAATTTTTGAATAGTCTTCTGACATTGGACCCTTAAATTTCTCCCAAAGTTTTTCCGGATGTACAGGATGACAATGAATGAGAATTTTTACAAATAATTGTCGAAGTGAATAAGGCATCATCCATAAAGTAGCTTCTTCCATTGTCCTAATCCACTCACTATTATCTTCTATAAGTTCTAATGCTAAACAGGCAGATGTAAAAGATTCATGAATAAATCCATTACCTGTTCTTAAACTTTGGAAAGAAGTAACTCCTTTTACTGTAAGCAACAATAATCCAAGGTGAAATAATTCCAATTGACGTGGATTAATTAAATACATTCTTCCCAATACTTTTTCTTTACGAATTCTTTTTCTCCATTGAAAGGTATTTCTGTATAATAATACTGACGAGCAGTACTATCACGCTCATTAAGTTTAAAAAAATCGATCAATTTTGTATTTTTCTGTAAATCAAAAGAAACATTGTTATTATTTTTCCCTTCGCGAATAATAACATTCTATTTATTTGGTAAATGTATGGGTAAACAATTAATACTGTGGCTTTTTTCCCCTGAAGTTTTACTTAAAATTCTCCATACAGCTTCAACTGGACCTACATATCTATTTTCTTCATAATGATTAATTTCATTATGATTGACAGTTACCTCGCCATTCGCATTTGTAATAATAATAATGGATGCAGTATCGTGACCCTTGAAAATATA
The DNA here is from genome assembly GCA_032872475.1 of Leptopilina myrica (nomen nudum). Lineage (NCBI taxonomy): Eukaryota > Metazoa > Arthropoda > Insecta > Hymenoptera > Figitidae > Leptopilina > Leptopilina myrica (nomen nudum). Next base: position 12,327,637 of record CM065462.1, on the reverse strand, counting down.
TTTATATAAATATTTAACAGATTTTATACTTGAAAATATTTCCACATTTATATGACAATTAAATATTTCTGAAAGTATTGGACAATATGGAACCACATTAGAATTGTCAACAACAAATCCATTTGGTCGCTCATACGTTTTATTATTATTTCTTCGACAACAACGAACATAGCAATTGTCTTCAATTGTAGTTTCTTCTTGGTAACTCTTTGGAAAATTTTTTCAACAATTACCATCAATTAAACATCAATATCCACAAGGTCCGTGAATATTATTTTGCATTATTATGTTATGCAAGAAAGGATTGCTACTTTTATCAGGAATTTCTGCAGAAATATAACGATCAACACTTTCAACTGTTAATATTTTGGATTTTTCTTTCAATATAACTAATAATTGTAAATAATCAATTAGTCCTTGATATGTTTCACTTCTCAATTGAGCTTGATTATTTGCACAAAATTGCAATCTATCTTTCTCTATTTTTACATAATTATCAACTACCCATTGTTGAAACAATCTTCCTCCATATAAAAATTGATTGAATTCCTTATATCTAATAGCAATTTTGTACTTACAATAGGCAGACCTAGAAATAGTATTGTTTTTACTTCTAAAATCACTATCACTGCGAATCATATTAATATTATAACCTTTATTTCCAAGAGGATAAAATATGGGATAGATCCATGGTTCAAAATTTAGATCTAAATTACTAACTGATTTCAGTTCCTTTGTAGACTTATTATAAACCGTTACATAAGATTCTGGTATTTCTCCTTCTGAGTTTGTATCGAAAATTGCAGCAACTTCATTGTAACTTTAAAAATTATATCTTTTCTTATTAAAACCTTTTTTCAACCTAAACAATAGTTGTAACTCAGTGATTTCTTCATTATTTTGTTTTGATAAATCAGTTTCTAATTTAATTACTTCTGACATCATCATAAAAGACTTTGTGAATGTATTAGAAGTTCTTATAATATTTTCAATAGTTTGCAAAAGTTCTTTATCTAAATTTTTGTTACTTTTTAATCTATAATGAATTGCTTCTTCAGGATCATAAATAAATAATTGACCAAAACATGGGTCTTCACCTTTATCCGGATATAAGGCAGTGTTAATTTGGTAATAAATTTGACCTTGGATTTTGTAACAAAATGGTCCTCTTCTTACATTATTAAAATTAATTACGTTAGCATTTAAAGATGCAAAAGAAAAAGAATTATTATACTATCTTATATTCTTTTTAAAATGACTTGATTTCGTATGAAATCCTTCTAGCAATATTCTTAAATCTTCTGGATATTGCACTGATAGTAATATAACACCACAATGACCACAACAATCATTGAAACTGTTTTGTTTGCCACTATCTCTTTCATCTTTAAAATGCTTCGCTTGACAATGATTGTAATAATAATTCATATTTCCCATATAATTTTCATTAGAATTTGATTCATGAATAATCTTGTCTCTTGCTATACTTGGCAGAGAAACAATTGATTATTGTGTATTAAGTTTCAATTTTTTACTTTCCCGATAGTTTTTCTGAATTTCATTCCTACTTTTTCAAATTTTTCAATTGAAGAGCTTTTCTTTTTCTCACTAGAATAATTATTTTAAAAAGTTATGATAAAATGTCGAAAAATACAAGATTTTAATTTTTTGTCATAAATTAAAATATTTATTAATTCTATAAATTTTGATAAAATATATACTTTATATACATGAATCCATTCGTTTTTATGTCAGGAATGCAATTTTGACAAGAATTATTAAAAATTTTAATATAGAAAAAAGTTATTTCAAAAAATCAAAAAATTAAAAAAATGTTGAAAAATTTTTTTTTTTATATATTTTTGAAAATCCTTCTGTCTGATTCTTGGTATTCATGACCGTAATACACCTACAAAATCTTATCAAAATCCATCAAGATGTGCAAGAGAAAATTTGTCCACAAGAATCGGTGACAGACACACACATACACACACACACCCATACATACACACATACATCCGGACATTTGTTCCTCTCGACGAATTATATATACTACACTTGAAAATTTATAAAAATAATTGATTTTTAAAAATTCGGAAATCGACATCACTATAAGGCTTCCTTTATGAGGAAGCAAAATTGATAAAATTCACATTCACAGTGATAAATGTTGATAAATATAGCGTATAAACACATTTTCATAAAAAATCAAAAGTGACCACCTTGTGGCCAAAAAAGTGTCCACCTTACGGCCAAGACACAAATTTTTAAACGTTAATTGAAAAAAAATTTTAAAACATAATATCAATTAGATTCTTTTAGAATATTATTGTACGATATATATAGATAATTATAACGATTTTTACTAATTTAAAATAGCCAATTTCGATGCTTTTAACACCCTGAAAAAAAATTTCTCGATCATTTAAAAACAGAAATTTTACGACGTTCACGTTACAAAGAGAGTCATTTAGTGAAAATATCTTTCTGTCTCCTTCTTTCTAGTAAATAGACATAAATCCCTCTCTGTTTATAACGCAGAAAAGTTAACGCACACCCATCTCTCTTTATTTCAATAAACATAGTATAAAGCTATCTTTCTTCAGGTAACGGTATTGCTTTCTTCCTCTTTCGAAGGTAAATACCATTAGAATGTCTCTCTTTACCTAATTTGCATATCTACTCGTTTCATATAAGGAATACACAAATTTTTTTAATTCATTAATATATTATTATATTATATGTATATATTATATACATTACTTGTTGAAATATTTTTTATTTGTATTAAATAAATGAACAGTTTCAAGTAATTCATTATTTTCGTTTCAAATAATTATTTAATTGATTGAAATATTTTTTTATTTGTCTTGATAAAATAGTGTATTTGCTTTGAATAATGAATTATTGGAGTTTCGCTCAGACCATGGTCGAGAGCGGTTGAGTTTCTCGAGAGCTCTTAGTTGTTGTTTTCCACAATAAATGGAAGATCAATTTATGGTTCTTTATTCGATTTTTTTCAACCAAGTTGAAGTGAATTTCCTGTATAATATTTTGCTTACGGTTCTGAGTTCGATCTGTGGCGTGTGATGCACTTTAAGAGCATTCGATTTGAATTAGTTAATGCTATTCTACTGGTTTATTCGAAATTTTGATGCTTATACTCAGTGAAGTTTGTTTTCTCAGTGTTTATAAATAACAATGTTATTGAATATTGCTTCTCTTTCTGAGGAACAGAGATGGAGATATTTTATACCTTCGATTGAAAAATTAACGGACTCAAATAAAGTGCATCGGGAAGAGATCCGTGTTAATACAAGCACCGTGAGTTCCCTGAGTCAGCAATTAAGTAACCTTGAAACTAGAATAGACGTCACAGATAGAAAACTATTGATGTCCGAAAAAATATCTCGAGATAGAAATGTTATTTTGTTTAAGCTTAAAGATTTAGAATCAATCAATCAGAATTTATTCAACGAAGTCATCGGGATCCTTTCTAAGGTTGGTCTACAGATTCCGGTAGTGGCATTAATGACCTCTCAGAAGAAGAACGCGATCTGGGACGTGATCTGCTGTCAAAGACCACGATCTCAAAGATGCGGGATACCGAGCTAAGTTGAAAGGATATAAAATCTTCGTTGATGATGTTCCTGGCTCCTTAAAAGAGATTGAATTTTTGATCAGAAAAATACAGTCTACAACTCTACAGATACAGGAGAGGAAGAAAAATCAGAATCGCCTTTCTCTACTCCCGCTTCTCATAAAACAAATAATATTACCAGGAATCCAGTGGGTCGCCCCAAAAAGCAAGCAAGCACAGCCAATAATTTTTCTAAGAAAAATAAACTACTGGACGCTTTTTTGAAACCAGAGCTAGTTCTTGTTCACGGATCCAAGGAAGCGGATGGTTTGAGGCACTCTAAAGAGTTGGAAAGGCAGGAACAGAACTAGCAACGAGAGGGGTTTAGTAATGTGAAGCATTTTTTGACAGAGGAAATCTCTTTAGCCCCCAATTGTCAATTAAAAAACAGAATAATTTTCTGGAACTTACACGGTTACGACAATATTAGTGATATTGTGAATGTCCTAGAGAGGGGAGACATCCTATCAGTTAGTGAGACATGGTCGGTTAATGCAGGACTGACATGAACAAGTGTATTGAATAGATAAATAATGAATTATTCGGATTAAATAATTAAGTTTGTTAGAATCAATAAAATAAATTAATTAAATAATTTTTGATTGCATCAAATATACGAAGTATTTGAATGAAATAAATAAAAGATTATTGAAATATGAAGATTTCGACTATATCAGCATTTAGTGACATCTATTAGATGTCAATTGAACTCTTTGGTTTAGAGTTAGGTGTTACATATACTCTAAACCAAAGAGTTCAATTGACATGTAATAGATGTAACTAAATGCTGATATAGTCGAAATCTTCATATTTCAAAAATTTTCTGTCAGCGAATAAATTCTAACATTAAATAAAATATTAGTTTCAAGTAACTCATTATATGTATTAAATAAATTCATTTATTCAATTCAATTAATTATTTAATTGAATCAAATACGATTTATTTGGTTTAAATAAGTGTGATTCAAATAATTCAAGTTATTTGAATCAAATACATATTTTTTTTATCCAACTATCAAGTATTTGAATCAAATAAATTTTTTTTTAGTGTATTATTTCAATATTAATGTTAATTATTAATTGGAAACTGTAGATATATTAAATGATGAAACAACGCCTTTTGAGTTTTTCGTGAGTAAATACTGGTATACCTACACGGTCCGCATACGGACATAGGGATCAAGATACTCTAAAACGAACAGCGACACGGTATGGCAACCCCTGTCTACCCACCCACGGTAATGGGTTACATCCATTTGTATCAGAATAAAAAGAGCATAATGACTATTATATCGAATTCACAAACGTAGAATCTCTAACTTTACGAATTCATTTTTATCGAATATACACTACCGGTCAAAATTAAGAGACCACCCATTTTCAGCACTGAGAAAAATTGCGTTTAACCGAGTGGTAGAAACAGCTCGGTTAAAAAAAAGTATTTAAAAATAAATAAGATATGGTTAAAAGAAACTAAGTTCTACTGATTATCACAGCCGAGCTGAGACGGTTAAAACACATTTGTTAAAAATAACCCTCCGATGGATTGTCTTAACCAATCTCAAATGGGCATAATTAAAACAAACTTTCGTAGTTGTCGTTACCTATTTGTTTTTTGAATTCAAACTATTACTATATGATTAATATTTACCGAGCTTCATGAAAATAGGTTATATTCCAATATGAGAATAGGCAATTTATAAATATGATGAATTTGACTTATGTGATTTTAACCGAGTGAACACTGAGCAGGCGTGAGGCGTCATATCGTATTCATTTCGCTTTGAAGAGAGCCGTTAAATTCATGTCGTGTGGTTAGGTTTTGTTTTTTCTGATAGTTTTCTCGTTTTCGAACGTTTTCTGTGATGGTTGATTACATAGATAGTCATTTTAATTCACAGAAAACCACCTTTGCATTAAAATACAATTTCGTAATCAAATAAATTTATTTTCAATAAAAAAGTATTTTTTATCAAGCAAATATTTTTTTATACTACACTGAGAAAAAAATGCTATTGAATCTATAACACACATATTCACATACGTTCAAAAGCAGATGTGATCAACTTAAGGCGAAATGTAGTTCATTTCATAGCATCGCTATTGAATCAAAGAAGTCATTTTTTGATTTAAAAGCAGTGCTATAAAATAAACTACATGTTACATCAAGTTAATGACATCTGCTTTTGAACGTATGTGAATATGTCTGCTATAGATTCAAAGGCATTTTTTTCTTAGTGTAGAAAATACTTTGCTTTTTTTAACCGAAGACAATTAATACTCACAATTAAGTAAATAGGTTAAAAAGCTTTATTATAATCGAGTTTAGAAGTTAACATTAATTAATTCACTTGTTTTATTGTAACAGAACTAATTGACTGCAGTACCTAAGTTTATACTATTTCTGTAGCCTTTCTAGGTGACTACAGTAACCGAGTTACTTGGTTGACGCTTTTGGGTCATCAATCCTTGACTATTAGTTGCCATAAACGATTTAGTTGTTACCGTAACCGAGTAATCTTAACAAGTTTCAACCGAAACTTATAATCGTATTTGATCGGTTACTGCAAACAATTCACATTGCAAGTGCTATATTAGCAGCATCGCTCGGTTGTTTTTAACTAAAAATTGGTTATATTTAACCTTTTATTTTTCTCAGTGAGATGATTGAAAAACATTTTAAAACAAAAATTGTATGGAACCTAAAATTTTTTTATTTTTTGAAAGATGTTAAAATTTTAAAGAGAACAAGATGTTTTAGAAGTCATTTGGCTAATATTTAATTTAGATATTTTTAAAAAATCGTCATTTTCAATGTTTTACAAAAATTTGAATAACTTCTAAAATAATGTACGCTTTTTAATGATCTTAGGCTTAATTTAAAGGTCATTTGTTCAACTATAAGACTTACTTATAGACATTAACGTGTAATTTTTTTCTTAAAAAATGCAGGCCGTCAAACTTGGACCAACAAAATTCAAAAAATTTGGAACAATTTTTCTGTACTAAAACTTCTAAAACATCTTGTTCTCTTTAAAATTTTAACATCTTTCAAAAAATAAAAAAAATTTAGGTTCCATACAATTTTTGTTTTAAAATGTTTTTCAATCATCTGAAAATGGGTGGTCTCTCAATTTTGACCGGTAGTGTAAAATTTAAGAAAATTATTTTCTCGAATTAATATTTGACATAATTTATATTTTCACTAAACAATAATTGCCAGAATTTAAAAATGGTCGATTTATTATTTTGTCGAAAGTTTTTAACTTAAAATTTTTAAATTTATTTAAACCTAATTTTATTTTATTGAATCGTGGATTGATATAATGTGAATTTAACAAAATCTATTATAGCCGAAATTATAACTAACCTAAATGTAACTGAAGCGAAAAGCAATATTGCATATGGGGCATTTCATGTCAAGTGATCAAGGGGTCTTTTGGTGTAATGTTTATTTTAATAATTTTTTACTCTTAAACAATTAAACATACGAATTTGACAAAGTACATTTTGGAAAGGTTTTTTCATGCTATTTCGATTGGAAATAAGCATTTTGAAAAAAAAAATTTTGACCCAAAAAAATCCAAATTAAAAATAAATTTCAATTTTTGGGGGAGAGAGATCCGATTTTTTTTTAAACGAAAGCTGAGGTTTTTTCCTAAAAGGACATATAAATGATAAAGTGGGACTAGAATGTTTAAACATTGAAAAAAAGAATTTTCTCCTAAACGGAGCTAAAAACCGGGTTTTGAGCGCTCCGGCGAGTAGAGAACTATTTTTTTCAATGTTTAAACATTCTAGTCCCACTTTACCATTTATATGTCCAGTTAGGAAAAAACCTCAGCTTTCGTTTAAAAAAAAAAAATTGGGTCTTTCTCCCCCAAAAATTGAAATTTATTTTTAATTTTGATTTTTTTGGGTCAAAAAAATTTTTTTTTTAAATGCTTATTTCCAATCGAAAGAGCATGAAAAAACCTTTCTAAAATGTACTTTGTCAAATTCGTATGTTCAATTGTTTAAGAGTAAAAAATTATTGAAATAAGCATTGTAGTGAAAAACACAAAAATTTAACCCCCTCCCCCTCGAAAAATATTGGACTACGTAAAAAAATATTTTCACGAAAAATTACTATCTATTAGTACTACAAAAGCCCTAAGTTTTGCTACGATTGGAGAAAAATTTTCTCCACCTGGATCACTTGACCTGAAATGCCCCATATTCTTTATTCTTTAGAAATTAAAAGTGTTCCATTTATTATTTAATCGAATATTATTATCTCGAATTAATTTTAACCGATACTTTAAATTATCGAAATACAAATAAATCTAAATTAATTTTTAAAAAAATGCAACTAAGCAAATTTCTAATTATCTGAAAGCTAATTTTATACAAAGTTTTTGTGGATGAATTTAATTTGAGCCAAAAAGCAAGTAGCCAAAACCTCATGCATTAGAATCTTAAAGTTGCCGAAAAGATATTTGTAAGAATGGGTAAATAGTTGAAACGTCATCTGTTTGAATTGTCTAGTAGTAGACGAATAGTCTAGTAGTAGACGAATAGTTAAGCAGCCGAATGGAAAAAGCGTCGAATGGACAAAAAGTCGAATAATAATAATATCGAATTGTCAATTCATAGAAAGTTTAATTAGTCGAAACGCCTTTTGTTCGAATTATCAAGTAGACGAATAGTTAAGTAGTCGAATGAGAACATAGTCGAATTATTCATTCGTAGAATTCTCAAATAGCCGAAAGGTCAATAATTCTAAAAGTTTGTCTGTTTTAAGTTAATATTAACTTAAAATAATAACATTTTTCGAATTATTGACCTTTCGGTTATTTGAGCATTCTATGAATGAACAATTCGACTATTTTGGACAAAACCTGCATGTGAAGATGATTGCTACTTTTGTATGAATGAGATAAAAGGTTTCAGTGTTAAAAAGAAAAATAAAATTTCGTATGTCACCGTTACATCAGTGACATCTCCAATTTTAGTTTTATCAGACAAGGGTAAAACTAATTTAATTGATGCCGTCATCACTGAAAATGACGAAAACTGAACCTGCATGTGAACAGTTTAGACAATTTGAGCATATAAAGTAAAACCGGTACCTGCTTTTTTAATTTTTAAATTTATTTAAAATAAATAAAAACAATGAGTAATAATGATAAATAATAATTTCCGGAATAACTAGGTAATCTATTTATTTCCTTAATTTATTGATTAATAAATTTTCTTGAATTTTTACTTTTTTTTGGTGTCGGTTTAATACCGGCATACAACCTCCAATAGTAATACCTACTAACTCTGTCGGCAGAACGTATGCTTGGTGAAAAAACACAAATAGGTTTTGATAACAGGCCGGTACTAATTTTTCTGCCACTTGAGCTCCTGTGCCGGTGAAAAACCACAAGATCATTTTAGTGATGGGCCGAAACCCATTTTTTTATCAACCAGCCCGGTACACTAACCGGACCGGTATCATGCCGATCTTAAGCATCGGCAGAACTCCGACTTTTCTGCCTGGGTCAGTGTGATAAAAGCAAAATTTTACTGACATGCCTGTATTTACCATATGAATCAATGAAAAACATAATAATATAACTTCACCGTTTATATGTTACGAAATGTCGTATAGAGTCCTTTTGCTTTGTGATCTTAATTTTTATGCTAAAAGAGAAGCTAACGGCTTCAATCTACATTTTTTTACTGGGTTATTTAAATAAATCAAACAGTCACAAAAATTTATAACAAAAAACATTTTCTTAAAAAGTGTTACTTAATACCGAATATACTAATAATAAATAATTAAGTATACCAGTCTCATCATATCGCCCAAGTATGGTTCAGCATTACATTCTACTTCAAATGTCCTTCTATTGATATTTAAATGATGAAAATCTTCTTCACAAGGTGGTTTAGATGCCCAAAGGAAATAGCATTTGTTCTGATATGGAACAAGACCGTCCAAAAGACAAGGATTTTTCTTGCAGTTTGCTGTCTTTGTAATTGAAGAAAATACTAAGTAATGTTCAGAAGGGCAGGGACCTTGTCTGTATGCATCGTGACAAAAATCATCGTCAGAATAATTTAAGAAAGTATCTAGGCATTTGCAAACTGGTGCAGAATTATTTTTCTCATCACTAGTGATTGCCATATTTTTTGGGCATGGATTCTCGAATCGCTTAAAGAACAAAAATTCATATATATATATATATATATATAGTATAATGTTATATTAGATCAATTAAAAATGGTAGGTATAGTTGATAACCTCAAATATTCATCTCTTCAAATTTATTAATATAAATACATTGTTACAAATATTAAATATTACAAGTTTTGTACATTAAAATTAAGGATGTGTTCCCGGTAAGAAGGATTGAATAGAAAGCTATATTAGAATTTACTTTATCATCGAGAGGAATACGTAAATTTTTAATACTTTTGAATTCGTCTTTAGTACACCTACGGTGTACGGACGGAATCATATTGGTGAGACTCTTGTGTCCGTAGCCAAATCGTGTTCTCCCCGCTGCTAAACTATTTGACCTAGAGAGCTCAAATTTGGTACAAATATGTATTTTCACATGTAGATTATAGAAAAAATATAGAGAATGTGATTCGAGGTGATGACCATAGCGTTGTCAAGGAAATAACAAGATTTTTGGAAAAAAATGCATAAAAAGTGACAATTGCCTCTCCCCCTTAATTTCTAAACTATTCACCATAGAAGGCTAAAATTTGGCATACTGGTGTATTTTAAAGACAATATTACAGGGAAAATATAGAGAACTTGCTATGTAATAATTGCCATAGCGTTGTCAAGGAAAAAATTATTATTTTTTCTAATTTCCACATTATTTGATCAAATTAACTAAAAATGGGTGTATTAATATATTTTTACAGTCTGATCACAAAAAATATATTAAAAAATCTAAAACCAATTTTTTAAAAATTTTTTAAAAATTATTTTAAAAAATATAATTAAAAAAAACTGGACAAGTGCGAGTTGCACTCGCATTGAATTGCCGGGTTCCGTACACAAATATAACAATAATACTTGTGATATTCTAGAAACAATTGGTACTATTTTGTTTACTTTTGTAATATTTTGGTAAGTTGAATTTTCGCAACTAGGTTAAAAATAAATAGCAAAGAAAAATTAAAGTTTTACATATTTTATGTTATAAGCAATAAGCGCATACGAACCAGTTTTGCAACAAATTTTAAAAATTGGTTCTTCTGCTTATTGCTTATAATACAATATGTAATACTTCAATTTTTCTTTGTTATTTATTTTTAATCTAATGTCGAAAAGTCAACTTACCAAAATAATACAAAAGTGAAAAAAATTCTACCAATTGTTGGTACAATATAACACGTATTATTCTTATATTTGTGTACGGAACCCGACAATTCAGTGCGAGTGCAACTCGCACTAGTCCAGTTTTTTTGTTCATTAGATTGCAATACCTTTATTAAGGCAAATTCGTCTGTAAATCCTTTTCAATACTCAAAGTTTATAAATTAATATTAGAGTGAATACTTTTTAATCACTTAAGGCGTTTATATACCTCCACGTTTCTAATATATTCAGAATTTATCTAATTTTGATTGGCTTTTTCCATAGAAAAGTTCCACAACTTCCAATTTTTTGAATATTCTTTATGAGCATAGACAATCAAAATTAGAGAACCCGCCATTGCAGTGCGAGTACAACTCGCACTTGTCAAATTGTTTTTTAATTTGTAGTGACAAAATTAAAGGGAAGAACAATCTCTCATTTATTCTCTTAAAATTTTACTCTTCTTTAAAATATTTAATGCCACTTGTTTTAACTAAAAAAATGGAAAAAAAGTTTCTTTGAAAATAAAATTTAAAAAAAATTTGTTTTTAATTTTTTTTTCAAAAAGTTACTTAAATAAATTTTTTGTCGTCAGACTGTTATGATACACTACACTGAGAAAATTTTGGGGACGCTGCGGAAATTCGTAAGAGTCGCTGGCGCTCTCTGTCCACGATTCGTAGCCGCTCTGCAAAAGGCAACATCTACTCCTCACGGGGCTGATTCTGACTTTTGAAAGGTAAGAATCAGTTCCATGAGCACGGAATAAAGTCCATGAGAACAGATTCTTACTTTTTTCCGGGCGGCTGCGAATCGTAGGTAAAGTTGCGCTCTAGCTCTTGATTTAACGCAGCAGTGACACCTACCGGAGCAGCATTGTCCCTAAAATTTTCTCAGTATAGTATACCAATTTTCAGTTAATTAGATCAAATAATGTAATAATAAAAAAAATTTTTTTTTAGTTTTTCCTTGACAACGCTATATCATTATTACATAGCAAGTTCTCTATATTTTTCCTGTAATCTATGTGTGAAAATACGTATCTGTACCAAATTTGAGCTCTCTAGGTCAAATAGCTTAACCGCTAGGGGGGGGGACACGATTTGGCTACTGACACAAGAGTCTCACCAATAGGGTACCGTCGGTACACCGTAGGTGTTGGAACCCTAAACAAGTTGTTCATTTCATGACCATTTCGCTTTCTCAAAATATTATAAACCAATTGCTTAATTTAATTTTAATATATTAAGGTAATATTTCCAAAAACACAAAATTTGAATTTTTTGTGAAAAAGAAAAATATTGATTAATTTTATAAATTTTTATGAAATGTGCACTTTGTATATATCAATCGATTTGTTTTTTTGTCAGAAATGTAATTTTGAGAATAATTTATGAAAATATTAAGAAATAAAAAAGTTATTTCAAAAAATACAAGAAATTTTTTTTCTTCAAATTTTGAAAAAATTGTATAAAAAAAAATTTTGTGGATAAATTTGAAAATCCTTGTGTCAGATTTTAGGTATTAATGACTGCAATAAACCTGCAAAATTTCAGGGCAATCCATTAAAATTTGTTTGAAATAATTTGTACACAATTTTTTGGGACATACACACACATACATCTGGACATTTGTTTAAAATTTAATATACATATATCCTAGATGAAAATGAGTCCATATAACCATGTATTGAAAAATTGAAAATCGTCACGAATGCAAAGCTTCCTTATGAGGAAGCAAAAACAAAGAAATTTTTTAAAAGAATTTAATTATTTATAAAAGATATAATTCTGTTCTTTGAAACATTCTCTACAAGTATATTTGTTAAATTTTGTTAAAAAGGTAATAAACAAATAAAATAAATAATAATATTTTAATAACTTTCGAACAAAATTCAACGAGTGTAAATGTAGAGAATGTTTCAAAGAGCAGAATGAGCTATTATTTATCGAAATTGGTTGAAAATTTTAATTGGTTACTGACCCTTAAAGAAAAATCACAAAATGTTTAATAATTATTATTTTACAAAAAATTTTGGTACAACCTAATTTTTGCTGATAATTGTACAACTGGATCTTTCAAAATTTGATAAAATCATTTTAACTATGGTTTCATAATTCTGTTCTTTGAAACATTCTCTACAATTACATTTGTTAAGTTTTGTTTAAAATAGTTTGTTCAAATAAAATAAAAAAATATATTTCAATAACTTTTGAACAAAATTTAACGAGTGTAAATGTAGAAAATGTTTCAAACAGCAGAATGAGCTACTATCTATCAAAATTGGTAAAAAAATTTAATTGGTTACTGGCCCTTAAAGCAAAAAAACAAAATGTTTAATAATTATTTTACAACAAATTTTGGTCCAACCTAATTTTTGTTGATAATTGTACAACTGGATCTTTCAGAATTTGATGAAATCATTTTAACTATGGTTTCATTTGCTTTTAAAAATCACTTTTTAGTTTGAGGTTATGTCAAGCGATTGACACTCCTGAATCAAAAAAATCTGGAAAAAGTCGATTAGCCGCATTTTTTCACAAAAAAGTCCCACATTGCGAGCCCTGTGATATGGACTTTGTATTGTTATATTATTATTATTATATTATATTTATAATTTAAATATATATATATAGTATATACATGAATTAGTAAACTTATAGAAATCCATGTTCATTTAAAAACTTCAGCTACATAATGCGATCGTTGCTCGCTATACGAGAAGATTCAGAACTATGAACTTCCGACATGAAAATGGTTGATTTCATACACACTACATTGGTCTCCTTAAGATGGAGTCAAAGTCGATTGGATTTTTGCATAGAGCTTCAATGGGAAAATCGCATCGACTTTGACACCACCTTAAGTCTATACTCCCTGAGTAAATCTATATGTCAGTGGTCAAGGAGGTGACGCCAATTCTCGGTAGCGGCCGCGACTTGATCTACGAAAATGTCTCCAACCTCATATTACTTCAATTTCAATCGTGAATAAAATAATTTCCTCGCAAAATTATTGCAATCACGGAGAGAACCGCTCTTAGTGAGTCTTCTTCTTTCACCGAACCAAATATAAACCGGAAATATTTTATCCTCTCAAAATCAGACGGTGATACCAAACCGTTAAAAACCCCATTTTTCCGTATGTTTCAACAATTTTTTAAAATAATTAATTATAAAAATTTTGCAAAATTCCGAGAGAGCCGCTAGTCCCAAAGCGTTCATCTATATTTCTACCAAAAATTCCCGACTCAAAATATTCTTTTCTTTTTAAATGAGACGTCGATCACGAATCCACTATTATTTCCCGGATGCCCTTAACATATAATTTTTCTAGTTTTTTAAATTTAGTATAAAATATTTTTAAAAATTTGAAAACCGAGAGCGTAACATCATTTTAGCATATGCGTACTTTAGCTTAAACCTTTAACGCCCAAATAAACACAATTTTGGCATGACGTTTGAGGACTTTTTTCGGTACACCCTCAAGGTACTGACTGGGTCAGCGTAACCCAGGCGAATTTTGAAAGTTTCGCCATTTCTAAACAAATCGTTGGTAGCGGCTCGGACCAGGGGGGGAAAACTTCGAGGTTAGGACCGAAAGCAGCTGATTTGTCAGAGCCAGTCGGCACTTGCTGTTCAATCTGCGAAGTATTGAAATTTGTATTCGGGAGAAATACACCCAGTCAGTACGATTTGTTATAAAATCCATGTTTTTCTGAATCGTAAAATCTCATTAAATTAATCGAAAATTATTTATAAATTAAATTAAAAAGTTATTAAAGTGTAAAGCAGAAGGCTTTATGTAAATTTTGTTTATCTTTTTGATTTAAAAAAGGATTTTTCGCACTATTGCCAAGCTTTGCTGCGAATGCGCAAAGTAAAATTTAATTTTTTTATACTTCTGAGATTTTTATGTCAATGAAAAAATAAAAATATTTTTTGAGCAATTTCTGGTGTTTCTTTTTTATAATTATTAAATTTGTCCGTAATAAATATTTTCTGCATTATAAAAAAGAAATCTCACGATATTTTTAATGAATTTATTGACATTTTTATTATTTCAAAAATAGAGCATTTTCTAATCTAAAAAAAATATACTTTTTAAGATTAATTAAAAAACGGCTAACGCTATCTTAAAGATCAACTTTTCACCTTTCCAAAACACCTATATAAAATGATTTTATCTTTTTTTTCATAAAAATACGAGGTTTTGAAAAAAATATTTTTTTTTATGAAAATTTTTTGAAAACCATATGTATTTTTAACAATAACTTTTATAAATAAAAAAATATCACCAATCCCATGTCAGTACGGAAATTTACATTTTTATAGTCAGTACCCTGAGGGTTAAAAATCAATAGAAACATTCACGAATCATCATTATATTTTCATATGCGCTCTATCGAATGGCGTTAAAAAAATTAAAAATTTATAAACAAAAAAGTTATTAATGTTTTGTATAAAAAAGTCAGATTTTTCCCCAATTTTTTCTACTTTGAAATAGCGTAAAAATAATTCTAAATGTTACAAATAACGTGACATATATATATAACCTAGAAGATAAGACTACAGAGAAAATTAAAAAAATTTGACAAGTGCGAGTTGAACTCGCGCTGCAATGGCGGGTTCCGTACACAAATATTAAAATAATACTTGCAGCATTCATCAATAAATAGTAGAATTAAAATAAACAATTAAAAAAATATATTAAAAATCATTTGATACAAAAAATAATTTAAAAAAATTAAAGTATTGTATATCTAATATTGTAAACAATAATAAGTAGAGGAACTAATTGTGCGAATTTTTTTCCTCTACTTATTACTGTTTACAATATTTGATAAACAATACTTTAATATTTGTTTATCAAATTATTTTAATATATTTTTTAATTGTTTATTTTAATTCTACCATTTATTGATGAATGTTTAAAGTATTGTTTTAATATTTGTGTCCAATTTTTTTTAATTTTATTATAATCAATCTTTTCTTAAGACTTTGTTATATATTTTTGTGATCAGATTGTAAAAATATACTAATAAACCCATTTTCAGTTAATTAGATCAAATAATGTGAAAATTAGAAAAAAAAATTTTTTTAAATTTTTTTTTGTTTTTCCTTGACAACGTCATGGCCATTATTACATAGCAAGTTCTCTATATTTTTCCTGTAATATTCACGTTAAAATACACCAGTATGCCAAATTTCAGCCCTCCATGTTGAATAGTTAAGAAGTTAAGGGCCCTGTAAAAAAAAAGTATTGAGAGTACGGGATTCCGCATTGAGAGTGCCTACCCTTCAATGCGGTATTCGCGAAATAGCGCATTGGGTGTCGTGGTGAATGCGGTATTCAAGGGGTCCCAATGCGGTGCAAGTTTTAAGCTTTAAAAAAAAGAAAATTCGTGACAGGAGTAAATAATTAGTGTCAGTGTATCAAAATACGAGTTAAAGGAATGAAAAAATACTAATAGTGAGTGTGAAAATGAAGTGTAAAGAAAATAAGGTAAGATTAACTGTTACATATGAGTCCAATGCGGCATAGGCTGTTTTCAATGCGGCGCATAATCGGTATATATAGTTCGCGCTCTGCAGCGGCGCTCTCTTCTTTACCAACAACGGATTCTTTCCATTCAAATGGTAATTTGAAAATAATGAAAAATAATATTAACTAAAAATTAATAATGTATTTCAATCAATCAAAAAATGTTAATAGCGTTCGACGGTCTCTAAAATTTGTAGATTATGTGGGACTTACAGTTATCGCCCAAGAAAAACGGCACTGCCTGTTTGAAATCACATGAATTGAGTAAACAACCGTTTTCAAACTAGTGTTTCTCTGCACACAAGCACTTTTTACAAAATCTGACAACGTCCATTTGTCAAAAAATTTTTTAATTATCTGAATTCAAAATATTTTGTTAATTCATGCAGAAACGCGGTTTCAGGATTAGAAATACTAAAGTAATGTAATGACAGGCGGCAAGACGTGTGTTACAGCCATTTTGCCAGTAGAGGGCAGAAGCAAACAGGGAGCGAAAAGGCTCAGCTGTCAAAATGATTCGCATTACATTGCATTTTGATAGATATCTTGGGCCAATATCATATGAATATTTTTCTAAGCAGTGAAGGAGTTAATATTTATAATAAAATTCAAATTTATTTATTAACAAATATATAAGAAATTTAACAAATTTTATATATAAATTTAAATAAAAATTAAATTAAAGGAAGTTTTGAATTGTTTTAGTAAAAGATGTGAAATTAATTGAATTTTGTAAGAATTCTTAAAAAAACGAGGATTCTAAATTTTTTTTAGATCAATTAAATAGTTTTAGTGAAAGATGTGAGATTTATTGAATTTTATAACAATTTTTGAAAATTAAGGTTTTAAAAAAAAACTTTAGAACAATTGAATTTTTGAAAGTGTTTAATTCACAAAGTGTAAAAAAATGTTAACTTTCGTCAAATTTTAATAAAATAAGATTTATATTTTCGATAATTTTGTATAAGTTTTTGTGACAATTCGAAATAAAATCAACGAATTTTTTAACATTTTGGTACTTTTAATTGAATAAAACGTAATTGTATTTTAAACCTGATTAAAAACAATTTTTTGCAGTTGTACATATCTGTATTTTAATCTTTGAAGTTTATTTATTAAAAAATATCAGTTAAATTAAAAATGTATCAAATATCATTTAATAACTTTTTACTTTAATATTTATTTTTAACTAAATATCAAATTTTTATATTACTTTTAAAATTACATTCTTATTTGTTAATAATTTTTTACATTTAAATGGAATAAATGAAATATATTTTCAAAATTACCATTTGAATGGAAAGATTCCGTTTTTGGTAAAGAAGAGAGCGCCGCTGCTGAGCGCGAACTATATATACCGATTATGCGCCGCATTGAAAACAGCCTATGCCGCATTGGACTCATATGTAACAGTTAATCTTACCTTATTTTCTTTAAACTTCATTTTCACACTCACTATTAGTATTTTTTCATTCCTTTAACTCGTATTTTGATACACTGACACAAATTATTTACGCTTGTCACGTATTTTCTTTTTTTTAAAAGCTTAAAACTTGCACCGCATTGGGACCCCTTGAATACCGCATTCACCACGACACCCAATGCGCTATTTCGCGAATACCGCATTGAAGGGTAGGCACTCTCAATGCGGAATCCCGTACTCTCAATACTTTTTTTTACAGGGGGGATGGTCACTTTTTGTGCATTTTTGGCCAAAAATCTTG
Organism: Leptopilina myrica (nomen nudum); assembly: GCA_032872475.1. Classification (NCBI taxonomy): domain Eukaryota; kingdom Metazoa; phylum Arthropoda; class Insecta; order Hymenoptera; family Figitidae; genus Leptopilina; species Leptopilina myrica (nomen nudum). The sequence goes on along the minus strand of CM065462.1, from coordinate 12,309,381 downwards.
TTATTTCCTTGACAACGCTATGGTTATCACCTCCAATCACATTCTTTATATTTTTCCTGTAATCTATGAGTGAAAATACGTATCTGTACCAAATTTGAGGTCTCTAGGTCAAATAGTTTAGCCGCTAGGAAGGGCTAAACTAGGGGGGGCTCATAAATGGAGTTTGAAGTTCTAATTTTTTTCAAAATTTGATTCGAAAGTACGAAATTGTTAAAAGTGTATAGATCGACTTGAAATTTGTTACTCGGTGTTCACGAATATGAAGTTCAATTTTTAAAATTTAAAATGGCGGATCCAATATGGCGGACAATTTTTTTATAAAATAAAATTAAATTTTCTTGAAACTTGTTACTCGTGGGTTTTTAGGGTCGCTGATTATGAATCTGAAATTCAAAATTCTAAATGGTGAATTCAATATGGCGTACAATTTTTTTAAAAACTCATTAAATTTGCTTGAAACTTGTTACTCGGGGGTTTTTAGCGTCGCTGATTATTAATCTGAAATTAAATTTTCAAAATTCAAAATGGCGAATCCAATATGTCGGCCAATTTTTCAAAAACTCATTAGATTAGCTTGAAATTTGTTACTTGAGGTTTTTTGGGACCGCTGGTCACGAATCTGCAATCCAATTTTTAAAGTTAAACATGATGGATCCAAGATGACAGAAGAATTTTTAGTTAAAATTCGATAATCACGTTGCTTAGGGGGTCGTCCATAAAGCATGTGATACATATTTTCGGTAATCTAGACCCCTTCTCCCCCTCATGATGCTTTTTCCATAGACAGTTAACATGGAGTGTGATATTTTGCTGACCTCCCCCCACCCCCTAAAGTATCACATGCTTTATGGATGGCCCCTTAGCCATTAAAATACTTAAAATATTTTTAATGTTTCCCAACTTTCACCACGTAAAAGTAAACGTAAATTGAAAAGTCTTTTTTTTTAATTTTTTTAATTTTATATTTTTTTATTCTTTTTTATTTCTTATGTTCTTTTTATTTTTTCCTTTTTTTATTTTTTATGAATTTTTCTTCTTTTTATTTGTTATTACAATTTTTGAATTTTAGGTTAAAAAATGGAAATACATATGTTTTATTTTAATCGTTACTTATTTCAAGGTCAAATAAAAAAAACAATTTTTTATAACTTCTGCTTGTAGCTCTTGTAAAACCTTTCGAAAATCATTATTCACAGTTTTAATTCGATTCGTTTTACTTATCAATATGTGACGCGCTCCGAAGAAAGGTACCTAAGAAGCAAACGAATTATAGGTTAGGGTCCTGTTACATTTATCTTGATTAAAAGTTTATTTTTAATTATTTGAATTTGAAACCAATTTTTATTTAATATTTTAAATATAATGAAGATTTGAAGATAAATAATTTTTAATTAATATTTGATTTTCTTTCTGTACTTCTACTTGAAAAATTAAATACATAATCTCAAATTTTTTGCATCTTAAGAACCTTTTTTAGGAGCGTGACACATATATTAAATCGAAAAAAAGATATCTTAAAAAAAGGTAAAATTTTGAAATTCTGTAACTCAAAAAATATTTTACCAATTTTAATAATATTTCATATTTATAAATTATATAACAATATACATATGACCTATAATTATTAATTTTTTTAATACTAAAATATATTAGCATAAGTAATGATTAAAAAAACATAGGTATACATTTCCATTTTTTGACCTTTAAATTCAAAAATTAAAATAACAAATAAAAAGAAGAAAACTACATAAAATATAAAAAACCATGAAAAATAAAAAAGTAAAAAAAAATATAAAATTAAAAAATTAAAAAAAAGACTTTCCAGTCCACGTTTACCTCCACGTGGTGAAAGTAGAGAAACATTAAAAATATTTTAAGTATTTTAATGACTAAAGAACGTGATTATCGAATTTTAACTGAAAATTCGTCTGTCATATTGAATCCGCCATGTTTAATTTTAAAAATTGTAATCTAGATTCGTGACCAGCGACCCCGAAAACCCCCAGTAACAAATTTCATGCTAATCTAATGAGTTTATAAAAATTTCGTACGCCATATTGGATCCGATATTTTAAATTTTAAAAATTGGATTTCAGATTCATAATCAGCGACCCCAAAAATCCACGAGTAACAAATTTTAAGCCGATCTAAACACTTTTAAAAATTCGTACTTTCGAATCAAATTTTGAAAAAAATTTAAACATTAAACTCCATTTTTGAGTCACCATTTTAATTTTTAATTTTCTCTATAATTCTATCTTCAAGGTGTATATCTATGTCACGTTATTTGTAACATTTGCAATCATTTTTAAGCTATTTCAAAGTAGAAAAAATTGGCAAAAATCTGACTTCTTTCATAAAAAACATTCATAACTTTTTTGTATTTAAATTTTTGATTTTTTTAACGCCATTCGATAGAGCGCATATGGAAACATAAGAAATGATGATTCCTAAATTTTTCTATTGATTTTTAAGTACCGAAATAAGTCTTCAAATTTCATGCCGCAATTTTGTCCATTTGGGCATTAAAGGGTTAAAAAAATGGATTGTTACCCTTAACCCTTTAAGGACCAAATGTACAAAAATTTTACCTGAACTTCGACAAAACTTTTTAGAATCATAACGAAGTGATAAAAATTTTGAAATATACATTTCTTAAAGCTCTGGAACCGCTGTTTTGAATGCCGCAATAAAAAATATTGTAAATTCATAAATGGGGGATTCCGCTTCAAGTTATCAAGGGGTCTTTTAGTGCAATGCTTATTTCAATAATTTTTTACTCTTAAACAATTAAACATACAAATTTGACAAAGTACATTTTGGAAAGGTATATTTCATGCTCTTTCGATTGGAAATAAGCATTTAAAAAAAAAAATTTTGACCCAAAAAAATCAAAATTAAAAATAAATTTCAATTTTTGGGGGAGAAAGACCCAATTTTTTTTTTTAAACGAAAGCTGAGGTATTTTCCTAAAAGGACATATAAATGGTAAAGTGGGACTAGAATGTTCAAACATTGAAAAAAAGATTTTTCTCCTAAACGGAGCTTAAAACCGTGTTTTGAGCGCTCTGGCGAGTAGAAAACTCTTTTTTTCAATGTTTAAACATTCTAGTCCCACTTTACCATTTATATGTCCTTTTAGGAAAAAACCTCAGCTTTCGTTTAAAAAAAAATCGGGTATCTCTCCCCCAAAAATTGAAATTTATTTTTAATTTTCATTTTTTTGAGTCAAAAAATTTTTTTTTCAAAATGCTTATTTCCAATCGAAAGAGCATGAAAAAACCTTTCCAAAATGTACTTTGTCAAATTTGTATGTTTAATTGTTTAAGAGTAAAAAATTATTGAAATAAGCATTGTACTAAAAAAAACAAAAATTTAACCCCCTCCCCCTCGGAAAATATTAGACTAGGTAAAAAAATATTTTTACGAAAAATTACTATCTATGAGTACTACAAAAGCCCCAAGTTTTGCTACGATTGGAGAAAAATTTTTCTCCACCTTGATCACTTGACATGAAATGCCCCAAATATACAAATTACATATAATTATTTAATAAAAAACACGATTTTTTAAACATTTTTCTTTAGAAAACAAATTTTTTAAAAAATTTATTGCAAAGAAATACATCTCAAAGGTATGAATATCGCGTCAAAAATGTCCGACCTAAAATGTAGTAACATAGAAAATAAAAAAAACAAAATGGCGGAATAAAAATGGCGTTCAAAGTTGACTTTTTAATAAATAATATACACCAGGTGCACATTTTTTCAAATCATTATCAAATTCATTTGAAACTGGTTACTCAAGGGTTTCTGGGGTTGCTGATTACGAATCTGACATCAGATTTACAATATTGAAAATGGCGGATCCAATATGGCGTTGAAAATTTTTTTAATTTCCTCGCATTTACTTAAAAATCGTTACTCGGGGGTTTTCGGGGTCGGTGATTACGAATCTGACGTTGGATATTAAAAATTCAAATTGCGGATCCAATACGACTTACAATGAAATTTTTTTCAGATTTTCTTGATATTTGCTACTTAGGTGTTTCCTCCAGCCGCTAATTTTAAATCCGAATTTTTCATAATCCAGAAATGGTTTACTGTAAATGTTTGACTAAAATTTAATCGCATTTCTGTGATACTACAATCTCTAAAAGGTTGAGCTACGTACCAAGAATCAAAAAAATCTGAGAACAATGTCATCGTAAGTCGTATTGGATCCGCCATTTTGAATTTTTAAAATCCAACATCAGATTCGTATTCGGCGACCTCCAAAATCCTCACGGAGTAGCAAGTTTCAATCGATTTCATTTATTAAAATATATTTTGTCCGCCATATCATTGCCGAAGTTTGTCCAATAATTTGGAAAATTACTCGAACATCATGTTCTCTCATGTTTTAATTGGTGACGAAATTTTTTTACAACAACGTTATATGATGGTTCCCTATGCAAAACATCGTGGGCTTCATCGTGCAGATTATCAAGGGCACGTAATTGCATAGAAGACGCTTTTGGTATTTTTTGTACAGTTTGAAAAATGTTACACAAAAAGCTACCATTTGGATTGTATACTTCGATCGCTATTGTTTAAGTACTTGTGTGCTTACATAATTTTCTTATAAACAGAAACTAGAGTTTCTACAAGTTATAAAAACCTGGAAATCATGGGATTTTATTTTGATTCATGGAAATTTCATTGACTTTTAAATCTGATAATGGATTTTTTAAAATTTTCGTTGTAAGCCTGTGTGATTCCGCGCCGATGATTGTCCAGTATCGAACATCACGGACGTGTTTGATGTACTGGGTTTAGTGGATGCTTATCCACTTCCAAACATGACTGACATCATGGATATGTTCGGTAAACCTTTCCATGGTGGCGGAGCATATACTAAAAGACAATCAGCCCGGTCCATCTCACTCAAAATGCTTCGAAAATAAATAACCACCACTCGCGTAGTGCTAGCATTAACTGTCAGTTGTCGTTACTGCGCTTCTGCCCTAGTTTATCACAGTATTGTATCCAAAACTTCTTTATTTATTTTTTAAATTTGTTTGATATTTTTAATGTTCAACATTAATATTGAAGATACATAAATACATTTATAAAAAGTTAATTATTTTTCTGGAGGAAAGAATAAAATGTAAAAATTATAAACTTTAAAATCTGCACAAGACTGTCATTCTTTGTTTTTATATCTTTTATATGGACTACAAGTGTTTGTGTTTATTTTAGTTTTGGCTTATATTTATTTATTTACTCTCCCTGTTCACACAGGGTTCGAGACTTCCTAATATATTTCATCTACTTAGTCTAAAAACATACCCATTCCATACAATTGAAACATACACATACCTTACACTCACTTATACTAATTAACTTAATTATATTAATAATTTCAAAATAGTAATCCGCCAGAGCCCCGGGTTTCCGTTTCCAGTTCCAAATGCCTATGTTGGCCTTGTCAAAATAATATAAGAAATTAATAAAATTTCAGATTACTTACATAAACATCATACCCCCTTGTTCTTTGGGAATTCCCCACCCTTAATTTCCTTTTCACATTCTTTTTTTCCTCATTCTTTCGAACTCATTCAGCCATCTTTCCCCTTTCCCATCCTCATTCAAAATCCACATCACTCTATCTCCAATTCCACCCAAACTACCACTCACACCCTACCTCTCACACATCTCTCCAACACATGCTCCCAACCTTCTACTTCAAAGCCATACATTCTATACTTTTTTTTATCTCTATCCATCCTGAATTTACATTCTTTCACCCCCTCCCCTATTCTAAACCTACATAACACAGCCACACAAAAAAGTACCCGGTCCGGGGAATGCGACCATCATTTCTTGATGTATTTTAATGCGCTGAACATGAATCTAAAGTCCGTTTTGCTCCATCACGTTAGGATTTTGACATAACCTCAAAAAACATAGCTGATTTTAAGTGACAGGGAAAATGTTTTAAATAATGACAGATTTGCTTAAATCTTGTTACTCGGGGGTTTTTGGGGTCGCTGATTACGAATTTAAGGTCAGATTTATTAAATTCGAAATGGCGGATTCAATATGGCCGTCGAATTTATAAAAAAAATAGTTGTATTTCTACGAAAATTGGTATCTAGGGGTTTTTGAGTCGCTGATTACAAATTTTTCGTCAGATTATTCAAATTTAAAATGGCAGATATAGTACGGTGGTTAAATATCTTTATGTTTCTACATGTGTCTGCATCCATGGCACCTCCACGCGGTGACGGTGGGCAACAGAGTTTATCCGCTAACTGGCTAAGTCCCTGGATAATGGCTTTGATGCCGTCATGGCAGACACACGTAGGAAACGTGTTACGATGCAGGGACTCGGAACCTCAGTATCGGCGGTTGAGAGTAAGAAAGCAGGCTCTCAGGTGTCGTCATCCAGCAACTGCAGCTCTTCATTGGTGGGAAACTTGGCTAATAAAGGTTGAGCTAATATATAGTTGTATAATACGACAAGAAAACTACCTGATATAGACTTAAACTCTCATATTTGTAGCAAAAATCGAAACTTTTTTGGGTACATTTGCAGTAAATTCGAGGTAAAGTCTTTGCGGAACAGGATTGACGAAAAAGTACGTAAACCATATAATGAAATCTTCAGTTTTGAGATTGATCTAACTTCTAATTGGGTTCCAAACATCATTTGTAATTGATGCAGAAAGATGATCTTTGGTTGGAAATCTGTTAAAAATAAGGAGTTTATCAAATACTCTTATCCAACAGTTTGGTCAAAACCTGCATGTAAAGAAGTAAGCTACTTTTGTATGAATGAGATAAAAGGTTTCAGTGTTAATAACATGTGCTATTGATTACTGCACTATAGATTTAAATAAATCTTATATAATATTATTACAGAAATTATAGTATTAACGAAAAATGTTATAATATCAAGAAATGCATGTTATACCTATAATTAAATATGTTATAAATTTAATAGCATGTACTTTACAATCAATAGAATATGATATCAATTTCATAGCATGATGCTATAGTTTGAATAACATAAAATATTATTCTTTTGAAAAAAATATTTTGAGAAATAGACATATTTTTGCTCTTTTACATCTTGTTACCTATTTCAAGATACACTTTTTTGTAATTCAACAATCTATATACAGTATATACAACTTGAGATATAACTTAAAAGTTTACAACTCAACCTAAAATTAAATTTTATTGTAACATATACTTAACATACTATTTAACATTATACATACATACATTATACATATCATAATACATTTAAATGATGTTGATTTGAATTTCCTTATATACAAAAGTGATATTGCATGGTCTAAAATGTACATGTATACAAATTGTAAATACTATGTATTAATTTAACAAAGTTTTATTTGAAATAATTGCAACACTTACTTCAAACATATTAATATTTTTTTAATGAAATTGTATCAACCCCTCATCTCAACCATTTTGCATGTTTTATTAGACAACATTATGTTTCTAGTTCTAAATTATGAATTATTATATTTTAACAAATATTTTCTTAATTCAATACAGAAATTATTGGTTAAAAAAAATTAAATTCAATAGCATCGGTGCTATTGAAACAACAGTATTTTTTCTCAGTGTATATATGTCAGTTAAATCTAACCAATTTTGGAAAATAATTGTTAGAAATGATGATGAATTTTACAAATTATAAGATTTTTCTAAAAATAGTCAGCAGCAACTTGAACTAAAATATTACGTGCTAATCCAGTAATAAATATCTAGCTATACATTTTTAAACTAATATTTCTCAAACATGATTTTTTGACTTCTAAAGGCGGTTTTATGATTTACGCAGAATAAGGTATTTATTAAAAAATATCAAAATAATTCTGTGGAAGAAAGGCATAACAGCATAACTGCATTTGTCATGATTTCGAGATAATTTAATTTTAATGTTCTCTCACTTCTGTCAATTCAGAAAATAAACAGATTTGTTTTGTCTTTTGCATTTAGTATTATTATTTAATATATTTTAAAAATTCGTTTATAGCATTTAATAAAACACACGATATGGTATAAATTTTGATAATTTTTGATCGGAATCATTAGTTTTATTGCACTTATGCGGTTATGCAAGTTCAGTTTGTATATGAGTCCAACTTCAGACACTTTTAATGTCACAATTTATTTTGGTTTGATTTGTCATAATAATAAGATTTGTTCACACAAACACAAATTAAACTATTAATTTGTTAGAAAAAATTATAAGAGTTTATTTTTTTTATAAAATGTTTTTAATTTATTAAAACGAGAATAGAAATGTACTTTACTGAATTTGTCAATTTATTTTTGAAAAACTTTCCAAAATTTTTTAGAATAGAAATATCCTTAACAATAAGTACATAATTAAATGCACAATTTATGTTATAAAAAATTTGTTCCAGTTTCATTAAAATAAATATATTTAATTTAAAATACAAAAAATGTATTTTACTAAAAATATATATATATATATATATACAAATCTGATGTTATCTCAAATTTGATAAAAATGTCAGTTATGCTGTTATGCATTTCTTCCACAGAATTATAATATATAAATATAATAAACAAATATATGTTTGACTTACTGATATTGTAAACGTTGAAAACGTCCAAGAAATTTGTATAAATGCCCATAAAAAAAATATTGATTTCATGTTTTCTAAATTTAATTATAAAACCTATTTTCCTTATTGAACAAAAAATAATAAACAAAATTATATTATAAAGAAATTTCTATTTAGCGATCGAATGTACGAACTTTAAGAGAATTGAATTAAGAATAATTTTATAAAACTCCGTTTTAAGTAAAACATGTTTTTATTTCAAGGAAAACAAGTAAATAAATACGTATATCTAAAACGCATTTCACATTCTCTATAGTCCAGCCTCCAATTTTATAAATGCTGGACTATTCATATAATTGTTACTCGTCATATTAACTACGAACATGTGTAAATAATTTATATCATATACTGCGTTAACTATGATTGTATAAAATTTTCAATTTTAAATAATTCAAAAATTTTCTCACATATACATTATTTGTACTATTAAATAATTATTGCATAAACAAGTTATTTCGTTTAAATTTACAAGCCATATTAACTCCTACGAAAAACTGTTATTTTTCGAGTGTTTTTTCTTGAATGTCGTTTTTTGAGTATCATTTTTTGAGTATCATTTTTTGAGTATCATTTTTTGAGTGTCGTCGCGAAATAACCATACTCAAAATACGGCACTCATGAGTGTCGTATTTTAAGTGTTATTTTTCGAGTGTCTTTTCTTGAGTGACTCGTATTTTGAGTATGGTTATTTCGCGACGACACTTAAAAAATGAAACTCGAAAAATAACTCTTGAAACATGACAATCAATGATAATAATGTCTTATTTAACGAATTAAATTTAAAGGAATTCATTTAAAAGTGTAACGTTTATTTATAAATTATTATAGTTTGATATAAAATTTTATAATCATTCTTTCATCAAGATTTTTTTCTAGGTAAATATTTAATTATATACTATTAAATAAATACTTTTTTGATAGGTATTTAAAATTAATTTATTTTAATATAATTATAACAACGTTTCAATAAAATTATAAATACTTAAATATAAATATTTAATTTTTATTTAATTAGGTATAACAACGTGTTGTAATGAGATTTTGTATTAACCCAATGAAAAATTAATAGCTGGCGCTGTAGCGCCGCAGTAGGGAAGACCGGGGCGTAATTGATCACTTGAATTTATTTAAAAGTGGTAAATCAGAGTAATTTCGGTTTTTGATTAAAACAATGTACTTGGCATACTGTAAGTTTATACCAAGTTTCATTGTTATTCATTTATTATTGTTAAAAATATGGTAGAAAAAAAAAATAACTGGAGAATAGATATTTTAAGTAAATGGATTTTGCCCTGGGGTAGTGATCCATTACGCCCCGGCCCGAGGCGAAATAGTTCACCTTGCATTTCTCCAAAAACATTGTTCTAGAAAAAAAAGTATAAGTGATATTAGAGGGTACTTTTTGTAATTGAAAGCTAAAATGTTAAGCTAAATTTTCCACGTGATGAAATTTTTATTAAAGCAAAAATGACGAAGTTAAGCAACAAAAAGTGAAAAGTGATCCATTACGCCTCGGTCTCCCCTACTAAACAGTGCTGGTATTGTACCGTAAACCAGTAGTGGCGCTACACTGCTGCATAAATAAAAATATAATAATATGGAACTATTTAGTGTACTTGAAATTCAGAATTTCGAATTTTAATTCTATTAATTACCAGCGAATTATCGGGAAGTTTTCCGTGATAAGTTCAGAAATTAACACTGGTAATATTTATATAAGTTATGGATATAAGTTTTTTTAAGAAAATAAAATTAATATTTGTTAAATATTGAAAATATTTTTATAAATAAAAAAATTATTATTTTGCTTATTTTACTATTTCACTTTATGCTAATTCATTTTAGGATGTTCGGAATTTTGTAAAAAGATTTTTTTACTTTCAAAAACAATATAAAGGGACTGGGGATTGATCGCGGAATCGAAAACCTAACAACCAACCTAACCAACTGAACTAAACGACCAACTACTGAAACAAAAAATATTTTTTTAAGGCAGCTTTACTGCCTGCATGAGAGTAAGAGAGAAAAAACGATTAATTTGAATTTTCTGACTTATTAAATCTCATAAGTTACCATGACAACTTGCATTCATTGGCATGCATGCAGAGGTGTGAGAGTTTCTTAAAGCTGCAAGTGATTTTTTGGTTAGACAATAGAAAAGCGGGCTAATTTAAAAACTTTTTTTTACATATCTCGTTTAATTAAAATATTTTTATTATTATTGTGAATAATATTTTTAAATAAAAATTAATAGTATTTAGTATTCAAATAAGACTGATTAAATTAACAAGTTAACTAATTAAATTAAATAAATCAATTATTTACAGTATTTTAACTTATAATTATATTACTCAATTATTAAATGTATTTTTATACATTTTCTAAGAATATATTTTAATTTCAAAAATAAATTAACCAATTAATTTAATAAATTAAAAAAAAGTTTTATAAAGTAAGTCATATCCCTAACAAAAATATAATATTGAGAAAATCTTTTATCGGGGATGAATTTTGTAAAAAAAAACTTTTGAGATAGTTAAATATACATTTCAAGATTCAATTTATTGAATTTTTAATATAAATTACTGATTGTTTTTTAAAATAATAAATTTTAAACTGTGCAGTACAGAATTAACATGCGATATATATATGTATGTAAAATTGAATTTATAACGTCCAAGGTTATTTTTGCATTAATTTTAAAAAATGGAAAATTATTTTCAATAGAAAAAGTAGATTAGATTAGATTACTTCATTTTGTTTCAGGAAACCATGAGAACAACTTTTTATGGTTATAAAAATACAATAAATTCAAAAATATACAAATTCATTATACAATTTAATTAAGAGTTCCTCAACAATCATTAAATTGAAATGTAAAGTATAATAAAAATAGTTACAAAAATATGCCTGTAAAAGAAAAGAGACTCTTCACTACTTTAGACATTCAGTGTAGTAACAAATAGTATATACAGTCGGGCCGCAGAACTGCACGGTACCCCAGAAATAACCCCTCCACCTGATTTCAAACTGCACGCTGACGAACTCATCCCCACTATCTAATTCTCAGGACCGTACTGTGTGAATACTCGGATAATAGGGACTTTTCTACTTACACTATAATTAAACCTTTACAGTTTCCAAATAAGTATTTTCTTCATAAAGGAAAAAGATTGGTTTTTAATTAGATAATAATTTAACCCTCCATCCGTCGCATGGTGAGAAATTTCCTCACCCAGTTTGTTTTTTCATTTATAACTTTTAAAATACAAAAAATTATAATTTCATATTCTCAGTACCTTTCACAACACTTTTTTCTTTATTTTAAAACAATTTCTGTGTTTTTATTTATTTTAATTTTTTTGTAATTAAATTTTTAAGCAGCAATTGTCAAGAATTTTTGACTCAAAGTAAGGAAACTTCTCACCGCGCCAATTCAGTGCGAGTGCTACTCGCACTTGTCCAGTTTTTTAAGGGTAGGTTTTTCAATTTACAAAAACAGAGGGCGATGGAGCAATTTTGACATTGCTTTTGAGTTGTTGAAAGAAAAGTACATAAATTTATTGTTCTATTTTGAAAAACAATGTGGTTTTTCATTTTTTTATAATACATTTTGAATTTTTACACATTAGGGGTAGATTTTCGATTTAAAAAAACAAAGGGTGATTAAGCAATGTTGATATTGTTTCTGACTTGTTGTAGCAGAAGTAGATAAATTTATTGTTTTGTTTTGAAGAGAAATCTGTTATTCAATTTTTTTTCTTTAAACTTTGACGTTAAGGGTAGTTTTCTCGATTTAAAAAAACAGAGGGTGATGGAGCAATTCTGACTACAGATTCGTTTTCAGCGGGCAAAAATACGATAAGATATGTATGCCTGGTTCAATGAGCAGACCATTTTTTTGTGTGCCTGTGTAATTTATCAAAATAACTCCAATTTTTTTTAAAAGAGAAACATTTGAAATTATATTATAATTTACTGAAATTTTCATTTTGAAAAATAATTTAAATAAATTAGTAGATTTGTTTTTATTTATTTTATATGTATAACATTAAATTTATAGTATATTTCATATAGAAATAAATGTTATATTTATAATCTATAAATAAATGCCTATAAAAATAAATATATTATTATAGATACATATATTACACATTATATGTAATATAAATTGTATACATATGGGCAATTCCACGTGAGATTTTAGTCGACCTCTTAAAATCGGCCAAAAATATTTTTTTTCTATTCTGTATCGAAAAAACCAGATACGTATTTTTTTATTTTTGTTCAATTGTCAAAATTTTCGAGTTATGCATTTTCGAAATTTTTTTCATCGCCCATTTTCCCGCTACCACCCCCTAACACCTGCTACTGGGGATTGGAGTTTCAGTTTAAATAAAAGTCGAGTAGGGTGTCGATTCCTATGTTTTTGGGTCGTTGGAACCAAAAAAGAGTACCAAAAACAAAATCGTCCATCCCTTAACCCTCTACAACCCCCTTAATATCCCCAGGATGATGGTTGAAATTCAAATTTTCACGAAAAGTCGATTGCGTTATCAAAACTCTGGGGATGTTAAGGGGGTTGAGGGTGGATAGGATTTGTTTTTAGTAGTCTTTTTTGGTTTCAGCGACTCAAAAAACGTAGGTTTCGACACCGTACTCGACTTTTCGTGAAAATTCGAAGTTGAATATGTTCCACGAGGAACCAATACTTACTGAATATTTTTCCTCCGCCCAATTGTAAACAGCCATAACATCCTTATTAATCAGTTTTAAATTATTATTTAACTGTGAACAAAAAAGAACCCAATACCGAACCCTGAGGGACACCTGCTCCAACAAGACCCCATTCAGGTCCTTATTATGCGGACCATGAACAGATTGCCTCCTGCAAGACAGGTAAGATGCAATTCATTGCGAAACAGTTCCTGACAAGTAAGATGCAATCCATTGCAAAACAGTTGCTGACAAGCCAAAAGACTTTAATTTTAATAATAAGAGATTATGGGGAACCATGTCAAAATCCTTGCTAAAATCAAAGAAAATAATTATAGTTATTGATTAAATTTAATAAATCAATTTTTTACAGTATTTGTGTATTGAAATATTGCCTTAATTTTTTGATTTTTTTTTATCTTGGCGAGCACATTGAAGGGTTAAATAATTGTCTTGATCAAAGCTGGAATTTTAAACAAAAAAGACGAATAAGGCGAATTTTTTCGAAATTGCAAAATGGGGCTATTAGGATATATTAACAGAATTTTGTTTCTAATAGTCCCAGTTAACTTCACTACTTTAGACACTCAGGGCCGATTTCACCATGGAGAATTAATATCGTGATTAAATAATTAGGATTATATTCTAAACGACGATTAACAGTTACTACTATTCGACCACCTTTAATTAATGTAATATTTCTTGATTAAACAATCTAAATTATAAGAATGCGTTCCACCATAATTCTAGTGGTGATTAAAGGAAAGTAATCACCGTTTAACTTAATTGCCCAAATTTGACCGTTTAATAAGTTAATGAGCGATTAATACAAAGATATTGACATGGAAATTATAACCTTCAAATCGAAATGGTTTGTAACACGAAGTAGTATAAGGAGACCTCACGCGACAAAAAAATCTGCACATATTTGGGGGGACAGAGATGTCAGAGATTGCACCACTAACAGAGTTTGCGCCTCTATGGTTAAAGTATTGTACTAACATTTTTCGTCTGCTACTGTATATGAACATAACCTACAAATTAAAGAAATACGACGAAGTGTAATGGCGACCATGATTTACATTTCAGCCGTAATGGCGCAACCTCTGCTAGTGGTGCAAATACTCATAACTCTAACCCCCCTAAAATGTGTTGATTTTTGCCGCTGCTAAGCATTGGCGTGAGGTCTCCTTATACTACTTCGTGGTTTGTAATCATTAGAAATGGCCGAGCTTTACGATTAAATTTTGTCATCATTTTCGATGTAAATTTTGTTGTGCGCTTCCGTTTAACACAGCCCATAGGTTCTCTTGAGTTGAAAGTGTGTTGAATGTTGTCTGAAAACTGAAGGGGCGCTGGATGTCATCTAGGCCAAAATTAAAAATAATGCATAGGAAATTTTTCAAAACATATTCACCTGGATTGAAGGACTACTTGTCTACATATATTCTGATTTTACGTTAGACTGTAGAATTTGTAGCAATTTTTGAAACCATTATATTAATGAGAAACATTGTATAATTCCACTTTTTTACAATAATAGAGTTTTTAACATAACCTCCAAATACATTACAGAACTCATTGCGCAGACTCGGGGTAGTCGATTCTTGACTTCGATATAATTCTCGAGTCTTAGCAGTGAGTTTTTTAATATATTTTTAGGTTATGTTTAAAAAATATTATTTTGAATTTCAGCCTAGAGCACATACAGCGCCCCTACAGATTTTTATTTTTATATTTTTACAATAACCACGTAATTTCACCAATGATACAACTTCTTCTAGCATGAATATTTTTAATAGCCAATCACAATTGGTCTCAGTAGAAATATATGGGTTCTTGAGAATTAAGTACATGGGATTATGTAAACAGTGATTAAAAATTTGTTATCAAATTTCGTGGAACGGAATGGAAATTACTTTTATTTTGATTGTCGATTAAAAGATAAACATAATTATTTAACCACAACTTTTTCCGAGTTCGTAAAATCTGATTGGATATTCAACACATTCTTTAATTTTTTTTTCTCTCTCTCTCCTACTTTTACTTTTTGGGGCGTTCCATGGCTCGTGCACTGACAAAAATTTGATTTTACTTATATTTTATAATTTGATAGTGGTTAGTGTCCTAATAAGTGCCAAAATTATTATACGTGTAAAAACTTTTCTTCGTGTATTTACATGTGTCCAAATCTACATGTATAATTACTCGTGTTTATTTTCAATAGCTGTCAGTTAAAAATATTGCGTGTAATTTTAACACCACATATGGTGTTAAAATAATATTTTTTCTGTTAAATCGCTGTTTAAGTTCTTAAACGAGTCAAATTTGGATAATTAGGTTAATCGGTAATTACTTTCCATTAATCATCATTTCGATTATGGTGAAACGCATTCTGATGGTTAAGATACTTTAATCACGAATTATTACACTAATCACAGGTGGTGAAATCGGCCCTCAGTGTAGTAACAAACAGTATATACAGTCGGGCCGCAGAACTGCACGGTACCCCAGAAATAACGCCCTAATAGTCCCAGTTCACTGTATTAATAAATTCTTTGTTTCATGATACACATTTTGAAAAAAAAATTTTATGTTTCCACACTTTTGTTGCTCTAGGTGTTATAGAACCTTATTCCCTGTGGAACAGTATGCTAAGTTTTGTTATTATAAGCATTGTTTTTCAATTTTTAGATAAAAATGACCAAATTCTCAGTTTCCTGGCACTTTCTCACAGAATACATGTAGATTCAAAATAGCGTAAAGCCAGTAATTTTCAATCGTTACAATTTGTTTTTAATAATCCTCATTTAATTTGTACCCAGTAAAAAAAGTTCTATAGAATGACTCTAAAGAGCATTCTATAGAGTATTCTATAGCAAATTCTATAGAATATTCTTTAGAAATTTTGTAGAATTTATGTAAAAATATTTTTTTTAATTTTTACACGAATTCTATAAAATATTTCTAGTCAAAGTCTATAGAATTCGTGCAGATATTCACAAAAATAATTCTTTTTACAAATTCTATAAAATATTATATAGAATACTCTATAGAATTCGCTATAGAATTCTCTATAGAATGCTCTATAGATCATTCTATAGAATGACTCTATAAAACTTTTTTGACTGGGTAAAAGATTAGTAAAACGTCATATTTGATTTTCACTTTGCATACATATTGATATTGTTTTAAACAAATGAATAACTGAATAAAACTAATTATGAAATGCGTAATTTTGATAATTATTTCTATATAGATCTTTTTCTTCACATGGAATTGTCAAAAATAAAAAAACGATAGAAATTTATTAAGAAAATCTAAGTATAAGTAATTGTCTAATTTTGTTATTGTTTGCAAAAAAATAAAATCTGACATTCAATTAAAACAAATAATAACTATAACTTTTTAAGAATCAATCTTTTTAGCAAAGAAATGTAAAGCTACTTTGTACAATATTAAAAGTTGCATTATATTTATAAATTTTTGCAGAATTTATTACTTTGATATAACTTAATTATAGAGACTTTTATTTTTCACTTTTAATCAAGAAAGAGTTTTTAAAATAACTTTTCAGCACTTTTTTTTTGAAATAATTTGGAATTTTATATCCCACGTGTTTTCTATTACATTACAGATTAAATTAATATGAATAAAATTAGAAGTTGAAAATATAAAAAAGTACAAATATACTCGGAACAAATCCTTTAACTTTACTAAATCGACCAATGCCAACAATTATTTCTTTTCGATGAAATTAAAACGGAACACTTTTCCTTTATCACACGATCTCAACCTTATACGCTTTCGATACGACACACCGAGTTCTGAGCTCTCTCTCTCTCTCTCTCTCTACTCAACCACACACATACATCGATCCACTCTTGCCAACCTCTCAAAATACTATATCGTTTAACCTGACAAATACAAAGTCACTAACATTATAAAATATCAATATAACAACTTATTTTTCATATAAACCATACCATTCGGAAAGAAAGAAAACTGTTTTTGAGTCCTGGAAAACCTAGAAAAGTCATAGAATTTTATAGAACGAAAACCATAGCAACCCTGTTGATTCAAAAATTAATATTGCACATTTATAAAAAATTATTTCCTTTTTTCAAAAAAATGTATAAAATTGCTTATTTTAATCACAGCGATGAACTAAATTATCTGCTTTTTTAAAAAATAAACAAACTTTTTCTACCATTTCTATTACTCAACACAATGTGTCAACGAAATTCCTATATTTTAAATTAAAAGGTTAAAAATTTTATACTTCAATTTTTCAAAGAATACAGTTATTAATTAAAGACACCTTAAAAACTTTTCACATGCATTTTCTTATAAACAAATATATGAGCGATTCCATGTCAAGTGATCAAGGTGGAGAAAATTTTTTCTTTAATCGTAGCAAAACTTGGGGTTTTCGTAGTACTAATAGATAGTAATTTTTCGTGACAATATTTTTTTACCTAGTCCAATATTTTCCGAGGGGGAGGGGGGGTTAAATTTTTGTGTTTTTCTCTCTCTTAAACAATTAAACATACCAATTTGACAAAGTACATTTTGGAAAGGTTTTTTCATCCTCTTTCGATTGGAAATAAGCATTTTGAAAAAAAAAAATTTCTTGACCCAAAAAAACCAAAATTAAATTTTTGGGGGAGATGGATACGATTTTTTTTTTTTTTTAAACGAAAGCTGAGGTTTTTTCCTAAAAGGACATATAAATGATAAAGTGGGACTAGAATGTTTAAACATTGAAAAAAAGTCCCACTTTATCATTTATATGTCCTTTTAGGAAAAAACCTCAGCTTTCTTAAAAAAAAAATAATCGTATCACTCTCCCCCAAAAATTAAAATTTAATTTTGTTTTTTTTGGGTAAAAATTTTTTTTTTCAAAATGCTTATTTCGAATCGAAAGAGCATGAAAAAACCTTTCCAAAATGTACTTTGTCAAATTCGTATGTTTAATTGTTTAAGAGTAAAAAATTATTGAAATAAACATTACATCAAAAGACCCCTTGATCACTTGACGTGGAATCACTCATATATAGAAATGACAGTTCTGTCATCAGCACATGAATACTCCTACTTTTTAGGAAAAATATTTTTCGAATCCGGGTTGCGCTTTGTGGCACAATTGAAACAATTAAGCAATACTTTTTTATTCAAAATAATTTCGTATTTTTCAAAATTAATGCAAAATCAACCTTGGACATTTTTAATTCAATCTTACACATGTATATATATCGCACGTCAATTCTGTACTGCACAGTTTAAAATTTATTATTTTAAAAAATCATCAGTAATCCTAACTAGAAAAACAGCTATTTTTTGGCTGGATTTGGCAAGATAACGGTCGCGATTGGCTGAGAAACAGTGAAGAACACGTGTTTTTTCTTAATAAATTAAATTAAATTTGAATTAAATATAGTTAAATACTTTAAATTAATATAGTGTAAAAGTGGGTATTATCGCGGTATTTTGTATTTTAATGAATATTTCCAATAATATAAAAAAATTTTGACACTAAAAAATCACTCCTTGAACCTGATAACTAAAACATTATAATATGCATCATATTTTTGATTATTTTTCTATTAATCAATTTATTAAAAATGTTTAAAAATCGGTTGTCTGAAAAAAGTTCAAAATGGCTCACCTTGGTTTGAGATTCAACTCTGCAGTGGTGTCAAAAATTATTGTTTTTATATTATATAAAACTCTAAAAGATAATTCTTTTTTTATATTTTGGTAAATTTATTGTTAAAAGTTTTTTAAATTGCAGTTTCAATTATTATTCCTTGTAGTGAATAAAATTCTACATCTTTTTTTCTATAACATTTTTTCTATTTTTTCGTCTTTTTAAAATAATAAGATAAAACTGCATTTTTCAAAATCAAAGAATTTTGATGCTTTTTCAATTTCAATTCGTGACATTTTGGTTAATTTTTATAATTTTTTGGTAAAACAAAAAGGAAAGTGAAGGTCAGAATGTTCCAAAACTAAAAGCAGCATAGAAAAACACTTTTTTTTTAACCAAAAATAATAATAATTTTTTTTAAAATAATGTAAGAAATATAGTTTTATGTTTCCAAGCGCTTCGTTTATTTGAAAAATGTTAAGGCCTGTCGAACTTCGAGAGAGAACATTTTTCATTAATAAGTAAAGAAGTTTTTTGGAAAATTTTATTAATATTGGACAAAAGCTTTAAAAGTTATTAGTAACATTTAAAATTCCGAGTGCATTCTAACCTTAAAGTTTCTATGTGTTACGCTTCAACTCAATCGTCGTGGTTGTCATCTCTATTCACACATTTTTATAACACAGTTTCAATATTTATTTTTAATCATTAAAATAAGTCAAAATTAATTAAACCCACATAGCACAATATCGTGCTGTAAGTTTGTGGTATATCTTATACGTAAGGCTTGTAAGGTCACGCGGTATTTTTGTGGTAGACATAAGGTGAATTAAGAAGTTCCGCCCTGATAGTAAGCTTACAAGTAAAGGACAAGGTAAGCTTACATGTAACGGTCAAGGTAAGGTTGCATGTAAAGGTCAAGGTAAGCTTACAAGTAAAGGACAAGGTAAGCTTACATGTAAAGTCTAAGGTAAGCTTACATGTAAAGCTTGAGGTAAGCTTATATGGTAAGACTGCGGTAAGGTTATCATTTAGTTGTAAGGTTGTTGTAGGGCTTAGGTAAGTTTACAAACTAATTAATTAATATTAAAATAAAAAAATTAACTCCGTTGCCCTGCTCTATTTTAGAAACCTAACATGAAGCAGAAAATTTTGAAAACAAATTTATTGGGACTGGGATTCGAACCCGAGGTCAACGCGCATACACCTAACATCCTAACTAACTGAGCTAAGTGGAGAACTGACAGAAAGACATTAAATTTTCCCTTTAAGGTGTACCAAGAAGATGAGAAAGTCCTTGAAGGCAAAATTTAATGTCTTTCTGTCAGTTCTCCACTTAGCTCACTTAGTTAGGATGTTAGGTTTATGCGCGTTGACCTCGGGTTCGAATCCCAGTCCCACTAAATTTGTTTTCAAAATTTTCTGCTTCATGTTAGGTTTCTAAAATAGAGCAGGGCAACGGAGTTAATTTTTTTATTTTAATATTAATTAATTAGTTTGTAAACTTACCTAAGCCCTACAACAACCTTACAACTAAATTATAACCTTACCGCAGTTTTACCATATAAGCTTACCTCAAGCTTTACATGTAAGCTTACCTTAGACTTTACATGTAAGCTTACCTTGTCCTTTACTTGTAAGCTTACTATCAGGGCGGAACTTCTTAATTCACCTTATGTCTACCACAAAAATACCGCGTAACCTTAAAAGCCTTACGTATAAGATACACCACAAACTTACAGCAAGATATTGTGCTAAGTGGGAAAAGTTTATTTATGAACAATTTAAATTCAATTCTTTAATTTATTTATTTAAATATTCGTTCCTTTTTGTTTTCTCCCTATTATTTCTTCTCAATTTTCCATGTTTATATATTACAATTACAATTCACTCTATTCCAAATATTTCACTTCTGTTATAAAATTAATATTTAAACTAAGTGTTGATACATTGTAATTAGTAATTTTTTAAATAGAAGCATGCTCTTAATTGTTAGAGTTAAAAACTATATTGACATTTTGTCAAGGACAAACGAATTTCCCATAGAAATTTAAAAAAATACATGTAAATAAACCTGGCGATTTCTAATGAATAATAATTTAATTTATATTACGATGTTATTTTGTTTGGATTATTAATTTTAGTGAGATCTTATTTTGTTTTGAAAAATCCATTCATATAATTTGATAATTATTTATTAGCTTTCGCCCGTCGACGACCGGCATCATGATTGAGTGAGATTGAGTGAACACAGGAGGGATTGTAAGAACGATAGTAGAAAAACAGCTTTGGTCACTCATGCACATGAAAACGACCATCTATTTAATTTCGGAGCTACTAACATCATATGTAACAAACGCAATTACAGACGAAGGAAATTTAGAGAGATGTTTCACATTCTCAGGTCCGAAAACTCTGTTAATAAACAGACTGATTTAAATAATTTAAATCAGTTTTATCATTCGTTAATTCTCAGCACTAATTAAATGGTATATTTATTTTGTATCAGAATTTTCTTAAATTGCTGCTTTTGTGAAATTTGAATTTATCTACTATATAGGGTTCTTCCTTACCATGTATGGAGGTACTTTTCAAATTCACTTACTATCACTTTAATTCTCTATTATATTAGAACAATCGGGATCAAGCATGCAAACACATGTCTTGTTTTTCCTTTTTTTTTAAATTATCTGATGATGCCGGTCGTCGACGGGCGAAAGCTAATAAATAATTATCAAATTATATGACTGGATTTTTCAAAACAAAATACGATCTCACTAATAATTTAACTTGTTCAGTAAATTTTTTAGTTAGTTTCGACTTATTTTAATGATAAAAATAAATATTGACACTTTGATATGAAAATGTATGAATAGAGATGCCTACCACGGCGACTAAGAAAAGAATCTTGCTTCTTAACCTAATCAAATTTTCTGCGAGGTTGTTATAAGCTTTCAGCAAGATGAAGTGCTTTGTAGAGGTTTTGATTATAGTGCAGATTAACAACTCCATTATAGATTATAACATATGGTTGCTTAACATACAGTACGGAAATTCATATTTATTTAAAAATGTTATAAATGCTTGTTTTAATGAACTCAAATATGTACACTGTAAAAAAGGGAGTTAAATTTTAACTCCCCAGGGGATTCTATAAAAGTCGCACCCATTGGGGAGTTAGAGCCAGGGGTGTTAAATAAAAAGAGTTACAATTTAACACCCAAATGCGAACTTCCCATGGAAAAACAACTCGCACGGGTGCACGGTGCGCGGGAAGGAATTTAGAAGTGGAAAAAAATGACGACAAAATCTGACACTGCTATCTTTTTTAGCTTTAAAAATTATGTAATGAAATGGTTTTGCCAAAATCTAACTCGCAGGGTTTCGCGTTTTCTGAAGCATTTTGTAAAAAAACGTAAAAATTCAAAGATATGTTTTATCCTTTAATCTTATTAAAATTTTTTAACTTTTCTGCAATATATGATTAACATTAATTATTCTTTTTTTTATTTTGACGCAAAATATAAATTAATAATGTATGGAATGAATGAAATGCGTAAATTTACACTTTGTATAATTTGTAAAAAATAAATATGTTTACAAAAACGTACTTCGTCAGTTGGAAATAACATAATATTTTCATAATACATTGATCGCGTCAAATGCATGAGGACATAAAATATGCAATTGTTTTTTTAACAGATAGAAAGACCTTTTGACACATCAACTTTGTTGACGTTTAGAAATACTCATTCTCAATTAAATGTTTGCAAGAAAATTGTGTCCTGTTATTGAAAAAATGTAATGTGTGTAATTAAATAAAGTTCGTAAATTTACTAAAATGACACCTCCTTTGACTCATAGTGACAATAGAAAGAAAGTATGTGTTGTGTGTGGCGAAAAAATTAAACTTGTCAATAAAAAGCCGGAATTTTACAAAATTAGTGAAAAATTATGTGAATTAGTTAAAAAATATTGCGACAAAGAATTTACTATTGAAGACGAAAGATATCCTTGCAGTTTATGTGTAACTTGTTGGCTGACATTAATAGGACATGAACAAAATGATATCAAAAGGCCTTTGCCATCAAAGTGTATAAATTTTAAAGATATTCAATTAGTCAAGGAAACTAGAAATATCAATTCATGTGATTGCGTGTGTTATATTTGTTTAAAAGCTCGATCGACCATTTCCAATCGAAAAGCAAAAAAAGGCCGGGGACATGTACGTGATTTTAAAAACGAAGTAAACGAATCTAATGGAATGTATGGTAAAATTTGCTCTAAGTCTGCTTCGAGTTATGAAGAAAGTATGCAACCTACAAATGCTGGTGAAGAGAATAACATTTTGAAGTTGTGTAAAGTTTGTTTGCAAAAAATCGGCAAAGGTATACAGCATAACTGCTACAAAAAAGATTCGAAGAAAAAAGCAAACATTAACGTTTTAATTGATGAACTTCCCCAAAAACAAAAAATGCAAATTGCTAGTACCATAATAAGAATGTGGTAAATGATGAAAACTTAAAAGGTTATAACTCAGAACTCTTTTTAGATACAGTTGGAGGGAAAAAAAGGAAGATTGTACTCAACTCGAAAAATGTTACCCAATGTAAGTTTACAGAGGAGCAAATGCATAACTATCGGATCAAATGTGGAGCTTCGTTGAGAACCATGAAGAAAGAGGCAAATTTTCTTCGTAGTGTTGTTGGTAGGAAATCCGTACCTACTGGCATTGAAAAATATTTAACCCAAAAATCAAAATTATTAGACGAATTTTATAAATCAAAAGTTCTTACTTTCGAAATCGATAAAGGCAAAAAAGAGAAGCGACCGGTTATATACGCTGATGCGGAGGAATTGTTGAATTTCGTTTTACAAAAAAGAGAATTAGGAGCTCATGTCGTGAAAATTATGGCTGATGGAGGTCAAGGCTTCTTCAAAATTAGTATAAATATTTTACCCGAGAACTACCTTGATGAGGATAATAACAGCGAAGATGAACGAATGCGGAAAAAACGAAAACTTTATTCTGAAGGAGGCAGTACCAGCGGAGAAAGTAAATTGACCAGTGTTGATCGATTAATTTTATTGAGTGTTGTGCCTAATATTAAGGAAACTCATGGTAACATCAAATTACTTTTTGATCTGATAAATTTAAATAATATATCTTTTGCTTCCTCATAAAGGAAGCCTTATAGTGATGTCGATTTCCGAATTTTTTAAAATCAATTATTTTTACAAATTTTCAAGTGTAGTATATATAATTCGTCGAGAGGAACAAATGTCCGGATGTATGTGTGTATGTATGTGTGTATGTGTGTGTGTGTGTGTGTGTATGTCACCGATTCTTGTGGACAAATTTTCTCTTACACATCTTGATGGATTTTGATAAGATTTTGTAGGTGTATTACGGTCATGAATACCAAGAATCAGACAGAAGGATTTTCAAAAATATATAAAAAAAAATTTTTTTTCAACATTTTTTTAATTTTTAAAAAAATTAATTTTTTGGTTTTTTGAAATAACTTTTTTCTATATTAAAATTTTTAATAATTCTTGTCAAAATTGCATTTCTGACATAAAAACGAATCGATTCATGTATATAAAGTATATATTTTATCAAAATTTATAGAATTAATAAATATTTTAATTTTTCACAAAAAATTAAAATTTTGTATTTTTTGACATTTTATCATAACACTTTAAAATAATTATTCTATAATAAAAAATTGAATAATTAATATTTATTCAGGGTAGTTTACCCGGTTTATTAATTATATTTAATAAACTATTATAATTATTTAACTTTTAAAATTATATATAATAATATATATTGGGGAAGCTAAATGGTCATGAAATGAACAACTTGTTAAGTTTGTCGGGGATTTTAAAATTATTTTAATGGTCATTGGGCAACAAACAGCAACATCGACATTTCCGTGTCCATACTGTTTTAAAACTTTGAATGACCTTCGTGTGAATAAAAAAAATCAAATGAAATCGAAAGCGCTTCGAAATCACAGTTTGAAGAAGATGAACTTAAAACTTTTGGAGATTTAAAAACTGATTTCCAAACCTTTTGCTTACTCGGTCAAGATAAGAAAAAAGCTCCAAAATGCTGCAGTACAATTAACTCTTCTATTTTTGAAGAACGCAATGAGATTACTGTGATTGAAAAGTGCATTATTCCAGAGCTACACATTGTGCAGGGCTTTGTGAATCACATATTTTGGGATATTCTGATTCCTTTGTTAGGACGAGAAAATGCTTTGAAGTGGCCTCAAAAAATTAAAGTAATCCACAAAAATTACCACGGAGAAATTTTTGAAGGAAACGCTTGTAGAAAACTTCTGAAATGTGCAGATGAACTCAATGATCCGGAAATATACAAGAATTTGGGAAGTTCAGGAAATTTGAAAATTTTGCCTTACATAAATGCTCTGAAAGCAATGGATAAAGTGGTAAACTCATCTTTCGCAGCTAGACGTGTCAGCCCACATCTCGATAAACATATTGCTGAATTAGAGAAAACTTACGCGGCATTAGAAATAAATGAAACTCTTAAAGTTCACGTCACCATCAAACATTTGAAGCAGAGCCTGTCATTCTTGGGCAATTATGGGCTTGGAATCTGGTCAGAACAAGCCGGTGAATCTATTCATCGTTGTTTTCTACAGTTTTGGAAAAATTACAAGACAAACATCCATGACTATTCCGATATTTCCGAGAATAACTCCAGTGAAGATTCAGAGGAAAACTTTGGAAAAATTTCGGAAGATGATGTTCTAAAGGAGTCGTCTTATATATCTAGACTAAGGAGAGCTGTTGTCGATTTCTCATCAAGTCATGTTTAAATTCAGTTTGTTTAAAAACTACAAGAAATATGGTTTTCGATTAATTTGATGTTTTCTCGTTCAATTCAGGTATATAATGTTGTTGTCATTGCCAAATGTATATAATTTTTACTTCTCTTATATTTAAAACAATATATCACATCTTTTATGTTAAATCTAGCATACAATATATAATATTGATCACATGTTCCAATAAAGTTCTAAAATTTTAAAAAGAAATGGATCTTTTCAGGCTTTTTTTTACAAAATGCTTCAAAAAACGCGAAACCCTGCGATTTAGATTTTGGCAAAATCACTTTCTTACATAATTTTTAGTGCTAAAAAAGATAGCAGTGTCAGATTTTGTCGTCATTTATTTCCACTTCTAAATTCCTTCCCGCGCACCGTGGGTGTTGATGTAGGGAGTTAGTAAATTAACTCTCTTTTGGAGTTAAGTTTTAACTCGAAAAATTTAACTCCCGAGTCCGTTAACTCCCTAAATTTTTTACAGTGTAATATACCAAAACAAAAGTGAAACCATTTTGCTGGTTGTTGTATTCTGCCGTCCTGATGAAGAAAGTCGGTACTTGCATTCAGCCCTGAATGCAAGTACCGACTTTCTTTATCAGGACGGCAGTATTCTGTAATTAAGGTTTACTTTTGCCTAAAGCTGTATCTACATAGGAAAAAATTGAGAAACGTGTGACGTTAATTTTGCTTGAAACTTGTTAGTCGGGGGTTTTCTGGGTCACTGATTACGAATATAACCTTAGTTTTCAAAAATTCAGAATGGCGGATCTAATTTTACTGAAAAAAATATTAAATTTTAATTTACATAAATAATAACGTTCTTCAGCCATTTTTTTAATGTAATTTTATGCATTATTTATAATCAGTGAATTTTAAATAAACAATATACTATTTTTATATTATATATTATATTAATATATTCATTTATATATACTATTTAATTAAATTTCTTGATTATTTAATTAGTACCTAATTATTAATATTCACAAATCAATACTTTGCTAAAATTTTCAAACGTGATTTTTAAATACACAAAACTGTTTAAATGATTAATAACTTATTTATTAAATTAATGTTAATTAAATTTCTAAATTATTTAATTAATTCATAATTATGAGAACATTAAATCGTCAAATTGAGGAGTTCAGCCCAATAACTAGATCTTCGCTCGGCTTGACCGCCTGAGAATATATAAAAAAACTAACATCAAAATATCTAATAAAGGCAATTTTTAAACAATCGTTATGGAGGAATCTCATATAGGATTTTATGTAATTACAAGAATTTGAAAAAATTGAATACTTATGTGCTCTTCGTTATTTTGAACTTCATTTTTCGACTTCAAACGAATGTGTGGTTGTCTTTATGTTTTTCTGAATTTATTATTTTAATATCATTAAAGTGGTTTCATAATGTATATAGGAGTTAAATTGAACTGTTTGGAGAATATTCAATTTTATTGGAAAACGTGTTTGCAACCTGTTACTACTCTTCGACTTCCAGGGGGGCATGCTTTTAGTGGTGCATTTATAATTCCACCTCCACCCATACCACTAGGTGGTTGATAAATGCATTTTAATTGAAATGTTTTACTAGTGACTGTTAAATGCGTTAAATTATCAGCACAAGGATATCCTGATTTATAAATTTCATGACATTTTCCTTTGAATGGAACAAGACCATCTTCGTAGCAAGAATTTACTTCACATCTCGGCTCTTTGTAACCTGGTATTAGAACATAGTACCTTCCTGTAGAGCATGGTCCTTGTTTGTAGGCCTGATGACATGTATTATATTTTGCTGAATAAATGTACGTTTCTTTACATTTGCAATAATAATTCGTATGTTCGTCATCTGTTGGCGTCAATAATGAATCCTTTGGGCAAGACTTAGATGTTTTCTAAACATATAAATTATTTATATATTACATTACTTACATTTAATTGACAATTAGATAGAATTATAAATCATCTACAATATAATAACGGTAACAGATGACCTTCAACCTGGAGTCCAGTTTGGAGGAGAAAAACAGATCCCCGTGTTTGAAAAAAACCTTTCTTGCTTTATCTAAAGGTTTTATTATGTGGTCATTATAACAAGGTAGTGTGATTCCCCTCCACTGGCTCTATCTCAAATGTTCGCCATACTTTTCCATACTTTCTATTTATGTCATCTACCAGTGGTAATTTTTAAATAATGTTTTATTTATACTTTATAGTAAGAAGAATAATAATATTTTAATAAGAACCAAATCATAGTTGAAATCAAAATTTAAATTTTGTTTCACAAAATTAGACGCAATTATGTTAAATTAATATTATTAAATTTAACAAAAATAAAAAATAAATAACTGTAAAGTAATATATAAATTTTTTTCAATGTTTACAAACATTCCGAGTCATTCCATTATATTTCGACTAAAGTCGTTGCCGACTAATTTTTAAAAATCGTAATATTTTGCAGGAATGATTTTAAAGATATTAGGATTACCAAGAAACGAATTTTTAAAATATTTTTTATGTTTATTGTAAAATAAGCATCTAAAGTATATGAAGTCGTTAAAACTGTCACATTTTCATCTATTAGAAAATGTTAAAGAAAACACATAATTTAATATGAAAACGTAAAAAAAAATTTAGATTTTATTAAGAATGAATTATTTTATTATTATAAATTGGTAGAAACAATTATTAATAAGAAATATTAAATAAAAAATGATTTTAAAGTTCACCTGGTAAATAACCTATTTCTGCAAATTTCATTCACTAAATGTGAGAAATAGAAATCATTAAATTGAATAAAACCTTATGAAATATAAAGTACCTGTGATTAACTTTTACTTTTTCTTAACATTTTCTTCCTTTTTTCTTCATAAATGTTGAAAAATAAGCAATTAAAACTGGTACTTTGCTTATTTTCACGATTTTAAAATGTAAATAAATTCTGCCCAGAAAAATGAAAAATTACGAAAATTGGGCAATAATTAATTGATCACTAGATACACTCACTAGAAAAAGATTTTCTTTGGTCCCGAAGCTATTTTCAGAATTAATTAACTTTAAACTTTTTACTATTTTTGTCAGGTTAACACATATGTTTTTTAAAGGACGAAGTTAGCTCTTCTTGTTTAATCGTATTTAACCAACTTCAGTTTTAAAAAAATTACATGTGTTAACCTGACAAAAATAGTAAAAAGTTTAAAGTTAATTAATTCTGAAAATAGCTTCGGGACCAAAGAAAATCTTTTTCTAGTGAGTGTATCTAGTGATCAATTAATTATTGCCCAATTTTCGTAATTTTTCATTTTTCTGGGCAGAATTTATTTACATTTTAAAATCGTGAAAATAAGCAAAGTGACAGTTTTAATTGCTTGTTTTTTAACATTTATGAAGAAAAAAGGAAGAAAGTGTTAAGAAAAAGTAAAAGTTAATCACAGGTACTTTATATTTCATAAGGTTTTATTCAATTTAATGATTTCTATTTCTCATATTTAGTGAATGAAATTTGCAAAAATAGGTTATTTACCAGGTGAACTTTAAAATCATTTTTGCTTCCTCGTGAGAAAGCTTTGTAGTCGATTAATTTATAAAATTTTTAAAAATCCTTTAAATAAATTTTCTTCTATATAGGACTATGTTATTTAAGCCCCTGAACAATTGTCCGAATGTATGAATGTGTGTGTGGGTGGATCCCGTTTATTGTGAACACGATAACTCGAAGAGGTTTCAACGAGTTGGGCTAAAAATTGCTAGGCATATTTATAATAAAAATATCTCGAAATGGATTGATGGACATTAAAAAATCTATTAAAAAAATTTTTTTTCCTTTCAAAAAAAAATTTTTTTTCAAAACATTTTTTTATAATTGAATATTGAAGTTAATATACAATAAAATCTTCTTCTTTGCATCAAGACGAATCGATTGGTATATATAAAGTATAAATTGTATGAGAGTTTATAGAGGTAATGACAATTAAAGCAAAAAAATTACCTTTTTCTATCAAAAATTTAGTTCTTTCATCAAAATTATATTCCAGTACAATAAGATTTAACTCATTTTTTTCAATAATCTTATCCGTTGCATTAAAACGGATCGATTGGTATATATAAAGTATATATTTTATTTGAATTTATAGAATTAAACATAATTAAAACCAAAAATTCGCACTTTTATTAGAAATTTATTTCCTTCTTAAAAATTATGTTGCTTTATAATAAAATGTTAATCTAGACTTACAAACAAACTAAAAATCTTCATTTCATCAAGACGAATCGATTGATGTATAAAAAGAATATATTTTACTAGCATTAATATAATTAAATAAAATGAAAAAATTCACTTTAAAGCAAATTTTTTGCTTATCGTAAAGAGGAAGCAAAATGTTCATGTAATGAACATCTTAATTCACAGCTTGTTTATTTAATATTTCTTATTAATAATTGTTTCTACCAATTTATAATAATAAAATAATTAATTCTTAATAAAATCTAAAATTTTTTTTTACGTTTTTATAATAAATTATGTGTTTTCTTTAACATTTTCTAATAGATGAAAATGTGACAGTTTTAAAGACTTCATATACTTTAGATGCTTATTTTACAATAAACATAAAAAATATTTAAAAAATTCGTTTTGCTCGGTAATCCTAATATCTTTAAAATCATTCCTGCAAAATATTACAATTTTTTAAAATTAGTCGGCAACGACTTTAGTCGAAATATAATGGAATGACATATACTTTTTTTGTCATTTATTTCAAGTTTATGTAATAAAAAGCAATTTTGTGAAAGAGCGTTGTGAACAATTTTTCTATACTAGCGCCTCGTCAGCTTCGTTGTTTCCATATTTCCATTCAACGTGTCCTTTTTATTTAAAAACATTTTTCTTGTTTTATTTGTCTTTAAAATTACATTCATTTTGCTTCCTCTTAAATGAAACCATGTATTTTAATTTTTTAAGGTATATGTCGCGCGACTGGTCACTCTCAAAGGTTTGTATCTGTTGACTGTACTTATGAAACGATTATGAATGCGAGTTTCCGAAAAACTTTTGCGGACGTACAGTTTGACACACAGATGTTCTCAAAGTATATTCATAACCTCTTGCATTAAAAACGATCGTGGTAACGTCGCAACTTTGGCGTATGGCCGTCTTTAAAATTTCGTAGTTACCCTTGGTAACTTCCTGGGAATTTCCAGGATATACAATAGTGTCCGCGGTTAGAAGCTTCCCATGGAAATTTACTGGATACTGGCGTAGAATCTTCCTGGAAACTTCTCTTGGAAGTTCCCTGCAAATTGACAATGGAAACTTCTCGGAAGTTGTCAAAGTAAGTTTCCTGGAAGTTACCAGGAAGTTTCCAAAAATTATTTAATATTTTTTAAGTGAAATTATTATTTAAAAAGCTTTAAAAAAATTTAAATTATTTATATTTTGTATTGTTTTAAAATAAAAAAGTGAATTTAATTATAATAAAATGATCTTCATAACTACAGCACACATGAGGGTAAGGCGGACTCGAACCCCGGATAGCCCTTAAAGTGAGCTGCAGGGATAGCGCTTTATTTATTTATTTTAATTTATTTATTATCTAACAATAAAACATAAAATATAACCCAGGCGCGAACTGACGCTGGATTCAGGCTTTACTGAAGCTTGGATGAGGATTGGTCAATATTGATCAAGCCTTGGCTGGACGGCGGAAGCAAGGTTGATTCTAGCCATAATGTAACATTTATTTAAGTCTCGCGCTCCAGTCCTTGTTGAAGATTGACGTTCAATCTTCAATAAATGCTGCGGAAGCCTAATTCAAGACTGAAACAAGGCTGCTTCCACTGTTCCCCAATTTACGCGACTCTCGCGCCCATTCAATATAATATGAAAATATCAATTGATAATAATAATAATAATAATAATAATAATAAATATTATTGACATTATTTTTATTCATATTATATATGTGTATAAATTTAATTCCAATATACTATTAGAACAATTATATATATTATTTTCATGTAAATAATATATTATTACTAACAATAAATGTCATTTGAAATAGTAACATTAAAAAAATAATTTTAGTAAAAAAAGATAATTTTTTTGTTAATCGGCACATTTTTTTCTTGATTTTTTAACAGACTTTTAATATTATTTACAAACATATTCAACATTTTTTATTCACAACACAACACACAATTTTATTATTTTATATATCGCTTAGAAACGAAAACGGAAAAATATTCGCTCGCATGTGGGATCGAACCCCCCGACGCATACCCGACACCTCTATAAACGCACCTATTTAAACCGCACGGCCAACGAAGGTTGGAAGGGATCCTGCTTAATCAAGTATATCACTGCCAGAGCATGGTAACTCAACATTGATTCAGCATTGGACACCAATGTTCGTTCCATGCTCGATTCAAGACTCAGTCAATCTTCGTGAGCGAAAATACAATATTCACTTTCTTTATTACCGTGTGCACTGAACAATATTAAATACAAATATTTATAATTTATTTAATATTACAATATTTATTTTTGATAATATGTTTAATTTTATTATATATTATTTTTTTCTTGCACACACTGAGAAAAAAGAGGGCACGTTGCAGCACATTTTCGATTAAAGTTACGCGACTCAGTCCTGAGTTCCGCTGTACACTTTTCTAGGGCGCGTAGCGCGCCCCAGACTTGAGGTTTTTTGAAAAAAGTGTGTAACACGCTCGTCTGGGGAGCGCTACGTGCCCCACAAGTGTTGTAGCAGAACTCAGGGTTGAGTCGCGCAACAATACTCGAAAATGTGTTGCAACGCGCCCTCTTTTTTCTTGCACAGTGTCAAATTATTATTTTTAAAGATCAAGAGTTTCGTTTGTCTGAAAAATTTTTAGTGATAAAAAACTTCGAGTGTAAAAATTGTTCATTAGGGTGTAATAAATATTTATGCCAAGTATTTTTACATTAGGATTAACCGTTTAGAAAATAGAAAATATTATCAAAATACTATTTTTTGTCAAATGAGTGTGACCTTGCGACTCAGCGTTGCCAACTCAAGAGTTTAACGTATGTCTTGAGTTGGCAACGCTGAGTCGCAAGGTCACACGCGTTTGACAAAAAATAGTATTTTGATAATATTTTCTAAACGGTTAATCCTAATGTAAAAATACTTGGCATAAATATTTATTACACCCTAATGAACAATTTTTACACTCGAAGTTTTTTATCACTGAAAATTTTTCAGACAAACGAAACTCTTGATCTTTAAAAATAATAATTTGACACTGTGCAAGAAAAAAATAATATAAGATTTAACTTTATTTGTAATATAATATCATTAATGTAAATATTATACACTAAATAATTATTAATATTTATTTACCACTGTTATCTTAATATTATAATTATAGTATTATTATTTTAAATAATAATAATGATTAATAATAATACTTATTATATTATATTATTATATAATTATATAATTATTATAGTATTTAATAATAATATCAATAATTATTTATTAATATTTATTTTTTAATGATTTCTAAATATTTACATTTAATATATTAAATGTTAATATTAATAAATTATTAATTATTTAATAATTATTTATTAATTTAGATAATTTTTTATCTAAATTATTTGATTGTTTATTAATATTTACATATAATAAATTAAATGTAAATATTAATAAATTATTTAATATTTAATAATTATTTATTAATTTAGATAATTTTTTATCTAAATTATTTAATTATTTATTTATATTTACATTTAATATATAAAATGTAAATATTAATAAATTATTTAATATTTAATAATTATTTATTAATTTAGATAATTTTTTATATTATTTAAAAATGATTGATGAAATTATTGATTATTGTTTAGTGCATACGGTAATAAATAAAGTGAATATTGTATCATCGTTGATTCAAGCCTTGATTCAAGGTTGAATAAAGATTGGATATTCAAGCTTCACACACGAAGATTGATCGAGTCTTGAATCGAGCATGGGACGAACATTGGTCTCCAATGTTGAACCAACATTGAGTGACAGTGTTTTAAAGACTGCTTCAACTCTGGATTACCCACGCTGGGCGTTCAAGGCTCAATAAAGCTTCAATCCATCGTCAGCATTGGTCTTTCGCGCCTGGGAATACATAATAACGCAATAAATACCAAAAGAACGTTGTTCACATTTGTGACGAAGTGTATAATAAAAATAGAGTCGAATCGAACAAATTTTGTTATCTCGTTGGCAATTCTGTATATGGTCTAATTAATTTTTTTTGTTTAAACATTTTTTTTTCGTTGAGTCATATCGCATAGGATTTTACAACATTTCATTCTCGTGATAGAAAAAAGAATTTATGGATCAGGAATCGTGGCGAAAAAAGAATATATTTCTTATTATAAATACATTCTAAAATTGAAAAAAACTGATTCTTATAAGGTTTATTAATATTTAAAAAGAGTGGAGGGTAAGAGAGAGGATACAAAATTAAGGTAGTAGGAATGGGGATCAGGGGAAAAAAGGAGAAAAATAGTATTTAGGTGGGGAGAGAGATATCAACTCAGCCACCAGTAATAGTGATGCACGACGAGACTCTGTCCTTTCATAAAAGAAAAGAGATGAAAATATCACATTCAATTGTTTTCATTGTTTTTCTCGCGAGATTCTCGGTTTTTCGAGACGAGACTCGCTCGAAGTGCATCACTACTGTGTAACGCAATTTAGTGTCTGGACTGTTTTCCAGGTCACCTACACCAAATTTTATAACTCTGTCTTGCGCGTGCCTTAAAACATGGTAAATAATGTGTGTGTTTTGCGAATCTTGAATGTAACCGTTTTTGTCGGGATAAGTGAATGTCTCAGGCGGCAGGTAGCCATTGATAACCAATTTTTTTTTAAGTATCATTATCTTTCACATACGGTAATGATATGAGCGGATTGCTCTAATTCCTAGTCGCTTTCGCATTATGATTGTCAATAAGTCTCAAAATGAATATGTCAATCCGGGGGATTCCTGCTTTATCATACAATATTGAGTTGAATACATATCTTTCATAATTGGTATCATGGCTCCTGTATGTCCTGAGACAAACCCTCAAACATTCTCTTACAAATTTACTTAATTTTTCCTTTGTGGATGGTAAAATTCCATACCATATTTGGCATGCGTATGTCAGGATTGATCTTATTAATAAAATATAACACAGTATTTTTACTTTTTCCTTAAGTTTAGAAAAATAGAAGATATTTTTATGTTTAAAAAATGCCTTCCTGGCATTGCCTAGTGCTATACCCATTTGTTCTATAAATATATGTCTATCATCTAGATAATTATACACCTAGATATTTGACACTTCTCTTATGAGAAAAATAAGAATTTTCGGTACCAGGAATTTTTATGCTGAAACCCAGCCATACCCCTCTATATCTCTCACTGATGTCTCTTATCTTTGGTCTAAATAAAATAGTTTCGCTTTTGTCAAAATTACACTGAAATTTCCATAATAAAAATAGCTTCATGCTTTTTCGATTGTTTTTTCAAATTCTATTTTTAATCAAATAAAAATTTGTTATTTATATATATATGACAATGTCATCTGCGAATCCAATTCCGTTTTTGTTGTTATTATTATTTAGATCAAAGGCTTTTAATATGTTACAAGAGAAGATATTGAAGAGCAATAGCGAGTTTACAGCTCCCTGTTGAAGACCATTTTCTAATAAATATCTACTACTTACTGTGCCGTCCGGTAGCTGAACGAACATCTCTCTCACCACTATAATTGAATTCCATATCTGTTTTATGAGGTAGGATGGATATTTCTTTTTATTGTCTTTATTAAAAATAGGTTTTGTTGCGACTCACATTTTTAACTTACAAAATACAATGACAATGTCGACTCCTAAGTGTTTCAAATGTATCAAAAAGATTAAGGAGGATGTTAAGTGTGAGGATTGCAATGCTCCCTACCTCCTTAGTAGTGCAGCACAAATTGGAACCAATGCGGACGGTACATATGTGAAGTGTTGCAGATTGCGTTTAAGCTCTCCATCTTCTTTTAACGACAATGATTCGATACGACGATAATTCCACTAACGTCCAAACTAACGCACAAACAGTGACTAGTCAATGTCTGCATGAACTGAAAATTAGGGAACGAAGGAAGAAAACCTCGCCCAGTGAAACTCATTTTTGCGACGGAGGAGAGGGAACAAGCAGTGTAGCGAACATTTGTTGCTGCCAAGCGAAACGAACAGCATTCTTCAACTATCAAAACTATGTGGCTAACACAGGATCGAACAAAAATGCAACTTGCGAAGATTTTAGTTCTAAAAAATCAAATATCTGTCCGCCAACAAGATGGGAAAGACAATTTAAAAATAACATTTCGAACTGGAAACCCAGTAATTGTGAATAAGCAACATACGAAGAAGACAACGGTGACAATTCAAGTGAATTCTCAATCAGTCGACCAATAACGCTGGTCGACACAAAAAATTATTCAAAGATCAGACAATGATATTCTTAGAGGGTTTTCATCGCTGAACACAAATATAACCTCCAGAAGTGCCCATTACGTCGAGATTTTGAGAAAAATAGACTCAAAGTTTCAAAAAACCCTGTTTTTGATTTTTTGATCACGTGTAGGAAATTTCTTTTAATCACAATTATTTAGTCATTATTTTTATTATTATTATTTCAATTACTTACGAAAAACATTAAAATTCTAAAAATATATCGTGCATACTAAACTATAGTTCAATTCTTATTTAGTAACACGATTTTATTTATTTACGAACACGAGAAACACGCACGTGGACGGAACATTGAGTACGCCGAGATTTTATAGTAAATAGACAAGTTGTAGAGCTCAAAAAACAAACAAAATTCTTATACATAATTTTTTTCTACGTTGAACTCTTTCAGAGCTACAGTCTATTTATTAATTGTTACGTATTGGTAATACATATAATTGGTAGGAATGGGATGGGAATGAGAATAAAATACATATTGACATAAATTAATTATTAATAAATACTAGTAAATGAGTGTTCGCTACTACGGTATTTTATTATAAAAAATATAAAAGTCAACAATTAATTTAAAAACTGTATTAGTTCTCAAAACAAAGTATAATATAAACTTATATAAAAATTTTACCTGCAAACACAACTTAAAGTTCATTATAATTTTTTAAATTTTCTTTTTGTTTTCAACTTTTTTTTTGGCGGTTTTTTTACAGTTTGTTTCCACCTCAGAGTCTGATGTTTCTTCTATTGTCATTTCTTCAATGTCTTGTACGTGGTTCTCTGCTACGTAGATCGGTTTTTTAAAACCTTCTAAGGGAGGCTCATGAATCTCAGTTTCCTGCATATCGAATGCAGATTAACCTTACTTTTTATCGCACTTTGTGTAAATTTTTCAAAACGCAGTTCAGAAAGCGTATCTTTGCAAGTAGCACCACCGTATAATGCCACAAATATGACTTGTCCTGCAAATTCAATGTCATTTGGATGGATGCAGGGTTTGTTAAAAATATCGGCAGTTTCACGTAAACTTTCGTCCTTTTCCAGTAGAGCAATTATTTTCGATTTTTCTTTAAAATAAGAGGTTGATGTGGTGTCGCAACGTCTAAACGCATGTACGAACAACAAGAGGGATCTAACTGCGTTGTGCTTAAATGACTCTGAGGAATATATTCGCTCAGGGGTTTTCATATGTCTCGGTTTCAAGAAGTAGGTTTTTTGGATTCCTTACTAGTAGTGGAAGCAGTGAGCAAGACTTAAAGGTCGATGTCTTGTCCAATTACAGTAACAGATATTTACTATAGTTTTCTATAGCAGTCTGAACTATAAAATAGACAGCATCCTAAAAACCTGTTTGGCTTGATATCATGCATCCTTAAGTTTTCGGAAAAGAATACGTATGAAAAGATCCTTGTTTTTATCATTTAACAAAAAGCTCTCCTGCGATAACGTGATTATCGTACGTTCATCAAACACTACTGAAGCTGCAATATACTTACGGGATCTACGCTGTCTTTCGAAAGATTTTGTACTAGTAGTGTTTCCTGAATCCTGAAGGTATCCATAAAAAATAATGACAGTTTTTGAAGGAAAATAATTGTTTTTCAGGTGTATGATGTACTTCTCACAGATGGATGTAATTGTCATGTTCATTTCCTTTTTAATTTTATGGAGTAGATATCCCCCATTAGTGTTGCACGGCGATACGAGATTTTCAATTTTTTTTGTATTTATTTGTCGTTTTAAAGTATGTTAGAAACAAAGAAATCCTATTTATTCAACTGTCACACATATAATCGTATCGTGTCAAATTCCGAGCGATTACGAGCGATATTCTCGTATATGTCATAAATACATAGAAATTATAATAATGGCTACAGAAAATGATAATTCGGGAAGAAACAGATCAGCTACGAGGTTAGAGAAGATTTTTTTTTTAATAGGCAATAATTTGTAAATAGAAATCTTTGAGCTATTATAAAAAAATAATTTTTTTAAAAAATATTTTATTAGGGAATTGATTGATTTGGAAGATGACACGAATTTCTCCTTAAAAGTTAAAAAGCGAAAGGAAATAATGGCAGAAGTTTTTGAATTTGGGATAACAGAAAATAAAGAAAAATTTGCAAAATGCAAATTATGCTTTGCAAAAAATCAAATTCAAAAAACTATTAAAATGAAGGATGGAAATACAGTAGGAACTAATAGGCATCTCAAAATGTATCATAAAGAATACTTCCTCAAAGCTTTTCCAGATAAACCCACAGCTTGTACTGAAGTAAGCAATTAATTTAATGTAAATATGAAAATTATTGAGAAATATTTTATTATTTTCCTATTAGATAATAAAAAATAACTTATTATTATTTTTTTCATTGTTATAAAAAAAGCTTATATTAAAAAAAAAATATATATATACATTAAAAAAGCTTATATTAACTGACGGAATAGCTCAGGTGGTTGGAGCTCCGGCTTTGCGGGTGGTGCGAGCGAGGTTCGCGCCCTCCGTCGGCCGGGGATTTTTCGACAGGTGAGATATTCCGAGCAGGAGGTTTGACGTCTAGGTGCGATGGTATGCATTGTCGATTATTGTCCGATGCCTACCGCTGAAACTAGACTGTCGATAATCCGGTTGTACTCAGAAGAGGTTTTTCTACAGTTTTCCCTCTTCTCTGGCGAGAAAACCCAAATCCGGTTGTCCAGGAAAATGCGAGTACTCCTATCTTCGAAAGTCGCACTAAAGGCGCATTAGGTTAAATAAAGTTGCTAATATTTGTAGAATGGTTATGCTTAATCCAAAAAAAAGTATCAGCAGGGACTCTTGTCCACGGAAAAAATTAGTCGCTGAAGTTTTCAGCTACTACTCGAAGACTCTCGGATATGAAAAAATACTTTATAAACTTATAGAAATACTCTATGATTTTAGCAGAAATTCTCTAAAAAAGTCGAGGACTTTTTATAAACCTAGTAGCGGAAAAAAGTCGTGGAATTATTGTAACACTTTGATACAAAGTTTCGTCGACGAGTCGAGGAAAACGGTGCGCAGAAAAGATGCGCATACTCTCAGGCGATAAACGCGATCTGCAGTCAATTTAATACCGTTCATTTACAAATTCTTGTCTACAGTGTTTGTGAATTATATATTGGAGGATTAAAATCTTTTTATATGTATATATAAAATATAATTATTAATCGTTAAATAAGTTTTTAGAATAATGAACAGAAAATAATTTTATTGCCTTAGTTATTATTTTAATTAAATATTATAATTTTTCTATTCATTTAATAAATTAAAAATAATTGTAAAATAGTCCTTAACGTATACTGAAATACTCTTTAAAATTCTAAAATATGTTGAAGAGAAATATTTGAGATTTTTAATTTTCAAAATATTGCACTTTTTCTCACAAGCGGTAAAGAAAGGTTCCATTTAGTATATAAGGACGATGAAAAAGTAGATTCATATAGCGTGCGAAACAACGAAAGTGTAGGATAATATGCGTATTGGTGTTAGCTATTTAGTTTTAGGCAGGTTATTAGTGATTAAATAGTGTCAAATTACATGTGATGAGTGTCGTGATTATGTATAAATGTAGGATTGTAATTAAATATAAGGCATAAAAGGAATGAAATAAATAAGAACTGAAAGAATTTTTTTTACTGGTCCGCAGAATTTTTCATTTTCCGCGACTATCGTTGAAAGTTTAGAATACTGTAGAAGAAAATTTGGACACGTCTTTTTTCCTCGACTGTCGCCGAATCGTTCGCACTGGCTGTGTTTTCATTTTCCTCGACTGTCGCTGAATCGTTCGCGCTGGCTGTGATTTCATTTTCCTCGACTGTCGCTGAATCGTTCGCGCTGTCTGTGTTTTCATTTTCCTCGACTGTCGCTGAAAGTTTCAAATCCTTTTTCTAAATTCTCTTCGAATGTAGTACATTTTTTCTTCGATCTTTCAATATAATTTTTAAAACAGAGTGATTTAAAAATTTAAATACTTTCGACTACATCCGAAAGTCTTCTACAAAGTCGAGGAAAATTTCAGCAACTAATTTTTTCCGTGTCGAGAGTGTAAGACCAATAGGGCAGGAGTATAGGGGAGACCGGGGCGTAATGACTAAGGGGCGTAATGAATAATTGTAATTTGTTTAAAAACCGTAAATTGTAATAATTTCGCACAATAGACAAGTTATTGTACTTGGTATACTGCAAGTTTGTCGGAAGTTTCATTAATATTTATTCATTATTGTAAGAAATATAGTAGAAAAACTATTTTTGACATACGAAAGTAACTTTTCAAAATTTTCGTTTTTTCGTTCTATTTTTTTGAAAAATAGCTTTAAAAAAGAAACTGAAATGAGGTTTCGATCTTGACACGTTTGTTTTTAAGGGACAATTCGAGATTTTTGATTCACACTTCCGGTATTGTTAAAAAAAAGGCAAATATTTGCCGAACACCCCCGGGGCGTAATGGCTACTTTTTCCCGGGGCGTGTTGGCTAATGCAATACGCTATGTATAAAAAGCAACGTACCATATCGGCGAAGTGTAGGTTTGTTTTCGCGGTTACTTGTCACTTAGTTTAAGTATGTTTAGGTGTTTTTAACAAAATTTTTAAGTTTTGGTCTAAAATTTACAAACAGTAGATTTCAAGCTACGATTTTAATGAGAAATTACAAAAAAATTGAGAGAGTGCCAATATCACAGAATATTATTGAAAAAGCGATAGGAGAAGTATTGCTGAATAAAAATAGCATTCACGGAATACCCAGGAACCTTAATTTACAATATACAATAAAATTGGAAACTGTAGATAATAATTAGCAATCATTATTCATTACGCCCCGGGAGTTATCCATTACGCCCCTGTTAGGGGCGTATTTTGGAGCTCTGCATTGCTCCAGAAAAACTGCTGTAGAATAAAAAGCAAGAGTCATATCGGGACGTTCGTAGTCTTAAAAGTAAGCTGAGATACCAGAGTAACTTTTCTGAGAGATAAACATTCAATTAGGACAAAAGTGTCCGAGTAAAACAACAAAGAGTGAAAAGTTAGCCATTACGCCCCGGTCTCCCCTAAACGACAAAAAAAGCTTATATTATCATAACTGTAGAAGTAAAAAATAAAATTATTAATTGGAAATTTCTCACACAGAAATTTGATCAGCAAGTTTTTGAAAAAATGACGGTAGAGTGGCTATCAAGAAAATACTTGCCAATAAATTTTTTTGACGATGAAATTACACAGAAATATTTTAAATATTTAAATAAAAATGTTGTGCCCCTACAACGAAATAAAATGCGGTCTGCAGTTGAGGAACAATTTCTAAATTTACAAAAAGAAGTAAAAGAGATGTTGCAAGAAAATCAGTCAAATATAGCTTTCGTGATAGATGGATGGACGTCATTAGCGCAACAATCATTTTATGTCGTGTAAGGTTAATAATGATTGAATTATATTATTAAATATTAACCTTAAAATATTCATAGGCTTTATCATGAATAATAAATAATAACAAATAAATTAATAAATATTTTTTTGATTTTTAACCTAAATTTTTAATCTATAAACAATAAATGTTACATAATTCTAAAAATTCTTTAAATAAAAAATATAGTTACTTCTTATCAAGAATAATAAATTATGATAAAATTAATGAAAGTAAATAATAAATAATAAAATTAAAAATTATATAAATAAAATAAATAAATTAAATAAATAAAAAATATATGAATATACTAAATAAACAAATGACATTTACTAATTAAAAATATGTTAAATATACAAAATATTGTTACATTTTAATATAAATAATAAAAAATATTAATTGAAAAAAAATTAATATAATGAATACATAAATAATTAATACAATAAATATCAATAAAATAATAATAACAATAATAATTAATAATACCTAAAAATAATAAAATATAGAAATAAACTAATAATAATAAAATTTAATAATAATAGGTCACTACATTGATGTTGAGTGGAATTTACAATCTATAACTTTGGACTTGATTCCATCCCATGGATTTCACAGTGGAAAAGATATTG
Source organism: Leptopilina myrica (nomen nudum) (assembly GCA_032872475.1). Lineage (NCBI taxonomy): Eukaryota > Metazoa > Arthropoda > Insecta > Hymenoptera > Figitidae > Leptopilina > Leptopilina myrica (nomen nudum). The sequence goes on along the minus strand of CM065462.1, from coordinate 12,266,886 downwards.
CAAAAATGTTTTATGAATTCTTAAAAGAATATATGTAATATAGAAAAGAAGATACAGGGAATCACTGTGGATAATGCTGCTTCTAATTCAACGTTTATTTCTGAACTGGCGTTACTTTTAGATTCAGATGTTGCTTCTAAAGATTTGCATTTTAGATGTTTTTCATACATATTAAATTTTGGGGCACAAGATTTTCTAATCAATTTAAAATTACAAACCAGAGCTGACGTCGAAGCGGAAACGGAAGAAGAAATCGATGATAATGTAGACGATGTCGCTAATGATGATGACAAAGATAACAATAGCGATGATGAATTTGAAAATAACTTTTCTAATGATGCTTCACCAATAACGAAATTAAAAGAATTGTTCAAAAAATTAAATTCTCCGAAAAATTAAGGGAAAAATTAAAATTTTGCTGTGTGACCGTAGGAATTAAAATGTTATCCCCAATACTTGACGTAAAAACTCGTTGGAACTCAACTCACGATATGGTGGATAGAGCTTTAAAGCTAAAAGAAGCCCTTAATCTATTTTGTCAAACAAACCAATCGTTTAAAAATTTAATAATTCTTGAATCGGACTGGGAAATTTTCGAAACAGTTTTGAAGTATCTACGATATTTCAAAAGTTTATCTACTGTATTTTGCGGGGAAAAATATGTCACTTTTCCATTAGTCGTAGTCGGTTTTAAAATGCTAATTGACAAAATAGAAAAAGGAATTCAAAATCTGAATAATAAACATAAGAAAAATTTGCTAGATCTGAAAGTACTAGCTGCTCTGGAAGCATCATTAGAAAAACTTATGAAACATTATTAGAAAACTAATTGGATTTATAGCGCAATGCTGATATTGGATCCGAGACATAAAGTCGAAACTTTTTAATCAAATTTCTGGGGTACAGAAATGGCAAGATGGTCGATAAAAAAATTTGAAGAGATTTATAAAACGAAATATTTTAAGAAAGTAACGCAGGTGGAAAATGAATTTCAGATTCCTAACAATGAAGATGATAATGTTGATGATGATATTGACCCCTCGTCTCTTTACTTATCTTCTCAGCAAAATGACATTTCAAAAAATAATAGATCTTCAAAACAATTAGGGAACTGGAAAGAAGAAATTGACCATTATCTTGATATGGATCGAGCAGACAAAAATACTGATGTTTTAAAATGGTGGAAAAGTAATCAAAAGAAGTTCCCGAATTTGTCCAGAATGACCCGAGATCTTTTGTGTATACAAGCTACTTCCGTGCCTGTAGAAAGCCTTTTCTAGAGATGTTCATTAACAATTAGAAAGCACAGAAATAGGCTTGGAAGCAATACATCCCGACAACTTTTATGTTTAAATAATTGGACAAGTCGTTTCATTTGCAAGAATAAAAAAATTTGTTGATTTCTACAATAATCGAGTTATTAAAATTTTTTAAATTTTAATTCACAAAATTAAATAATTTAAATTAAATTTTTAATTTAAAAAATCTAAAATTAATTAAAGTTTCTTAAGTTTAGATCATAAAAAATTATATGTTTTCAATTAAACTTTATCATAACAATAAATGTAAATTTAACATTTTATTAAAACTAAGTTTTTCAAAGCTTCTAATTTTTTTATTGTCATACTTTTAATATAATAAAATAAGAATTATTAATTAATGATCAATAAATAATAATTTATGATGAATGAATATTGTACTTAATTATGTTTTGAATAGACTTCCATTTTACAGGGTGTCTACTATTTCTGGAATTCTTAGAAATGTCGTTAAATGTCCTGGATTTTCAAGTTTTGTCATTGTTAATATGTTTTCTTTTCAATATTAAATAATTTAAAAATTTTACTTAAAATTAAAAAAATAATTTTTTGATCTATTAAAAAATAATCCCAATTTGTCGTTTAATTAAAGAAACAAGTATCTACATTATAGATTTTTAACTCTTAGTATGATAAAATTAATACTTTTTTCAAGTACGTTAATTTAAAGTATTGTAATCGAAATATAAAATATTTTCAGTAGACACCTTGTTGTTGCATATTATCAGAATAAAGTTGACATAATTTTTTTCGGTTTTGAAAATATTCATATTAACCCCAGAAAGAGTAACTGATGTGTCCATACACCTCAGTTCACGGAATATTCAAAATTCGCTTTTAACATAAAAACTAATTTTTTCACTTTCAAATCTTATTTATTATTTAAAATTCGTCTTAATTTATCAAAAAATTAATAAAACTATTGCTATCCTTATTATAAAACCAATAAAATTAACTATCTTTAATTGACTTTACATTAAATAGAAACCTTTTAAAATAAATTATACCTAGAAAGTGAGTAAATTCACGTACTCCTTCTAGGGTTAATAATTTTTAACCTCAGAATTAAAAAAACTGAGAATCTCGGTGTTCTCGCTCGTTACACAAAATTATCGTTCGGGAAACAAAAGATGTAATACAGAATCGTATTCTGACTATAATAAATACATATGAATATCGATCGTTTGTTATATCGTATCGATCGAATGCATGACTATCCCCCATCGAGAACGTTGAAGTGATTGTGTCCAAACTGAACGTTTGATTTTTCTAATGGATCGAATGATTCAAAAAGAGATGATTTTGTACCTTTCCACATTCCAGCTTCATCAAATAGAGACATTGGATAGGTACCGAGTTCATATTGAAAATAGTCCCGCAACTCTTCTTTTGTAGGTTGAGAAATCAACATTCTTTGAAAGAGTGACAGTTGATCGATAGTGACAACATTTTCTTTTATTTTCATCGTTAAAGACATATTCGACAATGGTTTTACAGCATAGTTGCGTTTGAATGTCAGCGATCCGAAAACACCTTTCATGTTCTTCAACATTTTGTTACCTTTTTCTTGAGCTAGGTGGCAATTGATGGAATTATATCCCATAACTCCTGTGCTAATGGAAAAAAAGCTTTCAGTTTTTGGAAAAGGGTCATGAGGGGCATACCAAGTGGTCATTTTCTCTGCATCCAAGTTATATCTTGCAATTCAAGAAGGACGCGTATCAATGTGATGCTCAGAACATTGACTATACACGTCACAGAAAATCTCAAATTGCTCACAAATATTCATCATACTGTACATGCTCATAGTCCATTTAGCCGTCACGTTGTCAGTGATGCCGCGTCCATGCACTGTGAGACCTTCATGTGACTTTGCTAGCCGCATCGTCGTCTGCTCGATTGTCTGATCGGTAAAAATTCCAGAAAAATATTTTTCGCTTCTTCTTATAGTGAAATATCCTTCCTTTGTGAATCGTTTGAATTCGTCGATAGTCATCTCCTCCTCCAACCTAGCTGAATCTTGTAAAGCAAGATGTACAGATTTGGCGTAATTAAAGTGCGCACTGGCATGGAAAAATGGTATCATACTTCTCATCGACAAAAGATACAGTTCCCAATTGCCTGTGCGCTCCGACTCCAAAAATTGTCTATATCTTTTATTCGAGTTAAAATCTTAAAACTTTTTCGTCCGTGCGTTCTGTCATTAATGTAATAAGTCGTTCTTTAACAGAAGCACTGTTTACGGTGTATACTTTACCCATTCTTTCTGGATGTCTGACATTAATCTCTGTAGAACAGTCGCAAAAGAAACATTTATTCTGATCAAATGTCGAGATAATTGTTTCAGGATCACGTGATGAACCAGGGTATGAAGGATCAACATTGTCATCAGTTCTTTGTGAACTACTGAAATACATAATAAACATATTTGGTGACGTTTCATAATACTTCTACATATTCATATGTGTTTAATTTTACTTCATTCAGAATCTAGATTAATACAATTAACAAAAAATAAATAATATAACCAGTTACCTATTTGGATCTGTCGATTTACGTATTGCAGCAGCAGCAGCGTTGCGCTCATCGCTGTATAGTAACTAACACTTTCTGTGAACTATCAGTGCGATATCTTCATTGACAAGGAATTCTTTTTTTCATAATCATTTCGAATATCACATACTGTTATCAACTTGCGCCTTGCTTTCGTTCCCACCGAATAGTCACTGTTATTCACATTTTTTTGCATATAAAGCAAACACTCATTTTTAAAAAGCGATAAACGATCTATTTTAGATTAACGCAATTGATTCGCGAATTTCCGAAAAGAATGCACAATTAATAATCTAATCGAAATTTTTAGGTTAAGATGACTTCACGATTTTGAGCATTTATGACATAAGGTATTGTATAATTAAGGGTAGACCTCGTTTTTCTTTTGCACAATGTTCTAAGTACTCGTCCTCACACTCGCCCGGTTTCAACGCGAACGTACTAAACTGCGCTTTACACCCTTGGTGAATAATACACTATTGTGTCAGCGTTATATTTATAATTATAATATATGGGTGATTTTAAAATAACTGTCATTTTTTAATAAAACGTTCTTCCGCTAAAATAGTGAAGCAAATTTAACATTTTGCTATAATCACAAACCTCAAGAAAAATTAATAGAACTTCGGTTATTCCATCCCCGCCAATTATATGTATTACTAATACGTAACAATTAGTAAATATACTGTAGCTCCAAAAGAGTGCAACGTAGAAAAAAATTATGTATATGAATTTTGTAGGTTTTTTGAACCTACGGAAAAATGGTTTTTTTATAAGAAAAAGAGGAAAAACTGATTTGTTGCAATTTTGGCGCCCTCTAACTTTAAAACATTAAGTTGTACAGTAGTGGCCCAATGAGATAAAATGTAGAGAAATATGTTTTCTACAACTTTTGTTTAAGAATTTTTTTAGTAAAACTTACAGTTTTTGCACAAAATCAAATCCAAAGAAATTTTGATTTCCCCCCCCCCCCCTCCCCAAGGGGGGTGACCTAACTTTTTGGTTTTAAGCTAGTCACATATACCACTAACGATTTATAAAATAATGTCGAGTAAGGTGTTTTTTCCAACAAAAATACCAGATTGACTGTACTATTGGTTTTCACCTGAATTAAAGCAACTTGTACTGTCAAAGAAAATTGCACATCAGAATTATAAATCATGTAAAACTATTGGAAACTATTTAACTTTCTCTCATTTAAGATCTAGATGTAAGCTTATCTCCAAATATTTCTACAACGACTACCTGCATAGAACAGAAAACTCAATTATTGCAGACATAAAGGTTTTCTGGAATTATATTGATTCTATTTGTAAAAATCAACAATATCTACACACTATGTATTTTAATGGTTGCTGCGCTAATAACTACACTGACATTAGTAATCTCTTTGCTAGATTTTTAGCTCGGTATATACAACTTCAAGCGCAACGTACGACAACTATACTATTCCTTCAAATACTTCTATAAACTTAAATAACTTACATATCTCACATGAAAACATTCTTGATAAATTAAGAGCACTCAAAGTAAACAAATATGCAGGACCTGACAATATTCCACCCATCCTTTTAAAAAGTTGTTGTGTGGCTTTCACGAAACGATTATTTATTTTATTTAATTAATCGTTGACTACAAATATATTTCCCAATGAATACAAAAAGGTAATGTTAATTCTATTCACAGAGATAGTGATAACAAAAATATTAATAATTACAGACCAATCACAATTCGTAATTCTCAGTTAGGACGCCTTTCTCGGTTCGGTCGGAATCCAACCCTTTTAATAGCCAAGAATATACTTTATCTTCTTTTGGGGCTTTTGTGTGGAGTTCAATTTGATTTTTTTAATATCAACAACTTTTTGAAAATTATGAGAATCAACGTATAATGCTAATTTATTATTATTTAATTTTTTGAATATACAATTGTGTATTAATACCACTTTTAATAATAATTCGATTAAAAGTGGAATTTTGTTTAGATGTTTATGATGCTGTTGTTGTAGTTGATGGTGGCTGGGGTTGAGCTGTAGATTGATCCATATTTGTTGTTGATGGTTCCAAATTTAATGTTTGGTGGATTCATACCTCCTTTGTGTCATCTGCGGTGGAAGAGTGATGATTTCATTTAAATTTTTTGACTGCATGTCCTGATTGATATTTGCCCGCTTGGTCTTGTCGATGTTTTTGGCCTATTCCGTCATCTTTGGATATAACCGGATGTATTGCGTTATTATTGGTGTTGCTCTCAATTTCTAACTGGTGATAGACTTCCTCACAAGTAATTTTCATATCTTCAATTTTATCCTCCGTTATTTCGGGTTCGTTTTGGTTGAATTCTTTCGAATTATCGTCTTGTAATTTGCTTGATAATTGAAATTTTGTTTCGGCTGATGTAGCTTTGTCATTATTTAAGTTTACTTTTTGCGTTAGTGTTGGTGATAGATTTTCTTCTCCATATAATGTCGATGTGTCAATTTTATCATTAGTTATTATTAGTGATTCATTCTTCTCATTATCTTTTGTTTTCTCGTTGCTAAATTTTTTACTTGTAATATATTTTCTTCTTCTTTTTTTCTTGTTTGAGGGTGTTATAATATAAAAAATTTGTGTTTTTTCAGACGCTTTCTTTTTTATTGCTGATAGTGACACTTTATGTGTCTTGTCCTGGTATACTGATTTTATCAACGTGTTGATGGTTGCGTTCGGCTCTGTATTTGACGCAAGTTTCTTTAGACTCTTCACAAAGTTCATTTTTTTCTTTTTGATTAAAGCTCTTCTCGGTGTGGTAAAGAATGTCGGGCGTGAGCCTGCGTTCAGTCCCGGCGTTGCCATGTTCATATCCTGTGTCCCTGTGGTGTTTTCGCAGGCACGCTGGTTTTGGCGGGAGTATCTGTTACTCGGCATCATTTGTAGATAACAAATTATTAATTGCACGAACAGTTTGCCCGTTTTGTGTGAGCGTTGTAAAAAAACAAGGCACTTAAACTTATTTATTTTCACTTCAATAATGAGAATACATAAGGAAATTAGCACTAACGCACGCTTCTACAACTCTACTTTGCAATAAGAATAGTTGAGTAAGAGATGATTGCTTATACGTCTGATTAGTTTATGTATTATACAGGGTGTCCCAGTCATTCGCACTTTTTAAATATTTTCAGCAGTTTTTCCGTACATCGCAATTGAAAATTTAAAAACTACGCATAGCTATTGTACACCTTATAAATTTATTCTATCTTTGAGGAATCTAATTTCTACTTTAACGACTTATTATAAACAATATTAATTAGCTTTAACTTGGTTTGAATTTTCTTGAAATAATACGAATTTTTCGACCTTTCTTTTACATATTGCAATAAAATACTAATTTTTTGGAATATAAAATGCTTTTTAAATTATAAAAAATTTTAATTAAATTTTTTTAAAATTTCATATTAAAAAAATAAAAAGTTGAATAATTTAAAATAAAACTCTGAAATATTCTAGTTTACATTTTTTTGAAATTAATTTACTATTTTGATAGTTTTCGATATATTCGACCTATCCAAGCAAATTCTTTCAAGAAAAGAAAATAAAAAAAATTTGGAAACACTTATTAAAAATGCATTTTTATATACAATTAATTGAAATTCGTCACTTTTATTTTGATATATATTACACAATTTTTGTATTAAACAAACAAATAATGAAAAACACATAATGTAAACATTTCATATTTCGATCGATTTAATTTTTGCATGAATTCTTAAAATGTTGCATGGTTACATTTTATTTTGTTCAATAGAAAAATTGAAAATTGCAATAGAAAATTATTATTTTTCAATTGTAATTAATGGATAGTTAAAAAAATTTTATGTCCAAAAAATTAATTTTGAACAAATAATTTTTAATTAACACAAAAAATTTAAAAAATATATAATTGAGGGGCTGGATGTTATAATGTGTTACGCGCCATGTTATGTAAATGGCGCGCAACACATTATACCATCCAGCCTCTCAATTGTATAGAAAATTCCAAATACAATATTGAACAACTCAGTTACGAATTTTTAAAAAGTTTTTATTATTATTAATAATATTATTATTCTTAATATCATTATTCTTAATAGAGCGTACCTTCTAGTACCAATCAGAAAGTAAATTTGAATCTATTTCTACATTAAATAGCAGGACATTAACAAACGCTTGAGAAGAGGATGGATTTCTCCGGGATACCACACGATACAGATGCTGACTGGCACGGAGACTTTACCTCCAAACTCTGGGGGTTCAGTCTCAGTAACGGGCCAGCCTGCAACTGTGATGCCCCTGAGAAAACCATGTAGCACGTCCTGGCTGAGTGTCCCATCTACTTCACGGAGGGCGTGGAACTCATTTTGTGGATTGGCGGGATGGTCCAGTTGACCGCCTAAGCCCGTAGGCTTAGAAGTCGGACGGCATACCCCCATTTCTCTAGGTTCTGCTGCCTTGTTATAGATAAGAAAGAGCTTTGTTATAAACAAGGAAAGGAAGCTTGCTGAATCAATGCCATCTCTCTATGACGCGCTGTGTCTTTCGCTGGAAAGTGGATACATATGCTTTAACATCAGAAGTATAGTCCTTTACGAACCCAGGTATCCCTACCGACCCAGTCGGCACACCGCAAACTTGTACAGATTAAAGATTCGACTAGTCAGATCTTTAGCCAACATTATAGTTCCGGCTAACCGGACCTTTAGCCACTTTCTTTATAAATGTGTTAAAAAATAGATCTCGCATACATTACAGGATATTTCAAAACCATCTGATTATTTATTAGAGAAGGTAAATTAAATAATTTGGTTTTGTCAATTAAAGAAAACTAATTTCTTTCTATTAATAAAAAATTATTTCTTTCCATCCTGACTGACATTTGACAATACCACAAATGCTACACATAATATATATTTTCAACCCAAAATTAGTAATTCTGTCGTAGACGCAGCCTAAAAATAAGAATATATGGGCCATTCCCACGATTTGTTTGCAATTTGTTATTCGGGGGTTTTCGGGGTCGCTGATTACGAATCCAATGTCAGATTCAAAATGGCGGGTCCAATATGTCGGACACTTTTTTGAAACATTCATCTGATTCATATAGGACTTGTTACTCGGGGGTTTTTGAGGTCGCTAATTACGAATATGGAATCAGTTTTTCAAAATTCAAAATGGCGGATCCAATATGGCGGGCACTTTTTTGAAACATTCATCGGATTCCTATAAGACTCGTTACTCGGAGGTTTTCGAGGTCGCTGATTACGAATCAAATATCAGTTTTCTAAAATCAAAAATGACGAATCCAATATGGCGAACACATTTTTGAAAAATTCATCGGATGTTTTAGCTAACAAATTTAAAAATAAGTACGACGTTAATATTTTTTCCTTAGCTCACCTACAAGATGTTATGAGTATTGCCAATATTTTATTTTGACAATTGGCAATGCTATAGTGTAAGTTATCTTTTAATGCAAAAAAGATTTAAAATCAAAGTTTTACTGTTTCAGTATTTTGTCTAGCATTTGCATAAAAAAAATATTTTATAATACATTATCAGTCAACTGTTTGATTTACTATACATCTACGAAGAATTTTTTTTGTATGATTTTGAGAAAAAGATGTCCGCCATATTGGATACGCCATTTTGAATTTTAAAAATCTGATTCCATATTCGTAATTAACGACCTCAAAAACCCCCGAGTAACGATTTTCAAGCAAATCCAATGATTTTTTTTAAATGTCGATATCTATGAACAAAAAATTTAAATGCGATTTTTAATCTTGTAAGACTGATATCTCGAGTTCTTCTGCAGCGATTTTAAAAAATCAAACGCTTTTTGATTAAGCATCATCATGCCTATAAGTGGAACCTCAAAAACTGGAAAATTTTCATCTCGACTTTTTTATAAGAGAAATTCTGAATAAAACCAGCTTTTTGCATATTTTGGGGAAAAAGTACTCTAAAAAAAGGGGGAAAAGAAAATTCTACTTTTTTAAGGTTCCACACCAGAAGAAATATCTAACGAAGAGAATGTTAATTCGTTTTTGGTTTTATCTGTTTTAGAAAGTTTGGAATCGATCTTACCACCGAAAATGAGCATTTTCAAAAATGGCTTATTTCGCCGCCATTTTGAAATAAAAATGAAAATTTATTTTACAAAATATTTAAAAAATTATTTATTACATGTAAAAGAAATTTTTTAAATAAATGTCATAGTTATTTTAATAATATATAGGGTAGAGTGGGGTAAAAAAGCAACTTTTTTACTTTTGGTACTATAAAATCGAAATTTAAATTTCTTTTTTTAAATTTCAAATTGTGACTGAAAGTTTAGTTATTAAGCTTCAAAATCCTTGTAGAACATTTTTTTGTATTCCGTGAAAGGACAAAGTTATAAGAGTTCTACGAAAGTTCTGCATATGCCTTTTTTGCACCACCTGGTGGGGTGAAAAAGCCATTTGGTGATTTTGTTAAAATATTTTGTTATACAATTTTGAAATATTATATTTTTCATTTATCTGTATAACAAATAAATAATTTAGAAAAGTTTTTAGCTTCCAAAATTGTATTTTATGTTAAGTTTACCTGCTTTCAATTCACAGTCATCAAAACAAATCGAAACAAGCAGTTAAAAAATACAAATTACAACAACAACTATAATATTATCGATACGGCAGTCAAACTAGAATCAAAAGTTGAGTTTTACTTAATTAAACTTATATTTCAAACGGCTGGTAAAATAGTTCAATAGTTTCAAAATAAAAGCCAAATGGCTTCCTTCCCCTTTGGCTGTTTCTTCGGGTCCTTCGGGATCTGATGGTAATACGGTCTTAGGTAAGGGTGGAGACTCAGGGGCTGTAAAAAGGCCTCTAACCAAAAAGAAGCGCCTTAACGGTTCTGAAAATAAACAGTTAAGGAAAAACGGTTCAAAGCTGGTGTAACCAACTCTGTTTCCTCGGATGTTGCTACTGGATCGAAGAGAAAGAGTGCCTAGGATGCATCACCTCTGGAAAAACAGGGGGTAAAAAGGCCAAAGTCGGTCCAGCAGAGTACCAGGAGAGAGGGGTACAATTTTGGGCTAACAATGGCTCAAAGGACAAATCCTCTAACGATGGTGGTCTGTAGCGAAGGCTACCCAGACGTGGCGCTTACAGATGAGCAGTTCGGACTTCTTAGGATGACCGTTGTGACGCTCACCTGCAGAGAGCCGGTCGAAAGGTGGCCGCGTTTTAAGGCTTCCTTCTGCAGAGGAGGAGTCTTTATCTTCATCGCTTCCAGCCCGGAGGCTAAGGAATGGCTGACGAAATGTGTGGCCGACCATGAGCCCTGGGAGGAAGCGAAGTTGAAGATTAGTAGGGTTGAAATGCTCCAAAGAGTGGTAAAGGCTACTGCGTGGTTCCCGGGAGAAACGGCGGACGGTCTTGCAACATTTGGAGGCTTTCAACCCCACGTTGAAGACATCGACTTGGCGTATGCTGAATGTTGATGGGCCTCCGATGGCCAACAGGGGTGACAAGAGTTTTTTTCTTGTTGCTCAAGTCCCTGAAAGTCAGGCGAGGGCTATAGAGGCCCTTGAATTTAGGCCTCACTATCACTTCGGGCGGATAACCTTTAATGTCACAGTCCCTGATCGTGATGGCTCAAGCAATGTAGATGAGGGTGGAGAGACACATAATTTACTGTTTGCAAGCCCACCGCTACTAAGATTAACTTACATCATAGCAAAGGCGCCTCAGCAGTACTGATGAGGAGCATGGCTAAGATGCACACAGGCATCTCACTAATCCAAGAACCATGGTTAGTAAGAGATGTCATTATGGGGCTTGGTGGAGCTGGTGTAGTCTGTTACAGGGACTGCAGAACTTCCAAACCCAGGGCGTGCATTCTTACTAAATGTGTTAACGCAACTCCACTCATGGATCTGTGCTCAGGGGACCTAATGGTGGTGGTAACTAACCTGGAAAGTATAAGTAAGACGGTCGTGGGATCGGCATATTTTTTATATGATAATAAAAATAATCCGCCAATTGAAGTTTGTAGGTTTGTGGACTACTGTATGAAAAAGGGACTTCCTCTGCTGCTGGGCTGCGATGCAAACTCACAACATACGGTGTATCTTTTCGGGAAAAGATGTGTGCTGGTGGAACGAGAGATTAGAATATCTCAGGAAAGAAACTAGGAAACTCTTTAAGCGTGACAAGAAAAGGCGCACGACTAATGATTGGTCTGACTTTACAAAAAAATCCAGGTACACTTTCCGGGCTTTTCAAGGTCGGGGGAGACCCAGGATCAGGTGATCCTGGGTCGCTAACAAACCTTCCACAGGCTGATCATCGGTCGCGAAGGCAGTTGGCTAACAGGATCGTGAATGCCGAGAGGATCAGATGGGCCACGAAATCTTTTAGCCCTTACAAGTTTCCCGGTCCTGATGGGGTCTACCCTGTCCTCTTGCAAAGAGCGATGGATGAGGATGTTGGGCCATTGGTAAGGCTTGCGAGAGCGAGTCTGACTCTGGGATATGTCCCGATAGAATCAGGGTTTTGCTGTAGGTGTTTTTATGGACATAGAAGAAGCTTTTAGTCAGGTCTCTCCGGAATCCTTAAGAAGAGCTATGACAGCTTTTAATATTCCTACAGGAGTGGTTGATTGGACCTGTCACATGTTAAAAACAGAAACCTCTTATCAACTAAAGGAGACTCAGTCCTGAAAGGGACAGGTAACTTTGGATGCCCCAAGGAGGTGTTCTTTCACCCTTGCTCTGGTCCTTGGTGGTGGACGAACTACTGAGAACTCTGACCGAAGCTGGATACCATGTAATTGGTTATGCGGACGACATTTTGTTAATTGTTCGCGGTCCCCATCTCGACGTTATACTCGATGTGGCCCAAAAGGCGTTAAACCCGGTAGACAAATGGTGTAAGAAGGTAGGTTTATCTGTAAATCCGGGAAAACGGAAGCGGTTATCTTTACCAGACGGTATAAGTGGAAAGCCTCGTGCTCACTGGTGGAGTAGAGTTGAATTAAAAACATCACAAGCAGAATTGGAAAGGGTAAGGGGGATGGTACTTAGAGGAATAACGGCGGCGGTGCGTACAACTCCTACTGTTGCCCTTGGTGTCCTCTTGGGGCTAGTACCCTTACACCTTACAATTAAATCACTGGCGGTTAAGGCTGCCCTGAGGTTGAGCGGTCCTGTGGGATGCAGAGAGGTGGGTAGATTGCGTCTCCCAAAGAAATTGGTTAAAAGCCCCCTCCTAAGTATGATTAGGGACAGAACTGTCCCTTTGTACCTCTTCGACAAAAAGTATATGATTAATATACCCAGTAAAGAAGATTGGATAAATGGACTGACAAATATTCCAGCTGACTGTGAAGTCTGGTACACAGATGGATCCAAAGGCGGGAATGGAGTTGGTGCAGTAATCTATCATGTAACCTCCCAAGTGGGACACTCTTTTAAGTTAGGGACGACTGTTACTGTGTTACAAGCCAAAATTGTGGCAATATTTTATCGTACAGTTTAAGCCTTAAAAAATTGAGCCGCCGGATAGTATAACCACGCATAAAATTTAGATGGACATTTTACTTGGCCTTTGTCACGCACAAATAAACTTAGAAAATTTTTTAAAAATTTTAATTACATTATTTTAAGTTTCTGTAAGACAGAAATTTAAGAAAAAAGTTTTTTTAAAATTGTATTTGTATATTTCATAGGCCAACTAAAATGACCATCAAAATTTTATGCGTGGTTTTACTATCCGGCGGCTCAATTGTCACGACAAAGATATTTTTATTCTTTCGGATAGCAAGCCAGCTATTTTCTCCTTGAAACGATACGTATCAACATCACGGCTGGTCGGTGACTGTCATGAGGCACTTAACAAACTAGCCAAAACTAACCGCGTTGCCTTTCTCTGGATCCCTAGTCGCAGTGGATTCGCGGGAAACGATAGGGCGGATGAGCAAGCCAAAGAAGGGGCTAGAAAACAACGTATTGGGCCCGAACCGCCCATTGGTGTTTCCAATAAATGCCTGACACTGGAAATTAAACAGTGGATAGCTGCGGAACACCAAAGGGAGTGGCGGGCAACTAAGGGCTGTAGATAAGCCAAGGTACTCATGGGAACTAGTATTTACCCTATGAGGAAAGCGGAATTCCGCAAATTAAAAAGGAAAGAGGCAAAGATCATAACAGGGCTATTAACTAGCCATTGTGATCTGCGCTATCATCGGCACAAAATGGGGATTGTAGACGACCCGAAGGGCCATAGGTGTGGAGAGGAACACGAAACCTCGATACAAAACACAAACAAATTTTATGTAAAGAGACTGTGCACCCGCAAAATTTAGAAAATAATATTTGTTTGTGGCGCTAGTCGACCAGCTCAGCGTCCCCGTTTTCCCGCTCACGACTTCATCGACAAACTAGTTAATTACAGCAACGTCCATTACAGCAAGAGTTTAGTGTAAATATTTTAATGAAAGAAACGTTTTATTTAAAATTAATTTTTATGAAACTTTAATTCAATGGAAATAACCTATCGCCGGTTTGCCCCTCCAAAAACGGTCCGGTTTGCCCCACAGGCCCATTTTGAGAATAAATGTTTGTCAAAAAGAAACGCTTTGCAATATCATCAAAGTTTTTGGTGGTAAATTTTCCTGAGGTGTATACCTTCAAAGCCGAAAACCTAATATTTAAAAATATTACACGATTTCCTCAGAATTTCCTTAAGAAAAAATAGGAAAAGTGTAGAAAAACTAAAAAAAACTTTTGCTCTCAGCGTTGCACAAACAAAAGTAAAAAATGTCAAATTGAAAAAATAACCTAATGGGGTAACATTGAGGGGGGTCTGGTTTACCCACCGGTCCGGTTTGCCTCACTCTCCCCTATAAATTTAATATAAAGTCTGTCCTTCAATAAACATTTTTTATTAACATTTTGTTGGTTGCCTAGACTAACTTTACCAGAGTCAGGCCGACCATGGTTACCGAAGAAGGCCCAACTATTCGATCCCACAGTCAGCAAAACTTTGGCATCCGTAGACGGCCCAACTTTGGTGCCAACGATTGGTCCAACTGTGTCAACCACTCGTCGGCCAACGTGATCAATCCACAGTGTGGCCCGACCAATGGCTAACAAAGTTGGACCGACCATGGGCCGACCGATAGATCGCACCTGGGTTTATTAATTAGTTTAATTCGATTAATTGATATTGGGAAGTGGTCTGAAGTCGTGGTTATATAATTAACTAGACAATCTAGAACTTGTTCAATCCTTGAAAGATTAGACCAGGCAAGATCTGTTGTTGATTTCTCTAAAGAGTTCAAAAAAGTAAATTTCGCGGCATCATCTTCTATTCACCTTCCATTTAGGACATCAAAAGCATTTCATTCCATAAAAGACACAACTTTATTCCTCTTACATCTAATTTGCCATCGAAAACATCTGTGAGGACTTGAACCCCAATTCATAGATGCCTGTCGCGGGACCTGCGACAGGCAGCTATGAACTGGGATTCGAGTTCTCACAGATGCACAGTGCATTTGTTCACGAAGCTTATTTTTTCAGTTCAAAAATTAATTTTTAAAATTAATAATTACTTATCGATAACCATATCGAAGTAATTATCATAAGTAACACCTAACTCTAAACCTAGAGTTCAATTGACATCTAATAGATAATGCGAACATAATTATTTGTCCAAACTGCAGGGAAAGTATGGCATTAAGGGCACGCACGATTAAACGCTCATTTTAGTTAAAAATTAAACTCTATATAAATGTTGACTCTTAGAAGCCTATAATGATAAACCTAGTGATAATTTAGTTAGTTTAGTTTTGTGTCTACTCGAAACTATATTCAGTTTGTTAATTTAGTTTCATGTCGACTCAGAAACTGAAACGAAACTAAACTTTGGAGACGGTCCCTGGTTATATTATTCTCCATTTTGAGCAATAAGCTTTATTTTTATTAATTTATTCTACAGAAAAAAACAAAAAATTAACATGCGAGAGTAAAATACTTTCAGAGCGGGCGGAAAATACTTTACCGCCCGCTTCCCCTACTCCCGGGCAGAATGTGCTACTTTGCGCCCGCCTTAAGTGCCCGAAATGACATTCTTTTCGCGCAGGTTGGACAAAAAATCAATTTTCTCTTCACAAGATGAAACTTTAATCGCCAATTGTTTATTCACTTGTTTTAACTTTTTATATTTTAAGCATTGCTATTCAATTGATTGTTTAAATTCAATATTGTCATTTCTTAATCCACTTATTTCACTTTTTACTGAATCCATTTTTTTGTTTAAAATTATTAACAATTCGTTTAATTCCTCGTTAATGGCAATTTCGTAAATTATTATAAAACTCGTCAATACTAAAAACCGTTATAAACTAAAAGTTAAGAGAATACACAAACTAAACTTCCTTACTTAAAATCACGGTACGAAATTTTGTACTTTTTCCTGTACAATTTCAGCAGGAGAACTTGTACCGTTTGAGCATAAGAAAATTTTTCGATAGTTAATGGTTTCGATGTTATATACTATGTAATAGTAGCATTCTCTCTATAACTGTTTAATTCTACAGACGTGTCCCGCAATCAAAATTTCGGTGACTAAAATATTGTAAAAGAAAATTGTCTTTTTTATTATTCTGTGAAACAAAATCATTTAATATATTATCTTAAGTGTCGACCCGTCAATAATAAGGTAAAAAGTGCAATATCTTATTTTTATGAAATATATTTATTATGAAAATTGTATTTTAAATTTCTCGAAATATTTGTTTGTATAGCGGGTCGTTAAATTGAATGTAAAATCAAATTAAATCTGCTCTGTTGGATAACATCTGTAATGATATCACAAAATCGAGACGTACAGGAACATCATCACAACTCGTCCCTGGTGCTGCAGGAATAAAAAACCAAGTAAATGGAAATTCTGCTCCCATAATCCCCTCCGAGGTCCTGTGATATGTAAGATCTTTCATCTTCTATTCTTGTGATCATCATTCTATTGTGTGAATGTTAATTAACCAATATCCAATTTCATTCTTTTTATGGTACATATATATGTGTATAGTGAAATTGCTAGTGAGATTTATACTCATGTACATATATATCTATCACTGTTAATTATTATGATTGGACATAAATAACTGAATAGCAGAGCATTTGATCCGAGAGAAATGTTATCTAAAGAAAAAATGATATAAGCCGAAAATATGTCATTTTTCATGAATTTTAGATGATATATATATATATATATATATATATATATATAACAAATGTCTATAACAATTTATAATTTTGAGAAGTGTGCCGTTAAAAATATTATATGGTTAGTACTATTTTTCGTGATGAGCTCATCTTCATTGTTTTTGTAAGTTGAATGAATGTATTGTATTAATTTTCAAATTAAATCAGTGTTTATATTGAAAATATAGAATATTATTGACTTGTAATTAGCGAATTTTTATTATTTCCAATATCAGAGAAATAAATTATTAAGAAATAATTCAAATCTATTTTGTACGATCTAAATTTTGTTTATATATGGTTCTTTTGATTATAAGTAACAAATAGTGGAAACAATATTTCGTTACAGTGTAGTACTCCTTTATAGAATAATATTTGACAGGTACACACTATAGCATTAGAAGTTTCATAGCTGAACAGTTTGGGACTTAACACAATTTATCCCATTTATCAGCTTAAACAAGATTGTTTATATAGTCTAAGAGGGAATAAGAGTATAAAAAATTGGAAAGAAAAATTACATTCTCATGTAATTATTAAAAGAACGCGGAAGTGTACAAAACACAAGTCAATAATAGAAACGAATATTGAACAAATAGTACTCAGTCCAGTTCTTTCGAAAAATGAACGCCGTGCACATAAAGTAGATACCTACTCGAAAACCACAAGTTATTCTCTCTCTCACACACTAATGGAGGAGTGTCAAACTTAAAAAAGGTTTCAAGGTTAATAAGAAAAAAGTAATGTTTTTTATTTATTTATTAGTAAATTCTAATAACCGTATCAACTTTAAACTAGTTGACAATATTATTTATTCAATATTATGAATATTGTTGACATTCATACTTACATTAATTACATATCAAAATACACTCATGACGTAATTTATTTCAATGGAAAGGGATGTATCTTAAATAGGAAATTTCCCCAATCGACTGCGTAGCCGAGAGGCTTAATGCTTAATGTAAAAGCGTGCGATTTATAATTATGCGTATATTTAGTTTGTATGGTTAGGTAGGTGTTTCAATCCCGTATGATTGTAAGATTTTCCGATATGTTTAAGTTGTTAATTGTAAGTATGAAGAGTTGGGAAGAATAAAACTTGTGAATTAATGAATATGAATATGAAGAGTGCATTTAACATATTTTTCTTTTTTTTAATGATTGTTTATTGTTTTTTTTATATAAAATTGACGAAGTGAATAAAAGGAGACACTCGTTTCGCGTCGCGTCGGCCATTTATTTTGACAGGTTCCGCGCCTGCGTTCCTTTATTTTGAAAATTTCGAAGTAGAGGACTGAAGCCCAACGTAGAATAAAAAAGTAACATGAACGTAAGCATGCGATAGAAAAGGACAAACCTACTCTACTATGCACACTGCAGCGCGCCTTATAATCTTCAGGTTGTATCCATTTGTATCAGAATGAAAAGAGCATAATGGCTATTATATCGAATTCACACACGTAGAATCTGTAACTTTACGAAATAATTTGTATCGAATACAAAATTTAAGGAAAATATTTTCTCGAATTAATATTTGACATAATGTTTATTTTTACTAAACAATGATTGATAGAATTTTAAAATAGTCGATTTCTTATTTAGTCGAAAGTTTAAAAATCCGAAATTTAATTAAACTTCATTTTATTTTGTCGAATGGTGGTTCAATATAATGTGAATATTAATGAAATATATGATAGCCGAATTTATAACTAACCTAAATGTAACTGAACCAAAAAGTAATATTACATATTCCTTATTCTATAGAAATTAAAAGTGTTCAAATTATTATTTAATCGAATATTATTATCTCGAATTAATTTTAACCGATACTTTAAATTATCAAAATGTAATTTAATCTAAACTAATTTTTAAGGAAAATGCAACTAAGCGAATGTATAATTATCCGAAAGCTAATTTGGTCGAAAATATTTATGGGTGAATTTAATTTGAGCCAAAAAGCAAGTAGCCGAAACGTAATCTATTACAACCTTAAAGTATCAAAATAGCTATTTGTAAGAATGGTTAAATAGTCGAAACGCCATCTGCTCGAATTGTCCAGTAGAGGAATACACGGAGAAACTTTGTATACTAGTTCGTGATAAACTCACTATGTGTTTTTAGTAAATTGACTACTAAAGTGGGGAAAAACTGCGACGGTATCAATATTTCGTAGTCTGACTATTAAAACACGGAACAGAACCAGACTTTTAAAATTTAGTAGTCAGTTGATGAAAATTTAAAATTCATGATTTCACTAAAAAACAATGTCGAATGTCAGTGACAGAGGCAGACTGTCGTTATCCCATACTAATAAGTCAGGTAGAAATCTATTTTACCTATTACGATTGATAACTTATTTGAACGCAACCTAATCTAATGCCTAACATACTGATAACGTAACGCACACTTTAATCGACGGAACGCATATACAATTCATTTCAAGAAAGTAAGTCACTGTTCTTATATACTAATCCAAAACATTGTATTGACACTTGGGAGAAAATTTGTTAAATGCTGTATTAAATAATATTTGTTTGTTAAAAAAAATTTACAAAATCAATTATATTTAAAATGAATAAGGTCAATTTTTGAAATGGACAGAATTATCATTATTATTTCGTAAAATTATTTATCCTTTGGATTAAATTTTTATTCTTTGTAGAAATTTATAGCTAACATTTAGAATAAATATTTTTTATTAACTTAAAAGTTTATTTCTTGCATATATTGTGAAATATATTTAAAAAATGATTAAATTATAATTTTAAGTTAAAAACTATGAAATCAGAATAAGTTTTCTTTATATGTATTTAAAAGAAACGTTTCAATTTATTATTAAAAAAATTCACATTAATGCGGCAATTACAATTTTCTCCGTTATTAAAAATAATTATATAAACATAGAGAAATTTAGAAAAATCCTTTTAAATAAAATTGTGAAATATATCTTGCAGCGTTAAAATTCAAGTAGTATATCGACAGATCGATATTGGAAAATACCGAAAATACGGAAGACTTGTTGACACATAACCTCACATTTACAAATTATACTTTTTAACATCTGAGATGTTAAACCACAACATCTAGATGATATGCATTAGCATCCTTTTTTAATATCTAATGCATTAAGATTCTTAAGATTCTTAATGACAGCAGCCATTTGACTTGAGCACGCATGTATATGAGATTGAGTGGTTATGTGTGACTACACGAACAGTGGTGCTCGTTTGTATGCGTGCAGTTTTGATCGTTTGACTACTAAATTGTAAACGCGGCGCGAAGAAAATATCATTCTTTCGAATATAGAAAATAAAAATTTTGGCATTCACTTTTTCTACATTTACTTTCTTTCGTGTATCATAGGCGAGTTTCTCATAACTTGACTACTAAATATTGCAAAAAAAGAGATCATATAGTATTATAATAACTTCTATTAAATTATAAATCTCGTCTAGTGACCACTTTTTCCTCACTTTAGTAGTCAGTTTACTAAAAATACATTGTGAGTTTAACAGGAACTAGTATACAAAGTTTTTCCGTGTAGGGTGTTTTCGACGTCGTCGGTCGTACCGGTCAGTTGCCACAAGAAGGTGCTTATTTGAGACTATTTAGGTTGAACTATATAGTCTGAAATAAACAATTTGAGCACCTTAATGTGGCAACTGACCGGTACGACCGACGACGTCGAAAACACCCATAGTTAACCACTTCGGTGGCGTGGCGTTCCAATTGGCGTTCCACGTCCCTGGCCAAAAGTGGCGAAAATAGCGAAATGACGTTCCAACTTTTTCTAGATTTTTAAAGAGTATAATAAATTTAATCTACTGCAACAATATATTTTTAATATCAGGGAACACAAAAATGACAATAAAAATTTGTTTTTTTAAGATTTTCATTGTTTTTTTATACGTTGCAAATTGTCATTTTTAATACTTTTCTACGAATGGCGTTCCACTTTCGCTCAAATATAAATAAATAAACTCAAGATCCTTCTATGGGAAATAATATTTATTTATATCATAGAATCTCTGAATCGTAGAATTGTGTTATAGAATCATTTGTAAATTGTTCAATGAATTTTAATAAAAATTGTTACTCGGGGGTTTTTGGGGTCGCTGATTACGAATCCGATGTTAGTTTCTCAAAATTCAAAATGACGGATCCAATATGGTTATATCAATATGGTTTATAAAAAATTGATTGAATTCGCTTGAATCGTTTTACTCGGGTTTACTGAAGGGTTTGTGGTCCATGGTTATGCGCCTAGTTAAAGCACCTTTTGCAAAACGGTTTATTGCATTTATTATATAGCCATGGAGTGTCCGTTCTGATTCTTTTTTAAACATATTTCGCTTTTCAAGCGCTTGATTTTAGTATGTTTAGTATGTTTAGTATGACTGAGAAACAGGTTACCACTGTGTTGCGTGGGAGTTTATTTAATTTCACGTCTTTCGTATTTGGCATGTACCTACGATTAGTTTGAACTAATGTCTAATGACGTTTTTTTCTTCATATAATTTTGCGAACAAAAAAAATAACTGTATTAGTTATCTATAAGCGCAGGGTAGGAGAGCATGGGGTAATGGGAGCTTTTAAATTTCACGTAGGGGAGAGTGGGGCAAAATATCGATATATCGATATTTTTCATTATCGATGTTTTTTTGTTAAATTCTAATAAATATTGCTTGCTTTTTTCATAATAATAAAGAATCTTACTTTTTGTTTGTATTTATAATCTCTTAAAACAAGAATTTAACAAATTTTGAAAAAATATTCCATGTTTTGTATAGTAATTTGATACCACCCCATTTTGCCCCACCCATGGGGCAAAATGGGGGTTTGGCACCTTCTCAGAAAATAGGATATAAGTTCTTTCAAAACTTTTTTCTCCGCTATGATCATAATTTTCTCAAACCTAAGAGTACAAAGAAGAATTCTGATGATTAGTTGAATCGATTTATTCATTTGGTTCTCTGTAAACAGCCAATTACAAAAAGGTAGAGGATAACCTCTAAACGGATTCCCGGAGGTGTGGTTTTATTTTATAAGTCCGAAGTGTGGGACTTATAAATCAATTGTGTAGCCATTTTTGTAGCGCCTTGTTAATTGAATTTCTAATTCAACAAGTGCAAAGAAACGGCGTTACAAAGTATAAAGTTTTGGCTTAATTATAAGTTTTAACACTTTTTTCTGTTAGAAAACAAAAAATATTCCTAAAAAATATAAATTAAATTTTTTTTTGAATTTCAAGTGAAAGCTTCCATTGCCCTACAAATTGAGTGATAGAAAAAATGGATTTAAAAAAATTTCAAATGTAGGGGAGAGAGGGGCAAAATGGGGTACCTTTTTGTAATTGGCTGTTTACAGAGAACCAAATGAATAAATCGATTCAACTAATCATCAGAATTCTTCTTTGTACTCTTAGGTTTGAGAAAATTATGACCATAGCGGAGAAAAAAATGTTTGAAATAACTTATATCCTATTTTCGGATATTGCCCCACCCCATGGGTGGGGCAAAATGGGGTGGTATCAAATTACCATACAAAACATGGAATATTTTTTCAAAATTTGTTAAATTCTTATTGTAAGAGATTATAAATACAAACAAAAAGTAATATTCTTTATTATTATGAAAAAAACAAGCAATATTTATTAGAATTTAACAAAAAAACGTCGATAATGAAAAATATCGATATATCGATAGTGAAACATCGATAGCATAATACCCCGAAACAAAAATATTGACTTTTCTGTGGAAAGTTGTTAATATGCATAATACACTCAGATGCATTAATGCTGTCCTTCCGGTTTAAAGGAATTTTGAAAAGTCGTGTCATTTCTATAAAATATTCGTAGTTCGTGACATACGAATGTTATCATATGTCATGAACTGAAAACATTTTGACAGAAATCATACGACTTTGCAAAATATTGTCAAACCGGAAGGACAGCATTAATGCATCTGAGTGTATAATGTTTTTAAGTAGTTCAATGAATATTAAATACAACTTTGTATGGCCCAGCACTTAGGTACCCCATTTTGCCCCGCAGTGCATATTACAACAAAATGTAATGTTTACAAATTTTTGTAAACAATTTAACAATCTATCCTATTGGAAATTACTCTAGAATAAGTGCTGAAAAAGATCCCACACTTGCCAAATTAAATAAATTATCTCAAAAGGTTTTATAAGCACTTTAATTTCGCAAAAAATCGATATTTTTTTGGTCAAAACTTTAAAGTTGTATAACTTTCAAAAAAAAATTTGCATGGTATCCTCATAATTAATAACATTTTCTTATCAATATGAATAATATATATCGAGGATAAAAAAATTAAAAGTTCCCATCATGGAGAAACAGAGGTACTCCATTTTGCCCCACTCTCCCCTACTTTCTTTTTTTAAGTTATTATTATAAAGATAAGTTGGTTTTTAAAAATAATTTTTCTTAAGGGGCGCCAATTCCCCCACGTTCCCCTACGTCCCTGGACACTCTAATCACAGGTAGTGCTGCAGTTCTTCATAATTGGATTGCCATCTGGTAGCAGAGTGAGGAACTGCATCACTACCTGTCTACATGGATTTCTTGGAAACTATACATAAGGGCGTCTGCATGCATATCACTTAATTTTTTCATCTGAAAGCATATAAAAACGATTAAAAGGTAAGGAAATGGATGAGGTACAGTTTTCTGGTAATGATAGCGATTTTAGCGATGATGAATCCATTCTTAACTCCAGCAATGACGATAGCGAATCGTCTTGCGACGAATCCAATCAGCCTTTACAAGAGCGTTGGGAAAAATTTTGTAACAACTTTTGATGGAAACAAGATAATAATTTCACTCCTCATGTTTATGAGTTTAGCGATAGTAAAGCAGGAATCAATCCAAATTGTAATTTTAATTCTGAGAGTAAGATAATTGATATTTTCAAGTTTTTTTATTTTTCGGACGTGATTGAAATGATCTGCTCGATGACAAATATTTATTGTGATTCAAAACTTCAATTGCTTAGAGAATCGGATAATTTGACAAAAAATGCCAGAATTTTGCTATGGAAACATTTGTGTCCTGAAGAATTGTTTATCTTTTATGCGTTGGTTATTTTAATGGGAGTTGTAAAGAAACCATCACTTAAAATGTACTGGTCAACTGATCCTTTATTGTCTACTCCTATTTTTGGACAATATATGTCATTAAAAAGGTTTCAATTGATCAGTAAATTTTGCATTATTCTGAAGAAGAATCAATTGATAAATTGCGAAAAATCCGTCCTCTATTTGAGATGATGATCGAAAAATTCCAAATAGCTTACAGACCAGGAGAGAAAATAAGCATTGACGAATCATTGTTAAAATTTAAAGGTCGACTATCCTTTAAAGAATGCAATTTAAGTAAAAGGTCTCGTTACGGTATAAAAATTGTGATTCTACCAATGGTTACGTTTATAATGCTTCAGTTTACCAGGGTAAAGATTCCGTAGATGTAAGCAAGATGATTGGAGTGTCGGAAAAAGTTGTAATGAGATTGATGGGTGATTTGAGTGGCCAGGGATGTACCCTGTTTATAGATAACTGGTACAGTTCACCTTCATTGTTCGCAAAATTGTATGAAGAAAAAAACAACGTCATTGGTACAGTTCGAACTAATCGTAGGTACATGCCAAATACGAAAGTCTTAAAGTTGAATAAACTCCAGCGCAACACAGTGGTAACATTTCACTCAGACACCCTGTTGGTTGTCATATGGAAAGACAAAAAAGTTGTCACAGTTTTAAGTACACTTCCAGGGTCCGATTTTATTGAGTTGAATAAAATTAATCACAAAACCGGTGAAAAAATAAAAAAAACAAAGGTTGTTGCAAAATATAATGAGAATATGGGAGGAGTCGACAGATGCGACCAAATAATAAAACCCTACGGGGTTCAAAGAAAGTGTTATCGTTGGTATCAAAAAATTGCTTTCAATTTATTAGACATGGCAATTTTTAATGCCAACGTTATATACAATATTTTGCACAATGAAAAGAAAATGAGCCACTGTGATTTCCGATTGCAACTTGTGCGCGAAATGCTTCAAGAATATGGAGTAAAGTCTGCGACACCTACTAGTCAAAAAAGCAACGGTACATCGCAGCGTAAAAATGACCACAAATTGATTAAAATTCCAACAGAGAATAGTACTAAACGCAAGAGATTGAGATGCGAAAAATGCTCAGTAAAAGGAATCAGAACAGACACTCCTTGGTTATGCAATAAATGCAATAAACCATTGTGCAAAAGCTGCTTCAAAAAGACGCACTAGCATGGACCATAAACTCCTCAGTAACTGAGAGATAGTTTTTAAAGTTTTTTAAAATAATTTTTTTTAACCAAAAATTTAAAAACACAAAAAAATAATAGAAATTAAAAAAAAGCAAAAAAAAAATACAAAAAAATAAAGGAGCATAAAATCCTATCGCTGCAGCCTCCTCGTGGCGTGCTCTGGGTAGAGAACATTTTCTCTAGCGAATGCAGGTTGGTCCTTAAAATATAAGCAAAAAAAAACTTGGCTCATTTTTGTTGCAGCTCATAATAAGCTACTTTCATGACTCATTTTAACTTTTGCTTTTCATGTTAAACTCATATTAAATTCCTAATCAGCATCCCTAAAAGCTCCCATTACCCCATGCTCTCCTACCCTGCGCTTATAGATAACTAATACAGTTATTTTTTTTTGTTCGCAAAATTATATGAAGAAAAAAACGTCATTAGACATTAGTTCGAACTAATCGTAGGTACATGCCAAATACGAAAGACATGAAATTAAATAAACTCCCACGCAACACAGTGGTAACCTGTTTCTCAGTCATACTAAACATACTAAAATCAAGCGCTTGAAAAGCGAAATATGTTTAAAAAAGAATCAGAACGGACACTCCATGGCTATATAATAAATGCAATAAACCGTTTTGCAAAAGGTGCTTTAACTAGGCGCATAACCATGGACCACAAACCCTTCAGTAAACCCGAGTAAAACGATTCAAGCGAATTCAATCATTTTTTTATAAACCATATTGATATAACCATATTGGATCCGTCATTTTGAATTTTGAGAAACTAACATCGGATTCGTAATCAGCGACCCCAAAAACCCCCGAGTAAAACGATTTAAGCGAATTCAATCAATTTTTTATAAACTCGTCCGCCATATTGGATCCGCCATTTTGAATTTTGAGAAACGAACATCGGATTCGTAATCAGCGACTCCAAAAACTTCTGAGTAAAACGTTTCAAGCGAATTCAATCAATTTTTTATAAACTCGTCCGCCATATTGGATCCGCCATTTTGAATTTTAAGAAACTAACATCGGATTCGTAATCAGCGACCCCAAAAACCCCCGAGTAACAATTTTTATTAAAATTCATTGAACGCATCCTCTTTATTAATAATTTGTTTATACAATTTGTTTATAACAATTTACAAATGATTCTATAACACAATTTTACGATTCAGAGATTCTATGATATAAATAAATATTATTTCCCATAGAAGGATCTTGAGTTTATTTATTAATATTTGAGCGAAAGTGGAACGCCATTCGTAGAAAAGTATTAAAAATGACATTTTGCAACGTCCAAAAACAAGCTGTGAATTAAGATGTTCATTACATGAACATTTTGCTTCCTCTTTACGATGAGCAAAAAATTTGCTTTATAGCGAATTTTTTCATTTTATTTAATTCTATTAATGCTAATAAAATATATTCTTTTTATACATCAATCGATTCGTCTTGATGAAATGAAGATTTTTAGTTTGTTTTTAAGTCTAGATTAACATTTTATTATAAAGCAACATAATTTTTAAGAAGGAAATAAATTTCTAATAAAAGTGCGAATTTTTGGTTTTAATTATGTTTAATTATATAAATTCAAATAAAATATATACTTTATATATACCAATCGATCCGTTTTAATGCAACGGATAAGATTATTGAAAAAAATGAGTAAAATCTTATTGTACTGGAATATAATTTTGATGAAAGAACTAAATTTTTGATAGAAAAATGTAATTTTTTTGCTTTAATTGTCATTACCTCTATAAACTCTCATACAATTTATACTTTATATATACCAATCGATTCGTCTTGATGCAAAAAAGAAGATTTTATTGTATATTAACTTCAATATTCAATTATAAAAAAATTTTTTGAAAAAAATTTTTTTTTTAAAAGTAAAAAAAAAAATTTTTTTAATAGATTTTTTAATGTCCATCAATCCATTTCGAGATATTTTTATGATAAATATGCCTAGCAATTTTCAGCCCAATTCGTTGAAACCTCTTCGAGTTATCGTGTTCACAAAAAACGGGATCCACGCACACACACACACATACATACATCCGGACAATTGTTCAGGGGCTTAAATAACATAGTCCTATATAGAAGAAAATTTTTTTAAAGGATTTTTAAAAATTTTATAAATTAAACGACTACAAAGCTTCCTCACGAGGAAGCAAAACAATGAAAATCTTTAAAAAACAAATTTTTATTGTCATTTTTGTGTTTTCTGATATTGAAAACATAAAAATATATTGTTGCAGTAGATTAAATTTATTATACTCTTTAAAAATCTAGAAAAAGTTCGAACGCCAGTTCGCTATTTTCGCCACTTTTCGCCAGGGACGTGGAACGCCAATTGGAACGCGACGTAGCCGAATGGAAAAAACGTCTAATTTACAAAAAGTCGAATGATAAAAGTATCAAATTAGCTTTCGAAAAATTAGTTTAGATTAAATTACATTTCGATAATTTAAAGTATCGGTTAAAATTAATTCGAGATAATAATATTCGATTAAATAATAATTTGAACACTTTTAATTTCTATATAGAATAAGGAATATGTAATATAACTTTTCGGTTCAGTTACATTTAGGTTAGTTATAAATTCGGCTATCATATATTTCATTAATATTCACATTATATTGAACCACCATTCGACAAAATAAAATTAGGTTTAATTAAATTTCGGATTTTTAAACTTTCGACTAAATAATAAATCACTATTTTAAAATTCTATCAATTATTGTTTGTAAAAATAAAAATTATGTCAAATATAAATTCGAGAAAATAATTTTCTTAAATTTGGTATTCGATACAAATTATTTCGTAAAGTTACAGATTCTACGTTTGTGAATTCGATATAATAGCCATTATGCTCTTTTCATTCTGATACGAATGGATGCAACCCTAATCTTCGCCTGTGTTTCAATGCTTTTTATAGTGATATTTGGAACTAAGGCCCTCTATACACTATACACAATACCCTAAGATGCTTTAAGGAAATGAATTAATGTACTTTTACTGGACTAAGTTCAGTTTTTTCAATATTGACTCCCAGTTTTTCAAACTCTATTTTTCTCAGTGTACTACTTGTTCAATATGAAAATTACTAACTTGTGGTTTAAATATAATCTTTATTGAAAGTTATCAATAAATCTGCTGCAAATAAATTTTAAATTAAAGTGTACTATTTATATTAACCAAAACAATTGTAAATGTTAAATATTTCTGTCTAAAAAGTATGTTTATTGAATTTTAAATAATAGATATCTGTTAAGCGAATTTACCCTACATGAGCGAAATTAACCTTTCTTACGGTAATTATCAAAATGTATAAAAAACTGTTATGACTTGATAAGCTAATAATTAAATAAAGAAATTCATAATTTGAATAAATTTCAAAATTTCGAAAAAAATAATAATTGTCCGTTAGAGTAAATCAATAAGAGTTAGTAATTAACAATAATAAATTGTGTAAACAAATAATGATCATTAATAATAAGGATAGAATTTATCGATCACTCCGAGTCAGGTTGTTCTATCCTTTATTAAATACTGCCGAGTGATAAATCCAATCTGCATACACGGAGAAACTTTGTATACTAGTTTTCGTTAAACACACTATGTGTTTTTAGTAAATTGACTACTAAAGTGGGGAAAAACTGCGACAGTATCAATATTTCGTAGTCTGGCTATTAAAACCCAGAAAGAGAGTTTGAAAATTTAGTAGTCAGTTGGTCAAAGTCTAAAATTCATGATTTCAATAAAAAACGTTGTCGAATGTCAGAGTCAGGCACATATATAGAATGTCGTTTACTAATAAGTAAGGTGGAAATCTATTTTACCTATGTCGATTGATAATTTAATTTTAACGTAACCTAATCAATCTAATCACCTAATATACAGATAAAGTAACGCACACTTTAATCGACTGAACGCATATACAATTTATATTTAAAAAATAAGTCAGTATTCTTATATACTAATCCAGCATTTGTATTTCCACTTGGGAGAAAAATTTGTATGCGTTACCTAAATGCTGTTTTGAACAATATTTGTTTGTTAACCCATTAAGGACCAAACGGACGAAATATTAGTGTTGAATTCGAGGAGTTTTGTTTATATGAAAAGGATCCTTAAAAAAACTAATATATACCATACCTAATGTAAAATTTATCGCTCTTTCAGATTCCGTTGTCAAAATTTGTTTATAACAATTATGAAAAAAGTTATGATTAATTTATAAAAAAAACACTATTTTTCGAAAAAAAAATTCATTTAATGGATATTTTCACACAGAAAAATTAAGGATATTGTCTCGAGAGCTCAAAATATCGCGTCCATGGACCCTCAGCTACAAAAAGTTTAAAAAAATAATTTTTAATTCCAATATGGTGGTCGACAAAATGGCGGCTAAACCTCGAAAAATGGTCCACAAAAGTCCCAACGTGTTAAATAAATGAAAACTCAAATGCACATGCATGAAAATCAATTTGGTAGAATTTTTTAAAATTACAATTATATTTTAAAATTCTAATTATATTTGTAATCAGCGATCAGAATAACTCTACCAAATTGATTTTCATGCATGTGCATTTGACTTTTCATTTATTTAACACGTTGGGACTTTTGTGGACCATTTTTCGAGGTTTAGCCGCCATTTTGTCGACCACCATATTGGAATTAAAAATTATTTTTTGATACTTTTTGTAGCTGAGGGTCCATGGATGCGATATTTTGAGCTTTCGAGACAATATCCTTAATTTTTCTGTGTGAAAATATCCATTAAATGAATTTTTTTTCTCGAAAAATAGTGTTTTTTTATAAATTAATCATAACTTTTTTCATAATTGTTATAAACAAATTTTGACAACGGAATCTGAAAGAGCGATAAATTTTACATTAGGTATGGTATATATTAGTTTTTTTAAGGATCCTTTTCATATAAACAAAACTCCTTGAATTCAACACTAATATTTCGTCCGTTTGGTCCTTAATAGGTTAAACAAGATTGATAAAATTAGTTAATTACTTAAAATTAATAAGGTCAATTTTTGAAATGAACATAATTAATTTTAATCTAAACGGGATATTGGTAATAAATTATGAAAATGTTGGACACATAGAAAAATAAGATATAATATTATTATTTCATAAAAAATTATGTATTCTTTTATTTAATTTTAATTTAATTATTTAATTAAATTAAATAATATTATTTAAATAATTGAAATTCATTAATAAGTTTTTTATTATCAAAAAACATATTAGTACGTAATTTACAATTATTTTTTATTAATTAGAAATAATTATATAAATATTAAGAAATTTAGGAAAATCCTTTTAAATATAATTCAAATAATTTAAAAAATTTGAATTTAATTAAAAATTTTAATTAAAAAACAATTACACTGAGAAAAATATTAATTGTCAATATCTGTGACTAATATATATATATATATATATATATATATATACGTCTTGTTCAAATTTAAAAGACTTGTTCAAACATAACCTTACATTTGTAGGTTATTCTTTTTGACATCTGAAACATTAAGCAATAACACAATGATGATAAACATTAGCATCTTTTTTCTAATATTTAGTATTTTAGGATTTTTATTATCTACTTTTATTCGTATAATTAATTATTAATTTATTAAAAAAGAATCAGGTGGATTGACGGCGGCCATTTAACTCAAACACATGTTTATGAGGTTGAGTGTTTATGTGTGACTACACGAACAGCGGTGCTCGTTTGCATGCGTGCAGTTTTGATCGTTTGACTATACTAAATTGTAAACGCGGCGCAAAGAAAATATCATTTTTACGAATATAGAAAATAAAATTTTGACATTAACTTTTTCTATACTAACTTATTTCTCGTATATCATAAGCGAATTTTTCTCAACTTGACTACTAAATGTTGAAAAAATAGAAATCAAATAATATTATAGAAATTTCTATTAAATTATAAATCTCGTCTAGTGACCACTTTTCCCCCACTTTAGTAGTCAGTTTACTAAAAATACATTGAGAGTTTCACAAAAAATAGTATACAAAGTTTTTCTGTATAATAATGATTATTATTGTTATGAATTAATTTTAGAGTGATTTATTATCAATCGTTATATTTAATTTTAAGATTTTTTTTTATTAAAATGTTAATATTTTCAAAAACTGGGAAGCCGAGGTGGGGTCCAGCTGGCCCCTTCTTTTCAATTGGGCTAACTTAGGCAGATTTTCACACTGGATGTAAGATGTGTTCATTAAAGTAATAAATTTTGTTGATATTGCATAATTTTTGTAAAATTGCATTTTTATGATTCATATATGTACTTAACGAGAAAATAACTATCTTATTAAATTACTATTCAATACGACAGAAAATAATTCATCTATCTTGTGTAATTATAATGATGATTTCAAATACAAAACGTGACTCGTGTTTCACGTGTCATTCCTTTAAATAAATAAATATCATTTATTTTAAAATTCAGAAATTTAAAATTTTTTTAATTCAACAGATATTTAATAATTATAATTATTGAATAATAATATAATTTTTGGAGGCAAAAAATATCCAATTAATTATTTTTAATTAATTCCAATTTAGAGAACAGTATAAATTTCTATAAAAATTGAAATAAATAGCAATTTTTTAAAAATAAATTAAAATAAAAAAACTTTCTTTAATTTTGGATCTTTTACTTTGGACATTTTGACCAAGATTAGTACTAACATAAAAAAATTAAATTAACGCCCAGTTTTCCTTTATATTTAAAAAAATAATCTTTAATTATGTAGATAGAGCATTTTTTAATTAAAATTAATATTACCAAATCATACCAGGATCCCGTGTAACGCTTTATACCGCACTCTAATTGATAACTGTCATTAATTCCTAAGAATGTAGTTTTGTTGTTGCAAGGATTTCCAGATTCCCATAGAAAATGACATTTTCCTTGATAAGGTACAATTCCGTCTATCTTACATGGATTTTTTTGACATGTTGCCACGTAGGTACCAGGTAGTAAAACATAGTAATAACCATCTGAACAAGGACCTTGTCTGTAGGCATCATAGCAAAAATCATATTCAGGATGATATAAATATATTTCATCACAATCGCAATACTGTTCGGTACTATTTTCACTGACTAAAAAGTATTTCATATGCTTTGGACAACGAATGAAATTTCCCTGTTAACAAAGAAGGTATTCAGTTATTATTATAGTATATGGAATACATTATTTGATATTATGTTTTTAATTTTTTAACCCATTAAAGCCCAAATGACCAAAATTTTTACCTAAACTTCAACAGACGATTTAAAGTACTTTTAGATAATAAATTATAGCAGCAATGAGGCATTAGAGGTTTCAGGGGTCGCTCTTCAATATTCTGGGGTCAAAATAGCGATACGATGAACACAAAATCCAATATGGTCGATTTAAAAGAAACTTTGATTTCAAGATGGCGGAATCAAAATTTAAAAAAAACAAATGCATTAAAGTAAAAAAAACAAAATTTTACATCAATATTTAAAAAGTATGCAAATTCGATTCCAAATGTATACTCGGGGTTTTCTGGGGTCGCTGATTACGAATTTCATGTCAGTTTTTAAAATTCAAAATGGCAGATCCAATATGTCGCACATTTTTTTCAAAAATTTCTTGGATTCGCTTGAAACTTATTACTAGGGGGTTTTTGAGGTCGCAGATGACGAATCTTATGTCAGTTTTTCAAAATTCAAAATGGCAGATTCAATATGGCGGACATTTTTTTCAAAAATTTCTTGTATTCGCTTGAAATTTGTCACTCAGGGGTTTTCGAGGTCGCAGATGACGAATCTCATGTCAGTTTTTCAAAATTCAAAATGGCGGATCTAATGTGGCGGACATTTTTTCAAAAATTTCTTGGATTTACTGAAAACTTGTCGATCAGGGGTTTTCCAAGTCTCTGATGACGAATTCAATGACAGTATAGCAAGCTTTGTGACTTTCTTTTGGGTAAGAACAACACGAGATCCTATTGCAATTTTATTCAATTTTTTGAATTCATATTTTATATAAACTTTCATCTTTTTTTAATTGTGTTCCACATTCATTTGTTTTTGTTTTTGTTTTTTACAACCATTTAAATAGTAAAAAACACTGCTTTAATTCGATCTCCATCCTGTTGCTTTTCTACACAAAACTATCTTATAGTTCTATACTAGTATCAATCATACAGGGTTTGATTTGGACAGTATTGATATTCATTTGTTTTTGACAATCATCCCAGTATTGAAGCACACGTCTTTAGTTGTTTCGCTATTCAATTGTTTTTTGTCACCTTGGAGTAATAAATCAACATTGTTTGTTATAGATGCGTTCATTAAAAAATTTTTTTAAATTAAAAACAACAAAATAGACTCTTTAGTTTTTCCACCTCCACATGGTAATAATTGGGAACGCCATAAAAATAACGTCTAAGAGACGACATTGAATTTGCTGAGAGTAAAAAGTTTCAAAGGGAACAAATAAAAATTTTTCCAAAAAAATGTCCGCCATATTAAATCCGTTAGGTTGCGAGTTCTATCCCTGCGAGCGTCAGAAATTTTAATTTGTATTTATGTGTAAGATTGCGTTTAGTGATAGGATGTATGCAATAAATGAATAATTAATTATGATATCACCTAATATATGTTAATTGTAAAATTAATAATTTTTTGCAAACGATCGGCCGACATTTGGCTGCCAAGGTTGGCACGACCATGGTTGCCAAAGTGAAGCCGACCTTCTTTCTCATGGTCGGCCCGACCATGTCAGCCACTGGACGGCCGATGTTACAATTCGCTAGTTCGGCCGACCTTTGGCTGCCAAGGTCTGTACGACTATCCACTAGGTCGAAGCGACCATGGCCCGACCAACTTTTCGCACCTGGGTATTGAAATTAAGAATTTCACATTGAACTTTAAGCTCAAATTCAAGAAAAAAAATTGTTTTTTCATAACCAGCTTGTAGCTGGTGAAAAACTCTGTAAAATTTCGTGTAAATTCAAGAACATACATTTTTTACCTTGACAGTTGATGAATTTTGCCCCATATATTTAAGGATTTTGTTAGGAAACATATATGCAATTAAAAATAAATTCCTCATATTTTGTTATAAAATCAATCATCTTAATTAATAGATATTCTTTATTACTTACATGATTTAAACTTCCAAAAATTTGGTAAAAATGTATCAGAAAAACACTAATTAAAAAGAAATATTTCATTTTTATTTTACTTTTAACAAACTGTTGTAAAATAAACTTAATGTGCTTGAATGATTTTACAAGCAATTTTGCTAGTAAAGGATACTTATGAAAGTGAAGGTGCTTTTTGTGAATCCTCTTATATATTAACAAAGACGCATCGACTTGGTAAATTGCATGTACTTTATTATTCAACAAAACCGGTATGCATTTTTCGGAAAAAATTAAAATGAAAATCATTAGACTTTTTTAATTTTATTACGATAAGTGTTTGTATTATTAAATAAATATTTAAGCTTGTTTTCTTAAAAAGATTGACAGCACTATAGAAAATAGTTATAATATTTAAATAAATGATTAAATAAAATATTTAATAGCATATGAATGCTTGTAATCTCGCGGGACTTATTATGACTTAAAGATAATATCGCGCGGCAAATATCGCAGATAACTTATTTATTGTTTTTTTTATTTTCGTAATATAGTTACTTAATTAAAACATCGTAACTATAAAATAATGAATAATAATTTTTAAACATATAAATGTCGCAAGAATTTGAATTAAAAAATTTTATGCATTAAAAATGGACGAATTTAATAGTAAACTAGTATCACAAAAAAAGAAAAATACTTGGTTTTATTATAATAATTTTAATGAGTATTATCTATCTATCTATATTAAAATATTAAACATATATCTGATGAAAAAATATTATTAATATTGTGTAAGTTTATAAATTTATTAACTATACATGATTTTTTCAAGATATGTTGAATAAATTGAATAAAAAATGCTAATATGAAAGAAAATTATAAATTTTTCAAAAAATTCGATTTTTTTTAATTTTTTCAGATTGGTGTTTTAATAAAATATATGTAGGTAACATTTCTGTAATAAAATAACATTTAAAAAAGAAAAAGAAAAAATTTATATAGAAAATATGAATATTACAATATATTTGAGAAAAACTATTATTGTTTCTAATAAGACGACATTTCGGGTGCTTGATTTGCCACCCTCATCAGGTCAACAAAAAAACATGCAATTCCATTAATATTTCGTCAATATTTAAAAACAACATAAATAAAAATAAATATAATTTGTCGAATTTTGTTTTTTTTCTAAATCATATTTTTTATTTTCAACAAAATTTTTAATAAATTTTTTTGTCGAATGTTGTTTAATTTTTGATGAAGTTGGTATTAATATTGGTTGATGTTTAAAATTTTTAATTATTTTCATTATATTTATTTTATAAACAAGTGTAGAGTTATGAATTTGATTTCTATTACAAACTTTCTAAAACTAATTACCATGAGTTTGCAAACAATTTCTATATAGATATTTTAAGGTTTTATGTTTGAAAATTTAATAGTATGCATTTTCATATTTAAAGTAGAAAATAAAATATATATGTTCAATATAAAGGGTAAAAGTAAAGGTATCAATAAACATGAAATTTGAATTCAGCGGGCTCTGTAACATAAAAAGTTCTTATGGCGCTATTAGGGCAAATTAAGATTTATGAATCAAAATTTTCTTATTTTTGAATTATAGAAATGACTTTGAAGATAAACAACAAATTCCTATTAAAGAATTCAAATTTTTCTTCTTGAATTTTAGAAAAGTTTGGGGTACGTTGTTCCTCCTCTCCAAAATTCTATCCGGCCATTTCGCAAAAACGGATGAATCTGTTCAGGAGTTTTAATTAGTTTCCCTATTTAAAATCCCCACATGTAAATCTACATGGAATCCTATATCAAAAACTATGTAAAATCCCACTGCCACAAAAGAAACAATACGGACCCTGTCGAAAACATTGGAACAAAATGGGTTTAAATAGTGTTTGATGCGTGTATATTGGAACGTTTCAGTGTTTCATAAGTCTGTGAACTTCATGTTCTCAAATTATAGTTTTAATTCTGTTATGTATGTCAGAAAAGTGTTTAAAGAGTGTTACCACTGAATAGTGGAAATGTGTTTGAATACACTTTAAAAAAGGAGAGTTAAACTCCCTAAGGGATTCTAAAAATATCGCACCCATTGGGGAGTTAAATAAAGAGAATTAGAACTTCACACCCAAATGCTAACTCCACATGGAATAAATAACTCGCGTGGCTGTTGATGATGGGGTGTTGTAAATTAACTCTCTTTTGGAGTTGATATCTAACTCGAAAAATTACACTCCCAACTCCCGAGTGCGTTAACTCCCTAAGTTTTATACAGTGTAGTATTGAATGAATTATATTCAAACTTCAAATTCTATGTTTCATTTGTGTTCAAACTGTGTGTAATCGTATAAGTGTGTTTCAAGATAGTGAATTCTTTGTTTAGCTAGAATAAAATTATTTTCAAACACTTATTGAATCTTCTATTGTTAGTCACATTAACGTCAGGGGATTCCTATGTAAAATCGTATGGAAAATTTAGGTTCTTCATATTTAATATAAATTTTAATATACTACATATAAGATTGGCTCACTGGTAATACTCTTGCTTACTGAACACAAGGTTCCGGGTTCGAGTCCAGACTTGGTGAAATGTTTTTTTTATAAAATATAAAATTATTCTTATTTTATCTGTATATCATAATAACATTACATTAATATTACAGTGTAATATTGCCTTAACAATGTGAGGTAATCTTATTTAATATTCCCATGTAATATTATCTTAATAGTACAACGTAATATTACCTACAGGCGGACATTTTGATATCCCTGTAAGATCACTGTAATATTATATATTTGCAGTGGAGATCACGAATCTCCAGTGTAATAATACAGTGATGTCACTTTAATCTTACGAGCTGCTTAAGATGAAATTCTATAAAGAACCGTCTATGAAAGCCTATGTAAGATCTGTATATGGGGCGTTCCACGCCAAATCGGAAAGTGTTTGACTTTTGCATCTCAGATTTTTTTCAAATAATTTTTTTCTTTTAGTGCTCATTGAAATAAGCTACCATGATTTTTTTCAAATTTTTTCATCAAGCCATTAAAGAGATACAGGTTTTTGAAAAATCACGTTTTTTACGAAAAAGTTTTTTTGAAATGGTTATAACTCGGTCAAAAATTGACAAAATTTGACGTTCTATACACGAAAAGAAAAATCTAGCTTTTAAAGCATGAGATTACTTTATACTATTTTTGCAGTTGCGTTTGCTTACCTATAAACGCAAAAATATATGCATTATAAGCATTAAGTATCGCTATGGAAAATACGTATGATGAACTTACTTTCATACTAAGAACTTAATACTCTAATCGCAAAGACGTTATGCGCCCGGAGTAAGAGACATCGTTTTGCTATTATTGCAAAGAGTTTCACCGTTTTCGGCGGTGATTCTGCTGCAACAAGCGATTTGGCTCCTCCTACTTGCCCTCTCCAACCGTCTGACGTCGCATGTGTAAGAAAAGCCGGCGTTGTTTTGGTGTTAGTTCGATCAGTGTACATGGTTTTTATATCTTTCTCGTTTTCAATCGATTTTCTTTGGTAAGTATGTCAAAAAAATACTAAAGCTAATCTTATTATACTTTTGAAACAAAATTATTACACGGAAAACAATAATTATTCGTTGTAATAATGCACAATTAATGTAATGGAAATTAAAGATATCCGAGAATTGAACAGCTGATGCAGACATAACCTTATTAACATACCAATTTTTAAATTCTAAACTTTATTCAACTTCACACCCTATATCTTTACTCTCACTAAAAATCGGAGTTAACTCTAGAGCATCTTGTGAAAATGTCGTAAGGATTATTCAGTGTTTGCACTGATAAAAGTAAATAAAATTAAATTACCGTTTGAATAAAGTTTAGAATTTAAAAATTGGTATGTTAATAAGGTTATGTCTGCATCAGCTGTTCAATTCTTGGATATCTTTTATTTCCATTACATTAATTGTGCATTATCAAAACGAATAATTATTGTTTTCCGTGTAATAATTTTGTTTCAAAAGTATAATAAGATTAGCTTTAGTATTTTTTTGACATAGTTACCAAAGAAAATCGATTGAAAACGAGAAAGATATAAAAACCATGTACACTGATCGAACTAACACCAAAACAACGCCGGCTTTTCTTACACATGCGACGTCAGACGGTTGGAAAGGGCAAGTAGGAGGAGCCAAATCGCTTGTTGCAGCAGAATCACCGCCGAAAACGGTGAAACTCTTTGCAATAATAGCAAAACGATGTCTCTTACTCCGGGCGCATAACGTCTTTGCGATTAGAGTATTAAGTTCTTAGTATGAAAGTAAGTTCATCATACGTATTTTCCATAGCGATACTTAATGCTTATAATGCATATATTTTTGCGTTTATAGGTAAGCAAACGCAACTGCAAAAATAGTATAAAGTAATCTCATGCTTTAAAAGCTAGATTTTTCTTTCCGTGCATATATACATATCCGTAAACAGGACAATAGCAAGGGGATAGTAATATTATATGCTTTTCATGTTAGCCAATTATATTTTTTTTAAAGCTCTTGCTTT
Organism: Leptopilina myrica (nomen nudum); assembly: GCA_032872475.1. Lineage (NCBI taxonomy): Eukaryota > Metazoa > Arthropoda > Insecta > Hymenoptera > Figitidae > Leptopilina > Leptopilina myrica (nomen nudum). Next base: position 12,227,660 of record CM065462.1, on the reverse strand, counting down.
ACGCATCGCTGAGGTATTTCTATTTGGTATGCTTATTGAGTATCGGGTTTCAATTGAACCCTCACCCAGATGAGTCAAGCGAGGTATTTATTTAGAGTAATCACTTGTCCAAGGATTGTAGAGTTTGCAAATGTCCATTTATTAATAGTTTTCACTTGTATACTTTATTTAGAGTTTTCCCAAATCCAGTAGTTTTCACTTGTCCATACTTGTCTTATTTATTAAGATTTGTCAATAGTACGATTATCAAGAGTAATCACTTGTCCAGTGTTTGTACAGTTTGCAAATGTCTGATCAGAATGTGCGACCACATGTCCAAAGTATATAGAGTTGTCACTAGTTTTCAAAAATGCAAAATGGTGGATCCAACATGGCGACGAGATTTGTAAAAATTCATTGGATTCAGGTAAAACTCTCTACTTGGGGTATTTTTGGGGCGCTGATTACGAATGTTATGTGTGTTTTTAAAAATTTTAAATGGTGGAACTCGAATAAAATGGATGGAGCGATCAAGTCTAGAAAAAAAATTATCACAGAACCACAATTTATATTCATTGCATTTAAAATTTTGTTCACTTTTGTCGTTTAATAATCTTCTAAAACTTTAAAGATGTAAAATGTAATTTAAATTTTTGAAATTTTAGATTGTCCGAGTCACCCCTTCTTCACATTACCTCGGATAATCGATGTCCTACGGTAAAACTTTTTACTAGTGGGCTTTCAAGGTCGCTAATTACGAATCTTATGTCAGTTTTCCAAAATTTAAGATAAAGATTCTAATATGGCGGACAACATTTATAGAAATTATTCTTATTACCTTGAAACTTCTTACATGGGAATTTTTGGGGTCGCTGATTTACAAACTTACATTATATTCGTAACCAGTGACCCAGAAAATCCAGGATTGACGAGTTTCAAGTAAAATAGACTTCATTGAAGTTTTTCGTCTGTCATATTGTATCCGCCATTTGGAATTTTTGAAAACTGTCATCATAGTTGTAATTTGCGACCTCTTCAACCTCCGAGTAACGAGTTTCAGTCGATTTTAGTGAGTTAAAGAAGTTTGAGGACTTTGTTTTATATCCCTGTAAAAAAACTATTTGGAGGTACGGGATTCCGCATTGCGGTTCCAACCTGTCAATGCTGTATTCGCGAAATAGCACATTGGGTGTCGTGGTGAATGCGGTAATCAAGAGGTCCCAATGCGATGCAAGTTTTAAGCTTAAAAAAATACTTGACAGGAATAAATAATGAATAGCAGTAGAGAAAAATGCAAGGTTAAAGGAATGAGAAAATACCAATAGAGAGTGTAAAATTTAAACTTTAAGAGAAAAAGGTATGTTGAACTGTCAAATATGAGTCCAATGCGGCCTAGGATGCTTTCAATGCATTACACTGTAAAAAATCCTAAGGATATTACACAGACAAGGGGAAAAGTGACGCTTTAAATAAGGTTATGTTGCCACATTGAATGCGGCATTTTTCCCCTTGTCTGTAAAATGGCCACATTTAATGTGGGTAATATTCTTAGGATTTTTTACAGTGTACACAATCGGTACATAGTGCAAGTCGCCAGTAGAGGGCAGAAGCATGCAGAGTAGAGGTGTGCAACATTCGAATCGACAGAAATTCGAATCGAACTAGCTAATTCGAAATTCGAAGTTTCGAATTTCGAATTGGCCGATTCGAATCGAAAGTAAATTCGAATCGAACTAGCTAATTCGGTTATTTAATTAGCACACTTATTTTGACAGAAATCCTAACCTAAAATTAGTAGGCTGGTATTCATAATATAGCTATCTAGTACTTAGAAACTTGTTGAAAGTGAAGGAAATATTTCGCTTATTGTTTCTATTACATAAGGAAAAAAACTCATTTTGCAAATCTTTTGCACAATTTTTAATAAATAAGTAAATTTAATATTTCAAGAACAATTAAAGAATTTTTTGATAATTTAAAAAAATCATTTTTTTGGGAAATTTTAATTTATAATTTTGAATCTTGTTTGTGTATGTATTTGAATTTTCGGAAATATTGAAAATATTAAATATCGAACATATTGGAAATATTTAAATTCTTTGCAAGAATTCAATTATTTTCCTAAATAATATCAATCTTCGTAAAATTAAATTATTTTTAAACAAAATTTTAATAACATTTTCGAATAAATACAATTATTTTCTAAAATTTTAATAAATACTTCAAAAAAATTTAATTATTTTCTTAAATTGTAAAATTTTTGAAAAAATTCAATTGTTTTCAAAAAATTCCACGAAAAAATTCATTTTTTAATTCGTTATAGAGTATATCTAGAGTCTTGTTCTGGCTTTCATAATAAGCAGACGTGTTTATGTCGAAACAGTAAATACGAAAATAGTGTTTAAAGTATTTCTCGTTTTTTTTTCATTGTAATCCAGCAATTATATGATTCAGTGATATACAAGATAAAACAATTTAGTTCGATTTCATGTGCTCCAATTGTGCTTAGTGATTAACTGCATAAAGTTGTTCAGTGGAAGGAAATGACTATAAGATATTTCGAAGTGCCCATTGCCTTTTACTCGAAATATGGATAAATTGCAGGAGTCTATTAGCACACTTACACAAGCCATAGAATGTTTGACTAAATCACATAATGATTTAAAGAAAGAAATGCAGGAAGCCTGCAATTCTTCAAGGGAAACAAAGCAGGAATTGAATATTCTATCGAATAGAGTTAAAAATATTGAAATGAAGATTGACACAACGGGTAATCTTGATAAATCAAATAATATTATCATATTCAAGTTGAAGGACAATGATGATAATAATAACGATTTAGTCAAAACGGTTAGAACAACTTTAGAGAAGATAGATATTATAATTCCGGACGTAGCTGTAGCAGATGCCTATAGATTAGGTAAGGTCGTGGGCAATCGACCTATATTAGTAATGTTTGTTGCAGCACGCTGGGTTAGGCTTGTTTTCTCAAGTGTCAGGGAATTTAAAAAGCTGGACCTTGGAATCTCGAATGATCGTTCCCCGGAGGAGAGAGCTTGCATAAAGAAAATTGTGAACTTGTCAGTTAAACTGAGAGAAGCGGGATGGAACTCAGAAGTAAAAAAGGGTAGACTTTTTATTGACGCAATTGAAACTGCCGAAAAGGATGCATTGCTCAAATTGCAAAGTCTTAAGAAGGATAGGAAACGTAAGAACGAGGAATGTCTTGAGGAAGGAGAGAAGAAAAGTGCCATAGGAGAGGGAGAAGAGATACCAAGCACGGGTCCCAAGGAGCAGCTGAGGAAGGGGCCGGGTCGCCCCACCAAACAATCCAAGAAGACAGAGTCAGAGGGAGATATGAGTTCATATCTGATTAAGCACTCGAAATTCGCTGAGTCAACCTCGAGTCGAGCAAGCGCTGTGATTGAAAATTCCCCCTCTCATGGTGATACGGAAGAATAGCAGTCGAACATTCGGTACTAAGAGTTAGTTATTAATAGTAAACTAGAAGGGCTTGGAGCAAAAGGAGAGAAATGCTGCAGAATTTTATTCTGGAACTCGCATGGATTTGCCAACATCAAAGAACTTTTTTATGAAGCTTGTCGGGAGGATATAATATGCATATATGAAACATGGATTACATCAGAGGATGAGTGTGCAGCATTATTTTCAGATGACATGCAGGTGTTGATCGTACCGGCGAGGCGGGAAGCAGAGAGGTAGACCAATGGGAGGGATTTTGTTGGCTGCAAGTAAAAGTAGGTTTAAAATGTCACTATTAGCTATTGAACGCGAGTTAATAATTGTTAAAATTAAAGAAGGAAAATTCGATTTTTTATTATGTGTTGTATATATATCGCCATCAGCGAATCTTAATGATTTTTTATGTAATTTGGACCAAATTTTATCCCCCATAAGAGATAATATTGAGAATTTACCCATCTTTGTGGGGGGAGATTTTAATAGTAGACTGGCGGATTTGGGTCAATCGAATAATCAATTATTGTAGGAGAATCCTAGAGTATTTAATAAACGTCACTCAAAGGACACTATTGTTACGAAAAGGGGAAGAGCATTAAATAATTATATGGAGAGTATTGGTATGACTCTGTTAAATGGTAGAACGACGTCAGATTCACCAGCAGACTGGACTTTCATTGGTCATCAAGGAAGGAGCGTAATTGATTTAATTTGGGCAACAACAGATTTATTAAACTATGTAAATGATTTAAGGGTGATCCCACTGGCAACCTTATCTGACCATTTGCCGATCGCGCTGTATTTGAATTTTTTTGATATTGAGTCTTGGGATGGTGAGGGTATTAAACCTGAGTTATGGAAACTAAAATTTGATAAATTAAAAGAGAAAGAATTTGTAAGTGACATGCGATGGAGAGATGAAGTTGCTGAAGTGGGGGGGGATGTTGATGACCTAAATGAAAACTTGATTTGTACTATATCTGAGGTGGCGATAAAGTTAGACATGCGAATAAATAATTATAAGGCATCAGGGTTAATTAGGAAAAATAAACCTTGGTTTAATAAGAAATGTAGGGAGGCGAAGCGTGGTATGGTAATGGCCTTCAAGGATCTCCAAGAAAACAATACGGAAAATGAAAATAAAAAATATTTAGAGGCAAAAAAAGTTTATAAAAAAGAGTTAAAGATAGCAAAATTAACATATGATAAGGATTTAATAGAGAGTTTAGCTTCAGCTAAAAATTCTGATACATTTTGGTCAATAATAAATAATAAAAGATATAAAAATTTAATAAAAAATAACATCTCTCTCGAAAATTGGCAAATTTTTTTGAATTCAATGTTTCCGCAGATTCCTTCAGGTTGCCCATTATTTCCTCAGATATCACATCCTCTTTTAGATAATAATATTGAATTAAAAGAAATAAAAGATAGTTTAAGAAAGTTTAAAGAAAAAAAATCGCCCGGCGTGGACAAGGTGGACTTCAGCTTTTTGAAAAGACTCCTAGAAAATTGGTTATTTTACATCGAACATTTATTTAATGAAATAATAAGAACGGAAAAGGTCCCTAAAGCTTGGGGCTCCTTGGCCATTACTATGTTGCATAAGAAAGGTGATTTGTGCGATCCAAAGAATTACAGACCAATAACATTGGTAAATTGTATTACTAAAGTTTTTACTCAGGTGTTAGCGGAGAGATTGATAAATTGGATGGAAGAATTGTGTGTTATCCCTGAATTTCAGTCAGGATTTAGGAGAGGGAGAGGGTGTGTGGACAATCCGTGTACTTTGCAAGCGCTAATTCAAATACATCTAAGGCATCCGCGAAGCGCTGTTTATGCAGCGTTCGTAGACTTCAAAAGTGCTTTTCCCTCTGTGTCACATACTAGATTGTGGTCTAAGCTTCACGAAAGCGGTGTGAGTACAAAGTTTATATCTATTGTAAAAAGTTTTTACGAAATTGCATCAGCGGCGATTAAAACGAAGCAGGGTTTAACGGAGTTTGTTAAAGTTTCTCAGGGATTCCAAGGAACACCCCGAATTATGCTGTACGATTGGAGACGGGTAGACCACATCTGGCTTGTGCCCTCTTCTCCAGAACAATGTCATGGTTAAAAAAAATAAATATGATGGATAGTACTAGGTTACCGAGACGTTGTTTGGAGAAATTGATGGAGTTGGACAGATCTGGTGGAACTGACCCCAGGCTTAATTGGTACAGTCAAATTAAACACTTTTTCAATGTTTGCGGAGAGTCTGATCTTTGGAATTCATCAACGCTAGACAATTTGATTTAGAATTCGGAAATGATAACTTTGAATTATAAAAGAAGTAGTTTAGCACGCGATTTGAAAGACAGAGACAAGTCTAAAAGTCTAATTATATGGCAACATTTGGAAGTGCTTCCTGGACCTCCGCCTTACTTAAGGGAACGCGTAGACCTTTATTTTAAAAGAATATTTGCGCAAATAAGATTGATTAATAAAAACAGAAAAAGAATATTAATCTTAAAAAGAGAAAGTTGGTTGCAAAATCATGGATCGACGCCTGCTGGTGCTTGGATAGGGGTAGCTTTTACAATTTTCTTGTGGAATGTGAGAGCCATAGAAGTACGAAAGGTCAATGTTTTCCCAAAAGTTTAAAGGTAGACTCGGAGATAGGGTTTTGGATGAAAATATTAGAGTAGCATAATATATTGTATATAAAAAGGTTTATAAGAATGATGGAAATAATGTTAATGACACAGGAATGATTTTTTATTTTGTTGTTAGATTGATTATATATAGAGGTTTGTATTGATATATTTTTGTATTGGACCGAATGGTTTGAAATAAATAATTATAGAGTATATCTAATAAGAAATTAGTTATCTTCTAAAATTTTAATGAATCCTATTAATTAATTTTTTTATTAATTCTTTGCAAAAATTGAATTATTTTTAATACAATTTTAATCGAATTTCTCGAAAAATGTCATTATTCTTAAATTTTTTTTAGAATTATCTTATAAAAAATGATTTAAAAATGAATTTCAGTTAAAAATTTAGATTACAATTAAATATTAAAAGCAATGTAGCATGAATTTTTAAAAACAATTCGATTTTGAATAAGTTTAATTGAATTTTGCAAATATTAATTTAAGTTTTTATTTTCTAATATTTATTTAATTGAATAATTTAGGAATACTTGAAATTTCGTAAAATTGAATATTGTAAAGTAATGGATTTGAAAATTCTCAAAGAACAATCGATTTAAAAAAGAATTTTAGTTAAAAATTCTTGCAAAAAATAATTGAATTGATAATGATTGTATCACTCGGTTATTTTTAATTATTAGAGACACCTTATTTTAACACATTATTGGTATTTGTATGTTATTTATATATTAAAATTATAGAATTAATAAAAAAAATATTTACATTTTTAAGAAAAAGTTTCTAACTACTAGATAGATGCACTGTAAAATTTTTTTTTTGTAGATTTACAGTTTTATTTAGAATTTTATAGAAACTAATAAAATAATGTCTTTAAAAGTAGTGAATTTAAAATTCCGTCTGTAAAATTAATACTTTTAATGTGTCAATTTTACAATTTTCTGTAAATTTACTACTCTGAAAGTAGGTAATAAAAAGACAAAAATATTACCTACTTTCAGAGTAGTAAATTTACAGAAAATTGTAAAATTGACACATTAAAAGTATTAATTTTACAGGCGGAATTTTAAATTCACTATTTTTAAAGACGTTATTTTATAAGTTTCTATAAAATTCTAAATAAAACTAAATCTACAAAAAATTTTTTGAGTGTGTATTATGAATACCAGCCTACTAATTTTAGGTTAGGATTTCTGTCAAAATGATTGTGCGAATTAAATAACCGAGTTAAGTTGTACAATTCGAAACTCCGATTTTCGAATTGGCTAGTTCGATTCGAATCGGCCAATTCGAAATTCGAAACTTCGAATTGGCTAGTTCGATTCAAATTTACTTTCGATTCGAATCGGCCAATTCGAAATTCGAATTCGAAGTTTCGAATTAGCTAGCTCGATTCGAATTTACTTTCGATTCGAATCGGCCAATTCGAAATTCGAAGTTTCGAATTAGCTAGCTCGATTCGAATCGGCCAATTCGAAATTCGAAGTTTCGAATTGGCTAGTTCGATTCGAATCATTCCCGACTCGAGTTTTCTGTTGTCGAGTCGAATAATTTTCGATTCGACTCTATTAAATGTACACCTCTAATGCAGAGCGAATCGAGCGAACACAGTGACCCAGCTGACATACGATTTGCATTACATTACTTTCCAATTTTTTATTTTACAACCGCGTTTCTGCATGAATCTAAACAATATTTTCGATTATTGTAATTTAGAAGATGCTGACCAATTGTATGTTGACAGATTTAGTGAAAAGTGCCTGTGTTCGGAGACAAATGTGTTAGAAAATGTTTGTTTACCTACTTCACATCATACAAACCAGTCAAAGTTCTTTTGCTGTGGCGTATTGAAATCAGCCTATGCCGCATTGGACTCATATTTGATAGTTCAACTTACCTTTTTCTCTTAAAGTTTAAATTTTACACTCACTATTAGTATTTTCTCATTCCTTTAACCTTGCATTTTTCTCCACTGCTATTCATTATTTATTCCTTTCAAGTATTTTTTTTTAAGCTTAAAACTTGCACCGCATTGGGACCCCTTGATTACCGCATTCACCACGACACCCAATGCGCTATTTCGCGAATACCGCATTGACAGGTAGGCACTCGCAATGCGGAATCCCGTACCTTCCAATACTTTTTTTTACAGGGATGTGAACAATTTTTTTTAGTTTTAGCCGCCAGATCGACGTCCGCCATTTTGAAAAAAATGGTCGCATTAGGGTTTTGTAGCTGAAGGTCTATGAACGTGATACTTAGAGCTTTTAAGAGCATCTACCTGCTTTTTCCGTTGAAAATACGTCTGAAATGAAATTTTTTTTTAAATCGTGTTTTTTTGGCAAAAATTGTTTATAACTTTTAAACAATTTGGTATTAGGAAATTTGAACAGCAGAATCTGAAAGAGGAGTAAATTTTACGTTAAAAATGGTATGTGTCAATATTTTTATATTTATTTTTATAAAAAACGAGATCCTTAAAGTAGATTCAAATTTTTCGTCCGTCTGGTCCTTAACCCCTTAAGGACGGGACAGACACATTTTAGTGACAATTTTCAACTGTAATTATTTCGTAGAGCAGGGGCTCAAAAAAATCCAGCAAAACTATTCTTTACATCTTGGTTATCGCTTTTTTAGAATCTGCACTTAAAATTTAAAAAAAAATTTAATTTAAAAAGTTACAGACATTTTTTATTAAAAAACGAAATTATTTACACTTTTTTGAAAATATTTAGGGAAGGTTCTCATTGCGGGAGGTTAAAATCAACCCAAACTTTGACAATTTCTTGCGGGGAACGACTATGACTTAGCGATGTACTATTTTTTTAAAATAAAGATACATATTTAAACTTTTGAAACATATTTTATTTTTAAAACAATGCAAAATGGACGTCAATATGGCGCATTTAAAAAACAGTATTTTTTAAATAGGGAAAACGATGGGCATTCTACACTGCACAATTGTATGTCTAAAACAGAAACTCAGCAATTTTTATAAAGATGACATCCTAAAAAATAGATTATACATATAAAATAGTTCAAAACTTAAAGAAATGACAAAATGGTGGATACTTTTTTTTAAAAAAATACATTTTTGTATTATTTTATCATGTTTAATCTCTTGTAAAAAATCCTTATCGTTAAAAATTTTATAATATTATAGGTATAACAACAGTAGAATGTAGTTACCTTTAACTAGCCGCAAACCCAAAGTTGATTGATTAAATAGTTGAGACGCTACGACGCCCACCACTTTAAAAAATCTTGTTTAAAAAAAAACGCGTTTGCAGTTTTGGAAACATTTTTATGTAATAATTGTATTCTTTGAAATCCTTTGTTCAATTTGCGTATGTAATAAATATCTATAGGTTTTTCGGGTCGCTGTTTACGAATCTGAAGCCAGGTTTGCATAATTTAAAAAAATCGATTCGATTTGCCTGACATTTGTTACTTAGTGCTCGGGACGCCGATGAGTTCAAGACACTATAAAAACAAAAATATTCTTCTGATCAAAAAATTGCTTTACCTACATATTCTACACATATATAGCTTTAAAAAAATAACATAAAAAGAAAATCAATTTTTTGATTCCGAAAAATTATTAAAAATTTTTTTTAGTGAAATTATTATTTAAAAAGGTTAAAAAAAATTTAAATTATTCAAATTTTACATTTTTAAAAATGAAAAAGTGGGTTCAATTAAAAAAATGATCTTCACAACTACAACACACATAAGGGTAAGGTGGACTCGAACCACCATAGGCCTCAAAAGTGTGCTGCTGAGATGGCGCTTTATGCACTCAACCAAATCGACACTTGACTTTACAGGGTTAATTTATATATTATATATTTCGACGCCCCCCGATGATAAAATGTTTATTCAAATCTGCGTGCAATATAATGTTAACTCAAAAATTCGTGCTATACAATTGTTTTTTAAAATTTCATGCAATATCACTGTAAGTCATTTATCAGTGCAATATAATGTTAACTCAAGTTGCAGACTATAAAATCTCAATTTATGCACCAGTGCAATATAATGATTGTTTAAATAATTTTTTTGATTCAAATATTGATTTCTAACTTTTACATTAAAAGAGATTAAAGAAAAAAATATTTCTGTCTCAAATAAAAAATGTACCAATTTAATATTTATTACTTGTAATTAATTGTTTTTATATTAAAAATTAGTAAAGTTAAAGAATTATTTATTTTTAAAACATAAATGTTAGTGAAAATATATGTTCCTTTTGGTACACATATTTTTAATATACTCATCTGTTAAGAAATTTTGAAAGGTGTACTTTAATAGACCTTTTCGTGAATTGAATATAATTTTCTATTTTACAGAAGTCCAAACTCAATGTCTGAAGACAGAAGAGCATGTAGGTGTTTACCAAGAAACAAAATGTTTCATCCAAAAATCCAATTTTTTTTAATGATTCCAAGCAGAATTTGTTGATAGTAAAATCGTATTATCTAAAAATATTTATTTTATTTTTTTCTAAATAAATGTTTAAATAATTATGTTATTTAACATATCTTTATGTTATTTGACCTCAGGAGTTCAAAAATGACATTTTTACAAAAAGTTATTCCGCATGTGTGTGTGTGTGTAGACATCATGTTTTCATAAATATCTCCAAATAATAAAGAGCTTTTGGGCTGAATTTTTTTTAAATTGTAGGTCTCATCTGAGGACATAAAATGAGAGTACTTTGAGATAGATTAATAACGTTTAACTATTTATTTTTTTGATTTTTAATTTTTCAAAAAAACGTTTTTTGCCCATAACTTAAAAAAATGTTAGGACACCTATAAATGTTTTTCTCTAATTTTTTAGAGTTTTTTTAGACGCATCTTTTGAGCTCAGAATGAATATTTTTCGTTTATATTCACCGGAGATATTAAACTTTTAAAAATAAAAAATTTTGGAAAATAAGACTTTTTTGAGAATTTTGTTGAAAAATGTAGAAATAACATTAAAACCATAATTACCAACTTGTAGAGGTTGGTCTCTTATGCACTATACTTTGAAAAGAGAAAGAAATTCATGGTTAAATTTAAAGGAAGATAGTCTTATGTCAGTTTTATTAAAAGACGAAGTAAGGAACAGTAAGATTTTTAGACGAAGAGATTCTTATGGCAGTTGCAGTTGTGTAGAAAAGGATAAACAATTTTAGACGAAGAAGTTCTTATATTATTCTTTCTTGATAGAGAGAGAAAGGACTAGCGTTAAATCGTTAGTTTCTATTTTGAAAATATTATCTGAAAGAGAAAGTCCTCAAAGATTTTCTCAATAACGAAGACCCTATTGTTGAAAGGTTTGTATTGTCCATATTGTATACCTCGATTATACGGTATATACATACATACATACATATATATATCCAATATGGCGGTCAAATTTTAAAAAATTAATTTAATTTACCTGAAACTTCTTACTCGAGGGTTTTCAGGGTCGCTGATTACGAATCTGAAGTCAGATTTTAAAAATTCAAAATAGCGGATCCAATATGACGATCGAATTTTAAAAAATTTATTCGATCTACCGGAAACTTCTTACTCTGAGGTTGTCAGGGTCGCTGATTACGATTCATTGATTACACAGGTCAACAAAAAAGGCTTACTTTTTTTATGAGATATGATAGTGGTTTCCGAAGTATTTTTTAATGCTGAAAACGATCCCGGGTCAAAAATTGGCCATCACGTCAGGATTTTGAGAAAAGTGGGAGTAAAGAACCCAAAAAACGTGTTTTTGAGCGTTTTCAATATTTTTTTCTCCTAAACCTGACGTGCCAGAATCTACTACATAGACTTTAATTGAAGCTTGAATTGTCCACTTCAAGACTCATATCCGTAAGACCAAAAAAAATATAAATTTTTTCAAAAAATTAGGTTAAAGTTACCCAAAATGTGTATTTTTGGGTTGCTTTGATGGATTTTTTAAAATTGTTTTGGATTCGTTTGAAAATTGTTACTCAGGAGTTTTTGGGGTTGCTGATTACGAACCCGATATTAGTTTTCAAAAATTCAAAATGGCGTATCAAAAAACCCCCGAGTAACAATTTTCAACCGAATCCGATCAATTATAAATTTTGACATCCGCCATCTTGGATCCGCCATTTTGAATTTTTGAAAACTAATATCGGGTTCGTAATCAGCAACCTCAAAAACCCCCGAGTTACAATTTTCAAACGAATCCAAAACAATTTTTAAAAATCCATCAAAGCAACCCAAAAATACACATTTTAGGTAACTTCAACCTAATTTTTGGAAAATTTTTTTATTTTTTTTGTCTTACGGATGAGTCTTGAAGTGGACAATTCAAGCTTCAATTTAAGTCTATGTAGAAGTTTCTGGCACGTCAGGTTTAGGAGAAAAAAATATTGAAAACGCTCAAAAACACGTTTTTGGGTTCTTTACTCCCACTTTTCTCAAAATCCTGACGTGATGGCCAATTTTTGGAACCGGGATCGTGTTCAGCGTCAAAAAATACTTCGGAAACCACTATCGTATCTCATAAAAAAAGTAAGCCTTCTTTTGTTGACCTGTGTTAGCCGTAAAAAGGGCTGATTGAAATCGGATTACCTTTTTAATGTTAGAATCCATTGATTAGCCCTAAAAAGGGCTGATTGTGTGTTGATTGCTTTTTTGGAGTTGGGAGCCATGTATTAGCCCTGAAAAGGGGTGGTTGAAATCGCATTATCTTTTTAATGTTGGAATCCATTGATTAGCCATAAAAAACGTCTGAATGTATGTTGATTGCTTTTTTAGAGTTGGAAGCCATGTATTAGCCCTGAAAAGGGATGGTTGAAAATCTTTTTATTTAAAAATTCAATATTGAATTATAGAAAGATTGTCTTCTGCACCAGAGTACCGTTTTACTACCAACTGCTTATTACCAACAGGAATAAATGAATGCCCACTTTGGATTTTAGGGACGCTTGGAGCCATTGAAAATCTTTTTCCAAGTTTCTTTTGAATCTTCCAATGCATCTGTTTGCTGTAATACAAAATTATGTAGAAGTTTATATCACTGAAAAAATAGGTGTCTTTTTTGATATCTTAAAATAAGATGTAAGATGGAAAAATGATATCTTACATCTTAAAATAAGATGTTTTCTAAAGCATCTTACTGATATTTAAGATGTTTTGTACGTTTTAGCAGTGATGAAGATATTTCTTCCATCTTAGAAAAGTAAGATACTTTTGTAAGTTCTTTAAAGTATCTTAAATTAAGATGTTTCTGTTGCAATAAGATGTTTATGCGATAAGTTACATGAGAATCGTAAGATGCGCCATAAGTGAAAGTTACTACAATCTAAGATACATAAAGTGTTTTCCATAATAGCCCATAGTTAACCTCAAAACTTTTTGCCCCAAAAATATCACAGAAAATATGTACGAAGATACTTTTAACATCTTAAATTAAGATGTTTCAAGTAACTGAAAAGTGTCTACCAAAACATCTTAGAAATGACTACCAAAACATCTTAAATTAAGATACTTCTTTTTGCAGTGATGTGTTTTAATAGAAATGGACATTAGAAAAGTAGTTATTCTAAGTGATATTTCACTATATCATAGTATTGGTGTAAAATTTGATTCTTACCATAGTATATTTCGCTTGCTGGGTGTAAAAACATGATACATATGATTGGCGTTAAAAAACGTGATACCTCGGATTTGACTTGAAAAACATGACATATCGTCGTTTGAGTTGAAGAACATGACACGTGGAAAACGAAAATTTTTTATTCAAATTTCGGTTGGTACCACTGACCGCGAATCTTAAAATGTCTCAAATCAATATAAACTGTATACAAAATTATTTAACCTATTTCTTTTTTGAATTGACATATTATGAAGCGAAACATTTGTTTTATAAAAGTTTCAAAAATTTGCCGCATTTTAAAATTAGCGGTCAGTGTTATCAACTGAAAATTGAAAATAAAATTTTATTTTTCGACGTGCCATGTTCTTCAACTCAAGCGACGATATGTCATGTTTTTCAAGTCAAATCCTAGGTATCATATTTTTCAACGCCAATCCGATGTATCATGTTTTTACACCCAGCAAGCGATTTTATAGTGCGAAGAAAATGAAATGGGCGCGCGTAGCGCGCAGAATTTGTACTAGTATTTTTTGAAACGACTCGATTATATTACTAAAACTTAACTCATAAATGAGAAATCTTGTGAATATTATTGAGTTGTCAACAAAGGCAACTTCAATCTATTCAAATAATTTTTTCATTATTTTTGTACCAAAAGAAACATAATTATATTTTCACTAACATTTCTATTTCAATAATAAATATTTCTTTTACTTTACTAATTTTTAATATGAAAACAATTAATGACAAGTAATAAATATTTAATTAGTACATTTTTTATTTGAGACACCGAAATATTTTTTCTTTAATCTCTTTTAAGAGTAAAAGTTAGAAATAAATATTTGAATTAAAAGAATTTTTTAATTTTAATTTGAGATACCGAAATATTTTTTTCTTTAATCTCTTTTAAGTGTAAAAGTTAGAAATAAATATTTGAATTAAAAATTTTTTTTAAACAATCATTATATTGCACTGGTGCATGCATTGAGATTTTATAGCCTGCAACTAGAGATAACATTATATTGCACTGATAAATGACTTACAGTCATATTGCATGAAATTTTAAAAAACAATTGTAGGTATAGCACGAATTTTTGAGTTAACATTATATTGCACGGAGATTTGAATATTTTATTGTTGCGAGCGTCGATTTAAATATATTTTTGAGGAAACTAATTTCTACTTAAAATAAATTCTTTTGAATTAAATTTTACGATATTTGGATGATTCGAATTTTTCAAAAAATGTTTTAATTAAAATTAGAATTTTTAAATTTAGTTGCACAGAAAAATGGCCAGTCTGACAGCTATAAAAATTTAATAAAAAAGCATTTAAATAATTTAGATAAAACAAATTTTTTGATTCACATTTGTTAAAAATGTGTGATTTTCTTGTATAAATAGATTAGTACGTAAACATATCAAATTTTGGCGATGGAGAAGGAGCTACTTTTAGTTTTTTTCATATTTAAAAAATAACTGTAAAAATACAAATTTTTTGGTTAAAGTACAAGTAGATTTTTGTAAAACTGAAGTTGGTGCTTACGATAGTTTTGCAAAAATTTATTTATGCAAGTAAATTAACACATTTTTAGGAAATATCAATCAAGAAATTTGTCTTATCTAAATTATTTAAATGCTTTTTTTTAATTTGATATTTAATTGAAAAATTTTCAAATTATCCAAATATGGTAAAATTTAATTCAGAAGAATGTATCTTAAGTAGAAATTAGTTTCATCAAAGATATAATGAAATATATAATGGGTCAGAACAGCTCAACTGTGTTAATAAATTTCATTGATTTTCTAAAATGTTGAAACTTTTATGAAAATCTGTAATTCACAACAAAACAAAAAAACACTTTTAACCGTTTTTTGAATTTTCAAATTTTTATTATTGTTTTTTGCATTAACAAAATATTACAACATTTTAAAAAATTCATAACTCAAAAGTCGTTTAGAATAAATTAATGAAATTTACACTGATTACATAAAACTCTCCAATTGCAATGAAACTCATAGGCAGTGTAGCCAGTACTGTCTTCTTGAAGACCAAAAAGAAAATTTGGTGTTTTCAATTTGGTTGTTGCAACCCTTTAAATAAAAAAACACAAAAAAAGTATAAGATGGATTACGTTTAATAAGTGAAAAATGGCATAACAATTTTAAAAATTGCGTTGGATTATATGTTTGTAAATCTTCTCGTACTGCGTGTTATTTAAAAAATGAAATTTGTTTACCTATGAATTTGGCACTTGCAAATAAAAATAAAGAAATGGATGAAGAAAATACGGAATATGATTTATTTGATAATAATTATGATTCTGATAAAAAAGATCCAACATATCGCTGTGATAAAATAGAACATTCTTTGAAAATTGAAAAAATAAATTCACTTCTTCTTGAGATTGGAGAACCACCATTAAAAAAAATGTAGAGAAAAAATATCAATACAATATGGTAAATGGAAATTTGATATAACGAATGGCCCATATCTAAAACATGTAGATTATATTAAGTTTCACGTCGCATAGCGTCAAATGCCAAAAAATTGCATATAGATAAAGGTTACGCATTTCAACCTGCAAAAAAAGCTGGTAAAATGATTCCAGATTCTACAATTCAAAAAGCAAAAAACTACTACTTGTCTGATCATGCAAGTAGATTGATGCCAGGTGTTAAAGATTGCGTAAGTTTAGGTTTTCAACCACTTAAGGAGGTTTTTAAATACTGTTTGTTTATGATATCGAAATCTTAATAAAAGTCTGAATATTTATCGTTTACATAAATCGTGGTCCGAAACCGACCTCCCCATGGTCCGAACCCCGCCCCCCTATTTTTTAAAATCAAATCATAAAGAAAGAGATTTTTTATATTTGGTAACTTGTCATCAAAAGAATACAATTTTGTAATAATTTTATTTTATTTATTTTAGAAAATTTTAACTCTTTTAAAACCTAAATAATAGTAATAATAGCATAAAAATGAAAATGGAAAAAAACGAAATAATAAAAACATAAAAAAAGTTAATCGATGTTATCTGCTTCACGATAATTGCAGACAGCTCACAGACGAGTCGTTCTTCGTGACAAGAGTTTTAAATTTGTTTTTTCTTGTTTTTGTCGTCGTTTCTCTTTCCTCTTCTTTGTCTTTTCTAGTTTTTCTTTAAGCTTCTGTTTACAATTTTCGTCTCTTTGTTTGGATTTTTCTTCTTTTGCATTTTCTTTTTCGGTAATTCTTTGTACCTCAGCATTGGATGTCAAAATTGATGTTCGGCCAGGTGGTCTACCTCTTCTTTTTAAGCTGCGTGGCGGAGCTTTCGGGAATAGCATAAGCGACTGTAGAGTTGAATCGAGATTTGAGTTTGATTCGGTCGATGTTGAAGCTTCTAATGGAATGATTTCTTCTTCTGGACGTTGATTTTCTTCCTCAACTCTTCCTCCTTTCTTATCAACATTCATTTCATTCAGAGTGTCATTTGGATTGGCTCGATCAGTCGGGGTGCTTGGCATGAAATCTTTTTCTTGAAAGATATCTGCATCAATTGGCTATATTCCTGTAGATCGGGAGCCAGATTTTATGTTGATTAAATTGAATGACGCGCCCTGAATTCATTCGCAAAAACATATCAAATTTGTTGTTAATTGCATCTTTGAAAGGTTTAAACACACCGACGTCTAGTGGCTGAAGGCGATGAGAGCAATGGGGCGGAAAGGATACAACATGAATTCCGTTGTCGCGACAAAACTGTAATGCTGTCAAAGAACAGTGGGATTCGTGGTTGTCTAAAAGAAGAAGAACAGGATGTTCACGGCTACAGCGAGTTAAGGCTTGAAAATTTTTTAAAAACTCGACAAACAGTTCTGAAGTTATCCAACCGCTGGGATTCGCTCCACCTTTTTGAGCCCTCGCTAAATTTTCACGTTCACCTAAGGTAATATGTCCAATATGTTTCTCATCGCGACGTGAAATTATTCTGACGGTTGGTGGCCAAAAGACTAAATTGCCATTTCACTAAATAACAATTTTTGCACAGTAAGAGGTTAGGTTCGGAACACTCAGTTGGTAAAACAGTTTTGCTGTGCGTGGTTTAGCGAAATGGCAATTTAGTCTTTTGGCCACCAAGCTGACTGCTTTGTGCACTGTTGATATAGCTGTTTCGTCAACGTTCTAAATATCGTTTGCTTCGAATTTCATGGCGTCCATTATTGTAAAATAATTAGAAAAGAAAGCAGCAACGTTAATTGGATTAAACGCACTAGCTTTGGCTGAACTAGTAGCCTCAGGTTTTCTTAAAGACAATTTTGGGTGCCAAGACATAAAATTGTAAAACCATACCAACCCGGCCATTTTGTCCCGAATCCAAGAAGATGGGTAGGAAGCTTTTAACGTTTTAGCATATTGATACGCCAATACTCGCGCGTCTATCGGGTTTAACCCGAAATAAATATCAGACAAGTGAAGCGGATGTTTTTCTAAAGCATCCTCCTGCTCTTCGTTAAGCACCTATGAGAACAGATATTAAAACGTGCTGAAAAAGAAAATTAATCTCTTCAAATGAAAGTACCTGCCGTTTTAAAGCCTTTTTCCGCTATCTTTAAATCGTCTGCATTTATTTCTGACGGCGTCTTATCTTGTTCGGGAGTTATATTTTTTTGATGAAAAAGTAATGTCGAACGTGGAATTTTAAAGTCACGTGCTGCTGCTCGAAGGGAAGATCCTGATGCCATGGCTGCAACTGCTCGACGCAAAATCTGAGGATCTTGTTTTGGCGTTTTTACGGGTGAACGATCGTCCCATTTCTAAAAAAGATCATGTGTAATCACTGTAAGATTTCATTAAATGACAGTTTGAATACGCTGTAGAAAGTGGATTAAGCGAATTGAGCGCGTGAGTGTTAATACTATATTTTCGGTTATGGTAGCAACTCTTTTGAAAATCATTTGTGCACAAAAACAAGGGAGGTCGGTTTCGGACCATCCCTTGGCGGTCGGTTTTGGACCACTGCGAATTTTTCAAAACAATTACTTGCCTTTCAGTTACAACGATATAATGATCTACATTTGATACCGCGTATTCAAGTCCAGACCATACACAATCAAAATAACCTACATTTGATTTTCTGAAGAAACAATTAAACGGTCTAAACTAAAGTTCCGTGGAGCTCAAAAATAAACTTCACACACGAAAAAACTTTGTATACTAGTTCCTGTTAAACTCACAATGTATTTTTGGTAAACTGACTACTAAAGTGGGGAAAAAGTGGTCACTAGACGAGATTTATAATTTAATAGAAGTTTTTATAATACTATATGATCTCTTTTTTTGCAATATTTAGTAGTCAAGTTATGAGAAACTCGCCTATGATATACGAAAGAAAGTAGATATAGAAAAAGTGAATGCCAAAATTTTTATTTTCTATATTCGAAAGAATATTTTCTTCGCGCCGCGTTTACAATTTAGTAGTCAAACGATCAAAACTGCACGCATACAAACGAGCACAGCTGTTCGTGTAGTCACACATAACCACTCAATCTCATATATATGCGTGCTCAAGTCAAATGGCTGCTGTCATTCCACCTGGTTCTCTTTTAATAATTTAATAATTCATTATACAGAGAAAAATGGATATTAAGAATCTTAATGCATTAGAAAATTAAAAAAGGATGCTAATGCATATCATCTAGATGTTGTGGTTTAACATCTCAGATGTTAAAAAGTATAATTTGTAAATGTGAGGTTATGTGTCAACAAGTCTTCCGTATTTTCGGTATTTTCCAATATCGATCTGTCGATATACTACTTTAATTTCAACACTGCAAGATATATTTCACAATTTTATTTCAGAGGATTTTTCTCAATTTCTCTATGTTTATATAATTATTTTTAATAACGGAGAAAATTGTAATTGCCGCATTAATGTGAATTTTTTTAATAATAATAAATTGAAATGTTTCTTTTAAATACATATAAAGAAAACTTATTCTGATTTCATAGTTTTTAACATAAAATAATTTAATTTATTTTTTTTATATATTTCACAATATATGCAAGAAATAAACTTTTAAGTTAATAAAAAATATTTATTCTAAATGTTAGCTATAAATTTCTACAAAGAATAAAAATTTAATCAAAAGGATAAATAATTTTACGAAATAATAATGATAATTCTGTCCATTTCAAAAATTGACCTTATTAATTTTAAATATAATTGATTTTATGAATTTTATTTAACAAACAAATATTATTTAATACAGCATTTAACAAATTTTCTCCTAAGTGTCAATACAATGTTTTGGATTAGTATATAAGAACAGTGACTTACTTTCTTGATATAAATTGTATATGCGTTCCGTCGATTAAAGAGTGCGTTACTTTATCAGTATGTTAGGCATTAGATTAGGTTGCGTTCAAATAAGTTATCAATCGTCATAGGTAAAATAGATTTCTACCTGACTTATTAGTATGAGATGGCGACAGTCTGCCCCTGTCACTGACATTCGACATTGTTTTTTAGTGAAATCATGAATTTTAAATTTTCATCAACTGACTACTAAATTTTAAAAGTCTGGTTCTGTTCCATGTTTTAATAGTCAGACTACGAAATATTGATACCGTCGCAGTTTTTCCCCACTTTAGTAGTCAATTTACTAAAAACACATAATGAGTTTATCACGAACTAGTATACAAAGTTTCTCCGTGCAGTTGTCAAAACACAGCACTGCACAAAATCGTAGCATTAAATAAAAGAAGTTGACAGCTCTCTGTATCCAAATGTTTGGTATTGTGAAAGCTTTCAATTCAAATACCGTCAACTACAGTTTCGGTGGCAGCACTAGTACACAGTAACATGGGGAGGTCGGAATGGGACCACCGGTCGGTTTCGGACCACCCTACCCTAAACATTTATTCAAACAAACACAAACATTTTCTAACTCGTGATATTTTTTTTAAAACATAAATTAAAAAATGTAAATTAACATTTTACTCGGGGGTTTTTGGGGTTGCTGATTACGAATCAGGTGTTACTTTTTCAAAATTAAAAATGGCGGATCTAATATGGCGGACAATTTTTTAAAAAGTGATTAAATTTGCTTGAAAATGGTTACTCGGGGGTTTTTGAGGTTGCTGATTACGAATCAGATGTTACTTTTTCAAAATTAAAAATGGCGGATCCAATATGGCAGACAATTTTGTTAAAAAGTAATTAAATTTGCTTGAAAATGGTTGCGTTAGTTACTGATGATTGAATTAGTCTAAAGAGAATCGACCAAGTCCACTTTTTGGATTTGATGCAGGACGTAAGGTTACTGCAATGGGAATCGTGAAAATCCACCCCTCCCATAAATTTATTATAAAATGTAAAAGCTGCAGGAAAAGGAATTTCTACTTTTCTTTTTTCTTCCTTGCTGTATCTTTTCACAACTTGTTTTACATTTTTTCTAAAAATTTCGAGAGGGACCCGCACTCTCCAAGCTTTGTCTTCCGAATTTTCATCCTCTGACTTTGACGTTTTTATTTTAGATTTAATATCTTCAAATTTGTTTCGAGACATTGCAGAAGCTATTGGTTCGATTTGGTCGTGTTGTCATGCAAATGACACAGAGCCTTCTAAATTCCGTTGTTCCTAAAAAATTATCTCAGTACCACTTGTACTTTGACAATTATTTTACAAGTCAAGATTTACTGATACATTTGAAAAAAATTGGTTTAAAAACAACAGGAACTGTAAGGCAAAATAGGCTCAATGTCAGAAATAACGTTCCAGCAAATTCTAAAAGAGGCACTTTGCAGTAACCTTACGTCCTGCATCAAATCCAAAAAGTGGACTTGGTCGATTCTCGTTAGACTAATTCAATCATCAGTAACTAACGCAACTGTTCTAAAAAATTCAGTTTTAGAAGGAGAAAAAGTTGGAACAAAGACTGTTGCATTGGCTATTGCTGATTATTATTTGAAAACGTCTGGTACCGCAAGTTTCAAATCCCATAAAATGCAAACCGTTGCCTCGAAAAAAAATTGTCACTATAATGCAAAGTTCAGCAAAAGGACACAAAAAATGTGCATTCAATGTGGCACATATCAGTGCCTCACATGTTTTCAATTAAACCCCGTATAGTGTCATAATTATATAAGCAGAGCAGAGTTAAAACTTAATAACCTTTATTTTAAAAAAATAAATAAAAAAAATTTTTTTAAAATAAAAAATAAATAAAAAAAATTGACTCTTTTACACGTTGACCTCCTTGTGGTAAGAGCTGGGCAACGTCAACAAAATTTTGTTGACGGCTAACAAACGTGGAGTAAACATATTAATCTGAAGTCGGATTCGTATTCAGCAACCCCAAAAACCCCCGAATAACCATTTTAAAGCAAATTTAATCACTTTTTAAATAAATTGTCCGCCATATTGGATCCGCCATTTTGAATTTTGAAAAAGTAACATCTAATTTGTAATCAGCGACCCCAAAAACCCCCGAGTAACCATTTTCAAGCAAATTTAATAACTTTTTAAAAAAATTGTCCGCCATATTAGATCCGCCATTTTTAATTTTGAAAAAGTAACATCTGATTCGTAATGAGCGACCCTAAAAACCCCCGAGTAACCAGTTTCAAGCAAATTTATTCACTTTTTAAAAAATTGTCCGCCATATTGGATCCGCCATTTTTAATTTTGAAAAAGTAACATCTAATTTGTAATCAGCGACCCCAAAAACCCCCGAGTAACCATTTTCCAGTAAATTTAATCACTTTTTAAAAAAATTGCCAAAAATTTTTTTTCCGACCTTTTTAATTTTGGAAAAATGGCCATTTTCATGTCCGCCATCTTGAATGTTTTAAAACTCATTAAGAATTTTTTTAGCTAAGGTTTCGAGGACACGATATTTTAGGATTTGGAGACGATATTCTTTACTTTTCCATGTTAAAATATTAATCGAAAATTTTTGTTGTTGTAAAACTCTTAAAGGGACTGAAAGAAAAATTTTCTAGTTTACCTGAAAATGACCCTTTACGATTGTCTATTCTCACTATTGCTCCCAAGTGTTGGTCCATTCGAAAAACTGAAAAACACTTCTTATAGAATTGCCCAACAATCCAAGGAATTAAAAAAGACCGCAGGAGTTTTAGGTACACCACCTCCAAAAATGGGTAAAAGTTTACCTGAAAGTACTGTAGGAGCAGTTAAAGATTTCTATGAGAGTGAAGTAAATAGTAGGATTATAGCAAATAAAAAAGATATCGTAAGCGTAAGAATTGATGGTCAAAAACAGAGTGTACAGAAACGATTGTTACTTTCTGATATAAAAGTACTCCATAGTCAATTCAGAGAAGAGAATCCCGAAATCCATATTGGATTAAGTAAATTCGCGTATTTGAGACCAAAATGGTGTGTACTTGCTGGTGCAAATGGGACACATAGCGTATGTGTATGTGTTATTCACGAGAATTTTAAATTAATGTTTGACGCTCTTGATTTCAAAAGTTTAACAAACAATTTAGAGAGCCCCCTACTAAATTACACTGATTGCTTAAACTTTATTACTTGTCAAAACGCATCACCGCTTTCTTACTGAAATGAATGCGAGAACTGTCCAAAAATTGAAATTTTTTCTTATTACGTAATGAAAGTTCTAAAAGAAAACCAAATATCTCAAATCATTTATAGCAAGTGGCAGTCTACTGACAGGTGCACGCTTAATAAAGAATGTCTTTCTGCTGAAGATTTCGATGATGAATTATCTGATCAGTTGCAAAAATTACTAACTCATCATTTTATTGCTAAGAACCAATCAGAATTTTTATTCCACTGAAAAAATAATCTAAGTGATGAGGAGGTTTTAGTACAGTGTGATTTTTCTGAAAATTATGCATATGTTGTACAAAATGCTGCTCAAGCATTCCACTATAATAATGATCAATGTACAGTACATCCTGTAGTAGTATACTATAAATCTGAGAATAAAATTAAGCACTCTAGTTTTATTCTTTTATCTATTGAGTCGAAGAACGTAACGTTAAAACCTTAACGAAAATAAGAAGGTGATTATCAGAGTCCGTTCAAATTTCTTCTCTTTTTAACTACTACCATTCGAAAGATCGTCAAAAAAGGAGTCCGAAAATATTCTTGTCAGAACATTAAGGGCGGCGGAAAGAGTCAAAAAGTTGAATTAAATTAGTAATTTTAAGTTTTTCAAAGTTTAACGATCGTTTTACTAGTCTACATTAAAATTTGTTCCCTTTTTAACTATTACCATTCGAAAGAGCGTCAAAAAAGGAGTCAGAAAATATTCTTGTCAGAACATTAAGGGCGGCGGAAAGGGTCAAAAAGTTGAATTGAAATAGTAATTTCAATTTTTTAAAAGTTTAACGATCGTTTTACTAGTCTACATTAAAATTTGTTCCCTTTTTAACTACTACCATTCGAAAGAGCGTCAAAAAAGGAGTCAGAAAATATTCTTGTCAGAACATTAAGGGCGGCGGAAAGGGTCAAAAAGTTGAATTGAATTAGTAATTACAATTTTTTCAAAGTTTAACGATCGTTTTACTAGTCTAAATTAAAATTTGTTTCCTTTTTAACTACTACCATTCAAAAGATCGTCAAAAAAGGAGTCCGAAAATATTCTTGTCAGAACAATAAGGGCGGCAGAAAGGGTCAAAAAGTTGAATTAAATTAGTAATTTTAAGTTTTTCAAAGTTTAACGATCGTTTTACTAGTCTACATTAAAATTTGTTCCCTTTTTAACTACTACCATTCGAAAGAGCGTCAAAAAAGGAGTCAGAAAATATTCTTGTCAGAACATTAAGGGCGGCGGAAAGGGTCAAAAAGTTGAATTGAAATAGTAATTTCAATTTTTTAAAAGTTTAACGATCGTTTTACTAGTCTACATTAAAATTTGTTCCCTTTTTAACTACTACCATTCGAAAGAGCGTCAAAAAAGGAGTCAGAAAATATTCTTGTCAGAACATTAAGGGCGGCGGAAAGGGTCAAAAAGTTGAAATGAAATAGTAATTTCAATTTTTTAAAAGTTTAACGATCGTTTTACTAGTCTACATTAAAATTTGTTCCCTTTTTAACTACTACCATTCTGTCTACAAATCTTGATAGAGCATTGTTTTTGTCCAGTATTGGCTACAGACAGAACAAGCAGCCCATCTTTTGTTTGAGTCTAAATAATAACCATTACAGTAGAGACAAGGTGCACGAACCATTTTACAATCGCTAGTTCATGATTTTTATTCAGTCTTGATTTAAGTAGTTTTCTTAACTTTTCTTATTTCTTTTGCTTAATTTGTGAACCCCGTCTTACCCCACTATCACCTACTCTATCTTGCCCTCACCTACGAAATTGAAGAAAAATATTAATTACTACAATTTACGATTCAACAAAAAAAAATTCGTCTCGGTGCAGTATTTTGTAAAAAATAATCGCGATTGGTTAACTCGTTTGTTAAATAAGGCCGGTTCCTTCTCTTGCCTTACCTTCCCCTATTCGTGTGAATATAATAAAGAAGTTAAATTTAAAAAAATATTTAACCATTTTTAAAATTATTATTCACATGTAATGAAACCCTTTGAATATAAGGGAGTTGGAGGTAAAGGTTTTCCCCTTTCTGTTTTTACATTAATTTTGCCAGGGAATTATTTTATTAACGATTGAAACTGAAGTAATTTGATGTTGAGTCATTTCGTTAGTTCAGCCGCAGCCACTACCAAAAATTGATACCACCTCCTTGACCACTGACACATAGATCAACTTGTCTGTGTGCTCGCCGTCATATTGTCTCTCACTTTAGCCAAAAGTGCAATTTTTTAACTTTGTTTTTGAATACTTATTTCAAAAATTACTTGCGAATTTCAAAAATATTCAACTTTTTTCAAAAATTTTGGTTTTTATTGTTTTTTATCATTTTTTGAGAATTAACAGCCATATTTGCGTCCGCCAACTTGAACAAAAATTATTAGCCTCAGGTTTTTGTTGTTAAGGATCCATGGACACGATATTTTTATCTTTTAAAAGTATTCCCTTTTTTACCGGTGAAAATATAATGGAGAAGGAATTTTGTTTTCAAAACATCGTGTTGTTTTAGAAAACATTGTTTATAACTTTTTTCAATTTTGTTATAAAAAAATTGTAACCTCAGTATCCGAAAGAGCGATAAATTTTCCATTAAAGATGTTATATGCTTATTTTTTCTGATGTAATGGTAATGGTGAAACGCGTTTTATCTTAAGATTTAATACATTACAATTGTGTAAAATAAACACACACATACATCAGGACATTTGCTTAGAATTTCTAAATCTACATCATATTTAGTACTTTTGTTAATAAATTATTCTTGTTATTTTATATTTTATTTATTTAAAAAATATATTATTGACAATAAGAATAAGAACTAAAGCAGAATTGTCGACAACTCCCAAATAGACTTTTTATTTAAAAACGTATTGAGAGAAACTCACCGCCAAGTGGATATTGAAATGTAAAAATGATAATTGAGAACAATTGATGAACAATACAAAATTAAATAAAGGAACATGTTGAATTAGAGTAGATGAAAGAATTAAATTTATTCGAGAAACAGTCGAGGAAACACTATTTTATAATAACACAGCATATAGTAGATTTAAGTTTCAATGTTTACTGTAATTAATTAATTACAATTTTGAAATTAAGTAAGATATTTATAATATTATTAATAATAATATTAATTAAATAAAATTATAATAATATGAAAGTAATAAAAATAATAATAAAGAAAATAATAATAAAGAAAATAATTAATTAATGAATAAATTTTGTGAAGATTTTGTAAGATTAATTTTTCAAAACTTAATACTTTGTAAATTAATTAGAATCTAATTAATGCAAATATAATTTAAAGAACATCAATTCCTTTTTGTGGATTCATAAACACATGTACTTTTTGAGACAAGCAAATATTTTTGTTTGACTCCAATAAAATGATTTGGTTGAATCAAACAAATTTGTTTGTTGTGTCAATCAAATTGTATTCAACTAAATAATATTCTCTATTCAAAACACTAATTTCTTTAAATGAAACAAACACCTTCAAATAAAAACATTCTTTTGGATAACCAAACAAATTTTACGTATTTATTAGAATGAACCAAATTTTTATTTAAATAAACGAAATTGTTTTATTGTAACAAATAAAATAGGTTAACTAAACTGTTTGGTTAAGTGAAATAAACTTTTTCTCAAGTTTTCGTCAAAATTAAAATTCCAACCCCCTCGTAGGAGGTATTAAGGGGGTTTTAAGGGGTTAAGGGAGGGAAGTATTTGTTTTTAGATGACTTTTTCGGATTCAGCGACCCAAAAAACGTAGGAATAGACATCCTACTCGACTTTTTCTTGTATCTGAAATTGCAACCCCGGTGACTGGGTAGGAGGGGGTGGTAGCGGGAAAATGGGCAAGCACAAAAATTTTTCATGTTCATATTCGGTTTCAGCGACCCCAAAAACGTAGGGGTAGGGGGTTCCCAGCTTAAAATCCCCGTACAGGATCCTTAAAGGATCCTCTCGGGATCCTGTACAGGTCCTGTGCAGGATTCCATACAGGATCCCGTACGGGATTTTGGGACAGGGTTCCTGTGCAGGTTCCGATACACTCTGAAAAAAGTTTAATCAAAACAACCAACTGAAAGCTTCACAAGAACTTATTGGAAATTGTCTTCTCACAATGGTATACAAATGAAATATGAAGTAATTCTTATAATGAACACAATGCAATCTATTTAACCAACACTTACAATTCTGTTTCTTCGATTTACCGATTTAGCTAATGAATTTGACGCGAACGCAGATTTTTCCAGACCGCTATTTTTAAATTCACACACGTACTTTTTTAGACAAGCAAATATTTTTGTTTGACTCAAATAAAATTATTTGGTTGAATCAAACAAATTTGTTTGTTGTGTCAAACAAATTGTATTCAACTAAATAATATTCTCTATTCAAAACACTAATTTCTTTAAATGAAACAAACACCTTCAAATAAAAAATTTCTTTTGGATAACCAAACAAATTTTACGTATTTATTAGAATGAACCAAATTTTTATTTAAATAAACGAAATTGTTTGGTTAAGTGAAATAAACTTTTTCTCTGAGTGAACAGCACGAAGCTTGATCGAGCTATTTCAAAATGAGACTAATGTGCTCGAGAGTAGTTCCAGTCGAGAGGAGAAGTATAAGAAATAGTACAATTTCAAGAAAAAATAAATTAACAAACAATTTTTAAAATAAAAATTAACTTACCTTTCAAAACGCAAGTGTGATGCACATAACTTTGAATACAAAAATTATTAAATATTAATATAAAAGATAATAAATACGCACTTGATAAACAAGTAAAAACACTCAATTAGCAATTACATGTTATTTCTTACCGTTTAGTTGTAAAAATTACATTTTGCGACAAATTGAAGAATTGAACCATTTGAAGAAGAAGAAATTAACAATTCAATGTGTCTTTTAACCCCATTCAATTTTTTCAAAGTTTAACGATCGTTTTACTAGTCTAAATTAAAATTTGTTCCCTTTTTAACTACTACTATTCGAAAGAGCGTCAAAAAAGGAGTCAGAAAATATTCTAGTCAGAAAATTAAGGCCATTTGAATGGGGTTAAAAGACACATTGAATTGTTAATTTCTTCTTCTTCAAATGGTAAATAACATTTTTTAGGGTCTATTAATATTGGTTACATTGTTGATCTAGCTTTCAAGAAAGTGTCAACGAATTTGTCGCAAAATGTAATTTTTACAACTATACGGTAAGAAATAACATGTAATTGCTAATTGAGTGTTTTTATTTGTTTATCAAATGCGTATTTATTATCTTTTATATTAATATTTAATAATTTTTGTATTCAAAGTTATGTGCATCACACTTGCGTTTTGAAAGGTAAGTTAATTTTTATTTTAAAAATTGTTTGTTAATTTATTTTTTCTTGAAATTGTACTATTTCTTATACTTCTCCTCTCGACTGGAACTACTCTCGAGCACATTAGTCTCATTTTGAAATAGCTCGATCAAGCTTCGTGCTGTTCACTCAGAGAAAAAGTTTATTTCACTTAACCAAACAATTTCGTTTATTTAAATAAAAATTTGGTTCATTCTAATAAATACGTAAAATTTGTTTGGTTATCCAAAAGAAATTTTTTATTTGAAGGTGTTTGTTTCATTTAAAGAAATTAGTGTTTTGAATAGAGAATATTATTTAGTTGAATACAATTTGTTTGACACAACAAACAAATTTGTTTGATTCAACCAAATAATTTTATTTGAGTCAAACAAAAATATTTGCTTGTCTAAAAAAGTACGTGTGTGAATTTAAAAATAGCGGTCTGGAAAAATCTGCGTTCGCGTCAAATTCATTAGCTAAATCGGTAAATCGAAGAAACAGAATTGTAAGTGTTGGTTAAATAGATTGCATTGTGTTCATTATAAGAATTACTTCATATTTCATTTGTATACCATTGTGAGAAGACAATTTCCAATAAGTTCTTGTGAAGCTTTCAGTTGGTTGTTTTGATTAAACTTTTTTCAGAGTGTATCGGAACCTGCACAGGAACCCTGTCCCAAAATCCCGTACGGGATCCTGTATGGAATCCTGCACAGGACCTGTACAGGATCCCGAGAGGATCCTTTAAGGATCCTGTACGGGGATTTTAAGCTGGGAACCCCCTACCCCTACGTTTTTGGGGTCGCTGAAACCGAATATGAACATGAAAAATTTTTGTGCTTGCCCATTTTCCCGCTACCACCCCCTCCTACCCAGTCACCGGGGTTGCAATTTCAGATACAAGAAAAAGTCGAGTAGGATGTCTATTCCTACGTTTTTTGGGTCGCTGAATCCGAAAAAGTCATCTAAAAACAAATACTTCCCCCCCTTAACCCCTTAAAACCCCCTTAATACCTCCTACGAGGGGGTTGGAATTTTAATTTTGACGAAAACTTGAGAAAAAGTTTATTTCACTTAACCAAACAGTTTAGTTAACCTATTTTATTTGTTACAATAAAACAATTTCGTTTATTTAAATAAAAATTTGGTTCATTCTAATAAATACGTAAAATTTGTTTGGTTATCCAAAAGAATGTTTTTATTTGAAGGTGTTTGTTTCATTTAAAGAAATTAGTGTTTTGAATAGAGAATATTATTTAGTTGAATACAATTTGATTGACACAACAAACAAATTTGTTTGATTCAACCAAATCATTTTATTGGAGTCAAACAAAAATATTTGCTTGTCTCAAAAAGTACATGTGTTTATGAATCCACAAAAAGGAATTGATGTTCTTTAAATTATATTTGCATTAATTAGATTCTAATTAATTTACAAAGTATTAAGTTTTGAAAAATTAATCTTACAAAATCTTCACAAAATTTATTCATTAATTAATTATTTTCTTTATTATTATTTTCTTTATTATTATTTTTATTACTTTCATATTATTATAATTTTATTTAATTAATATTATTATTAATAATATTATAAATATCTTACTTAATTTCAAAATTGTAATTAATTAATTACAGTAAACATTGAAACTTAAATCTACTATATGCTGTGTTATTATAAAATAGTGTTTCCTCGACTGTTTCTCGAATAAATTTAATTCTTTCATCTACTCTAATTCAACATGTTCCTTTATTTAATTTTGTATTGTTCATCAATTGTTCTCAATTATCATTTTTACATTTCAATATCCACTTGGCGGTGAGTTTCTCTCAATACGTTTTTAAATAAAAAGTCTATTTGGGAGTTGTCGACAATTCTGCTTTAGTTCTTATTCTTATTGTCAATAATATATTTTTTAAATAAATAAAATATAAAATAACAAGAATAATTTATTAACAAAAGTACTAAATATGATGTAGATTTAGAAATTCTAAGCAAATGTCCTGATGTATGTGTGTGTTTATTTTACACAATTGTAATGTATTAAATCTTAAGATAAAACGCGTTTCACCATTACCATTACATCAGAAAAAATAAGCATATAACATCTTTAATGGAAAATTTATCGCTCTTTCGGATACTGAGGTTACAATTTTTTTATAACAAAATTGAAAAAAGTTATAAACAATGTTTTCTAAAACAACACGATGTTTTGAAAACAAAATTCCTTCTCCATTATATTTTCACCGGTAAAAAAGGGAATACTTTTAAAAGATAAAAATATCGTGTCCATGGATCCTTAACAACAAAAACCTGAGGCTAATAATTTTTGTTCAAGTTGGCGGACGCAAATATGGCTGTTAATTCTCAAAAAATGATAAAAAACAATAAAAACCAAAATTTTTGAAAAAAGTTGAATATTTTTGAAATTCGCAAGTAATTTTTGAAATAAGTATTCAAAAACAAAGTTAAAAAATTGCACTTTTGGCTAAAGTGAGAGACAATATGACGGCGAGCACACAGACAAGTTGATCTATGTGTCAGTGGTCAAGGAGGTGGTATCAATTTTTGGTAGTGGCTGCGGCTGAACTAACGAAATGACTCAACATCAAATTACTTCAGTTTCAATCGTTAATAAAATAATTCCCTGGCAAAATTAATGTAAAAACAGAAAGGGGAAAACCTTTACCTCCAACTCCCTTATATTCAAAGGGTTTCATTACATGTGAATAATAATTTTAAAAATGGTTAAATATTTTTTTAAATTTAACTTCTTTATTATATTCACACGAATAGGGGAAGGTAAGGCAAGAGAAGGAACCGGCCTTATTTAACAAACGAGTTAACCAATCGCGATTATTTTTTACAAAATACTGCACCGAGACGAATTTTTTTTTGTTGAATCGTAAATTGTAGTAATTAATATTTTTCTTCAATTTCGTAGGTGAGGGCAAGATAGAGTAGGTGATAGTGGGGTAAGACGGGGTTCACAAATTAAGCAAAAGAAATAAGAAAAGTTAAGAAAACTACTTAAATCAAGACTGAATAAAAATCATGAACTAGCGATTGTAAAATGGTTCGTGCACCTTGTCTCTACTGTAATGGTTATTATTTAGACTCAAACAAAAGATGGGCTGCTTGTTCTGTCTGTAGCCAATACTGGACAAAAACAATGCTCTATCAAGATTTGTAGACAGAATGGTAGTAGTTAAAAAGGGAACAAATTTTAATGTAGACTAGTAAAACGATCGTTAAACTTTTAAAAAATTGAAATTACTATTTCAATTCAACTTTTTGACCCTTTCCGCCGCCCTTAATGTTCTGACAAGAATATTTTCTGACTCCTTTTTTGACGCTCTTTCGAATGGTAGTAGTTAAAAAGGGAACAAATTTTAATGTAGACTAGTAAAACGATCGTTAAACTTTTAAAAAATTGAAATTACTATTTCAATTCAACTTTTTGACCCTTTCCGCCGCCCTTAATGTTCTGACAAGAATATTTTCTGACTCCTTTTTTGACGCTCTTTCGAATGGTAGTAGTTAAAAAGGGAACAAATTTTAATGTAGACTAGTAAAACGATCGTTAAACTTTGAAAAACTTAAAATTACTAATTTAATTCAACTTTTTGACCCTTTCTGCCGCCCTTATTGTTCTGACAAGAATATTTTCGGACTCCTTTTTTGACGCTCTTTCGAATGGTAGTAGTTAAAAAGAGAAGAAATTTGAACAGACTCTGATAATCACCTTCTTATTTTTGTCAAGGTTTTAACGTTACGTTCTTCAACTCAATCTTTTATCTGACTCTACAACGCACGATATAAGTGCTGTGTACATCATGCAGGAAATGGTATTGCCTGAGATAAAGAAACTGTGCCCAAAAGTAAAAAAAATTACTTATGCTACTGATGGTGCTAAGCAACATTGTAAAAACAAATTTCAAATGATGAATTTAATGCATCGTGCACAGGACTTTAGCCTTGAAGCAGAATGGTTTTGTCATGCAACTGCACATGGCAAAGGTGCTTGTGATGGCGTTGGTTCTATTTTGAAAAGAGAAGCTACACGTGCCAGCCTACAAGCTGAATCATCAAAAGCCATTTTAAATTCGCAAGATTTATACTAATGGGCACAAAATAAATTTGTTAACATGAAAATTTTGTATTACAGCAAACAAATGCATTGCAAGATTCAAAAGAAACTTGGAAAAAGATTTTCAAAGGCTCTAAGCGTATATAATTCAATATTCAATTTTGAAATAGAAAGATTTTCAACCAGCCCTTTTCAGGGCTAATACATGGCTTCCAACTCTAAAAAAGCAATTAACATATAATCAGCCCTTTTCAGGTCTAATTAATGGATTCCAACATTAAAAAGGAATTCCGATTTCAATCAGCCCTTTTCAGGGCTAATCAATGAATCGTAATCAGCGACCCTGAAAACCCCCGAGTAAGAAGTTTCAGGTAAATCGAATGAATTTTTTTAAATTCGACCGCCATATTGAATCCGCCATTTTGAATTTTTAAAATCTGACTTCAGATTCGTAATCAGCGACCCTGAAAACCTCCAAGTAGGAACTTTCAGGTAAATCGAATACATTTTTCAAAATTCGACCGCCATATTGGATCCGCCATTTTAAATTTTTTAAATCTGACTTCAGATTCGTAATCATCAACCTCAAAAACCTAGGCAAGCAGTATTACTTACTTTTTTCCATTGGTTTGTTTCTTGAAATCAGAAGATTTTCGAAACAAAATTTTATTTTTAATCACTTTAGGCGCCGTATTTGTTCCGCCATATTGTTTTGTGCAAAAGACCAGATTGCTTAATGTAGGTTATTTTTTAAATAATTTGTTTATAAATAAAAATTTAATAATTGTCTTAAAATTAAGTACAAACCTTGGGTTCCTTAATTTAAATATACATAAATTTTAAAAAATAAGGCTCATAAAAAACGAACCGTTACACGGAGAAACTTTGTATACTAGTTTTCGTTAAACACACTATGTGTTTTTAGTAAATTGACTACTAAAGTGGGGAAAAACTGCTACGGTATTAATATTTCGTAGTCTGAGTATTAAAACCCGGAAAGAGAGTTTGAAAATTTAGTAGTCAGTTGATCAAAGTCTAAAATTCATGATTTCACTAAAAAACATTGTCGATTGTCAGTGTCACGCATATATATAGAATGTCGCATACTAATGAGTAAGGTGGAAATCTATTTAACCTATGTCTATTAATAACTTAATTTTAACCCAACCTTATTAATCTAATCACCTAATACACAGATAAAGTAACGCACACTTTAATCGACTGAACGCATATACAATTTATATTGAGAAAATAAGAAAAAAAACCACTTAGAAAAATAATTGAGTGCTTCGGAAAGGTGAAAACTTCAGCTTTTCAACGTACATGGTTTGAGAACGATTGCATTAGCCGTTTTAGAGAAAAATCAATTTAAAGAGACTGCTTTTTCTGCATTTTTTGAATTGTGCCAAAATTCAAATGCAAAAAAACCACTTAAAAAAATAATTGAGTGCTTTAGAAAGGGGAAAACTTCAGCTTTTTAACGCACGTGGTTTGAGAACGATTGTATTAGCCGTTTTTGAGAAAAATCAATTTAAAGAGACTCCTTTTTTTGCATTTTTTTAATGTTTGCTAAAATTCAAATGCAAAAAAACCACTTAAAAAAATAATTGAGTGCTTTAGAAAGGGGAAAACTTCAGCATTTCAACGCACGTGGTTTGAGAACGATTGCATTAGCCGTTTTTGAGAAAAATCAATTTAAAGAGACTCCTTTTTTTGCATTTTTTGAATTTTTGCCAAAATTCAAATGCAAAAAAACCACTTAAAAAATAATTGAGTGCTTTGGAAAGGGGAAAACTTCAGCATTTCAACGCACGTGGTTTGAGAACGATTGTATTAGCCGTTTTAGAGAAAAATCAATTTAAAGAGACTCCTTTTTTTGCATCTTTTGAATTTTTGACAAAATTCAAATGCAAAAAAACCACTTAGAAAAATAATTAAGTGCTTTGGAAAGGTAAAAACTTCAGATTTTTAACGCACGTGGTTTGAGAACGATTGCATTAGCCGTTTTTGAGAAAAATCAATTTAAAGAGACTCCTTTTTTTGTATTTTTTGAATGTTTGCCAAAATTCAAATTCAAAAAAACCACTTAGAAAAATAATTGAGTGCTTTGGAAAGGTGAAAACTTCAGCTTTTTAACGCACGTGGTTTGAGAACGATTGTATTAGCCGTTTTAGAGAAAAATCAATTTAAAGAGACTCCTTTTTTTGCATTTTTTGAATGTTTGCCAAAATTCAAATGCAAAAAAACCACTTAGAAAAATAATTGAGTGCTTTGGAAAGGTGAAAACTTCAGCTTTTTAACGCACGTGGTTTGAGAACGATTGTATTAGCCGTTTTTGAGAAAAATCAATTTAAAGAGACTCCTTTTTTTGCATTTTTTTAATGTTTGCTAAAATTCAAATGCAAAAAAACCACTTAAAAAAATAATTGAGTGCTTTAGAAAGGGGAAAACTTCAGCATTTCAACGCACGTGGTTTGAGAACGATTGTATTAGCCGTTTTAGAGAAAAATCAATTTAAAGAGACTCCTTTTTCTGCATTTTTTGAATTTTTGCCAAAATTCAAATGGATTGAGAATTACTTTTTTACCGAACGATAACTTAAATACTCTAACCACGGATAAGACTTAGAACACGCTTTAGAACAATTTTCGAATTCTGATACTGATGAACAACCATCTGCTATTTCAGTTAATCCTCCTGTTGTAAATGAAATTATTTCAACTTTTTTGACCTGTGTAATTTGCAATATTCCATTAGAACCAGACCTATCAACTAATTGCACAAAATGTAGTTTGCAAATACACATAAATTGTGCAGTTCTAGATTTAAGTACTGAAAATAGCCTAATATGTTCTTTGTGTATTAGAGGTCAAAACTTAGTTGATGTTCAAAATGATTGTTTTGAAAAGCAACAAATCGAAGCTAAAAAAATGGTAACTTTTTCTGCACAGAATTTTCCAGTTTGGAGTGTAGGTGACTGTATTACATTAGCTGTTTCTGCAGTAGATCGAGGACCACTTGATTATAATAATATTTTAGGGGTTATTACTATTGTCCAAATGATGTTTATCAAATTGGCACAAAAGATGGTTTACTTAAGGGTTGGTTTCCTCGAACCGAAATTCAAAAGTCATCAACTGCTGCAATGAAAATTAGTGACGTGTTACAATCTACTTCAATTACTCTAAGAGAAGCTTTAGCAAAGCAATCAATTAATGGTGGGCAAGGGTTTAAAAAATGTAACTGTAGGGCTTCGCAATATCAGTGTAAAAAAGAAAGATGCATTTGCTATAAATCAGGCACATTGTGCAATTCTCGTTTTCATCAAAGCTTGCCTTGTTGTAATAAATAACACAATTCCAAGTAAAAAAGTTAACTTAAACTGTTGTATGTATTTGTTTTGACATCTCATTTATTTTAGTTCAAACATGTATAAATATATATTACAATAAAATAATAAATGAGAAAGTGAAATATTTCTTTAATCTTACATGCATTGGATGATGTTTATTTTCTATTCGCCTAAAACGAATTAGGCGATTAGACAACTGCCTAGCCAGTTAGCTAAATGACGAATTTTGTTAGGCCAGTAGACAAATATAAATAATTTCCAAGCATATTTGTCTACTGGCCGCCACTTAGCTAATCGCCTAGGCGTTTAGCTAATTGGCTGATTCTTCTATTTGCCTACGACATATATATATATATATATATATATATATATATATATATATATATATATCTACCTATATTACAAAAAGATATCGCCGCCGCCGCTGTTTCAAAATTCCATGGTATATTTAACATAACTTCCTGTCAAAGACGAAAATAACCTCAAAATTAGGTGAAAGATCATCAATGTGAAGTTGGCCACAAATGGCTATAGTATGTTTAAGATAACTTCCTGTCAAAGACGAACATAACCTCAAAATTAGGTGAAAGATCATCACTCTGAAGTTGGCCACAAATGGCTATAGTATGTTTAAGATAACTTCCTGTCAAAGACGAACATAACCTCAAAAAAGAACAAACATAACTTCAACATTAGGTCTCAAGCTATATGCGGCCAACTTCAGAGGACAAACATAACCTCAAAATTAGGTCTAAAGGTTAAATGTCCTCTCCCCTCTACACATTCCAAGGTACAGGGCTTACAGGGGACAAAAGGAGAACATAACCTCAAAATTTGGTTCGAAGCTCATATGCGGTCAACTTCAGAGAACAAAAGGAGAACATAACCTCAAAATTAGGTCTTATGATCATGTGTGAACAACTTCAGAGGACTATGAGCGAACATAATTTGATTTCTGAAAAAACAACCCTGTTAATATGAATGTATTTAAAATTTTTTATAGATTGGTTTTTAGCCAAATTCTTTGAAATTTAAATAAGTTCATTCAATTTATTATTCTTTTATATTTACATTATTTTCAATGAATTTGTTACCAAGATGTACCACGAGGAGGTATAATAGACTTTAAAAAAATTAAAGTTTATTATAAACCAATCTAACATCTTACCTAAATTAAATAGTATATAATAAAATTTTAAAAAATGTTTATACAATGGTAATGGCTCTTCATTAATTTGTTGTAATATAAAATTATTTAATAAAGAATAATTAAATGTTAAATATAAATATAAAAATGTTGTTTGGTAGATAAAAATTTCATCCAGTAATTAAAAAATTTTTATCTACCAAACATTTGTTGTATTTCATTTATTGTATTCACTTTTATTACTAGATACAATATTTAATTACTGGATGATTTTGGTTTCCGAGAAATTGTTTCTCCTCCTAATATTAATTTATACAATGGTAATGGCTCTTTATTAATTTGTTGTATTTCATTTATTGTATTGACTTTTAGAGAAATTGTTGAATCATCTATAATATTTTGAAAAAATTAAGAATATTGTGTTATGTAACATTATTTAGATTAAATTCAATAAATTCAAAATAAATAATTAATAATTATAATTAATAACTAACTTTTTAATTAATGTTATTCAAACCATTTAACTTTTTATAATAAATTTTTAGTCTAGGTGAGATGCAAGATTGGTTTGTAATAAACTGTAAAGCTTATTACACCTCCCCGTGGTGCATCTTGGAAACAAATTCTTAAAGAAAATGTTTAGATTTTTCATAAAGAATTTGGCTGAAAACCAATCAATAAATACTTCAAAACTTTATTATGTTATTAATTAATTTTCTATTTTCAGATTCAGAAATTTAAAGATTACAAGATGAAATATACAGGTTTACTAAAACCAATATCTAAAATAGGGGGTTGGCGCGCGAAGCGCGCAGGGGGGCGGAGCCCCCCTAGTATATATATATATATATATATATATATAAACATCTTGTTCAAATTTAAAAAACTTGTTCAAACATAACCTCACATATGAAGATTATATAGTTCTTGACATCTGAAATATTAAGCAATAACACAATGATGATAAACATTAGCATCTTTTTTCAATATTTAGTATTTTAAGATTTTTATTATTCACTTTTCTTCGTATAATTAATTATTAATTTACTGAAAAAGAATCAGGTGAATTGACGGCGGCAATTTAACTCGACACATATGTTTAGGAGATTGAGTGTTTATGTGTGACTACACGAACAGCGTTGCTCGTTTTTATGCGTTTAGTTTTGATCGCTTTAGTACTAAATTGTAAACGCGGCGCGAAGAAAATATCATTTTTACGAATATAGAAAATGAAATTTTGACATTCACTTTTTCTATACTAACTTATTTTTCGTATATCGTAAGCGAAATTTTCTCAATTTGACTACTAATTGTTGAAGAAATAGAAATCATATAATATTATAGAAATTTCTATTAAATTATAAATCTCGTCTAGTGACCACTTTTTCCCCACTTTAGTAGTCAGTTTAATGAAAATACATTGTGCGTTTCACAAAAAATAGTATACAAAGTTTTTCCGTGTATAAGATAATAATTGAATTGAAATGAACACAGAGAGAATAGTATATTGTACAACGAGTGGAGAAAAAGGGCGATTTCTCGCGAGCTGAAGTTTGCTGCTCGAGCGTAGCGAGTGCAGCAATCAAGTGAGCGAAAATCGTTTTCCTCCACGAATTGTACACAATACTTTGTCCAACAACTGAAAACTTATTTTATTTATCTCAATGTTTATTTATAAGATTTTTGTGCAAACTAACATTACCTATTTGGATATGCCACGTTACTTACGTAAATTGCGTACCTTGCGTAAATTATGTAAGTCATACCCTTAGTTTAGTTACGTAAGTTAAATTAATATTAACAATTTAAAAGGAGAACACAAATAACTTTATTTTTCTTTCAGTCATCAAACTCATTTCTCCACTGGCCAAATCCACCAGTAGAGGAAAGTCGTACTTTCCTCCACTGGCCAACCACCAGTGTTATGTTATGTTGAAATTCTTGATATTTGATACAATTATAGAGGAGAGGGTCCCAAGGAGGTCAGGGCCCTAAGGTGGTCACCCTAAGAAAATTTTTGTATATTAGTTAGTATCTTCGAATGTTTTTTGTTATTGTTATTATTTGAGAAGACAAAGATTTTAGTAAAGTTTTGAGATAAATAGTCGTATGAGTCTCTTTGTAACGTGAACGTCGTAAAATTTGTTTTTAAATGATCGAGAAATTTTTTTCTCAGGGTGTTAAAATCATCGAAATTAACCATTTGAAATTAGTAAAAATCGTTATAATTATCTTTATATATCGTACAATAATATTTCGAATGAATATAATTAATATTGTGCTTAAAAATTTTTTTTCATTAACGTTTAAAAAAATTATCAAGAAAATTGTGATTGGTCAATTTTAAAATTTGCGCCGAAATAATTCTATCGAATTGATATTCGGATAAGTTGAATTTCTAGTAAATTAATATTCGAACACATGTACATTCGGATAAAGTAGATTTCTATGAAAAAGATTTTCGGCAATATTCAGATTCTATTTAATTACGCTTCTGTAAAATTACGATTCTACGAAAAAACGATTCGCATAAATTGATATTCGGTGAAATTAGATTTCTGGAAAATTGAAATTCGATCAAATTGACTTTCTGCCAGATTATAATTCGGACGAATAAATATTCTACTAAATTAAAATTCTTTCTACTTTTCTTTCAGTCAAGCTATCATTCTAACAATTATACATTCTACTATAATGATATTCTAGGTAATAAAATTCTATTAAAAAACATTTCTAACAAATCTGGTTTAGGGTCTTTTCATGTGCCCCCTTTTTTCATGAGTGGAAAAATGTTTAAAACGTAGAAAATAGTAATGACAAAAGTTTTTCGTATTTTGTTCCTGAAAGCTAATGAAATTATAATAAGACTGACACCTGATCGAAGAATTTTTTTTTACTATTCTGTCAGATACGGAAAAATACTGGATTTTGCATGCATTTCGTAATTTATAATTTTCTCGAAAACTAATTAAATTTGATTAGCGCTCTTGGTCTTGTTTTAATCTCTATTTAATGTAGAATCGAAATTATTAACTGGTTTTAATATAAAATTCAAATTCATAAAAATATCATGAATATCAAAGTGTCAAAAAGGTCAATGTAAAATATGTTCATTTAATAGATATACTAAAATTCAAAAAGGCTTTTTAATTACTTTATTATTTAATTAAAAAAAAAAAATTTGTTGAAAAAGTGTCAATCTGTTTTTCAAAATTTTTTTATCCGACTTTCACAGTTTCAAAGTTTGGAAAAATTTATATCACAATACCATTAATTAATTTAGATTCTACATTGAAATATTGAATAGAGATTGAAACAAGACTAAGAACGCTAAACAAAGTTAATAAAATCCAATATTTTTTCTGTATCTGACAGAATAGTCATCGAAAATTCTTTGATCAGGTGTCAGTCTTTTCATAATTTCATTAGCTTTCATGAAAAAAAAGAAAAATTTTTGTCATTCTTACAATTTTCTACGTTTTAAGCATTTTTCCACTCATAAAAAAAGGGGCGTCCTGATACTCACGGACGGTAGTATATATGG
Organism: Leptopilina myrica (nomen nudum); assembly: GCA_032872475.1. Lineage (NCBI taxonomy): Eukaryota > Metazoa > Arthropoda > Insecta > Hymenoptera > Figitidae > Leptopilina > Leptopilina myrica (nomen nudum). The sequence continues at coordinate 12,186,872 of CM065462.1, read as the reverse complement.
GGCATTTCATGTCAAGTGATCAAGGTGGAGAAAAATTTTTCTCCAATCGTAGCAAAACTTGGGGCTTCTGTAGTACTCATAGATAGTAATTTTTCATGAAAATATTTTTTTACCTAGTCCAATATTTTCCGAGGGGGAGGGGGTTAAATTTTTGTGTTTTTCAGTACAATGCTTATTTCAATAATTTTCTACTCTTAAACAATTAAACATACAAATTTGACAAAGTACATTTTGGAAAGGTTTTTTCATGCTCTTTCGATTAGAAATAAGCATTTTGAAAAAAAAAATTTTTGACCCAAAAAAATCAAAATTAAAAATCAATTTCAATTTTTGGGGGAGAAAGACCCAATTTTTTTTTTTAAACGAAAGCTGAGGTTTTTTCCTAAAAGGACATATAAATGGTAAAGTGGGACTAGAATGTTTAAACATTGAAAAAATGAGTTTTCTACTCGCCGGAGCGCTCAAAACCCGGTTTTAAGCTCCGTTTAGGAGAAAATTCTTTTTGAGCCCTGAACGCACAGCGTGGGTAACCAAGAGTTGAAGCAGTCTTTATACCATTGTCACATTAATATTGTTTCAGCATGGGACACCAATGTTCATCCCATGCTCGATTCAAGACTCGGTCAACCTTCGTGAGTGAAGCTTGAAAATCTAATCTTAATTCAAGCTTGAATCAATCATGAGAAAATATTCAGATTATTTATTACCGAGTGCTCTTAATATTAAATATAAATGTTTATAAATTATTTATTACTATAATATATTCTACGATCATTTTTTTTGTAATTTTTTATATTAATTTATTTAATAATTATTATTAATTATTATTTAAAACCATAATAATTTAATTAACATTAAGATATTAATGAATAAATAAATATAAATATTTATTTAGTTTTAGTGTATAATATTTATGTTAATTATAGAAGATTCATATAAATAAAGTTAAATTATATATTATTTTTTCTTACACAGTATCAAATTATTATTTTTAAAGTTCAAGAGTTTCGTTTGTCTGAAAAATATTCTGTGATCAAAAACTTACAGTGTAAAAAATGTTCATTAAGGTGCTATAAATATTTATGCCAAATATTTTTACACTAGGATTAACCGTTTAGTAAATATTATCAAAATACTATTTTTTGTCAAACGCGTGTGACCTTGCGACTCAGCGTTGCCAACTCAAGAGTTTAACGTATGTGTTGAGTTGGCTACGCTGAGTCGCAAGGTCACACGCGTTTGACAAAAAATAGTATTTTGATAATATTTACTAAACGGTTAATCCTAGTGTAAAAATATTTGGCATAAATATTTATAGCACCTTAATGAACATTTTTTACACTGTAAGTTTTTGATCACAGAATATTTTTCAGACAAACGAAACTCTTGATCTATAAAAATTTATTTATTTATTTTATTTCTGTACATGAGTATACCCGCGGTCCTGTTGAACCATTTTTGGGCATACATACAATCTATAGATATAGAAGAACAAAGGTAATAACATGTATAGTAACTTATAGATAAGAATCATCTATCGGAGACTTTCGATATACCTATCCACAATTTTTAAAAATTCAGAAATCCTGCAAAAAGTTATGTCGAGGTTTATGTTTACATTAGAATGCTTAATTGAGGAATGAAAAAAAGAGTACGAGTTCTTGACGAGAATCGGGGAACTCTAAAATTAATTCGACTTAACAGATACGGGCAAGAAATTGATGAGTTAATAATTTTGAAAAGAAATAAGAGTACGTTATAAATTCGTCTTTCAGATAAAGTCATCACATTGAATCGTTGACATAATTGTAAATAATTGGAACCTTGTTGTGGATAAAAACCATCTGCCTTATATGATAAATATTAAAAAAAACGTTTCTGTATATAGTCAATGTTGTCTGATTGATAATTAAAATACGGATTCCAAATAATGTTTGCATATTCAACTTTGCTTCGTACATTACCATTGAATAACATGACTAATGTGTTTTTATTAGAGAAGTCTTTCGTAGAACGAAATAAAAAACCCAATGCTTTAGAGGCGCTTGCGATCATTTTCGTGTAGTGTTCTTTAAACGATAGGTGAGAATCAAAAATAACACCTAGGTCACAAGTTGAGTAAACTCTATCTATTATGACATTGTTTAAGGTGTAATTAAATTGTATTGGGCATTCAGATCTAGTAAATGATACGACATGACATTTATTCAAATTAATATTAAGTTTATTGGAAACACACCACTTCGCAAAAGTATTGAGGTCAGACTGTAGATTATCACTCTCAGTAACGCAGTTTACTTCCCGGAAAATTTTTACATCGTCCGCAAATATTAGAACCTTAGAATTAATTCCCTGAACAATATCATTAACATAAATCGTGAATAGCACAGGCCGACAAAATTTTGGCGAATCTCAGAACCAAGAACCGGACAATACTTTTCCGTAGGTCTTTGACGTGCTGAATCCGAATCTTACCTCACAATTGCCCCATCACGTCAGGTTTTCGAGATATTCTAACCTAAAAGTGCCAATAACACGTTTTTTGGCCATTTTTGAAGTCATGTACAATTTGGAGAAAATTTTTTTTCTAAAAGTTATTTGCGGCATCTAAAAGTACTATTCTTCCCCTTTCAAAGACCCTTTAAAGCTTGAAAAAATCTTTATTTGACGCTGAGATATCGTCATTTGAAGTTTTTAAATCTGGCAAATTTGTTAAAATTCGTAAACTGACTAGTAAAGAATTAAAATTTTTTTAAAAATTCAATGGATTCGCTTTAAATTTATTACTCGGGGGTTTTCGGGGTCGCTGATTACGAATCTGGTTTCAGATTTTCAAAATTCAAAATGGCGGATCCAATATGGCGGCCGAATTTTCAAAAATTCAATGGATTCGCTTTAAATTTATTACTCGGGGGTTTTCGGGGTCGCTTATTACGAATCTGGTTTCAGATTTTCAAAATTCAAAATGGCGGATTTAATATGTAGAACTAAAATGCTTAGAAATTAAGCAGATTTTCTTGAAACACAGTGATAAATGCATTTTAACGCACTCAGCCGAACCCAGAGTCACGAAACGAGGACGTGGCGTTAATGACTCCATTTTTTTAATTTTTTATATATTTTTTTAATTTTTTAATTTTTAGTGTTTTTTTTTTAATTTTTATTGTTTTTTTTAATTTATTAAAATTTTTTCGCAATGCTTTTCACTGACGTTAAGTTAAGAATTCGGGTTACTTTGCCTTTTTATGAAAACGATCTCGTTTCATCTCGAATGATCGTTTCAAAGTTTTTCGCTTGTGAACAGTAGTGATGTCATTTCTTTTTAAGGACCAACAATAATCCGCCATCATCAGTTCGTCCCACAAACCTTGATAGTGTCGCTCCTTTTCCTTAAAATCCTGATGGAAACGTTCACCCATTTCTTTACTAAATGCTCCAACGTTTTCGGGGAAGTTATTTAAGTGAGAAAACAAGAAATGGAGTTTTAAGCTCATTAAGCAGCCTAACTTTTTAAAATTTAATAGCATCGTGGATACAATAGTTTTATATTTAGGGTCCCGATTGTTTCCTAAAAAGCCTTGCACAACTGCTTTAAAACTTAGCCAAGCATTCTTTTCAACAGTTGTCATGGTTTTCTCAAAAGCTTCATCTTTCATCAGCGCTCTTATATCAGGCCCTACAAAAACACCTGCTTGAACTTTGGCATCACTTAATTTTGGAAATTTGGATCGAAGGTACGTAAAGCATTTACCAGTTGGATCAAGAGCTTTTACATATTGCTTTATTATTCCTAATTTAATATGCAGTGGTGGTAACAAGATTCGCATAAGATCAACGAGACTTTTGTGAACAACATTATTGCAACCAATTTTCCACTCGCATCTTTTTGTCCAATTTTTTTTTACCCAATGTTGTTGTCGATCGCGGCTGTCCCAAAGGCAAAGAAAACAAAGATATTTAGTATTTCCTGATTGTAAACCAACTAAAAGATTGATCATTTTGAAGTCACCACAAATTAGCCAATTATGCTCATGGTAATTAATTTTTTCCAGTAAAAAATTAAAACTTTCATATGATTCTTTCAGTACAGTGGAATGAGCGATAGGGATTGCCGCGTATTTGTTTCCATTATGAAGTAACACTGCTTTGAGAGTATCTGCACCAGAATCTATAAAGAGCCGCCAATTTTCCGGTTTATACAAATTTAATTCATATAAATTGATTAGTCCTCGAATGTCATTGCAATATACTAGAGACTTTTCAGATGAAAAATACTTTAAAAACTCATCGTCTCTATTTCTATAATTTGTAATTTTTGTCCCTGGTAATAAAAAATGTCTCTCTTTCAATCTTGAAGCCAACAGTTCAGCTGTATCTTTTGGAAGACTCAGATCACGAATAAGATCATCTAATTCATCTTGGCCATAAAGCATAGGACTATTTGCTTGCATTACTTTAACATTTAATGAATCTTTATTTTCACTGACTATTTCATCATTTAATGAATCTTCATTTACATTGAATATTTCATGATCAAATAAATCTTGAACATAAAGTTTATGATCTTTTGTGTTAAAGGAATCTTCAAATTCATCGACTGTCTTATTTTCAGCTGCATCCTTATGTTCTATCTGGAAAGAATGAAGTACTGTTTTTTCTGGTTTAATTATTATTTTCCCTCTTTTTGCTGGGGTTACGCTTTGAACGCTAGGATAAACAATAGTTTCCAGATTTTTTTTATTAGATCCTGTGACATTACATGCGCAAAAATAGCAGTCCTTATCGTGATCCATAGGCTCATGCCAAATTGTTGGTTCAATGATAACGTCTTTTTTAATATCATTCCACTTTACCAAAGTAATGCGACAAGAATTACAAATAGATTTAGGTACCCAAAATTTGTCTAAATTTCTCATGGGCATCTGATAACATTCTAAATACTTATTTATTATCCAATCATTAATTTTTCTACGATAAGCTTCTGTCTCAAAATTTCAGCAAATATAACAAAATTTATCAACTTTCTTAATACACGGGATTCTCGAAGACATTGTTTCTCCAGTAACAACTGTAGATGTGAAAATGAATGTAATCACGAAAATTTTTTTAAACGAGATCGAGATAATTTTGCAACATAATTAATATTTAAAATATTGCTTCTGTAATGGTATAGAGTAACTTTATTTTAACATTAGAATTTCAATAACTTGCATTCAATTTGTTACAATTTTCAAGATACGATAAGCTTACCTTATACTTATCCTAATGTACAGTCTTCATTCGAAAAGTAACAATTAAAACATGTAAACGTTACTTCAAGGTAATTCACGAAACGTAGGCATCTGAGCTGGTCTTTGACTCTAAACTACTACAAACAATTTTTTTGGCAAAAGCAAAGTATTATGTATTATAAAAAATATGTGTGTCCGTGGTCCTAAACTTCCGAAATTTAGCTAATTGTATTAAAATGCAACTTAAATCCATTGAATTTTTAAAAATTCGGCTGCCATATTGGATCCGCCATTTTGAATTTTGAAAATCTGAAACCAGATTCGTAATCAGCAACCCCGAAAACCCCCGAGTAATAAATTTAAAGCGAATCCATTGAATTTTTAAAAATTCGACCGCCATATTGGATCCGCCATTTTGAATTTTGAAAATCTGAAACCAGATGCAAGGCTTTTTAGGAAACAATCGGGACCCTAAATATAAAACTATTGTATCCACGATGCTATTAAATTTTAAAAAGTTAGGCTGCTTAATGAGCTTAAAACTCCATTTCTTGTTTTCTCACTTAAATAACTTCCCCGAAAACGTTGGAGCATTTAGTAAAGAAATGGGTGAACGTTTCCATCAGGATTTTAAGGAAAAGGAGCGACACTATCAAGGTAAGTGGGACGAACGGATGATGGCGGATTATTGTTGGTCCTTAAAAAGAAATGACATCACTACTGTTCACAAGCGAAAAACTTTGAAACGATCATTCGAGATGAAACGAGATCGTTTTCATAAAAAGGCAAAGTAACCCGAATTCTTAACTTAACGTCAGTGAAAAGCATTGCGAAAAAATTTTAATAAATTAAAAAAAACAATAAAAATTAAAAAATTAAAAAAATATATAAAAAATTAAAAAAATGGAGTCATTAACGCCACGTCCTCGTTTCGTGACTCTGGGTTCGGCTGAGTGCGTTAAAATGCATTTATCACTGTGTTTCAAGAAAATCTGCTTAATTTCTAAGCATTTTAGTTCTACATATTAAATCCGCCATTTTGAATTTTGAAAATCTAAAACCAGATTCGTAATAAGCGACCCCGAAAACCCCCGAGTAATAAATTTAAAGCGAATCCATTGAATTTTTGAAAATTCGGTTGCCATATTGGATCCGCCATTTTGAATTTTGAAAATCTGAAACCAGATTCGTAATCAGCGACCCCGAAAACCCCCGAGTAATAAATTTAAAGCGAATCCATTGAATTTTTAAAAAAAATTTAATTCTTTACTAGTCAGTTTACGAATTTTAACAAATTTACCAGATTTAAAAACTTCAAATGACGATATCTCAGCGTCAAATAAAGATTTTTTCAAGCTTTAAAGGGTTTTTGAAAGGGGAAGAATAGTACTTTTAGATGCCACAAATAACTTTTAGAAAAAAAATTTTCTCCAAATTGTACATGACTTCAAAAATGGCCAAAAAACGTGTTATTGGCACTTTTAGGTTAGAATATCTCGAAAACCTGACGTGATGGGGCAATTGTGAGGTAAGATTCGGATTCAGCACGTCAAAGACCTACGGAAAAGTATTGTCCGGTTCTTGGTTCTGAGATTCGCCAAAATTTTGTCGGCCTGTGTAGTGGTGAGCCAAAGGACGAGCCTTAAGGTACTCCGCATACTGGTGTAAAAGTTTTAGATAAATGACCCTTTATTGCAACGCGATGTTGTCTATAGGCGAGGTAGTTTAAAAGTAGAGATCGCAAAGCTGGTGAAATATTGGTGTCCTTAAGTTTATTCTTCAGAATTAAATGGTCAATAGAATCAAAAGTTTTGGCTATATCAGTGTAGACAACGTCTACTTGTGAGCCCCTCTGGAGGGCAGAGTTAACAAAATGAATAAAACATGCTAGGTTGGTAACAGATGATTTTTTCTTTATGCCACCATGTTGTTCCTCTACCACAAAGGAAGCGAGAGCATTAGAGAGTTCTTTTTTAATAGCGAATTCAAAGACTTTTGCAAAATTTGAAATTATAGCTATAGGACGATAATTTACTATTAATTTATTTGCTCCATTCTTATAGACTGGTATGACCTTTGTTTCCTTCCATTTAATAGGAAATGCGCATGTGTTGATTGATAAATTATAAATAAAAGTCAAAGGTTGAGCAAGAACTGAGGCACAATCTCTAATGACAAAACTCGGTATTTTATCTAAACCTGCAGTAAAATATGATTTTAACGATTTCGCAGCTTTAGCTACTTGTTCAGTAGAAAGTATAAAATGTTGATTTATATTACTGTTGAATTCATACATACTCAAATCTCTTAATTCATTCAAGTCAAATGTAGCATTTACTTTGGCAAATTGGTCCGCAAACGCATCCACGATACTTTGAGGTGAATCAAGAATCACTCCATTTTGCTTCATAGTATTAGGTACAATTGGTTTTCTTTTACAAGCATTTACAAAATTCCAAAATTTTCGCGGTTCTGTATATAAGTTTACGTTTAGTAGATTTAATGAAATTTCTATATTCTCGCCTTATGTTTATTTGAATAGTATCTGATAAAAGTTTAATTTTGCTATCATAAAAAACATGATTACGTTTGCGTTTTTTAAGTAATATATGCTTGTATTGAATTGATTTTTTTAACGAACTTGAATACCAAGATGGAAAGCAATTATTAGAAATTACATTATTATTATATAACGGTATAAACTTTAAGGTCCTTTGACAACGCACCAATAGATTTCTCAAGCTTCGATAGGTCATTTGACATGCACTTACGCATAGATGAAAATTCATCTCGCATTAAATGACGAATATTATCTAAGGTGAGAGACGATTGATCAGTATTGGAGGGAGTAGATGCATTTGTTATTGAAGGTGACGGGGGACCACAGCATTTTTTATAACCGTCATCCGGTAGTAAAACAGTCTTGGCAGCACATTTAGGATGGTAAGCGACCTTGCATCCGGGGCAATAAGATTTTTCCTTCACTACACGATATTTGCATAGTGGGCATACAATGTTTACACACAAAAAACCTAGTCTCATTTTTGTTGCATCTCAAAATGAGACTATGTTAAACGCCATAGAACGTGGCGCCACCTAAGAGTCTCATTTTTGTTGCAACTCAAAATGAGTAGCGTATGATACTCATTTTGAGACTAGGTTTTTTCAGTGTACATCAGCTGGTTTATCATCCGGTATGAGAACCTTTAAACTGTTTGTCTCACTTTGACTCATGATGAACCCAAAGTGAGAAGGTACTCAGGCGTGAACGTAGCACAAAAACACTCGTAATAATTTGGATGCCGATAGACACTCATATTAATCATAAATTGTTAAAAGATTGTTCAAAGAAAAAAAAGGAAAACTTTATGAAATGCTCGAGTTGTATAAATACACGCGTATTGCAGAGTATGTCACGAGAACGTATTACAAAAACACCACTCACCGTGTATGTAACACTAGTGCATATATCAATAAGCTATAGTCATTTTTCACGTGCTCTACATAAATATGTAAAATAATTAATTAAAACACTATCACAGTGTGTAGGGAGGTGTCACGAAAGGAATTACAGCATCCTTTTTGCAATTCTGACCAAAACTGGGATTTTTCCGACGGGATATACTATTACAAATCACGAAAATAACGACAGGAGGTTAAAACACATCCGACCAATTTAGACGTGGAGATAGATTTTTAATAAATAATTATAATAATAATTTGACATTGTGCAAGAAAGAAATAATATATAATGAAATTAAACATATTATGAAACAAATATTGTAATATTAAATAATTTATAAATATTTATATTTAATATTGTTCAGTGCACACGGTAATAAAGAAAGTGAATATTGTATTTTCGCTCACGAAGATTGACCGAGTCTTGAATCGAGCATGGGACGAACATTGGTGTCCCATGCTGAATCAATGTTGAGTTACCATGCTCTGGCATTCATATACTTGATTAAGCAAGATCCCTTCCAACCTTCGTTGGCCGTGCGGTTTAAATAGGTGCGTTTATAGGGGTGTCGGGTATGCGTCGGGGTTTCGATCCCACATGCAAGCGAATATTTCTCCGTTGTCGTTTCTAAGCGATATATAAAATCATCAAATTGTGTGTTGTGTTGTGAATACAAAATGTGAACATGTTTGTAAATAATATTAAAAGTCTGTTAAAAAATCAAGAAAAAAATGTACTAATTAACAGAAAAATAGTCTTTTTTTACTAAAATTATTTTTTTAATGATACTATTTCAAATGACATTTATTTTTAGTAATATATTATTTACATGAAAATAATATAATTGTTCTAATAGTATATTGCAATTAAATTTATACACATGTATAATATGAATAAAAATAATAACAATAATATTTATTATTATTATTATTATTATCAATTGATATTTTCATATTATATTGAATGAGCGCGAGAAATGCGTAAATTTAAGAACAGTGGAAGCAGTCTCGTTTCATTCCTGAATTAGGCTTCCGCAGCATTGATTGAAGATTTAACGCCAATCTTTAACAAGGACTGCGTGTCAGGCTGAAATCAGTGTTACATTTATAGACTCAAGCAACCTTGCATCGGCCGTCTTACCCAGCCTCAATCAATCCTGACCAGGCCTGAATCAAGCTTCGTAAAGCCTGAACTAGCCGTCAGTTCTCACCTGGGTATATATATATATTTAATTTTATTTTAATAAACCAAAAATTTCTATATATAGATATATTTTTTAAAGTTTGATTGTTTTGTTTAAGTAGTATAATCGAAATGATTTATGTGGTTTGAATTCATTACCGCCTGGTGTCAGCATCTCTCGGTGAGGTGAGTGATACAGTGATGTGTGTATTGTTATCGCGTGTGCATACTAAGTTGCATCTTTGTTTTGGTTGCGGTCATCGTTTCATTCTCGTAATTGTGTAATTTGTTTAGTTTGTAAAACTTTGTTTTCTTGAAAAAAACTAAGCTATAGGTTTATTAGTAAATTTAAAAACAAATTAGTGTTGAGTGGTAGTGTAGTTTTTTTGTTCTTACTAATTTGGATATATCAAAACGATGAGTTCTGTTTTTACGGTGAGTGAAAACAATTTTCGTATTTAATTTTAATATGATTTTTTTGCAAGGATTTAACTGTTGCTTTGCTTTTATTTAACTTAGGATTCCAAAAAAATTGGCTTTTGTTTTTTTTATTGAGTGTTTGTTTACTTACTTTAAACAGTGATATTTTATAAAGAATTAGTTATGTTTAAATTTGTGTTCATTATTTCTAGAAAATTGTAATTTTTGTTTTTTTTATTATTTAAATAGTTTAATTTCTTCTTATTTTAATTATGAATAATTCTTTTAATTATTTAATGCTTAATAAAATTTGTCATAGAGTAAGATGGTTTCTTTATATATATATTCAATTTTCTTTTGAGCAATTTGACCAATTCTAACTTGATTACGACAAACTGATTAAAAAAATTTTTTATATTTGAATTTTTCCTTATATCTTCTATATTCCCTTTTTTGTGATTCATTTCTTAGTTTGACTTTGTTAGGATTCTTAATATGTATTTTTTTATTTTGTCAGAGAGAAAGAGAGTTTTTCGTTTAGAAAATTATTTAAAAACAAAAAAATACTGTGAGTTATTTTTACATTAGGTTTAGTAGAGGTATCCGATATCTGTTATAATGCATTTTCTTAAATACGCTGACGCGGAGCTTTTGTTTTTTTACTGGTTGCTATTTTAAAAGGCTTTTGAATTATATTTCTTGAAAATTTAAAGTAATAATTATATGTCTGATAAAAAATTATGTTGTTCTATATATTTTTTTTTATTCAAAAAAGAATTTTTAATTAAATTTTACTTTTGTTTTTTGTTGTAAAATTTTTTTTTTAAATTACTTTGTTAAATTAAATGATAAGAAAATTGTGTAGATAAATTTTGGGTTAACATTATTTCTGTAGACTCCCCGCTTGCTCCGCTACCATCACGAAGCAATACGTAGCTCCATACGTCCGTCCTCCACTTCCTCAGCCCTCTAGTCACCCCTGCGTTTCACCACCATCTCTGAGTACCTACAAGCTTTCTTCCCTTTGTATTCTTGTCTGCTCTATGCCTATTGTTGAAAACGAATGAATCGTCGTAAAGAAACTTGTATTTTCTTTATGCATTTTTTGTATTGGTGTCAAAAAGAAATTCCTTTCGAGATGAATTTTATTTGGTCCTTTAAAATGCTCGTTTTCTTTTTGCTTGTCAGGGATTGCGTATATTATAGAATCATCTTTTTGAAATTGAAATATACTAGGGGTTATAGGAAGTTTTTTGTTTTTGTTTTAACTATACAATTATACATGATATAACCTAGAGTTATCAATACGATGATACTAGTCGTTCCTAATACAGAGTGGCTATAATAGTTTTGTGTATTTTGTTCTAAGCGATGCTCACTTTGTCGTTTCAACTCGATTCCCAAATTCTCTAATTTCACATCCCCTTCAATCTTTTTCCATGGTAGTCTGATCTTTTCCTATTTTATCTCCCTCTGTTATTTTCTGCTTTGTTGTAATATAGGTGCCAATTCTTCTAGACACAGCTTTAACTTGGGTTCGTACAAATATTCCTGCCTGTTTTCCTTGATTTTTAGTGCTGGTAATTCTATAGTATTTCTATAGTATTCTATAGTTAATTTACATCCTGTAGCAATTTGTAATAAACCTACCCCTTCTAATTTTAAGGGTCTGGTTGGTTATTTATAACAAGATAGATAGGCTGTCTCTTCGATTGTTAGAAAGTAAATCCAACTTCCTGTTGTGATTATTGGACTCCAATAGGGTTGCTGATTGTCTGTTATTCTAACATCACAACTTTTTAGTGTTACATTGTTAGCTTCTCTTAAAAGTTCTAATTCACAACTAGGCACTAGGACTGAATCATATATCACATGGTTAGGATGACATACGTATTTATTTTCAATATAATGGCAGGTATTTAGGTCTTCTTTATCTAAATAAAAATATTTTCTTATTACTGCACTTGTCGCTATGTATTTAGCGTGTGGAGATATATAAGCTTGGTTTCCATGAATTGTGGGTTTTTGCAATATTGGTACTTCATGCATTTTATAAAGTAAAAATTTTTCTCTTTCTAACAACAGTATGTCTAGTCATTATTAACTTGTTGTTCCTCTTTGGAGAGTTCACTACGGATATTTTGCCTAGAGTGGTTACGTTCACTCTATTCAAATTTACTGGAAAAATTATTTCTTCTAGCTGTTCTTGAGCCTCCTTTGTTACTTTTAATAATTGATTGTTTGTTAACATCCTTGGGTGTAGTTTTCCTTCTTTAGCTTTGTACATGACTTGAAGAGTCTGTTCCAGAGCGTGTTCATATATATCTAAATGTATTTTTCTCTAACTCGGGCAAATGGATATTAAAATTTTCCGTCTCCAAAATCATTACCGTGCGCCAACTTCCTGTTATTCGTTGTACATTGGGAATTAATTCAAAAAATATCCCAGTACTTTTTTGAAAAGACGTGATTCTTATGTAGGGGTTGTCTTCTATTCCTTTTGTCGTTTTAAATATCCAAATTAGTAGCAGCAAGAGATCCGTGACTCTCATCTTTCCTTTTTTTCTGTAGCCCAAAATATAGATGGAATTTTTAATATTCTATAGCTTGTTTAGCTAATTTATCGGCTTCTTCATTCCCTATCAGACCACTATGTCCTGGTTTAAAAATTAATTCTACTTGTAGACCTACAGTTTTATTCTTTAAATGTTGGAATATTTCTTTATGTATTACAGAACTTTTTTATTAGTTTTCCAACTATTCTTTTTCCATTCTGGTAACCAAATATGGTAACCATCTATCGTAAACCTAGAATCAGTGTGTATTATAATTTTCTTATAACCTATAGACTTTATTATTTCAATGGTTTTTATTATTGCCTCCATTTCTGCTCCGTTATTGGTCTGTTTCATTTGAGCTCTTTTACTAACATTTTCGGGATGGTTAAAATTGAACCATATTCCTACCCCAGCTTTGGCTTGCCCTTTACCATTGGTCTTACATGCTCCGTCAGTATAAACATGTATATGGGTGATTCTCTAAAAACAGGGCACTTTCATGTCTTTGGGACGAAAAATGTAGATTATATGTAAAAAAATTATGCACTTTTTACAAAAATATCAGTTAGAGCCCTTAAAATAATTACCCTTATTACAAAAGTAAAATTTCGTACAAGAATGTATAGAAAAATAACATTTAATAGGCAGAAAATGTCATTTTCGAATGTCCTAACCCCAAAGTCACTAACTTCAACATTCAAAATAATAAGAAAATAAATCTATATTTAAAAATTTTACTAATATTCTTTTACGTTAACTCAAAATTTATAAACATGCATACAAAGCCAATATTTAATTGCTTTTGTGTAACATTTTTAGTACGATGTTTTGTACAATTTTCAATTACCGCAACACAGAGATTTAGTATAGGGTAACTGCTCCAGTCGTTGGCAGTGTAGCAAAAAGTTGGCACCCCTGTTTTTTTTCTTTAAATAACAAAAAATACTAAATTATATACTTGATTTTAGTAAAAAATGTTCCAAATTTTAATAATCATATGCAAAATATACTAGTTTTCAGTTATTTCTTGTTATTCGAAGGGTGCCAACCACTGGAACGCAGTGCCAACGACAGGAGCAGTTACCCTAGCAGGTGCGTAACCAAAAAAGTTAAACTTGTGACTGGAAAAATTGTTTAAATCAACATTAAAATTGAATTTTTGACAATAGTTTATTTATTTACTTAAATATTGTTAAAACATTAAAAAATCAATTGAAATTGTTTTATTAACCCTCCTGTGCTTAAAGCCGTGTATACTCGTCCTAACTAGGGTTGGGCAGTCTGAGAAAAAGGTCGACTTTCGAGTTTTCGATCGACTTCATAGTCATCGACTTTAAAAGTCGATCGATCGAACAAAAAAAGTCGACTTTTTTTTATTTTTATCGACTTTTTTTTATTTTTTTAGTTTTTGGTCAAATTTAATGCTTTATATGTTATTAATTACTCTTTTTATTATCGAACTTGTACATTTTCAATATCTGTTGAAATTTTTAAAACTTATTATTTATTAAAAAAATATTTTTCTTCTACGCTACGCAAGAATACAAGTTTATTTAAATTGTTCCCTGAAAGTCGATTGCGCAACTGAGATGCAATCAGCCCTGCATGAGAGAATAGACGTTCGGCAGGGACAGACGTAGCCAAAATCGGTAAGAATTTTAGGGCTATTTCGTACACATGAGGGTATTCTCCTCTCATGGACTCCCAAGCTGTTATAGGGTTCGGGTTGGTTTTTCAGTCAACAGTCGGCCTGTTTAAATATTGTCGGAATTCTACAGGTAATCCACTAGCAGTATCTTGGTTTGAATTGCCAAGTTTATTTTGAACCGACTTATCAAAAGCAGACTATAAACTTTCATGATCATTCCCGTTATCACGTGATTCTTCTGACCTTCGATTTATTGATTGGCGTAAGATTTAATAATTGAGAAAGAAGAACGTAATATGGCAAGTCGACCGACGAAGTGCTAGTTTAAAAAAATAAGGGGAAAATCGAAAGTCGACCAGCAAAACTCGATAAGAGTCGATTTTCTGGAATTAAAAGTCGATCACAAAAAGTCGATTTTTGACTAGAAAAAGTCGAGTTGACTCGAAACTCGAAATCGAGTTGCACATCCCTAGTCCTAACCAAACCGTTATCGTATACATGAGGACGAGTATACTCGTTTAAATATTTTTTTAATAACTTTTGTTTTAATTAATATTTATACATCGGTCAAGTTGCAAATTGCTTTTTATACCTAAACAAAGATAATTAAATTACTTAGAACCATATAAATAAATTATTTAACAATAAATATTACATTAAAAATGTCTCTAAAAAAAGAAAAAATTTATTTCTTATAAATTGATGTTTGCTTGTCGGATTTTCAAGAATCCGTTTATTAAAGGGTTTTGAGCTCACTGATTACGAATATGAAGTCAAAATTAAGAAATTCAAAATGTCGGATCCAATATGGCGGACCAGCTAATTTCAAAGTTTTTATAATTTATTGAAAAACATATCAAATTTCCAATGTTAAAAATGTTGCAGTTTTTTGGAAAAATTAAAAAATATTTATTTTTAAAAAAAGGAGTTGAAATAAAAAAAAATTATTTGATAATTTAATAATTTTGACTTTACCTTGAATCAATAATTTTGAATTTTTTAATTTTAACTTCATATTCGTAATCAGCGACCTCAAAAACTCCAAGATAGCGGCAGACGGGACGATTAGTAAATCTCTTCTTTATCTCTTCTCTTCTCTATAATATTAAAATGTTTCCTAGTCGTTTCGTCGGATTCGTCGTTCGGCAACATATATAGATATACATCGGTTCGTCGATTGGCTATATATATATATATATATATATATATATATACATAAATACATTAGTATAGACATGTATACTTACACACAACCCATACACATATACACTAAACACATACGCATGTATACTCAAACATATACCCTAAACACATTGTAACGTTGATTTTAAATAATCACGTTATAAAAACCGAATTAAGTTCTCGCCGAAACTCATTCAATCTATTCTTAAATAATTATTATAAATTAAATACGGTAGCCAGAATCGAACTCAACATTTTTACTTTATGATTATATCTTTGAATTATATAGAATCGAGATAACACAGAAATGTTGAGTTGTACAGAAATATATTGTTTATCTCAAGAGAATTCCACACGTTATGGTTGATTATAAAACATCATGTTATTTATTGTTATTTAATTATCAACCGACCGAAAATGTGTCAACAATTTATACTAATCGGCACAAATCTACTGTCAACTGGCAACCACCTGTCCTAGATGTTGGGCCTGTTATCATGCTGCTGGGGCGAACCCATGGTGCGCATGACCTATATACGGGACCGAAGCAGGATGACAATTTACCTAATTTCGACAGTTCGTGCCTGGCTGCCGATTGTAAAATACGGTATCACCGCGGTCGATATTTTCTACCAGAGAAAAAGTGAAGAAGATGGATTTTCGTGCCCGTTTGGATCGGATCAGAGGTTAGTGCTTAGGACTCATCTCCTCGTTATCTTGGGAATATCACCGGTGTACGGTGTGACCGAGAAATAGCCTCAAGACCAAGGACCGCATGGCAAACCGATACGACGCCGCCATTTTCGGTTCTTAAGTACATAGACCGGCGTGTGGAAGTTCTCATTCTCTGATAAATAGAATTAAAGTGTGGAAAAATAAAGTTACATTATTTCGATTAATTAATTAAATTCTCTCTAGTCAAATTTGTTAATTGAGTGTAAATTCATTGTGTCTGTCTCTCTCTCCTGTGTGCGGTACTCACGCCTGATAGATTATCGTCACTTAAAGTTAACTTCGTTTTGAATAAAATAGTGAGCTCGGTTTTGAGCTAGTCCGGGAAAGTTCCTGTTTTGTTTCTGCTATCGTGACCCGGGTAGTTCACCTACCTGGCGCCGGGGAAGTTCCCTAAAACGGGTCACCGGTGGTGTATTATAAATTCGAAGTGTGGAGTTTATAATTCGGTAATCGGGAAACCGATAGTTGCCATTTTTGTAACGATTAATGGGTAAAACCCGTAAGTAAAAGTAAATATCATTACAACATACAAATGTATACTCAAACATATACTTTTTAAACAAAATTTTATTTCTTCTAAATGAATAAACCGATTTAAGTAAATCAAGCTTGAATATTAAGGGGCTAAGGTATGCTTTCGTTTAGAATTAGAGAGTTTGTAAAGAGTTTATTTTTGAATAATTATTTAACAAATTTGTTATAAACAAATTTCATTAATTTTCTGCGCTTTTAAAAATTTAAAAAAAAATTTCAACATAATTAAAACTATTAGAAATCAAAAGTTATAGTGCAACAAGACTATACTTAGATTTTGATTAATTTTATGGTTATATAAATGTTAACTCGACAGTATTTTGTTTCTTTCGCAGATGCAAACAATAATTTAACTCAGAAAAACATTAAACTCGCATCTCCGCTATATAATAATTTTGATTGTAACTTTTTAAAAATTGTTGCTCATAAATGTTCTCAACGAATTTTGACTTCTTATAGTTTTAATTTTATGTTGGAATTTTAAAATATAATTTAAAAGACGCAGAACATTAAAAAAATTATTTTTTTATAAAAAATTTATTAAATAATTATTCAAAAATAAAATCTTCAAGAAGTCTCTAATTCTTATTCAGAAAAATATTTTTTAAAAAAGATAAAATGTTGATACTTAACACAGACACACACTAAAAAGAATTTATTGACTGAAAATACTACACTAGTGTATTCGTATGTACTTTCTCGCGCGTTTTTTTGGATAGTTTTTTTTAGTTTATGGTTAAAACTTGGGGAAGTTTAGCAATTCTGACTTTGAATTCAGATTTAAGAGAAAAATTACATCAGAATACACTAGTGTAGTGTTTCGGACAAAGATTTTTTTGTGTGACTGTGTAACTAAACATGTCTTGAAAAAATTAATCGATTTTGAATAATTGAATTTTTTAACACTTTTATATTTAATTTAAGAAACACAACAAAGTGAATCCGGTCATCAAAAAGAAAATGTGTTCAACAATTTGTTGAAAACTCCAGAAAATCGAATTATTTTGAAATAAAAGAAGCAGTTACCAAAGCTGAAATAATCTGGTCATTAAACACGGTAATGTCGCACTCCTCGATTTCATCGGCAGCAAAAACTCTCCAGAGTGTTAAACTTATGTGTCCCGACTATGAAGTAGTTCAACAAATGCAATTAAAACGTACCAAATTAGGATGTTTCTTAGTGTTTGAGTTAGGACCATATTTTCATGAAGATCTTAAGAAGGAAATTATGAACAGTCAAATTTTTTCGGTTGCAATTGATGAATCACTGAACAAAGTATCTGATAAGGAGCAATTGGATTTAATGATCAGATAGTGGAGTGATTCTGAAAACAAAACAGTTTGCAGGTACTTTAATTCGACCTTTCTAGGACACACGACGGCGTCAGAGTTACTAAAAGCAATTCTAAAAAGTTTGAAGCTCTTTGATTTAAAACGATTACTTCAGCTATCGATGTACGGGCCGTATGTTAATAAGAAAGTTTTAAATGATCTTATTATATTTTTGGCAGAACAAGAACCTAATTATCTAGAACTATCGGATATCGGCGTTTGTGGTCTTCATACGGCACATAATGCATTTAAGGTAGGAGAAAAAGCTGCTTACTGGAAACTTTTTGAATTCTTAAGAACTATTTACAATGTCTTCAAAAACTCACCAGCGCGTAAAGCTGATTTCACTCAGTACACTGGTTCAACTTCTTTTCCGCTCTAATTTTGTTCTGTCCGGTGGTTAAACAATGGATCGACTGCAAGAAGAGCTCAAGAACTTACACCAAAGATTAAAACGTTCGTTGAAGAATATACCAAAGATAAGACGAAAACACATCTTCAGCAAGTTTTAAGAAAATGTCTTATTTAGAAATTCTTGTGATTAAAAAGAACTGAGTGCAATAAAGGCTAATAAAGCTGAGAAGCAATTTCAAAATATTATATCTCAGCCATTTGCTTTAGATATAATGAAAAGTTTCTCTAAGAAGACTGATCGTATAGACATATTCTGGTGTAGTGTTTTGAAAAGATGCAGTAATACAGAATCTCACGTGGCTCAGCGACGTATATGGGATGCAGATCAAAGTGTTGGAGGAATTGAAAAAGTCAAAATTGATAATCATATGCTTCATGCTGCTCGAAACGCGCGAAAAAATATGTTGAATATCTTGAAAAGAAGAAAAGCGAAAACAGTGAAAAGCTTAATGAACAACAAGAAAAAAAGAGAAAGGCTGTAATGCTTAACTTATTAACGCCTGAAACCTCTAAAATTTTGTGTTTAATTTAAGATATAATTTCATATACTAAATATGCTTCTTGAAAATAACTGATGCGTTTCTTTATGTTTCGTGGGTCGCTATACAAGATTCCGTGCTCAGATTTTAAATTGATCGCACAGAATATGGCGAATTTTGTGCATCAAATTGCAAAAAAAAGTGAAAAAAAATTTTTTTAATAATTTTTTTTTATAGAAGACATTTTTTTCAAATGAATACAAGTGTCACAAATTGGAACAAACTTATTCAACTTTCAAAATATGCAAAAGCGGAAATAAAAAAAACAAAATGGCGGCTTCAAAATGGCGCTAATTTGAGAAAAAAATTAATTAATTCTTTTTATGGTGCAACGATTCAGAAAATGGCTATGAAATGTAGTAGAACTTAGTGTCTATATATTGTCGGGGTCGCTGATTATGAATCTACTATTGGATTATCAAAATTCAAAATGGCGGATCCAATATGGCCAACGAAAATTAAAAAAATTTACTCCATTCCCTTGAATTTTGTTACTTGAGGGTTTTTGTTGTCGCTGATTTTGAATCTGCAATCGGATTTTAAACATTCAAAATGGCGGATCCAATATGGCCGACGAAAATTAAAAAAATTTACCAGATTCGCTTGAAACTTGTTACCCAGAGGATTTCGGGGTCGCTGATTATGAATTTACTACTGGATTATCAAAATTCAAAATGGCGGATCCAATAAGGCCGAGGAAAATTTAAAAAATTTACTCCATTCCCTTGAATTTTGTTACTTGAGGGTTTTTGTTGTCGCTGATTTTGAATCTGCAATCGGATTTTAAACATTCAAAATGGCGGATCCAATATGGCCGACGAAAATTAAAAAAATTTACCAGATTCGCTTGAAACTTGTTACCCAGAGGATTTCGGGGTCGCTGATTATGAATTTACTACTGGATTATCAAAATTCAAAATGGCGGATCCAATAAGGCCGAGGAAAATTTAAAAAATTTAGATTTGCTTGAAACTTGTTATCCAGGGGTTTTCAGGGTCGCTGATTATGAATCTACTATTGGATTTTCAAAATTTAAAATGGTGGATCCAATATGGCCGACAAAAATTGTTTAAATCAATTCTAGTCGTCTCAAAATTTGTAAAATTGTGACTGTCTATTTGCCGTCAGTATAAGGCAAAATATAAATCAAATCCATTAGAAATATACAACGAAAAACTTGTTGGTCTAAATCTAGTTGGCCTAGGTCTGAAAAATTGTTCTACACTCTTTTAGTATAAGACTTTATATTGCGAAACTTATAACCTAATATTGTTGATGAAACAATTTGAGATGACAGATAAAGTTTAGTTCACCAATATTATGGAATTTTAGTTTTAGTCTCATTATAGAATAATCTTTTTTAACCATCATCCAGTGATATTGATTATCATTTTCAAATTTCCTTTCTTATCTGTATAGTTTTTATACAAATTCGCATAATTTATTGTAGTAATTAAATCGTTGCCATTACAAATATTTTCTTCGTTTTCAGATTCCTCTTTATCATTATCTAAATCATCTTGTGTGACGTATTATTTTAAACAATTACTAAATGGCTCAAAATTTCTGCTTCACGTCAAGCAAAATCCGACGCTTTCAACAATTAATATTTTAGAAATTTAACAAAATAAATTTCGCCGTCAGGCGCCAATTAATTTTAAAGATTCATTAATAAACTTGACTCGACTCGGCTCAAATAAACTCAAAACTCTCGACCCCTGAGTTTCTCTCTCGCTCAGAGGTGATTCTGCCCAAACAAAGTTGGCAGCAGAAAAGCCAACGGCGAGACACGACTGGCAGAGTACTGGTAAACGACTTACCCACGACGACTCGGCTTTCTCACAATCGAAATTGTTCTCCTCGGCTTGACTCTCCTTGGCAGCGATGCGGCGGTAGTTCAGAAGGAGCGTGGCAAGGGGAAAACAACAATAACTCCTCAATTTCTCAACAAATCACTTACTTTTATTCGTTACAATAAATCCTGAGCTTTACGCTCCACTGTTACACTCTAGAAAAATCCTCACTCCACAACTTCTCTAAAAACAAAACGAAAATTTCACTAGCGGCGAAGGGTTAAGTACCGGCGCGGCAAGACAAGATTTCCATTATCACACACAATTACACACTATTTTTCGATAATAATGCCGGCGACAGTATTACTCTTCTTGTGTCTTGGCTCTCTCCCCACGTGCTCGTCTTCTTCATCTCTTCTTCTCTCTCGTTCCACTGGCTCTACTCTCTCGGTCTCGTTCTACTCACTTGGGCCCTGCCCTCTACCACTTTCTCTCCTACTAACTAGCCGCGCGACACACATTCACCACTGATAGTGGGTCACACGGCAATTTCGACTTTCTGAATTACCATATCAATTAATGATCACGTTTCAGGGATAAATCCGACAGATGACATGACGATTCAGATTGTCGAACCACAGGAGACGACAATCCACAACGTCACACTTGATTAGGAAGTATAACCGAATCGTCATAATTTTTATCAGAATCGTGTAATTCAAATTATATTGAAGGATATGTGTTTCTAAAAACGTATCCGTCGGTCACTAAATTTTCAGATTCAACTTATTTTATTTTTTGCATTTTGCATGAATCCTCAGCAACTTCATTGCAATGAACTTGCTGTGGAACTTCTAAGTAACAAATTTCAGGCGACTAGACTTGATTTAAACAATTTTTGTCGGCCATATTGGATCTGACATTGTGAATTTTGAAAATCCAATAGTAGATTCATAATCAGCGACCCCGAAAACCCCTGGGTAACAAGTGTCAAGCGAATCTGTCAAATTTCTTTAATTTTCGTCTGCCATATTGAATCCACCATTTTAAATTTTGAAAATCCAATAGTAGATTCATAATCAGCGACCCCGAAAACCCCTGGGTAACAAGTGTCAAGCGAATCTGTCAAATTTCTTTAATTTTCGTCTGCCATATTGAATCCACCATTTTAAATTTTGAAAATCCAATAGTAGATTCATAATCAGCGACCCAGAAAACTCAGGGGAACAAGTATCAAGCAAATCTAAATATTTTTAATTTTCGTCGGCCATATTGGATCGGCCATTTTGAATTCTGATAATCCAATAGAAGATTCGTAATCAACGACCCCGAAAACATATAAACACTAAGTTCTACTACATTTCATGACCATTTTCTGAATCGGTGTACTATAAAAAGAATTGATTAATGTTTTTTTCATATTGACGCTATTTTGAAGCCGCCATTTTGTTTTTTTTATTTCCGCTTTTGCATATTTTGAAAGTTTAATAAGTTTGTGACAATTTTTAACACTTGTATTCATTCGAAAAAACATAAAGAAACGCATCAGTTATTTTCAGAAAGCCTATTTAGTATATGAAATTATATCTTAAATTAAACACAAAATTTTAGAGGTTTTAGGCGTTAATGGGTTAAGGAGTTGACTGAAAAGAAAAAAAGACTGTTAGAAGAAGCAACCTTATTAAATAACCAAATGAAAAATATTGAATAATTAACAAAATGTATTAAGGAATTCAACACAAAACAAGTATCAAGTTCTTTGTGTTGTGATGTTCAAAATGAAAACTGTTTGTTAAGAGAATGTGAAATCTGTAAAGATACATCAATCGAATACAATCCTCATGAGAATAATAAAATAATTTACTGGAAACAATGAGTGACAGAAAAAGAACAGCTTCAAGAGAACGAATCACCTTACATACAGGTGTCTTGTACGGAAAGACGTTTTCGAAGTCATTTTGCACTATTTCTTATTCTTTGAGACATGATCCTTCGGTAATTATAGCACACATCACACCTATTCTCAAAATTTATCTTCAACGTATTTCAAAAATAACGCACCTACATTTCTTTAGTGATGGACCAACCACACAATGTCGAAATAAACATATGTTTTTTCTGTTAGTAACACATCTCCCAAGTCAATTTAAACAAATAAGTGATGTGACATAATATTAAAAAGGTTTAAATTGCAATTGTTGAGCTGAAAAGTATTGAGGAAATCGATAAACATTTGCCACAAAATTTGATTAAGTTTTTATAAAAGGTTAAAACAGTTTTATAATAAATCTGGAATCGGTTGAATCATTAAAAATAATAATTATTTAATTGTTGATCAATCACTGTGCAAAAGTACGTCCATTTCGAGGCCATCGGATTCTTCACTACTCTCTGTTAGATTGACTTTGGGAATTTGTATTTCATCCTCGATTGCTAATGGGGTCAGTGTACCTTGTATAGGTCTCAATCTACTTGCTGTAGGGCCTTTATCTATTACTATTGGATTTTCCTTAGGTTTCATTTTCCCTAGTGGTCTTCCCCTTTTTGGTTTGTCTCCTATTATTTTTTTTGATGGAGGGATTACCGACGAATATAAATGGACTCTGTGTCTACTAATTCCAGGCGTATTTATATTTGTTTCCAATGAGGCCGGTATCTTTTTCGTCTCTTGTTTTCTTTTGTTTTTGTCCAGTAACTGATTAAGCGCTTCGTTGGCTTTTAATTTTGTTCCTCTGGCCCCACTACTTATCAGGAAGGTTTTCTTTCCTTGTGTTATCTCACCTATACATATATTTGTATCTGTTTCTGAGTTCGATTCATCACTGTTTTTGTTAAAATCTTCTTGTTCTTAATCTGCTAATTCAGGCCTCTCTAAACTAGGATTCTCCGATAATCCTCTAATCCATTCATTCGAATTCATATTGGTAATCTTGCAATCTTAGTAACCACTTTGTCATTCGAGTAGTAGGTTGAATAGCATCGTTAATCATTTTTAATGGCTCATGATCACATGATCAAATAAACTTTTTACCGTATAGATACAGCCTGAAATTTCCTAAAGCAGCAATTACTGATAGACATTCCTTTTGAGCAGGATCATAATTTACTTCGGCTCATACTAATGTTCTTGAAAAATAAGCTACTGGTAGATCAATTCCATTTATTTCTTGAGTAATTACGGCACTAAGGGCATACTCTGAAGAATCTGTAGTTACTCTAAATATTTTTTAAAAATCCGGAAGCTGCAAAATTGGGTTCCTACATAAGGTTTTTTTTAGTCTTCGGAAACTTTGCTTCTGTTCGTACTCCCATTTAAAAATTTCATCCTTTTTTAGTAAAGTGTATAATGGTTGTGCCATCGTCGCGTAATTTGCTATGAATTTTCTATAATATCCTATAATTCCTAAAAATCCTTCTACTGATTTTTGATTCTTTGGTACAGGAAAATCATTTATAGCCGACAACTTTTTGAGGTCGGCTTTTATCTCTGTCTCCCCTACTACGTGTCCTAAGTATTCTACTTCTTTGCGTAGAAAATCACATTTTTCGGGCTGTAGAGCTAATTTCGCTTCCCTTAATCGTACTAACATCCTTGTTATAGTCTTATCAGGCTCCTCTAGACTTACTGAAATACTATGATGTCGTCCAAATATACAATCAGTTCTACCCCCTGTAGGCCTAAAAGTACACTATCCATTAATCGTTGAAAGGTAGGAGCTGCGTTTTTAATTCCCATTAGCATTCTCTTGTATTGGTAATGACTTCTACCATAGAAAAATTTGTATTGACTGCATCGATTAATTCGAAAGGTAAAATTTCTTGTGGGGGAATAGTAACAGTTATGTATCTTCTGTTGTGTTTATTGCCATGATATTACAACAACCTTTTTTTGTTTTACTAGGGCTTCTCCTAACATTAAACCCTTTTTTTCCTCAGTTCGAGGTAAATACCCTATATTTTAAATCCTCGTTGATAACGGGTATACTGACTACTTGCCTGGTTCTTGCTTTAATTCTTAATATTCTGGGTACTGGCTTTACTTCCTTTTTTAACATTATCTTTTCTTAATTCGATACCGTATCTATACAAGGTATTGGATCTACTGGCTTAGATTGTGTTACTAAAGCGTTATAAAAAAGTAAAACTGAAGCTCGTTTCTCTCTTAGAAAAGCTGTTCCTAGAAATCCTTTTACACTTATCGGAAATGTAGGTCTGACCACATGAAATAAATGTTGTATTTCGATGATACCAATTTCTATTGTTCCTAAAGTAAACACTTTCGTTAGTATTACTCTTGTCGTAAAGGTTATTTCTGATGTTTTAAATGGAACATTTGCTGGTAGTGCTGTACTTTTCATAATGTTTATATCAGCACCTGTATCTAGGGTAAATGTGCCATCTACTGCGATTTTCAGATTTAGCAACCTTTGAAATAATAAACTCGGGAATTATAATGCAAGAACTAAAGTTGAAGCTAATTAAGTTGAAAGCTCTTGTCATGTAGATAATCAAACATTAATAAAAACTTTATAGAAATTGATCATTTAAACAAATTGCATCAATATACAAATTATATCAAATGCATGTATTACTAGGATATTGACCAAACTACTGTAAGAGAATTACTGCGAAAAAAATACGTGTATTTAGAGGTTATGTTGTTCCCAGTAATTGGAGCATATGCATATTTCAATGGAAATGTCCCAATTACTACGATAAGCAATTGCCGTTCTTAAATAATTAAATTATTAATACTTTGAATGTGTTTCTTTACAAAAAAGTTTCCTTCGTCTTTGAAAATATACTGGCCATTCATTTTTACTGTAGGTGATACAAAAGCTAATTCATTTATTTTAAAAATAGTTACTGATCCCTGAATCGAACTATCGTTTGACGCACTTGGTTGTTTGGGTTCGCTGCCGTATCGTTCCGACGAACCTGATACCAGTTTAAATCCTTGTTAGTATCTATTCTCTCTTGGATTACCTGATTTTGTAGAACATAATTCTAAACTACATTTTGAGTTTGGGAATTCGTTGCCATATTTTGGTTATTGGGATAATTAAAATTCCTATTATTCCCGAAAGTTCGTGGATTATTTGAGTAGTAGAGCCTATTATCTCTGAAATTAGAATTCTGGTTTCTACCCTGTCCTATATTATAGTTCCTGTAATTTGTTCTCGGTTGCATAGCCATATTATTTGATCTGTATTCGCCTTGTTAATTCCTTTGAATCGATGTATTAAAGCCTTCTGTATGACTATAATTTTCCTACTGAGTCCTATTTCAACTTGTTAAAAAATTTTGCTATTGTAGCCTAAGTATTCCGTACTTTCTTTTGTTGCGCTTGCTAGCGTGTGTAAGAGCAGCGGCTAAATCTACAGGCTCATGTCGATCTACCGATCTTGATATATCGTCGGGTAACGCGTCAATAAATGTCCTAAAAGCCGTTTGTTTAAAAGGTCTCATAATAGTAGTTATTTCCGCTTGGTTATATGTTGGAGATAAAGCAGCTTTTCATCCACTTAAATATAATACTAACCTATCGTAAAGGTTGTTTACACTTTCATCCCTATACATTTTTTTATAATTTGAACAAAATTGGCCTCTTAGGGCTGCCCTAGGGCAAAACGCTCCTTTAACGCATCTATTAAATCGCCTATTGTGGCAAAATTTTTGTTTTTAGTACAGTCCCTATCAGTACATCTTAATTTACACAAAATCTCGGAGATCAAATCAGCCTCACAGGATCCATTTATTTTTGAGGCCGCATAAACCACGTCCTGAATAAATTCCTTAACTTACATATTTGAAACGTCATAATCAGGTACATGTTTCATGGCTCTTTCATAGACATGTCATTTTTTAAAGATTGAAATACTACTACGGTAGCATTTTCTTTATTCATTAGTTCTGCGGGGGCCGTTGAACCTGTACCACCCGAGGTAAATCTATGTCTAATCTGTTTCTCATTGTATCTGCTACTGTGACATTATGAGCATCTTGTGCGCCTTGACCTTCTTCCCTATCATTTCCTCTTCCATTTTCTGCGTTTTGAAGCCCGTTTCCGTCGTTTATCTTGTATATTATTTATGCGTTAACCTATAAAAAATATTAAAACCCTTTTTTATAAAAGTCCCAGTTATAGAACGTTTTCACAATGTTGTCCCTATTCTGGAACAGTTTTACAAAAATAAAAAAAAAGGAATTACAATTGGTGATAAGAATATTCTAGTTATTTAAATAAATTTTACACGATATAAGAACTATTATTTTTGAATACTATTTAATTTAAAAAGAAATCTTTAATTGTATTTTAGCTTTTAAATTAAGGTCAGTCGGGTTTTTGTCAAACTAGCGTTCCACATTACGTACACTTATTATTTGTATGTCCTGATTAATGGAACAGGAAGAAAATATACATCAAACATAACCTCAAATATTCTCGATATTTTCGCATTACTTTCCTACCCAAAAAATTGGTTTTATAATTATCTGTTTAAATAGAAGTTGTTCTTTGTATTTAATTCATTATAGTTAATATTCAAATTGTTGAGAAAAGATAATACAATTCTAATTACATATTAAATAAATTAAGTGTTTCATAATTGGGACATTTATTTTGGAACACCCGTACATGCAGGAAACCATCGTTTTATAATAGGTACAAGTGCAGGGAGTCACAATTTAGTTCATATTATTTTTATTTAATAAAAAATAAACATTTTATGGCCTAAATACTGTTAACTAAATACCAACCTTTCAATCTATACCCGAATTATTCATATTAACGCTCATAATTCGAAGAAATTTATCATAGAATTTTAGTTAGCTCAAAAAGCGTTCCATAATTGGGACCTTTACCTTAATATTGATTTCCGAATAGTGTCACTAGTTCTGCATCACACGGCCAATAATCTATGCTAAGTAAATTTGCTGTAATATAGTTATGTTTTGTCTGGGTCGACACTAGAAATTTCGTATGTCCACCACTTATTTCTGGGCTTTCTAGAACTAACTCCGAACTTTCTGATATGTTCTCGTTTATAACCATAAAAGTATAGGTTAATAGTAAATAAAACAACACTAACTCTATATTTTTGATAATATTTAACCCATTAACGCCCAAATGACCACATTTTTAACTTAAACTTTAACACACGATTTAAAGTACTTTCAGGAAATGAATTAAAGCAACAATGAGGTATAGGGGGTTTTGGGGTCACTCTTCAAGATTCTGGGGTCAAAATAGCGATTCGACCAACACAAAATCCAATATGGCGGATATTTTTGAAAAAACACCCAAAAAATCATTGATTTTTTTAAAATATTTTTTTAGAACTAAAATTTTTGTTATTCCTTTCTAAAGTATGCTATTAGTGGGCAAAATAGTTGTACTTTCAAAACGTAAAATAGAGAAACTTTGATTTCAAGATGGCGGAATCGAAATTTTGAAAAAGTTAATGCATTATAATAAACAAAAAAATTTAATAGTAATATTCAAAAAGTATCCAAATCCGATTCAAAATTTATGCTCGGGGGTTTTCGGGGTCGTTGATAACGAATCCCATGTCAGTTTTTCAAAATTCAAAATGGCGGATCTAATATGGCGGACATTTTTTTAAACAATTTCTTGGATTCGCTTAAAACTTGTCACTCGGAGGTTTTCGAGGTCGCTGATAACGAATCCCATGTCAGTTTTTCAAAATTCTAAATGGCGGATCCAATATGGCGGACATTTTTTTTGAAAAACTTCGAGGATTCGCTTAAAACTTGTCACTCGAAGGTTTTCGAGGTCGCTGATGACGAATCCAATTACAGTTTTTCAAAATTCAAAATGGCTGATCCGATATTTCTTACAAAAATTTTTAAAAAATTGAAAATTAAAAACTATTTTTTCAATTAAAAACAAAAAAATAATATTCTACGGTTCGTACACTTCCACGTTTTTGTAAATTTACAATGACACATCTAATATTCGTCATCAGCGACCTCGAAAACCTTCGAGTGACAAGTTTTAAGCGAATCCTCGAAGTTTTTCAAAAAAATGTCCGCCATATTGGATCCGCCATTTAGAATTTTGAAAAAGTGACATGGGATTCGTTATCAGCGACCTCGAAAACCTCCGAGTGACAAGTTTTAAGCGAATCCAAGAAATTGTTTAAAAAAATGTCCGCCATATTAGATCCGCCATTTTGAATTTTGAAAAACTGACATGGGATTCGTTATCAACGACCCCGAAAACCCCCGAGCATAAATTTTGAATCGGATTTGGATACTTTTTGAATATTACTATTAAATTTTTTTGTTTATTATAATGCATTAACTTTTTCAAAATTTCGATTCCGCCATCTTGAAATCAAAGTTTCTCTATTTTACATTTTGAAAGTACAACTATTTTGCCCACTAATAGCATACTTTAGAAAGGAATAACAAAAATTTTAGTTCTAAAAAAATATTTTAAAAAAATCAATGATTTTTTGGGTGTTTTTTCAAAAAAATCCGCCATATTGGATTTTGTGTTGGTCGAATCGCTATTTTGACCCCAGAATCTTGATGAGCGACCCCCAAAACCCTCTATACCTCATTGCTGCTATAATTCATTACCTGAAAATACTTTAAATCGTGTGTTGAAGTTTAAGTTAAAATTGTGGTCATTTGGGCGTTAATGGGTTAATCGAATTAATATAAGTATTATATTGGAAAATTATATGTAAGATATATATAAGTTATTTTTATCAGCACAAACGCAAAAAAAGTAATGACGAAAAACTCTTAATTAAAAACTTTCTTATAGACGAAGCTGATTTAATCGTTCAGTTATTTGCTCTATAGCTTTTTTATTTACTCTTATCCTATAATCTGTCCGTCTAATCATACACTCTACCAAATTTAAAGACCGTTGTACTTTTTCTAGTTTTTTGTTTAATAGTAAATATTTTTGTGAAACTTCATGCAGGCTGAATACTATTGAATCTAATCTATTATAAAGGTCCGAAGGATTTTTATGTAATAGCTGTAAAAACTCTAGTGACATATGACCAATGTATACACTGAAAAAAATGATAATGTTAATTTTGACATACAAGTATGGTTAGGATGTATAGCTGAAACAGCAATACCGTATTGCTGTTCTTAAAATACAGTATTCGTGTTCTCCGCATACATATTATTGTCTCTCAAATACATATTGCTGTTCTACACTGCGTATGGCTAAAACAGCAATATTTTTGAAATCTAGAACTAATTTATCTATCTGATCTTGTTTGACTAACAAATCGTATTTTATTTGTTTAATTGATTGTCTTTGTTGGTCTCTGCAATTACTTAAAGCAAATAACCATTTCACTAAAAATCTACAACGTTTATCTAGGGGAGAATAGGGAGTTGTGAAGCACGGCCATAGATCTCGCATAGTAATTGTTTTGATAGATGTCACTTCCTCTAAATATTTTTTCACCTAATATCTTTGTTTTGTAATTGGATTCATTCCGATAGCAGATATTTTGCATATCTTTCAAGACAATGTGTTCAACCTTTCGTTTATTAAGTTTTTTTGAGTGTTCCATTTTGTAGAATTCTTACAAAATTAGCGAACAAATCAAAAAGATAAGTTCACCCATATAATACCCAGCAATGATTAGGTTCTCGAAATTCAAAAGGATTTATGCAAAATCTCAATAAAGAATATTTACCAAAAAATATAATTTTTAGCCATTTTTAGTGGTGCTTCACAACTCCCCATGATTTTTAAAAACTTGAAAAAGCAGCTTTTTAGCCCAACTGAAAAAAATTGTCGATTTTATTTTATTTTATGCAAATTCTTCAACCAGTAAGCATATTTGAAGACCCTCTAGAGATTCAAGTGGAGAAAATTTGAAAAAAAAATTTCTTTTTGAAGTTACAACTCATAAACAAAGCGTGCTTCATAACTCCCCATTCTCCCCTACTCTTTCAATATTGTACTCAAAAATTCTACACTGCAAAGACAGTCTTTGACTGAATTCATCCACGGATTCTATCCTTTCTTTTATTTTACTTATATCATTTTGAGAGAAACCCGTTACAATTCTATTAATTGTTGGAAACATTAAAGAAAATAATAAAATTAGAGTAATATTAATTTGTTCATGTTTTGCTTTTATGTACCCAGTCAAAAAAGTTCTATAGAATGATTCTATAGAATGACTCTATAGAGCATTCTATAGAGTATTCTACAAAATTTCTATAGAATATTCTATAGAAATTTTATAGAATTTATGTAAAAATATATTATTTAATTTCTACATGAATTCTATAAAATATTTCTAGTCAAAGTCTATAGAATTCGTGCAGATATTCACAGAAAATATTTCTTTTTACAAATTCTATAAAATATTCTATAGAATAATCTATACAATTCACTATAGAATTCTCTATAGAATGCTCTATAGAATTATCTATAAAATGACTCTATAGAACTTTTTTGACTGGGCTACAAACGCAAAAACGGTTTAAACGCAAGCACATCTCACTTCATTCCCATTAAATCGCAACCTTTTACCTCAAGGGTTATTATAGAAGCCGCGAAAATACCCACATATTCAAAAAGTATATCTCCACTATCGTAAATATTTAATAAAAATCCTATATAGCACAACAATTTGCAGAAAATTTTCAATGACAAATTCGAAAATTTGCATTGCAAGTTTGCAGCAAACATAGCAAACATAGCAAAATGTCCGTTTGGTTGCAAGTTTTCGAAGCAAACTTTCTACACGTTTCTATAGAAAAGTTGCAAATTTTGTAGCAAACTTCATAAACATTTGCAGTAAACTTTCACAAATCTAAAAATTTTTATACAAATTGTATGTGTTTTAATATACGGCGTTTTCCCATACAGGGAATGATCTTTTTTATAGTACTATTTCTATTGAGTAATAAATTCATATTTATATATAAATTTTTTAATGTTTTTAGTAAATTAATTAATATAAGAAATAATCGAAAATATGATACCGCTTATAATGTCTTAAATGGCAGGTTAAAGGAATGATTTTTCGAGTCAAATTTTTTTTATATTATTTGAAATATTTATTAAAATACTGTAATATACCAACATCCGCGATATTACCCACTTTTATCCCATTCACTTATTCTAATGGACTTAAACAAAAAAAACAGAGTTTTAAATTGTTAGAATTTTGTTAGAGCATCGAATTAAAAATTTTATAAACGATATTTAGTATAACTGCAATAGTTATAATTTCAATTTGAGTAAATTATTTTTAGATTTATTTAAAGGATCTTAAATGTATAAATAATAATTGTAATTTTGTATATCCTTTGCTCCAAGAAATGGTAATTATTTAATGAGTATAAGTTATTCTTTATTTTTTCGCAAATGCATTTTTGCCATAGAACATAATGGCTCATCAGGACTATATACACAGATAAACAGTCAATTCAAATAATTTTGAACATAACCTTAACTTAAAATATATTGTTTTAAAAAAATTTTATTTAGTATAATTATTATTGTCAATAAATTTTAATTAATGGAATTTTTTTCCCTACATTATGTCGGGACCTATTTTGACATTTTTAAACAGAAATGGATTCTTCAATATTATTTTTGAAAATGATATTTTTCACGAAATTAACGATTGTGAAGCCGCTCGCACAGCTTTTCTGCCTGCATGAGATTAAAAGAGAAAAACATTTAATTTGAATTTTCTGACATATTTACTCTCATGTGTTACCATGACAACTGAACATGCATTGGCATGCATGCAGAGCTGTGAGAGCGCCTTGAGTAATATTTATGAGATAGGAACTTAAAATTTTTGCTAGTTGATTATTTTTGAAGATAAAATACACCTAAAAACTTTGAGACCCCATATAAAAATGGAAATTATCTGCTGCAATGTATTTTTTATTGGAAAACACGTTTACATCCTGTTACTATTCTTCTACTCCCTGGAAGACAGGCTTTAAGAGGAGCAGTAATAATTCCGCCGGCGCCGTGACCTCCAGAATGACGACGTCCAGAATAAATGCATTTCAATTGGAAACTTTTTTCGTCAACTCCAAGAAAATAATATGAACCAGAACAAGGCGATCCAAAATTAAAAATTTTATGACAGCCCTCCTTAAATGGAACTAGTGAATCTTCAAGGCAAGGATTTTTTTCACATCTCGCTTCATTTTCCCCTAACGGAAGAATGAAATAATGTTTTTCAGGACAAGGATCTCGACCAAATGCTTGATGACAAGAATTATTTTTTGCATAACGAAGAAAACCCGGTTCACAATTGCAATCCCATTTTGATTCATTTTCATCCACTGGAACAAGTATTGAATTTTCAGGACAGGATTTCGACTTTTTCTGAAATAAATATAATATTATTTATATAAAAATTACATTAATAAAATAAAACAATAACAAAATTTTCGTAAGTTACCAAATTTGGTAAGTAACCATTATATGAATTTTGACTGCATTCTAATTCAAAAGTATCTTGATTGACTGTTAATGTATGGAATTCTTTTTCACATGGCAGTTCAGATTTCCATAGAAAATAGCACTTGTCCTTTAATGGAACAAGACCATCTAATATACACACATTTTTTTTACATTTTGCAACTGTTTCTCCAGGATCTAAAACCAAATAATGTTCTGAAGGACAAGGACCTTGTCTGTAGGCATCGTAACAGAAGTCATTTTCAGGAAAGTATAGAAGAGTTTCTTTGCAATCGCAATATACGATGGATTGATTCTTCTCATCAACATAGTGAGACATATTATCTGGACAAGGAGCAGGATTTCTCTAAAAATAAAAATTTGTTTTATCATAAGCATAAATTTTTTATACACTATTTGTTAACTTAGACATAACCACAAATGTTTTTTCAAGGAAGTATTGACCGGGCCATGTTCTTTGAGTGCCAGAATTCGAATCTGAACTCAGTTTTCCACCATCACGTCAAATGTCTTTACAAATAAATAAAATTTGCAAAAACTGACTGTAAATATGATATAAATAAAATTAAGCCTAAGATGCTCATAGCACAAAAACTTCCACCATCACGTCAAATGTCTTTACAAATAAATAAAATTTGCAAAAACTGACTGTAAATATGATATAAATAAAATTAAGCCTAAGATGCTCATAGCACAAAAACTTCCAGGAAACTTCCAGAAAGTTTCCCGTGGCAACTTTCGGAAGTTACCCTTGGTAACTTCCTTGAAATTTTCAGGAAGTACAATAATTTCCGCAGGTTAGAAGCTGCCCATGAAAACTTTCTAGTAACTTCTTGGAAGCTTCCCATATAAACTTCCTGGAAACTTCCTGAAAGTTACCAGAAAGTTTCCAAAATTTATTTTTAAAAATTTTTAGTGAAATTAATATTTAAAAAAGGGATTCGAACCACCATAGGCCTCAAAAGTGTGCTGTTGGGATAGCGCTTTATGCGCTGAACCAAATCATCACTTGACTTCACAGGGCTAATTTATATATTATATATTTCATTATATCTTTGAGGATTTTTGGAAACTTCCTGGTAACTTCCAGAAAGTTTCTATAGGAAGCTTCCTGGAAGTTACCAGGAAGTTTCCATGGTAAGCTTCTAACCTGCGGACATTATTGTATTTCCTGGAAATTTCCAAGAAGTTACCAAGGGTAACTTCCAAAGGTTCCCACGGGAAATTTCCGGAAAGTTTCCTGGAAGTTTTTGTGCTATGTGGAAAGTGATTGAAATCACGGAAAATCATAAAATACTCAATATTAAAGGTAAAATTTTTCACATTTCTATACTATAAAACCAGTTTCGTGTCTCACCAAGTTCGCATAATCTACAAAAAAAACACACACGCGCGTACTTCCCTGTACAGATTATTTTGAATCCAGCGGGTCTGGGCCCATAACTTGTTAAGCAAGGAGTAATTTTATCAAACGGACAACCAATAAAAGGTTTAAAACATTTATTAAATTCAAATGAAAAGAAAAAGAACTACATTTATAATATATAAAGAAAAAGATACAAAATCGAACAATATAATTTTTCTCATCGTCAAGAGTCTAGAGAGTGATTTTTTTCAGTGCCGCCAACATTATACCAAAAAACAAAACTATGAGTACATATTTAGAATTAGGACATGCCAACCTAAAAAATATATAATTCAAACAATTTTATTGCTAATATTTCACAAGTTTTAATATTTATAAAGTTGTTAGAAACATTTAATTGAAATTTGGTGACTTTCGACATTTCATAAGTAAGTTTAAAAATTAATTTTTATCTATTGTTTTAGGTATATTTACGTAATAATGAATTTATACAAGTAAAGTAACACATTTTTAACAAATCTCAATCAAGAAATTTGTTCTACTTAAATTATTTACATGCTTTTTTATTAAATTTTCATAGCTGTCAAATTAACCTTTTTCCTGTGCAACTTAAATTAAAAATTATAATTATAACATTAATTAAAACATATTTTAAAAATAATTATCGAAAGTGAATGCTATAGACATTATTCATTATTTGTACAAATTATAAGATTTTTCTAAAAGTATGTCGCAACGACTTTAGGTGAAATAAAATATTAATTTAATTTTTGAATTGGTTATTTAACTGAAAAAAGTTCGAATTATCTAAATATCGTAAAATTTAATTCAAAAGAATTTATCTTAAGAACTCTCTAAATCTGAATTAGTAGAATTAGTAAAATTTTACTAATTTTTAGTAATTTTCATGAACGACTTTTCACCTTTTTAATTAGTAGAATATTACTAATTTTTAGTAAAATTCTACTAATGTTTTAGTAGAATTCTACTAATTAAAAGTCACTTCTTCACTAAATGAATTAGTGAAACTAATCGATTATTATTAACTATTATCGACTATTAATAAAACAGTTCTACTAATTGTTAGTAGAATTATTACTAAATCATTTAGTGGACGACTTTTCACCATTTTATTAGTAACTTTCTACTAATTCAGATTTAGAGAGTAGAAATTAGTTTCCTCTAAGATATAATCAAATATATAATATATAAATTAACCCCGTAAAGTGATGACCATAGCGTTGTCAAGGAAATAACAAGATTTTTGGCCAAAAATGCACAAAAAGTGACCATTCCCCCCCCTTAACTTCTAAACTATTTAACGTGGAGGGCTAAAATTTGGCATACTGGTGTGTTTTAACGCGAATATTACAGGAAAAATATAGAGAACTTGCTATGTAATAATGTCCATAGCGTTGTCAAGGTAAAACTAAAAAAAATTTTAATTTTTTTTTCTAATTTCCACATTATTTGATCTAATTAACTAAAAATGTATATTTTTACAGTCTGATCACAAAAAAATATTTAAAATCTAAAAAAGAAATTTAAAAAAAATTTTATTCTAATTTTTACATTATTTGATCTAATTAACTAAAAATGGGTTTATTAGTATTTTTTACAATCTGAACACAAAAAATATATGAAAAAAACTAAAAAAAAATTTTTATATAAAATTTAAAAAAAATTGGACAAGTGCGAGTTGAACTCGCACTACAATGGCGGGTTCCGTACACAAATATTAAAACAATATTTGCAACATTCATCGGTAAATGGTAGAATTAAAATAAACAATTAAAAGAATATATTAAAATCATTTGATACAAAATTTTTTTTTTTAATTATAGTATTGTATATCTAATATTGTAAACAATACTATAATTTCTTAAAAAATTTTTTTTATCAAATGATTTTAATATATTCTTTTAATTGTTTATTTTAATTCTACCACTTACCGATGAATGTTGAAAATATTGCTTTAATATTTGTGTACGGAACCCGCCATTGCAGTGCGAGTTCAACTCGCACTTGTCCAATTTTTTTTTAATTAAACCCTCTTTTTTATTTTAAAAGTATGCAAAATTTGAATCATTTAAATTTTTTAAAACCTTTTTAAATAATAATTTCACTAACAAAATTTTTAATAATTTTTTAAAACTTCTAACCTGCGGACATTATGTATTTCCTGGAAATTTTCAGGAAGTTACGTAGGGTAACTGCCGAGGTTGCCATGGGAAACTTCCGGGAAGTTTCCTGGAAGTTTTCATGCTATGTGGGTATTATATAATGTTAAGCAATCAAAGAAACTCGTAAATATTCAAAATTTATGTTAGTGGATCGAATGTGGGGTAGATTTTTTAAAATTCACCCAATTCATCTGAAATTTGTTACTCGTGGATTTTTGGGGTTGTCGATTTGACATTTAGATTTTATTAAATTAAGGTGAAATTCCAACTCAACTATCCAAAAAACATAAAAAATAGTCAGATCAATACTTCTTTAAAAAAAGATGTGGTGGTTCTGTGTTAAGGAGCGTTCATGTGACGCTTTTGGGTCTCTACTAAACGTGACAAAATGTATTTTTCACATGTGAAATTGCATGAAACTGCGTGATAGGGGGAGGGAGTAAAAATCTCAGAAAATTGTGGAATTTGTGACAATATTTGTGAATGCTCATTTATATATACTTTATTGCAACTTTCAACTTACTTTCAATCGAAACAATTAAAAATTTTCGGAAAGATGGATGAAAAATTACTTATTAGATCTTATACTGTTGTCAATTTTTAATATTTGTGTAACTTTGTTTTTCACAAAATTAAAAAAAATGAATTTGCATAATATTGAAAACTACTCACTATGTATGTATATCTAGATACTGTCCATGATGTTTGCCATAAAGCACAAAATAAAAATAACAATCTCATGTTAAACTTACTGTAAAAAATTAGAAAATTTTTTCTGTAATATCAATTCGGCAGGCAAAACTTTAACGCTTGTAGATTTTCGATTCAACTACGACTGCAATTTGAAAGATAGACTTTGTAAAATAGTTGATATGTAATAATAGCCTCGATTCGTTAAGAATAAACAGGAAATCACTGGATTTCAAGGAAAACCGGTTGATTGATTATCCTACAATATATATATATATATATATATATATAGTATATATATATATTAGGGGGTCCGCCCCCCTGCGCGCTTGGCGCGCCAACCCTCTATTTTTAAATTTTTATATTTATTGTAATTTTTATAAATTTCAAATCGTGTCTTTTTAATATAAATACATCATAATAAGTTATAATAAATGATAAAAGGAAATATCAAATGAAGAATTAAAAAATTGTGTTAGAATCAGTGAAATTTGACTAATTTTTAGTGACTCTATTCTCGCATTATAAATTAGTGAAATTTCACTGAAGACCAGTTAAAAGCGATTGAAATTTCAGTCATATTTCACTAATTGGCCAATTAAAAAACATCTAAAATTTCCAATATGGGTGACAGAAATTTCCAGTATTTTTTTTTGTGAAATTCCATTGATTCAAGTCACAAAAACGTAGTCACTGATTCTCAGTGAAATTCTACTGATTCAGTTATAAAGAGTATCTTTATTTGTTTATATAATATAATTTCACAGTCAATGATAAAAGTGAATGTTAAAAGAAGAATCTAAAATTTTAAAATGGGTTAGTAAGCCGAACTATTTGAAATTGCCTATTTAAAAAGCATTATTGGCGAATTCTATGTTACGGACCTCACAATGGACTTAATGTGACACGCCTTTTGATTTATAGGTCGAAATAGGTCAAAATTCACTCAAATTTGGGAAATATATTTTAACGTAATATAACGGTCGTTATTGAGCCTCTTTTTAACGAGCTGTTAATAGCTACGCCAAATTACACCAAGATTTTGACGTTATGTAATGGTTATTACCGTACCTTACAAAATTTAGTAAATTTTGTCGAAATGTAAAGAATTTATTCGGCCTTTATTTATACTCTTTTTAAACTACAAGTTAAAAAATAAATCAAAATTGACCTAAATTTTAAGGTGAGAGGGAATTGTGTACAGCTTTTTAACCTGTAGATCAAAACTGCCCTTAAATTGACCTAAATTTTTACCTAGGGTAACTACTTTTTATAGAGGATTTTCGATCACCTTTTTTGTTTTGTAGGTTAAAAAATAGATCAAAAATTGACATAAAAATTGACCTGGCGTTATGTCAATATTAATCTCTCCATATAACAACATAACATAGCATAACATAACATAACAATATAACAGCTACAAGTCAAATAATTATAAACAATTCCCGCTACCCCCTAAATGTAGGTCAATTTTGTGGGCAGTTTTGACCTACGGATAAAAAAGAGGCCCACAAACGTCTATTACATTACGTCGAAATCTATATGTAATTTTACATTCTTCATTTACCTACAAGTCATAAACAGCCAAATAATGGCCCTTACTTTATGGCAAAACTTGTATCAGATTTAATTTATTTTTAAAGCTGCAGGTAAAAAGGATCTTAATAATGCCTTTGATGCTACGTCAACATCTATGTCAAATTTAACCAATTTTTTTACCTTCACGTATAAAGAAGTATCTATAAGGGCACCTAAAT
The DNA here is from genome assembly GCA_032872475.1 of Leptopilina myrica (nomen nudum). Taxonomy (NCBI): domain Eukaryota; kingdom Metazoa; phylum Arthropoda; class Insecta; order Hymenoptera; family Figitidae; genus Leptopilina; species Leptopilina myrica (nomen nudum). The sequence goes on along the minus strand of CM065462.1, from coordinate 12,147,382 downwards.
CATGTCCGTAAAGTAAAATCCTTTTAGTGTTTTCTTTTAATATCACCTATAGCATAGTATAAGTTAGAGTAAATTTACTCTCTCTTGTGATCTCTGATCCTATCCTTGATATAGTTCATAGTCTTACCAATATAGCAAGCCCAACATTCGCATGGTATACAGTATACGACGTGATTTCTGTACTTAAATTCAATGATGTCCTTATTTTTTGAGAAAACACTAAACGGGTATTTTTCATATGAAAAAAGTACTTTAATATTTTAATTCTTAAATAAATTAATAAAAAACCTCTTATTGTATTCAACATATGGCAATTGTTATTATCCTGAAGCTAAACAAAAAAATTAACTATAAAAGAAAAGTATATTTTATATTCAAGAAACAAGATTGACAATTTTACAATTATTGCGTATATATTAAATTTTGATACTATACAATCTTTTATTGTCTTCTTTGAATAAAAATACTACCGATTCTTCACATTTAACACGTTCTCAAATAAAAAATAATCCTGAATTGTTATTGAATTCAGGAATCCCTTATTATAAAGAAAAACCACACAAAATTTTGATATTTTGATACTGACGATAGTTCTTCTGATACTGACAATAACGACAGTAAAGATTCTATATTAGAAAATACTCTAGTAGATCAAAATTTACTAAATCATTCAGGTTTAAATAACTCTTTAATTCACGACGTTGAAACAAACGATCACTCTGGAAACAATTCTTTTTATAACTTTAGAGATAATATTAGTTTTGAAGAAAACATGGCTCTTCCAAATAATCAGCAAGTGTCTTTACGCGATGCATTAGAAACTATACCAATGTATATTCTGTCGCGGGGGGTTCGGGGATCTCCCCCCGACGGGGTCCAGGGGCAGCGCCCCTGTCGGGGGGTTGGGGGCGAAGCCCCCACACCACAGGAAACCTAATAAGAAGAATAAAAATGTTCAGAATGTTTAAAAAAAGCTGCATAGAATAAGGATAAAGAAGAGTTTCGGGGGGTGGTGCCAGGGGGTGGGGCACAGAAAGAAAAAAAATTTCAAAAGATTAAGTTTTTACATATTTGTATTTTAATTCAAAAATGTAATTTATTTTCTTATAACACATTATATAATATTTTGATTCTTTTTGGAACACATTAAATAATATTTTAATTTTTTTAAACACATTATATAATATTTTGTTTTTTTTAATACAATAGATAATATTTTGATTTTCTTTAAACGCATTATACAATATTTTGAATTTTTTGTGCAAATATTGTATGAACAAGAGTCATTAATATACACTTGTTACTTTTGATTAATATTTATAGTAATACTGCAAATGTGAAAAAACATATATTTAGAACATTTTATAGAAAAATATCTTTTTAAAGATTAAAGTACTAGAAACGTTACAACACTTGTTACTTTTGATGAATATTTATGGTAACATTGCAATTTTGTAGTAAAAACGATTTATTCAGAACATCAGATACTGATTCAGGTTCAATTTGTTTAATTAAGTTTGTTGCGTTTGTCGGATTTTCATCGATTTTTGCTTTTTTCTTTGGCACCTCAGAATTTAAAATTTCATTTGAATCTTTACTTGTTGAGGGTAGATTTATAGACTTTGATATTTAATATTATACTTATATCTATTTTGTATAGATTGAATCTTCAATGTAACCTGAAATTATTTTATAGATTTATTTTGGTTTAACATTTAATTTTTGATAGTGAATAAATAAATTTATTTATTAATTAATGTTACCGGTCGCAACTTGAATTGATTTCCAGCCACCATGTTGTTGGAGATCTGTTGCACTCGCTCCTGATGCAGCTAACAAAGTTGCTGAGGTTCTACGGAAACAGTGTCCGGTGTACAGATGAACGTTAGGCAGTTGCTAGAATGTTGCAATTTGTTTTACCATTTGGCCAATTTTATTTTTTCCGATGACTTGTTTCGTGCACTTGCCGTTTTGATAGTATAGAAGAAATCTCTCGGGTGCATTTGGCGGGCGTAATTTTCGATATTTTTTAAAAGTTTCATTAAATTCTTCCGGTATTGTAAAAGAACGAGTAGTGTGTGTTTTCGTCTTATTAATTTTGATTAAAAGTAATCCTCCTCGATTTTCAATATGATTAATAGAAAAACTGATAAATTCTTCAGAACGCAGAGCACCAGAAACTCCCAAAATTAAAACAACCTACATAAATAATATAAACTTGTTACTTAGATAATTTTGTTTTATTAATTATTAGTAATAATTATTAATATACCAATAGAATAATTAAAAAATTATTACAAGGTAAAGTTTGGATTATTTAGAATTATTATTTAAAGTAACTAAATATTTTATAAATAAATAAAAATTGGTAAAATCGTTTTCTGAGCAATTAGAAATATTTGTATATATTTTGTAAATATTTTTAAATTTGTAAATATTAATTTTTTGTAAATAATCTGTAAATAGTTTTTAAATTTTTTAAATAATGTAAAATTACCTTTACAGCCAAATACTGCTCATCTGGAGCTTCGATCAAAAATTTTTGCATTTCATTTGCGATAAAAGCTTTTGACTTTTTTGGCGTGTTATCGACTAATATTTTTCTCATAAAAGCATCTAATTGCAAGAATTTGCTGATGTCCACTTTTTCATAAATACTCAGTTCTTTTTTAACATCGAATGTTGTGCCCATACTGTATTTGGTTTATACTTTTTTGAAAGCTCATTAAAATAAGTTAACAAGACATTTTCTGATGACTGTTTCGCCTTGTGTTTAATTTTCCAGTCTTTAAATGATTGGTACGCCGCGTCATATATAGGTTTAGATTTTGTAGGCAACAGATTACAGACAATACCATTCGCAGCCGCTTGCAATTGTGGAGGTGTAAGTGAAAGTTCTTCATCACTACTTTTGCTACTCATTTTTAACTATTTATAGATAATTATTTATAAATCACTATTTAACAATGACACTAAATTTTTTTACTAACGAAGAGTCTACATAACCTATACTACAACAAATCTTTGTACACAAGGCGCTGTAGTCGCAACGTTAAAGAAATAAATTACCTCTCTAGATCGCTCGTCGGTCGGTAAAGAAAACACTTATTTTTTCGTTTCGCCTGTCCGCCACTATATTTGCTCCCTAGGGAGCATTTACTCCCGCTACTGTAGACCAATCAGAAAACACCGCTTTCTGCCTCGCCTCGCATGCATGAAAAGTAGCAAAATTCATGCCTGCGTGGTAAAAATAATTTTAATACAGTAGAGCAGTAAACAGAAAGATTAAAACAAATTTACGCTCCAAAAAAATCTGTTTATCAATTACAAGGAGAACTAGGAGCAATATATATGTGGGAGCACGAAAATGTAATTTCTTAGAGTTTAAGAATTGCAGAAGCAGCAGAAATCATATTAGATGCACACAGGATTAGCAATGAAAATAGAGTAGATGAAGCATTTGAAACAAGTTTAGATCAAACAACTGTTGATTGTTTTTCCCGAGGACTTAGACCAGAAATTAAAATACGAATTGGAACAGCAGATACATTTCAAGAGATATTTAATAAAGCAGTAGAAATAGAAACAAAATTGTTATTACAGCGTGAACTAAGAAAAAGTAAGCATAATACTGAGTATAATTCTCATCCTAAAAATAATAAAGAATTTGCTAAAACAACAAAAATTAATATCGCTCAAGATAATGTAATAACTTGTTTAGTTTGTGAAAAGGGTCATTTTGCAGTAAATTGTTTTCAACTTAATAAATTGATAGGAGCAAATTAAAATCGATTTAACAATCAAAATCCAATGTTAAATAAATTTCAAAGTCAAAGCCTTTACAAAAATCCTCAACAAAATCAGTTTCAAAATCAATTTAGAAATTTATACCAAAATTAAATACAAAATCAACAACAAATTAAAAATGCCAATAACAATGAAGATTGATAAATGTGCAGGACCAAATTTATTAAACATTCGCGTGTTAAAATCTAATGTAAAAGTTCTAAATAAAAATAAAAAAGAAGGTTATATTCCAATATTACAAGTAAAAGATGGTGTTTTAGATGATGCAGTTGATTAGAACAAAGAAGGCTTAGCTTATTAAAAGGCAATCAAAACATTGAATGTATCAATTGACATTTTAATTTTTTAAATAAATTTAGAAGATTTTGATAAAATAAAACAGGAAACTCCAGTAAACAAAACTGATGTTAAAAATAAAGACTCATTAATTAAACAAATTACACAGGCACACAAAAAAATAAAAGATAAAATCCAGAGGTCACACGATCCCAGTGTTTTTGGGGTTGCTAAAACCGAATATGATCATGGAAAATTTTTTTCATCTCCCATTTTCCCGCTACCACCCCCTTACACCTGTTCCGGGGGGTTGGAGTTTCAGTTTAAATAAAAGTCGAGTAGGGTGTCTATTCCTATGTTTTTTTGGTCGTTGAAACCAAAAAATACTACCAAAAGCAAAATCGTTCTTCCCTTAACCCCCTACAATCCCTTTTAACACCCCCAGGGTAGGGGTTGAAATTCGAATTTTTACCAAAAAAATTTGGTTTCAGCGACCCAAAAAAGTAGGAATAGACACCATACTAGACTTTGATTTAATCTGAAACTCCAACCCCCGGGAGCAGGTGAAAGTGGGTGGTAGCGGAAAAATAGGCGATGAAAAACGTTTTTCATGGTCATATTCGGTTTCAGCGACCCCAAAAACAGGGGGGGTATGACTTTTATTTTTTCTGTGTGCCTGTGTTATTGATGTATTTTCAAAAAAATTTAAATCAGAAAATGGTTTCAAGATTACAGGCAACGATAGAATTGACGAAATTAAAAAAATTACCGTGTCTCTAACACTTAAACAAAGAAGAACTAGAACAGATCACGGACTTAGTGAAAAAATACTTAGATAGATTCTATATACCTAGAGAATATTTAGAAGGAACAGACCTTATAAAACACAGAATAATAAGAACAGAAGACACACCAATTATTACTAATCAATACAAATTTTCACCTGTTCACAAAGAAGAAATTTCAAGTCAAGTAAACGAATTATTAAAACAAAAAATCATTAAACATTCTAACTCACTATACAATACGCCAATTTGGATTGTACCAAAGAAAGAAGACTCACATGGAAATAAAAAATGGTTTTAGATTTCAGAAAGGTCAATGAACCGTCGGTAGGTTAATTTCACCCCCTTCCTAATATTACAGATATACTTTTCCTTTCGACTAACAAACAACAATCTGCTTTTGATACATTAAAAAATAAAGTCTGTGACGAACTACTTTTAGGTAGACCAGATTTTTCTCAGCGATTTTATACGAACAACGGACGCTTCAGGTTTGCAATAGGAGTAATTTTATCACAAAGAGTAATTGGTAAGGATCAACCAGTTGCTTATTCTTCGAGAACTTTAAATGAATGTGAAAGTAAAAATGACACTTATAAAAAGGAATCAATAGCAATTGTATATGTGCACAACATTTTTGACCATATCTTTATGGAAGAAAACTAACGTTAGTTACGGATTACAAACCGCTTGTGTGGTTTCAAAATTCTAAAGATCCCTGTTCAAGAGTAACAAGATAGAAGCTGAAATTAGCAGAATATGATTTTAATATGGTCTACAAGGCAGGCAAAACAAATGTAAATGCTGATGACTAATCCAGAAATCCAGTTGAAGATATTATTGAAGATAAAGTACAAGAAATGAATGAAGAAAAGTTGAAGAAACTCAGGAAATCCAATAAAATATTATTAAAAAGTTTATTAATAAATGAATAGATTTGCTATGTTTCACCAAAAACATAAGTTTTTTCTTTTAAATCGGAATACTTTCGGTTTTTTGTGTTTTGAGTTGTTATTTCACTTCCGTGGAACAATTTTATGGAGTAGTAAAAATTATGTACCGATGCGATTATACATGAATACTATTTTTAATGCATTTTTTAGTGCTGAAAATAGTGTTGTAGTTTAATAAAAATAAATTTTTCATTTATATTATCAGAAATATTATTGAAATTTCAGCTGTTCCGATTTACCCTGAATTTCCAGTTTTAAGGGGAAAATAGAAACAGGCTCCTATTTTTAAGAAAAATTTTAAAAATGAAAAAATCAAAGTTGTTTTTTGTTCTAGTATTAATAAGAGATAATTATAATTTGTATATAAATTTTTAGCTTATTTTTTTCAAATGCGAATAAAAAAAGTGAAATGGTGTCTTCTTTGATTTTCAATTTTTTATGTAATAAGAAATATTTTTGTATATACTGCTGCTAATTGACAAACTAAAAATGTGAAAATACTTAGAACCTGTTGGGGGTGATCTAAGGTACAAGGTTTAAGGCCGTATTTATTTTAAAAAAATTTTATTTATCTAAAATAACTAAAAAAAATTAAATATTTTTATCTCAACATATTATCAGTTATACTTCATTTCAAGACAAATAAAATGCAACTTGAAAAATTAAAATCGATCAATAAGTTTTTGAGAAGTTCATTTTTCAATTAAATACGTTCAAAATTGTCAATAGTTAATAACATTAACAAATTTTTTTTAGTAGTATGATTTCTTATATAAAATACTATTAAAATAACCACATTAGTACGAAAAAAAATTAAAAGTTTTTAAGTGGCTCCTTTCAGGAATTCTGACTCAAATGTGTGCATGAAAAAATTGAAGAACCTTGACGCCAAACCTCTCGCTTGATAAATCACGAAAGTAGTGACCAATGAGGTCACCCATCCAAGTACTAACCGCACTGAATGTTGTTTAACCTCGGTGATCGCAAGCCTCAGAGTCTCACCACTGTGATTTACCATCGGTAATTTTTTATTACTTATTTATATCTTTATTTATATAAGCATAAATTTGTTTCTAAAAAATACAATTTTTTTAATAATTGTTAAAAACAATCATAATTATTAACTTTAAAATTATTTTTTAACAAAATAGACATAAATTACTTAAATAAGCATAAATTTGTCTGCAAAAAATTCAATTTTTTTAAAGAAGGACCAGAGTTATCTATTTGTTAATTAACGAAATTATTTAAATGAACTGCATTATGCATTATTATTTATCGGGTGGTCATACTAGACTAATTTAAATTGATTTCGATCATGAGAAATGGAAAAATGAAAAATAAACAAGATTTTTTTCAAAATTCTTGTAAATTGTTAACATTGAGTAACAAAGAAATATATAAACAATTAAAAATTAAAACCTTACCAAGGTCACCGAACACCTTAGTCACCTCCTCGGTGAACAGCTTCTTGTTTGAAGACCTTCCAATTTTAATGAGAAGGTCTCCCTTTTTAGTGGGTAAAGCTCCCACAACCCTTGTCTGGCTGGCCTCCAGGTCAGCTTCTCTTCGAACCTTCTTCAGCACGTTGGCGAATGTTGTTCCTTTAGCCACTTTAACGATGACTGTTGTTCGTTTTCGTGGTTGTCTTCTTTCCTTATCTAGACTTGACTTTGGTTCCGGATTGGTAACCTTGACTTCAGTTTTTTTAGGAGGTTCCTCCTTCTTCTTCTTCTTCTTTGTGTCCTTCTGAAGCTCAGGATCACTTCTCCTTCGCTTTTGACCCTCCAAGACAACGTTTTTAAGCACTACTGCGTTAAAACTGTCACGTCTTAGCTTTCGGTCTTGGCGTGCTTCTTCAGACCAGGTTAAACCCTGGTACAATCTTTCGTCTTTTTCTGTCGCTGCTGCGTGCTTCTTCTTGACCTCCTGTATAAGCGATGTTAAGCTTTTTAGTCCATCTTTGATTGTCATGTTGACATTCTTTTGGACTTCACAAGTCTTCAGCATCATGCTGACCTCTTCCTCCATTTTTTGAATGCTCGCCTCCTCTTCTTCGCGTAGCTTAATGCATTCATCACGATCTTGATTGCAGCTGGCAATGTCAATCGCAGAAGCATTACTGAAGACAGAAATGCAGCTGGATTGACTGGTGACGCTGCTCGTACTCCCTCGTCTCTCCACCTTGTCCACGATGACCTGTGGAACTCCCAACGCGTTGTTGCCCTCCTGCATCCGTGGGCCACTGGCCATCGCCCCCGCGTTAACCGCTTGACGATCGGAACCAGTGAGGGATTTAGCCGAAGCATTACCCCGCAGGTACTCTTCCATGTTTTTACAATCGCTCATGATGGATGTTTCCTTTTTTGCTGGTTTTGGTCCGCGTCGAGTATTTGATTTCCTCGATACCACCTATTCCTCGAAAGAAATAGGAAGCGTTTACCTATCCGCGACCTGGCACGCGTCCGATAGAGGACCAGCAACCCCACGCATAGAACAAGTTCCATGCGCCCCGGTGAAACCGAAATTCCAACCGGGCACGGAAATAATAATAATAATTTTTTTTTATTCACGGGGGAGAAGAGGAAATGCATTTACGCATGCCCAGAAAGATCCCACTTGCCTGGGGTATGTCGGGCTCGCACAAAATGCAAGGAAAAAAAAGAAACCTCACATACCTGTTAAGGCCCGACTGTCCCTCGAAACGGGACCAAGACCAAGTATGAGCGATTGTAAAAACAAGGAAGAGTACCTGCGGAGTAATGCTTCGGCTGAATCTCTCACTGGTTCCGATCATCAAGCGCCTAGCGTGAGGATGATGGACAGTGGCCCAAGGATGCAGGAGGGCAACAACGCGTTGGCAGTTCCACAGATCATCGTGGAGAAGGTGGAGAGAGTAATGCTTCAGCGAATGACATTGCTAGCTGCAACAAGGACCGAGATGAATGCACTAAGCTGCGAGAGGAGGAGGCGGCATGCATTCTGGCAATAGAAGAAGAGGTCAGTAAGATGATAAAGTCCTGCGAAGTCCAGAAAATGTCAATATAACAATCAAGGATAGACTTAAAAGCATAACATCGCTCATACAGCAGACCAAGGTGAAGCACGCAGCAGCTACAAAAAAGGACGAGAGTTTCTACCAGGGATTGACCTGGTCGGAAGAAGCTAGACAAGATCGCAGAGTTAGAAGAGATCGTTGTAACACAATCGTCTTGAGAAACGTCGTCATGGATGCTCAGAAGCGGAAGAGAAGTGATCCTGAGCCTGTGAAGGATCCAAAAAGGAAAAAGGAGGAGAGACCTAAAAAGACTAGAAGCAAAGGTATCAAAACGGTTCCTAAGCCAGATCAGGTCAAGAAGGGAAGAGCTTTACCCACTAAAAAGGGAGACCTTCTCATTAAGATTGGTGGGTCTTCAAACAAGAAGATGTTCGCTGAAGAGGTGACTAAGGTTATCGGCGATCTGGGAAGGGTGCAGGTGGCGGACCGGCAGACTGTGCTGGAGATCCGCGATATGGACACTCTCACCGTACAGCAGGATGTCAAGGAGGCCCTAGACAAAGTATCTACGGTACCAGCAGGAAGCAGGAAGGTGACGGTCCTTGGGCCAAATAAGCGAGGTATGAAGCTCGCTGTCATGGTCACCACCCAGGAAGACGCTACCAGATTGGAGAAGATAGGGAACATCAAAATCGGTTTTGTGTCCTGCAGAATCAGAAGGAGAGTTATAGTTACAAGGTGTCACAAGTGCCTTGACTATGGCCATATAGGCAGAGACTGCCAAGCAGTAGATAGGTCGACTGTGTGCTTCAAGTGCGGAGAAGCTGGCCATAAAGCAGCAGATTGTAAGAAGAGCCCATGCTGCTTCTTATGCAAGGCGAAGTTCGGCGAGGAGGAGAGTATCCAACATGTCGCCGGATCAGGAGGATGCAAGGTCTTCAGATCTGCCCTAGAGGAAGCCAAGAAGACTTTGTCAAGGACAAGAAGAAAATAAGGCCAGAACAAGAGCGGCACAAAAGAGTCGCGCCAGCGACTAAATAGGACCATTCATCTACGAAGTTTGAAGCCACTAGGTAGTTCCGTAGGTGAATAGAAGGTCTAATATTATTGGGTTTTTAGCATGGTATGGTCGACATGAGTCCATGGAGTTTAATACATCCTAGGCAATCGACAGAGTCCTGCATGATTCAATTTGTAACAAATTGTTTCTCTATAAAAGATGTTACTGTTTTCATAACCTTTCCAATTGAATTTATTCGGTTGTATAGTTTATGTTAACTACCCAGCAGAAAGCTAAAAAAAAAATAATAATAATAATAGGTGGACATATCGCCTGATCCCCAACCTTGCCACATGGCTAGCAAGAAAGCACGGTGAAGTTGGCTACTACCTGACCCAAGTGTTGTCAGGTCACGGATGTTTCCGACATAGGTCATAGGTTCAAGATTAAGAGAGAAGCAAAATGCGCCTACTGTAACGCAGCAGCAGATGACGCGGAGCATACTCTCTTTCATTGCGGGCACTGGAGCCATGATAGAATGGCCATGTTTACGGCAGTTGGCTTTGAAATCAACGTCGACAACATGGTGTCTACCATGGTTCAGAACGTGGACTCGTGGAGGCATATTGAATCCTTTATTATTAAAGTAATGGAGGAAAAAGATAGAGACGGAAGACGAGGTTGACCTGAGGAATCCAGTGCTCGGCTGTGTGTGGGCGTGGGGGAGGAAATCATTTAGTTTTCCTCACACCTACGCTCCCACATAGTTTGAACGGATTAATGACAAGTTAAGGAGCAGGGTAAGGAGACCCCACTTGCGAAGTTCAAGGCCTGACGGTCGTTCCACAGGTGGATCAAGTGTCCCAAATAAGACGGGAGTGGTTTTTAGTGGGTCGACCAGAACAAGAGCGGTCATCCACACATAACCTGGAATTCATTACTCAGGTATCTGAATTCGCAGATTTTCCAATTCCGACTACAAAAAAAAAATAATAATAATAATTGTTGTTACGTATGACTTCGTAACTATGTTAATTCTTTTTATTAGTGAAAAATTTGTTACATTGCATAATTTCATTAAAAGTTTAGGAATTTTGTAAATAGAATTAAGTACTCAATACACACATTGGCAGGACATAAGAGGAATTCACATTAATAAACTCATCAATTAATTTGTCTTAAAACAATTTTTTCATAATTATATTATAAAAACTTAAAAATAACGATAATTATTTTTCAATGGTTTTCATTCCTAATAATATTTAATATTATTTATTATTTAATAATAATTTTATAATAATATTATGTTTAAAACCATAATTCCAAAATTTTGTCGAAAGAATATGGACAACACTCTTATGTTAAAAGGAATTTGTAGAAGGACATTTAAAAAAAATATTTACCACGATTAGTACACATAAATAATTAAAAGGTAGTTACAGTACCAGCCAACATTGTCAATCTAGCCATTTTTAAGAAAATGATAAAAGATTTTTAACAATATAAATTAGTTATAAAAACTAATTTTTTTGGTACAAGTTTTGTAAGGTGATAAAATTTTCAAAAGAATTAGACCTTTTAGAAGGCACCCAGACAGCACGTAAGCTTGTAGCAACCTTGCGGCAAGCTTGCCACGCAATATTGGCAAGCTTGCCGTAAGCTTACCTCAAGCTTGAAATGTCCCACGTGTCACAAGGTTACACTGTAAGGTTACCGTAAGTTTGCCTCAATGTTGCTCAGTAAGGGCAATCTTACTAAGCAACATTATAATATTAATATTATTATTATAATTATTATTAATATTAATATTATTATTATTATTTTTATTCACGGGGGAGAAGACAAAAAAATGCATTTTTTGCATGTCCAGGAAGTTCCCGCTTCTGCTGGGGTATGTCGGGCTCCCGCACAAAATGCAAGGGTAAAAATGTAAACCTTGCATACCTGCTTTCGGAAGTCACGGATACCGACTAAAAAAACTTCTTGATCCCCTGGGTTTCGAACCTATAATCCATCTACGGAACTACCTAGTGGCTTCAGACTTCGTAGATGAATGGTTCCATGTAGTCGCTGGCGCGACTCTCCCGTGCCGCTCTTGTTCTGGCCTTATTTCTTCCTTGTCCTCGACAAAGTCTTCTTTGCTTCCTGGAGGGATGTTCTGAAGACTCCGCAGCTCCCTGATCCTGCGACATGTTGGATGTTCTCCTTGTCGCCGAACTTCGCTTTGCATAAGAAGCAGCATGGGCTGCTTATGTTTGGTCCAAGGACCGACACCTTTCTGCTCCCTGCTTGCACCGTAGAGATTTGCTCCAGGGCGTCCAAAACGTCTTCCTTTTCAGTAAGGGCGTCCATATCGCGGATTTCCAACGTAGTGTGCCGGACCGCCATCTGCACCTTACCCAGGTCACCAATCACCCTCGTCACTTCCTCGGTGAACGACTTCTCGTTTGAAGACCCACCAATCTTAATGAGGAGGTCTCCCCTTTTCGTGGGTAAAGCTCCCACAACCCTTGTCTGACTGGCATCTAGGTCAGCCTCATCTCGAACCTTCTTCAGCACGTTGGCGAATGTTGTTCCTTTAGCCACTTTAACGATGACTGTTGTTCGTTTTCGTGGTTGTCTTCTTTCCCTATCTAGACTTGACTTTGGTTCCGGATTGGTAACCTTGACTTCAGTTTTTTTAGGAGGTTCCTCCTTCTTCTTCTTCTTCTTTGTGTCCTTCTGAAGCTCAGGATCACTTCTCTTTCGCTTTTGACCTCTTCCTCCATTTTTTGAATGCTCGCCTCCTCTTCTTCGCGTAGCTTAATGCATTCATCACGATCTTGATTGCAGCTGGCAATGTCAATCGCAGAAGCATTACTGAATACAGAAATGCAGTTGGCTTGACTGGTGACAATCTTACTGAGCAACATTGAGGCAAACTTACGGTAACCTTTCAGTGTAACCTTGTCACAGGTGGGACATTTCAAGTTTGAGGTAAGCTTACGCCAAGCTTGTCGTGCAAGCTTGGCAATATTGCGTGGCAAGCTTGCCGCAAGGTTGCTACAAGCTTACGTGCTGTCTGGGTATGTGTCCAGTAATTTATTTAGAAATTTATAAGAATTGTCATTTTCAATGTTTTACAAAAATCCTTATTATATTAAGTTAAAGAACGACCGACCGACCCTAACAGTATTTTAGCATACTCATATATATATATATATATGCACACTACATATACACATATATACTTACACATATTCACAAAATACATACACATGTATATTAACACATATGCACTAAGCACATACACATTTATACTCACACATATACACTCAACACATACACATTTATACTCACACATATACACTCAATACATACACATGTATACTCACACATATACATACATCACATACACATGTATGCTCACACATATGCACTAAGCACATACACATGTATACTCACACATATGCACTCAATACATACACTTGTAACTAAACACATACACATGTATACTCACACATGTGCACTCAATAAATACACATTTATACTCACACATATACACTCAACACATACTCAGATTTACTTGAAATTTGTTATTCAGGGGTTTTTGCGGTTGCTGATTACGAATATGATGTCGGTTTTTAAATTTAAAATATTAGATCCAATATTAGTAAACGCCATATTGGATCCGCCAATTTGAATTTTTAAAAACGGACATCATATTCGTAATCAGCGAGCCCATTTTAAAAATGTCGTTCGCTTTTTTTTGATCCACCACTTGTGATATTGAAACAACAATTAGTAGGATTTTTTTCACTTTTGTATTATTTTGGTAAGTTAAATTTTCGAAACTAGGTTAAAAATAAATAACAAAGAAAAATTGAAGTATTAGATATTTTATATCATAAGCAATAAGCGCAGAGGAACCAATTTTGGAACAAATTTTAAAAATTGGTTCCTCTGCGCTTATTGCTTTTAAAATAAAATATGTAATACTTCAATCCTACCAATTTGTTGTTTCAATATCACAAGTAGTTCAGTGCGAGTGCAACTCGCACTTGTCCAGTTTTTTTTATTTTATTTTTAAATTTTTAAACCAAATTTTTTAATGCTTTAAAAAATAATTTTTAAAAGATTTTTTGATATTTTTTTTGTGATCAGATTGTAAAAATATACAAATAAACACATTTTTAGTTAAATAGGTCAAATAATGTTAAAATTAAAAAAAAATTTCTGAATTTTTTTATTTTTTTCTTAATAACGCTATGGTTATTATTACATAGCAAGTTCTCTATATGTTTTCTGTAACATTCGCGTTAAAATTCACCAGTATACCAAATTTTAGCCCTCCATATTGGAAAGTTCAGAAATTAAGGGGGAAATGGTCACTTTTTATGCATTTTTGACTAAAAATCTTGTTATTTCCTTGACAACACTATGACCATCACCTCCAATCACATTCTCTATATTTTTCCTGTAATCTAGGTGTAAAAATACGTATCTGTACCAAATTTGAGCTCTGTAGGTCAAATAGTTTAGCCGCTAGGGGGGGACACGATTTGGCTACGGACACAAGAGTCTCACCAATAGGGTTCCGTCGGTTCACCGTAGCCGAAAGTGTACGGAACTCTGAAAACAATTTGTTTATAAAAAATTTATTAAATAATTATTAAAAAATAAACTCTTTAAAAAGTCTCTAATTCCAAACAAGAGTATATTTTATGTCTTTTATATGCCTGCTTGAAAAAGAAATAAAATTTTGTATCAAAAGTTGCAAAAAAATTCATTTTTCTGTAACTTTGATAAAAAATATTTTTATGTCTGTTTTTTGGTAAACATATTCCTAAGGCCAAATAGAAATGTCTTTTCAAAATTTAGATTTAAAAAATATACTTTTTAATTTTTGTGAAAATTTAACGAAGTCTGACCCAAATATTTATTAGATCCAATTATTCCATTCATTTGACTCAATTATTTCGAATTTCCTAAAAATAGCTAAATATTTGATACTACAAATTAAAATACTTATGCATTTAATATTGTTGAATAAAAATATTAAAATTTTAAAATTCAAAATGTCAAATCCAAAATAACGGATTATATTAAGGGTTAGCGGGATTGAAAGTGCCCATTTCGACAAAATGAAAGAAAATAATAATAAAATAATAACTATTTGTTTTTATTTATGAACTTAAAAAAATAGTTTTTCACGATTAACTTAATTTTTTTATCTCAAGATATAATAGAAAAATAATTTTTGCAACACTAACCTGTAAAATTAAATTTTACACACTCAAAACAGTGTGTAAAGTACTTCTTTTTATAGCGGTACATAAAGAGTTAGTATACACACCGCTAGCAGTGCGTAAAGTAAATTCCAGTGTGTAAAGTGATTTTCAGTGCGTAAAATGATTACTTTACACATTCTTGTGACTGTTTTATGAAAAACGATGAAATAAAGCTTTTAAACAACAATTCACAATAAAATTTTTTTATTTTTGCTTCAAGAAAATTAATATTTAATTAAACAAAAACATGATTGTAGTACATTTTTCCCAAAATACGATTTCCCAGAGGATATTTTTCCCAAAATCAAATTTCCCAAACTATAGTGGTTTCCAAAGGACATTCTTAACAAAATCAGATTTTCCCAAATTAATACATATTTGTGCAAATATGTAGTTCCATTGACAAATTTTAATAAAATTTATAAGAATAATTTCCATTTTTGGAGAAATTGCAAAAAAATTGTACGTGTACTTAAAGTAATTGAAATTCTGACAAGAATTGTATTAAAAGTTTTGAAAATAATTTTTTTTATTATTTATAAAGATAATTGAAATTTTGACGCCAATGTTTGGAAATTTTTTTGAAAATAATTATGGATTTTTGCTAAGAATTTATATTACTTTTGAAAATAATTAAATTCTTAAGACAAATTTAAAAAAAAATGTTTTTAAATAATTGAATTGTTTTGTGAAATTTTCTTAAAATCGAAATGATATGACTAGAATTTTGCAAATTATTGGTTACAACATGCAATTCTAAATTCTTCGTATATTCACATTTTCATATTATTTTATTAAAATTATATTTATTCGTTATTATTTTATAATTGTTTTATTTATATTTATACACTGGACATATTAAAAAAAATAATTGACATTATAACTAATGAACAATTTTATTTTGGGAAAATATGACTTTGGGAAAAAAGTACTTTGGGAATGATACTTCTTTGGGAATACGATTTTTTGGGAAAAATCTACTTTGGGAAAATGAGTTTAAGAAAAGTGACCCCTTACCAACAACATAATTATAAGAAAGAAAATGGTTTTTAATAAAAGTTAATTTTTTTTTTAATTTTTCTTTATTGAGATTAATTCTATAAATTCAAATGCAATGTAAAGTTATAATATATTATAACAATTTTTCTTTTGAGGATTTTTTAAATTCTATCAATTCATTTTGAGATATTATATAGATATTATATTATATACTTTTTATTGCTAATAATAATACATAATAGTAATAAAAATAATAATAATAACAAAATACTAATACAGAAAAAATAATATGTTAAAATAAATAAAATAATAAAATACGAATACTGACGTTAAAATGCAAATAAATAATTAAAAACAATTAAGTTAAATTTCAACTGAGCGAGCGTTAGCGAGGGAGGTATATGTCGCTAGTTTAAATAACTTCTAAAATATTAAACGTTTTGAAATGATCTTAAGCTTATTTTAAAGGCCACCTTTTATAGAATAAGAATTAATTATAAACATTAACATGTCATTGTTACAAACCAGAATTTATTTATTGTTTAAATATTGAGCTTTTGAGATGGCTCTAAATTCTTATTTGGGGAGGCACCAAGCTGCCAAGGCCTGAAGGACCTTGTTTAATTTGCGGGACCGTTATCCTACTTTTAAAAGTTACCTACGATGCTTCGTTAAGTTAGTTTTAATTGTCTGGACTCTATTTCAGGAGTTTTAAGAAAACAAAAAGATTTGGCATTTTACATTAAAAGTTTATTTAATGACAATAGCAGAAAGAATACATAAAATTACAATACTTGCAATTGTTAATTAATTTAATACTTTTCAGAAACTATTTTTATAACTAAATATATAAATTATAATTATATTGTAAAGAAAGCATTTTTTATCTATAATTATAATTTATTTATAGTTATAAGTGTTAAATATAAGTTGTATAAATAACATTATATTGGTCCTTACAGTCCTCCGGCATTTTATTGATAACAATAAGTTACAATAAAATGTTTAGCTATTATGAAATTATTTTCTATAAATTTGAAACAATGCATAAAACGAATAAAATGTATACGCTTCATAAAGAGTTGAGACAGACGTCAAAATGCATGTGCATTTGTTATAATATTTAAGTCCCTAATCTTGTAGGCCCAAAGGGGAGAAGGGTAGGTTTTAGTAGGAGAAACAAGGCAACGAGCAGAGGCATGTGTATCATGCCTGTATGTGTGCCCGTAACGCAAAGAACTCACGTCTGTGTTGGTTCTTGTAGCCGGCAGAGTCAGTGTATGTGTGCGTGTACACCTTGGTCTTCTCAATGCATGTGTGTGAAATGCATTACTTTTAATTATTTTCGAATATAAATTTCTTTTACTTAATAAAATTTTAAGTATTAATAATGTTTATAAATTTATGCATATAATTTATAAACAATATTATAAAAATATATAGGGATTTATGTTTTACGATTTCTGTCCTATGTTTGTAGCTTTATTAAAAGATAACATTTATAATTCTATTAACTGTTAAGTACCTTGTACGTAACAATCCACTATTGAAATTTTCTGTTTTCGTCCCCGAGAACTTTTTGCTTAAAAGATAAGACAGAAACTACATAAAACATATTGTTATTTAAATTCAATTTACTTCTCAACTATTGTTTTGCACGTCAAGTTTGTAGGATTAAGTTTTTAGCTATTCCAAATTTTCATAATCGTTCACTCGATTCATTCGTATAATTGCCATAATAATAACATACATACTTTTTTTAACTGAAAAACATAATTTTCTATTTTGAATGATAAATTATTTGATAGCGCTACTTATTGTTTCTTAATTTCTAATTTAACTTGGAAAAACAACTAGAGAACGAATCGCTATTTTAATTTATTAAAATCACAACTTCAAGTATTCAAAATAGCAGTTTACTCTTTAATAGTTTGGACAAGAAATTATTCATGAAATTATGATTTTGTTGATTTAATCGTTGATGTAATTGAAAATTCAAACCTGTCTTCAAATGGCTGTATATATAGGAAAACTATTTTAGCTTTACTTTACAGATTTGAAAGATTTTATGTAAAAAGTTTTACTTTTTTTGTAAAGTTCCATTTTCTTTGCATATTGAATTCTCAATAATATATTTATCAGTTGCAAAATATATGTAATTAAACCTTCAATCTAAACGTTAAACTTTAATTAATCATGCTACTCATATTTTAATTATACAAAATAAAATAGAAAGTTTATATACATAATTTTACTTTTCTTTGTCGCTGTAACAGATATTTTTTTTAGCAAGTAATAAAATAATTTCTCAATTTTTTTTTAAATCTAAGTTTCTGGATATCGGGAACAACTTTACCACGGCGGATCATGTTGCATTACGCATTTTGTAAACAAAATGCTCCCTCGTGAATTAAGTTTAATTGCTTTTTTAAGTGTTTGTACTGTTTATAAATTTGACAGGGTTAAATACAAATTTTGTACTATGTGTCTATTGATATGTAGAAAATAGACTACAGTTGATCCATTAACTCAATACAATTTACATCAATTTTGATTGTGGACGTTTAACCAAAAGTTGTCTTGTTTTATATTTAATTTATATTAATATACATTTTTTATAATTCTAAATAATTATTTAATTCAAACAAAAATCCAATTTGTAGATTCTAAAATACCAAAAATTTTAAACAGCAAAAAGCTGATTTTAAAACAATACAACTTTTATTTAACTTAGCATGTTGTTTCGCAATGGTACAGTTGTAAAAAAAAGTTTTGTTGTTTTGTATAGTTGAATTTTAAACAGGCAAAAGAAAGATGATTTCATGTTTTCAAAGTCCGATGTGATTGGGTTGTAATATGAAGTCCTCTTTTATTCCTTGTCAATAGCCATTGTGAATGCAATTTTGGATAATTGATGCCACGTTTATTAGAGTTATTATTTGTTCTTACTTCTGAAGAAAGAATGTGTCGTCTAATTTTGACAAAGTAACTGGATTTTAATACCTATATAACACAAGAAAATTATATGATCATATAACACTTTTGAGATTTTTGTCAATTGCGAAAAATTCTTCCCTTGTGGACTTTATTGACGTTTGTAATACTCAAATATACACTTAGGCCAGGTACTACTATTATGATTTTAGTTACATTGCAAACTTGTTTCATATGATTGAATATTTCTATTTAATGACCTTTTCTCACAATTATAATATTCGAGCCATTTTAACCATGTAACGAAACAATAATCTAAATACTATAGTCTAAAAGTGAAATTTTAACATCTAGAATATTTAATCAGTAATATTAGTTATAAATTAAATTAAAGAGAAATAAAATCTCTTTTTTTTTAATATTTCATATAAATTTATCAATACATAAAATAAAAGTTGATTAATGATATTAACTAAAATTTGCTTGCAAGTAGAGATAATTACAAGAACGCCATTTACAAATAAATATACAAAAACACTAAGGCTAGTTTGTTTATATGGTATAATTATTTCATTTTCATATTTTAGTTTAATTCATATTTTTCTAAATTTGTACAATCTAAAGTTACACTGCTTATATGATCACATTAGTTTTTCTTAAGTGGTTAAAGAAAATTAAGAAATATGTTTTTCTTAATTGTTTTTTTTGTTTCTTTTATAATTTTTTTTAATGCTAATTGTCAGAATAAGTCAATTACTAAAATCTCTGGATAAACAAGTTAAATCCTTTAATAGAAATTTTTAAGTTCATTAATAAAGATTATATTCTTAACTAATAAATTAACAGCAGCATACTTCACCAATCAAATTATTTTGAAAATTTAGTAAACTTAACCAGTTCTTTTATCGATATGCACACAGCATAATCTACAATTCTAATGCTGAGTAATAGATGCTCTTGGTAATTTTTTTTATAACTTCAGTTTAAAGAGAAAAATTTTAGTCGAAGATTTATGTAGTTTAAAAATATCGTGAATTACTAGTTTAATAAGGAAAAATCCATTCAAAACAGTTAAACTATTTGACAACATAAAACTTCAATATTTAATATTTTTAGTCCTCTTTTTTAGAAGAAATTTTCGCAACCGACATCACCTTTTGTCTAAGGTGAAGCTTAGAATTACCAAACATTTCTTCATACCAGCTGCGTCCTTGAAATCAACCTTGCTGATTAAGCATGGTGGATCATATGACATATAGTAACGCTTATCTCAATTACTGATGCATGCCAGGACAAAATTATTTCTTTTAATTTGCGAAAATTAAGTAATTTAATTGATAGTTAATTAATGATAACTTGTTATTAAACTTTATTTTACGTTTTTTTGTCAATTATAGAAATAGCCAAAAGAAAAATTTTTTTCTTTTAATTAAACAATTTCCTTTTGTTTTTGTAGAAAACGGAATAATAAATGGAATATAAAAATCAAAATAACTCAAGCAGATAATTAAATAGGATACTGCAACAATTTTTTATTTATAATATAGATCATAAATAATTATGGACTTATCAGGACTTATCACTTTTAAAAATTAAAAGCAGTAAAGCAAAAACCTTTAAAATAATTTTTTTTAGAATAATGTTTCCTTTAAATCTCCTTCTTTTCTGTTATTTTAAATAAATCAAAACTTGTTAAGGATGGTAAACAATACATGATCAACTTTATTTTTTTGATAAAAAAACGTAACTGAACGAAACGAAAATTTTTTTTTCGATCGCTGTTTGTTGTCAATAATATTTATTAAAATTTTTATCGAGTTACAAATAGGAAATTTATGTGTTCTTGTCACTGTTTAATGGCATGCATCAACAATTGTTTTGGCCTAGATAATATAAAGAAATTATGTTAAAATATAGGAGGTAAACATTTGCAAGTCTGTCTTAAAATATTACAATATATTATTATTCATAAGAAGGCTTGGATATATTACAGAATATATACAGAATACTATAATAATATTCCAGAATTTAAAATTGTTTTGTAATATCGAAAGTTGATCTGTAATATTCCTCGCCACCAAGGAAATTTTCTGTTACATGGAACGAAAATTTCAGTTGCTGATAATAGAAAAAATTAGTACCATACATAATGGAAAAGAGTTTGAATTGTTTAGCAGAGATACAATAATATACACATACACGCATATGGGTAATTTTTCTCTCATTCAATATTTCATTATTAGTCTGTAAAATTACAAAACAATAAAATGATGGAAGAGTAAGGCCGATTTAAGTTTCTTTAAAACGATAGGTAGAGTTCGATTTGACAAAAATTTTTTTATATTCAACCTTATTTGACTTTTAATAAAGTCTATACTTGTTTAGTCGTATTAATATTTTGTTATGTATTAAATGGGTACATTTGTAGTTACGATTGTTAACAATCAAAATATTTGAAAAATATAAATTACAGCCATACACAGTATTCAAGTTTTCCCTTTTATTTCAATAAGAAATTCTTTTAATTTAAGAAAGCTTGTTTAATAGAAAGAAATTTTTAAAAAAAAGTAATAAACAATTTTTTAAAGAATGTTAAAAATTGTGTTAAAATATAGTTATTATAATAACATGTTTTCTCGTGGAGCAACACAATTAAATTAAAAAATTTATAATTTATATTATGAAAATAATCTCTTTCCTTTTGACAAAAAAAATAATTGATGTGCAAAAATCATTTTATTATTTATTTACCTTTAGGATGCTTAAGACTTGTCTTCAAGGGTATGCGGAAGGGTTCTAATTTCAAGGACGTTGTCAGTTATCTCCAACAGACTCAAGTCTAAAGTAGAGTCTACATTGGCTGAACGCGAACGTTGACGTGCTGACGTCACCCATTTGAATAGCACGGGTGACGTCATACGTTCGCGTACACGTTCACGTTCGAGTACCATGGAATGTAGACTCCACTTAAGAAGTCACGGTCACTCGCGGTAACCTGACACGCGTGAGGTGATAAGAGTCTGCTGCAACGAATATCCATGTGTTTCAAATATTATTTTAATTTCTTTCTATAAACACCTCAATACAAAATATATATATATATATATATATATATATTTTTAGTTTTGATTAAATTAATTGTTTTTCTTTTTAAAGAAAATTTAATCAAAATAAATTTACTTCATATTTTTTGAATCGAATGATTATTTAGATGCAGAAATTACGGAACACGTAATTTCCAAAAAAAATTCCATTTATGAAAATTTGAAAAATGTAATGTTTGAAAAGTTTAAATTTTGAAAACTAATATAAAATTTAGAAATGCTTGACACATTATTCCCCTTTTCATTGCGCTACGGTTGTTCAATAGGCTGTAGTCCCTTATGGTCACCGGCAAGCACTTCGTGCGCTTGGCAACGACACTACTGAGAAAAATGTTAACAAAGCCCACAAAATTAAAACAATTTATATTTAATGAGTATTACATTGTTCCCTGGATCCAGAGCTATAACTTTTTTCCTAGTCGTATGTGTTGCGATTTACTGCCGGAAATGCTTTAAAACTGTCTCTAAAGTGAGGCGTTACGGAAATTGTTAATAACTTTTACAAAAGTTGACCAATTTTTGTTTAGAGTATACCGGAGTATTCCTCAGATCCCTGGCTTCAACATTTTTCTTGTTCCCACGTGTTACGATTTCTCAACGGAAATGGCCCAAAAACGGCTCTAAAGTGAGGCGTTCCGGAAAATTGTTATTATGGATATCCTGATAGCAAAATTTTGTTTTTCTCGGTCTTCCTGTCTCTTGTTAACTCAACGGAATTTTTTTTGGAAATACTCCAAGTAGGATTACAGTTGCAAAAATTTTTTTTACAGTTCATTATTTTATCAATTATTTTTGTATTAAAATCATTTAATCCTTATGTAGCTTTTGATTTAAATTAAATTAAAAAAAAATAATTTCAAAAAAATTAATTTAGGTATTTTGAAAATTTTTGAGATTTTCTTAAAGATTGTATTTTAAAATGATAAAAACAATAGCGAATTTTTTTAAAAATAAACATATTTCAGAATTTTTGTTTTGTTTTATTTTTAAATCTGTATTTTGTTCTGATATTATAATTAGTATTTTATTTTTAAGAATTGTTACTAAAAATTTGAAAATAATTATTTCTTTTCGCATATTATATTCCTGCATAAAAAGTTATAGTGGATTGTATTTGAAGAAAAGTTTAGGTACTGTCAATTAAATGCTTGTCAAAATACAAAACATAATTAAGATATAGTTTTACTGATCGTAATAAAATAAGGGAAACAAGTCTTTTAAAGAACTATGAAGAAAACATTTTTTAAAATTAATTCTCGAATTAAAAGACATTTTTTTTGGTACATTCTTGAATAACATTTTATTGTGATTTTTTTTAAAATTAATTATTTATTTGTTATAAACAATTTATTAATTTATTTTTTTTAAATGCTAATTTTTTTTAACTGAAACTGTATTTACTAAATTATGAATAAAATTCTAACTATTTATTTCTTTCGAAATTTTATTTTGCTTAATACCAATTTCAATTTAAAATTTATAAAAGTTTTTTTTAACTTGTTAAAATATCTGTTTATTTATCTATTTATTTTAATCCAGAGAACTAAGATAACTATTAAATTTAAATCTTATGAACTTTGGATAATAAAATGTAACGTGATTTTTTTTTAGAATCTCGTTTATGTTATTCTCTAGTATTGAAATTGTTTAGTCATTATTACAAATAACATCAAACCATTCCATTAAAATTTTACAATTTCAAAACACATTTTATTTAATTTTATTGTCTGAAATTTTGGTTAAACATTGAAAAAAATTAAATAGATGATATTAATTATTTCTTACAATTTATGTTTTTTAACATGATAAGAGAATCAATAATCGCATAAAATTAAATGATAACGTCAATCGTAGAACTACTCTAGTAGAAGGGGACAAATAAGATTCTGTTTACTCTTTATTTAAGAAGAGTGACCTTACTAATCTTCTTGCAAAAAGGCATTTAATATTTTACTTGATACAAAAACGTGTATGTGTACACATTGTACATTTTTTGTTTACAATAAAATAGATAGTGTATTCAAAAATAGAGTACTGAAATTTCACCACCACGGAAATCTTCTGATACGTGTAAAGAAATTTTTTGTAAAGATAAGAAAACATATTTTAGGGTCAGCTGGGGTAAATCCGAACGCGGGGTTAATCCGAACGCTAATTATTTCAGCTAAATTAAAATTTTTAAAAATAAGTTAGACATGAGAATTTTTACCTCAGATCCTCTTCAAGAGATTCTAAGTATTATCTCATTTTCCGTTTGTTAATTAGCAACAGCATAAACAAAGATAACGATTATTGCAAAAATGATTGAAAATCAAAGATAATACTCTTTCAGTACTTTTGTCTCGTACTTGAAGAAAAAGAAGCTAAAAATTCATTTTATTGTTTATAATTGTTTGTTATGAATACAAGAACAGAAACTATTTTTGATTTTTGCCTTTTGTTAACTTTTATTAATAATATTAGACCGTTCGTATTTACCCCGGAAAATTGGAAAACCGGGGTAAATCCGAACGGTATTTTTAATAATTTGTTCTTATATCAGAGCCACACAAAATTGTTTTTATTTGATTACACTATTATTTTAACATTATAAAAGTACATAGTAAAAAGTTTTTCTTTCTATATGTATCCTCGTTAGTAATTAATAAGCAGAAACTTAATCTCCGTTCTCTCGAAGAAGTGTTCCACTTTTTTGCCAAATGGTTTGTTCAAAATAGTTTTTCAGGATCTTAATAAAATTTAGTATTCTGGGGTTTTTGTGGTCACTGATTACCAATTTGAAGTCAGTTTTTCAAAATTCAAAATGGCGGATCCAACATAGCGGACGAAAATTTAAAAATTCATTGGATTCGCTCGAAAATTGTTACTCGGGGGATTTCAGGGTCGCTGATTATGAATTTAGAGTTAGTTTTTTAAAATTCAAAATAGCGGATCCAATATGGCGGACGAAAATTAAAAAATTCATTGGATTCGCTTAAAAATCGTTACTCGGGGGTTTTCAGGGTTGCTGATTACGAGTTTGAAGTCAGTTTCTCAAAATTTAAAAAATCACTTAAAAATTAAAAGAAGCGGATTAAAATTTCTAAAACTGAAGAAATTTTTATGAAATTTGTGTATCATATTGTACCCGCCATTTTAAACGATGAAGCTCTGATGCCCAATTCGTCATCAGCGACCCCGAAAACCCTCAAGTAACGATTTTCGAGCGAATCCAATGAATTTTTTAATTTTCGTCCGCCATATTGGATCCGCCATTTTGAATTTTAAAAATTTGACTTCAAATTCGTATTCAGCGACCCCGAAAACCCCCAAGTGGCAAGATTCAAACAAATGTGATCATTTTTAAAAATAAGTTTTAGAAAAATCTGCCATATTGAATCCTCCATTTTGAATTTAAAAAATTTGACTTTTATTTTTGTATTTACATTCAATCACTCCAAAATACTTTCTCTACCAAGTTTTGCAAAAATCCGTTATGATGTAACAAAGTTATTAAAGGTTTTAATTGTACAATGCATTTTAATTTTTAACCTGTTTGATTTTTGTATTTATATATGATGCATTATTACGTAATAGCTTTATTTTCGTATTTTTTTGAGTTTTTATATAAGTTTAACAATTGCAATACTTTAAATTTATTTTCCCTAAGATTTTTCTGAAATACAGTGGCGTTCGTATATACCCCGGTATTTTAGGAAAGTTGCAAAGTATCGAGTAAATACGAACGCTAAGTTTCCTGCGATTGTAATTTATCAAAAAATTTTGCTACCCCATAAAAATGTTCTATGGAAGTAAAGCAACAACTTCATGCACCAGAATACCGGAAGTATTGTCTTTTAAAAAAAAACTTATGTTATTGTTGAAACTTACTAAAAGCGTTCGGATTTACCCCGGCTGACCCTACTTTTGTTATAATAATTGTAGGGTAGAAAAAATGTCATAAGTCACAAGTTTTGTAATATGCAAATCATAGTTCGTCTTTCGTCTCTTTAGATGCGTGGACCAGGTGTCATGGTCTTATAGAAATCTGATACGCAATGTTGAGATGCAAGCAATTCACAGAGGATTTGCATATTAAAATTTTATTACTGGAAATTAGAGACAGATAACAAGAAAAGAAATTTAAAGAGTTTAGAAAAAATTGATTGATCTTATTGATTGATCGGTTAATTGATAAAGCAGTAAAACTCTCCCCATAAAGAATATCTACGGTCATACCAAACCATTTCTTTTTTTTTATAATGACAATCTCTATGATATCCTAAATAGGCAATTTTAGAATATCCCATGGGTATTCTCTACATTAAGGAGAATAACTCATACACACATTCCAGGTTATCCCTCGGATACCTCGAGGATGCAATTTGTGCATATAAATATAATCATAAAAAACTGAAATATTATTGAAGAATTGTATCAACCGTGGAATATCCTAGAAATATTCTAAAAAAATTAATTTAACAGCATGGTATATGTTCCGAATTAAGTTATTTACGAAATTGCAATTATATTAAAATATCCATGCAACATCCCTAAGATATCCCAAGAATATCCTCCTAATTTTTTAGTTTTATTTCCTTTTTATATAATTTTATTTTTTTTATTTTAGGTTTTCCATTTACTTTTTTCACTTTTTTTAGTTATGCTATTTTTTAAATATATATATGTGACGCTCCACGAAAGAAGGGACCTATCCCCGAAATAACATTAAGCTCAGTTTTCATGCATTGTGTACGGAAAATTGAGCCTAATGTTCTTTCGGGGATAGGTCCCTTCTTTCGTGGAGCGTCACATATATATATATATTTAATGTCATGTGTCTTTCAATGCGATTAAAATTATTATTAGGTTAATAAAAAATTTGTATGACAATTAAGAGTAATACTATAGTCCGCAAGACACATGAAACATGATCAGTGACGTGTGTAAGAATACCACTGAAAGAATATTCTTGAAAAGGATATAAAAATTTTAAAAAACTGATTGAAACAGAAACAAAATTTGTTTATTTGTTGCAAGCAAGATGGAAAAGTCTGGAATTGATAAAATTTATATCCTTGTAATCAGTAACTGTTCTGATTATTGTTATTTAAATTAGAAAAAAATACATAAATTTTAATTTTTTTTAAATTAAATTTTAAAAGTTAATTATGTTTAAAAACTCCTGAAACTTCAAAGTATAGAAAATTATAAATTTATTAAATCAATTACTTTGCTAATTAAAGTTTTTAATAATTACAAAATAGTTTATTAATATAATTTGAAAAAGGTGAATTATACATTACAGAAATTATCAAATTTGGATAACGATCCCATCTTTTTAAATTTGAGATTAAGTAGATAAGTAAAAATGGACAAATTTGGACATTTTATTCTTTGTAAATAATAAATTTTTTTAAGGATTGTAGTGATTTTATAATTATGTTTATAGAAGAAAGAAGGAAAAAAGAAGAGAATAAAATTATATTTTTAAATAGTGTAATAAACTTAACAGATTTAGCACGAAGGCCCTCCTAGACGGGAAGATCAGTACTTACAACAGCGCTTCTGAGTGTCAATTATTAGAATTTCTTCAATTTTACTATTTGGCTGTAGTAAGATCAGAAACTTTATTATTGCGATTTCGTTTCGTTGAACGGTGACCACGTTTTCTAAAATTGTTAGGCATCACCAATAAATTTCATAATCACAAGAAAATTTATATTCTATTCTAATTAAACTCGTTTCTATCTCTTATCAGTTGT
Source organism: Leptopilina myrica (nomen nudum) (assembly GCA_032872475.1). Lineage (NCBI taxonomy): Eukaryota > Metazoa > Arthropoda > Insecta > Hymenoptera > Figitidae > Leptopilina > Leptopilina myrica (nomen nudum). Next base: position 12,119,512 of record CM065462.1, on the reverse strand, counting down.
ATGAATTCAATATTTCAATTGTTCGAGTCGTCATCGACAACCTTTCGGTCGGAGAATCAAGATAAAATTAGAAGTGAGTCATCATCAACGACAAGTCGGAGAGCCAAACTTTTAATTTATTTAAAAACAGAGAATTATAGTTTTTTGATAAGAGATAGAAGAATAAGCGAACAGGTAAAGTACTAAAATTCAGTGTCTTAATTAATTAAGTCGTCATCAACAACCTTTCGGTCGGAGAGCCAAAATCGAAACATAGAATAAGTCGTCATCAACAACCGAAGTCGTCGAGACAAATTCTTAGTTTCTATAAGACAAAGATTCTTATGTAATTTTAGTCAAGATTTCCTTGTGTGAAATTACTTAGTAAAATACTGAGTTGTATTACTACAATCAGTAAAATTTTGAAAATAATATGGTTCAAAAGCGAAATGTGTGAAGGTACAAGAAAACAGAGAATTTGTATTGATTAAAATGTTAAATTTTCAAAATACAAAATGGTGCCACTGGTAACAATTGTTACCAGGTAACGAAGCAGGGCGGTAACGCGTAGGAAAATCCCACCGCTGCCACCATCAGCTTGTTACAAACCAGAATTTATTTATTGTTTAAATATTGAACTTTTTAGATGGCTCTAAATTCTTATTTGGGGGGGCACCAAGCTGCCAAGGCCTGAAGGACCTTGTTTAATTTGCGGTACCGTTATCCTACTTTTAAAAGTTACCTACGATGCTTCGTTAAGTTAGTTTTAATTGTCTGGACTCTATTTCAGGAGTTTTAAGAAAACAAAAAGATTTGGCATTTTACATTAAAAGTTTATTTAAAGACAATAACAAAAAGAATACATAAAATTACATGACTTGCAATTGTTTTATCGGAACATGCTGTATAAGTTTAAAAGAGAATGTATTATTGGAACGATACAAACTTACCGCTAAATCCTTAATCCTACCGACAGGGCATAATTTCTTTTATACGGCGCAGGTACTACGCGTACGGACTGGCCGGTTAAAAAACAGGGATCCTCCATCGGGCAAAGCACAAATTGTATGTTGAAAATTAAGTCGTCTATGCGACCAATTTTATTTACGCGAACTCGCGAATTTTGTGGGGCCACTGTATTGAGACGGCGCAGGTACAACACGTACGGACTGGCCGGTTAGAAAACAAGATTTCAAATTGTTTAATTTTTTAAAATTAACCGAAACCTCACTCAGCACAGCTCTCACTGGACTCCGTCGGTTCGAAGGTTCTATCTTATTTTTCGTCCGCCTTTCGTATTATACTAGATATTTCGCTAGTTCTACACGGGGGTCCGACGCGCAGACGGGCTTAGTCTCGGCATTTCCTACTTTCTTGCGATCAACAGATCTGTCAGGCCGCTGCCAGGACAGGTGTTGATCGCTTGAAGAGAAAAATTGTACAGCGGCAATGGAAATTTCGAGACAAGCTTCTACTCCTTGTCCTAATGTCAAAGTGGGGTAAATTTATCAACTAAGGATTTTTAGAATTAGAAGTAGGGATATTCTTCAGGCCTATTGGACTTTGTATTATGCTGACTTTTCTGATTGCATGCAGTTTTCGTGAGAACGGAAACGGCGTTGTTAGTTTGATACTTTTCAGAAACTATTTTTAAAACTAAATATAGAAATTATAATTATATTGTAAAGAAAGCATTCTTTATTTATAATTATAATTTATTTATAGTTATAAGTGTTAAATATAAGTTGTATAAATAACATTATATTGGTCCTTACAGTCCTCCGGCATTTTATTGATAACAATAAGTTATAATAAAATGTTTAGTTATTATGAAATTATTTTCTATAAAGGAAAAGTGCATAAAACGAATAAAATGTGTACGCTTCATAAAGCGTTGAGTCAGACGTCAAAATGCATGTGCATTTGTTATAATATTTTAGTCCCTAATCTTGTAGGCCCAAAGGGGAGAAGGGTATGTTTCAGTAGGAGAAACAAGGCAACGAGCAGAGGCATGTGTATCATGCCTGTATGTGTACCCGTAACGCGAAGAACTCACGTCTGTGTTGGTTCTCGTAGCCGGCAGAGTCAGTGGATGTGTGCGTGTACACCTTGGTCGTCTCAATGCATGTGTGTGGACGAATTAATTTTAAATATTTTCGAACATAAGTTTCTTTTATTTAATAAAATTTTAAGTATTAATAATGTTTATAAATTTATGCATATAATTTATAAACAATATTATTAAAATATATAGGGATTTGTGTTTTACGATTTCTGTCCTATGTTTGTAGCTTTATTAAAAGATAACATTTAAAATTCTATTAACTGTTAAGTACCTTGTACGTAACAGTCATTTTTTTCGTCATATTAGCAGTTATTTAAATTTTTGTAAAATATTGAAAATGCCATCCCTCTTATTATATTAAGTTAGAGAACGACCGACCGACTCACACCAAGTGTATATATCTAATTATATTTTAGAATACTCATACATATGCACACTACACATACACATGTATACTTACACATATGCACTCAATACATACACATGTATACCCACACATATATACTCAATTCATACACATGTATACTCAATACCTAAACGTTTATTGTCACACATATACACTCAATACATACGCATGTATACTCACACATATACACCCAATACATACACATGTATACTCACACATATACACTCAATACATACACATATACAATCAAAACATACACATGTATACTCACACATATACTTCTAAAACATACACATATACACCCAATACATACACATGTATTCTTACACATATACTTCCAAAACATACACATGTATACTCACACATATATATTCAATACATACACATGTATACTCACACATATACATTCAATACTAACACATTTACACTCAATACATACACATGTACACTTACACATATCCGCTTAATTCTTACACATATACACCTAATACATACACATGTATTCTCACACATATACACCCAAAACATACACATGTATACTCACACATATACACTCAATACATACACATGTATACTTACACATATGCACTCAATACATACACATGTATACTCACACATATACACACAACACATACTGACGCACTGCAAAATCAAATGTCTCATTTTGAGATGTTTTGTTCCCTTATTTGAAACACATAGATGTCTTGTGTCCACATATTTGAAACAGATATGTGTTAAGTAGCCGTCACACGGTAAACAAAACTTTTTATATGTCTTATACGCAATGAGTCATTTTTAATGCCTGGAAATGAGACACGAGATGAAGTTAAATGTTTCAAAATATGACAGATCTTGTATCTCAATGGTTTTAACACTTAAAGCAACTCATTTTAAGACAAGCGTGAGATACTAGATTTTGCAGTGTGTATACTCACACATAAAAGTCATTTAACGTAATGTTGCAACTTGAAATTTCAACTTATTGAAAAAAATTAAAACTCGAGGAATTGATTTTTCTGTAGTAATGTGCCCTAAAAAATTGTTTTGACTTTTTCAAAAATTTGAGTACATTTCCACGAAGATTTTTCTACCAAAAATACTTTACGACTATTCCGAGCAGAAAATGCTTCTTTTCTTTGACGTTCAAGTCGACTTATGTATTTTCATATGTACATTACAGGAAAAATACATAAGAGTATCAATTTTTAGCTCTCTAGGTAAAAAACTGTGTAATGTTTATTTCAATAATTTTTTACTCTTAAACAATTAAACATACAAATTTGACAAAGTACATTTTGGAAAGGTTTTTTCATGCTCTTTCGATTGGAAATAAGCATTTTGAAAAAACAAATTTTTGACCCAAAAAAATCAAAATTAACCACTTCGGTGGCGTGGCGTTCCAATTGGCGTTCCACGTCCCTGGCCAAAAGTGGCGAAAATAGCGAAATGGCGTTCCAAATTTTTCTAGATTTTTTAAGAGTATAATTAATTTTAATCTACTGCAACAATATATTTCTATGTTTTCAATATCAGGGAACAAAAAAATAACAATGAAAATTTGTTTTTTTTAAGATTTTCATTGTTTTTTTGGACGTTGCAAAATGTCATTTTTAATACTTTTCTACGAATGGCGTTCCACTTTCGCTCAAATATTGATAAAAAAAATCAAGATCTTTCTGTGGGAAATAATATTTATTTATATCTTAGAATCTCTGAATCGTCGAATTGTGTTATAGAATCATTTGTAAATTGTTATAAACAAATTGTGTAAACAAATTGTTAATAAAGACGATGCGTTCAATGAATTTTAATAAAAATTGATACTCGGGGGTTTATGGGGTCGCTAATAACGAATCCGATGTCAGTTTTTAAAAATTCAATATGGCGGATTCAATATGGCGGACTAGTTTATAAAAATTGATTGAATTCGCTTGAAACGTTTTATTCCGGGCTTTTTGGGGTCGCTGATTACAAATCCGATGTCAGTTTTGAATAATTCAAAATGGCGGATTAAATATGGCGGACGAGTTTATAAAAAATTAATTGAATTCGCTTGAAACATTTTACTTGGGGGTTTTTGGGATCCTTGATTACGAATCCGATGTCAGTTTTAAAAAATTCAAAATGGCGGATCCAATATGGCGGACGAGTTTATAAAAAATTAAGTAAATTAGCTTGAAACGTTTTACTCGGGTTTACTGAAGGGTTTGTGGTCAATGGTTATGCGCCTAGCTAAAGCACCTTTTGCAAAACGGTGTATCGCATTTATTACATAACCATGGAGTGTCCGTTCTAATTTTTTTAAAACAAATTTCGCTTTTCAAGCGCTTGCTTTTAGTATGTTTAGTATGTCTGAGAAGCAGGTTATCACTGCGTTGCGCGGGAGTCTAAAAACCCCTGAGTAAAACGATTCAAGCTAATTCAATAAATTTTTTATAAACTCGTCCGCCATATTGGATCCGCTATTTTGAATTTTTCAAAACTGACATCGGATTTGTAATCAGCGATCCCAAAAACCCTCTAGTAAAATGTTTTAAGCGAATTCAATTAATTTTTTATAAACTCGTCCGCCATATTTAATCCGCCATTTTGAATTTTGCAAAACTGACATCGGATTCGTAATCAGGGATCCCAAAAACCCCCGAGTAAAATGTTTCAAGCGAATTCAATTAATTTTGCTTCCTCATAAGGAAGCTTTGCATTCGTGACGATTTTCAATTTTTCAAAACATGGTTAAATGGACTCATTTTCATCTAGGATATATGTATATTAAATTCTGAGCAAATCTCCAGATGTATGTGTATATGTGTGTGTGTATGTCACAAAAAATTGTGTACAAATTATTTGTAACAAATTTTAATGGATTGCCCTGAAATTTTGCAGGTTTATTGCAGTCATTAATACCTAAAATCTGACACAAGGATTTTCAAATTTATCCACAAAATTTTTTTTTATACAATTTTTTCAAAATTAAAAAAAAAATTTTTGTATTTTTTTAAATAACTTTTTTATTTCTTAATATTTTCATAAATTATTCTCAAAATTACATTCCTTACAAGAAAACGAATCGATTGATATATACAAAGTGCACATTTCATCAAAATTTATAAAATTAATCAATATTTTTCTTTTTCACAAAAAATTCAAATTTTGCGTTTTTTTAAATATTACCTTAACATATTAAAATTAAATTTAGCAATTGGTTTATGATATTTTGAGGAAGCGAAATGGTCATAAAATGAACAACTTGTTTTATAAACTCGTCCGCCATATTTAATCCGCCATTTTGAATTTTGCAAAACTGACATTGGATTCGTAATCAGCGACCCCAAAAAGCCCGGAATAAAACGTTTCAAGCGAATTCAATCAATTTTTATAAACTAGTCCGCCATATTGAATCCGCCATATTGAATTTTTAAAAACTGATATCGGATTCGTTATTAGCGACCCCATAAACCCCCGAGTATCAATTTTTATTAAAATTCATTGAACGCATCGTCTTTATTAACAATTTGTTTACACAATTTGTTTATAACAATTTACAAATGATTCTATAACACAATTCGACGATTCAGAGATTCTAAGATATAAATAAATATTATTTCCCACAGAAAGATCTTGATTTTTTTTATCAATATTTGAGCGAAAGTGGAACGCCATTCGTAGAAAAGTATTAAAAATGACATTTTGCAACGTCCATAAAAACAATGAAAATCTTAAAAAAACAAATTTTCATTGTTATTTTTTTGTTCCCTGATATTGAAAACATAGAAATATATTGTTGCAGTAGATTAAAATTAATTATACTCTTAAAAAATCTAGAAAAATTTGGAACGCCATTTCGCTATTTTCGCCACTTTTGGCCAGGGACGTGGAACGCCAATTGGAACGCCACGCCACCGAAGTGGTTAAAAATAAATTTCAATTTTTGAGGGAGATGGATACGTTTTTTTTTTAAACGAAAGCTGAGGTTTTTTCCTAAATGGACATATAAATGATAAAGTGGGACTAGAATGTTTAAACAATGAAAAAAAGAGTTTTTTCCTAAACGGAGCTAAAAACCGGGTTTTAAGCGCTCCGGCGAGTAGAAAACTCTTTATTTCAATGTTTAAACATTCTAGTCCCACTTTATCATTTATATGTCCTTTTAGGAAAAAACCTCAGCTTTCGTTTAAAAAAAATAAAAAAGAATCGGGTCTCTCTCCCCCAAAAATTGAAATTTATGTTTAATTTTGATTTTTTTGGGTCAAAATTTTTTTTTTCAAAATGCTTATTTCAAATCGAAAGAGCATGAAAAAACATTTCCAAAATGTACTTCGTCAAATTTGTATGTTTAATTGTTTAAGAGTAAAAAATTATTGAAATAAACATTATACCAAAAGACCCCTTGATCACATGACGCGGAATCCTTCAAATGCATGAGACTGAAAGAAACAATCTCATATTACTATCTCGTTCACTCACATACTTTTATGCCGACGCTTTTGCGCTACTTTATGCTTCTACTATACAATATACCAATTCAGTCATGATGTGTTATCGTTTCAATACTTAAAATTAAAATTTTTTTTCGAAAATAACCGAAGACCGGAGGAATTAACTTGCGGCCCAGAGACCCGGAGATCTACTTCGCAGCCCGGAGTCTCCGGGTGAGGCGGAGATTTAAATAGATAGCTTATATAAACTATAATCAACATAATACAACTAACTTAAAAATGCCAAGAAAAAAATTCGACAAGTATTGCTCACGTAAATTTGAATGGATATTTGTAAAGTTGGATTTAATTAAAGGTGTTTACACGTATTTATATAAAAAAGAATATTTTTAGGTTGGAAATATTTAGTAAACTTAATGGAACGGTTACAAAAATTTCTCTCTAGCGCTCATAGTTTTGCACCTTGAGAGCCGTTCGCCAAAACTGGAAATTTTTTTTTATTTGAAATAAGTGTGTTACCCCCTTGGTTTTCACAATTTATGGGCTATTAGACTGCATTTTATTTTATGTATTTTCATGTATATATTGCAGGTAAATTATAGCGATAATGATTGGATTGGATCTTGAAATTTTTTTCAGTAAAAAAAAATTTTGTCAAAAAAGAGTATATTTTACTCTAACGCTCAGTTTTTTACCTAGAGAGCTAAAAATTGGTACACTTATGTATTTTTTAAAGGTGTGCAAAAAGCTCGAACGGCCGAGCCGAGTCCGAGCGTGGCTCGATGTACCGGGTACCCGATCCACTCGGGTACTCAAAAAATTCGGGTACTCGAAAATTTCGGGTACTCGAATTTTTCGGGTACCCGAATCCACTCGAGTACTCGAAAATTTCGGGTACCAGTATTTTTCGAGTACTTGCACCAGTTTCAGGAAATTTAGGATTCCATCAAAATAATCATAGCTATAGACAATCACTTAAGTGCACCCGGGTGTCCAGGAGTCATGTGAACATCATATTCAGGTAATTTTTGTTTTTATCCAATAATCACAGCTATAGACTAACCGTAAAGTGCACCTGGGTATCCAGGAGTCAAGTGAAAATCATCCTCAGGGAATTTAGTTTTCCATCATAATAATGATAAAAATAGACTAACTATAAAGTGCACCCGGGTGTCCAGGAGTCAGGTGATATCTTCGTCAGGGAATTTTTGTATCTATCGAAGAATCATAGCTATAGACTAACCCTAAAGTACACCCGGATGTCCAGGAGTCAACTAAACATCTTTTTCAGGAAATTTTTGTTTATACTGAATAATCATAAACATAGATGGATAATAATTTCTTCAAACTGTCATTCAGACTTAAATTTTTTTTTCTTTGCATAAAAACATTATTACACATTTAATTTTTAATAAAAATTACGTCAGGTCAACAACAAGCTACTGCACGGAAGACGCGACGTCAGTTTTGGTTTCCATCTAATAATTATAGCTCTTAATTAACATCACGGTATACACTAATGTCCAGGAGTCCAATGTGCACATTGGGGTTAGTTTATAGCAATGATTATTCCGTAGAAACAAACATTGTCCAAAGATGACGTTCACCTGACTCCTGGGCATCCAGATGTTCTTTAGTGTTATTTTGGAAGCATGATTACTCAAGAAAAAACAGAATTACCTGAAGACCGTGTACAACTGACTCTTAGTCATCTAGTTGCTTTTAAATGTTAGTCTATAGCTATGATATTTCGATAGAGACAAAAATTCCCTGAAGAAGATGTTTAATTTGTTGTTATAATAAAAAGGGAGACAATGGAAGTTAACACAAAAATAAGATCACTTTTCTGTTTATAGAACTTTTATTAAACACTACCGTACAGAAAGAACGTCGAATGGAAACTAAACTCCAACAGAAAAATATTGGAAGAAAAATAATTATTTACAATGTTAGTATGCAGGTATAAAAGGGGACGTATTGAACAATAGAGAGTAATAAATGGTTTATTACTTCTAGACTTCTAGTCGCCTCTACTTCTGCTATTCCCTTCCCTCTTCTTATTTTTATTTTAGAATATATTTAATATTTTAATTTAATATTTTAACATTCCCACTCAAAATAAAAAAATTATTTTAATCCAATATTCGTCTTTATAAATGAGAACTTCACAGCTGGTAGCGGCTTCGTAAACGCATCGGCTAATTGTTTAGCTGTGGAAATATGATTTATTAACACATTTTTCTTTAACACATGATCACGTGTGAAGTGATATTTCATGTCTATATGTTTTGTCCTCTTATGGTTTACTGGGTTTTTAGCAATACATATGTAACCATTGTTGTCTTCAAAAATTAAAATTGGTTTTGACGTGTCCACATTTATACTTGATAACAAACTATTCAACCAAATGGCCTCTTTCACACCTTCAAAAAGAGCCATATATTCTGCCTCGGTTGAAGATGCAGCTACAGAGGTTTGTCTTTTTGTATTTCAAGAAATTAAACAATTTCCAAAGACTTTGAATAAATAACCTGTTGTGCTTTTTCTATCTATTTCGTCATTTCCCCAATCAGAATCTACATAACCCTCTACTATGTTTGCATAATTATGATTTCGCGTATATGTGAGCTTCAGATCTAACGAACCTTTAACATATCGTAGAACTCTTTTTAAACAAGTCCACAATTCTTTGTTTGATTTATTTTGGAATCTACTCAATATATTTATACCTACACATAGATCTGGGCGGCTACATAACATAGCATACATTAGACATCCTATTAAATTTCTACAAGGGGCATTCGTGATTTCATCACTGTTTAATTCTGTGTAATTTAATTTATTTTCTAGGGGAGTACTTACACCTTTACCATCAGACATGTTGAATTTATTTAAAACACTTTTTAGATAGTTAGTTTGATCTAATGTTATTTCATTTTCTTTTCTTTGAACTCGAATTCCCAAAAAAAATTTACGTCTTCTAGATCAGTCATTTTAAAATTTACTTTTCAATAATTTTTGAATTGAAACATTGCGTCTTTATCCTTTGTACAAATGAGGAGATCATCAACATAAAGAATAATATATATATTTTTATTTATATCTCCTTCATCTAAGAAGTATAAACAAGGGTCAACTGAAGAATTTTTAAAACCAAGTTTTTTAATCGTATTATCGAAATGTTCATACCAACATGTAGAAGATTGTTTCAACCCATAAATAGATTTATGTAGTTTGCATACTTTATTTTTATCTGCATTTATACACTCAGGAATAGTCATATAGATTTCTTCCTGTAAAACTCCATTTGAAAATGCAGTTTTCACGTCCATGTGGTGTACTAATAAATTAAATTGGTTTGAAAAAGCTAAAAGAAATCTAAAAGTTGATATACGCACAACAAGTGCAAAAGTCTCATCATAATCATTGAGATACTTTTGATCAAAACCTTTAGCTACTAATCTTGCCTTGTATTTTGCGGGATTTCCATAGCACGCGGTGGCTCGTTCCTCAAACTTAAAACCGCTGTTTTATTCATTAAATTATTATTTCTAATTCGCGCAAATCAAACGACTTTGATTGAAAATATATAAAGTAATTAAGATTATAATATAAACTCTTCTTATTGAAAGTTATTCATGTGAATTTTATTTTTCCCATTCGTACACTCTATCAGTGTTTTTGGACTTGGTGAAGTGAAGAAATAGAAAGGAAATTTGTTTATACACGTGTGTTTTATCATCCCTTCTATTAACATTATTTGACGATCCTGCCAGAATCTAGTGGGAAAGAAAAATTATTTGGATGTGTAATATTTGTGTTGTGTTAAAACAAAAGATCTGTCGCGTTTTGTTGCAATACCGCGTGGTCGTCAAGTTTGCTACAAGTTCTTCGGCATTAATTGAGTGCTTGTGGTTCTGTTCGTGAGGAACATCGGACGTGTTGTTTAAAATACTATAATTGATTGATCGATTTTGATTTTTTGTGTATAAATCGTCTAAGTTATGCATTCTAGTAAAGTTGCCATTCCCGTGTTAAAAGCCGCCATCATTGTTTTCGCCTTCATGCGCGGAACCTAATGCGCGTGCTGTTAAATGAACATTGCTTTCGTTTGTGTCAAAGACTCTGGATTTTCCTTTCAAAACGTCAAAGGACAAAAAACAAAATAATGTCGCAACCAACAGATCAGGAACCATTATCTTTGTAACAACTCATCAATCAACAGCTGCGCAACATCGAAACGTCATCAACGTCATTGCACTTCAGCAAATCGAGATGTAAACAACGAGAATACGAGCCTTTCCGCGTTGAACAATCGATTAAGATTAATTACACAAATTTGGAATGTATGTGTGGGTTCCGGTGGACACATTCAGAACACTAGGAAGGAGGAAGCCGATCCATATTTCGATGAAAATATACTCGAAGCTGCTGTAGTAGTGAAGTCACATCGAGTTCTTTCAGCAACTGCTCAGATTATCGTGAAATCTGAATGTGGGCGTGCGATTCAGGTACGTGCATTGTTGGATCCAGGTTTCACTCGAACATTTATTTCGGAACAGCTCGTGAATGCTTTGCAAATTCAACCAAGTAAATCCAATGCGCAGTTAAGGGGGGTTGGTGATGTTCATGCCGGTGTATCGTCAGGTCATAAATCTATTTCGTTTTGTTCGAAAACGGAAAAAGCTTCTCTTATTGGTTCAAATGTATTAATCGTAAAACAAACTACACCCCTACTACTGACAGAAAAATTCTAGAAAGACCTTATCTGTAAGGAATAAATTTAGCTGACGATCAGTTAGTGACTTCATCCAGATCAATTCACATTTTAATCAAAGCAGATTTGTACGGTTTAATCATACGCGACGGATTAAAGAAAGAAAATATTAATGAACCTATCGCACAAAATATCATATTCGGTTGGATTTTGTTTGGAAATGTAGTAGTTATCAGTATAAATCAATCTGAGTTTTTGGACGATTTCACTACTTCGTGTTTATGTGTCTCGAGTGATGATTTGAGCAAATCTCTTCAGCGTTTTTGGGAGGTCGAAGAAGTACCTCATTCTTCTTGTTTAACTCCAATGGATCAGAATTGTGAATCCTATTTTGAATCTACACATTCGCGTTTAGATGATAGTCGTTATAGAGTTTGGTATCCTTTCAAATCCGGTCCGCCGATTAATATTGGAAATTCACTTAAATCTGCAAAAGCTTCATTAACTAATTTAAGAAGAATTTTTGAAAAATCTCCGCATGTTGCTGATCAGTATAAAGCCTTCATTACTGATTATGACGATCAGGAACATATGACTCGCGTTCATGAAGAACTTATTGATAAATCTCAAGTCGTTTATCTTCCGCAACACCCGGTAATTCGAAAGTCCAGCTCAACTACAAAAGTTCGTGCCGTGTTTAACGCTCCAAGTAAAACTTCGAACTCAACGAGTCTTAATCAGCATATGCACATTGGTCCGAAATTACAGGAAAATATATTCGCAATCATTTTACAATGGAGAATCTATCGTTTTGTATATGTATTAGATATAACGCAAATGTATAGACAGATTAAAATAGACAAAAAGACCGCGATTATTAGAGAATTCTTTGGCATCGTTTCTTTTAAAAAATCTAATTTATATAGACGATTAAAAAAACCCTTAAATAACGATGATTCGATTAAAATTCTTGGTATCATCTGGGTTTAAGCACAAGAGACATACCAATTTAGAATTCATCTCCCTTCCAAACCAATTTTGACTAAAAGAGGAATACTTTCGTTGATCGCTCGGTTGTACGATCCTTTAGGCTGGGTCTCCCCAGAGGTTATCACTACCAAAATATTGATGCAAAAATTATGGATTAAGTTAGTTAATTGGGATGAACCGTTATCTGCAGATTTAAAAGAACTTTGGCTTACTCATTGCAATGAATTGACTTGTTTGAATGAATTGTCTATCCCGCAATGGACACGACAAGGAGAAGAGGTTGTCGAATCGACAATTCATGGATTTTCGGACGTCTCAAACGTGGCTTATGCAGCTGTAGTGTATGTTCGTCTTGTCTTAATGTCTGGGGAAATTCTTACGACTCTTCTTTCAAGCCGGACTAAAGTAGCTCCCATAAAGGTATTTTCCGTACCCCGACTTAAATTATGTGGATTATTATTGCTAACACAACTTGTTTCCGCGATAAAAGCTGTACCAGCTTTTGCAAATTTAACTTCGACTTTTCGTCAGAAAATTGACGACATATCGATACTAAGTAAAATCCCGCCGATTTGGGTTCCAGAGGAGTTCAAGCGTCACACTTAGTACATAATCAGTTATGGTGGAAAGGTCCTCCTTGGTTAACTTATCCAGAAATTTCATAACTATCCTTCCAAGAATCATCTAATGCACCTGTGGAGTATGATCGACGCCATCCAGCAATTCAATTCAGTACTTTCATGGAAATTCTTACATGGTGCAACTTAACTAACTTTAAATCAAATTCGACAATTCTTTTGGATTCTTAGGTCGCGACAAGTTATCAAATCGGTAATATATAATTGCGTAATTTGTGTTCCTGTAAGGGCCACAGTAGCCGAACAACTAATGGGAACGTTACCTATTAATCGTGTTTCGCGTCCAGCTAGACCATTTTCACACGTGGGATTGGATTACGCTGGCCCTATAAAATTAAAATAGCAAAAGGGTCGAGGTCATGCTTCTCATACAGCTTACATAGCATACATTGTGATAATGGGACCAATTTCAAAGGTGCGAATCGCAAGATTGATACTAATTTTCAAACCGTTATTAGATCGCCGGAGGTACAATCGTACTTGGTTAGTGATAGAATTCGATGGGACTTCATTCCTCCTGCTGCTCCACATTTTGGTCGAATTTGGAAGTCTCGGGTTCGTAGCGTTAAGTATCATCTGCGAAGAATATTAAAAGATCGAACTCCTCATTTTGAGGAATTAAATACCTTGCTCTATCAGATTGAAATGTGTCTAAATTCGAGACCTTTAAGTCCACTTACCGATGATCCTTGTGATCTTCGTGTATTGACACCAAATCATTTTCTAATTGGTGGGAACTAACTGCGATACCAGAAGCGTCTTTGCTTAATATAAAAGAAAATATATTGTATATATTGTTAATTGGTTTGTCAACTATTGACCAAGTCAACTATTGACGGTCGCGAGAGAAATAATCCTCGTTATTACCGACGACAACGTTTCCGCCGTTACCGACGTTTTTGCATTCATTTAGTTTACTGCCATCGATACGCTTTTTTATGTAATATTCGATTTTTACTGTTCTTTTCGATATTTGTTGGAGTCACTTCTCTATTGTCTGTTTAACGTTTAGCACACGGTCGCTCGTTCCTCAAACTTAAAATCGCTGTTTTATTGATTAAATTATTATTTATAATTCGCGTAAATCAAACTACTTTAATTGAAAATACATAAAGTAATTAAGATTATAAAATTGACTTTTCCTAATAAAAGTTATACATGTGAATTTTATTTTTTTCCATTCGTATACTCTATCAGTGTTTTTGGACTTGGTGAAGTAAAGAAATAGAAAGGAAATTGTTTATACTCGAGTGTTTTACCATCCCTTCTATTAACAGTATTGTTATTCGTTTTAATTATTATTATTGTTTACTGGAATTACAATTACTTATTACTAATTGTTAATTTTTATACTTCTTAATAATGATTTATTGTTAGAATGAATAATATGTTCATAACAATTATTTATTGTTAATTTGATTATTATTAGCATTATTATTATTAACTACTATTTAAAGAATTACTAATTACTATTTTAAGGAATGTACTTCATTAAAGTCAAACTCGAAAACTCAAGAACAAAAAATTGGCGAGATGCAATACATCCGTGATTCGATTTCGCAGAGTGATCAGGAGGATCAGAATGATCAAGAGGATCAAGATGATTAGGAAGATCAAAATGATCATATTCCTGACGACAAAAAGGTGGTAGAAAAGGCAACAAACACCTATAAAAAAAAGATCCAATTTCTGTACGGAAAACTCCTGGAAGGAAAAGAAGGACCTAAACCGGAACTCGTCAGACAACATAAGATGACACTTCGATTTTCAGATGCAGCAACTCACGACGCAAATATTCAAACGTTTCATTAGCCGATCACAAATCATTGGACCTTATAGAATTACTTGCAGGAGTCACACCAGTAAAGTGTAAATGGGTATATAAAAGAAAAATTGTAGACGACAACAAAAGAAGTCTAAAAGCACGCCTTGTCGCGATATGTTTCACTCAGAGGAAGAGAGTGGATTACGATGAGGTTTTTGCACCAGTGTCGAGTTTTGAAACTTTACGCTTACTTGTTGCTGTGAAAGTCGAGAAAAAATGGAACATCAATCAATACGATGTGAAAAGTACTTATCTTTAGGGTGATTTGAAAGAGATAATATATATGGAACAAGCCGAAGGATTTTCCCAGAAAAGACAAGAAAAATTAGTCTGCAAGCTGAGAAAATTAATATATGGACTAAAACAAAGTGGAATCACATTTGCAGTGACAAAGCTGGCTCAATATTCGTCAAATTATAACAAAAGCCACTGGATTTTGGCAAAGAGAATCCTTCGTTACCTAAAGGATACAAAGGATTAAAAATTGACCTACAAAGCTACAGGTCTGAAACTTGCAGCATTTGCCGATGTGGATTGGGCCACTTCAACTGATGACCGTAAGAGTATCAGTGGATACGTAATATTACTCGCTGGATCACCTGTTTATTTGAAGAGGTCAAAACAGACAGTCATTGCACTGAGCACGATGGAAGCAGAGTATATTTCAATTACAACCTGTACAAGAGATGTTACCTGGATGAGAGGTTTGCTACGATCTTCAAATCTCGAAGAAATGATTGGCGAATCTAATCAAATATTATGTGACAATCAAGCTGCTATCATACATGCTGAAAGTTACATCAGCAACTTTCGGACCAAATACATCTCGATAAAATTCCACTTCATAAGGGAAAAGGTGTAACAAGCGACCCGATGATTTAAGCAAACAGTCAACATTCATGTTTTTTAAAAAGCGTTTTGCCCTTAATCCGAATAGTTATAGGCCGATTACTTTAGTGAATTGCATTGCAAAAATTTTTACTCAGATAATCTGAAAAAAGCTTGTGAGTTAGTCGGATGAGTAAAATACTGTCGATTGCACTGTCTTGGATATGCAGAATCTCTAAGATGAAGGTATTCGACTTTCCTACGTGGTGTTATGATGGCTTGAGAGAACTAGCAATTAGAAATCCTTCATACCGGTCTAACTGGCTGTTAGAACGTTGTCTGTATTTCAAACGAAACGTCGAAAAGAGCATTCTAGAGGACCTGGCACTGGACTTCATTAACCAAAGAAAGGATCTGATATACAAGATCACAAATACAACATAAGAATAATCATGGGTAAAAAGAAATATAATTTTAACACTAAAACCGATTGCCCTGGATGTGACCTCGAGAAGGAGGACCTTTATCACATTCTTGTGAACTGCCAAGCCTGTGCTCATTTATGTAAAACCGCCTTCCCAGAGTTTTTTACTAAGAACGATTTATATGAGGGATGGTTGTCCGTTTTGTCGTCGAATAATCTTATAGTCTTAAAAACTTTCATTTATTTTTTATAATCTCTACTTAACGAAAGACTCTCTACGAAAGAGTTACTCACTTAATATCAATTTTAATTTATTTGAAGTTAGTATTATAAGTAATTTATACGAAGCTCCCCATGTATCAGTTTTAAAAGTCTAAAGACAGGTGTAAATAAATAATAATATTATTGTTTTTATAACTTCTAATATTATCCCTATTATTATTACAAAATATATTAATATCAATTATACAAAAAATATTAAATAAGAAAGAAGCTATCAATTTTTCGAATCAATTTACAAATAATTAATTATCTTAAATAAATCTCTATAAGCTTATGGGTTTTATATGTATCGACAGCACAGCCGCCGTAAATACAGAAACCTGCTTAATCTGAAAATTATTTTCGAAATTAATTAATAATTTCAAAATTATCAAAGAACTCAGAAAAAGCGGTAGCATGGTGGGATACGAGCCCACGACCTTTCTATTGCCGGTAAACAGTTCTGACCACTAAGCTACATGCACCCCGAGATTCTCCAAGTTCCTTGACATATAGGTGATTCTTCTGAAAGTGACACTTTTAAATTTCAGTTTTGCATTTTATTTTTTTCTTCAATTACATGGTTTATTCTATTAAAACTACTTAATTTCATACTCAAAAGTAAGATTTTTAGGTTGCGCAAAATTAATTTTAAAAAATATTAAAGTTTTTCTCCTTTTAAAAATATTATTGTTGCTCCATTAAATTAATTTTATTTAATTAGCGAGCTTTACTATTGAAAATCCACGCTAACATCGTTCACGAAATCGAAAATAAAATTACACTGCTTAAAAATTAATAATTTGCATATTTTAATACCAAATATATTCAATTCGATTAAAATATAAATTCATTTAAAGTATTTCATTTAATGGTAATTTGGGTTAATTTTTTCAAAGCAATGCAGGTAAATGCTAAAAACAAAAGAAAAACTATCATATTTCAAGGAAAAGTCTTCGGAGATAAAAAGCTTCGGAGATGAAAAATAATTTTTCTTTCACATTTATAAACATTAGGGGGCAATTAAAATATGCTTTTTAGTAAAATATATAAATCTTACACCCTCATTTTATATTACCATCGAAATATTTTGTTAAATTTACTTCTACTTTCAGTTATTTATTAAAAAGGAAGTCTTCGGAGATGAAATGAATTTTTACTCGGAGAAAAATGTAAATTTTGATTATTTATAACAGCAATAATTTTTCTCCTTTTCATAGATAAAATATAGGAAAATTAAACGTCAGATTCTCAGCTTTATTTTAATGTGCATTAAAATTTTGTTTAAGACATTTTTAATGTATAAAATATCAGTAATCATTATAAAGTAATTTTAACCTAAAACTGAAGACAAAGTTTTAACATTTTTATTAAAAATAAAAGTAAGGTTATTAATATTTGACTACCGAATGATAAATTCACTTTCTATAAAAATCAATTATACAAATTACTCTAAGTTGTTGAAAACATGTTACGGTGACATAACAGGTCTGAGTCGAGTAAAAAAATCGAGAAATCGCAAGAATACAATAAACATTATTTTGAAAAAAAGAGGGAAGAACCTCACATTTATGAAGTCAGCGATTATGTAGTTGTAAAAAACTTCGACACATCCGTAGTGGTCCAAAAAAATTAATTCCTCTGTATAAGGGTCCGTACGAAATAATTAAAAAATTGCGTAACGATCGATACGTATTGTCGGATGTCAAGAATTTTCAGGAGACACAAATATCGTATGTAGGCACCTGAGAAGCTTGCAATATTAAACCATGGCAATCCGAAACGGTTTTTGTAATTTTCGAGTCTTTTCCCGAGTATTTTTTATATCGAAAGAGTCTAAAAGGATGAGTGCGTGTGATAAATTTCATGTAAGGGTGAATCTCTCAAAAAGGACAAATGACACGTTCAAGAGATTTTTCTAAAAAATATTTAAAATTAATAAAAATAATAGCGGACATATGATAGTATTTAACACGATTTAATCAGGTCATATGAGAAAAAAATATAATTTTTATATTATTTGAAATATCCATATCCATATGGTGCAAAAACTCCATTCCGTTACCGTACATGAAGCTAATTTTACTCAAAGAATGAGTATTACTTCCAATTTAAAATCTAATTTTATCTCTTGTTTAGTAATATTTATTAATTTTTCTTTATTTTACTTAAATCCGGAAAAGGTAAGGCAAAATATTTCAAATTCTATTATCTAGAATTAAATTACTTTTGTGCGCCATTCAAAACTCCATTCCGTTACCGGTCAGAAATGTAAATATTAAAGGTAAACAAACATGATAGGGGAGCAATACAGAGGTAAATAGTATTTAGAATACTAGTGTGATTGAAGATCAGTGTGAATTAGGATGAAAGAAAAGAAAATATTCAGTATTAAATGAGATTTTCATTTGAGTGGTCGGCATCGACACAAAGAAAACTCCATTCCGTTACCGCAGTAAATTCTAAATTTTGGTAAGTAAATGATAAATATTATTATTAATTTACAGAATATTCTTTTATTTGAATTAAATATAGCAAATACTATTAATTGTTTGTTAATAAAATTTTATCTTTTTACATTAGAATCAATATATTTCGGAGCTATCGTAATTAACAAAACTCCATTCCGTTACCGCCAGTGGATTTTCCTTTTTTTTGGTAAGTAAATGAAAAATTTTATTAATAATTCTTTAAATAATTTTATATTTTTATAAAACTTAACGACATATAACGTTTTACTTCAAAGTTTAGAAAATTTTTTAATATATAAGTAATCAATTTAAGCCTCGTCCAAGGGAGCAAAAACTCCATTCCGTAACCGACAGTAGTTTTTTCGTTTTTTGCTAAATAAATGACAAATAAATTTAAAACTCATTACTCGGGGGTTTTTGGGGTCGCTGATTACGAATTTAATATTAGTTTTTTAAAATTCAATATGGCGGATCCAAAATGGCGGTCGAAATGTTTTAGAATTTAGTGAAATGGCTTGAATTTCGTTACTCGGGGGTTTTTGGGGTCGCTGATTACGAATTTAATATTAGTTTTTTCAAATTCAAAATGGCGGATCCAAAATGGCGGACGAAATATTTTAGAATTTAGTTAAATGGCTTGAATTTCGTTACTCGGAGGTTTTTTGGGTCGCTGATTACGAATTTAATATTAGTATTTTTAAATTCAATATGGCGGATCCAAAATGGCGGACGAAATATTTTAGAATTTAGTTAAATGGCTTGAATTTCGTTACTCGGAGGTTTTTTGGGTCGCTGATTACGAATTTAATATTAGTATTTTAAAATTCAATATGGCGGATCCAAAATGTTTTAGAATTTAGTGAAATGGCTTGAATTTCGTTACTCGGGGGTTTTTGGGGTCGCTGATTACGAATTTATTATTAGTTTTTTAAAATTCAAAATGGCGGACGAAATATTTTAGAATTTAGTGAAATGGCTTGAATTTCGTTACTCCGGGGTTTTTTGATCGCTGATTACGAATTTAATGTTAGTTTTTTAAAATTCAAAATGGCGGATCTAAAATTGCAGACGAAATATTGAAAAATTAATTGGATTAGCTAGGAAATTTCTTACCTCATGATTGAACACGATTTAAAAACCATAAAGTTAGAAAAATATTTATTAATTTAAATTATATTTATTTTTTAGAACCTTTAATCCTGAAGATAATCGTATAGAACTAAAGAAGAAAAGAAGAAGGGATGCTGCAAGAATAAGAAAAATGCAAATTAAAAGCGATCCTTTAAAATTTGAGGAATCGAAAAAAAAGGATAGAGATCGAAAGCTTGCGCGGAAAAAATCGGTTAAGCAACTTTCAGAATAAGATCAAGTTCAGCAAAGATTAAAGTGGAAAGAAAATTATTGTAAAAGAAAGAAAAAGAATTCTGAAAGGAGGAAAATAGAATTGTCCGAAAAAGATGGTAGGGCTATTGTGAAAAAAAAACGCGACGAAAAAATACATTTAATTTACATAAAAAAATCAGAGTGCTAGAAGAAAAATTAAAAGATCGGGACAGAAAAGTTAATCGATATCGAATGAAATTAAAAAGAATGGTGGAAAAAGAAAAAACTGGAATCGAAGAAAACAATAAAAACTCTCCAGAAATAATTGTAAAAAATTTAATTCGCAATCAAAATGTTTCTGAAACAGTCAAGGAAAATTTGCTCGTAGGGGAAGTAATAAAATCACAATTGAAAAAGAATTTTCAACAACTTGATAGTCAAAAAGATAAAAAAAAATTCTGTGAATTAATTTATGGTGAAGTTGTTAGAAAGTATAAAAAATTACAACTCGTAACTGACTTAACTTCCGGAGGATTCATGCGATTTAAAAAAAAGTGTTCAAAATATTACCAACATTGGAAACGGGTCAAACAAAAGGTAACTTCATTTTTTGAGAAAGACGAAAATAGCCGCCTTTGCCCTGGAAAAAAAGACTTCATTTCTAGGAAGAGAGTTAAGAAACAAAAGAGATATTTAAACAATTGTATGAAAGTTTTACACAAGAAATTTTCTGCAAATCACTTAAATTTGAAGATTAGCTATTCAACTTTTTGTCGCCTTAAACCTTTCTGGGTTGTTCCTCCTGTTGTGTCTAATAGGGACACTACTATGTGTGTAATGCACTCTAACATAGGCCTAATGACGTCAAGATTAAAATTAGCTAACGTCATCGAAGAAAAATTACCCGAAGATCTTTGTACAAGTTTATGTTGCGAAAACATAAAAGACGAATGTCTTGAAAGATCATGCAACGAATGCAAAAATAAAAAACTAATATCAAAGAATAATTTCGTTAAAGAAGATAATATTTATTATGAAAAGTGGGTTTCTACTACAAATAAAATTATTATCAACGGCGTTGAAAAATTAAGTAGAAGAACTGTTAAAGAAAAATTTCTCACTACGAAAGGAGAACTTTTTACATCTCTAGAAAAATCTGTCAAGTTATTCTTCTTACATGTTCGAAATATGCAGCATCAATACAAAGCTACAGATGTGATAAAAAAAAATTTGAAATTAAATGAGGTACTTATCCACATCGACTTTTCAGAAAATTTCTTGTGTAAATATTCTGAAGAAATTCAAGCTATCCACTTTGGCGGTTCTAAAACGCAACTAAGTTTGCATACAGTTGTTGTTTATCACAAAGATTATGAACCGATATGTATGTGCACTGTCTCTGATAATCTTCGCCACGATGCAGCTGCAATTTGCGCCCATCTTCAACCAATTATAGAAAAAATGAAAGCCCTCACATCGAACTTGGATGCTGTTCACATTGTCAGTGATGGTCCTTCGACACAATACAAAAATAAAAAAATATTCCATCTTATTGAAACATATTTGTCGAAGGAAATAGGAGCAAATTCTATCCACTGGCATTACAGTGAGACAGGACATGGAAAAGGCGCCCCTGATGGTGTTGGAGGCTGCATAAAAAGAATTGCAGATTCTTTAGTTGCTGAGGGAAAAGACATTGCTAACCTAACAACATTTATCAGTGAAGTTTCGCCACGCTGTCCAGGGATTGACATCCATAAAATGGATACAAGCTTGATACCACAAATTGAAAAGGACTTGCCTGAAACCCTTAAATGTTTTAAAGGTACTCAGAAAATACGAGAAGTAATTTGGAATAAAAATTCACCCGTTTTGCAAGTTCGATCTCTTACATTCATTCAATGCTCATCAACAGAAAATTGTTCTCATTACGCATTGGGAGAAATAAATTTTTTACAATCCAGTTGCAGTGACAGCGTTTCGCAATTGATGGCTCACGATCTACGATTTTCGAAGTCAACTGAAAGTGCAACAAATAGTCAAAGACTTCGTTATAATGACGTGTATTCTGATAGCGACAACGACGAAGATAATGAGATTATACGGGATAACAGTCAGCAAAACATCAGTGCAGTGAAAAATGAAGATTATGTCCTAGTTGCGATTCGAGGTAAAAGGAAAATAAACAAACATTTGGTTGGAAAGGTGTTAATAAGTAATGCTTCTGAAAATTACACTGTGAAATTAATGCAAAAAGTGAAAAGAGTCAAAGCATTTATCTTTCCAAACATCGACGTTATTTCCGACGTAGCAAAAAAAGATTTAGTTAAAATTCTTCCACAACCAACAATCAATAAGAAAGGACAGTATACTTTTGACGAAGATATATTTGTTTACTTTAATGTGCGTTAGAGTAAAGGTAATAAAGAAAATTATTTTTCATTTTAGTATTTGTCAGTTGATAATAAAAAATAAAGTATTGTGTAATCATTGTAATAAATAATTGTGTAATCAGCATTTATTTTGTTTTGATATATTTAATCTAACTTTTACACTTCCATTCTTTTACGAATTTGAAGTTAGAATTCAAAAATTAAGCAATAAATTCTAAAAAAAATTCGTAATCTTCGCCCTCGAAAACCTCCAAGTATCAAATTTTAAGGAAATCCAATTAATTTTTTAATATTTCATCCGCCATATTGGATCTGCCATTCTGAATTTAAAACAAAAATAACATCAGATTTGTAATCAGCGACCCCAAAAACCCCTGAGTAACATGTTTTAAAAAAATACAATTAATTTTCAAATATTTTATCCGCCATATTGTATCCGCCATTTTGGATTTAAAAAAAATAACATCAGATTTACAAGCAGTGACCCCGAAATCCCCTAGACAACAAATTTGAGAAAAATCCAATCAATTTTGACAAATTTGACCGCCATATTGGATCCGCCATTTTGAATTTTTGAATTCTGACCTTAGATTCGTAATCAGCCACCTCGAAAACCCAAAAGTAACGACGAAAAGAAAAAATGTGTCACTTCGAGAATTTGTAGATTAAAAATGATTCATATTAAAACACATTTATAACATTCAGTAAGAACACTCATCAAACACTTTTCTGGCATACATAACAGGGTTCATATTGTATATTTTGAAAACACTAAGTTCATAGACTAATTAAATATGCAATATGTAGTGTATTATAATCATACCAATATACAATATTATGTAACAAAAAATCAATTTTAAACAAGTGTTTTTAATATTTACTACACGAAAAAACTGAGTTGCTGAAATTTTCCTCGACTTTGTAGAAGACTCTTGGATATAGTCGAAAGTATTTAAATTTTTAAAATCACTCTGTTTTAAAAATCATATTGAAATCGAAGAAAAAATGTACTACATTCGAAGAGGATTTAGAAAAAGGATTTGAAACTTGCAGCGCCATTCGAGGAAAATGAAAACACAGCCTACACTTTCGTTGTTTCGCACGCTATATGAATCTACTTTTTCATCGTCCTTATATACTAAATAGAACCATTCTTTACCGCTTGCGAGAAAAAGTGCAATATTTTGAAAATTAAAAATCTCAAATATTTCTCTTCAACATATTTTAGAATATTAAAGAGTATTTCAGTATACGTTAAGGACTATTTTACAATTATTTTTAATTTATTAGATGAATAGAAAAATGATAATATTTAATTAAAATAATAATTAAGCCAATAAAATTATTTTCTGTTCATTATTGTAAAAACTTATTTAACGATTAATAATTATATTTTATATTTACAAAAAGATTTTAATCCTCCAATATAATTCACAAACACTGTACACAAGAATTTGTAAATGAACGGTGTTAAAATGACTGCAGGTCGCGTTTATAGCCTGAGAGCATGCGCATCTCTTCTGCGCACCGTTTTTCTCGACTCGTCGACGAAACTTTCTATCAGAGTGTTACAATAATTCCACGACTTTTTTTCAGCTACTAGGTTTATAAAAAGTCCTTGATTTTTTTTAGAGAATTTCTGCTAAAATCATAGAGTTATTTCTATAAGTTTATAAAGTATTTTTTCATATCCGAGAGCCTTCGAGTGGTAGCTGAAAACTTCAGAGACTAATTTTTTCCGTGATATGCAATAACGATTTATCACATGCTTATACAAATCCTTAACTTATTTTCATAAGTACACCATCAAAAAATTTTCATGAGTTACATTTTTTACTTAATTCTTAAATTTGCATGCAATATCACATGTGGTGTAGCTTGTTGAATTTTTTTTAGTAATATCTGAAATAAAAATTATTATTTTAATTGTGGAAAGTAGAATCGCTTATGTGCAAACCATAGATTAACACACACATATACATGTAATATTCTAACTATCTATCTATATATATAAAATCAGACTTTCATATGTACATTTGAAACCAAATTTAGCAGAATGTGAGATCTTGGGCCAAGGAAGGTTTATAAATTTACAGATTTGAAAAATATTAATTTAAACAAAAGATATTAAATTATTTCAAAAAATCAAAAATTTTCAAATTTTACATTAAAAAAAATGTGTTCAAACTTTCTATAATTGAGTATAACATGTTATTTAGTCAAATTTTAGCATAATTTTTCCAAAAATTTGTCCTGTAACTAAGATGTAAATATATAAAAATGTTTTCAAAAAATTCAAAAAAATCTATATTAATAAAATTAGACTTTTGTTTGTATATTGCACGAAATTAATTTTTTCTAGCATAATTTATTTATTTGATAAACGGAGAATTCAAAAGTAGTAATAGAAAATATTCTGTCTGTATGTATGTATGTCCCCAAAATTTTGATCGCGTATAACTTGAAAACGTCTTGACCGATTAAAGTAAAATTTGGCAATCTTTTAGATATTGGTCTAACTTAAAATATTAGCTATATTTGATGAAAAAATGTTGAGTTGAACAAAAGTTATGAATTTTTCAAAAAATTAAAAAAATGTTTTTTTCAATTTTCGCAGATTAGCATAATTTTTTTAATTTAATAATATAAATGATTTTAAAGCTATAAAACAATAAATTTAATTAAAAAATAATACTCATATTAAAAAAATCGGACAAATGCGAGTTGGACTCGCACTAAGATCGGGCGTTCCGTACACCACAACAAAACTCATTTTATATATATATATATATATATATATATATATACAATATATATATATATATATATATATATATACAATATATATATATATACAATATATATATATATATATATATATATACAATATATATATATATATATATATATATATATATATATGTGTAGAAGAAATCTGATTTATTAAATTTAACATATATAAACCTATCGAGCTGAAATTCGGTTTACATACGTATTTTTATTACATGTAGATTACAAGAAAAAACTATAAAAATCCATATTAGATTTCTATGTTTTATTTATAAATAACAAAAAATATATATTTTACCTGATTAGAGATAATATTTAAAATAAAGTATTGAATATAAAGTAACAAAAGCTATTTATATTATTAATTATAATAAATTTTTTAATGATTGGTATTTTGCCAATTTCATTGAAATTTATTTAACCCTCCATCTGTCGCATGGTGAGAAGTTTCCTCGCCCAGTTTCTTTTTTTGTTTATCACTTTTAAAATACAAAAAATTATAATTTCATATTCTCAGTACCTTTCACAACACTCTTCTTCTTTATTTTAAAACAATTTTTTCAAAAAAATTCAATTTCATTCCCTTCCCTTTCGCAAATATGTAGGCTAATCAGGTTCGCTATATTTTTCCTGTAATCTGCACTTAAAACTGAAGATCCCTACCGAATTTCAGCTCACTAGGTGGAGATTTGTAGAAGTTAAGGGGGGGAGACATGGTCATTTTTTGCAATTTAAAAAAAATTCAATTTCTTTCCCTTCCCTTTCGCAAATATGCAGACCAATCGTATTCGCTATATTTTATTACATTTTTTTGCAGCTATTATGGTACATAATGATATCCTAAGAGGATTAAAAAATTTTTTTTTAATTGAAAAAGTTATAAACAATTAAAGTTTTATGCACCATTTTTCAACAAAATTAGCAAATTTTAGAGATTATTTTAAAAAATTATTTCAAAACTAGGTTTTAATTAACAAATATATGTACTTTTAAGAAATTTTTGTTAAATTGAAAACAAAATCATTTTTAATGCAAAATTCGGTCATTTTTTATAAACAAATGAGTTATTTTAGTGTTCTAAATCGAAAATTTTATTTTAATCATCCTCAAACTCTCGAGAAGAAGCAGGTTAAACAAAATTTTTGTATTCTCTAACTTTGAACAAATGGCAAAAGTTTGTGTTGCACCTTTCCGGTTCCTGCGCGAACTCTGTCGCGTCGCACTGCACACATTGTGCTTGAACCCAAAAAAAGTTTGATAAAAATTGATCCAAAATCTGGTTGATGGGGATGTTTCTGCTTCATATCAGAAGTAAAAATCCGTTAAGATCAAAATCCCAGCTGATCCTATTTTGGAGATATCAGTATTTTAGTTCTTTGAATTTTGTTAATTTTTACAAAATATTAAATTTAAAACTTTGTAACTACATCTAGACAAACTATTTACATACAAAATATTTTTTTATATATAAATATGTGTAAACACCTTTAAAATAGAACCTAGGTGAAGAAAATTGGTTAAAATTTGCCAAAGATATGGGATTTTTTGAATATTGAGTTCAATTAAGAGTTGATTTTGAACTTTTTCGATATTTCAGGTAATATTTCCAAAATCTTTATATTTCTTTAAAATATATTTATTACATTTTAATACCTTTTTGTTTAAAAAAATTAATGTATTTGATTGAAAAAGTACAAAACATTGATTTTTTAATTACAACTGGTAAGGATAGTATTTATATCATAACGTGTGTATAAACCAAGTTGAGTAATTTTTATACTATAGATTTAAAACTTTAAAGCGAAACAATAAAGTATAACAATATATTAAAAAATATATATTTTTTAAATATATTTATATATAGCATAGGTATAATTATTATATATATTTTATATATATATATATATATTTATTTAGGGCTGCCACCTCATCTCGGCTCTCGGCCAGGAGAATTTTTCTTGATTAGTGACAATTCAGTCATGTTGTGTTATCGTTTCAATACTTAAAATTAAAATTTTTTTTCGAAAATAACCGAAGACCGGAGGAATTAACTTGCGGCCCGGAGACCCGGAGATCTACTTCGCTTATATGAACTATGATCAACCTAATACAACTAACTTAAAAATGAAAAGATAAAAATTCGACAAGTATTGCTCACGTAAATTTGAAAAAATTTTCTCACAAAAAATTATTTTTGTTCAAATTCACTTCGCTTCATACGAATAAAAAATGTCCGATAACGAGCCACACCCGAACAATACTCGAGTCTTATTCACAAACAATTTTAAGTCTTCCGAAACTTTATTTTTGGTAAATAGAAATTTACTTCAAATAGGCAACGTGGCTGGGCCCATAACCTATTGAATAAAACGTAAAAAGTAAACTGGAAATTAGTTTTATTATTAATCAAATTAAAAAAGAAAAATGTAATGACTGTCTCAGTCACACTTCACAATAAGACTAAAAAGTATACGACTTGAAGAGTCGAACTAAAGATCGATATATCGTTACAGTGGTCGATACATGTCCGATACACAGCGGTCGGTCGATATTTTAAAAGTAATGTAAGCACATATTTCAATAGTATATTTTATTCAGCAAAAAAGTAGAAATTTTAAGCGAGGGTGCGGAACCATCAGGCTCGGTTTCAGTACGAGTTCTATTCGCACTAGTCTGGTTTTTTATGTAAATAGTTTGCCTAGATGTAGTTACAAAGTTTTAAATTTAACATTTTGTAAAAATCGGCAAAATTCAAAAAACGAAAATATTAATATCACGAAAAAAAGGTCAGTTAGGATTTTGATCTCAACGGATTTTTACTTCTGATATGATGCAGAAACATCCTCATCAACCAGATTTTGGATCCATTTTTGTCAAACTTTTTTTTTGGTTCAGGCACAGTGTGTGCATGCAGTGGAATTTTTTTACAATTCATTGTTTTTAAAATGTCCCTAGATGTCGATTTTTAAAATTTTAATTGTTTATAATTTTTGTTTTTAATCAAAGTTAATAACTTAATACCATTTTTTAAAAGACGTTTATTTTCTTATTTCGTTGGTGGACTTGATCAAAACCAGTTCGAATTAACGCAATACGAGCAGCAATTATACGCAATTATATTTGTTATTTTTCAAAGTGTAACTTTTTATTCACTTGTCTGCGTGGACTTTTGACATTATCTAAATAAAAATGAAAACGTAAAAAAAAATTTTTATGAAAAGGAAGAAAACTTAACTATTTGTTAATTAACATTGTTTATAACAATTTAAATAAGTTATGTTTTCATCAAGAAGGATATATATTCTTCAAATGAACTTAAAATAAATAGAAAATGTGAAAAAACATTTCTTAGTGTAAAGGAATCAAAGTTATCTGCTACTCACATTGCGTTAATTCGAACTGGTTTTGATCATGTCCGCCAACGAAATAAGAAAATAAACGTTCTCTTTTAAAAAATTGTATTAATTTATTAACTTTGATTAAAAGAAAAAATTATAAACAATTAAAAATTTAAAAATCGGCATCAAAGGATATGATGCCGCATGCAGTGCGACGCGGCAGGGTTCGGACAGGGACCGGAAAGGCGCAACAAAAACTTTTGCCATTTACTCAAAATTAGAGAATACCAAATTTTTTTTAACCTGCTTCTTCTTGAGAGTTTGAGGATGATTAAAATAAAATAAAATTTTCGATTTAGAACACTAAAATAACTGCATTTGTTTATAAAAAATGACCGAATTTTGCATTAAAAATGACTTTTTTCAATTTAACAAAAATTTCTTAAAAGTACATATATTTGTTAATTAAAACCTAGTTTTGAAATAATTTTTTAAAATAATCTCTAAAATCTGCGAATTTTGTTGAAAAATGGTGCATAAAACTTTAATTGTTTATAACTTTTTCAATTAAAAAAATTTCTTTAAATCCTCTTAGGATATCATTATGTACCATAATAGTGGCAAAAAAATATAATTGGTTTTTATTTTTAAGAATGTTGGTGAAACAGGGGGCCATGGCCTGACTCACAAATTAAAAAAATTGTTTTATTCTTTGTTATTTATTTTTAACCGATAGTGTCGAAAATCCAACTAACCAAAATCACACCATCCTACAAAATTTAACTTTTATTTCACACACAAAAAAATCAAACATTTTCGAAAACTAGGAGATAAAAAATACCCGCGTCTGGCTGTTTTGCTGGATCAAGTCGTTTGTGGCTTCTAGGGGTGAAAACGACCCTTAAATGAAAAGTGGCAAGTTATATTTTAAATATAGATTCAATTACCGATGGTAAATCACAGTGGTGAGACTCTGAGGGTTGCGATCACGGAGGTTAAGCAACATTCAGTGCAGTTATTACTTGGATGGGTGACCGCCTTGGTGCCCGCTATAGCCCGGTGTTTTTCTCCCTACTTTCGTGATTTATCAAGCGGGAGGTTTGACGTCAAGGTCGATTATTGTCCGGTACACACCATAAGAACTTGACTGTTGATAAAACCGGTTGTACTCAAGAGAGGTTTTCTACAGTTTCCCTCTCCTCTGGCGAGAAAACCTAATTAACAGGTGGTCCAGGCAAATGCGAGTACTCCTAATAAATCGGGCTGTAGACGAAAATTAGGTATAATATATAAAAATTTAATTTATAGAATGGTTATGCTTAATCCAAAAAGTATTCCTTGGGGACTCTTGTCAAGTGCTTAAGGCAAATAGGGCAGGAGTATAAACAATTAAAAAAAATAGATTCAATTTGGCTAAAACTCGTTACTTGGATGTTTTTGGAGTCACTGATCACGAATCCGATGTCAGTTTTTCAAAATTCAAAATGACAAATCCAATATAGCTGTCAACATTTTTAAAAATAGATTTAATTTCCCTGAAACTTGTTACTTGGGAGGTTTTTGGGATCACTGATTAAGATTCTTAAGTCAGAATTTCAAAATTCGAAATGTATATTACAGATCTAGAATGAAACTGGAAAATTTAATTGTGTGATTTTTTTTTATGCAATAAAATATTCTTAATTTATTTTAAACGATTTTTAAATTACTATTTTTTTATATAAAACAAATGTCAGTAGTTGATATTTTCACTTTAGAAGCATTGTTAAACAATTACATTATATTTAATAATTCATCTTGCTTATGCTTCCTATTATCGAATTGACTTACCACAAAGTTAGCTTTGTCATTAAAAAATGTCCAATATGCAAAGACACATTTGTAAAAATATTGACATTTATTTATAATCTTCATCTTTATAAGATCCGCAATTTGAATTTTTAAGATCTGACTTAAAAAACTTGTCCAGTTTTTTTAAATTAAAAAAAAAATTTTAATTTCTTTTTAGATTTTTATATATATTTTTTGTGATCAGACTGTATAAATATACTAATAAACCCATTTTTAGTTACTTAGATCAAATAATGTAAAAATTATTAAAAAAAAATTTTTTATTTTTTTCTTGACAACGCTATGGCCATTTTTACATAGCAAGTTCTCTATATTTTTCCTGTAATATTCGCGTTAAAATACACCAGTATGCCAAATTTGAGACCTTCGTGTTGAAAAGTTTAGAAGTTAAGGGGGGAATGGTCACTTTTTATGCTTTTTTGGCTAAAAATCTTGTTATTTCCTTGACAACGCTATGGCCATCACCTCCAATCACGTTCTCTATATGTTTCCTGTAATCTACGTGTAAAAATACATATCTGTACCAAATTTAAGCTCTTTAGGTCAAATAGTTTAGCCGCTAGAGAAGGGGCACGATTTGGCTACGGACACAAGAGTCTCACCAATACGGTTCCGTCGGTACACCGTAGGTGTACGGAACCCTAAAAACTGCGAATTCAGCCTGCAATATAGGTCTCATTTTAGATTTTAGCAATTATGATACAATTATTTCGAATTTGACTTTACTATAACTTAAAAAACTGGTCGAAATTTTTGGATTAATTTATAATACAATAATTAAATTTCTACAAATATAATTGACAAACATTGTTTTCTGCATTATAATTAATTAAAGATAAACTATTTCATGATAAAAAGTCTATCACTGATTTTAAATAGTAATATTTTTGTAATGAAATATAGTTAATGGTACCTAATTATTATTTTTTTCCGGTCAAATTAAATTCCCCACTATTTCCCATTTTTCGAGACTGGTAGACACACTATTAAATGTATTTGTAGAAACTAAAACCCGTCGAAGACGGGTACGACAGCTTATACATAATAACACAAGCACACAAAAAAATAAAAATTTCATTTTCCAAAAGACCTTTTAATCCTACGTTTTTGGGGTAGCTGAAACCGAAAATGAACATCAAAACATTTTTTAATGAACAATTTTCCCGCTATTGTCCTCTTTACACTCCGACACAGAAGTTAAGGGGTTGTCATTTCAGTTTTTCAAAATAGTTGAGTAGGGTGTCTAATCTTATGTGTTTTGGGTCGCTGAAACAGAAAATTTCGCACCACTGTCTGTAAATAAGCAAATTTCGAGGTCGACGAAAATTTAAGGAATAATTGTTGTAGTATAAAATGAGGAAAAAAATTAAAACGAAAACTTTATATTTTTTTGGAAAACTGAAATCTAACCCCCTCACTTCCATGTGGGGGTGTAAAAGGGGCGGTAGCAGGGAAATTGGTCTAATATTGGCCGACAACATCACTTGCCGAAGCACGGGTGTAAAACTCTTAATCGGTACTCATACCAGAGTACTAAACGGTACCATGGAACCGGATGCCCGCGGAGTATTGTCGAATGGCTTGTCTCCTACCGGTCATTGGGTTGGACTCGTGGTGGCAGTGGATACAGTCTACATCGCTTGAGGCTAGAGGCGTTGGGAAAAAATTGAAGCTTCGGCATCGGTCTTAGTACTAACGTCGTGACATGTGAGTTGTAGTGCCAACTCGAGTGGTTACCTGCAGAGTGACCAGGGATTGGAAAGGTCCCACCCCTCACCGAGGGGCCGCAAATGTTCTTACTTGACTTTGCTCCGTTACGCTCGTAGGCGAGCCGTGAGGGGGGTGATACCTGTATTGTATAGGGAGGTCCTGCACGTAAATAACGAAAAGGCCGCTGTCCTCTGGGTCACGAAATTTTTATTTTATTGTGTATCTTTGTTATAATTAATTAAACCTCACGGGCTCGAGTTCGTTTTTCCGCCTGCACGCACAAGCCGGGTCCAAAGGACCCGGTATTTAAATTCAATAGAAATCAAAAATTTTATAACAAAATTGTTAATATTTTATATCTAACCTATAATTGTATCATTTTAAAGAAATTATTTTTAAAAATAGTTTTAAATACAACATTATTTATAATAAAAAAATAATATAAAAAATAAACAAATATTTTCAGATAAATTACAGTATAATGTATAAATAATTATATAAACATTTTATGTATTATATGTATGTTACATATATATAAAATAGTTTATAAAATAGTAATATAAAATAATGGTAGAAATATAAAACACCTGAAAAAAATCTTCAGCTAAATTACCTAATAAGAATTATCTATATTTCAACGTAAAACCAACATTTTTTGAAATAAATATTGTAATAGATTTTAAATAAATCAAACTACATTATAAAGATAAATTTTTTGTTACAGAAACATTTAAAATTTTAAAGCTTTAACTTTCTTATTGTAAATTTTTGAAATTATTATATTATTGCATTTATTTTTTTATTTCATTATGGTGAAAAATTTTAAGAAGCAGAACTGATTTATGAAATTGTTATTATTTTCAGCAAAATGACATATTCTGAATTCGCAATTTTGAATTTTCTAACTTTGGTATCATATTCGTAATCAGCGTCCCCAAAAGCTACCGAATACCGTTTTGAATGTGAATACAAAAAAATTAAAATTTTTAACGACCGCCATATTGAATCCGTCATTTCAAATTTTTCAATTCTGACATCACATTTGTAATCAGCGACCCCAAAAACCCCCGAGTACAGATTTTAAAGAAAATCTGATCGATTTTCTATTCTTTAACTTTTGGGAATGGAATTTTCCAAAAAAACGTACAACATGCACTATATTTTCGCACTACGTCACTTCCGGAATTATTTAGGATATATATATATATTTTTTTTTCTTAACCGAAAGTAGATAAAAAAACTTTCCTCCGGGTCCGAGAGACCCGGCACGAGCCCGAGAGGGTTAACAACATGCTGCATTCTTCTGTGTTATACTATTTCTCTTATTCTGAACCCTAGCTAATTACTAATTTCTGAATTTTTACATCTACTTTGATAAATTACAGTTAGTTCTATTTGCAGGAATTAGTTAAAAATATTTAATTTGGAAGTATAGTGTAACTTGACATGTTAGCAGTAATCATTTCTGGACCTTCACTGAGAGCAGACTGGTATTATCCCTTGCAATCATGAGTAGAGATAGTTCTTCTTGTGAGAAGATCAAATAAAGGTTTGATCATCCCCAAAAGTTGAAGGACCGCTCTACTTTTCTACTTCTGTGTTATTAATCTATGCATTTTAAAAATTAAGCAAAGCAAAGTAATTATTTATTGTAAATCAATTATTACCAAGTTTTCTTCTTCAATTTTTCTTTGAAATTTTTTTCTATTAACAGCAGAACGACTATATGTTGATTGAATGTACTGTGGTTTCATTTCAGCCTGTGGCGTGGTTTTTAAAATTTTCTGCATTAAAATTAGATTTTCACGCTCTATTTTCATGAGTTCTTCAGCTGTAAATGTCTTATTTTCTTTCTTTAATTCGCTGTATTTTATTCTTGAAGGGCATAATTGTAGTTTGTTTTTATGGTAAAACTTCCTCACATTTACTTCTGATTTCATTCTTGAATCTGAAATATCCTTGTCATTCAGAGGAAACGAAGAAAATTCAGAAGATAAAGATCGGGTTGTTACATTCGTCTTTACTGTCTAAAACAAGTAATAAATTAATGTGAACTTAATCATATAATTAAAGTGAGTTAACTAAGATTTTACATTGTACAGTATAGGACATGTAAAAACATTAAAACCGGTTAGCAGTTTTCTAACAAATCAATTAGAACTCTCGTTAATATTTATCGGTAATTTTTAAATTTTATATATCGGCAATTCGATATTTATGTTTACGATAATAATTAGAGTTGCTGCGTGTAGAAATTCGTCTTGAAAACTTCGAGTTTTTATAGTTTTTATCCTGGTTAACGCAAAGTTTAACTGTTAATGCGAATCTATCTAGAAATTTTAAATATTCACATTGATTTCTATTATGTACCGAATTAGTAGAAGTTGCAATGCGCCATATCATAGGATTTCGTGTCCTAAAATGACAAAAAAATAAATAAATAAAAATTTATTTAGAAATTTTTTTTATCACCATAGTAACGATTGCCACGGCAACTGCTTTAATGTGCACTATTAACATAGCAACGGTTGTAATGTCAACCATTAACATAGCAACGGCTCAACCAAATCGACACTTGACTTTATAGGGTTAATTTATATATTATATATTTCATTATATCTTTGAGGAAACTAATTTCTACTTAAGATAAATTCTTTTGAATTAAATTTTACAATATTTGGATAATGTGAACATTTTTTAATTAAATAACCAATTCAAAAATTGAATTAATATTTTAGAGTTTTAGTTTGAATTATTTAACTTTTCATTTTTTTTAATATGAAATTTTCAAAAAACTTTGTGTCAGTTCATTTTATTTCATTTAAAGTCGTTGCGTCCTACTTTAAGAAAAATAGTATAGAAATGTGAAAAAATTTACCTGTAATATTGAGTCATTTATGATTTTCCATGATTTCAATCACTTGTATGTCTGGCAGTTGACAAAAAAATCCAATTTTGGTATTAATATTTAAGTCGGACCATGTTTTCCATTCTATCAAATTTTGTCGATGGAGAACGAGCTACTTTTAGTTTCATTCATATTTAAAAAATATGTTTTTTGAAAATTTCATATTAAAAAAATAAAAAGTTGAATAATTTAAACTAAATCTCTAAAATATTAATTCAATTTTTGAATTGGTTAATTAATTGAAAAATGTTCATATTATCCAAATATCGTAAAATTTAATTCAAAAGAATTTATCTTAAGTAGAAATTAGTTTCCTCAAAGATATAATGAAATATATAATATATAAATCAACCCTATAAAGTCAAGTGTCGAATTGGTTGAGCGCATAAAGCGCTATCCCAGCAGCACACTTGAGGCCTATGGGTGGTTCGAGTCTCATTGTATTTCCTGGAAATTTCCAGGAAGTTACTAATGGTAACTTCCGAAGTTGCCACAGAAAAGTTCCTAGAAGTTTTCGTGCTATATGGGTGACGTCAGATACACTGAGAAAAATAGAGTTTGAAAAACTGGGAGTCAATATTGAAAAAAGTGGACTCAGTCCAGTAAAAGTACATTAATTCATTTCCATCAAGCATCTTAGGGTATTGCGTATAGTGTATAGAGAGCCTTAGTTCCAAATGTATAGAAAAAGTTAAGGTCAAAATTTTATTTTTTATATTCGTAAGAATGATATTTTCTTAGCGCCGCATTTACAATTTAGTAGTCAACCTATCAAAACTGCATGGATACAAACGAGAATCTCTGTTCGTGTAGTCACAAATCACACATAAACACTCAATCTCATAAACATGTGTTCAAGTTAAATGTTCGCCGCCATTCTCTTTCAATTAATTAGTCATTCATTAGACGGAGAAAAGTGGATATTAAAAATCTTAATATACTAAAATTTAAAAAAAGATGCTAATGCATGTCATCTATGTTTTATGGTTTAATGTTTCAGATTTTAAAAAGTATAATCTACAAATGTGAGGTTATGTTTGAACAAGTCTTTTAAATTTAAACAAAATGTTTATATATTCCAGTCACAGCCCAAGTAGCACGCTGTATCACCTAAGTGTCATGGCGATATCTATTGTGAATATTCCTGCGATATTAAGGGGATATTGCTGTAACATCAAGAAGATACTGCGGCGATATTGAGAGGAAATATTGCTGTGATATTGAGGGAATATCGCAGTAATATTCCGCTTCAATATCGCCGCAGTATCTTCTCGATGTCACAGCAATATCACCTCAATATCGCAGGAATGTCACAGGGATATTAAAAAAAGCGGACATTATGATACTTCCTCAATATCACAGGAATATTCCCAATAGATATCGTCATGACACTCAGGTGATACAGCGTGCTACTTGGTAGGTATTGACCATTAATATTCTTCTCAGTGTAATTGTTTCTTAATTCAAAGTGTTTTAAATATTTAAATTATATTTAATACCAGATAGCACGACTTATTGCTGTAAGGCCACTGTGAGAAAATCTGTAGAGGTTGTAACGTTTACCACATAAGTCTGTTGTAGACTTAAGTTGGTCTAAAAATTTCCGCACTTCTGTAAGATTACACATAAAAGCTGATGTGAGATTACACCTAATTCTATTGTAAGCTTCCATGTAAAAGTTGAGGTAAGCTTACAAGTGAAGGTTGACATAAGCTTACATGTAAAGGTTAAGGTAAGCTTACAAGTAATGGTTGAGGTAAGCTTACATGTAAAGGTTAAGGTATGGCTGTTGGCAGGTTATTATCAAGTTGTAAAGTTCTTCTAAGGTTGTAGTGAATTTACCTATTATGGTCAATATTAAAAAAATAATTTGTAACGTAATTAATTAATTAAAATAAAAAATGACGTAATGTTATTAAACACAACATCTCAGCCAAATTTTGTGCTACGAAAATTCTGACAACCACATGGGAAAATAATTTAGTAAAGTCAAAATCAAAACGAAAACTTCACACTGTAAAAATACGGAAATATTGCGAGAATTAGTTTAACCCTCCATCCATCGCATGGTGAGAAGTTTCCTCGCCCAGTTTCTTTTTTTGTTTATAACTTTTAAAATACAAAAAATTAGAATTTCATATTCTTAGTACCTTTCACAAAACTCTTTATCTTAATTTTAAAACAATTTTTGTGTTTTTATTTATTTTAATTTTTTTGTAATTGAATTTTTAAACAGCAAATGTCGCGAATTTTTTACGCAAAGTGAGGAAACGTCTCACCGTGCGACTGACCGTGTATACTCGATTTCATTTGTCAATAATTTTTTATTTAAATAATTAACATAAAATGAAAGTTAATTTTACTTCCAATAGGTTGTTTGGAAAATATAATAAACATTCCAAAAAAAATTTGGCATTTTATAACAATTTTGGATTAATTTATGATGGGTGAGAATTTTCCTCACCTGCGACGGATCGCGTTACAAAAAAGATGCGACGGATGGAGGGTTAAGAAGAAGGGGTTCATTTAGTTAAAGAACGAGGATTTAACCTTAAAGGAAATTCGAAACGCAAGTCAAATACGTCTCACCTGGAAGAAATCGAAAAATTACAGTATAAAACGTGGAGGAAATTAGTAACAAAAGTTAATTCAGAGAAATTAGGAATAGTTTAGACCTTGTTAAAACAAGCGGAGAGAAAGCGTAATAGTAATTTAAGTATGGAACATTTTTAATAATCTTTTTGGGTAAGAAAAATCTAGTTAAGTTTACTTATCATTTTTATAAACTAATTATATTATAAATAAAGAATTTGTAAGGCTTATAATTCTTTTGCTATTATTTTGTATTTTATTCTATATTCTATTTTATTCTCATCTTGCGGGAAAAAATCAAAAAGTTAAAATATTTGGAACACTAAAAAATAAAATGATATAGGGTAAGTGTGCCAATTATGGCGCGGTTTTGGTTTAGCCATCATTGAAATAGAAAATTAAAAAATTATAATGAAAGAAGTAAATTTATGTCTTATTAAACTAAAAGCTTGTGCAATTTAGAAAATAAAACATTAATAAAAACTTAATAAAAATTAATTATCTAAACAAATTAAACCAATAAAAAATAAGGTCAAAAACGTCAATTGTGGCGGGATTGAGTCAATTTCGGCGCGCCAATTACGGCGGGGAAAATAACGTGTATTTAGAGGTTGTGTTGCGCGTCAAAACTGAAGCACGTGCATTCAATAGAAATGTGCCAATTATGGCGAGGCAAAATTTTTGTTCTTAAATAATTAAATTAATAATAGTTTAAGTGTGTTTCTTTTCGTACAATTATATCGAGTAAGGTTGAAAATAATTTTGTAAACATTTTCAAGTAACTATAATATTCTAAAATAGTAAAAAATTGTATTTTTCACAAAGTCGCCATAATAGGAGCACCCGCCACAATTGACACATTTACCCTACAATGTAAGATAATATCGGAATCAGTACATAAAAAGGTGTTTAAAAAATACAATTCATAATTTCAAAAATTAGACACACTACTCTATAAAAATCTCGCTTACTACTTTAGTAAAAAGAATAAGTTATTCTTTCCACATTTAATAAAGACTCGAATACTAACATATAAAAATATAAGACTACTAACGTTTTTAAAAGAAATAGTAAATATAATAAAGTGGAATACGCTATAATAATAGGGTCAATCCAGCAAAAATCATCTGGAACCGGTTGCTCGATAATTTTAAAAAACCTTAATATTTATGTATAATATTTTAGTATTGAAATTGAGTATTAATCTGGAATTTATATTGCTGAATGTGTCTTAGTTTTTTTAAATCTTTTTAAGAAAGTCGATAGACTTGAGGGTTATGAATTATACATTTTGCAACGACTCTTTAAAAGTCATTATAAAATGTAAAATGGACATTAAATATATTTTCTTTACTAAATATTCACATAATATATCAAAAATTTTAATTTGATTGAATATCACACACATATAATTATTGAAATCGATTTTTTTCTGGGATAAAATTGAACAAATCCTCTATCATTTCTTTTCCTCAATTTGCTGTGGAACGTGTCAATCGTTAACACAAAAGCGTCTTTAGATGTAATCTTTTATTATAAATATCTCAAATTTTTAGCAAAAAAAAATTAAAAACCCTATTTCGATTTTAGGATATATTTTCTTAAGTTCATCAAATATATCTCTAAAAGAAGCAAACGTCTTTGCTTTTTTCTTTAATTTGTCCTTCATTTTAAATTAAGTGTAATCCTTCATGCCGCAGGATATGTTCAGATATTCTCTGCATCTTCATATAATTTTTTAAATATTTATTTTTGTATATTTTAACTTATTATTTTTTTATATTTTTTTCAATTTCTGGAAAAATACCATATCCTTTATTAAATTTTCTGGACTTTGTATCTAAATATTTACTAAACTATAATTCTTTTAAACTTTCGGTACAAATTAAGATTTGGATTCTGATCCAAATATTTAATATTCGACTTTATTTTTAGTTTTTCCAAAAGTTCAAAATAATCGTGACCAAGTAGTTGGACGTTAAAAGTCAAAACTCTACTTTTTTCTAAATCTAATCTGAAAGATTCATTAATTTGAAGTCTAGCTACAGATTAGTTTTCGGTTAATGAGTCCTTAATTTATCGTTTTCTTTGGTTTCGATTTAATTTGCCAACTTTTGTAAGTTTCAGTCTTTGTTCTAAATAAGCATTTTCAATACTTTCTTCTTCAGGAATGTAATCTAAATCTTTTCTAACATTTCTAGTTCTTCTTCCATAGTTTCTTTTTCAATTACTGCAATTTTTTCTACATAAGGAGCGAATAAATGTACTTCGTATTAAATATCTTCTATACAATTAAAAACTCTTTTGTTACGTTTACTCAATGTTTTTCAAAGAGATTAGTTATGAATATGCAATTTCATAGTGTAAAAAGTTTAGCTGCCATCATCTGTTCATAATTAGTTGACTTTTAAATATTTACTTTTACTGGAATAAAAATAACAAAATGCAGTGTCACATAGGGATAAAAATGCAAGAGGAATGTAATGGACCAGATAATAATATACCTTTTAAACATTTATATGAATTCCCCCACAGCACCGAAACTTTCCTAAAGATTTCCTAAAGATTTATTTGAAATGTTCGATATATTTAATTGCAATATTTATTGAAGGTTGTGTAAAGATTTATATGTCTCGATTAAATAAATGTCTAGCACGAACCTTTCCTGAACATTTCCTGAAAATTTTCGCCTAATTATAATTATAATTATAATTATGCGAAGATGTAATTGAAATGTTCAGGAAAGGTTCGCGCTAAATATTTATTTAATCGGGACATTTAAATCTTTACACAACTTTCAATAAATATTGCAATTAAATATATCGAACATTTCAAATAAATCTTTAGGAAATCTTTAGGAAAGTTTCGGTGTTGTGGGGATTAAGAGATTTCGATCAAAAACTATTACATCTGAGAACAGAAAATAAACTAAATTCTAGAGATACAATATGCGATTTTCATGAAAATAAATATATAAAAAATATGCTAACTTTCCTGGAAAAAAATGTTGCGATCCTTTTCATATGCATAAAAAATTGTATCAAAAGATTTACGACAAGTTATTTGTTCGACTGAAACTTCGAAATTTAACTTAATACCAGGAACATCTATTTGCTCGTTGTGTAGAAAAAAATTGCAGCAATTGAAAAAGAAACTATGGAAGAAGAAACTAAAAATGATGGAAAAAATTTGGATTACATTCCTGAAGAAGAAAGTATTAAAAATACTTATTTAGACCTAGGACTCTTACCTTCAAAAATGACCAAATTAACCCTCCGTCACATACCTAGGGAGGGATTCCCTCTACGGTTTTGGTATTTTTTAAATAACTTTTGTTTTCCTCATTGCAAAATAAAATCAGTTTCTATACCTTTCGACAATTTAGTCCTCAACACATTTCTAAAAAACATTTAGTTTAAACATAATTAATAAGTAATTATGAAGCTTCAAAGCCAGAAAAAACTCGAAAAAGTAAGGTTATGTTAAATAAAAAAATCAATTTTTCAAAACATTTTTTGTTCCACTGTTGGTTAATGACAAAATTATATTTAAATATAATTAAAATAAATTGAGGGGCTGGATGCTATAAAGTGTTACGCGCCATGTTAAGTAAATGGCGCGTAACACGTTATAGCATTCAGCCCCTCAATTATTTAATGATTTTAAAATTTAAAAATTAATGAATATTAATTATTTTATAAAAGTTTCGACTTTTAATGATCAACAACTTGCTCACGATTATTTAGAACTTTTTGAAAAATTGAAACTAAAAATAATGTCGTGTACTAAATCTAAAGAAAAAATCAAATTTTCGAGCTGTCAACCCAAATCTTGGTCTGTAGCGAAAGTTGCAAAGAATTTGAAGTTAGTGAATATTTAGTTAAATAGTCCAGAAAATTAACGGAAGAATATGGCCTCTTTCCAGAAATGGAATACAAAGAGAGAAATAGAATAACAGATGAACAAAAAGAAGCAATTACCAAATTTTACGAAGATGTAGAGAATAGCAGAATGTGTCCCGGCATAAAGGAGTGCGTTTCAATTCGGAATAAAGAAGAAATTAAAGAAAATAAGCAAAAGCGTTTGCTTCTTTTATCCTTGAGAGATATGTTTGATGAATTTAAGAAATTATGTCCAGAAATCGAAATAGTTTTTTCAAGCTTCGCTGTTTTAAAACTAAAATGGTGTGTCTTTGCCGGATCATCTGGAACGCACAATGTATGTGTATGTCATCCTCATGAAAATATAAAATTGATGATAAAACCTTTGAAAATTTTTGAAGATTACAAACATTTCTTAAATTTTACTGCTTGTGATACTGAAAATGAAGCTTGCATGTTAAGAAAATGCAGTGAGTGTCCTGATTTGGAAATGATATCGTCAAGTATGGAAAATTACGTTAGTCATAGAGTACAGGTCAAATATAAGCAATGGGGAATATGAATAAGGCATGTGAACTGATGAACGTTGTGCAAACTTTGGATGAATTTGTAGACAGTTTAATATCAAATTTAATACAATTAAAAGAACTTCATTTTGTATTACAAAAACAAGCAGCATTTTTAAGATATAAGAAAGAAAATCTGACCGAAAACATAGATTGCATAGTATTGTGTGATTTTGCTCAAAATTTGAGTTATATAATGCAAGATTCCATCCAAAGTCACTTTTGGGTTAACGATCAGGCTACTTTGCATCCTTTTGTGGTTTATTTCAAAACAGCTAGCAAAATAAAATCCAAAAGTTTTTGTATTGTACCAGACACAACAGAACATTCAACTTCGGTAGTATATACGTTTCAAGCTAAGCTAATGGAGGAATTAAAAATATAATTGCCAAGCTTAGAAAAGATTTATTACTTTTTTGATGGTGCTGCAAGTCAATACAAAAATTTGAATTTTTTAATTAATTTATGTAACCACAAAAATGATTTTAATCATGACGCGGAATGGCACTTTTTTGCCACGTATCACGGAAAAAGTCCATGCGATGGAATCGGAGGCACTGTGAAACGTCTTGTAAGAAAAGCATCTCTACAGCGAATTGGAGGAAAAGAAACCATAGTGTGTCTAGAGGATTTGTTCAATTTTTGCGCAAATAAAATAACAGGAATTACTTTTATAAAAGCAAAAAATAATGAGATTGCAAGAACTGACAAAAAATTGACAAGCCGCTTTCATTCAGCTAGTACAATTCCTGGGACAAGAAGATTGCACTGTTTCATCCCTTTGTCATCAG
Source organism: Leptopilina myrica (nomen nudum) (assembly GCA_032872475.1). NCBI lineage: Eukaryota > Metazoa > Arthropoda > Insecta > Hymenoptera > Figitidae > Leptopilina > Leptopilina myrica (nomen nudum). The sequence goes on along the minus strand of CM065462.1, from coordinate 12,076,329 downwards.
AAATTATTCAAACGAAACATGTAGCACAGTCGGCGAACCACGAAAATGTACAAATCACAAAATCAAGTTAGTTGGTAACAAAAATGAAAAATAATATAAATATTAATGTAACAAAAATTAATTAATATACACTTTATTTATATATTTATTTAAAACTGCAACTGAATAATTTCAAATGAAATATTTTTGAATTTACTTTCATTAAGAAAAAGATTTTGGAATTAAATTCTCGTTAAATTCTAACAGAAAAATGTTTGTGATTAACTTCATTCGATTTATCCGAACAAAATGTTGTTTTAAAATGAGGTTACTTTTAATTAATTTTCTATGTTAAAAATATCAGTCACAAGACGAGGTCCCACAAAAATTTCTTTTGAAATATATTTCCAATTTCAAGATGAACCAAATTCAAAAGGTTTTTTAATCATTCATTTTTCTTCACAGCAGATATTTGCAAGAGAAAATGAAGTAAATAACACTACAAAAGTGAAAAAACGCGATTTAAATAATTATATGTGAGTAATATTCAATCAAATTAAAATTTAAATATGTAATATTACACCTAATTCTATTGGAAGGTCACCCGAAAAACTTATAGTAAGCTTACATGTAAAGGTTGATGTAAGGCTGTTGGAAGGTTTTATGTGTAATCTTACGGAAATTTTTTTAGACTACCTTATATCTACAACAGACTTACGTGGTAAACTTTACAACCCCTACAGGTGTCCTTACAGTAGCCTTACAGCAAAAAGTCGTGCTAAAACAGTTAAATTCTGTTTATTTCTTTTAGTAATACAGTTAAAACACTAGATTAAGAAAAAACAGTTCTTTTTACCACAATAGACTTTAAATTACTTAAAAATACGTTGCAATAAATACAAAGATAATATGCAAGCAATAGTATGCAAATCGTACTAAATACAAATATAATGAGCAAAACAACAAAAAATATTTTTTTGCATCTTACGGAAATGCGGAAATTTTTAGACTAACTTATGTCTACAACAAACTTATGTGGTAAACGTTACAACCTCTACAGATTTTCTCACAGTGGCCTTATAGCAATAAGTCGTGCTATCGGGGTATTCGTTTACGATTAGATATGTTATTCTTCTGAATTTTCTTTATATTGTATTTTTTTAAATTGGCGTGACAAAGATTGTAATTTAAAAAATTTTAAATTTATCCTTTTTTTATGTATTTCATAAATCACGAAGTCTATAAATATTTTTTTACTATACAATTTTTTGTTTTTTAAAAGTAGTTAATTTTGTTAATAAATTACACACAATTGCAGTTTTATAAAAAAATTAAAATGTTAGAACATTCTAGATTTAATTTTTGAAATTTATTTAAAAAAAATTTTTAGTTTGATATTTTAATGGTTTTTTATGATAATAATTTTAAATTATTATTATAGCGTATTCCATTTTATTATATTTACTATTTCTTTTAAAAGCATTAGTAGTCTTATATTTTTATATGCTAGTATTCGAGTCTTAATTAAATGTGGAAATAATAACTTATTCTGAATATATTGATTGAGTATTTTTACAAGGCTTTCATACGGTATTCCACTTTATAAGTGGAAGAACAATGGAAGAAAAAGAACGTCATAAACATTTTTGAGATAAAATTTAATTCAAAACGAATAAGAAAGAGGTATTAAGAAATAAAACATATGGGCAATTCCACGTGAAATTTTTTTATGACATTTTAGAATCGGTTAAACATATTTTTTTCTCGTTCCTCATAGAAAAATATTAAATACCTATTATTTTATTATCCATAATTGCCAAAATTTTCGAGATATGAATTTTCGAAATTTTGGATTTTTAAAAGCAGACCTATTTTCAATAGCTTATAACTTTGAAATTATTGAGTTTTGAAAACAGTTGTCAAAAATAGAAAGTTTTGGTTTTTCTTCAACTTTTAAAAGATTTAAAAAAAATATTTTAAAAATTTTTTTTGAAAAAAAAATTTTTTTTATAAATAAATTAATTTGTTGATAATATATATGATCTTGGGAAGGTGAGACTTGAATAAAAATTCAAAAGTGTGTCGTTAAATCGACGTTTCGCTGGCCAAGGTTTGCCAGCCTCATCAGGCTAAAATTTATTAAATTAATTTATTTTTTTCTTCCACTTCTTTCTTGATCCGATTTTTTTATGTTTAGTACGTCAGGTACTAAAGTCAGAATTTCACATTTTGAAGTATTGTTTTCTTGCTATGAAATTTCATCATTATGAAAACTATATAATTCTTCAATTCACTTATTTCTTCTGATTCGCTTTTATCATTGTTTCTTTTCTAATTTAGCATTTGTAAGGATTCTTTTTTATACTCTTCCTCTTATTTGAAAACTTTGCTGTCACAAAAATGAGTTTGATGTTTCGATAATGCCAAATCGTATCTTCTAGTTAAGTCCCTATATGTGCCATTTTCCGTAAACTGTGATATTTCAGATGCTACATTTTTTTAACTTTCGAATAAATAATTGGTAATAACTGTATTCTACTTGTATTTTTTAGTTGAATATGTAGTAAAAGTAGTAACTCGTACAAATGTAAAATTTTCAAAGATATTCTAGAAATAGTTGATTAGTGCTTCTAATTTTGCAATTTACTAAACCTTATATGATAATAGATGGAGAGTAAAGATTAAATTATTATTTAAGCAAATTATTGTTGCTATTTACCGAGTTTATACTTTATACTTTATATTATATGATTACATTTAAATCATTTTGCAATTTATTAAAAAATTATTAATTTGTCTAAAAATTGTTTAAATAATAATTTTATTTTTTATCTGTAATTTAGTAAATTGCAAAATTAGACAAGAAACTGCAACTTTCTAGGTGCATTCTGTATAAAGTTGGTAAATACCGTAAACTGGGGCTATTAGGAACAGATTTCAACTTTAAAGTCTTCCAACTTTTTTGTGTATTAAAATATTGCCTTAATTTTTTGATTCTTTTCTTAATCTTAGAAAGCACATTGAAGGGTTAAATAATTGTCTTGATCAAAGCTGGAATTTTAAGCTAAATGGGGCTATTAGGAACAAGGTGGTAAAAACCATTGGAAAACGTATTTAAAGTTAAAGAAGGTATTTTTTATTGCTCGAAAGTGAACACAGAGTATAAAACAAATGTAAAAACAAAATTAAAAGAGCAAATGTGTGTTTTCAACGTTGCTGGTATGATCAGTTGAGGTCGACGATGGAATCACTGGCCATTTTTGTGACTTTTTGGTCCCAACACTCTTTTACAATTTCGAATCGTCTTTGAATACTAAAAACCAAATTAGGTGGTAAAAAACAAAATAAATTACGAAAAACTTACGTTTTGACAACATACTTTAACAATTGGGAAGAAATAATTAAGTTTCTTATATACCCGCCGTTTGTGAATTTTGGTTTTTGTTTCTAAAATCTTACTATAAATACAAAATAAACGAAAATGCCTACTCGGGGGTTTTCGGGGTCGCTGAATCCAAATCCGTTATTGAAAATTCAAAATTCGAAATGGCGGTTCCAAAATGGCGACCAAAAAAATTTAAAAGTTTACGGATTTCACTAAAAATGCTTACTTGGGGGTTTTTGGGGTTGCTGAATTCAAATTTTTAGTCAAAAATTCAAAATTCAAAATTCAAAAATCAATCTATATTAAAAATTTTAATAATAGTAATTAAATAAAAATAATACATAAAAAATATTAATTAATTACTGATAAATTTAAATATATAATAAATTAAATCTCAAATAACTATTTATAACCACATTCGTAAACTTTTAAATTTATAGTTGACATCTTGATGTCGACATTTCGAAATATAAAATTTTAACCAAATATTCTAATTCTGTGACTTCAAAAAACCCCAAATGCGCATTTTTAGCCAAATGCGGAAACTTTAAAATTTTTTCGGTCGCCATTTTGAAGCCTCCATTTTGAATTTCAAAATATTAACCAGATATTCGAATTCAGCGACGTATTCTATTTTTTAATATTAACGGATTGTAAATAATCAAATTAAATTTTAGTGATTTTTGATTGTTTGACCGTATTAAATATTAATTTGTAAGATAATCAAAAGGCCTATTTTACGGCTTATTAAGATGATATTTATTATTATTTTGAAATCCCAACTAGTTTCGAACCATATATGGTTCCTCATCAGAGGATTAATATTTTTACAAATACATAATCCAAAATCAAGACAAAACACAAAAGATTTCAAAAAGGATTAAATTATAAAATGATCTAAAATAAAAAATTATTTAAATCTGATTGTAATATGTATTTTAAGGTTGTATTTTAATTTGTGAAAAAGAAAGTAAAAAAGGTTTCTAACCCTTTAGAAAAATATAAGCATGTAACAAAAAAATTTTCAAAAAATTTCTTATTATTTCCTATATTGATATTTTTTAAAATTAATTAATTTTAAAGATGTAATTAATTAAAAAAATTGCTTCTACAAAATCTTTAAAATTAGTTAATTTTAAAAAATATCAATATGGAAAATAATTAGAAATTTTTTTATCATATGCTTATATTTTTCTAAAGGGTGAAACCTTTTTTCCTTTCTTTTTCACAAATTGAAATATATCCTTAAAATACGTATGTGTTACGCTCCGAAAAAAGGTTCCTAAGATGCAAAAAATTTGAGGTTATGTATTTAATTTTTCAAGTAGAAGTACAGACAGAATATCAAATATTAATTAAAAATTATTTATCTTCAAATCTTCATTATATCCAAAATATTCAATAAAAATTGGTTTCAAATTCAAATAATTAAAAATAAACTTTTAATCAAGATAAATGTAACACGACCCTAACCTATAATTCGTTTGCTTCTTAGATACCTTTCTTCGGAGCGCGTCACATTACAATTAGATTTAAAATTATTTTTTATTTCAGATCATTTTATAATTTAATCCTTTTTGAAATCTTTTGTGTTTTGTCTTGGTTGGGATTTTCATTATCTTACAAATTAATATTTAATACGGTCAAACAAACAAAAATCACTAAAATTTAATTTAATTATTTACAACCCGTTATATCAAAAAAGAATTACTTTGATATAAAAAAATTTTTACGTCTGAAAACAGAATACCACGGTAGTGACAACAAAATTTGTGACAACGACAATTTTACACTTTACTAAAGGATATGACTTTAATATGTCTTCAAAACCTTTATTATTTTATTTATATTTATTTGTTATGTTCTTTTAAGGCAAAATTAGTTGTTGTTTCCATATTATTTTTAATATTGTGAATATGTAAAGTCAAAAAGATCGTAATTGTAATTATGGTTGCTTAGTATGTCCTAAAAAGTGAATGAGGTATTTTAATTGTCTATACAGCAATCCTTTCGAGTTTACTTCCTACTGACTTAGTCACCTGAGGTGTAATCTGACACAGTGTCGCGTAACCAAGTTCGAATACCTATGTAATCTTATATATTGTCTCTCTATATTTTATTTATATTACATATTTTTTATGACTCATAAATATGAATCAAAATAATTTTGTATCAATTTTTCGTAAATTATTAACAAAAATTTTTTTAAACTCGAAAGTCGACTTTTATGATTCTGCGATTTTATTCCTACGATATTTATCTAGTATTCTTTTATTTTATCTTTATTGATGCTCTGAGAAAAAGACCCTTATTTGATTTCCTTTGAGCTTCAAACCTAGTCTTGCTCCTCGGATTTCTGTTCTTTTTATTAATTCTCTTACATTAGTTTTTCGTATTTAGTTTATATTACTTATGTTGAAATATTAACTATCCTGTTATAAAATTTATTCGCAATTTCTATTTCATTAAACCCTTAAATTTTAGATTTCTTTTTCATTTAAAACATAAAAAGCAGTGTAGTATATTTTTTAATGAAAGATTTTATTTAACTGAATAAGGTAATTTTTATGTCAAAATGTTGTTTTACGAGATTACTTTTTTTTAGTAATTTTAACCTCCTCACTTGCCCAAGTGGCTACACCCTTTCGGCTAGGTTAACACTTGTCGGTACAAGACGTTAGCAGACTGCTTTAGCTTTTACCCGCACTTTCTCTAAGCATATCCGTGTGGGCACAGAGACATCTAAAAGACGTTTTAAAAACATCCCTTTTTGTCCGCGGACATTCTAGGACAAAGATGGTAATGTTTCTGACTCATCAAAAAGACAACTAAAAGACGTCTGAAAGACATCCTATGTCTGGATCAAAATACGTTCAAAAGACGTCTAAAAGGCATAAGAAAGGAGTATAAAGTCTTACGTTCGTACCAAATTATTTTTTTAAATATAAAATAATCTCAATATTTAATAGATTATTTTATAGTTCATCATCATGACATATTATATAGCATTTTGTTAGTTTAATATTTTCGAAATATGCTTATGACGCATAGGCCTTTTTCTTCAAGAAATATTAAGGGGACAGAACAATGCCCTCGCGGGTACTACGGAGTGCACTCGTAAAAACGGAAGTATGAGAGACGAAAAGAATCGAATGACTTTTTAAGATTGTACCATTTCTTTTGGCATCTAAATTAATATGTTTCTAGCCAAGAATATACATATAATTTCCAAACTCTTTTATATTTTATAGAAACTTTTTATTAACATTGGCTGAAATATAATAATATATTATTATATACATCTCATTGATTCTGTTATTGAGTGGTGATCTCACCGTTATGTAACACCCCTACTTTTTTGTAACCAAATGCGCGCGCACATTTCTTATGCATTGCGACGTTGCCATATACTATGCAAATTTCTGCATCATCCCCACTCATATGTAACAGAACGCGTGCGCAAAAATATTAACCAATGAGATGTAGATAATACCCCCATTAGTCCTAATATATATATATATATATATATATATTATAGAACCTGTTTATAAAAACCAATGGACCACTCCTAATTTGGTCACTTCTTTTGGGCAGTTTGAATCAGTTGTTACAACCAACTTAGACAGTGTCCCATCAGGCAGATGCCAAAGATTGTATTTTGAAATTAGACTTTGATTTTGTTCTTAGTAGTTCGTCAAATCGAATAAGACTTTTCTTTACGAAATCATACACTCTGAACTACTCAGAAACTTTCTGAGGCAGCTCGATGTAAAACATTAAGTCAAAAGGCATTATTTTATTTGAAGAAGTTCGGGATTCAATAACATTTAAATTAAAATAAGTGTAATACTTCCAAACCAAATCACCCTTGATAGATTCGATTTCTTGTCAAGAAATCACCATTGTAACTGGTAAGAATATTTATATTAAACCAATCATATTATTCTCATTTATATCTTTTATTTTTCCTTCCTATTTTCCTTATTTTAATCTTATATAAGAGCAATATCAATAACAGTTCCCATAGAACTGAGCATTATAACGTCCCCTACTAATTTTTATTTATCTTTCAATCAAGGTCCTTTTCTTTTTCGAAAACTTTGCTAACGACCTCCGAATTTTCAAGTAAATTAATAATAACGTTAAATCAACCGCGACTATGAATTTACAAACGTAACAGTTAGCAAATTTTCTGGTGGCAGCGGTGGGATATAAATGCCAATTTTGACATTGTACTTATATATAAAAAAATCTTTCAGGCTTTATAGCTCTAACAAGACTAATCACTTAAATTATTCTTTCTTATACTATTCATATACTAAATTCTAATTGTATTCATGTGTAATTGTTAGAGAAAATATAATTTGTATGCCTGTTTAAAATTGTTTACATCAAATCATTCAAAAAGATACATAAATATTGTCCCGAAGGAAATCACTTTGTCGATCATTAAGCGTTATTTTATACCATACTGAAACTTTGATACATTTTTGCACTGTACTCTTTGGTTTTTTGTATTTGACTTCAACAACTGTAACAAAAAACAGTATATTTTTTACATATTTCGTGGTTGTGGTTCATTTGATTAATTATCATTTGGTTGTTAATATAAAAAAAATCTAGTTTGAACGAACTAGTCCCGCAGGTACTCAATTGCGTGTATCTAAGAGGTTGAATTAATTTTAAGTGCTTTGTAATTTAAGTTGTTTTTAAATTATTATTAGTGCTTTATAAATTTTATTTTTCCTTTAAATTAGACCCCGATTGTCCTGAGATTACTATTGAAACATATCCAACCCTGTACAATTACAAAACCTATATTACACACCACCCAATTGTCGTAAATACAAATTCAATCTCAGTTTACAATAAATTCGTAATAGACTTCGAAATCATTTTATTATTCAATGAATGACACCACCCCATAAAAAGAAACACAAATATTTTTAAAGACATAATAACTTAAATAGAAACATGTCACAAGAAAGAAACGAGACAAAACAATTAGGGGGTGAAAATAATGTTAACCCCGGAGATGAAAATAATGATATTCTCCCAGAATGTCAGAAAAAATACATTAAAGCAATATTAGGACACTTAAGGGGAGCAGCTAGAAATAGTGTACAAAATATGGAGTTTAATATTCTAAAAGACTAAGCAAAACACTTAAAATCACGCTTTCTATCCACGAAATCTTATCCTTGGTATTTGCAAGAAATCACTTCGATTCGCAAAAATATGGGATTAGTGCCGCAAACATGACAGCCCCATTACGAGAATGTACTTTAGACACATTTATTCGCGGATTGCCAGACGATATGTCAAATAACGTAGATGTGCGAAATCCTAAAACTATGCAGGATGCATTAGAAGCTGCCCTTCACGTTGAAGCTCGACAAAGAGAACAATTTAACGGACCAAGCACTTATCGCGTATAACCACAAGATTATTATTCTCCAGGACCTTCAAATAGAGATAGAAGTCTTAGCCCAAGCCACAATTTTAAAACAAATTCAACCTTATTAAAGAAACCACTAATAAAATTTTTTAAAAATCCGAACTCCCAGCTATCCGAATTTCAACAATTTCCTTATCCTTTTTATCCATATCCTAATCCATACTCTTTTATGCCACAATATTTACCTCCTAACTAACAATTCAATTATGGAATTCCTAACCAAAAACCTTTTAACGCTTCTGTGTCACCTCGATCGACATCTCCAATTTCTCCAAAACGCACAGATAATTTAAACTACAACTACGCTCGCCGCGACGACGAGCGAGGCGAAACCCGAGCGTCGCATGAAAGTCAAATTCCTACAAAACTCAGAAACTTTTCCCAAACAAACGGAGAATGCCGTGAATCCCCTGTCATAGAAATATCCGCCTCAGAATTCAGAAATTCAAAGGATGATTATTAATCGATACAGCCGCAGATGTAAACCTTATAAAAATTAATCAATTAAAAGATGAACTACTAATCGATCCAGCAGAAGCGATAGAACTTTCCGGAATCACAAAATTAAGTGCCAATACTATCGGGTCTATTACAATCAATATTAGAAAAACACCTGTCATATTTCAAGTAGTTATGACTAATTTCCCTACAAGTACTGACAGTATATTTGGACGCAACTATTTGAGACAAGAAAGAACGGAAATATCGTTTTGGCATAACACTATTGTCACGCACTCAGAACCAACAAGACCAATACCATTTATTGATCGTGAAATAAAATGTGAATTTCTAAAACGAGAAGTTATTTATTTAGGTCACATTATAAGTAAAGATGGTTTAAAACCAGATCCCAAGAAGATCGAGGCTGTAGAAAAATTTCCGACACCAAAAACGCCACGCAATATTCATCAATTTCTTGGATTAGCAGGTTATTATAGAAGATTTATAAAAGATTTTTCTAAAAAGGCTAAAACCTTATCCGATTTATTAAAAAAGGACAAAAAGTTTATTTGGATTTTAGAACATCAGGAAGCATTTCAGATCTTGCGTACAGCCCTCTGCAAAGAACCTATTTAACAATATCCAGATTTTAATAAAAAATTCACCTTAACAACGGACGCATCCGATTACGCAATTAGAGCAGTATTAAGCCAAGAAAAAGATGGTTACGATCACCCAGTAGCTTATTTATCGAGATTATTAACTGGACCCGAAAAGAATTATTTTACATCCGAAAAAGAATGTCTCGCAGTATTATACGCCGTTAGATATGTTCGTTCTTATCTTTATGGCCGAGAATTTTTACTTGTAAGCGACCACGAACCCCTTCGGTGGATTGATAGTATTAAAGTATTTAAATTTAAGTATTAAAGTATTTAGATTTAAGTTTCTCCTTTTTTATAAATTCACAAAGTTCTGTCTTTAATTTAACAATTATCTATTTTAATTCTTGATTGTACAGGGTTGGATATGTTTCAATAGTAATCTCAGGACAATCGGGGAATAATTCTCTTCTAATACTCTTCCACTTATAATCAATGGATCGTTCTGATGTTCTTCTATTAATTAAATCGGCGCTTCGTTTTACAGGGTTGCCACAAATATTTAATTTTATTTTTTCATGACGTTTCTCTGATTTCCAGACAAAATTTTCACTTTTTCCCTGACCCTAAAGAATATTCTGATTCACTCTAAAAATTATTAGAAAATCAAGAAAAAATGTTCTATTACATTTATTTAATAATTTCAATTAACTGTATAAGTGTGAAAAATTTTATTCAAGTTTATAGAAATAATTGAATCCTTACAACGAATTTTATTCAAGTTTATAAAAGTAATTGAATTTCGGTGAAGAAGAATTTTATAAAACCTTTTAGAAATAATTGAATTTTAATGAAGTATTTTATTATTTATAAAAATAATTGTGATTTTGACAAGAATTGTTCTTAAATTCCCTGACTTCCATGACCTGTGGCAACCCTGTTTTAGTTTCATTCGAAAAATGTTAATTCAATTGCTTCCTCATACTGAGGAAGTATTGTAATACCAACATTTTTCAGGTTCGATTTTTTAACATATCTTAATGTTTTTTTAGACGCATCTTTTGAGCCCAGAATGAACATTTTCCGTTTATATTCACCGGAGATATTAAACTTTTCAAAATCAAAAATTTTGGAAAATAAGACTTTTTTGAGAATTTTGTTGAAAAATGTAAAAATAACATTAAAACCATAGTTACCAACTTGTAAAGCATTAAAAACCCTTCGATTAGCCTATTTTTGAAGCTATTTCGATTAGAAATAAAGAAGTTATTGATATTTTAAAAAACAGAAATTGTGAAAAAAAAATTTCCATGTGAAAGTATTAAATAAAGAGAAAAAAATATTACAGCACTTAAGAATAATTGTTCAAAATTTATACTTTATTGTTATTAACATCTCTATGAGGAAGCAAAGTGTTCATGAAATAAACACAACAAATGAAATGAGTACCAAAATTATAACAAAAATTTATAACTTGGTAGCGGTTTTTAATTTCGTTTATATGATTTTATTATTACTTGGTTGTTTAAATTTTATCGTATTAAATAACTTAAAATAACTTAACTTCTTGGATACAAGTATCCAAGGGATTAAAACTTAGTAACTAATTTAAAGCAAAAGTAAAATTATAAAGCACTAATAATAACTTAAAAATAACTTAACTTCTTGAATACAAGTATCCAAGGGATTACAACTTAATAACTAATTTAAAAGCAAAAATAAAATTTATAAAGCACTAATAATAATTTAAAAATAACTTAAATTACAAAGCACTTAAAATTAATTCAACCTCTTAGATACACGCAATTGAGTACCTAAGGGACGAGTTCGATCAAACTAGATTTTTTTTATATTAACAACCAAATGATAAATAATCAAATTAACCACAACCACGAAATATGTAAAAAATATACTGTTATTTGTTACAGATTGTTGAAGTCAAATACAAAGAACCAAATATTACAGTGCAAAAATGTATCAAAGTTTCAGTATGGTATGAAATAACGCCTAATGATCGACAAAGTGGTTTCCTTCGGGACAAGATTTATGTATCTTTTTGGATGATTTGATGTAAACAATTTTGAACAGGCATACAAATTATATTTTCTCTAACAATTACACATGAATACAATTAGAATTTAGTATATGAATAGTATAAGAAAGAATAATTTAAGTGATTAGTCTTGTTAGAGCTATAAAGCCTAAAAGATTTTTTTATATATAAGTACAATGTCAAAATTGGCATTTATATCCCACCGCTGCCACCAGAAAATTTGCTAACTGTTACGTTTGTAAATTCATAGTCGCGGTTGATTTAACGTTATTAGTAATTTACTTGAAAATTCGGAGGTCGTTAGCAAAGTTTTCGAAAAAGAAAAGGACCTTGATTGAAAGATAAATAAAAATTAGTAGGGGACGTTATAATGCTCAGTTCTATGGGAACTGTTATTGATATTGCTCTTATATCAGATGAAAATAAGAAAAAAAGGAAGGAAAAATAAAAGATATAAATGAGAATAATATGATTGGTTTAATATAAATATTCTTACCAGTTACAATGGTGATTTCTTGACAAGAAATCGTATCGATCAAGGGTGATTTGGTTTGAAAGTCTTACACTTATTTTAATTTGAATGTTATCCAATCCCGAACTTCTTCAAATAAAATAATGCCTCTTGACGAAATCATACAGTCTGAACTACTCAGAAACTTTCTGAGGCAGCTTGGTGAAAACATTAAGTCAAGAGGCATTATTTTATTTGAAGAAGTTCTGGATTCAATAACATTCAAATTAAAATAAGTGTAATACTTCCAAAACAAATCACCCTTGATAGATTCGATTTCTTGTCAAGAAATCACCATTGTAACTGGTAAGAATATTTATATTAAACCAATCATATTATTCTCATTTATATCTTTTATTTTTCTTTCCTTTTTTTTATTTTCATCTGATATAAGAGCAATATCAATCACAGTTCCCATAGAACTGAGCATTATAACGTCCCCTACTAATTTTTATTTATCTTTCAATCAAGATCCTTTTCTTTTTCGAAAACTTTGCTAACGACCTCCGAATTTTTGAAGTAAATTACTAATAACGTTAAATCGACCGCGACTATCAATTTATAAACGTAACATAAAGTACGTATTAAAAACGTCTTTTGGACGTCCTTTTCACATTCCTTCAGGTATTAAATAGACATTTTTTTAAAAATATTTTCTAAGTTAAAACACTGTAATATTGTATTAAATTTATTTTCAGTTTAATTTATTTTTTCTGCAATATGCAGAAATAATGAAAAAATGCTTACGAAGTTGGAATTGAACTCAGGTACCATGGGCTTGAAACACTGCGCCTTAAACACCTCAGCCGTTCAAGACAAAACCGAAAATCATTTTTAGTATACTTATTGTTAGTGCGGTGTCCATTGACAAATAGTTTTAAATTAAATTTGTAGGGGAGACCGGGGCTAAACCGGACAAGTCAAATATTTCCGAAACCGTGAAAAATTTCAAATCGTGTAAATATCCTATGAATGCGCAATTTCGTGATGCATATGCTGCATTAGGTTTTAGGGGCGTGTCAATTTTCTTGTAATAATAGTTGCTGTTAATATGTGAAAATGTAATTTCTTGAGGTAAAAGTAAAAAAATTTTTTCTTAATTTTATTGGGTTTTTATCGTTAAAATTAAAGTGCAAATGTCATACGGCCATTTTTCTTTTAGCTTAAGGTGTACTGAGTTTAGTAGAAAAAAAGTTTAATGGAAAACATTAAGAAGAAAAAATATATTGCAGGTTAATTATTAGATGACGGTGTGGGGCTGAATCGGACATCGTGATTAAAAACAACCAAATCTTTGAATTCTTTAATTTATTTTATATTAATTAACAATTTTATATTATATTCCTTGCTTAGAACCACTTTATAAATAAATAAATGAAGAATTTATATTAAAACTTGAATTCGCAAGCGAGTTGCTACAAACAGACAAGCCTGAAAACTGTAATTCATTTTATATTATAATTATTACCGATTTTACATATTATATTATATTCTTTGTATAGAACTATCTACAAATAAATAAAAGAAGAATTGATTTGACTTTTTTACCAAACAAAAAAAAGAAAATTTGTATCTCATTCTTTAATTAATTGGCCGTGTCCGATTTAGCCCCATGGGGTGTCCGGTTTAGCCCCACCAATTTTCGGATTTTCGTTTTTGAGGTAGTCACCTTCGAAGCAATATATCTCTAAAGCTGTTGTACTTTTTTTAAATTGAACAAGTGCGATTTGTAGGTGAAAGTACAAGCTTCAAAATGGTATATTACACTTTAGCAAAAAGTATGTTTTTGTATGAGTTTTCTGGTCAAAGACCAAATCCGTCCGGTTTAGCCCCGGTCTCTCCTATACAATAAAATTTATTAGAAAATCTCTCTTCTTGCGATGGTTTTTTGTCGGTGGAACGGTTTGAAATGAAATTCCTTTAATATTAAAAAAAGGAATAATAATAAAAATTGTTGATCAATATTTATAACAAAATTAATAATTTATTTATATTTAATTAAATATGCATTCAAATAATGTCATTATAATAAATATTTATTTTTGACTATTATATATAATATTATAATATTAAATAACAATAACAGCAATTCTATGCCAAATGATCATAAAAATTTTGTATGTTTTTAACAATATTGAAAATACTTTCTGAATTCGTTCCTTTATATGCATGAAATAAAAATGTATATAACAGTTTTTTCAAACATTTTTTTTACTTAAAATTTGGGTAGATTTTTCAAAAAAATTAAGATTTAGAAGTTTTTTTGTAAAATACTCATAATAAAAAGTGCTTTTAAGAAAAAAAGGAAAAAAGAAATTTTTTTTGCCCGGAAAAAATATCAAAAAATTTTTTGAATTCAAATTTGGAAAAAATATACCTTTGATTTCAAAAAAAAATTTGGAGATATTGTCAATAATGTAGAGAATACCTCCTGTAAATTTAATTATGGGACAGCAATAACTTTACGAGAAAAAAATAAAATGTCCAGCGCGGCGTGTCGGGACTTTGTGGAGTATTCGCTTATGACGGCGCAAGTTTTGTTTCAAATTACTCTGCAGTTAACAATTCTTTACCAAAACGCTTTTTCTTTTTGTGAAATCTTCGTTATTAAATTTTCTATCGATATCTCGAGCCTCCGTATACTGGCGATAAAAAAATTATTTATTAATACATTGTTTAAACAATTAAATGCTAAAATAAATGGTTATTATTTTTGTCATAAACTGTACATAGGGTTAGAAATTTATACTTTTACTATATTGTGCATTTTTTGTAATTAAAATATTTTAGTATAAACCCAGCTGAAAAAATTCTATAGAATTTCACTAGAATCATTCTAGGAAAATTTCTAGGAAAACGATTCTACAGAATTTCTACAAGAATTCTAGTAAACCTTATTTCTTGAATAAAAAAGGATATGACGTATGAATGCAATGGATTAGTTGAAATTTTATTTTACATAAAGTTTAATATAAGCGATAAAATCTACTTCGAGACATTTTAAATAATTTATCAAACGAACTCTTCTGATAACATAATACCTTTGACATTTAATAAATAGTTTATTGTTATTATTATCATTTCTATAAGTATACTTTAAGAGAATTGAAAACATTGTAAAACCAATTATAATGTTATCGATGAAGACTTGAATTTCGTTTTTAATTAAAAGTATTTTGTAATTTGTAGGTGAATTATTAAATAAATTATAAAAACATTTTCAAACATGTTTGGATAAATGCATGCATAACTTTGAACTTTCGTAAATTTTCCTTCAATTAATTCTATTGGAATTACTGTTAAAGTGTAAGTTTCACGCAAAGGAAGAACCCAAGTATTAAATATAATTTCGGTTTTCTTTTGAATTATTAAATTAGAATCAGCAGAGACAAATTGTTGAATCATTACGAAAATTCTGCAGCCAATTGTGAAAAAAATTTATTTTTCCATCAAAAAAAATTTCTTATTATTCCAATAAATTTTTTAATTGTTCCTCTTTTTTGTCGACAATATTCTGTCGAAGTAAAAATATTTTTGCTAATTTTAACCCTTAACTAAATTAAAGGATTAAAATTTTCGTCATCTAGTGTTAATTGGGGTAAATCGGAACAGATTTGCTATGCTTTACCAAAAACATAAGTTTTTTCTTTTAAATCGGAATACTTTCGGTTTTTTTGTATTTTGAGTTGTTATTTCACTTCCGTGGAACAATTTTATGGAGTAGTAAAAAATATGGTTATCATTCCTCCAGATATCCTAGCAGTATAACTGGAAAATATAATAGTAACATTGCTCTCTTTTCTGAAGCTTTCCAAAAACTCGATGTTGACAGTGGACGAGGAGTTCTTGTAACGTCATCTGAAGGGAAAATTTCATTTATTTCTTTTTCAATTTCAATCTTCATTTTTTTAAATATAAAAGTCCTGATCTTTATTGCTTGTGCAAAACCAAAGTGTTAAAAGTAATTGGAAAACTCCTATAACAAATATGTGCATGTAATCTTGAACAAATCCACTTGATAAATCAAAAAGTTGTATTTTTGCGCAATTGTTAGTCCTTTTACACCTTTTGAATGTTGTAAACATTCTCTTTTCGCTTTTTCTCCATTTTTAATAATGTCGTCATGAGTACGAAGTGGTGCATCTACAGCCAGAGGTGGAAATACGTGATTTGTGCCCTTTCCTTTTTTAGCAGTTTCACCGGGATGTTCGCAAGAAGGATTTCGCCATTATATTACATTAAATTAAGAACTTCAGCTGTAGCTGGTGCATCCATGATGGCAACTGAAGCAACTACTTTACTCTTTACTGTATCACCTGATTTATTCATCTATTCAACTTTATTAAATAAAAGATCTTACATTCGTTTTGCAAATGGTGTTAAAAAATTGTTCATATTAGGCTTCTTACTATTATTAGTTTGTGTATAATATAAACCGCATGTAAACTTATATTCTCTTCTATATTTTGGGTGAGTATTTAAAATTTGAGCTTGAATTGGTCATAAGCTGAATTTATCACTTTTTGACATTGGAATTCCATCCGTAAACCAAGCTAAAGCTATGTCATATTTACCTGAAATAGTATTTAGCGTTAATTTTTTAAATTCAGAGCCAGAGTTTATATCATAAATATAGTTGTCATCTCGATTTTCACATTCCTCTTGGTAATCATCAATAAGAGTTTTAATATTTCTTGTTTCAAAAGCCTCTATTAAAATATCACGGATGCTATATTCTAGGAACATTCCATTAATATTTTCGGATTGACAATTACTACAATCAGAAATCTTTGGTTCATAGTCCCATTTTCTCAAATATTTACAACAATCGGAGTAAAATCTGTGTTTTGTTACTGACTCAGAACTTTTCGGAAGTATTGTATTCAATTGTTTATACAACATATACTTTGTTTTTGGCAAATTAGAAGAATCAGGTAAGAGAAATGTCAGCAGGTTTAATAATTCTTTTAAAGATACTTTGGTGTGTGCATTTGATAATTGAAAGTCTAAAAATTTTAAAATTGCTTCTTCACAAGTGACTTCTGATTCATTATAGAGTGATTCGGTAAGCCAACGCTTATCATTTTCATTCCCAACATCTTCATTGCCATCATTTTTATTATCTGAATAATCATTATTAGATTCAAAAGAACTTGAACTTAAATCCAAACTGCTGTGATCACTGTTGTGCGATAGATTCCAATTCGTTGCCAGATTATTCTGTATAAATAATATGAAAATTTATAAGCAACAAAAGAAATTTGTTTAAATATTTAATTAAACTAAATCCTTAATCCTAGTAAAAATAATTTGTCCAAATTTTGTCTAAAATGCATGTAGGGTTTCGAAATAGTTTCCCCGTCCGAATTAGTCAGAGAAACGGATACCAAAATATTAATAAGCTAACCTCACGTCGAAAAATTCCTTGGAATTTCCGTGGAAATAATGCAAGTTTTATATATTTTAATATTATTTTAACACTTCTATTATGATTAGAGCCCTGTAAAAAAAAGTATTGAGAGTACGGGATCCCGCATTGAGAGTGCCTACCCTTCAATGCGGTATTCGCGAAATAGCGCATTGGGTGTCGTGGTGAATGCGTTATTCAAGGGGTCCCAATGCGTTGCAAGTTTTAAGCTTTAAAAAAAAGAAAATACGTGACAGGAGTAAATAATTAGTGTCAGTGTATCAAAATACGAGTTAAAGGAATGAAAAAATACTAATAGTGAGTGTGAAAATGAAGTTTAAAGAAAATAAGTTAAGATTAACTGTTACATATGAGTCCAATGCGTCATAGCCTGTTTTCAATGCGGCGCATAATCGGTATATGTAGTTCGCGCTCTGCAGCGGCGCTCTCTTCTTTACCAACAACGGATTCTTTCTATTCAAATGGTAATTTTGAAAATAATGAAAAATAATATTAACTAAAAGTTGATAATGCATTTCAATCAATAAAAAATTTTAATTAATTTAATATTATTAACGACCCAGCGTTGGAACGTTATTAAGTAATTAAAATTCTTTCCAAAAATATTGTTATAATTTCTAAAAATTGTTCAAAATAATCGATTTAGAGAAAAATTTTAATTAAAAATAGTGGTCAATAATTGAATTTCGTAATTAAAAATTTTTTATAATCAATAATTTGGAAAACTTGTGAACAATTCAAATGTCCTAAAATTTTAATTGAAATATTTTTCAAATTAATTTGATTTCAAACAATAGAATTCATTAACAAATTTTGGAAGAATTTTAATTTAATTTCAAATTGTATTTTAAGTAAACTTTCTAATAGTTCTTTAAATTAATTAATTTTCAAAGAACCTATTGATAAAAATTAGGAAAAATAATATAGAGAATTTTAGTTAATAATTTTTAAATGTTATTGAATATAAGAGTTAAGTAAAACTTTTAGAAACATTTAATAGCTAAAAGTTTTTAAATTAAATTATTTCAAAATATTAATTTTGAATATTTTTAATTAAAAATTATAACAAATTAATTAATTGTAAATTTTAATATCACATATTTTTAAAATTATTTAGTTATTACTAAATGTTTAGAATTATTTGAATTATTAATAGGCAAAATATATTTAATAGAACAATTTTCAAATAATCAGTATTTCGTAAAATTAAGTTGAAAATAGTTAAATGTTTTACGTACTTTGAGTGAACTTTCGTTATCTTTGAATAATTAAATTGAAAAAGAAGTTCAATAAATTGTAATTAAATATTTATTTTAGATAGTTATTTAAGTTTTAAATTGTTTTAGTAAAAGATGTGAAATTAATTGAATTTTGTAAGAAATCTTGATAAACGAGGTTTCTAAAATTTTTGATAGAACAATTGAATAGTTTTAGTAAAAGATGTGAGATTAATTAAATTTTATAACAATTCTTGAAAACCGCGGTATTTAAAAAAAATTTTGGAACAATTGAATTTTTGAAAGCGTTTAAATGACAAAATTTAAAAAATGTTAACTTTCGTCAAATTTTAATAAAATAAGATTTATATTTTCGATAATTTTGTATAAGTTTTTGTGAAAATTCGAAATAAAATCAACGATTTTTTCAACATTTTGGTACTTTTAATTGAATAAAACGAAATTGTATTTTAAACCTGATTAAAAACAATTTTTTGGAGTTGTACATATCTGTATTTTAATCTTTGAAGTTTATTTATTTATTTAAAAATATCAGTTAAATTAAAAATGTATCAAATATCATTTAATAACTTTTTACTTCAATATTTATTTTTAACTAAATAGCAAATTTTTATATTACTTTTAAAATTACATTCTTATTTGTTAATAATTTTTTACATTTAAATAGAATAAATGAAATATATTTTCAAAATTACCATTTGAATAGAAAGAATCCGTTGTTGGTAAAGAAGAGAGCGCCGCTGCAGAGCGCGAACTACATATACCGATTATGCGCCGCATTGAAAACAGCCTATGACGCATTGGACTCATATGTAACAGTTAATCTTACCTTATTTTCTTTAAACTTCATTTTCACACTCACTATTAGTATTTTTTCATTCCTTTAACTCGTATTTTGATACACTGACACTAATTCACTGAAAAAACCTAGTCTCAAAATGAGTATCATACGCTACTCATTTTGAGTTGCAACAAAAATGAGACTCTTAGGTGGCGCCACGTTCTGTGGCATTTAACATAGTCTCATTTTGAGATACAACAAAAATGAGACTGGGTTTTTTGTGTGTTATTTACTCCTGTCACGTATTTTCTTTTTTTTAAAGCTTAAAACTTGCAACGCATTGGGACCCCTTGAATAACGCATTCACCACGACACCCAATGCGCTATTTCGCGAATACCGCATTGAAGGGTAGGCACTCTCAATGCGGGATCCCGTACTCTCAATACTTTTTTTTACAGGGAGTCTAATAATAAGCATTGTTGTAATTTTCTTGAAAATTTTAAATAAAATAAGCATTTTGAACAAAGAACTACAACAAAGCTTATTATTAGATTCTAATTATAATACAAATGTTAAAATAATATTAAAATAAAAGACTTACAGAATTTCCTTGACTTTTCCCATATTTCCGTACAACATTTTTTATTTTTCCCTGACCCTACAGAATATTCTGATTCACTCTAAAAATCCTTAAATACGAAAAAAATGTTCTATAACCAATAAATTCTTTTTTAACGAAACATAATGTCAAGTACAAAATGTACTGTCCAATATCAACACATGTTCCATTTTTACGAATTTAACCTAAATATTAGAATAAAAAGCTAGAATATGGGTGTCGCACACCCAGGGTGTGGTTTAAGGGTTAAATAAATATTCAAAAATATTCAAAATTCCAATATTTTTGAAAATTCATGCTTTAATGCTTTTAATATTCAATTATTATGAAGATAAATAATTGAGATTTTTAATTTTGCCAAGAATTTTATTCAAAACCAAAAATTGAAATTTTGACGTTACACTTTTAAAATTTTTTGAGCATAATTAAATTTCATGATAAGAATTTTATTCCTATTAAAAATAATTGAATTTCGGCAATAAATTCCAGGGGTTATTTCCATGGGATTTTTTGACGTGGGACATAACACTCAAAATTTGAATAGAATTATCCCCGTAATATTTATAGAAATTTTCTGTGAAAATTCCGTTTGGAATATAATTTCCGACTATTTCTTTGAATAAATTTTGTATATAATAATGTAAAAATATTCAGAAAAAAATCCATAAACAAAACATTTTTAAGTAAATGTTTACTAATGCTAATAAATTTCTTTTATTTATAAAATTCTATTTATTACACAGTAGAACACCAAAAAATGGCTTAAGATTTGACTATAAAGGGATGAAAGTACTACCCCACCAGAGTAAAATCCTCAAAGGATTTTGAAAAATTAGTAGGCGTTCGATTTTTATTATAATTTTACGTTTTGTTAATTCAGTAATTTATAGAATAATCGCTCTAATCAGCTTCTGGTGAGTAAATTGTCCATTTTTCACAGTAACTTCTTACTTTCTTTAAAGACACTAATCTTACTTTAGTAAAATTTTTTATTTAAATATTCAAAAGAATTACAAACTTTTAATTTAAGTAACGTTTTAGTGAAGATTTAAATAAAAAATGACATATTTTGCGGAGAAGTGTGGAAAAATAAAGAAAAATCGAATAATTTCCTAGAAAATTTTTAATAAAAGTTATTGTTAACCATAGATTGTTAACCACTTCACTGGCAGGGCGTTCCAAATGGCATCCCACGCGCCGAGGCCCAGACTGGCAAAAACATATACGTATAATATTACCATTCATAATAATAAATAATAGTTATTTATATATATATTATTAATAATTATATTATATTTTAATATAAATATCTTCTTTTAATAAAAATACAAGTTTTATAGTGTAAAAATTGAAAAAAAGTGGAACGCCATTTGTTGAAAATTATTAAAAATAGCCGATTTGAACGTTCGGAAAAACGTTAAAAATCACAAAAACTAAAATTTTTGTTGTGATAATCTTGTTCCTTGATGTCTAAACTATAGAAATATTGATTTACAACAGTTAAATGTGGTGTACACTCTTTAAAAAAAGAGTTTTTTTAGGAACGCCATTTCGGTGTTTTTGCCAGTCTGGGCCTCGGCGCGTGGAACGCCATTTGGAACGCCCTGCCAGTGAAGTGGTTAATGTAATTTGTTTATTGTAATGAATACTACAATTTTACTCAAAAAAGTAACAAGTTATTGTTAAAAATGCACGATTTACTGACTAAAAACTGATATGGGCAATTATTCAATAAATTACTGAATTATCAAAATTTAAAATTACAATAAAAATTAAACGGCTACTAATTTTTCAAAACCATTTAGTGGTTTTACTCTGCTGGGGCAGTACTTTCATTCCATTATAGTCAAGTCTTAACCCAAAAAAATTTTTCTAAAATTGTTTCACTGTGTTATTACTCTTTTTTATTGGTTGTTAAATAATCAAGTTTCAATTGCTGCGAAAAAAATTAAATATTCATTTAAAAATTTATTTAAGTTTCGGAAACATTTTAATTAAATTTTTTAAAAGTACTTGAAGTTAAAAAACATAATTGTTGAATTATCAATTAAATTCGTCTCTAAGTTAGTAAAGTGAGAGCAAAACAAAATAATTTTTGCCAATCTAATAATTGTAAACAGAATCATAATTCGTTTAATATCATTAATGTTTAAAGTTCAAATGTAATTGGAATAATTATTGTTTACGTTATATTTTTTAGCCGAAGAATCTGAATTACAAAAATTGATTTCAAAAATCAGAAAGCAGAGGGCTAAAGAAAATAAAAAACGAAACTCGCAATAATCAGATTCAGAGAATAATGAAAAAAGTACACCATCGACATCAATGGTTTTGACAGACTTAGAAAAAATAATGAAAAATTGGAAAATAAAGTAAATAAATGATAATTATAAATAAAAATAATATTATTATAATAGAGTAAGAAATAAAATTTAATTTCATTCTTTCATGTTGTTAATATTACAAATATATAAACTTCTAGACGCTTTCTTCTCTCTACATCTGAATTAGTAGAATTCTACTAAGAATTAGTAAAATTTTACTAATTTTTAGTAGTTTTCATGAACGACTTTTCACCTTTTTAATTAGTAGAATATTACTAATTTTTAGTAAAATTCTACTAATGTTTAAGTAGAATTCTACTAATTAAAAGTCACTTCTTCACTAAATGAATAAGTGAAACTGTTTTATCGACTATTAATAAAACAGTTCTACTAATTGTTAATAGAATTCTACTAATCAATTAGTAAAATTTTACTAATTGTTAGTAGAATTATTACTAAATCATTTAGTGGACGACTTTTCACCATTTCATTAGTAACTTTCTACTAATTCAGATTTAGAGAGTTTTTTATTACAAATATATACAAAATTTATAAAAATTTGTGGCAATAACTTTCATTTAAAAAACAAAAATACTATAATTAAATTTTCTAATTTAAATTTTTGAAAAATTGATTGAAATTAAATTAATTAATAATTATATAAAATTAAATATAATTACCTAACAAAACTAATTAAATTATAATAATAACTATCAAAATTTAAATTTAACTAAAATAAACTATTGCACGGAAAAAAAAAGTCCACGGATCTCTCGTGAACTAGTTTATCACTTTTGGATGGGACACAAAATTTCAAAATTTCCATTCACTTTTGATTAGAAATGGCAAACGTCAACGAATAGCTGAAACAAAGTTAATGAATTTTTGATGAACTGTTAAGGATGAGTAGTTCGTCAAAAGTAGAGGTACAAGTTGACGAAAAAACCGTGAACTCGACAGTTTCAGTAGTATGCGCAGTTCGCAATGCGCATCAAATATGGCTGATCAAGCATTCATCATTCAGTCGGTGTCATCTGTGTTTACATTCGGGCAAATTCTTTGATAAAAGTTATTATTTAGAATCAGTGTTTTCTATTATTTAGTGAATATTTTTGTGTGCTAATTTTTTTTGTGAAACAAATAATTCATAAAATAAATTAAAGGTTACGACAAGGGTCATTTTCTACTTTGCATGGTCCTGAGTTTGACAACAGACAAAGCTAATCGTGTCGTTTGCAGAATTAATGTGTATGTAGATTTAGCAGTGGTGGTTAGTTGGTAGAAATATTATGTCATAGGGTATAGGGTACTAGGTTCGAATCCCCTGAAGCGAATTACGAATTTTAATGGCGATAAAATGGTGTATTCTGTGTAGTTTAGGTGCGTATAGGCGTCAAGTTATCAAATTAAGTGAATTGCTATAAAAAAGTAGTATCTGGAAATTATTTTTTCTTGTTTTTAGCATTTTTTAAAAGTTCGCGAATTTTTCGTTAACTTTGACGAAAAGTTCGGAAACCGTACTATGTTTCTAGTGAAGGAGTTGATAAAATTTTGACGAACTGTGTTTGTTGATTTTCAAGAATTTTGTGTCCCATCCAAAAGTGATATACTAGTTCACGAGAGATCCGTGAACTTTTTTTTTCCGTGTGTTAACTTCAGGATATTGAAATGTTAGAGAAAACACCTACACAATCAGTTTCACTTACTTCAGAAATCGATGACATTTCGAATGTAATTAAAGATTGTAGCACGGATGAAGAGAAAGAAAATGAAGATCAAAATGATAATAATAGAAAAGATAGAATTCTAAACTCTAATAAAGAATATATCTCTGATGAAGGCGAATATCAAGCTGAGGAATCAACCTTAATGTATCCAACTCATATTCCTGACTTTGTAAGGTTTAAATTTGTAAATATATTGATTACTAATATCACACATCAAATAAATAATTCTATAAATCACATATTGATAAAAAATTATAAATTAAATTTTTAACTACATTTTTATTTCAAGTATTTTTAAAAGTTAAACCAAATAATTTTTTTAGACCTGTGAAGTGCATTCCGACTCTGGAATATTTGTCGAAGAATCATTGATTAAACAATGCAAAAGAGAATCAAATAATGCTACTTTATTTGCTAGGTCTCTTTTAGACTTAATTTTTAACCAAGAAGCTATTTCAACGTGTACTCTGCAAGGAAATGGGAAGGACAAAAAATCGAGTTTAAATTCTAAAGCAGTGGAGGCACTATTAAGTACGATTTCTTTTAAATACTTTAATTCAAATTATTTAGAAAAAGTTTTATTCAAAATTAGTATTTTTATTTAAATAGAGAAAGTAACGTTCATTTTTTCTACTAAAAATAGTAATTTCAATATAATAATAATTTCTTATTCAAAAATATATTATTATTATTATTATTATTATTGCTAATTGACAATAATGTTATGGCATAATATTAATAATAATAATATTTTTATGATCACAAAGAAAGTCTAAAAACCACAGCCAAAATCTCAATAGAAATTTTTTTTAGACGCTGTCCAGTCTCAAATTCGAATACGAAATTGGGATAAGGTTACAAACGCTGCCGTCAAAACATCATTAAGATCTAAAAATTTTTAATCATCAAAGAATAGCAAGAAAACTTAAATTCCAGTTGAAAATAAACTTTTTTTTTATTAAGTTACATTCAGATTTATCAAAATTAAAATTAATTAACGTTTAAGTATTATTATATTTATAATAATATGTATAAATTAGATTATTTAATCAAATAAATTTACTTTAATTCTAAATAACAAATATAAATATTTAAAATTTTTTTATTGGTACAAACATTTGTAGAAGTTTTTTTATTTACACGGCATCACTTTTCTATAAGGAAGCATCAAGATATATCTAGATGTCTTGCAAAATGTCTAAATTGAATTTGATATTAGTTTACAATGAAAAAAATATTTCTCAAAAATTATATTTTTTCAATCAAAGTTTTTCTCAGGATATGAAATTAAGACGAAAAACGTGATCCTAAAATGAATTAATTATCGATGGCCTCATTATAAATTCAGAGTGTGGAATTTATATTTCCGATCTCTAAACTCGAGTTAGCCATTTTTGCAACGAGTAGTGAAAAATTTCACCAGTAAGAAAAAAACCAGTTGCAACGGTGGCAAAACGTTGAAATGCAACAATTTTTATGTGTTTTTTGTTACTAAAATTTACTAGAATTCTTATAGAATTTATATAGAATAGTTCTAGTGAAATTCTATAGAATTTTTTCAGCTGGGAAGAGAAACTAAAAATTGATTACTTAACCATTGTTTAAACAATTTTTGTTTCTATCTTTTCAATTGATTTTATTTAGAAAAATCAGAAATTTTTAAACCAAATGAAATTTATAAAAAATTACAACTGTACATTGTTTAAACAGTTTTAGAATTAATCCTTTTTTTGTTATCAATAGATGATTTATAACAAATTGCATAATTTAGAAAAAATATAAATTTCTAACCCCAAGTACAATTTATGGAAAAAATAGCATCAATTAATTGCTTAAACAATGTTTCAATAAATAATTTTGTTATCATCAATAAAACTATTACACATAAAAACTTTCACAATTTGAGAATTTTTTTTAGATAACAATAATTAATTGTTCAAACAATGTTAAATGGATTATTTTTAATTTTTTAACAGGTTTTTTGATTAATTTTCATAATTAATAAATATGACAATATATATCTACAAAACTAAATTTTGAAATCGAAGGTATATTTTTTCAAAATTTGAATTAAAAAAATTTTTAATTTTTTTTCGGGGAAAAATTTTGTTTTTTCCTCTTATTTTTTTCTTAAAAGTATTTCTTACTTTGTGTATTTTGCAAAAAAAATCATCGTAATCGGTCAATAAGCAAAAAAGTTATGTACTATTTTGAAAAAACTTTTATACATTTTTATTCCATGCATATAAAGGAACAAATTCAGAATAGCTATTATCGTATCAAGAGCGCAATCATCCGCTTGTGTAACGTCAACGGGCGTAAAAGAACTTTTGAGCCCGCTTCTCCTACCCCAAGCGAGAATTAGTTAGTTTGTGCATACTTTTCGTGCAGGAGGAGAAAATTTTTTTTTAATTTTAATTCGGATTTTTGAGTTTATCTCAACATTTTGAGCAAATCTGTTAATTCTGACTTCGAATTCGAATTCAGCGGGAAAAAATGCATGGAAATATACTACTGTAGTGTCATAAATTTTTTTTTATTTTAATTTGGATTTTGAGTCGTTTTTTAGTATAACTCAAAAAAGAACCAATTTGACAATTCTGACTTCGGATTCGGATTCAAAGGGCCAAAATACATGGGAATATACTATTGTAGTGTCTCGGCCAAAAATCTTTTTTTATGAGTGCCTGTGTTATTATAGTAGTAACGAATACTTCTTCAGGTCTGCATTAGGCTTCTGCAGCATTGATATTTGAGCATTGGTGTTCAATGCTGAATCAAGGCTCGCGCTACAGTCTGGAATCGGTGTTACTTTAGGGTCGTTCCAGAATGAGCCAAAACGCAACGAAGACGCAACGCGTCCCAATGCTAATCAAATGGGGACGCGTCGCGTCTTCGTTGCGTTTTGGCTCATTCTGGAACGACCTTTAAAGCTTGGATCAGTCCTGCTCCCGCTAAGTCACTAATGCACATATCGCACACTCTTACGTTACATATTTCAATACGTGGCACGCGTGTGAGAATGGAAGTGCAGAATCAAAACACGATACTTGGCGCAATCTAACCACGCCTTCATAATCCCCCTATATTTGTCCTACCCCCACTACTACAGTTAGCCCTCCTGTCTCTAGTCTTCTTGACTCTACCAATATTGACCAATGTTCGGCCAATCTCTATACAGCTTGAACTTGGCGTTACTTCGCGCCCGGGTCAGATTCTAACAAAGGTGGACAGAAAAGCATTAATCGTTAATTAACTCCGTTCATTTTTTCGTTGACGATTTAACTTTTAAGTTAATAAATATTTAATAAAATATTTTAAAAACAGTTATCGGAGTTGTTAACTTTCGTTACATTTCTCTTTCGTTAACTAACGTCCGTTAAGTTTCTTTTTTTGAACTTTTTAATTATCATAATAAAAATGTTTTGTCGAAACTTTAGAAAGAATGCAGATTAGCAGCAAAAGAATTTCACGCGATCACGTTGAGTCCACAATAAACAAATATATCTTGATCAATGCATAATATACTCTGCACGAAAAAAAAGTTCGCCAATTATTCCAGAACTTCGTTCGTAGCTCTTGGATACGACGGGTAGTTCCCAAAGAACTAAACGCTGCCTTGTTTAAATATGTCATTTACTATTTTACTAATTCTCGGCAAACTATTCTTGAAAAAGTCGGGAACTGTTCAAGAAAATCGAAAAGTTAGACAAAAGCAAGAAAGAAACTATTCTGCTTCTCCTCCTTGACACACGTGCGCGCGAGCACACACACATACACTTTTATCCTTGAATGTCACATACAATTTATATTAAATTTCTGAAATAGAAAAAACCATATTAGAGAAAAATCGACGGTGGCTGGAACAGAACTCTCGTACCCAAGGATGAAGGTCCGGAGTGTTTACCCAACTGAGCTAAACAGGCGACTAAATACCTCAGCATTAAATAAATCTAAAAAGCACGCAAGTCTTACTGGCTGTGAGACTTGTTGAGACTGGTGCGCATTGAGTTTCTGCGCACAGGATTCCTTGACGAGTTTCCGAAATTTTCAGTTTCAGAAACAGTTGCGGCCAGTGCCATGAACTTTACATGAGAAAGTAATGAAAAAAAGACTATGGTCTATTTATAGCTTTTTCTAATACAGTTCCCAAATTTCTGCCAAACATTCATTGATTACCATTAAATGTTCGTTGCTAATTCAGTGTTGTTACACCGTATCCAAGAATTAGGAAATAATTCCTAAAATATCTGGGAACTTTTTTTCCCGTGTGCTCTTCAGAGACCTTATAAAAGAAATCGATTGATCGCGATTTGTATAACTATTCACAGTTAACAGTTTGCTTATTGTTTTTAATCGTTGCAAATTTTTTAGTTTAAGTTTAACTTTCACAATTTTATGGTATATTACTATTTAGTTTGACCTTGTTGTTTTTAAGATATTTTTATATGAGCAAAATTTGGTCTGATTTACTATGTTAAACACAAAAACTGTCTAAATTGACACAAAAACTGTCATTTTAAAAAGATTGACAGCTTTTTTGACAGCTGGAAGCTGTCAACCCTTATTTTTGACATCAGATTCGTGTTCAGCACATCAAAAACCATAAATATGAATGTCGCTAAGGCAAAAGATTAATTTTAAAAAAAGTCCTCATACAAAATGTATAAAAGTGCACTAATCCTATGTTGAACCCCATTTAAACTTTAACCCTTCGGTGGCACGGGTTATAATGTAATATACTATACTTGTTTATATTTAATCAAATATGCATTGAAATAATTTAATAATAATAAAAAAATAATAAATCTCTTTTTATTATTATTATTACATATAATATTATAATATTTATAATATATAATAATTATTATTATTATTTACAATTGTAATTAATAAGAAAAATAATTATTTTTGATATAAAACTCGAATTTATAGTGTTGCTTAATATGATGCTTAAAATTATATCATTTACCTAACAAATGAAAAAAATTATTTTGCATTAAAACAAGTATAGTATATTACATTATAACCCGTGCCACCGAAGGGTTAAAGTTTAAATGGGGTTCAACATAGGATTAGTGCACTTTTATACATTTTGTATGAGGACTTTTTTTAAAATTAATCTTTTGCCTTAGCGACATTCATATTTATGGTTTTTGATGTGCTGAACACGAATCTGATGTCAAAAATAAGGGTTGACAGCTTCCAGCTGTCAAAAAAGCTGTCAATCTTTTTAAAATAATTTTTTTCATTTGTTAGGTAAATGATATAATTTTAAGCATCATATTAAGCAACACTATAAATTCGAGTTTTATATCAAAAATAATTATTTTTCTTATTAATTACAATTGTAAATAATAATAATTATTATTATATATTATAAATATTATAATATTATATGTAATAATAATAATAAAAAGAGATTTATTATTTTTTTATTATTATTAAATTATTTCAATGCATATTTGATTAAATATAAATCAAATATTAATTATGTTATAAAATAATTTATATTAATATTCATTTTTAATATTATTAAATAATTCCACTAAATATTGTATTATTTTTATAATTTTCTTGATAAAGAATATTAAACTTTTTACAATTTAATTCTTTAATTTTATTGATTTGTATTCATTTGTTTTTATCATTAACCTTTGAAAATGCTCATTCCGTTAGAGCCGTTTAATTTATTCAGCAATGGTCTTATTTTGTTTCATTGCCAACCCATATTTTTTTAAATAAGTGGGTGCTGATAACTAGGTTTCAGCTTTATGTGCTATGGTACAAATATGGAATATTTTCATTGGGATTAATCTGACCACAACGACCGTAAAAAACTATAAATAATGAATATGGTTTTAATAACAAAGTAAAGTTAACTAAAAAAATTGTTTGTTCTTCCTAACAAATTGTACTTTGACGTCAGACCAAAAACGTCAATCGTTTTCTAAAATTTTGTTAAAAAGTAATCAGAAATTTAATTACCTTTAATTTGCTTAAAAAAATAAATTCGATCCAGTACATTCAGAAAAAATTGTAAATTAGTAAATCCACTTTTTTGTCGATACATAAAAAATTGAAATTTAGCTATATCTCGAAAACTGTTATACATCCTTAATATCTTACATCATATTCAGATTCGTTATATATTCTTATATTCGTTATATTGGAAGATGTTTAAAGTTACAAAAGTATGTGATGATCGGGCAGATTTTTATTTCTAGCATCATCAAGAAGTCTTATATCAAAATAAATTTATTATTATCCGCCTAATGACCTTCTTGCACCTAACGCGCCAATTATTACTATTTTAATAATTTAAAGAAAATGTTTTTTTACATCACACTTCAAGAACTTAATTTTATATTGTTTTGATGTTCAAAAACTAGTAAGGTTATTCTAAGTTTTTATTGTACATAGAGTAATTTAACCCTTTATCCGTAGAATGGTGAGAAGTTTCCTCGCCCGGTTTCTTTTTTTTATTTATAACTTTTAAAACACAAAAAATTATAATTTCATATGCTCAGTACCTTTTACAACACTCTTCTTCTTTATTTTAAAATAATTTTTGTTTTTTATTTATTCTAATTTTTTTGTAATTAAATTTTTAAGCAGCAAATGTCAAGAATTTTTTACGCAAAGTGAGGAAATTACTCACCGTGCGACTGACCGCGTATACTCGATTTCATTTGTCATTAATTTTTTATTTAAATAATTAACAAAAAATGAAAGTTAATTTTACTTTAATAGCTTGTTTGGAAATTATAATGATCATTCCAAAAAAAATTTGGCATTTTATAACAATTTTGGAATAATTTATTATGGGTGAGAAGTTTCCTCACCTGCGACGGATCGCGTTACAAAAAAAGATGCGACGGCAGGAGGGTTAAATTCCGGTCGTTTTTCAAAGCCATTTGTCATATTTAGAAACATCAATTTGAATATCTTAATTTTTTAATGATAATAACATAGTTTACTGAACACATTGATTTTTTATGAACTTTTGGAAAATTGATATTAAAACAAAACTTTTAGTATACATTATTGATAAATTCCTACCTCATTTATTGAAGTAACATCAGTGTACAATGATTCTGTATCGTCAAAGTCTTCATTATCATAAATTTCTTCCTCGTTATTAGCGTCCTCATAAATGATGTTATTATTCTGTTTACTATTTCCAGCTATAATTTTACCCTTAAAACTAATTTCTATATCTGATGGTTTTAAAACATGAGTATTATTAAAACTTTCTTTAATATTATCGTTGTTCAATGTCACATCTCCTGTCAATTGATGAGCATTATTTTCATATTTTTTAATATTCATCGTAGTAAATAAATGACGAGCAATAGTATGTTTGTGTTTTAATTTTACTTCGATAAGAACGCTTTGTTTATATACGTTCGTATCCATGGATACCAGTATACCGTGAACCCTTTATATAGAGCAGCGGTAGATTTTTAAAAAATCAGTAGTATTACATAAACAGAAATTAAAAACATGATGTTCATTCCACGAACATTTAACTTCCTCAATATAACATAATATATATATTGAATAGTAATTATTTTAAAGTAAAATTTTAACAATCTCAAGAAATTCAAAATTTTACCTTTTTTGAAAAATATAAATAGCGATTACTTTTATAAATTTTGCTGAAATATGGGTCAAACCATTATATTTCGAATAAAGTCGTTGCGGCCTAATTTTAAAAAAATTGATATTTTTAGAATTGAATCTGTATGATCTCTGAATAACGAAATGAAAAGAATTATATTAAAATATTTATTACTTTTCTTTAAATATGAGTGTAAAGTGGAGAAGGTGCGAAAAATATCACTTTCTTAGCAATTAGAAAATATTTTAAAAAGTATAGACAAATTCTTAAAAGTGCAAAAAGATTTATTGATTCATGTTTAAAATAAGTTGAATAATTATTCTTTAATAATAAAACTAGTAAAATATAAAAATAATAGATAAAATAGGCTATTAAGGTCCATCTGCAAATAATTATATTTTGACGTTTTTATCAATTAATTACGAGAAGGTGGAATTATTGAATTAAATAAAAACTCACCGATTATAGAGTATTTTTGATAAACTTTTACAATTTCTTATCACTTCTTTAATTTTTCGTTTAAATATACAAGAAATATTGAGTTGAAAGTACGCGATTTCTGAATTGTTGCGTACTTTACACCTTAATAACTCTGTTAAAGAAAAATAAAAAAATCTGTCACTTTCACAACTTCTAAATAACAACGAAATCTATACACTCAAAAATTTTCATTTTGGTCCCGAGACTAATTTAACGAATATAAAGGTTTAAAAATTGCATACTTTTTCAGGTTATAACTATTTATTTTCTTAAAATTGAAGTTGGATGTTAATTTAAACACTATGATCGGAACGTGATTAACAACAACTATACTGGGGTTGCGAGGACTATCATTTTTATATTGTTTGTTAATTATTTATAGTTATTACAATTTGTTATTAACATTTTGTTATTAACTTGTTATTACAATTTGTTATTATTGTTTACATTATTGCTTCCTCATAAAGGAAGCCTTATAGTGATGTCGATTTCCGAATTTTTTAAAATCAATTATTTTTACAAATTTTCAAGTGTAGTATATATAATTCGTCGAGAGGAACAAATGTCCGGATGTATGTGTGTATGTATGTGTGTGTGTATGTCACCGATTCTTGTGGACAAATTTTCTCTTACACATCTTGATGGATTTTGATAAGATTTTGTAGGTGTATTACGGTCATGAATACCAAAAATCAGACAGAAGGATTTTCAAAAATATATTAAAAAAAAATTTTTTTCAACATTTTTTTAATTTTTGAAAAAATTAATTTTTTGGTTTTTTTTAAATAACTTTTTTCTATATTAAAATTTGTATTAATTCTTGTCAAAATTGCATTCCTGACATAAAAACGAATCGATTCATGTATATAAAGTATATATTTTATCAAAATTTATAGAATTAATAAATATTTTAATTTTTCAAAAAAAATTAAAATTTTGTATTTTTTGACATTTTATCATAACACTTTAAAATAATTATTCTCTAATAAAAAAATTGAATAATTAATATTTATTCAGGGTACTTTACCCGGTTTATTAATTATATTTAATAAACTATGATAATTATTTAACTTTTAAAATTATATATAATAATATATATTGAGGAAGCTAAATGGTCATGAAATGAACAACTTGTTATTATTATCTTGTTACAATTAATTATTATTATTTGTTATTAATGTTACAATTAATTATTATTTGTTATTAATGTTAAAATTAATTATTATTATTTGTTATTAATGTTGTAATTAATTACACAGGCCAACAAAATTTTGTGGCCTAACCAATAGAAGCTGATTTTTATAGGATTTTGTACATAGAATACGAATTTGACCTTGAAAATATTGGATTGGCTCTAGTTTTTAATCAATTTACGTTTCATTATACAAAATATGCATTTTTGGCATTTTTTGAATGATTGTACAACAATACACAGAAACAATAAATTTGTCCGCATAACATCAATTGAAAGCTTAAACACTGCTCTTGAATATCCAAAAACAAAAAATGTAATTTATGTACACTTTAACCTATAATGTCCAAAAAAACATACGCTGTTCCATAAACGTATTAAAATTAATATTACTTTTGACCATGTAAGGTAATTCAAGTAAAAATTAGTGTCTCTGGCGTTTTTATAATCGCTAGTTACAAATCTGCTATGAAATATAAAAATTACAAGTGGCGGACCAAATTTTTAAAGATAATTTACGCCTTTTATGATAAAAATTTAAAATTTTAAAAAAATTCTGCCATATTGGATTCGCCATTTTGAATATTAAAATCTAAATACAGATCAGTAAGCAGCGACCATAAAAACCCCTAGAGAGACTAATTGTTATTTAAATTACCTTACATGGTCAAAAGTACTGTTGTTTTCAATATGCTTGTGGAACAGCGAATGTCTCTTTTGACATTACAGGTTAAAGTGTACATAAATTACATTTTTTGTTTTTGGATATTGAAGAGCAGTTGCTTATTATTATTATTTTTTTGATATTATAATTAAATATTCGTTTTTAAACATTATTATTGTTTAAATTTAATTATTATTTATTATTCTTATTATTACTATTTTCATTAATTAATAATTGTTTATAATTGTTAATAATATGTTAATAACAATTATTAATTGTTGTTCCCATTATTATTATTATTATTATTATTATTACTAATATTGAAAAATAGGTTGCGATGACGTAACAATAAATAAAATAATTATTTCAAAAAATACAAAATTTTTTTGTAAATATATTCGGAAATCCTTGTGTCAGATTTTAGGTATTAATGACTGCAATGAACTTGCAAAATTTCAGGACAATCCAATAAAATTTGACCGAGTTATTTTGTACACAATACTTTGTGACATACATACACACATACTTTGGACATTTGCTCAGAATTGAATATACATATGGGCAATTCCATGTGAGATTTTAGCCGACCTCTTAAAATCGACCAAAAATATTTTTTTCTATTCCGTATCGAAAAAAACAGATACGTATTTTTATATTTTTGTTTAATTGTCAAAATTTTCTAGTTATGAATATTCGAAATTTTGCACTTTTAATCGTAGACCTATATATTTAGTAGCTTATAAGTCCGAAAATATTGAGTTTAGAAAAAAGTTGTCAAAGAACGAAAGTTTTAGTTCTCTTTCGACTTTTAGGAAATGAAAACAAAATTTTTTTTTTAATTTTATATTTAAAAAATAAAAATATTTATAAACAAATTAATTTTTTTTAACTTTGGAAATAATACATTTTTTATTTTCTTTTTTCAAAACATACCTGTATTATGATTTTTTACAATTTACTATTAAAAATTGTCTAGAGCCTGCAAATTTAATAATAATCAAAATCCAATAAAATTTGTAGGGTCTAGACAATTTTTAATACTGAATTGTAAAAAAATCATATTGCGCCGCGGGAGTGCGACCTGCACGGACAGCTTAATTTTTTTTAACCCATTAAACATGTCAGGCCCACTCTAAAACTTTTTGCAAAACATTCTTATCATTTACAGGTATGTTTTGAAAAAAGAAAATTACAAATTTATCATACCCAAAGTTAAAAAAAATTAAATTGGTTGAATCCATTTCAAATCAGGCAAGCCGACAAACTTCAAGTCGTAGAATTACTTGTCGATGAAATATGTTATTCTACATGAAAAATAAAGAGACACGTATTTTTTTATTTTTCGTAAAAATGTTTTTTAACGAAGTTAGCCACATGTGAACTTTGAGCAATAAAACCCTTAAAAACATTGAAAAAAATGGTTTTACTTTTAATTTTTTTTCTACTGAGTGTTTATAAATTTTTCTTCTTGATTCTTATTGGAGGTCTTGTCTTCTTCTCTTCAAAACCCCGTTTAAAATTTATAAAAAAATTCAAAATTAAAAAAATGGCGGCAGATTTTCAAAAAAAAATAAACTTAATTTTCTTGAAAACACCACCTTTTTTTGCTCAAATTTTTAGAGTGACTTCGTATTAATATAAAGAAGAAATAACATAAGTTTCAAGTGGGCTAAACCATATTTGTAGTTAGGAAAATTTTTTTCGAAATTTTTTTTTCGAAATTAAAAGTTATTGATATTATTTAAACGTATTAAGAAATTTGTGGCCCTGAAAAGGGCCGATAACATATGGGTAGAAAATTTAAGCTTTTTTCTGTTTTCTTGGTGGATGACAGTGGATGTTACTAACAGCGCTTTTTATTCAATTTTCTTCCAATCCTGTTTAGCTGTTTTAGCCATGTACGATACTCTCTCATTGTTTTTGTTATTTTCAATCTTCCAAACATGACATTTTTGAATTCCTGGAATCGTCTGAACATTCTTCCATTCGCGATTTTTTATTTTCGAGTTTTGCAGCTGAAATTAGAAGTAGTTTTATCGAAGAAGTGTACTTCTGGACTTCTCTTACAAAATATTCTGCATTATCAATGGATTCGAGAGGTGACTTTTGCAAATTGTGTGTCGTTGCTAGATGTTTGATAATTCCCCCGATTCCATCACAGGCTCCTTTGCTATGTCCTGTTGCAGAGAATATCCACTTTTTTAACAGGTGATATTGACAACTCATGGAACTGGAAACGATTCTTAAAGTGGGCAGGGGCTCCGTCTGATATAATTGTAATGTCAGGTATCGATTCTAGCTCTAATTGTTCCTTGCAACTTTCAATTATGCGATTCATTGCCAATAACGCATGAGGAGAATCATGTTTTGTATCATCACTAGCAATAGCAAAACTTTGCGTTTTTTTATTATTATAACATACTGCTGTAAAAATTAAAACCTGTTGAGTTTTCCAATACGCGCTTTGAACTTCATTTTTATTTATTATGTTCCAATTTTCTGCAAAGTCGCCGTGCAAACCCAGTTTTTCTAAATTTAATTTAGCTTCATCTTTAACTTTTGCTATTTCTAAAAAACGGAAATTATTTTTACCCAAAAATGGGTTTCGACATTAAAAATGGCGAATCCAAATATAAGATAAAGGTCTCAATTATGGAACGCTTTTTAGGCTAAATAAATTTCTATGATAAATTTCTTGGAATTAGGAGTGTTAATAAGAATAATTCGGGAATAGATTAAAAGGTTGGTATTTAGTAAACAGTATTTAGGCCCTAAAATGTTTATTTTTTTGAAATAAAAATAATATTAACTAAATTGTAAATCCCTGCACTAGTACCGATTATGAAACGATGGTTTCCTGTATGTACTATATTATTTGTTTAAGTTTGCAACACGACTTTAATTCAAAGAATTTAGTATAGGTCGGTTAATAGAATACACAGAAACCACAAATCGAAAAACACAAACTCAGGTGAGGTCCCAGTCAGAGACTAACGTCGGATACCTTCGACGTCCGTGATGAATCAACGGCGACATAAACAATGGTCCAATACTTACATTTAATTCTCTGGTCTCAGGTCACGAACACTCAATTTAAAACTTCACAATAAAGAATCAATATAAATCCAACTTATATTACAAATTTTATTACATAATTAAATGCCCTAGTCCGCCGGCTCTCAGCACTGTTCCACTCCTTTCGGTCGGTCCTATGGTCATACCTACAAATCCTTAAACTCGTCCACAATTCACGATCAACGACTTATAAAGACCGGCAATATTTAAATTCAACTATTAACTTAACCTCACAAACCTCACAAATACTAAACAGTCTAAAATAAGCGGCTTATTGACGAAAACTTCGTCATAAGTTTCACTAATTCATGTGTGTAATATATGTTTTTATGTGTTCCTCATATTTTTTTAATATTATCAAAGTAAAATAGTTATAGTGTTATTTTCAGTGTTATAATTCTATAAATTATGAACGAACTGTGTTTTCCATTTTTCCTATGCGCAGCGCTATTGTTCCTTTCGGTATTTTTACCTACTAAGCTTGTACCAAAATTTGGCCCATTTATAATGTATTTCGTTCGGTCTCCTTATACTGATTGGAGTTTGAGACGTCGTCGTGTGATAAGTGTTAAATTTGTGTTTTATATATGAGCGATTCCACGTCAAGTGATCAAGGGGTCTTTTTGTGTAATGTTTATTTCAATAATTTTTTACTCTTAAACAATTAAACATACAAATTTGACAAAGTACATTTTGGAAAAGTTTTTTCATGCTCTTTCGATTGGAAATAAGCATTTTGAAAAAAAAATTTTTGACCCAAAAAAATCAAAATTAAAAATAAATTTCAATTTTTGAGGGAGATGGATACGTTTTTTTTTTTTAAACGAAAGCTGAGGTTTTTTCCTAAATGGACATATAAATGATAAAGTGGGACTAGAATGTTTAAACATTGAAAAAAAGAGTTTTCTACTCGCCGGAGCGCTTAAAACCCGGTTTTTAGCTCCGTTTTGGAGAAAATTCTTTTTTTCAATGTTTAAACATTCTAGTCCTACTTTATCATTTATATGTCCTTTTAGGAAAAAACCTCAGCTTTCGTTTAAAAAAAATCGTACCTCTCTCCCCCAAAAATTGAAATTTATTTTTAATTTTGATTTTTTTGTGTCAAATTTTTTTTTCAAAATGCATATTTTCAATCAAAAGAGCACGAAAAAACCTTTCCAAAATGTACTTTGTCAAATTTGTATGTTTAATTGTTTAAGAGTAAAAAATTATTGAAATAAGCATTGTACTGAAAAACACAAAAATTTAACCCCCTCCCCCTCGGAAAATACTGGACTAGGTAAAAAAATATTTTCACGAAAAATCACTATCTATGAGTACTACAAAAGCCCCAAGTTTTGCTACGATTGGAGAAAAATTTTTCTCCACCTTGATCACTTGACATGGAATCGCTCATATAAGTATTCCTATATTTTGCGTTAACTGTGAATTTTAGCGGTTTCTTTGTCCCCGCTTCAATTGTTCTCGCACTTTCTTAACTTTAGTTGTGATTCAAATATTACCCAAGAAAATACTTGGTGAATTTATCGCGACAAGCTTATGTATCTTACCTGAACATTTAGCAGTAGACTCTTGTAATTGCTTATACCACCCTAGTGTATCTACATCTGCTGGCGCCCCCTAAATTTTGGCATACTTAAATTTTTCCATAAATTTAAAATATCTCTTGACATCAATTTTGTAATTTACCTCTCCCTCTCATTTATCTTAAGTGGAAAAGGAGGTCGGTATACAATTTCTTGACATTTATTTCTAACTTTTTGTAGATTACATACTGGAACGTGGACTCCGCACGCAAGGACCTGAGGGTAGGACCGACCTCGTCCGGGTCAGAGGAGCATACGTCAACTGAGGACTCCCTGAATGTCTCTGGTGGCGGTCATTCAAGCCCACCTCTTACGCAGGAGGACATGGGTATCTCTCCTTATGACGACCACCCAGACATAACAACTCATCCTGATATGAAATCTTTGTTTGATTTTGTATCTAGACAAATATCACCAAACGATTCAAAGTTGCGCACACTGCTTCCTCCTGCTACTGAAAGCATCGAATTTTCCGGTAAAAAAAGAAATCTAAATACCCGCCAGGCGGAGAACTCATCGTTGGAGAGTTCTTTTACCCTCGATAATGAAAAGCCTTATTTGGAGAGGGGAAATAATTCTCCTTACTCATACATCTAATGGACACTTTTCAGCCCGCCACTGAGTCCGTCTCTAAGGAGTCTCCTCAAACACAGGGAATGCTAGTTGATCCGATTCCTTCCACCTCCAGCTCTCCTCCCAGTGCGATCCCACAGGAACCATTCGGTAATATCTGGAATCAAAACGATTTGGTTTGGCACAATAGTCAAATCAAAAACTCCAATACCTACGCGGACCATATCTCGTCCACATACACTCTACTTATGAAGAGCACCGTATAGGGAAGAAATCCGGGAAGACTCGACCCGGTGAAGATCATTGATCTCCTCACACCTTTTATTCATGGTGACAAAACCATTACGAGAAGTAGCAAGAACTAAATAAAGATCCAATGTTCAAATATAACCTCAGCTAACGCCCTTATCACATCACGCAAACTTATCCAGGCTGGCTACAAGGTCTTCGTTTCTGATTCTTTTCTTAGGAAAAAAGGTTTCTCTACGTGGTTCCCTGCATCTCGATCGATTAGGGACATAGTGGCCATTTGTAAAGCTAGTGACCTTGGAAATATAACGAGTATTAGAGGGGTAGTTAATGACAATAACGTCATCTATCATAAAGTTGAATTTACTTTCAACATTCCCACAGTCCCACGTAATATTCGTTTGGGCGACTTCATCATCGCCATTACTTCATCTACTCCTTACCCACGCAGATGTTATCGCTTCCAGCGCTTTTGTCACACTATGGATCAATGCAGGTCCACCTATCTATCGTGTGAACAGTGTACGGGCAGACATTCGATCGTCTATTGCCCTAAGGGAGAACATAACCCTACTTGTAAAAATTGCGGTGGTTATCATCCTGCCTCATCCTCGCATGGTCCAATCCCCACCAGGTTTAAACGGTCATGACCCATACTATCCACTCCACTCTGTTAATTCTCTTATCAAACTGAATAACAATAAAAATGATATAATTGGTTCTATGCTAAAGCGGCTGGAGGAACCCCCTATTAATTAGGATTAAGTTATCTTGTTTTTCTCCTGCACTAACATTGGAGTTCTAACTCGACCAATTAATAATAAGAGTCGACTTGCTTATCAATTATTAAAAATCCCAGTTCTAGTTTATCGTTATACTCTTAACCCTCCATCCGTCGCATGGTGAGAAGTTTCCTCACCCAGTTTCTTTTTTTATTTATAACTTTTATAATACAAACAATTATAATTTCATATTCTCAGTACCTTTCATAAAACTCTTCTTCTTTATTTTAAAACAATTTTTCTGGTTTTATTTATTTTAGTTTTTTTGTAATTGAATTTTTAATCAGCAAATGTTAAGAATTTTTTAAGCAAAGTGAGGAAACTACTCACCGTGCGACTGACCGCGTATACTCGATTTCATTTGTCATTAATTTTTTATTTAAATAATTAACAGAAAATGAAAGTTAATTTTACTTGCAATAGGTTGTTTGGAAATTATAATGAACATTCCAAAAAAATTTTGGCGTTTTATAACAATTTTTGATTAATTTACGATGGGTGAGAAGTTTCCTCACCTGCGAAGGATCGCGTTACAAAAAAAGATGCGACGGATGGAGGGTTAAATTTAATTTTGAACCAAATTTGAAGGAAGGAGGTCTGAAGACATTGGGTATATTTTTCTCCTTTTCTCTCTCTTTTTTTTCTTTTTCTGGGAGGCTGATCTTAACATTAATTATTAAGATTTTAGCTTCCTCATACTGAGGAAG
Source organism: Leptopilina myrica (nomen nudum) (assembly GCA_032872475.1). Classification (NCBI taxonomy): domain Eukaryota; kingdom Metazoa; phylum Arthropoda; class Insecta; order Hymenoptera; family Figitidae; genus Leptopilina; species Leptopilina myrica (nomen nudum). The sequence goes on along the minus strand of CM065462.1, from coordinate 12,034,850 downwards.
TATTGTTATACCAAAATTTTTCAGTTTCGATTTTTTAACATATCTTTATGTTATTTGACCTCAGGAGTTCAAAAATGACATTTTTACAAAATGTCATTCCGTGTGTGTGTGCGTGTGTAATCATCACATTTTCATCAATATTTCCAAATTATAAATGGCTCTAATTTTTTAGAGTTTTTTTAGACGCATCTTTTGAGCACAGCATGAACATTTTTCGTCCATATTCACCGGAGATATTAAACTTTTAAAAATCAAAAATTTTAGAAAATAAGACTTTTTGAGAATTTTGTTGAAAAATGTAGAAATAACATTAAAACCATAGTTACCAACTTGTAGAGCATTAAAAAACCCTTCGATTGACCTATTTTTGAAGATATTTCGATTAGAAATAAAGAAGTTATTGATATTCGAAAAAACAGAAATTGTTTTAAAAAATTTCATGTGAAAGTATTAAATTTAGAGAAAAAATATTACAGCACTTAAGAATAATTGTTCTAAATTTATACTTTATTGTTATTAACATCTCTATGAGGAAGCAAAGTGTACATGAAATAAACACAACAAGATTTACGAAAACGAATGAAATGAGTACCAAAATTATAACAAAAATTTATAACTTGGCAGCGGTTTTTAGAATTGTTAAGGTGCCGTCCCATGTCAGCGTGAAACAGGAAACGGAAAACGTTCAAGCAATAAGAATTTTCTTTTAGAATGATTTCCATTGAATCGGAAGTTGTTATTGGCTAAACGTTTTCCGCTTTCACGCTCACATGGGACTGGCCCTTTATTGCTTAGATCTCCTGTATCACACGTATTCTCTTACACTAAAACTTAAGTAATACCCGGTTAAAAATGGCACCAGCCAACTTTATTAAATATGGTACATGGAATTCACACAGCTTGTTGAACAAAAAACAGAAGTGGAAGCAATGCTCCATACTAAGCAGCTAAATTTCCTCTCGGTTTCCGAAACTTGGTTAAAACTAACAACTGCAGTTTAACAAAAACCGGATATTTTTACCTACCGGTCTGACCGCGAAACACAACCAGGTGACGGCACCCTTTTATTCATTAAAAAGACCTTTATTATATCAATCATAAAAATTCCATTCAAAATAATTAAATACATACATTGTGTGGGAGTTAGGGTTGCTACCACATTTGGCTCGATTCAGATCATCTCAGTTTACGCACCACCAAACACTCAAATTCCGCCATCCACTAAATGATAGTGATCCCACCTTTATTAGGAGTAATGGTAAACTGGGAGAAAACATTGCAATGTCACAACGAGGATAAGATCATGATCTTATCTTCGTCTCAGCTTCCTTGTGCAATATTTCTTCAGTGGAGGTCACTCCTGATACGTACAAGCTGTTTAATTTCGTTTCATTCCTCACTGAATCCAAAAAATTATTCTTTTCTTCAGACGACAATTTCAAAACTTCATATATTGGAGTTCCACAAGGGGGGTATTATCCCCTCTTCTCTTTAATTTTGCAGTTAGTAAAATTTCTTAACACATTCCGCATCACATCAAAAGTCTTATGTTCGCAGATGACCGTATTCTCTACATTTGCTCAAAGAAACCAGCTGCTCCAGTGAAGGAACTTAAAAAAGCAATTGTAATCTTAACACCCTGGCTTCAGGGCCTGGAATTCTCTATCTCCCCGGGAAAATCACAACATTATTCTCTCGTAATATAGAAAGACTAGAATATATTTTTATGTACTTAAATGGGTTCAAAATAGCGGTCCAGAATGATCTTTTGTACCTTGGCATCTACTTGGATAGAAAATTAAATTGGTCCAAGCATATCACTGAACTCTCATGAAAGGCCACACAGGCAATAAACATACTTTTTTCTGCTGCAAGCAAAACCCATCTCATTAAGCTTGACAGTGTCTAGTATGCGACCATCAGAGCAATCCTCAGGAGTATGCGTTCTACACCTACCAGCATTTTGCTGTCCGAAGTTGATGAACCTCCATTATTCCTCAGGAGGCAGATATTTAACCGAGGACATATGATCAAGAATCTTGCGTGGTCCTCGAACCTATTCACTCCAAAATTACAACTCTTACTTGAAACCTCTACCAATAAAAAAATCCGGAAAAGAAATTCCTATAAAACCAAATTCTCTCTCTTTTAGATACTTACGTCGATGTTTCTCAATTGACCAATAGAAGAGAGCGTACAAAAAAGTTATCTTCCTTCAATTATACCTGACGGGAAATTACTGAGTTATTCAGAATCAATATAGATTCTGGTTTGGATTTTAAAAATTCCAATGACTCACAGCGTGCATTCGATTCTTTCACACAATTTCATTTTCAGGATCACATTCAGATTTTTACGGATGCCTCTTTTGATCCAAGGCGAAATGTCTCTGGATCTAGCTTTGTAGTCCCTTCCACTAATACCAACTTCTGTGTTAAACTAGAAGGAACTACTTTGATTGAAACGTGCTGTAATGTTGAGCATAATTTTTAAATTCAAATTTATTCCGCGTCGAATTCATTCATTTCATTTTCTGTATATTATATATATCTATATATATTGCTGTGCTCACTGCCTGGCTGACGAGAGAGAAGTACCGATGGCGCACTCACTGCCGCGCATGACGTAGGTCGCTCTGACCTCTCGTCATACCTGAGGAGAGCCAGCGATCTATATACTTGGTTGCACATTTCGATTCACTCAGTCTGCCTGCGACCGGACTCGGGGCTTGCTCCAAGGCCGATCGACAGCAGCTCACTTTTCCTTTCTCACCCTCGATCTATTCTCTGTCCAGAGAGGCGCTAATCCTGGCCAGGGGATGATCTTCCTCGTTTGAGAAGGCGGACATGAGGAGCTAATCTGTCCACCAGCTCTTACAAATTCCTAGAAGGAGTTGTACTTGGACTTCGGGCGCTAACGAGTCCTGGTAACACCCTTCGTATTCGTTCTTTTAATTTTTACCTGGTGCAGAGAAGACCGTGTGGAGCTCCACCGTGTAGTCTCTGTACCCTTTCCACCTTAGTCTCAACTGAACGTGGGGCGCTAACCCGGGACGTTGAGACATCCATGTTATTTTTTACCATCCTCTTTACACACACACAATTACATAATTTCCCCTGTTGAACTGACGAACTAATCGTTCAACAGATATGACACATACACCTGGACAACTTGGCCTTGAGGAGCTAATCAGGTCAGGATGTCCAGAACATACAAGATTCTTACACTAATTTCGCGACGGGCATGAATATCGACCGCAGTTCGATATCTAGTTCTTTTTTCAGTAATTTCTAAAATTCTGACCTAGCGTGCACGACCTTAGTTTCCGTCCGCGCGCGTCATTGGGGGTTAATTTCTAGAATCAACCCAGTAATTTTCAGTGTCACTAATTTGTAATTTTAATTAAAAATAACAGGGTAAATTTTATTACAGTCCGAACGAGAACGAGAACGGCGAGGAATGATTTGGGGTGTAAAGGAGTGTTATGGCGGACGCGCCTATAATTTTCTATTTTTGTTATTATTAAATTTCCATTTGTTTAAATATTTTATTTTTATTATTTGTAATTTAATTCTCAATTTAGTTTATTATTTAAATTTTATAATTCTTTCTTTATTAATTTTTCTTTGCATTGTATCGAGTCAGTTTTATTATTTTATATTTTTATTGTAATTTTTATGGTTTAATTTTAGTTTGTTAATTATTAATTTTGTTATTATCTCTATTTTTATTTTATTTTGTTAAATATATTTACTTTCGAAGGTTTAAATGATGTTTTATTATTTTGATTTTACCTTTTCACAAATTTCTCTTAAATCAGTATTTATAATAGATGGCGCTTGCGTCACTGTAAATTGATAGAATTTACCATTCTAGAGACCCCGACTCCATCCGGCGAGCAAATCCTTATTGGCAAAAATTAAGATCATTACAGTGCGAACTATACGCAATTCATGCAGCTCTTACATATGCTATTAACATAGAACTCGACAACATTCTTAATCTGTCAGACTTGAGAAGTGCTCTGCGTTCTGCCAAGGAAAGATTTTTTTTTTAAATCACCATCCATCAGTTATCAAAATTGTCAAACAAATATGCTCTCTCTAACTAAGGGTATCGCTAATAAACTTTTTATGGATGTCCTCCCACTCAGGTATATCTGGTAACGAGAGGGCTAATAAATGGGCAAAGAGATCACTTGACATCCTTATTGGCCGTTCCACTATCTTTTCTTCCATCGACCTTATACCGGTAGTCAAACAAGATCTTTTGGAATGGCAAAAGTTTCTCTGGCCTAATTACGTGGAACCACCCTCTCGTAATAGATACTTCAATTTTGTTAATTCTATGACAAGTAAACCTTGGTTCAAGAACTTGAATGTCCCCCGTAGATATTTAGTAGCGGTAGGCAGATTACGATCTAACCCTATACGAATCGGATGTCACTTTGCCAGGATGAGCTGGCCACTTCCTTCGGGCTGCGAGTGAGGAGCAAAGCTTCCAGATTTAAACCATTTACTATGTTTCTGTCCTCAGCTTTTATCGGGGAGACCGACTTTCTTCTCTATTCTCTCGACCAGACTTGCGGACTTCAACCCTGAACTCATTGACTTACATCCACTCATATTCAATCCAGGTCGTGAGACGGTTGTTGACGTCGGCAGGCTTTTTGAGAGGGGATATTTCAATAATTGATTTGGTATTATTTTGGAAACAATACTATGAGTGGATATTCCCTAAATATTCAAATTATTTTCCATTCCGGCAACAACTACACTCTCAAACTCATATTTTTTTATTGTTTATACTCCTGACCTATTGGCATTATGCACTCGACAAGCGTCCCGAGAAATACTTTTTTGGGTTAAGCATAACCATTCTATATGAAATTTCTATATAATAACCTAATTTGCGTCTACAGCCGGCTTTATTAGGAGTACTCGCATTCGCCTGGACCACCTGTTAATTAGGTTTATCGTCAGAGGAGAGGGAAACTGAAGAAAACCTCTCTTGAGTACAACCGGTTTTATCGACAGTCAAATTCTAAAGGTGTGTACCGGACAATAATCCAGAGTGCACATCATTATACTATACCTTGACATCAAGCCTCCCGCTTGATAAATCACGAAAGTAGTGAGAAAAACACCGGGCTATAGCGGGCACCAAGACGGTCACCCATCCTGACTACAAAAATAGCAACTCAAAAGAATAATAATAATTTTCGACATTTTAAAGAATCGCATTTTATAATACCTGAATTCACCGGTCGCGTCGAGGGGCGAAGCCCCCCGAAACGTAGTCGTGTACTTCGACGTATTAATAAAAATAATATCATTAAAGAATAAAAACAGAATTTTTCACACAAGCGATCTTGAAATAAATAAAAATAGTAATAATCAACACGAACGAGCGAGCGATCTCGAAAAGAAGGTTAGAAACCTCAGGATTTGACAGACGCTGCGTTGCAGCTGTAAGTCTCGGTAAACATAGATAACTGAACGAATACTTAATCACGCCTCTACTGGACGGAATTGCAACAACACGAGCGTTACGAAAATACTCGAACAAGGACAAACAAAGCTCTTTTTTGAACAGAACTGTCATTCGCAGTATATTCGTAACTACGTACTAAAAACACTCACTTTACCTTCACCTACGTAGGGACAAATAACGCCATTTTTATGAGTGGGTTATGAAAAGTTAATTAAAGTGGATTGGCACTATTATGCTCTAAAATGTCAAGCCAATTCCATTTTTGTTCCCCACGTGAAACGATTCTACGGAAAGCAAATATTCCACATTGTATATTTTTGTACAATTTTCGATAACTTTTAAAAAACTTTTACCAACTCCAATTGGAGTTGTTTCCAGTTTAACAGTTCTTCAGATTCTACCAGAATCTGAATTCATTTTAACGCCATTTAATTAAATCTTTTTTTTTCTTTCTTTTTCTAATTCTGTTTAAGGGAATCCGAGAAATAATAGTGAATTCGTGATCGACGTCCCATTTAAAAAGATAAGAATATTTTCAGTCAGGAATTTTTGGTAAACATAGATGAACAATCTACGACTAGCGGTCCTCTCGGAATTTTGCAAAATTTTGATAAATAATTATTTTAAAAAATGTTGCAATAGACGGAAAAAAGGGGTATTAACCTTAATGAAATCGTTAGTTCTGGAGATAATGCTCTTTAATTAGCTGACATTTTTTAAAGGGCATTAAAAGAGATTCAAACTCTAGTCACGCGGTTACAAAGAATTAAATTGGCTAGAAATTAACAATTTCAATGTCAGCGTGAGATATTTTACTTGAAGTAGATATAACCAATGAGGTATATTACATGGTAAATTAATGGAATAAAAGTAGGTAAATTACATATTAATAGGGATATATATATATATCCCTATTAATATAAAATCATTTCGCCGCCGCTGCTGATTCAGTCATTTCCCTTTCCCGCTACCCTCAAAATTTAGGTCAATTTTTAGGGTATTTTTGACCTAAACGTCAAAATTTGACAGACAATTCCCGCTACCCTCAAAATTTAGGTCAATTTTAAGGGCAGTATTGACCTAAACGTCAAAATTTGACAAACAATTTCTGCTACCATCAAAATTTAGGTCAATTTTGAGGGCGGTATTGACCTAAACGTCAAAATTTGACAAACAATTTCTGCTACCATCAAAATTTAGGTAAATTTTAAGGGCAGTTTTGACCTAGACGTCAAAATTTGAGAAACAATTTCCGCTACCTTCTAAATTTAGGTCAATTTTAGGGAAGTTTGACCTAAATGTCAAAAATTGTTAAATAATTTCTGCTATCCTCAAAATTTAGGACAATTTTAGGGCAGTTTTGACCTACGGGTAAAAAATGGCCCACAAACGTCTGTTACATTACGTCGAAATCTACATGTAAATTTACATTCTTCTTTTACCTACATGTCATAAACGTTCATATAATGGCCCTTAATTTATGTCAAAATTTATGTCAGATTTGATTTATTGCTAAAGCTGCAAGTAAAAAGGGTCGTATTAATGCCTTTGATGATACTGCAAAATCTATGCCAAATTTAACCAATTTTTTTAACTTCAGGTATAAAGAAGTATCTATAAGTGCACCATAAGATCATAATCATGTCCGTAAAGTAAAATTCTTTTTAAGTGCTTTCTTTTAGTATCGCCTGATATAATTTACTCTAACTTATTACCATGCATTTATATTAAGAGAACATGATTTGAAAATAAAAATTTAAATAAATATAAGAATTAGGGGAAAATCGTTAGTTATTATATAAAAACATTTCGCCGCCGCAGAGTCAGGATTTCTAAGGGCTCCCTATAGTAAGGGCCGTCAAAACTTATGTAAAAATTGGCCTTTTTTTACCTATAGGTCAAAAAGAGAATAAATAACGGCCTCACATTACATCAAAATCCATGTTTTATTTGATCTTTTTTTACCTATATGTCAAAAAGTGGTCCCTGTGTAGGTCCTTACATTATGTCAAAATACATGTTTAATTTTACCTATTTTTCGAGCTACGGGTTTTAAAAGAAACATTAATGTGGGCCATCACATTACGTCAAAATTTGATCTGTCTTTTACCTACAGGTCAGAGCTTGCCCCCTCAAATAGGTGCGTTAAATATAAAATAAATAAAATTAGGGGGTTGGCACGCGAAGCGCGCAGGGGGACAGAGCCCCCCTAGTATATATATATATATATGAGCGATTCCACGTCAAGTGATCAAGGGGTCTTTTTGTGTAATGTTTATTTCAATAATTTTTTACTCTTAAACAATTAAACATACAAATTTGACAAAGTACCTTTTGGAAAGGTTTTTTCATGCTCTTTTGATTGGAAATAAGCATTTTGAAAAAAAAATTTTTGACCCAAAAAAATCAAAATTAAAAATAAATTTCAATTTTTGAGGGAGATGGATACGTTTTTTTTTTTTAAACGAAAGCTGAGGTTTTTTCCTAAAAGGACATATAAGTGATAAAGTGGGACTACAATGTTTAAACATTGAAAAAAAGAATTTTCTACTCGCCGGAGCGCTCTAAACCCGGTTTTTAGCTCCGTTTTGGAGAAAATTCTTTTTTTCAATGTTTAAACATTCTAGTCCCACTTTATCATTTATATGTCCTTTTAGAAAAAAACCTCAGCTTTCGTTTAAACAAAAAAAATCGTATCCATCTCCCTCAAAAATTGAAATTTATTTTTAATTTTGATTTTTTTGTGTCAAAATTTTTTTTTCAAAATGCATATTTTCAATCAAAAGAGCGCGAAAAAACCTTTCCCAAAAGTACTTTGTCAAATTTGTATGATTAATTGTTTAAGAGTAAAAAATTATTGAAATAAGCATGGTACAGAAAAACACAAAAATTTAACCCCCTCCCCCTCGGAAAATATTGGACTAGGTAAAAAAATATTTTCACAAAAAATTACTATCTATGAGTACTACAAAAGCCCCAAGTTTTGCTACGATTGGAGAAAAATTTGGTAATTATGCAGAAGAAGGACTTTTCCCAATTTTAAAGATTTTTGGGTAATTTTTTTTGGAATGTCTTTCATTTGACTAGTAATTAAAGAATCCGGTGAAGGAGGATGAAAAAGTTACTTACAGAACGCCAGGGCTGGGAAACAAATTTTTTTTTGGTTTTTGACGTTTTACTCGGTAAATATTAAGAATTTTGAAAAATGTTCTACATGAAAGTTGTAGATCTTGTTAAGATACACATTTTATGTTACATGCAATTTTTTCATAAATTGAGTATTTTTCGAGAAAAACACAAAAAACGGAAAATAACTATAGAAACGTTTTAATGCAGAAGGGAATGCCAACCCCATTGAAATAATAAATGTAATCGACTAATAAATATTTGTAAGCAACCAGTTGCAGAAATAATTTTTCCACTCCTTATCTCTTAGCGTCACTACTTTTTTATAAACACTCAAATAAAACACCAAATGTTAAACATATTGCCTCAATACTGCAAATGTTACTTATGGTAATGTAGCAAACATTGCATGGCAATATTACGAATACTGCTCTGCAATATCAGAGACCTCAAGAACGTATATCTATAAAGTGACACCAAAAAAATGCATTTAAATTAGATGAAATTCTCTCAAAATACAGTTTGTTACTTTCACCTTCAAATGCTTCTAGCGGGCAAACGAACCCGGAAAGGGGGGTATAAGCCAGAGAGCTTTTGTTCAGAATCACTTGAACTTCATTTTCCCAAACGAAGAAAAAACGAGAAATTTAAACTGCTAATCATGGTTTCTATTGTTTCATGACCACCATGTTGGATCCGCCATTTTGAATCTTTGAAATCTTATTTCAGATTTGTAATCAGAGACCCCCCAAAAAACCCCTTGATACAAAGATTACTAGAAATTGATAAATTTTAAAACTTTCATGGCCGCCATATTGGATCCGCCATTTTGAAATATGACTTCAGTTTTGTAATCAGCGACCTTAAAACCAATAGAAACCATGATTAGCAGTTCAAATTTCTCGTTTTTTTAAATTAATATTTTTTGCTAATAATAACCAATTTTTGTTTTTATTGGTCAACTTTTAGGTCCTGTAATAATTTTATATTATTTTTTGAACATTTATGAAGAGAAACAGAGTAGTCCGGTCAAAAAATATTAATTTTCAACGATTTTACAGGAAATGTACGAAAAAAGTTCTTTCCGATGCAAAATACATGAAAAATTTCACTAGCCTACAGGCACCACTAAATATTAATTTAAAAAAAATAAAAAAATACGTATCTAATTTTTTTCAATTTATGACAAAATGAGACCCGGAAATGGACAAAATTCCAAAATGTCGTTTTCAACGGCCACCTTAATATATATCCTATAATAAAAAGGTCATACACACCTCATGCGTAACCCTTTAATGGTTGACTAGTAATGTTTGCGAAGGGTCAGTATTGCATAGCAACAGTTGTTAAGAGAAATTTTTGTTGCCTAGCAACGGTAGCTATGGGGTCAATATCGTATAGTAACGGTTGCTAAGTGCTATTATTTTAACACCATCGTTTAAAATTGGTAGCTTAGCAATGAGTGCTAAGGTACAGTATCGTAGCAAACAAGTTAAAATTTCTTATATAGGCTAATTTTGTTCAGTATTTTTGGAATCAATTTTTTATTTAAAAGTCATTAAGGTTTTCTGGGGAAAAATAGTTGTTTTGTAGAATACACTTTTTATACCAAAAATGTATTTAAAATGATAAAGAAGATTATTCTTTAGAGGGAACATCTTTATTTTGACAATAATTTATTTGAAAAAATTATTTTAGAAAATAAGTATGTGCCCACTTTTTATACCAGAGACACGTAGATCCAATTGTGTACTCGCCGTTATATTGTCGATCATTATCGTCAAAAATGCAATTTTTTAAGTTTGTTTTTAAATATTAATAATTTGATACCTGTTCAAGAATTAATAATAATATAAAAAAATTATGTATATATGGAATTATATAAATAAAAAAATTAAATGAATAATTAATTATTATTAAATAAAAATAGAAAAGAAATAAATAATAATAATAAATAAATAATAAATTCAGCGCGCTAAAGCGCGCCTTCAGTCTCGTGTATATATATATATATATATATATATATGGGACTTATCACGTTAAGCGGGCCACCCCGATGGCCAAAATTAAGAGCTTTCAAAAAAATTGCTTACACCCAAAAATTATTCATATATATACACTACCGGCAGAAATTGTGGGTACGAACGACGGGCGAGCTAAGAAAAGTTGCTGCCGAAATTAAATTAACATATTTTTTCATAACGCAATAACAAAAATGGCGTTATTTGTCCCTACGTAGGTGAACGTAAAGTGAGTGTTTTTAGTACGTAGTTACAAATATACTGCGAATGACAGTTCTGTTCAAAAAAGAGCTTTGTTTGTCCATGTTCGAGTATTTTCGTAACGCTCGTGTTGTTGCAATTCCGTCCAGTAGAGACGTGATTAAGTATTCGTTCAGTTATCTATGTTTACCGTGACTTACAGCTGCAACGCAGCGTCTGTCAAATCCTGGGGTTTCTAACCTTCTTTTCGAGATCGCCCGCTCGTTCGTGTTGATTATTACTATTTTTATTTATTTCGAGATCGCTCGTGTGAAAAATTCTGTTTTTATTCTTTAATGATATTATTTTTTATTAATACGTCGAAGTACACGACTAGGTTTCGGGAGGCTTCGCCCCCCGACGCGACCGGTGGATTGAGGTATTATAAAATGCGATTCTTTAAAATGTCGAAAATTATTATTATTCTTTTGAGTTGGCTTTTTGTTGTCAGGGGGCTTCGCGTCGTTTGATATATAAATGAAAATTATTTTACATTTTTGAGAGATTTTATCACCTAAGAGATTTTGAAAAAAAATTGATTTTTTTCTATTTTTGTGCACCAAGTTTGTGTGGCTGCACATTCTTGAAAAATTTAGAGAAATGTTTTTAACTCTTGCGACATAATCTTTAAAGTATCAGCTTTTATTTAATCCTTGGAAACTGAAAATCCATTCAACAGTTTTTGAAATATCTAAAAAAATGTCCAAGCATGTTTATCTATAATTTAGGCGGTGATACACACTTATTGCACTCTCGCTCCTCACCTGTTTCGTTGCTGCAGGGCTGACTAAGCGGCATATAGAGTGGGTCTTATTTGGAGCCCTTTTTTATGTTTTTTTAACTTTACATTTAAGGCCAACGCAGAATAGAATCTTTAACCGGAACCGCAATCGTAAGCGTAACCGTAAAAATGAGTTAAAGAAGGATAAACAATATACCTATCCTTCTTTAACTCATTCTTACGGTTACGATTACGATTACTGTTCCGGTTAAAGATTCTATTCTGCGTTGGCCTTTAATATTCATTAAAAATTTGATAATTGTCAAAGTTAATTATTATATGGGACGTTCTTTATCAAACGGAACAAAGCTCAATCTAAAATTCATATTGATAGATTTTAATGAAACAAGGCTTAAAACGTTCGTTTCTCATCCCTCATAAAAAGCCCGTGTGGTGATTTTGAAAATTTCAAAATGGCGGGTCCACTATGGCGTCTGGAAACTCGAAAAAAATGGTCGTATAATATTAAAATACCTGTTAAAAAAATAGCAGATCCAATATGGCGTCAAAAAAATAAAAAATTGATATAGCGTATTAAAATAGTTGTTTTAAGAAATTTCAAGAATAAAACAATTTGTTGGTGGCTCAAATTGTTCGTAAGTTATTCCCGTAAAAAATTATTATTGTGGTTTGGCAAAATCCAAAATGGCGGACTGAATTCTGAAAATCAACCGATTTACTTGAAACTTATTACTCATGGGTTTTTGAGGTCGCTGATTAAAATTCTGATGTCAGATTTTGAAAGTCCAAATGGCAGATCCAATGTGGAGAACGATTTTTACAAAATTATCTTGAATTTGATGGAAATTTTGACAATCATTACCAAAAGAATTACAACATCAATCATGATGAACTATTTAATGGCTGTAACGTAATTAGCATAAAATGATTAAAAATCAATATAAGTTTCTAAGTCATTGTATGATTCTTATTGAATTGTTTTGTCTGAAAATTGCATTTTGTGTATTTTGGAGCTAACATTTCATGTTAATACATTTTTTGTTAAATTTCGATTGTGTAATTGTTTTTGAAGTGTTCAGTCTGAAAATTAAATTTTATGTATATTTTGAAACTAACATTTTATGTTAAAACATTCTGCACTAATTATTTACTTTGTGATTTTCCTTCAGTAGTTTAATCTGAAAATTATTATTGAGTATTTAGAAACTTATGTATCAATGTTTGATGCTTCCAAATTGAGTGAACTAACAGAAGAGTCAAGTCATCCATTGCAAAACTATGCTGATTGCGTAAAGTTTTCTCTGTGCCGAAATCCTGAGCCAGATTGTTACTTAAGAACTTGTAAAAAATGTCGAAAACTGTCGTATTTCCAAGAGTTTGTAACATCTATGCTACTTAAAAATTATGTTGAAAATGTTATCTACAACGTCTGGCAGTCAACCAACAAATGGACATTAAAAAAAGAGTGCTCAAACGTATATGACTTTGTGCCAGAATTATCTCAAAGTCTACAAAAATTTATACTGCATCATTTATCTCTAAGAAACAATCACAATTCATAAGAGATCTTAAGAATAATTTGAAAGCAAATGAGGGCATCTTGGAGATGGACTATTCTGAAAATTACGCATATGTTTCTCAAAACGCTGCCCAACAATTTCACTACAAAAATGACCAGTGTAGTATGCACGTCAAATATTTCCATCAAATTCAAGAAATTTTGTAAAAATCGTTCTCCATATTGGATCTGCCATCTTAGACTTTCAAAATCTGACATCAAATTTGTCATCAGCGACCTAAAAAACCCCCAAGTAATAAGTATCAAGTGAATCAGTTAATTTTCAGAATTCTGCCCGCCATCTTGGATCCGCCATTTTAGATTTTGCCAAACCACAATGATAATTTTTTACGGGAATAACTTACGAATAATTTGAACTACCAACAAATTGTTTTAGCCGTCAAAATTTTTTTAACAGGTATTTTAATATGATACGACCATTTTTTCGATTTTTCAGACGTCATATTGGACCCGCCATGTTGAAATTTTCAAAATCACCACACGGGCTTTTTATGAGGGATGAGAAACGAACGTTTTAAGCCTTGTTTCATTAAAATCTATCAATATGAATTTTAGATTGAGCTTTGTTCCGTTTGATAAAGAACGTCCCATATAATAATTAACTTTGACAATTATCAAATTTTTAATGAATATTAAATGTAAAGTTAAAAAAACATAAAAAAGGCTCCAAATAAGACCCACTCTATATACCGCTTAGTCAGCCCTGCCGCAACGAACCAGGTGAGCAGCGAGAGTGCAATAAGTGTGTATCACCGCCTAAATTTTTGATAAACATGCTTGGACATTTTTTTAGTTATTTCAAAAACTGTTGAATGGATTTTCAGTTTTTAAGGATTAAATAAAAGCTAATGTGCAGCCACATAAACATGGAGCACAAAAATAGAAAAAAATCAATTTTTTTCAAAATCTCTTAGATGACAAAATCTCTCAAAAATGTAAAATAATTTTCATTTATATATCCAACGACGCCTCCCGTGGGGGTCCCGGGCGCAGAATAGGCCCCCTGCGATCGGCTGCATGTCGTAAAAGGCGACTAAAAGAGACTCGGAGTGGTGCCATGCTTGCGGGTAGTACTCGGTTCGTCCCAGGCTACCTTATAGAGTATTGGCTTACGATGATGATGGGCAGTGCCGTGGCGGCCCGGCAGGTCTAATATAGACCGTCGAACCTAACTTGCCGAAGCAAGGGTGGTAAGATTCCTAATCGGTACTCGTACCGGAGTACAAATGGTAGCACGGGGACCGGTCCGAGCTCGAGGACTTGCCAAAAGGCTTGTTCCTTCCGGTCATTGGGTTGGACTCGTGCGGGCAGTGGTTATAGCCAACATCGCTTGAGGCTATGGGCGTCCATGAACAGACTGTTGCTTCGGCAACGGTCGTAGTAGTGTCGCTTCGACATGTGAGTTGTGGTGCCAACTCGAGCGGTTACCTGCAGAGTGACCAGGGATTGGAAAGGTCCCGCCCTAAACCGAAGGGCCGTAAACGTTCTTACTCAACTTTGCGGGATCTGTAGATGGTCACATGATGGCCATCGGCGCTGAAGAGCGTGAATCTCTCCCCGTGACGCTCGTAGGCGAGCCGTGTGGTTATACGCGTATGCGGAGGTGCTGCACGTATACTCTACCTAGGCGATATCCAACGACGCAGAACTTAATTGGCTTTCGAACAATCCAAGAACCAAGTATCTATCATTTTTTTAATAAAATATGTTAATTTAATTTGGCAGCAACTTTTTTAAGCTCGCCCGTCGTTCGTACCGACAATTTCTGCCCGTAGTGTATAAGTACTTTCGAAAAATATGTGGCCTTTAAAAAAATCCAATATGGCGGCCACAATATAACTTATAAATGTGTCTAAATTCACAAAAAGAGATTTAAAAGTGCTAATAAAATGGAATTGAATAATGAAATCACCTACGTATTGTATCGAAAATTGTGTACCTCAAAACAAAAATAACACAGGCACACAAAAAAAAGTCGAGACCCAAAGGACACAACCCCCTACCCCTATGTTTTTGGGGTCGCTGAAACCGAATATGACCATGAAAAATTTTTGTGCTTTCCCATTTTCCATTTTCTATGCGAGGAGTTAGCATTTGGGTGTTTAATTTTAACTCCCTTTATTTAACTCCTCTGGCATTAACTCCGCAATGAGTGCGACTTTTATTGAATCCCCTGGGGAGTTAAGAAGGTTATATACTTTGACTGAACTAATCAAAACAGAAACCATTATTTTATGATTTGACTTTCTCGGTACTTTGAAACGTCTGGCAACACCGCATTTCATCAGCCGTGTTTTAAATGGATGCTGTAAATTGTTCAGAATTGTTCACATGCAGTTTTAAGCAGTGAATTGTTGCAATGGGAAAAGTAACTGGAGAATTTAATAGGAAATTCTTTTTCAAGGGAAAAAGAGTTAGTGAAAAGAATTATAAAAAAAGATTGAAGCAGCGAGAGTTTGCTAAAAATATTAGATGTAATTATGCCTCAAAGACGGTTTGTAACCTAAAAAGTGTCACGAAATCAACTAAAATTGAAGGTCGACGTATAGTTAATGTAGAAACACTTGCAAAGCAATTAATTTGTCGAAAATGCGAATAAATTCTTTCCCTTACGAATATCACAAATGAAATTCGGTTTGGCTTGGCTTCGAAATTCTATTTCGAGTGTCTTTCGTGTAAACTAGTCAATGAAGTGTGTACTGATAAACAACACGATGTTGTTAATAAACACAAACATTTAGCTACGAACACAAAAGCTGTAATGGGTAAGTATATGCATTATCATATTCAGTAAAAAAGGTTACTTCATTTTTTATGAGAATATACTGCAAATTAAAATGTCAATGGAATTACATAAATAAAATATACATAAAATATGTAAACTTTATTGACCAATAATATAATTGTTTACATAATATGAATAATTTGTTAAACTGTTTATAAATAAGGTATGCAATATTAAAAGCATATTTAGGATTTCATTTTAAATTTTTAGGTTAAAGTTAAACAGTATAAAAGTGATACAATTTTTTTGACAATAATTGATTTCTTTGATACAAATTTTACATTGAAGAGATATTGTTTGACAAAATTTCGAATGATTTCAATTTATTCTAGTCAATTTATTCTTACTAGCTACATTTTGATTTGTTTATCAAACGAGAATTTTAATAATTTATTCTGACTGCTTTAAATATTCCAATCTTCAACCCGAAAACATTTCAAAATTACGAAAGAGAAGTTGGAAGAGGCATGGAAGAAATGGCTTTAGAAAGCTGTAAAGCATCAGCACTTAAAGAGCGAAAGTTATCAATTGAAAATGTTGAAAAAATAACAAAGTTGTTGTGAGTAAATGAAAAATATTCATACTTTACTCTCTAGAACAAAATCAATAAAAATCCACTGATTTCCAATGTCTCTCTTTTCACGATTTAAATCAGTGCAATTTCATTGTATAGACATTTAAAAAATGACTGGAAATTTTAATAACTATTATTGAACATTTCAGTCATTTTTTAACTGACTAATCAGTTAAAAATTGCTGACACTTTGCTGACGCTTCATTCATTTTTCACTTATTTCCAATGAAATTTCACTGATTGAAATCCCGAAAAGAGAGACATTGAAAATCAGTTGTTTTTCACTGTTTTAGAGAGTAGATTTTGTAGGAAAAAAATTGTACATTTTTGCAACAAATCCTATAATCAATTTTCAAATTAAGTAATTAATTCATTTTATACTCATCAAATTTAAATTTTGAATAATTTATTATTATTGTGCTTAGAATATTATTTAATTTTTAGCAAATTTGTGCTTTAATTTTTGCCAGCTTTTCTTGTGAGTATAAACGATTGATTCGAATTAAAACTGATTTTTACGAATTTATGCTTTTTATTTTGAAAAGTTAATAAAGAAAATTCAAGATTTAATTTTATTCCATACAGTAGAGACTCCATTATCCGGATATTCGATTATCCGGTCAAATTTAAAATTAAATTTTTTTTTATATAAAGTTTATAAGGTCTGAAGCTGTTAACAGACAATAAAAATTTCCTCTATTATCCGGAATTTCAATTATCCGGACAAGTGCGTGCATCCATTAGTCCGGATAATGGAGTCTCTTCTGTATTATTATTATTGCTCTGCTTGGAATTATGCGACTTTAATAAATTTATATTTACATTTTTTATACCTTTTACCATTGACTAACGATTGATTTGAATTGAAACTGATTTTTATGAATTTATAATTATCCTAATTATTACGGGATGGTTCACGAGAGGTACGGGTCGGACATATGATAGTTTATCCGGAACTGCGACTCTTATAGAATTTTTTTCAAAAAAGTGATATCGTACGTTACTCTAAATCGAAAATGCAAAATGTGCGACCGTGGACATTCACCTAATGATCATGACTGCAGACTTAATTTTGAAGGAAGCGCTAAGGCTATGCAGCCTAGAGCCGCCGTTAATGAAAAAAATTCTGGTAAAAAATACATAACCGATTTAGCGCAAAAATTGAATTTGTCTCCTGGAACCCACACCATAAGGACCACTAACAAAGCTTACGAGAACAGCAAAAAACAATATTTAAAATCACTGGTACCTTCTTTTAAAAGTCGACGTTTATTTTTAAAGAAGAATAAGACTGAACTTCGAAATAAGAAAGAAGGCAGAGAAGGAACGACATACGCAACAGACTGTGGACTTTTTGAAAGACTACCTGTTGTACTTCCTATTGCGGTTATTGATAAAAAACTGCAACCGATTGTAGTTTTCTTTGATTTGGAGACAGAAGGTTTCTCGAAAACAGATGATATTTTGCAGATAGCTGCAAAATGTAAACATTTCGAATTTTCTGTCTATGTCAAACCAACACAACGCATGAAAGAAGAAGCAAGTGCTGTAAATGGTCTACGTTGTATCGATGGAAATTTGTATCTTCATGATCAAATTGTTTTGTCGATTTCCTTGACGGATGCAATGGTAGCACTCTATCAGTTTCTTTTTAATCTCCGCAGAAAATGTGTATTAACTGCACACAACTGTAAATTTGATTATCCGCGACTGATAAGAGCAATCAACAATGTTGGAATAAATGAGCATTTTAAGTCAATTATCGAAGGTTTTTCAGACACGCTTCCTATCATAGTTAAAATTACTGGTAAGAAAGGAAAAGGGAAAAATAAGTTAGAAGTGCTTGCTGATGATTTTCAACTTAAAACTGAAGGAGCGCATAATGCTCTAGTTGACGTCTTTCTTCTGGAGCAAGTTTTGGAAAAACTAAAAATTTCAAATAAAAAAATTATTGAGTTCATTATTCGGTGGGATGAAATTGAAGAAAAGGAATCAATTAGAAATAAATTAACCAGCGCTATGAAAGAATTGGGTCCCTTGAGTCAGTGTGTATCATATGCAATGAGAAAAAAAAATGGCCACTGCCGATGTATCGTACGATATGATTACAACAGCTTTCCGAAAAAATGGATTGAAAAGCCTTTCCGATATTTTGGGGAACGATGACAATGACAATATTCGAGTCACGAAATGCCGTACTATTATAAAAAAATTTATGATTTCTTAAAGTCAACATAAGGTTAAGTGTATTGCAAATACTGCAGTTTGGATTATTTGTTTTTCGGTGTTAATTATAATTAAAAATATAACGTTATTATCATTATTTAAAAATTTATATATTGACACTAAGAGTGTCATATTTTATTTCATTGCATATACCAAAGATACAATGTCTTAAGAAATATAGTATAATATATTACTATGTTGAGAAAAATATTGAAATTTTTATTGTAATGACTGAAAGAAGAGTATATAATTATTTTCCAACACTGGTTAACGTGAAGTTTGTATAAATGTGACACATGCATATAAAAATTGAATACCAACATGTAGTTTTTTATTTACCTCACGTTATTTAAATAAAAATTTATCTTAAAATGTAATAAATATTGTTTATATATTATATTGCTTAAAGGATTATTTAAATTTTTTTTTATTATATTTTTTCGGCATTTTTAAAAGAAACAAAAAAAATTTTATCATTGCAAATTTCTATATTTATCCTGTATTAATATTATTATTACCATTTTCTAAGAAAATAAAAATTTTACCATTATAAAATGCATATATAAAATAATTTTATTTTATCTTTTTATTTTATTTTAATGTTTATTTCAACAAAACAATTATCCTTGTATTTAATTGATTTCAATTTCATTTTAAAATATATATAATCGAACAATTTTTATTTATTTTTCTTAATAATTAACTTTGTTTTCGTTAGCTATTCGTGCTATCATAATCAATATTTTAAAATATAGCGCGCAAAATTAACATATAACGCGCATGATCAAGGCTAGAATGTAGGATGACGTGTGCAACGTTGCCAGACGTTCTGGCAGATGTTCAATTTGCCGTATAAAACAAGAAATATTGTTACAAATTAATTTATTGCAACTCTCACAGGAACCTAATGACCCTTTTTTACACGAAATTTAATCATTATATATCTGTTTTGTTTTAAAAAAAGTTCCATCAATTTCTTAATGTTAATTACTTTGTGGTGAATTAATATGTATGAAAAAGTACCCAATTCTCATAAGACATAATGTAAAATTTAAAAAAACAAAACACTTCAAACTTTTTTCACAAGAACGTAGAGGCCTCAAAAATTTAACTACATAATTTTCAAACCTTTATCTAATAGTGGACAAAGTTTCATTAAATTGGTAATGTTAATTCTGAATGGTATATAACCTCCTTAAAATTTAACTCCCTTTTTTTACAGTGTATTATGGGTCGACTTTTTGTAAAAATTATAATTACAACCCTCTCCCAAGGAGTACTAAGGGGGTTGTAGGTGGTTAAGGCCGGGTAGTATTTGTTTTTGGATGACTTTTTCTGATTCAGCGAGCCAAAAAACATAGGAATAGACATCCTACTCGATTTTTTCTTATATCTGAAATTGCCACCACAGTGACTGGGTGGGAGGGGGTGGTAGCGGGAAAATGGGCAAGCACAAAAATTTTTCATGGTCATATTCGGTTTCAGTGACCCCAAAAACATAGGGGTAAGGGGTTGTGTCCTTTGGGTCACGACTTTTTTTGTGCCTGTGTAATTTTAAACAAATTTAAAATAAAAAAAATACACTCACTGGAAAAAAATTTTCTTTGGTCCCGAAGCTATTTTCCGAATTAATTAACTTTAAACTTTTTACTATTTTTGTCAGGTTAATACATGTAATTTTTTTTAAACTGAAGTTGGTTAAAAACGATTAGACAAGAAGAGCTAACTTCGTCATTTAAAAAATACATGTGTTAACCTGACAAAAATAGTAAAAAGTTTAAAGTTAAATAATTCGGAAAATAGCTTCGGGACCAAAGAAAATCTTTTTCCAGTGAGTGTATCTAGTGATCAATTAATTATTGCCCAATTTTCGTAATTTTTCATTTTTCTGGGCAGAAGTTATTTACATTTTAAAATCGTGAAAATAAGCAAAGTGCTAGTTTTAATTGCTTATTTTTTAACATTTATGAAGAAAAAAGGAAGAAAGTGTTAAGAAAAAGTACAAGTTAATCACAGGTACTTTATATTTCATAAGGTTTTATTCAATTTAATGATTTCTATTTATCACATTTAGTGAATGCAATTTGCAAAAATAGGTTATTTACCAGGTGAACTTTAAAATCATTTTTTATTTAATATTTCTTATTAATAATTGTTTCTACCAATTTATAATAATAAAATAATTCATTCTTAATAAAACTAAAATTTTTTTTACGTTTTTATAATAAATTATGTGTGTTCTTTAACATTTTCTAATAGATGAAAATGTGACAGTTTTAACGACTTCACATACTTTAGATGCTTATTTTACAATAAATATAAAAAATATTTTAAAAATTCGTTTTGTTCGGTAATCCTAATATCTTTAAAATCATTCCTGCAAAATATTACAATTTTTAAAAATTAGTCGGCAACGACTTTAGTCGAAATATAATGGAATGACTCATATACAATACTAATCACTTTTATTCCTTTAACTCAATTGCAGTTGGTTGCAATAGACTGCAGTCTTTTTTCTTCCTATACGTTGAATTAGCTACGTGACGATTTTATGATAAATAAAGAGAAATTAAAACTTTAAAATGAGATCAACTAAGAGATAAAGAGTGATAGAGTAAGAAATAAAAAGAGAACAATACAGTCCTAAAAGTGAAAAGATAGTTCAAGAAAAATATCTTTCAAGCTAGCGTGGCTGAGTGACATGTGTATTCGAATTGCGTCCCTAAGGTTCAGGGTTCGAGCACTCCTGCGTGCGAGATTTTTCAAATTTGGTTTTAAGTGTTATGTGTACAATATTGGTTAATAATGTGAAATGAAATATAGATATAAGAAATAATAATATCATAACAAATAAATAAATAACTTGATTTGTTAAATATAGGTTATAAATAGAAGTACGAAAACTGTAAAAATATATTTTTTAATAATAAATTCAATTGAAATTGTAATACTTCATAAAGTTTTTAATATTGTTAATTATATTAGTTATTTAATTCTTATACAAAATTATTTGATAGCCTTGCTCTAACCTTATTAATGTACGCTACCAAGTATGGGCACTAAATTTTCTTGACGCACTGAGGGTGGAGACTAGCACCCATCACCTCTCTTTTGTAGTTTTAAAGAATGTTTTATCATGGCTAACCAGAATATCGTTAATGGATAATTTGCGCCTTCCTAGACTCTGTCTTAAAAGACTAATATTATTAGCACGAAAAGATCAGTGTGCAATAGCTAGGAACAGCAGGATCATTCTCAGAAATTACGAAACTTATTTAAGGAAGTCGGACAATGATCGGCTACTTTCTCCCAACAGCCTTCTAATTTTTCCCCATCTCTCTTTACAAATTGGTACACAGCCTTATCCTCATTTATGTCTAAAACTATCTTTTAAAAGAATTTTAGCACAGCTTCGCCTTTCTAATAAATTTGTCACAAGAATTGTTGTTAATTGCTTTAAAATTATGTTTTTGGCAGAGAAAATAATTGTATATTTTGTAAAGAAGGAAATTACGACTTCCACCACATTATGGTAGAATGTCCGTCGTGGAAACATGTACATGAGAGATTGTTCCCTAGAAATCCCAATTTAGATGCAACGACCTATTGGCTGAACATTATATCCTCAAATAATATGGTAGAAATTAAAAAGTTTGTTAATCTGTTTGTTTCTATGTTGAATGCAAGAGATCTTAGGATTTGCTGAGTCAGCGTGCGTGTATTTTGTGTATTTGTGTTTTTATCGCCTACTATGTTTCTTGCATTTTATGTTGTATAAAGCTTCAATTCTATATTTTACTCAAGTTTGTAACTCCTTTTATATGAACGTAATGTTCACTAGACAAGCGTAAATAATAATGATAAATTTTCTAAATGCATCGGATTTCGTTGAAAGTTGTTACTCGGGAGTTTATGGGGCCTCTGATACCGAATCTAATGTTAATTTTCACCAATTCAAAATGGCAGATTCAATATGTTAGACAAAATTTTTTTAATTCTTCAGATTTCGTTGAAAGTTGTTTGTTACTCGGGGGTTTATGGGGTCTCTGATACCGAATCTGATGTTGATTTTTAGAAAGTTTTATACGGTGCGTTAAAAAATGTTTTTTCCTAAGTTTATAATGTGTTAGGGTACGGTCCTATGAATTGAGAAATGCAGAATTTACTAGCTGTTACTAGATTTAGTAAATTAGGGCAAACGAACCTTAAGGGGATCTCCAGAATCGGTATGATTTTACCATCGAAGCTTAATGAAAAAATTCAATCATCTGTGGGACTCCTTTGAATTTGTGTTATGAGCTGTTGACTTTATATAAATTTATTCCTTAACAGTAATGTAAAAAAGGTGGAAATCATTAAAAAGAGTTGTACATGAATGCCAAAAAAAGAGGAAAGAGAATATAAGCCCAGTGGATCAGCAGCAATTAAGAAAAATAAGAAGCATGAATTCTGTTTGTTCAAAATGATGACGTTTTTGGATGATATATTTAAACCTGTAAGGTACTATAAATTGTTACCTTATTATAAAATATTATTTTTAACAAGTTGTGAATTAAGATGTTCATTACATGAACATTTTGCTTCCTCTTTACGATACGCAATAAATTTGCTTCCTCGTGGAGGAAGCATTAATCATTAAAATTTTAATAATAAAGTGAATTTTTTCATTTTATTTAATTATATTCATGCTAATAAAATATATTCTTTTTATACATCAATCGATTCGTCTTAATGAAATGAAGGTTTTTAGTTTGTTTTTAAGTCAAGAGTAACATTTTATTATTTAAGGCAATATGATTTTTAAGAAGGAAATAAATTTCTAATAAAAGTGCGAATTTTTGGTTTTAATTATGTTTATTTCTATAAATTCAAATACAATATATACTTTATTTATACCAATCGATCCGTTTTAATGCAACGCATAAGATTATTAAAAACAATGAGTAAAATTTTATTGTACTGGAATATAATTTTGAAGAAAGAACTAAATTTTTTATAAAAAAGGTAATTTTTCTGCTTTAATTGTCATTAACTCTATAAACTCCCATACAATTTATGCTTTATATATACCAATCGATTCGTCTTGATGCAAAGAATAAGATTGTATTATATATTAACTTCAATATTCAATTTTAAAAAAAAATTTAATTTTTTTTTGAAAAAAGTAAAAAAAAAATTTTATAGATTTTTTAATGTCCATCAATCTATTTCGAGATATTTTTATGATAAATATGATATGATAATATACATCCAGACAATTGTTCAGTGTCCTAAATCGGATATGGGTATCAGAATCAAAATTCCACTCTATTTAGTTCTGATTCCAATATCAAAATCAAAATTCCACTCTATTTCGTTTTGGTTCCAATATCAAAATCTAAATTCAACTATGTTTCGTTTTGGTTCCAATATCAAAACCAAAATTCCACTCTATTTCGTTTTGGTTCTAATATCAAAATCAAAATTCTTTCTCGTTTTAATTTTGATAAAATAATACTGCGCATGTAGAAGTGTGATTGAACCTAAATTTGGTTGCAAATGTCAAATATATCAGAAGATAATGTCGTTTTTACTTACGAAATCTGAAATAGAATTCGAATCGATTTCTGTTTCTTTAAGAAAACCGAATTGCAGTATTACAGTATCAGAATCAAAATAGGAAGTAAATTTTGCTTCGTTACAGAATAAAAATCAAAATACATTAATAATTTCGTTTTGTTTTGGAATATCGTAACGAAATCAAAATTTGATTTCCGTGACGGTCCCTGCTTTAATCAATATTTTTTCAAAATTATATTAATTCGCTCATATTTTTTTTAAGGTGAAAATATGTATGAAGCATTAATAAATAACACTACAACAAACAATACAATGCCAGCAATGAAAGAAATGCTATTAAAAATTGTTTTAGAAATAATAAATTTTATAATTGCAAACAAAGTTTAGGCGTAAATACGAATATATGTAGTAAAAAAATGATTTATATTCTCTTTTTCTGCTTTGCACGGTTGAAAGTGTTAAATTTAGCTTCCACGTTCCCATGTAAGTAGAAAATGTTTATGACGTAAGCAGCGCACTTTTAACAACCAATCATAAAATACGATTAAGTTGTAGCGGCTCTACATTTTATTTTAAATAATTTTGAAATATTTTAATGAAATTATGTAGTAAGAATTCTCTAATTCTAGTATACTTTTTCGCAATTCGAGATTAACGCGTAGGTACTGTCTGGCCCTTTTCTTTGTAATGAGCTTTTAACGTTCCTTCTTTGTCATCCCGACTCCCTGTCTCCAACCTTACCCTTGTATTACGTGTTAGAATGAGTCTTTACGTCATATTGGTCTAGACATTAAAATGCATTTTTAATAGGGTTTTAATGTACTTTTCGATATAAGAAGCACCAATCTACTTTGCAACAGACAGTTCAACCTCGAGAGAATTTCTACAAGCACCTACGTAATTCTGCGGGTTATTAGTCCGTCTAACTTAAACTACCTTACTTTTACCAAGTTTTGTAATTTCTTTTAATTCATTAATTGATTAAATAAATTGTTATTTGTTGAATTATAATCGTGTCACATCTTCTTAACAATCCCACAAATTGGTGACCCCGACGTGATAGTGAATTATTTTTTTGTGGGACAAAGTGACAATTAAGTGACAGCAAAGTGACAATTAAGTGAAGACAAAAGTGATAAAAAAAATAGTAAAGTGGTGAAAAATACTCGTGACAGTGGTATTTTGTGACAATTATTTCTTTCTCTTTTCTGACATTTCTTCCTTATTTTTGGCATTAATTTTTTTGTTTTAACAAATCAAAATGACAAGTGCTTTAGTGAGCAACGAATCTGTCGAAAGAATAGCAATTAATGTACCGGTATTCATGCCTGAGGATCCTGAATTGTGGTTTTTGTTGCTCGAAAGTAGTTTTGATGCAGCGGGAATTACACAGGATGCAACAAAATTCGGCCACGCACTCAGTGCTTTAGACCCGCGATATACCGTGGAAATCCGAGATGTGTTGCTCAAACCGAAAGCTGAGCGGAATTTTGAACTTCTCAAATCAGAACTCATCAAGCGTATGGGAACTTCACAGGAACAAAACACGCGACGTCTCCTGGAAGACGAACCTCTTGGTGACAGGAAACCAACACAGTTCTTACGCCATCTTCGCAACTTAGCAGGAAATAATTTCCCCGAGGAAGTCCTGCAGACTCTTTGGCTCGGACGTTTGCCAAAACATATGCAGGCTATGCTTGCAGCTCACAAAGACCTTCCCTTGGACAAACGAGCTGATATTGCTGACTCGGTTGCGGAAGCTTGTGTAACGTTGCGGAAACACGAAAAGCTGTTTCGGCCGCAACAACAAGTTCCACTACAGGAACATCGATTGAGGCCCGTTTTGCCAGCCGTGAACAGACTCTCGCGCTAGTGCTCCAGAAGTTTGCCTCCTTGGAAGTGAAGCAAGTGTCGCGAGGACGAGACTGCTCTCACTCAAGGTCATGATCAAGACCTTGGTCACAGTCGCGAAATAACAGACAGCAATCCAGTGATATGTGTTGGTATCATTGGAAATTCGGCAATAACGCGCGAAAATGTGAAAAACCCTGCAAATTCTCGAGTGCGAAAAACTTCCTGGCACATTACGGACTCCTGGTGGACCTGCAGAACCAACGGCTTCTGGACCAAGTCACTCATCTTACCTCACAGGGCGAGGTGATTGAGTGCGAAGTTTCAAGCATCAAAACCGTCACTGGGTCATCATGTTTCCACGAGCTTCTGCAGCGGTATCCTGAGATAACTCGTCCGGATGGAGCAACTAGGACAGTCCTGCACTCAATAAGGCATCCTGACAACGCCTGGACCACCTGTGGCGCAGAAACCACGACGACTTGCTCCCGACAGACTCAATATTGCCAAGTCTGACTTTGCTAATTTGGTCAAGCTGGGGATTGCTCAACCATCCAAGGCTTCCAGGTCATCACCACTGCACATGGTCCCGAAGAGTGGAGACGAGTGGAGGCCATGTGGCGACTATCGTGCCGTCAACGCGAGGACCTACCCTGATAGGTATCCGATGAGGCACATCCAGGACTTCTCACATGCTCTACGTGGTAAGACCATATTCTCAACCATAGATCTTGTTCGAGCCTTCAACTAGATTCTGGTCGCTGAAGAGGACATCCCGAAGACAGCCATTACAACACCTTTTGGACTCTTCGAGTTAAAATTTATGACCTTCGGTTTGTAAAATGCTGCGCAGACTTTCCAACGCTTCATGGACGAAGTGCTCCAGGATTTGGACTTTTGCTACGTCTACATCGACGACATCCTGATAGCATCTGCGACACCTGAGGAACATCTTGAAAACCTGGAAATCATCTGCAAGAGACTCAAGAAGTACGGAGTAATCGTCAATCCAGGAAAATGTGTATTTGGACAACCTGAAGTCAAATTTCTTGGCTACCTAGTTTCTGCTGCAGGAACCCAACCTTTGCCAGATAAGGTTGATGCCATCCGTGCCTACACTCGCCCAGAAACAGTTAAGCAGCTCCGTAAGTTCCTTGGAATGCTTAATTGTTATAGACGATTTCTCCCGAATGCTGCCAAGGTCCAGGCGCCGCTCAACAATCTGCTGCAGGGGAACTTAAAGGAAAAAGCTCCAGTTACCTGGACTCCAGAATCGATCAAGGCGTTCAACGCAAGCAAAGAGAGTCTCGCTGAGGCAACCTTGCTTGCTCATCCTGATGCTGACGCACCACTGGCTATCTTCTGCGGCGCCTCTGACTTTGCCGTAGGAGCTTCGTTACAACAACTCGTCGATTGCAGCTGGCAACCCTTGAACTTCTTCTCCAAGAAGTTGAGTCCAGCTGAAATGAAATATGGAGCATACGACCGAGAGCTCCTGGGAATCTATTTGGCCATCAAGCAATTCCGGCATATGGTCGAAGGACGATAATTTACCATCTACACTGATCACAAGCCCATCACCTATGCGTTCCAGAAGAAAAGTGATCAGTGTTCTCCACGTCAGTTTCGCCATCTGGAATTCATCAGTCAATTCTCAACCGACATTCGCCACGTCTCTGGAGAGGATAATGTTGTAGTAGATGCCCTGTCTCGCATTTCTACAGTTGAATTCGCCCTGGACTACAATGCTCTTGCAGCTGCTCAACGTGACGACATGGAGCTGAAGACAATCCTGGAAGATGCAGAATCTTCCCTTCAACTGAAGCTGATCCGAATCCCTGATGCAGATGTCTCAATTTTCTGTGACGTATCCACTAGATCAGCACGATCTTACATCACAGAAAAATTCCGGAAAGCAGCCTTCAGCACCATCCACAACCTCTCGCATCCTGGAATTAAATCTACGGTCAAGCTCTTAACACAGCGTTACGTATGGCCATCGAATAAATCTGATTCCAGGAATTGGGCCCGCAGCTGTATCGATTGCCAGAAATCGAAAGTTTTACGTCATGTCCTATCTCCAATAGGCAACTTCTCACCACCGTTATCACGATTCGAGCATCTGCCAACCGAATGGTAGAACGCCTCCACCGACAGCTGAAAGCAGCAATCATGTGCCACCAAACCAACCGGTGGACTGAGGTGCTACCAACTGTGCTGCTTGGGATTCGAGCAGCGTGGAAAGACGACGTCGAAGCAACATCAGCTGACCTAGTGTATGGTCAGTCTCTTCGCCTCCCTGGTGAATTCCTGGGGGACAACAACGGCAGCAGCTCCGACAATTCTTCCGTTCCAGCTGATTTTGTTGTTGCTCTTCAACAACAACTACGGAACATCAAGCCTACTGGGGGATCTCGTCATGGAGTTAGGAGAACTTTTGTCTTCAAGGACCTTGCGACAACTGAGCAAGTTCTTGTAAGACACGATTCTCCTAAGCAACCTCTTCAGCAGCCCTACGACGGTCCCTAGAAGGTCATCCGAAGGTTCGAGAAAATCTTCCTAGTCAACATCAATGGTCGTGACGTTAATGTCTCGATAGACCGTCTGAAACCAGCTTTTAGAATGATTTCCATTGAATCGGAAGTTGTTATTGGCTAAACGTTTTCCGTTTTCACACTCACATGGGACTGGCCCTTGACCGCCTGCTGGGTGGTTTTTCGTAATCGTTAATCACTAGCAAGGGGGTACTGTAGCACCTCTTCATTTTATTTTAAATAATTTTGAAATATTTTAATGAAATTATGTAGTAAGAATGTATTCTTTGTAATGAGCTTTTAACGTTCCTTCTTTGTCATCCCGACTCGCTGTCTCCAACCTTACCCTTGTATTACGTGTTAGAATGAATCTTCACGTCATATTGGTCTAGACATTAAAATGCATTTTTAATATGGTTTTAATGTACTTTTCGATATAAGAAGCACCAATCTTCTTTGCAACAGACAGTTCAACCTCGAGAGCATTTCGACAAGCACCTACGTAATTCTGCGGGTTATTAGTCCGTCTAACTTAAACTACCTTATTTTTACCAAGTTTTGTAATTTCTTTTAATTCATTAATTGATTAAATAAGTTGTTATTTGTTGAATTATAATCGTGTCACAGCTTCTTAACAACCTACAAAGTTAATATAACAGTAAACTCTTCTTCCCATTGGATGAGAGATATGCGCATATTACGTCATAATATTTTTCTACTTACATTGGAACATAGAA
Organism: Leptopilina myrica (nomen nudum); assembly: GCA_032872475.1. Classification (NCBI taxonomy): domain Eukaryota; kingdom Metazoa; phylum Arthropoda; class Insecta; order Hymenoptera; family Figitidae; genus Leptopilina; species Leptopilina myrica (nomen nudum). The sequence goes on along the minus strand of CM065462.1, from coordinate 12,005,383 downwards.
GAGGAATATTACATTTTGCAATATGCAAAGTAGAAATTTGTAAATCAATTTATTTATTATTTTTTATGTTAATAAATTGTAACAAAGAAAATATAGATATTGTTTGATAATATAAAAGTATAGGACTATAATATTAAAACCAGAAAAAAGTTTTTAGTAATATTATTTTTTTATTTTATTATTTCTAATTAATATATTTGGACATCTAAAAAACTAAATAGGTTAAATATTTCAAATATATTATAAATAAAATTTAATTTTTTTATTAAGCAATGGTATGTTTAATTTATTAAAATATAGGTTGGAATTTTGTTAGAAATATGGAACCGACTTATATATTTTATCGAAAAAAAACACTTGAAAATTACTTTTAATTAGAGCATTTTATATTTTATCGTAAGCATAAAAAATTACCTGCAAAAGGGTCACTGTAAGTGATGTTTATGGCCTGACCGTCATTAAATTGAAGGTCGAATATTTCTTTGTTAATGTTAAAAATAATTTTTATTTTTATTTCAGCATTATATTTGTTTTTCATGAACTCAGATTCTTTGCAACCCCAGTAGCACAAAATGTTCCAGTAACATTGGCAACATTGAGACAATATTTGGTAATGTTGAGGTAATGTTGAGGCAATGTTCTTAATATTGCTGTAATATAATGTGCTACTGGGGAAGTAATTATTATGTATCCTAAATATTCATGTAAATCAAAATTCAAAAATAATATCCCTTTTCACGTAACAATTGAAGTTTGTGAGATAGATTATAACTTTTTTAATTAAACATTTTTTAAACTGAATTTTATATATATACAATCATAAAACATCAAAGATTTAATTTTTTTGTTTTGAAAATTGAATTATTTAAATTGTAAACCTTTTGAGCCATAAAATTATAATCTAGTACAACATAAGGCTTTAACGGGTCTTTAGTTGAAAATTTTGTAAACCTATTTCTATTTTTACTGCCAGACTATTAACAATGGTTTGTTGACATAACCTACATTTGAAACCGATTCAGTTATTGAAAATTCATCACTGTTATTGAAAATTAATTACTGTTATTGAAAATTCAATACTGTTATTGAATATTCATTACTGTTATTGAAAATTCAATAAACTGTGGAAATATATATTCCCTTTCTGAAATGTTTAACACATCTGGTTTATCCAAAGTTGATCGCAGCTAAGGGTTTCGCCTTGCAAGAGATTCTATTTTATGACTTTTCAAATACCAGTTTTTTTATCATAGGTTTGTTTAGACTAAAACTTTGTGAAATTTTTCGAATCAAGAAATGTTTGGAAAATTTCCACAATTTCTTAGAAGTTTTTGTCAAAAAGGTCCTTTTAGCGTCAGTTGCTTTACAGCATTTTCCAGCGCGTGAAAGTCTTCTTGTTTTTACAGTGTTTTAAATATAAATAAGTGTTTAAAAATTAATTCAAAATAAAATTAATATTATAATATATAATAATATTATTTTTTAATTATTGAACAATAGTGAACAGCAATAGTGAATTTGTTCAATCTATACTTGTGTGTATTATCAGTTCATTTTGACGAATTGTAATATCTAGGAATAAGTAATTTTATTGTTAGTGTGTGTTATAATTTATATAATATTGACACTATTTTATTATTGTTCTTCATAATGATTTATTATGGTTTGTGAAAAATATTTTGTGAAATAGTTTTGTAATCAAACATATAATGTGAAATAAAAAGAATCTCTATAAGCTACAATTATTTTCTTCAATCTTGGTAAATATGCATCATTAAATGTAAAATTTATAAAAAAAAGAAATTCTTAAATTATTAGTAGTAGTTTTCCCCCAAAAAATTTTTGCAGTGTATGTACACACAATACTGGTCAAACTTATTTAATTTTCATTTCAATGGTATTGAATTTTCAATTCTATGTTATTGAATTTCCAATTCTACGTTACTGAACTTTCAATTCCACGTTATTGAACTTTCAATTTCATGTTATTGAATTTTCAGTTCCACGCTATTGAATTTTTAATTGCACGTTATTGCATTTTCAGTTCCATGTTATTGAATTTTCAATTCTATGTTATTGAATTTCCATTTCTATGTTATTGAATTTCCAACTACAGTTGTTATTGAATTTTCAACTTAATGTTATTGAAAATTCAGTAACGCGTATTGATATGGACTTCACTTACATGTTATTGAAAATTCAACTATATATTTCTAACAGTGTATAATTTTCCTGTAATCTGCACTTAAAACTTAAGATCCCTACCGAATTTCAGCTCACCAGGTTGAGATTTGTAGAAGTTAAAGGGGGGGGGGCAGCGCCTAGTTGGTTAACGTGTTGTACCGCCTCATACGAGTATCACACCCCACGGGCCGCCTACGGCCATATCGGGGAGAGATTTACGCTTTTCAACGCCGATGGCCATCATGTGACCATCTACCGAGCCCGCAAAGTTGAGTAAGAACGTTTACGGCCCTTCGGTTTAGGGCGGGACCTTTCCAATCCCTGGTCACTCTGCAGGTAACCGCCCGAGTTGGCACCACAACTCACATGTCGAAGCGCCACTACTACGTCCGTCGCCGAAGCAACAGTCTGTTCGTGGACGCCCCTAGCCTAAGCGATGTAGGCTGTAACCACTGCCAGCACGAGTCCAACCCAATGACCGGAAGGAACAAGCCTTTTGGCAAGTCCCCGGGCTCGGACCGGTCCCCGTGCTACCGTTTAGTACTCTGGTAAGAGTACCGATTAAGAGTCTTACCACCCTTGCTTCGGCAAGTTAGGTTCGACGGTCAATATTAGACCTGCCGGGCCGCCACGGCACTGCCCATCATCATCGTAAGCCAATACTCTATAAGGTAGCCTGGGACGAAGCGAGTACTACCCGCAAGCATGGCACCACTCCGAGTCTCTTTTAGTCGCCTTTTACGACATGCAGCCGATCGCAGGGGGCCTATTCTGCGCCCGGGACCCCCACGGGAGAAGGGGGGGGGACAGGGTTATTTTTTTCCATTTTTTTTGAAAAAAATTCAATTTCTTTCCCTTCTATTTCGCAAATATGTAGGCCGCCAATCGGCTTCGCTATAATTTTCCTGTAATCTGCACTTAAAACTAAAGATACCTACCGAATTTCAGCTCACCAGGTTGAGATTTGTAGAAGTTAAAGGGGTTATTGATTTTGTATATAATGAATTTTATTATGTGTATTTTTTATTAAAATTACGTTACTCACATGGAAAAATTATTTTTTGCAACACTAACCTGCAAAATTGAATTTTACACACTAAAAACAGTGTGTAAAGTACCTCTTTTTATAGCGGTGTTTAAAGTGTCACTTTACACACCGCTAGCAGTGCGTAAAGTAAATTCCAGTGTGTAAAGTGATTTTCAGTGCGTAAAATGATTACTTTACACATTATTGTGACTGTTTGATGCGAAACGATGAAATAAAGCTTTTAAACTACAATTTACAATCACATTTTTTATAAGAGCTTCAAGAAAATTTCATTTAACAGTTCCCCCACTACACCTAAACTTACAGTAACATTATCAATAGTGCTGCAAGTTTAGTTGTTCTAGTGTTGCAAAAAATTTTGTATGACACTCGTGGATAAAGTTGATTATACTCGTGTGATTTGCATCACTAGCATTCGGCTCGTGCTGCAAATGTCAGACTCGTAAAATCACTCACTTTACGCACTTGTATCATAAATAACTATTGTTTTGTTGTTTTCAAGAAAAGGTCGTTGCCGTTTGGGATGTTAGCAACTGTTCATATTTAACTTTCTAAAAATATAGTTTTCTAAATAATTACAAGAAACAAAATACTCATCCTGTGTATTTATGTTAAAAAATGTATTACCTAAATTTAAAATGTCATAATATCTTATATTTTCTAAGAAACGGTCGATGCAGATTTTTAACCATTTTCTATCTGTATTGTCGGTAAGTCGTTTATAGTCGATTGGATTTTTGCATTGAACTTCAATAGGAAAATCGCATCGACTTTGACACCGCCTTAGGAACAGCATAGTATTATGACGGGTAGATCTACTGCAACTAATTTTTCTATTTTTGCAAATTTTCTTTCTTGTAAATTGGAGTTGGGTTCTCAGGTTGACACTGTTTATACAGATTTTTCAAAAGCGTTGGACAAGGTCAACCATAACTTATTACCAGGGTTGGGCGCGTAAAGTACCTCAGGTAAATAACCTAAAATTTAAGAAATGTTTCTTCTTGGGATCTGAAAAATTTGTCTTTTTAATTTAAATTATGACATTGGAATAACTTTTGTTTTGACTGTTTCTCACATTCTTCCTTCATGTAAGGTGATTCGTGATTTTGTTTAATTTTATGTTTCTGCATAACATTGTTGACAACAAAACGCGAGGTTATAAACGGTTTTATTTGAACCAGGTAATTTACCAAGTATTTTACCAGTTTTTGATGTAAATTAGTCGACTTAAGTATTTTACGCCAAAAACCTCGAGTGACGCGTCACTGCACAACCCTGCTTATTACTGATTAAGTTGGAACTTTTGGGCGTTGGATCTAATCTTATTGACTGGTTTAAGACGGTGTCAAAGTCGATGCGATTTTCCCATTGAAGCTCAAAGTAAAAATCCAATCGATTATGGGACCTCCTGAAGAGTTATTTAATTAGTAGATCTCACATGGTTCGTGTTAATGGATCATATTCATCTGAGTTTTGTGCTGAATCTCGAAATACACTGGGTTCTACTCTGAGTCCTCTAATATTTTTACTTTTTATTAATGATATTAAATTTACAATTAAGTCTTCTAATTTCTTGTTATTTTCAGATGACTTAAAGATATTTAGATAAATTTTAGAATTTTGTTCATTAATTTGGTTTCCTTGTGCTAGTGTTCACATTCTTAGACTTGAGCGAGTGCAGAATCGTTTTTTACGTTTTATGGCTAGACAACTTAATTATTCCATTTGATTTTTTACATACATGATTATACTAGCTTAAGAGCCCACTTTAAAATTCCTAAAATTCAGTCAAGATTTCTATTTGCTGACCTTTATTTTCTTTTCAAAATAATTAATGGAATTGTAAAATGTCTTTTTCTATTGTCTCTAATCTCTCTAATCTTAAATGTTACCCGTTTATGTCATGAATGAATAAATAATTAAAAAACTGGAATGTAGAGGAGAGTGGGTTGGCAACACTGACCAGTTCTCGACCTCCAACGCCTTTAAGACCAAGGTTTGAAGACTTTCATCTAAAAGAATGCGAAAAGGAAGTCTACACTACAGCTTTTCAACATCCAACAGACTACTTTTAGACGAAGTTAGACGTTTTTTATATCGTTTACAAATTTTTTTGACATCTTTTGGACCAAAACACTGGAATTATAACTTTTAGGCGAATATCATAAAATTTGAATTTTGTTTGCCATATTGCACCCCACATTTTGAATATTTTAGAAATGACTTCAGATACGTAGTCATCGACCCTAAAAATCCTTTAGTAAAAAGTTTTTAAAACATCTTACTAAATTTAATTATCTATTAATAAATAAAAATAATTTACATAAATGAAAAAATAATATTTGCAGTTAAATTAAATTTCAATTTTAAACTTCAGAAAACGCTAATGTAGAATACAAATATATTCCTAAGTAATAAAAACCCTTTAATAATTGTTTATTAATTATTTTTAATATTAATTATTAAGTTATATTATTATTGCGAACAATATAAAAATTGTCAACTTCCTTGTTAAGAATACAAAGGTATATAAACAAAATTTATTTAAAGTTTAATAAAAGATTATTTACTTTGAAAACAGAATAAAGATTTAATTTTAATTAAAAATAAATTAGATTTAATTAATTTAATGCTGGAATTCGCGCCTTCTCCGTTGAGGAGTATAGACGTATTTTCGTCTTCTCTCCTTCTCTGTAAATTTCTGAATTGCGAGATATTATTCTCGCCGGTCCTCCGATGTTTATTAAGTGTTTCTTAATTCTGTGAAGTAATTAACTGTTTTTTTAAACTCTATAATCGTTTAATTGAAACTTTCATTAAGTTGTGTATGTGTGATAATGTCAGTTATTAAGTGTCCTGACATACTACTATATATTTTGAACTTCTAACTCTTTATAAATTTCAGGGTTGCCACAAATATTTAATTTTATTTTTCCCTGGCGTTTCCCTGATTTCCCTATTACATTTATTTAATAATTTCAATTAACTGTATTAATGTGAAAAATTTTATTCAAGTTTATATAAATAATTGAATTCTTACAACGAATTTTATTCAAGTTTATAAAAGTAATTGAATTTTGGTGAAGAATTTTATTATTTATAAAAATATTTTTATATAATTGATATTTTTCGAAAAAATTTATTAAATTTTGTATTTTAAATAATTGAATTCCTGTGAAAAATTTTATTACTACTTATGAAAATAATTGAATTATTTTGAAGAAATTGATTAAAAATTGAATTCTTGTGGAATCTTTTAAAAATAATTGAATTTTAATGAAGTATTTTATTATTTATAAAAATAGTTGTGATTTTGACGAGAATTGTTTTTAAATTTTTGAACATAACTGAAATTCTGCGAAGAATTTTTGTAACTTTTAAAAATAATTGAATTTCTGTAATCATTTGTAACTTTTCCAAAATCTAATTTTTTTTAGTATTTTTAACTAAAATTGTTTTATCAATATAGTATTTATAAAAATTGTAAACATTATTCATAAAATAATTTAAGTCATAATTTATGATAGTTATTATTTATTTCTTTTAATTATTATTATTCATTTATTATTAATTATTAATTTTATGACAGTTTTTGAAAATTTAAGTTATTTAAAAAGAAATTATTGTCAGAAATAGAAAAAATTAAAGGTTTTGTATTACAATTTGTGGTAATTTTATAGTTTACGAGGCAAAAAGAAAAAAAATTTCAGTTTTCTCATGAATTTTAAAAATTCAATTTTTTTCCAGTACTTTTAGTAAAAATCCCTGACTTTTCCATGACTTCCCTGACCAATTTTACTTTCCCTGACTTTCCTGACCTGTGGCAACCCTGAATTTATTCCTCACATCAAAAAAGGAAATGAAGATAAAAAAGAGGCAATGAGGGATTTGCTGGCTACTCGAGGTTGGATCTTTATTTACTTTCCATTACTTGTTTCTCCTACCTTATTCTCAAATAAACTCCTTATTTCTTAAATTAATTTTTCCTTTGATTGTTCTTGTTACTATATTTGGTTTCACCTGGCTATTTTATTTTGAATTCGTGTTATTTACATTATTATATCTAACCAATTTATAGGAAAGATATTTGCCAGTTTCCATTTTTTTCTTTTTATGATTACTAATTTTATTTAAATTATTGAGTTGCCATATTTATTATTATGTTAAATTTATTTAATTAATTAATTAATGAGGCTGGAATCTGTTTTGGATTTTGTTTTCCAATAACAATTTCATTTTTTTTCTTTTCTTATTTTTCTGGTTCTTTTTGTTGTTGAATAGTTACTTTCTTTTCTTTTCTTAGATTCGCTATTATACCTCCTAAGAACCCGCTGAGCGCACCTGAGATGTCCTCGACTACGAATAGATCCAACTTAAACACAATTAGGTCAGGAGTTGGAAGAGGATTTCTGGGTCAGAGAGGCTCTGATAGGAAATTCTTTCAAATACAACAACAAACCAACACCCAATCTAAGGGTTTGGGTTATGGGGATAACGGTAACAATGGGGAAATGAAAGTGGAGGAATCTAATTGGGGGGGGGATAAAAAGAAAAGATCTCGATCTACAACTAAATCAGGGAATTATTCTTCACCTAAATAATCAAACTCAAGAACTTAGAGCCCGTTTTAAAAAAATTGATCAGGAGGTGTAGTGGTTTTTGAGAGGAAAAAAGACGGAGTCTTTTATGTCATTCTGTGACTCTGTCTCTCCTTCTGAGGGGATGTCTAGAACGTGGAAGACTGTAAGATCCTTTCTAAATAGAAACTCTCCTTTACGCACCAATATATGTAATGATCCTTCCTCTGCAGATTTTCAAAAATTGAGATCGGAATTGGTTAACAATGACGTCTCATATTATGAATCAACTCCTCTAAATGATGATGTTGGAGACTGTGAAGAATTTAATAACCTTTTTTCTGAGTTGGAATTTGATAGTGCTTTGTCAGACTATAAGAAAATTCTGCCTCAGGATTAGATGGTATATCTTATGATTTTATTCTGAAATTACCAAGATTCATGCGAGACTTTATATTTAAAATTTTTAATGAAATGTTTATTTGTTCTATATATCCCACATGTTGGAGAGATACTAGGGTTTTATTTATTCCCAAACCAGGTGGGAAAGGTTTTAGGCCTATTTCTCTCACCTCATCTCTTTGTAAATTATTTGAAAAACTGATTCAAAAAAGATTGGAATTTTTAGCCGAATCTAATAATTGGATTTCTTCTAACCAGTTTGGATTTAGGAGGGGAAAATCAGTTCTGGATTGTGTATCGACGGTGACAGCTGATATATCTAACGGCTTTGCTAATAAAGAAAGCACCTTAGTATTGTCAATCGATATAAAGGGGGCTTTTAATTGTGTCCTTCCTGAATTCCTTTTAAAACAACTTTGTAATCTAAAGGTTCCTTACAAACTATACAATTTTATTCGGTTTCTTATCAGTGAAAGAAATTTATTTTTTTCTTCTGATTTGAATAGTTCTGAAACTTCTTATGTAGGTGTACCACAAGGTGGAGTTCTCTCCCCTATTTTATTTAATATTTATTTTATGAATCTATTTATGCAATTACCTATTGGTGTTAAAGCTTCAATGTATGCAGATGATTTGTTAATTTATGTTAGATTCACTTCAGTCGAAGATGCCTTAAGATTATTAAGTTCTGCGGTTGAGATACTTTCTGTTTAGCTGAGTGACTTCGGCTTATCTATTTCTCTTCCAAAGTGTCAATCGATTTTATTTTCACGTTCTATTCCTGATGAAATGAATATTACACAAGAGGTTTTAAACACTACAATACATGTTGAAAAAACCCTCATGTATCTGGGATTTCTTCTGGATAAGAGATTGACATGGGATCCACATATTAAATACATCGCTTCGAAGGCTAGTAAAGCTATTAACGCTCTTAAAGCAATGGCTAGAATTTCCTGGGGAGCTCACCCTTCTGCACTACTTCTCGCTTATAAGGGTTTGGTAAGGGCACATTTGGAGTGGGGAGCACAATTATTTGCTCATGCAAGTAATAAATCCCTCAAAATTTTAGATAGATTACAATATGAAACCTTGAGAGTGGTACTTGGTTGTATGAGCTCTACTCCTATCAGCATATTACTATCTGAATGTAATGAACCTACCTTAGCAACTCGTAGAAAATTATTATTGGACCAATTTTTTGTACGTAGCTTTTCTATCAAATCTAACACCTAATTCCACGACTTAGAATTTTATATAAAAAATCTTTAACTAGAAGAGGAAGAGAAATTAAATTTGACAAATTTCCGCTTTTTAATAGATTTGAATATATTAAAGATCTAACTAAGGACTCTCTATGTTTAAATAAATTCTCTTACTTTGATCTTACTTGGCGAGATTTGACATTAAACCCCCAGATTGACACTTCTACAGGATCTGAGATTAAGACACATAAAAGTCCAAATGAAATGTTTTAACAAATTCTAAATATCAACTATGCAAATTGTATTCATATCTACACAGATGGAGCACGAAGGCAGAATGAAAATAAAGCTAGTGCATCTTCCTTTGTCCCATCTTTAAATTTTGAATTCGGTGTGAGATTGAGCGATATGACTTCTGTCTTGTCAGCAGAACTATATAGTATATATTTGGCTCTGAAATTTATATCAACCTAAAATTTTTCTTATTTTTTCGGATTCAAAATTGGCATTAGAGAACATTAGGGATGTTTTTAGGCTTAGAAATCCTCACCCGACTGCTACTAAAATTAGACATTTATTGGGCAATATATTCTCTAAAGACATATGTATTGATTTTCTATGGATTCCATCCCATGCGGGTATTCCGGGTAACGAAGAAGCGGATAGAATTGCCAAATTTTTTCTCATTAAATTTAGAAAGATTTTCTGGTACACCAGTATGTGATTTAATTTACAAATTAAGTAAAGATACCTATTAAAAAATAAAAGGCTCTTTGAGAGGAAACCGAATTCTACAAATCCATATTTTCACGAAATTAAATTCACAGTTAAGAGACAGTGGTTTGATGGTTTTAATGTCAAAAGGAAATTTTTAAACAATGTTACAAGGATGAGGACGTCTCATGTGTGCACAGGGGATCATTTCCAATGGATGAGATGGACTTTGGATTTGAGTTGTTCATGCGGTGAGCAATTAAAGACATTAAATCATATTTTTTGGAATGTCCAAATCTATCACCTGGACATCTTGCATTTTTTGGCTTCATTAACAATAAAATTTCTAATTTTAATCCAGAAAACTCTAATTTTCAGAGTCTATTCTTCCATCCAAATATAGATTTGGTTATGGAATTTTTAAAATTTCTACAACTGGGAAATATTATTCTATAAGTTAAATAATTTTCGTTAATGTTTCAAAAGTTTCTCCTTAAGTGAATTAAAGTGATACTTCGTCCAATAACCTTATATAAAGTGATATTAACTCAATCTGATTATAACTAAATACTTTCTGTGATATAGTGTTTTGGCTTTCTGCTTTGCAAAAAGACATTAAATCAACAAAAACAAAAAAAATCTATTCCATACAGAGGTTTTTAGATTTCGGTAAGTTTTTATTTGTTATTTTACTTCTTAATACTGTTAAAAATACTAAATAAATATTTATAAACTTGTTTTATCATAAATTTTAGCTGAGTAAAATTAATTATCCACAGTTAAAATTAGTTTCTTAATAATCCGAAGTTCTAATTGTTTAGTAATTCGCGGGCAAACTTTATATTTTGAGTAGCGTATCATCGTATTTTATAATATTAGCTTTACCGCACCTTATTAGTTTTACGTGGAGAGAGCGCTGGAAGCAAACAGAATGCATAGTTTTTGAGGTTAAGTTTCAAGTTTACGTAAAAATTCGAAGCGTCTAAAGCTTTACTAAATGTGTTTCTTTACTGAGTGAAAATATGATTCCCTGTATTTGAAAATTATAAAGCGAAGTGTTTTAGACAATAAAAATAAAAATGGCACCGCATTTAAAAAGTAGAGACAAAATTACTGTTCATGATCGGGTCAAAGAATATGTGAAGGAGGGAATGTTCGTTTTTGACAACAAAAAAAATATTATGATGTGTAATTATTGTAATTCTACCGTTAATTGGGAAAGGAAGTGTATTGTCGACAATCACTGCAACTCTACTTCACATGTAAAAAAAAGAAAACTGTTGAAGAAGAAAAAACGAAAAAGAAACTACTATCTATTGAAAATTCATTTGGACAGTCTGCAAAATTACATTCTCAGAAAGAAGAATTTATTATTTCAACTGTATGTTCTTTTTTAAAAGCTAACATACCGCTGGAAAAGTTAGATGATCCTGATTTGAGAAAGTGGATGGAAAAGTACATGCCTGGTAAATAAGAAATAAAATTTAAAATTAATGACATTTTTAAATACTTTTTTTTAAAATAATTTTAGTAGACTTTATATTTTTAAAGGCAAGGACAATTTTATACTTCGTGACTTAAAATATTTTTAATTAAAGTAATAATCAATCTATCTTTATTATTAGAAGAATTAATGTTCAATTTATAAATGAAAAATTTTAACCCTTTAACGCCCCCGGAAAAGGTGGGAAATTTTTTTGTAAAATCTTACACATTCTTAGGGGTTTTTGGCGTCGCTGATTACGAATCTGATGTTAGTTTTTTAAAATTCAAGATGGCGGATCCAATATGGCGGACGACTTTTTTAAAATATAAAGCGATTTGCTTGAAACTTGGTACTCGGGGGTTTTTGGGGTCGCTGATTACGAATCTGATGTTAGTTTCTCAAAATTCAAGATGGCGGATCCAATATGGCGGACGACTTTTTTAAAATCTAAAGCGATTTGCTTGAAACTTGGTACTCGGGGGTTTTTGGAGTCGCTGAATACAAATTTCATGTGCATGTGAAGTGCAGATGTCTAATAACGGACATCCACACTACCTTAGAGGTTCCGTATGTAGCGCGTTAGATTTTTAAGGAGCTTCTACAATAGGTGGATGATTCTCCACGTAGCGCACGATTTAGTTATTACTATTACTAATTTTTTTTTCAAATTGAGTAAATGTCGATATAGAATCTTCAAATATAGTGTTTATGAATGAAGTATCAGTGATGGGCCGGACAAAATATTTATAATTTTTCTATTTTTTAAACAAATAATTTTTATATATCTGCGTATATATTTTGCGGCTATACTATTCAGCCATAGTAAAATGAAAGCACCTGTTATATTTACAGGCAAATGGAATAATAATTATCTGTATATGTTATTTTGCAAATTACAATTGTTTAACAATTATTGTTTAAACAAATTATGAAAACAGTAACATTTTTTGAAAAACTATGTATGCTAATCAATTTTACACGAAAAATTAGGAAGGTTGTTTAAGATTCTTTTTTTGTCAAAGTTTAAAAAAAAAATTTCGGGAATTTATGGAAATTTATCCGGTAATTTATGGAAATTTATATAGAGATTTATGGAAATTTATGCTGTAATTAAGAGTAGATTATAAAATGGAATTAAAATTAAAAAAAATTTTTTTGGGAAATTGATGGAAATTTATCCGGTAATTTATGGAAATTTATGCTGTAATTAAGAGTAGATTATAAAATGGAATTAAAATTTTAAAAAAAATTTTTGGGAAATTTATGGTAATTTATGCGGTAATTTATGAAAATTATGCGGTAATTTATTACATTCCTAAACTTCAACGATTAAAACAATTTGCTTTACTTCACTCTGTTGGTGTTATTCAGTTCACTCTGTTGTTACACGCTGTTTAATACAGAAAAGCCGTACCATGACAAGAAGGCCAGACCATGACGCTGAGGCCAGACCATGACGCTCAAGAAAAAGTTATTTTTTAAACAATTTATTTGCGATTTTCATTCTGTTTCATATTTACGTCATTTATATTCACTGATCTAATACTACTACACTTTAATTGACGTAAAATATTAATAATTATTAATTTTATTGAGAATTATGTGAAGCCAGACCATGACGATTCTGTGATTCCCTATGCAAGTTTGGTGCTTGTAATGTGTAAAAAATTAAACAATTAATTCTCAAATTAGTTTCTCTCTTAGTAATTTACTTAGAAGAGTTTGTTGTTGCGTTTTTCTAATATTGAGTAAAGTTTCGATTTGATTTTTATGTAAATAATACAATTTTATAAAAAGGCCAGCCCATGACGCAAAAACGAGGGACAAGAATTAACATAAAAAAAAATTGTTTTAAATAAATTTTTTTCGCAAGTTCTTTGTTTTTCACAATTCTATGAACATAAACAATACGAAACTATGAATAGTTTTTAGATTAATTACTGTATTTTATTAAAAATAACAATTTTTTTTATATACATCGTACTGGGGACAGGCCAGACCATGACGTTTTGGTACCTTAAAACAGCTTTTAAAGCAAAATTATAAATTTTTAAATGTAAACGACTATTGGCTTTTGTTTGTAAACACAGAAATTAGATTTTCTCATTCAATTCATTGCAATATGTGCAACTAATTTCTTAAAAAATACGAGGGACATTGAATTGTGCACTACGCGGAGAATCGCCCAGGTGTAAAAAGGCTAGTACAAGTGTGAAACCAATCCCATTTACTAATGGGATTGTATGGAAACTTGAACTTGGGTTTGGACTAGCCTTTTAGTGCCTATTGTTGAAACTCCTTCGGAGTGAATCTTCGCCAGTAGCCCTATCAAAATATCACGGGAAGTAAGTAACCAATGCAATTTCCGACCATGCATAGCAAGAAATGTGTTATAATAGGGCTACTGGCGAAGATTCACTCCGAAGGAGTTTCAACAATAGGCACTAAAAGGCTAGTCCAAACCCAAGTTCAACTTTCCATACAATCCCATTAAAAATCTAACGCGCTACATACGGAACCTCTAAGGTAGTGTGGAAGTCCGTTATTAGACATCTGCACTTAACATGCACATGAAATTCGTATTCAGCGACCCCAAAAACCTCCGAGTACCAAGTTTCAAGCAAATCGCTTTAGATTTTAAAAAAGTCGTCCGCCATATTGGATCCGCCATCTTGAATTTTGAAAAACTAACATCAAATTCGTAATCAGCGACCCCAAAAACCCCCGAGTACCAAGTTTCAAGCAAATCGCTTTAGATTTTAAAAAAGTCGTCCGCCATATTGGATCCGCCATCTTGAATTTTGAAAAACTAACATCAGATTCGTAATCAGCGACCCCAAAAACCCTCGAGTACCAAGTTTCAAGCAAATCGCTTTAGATTTTAAAAAAGTCGTCCGCCATATTGGATCCGCCATCTTGAATTTTGAAAAACTAACATCAAATTCGTAATCAGCGACCCCAAAAACCCCCGAGTACCAAGTTTCAAGCAAATCGCTTTAGATTTTAAAAAAGTCGTCCGCCATATTGGATCCGCCATCTTGAATTTTGAAAAACTAACATCAGATTCGTAATCAGCGACCCCAAAAACCCTCGAGTACCAAGTTTCAAGCAAATCGCTTTAGATTTTAAAAAAGTCGTCCGCCATATTGGATCCGCCATCTTGAATTTTGAAAAACTAACATCAGATTCGTAATCAGCGACCTCAAAAACCCCCGAGTACCAAGTTTCAAGCAAATCTAAAATGTTTTAAAAATTCGTAATTTTTAATAATTTTTAATAATTATTTATAGTTTTTATTAAAAAATAGGAAAATTTAGGCATAATTTTGTTTACATAATTTTAAAGCTCTATCCTTCCTGAAAAAAACGCACCAAGGTTGAATGAAAAATATTAATTTTCTTGGAAGTTATTGAGGTTTTTGTAGGTGGGACATATATGTCCCAGGGGCGTTAAAGGTTTAATTTATCAAGGATCAGGAAATCTTCCTCAAGTTTTTTGGATTAGACAACGATATGTCCCTCTAATAAAAGAGGATCAAGACCAAAAACTCAAGGAAACTTTTAAGGATAAGCCTTTAATAGTACATTGCGACGAAACAAGACAGAAAAGGACAAGCAGTTTTTATAACCCTTTTTCGAATGTTACCAAACGAATTGTGTACCATACCGAAATAATTAGTAGCAGGAGTGACAGTTCTCAAAACTTGCAATGCTCAGCAGACATCTCAAGCTATTTTACAGGTATAATTTTTTGTTATTCTTATTTATATTGTATTTTTTTTTTTATTATTAATTATTGTTCCTTTTATTATAGGTTTTGATGAAATTTGAAATTAAATATGAAAATGTTATGGGCTTGTCTTGTGACAGTGCACCATACATGACTGCTTGTGCTAATAATTTAAAGGGAATAATAAATCCTGACCTTCTTCATGTGCAATGCTGGTCTCACAAAATTGACAAATTAAATAAAATTTGTCCGGATAAATTTCCCCGTTTGAACGAATTTATTTCAAAAACGAAAAAGGTGTTTAAAAATACGAGAAAAAGAAAGCATAAATATGAGCGATTCCATCTCAAGTGATCAAGGTGGAGAACAATTTTTCTCCAATCGTAGCAAAACTTGGGGCTTTTGTAGTACTCATAGATAGTAATTTTTCGTGAAAATATTTTTTTACCTAGTCCAATATTTTCCGAGGGGGAGGGAGTTAAATTTTTGTGTTTTTCAGTACAATGGTTATTTCAATAATTTTTTACTCTTTAACAATTAAACATACAAATTTGACAAAGTACATTTGGGAAAGGTTTTTTCATCCTCTTTCGATTGGAAATAAGCATTTTGAAAAAAAAAATTTTTTTGACCAAAAAAAATCAAAATTAAAATTAAATTTTAATTTTTGAGGGAGATGGATACAATTTTTTTTTTTTTTTTAACGAAAGCTGAGGTTTTTTCCTAAAAGGACATATAAATGATAAAGTGGGACTAGAATGTTTAAACATTGAAAAAAAGAATTTTCTCCATAACGGAGCTAAAAATCGGATTTAGAGCGCTCCGGCGAGTAGAAAACTCTTTTTTTCAATGTTTAAACTTTCTAGTCCCACTTTATCATTTATATGTCCTTTTAGGAAAAAACCTCAGCTTTCGTTTAAAAAAAAAATCGTATTCATCTCCCTCAAAAATTGAAATTTACTTTTAATTTTGATTTTTTTTGGTCAAAAATTTTTTTTTTTCAAAATGCTTATTTCCAATCGAAAGAGGATGAAAAAACCTTTCCCAAATGTACTTTGTCAAATTTGTATGTTTAATTGTTTAAGAGTAAAAAATTATTGAAATAACCATTGTACTGAAAACACAAAAATTTAACTCCCTCCCCCTCGGAAAATATTGGACTAGGTAAAAAAATATTTTCACAAAAAATTACTATCTATGAGTACTACAAAAGCCCCAAGTTTTGCTACGATTGGAGAAAAATTTTTCTCCACCTTGATCACTTGAGATGGAATCGCTCATATACAGAATTTCTTCTAAATAAGTGCGGTTTAAACAAGGAAAAAGAAGTTAAACTATTTCCTCTTTCTGTTATGACCCGATGGAATTCATGGAAAAAAGCTCCTGATTATGTTGATATTTATGCTACAGACCTAGTAGAGTATATTTAAACTTTACCTGATAACCTGAAAGTAATAAAGTATTTTAAATTGCTCACTGACATTGATCTCAAAATAATTCAGACTGAAGCATCTTTTATTAAATAGCACTGTTCTTTTGTAAACGAACTTTTGTTACTGGTGGAAAGGTCAACATATCCAATGGCGCACTCTTTGTACCCGAAATTAAAAGAGATAAAAACATCATTTTCAATTTTTGCAAAGTCAAAAAGAGTCAAAAATGATTTACGAGAAAGAACTAAAAGTCTGATAATATCTTTATCAGACGAGAAGAAGAAAAATGTGGAAGATCGAATAAAAAATTTATCGAAATCTATTTTAAAGAAACTCGAAGAATTAATTGAGAATGATCCGAGCAAATTGTTTTTTGAAGGGGCGCAAACTCTTTTCCATCCTATTACATTGATGACAAATGACGCTAATTCTGTAATGAAGTCTATTCAATCCACAATTTTTCTCAAGAGTATTCCAACACCACAGGTTTTAGTTTTGTATAATTTGTTCAAAGAGGCTGTCAAAACATCTTTAAATAGAGAAGCTATTCATAAAGAAGATTTGGTATACAGTGTTCTCACAGGAATGTTAGCAACACATCCTGAATTTGCGATTAAATGCTTGCAAATTATATTTTTTTCCGTGTCGAATGTAGATTCAGAACGTGCTTTTTCGGCTTATTCTGATATCGTTTCAGCCAGAAGATGCAATCTTCTCCCTTCAAATGCTGTAACTATGATGAGCTTATACTTTGGAGATGATCCAGAATGAACGTTTTTTAATGTGTTTCATTATTTAAGATTTTTAATTATTGATAGTATTAGTGTCACTGATCTCTAAAAAACTAGTTTTGTATGTTATAAACAATGCAATTTATAATATAATAAACAAAATTCATAAATTATTTTAGTTATATATTGGTTTAAAATGTAATTTATAATTAGCCTAATGTTGGAAGCTTTATTTTGGTCCTTAATAATGTTTTTCTTTTAAAAGCATCCATTCGCATTTTTTAATTTTTCAACGCATAATATCGCATAATAATCCATTTTTCAGCGAATAATACAGTAATTTTCAGCGTCATAAAATACTGTCCTTAGTGATAAATCAATTCTGATATTGGTTTGAGTTGTTGAAGAGAAACACATAAATGTGTTTTTTACTTTGAAAAACAATTTGTTATTTTATATTTTTGATATAAAGTTTGGATTTGCACATTTAAGGGTGGTTTTTTCGATTTGTAAAAAATAATGGGTAATATGATTCTAACATTGTTTCTGAGTTGTTAAAAAAAGAGTGAATAAATTTATTGTTCTGTTTTACAACACAATCTGTTATTTAATTTTTTTACTTTAAACGTTGAATCTGTACATTTTAGGTTGTTATTTCAATTTAAAGAAATGAGGGTAATGGAGCATTTTTGATATTGTTTCTGTGTTGTTGTAACATAAGTACATAAATTTATTGTTCTCTTTTGCAACACAATATGTTATTTAATTTCTTTTAATTTAAACTTTGAATATGTACATATAAGGGTAGTTTTTTCGATTTAATAAAAAACCGAGGGTGATGTTTTATAATTCTGGTATTGTTTCTGAGTTGTTGAAAGAGAAGTAGATAAATGTATTTTTTAATTTTGCAATACAATCTGTTATTAATTTTTTTTTAATTTAAACTTTTAATTTGTACATTTAAGAGGAGTTTTTTCGATTTCAAGAAAAAACAGAGGGTGATGGAGCAACTCTGGCTTTATATTCTTTTTCAGTGGACAAAAATACTATAATACATGTAGGTCTGGTTCAATAAACAGACTACCAATATTTTTTGTGTGCCTGTGTACAATATTAACAAACGTCTTTTATTAACAAAATTACAACGTATTTAAATTACGTTTATTTAAATAAAAAATTTTATTTAAAAATCTACATTACGAACCGCCATTATTTTGATTTAAAAGTATTGTTTAAAGCCATTTTAGCCCTCAAAATATCAAATTAAATCAAATATTGATGAATTGTCTTTCATTAAAATAATCATTAACTGACAATGTATAATAATTAGATTTAAATCTAATTAATCCTTATATTCAACTGTAAAGTTAAAATAAACCATTTTTGTACTTAAAAAATATTTTCTTTTCGGTCTCACATTTTAAGACACTCTCGTTTCTATATTCAAATCTATGATTTAACAAAATAAATACTTAATTAACCGAAATGACTGGTCGCAACTGTTGAATTAGTTTATAACAGTTGTCAAGCTTTATGCGATCGCCCATTCTTTCAAAAGTTTTAGCTGCTTCTATCAACATTCCTGCACGTTCTCCGGGTGAAGCGAGTAGTAGTGGAGGTAAATGTCGACATGCTAAACACAAAGCTGTTGCATGATCACGTTCTCCTCTAGTTTGTTCTGGAGATCGATCTTTACCACAAATTATTGTTGATCGTAAATTACGTTGGCGTACACTGCGATCTAATAAAATTTGTGTCTTCACTGGAGCTGCGCCAGCCATGAGACGAGCTGTTGCTTCATACACAACGACTTTGGAAAATAATGCCTGAAAAGAAATATTTTTCCCATAAATTATTTACAATAATATATTAAGTATATATACTCCTTTTATTTTAACCCATTTATTAGCGATTCCACATCAAGTGATCAAGGGGTCTTACGGTGTAATGTTTATTTTAATAATTTTTAGCGTTCCGTACACCTACGATGTACCGATGGAACCCTATTGGTAAGACTCTTGTGTCCGTAGCCAAATCGTGTTTCCCTCCCCCCCCCTAGAGGCTAAACTATTTGACGTAAAGAGCTCAAATTTGATACAGATACGTATGTTTACACGTAGATTACAGGAAAAATATAGAGAATATGATTGGAGATGATGGCCATAGCGTTGTCAAGGAAAAACTAAAAAATTAGAAATTTTTAATTTTTACATTATTTGATCTAATGAGCTGAAAATTGGTATACTAGTGTATTATAACAGTCTGACGCCAAAAAAATTATTTAAGAAACGTTCTGAAAAAATTTTTTTTTAAATTTTTTAATTTTTTTTGTTATTTTTTTTAGTTAAAACAAGTGGCATTTAATATTTTTAAGAAGAATAAAATTTTAAGATAATAAATGAGAGATTGTTTTCTTCCTTTAATTTTGTAACTGAAAATAAAAAAATTGGACAAGTGCGAGTTGTACTCGCACTGCAATGGCGGGTTCCGTACACAAATATTAAAACAATAATTGCAACGTTTATCGATAATTGGTAGAATTGAAAAAACAGAAACTAATTTTGAAAATTTTGTACCTCTACTTATTATTGTTTACAATATTAGATATACAATACTTTAATTTTTTTTAGTCATCTTTTTTATCAAATGATTTTAATACATTTTTTTAATTGTATTGTTTTAATTCTACCAATTATCGATAAATGTTGCAAATATTGTTTTAATATTCGTGTACGGAACCCGCCATTGCAGTGGGAGTGCAACTCGCACTTGTCAAATTTTTTAATCTTAAAATATTGAACATAAAAAGTTTGTAAAGTACAGTTTCGAAAGGTTTTTCATGTTCTTTCGATTGGAAATATGCGTTTTGAAAAAAAAAATTTTGACCAAAAAAAGCAAAATTAAAAATAAATTTTAATTCTTGGGGGGAAGATACGATTTTTACATTCTCATCAAAAATGTGAAAGTCTTGGATTTGTGCGATTTTGAGCAATGTCTAATTTTGTTAAATCTTTACGTTTCATGACCCCCTGATTCCAAAAAAATGGTTTTTAGAAAAGTGTCTGTCCGTCTGTAGAAAAATTTGTCGTCACGATAACTCGAATAAATCTTTATGAATCGTCTTGCAATTTGGCACACTTTTTTAGTCCACTAAAATGAAGCCTGAGTTCGTTGGGCCACCCATTTCGTCAAAAAACAACAAAAAAAGAGGGCGGACAGATTTTTTTAAAACGAAAGATGAAGTTTTTTACTGAAAGAACATATATCCATTAGTACTACAAATGCCTCAAGTTTTGGTGCGATTGGAGAAAAATTTTTGTCCACCTTCATTACTTGACATGGAATCGCTCATATAATAGAATACATATTTTCTTGTTCTTGAGACCTATTGGCTTATATTTATTTAATTACATCAAAATTTTGACGTGTTTCGATACAGTATTCTGCATCTTCATCAGAAAAACAATATAAAAGTCAGAAATTAATAAACATGGAAACATACAAAATTCTGATATAACCTCAAGAAAAGTTTGTTATCATTTCTTACAATTTCAATCCTAAAAAACAATAAGAAGCACGTTTAAAAAATAATAGTAAAACATTTATAAAAATATTTCTTTGTATATGAGATTGTATTTGAATAAAATTAAATGGATTTTTTTACACATTTTTTAAATCATATGATGCATGTGACACACGTTGTTATAGATAACATGGTGGGTCAGAATTTCTCAAACGGATCACTTAAAAAGAAATAATTTTGTTTTTCATCTAAAATAATTTTTTTTACTCCTTGTAGAGTAAAATATGGTCCCTGAAAATTTTAGAACAAAAAAAATAACAAAAAGGATTTTCTTCGTCATAAAACAAAGTATTTAAAAAAAAATTTTTGGTTTTAAAAAATGTATTTTTAATAGTTTTTATATAATTTTTTTCAACAGTGTAATTTTATTATGAATTATGAAAATTATATTAGTATCTAAATTTAATACAGAAAACTCAAGGAACAAATAAAACTAACCAATTGTAGCAACAAAGTCAATCTTCTTTAAAGAAGAAAAACATTAATATTTTCAACAATTAATTTTGCGCAACTTAAATTCTTCCTCTTGAGTATGAAATAAAGTAAGTTTAATAAAGAAACCATACAATTTTAAAAAAAAAAGTTGAAAAATCGAATTTCAAAAGTGGCACTTTTAGAAGAATCACCTAATAATTATATTGTAAATATTATTATTTTAATATATTGTTGAATTATATTGTAATTTTATTATATTTTAACCAAAATTTTATATAAATATACTAACAAATTAAAATTGTATTACTCTTTTCTTAAATATTGAGACTGTTGGAATTTATACAAACACAGCGTCAATGGAAGCCATGCTTGCGAGCCATAAATCGCTTTGCACCGCCACAGTTATTATTTAATAACTTTTTTGTAATTGACGTACATTTTTTTCAAAACGGTTTATTATTTAGGGGAATGTTGGCAATACAAAACAATTTTTCTTTTTTCTCTAGGAGGCGCAGAACTTAATTTATAATCAATATTTTAAAAACAAATGATATAAATAACTATTGAAAAAAATTTTTTTTATAAAAATTATTTTTAAATACTTGGTTTCATGATGAAGAAAACACATTTTGGTATTTTAAAACCGGTCAACTGGATTTCGAGAAAAATATTTTTTTATTTAAGACTACAAAAAAACTAAATTGTTAATAACATTAACTAAAAACATTTTTTTGTTTACAAATTTTCAGGGTCTTTCTTTTACTCTACAAGGAGTAAAAAGAATTATTTTAGATGAAAAACAAAATTATTTTTTAAAAGTAATCTGTTTGAGAAATTCTGACCCTGGTACATAGATGAAAAGAAATGAATGTGTTTTAAAAGGAAATTGATCAATTAAATTCAAATATAGAATACTCAAATTTTCGACGTCGCTCCTAAAATTTATGGAGGTTTTAACTTTTAAAATATAAAGTATTTACCAAAATAAAATGTTTTAAAACTCAAAATAAAAATATGAAAGTTTCCCTCCTAGTGAAAGTAATAAATTATTACAATTAGTTTCTATTCTTACTGGAATACGTTGGTAAAGATGTTTCAAACACAATAAATCCCTCTGAAATGCATAAAGCATTGGACTGAATGGTAAATTTCGATTTGCAGCATTTTCTTGCCACATGATCGTTCTTTTCTCTAAAAGCCAATCACAAATCCATAACTGTGTCAACTGCAAAAAAATTCAAGTTATAATTCATATTTAATTAATAATAAATGCATCATAATAGTTATTCAGTTATTATTTAATATTTCTTTCAGTTACTTTTTGTTGAAATAGATTTTTTATATACCTATAAAAAAGGAATTATTAAAAATAAATTATTATATACACTATTTTGAAAGAGAATTTAATAAACTTCTAAATGGTTTCTGTATGTCAATTTTTAAAAAATCAAAATAAAAAAGAGCAAACTTTGTTTTTGAAAATTTTGATACAAAGTTTAAATAATAAAATATAATTGTTATCTTTAAGGTATTAGTTGCATATAACGGAGAATTTAAATAGTAAATTTTAATACATACCAGAAAATTCTGAGATGACTTTTGCTTGCAATCATAATAAACCATAGATTGTTCCATCAGTAATCCAGCTTGATCGACAAGATTGGTTAAAGTTTCATTTGATGTAGACTTCATTGCTCGAATTATACAAAGTGCAGCATGATGTAAAGGTTTATTGTTGGTATGATGTATACTTAGTTGAGCATGCTTTCCAAAAGGAAATTTCTCTTCAACAATACACTGAGATAACAAACTATTTTCTCCCGACCTCCAATTAGCAGCAGAACAAATAACAGCACCCCACCAAAGTCCAATTTCATCTTTACATTCTGTAAAAAGGTAGAGAAAATATAGATATTTATCCGTAAATCAAAAGTTTAATCGTTTAAGATAAAGAAGCAAAAGTAACTTTTCTTCAGATTTAGAATTTAAAAAAAGTTTGGGTCAAAAATGACAAAGTTACAAGCTATTTTAGGCATTAACTTATAACACAAAGGTTTTTAATTTGTGACGGAAAAGTCATTCTGACATTAATTCAAGCATTAGATCGATCAAATATCTTTCAAGTAAGGTAAGGGCTGTAAGGTCAATAATTCGCCCCTGCGACTTTGCATCGATTGAAGTGCAAAGTCGCAAACAATTTGTTTAATTTATTTTGATCTTTTTTATCATTTTATTTAATTCAATATATTTTATTTCTTATAATTTTCATCACTAAAAATTCTATTCGTCTCAAGCTCTAAAGTGAATGATAGGTCCGATTTAACCATCCATCCGTCGCATCTTTTTTTTGTAACGCCATCCATCTCAGGTGAGCAAACCTCTCACTCATCATAAATTAATCCAAAACTGTTATAAAATGACAAATTTTTTTTTTGGAATTTTCATTAGAATTTATAAGCAACCTATTGGCAGTAGAATTAACTTTTATTTCTTGTTAATTATTTAAATAAAAATTAATGACAAATGAAATCGAGAATACGCGGTCAGTCACACGGTGAGAAGTTTCTTCACTTCGCATCAAAAATTCCCGACACTTACTGCTTTCAAATTCAATAACAAAAAAATAAAAATATTAAAAACACAAAAATTGTTTTAATATAAAGTACTGAGAATATGAAATTATAATTTTTTGTATTTTGAAAGTTATAAATAAAATTATATAAAAAGAAACTAGATGAGGAAATTTCTCACAATGCGACGGATGTAGGGTTAAAGTAATTTTTTACTGTCACACAGTGTTACAATTTTTGTTAAAAAAATAATTGTTATAATTTTGAAACTTACCTGTAGACTTAGTTTCTTCATCGTTTGCAAAACTTATATCACTACTAACAGTATCAATGATACGATTTCCAATTTCCACTGCAGTCGAAGCATGTAAATTACTGTAAGCTGTTCCACTCAAAAGTCTCAATCCTTGTTCAATAAGATATTCTCTGTAAGCACGAGCAGCATATGACAATGGTTCAAAAGCATTACTCTGCGAAGTGAATTCACTTTCCACTAATTTTCCGTACTTCCAATTGTGAGTTAACAGAAATCTAAAACCATCTTCTGATGTAATCCACTTCATCTTCGAATGAGCCGGATAAGAAAACAATAAACTGCGAGCTTTTCCCAAGAAATATTTATGAACAAGTGGAATAAAAGATTGCTTAAAACATAAAGCAGCGTCAATGTAAATTTCCGCTAACATTGTTTTTGAAATAATATGTCCAGCATTTTCAGCATAATTAATCATCGAAAGTGCAAGCAGCAATGACTGTTTTGTTAATCCTTCAGAAAAAGATAAGCGTAGCATGTGTTGATAGACGGCGGCCAATTCCATCGCGGATGTTTCAATTGATTTTCTCTCTGTCTTTTCAGATAACCATTTTCCCACCAGTAATATCCATTTGCTGGGCCAACATTTATTCAAAATCTGTCTAACACACTGCCACAATGTTGCGAGAAATATTTCAATACGAGTAGAAGGTAAAGAGCGTCCAAAATATTGTAAACATCTCTGTAAATCACGATGAGCGTGTTCGTAGTCAAGGTTTGAAATATTGAATTCAGCTTGCCTCCTCCATCTTCGCAATTCAAAAATGACTTTGTAATCGTCAGGTAAAACTGGATCACCAAATAATAACAACCGAATTAATGCTCCAACGAAGAAGGCAATATTTACAAACCAAAGCATTAAGTGCATCCAAATTTTGTTTTCAGTTGGCGAATTTTCTACAATTACAAATATTTAACTTACAGTTATTCCAGTTAGAAAGTTAACATAATTAGAATCTACTAAACTTTAAACAAGTAACACAATCCTAAATTTTCTTAAGTATAAATATTTTTATATCACTATTAATATTTTGTCACATAAATAAAATTTAAAAAACAGAGAATTTTAAATGAACTTCATTTATTAAATACCAACCTTGATAGTTGAGTATTGTCCGGCCATCCAACTTGGAACTATAATAATTGTAGTCCATTCTTGACATTTTGTTTACAACGATTCCAAAAGGATTGAATATTAGAAAAGCGAAAAGAACCACACACAGCGTAACACGTGTATGATCTGGAATTCCCTGACTCATGGAAACTGTTGGAATATTAGAATTGTGTGATGGGTTTATTTCATCCTTAGTAGAAAGAGGTGAAGGTGGTCCAGAAGTTGGAGATAATGGTGGTTCACTTGTTTCTGAACGTGGCGGTGTTAATTCGCCACATGATATTATATCACTCACATTTTGTCGTTGAACTGACATTCTTAACGCCATGTTTTCATTTTTCAATTTTAGGTTTGAATTCTGTAGAAATCTAAAGAAAGAAACATAATATTTTATCTTTTCAATTGTACACGTAAAAACTAGAATATCCGAAAAGACTTTTTCCAACCCACACCAAGCTCCTGAGAATTTTAGGTTTCATAAAAATGAACACACAATCTGTAAAAGGGGTTTGATTTATGCCTGTTTAGAGTGTCTAAAAACCATTTAGAACAAAATCCTAGCTGGTTGGGTTCTCGATTGGAAACAATTATTAACTCTGTAACTTGCCCGAAAAATCAGAGATATCATAATCCTTAATTCCGTTTTTCTCGAAATGGGGATTTTAGCAAACTAGACTTTGAAATTCTGTAACTCATCGAATTTTTCACGAAAAACAATCCAAGAATGTGTACTTGCACATGTAAATTTTTTCGGTTTTGAATAAAGTTTCATGTACAATTTCTTGTACAAGAATGTGTACTTGTACACGATATTGTGCAACATCTTGTACAAGAACCTGTACATGTAAATTTTTCGCTTTCGAATCAAGGTTCATGTCAATTTCTTGTACGAGATCATGTACAAGTTCTTGTGTAGATAATATTTTTTCTTATTAATTATTAATTTTTTTATTTATGCAAAATATAAGAATATTTTTCACATTGTCGTTAGAGACTTTCTGCATTTACGATTTAAAAACAAATGCGCAGCGATAGAAGCCATAGAAAACTACTGCGCAGCCATTAAAGTTATTAATTAATTTGAACATGTACAGGATTTCGTACAAGAAAGCTAACCCAAGCAGACCGACATACGTCGATTACCCCTGGAAAAAGATTACTGCGAATTTTGACTCATTGATGGACCTGGATTTAGGATTCAATCTTAAAAATACATAGCATAGAGAGATGGAAAAGGGATTATTTGGCCGGACTGAAACATCGATGGCCTTTCTCTGACACTCGTCGTTCATAATTTGCCGGCTACACCGCCCCCAGAAATTATATTGCTCTTATTAACATTAAAAATGAAATTTTTTTAAATTAAACAAATAGGTTTCATTCTTTGAACGTTTCTGAAGAAAAAGAAACAAGACCCTTTTTTTAAAAGCCTTATTTTCGGAACATCCTTCCGGCAGGACGGGCGCTTGGACGTTCTATCATTAAGGGGATCCCACATACCGACAATGTAGATCTAAAATGGTGAAAAATCTGCAACGACCGTTTCTTGGAAAATATAAGATATTATGAACTATAAATTTGACAAACTCACTTTTTAACATAAATACACAGGATGAGTATTTTATTTGTTGTAATTATTAAAAATAATAATTCATAAAAAATTAAATATGAGCAGTTTCCAACAGCCTAAACTGCAACGACCTTTTCTTGAAAACATAAAAATCAAAATAACTTTTCCATTTGACAAACTTAATTTCAATAAAAAATACACATAATAAGATTCATTCTATATGAAAACAAGAATATAAAACTTTAATTTATGTAAACTATTTTGTATAGCAATTTGCAACAAGAAGAACACATCTGACAGATGTTTAGTGATACATAGAACCAAGAGATGGCGCCAAAAGTACCAAAACTGACAAATTTTCATTATTTTTAACTTTGAATTAACAACAATGAGACATAATGTCTTCTTTTCGAGTGAAAATTCATTAGTAATAAAAGATACACAATGGGAGAAATATGTTTTGTTCAAATTGTTTAAGAAAAACTAATGTTAGTAAATTAAATATCATGTGCTACCGAACAGCTGTCACTTATACACTTTGGGAAGAATAAAGTTTTTATTTATTTCTGAATGGCAAATGAGTCTCATCCTGTGTATTTTCCTACTAATAAATTAAATTTCACAAATGGAAAAATTATTTTGTTTCGTTGTTTTCGAGAAATGGTCGTTGCAGTTTGAGCTGTTGTCAAAAGACCTGTTACCAATGTTCGTCCCATGCTCGATTCAAGACTCGATCAATCTTCGTGTGTGAAGCTTCAATATCCAATCTTTATTCAAGCTTGAATCAAGGCTTGAATCAACCATGATACAATATTCAGTTTATTTATTACCGTATGCACTAAACAATAATCAATAATTTCATCAATTATTTTTAAATAATATAAAAAATTATCTAAATTAATCAATAATTATTCAATATTAATAAATAATTATTTAATATTTAATAATTATTTATTAATTTAGATAATTTTTTACATTATTTAAAAATTATTGATATTATTATTAAATACTATAATAATTATATAATAATATAATATAATAAGTATTATTATTAATTATTATTATTATTTAAAATAATAATACTATAATTATAATATTAAGATAACAATGGTAAATAAATATTAATAATTATTTAGTGTATAATATTTACATTAATGATATTATATTATAAATAAAGTTAAATCTTATATTATTATTTTCTTGCACAGTGTAAAATTATTATTCACAAATTTCAAAAGTTTCGCTTTTGTTTGTCTTAAAAATTTTCAGTGATCCCAAATGCGAGCAAATATTTTTCCGTTTTCGTTTCTAAGCTATATATAAAATAATAAAATTGTGTGTTGTGTTGTGAATAATAAATGTGAATATGTTTCTAAATAATATTAAAAGTCTGTTAAAAAATCAAGAAAAAAATGTACCGATTAACAGAAAAATTATCTTTTTTTACTAAAATTATTTTTTTAATGTTATTAATTCAAATGACATTTATTTTTAAAAATATATTATTTACATGAAAATAATATATATAATTGTTCTAATAGTATATTGCAATTAAATTTATACACATATATAATATGAATAAAAATAATGTCAATAATATTTATTATTATTATTATTATTATTATTATTATTATCAATTGATATTTTCATATTATATTGAATGGGCGCGAGAGTAGCGTAAATTGGGGAACAGTGGAAGCAGCCTAGTTTCAGTCTTGAATTAGGCTTCCGCAGCATTTATTGAAGATTGAACGCCAATCTAAAACAAGGACTGGAGCGCGAGACTTAAATAAGTGTTACATTATGGCTAGAAGCAACCTTGCTTCCGCCGTCCCGCCAAGGCTTGATCAATATTGACCAATCCTCATCCAAGCTTCAGTAAAAGCCTGAATCCAGCATCAGTTCGCGCCTGGGAAGCTTTGAATTCTTTTAAAAAGGCAAACATGTTCTTTATTCACCTAAACAAGTTTAGTAAAATTTTTAGTGATACTAAAGTCGCAAAAGAACCTGACAAAATCTATGTCAAATATTAACAAACAATAGCATAGAATATCTATCATTTAATTTTGAAAGAAACAGTAGTACATTTTTTTAAAGGAAATATATTTTTAGTTGAAATTTCTTGTTAGATACTAATTTACATTTTATATTATTTCTTAAAAGTTATCTATAAATCGTCATTTTTATCAAGTTTTTTTAAACGATAGCTGATTTTATTTTTTGAAAGATTCTCTACAATTAAGTTTTTGGAATTTTATAGATAAATATTTTTTTTATAAAATATAAAGAAACAATTTATATTTTTCAAATAATTTTTTAAAATTCATCAATATCAAACATTCAGAAAATCTTTTAAATAATAAAGTAAAATTATTGAAATAATAAATAAAAATGAATTGAATAAAAATTACAATTCGTAAGTAAATATTAAGAAAAAACTCAAAATGTTTATTAATTATTATCTAACAAAAAATTTTAACTCAAAATTATTTTTTCTGAAATTTGTACAACTGAGTCATTCAACATTGAGCGAAATTATTTCTTAACATATTTTTAGATGTGTTAAAATCGTCTTTTCGTTTGTGGTTAATGGATTTAGTTTTTTAGTTTAGTTCTTTTAACTAATTTGCTATACAACATAAATTGAGTTTAATATTTCTTTTAACATCATTATTATTACTTTATTCTAAGCATAGATTATCATGCCGCCTACGAAAAAAACGTCATTCCAAGATGACTGGTTGTCTAACCCAAAATACGAAATGCACATTCGACGAGCTACTGACAGTAACTACAAAGCTTCATGCATTCTTTGCCACTCCAGCTTCAGCCTCAGCAATATGGGGAAAACGGCATTAGATAGTCATATATCGAGCAAAAAACACCAGAAGGCGGTACAAGTGAAGAACAGTAGTTATAACATCCGTTCGTTTGGAGCTGTCGAATTAAGTACACCATCTAATAATTATCAGCAACAGGTATTATGAACAAAATTACTGGTTTAATTACTGTTAACATTGTCCAGTTAGATATACTTTAACATTCTTATCAGAATTAGCTTTAAATCTATATTTTCTCTAAATATAACTCAATTTAAATAAGAGTTATTGTTAAAAAATATTTTTATTTTTATTATTTTTTTTATGTCACAGAAGAGTAATACAGATGAAAGAGCACCTGCAAAATCGAACGACATATCGCAGAGGCTGCTGGAATGCAGTTAGGTCGAGCAAAAATGGCGTACATGATTTCTCGTGGTTTAGCGCCATATTTTTTGGACAATCTTTTAATCAAGGCCAACGAAAGTGACGCAATTGTCATATATTTCGACGAAAGTTTTAATAAAAGTATTAAATATACGCAAACGGATTTTGCTATAGGCTTCTGGGATAATGAAACAAATCAGACTTCAATTCGATACTACACGTCATCGTTTCTTGGTCACTGCACGGCTGTTGATCTCTTGAATGCTTTTAAGTCAGCGCTCGTACCCTTTATGTTATTGAAGCTTTTGAATATTTCCATTGATGGTCCAATGTGAATCTAAAATTTATTAATGATCTAAAAATCGACTTAAATTTTGAAAAAATTCAGAAGCTCTTCAATTTCTCTGTATGGGAACCTGTGGTTTACATACATGTAACAATGCGTTCAAGGAAGGTGCCAAAGTTACGAAATGGGGGATTGCTGAATTTTTAAGAGCAGTATTTTATATATTTAAAGAATCCTCTGCGAGAAGAAGCGATTATACCAAACATTCCGGTTCTAAAGAGTTTGGTCTCAAATTTAGCCCAGTTAGATGGCATGCAACAGAGAGGCTGCTGAACGAGCACTAAAAATTCTTCCTTGCTTAAAAAAGTATGTAAACGGAGTTTCTAAAAACAATAAGGAGAAAAGTATCAAGGCTGGATGTTACCAGACTATAAAAAATTGTTAAGAGAACAAACTATTTGCCGTCAAGCTTTCTTTTTTTGCCTATGTAGCTTCCATTTTAGAACCATTTTTAACGGAATTTCAAACAGAAGCGCCTATGGCCCCCCTGCTTTTTTCTTCGCTTCAGGGAATAGTTTTAGATTTATTGAAGATATTCGTAAAAAAGAAGTGCTCGAGAAGTTCAGAAATATTGCTAAAATGGATCTCGATGTTTCAGAAAATTTGAGAGAAGCTGCAAAACTTAATTTTGAAGACAGTTTTTCTGTCAAAACAGAGCATAAGAAGGCAAAAACCGCATCTGATAAGGAAAAATTAATCTTTAAAAGTACGAACTGTGCAAGGGCATATCTTGCTGTGATCCACATGTGATTGTCAACTATTCAAGTTCAACCGTATTTAGGCGGCTAGATTCATCGCTTGCTTGTTTTTCGAAAGGAAACTGGCTGAGTTCAAAAGAGTGTGATTTGTAATTCTTGTTGCAAAACGTACTGTAAGGGACAGTTGTAAAGATTACAAAAGGTCAAAACGTCTTGATACTTTTTAGATGTCAATTTTAAATTCTAACGATTCTTTACCCGAGATAAAGAACTTTTTCAAGATAGTCCTTCTGATTAGTCACGGAAATGCTTTCGTAGAAAGGGTTTTCAGTGTAAACAAGAAAATGGTAATTAAACATCAAAAAGAGTTCGCTAATTGCACTTCGTCAAGTGTATGATGGAATTGTTGCGGAGGGTGGTATTAAACAAAGTAAGCATAACGACAAAAATGATTGATCGTGTACAGATTTCCCGACGAGATTATATGGATGTACTAGCAAAAGAGAAAAATCGGGTTGCTAATGTTACTGAGGAGGCTTTTAAGAAAAAGAGTTTAAGTGAAAAGTTAAAAAATCTTGAGGAAGAGAAAAGAATGATTGCACTTGAACATAAAACAAAAACAGATTCAATTAACGATGAAATTAAAACTCTATGCATACAATTAAAAACTAAAAATAAGTTAACGATTATTTATATTAATAACTGATATATCTATTTTAAAAAAATATTTATCAGATTCTAATAATTTTTCACTATTTGTCCTAGTGTTAGTGGAGCATATTTTTGTTATAAAGATTCAAATGTCTCACTGCAGTTGATTAGTTATAATACAAATTGATATTAGATTTTGTATTTAAATTTTTATGTTCAGACTTATTAAAAGTTGAATCCAAAGATTCTTAATAAAATTTAACTTTCGAATGTATTCCATTTTTCATTTTTATCCTCACTTCAAATTTTACGTCATTCACTAATTTTTTAAGTTAGATTTTAAAAATTTGGTAATTGCTTAATTTTTGGTAAAAAAAAGATTGAATGATATTAACAATAAAACTTTTTTATGTTTTATTGTTAATGTCGGTCAATTTTTTTCATAAAAAAAGATATAAGCTAAACTGTATTACAAAAATAAATTTTATATTTGGTCAGGGAATTTAAGAAAAATGGTCTGGAAAACCTGGAAAAGTCAGGGATTTTTGAAATGCTGAAACTGTAGCAACCCTGTAAAAGTGGTAAATTAAATCTAGTTACAATTTAAACGAGTAAATGATTTATTTAATATTGATTGCTTAGTTACGCTTTAATAAATTATTTCTATTCGAGATAGGATAAATATTCTGTTGCTATTTTAATAAAGAAAAACATATATATTACTATAAACTTCCTTATTCAGGAGCAGCTGGGATAATTACAAACTAAATTTAAATTTTCCCGCCAATCTCCTTTCCTAAAATCTGTCTGCAGTTGCACTCGAAGTATCCAACGGAAAATACAATTAAGGATTGGGCAGAGGCACTTCTGCTCAGCATGGGACTGCACCCTTAAGGGAGCGTTCAGACCTCCGCCTGCAAAACTTTTGCATGCAGGTTGCTGAATAAATAACTAATAACTAATTGGTTATTCATACCTCTATAAGTGAACCACAAATTGTGTTATGAATTGGCCTGTTTATACAAAGCTACAACTTCATTAACTACAGCCTCTCTGTAGTAAAGAAGAAGAGAAAGAAGTACCTTAACTTTTGACTTTTTCCTTAACACAGTTCGCCAATAATTCACCAACTTCGTTTCATTTTTTTGTTAAAGTACTTTATTCATAACTAAAAGTTAGTGAAAAATTTGAAATTTTGTGTCCCATCCATAAGTGATGTACTAGTTCACGAGAGATTTGATAACTTTTTCCGTGCAAGCTCATGAAAACATATATATCAAATTTGCACAAAAATCGACAGAATTTGTTTTAAATCGTATTTAAAACCTAGATAGCACGACTTCTTGCTGTAAGACTACTGTGAGGACGTCTGTAGGGGTTGTAAGGTTTGCCACGTAAGTCTGTTGTAAACATAAGGTAGTCTAATAATTTCCGCATTTCCGTAAGATTACACATAAGTTGAGGTAAGCTACATGTAAAGGTTGAGGTAAGTTTACAAGTAAAGGTTGAGGCAAGCTTACATGTATAGGTTGAGGTAAAATACTTGTAAAGGTTGAGCTACCCTGTCGGAATGATGAAATCGAATTTAAATCAAGTTTTAATTGAATTCGATTGAACTTGATTAGAGTCAGAATTTTGCTAGTAATTGATGAAATTTGATGGAATAAAGCATTGCTAATAAAATTCGGTTAATATTTTAGTTGATTTGTGAAAAAATTGAGTTGAATTAATCGTTAATTAAAGTGTAATTAGTATTTAAAGTGAAGTAACAATTAAAACATTTATTTTTTACATATTTAGGGCAAGTTGATATTTCGTTATTGAATAAATAATATTTAAAGGTGGAGATGTCAGTTCTAACGTGAGAATTATATGTATGTGTATGTGTAAAGCGATAGTGTAATATACTGGGTGTTTCCGACGTTGACACTCTGAGCGCTCTGAAAGTACGAAACATGGTTGGTTGGTCTAGGGGAATTCTGAATGTTGATTGGCTAAACTTCATAATTCATAGTTTCATGCTCTTGTTTCCACACTTCATATATATTCTCAACTTTGCTTAGGAATCTTTAAATCGAGAGTTTAAAACAAAAAGTATTCACGGTGAGCAAAATGTATTCACCGTAACCCACCAAAACGGTTTTGTCGCGAAAACGCATTCACCGAACGTCACCACCAATACTTTTTTTCTATTCTGAATACTTTTTTTTACTGGGAAGATCATTAAAATCGGATAAAATTTGTAGGCTCTAGACAATTGGAGTGGATTTTTTGGGAATTTATGTTTACCGCTAATTTTGTGCAGATCACAAATAGTCATTAAAATGTATCGATTAAACTGAGAAAAAAATGCTAATGAATCTATAGCACGCATATTTACATACGTTCAAAAGCAGAAGTCATTAACTGAATGCAAAATGTAGTTCCTTTAAAGCATCACTATTGAACCAAAAAAGTCATTTTTTGATTTAAAAACAGTGCTATAAAATAAACTACATATCACATCACGTTAATAACATCTGCTTTTGAACGTATGTGAATATGTGTGCTATAGATTCAATGGCATTTTTTTCTCAGTGTAATTGCTACATTTTTAATGACTATTTGTTACCGCGTCTGAGAAAAGAGACCTCATGACCAAAAAATTCGATTATTATATTTTGACGGTTTCTTACACTTTAAGGTCTAATGCTTAAATTTTGTCGAAAAGGAGTCCGCGAATTAAAAAGATGTAAAAAAGTATATGATCCGTGGACATTTGTTTTTAAATTCGATGCAGGTTTCTTTCTAGGAGATTTCGAATGTAATTCAATCTTTAATCCTTACAGATTTTTCTCAATAGTTATATTCCAAGTTGGACCTGTATTATCAAAGTTACAATTTCTGTTACAATTCTGAATACAATATCTTTTGAAATTTAAAGTACACTTTATAATTTATGTTTTAAAGATTATAAGTTCAATACCTGCATATTCAATTCTTACGTCCGTAACTTCTTATTAATATACTTAATTTAATTATATATTTTCACGTATGTATTTAGTTTCATATACTGTATTTAATCGGTAATGCATACATCTTTTATTTAAATGATGTATTTCATAATGATATTATATGCAGCACTTTTAATTCTTATTTTCTGTATGTTTTCCATTTGCATTATATTCAATAAATTTTTCTAACAAATATTATAATTGTTATTTTTACGTGTGTTTTAAATTTGCATAATATTCAGTATATTGTTCTAACAAATATTTTTATGTGTGCTTTAAATTTGAATTATATTCAGTATATTTTTCTAACAAATATTATAATTGTTATTTTTACGTGTGTTTCAAATTTGCAATATTCAGTATTTTTTCTAACGAATATTGTAATTTATTATGTGTTTCTTATTACAAATCCAGGAAAGAGTAGTATTTCAAAATAATGTCAAAAGAATAACGATTACGGGAAATTCAATATTGAAGATACAGATTATTATAATGGACACGCACTACTCCTGAAGACCTAAGTCAAACGTTGCGAACTCTATAAAGAGAGTCGAAAAGATGCCAGTGGCGATGAGCTGAAACTACTACGAGATCCACAAAGCATCAAACTAATGAGGAAATCTTTATATAAAAAAGAGGAGCATCTCCGTTTAGAACAGAGAGTAGTTTTTTGGAAATCAATTAGTAGTCAATACAGCATCGTCAATTGAATTCAACGTATATTCTAAAAAGTGAACAACAGTTATTCCCAAGTATTATTTTGAAAGAGCTTCCTTTATAAGTAAACTACAAAAATTCTTTTCATTATTTTTCAACGTACTACATTAAAAAGTAAATTATTTTCCCAAAAGTAATTTTTACTATTTTCAAAAATATTAATTTGAAAATAGAGCAATTCCACGCCATGTGATCATAAGATTTTTGAATGATTTTATCAATATTAAAAATATTGATAAAATTTCTGAATTTGTTCTTTTATATGCATGGAATAAAAATGGATAAAAGTTTTTTCAAAAAAAGCAAATAACTTTTTTTCTTATTGACCGATAACGATGATTTTTTTTGCAAAATACACAAAGTAAGAAATACTTTTAAGAAAAAAAAAGAAAAAAAATTTTTTGTTGCCCGAAAAAAATTTCAAAAAATGTTTTGAATTCAAATTTTGAAAAAAATATATCTGCGATTTCAAAACTTTCTTTGTAGATATTGTCAATAATGTAGAGAATACTTCCTGTTAATTTAATTATGGGAAAGCAATATCTTTACGAGAAAAAAATAAAATGTCCAGCAATTAATTCCAACAATTAATTATTTATTGTTATCTAAAAAAATTCTCAAATTGTAAAATTTTTTATGTGTAATAGTTGTACTGATGATAAAAAAATTATTTATTGAAACATTGTTTAAGCAATTAATTGATGCTATTTTCTTCATAAACTGTAATTAGGGTTAGAAATTTATATTTTTTCTAAATTATGCATTTTTTATAAATAAATCATCTATTGATAAAAAAAAGGATTAATTTAAAAACTGTTTAAACAATGTAGGTACCGTTGTCATTTTTCATAACTTTCATTTGGATTAGAAATTTCTGATTTTTCTAAATACAATCAATTGAAAAGTTAAAAAAAATTGTTTAAACAATAGCTAAATAATTAATTTTTAGTTTTTCTTTATAGTTGAATATTTTAATTACAAAAAATGGACAATATAGTAAAAGTAAATTTCTAACCTTATGTACAGTTTATGACTAAAATAATAATCATTGATTTTAGCAATTAATTGTTTAAACAATGTTTTAATGAATAATTTTTTTTATCACCAGTACACGTAGAAAAATAGTTAGCCGCCGTATCCAGTTAGATAGCTGCTGGAGCGCGATCCAATTAATTGGATGGAGCAACTACTTCTTAGTTGCAAGAAGGCTAGAAACAAAAGGCAGGGCTGCCAGCGTACTTAGAGGTTTAAACTAGTGAAAAAGGTGAGTTTTTAAATAGAAAAACTGAGTAAATAGTGAATTTACAAGTAAAATAGTAAGTAAAAAGTGAGGTTATTTTTGGAATATTTTTGAAAATTTAAAGTAATAATTAACCTGTTATATCAATTTTCTTTCAAATTTTATAAATAATACAGATATTTAATACTTTCATCATCCATTTTTCTTATTTTCACTTTTTCTTAACAAAAACCACAAAATTGAGTGTCAAAATCTGCAATGAAACAATATTAAACTATAAGTATTCCTACACATCACCAAAACTTTCCTAAAAATTTATTAAAGATGTACATACTTGCAAACTTTGAAAAATTTACTTGCAAAGTTTAAAGAAAATTGTGCAAAGATTTAAGAGGATTTTCTGGTTTAGGATTTGAAAAAATCGATTTTTCTTTTTTTGCTTTAAAATGTTACTTACTACTATAAAATTCCCTAAAAATTATCGGTTTTGCGATTTTTTAAAGTAAAATGTTTATGACATATTAAAAAATACATTTAAAAAATCGTTTTTTTAGGTTTGTTACCAAGAACAAATACTTATAAACAGAATCCAGTTTGAATTTTTAATTTATGAGTTACTAGTCATTCGTAAAGTCACTCCCCGAAAAATGGTACCTCTTGGAAGACGCCACCTACATCTGCGAAACGTAACTAAATTTACTTCAAAAAGTTTTTAATATTCTTTCTGCGTAATGTGTTACAATGTCCAAAAAGAATTTTGGGAAAAACTAATACTTTTTTCAAAAAAAGTTTTAAAAAGTATATTTTTGTCTATTCTAAACCAGATTTTTTTTGGGTGAGACTTCGGTCTGGGAGCAGAACCTCCGCGAGAAGCCTTTTTCCGTGCTTCGCTGTGTGAGTTGCAGTCTCAACTCGGGTGGTGGCACTGCAGAGCCACTAGGGAATAGAAAGGTCACTTCTATACTTGTCACTTCGGTGATGAGTCGGGGAACTACTGCGGATCGGTAGACAGCTCATCTGAGTTGTTGGCGCTGGTTGGGCGTATCTCAACCCCGTTATGATCGAAGGCGGTCCGTGTAGTGACATACGCGTATGCGGAGGAACTGCCCGTTAAACCAAATAGGCGATATTCTAAACCAGAAAGTCACCTTAAGGTGGTGTCAAAGTTGATGCGATTTTCCCACTGAAGCTCAATGCAAAAATCCGATCGACTTTGACACCCTTAAGGGTGTCCCATAGTCTCATTGGATTTTTGCATTGAACTTCAATGGGAAAATCACAACATATAAAATACTCATCTTGTGTATTTATGTTAAGAAATGAATTCCTCAAATGTTTAATGTTAAAATATCTTATATTTTCCAAGAAACGGACGATGTAAATTTTTAACCATTTTAGACCTGCATTGTCGGTAAGTGGGATCCCCTTAAATGACCCACTTCAATAAATGTTTATAGTCATATGTTACAACAAATTTAGCTTCAAACTTTCCTAATGATTTAAATTACATTTTCGACAACTCTATTATAAGTGAAAATGTAGGGTGAAACTTTCCTGAAAATTTTATATTTCATGTTTTTTGATATTCTACTTAAGATTGAATAGTATAATAATCACAACCAACAATTAAAGCTAAAAGTAGTTTATAAAAATTTTGTCTAAATTTTTAGTATTGTTACTCATATATTAGTTTAAGAAATATAAGTACATCTCTTTTAGAATTTAAAAAATTTTTAATTTTAACACTAAAAATGTATATTGTGGTTAACAGTTTAAAAACTAACCTATTTCTGACAATAAAAAATATTTCGTTCATTTGAACGTTCAAAACTTGGGGATCATTCTATTATGCGATCATTATGCAAAAAGAGAAAAATTATGCAATCAGTAAAAATTTCGAAACATCAAAATTTGTTAAAGAGACGACATCCGTCTGGAAGAAAGCGAATATTACCAAAATACAATACACACCATTCAAGATCGGATTACTAGATAATATCACCAGTTCATTCAATAGCAGTAATCGTTATTCTTAAAAGTAAGGTTTTTAATTTTAAATTATACTCATTATATTTTTGTCAATACTTTTCTTTCTTGTTGGTTATTAAA
This sequence comes from Leptopilina myrica (nomen nudum), assembly GCA_032872475.1. Taxonomy (NCBI): domain Eukaryota; kingdom Metazoa; phylum Arthropoda; class Insecta; order Hymenoptera; family Figitidae; genus Leptopilina; species Leptopilina myrica (nomen nudum). The sequence continues at coordinate 11,966,329 of CM065462.1, read as the reverse complement.
TTAATTATTCTCTCTCAACATTTAGTAGGCTCATTTGACTTAACCTCATCCCAAATTAGATTCATTCTTGAAAGTAATTTTAAACGAGGAACATTAGGTATATTTAAAAACGTTTCTCGTTTTTGACGTAACACTATATACTCTAAATTCGTCAAAAACTATTCTGTACAACACTCAAATCTTTCATGCTTTTCTAAGTCATCTAGCATCACTTAAATTCCTACTACACTGAACTCTTGCTGTAATGGACTCGAATGTGCTGTGGTCCATTACAGCAAGAGTACCCTTGAAGCAAGGCCATCAAAACATTCAGGGCCGTATGAAGATTTAAAACATAGATTCTAAATTTTTTTTTAAATGCACAAATTTTTAACTAAAAGCAAGTAATTAAGGAATGGAAAGATAGTTCTAGAAAATATATTTTTTTTAAATGACTGAATAGATCATAAAATTTACACACAAAACACAAACAGATTTTTTTATGTCCCTGTTTCCCCACACACCACTTCATCTACAATCTAGTCCATTACTACAAGAGTTCAGTGTAATTTCTGCTTTTTTATTCTAGCTAAATTGAAAAATCTTAGTAATTTTGGTGATTTATCATTAGTAAATTTTAAATTGTCTTTTTTGAAATCAAATTCTATTCTGACTGTGTCCTACAAGTATCTATTTATATTTCACAATTTCTTACCATTATAATTAATCTTTTCGCAAAGTATATCTATATCTGCTTCTTTTACAAATATACGTAAATAACCTATGTCTGTTTTTCACAAATGTTTCATCGCTAAGTAATAATGGAGATTTTAAACAATTTTGTTAGATATTTTTTATTAAGTCCATGTCACAATTTTCTGTTTGATATACTAAATAATTCGATTGACTTCTCTCACAAATTTTATATTCTTCTGTAGTAGTTTCAACAAACACCTCCGGGGCGTAATGGATCACTTTTCTTATATGACTAAGAAAAACCTATTATATATTTAAAAAACCGCTGTTAAGTTATAAATTTTTGTTATAATTTTGGTACTCATTTCATTCGTTTTCGTAAATCTTGTGTTTATTTCATGAACACTTTGCTTCCTCATAGAGATGTTAATAACAATAAAGTATAAATTTAGAATAATTATTCTTAAGTGCTGTAATACTTTTTTCGCTTTATTTAATACTTTCACATAAAAATTTTTTTTTTCACAATTTCAATTTTTTAAAATATCAATAACTTCTTTATTTCTAATCGAAATAGCTTCAAAAATAGGTCAATCGAAGGGTTTTTTTTAATGCTCTACAAGTTGGTGACTATGGTTTTAATGTTATTTCTACATTTTTAAACAAAATTCTCAAAAAAGTCTTATTTTCTTAAAATTTTTTATTTTTAAAAGTTTAATATCTCCGGTGAATATGAACGAAAAATGTTCATTCTGGGCTCAAAAGATGCGTCTAAAAAAACTCTAAAAAATTAGAGAAAAACATTTATAGGTGTTCTAACATTTTTTTAAAGTTATAGGCAAAAAACGTTTTTTTGAAAAATTAAAAATCAAAAAAATAAATAGTTAAACTTTATTAATCTATCTCAAAGTACTCTCATTTTATGTCCGCAGATGAGACCTACAATTTAAAAAAAAATTCAGCCCAAAAGCTCTTTATAATTTGGAGATATTTATGAAAATGTGATGTTTACACACACACACATACGGAATGACATTTTGTAAAAATGTCATTTTTGAACTCCTGAGGTCAAATAACATAAAGATATGTTAAAAAATCGAACCTGAAAAATTTTGGTATTACAATACTTCCTCAGTATGAGGAATCAATATTAATAAAATAACCTTGTCAAGTTTAATTTCTTGTAATTTATATATTTATAAGTACCAATGATAACCCTTTATAAAAAAAACTGGAAAATAGATTTTTTAAATAAATGGATTTTGCATTTCGCTATAACTTTTTAAAATTTGAAAATTGCATGAAAATGTTTAAAGTTTAAATTAAATATGTTCCATTTCCAATATTCTTTGTTATAAATGTATAATAGAAACCAAAATTGTCAATATTAATTAATATTTTATGATCAAAATTATAATTTCATTGCTGATCCAATGCGCCCTGGGTAGTGATCTTTTACGACCCGACCCGAAGCGAAATTGCTCACCTAGCATCTCTCCAAAAACATTGTTCTAGAAAAAAGTATAAGTGATATTAGGGTGTACTTTTTTAATTGAAGGCTGAGATGTTAGGCTAAGTTTTTCACATGATGAAATTTTTATTAAAGCAAGAATGACGAAGTTAAGCAACAAAGAGTGAAAAGTGATCCATTACGCCCCGGTCTCCTCTACTACAGTTTCCTAAGTCTGTCTTGTGAATCGATACGTATACAGTTTTTGTTTGTAAAATGTATGGTCTGCTTTGTCATCGTTCATTTCTTCTCAAATTGTCTTTAGTAAGTAAGTACTTAAATAATTAATTGCATTGTCATTGGACATATCGTTATACGTTGATTCTCTTCTTACATTAATATTATACCATCTTTTGTCATATTTATTTCCTCTATTTGTTAATATCCTATTCGTCGTAATATTCTTGATATCGTGTTGATCCATTGTGATATATTTGTTTCCTTTATTCATTTATATTTCATCATATAGTCCTACTGGAAGATCCTCTTCGTCATAATATTCTTGATACCCTTTTGATTCTTATTGTTATTATTCAGTGCTACTTGAATATATGAGTCGTCATATTATTATCTTATCGGTTTATTTATTTTATTTTGTCATCTTCTTCTATTTTTTCGTTCATGATCCAAATTTCTATTATCTTTGTCGGTCCACATTCTCGTCTTATGATTAACTGTCGGGTTTGTTCTATTTTGTTTCTTTTCAATCGCATTTTATTCGCATTATCATTTTTTGTTTGAGGTATATCTCTTATCCATTGTACTTCTTTAGTATCTGTAATCAATTTTATAATCTTTATTACATTGAATTCATCTTGAATTACTTTATGATTATTTTCTTCTGTATGTGAATCTATTTCCGTATTTTCTTTTTATTAGTTAAACAGATTTTATCTCTCTTGTCTGCACTAGATTGCGGATAAAGTATTTAAGGTCCTAATTTAAAATTTTTTCTAAGTCAATTTAAAAATTTTGATTGTAAAGTAAATTCATTCCAATTAACCCGTTTTCTCTTAATGCAGTTTCATCTTTTGTAACTTAAAAAACTGATTTTTTACTGTAAAGTTTTAAACAAATAGAATATTCGAACATTATGGGATTGTTTCTGATTGTTAAAACATTATGAGGCGCGTATTTTTAAGTTTTTCCCTTTTAACATACTTTCTTTTACAATTGATATATTCGATCTTGTATCAACTACTGTTCCTGATGCTAATCTATCAAATTTTAAAGCCACAATAGGTGTGTCGTGTCTTCTTCGTTCTCTTGGGATCGGTGTAAAGTCGTGCTTAGCTGATTCTTGGATAAAGAAAATTCTTAGCTTATCTGCACTCGGTCTGGTGGTTTGGTGTTGATTGGTCGTGACTGAAAATTTAGTTTTTTCTTGACGTAGTGGTTAACCTTTTAATTTACCTCTACCAACGTCATCTGTATGCTCTAAATGTTTACAATGGTTGCATTTTTCTAAAATTCTCGGTTTACTAAATCTTGCTTTTGGTACTAGGTTTTCATTTCTTGGGCTTCTGGTAAAATTCTCAATTCTTCTTTTATCTTTTATATTAACGTTAATTTCTGAGGCAATATTAAAACATTCATTCAGCGTTTTCGGTTTCCGAAGACGGATTCTGTTTTCAAATTCTTCACGTATATTTTTTAAGAATTTCCTGCCTTGTGAATGTTTTTTGTGGTGTTATATTGATACTATCTATAGACTGCCTGATTTTATCCAGACAATGCATAAATCTTGAGGTGAATGACTCTAAACCTTCATTTTTGCCCATTATACGTAAATTGTAATCCCTTTGAAGTGATTCTAAACTATCTTTTTTCCAAATAAAATTGGTAATCTTAAAAAAAATTGGCAACGGTTTTAACTGCATCTGCTCTAATTGTATTTACTGCTTTTTCTACTAATTTTTGTGCAATTATTGCATGTCGTAATGTTTGTCTTTCATTTCTTTTCGTTTTTCTTTTAGATAATCTTATTAGATGAATGATATTATCTAAACCGCTTCCGTTAAATTCTGGTACTAATTTTATGCTTTTCCCAAAATCATGTTGATCATGTTGATCTGGATCGTAGTTCTGGGTAATCTCGAACTCTGCTTCATAGATTTGGATACCTCTGTAGATCTGGATAACTATGGATATAACTCTGTAGATATGGATAACTCTGGATATCACTCTGTAGATTTTGCTTTTTCTTTACTTTCTCGTTCACTTTGGATAATCACTTTGATTATCTGAAACCAGCTCTGAGTTCTGGATACTCTAAATTTGGATGAACTTCCAAAAAATTTTGAATATTCTAGCGCTGCCACCAATTATGTTGTCGCCGTAAGAAACAACTAATATTATTTTTTATGAGTTGGTTACTCAACTGAGAGCCAACTCCACTTTGTTAATTTGACAAGTAAAAGTACAAAAAACTTAGAGTTAATTAATCCTTCTAATTCTTCACTGAGCCTTATTAGAAGACAATCGTGCTATCACTTTGAGTAGCGACTAATTAATCTGACCACACCTGCTTTTGCTTTAGTTTCAAAGGACTGTGAAGTCGTCTCCACTCTTTACAATACACACATATTTCATACTGTCGGTAATAATAGTAGTCAACATTTTTAAAACAAAATAATCGTTTCGCTTCGAAAAATATTCAATATTTTTTGCATTTGTTCGTTTCTAAAATATAAAACGTAAAAATAAAAATCTGAAGGTAATAATTAATTTTCTGTGAGATGATTAAACATCTTATTAAAAAAACGTTATAATTAAATTAATTAAAATATTAATTGCGGAAATATTTATAATTAATTAAAATAAACTTTATTTTATTCATATTATTTTTTATTTATATTGTCGGGTCAGTCCATTATATTTCACCTGAAGCCGTTGCGGACTATTTTTTAAAAATCTCATAATTTGTAAAAATGATGTTTAATATCCGTAGATTTCATTTTTGAGAATTATTTTATAAAATTTTTTGATTTAAACATAGAATTTGAATTTTTAAGTTGAGTTGCACAGAAAAAAGGTTAGATTGACAGTTATAAAAATTTAATAAAGAAACATGGAAATAATTTAGATCATACAAATTTCTTGATTGATATTTGTTAAAAATGAGCTAATTTACTTGTATAAATAGATTATTATGTAAACAAACCCAAATTAGTAGATAAAAATTGATTTCAAAACTTAACTATAAAATGTCAAAAGTCACTACATTTTATTTACACTTTTCTAAAAAGTATATAAATATTTAAAAATTTATTACTATTTAATGTAAAGTATTTTTAATGTACTTTTATAATATGTGCTAACTTTTTAATTTTATAATATAGAAATATAAAAAATTTTACCTTTAATATTGAGTGTTTCATGATTTTCAATGATTTTAATCACTTATTTCTTCCCAGGCGGTTAATCAAAAAATCCAATTTTTGTCTGAATATTTAAGTTTGGCCTTCTTTTTCATTCTATTAAATTTTCGTGATGGAGAACGAACTATTTTTCAGTTTAAATTTAGTTTAAAAAATCTGCTGAAAAACGCATTTTTTTGGTTAAAATGCAAGTATTTTTATAACACTGAAGTTGGCTATCTCAATAGTCTTGCAAAAATCTACTTGTATTTAACCAAAAAATGCGTTTTTTCAGCAGATTTTTAAAACTAAATTTAAACTTAAAAGTAGTTCGTTCTCCATCACGAAAATTTAATAGAATGAAAAAGAAGGCCAAACTTAAATATTCAGACAAAAATTGGATTTTTTGATTAACCGCCTGGGAAGAAATAAGTGATTAAAATCATTGAAAATCATGAAACACTCAATATTAAAGGTAAAATTTTTTATATTTCTATATTATAAAATTAAAAAGTTAGCACATATTATAAAAGTACATTAAAAATACTTTACATTAAATAGTAATAAATTTTTAAATATTTATATACTTTTTAGAAAAGTGTAAATAAAATGTAGTGACTTTTGACATTTTATAGTTAAGTTTTGAAATCAATTTTTATCTACTAATTTGGGTTTGTTTACATAATAATCTATTTATACAAGTAAATTAGCTCATTTTTAACAAATATCAATCAAGAAATTTGTATGATCTAAATTATTTTAATGCTTCTTTATTAAATTTTTATAACTGTCAATCTAACCTTTTTTCTGTGCAACTCAACTTAAAAATTCAAATTCTATGTTTAAATCAAAAAATTTTATAAAATAATTCTCAAAAATGAAATCTACGGATATTAAACATCATTATTACAAATTATGAGATTTTTTAAAAAATAGGCCGCAACGGCTTCAGGTGAAATATAATGGACTGACCCTGTCATTTTCTAATAGCACAAAAAAACTTAGACTTCGAAAAAAAATTGTTAAACTATAATGCAGAAACTTTATTTTTACGTTTTATATTTTAAAAACGAACAAATGCAAGAAATATTAAATATTTTTCGACGCGAAACGATTATTTTCTTTTGAAAATGTTAACTACTATTACCGTTAAAAATAATTGTTTTGAAGCAAAATAATTATTGTAAATGTATTTTTATTAAAAAGTTATAAATAAAATATTAAATGTAGTTAATATTAAATTTATAAGAAGCTGGTTATAACAGTTGATGATTTTTAACAGTTTCTTTATATTGTTGCCTTCTAGGGACCTAGATGAGTGTGTATTCCAAATTACAAGTAAATTCCTTAATATTTGTTAAAGATATGACAATTTATGTTTTAAGTTTCGATGAATTTTTACGATTAAAATTTTCCATTTTTTGTCATTATTATCTAAAATATTTATCTGACGAAAAAAATCAAAGGAAAAAAAGATGCGCCTTTTCATTTCCTATAAAGTAGTGCCTTTTGAGAATCGTAATTTTGAATTTAAATTTACATCACTTTTTTATACTTCTGACTGGCTCTTCAGCGTGCAGCCGAGCGCTCGGCGAGTTCGTCTTTTCAGTCGTTCAAATGTTAAACAGTCAAAACAATTAAAATGCATTATCTTTCAAACGGAAACAGCTAGAGTATTGCAATTTTAACTATGAAATAATAGTCTTAATAAATGTCCGTAGTTATGTGACATTCTGTTTATTTTTATCGTCTGCATAATGTAAACTGTCTTCTGCCTCTACATTTGTAAATTTTTATGTAAAAGAAAATTTCAACTTTTAAGTATATTTTTTAATTTTATTCTCATCAAAATTTATTTTGATTCTTATTGAGGTCCTCTGAAGATGTACCTAAATGTATTTGCTACATATTTTTTGTATTTCTTGTTAAAGCAAAAAACGCACCCTGGGACTAAATGTTAATTAATAGGTGCTCTTAAAATTTGATAAGGGTATTTTGCTTTGTTTGAAAAATAATAATAATTTATTATTATTTATTATTTATTATTTGCAATAAAAAATAATAATTTTGAAGAATTATTACATGAAAAGGTTCATCATAGGGAACTTAATCAACCTTAGACATCTAAAAACTTAATTACACATCTTCTTTAAACCATTATCTATCAGTATTTATATACTGATAGATAATAATTGTTTTAATTTCAATTCTACTTAAGTTACATCAAGTCATTAAGTCTCTAGTTTATAAAATAAATTTATCTTACCGAATGTAGTCGATAGTCTTTCTCAGAATTGCAGATTTATTAAGTTTTGCATCGACTCCCACAACAATGTTTTTCAATTCCACTATTTTGTCATTAATCGAAGTTCTGTACCTCCGTTCAATAGCATTATGTGCACTGCGCTTTACTTCTTTAACACGAGGCATTCCACTGTTTGTTGTGGAATTTAGACGATTTATTTGGACTTTATCTGTATCTAACATAACAGGAATTCCTGAAAAATATATAAATATTTTTAGATCGTTTGTCTTTAAGAAGAAAATCGACTGCTACCGTTCATAAAGAAAACGAAATCTGACATTCTTATTTTCGAAATTTAAAAAAAAGTGAACAATTGTATACAGTTAATGCAATAAATGATAAACCCATTAACGCAAAAATGAACGAAAAATTACCATTGGTTTTAATCATACCTGTTTTGTATGTATTACATTTTTTTAATATCAAAAATTGACAATTTAACGCTCAGGAAGAGAAAAAACTCACCTGTTGTAAGTACAGTGCCATTAGTTGTATTAACGAGTGTATGCAACTGATGAGGTACCGAAGCAGATGTAACAGTTTGAGTTCCTCCAGAATATATAACAGATTCTGATTTTATCAAATTCGAAGGTAAAATCAGATGGCTGCGTTGCGTTGGAACTGATGTTAATGTAACGACTGGAGTTGAAACATTCAAATTAATACTGTGCGGAACATTATAATGAGAACTGTATAAAGTTTGTGCTGTATGCACATTTTGTTGCTTCAGTTGTAATGGAATAGTTTCTGTAAATTGTAGTTTTTCAGCGGAAACCAAATTTGTCGAATTCGATGGTTTACCATTCTTTTTGTCATTAAATATAGTTGTATTTTCAATATTCAAAAAATTCAAATCATCAGTAACCATTGGTTCTGATTTGTCCATTTCAGTGAGAAGAACTTCATCACTGAATAGATTCTCATTTTTGAGTAACTCATTTTCACAATTTGTAAAGAGATCTGTAAATGTAAACAAGATAAATTTTAAATGACGTAAATTGAATTTAACACAAAATAAAACTTAAAAACAAATAACATTCTGTTTTCCTTATAAAATAAACACAATTATCCATATTTTGCATTAAAAAAATTAGCTTTTCAATATTAATTTATAATTATAACTATTTTTATGTTCTGGAATGTTAAATTAAGAGGACATTCCAGTTCAAAACAGAAAAAATAAGGCTTTTTTAGTATATATTATTAAAATAACTATGACATTTCTTTATAAAATTTCTTTTACATGTAATAAATAATTTATTTAACCCTTTCGCTGTTTGGAAAAATATTCATTTTAGTGCCCCAAAATGTCCATCAAAATCTTTTAAATTGTTATATTATTTAAAAATAATAAACAATTATTTATTTATTACTTTTTCTAGTATCATTAATACCTATAGTATGTGAATAATGATATGAAAGAATTTATTTTATAATTTAAACAACAAATTTCTATTTTTTGCTAAAACTTTCACGACCCAACGTTGGGTCGTTAACAGTCTGGGCTATCTTTTTTCACGACCCAACGTTGGGTCGTTAACAGGCAACGGGTTAAGAATTTGTAAAAAAATTTTTTTTTATTTTTACTACGAAATGGTGGCAATATACGCCATTTTCGAAAATGCCCATTTTCGGTGATAAGATCGATTCCAAACTTTCTAAAGCAGATAAAGACAAAAAAATCATATTCTCTTCGTTAGATATCTCTTTAGGTGTGGAACCTCAAAAAAGTAGAATTTTCGTCCCCCCATTTTTTTAAAGTACTTTTTCCCCAAAATATGTAAAAAAACAGGTGTTTTTATTCAGAATTTCACTTATAAAAGAAGGGAGTTGGGAATTTTCTAGTTTTTGGAGGTTCCACTTATAGTGGAAACTAAACTTTAAATTTTAACATTACAAAATTATGTAAAGATAAATAATGTTTCGTAGATTATGGATACATTTTTTTAAATTTATACTCAACAAAATATCAATGAAAAGTTAATGCAAATATTGAGTTTCACGTTAGAGACACGTGAAATGGTCCCTTTCAGGAGAATCACCCATGTAAAGGAACAAATTCAGAAAGTATATTTAATATTGCTAAAATCATTTAAAATTCTTATGATCACATGGCGTGAAATAGCTCTTTCTCAAGATTTTAATCCTCGACGCCTTTGCGAAATAGTTTTATGATAGCTTGCACCTTATTGCTTTAATCACTCAGAGAAAAAGTTTATTTCACTTAACCAAACTGTTTAATTAACCTATTTTATTTGTTACGATAAAACAATTTCTTTGATTTAAATAAAAATTTGGTTCATTTTAGGGAACGTTCATAAACCACGTAGCACGTCTAGGGGGAGGGGGGGTCAAGCAATTGTCTACCATAAGAGGAAAAAATGGCGCTAATACATGTAATTGCGTCCACGTGGGGGGAGGGGGGGGGGTTAAAATTTCCAAAAAATTGGTCTACGTAGTTTATGAACGTTCCCTTAATAAATACGTAAAATTTGTTTGGTTCTTCGAAATAAATTTTTTATTTGAAGGTGTTGTTTGATTTTAAAAAATTAGTGTTTTGAATAGACAATATTGTTTAGTTAAATACAATTTGTTTGATACAACATACAAATTTGTTTGATTCAACCAAATCATTTTATTTGAGTCAAACAAAAATATTTGCTTGTCTAAAAAAGTACGTGTGTGAATTTAAAAATAGCGGTCTGGAAAAATCTGCGTTCGCGTCAAATTCATTGTGTTCATTATAAGAATTACTTCATATTTCATTTGTATACCATTGTGAGAAGACAATTTTCAATAAGTTCTTGTGAAGCTTTCAGTTGGTTGTTTTGATTAAACTTTTTTCAGAGTGTATCGGAACCTGCACAGGAACCCTGTCCCAAAATCCCGTACGGGATCCTGTATGGAATCCTGCACAGGACCTGTACAGGATCCCGAGAGGATCCTTTAAGGATCCTGTACGGGGATTTTAAGCTGGGAACCCCCTACCCCTACGTTTTTGGGGTCGCTGAAACCGAATATGAACATGAAAAATTTTTGTGCTTGCCCATTTTCCCGCTACCACCCCCTCTTACCCAGTCACCGGGGTTGCAATTTCAGATACAAGAAAAAGTCGAGTAGGATGTCTATTCCTACGTTTTTTGGGTCGCTGAATCCGAAAAAGTCATCTAAAAACAAATACTTCCCTCCCTTAACCCCTTAAAACCCCCTTAATACCTCCTACGAGGGGGTTGGAATTTTAATTTTGACGAAAACTTGAGTAGGGTGTCTATTCCTGTTTTTTGGGTCGCTGAATCCGAAAAAGTCATCTAAAAACAAATACTGCCCTTCCTTAACCACCTACAACTCCCTTAGTACTCCCTGGGAGGGGGTTCGAATTACAATTTTTACGAAAAGTCGACCCATAATTACACAAATACGCACCTATAAAATCTAAAAGATATTCATTTTACTACATTTAGCGTAACCCAGGAACAACGGTGTGGACGTGGTAGTTTTTAGTTTTTTCTGTTTGAGCACCCCAAAAAACATAGGATTAGACACAATACTCGACTTTTTGTAAAAATTTCAATTCCAACCCCCTCCCAGGGAATATTAAGGCGGTTGTAGGGGATTAAGGGAGGGAAGGATTTATTTTTTGTGGTGTTTTTCGGTTTTAGCGACCAAAAAACATAGAACTAGATACCCTACTCGACTGTTCATCAAAATTACAATTCAAACCCCCTCCCAGGAGGTATTCAGGGGTTGTAAGGAGTTAAGTGAGGGAAGTATTTGTTTTTAGATGGCTTTTTCGGATTTAGCGACCCAAAAAACATAGGAATAGACACCCTACTCAACTTTTCGTCAAAATTAAAATTCCAACCCCCTCCTAGGAGGTATTAAGGGGGTTTTAGGGGGTTAAGTGAGGGAAGTATTTGTTTTTAGATGACATGTAATTTTACATTCTTCTTTTACCTACATGTCATAAACGTTCTAATAATGGCCCTTAATTTATGTCAAAATTTTTGTCAGATTTGATTTATTGCTAAAGCTGCAAGTAAAAAGGGTCGTATTAATGCCTTTGATGATACTGCAAAATCTATGCCAAATTTAACCATTTTTTTACCTTTAGGTAGAAAGAAGTATCTATAAGTGCACCATAAGATCATAATCATGTCCGTAAAGTAAAATTCTTTTTAAGTGCTTTCTTTTAGTATCGCCTGATATAATTTACTCTAACTTATTACCATGCATTCATATTAAGAGAACATGATTTGAAAATTAAAATTAAAATAAATATAAGAATTAGTTAGGGGGAAATCGTCAGTTATTATATAAAAACATTTCGCCGCCGCGCCGCAGAGTAAGGATTTCTAAGCGCTCCCTATAGTAAGGGCCGTCAAAACTTATGTCAAAATTGACCTATATTTTTACCTATAGGTCAAAAAGAGGATAAATAACGGCCTCACATTACATCAAAATCTATGCCTAATTTGACCTATTTTTTGACCTATAGGTCCAAAACATAAGTCAAAACTTATATCAAAATTGACCAATATTTTTACCTATAGGTCCAAAACATAAGTCAAAACTTATGTCAAAATTGACCTATATTTTTACCTATAGGTCAAAAAGAGGATAAATAACGGTCTCACATTACATCAAAATCTATGCCTAATTTGACCTATTTTTTGACCTATAGGTCCAAAATATAAGTCAAAACTTATGTCAAAATTGACCTATTTTTTTACCTATAGGTCAAAAAGAGGATAAATAACGGCATCACATTACATCAAAATCCATGTTTAATTTGATCTTTTTTTTTACCTATATGTCAAACAGTGGTCCCTGTGTATGTCCTTATATTATGTCAAAATACATGTTTAATTTTACCTATTTTTTGAGCTACAGGTTTTAAAAGAAACCTTAATGTGGGCCATCACATTACGTAAAAATTTGATAAATTTTGATTTTGATTTTTGACGGAATTCCGATACCATTACAATTTTCAGAATCCAGATCAGAATTCTGACAGAATTCATATAGGAATTCCAATCAAAATTCAGATCGGAATTCTTTTAGGAATTCCAATGAAAATTCCGATTACGGATGGAATTCCGATTCCATCGGAATTTTCAGAATCCAGATCAGAATTCTGACAGAATTCTTATAGGAATTCCAATCGAAATTCCTATTTATGAAGGAATTTAGATTCCATTAGAGTTCTGACAAAAGTCTTATAGGAAATCTTATAAAAATTCAAATCGGAATTCCAACAGAATTATTTTAGGAATTCCAATCAAAATTCCAATTTCTGATGGAATTCCGATCCCATCGGAATTTCCGAGTGTAGGTAAAATTCCCTGTATAAGACGTCGAATTTGCACCGAATTTAGTCAGATTGTTGTTGTGTATAAAAATTTATGAAATTTTAGTTGATACGAAATATTTCATATATTATTTTAGTTTCGTATTGACACGAAACTAAATTCAGTTTGTTAATTTAGTTTCGTGTCGACTCAGAAACTGAAACGAAACTAAACTTTGGAGACGGTCCCTGCTATAAATAGAAGTCAATATAAAATTAGGGGGTTGGGGCGCGAAGCATTTTGTATACTAGTTTTCGTTAAACACACTATGTGTTTTTAGTAAATTGACTACTAAAGTGGGGAAAACTGCGACGGTGTCAATATTTCGTAGTCTGACTATTAAAACCCAGAAAGAGAGTTTGAAAATTTAGTAGTCAGTTAATCAAAGTCTAAAATTCATGATTTCACTAAAAAATATTGTCGAATGTCAGTGTCAGGCACATATATAGAATGTCGCATACTAATGAGTAAGGTGGAAATCTATTTTACCTATGTCGATTGATAACTTAATTTTATCGCAACCTAATCAATCTAATCACCTAATATACAGATAAAGTAACGCACACTTTAATCGACTGAACGCATATACAATTTATATTGAGAAAATAAGTCAGTGTTCGTATATACTAATCCGGCATTTGTATTTCCACTTGGGAGAAAATTTGTATGCGTTACCTAAATGCTGTTTTGAACAATATTTGTTTGTTAAACAAATTTGATAAAATTAGTTAATTACTTAAAATTAATAAGGTCAATTTTTGAAATGAACATAATTAATTTTAATCCAAACGGGATATTTGTAATAAATTATAAAGACGAATCGATTGGTATATATAAAGTATAAATTGTATGAGAGTTTATAGAGTTAATGACAATTAAAGCAGAAAAATTACCTTTTCTTATCAAAAATTAAGTTCTTTCATCACAAATTATATTCCAGTACAATAAAATTTTACTCATTTTAATGAGTATTAATGAATTTTAAATTCGCATTTTTATTAGAAATTTAGTTCCTTCTTAAAAATCATGTTGCCTTATAATAAAATTTTACTCTTAACTTAAAAACAAACTAAAAATCTTCATTTCATCAAGACGAATCGATTGATGTATAAAAAGAATATATTTTATTAGCATTAATAGAATTAAATAAAATGAAAAAATTCACTCTAAAGCAAATTTTTTGCTTATCGTAAAGAGGAAGCAAAATGTTCATGTAATGAACATCTTAATTCACAACTTGTTATTTAATTATTTAATTAACCCTCCACCCGTCGCATCTTTTTTTGTAACGCGATCCGTCGCAGGTGAGGAAACTTCTCACCCATCGTAAATTAATCAAAAATTGTTATGAAATGCCAAATTTTTTTTGGAATGATCATTATAATTTCCAAACAACCTATTGCAAGTAAAATTAACTTTCATTTTCTGTTAATTATTTAAATAAAAAATTAATAACAAATGAAATCGAGTATACGCGGTCAGTCGCACGGTGAGAAGTTTCCTCACTTTGCGTCAAATATTCTTGACATTTGCTGCTTAAAAATTCAATTACAAAAAAACTAAAATAAATAAAAACACAAAAATTGTTTTAAAATAAAGAAGAAGAGTTTTGTGAAAGGTACTGAGAATATAAAATTATATTTTTTTGTATTTTAAAAGTTATAAATAAAAAAAATGGGTGAGGAAACTTCTCACCATGCGATGGATGGAGGGTTAAATTAAATAATATTATTTAAATAATTTAATTTAATTATTAATTTTTTTATTATCAGAAAACATATTAATACGTCATTTACAATTATTTTTCATTAATTAAAAATAATTATATAAATATTAAGAAATTTAGGAAATTCCTCTTAAATATAATTCAAATATTTAAAAAATTTGAATTTAATTAAAAAACAATTACAATGAGAAAAATATTAATTGTCAATATCTGTGACTGATATATATATATATATATATATATATATATATATATAAACGTCTTGTTCAAATTTAAAAGACTTGTTCAAACATAACCTTACATTTGTAGATTATACTTTTTGACATCTGAAACATTAGGCAATAACACAATGATGATAAACATTAGCATCTTTTTTCTAATATTTAGTATTTTAAGATTTTTATTATCCACTTTTCTTCGTATAACACAGGTTTACAAATTAAAAACTTTTTTTTGCCAATCGAACAAAACATTTTTTTCTCGAATAGTAGGTGTTTTTTGAGTAAGAAAATCATAGTTTTAATTGTTTTCCCTCGTGCAGAAGCTACAGAAAAACTGCACGAAGGAAAACAAGTAAAACTATGATTTTCTTACTCAAAAACACCTACTATTCGAGAAAAAAATGTTTTGTTCAATTGACAATTTTACTGTTAACCAGTGTAATTAATTATTAATTTATTGAAAAAGAATCAGGTGGATTGACGGCGGCCATTTAACTCGAACACATGTTTATGAGGTTGAGTGTTTATGTGTGACTACACGAACAGCGGTGCTCGTTTGTTTGTTCAAAATGAAACTAGAATATTTAAGGTCATGTTATTTAGTGGGAAGTTTTTCCATAGTAAATTAAATGGGGCACGTGACCACTGAATAACATAACCATAAGATTTATTTTGACATAACTTTTTAAAAAATTGGATATAACGTGTTTTGAGATACTTAAAAGTTTATCTTTCAAACTTAATTTTTTTCATAAATAATATTATTTTGTAAAAGGAATGTTTTACTATCGTAAAGTTAAGAATTTTTTCTTTTAAATACACTAATAGTAAATGAGTCAGAATTCCTGAAAGAAGCCACCCTAAACCTTTTAATTTTTTTTTTCGTACTAATGTGGTTATTTTAATAGTATTTGATATAAGAAATCATACTACCAAAGGATTTTGCAAAAAAAAAATTTTTGTTAATGTTATTAACTATTGAAAATTTTGAACGTATTTAAACGAAAAATGGATTTCTCAAAAACTTATTGATCGATTTTAATTTTTCAAGTTGCATTTTATTTGTCTTGAAATGAAGTATAACTGACAATATTTTCAGATAAAAGTATTTAATTTTAGTGCAAAATGCAATTGTTTATTTATAAACAATTAAAAATAAATAGTGTTCTGGATGATATTTTAAGTTGAAAAAATTATTTAAATGTTCTTAATAAACCACTAAAAAATATCTCGTTGAACAAAAATGGCACGAAGTTTTAAATTGCTTAATTTTAAGCATTTGTGACGCGGTGCAGTGCGCGACTCTGGTCCTTATTGAGCGTTCGCGCGCGTGTTTTTGTTTCTGATCGCTGAAACGACTGCGCTTCTCAAACACTACATCTATGTTGGAAATAAATTTATTTTAACGTAATTTTTACATTTAATTTTTTTTAATGGAACATTTAATTAATTCTTTTTGTTGAATGGTAATTACAGATGTGTTGCATAATATATGTTAAAATATAGAATTGTTGAATTTTCTTTGAAATTAAAAAAAAAATAATGGGCGAACTAGAGTTACAATTTCTAAAGAAGAAAATAGTTTACATTTGGAATTAGGGTTAGTTGGGGTAAATCGGAACAGTAGTTATTGTAGATAAATAAAATTTTTTTTAAATAAATACGGCCTTAAACCTTGTACCTTAGATCACCCCCAACAGGTTCTAAGTATTTTCCCATTTTCAGTTTGTCAATTAGCAGCAGTATATACAAAAATATTTCCTATTGCATAAAAAATTGAAAATCAAAGAAGACTTTCACTTTTTTTATTCGCATTTGAAAAAAATAAGCTAAAAATTCATATAAAAATTTATAATTATCTCTTATTAATAGTAGAACAAAAAACAACTTTGATTTTTTCGGTTTTAAAATTTTTCTTAAAAATAGGAGCCTGTTTCTATTTTCCCCTTAAAACTGGAAATTTGGGGTAAATCGGAACAGCTGAAATTTCAATAATATTTCTGATAATATAAATGAAAAATTTATTTTTATCAAACTACAACACTATTTTCAGCATTAAAAAATGCATTAAAAATAGTATTCATGTATAATCGCATCGGTACATAGTATTTAAAAACATAATTGTATAATGTGTTGGAATTTTTGGTATGGAATACTTTTAAACTTATATAACGCATTATTATTTCTTATTTTGAATTATTTTATGACTAATACCATTTTTTATCTAATTCTTTATATCTCTTAACATTTCCAGACTTGAAATTGATTTTTTCTTAAATTTCATAAGAAATAATCAACTGTTCCTATTTACCCCTAAATTTTAGCAAAGTTGAAAAATTTAGGGGTAAATAGGAACAGTTGATAATTACGATTCAATGATAACCATATTTTTTACTACTCCATAAAATTGTTCCACGGAAGTGAAATAACAACTCAAAACACAAAAAACCGAAAGTATTCCGATTTAAAAGAAAAAACTTATGTTTTTGGTGAAACATAGCAAATCTGTTCCGATTTACCCCAACTGACCCTAAATTATAACAATAATATTCTAGTTATTTCTACTAATTTATTAGTAAAATTTACTAATTAAAAAGTAAAATTAGTAAACATTTTTACCGTGATGAATATTCTGATTCATTCCAAAAAATTTTTTTATATATTAAATTCTATGTGAAATTTTATTTTGTTTATTAATTCCAAAGCAAAAAGTCAAATGATCAAGCATTTTTACTAATTAAAATTAAGAAAGTTTAAAGAATTTTTGTGATAATACTGAATAAAGTAAACAACTTTTTTGGTTACTAAATAAGCGACTATTATTTTTGCGCCTTAAGGCGGTGTCAAAGTCGATGCGATTTTCCCATTGAAGCTCAATGTAAAAATCCAATCGACTATGGGACCCCCTTAAAGTCGATTCGAGGCCTGTTTTTATGATTTTAATCGATTGATTAGAATTCGTAATTTATCGGAGAGAATAAATGCTAAACTATTCATTTTATTATTTTATACTGCACTGCACCGCGGCACAAATGCTTAAAATTAAGCAATTTAAAACTTCGTGCCATTTTTGTTCAACGAGATATTTTTTAGTGGTTTATTAAGAACATTTAAATAATTTTTTCAACTTAAAATATCATCCAGAACACTATTTATTTTTAATTGTTTATAAATAAACAATTGCATTTTGCACTAAAATTAAATACTTTTATTTCAAAATATTGTCAGTTATACTTCATTTCAAGACAAATAAAATGCAACTTGAAAAATTAAAATCGATCAATAAGTTTTTGAGAAATCCATTTTTCGTTTAAATACGTTCAAAATTTTCAATAGTTAATAACATTAACAAAATTTTTTTTTTGCAAAATCCTTTGGTAGTATGATTTCTTATATAAAATACTACAGTAGAACCTCGGTTATCCGAGCCTCGATTATCCGAGATTCCGGATTATCCGAGACACTAAACATGCTCAGATAATGCGGAATAACTCGGATAAAACGGATCGAGCGACTAAATTTGGAAAGTAAATTTTACAAAACCACTGTTTGTGATCATTCCATTTAAAATTTCGTCCATTTTTGTCATTTAATATTATTCTAACACTTTAAACACTTGAAAAATAATTTAAAATTTTGAAATTTTCATAGGTTCCGTGATATCCGAGTTTTCGATTATCCGAGGTACCTCTTCCCCACATTACCTCGGATAATCGAGGTTCTACTGTATTAAAATAACCACATTAGTACGAAAAAAAAATTAAAAGGTTTTGGGTGGCTCCTTTCAGGAATTCTGTCTCAAATAAAGATTGGATTCAATAAATAGGAGAAATAATTATTTGAAAATTGCCTTACAATAGATGCAGAAACGCCATATATTTCTCGTCACTGGCCAAATTATGAAACCACCTTATTCTGCCAATTTACTGGTCATATAGACATGGTCTTATTATAAATT
Organism: Leptopilina myrica (nomen nudum); assembly: GCA_032872475.1. NCBI lineage: Eukaryota > Metazoa > Arthropoda > Insecta > Hymenoptera > Figitidae > Leptopilina > Leptopilina myrica (nomen nudum). The sequence continues at coordinate 11,947,227 of CM065462.1, read as the reverse complement.
ATCATAAAGTAAACACAAAACTTACCATAAAATCCATTTAGTTCATTTAAATCAAGACTGTCATTGTTAGACAAATTTGAAAAATCATTTTCTGATGTTGACGTAAAATCCTCTGACTCAGTCATTTTGATTATTTACTTTTTGTTTATTTCAAATAAAGGATTTTCAAAATAAACATTTACGTCATTGAATAAAAATTATAGATTAATATTGTAACAGAGAATTTTGCTCCTTAAGAAGCAAAATATAGTATACTACAATATTTATTAAATACATAAATTAAAACAGCAACTTCCACTTTTTAAACATGATGATCTTTTTTGTTTAATATATAATACAATAATTGATAGTTCAAAACACCACGACGTCCAATGAAACAATCATATAAAATCACGCCACATTACGTCATTATTGCTCATATAAGAGATGGTCTACAATAAATTCTCCAATCGATGTAGGGATTTTTGGTATGTTTGAAGCAGGGAGTATAGACTTAAGCCCAACAACTTTTTTTTCATTGAAGGCAAACGCAGAATAGAATCTTTAACCGGAACCGCAATCGTAAGCGTAACGGTAAGAATGTGTTAAAGAAGGATAGGTATATTGTTTATCCTTCTTTAACTCTTTCTTACGGTCACGCTTACGATTGCGGTTACGGTTAAAGATTCTATTCTGCGTTGGCCTATATATAGAGATCTGGGGCCGTATTCTCGAAAGCCTTCGACAATTCTCGTATGCGTAAAATGTCGAATGATTAATCGCATGCGACTTCAAAAGTATATTCTCAACGACCATTCTAGATAGGTTGTTCGGAAATTTCCGTGTGCGACATTTATACAGCGTTGCCGTCGTTTCCAAATACTTATATACCAATAAGAATTAAGGTAGAAGAGAATTTGTAATATAGAAAAAACACAAAGAAGAATAAAATATGAATATTAATTTTTCTATTTTAAAAAAGTTGCATTTTTACAATTTCATAACATTTCAATGTTTAAGGAATTTAATTAACAATTTTAATACTCAGATTTTTGAAGAACTTTAAAAATTAAAATTCTTCTAAAATTAGTTAAATTTGTCAATACCTACAAATGATTGCAGAATATATTAAATTAATTATTTAAAAAAATTTTTTTTGTTAGTTAATAAATTCATTGGGAAGATGCGTACTTAAATTTTTTATGTTAGTAGTGTGCAACAATGCGGTCAATTAATTATGTGAAATTGTTTTAATAGTACTTATTTGTACTATTGAGCGATGATCATGCCCGTGTTTACATTAAAATAATTAAATAAAGAGTAATAAAATTCTTCTTACAAAATTCAATTAATTTCAAATTTTTTTTAAATAACGTAAAATCTTATGGGAAAAAATAATTATTATTTAAAAAAAAAAGTTACTGATGTTTTCGAATAACTTTAAAATTAAATTAGTTAATAAATAAATGTAACTGAACATTTTTTTAAGTAATGTTTTTTCTTTATTTTCTAAAAATTTCAGTTTTAATTAAAATTTGTACCTAATAGACAAATGGACTTTATATAAACCTTTTCCTCTGGATCTATGAAAAATTTTCAATTTTATTAAAGCAGCTGCAATATTAAGAAATAGAAATAATGCAAATTATTTCCTTATGAAAATTAAGAATTTTCTACAAAAATGAAACAGGAATATAGAATCAAGAAAATACCTGCATATTTTCAATTTGTCAAACAATATAAAAACAAAAACCAAAGCATATACATAAAAACTAACTTAAAAGTGTTAACAGATAGCTGCTAAGAATAATAATAAATAATTAATAATAATTGAAAATTTATATTATATATTTTATTTACAAAAATAACAAAAACATTTTAATTTTTTATTATAAATGATACTTATTAAAATCGCCTTAAAAAATAATTTGAAAAATTGTTACATAAACTTTTATTTCATTATAAGATTACGTTAAATTTTTAAATTATACATTTTGGTTATATTGTATAGTTTTTCTAACTTTAGCATACGGTTTATGCACACTAATACTACTTTGTATTATATACGTTTATTATAAATATGACACACAGTTTTATTTCTCACTACACTGTAAAAAATTTTAGGTGAAATTTACACCGTCGCACGAGAGCAATAAAAGGACCCTCGTCGCACGATGTGAAATCACCCTGGGGCCGTATTCTCGAAAGCCTTCGACAATTCTCGTATGCGTAAAATGTCGAATGGTTAATGTCGCATGCGACTTCAAAAGTATATTCTCGACGACCATTCGAGATAGGTTGTTCGGAAATTTCCGTGTGCGACATTCATACAGCGTTGCCGTCGTTTCCAAATACTTATATACCAATAAGAATTAAGGTAGAAGAGAATTTGACATATAGAAAAAACGCAAAGAAAAATTAAATATGAATATTAATTTTTCTATTTTAAAAAAGTTGCATTTTTACAATTTCATAACATTTCAATGTTTAAGGAATTTAATTAACAATTTTAATACTCAGATTTTTGAAGAACTTTAAAAATTAAAATTCTTCTAAAATTAGTTAAATTTGTCAATACATATAAATGATTGCAGAATATATTAAATTAATTATTTAAAAATTTTTTTAGTGTCAGTTAATAAATTCATTGGGAAGATGCGTACTTAAATTTTTTTGTTAGTAGTGTGCAACAATGCGGTCAATTAATTATGTGAAATTGTTTTAATAGTACTTATTTGTACTATTGAGCGATGATCATGCCCGTTCACTTTAAAATAATTAAATAAAGAGTAATAAAATTCTTCTTACAAAATTCAATTAATTTCACATTTTTTTTTAAATAACGTAAAATCTTATGGGAAAAAATAATTATTATTTAAAAAAAAAGTTACTGATGTTTTCGAATAACTTTAAAATTAAATTAGTTAATAAATAAATGTAATTGAACATTTTTTTAAGTAATATTTTTTCCTTATTTTCTAAAAATTTCAGTTTTAATTAAAATTTGTACCTAATAGACAAATGGACTTTATATAAACCTTTTTCCCTGGATCTATGAAAAATTTTCAATTTTATTAAAGCAGTTGCAATACTAAGAAATAGAAATAATGCAAATTATTTCCTTATGAAAATTAAGAATTTTCTACAAAAATGAAACAGGAATATACAATCAAGAAAATACCTGCATATTTTTAATTTGTCAAACAATATAAAAACAAAAACCAAAGCATATACATAAAAACTAACTTAAAAGTGTTAACAGATAGCTGCTAAAAATAATAAATAATTAATAATAATTGAAAATTTATATTATATATTATATTTACAAAAATAACAAAAACATTTTAATTTTTTATTATAAATGATACTTATTAAAATCAGCTTAAAAGATAATTTGAAAAATTGTTACATAATCTTTCATTTCACTATAAGATTACGTTAAATTTTTAAATCCTACATTTTGGTTATATTGTACAGTTTTTCTTACTTTAGCATACGGTTTATGCACACTAATACTACTTTGTATTATATACGTTTATTATCAATATGACACACAACCTTATTTCTCACTAGCATTTCGTATGCGACTTTGCATCTCGAGTGGTCACTACCCACTCGAGATGAACCATTCGAAAATTGTCGCACACGACATGAAATCTCGCATGCGACACGCGTTCGAGAATAAGTTTTTCGATCTCGCATGGTCTGTCGCATGCGACATCTAGGGTCATCGATTCGAGAATACGGCCCCTGAGGCTGCGGTTACACCTCTGCAGGCAGCCTGCCTGCCTGCAGGTTGTCATGGTAACGTACAGGAGTAAGAGAGTCAGTGACTTCAAACTTCTCCCTTACCCTCGTTGCTCCTGCCTGCGCAGGCAGGCAGCCTGCAGAGGTGTAACCGCAGCTTGAGCCTCGAATGAAATTTACATCGACGCACGATGTATATTTTTTTTTGTACATCGTGTGCGTCGATGTAAATTTCATTCGAGGCTCAGGGTGATTTCACATCGTGCGACGAGGGTCCTTTTATTGCCCTCGTGCGACGGTGTAATTTTCATCTAACATTTTTTACAGTGTAGCATTTCGTATGCGACTTTGCATCTCGAGTGGTCACTACCTACTCGAGATGAACCATTCGAAAATTGTCGCACACAACATGAAATCTCGCATGCGACACGCGTTCGAGAATAGGTTTTTCGATCTCGCATGGTCTGTCGCATGCGACATTTAGGGTCATCGATTCGAGAATACGGTCCCAGTTCTAAAAACATGCAAAATAGTTGCACGCGCAACGTTTTCCTCGCTCATGTCGATGAAAAAAATGTTATTGTAGAAGCAACTTTAAGCTGCGGTTACACATGGAATTGCTCTAAAGCTGAGTCTCCAATAGGTGCCAATGTAGGAGACGCATGATTTTCCCCTAATCGCCAAGTGGTCGAATGTTCAAATGATCGAATACCAAATCGTCGAATCATCATTTGGTCGAATGCTTAAAATGTCGAATTGTCAACAGGTCGAATGCTAAAAACATCGAATCGTTAAATGGACGAATGCTCAAAACGTCGAATCGTCAAATGGTCGAATTCTCAAATCGTCGAATGCTAAAAACATTGGGTGTTTTCGACGTCGTCGATCGTAACGGTCAGTTGTCACATTAAGGTGCTCAAATTGTTTATTTCAGACTATATAGTTCAACCTAAATAGTCTCAAATAAGCACCTTTTTGTGGCAACTGACCGGTACGATCGACGACGTCGAAAACACCCATTGAATCGTCAAATGATCGAATTCTAAAAACATCGAATTGTCAAATGGTCGAATGCTAAAATCGTCGAATTTTCAAAAGTTCGAATGCTCAAAACGTCGAATCGTCAAATAGTCGAATGCTAAAATCGTCGAATCTTCAAAAGTTCGAATGGTCAATTGATCGAATGTTAAAAACGTCGAATCGTCAAATGGTCGAATGCTCAAAACGTCGAATCGTCAAAAAGTCGAAAAATTTGTTTGATTTAAGTTAACATTAACTTAAACCAAGCAAATTTTTCGACTTTTTCACGATTCGACGTTTTGAGCATTCGACCATATGCGGATTCGACGTTTTGAGCATTCGACCATTTGACGATTCGACGTTTTTAGCATTCGACGAAATGACGATTCGATGTATTGAGTATTCGACGTTTTTAGCATTCGACGTTTTGAAAATTCGACCATTTGCCGATTCGATGTTTTTAGCATTCGACCAGTTAACAATTCGATGTTTTTAGAATTCGATCATTTGACGATTCGATGTTTTTAGCATTCGACCATTTAACGATTCGATGTTTTTAGCATTCGACCTGTTGACAATTCGACGTTTTAAGCATTCGACAAAATGTCGATTCGACGATTTGGTATTCAACCATTTGAACATTCGACCAATTGGCGATTAGAGAAAAATCATGCGTCTCCATTTTGCTCTTGTCGATGAAAAAAGCTGTTGTAGAAAGCCCCGAAAGCTGCGGTCACACCTCTACAGACAGCCTGGCTGCCTGCAGGTTGTCATGGTAACGTATAAAAGTAAAGACCAACGCAGAATAGAATCTTTAATCGGAACCGCAATCGTAAGCGTAACCGTAAGAATGAGTTGAATTAGGATAGGTATATTGTTTATGCTTCTTTAACTCATTCTACGGTTACGCTTACGATTGCTGTTCCGATTAAAGATTCTATTGTGCTTAGGCCTTAAGAGAGTCAATGAATCCATACTTCTCCCTTAAGGCCAACGCAGAATAGAATCTTTAACCGGAACCGCAATCGTAAGCGTAACCGTAAGAATGCGTTAAAGAAGGATAGGTATATTGTTTATCTTTCTTTAACTCATTCTTACGGTTACGCTTACGATTGCGGTTCCGGTTACAGATTCTATTCTGCGTTGGCCTTTACTTCCGTTGCTCCTGCCTGCGCCGGCAGGCAGCCTGACATTGACCATTCGAAATTTAGGCATACGAAAATTGTCGAAGGCTTTCGAGAATACGGCCCCTGGGTTTTAGCAGTGCATTTTGTTCGTGTCGATGAAAAAAAAGTTGTTGTAGAAGCAGCCTTATACGTCGAAATCCGCCAGTGACGCGTCACTGCACAACCCTGCTAAAAACATCGATTCGACCATTTGCCGTTTTCGATGTTCCTAGCATTCGACCAGTTGACGATTCGACTACTTGATATTCGACCACTTGGCGTTTAGGGAAAAATCATGTGTCTCAATTTGCTTTAGCAACTGGCAACACTGCACTTTATGTTCAAAAAGATTAAAGCATGCAATGCAATGTGATTTTATAATCCTTTCCTAGGAATGTTGCACGTGTTTAATTGAAGTGTCATATTTTTACAGTTTGTGCACTAATAGTGCATCAACATTGTGATCATTTTCAATTTTTTAATTTAAAAATATTAGAAAACCTTCTCTAGTGAAGGAATTGAATTCGTAAGTATAATGAAAGCATATGTTCATTATTGATAAAAAATTCTTTAACATAAAATTAATTTTAATCAATAAAGTAACTTTTTTCACTAAATATTTATAACTAGAATCATCTATCGTTATACTGCAATCATAAAATTCTATGTTAGACTTAATTTGTTCGAGATTTAAATTTACTTGTGTGCTAAGCATATTGTTTGGATGCTGTGGTTACTACGGATGTTTAATGTATGTATTCATAAAAAGAAAATATTCGTAATTTTTTAGTTACAATTTTTGTAAAATTCCATGAAATATTTTAATTTTTTTTATTATTGAGGTAAAATAAAGTAATTTAAACTAACTTACGACTCAGAAAATTTTAAGGTTAGAAATTTCTTTTATATAAAGCTTATTTCTTATTCAATAAAAAATATTGTGGTAATATTTTTTACCTTGCAACCATATTAAATATTTTTTTAGCCATATTCAATATTTGTAAACAAAAATAATTCGATGTTTCTAATTAAAAGTGTCATTTTAAAATTTTTTCAATGTTATTCAAAATTTATTAGCATTTTTTTTTAAATTAGAAAGTATAAATTAAAAAAAATGCTTTTTAAAATAGTAACATGAAGAACATATCTAAAACTTATTATTTAAACAATTTTTTTTCACATGAAGATAGTTTTTTTAAACAACATGTTTATTTTAGTATTTCTTATAGTAAAGTACATGGGGCACGCGACCACTGAATAACATAACCTTAAATTATAAAGATTTTTGCAATAATTAATTTTATTAATTTCTTTTACGAATATAGTTGGATTTTTCAATCATTATAGATGACTTCAACATACTTATTAACCTTAAAATTACAAATGAATAAAAAAATAATTTTTGAACAATTTTTTAAAAATCAATACTATTAGTTCGTAAAATGGTATACTTAATGGAAAAATAAGCTCTAAATATCTCATTAAAGTATTAATATTAAATAATAAATAATTGATCATTAATGACCTCCGCATTTTTTGCTCATAAATAACAAATATATATAAGTTAAAAAGGAGGAAAACCACATTAGACGGTCATTTTTATGGATTTTTAAAAATTTGTTTAGGGAAATGATGATTATGTTTCTGATATTTTTTTCTCTGATTGCGTGAAGTGTAGCAATTTTAATTTTTATCTGAAATAAAATTTTGTTTTTTGTTATATCTTTAACTTATTTTCAAAGAATATGAACCTCAATCCAGGAAAAAATAATGAAAATTAAAAATTTTGAAGGTGTTTAAATTATGTTTTAAAAAATGGTAAGAAACGTAAAAAAATTTCAAAGTTTTTAATTCTCATTATTTTTACCTAGATTCAGGTTCATATTCTTTGAAAATAAGTTAAAGATGTAACAAAAAAACAAAATTTGATTTCAGATAAAAATTGAAATTGCTACACGTCACGCAATCCGAAAAAAATATCAGACCCATCATCAGATACAACTGCATAAATGCCGAATTTCTCGTTGAAATAGTTCAAAAAAATTTATAAACATTGTTCAAAACACTAATAAAAAAGTGCCCAAATGTCATTGAATTTTAATTGATCATTTCCCTTAAAAAATCTTAAAAACTGTAAAAATAAGCTTTCTAATGTGGTTTTCCCCCTTAAAATTAACTGTAGGTATTAGTAATCATCAAATCTAATAATAATCTTCGTATTTCATTCTTTCATTCTATCTGTCCACACTTTGAAGCTAGTTTTTGTGTATGCTTTTGTTTTTTCTTTAGACTTTATTTCACAAAACAAATTATGCAGGTATTTTTCATAATTTATGATAAAATACGGGAGACTGGGGCGAAAAGTTAAACTGCCAAAACCATTAAAATTCATTATCTTTCGAACGGGAATAATTGGAGCATTGTAATTTTAATTATAGAAGGGTATTATCACCCTAAATAAATGTCCGAAGTTGTGTGCAATTCTGTTAATTTTTGTGGTGTCTATATTGAAAGTTTTTTTTCAACCTACTTTTGAAAATTTTTTCGAAAAAGAAAATATCAACTTTTAAGTATATTTTTTGCATTTATCCTCACCGCGATTTTTTTACTTCATTATTTGGGTCCCCTGAAGAGATACCTAAAGGTATTTGCTAAATATCTTTAGTCAGATTTTTTATATTTGTTGTGAAAGACAAAAACGCACCCGGGGCGAAAAGTTTAATGTATTTTTACATGTATTGAATATCTTTTGAATAGCATGACAAAATGGAATGAAATGTCTGCTGGCCCGGTACAAAGACGGATCCGACCGCCGGATCAAAATTTATACTGTGTTGTAATGGCTGTGCGTCCGGCTCGGTACAGATTTGATGCCGCCAAACAACCGGCGTTGTACTGGCATTCGTCCGCCTGGCAACTAGAGCGGTGCAGGCATTCTACTGGAACATGACTATGTGTTGTAATGGCTGCGCGTCCGGCTTGGTACAGATTACATTTTATTCTCAAATTAAGAATATTACTCTTCATTGGAGACTATTCCTCTACTTTTAAGCGGAATTACTCTTAAGTGGAGAATAATCCTCTTAAAATAAGAGGACGTTTTTTGAGTCAGAAACAAAAGGAAAGATGCATTGAAATAAGAGGAATCCTCTTAAAACAAGAATATTTTTTACGGTGTGCGCCTTGCAACTTGAGCGGTACAGACATTTTACTGACTGAGAACTAATATAATTTATATTGCTATTATTAAGATTTCGATTAATAATAATAATAAGCTAAGAATATGGTTTTTGTTATTGTTTTTCTTTAAAACAATTTAATATTTTTTAAGATAATAATTTTTTAATTAACACATTAGTTAGAATCTTCAGAACTAGATTTTTTATTGAAAAATGATAGAACTTGGTTTTTCTTCTTCTTCTTCATTTTACAAACTTTCATGATCAAATAGTCGTTTATTTTGGGGAAAAAGTTTAGTTTTCAGTTTTTTTCTACGTACAAATTTTCACTTCTCTACACGAAAAAAAGTGCGTGAATCATTCCTTAAAAGTGCTTGACTTTTGGATAGGACACAAAATACAAAGCGGTATCATATACTTTTTATTAGAAAATATAAGAAAGTCCTAGAATTATTCTAGTACTAGTATGGGCCACAGTGTTTTTAAAATTTTAACCAAAAGTCATTTGTTCAGTTTTATAAAGTACGTGAAAGATTAGTTGCAAGGTACTAGAAATTTTCATTGACTGCTTTTGAAACTCTCATGCAAAAGTACTAGACTGTTTCTAGTATTTTGTGTCGCATCCAAAAGTCAAGTACCGAGTCAATAAAAATTTCACGTACTTTTTTTCCGTGTATGTACTGATATGTAATTGGGATTAGAAAGAAAAAGAAGAGAATAGTATAAGGGCTAAAAGGTGCATAATAAATAACAAAATTATTGAGATAAGAGAAGAAAAGGCCTTTTTCAATCGAATTGGAATGAAATAGACTGATAGAGAATGGAGGGGATAAAAATAAAAAAGTATGACATTAGAATAAAGTTAGAATAAAAAGAAAAGAAAGTGAATAGTAAAAGAATTACGTAATATAGAGATAAAGTAAAGGTTATTAAAAGAGATTGAGCATAAGTAGGTGATGGAAAGAGATTGAATCGAATCGAGAAGTGATAGACTAAGATTAAACCCAAGGTGTAAATTGTTATGAGTGTGTACTAAGATTAAAATGTGGATAAAAAGAGAGAAGTACAAGGATACAAAGGATAGAACGGTATAAAACAAATAGGGGAGACTGGGGTAAACCCGCTCACTTTTTTCAGAACGGTAAAAACCTAGGAAATTATTCTCTAAATCCAAGTTAATTTATATAATTTGAAAGCTTATGATTTCTACTAACAAAATAAAAAAGAATTTTTGATTTATCTGTTTTAGTTTTACTTAGGGAAAATTTTTAATACACACATATCAAATTTCAAAATCACAATTTTCCAGGGTAAATTAGCTCACCCCTCGGGGTAAACCCGATCACTTGATTTTTTTAAGAATCTAAGGTAATCCCGACAGTTTTATTTTGTATATATTAAATTTTTCCTTATTTCCGTCTTCAGTATGATTTATTAATGATAAATTATGAGTTCTATATAAACAATAAATGTTGGTTTATTAAATAATAAGTATAGGTTTCATGATTTGCAACTGTGAATTTAAATAATATTTTATTAAGAGAAAATTAAAATGTAGATACAATTTTGGATGTAACAAGTTACAGATTATATTATTGATAAAAAATAACAAATGAAATTCAACATTTAAAAATTTTAAATAAACAATGATAAAACGTGAACGGAACGAAGACAACAAACTAGATTTATGTCTTTTTTCAGCCGAAAAAGACAGCGACAAATTTTGATTATTTGTTTGCGTTGTTTGTTATAACCGTTATAACCTAATAATCACTAATAATGACAAGAAATATTGATAGTTCAGCGCCATCTACTGAAAAAAATTGCCACAAATCGCGAAATGCGGGACATTCAAAATGTTAAATATTCAACTAATTACCCAATAATTCAATAACATTGTTAAGAAATGAATATTATTTTTCTTTTAATAAATATTTTTTATATTAAAAATTTTAAGATCGCCAAAAAACGCAAATACTGTAATACTGATTCGGCTTCCTACACAAATTTAATAAGTGAGCGGCTTTACCCCGACTTCATGTGAGCAACTTTACCCTTAATGTGTTTCTCACATTTCATAATAAATTTAAAAAAATCTTTTTGAAATCAAACAAAACTACATATCTATTTCAAAAAGGACATCCAATAGCATCAAAAAAAATTTGTCGTACAAATTAAGTCTCAAAAATAATAATCGAAAAACTTAAAAATCCGAAGATCATTTTTTTATTTTTTGCACTTCTAAAAACAATTGACCGTCTCTGATTCTATGACGAATTCATGAAACTAAACGAAAGTTCGTTAATATTAGTTGTATGTTAAGTACTATTTACAGTACAAATATTTCCATCTTAAGTTGAGTTTATAGCGTCAAATCGCTAGTGAGTGGGTTTACCCTGTGCGCGGGTTTACCCCGCTGTCTCCCCTATTATTTATAAAGATAAGGAAAAATGTGAATACTAAGATTCAAATGAGGATAGAAAGAGAATGAAGTAAATAGTAGAAGGATGAAATAAGGGTTATTAGAAGAGATTGAGAAAAAATATTAAATAAAAATAAAATGAAAGAATTAAAAAAAGAAAAGCCTGGGATAAAGGAAGGTCATAAGCAGGGATCAGTGTGTTCTTGGATTAAAGTTTAAAGATGAAATAGATTAAAGCAGCGAAGGAAAGAAAGTAGATAGAAAAAGTATGAAGAAGATAATAACAAAAATGTTATTCAAAAGGATTGAAAAGAAGAGAAGATAAAAAGCGATAGTTGTAATAGAAATAAGATTAGAATTAAATAGGGATAGAAAGGGAAAGAAGTGAATAGTCAGAGGATAAAAGGTGATAAAGTAAGGGTTATTAAAAAAGATTGAATAAAAAGGGAAGATAGAAAGAGATTGAGGGGAGTAAAAAAGGGATAGCCTGCGGGATAGAAACAAGATTATTAAAAGAGATAAGTATATTCTTAGATGGAATTAGAGATAGAAAGAGATAGGTGTGGATATTGAAAGTATTAAAAGAGATTAAATAAAGGTTATTGAAAAAGATTTATACAGAAGGAGAGATAAAAAGTGATTGAAGTGATGAAGTGGGGATAGACTAGGATAGAGAAACTTTATCTCTTTCTATCTCAGAGATAGAAAAATATTCAATGAGATAGGATTTCTATCCCTTTACTTCCAGCAGGAGAGGAATAGTCTACAATGAAGAGTAATATTCTTAATTTAAAAATAAGATGTAAGAGGATTTTAGAAGAGGAATCGACCTCTTAAAACAAGAATATTTTTGTTTCGGTGCACGAATACCAGTACAACGTTGGTTGTTTGGCGGCATCAAATCTGTACCGAGCCGGATGCGCAGCTATTACAACACATAGTCAGTTCCAGTAGAATGCCTGCACCGATCCGGTTGTCTCGTAGACGTCAGAACATTCTTACCGACGTATGTACAGGCGCGGTACAATGCCAGTGGTATATTTCCGCCTGGGTGCTCGTGCACCTGAATTTGCACGTCAAGTAGCAAAAACTCCTAATGTTTACTTTCAAAAGTGAACAAAAATTTTAGAATATTGTATAAATCTATTCTATTCCGCGTTGTACTATTTTCTTTCGGAATTTTAAGGATATCACTGATAAAATTATTTTACTATTTGTTTCATTCCATTTTGTCATGCAATTCAAAGTTATTCAATTATTATTGAATAACTTTTTTGTTTATAAAAATTTTGTGTACCTAAACATAATATAAACAATTTTTTCGTTTTTTATGATGAATTTTTTCCAATAAGAATCAAGTGGTTTGGGGATACAATGGAAAGGAAATATAAGAATTTGAAAATTTTGTCAACTTTATATTATATGAATGCGAAAATGAACAGAACCCATGGAATCCTCACTCACATGATAATCAATTTTATATGACAAATTTATTGTTGAAATGAGAAGGTCTAAATTAGATTTAACTTTATAATACGTATTTATATAAGTGGAAGTATTATTATTATGCAAAAACAAGTCATTTCTTTCCAGAGAATTTTCTAATCTAATACCATTAACGTCAGAATGTTTACAATTCCAATTTCTATTGTGTGAATTAAAATCACTAACCAAAATAGTATTATTATTATTATTACTCTTACCATTTTCAAAAATTGATTCCATTGTTCCTGTGAGAGAGTAAAACCAGCAGATGTGTAACACACAACCACACTTGCAGAAGGACTTACATTACTACTAACAATAGCGCAATAATATATTTTAATTAAATATCCCATCAAGTAAATTTTATGCATTCATTTTAATTTAATGGAAATTTTGTTAATTTTTGAGTGATATTCACCTATTTTGTGAAAAAAAATTTAAGTCATAATTTTCTGGAATTTTTCATAACTTTAGAAATAATATTCACTAACTTTTTTGGGAAAATGTATTCATTAGAATTTTCGTAAATTTTCCCTTTTACTTTTTAAATGATATTCAATAATTTTTTGGGGAAAACATATTCACCAGAATTTTAGGAAAATTTCATTAAATTTTTTAGTAATTTTCACTATCTTTTAAGAAAAAGCATTTTCCCCAGAAAATGTGGAAAATTCACCATAAATAATTGGTGAAAATTCCCAAAAAATTTTACAGTGATACTTAAATTATAGGGGAGACTGGGGTAAACCCGCGTACAGGGTAAACCCACTCACTAGCGATTTGACGCTATAAACTCAACTTAAGATGGATATATTTGTACTGCGAATAGTACACGGAAAAACCTTTAAGCAGTCTGCTCACCCGAAACTTATGCGTCAGCGCCACCACTAAACTTGTTCATCTGCACTCCCAAACTGGGTGACCTACGTACCCAGTTGTCATTTTCTAAACTTTTTGGGAAGTTTGTCTATCGAAAACGGTAATGCTACGCACCCAGTGCCAGGCGATCAAACTTTCCATGCAGTGAGAAGTGAAATTTTGTGACAGTGGGAAGACAGACTTCTCAAAGGTTTTTCCGTGTACTTAACATACACTGAGAGAAGTCCAGGACTTAATAGTTCCCGCTAGACGTCGCTATAAGCTACTCTGCTTGTCGCGTTTGAGATGTCTCGAATCTAGGGCTCAGACACCCCGAATCGGTCAAACATTGTTCCCGCATGTGAAAGACAACTCATGGCCGACACTAAAAGTTGTAAGTTTTCCCGCTTCGGGACGTTCCACGTTTTTTATCGGGGCTTGAGACGTCCCGATCGAAGGTTCATATAAGAACATTCAAAATGATCACTCAAGCCTTGCACGGGACGTATTAGTTCCCGGACTTCTCTCAGTGTACAACTAATGTTAACGAACTTTCGTTTAGTTTCATGAATTCGTCATAGAATCAGAGACGGTCAATTGTTTTTAGAAGTGCAAAAAATAAAAAAATGATCTTCGGATTTTTAAGTTTTTCGATTATTATTTTTGAGACTTAATTTGTACGACAAATTTTTTTTGATGCTATTGGATGTCCTTTTTGAAATAGATATGTAGTTTTGTTTGATTTCAAAAAGATTTTTTAAAATTTATTATGAAATGTGAGAAACACATTAAGGGTAAAGTTGCTCACATGAAGTCGGGGTAAAGCCGCTCACTTATTAAATTTGTGTAGGAAGCCAAATCAGTATTACAGTATTTGCGTTTTTTTGGCGATCTTAAAATTTTTAATATTAAAAATATTTATTAAAAGAAAAATAATATTCATTTCTTAACAATGTTATTGAATTATTGGGTAATTAGTTGAATATTTAACATTTAGAATGTCCCGCATTTCGCGATTTGTGGCAATTTTTTTCAGTAGATGGCGTTGAAATATCAATATTTCTTGTCATTATTAGTGATTATTAGGTTATAACGGTTATAACAAACAACGCAAACAAATAATCAAAATTTGTCGCTGTCTTTTTCGGCTGAAAAAAGACATAAATCTAGTTTGTTGTCTTCGTTCCGTTCACGTTTTATCATTGTTTATTTAAAATTTTAAAATGTTGGATTTCATTTGTTATTTTTTATCAATAATATAATCTGTAACTTGTTACATCCAAAATTGCATCTACATTTTAATTTTCTCTTAATAAAATATTATTTAAATTCACAGTTGCAAATCATGAAACCTATACTTATTATTTAATAAACCAATATTTATTGTTTATATAGAACTCATAATTTATCATTAATAAATCATACTGAAGACGGAAATAAGGAGAAATTTAATATATACAAAATAAAACTGTCTGGATTACCTTAGATTCTTAAAAAAATCAAGTGATCGGGTTTACCCCGAGGGGTGAGCTAATTTACCCTGGAAAATTGTGATTTTGAAATTTGATATGTGTGTATTAAAAATTTTCCCTAAGTAAAACTAAAACAGATAAATCAAAAATTCTTTTTTATTTTGTTAGTAGAAATCATAAGCTTTCAAATTATATAAATTAACTTGGATTTTAAAATTTAAAAAGTGAGCGGGTTTACCCCAGTCTCCCCTACGATAAAATTTGGATAATTTTAGAGAAATTACAAATGATTGAAGGAATTCAATTATTTTTAAAAGTAATAAAATTCTTCGCAAAAATTCAATTATGTTCAAAAATTTTTAAAAATTCTCGTCAAAATTTTAATTATCTTTAGAAATAATTAAATTCTTTTTCGAAATATCAATTATTTTAAAAAAATTTTATAAAATACTTGGATGAATTTCAATTATTTTCAAAACTTTTCCTCAATTCAATGATTTTTAATAGGTATCTATACACGGAAAAATGTAAGGTGCACATGCTATACCTTTAAAAAAATGTATCCAACGATTAACTTCACTTCATATAAAAATAATAGGATTTAACTTTAACTTATTATTATAAGTGTGAAGTGAATTGAATGGTAAAATTTTTAGATAGGGATATCAAATGCACCGAAAGATACAGATACTGTCCCAAACATTTTTCCGTGAACTATTCTAATAAAATTTTCCAAAAGAATTCAATTATTTAAAAAAAAATCTACTAAAATTCTACACAAACCTTTAATTATTTTCAAAAAATAATAACAATTTTACAGGAATTTTATTATTTACAAATTTTTTTAATAAATTTTTTCGCAACATTCAATTATTTTCATATATAATAAAATTTTTACAGGTATTTTATTTTTTTGGCAAATAATAAAATTCTTATTATGAATTCAATTATTTTGATAAATAATAAAGCTAATTGCAGAATTTCAATTATTGTTAATACAATTTTAATCAAATTCCTTGAAAAATGTAATTATTCTTAAAAATTTTATTAAAATTTATCAAAGAAGGTTAATTATTTTAATAACTTTTGCTACAATTTATTTATTAGAATTTAAATATTATTTTTAATAAATTTTTGATTAAATTTCTTTAAAGAATAAAATTATTGCATTTAAAATTTTTAATGCGATTCTCTGCGTAAATTATCAATTATCTTTATAAATAATAAAATTCTTCTCTAAAATTGAATTATTTTCAAAAAATTTAATAAATTTCTTGGCAAAATTTCAATTATTTTCCCAATTTTTCCTCAATTTAATTATTTTTAATATCTATTTTAATACAATTTTGCAAAAGAATTCAAATTATTTGAAAATTGATTGATACAATTCTTTAAAAGAATTCAATTTTAAGAAACATGTAATTATTCAATAAATTGTTTTTTTGTATTTAAATAATGAAATTCTCGTAGAATTTTCTCATAAAAATTGATTTAAAAATTTATTTCAGTTAAAATTTTAGATTATAATTAAATATTAAAAGTATTAGAGCGTAAAGTTTTAGAAATAATTAAATTTTGGAAAGGATTCAGATTCAAATCTTTGAAAATTTGAATTTTTCATATTTTTAACTAATTAAGAATTACGTGGAATTAATTTTTTTGAGAAATTTTAATTGCGAATTTTTTTTATATTATTTGAAGTTTTTATTTTCAAATACATATTTTATTGAAGAATTTACAAATAATTGAAAAATTGAATATTGTAAAGAAATGGATTTGAAAATTGTCAAAGAACTTTTTAGAAAATTATTTTTAAAAAATCTATTTTAAGAAGAATTTTAATTAAAAATTCTAGAAAATAATAATTGAATTGATAATGATTTTATTACTCTATCTGTAAATAACAGAAAACAGTCCGAGTCGAAGACTCGGAGTTATCGATATTTTCATGTTTTTTTAGTTATGAAAAAATCTAATTTATAGTTTTAAGTAAAATGTTTTCTTATATATTTTTGTCAGTAATTGGTCCGTAAATGGTCCGTAATTTTTCATTTTTGGTCCGTAAAGTCCGCATTTTTAAATACTTTCACTGATTCGAGCCCTGAACTCTTTATAAGCAAGACAATCACGAATCAGCATCAAAAGACCTCCACCCCTAGAGTGAATCCTGTCTTTGCGAAAGGTCTTAAATCCCGAAAATTGAATATTTTATTCATTAGTGAGTCACGTTTCAACACAAATGAAAATGTCTATACACTTTTCAGAAGAACTTGTATCTCAAGAAGACGTTGCACAATACTTCTCACATCCCAAAATACAATTTTCAAAGACTTAATATTGTTTATGTTCTTCTTTATTGCAGTATTTTGAAATAACGACTATATATCTGAATCATCCATAGTAGAAAATTCTCCACTTACAATTTTATAATTAGAGTTTTGCAAGGATTGAATAATCTTCGTTATTCGATATTTTAGTTTTCGTTCAGTAATTACTAGCTTAATTTCAGATAATGAGCAAAGTGACATTTTTAGTAAATTTATAAGCTGATTTTTAACATCTACATTATCATATGCTAAAATCAACAGGGTGGCCACTTGACCGGGAAATGACCGGGAAATTTGATACTAAACCGGGAATTTATTTTTAATTTTATTTTTACATTGACCCAAACACAAATTTTTTTCAACTATTACTCGAGAAGTATATTGCACTTATATATAATATATCTACTTATGTAGGTATATTAGAGAATACATAAATTAATAGACTTTTATATATAATCGATAAATAATAAAAAAAGAAATCGATCACTCCGAGTCAGGATTATCCTAACTCGGAGTGATCGTTTATCTCATCTTCTTTAATTAACAGACTTTTGTTAGGGATGAAGAGGGGTTACTGAAAAAATAATATAGTTATTTAAATTTAACGAAATCCTTTTATTTTAAGCGGATTTTTTTAATGTTTGTTCTACAGAATTTTTCTCATAATTTCTATTTGGGTCAAAATAAATATAACCGGTCACTTGAAAAAATTTTGTCTCCAATTTTCAAATAATTTATGATTTTCGGTAGATATACGAGTACATTTTTACCCCCTACAATATTTTTCAAATAAAGATTATATTTTGGAAGTAATCACGTGTTAAAGTTTTGGGTAGTTTTAATTTCGTTTTCTTACTATTCTAAAACGAATAAATATAATTAAGTAAACTTTTTTTAAAAATAAAGCCTTAAGTCTATATTTTAAAGATAAAATAAAGCGATTACTAAAGAATAAATTTTTTTAACTGTTAGTAACAATTCTTTTAAAGAATTGCAAATTGAAGATTGTTCTCAATGTTTTTGAAAGATTAAATTACCATGTATTGATGCGCAATTTTCCAAAGATTATTTAAAAAAAACGAAAAATGAGTAACCTTCAATTTTATAGAATTTGTGTAAAGTTTTCTGTCAAAATGCAGGCAAAAATAGACTCTTGATCTTGAAAATCCGCTTGAAAGGGTGATGTTTCTAACAAAACAAAAGAAGATCTTATTTATTAGTTTCCAATTTTATCTGTTTCTAGGAACAGGATTTCATTTTCGCCTAAATTTTGACAGAAAACTTTACACAATTTCTATAAAATTGAAGGTTACTCAATTTTCTTTTTTTTAATTTAATTTTTCAAAAACATTAAGAACAATCTTCAATTTGCAATTTTTTAAAGGAATTGTTACTAACAATTAAAAAAATTTATTTTTTAGTAATTGCTTTATTTTATCTTCAGAATATAGACTTCAGGCTTCATTTTTAAAAAAAAGTTTACTTAATTATCTTTATTCGTTTTAGAGTAGTAAGAAAACGAAAATAAAATTACCCAAAACTTTAACACGTGATTACTTCAAAAAAATTTTTTTTTTGAAAAATATTGTAGAGGGCAAAATGTACTCGTATATCTACCGAAAATCATCTCCAATTTTCAATTGAAAAAGTTGAGTGACGAATTTTTATTTTCGGAAAACTTCCAGTGACAAAAATCTTCATCAATATTTTAGGAAGTTGTTTGAAAAATTTCTCGTCATTTGATAATAAATTAAAGACAATAGAGCAATTTTAACAGCGTCGCGCTCTGCGTTACGTTGTTAAAATTGCTATACTGTCTTTAATTTATTATCAAATGACGAAAAATTTCCTAACATATTGATGAACATTTTTGTCACTGGAAGTTTTCCGAAAACGAAAATTCGTCACTCAACTTTTTCAATTGAAAATAAGAAATTCATTTTTCGGACAAAATTATTTAAATAATTATTTACTTAGACATAGAATTTAAAAAAAAAAATTCCAAATATTATTTTTACTTTTGGAATAGTTTGAAGAATATTGTGTGTAAATTTCGTGAAAAAACATTAATATTTAACGAAGTAGTCACGAGTTGAAGTCAAAAATTCATTAAAATTTCTAAGGATAAAAAATCACGTTTTTCTTAATTTACTTAAAAACGAAAAATTATATAAAAAATGTTATTAGAAAAAAAATATCTCCTTAAAATTTTGTACAAGAAACAATACTTTAAAAATTCAAAATTTTATCTCCAGGGGCCAACTGACTGACCGTGTGTGCACGCGTGTGCCCTTTTAAGATCCGGAGTCTCAATATATATATATATATATATATATATATATATATATATATATATATATATATTATATATATATATATATATATATATTAATTAAATATGTATTGACAACCTAATTTCAAGAAGAATTTGAATTTTAACATTTGCAAAGTCTGAGTTTTTTAAATATCATGAGATTCTCTTTTTTTATTAATGGAATGCATGACTAAAGCTAAACAAATTGTCAAAAGCTTAAATTGTCTACTTTAAGAATTTAAAATAAAATAAAAGTTCTCACAATAATTTGTAAAATGTGATCATTGTCTTTTGTCTTCCAACTTTCTTAAATTTATTAAATCAATTTGTTTTAGTTATTGCTGGTGGACATAAATAACTAACAATTATGCCACCAAAACGGGCGATGGAAGAAACCGACCGCTTAACCAGAATTGCTATAGTCAATTCTGATAAATGCAAACCTAAACGTTGTAGGCAAGAATGTAAGCGTTCTTGTCCTGTGGTAAGAATGGGAAAGCTTTGCATTGAAGTAACACCGAATAACAAAATAGCTTCAATTTCAGAAGAACTTTGCATTGGATGTGGTATTTGTGTTAAGGTTAGTTTTTAATATTCTTACATTTTAAAATATTTTTGAGGTAAATTTGGAGCGTGTATAGTTCGTGCTGAAATAATATAGGCAGTATTTTACCTATTAAAGCTAGATTCGTTTTTCCGTGTACATGTAATTTGAAGTATGAAATTAAAAAATTCCAAATAGGCGAACTCGCACTTGATTTCTTTAGTGTAAAAAAATATGCAATTAAGATCTCTATATTTTTCTCTTTACGGTTTTGCATATTTAAATTTGTTAATTATTTATTAATTTTGTTTAAAGAAATGTCCATTTGAAGCTATATCAATTATAAACCTACCGAGTAATTTGGAAAAGGAAACTACCCATCGTTATTCCAAAAATTCCTTCAAATTACATAGACTGCCAATACCACGACCTGGTGAAGTTCTTGGTTTAGTTGGAACTAATGGAATTGGCAAGTCTACTGCTCTTAAAATATTGGCTGGTAAACAGAAGCCTAACTTAGGTCAATTCACTGTAAGTACCATCATAATTTGTAAAAAAAATTGAATACTCAGTAAATTGAGGTCTATTATTATGTATAATTTATTTCTAAATAAAAATTATGTATTAACAGAATCCTCCTGACTGGACAGAAATTTTGAGCCATTTTAGGGGCAGTGAATTGCAAAATTATTTTACAAAAATTCTCGAAGATGATTTGAAAGCTCTTATAAAACCACAATATGTCGATCAGATTCCAAAAGCTGTCCGTGGAACTGTTCAACAATTGTTAGACAAAAAAGATGAATCAAAAAATCAAATTGAAATCTGTAAAATGCTTGGTAAGAAATAATTTATTAAACAATAAAAGGAGACAAAGGTAGCCATTTATTTCCATGTTACTTACGATTTTTTTAGCATGGACTATACACACTCCAAAGACAAGAAATCTACCTTAAAAAGCAAGTCGTCACGCTTTTTGAGGCAGTTTTTTTGCAAGTGGAGAGTGTATAGTCCATGCTAAAATAGCATCGGCCGAATTCTACCTATTAAAGTTAGATTGTTTTTTCCGTGTGCAAAAAAATAAAGAATTTTTTTCTTTTTCGAAAGTTAAACGTTTTAGAGCTACACTAAAAAAGTTAGTAAATTCCAAAATCAGTTCACGTTTCAACGTTCGCATGTTTTGTCTTAATTTTTTATTCTTTGAGATTTTAGTCTTTTCGGAGTAAGTAAACCAATTGCAATGAAACTCGGGAATTTTAATCTGCACATGAAAAGAAATCTTTCCACCAAAAACGTTAAAATATTCAGTAGTTTTTGAGATGTAAAAATTTTGAAATCGTTATATCTCCTTTCCATTTTAACCAAATTACTTGATTCTTTTTGAAAAAAAATCAGTATAAAAAACGAAAAAATTGTTTAAATTGTGTTTATATAAAATTTTTATAAACAAAAAAGTTAATAATAATTGAATATCTTTTGAATTGCATGACAAAATGGAATGAAACAAACACTAAAATAATCTTACCAGTGATATCTTTAAAATTCCGAATTAAAAATAGTACAACACCGAATATTTTTATACATTATTTTAATATTTTTTTCACATTTGAGAGTAAACATTAGAAGTTTCTGCTACTTAGCGTGCAAATTTAGGTGCGCGCGCAGACCTCTCTCTCTAAAACCGGAAATTTGCAGATGATTAGAAAGAGAGGTCTGTGCCTGGACCTAAATTTGCACGCCAAGTATCAGAAACATCTAATGTTTACTCTCAAAAGTGAAAAAATATTAAATTAAATATTAAAAAAACTTTTTTGTTTATAAACATTTTGTATAAACATAATATAAACCATTTTTTCGTTTTTTATGCTGATTTTTTTCAAAAAAGAATCAAGTGATTTGGTTAAAATGAAAAGGAGATATAACTTCCGAAATTTTTCAAAAATTTTGACATCTCAAAAACTACTGAATATATATGAGTATATAAATAAAAAAAATTAAACAGAAAAATTTAATATTTATAGATTTATTGCACATACGAGACAGAGCAATAGATGCACTTTCTGGTGGGGAATTGCAAAGATTCGCTTGTGCCATGGTGTGTATTCAAAATGGAGACATTTTTATGTTTGACGAACCTTCATCATACTTGGATGTTAAACAGCGATTAAATGCTGCTGTGACTATCAGATCTCTTATACACCCAGACAAGTAAGTTTATTTAATTTTATTAATTATAAAATTATACTCAATATAAATTTGTTAATTTTATAATTCTGTAAAAGAAGATTGTAAAAAAATTGTGTTTATTGAAATAAATTTTTTTTTTCGATATAAGATCATTAATATAAATTAAAAAGGATGTTAATATTTTCTACTTTTGTTAATTTATTAGGTTCATCATTGTGGTTGAGCATGACTTATCAGTTTTGGACTACTTGTCAGATTTTATATGCTGTTTATATGGTGTTCCTGGAGCCTATGGTGTTGTTACTATGCCCTTCTCTGTTCGTGAAGGTATTAATATTTTCCTCGATGGATTTGTTCCAACTGAAAATTTGCGTTTCAGAGAAGAGTCACTTGTATTTAAAGTGGCTGAAAGTGCTACTGAAGAAGAAGTAAAACGCATGAATCATTACGAGTATCCAGCAATGAAAAAAACAATGGATTCATTTACTCTTGTTGTTGAAAGGGGACAATTTACTGATTCTGAAATCATTGTTTTATTAGGCGAGAATGGAACTGGAAAAACTACATTTATCAGAATGCTTGCTGGTAATTTATCTCCAGATGAGGGAACAGGTGGGTTTCATTTTTCTTAATTTCTGTTCATTGAATATTTTTCAAATTATGAAACCATAATTTAAAAAATATTATTGTTATTAAATTTAATAAACTTGTAGATAGTATTCCTCAATTGCATATTAGTTATAAGCCGCAAAAAATAAGTCCTAAGTCACAGGGAATTGTTAGGCAACTTTTGCATGACAAAATTAGGGAAGCATACTTGCATCCTCAATTCATAACAGATGTTATGAAACCATTGAGAATTGACGATATTATGGATCAAGAAGTTCAAAATTTGTCTGGAGGGGAATTACAACGTGTTGCTATGGCTCTTTGTCTCGGTAAACCTGCCGATGTATATTTAATTGATGAACCATCCGCTTACTTAGATTCAGAACAACGTTTAGTTGCAGCAAAAGTGATTAAACGGTATGTTAATTATTAATATTTATAAATTTTGTTGAAATTTTAAACCAATCCATAATGTAATTGTTTTTAAATTTTATTTTGCCCAGGTTCGTTCTTCATTCAAAGAAAACTGGGTTTGTTGTGGAACACGACTTTATTATGGCTACTTATTTAGCTGATAGGGTTATTGTATTTTCTGGTACTCCATCTTTGTGTACAGTTGCTCACAGTCCACAGTCTTTATTAAATGGAATGAACAGATTTTTGGAACTATTAGGAATTACCTTTAGAAGAGATCCTAATAATTTTAGACCACGAATTAATAAGAATCAATCCGTCAAGGTAATATTTTTAATTACTTTTACATATCATTTACTTTGTTTTTTGGCCATTTAATTATACATATTAAATTACTGAAAAACAAGTGAATAGTTTTACCTGATTTAAATGGAATTTTATCTTAAAAATTCAAATTTGAAGTCATGGTTTTCTTTTTTGAAGAATATAATATATACTTAAATATTCTTAATGTTCTACGTGAATATAATATTTTATTATTATTTTTTTACAACAGGATTTGGAACAAAAGAAAGCGGGACAATACTTTTTCTTGGAAGAATGATTCTGAAATGGTTATTCAAGACTGGAAGATCTGCACTATAAATTTGTGATCTTTCAGGTTAATGATGAATTTTAATTATGGAATTTGAAAATCAAAGAGAAAAAATAAAATAATCATTCTTTACGCATAAATTTAATAAATATTTACCACATTAAAAGTTAGTATTTAATTACGCCTTGTTGCCTATTAACGTAGAAAAAATGTTGACTCAGAAATATCACGATTTGCAAAGGGTACGCGATTCTCGCGAAATTTCTTGGTATTATAGTTCTATATAAAAGACCTCTTTCCACCAAATTTTTTTTTTTGAATTAAAAATTAGTGAAGATATGCCATATTTAATTTTAATATTAATTTGATAAAATTTTGATTATCTCGGAATATTGTTTATGGAATTTTATGACATTTCCACATTTTTCAGGTAGAAGTTTATACTTTAACCCTTTAATGGCCGAGTTTTTTTGTAGTGAATTTAAAGTTGTTGGATTAAAGTTTCAAGATTAAATACATTAAAACAGCGACAGAAAGGGAAGAAAGTAGATAGAAAAAGTGTTAAAGAAGATAATAAGAAAAACGTTATTCAAAAAGATTGAGAAGAAGAGAAGATAAAAAGTGATAGTTGTAATAAAAATGGGGATAGAATTAAATAGGGATAGAAAGGGAAAAAACTGAATAGTAAGAGGAAAAAAGGCGATAAAGTAAGGGTTATTAAAGGAGATGGAATAAAAAGAGAAGATAGAAAGAATATGAGACATAAAGTTTTTTCTATCCTTTTTAAATAGCCACTTTGCATACCCGAAATATTATACCTGTTTATCTACAAATTTCTATCTCTTTGTATACCCTATTATCCCCTATCTATCTCTTCTTATACCTGTATGTACTTTTATCTCTTTTTATTTCTCTTTGCTTCAAATATTTATCCTTTTTATAATATGAAGAATTAATTAACCAATATTATTAATAATATTAAAGACTTTTGAAGTATTACAAATTCAATTGAATTTATTATTTAAAAAAAATATTTTTAGAGATAGAGGGGAATAAAAAAGGGATAGCCTGGGATAGAAACAAGATTATTAAAAGAGATAAGTATATTCTTAGATGGAATTAGAGACAGAAAGAGATAGGTGTGCATATTGAAAGTATTAAAAGAGATGAAATAAAGGAGGTGTGTGAAGTTGGCTCCTCCACTTTGATATTTTTTAGTTTTCTTTATTGCATTCGATTGTCCACGATTAGTCCAGGTTTGTCCAACAAAAAACTTTTTTTGTCCAACATTCAAATTTTTTAAAAATTGAATATTTTTTTTTTTTTTTTTTTTTAATGACATAAAACAAAACATTCAAAATTTCCATTATACATATCGTTCTCCAGGGTATTTCCACCTTAAATACTATATTCAGTTAACATTTTGATATATAAGTTTAAAGAAAATTGAAAAAATCATCTGTAATGACCACTTTCTTACTAATCCGTAAAATTTCAGTTTGCTAAACAGCAACAAACTGAGTTATTAGTTTAACAAACTGAAATCGATTTAAAACAATAAAAAATTACAGTTTTTCTTTTCATTAACAACATTCTAGATGTCAATCGAGTTTTCTTCGTTTAAATTCGTAAAAAAGCGCTTTGAGGGTAGACAAACGAATTCAGTTGAATTACATCACAACTTTTAATATTTCATTAGTGTTTTTCTCGTTTAAATTGGTGGACAAACCGATTACTTGAAAAACAAATTTAGGTTTTTTATCTTACTTTACAACTGTTAACATTTCATTTGAGTTTTTCTCGTTTAAATTGGTGGACCAACCGATTTGAGGGTTGGACAATCGAATTCAGTTGTTGGACAAAAGAAAACCATTAATAAACAATCAAAATATTCATTTCTTTGAAAAAAAATTATTGTTTTTCTCATTCTTCACAACTGTTAACATTTCATTCAAGTTTTTCTCGTTTAATTTGGTGGACAAACGGATTTGAGGGTTGGACAATCGAATTCAGTTGTTGGACCATTGAAAACCATTAATAAACAATCAAAATATTCATTTCTTTGAAAAAAATTATTGTTTTTCTCATTCTTCACAACTGTTAACATTTCATTCAAGTTTTTCTCGTTTAAATTGGTGGACAAACCGATTTGAGGGTTGGACAATCGAATTCAGTTGTTGGACAATCGAAAACCATTAATAAACAATCAAAATATTCATTTCTTTGAAAAAAAATTATTGTTTTTCTTTTACTTCATAACTGTTAACATTTCATTCGAGTTTTTCTCGTTTAAATTGGTGGACAAACCGATTTGAGGGTTGGACAATCGAATTCAGTTGTTGGACAATTGAAAACCATTAATAAACAATCCAAATATTCATTTCTTTGAAAAAAATTATTGTTTTTCTCATTCTTTTAAAAAAAATTAAGCACTTAATCGAAAAAGTGGGCCTTTACTGGGGAGCGAAATTAAATAAAGAATTAGTGAAAATTTATTTTGTATCGATACGATGTTTCTACGAGCCACAATCCTATTTCTACGATTGCAATTGACAGATGTAGGTGACTTGATCTGGGGATAAAATGGCCGCACAACAGAAAGGTGGAGTAAGGCGGGTTGCCTACGTAAAGGCATAACAGTATGATAAAACAGAGCAGTAACTTTTATTTTGTTGAGAATGATTAAAACAATATTTGGCAATAATAAAAATTAATACAAAGGCATAAATAAAGGGATTTTTTTACCACTAAAGATACAATTCATTAAATTGTAATTAATAAAAATATGGAAAATGACAAATATGCAGAACTTTTCGTCCACGAGAAAACGCGGCTTAGCTCCCAAGCGTGAATTTCACAGGGCAAGTGATTGAAGTAGAAGCAGAACGAAAAAATGCATACAAAATAATGTTTTTAAAACGTTAATTGTCGAAAGTAATTGACTTTTACAAAATCGGTCTTTTACATTCATTCAACAGTATATTAATTAATTTGAAGGTTTTGAAATAAAAAAGATAAATTATACAAATTACTGTCCTCATTTGAAAAAAAATAATATTGTAGTAAATAGTATAAAAAATTATAGATATAAACAAATCAAAATCATGTAATATTTTTTCATTTCATTTTATGCTAAGCCAAAAGTTTTTTATTAAAAGATTTTATTTAACAAATGCCAAAAAACGAGATTTTCTTATTTGTGTAAAAAAAATGGAAAATTATTAAACAAAATTTTACGTATATTATTTTGTTAAAGAGTTTGTAATTATTTTCAAAAATAATAATATTTATCACAAGAATGCAATTATTTAAAATTTTTTAAATTACCTAAACTCTTGTCAGAAATTCAATTATTTTCAAAAAATCTAAAAAAAATTATGGTCTACATTTCCAATAACATTTATAAATAAATAACAATAATCTTGGACAAAGTTTAATTATTTTGAGGAATTTAAATAAAATTCAATTACCATTTTATAAATAATAGTATTCATAACAAGAATTCAAATATTTTCAAAAATTTTAATAAACAAGTTGTATATCCAGATGTTCATTACATAAACATTTTGCTTCCTCCCCAGGTGGTACACGATAACTAAAAGGCATCAAAATGTTAACATCTACTCAAATCGATAACTAGAAGTTATCAAAAAGGAAAGTGTGCCCGTTGGGTCTTTACGATAAGAAGAAAATAAATTTCTAATAAAAGTGTGAATTTTTAGTCTTTAATTGTGATTAATTTCGTAAATTCAAATACAATATATACTTTATATATATATATATCAATCGATCCGTTTTAATGCAAAGAATAAGATTTTTGAAAAAATTAGTAAAATTTTATTGTACAACAATATAATGTTGATGAAAGAACTGATTTTTTTTGAAAAAATGGGAATTTTTCAACTTTTATTGTCATTAACTCTATAAAATCTCATAAAATTTATACCTTATATTGACCAATCGATTCATCTTGGTGCAAATTTGAAAATTTTGTAAATTTAACGACTACAAACCTTCCTCACGAGGATGCAAAATCATGTCAAAATTTGAATTATTTTCAAAAAAATTCTTATTTCGATGATTTTTAATATTCGACTAAGTTTATAAAATTTAATTATTAAACAAATGTTTTTTAAAAATTCTATGAAAACTTTCAATTTTTTTTAAACAAATTTTTTTTACGTTAACGAGGGAACCAGTAGGGGCTTCGCTCATAGCCCTTACGGATACCCATCTCAAAAATTTATCCAAGTTCCAAAAAAATATTTTTTTTTTATTAAAAAAATTTAGTTCAGAATGCATTAAATTACATTTCAAAGCACCCGAAATTGGATCCACCATTTTGATTTTTCTAAAACAAACCTCAGTTTTTTAATCAAGGACCCGTAAAACCCCCCTATACCGAGTTTGGTCAATTTAAATGAATAAATAAATGTATTCATGTAAGGGTTAATATATAGGGAAGAGTGGGGCAAGACGGGGTACTTAAGGTTTAAAACGCAAAAAAAACGAAAATTATCGAATTCATTTTTCATTATTATTTTTAAATATCATCTTTGGGAATCATAGGCCAGTCGTTGGGTCGTAAAAGTGCACAAAAATGCAACCTAAAAAGTCTCCGTGGTTTATTGCAGTTTGGGGGCTCCACATAAGAGCCCCAGAGTTTGCTGTCGATTATCAGTTGCAAAAAATAGTATAAACAATCGTCAAAGTTTGGAAAACGTGGTTTTTCGATGACCGACGCTACGGGTTACATTTTAGAGGAAAAAATTGTTATTGAAAGTTGTAGAGCTTGAAAATAGCTTTCAAATGACTGGTCGTACGTTAAAAAATATTAATTAGTTTAGTTGCAAATGAATTTAAACCATTAAAAATAGCACTTTTTTAATTGTTTAATAACATTGTTAATAATTCAGCAGGAATATTCTCCTTGCGAAACTGAATAAATCCCAAAAAATTCAACTCGATCAGATAAATAGTTTATGCATAATTCCATTTGATAACTAAAAACATGTAATTTTTCTTTTTTTTTAAAGTATACTAGAGGAGTCAAACTCTTATCCCACTTAAATGGAAATCCGATATTTTTTATATAAATGTATAATAATGGAGATTAAAAAAGGGTACGTTTTTTTCCCCCACAGCACACTTATTTAATCGGGACATATAAATCTTTACACAATTTTTACTAAACATTGCAATTAGATATTCCGAATATTGCAAGTAAATATTAAATAAATTTTTAGGAAAGTTTCGGTGCTGTGGGGGTTGTCATAAACAAATGGAATAACTCAGCCGTCCAAGAGTTGAAAAAACTATATATGTATTTTAACTTGATATACATGAAAAATAAAAGCATAAAATAAAACAATCCATTTTTTTCATAACATACATGTACTAAACTGTAGGTGGTGCAAATTTTATTTTAAAATATTAATAATTAACTAGTGAGGAAATTTTTGAATTTAAAAAACTAATTCCTCCACCCTTGAAGCTAGGTCGGATTTTTTTTTGAAAAGATTTGTGAAAACACATGAAATTTAATGCCGTTTATACCAAATTGATAAAGTGAAAATTGTCAAAAAAACAAAAAAACGTACCCTTTTTTAATCTCCATTATTATACATTTATATAAAAAATATCGGATTTTAATTTAAGTGGGATGAAAGTTTGACTCCTCTATATGTCATTTATGAAAAAACCTCAGCTTTCGTTGAAAAAAAAATCGTTTCTCTCTCCCCCAAAAATTGAAATTTATTTTGAATTTTGATTTTTTTGGGTCAAAAAAATTTATTTTTTCAAAATGCGTATTATCGTGGGAACAACAAAAACCGTCTACAGACGGACAGACAGACAGGCGCACTCGCCGGACCATGTTTTTCGGACACAGGGCACCTCAAAACGCAAAGATTTCATAATATTTGAAAAAGTCAAAATTTGACTAAAACTAATACCTTCTCATGTGATGAGAATGTAAAAAGAAATTCGCAGGTCCAAAAGTGTAGAAATTCCGTTGCAAAATTACATGTTTTTAGTTATCAAATGGAATTATGCATAAACTATTTATCTGATCGAGTTGAATTTTTTGGGATTTATTCAGTTTCGCAAGGAGAATATTCCTGCTGAATTATTAACAATGTTATTAAACAATTAAAAAAGTGCTATTTTTAATGGTTTAAATTCATTTGCAACTAAACTAATTAATATTTTTTAACGTACGACCAGTCATTTGAAAGCTATTTTCAAGCTCTACAACTTTCAATAACAATTTTTTCCTCTAAAATGTAACCCGTAGCGTCGGTCATCGAAAAACCACGTTTTCCAAACTTTGACGATTGTTTATACTATTTTTTGCAACTGATAATCGACAGCAAACTCTGGGGCTCTTATGTGGAGCCTCCAAACTGCAATAAACCACGGAGACTTTTTAGGTTGCATTTTTGTGCACTTTTACGACCCAACGACTGGCCTATGATTCCCAAAGATGATATTTAAAAATAATAATGAAAAATGAATTCGATAATTTTCGTTTTTTTGCGTTTTAAACCTTAAGTACCCCGTCTTGCCCCACTCTTCCCTATATATTAACCCTTACATGAATACATTTATTTATTCATTTAAATTGACCAAACTCGGTATAGGGGGGTTTTACGGGTCCTTGATTAAAAAACTGAGGTTTGTTTTAGAAAAATCAAAATGGTGGATCCAATTTCGGGTGCTTTGAAATGTAATTTAATGCATTCTGAACTAAATTTTTTTAATAAAAAAAAAATATTTTTTTGGAACTTGGATAAATTTTTGAGATGGGTATCCGTAAGGGCTATGAGCGAAGCCCCTACTGGTTCCCTCGTTAACGTAAAAAAAATTTGTTTAAAAAAAATTGAAAGTTTTCATAGAATTTTTAAAAAACATTTGTTTAATAATTAAATTTTATAAACTTAGTCGAATATTAAAAATCATCGAAATAAGAATTTTTTTGAAAATAATTCAAATTTTGACATGATTTTGCATCCTCGTGAGGAAGGTTTGTAGTCGTTAAATTTACAAAATTTTCAAATTTGCACCAAGATGAATCGATTGGTCAATATAAGGTATAAATTTTATGAGATTTTATAGAGTTAATGACAATAAAAGTTGAAAAATTCCCATTTTTTCAAAAAAATCAGTTCTTTCATCAACATTATATTGTTGTACAATAAAATTTTACTAATTTTTTCAAAAATCTTATTCTTTGCATTAAAACGGATCGATTGATATATATATATATAAAGTATATATTGTATTTGAATTTACGAAATTAATCACAATTAAAGACTAAAAATTCACACTTTTATTAGAAATTTATTTTCTTCTTATCGTAAAGACCCAACGGGCACACTTTCCTTTTTGATAACTTCTAGTTATCGATTTGAGTAGATGTTAACATTTTGATGCCTTTTAGTTATCGTGTACCACCTGGGGAGGAAGCAAAATGTTTATGTAATGAACATCTGGATATACAACTTGTTTATTAAAATTTTTGAAAATATTTGAATTCTTGTTATGAATACTATTATTTATAAAATGGTAATTGAATTTTATTTAAATTCCTCAAAATAATTAAACTTTGTCCAAGATTATTGTTATTTATTTATAAATGTTATTGGAAATGTAGACCATAATTTTTTTTAGATTTTTTGAAAATAATTGAATTTCTGACAAGAGTTTAGGTAATTTAAAAAATTTTAAATAATTGCATTCTTGTGATAAATATTATTATTTTTGAAAATAATTACAAACTCTTTAACAAAATAATATACGTAAAATTTTGTTTAATAATTTTCCATTTTTTTTACACAAATAAGAAAATCTCGTTTTTTGGCATTTGTTAAATAAAATCTTTTAATAAAAAACTTTTGGCTTAGCATAAAATGAAATGAAAAAATATTACATGATTTTGATTTGTTTATATCTATAATTTTTTATACTATTTACTACAATATTATTTTTTTTCAAATGAGGACAGTAATTTGTATAATTTATCTTTTTTATTTCAAAACCTTCAAATTAATTAATATACTGTTGAATGAATGTAAAAGACCGATTTTGTAAAAGTCAATTACTTTCGACAATTAACGTTTTAAAAACATTATTTTGTATGCATTTTTTCGTTCTGCTTCTACTTCAATCACTTGCCCTGTGAAATTCACGCTTGGGAGCTAAGCCGCGTTTTCTCGTGGACGAAAAGTTCTGCATATTTGTCATTTTCCATATTTTTATTAATTACAATTTAATGAATTGTATCTTTAGTGGTAAAAAAATCCCTTTATTTATGCCTTTGTATTAATTTTTATTATTGCCAAATATTGTTTTAATCATTCTCAACAAAATAAAAGTTACTGCTCTGTTTTATCATACTGTTATGCCTTTACGTAGGCAACCCGCCTTACTCCACCTTTCTGTTGTGCGGCCATTTTATCCCCAGATCAAGTCACCTACATCTGTCAATTGCAATCGTAGAAATAGGATTGTGGCTCGTAGAAACATCGTATCGATACAAAATAAATTTTCACTAATTCTTTATTTAATTTCGCTCCCCAGTAAAGGCCCACTTTTTCGATTAAGTGCTTAATTTTTTTTAAAAAAGTGATCAAAGTGAAAAAATACAGGAAAGTAGGGGAAGTGGGTTGGCAACACTACCCAGTTCTCGATCTGCAACACCGTTAATAAACAATCAAAATATTCATTTCTTTGATAAAATTATTGTTTTTCTTTTACTTCACAACTGTTAACATTTCATTCAAGTTTTTCTCGTTTAAATTGGTGGACAAACGGATTTGAGGGTTGGACAATCGAATTCAGTTGTTGGACAATCGAAAACCATTAATAAACAATCAAAATATTCATTTCTTTGAAAAAAATTATTGTTTTTCTTTTACTTCATAACTGTTAACATTTCATTCGAGTTTTTCTCGTTTAAATTGGTGGACAAACCGATTTGAATTCGATTGTCCAACCCTCAAATCGGTTTGTCCAACAATTTAAACGAAAAAAACTTGAATGAAATGTTAACAGTAGAGAAGAATAAGAAAAACAATATTTTTTTTCAAATAAATGAATATTTTGATTGTTTATTAATGGTTTTCGATTGTCCAACAACTGAATTCGATTGTCCAACCCTCAAATCCGTTTGTCCACCAATTTAAACGAGAAAAACTTGAATGAAATGTTAACAGTTGTGAAGAATGAGAAAAACAATAATTTTTTTCAAAGAAATGAATATTTTGATTGTTTATTAATGGTTTTCGATTGTCCAACAACTGAATTCGATTGTCCAACCCTCAAATCCGTTTGTCCACCAATTTAAACGAGAAAAACTCGAATGAAATGTTAACAGTTATGAAGTAAAAGAAAAACAATAATTTTTTTCAAAGAAATGAATATTTTGATTGTTTATTAATGGTTTTCGATTGTCCAACAACTGAATTCGATTGTCCAACCCTCAAATCCGTTTGTCCACCAATTTAAACGAGAAAAACTTGAATGAAATGTTAACAGTTGTGAAGAATGAGAAAAACAATAATTTTTTTCAAAGAAATGAATATTTTGATTGTTTATTAATGGTTTTCGATTGTCCAACAACTGAATTCGATTGTCCAACCCTCAAATCCGTTTGTCCACCAATTTAAACGAGAAAAACTTGAATGAAATGTTAACAGTTGTGAAGAATGAGAAAAACAATAATTTTTTTCAAAGAAATGAATATTTTGATTGTTTATTAATGGTTTTCGATTGTCCAACAACTGAATTCGATTGTCCAACCCTCAAATCCGTTTGTCCACCAATTTAAACGAGAAAAACTTGAATGAAATGTTAACAGTTGTGAAGAATGAGAAAAACAATAATTTTTTTCAAAGAAATGAATATTTTGATTGTTTATTAATGGTTTTCGATTGTCCAACAACTGAATTCGATTGTCCAACCCTCAAATCCGTTTGTCCACCAATTTAAACGAGAAAAACTTGAATGAAATGTTAACAGTTGTGAAGAATGAGAAAAACAATAATTTTTTTCAAAGAAATGAATATTTTGATTGTTTATTAATGGTTTTCGATTGTCCAACAACTGAATTCGATTGTCCAACCCTCAAATCCGTTTGTCCACCAATTTAAACGAGAAAAACTCGAATGAAATGTTAACAGTTGTGAAGAATGAGAAAAACAATAATTTTTTTTCAAAGAAATGAATATTTTGATTGTTTATTAATGGTTTTCTTTTGTCCAACAACTGAATTCGATTGTCCAACCCTCAAATCGGTTTGTCCATTAATTTAAATGAGAAAAAATTGAATGAAATGTTAACAGTTGTAAAGTAAGATAAAAAACCTAAATTTGTTTTTCAAGTAATCGGTTTGTCCACCAATTTAAACGAGAAAAACACTAATGAAATATTAAAAGTTGTGATGTAATTCAACTGAATTCGTTTGTCTACCCTCAAAGCGCTTTTTTACGAATTTAAACGAAGAAAACTCGATTGACATCTAGAATGTTGTTAATTAAAAGAAAAACTGTAATTTTTTATTGTTTTAAATCGATTTCAGTTTGTTAAACTAATAACTCAGTTTGTTGCTGTTTAGCAAACTGAAATTTTGCGGATTAGTAAGAAAGTGGTCATTACAGATGATTTTTTCAATTTTCTTTAAACTTATATATCAAAATGTTAATTGAATATAGTATTTAATGTGGAAATACCCTGGAAAACGATATGTGTAATGGAAATTTTGAATTTTTTGTTTTATGTCATTAAAAAAAAAAAAAAAAAAAAGATTTAAAGAAAATTTGTTTGAATCAAATAATTCTTTTTCTCAGTGATGGTGGGGGTACGACAGCCCGGGTAGCAAATGAAGTCTGGATCAGGTCTGGAACTGATCTGGTTAGATCTGGGCCAAATCTGGTAACCAAGTCTGAGCCAAAGCAGGTTTGGAACGCGGAACATGTCTGGAACGTGTATATAATCAGATTTGAGTTCTCTGTTGCTCGAATGGTAACAAGACGTTCGACAGTACCTAGCGTGGCTTCTTGCTTTTTTTGTTTCATTACTTTGCTGCTTATTATAATAGCTTTGCTATTTATAAAATTTTGATATTTAGTTGAAAAATATTTAATTTAAATACAATAACAATGTTTTTATCTTTGAAATTAATAAAATAGACATGTAGTTAATTTTTTTCTTCCGTTGTTGGAGTTTTTCATCCTTTTTTAAAAAAACTAATGTAACATTGTTTCATTTATCACTCTTCCGATAATCGATTTAAAAAGGATTAATAATAAAATAGACATTTTTCGAATGAATAAGATTGTCTAAAAATAATTTATATAAAACAAAATTTAAGTTAAATCTAAATGTTTTAAATTGTTTATTTTTATTTTTATTCATTGTTTTTGTTTTTAAGCTTCATTATCTATTTAAATACACACTCCAAAACACAATATTTTTTGTTTGTTTATTAAAGTCGTAACGCTTATAATTATATTAAGAAAATTCCTACACGCAGAGATTCGAGCACCCGATCATTTATCGCAACGCAGGTTTTGTTGACATTATATTATTATAATATTTATAATTTATTATTATATTCCAAATTATTATTATGAAAAAATATTCAGTATATTATAGTATATAATGAAAAAATTAATATATTGAACAACTCACTAATTAATCTTATTCAGCTTAATTAATAGGGTAAAGTGGGGTAAAAAAGCCACATTTTTACTTTTGATGCTGTAAAATCTGTATTTAACATTTTTTGCTCAAATTGCCAATTTTTATTGAAAGTTTACTTATTAAGCTTGAAAATTCTTGACGAAAATATTTTTTATCTCATGAAAGGACTATAGTTTGCTTTTATTTATATGACAAATAGTCTTATTTGAAAGATATTTTAATAATTATGAAAGACTTTTTAGCAAGCAAAATTGAAAATGATATTAAGTTTACCTGTTTTCGATTTGTACTGCCAATTTTTCGTACCTTTTTTAGAAGTTGTCTTTAAGTTTCACCACAGATAACATATTTTGTTGCAACCGTTTATTCATTGTTTATGTTTTTAATACATTTTGAATTACTTTTTCGTCGTGTTTAATTAAATTTATTAAATAAACACGACAAATTTTCAAAAATGAGAAGGTTAGTTTCAATAGAAAACAAGTGAATTTCACAAAGTATTCAATGGATTTTTTGCCCTGACTTTTTCACACCCAAGACTAGTTATTAAAAAAGCAAAAATAAATTTTTAATTCAGTTCAATTTCCAAAAATTAACATTGTACACGTTTTCGGTATACTTTTCTCCTCATGTACAAACATTTATTTTTATTATTCGTCCACTTAATCAGATTGTAATATGTTTGAAAAGTTCACAAAAATGTTTTCAAAAAAGCAACAAAAAATTAAAATTACAATAAAAACAATATTAATCTAGATACAACATTCAAACTAGATTCAAAAGTTGCGTATTACCTAATAGTATTTATATTCTATACAGCTGATAAATCGACTTAATAGTTTTTAAATAAATATTTGATTATAATTTAATCACTTAAATAAGTGTACTGCAATATTAATTATTTTTAACTTACAATCAGATATGGTTTTCTGAATATTAGTTATTTCTGATTTAAATATAGAGAGTGATCATTAAAATAGTAAAGAGATATGCATATCAGCACAAAGTTAAATTTTCAGTTTTCTCTTAACGTACTTCTGTATGTCGCTATCCTGGTTTTTCTACCTATTCAAGGGCTCAATCGGTAACACTATACCGACTTTTCATATTATTTGTGCAATTGGTATAGTACTTTTGATACCTGCAAATAGATAGAGCTGTTAAATTGGTTACCAAGTCTGGTTTTGCTTTGGACCATGTAAAATTCCAGATCTATTCCAGATCTGGAATAACAGGCCGGCATCAGATCTGTACTTTGGTAGTGACTTGGGTTTATCTACCCGGGAGTGGTACAAGAACTCCTATGTAGAACTGCTGTTATGACCCCATAAAGATTCTAAGAAGACTCATCTTGATTTTCGTGTAAATTTAGCTAAACAATTTCTACATCTCGTCGTATCGTATATGGAATTAAAAATTATAATCTACTTTTTATTTATGAGTTTTTTCTTATAGTCTGCGTATAAAATTCCTACATCTCGTCTTATGAAATTATCAAAAGTTATTATTATTATTTACTTTTTATTTATGTATTCTTTTCTTGTAGTGTGCGTAAACAATTTCAACATCTCGTCGTATGCTATTTTTAAAAATTATTATTATTACCTCCTTTTTTGTGAGTTTCTTACTTGTAGTAATTCCTCCATCTCGGCGTATGGAATTAGCAAAAATTACTTCTTATAATTTTTATTAACTTTTTCATTTATGCTTTTTTCCTTGTAGCTTGCATAAATAATTCCTACATCTTATTGTGCGGAATTATCAAAAATTATTATCTAGTTTCTATTTATGCGTTTTTTTCTTGTAGTTTGCGTAAATAATACCTACATCTCGTCGTATGGAACTTTAGAAATTTACTTATTATTATCAACTTTTTGTATTTGGAATTTATTAAACATTATTTCTTAATTTTTAGAACTTGTCGTTAGAAATTTACGAAAAAAAATTACACAGGTCTACAAGGTTTTTTTTAAATATATGGGAGTGTTTTCCTATGCATTTTTGTGCCCTAAATACGATCCCGGTCTCAAAAATTGCGTATCACGTCAGGATTTTGGGAAGAGTGGGGGTAAACACAAAAAACGTGTTTTTGACGGTTTTCAGTATTTTTTCTTATAAACATGATGTGCTAAAGCCTTCTATTTAGTCTCAAATTAAAGCTTTATTCGTGCTCTTTAAGACCCAAATGCGTAAGATAAAAAAAGTAAAAGATTTTGAGAAAAGTGGGGGTAAAGACCCCAAAAAATGTACTTTTGAGTATTTTTTTCTCCTTAACCTGACATGCTAGAAACATTATTATAGTCTTAAATTGAAGCTTGAATCTTTACATGCTAGGCTAAAAAAGCAAAATAAATTTTTAAGGCTTTTACCTCTAATTTTTTCGACATCCTCAATTTTTTTTCTTTTAGCATTGTGGGTCTCAAAGTGTACGAATTAATATTTAATTTACACCTACATAGAAGTTTCTAGCACGTTAGGTTTATGAGAATAAAAAATACTGAAAACCGTCAAAAACATGTTTTTTTGGGTGTTTACCCCCACTTTTCTCAAAATCCTGGCGAGATATGCAATTTTTGAGACCGGGATCGTATTTAGTGCACAAAAATACACGGGAAAACACTCCGATATCTGAAAAAAGTCGTATTTTGTAGACCTGTGTTATTGTTCATTTATTTAATTTGTATGTTTTTTAACACTAAGGTTCCTAACTTTCTATCTTAATTTGTATACGTAATAAACAATGTTCGTAGAAATAACACTTCATCTTTTATAATTTAACAATATGCGCTCTATTTGTGGTTTGTTTATTATAATTACTAGCTGTCGTACCCGTCTTCGACGGGTTTTAGTTTCTACAGATACATTCAATAGTGTGTCTACCAGTCTCGAAAAATAGGAAATAGTGGGGAATTTAAATTGACTGTAGAAATAATAATTAGCTACCATTACTTAACTATTTCATTAAAAAAATTACTATTTTAAAACTGTGATTGACTTTTTATCATTAAATAATATATTTTTTATTAATTAAAATGCAGAAAACAATGTTTGTCAATTATTTGTAGAAATTTAATTATAGTAATCTAAGTTAATAAAAAATTTCCACCAGTTTTTGGAGTTATAGTAAAGTCAAATTCGAATTAATTGTATCATAATTGCTTAAATCTAAAATAAGACCTATATTGCAAGCTGAATTCAACATTTTTCCCGATTAAATTAAATTACTGCATTTTTCCCGTTTTTCCAGTTTACAATGCTTTACAATGCTCAAAACATCCATCATAGTTAAACATAGAATTAAAATAACAAAACTTTTTACTATCTAAGTTTTTCTCCAGTAGCATAATGCAAGTATCGTTTCACAGGTATTCTTGAATTTCTGTAGTATGAATGTTATCATAAAAAATCTCCATTTTCAATACTTTAAAAATAATTTTAAGGCTATGAATTAATTTTTTTTTATATTGCTTACCATTTATCATTTACCGTTTTTAATATTTTCGAAGTTTTGCAATTAAAATTTTTTTGATTAATTGGATAAACAAATCATTCTAAATTCCATTATTTTGACGTCAAAAGTTTAAAAGATATACATTAAAAATACAAAATTAGAAATTTTCCATTTTTTAAATTTTTTGAAAAAATTGAATACTTCCCGTTCTAATTAATATGTTTAAAAACTGTAAATTTATTGTTTATAATTATATATCTCACGAAAGTCATAACTGATTAATTTACTGCAATATATCAAAATGTCCAAATTGTTTTGCCAAAAATAATGTCCTATCACCAAGATGTAAGTATAAAAATGTTTTCAAAAAATTAACAAAAACGAAATTTTTCAAATTTTATATTTTTTAACCCTTTAAGGACGGGACGGACACATTTCTGAGACAACTTTTGACGGCAATTTTCTCGTTGACCAAGGGTTTTAAAATTTTCTGAATAATTATTCCTTATGTCTTGGACATAGCTCTTTCAGAATCTGACTCGAAATTAAAAAAAACCAAAAAGTTACAGATATTTTTTTTAGAAAAAAACGTTGTTTTTTGAAATTTTTTTATCCAAAATGAATTTTTTTCGAAGGTAGTGAGTCCGCAGAAGTTCGTAAAACCTTTAAATATCGCGTCCAAAATGTTTAAGCTTTCAGATGGTAAAGTTTTTTTTGACTAAAATTCAAGATGGCGGATAAAAAATGGCGACCAAAAGTCAATATTTTATAATGTAAAAACCTCGTGTGCGAAATTTGTAAAAAATGCTCAAATTCAGTTGAAACTATTTACTCGGGGGTTTTTGGGGTCGCTGATTACGAATCTGAACTTCGTTTTAAAAAATTCAAAATGGCGGATCCAATATGTCGGACGAATTTTCAAAAAATTGGTCGAATTCGATTAATATTTCTTACTCAAGGGTTTTTGGGGTCGCTGAATGCGAATCTGAACTTCGTTTTAAAAAATTCAAAATGGCGGATCCAATATGGCGAACGAATTTTCGAAAAATTGGTCAAATTCGATTAATATTTCTTACTCGGGGGTTTTTAAGGTCGCTGCTTGCGAATCTGAACTTCGTTTTAAAAAAATCAAAATGGCGGATCGAATATGGAGAACGAATTTTCGAAAAATTGGTCAAATTCGATTAATATTTCTTACTCGGGGGTTTTTGGGGTCGCTGATTGAGAATCTGAACTTCGTTTTAAAAAAAATCAAAATGGCGGATCCAATATGGCGAACGAATTTTCGAAAAATTGGTCAAATTCGATTAATATTTCTTACTCGGAGGTTTTTAAGGTAGCTGCTTGCGAATCTAAACTTCGTTTTAAAAAAATCAAAATGGCGGATCGAATATGGCGAACAAATTTTCAAAAAATTGGTCAAATTCGATTAATATTTCTTACTCGGGGGTTTTTGGGGTCGCTGATTGCGAATCTGAACTTCGTTTTAAAAAAATTAAAATGGCGGATGCAATATGGCGAACGAATTTTCGAAAAATTGGTCAAATTTGATTAATATTTCTTACTCGGGGGTTTTTAAGGTCGCTGCTTGCGAATCTGAACTTCGTTTAAAAAATATCAAAATGGCGGATCGAATATGGCGAACGAATTTTCGAAAAATTGGTCAAATTCGATTAATATTTCTTACTCGGGGGTTTTTAAGGTCGCTGCTTGCGAATCTGAACTTCGTTTTAAAAAAATCAAAATGGCGGATCTAATATGGCGATTGCTAAAAAATTAAAATTTATAATTGTTATTAACAATTCTTTTAAACAATTGCAAATTGAAGAAAGTTCTCAATGTTTTTGAAAGATTAAATTACGATGTATTGATGAGCAAAACTCCAAGGATTAATTTAAAAACATTTAAAATCAGTACCCTTCAATATTATAGAAATTATGTAGATTTTTTTGCCAAAAGGCAGGCGAAAATCGACTTTTAATCTTAAAAATCCGCTTGAAAGCGTGAAATTTCAAGCAAAACAAAAGACGATCATATTTATTCGTTTGCAATTTTATCTTTTTCCAGTTACTCTAGTCGAATTTTGTCTGCATTTTGTCAGAAAAATTTACACAATTTTTATAATATTGGAGGTTACTGATTTATCTTTTTTTTTAAATTAATCCTTGGAGTTTTGCTCATCAATACATCGTAATTTAATCATTCAAAAACATTGAGAACATTCTTAA
The DNA here is from genome assembly GCA_032872475.1 of Leptopilina myrica (nomen nudum). Taxonomy (NCBI): domain Eukaryota; kingdom Metazoa; phylum Arthropoda; class Insecta; order Hymenoptera; family Figitidae; genus Leptopilina; species Leptopilina myrica (nomen nudum). The sequence goes on along the minus strand of CM065462.1, from coordinate 11,905,527 downwards.
ATTTGCAATTGTTTAAAAGAATTGTTAATAACAATTATAAATTTTAATTTTTTAGCAATCGCATTATTTAATCCTTAAAATATAGACTTTAAGCTTTAATTTTAAAAAAATTCACTTAATTATCTTTATTTGCTTCAAAGTAATAACAAAATGAAAATAAAATGATTACCCAAAACTTCAAAATCTCATTACTTTCCGCCTAAAATATTTTTTTAAAAATATTTTAGGCGGAAAAAGTGTACTCATATATCTACCTAAAATCATAGATATCTTGAAAATTGGAGACAAAAATTATTCAAGTAGTCGGTTTCACTTATTTTAACCCTATATTAGTTTTAATTATAATAATTTATGATATAATATATCATAAAATAACACATAACATTAATAAAATAACAAAATAAATAATAATAAAAAATTGTAAAATAATTAAACGAATTTTAATGAAATATGATAAATGTTTCGAAAATTTGTCAACCATATTGGATCCGCCATTTTGAATTTTTTAAAACGAAGTTCAGATTCGCATTCAGCGACCCCAAAAACCCTTGAGTAAGAAATATTAATCGAATTCGACCAATTTTTTGAAAATTCGTCCGACATATTGGATCCGCCATTTTGAATTTTTTAAAACGAAGTTCAGATTCGTAATCAGCGACCCCAAAAACCCCCGAGTAAATAGTTTCAACTGAATTTGAGCATTTTTTACAAATTTCGCACACGAGGTTTTTACATTATAAAATATTGACTTTTGGTCGCCATTTTTTATCCGCCATCTTGAATTTTAGTCAAAAAAAACTTTACCATCTGAAAGCTTAAACATTTTGGACGCGATATTTAAAGGTTTTACGAACTTCTGCGGACTCACTACCTGCGAAAAAAATTCATTTTGGAAAAAAAATTTCAAAAAACAACGTTTTTTTCTAAAAAAATATCTGTAACTTTTTGGTTTTTTTTAAATTTCTAGTGCCGATTCTAAAAGAGTATAAAGCAGTTTTTGAAAACAAATTAATATAATAAAACTTTTTTAATTTGGTAAGAAAATTACCGATTTTTCCTGGTCAAATTAAATTTCCGCGGCTATTTATCGGTTTCCCCGCGTAATTGGTAGATACTTTGTTAAATGTCTTATAGTAGAAACTAAAACCCGTCAATGACTGGTACTGGTATATAAAATATTTTCTATAACATATTTTTTTATAAAAGAGTATTTTCATAAAATAAATGAATTTTTGTAGTCATCTGCAGATTTATTTTTGGCAAAAACTAAAAATCAAGTATATTGCTGGTTAAGATTTGTCTTTACATTGCTTAAAACATCTTTAGAAGTTCAATCAAAAAGTAAAATAGCGTAACTTTTTACCATGTAAGCTTTACTTAATGCCCAGTGACATTTTGTTAAGTACAAAAGGGTCTAGAGCCAGTTTATGATGAAAATAAAATCATAAAACATATCCATTTTTAAAGTTTCTGAAGTTATTTCAATTAAAATATATTGAATGAATTGGATAAATAATTATGAATTGCATTATTTTGACGTCACAATCTTAAACAAAGACCCCAAAAATACTACTGAATTAAGCTTGATAGTAATTAACAACAATTATAATTTTTTCGATTTTTTTGATATTGAAAATATTTTTTATATTTACATTTTGATCATACTATTTTTTGTGTAAAATTGTGCTAATATGTGACTAAATAACATACATTATTCAATTATACAGAGTTTAAAAGCAATTCATTAAAAAATGTAAACTTTGAAAATTTGAAATTTTTCGAAAACATTTTTATACTTAAATCTTAGTTATAGGACACTATTTTTAAAAAATTATGCTAAAATGTGACTAAACAACATGTAATACTTAATTATAGATAGTTTAAAAGCAGTTCATTAAAAAATAAAAAATTTGGATATTTGCGATTTTTTGAATTTTTTTAAAATCATGTTTATACTTACATCTAAGTTATAAGACATTTTTTTGGAAATATATTCTAGAATGTGACTAAATAACATGTTATACTCCGTTAAACAAAGTTTGAAAGCATTTTTTAAAAAAATGTAAAATTTAATAATTTTTGATTTTGGAATTTTTTTGGAAAAATTGAATATCTCCCGTTCTAATTAATATTTTTTAAATCTGTAATTTTAAAAACCTTCCTTGGCCTAAGGTCAAACATTCTGCAAAATTTGGTTTCAAACGGTTTAGCAGTTTTTAAGTGATTCGCGACAAAGATTCTGTGACATACGGACATACATACACACATACATACATACACGAAATTTTTTATTGTCATTTTTGGAATCCTAGATGCTCAAAAGGAATAATTATATGGGAAATTTAGATTTCTGAGCAATGTACAGACAAAAGTCTTATCTTATATATATATATATATATATATATAGATTATTATTAAAATTGTTACTATTGTAAAAAATATTGTTCATTTCATCAACAAGGCAATAAAATAGAAATAAAGTCAGAGCTAGAATTATAGTGATCTTTATAACCCATTTTAAAATGTTGAAAACTGACATCATATTCCTAATCAGCGACCCCAAAAACCCCCGACTGACAAGTTTTACTCGAGTCTAGTGAATTTTTGCTTCCTCATAAGGAAGCTTTGCATTCGTGACGATTTTCAATTTTTCAAAACATGGTTATATGGACTCATTTTCATCTAGGATATATGTATATTAAATTCTGAGCAAATGTCCAGATGTATGTGTGTATGTCACAAAAAATGATGTACAAATTATCTCAAACAAATTTTAATGGATTACCCTGAAATTTTGCAGGTTTATTGCAGTGATTAATACCTAAAATTTGACACAAGGATTTTCAAATTTATCCACAAAAATTTTTTTCATACAATTTTTTCAAAATTAAAAAAAAAATTTTTGTATTTTTTTAAATAACTTTTTTATTTCTTAATATTTTCATAAATTATTCTCAAAATTACATTCCTTACAAGAAAACGAATTGATTGATATATACAAAGTGCACATTTCATCAAAATTTATAAAATTAATCTTTTTCACAAAAAATTCAAATTTGCGTTTTTTTAAATATTACCTTAACATATTAAAATTAAATTAAGCAATTGGTTTATGATATTTTGAGGAAGCGAAATGGTCATGAAATGAACAACTTGTTTTGATTTTTTTGAAGGGGTGTATTTTATAAAGTGTAGTTTTTTCGAAAAATGCATTTCTCTCTCTTTAAAATGAGACCTCAGTGGAATTATAATCTGTTAAGTTTTAGGAAAGTTATGATTTTTGCAGTATGTGGGACGCATGTGTCCCACCCTGTTAAAAATTCCTGCGAAAGATCTTATACAGGATCCTGTTTCAGGAATATTCGTCAAATCCTTTGCAAGTTCGTACACATTTAAACAATTCCTTTTACAATAAAACTATTTTTGCAGACAATGTTAATTAACAAATAGATAATTTTAGTAATTGCTTTTACCTTGGTTACATCTGCAAAAAGTAAAATTGTTTTTCTTATATTAACGAGTTTACACGGAGAGAAAAAAACAGTTGTAACTGCTTTCTTTCAAGTAATTGTGCTAATTTTATAAAGTCAAGAAGTTTTAACCGGAGAGCCAGGCCGTTTTGACTTGGCTCTTTGATTGTGCCTATAGTTTTCTCAGGTAATACCGACCAAGCGATTGACCTGTTAGTTTAACTTTAGCCGTGAGGCGCTTCCATCTATCTGTTTTCACACATGTGACTCGCGTGACCATTTATTATATTTGAGTTTTAAGATTCGTTTTTATTTTGTATTGTATTATTATAAGTGCCTATGAATGTACAAATAAATAGTGATTTGGTTTTTTCAATTTAAAACATGGACGAGTATGTTCAAAATATTTTAAAGAAATGGAAATTGGAAAGTTTCATAAATAGATTTTCAAGTAAGTATATGATAAACTTAATCCTAACCTATCAATTGAAAAAACAATACTTTTTCAGAAATAAATATGTAAACAATTGTCATCGTATTTATATAGTATAGGTAAACATTCAATTGTAGTATAAAGGAAAATGCTTATAAATATCTTTACATCTTAAATTGTCAAGACAACCTGAGTTTTGTAATATTATTAATTAATTAATTGTTTATAATATTACATTTAATAAGTTAATTTTTTGGAAGATAAATATTGAAAAAATTTAGTTTTCAGAATTTTTAAATAATCTAAATTATTAAAAATATTTACAGGCCTCGGATATTATAACTTTTTTGACTTATTTTTAAAAATTTTGGAAGCGTTATAATTGTAATTTTAAGAAATTTCTCAATTTCAGAAGAAAGGGAAAAATCAGAAGAATAGAAAATAAAATTCTTGTGACATTATTGAATATGAATTAAATAAACGATTTTCTGGCCTTTTTTTAATCGACTAAAGCAACTTTTTTTGCTCTTTAAAAATCGATCCGAGGCCTATAATTAGAGACGTTATATAATTTTTTTTTAATTGGAGATTTACAATTGTTGTAAGTATAACGAAATACGAAAATGTTTTATTAAAGTTTAAAGTTAATTTCGAATACTTCATTTTCATAAATAAAATTTTATATTAACAGAATCAACAAGGAACGATTTACACAATTGGCTGACGAATTAGGATCAATCTTTGAAAATGAACTAAATGGAGCTGCAGAAATAGCCAAACTTTTTTATTACCCATTTCAAAAAAGCACCAAAACTCGAAAATCAGTCAATACTGGTGGAGCTTTTTATGAAAAGTATTTAAATTTTAGGCAAAAGTTAATTACATATGACATTATAAAAAGAACCGACCAAGACCAAGAATGTTTGTATATTTACATATTCGTAACTTTAGTTTACAAGTTTTTAATTTATATACTTATTAGTAACGAAATTTTATTCATTACCATTCATATTAATAAAACTTTAGAAATATAAAGTGTATAACTCATTATTCATATTTAATTGTTTATTTTTCTTAATGATGTATCATTATATGATTGATTTATTTGTTATAAACATTATTTTCATAGTAAATTTGCCGGCTTGTCCTTAAGAAATTATAATTAAATGGCTTCAAGAAAATGATAGTCCAGAAGAGGAAGTAGTTCAGAAATGGAAAGATTCGTTTCCATTCCGAGACCGATGTAAGAATTCTGCAAATTACTTGGCCGCATATAAATGTTTATGTTCTTCCTTCGGACACATTTTATTAGACTTCGATTTCAATTCAACCTATCCAACGTCTGCAGCTGTGGATTTAGAAAAGGAATGGGAAATTGTTGCTCCTTTGATAATATCCATCACCAAAAAAGAAGAATTTGATTGACATCGAGAAGAAATTAATTGATGCAGGTAATATTTGCTTTTACTGTATATGTATATTTGTATACATATTCGAGTACACTGTATACTTAATTTTAACATCATGTTCTTTCAGGTCGAAATGATATTTCTGCACTTCTCTGTCTGCCTCGACTTTAAGGACCTTTAATTCGGAAAAGAAAAAATTAAAAAAAAATTTTAAACTAAGCGAGAAGAATTTAATTCAGCTACGGGAAGTAAAACTTTACCCAATGTAGCTTTTGTCGGAGAACTAGAGAAAGAAGGCGAGATCGAAATTGAAAATGAGAATCTAGATAATGATAGAACTGAAACCTTCGTGGTTGTTAATCACATTACGTACAAGATAAAATCTAACAAAATTATTGAAGCTGTTTCTGCGTGTTTTAAGTGCATGTTTTCATTAAATTTGGACTTTCCAAATGAATGCAAACACATTTGGACTTTTCGGCAAAGGCACATATACAAAGTTGAGTTAAATAATTTGAAGCCGTATGCGTCTGTCAATAAACTTATTGCAGAAATAAATACATTGAAGGAAAAGGAAGATTTAGCAAACCTTGCGAATTAAGAAAATGTTGGACATTTTAAACTATAAATGTTTATGTAATGTTTAAATTTTAAAGTCAGTTACTATAATTTGATTTTATTAATAAAAGTCGCTTTCGAGATCAGCATTCTTTAATCTGCGTCATAATCGACTATTATTTGTTACTGTTATTCTCAAATTAAAATGGCGTCAATTATTGACTTAGAATCTGAAATGTTATTATTAACATTAAGTTTGTATAATAATCCTGCTTTACCTCGAAACATTGTGCAAATTTTCGTCGATAACATAATTAATTTTACAAATGTTACATACAGAAATTATATAAATCAAAATTTGAATCTTACTTCGAGCAAAATTGATAAACAAATCGTTAATTTCATTCAATCTATTTTTGACGCCTCGAAAACAATTTTTGATATATTTGCAACAGAGCATCAACGTTTTTTTTATATAAAGAAAAAGGATTCATGATAGAACCAATGGAATGCGAAATAGGATATCGATTCACACATAAAGTCGTTGATAATGTACTGTCACGTGTGAGGGAAAAAGTATTTTTAGAATACATTCCATTACAGTGGAGTTTAAAGATGCTATTAGAATTGCCAGGGATGTTTGATTTGTTAACGAGTTACATGAATGATTTAGAAATGGAAACATATATCATCAGTAACTTTATACAAGGGAAACTTTGGAAGCAAATGCGTGAGAAATTCTAGAAAGGTAAATTCTACGTTCCGCTAATTATTTATTATGACGAATTTGAAATAGGAAACCCACTTGGATCTCATGCGGGAATACAAAAATTAGGAGCAGTATATTGCCAAATACCGTTTTTCCGTCCTATATTACAGCAGTTTTGCGGAACATTGTATTAGTGGCCTTGTTCCATGCAAATGATCGAAAAAATATGGGAATGTCGTGTTTCATAAACTTATCGCCGAATTAAATGAAATAAATCAAAATGGTATTGATATAGTTATCGGTGATAAAGTCTTCAAAGTGTATTTCCAATTGGTTCTTATTGCGGGTGACAATTTAGGATTGAATGAAATATTAGGCTTTGTTTGTTCTTTTAATACTGGATGTCCTTGTCGTGTGTGTCGTGCAAATTCGAAATTTAACAAAACAAGATAACAGCTTGTTAAGAACAATTAAGGGGCTGGATGCTATAATGTGTTACGCGCCATGTTAAGTGAATGGCGCGTAACACATTATAGCATCCAGCCCCTCAATTGAATCTTATAATCAAGACTGCGAATTAAATAACCCATCTGTTACTGGCATTGTCGAAAGTTGTGTTTTTAATCAAGTAAGTGGTTTCCATGTTGCCCTTTGTACAATTTTGGATATTATGCACGACATCCTGGAAGGTACTGCCAATTACACAATGGTTAACATACTCAAGGATTTAATTTACGAACAAGAATTATTTTCTCTATATTTTTCGAATAAAAGAATTGAATGTTTTCAGTATGGATCTCTCGAAAGTTCTAATAAAATCCCTATTATTAAAAAAGAACACATTCTAACGAAGCAAAAATTAAAAATGTCAGCTTCTGAAATGCTCTGTTTTGTGAGATATTTTTCTTTGATCGTTGGAGACAAAGTGAGAGAAAATAATTCTGTTTGGTTTTTGTACATCTTACTTCGAAAGATTATAGCCATTATAACTTCGCCTCGAATTGTAGCAGGACATATATGTCAATTAGACATTTTAATTCCTGAATTTCTTTCTTCGTATAAATTGCTTTACGGTTTGTTGAAATATAAATTTCATAACATGTGTCATCTTCGAGACCTACTAATTACTAATGGACCTGCAGTTCATTATTGGACCATGAGATTCGAGTCAAAAAATAGACAAAATAAATTAGATGCAGTTAGCTCGAGTAATAAAATAAATATTTTAAAAACTGTCAGCATTAAAAGTCAATTGCAACTGGCATATTTAAAAGTAGCTAAAATTTTTAAATTTGATGAACTAGTCTGCGAAAACTGTCAAAACATTGATGAACGAAGTAGGAGAATGTATTTTCAGAATATTAATCCAGATGAAATAATCAGTTCAACAGAACATGAATTTGTTAAAGGTGTCGATTATAAAATTGATATGGTTTTCGTGATGGAAATGGGAGATAATGATTTGCTAGAGTTTGAAAAAGTTACAGAAATATTTGTAAAAGGCAATGACATTTACTTACTTATGAAACCTTTAATTGCTGTATCTTTCAATGAGCATTTTTATGCGTATGAGGTAGAATCCCGTAATGTATCAAGATTAAGGAAAGCTTCAGAATTACCGGATATTCATCCCTGTTTACTAATTAAAATGAATGAATGTGTATTTGTAACTACAAGGTACATCTTATGAGAAGGACATTTTTATTTGTTAAACAATGTATTAATTTTAGTTTTCATTTAAATTTAATTGTTAAATAATTATTAATTAATAAATAAATTATCTAATTGAAAATTTTTTATTTGACAGTTGATTTAAAAATACCCTATCAAATATATTAATCAAAATTTATTTGCAAGCCTTATCTACTCTTTTTTACAATTTTTTAAGTTATTCAATAAAAAAGTGTATTTGCATTTTAAGAAATTAATATTACGTAAAAATATATTAGTAATAAATTATATATAGGATAATTTAATAATTTATGCGAAAAATGTTAATTGAATTTTTCATTTACTATTTATAATTATAAATTCCCTAATAATATTGTAATTAATTCATTAAATAATTATATTTATAATTAATTCTTAAACATTACAGTGTCATGCATTTGTAATTGTGTTTCATAAATTCTTTACTATTTAATAATATTAAAGTTTTGTTGCAGAAGTACTTTTGTAAAGAAAAAATTTGATTCTTAACAAAAAACAAATTTTTAATATAATTTATTATTTATTTAAACAAACAAATTATTCACAATAATTATTTGCATATATAGGTGCAACTATTTTGAATTTATTGCTTTTCTGCAACCTGTAAATATTGCTTGTAACATAAGTAAACTGAACTTTTCTCCGATCAATTGATACTACTTGAGACAGCCAGGCCAAAACTGCCTGGCTGTCAAATTGTGCTGACTTGAGAATCAGAGGTTATGTTAACGCCTGTGTCGGTCAAGTAGTTTTAACCGGAGTCTCCGGTTGGTATAACCTAGTTTTTTTTAATAACTTTATAAAGATGTGTAAAGCTATTCTTCATTTATAAGTACACTGAAAAAAAATTTATTTGATTCAAATAATTCAAATTATTTGAAAAATATTTAATTCATTCAAATATGTTACGTCATCGTAACATATTTTTCAATATTAATAATGATATAAATAATAATAATAATAATAATAGGAATAACAATAAATAATTGTTATTAACATATTATTAACAATTAACAATTATAAATAATTATTAATTAATGAAAATAGTAATAATAAGAATAATAAAATAATAATTAGATTTAAACAATAATAATGTTTAAAAACGAATAATTAGTTATAATTACAAAATAGTAATAATTAATGTAACAATAATAACCAAATAAGAATAATAAGCAATTGTAATAATAATAACAAGATAGTAATAAAAGTAACAACAATAATAGTTAATAATAACAAGATAATAACAATTTGTAAAAATAAATAATAATAATTAACGATAACAATAATATCAAAACAATAATAATTAATTGTAACATTTATAACAAATAATAATAATTAATTTCAACAAGATAGTAATAAAATGTAACAACAAAATAACAATTAATAATAAGTTAATAATAATTTGTAACAACGAAATAACAACAAATAATAGTTAATAATAACAAGATAATAATAAATTGTAATAAATAACAACAAGTTATAATAATGTAGAACAATAATATCACATTGTAATTACAAGTTAATAACAAATTGTAATAACAAATTAATAACAAAATGTTAATAACAATTAATAACAAAATGTTAATAACAAATTGTAATAACTATAAATAATTAACAACAACATAAAAACTATAATATTATATTGTAAAAACATATGACTAAGACGATGTGAACACGTGCGATCTAAAAGCTGAGTCAACGCAAGTGTTTCTCTAACAATGGTTTCTCAAATGCATGGCAAAAAGCATCGTTGCTTCAAATACATGGCAAAAGGTATCGATGCTCCAAATGCATGGCAAAAGGTATCAATGCTTAAAATACACAGGGAAATTTGGATATAAAAAGAGCCACACTATCAAACAATCTTCAGTCTTAAAAAAGTAGTGAACAGAAGAAGTTACCAAAGGGCAGTCTTAAAAATGTAATCGTCAGTAGTAGTAGTAGTCACCTGTACTACAGTCTTAATTTTTTCATCATAACAAGTGGTTCTCTTCGTGATAGTGCTCGCAACCCCAGTATAGTAGTTGTCCTGATCTTTACGTGAATTTCTAAATTCAGTGAATCTTGAAGTCAAATTTGGTATTTGAAAGATTGTTCGAGTGGTGACAAAAGATGAAAGAAAACTATTCAACTGCCTAATTTACGAGTGTCGTAAATCATCCACCTGCACCACTTAGTAACCGATTAACGCACAATTGCCATTGTATCCCATCGGCGCCAGCCAGGACCAAAAACTTGCTGTTCTAAGGTAAACAGAGAAACCACTTAAGACTCACTTTTAGAAAGCTAGTGTTCATTTCATCTTTCCACAATTTTGATCTTTTTAAATATACTGTGTTCAAATAAATTTATTCTTGTCATTTATCCAACCTCGTCCCAACTTTAATTTTTTCTAAATTAGAGTTAAATCGAGAAAAAATAGGGAATATAATAATAAGGTTAGACATAACAAATACTTTTTAGTTGGTTAAAAAAAATATGTTTTTGATTTTAAATAACTTGAATTATTTGAATCACACTTATTTGAACCAAATAAATCGTATTTGATTAAATTAAATAATTAATTGAATTGAATCAATAAATTTGTTTAATACAAATAATGAGTTATATACTTTTTTTACTCTCCCTATAATAGGTAGGGTTCGAGACTCCCAAATACATACAAAATACTCTTAAACTATATTTACAAAAATCCTTACAACTAAACATTCTCTTCATAAACTTAACCTAATCGCAAATCAACCTACACACCACTCTCTCCACGCTCCGAACCTTACAATTCGCCAGTGCCGGGCTTCCGTTTCCAGTTCCTTCTATGCCCGTGCTGGCTTCGACCCAGTTCGCCCACCTTTTTTTTTTAAAAAACCTTCTACTCCTTTCTCACCTCTCTTACACCCTCTAGACATCCACTTTTACCCATCCATCCATCCACGCACAATCTTCTCACCTCATTCCCAGCCTATACCTGTCTATCACACTTTACACGCTTCCATCATTCCTCCCGTATCCTCTCTCACAACATACTTTACCCCATCCACCCAAATACAATCTTTACCCGTTCTTACCTGTTTTCCATTCACTCTCTCCGTCCACATTCTTTCTCTCAATACCCATATCATTCTCCTCTCCCTCCAACTTCTATCCTCATCTATTCTTATAACACTTCCTTTTAGCCTTCCTTTCACCCTCATCACATCCATTTTCTCTTCCTCACTACCCAACTCCACCAACCATAACTTTAGTACCCCATATTCTCCCCTTCCTAACGCTTGTACCATTTTCACTGAGGCATTAACCCCCACCCACGCCAATACTTTTTCCACTGTTCTTTTACTCCCCACCACACCTACATTAATACCTCTAATCACTATATTCTTTTTCCTTTTTTCGTTTTCCACTGCATCTACTCGTCTTGACAAATCTCTCACTTTCCACTTTAACCTCTCATGTTTATTTCCCTCAATTTTCTCAGTTCCCTCATTTACTTCCTTTATAAATTTTTCCAATCTATTCATTCTTCTCCACATGCTTTCCTTTTCCTTTTTCCACTTACTATCCCATTCATTCTGCAATTTCTCCAACTCCTCTTCAATTTCCCCTATCTCTTTGTCCCTTGTTTCCCCATCCTCACAGATATTCATAAAATTTCCTTTTACTCTCTTAGCTCCTACATCCATTTCATCCTTTAACATCCATACTAATTCCAACAAATCCATGCAATCCTCACAAGTCATTTTTTCCATTCTTTCCTATCCCCCTTTCAAATACTCGCGCCTTTTTCTCATTCTCGCTAACACTACTTGAATCAAACTCAGCCATTCCAGAAATCCACCTTATCACTCAAATGCTCAAAATTTTTCACTCTCTCTCTCTCTCTCTCTCTATCTCCTCTCTCTCACTTCAAGCAACCTTACCTTACTAAACACACTTCACTTTTTACCTTTCTTATCACTCATACATTCATCACTCTATACAAACATACCTTTTCTTTACACTACCGCAAATTATACTACACACTCAACACTCCACACTACCCACCCTTTTTTAAAACCTTTAAATTTCTCAACAAAATCTTAACTTTTTCCACACAAGTGTACACCGAAACGGTACCGGAAACGGAAGCCACAAATAATGAGTTATTTGAAACTATTCTTTTATTTATTTCACTCAAATACTTCGTATATTTGATGCAAATAAAAATTATTTGACACAATAAATTTATTTTATGATTCTAATAAACTTATTTATTTAATCCGAATAATTCGTTATTCAAAACTAATACACTATTTTATTAAGACAAATAACAAAATATTTCAATCCATTAAATTGTTATTTGAAACGAAAATAATGAATTACTTGAAACTGTTTATTTATTTATTTCACTTAAATATTTCATTTATTTAATTCAAATAAAAAATATTTGGACAAATAAATGTATTATTTGGTTACAGACTATAAGGCACTGGCATTGATATAGTAGATTAACCCGAACTTTTACCAAGTCTCAGTGGCCGTGTGGTTAAATAGGTGCGTTTATAGGCTTGCGGTATTCGTTAGGGGTGCGGGGGGACGTGAGTTCGATCCTACATGCGAGCGAATATTTTTCATTCTTCATTTAAAGCACTATATGAAATAATAAAATTGTGTGTTGTGTTGTGAAAAAAACTGTGTGAACATGTTTGTAAATAATATTAAAAATCTGTTAAAAAATCTGTTAATGTATATAATACAATATATAAATATTGTATACTAATATATTAATAAATTAAGAAAATACTAAATATTTTTTAAAAAAATTTTGTATTAAATATAGAATGAAATAATTTTGGTAATTGATTCAAATAATTATTTATTAGCTTGAAATATTACATTTATTTGATTTGAATAATTTCAATAATTGATTCAAATAAGTATTTATTAGTTTGAAATATTCTATTTATTTGAATTGAATAATTTGTATTTGATTCAAATAAATAGTTATTTGATGCGATAAAATCAAATATTTGGTTCAAATAAATATGTATTTAGTTCAAATACACATTTATTGGATTATAAGCAAATAAATGATTTATTTGGATCAAATAATTTTTACCCGATTCAAATAAATTTATTTTTAGTGTACAGAACGGACTGCAATCAAAAGATTTATAGACAATCAAGAATAGATAGTTATATGTGTTTATATACTCCCGGACTTAATAAAGGATATAAGTTCAGGGAAGATTTCACTGAATTTAAGGTTTTTTCAAAAAAAAAATTTTACAGTAAAATATATATTTATTAGTCAAACTTTTTTTTACAATAAAATACAAGTGTTACAGTAGAAAAATACAGTATTAATTTTTCTTTTAATGGAGTCTTAGAAAATGGTAAAAACTTTATTTGTTTATTTATTTACATGTATACGGGCAAGCAAAAGAAAAAAACGCCCTTTCGTACAAGTTGTACTAGATTGATTATACAAAGTAAAATTAGTTATAATCCTAACACAATATATTATTGACATTTAAAAACTAGGCTGCGTAGAGACAATGAAAAAGCTCCTATTGAAGAATTAAGGGGGGGGGTAGGGTCTAACGGCTGAAAAAGCATCTTTTTGTGAATTTTTATTGAAGAAATGGGAAAAGTTTATATGTTAAATTTTTTTGCATGTTATTAGTTAGTATTTAAAGAAGATTTTGTAAAATTTTTGTTTAAAAATATTAAGAATTATGCCGCTGACGGAGCATTTTCCAAAACTCTTTCTGAAAAACATGATTTGCGGTGAACATCATAATTAATTAACACATTATCGAAATTCAAAAACTGAAGTGAATTTGCTTAGAAGAATAATTTTGCCCTACTCCAACGTTTTCCTTTTTGAAAATTTTTGAATTTTTTGCGGCTAAATGAAGCAAAAAACGCTATTTTCACACAAAAAATCCGCCATTTTGTTGCTATATCTTGTGAAAAAATAAATATATAAACAAAAGAAAAACGTTAGGGTCAGGTATTTTATGTGTTAAAAAAGTATGCCATGTTTTGTGAAGATTGGTGCAGTAGTTTTTGAGTTATGGTGTTCACCGACTTGAAAATGGTCGTTTTAAAAAACGCGTTTAAAGTTTAGTATTCGCTGGACAAAATATTCACCTGCTCAAACCATGTTAATATTGTAATATCTACCAGAGTTTTGCATCAATTTAATTTTTATTTTATGTCCCTGAACAAAATATTAATAGCTTCCGAAAAGTTTTAGTTTTTTCTTAATTTTGCTATTTATCAAGTTATATATAATCAAGGATAATAATTTAATATAAAATTACTATTGCGACAATTGTTTAAACAAATAATTGTTATTTACTTACTTTCACACATCATAGTTACAAAGTTGCAGTATTTCTTAATTTTGCAAATTATCAAGTTATCAAATTATCAAATTATTGTTTTTACAAAGTACATTCATAGTACATCTAATTAATTTAGTTTCTTCACAATTTTGCAATTTATCAAGGTAAATATAAAAACAAACAAATATTCAATATCTAATTGAATATCTCATTTTTGATATTTATTTTAATAATTATTTCTGATGATTACAAATTTTTTTTATTTAAACAATTGTTAAAATAAAGATTTTATGTTACAAATTATTTAGGGAAATACGTAGTCATGAGATCGAAAACAGGGTCTTTTTTTATTTTTTTAAATATCGATAAATATATATTCATATAACAATTTTTGAAGAATATTTATTATTATCATTTGCAAAAGTTTTGCTTTTTTTATTAAAAAATGTTAATAATTATAAAAACGATTAATAATTATACGTCTAGTGTTTAAAAAAATGTGATTTTCTGTGAACAGGAAAAGTCAAAACAAGATCATCTAAAGTCAAAAAACAAAAAAGATTTCATTTGCAGGGTATATTGTCTTCAGCGTGCATAAAAATTTCCAAACCGGCTAAGGTTAGACAGAAAAAAGGATAAATTGTTTTATTTAACTTACACTGAATCGTCGATTCCAGCTCCATAAAGTAGTATGCCTGCAGCTGCTGCAATGTCCAGGATATCTTTTTGTTGTTGTCGATGACGAATTCTGGCCTCTTTAGTCTATACGAATTTGGTCCGCTATTTTCACGAATCCGTGAGATCTTGGTTCAAGGCTAGCACCAATTTCTTGCAAAAAAGTCAACCTGTCAATTTTCGTTTGCCACAAAGAATTTTATATTTCCTTTTTTTGCCAGCATTTTTTCCTGATTGCACTTCTTTTTCTTCGACGGTTTTATTTACTAAGTCGCGCAGCCGTGCTCCCATACGTTTCTGAACGTGTCCAATGCAGCTAAGTGTTTTTCATACCAATCTTGAAATTCCACAGTATTTAATTTATTCTTCCAACTATTACACAACTGACAGTGCTTACTTTTAACTAAAATGTCTATAACTTTTCCTGTGTAATACCCAATCAAAGAAGACACGCTAAATAAAGATGCAAAACCTCGCTTCATCAAGGTCCCATTTCCGAAAACAGTCAAGTATGACGTATCTTTTAAGTTAGTTTCATTGCGCGTAGCCTCATGTTCTTGTTTTGCAGTAGCAGATAAAATTTTATCGGTATCAGATTACACTTTCGTAAAGATATTGTTTATGTACGCATTATAAAATGTTTTACACAAAAAACTACTGGATAAGTCCATTAGGCCGCATTTAGACCACTAATACACAAATCAAATTAGATTTGGTACTTATTTTGTGAGGTAGAATGACTTTTATATAGGACATATATGGGTGATAGATTGTCCATGGACAATCAAGAGGTAAAAGCTCCATAACTTTGGCAATTTTGCTCCAAATGACTTAAAAATTTTAAGGGACCTTTCTGAAATGTTCTACTATAACAAAATAAAAAAACCGATTTTTTGAAAGTTGTTTGACCCTACCCCTCCTTAAAAAATCTGAGTTAGTACAGTGCAAGTTAGCCTTTTTACACAGTCTATCATAAATTGAATTCATACCGTAATTAGATCTATGAAAATTTAATTTGAATAAAGGACGACCCTAGAGCGATTTATAAGGAGCATATAAATTAATTTTAGAAAGAATTTGTGGATAATCAATGCGATTATTAAGAATTCGGAATAAAAAAAGTAGGTCTGCGTATACAAGGAACGATGAGATTTTAGGCACATTAAATATATATCTAAGATCCGCGTAGTCATGATTAAATCTGTCTCGAACAATACCATTCTGTCTAGCAGCAAAGCGCAAAAATGCATTTTGCACTTTTTCTAATCTTAAAATGTAAAATTAAATGTATTTACAAAAACCAGATCCAGAAGCGAACTATTATTATTTGTGAAATTATTAACCTGATTTAAATTAAGAAAGTCCAGTGTGTCCGAAATAGTATTAACTATCACTTTATGCAGTCATAAGTTCCTGGATGTTTCTGAGTTGACACTATATGAAATGTTACTGTCAACATGCCACACAGCATAAGGCATATTGAAATCGCCGAGTATATAAAGAAAAGCAGATGGAAATTAATTAAGTATAGCCGCGATAATTATACACAAACAAGTCTTTAAGTATAGCACTGTATCTCGTGTCTCTTTTGGCAGCTACAAAAATTTGAAGCACTGCTCGTGCCTTCTCCTCCGTCGCACAAATAATTTTCACCGGCCGTGGTTTCAGCGGCCAAACTGCGCAATGGAACCCGATCTGAATGCTTTTACATTTTCCAGGTGATTGGGTGGAATAAATGTTTTAAATAAATTTGTTATTTCAGATTTTAGAGTTTCGTTATTGTTATCAGGAGATGTTATAATTGGAGCATGTTCAGGAAGGCCGAATAATATAATATTATTTTTCCTTTTCAATCGTTCATCGGTTTCGAGGAGACATTGACGTGCAACGACATTCACATTTAGGACTTCCATAAAACGATTTTCTACAGTTTTCATCTTACCCTCGACAGAATTCATGCACACTGAAATTTCATCCAATCTTGTTTTAGCTTTACCAACACGATTCACAACATCCTTCAAAGAAGGAATCAGGGAATTAGTCCCTGATTGCAATCCACAACTAGGATGATAAGGAACATCACATCTTGAACAACGCACCGGGTTCTCAACATTTTTATTACACCTAAAGCACTTATCTAATTGCGACATGATACACGTGCACTTTGAAATTAGAATCTAATTCTGAACGTAAAAATCACAATATACAAGAAAAAAAGTTAATTTTTTTTGGCCAGAACAAATAAAAGCACGAAACGACGCCACGGCAAGTGGAAATGTATAAAAAAAGAACAAAAAACAACAAATGATAACAATTAATAATAGACCGACGTGCAAACACGTGTTTTAAGAACGCCACCTAGCGGCAAAATATTTATGAATGTACAGGAAGGAAAAAGACTGCAGTCTATTGCAACCAATTACAATTGAGTTAAAAGAATAAAAGTGATAAGTATTGTATGTACTGACATGTAATTGGGATTAGAAAGCAAAAGAAGAGAATAGTATAAGAGCTGAAAGGAGCATAATAAATAACAAAATCATTCAGATAAAAGAAGAAAAGGTCTTTTTCAATTGAATTGGGAAGAAATTGACTGATATAGAATCGAGCGACAAAAAGGAAAGAAATTAGATAGAAAAAGTATTGAAGAAGAGATAATAAGAAAAATGTTATTCAAAAAGATTGAGAAAAAGAGAAAAAAAGCGATAGTTGTAATAAAAATGGGTATAGAATTAAATAGGGATAGAAAGGGAAAGAAGTGAATAGTAAGAGGAGAAAAGGCGATAAAGTAAGGGTTTTTAAAAGAGATTGAATAAAAAGGGAAGATAGAAAGAGATTGAGGAGAATAACAATGGGATAGCCTGGGATAGAAACAAGATTATTAAAAGAGATAAGTATATTCTTAGATGAAATTAGAGATAGAAAGAGATAGGTGTGGATATTGAAAGTATCAAAAGAAATGAAATAAAGGTTATTGAAAAAGATTTATACAGAAGGAGAGATAGAAAGTGATTGAAGTGATAAAGTGGGGATAGACTAAGATAGAGAAACTTTATCTCTTTCTATCTCAGAGATAAAAAATATTTAAAGAAATAGGATTTCTATCCCTTTACTTCCAGCAGGGATAATTGACGTATTATCACCCGTAACCGCGTGGAGGTTTACTGGATGCAGAAAAATGTAAGATATAATAATATTCAAGCAAAGTTTTGGTTGCCAGAGTTTGCCTAACTTTGGCAAGTACTAGTGCCCACATTTGGCTCGACTTTGCAAGCAAACCATTACATGCAGAGTTTAACAAACCGTCGAGCTTACTTTGGCGATAAAGGTTGGCACAACTCATCCAAACGTAGTTTAAAAGACTTTCAGTTT
The DNA here is from genome assembly GCA_032872475.1 of Leptopilina myrica (nomen nudum). NCBI lineage: Eukaryota > Metazoa > Arthropoda > Insecta > Hymenoptera > Figitidae > Leptopilina > Leptopilina myrica (nomen nudum). The sequence goes on along the minus strand of CM065462.1, from coordinate 11,886,865 downwards.
CGGTCGGCCGAAATCTGGGCGACGGTTGGTAAAACTTTGTCAAATGCAGTTTAATTGACTTATTCTTTCTGGTTTGGCCAAACTATGGACACAATTTTAGAAGATCTTCACGGTGTGTTTTTTTCGATTTAAATGAAAGGAAAATGTACCTCAAATTTTCTTGCAGATTACATTAAAGTATGAAATTCTATGAATTTTAAGACCAAAAATCAAGAAATCGGTCGAGCGCTTTTTGATAAAAGTGAAAAAAACGAAAATCTCTTGATTTTTTCGAAACATATATGCAATTGACCTGTCAGACAATCAAAATGTTTAACATTAACAATATTAATTTTAATTAACATTTTTCCCATTTAATTACATGTAATAATGTGTTCAACCGAGAAAAGTTCATTAATGACTATTAAAAATATTCCAAACTGTAAAAATACAAAAACATTTAAGTTAAAATTTTATTTATATATCTTCATAATTTTTCATAATAGATTATTAATATAATTCACTTTATAGTATAATATTAAAACTTGTCTTTTTAATGCATCACACAATGTGATGTTTACCTCAAATACATGTTGTTTACCTCAAACACATGTATATTATTTTGCTACCCATGGAAGGTAAACAGTGTGCTGTTGACTCCCAATTACTTTAATCTAACGCAGCAAATATATCTTTATAGTATTTTTACATTATTTTCGCGACAATGCCGCCACCGGCATCGTATAAGAAGGTCGAAACTCACGAACAAAATCGACATAGAGTGTGTTTAATTTGTTTAAGGAAATCTCAAGTATTTTATGAAGTGAAAGGAGCAATAAAAACAAAAATTCTGAATTTGTGCAGTGATTACAATCCAAATGATGAAAGGCTACCTGCTGTCGTGTGTGCTCGTTGTAAATTAATAGTGTACCGTTCGACTCAAGATAATACAAAAATAAAAAAAATTAAGTTACCTGATTACAGTGAATTTATGCAGCTGCAAAGAAATACTCGACATTCAGTAATTGAGAAATGTCAATGTCGTTTATGTGAATTAGTGAGAACGCCAACTGTTCCAAATTTTCAAACAAGGAAGGTTTTAAAGAAAGTAAAATCAATTAATAATAAAAAATGTGAAAAATGTCTAACTATTTTACGCCGAGGACATAGGTGTACTCCTAGTGTTTTAATCGCCAATGTCACACAGAAAATTAATGGCCTTTGTAATGTGAAACAAAAAACACAGTTAATTAGCTCATTATTAAAAGAAGTTATGAGTGAGACAAAGAATGACACTGAAAATTACAAAGAAGGTAAAAATAGGGTCGAATTATCACAAACTCGTGGCAAACCAATAATTGTAGATGTTCAACCAAAGAAAAAGATAACTTCAAAAATTTCTACTGATGAATTATACAAATTACAAAGTGATTTAAATTGCAGTAATAATACGATCCTTAAGATAGCAAAAGCAGTTCGTAGTGGATCAAATAATAATCGAATTATTGAACCAAATTTAAGAAAAAGAATTTTCGATAAAAATCACAAATTGGATTCATTTTTTGAAGAACGCGAATTTTCTTTTGTAAATCAACACCCACAGCACCGAAATTTTCCTAAATATTTATTAAATATTTACTTGCAATATTCGGCATATTTAACTGAAAAGTTTAGTTACAGATTAAAGATGAATCGAAACCAATAAAGTTAAAAAAATCTACAAAAGAATTCAAATCTTCTGGAGTCAAAAAAGTTTTCATTCTATGTGCTGCGCCTCAGGTTCAAGAAAATTTTACAAACGTTAATCTCATTTGGTCATCTTTGAAAATAAATGATCTTCTCGGCTCTGTTGCCACTGATCTTAAATTAGCAAACATTATTACGGGATTAATGTGTCATACTAGTACTCATCCATGCACGTGGTGTGACGTGCAAAATAGTAAATTAAGTCTTTGTGGCGTTTCTAGAAGTGTTGGTAATTGTATTAAAAATTATGAATCTTGGACTCGTGAAGGCAAGAAGTACAATCAAGCGAAAAAATATAAAAATTGTATTAATCCTCCAGTTTTTTCATCCCTTGATTCACAAACAGAGATTCTAGATATTATTCCGCCACCTGAATTACATTTAATGATTGGCGCAGTCAACACTATATTTAATAATATGATGATAAAGTATGAAGATGTAAGTTTGCAATGGGCTAAAGATTGTCATGTTGAAAGGTCGCTAATTTATGGTTCACCTTCTTTTGAAGGCAATCAATGCAAGAAACTTTTGGATAGTGTCGATAAATTAAGATTAATATGTGGCCTTGGTTGTCTTAAATTTGTAAAAGTTTTGGAAAACTTAAAAAAAGTTGTGGACAGTTGCTTTTCTTCATCATTGAAAAGCACGTACCAAGATGACATCGATGAATTTAAGAAGAGCTACCTCGATCTTGGGATATCAATAACTCCAAAAGTTCACGCTTTGTTCCACCATGTTCCACAATTCTGTTTGAAAAATAACTGCGGATTAGGATTTTATAGCGAACAAGCAGTAGAATCATTGCACCATGATTTCAATACAATATGGAGTAATTATAAGTTGCTAAAAAGTCACCCGAATTTTTCAAAACAATTGCTCCGCGCTGTTTGTCAATACAACTGTCTTCATATTTAAATTTTTATAATCATTGGCAATTTTTCCTTAATAGGACCAAAAGTATATGTAATTGTTATGTAAACATTCGTAATAAACATGTCTTTAACAACTAATCTGAATTTTATTTCATGTTCATTTCATGCTTACTTTATACTAAATAGAATTTTTTCGTTTTTTTCACTTTTCTCAAAAAGCGCACGACGAATTTCTTGAATTTTGGTCCTAAAATTCATAGAATTTCATACTTTAATGTAATCTGCAAGAAAATTTGAGGTACATTTTCCTTTCATTTAAATCGAAAAAAACACACCGTGTCTTGTTTTATTATGCTTGACAAAAAATTTAATAAGTCAAAGTATTTTGTTAACAATGTTTTTTTCAACATTTATTATTTTTTCTTTTGAGATCAGAAAAAAATTGCAATTTTCAACCAATTTTTAAAAACAATAGCTCATTGAATTCGGTGAAACATTCTCTACAATCGTTACTTTTTTTAATATTGTTAAATTATTGCCCGGTACACACCATTAGAATTCGAATGTCGATAAACCGGTTGTACTCGGAGAGGTTTTCTACAGTTTCCCTCTCCACTGGCGAGAAAACCCATTAGACGGGTAGTCCAGGCAAATGCGAGCACTCCTAATTTCAAAGCCGTTCTGTAGGCGCAAACTTAGTATTAAGAATTGTATATAAAAAAACTTTGTAAAGCAAGAAATTGTAAGAAACACTTGTATAGCCAAGTATGTATGGCTGAAGACAGGTGTATAAACCAATAAAAACAATAATACTTTTAACAATATTTAAAAAATAACGATTGTAGAGAATATTTCACTGATTTAAATGAGCTATTGTTTATAAAAATTGGTTAAAAATTGCAAGTTTTGTCTGATCTCAAAAGAAAAAAATAATAAATGTTGAAAAAACATTGTTAACAAAATAGTTTGACTTATTAAATTTTTTGTCAAGCATAATAAAACAAGATCTTCTAAAAATGTTTGTAATTGATATATTTATTTTATTTTTGTTTGCGCGTTAGAATATAAATTTTATTTTAAAGATTTTGAGGTTATGTTACGGTCATCATCCTCCTTAAATATCTTAAATAAAAAAATTTGACGTTTTTTGAGGTTAGGAAAAAATGTACACTTGCTAGACCAAAATGGACACCGGATTCGTGTTCAGCTACCCAAAATATATGCGGATAAGTTACTCAGATCTTTCAACTCCAGCACTTTTTTATTTTTGTGTGGCTATGTAATTATACTAACCAAATATGAAAAAAATCAGTGGAATCTCCCCTTAACATTATTTAGAGATTTCGTGTGGGAAATGCCAAATCCTAAAGGGATTTAAGAGGTGAATTTACTTTTATAAATAAAATGGGAAAAAGTGTTATAGACTATACGTGGCCATATTTGAACGGTTTATATTATATCAGTGACTTCGAAATTCTAAAGTTGGACACCTCCGATCATTTAGCTCCAATTATAACTATTGAAAGGGTTAAAATAGAAATTGGAAAAGACGTTATATTCGACGAAACTTTGGAAGACAATACGGTAATGACTGTTCAAGACATTTCGGATACAAACAAACGAATAAATTATTCAATAAAAAAAGAATAAAATGAAAAGTCGAAAACGGAAGGATGAAGAGATAAATTTCGAAATTAAAATCGATTTATTAAAAGAAACTACAGGTTAAATGGATATGATCAGAACTACAAGATATAGAAAAGGACATCAGCTTAAGAATAATCTCTGGTTGTCAAAAAAGTGTAAAGAAAAGAGAAGTTATACGAGCAGACAAGAAATTTAAAAGACTTAACTCGGAAAAATCTAGGATCGAATAGGTGGATAAAAGAAAATAATAAGGTAAAAGTCCCAATTATGGGACACTGTTTTAGCTAAACTAAATTTCTATGATAAATTTCTTGGAATCAAGAGTTTTAATATGATCAAATAAGGGTATAGATTGAAAGATTTGTATGTTAGGAATAATATTTAGACCCTAAAACTGTTATATTTTATAAAATAAAAATAATGTTAATTAAATTCTGAAACTCTGCACTGCACTAATTATGAGACAATGATTTCCTGATGTACGGGTGTCCCATAATAAATGCCTCTATTATGAGACACTTATTTAATTCAATAAGTAATTAAAATTCTATTAACTTATCTCAATAATTTGATTATTAATTATAAAGAATAATGTACAATAAACATACTGTGGTTTTTTAAATAATTGTAAAACTATTTTTTTGTAGAAAATTAATGCGAGAATACTGAAAATATTTGAGGTTATGTTTGCTGCATATTTTCTGTGTGTCTCATAATAGGTCATGCAAATAATAAATGCACCTAACGTGGGACGGTAGTCTGACGAAAAACCTGGCTTACCCTAATTAAAAAGCTAAAATGCAATTAAACATTTCTTATTAAATTAAATGCTATACAGAAATAATTATTCTTATAACGTGTAAAATTTATTGAAATAAGTATAAATTTGTAATCATCATTTTTAATTGCATTTATTTTATTTTTTGTAATACTGTCTCATAATAGGGACGAAATTGTAAAATGTCCCATAATTGGGACTTTTACCTTATAGAGAAACGGTGAGAAGTGAAAATAAAATAAATGTGGACGATCTAAAAAGGCAGGTTAGTAAAATTCAAAACAGCTCAGATATATATTCATTTATTTTCTAATTTATAATATATATATATTTTCTTTTTAAATTATATGATTAATTTATAATTTATCTATAAAAATTAAATTTATAATCTTGTTTGAATTTATTTATTAGATTAACACTAATCTAAGAAAAATGAATTATAAATGTATTTAAATTTCTTATAAAAAATGCTTCTTCACACTTTCTATATTACTCCGTATATCTTTTCAACCTTAATAATGTAATATTAAATTTTACTTATTAATAATTTGAATATAAAATTTTTATCTCTGTGGAAGGAAACTTTCTTAGACTAAATTTTTTTTTTAAAATCCTCTCACTTGTCCAAGCGGCTACACGCTTCCGACAAGGTTGTTTTTTTATTCGAGGAAAAGGGACCGCTTTATTGAGTACTAGAGCTTGCCGTTTGCAAGGGTAGCTACCATTTTAAACTCGACGTTAGCAAGTATGAACAAAATTCAATGTACCTGAAAATAAAAAATATAAATAACAGAATTCTTTACATAAAACTGTGTCACAGCGAAAAAAACTTCTTATCTGACCTATTGGAGGTTGTAAGTTATGACAAACTAAGAAGAATAGTACGATTTATATTTCGCAAACACCCCCAAATTTTCATTATAGAGTCAAAAACGGTTTTTACGAGTTTTTAAGTACAAATAGGCTTCGAAAAACTTATATTTAAGAAAAGAAAGTCGTATTAAGTTTCAATAATAAAATTTGCTATTTTATTTTTGGACACTTTACAAATATAGTAGTTTCCAAGAATTTTTTATTATTATAAACAATATTTATATATAGACTGCGTATGGAGGCAAACCAGTTTGGGGCAGATATTAATTTGTTCAGTAATAATTTGAATGATTTTTTTCGTGAACTGCGCGCTGTGATTTATGACTCTAATAATTTATAGTACAGTAGTTAAATTTTATTTTTTGTTGTTGTAAATACCGTCACGCATTTAGTACTATGTACAAAAGGGCATCATTCAAATGTTGCCCGTGTATTCTAAATAAATAAAAATAAATAAATATTAAAACTAAAATTACTAATATATGTACTAAGAGAACAAACGTGAATTTAAATATTGCTGGTCACTTAAACGTCAAGAGGATGATTCAATGTTGAAAAGAAAAAGGTTAAATAAGCACATTTGAATTCCAAATAATTTAAATTCACTTTTGTTTTCTTAGTACTGATATTACTAATTTTAGTTTAAATATTATTTATAATAATAAAAAATTCTTGGAAACTACAATATTTGTGGAGTGTCCAAAAATAAAATAGCAAATTTTACAAGGGGCAAACAGCTAAGGAATTTGGTGTACACCTACTACAATAATAATTTAGTAATTCAAGGTAATTCATGGTAATTCACATTGGTAATTCAATACAAGTGTACACCATAATTCACGAGTTGTTCACCCCTTGAAATTTTATTATTGAAACTTAATACGACTTTCTTTTCTTAAATATGGGCATATCTCTGGAACTTTTAAACTTTATGTTTTTGCTGATTATTATATGTTAAAAATTATAAAAATAATTCTGCAGTACCATAATTTGATAAATTATTGTCCATTTTAAATATACCTTGTGTTTAATAACATTTTTAATTAGGTGGGGGGCGACAAAAGTAAGTTAAAGTGTCGAAATCGACAGTTTCTCGTGTGTGACATTGACTGTTTTTTTTCAGTTTATGTGGTATAACTTTTTTAACGAGTCATTATATATTTTGTGACTAATAGTAGAAGTAGTTGGGAGTATAAGGAACCAAAAAATCATTGAGGCAATGATGTGCCTCAATTAAGATAAAAATGGGGTACCTGCAAACTTGCGAGACAACTTTTCTTAAATTTCGACAACTTAGTAATTAACTTGGGATAACTTTTTTAACAAAGATTTTTAACTAACCACATAACAGGATCACATTGTCTATACATTAAGAAGTAATTAAAACCCTAACAGGAATATGTGCCACTTATATATAAGAAATGCGATGACTTCAAACTTTAAATTTCTAAACGAAACTCATAATAAAAACATACATTTTTGAAGGGCACATTATGGATAAAGAACGAGAAGTAAAACTGTCAGTTAAACGAGAAAAGGTGCAGCAGAAACGAAAATTGGCTAAAGAGAAAAAAGATAAGGAAGTCGCGAGAATGAAAACAAGTTGTGAATTAAGATGTTCATTACATGAACATTTTGCTTCCTCTTTACGATAAGAAAAAAAAATTTGCTTTAGAGTGAATTTTTTTATTTTATTTAATTCTATTAATGCTAATAAAATATATTCTTTTTATACATCAATCGATTCGTCTTGATGAAATGAAGATTTTTAGTTTGTTTTTAAGTCTAGATTAACATTTTATTATAAAGAAACATAATTTTTAAGAAGGAAATAAGTTTCTAATAAAAGTGCGAATTTTTGGTTTTAATTATGTTTAATTCTATAAATTCAAATAAAATATATACTTTATATATACCAATCGATCCGTTTTAATGCAACGGATAAGATTATTGAAAAAAATGAGTAAAATCTTATTGTACTGGAATATAATTTTGGTGAAAGAACTAAATTTTTGATAAAAAAAGGTAATTTTTTTGCTTTAATTGTCATTATCTCTATAAACTCTCATACAATTTATACTTTATATATACCAATCGATTCGTCTTGATGCAAAGAAGAAGATTTTATTGTATATTAACTTCAATATTCAATTAAAAAAAAAAATTTAAATAGATTTTTTAATGTCCATCAATCCATTTCGAGATATTTTTATGATAAATATTCCTAGCAATTTTCAGCCGAATTCGTTGAAACCTCTTCGAGTTATCGTGTTCACAAAAACGGGATCCACACACACACACATACACACACATACATACACACATACATACATCTGGACAATTGTTCAGGGTCTTATATAACATAGTCCCATATAGAAGAAAATTTGTCAAAAGGATTTTTAAATATTTTGTAAATTAAACGACTACAAAGCTTCCTCACGAGGAAGCAAAAATTAATGAAGTTAATAAAGAGAACAAAAATTCTTCAAAAAGGTTTTTGTACACTACTATTCGATTCAGTTTGATTGACTATTGACGGACTTTTATCATGACCTGAGTTATTATTACTTTCATCTTGTTCCAGTAAACTACTAACTGATTCCTCAGTGAGGTTAGAAATTTCGGAGAATCTTTTATTTGAAATTAAATTTTTATTAAATTCTGATGAAGTAGAATCAAGAAGACTAGAGACAGGAGAGCCAACTCGCCTGCTTGTTCATAGAGAGCAGTGGTCTCGATTTTAACGGACGACTGGGCGTACTACCCCGAGGCGCACTAGTCTTCTGCACATCCCAACACATGCATAACTTTATAAACTCTATCTGTGTGTCTTTAGATAATGTGTGTTTGTTTTGTATACAATTTTCTTGGTTATGTGCAAGTTTTGTGCCAGTTGATTTTGAAAATACTAAATGAAATGCCCCAAAAGAGACAGTGTTTTATAAACAATTGTACAAGTGGCGATAAAAATTGTCAAGAAAATTATCGTCATCTTTATAAATTTCCAGAAAATGAGGTAAGTATATTAATGAAAATATATAATATTAAACAAATTAAATTCATTGACATAATCAATAAGTAAATTTTTTTTTAAAATTATTCTATTCATAAATCGTAAAACTAACATTTATTACCTATACTCTTTACAATTATAATTATTTTTGTTTAACATACAGTATTTTTATTTTAGGAATATAGAAATAAATGGTTTAATGCCATTGGTTCTCACTTAAAAAAATAAATCTAAATATCAAAAGAACCTATATTTATGCGATTTACATTTTTCTGAAGATTGTTTTAATAAAGATGCGATAAAATTAATGATAAATGGCCAAGAAACAATTAAACCGAGAAAATTTGTAACGCTGAAAGAAGGAAGGTTCCGCAGAATTTCGATATATGTTGAATTGTTTTCTTTTAGAATTTAAAAATACTTTTCTAAATGAGTTTATTATTAATTTTTTCACATTTTTAATATTTAATTAATTATACGTGATAATTAATTGTTTATAATTATTAACATAATGATTCTTCAAATACTTCGGCATTAAAAACCAAAATAGAATTGTCACCAAAGTCAGCTCTAAAAGAGAGAATTTCCAATCATGTCATGTCTCTTAAAGTGCCCAAATCTTCCAATAAATCTTCAATCACTCTCGAAATTAAAAAGTATGAAAAAAACGATTTATTAAGAGATTGAAATTCAAGGACAGTCGATGAATTTCCTCTTCATTGGGGAATTATTGACTCTCCAGAAGGTATAGTTTTTTCCTACAGTGGCGATATTTTATTTAAAACAACCTGGTCAATTGTGGTGAAAAAGACATGACTGTTGAGTTAATTAATTAACAAACTACTACTTTATACTAATATTATAAGGAAGTAAAGACACTGTATTTTACAATTAAAATCTTATTTTACAGATTAGAGCATATAATTACATTACCAATTTTTTGTACTTGAAAAAATACGTTGCTTGGATGATCTGCGAACAGTCATGATAAAAGTTACCTGTGCGACTTTATGTGACAAGACTTGGACGGGGCAATGCAAAAATGGCTTGTTTATACCGCAAAGTAGAATGAAGTCGAAACAATGCAGGGAATGCAGATTGAAAATTAACCGTTCAGAAAATGAAAGAAGACATTGAAAATTTAAATAAACGCTATTCGACAATAACGGAAAGTATATTTAATGAAACGATTAAAAAACTTCCTGACCAGATGCAAGAAACTTTAAAATGCATTTATCGATACGGAAAGACTAAAAATAAAAAAGGGATGCGATATTCGAAAGAGTGGATTTTAGAGTGCATACTGCTTCGCATAAAAAGTCGTACGAATTACCTTCATTTAAAGCTGCATAATATCCTTCCTCTTCCAACCATATCCACTTTGAGGACATATATGGAAAACATGAAGCCTCGTTATGGCTTTGACAAAAATGTTTTTTCAATGTTAAAAAAAGTGCATCAATGAAACCGGAAGAAAGGCGAGGTAAAGATACTATCTTTTTAAAATAAATTATAATTTTTAATTTTTATAATAATAAATGCATATTTTTAAAGGAGTTTTAGTACTTGACGAAATGCAATTAGCAAAGGCCTGAACTTCGATAGCGAAAATTTGTCCATTTTTGGTTTTACTGATCTAGGAGAGCATACTCCTGAAAACCAAAAAAATGAACGAGGTGACCATGCCTTAGTTTTTTTGTTTCAACCGTTTAGAGGATCTTGGGTGCAAAATATTGCAGCATTTTTGAGTAAAGGGGCAGCAAGTGGAGAAGTCCTTAGTCACCTAGTGACAGAATGCATAATTCTTCTCGAAAATAGTGGCTTTCACGTAGACGTCGTAACCTCTGATGGGGCATCTTGGAACAGAGGGATGTGGAAGCAATTCGGGTTAGAGAAATTCGAGGCAAGTTGCATTCACATTTGTGCATCAGAGGACAATAAAAGAGACAAAAATATAAACACTTCTGAAACCAGAAGACTATGGTTTTGCTCATATTTTTCTCATCTGGTCAAAAATTTGAGAAATTTTTTAATGTCTCGAGAAGAAATAAAGGTAAGGATCTATGAAAATTTATATTTTAAAATTCTCTAAATAGTATGGTATTTTATACATGTTTTTCCTTTTCTAGACTCCTGATGGCATTTTTAAGAAACAACATTTCAGAGCTGTTATCAAAGGAGATGGTGGTTCTAAAAGTTTTGGTTTGAAAATAGCGAATAAGCTAACACCAGATCATTTGGACCCAAAATTTTTTCAAAAAATGCATGTGCATAAAGCATTTGATGTAAATATCTTCTTTTACATGTTACATGAACAAACTACAATAAGTTATTTATTAATGTAGCTAAATAAAGTTGTGTTAAAATAAACTTTATTTTATTCTTTGCAGCTTTTTTCTGAACGTGTTGTTGCCGCGATGAATTTATATCGAGAGACCGATCCTGGCTTGATTGATTGTGATCCAACAATAAATGTAACTTGCCGAATTAGTCGCATAATTAACGGAATGACAAGTCGATGTTCCAAAGGGGCATTATTCTCAAATTCTGCGTATATTGAAGTATGTATACCTTAAAAAATAAATATTATCTTCTTTTAATATTGCTATATAAGGACTATCTATAAGTTCTATAAGTATAAATATTATAATATTACAGGTTTTCAAAAATTTTCGTGAATATCTCTTTGAATGGAAAAACCTTTGCGAAAAAAATAATTACCTATCACTACTAAATAATACATATGTTGGTTTTCAAGTTACTCTGAAAACAGCTGTTAAGGTAATGGAATTTCTCTGCCGCGAATGCAACTATGAATTTCTCATGACTGCAAGGCTCAATCAAGATGCACTTGAGGTTTGAAAATTTTCTAATGACGATGTCTTTTTTATATTATTTCAATATTCTGAGTTCATTTTTTCATTTTAAATATTATTGCAGGGTATGTTTGGAATGATACGTGGGTGTTGTGGATCGCATGACAAGCCGGATCACTTATTATTCATTCAAGTGTACCGGCTAATTAGTTTTTACTCCTTAGTGAAGCCACCAAAAGGTTCCAACGTCGACAGCCTTGAAATTTTTGAGACATTATTAACCAATAAAGATGATACATTGCATAAAAATAAGGAAGAATGGAAAACAGTTCTCAATGATATTATAGAAAAAGGTGAAAGTACTGGGGAACAGTGCAATGTAAGACACTCACATGACTATAATGTTATGGGTGTTAACGATTTTGTACTAGCTTACTTTTCAGGATTTCTTGCAAGAAAATCCGGAAAATGGACTTCATGTAAGGAATGTCTAACGTCATTGACAAAAGATAAAGGAGATTTACCACGAGACAAGTTAATAGATAAATTGAACCGAGGCTATTTAAAGTACCCTTCAAATGTTCTCTTTAATCTTCTATATTCTTTAGAAAGTGCAATTTTACAAACTGTTGGGCAGCAACAAGTAAATTTTTATACTTTTCAGCATATAGTGCAAAACGTTCTTGCTCAGTCAATTGTTTTTGTTGGTTGTGAGAGTCATAAAAGCGCTCTTTAGAGGGCCGGTAAATTTGCACAGATTTTAGTACTTCTTTATTACAAAAAAGTTTATAGATAAGAAGTCAATTCAATAAAATGATTCGACAACAAAAATGGTGGCCACTATAGTGGCCACCCCGGCCCTTTGAAGGTTAACAAAGACTATTATAAACTATTATTTAATGTCTAGGACAAAAATATTATGCAAGCAGTATAATAAAGTTTATAATGAAGCAAGAAAAGACGAGCAAAGATTTCGAAAATTATCGAAATTAGTAGGTAAAAAAGATACCAAAGAAAATGACTTCAAGAAACCAAAGAAAAAAGAAATGTCAAATATAGAAAATAAAGTGAATCCTTGCACTAGTGAAAAAAGTCCTAAAAGGAAAAGTGTGCAAGAGTCTCAAATACCAAAAAAACGGACAAAGCGTAATGTCCAAGAAACCTCTACGAAAATATAGAGATCACTAAACTCAAGTTATGGAAATAATAAGTAACTTAAGAGCATATTTTTCTTTAAGTGATTTTTTTAAGAGAGTTTATCTTTTTATTTTTATTAAATATTTTATGTAAAGAATAACGTGCAACAGATGTATCGAAAGTCAATATAATTGAAGAATATTTTATTTTAATATTTAAATATTTAAACACGAAGAGCTATAATAATTAAATTATAATAATATATAATTTAATTTAGCAATATGTAAAATTTTTTAAAATAATGCATACAATTACAAATATAAAATCAGAAAGATAATAATTGATTAATCAGGAATTCCTGTGCCACATAAATTATTTAAATAATAATATATACAACTAAATAATAAATCGAGAAAGTCAAAAATTGATTAAACGAAAACATTTAAGTTATTTAATTTATAACAAGAACATAAAATTACAATCGTAAAGTTAAAAAAGTAATTGATTATGCAGGGATATCTGACAATAAGTCACAATAATAATATATACAATTTAAATGTGAAAAATTTTGGTGGCACAGGTCTATTTACATTTCAAATCTATGATTACTCACTCATAGTTGGGATATACATCAAATTACTTACAAAACATTTGTCAATAATTTGTAACATATTCTCGACGTCCTTTTCTGTCTTCGGATTGTCACAATCCAACCAATTTACCAATTTATCTTGATAACATATTTTGACATTTAACTCTGGATCTAGAATAACTGCTAATTGTAAGTATGAACTTAAATCTTTATCAAGTTTTATAAATTTTATATCACCATTTGGGATCACAACTAAGATCCACTGTTTACATGGTAGTTTCAAACGGACCATATTACTTTGTATTGCTTTATATGTAGAGTTCACTGAGGAATCAGTTAGTAGTTTACTGGAACAAGATGAAAGTAATAATAACTCAGGTCATGATAAAAGTCCGTCAATAGTAAATCAAACTGAATCGAATAGTAGTGTACAAAAAGAAAGTGAAAGTAATTGTAAATCAAATCGTAGTAGTATAAATTCGTTAAAAGTTAATCAAAACGAAAGTGAAGTGATAAAAAAACTAGAGACTCTTTAAACTGTGCGAAAAATAGGAAATGTCGAATTAGAAGAGAAAATATCAAATTAGGAGACATAATCAAGACGCAAAATAAAGTTATTCACAAGTTGAGGTGTCAGATTACTAGATTGAAAAATAAGAATAAAGAAAAAAATCCTTCGCTGAAAAATGTTTAAAAAATTGAAAAAGCGGGGAAGCAAGCTGTTCGAAATCGTTTACTTTATTGTGAAATATTAGAAAAGCAATTATTAGAAAAGAAGCAATTTTTGAAAACGGAAAAGGAAAGATCTATTCTTTCGCAAATAGTTTCCGGAAAAGTAATTAAAAAATACAGAATGATGAAAAAGACTTCAGGGATCGTAAGTCTTTACTTACAGAAAAAACACATGAAATAAAAAAATCTTCTTTTGGGTAAAAAAATTGTTAATTATACTGAATAAAATAATTACAAAAATAAAAAATAAATGCGATTACCATTAATTAAATGAATAATATTTAAAATAATTTATTAATTTCGTGGTTTTCCACAGTTATATTTACAATTTTTTTAAATTTTCTTTAAAATAATAGTTTTGAATATTTTAATTTGTTTCTATAAAAGATATTTTATCATTTGAATGGAAATTTCAGAAATTTAAAAATTATATTATTCGATTATGAATAAACTCCGTTATTTCGCTTAAAATAATTTGTAAAATAGATTTTTATTATATAATAATTACTATTGACTAAATCAATAATATTATAAATTCTTGTTATATAATGCTTAAAATTAATAATATAAATCGTTTTATAATCCTACAGATAGAAATAAAGAAAAATTGATGGAAGTTAAAAAAATCGCGGAAGAAAGTGTTATAAACTGCATAGAAAAAGATGAAAATTTAGCCTTAGCTCCAGGATCGAAAGATGTAATTACAAAAAACAAGATAGTTAAAAGAAAACGATATTTGTTGAATATCCTATCAAATCTATATGAAAAATATAAAGAGGAAGATTTGTTTAAAATATCTCGAGCAACTTTCATCCGCTTAAAGCCATTTTGGGTTGTTAGGAAAAAAATAACAAACAGCGACACGTGTTTATGTAAAAATCATGCGAATTTCGAATTTCTTGTGAAAAAATTAGCACAACTGCATGTTTTGCCTACTGGTAACACAAGAAACTTTCTTCAGTCTGTAAAATGTGATATGAATAGTCAGGATTGCATGTACGGGAATTGTACAGAATGTAAATTAAGAATGTTAAGCTAGTTGATAATTGTGATAAATCCTACTACTTTAAGGAGAAGCGTGTAGCCGCTTGGACAAGTGAGAGGATTAAAAAAAAATTTAGTCTAAGAAAGTTTCCTTCCACAGAGATAGAAATTTTATATTCAAATTATCAATAAGTAAAATTTAATATTACATTATTAAGGTTAAAATGATATACGGAGTAATATAGAAAGTGTGAATCAGCATTTTTTTATAAGGAATTTAAATACATTTATAATTCATTTTTCTTAGATTAGTGTTAATCTAATAAATAAATTAAAACAAGATTATAAATTTAATTTTTATAGATAAATCATAAATTAATCATATAATTTAAAAAATATTTATATATTATAAATTAGAAAATAAAAGAATACGTATAATTAAATGTAGAAAAGAATTTATTAAAACATTAATTTTTAAATAGTTTATAATAAATAAATTTTTTTATTTAAAAGCAATAAATAAATATTAAAATTTAAAATTCATTTTTATAGAATAAAAATAAGTACAATGTCGAAATCAAATTTTTCGTTGAAAACTAATAGTATTTATAATAGGTTAATATTTTGCAGTTTTCGATTCGCATTGAGTTTCGCAAAATTATTTTAGTCTCAATAAAAGATTATACAAATCAAAGCGATCACTAATAGAGTATTGGCCTTCTGACATTGAAATAATAACACTGTTAGGAGTAGAATGTAGAGTAGTAGGTACAATACTAATTGACATTCAAGGTATAGAAACTTATTTTGAGGTAGTAGAACCAATATTTCCTACAATAGAAAATTTAAGGCAGGCTGTAATAGGTTGGAAAGAAGCCGGAAGTCGAAATTGGATTTTACATCCTTTAATTGTCCCATATTTTGATAGTTTTTATTTTTAACAAAATAAAAAACTAAATCACAAAAGAAAAGATTTTTTTTAACTGTTACTAAAATATTTTTACAATGGAAGACGAAGACAGAAATGACCCTCTACGACAAAGAAATTCAAACAGGAATTTAAATTATAATCTTTTAGGTCAAGAAGTACAAGATCCTCACAATTTGACAGTAGCAGATTCAATTAGAAATAGAGTAGATGTAGATTTACCCATCAGAGTACAAGCTTCCAGACCCGAACCACCTATTAATGAAGAGAATGCTACTGTAGTAGTAGTACAATCTTTAAAAAATGACATGTCTATGGAAAGAGCAATAAAACACGTCCCCAATTACGATGGTTCAAATATTCCGGTAAAAGAATTTATTCAGGATATAGCTTATGCAGCCTCGAAAATTAATGCGTCTTGTGAGGCCGATTTAATGACGTAAATCTTATGCAAATTAAGCGGTAGTGCTAGAGATTGTACTAAGAGTAAGCATTTTGCTACAATAGAAGATTTAATTGATGTTTTAAAGGAACGTTTCGCCCCAGGGCAACCTTACGAAGCTTATTTTGTACAAATTATAAATTAAAAATGTATAGAGATGAAAGCGTAGACGACCTTTACGATAGATTGAAATCATATTTGAGTGGTGTCAAACCGGCTTTATACCGCACTTATACCCATAAAGAAATAACTATCATTACGAAACCTTTTATAAAAAGAGTATCTTTAGATAAGGTAGGAAAATTACCTACAACATCAAATGGTAATTGTCATGTGTTAACCATGAAAGATCAACTAAGCAAATATTGTATATTTGTAACGGTACCAGATATCAGTGCAGTCGCAATTGGACACACAATTGCTACTAACTTATTCTCCCTTTATGGAGCCCCAAAAACGATACTAACGGATAGAGGAAAGCTGTTCACCAGTAACCTTTCAAGAAGATTAGCAAAAATATTTAAAGTGAATCGAGTAACAACTACAGCCTACAGACCACAAACAAATGGAGCCCTAGAAAGAAGTCATGCAGTTTTAGCAGAATTCATACGTCATTACGCTAGTGCCAGCGACGACTGGGATAGGTTACTCCCGTACGCTATGTTTGCCTACAACACTGCTGTACACGAGGCTACTAAATTCACACTTTATGAGTTAGTTTTCGGAAGATTAGCAAGAACGCCCACACAATTTCCAAGTGACAAAAAACTTGAAACATACGAATCTTACATACAGGATTTGAAAACACGTTTGATAGAAATACGAAAAATCGCTGCCTAAAATATCATAAAAGCGAAAGAAGCTCTAAGGAATTATATGATAACAAATCGAAACTATTAGGTGTACAGATAGGTGTTGTAGTAGATGTGCGTGAAGAGGTTAGAGCAGGTAAATTCGAACCATACTATCATGGTCCATACGATGTCGTCTCTATCACGGAAAACAACAATTTGGTACTCTGTGATGCAGAAGGAATAAGATTTAGAAAGCATAAGGATCAAGTCAAAAAGGCGTATTTATGACTAGAAGACCAAGCAGGATTCAGAAAGGATAAAGAAGTCTATATCCACGTTTAAACCGATAGTGCATGTATAGCCAATGGTAAAGATGGAGCACAAACAGGAATAGGAGTATGGTTCAATTTGAACCATCCTAAAAATGTCAGTAGAAAAGCGAAAATCAAACAAACTAATAATGGAGCAGAAATATAAGCTATATTAAAAACTTTAAACATAATAAAATCTCTAGGTTATAAGAAAGTCAGAATACACTCTGATTCTAAGTTTACAATAGATGGTTATTATCATTGGTTACCAATATGGGAAAAGAACGGTTAGAAAACCAATAGAAAACGTACTGTAATAAATAAGGAGACCTTTAAAAAATTAAGAAATAAAACTATAGGTTTACAAGTAGAACTAATTTTCGAGTCAGGGCATAGTGGCATAGTAGGAAATAACGAAGCTGATAAATTAGCAAAGAAAGCAATAGAAATTAATTTTTTTTTAAATAATAATAATAATTTTGGATTTTTACTGTATAAATTGAAGAATATCAGTAATAAAAATGCAATGGGAACAGTTGCATGAAACTTCTCAAGAATTAAGAGATAAAAATGAATATCTAACACAGATACCGATATCTAAGGCAATAAGAAAAAGAAGTGTACCTTGGTTCGGATTGATAGGAAAAATAGCAGGTACTGCGATAGGAGTATTAACTTATGATGACGGAGAAAAATACGAAAATTCATTTTTAGAATTAGACGAAGCTCAAAGAAATATTTCTAATCACCAGCATATAGCTTTAGTTCTAAACTGTAATTGTTTTACTTAAATGTAGTATCTGTCATTAATTATATTGCATTTTCTCATTAGTTGCAATCATGTAGTATGTTAAAATAGTCAATAGCTGAAAAAATAAATCTGATGTTAGAAATATTGAGAATAATTGTGACAAATTTCGTTTTTTTACTACTTGTTAATACGCCGATTGAGCCTTGCGCAAAACTCCACAAGCTATTAACAATTTCTTTACATTAACGTCTTCAGTAGTTCATGTGTAACAAGCTAAAGGTGCGGTTTGCTGCGGTTTTTCATTTTCTTTTTTAAAAAATGAAGTTTTACTGATCTATGCGCGAGTTGACTATATGTATATCAATCGTTTTCCAATAGGGTGTAAAAAGTTAACCAAGTATTAAGAGTAACTCAATTTTAACTTATTTAATTCAAAATGACTTCATTGAAGAAAAAAGAGGTTCTTCAAATTATTTTACGTAATAATGACATGAAAAAATATAACCGTTAATTCAATTTTAACTAGTCATGCGGCACGAGTTTCAGGGGAAGCAGATTTGCGATCGGTACTTAACGAACTTTCAAAAAGCGAGGAACAGGCTAAGAAAATTAGAAAAATAATGACAACACCTTTTCCTACGATAGAAAAGAAAAGCCCAGAAGAGGCTTTAGCATTTGTTTTCGATAATTCTATGTCTAAACAAGTGTATCAGAATATGCGATTAGCGACCAAATCATGTGGATCAGACAGTTGGCCTGCGTATAATGCGATTAGAGAAGCCAAAGAAAAGTTAAGACCCTCGAAAGAGTCAATTAAAATTTCTGAAACGTTAGCTGAAGTATCACTTCAAGAACTTTTAAACCACACAGTGAATAGGATAATAGAACTACAAAGAGGAATTTTACACTGTCTTATTCAAAAAACTAAAATTACTGAGCTCGAAACTGTTCTGATGTGTTCTTGGGAATTTGATGGGAGTAGTGGGCATTCGCCCTACAAACAAAGTTATGATAGTGTCAATGAGAAACAGACTCCTACAGATGAAAATCTGTTCGTTACTACACTTATCCCCTTAAGGTTATCAAGTGAAGTGGACGTAATTATGTGGAATAATGTTACTTCTCAATCTCCAAGATTTTGTCGCCCTATTCAAATTCGATACGCAAAGGAATCAACAGAAGTAATTCTTTCCCAAAAGAAGGCCATCGAAGAACAAATTCTGAAATTACAAGCCTTTGAAATTTTGATTGAAGGCTGTCGTATTAAAGTACAATATACATTATTAATGACTTTAATTGACGGAAAGGTATTAAATACGATCACCAACACGCCATCAATATTAACTTGTGCTATCTGTCATGCTGTTCCTAAACAATTTAACGATCTATCTAATATAAAGAGTGGGAAATTTATGCCTCATGAGGAGTCACTGTTACATGGAATCAGCCCTTTGCATGCCTGGATAAGAATTTTCGAATTTTTCTTACATGTTTCTTATAAATTAGTTATCAAAAGATGGGATGCCAGAGGTGCTAAGAATAAAGAACAGGTAGCATTAAGAAAACAAAAGGTGTAATCAATTCTGTGGGAAAAAATGGGACTCAGAGTGGATAAACCAAAGCCTGGAGGAAGTGGTACCAGCAATGATGGAAACACAGCTCGCAGGGCATTTAAAGATACTAAACTCTTGTCTGATTGCCTTGGTCTTAATCACGAATCGCTCCAACGTTTTAAGGTAATTTTAATTAGCCTCTCTTGTCATCTTCCTCTCGATTCAAGTCGATTTGAAGAATTTTGCACCTCTACTGCAAAACTGTATGTCTCGCTGTATTCGTGGTACCCTATGTCTCAAGCGGTTCACAAAATTCTTATTCATGGTGGAGAAATAATAAAAAACAGCGTCTTACCGGTAGGTATGCTCGGAGAAGAAGCATCTGAAGCCAGAAATAAGGATTACAAAAAATTTAGACTCCAGCATAGCAGAAAGCATAGTAGGATGGCAAATTTGGAAGATTTGATTTGTAGAGCTATTTTGACCTCGTAGAGCAAGAAATTAGTATTTACCTATTTTTAAAAAAATTTAAAAAAAATCAATAAAACAATATTTATAAACTTAAAAAAAATTTAAAAAAAGTCTGAAGTCGCACTGTAACCTCCTCGTGGTAGACTCCGGAAACTACAATTTATTATGTAGGCTAACTACAGGCGTGCCTCTTTATCTGACATATTGAATCAACCATTTTCAATTGTTTAAATCTAATTGCAGATTTGTCAACAGCGGTACAAAAAAGCCCGAGTAACAAATTTCAAATTAATCAGATAAAATTTAAAAAAAGGTCCGCATAAGGGATTCGCCATTTTTAATTTCTAAAATCTTGCAGCAGATTCGTAATCAGCGCCCCCTAAAACCCCTAAAAACTAAGTTTGGTAAAAAATAATTAATTTTTATAAAATTTATGTCCGCCATTTTGAATGGTTGAAATCTGACTTCATATTCGTAATCAGAGACCATCAAAACCCCTAAATACAAAATGTGGTTAAAAAAATCCATTTTTTAAATTTTTATGTCTGCCATATTGGATCCGCCATTTTGAATTGTTGAAATCTGACTTCATATTTATAATCAGAGACCCCAAAACCTGTACATAGCGGCATTAGAAGTTATAAATTGTTGGTGTTTTGGGAATTATGAATTTTGGCCACTTATATGGGTCTCCTGGCCGACTGTGAACTGGCAACAAAGATTAGAGAAAGTACAGACACATATTTTAAATTTTGACGATAAATTAGGCAATATTCATTACACAATTTGGATTCAAGCTACCATACGCAATTCGAAAGAACATTTAAATAATTATGAACACGCCTTAGAGCAAACTCTTTAGGTAATGTCTAATGCTAAAGAAGGAAAGTCGCATCCAAGAATATTAACAAACAACCAACTATTGAAAATAGCGAAAGAAGCTCAAGAACAGCTAGGAGATTTAGTTTTTCCAGTAAGTTTAAATAGAGTAAACGTAGCTACATTAGGAAAGATATCAGTAGTAAACTCTCGAATGAAAAATCACAAATTATTAATGACACTAGACATACCACTATTAGAAAGAGAAAAATTCTTACTCTACAAAATGTAGATGTCTACTACCATGTTGGTAAAGATGTATCTGTGACTACTAGTACTGTCTCTGATCTTGTGAGTACATTTTACCTCCTTGTATGATTTTACTCATACTAATGAATTTTTTTTAAATTAACATGCTAATTGATTTTATTTACAGTCTATACTTCAAAAGCTGTGACCTTTACTGTTATTTTTATCTTATTTCGGAAACTACTGTCGTAAGTCCTTAGCATAAAAAATTTAATTAATAATTTTTTTTTAAATGTTTATCGACATTTCCAATTAAAATTTTTTTTAGGTATTGGTGACTGGGATTAATGCTGAAATTTACACTTTTGCTAAATCCTCACCGAAAAAATTAATTATATATATATTTTTTAGAAATGCTTATCAATCTTTTTGTTAAACTTTTTTTTTAGCTTTCTGTATTTGTGTTAATTTTGATAATTTATTGCTGTATTAAAAAAATTCTATCTCGCATTCTTGGTGAGTAACTATATTATTTTTATTTGTTTATTTTTAAAAAGGCTAATCTTCTTCTTTTTTCTAATTATTATCAATATATTACAGGTAGGCGAAGACATGCGATCAAACTTGGAGGATTTTTACTCAGTGTGGAATGCACTACTTTTTGATGGAATCATTGTTATTCATTCTGCTGTCTTTTTAACTTTGGGGAAAAGGCTTTTCTTCTGACTCCTAAAGAAGGGATGGATATCTATATATAAAAAATGGCTCCTATATTGCCGCCTCATGAACATCGATTTGTTGATCAGAAATGCTACTTTTTAAATTATATAAAAAAAACTTTTCATTTAAAAAATGGAAACGCGATTTCATTTTTGTAACTTCTAAAAAAATTCTTTAAGGGGTTAAACCACTCTAGAGCGTCAAAAAAAGGTTCTAATTTCAACAATTTTTTAAACGAAAAGTTTAAAAGTAATGAAAAATATGTTTACATATCTCTATCAGGTATACTTTACAGAGAAAAAATATACTTTATAAATTTTGTATTGTTTAAAAACAGCAGATGTACATGTACGTGATGGAAACCTTTTGTAAAAAGAATTCTTTCGCGGCCGGAAAGGTTTTTGATACAATTTTTATCCTAAAACAGAAAACAAATTTTTTTCTATTTTTACATCTCAAAAGCTAGATTTTTTTTATGTTGCATATTTTTTTAGTTACAAACAATTTAGTGCCTATTTTTTTCAGTCAAAAACTCAGTTTTTTCATAAAATGTTCACTATTTTTGCAAAAATCGATTTGAAAAGAATCCCCTACGTCTTTCTCTAGCTTTTGAGATGTAAAAATAGAAAAAAATTTGTTTTCTGTTTTAGGATAAAAATTGTATCAAAAACCTTTCCGGCCGCGA
This sequence comes from Leptopilina myrica (nomen nudum), assembly GCA_032872475.1. NCBI lineage: Eukaryota > Metazoa > Arthropoda > Insecta > Hymenoptera > Figitidae > Leptopilina > Leptopilina myrica (nomen nudum). Next base: position 11,863,973 of record CM065462.1, on the reverse strand, counting down.
AAGAATTCTTTTTACAAAAGGTTTCCATCACGTACATGTACATCTGCTGTTTTTAAACAATACAAAATTTATAAAGTATATTTTTTCTCTGTAAAGTATACCTGATAGAGATATGTAAACATATTTTTCATTACTTTTAAACTTTTCGTTTAAAAAATTGTTGAAATTAGAACCTCTTTTTGACGCTCTAGAGTGGTCTAACCCCTTAAATATATATTTATATATATTTTTTAAAACATATATCGGTACTGTTTGGTGGGAGTTGTATGCGGTCTCTTCTTTTGGGTTTTGGGGATTGTTCTATTTGAAGTTGTTTTAAACTTCTTTCGCTATTTTCAATAGTTGGTTGTTTGTTAATATTCTTGGATGCGACTTTCCTTCTTTGGCATTAGACATTACCTGAAGAGTTTGCTCTAAGGCGTGTTCATAAATATCTAAATGTTCTTTCGAATTGCGTATGGTAGCTTGAATCCAAATTGTGTAATGAATATTGCCTAATTTATCGTCAAAATTTAAAATATGTGTCTGTACTTTCTCTAATCTTTGTTGTCAGTTGTTAGCTATTATATGTTGTTGTTCAGTTGCTTTGTAGAGGTTGTGTAACTCTGCTTTGACTAAATGTGTTTGTTCACCTACTAATTTAGAAATATTTCTTTGAGCTTCGTCTAATTCTAATAATGAATTTTCGTATTTTTCTCTGTCATCATAAGTTAATACTCCTATCGCAGTACCTGCTATTTTTCCTATCAATCCGAACCAAGGTACACTTCTTTTTCTTATTGACTTAGATATCGGTATCTGTGTTAGATATTCATTTTTATCTTTTAATTCTTAAGAAGTTTCTTTCAACTGTTCCCATTGCATTTTTATTACTGATATTCTTCTATTTATACAGTAAAAATCCAAAATTTCTTCACAATTATTGGATAGTATTTTTCTACTGGGAATTTCTAAACTTTTTTTTCAAAATTGGGTAAATGATTATTAAATTTTTCTGTATCCAAAATAACTACTGTACGCCAAGTTTCGGTTATTCGTTGTATATTAGGCATCAATTCGAAAAATAGTCTAGTGCTTTTTTGAAATGGTGTAACTTTTATATAAGGGTTTTCTTCTATTCCTTTAACTATTGTCGTTAGACATAGAAATAACAATTCGTACTCCATAATCCTTATTTTTTTGCAACCCAAAAATAAAAAAAAATTTATTATACGTAATTATTATTTTTTTAAAAATTAATTTCTATTGCTTTCTTTGTTAATTTATCAGCTTCTTTATTTTCTACTATGCCACGGCTCAAAAATTAGTTCTACTTGTAAACCTATAGTTTTATTTCTCACTTTTTTAAAGATCTCCTTATTTATTACAGTACGTTTTCTATTGGCTTTCTAACCGTTCTTTTCCCATATTGGTAACTAATGATAATAACCATCTATTGTAAACTTAGAATCAGAGTGTATCCTGACTTTCTTATAACCTAGAGATTTTATTATGTTTAAAGTTTTTAATATAGCTTCTATTTCTGCTCCATTATTAGTTTGTTTGATTTTCGCTTTTCTACTGACATTTTTAGGATGGTTCAAATTGAACCATACTCCTGTTCCTGCTTGTGCTCCATCTTTACCATTGGCTTTACATGCACTATCGGTTTAAACGTGGATATAGACTTCTTTATCCTTTCTGAATCCTGCTTGGTCTTCTAGTCATAAATACGCCTTTTTGACTTGATCCTTATGCTTTCTAAATCTTATTCCTTCTGCATCACAGAGTACCAAATTGTTGTTTTTCGTGATAGAGACGACATCGTATGGACCATGATAGTATGGTTCGAATTTACCTGCTCTAACCTCTTCACGCACATCTACTACAACACCTATCTGTACACCTAATAGTTTCGATTTGTTATCATATAATTCCTTAGAGCTTCTTTCGCTTTTATGATATTTTAGGCAGCGATTTTTCGTATTTCTATCAAACGTGTTCTCAAATCCTGTATGTAAGATTCGTATGTTTCAAGTTTTTTGTCACTTGGAAATTGTGTGGGCGTTCTTGCTAATCTTCCGAAAACTAACTCATAAAGTGTGAATTTAGTAGCCTCGTGTACAGCAGTGTTGTAGGCAAACATAGCGTACGGGAGTAACCTATCCCAGTCGTCGCTGGCACTAGCGTAATGACGTATGAATTCTGCTAAAACTGCATGACTTCTTTCTAGGGCTCCATTTGTTTGTGGTCTGTAGGCTGTAGTTGTTACTTGATTCACTTTAAATATTTTTGCTAATCTTCTTAAAAGGTTACTGGTGAACAGCTTTCCTCTATCCGTTAGTATCGTTTTTGGGGCTCCATAAAGGGAGAATAAGTTAGTAGCTATTGTGTGAGCAATTGTAACTGCACTGATATCTGGTACGGCTACAAATATACAATATTTGCTTAGTTGATCTTGCATGGTTAACACATGACAATTACCGTTTGATGTTGTAGGTAATTTTCCTACCTTATCTAAAGATACTCTTTTTATAAACGGTTTCGTAATGATAGTTATTTCTTCATGGGTATAAATGGGCTATAAAGCCGCTTTGACACCACTCAAATATGATTTCAATCTATCGTAAAGGTCGTCTACGCTTTCATCTCTATACATCTTTAAAGTTATAATTTGTTTTTATTTATTCCCTTGTGCCCGGCTATTAAACTATCGTGGTTTTCTGCGATAATTTTTGGTCTATCTTTTTTTAATGGTACTGTTATCCTACCAAAACATAACGTAATTTGTATGTCTGTTTTGTAGAATACTTCAACTAGTTTTTCTAACCACAAATTAAAGTAAGTTTTCTAATTTTTAATTCTCTTCAATCTAGACTCCCTATTGCTACCATTAACTTGTTATAGAGCAACTGGGCTTTGCATCTCTGAAAATGAAATGTACATAATTACCCTTTACATTTGTTATAGCTTCTCTATCATAAGTGGGTGTATCTATTCCTTTTAGTAAAAGTTCTTCTTCTGAACTTTTATTAGATTTAAAGAAAAATTCGTCGTCGATATGTGGTAAAGTGGGGAGAGGGATTTTAAATTTGTGAGGTGATTTCACGTAGTTCCCTGATTATATCATCTATCGTTTTTTCTTCTTGTTGAAAGTTTTTCGCAAAACTATCTTCTTCTGAATGAGATTTTTGTAGATACTCTTCTTTATTTTCTTTATTTTCTTGAAACAATTCGTCCTCCCAGAAATAAGTTTGATGTTCTGCTAAAGACCTATTAAATTTTCTGATAGAGTTTTGGATTTCTGCGGACGTTATTTTATCTATAGGTTTTACTGCATTGTTTCCTTCAATAATAGTGTCTTTTTTCTCATCTTTGGAACTTTCTACGGGGGGGGGGCTTAAATATACCGCGATTTCCTCTTTTGTTTGTGATCTATTGACTTCTTGTTCCGTTTTCTTTTCGCTCTATTCTTCGCTACTTTCTAAAGGCACTGAAGTTTCGTTAAGAGATGGTAAGACACTGCGATTTTGCCTTAAAATAGGGATGTCATCAGGTAAAAATAGGGGATCATTTTCCGATTGTTCGCTACTTTTTACAATACTTTCTGGAGAAGTCTGAGTTTCTTCTTCTAACATTGGTACTGGTGCAATATGCCTAGATCTTAATCTACTTGATATTGGCCCCTCATTTGTCACTATAGGAAGTTCCTTAGGTTTCATTTTCCAGGAGGTCTTCCCCTTTTTGGTTTTTCTTTTATTGTTCTTTTTGCTGGAGTTATAACAGCTGAATCAGAGTTAGCCCTATTCCTACTGGGTCCTGGAATATTTGCATTTGCCTTTACCGTCGTTTTAACTTTTTCTAATACTCTCTTTCTTTTATTTTTTTCTAACAGTTGATTTAATCTTTCGCTGGCCTTTAATTTATTTTCCCTCGCTCCACTGCTGATTGGGAATGTTTTCTTTCCTTGATTAATATCGAACTTACTAACCTTAGTATCATTTTTCGATTCATTGTCGTCGCTATTTTCGTCAACTTCCTGTCCTGAATTATTTAAACTGGGATTTTCCGATAATCTTTTAATCCATCGATTGATTTTTCCCGATTTACATTCGAACTTGTATTTATAATCCTGTAACCTTAATAACCACTTAGTCATTCGTGTAGTAGGGTTGATAGCATCGTTAATAATTTTTAAAGGTTCATATCACACGAAAAAATGACCTTTTAACGGTATAAATATGGTCTGAAATTTTCTAATGCAGCTATTACTGCTAAACACTCTTTCTGAGTCGGATCATTATTTATTTCTGCTCCTATTAGGGTTCTAGAGAAATAAGCTATGGGTAGGTCTAAACCATCCATCTCTTGAGTGAGTACCGCACCTAGGGCGTGATCCGAAAAATCTGTGGTTACCCTAAATATTTTTGAAAAATTAGGGTGTTGTAGAATTGGGTTTCTACATAATGCACGTTTTAATCTTCGAAAACTTTGGTTTTGTGCATCCTCCCATTTGTAAATTTGTTCTTTTTTTAATAAGACAAACAAAGGTTGCTCTATTTTCGAATAATTAGCTATGAATCTTCTATAATAACCTGTATTAAGTGAAATTTAAAAAAATCTGTCGAAAATGAATCTACGCGACAAATACCTTAACTGTTCTAACATCCTAGTTATTGTTTTGTCATGCTCTTCTAGGCTTGCTGAGAATACTATAATGTCATCTAAATACACGAATAATTCTGCCCCTTGTAGACCTAAAAGTACGTTATCCATCAATCTTTGAAAAGTGGGAACTGCATTCTTAATACCCATAGGCATTCTTTTATATTGGTAATGTCCTCTGCCGTAAGAAAATGCGGTTTTGTGTGTTTTACATATTTTAATTCTTTCTCATTTAAGTGATCTAATTTCTATCGTTCCTAATGTGAAAACTCTTGTAAGAGTTACACCTGTTATAAAAGTAATTTCCGATGTTTTTACTGGTGCGTTTGCTGTTAGGGCATTGCTTTTTATAATATTTATATCTGCTCCAGTATCTATGAAGAAATTTCCTTCCTCGTTAAAGATATAATCACCTTTCATTTTTACCGTTGGTGATTCTGAGAATAGCTCATTGATTTTAAAAATGGCTACTGATCCCGGAATCGAACTATCGTTTGACGCTCTTGGTTGCTCGATTTCGTTATCGCGTCGTTCCGACGAACTTGATCCCAGTTTAAATCTTTATTAACTTCTGTTGGTTTTTTAACTATCTTTTTTGTGGGACATAATTTCCTACAGTGTTTTGGGGCATTGGACTTGCTCCTATATTTGGACTATTCTGATAATTGTAATCTCTATTGTTCCCAAAATTTTGTGATCCATTAGGATTGTAAAGTCTTTTATCCCTATAATTTGGATTCTGATTCCTACCCAGTCCTATATTGTAACTTCTATAATTTGTTCTAGGCTGTGAACCTATATTGTTTTGCCTAAATCTATCTTGTTGATTTCCCTGTCCAATCGAACTAAACCTTGTGCGCGGTTATAATTTATCTGATGATATCTATTAACGTTTTTCGGAAAATTATGATATTGTGGACGCAGTATACCGGGACGTTTTCTACTACATTTTCGTAATACCCGGATACGGTTCCGAAATTTGACCGTATTTTTCTTTTGCTGAGCTTGCTTAGCGAGAGTAAGAGCTCCACTGAACCTGAAATGTCGTCTGGTGATGCATCCAGAAATACTCGAAGTGCTGTTTTTATAAACGCTTTCGTAAATATAGTTATTTCTTCATGGGTATAAGTGGGGTATAAAGTCGCTTTGACACGACTCAAAATTGACTTCAATCGATCGTAAAGGTCGTCTACGCTTTCATCTCTATACATCTTTAAATTTATAATTTGTACAAAATAAGCTTCGTAAGGTTGCCCTGGGGCGAAACGTTCCTTTAAAACATTAATTAAATCTTCTATTGTAGCAAAATGCTTACTCTTAGTACAATCTCTAGCACTACCTCTTAATTTGCATAAGATTTACGTGATTAAATCGGCCTCACAAGACGCATTAATTTTCGAGGCTGCATAAGCTATATCCTGAATAAATTCTTTTACCGGCATATTTGAACCGTCGTAATTGGGTACGTGTTTCATTGCTCTTTCCATAGACATGTCATTTTTTAAAGATTGTACTACTACTACAGTAGCATTCTCTTCATTAATAGGTAGTTCAGGTCTGGAAGCTTGTACTCTGATGGGTAAATCTACATCTACTCTATTTCTAATTGAATCTGCTACTGTCAAATTGTGAGGATCTTGTGCTTCTTGACCTAAAAGATTATAATTTAAATTCCTGTTTGAATTTCTTTGTCGTAGAGGGTCATTTCTGTCTTCGTCTTCCATTGTAAAAATATTTTAGTAACAGTTAAAAAAAATCTTTTCTTTTGTGATTTAGTTTTTTATTTTGTTAAAAATAAAAACTATCAAAATATGGGACAATTAAAGGATGTAAAATCCAATTTCGACTTCCGGCTTCTTTCCAACCTATTACAGCCTGCCTTAAATTTTCTATTGTAGGAAATATTGGTTCTACTACCTCAAAATAAGTTTCTATACCTTGAATGTCAATTAGTATTGTACCTACTACTCTACATTCTACTCCTAACAGTGTTATTATTTCAATGTCAGAAGGCCAATACTCTATTAGTGATCGCTTTGATTTGTATAATCTTTTATTGAGACTAAAATAATTTTGCGAAACTCAATGCGAATCGAAAACTGCAAAATATTAACCTATTATAAATACTATTAGTTTCTCTACGTAATCATTGCTAAAATTCTGGTATCCCATGCCAATTTGTGAATACGTTATAGTAACTTCAATTTTCAAAAATCTATAACTGAATCGCTTATCTATTTTTTTAGCTAGTAAATCAACACTTTCGCAATTCATCTTTCAGTTTTCAACGAAAAATTTGATTTCGACATTGTACTTATTTTTATTCTATAAAAATGAATTTTAAATTTTAATATTTATTTATTGCTTTTAAATAAAAAAATTTATTTATTATAAACTATTTAAAAATTAATGTTTTAATAAATTCTTTTCTACATTTAATTATACGTATTCTTTTATTTTCTAATTTATAATATATATATATATATATATATATATATATATATATATACATAAGGGAGTGCTGTGAGGGTTGGACATAGTTTTGAATTTTCTTCATAACTTCATCTGCAGTGCGAATTTCATGTTTTCGCGCATATTGTTGGAAAGATCAACTTAAATGCAATGTTTTTGCTGTACATTGCAAAAAAATTCGGCCAAAAGTTTCAAAGTTATAAGCAATTTTAAAAAAATAATGTTGTAAGGGTTGAACATAAGTGTAAGGGTTGAGCCACTGTAGAAAATCAATGAAATATTTAGGTAAATGGTTAAAAATGTCCTTCAAATAATAGAATGACACTTGAAAATGAGGAAAGGAACAATTTTTCAACTGTAACTAATATTTTGTCATGAATTTTATTTTAAATATATATTTTCTTTTCCTGTAACGTTTAAGTGTATTAAATTCTGCGTTCCACGAGACCCAAACAAATGGATTTTGTTAAAAATTACCTGAGTTTTTGCAGTTTATGTCTTTGCAGTCACAGTAGTCGATTTTAGTACATGACAGTTTTCCTTCCTTTTTAATCGTAATTGTTTCTTAGTTATGATATATTAAGTTCAGGTATTTTTCTTTCTATTTTTTTATTCAAAGAATCAGTTTTTTCTACAAATATAAATTTCGAAAAACTCATATTTAAGAAAAGAAAGTCGTATTAAGTTTCAATATTAAAATTTGCTATTTTATTTTTGGACACTCTACAAATATAGTAGTTTCCAAGAATTTCTTATTATTATAAACAATATTTAAACTAAAATTAGTAATATAGGTACTAAGAGAACAAAAGTGAATTTAAATTATTTGGAATTCAAAGCAGAACGGCAACTTTTAAAACAGTAGGAATAACGATCCCGCAGTAATAAACAGAGTTCAACTCTGGCAGCTTGGAGCCTCCCCAAATCGACTAATTAAGGGTCATCTCAAAAACCTAATTCAACATTAATTTACCGATTTGTAACACCTTTAACCCTGTATTTTACCAAGATTCTGCGATATCTCCAAAACAAACTAAATTATTGCTACCTTCTGTCATAGGGGAAGCCCCATGACAAACTATATTAAATGTTACTTGAGGATTTTCGGGGTTACTGAATACGAATATGAAATGAGATTTTAGAAATTCAAAATAGCGGATAGAATCTTTTAAAATATATTTTTTACATAATATATGAGCTGTAAATTAATGTTTAATTTTTTCGTTCTCTGATAGTCTTTCGTCTCATTTCGAACTATCTATTAGAAGAAAGGAAAGTAAATATATTTTTGGATGAAATTTTCGGAACTTACATTATATTCTTGAAATATTTATTTTACACAATTGTTAACTTCTTTTGCCATTATGATCTTTAAAACATAGTAATATCACTTAAAGATTTTAAATATAATGTTAAAATATAAAAAAGTATTTTTAAAATAATGGTAACACTAAATATATATATAACAAATTTAAATACATAACACTTAAAGTATTTAAATTATTACTTTACAAAATTAAATTTTGTACGTTGTAATTAATAAAGTTTATTATCTGCTTTATTAAATAGTTAGCCTATTTGACAACTGCAAAGAGTTTTTAATACTTTTGAAATAGCTATATAAGATTAGCTTTTTGTCTTTATATATTTATTGTTCAGATGATGCAGATGGTAGTAAATTGCATTGTTTTAAAACGTTTGTCAATGTTATATTTGTTAAAATGGGTTTGTCAATTTCTTTTGTTGCCACGTCTCTTAAGACAGCAATAGCAATGAAAGCAAATTGTTGCTTAGTATCTTGTGGAAAATTAATTTGGTAAACCCAATATACAGCAAGCAATAAAAGCAAGACTCTGAGGCCTTTCGCTTCAAAAATTGGATGTCCATCACTGAAGCACATTGTATTTAGGCTATCCGATGGCCTATCAGAAACCGCAACAAGTTTTGGGGCCTCGGTCACATCTGGAACCATCTTCTCTATTGATATTCGAGTCTAATTGAAAAAATGTATTTTAACATATTTTAGGTCAGGATCAGTTTTGCTAGTAATGAAAAGATATCATACAACATAAAAATTACCCAAATTATAATTTTTTTCTACTTATTATTTAAATATTTAATAATTCTTTTAAAAATAAGATATTTCAGCAGTGATTTTAAAAAAATTTACTTAAGATGATTTGAAAAAATCACCATTTCAATGTTTATAAGAATTTAAATAATTTCTGAATTGTTTTTAACCGACAGAAATTTTGTCAGCATTTCTGATGATTATAGACTGCTTTTGTTACGATTGCAGTCTCAACGTCAGCTTAAGTCATGTTTAATCAGAAAATATCAAAAGTAGTCACAGAACATCAAAGTTTCTAACGTTTTCTCATTATTCCTGATTTTATTTTTAGCAGGGAATAATTACCATTTTAGTGATAACTTGAACTAGAGGTCAAATTATGTTCTTATAAAGATAACAAAAACGATTGGATACTAATTAATGTAATTATGAGTACTCACAGGAAATAATTGTAGAATTTTGCCCTTCTCTTTCGCCTTTGTAAATAATTTTGGCAAATAAAACAAGACAAACATTGTTTGCAGCAACTTTTAAGATTTTCAACAGATTTGGTAGTATCTCTACCCAATTGGCTTGCATTTTCGGGACATCTAAATTTACTATTTCACTAAACTCCAAAAGTAGCTGTCATTTTAAAAAATTAAGAAAGGGTTACTTATTAATTATATTTGTCTTTCTTATTGTTTGCGATATAAATAAAAATAAATACACAAATAGCTGAAAATGATAGTTTTACATATTATTCTCGAATTAACGGAAATTGAAATAGAAATTATATTAGTTGTATATGTCGCTAAGTGAGATGTATTACTGTGTTTTATTTATTTGACTTATTTCGTGCCAAGTTGTTTTCTTTTGCTGGGCTCATTATAATAATTTTGTGAAAATACATTTTTTAAAAAATTCTAATTAATCATTTAATGTTTTGAAGCTTTATGAAAATATATTATCAAAAATTCAAGTAAATTTTTGAAGGTTATCTGATCAGGGCCATATCAGCCGTGTGTTTCATTCCCTAATAGGGAAGGCCTGATCTGTCCCTGATCTAGACCATAGTGTTTCTACACGGGATGATGCCATATGAAAACATGCTTAATATTTATTACTAAACATTTTTTAAACATTCTCATTTTTCTATATACGTTTTGGAAAATTAAGAAAAGTAAAAAATAGTAGGCGAAGCTAAAATTTTTTCCATTATAAATTTCCTAGACTACAAAATTTTTAATGAAATATTTAAAGAAAATTCTGTCAATTATTCTTATGAAATTAAATTATCTTGTATTTACCATTTCGTTTATTTCCATTTCATCGCTTCCAGATTCATGAGACAAATTTCGATCTATCACATCTGACGAATCTTCGAATAATGGCAACTAATTTTCATTTTCACTAGATTCATTCTGTGTAATATTTGAAGTTTCATTTTCAGACATTTTCAAAGAATTTTCACTTACCGTATTTTGTGAAACATCTGAATTAATCATCATGGATTAAAAATGATTCTATTGACAATTTTTTATGTTTAGTTGGATAACACCCACAATATCCACAAATGTTTTTTGGTAGAATCCATATTCCTTTCGAACTCTGGACACTCTTTACACTCCATACAAGAACCTCTTTTTACATTATATTTATCAGTATTAGTCATTTTATTCTCTTAATTCTTATTGCATATGTAAACGAGTAATACTGGCTTTAGGTTCCATGTGAATGCACCCTTAAGGCGCTTGCCGAAGTGTAAGAGAGCATTTATACCTTCGGCAAAAATTTTCAGAACAGAAAATTTTTCATTGGAGCAAATCTATTCTAGAATGTGATTAAATAACATGTTATAATCAATTATACAAAGTTTGAAAGCATTTTAAAAAAAGTTAAAATTTGAAAATTTTTGATTTTTTTGAAAAAATTGAATATCTCTCGTTCTAATTAATATTTTTCAAATCTGTAAATGGGGGATTCCGCGTCAAGTGATCAAGGGGTCTTTTGGTGCAATGTTTATTTCAATAATTTTTTACTCTTAAACAATTAAACATAAAAATTTGACAAAGTACATTTTGGAAAGGTTTTTTCATGCTCTTTCGATTGGAAATAAGCATTTAAAAAAAAATTTTGACCCAAAAAAATCAAAATTAAAAATAAATTTCAATTTTTTGGGGAGAAAGACCTAATTTTTTTTTAACGAAAAAAAGAGTTTTCTACTCGCCGGAGCGCTCCGTTTAGGAGAAAATTATTTTTTTCAATGTTTAAACATTGTAGTCCCACTTTACCATTTATATGTCCTTTTAGAAAAAAACCTCAGCTTTCGTTAACAAAAAATAGGGTCTTTCTCCCCCAAAAATTGAAATTTATTTTTAATTTTGATTTTTTTGGGTCAAAATTTTTTTTTCAAAATGCTTATTTTCAATCGAAAGAGCATGAAAGAACCTTTCCAAAATGTACTTTGTCAAATTTGTATGTTTAATTGCTTAAGAGTAAAAAATTATTAAAATAAGCATTGTACTGAAAAACACAAAAATTTAACCTCCTCCCCCTCGGAAAATATTGGACTAGGTAAAAAAATATTTTCACGAAAAATTACTATCTATGAGTACTACAAAAGCCCCAAGTTTTGCTACGATTGGAGAAAAATTTTTCTCCACCTTGATCACTTGACTTAACAAGTGTAAGAGAAACAATTTTCTAATTATTGTTCGTTATTTTCACTTTGAAATCATAATTAATCGGAATATATGAAAAAAGCAACTTCATGTCAAGAAAAGTTAATCCATTATGTATTTCTCTAGCTGTTACTCTTGAAAAAATTGATTTTCGATAGAATTTCTTTTAATTTTGAGACAATCTTTCTTCGGGAGTCCTTCAAATGTAGTAAAAATTTGAAAACCTCTTGCCATGTGAAAAACCGAGATATTGTGGTTGACATTTTTTACTTTTAACATAATCGCATGTAAAATTTAAAGTTTAAATTTGAATAACTCAAAATTTATCATCGCAAAGGGTCTTTAAATTTTTACCACATTTAAAGGGCACCCGACGAAACATATTCTCAAAATTAAATGAAATTCTATCGAAAATCAATTTTTTCAAGAATAACAGCCGGAGAAATACCTTAAAATGCCAAGAATATATAATATCAAAAAATTTATCTTTTGACTTAAATTCTAGATTAAACAAAAATTTCGATAAGCGTACATTTTAGTTCCATTTATCAATTGTTAAAGCGTCTGAATCTTGAACTTTTCTTTAACGGCAAATAAAATAAAATATAAAGTTTAAAAATAAAACAATAATAAAATTTGTATAGATTAATAAATTTTTCTTTAACTATTCCAGATTTGTCCAAGACTTCTGAATAATCGAAAAATTACAGAAATTTAATTTGTATACATCAAGTGCTACAATCTAATTAACCCATTAAGGACAGGATGTACAAAATTTGTACATAATGTTTGAGAACATATTTCATTCTTAAAAAGCACCAAGAAACATTTGTAAATACACTTTTCTTATGTATCTTGACTCCCTCTTTCGAATAGCGTACTAAAAAAACTGAAAAATGTTGAATAAACAATTTACACAATATTTTTTTTAAACACGTTTTTCTAAATATGATGTTTTGTTTTTTCTATTTTTTAACAGCTAAACCCTTCAACAAACCTTCTACTCATAGAAATATCGCGTCAAAAATAGTAGGAGTACAACATAGGACCATTTTGGATATTAAATTTTTAAATGGCTGCCACAAAATGGCGACTAAAGTTTTTTTAACAATATTATAAACAAATGGAGGAAATTTTTTAAAATAGTTAATTTTGCTTGAAACCTGTTACTTGGGGGTTTTCGGGGTCGCTGATTTTCGAATATAACCTTAGTTTTCCAAAATTCAAAATGGAGGATCCAATACAAGCTTCATCTTCCCCCAAGTTGTACCTTGGGTCGAACAATCTACCTGGTGCATCAACTCTGTGAAGGTCGAGATGTACCTCTTCTTCACAGGGTTGGTTCACATACTTTTGTAGGAAATTCATTGCCCTGGTCTTACACGGCTGTACCCCTGCTTAGACCAAGAGCAATGACAGGTAAGAGAGAGAGAGAGAGAGAGAGAGAGAGAGAGAGAGAGAGAAACGGAGAGAGAAACGGAGAGGCGAAGGGTGTTACTACTGCCCAGTCGTACCTGAGTCTTGAGTACAACTCCTTCTAGGATGTGCAAGCAAGCAGCCCCAGCTGTACCTGAGATACCGCCGGCTTGCACCAGGTAACATAGGAAGATCTCATTCCTTGGAAGAGTCGTACCTCAACCTCGGCGTTAGATCGTAAAGGTGAAAAGGAGAAAGAGAAGAGAGAGTTGCTGTCGATCTGCCTCGGAGCAATCCCCGAGTCTGGTCGACGGCGAACTGAGGAAATTGTACGATCAACCAAGTATTATAGATCGCTGGGCCCACAAGAGGTATAGCGTGAGGTGAGAGAAACCCACGTGATGCGCGGCAATGGGTGCGCTATCGGTATAAGGCTATTCAAGTTGGGTGGGGGAAAATTCAAGATGGCCGTTTACTGGTGCACAAATTTGTATACAAAGTGTATGGGATAGAGTCTAATTTTTTAAATATCTCGATTAAACGAAATTTTTAACTATAAGTTTATTAGGATTTTATGTTTTATTTTTAATGAACTATTTTTTGCAATAATAAAATCGAAAAATTTAAAAAATCGATTTTTATTATTGCAAAAAATAGTTCATTAAAAATAAAACACAAAATCCTAATAAACTTATGGTTAAAAATTTCGTTTAAGCGAGATATTTAAAAAATTAGACTCTATCCCATACACTTTGTATACAAATTTGTGCACCAGTAAACGTCCATCTTGAATTTTCCCCCACCCAACTTGAATAGCCTTATTCTCTACCTGTCCGCCGAGCAGTGAGCTCAGTAATATATATAGATATATTTCGCGTACAAAAATGAATGAATTTTACTCTTTCATAAACTTTGAAATTCTGACGTTAAAAATAATGCCATATCATTACAAATTATATTATTATAATATATAATTAAATAATGAATAAAAATATATAATAATAAATATATAATAAAAATATATAATAATAAATATATAATAAAAATATATAATTGAGGAGTTCAGTCCAATAACTCGATCTACGCTCGGCTTGACCGCTGAGAAGCCAGTCAATGGTATCAAATATAGGAAAAAATAAAAACTCAAAATTTGGATATTTTAAAAACGCTATCTTAAACGAAATGAAAAAACACGACTTTTTTCTCATTGTCACTTTTTTATAGAACGGTTATTGTTTACAATGAAAAATAAAAACTGATAAATTTTTTTTCTAAAATTTAATTAAATTTTAAAACATAAATCGTATTAGTTACTACAAATTTAAATGAATTTGATTGCAATTTGATACGTATACTCATTTGGGTCTCCTGAAACTGACAAAGTCTTAAAAAGTTTAAAAATTATTAATTGTTTATAATTTGTTTTATTATAAATGATAACGTGTCAACAATCAAGCTTTGTTACTTAGAATGAGATAAAGTATGTAGGGAAGTTTTAAGTTCAGAAAAGTTTCAGTGAGAAAGTTGTTCCTTACTATTTAAGCAAGTTTTTTGTAAAATTTCAAATGAATTCTTAAAAAAATAAAAAAGTTGGGTCAGTCTATTTTATTTCACCCAAAGTCGTTGCGACCTATTTTTAGAAAATTATGATATTCAGGAATAATGATTTGTAATATTCGAACAACACATTTTTGGGAATTATTTTAAGGAATTTAATCCATTTAATTTAGAATTTCAGTTTTTAAGGTGAGTTGCACGGAAAAACGGTTATTTTGACAGCTCTGCAATTTACAAAAAAATCACATAAATAATTTAAATAACAGATATATTTTCATTAATATTTGTGAGAAATAGCCTATTTAACTTATATTAATTGATTTTTTTTAAAGTTAAAAATATTATGTAAAACTGATTTTTAAGGACTCATGTCAAATAGAGAAATTTGTTATATTTTAATCACAATTTTTTCAAAAGTTTTTTAATATTTTGAAAATAGTAATTACTCAATATTGAGTAATTTTAATGTACTTTTATTCGGTATGCTGACATTTTAATTTTACATGGTAGAAATAGGAAAAAATGTACCTTAAATATTGCATTTTTGAAGATTTTCGTCAATTTTAAACTATTATATCTCCTTTGGCGGTTAATGAAAAAATGTAATTCTTTTTGCAAAATTTAAGTTAGATCTTCTTTTCCACTCTGTTAAAATTTGGTGTTAGAGAACAAGCTAATTTTTAAGTTTATTCATTTTAAAACATCTACTAGCGAGATTGAAATTAAAGGTTAACATGCAAGTAGTTTTATAAAACTGAAGTTAGCTGTCTCGATATCTATTTTTTTAATTCCAAAGTTCAAAATGAAAATTGAATCTTAAAATTGTAAATATTATTTAATATTTGAAAATAAAATAAAAAATATTAGCAGTAATAATTTAAGTAATTGTAAGTATTAAACTAAACTTAATCACTCTGAAAAATATCAATGTTTATCTCTGATTTTAATTAAGAACGTCAGTATAATTAAGGTTATTTAAAAACAAGATAGTTGGTTATATTGATAATTAATATATTATTAATAATAATTAAATAATATTAATAATTATTTCATTTATTAATTTTAATTTAATTTCGTTTATTTAATTTATTAATTATAATTACATAAATTTGAATTAAAAAATAGATATCGTGACAGCTAACTTCAGTTTTATAAAACTACTTCCATGTTAACCTTTAATTTCAATCTCGCTAGTAGATGTTTTAAAATGAATAAACTTAAAAATGAGCTTGTTCTCTAACACCAAATTTTAACAGAGTGGAAAAGAAGATCTAACTTAAATTTTGCAAAAAGAATTACATTTTTTCATTAACCGCCAAAGGAGATATAATAGTTTAAAATTGACGAAAATCTTCAAAAATGCAATATTTAAGGTGCATTTTTTCCTATTTCTACCATGTAGAATTTAAATGTTAGCATACCGGATAAAAGTACATTAAATTTACTCAATATTGATTTATTTCTATTTTCAAAATATTAAAAAACTTTTGAAAAAATTGTGATTGAAATATGACAAATTTCTCTATTTGACATGAGTCCTTAAAAATCAGTTTTCACATAATATTTTTGACTTTTTTACAAAAAATCAATTAATATAAGTTAAATAGGCTATTTCTCACAAATATCAATTAAAATATTTATGTTATTTAAATTCTTTATGTGATTTTTTTATAAATTGCAGAGCTGTCAAAATAACCTTTTTCCGTGCAAGTCAACTTAAAAACTTAAATTCTAATTTAAATGGATTAAATTCCTAAAAATAATTCCCAAAAATGTGTTAGTCGAATATTAAAAATCATTATTCCTGAATATCATAATTTTCTAAAAATAGGTCGCAATGACTTTAGGTGAAATAAAATGGACTGACCCAGTTATATGATTTTTAAAGAACTGCGCGCTGCGTGTAGACATTAACGTAAGCTATAAAGACGTGAAAATCGTCTCATTTTAGAATTCTATCAATCACAGTTTATGCAGTTAATTCATTGCAATGCTTTTCTTATTTTAATAATAACAATTTTATTTATTTACAAACATTAGAACTTAAAATTTTTTTTTGTTTAACTATATTTATATTTTTCAGCAAAATTTAAGCTTACGTTGAAGTCTACACGCAGCGCGCAGTTTTTTAAAAATGATATAACTTTTTATTTTTTAAAGAATTTATTTAAAATTTTCCAAAAAACTTCCTTAAATAGTAAGGAACAACTTTCTCACTGAAACTTTTCTGAACTCAAAACTTCCCTGTATACTTTTTCTCATTGAAAGTAACAAAGCTTGATCGATGACACGTCATCATTTATAATAAAAAAAATTATAAACAATTATTATTTTTAAACTTTTTAAGACTTTGTCAGTTTCAGGAGACCGAAATGAGTACACATACCAAATTGCAATCAAATTCATTTAAATTTGTAGTAACTAATACGATTTATGTTTTAAAATTTAATTAAATTTTAGAAAAAAAAATTTCAGTTTTTATTTTTTATTGTAAACAATAACCGTTCTATAAAAAAATGACAGTTAGAAAAAAGTTGTGTTTTTTCATTTCCTTTAAGATAGCATTTTTAAAATATCGAAATTTTAATTTTTTTTCCTATATTTGATATCATTGACTGGCTTCTCAGCGGTTAAGTCGATCCAAGATCGAGTTATTGAACTGAACTCCTTAATTTGACGATTTGATGTTCTCATAATTATGAATTAATTAAATAATTTAGAAATTTAATTAAAATTATTTTCATAAATATGTAATTAATAATTTAAACAGTTTTATGCATTTAAAAATCACGTTTGAAAATTTTAGCAAATTATTGATATGTGAATATTAATAATTAGGTACTAATTAAATAATCAAGAAATTTAATTAAATAGTATTTAAAAAATAATTATTTAATGCAATGAATATATTAATATAATATTATAATATAATATATAATATAAAGATAGTATATTGTTTATTTAAAATTCACTGATTATAAATCATGCAAAAAATTACATTTAAAAAAAATGGCTGAAGAACGTTATTATTTAGGTAAATTAAATTTTAATATCTTTTTCTGTAAAATTACATCCGCCATTCTGAATTTTGGAAAAGTAAGGTTACATTCGTAATCAGTGACCCAGAAAACCCCCGAGTAACAAGTTTTAAGCAAAGTAAACTATTTTTGAAATTTCTTGTCCGCCATATTGGATCCTCTATTTTGAATTTTGGAAAACTGAACTTTACTATGACGAAGTAGACATGTGGCGATGCCGTCGATTCCAAATCATCGTTAGTACAAAAATTGGGAATGTTTTACTGGATGGATGATGATGTATCTCCAGAAAATAGGTCGCAATTAAAATTTATAAACTTGTGTGGCATTGTATCCAATCCTAACATAGATGCTTATGGGATGAACGCAATGCTACAACATGTGGTTCTAGATTTTATGAAAACTGAAAATGGTCTTGCTTTATCAAATGGTCAAGTTATTTATGGAACATTGTCAACGATTCTTGGTAACAATCTAGGTGTTCACAACTTATGAGGATTCAGAGATTCATTTAGTGCACGACACCCATGTGGCGTATGTAGTGCAACAATGGATGAAGTCAAAGCCATGTTCAACGAAAATGCAGAACTAATTCGAACACCAAAGAAGCATGCTCGCCAAGTTCAAGAAATTGAAGATGCCGTGAACGAGCAGCAGAGATTGATTGATTGTTATAACATCAAAATTTTTTTGACAGAAATTTGTTATACTCTACAATTAATAACTCTTGTTGAACTAAATCAAAGAATAGCTCAGTTTGATTATGGCTATGCTGAAAAATCTTCGAAACCTTCTCCTACACAGTAGGTTTGAATTAAGTTCAAACCAAAAAATGCTTGCACCTCCTGTTTTTTTCTTGAACTTGTTTCTGAGATGCCTTCTGATAATTTTGAACCCAAAAAGAAAAAAAGTCGCTTAAGCCGTTTTTAAAAAAACTTATTTTGTCTTTTTTTCCAATTATTATTCAATTTATTTTTAAGAAAATAAAGCAATGTAAGTATTTTATTAGCTTGAGTTCCTTAAATCAGTAGTAGAAAAGAGAATATTAGTGCTAAATTTCATGAAACAACTGAAAACTATAGAAATTAAGAAAACACCATAAAAAACTGTATATAATTTACTTTTTTGTATATTTTTATTTTTCAATACATGTGCACTCAAATTTTTCTACACAAAAGTCAAAGCCTGTAAAATATTTTGTAAATTAAAAAAAGAATTAAATGCTTCATGTTTAATATTTTAAAAATTTCGACCTTCTAAAATAATTTCTTAAATAGTAAACCATTTTTCAGTTTTTGTGAAATAAATAGATTCTAAAGTTTAAATTTTAAAGTTTTAATTTTAATACTTTTTTTAATTATACTATTTATTTTTAATTATTTAATTATTATATTTTAATTTATTTTTAATTTTAAAGTTTAATTTTAAATTCTAAAGATTTTTTAGATTCTTCTAAAGTTACTACAATCAAAAGATAAAGTCAAGTTAGTTAAATTTCGAGCAAATTAAAAAAAGAAAAGCTCTCAATTTCTATTAGAACTATACGTATGTATTTTTTAAAATGTCCATTTTTAATACTTTTAATAAATATATCGCATTTTTTATTTAAATTTGACTGTATCTTTTGATTATAGTTACTTTAGAAGCATTAAAATCTATTTATTTCGCAAAAACTGAAAAATTATTTACTATTTAAGATATAACATGAAAATAAATTATTTTAGAAGGTCGAAACTTTAAA
Organism: Leptopilina myrica (nomen nudum); assembly: GCA_032872475.1. Classification (NCBI taxonomy): domain Eukaryota; kingdom Metazoa; phylum Arthropoda; class Insecta; order Hymenoptera; family Figitidae; genus Leptopilina; species Leptopilina myrica (nomen nudum). Next base: position 11,844,371 of record CM065462.1, on the reverse strand, counting down.
AATATTAAAGATAAAGCATTTAAGGGTATGTCACGTCGCGAAAAGTTTAAGTGTTTGACTATATCAACTGCACGGATGTTGCAGAAGTTTTCACCCTTTCTCCTTGTAATTTAAAGGAGGAAAAGGAAAAATTTCCCCTTCTACATGTTGAAGGTCCAATCGCTAATATGAGACTTCTTTATCGTCAGTGCGGTTGATGTACTCAAACAGTTTATTTTTTGCGACGCATAAAAAGTACTATTTTACAGGTCATTATAATTATTTATTTTACTAATTACTTTTTATTGCTCATAGTCAAATATGATTTCATCGGAAACTTTGACACTCTAAATTATAATTTTTATAAAAAAAGGTCCAATGTTAATTTTTGTGGGAGAAAATGCTGTTCGAATAATGTGATTTTAGTGCTTTGTTTGTTTACATTTTGGTTAGTTTACATTTCACAACTTGAAATACCCTTAATTCTTTTATTAATTTACAGAAGATTTCATAGGCTTTGATTTTTGGGTAGAAAAATTTGAGTTTACATGTACTGAAAAATAAGAATATGCAAAAAAGTTAGTTGACAATGCTGCCGTTAATTGTTTCGGACAAAGTTTTTCCAGGCGGGCCTCCGCTGGATAATTATTTGAAAATGTTGGAAATTATATTGATATCACATGTGGATAAAATCGAGCTGTAAATGCTCGGATACTTGAAATGCTACATATCTGAATATCTTGAGACGTTTAAAATGATTTATGAAATACATTTAATTCCAAAACAGCATTTCTTAGTACACTCAGATGCATTAATGCTGTCCTTCCGGTTTAAAGGAATTTTGAAAAGTCGTGTCATTTCTATAAAATATTCTTAGTTCGTGACATACAAAGGTTCTCATTTGTCATGAACTGAAAACATTTTGACAGAAATCATACGACTTTGTAAAATACCGTCAAACTGGAAGGACAGCATTAATGCATCTGAGTGTACATCGTGTAAGAGCTATATTAAGATTTGGACCTTTAAACCAGTATCAAATAATGAGGACAGAATCAAAGCATCAATTTTTCAAAAGAATTGCTCAATGTATGCGGAATTATAAAAACCTTCCGTGGACATTGACTAAAAAACATTAGCTGTATATGGCATATATTTTAAATTGGACATTGGAACGAGAAATTACCAAAGGTCCAACAAAGTGGGTTCCTATCAATTTAATTCTATTTAATGAACTGTTTTCAGATGTCAGATGTCTACTGTTTAATAAACCAACATAATGAGCAACGTGACGGGAGAAAAGAAGACAAATATTTGTTCTTAGGAAATTATTATATTTTTCTAAAGGTACAATTATTAACAATGGAACATATAAACTAAATAAAGTAATGCTGATACCACAAAGGGGCCATGATTATTGACAGAAACCTGACTACTTTGAGGTCGGAAAATAGTATTGATTCTCAGGAAGGATCTCAAAGTAATCAGTCGAGATAAATAGATCGTGATTTAAAGAAGGATAAATCACTCTTGGAAACGGTTCATTATTAGATTATATAGAAACACAAACACATAAACAGCAATGAAAAATAATGAGAAAAATAAAAAGATATCACCAAGAAGCAGCTCCACAAGCAAGGATGATTCTCCGGGTCTGGTTTCTTAGATTAAGTTATTATTGTGAGAAAAATTTGCCTGAGTTCGTTGCATTACATACAATAGTATGGAGAAATAATAATCCAATTTTTGCATGCCGCACAGTAAGAACAGTTGAACAGAATGTTTTAGTAATGGCTTACGAAATTGAAATTACTGATGCTTATGTGTGTTTAGCGATTAATGATTTGTTGTCATTTCTAGTATTCCATGCACACATTTGGAATGATCGTCAGTTCATAATATTAAAAAAAGCTCTTGTCAATTTACACTAACTTTTAAGTAATTTAATTCATTAAGTATAAGTCCAATTAATTTGTAGTAAGTGTTATTTTCATTTTACAACGAATTGATTTCTATTTATTTTGTCATTTTCAGGTTTCATAAAGTTAGTATACCAATTTGAAATCGGCGCTTTTAAAAGATCAGATGAAAACGGATTAAATGGACACGCTACTAATTGTATACAAGATATTATCGATACATATTTTCATAATGCTATCTCTAGAGGCCTACACTTAAATTAATTAGTATCTGACAGTTTTTGTTATCTTTATAAGAACTGACTTCTAGTAGAAGCTATCGATTAAATGTGGACCTATAGTGGCGACTATGAAGATTTAAAAATTCATCAAATATGCTTGAAACTCGTTACTTGGGGGTTTTCGGGGTCGCTGATTACGAATATGATGTGAGATTTACAAAATTAAAATGGTGAATCCAATATGGCGGATAATTTCAAGATTCATACAATTTGATCAAATTTTAGGTACGCTATTTTTGATTTCAAAATCTGACATCGGATTCGTAATCAGCGACCCCGAAAACCCCCGTGTAACAAGTTTTAAACAAATCCGTTGGATTTTTTATTTTCTCGACCGCCATATTGGATCCGCTATTTTGAATTTTAAAAATCTCACATTAGATTCGTAATCAGAGACCCCGAAAACCCCCGAGTAACAAATTTCAAGCAAATATGATAAAATTTAAAATTTTCGAATTCGCTATTCTAGGTCCGCCATTTTGGATCCGCCATTTTAAATTTTGAAAAACTGACTTCAAATTCGAATTTTTCGACTCCAAAAACTTTAATTACAATGAAATCACATTTTTTAGAAACTTTTTCTTGGACCGTTTTTGGAATGTGCAATTCACCTGCGGTATTGTTGTTGATGCCTTCACAAAATTCATATGGCTGTATCCAACAAAGTCAACAACTGCTGACGAAGTAATTAATCAACTCAAAACTCAAGTAACTGTCTTTGGTAATCCACGAAGAATCATTTCAGATAGAGGATCATCGTTCACCTATAAATTTTTCGAAGAGAGAATAAACAGGTGAATAATTACAATATTATCTAACATGTCAATGTCAAATCCTCTGGAATGGCACAAATATGTTGATAAAGTGCAGCATTATTTAAACTCATCATTTAACCGCAGCATCAACAGAAGTCCCTACGAATTAATGGTTGGAATCAACATGAAATTGAAAGATGACTTGAAATTAAAAGAATTGCTTCAAGCGAAAATAGTTGCAAATTTCGAAAGTTAACGTAGTATTGCTTGAAATCAAGCCAGAACGAGTTTGATGAAAATCCAGGAGAAAAATCGCAGAACTTACAATCGGAAGAGAAAAGAAGCAAAAGGATATAACTTTTGAACAGTATATGAAAGAAAGAATAAGAGTATGAAAATTGAAAAAAGATAACACGATTAGAGACTCAAGCCCTGCGAGGCAAAGAGATCATGGGTCAGTCGAGTTTTTGGTTCATAAGAGTAAAGATCTTTTAATGTTGATAAATCTATCAAGATAAAATTACTATATTACGATGTTATTTTGTTTGGATTAGTAATTTTAGTGAGATCTAATTTTGTTATTTTTTGAAAAAATCCATTCATATAATTTGATAATTATTATTTATTAGCTTTCGCCCGTCGACGACAGGCATCCTTAGATAATTTTAAACTGAAATTACATAGAATTATTAGTGAAAGAAATATATCGAAAAATATCCGGAAGAACATAACCTATAACATAATCTATAACTTACCAAGAGGGTTTCTTAGCGGAAAATTACTGAAAATATAATTTTAAAAAACAACACATCTTATTCTGTCAACAAAGACACATTTAAAAAAGAACATGTTGTTAATTATAAAAATAACAACCGGAAAAAAGAAAATGAAAGATAAAACATGTGTTTGCAGGCTTGATCCTAATTGTTCAAATATATAAATAAATTAAAGTGATAGTAAGTGAATTTGAAAAGTACTTTTATACATGGTATGGAAGAAACCTATGCAGTAGGTAAATTCAAATTTTACTAAATCACCAATTTAAGAAAATTTTTATACAAAATAAATATATTATTTAATTAGTGCTGAGAATTAACGAATGATAAAACTGATTCAAATTATTTAAATCAGTCTATTTATTAACAGAGTTTTTGGACCTAAGAATATGAAACATCTCTCTAAATTTCCTTCTTATGTAATTGCGTTCGTTACATATGATACACGGTGAATTCACTCGTGTATTAAAAATGGGGATCGAAAAAGTAGTTACTGATATTTCCTTCAGACGTCGCTGCGGTAAGTTACCTGTCAAATTTCAAAATAAACAAAATTCTGACAGTTCAAAATTTTTAATTGACAATCGGTTGGTTAATTGTAAAAATATGTTTAGAATATTTTTAAAGGATATTAATTTTTAAATGCAAATATTGGTGAGAGAAAAAATAGTTAAAATATTTATTAAATAAAAGGTTTGTATTGATAAATCATGTAATATGTTGTATCATATTTAAATTTTATTATTATAATAACCAAATAAATTTTATTTAAAGAAAATTGTATTTGATTTTCTATTAACTATGTTTTTAAAATTATTTATAAAAAGGGTTGCCAAAATGAATTGTATAGTGCCAGGTTGTAACTCCGGTCGTAAAGTCCAGCAACACGTCTTTCCTGCAAATATTTTAGTAGGTCATAAGTAGGTTGATGCTTTTAAGAATCCAAAATTCTCTACAATAACCAACGAAGAAATTCGGAAAAAACAATACGGTGTGTGTAATTTGCATTTTCCTGAGACCTCTTGGATTGCAACTTTTAATAAACCTCGTTTAATGGATACCGCTGTTCTTACATTACATTTACCACAGAGTACAGTAGTGAAACCAGCACAATAAATTGATGCCCCTCTCTTTGATCCAAATAGTGTGAAATGTAACGTTAAAAAACAGAACTTCCTTCAAATAGTCTTAGGTACACGAAACCTCAAAACGAAAACAGTAGGTCTGACGAACCCGAGGAACAATTAATAAGAGTGGATATACTTGAAATATTCGAGTCCTGCAATACTGTTCCTAAGAACAATATTGCCACCTACGCAGAGAACCATGAAAGAAGTCAAAGAAGTTCGTTATTTAATATTACAATTCTAAATAATAAAATGTCTCTCTTACTTATAATAATAATAATATTAATTATAAGCAAAAATAATAATAACTGAGCACATCAATCAAGATCCCATTGAAAACTTTTTTGGATGCATTAGAAGCCATGGAATTCGAAATATAAAACCAACTTATTATCAAACAGAAGGATCATTTAAAGCTCTTTTAGTTTCAAATTTGACTCCTACGCATTCAATCGGAGCTAATTGTGAAGACGACAAGGAAACACTTTTGACTTCATTAAGTGATTTAATAGAATCGGAAAACGCGAATACGGAAGCCAATAGTAACAGAGCATCAGAGTTTGATAAGCCACGTCATGCAGAACAGTCTTCCAATGAAATTTGGTCTCCTTTACGTGTTGCAATTCGAGTAAAGTCAGCAGGAGAATTAGCAAAGTCGATACTTTCATCAACAAAAACTCTCATCAACTGTACTCATTGCAAAAACGTTTTTTCTGCAACGATACCGGAAACAACGAGTACGCCTTAAAAAGTAATATCGACACGATTGACATTGCAGCTGCCAATTACTTTGAGCCCAGTTTCACTCGAGGAGTAAATCTAATAAGTAATCGTCTTTCGAAGATTGCTTAAGAACATCAATTAATAGAAAATTTATTAGAATTCCTTCAGCCGAAAATGAATTTTGAGTGGGTAACCTGCAATGAACATCGACGAGTTATATCCAAGAAATTCACCGAATGCATTATTCTGAATTGTATATTTAAATGGTGCATTCACATGAATAGTATTTTGCCAGGAAAAACAGTATTAAACAAGTTGTTCATTTCATGACCATTTAGCTTCCTGAATATATATTATTATATATAATTTTAAAAGTTAAATAATTATAATAGTTTATTAAATATAATTAATAAACCGGGTAAACTACCCTGAATAAATATTAATTATTCAATTTTTTATTATAGAATAATTATTTTAAAGTGTTATGATAAAATGTCAAAAAATACAAAATTTTAATTTTTTGTGAAAAATTAAAATATTTATTTATTCTATAAATTTTGATAAAATATATACTTTATATACATGAATCGATTCGTTTTTATTTCAGGAATGCAATTTTGACAAGAATTATTAAAAATTTTAATATAGAAAAAAGTTATTTCAAAAAACCAAAAAATTAATGTTTTTAAAAATTAAAAAAATGTTGAAAAAAATTTTTTTTTAATATATTTTTGAAAATCCTTCTGTCTGATTCTTGGTATTCATGACCGTAATACACCTACAAAATCTTATCAAAATCCATCAAGATGTGTAAGAGAAAATTTGTCCACAAGAATCGGTGACATACACACACACATACATACACACATACATCCGGACATTTGTTCCTCTCGACGAATTATATATACTACACTTGAAAATTTGTAAAAATAATTGATTTTAAAAAATTCGGAAATCGACATCACTATAAGGCTTCCTTTATGAGGAAGCAAAAAAGGAATTATTTGGAAATATATATCTCTAAAGCTGTTGTACTTTTTTTAAATTGAACAAGTGCGATTTGTAAGTGAAAGTACAAGCTTCAAAATAGTATATTACACTTTAGCAAAGAGTATGTTTTTGTATGAGTTTTCTGGTCTTGATCAAATCCGTCTGGTTTAGCCCCGGTCTCCCCTAAACAAAGATCTTTTATTCACTAAATTACTTGTTTACGTATACTGTAACTTATCTAATACTTATCACCTATCAGAAAATAGTTTTAGTAGGCTAAAAATAGAATTTTCAAAAAAACAAAATTTTCAAAAAAGGACAAAACATGTATTTTATTCGAAAATATCAGGAACTTTTTTATTTAAAGTTGTAGAGGAGAAATCCACCTCTTTGAATTTTCAAGATATGACATCGAATTTGTAATCAGAGACCTAATCAGAGAGCCAAAACTCGTCTACTCTATTGAAGCCACCATTTTTAATTTTTTAAATCTGACATCAGACTTGTCATCAGCGACATCGAAAAACCCCGAGTAACGAAATTGTCATAAATTTAATCGATTTTTAAAAAAACTTGTCCGCCATATTGGATCCGCCATTTTGAAATTTTAATATTTGACATTGTATTCGAATTGAGCAACTCTAGAATTTCTTGATGTGTGATTTTAGTAACTTTAGCACTTAACTTAATTTCACTATTTACATGTTTGATGCAAATATTGAAAAGTATACTAAAAATGGCAAAGTAGTTTTGTTCACTAAATGTAGTGTAGAATTTTCATTTTTAATCCAATCAAGGTCCACAAGGGCTCAAAAGTTTCTTAATGGAATAAGCTATCAACAAAAAATTTAAAACATAAATATTTTCTACTGTTTGTTGTAAAAAAAATTAACAAAAGTTAGTCAAGTGTCTAAAAATCATCGAAATTTCCATGAAATTTGATATTTTTCAAAAGTATGCATCGTTTGAATGCAACGTTTAAACAGCCTAGCTGCTCTAGGATGCATAGTGGAGGACAAATGGACCAATTTTAACATATGACCGATCATTTTAAAGGTAATTTTGAGCTCTATAACTTTTATTAACAATTTTTCCCCTATAATTTGATGGGAAAGAACGGTCTTCAAAAAACTGTTTTTCGGCACCTTCAAAATTGTTTATAACGCGCAGCATGAGAAATCTTGAGTGGGAAACATATGAGCGATTCCATGTCAAGTGATCAAGGTGGAGACAAATTTTTCTCCAATCGTAGCAAAACTTGGAGAACTTGGAAATAAATTTCAATTTTTGAGGGAGATGGATACGATTTTTTTTAAACGAAAGCTGAGGTTTTTTCCTAAAAGGACATATCAATGATAAAGTGGGACTAGAATGTTTAAATATTGAAAAAAATAATTTTCTCCAAAACGGAGCTAAAAACCGGGTTTTGAGCGCTCCGGCGAGTAGAAAACTCTTTTTTTCAATGTTTAAACATTCTAGTCCCACTTTACCATTTATATGTCCTTTTAGGAAAAAACCTCAGCTTTCGTTTAAAAAAAAAAAAAAATTGGGTCTTTCTCCCCCAAAAATTGAAATTTATTTTTAATTTTGATTTTTTTGGGTCAAAAAATTTTTTTTTTCAAAATGCTTATTTCCAATCGAAAGAGGATGAAAAAACCTTTCCAAAATGTACTTTGTCAAATTTGTATTCACTTGTATTCACTTAGCGCCATTCACTTAACATGGCGCGTAACACATTATAGCATCCAGCCCCTCAATTGTTTAAGAGTAAAAAATTATTTAAATAAACATTACACAAAAAGACCCCTTGATCACTTGACGTAGAATCGCTCATATACATATTCATACTACCACTCCACACTATATGAATCCACAATCAGACTTCAGGTATCAATTTTGGCACGAAAAAACACAGGGCGACTGGACTACTTGTAATGTTGTTACAAGAAAACAACGAAAAGTACAAAAAAACAATAATCAAAAAGAAAAAATACAAGGAAGCAAAAATCAAGAAACACTGGAAATTCAAGAAGAAAATAAGAATCAAGAAATTCAAGAAGAAGAAGAAGCACATAAAAAAAGGAAACGAGGTAGACCAAAGAAACAAAGCACACGTTTTAATACTTCCTTCAAAAAGAAGAGAGGAAGACTAAATTAGCGATGCGTAAAGACAACTTAACTTATTTTATTTTAATTAACGGTGATCCTTTGGATAATGGTTCCAGATCATTAGCAAAACGCGAAAAATTACCAAATTTTAGTAAACTTGAATTAGGTGTAGCAGAAAAAATTTAAAAAGGTATATATTATCACATTGCTCTCCCCATAGAAAATGAAATGAACGAAAATCTAAATAATACTAAAGAAAAAATACAATAATTTTATTAAAACATGTATGCGAAAACTTGGAACTAAAAACAATTAGTATTGAAAAAACGTCAAAAATTAACAATGTAACTTGGGATGAAATCGTATCAATGATTAAATTAACTTTTAAAAATTCATTTGGGAAAATCATAATATGCAACGGATACACAAAATACCCTACCAAAGAAGAATATTTGCAATTAATAGAAGAAACTCATTCAAGTTCAATAGGAGGTCATAAAGGTGTTACAAAAACTTATGGCAGAATTCGACAAAATTATTATTGGGAAAATATGAAAAATAACATACAAAAATATATTCAAGGTTGCCTACAATGTCAATTAAAAAAATTAGTTAGAGTCAAAACAAAAAAATCCCATGATTATAACAGACACACCCGGTACAGCATTTGAAAAAATAGCCATGGACATAGTTGGACCATTGCCAAAAACAAAAAATGGAAGTGAGTACTTATTAACTATACAAGACAATTTAACTAAATATTCATTAGCAATTGCACTTCCAAATCATCAAGCAAGTACAATAGCTGACGCATTTATTAAAAAGTTTATTTGTATTTTCGGATCCCCAAAAGGAGTACTAACAGATCAGGGAACAGATTTTTAAAGTTATTTAATAAGAAGATTAGCAAAAAGATTTAGAATACGACAGTTTAAAACAACAGCTTTCCACCCTCAGTCTAATGGATCAATAGAAAGATCTCATCACGTTTTAGGAGTATACTTGAAACAATTTATTAATAAAAATAAAGAATGGGACGACTGGTTAGAACTAGCCATGTTTTCTTATAACACAAGCATCCATGAAGGTACTAAATGTATTCCGTATGAATTAATTTTCGGAAAATTAGCAAGACTACCATCGAGTGATCCACCACTTGAAGACGCAAAATTAGAGACTTACGGTCAATATTTGACAGATTTAATAACAAGACTTCACGAAATGAGAAATATTGCTAGACAAAATTTAATTTTTGCCAAAGAAAAATCAAAAACTTATTATGACAAAAATTGCAATCTACAAAATCTTAAAATAGGAGATGAAGTATTTTTATTACAAGGAGGAAAAATTCATAAATTTGCTAATCAGTATACAGGACCCCATAAAATTTTAGAAGTATTAGGAAAAGGAAATATAAAAATAAAAATAAAAAATAAACCTAAAATGGTACATGTCAACCGACTTAAAATATCTAAAATAAATAAAAACTGATTTCTTTTTCAGACAAAAAATATGATTAGTCTCACCCTAAAATCTTCACAATTAATACCAGAAGATTTCACATTTCAAATAAATTTAAACAGTAAAAATAGTTATTTATCAAAAAATATTTTTAATATACCATTTGAGTCACATGAAGCTATAGAAATTCAAATGGACACACAACAAATTTTTATAATCGGAAGAGTAGAAATAGAAGTAGAAAACACAATATTATATTTCTCAGTTATAGATACTAACATGTCATATCCTTTTCAAAATAATTATGGAATTATCGGATCAAAAAACGCTTTAGAACTAGGACTCATTAACTTAGAAGTACTGGATATTTTTGCCCCTATAGGACACTAATAAAAACACATAAAAATTATACTTTTAGATACCCATTGAACGAAAATAATTTACGAGTCTCGTAAATCATTAACCTGCAGCCACTTAGTGCATAATTACCAAACCAGACGCATTGTACTCCTGCGACACGAGCTAGGACCACCACCCGCTGAGCGAAGGTAAAGAGAGACAAACCACTTAGACTCATTTTAGAAAGCTTGTGTTCATTCCATGTTTGCATAATTTTGATCTTTTCAAATATATCGTGTTCAAATAAAATTATTTCTTGTCATTTTTCCAACCTCGTCCCAACTTTAATTTTTCTAAATTAAAGTTAAATCGAGAAAAATTAGGGAATATAATAATAAGGTAAGACATAACAATAGGCTCTCTTATTTATAAATTAACTCAATTTATATCTAATATTCTAAATAAAATCTAAGGAACAGTTTTATCCTATACAAAGGACACATGACAATTCATAGATAAAATCAAATCAATTTACATTCCAAATGATTACACATTAATCTCATTAGACATAGAATCACAATATACAAATTTCCAAACATCGGAGGTTAAAAAAATAATAAATAAAAACTTCTATGTAATAAAGAAAATTGTAAAAGACCATACATTGGTCAAACAAAAAGAAACTTAAAAACAAGATTAAAGAAAATATTAGTGATGTTATACATTTACGAGATCAAAAAAACTGCGATAAGTAAACACGCTTTATTTTTAAATTTTTAAATATATTTTTTGTGATCAGATTGTAAAAATATACTAATAAACCAATTTTTAGTTAATTAGATAAAATAATGTGGAAATCCGAAAAAAAATTTATTTTGTTTTAAATTTTTTAAAATATTTCTTGTGATCAGACTGTAAAAATATACTAATAAATCTCATTAGGTCAAAAATGTGAAAATTAGAAAAAACATAATTTTTTAGTTTTTCCTTGACAACGCTATGACCATCACCTCCAATCACATTCTCTATATTTTTTCTGTAATCTACATGTAAAAATACGTATCTGTACCAAATTTAAGCTCTCTAGGTCAAATAGTTTATCCGCTGGGGGGCACGATTTGGCTACGGACACAAGAGTCTCGCCAATAGGGTTCCGTCCGTACACTGTAGGTGTACGGAAACCTAAAAACGAAAAACAAATAAATAACATAACCTAAAAATAATAAATACATTCTCTTTTCGTTTCCTTCATTTTCCAAAATATATAGTCTCCACCTCTATAAACACATATTATGCTTGTACATTTTATTTGTGAAAATAAGGTGTGTCAAATATCAGAATAACATGTAATTAAAACTAACCACTCAAAAACACACACACAATATATATATATATATATATATATATATATATATATATATATGCCTATTTAATATAATCTTTGTCGTTGTTTTTGTCATTACTATTATTATTATTTATTAAGATCATGAAACAAAAATTTTTATTTGTTGATTCCAGTTAATAAGAATAGAAAATATATAAAAAGTAAGATGCATATTGTCATTTTAGTGTATATATGTTTGTGTAAAAATATAACATCGTATCACTCCATCCTTTGCTCTAGAAATACTTACACCCTACGCTACTGTCGTGCACTGACCCAAGAAAAACTCACAAGTCGACCTTTTGACGATTCTGACGGAGGTCTCAGCTTTCGTTTTTTGTTTCATCGCGTGACGTTCGCTGCGTTAGATGCATCCTACGTTTCTGTGTTTCAGAGCTACAGTCTCTCGTTACACACACATTACAAGCACACACAATATATACATGTGTATTTGTATATGTACATATGGGCAATTCCACGTGAACTTTTTCTATGACATTTTAGAATCGGTTAAACATATTTTTATCTCGTTCCTTATAGACAAATATAAAATATTTATTTTTTATTTTTCCATAACTGCCAAAATTTTTGAGATATGAATTTTCGAAATTTTGGATTTTTAAAAACAGACCTATTTTCAATTGCTTATAACTTTGAAAATATTGAGTTTCGAAAAAAGTTGTCAAAGAAAGAAAGTTTTAGTTTTTCTTCAACTTTTAAAAGATTAAAATTTTTTTTTTTATAAACAAATTAATTTATTTTTAATTTGGGCGCGATTAATATTTATTTTTTTTAAATTAATGCAAATTAAACGAAAACATTCGGACAATGAATAAAATATTTATTTACTCAAACGTTTCGAAATCTAAATGATTTCCTCTTCAGGGAGTCTATCCAAAAAAATATACAAAATTAAAATAATAAATAAATTATATAAGAAAAAATAATAAAAGAAAATATAAAATTAGTTTAACAATAAATAAATAAATAATTATCTTACCAAAAATTAATAATTAAAATAGACGAAGACTTATATTTCTACGCCCTGACGATGGCATCCATTAGTACCTCTACAAAAACGAATTTTCAATAAACTTAACAAATTAAGAAATAATGGCTATTTGGATGAAAATATAAAAAGAAAAGATTTAATAACGACAAACACAAATTTGGCAAAATTTTATGGTTTGCCTAAGATACATAAAGATAATTGTCCACTTCGATATAAATTAAAATTCTCCAATATATTTTATGTCTAAATTTTTTACAAACATTTTGAGAAAGTCGTTACTAAAACCTTCTTCTTATATAAGAAATTCGTTCCATTTTGAAGAATCTATTAATGACTTAAAAATCCCACAGTCTTATGTTATGTTATCTCTTGATGTTTCGTCCTTCTTCACTAATGTACCTATTGAACTTGTAATGAAGGGTATTGAAAGCAGATGGGCATATATTGAAAAATTCACTAAGATTCCTAAAAATGAATTTCAAAATTGTATTGTATTTATTATGAACAATATGTTTTTTCAATTTAATAATAAGTATCATAGACAAAAGTTTGGCACGCCCATGGGTGCTTCAATTTCTCCAATTCTTGCTGACATAGTTATGCAAGATTTGGAAGAAACTGTTATTAGTAATTTAGAATTTCCAATTATTTCATACAAAAGATATGTAGATGACACTTTTTTATGTGTTCCAAAAAATAAAGTATTTACAGCTTTTAATGCCTTCAATTCCTTTCATAGCAGACTACAGTTCACTCATGAATCAGAATGTAATAAAGAAATAAATTTTCTAAATTTAAAGATTATAAAATCAGATAACAATAACGTCATTACTGATTGCTACAGAAAAGGTACTTATTCAGGAAGACTACTAAACTATTATTCAAATCATCCAATGTAATTGTGTCTATTGATTGTGTCTATTGATTCCAATGTAATTGTGGTAAATCATAAAAAGGACAGACCAAAAGTCCGTTACATATTCGTAAAAAAGAACATATGAGCAATTCTGACTTAAATGACAAATATCATAATGCTATTACTAATCATTTGACTAATTCTAATAGTGATTCCTCTCCACATTTTATAAAATGGGATGATTTTGATATTTTGGATGTTGAACCAAATCTTAACAAACGATTACTATCAGAAATGTTTTTTATAAAAAAGGAAGGTGAAAAAAGTCTAAATAAAAAGACTTACTTAGATAATTTTGATAAATCGTACGAAATGATTTTGAATTTTGTTTCCAGCAATTTAACGTAATAGATACTCATTAAGTTTCATTCTCTGTTCTTGTTTAATTTATTGTTTTTATTTGTTTTTGTTGTTCTCCATTTAATAAGTATTCATTGTAATGACTAGATAGAGCTTGGAGCTCAGTTTTAAATTTGACTTTGCAGTTTGCAATACGTTTTTAATTTGATTTGACAGAATATTTGTTTTAATTTACTGTGATCTGTTATTTATTTATTTATTATCTACATGTTATTTATTATTTATTTATTGTTTTTATACAAGGATGGATTATTTATGGTATGTTTATTCTTCAATTTGTTTATTATTTATTTATTTATTATTTTTTTAATTTTATAATTTTTTTTCTTTATTTTACTGATTATTCATTTGTAAGATAATGAAAAAGGCCTATTTTACGGTTTTTAAAGATGACATTTATTATTTATTTATTATTGTTTTTTTTTTGGATTATGTATTTGTGAAATATTCATCCCCTGATGAGGAGCCATATATGGCTTGAAACTAGTTGGGATTAAAATAATAAATGCCATCTTTAAAAACCGTAAAATAGGCCTTTTTCATTATCTTACAAATGAATATTTAATACGGTCAAACAAACAAAAACTACTTTTACTGATTATTATTTACAATTTAATATTTTCTACTATTTATAACTATTTTTTATACCTTATTGATGACACATTTACAATAGTACCGGCTAATAAAACTGATTATATTCTCAATGAATTTACTAAATATTATCCGAGGATTCAATTCACCATTGAGATTGAAAATTCAACAATAAACTTCTTAGATGTCACACTGACAATAGAAAATAGTAAGATTATAACCAACTGGTTCAGAAAACCCACCTAGTCAGGAACATATCTTAATTATCACTCCAACACCTAGATAAAATTTAAAATCAGCACAATTAATAGTTTAGTTGATCGAGCTATTAAATTGTATGATAAAAGGTTTCACGATAAAAATATTAAAATTAAATAATTATCCTGAAGAATTTATTAACAAACACATATGGACCAGATTAAATCACATCAATAATGACTATAACAAATTAAAAAACAATAATAAAAAAGATCAATTCGAGGTTAGTAAAATAATAGTTCTGCCATATGTGAATGAATTACACAAAAAATTGAATAAAATCTGCAAAAAATATAACTTAACAACAGTTTTTCAATCCGAAATAAATAATAAGGATGTTTTCCGACCCATGAAGGCCAGACTGGGAGAAAATTAAAGAAAAGAGTCTATGAACACAAAAGAGACTGCACTAAGGATGTGAGAACATCGGCACTTGTTCGTCATTCTCACGACCTTGATTACTCGTTTGATTTCAATAATATGTCGATTTTGGCCATAGAACAAAATTGGTACAAGAGAAATTTTCTTGAAATGTTCCATATCATTAAAAACATTAATTCAGTAAACATTAGAACAGACACACAATATTTAAATAAGACTTACAAAACTTTCATTATTAACACTAGAAAATAAAAATAACTAGAATGTAACTATATTGAAACTAGGATCTGAAATCTTTACTTTAATACCTCCCAATACTTTTTTTTACAGGGCCCGACAGTTTTTTATAATAATTAGTTAGACATGCCGTTAGTACCGGCAATGCTAGCAGACGTCATTTTACTAACCTCGAATTGATCTTTTTTATTATTGTTTTTTAATTTGTTATAGTCATTATTGATGTGATTTAATCTGGTCCATATGTGTTTGTTAATAAATTCTTCAGGATAATTATTTAATTTTAATATTTTTATCGTGAAACCTTTTATCATACAATTTAATAGCTCGATCAACTAAACTATTAATTGTGCTGATTTTAAATTTTATCTAGGTGTTGGAGTGATAATTAAGATATGTTCCTGACTAGGTGGGTTTTCTGAACCAGTTGGTTATAATCTTACTATTTTCTATTGTCAGTGTGACATCTAAGAAGTTTATTGTTGAATTTTCAATCTCAATGGTGAATTGAATCCTCGGATAATATTTAGTAAATTCATTGAGAATATAATCAGTTTTATTAGCCGGTACTATTGTAAATGTGTCATCAATAAGGTATAAAAAATAGTTATAAATAGTAGAAAATATTAAATTGTAAATAATAATCAGTAAAAGTAGTTTTTGTTTGTTTGACCGTATTAAATATTCATTTGTAAGATAATGAAAAAGGCCTATTTTACGGTTTTTAAAGATGGCATTTATTATTTTAATCCCAACTAGTTTCAAGCCATATATGGCTCCTCATCAGGGGATGAATATTTCACAAATACATAATCCAAAAAAAAAACAATAATAAATAAATAATAAATGTCATCTTTAAAAACCGTAAAATAGGCCTTTTTCATTATCTTACAAATGAATAATCAGTAAAATAAAGAAAAAAAATTATAAAATTAAAAAAATAATAAATAAATAAATAATAAACAAATTGAAGAATAAACATACCATAAATAATCCATCCTTGTATAAAAACAATAAATAAATAATAAATAACATGTAGATAATAAATAAATAAATAACAGATCACAGTAAATTAAAACAAATATTCTGTCAAATCAAATTAAAAACGTATTGCAAACTGCAAAGTCAAATTTAAAACTGAGCTCCAAGCTCTATCTAGTCATTACAATGAATACTTATTAAATGGAGAACAACAAAAACAAATAAAAACAATAAATTAAACAAGAACAGAGAATGAAACTTAATGAGTATCTATTACGTTAAATTGCTGGAAACAAAATTCAAAATCATTTCGTACGATTTATCAAAATTATCTAAGTAAGTCTTTTTATTTAGACTTTTTTCACCTTCCTTTTTTATAAAAAACATTTCTGATAGTAATCGTTTGTTAAGATTTGGTTCAACATCCAAAATATCAAAATCATCCCATTTTATAAAATGTGGAGAGGAATCACTATTAGAATTAGTCAATGATATTTGTCATTTAAGTCAGAATTGCTCATATGTTCTTTTTTACGAATATGTAACGGACTTTTGGTCTGTCCTTTTTATGATTTACCACAATTACATTGGAATCAATAGACACAATCAATAGACACAATTACATTGGATGATTTGAATAATAGTTTAGTAGTCTTCCTGAATAAGTACCTTTTCTGTAGCAATCAGTAATGACGTTATTGTTATCTGATTTTATAATCTTTAAATTTAGAAAATTTATTTCTTTATTACATTCTGATTCATGAGTGAACTGTAGTCTGCTATGAAAGGAATTGAAGGCATTAAAAGCTGTAAATACTTTATTTTTTGGAACACATAAAAAAGTGTCATCTACATATCTTTTGTATGAAATAATTGGAAATTCTAAATTACTAATAACAGTTTCTTCCAAATCTTGCATAACTATGTCAGCAAGAATTGGAGAAATTGAAGCACCCATGGGCGTGCCAAACTTTTGTCTATGATACTTATTATTAAATTGAAAAAACATATTGTTCATAATAAATACAATACAATTTTGAAATTCATTTTTAGGAATCTTAGTGAATTTTTCAATATATGCCCATCTGCTTTCAATACCCTTCATTACAAGTTCAATAGGTACATTAGTGAAGAAGGACGAAACATCAAGAGATAACATAACATAAGACTGTGGGATTTTTAAGTCATTAATAGATTCTTCAAAATGGAACGAATTTCTTATATAAGAAGAAGGTTTTAGTAACGACTTTCTCAAAATGTTTGTAAAAAATTTAGACATAAAATATATTGGAGAATTTTAATTTATATCGAAGTGGACAATTATCTTTATGTATCTTAGGCAAACCATAAAATTTTGCCAAATTTGTGTTTGTCGTTATTAAATCTTTTCTTTTTATATTTTCATCCAAATAGCCATTATTTCTTAATTTGTTAAGTTTATTGAAAATTCGTTTTTGTAGAGGTACTAATGGATGCCATCGTCAGGGCGTAGAAATATAAGTCTTCGTCTATTTTAATTATTAATTTTTGGTAAGATAATTATTTATTTATTTATTGTTAAACTAATTTTATATTTTCTTTTATTATTTTTTCTTATATAATTTATTTATTATTTTAATTTTGTATATTTTTTTGGATAGACTCCCTGAAGAGGAAATCATTTAGATTTCGAAACGTTTGAGTAAATAAATATTTTATTCATTGTCCGAATGTTTTCGTTTAATTTGCATTAATTTAAAAAAAATAAATATTAATCGCGCCCAAATTAAAAATAAATTAATTTGTTTATAAAAAAAAAAAATTTTAATCTTTTAAAAGTTGAAGAAAAACTAAAACTTTCTTTCTTTGACAACTTTTTTCGAAACTCAATATTTTCAAAGTTATAAGCAATTGAAAATAGGTCTGTTTTTAAAAATACAAAATTTCGAAAATTCATATCTCAAAAATTTTGGCAGTTATGGAAAAATAAAAAATAAATATTTTATATTTGTCTATAAGGAACGAGATAAAAATATGTTTAACCGATTCTAAAATGTCATAGAAAAAGTTCACGTGGAATTGCCCATATGTACATATACAAATACACATGTATATATTGTGTGTGCTTGTAATGTGTGTGTAACGAGAGACTGTAGCTCTGAAACACAGAAACGTAGGATGCATCAAACGCAGCGAACGTCACGCGATGAAACAAAAAACGAAAGCTGAGACCTCCGTCAGAATCGTCAAAAGGTCGACTTGTGAGTTTTTCTTGGGTCAGTGCACGACAGTAGCGTAGGGTGTAAGTATTTCTAGAGCAAAGGATGGAGTGATACGATGTTATATTTTTACACAAACATATATACACTAAAATGACAATATGCATCTTACTTTTTATATTTATTTATTTACTCTCCCTGCATTATACAGGGTTCGAGATTTCCAACCATACATAAAAACTTAATCTATAATACATTTTTCTTAACATCTACCGCAACTTATAATACCTAGCTTAAAACTACCTATTCTTACATTTCTAAAACAAACTAAAATCTATTGCGCTTCTTTAACCAGTGCCAGGGCTTCCGTTTCCAGTTCTCTTTTGCCCTTTCTGGCATCGTCATAAGACTTAATCTAAATCCCTCCCTACGTCACGACTTTACATTAATCCCTCCTTCCTTTTTCTTCTCAATTCCTCTAAATCATTCATCCATCTTTCACCCTGACCATTCTCATCTAATATCCACATCACTCTTTCAGTCACACTTTTCTCTTCATCTATTCGTCCACTACCACACCTTTCCAAAACATGTTCCCAATCCTCTATTTCATAATCACATATTCTACACTTTCTCTCATCCTCTTCCATCCAGTACTTACATTCTCTCATCCCTTCCCCCATTCTAAACCTACACACCCTACTCCACCTTTCATACTTCATCTTCCTCCCCAAATATTTCGGCAATCCCTCTCCTTTTATCATTTTATACCATCTGTTGTATTTAGACTCCATTACCTTTTTCCATCTTTCCTCCCTTTCGCATTTACCCCAGATCTCTATTATTTCTTTCCCCTTTTCTCTACCTTTCCCCCCTTCCCTTATTGCTTTCTTTCTTTCCCTTTCCCACCTTTTACACCCTCCCTCTCCTTCCTTAATAAGTCTCCAACACATCCCCGCTATTTTACTTCCCCTTCCTTGCTCTAGTTTTTCCTCATAATTTTTCGCTCTCCTTCTCTGTTTCATGACCATCTTTTCCCTGCCCAATTCTTCCCTCACCATATACCCCGGGCAATTCCAGCTTACCCCCATCGTCCATCTCAAGAATTTCTCATGCATGCTTTCCAATTTTCCTATTTCACTCCATCCCCATACCTCCACTCCATAACTTATTATCGACCATACCAACGCATCGAACAACCACACTCTTTTTTTCCAGTCATCCTGAAACCTTCTTTTTCCAATTCCCCATACCTGGCCCATCGCCTTGCCCCCCTTTTCCACTCTCATAGCCACATTCAGATCCTGCTTTCCATTGCACATAAACCAATACCCTAAATAACAAAACTCATTCACCTCTTCCACATTCTTCCCATTCATCCTCCATTCTATTTTTTCCTTATCATTTTTCTTTCTGAATCTTACCACCTTTGTCTTCTCTACATTCACACTTAAATCTTTCTCTCTCACATATTTCTCAAACTCTTTCATTAATAATTTCATTCCACTTTCATCTTCAGCCATCAAAACTACATCATCCGCATATGCTAGAGTATATATTCTTCCATTCCTTAAAATCACACCCCCCTTCCCTCTCTTACTCATTCTTTCTTCCAGATCCGCAATCAACATGTTAAACAATATTGGACTCAGGGGGCAGCCCTGCCTCAGCCCTCTACCCAACCAAAATTCCCGTCCCAACCTTTCTCCTATTTTTACCCTTTCTTTGGTGTCTTCGTATAGCTCCTTTATCCTCTCCACCAACCCATCCTCTATACCTCTCTCTCTTAACACCATCCATAGAATTCCCCTGTTTACTGATGGGAATGCCGCTTTTAAATCCACAAAGGACGCCACCAACTTGCCCTTACTTCTCCCCAAATTTCTATTCACTAAATAATTCAGGACGTAAATATTGTCCATCGTTCCCATTTCCTTTCTGAAGCCAGTTTGGTTATGAGGTATGCATCCTAACTCTTCCACCTTTTCCTCTAATCTCCTTCTTATTATCTCCGCATACACTTTATATCCAACTGGCATCAACGTCACTCCCCTATACTCTTCCACTCTCTTTCCTTCTCCCTTTTTAATAATCGGCGCTATTAACCCTGTCTTCCATGCTTCTGGCCATCCCTCCCCACCCCACACCATATTCACGATCCTCCACATCTCCTCTCTTACCACTTCCCCCCCATATTTTAAACATTCACCCTCCATTCCGTCCTCTCCTGCTGCCTTCCCTCTCTTTAACCTTTGTATCGCCTCGTTGACCTCTTTCCTGCTTATCTCCGTCTGATCCTTTTCTACTTCTCTCCTCCTTCCCTCTCCTCTTATTCTATGTCCCATTCCCCCACTTAATCCCTTAAAGTAGTTCGTCCAATCCTCCATCTTAATTTCTTTATTTATTTCTCTTCCTTTCTTTCTTTCCCTATTAATGACCTCCCATTCCCTACCCTCTTCAATTGCCTTTTCCACCTCCTTTACATACCGCTCCTTGCCTTCCTCTCTTTTCCTCCTCACCAATCTCCCATGCTCCTTGTGCTTTTTGTTATACTCTTTTTTCTTCATTACCCCTTTTCTCCACTTCTTTATGCATTCTCTCAACTCTTTTCTACTCCTCTCACACTCTTCGTCCCACCATCCTTTTCTGGTTTCCATTTTTCCCTCTCTCTCCTTCTCCATTTCCCTTTTTACCTCACCAACAACTTTTTTTAACCTATCCCATCTGTAATTTACTCCCCCTCCCTCCTCAAAATAGCTACTTCTTTCCTTAACCCTCCCTTCAAACTCCATCAGATCCTGTATATCCCACTTTCCCATTTTATCCTTCCTTGTTGCCCTTTCTCTTTTTCTTTCCATTCTTTCCCTTGACCCTTCTACTTCTACTATCAGTGGAAAATGCCCTGAATCTGGCTCATTTCCCACCTCTAATTTCCTTATTATCCCTTTTGTTTTTTCATCAGCTATTACGTAATCAATCACCGTCTGCCCTTTTCCCACAAATGTAAACTCTCCCCCCATGTCCCCCTTTGTACACCCATTACAAATCGACCAACCCCCCTCCCTTATTATATTTATCATTTTTCTACCCTCTTTATCTACCCCCTTATGTTTTGATTTCCTTTGATATTTTTGTTCTTCTTGATCCCAATCCCCCCCACC
Organism: Leptopilina myrica (nomen nudum); assembly: GCA_032872475.1. Taxonomy (NCBI): domain Eukaryota; kingdom Metazoa; phylum Arthropoda; class Insecta; order Hymenoptera; family Figitidae; genus Leptopilina; species Leptopilina myrica (nomen nudum). The sequence continues at coordinate 11,822,433 of CM065462.1, read as the reverse complement.
GAGCTCTCCCGTCCATGCATTAAAATCCCCCCCAATTAAAGTTAGTTCATCTTTCCCTCTTTCCATCCATTCCTCTACCACCTTCCAACCCTTACTATCCCCCCTTCTTCTGTAAATCCCTACCACATTTAAATTCTGTCCTCCAACCCTTATTCTTCTCACCATACTATCCTCCTTTCTCCATTCCTCCTCTCCCTCAATTTCCTTAATATTATCCCTCACCCCCGAAATCATCCCCCCAGAGCTTCTACCCTTTACGTGATCCCTTTTCGCCCCCTGCATTGCCCATTTATACCCTTTCGGTAATTTCCTCTTTGTTCTCTCCCAATCCTTCCCTTCCACCCACGTTTCACTTAACATTATAACATCCCATTTTTTTAAATCTTTCCAAAAACCCTCCTCTTTATTATTTAAACCCGACACGTTCCAAAATATTAATTTAAAACTTCTCTGTTTATTCCCTCTATCCCCTCTCTCCCTCCTCCTTTCACCCCAAACCCCCTCTCCCCTCTTTCTTCCACCACTTCTTCTGTTCCTTCCTTCACTACCCATTTTATACCCTTAATCCACAAACATTCCCTCCCCCAGTTTACTGTGCTTCCTTCCTTTCTAGCCTCCCATGCCTTTCCCAATAGCAGTCTACCTATATTTCTCTCTCTTCTCGTTTTATCCTCATCTATTCTTATTTCTGTACCCCTTAATCTACTCTTTGCCCTCATGACTTCCCACTTTTCCTCTTCGCTCCCCAACTCCACCATCCACATCCTTACTCTACCCTCCTCATCTTCCCCACCTAATGCCTTCACTTCTCTGATATTCACTTTTACCCCTATCCCATTTAACACGCTTTCGACCTTCTCTCTCCCATTCCTTCTTTCCACCGATATTCCCTTTATTACAATGTTTTTCCTCTTTTTTTCCCTCTCCACGAATTCCATTTGTCTTCGAAGCTCCTTTACCTCCATTTTTAATCCCTGTATCCCTTCTATGCTTCCAGCTTCCTCTCTTTCTTCCAAACTTTCCACCCTTCTTTCCAACCCCCCTAATCCTTCTATCCTCTCCTCTATTTTTCTTACCTCTTCATTCCTTTCTTCCTCTTTCTCTTTTATGCCCCTTTCCAAACTACTAAGCTTTTCCCACACATTATCCTTTTCCTTTCTCCACTCCTCCTCGTATCTCGTCCACATTTCTCTAATTTTAGCCATTTCCAGCCAAACACCCTCCATCTTCTTATCCATTCTCATGCTTCTGTCCTCATCCCTTTTCCTGGTCTCCTTCAATTCCTTTCTCACATTATCCAACCCTTTTTTCGATTCTTCCCCCATTTTCTTTAACATCCCCATGATCTCATCGAAACGTCGATCTTCATTCTTCCCCTCCTTCTCTACTTCCTTTCGTTGCTCAACCGTTCCCATTTCTATCCTTTCCTTTTCCCCTTTTCCTACAAAATTCCTCATACAACTCACTTCCCCAACACTTGCCCCCCTTTCCCTTATTTCCTTATTAGATTTTCTACCCCTTGGGTCCTTATCCTCTTTTGATTTCCCGCGGTCCGCCTTTTGCTTCGTTTCTTTCTCCTTAGTCGGTGAATCAAACACAGCGATATCACTACCCGCTTCGCTTGTGGATTCCCCTTTAGTCACCACACCTGCTATCTCGCCAGACAAACCTGTCTTCCTAGTCTTTGTCTCCGCGTTCTCAGACTCAACCGACTCTACCCTTTTCTTATTCCTAGGCGGAGTCACCCACAGTGACATCTCCTTACCTTACCCCCCTGCTTTTCCTTCCCCTTGCCACCCAATCTCCCACCTCACTCGCACTTTCTAACCTTACACTCGCTCACCACGTTCACTCTTTTACCTTTTTCTCACTTATACCGCTACTCACTCACATATACTTTTTACCACTTATATTTCACACGCTATTGCACACTTTTTTCTCACTCACTTTACCCTCCCTTCACAATAACCCTCTAAAAAAATCAAAAAATCGACACTACCGCGTAAACACGTGTACTCTCAATTAGCACCGGAAACGGAAGCCATCTTACTTTTTATATATTTTCTATTCTTATTAACTGGAATCAACAAATAAAAATTTTTGTTTCATGATCTTAATAAATAATAATAATAGTAATGACAAAAACAACGACAAAGATGAGATTAAATAGGCATATATATATATATATATATATATATATATATATATATATATATATATTGTGTGTGTGTTTTTGAGTGGTTAGTTTTAATTACATGTTATTCTGATATTTGACACACCTTATTTTCACAAATAAAATGTACAAGCATAATATGTGTTTATAGAGGTGGAGACTATATATTTTGGAAAATGAAGGAAACGAAAAGAGAATGTATTTATTATTTTTAGGTTATGTTATTTATTTGTTTTTCGTTTTTAGGTTTCCGTACACCTACAGTGTACGGACGGAACCCTATTGGCGAGACTCTTGTGTCCGTAGCCAAATCGTGCCCCCCCAGCGGATAAACTATTTGACCTAGAGAGCTTAAATTTGGTACAGATACGTATTTTTACATGTAGATTACAGAAAAAATATAGAGAATGTGATTGGAGGTGATGGTCATAGCGTTGTCAAGGAAAAACTAAAAAATTATGTTTTTTCTAATTTTCACATTTTTGACCTAATGAGATTTATTAGTATATTTTTACAGTCTGATCACAAGAAATATTTTAAAAAATTTAAAACAAAATAAATTTTTTTTCGGATTTCCACATTATTTTATCTAATTAACTAAAAATTGGTTTATTAGTATATTTTTACAATCTGATCACAAAAAATATATTTAAAAATTTAAAAATAAAGCGTGTTTACTTATCGCAGTTTTTTTGATCTCGTAAATGTATAACATCACTAATATTTTCTTTAATCTTGTTTTTAAGTTTCTTTTTGTTTGACCAATGTATGGTCTTTTACAATTTTCTTTATTACATAGAAGTTTTTATTTATTATTTTTTTAACCTCCGATGTTTGGAAATTTGTATATTGTGATTCTATGTCTAATGAGATTAATGTGTAATCATTTGGAATGTAAATTGATTTGATTTTATCTATGAATTGTCATGTGTCCTTTGTATAGGATAAAACTGTTCCTTAGATTTTATTTAGAATATTAGATATAAATTGAGTTAATTTATAAATAAGAGAGCCTATTGTTATGTCTTACCTTATTATTATATTCCCTAATTTTTCTCGATTTAACTTTAATTTAGAAAAATTAAAGTTGGGACGAGGTTGGAAAAATGACAAGAAATAATTTTATTTGAACACGATATATTTGAAAAGATCAAAATTATGCAAACATGGAATGAACACAAGCTTTCTAAAATGAGTCTAAGTGGTTTGTCTCTCTTTACCTTCGCTCAGCGGGTGGTGGTCCTAGCTCGTGTCGCAGGAGTACAATGCGTCTGGTTTGGTAATTATGCACTAAGTGGCTGCAGGTTAATGATTTACGAGACTCGTAAATTATTTTCGTTCAATGGGTATCTAAAAGTATAATTTTTATGTGTTTTTATTAGTGTCCTATAGGGGCAAAAATATCCAGTACTTCTAAGTTAATGAGTCCTAGTTCTAAAGCGTTTTTTGATCCGATAATTCCATAATTATTTTGAAAAGGATATGACATGTTAGTATCTATAACTGAGAAATATAATATTGTGTTTTCTACTTCTATTTCTACTCTTCCGATTATAAAAATTTGTTGTGTGTCCATTTGAATTTCTATAGCTTCATGTGACTCAAATGGTATATTAAAAATATTTTTTGATAAATAACTATTTTTACTGTTTAAATTTATTTGAAATGTGAAATCTTCTGGTATTAATTGTGAAGATTTTAGGGTGAGACTAATCATATTTTTTGTCTGAAAAAGAAATCAGTTTTTATTTATTTTAGATATTTTAAGTCGGTTGACATGTACTATTTTAGGTTTATTTTTTATTTTTATTTTTATATTTCCTTTTCCTAATACTTCTAAAATTTTATGGGGTCCTGTATACTGATTAGCAAATTTATGAATTTTTCCTCCTTGTAATAAAAATACTTCATCTCCTATTTTAAGATTTTGTAGATTGCAATTTTTGTCATAATAAGTTTTTGATTTTTCTTTGGCAAAAATTAAATTTTGTCTAGCAATATTTCTCATTTCGTGAAGTCTTGTTATTAAATCTGTCAAATATTGACCGTAAGTCTCTAATTTTGCGTGTTCAAGTGGTGGATCACTCGATGGTAGTCTTGCTAATTTTCCGAAAATTAATTCATACGGAATACATTTAGTACCTTCATGGATGCTTGTGTTATAAGAAAACATGGCTAGTTCTAACCAGTCGTCCCATTCTTTATTTTTATTAATAAATTGTTTCAAGTATACTCCTAAAACGTGATGAGATCTTTCTATTGATCCATTAGACTGAGGGTGGAAAGCTGTTGTTTTAAACTGTCGTATTCTAAATCTTTTTGCTAATCTTCTTATTAAATAACTTTAAAAATCTGTTCCCTGATCTGTTAGTACTCCTTTTGGGGATCCGAAAATACAAATAAACTTTTTAATAAATGCGTCAGCTATTGTACTTGCTTGATGATTTGGAAGTGCAATTGCTAATGAATATTTAGTTAAATTGTCTTGTATAGTTAATAAGTACTCACTTCCATTTTTTGTTTTTGGCAATGGTCCAACTATGTCCATGGCTATTTTTTCAAATGCTGTACCGGGTGTGTCTGTTATAATCATGGGATTTTTTTGTTTTGACTCTAACTAATTTTTTTAATTGACATTGTAGGCAACCTTGAATATATTTTTGTATGTTATTTTTCATATTTTCCCAATAATAATTTTGTCGAATTCTGCCATAAGTTTTTGTAACACCTTTATGACCTCCTATTGAACTTGAATGAGTTTCTTCTATTAATTGCAAATATTCTTCTTTGGTAGGGTATTTTGTGTATCCGTTGCATATTATGATTTTCCCAAATGAATTTTTAAAAGTTAATTTAATCATTGATACGATTTCATCCCAAGTTACATTGTTAATTTTTGACGTTTTTTCAATACTAATTGTTTTTAGTTCCAAGTTTTCGCATACATGTTTTAATAAAATTATTGTATTTTTTCTTTAGTATTATTTAGATTTTCGTTCATTTCATTTTCTATGGGGAGAGCAATGTGATAATATATACCTTTTTAAATTTTTTCTGCTACACCTAATTCAAGTTTACTAAAATTTGGTAATTTTTCGCGTTTTGCTAATGATCTGGAACCATTATCCAAAGGATCACCGTTAATTAAAATAAAATAAGTTAAGTTGTCTTTACGCATCGCTAATTTAGTCTTCCTCTCTTCTTTTTGAAGGAAGTATTAAAACGTGTGCTTTGTTTCTTTGGTCTACCTCGTTTCCTTTTTTTATGTGCTTCTTCTTCTTCTTGAATTTCTTGATTCTTATTTTCTTCTTGAATTTCCAGTGTTTCTTGATTTTTGCTTCCTTGTATTTTTTCTTTTTGATTATTGTTTTTTTGTACTTTTCGTTGTTTTCTTGTAACAACATTACAAGTAGTCCAGTCGCCCTGTGTTTTTTCGTGCCAAAATTGATACCTGAAGTCTGATTGTGGATTCATATAGTGTGGAGTGGTAGTATGAATATGTATATGAGCGATTCTACGTCAAGTGATCAAGGGGTCTTTTTGTGTAATGTTTATTTAAATAATTTTTTACTCTTAAACAATTGAGGGGCTGGATGCTATAATGCAGGCCTGCTCACGTGAGTAGCCAGCGAGTAAGGGGAAACAAGTAACAGCCCCCACCATACCACCATATAGGCTTGTGCGACGGGCTGAGGGGCAAAGAGAAAGGCGGAGAGCCTACATGGAAAAGTCCCCCACTCCATTCCCCTTACTCGCTGCCTACTCACGTGAGCAGGCCTGCTATAATGTGTTACGCGCCATTCACTTAACATGGCGCGTAACACATTATAGCATCCAGCCCCTCAATTAAACATTCAAATTTGACAAAGTACATTTTGGAAAGGTTTTTTCATGCTCTTTCGATTGGAAATAAGCATTTTGAAAAAAAAAAATTTTGACCCAAAAAAATCAAAATTAAAAATAAATTTCAATTTTTGGGAGAGAAAGACCCAATTTTATTTTTTTTTAAACGAATGCTGAGGTTTTTTCCTAAAAGGACATATAAATGATAAAGTGGGACTAGAATGTTTAAACATTGAAAAAAAGAGTTTTCTACTCGCCGGAGCGCTCAAAACCCGGTTTTTAGCTCCGTTTTGGAGAAAATTATTTTTTTCAATATTTAAACATTCTAGTCCCACTTTATCATTGATATGTCCTTTTAGGAAAAAACCTCAGCTTTCGTTTAAAAAAAATCGTATCCATCTCCCTCAAAAATTGAAATTTATTTCCAAGTTCTCCAAGTTTTGCTACGATTAGAGAAAAATTTTTCTCCACCTTGATCACTTGACATGGAATCGCTCATATGTTTCCCACTCAAGATTTCTCATGCTGCGCGTTATAAACAATTTTGAAGGTGCCGAAAAACAGTTTTTTGAAGACCGTTCTTTCCCATCAAATTATAGGGGAAAAATTGTTAATAAAAGTTATAGAGCTCAAAATTACCTTTAAAATGATCGGTCATATGTTAAAATTGGTCCATTTGTCCTCCACTATGCATCCTAGAGCAGCTAGGCTGTTTAAACGTTGCATTCAAACGATGCATACTTTTGAAAAATATCAAATTTCATGGAAATTTCGATGATTTTTAGACACTTGACTAACTTTTGTTAATTTTTTTTACAACAAACAGTAGAAAATATTTATGTTTTAAATTTTTTGTTGATAGCTTATTCCATTAAGAAACTTTTGAGCCCTTGTGGACCTTGATTGGATTAAAAATGAAAATTCTACACTACATTTAGTGAACAAAACTACTTTGCCATTTTTAGTATACTTTTCAATATTTGCATCAAACATGCAAATAGTGAAATTAAGTTAAGTGCTAAAGTTACTAAAATCACACATCAAGAAATTCTAGAGTTGCTCAATTCGAATACAATGTCAAATATCAAAATTTCAAAATGGCGGATCCAATATGGCGAACAAGTTTTTTTAAAAATCGATTAAATTTATGACAATTTCGTTACTCGGGGTTTTTCGGTGTCACTGATGACGAGTCTGATGTCAGATTTAAAACATTAAAAATGGTGGCTTCAATAGAGTAGACGAGTTTTGGCTCTCTGATTAGGTCTCTGATTACAAATTCGATGTCATATCTTGAAAATTCAAAGAGGTGGATTTGTCCTCTACAACTTTAAATAAAAAAGTTCCTGATATTTTCGCATAAAATACATGTTTTGTCCTTTTTTGAAAATTTTGTTTTTTTGAAAATTCTATTTTTAGCCTACTAAAACTATTTTCTGATAGGTGATAAGTATTAGATAAGTTACAGTATACGTAAACAAGTAATTTAGTGAATAAAAGATCTTTGTTTAGGGGAGACCGGGGCTAAACCAGACGGATTTGATCAAGACCAGAAAACTCATACAAAAACATACTCTTTGCTAAAGTGTAATATACTATTTTGAAGCTTGTACTTTCACTTACAAATCGCACTTGTTCAATTTAAAAAAAGTACAACAGCTTTAGAGATATATTGCTTCAAAGGTGACTACCTCAAAAACGAAAATCCGAAAATTGGTGGGGCTAAACCGGACACCCCATGGGGCTAAATCGGATACGGCCAATTAATTAAAGAATGAGATACAAATTTTCTTTTTTTTGGTAAAAAAGTCAAATCAATTCTTCTTTTTTTTATTTGTAGATAGTTCTATACAAAGAATATAATATAATATGTAAAATCGGTAATAATTATAATATAAAATGAATTACAGTTTTCAGGCTTATCTGTTTGTAGCAACTCGCTTGCGAATTCAAGTTTTAAAATAAATTCTTTATTTATTTATTTATAAAGTAGTTCTAAGCAAAGAATATAATATAAAATAGTTAATTAATATAAAATAAATTGAAGAATTCAACGATTTTGTTGTTTTTAATCACGATGTCCGATTCAGGCCCACACCGTCATCTAATAATTAACCTGCAATATATTTTTTCTTCTTAATGTTTTCCATTAAACTTTTTTCTACTAAACTCAGTACACCTTGAGCAATTATTATTACAAGAAAATTGACACGCCCCTAAAACCTCATGCAGCATATGCATCACGAAATTGCGCATTCCTAGGTTATTTACACGATTTGAAATTCTTCACGGTTTCGGAAATATTTGACTTGTCCGGTTTAGTCCCGGTCTTCCCTATTTAAAAAAAGCTTTAGAATAGTTGTGAAGTTTAAAAATTAAAATTTCAAAAAAAAAATTGGTGTATTTCATGTGAACGGTCTTGTTTTTTGACAGAGTACTTGCCCAATGTCAAATAAATAATTTTTAAACAAACAAACCTAAAAAAACAAAATATAAAAAAAATTAAATACATGTAAAAATACATTTAACTTTTCGCCCCAGGGTGCGTTTTTGTCTTTCACAACAAATATAAAAAATCTGACTAAAAATGTTTAGCAAATACAAAAAATATTTCTTTTTCGAAAAAATTTTCAAAAGTAGGTTGAAAAAAAACTTTCAATATAGACCCACAAAAATTAACAGAATTGCACACAACTGCGGACATTTATTTAGTGTGATAATACCGTTCTATAATTAAAATTACAATGCTCCAATTATTCCCGTTCGAAAGATAATGAATTTTAACGGTTTTGGCAGTTTAACTTTTCGCCCCAGTCTCCCCTACTCTAATTGCAATAAACTATTTTAATTTTAATTTTTAGTAAATTTTTATAACTTTTTTACTGCAATACATTTTAAATATATGTAATTAACTTTATCAAAGTACATTTAAAAAAAAAAGTTTTTAAATAATAAAATAAAATTATTTTTTTAAATAGTTTCGAGCCCTTTTACATTTCTTCATCCCCCTCCTTGATGTTTTCAGTATCTGTATTTTCGAATGAGATTTAAAATCTATTGCAGTTAAAAAGTTATAAAAATTTATTGAAAATTAGAATTAAGATAGTTTATTGCAATTAGAGTAAAGTTTTTATTTTCCATCAACATAACATCAATTTAAAAATTTTAAAACTGATGTTGGTTTCGTCTACTCTATTGAAGCCACCATTTTTAATGTTTTAAATCTGACATCAGACTCGTCATCAGTGACACCGAAAAACCCCGAGTAACGAAATTGTCATAAATTTAATCGATTTTAAAAAAAACTTGTTCGCCATATTGGATCCGCCATTTTGAAATTTTGATATTTGACATTGTATTCGAATTGAGCAACTCTAGAATTTCTTGATGTGTGATTTTAGTAACTTTAGCACTTAACTTAATTTCACTATTTGCATGTTTGATGCAAATATTGAAAAGTATACTAAAAATGGCAAAGTAGTTTTGTTCACTAAATGTAGTGTAGAATTTTCATTTTTAATCCAATCAAGGTCCACAAGGGCTCAAAAGTTTCTTAATGGAATAAGCTATCAACAAAAAATTTAAAACATAAATATTTTCTACTGTTTGTTGTAAAAAAAATTAACAAAAGTTAGTCAAGTGTCTAAAAATCATCGAAATTTCCATGAAATTTGATCTTGAATCGACTGTAGCTCTCTCAATTTTCATTCAATTATATTCTGTAATATAAGGATTGAATGATAATTTAATTACCTTTCCAACGACATCCTATTCATCATTTTTGAACGAGTTGATTTTCCTACAGGTAAATTTAAGTGCCGTCGCTGCTCAAAAATACAAAATTGGAAGCTAAAAAAACTACACGAGGGAAAAAAATTAAAACTATGATTTTTTTACTCAGAAAACACCTACTTATCGAAAAAAAATGTTTTGTTCGATTGGCAATTTTACTGTAAACCAGTGTTATATAACATTGTTTCAATGTGTCGGAAATTTTTTACCTTCAAATTTGAGTAATTATTTTCACTTGATACGCAATTTGAGTATTCTTTAATTTTTCTTGCACACATTTTTTAATATATTCTTGAGTAATATTTTCCTGAGTTTCTTGAACTTCTTCTGTTTTTATTTTTGGCACTTTATTTTTAGTAACATCTTCGATTGGATTTCTTGATTAAGCATGAGCATTTACATTTGTTCTTCCTGCCTTGTAGACCACATTAAAATCGTATTCTGCTAATTTTAGTTTCCATCTTGTAACTCTTGAACATGGGTCTTTTGAATTTTGAAACCAAACTTACGGTTTGTGATCCGTTACTAACGTAAATTTTCTTCTGTAAAGGTATGGTCTAAAATGTTGTACACTGTATATGATTGCTAAAGCTTCTTTTTCATAGGTGTCATACTTCTTTTCACATTCACTTAATGTTCGAGAAGTATAAGCGACTGGTTGATCCTTATTAATTTCTCTCTGCGATAAAATGCCTCCTATTGCGAAATCTGATGCGTCTGTTGTTAATATAAATGGTTGAGAAAAATCTGGTCTTCTCAAAAGTGTTTCTTCAAATAATTTATCCTTTAACTTGTCAAAAGCTGTTTGTTGTTTATCGGTCCAGAGAAAAGGTATATCCTTTTTTAAAAGTTGTTTAATGGGTTTGCTATTTTTGAAAAATGATCTATAAATTTGCGGTAGTATCCCGCTAGTCCGAGGAATTGTTTTATAACAATTCTTTATAACATGATATCTCGCTTCCTATTTATGCAATACAACTTAAAATAGTGGAATTTCATTGGAAATTTAATAACCTTTTCAATGCAATTTAAAAAAAAGCATCTAGCTTTATTTTTAACCGAGTTTTCACTCTTTCTGTGCGGGTGTGTTTTTTAATAGCTCGAGATGTTACCGTTCGCACAATTTCGGACGGTAGTGTATCTCGTCAGGAATTAAGAAATAATTTCATTGAGCAAAGAAAAAAGGAAAAAAACTATTCCACAGTTAACATTGGATGGTCAACTACTGAAAAAGCAACCATATATTTCCGAGAAGCACTTACACCTTTAAATCGAAAAATATATGCAATTGCTCTTTCTGCGAGAAGAGGAAATAAGATTAAATATTTGTGGACATCAAATGGAAAGATTTTCTGTCGGCGAGATGATGGTGAACGCAGAATTCTTCTATCGAGCATTGAGGATGCTAATCTTGTAAATCAATAATGGTTGTAAATTTTCATTTTTTTTTGTTACTGATTGAAATCTCTTCGATTTTTTTTTATTTTCTTATTATTAAAAGAATTAAAGATATTAATATTTTTTTTGTGCTTTTTTTGGATCATTATACTTCATTTTTGGTTCATTGATACATTAATTATTACAATATACATATTTACAATCTTAAAATATACTTTTTTTGTTTTTTTTGGCTATTCCAATGTATTCTTTTTTTATTTTGTTATACATTCACAAAATACAAAATATATTAACAATGATAAAAATTTAAATATTTTTCACGTAAATGCTCAATCAATTAGAGCTCATATTATAGAGTTTAGGGATTTTTTCAATAACAGTAGATATCACATTATAGCTGTTTCAGAAACGTGGCTATTACCACAAGTAGCGTCAAATATGGTTCATCTCAATAATTATTATATCTTTAGAAAAGATAGAGAAACGCGTAGAGATGGAGGAGTGTGTCTATATACTACGGTTCTACGCATCATTCGCATAGCTCTAGTACTAGGATGGATGCAATGTTTGTTGATAATATTAACAAGGTTCTTTTGCATGGTCAACACCCAGTACCTTTTTTATCAGATCATGATATAATTCACGTTAAATTTGAATTTGAAGTATATCAGTCTCACTATATACGTCAATGTAATCTTGTGCGAAATTTGCATAATATCTCTGAGAAAGATTTTTTACTCTATTTATCGAAATATGATTGGGCAAGTATATACATGAAAAGAGATATAAATGACAAAGTTTACAAATTAACTTCCGCTATAACTGCTGCATTTGATAGATTTGCACCGCAACATTTATCCTGTACTAAAAAGAAATTCTCTTCATGGATGAATGCGGAGCTGAGGGAGTTAATAAAAAGTAGGAACAATTTACGTGATAAAGCCAGAAGAACTAAAAACTCCATTGATATTTTTAATTTCAGAAAGATCCGTAATAGAGTACGAACTAAAATAAGAGATGAAAGGATGTTAAAAACTTTTTTTGATTCTTCTGATCATATATTTTTTTATTTAGTTTAACTGAGATTTTACTCTATGACGCAGAGCCTTTTCAGAGCATTACAAACAATCATGTGTTAAGATTCATTCAAATATATAAATATAAAAATATAAATATTTTACATAACAAATTGTTAACAAACATAAATATATAAACATTTTTCATAAAAATATAATTAAAAATAGAGGATTTTTTTTAAAAAAACCATTCCCCATATTTTGTGATCACATGTTTACAATGACATTGCACATTCATTAATTACGAATGACTGATCAACACTTTTAACATCTCTAATTAAAATAAGAGATGCTCATAATAAGTATAATTATAATATTATAAAGAATATAAAAAAATCAGATAATATATGGAACACTTTAAATAAAATGAATTTAATACCTAGTAAGATGAAATCCATTAATAACACAGGCCGACAAATTTTAATCAACTGCATGTTGCCTAAAATATTACATCCGATTCTTACAGGATTTTGTCCATAGAATACGAATCTGACCTTGAAAATATTGGATTGGCTCTAGTTTTTAATCAATTTACGTTTCAATATACAAAATATGCATTTTTAGCATTTTTTGAATGAATGTACAACAATACACCGAATCAGTAAATCTGTCCGCATAGCACAAAATGAAAGTTTAAACACTGCTCTTCAATATCCAAAAACAAAAAATGTAATTTATGTACACTTTAACCTGTAATGTCAAAAGAGACATTCGCTGTTCCACAAGCATATTGAAAACAACAGTACTTTTGACCATGTAAGGTAATTTAAATAACAATTAGTCTCTCTAGGGGTTTCTATGGTCGCTGCTTACTGATCTGTATTTAGATTTTGATATTCAAAATGGCGAATCCAATATGGCAGAATTTTTTTTAAATTTAAAATTTTTATCATAAAAGGCGTAAATTATCTTTAAAAATTTGGTCCGCCACTTGTAATTTTTATATTTCATAGCAGATTTGTAACTAGCGATTATAAAAACGCCAGAGACACTAATTTTTACTTGAATTACCTTACATGGTCAAAAGTAATATTAATTTTAATACGTTTATGGAACAGCGTATGTTTTTTTTGACATTATAGGTTAAAGTGTACATAAATTACATTTTTTGTTTTTGGATATTCAAGAGCAGTGTTTAAGCTTTCAATTGGTGTTATGCGGACAAATTTACTGTTTCTGTGTATTGTTGTACAATCATTCAAAAAATGCCAAAAATGCATATTTTGTATAATGAAACGTAAATTGATTAAAAACTGGAGCCAATCCAATATTTTCAAGGTCAAATTCGTATTCTATGGACAAAATCCTATAAAAATCAGCTTCTATTGGTTAGGCCACAAAATTTTGTTGGCCTGTGTAATGATTCTTTTCCGATAAATGAATTTTTAAACGTCTTTAATGTTGATCCTGCTATTAATTTATCTACAATTAAATTTAACTTGCCTCAAAATATTAATATTTTTGACGATGAAAGATTTTTCTTTTATTACATATCTCCAGATATTCTGCTTAAAAGCATTAATCAATTGAAGTCCAATGCCATGGGTCCTGACCAAATTTCTGCAAAAATGATTAGATTAGCACTACCTATCATATTTCCGGTCCTTTTGCATATTTATAATTATTCGCCTCAAACTAGAATCTTTCCTGAGATATGGAAGATGAGCAATGTTAGACCAATCCCTAAAGTATTGAATCCAAACAGCGTGTCAGATTTTAGACCTATTTCAATTGAATGTGCCTTAGCCAAGCCCCTCGAGAGAATAGTGTGTGATCAAATGAGTAAGTTTTTATCTGCTAACAATCTTCTAGAACCATTACAATCTGGGTTTCGCTCTAAACACAGTACAAGTACTGCGTCGCTGAAGTTTACTTCCGACATTAAACTTGCAATGGATTCAAAACATATCACCATTGTAATATTTTTTGACTTTTCAAAAGCATTCCCTTCAGTGGATCATAATTTATTAATTAATAAACTTTATAAATCTAGAATGTCGAGTACGGTTTGTGATTGGTTTCAATCCTATTTAAGTTGTAGACTACAAAGAGTTGTGGATAATAATGGTAAGAAATCGGATTGGGATATACTTAAGTGTGGAGTTCCGCAGGGTGCAGCTCTTTCTTCAATACTATTTAATATTTTTATCTCGGATCTTGGTAGTAAATTAAAATTCTGTAGATATCATAAATACGCGGATGACTTTAAATTGTACATTTCGGGGCCTTTATCATTGTTGTCAGAGCTTATTAAAAATATGCAAACCGACATAAATTATATTGTTGAGTGGTCAGAAAATAATGGGCTTAAACTCAATCCTGTTAAGACTCAGGCCATGGTAATATCGGCTTCCAAAAATCCATCTTTACAATTTTTAAGAAGTGGTCCTGCTGTTTTAGTACAGGGAGTTCCCATTACATTTGCTGAAAGCGTTAAGGATCTGGGGTTGATCTTGGATAGAAATTTGTCTTAGAAGAATCACGTTTTTGACATTTCTCGTAAAACATTTATTGTACTACAACAATTATATAAAAATAAGGACTCACTTCCTACCTCTACTCGTATATTATTGATTAAAGCTCTTATTCTTCCTATGTTTGATTATTGCTGCACGACTTATGATGATATTACTGATGATTTAAATGATAAATTGGAAAGATCCCTAAATGCATGCATTCGATTCATTTATAACGTACTACTCATCTAAGTTTCTAATGTTTTAATTTACTTTTCTTTTTTTATATATACTATTATGTATGTTATACAGAAATTTGTAAAATATTAACTGTTCCTCTGTGGGCTTATTAGCCCTAGGAACGTATATTAATAAATAAATAAAATAAAAAAAATAAATTATTATTTTATATGAACTATATAATTTTCATAAAAAATGTTATAAATTTTTATTTGTTAAAAAAAGTATTTAATTGTTACTAAAAAATTAGAAATTTTATTTAATAAAATGAATTATTTATTTAAATATATATTATTGTTATTATTCTTGTATTTTTATATATGAAAAATGGTTATTTATTCAAATAAAATTATTCCTGTTTTTATTAATTTGTTAAAATAATTGTGAAAATAAAACCTATTTGATTGATTTATAATAACCAATTTAGTAAAAAATAAGAAAATCTACTTTTTATTAATTAATTCACTATGTTTTATATACCAAAAATAATGAGTTTAAATATAACAATTTATAAGCACCAAAAATAATGACACTCTTGTATTTACTAATTCACGACGGTTAATTTACCAAAATTAAAGATATATTATTTCAAATTAACTACTCTTGCATCTATCAGTTCGCGACGGCTGATGCACTAAAAATAATGAACTATTTCTTCAAATTTAATTTTCTTGCATTTATCCGTTCACGACAGTTGATTCAGCAAAAATAATAATATTAAAATCAAACTACTCTTGCATTTATGCGTTCACAACGACTGATGCACCAAAAATAATGAGGTATGTTATGTCTACCCTTATTATTATATTCCCTAATTTTTCTCGATGCACTGTAAAAAAAGAGCGTCTTGGTTTAAGACGTTTACGTGGTCACTTCTAAGATGTTTATAAGCGTCTTATTTGCCTTCTAAAATGCATATATTTGGAGGTTATGTTTTTCATTTAAGACGCTCAAATAAAACACTTACTTAAATAAGACGTTTATAAACGTCTAAACGTCTCGTTTTTAGACCCCAATGTTTTGCAGTATGTAACTTTAATTTAGAAAAATTAAAGTTGGGACGAGGTTGGACAAATCACAAGAAATAATTTTATTTGAACACGATATATTTGAAAAAGATCAAAATTATGCAAACATGGAAGGAACACAAGCTTTCTAAAATGAATCTAAGTGGTTTGTCTCTCTTTACCTTCACTCAGCGGGTGGTGGTCCTAGCTCGTGTCGCAGGAGTACAATGCGTCTGGTTTGGTAATTATGCACTAAGTGGCTGCAGGTTAATGATTTAATGACTCGTAAATTATCTTCATTCAATGGGTATTATCTTTCTTTCAGCTTTTGTCACAACTCGAACGATATTTTCTAACACCAAATTAGACTTCAAGATGATTGAATTAGAATTTTGACGTAAAGATCAGGACAACTACTATACTGGGGATGAGACCACTTCTACGAAGAGAACTACTTATAAAGATTGAAATTTTTAGACTGACTTTTAGATGATAGTGTAGCCCTTTTTATACTAGAACTTTTTGTCTTTTACCATGCACTTTTAGAAAATGTTCATCTAGCCCTGTTAATACTTTTACAATTGATTATCATTATTACTTGTTATTATTGTTACAATAGTTATCATTATTTTGTTATTATAAATGATTATTCGTTGTTATTGTTTAAATCTAATTATTATGTTATTATTCTTATTATTACTATTTTCATGAATTAATAATTGTATATAATTGTTAATAATAATGTTAATAACAATTATTTATTGTTATTCCTATTATTACTATTATTATTATTATTAATATTGAAAAATATGTTACGATGACGTAACACTATGAATAACGTCACTGGTCTCATTGGGCAGTCATTCTTGTGTATTTTTGGTAGACCATAGAATTTTGGTGCTAGTCCATTTGTGCATTTTAATTTATTTGCAAGATTTTCGTTAATAATTTCTCTCTTTAACTAATCATTAATTAAATTATTGTTTACATTTTGAATTGTTTGTGTTGGATTAATATTTATTATTGTATAGGTGTTAGTGTCATTAAGTAATTCTAAAGTTTTATTTTTGTAATCATTTTTATTCATGATTACTGTAATATTGCCTTTGTCAGCATTATTTATTACAAGATCAGGATGTTTTTTAGAAAAAATTTTGTTTCCTCAAATTTTTATGTAAATTATATGTTGCATTTGTAATATAGGTAATAAATTTCATATTTTTAAACCAATTTTGAATGTTAAATAATACTTTTGCTCTTAATTCATTTTGATTATTTGATGTTACATTAAAAATTTTATTTTCTATAGGAATAATAAAGTCTTCAATTTTTAATTGATAAATTTGATTTTTTGGTGTAAAAAAGAATTTATCGCCAAGTGCTAGAATTGTTTTCACATGGTCAGGTAATGTTGTGTTTGATTTATTTATAATCCAGTCGTCTTTGATTTTGATATTAGGTTTAATTTGTTTTTTTCTTAGAGGTTCTAATTTAATTATTGATTTTTGAATTTGAAAATTATTAAAATTTGTTAAATTGTGATTTTTTAAGTTAAGAGAAAGCGTAATTGATTTTTATTTTTAACTAGATTTTTTTCCATAGACAACCATTTACTAATTGCTTTTGTTGTAAATTTGACATATTTTTGACTAATAAAAAGTAGATTTGACATTTTTCGTAATAATTTGTTTTCTCTTCTTTTTCCCTTTTTGGTGAAATTGTTGAAGTTGAAGAAATTATATATAAAATAAAATTATTATTACATGATAAATTTAATTTAATTTGGGCTTTGACTCATCTTTGTGTGATGCAGGAAATATGTGTTCAAGTTGAAGTTAGTTTTGATCCTTTTTATCCGGAATAGATAATGTGAAAAAAAATTATGCCTTATGAGCATAATTCAGATGATATTCAGCTGTAATTTTGTGAAATTGTAGTATTGGATGCTAGAAACTAGTGTGCTAAAATTTTTTTGAAACTTTTGAAATTTGTTGAAGTTACGCCATTTTGAATTTTTTTGTTTTAATTTTTTTTAATCTTAATATTTCTGAAAGTTTTCGATGAAATTTAATAAAATTTGGAAGGCTTATACTTGAAATCATGTTTCTTCTGACTATCACATAACAAACAAAAAATTTTTTTTGTTCAAAAAAGTCAAAAAAAATGTTTGAAACCGTTTTGCTAGAGCGGGACGCCTCGCACAGTAGAATTTTTTACACTTTACAGTTCAACATTGTCTAGAGCCTACAAATTTCATCCGATTTTAATGTTCTTGACCTTAGATGAAAGAAGATAAATTTTCTAAGCGTTTTCTCTAAACCGTTGTTTTAATATTTAATTGTTTATATATATATATATATTTTGTTACTGAAAGTTAACAATTTAGAAGATTTTTGAAAAAAATTGTGTTTTATATAAGTATAAATTTGTCTGCAAAAATATCATTTTTTAAAAATAATTGTTAATAACAATGATAATTATTAACATTAAAATTATTTTTTACCAAAATAGACATAAATTACTTAAAAAAAACAAAAAATTTGTGTGCAAAAAGTACATTTTTTTAAAGAAGGACCAGAGTTGTCTATTTGTTAATTAACATTGTTTTTCAACCATTTAAATTGATTGAATTATGCATTATTTTTTATCGGGCGGTCATGCTAGACTAATTTAAATTGATTTTGATTATAAGGAAAGAAAAAAAAAATAAACACCTTTTTTCAAAAATCTTGTAAATTGTTAACTTTGAGTAACAAAAAAATATATAAACAATTAAAAATTAAAACAACGGTTTGGAGGAAACTCTTAGAAAATGTATCTATTCTCATTTAAGGCCAAGAACATCAAAATCGGATAAAATTTGTAAGCTCTAGACAATTTGAACTGTAAAGTGTAAAAATTCTACTGTGCGAAGTGTCCCGGGCACTGACACAGCGCTGACACTGAAACGTGGCCGCGCTTCCACAAAAATTGCAATATCTCAAAAACTATTTGAGTCTCCATCGATTTCTTTCTTTTAAATGAATTTGTACAATTATAGGGAATATTTTATTTATTGACAAGAAAACTCAAAAATCGGTCCCGGTCTCGCAAAAAAGTTTCAAATAATTTTTTTTTACTTTTTTTGGGCAAACAATTTTTTTTGTTTATATGTTATGTGATAGTCAGATGAAACATGATTTTAAGTATAAGCCTTCCAAATTTTATTAAATTTCATCGAAAACTTTCGAAAATATTAAGATTTAAAAAAATTATTACAAAAAATTCAGAATGGCGTAATTTCAACAAATTTAGAAATTAAAACAAAAATTTGGCACACTAGTATTATATATTCAAATTTATATTATATTTATTTTGAAAGTAAATTCTATATTTTCTTTATTTTATTCTGACATACTATTCTTTATATTTAAATTTTTTTACTAATTAAGTGAAAGTCTCGATGGGAACCAGTTGATGACTGTGTTTTAAGGTAGTAGTCCGGTGTGAAGCTCGAAATTTTGATGCTTCTTCACGAATTTTTTTAAGCGGGTAAATAAAAAACGATCGTCACAAAAGTAGTATATGTTTTTATTTACATCTTAAAATATATGAAAAAATTTTTTTTACAATAATTTACATTAATTTGTTAATAATATTCAACGTCGAAGTTGACTCCTCCAAAAAAACAGAAATTTTTCGGTACAGTCTAGGGACTTCTGCAATCACTCTAAATGAAAAAACGAAAGATATTAATTTTCCTGAAACATAGATCTAAGTCTAATACCAATAAAATTCACATTTTTAAATAAAAAAAACAAAATGCCGGACTAGTGAAAAAAAAGTTTTGAAAATGGTCGTTTTTTTCGTCCTAAATTGTTAAATAAATTAATTTGTTATCAAAAAATTTAATGTTTTATTGGTATCAGACCTTCATAAATATGTCAAGAATAACTGATCAAATTTTTAGCTCAATCGATTAAATAGTTTTTGCTAGGGAGTGTACCGAATTTTTGAAAACGTAGTTTTGAGAAAATCGATTTTAAAGTTTCAGTAGCAGGTAATTAGTAAAAAAAGTATGCTTACATCAATCGGCTATGCCTGGTGCGTAAAGTAAGCCTTCTGTTTCCTCAAAATTATTATTTTCAGAGGCTTTCAAAGCTCTACGAAAGATTCTGGCCTCTTTAGAGTTGGCTTTTGCAGTTTTCTCCGCCCTCATAATTCGTGCATTGTCGACGCTGTCGGCGTAATCCCTAGCTGATTGACCTATTGTAACGCCCATCACCTCCATGATTTTGAGGACAGGTAAAAAACCTTCATTAAATATACACGCAGCCGTATTTGTAGCAATCTCCAAGACATTTTTTCCAGTAAAAGTATGCTTGGGAGCGAAATTCCACACACAATGGTTGAAACTTTCATTATTGTTTTGCGTGTTTCCTCCCAAGCATCTTTTCAATAAATCTTCAGACGATAAGGTTTCGTAAACTGATTTCAAGAGAATTATAGTTTGTTCGTTAAACGATTGTGGATGGTCAAAAGTACTCTCTTTGTTTTGTGCTTTTAGTTGTTGGTACTTGCACCATGAATCTGAGCAGTAAAAGTGCTGTAGATTTTTGTTCGTCGATGTGGTGTGGTAAAAGGTTGCCCATACGGCTTTCTTCAAATCATCGAGAGAGTTTGAATTTCTGGTTATTGCCAAACCGTAGTAATTAGTTAATTTTAACATTACTTTGTTAGTTAGCTGCAAATATTTAATTTCTGGTGGCTTAGGATCAGTCGTCGAGTCTTTTTTTGATCTTCTACACTTTTTTGGAGCGCTCACATTGAAGTTCTTTGCTTCTTCGACCTTTTTCTTCTTCTCGGCTTCCTCGAGCTGCTTTTGAGCTTTTTTATACTCGTTAAGAGTTTTTTTTATGCCCTGAAGTGCTCGATACATTCTTTTTTTACATGCAATACGCACTCTAGCTTCTCTACTTCTGGATTACCACCGTAAGGTTTGTTGTCGATCAAGCTTTTGTGAGTTTTACAATCACCGTCTCCAATATATTGCGCATATTTTACACCATAACGCTCTTCAGAATGTTTAAACATTTCTAAAACACCATCTACCTCCATTTTGCCAGCTGAACCCTGATGGTTTGCAGTACAATCGGGCTCATGTTCTTCGTATAAACTCTCAGCTTCAATGGGGTCTTTCGTTGCTAAAAACTGGCATCCTTTGCACACACTAGATTTCACTATAACATCAAGAATTTTATTAGAAAATTTTCCTATCAATGACACAATGCCTAAAAGAGAGGAAAATCCTCTTTTAGCCCACGATCCATCTCCTGAAACTGACAAATGATTTTCTCTGTTACCTTTCTTCACGTTTTTCTCGTTCTCTTCTTTAACTGCTTTTTTAAACACAAGATCAGTAACAGATTTGACAGCGATTTTTATTTGTTCCATTACTTGATAATAGAGAGACTTATGGAAAATATTTATGTCCATCAAAGAGCAAAAAAGATTGATTCCGGCTTGTCCTACTCCAAGCAATCTCATCACATAAGTAAAACGTCGATTTATTTCGTAAGCGTTTTTTATCATAGGACATGAATCAATCATAACTTCTCGGCACGAACACTTTATACATAACTTGAATCCTAATCCTCTAAGTGAATTTTTTAAAAACTTCACATCCCCGTTGCAAAGTTTACATTTCAACGCCGATTCTAAAGCCCCAAACACTAGAGTGAAACAAATTAAAACGTACTTGAATCCAGGGTCATGGTTTACTTCAAACTCACTGTTATCTTTCAATTTTTCTGCACATGTACTTACAAATTCAGTGTCAGTTTCTGCACTATGTTGATTTCCTTGAAATGATTTAATACATTCTCCTCTAGATGATCGTCGTTTTTTATTACGATTGTTTCCCATTGTGAAACAAGATACGGTATGCACGCGCTATACGAAAAACGGTTATTGATAAACTGCTTCAAATTTTTTTACATGCCCTATTACATATTACATGTTTACCGGATATCAATGAACTATTAAGTGTAAACAAGTAGCTTCAAACACAATAGCAGACGACCGAGGAAAAACAAAAGAGCGTTAGGTGGAAGCAGCTACTGTCAGCTACACGTCTATACACGCCACGGCGCGCTCTCTTCTTTTCGTGATAAAATTAAAAGTATTGCGAAATTTGGTCTAGGATTTTGAGAACTTATTTTCAAGATGTTTTTCTTTAAGAAAATGAAAAAAAAGTCGATTTTTTTAACCCAACACACCGGTCTACTACCTTAATATTAGAAAAAATTTATCTGCAAAAAAGTTGGAATAGTCAGCAGCACTAATTTCCACAGTGAGATCACCGTCTTCTTTAAGTTCCTCGTCTTCCTCAAGTTCATCGTCTTCATCATTGTCAACAAATTGACGGTCAAATTCAACGCCAAATCAACCAACGATGTCATTAACAAATTCAGCGTCACATTCAACGCCATTCAGCCAACGATGACATCAAAAAATTTAGCGTCAAACTCAACGCCAAATCAGTTGACTTCAAGAATTTAACAATTCTGATTGAAGACGAGTACTTGAGTAAAAAAAATTGCCTCGTCAAGAAAAAGTTGCCACTGTTAAGAGACGAAATCCAAGTCATGAAAAAGAAGTACCAAAGAAAAAAAAATAATTTTCCATTCTTTGTTTAAAAAATATTTAAGGGCTATATTTTTTGGACGAGTCAAACCTTTTTTTAAATTTCTTTTTAAGTTCATTTTTAAAATTTTTTTAATAAATAAACTAGTTTTTAAACTGTCCGAAAGTGCCATTTGAACACAAAATATGTATAAAATTTAATATTTTGTTTATTTCTTTTTGTTTGAACGTTTTGTAAGGTTTTGAAAATTTTTTCATGTTAAAAAAAATAAATTTTGTTTTCTTTACTCAAATAGAAACAACGAGACACTAAGTTAACAATTTATATATGAGGCATTCCATGTCAAGTGATCCAGGGGTCTTACGGTGTAATGCTTATTTGGATAATTTTTTACTCTTAAACTATTGGACATAAAAATTTGGCAAGGTACATTTTGGAAAGGTTTTTTCATGCTCTTTTGATTGAAAATAAGCATTAAAAAAATTTGACCCAAAAAAATGAAAATTAAAAATAAATTTTAATTTTTGGGAGGGAAAGGTCCCATTTTTTTAAACGAAAGCTGAAGTTTTTTCCTAAAAGGGCATATTTATGGAAAAGTGGGACAAGAATGTTTAAACATTGAAAAACAGGTTTCTACTCACCGGAGCGCTCTAAACCCAGTTTCTAGCTCTGTTTAGGAGAAAATTCATTTTTTTGATATTTAAACATTCTTGTCCCACTTTTTCATATAAATGTCCTTTTAGGAAAAAACCTCAGCTTTCGTTTTAAAAAAATCTGACCTTTCTTTCCCCAAAATTAAAATTTAATTTTGATTTTTTTGGGTCAAAAAACGTTTTTTTTAAATGCTTAGTTTCAATCGAAAGAGCATGAAAAAACCTTTCCAAAATGTACCTTGCCAAATTTTTATGTTTAATAGTTTAAGAGTAAAAAATTATCGAAATAAGCATTGTACTGAAAAACCCAAAAATTTATCCCTCTCCCCCTCTTTTTTGTAATAATTCTTATTTTTAAAAATGATTCTAAATTTTACAACTTTGAATTTTTTAAAATAGGATAATTTGTTACTTGTTCATATTAAATTAATTGAAAAAAGTATGTTTAAAATTATGCATTTTAAATAATGTAATTGATATATTAATTATCGTTATTTTAGTAATAATAATAAAAATTAACTAATATAAATTATTATTATTAACTACAATGAATATATGGATAAATTCAAAAACCCCGCGTGTTGGAACTTGTTACGGAGAACCACCGCATGGACTACTGTAGCGATGCATAGTGAGGACAGGAGGAGTAACTTTGATATATTCCTGTAGAGAGCGGTGACCAAAAATGTGAGAGTAATGGAGGTGGATAGTTGAAAATGTAGTTTGTGCAAAAGACCAAATTGGGTTTCTGCGCACACTGCTCAATTAAACGATTAAAAATTTTAGGTAAATCTTTCTCTCCTCTAGGTTTTTTCTTTCTCTTCACCAGGTCATTCTTTCTTTCGTCCAGGTCTTTCTCTCTAAATTTTTTCTTTCCCTTTACCAGGTCTTTTTTCCTCCAGGTCTTTCTCTCTTTACATTTTTATATCTCTTCTTCAGGTCTTTCTTTCTTACAGTTCTTCTCTTTCTCTTCTAAGTTTTTTCTCCTCTACGAAGAATTCTCTTTTTTGGGATTACTTTAAGTTCCGTTTTTTCAGCTATATTTTTTAAGTTATTTTTTTCTAGATATATTTTCTATTTTTATGTTTTTTCAGCTATGTTTTCTAATTTCCTTTTTTTTAGATTTATTTTCTAAGTTTCTTTTTTTCAGCTATATTTTCTAAGTTTCTTTTTTTTCAGCTATCTTGTCTAAGTTTCTTCTTCAGCTATGTTCTCTATGTTAGTTTTAAAAACTCATAATATTAAAAAAACTTCAAATAAAGTATCATGGAGGACCGTATAATATTGTCAAATTTAAATTATTATAAAAATAAATTGTAAAGAAATGTATATATTTGAAATACAAAGGATGAGACTCACTTGCTATTCAGAAATTTGAACAAAATAAAAATCTTACATTGTGTATTTTCCATCGCTAATGAATTTTTTCAATTAAATAAAAATAATTTTAATGTTAAATCCAATATTTTCAAGGTCAAATTCGTATTCTATGGCCAAAATCCTATAACAATCAGCTTCTATTGGTTAGGCTATAAAATTTTGTTGGCCTGTGTTATTATTCATTAAATCTGTGGTAAACTTTTTCTACATTATCCCCTTGGTGATGTTAAAAATAAAAGGATCCAAATCTGCAACAAATCTATGTTGTATAGGTGAAATTGAATTTATATAGCTAAAAAGTTTGGTCTGACGGTTGAGAATAAATTACATCTTGAACCACGGTAAATCGGATTTTGAGTTAACGAGTGGGTTGTAAGGTGTAAGTGAAGTGGAAGATGGATTGAAATTAAAGGGTCAGTCTCTTTTGCACCGAGATTGGAAATCATTTCGTAGGAATGGGTAAAGGTCACTGAGAGGAGGTTCAACTTTTTTAAGGAAAGGAAGGGAGGCGCATTCCTGGCTAAGTTGTTAGCTATCTCGTTACCATATATTCCCGTATGTCCTGGGATCTATATGAAATGTATACTGTTACCAAGGTTTGTTATGTGTTATATCAAGGATAAAATACGAAAGAGGAGAGAATAATGGAATGGTTTTGAATTTAATACACCAGTGTATGTTTTGCTGTCACCATCTCCGATGTAGTTTTTATATCGAATGCCGTCATGCTTCTATTCTGACCGATGAAACATCTCCTTTATAGCGTCAACTTCCATGTTGCCTGAGGGTCATTCATGATTTGCATTACAGTTTCCATCAGCTAAGTGTTTTTCATACCAATCTTGAAATTCCACAGTATTTAATTTATTCTCCCAACTTTTACACAACTGACAGTGCTTACTTTTAAGTAAAATGTATATGACTTTTCCTGTGTAATACCCAATCAAAGAAGACACGCCAAATAAAGATGCAAACCCTCGCTTCATCCAGGTCCCATCTCCGGAAACAGTCAAATCTGACGTATCTTTTAAATCAGTTTCATTGCGCGTAGCCTCATGTTCTTGTTTTGCAGCAGCAGATAAAACTTTATCGGTAACAGATTGCACTTTCGTGGAGATATTGTTTATGTACGCATTATAAACTGTTTTACACAAAAAACTACTGGATAGGTCCATTAGGCCGCAAAACTTCTTGCAGTCTGCTAGACCCAAACCCAAGATCCGCATTACAAATGTAAATCGATAATTAACTTCATATCCTTTTCCAATTAATGAACTCGATGGAATATAGTGAGCACCACATTTTTCACAATTCACTTGGGTTTGGAAACCTAAACCTTCGTCATTACACGTTTTAAATCCGACATTTCCATTGCACTTTTTTCAATTAACTACCGTTGTAAGTGTTGTAAAGACTAAAAGAAAATCGATAATTCTGTAGTGCATATTATAGTTAATTGGCACGGATGGCAAAAATTTCAATCGAATTTTTTTGCTGATACACTTTTCGTCTGGGTCTCTTCTTCTTTATTTTTTATTGGATTCGGCCTTTTTTTGGTCTACTTAAAATAGAACCTTCAGATTTACGTTTATCTCTTGACACTTTATTGGTTTTCGGCATTTTATTTTAAACTAGCTGTCGAACCCGTCTTCGACGGGTTTTAGTTTCTACAGATGCATTCAATAGTGTGTCTAACAGTCTCGAAAAATAGGAAATAGTAGGGAATTAAATTTGACTATAGAAATAATAATTAGCTACCATTAACTATTTCATTATAAAAATATTATTATTTTAAAACAGTGATTGACTTTTTATCATTAAATAATTTATTTTTTATTAATTAAAATGCAGAAAACAATGTTTGTCAATTATTTGTAGAAATTTAATTATAGTAATATAAGTAACATGGCCCCTGTGGAATGGCTACAGTAGTCCCAAATTTGCCGCGGTGTTAGATAATTGCCTGCGCCCACAGCCAATAGTTGTTAAAATATCATTTGGTTTTAACAACCAAACCAAAATAACGAAGTCCATCCTTCCTTCTGGAGGTTGCTTTTTCTTCTTCCGGCCAATCAACGTGTATATATTTTTCTTATAACCTATCTGGTATTAATACAAATTAAACGTTTTAAAGGAAGTGTGGTTTTTCTTTATACCAACTCGAATGCTCTGAAGTTTTAACAATTCAAACATTTTACAGACTATTCTGTAATTCCGTCGATATTAACAATAATTAGGAAAACAATTCATCGTAATTTCAATAATTATTTATCGGGGAGTTCGGGTGTGGCCAGGTATTTGTTCTAATTCAAATATAACAAAGCGATTAAAACGCAGAAAGATTAAATATTAAATTCTAGATTTTTTGGCGAGACTTTCGCAGGACATTTGTACGTGGTTAATATAAAACCACGTCACAATATATACAATATATACTATTTTCAAATTATATTCTCTTAATATGAATGCATAGTAATAAGTTAGAGTAAATTAACCCGTAGGTCAAAACTGTCCTTAAAATTAACCTCCATTTTGAGGGTAGCATGAAATCTTTGCCAACTTTAGACGTTTAGGTCAATACTGCCCTCAAAATTGACCAAAATTTTGACAATAGCAGAAATTAATTGCCAATTTTTGACATTTAGGTCAAAACTGCCCTCAAAATTGACCTAAAATTTGAGAGTAGCAGAAATTGTTTGTTAAATTTTGACGTCTAGGTCCAATCTGCCCTCAAAAATGACCTAAATTTTGAGGGTAGCATGAAATGTTTGCCAACTTTAGACGTTTAGGTCAATAATGCCCTCAAAATTGACCTAAATTTTGAGAATAGCAGAAATTATTAGCCAATTTTTGACATTTAGGTCAAAACTGCCCTCAAAATTGACCTAAAATTTGAGAGTAGCAGAAATTGTTTGTTAAATTTTGACGTCTAGGTCCAATCTGCCCTCAAAAATGACCTAAATTTTGAGGGTAGCATGAATTGTTTGTCAACTTTAGACGTTTAGGTCAATACTGCCCCCAAATTGACATAAATTTTGACAGTAGCAGAAATTGTTTGTTAATTTTTTATGTTTAGGTCAGAACTGCCCTCAAAATTGTCCTAAATTTTGAAGGCAGCGGAAATTGTTTGTCAAATTTTGACGTTCAGTTCAAAACTGCCCTTAAAATTGACTTAAATTTTGAGGGTACTTAAATTTTGTAGTACCATAACAGCCTGCAAGTTAATAAAATAGTCTTTGGTATAGGCTTTGACGTCCTATTTGGCGCTCCTATTTGAGGGACAAGCTCTGACCTGCAGGTGAAACATAGATCAAATTTTGACGTAATGTGAATGGCCACATTAAGGTCCCTTTCAAAACCCGTAGCTCAAAGAATAGGTAAAATTTTACATGTATTTTTATCCGTTATTTATCTTCTTTTTGACCTATAGGTAAAAAAATAGGTCAAATTAGTCATAAGTTTTGACGGCCCTCAGAAATCCTGACTCTTTTTCTAGATTATATAAAGATTGTAGGTAAAACAAAGATCAAATTTTGACGTAATGTGATGGCCCACATTAAGGCACCTTTTAAAACCCGTAGTTCAAAAAATAGGCAAAATTAAACTTGTATTTTGACATAATGTAAGGACCTAAACGGGGACCACTTTTTTACATATTAGTCAAAAAATAGGTCAAATTAGACATAGATTTTGACGTAATGTGAGGCCGTTATTTATCCTCGTTTTGACCTATAGGTCCAAAAATAGGTCAATTTTGACGTAAGTTTTTGACCTATACGCCAAAAAATAGGCCAAATTAGACATAGACGTTATTTATCCTCTTTTTGACCTATAGGTTAAAAAATAGGTCAATTTTGACATAAGTTTTGACTTATGTTTTTGACCTATTGGTCAAAAAATAGGTCAAATCAGACATAGATTTTGACGTAATGTGAGGCCGTTATTTATCCTTTTTTTGACCTATAGGTCAAAAAATAGGTCAATTTTGACATAAGTTTTGACGGACCCCTTGGGATAGGGCGCCCTTACAGAATCTTGAAACAGCGGCGGCGGCGATATCTTTTTGTAATATAGGTAGATAAACAAAATTAGAACTAGGATTTACACATAAGTATTTGTAACAGAAACGACTATTATGCTACGCTATATAAGCGCACTGAGAAAAAGAATTACTTATTAAAACATAAAGATTAGCTTCAATAAATTTTGTTTAATTCAACACGGTTTGTAATTTAATTTAAAAAAATTATATTACTTTGGTTTAAAAAACTTACTTATTTGAATAATTACGATTGAATCAAATAAATCGTTTTCTCAGTGACTTCTCTTTGGAGTCCGGTGAATAAAGTCTTTTTCGGTTCATAAACGGTAAAACTTTTGTTTAGACATTTTTAAGGTTTTTTGGATCACTAATCATGATCTGCAGTAAGATCTCAAAAATTCAATATAGCAGAACTAATATGGCGACCAAATTTTTCTAAATTAACGTATTTGTCTAAAAAAACTAAAAAAAACTCAAAGGTTTTTGAGGTCAATGAATCCGAATTTAATGTGTGATAATGTCTAAAAATGTTTACATAAGGTAAACTGAATCACTGAATCCAATTTTAAATAACATAGAAGTACACTTCAATATCGTAACTTCGGGTTCGAAAAAAAGTGGAATTAATATCTAAGCCTAGAAATGTTCAAATAAAAAGTTGCAATCGAATCTGTTTAGTTTAAAAAAATTATGGTCTAAATATTGAATCTATTTTTAATTTTGAAAAATTAACATCCAATTCGGGTTCAGCGCCCCAAAAACCCCCGACTAACGCATTTTGATCAAATTTAATATTATTTATTATTAATTTTTAAATTATTTGCCATATTGGGTAGCCATATTGAAACTGCTAATTTGAATTTTACAATTCTGACATTAAATTTCAATTTATCAACTGTAAAAAACCTCTGACTAATAAGTTTCAAGCGAATTTGGTTAATTTTATTAATTTTGGTTCGCCATATTGGATCCGCCATTTTTAATTATTAACTGTGACATCAAATTCGGAGTCAGCGAGTCCAGGAACCTAGGAATAACCAGTAATACACAAATCGAATTAGATTTGGTACTTATTTTGTGAGGTACTTATTACTTATTTTGTTTGTCCATGGACAATCAAGGGGTAAAAGCTCCATTACTTTGGCAATTTTGCTCCAAATGACTTAAAAATTTCAAGGGACATTTCTGAGATGTTCTACTATATGAAAATAAAAAAACTGATTTTTTGAAAGTTATTTGACCCTACTCCTCTTAATGGATAAGAAATGGCCAGTCCAAAGTTGGTTCGGGTTTGAAGTACATGGTAGGAAATGCCTATTTTTCCGGTTTGATTATTAACTGAAACATCTGTGTATATGTAGAAATAGCAGTTAAAAATACTTAATTATTTGTCTCAAGAAATCATTTTACAAGAAGTTGTTTTGATTTGTTTTAAAATTGTACCTGAATCTTGATAATTCAGACATTCAGTGTGAATAAAAATATCGTCAACATATATGCCTTTTTTAACATTTTGTCCAAGATTGCGTTAAATGTTCCTGATATAGAGATTACAGTGGAGGGGGGAGAAAACCCATCCTTGTGGGACTCTTATGCAACAATATTGGGATTGCGCTGGTCCTTAGAAAAATACAAATGCCTACTTGAGATTAAAAAATTTATAAAATTTCAGATTCTCCAAGGGACACCCAGCTTGGCCAGCTGTTGCAGAAGAATTTATGGTTGGACGTAATTAAATGCGCCTTTTATAGCTATGGAGAGAGCAAGAACCGAATTATTGTTATTAAATGATTGTAAAATATAGGCTGTAACAGCAGCAACGGAATCCGTGGATGATTGAGTTTTCCTTCAACCATATTGAGACGCCGGAAATCATTTATTATATTTGACCAGATACTCAAAACGATAATGCACCATCCTTTCCAACAACTTGCATAGTACAGAAGTCAGGGATATGGGCCTAAAGCCCTTGCCACCTGGTTTAGGAAGGAAAAGAACTTTAGGATGACGCTATTCTGCAGGGAATTGAGAACATTTAAATATTTTATTAAATATTTTAAAAGCAAGGTAATGACTTCAAATTGATAATTTTTTTATCATTTTATATGAAATGTTATCCATTCCTGGAGTGTTGTGTCTTTAATACGAGAGCTTAATACTCTGTGAAGATCAGAGTCGTTGTCAGGTGCAAAATAAATGTTGAAATAAGGGATGTCAGGTCTAGATAGTTCCTCCTGTAGTTGAAGGTTTTTAGGAGATAGAGGATCATTAGATATTTGAGTTGATTTTGCAAGATTTAGGGTGTTGAAGGCTCTAATTGTACCATAGATGTGTTTAGAGCCCATGGAAGGGTCTGTAGAATTACAAAAATTTCGAATAATAATTAAAATATTAATAATTTCTTCCTTGCAGGACTTATTCCACCAAGTTGGTTGAATTTTAGTTAGGGCGGACTTGAAGGGCCTACAAAGATATCTTGAAACATTGGGAGAATTCACTGTAAGCAAGATCAGCTGATACGAATTGAGACAAACCATCCTCAATTTGGGGAATACACGTATCGAATATGGAAGAATACGCCTGCTAGTCAACACCAGTGATGTGTATTCTCCACTTTAAGTGGAGATTCCACTGATTTTTTTTTCAAAAAATCGAATTTTTTTCATATTTGGTTAGTATAATTATCTAAGAATACGGGAAAAATAGTCTAAAGCGATAAAAATAATCTCCCGGGCAGAAGGGTAGGAAAAACATCCCCCACCTCAGTGGGCAAATTATATAGTCAAGTAGAATAGTATATTGTGTGGCAATGGCGGAAAGTTGTCAATTCCTGACCGAGTCCGAAAATTGCCGCACGAGCGAAGCGAGGGCGGCAATCGTACGAGGTCCGAATTGACATTTCCGCCCGAGTTTCACACGATATTTTTTGTCTAATTGCGCGATAAACAAGACGCATCCGTAAATTCAAAAATGAATATGCACTTATTATTGAATTTGTATGAATTATTTTTATTAAGCTTAAGACGAATCCGAATATTTTTGATGAATTTTACAATAAAATTTTACTTAAAAACTTTATATCTTCTGAAACACTGATAAAATACTAATTTTGTAATAAGTTAAATAATATATCGTAATATTAAACATTTTTATCACAAATAATAATAACAATCTTAATAAAAACCTATTAAATAGTGACGTGATAAAATTACAACAGAATAAGTAATAGAAATTAATAATATAATAATTAGTAGTATTTATTCAATACTGATAAAGAAGGTAGTTGGTAGGCGGGCGGGAAAAGTTTACTTTCCGCCCGCTATACTTTCACGAAAAGTCGAGTTTATCGCGCATGTAGGACAAAAAAATAATTAATTAATGGTTATAACATAGTTGTCCACTACTGTTCCGTCCATAAAATGGTAAGTAATTACTGTTATCTCTTATAAGTCAATTATTATCAAAAAGTTTCAATTCTTTAAGAAATCTGAGAGCTTGCGTTGCTCCTTAAATAGTAATTTATGTTGTGAATCAAAAAAGAGTTAAATGTCCTCTACTGTCCCGTGTATTAAATGTCTCCTGTTGTCCCGTTTAATAGCTTTATTTTTATTATTATGTAATAAAAATACTACATTATGAGAAAAAATTTTATACCAGTGTATACAAAGCTTGGTTTTATATGATAAGAAGTTATTTATATGAATATAGTGCAGATATTCTAAAAATAATATTTATTCTTTTTGATATACTGTTTCTTTTTCTTATGTCCCCTACTGTCCCGAAGTACCGCAACCAATCTTCCCTCATTATTTGAATAAAAATTACGTTTATTTGTGAAATAATATTCTTTTCGCACTTTAAGGGGACATTCCAATTAACAATGTCAAAAGAAATTGATTTTTTTGTTTTTATTTTCGGATTTCTTATAGTGTCAAGCAAATCCAATGATTTTGAAAAAAAATGTCCGCCATATTGGATCCGCCATTTTTAATTTAAAAAATCTGATTTCATATTCGTAATAAGCGACCTCAAAAACCCTCGGTTAACGATTTTCAAGCAAATCCGGTGAATAAAAA
This sequence comes from Leptopilina myrica (nomen nudum), assembly GCA_032872475.1. NCBI lineage: Eukaryota > Metazoa > Arthropoda > Insecta > Hymenoptera > Figitidae > Leptopilina > Leptopilina myrica (nomen nudum). The sequence goes on along the minus strand of CM065462.1, from coordinate 11,789,672 downwards.
AAATATCGAAACTTATGAACAAAAACTTTAAATGCGTTTTTTTAAAAATGTCTTTTTTTGATCTGGTAAGAGTGCGAGTAATATGTCGAGTTCTTGTAAAGCGATTTTAAAAAATCAAACGGCCTTTGATTCAGCGTCATCATGCCTATAAGTGAAGGCCTCAAAAACTGAAAAATTTCCAACTCCCCTTTTTTATAAGAGAAATACTGAATAAAAACACCTTTTTGCATATTTAGGGGAAAAATACTCTAAAAAAGAGGGGGGAGAAAGTGTCACTTTTTTGAGGTTCCACACCTAAAGAAATATCAAACAAAGAGAATGTCACTTCGTTTTTTGTTTTAGAAAGTTTGGAATCGATCTTACCACCGAAAATGGGCATTTTCGAAAATGGCGTATATCGCCGCTATTTTGAAATAAAAATATATTTTTTTACAAATTCTTAAATAAATTATTTATTACATGTAAAAGAAATTTTTTAAATAAATGACATAGTTATGTTAATAATATATATTAAAAAGCCTTCTTTTTGTCTGTTTTAACTGGAATGTCCCCTTAAAATATTTAAAAATTTAAATTATTTACTAATTTAGCAACTTGTTAGGACAAAAATTTGCAAAAGGCAGAGGCAAAACAATAATGACCCTATTTTGCCAAAAAACTGTCTGCCATTAAAAATATTTACGTCTAATGTTATGAAAACCTTTAAAACCTGTAATGATCTGTCTTTTTATTGCCAAAGGATTTGCTCGCCGGATGGAGTCCGGGTTAAAATATAAATTATCTTTTATTAAATTAATTAATAAAGTGGCGTAAAGCGTCATTACAAAATTTAAGCAAGCTAGTTAGTCAATTTAGTGATATCGATAGGAAGGGTAAAGTCAGTAATAAAGCAAAGTTTTAAACCTTCGTAAGAAAATATACTAAAAATAAATAAAGAAATATTACAAAAATAATTATGTACGAAGATGAATTTAAAATCAAGCAAAGAAAATTAACAATACATAATAAAAATAAATTACTCGATATAATGCAAAAATAATATAAAAGAAATCAATCAAAACCTAATCTAACTAATAACAATTCAAAAATAACTAAACTAACTAAAATAGAATAGAAAGAAAATAAGTGAATTCCCAAACTGACAAATTCCTATCCGAGACCGACGCTCATTTTACACGAGGGTAGACTCTAGAAACTACCCCTAAATACCGGTACGGACGATAACTAGGATCGTGCACGCTAGGTCGATTTAGCAAAATCGAAAAGACTAGATACCGCGATTCTCACGGTATTCATGCCCGACACGATAAATAGTTGCGTATAAGAGAGAGAGAGATAAGGGTAGAAATACAAGCTTCATCTTCCCCCAAGTTGTACCTGGAGTCGAAGAATCTACCTGGTGCATCAACTCTGTGAAGGTCGAGATGTACCTCTTCTTCACAGGGTTGAGAGAGACCCACGTGATGCGCGGCAATGAGTGCGCCATCGGTACTCTCTACCTGTCCGCCGAGCAGTGAGCTCAGTAATATATATAGATATATTACGCGTACAAAAATGAATGAATTTTACTCTTACAGAAACTTTGAAATTCTGACGTTAAAAATAATGCGATATCATTACAAACCTTTGTTCTGCTAAGGAGAACGAAATTGCGAGGTAGCACCAATCGGAATTGGAGACGATATAGGACTAGTTAAATTCGCTTGTAACTTTTTTTGCAATACCCCCAATGTTTTTTTGGTGATTTAAATTCCGAGGGTGGTCTGGATTTACTTCCGAGTTATTATTTGGAGGAAAGTCATCATGATCAATGACCATGTTGTTATTGACTATGACAGGAGTGTTAATACCTCTATTGGCGTGCCAGAATTGGAAATCCAGAAAACTTAGATTGCAAAGATAACTAGTTTTCGCAACTTAGAATTCATATTTGAATGTGGGTCACAGCCACGGGATGATGCAAAGTGTTCGTTACCACAATTGCTACATTTGGGTTTTAAATTTTGTTTCTGACATTTATCCGATAGGTGTCATTCAGCACAGCACTCACAAGTTAGGGCTTATATGGCCTTTTTTAATAGACATAGTTGATAGTGGACTAGCTAAGTATTTGGAACCTGGATTGGAAAATGTATCGAAAGTCTGATTTGTATCCAGTAAGTCATCATAAAAAATTTTAAAGCTATTTAGACCATTTTGATAAATTTTGAATTGACCAGTGACAATGTCTCTAATCATTTTAGCCAAAGCTATTAGATTATATTTGCTAATGTTTTGATTTGGTGTAGAAGATTTTAAAAAATTAATGGAGGAGGAGTTTCTGCCGTATAACGTTGCTCTTTCGAAAGATCAGGAGAAATCCAAATATTATGAGAGGCAGGTTGCTAGTTATTTGACTGAAAGTTAGGATTGGATGTAGTAGAGGGGTTTTTGTTATTGTTGTTCTTAGATGGGTGTTCTGTTTTAGATAAGTTGATAGTTTCTTTAGCTTTCATTGGTGAATTGTTGTTGATCAGAAGCAATAGATGAGATCGTGGAGATTATTAGAGAATGTGTTCTTTTCGTCTGTTCAAAAGGTGCGACCATATCATCATCATTTTCATCAGTAGAATTTGATAATACAATTTATAAATTGTTTAATAATAGTGAACAGTTATGTCATGTTAAAAGAGATTCATCAATTGAGCACCACGTTTTAAGTGAAAAAAACTATGCTGTATTCACTCAGATTCAAGACAAATCAAATTCAATCCGATTTAAAACATTTAACTTAGATTATGTGTCAAAAGAAAGATTTTGAACAGAATTTTTCTCGACAACAAATAAAAGAAAACTTAATGAATCTGACAAAGTAAGTATTGAATAACAATCAAAGTTGACTTACCCGATAAAACATTTATTGCTTGAGTTTAAAGAGACTCCTATAGAAATATGCCATTATGAAATTAAGTATACACACAAATATATTTTTATCATTCAAAGCGATATATAATTTTAGCATGCCTCATGAAAGCGTGAAATTTAATTAAACTTATTCTAATGGAATTATTTGTGATTGTTAATATATAGTAAGAGATAATATTTAAGAAAACAATAGAAAAACAAAAAAAAAACAATAGAAGGAAAGCAAGCTTAGTTTTCCAATTTGCTCACATGCATCGTGATTACGTTCTGCTTTGAAGCGCGTGCGATGTATAATCCAAGCAAGTGAAGGTTGAAGCTGTCAATCACATTACAAGTATAATAGAAGTGGGGACAACGCACAGATGTACAGACATAGATAATTTCACACTTATAAATGTGGGATATATGGACCGGGAATGGCAGATTAGGTATAGATGTAATATTTATCAATTCATCATTATAAAATCTGTACTTGTTTTAAACGTGTTTGTCTGGAAACTACATTTTTCAAATTTGATGCAGCTCTAACTCGGAAACCAATCATCCGATCGGGTTGATTTTAGTCTTTGCTTATTTAGTATTATTTACTCCGTTCTATGAGGCTTCAGTTTTTTTGATAAAAAATAAAATTTTGGGACGCCAAAAACTATCTGATTTTTTAGGCGAAATTTATAACCTTTTTTTAAAACTGTGCCATTTTGTTGCAATTCAATATTTTTTTACATCCGAGTGTCATTGTACGGCAAATATCTTCTAGTTTAATAATCTTTTTGGTTGTTTTATTTCAATCACTGAGAAGGCCACAATCACTGCAGCAGTGGGACAAACTTTTTTTAGACACTCGGGAGATAGCGAATAACTTAAAAAAACAATATTTTTCTTTAAAAAATTACGAATTGATCACTAGTAATAGACATATACATGTAAAAAACTTCAAAACATTTGACGCAATAAATTCTCTGAAAAAAATTCCTAAAAATCACCGTTTTTTCAGGCACTCACACTAGGTGTGCTTCTTAACTTTTATTTAACACTATATTTGTATTAAAGCACTTAAATTTTAATTTGATTTTATTTTACGTTCAATTGTTAGAATCGGTTTAAATGCATACAATTTTAATTATTTATCATGTACTATATTCACATTCTTTATTGAATTATTAACATCGTTCAATAGTCACAACGCCTGTGACGCAAGTAAATATTAGTAGAAAGTAAACCAAGCTCGGCCACGAGAGCCGATGGTAACCGAAAACGTACGAACTAAATCCCTACTGTGCATCCTTTATTTCTCCTCTTGTCTTCAGCTTTGGTACCTGATTGGTCAATTTACTTCCCGTTTTCCCTCTTTCTCTATAGGGAAAGCGTTATGTATAGTTTGTTATCCGGGCCTGAATTAAACTGAATATAATTTGTTATTTTGTTAAGAAATACTCGTTAGACTTCCAAAAAGTAATAAAAAAATTAAGAAGAATAAAGACGATCGGGTTTTTGAGGAAATTTCATTTTAATTTTCTCGAAAAATAGCCGCCACTTTGTAACATTAAAAATTTTTTTAATTTAATCTGTGGGACTTCAAAGAACATTTAATCCAGAATTAGGGACAATAAGAATCATTACATTATAGGAATTTACAAAAAGATACAATAATTTCAATATTTTTTATCGCCATTTTCTTGAAATCAGACTTCGCAGTTGTAAAAATTTAAATGCGCCTAACTTCGTTAAATAATTTTTTTGTCAAAAGCCTTAATTTTTACATCGATTCTCTATAATTTGTAATTTTTAATTTGAGCTCACATTTATTCTTATAATTCAGTCATCCATAAAAAGTTTGTTTTCTTTAGTCATAGTTAATAATTATGCTATCATTTTGTATTATATTTTAGTTACCCATATGGTCCACTAGGACTGCGGGATCTGTTTTTGTAAATAAACAAATAAATATCTTTTATATGGACTACAAGTGTTTGTGTTTATTTTTGTTTGGTTTATTATTTTATAATAGGGTCATTTTTATTTAAGGGTTTTTACAAACAATTAAATTATACCTCAAATATAAGTGCAACAATTGTCATCGTCCCATATAGTTCAGATCTGTATTTTAGGTTATGTGCAAAATAAACTATGAGTAAAATACTAAATAAATAAAAACTATATATCTTATTAAAAATTTTAAAGTGCATATATATTTATTTATTTGAATAAAGTGTTGAAATTATTTCAAGTGTGTAGTAAACATATTTTAATATATTTAATCATTTATGTGAATATTGTTGTTTTAAAATAATTCAATAATATTAGTTGATATTATAATATTGCATAAAGAATTTTTTTAAATTAAAGATAATAAATTTTTTACAAAATACTTGACTTAATAATTATAAATAAGCAGCCTGTCAGAAAGATGTAATAAGTGAAATATCACACTGACAATGATTATTACTTCATATTGTAAAAAAATTTAATAACAAAATATACTTTTATTTTGTAATTACTTTTGACAATATTATTACAGTTGTTCATTAAAATATTGCCATTCAAATACAGCACAATGTGATATTTTTCTATACTTAATTAAAATTTGAAAATATGGAGTGTAATCCCTCTACAAAATTTATGCTTTATTTTTAGGAAAATTTAATTTCTAATTGTGTTTTAGTTTACTGTTATAAAAGTATTTTTGAAAAAAGTACTAGTATTTGTTTAATTAATTTATAATAATTATAAATTAATTAGTAAAGCTGTAAGTATATGCGAATCATTACTTTTGTTTATCTTCTCGAAATGTCATTAATTTTATTTTAAGGCCTGTTAAATTCTTATTATTTTATTTAATTATTGTATTATTGAATTTATAATGTAAAATTACTACTTTTTGTATCAAAATCTTTTTATTTAAATAATGTTGTTGTATGTTTATCATTAATATTTACGAAAGGACGGGCAGAAGCGCAGTGGCGCCGTCCGGTGGTAGAAGTCAGAACTAGTCAAGTAGTGGTCATATATTTTCCTACACGTCCTATAGAAAATTGAGAGAGTCGGACTACATCACTACACTTTTATGTTTGTTATTTATTACTTTATTTATTATAATTATTGTATAAATCTACTCTATACTCACGCAGCACATGATATTTCCTAAATATTCAGGAAATATTTCTGCAAACAGAAAAATGTCCGCTTATGTGGAAATATTGACGCGAAAGTTGAGAAAATATTTCATTGAAATATTCCTGCAATATTACACATAAAGATTCTGCAATATTGTGAAAATATTTGACAAAATGAAAAAATGTGTTAAACACCTCAAACCAATAGGAATTTTCTGAAATATTTCAAAACCCATAGGATATAGTAAGCCAAAAACTACTGCGCAGCTCTACAGGCCATAGAAACTGAGTTCGACCAGTGCGCATCATTTCAGTTGAATATTTCCAAAATATTTCAATGAAATATTTTCTCAACTTTCGCGTCAATATTCCCACATAAGCGGACATTTTCCTCTTTGCAGAAATATTCAGGACATATTTAGGAAATATCATGTGCTGTGTGGGTATCTACCTATTTTATCATATTTATGCATATTTCGTACTTTTCTACTCAAATTAACAAGTATTTTATGAAGGAACCGAAAGTGCACTCAACGTGAACCCAGCTGGGTTCGCTTTCGGTTAATCAAATCTGACAGGGATTTTCTTAATTAATGAATAATTAATTAATTTTATATTTTAAATTTTATTATATTATTACGTTATTTAAACTAAAAATTTTAAGAGTATTTAATATTATTCAGAATAAAACTTGTAGCTAGAATTGCGTGAAAAAAAGCTAGGAAGGCTACATGTTAATGTTTTTAATTTTTATTTAAGACTATTAGACTAAAAGAAAATAATTTCAAGGTATCTTTATTTGCCTGTGCGGACACTAAGATTTAGATTTAAAATTTAAATGTATTGGTTTTTGAGTTTATTAAAATCTTATTTACTAAGTTAAATATTTTGATGAAAATATTATTTAAAACTTAAAACAAATTTAATAATTTTTTCTATTAAATTTTATTTAATTAATAAAGAAAGTTTATTATCAAAAATAATAATTTTCGAATTTTTATCGATATAAATAACTTACTGTTCGGTTGTTCCTGAACTAAATTAAATAGATTACAAAGTATTATCAAGATGAAGATAAGTATGAAAATTGAAGGACTCAAAATAATTTTGAGTTACTGTAAATTACAACAAGATACCAGTCAGGAAACGATAAAGACAACTATCTAGTCATTAAAATTAACCGTTAATTATTGAAATTATTATTAACTAGACAATAATGAAATACTTAAGTCCTAGGTTTATAAAATAATTTTGGCAATTAAGAAATTTAGTAACAAATAAAGAACTAAAATCAACAGAAAAATTAGCAACAAATGAAAAAGTTAATAACAAATAAAAAAGTTAGTAAAAAATAATTTTAAAATTTGTGTCAAATAAATAATAGCAAATAAACAACAAGTAAAAAGTGAAAAATATATCCAAACTTGTAAAATAATTAATAACAATTAATAATAAGATAAATAAATATAAAAAATGAAGTGTTAAAAATCGTCGACTTAAAATATCTTTGAATATATAAAAATTGCGAAACTGAGGCTAAATGTTAAACAGTAAAAACAGTTAAAATTAATTATTTTTCGAATGTAAACAGTTAGAGCTATTGTTTAATATACACAGATACTTTATTAACTAAATTACTTGTTTTACGTATACTTTAACTTATCAACTACTCAACATCTATCAGAAAGTAGTTTTAGTAGGCTAGAAATAGAATTTAACATTTTGCTCCAGCATGTGACTAAATGTTAAAAAAACATAATTTTGTAAAACGACAAAACATATCTATTGCACAAAAATGTCAAAAATCTTTTATTAAAAGTTGTTGATGATAAGTTGTCCTACAATATTGATCTATACAAATATAGATCTATTTAGATAATATTTAGATTATTTATGCAAAATTTCACATTCAGCCCCAGTCTCCCCTATTGTTTAAAATTTAAAAAATCTAATCAATTACATCGAGTTATTTAATAATAAAATTAAATAGAAGTTGTGTTTACTGACCAAGAACTGTCAGATTATATTTTATGTTATAAAAACCAGTTCAACGGGCTTATGGTTATTCAATGATTTATGGAGACATTCACATATAAATAAATTTATATGACAAACAGTGTATATTCAATCACCACAAGCAAATAATTTACGACAAAATTATTCTAGATTGTATGAATTTCGTCAATATTACACTAGAAGGATAAAAAAGAGACGAAACAAAATTAATAGTGAAATTAAAAAAGAAATTTCCAGAAAGTTCAAAATGAATTTTCAAAAAAGTGATACAAAAATAAAATTTCGCAAGAAGAATATTGCATTAAATTCATATTTGAAATACGCCGCTGCAAGTAGTGGTAAGTATAAGCACAAGTAGAAAAAGTTTTTTGTAAATTTAAAAATTTATTTTATTTAAATATTTTTTAAAAAGTTTTTATTTTTTAAGTTGACTTTTTTAAATTTTACTAGCTAAAGTAACGCGCGTGAAGTTTCTTGTCTCATTAAAGATGAAAAATTCAATTATTCAGAAGAGTTCTACTCAAAATCACTATTTTTCCAAATATATTCAAAATTCAATTAGAATTTTATTAAATTGATTTTTTTGGGTCAAAATTTTTTTTTTTCAAAATGCTTATTTCCAATCGAAAGAGCATGAAAAAACCTTTCCAAAATTTACTTTGTCAAATTTGTATGTTTAATTGTTTAAGAGTAAAAAATTATTGAAATAAGCATTGCACCAAAAGACCCCTCAATCACTTGACGCGGAATCCCCCATATATGTATAATTTTTTCTTATTGTCGGGGACTTTCTAGCTTGTATATTATTAGAGTAATCTTCTTTATGGTCATTTCCAAAACACGTAGATGTCACTTTCTTTAAGTGATCGAAGACTTTCACGTATTTCATCAACCCTAAATTTTTCTTGCCACGTAGAATGTCTACGTTGTCTAGAAGTTTTTTTACATAAATTTGTCTTGAAGGCAGGACTGCCGTGTGTGATTTCCCGTTGAGCATAACAAGCATCTGCCTAGACTAAATATATTCAAAATTGAATTAGAATTTTATTAAATTACTCAAAAAAATTCGATTATCTTTACTAAATTTCTATAAAAAATTCTTTAAATAATCCCACATAGCACAAAAACTTCCAGGAAACTTCTAGGAAGTTTCCCGTGGCAACCTTCGGAAGTTACCCTTGGTAACTTCCTGAAAATTTCCAGGAAATACAATAATGTCCGCAGGCTAGAAGCTTCTCATGGAAAGCCAATGATTAATGTCTATAGCATTCACTTTCGATGATTATTTTCGAAAAATGGTTTAATTATTGTTATAATTATAATTTTTAAATTAAGATGCACTGAAAAAAGGTTAGTTTGACAGCTATGAAAATTTAATAAAAAAGCATGTAAATAATTTAAATAAAACAAATTTCTTGATTGATATTTGTTAAAAATGTGTTAATTTACTTGTATAAATTTATTATTATGTAAACATATCAAAAATAATAGATCAAAATTAATTTAAAAACTTACATATGAAATGTCGAAAGTCACCATATTTCAATTAAATTTTTCTAAGAAATTTATAAATTTAAAAAATGTATCACAGATTAATAATTAATACATTCAATGTACTTTTACATTATGTGCTGATTTTTACGTTTTATAATATAGAAATGTGAAAAAATTTACCTTCAATATTGAGTCTTTTATGATGTTTCGTGATTTCAATCACTTATAATGCCCTCTGGCGCTTAACAAAAAAAACCAATTTTGATTTTAATTTTAATATATATTAAAATCAGAATCCAAATTTAATAAAAACATTTTAAATAAAAAAATCATAAAAGACTTAATACTTAAGGTAAATTTTTTCACATTTTTTCAAAATTTTTTTAATTTTTGAAAAAATTAATTTTTTGGTTTTTTGAAATAATTTTTTTCTATATTAAAATTTTTAATAATTCTTGTCAAAATTGCATTCCTGACATAAAAACGAATCGCTTCATGTATATAAAGTATATATTTTATCAAAATTTATAGAATTAATAAATATTTCAATTTTTCACAAAAAATTAAAATGTTGTATTTTTTGACATTTTATCATAACACTTTAAAAGAACAAATATAACATATGTTTTAATATAGACAAAATGTATCTGATTTTAAAATTAAAATAAATATAAGAATTTTAAAATTTTGTGTTTTAAATTTTGTTATTTTAAATATTAAGATAATTTTGAAAATTAGTAAAATTAATGATAAACTCTATAACATTAATTTTTTTTGATTTATTAAAAAGAAGATTTGTTAATTATATTTAATAAACTATTATAATTATTTAACTTTTACAATTATATATAATAATATATATTGAGGAAGCTAAATGGTCATGAAATGAACAACTTGTTTAATTTATAGAGTTCTTAGAAAAATTTAATTGAAATATGGTGACTTTCGACATTTCATAGGTAAGTTTGAAAATTAATTTTGATCTATTATTTTTGGTATGTCTACATAATAATCAATTTATACAAGTAAATTAACACATTTTTAACAAATATCAATCAAGAAATTTGTTTTATTTAAATTATTTACATGCTTTTTTATTAAATTTTCATAGCTGTCAAACTAATTTTTTTTCTGTGCACCTTAATTTAAAAATTATAATTATAACATTAATTAAAACATTTTTTGAAAGTAATTATCGAAAGTCAATGCTATCTCATTCATAAGTATTTCTACACGGAGAAAAAAATGCTTTTGAATCAATGACATATGAGTTTGATTCATTGAATAGTGTCATAACGGGCTGCCAAACGTATATGCTGTTGTTTTGAAAGCACCCAGGCGGAAAAGTCGGACGAATGCCGGATCAACCAACCGTCAAGAATCCGCGCCGATTGATTTGGAGAGTCAATGCCGGTACAGGCAGTCTGTACCGATTCGGGTGTTAATGTCTGCTGGCGCGGTACAAAGACGGATCCGACCGCCGGATCAAAATTTATACTGTGGTATAATGGCTGCGCGTCCAGCTCGATACAAATTTGATACCGCCGAACAACCGGCGTTGTACTGGCATTCGCCCGTCTGACAACCCGAGCGGTACAGACATTCTACCGACTGCGGACTAATATCATTTATGTTCTTATTAATAAGATTTCAATTAATAATAATATGCTAAGAATATGGTTATTGTCATTGTTTTTCTAAAACAATTTAATGTTTTCTAAAATAATTTTTTTTAATTAACACCTTATTCAGAATTTTCAGAAATAGATTTTTTACAATGCAAAAATTTAGCTATAGTCTTATTGTTTCAATAAAAATTAATAAAATAATAATTATAGTAATAAAAATTTTTAATCTATTATGTTGTACAAAAATTTTTGTAGGAGAATTGTTTAAAGTTTAAATATTAAAAAAAGAATTAACAATACAATAGAATATAAAATTTAATTTTAAAAATTAATGAATTTGAAAAATTGGTTTTAATTATATTTTTATTTATTAATTAACAAATAAATTAAAGAATTAAATTTGTTTGTTATAATCAAATTTTTTAAATATTTATAAATAAAGTGTACAGATAATTATTTATAAATATAAAAAAATGAATAATAAAAATAATAAATAAATATAATAATAATAATAATAATAATAGAATAATTAAAAAAATAAAAAATTTTAAAATATTTTTTAAAACCCTAGATTTATTTACATAATATTCATAAAATGCTAAAATATTCCAAAGTATTTGTAAAAGTATTATTTATTGTTTGCTTCGTAGCGGTATTACATATCGACATTATTATGCTCAGATCCGCATGCGAGCGAATAGCGTAGTGGTTAGCGTGTTAGACTTCGGTGCTTCGATTAGGAATAGCTTGGGCTTCGTATCCCACTTGCGAGCGTTTAGAATTTTAATGTGTAAAAAAAATGTAGAATGTGTTAAAAATGCTGGAAATGATCTATAAATAAATATTAATTAACATGCACCATGCATAGTTAATGAAAAATTTTTTTATTTTATTTTTCAATAGAAAATGTAATTTAGTCTGGCTAGACGGGCGAATGCCAGTAGAACGCCGGTCTGCTGAAGCGAGTCGTCTTTGAAAGAATATTTGGCCCGCCGCGGTTGCTAGAGCGGACGAATGCCGGTACAACGCCGGTTGTTCGGCGGCATCAAATTTGTACCGAGCCGGACGCGCAGCCACTACAACACATTGTCATGTTCCAGTAGAAAGCCTGCACCGATCCGGTTGTCTCGCGGACGAATGTCAGTACAGTCTTACCGACGTCTGTACAGGCGCGGTACGATGCCAGTGGTAAATTTCCGCCTGGGCACCGATTCTAATGATTCGATAGTATCACTTTCTTTGAAACAAAAGCATATTTCTCAAATTGACAGCATACTATGTTAATTTGAAGGGATTATTTTTGAATCAACGATCAAAATTTTTTAATTTAACAGTATATGCTTTTGAGTCAATGATTATAGTTTTTAAATTTAAAAGCATCATTTTTATGATTCAAAAATTTGTACTTTTAATTTTTTAGTTGTTGCTATCGATTGAATAACACCATACTGTTAAGTCAATTCTTTAATGTGGTTAAACATACACATCTTTATTATTTTTTTCATTTTTTCCAACGACAAACACACACACATACACATTCAAACACACTTTATATTTTTTGAGTCTGAAAAATACGCTGTTCCCAATCCGTCACCCATGCATGTAGTAACCGCGACCAAACCTGCTTAACTTTCGTGATAGACGAGAACTGCCGCGCTGCAATGTAATACATTCGCTTCTTACATTGAGCAGTTACTTTGTAGTTAAATACCGTGCGCGAGATTTTTCTAGTGAATAAGGGAATTTATATAGGGAATTTATATTTAACTAGTCCTTAATTCTTTAAAACAATTTAAATAATTGTTTTTTATATAAGAATTTCAAAAACGACAGGTTTAATAAACATATAAATATGTGCGGTTAAGTATTTCAATAAATTTAGCACCTGTCAATGTCTCAAATACATAGTGTCCTTATTTTTATAGCATATGCTATAGGCAGTCCGCTACAGCACCACTCAATGAAACGAAAGCATATGCTTTCATTTTCAAAAGCGCGCTTCTTTGGAGCAAACAACTTTTCATTTGATTCAAATTTACACACATTTTCTTCAAATTTATCTATTAGATGCTTCAAATGAATAATGTCAAAGAAGCAATAAATTATTCTGTTGCTATATATAGATGAACTATAGAAACAATTTGTAGAATATCATTAATTTAACAGTACCGTACTTTTAATTTAAACAGTTTCATTTTAAGCAATATGCTGTTCGATTAATAAATGTGTTATTGAATCAATAACAGGAAATTCAATAGCATGGAGCTATTTGATTCAACAGCACTTTTTTTCAGTGTACAAATTATGAGATTTTTTTAAAAGTAGGCCGCAACGACTGTAGGTGAAATAAAATAATAATTCAATTCTTGAATTTGTTATTTAATTGAAAAATGTTCGAATTATCCAAATATCATAAATTTTAATTCAAAAGAATTTAATTTAAGTAGAAATTAGTTTCCTTAAAGATATAATGAAACATATAATATATAAATTAACCCTGTAAAGTCAAGTGGCGATTTGGTTAAGTGCATAAAGCGCTATCCCAGCAGTTCACCTTGAGGGTTATCCTACGTAACTTGGAAGTTCGAGTCCGCATTAACCCTATTGGTGAGAACCCTTGTGTCCGTAGCCAAATCGTGTCCACCCCCCTAGCGGCTAAACTAAATGACCTAGAGAGCTCAAATTTGGTACAGGTACGTATTTTCACATGTAGATTACAAGAAAAATATAGAGAATGTGATTGGAGGTGATGGCCATAGCGTTATCAAGGAAATAACAAGTTTTTTGGTCAAAAATTCATAAAAAGTGACCACTCTCCCCCCTTAACTTCTAAACTATTCAACATGGAGGGCTAAAATTTGGAATGCTGGTGTATTTTAACGCGAATATTACAAGAAAAATATAGAGAACTTTCTATGTAATAATGGCAACAGCGTTGTCTAGAAAAAACTAAAAAATTTTTGAAAAAAAATTGTTTTGTCTCATTTTTACATTGTTTGACCTAATGAGCTGAAAATTGGTATACTAGTGTATTGTAACAATCTGACGACAAAAAATTTATTTAAAAAAGTTTATTTAAAAAAATTGAATTTTTTTAAAACTTATTATTAATAAAAAGTATGATTTTAATACTTATTTTAATACATTTTTTTAATTATTTTTTTTAATTCTACCAATTATCGATAAATGTTGCAAGTATTGTTTTAATATTTGTGTACGGAACCCGCCATTGCAGTGCGAGTACAACTCGTACTAGTCCAATTTTTTTAATTAAACCTACTTTTTTATTTTAAAAGAATGTGAAATTTGAATTATTAACAATTTTTTAAACCTTTTTAAATAATAATTTGATTTAAAAATTTTTCAAATAATTTTTGGAAACTTCTAACCTGCAGACATTATTGTATTTCCTGGAAATAACTGATTAATAATTAATACATTAAATGTACTTTCACATTATGTGCTGATTTTTTCGTTTTATAGTATAGAAATGTAAAAAAATTTATCTTTAATATTGAGTCTTTTATGATTTTCCGTGATTAACAAAAAAAATCAGTTTTGATTTTAATATTTAAGTCGTATCTTCTTTTCCATTTTATCAAATTTTGGCGATAGAGAACGAGCTAATTTTAGATTTTTTTATATTTAAAAAATAAGTTAAAAAATCAAATTTTGCTTTTTTTTAAATAAAAAGAGAGTTTAATTAAAAAAATCATCTATGGGAAGTTTCCAGGAAGTTACCAGAAAGTTTGCTTGGGAAGCTTATAACCTGCGGACATCATTGTATTTCCTAGAAATTTCCAAGAAGTTACCAAGGGTAACTTCTGAAGGTTGCCACGGGAAACTTCCTGGAAGTTTTTGTGCTATGTGGGATTTATAAAAAGTTTCAACTTTCAAAAATGTCATCTTTAAAAAACACGAAAACTTTCAAATATTAACGCAAATTGATAATAATTATACTTAATAACTAAAAAATTGCGCGATAAACCGCCCGTGTAGTTTCTCCTCATAGTGTCCATATATAAATAATTAATATTACTGCCCGCGTGGAAATGTAATAATGGGTAAAATCGAACGAACTTTGGGTGAAATATTAAACCAAAGTAAAAACGATTTTGCCCACAGTTTTCAACAATTGACATAGTATGAACAACAATTGCTTACATCTCTTTTTCCATGGTCAAAGATGAAGATTTCTTAAAACTTTACATTAGCAAAAACTTCTGAACTATTGGAAAATTATTTATATTAAAAATTGTAAAATTGATAATTTAAATACATATATGGGGCATTTCATGTCAAGTGATCAAGGTTGAGAAAAATTTTTCTCCAATCGTAGCAAAACTTCGGGCTTTTGTAGTACTCATATATAGTAATTTTTCGTGAAAATATTTTTTTACCTAGTCCAATATTTTCCGAGGGGGAGGGGGTTAAGTTTTTGTGTTTTTCAGTACAATGCTTATTTCAATAATTTTTTACTCTTAAACAATTAAACATACAAATTTGACAAAGTAAATTTTGGAAAGGTTTTTTCATGCTCTTTCGATTGGAAATAAGCATTTTGAAAAAAAAAATTTTTTGACCCAAAAAAATCAAAATTAAAAATAAATTTCAATTTTTGGGGGAGAAAGATCCATTTTTTTTTTTTTTTTCTAAACGAAAGCTGAGGTTTTTTCCTAAAAGGACATATAAATGGTAAAGTGGGACTAGAATGTTTAAACATTGAAAAAAAGAATTTTCTCCTAAACGGAGCTTAAAACCGTGTTTTGAGCGCTCCGGCGAGTAGAAAACTCTTTTTTTCAATGTTTAAACATTCTAGTTCCACTTTACCATTTATATGTCCTTTTAGGAAAAAACCTCAGCTTTCGTTTAAAAAAAAAAAAAATTGGGTCTTTCTCCCCCAAAAATTGAAATTTATTTTTAATTTTGATTTTTTTGGGTCAAAAAATTTTTTTTTTCAAAATGCTTATTTCCAATCGAAAGAGCATGAAAAAACCTTTCCAAAATTTACTTTGTCAAATTTGTATGTTTAATTGTTTAAGAGTAAAAAATTATTGAAATAAGCATTGCACCAAAAGACCCCTCAATCACTTGACGCGGAATCCCCCATATATGTATAATTTTTTCTTATTGTCGGGGACTTTCTAGCTTGTATATTATTAGAGTAATCTTCTTTATGGTCATTTCCAAAACACGTAGATGTCACTTTCTTTAAATGATCGAAGACTTTCACGTATTTCATCAACCCTAAATTTTTCTTGCCACGTAGAATGTCTACGTTGTCTAGAAGTTTTTTTACATAAATTTCTCTTGAAGGCAGGACTGCCGTGTGTGATTTCCCGTTGAGCATAACAAGCATCTGCCTAGACTAAAGATTCAGTCTCAAACTCTTTGAGCATATGTGTAAACACTGTATTCACCACACCAAGCATTTCAAAATTTCAAATGTAAATATATCTAAACTTACTTTTCTCGAAAAGTCCTGGGCGGATTATTTTGAATGAAGAAATTTTGATGTGCAACGACTTTTGATTCAAATTCAGTTCAGACGCTCCGTGAAAGTTTTTTGAGCAGTGATAAAATCTCTCTAAAATTAAAACGATTTTGAACATCAGTTTAAGGGGGGCAACCACATTAGACGGCTGAAAAATTCGATTTTTTCTATGCATAAATTGTTAGTTAAGGTGTTAAAAGATAAGCTAAAATAGTCGTGCTGTGTAGCTCAAAAAAATATTGATCGATTTCAAAACGAAAAATAGGAAATTATTTGTTATTAAATTTATATTATTAAGTGAACTAAACTTCAAAAGAAAACAATTTTATTACTTTTTTTTAAATAAAAAAGGTGCAAAAAAATTTACAAAAAATCAACAATTGAATAAATTTTACAAATTGAAATTCCTTAATTTTTGCACACTTGCTAAAATCGAACCAATGAATAGAAAATTAATTAATGTTTATAAATAGATCTTCATTGCGTATATTAAATAAAGTATATAATTGTTGTTAAATTTTTTAAACTTATTTTTTAACGTCGTTTATCTTTTCTTCAATTATTTTTTTTGTTTTTTTCTTTCCATTTAATCGTCAGAATCTTCTTCACTTGTTAAAATATCTGATTCCGGGATTTTATTTCTCTTTTGAAGTTTATTTTGTTTTTTTCTTCCATTTAGTCGTCAGAATCTTCTTCATTAGTTGAAATGTCTTCTTCCGAGGTTTCAGTTCTTTTGGGCGTTTATTTCTGTTTTTCTTTCCATTTCGTCGACAAAATCATCTTCATTTATTGAACTGTCTATTTCCGTGGTTTTAGTTGTGTTTGAAGATTTAATATTAGTTTTTGTTTCAGGTATTTTTTGCAACAATTATGTTTTATATTGATGAAAATAACTATACACTTGCAATGAGTTTTGAACTTACAGTAAACAGCTTCTCTTGTATCGTTTGAAATTCCCTTTTTCTTCCCTTTTCCTAAGGCTGTCATATTTGATAATTTTTCTCTTCCCACTAGTTCCATGAGTAATCTTTGCGTTAATTCATTAGGATTATTTCGAAACCGCTTGATTGCAAACAATTTGGACGCCTAAATATATACATGGAACTCTTTGCACAATTGGGTCATGTCCTTTTTTAAAATTAAATTATTCTAAAAATTAAAATTTTGTATAAACACATAAAGTATTCAAGTTAAAGAAGATTAAAGTAAATGTTGAGAAGAAAAACTTTTGAAACAGAACGTTTAAAATTTATATACAACAAATTCTTCTAGAGAAATTGAAATTTTAAATATAAATTTTTTTTTGGATAAATACGAATAAACTGACTGTGATACAATAGAGTGTGATAAATACAATAGAGTTTAAATTTGTGGTTTCATTGATCCTGTCATAATTGCATTGACTGCGAGAAAGTTCTGTTACTCGTTCCAATACTTTTAATGTATCTTGAGTTACAACTGTATAAAATAATTTCAAATGCGAATTAAATAATTAATTTAAAATAAGTGTAACGATCAAAAGTCGTAAAAAAAATATTTTAAGTTATTTTAAAAGCATAAGAAAAAATCAATATTTGATTATATGAAAGATTTTTTGAGTTATTTCAATCATATGTAACTTTACCTAATCCATCAAATATATTTATTACGTTTGAAGAAATACTTCTGGACTCTTGGACATTGATTGATTCTTGAATTTCTTCATCTGTACTATTTGCATCGTTTTCGTCATTCATTTCCTTATATTCGATACATTTAATACTTTCCAATTTATCTTCCTCATTCCTTTTCTCTTCGAGTTCATTCTCTCTAGATGGATTTTCCTCATCACTTTCCTTCCTCTCTGTATCTTCTTTTCCTTTCTTTTCTATATTTTCGTCTACATTTATTTGAGGTTTAATTTTTTCCCTCTGTTTTCTCATTTTCTTTAATTTTCTTAATATCGTCCAATTCTATGTCCTCTTTTCGTTAATTCTTTCTAGCATCTTTCTTTTCTATTGTTTCGTTATGTTTAATTATTTCAATTTTTATGCTTTTTTCTTCCTTAATTGTTCCTGCTTTACTAGTTTTTTCAAATAATAGTTAATTTTCCTAGTTTCCTTATTGTGATTTCCCTTCTCTTTTTCATTGTTCCGTCTTCTATAAGCTTCACTGGTTCCTTTTTCAATACATTCTTCTTTCTCAATTGTCTTCGTTTCTTTTTTTTCATTATCTGAATCTTCGTTTTCTTTTTCTTATTTATTTCAGTATCGTTTTCGGTTTATCACTTTCGTTTTCAGATTCATTTTCAGTTTCAGTTTCCATGACCTCAATTTTTTTCGTCTGTCTTTTTTAAATATCTTCCTTATCTATTTTATTCTTCCTAGCAATAGCTGTTTCATTCATTTTATTTGCCGTATCCCAGGCAGAAAAGTTGGACGTCTGCCAGCACTAACGACCGGCATGGTACCGAATCGGTTGTAAAGTCGGACTTATGCCGGTATCGGCAAAAAGATACCGGGCCGGATATGAAATAAATACCTGCCCAGTACCGGCTCGGTGGTAAATGTGGATTTGTACCGGTACTGGTAGTGTGTACCGGGCCGGTTGATTAAAAATATCTGGCCCAGAACCGGCTCGGTACTATAATTTACTTCTGTTTTTATACCGCCGAAGGAGATTTGCCGATGATAATATTTTTACCTGACCAGCACCGTCATATTACCAGCAAGGTACTGTAATTTCGCTCTGTTAAATACCGCCGAAGGAGATTTGCCGGTGATAATATTTTTACCGGCCCAGCACCGGCGTACCACCGGCCCGGTTCCTTGACTCTTGTTACACTTTATACGAACGTTTAGCATTTACATACCATGAGCAGGTTTAAATCAGTGGATGTGGTAGTGCGCTTGGAGTCTCAGGGTCCAGATTTCCAATCCCCGTAACATCAGATTTTCTTTTTCAGATTTTCAATAATTATATTTGTTATGTTACAGAATTTTCTTAATTGTTTATAGTCCAGTCGTCCTGTGAAAAAAGTGGTCATTTTTTGCCAAAATTGATACCTGAAGTCTGATTGTAGATTCATAAAGTGTGGGGTGGTAGTATAAAGATGTATATGTTTCCCACTCGAGATTTTTTATGCTGCGCATTATAAACAATTTTGAAGGTGCCAAAAAACAGTTTTTTGATGACCGTTCTTTCCCATCAAATTATAGGGGAAAAAGTTGTAAATGAAAGTTATAGAACTCGAAAATACCTTTAAAATGATGGGTCATATGTTAAAATTGGTCCATTTATTTACTTGCAAATGAATTGAAACCACTAAAAATGGCACTTTCTTATTTGTTTAATAACTTGAACAAAAGTTAACAAATTCTTTCGGTATTCTCCAAAAATGTACCTCTCAAGACCCTCAAGATGTGTGCCAAATTTGAATACGATTCGATAAATAGTTTATGAAAAATTCCATTTGTTAACTAAAAACATGATTTTTTAAAATGGAATTTCTACATTTTTGGCCGGATGAAAATTAATTTTATTTATTGGGTTCTCTTCATGAAATGCCAATCTATCAATCACAATTTGCAGCGAATTGAATTTTTACAAGAAAACTGGTTTTTGGGGGGAAGACATTTTTGGCTTATAAATAAATGAACACTACATCAACAATTTTTATATTAACAATTTGGCATAAACGCCATTTGATTACTTATTCTTTCCTGCAAATTTTGCAAAAAAATTTTTTGATCTAGGTCAATAGGGGGGGAAGATAATTTTTTTTTTCAAAAAATTCCTGAGCCTTTAATTATTAATATTTTTTATTTTTTTATTATATTTGTTTAGTTGATTAGTCATACTAATTATAAAAAAATCAATCTAAACATCTATGCACTTCTTGTTCGTAAAAATATTATTCAAAAGTATGCAACGTTTGAGCAGCCTAGCTGCTCTAGGATGCATAGTGGAGGACATCATCAGTCGCTCGCGTTAAAGTTAAATTCAAACTTTCAAATTCGTAAAAGTTGTCATAACATTTAAACAAATTGATGAATTTTGATCATTTTTTTTAAACTGGGCTAAAATTTTCTCAGGAATTCAAATTTTCTATTTGTTTTTTTTTAAATTTATAAATAATGTCAAAATATTAAACTACTACTACTACTACTACTACTACTTGCATGTTAACCTTTAATTTCGTTCCCGCTAGTAGATTTTTTAAAATGAATAAACTTAAAAATTAGCTCGTTCTCCAACGCCAAATTTTAATAATGTCTAAAAGAAGATCTAAATTAAATTTTGCAAAAAGAATTGGATTTTTTCATTAACCGCCAAAGGAGATATAATAGTTTAAAAATGACGAAAATCTTTAAAAATGCAATATTTAAGGTACATTTTTTCCTATTTCTACCATATAGAATTAAAATGTCAGCATACCGAATAAAAGTACATTAAAATTACTCAATATTGAGTAATTACTATTTTCAAAATATTAAAAAACTTTTGAAAAAATTGTGATTGAAATATGCCAAATTTCTCTATTTGACATGAGTCCTTAAAAAGCAGTTTTCACATAATATTTTTGACTTTTTTACAAAAAAATCAATTAATATAAGTTAAATAGAAAAGTGTGTACTAATTATATTTAAAACCGGTACCTGGCCAATAGATCGCCGGCACTTACAAAACTGATTCACTCCACCATTACCAAAAAATGTTCTATCTACAAAATTCCTTTTTAGCTAAAAAAACAATTTTTTTCAGTACCGGGCCAGTACCTAACCGGTAGTAAACCGGAACTAAATGCTAAATGATACCGTAGGTATCATCCGGCAATTTACCGGCACCAAGCCGGTGAAAATGACGGTATTATGCCGGTACTGGGCCAGTTACCTGCCGGTAACTAATTAACTAAAGCAATTTACCGGCACCAAGCCGGTGAAAATGACGGTCTTATGCCGGTACCGCCCCGGAACTTAAAATCCGCCGATGGTACCGGGCCGGAATCACGCCGGTCGTCAATTTCTACATGGGATCTTTTTTTTCTACAATTCTCTTTAATTCTATTTCTTCATTATCTTGATTTTTTGCTATCTTTCTTTCTTTTTAATCCAGTTTCACATCCTTTATAAACAGTTTCTTTCTTTTTCTTTTCTTGCCTTTCGTTT
The DNA here is from genome assembly GCA_032872475.1 of Leptopilina myrica (nomen nudum). Lineage (NCBI taxonomy): Eukaryota > Metazoa > Arthropoda > Insecta > Hymenoptera > Figitidae > Leptopilina > Leptopilina myrica (nomen nudum). Next base: position 11,767,876 of record CM065462.1, on the reverse strand, counting down.
TCATTCTTCTTTTTCATAGGTTCTGTATTCTTTTTTTCATTTTCATTTATATTTTCAATATTCTTATTTATTTTTCTTTTTGTTATTTCTTGATCATCGTTGACTTTTACCTTACTTCTTGTCGTTTCCAAATTTTTGTCTTTTTTTCAATCTCATTAATGTTTAAGTCGGCTTGTTGATCTTTTTTTTTCATCTAAAAAAATGCGTTTAATAAATTAATGGATTCTAAACATTTACAGGAAATTTTTTTTTTAATTCTAAAAAATTATTAATCAATTCAAAAAGAAATGAACAGATTAAACATTGAATTTATTTCTAATTTTAAATAATTAGTTTAATTACTTTGAGCAATCCTAGGAAGTGAAATTTTATGGATATAAACTTTTACAAAGTTTTTTTAGTTTGCATCCTCATATTTATTTTTTATTTTTTAGCGCAGCTTTATTGACATTTGACTTTTCTTTAATAGTCATATTTTTTTTCTTTTTCGGATTTTTGAATCATTTAAATTTCTCCTTCGACAGATACATCAATTTTCTGAAGTCGTTGTCCTCGCTCGGAAGACATTTCACTTGTTTATTTACACTTATGTAAATTTATTAAATAGAATCTCCATTGATAATATACATATTAAAAAAAATTTTAATTTATATAAATACATATGTATGGGTTATGCATTTATGTGTGAATATACATGTGTATGTAAAAAATAAATTTTTTTTCTTTTCTTTTTAAAAATTATTTATGTTTGTTTTGAAATATTAAGATTGAATTATTTTAAATATTGATATTTTTATTTTTACCTATTCGTAGTTATGTAATTTTTAAATATGAATTTTCTAATCATAAAATAAAAATATTTCTACTTACATATATACACTAAAAAAAATGCTATTGAATCTATAGCACACATATTCACATACGTTTAAAAGCAGATGTGATCAACTTAATGCTAAATGTAGTTCATTTTATAGCATCGCTATTGAATTAAAGAAGCATTTTTTTATTTTAAAAAAAGTGCTATAAAATAAACTACATATCACATCAAGTTAATAACATCTGCTTTTAAACATATGTGAATATTCAATAGCATTTTTTCTCAGTGTATATTCCCTATATTTTGTAAGTCTGAAAATATTGAGTTTAGGAAAAAGTTGTCAATGAATAAAAGTTTTAGTTTTATTTAACCCATTTAGTCCCAAATGTCCCTACTTCTTTGTACAAGTTTGAGCTTTCCGTTCTACGAGTTACGAATTTGGAAAAAATCGGGACATAGGTTTTTTTTAGATTTGAGTGTCCTCTTTTAGAATCTGAAAGAAAATTTCAATTTCAATTTAATCATAAAAAGTTGTAATTGTTTAAACAAAAAAAAGCAGTTTTTTAAAGTGTTTTTTGTCATTAAAATTAGATTATTTACTCGAATTCGGTTGGGAAAAATCCGGGACAAGAAAATATCGCGTCCAAAATGTTGGGACTATCAAATAGGCATAATGCCGAAATTTTTTTTTCTAATTTCAAAATGGCGCCTCCAAAATGGCCACCAAAATATTGAAATTTGGAAAAATAATGTTAAAAAATGTTAACATTATTTTTTTAACTTTTATGCTTTATTTAAATAAAAAAGTGTTGTTTCAACAAAAAATATTGTTATCTGATAAATAAATAATCTAATTTTAATGACAAAAAACACTTAAAAAACTGCTTTTTTTGTTTAAACAATTACAACTTTTCATGATTAAATTGAAATTTTCTTTCAGATTCTAAAAGAGGACACTCAAATCTAAAAAACCTGTGTCCCGGTTTTTTTCCAAATTCGTAACTCGTAGAACGGAAAGCGCAAACTTGTACAAAGAAATACGGACATTTGGGACTAAATGGGTTAAGAAATAATTAATAATAAAAATAAATAATAATAATAATAAATAATTTAATAAAATAAATATTTTACTTTTAAAAAATGTAATAAATTTTTTTTTAATAAACAAATTAATTTGTTTTAACTGTAGGTTATATTATATTAATATAAACTTGACAAGAGTCCCTGAAGAATACTTTTTTGGATTAAGCATAACCATTCTACATAAGTTTCTAAATATTAACCTAATTCGTCTTACAGCTGCCTTTATTAGGAGTACTCGCATTCGCCTGGACCACCTGATAATTAGGTTTTCTCGACAGAGGAGAGGGAAACTGTAGAAAACTTCTCTTGAGTACAACCGGTTTTATTGACAGTCAAGTTCTAATGGTGTGTACCGGACAATAGTCAATATTTTCGGACTTATAAGCTACTGAATATAGGTCTACAATTGAGGCTCCCAATTCAAGAACCGGTTGGACGCTCGGACGACACGCGCTAGTACCAGTCAGGTAGCAGTGAGTGGCCCAGAGGAGCTCACTGCACACTGACTGGCAGTTGCGCGTGTCGTCCGAGCGTCCGACCGGTTCTTGAATTGAGACCAGGGCCCCCAAGCCACAATGTATTGTATAGAAACGTTGAGTTTCGGAACCCGTCTACCGTCGCGCTACTGTCGCATCTCTATACACACAAAGCTTATGTACGTATTGATGACGTATCATACTGCTATGACGTGTCATGCAGGACACTTCGTTCTAACCTATAAAGTTTTTTTCTACATTTTTGTGAATTTTGTTAGAATTTTTTATTGTGCCCTTCAAGGCTGTGAACTGGAAAATGTTATTGGCCCTTCAAGGCTTTAAACTGATAATTAATAACAACAATCGGCCATTCAAGGCTGCGGACTACAAAATAAAAACCATCATCGGCCCTTTATGGCTTTAAACTGAAAATTGAAAACAACAATCGGCCGTTCACGGCTGCGAACTACAAATTGGAAACCATAATCGGCCCTTCAAGGCTTTAAACTGAAAATTAAAAACAACAATCGGCTATTCAAGGCTGCAAACTATAAATTGGAAACCATCATCGGCCTTTCAAGGCTGGAAACAACCAATTTCACTCTACTATGAATCAAGTAACTTCTCAACAAGAAAATATTCATGTTATGTACTCATATTCTGATAAAGAATATATTTGCTGAAGTTATGTGATTTTGCAGGCCTTGAGAAAAGTAATGAAACTACCATTGAAATGGAGGTAGTGATAACACCATCTCGTGGGTCAATTTGCGAAGTTGAGATGGACTGTCCTCAATTTATGTAAGGTATCCAACTTACATCTCAGGCTGGTGAAATGGATGTCGAACTAGAGGTAGAGAATAAGAAGGCATCTCAGGCTAGTGAAATGGAGGTTGAATTGGAGACAGGAAATACGAAGTCATCTGAAAAAAACTTTCAGCAATGAGTTGGAGCCATCTCTTTTTATGAAAACTGTGAAAAAACAGCTTCTTGGACTCATATTGTGGATGCTTATAATATTGACAAAAGTCATGATCAATTTCGATTACTAAAAAAAGTTTCAATTAAACATGTTATTCCGGAAAAAATTTCAAAAATGCGTGTAAAATATTGTGCTCAAGTTTTTAGTCACACTTTTTCTTCTGTTTTATTTCATATGAGTAGTAATTTGGCTGAAAGTAAAAATTATAAAATGGTGCAAAAAGGAGAAGATACTGCTTATTTATGTCTGTTTATGGATAAGTTGTTCGATAGTGTGAATTGTAGCGGAAATAAAAAAGGTATGGGAGATTCGATTTATAAAAGTCTAATTTCTACGGATGGTGTGTCTGCCCATGAAGATTTGTGGAATAAAGCAATCAGTGTTTTTCATTCTATGACATATGTCAAGTCTAAAAAATGTGATAGAGAAAGAACACCTGTTATTGGTAACTGGATTTTAACTCTGAATGGTTTTAAATTATTAAGAAGAAAAATGTTTGAATTAGGATTCACTCAGTTTGCTGGACGTCTTTTTAACCAAGATCCCGTAGAAAACTTTTTCTCGCAAATAAAACAACACGGCAGGTGAAACGTAAAACCGAATTGCATATCTTTTAAAGATTATTATAAAACTTTGTTATTAAATTCTTTATCGGACAATCATTTTAAACAAATAGGAGGAACAAACTGCGAGGCAGATTCTACATCAGGTTTTCTAATAGATGTGCAAAGTTTACTAACTAACAATGAAGAGCAGACAACTTATTTATGCCATATTGCTACAGTTATCAATAACATTTGTAATTATTATTTTCCAAAAGTTTCGCATTTGTATGAATTTTCATTTCAATTGAAAAAATTTTTGCTTGAGAGGATTCATTTTGATTTCGAAGAATGTGAGCATACTGAAAAATTAAAAAATTTTATTGTAGACAATTTTTTTGATAGTTTGGCTCGTTCATACTTTTCTCATTTATTAAAATTAATGAAAGGTTCTGTAAATATTCCGAATGAAGCTGATGATCTACAACTTATTGTATATAAAGCAAGCATGCGTTATAAGAGAAAAAAATTAAAATAATTTATTTTTATCATTTAGGCGAAAACATTAGATTAAAATTTATATAATTTCTTATACAATATTTTCTACATTTTAAGAATTTTTAAGTTTAAGATTAATGTTTAAAACTGTTTTTAATGATTTTAAAAATGAATAAATATTTATTCTGTAGTAAATATTTTTTTAAATCATTTATTGACCTTATAGAAATAAATAAAATGTTTAATCTTGTACCAAATTTTGAATATTAAAGTATTATATTTCTAATAAATATAAAATTACTCATTATGGATAAAAGAAATAGCAAAATATAATAAAAATTATAGTAATAAATATTGTAAAAATAGTTTTCAGAATTTAAATTGATCTATGAAAATAATAGAAGCATTTCAAAAATGAATGACACGTCATAGCAGTATGATACGTCATCAACACGTACATAAGCTTTGTGTGTATAGAGGTGCGACAGTAGACGGGTTCCGAAACTCAACGTTTCTATACAATACATTGTGGCTTGGGGGCCCTGCTTACAGTCGAGAAAATACAAGAATTGCTTTCATTAAAAGCCCATAAATAGTTAGTAATTGCTCTTATCTATTCAAAATAAGCTTGCAAGAGGCATTTAGAGGTCGCAGAATAAGAATCATAAGTTAGATTCCTAAAATTCAAAACGGCGGATCCAATATGGCGGCAAAAATGTTAAATTATCTCCGATTTGCTTTAAATTTGTTTGTCAGGGGTTTTTGGGGTCGCTGATTAAGAATCTCACGTTAGATTTACAAAATTCAAAATGGCGGATTCAATATAGCGGAATAAAATTTAAAAATATCCTCCGATTTGCTTTAAATTTGTTCCTCGGGGGTTTTTGGGGTCGCTGATTAAGAATCTCACGTTAGATTTACAAAATTCAAAATGGCGGATTCAATATAGCGGAATAAAATTTAAAAATATCCTCCGATTTGCTTTAAATTTGTTCCTCGGGGGTTTTTGGGGTCGCTGATTAAGAATCTCACATTAGATTTACAAAATTCAAGATGGCGGATTCAATATGGCGGAATAAAAATTTAAAAATATCCTCCGTTTTGCTTTAAATTTGCTTTTCGGGGGTTTTTTGGGTCGCTGAATAAGAATCTAACGTTAGATTTACAAAATTCAAAATGGCGGATCCAATATCTGTTGACAATCCCTGTTCGTTTGGCTTTCGTAACAGTATATTTCAAAATGTCAAAAGCCACTGTTCATTCCGATAGGTGTTTTAATCCTTTTAAATTACCAGCCTCTAACAAACATCGCGGAAAAAGTTTACGTCCTATTTCAAAGATTGTTCGAGAAAAGTTACCTGATGCTCCAATTAATACGAAGATATGTTCTAATTGTAGACTTCAACTGTCTAAGCAAAAATCTAATCCAAAATCAAAACGTATTGAAATGTCTAACAGTTGTGTAGAAGACTCTGATGATACAGAGCTTGCTGGTTGTAGTAGTACAGATTCCGATGATGATGATGATGTGAATTCCATCAAACCATCTAGACTTGACGAACTAGAAGATTTATTAGGCAGCTTGAAACAAAAGTTTAAAAATTTGGATATTAATGATCCCATGCGAATAACCATTCTTACTGTAGCTCCTCTATCCTGGTCAATTCGCAAAATTGCTAAGGAATTTGGAACCTCACGACGATTAGCTAAAAAGGCCAGAAATTTGAGAATTAGTAGTGGTGTTTTAGCTTTAACAACTTCTAAAGATGGGAGAAAGTTACCTGAAAATACAGTGAAAAAAGTTATTGATTTTTATAATAATGATATGTACAGCAGAATTATGCCAGGTAAAAAAGATACAGTTTCGCTAAAGGTTGATGGAAAAAGAACTTTAATTCAAAAACGATTGTTATTAGCTAATTTAAAGGAGTTACATCAAGAATACAAACAAGTAAATTCAGAACACTCAATTAGTTTCAGTGCCTTTGCAAAACTGCGTCCGAAAAATTGTGTATTTGCTGGAGGTTCTGGTACACACTCGGTATGTGTGTGTGTAACTTACGAAAACTGTAAATTAATGCTCGATGCAATTAATATACAGGACATAACAAAAACTTTGGAGCATCCTATAGAGAATTGCAATGATTGTCTACAATTGATTACGTGTAAATCTCCTACTTCTTTATGCCAATTAGGAAAATGTGACAATTGCCCTAATATTGACCATTTCTCAGAAATAATGACAAAAATTTTAAATGATGCATGCATCGAAAATATTTTGTATAGTTCGTGGGTTTCGACTGACAGATCAAATTTAGTAGTTCAAAAACATTCCAGTTCTGAATTTGTTGAAGATCTAAGCAAAAAGCTTTATAAATTGAAACCCCATTCATTTATAGCTAAGCAGCAGTGAATGTTTCTTGACGATATTAAGAAAAATCTAAAAGAAGGAGAAGTACTGGTGTTATTGGATTTTTCAGAAAATTATGCGTACGTTATCTAAAATACAGCTCAAGCATTTCACTTTAATAACGATCAGTGTACAGTAATGCCAGTAGTTTATTACTATAAAGAAGGTGATGATACAAAGCATGAAAGTCTTGTGTTTTTGTCAGATTGTTTAAAGCACGACATGGTAGCTGTTCACGTTGTTCAAAATTTATTAGTAAAGGAAATAAAGAAAGTAACTAAAGTAAAACAAATAATTTATTTCTCTGACGGTGCGAAACAGCACTTCAAAAATCGCTTCCAAATTTCCAATTTATTGAAACATGAAGAAGACTTCGGAATTCCAGCAGACTGGCATTTTCACGCTACGGCTCATGGGAACAATTCTTATGACGGAATAGGAGCCATTCTCAAGCGTGAAGAGCAAAAAATTATTGAAATAAGCATTGTACTGAAAATCCCAAAAATTTAACCCCCTCCCCCTCGGAAAATATTGGTATTGGTTTCATGTGATTTCAATCGTTTCTTAATGTCGTCCGCCATATTGGATCCGCTATTTTGAATTATTAAAAACAAGCTTCAGATTCGTATTCAGCGACCTCAAAAACCCTTAAATAGTCAGTTTCGTCGAAATCTTGTGCAGCCATTTCTCAAACTAATAATTTGTTTATATAATTTGTTTATAACAATATTAACATTTTTTATTACCATTCTAGTGAGTATAAACTTATTATTTATGTTTAACTACATCTCTGAATGTCAATTTTAAGTGAAATTCAAATTAGGACACTAAATGTCTATCAAATAGGTTAGAAAATAATGTTCGTGTACATTGTCGTTAAATAAATAAATAAACAATTAGTTCAAAAAAATTATTAGCAGACGTATTGTAAACTGCAGGAACTCAAGATTCTTTTAACAAAAATTATAAATAAGGATGGAGATTAATGAAAAGTAGTAATTTTAAATGATATTTTACAATGTTGTGGTATTGTTTGTAATGATATCACATTATTTTTGACGTTAGAATTTTAAAGTTTCTGAAAGAGTAAAATTCATTCAATTTTGTACGCGTAATATATCTATATATATGGGGGATTTCGCGTCAAGTGATCTTTTGGTGCAATGTACAAAAGCCCCTAGTTCTGCTACAATTGGAGAAAAATTTTTCTCCACCTTGATCACTTGACATGAAATGCCCCATATATATATGGGACATTCCACGTCAACCGGGACAAGACTCTGTCCAAAAATCTATTGCACCGATTTTAATGGTTGAGGGCTTAAAACCTTCGTCCGCCATATTGAATCCGCCATTTTTAATTTTGAAAAACTGACACCGGATTTGTAATCAGCGACCTCAAAAACCCCCGAGTAACGATTTTCAAGCGATTTCGATCAATTTTTAAAAATTCGTCTGCCATATTGGATCCGCCATTTTGAATTTTGAAAAACTGACACCGAATTCGTAATCAGCGACCTCAAAAACCCCCAAGTAACGATTTTCAAGCGATTTCGATCAATTTTTAAAAATTCGTCCGCCAAATTGGATCCGCCATTATGAATTTTGAAAACTGACACTACATTCGTAATCAGCGACCTCAAAAACCCCCGAGTAACGATTTTCAAGCGATTTCGATGAATTTTTAAAAAATTCATCCGCCATATTGGATCCGCCATTTTGAATTTTGAAAAACTGACACCGGATTCGTAATCAGCGACCTCAAAAACCCCCGAGTAACGATTTTCAAGCGATTTCGATGAATTTTTAACATTCGTCCGACATATTGGATCCGCCATTTTGAATTTTCGTTTCTTTTTTACTTTTTTGGTTTTTCTTCATTTAGAGGCATGCAGTCATTAAAAGTACCCCCTTAGAAGCTATTTGTGCTTTTTTTTACTTTAAATAAACATTTAAGTTTGGAAGTTGTGTTTTTCATTCACATAATGCGCCATTTTGAAAGCGCCATGTTGAATTTTCAAAAGTACCACATTGTATTTGATAGAGGGCATAAAGACGAAGATTTTAAGCCATCAACCATTAAAATCGGTGCAATAGATTTTTGGACAGAGTCTTGTCCCGGTTGACGTGGATTGTCCCCTATATATATTTAGTTATATATAGTTATATATACTATATATACTTTTTAATCTATAGGTAAAAAAATAGGTCAAATTAAACATAGATTTTAACGTAATGTGAGGCAGTTATTTATCCTCTTTTTAATCTATAGGTCAAAAAATAGGTCAATTTGACATAGGTTTTAAAGTAATGTGAGGCCGTCATTTATCCTCTTTTTGACTTATAGGTAAAAAAATAGGTCAAATTAGACATAGATTTTAACGTAATGTGAGGCCGTTATTTATCCTCTTTTTGACCTATAGGTAAAAAAATAGGTCAAATTAGACATAGATTTTAACGTAATGTGAGGCCGTTATTTATCCTCTTTTTGACCTATAGGTAAAAAATAGGTCAATTTTGACATAGATTTTAATGTAATGTGAGGCCGTCATTTATCCTCTTTTTGACCTATAGGTAAAAAAAATAGGTCAATTTTGACATAAGTTTTGACGGCCCCTTTGGGATAGGGCGCCCTTAGAAATCCTGACTCTGCGGCGGCGGCGGCGTTGAAATGTTTTTATATAATAGGGAGATATATATATGCTCGGCGGACAGGTAGAGAGTACCGATAGCGCACCCATTGCCGCGCATCATGTGGGTTCTCTAACCTCACGCTACACCTCTTGAAGGCTCAGCGATCTATAATACTTAGTTGCTCGTACGATTTCTTCGGTTCGCCGTCGACCGGACTCGGGGCTTGCTCCGAGGCAGATCGACAGCAACTCTCTCTTCTCTTTCTCCTTTTACCTTTATGATCTAACGTCGAGGTTGAAGTACGACTCTCCCTAGGAATGAGATCTTCCTTTCTTACCTGGTGCAAGCCGACGGTATCTCAGGTACAGCTGAAGCTGCTTGCTTGTACTTCCTAGAAGGAGTTGTACTCAAGACTCAGGCACAACTGGGCAGTAGTGACACCCTTCGCCTCTTCGTTTCTCTCTCTCTTTTCACCTGTCATTGCTCTTGGTCTAAGCACCATTACTATTTATCGTGTCGGGCATGAATACCGTGAGAATCTCGGTATTTAGTTTTTTCGATTTTGCTAAATCAACCTTGCGTGCACGACCCCTAGTTATCGTCCGTACCGATATTTAGGGGTAGTTACTAGAGCCTTCCCTCGCGTATAATGAGCGTCGGTCTCGGGTAGAAATCGTCGTTTATTGGGAAGTAACTTTATTTAATTTTACAGCGTGGCCACAGGGGAGTATATCGAGCTTTTCAATCGCCAGGACAGCGGCGCAGACTCTCTCTCTCTCTCTCTCTCTCTCTCTCTCTCTCTCTCTAACGCTTGCTTATCTTTCCTCTCTCTTTCTCGCAAGCTACATCTTTTTGTTCTTATTTTTTAAATCTTTTATTCTTTTACTTCTTTTATTCTCTATTTCTTTTAATTCTATTTTAGTTAATTTAGTTATTTTTGAGTTGTTATTAGTTAGATTAGGTTTTAATTTATTGCTTCCTCATACTGAGGAAGTATTGTAATACCAAAATTTTTCTGGTTCGATTTTTTAACATATCTTTATGTTATTTGACATCAGGAGTTCAAAAATGACATTTTTACAAAATGTCATTCCGTATGTGTGTGTGTAAACATCTATCTTTGAGATAGATTATTAAAGTATAACTATTTATTTTTTTGATTTTTAATATTTCAAAAAAATGTTTTTTTCCCACAACTTTAAAAAAATGCTAGGACACCTATAAATGTTTTTCTCTAATTTTTTAGAGTTTTTTTAGACGCATCTTTTGAGCCCAGAATGAACATTTTTCGTTTATATTCGCCAGAGATATTAAATTTTTAAAAATCAAAAATTTTAGAAAATAAGACTTTTTTGAGAATTTTGTTGAAAAATGTAGAAATAACATTAAAATCATAGTTACCAACTTGTAGAGCATTAAAAAACCCTTCGATTGACCTATTTTTGAAGCTATTTTTGATAATATAAATGAAAAAATTATGTTTATCAAAGTACAACACTATTTTCAGCATTATAAAAATGCATTAAAAATAGTATTCATGTATAATCGCATCGGTACATAGTATTTAACAAGTACAGAATTGTTATATTATAGCAAATAGACGCTAGTTCGTTACATAGCACAAAGTGTACTGTAACATTTCAGATTTCATTAGGATTTGTGACCATAAAATCGTTAAGTCTAATGAAACAAGAGATGACAAGAGAGAATTAGAGAGTATGAGTGAGACCGAGAGAGAATGAGATAGATTGAGAGAGAATAAGAGAGAATGAGCGAGTATAAGAGAGACCGAGAGTTATGTTAAACCAATCTGTTAACATTTTTTAAAGTTGTTGAAACCTTTATAATTGTATAATGTGTTAGAATTTTTGGTATTGAATACTTTTAAACTTATATAATGAATTATTATTTCTTATTTTGAATTATTTTATGACTAACACCATTTTTTATCTAATTCTTTATATCTCTTAACATTTCCAGACTTGAAATTGATTTTTTCTCGAATTTCGTAAGAAATAATCAACTGTTCCTATTTACCCCTAAATTTTAGCAAAGTTGAAAAATTTAGGGGTAATTAGGAACAGTGGATTATTACGATTCAATGATAACCATATTTTTTACTACTCCATAAATTTGTTCTACGGAAGTGAAATAACAACCTAAAACACAAAAAAAACCGAAAGTATTCCGATTTAAAAGAAAAAACTTATGTTTTTGGTGAAACATAGCAAATCTGTTCCGATTTACCCCAACTGACCCTATATAGTTATTATTATATAACTATTTATAAATAAATGTATTGTTACGTCAAAACAAGAAACCTTTTTAAATATACCTAACGTTCCTCGTTTTAAATTAGTTTCAGAAATTGAATCTAATTTGGGATGAGGATAAGTCAATGAGCCTACTAAATGCTGTGAGAGAATATTTTATTTAAAAACCAACCAAGAAAGAAAAGAATTGACAATAATACAAAATACAATGAGTATATTTAACAATGAAAAATCTTACTTTAGGAATAACGATTATTGTAAGTGTTGAAGCTGGTGATTGTTATCTTGATTTGCAATCTGAAGTGGTATAGTAGAGTAGACACAAAGGAGCCTGTGGTTGGTGTCCTTAATGGTTGTATATTAGCCTTATGTTTACACTAATGGGATTTAGTGTATTGTACTCTTAGGGATTTTACCTTTCTCCCAGACTGTCGCCTCCAAAACAAATTTCGATGCTTCGAAATTTAATAAATTGTTTCAATATTAAATTTGGACTTATTTCCAAATTATCTCTTCTTAAAATATACACTTGGTAATATTGTGTATTTATAAATTGTTGTCCGAAAATTGTCTCAAAAATATACTTGGGGATGTAGTTTAGTTAACTTCTAAACTGTAAACTGGGATTGCACTTCTAATCGGTATGGATGCTTACTTGTTGATTTCCAAAAAAATACTCTCTGATCTAACGATGATGCTTCCCCTTTTTATATCGAAATCTTCTAATGGAACATCATGCACGAAGAAATTACACGTGCCGAAACTCGTCTAGTGCAGGTAGATGCAGCGTGACGTCACCGGGCCACCTTCGACGGGACTCGATAAGACGTTTAGCACAGGGGTCTGGTATAGATGTTTCTCTATAGTTTCTACGGGATTTGATAAGACTCTCAGGACCTGGGTTGGTATCATGTCTTTCTCTCTTCTTCCTGATGTGTGGTCTAGTAAAGGTTTGCCGTATTGATGCGTAATCGTTATTCCTTTTACATAACTTTAAAATATAAACTTCTCTTTCTTGGATTTGATATAACGTATCATGTTGTTTCAAATACATAGAAAATATAAAATAAGAAATACCATACAAATAGAAAATGTACTGGATATAATGCAATAATATATGACATACAAATAAATCACACATACACATACAAGTAAATATAAAAATTGTATAGTTAAATCAAGAATATTAATAAGAATTACACATATAATTTAGGAATATTAATAACAAAATACATAATAAAATCAAGAATATTTGTTAGGAAATATTTAAGTATTTAAAGAATATTAATAAGAAGTTACGGACGTAACAGTATTTAACAAAAATTATCAAAATTAATTTATTATTATTCCCACATAGCACAAAAACTTCCAGGAAACTTTCAAGAAGTTTTCCGTGGAAACATTCGGAAGTTACCCTTGGTAACTTCCTGGAAATTTGCAGGAAATACAATAATGTCCGCAGGTTAGAAGCTTCCCACGGAAACTTCCTGGAAGCTTCCCATAGAAACTTCCTGGAAACTTCCTGCAAGTTACCAGGAAGTTTCCAAAAATTATATAAATTTTTTTTAGTACAATTATTATTTAAAGAAGGGACTCGAATGACCATAGGCCTCAAAAGTGTGCCGCTGGGATAGCTTTTGCAAAGCTAAACTTTTTGTAAATTATGTTGAATAATCTAAAATTTTTTCTTAAAATTAAGATAATTTGAGTTTCCCTTAACCGATTATTTTCGTTTATGTCTTTTTAAGGGTAAAAAACTCAAATGTGCTTATGAACTAAAATATTTACTGCAATTTATGATTAACTTTTTTTTGAACAAGTTTCCCCTAAAAAAGGATAAAGACCTTTGCAAATAAAGTAACTTTGTAATTTCTTATATGTATAGGAATAAATTAACTAAGTTTGGAGACTATAAATAACACTGGTCGACACGAAAAATGATTCAAAGATCGAACAATGATTTTCTCATATGATTTTTAACGCTGAACACGAATATGACCTCCAGAAGTTCCCATCATGTCGAGATTTTGAGAAAAATGGACTCAAAGTTTTAAAGTACCCTATTTTTGGTTTTTTTTATCATGTGTATAGAGAATGATGCCGACGTGCTAGAAGTCTCTAATTAGGCTTAAATTAAAGCTTGTACTAATAGAGCGGTACACTGTGGCACTATTACTTATTAATTTTATGTGCGCTATTTATTGTTATTTATCAGTTTTTGGCTCGCTAATTAATTATAATTTTGAAACCACGATTTGAAATTTTTTAATTTTGACTTATGATTCGTAATCATTGACCTCGAAAACCCCTAAATGGCAAGCTTTAGTCATTTTTTTAATAAAGACCTTACATTTAATTAATAAGTATAAGAATTCCATAGTGTACCGCTCTATAAGTACAAGTAAAGCGCGCACGCACATGAAAAAGTTGTACTATACGAAAATTTTTACTGATTCACAACTTCTTCGATTTGATTCTTATAGTTGACAGTTCAATCTTTAATTTAAGCCTAATTAGAGACTTGCAACACGACAGCATTATTTTCTACACGTGATAAAAAAACCAAAAACAGAGTGTTTTGAAACTTTGAGTCCATTTTTCTAAAAATCTCGACGTAATAGGCATTTTTGGAGGTCATATTCGTGTTCAGCGACGAAATTCCTATAAGAGTATTTTTGTCCGATCTTTGAATCAGAGACCTGTCACTGCTACCCGACTGGCATTAGCGCGTTTCTCTAAGCGTTGGTCGAGTTATTTGACCGGGACCCTCAATTATTGATAACACAGTAAATTGTGAGGTATTAAAAACCGTTTGAAATTAAATTAACACCAAAAAAGATTAAAATGGCGATCAAAGTTGACTTTTTAATAAATAATATACACCAGGTGCACATTTTTTTCAAATCTTTACCAAATTCACTTGAAACTTGTTATTCAGAGGTTTTTGGGGTCGCTGATTACGAATACGATAGTAGTTTTGTAAGGGTTAAAAAATGAAAAGGTCACGATTAGAAATATATATATTTATTCTCTTATAAACGTGTCAATCTACCGGAAGATCGCCGCAGACTGAAGTAATCGGGAAAAGCCGATTCTTCCTTCGTTTTTGCCGAATTTACAACGAACTCATGACTCATAACTTACAGTTCGGCCGTCCTGAATTATTTCGTCTCGAAATACATATAATTGGGTTTACAAATAAAAGCCTGTGATTTGTAATCAGTTTTACACATATGCACAATTTGTCCATCATTTTAAATTAACATATAAAATTTCTCTGTTTTCAGTATACATTCACACACACATAGTTTGTTAAATTATTTTACATTACAAATAAAATTTTTTTTCTTTACAATAAAATTATTTTAATTTATTTACACATACGCACATTATCAAATTATTTTAGATCACAAATAAATTTCTTTTCTTTTTACAATATAATTATTATTCAAGCATACACAATTCGTCGCAAAGAAGATCATGAGATATTATTGACCCTTGGCAATTGCTCTTAGCTCTCCCTAAGGACGTATTTCGTAAGACTGTATTTGTTTAATTCATTTGACATACTTCAACTCAAGTGGGGATTATCCTTGATTGGAGATGTAAAAAAATCAAACTCGATTCTAAATTCGATATACATTTTCCTACGGCTCGAGTTCACAAATCTCCTACTACTCGGCCATCCTTCTATTAATTCGTCCCGAATTAATTCGCTGTTGGGAAATATTCAGAATAATGTTCACAGAGCAAGGCAACAAATTCCGAATGCCATGGTCTCATATTTGAGGCTTCCCATGTTCCGACGTACGGTTTCTGGGTCACCTGGAAGTTTTCAATGTCTTTTAAAATGTATCTATCATTTCGTAATTTTTTCTCTACTCGATATGGACCCTTAAATTGAGGAATCAATTTTCGCGCTACCCCGATCGTACTATCAAAATTTTTTATCATTACAAAATCGCCAATTTCATAATTGTGCGATTCTTTTCTTTTAGAGTCAAAACTTTTTTTGTTATAATTTTGCGATTTTACGATGGATTCGCTAGCTTTTTTTCTTATTGATTCGAGATTTCTACCCTCCCCATCGCAATCATGCTCTTCCAAACACTCAGCGACGTGGTCGATAATCTTTCCTCTTTGGTTCACTCCGAATAAAAGTTTACTCGGAGTGGTACCAGTAGAGTTATGAATCACATTGTTTAAAGAAAACTCAACGTCGGCGAGCAGTCTAAACCAGTGATTGCCCGAAGAAGGGTCTGACAATTTACCAAGGATAGGGCCCAAGACTCGATTCGTCCGTTCAACCTGGCCGTTCGCTTTTGGTGAGGCTGTAGCTATTAATATGTGATTAACATTGTTTTCGTCGACGAAGGATTTAAACTCTTGCGAGGCAAAACAACTTCCGCGATCTGACACTATATTTTTAGGCCTACTGTAGTTCCTAAAATACTCTCTTAAACAATTTACAGTCTCTTTTGTCTCAGTTGACTTTACGGCGTACAATTTTACAAATTTGGTAAAACCATCAATGACCAACAAGATATGTCTTTTTATACTTATATTTTTATCAATGGGACCAAAATGATCGATATGGCATGTCTGAAACGGTAAATCGCCCTTAGGAATAGGGTTTAGAAATCCTTCTTTTTTACCCGTCAGGGGAGAAAATGCAACGCATTTCAAACAATTTGCAACGTAAGATTTTATCTTGTTGTTCATATCAGGAAACCAGTAATTTCTCGAGATCGCTTCAGCAGTTTTCTTTGGGCAAAAATGTCCCATTTCGTCATGGTATTTTTTTATTATATTATTTTCCATTTTCCTCGATACATAAAACAAAACTTCGTTATTTTTTTTCTATAGACTAAACCGTTACGCATCTCGAAAAATTTATCCTCACTATTTTCTAATTTTACTCTCAATTCTTTTATTTTATCGTCCAAATTTTGGCTAATCGCGAGATTCGACTCCAGGGTATTGTCTTCGATAATCATAATATTCGTAGCGCGACTAAACGCATCGACGTGCTTCATCTTTTCCCCGTTTCTGTGTTCCAGAGTTTTGTCGTAATTTTCGAGCTCCGCGGACCACCTACAAATTCGCGGGTTTATCTCCTTTTTATCCAAGGTTAACTTCAAGGCGTTACAATCAGTTACTATTTTGAAAACGATTCCTTGTAAATATATTCGGAAACGTCTCAGAGCATAGATGATGGCGAGAGTTTCGAGCTCGAAACTGTGATATCTGGATTCCACTTCAGTAGTGCGTTTCGAAAAGTAGGCAATAGGGTGAAAGTGGTTATCCCTTTTCCTCTGAAGTAAAACAGCACCAAATCCAAGCTTACTGG
The DNA here is from genome assembly GCA_032872475.1 of Leptopilina myrica (nomen nudum). Lineage (NCBI taxonomy): Eukaryota > Metazoa > Arthropoda > Insecta > Hymenoptera > Figitidae > Leptopilina > Leptopilina myrica (nomen nudum). The sequence continues at coordinate 11,750,811 of CM065462.1, read as the reverse complement.
CATCACAGTGGAGCTCGGTTTCGTCTCTCGGATCATAAATGCTCAAGACGGGAGATTCCATAAGATTTTTTTTTAGAACTTCAAACGCGTCGTATTGTTTTTCACAAAATAAGAACTCGACATTTTTCCTAAGGAGATCATATAATGGTTTTGCAGTCAAGGAGAAACCAGGCACGAATTTGCGGAAATACGCACATAGTCCAAGGAAACTTTGTAATTCGCGAATATTTTGTGGAACCGGAAAATTGCAAACTGCCTCAACTCCCCGATTAGTTGGGCTTATACCGCTGTCAGAAATTTTATAACCAAGATATTCCGTTTCTTTTTCTAAAAATTTACATTTGTCTAAACGAAGTTCGAGTTTATTTTGTACCATTAATGAAAAGCATTTTTTTAGAACTTCCAGGTGACGCTCAATATTATCTGTCGCTATTAAAACGTCGTCTAAATACGTTACTACGTCACCCGACTTAATAAGTTCCGTAAAAATTTTATTTATAAATTTCTGGAAGGTATCCGGGGCAGTTTTAAGCCCAAACGGCATTTTAAGATATTCATAATGTCCAAGCGGAGTGATGAAAGCAGTATACTTGACAGAATCGCGAGCCATATTAACATGGTGAAAACCATCTTTTAAGTCGAGTGACGTAAAATAACGCTTGCCTCGCAATCTATCAAGCAAATCCTCGATTAATGGAAGGGGGTAGTTTTCCCTTAATGTGATTTTATTAATGAAACGGTAATCAACACAAAGTCTAATTTCTTTATTTTTCTTTTTTGTTAAAACTATGGGTGAAGCATAAGGAGAGTCGCTCTCTCTGATGATACCTCTCGCTAGCAAGTCATCGAGAATCTTTTGCAATTTTTCTTTTTCCTCGAATGACAATCTTCGAGGTGCAAAATATATAGGGTGATCTTTTGATAAACGTAAAACTAATTCGACTTCGATGTCCGGATTTTTTGTTTTTTTTTATTATAGTACTCGTCAAGAAATAATTGCTTTACTTTAAAACTAATGTCAGCACCGGCATCCGCATTAATTTCTAAAAAATCAGTGATATTATCATTACCCGTACAAATTGCAAAAATCTCCCGAATGACATCAGCCTCTTGCTTCGGCAAAGCCATAAGGCCCAGATTAAATTTACTGAGTGCGTCGCGACCTAGTATCACAGATTCTTTCATCGTTTCATCGGGGACTACAAACAATTTAATTTTTTGATCAATGTCATTCAGTCTTACCTTAAACGTTGTCATACCCAAAATTACCAATGTACTGTTGTTGATTCCGCTGTATCCTTGATGTAAATCTGATGAGAAAGGTTGCATATTTTCCTCCGGAACCAAACTTTTCTTTGTAAAACTAATTGGGCTTCCGGTGTCGAGTAATGTGTCCAATGACAAAACTTGATTCTTATTTCCCAGTTCAAAGGTGTAATCAATCGTTCTGAAGCATTGTTCCTTTAAGGTTGTCAGTTGATCAAGGTTGTCATCAGCTGTTTTACCCGTATCAAGGTCAAAATCTTGCTCTTCTACGTTGGCGATTTGAGGCTGATCCTGATGTTGACTTTTCCGATTAGGACAATTTTTTGATTGATGACCCAATTCGAAGCACTTGAAGCATGCTCCCGGCGGTCTCTTAGGCAATCTGCAGTCTGTGGAGACATGTCCATATCTGCTGCAGTTAAAACAGCGCGTCGACGATTTAAATTTCATAGATGTCCTTTCTTTCGCCACGTTGTCACTTGAATTATTTTCAGAATTGAGGACCCTAGGTACTGCCTTATTCTCACGACTAATGTTTTGACTCTCTTTCATAGTCACCTTCTCGAAAGCACTTAGAAGAGCTGTTTTAGTTTTAAACTGTTGAATCCTAGCCTGATTACGCAATGATACGTCAGATATTCCGTCAACGAGGTAGTCAATCAACTCCTCTTCAGCAATAGGGACAGCATTTGCAAGGATTAACTTTTCGTGAAAATAATCGTTGAAAGATTCGGAACTTTTCCATATTCGACTTTCGAATTTTCTACGAAGTGTCAATCTATCCTCACGATGATCAAACATAGACCCCATTTCTTTCATAAGATTGTCCACAGTCATTCCTATGTATTCAGGCTTGGAATGGAACCAGCGAAGAGCTTTTTCCTTAAGTTTAGATCCCATTAAGAGACGTCCGAATTCGTCGGTTAGATTGTATGTGTCTTTCAACAATTTAAACTGGTCGCTCCACCTCCTAAAATCCGCTCCATTGCCATCAAACTCACTCAATAAGTCCTTTATAGAATTTATGTTTATGTGAGATGTCGGTTGTATAGATGTAATAGAAGGGGATGAAGTACGCACGAATTCTAACTCGCGCCTTGTGAGTTCAAGTTCTCGTCGTGTTAACTCATTTTCCCTTCGTAAAAATTCAATTTCCCTCTGCTCTGAAGTTATAGTCTGTTGGGTATGTAGTTGATTTCCACCAGTCACTTGTCCCAGTCGCTGCTGCTGCTGTGCAAGTAAAGATGAAGCATCTCCATCATCCTCGAAATCGTCAAGTACCCCAGAATGATTGGTCTCATAAGCATCCTTTAACCAAGCATCAGTCGGATCGTTGTCTTGTAGCCTTCTGATAAGATCCCCTTTATTTCCAGAGGCATTCAGTCCATAGTTTGTGCATAAAACTTTCAGGTGGGCTACTTTCAGTTTGGTGGGATCCATTCCGAGGTAGTTGACTGTCGGATCGTCACTCTACGGGAACACGAGACCAACTCAATTTTCCGGCACTGGAAGGGGTATCTCCCACTACGTGGGACTTCTTACGAGTTCACGAGAGGTGGGCAAAGGGTTGGAATCCCACTTCTGACTTGTAAGGGTTAAAAAATGAAAAGGTCACGATTAGAAATATATATATTTATTCTCTTATAAACGTGTCAATCTACCGGAAGATCGCCGCAGACTGAAGTAATCGGGAAAAGCCGATTCTTCCTTCGTTTTTGTCGAATTTACAACGAACTCATGACTCATAACTTACAGTTTTTAAAAATTAAAAATGGCGGATCTAATATGGCGGACACATTTTTTAAAACTTTATCGGATTCACTTGAAACTTGTTACTCGGGGTTTTTGGGATCGCTGATCATGTTTTGCACGCTCTTTAGTTGTCAAAATGTATCTATTAATAATAACGTTACCAACTCTCACCGCGTGTAGGTAAACGTAGATTTTGGAGAGTCTTATTTTTTTATTTTTCCTTTTTTTCCCTCAATATAGTTCTCTATTTTTAAATTCACTTGTCATGATTAAATTTAAAACATTCTTTGCAAAAGAATTATTTGCACATATTGCAATGTAAGAATGTTCTAAAATCACAATCTGAAAATGCTTTATGCAATGCAGTTGATAAACAAGACAAGAAAAAATTATTTAGAAAAGAAGGAAATGGGTAATCTTAAAGACTACAAATTAAGAACAATGCAAAAAAGAAAAAAATGTGTCCGCTATATTGGATCCCCATTTTGAATTTTTGAGAACTACTATCATATTTGTAATCAGCGACCCCAAAAACACCTGAGTAACCAGTTTTAAGTGAATCCGAAAAAGTTTTGAAAAATGTGTCCGCCATATTGAATTTTGGAAAACTACTATCATATTCGTAATCAGCGATCCCAAAAACCCCTAAGTAACCAGTTTCAAGTGAATTTGATAAAGATTTGAAAAAATGTGCTCCTGGTGTATGTCATTTATTAAATAGTCAACTTTGAATGCCATTTTTTTCTTTTTTCTTTTCTATGTTACTATATTTTAGGTCAAACATTTTTGACGTGATATTCATACCTTTAAGATTTATTTATTTGCCATAAATTATAAAAAAATTAGATTTCTAAAGAAAAATCTTTAAAAAATCGTGTTTTTTATTAAATAATTGTATGCAATTAGTTTATTTATGAATTTACAATATGTTTTATTGCGGCATTCAAAAGAGCGGTTCCAGAGCTTTAAGAAATGTATATTTCAAAATTTGTATCACTTCGTTATGATTCTAAAAAGTTCTGTCGAAGTTCAGGTAAAATTTTTGTACATTTGGTCCTTAAAGGGTTAAGGTGCCAAAACGTCATGGTCTAATCAGTCCCCACTACCATTTCATATATAATTTTCTTTTTCGTAAAATATAATAATAAATATAATGAACATTGACATTTTCTTATTGTTTAAGTTAGTAGAATTGAGACAAAATATTTTTCTAGATATTTCTTGTCCCCCGTTTTCGCGTCATGGTCTTATCACTTTTTAAAATTGCATAATTTACATAAATAATCAAATCGAAAAATTACTAAACGTTAATAAAAAGTATTAATAAACTCTCCTAAGTAAATTACTAAAAAAGAAATCAATTAAAATTTTTTTTTCTGTTTTATATGTGTTATAAGCATGAAAGTTGCATGGGGAATCACAGAATCGTCATGGTCTAATCAACATATTTTTGCAATAAAATTAATAATTATTTATATTTTACCTCAAGACAAGTTTAGTAGTATAAAGTAAGTGAAAACAAAAGACGTGGAACAAAATAATTTTTGAAATCAATGATAATTTGCTAAAAAAAATTTTTTTGTGTGCGTCGTGGTCTAATCACTGTGTCATGGTCTAATCACTTTTTCATAGTAAGGCTTTTTTGTATTAAACTGTGTCACTGAAGCACTCATAAGTGTAACGAAAATTTTAAATTTAGGTAAATAATGAGTAAAAAAATTAATTTCTATAAACTGCAGCATAAATTTCTATAAATTACCACATAAATTTCCATAAATTACCGCATAAATTTCCATATAATTCCGATTTTGCAACAATTTACTATTCATTGCCGCACAACTTTCTATAAATTTTCATAAATTACCTCGAAAATTTCCATAAATAGGGCATTCCACGTCAAGTGATTATATGTCCTTTTAGGGAAAAACCTCAGCTTTCGTTTAAAAAAAAAATCGAGTCTCTCTCCCCCAAAAATTGAAATTTATTTTTAATTTTGATTTTTTTTTCAAAATGCTTATTTCCAATCGAAAGGGAATGCAAAAACCTTTCCAAATTGTACTTTGTTAAATTTGTATGTTTAATTGTTTAAGAGTAAAAAATTATCAAAATAAGCATTGTACTGAAAAACCCAAAAATTTAACCTCCTCTCCCTCGGAAAATATTGGACTAGATGAAAAAATATTTTCACGGAAAATTACTATCTATGAGTACTACAAAAGCACTTAACGGTTTTTTTACTCTTGTGACTAAACAAATCAACCGATTTCATTTTTCGATGGCTTGTTTGAAAGATCATTTAATTGCGCAACTTTTTCCCAGAGACTCCTATGCTTCATCTATTATTGATTAGTTGCTGTGTTAACTTTCAAAAAATTTGCAAACGGTCCGGTTTGCCCCACCCCCTGGGCTAAACCGGACCGTTTGGTTTTTTATTTATAATATTGCATTTACATAATCTATAATAATAAAAAACAAAAAGAATCGTGTAAACAATGGTTGTAGTAATGAAAATAATAATTCGGGATTGAATTTTAATTAAATAAAGATTTTTTTAAATAAAAAAATAAAAATTTTTGTCATTATCAGAGAAACAATATTAAAGGGTCCAATTCTCTTTAGAAGACAATTATTTTTCATTGTAAGTAAATATTTTAATGAAAGAAACATTTTATTTAAAAATAATTTTTATGGAACTTTAATTCAATGGAAATATCCTATGGCCGGTTTGCCCCACCGAAAACGGTCCGGTTTGCCCCACAGATCCATTTTGAGAATAAATGTTTGTCAAAAAGAAACGCTTTGCAAATTCATCAAAGTTTTTGGTGGTAAATATTCCTGAGGTGTATACCTTCAAAACCCAAGACCTAATATTTGGAAATATTATACGATTTCCTCAGAATTTCCTTAAGAAAAAATACGGAAAAGTGTAGAAATAAACTAAAAAAAAACTTTTGCTCACAGTGTTGCACAAACAAAAGTAAAAAATGTCAAATTGAAAAAATAAGGTATACACTACACAAGGTTGTTTCAAATTTCTAAATAGCACTTTTGACAATTTTGCCATTTCAGAAATATTGAGGGGGGTCCGGTTTGCCCCACTCTCCCCTATAATATTATGTTTGAATTACAGCAAAAAAATTTGTTTGACAGAACCTCTGCAAACATTGAATTTGTTAATTACTGTATTTGTTTACAACAAAAATTATAAATAATTTTTCCGGCCCGCTATGGATTTTTCATTATGGAGCCTTAATCTTAAAATATATATTGATAATAATCATAACGATAAAATTTTTTTTTTAATTTCATAAACCAAATCGTGCGCTACGCGGAGAATCACCCATATAGGAAATTACAAAGTTACTTTATTCTCAAAGGTCTTTATCCTTTCTTAGAGTTAGCAAAAATCTGTGTCTTTATTTATTTGGTTTATTCACATTAAACCGTGCATTCAGTATTGTCTTTATCGGGACAGGAGTATATTACACACACGGGTATTTTCAACAAAATGAGTACCTCTTTTACAGTGTGGAAGTTTATAAAAAATTGTTGCTGTTAAGTTTTAAAATATAATTGATAAAAAGTTTTTACATGTAGTTGTGTATGTTAATTAATATTAAAAAACGAATTTCAAATTTGAAAAAGTATAAATATCTTTCTTTCAAAGAGGGTGCTTTATCGACCGGTAAAAGTTACTGGTTGTCATTGTAGCTCATAGCAGAATCATTTGAAATAAAAAAAATCAAATATCATTTCAAAGTGAGAGACATAATATAGGACCTAAAGCTCTGATTTAATTATAATATTTAATATGTAAAAACTTTTGGTTAATTATATTTTAAAACTTATGAATTTGGGAAATTCATTATTTAACATAAATACACAGGATAAGTATTTTATATGTTGTAATGATTTAAAAAAAATTGTGATAAAAATTAAATATGAGCAGTTTTTCTGGAACAGGCCTTTGAATACAGATCAAACTGCAATGATTTTTTCTCGAAAACAACAAAACAAAATCATTTTTCCATTTAGGAAATTTAATTTTTTTAGGAAAATACAAAGGATGAGACTCATTTGCTATTCAGAAATCAATAAAAAAAATTTTTTGTCTTAAAGTATGTAAGTCACAGCTGTTTGGTGGCACATGATTGTTAATTTAAAGTTAAAGTTTGACATTTTTTTCCCTTTGGTGCCATTTTTTGGTTCTATGTACCACTAAATAACTGTCACATGTGCTCTTCTTGTAGCAAATTGCTGTACAAAACAGTTTACATATATTAAATTTTTTTATTGTTGATTTTATATAGAATGAATTATATTATGTGTATTTTTTATTAAAAATAAGTTACTCACATGGAACAATTATTTTGTTTTGTTGTTTTCAAGAAAAGGTCGTTTGTGTTTGGGATGTTTGAAACTGGTTCATATTTAACTTTCTAAAAATATAGTTTTCTAAGTAATTACAAGAAACAATATACTCATTCTGTGTATTTATGTTAAAAAATGAATAACCTAAATTTATAATGTCATAATATCTGATATTTTCTAAGAAACGGTCGTTGCAGATTTTTAACCATTTTAGATCTGCATTGTCGGTAAGTTGGACCCCCTTAAGAAATTCACTAACGTCGGGAATAAAATTATTGATACGTCTGCACGCACCTGGCCCAAAAACATACCGATCTCTAAATCAAGATTTTTTGTAAATACAAATGTCATAAACTAACAAATATACAATTCAAAAGATTATTAAATTCTACGATTAATAATACATAACTGGACATTTTAATAATTTATACAAAGATTGCAGCAATCGACAAATTTGACAAGAAAATTGAAAAAATTTGAAACTAATATAGGTATGATCATTCAAGTCTCATCTTTAATTTAAGACCAGAAGCGTTCAAAAATCTTGTTTGGTGCGTGAGATATAATTATAAACCCCCGAGCATGTTTTTGGCAGATGTATTGAATGAGTTGAATTTTGACGGTTTTTGGCTGAAAACGTTCAGACTTTAACGAAACTGTAAAACTCTCTGATTAAGAGTAATATTCTTGATTTAAGTATAAAATTTAAGAGAAATTTTTCCTCTTAATTTAAGAATATTTTTTTAATGTGGTCGGGCCTGCCCCCAGGCAGAAATCAGCGACCGGCTTGGTACCGGGCCGGTACCATGGGCGGACTTGCCGGTGCCGGCGTGAGACCGGCATTACCGCCGGCCCGGAACCGGCCCAGTCAACAATGATAACCCGGGAAATATCCGCCCCGGTGCCGTTAAACCATCTGCCCGGTACCGGGCCGGTTCTTGTTTTCAGTGTTTTCGTACCGGTTTATTGCCGGCACAACACCGGCGACGTACCGGGCTAGTGAAATTTAGACACCGGTCCGGTGCCGGTATTTCTGCTGGCTTGGAGCCGGTCCAGTCAACAATGATAACCCGGGAAATATCCGCCCCGGTGCCGGTTAACCACCGGCTCGATACTGGGCCAGTAGTAAAAAAAATTATTAATTATTATTATTATACATTTTTACATATATTAAACGTTAAACAATATTATTTATTAATTAATTTAATTGTAAACACTAAATAGAATGCTGAAACATATGAATTATTATTAAATATTAACGAAAAATCTGAAAACATGAGGAATTGAACTCAGGACCCTCGGGCTGCAAAGTCGACGCCGCATCCGCTAACCTAAACCTGCTTATGAAAAGTGAATGGAAAGTTTATATATGAAGTGTGACACCAGGACTAATTACAAAATGTTCTAAATTAATAGAAAAAACCTTTTCTAAAAGACAGTTTGAATAATGTAATGTCAAAGTTAATAATTATAATAACATTTGTTAATGTCATTATACGTTGGGACTAAGGTTAAAGAAAAACCGCTGGCATGGTACCGGCCCGGTACCGGCTTTATAGAAAAAACTTGCAGAAACTTAGTATAATGAAATTAATATAATACCTTGTTAGATTATCAAAATTTTATAAAAATAAATAAGATAAAACCTGACCAAAATTATTTCAACGAACAAAGTTATTATAGGGTGTCTAGTAATTCGGCAGTTACATATTCCCAGATTTTATAGTGATTTTCCCGGACAATTTAAAGCTGAATTAATAGAGTTTAATGAAATGTAATTTTTCCAACTATATAAAAAAAGATTTTAAAAAACATTTGATTTCGAGAGATTTGATTTTCTTATTCTTCCGAATAGTGTAAAAAAAATTTCAAAAAATTAAATATTTAGACTTTTTAATACACAAAAATATTATGCCGGCAAAAGTCCGTCGACGGTGTAAAAACTGCATCAAATACTGGAACCGGGCCGGTGCCGGGCCGGTACTAATTTTGATGCCGTCAAAAGTCCATCGCCGGTGTAAAAACGGTATCAAGTAGTGGTACCGGGCCGGTCGTAGGCATCGGCACACCACCGACTTTTCTGCCTGGGCCGCAACGTACCAGGTGAGCTGGGAGAGTGTAATACCGCCTAAATTTTAGAAAAATATACTTGGACATTTTTTTAGATATTTCTAAAACTGTTGAACGGATTTTAAGTTTCCAAAGCTTATATAAAAGCTGAGACTTTAATGATTATGTTGCAGGAGTTTTAAATTTGTTTCTCAATTTTTCTAGACTGTAGTCAGATTGTACACGGAAAAACTTTTTTCAAGAGTTATTACGAAACTTGTTCAAGAACCTAGGATATGGGAAAAAACAAGAAATGCTACAGAACCGTAGAATAAAATATCATTTTAAGCTGTTCGGAGAGAACTGTAGTTAATTTCTGGACAGCATGTTGAATTTTCTTGAAGAATTCCTGAACTGATTTAAGAATAGAAAAATGTGAAATTTATTATGGAAAAAAATTCCCTGAGCGAGTAGTCGAACTTGAGACCTCGAGACTGAGAAAGATCTCTCTGTCTTATTCTACTCGGCTACCAGGCAAGTTACGATATTATGACGTTAAATCATATTTAAGCCTATAGACGCTGTATATATCTATATGTTACGCTTCGTCTTTCTCCTTAAATAGTTTAGGAATTCTTCAGCGCACAGTGACTGAAATATTTAGTTACAGCATCAAGAACAATTGTTTCCAAGCCATTAGAAAAACACCTGGAAATTCTTTCATGAATATTGAACTTTTATAAAAAAAAGTCCTAAATTTTTCCCATATTCTGAATTCTTGAACAAGTTTCGTAATGACTCTTAAAAAAAATTTTTTTGTGTAGAGAGGCAATTTCTGACGATAGGGTAAATATTTTTTTATTATTTGCTTCATTGTTAAAACTGTTTTTTAATTATTCTGTACTAAATAGATGACCTAAAGTAATTTTTATTATTCTCAAAAGCAATAAAATATCCATACCCAAAGAATATAAAAAAAATTTGAAAAACAAAAGAAAATTTGAAAAACAAAAGAAATAAGAAATAATATTTTTTTCAGTATCAATAACAACAATGGGATTAGGCATGATTTTTTCATGGACATCACCAGCACTACCTCATCTAACAGGTTCGGCATCAAATTTTCCAGTGACGGAATTACAAGGCGCTTGGATAGCATCTCTAGTTGGATGTGGAACAGTTTCTGGATTTCTTCTGAATCCCCTATTCATAAGTAATTTAGGATCGAAACGAACATTATTATTTTTAGCAGCACCGGAAATTTTATCATGGGCGATAATTTACTTGTCTAAAAATTGGATTCTACTTTGTTTCGCAAGAATTATTGGTGGCTTTGGATATGGTGCTGGCCTATGTTCAACTGCAATTTATCTCTCGGAAATTGGTAATAAACGGACGAGGGGAATTTTTCTTACTCTCATTAAGATGTCTATTAATATTGGTATATTTATTTCAATGTTTCTTGGTGCATTTTTCTCGTATGATACAATGAATTTAATATTGATGATGGTGCCAATAATTTTTGTTGTTGCATTTTCATCGATGCCGGATGCTAAGGATTTTCAAGTTGATGATTTTGAGGATGATCAAAATTGTATGGCGAAATTTTCTGATACAAATGATTTACAGAAGCATTCAGATTCGAAAGAAATTTTGAACGGTATAAAGAAACATTTGGATCCTAAAGAAATTACAAACGGTACAAAGAGACAGTTAGATCCCAGAGAAATCATAAGCGATTCACAGAAACATTCAGAGATTCTTAGTATCAAAGATTCGCAAGTTTTAAATGTAATGGCCAACACGGGTATTTTAAAAGAAGATAATGTAATTCTTCTCCAAAACAATACAATAGTTTTGGTGAACAATGACACAGTGGATGTTGTCGAATCCAAGTCCATCGATTTCCTGAACAAACAAACAAGCACACTTATTGTTGATGAAAATTTTCAGAAACAACATTTAGATTTAAATAATGAAAGTACAAGTCCAAGGAACTCCAATACAGAAGAATCGATACGACTATTAACTAAAACAAGTGAAACAATTTTAACATCAGATATGGAACCAGCTCTGGATCAAAACAAAACATTCGAAGAGGAAATATCCCAATTGTTAGAAACAAGTGTATTTAATAGTTCAGTAAAGAAAAGAAATATTTACCTACAACTTTTTACACTTAAAAATAATCGTTATGCTCTATCCATTATAATGCTTGCTGCCTTAACCGATATATTCTCAGGTCATATGGTAGTTGTTACATATACACAAAAAATTTTTGAATACAGTGGTGCATCACTAAAACCTGAATATTCTGCTTTAATTTTGGCCATACTGAAAATAATCGCCTCCTTAATTTCAACGGTGATTGTTGAAAAATTTGGTAGAAGATCTTTATTCCTCTCGACTGGTATCATTGCCGGTATATCACAAGCAAGTGTCGGTCTATTTTTCTATCTCAAATTGTATTTAAAAATTGATATTCACACAATCACTTGGCTACCACTTTTGGGTGTATCAATGTACGAGGTAATTGGCAGTATTGGACTAAGTAGCCTCTACTATGTCTATCAAGGCGAACTCTTTGCAGATGATGTGAAATTTTTAGGTGTCACATGTACTAATATTTCTTACGAGATTATAACATTTTTTTTGAAGTTATACTTTCAAATTGTTATTAATTCAATTGGAATATATTCTCTATTTTTTGGATTTGGAATTTCTTGTATTATTGGATCATTTTTGGTTTATTGGATTTCACCGGAAACAAAGGGAAAAAGTAAAGATGAAATACAAAAATTGTTATCATAATTAAATTTGCATTTTTTATTTTTTTCAATTTAAATGATATTTTATTTAAGGAAATATAAATAAAGAAAATTTTATACATACATGTTAATAAACTTTGTCTTGACATTTTCTCAAATCTACGAAATCTTTAAACAACTGTAATAAAAAGTTCAAAATGATGGATCCAATATTGTGAGCCAAATAAGAAAATATAGGTAGACATTATTTCTGAATTGCCCTAGAAAAAAAGAAAGTTCTATGATTTTCTTTATACTTCAAAAATATGTTACCTTAGCAGCTAAACAAACAAATTTGTTGTAAACAATAAACAGCACCTACAAAACACCTTTGAGAGGGTACTGAGCGCGACTGCAAGCGCGATGGCTACTTTTGAAACGCTTTTTTCTCTGTTACACCAAAAGATAAAAAATAATATAATGTATGGAAATTATTTGTTTTTTCTTCAATATTTCTGTTAAAAATCGATTTAAACAAATATTTTAATAAATAAATTTATTTTATAATCAATTCAAATTGTATCTAGATAACGAAAAATGCTCTTCAGCAAATAATAAAATTAGAAAGGTAGTGGACTTTCCTCTTTACGCAACTATTAACTTCAGTTACGTGACAATTATGTCATATTAATAAAAAAAGAAATTGGGATAAGTATTATTAAAAAAGTTTGTTTAGAGAAAAGGAATAAATAAAAATCATTAAACATAAACAAAAAACTGATTTTAAATTCGTAACCAAAATTATAAAAACACATAGATATCAATTTTCATAAAAATTTATTAATATTTTGTAATTTCGTACGCCATATTGTATCCATCATTTTTAATTTCAAAAAATCGACTTGAAATTCGTAAACAAATACATAAAGAACCAAGTTTCCAGAAAATTTAACGAAATTATAAAATTTTTTCTGCATTATTGGATCCACTATTTAAAATTTTCAGAAATCTGACATCGAATTTGTAATCAGAGACCTAGAAAACCCTGGAAAACCTAAGTTTTATTCAAATATGACAATAATTTGAAATTTCGTTATCCATATTACCAAGATTAATAAAAATCTAACGAATTTTAAAAATTTATTATGTCATATTGGATCCGCGGTTTAAAATTTTAAAAATCATATATGAGGCATTGTTTCTAAACTGCCCCAAAAAAATGAAAGTTTTTAAATTTTCTTTATACTTCAGAATTATGTTACCCTAGTAGGTATTAGTTAGTATATAAATTTATAGGTCCAACCTCCACACCCCTGTCAAGAGGGTGGGAGGTTGAAGTTTCAGCTTCAACTCAAACATGTGTTTTTTAAACATTTATAGTTATAGTTATAGTTTCTTCTCGGCCTTTTAAGAGACTTTTTATCAACCAAAGTATCCAAAACTTTGAATTTTTTAATAATGTTATTTACGGTAGTTTTTCTTATTGATAATAATGCGGCTATTTCACGCGAAACTTTTCCTTCATCGTGAAGCTTCATTACGATTTCACGTATTTGTAAATTCGTGCGCTTTGTCATTTTGACAAGATAGAACTGATGCTTATTAGATTCGTCGTTGATTATTTCAATACCTGACCACATTTTTAAACAAACATAGGAAGTTTCTTGAAGATGGCGTGCATGTAGCTCAGTGATCAGAGCAATCTACCGGTAATCGAAAGGTCGTGGGCTCGTATCCCACCATGCTACCGTTTTTTCTGAGTTCTTTGATAATTTTAAAATTATTAATTAATTTCGAAAAAATGTTTTTCTGAAAAAGCAGATTTCTGTATTTAGGATAGCTGCGCTATCGGTACTTATGATCTTGCTTAAGAAATGTATTTGAGAAATTGATTCGGATTATTGATAGATTCTTTCATATTTGATATCAGTAATGTTTATTTTTGTTTAAAATATTTTTTCTTTTCTTTTATTTCTTTTTTTTATATAAAGTATTTTGTACACATTAGATAACATACAACTTGATTCTGATACCCACTTAAGGTCCATATGGATCGCGGGGAATATATAAATAAATAAATATCAATTATATATTTGAAATATTTAAGAAAAGATAAATAATTTTCATATATTATATTATTTTTTATCTTTTGGTATAACAGAGGAAAAAGTGTTTCAAAAGTCCTCTGCTTATGAAGACGTTAAATTTTTTTAAAAATCATAACTTCCGTAATTTTTATCAAATAAAAAATAATAAAATAGGTATTTATTTATTTTTCGTACAGAATTCTAGAAAAATTGCTACAACAGGAAAAAATTTTAATGGAAATTTTACGGAGAATACCCCACATGTACTTGTTTATTTAATGTTAGAATAATGTCGAAGTGCCAAAAATAAGTAAAAGAAAATTTTCGATTTAACCGATTAAATAAATCTTTATATCTCAATTATAATGTCGAGTCATCGGGCGTTAGCAATCGCGCTTTTGCAAATTTATCAGCGATGTATAAACTATAATTCGTAAAAGTTGCATCGTATTCTTATCCCTCAGATTTTTCTATTTCAAATTTACTTAAAAAATTACTGAAATCCCAGAAATGTTTGTGGGTGCTGGCTATTGATTATAACAATTTGGTTTGTTTAATTTTTTTAAATTCATTACTGAAGTATAAACTACAATTCTCAAAAGTTCTATTGCTTTTTTAACACCTCACATTTTATTAGAATTAAGTAAAAAACGGCCGGACGAGTTTTACTTCTCATCCTGTATTTTTGGCAAATTTGCTAGGCCCATTTTTAGTGTAATATTGTTTTTAGGTAAAACCCAAGCTTTCTTTTGAGATAATTAAAAAAGAAAAAAATACTGTCGAACTTGCAAACAATTGCAAAAAAGAATATATTTTAAAAAAATTTTGCATAAATAATTTTTTGAAATTAATACAATATTTTAAAAGTACACAAAAACCATTCGAAATCACTATTCACTTTTTTTAATATAATAATTGAAGTAGAAACTATAAATGTTTAAAAAACGCATGTTTGAGTTGAAGCTGAAACTCCAACCTCCCATCCTCTTGACAGGGGTGTGGAGGTTGGACCTATTAATTTATATATTAACTAATACCTACTAGGGTAACATATTTCTGAAGTATAAAGAAAATCTAAGAACTATCATTTTTTATAGGGCAGTTTAGAAACAATGCCTCATATATGACTTTTAAAATTTAAAATCGCGGATCCAATATGGCATAATAAATTATAAACAAGTTATGAATTAAGATGTTCATTACATCAACATTTTGCTTCCTCTTTACGATAAGCAAAAAATTTGCTTTAAAGTGAATTTTTTCATTATATTTAATTCTATTAATGCTAATAAAATATATTCTTTTTATACATCAATCGATTCGTCTTGATGAAATGAAGATTTTTAGTTTGTTTTTACCAATCGATCCGTTTTAATGCAACGGATAAGATTATTGAAAAAAATGAGTAAAATCTTATGGTACTGGAATATAATTTTGATGAAAGAACTAAATTTTTGATAAAAAAAGGTAATTTTTTGCTTTAATTGTCATTACCTCTATAAACTCATACAATTTATACTTTATATATACCAATCGATTCGTCTTGATGCAAAGAAGAAGATTTTATTATATATTCGCTGAAACCTCTTCGAGTTATCGTGTTCACAAAAAACGGGATCCACACACACACATACATACATCCGGACAATTGTTTAGGGTCTTAAATAACGTAGCCCTATATAGAAGAAAATTTATTTGAAGGTTTTTGAAAAAATTTGTAAATTAAACGACTACAAAGCTTCCTCACGAGGAAGCAAATTTCATTAGATTTTTATTAACCTTGGTAATATGGCTAACGAAATTTCAAATTATTGTCATATTTGAATAAAACTTAGGTTTTCTATGGTTTTCTAGGTCTCTGATTACAAATTCGATGTCACATTTCTAAAAATTTTAAATAATGGACCCAATAATGAGGTAAAAATTTTAAAATTTCGTTTAATTTTCTGGAAACCTGGTTCTTTAAGAATCATAATCAGACCTAACAAAAACCTCGATATAACAGATTACATTTAAATTTAACAATATTTTTAATTTGATCCGCCATATTATGCCATTTTGAAATTAAAAAAACTAATTTTAACCCATTAAGGGCGGGATGTACAAAATTTGTACATAATGTTTGAGAACATATTTAAATCTTGAAAAGCACCAAGAATAATTTGTAAATACACAATTCTTATGTATCTTGAATCCCTCTTTCGAATGGCGTACTCAAAAAAACTGAAAAATGTTAAAATTTTACACAACATTTTTAAAGAAAAAACACGATTTTTTAAGAATTATTTTTTGGTTTTTTAATTTTTTAATAGCTAAACTCTTTAACAAACCTTC
Source organism: Leptopilina myrica (nomen nudum) (assembly GCA_032872475.1). Taxonomy (NCBI): domain Eukaryota; kingdom Metazoa; phylum Arthropoda; class Insecta; order Hymenoptera; family Figitidae; genus Leptopilina; species Leptopilina myrica (nomen nudum). The sequence continues at coordinate 11,734,205 of CM065462.1, read as the reverse complement.
TACTGATAGAAATATCGCGTCAAAAATAGTAAGAGTAAAACATAGGAGTATTTTGGATATTAAATTTTTAAATGGCTGCCACAAAATGGCGACTAAAGTTATTTTTTTAAAACAATATTATAAACAAATGGAAGAAATTTTTAAAAATAGTTAATTTTGCTTGAAACTTGTTACTAGGGGGTTTTTTGGGTACCTGATTACGAATATAACCTTAGTTTTCGAAAATTCAAAAAGGAGGATCCAATATATATTGGATATGGCAGACAATAAATTTTTAAAATAGTTAATTTTGCTTGAAACTTGTTACTCGGGGGTTTTTTGGGTCGCCGATTACGAATATAACCTAAGTTTTCTAAAATTCAAAATAGAGGATCTAATATGGCGGACAAGAAATTTCAAAAATAGTTAATTTTGCTTGAAACTTAATACCCGGGGGTTTTCAGGATCACTGATTACGAATATATCCTTAGTTTTCAAAAATTCAAAATGGCGGATCTAATTTTACAGAAAAAAAATATTAAAATTTAATTTACATAAATAGTAACGTTCTTCAGACATTAAAATATTTGGAATTAACAAATAGTTCAGTTTTCTACCTTTTCAACAAAAACGTTTTTTTCGCGGTTATTTATACTCATTTGCTTCTCCTAAAACGGACAAAGTCTTAAAAAGTTTAAAAATGTTAATTGTTTATAATTTTTTTTATTATAAATGATGACGTGTCATCGATCAAGCTTTGTTACTTTCAATGAGAAAAAGTATGCAGGGAAGTTTTGAGTTCAGAAAAGTTTCAGTGAGAAAGTTGTTCCTTACTATTTAAGGAAATTTTTTGGAAAATTTCAAATAAATTCTTTAAAAAAATAAGAAAGTTATATGATTTTTAAAGAACTGCGCGCTGCGTGTAAACTTGAACGTAAGCTGAAATTTTGCTAAAAAATATAAATATAGTTAAACAAAAAAAATTTTAAAGTTCTAATGTTTGTAAATAAATAAAATTATTATTATTAAAATAAGAAAAGCATTGAAATTAATTAACTGCATAAACTGTGATTGATAGAATTCTGAAATGATACAATTTTTACGTCTTTACAACTTACGTTGATGTCTACACGCAGCGCGCAGTTCTTTAAAAATCATATAACTTTTTTATTTTTTAAAGAATTTATTTAAAAATTTTCCAAAAAACTTCCTTAAATAGTAAGGAACAACTTTCTCGCTGAAACTTTTCTGAACTCAAAACTTCCCTGCATACTTTTTCTCATTGAAAGTAACAAAGCTTGATCGATGACACGTCATCATTTATAATAAAAAAAATAGAAACAATTAATATTTTTAAACTTTTTAAGACTTTGATAGTTTCAGGAGACCCAAATAAGTATACATACCAAATTGCAATCGAATTCATTTAAATTTGTACTAACTAATACGATTTATGTTTTAAAATTTAATTAAATATTAGAAAAAAAATTTTCAGTTTTTATTTTTTATTGTAAAAAATAACGGTTCTATAAAAAAATGACAGTGAGAAAAAAGTTGTGTTTTTTCATTTCCTTTAAAATAGCATTTTTTTAAAAATTTATTAATATGTAAATATTAATAATTAGGTACTAATTAAATAATCAAGAAATTTATTTGAATAGTATATTTCAAAAATAATTATTTAATACAATCAATATATTAATATAATATTATAATATAAAAATAGTATATTGTTTATTTAAAATTCACTGATTATAAATAACACAGGCCGACAAATTTTAATCAACTGCATGTTGCCTAAAATATTACTGCCGATTCTTACAGGATTTTGTCCGTAGAATACGAATCTGACCTTGAAAATATTGGATTGGCTCTAGTTTTTAATCAATTTACGTTTCAATATACAAAATATGCATTTTTAGCATTTTTTGAATGAATGTACAACAATACACCGAATCAGTTAATCTGTCCGCATAGCACAAAATGAAAGTTTAAACACTGCTCTTCAATATCCAAAAACAAAAAATGTAATTTATGTACACTTTAACCTGTAATGTCAAAAGAGACATTCGCTGTTCCACAAGCATATTGAAAACAACAGTACTTTTGACCATGTAAGGTAATTTAAATAACAATTAGTCTCTCTAGGGGTTTCTATGGTCGCTGCTTACTGATCTGTATTTAGATTTTGATATTCAAAATGGCGAATCCAATATGGCAGAATTTTTTTTAAATTTAAAATTTTTATCATAAAAGGCGTAAATTATCTTTAAAAATTTGGTCCGCCACTTGTAATTTTTATATTTCATAGCAGATTTGTAACTAGCGATTATAAAAACGCCAGAGACACTAATTTTTACTTGAATTACCTTACATGGTCAAAAGTAATATTAATTTTAATACGTTTATGGAACAGCGTATGTTTTTTTGGACATTATAGGTTAAAGTGTACATAAATTACATTTTTTGTTTTTGGATATTCAAGAGCAGTGTTTAAGCTTTCAATTGGTGTTATGCGGACATATTTACTGTTTCTGTGTATTGTTGTACAATCATTCAAAAAATGCCAAAAATGCATTTTTTGTATAATGAAACGTAAATTGATTAAAAACTAGAGCCAATCCAATATTTTCAAGGTCAGATTCGTATTCTACGGACAAAATCCTGTAAGAATCAGCTTCTATTGGTTAGGCCACAAAATTTTGTTGGCCTGTGTAATGCATAAAATTACATTTAAAAAAAATGGCTGAAGAACGTTATTATTTATGTAAATTAAATTTTAATATTTTTTTCTGTAAAATTAGATCCGTCATTCTGAATTTTGGAAAACTAAGGTTACATTCGTAATGAGCGACCCAGAAAACCCCCGAGTAACAAGTTTTAAGCAAAATTAACTATTTTAAAAAATTATTGACTTTTGGAAAACTAAGGTTATATGCGTAATCAGGGACCCCAAAAACACCCGAGTAACAAGTTTCAAGCAACATTAACTGTTTTAAAAATGTCTTGTCCGCCATATTGGATCCGCCATTTTGAATTTTGGGAAACTAAGGTTATATTCGTAATCGGCGACCCCGAAAACCCCCGAGTAACAAGTTTCAAGCCAAATTAACTATTTTTGAAATTTCTTGTCCGCCATATTGGATCCTCTATTTTGAATTTTGGAAAACTGAGGTTATATTCGTAATCAGGTACCCAAAAAAACCCCTAGTAACAAGTTTCAAGCAAAATGAACTATTTTTAAAAATTTCTTCCATTTGTTTATAATATTGTTTTAAAAAAGTAACTTTAGTCGCCATTTTGTGGCAGCCATTTAAAAATTTAATATTCAAAATAGTCTTATGTTTTACTCTTACTATTTTTTATGCGATATTTCTATCAGTAGAAGGTTTGTTGAAGGGTTTAGCTATTAAAAAATTAAAAAACCAAAAAATAATTCTTCAAAAATCGTGTTTTTTCTTTAAAAATATTGTGTAAATTTTTTACATTTTTCAGTTTTTTTGAGTACGCCATTCGAAAGAGGGATTCAAGATACATAAGAATTGTGTATTTACAAATTATTCTTGGTGCTTTTCAAGATTTAAATATGTTCTCAAACATTATGTACAAATTTTGTACATCCCGCCCTTAATGGGTTAAAATTAGTTTTTTTAATTTCAAAATGGCATAATATGGCGGATCAAATTAAAAATATTGTTAAATTTAAATGTAATCTGTTATATCGAGGTTTTTGTTAGGTCTGATTATGATTTTGATATCATATACACAAAATATAAAAAAATGAGTCCAATATGGCGACAAAAAAAATTTATTGCAATTTTTTTTTCTTTCTTTCTTTATTTTTTTTGAACCATTTTTGATCTACAGATTATTTTTTATCAACGAATTATACAAAGTTAAAAAAAAATTTGTATGAAGAAGGAAATTGTAGTAAAGAAAAATAATTATCTTATTATAAAATTTCACTTCCCGTTTTTTTTCGGATAGAAAAAACATTTTTCAGAAAATTTCCTGTTTTGAGAGAAAAAGAGCGTGGGAGAGAGAGATAGAGAATGTGTAAAAATACCGGACAATGAATTCTCTGTAATTTAATGTACAATACAGAAAAACAGGTTTTTTCATAATATTTACATTACTAATATAATACTAGTTGTAATTATCAATGCAATTTGACTTTGTAATTATTTATATAAGAAGGAAGGAAGAAGAAATAAGAAAAAGAAGAAGCCTTTTCCAACTTGCGCAAAAGCTAAAAACAACTCTTGAATAGTTGTATTGGCAACCATTCAACGTTTGTAAACTACAAGTGACACTTGATAAGATTTTGTCGACACATGACACACTTCAATAAAATCGAAATCCCATTCAATATAAATTTTTACAATTTCCTGCTAGAAAATTCAGTCTATTTCTATTTCTCTAAAATACAACACACATTATGACTGATATACAAATAGAAAACACTAATTTCTAAAAAACGAAAAAAAATAAAAATTAAATTCTCCTAAATTATGGAATTCATAAGTGTAATAAACTTTCATAAAAATGCTCCATTCAAATTTAAAGCCAAAAATCGGAAAAATAGCGTTAATATTAATTTGTGTTACAAGTACGCTGCTGCTATTAGTGGTAAGTATATAAGTTTTATAGTAATTTATTTTTATCTTCTGAACAATTAAAAGAAATGTATAACTATTTTTCATTACTACAATTCATTGTCATCTATTATTTTTCTATTTTCTTTAAATTCACATTAATGACAAATTTTCACTATAATTAACTTAACGAGTTTTGTTATGCAATAATAATTATTAGTTAAATATGTTTGTATGTATTTTATTTTCAGTTAAATAATACTTTTAATTAGAAAAGTCTTTATATAAAAAAACGTTGAGAAAAAGGAAAATAAATTGTATTTACATGTAAATATCGTAGATATAAAAATTTTCCGCTTGTCTATATATTAAAATTAACAATTAATTATTTTAATTAAAAATAACTTAAAAATTTACTCTATTCTGAATTTCAATCGATTTTATAGACCCTCCATCCGCCGCAGGTGAGCAAACTTCTCACCCATCATAAATTAATCCAAAATTGTTATAAAATGACAGAGTTTTTTGGAATGTTCATTAGAATTTATGAGTAACCAATTGACAGTAGAATTAACTTTTATTTCCTGTTAATGTTAAATGTTAGCTAACATGTAAGTGCATTGATCTCCGACCAGTTTTGGGCAAAAGTTTATTACTAAATATTATTTTATTAAAATAAAAAGTTTGGTATTTGTGGGGAGGTAAAATGACAATCACCATGATTTTTGACATTAAAATTGACAATATATTTATGAATAAATTATAAATTAATTATTTTTGCATCATATGTAGATAACAATTAGAAATTTGTACGAATTACTATTTTATGTCAAAAAAAAATTGTGAGAAAAATGATTTTGTTTTATTACCAGCGATAAATATATTATTTTAGAACTAACAATTCTTTATAAATGTTTGACGTAAAAGTAAAACTGAAACAGTAAATTTTTGTACAAAAACATTTTATATTGATTCTTTATTAAATCTATAATAATTATGCAATAAAATTGTCGTGAAGAAAAATGTTTTAATATAAAGAAGAAGAGTGCTGTGAAAGGTACTGAGAATATAAAATTATAATTTTTTGTATTTTAAAAGTTATAAATAAAAAAAGAAACTGGGTTAGTAAACTTCTCACCATGCGACGGATGGAGGGTTAAAAAAGTATATAAGAAAACAATTTTTATTTTCTATCGTTTCTTCTTAGTTTTAATAGAAATAATAAAATGTTAACTACATTTTTAATCTAATATTACCGAAATCACTTTGTAAATGTTAAGGAAAATAATTTATACAGTTAGTGAAAACTTATTTATAATTTTCTTTTAAATTGAAAAATTATTTTCAATTAATTTCAACAAAAAATAAATAAATAAACTTTTTGATTTTCTATAAATTTTTAATTTGTTTGATGATATCCCAACAAGATCACTCTAATATTACAAAGTAATATTACGAATCTCCAGTGTAATATTACAGTGATATAACTATAACCTTACGTGCTACTTGGGTAGTGACAGCGGAGCTTATACAAAGTAAAAGTAATTGTATTTCTTCAACTGAAAGTCCGCAAGTACATTTTTACACAGAAATTCTTTAAAAAATTAATTTTTTTGTCTAATATGATTCAGCACACCGATTTTACTTAAGAAGTAATCTTGTTTAATTAAAATTTTTATTATATACTGAAGTTCTAAGACAAATAGTTTTTTCTCGATTTTCTCCGTTCAAACAAAATGTCACTTAAGTTCTTTGAAACTTACTTACTTACCTCGTAAGTCAGAATACTTTTTTTAAAAACTGAGCAGAGAGTGTGGCTTGGAGCTTATGTTAAAAAACGACGAATGGTTCGATTTCAAATTCAAAATAAGAGACAAGGTTATTGACTATTGACCGCACATACAATCAAATTTACAAAAGTATTTTGTCACGTGTTTTGTCAGAAAAAATATCTAATATAAGATAAAATAAAAGTTAATTTCTACAGTATACATATTTTATTATATTCTCAACACAAGTGAAGTTAGCTGCGCGTATCTTCAACACTCTGATCTCTATATGTGACGATCCACGAGAATTGTGTGAGCGTGAATCTTCCGTATATGCTGTGAGCAAAACTTTTACCACGTTTGAAAAATAACTATAGGATAGAATTTAAAATGTTAAAATTGATTTCTCGAAAACTACCATGTGGCACTTTTCGGGTTAAAAATTCGAATAATACAGGTCTTCGATCACTTAATTTTGCACAGTCATATATGGTATGACCCAGATCTCGACATTTTGTGTTGCATGAGCATCACTTTATGCTATTACACCCCATTCTCAAAAAATGGTCATCAGTACATATGTGACCAGTTCTTAACAATCGTATTTATCCATCCTCTCGGTAGGGTTATACACTTAATACAAGGTATTTTTTATTTATAAGAGACTTTAAGAAAATAAGTATGGTTTGACACATCTTTTCACGAGAAGGGTAATTCGTAATGAGCCCAACTTCTTCCGTCTACTCAAAACAGGATTTCCATAATATCCTCAAATGGAGGACCAAAGTTTACGCGATTCGAGTACAATGGGATTTTAAATGGAGTATATCAGTTTAAATATTTTGTAAATGACTTGTTAGTTAAATTTATGTATTAAACAGTTCCTGATCCTCTGTATTGCAGACAGTGAATCAGAGAGGATCAGGCATTTACTCACATGTTTCTGTTTAACATATAGTATAGCCCTGAATATAGCGAAAACTGGGCCGGATTTATATTTAAGCAAAATAAGCAGTTGCTTAGGGCCCCGGCTTGCTAGGGGTTCCCGAATTTTTCTACAGCTAATCTTATTTTAAATTGCCGTGATGTCAGGATGTCCCTAGCAGAAATTTTTAATGGAGCCACTGGATTAAATGTTACATACTTTAAAGCACTCCTAGAAATTATATTTCTAAGTTTGTTGTGTCGATGACATTGCCATAATGTCTACTATCTGAACAGCTTGACTGATTGTTTGCTAGAGATAAATTTATTCTTATTCTTTCCAATATTTTCAATAAACTTTTTAATAATGTGATTCTTCAATATTTCCTATTTTTATTAAATAAAAATTTAATTAATTCATTATTATTAATTATTTAATTAATAATCATTTAATATCATTAATTAATAAATATTTATAATAATTTATAATTAATAAATTAATAAAAATGAATTAAAATTTTGACTAAACATTAATTTTTTAAACTTTTGTTTTAATTCAATTTTTTATTAATTACAAAATTAATTAATTTTTTAATTAATAATAATAAATATCAAAAATTTATAGGTAATAATTTTTAATAAATTAAAATAATTAATTAAAAATGTAATTAAAGTAATAAATTTATTTATAAATTTATAACTTTGCAAATTAAATTACTAAAAAATTTTAATAATTAAAAAACATCTGAAATGTTTAATTTCATAAAAAATATTAAAAACATGTACCAATGCTTAAAATATCTTGTTACAGTACTGAACTAAAACGTGTCTGGTTCTTAATTCTCAGTATTCATAGACTTGAACGGCCAAGTGCGTTAAGCTTGCATCTTTAGTTCAGCAGAACCCAAGTTCGATCTCCGTTACCCCCTAAGATTTTGTTGTTAAAATTGCGTTATGGTTTTAAGGATTATGTAGATTATAATATATACTTATACAATAATGTTATTTCAGTGTTATCGTTAACAATAGTGCATTAAAAAATAAATGTTGTTTCAAAACCATAAATATTCAGGATATTTGAATTGAGAATTTGTTTAAATTAAATTAAAAGTCAAAAGGCAATATAGAAAATTACATTTAATAATTTTTTATTCCCCTTATATTATTATATAATAATTCAACTAATTAATAAAAAATTATAAAATTTATTACTTAATTTTTTTTGTATGCGATTTATTAGGTATAGGGGAGAGTCACTACGGTCGGGTCACTTTTTGACTTGTGCCCATAACTTCCGTTCTAAGCCGAATTTCACGTTTTCCGACATATAGTTGGAAAGATCTTCTAAAGTGAAATGTTTCTTCTGTAAATCAGAAAATGTCTGGACAAAAATTGGAAAAGTTATAAACATTTTTTAAAAAATGTCATTACGGTCGGGCCAGATCTTTACGGTTGGGCCACCGTAAAAAAATCAATGTGAAATGAAGGAATATTTCTAAAAATAGCCCGTAAATTACAGAAGAATGCTGAAATGCACTTGAAAATGGAAAAAGGAAATATAAAATTCATATAAAAATTAATTTAAAAACGTTCTCAGTACACAAACCGTTTACAATACGTTATCGAAGGAGAGTTCTACACATCTCTCCTTAAACAAATAAATTTCCGATGTCAGAACGTACCATAATTGTAAAATTATGTGTTCCAACCTGCACGATATAAAGTGACCCGACCGTAAGTTTCGCGTCGTTTTGATTTTTTTAGCACACAGACATAAACGCACGATATAAAAACCAAATAACATACCAAAGTATTAAAACACTCTCTAATGAATAAATTTCATCATATTACTTTATTTTTTGCATCTTCCCTTTTGTTTAATTAATCTTTCTCGACGTCAAGTAAAAGTTTTGCTTTAAAAATTCACCACACATTTACGTTTTACGTTGTACTGATCGCGTACTTCATTGGAACTTATAATGAAAATGATGTGAAAAGTTTTCTACCATCACTATCAAGTATTTACATGCAATGGTAAATGGCACCAGTTTGTTACAACTAAGAAACCCGAGGTGGCCCAACCGTAAAGGTGGTCCGACCGTAGTGACTCTACCCTACATTTTATAATGCATACAAAAATTTCTAAAAATAATTTTTATTGGATTTTCTTGGTGATAAATAAAAATTTTATAATAAATGCATGATATAAATGTATTAACAGCAGTAAATATTAATATCAAACAATTTTTCAAAATTTCAAAAGAATAGATTTGTCTTGTTTTTCTACAGAACCGTTGACCAGAATTTATCAAGTTAGGCTAGATAATAACTTGATGAAAAAAGCGTCAAACTCCATTTCAGTTATTAGTCAGTTGGCTAGTAAAGTAACTAGACAATTTTAAGCACGACTGGACAGTTCCATTTTAATAAGTAGCCCAAATTTCTACTAGGGGTACTGAATTCAATAATTCATTTTAAAATAATTTTACCGAAACATTAATGTTTTTTTAATGTTTCTAAAAATGTTTGTATTTTTTTACAGAAACTTCTAGTGCCCGATTAACCCCTGGCACTAAACCCGGAAGTTTCCAAAAATCCTCAAAGATATAATAAAATATATAAATTAACCCTGTGAAGTCAAGTGTCGATTTGGTTGAGCGCATAAAGCGCTATCCCAGCAGCACACTTTTGAGGCCTATGGTGGTTCGAGTCCCTTTTTTAAATAATAATTTCACTAAAAATATCTTATATAAATTTTGAAAACATCCTAGTAACTTGCAGGAGGCTTCCAGGAAGTTACCAGGAAGTTTCCATGGGAAGCTTCTAACCTGCAGACATTATTGTATTTCCTGGAAATTTCCAGCAAGTTACCAAATCAATTAATACCAATTTTTATTATACATTTAATTAATATATTAATATAAAATTAACAAACATAAAATTAAAAATGTTAGACAACACCTGATTTTAAAAAACTCTTAAATAAAAGTAGTTTTTGGTATTTATCAGACCTTTTGCTTCCACAATTTTTATCGATACCATACAATTTTAAATTTTTACAAACAATTTTTCCCTAAGTAATCAAAAAATTTTTTATTACAGATTTTGACATTGTGACTGTAAAGTAATTCTCATCTATGCCGAAAAGTTTTTCTAAGCCATTAATTTTTTTTTCACGAAACGCATCACAAATCATTTCCTATGTAATCCCTCATGCTATTTTTTCGCATTTGACTTGTGGTACAATCACGAAGAATCAAGAGTTTCTTGGCTGCTGCAGAATTAGTCTGTTTGAAAATTTGTTCTTTTATGAAAGTTTGCCAACTTTTTTGACAATTTATTAGAGTATCATCTAAAATATCATGTTTTTGGACAATTTCTTGTAAGATACTAACGTCGAAAAGAGCATTATGAGCATTATCTCCTGTAATATTCAAAGATTTAGCTAAACCTTCAAGGGAGTTCGCTCCTTCTACCGTTTTACGAGTGATCTTTTTTACAATAGGCAAATTCTCTGTAAATCCCTGGACAACAAGTTAAAAGTGATCCATCATTCTTGAATTTTTTATTGCTAGCATCAATCGAGGACAATCAAATATAGCGTTGTGCGAAACTAAAATGCACCTACATTCCAAGTCACCAAGAAAAAGGAATATTTTTTCATTGCAGTTGATAAGGGAAATGATTCAACTGTTCTTCCATTTAAAAGCAAATTTCCCTCAACATTCATTTCTGAGAAATTTCTTGTGTCGGATTCAAATAAACAGAGAAAGATACATCATTGCAAATGGCTGAAATTTGCAGAATATCTGCTTTCGCGCTTAAGCCAGATGTTTTAAGATCAAAGTAGACCATTTTTAATAGTAATGCTGTATCTATTGTTTTCAACTGATAAAACTTTCTATTAACCTCGTCCTCTTCAGATGAATTTAATAATCCCATATTAGATTCGTACATGTTGCCTTCAGAAGTTTCCTTTTTCTTACGTAAAAGTGTCCTCTGTTTTTTCAAAAACAAACGTCGTTCTTTGATCTTGGGTTTATTAATGTAGAGTGTTTTTTCTTCTCATGTTCAACTTTCTTTACATGTTGTTTAGTGTGATGTCCTGGCGACAGTTGTAATTTCTTCATTGTGGACAGCATATATTTTTCTCCACCGTTTTTTTGACTCACTGCGTATGATAGTATATAGTCAAATGATTTTGATGTACTGTAACTTCGAGATTTTGGTGCTTTACTAGCAACCATGGTAATAAAACTCTCATTTGCTTGAGAAGATGCACAAGCTGCAAATCTGTGTGTGTTTTTAGCCAAGTCATCGAATAATTCCTGTAGTTCTTCAAACAATTTGGAATATTTTTTATAGCTGTTGACATTAAAGCATTTTTTACTTTATTTTGAGATATTGCAAAACTGAAACTTTTTTGTATCGAGGTTATAAAATCTTTGGTGAGTTCTTTGTACTTCGTTTGTAATTTGTATAGTTTACTTGTAACACCTTTATTCACATGGTTGTTGTCGGAGTGTTTAACAATTTTAATAATGTGAGGCCATTTATTTTAATTTATTTTCATTTTGACCTATAGGTCAAAAAATTGATCAATTTTGACATAGGTTTTGAGGTAATGTGAGGCCGTTATTTATTCTCTTTTTGACCTATAGGTCAAAAAATAGGTCAAATTAGACATATATTTTGTCGTATTGTGAGGCCGTTATGTATTCTCACATCCTCGTCACCTACTAAAACTTCTAACTGTAAATTATTTTCTTTTAAAATTGAATTTTTTGTAATCATATCAACTGCAGCTTTTGGCTCCATAGCTTTTACACTCCTATAATTAAACCACTCTGGGTTCGAATTAATGCACTTTGACCATTAAGACTGTCGTTATTGCGACCAGCTCCTCTCTTTGACAACCCATATCGATGAAAGCAGAAAAGCGTACTAGGTCTTCATTCGAAACTCTTGAAGAATCTTTTTTCGGTATAATGAAACCATTTTGCAAATGCTCAGGCCTAAAATATAAATAAAGAAACTAATAAACTATAACCTTCATATGATAAAGATTAAAATTGATATTCATTTATTTGTATAAAACTTATCGAAATAAACTGTGCCTTTTAAAAAATAACGCTATAAAAATCAAACTTTTCAGAAACATATTTTAATGCAATTAAAATTAGTTCAAATGGGTTGATCACAAAATTGAATATTATTAAGATATTTCATTTTTCCGATTTACATTTTATTTTAACATTCTATTATAATTGATACAGATAAAAAATAACATATCTTTTGAAGAATATATAGATCATTATATTGTTTTAAAACATAATTTAATTAATCAATATTTAAAAAAAATTTGCATATTTAATAAAATATTGCCGATGTTTTAAGATTCTGTAAGGGCGCCCTATCCCAAAGGGTCCATCAAAACTTATGTTAAAATTGACCTATTTTTTGACCTACAGGTCAAAAAGAGAATACATAACGGCCTCACAATACGACAAAATGTATGTCTAATTTGACCTATTTTTTGACCTCAAAACCTATGTCAAAATTGATCAATTTTTTGACCTATAGGTCAAAATGAAAATAAATGGCCTCACATTACGTCAAAATCTATGTCTAGTTTCACCTATTTTTTATCTATATGTCAAAAAGAGGATAAATAACGGCCTCACATTACCTCAAAACCTATGTCTAATTTTACCTATTTTTTTACCTATAGGTTTAAAAGGAGGATAAATAACGGCCTCACATTACGTCAAAATCTATGTCTAATTTGACCTATTTTTTGACCTATAGGTCAAAAAGAGGATAAATAACGGCCTCACATTACTTTAAATCCTATGTCAAATTGACCTATTTTTTGACCTATACGTTAAAAAGAAGGATAAATAATGGCCTCACATTACCTCAAAACCCTTGTCTAATTTGACCTATTTTTTGACTTATAGGTTAAAAAGGAGGATAAATAACGGCCTCACATTACATCGAAATCTATGTCTAATTTGACCTATTTTTAACCTATAGGTCAAAAAGTGGATTAATAATGGCCTTATATTACGTCAAAATCTATGTCGAAAATGACCAATTTTTTGACCTATAGGGCAAAAACTAAAATCAAAACTTATGCCAAAATTGACCTATTTTTTACCTAGGTCAAAAAGAGGATAAATAACGGATAAAAATACATGTTTAATTTTACCTATTTTTTGAGCTAGTGTTTTAAAAGGGGCCTTAATGTGGGCCTTCACATTACGTCAAAATTTGATCTGTGTTTTACCAACAGGTCAGAGCTTGCCCCCTCAAATAGGAGCGCCAAATAGGACGTCAAAGCCAATGCCAAAACAATTTTTTTACTTGCAGGCTGTTATGTTACTTCAAAATTAATGACAAAGATTTAAAATTTGAGAATGGATAATGTCATAAGAAGCATTTTACAATCTTTATATTATCCATAAATAGAAGTAAATATAAAATCAGAGGGTAAATATATGCTAGGGGGGCGGAGCCTCTCTAGTATATATATGGGGCATTCCATGTCAAGTGATCAAGGTGGAGAAAAATTTTTCTCTAATCGTAGCAAAACTTGGGGCTTTTGTAGTACTCATAGATAGTAATTTTTCGTGAAAATATTTTTTCACCTAGTCCAGTATTTTCCGAGGGGGAGGAGGTTAAATTTTTGGGTTTTTCAGTACAATGCTTATTTCGATAATTTTTTACTCTTAAACAATTAAACATACAAATTTGACAAAGTATATTTTGGAAAGGTTTTTTCATGTTCTTTCGATTGGAAATAAGCATTTAAAAAAAAATATTTTGGTCCCAAAAAAATCAAAATTAAAAATAAATTTCAATTTTTGGGGGGAGAGACCCGATTTTTTTAAAACGAAAGCTGAGGTTTTTTCCTAAAAGGACATATAAATGAAAAAGTGGGACTGGAATGTTTAACAAAATCGGGTCTCTGCCCTCCAAAATATCTATTTCTAATTTTTATTTTTTTCGATCTCAATTTAAAATGACGCTTGAAAGACAAAAAAATTTCTTAATTTTTCGTAAGATGAAAACTTTTTAAACATTGCTCAAATCTGATTGAAGTTTGTTACTTAGGTGTTTTTGGGGGCGCTGATTACGAATATGAAGTCAAATTTCAAAAATTCAATATAAAGGATTAATTTTTAAAAATTGATCAAATATTATTGAAAGTCGTACCTCGAGGGTTTTTGGCGTGGCTAATTTCGAATCTGAAGTTAGATTTAAAAAATTCAAAATAGGTTATGTTAGGTCAGTTCTGAAACAGTTTATAAAATATGAACCTGTAAGTATTCAATTGATTTTTGTCAACAAAACATTCTTGAACAACTAATACACATTATTTGATTTTTTAAAACTTTTAACTTTTGTAGCTCAAAAACTGGTCATTATTTTGAGTTTTGTCCTACACATATTTTGTTCAGAAGGTCAAAAACTACAAATCTGCAAAGTTACAAGAAAATTGTCTGATAGCCAAATTCAATAGTATAAGTGCGGGGTTCTTTGACAGGGAACCAAATTCTGTACATTTTGTGCCAAGCAAATCTGAATAAATTTTAAAAAATGAGTTCGCCATTTTATATCCGCCATTTTGAATTTTTTGAATCTGACTTCAGATTCGTAATCAGCGACTCCAAAAACCCCTGAGTAACAAATTACAATCAGATTTGAGCCATTTAAAAAAAATCTTCATCTTACGAAAAATTAAGAAATTTTTTTGTCCTTCAAGTGTCATTTTAAATTTAAGATCGAAAGAAATAAAAATTGTAAATAGATATTTTTTAAGTATAACTATCGGGAACACGTTTCTGATACTTTTTGTTTTATTTTGAAAGGGTTATGACAGAGAAAAACATTCTTTTAAAAAAATTACATTGAAAAAACTTGACATTCTTTAGTGTTTTTGAAAGAAAGAAGGGTTAAATATTATTTTTGAAAACTTCGACCACGAAAAGTCATTCGAAAGAGTGACCCCGAAAATAGTAGGATATGGACTTTTGAAAACTTTTATGAATTTGTTCTGATAATTGTAAGAGATTGAAATTCATGTTGAAAAGCAGCACATCTCGTCGTTTAAGGGTTAAATTAATCATTTTAAATAACTAATGAAAATTATTAATTATTAAATAAAAGACTATTTATATTTGTTTTACAATTAATACACATATATTATAATAATTAATGAATCTTAAAATTTACATTTTTAAAAAGTGTATTTGGTCATCTCAATATAATTAATTAATTGATTCATTTTTCTGTATTTTCCGACAAGACATTTAAAAAATTCCCTTTTTTGATAAATAATGAAAGCATTTCTCTACCAGTAAACTAAGTCGCTCACTAGGTGGCGTGAACTAAGCACGTGCTTTGTGCCGGTCTCAATATTTTTTAATAAATTTACGTGAAATAGTTATTATTTGCTCTCAGACTGTATTGTTAGTGAACACACTTTTTAGTTTTTGGCTCAGTAGAAAAATTTCTTGAGATTTAGTGCCATTTAAGCACCCTGAGTGAAATTTTACGGTTCCTAACCTAAAAGATTGTGTCTCTATCGCATTGTTAAGCCATTTCTTCGCAAAAAGTTGAAAATTGTGCAAAATGTTATAAAGACATTGCGCGTGTAGTTTCTACACTGTGCTCTGGATTTCAAACACCTTATCATCCTGGATGTGCTTAGCAAATTCCAACATTGCAAGATGAATCATTTTCTCGCTGTTGTGGACGACCGATTTCACCCGTCCCCACTACATCTCATTTCGACACATTAATGACTGCAATTGTGGATTTAAAAACTTCGATGGAGAGTAAATTGGATACTCTGAATTATAAACTTGATGATGCTGTCATTCGATTAGGTAACACTGAAACTATGGTTAGGAACATGGATAATCGTTTAAATGTGGTTGAGGATAAAATTAAAGATATTGACTTGTCTGTTGATTCGCGAATTAACACTGTTGCTCGGAAATGCATGGATAAAGTGAATAATCGTGCTGAAAAAAAGTGTAATATTGTTTTGTTTGGGTTTCCCGAGCATGATAATCCTAGTTTTGTCTCATCTAATTCTAATAAAAATGATTTGCGTGAAGCTGTGGTCAATGTTTTTCGTAAAGTCATTCCCTCTCAAAACTTTGACAGTATACGAATGTTTAGAATTGGATTGTATGCGCAGGACCGTCAACCAAGGCCGAGACCTGTCAGAATCGTCTGCACAACAGAAGAGAGTGCAAAAACAATTGTAAAAGAATTCGTGATTGCCAAAAAGAATTTAGCTCACTCACAAATTGTACAAAATATGTGGATGACGAACGATCGGACGAAAATGCAGTTTGAGGAGATAGCATCTCTCAAATCGGAATTGGAAGTGCGTCGACGAGAAGGAGAGGAGAACTTGATGATGGTATTCCGCCATGGACACCCCACTCTCGTGAAAATGAAAACTCGGACACGACGATCCACTCTCACAATGCAAGTGAACCCTCACACAGTGAATATTCAACTGTAGATTCGACTTCTTCGCATATCCCTTCTTTTCACCTACAGAGAACTATTCATGCTTATTATTAGAACGTCAGGGGTGTACGTACTAAGATCACTGACCTCCGATAAAATATTTCTGTTTCTTCTCATGAAATTATAATTTTCACTGAAACTTGGTTAAGTCCTAACATTAACTCAGAAGAACTAGGTTTTTTTAATTACGATGTTTATCGTTTTGATAGAAGTGATAAAACTAGTGATAAACAAAAAGGTGGGGGTGTTTTAATATCAGTAAGAAATAACTTGAAGGGTTCACTAGTCGTTACAAATTGTGATTCCGTAGAACATATTTTTGTAAAACTTATCTTCAAAAATGTTTCTTATATTATTGGATGTGTTTATATGCCTCCAAATTCTTCAATTAATGCTTATGCCAATATATGTCAAGTTTTCGAGGACGTTAGTGTAGATTTTCCTTCTTCACAGTTGTGTATAGTTGGTGATTTTAACGTTCCTTTTATTCATTGGAATTTAAACCTTAATGATAATACCTCCTGCATACCAAGTTTAAATTTACCACCTCAACAAAATTTAATTGCATCTTTGTTATCCGAGACAATAAATTTTACTAATTTATCACAGTTAAATAATTTTTATAATAAATATATAATTCATTACTTAATTTGGTTTTTTGCGATCCTCTTTATATTAGAGTTAATTTACCAAATGATGCTATATTGCCGATTGATAATTATCATCCACCATTATTAATTACTTTTTCAACAAATCATGTGCTATTGCAAAGTTCTGAAAACACTGATTTAAAACTTGATTTTAAAAATTGTAATCATGCAGGGATGGCTGCTTATTTGAATGCAGTTAATTGGAAACAAGAACTAGATACAAACGTTGTGGATGATGCCGTTAATATTTTTTATGCTGTTTTGTATGATGCTTTTAACAGATTTGTTCCTGTAAATACTATCTATAAATCTAGTTTTCCACCGTGGTTTACACTTGAACTTAAAAAATTGGTTCTTGAAAAAAAATTGCGCATGTTTATTATATGAAATTTAAAACAAATGATAATTACTTAAAATTTTATAATTTAAGATCAAGGTGCAAATCTTTATCAATTACATGTTATAATAATTATATTTCTAATACTGAGAATTCGATAATTGAATGTCCGAAAACAATTTGGAAATATGTTAACATTAACAGGAAAAATAAGCGCTTGCCTAATATTATGAATCTTGGTAATGAGTCAGGTGATAGTCCTGTTAAAATTGCAAACCTTTTCGCTACGTTTTTTAGCTCTGTTTATACTACGCCATTTCAAGATTTAAATAATATTTCTGGTGTTATAGGTTGGATGGATTTTAATAATATGTATTTTTCAAGGGAGGAAATTTTATCTAAATTAAAAAATCTTTATATAAGAAAAGGGGCGGGATCTGATAATATACCTCCATCATTTCTTCGTTCTTTTTGTTATTCTTTAGTTGAGCCTTTACATATTTTATTTAATTTATCTCTACTTTGTTGTATATTTCCTTATGAGTAGAAAAAGGGCATTATTATACCTATATTTAAAAGTGGAAACAAAAATGATATTACAAATTATCGACCTATAACAATTCTTAGCGCTATACCAAAAGTTTTCGAAAGCTTAGTACATGATTCTTTTTATTCAGCCATATAAAATATTATTATTGAAGAACAACATGGCTTTGTTAGAGGCAGATCATCGATTACCAATCTTGCCTTGTTTACAAACTCACTTGCGTTAGATCTTGAAATGGGGAAACAAGTTGATGCAATTTATGTGGATTTTTCTAAAGCTTTTGATAAGGTGGATCACAACATACTTCTACACAAGCTGAGAATCATGGGCATGTCTGAGAATTTAATTAATTTTTTTAAAAGTTCCCTTACAGATAGACCTCATATGGTGAGAGTTGAGCATGACTATTCTGATGCATTTCAATCTACCTCGGGAGTTCCTCAAGGGTCTCATCTAGGTCCTTTATTATTTGTTTTGTATATTAACGATATAAAATTTGTTTTTAAATATTCTAAATTTTTGTTGTACGCAGATGACTTGAAATTTTTTAAAGTAATTAATGCAAATAACCCTTGTCTCGATTCTGAACAACTCAGATCAGATCTTAAACATCTTATAGTTTGGTTTAAGAAAAATCATTTGACCTTCAATTTAGATAAGAGTGCAGTAATCTCCTTTGCGAGGAATATTACATTTGTATATAGTTATGTTGTTGGTTCAAGTGAATTGAATAGAGTGACTCAGATTTGAGACTTGGGGGTATTGATTGGTAAAGATCTCAATTATAATGAACACATTTCTGAAGTTATCTCTAAATCTTTAAAATCTCTGGGATTTGTAATGAGAAATGCAAGTGCTTTTCATAATATTACATTGCTAAAGACTCTGTATTTTTCATTGATCAGATCAATAGTAGAGTATGCTATAGTCATCTGGGTACCATATTACACCTATAATATTATAAGGCTTGAACGCATTCAGAATAGGTTTCTTTGTTTCATTGCGCGCCAACTTCACTTGCCATTCGATTTCCATTCCCATGATTACTCCAGCTTGCGTTCTGTGCTGAATATACCAAGGGTTTCTTTGAGATTTCTATATTGTGACTTATCGTTTTTTTATAAATTATTTAACGGATTCTTTAACTGTTAGTCACTTATATCACTAATTAATTTACGTGTGCCATTGAGACCTTCTAGGTATTCTTCTTTATTCTCTGTTCCATTTCATAGAACAAATTATGGAAATCATTCTTTGATTACCAGGCTTAGTAGAGAAGCAAATGATGCTTATAATGATATTGATTTTTTTGATCGTAACTTTACGAGATTTCACACACTTTTGCATCAGCTTGTTTTTAGAGAAATGTAATTCACAAATTTTAAGTTTAGCCACTTATGTTTTAATTTTTAATAATTTTGCTCAGTGCAATAAAATTAGCACTGATTATTAAGAGTACTTTGTACGAAAGGGCATAGTCCCGTTTACTATTTAAAATAAATAAGTAAAAGAAATTGAATTAATTTTGAAATGTTTAAGTAAAATTTTTTATTTATCTTAATATAATAGAAGGATTATTCTGTTTTAAAGAGAATTCTGTTATTTAATCTTTTTTTACTTCAAACTTTGAATATCCACATGTTAGGGGTAGTTTGTTGGATTTTAAAAAAACAGAAGGTGATGGAGGAATTCTAACTTCAAAAATGGTGGATCCCAATAAGGTTGACATTTCTTGTCCCTTCTTTTGAATTTTTAAAAACTGAGATCAAATTCGGATTCAGCGACCCTTAAAACCCCTGAGTGACGATTTTCAAGCAAATCCGATGAATTTTACAAAAAATGTCCGCCATATTGGATCCGCCATTTTAATTTTTTTTAAACTAATATGGCGGACTACAATTTTAAAAATATTTACTAATCGTCCCATCTACCGCTATCTAGGGGTTCTTGAGGTCGCTGATTACGAATATGAAGTTAAAATTAAAAAATACGAAATTGTGGATTCAAGATAAAGTCAAAATTATCAAATTATTAAAAAAAAACTTTCAACCACTTTTCTAAAAAATTAATTTTTTTTGATTTTTCAAAAACTGTACATTTTTTTATTGGACAGTTGAAATGTTTTTTCATAAATTATGAAAACTTTGGAATTGGGACAACAATAGGTTTGTATAAAAATTTAAAAAAAGGATTTTAATTAACTTTGCCTAAAACCCCTAGATAGCGGTAGACAGGACGATTAGTAAATATTTTTAAAATTTTGGTCCGCCATATTGGATCCGCCATTTTGAATTTATTCATTTTGACTTCATATTCGTAATTAGCGAGCCCAAAAATCCTTTAATAAACGGATTCTAGAAAATCCGACAAGCAAACATTAATTTATAAGACATAAATTTTTTTCTTGTTTTTAAGACATTTTTAACCCATTAACGCCCAAATGACCAAAATTTTTACTTGGACTTCAATACACGATTTGAAGTATTTATAGACAATAAATTTTAGCAGCAATGAGATGTAGGGGGTTTTGGGGGTCGCTCTTTCAGATTCTGGGGTCAAAATAGCGATTTGATCAACACAAAATCCAATATGGCGGCTATTTTGAAAAAAAACACAAAAAAATAAGTACATTTTTTTTAAAATATTTTTTTTTCAGATCTAAAAAATTTTTTTAAACCTTTCTTAAGTATGCCACTGGTGGGTAAAATAGTTGTACTTTCAAAATATAAAATAGAGGAATTCTGATTTCAAGATGGCGGATTCAAAATTTTGAAAAAGTAAATGCATTATGGTAAAAAAATCAAAATTTACACCAACATTCAAAAAGTTTGCAAATTCGATTCAAAATGAATACTCGGGGGTTTTCGGGGTCGCTGATGACGAATCCGATGTCAGTTTTTAAAAATTCAAAATGGCGGATCCAATATGGCGGACATTTTTAAAAAAAAATTTTGGATTCGCTTGAAACTTGTCACTCGGGGGTTTTAGGGGTCGCTGATGACGAATCCGATGTCAGTTTTTAAAAATTCAAAATGGCGGATCCAATATGGCGGACATTTTTTAAAAAAAATTTTGGATTCGCTTGAAACTTGTCACTCGGGGGTTTTAGGGGTCGCTGATGACGAATCCGATGTCAATTTTTAAAAATTCAAAATGGAGGATCCAATATGGCGGACATTTTTTAAAAAAATTTTTGGATTCGCTTGAAACTTGTCACTCGGGGGTTTTAGGGGTCGCTGATGACGAATCCGATGTCAGTTTTTAAAAATTCAAAATGGCGGATCCAATATGGCGGACATTTTTTTAAAAAATTTTGGATTCGCTTGAAACTTGTCACTCGGGGGTTTTAGGGGTCGCTGATAACGAATCCAATGTCAGTTTTTAAAAATTCAAAATGGAGGATCCAATATGGCATATCGTGGAGATCCACTTCACTTATGAACTCATTGGAAAGGTGAAATGCGTTAGGAAATTTCAATGGAATTTAAATTTTTGCTCTCTCTTTATAGCTGTTCTATGAAACCGGCATGTGTAAAATTTGTTCTACTTTTATGATAAAAACAACACGAGATCCCAATGCAATTTTTTCCCATTTTTTTACCTTTAATATAGTATTCTTTCCACAATACAATTATTAATTGAACAATTAACCTTTTCATGTTTTTACGATCGTTAACATACGCATACACTTATATGAAGTTGCTTCGTTCTTCAATTGTTTTCCATATCAATATTCATTTGTTTTTTGCAATCATTCAAATACTCAAATACACTTCTTTAATCCGATTTCTATTTTTTTGGTTTTTCTACACGTGAGTGATACAGTTTCAGATACACTAGTATCAGTCATACAGTATTTGTTTTGTTCAGTATACCGATATTCATTTGTTTTTTACAATCATCTAAGTACTGAAGCACACGTCTTTAAATGTTATTACACCCTGATGTAATAAATCAACATTGTTCGTTATAGATGCGTTTATTTCCCATGTAGCAATTCGAAAATTATGTTCTTCATTTGTGAAAATTGATTTTCTTCACTTTTGTCATTTTTACTTATTAGCTTTGTAATAATCCTTCATTTATTTAGCAAAAGACAGTGTTTGCTTAAAAATGCCGAGGCGTAAGAATAGCAATCCTGGTGACTTTCCTCCACCTAATAAAATAGGAAAGAGATCTAAATCATATAGACTTGAATGTGAAGTAGATGATGAAAATGATATATATGATGACGTTATTGTTCTTCCAAATCCTGATGATTCTGGCGAATCCGATGCAGATTCTGTAGATGACATTGATGATTTGTCAAATTTTAATAAAGATGAAAGTGTACCTAAAATTTCTTATAAAAAAATTTTTGAAAACTATTGTGAAGGGCAAGATAAACTAGAAGGTCAACATGAGTACAAATGGACAAATGGTGAGAAAAAATATTCTGGCGATGTAGAAGATTTGTTGCTTCTTACAGAGCAACAAAAGAAGATAATTTGTAATTATTCTGCGGTTGAACTCTTTGAGCTTTTTTTTAGTAACGAAATGAAAGTTTACATTTTAGAGGCAACTAAGGAGAATAATTATGAATTATCAATGCAAGAATTGAATACTTTTATGGGAATTCTGATTTTTAGCTCCTTCAATAAAAGAAAATCTCAAAGAGATTATTGGTCTTCCGATTCGTATTTATCTTCGGAAGTTATCAAATCCGCAATGTCTCGAAATAATTTTGAGAAAATAAAATCAGAAATTAAATATTCAAAACCATCTGACTGTAACACAGAGGACAGAGGTTGGAGAGTTAGATTTTTATTGGAAACGTTTAGTAAGAATATACAACAATTTGGGTTTTTCAGAACAGGTCTTTCAATAGACGAATCAATGGTGAAATCTTACGCAAGAACACCGCTGAAACAGTTTATAAAAGGAAAGCCCATAAGGTTTGGCCTTAAATTTTGGTCCTTGTGTACGTCAGATGGATATTTATTAAATTTAGATTTATATTGTGGAAAAAATACGGTAGTTGGGATCAAAGAATTAGATAAAATTGCATTGGGATCTCGTGTTGTTTTGACCCTACTACAAGAATTTCTTTTTACAGTAGTACCCAGAAAATTACACCTTTACCATTTGTACTTTGACAATTATTTTACAAATGTTGATTTAATGGTACATTTGAAAAAAATTGGCGTTCGTGCGACAGGTACAATTCGAGAAAACAGGGTTAAAGTTAAAAATGATATTGAGAAAAAAGCTTCTCGGGGTACCTTAAAAGTACAACACGAGGAAAATAGTGGACTCAATTTCGTAAGCATTATGGACTCCAAAAAAGTCTCCTTAGTCTCTACAGCTGCTGGGGTAACTCCAATGTTACCTTCTAAGCGATACAGTAGTCAAGAGAAAGCAAAAATTGAAATTCCATTTCCCAACGCTTTTCATCTTTATAATAAATTTATGGGTGGAGTGGACCTCCATGATGCGCATTGCAATAATTTGCAACCTTCAATACGATCGAAGAAGTGGACATGGGTAGTATTTCTTCGATTGATTCAAGCTTCAATTGCAAATGCGGTAGTGATATACAACTCAGCGAATGGTAAAGAAAAAAACATTTCTACAAAAGAATTCGCGGTAGAAATCAGTAGATACTACTTAGAAAAGTCAAAAGCTAATTCTAAGAGTAAAGAAAGGCACGAAGCTTGCTACAAACCAAACCAGAAGCTCTGTTCTTCTGAAAATTGTCCGCTGAGAACCAGAAAATTCTGCAATGGGTGTCAGAAATATTTTTGCAAAAAATGTTTTGACATTTTTCATAAAGTCGAAGAATAAGAAAAAAGGTTAAGCATCCAGAAACTTCAAATTTGAAAAAATTACAAAAAAAAAATTACAAAAAAATTGAAAAAATTAAAAAATACAAAAAAAATACAAAAATTACAAAATACAAAAAAATTTAAAAAAATTTAAAAATATAAAAAAAAATACAAAAATTAAAAAATATAAAAAAAATAAGACTCTTCTGTTCGTTCACCTCCACGTGGTGAGAGTTGGAAACGCTTATAACATAGCGGCTAAGAGACGAAATAATATTGTTCTGACTGAAGTGTTTCAAATGGATCCAAAAAATTTTTATAAAATGTCCACCATATTAAATTTACTATTTTCAATTTTAAAAAACTGCCATCGAATGCCTCATCAGCGACCCCAAAAACCCTCAAGAGACATGTTTTAAGCGAATCCAAAAATATTTTTTAAAAATATCCGCCATATTGGATCCGCCATTTTGAATTTTTAAAAATTGACATCGGATTCGTCATCAGCGACCCCTAAAACCCCCGAGTGACAAGTTTCAAGCGAATCCAAAATTTTTTAAAAAAATGTCCGCCATATTGGATCCGCCATTTTGAATTTTTAAAAACTGACATCGGATTCGTCATCAGCGACCCCTAAAACCCCCGAGTGACAAGTTTCAAGCGAATCCAAAATTTAAAAAAAAAAAATGTCCGCCATATTGGATCCGCCATTTTGAATTTTTAAAAACTGACATCGGATTCGTCATCAGCGACCCCTAAAACCCCCGAGTGACAAGTTTCAAGCGAATCCAAAATTTTTTTTAAAAAATGTCCGCCATATTGGATCCGCTATTTTGAATTTTTAAAAACTGACATCGGATTCGTCATCAGCGACCCCGAAAACCCCCGAGTATTCATTTTGAATCGAATTTGCAAACTTTTTGAATGTTGGTGTAAATTTTGATTTTTTTTACCATAATGCATTTACTTTTTCAAAATTTTGAATCCGCCATCTTGAAATCAGAATTCCTCTATTTTATATTTTGAAAGTACAACTATTTTACCCACCAGTGGCATACTTAAGAAAGGTTTAAAAAAAATTTTTAGATCTGAAAAAAAAATATTTTAAAAAAAATGTACTTATTTTTTTGTGTTTTTTTTCAAAATAGCCGCCATATTGGATTTTGTGTTGATCAAATCGCTATTTTGACCCCAGAATCTGAAAGAGCGACCCCCAAAACCCCCTACATCTCATTGCTGCTAAAATTTATTGTCTATAAATACTTCAAATCGTGTATTGAAGTCCAAGTAAAAATTTTGGTCATTTGGGCGTTAATGGGTTAATGTAATATTTATTGTTAAATAATTTATGTATACGGTTCTAAATAATTTAATTACCTTTGTTTAGGTATAAAAAGCAATTCGCAACTTGATTGATGTCTTAATATTAATTTAAACAAAAGTTATTAACAAAAATGTTTGTACGAGTGTACTCGTCCTCATGCAAACGGTAACGGTTTGGTTTGGACGAGTATACTCGGCTTTATTCGCAGGAGGGTTTAACTATATACATAATTCTGTTAAAGGTTTTTGTGCCTTGAAGTTTGTACATGATAATGTTTTGTTTGTGGAGTCGCGAAATAATATCACGCAAATTACTGCAACTGTTCATGTCCTACATTACATGTCATATTTTTTCGTATGAGGCTCATGTGAAGGGTTCAAAAAATCGATTTTTTTCATATATCATATCTACAATATGTGTAGATATGAGATATGATATATATTTTCCATATGAGTGGATATTGAGGGGAAGGGGTGGTGGTATTGTTTTGTAATTTTTTGATTCCGCTTCTGCTTCGTCTAATATAATATTTTGCACAGGTGGTGAAGGAGTGTTAGATTGTGAATTATTATTCGTGTTCATGTTTATAAGTGTTGATATATGGGTTGTAGATTTATAATCAATAGATTTTTAAAGAGAAAATGGCAAATTTGCAAGAAGATTTGGTGGCGGTGCAGACTGAGTCCAGGGATTCGGTTGAATTCTGGATCTCGATACACGAGGGGATAAATGATCAGCAACCAAAGATTCAGTCGGTCGCTATGTGGGCCTTTTTTGACACCGGGTTGGTAATCCTGTTTCAGGGACGTAAGAAAGTCTTTCTGTTATGAATTTAATTTTTCTTTACTAGGATTATTATTTATTAGGGTATTTAAATTATTACCTGGGTTTAGGGGTACAGATACAAAAGCATGTATAGAAAATAAAACGACGTTTGGTTAATGAACGATAGCTCAAAATTTTAATATCAATTTAGATGAATTACTTGACATATGCCAATTTCTTTTTAATAATGCATTTTTTTAATTTAATGATAAATACTACCAACAAATTTATGGTCCACCCATGGGATCATCAATTTCTGGTCTTTTTGCTGATATTGTCATGGAAGACCTTCAGACCTATTGTAATGCTGAATTGTCTTTTAAACAACTTTTTTCTATAGATACGTTGATGATTTAATTACTTCCATACAAAAAGATAATATTGACGAAATGATTAATACTTTTAACAGCTATGGCGAAAGATTACAGTTTACTTTTGAAATACAAAACAATAATACCATTAATTTTTTAGATGTTTTTATTATTATTAACGAAAAAATCAACTTATTACTGACTGGTATAAAAAACCTACATTTTCTGGACGAACCATTAATGAGCATATTTTTTCTTACAAAAATAATAACATGAATCATAATTTTGTTAAAAAAGGCAAGGATAAAAATATAAAATCTGAAAACACCAATACTGTTTATAAAATTAATTGTGAGAATTGTTCTGCAAGTTATGTGGGACAATCAAAAAGAATGGTAGGTGTTCGTATTAAAGAACATAAAAACCCTTTTTCTAATGTAATTGCTACTCATAATGACTTTTTAGACTTTTTAGAATGATCGTTAAATTCAGTGTTTAGTAAATATAATAAATATTATTGTTATTATTTTTATTCATATTATATGTGTGTATAAATTTAATTGCAATATACTATTAGAACAATTATATTATTTTCATGTAAATAATATATTACTAAAAATAAATGTCGCTTAAAATAGTATCATTAAAAAAATAATTTTAGTTAAAAATGTTAATTTTTCTGTTAATCGGTACATTTGTATTTTAAACAAAAAATTTGTATTGATTATTAACAGAGTCTTAAATATTATTTACAAACATGTTCACATCTTTATTCACAACACAACACATAATTTTATTATTTTATACATCGCTTAGAAACGAAAACTGAAAAATATTCGCTCGCATGTGGGATCGAACACCCCGACGGATACCCGACACCCACATGAACGCACCTATTTAAACCGCACGGATAACGAAGGTTGGAAGGGATTCTGCTTAATCTACTATATCAATGCCAGAGCCGTATATTCTGTAAAAAATTTAACTCAACATTGATTCAGCATGGGACATTAATGTTCGTCCCATGCTCAATTCATGACTCGGTCAATTTTCGTGAGCGAAGATACAATATTCACTTTCTTTATTACCGTGTGTACTGAACAATATTAAATATAAATATTCATAAATTATTTAATAATACAATTTTTTTGATAATATGTTTAATTTTATTATATACTAAAACTAATTTTTGCGCGCCTATTTTGTAATTTTAAACTTTAACTACTATTATGAATGAAATAGTCTATACCATCTATTATTATTAAAATGGTTTTATAAAATAAACATTAAAAAACAAAATGGAATAATTTGAAGTAAGAGGCACAATTGAATTGTAATTCAAATTTTATGTGCGTGATTTTTATTTTCAGCTATATTTTAAGCAAAATAATTGTTGAATACTTGTGATACTGGTGTAGTACGAAAAATATGTCGCTGGTCAAACCTATAATTTCTCCAGTTTCTTATTTAATTTGCTTCAAAATTAGGGCACATATTACTTTAGATATATTTAAAACTGTGCATATGTTTTTATTTATTCTAATTCTTATTTAATTATTTATTTACGTAAATATTCAAAATGTCGCTCGTCAAATATGTTGCTTGGTCAAATCAATCGTTTTCTAATCAATCTGAAGTTTTGCATTTGTTTGTTCCATGTTATTTATCACGAAGTAATAAAAAATATAATAAAAGTGACAAAATGAAAGAAAATCAAAGAAAAAAAGCGAGAAAAAGGAAACGCTGAATAGAAAATTTATCAACGGAAGGCACTTAGATAATATTTATTTATTTTTTATGAAACGTTCATAAAAAAGATAGTGTTTCTTCAAGGTTATATTAATATCCTCGATATTTTTTCAAAACAATTCAGCCAATCAAATAATTACAAAAGTTCATGTTACTATTATATGTTACATGTTACATATTATACGTAAAAATTTTTTATTAATTTTTTGCTTGTATTTTGTCCTTATTAGTTGTATTAGACGATTATTATATTAATTTTTATGTTTAATTATGTTTTTGTGATACTGAGAAATAAATTACTTAAGTGTAGGAGATAAAATGTTTATGTATATCTTGTTACAGATTTAGATAACCTAACATTATTTTCTTTCCAAAAATTTATATTTTAAAAAGAAGGCAACCAAATAATGGTTGTACAATAATGAAAATGAAATTTATTTTTGTCGAAGATGTAACACTAAAAATATCAAAATTGTGCAAACAAAAATAAAAAAAATATTCAAATGTAAAAGTTTCCAGAGATTTGCCCATATAACAGTGTGTAAAGAATTACTTCACAGATACATAAAATGTTTTGAAACTGTAATAAACAGTTTTACAAAAAAATGATAAAATCCTAAAATATTAAATTTTTTAGCAAAACAAACTGAATTAAGTAGAGGCAAAAATTTCACTATAAACATAATTTTTGCTTCCTCGTGAGGAAGCTTTGCAGTCGTTTAATTTATAAAATTTTTAAAAATACTTCAAATAAATTTTCTTCTATATAGGACTATGTTATTTAAAACCCCGATTTAATGTCCGGATCGATGGAAATTAAAAAATCTATAAAATTTTTTTTTTACTTTTTTCAAAAAAAATTTTTTTTTAATTAAATATTGAAGTTAATATATAATTAGAATGAGTATATATATAAAGTATATATTGTATTTGAATTTATAGAATTAAACATAATTAAAACCAAAAATTCGCACTTTTATTAGAAATTTATTTCCTTCTTAAAAATCATGTTGCCTTATAATAAAATTTTACTCTTGACTTAAAAACAAACTAAACATCTTCATTTCACCAAGACAAAAACAATGTATACTTTATATATATACCAATCGATCCGTGTTAATGCAACGGATAATATTATTGAAAAAAATGAGTAAAATTTTATTGTACTGGAATATAATTTTGATGAAAGAACTAATTTTTTGATAAAAAAGGTAATTTTTCTGCTTTTACTGTCATTCACTCTATAAACTCTCATACAAATTGGACTTTATATATACCAATCGATTCGTCTTGATGCAAAGAATAAAATTTTATTATATATTAACTTCAATATTTAATTTTAAGAAATATTTTTTTGAAAAAAGTAAGAAAAATTTTTTATAGATTTTTTAATTTCCATCAATCCATTTCGAGATATTTTTATGATAAATATGCCTAGCTATTTTTAGCGAAATTCGTTGAAACCTCTTTGAGTTATCGTTTGCTTATCGTAAAGAAGAAGCAAAATGTTCATGTAATGAACATCTTAATTTACAACTTGTTTATATACATATAACTTCTATTATCCCCTAAATATATTTTTACGGAATCAAATGATCGCACTCTTGATAATGCAACATACATCTGAACATGATTAAAAACATCTCTTCTTAAATCAATAAATATTTTGTTAAATGTTTGTCCTTGAGATTCGTTAATGGTCATTGCAAATGCCAATTTTATAAGAAATTGTGTTCTTTTAAAAGTAGAGAAATATAAATTTTCACAATATAAAGTTACTAGATGTAGAAAAACAATATTTCCACTTGTAACGCGACTTTGGTTCATAGAACCCAGTACCGGTCGGTCAATTAAATAAAACAATTCGAATCGATAAAAAAAACAACAAACTCAGGTGAGGTTCAGCCAAGGACTACGGCGGATACCATCGACGTGTTGATGAATCGAGAACGGCGTGGAAACGGCGGTCTAATACTTACTATCACTCTTCGTCTCTCAGGTTTCGAACACTCGATTTTAGAAGACGAACCACAAACACAGATTTACAAAACAAACGAGAATGATTGAATCTATATTTATAATGCCCACTTGGCGAAATAATGTTCAATTAAAAACCAAAAAAATTCAAATGAAAATAATTGATGTTGCTTCGTTCAAGTCGGAAACTGTACTGCTCTAGTATTCACACGTCCGGTGCTGCTTCCCTCTCTCTATCAGTTCCTTACGGTCGTACCTACAAGTCTGCCCTAAACTAGTCCGAGTCCATAATACGCGACAAACAATTGACCGGCAAATTCAAATATACTACCAGTACACTTAATTCAATCAAGTGACGATCACTTCGTCACAAACTTCCCCCCTAGGCCAAACTTACCTAGGTAAGGTTGCCGATCATATCGAACAAGACATCCGGGTCAAAATCAAACAAGTCATCACCCACAAATAATGAAAAATAGAAAAATTACTTAATTTATTAAATCTTTGGTCCTTAATACGATCTTTAACAATAAAATAAAAATTTCATGTCAATATTAAGTCCAACAAAGTAGTTAACATGGTAATGTGAGATCATATCTATCACAACAAACACTAAATAAAGATTAACTATAAAATATAAAAAAAATACTGAAACTCAAAACTTTTTAGATTTCAGAAAAGCGATGCGGGCTTTCTGCGCCATTTCAGGCGGCACTCCAATTAGTAACTGATCCAACTCTCTCAATTCCTGCAAAAGATCAGTCGCAGAATCCTCGTTCTTCTTGGTCGCAAGATCGCTTTTTATCGGGTCCTCAGAAGTTTTAACACTCGTCGGAGGACGGGTCACGGGCGGAGCCTGTACCGGGGAAAGTGTGAAAACCTCCCTTTCAGCATCAATCACCTTCTGATAATTTCTCGGTTCCACCACGGAAACCTCGACGCGTAATTCGGGTCTCTTCAGGTCCTTCATTCGACGAGAAGTCTCACGATCGTCGGAATAGTTACAAAACAGCTTCAAAGGCTTCGGATAGCTCCTCTGTCTATGGCCCTTCTTCCAGCAGTTAAAGCAAGCTCCTGGAGGAGGGTCCAAATCCCGGTCGGTCTCAATTGGATCAACGTCACCAAACATAGTTCCAGTGGACTTAATTGGCAACGCTGGTGGCCTTGGCTCACGAATTATCCGGTGCACCACCGACTTCACTACAGGTGCCTCCTCAGGCAAAGGATCAGGGTCCGACACGGTCCCAATGGCATCGATGCCCAATTTCCGGGGCACAGCCAACACATCCGGCAAATCTGGGTCCCTAGGCCCAACATAATCCTCCAGTTTCAATACCGAAGTACGCTGGTTCTCACGAGCTTTCTTCCGACGGACTTGTAACGGGTCGTTTTTCTTCTCCGCCTCCGAGGTGGAGTCCTTCACTATGGTCAACAATTCTGCGACTGCCTCACGGCTGTGCCACTCCTGGCGACTCTCCCCCTTTTTCCTTCGCAAGGTCTTTTCCTTCGTCGATGGTCCAACCTTAACCGAATTTAAGACCTTAGGAATAGCACCCAGGTTCCCCGACGTGCTGGGTTGAGACACTTGGTCAATGGTCTCCTCAGCACTGGGTACCACTTTCCTCATCCTGTCCCGGTTCCCAGATCGAGGAATGTCCTCAGATCCTCCGTCGTTCGCTAATTCATATACGGAATCCGACAGCTGCTTAACGATCAAATACGGACCCTCGAACTTAGGTACTAATTTAGCCGAGAACCTCTGGGCCGTATTAGACAATTTATGTGTACGACATAACACTCGGTCACCCTTACAAAATACCGCCGTTCATCGTTTGTTCCGATTATAATACGTGGTCTGTTTCTGTTTTTCCCGATGAATGAATCTAGCCACTAGGTCTCTTAACGCGTCTAACCTCCTCATTCTGTCTAACCAAACTTCCGGATCAATTCGCTCTACTGTCGAATGAACTTCTTTTTCTCTACGCAAACTTTTGGCCGGTCGTGGTTGACGGCCATAATTCAAAAATGCAGGAAATACTTTGGTCGTAGCCTGCACTGCTGTATTCACTGCATGTCGACACTCGTGCACGTGCTTATCCCATTCTCTGTGGTCAGCACCAACGAAGGTCGCAATCATGGTCTTGATTACACGGTTACTTCTTTCCACAGGATTTGCTTGGGGATGATAGGGCGGGGTCGTAAGATGTCGAACACCATATTCTTCTAAGGTCCTTCTCAGCGTTTTATTGTCAAACTCTTTACCGTTATCGGTCAAAAGGAATCTCGGCGTTTCCCAACGAAACACGACTAACTCCTCGAAAGCTCGTGCTATGGATTTACCATCAGCCTTTCTCAGGGGTTTAACTTCCACCCACCGAGAAAACAGGTCTTGGAAAACAACCAGGTATTTACATTGACTCCGAATAGGTGGAAACTCCATACAATCGGCAGCTACCACCACCCAAGGTTGTTCGACGATCCTCTGTCCCATTAACCCCATCGGTCCTTCCTGTAAAACCTTGTATAACTGACAATCTGGACAAAATTTTATGAACTGCTGCACGTCATACCAAACTCCCTGCCAATAATATTCCTTGGTCACACGTCGGTAGGTCTTCTCGATTCCCAAATGACCAGCCGAAATCTCTTCATGTGCCTCTCGCATCACTCTCTCTTTATACTCATCAGGAACAATTAATTTCCAACTCTCCCCTTCATCCTCAAACAGGCCAATCAACGGGTCTATTCTCTGCCTGTAGAGCCTATTGTCATCCACTCTTCACCCTAAAAAGAGTTGTGGAAACTTCTCTACTAATTCCTTTCTTCTCAGATACCACGGGTCATTGATCAGGTCAAATGCTGCACATTCACCTTCATCCTCAAACAGTCTTGAAAGTGCATCCGGTACATAATGGTGGGCTCTTTTTCGATGAACAATCTTGAAATCCCACTCTTGCAAGTCTACCAGACGGTTTTTTGAGGTTCTTTAACCATTTAAGTGCGCTATGGTCGGTTATCACGTTGAAATTCGTTCCTTCTACGTAAGGGCGGAACTTTTTAATGGCCCAAAGCTCTGATAAGCATTCTTTCTCGGTCAGACTATAGTTTTTCTCCGCTGACGTCAAAACTTTACTGATGGAAACAATTGGGTGTTCACCATCGTCCGATTCTTGGGTCAACACCGCTCCAATAGCGAAGTCGCTAGCGTCCCACTGGATTGTAAACGGTTTATTAAAGTCCGGTCTAGCTAAAACTGGTGCCGATACCAATTTCTCTTTCAAGGTCTGAAATGCTTCTTCTTGCTCTGTCCCCCATTCCCACGTCTTACCCTTATGCAATAGTCGCAATAATGGTACTTTAAGGTCACTATCATTCTCAATGAACCGTGAATACCAGCCCACCATTCCCAAGAAACGTCTCAATTGTTTCTGATTTTGTGATGCTGGGTAATTCACTACCGGCGCAATCTTGTCTGGGTCTGGTCGTAAGCCCTTACTATCTAACACATAACCAAGATATGTTACCATTGAGCATCCGAACTCACACTTCTCCGGATTTACTTCAAGACCTGCTTTCGCGAGTTTCGCAAGAACTATTCTTAACCAGCGTAAATGTTCCTCATAACTATCGGTCACTATGATAATGTCGTCGAGGTAACCGAATACAACTGGTTCGAATTCGGGTCCAAACATGGCGTCAATAAGTCGTTGAAAGGTCGTTGGTGCGTTAGTCAGCCCAAAAGG
Source organism: Leptopilina myrica (nomen nudum) (assembly GCA_032872475.1). NCBI lineage: Eukaryota > Metazoa > Arthropoda > Insecta > Hymenoptera > Figitidae > Leptopilina > Leptopilina myrica (nomen nudum). The sequence continues at coordinate 11,700,119 of CM065462.1, read as the reverse complement.
CATTCTTTTAAACTGAAACAACCCGAGACCTGGTACCGAAAACGCTGTGAATTTCTTACTGTTCGCCGCCATTGGTACCTGATGATAAGCTGCTTTTAAATCTATCTTTGAGATGTAGCGTGCTCTCCTCAATTTATCCAAGATGGCGTCGACGCTAGGTATTGGATAAGCGTCTTTTATGGTCACCTTATTCACATCTCTGAAGTCAAAACACAGTCACAATGTCCCGTCGCTCTTCTTCACTACGACTGGTGCTGTAGACCATTCGCTCTCTGCTCTCTCAATGATCCCCGCGTCCAGCAGCTTCTTGACTTCCTGTATCAACCAATTGAGCATAAAAGGCGACATCCTTCTTGGTCTATATTTAATAGGCGTCCTATCCGTCACTCTTATACTATGCTCGGTCATATTGGTCATCCCGTGTTCTCGTCCCGGTGGTATAACTAATTCGTCCACTATTTTCTGAACATCTCGTCGTTGATCCTGATCTAATTCGCAAATTCCCGCGCATTCCGCAGTAATAATTGCCTCTTTTTCTTGGTCTGTGAAATTGTTGAACTCGTGCCAACCTTGATTGTTCACTCTCCACAATCCCTTGCCCAATTGCTCGGTCATATTGGTCATCCCGTGTTCTCGTCCCGGTGGTAACTCCAGGGTTGAACAAGGCTATATAAGGCTGGTCAGCAATAAACACCTTAAGGAAATAACGGTTCTTCGTTCTCGAACCATCGATAATTTCGTAGTCGTTAAGAGGTTCTGCTACATCCACTGTAGCTTCCACCCTCCCCTGGACTACACGTGGTGATTGATTATTAACACTGTAGTTCTCACAACTCTCCTGAATAGTTGTTTCAAACCTCTCCCTAATCACATCTGAATCGCCACCTCTAGCACCTTCTCTAGTCGATAATGGTCCTTCTATCTGGTCTGACGATTTATTCTTCGCACACTCATTTTCGCGGTGAACTCGCTCAGACTTCTCATTATCCCACTCCTGTGAGTTACTCTCGATACTCTTTTCCTGTAAAGATTGGTCGCAATTCTTCATTTTGGTCTCCAAGTCTGAATATTCCATGTCCTTGAGGTGAAAAAACTCTCTTCTTCAACTCTCGACATGCTTATATTCAACCCCTGTTCCAGGACTGGAGGGGAGGATTGTTGCCCACTCCCCCCCCCTTGCGCGTTTCCCAAAATTTGTCTCGCTATAACACAATTCGGGCAACGAACAAATACGGTCCCTGCGGTTCCACATACTTGACACGATTCACCATAAGGTTGTGGTTGACGGTTCGGACACTCATTTACGTAATGGCCCCTGCCTTGACATCCATAACAGATCCTATTTGGACATTGTGAAGAACGATGACCCACCAACTGACAAACATTACAGGTTCCGACAAACTGTTGTTGGTCATTTCTAGGTCCTCTATTTCCTGGGACATAATTCCCAGTCATTGGTTGTCCGAAATTAATCGCTGGTGTTTGAGGGGTCGTTTGTACAGGTCTTGTTGATTGCTCGAACCGCACTCCTCTGGTCTGTCCTCCTGATGGTGTTATTGCGTCAATATTTTGGGCTTCGCTCGTTACCGTCTTCTTGTTTTTCTTCTTGGCGATTTTCTTGGTCTTTTTCAGGGTCTCTTTGCTATTCTCTTTCTCCGAATCCGAGGCCGATAATTCCAATAATATCTTTAATCCTCTCATATTTCCTTAGAACTCTCTCTACATCCGCTATGGTCTCCACATCATAGGCCGATAGATAACGACGATATTCAGGGGTCAATCCACGATACAATATTCTCAACATTTCATCCTGGGTCGACGAATATTTGAAATGTCCCGCAATCAAACGTAAGCTCGTCACATAGTCTGAGATACATTCGCCCTTAGCTTGGGTTCTATTTTTCAATTCGTCCCACACGTCATCATCTTCGATCATTGGAGCATATTCCCTCAAGAAAAATTTCTTAAAGGCTTTCCAAGTCTTAATTTCCAATTTGTTAACTCTAAACCATCTACTCGCTGATCGTTGTAAAACACTAGGTATAGCCTTCAATAATTCACGGTCCGAGATATCATTACATTCTTTACAGTCGTCGAGTCTTTGGATAAATTCCTCTGGATCCTCTTTTTCAGACGCTCTAAACTTTATATCCCAGTCCTTAAAGGTTTTAACAGTTTTGTAACTTGACCTTGTATGCCTTCCTTGTCCGGTCCACTGCTGAGGTCGGTTTAACAAGTCAACGTTTTCAGGCTCAGATTCACTGTCCACCAACAATGGGGATCTTAGAATTGTCCTCGGATTACTATCACTTTGTTGCCTCGAGTTGCCATTTTGCTCTTCCACATTCGCTGAATTTCTTGTGTTTCCACTCTGGTTGTCCACTGTCTTTGGTCGATAATCCCATTTTACTCGTTCTTCCCATTCCTCTTTTTCAGGTGGGGATAAAACTCTTCTATTAGCACGATTATTATTCCCTCGACGCTGTTCTGGGGCCTTGTCGGCAGGATTCTTGTTGCTCACTTGTTTATTCGGACGTTTTGGTATCGCTCCAGTATTCACAAAGGTCGTCTGGAAAGGAGGTTCTGAAACTCTTCGATTATTAGTCCTATACTCGTCTACATCGAAGAATTCAGTACGATCTTCCGCATATAACCAATTCACCTCAGTGTTGTTACGATGAGAAAACATCGTACCCACATTTTGTCCGAAATGCATCCTTGTATCTTTATGACTTAAGCTCCATACACTCGATGTTTGAGAGGTCGACATACAGCTTCCAGAAGTCGTCCACGTCACATGGGTCGAAGTATTATTTGGACCTCCAAATGTTGTGGTATTCACGGTCGATATGGCTCTATCTATAGTGGTTACTGACCAATTATCAGTTACTGATCCTGTTGCTCCATTATCTTCTGGTCTTTGGTCCCCCCACTACTTGGATTAATGTCACTCGATTGACAATCATTATTCCCTGGTCGGTCATCGCCCCCAATATCTCCCTCTGATTCCTGCTCGTTCTCGGTCATGCGTCCAGTTTCCGGCTGAAGTTGAAGGCATTGGTCCGATAATGCTTCCAGCGGCCATGTCTCGATGGACTCGGCAAGGTCAAATTGCTCCATCCAAGGCACCGAAATTCTCTCCCCAAATAATATTCTAGCGCGTAGTCGCAATAACCGCTCGCGTAACACCTGCGCTGTTCCCTTGAGACTACACTGCTGACTACGAAATTCGGAAACAACTTCCTCAATAGGTGTCTCTAAAATACCGGACCACATCATTCTCGCTTCCCGTATTTCCATCAATCGGGCGCAAAGTCGGCGATATGACTCCATATTTGACGCCGTTAACAATATAATATCCCTTAAGAGGGAATATAACTAATATCGAAAGCATGGTCATATTACAGAAAAAAACGGAAGCTCAGCCATTTTGTTCCACTACGGACACCCGCACGAACACCGTAAATTCTCTAGTCACGCCGTGATGTCACATCCGCCCCAGCACGTGTTAATTATTATAACCTTCTTTTACAAATTTCTTCGCGACGAATTTAACCCCAAAACACAACTCCTTCGTACTCACAACGGTCTCACAGAATAAAATAGAAAATATTAAACACTCGTCTTCTATCCATTAAAGCGTCCCTTTCATGGCGTGGCCCCACGTTGGGCGCCAATATTGTAACGCTACTTTGGTTCATAGAACCCAGTACCGGTCGGTCAATTAAATAAAACAATTCGAATCGATAAAGAAAACAACAAACTCAGGTGAGGTTCAGCCAAGAACTACGGCGGATACCATCGACGTGTTGATGAATCGAGAACGGCGTGGAAACGGCGGTCTAATACTTACTATCACTCTTCGTCTCTCAGGTTTCGAACACTCGATTTTAGAAGAGGATCCACAAACACAGATTTACAAAACAAACGAGAATTATTTAATCTATATTTATAATGCCCACTTGGCGAAATAATGTTCACTTAAAAACCAAAATCACTTAATTCAATCAAGTGACGATCACTCCGTCACACACTTTTATCACCCGTTTATATTTGACATTTAATTACATCATGTGATAAATCTAAAATAATGAACCTTGTTTCGTTACATAATCCTTTATTAATACTAAGATTTCTAATAAGAATTACGACAGAATTAATTCTTAAATGTATTTCATGTGCTGGTAACGAATGTGGAGAAAGGGTATTTAAATATTCTGGTAATAAAGCTTTAGAAAATTTTTCATTATCTTAATTGTCAGTAGAATCAATACTTTTATATATTTTTTAAACTTTTGCTGTCTAAGAGACTCACCACTCTCTTATTAATATCATCAACATCAACGTTTCTAGGTGCTAAAATTGCACACCTCGACAACTCCTTAAATTTATTCTGTTGTATTTAATGACCATACATTTCTTTAGCAATATCTATATTGCATTGTTAAATAATATGTTCTGGTATTTGGTTGTTATCATCTATATCATTTCATTCAGCATTACCAACTTTAATTACGAAATCTACAATTCCTGTTTCCCCTGGTAAAGCTCTCATATTTTCTATCAATGTGTTCTTTCGGAAATGTTTCCATTATTTACTATTTTTTATTGATAAATTTATTATTTCTGATCTAGTACCTCGTTCTTTTATCGGTAAAATTTGTAAAAAAAACCTCCTCCTAGAATAACAATTTTCCCACCAAAAACTTCATTTGCTTTCATTATGTCCCTTAATAATTTATCCATAACTTCTAAGGCATATTTTGGAGCCATTGGTGCTTTATCCCAAATAGAAACATCAGTACTTTAAAAAAAGTGCTTTTTTGACTGAACTTTAATATTTAAAGATGAATCACTGTACAGTGGAACAGGTAAGCCTAAAACTTTATGAACAGTTTTCCCGTTAGGAAGCAGAGTAGCAGCTATACCTGTAAAAGCCATATTGCAAAAATTTAGTTTTTCCAGATCCTCCACAACCATTAATATATAAGCATCTACAACTATTAAAAGAAGAATCTTTTATGACTTCAAGTATATAACCAAGTATATTTTTTTGTTTAACATTTAATTTATTATAATTTTGCTTTCCTATCATGCTCCTATCAGCAACTTGCGCAGATAAATCTTCATTAATGTCTAATAATCTCTGAAAATCAGTTAGACAATATCCTTTATTTAATAACATTGATTTTATATTTTTGTAAGCTGTTTTTTAGTATCAATATTGGCAAGTTTTGAATAGTCTTCTGGCATTTGACCCTTAAATTTTTTCCAAAGTTTTTCCGGATGTACAAGATGACAATGAATTAGAATTCTTTTAAATAATTGTCGAAGTAAATGAGGCATCATCCATAAGGTAGCTTCTTCCATTGTCCTAATCCACTCACTATCATCTTCTGAGTCCTAATGGTAAACAGACAAATGTAAAAGTTTCATGAATAACTTCATTACCTGTTCTTAAACTTTGGAAAGAAGTTACTCCTTTTACTGTAAGCAACAATACTCTGAGGTGAAAGAACTCTAATTGGTATGGATTATTTGAATACATTCTTCCAAATATTTTTTCTTTACGAACTTTTTTTTCCATTAAAGAGATTCAGTTACCCACGTAAAATGTTCTGGTATTTCTGAATAATAATACTGCCGAGCAGAAATATCACGTCCATTAAGTTTAAAAAAATCGAGCAATTTTGTATTTTTCTGCAAATCAAGTGAAACATTGTTATTATCTTTCCCTTCACGAATAATAACATTCTGTTTATTTGGTAAATGTATGGGTAAACGGTTAATATTATGGCTCTTTTTCTCAAATGGTTTACTTAAAATTCTCCAAACTGACTCAACAGGACCTATATATCTATTCTCTTCATAATGATTAATTTCATTGTGATCGACAGTTACCTCACCATTGGCATTTGTAATAATAATAGATGCAGCATCGTGACCCTTGAATATATATTTATATAAATATTTAACAGATTTGATACTTGAAACTATTTCCACATTTATATGACAATTAAATAATTTTGAAAGTATAGGAAAATATGAAACCATAAATTGAGCGGCTGGATTCCATTAGGGCATGTAAATTTTTCTCGGCCGAAATCGAAGACCTCTGACACTCTAAATTTAACTTCTGAATTTAAATGTTTAAATTATATATATCCTTATATTTTATATATTATATATATTTTAAACATTTAAATTCAGAAGTTGAATTTGACTGTCCAGGGGACTTCGATTTCGGCCGCGAAAAATTCACATGCCCTTATGGAATCCAGCCGCTCAATTAAACACTAATCTCCACAAGATCCATGAATGTTATTTTGCATTATTTTTTTTTCAAAGAAGGATTGCTATTTTCATCAGGAATTTCTGCAGAAGTATAACGATTAACACTGTCAACTGTTAATAATTTAGAATTTTCTTTTAATATATCTGACAAATGAATATGTGGCAATCCTGGCTTTTGAAATTTAATAACATAAGCATAAGACTTTATTTCTCCAAATAACTTGTCAACAATAACAGTCAATGGATGTTTAACCTTCAAGGCAAAAACTCTAGTTTCTGTATCAGGTTTATCAGAAGTAATGGGACTGGTTAAGGACGTCGGAGAGAAATACACGGCACTACGGTTCACAAAAGTATTCATTAAAAGAAATCAGCAAGATATTAGAGATCGTTAAAATACAAAAAGAATAATTATCCGTAAGGGAACAAACGACTTCGCAACAGAACATATAAGCGCTCTATACTCGCACACAAGCAGCGAGCGACGCTAGTCTCGATACGCAGTCGTACCAACTTAAAAAAAAGGAAAATGACTCGGTAACAAAAGGGAGGGAAAACTGAACTCATTTAAAATTAACCAAACATGATTTCTTACACTCCCCCTCGAGTAATGATCAATTTACTTCATTTATATACCATTAAAATCACAAATAAGAAGGTTCCACACATTCCACTAAGTTGCAAACATTTTTGGTGCTTGATCCTTGGAACACTTTTTGTAAAAAATCGTCCGTCATGAAATCCGTTGAAATATGTTGTAAATTCACCACTTGACTTTCCAGAACCTCGCGAACAAAGTGATGTTTAATATCGATATGTTTGCTTCGATTGTGGAAAACTGGATTCTCAGCAATTTTGATTGCTCCCATATTGTCGCTGAAAATTGTGATTGAATCGAAATCTTTGAAATTTAGTTCGTCTAAGAATTTGCATAAGTACAACGCTTCCTTAGTACCCTCAGTTAATGACATGTACTCAGCTTCCGTGGAACTAAGGGCAACAGTTCTCTGTTTTCTGGAGTCCCACGTCACAGGAGAACCAGCAAGTAAAAACGTAAAACCTGAGATCTTCTGTTTCATTCGTAGCTTTCCCAGTCCGAATCTACGTATCCTGCAAGTTGATTAGGATCGGATCGATAAATTAGTCCAACATCCATTGTACCTTTTAAGTACCTAAGTACACGCTTAGCTGCACGCCAGTGAACTTCGGTAGCACAATTGTTGAATTGTCCTAAACGGGATGCGGCGAAGCAAATGTCGGGCCTTGTCGTCATGGCCAAATATGTGATAGACCTGATCAATTCTCTGTAAGGAAATAAAAACTTTTCCTTCGTCTCGAGGAAACTTTTCGTTGACATCAAGTGGAGTGCTGACAGCCTTACAATCCATAATTCCGAAACGCTGTAAACAATCTGTGATGTATCCTTTTTGAGTCAGTTTAATAGCGCTACCCTCATGCGAAAATTCAATCCAGAGACGGTAGCTAATCTTTCCCAGATCCTTAACGTTGAAGTTGCGTTGAAGTTCTCTTCCCACAAGAATCATTAATCATACCTTTTACCTTAACCTTGATGGTGTCATCACATTGAGAATCCTTGATGATCTGCAATGAATCAATTAAGTCTTTCGGGGGTTCTTACGATTTCAGAGATGATAGGACTTGTTTTATTGGAATTTCCGCAAGAAAGGCGTAAGAGTCGCATTCTTCCGTAATACGACTTTCGACCATATGAAACTCGCGACGCGGTCTTCCTTTCTCGCTACTCCTCACAATTTTCGGTCTTCCAGGTCCTTTTTGTAGATTGACACGTTGTTCTACGATATCTGGATTTTCCAATCCTTCAGGGTTTTCCGAAATCTTCTGTGGGCACAATCATCTCAACGTCAATGCACTTTGGATTTCTTTTGTTCAAATCTTCTTCTAAATTGTCTTCGATCATATCCGGAAACACATCAACAAAATTTTTCGATTGATTTTCGACGTCTTCAAAGAATTTTACGTCCCTGGACAAAATTACTCTTCCTTCTTCCGGAGTCCAAATCCGATATCCCTTGGTTTGTTCGGAATATCCCACAAAGTGTCCAGATTTGCATTTATCGTCGAATTTTCCACGATTTCCACTTCTATTCATGATAAGGACACGGCATCCGAACTCACAAAAATGACTTACATCTGGAAGTTCCCCCTTCCAAACTTCGTAAGGTGTTTTGCCGTTTAACGATTTTGAGTGGCAACGGTTCCGTAAATAATTTGCCGTATTGACAGCTTCCCCCCAAAGGGAAGGAGGCAATTCTGATTGAAGGAGCAGACAACGAGCCATTTCCACAATGTTCTATTTCTCCTTTCTGAAATCCCATTTTTTTCAGGATTGTAGGGAACCGAAGTGTGACGAGTAATTCCACGTTCTTTCAGAAAGAAATCAGAAGTCTCGTTCAAGAACTCACGCCCGTTATCCGACTGAAGACATTTTACTGTCCTTCCGGTTTGAGTTTCGAATAGGCAGATCACTTCCTTCATAGCCGTAAAAACTTCGTCCTTTGATCTTTAAAAGCGTATTTCTCCCCATCGCGAATGATCGTCGATAAATTGCACGAAATATTTGGATCTCCCTAACGATTTCACACGCATAGGTCCACATACGTCACTATGCACTAGTTACAAAATATTGGTCTCTCTCATCGACTTTCTAGAAAAAGGATTCCGTGTCATTTTACCTCTAGTGCACACTACGCAATCTTCGACGTATTCAGATGTAACACTGTTCAGTCCGCGAACTCTGTTTTCACTGTGAGCTTTATCAATGTCCTTAAAATTAAGGTGGCCAAATCGTCGATGCCAACTCATACGCGACGTTTTCTCGGCTGCGCGATTTATTTCTTCACATTTATCGGGCCTTGTGCAATTTTCAAGAACGTAATACAATCCATTTGTTCTCTCAGCAGTTAGCTTTAGATTTCCTTCGGGATCGAGAACAACGGCACCTTCTTTCGAGAAATGAACTTCGTATCCACGATCTGTTATCTTTCCGACTGATAACAAATTGGTTCTGAGATCGGGAACGCACAAAACACTTTTTAAAGAAATAATTTCACTTGAGTCTTTCACGAGTGTTTCGAAAGTAATATCACCTTCCGATATTATTTTTGTCGAAGCTGTACTTGCTAAGTTAAGTGTGTCACTTCGAGGCAGCGTCACTTTTGAAAAACTTTTCTCATTATCACAAAAATGAGAGCTTGCGCCACTATCCAAACACCATTTTCCGAGAGAAGTTGTGGATCCAGCCAACGAGGCCTCGACAGCACAAAAGGTGGTTATGTTATTCGCAGATAATTGATTTCTGTTTTTCACGGGACAATTTTTCGCCTTATGGCCCACTTTCTTGCACTTATGATACTTGTACTTGAATCCTGTAGTATCATTCGAATTTAAATTATTTCCCTTCTTATAATTTTTCTTGTTCGTCGTGTCAAAGTTATGTTTATTTGTAAACATAGCGCTAGTGGCTCCTTGCGTGTTGCGCTGCCTAGCGTCACTCTCCTCAATTATCTTGACGCGAAGCATGTCCGGTATCAGCTCTGGATCCACGTTTACGTACATTTCTGATAGTTTATCAGCGGTATCAAAAAAAAGTCGGAGATGGTCCCGAATGTCCGAGTCTGGCTGCATTCTGGTACCTGTTACCTGTTACCTGTTTTAACTCGGTCGCATCGATTGATAGAATAATGTCCGAACGAGCTTTGGCGTCATTTCTATCCCACGTTCTTGCTGCTTCTGCTGATGCTTCGTTACCGACAATGACTTCCGGCTTCATGGATTCGCCATTTACATACTGCCAAAAATCATTCTTGATGAGTAGTGCTTACATATACATGCGCCACGTGTCGAAGTTTTCTTCATTTAATGCCTCGATATGTGCGATTGCCGATAAACTCATCTTGCTAAAATCACAGATAATCACTACACTCGTACACTGATTTTTAGTCACAATAAAAGTACCGATGAATCAACGTTTCACGACGCGCATATCACTCGTCCGAAGAAACTGGGCCCATACTCTAATGGGACTGGTTAAGTACGTCGGAGAGAGATACACGGTACTACTGTTCACAAAAGTATTTATTAAAAGAAATCAGCAAGATATTAGAGATCGTTAAAATACAAAAAGAATAATTATCCGTAAGGGAACAAACGACTTTGCAACAGAACAGATCAGCGCTCTATACTCGCACACAAGCAGCGAGCGACGCTAGTCTCGATACGCAGTCGTACCAACTATCAAAAAAGGAAAGTGATTTGGTAACAAAAGGGAGGGAAAACTAAACTCATTCAAAATTAACCAAACATGATTTCTTACAAGAAGCAGTTTGATGAGGCAATACATTTTCTTGTATTTTTAACCAATTTGGATTATACGTAATTGTAATAAATAAATCTGGTATACCATGACCAACAACAATAGCCATGACATCCTGATATTGCTTCATCATATAACGAGGTGATCCTATAAAAGTTGATGGAAATATAAGCATTTTTCCTATATGTACATTATTTTCTAACTCATGATTTTGTAAATAATCGATTAGTCCTTGATATGTTTTACTTCTCAATTAAGCTTGATAGTTTGCACAAAATCGTAATTTATCTTTCTCTATATTTACATAATTGTCAACAACCCATTGTTAAAATAATCTTCCCCCATATAAAAATTAATTGAATTCCTTATCTCTAATAGCTATTTTGTATTTACAATAGGCAGACCGAGAAATAGTATGGTTTCTACTTCTAAAAGCACTATCACTACGAATCATATTAATATTATAACCTTTATTTCCGAGTAGATAAAATATGGGATAAGTCCACGGTTCAACATTCGGATCTAAATTACTTCTTGTCTTTAATTCCTTTGTAGACTTATTATAAACCGTTACATAAGATACAGGTATTTCTCCTTCAGAATTTGTATTAAAAATAGCAGCAATTTCATTAAAACTTTATATAAGATTACATACGTTACATAAGATTCTGGTATTTATCCTTCAGAATTTGTATTAAAAATAGCATCAATTTCATTAAAACTTTGAAAATTGTATCTATTTTTGTCAAAACCTTTTTTTAACGTAAACAACAATTGTAACTCAGGAATGTCTTCTTTTTTTATCTTGCTAATTCAGTTTCTAGTTTAATTATTTCTGACATCATCATAAAAGATTTTGTGAATGCATTAGAAGTTCTCTTAATATTTTCTATAGTTTGTAAAAGTTCTTCATCCTAATTTTCGTTTGTTTTCAATCTATAACGAATTGCTTCTTTAGGATCGTAAATATATAATTGACCAAAACATGGGTCTTCACCTTTATCAGAATATAATGCACTATTAATTTGTTAATAAATTAGAACTTGAATTTTGTAACAAAATGGTCCTCTTCTTCTGTTATTAAACTAAATGTATTTATTAAATCAATAAATTAATTAGAATTAACATTTTTAGAGTTTATCTGAATGAAATATATTTATAATTTTACTATTGGATTTGAGTATAGCACTATTATATTATATCATAATTTTCATCACTTAAATTAACTAATTCTTTTTTATTAGCCATGGTTCTACTTCGTAATGTTGACCAATATAGTGAAAATTACTTTTAAATAAATATCGTCTTTTCTATTTAAAAAAAGATGAAGCATTTAGTACAATTTGATTCAAAATTTCCATTTCCAACTAAAATTATTTCCAATTCTACCTTTTTTCTTTATTTTCAATGCCCTTGTATCCAATTTCAATATCTATTTCCAATTCCCATTTCTAATTTTTATCATTCAACAATCATTTCCAAATTAATACAACTACAAATTACAAAATGTAAATCAGTTTTATGCAATATATCTAAAGACAATTTCTTATCATAGAAAAAAAATAAAAACTGCAAGAAAATAAAATTTTTCTATCTATAAATGGAAAAAAATTCAATTTACTATGTTGAGATAACTTTTTAAGTTTAAACGAAAACAAAAAATTAATTTTTTTATAACAGTTGCATTTTAACATCTATTCCTAACGAATAACCTTTTAAATTAAAAATATAGTATTTTAAAGAAATTGCATTTTAATATGTATTCCTTATGAATAGCATTTTTATAATAATAATTTTATAAAATCAGTAAACAGAAGAAACTTTTTCATTCAAAAGCCACTTAAATTTCAAAAAATTTTAAGAAAACATTTAAATAGCGTACAGTGGGGTAAAAAAACCATGGTGTAATCTGTGGTGAAACTTAAAAAGAACTTCTAAAAAAGGTACGAAAAATTGGCAGTGCAAATCGAAAACAGGTAAACTTAATATAATTTTCAATTTTGCTTGCTAAAAACTCTTTCATAATTATTAAAATAGTTTTTCAAATAAGCCTATTTCTCATATGAATAAAGGAAAACTATAAAAATACCTGAATTGATAACATGTTTTGCTAAAATCGTAGGGTGGTTTTTTCACTTCACCAGGTGGTGCAAAAAAGCCACTTACAGTGCTTTTGTAAAACTCTTATAACTTAATCTGATGTCACATTTTCAAAATTCAAAATGGCGGATGTAAAAATTAAAATTCAATTGAATTTGATTGAAATTTGTTACTCAGGGGTTTTGGGAATCGCTGATTACGAATCTGATAAATAATGCATTAAAATTAGCAGCATTGCATTGTCGAAATATTTCCTGGTAATATTTTTTTATTTCATAAAGATTATTGCTTCCCACTTAAAAATAAATTTGTATTAATTTATTTAGTCATGTGAAATTTTACTGAGCAAGAGAATATGCACTATCTTTTGTTTTTAAATCGTGTACATTCTTTTGTTTTCCTTTAAAATAATAATCAGCGCTGATTTTTATTTGTTTTTGTTTGACATTTGTTAATGTTGTCGCCACAACATAGTTGACATCACATTATAATTAAAGGGTTTTTTTCTATTGCAAATAGAATTTGAACTAGTTGAAATCTAAAACTTGTCTTAAATCTAAAACAGTTTAGATTGTCGGTTTATCTTTTTGTTACATATCGTATTTGTTCATTTCCTTGTATGAGTAATAGTTTTATCGTTCAATTTTTATTTGTTCGTTTATCTTTCGTGTTTTGTTGTTAATTATGCCCAAATTACACACTGATCGTTGCTGTAATCCTTATGGGACTGTTGGTCACAAAGGAAAAAATTTGAGATCACTTTCCGACAGTTTGAAGAAAAAGTTTCCTAACTTGTCTTACAAGTCTAAATTTTGTGCTAATTGCAGATTATCAAAAAATAATCAAAATGATAATAAAACAAATGCATCTGAATATTTTAGAAACCATTCACTTAATAGCAATTTAAGCGTCGAAAGCTGTGCATCACAGGCGAAATTTGATACAAATGTAGGTAAGTTCAACTCCTCAAAATATGATTCATTTGATTGCAACATAAGCATAAGTAGCAATGCATCCACTGTTTCCATGAACTGCGATTGTGAGAGTATTGATATTGATCAGGAAGAAGTAAGATCAGAGCGAAAAAATTAAACTGGAAGGTCCTATGGATGATTTCAAACAAAAGTTTTTAAATTTAGATGAAAACGATCCAAACAGTTTATTAATACTAACAATACATCCTGTCACATGGAGTGCTCGGAAGATTGCGAAAGAATTTAACTGTTCTAGGAGGTTATCTAAAAGAGCAAAACAAATGAGGGAGTTGAATGGTGTTTTAACAAATCCTACAGCAAAGTCAGGAAACCCGTTGCCTGATTCTATTATTCAAAAAGTGGATGAGTTTTATAATAGTGATGCTAACAGTAGAATTATGCCAGGAAATAAAAAATGGCATTTAAATAAAAGTTGGTGGTGTTAGAAAACAAGTACAGAAACGATTGCTTCTCTCCGATTTAAAAGGTTTGTCCACAAAGTATAAAGAAGAAAATCAAAATTTTCTTTTAAGTTTCAGCAAGTTTGCACAATTTCGTCTAAAGAGCTGCATACTTATGGGAGCTGCTAGAACATATATCGTTTGTGTGTGCACGTTACATCAAAATGTTAAACTTGTGTTACATTCCATTAACGTGACACATTTGACAAAACAATCTAATAAGCTTGTCACAGACTAAAAGACTGTTTGCAACAAGTTATGTGTGAAATAATGACTCCAAATTGTCATTTGGATGAATGCTAAGAGTGCCCAGGTATTTTGCATTTTTCACAATATTTGTTGCAACTGTTACATGATAATAACATTTTAAATGTGACATTTAGTACTTGGACATCTATGGACCGATCTTTTTTACAATCACAAATTCTTGACTCTGAAGAATTTGTTGAACAATTGTCTGCAAAATTAATATTAATAAAACCACATGCTTTTGTAGCAAAACAACAAATGTACTAATTACATTAGATTTTTCTGAAAATTACAAATATGTGATGCAAGATGCATCACAAGGTTTTCACTTCAATAATGACCAATGTACGGTGTTTACAGTTGTTTACTACTTCCTAGAAAATGGCAAATTGAAGCATAAAAGTATGGTGTTTCTGTCAGACAGCACTACTCACGATGCTGCAGCAGTTTCACAATTCGAAAACTGTTGATGCCAGAAATTAGGAAACATGTGGATGCCAAAACAGTTATTTACTTTAGCGATGGTGCTAAACAGCATTTTAGGAATAGATATCAAATGTGTAATTTAATGAATCACGAAAAGGATTTTGTCTCACCTTTTCCGGTCGGACCAAACCCTTGTCTCACCTTTGCCGTTTGGACCAATCTATTGTCTCACCTTTACCGGTCAGACCAATCTATTGTCTCACCTTTACCGGTCAGACCAATCTATTGTCTCACCTTTGCCGGTCGAACCAAACCTTTGTCACACCTTTGCCGGTCAGACCAATCTTTTGTTTCACCTTTGCCGGTCGGACCAAACCCTTGTCTCACCTTTTCTGGTCGGATCAATCTATTATCTCACCTTTCCCGGTCAGACTACTGCCTCGTCTCACCTTTACCGGTCGGACCAATCTCTTGTCTTACCTTTGCCGGTCGGACCAATCTATTGTCTCACCTTTATCGGTCTGACTAATCTATTGTCTCACCTTTCACGGTCAGACTACTGCCTTGTCTCACATTTACGGACCGACTACTGCCTTGTCTTACCTTTGCCGGGCCGACCAATCTATTGTCTCACCTTTACCGGTCTGACCAATCTATTGTCTCACCTTTTCTGGTCAATCTACTGTCTCGTCTCACCTTTTCCGGTCGGACCAAACCCTTGTCTCACCTTATCCTGTCAGACAAAGTGAAATTTTTTGGGTATTGACCACCACTTTTTTCAAAATTCTTGTTTCATTTTTGGTCATTTGCATATGAGTCTTAAAATTTACCTTTCAAGCTTTAATTTAAGACCTTATTAAAGTCTAGACACGTGATTCGTTCACCTGACGTACTTGACATGAGGTTACAGAAAAAATTTTTTTTGAATACCCTCAAAAACACGTTTTTTCATGTCTTTACTCACACTTTCCTCAAAATTTATACTTTTTTCGTATCCACTGCGATGTCAAAAATTTAAAAAAAGTCGAATATTGGATCGATATTGGGTATTTGATCCACCATTTTGCATTTTTTAAAAATGATGTTAAATTCGTAATCAGTGGTCTCTAAAACTCTTAAATACAAAATTTCATGAAACTGTCCAATGTCTCATATAGTCCGCCTAATTAAAGCCTCTATTTTGAATTTTGAAAATTTGACATCAAATTTGTAATCAGCGACCCCCCAAAACCTCCGAGTAACCGATTTTAAGCAAATTAAATTGAATTTTAAATTTACTTCCGCCATATTAGAGCCGCCATTTTGAATTTTGAAAATGTGACATCAGATTCTTAACCAGCGAACCCCAAAACCCCCGAGTAACAAATTTCAAGTAACAAATTTCAACAATAGGTCAGGTACTCGACTACACCTTTCGCATCTCTTTATATATATATATATTTTTTTTTTGAATTTTGAAAATGTGACATCAGATTCGTAATCAGCGACCCCCAAAACCCCCGAGTAACAAATTTCAAGTAACAATTTTCAACAATAGGTCAGGTACTCGAGTACACCTTTCGCATCTCTTTATATATATATATATATATATATATATATATATATGGAATTGCCCATATATATATATATATATATGGGCAATTCCACGTGAAATTTTTCTATGACATTTTAGAATCGGTTAAACATATTTTTTTCTCCTTCCTTATAGAAAAATATTAAATACATATTTTTTTATTTTTTCATCAGTGCCAAAATTTTCGAGATATGAATTTTCGAAATTTTGGATTTTTAAAAGCAGACTTATTTTTAATAGCTTATAACTTTGAAAGTATTGAGTTTCGAAAAAAGTTGTCAATGAAAGAAAGTTTTGTTTTTTTTCAAGTTTTAAAAGATTATAAAAATATTTTTTTAAATTTTTTAGAAAAAAAATTATTTTTTTATAAACAAATTAATTTATTTATAATTTTGGCGCGATTTATTTTTATTTTTTTCTTATTAATTTATACCTGCCAATATATAGAAGATCTTTTAAAAAGATCCGAGATCCAAAACTTTCTTTCTTTGACAACTTTTTTCGAAACTCAAAATTTTAAAAATTATAAGTTATTAGGTTTACTAATTCCTGGTTTTAATAGTTTGAATACATTGCATGTCCGGGGCTACCCGACAAATTGTTGAAGGTTGGGATTTTAATACTCATATTTTTCCTTATTTTGTTTCCTAAAAGGTTTGATTATTTTAAAAGTGACTGTATGCTGTAGGTTAAAAGAAGCATTCTGTTTGATATAAATAATGTAATTAACATTCCAAAAATATAAACACAAATTATTTATTAAGAAGCTTAAGTGTCCGGGGCTACCCGAATCTCCCCTATACATATATAGTTGGTTAGTGTTGGTTAGTGACTTGTTGCCTCCTAGGGTCAAATAGCCCTGACTACACAGAGGTAAATGTAGAGATCAGTGATTAATAACTGTTACAGTCTCAAGTGCTTTCAAAACCAGACGTTTAATTTGATTGGCTTAGCGTATAAGATTATCTAAGTATAAGCCAATCAAAATTAGTGAGACTGGTTTTTGTAAATACTTATGATGAACATTTCACTCCTTAAAGTGTTTGTATCATTAACTATAATAAACTTCGTATTCATTCATTCAGTCTGTCCACAGTAAGAGAGAAAGATTTATAGAGAGAAAGAGAGGGAGGTATTGTCTCTCCTTTCAGTTTTATTAGTTGCTTGGACTGGTATAGCGGCTAATCTTCTAAAAGGAGGAAGAACATCACATTCTATGTTTAAATTTCCTATACCAATCAATGAAGATTCAACATGTAATATAAGTGGAATGTCGAAACATGCTGAACTTTTAAGGAGTGAAAAATTATTATTTGGGATGAAATTACAATGTCCCCAAAATATGCTTTACAAGCAATGGAATCTATGTTAAGAGATATTACAAAATGTAATAAAGCGTTTGGAGGTAAAGTTATTTTGCTTTCAGGAGATTTTAGGCAAACTTTGCCAATTGTTCCGCATGGTAGTCGCACTCATATTGTTGAGGTTTGTGTAAAAAATAGTAAATTGTGGCAATACTTTGAAACTAGGTCTTTAAATGTTAACGTTAGGTTACATGATAATCAGGTAGAGTTTTCAAATTGGTTATTGTATGTTGATGATGGCAAACCTCAACGTAAGTTTGAAAAAGAAAATGATGCATTAGAAATTCCACAAGATTTGATATCGAATGGGAATTTAATTGATGAAATATATGGGTCATCGATAAATCCAAATGATGTGAATGTTTATTCTTCTTGTATTCTTTCATTGACTAATTCAGAAGTATTAGACATGAATTATCGTATTTTGTCAAAATTAGAAGGAGAAGATGTAATTTATTACAGTATTGATTCACATGTAACTGATGATGATGATGATGATTTTAGTTGTAAAATCTTTATTAAAATACGTTATAGCTGCAGAAATAATTACAGGAAAATCGAAAGGAGAAATAGTTTTTATTCCTCGTATTGATTTATCTCCTTCAGTAGATACATTTCCTTTTAAAATGGTAAGAAGACAATTTCCAATCAGGCTTGCTTATGCAATGACTATAAATAAATCTCAAGGACAGTCTTTTAATAAAGTAGGAATATTTCTACCCATTTCTGCATAAAATACTTTAATAATATGTTTCAGACACAATATTATATTATTATGTTATTTGTTTTAGATTGAGAAAGAAGAAAAAAAATTTGTCTTTAATTAAAAACGTCTGGTTGTAGTAACCAGGCAGTTATGTTAGATTTCAGTAGTCGTGAGCGAGCACAGTATGTCTTTATACTTTCTGCTATAGTTTGACTTTTAACACAACGTAGAATGCTCTCGTCAAGTTTGTATTTTAAAGTATTTTATGGTTTTTCATCTTTTCTCTTATTAACAAAACTGTGTAAAATAAAAGTGAATGTATATGTTGTTGATACAAGTCGTTTTACTTATTTTAGTGACAGTATTGTTGACAATTAATTATATGTGATGAATGATTTCATATAACCTATATATTTTTGACGACTATTAAAATTATTTTTCTGGCAACAAAGGATGGACTACATTATTTATAACTATTATGAAAATAAATTCTAAAATGAGAAGAAGAAAAAACATAATTTTAACCTCTTAATCATAGATAACGTAAATTATTTCTATTATAGCTTTACAATCATATCCACAATTTTAGTGTCAACCATGATCCTGGTTACTATACATAGAAATTAAATTTATATTAACCAGGTTTTATCGTCAACGCAACTATGATCAGCCATGTTCGAACAACTTCAATCGTAGTCAAAGACGTTTTTCACCACGAGAATTTGGTTGTATGAACCAGGAATTTCTCTTAGTATAATTTAGGAAAAAATTTATTTTAAGACTAAAGTTTTGTCTTGATTATAAGTATTAACACTTTTTTCTGTTAGAAAATAAAAAATATTCCTAAAAAATGTAAATTAATTAAATTTTTTTAAATTTAAAGTGAAAGCTCCCATTACCCTACAGATTGGGTGAACAAAATGAGAATAAAATAATCAAAGCAATAAATTATTGTAAAGATAAGTTGGTTTTTTAAATAATTTTCTTTAAGGGGCTCTAATTTTCCCCACGCTCCCTTAAGTGTTGTACTTTACGTGGCGTTTTTTTGTGACGACACGAATAAAACAATTATATAATTATATAAAACAATTAAATTCTTCTATTTATTTATAAGATCGTTTTAAGAAATACTGCCCTAAAATCTTTATTTCAAAATGCTTAAAGGACAGAACGAAATATTAGACGCGCGCGTTAGACTGCTAATGGAGATAATATAAAAAGAGTGGAGATGATTCGTATAGAGACGTCTGCTTGATAGGAAGAGAAAGAATATTTAGCACCAGTAGGTGTCTCTCTTGGACTGGAGCAGAATGAAGGACAGATACTGGTGTTAAATCTTCTATCCCTCTCTAACTCATTCTGCTTATGGCAGAACATTTTCCTCACACGCTACCTCCTATACCTTGCCTACTCTATTTATATTATCTGTATGGTTTCTATACCTCCACGTTTTTAAGTAAATTCAGAATTTCTCTAATTTTGATTGGGCTATGCTCATAACGAATATCCAAAAAAATTGGAAGTTGTGAAATTTCTTTATGGGAATAGCCAATAAAAATTAGAGAAGTTCTGAATATACTCAAAATCGTGGAGATATACAAGCGCCTTTATTATTAGATCTAAACCCAGATAACTAAATGATTGCATTTTGTTACGCCAAAGTTTTAGAAGTTATTTACCGTAACTAACCGCCTATGGCAGCACTTTTAGTCACAACTACATACAAATGCTCTGTTGTTAACATCTCTTGTCAATTATGTATGTTCGCTAATCTATGTTATTAGCCGTCAATTTTGATAAATATAGAAACAGAATTATTTTATTTATTGAATAAATAATAAATAAAAAGTAATAAAAGAACAGCACATTTCCTGCCC
This sequence comes from Leptopilina myrica (nomen nudum), assembly GCA_032872475.1. Taxonomy (NCBI): domain Eukaryota; kingdom Metazoa; phylum Arthropoda; class Insecta; order Hymenoptera; family Figitidae; genus Leptopilina; species Leptopilina myrica (nomen nudum). Next base: position 11,679,741 of record CM065462.1, on the reverse strand, counting down.
ATTTTCGATTATATTTATACTGCAAAAACAGTAACCTAAATTCTTTTCAATAATATTATACATTAAATAATAAATATAAAATAATGTTAATGTCTGCTGGCGCGGTACAAAAACGGATCCGACCGCTGGATCAAAATTGAGGGTTTCGGTGCAATAATCGGTCTTACGCGTGAACGCAAGCGCTAATACCAGCATTCGTCCGCCTGGAAACCGGATCGTTGCAGGCATTCTACTGGAACATGATTATGTGTTGTAATGGCTGTGCGTCCGGCTCCGTACAGATTTGATGCTGCCGAACAACCAGCGTTGTACTAGCATTCGTCCGTCTGACAACTCGAGCGGTACAGACATTCTACTGCCTACGAACTAATATCATTTATGTTATTATTATAAAGATTTCAATTAATAATAATAAGCTACGAATGTGGTTATTGTCACTGTTTTTTTAAAACAATTTAATGTTTTCTAGAAGAATTATTTTTTTTAATTAACACATTATTTAGAATCTTCAGAAATAGATTTTTTACACTGCAAAACTTTAGCTATAATCTTATTGTTTTCAATAAAAATTAATAAATTAAAATGAATAAAATAATAATTATTATAGTAATTACAATTTTTAATCCATTATGTTGTAAAACATTTTTGTAGGAGAATTGTTTAAAGTTTAAATATTAAAAAAAGAATTAACAATACAAGAATATAAAATTTAGTTGTAAAAATTAATGAATTTGAAAAATAGGTTTTAATTTTTTTTTTTATTTATTAACAAATAAATTAAAGAATTAAATTTTTTTGTTATATTCAAATTTCTTTAATAATTATAAATAAAATATATAGCTAACTATTTATAAATATAAAAAAATTAATAATAAAAATAATTAAATAATTAGTTTATTTACTCTTCCCACAATAGGTAGGGTTCGAGACTCCCAAATACATACATAATAATCTTAACCTATATTTACAAAAATCCTTACAACTAATCATTCTCTTTATACAACTTAACCTAAACGTAACTCAACCTACTCGCAACTCTCTCCACGCTCTCAACTTTACAATTCGCCAGTGCTGGGCTTCCGTTTCCAGTTCCTTTTATGGCCATGCTGGCTTCGACTCAATTCGTCCACCCTTTTTCAAAAACCTTTTACTCCTTTCTTACCTCTCTTACACAATCCAGTCTTACACTTCTCCCCATCCATCCATCCAAGCAAAATCTTCTCACCTCATTCTCAGCCTATTCCTGTCTATCACACTTTACACGCTTCCATCACTCCACCCGTATCCTCTCTCACAACATACTTTACCCCATCCACCCAAATACAATCTTTACTCATTCTTACATGTTTCCCATTCACTCTCTCCGTTCACGCTCTTTCTCTCTCTCGCCCGGCACTGGGTGCGTAGCGTTACCGTTTTCGATAAACAGACTCCCCAAAAAGTTTAGAAAATGATAACTGAATACGTGGGTCACCCAGTTTGGGAGTGCAGATGAACAAGTTTAGTGGTGGCGCTGACACATAAGTTTCGGGTGAGCAGACTGCTTAACCTTTTAAGGACGGGACGGACACATTTCTGAGACAACCTTTGACGGTAATTTTCTCGTCGACCAAGGGTTTTAAAAAATTTAGAATAATTATTCCTTATGTCTTGGACATCACTCTTTGAGAATCTGCACTCGAAATTTTTAAAAAACCAAAAAGTTACGGACATTTTAAAAAAACGTTGTTTTATGAAATTTTTTTTTCAAAAATGAATTTTTTTCGAAGGTAGTGAGTTCGCAGAAGTTCGTAAAACCTTTAAATATCGCGTCCAAAATGTTTAAGCATTCAGATGGTAAAGTTTATTTGGTTAAAATAAAAGATGGCGGATAAAAAATGGCGACCACAAATCAATTTTTTATAATATACAAACCTCATGTGCGAAATTTGAAGAAAATTCTCAAATTCAGTTGAAACTATTTACTCGGGGGTTTTTGGGGTCGCTGATTACGAATCTGAACTTCATTTTAAAAAATTAAAAATGGGGGATCCAATATGGCTGACAAATTTTCGTAAAATTCATCTAATTCGATAAATTTTTTTACTCGGTGGTTTTTGGGGTCGCAGATTGCGAATCTGAACTTCGTTTAAAAAGAATCAAAATGGCGGATCCAATATGGCGGAAGAATTTTCGAAAAATTGGTCGAATTCGATTAATATTTCTTACTCGGGGGTTTTGCTTGAAACTTCACGCTTTCAAGCGGATTTTAAGATTAAAAGTCGAATTTTGTCTGCATTTTGGCAAAAAAATCTACATAATTTCTATAATATTGGAGGATACTAATTTATCTTTTTTTTAAATTAATAAAACAACAAACTAAATAATAATTAAAAATTGTAAAACAATTAAACAAATTTTAATGAAATATGATGAATTTGTCGAAAATTTGTCAACCATATTTGATCCTCAATTTTGAATTTTTTAAATCAAAGTTCAGATTCGCAATCATCGACCCCAAAAACACCCGAGTAAAAAATATTAATCGAATTCGACCAATTTTTCGAAAATTCGTCCGTCATATTAGATCCGCCATTTTGATTTTTTTTAAAACGAAGTTCAGATTCGCTATCTGCGACCCCTATAACCCCGAGTAAGAAATATTTATCGAATTAGATGAATTTTACGAAAATTCGTCAGCCACATTGGATCCGCTATTTTGAATTTTAACCGAATAAACTTTGCCATCTGAAAGCTTAAACATTTTAAACGCGATATTTAAAGGTTTTACGAACTTATGCGGACTCACTACCTTCGAAAAAAATTCATTTTGGATAAAAAAATTTCAAAAAACAACGTTTTTTTCTAAAAAAATGTCCGTAACTTTTTGGTTTTTTTTAAATTTCGAGTGCAGATTCTGAAAGAGTGATGTCCAAGACATAAGGAATAATTATTCTGAATTTTTTAAAACCCTTGGTCGACGAGAAAGACGTTACAACACATAATCATGTTCCAGTAGAATGCCTGCACCAATCCGGTTGTCTCGTGGACGAATGTTATTACAGTCTTCCGACGTCTGTAAAGGCGCGGTACAATGCCAGTGGTAAATTTCCGCCGGGGAAGTGTTCTACCATAAGCAGAATGGGTTAAAAAAGATCCGAGAACGAAGATTTAACATCAGTACCTGTGCTTCAAAAAGTTCCTGCAGAAGAGAGACCAGTAGGTACTGGGGATAAACTTCTGCAAAGCGCATACATTCTATTTCAATGAAACTTTGTATACTTACGTATTTTGATGCTCTGATTACTAAAATAATAATAAAAATTGGCGCAAATTAGTTTGTCCAACGCCTGCAGTGGATTGAACTATTGTATGCTAGGCACCAGTGGAGAAAGTGCTACTTTCCTCCACTGGTGGATTTGGCCAGTGGAGAAATGAGTTTAATGACTGAAAGAAAAATAAAATTATTTGTGTTTTCCTTTTAAATTGTTAATATTAATATAACTTACGTCACTAAACTAAGGGTATGACTTACATAATTTACGCAAGGTGCGCAATTTACGTAAGTAACGTGACATATAAATGTCAGTAATGTTAGTTTACACAAAAATCTTATAAATAAACATTAAGATAAATAATGTGACGTATGATTTTGAACAATTCAACTTTTGCTCAAAATTTCTGCTTACGTCAATACAAAATCTGACGAATTACAACAACAACAAAAATTGAAATTTAATTTAATAATCTTCGCCGTCAGGCGCCAATTAATTTTATAGATTAATTAATAAACTTGACTTGGCTCGTGTGGGAAACATCCAGGGAAATCTCAAGGATTCTTAAATCACAACACACTTCAATCTCAAATACACAATATCGATTTATTTCTCGATACACAATTCTCCACTCGAAACGATAACACCTCGGCTCACAAAACGCGACAATTTCTCACTTGTAAAACAAGAAAAACAACTAGAAAACTTAGAAGCAAGAGTACTATGTACCGGCGCGACCGACAGGGTTTTCCGTTATGGCGGCGAAAGCATTGCCCACCTGTGGCGTCTCGAATTTCCCTCGTGGCTCGTCTTCTTCTTCTTCTCGTTCTACTGGAAACGGTATTGGCTCCGCCATCTACCACTTTCTCCCGCTAGTTAGCCGCGCGACCTACTTTCTCTACTAATAGTGGGTCAGCCGGCGGCGCTAGCTTTCCTCAATTACCATGATAATTGGGCCTGTTCGCTCGGGGCATTTCCGACGAATGGCGCGACGACTCAGAATTTCCAGTAACCATGACTCGTGTGAAAATTCACATCGTCACAATAAAATAAGTTTTGCAGTTGTTGGACAAAGTATCGTGTACAATTCGTGGAGAAAAACGATTTTTAGCTCGCAAGACATCGCCCTTTTTCTCCACTCGTTGTACAATATACTATTATCATAGTGAAAACCATAAAAAACCACCATAGCTTACGGTTTTTGGTATTATCTTATAAAATAAAATACCTCCGATTCTAATAAAATTTGTTATACTAATGTATTTTGATGCACTGGTTACTAAAATAATATTTAAAATTGTCGCAAATTTGATTCTCATAGTGAAAACCATGGAAATTCACCATAATTTACGGTTATTTTGATGGGCGCTTAAAAAAACCTTTTTCTGGGGGACACGTTGGAGGGGGTTTGGTTTTGGGTTGATCACCTTCTAGTACCAACTAGAAAGGATACGTAAAAGATGTTCTTTGTTAAGACCTGCAACAGTTGTCAGTCATATTTTGTGAATTTATGCCGTTTAATGAGTTAAATTTAAAAAAGCACATTTTTATGGTTTTCACCATGATAACATAATCTGCGCTAATTTGCATTACCATATTCGTAATCAGCGCATAAAAATACGTTAAGGGGATATGCCACTCTAGAATCCGAAAAAAGGACATTTTTTGTGAATTTTTTCAGAGAATTTATAAAGTCAATTAAAATTGGAATATGAGGAGTTTATTGTACATCTTTTAATGTTTATAAATATAAATTTTCATAATAATTAAATGAAAAATGGCGACGCTGTTGGGGTTTTTCGTCGACATCTCTGTGGCCGTGATCGCACCAACTGTTCCTGATAATTTTGAAATATCTTGAGTATATAATTTTTTATTTATTGTACATTACAATCCCTTGTAACAAACGTGTAAAATTCATACTTTTATTATTTTGCAAATTCATTAAACAATCTTTTAAATGTTTATTATTTAATACAAAGAGAAATAATAACGAATATTAAGAATTTTTACAATGTAAATATTTAAATTAATTATGTGTTGAAGTTATCGATTACTCCGAGTCAAGTAAATGGAAAAAATTAAAACAATTCCTTTAACGTTTTCAACAGCAAAGCTGCCCTCTTCAGAAACTCTAATTCATTTATTAAATAAATTTAGACATTTAGTTCATTACAATATTAAATATTAAAATGAAATAACATTAATCAAATTATTACCGTAAAAATTGCGAAAAAAATTAAATTATATATACATATTTAAAAGAAAGAAATGAATGGAGGAAACGTCCTCATCACATCGTATACGATTAGACACTAATTCATATTATAAGTTTCCAGAAGATACAAACGAGGATCGATAAAGATGAGGTGAATAACCCATCAGTAAACAGAAAACGAAAACAAAAAATCAAAACTCCATTCATTTCTTTCTTTTAAATATGTATATATAATTTAATTTTTTTCGCAATTTGTGAGTAAAGGTACTATTTTCCAATGATTTCTGATGGTTGCCAAGGTTTCTGATTGTCATTAATGAAAGATCTAAAGGAAAAGCGAAAATTTGCGTTTTTAACTTTCTCAAAATGGGTGGTCCCAAAACCGACCCCCCATGGTCTGAAACCGACCCCCATTCTTTTGGGGGGGAAATCTCAAGAAAAATTAAGATATCAAATTCTGATAGTAATTAAAATAAAATCCAACAGTCTGTAATGAACTTTAAAATTATTTTGACTCAATTGAAATAGATCTTGGACCCTTTTTCTTAATAAATACTAAGTAAATGAATCATTAGTAACTTTACTCTGAAATTATTTATGTTTATAAGTTATGTTGACATAGTTAAACTTGAATTAATTTTATCACTTTATTTAAATAAATTTTAAGACCTTTTTTTAAAAGATAATAAATATAAATTGTTAAACAGTGTCTAAATTCCCAATATAATAGCAGCAATGGTTTGATCTGTTTTAATTTTCGCCCTATTTTTAGTAAAATATAGACGAAATTTGTTATTAATCTTTTTTCGTTTCTGTACTTAACTGCTTTCAAAGATGTCGAAAAGTACAACCTTCCTTAATTCATATCGCCATGTCAAGAACATTTTACAACTGACAATGAATAAAATATTTAACCAAAAGAGAATTAAAGTTAAGTAATATGTGCTGTGATTGCTAGTAAAATATTTTATAAATTCCTAAAAAATAAAAGTAAATATGCAAAACCTATCCTTACTTCATGTGAACAATAAGAAAGAAGAGAATAAACAATTACAATGTAAAAATATGGGTGTCGGGTTGGGACCACCCCCACTATTTTCACAAAATGTTTTGCGAATCACTTATGTCAATAGAATTAATTTAATTTGAATGTTGTGCGTTGAAGTTAAGGTCATACACAATCAAAATTAATTTTGTTAAAATTTTCCTGTATTCAAAAAACACTGTTAGCTCCAATTCCGTATAGGCAAAAAATTAATTTAACCAATGCTAAAATCTAATATTGCTTGAATCTCCAAAATGAAATCAAACGCATTGATAAAACCTGTGGCCCAGTTGTTGGTCTTATGAAAGTGTTCGATTGATGGTACTGACGAATTTTTTAGTGGTACTATCTTTAAGAAACTTAAGGGGGTCGGTATGGTACGAGGGGTCGGTATGGGAACACCCACCCCTAACAGTATTAATTGTAATTATATTTAATGTTTTTAGAAAAATATTATTACTTTCATATTATATTTAAATAATTTGAAATAAATTGGTTAACATAACTGCAAGTTCCATATATATTTATATAATGTTTATTAAATCTGACGCTTTTGAGATGTCAATATTAAAAAGTATATATATATATATAAATTAGAATTTATCACTCGGTTGAGAATTATATATGTGAGAAAAAATCATTCTTTCCGAGTCAAATAAAATGAGAAATAACTGCTTTTTAAAGTTTCGCCTATAACAATCGTTCTAATCAGAAACTAACATTTATTTTGAAAACAATCTAGTTTGAACGTACTTGTGGACGGACGAAAAACACAATACAATTTAAGATGCGAATAAATACATTTAAAAGTAGATTTAGTACCCTGAGATAAGAGAGTAATGAATGACCGAAAAAGTAAATTATTGGATGATGATAAGAGTGTTATTAAAATTTTAGAAATTGCGAATATGTATCATTCAATTTATTTATGTGTATATTAAATATGAAAGAAGCTATAAATTAAATATTAATTATTTATATATTCTTTAGTGTTTATTGGGTTTGTTTGTTTTATGTGTATCATCTCCGATAACAATCTCCTTCCACTTACTTTATCTCTATTTAGTATAGAGATTTTGTCAAAATCGAAAACATGACCTTGTTCGGCACTGTGTAATGCAAGTGCGTTATCTCTGGAGTTTTTATGTTCGTATGCACGATTTTCTATCATGCGTTTTTATTCACCTACGTAAGAGGCGGAGTAGTTTTTGCAAATAATTCTATAGACAAAGTTCACAATTTCATTTTTTTGTTTTATCTTTACCTTTCTGAATAAAATTATTACTATGATTACCTACGGGAAGAGAATGAATGTTATATCTTCTTAGGTTAGACTTTGTTCTTTCATAGAAGTCTTTTATGTATGGTAAACATATTTTTAGTATTAATTTATAATAATCAATATTATTTTTGCTAACAGGAATATTTTAGATTATTTTGCAAATGCGATTTTTAATATGTTTGTCTATAAGAAGCCTGGGGTAACAGTTGTCGGTACGAACTATTAGTACTAGACCCATTTAAATTATTTATATTACTGTTAATTAATTATTCAATGTTCTTTTAATTATTATATAAAAAAATGTATTAACAAATAATTTTTTTCTAAACAAATTTTAGATTTTGATGAGGACGATTGTTTAAACTTAATTTTAATTGACCTGTTGGGTTATATCAGAAAACGTAACATACACAGGCATAGATAGCATAGAGTGATCGTGACACGTCTTTCTACTTATATACAAAATAATACGTAGCAGAAAACCAAATTTACTTGGGGTAAACCGAAACAGTAGTATATACTACGACTAGAAACCGAAAATGGAAAAATACCTAGAACATGTTGAGGGTGATCTAAAGTATAAGGCCGTATTAATTTTTTTAATCTTTTATTTCACTGAAATAACTATTACTGTTTTCATTTACCCCAAATGACCTAATAGATAAAAACACTTTTTAACTAACAATACTAACTATTTTTTGTTTGATTAACAGAAAGATAAATAATGGTTGGTTAAATAAAGTGTCAGAGTGCAGATTCGTGCACGTTTGCCCGTTTTAGTTAGTGCAGTAGAAGTAATCAGCGGTGCACGCTGCTGCTAAAATCGCCATATCTCAAAAACTTTTGAAGTCTCCATCATTTTCTTGGTCTTGAAAGAAAGGTTAAATGTTCTGAAATCTTTACATATAATTTAAAATTTTTAAGAAAGTGTCCAACTCAATTAAAAATTAGTTCAAAAATAAAAAAAAATTGGATAAAATTTTTGAAGTTTTTTTTCAAAATAATATTAAGTTAAACTATTAATTATATAAAAAATTTGGTATAGGAGCTGAAAATTGCCCAAACTACAGTGTAGTTTGGGCAATCTCCATCTTCTATTATACAGTGTAGAACATTAATAATATAGTCCAGTCGCCCTGTGAAAAAAGTGGTCATGTTGTGTTTATTTCAAAATTTTTTTGTTTATTGAAAGTTTGGGTGTCAGTGAAGAAGAAAGTATAAAAAATTTTTTTTAATTTATTTGAACCCTTAAAATTAGGGGTTAAATTATTAAAAAACAGTGTTTTTTGCACTTTTTGAAGTCTCGTAAAAAGAAAATAGGAAGACATAAAAAGCTTTAATATGCCTTAAAAGGAAGCTCAAACATTTATCTTTAAGAACCAAAACTGAAAAGTAATGTAAAAATTGCAGGGGACGTGTATTTACCGAGTACCCTCCCTAATGATTCATACGTCCTTGTACAAATGACTGGGAATCTAAGCATTGGTGCATATCAATTTTTCATCATCGGATTGGCTTCAAATTTGTTACTCGGGGGTTTTTGGGGTTGCTGATTACGAATCCGAAGTCAGCTTTCAAAATTCAAAATGGCGGCTTCAACATAGGGGATAAAATGTTAAAAATCGTTCAGATTCGCTCGAAACTTGGTATTTGGTGGTTTGTGGGGTCGCTGATTAAATAAAAATATTGATTACATATGTCAAGTTATCAGTAGGTTATCAAATTCAAAACATTAATTAACGAATAGCAAAGACGATCACAGTTTTCACTGAGAGAAAGGGATAGTAAGATTTTAATGTTAAGAACATGACGTTACACGATAGTATCGTTATGCTACTGGCTACCATCACAGATTTAAAAAAAATATAGTTATGCTACTCCGTACTATCAAGATGTTACTCCCTATAATCTTGATAGCAATGGTTACTATCTAGATAGCTGTCTGTATATGTAGCATTAAAGGTAGTTACTCTAACCATCTTTATGTTACTCACTACTATAAATTTCTCTCCGTGTTGCACTAATCTTCAGCAAGTTCATTGTAATGAAAATACTATTTTTAAGAAAAAAATTACACGTTAATGTCTATAAGTAAGTCTTATAGTTGAACAAATGACCTTTAAAATAAGCCTAAGATTATTAAAAAGCGTACATTATTTTAGAAGTTATTCAAATTTTTGTAAAACATTTAAAATGACGATTTTTTAAAAATATCTAAATTAAATATTGGCCAAATGACTTCTAAAACATCTTGTTCTCTTTAAAATTTTAACATCTTTCAAAATATAAAAATAAAAAAATTTTTGGTTCCATAAAATTTTTGTTTTAAAATGTTTTTCAATCATCTAAAAATGGGTGGTCTCTCAATTTTGACCGGTAGTGTATTAAAAAATAAATTACAAAATTTTTAATTATTTTTTTTGTTTCTAATGTTTTTTAAAATAATTTTTGAAAATAATTAAACCAGCAAAAGATTTCGTTTATTTCAATGTTCAGAGCTTGTGGATAATAAATTTATAAAGTATAAAAAGTTTTCTTGATAATTTTTTTTCATTTTGGTTCCTCATAAGGAAGCTTTGCATTCGTGACGATTTTCAATTTTTCAAAACATGGTTATATGGACTCATTTTCATCTAGGATAAATGTATATTAAATATATTAAATACCAAGTCTCAAGCGAATCTGAACGATTTTTAACATTTTATCCCCTATGTTGAAGCCGCCATTTTGAATTTTGAAAGCTGACTTCGGATTCGTAATCAGCAACCCCAAAAACCCCCGAGTAACAAATTTGAAGTCAATCCGATGATGAAAAATTGATATGCACCAATGCTTAGATTTCCAGTCATTTTTACAAGGACGTATGAATCATTAGGGTGGGTACTCGGTAAATACACGTCCCCTGCAATTTTTACATTACTTTTCAGTTTTGGTTCTTAAAGATAAAATTTTGAGCTTCCTTTTAAGGCAAATTAGAGCTTTTTATGTCTTCCCATTTTCTTTTTACGGGACTTCAAAAAATGCAAAAAACACCGTTTTTTAATAATTTAACCCCTAATTTTAGGGGTTCGAATAAATTAAAAAATTTTTTTTATACTTTCTTGTTCACTGACACCCAAACTTTCAATAAACACAAAAATTTTGAAATAAACACAACACGACCATTTTGCTTCCTCATAAGGAAGCTTTGCATTCGTGACGATTTTTAATTTTTCAAAACATGGTTATATGGACTCATTTTCATCTAGGATATATGTATATTAAATTCTGAGCAAATGTCCAGATGTATGTGTGTGTATATCGATTGATATATACAAAGTGCACATTTTATAAAAATTTATAAAATTAATCAATATTTCGTCGGTTGGGTGCAGAAAGGTGCCAATTCAGACTTGTGAAAAACGTGCCGTTTCAAAAAACACGTAAGAAACCTGCCACTTCAGCTACGATTTGGAAAACATGCCAACTCAGAATTGACGTTCATTTTTTTCATTTTAGGTACAAGAAAGAAGTTGTCCATCAAATAATAAATAATCAACCAATTAATTCAATAAATCAGTAAAAATATTCCCTTGTCAAAAAAAAAAAAAATCATCCAAAATGCAACTAAAAAAATTATTTTGTACAACTTTATTATCTTTGCTTCAAATTTTTCTGTACTGCCAAATGTCAACCTAAAATAAAAAAAATGAACGTCAATTCTGAGTTGGCATGTTTTCCAAATCGCAGCTGAAGTGGCAGGTTTCTCACGTGTTTTTTGAAACGGCACGTTTTTCACGACTAGTCTGAATTGGCACCTTTCTGCACCCAACCGACGATTTTTCTTTTTCACAAAAAATTTAAATTTTACGTTTTTTGAAATATTACCTTAACATATTAAAATTAAATTAAGCAATTGGTTTATGATATTTTGAGGAAGCGAAATGGTCAAGAAATGAACAACTTGTTTTTGTTACCCAGTGTAATTAAAATAATATAACTTGAACAATGGTTTATAACCTTCTTTACTTTGTAACTAACTATTCATAAATAGTACAGCGCAATGATCTGTGTTTATACAAGTTTATATAGCACATGTGTTCATGCAGCACATGAACCTGACAGCAGACTAATGGTCCACTTAGACTAATGGACTTAGGCAGACTAATGGTCACGATTGTTAGCTGAGTGTGTTTTCGTCTTTCACGCGCAGACAACTCTGAAAAAGCCACACGTGGTTGGTTGCGGTAGTAAAATAGTGGATTTTGATTGGCTAAAACTCTTTCTTGAAATTTTAGTGCTCTGTTTTTATACTCTGTTCTTTGACGCGGATCATCAAATTAAATCACTAAACTGTTTATTTAGAGACTTAGTCAATTAACATTCACGATTTCATTAACCCAACCAACCACGTTTGGCCTTTTCAGAGCATTGTAAATGAGAATGCCGAAAACACCCTGAGTAAAGTGAGAATTAATTACAGTTTGCCATGAACTAGTGTATATTTTACTGTATAAGGGAAATAAAATACGCATGTACAGAGTGCATGAAATTAGGAGGGATTTAAATGCGCATTTTTAAAGTGGGTATAATTTTACTTCTCCACCAGCCATGGTTTTACCTATGGGAGAAGTAACTTCACTCACTGGATCGAGAAATCGAACAGTTCGTCGTGTTTTAACTAATCTGCATAAGTATTAAAAAAATATAATTAAAACAATAACGCCATCCACTTATGACCCAAAATTTAAAAATATTTGAGAAAACTGTTTTAATTAACAACACATTGGAAATTTTGAATTTTCACAGCATCCACAACAGTCGCCGGATATGGAATGATAATATCCTGGACATCACCAGCACTACCGCATCTTACAAACTCCACATCATCGTTATTCCCAGTAACGGAAATGGAAGGGGCATGGATCGCCTCAGTACTAAGTGTTGGAATAATTACTGGCTATGTATTAAATCCGTTTCTAATCGATACAATTGGATCAAAACGAACCCTTCTATTTTTATCTCTGCCACAAATGCTATCATGTCTTCTCATTTACTTTGGGCAAAATTGGATTGTCCTTTGCTTGGCAAGAATTATTGGTGGCATTGGCTATGGCGGTGGTTTATGCTCGACGGCAATTTATGTATCACAAATTGGCGATGAAAATAATCGTGGATTTTTCTTGACATTTGTTAAAATGTTCTTTAATATAGGTGTATTGGTGACTATGATTTTTGGTGCATTTCTCACTTATAATGTAATGAATCTTGCTATTTTTGGAATTCCTTTATTTTTTTTGCTTACGTTTCTCTTTATGCCGGATACAGATCAATTTGCTGAGAAAGGTGAATACGTACAGGAAAAATTAACGGATAATGATGGTGATGAGAGGCCAATAGATGGTGTTTGTACTTTTGGAATTGAAAATTGTTTCAGGGGTAATTTAAAGGATGATGTAAAGTTTGGTGGTGTTATTGATGATTCAAGTAGTAATGATAAAAATTTAAATAATGTTGCTGCAAATTTAGACGTTGATGATGTAGGTACAAATGATTGTGGATATGATATCAAAAATTCAAATAGTGGTAATCAAAATTCATGTGGTATTGACAAAAATTCTAATGACATTGGTCAAAGATGTTTTACTGTTGATCAAAAACCTAACCAAAATCAAAATAGTTTTGCGCGAAACGTTTGCCAAAATACAAACAGTATTGCTCAAAATTCAGATGATGTAGAAAATTCTAAGGCTGTTATCAAAAATTCAGAAATTATTAGCGAAACTCAGAATGCTACTATCAAAAATCGAGATGCTTACACCAAAAATATGTCTTCAAATGCAGAAATAGCGAACATCTTCAAACCCCCGCTAAATCCAGTCATTCCTTTCAAAACCGGAATCAGCATAATTGAAAACGGAAATACCGAAAGTTATTACAAGAATCCTCAACAGATCAAATCGATAGAAAACAAAAATACAGAAGTTAACACAAAATCACAAAAAAACAACTGGTACAACCTATTCTTCCGAAAAAATAATCGTCGTGCTCTAATAATCATAATCAGCGCATCCCTTACTGAAATTCTATCAGGCCACATGGCGATTGTTTCATTTGCGCAACAAATTTTTGAATATAGCAGTACATTTCTAAGAGCTGAATATGCTGCCCTAATTCTATCGGGTCTCAAAATTGGTGCCTCATTCTTCTCAACCCTTGTCGTGGAAAAATTTGAAAGAAGACAAATATTTCTAATTACTGGACTCTTGGCTAGTTTATCACAACTTTCAGTTGGTGTATTTTTTTTTCTCAAATTATATATGAAAATTGATGTATCAACATTAACGTGGCTACCTTTAGTTGGCGTTTCAGCTTATGAAGTTGTCGGTAGTATTGGAATGAGTAGTTTATATTATGTTTATCAGGGTGAACTTTTTTCAAATGAAATAAAAGGACAAGGTGTTACATGTACAAATATATCCTATGAAATTATTACATTCTTAGTAAAATTAAATTTTCAATTGGTTATTGATGCTGTTGGTATTTATACGGTATTTTGGGTGTTTAGTGTTTGTTGTGCAATTGGATCGTGTGTTACTTATTGGATAACACCGGAAACCAAAGGCAAGAGTAGACGTGAAATTCAAATACTTTTAGGTGATAATTCTGCCAATTCTTCATGAGATATATATATATATATATATATATATATATATATATTATTGTAAATTAATTTACTAAAATTCCTATTAGTTAATTAACATTTTTATTATGTGCTACTAGCATTTTTTTAAATTATTTGTATTTTGTTACATTGTAAGCAAAATTTTTTTTTCTTTCTTTCTTTTAACCCTTTAAGGACGGGACGGACACATTTCTGAGACAACTTTTGACGGTAATTTTCTCGTCAACCAAGGGTTTAAAAATTTTCAGAATAATTATTCCTTATGTCTTGGACATCGCTCTTTCAGAATCTGCACTCGAAATTTAAAAAAACCAAAAAAGTTACAGACATTTTTTTAGAAAAAAACGTTGTTTTTTGAAATTTTTTTTTCAAAATAAATTTTGTTTCGAAGGTAGTGAGTCTGCAGAAGTTCGTAAAACCTTTAAATATTGCGTCCAAAATGTTTAAGCTTTCAAATGGTAAAGTTTACTTGGTTAAAATTCAAGATGGCGGAAAAAAATGGCGACCAAAAGTCAATTTTTTATAATGTAAAAATCTCGTGTGCAACATTTGTAAAAAATGCTCAAATTCAGTTGAAACTATTTACTCGAGGGTTTTTGGGGTCGCTGATTACGAATATGAACTTCGTTTTAAAAAATTAAAAATGGGGGATCCAATATGGATGACGAATTTTCGTAAAATTCATCTAATTCGATAAATTTTTTTACTCGGAGGTTTTTGGGGTGGCTGATTACGAATCTGAACTTCGTTTTAAAAAAATCAAAATGGCGGATCCAACATGGCGGACGAATTTTCGAAAAATTGGTCGAATTCGATTAATATTTCTTCCTCAGGGGTTTTTGGGGTCGCTGATTGCGAATCTGAACTTCGTTTTAAAAAATTCATAATGGCGGATCAAATATGGTTGACAAATTTTCGAAAAATTTATCATATTTCATTAAAATTCGTTTAACTATTTTACAATTTTTTATTATTATTTATTTTGTAATGAGATGTTGAAGTTTTGGGTAATCATTTTATTTTCATTTTGTTATTACTTTAAAGCAAATATAGATAATTAAGTGAATTTTTTTTAAATTAAAGCTTAAATTCTATATTTTAAGGATTAAATAATGCGATTGCTAAAAAATTAAAATTTATAATTGTTATTAACAATTCTTTTAAACAATTTTAAACAAAACTCCAAGGATTAATTTTAAAAAATGTAAAATCAGTAAAATCCAATATTATAGAAATTATGTAGATTTTTTTGCCAAAATGCAGACGAAAATCGACTTTTAATCTTAAAAATCCGCTTGAAAGCGTGAAGTTTCAAGCAAAACAAAAGATGATCATATTTATTCGTTTGCAATTTTATCTTTTTCCAGTTACTCGAGTCGAATTTTGTCTGCATTTTGTCAGAAAAATTTACACAATTTTTATAATATTGACGGTTACTGATTTATCTTTTTTTTAAATTAATCCTTGGAGTTTTACTCATCAATACATCGTTATTTAATCATTCAAA
Organism: Leptopilina myrica (nomen nudum); assembly: GCA_032872475.1. NCBI lineage: Eukaryota > Metazoa > Arthropoda > Insecta > Hymenoptera > Figitidae > Leptopilina > Leptopilina myrica (nomen nudum). Next base: position 11,663,771 of record CM065462.1, on the reverse strand, counting down.
AACATTGAGAACATTCTTCAATTTGCAATTGTTTAAAAGAATTGTTAATAACAATTATAAATTTTAATTTTTTAGCAATCGCATTATTTAATCCTTAAAATATAGACTTTAAGCTTTAATTTAAAAAAAATTCACTTAATTATCTATATTTGCTTTAAAGTAATAACAAAATGAAAATAAAATGATTACCCAAAACTTCAACATCTCATTACTTTCAGTCTAAAATATTTTTTAAAAAATATTTTAGGCGGATAAATTGTACTCATATATCTACCCAAAATCATAGATAACTTAAAAATTGGAGACAAAAATTATTCAAGTGGCCGGTTTCACTTTTTTTGACCCTACATTAGTTTTAATTATAATAATTATAATAATTTATGACATAATATATCATAAAATAACACAAAACATTAATAAAATAACAAAATAAATAATAATAAAAAATTGTAAAATAGTTAAACGAATTTTAATGAAATATGATAAATTTTTCGAAAATTTGTCAACCATATTTGATCCGCCATTATGAATTTTTTAAAACGAAGTTCAGATTCGCAATCAGCGACCCCAAAAACCCCTGAGGAAGAAATATTAATCGAATTCGACCAATTTTTCGAAAATTCGTCCGCCATGTTGGATCCGCCATTTTGATTTTTTTAAAACGAAGTTCAGATTCGTAATCAGCCACCCCAAAAACCTCCGAGTAAAAAAATTTATCGAATTAGATGAATTTTACGAAAATTCGTCATCCATATTGGATCCCCCATTTTTAATTTTTTAAAACGAAGTTCATATTCGTAATCAGCGACCCCAAAAACCCTCGAGTAAATAGTTTCAACTGACGAGATTACCGTCAAAAGTTGTCTCAGAAATGTGTCCGTCCCATCCGTAAAGGGTTAATCAGCATTTTCAATTAGCTATTATTTGGAACTAATTTATCGTCTTCAGTTAAGTATTTTATTTAATTACTTAATATTTGCAAATAATTATAATTTTCAATTAGTTACTTATTATTTTGTTTTTGAATTTCTTTGGGGTCGTCTATATACTACGTAGATAGTTTATGCTTCACAGTATTTATAAGTTATATATTTTCGTCCATTTATTGTGTAATAAATAACAATTACATTAGTTATTCTATTATAAAAAAAACTTGTTTTTATATAAACGAATTAATTAACTTATTAATAAGTCTGAGAAAATAATATGTGCTATCATTTTTTCTATCATCAATAGATGTTTTTATCTTTTAATTTATGATATAAAAATATGATCATTTGGAGTTATTAATGTTAGAAATTTTTTATTTTTATTTAATTTGTATAATAATAAAAACGCAATTGTTAATACGATAATAATACTTTGATATAATAATAATTAAAATAACTGTAAATAATCAAACAATTATAATTATTTATTGTATTCATAACAATATTATTATTCTCATCAGCATTGCTGCCAGTATTACAATTAGTATTATCATTATTAATATTACTATTATGAACACTGAAAAAATATATTCTTGTTTTGAAAGAAAAATTCCTCTAGATCTACACAAATAATTAGTATTGTAAATGTAGAAGAAAATATTTGTTTTCGCAATTTTAGAAATAAATAAAAAAAATTTTAATTTATGAAATTTGTTTACTTTTTTTCTACTTTTAAAAAACTATTAATTTGCATTTCAATGAATAAATTATTGAACGGAAAAATGAATAGGATTAAATTTCCGTCGCCAAAAAGAACATAAATGAATGAAACGAAATCTATGAAAATCACTTCAAATAATGCAGAACATTTTGTTATAAAAATAAAAACAACAAAAATTACTTTTACCTACGTCAAAAAATTCCGAGGAAGTACCCCTTGGAATTTCTGTGTATCTTCTCTACAGAATTTCTGTGGAGATCCCATGGAATTTCTTCAAATTTTTAATTTTAATATTTCTATGTTTCATAATAAACTTTTGTAGGATATTTTTATTCTTTGCTGATTAATAATAAAATAAAAGAATGTTTTAAGGTTCACGGAGAGAAATTTCTGTTAATATTTACCGTGCTGCCACCTGGAACTGTGTTTACAGTGCATTCTGGCAGCTTTTACCGTGCTGCATCTACAATCTGTAATGCAATGTTATAGAGGTAGCACGGTAAAAACTGCCAGAATGCACTTTGAACACAGTTTCAGGTGGCAGCACAATAAATATTAACAGAAATTTCTCTCCGTGTTGGGATGCCAAAAAAACAGATGTCTTCTATTTATTCAATTAAGAGCATTTATTTAAAGCGTCAGAATTGTTTTATAACCATAACGGTTACGATAATCGTATATATCACAATGGTTATGAGCTAATAAAAAATCAATATTTTTTACATATTTTTGACTAAATATAATAATTTTTAATCAATATTATTTCCCACATAGCACAAAAACTTCCAAGAAACTTCCAGGAAGTTTCCCATGGGAACCTTCGGAAGTTACTCTTGGTAACTTCCAGAAAATACAATAATGTCCGCAGGTTAGAAGCTTCCCATGGAAACTTCCTGGAAGTTTCCAAAAATCCTCAAAGATATAATGAAATATATAATATATAAATTAGCCCTGTGAAGTCAAGTGACGATTTAGTTGAACACTTAAAGCGCTATCCCAGCAGCACACTTTTGAGGCCTATGGTGGTTAGAGTTCCTTTTTTAAATAATAATAATTTCACTAAAAAAAAAATTTTATATAATTTTTGGAAACTTCCTGGTAACTTGCAGGAAGTTTCCAGGAATTTTTTGTGGGAAGCTTCCAGGAAGTTTCTAACCTGCGGACATTATTGTATTTTCTGGAAGTTACCACGGGAAACTTCCTGGAAGTTTTTGTGCTATGTGGGTTGTACAATACTATAAACATATATATTTATTATTATAAGTATTATTTAAATACTACATAAATAAAATAATTCTGACACACTAAATAGATGATTCTAACTAAATAAATATAATTTATGTTTAATAACTGATGGTATATCACAGTAGTGAGACTCTGTGGCTTGCGATCGTCGATGTTAAGCAGACCCCAGTTCAGAATTAGTACTTGGTGACCGCGCTTCGACTCTCGCTATAACCCGGTGTTTTCTCACTACTTTCGTAATATATCAAGCGGGAGGTTTGACGTCGAGGTATAATAATATGCACTGTCGATTATATTGTCCAGTACACACCATTAGAATTCGGCTGTCGATAAACCGGTGTACCTGTGGCGAGAAAACTAGAGATGCATTCAAGCGAGATCAAGCGAGAAAATGTCAAGCACAAGAACTTATCTTGACTTTTAATTTAAATCTTGATTTTGTATTGTTTTTTAACAAAATTCTTGATAATATTTGATAAAATTGTTTTTGGGTGAAATTTTTTAAAAATGTTAATTTGACAACTGTGAAGATGAATTAAAAAGCATGGAAATAATTTATTACATAATAATATTAATAGTTTTATTTTTATTTGTATAAAGTTGATATAGATTATTATGTAAACATACCAAAAATACTGGATAATAATTGACTTTAAAACTGACCTATGGAATGTCAAAAACCATCACTTTTTAATTATTTTTTAAAAAAGTTAGTGAACATTTTAAAATTTATTATGTCTATTGCAAAAATTTGATGGGATTTTAAAGAATGTAAAACTTAAATAATAAGACAAAAATTAGATTACTTCGTTTTGCATCTGATGAGATATAAGTTATATTCAAATCATGGAAAATCCTGAAAGACTGAATATTACAGGGAGAATTTTTCACACCTCTATTACAAAATAAAAGTCAGCACATTATACAAAACTATATTTAACGCACCTAATATTAATAATTAAGTAGTACTAAATTTTTAATATTTACAAATTTTATAGAAAAATGTAACTAAATTATGGTGACTTTTATCCATTCTAAGATTAGTTTTAAAATCAATTTTTAACTTTTATTCTGGTTGTTTACATATTAATAAACAACAATTTTTACTTTTTGGACATTTCTTTAATTGAGCATTTAGTGTTAAATAAAAAATTACATGCAGAGCTATATTTTCGAAATGTTTTTTATTCGTTGTAAACTGCAGTAAGTGCTATATGATAATAAAATTGGTAAAATTGTCATATTTTCCATTTTCTATTAATATATAATAATATATATTAATTATTATTTTCTATTCTATTTTATATGAGTTCCCTCTTTTAATAGAATCCATTTTCTGTAATTCAAGGATTTTGCAACTTTAATTTGTGTTAAATTTCTTACATATTTTAACCCAAAAATCTGATCAAGAAATACCAAGAATTTTCTATATATAAACAATTGAATGTTCAATAATCTTGGGTATACAAGATTCTTGTTACGTCAAGCAATTTAAAGCGAGTTCAAGATAATATTGTCTTCATGTGCATCAATAGAAAAAACCCATTAGAAGGGTAGTCCAGGCAAATGCGAGTACTTCTAATTTCAAGACGTTCTGTAGACTAAAATCTTAATATTAACGGTGTTGCAGGTCGAGAACTGGTTAGTGTTGCCAACCCACTTCCCCTACTTTCCTGTATTTTTCCACTTTGATCACTTTATAAAAAAAAACTAAGCACTTAATCGAAAAAGCGGGCCTTTACCCGCAACATAAATTTAATAAAGAATTAGTGAAAATTTATTTTGTATCGATACGATGTTTCTACGAGCCACAATATTGTTTCTACGATTGCAATTGACAGATGTAGGTGACTTGATCTGGGGATAAAATGGCCGCACAACAGAAAAGTGGAGTAAAGCGGGTTGCCTACGTAAAGGCATAACAGTATGACAAAACAGGGCAATAACTTTTATTTTGTTGAGAATAATTAAAACAATATTTGTCAATAATAAAAAATAATACAAAGGGCATAAATAAAGGGATTTTTGTTTATAAAAATGTACATAATATAAAATATGTTAAATTAAAACGAAAAATATGAAAAAAAAAATTTTGTTTTATTAAAACAATATTTGGTAATAATAAAAATTAATACAAAAAACATAAATAAAGGGATTTTTGTTTATAAAAATGTACATAATATAAAATATGTTATATTAAAACGAAAAATATGAAAAACATTTTTTTTTAATTTTGTTATTCATTAAAATAATTTTTTAAAAATATTAAAAATTAAATTGTTAATTAATACCTCTAAAGGTACAATTCATTAAATTGTAATTAATAAAAATATGGAAAATTAAAAAGTATGCAGAATTTTTCGTCCACGAGAAAACGTGGCTTAGCTCCCAAGCGTGAATTTCACAGGGCAAGTGATTGAAGTAGAAGCAGAAAGAAAAAATGCATACAAAATAATGTTTTTAAAACGTTAATTGTCGTAAGTAATTGACTTTTACAAAATCGGTCTTTTGCATTCATTCAACAGTATATTAATTAATTTGAAGGTTTTGGAATAATAAAGATACATTATACAAATTACTGTCCTCATTTGAAAAAAAAATAATATTGTAGTAAATAGTATAAAAAATTATAGATATAAACAAATCAAAATCATGTAATATTTTTTCATTTCATTCTATGCTAAGCCAAAAGTTTTTTATTAAAAGATTTTATTTAACAAATGCCAAAATGCGAGATTTTCTTATTTGTGTAAAAAAAATTGGAAAATTATTAAACAAAATTTTACGTATATTATTTTGTTAAAGAGTTTGTAATTATTTTCAAAAAGAATAATATTTATCACAAGAATGTAAATATTTAAAATTTTTTAAATTACCTAAACTCTTGTCAGAAATTCAATTATTTTCAAAAAATCTAAAAAAAATTATGGTCTATATTTCCAATAACCTTTATAAATAAATAACAATAATCTTGGACAAAGTTTAATTATTTTGAGGAATTTAAATAAAATTCATCACAAGAATTCAAATATTTTCAAAAATTTTAATAAACAAGTTGTATATCCAAATGTTCATTACATAAACATTTTGCTTCCTCCCCAGGTAGTACACGATAACTACTCTCTAAATTTGAATAAGCGAAATTTCACTGTTTCACAGCGATAAGTATACAACTAATTCCAAAAAGCGTATATACGCTAATTAATTAGTGAAATTTCACTGATTTTTTAGCGAAATTTCACTAATTCGCAGCGTATATACGCTAATTGGAATCAGTTGTATACTTATCGCTGTTTCAGATTTAGAGAGTAAAAGGCATAAAAATGTTAACATCTTCTCAAATCGATAACTAGAAGTTATCAAAAAGGAAAGTGTACCCGCTGGGTCTTTACGATAAGAAGAAAATAAATTTCTAATAAAAGTGTGAATTTTTCGTCTTTAATTGTGATTAATTTCGTAAATTCAAATACAATATATACTTTATGTATATCAATCGATCCGTTTTAATGCAAAGAATAAGATTTTTGAAAAAATTAGTAAAATTTTATTGTACAACAATATAATGTTGATGAAAGAACTGATTTTTTGAAAAAAATGGGAATTTTTCAACTTTTATTGTCATTAACTCTATAAAATCTTATAAAATTTTTACCTTATATTGACCAATCGATTCATCTTGGTGCAAATTTGAAAATTTTGTAAATTTAACGACTACAAAGCTTCCTCACGAGGAAGCAAAATCATGTCAAAATTTCAATTATTTTCAAAAAAATTCTTATTTCGGTGATTTTCAATATTCGACTAATTGTAAGTTTAGAAAATTTCCCAATTCTACGAAAACTTTCAATTTTTTTAAACAAATTTTTTTTACGTTACTGAGGGAACCAGCAGGGGCTTCGCTCATAGCCCTTACGGATACCCATCTCAAAAATTTATCCAAGTTCCAAAAAAATATTTTTTTTATTAAAAAAATTTAGTTCAGAATGCATTAAATTACATTTCAAAGCACCCGAAATTGGATCCACCATTTTGATTTTTCTAAAACAAACCTCAGATTTGTAATCAGAGACCCGTAAAACCCCCCACTACCGAGTTTGGTGAATTTAAATGAATAAATAAATGTATTCCTCTAAGGGTTAATATATAGGGAAGAGTGGGGCAAGACGGAGTACTTAAGGTCTAAAACGCAAAAAAACGAAAATTATCGAATTCATTTTTCATTATTATTTTTAAATATCATCTTTGGGAATCATAGGCCAGACGTTGGGTCGAAAAAGTGCACAAGAATGCAACCTAAAAATTCTCCGTGGTTTATTGTAGTTTGGGGGCTCCACATAAGAGCCCCAGAGTTTGCTGTCGATTATCAGTTGCAAAAAATAGTGTAAACAATCGTCAAAGTTTGGAAAACGTGGTTTTTCGATGACCGGCGCTACGGGTTACATTTTAGAGGAAAAAAATGTGATTGAAAGTTGTAGAGCTTGGAAATAGCTTTCAAATGAATAGTCGTACGTTAAAAAATATTAATTAGTTTAGTTGCAAATGAATTTAAACTATTAAAAATAGCACTTTTTTAATTGTTTAATAACATTGTTAATAAGTCAGCAGGAATATTCACCTTGCGAAGCTGAATAAATCCCAAAAAAATTCAACTCGATCAGATAAATAGTTTATGCATAATTCCATTTGTTAACTAAAAACATGTAATTTTTCTTTTTTTTAAAGTACACTAGAGGAGTCAAACTTTCATCCCACTTAAATGAAAATCTGATATTTTTTATATAAATGTATAATAATGGAGATTAAAAAAGGGTACGTTTTTTTGTTTTTTTGACAATTTTCACTTTATCAATTTGGTATAAACGGCATTAAATTTCATGTGTTTTCACAAATCTTTTCAAAAAAAAAAATCCGACCTACTAGCTTCAAGGGTGGAGGAATTAGTTTTTTAAATTCAAAAATTTCCTCACTAGTTAATTATTAATATTTTTAAATGAAATTTGCACCACCTACAGTTTAATACATGTATTTTATGGAAAAAAATTGATTGTTTTATTTTATGCTTTTATTTTTCATTTATATCAAGTATAACAATACATATATAGTTTTTTCAACTCTTGGACGGCTGAGTTATTGCATTTGTTTATGACAAAAAACGTACCCTTTTTTAATCTCCATTATTATACATTTATATAAAAAATATCGGATTTCCATTTAAGTGGGATAAAAGTTTGACTCCTCACTGATTTCGTGAGAATTGAGTCACTGATTCACAGTGAAATTTCACTGATTCAATTTTAGTGAAGGCGTTTTGCTTCCTGTTTCGATCCCGTGTAGAAAAATTTCTTGTTGAACTATGTGCAAGATAAAAACTATATCGTAAATAACTCGTGAAACTATTCACGTAAATCTATATCGAAACGGTCTAGCTACTGTACAGTTTCACTTCATTAAGTGATTTATATTGTTAAACGTTGTAGGATCTGTGTAGTTTCACTACATTAACTACTTTACGTTGTTCAACTATATAAATTCTGTCTAGCAAAACTAGATAATAAATAATATGAAAAACTTATATTTATCATTTAAAATAAAATATTTAAATAATCAAAATCAGTAATTGTTTTGCATAAAAACAATATACACTTTTCTTCGAGTATTTCTACCAAATGGGAAATTGTTCGCCTTTGAAAAAGTCCCGCGCTGCTTATGTTTAAAATTACTTAGGATAATTTGTCACCAGGGCGCGCAAGTTTCTTTTCTCGTTAACAAGTTGTTTTACCAATTACATATAAGAAGAGACGATTTCATTCTTAAACTTAAAGACAAATATTATTTTTGTCTGATTTTTATCACACTCAGTTTTTAATAGAGTGTTTCAATTAAATTAATTCCTTTTCCTGTATTAGACTAGTACTTTATTTTTTCATTTATTTTTTTGAACAACTTTGGCTATGTGTTGTATTAATAAAATATTAATTTCAGACATTGGTTCAATATTGGTAACCAAGAAATAACCATTCATAAATTTAATTTTAAAACGCTGGTAAATAATTAATATTGGTTATTAATATTGGTTCAATATTTGTTGTAAATAAACAACCAAGGCTTGGAAATTCCGGCATTTGCCTTAGATGTACATAAATTGTTCTAGATCGACAATATAGTTTTAATACAGATTCACAGGATTGTTCTGATATAGTAAAACTATCTAGAAACTTGATGTTCCTAACGTTACATTTCTAGACAGTTTCTATAACATTTCACAATACTGGAACTATACAGTAAATAGTAAAACTATACCGTTACGCTACAGATACGTGACAAATTTCCACACGGGGAATTATATGTTTTATAAAACTATTTTTTTTAAAGTTACTACGACTTTAAAGATTACATTCTCATTACATGCTTTTGATAAAGATTGCGAAATTAAGTATAGACTTAAATGTATGTTTTTGGTGTTGTTGAGTATAATTGTGAAATTATACTTAAGGGGTTACATATCTTTTTGGGACTCAAAAAATTGAAAAAAATTTTATTGTTTATTTCAAAAGTATATATTACCGAGAATGTTTTCCATATTTTCATTAAATTCTGTGCATTAAAACTAAAGTTATTAATATTTTGATCGCGGTACTTATCAAAAGTTCAGAACTGAACATGAAATTATTACCGCTATTATCACTGAATTGTATGTTACAAAAATACTGTTACGGTGTGCATGTTTCCCTCAAAACCGCTAAAGTGATTAGCTTGAAATCTTGCAGCAAAATTTATATTTTTTCGATCAATAATCCAGTTTGGTTTGATCTCACAGCGAACTTTTTCGCTGTCCCTATTTTAGGCCAGTCGGTGAGTGCAAATAGTGCACAAAAGTGCAACCTGAAAAGTCTCAATAGTTTCTTGTAGTTTGGGGGCCCCATGTAAGAGCCCCATGGTTTGCTCTCGATTTCCGGTTGCAAAAAACAGTGTAAACAATCGTCAAAGTTCGAGAAACGTAGTTTTTCGATGACCATTGCTTCCGGTTAAATTATAGAGAAAAAAGTTGTTCATTTGTTTTTACAAAAATTTTCCAAAAAAAAATCCGACCTAGCTTCAAGGGGGGGGGGGAGTTTTTTTTTCCAAAAATTCCTTATTAGTTATTTATCAATATTTTTAATTGCAATTCACACCACTTATAGTTCAATATATGTATTTTATGAAAAAAAATTGAAAATAAAGTTTTGGGCATATACTTTGCACTTATATCAAGTGAAAGTACATGCATAGTTTTTTCCACCTTTAGACGGCGGAGTGGGGGAACTCAGAGGCGCATGATTCTCGCCCGCCACAAAACTAAAAAATATTAAAAATCATCGAAATAAGAATTTTTTTGAAAATAATTGAAATCTTTACATGATTTTGCTTCCTCGTGAGGAAGCTTTGTAGTCGTTAAATTTACAAAATTTTCAAATTTGCACCAAGATGAATCGATTGGTCAATATAAGGTAAAAATTTTATAAGATTTTATAGAGTTAATGACAATAAAAGTTGAAAAATTCCCATTTTTTTCAAAAAATCAGTTCTTTCATCAACATTATATTGTTGTACAATAAAATTTTACTAATTTTTTCAAAAATCTTATTCTTTGTATTAAAACGGATCGATTGATACCCAAGTGCGAAATGCCTAGACTGCAAAAACGGACCATCATTGGTCCAGTAATGTCTGCCGAGAATTGGCAGTAGTTACTGGGCCATTACTGGTGTTAAAAACGTCCCATTGCTGGGCCAATGATGGCGGCGATGGTCAGATTTTCGAAATTTTTAATACTGGGCCAGCTCTCGGCCCTATAATGGCACATTCACGGCAAAGTTGATCAATCTTTAATGGCAAAAGACATTTGCCAGTGATGTGCCGACTATCGGTCCATTAATGGCTTATTATTGGCACATTAATGGCAAAGATTTTGTATCTTTGATGGCAAATTATAATTGCCAGTATTAAGGCGTAACTTGGCCCAATAACGGTACATTATTAGTAAAGTTGATAAATCTTTAATGGAAAAATTCAATTACCAATGCTGTGACGAAGATCGGCCCATTAAAGGCATAGTAGTGGCACTTTAATGGCAAACATTTTCTATTTTTGAAGGCAAATTATAATTGGGGCGTAGCTTGGCTCATTAATGGCACATTCATGGCAAAGTTGATCAATTTTTAATGGCAAAAGACAATTGCCAGTGATGTGCCGACCATCGGTCCAGTAATGGCTCATTATTGGCACATTAATGGCAAACATTTTGTATCTTTGATGTCAAATTATAATTGCCAGTATTGAGGCGTAGCTTGGCCCAAAAACGGCACGTTATTGTCACAGTTGATCAATCTTCAATGGCAAAATTCAATTGCCAGTAAAGTAATGACGATCGGCCCATTAAAGGTACATTAATGGCATTTTAATTTGATAAATTTTATTTTGAGAATTCAATTTTAAGAAACATTCAGTTATTCAATAAGTTATTTATTTTGTATTTAAATAATTGAATAAGTTTAAAAAGAATTCAAATTAAAATATTTGAAAATTTGTATTTTCTATATTTTCAACTGGCAATTTTAGCGAATTAATTTTTTTTTTAAAAGTTTAATTAAATAGTTATTTAAAAAAGAAGTTATTGATGTTTTTAAATAATTTTACAATTGAATTCGTAAATAAATGTAACAGAACATTTTATTCAATAAAATCTTTTCCTTTATTTTCTAAAAATTGAAAAATTTTCAGTTTCATTTTCAATTAAATTTTCTAATTGACAAATAGAATTTAAAAAAAATTTTTTCCTTTATTCTTAAAAATCTTTGAATTTTTCTTAAAGCAATTGTATTTAAGAAATAGTAATGATGCCAAATTATTTCCTTACGAAAATTGAGAATATTCTACAAAAATATTAAGAAAACTTATTGAATAAATGAATGTTATTTTTAAAATTTAATTCTCATAATTAAATTTTAAGAAACATTTAGTTATTCTATAAATTATTTACTTTTGTATTAAAATAATTGAATTCTCGTAGAATTTTCTAATGAAAATTAATTTCAAAATGGAGTCTAGTTAAATTTTTTGAAAAGAATTAAATAATAAAAACATAGCACGAATTTTCATATTAAAATGTTTAAAGTTCAATTTTATTGCCAATGATGTGAGGAAGATCGGCCCATTAAAGGCACATTAGTGGCACTTTAATGTCAAAAATTTTGTATCCTTGAAGGAAAATTATAATTTGCACTATTGGGGTGTAGCTTGGTCCAATAACGGCACATTATTAGTAAAGTTGATAAATCTTGAATGGAAAAATTAAATTACCAGTGATGTGACGAAGATCGGCCCATTAATGGCACGTTAGTGGCACTTTAATGGCAAAAATTTTGTATATTTGATGGCAAATTATAATTGCCAGAATTGGGGCGTAGCTTGGCCCAGAAATGGCACATTAATGTCTAACATTTTGTATCTATGATGGCAAATTATAATTGCCAATATAGGGACGTAGCTCGTCCCAATAATAACACAGTATCGGCCAGTGTAGTGTAACTTATCAAAACACTTTTGCTTCCTCGATTTCACGTCAGAGTAGCCGAATGGTCAGAGTGTTAGGCTGTGGTGCATCAGGTTCAGGTACCGATCCCCGCGAGCGGTAAGAATTTTTCAAATATTTGTAAGTTTGCGTTTAACTTAGGGAAATAAGCCGTATAAATATTATAAATTAATTAGTTAATTAAATAAAAAAAAATTTTTTTATTTTGTCAACACTGGGGGAGTATTGGCAGCCAATAATGGGCCATTAATGTCTGCCGAGATCTGGCAGCCAATAATGGCCCATTAATGTCTACCGAGATCTGGCTGCCAATATTGGGCCATTAATGTCTGCCGAGATCTGGCTGCCGACGTCCAACCGTGGTAAACACCACAAGAGTCGGCGCAAAGTCGGACCAATATTGTCTGCCAAGTCTCGATGCCAGCTTTGCCAATACTGGGCCAATGTTGGGCCGCGTTGGTTTTCGCACTTGGGTATATATAAAGTATATATTGTATTTGAATTTACGAAATTAATCACAATTAAAGACGAAAAATTCACACTTTTATTAGAAATTTATTTTCTTCTTATCGTAAAGACCCAGCGGGTACACTTTCCTTTTTGATAACTTCTAGTTATCGATTTGAGAAGATGTTAACATTTTTATGCCTTTTAGTTATCGTGTACTACCTGGGGAGGAAGCAAAATGTTTATGTAATGAACATTTGGATATACAACTTGTTTATTAAAATTTTTGAAAATATTTGAATTCTTGTGATGAATTTTATTTAAATTCCTCAAAATAATTAAACTTTGTCCAAGATTATTGTTATTTATTTATAAAGGTTATTGGAAATATAGACCATAATTTTTTTTAGATTTTTTGAAAATAATTGAATTTCTGACAAGAGTTTAGGTAATTTAAAAAATTTTAAATATTTACATTCTTGTGATAAATATTATTCTTTTTGAAAATAATTACAAACTCTTTAACAAAATAATATACGTAAAATTTTGTTTAATAATTTTCCAATTTTTTTTACACAAATAAGAAAATCTCGCATTTTGGCATTTGTTAAATAAAATCTTTTAATAAAAAACTTTTGGCTTAGCATAGAATGAAATGAAAAAATATTACATGATTTTGATTTGTTTATATCTATAATTTTTTATACTATTTACTACAATATTATTTTTTTTTCAAATGAGGACAGTAATTTGTATAATGTATCTTTATTATTCCAAAACCTTCAAATTAATTAATATACTGTTGAATGAATGCAAAAGACCGATTTTGTAAAAGTCAATTACTTACGACAATTAACGTTTTAAAAACATTATTTTGTATGCATTTTTTCTTTCTGCTTCTACTTCAATCACTTGCCCTGTGAAATTCACGCTTGGGAGCTAAGCCACGTTTTCTCGTGGACGAAAAATTCTGCATACTTTTTAATTTTCCATATTTTTATTAATTACAATTTAATGAATTGTACCTTTAGAGGTATTAATTAACAATTTAATTTTTAATCTTTTTAAAAAATTATTTTAATGAATAACAAAATTAAAAAAAAATGTTTTTCATATTTTTCGTTTTAATATAACATATTTTATATTATGTACATTTTTATAAACAAAAATCCCTTTATTTATGTTTTTTGTATTAATTTTTATTATTACCAAATATTGTTTTAATAAAACAAAATTTTTTATTTTTAAATTAAAAATTTTTTTTTCATATTTTTCGTTTTAATTTAACATATTTTATATTATGTACATTTTTATAAACAAAAATCCCTTTATTTATGCCCTTTGTATTAATTTTTATTATTGACAAATATTGTTTTAATTATTCTCAACAAAATAAAAGTTATTGCCCTGATTTGTCATACTGTTATGCCTTTACTTAGGCAACCCGCTTTACTCCACTTTTCTGTTGTGCGGCCATTTTATCCCCAGATCAAGTCACCTACATCTGTCAATTGCAATCGTAGAAACAATATTGTGGCTCGTAGAAACATCGTATCGATACAAAATAAATTTTCACTAATTCTTTATTAAATTTATGTTGCGGGTAAAGGCCCGCTTTTTCGATTAAGTGCTTAGTTTTTTTTAAAAAGTGATCAAAGTGGAAAAATACAGGAAAGTAGGGGAAGTGGGTTGGCAACACTAACCAGTTCTCGACCTGCAACACCGTTAAAAGAAAAATGTACTTAAGGGCATGTGGAATCAGCCAACTTCAATTAATACATGTATTAATATTCCCACCGGTTTTTTTAAAAAATATAAAATAAATCTTGACAAAATATAAGAAAAATAATATTTTATTTATTGAGACATGGATCTGTAGTCCAATTAATACAAAAATTTGCTTTTAAATATTATTTTTTATTTAATAAAAAGTTTGATATTTTTGAGAAAAAAAGACAATCAAATACAAATTAATATTGAAAAAAGTGAATAAATTTATATTTTTCTATTCAAACTTTCATTTTTTTTACAATTTTCGAGAATAAAAGACAATCCAATACAAATTGTCATTAAAAAAATGAACGTTGACATAGAAAAATATAAATTCTAGAGGTGTGCAAAAAGCCCGAAAAGCCGGGTCGGGCTCGGGTTTTCTCGATGTATCGGGTACCCGAATTCATTCGGGTTCTCGAAACATTCGGGTAGCCCGAAATTTTCGAGTAACCCGGAATTCTCGGGTACCCGAAAATTCTGAGAACCCCAACGAATTTGAGTACACAAAACTTCGAAAATTTGTCGAATATTTGTAGTTATGCATTTTCTTAAATGTTTTATTACTAAATTAAGAACTTGAATACTTCCAAGTTATATAAATTCGAGAATTCGAACTTTTCAAGATTTAGAGCATACCTGAAAATTTCGAGAACCCGAATATAGTCGGGTGCCCGAAAATTTCGAGAACCCGAATGCAGTCGGGTACCCGAAAATTTCGAGAACCCGAATTCAGTCGGGTACCCGAAAGATTTCGGGTATTTAAACAAGCTTGACCCGGCCCGAACCCGACCCGACCCGACCTGAAAAGTGAAAAGCCCGAAATTACCCGGTCGGGTTTCGGGTTTCGGGCTTTTTGCACACCTCTAATAAATTCATTCATTTTTTTAAATATTAATTTGTATTTGATTGTCTTTTTCTCAAAAAATATCAATTTTTTTATTAAATGGAAAATAATATTTAAAAGTAATTTTTTGTATTAATTGAACTAGAGATCCATGTCCCAATAAATAAAATATTATTTTTCTTATATTTTGTCAAGATTTATTTTATATTTTTTAAGAAAACCGGTGGGAATATTAATACATGTATTAATTGAAGTTGGCTGATTCCGCATGCCCTTAAGGGAACTTTTTGAATGTAAACAAACACTTGTATAGCCAAGTATGTAAGGTTGAAGACAGGTGTATAAACTAAATAAATGAATAATTTATGAATAATAATTAACTACTTACATTATTTATAAATTTATTTATTTTCTTATTTCACTTGCAATGTGATATCGGTTTTTTGGAATCTAAACTACAAAAAATTAATTTGGTTTGTTATTAATTAGCAAAGAATAAAATTATTCAGCAATGTTTATAATAAAACATAGATATGTTAAAATAATATTTTCGACGTGGACAAATATTTACAAACATTTGCAGTGAGTTGTACATTTTTTATCACACGTGTTTTAATCAATTTTAATGTTGTGTCAAAAAATTGTTTCTCGCCCTCTTCTATAAATTCAAGATTACTATTGTTTTTCTTTTTGATTTAAATTTCTCCACAAAAAAATTTTCGATTATTTTAAATAAGGGGACAAAATATTACAACATTTTTTGTCACTACACAAGAAAATAAATTTTCTGTTTTTATTTTTGTTGCTCTGAAGGACTACGTAAAACTTGTTCTATATTATCTGCCCAGTAAGAAAGTACAGGTTAAAAACATTCTATTCTTTTGAATACCATTTCTGTCCAATGCTTCTGAATTCCGTGACAATAGTTCAATCCTTTTGAATGCTCATACAAAAATCTCTTATTATATTAAGTTGCTTTAACAAAATTTCGTTCTTCGTCAAATTATATATATATATATATATATATATATATATATATATATATCTATATATATATATATATATATATATATATATATATATATATATATATATTAGGGTGACCGTTATTTTGCAAAAGTTGGAATTTCTTAGGTCGCCAGGCAGAATTTGCTTTAGAATGTGAAAAAAATGAGCTATGCACAAGAAAAGCCTAATCGATTAATATTAACCCGTGCCACCAAAGGGTTGAAGTTTAAATGGGGTTTAACATAGGATTAGTGCACTTTTATACATTTTGTATGAGAACTTTTTTTAATTAATCCTTTGCCTTGGCGACATTCACATTTATGGTTTTTGATGTGCTGAACACGAATCCGATGTTAAAAATAAGGTTTGACAGCTTCCAGCTGTCAAAAAAGCTGTCAGTCTTTTTAAAATGACAGTTTTTGTGTCAATTTAGACAGTTTTTGTGTTTAATTTAGTAAATCAGACCAAATTTTGCTCATATAAAAATATTTTAAAACCAACATGGTCCAACTCAATAGTAATATGTAATATTGACAGTTGACAGCTGTCAATTAAACTGTCAAACTTTTAAAAACGAGAGTTTTTGACAGTTTTTACATTAAATTGCTTAAATAAAAATATTTTCAGGGTATTCAGGTAAACCTGAATAGAAATATGTAAATTTGACAGTTGAAACAGTCAATTCAGATGTCATACTTTTTTAGCAAATTTATGGAAAAAAGGTACTTACTTACAAATTACATTTTTATGGTTAAAAAGGAAAATTCTCTTATTAATTTTTTGACAGCTGCCTATTGTGAAAAATACATGTCGCTAATATGATTAACCTCAGTGTGCTTAAAAACACTTGTATGCAAGTAATTTAATGCAAAAAGTCTCCGTTTAAAAGTATGACATCTGAATTGACTGTTTCAACTATCAAATTTACATATTTCTAAAAAATTCTGCCTGGCAACCTAAGAAATTCCAACTTTTGCAAAATAACGGTCACCCTAATATATATATATATATATATATATATAAAGGGGAGTGCTGTCAGGGTTGGACATAGTTTTGAATTTTCTTCATAACTTTCTCTGCAGTGCGAATTTCACGTTTTCGCGCATATTGTTGGAAAGATCAACTTAAATGCAATGTTTTTGCTGTACATTGCAAAATAATTCGGTCAAAAGTTTCAAAGTTATAAGCAATTAAAAAAAATAATGTTGTAAAGGTTGAACATAGGTGTAAGGGTTGAGCCACTGTAGAAAATCAATGAAATATTTAGGTAAATGGTTAAAAATGTTCTTCAAATAATAGAATGACACTTGAAAATAAAGAAAGGAACCATGAAATTAAAATAAAATCTCATATTGTGCATTTTTGCATAACATTAGATATTTTATTTCTTAAGAATGAAATAAAAAATTTTTAAATTAAAACAATAAAAAAAGATTATCGAAAAAAAAATTTTCCTCTTTTTTCGTTAGAAATAAAGTTTTTGACACCTCCTTAAGTCAAAAAATGAATTTCTGTTGCAAGTACGCTTCGTAATTGCAAAATTTTGGGCGGCTCAACCCTTACGACACCGCCTGGCTCAACGCTAATTCACGCGTCGTTTTGCGACATGCCACACAGAACACAAACGCGTCACACAAAACCCCAAATTTCTTTTCACATTTTCTTATAACATATTAATAAACAATTTCAATAAATTTACTTTGTCTTTGGTATATTTCTTCTACGTTTACTTCTCTTTTTTTGACACCACAAAAAAGTTTCTGTTGAGCGTATAACAATGACTCGCAAAAAACAAAAGTATACGTTCGCATACTTGACTGAAACTCATGTGAAAAGTTGACTGGCATTAGTAGCAAAAATTTAAGTACAAAAACAGATGGCGCTAGTGTGATAAAACAAAATAAACGCGATGGCGCAACCCTAACACCTGTCTAACCCTAACAGCACTCCCCTATATATGGGCTATTCCATGATATCCGAAAAATATAGGTATATATTTTTCGGATGGGGCGCCTTAACAATTTAAAAATATTAAACATTTCACGAATATTTACTACCATAATGAGGATATTGAATGCACAGCAGTTTGGCCTTTCCACGCAACGGCCCACTCTGAAACTACGTGCTAAATCTTCGGTATGATTCCAGGTAAGTATAAATTTTTTTTCCGGCCCAAAGTTTTAAAAAATAATTTGTTTGTGACGAACCGTCTTCGTCACTAAATATCCCTTCGTAATAACAAAAAATAAATATAATGTTTATAGGAAAATATTAATACAAATACAAATATCCATGTTAAACACAATAACAAAACATACTTAGTTCATCTTTTCGTTATAATCTCCTTTAAAAAGAATTTATAAATTAATAAAATATAATATCTCTCAATTATTGCAGTTAATTATATTTCACATTTTTATAAATTTACATTGAAAAAGATTAAGAATTTAACTTTAATTAAAAGAATGAGGCTTCAGATTCCAATGTATTGTGAAACTTAAGGAGTGGTGTGTCTAGGTTAATGAACCATGATCACACCACTGCCTAAAACTGCAAGCTTGCAGAAAAGCGCCTGGCAACAAGCAGGTGCAATAAACTAAAGTATGATTTCACCACTGTAATGTCGATTAATAAAATCGATTGACACAGGGAAATCTGGGCATTTGCCCGTGTGTCTCGGCGTGACCAAGACGGAGAGTTAGGGCTATAGTGCCAGATAAAGTTATTTTACGAAGCCCTTGTTTGTTTAATTAAATTAAAGGCCTGAATAATAGACCACAAGATAAAGATGAAGTAATAAAATAAGTGTATACATAAATGGTTATAAAATAAAGTGACCAAAGTAAGAAATGAAAAGTGAAATATTAAATAAAGTGCAAGCGAGTTAAAACACAAAGAAAATTAACTAAAGGAAATAAAACTTAAAGAAAATATATAAATATATATATGACAAAGGTGATCTAAGTTGTTTTACACACTACAATACAAAACATGCACATAAACACATTACGCATCAGATAATAGATATTGTGTGGAATCACATACTTAAAAGAAGATAAAAAAGAAAAAAATAAGATAATTATTATCCATAATTTTAATACATTACAATTGGTGGCAGCGGTGGGATTACTCTCCTTTACTTTTGCAATAGTGGATTTTAGATTTTCAAAAGTTGTAGGTACACGAAAACAACAGAAATTACACTTACAGAACATTTTTTTACTTGAGAAATTTTGCTATGACGCAATTTATATGAATGAAAAATATATTGTGACTAATACATTTTAAACTTTTTCAGATAAAAGAAATACATTTAAAAAAACATATGCTTAGAGAAAGTGCGGATAGTAGCTAAAGAAGTCCGCTAACGTCGGACTGTAGGGGACCAGTAATTACACTTGTACCGACAAGTGTAATTTCTTTAATATATTGCGCCCCTCCCCGGAATAACCTTGCCGATAGTGTGTAGCCACTTGGGCAAGTGAAGGGTTTACAATATTGAAAAATATCGCGTAAAACGCCAATTAAAAAAAAATTACCTTATTCGGTTAAATAAAAATCTTTTATTAAAAAAAGACAACTACATATTCCGTAGAGAAATTTTTGGTCTATACCTTAAATTAAAAAAAGAAATCGAAAATATAAGGGTCTAATAAAAAGAAAATCGCGAATAAATTTTATAATCAGTCTACGAAATAGGATAATGAAAAGTAACAAATTGAAAATAAACCTTCATTAGTTGGAAGAACAAAACATAAATCATGCTGAACTAGCAAAAATTCGCAAACACAGGATTAACGTTAAAAAAAATGTCGGAATTAAACCGCGGAGAAGATTCTCGGATAGTGAATCATAGACTAGCTCTTGCAATATCTTTAGCACAATTCGAAAAGCAATTACAATTTTTTGATGGATACAACATACCAGTTGAAGAATTTATACATCAAATAACATGCGTAACGTCACAACTGCCAGTTACTTGTGAAGCTCTTATAATAACAATTATACTAAATAAATTAAAAGGTACCGCAAAAGCTAGCACTGTTGGCACCCAATTTAAATTTTGATAGACTTATTAGATCATCTAGAAAAAATTTTTTTTCCACATGTTCTATTCGAAGACTCCTATTCCTCTAACTACGATTTTTCGAGAACAAATTACAATGCCATTGACCATTACAACACGTATAAACCAAGGAACCAGCGACAAAAATGAGAACAACAACAGAAACAACAACATAGAAGAAAAAATAGAGGCTACAATAAATTTAACAATCAGAATAGGAACAAGAGTTTCAGAGAAAATGGACAAAACAAGGGCATGGATTCGCACGATTATGGAAGAGAAAACTGTTATAACTATGATCAGAATTTTGACCAGTACAATGTCGAATACGAAAATTCACAACGCAGATTTAGAAACAGATACAAAAGCTACAAGGATGTCCAGGATGGTTACAGTAGAAGAGATGATCATAGAGACCACAGATATGACAACTACGAAGATTCTTATATCAGCTTTAATGAAATATTTTCTAATATTTATAATTCAATCCGTTTGCAGAACTCGCTCACAAACCAAACTCTTTTAGAGGACGAAAAACAACTAAAATATGGTGTTTCATCTTTCGCAAATGAACCACAGCTCGCAGCAGAAAAAGAAGAATCAAGCAACAAAAAAGCTATTCAAAAGATACTTTGGACGATAAAGAACATATCAACCACAGTGAAAAATTTTCAAATAAGAAAATGGTGGATACATATAGTGACTCAACTAGAAGATTTAATTTTTCATTAGCGAAAAATCAAACTTATTTCTGTGACAGCAAAGTGTCCGAAAAAGAGGAAGAGAATAAAAAGGAATCCTTACAAAAGACAAATTCGGAAAGAAGCAACAATATAAGCGAATCAGAAGAAATGAGTGAATTGAAGAATTATAGTTGTCATAATAAAGAAATTTCACAGGAAGGAAACGATATTTCAAAATCTGAAATTAGTCAGGAACTAAACGAGACAAAGCCGGATCAAGAAAGATGTGGAAGAACAATGGAAGAAGAAGAACGTCAGAAACATTTTTGCGATAAAATTTTACTCAAAACAAATAAGAAAGAGAAAATAAGAAATAAAACAGATATACATAACTTAAAAATGAAAGCAGACACTATAAACACAGAAATAAAGAAGAAGGTAATGTTATTAAACACCACAACTCAGCAAAAATTGTCTACTACGAAAATTCTGCCATAGTAGTTTAAGCATGAAACATATTTAACAATTTTCTTGGGTAAAATATTTAACTTACTTATTCCTTTTAAATTTCATACACTAAATGTAATATAAATATAAGGGTGATTCTCCAAAAAACCTCATTTTGCATGTAGTCAAGATTTTCTAAATAATTATATTCATTTGGAAAAATACCAAGTCATATTTCCCTATTTCATTACTTTTTCTAAATGTTCTGCAAGAAAAAGTTGTAAAATTTTATTGTTTAATACATTTTAAAAATATTCTACCACCTCAAAATCGATTTTCTAACCTGTCATCTAAGTGCTTTTCATTTTTTCAATACGTAAAACAATTATTTAAAACATGAAAATAGGTACTATATCAATTTTTTCTAAAAGTTATGATATTTAAGAA
Source organism: Leptopilina myrica (nomen nudum) (assembly GCA_032872475.1). Taxonomy (NCBI): domain Eukaryota; kingdom Metazoa; phylum Arthropoda; class Insecta; order Hymenoptera; family Figitidae; genus Leptopilina; species Leptopilina myrica (nomen nudum). The sequence continues at coordinate 11,641,590 of CM065462.1, read as the reverse complement.
TAATTTTCTAAGATATGAATAAAATATGTCGTGTAGTTGAATATTATCCAATATTTTTGCTGTGGGTAGAGATATTGATTAATTATTGTAATCAATATCTAAATTAACATCTCTAATATTAATTTCTTAAGTTACGTTTTAAAAAATGTAATTATTTTGCGTTAAAAAAATTAAAATTGAGACATAAGCAGAGATTCACAACCTAAAGCGTAATTCCTCTCACCCCTAATAAAAACAATATTGATATATATAAATTGATCGCAAATTTTTTTCACATAAAGTTGTCCTTTATAAACATGATAGGGCATTTTCAGCTGGAGGAAAATTATTTGTCAATTAAATATAATTAAAAAATGTTGAAATTGTCATTCCTCTCACCCGTCATTCCTCTCACTTTTTTGAATAAAAATTAAAAATTGAACACCGTCGCCAAATTTTAACCTCTTAATTTTTTTGTAAATTTTAATTTAAAATATATACTTTAAAAGATAAAAGCTAGCATGATCATGCTATAGAGGTGGTAGATTATTGTAAACTCAATATAATTGACTGCATTAATCCATAAATAATAATTTTTTTCTTTTCTGTTTGTATCTCACAAAAAGGAGTATTTCGGTAGAATCACCCATAAATTATTTGGGTTTGACATTTATTTTTTATTGTATTGTATTTTATTATATATATATATATATATATATATATACTATTATTATACTCGCGTAAAAAAAAGTCAAAATATTTTTAACAGTAAAAATAAAATGTTAAATAAAGATAAAGAACTCTATTAAAATAATTTCGCTTACTAATTTAGTAACAAAAAATATGTTATTTATAATACAGTATAAGAAAATACAAAAACTAACACAAAAAAACATAAGCCTAGGAAATGCTTTTAATATAAATAATTAACCTAAACTAATGGGATCTGCTGCAATAATAAATTAAAGTTATTGTTGTCAAAAACTATTAAAATACGAAAAAAATTAATTTTTAAAACAAATTTCAAAAATGAAGTCACGAATCTTTTGAACAATTTCGTTTTCTTCTTTTTACAAATGTGCAATTGTAGGGGAGACTGGGGCGAAAAGTTAAATTCTATTTTTAGCCTACTAAAACTATTTTCTGATAGGTGATAAGTATTAGATAAGTTAAAGTATACGTAAACAAGTAAGTTAGTAAATAAAAGATCTTTGTTTATTTAACAAAATCTTTAGAATAGTTGTAAAGTTAAAAAATTGAAATTTCAAAAAAAATAATTTTTTTTTGTTTATTTCATGTGAACAGTCTTCTTTTTTGACAGACTACTTGCCCAATGTTAAATAAATAATTTTTAAAGAAATAAACCCAAAAAAACGAAAAATAAAAAAAATTTAAATACATCTCAAAATACATTTAACTTTTCGCCCCAGGGTGCGTTTTTGGCTTTAACAACAAATATAAAAAATCTGAATAAAGATATTTAGCAAATACCATTAGGTATCTCTTCAGGGGACCCAAATAATGAAGTAAAAAAATCGCGGTAAGGATAAATGCAAAAAATATACTTAAAAGTTGATATTCTCTTTTTCGAAAAAATTTTCAAAAGTAGGTTGAAAAAAAACTTTCAATATAGACACCACAAAAATTAACAGAATTGCACACAACTCCGGACATTTATTTAGGGTGATAATACCCTTCTATAATTAAAATTACAATGCTCTAACTATTCCCGTTCGAAAGATAATGAATTTTAACGGTTTTGACAGTTTAACTTTTCGCCCCAGTCTCCCCTACATAATTTCATTATTATTCACAAAATTAACTACTCTTTCAAACGAATAGTTTTTTTTGCTTTTTCGATGCTGGAAGAGAAGCATTCCAACTGACTTGTTTTGCTTTCCTTATTTTATTTCTATAGTCGTCTCTCATTTTTGTAAAGTCAGACCAACAATAAGTCGTGCGCCTTTTCTTGGCACGCTTAAAGAGTCTCCTAGTTTCTTTCCTGAGATATTCTAATCTCTCATTTCACCAGCACACCTCTTTTCCCAAAAATACTTTTGTCGGTTTGCAGCTACCTTCATAAGCTGCCATAATGGCCTTTGTAAAATCATTGGCCACCTCATTTAGGGTTTGACAATCTCTTATCTTACCCGGTAAACCAGAAAGTGTCCTTCAAAGCTCTGAGTTGTAGCTAGACCAATCCGTCTTTTTGGGATTACGAATCCACTTAGTTTCGGATCGGACCGCAGACTCCACCTCGAAGACTATCTGTGAATGGTCAGAAAGTGAAGGTTTATAAGAAACTCTCCATCTTCTTACCTTATTTACAATGCTTTTGGAGCAGATAGTGATATCAATCACTTCCTGCCTAATCGCATTGCTAAAAGTCGGGGTCGAACCCCTATTAAGAATATCTAGATCTGTTCCGATTAAATATTCCAGTAGTTCCTGTCCTCTCTGATTGTCCTTTGAGCTCCCCCACACCGTATGTTGTGAGTCTGCATCGCAGCCCAGCAGCAGAGGAAGTCTCTTTTCCATACAGTAGTCCACCAAACTACAAACTTCAATTGGCGGATTATTTTTATTATCATACGGAACATATGCCGATCCAACGACCGTCTTACCTATACTCTCCAGGTTAGTTACCACCACCATTAGGTCCCCTGAGCACCGATCCAATAGTGGAGTTACGTTAACGCCCTTAGTAAGAATTCACGCCCTGGGTTTGGCAGCTCTGCAGTCCCTGTAACAGATTACACCAGCCCCACCAAGCCCCCTAATGACACCTCTTACTAACCATGGTTCTTGGATTAGTGAGATGCCTGTGTGCAACTTAGCCAAGCCCCTCATCAATACTGCTGAGGCGCCTTTGCTATGATGTAAGTTAATCTGAGTAGCGGTGAGCTTACAAACAGTGAATTATGTTTGCTCTTCACCCACCTCTACATTGTTTGAGCCATCACGATCAGGGACAGTGACCTTAAAGGTTATCCACCCGAAGTGATAGTGAGGCCTAAATTCGAGGGCCTCTATAGCCCTCGCCTGACTTTCAGGGACTAGAGCAACAAGAAGAAAACTCTTGTCACCCCTGTTGGCCACCTGAGACCCATCGACATTCAGCATACGCCAAGTCGATGTCTTCAACGTGGGGTTGAAAGCCTCCAAATGTTGCAAGCCCGTCCGCCGTTTCTCCCGGGAACCACGCAGTAGCCTTTACTATTCTTTGGAGCATTTCAACCCCACCAATCTTCAACTTGGCTCCCTCCCAGGGCTCATTGTCGGCCACACATTTCGTCAGCCATTCCTTAGCCTCCGGGTTGGAAGCGATGAATATAAAAACTCCTCCTCTGCAGAAAGAAGCCTAAAAGCAGAATCGTTAAGGCGCTTCCTTTTGGTTAGGGGACTTTCTACAGCCCCTGAGCCTTAACCCTCACCTAAGACCACATTACCATCAGATCCCGAAGGACCCGAAGGAACAGCCAAAGAGGAACGGGAGGACTGATCCACGACCTCAGGGTTCAAGACCGTCACCTCCACAGCCTCCGAGGAGATTGTAGACGCAGCCACTGAGACCCTTTGGTCACCCAAATTTAGTTTGTTAAATTGATTCTCCATTTGAAGTCCCACGAGTAGCAAAGGAAAAGAAAGTCCGCTCCTGCAGAGCCCCGCTTGCAGAAGTAAGGCTAGTACCACAGGAAGTTCGCCCGGTGTTCCGGAGCCGCCGTTTAAGACACCTCTGTTCACATCACGCCAAGACCAGCCGCCCGCCGGACACCCAGCCAGATCGCTCCCCCGAACCTTACGGGATTACTAACTGACCAGTACAATTCCGACAAACGGACGGGCAGCCAGTCCGTCGTGAGCGACAGATTTGGTAACCTTAGTGTCATTCATCCATCCACACGGCAGAAACATCTTAGATTGAGGGACCGTTTTATAGTTGGGGCCCCGCAGACAATACGCCCCTCCGCTTCCAGTGGTGATCATTTCTGATCGCCCAAAGGTTGCTTCCTCACCATTCTCATCCCTGTACTCCAGGGAGCTGGTCTATTGGGCGGTCCCACCCTTCTGAGGAGCAGGCCGCCGTAAACAACCAACGAGGGCTAGAACGGGGTCCAGGGGTACTCTCCGATTGGGCCTTTAAGCAACCCCACCAGCTGCAAGCTCCTACGATCCCTAGGGGTAGAAGGCATAATTTACTTTCCACAACATCTATTTCCCTATAAAAAGGATAAAAACTTTCTTTAACTATAACATATATTTTCTGGATCACACAAAGATAATTCAAATGCAAATTTAAATTTAATTTACCATTTTTCGTTTTTTGTAAACATTTTTTGAAAATCTTGTAACCATCGCCCTGATGATGATACCTGCTTATGGGATCGAAGCGTCTGCAAAATAAAGAAAAGTAATTACTGGAGATCCTGTAAGGCATAATTTACATTCCACAATATAAATTTTCGATCAAAAGGATCAAAACTAACTTCAACTTTAACACATATTTCCTGCATCACACAAAGATAATTCAAATGCAAATTTAAATTTAATTTAGCATTTTTCGTTTTTTGTAAACATTTATTGAAAATCTTTTCACCATCGCCCTTATAATTATACCCGCTCATAGGATCGAAACGTTGGCAAAATAAAAAAAAAAATTTCTGGAGATCCTGTAAAGCATAATTTACTTTCCACAACATAAATTTCCGGATAAAAATGATCAAAACTACCTTCAACTTTAACAAATATTTCCTGCATTAAACAAAGATGAGTCCAAGGTAAGTTTAATTTTAATTTATCATTTTTCGTTTTTTGTAAACATTTATTGAAAATTTTATAACTATCCCCCTGATATTGATACCCGCTCATGTGATCGAAACGTCGACAAATTAAAGAAAATTAATTTCTGGAGATCCTGTAAGGCATAATTTACATTCCACAACATAAAATTCCGATAAAAATGATAAAAACTAACTTCAACTTTAACATATATTTCTTGCATTAAACAAAGATGAGACAATTGCAAATTTAATTTTAATTTATCACTTTTCGTTTTTTGTAAACATTTTTTGAAAATCTTTTCACCATCGTCCTGATAATGATACCCGCTCATGAGATCGAAACGTCGGCAAAATAAAGAAAATTAATTTCTGGAAATCCTTTAAGGCATAATTTACTTTCCACAACATCTATTTCCTGATAAAAAGGATCAAAACTATCTTCAACTTTAACACTTATTTCCAGCATCACACAAAGATGAGTCAAAGGCAAGTTTAATTTTCATTTATCAATTTTTCGTTCTTTGTAAACATTTTTTGAAAATCTTTTCACCATCGTCCTGATAATGATACCCGCTCATGAGATCGAAACGTCGGCAAAATAAAAAAAACTAATTTCTGAAGATCTTGTAAGGCATTATTTACTTTCTACAATACCCATTTCCGGATAAAATGGATCAAATTAACTTCAACTTTATTACATATTTTCTGGATCACACAAAGATGAGTCAAAGGCAAGTTTAATTTCCATTTTTCGTTTTTTGTAAACATTTTTTAAAAATCATGTAACCATCGCCCTTATTAAGATACCCGCTTATGGGATCGAAACGTCGGCAACATAAAGAAACTTAATTTCTGGAGATCCTGCAATAAAAAAATGTATTTGATTCAAATAACCGATTATTTGGTTATTACCAAATAAATATTTACTTGAATTAAATAATTTGTATTTAAATCAAATAAATTGTATTTGAATTAAATATTTCAGTATTTAAATAAAATATTTTTTAATTGATTCAAAAAAAAAGTATTTGATTCAAGTAAATATTTATTTGATAATAACCAAATAATCGGTTATTTGAATCAAATAATTTTTTGTTCAGTGTGTAAGGCATAATTTACTTTCCACATCATTTTTTTCCAGATAAAAAGGATTAAATCTAACTTCAACTTTAACACATATTTTCTAGATCACACAAAGATGGGTCAAAGGCCAATTTAATTAAGTTAAAGGTGCCTTTAACAATGTTCTTTGGAGTGTTGCGCTTGATCGGCTAAGGAATGAATGTGGTTGCGAGAATGTTGATATGCGTATGTGGGAAAATTATTTTAGTGAGAGAAGAGCATGTATGTCAAATGGTATGGATGAGGTCGTGAAAGAGGTCGATAAAGGTTACCCACAGGGATCCGTCTCTGGACTTCCTGTGTGGAACCTATGTATGAATGGCTTATTGAATACCTTGAATGAATTGGGTGTGAAAGTAATTGCGTATGCGGACGATTTGGTTGTGTTTGTGGAAGGTGAGACAAGGAATGCCTTGGAAGGACGAATGAGCGTGGTTATGCTACCCGTGTATGAATGGGGCAAAAGCGTAGGTGTGAGTGTGAATGATAATAAAACAAAGTGTATGATTCTCAAGGGCAGTTTCCAGATGTTAAACCGTAGAGTGTATGTGGATGTGAGTGAAAATGAAGTGAGAATGCTTAAATTCGTTGAATCCTTTGAATACTTGGGCGTCCTTATGAGTGTTGACATGAAATTTAAAGTGCATGTGGATAGAATGAGAAATAAATCACATAAAATTATGGGTATGCTGCGTAAAGTAAAGAATGTAAAATAAGACAGGGCATTAGTATGAATGAGTTTGATATTATAAACGATGAGGACATAAATGATGAAATAAGCATGACTGAGAGGAAGAAAGTTGTGTCTGAGAGAGTGAATGATCTTTGGCAAGAGAGATGGGATGCGTGTGATAAAGGTAGAGTGACGTATAAATGGATTAAGGATGTGCGATTCGTGGGTAAATGTAAAAAAATCGACCCTGGCCTAAAGGTGACCTATCTGCTGACAGGGCACGGGAGTCTGAATGCCTTTCTTTTTTCAAGAAACCTAGCGGCCTCTCCCTCCTGTCAGTGTAGTCACGGAAATGAAGACTGGGTCCATGTAATGTGCGAGTGTGACACGTATGAAAGGTTTAGAGACTTCGATGGAATGAATGTTAAGGGAATGCGTGGCAACTGGGATGTAAGTGGTGTGCTTAGTAAAAAAGAATACTATGACTGTTTGTGTGAATTTACTGAACGTGCGTTTCGAATGAGAGCCTGGGCGATTGCAAATGGTTGAATGAACGTGAGTTACTAAGGTATATGTGTGTGCCATGGTTTCTCCTTCCGATTGTTGCTGCCCCGTCGCCTCCGGATCATCTAACAGCATTGTCACCGTCGAATGGTGTTTGAACACTCTTGACTCTGACGCGAGACTGACAGCTCGAGCGATGCGCCCTCTTATTTAGTTTTATTTATTTAGTTTGTTTATTTATTAGTTTGTTTCTTGGTTTGTTTGTTTGTAAGTTTGTTCTTAATTTATTTTTCTTTCAGCACACCCGCTCTTGGCGTCGTGGAATGGGACACGTCAAGGTGGGGCTGTGTTTAAGCGGCTGGAGAATAGTTAATCCGTATGTCACCGCGTGTCGTAAGAGGCGACTAAAAAAGACACTCTCCCCCACCCCTTCCCACAATCCCTTCTCCTGGGTGAGACTTCGGTCTGGAAACAGAACCTCCGCGTGGTCCCCGCTGGTAGTGTGCAAGGCCTGTCAGTGCTAACTCTGATTTCTCAATCAGAGCTATCATTGCCAGAACTTGCACAACTAACTGTTTCTCCAATTTATTGGCACCCGTCTTCTTGCATTCCGGACATAGCCTATCTTGAATATTATACAAGGAATTCAATGCTTTCGTGGGTTGGTAGACTGGAGTACTAATCGCTGCTGGCCAGACAGTATCTTGGCTCTGTTATAACCGTAGGCGTATTTTCTTGTATTATAAAATTATTTTTATTATTGAAGAAATATTTGTCTTATTTTTTTGAGAAAATTTACATCTATAACCTATCTACAATTATTAGTGTTAATTTCCGAACTTATCGAGGATAACTACCAGATAATTCGCTGCGAATTAACGTTTCAATTTTTCAGAGACTTCGCTCTGCCAACTCGCAAAAGGGTGGACATTTATTTTTCGCGTGAAGTTTTCAGGGAGTTTGCATTGCGATCTCGCGAACTTCCTGCGAAATGTTGTGTTATGTGGGTAATGATTCCGACTTAAAAACTGGAAAGCGATGATAATCATACATAGTTAGCTTTACAACTCCTTGTCTTCTTAGTGCTTTAACTTTCTTAGGATGTCAAATATAATGTATGTTTTTAAATTTTTGTTTTTAGTATTAAATAATTTATTTAGTTGTTTTAAGTTTCTGGTGTAAATTAATAATGTTAAATTTTTCATATCAGTTCATATAATTATTACTAGTCACTTTTACTTGCACACTTGAATATCTTTTTGATATTCAATATTCAATTAAATAGTTTAATTGTTGATTATCCAATAAATATTTATTTTAACCAAGTAAATATTTATTAGATCTGAGTATTTTATTTGACGGTATGAAATAAATATTTATTTGCATCAATAAAATAATTTTTTTTTAAGTAACTAAATCTTTATTTGTGTCAAAAAGCAAAAATCGTAAGATACGTGTAAAACTTCATATGTCAATATTTATTATTTAAACCTGAAAAAATATACAAAAATAAACTCTCTTTAGGGCATTTAAAATGGGTAGATTAAATTAACAACTGCCGCTTTGCGCTATCGCAAGAGATAAAACCAGTCAGGTATTTATTCCACGGGTAAATCACACACTTGTACGTGAAAACTTACCGATTTGTCTTAAAGTTTTTAGGCGTATTCTACCTCCAAATATAGTGAACTAGCAAAAATTTCAAGCTCCTATCTCATAAAGAATCCATTTTTGCGTGAAAAAATGTCAACGTTGGTCTAAAAAAAGTTTAGAAAAGAACAAGTCGATGGAAAATTTTCCAAAGAATCCAATGCCTTTGGAATTTATGAGAAATTTTTAAGCGCATGTGCAGTAGATTAAAAAACTGTTCTTTTCACAAAAAATTATAACTCAAAAACACCTTTTTTTGATTTGGCTCAAATTTTCAGGAAACATAGTTGAAAATCCATACTTTAAAGTGATTATTCCGAAAATCTGGGTACTTTGAGTTTTTAACCATATCTTTGCAAAATAGTAAAATAATTCGACTTTTTTCAAAGTTTTATTACCGTTTTTGCCTTTTTGTGTTCATTCGCAGCTATATAGAAAAAATCTGAGCCCAAATTCACAATCCTCGAAAAATTTCCCATCAGTTTTCTATTTTGAAATTTTTTTTTTATTTTAGACAAATTTTAACAGAAAAAACAAATACATGTTATAATTAAGAGTATTTAAAATATAAGAATTTTTTAAAATGCATTTTTGGTGTTTGTTTTTTATCTTTATATTATTAGTTTTTGTGGAAGGATATGTTATACAAAGAATTATAAAACAACATTTTTCATTGTTTTTGTAATATAAAGTTAATAGTTTAATTTTTACAATTACAAACTCATTGGTTTCTGATTAACTGGTCTTATAAATCCTTTTGCAAATATTCATTAAATAATTTAACGACAAATTATTTATTGAATACACGGAAATAAAAGGACGTGAAATTTTCATTGACTCGGTACTTGACTTTTGGATACGACACAAAATACTAGAAACAGTCTAGTACTTTTGCATGCGAGTTTCAAAAGCAGTCAATAAAAATTTCTAGTACCTTGCTTGAGAATTTAATTGACTTTCAAAAAAAATGTATATTTCTGTAAAATAAAAAATATAATTTCAACTTGTTTCCAGTTTTTCTGAAATTCACTCATTCATTCACATATTTGGATAATTAAATACACAAACAAAAAACAATTATGTATCACTTTTCGACGTTTATCAACACGTCTTATAAACTAACCTATAACACACACATATATTCACGTATAACTTAGATATAAACACACACTTAACACTTAAAAGTACGTATCGAATTGTTCATAAATACCACGTAGTGAAATTTTTCACGAGTTGAGAGACATGCTATTTCACTGAAAACTGCGACTTACATAACATTCTGTTTTGTGAGAAACACAACATAAAAAATATTTTTTGGAAAGTCATTTCATGAAGACAAATATATATTAACAAAATTTGTTTTTCATAAAATAATAGTATATTCACATCTGAAATAACCACAAATGGACACAGACGATCAGCCGTCATTTACCTTGGATTGAAACGCGCAACGCACACTGCGCATGCTCTACCGAATTTTCAAGCGCAGTCAACTAATCTTTCACGTACTTTATAAAACTGAACAAATGACTTTTGGATAACATTTAAAAGCACTGTGGCCCATACTAGTACTAGAATAATTCTAGGACTTTCTTATATTTTCTAATAAAAAGTATATGATACCGCCTTGTATTTTGTGTCCAAAAGTCAACCACTTTCAAGGAATGATTCACGTACTTTTTTCCGTGTAATTACACGAAAAAAATTAGTCGCTGTAGTTTTCAGCTACCACTCGAAGACTCTCGGATATATAAAAATACTTTATAAACTTATAGAAATACTCTATGATTTTAGCAAAAATTCTCTAAAAAAAGTCGAGCACTTTTTATAAACCTGGTAGCGGAAAAAAAGTCGTGGAATTATTGTAACACTTTGATAGAAAGTTTCGTCGACGAGTCGAGGAAAACGGTGCACAGAAAAGATGCGCATACTCTCAGGTGATAAACGCGACCTGCAGTCATTTTAACACCGTTCATTTACAAATTCTTGTGTTCAGTGTTTGTGAATTATATTGTAGGATTAAAATCTTTTTGTAAGTATATATAAAAAATAATTATTAATCGTTAAATAAGTTTTTACAATAATGAACAGAAAATAATTTTATTGGCTTAATTATTATTTTAATTAAATATTACCATTTTTTTATTCATCTAATAAATTAAAAATAATTGTAAAATAGTCCTTAACGTATACTGAAATACTCTTTAAAATTCTAAAATATGTTGAGAGAAATATTTGAGATTTTTAATTTTCAAAATATTGCACTTTTTTCGCAAGCGGTAAAGAAAGGTTCCATTTAGTATATAAGGACGATGAAAAAAGTAGATTCATATAGCGTGCGAAACAACGAAAGTGTAGGATAATATGCGTATTGGTGTTAGCTATTTAGTTTTAGGTAGGTGATTAGTGATTCAATAGTGTCAAATTACATGTGATGACTGTCGTGATTATGAATAAATGTAGGATTGTAATTAAATATAAGGCATAAAAGGAATAAAATATATAAGAACTGAAAGAAATTTTTTTTACTGGTCCGCAGAATTTTTCATTTTCCGCGAGTATCGTTGAAAGTTTAGAATACTGTAGAAGAAAATTCGGACATGTCTTTTTTCCTCGACTGTCGCCAAATCGTTCACGCTGGCTGTGTTTTCATTTTCCTCGACTGTCGCTGAAAGTTTCAAATCCTTTTTCTTAATTCTGTTCGAATGTAGTACATTTTTTCTTCGATCTTTCAATATGATTTTTAAAACAGAGTGATTTTAAAAATTTAAATACTTTCGACTATATCCGAGAGTCTTCTACAAAGTCGAGGAAAATTTCAGCAACTAATTTTTTCCGTGTAAGGAAAAATGTACTAAATATTGATTTTTATTATAAATTCTATGATATTTTTGTGAAAATTAAAGTTTTTAAATATAATAATAATAATAATATTAATGATCAAAAACAAACTTAAAACACCAAAAATGCATTTTAAAATTTTTTTATATTTTTAATACTCTTAATTATAACATGTATTTGTTTTTGCTGTTAAAATTTGTCTAAAATTAAAAAAAATAAATTTCAAAATAGAAAACTAATGGGAAATTTTCCGAGGATTTTTTCTATATAGCTGCGTATGGACACAAAAGTATTTTGCAAAGATATGGTTAAAAATTAAAAATACCCAGATTTTCGGAATAATCACTTTAAAGTATGGATTTTCAACTATGTTTCCTGAAAATTTGAGCCATATCGAAAAAGGTGTTTTTGAGTTATAATTTTTTTTGAAAAGAACAGTTTTTTAATCTACTGCGCATGCGCTTAAAAATTTCTCATAAATTCTAACGGCATTGGATTCTTTGGAAAATTTTCCATCGACTAGTTCTTTTCTAAACTTTTTTTAGACCAACATTGACATTTTTTTCGGGCTAGCTGATTACGAATCTGAAGTCCGTTTTTGAAAATTCAAAATAGCGGATCTAATATGGCGGATAAATTTTTAAAAAGTTATTGAATTTTCTTGCAATTTAGTTTATGGGGGCTTTCGAAGTCGCTGATGACGAATGTGAAGTCCGTTTTTAAAAACTAAAAGCTAGAACGACTACAATACTTGAAAAAAAATAACCTGAAAAAATAAAAAGCTAAAACTGAAAAATGCTAAATATAAAGAAACAATAATGGTACAAACCTGGTTCAATTTTCGCATTCGTATATAAAAACGGAAATATAAAGAAATTTATAAGTAAGGCGCGGTTTCTTACAGAATGCGCCTTGAAAGTTGCAATTTTTTCTAATTTTGCAATTTACTAAAATCTATATAATTTCAGATAAAGAATAAAAATTGAATTATTAGTTAAACAATTTTTAAACAAATAATTTTTGTTATTTACTAAATTTTTGCAGAATGCACCTTGAAAGTTGCAATTTTTTCCTTATTTTGCAATTTACTAAAATCTATATAATTACAGATAAAGAATAAAAATTGAATTATTAGTTAAACAATTTTAAACAATTAATTTTTGTTATTTACTAACTTTTTGCAGAATGCACCTTGAAAGTTGCAATTTTTTCCTTATTTTGCTATTTTCTAATCCTTATGTGTAAATATTTTCTTTAATTTATTAATTTAATACTAAACAAAGCTAAGAAACCATGAAAAGTTGTCAAATATTTGCTATAATCTCTCTGTTTATTTGAAAATGATATGATTTTGCAATATTAAATTGTTTAAACAAATTTAAAAATAATTAAATGTTTAAAAAAATGTAAAATCCACATACTAAGAAAGTCTTTGGATGAAACACTACAATAGAATATTCTCATGTATTTCTTGACAGCTAAATCCAAATTCGAAGTCAGAATTGTCAAATTGGATCTTTTTTTTAAGTTATGCTCAAAAAACGTCTCAAAACTCAAATTAGAATAAAAAACTTTTTGTGTGACGCGGAATTTGCATTTGAAGTCAAAATTGACAGAATTGCTAAAAATTTTGAAGTAAATTTTAAAAATTGATGAAAAAGCGATTTAAAATCAAAAAAGAAAATTTTTTGCTATGACACTATACTAATGTATTCCTATGTAGTTTTTCATTTTAATTTCGAAGAAAGATTCTCAAAGTGGCTCAAAATGTTGAGTTTAATAAAAACTGCTCAAAAACTGGAATGTGACAGAGAATACACTAATAAAAATACATTAATCTAGTATACTAGCAAGAAACAGTTGAATCTCTTGACATTAATTTGATTTTCTTAAATATCTCAAAATTTGGAGCTATTACAAAAATTCTAGTTTTGAATTCGGGTTCAGCGAGAAAAAATACATAGAAATATACTAGTAATAATATAAATTTTTTTGCAATTTTTTAGATTATAATTATGTTTTTCTAGTAGTCATTTTAATTTATCTCAAAATTTTTTTTTAATTTGTCATTCTGATTATAAAAATCAGAGATTACATTTGTAATCAGCTATTCCAAAAACCTTCAAGTAACGAGCTTTATTAAAATCTGACACCTTTGGAATTTGTCCACAATATTGAATCCGAAATATTGTATTTTAAAATTCTGACTCGAGGTTCTGACCTAAGGTGTAAACCTTAGGTTAGATAAGTTTAAGATTTTTATTTTTTAGGGGTTGAGACAAAGTAAATATTTTCAAAAATTAAATATTCTCGCGATTTTCAAATTGAGAAACGAATATGAAAACAGCATTTTAAAAAAGGAGTTTAAATCGTTCGTAACTTTATTGGGTATACTTCCGAATAAGGGGGACATCCGATTTTAATAAAAGTTGGTATACCAACTTATTTTGATGCGCTGATTACGAAAATGATAATGAAAATTGGCGCAAATTTGATTTTCATTGTGAAAAACATAAAATTGTAGTTTTTTGCGTATAATTCGTAAAAAACGAAGGATATATTTCCGAAAAGCGCATATCTCCAATATTAATGAAAGTTGGTATACTTACGTAATTTTGTGCCCTGATTACGAAAATCATAGTGAAAATTGGCGACTAGATCATCTTCATGGTAAAAACCATAAAAACACCATAAAATTGTGGTTTTTTGCGATTGACTGGTTGGATTGGATTAATCGTAATTTTTTGTGTTTAAAAATATTTGTAAATTTTTTTCTGCTTTTATATTCTGAAAAATCTAAGGTGGATGCCTCCTTCTTCCTCGAAATAAAAGCAGAAAAAAATTTTTCAAGTATTTTTAAACACATAAAATTATGGGAGAGGAAGGAGTCATCCACCTTGGGTTGTTCAGAATTAAATAGAAAATAAAAAATAACACAATTATCTCTTCAATCAATTAAATTTTAATATACAAAAATTTTCAACTGAAGGTGAATGACTCCCTTCTCCTCCATATAAAAGCAGAGAAAAATGTACAAATATTTTTAAACACAAAAAAATATGCTTAATCCAATGCAACGAACTATACGCAAAAAACCACAATGTTATGGTTTTTTAAATAGTTTTCGCCATGACCATCAAATTTGCGCCAATTTTCATTATAATTTTCGTAATCAGCGCATCAAAATACGTTGGTACATCAATTTTTATTGAAATCGGAGGTCCCCCTTATTCGGAAGTAATCTACTTTATTTATGTAAAATTATATATTGACAGTGATTCATTTTGGAAAAATTTATTAAAGAGGGGTTTACGAATTGTGACGTAATTTAGAGGGAGGGGGTTCCTTCAGATGTTACGTTGCGTGACAAAGGGGGGGAAGGGTGACAAAAGTGGGCTAAAAACGTGTGACGTAATTTATGGATGAAGCCAAAGTGAACATTTTTATAAATTAAAAGTTCTCGCCATTTTCAAATTAAAAAACGAATAAGAAAACAGCATTTTAAAATAGGAGGAATTTAAATCCTTTTTTTACTGACCAAAAGATTTTATTTTTTTAGGGGTTGAGACAAAGTACATAAATTTTTTTAAAAATTAAATATTCTCGCGATTTTCAAATTGAAAAACGAAAAAAACAGCATTTAAAAAAGGAGTGTTACAAACCAGAAATAAATTTATTAATTAGGCTTTTGAGATGGCCCTTTATCTCGATTTGGGGAGGCACCAAGCAGCCAGAATATTTTATAATTCTGTTTAATTTTGTGGGGACGAATCCTACTTTTAAATGTTGCCTTCTGATTCGTTAATTGCACTATTTAAAAATGATTTGAACTTTAGGTTTAGTTAGGTAAGTAAAGAAATTGATTGTAAGAATACATGATTTATTTTTTAAACAGCAAAATACCTTTTGAATACAGGATGGTTATAGTGTGTTACAAATAGAAAGTGTGTGTGTTAGAATATGTGACTGAAACGATATTTATTAACTTACAAACTACCGGCGGAGCTATTCCTCTTTCGAATCACAAACCTCCGTCGGGCGAAAATTCTTTTGCTTTTGTTTTTACTGAAAATCGCGACGTATGATTCGCGCAATTTTATTTTGTTTGCGAGATTGCACTTGTGGTGAGTGGACGCGGGCAATATCTATGCAACCGGCCGTCTCACACAACTGTGTAAAACTCACTGCGGATCTACCTTTTACCGAATTAGTCCGGGCAATATCTATGCAACCGATAATTCGATAATTAGGTTTGATCGCACTCGTGGGCCACCGATATTTGAGACGGACGCGGGCAATGTCTATGCAACAGACCGGTTATAAATAACAAGATTTCAGAATGATTAATTATATTAATAATTCTAAAATCTCTCCAAAATCAGCCCGCACTGGACTCCACCGGCTCAGAGAATTTGAAAATTTTAAAGTCTGCCCTAAATCATGCAATTCGGGTTCCGGGTCGCTGACGGGCTTTTTTTCGAAACTCTGTCCCAAAACACTTGCTAGGTTAGACCCAGGAGAAGTGTCTTCGAGAAGAAGCGAGAATTCGTACTGCAAAAATTGATATTTGGCGACAAGCCTCCAACCCTTACCTTTAGTGCAAAAAGTGGGGAAAACGGAAAATGTTAGGTAATAGGAGTAAGGAGTAGGAGAAAATCGTGGGCCCATTGGTCTATGCATTTTTGCTGACGTTTTGGATCTCACGGTAGGTTTGTGAGAACGGAAATAGTCTGTTAATATGATACTTTTCGAGACATTATTTTTGAAATAACTTTGAATTTAAATAATAATTATATTGTTTAATTAATAAAATTATTATTTATCTTAGTTATTATAGTGCATATAATTTATTTATTGTAATTATATTGTTCCTACTTTTTATAGTTTGTTTGTGTATGTAGTTACATATTGAGTAATGCGTATGCACATATACACACAACCTAATGTCCTCCGACATTTTGTTGTAACAAAAATGTTTACAACAAAATGTTTAACTATTGTCAATTTGTTGTTTGCGCATCTAGCTTTATGCGTAAGATTAAATATCACAAGGCATGCAAGCCTTGTGCCATTGAGTCAGCTGTAACGCACGTGCGTTTGTTTTGATGCTGTATTCCACAGCTTATGGGCCCTGAGGGGAAAATAAAAGGTCTACGCACAACAAGGTAGCGATTAAAGGCAAGCATAGCGCGCTTGTGTTGGTGCCCGTAGCATGGAGGCCGTCAAGGTATTAGTGCTGAAACCGAGGGAGCCAGTGAGTGTGTTGGTGCTTTTGTCCCTCTAATTTATTATTATAAGCATTCCTTAGTTAAAGGCATTCTCGGAACGTTATCAGAGTGTCAAATATCGCCGGGCATGGCGTCACTGCGTTGCAACATTTTATATACTTGGGCTGATTTATAATTGAAATTATTTTACATGGTTGCCAAATCACCAGGTTTAAAGACCATAATCTTAACAAGGAGGAGTTTAAATCGTTTTTTATTACGCGAAGAAATGTGCTGCATCAGTACCACTTCACTAATGCCCAGAATTTAAAACGCCCTTATTATTTAAGAAAAAGAGAATAATATTACTGTAGAGTGACTACAATGTTACATGTAATTAAAGTAATATTACAGAGACACAGCATGATAATATTACTGTACCCAAGCAGTACGTAACATTACTCGAATGTTGCAGCAATGTTACATGTAATGTTAGTAACATTACAGTGTAACATTGCAGTAATATTAAAATGTCCGCCCCAAGGGAATACTACATGTAATGTTACAGCAACATTACATGATAATATTACTGCAATGTTACAGTAATGTTACTGCAATGTCACTGTAATATTACAGTAATGTCACAAAGAAAGTTTATAAAATTACTACAATAAGGAATTTTGCAATCTTTCTTTGTAATCGCTCACCCCTCGGGGTAAACCCGATCACTTGATTTTTTAAAAAATTTAAGGTAATCCCAACAGTTTTATTTTGTATATATTCAATTTCTTCTTATTTCCGTCTTCAGTATGATTTATTAATGATAAATTATGAGTTCTATAATCAATCAATATTGGTTTATTAAATAATAAGTAAGGGAGAGGGCCCTAAGGTGGTCACCCATCTTTTGAACGACTGTAGATTTCAAATGGAATTATATATAAAGGTCAATAATACGGCGTTTGAAACTTTATCTTATTACCTAACTTCCTATCATAAAGTTTTTTTCATTTCATTAATAAAAAAAGTTATGGCACTTTTTAAAAAAAGTTTAAAATTCGACTGTCAAAAAAGTGGCCCCAAGGTGGTCACCATACAAAAATTCACTAAAAAAGTTTTTAAAAAATGTAAAAAACGTAGGGGAGACTGGGGCGAAAAGTTAAATTTTGCATAAATGATTTTTTTGGCAATATAATCAGCTTAGATGCAAATATTTGTATATCAATATTGTAGGGTAACTTGTCCTCTACAACTTTCAATAAAAAAAGTTCCTGATATTTTTGCATAAAATACATGTTTTGTCCATTTTTGAAAATTTTGTTTTTTTTAACTTTTCGCCCCATGCTGGGGCGAAAAGTTAAATTCTATTTTTAGTCTACTAAAACTATTTTCTGATAGGTGATAAGTATTAGATAAGTTAAAGTATACGTAAACAAGTAATTTAGTAAATAAAAGATCTTTGTTTTTTTAAAAAAAGCTTTAGAATAGTTGTAAAGTTAAAAAATTAAAATTTCAAAAAAAAATGTTTTTTTGGTTTATTTCATGTAAACGGTCTTGTTTTTTGACAGAGTACTTGTCCAATGTTAAATAAATAATTTTTAAACAAATAAACCCAAAAAAACGAAAAATAAAAAAAATTTAAATACATCTAAAAATACATTTAACTTTTCGCCCCAGGGTGCGTTTTTGGCTTTAACAACAAATATAAAAAATCTGATTAAAGATATTTAGCAAATACCTTTAGGTATCTCTTCAGGGGACCCAAAAAATGAAGTAAAAAAATCGCGGTGAGGATAAATGCAAAAAATATACTTAAAAGTTGATATTTTCTTTTTCAAAAAATTTTCAAAAGTAGGTTGAAAAAAAACTTTCAATATAGACACCACAAAAATTAACAGAATTGCACACAACTCCGTACATTTATTTAGGATGATAATACCCTTCTATAATTAAAATTACAATGCTCTAACCATTTCCGTTCGAAAGATAATGAATTTTAACGGTTTTGGCAGTTTAACTTTTCGCCCCAGTCTCCCCTATTATTAAGTTGTTTATTTAATATCAATTGTTTTTCAGGATCACAGAAACATATAACATATTTTTTTTGCACTTTGTCCTTTCGTCAAAAATGATACTTTTTGTGTATGTATTAGACAGGTAAAATTTTGAAAATAATTATTTTTCATTATTATTCATCATAAAACTTAAAAATTTATAAAATTCACATTCACAGCAATAAATGTTGATAAATATAGCGTATAAACACATTTGCATAAAAAATCAAAAGTGACCACCTTGGGGCCAAGACACAATTTTTTAAACGTTAATAAAAAATTTTTTAAAGCACAATATTAATTATATTCATTTGGAATATTATTGTACGATATATAAAGATAATTATAATGATTTTTACTAATTTAAAATGGTTAATTTCGGTGATTTTAACACCCTGAGAAAAAAATTTCTCGATCATTTAAAAACAGAAATTTTACGACGTTCACGTTACAAAGAGACTCATATGACTATTTACCTTAATGCGGGACATTCAAAATGTTAAATATTCAACTAATTACCCAATAATTCAATAATATTGTTAGGAAATGAATATTATTTATCTTTTAATAAATATTTTTAATATTAAAAATTTTAAGAACGCCAAAAAAATTGCAAATATTTTTAATACTGATTCGACTTCCTAAACAAATTTAATAAGTGAGCGGCTTTACCCCGACTTTATGTGAGCGACTTTACCCCGAATATATTTCTCACATTTCAGAATAAATTTAAATAAATCTTTTTGAAATCAAACAAAACTACATATATATTTCGAAAAAACAATTGATCGTCTCTGATTCTATGACAAATTTATGAAACTAAACGAAAGTTCGTTAACATTAGTTGCATGTTAAGTACTATGCACAGTATAAATATCTTCATCTTAAGTTAAGTTTATAGCGTCAAATCGTTAGTGAGCGGGTTTACCCCAGTCTCCCCTACCAAATATTTACTACACTATACTACTACACTTTAGAATTATTTAAAAATTTATTTTGTATTGTATTTGTCTACTCCTTAAGGCTTTAAAAAAACACATTCTAAAGTTTTCATTACCAATTGTAAATAATAAAAAAAATTCGAAAAGTATTCAATGAATCAAGAAGACTAGAGACAGAAGGGCTAACTACAGTAGTGGGGGTAGGACAAATATAGGGGGATTACGAAGGCGTGGTTAGATTGCGCCAAATATCGTGTTTTGATTCTGCACTTCCCTTCACACTCGCGTGTCACGAATTTAAATATACATATAACGTAAGAGTGTGCGAGATTGACAAATAAAGTAAGGGTTTAAGGGAAAAAAGACACTCTTTTACTTTTGGTACTATAAAATCGAAATTTGAATTCCTTTTTTCAAATTTCAAATTATTACTGAAAGTTTAGTTATTAAGCTTCAAAATTCTTGTAGAATATTTTTTTTAATTCCCTAAAAGGACAAAGTTATAAGAGTTTTACGAAAGTTCTGCATATGGATTTGTTGCACCACCTGGTGGGGTGAAAAAGCCATTTGGTGATTTTGTTAAAATATTTTGTTATAAAATTTTGTAATATTATATTTTTCTTTTATCTGTATAATAAATAAATAATTTTAAAAAGTTTTTTGCTTCCAAAATTGTATTTTATGTTAAGTTTAGCTGCTTTCAATTCACAGTCATCGAAACAAATCGAAACAAGCAGTAAAAAATACAAATTACAACAATTACAAAATAACAACTATAATATTATCAATACGACAGTCAAACTAGAATCAAAAGTTGAGTTTTACTTAATTAAACTTATATTTCAAACGGCTGGTAAAATAGTTCAATAGTTTCAATATAAAAGCCAAATGGCTTTTTTGCACCACTGGCTTTTTTACCCCACTCTACCCTAAATTTTGCTTATCATCAATCCTGTGTGTGAATTCACCAGAAAATAGTAAACATATTTTAAAAAAACGTTCTTGAAGGCTATAAAAATAGTGAAAACATGGTGTATTTAGACAAGCATTATTGAAACATCTTCTATTTTTTTCTTTTAGTCGATTTTTCATTAATTTTGGTGGATTTCTATGTAAGACAGCTTTCTGTTTAAAAAGAAGTTTAAACTTTTTGTTTTGGATTTGTCAATCTTGAGATGAACTGTCCGCCATTCGACGATTCATTTTTTGGAGGTTTGATTTTTATCCTTAAATTTCAAAATGCTTAAACATATGAGTGCTTTTTTAAATGAACGTAATTATGAAACATACCAATACGAAAGTGAAACCATTTTACGTATTTTTGTATTCTGAAATTAAGGTTTGCTTTTGACTAAAAGAACTAGAAGTGGGCAAGCAACGCGCGCCGTTTGGTTTTACTAAAATACAAAATTGGAAATTGGTTAAAAGGTAGAATAGTAAATGTTGCATAAAAGACAAAATTGGAAATTGATTTTATTTAATAAATAATTAATTAATTAACGCGGTGCTCTTGGATCGGGTTCAACCCAAATGTTATGGAATTAAAATGGAAAAAATTAAAACATTTATTACGTATTTATCTACAATAGACACTCTATTCAGAAAAATTGTTTAGGAAAATGTTTGAAACAAGATGATATACATGTGCGCCTGCAGATCCGCAAGTAGACACATCCATGTTTGTTATGTAATTTGTCTGGTTTATATTACTGGATTAAAATGAAACTTGTGACAATTAACTACAAGGAAAACGTTTTGTGTTATTTTCTGAAATTCTAAAGGACATATCTTCTCATTAACCCATTTAGTCCTAAATGTTTGTATTTCTTAGTACAAGTTCGAGCTTTCCGCTCTACGAGCTACGATTCTCAGAACCATCGGAAGATAGGTTTTTTAAATGGTTTGAGTGTCCTCTTTCAGAATCAAAAAGAAAATTTCAAATTTATAGTAAAAAGTTATAATTATTTGAACAAACAAATACTGTTTTTACTGCTTTTTTTAAATTCAGATTATTTAATCGAAATCGATTTGGAAAAAGTCCAAAATATTCAAATTTTGAAAAGTAATTTTAAAAAATGGTAAAATTATGCATTTAACTTTTATGCTTTATTTGAATAAAATGATGTTGTTTTAACAAAAAATATTGTTATCTAATGTTAATTAACAATATTATAAACAATTTTTATAAACAATTGGAAGACTATGTGCCATAGTAGTAACAAAAATTTTATTTTTATCAATTCTTACTTCTTTTTGCAGTAAAAATGGATACTGAAAGAAAAAAACCTAATTCAAAACTATTTTACAATGTTTCAGAATGTTATGAACAGTTTGCAAAACATGAAATAGATTCATAGAAAAAAAATTATTTGTTAATTACATTACGGTCTTTTGTAAAAAAAAGAGTGGAAAAAAATCTCCTTTTATTCGACACTAACTTATTTTGACATTACAAAAGAATTGATGTATCAACCGTTTATCCGAAATTTGAAAACGATTTTTAAAAATGGTATAAACAATTCTTACAAATAATTTGATAAATATCAAGTACCGTCATAAATAAAAAACGTTCTATGACTATATAATGCACTTTTGTAATCAAAACCTTTGTTACAGATACAATTTGACATATACAAATATTTAGAAATTTTTGTGTCTTTGCGTGTTCTAAAGTTTTTAATTCCTTTTTAGGTAAGTATTTTTTATACTGTTTGGCAACATTGTTGACCTTTTTCCTTTTGGCATTTAAAAAAACAATAAATGTTAATACTTACCTAATAGAAATTAAAAAGTTTCGAACACGCTAAGACACAGAAAGTGGGAATTATAAAAGGAAGCGAGTATTGTACAGTGGTGGGAACACTGTTCACTGATCATGCGTTGTAAGAGATCCCACGCATGCACAAAGATGTAAGTTCCCATCACTTTCAGAAAAGCACTAAGAATGAAATTTGAAAAAATTTATTTTCTGCATCATGTCTATTTGATAGTTGCAATAAATAATCTGAATTTAAAAAAAGCACTTAAAAAACGGTATTTGTTTGTTCAAACAATTATAACTTTATACTATAAATTTAAAATTTTCTTTTCGATTCTGAAAGAGGAGACTCAAACCATTTAAAAAACTTATCTCCCGATATTTTTGAGAATCGTAGCTCGTAGAACGGAAAGCTGGAACTTGTACTAAGAAATGCAGACATTTGGGACTAAATAGGTTAATTTAAAATAAAATTTTTAAACCACATATTTGTAGGAAATTTTATAAGCTTTTAAATGAGATATTAATTTATGTAGTTTTTAGGTGAATTTTAAATAAATAAAAATTGGTCTAAAAGTTACTTAAATTAATATATTAACAAACCACAAAATATATTCATCTGAATATTATGATATTTGCATTTAAAATAATAGATAATATTATTATAGTTTAAAACCAACAAAAATGCTGTTTTTGCAAATTTTATGGATTAGAAAATTACTATCACTTCTTTTTTGCATCATAATTGTATAAATGTTGCCTATAGTGAACGTGGAATGAATTAAAATATGAATTTTAACTGTGGGGTGCTTTTGTATGTTTCTGGAACAATTAACTGCAAAAAATTACAAAAAATTGAGTTTTCTTTTAATTTCATATCATGGCATAGAAAAATATTGGACAAAAATGGGATTTAAAAGTATTGGATAATTTCCACTACACCATACAGTTTCCATACACCACTACACTCTACACAGAGTTTATTTTATTTAAATCCTTCTCAATTCCTTTCTTCTTTCCAGGTGTTACGTTATTTTTAGAAATTGTTACAAAATAATTACAAATGATTTAAAGAGAGTAAACATTTTTACATAGATATCATTCTGACAAATAAGATAAAAGTGACGTCGATGACAAAAAAATTCACTCTTCCTTGTAATTTAAAAAAATGTCTCAATCAAAACTTAAATTCTCTCATTTTTCGCGAATTTTCGAATAATAATCGATCATGAGTTCAAGAAAGAAGGAAGCGTCTTCGTTTATTCAATATACGGCCGCAATAACAGGCAAGTTACTGTTGTCTCTAGTTACAAAATTTTTAAACAATAATAATAACAATAAAAAATAATTTAATAATATTAACTAATAATAATAATAATAGTCAAGCAATTTTTTCTAAATTAGCAAAATGTGAAATAATATTAATAATAACACAGGTCTACAAAGTTTTTTTTAAGATATCGGAGTAGCGTATCACGTCACGTCAGGTTGTTTATCCAAAAAAATCAAAATCAACCAATCAAAATCCACAAAAATACATGGGAAGCCACTCCGATATATCTAAAAAAGTCGTATTTTGTAGACCTGTGTAATCAGAGGCAATAAGTAACTATTTTTAATTAACAGAATGTTAGAAAATAATATTAACAATGATATAATAACAACAATAAAATTAACAATTATACAAATAATAAACTCTCTTTTAATCTATTTCAATTTTATTTAAAAATTATGAAAATACTCTATAAAAAAAGTTTAGTCAAACGTTTTTAAAAATGCTTCCCTTAATTTTCTCTGAATTGTGAAGTAATCATAATTATAATTATATTAATTAGCTATAATAATCGTCTTATTCTTTCTTATATTCTGTCTACACCTAAAGATAGTTTTTTTGTATTAATTTTTTTTCCATTGTCTTTAGAAATTCGACCGATTTGTCATCGCGTTGTCTTTAGTTGTATAACCACGTGAATGTAATTTATTATCTTTCTTCATAACGCGGTGCAAAAAAGGGCACTTTTTTGCACGTTGTTATGAAAAATATCGTTCGTAACTTGTGCTAGCAGTTGCCAACCACCTATTTTTGCATTTCTTGATATATAATTTAAAATTTATTTGAATTTATTGAAATAATTAATTTCAGTACATTTTTTAAAAAATAGATGTCAGTTTATAAGAACTTTTATTCATTAAACTTAGGTCAAATTTAACTTATCTTTTAGCCAGTAGGGCAACACATTTGGTCAAATTTGACTTAAATTTTGACGTATGGTACTTTAGACAGTTCTTATGGGGCTTCTGTTTGACGTGTGGGAACCAAATTTTGAGGGAAGTGTATAATAGATATTTTTTCGTCAAGTTTTGACGCGTAGGTCAAAGCTTTCCTCAAAATTGAACCTATGATTTGAGGAAGAAGTAGGTCAAATATAGTTATCAAGTTTTGACATGTTAGTCAAAACTGCCCTTAAAAAATACATAAATTTTGAGGGCAGAGAAAATTGATTGTCAATTTTTTACGAAAAGGTCAAAATTGTCTTTAAAATAGACCTTAATTTTAAGGGTAAAGGGAATCGTTTTTCAATTTTTAACGAATAAGTCCAAAGTATTTTAGTAAATATAGTGTAGGTCGAATTAGACGTAGATTTTGACGAAATGTTTTGCTGTTGTTGCACCTCTTTTTGACCTATATGTCAAAAAATAGGTCAAATTTGACATAAGTTTTGACGGCCCTTTGGAAAAGGGCGCCCTTAGAACTTTCTGAAATAGCGGCGACAGAATGATTTTATATTACTAGTGATATACATATATAAAGGGTGGCGCATATGCCACAGCTTTTAGTTCTTAGTGGTTTGGTTGGTGATACACTTAAGGTTATGTTATTCAGTGGTCACGTGCCCCATTTACTTTACTATGGATAAACTTCCCACTGTATAACATGACCGTTTGAGAACTAATTGCTTCTGAACCATTCTCCTCAAGAATTAGTTAATCAGCAAGCGATGTTGCATAGCTTTTTGCTTTTCCAAAGAAACTGGTTCAGTTACATCACAAGAGATATTAATTTCATTGCGACTAATTTGAGGTGGAGTTACAATATTAATTTCTTTAAAACTATTAGAGGTATTTCTACAATCGATTACAAAATCTTTTTCAAACAACATATCACTAGCAGCAAAATCTTCATTTTTTGTTTTAGCAACACAACGTCTGTTACGTCTAAAATTATTGTCAAAACTATCTTTGATAATAAACGAGCGATTATTGTAACTTTTAATAATTTTGCCATAATGCAATTCTTTGGAATTTTTCTTAAAAGTAACAAGATCACCCACATTTAATAACGGCAATGACTCAGCGCTTCGATCATAGTAATATTTTTGCTTTTTCTTTTTTTTGTTTTAATTTATTTCGAATTTCCGATTCATTAAAGTTTTTTCTAAGCAAAAGCGAATCCGTTACTGGTAATTTTATTTTTAAAAGTCTACTAAAAAATAATTCCGACGGAGAAACATGCATGGTCGCAAGAGGTGTTGTGTTCTATTCTAGCAAACGATATTGAAATTGATCAACATCATTTACTTCAAAACAGCGCATGAGAATGTTCTTCGCAATTGCTACTCCTTTCTCAGCCAAGCCATTGCTCTATGGATGTCTAAGACTTGAAAATCTCAATTGGATATTATATTCGATTGAAAAACGCTTAAATTCAGAAGATCCGAATTATATGTTGTCAGATTTGATGATTGATGGATATCCGAGTTTATCGAACAACTGACAAATTACACCGATTATGTGTTTTCATGTTTTGTTTTGAATTTTAACGGACATTAGGTAATTTGAGTAAGCATCAATAATCGCAATGTATACTCGACTTGCGTATTCGAAGAGGTCGATTGCTACAACACAGTAAAAAGTAAGTCTTATTTTTAGCTATGAAAGGTACCTTAATTTAAGTTGCAACATTTTTAAGGCAGCTTTTGTTTAATTTCAAATCTTATTTTTTTGTTGAATTCAAAGAGCAAAAGCTTGCTGAATATCAGCAAAAAATGTGCTGAATTTAAGGCAATCATGTTAAAAATCAGCAGTTCTATACGTAATTTAAAAAGTAGATCTGTAAATTCAGATTTCTCATCCTTAATTTCACGCAAGCCGAGCTTAAATTAAGACTGGCATTACTTTCAGGAATTGTTTAATTTCGGACAGTATTTAAAATAAGATTTACTTTTTAGTGTGAATATGAAACGGATATTTCGGGATTTCTTCTTAAACTAATGATTCTGTCTGATTATTTCGTTTGAAATTTTCGCAAATGTTGCAAGATGAAACTAATTCCTTTAATTTAGGTATTCATTCCAGGCCAGTAATATAGCTTTCTTGCACGTGCAAGAGTTTTTTCAATTCCGAGATGAGGTGAATGTAGCCAAATTGATATTTTACTATGCATGTCTGTTTGAACGTAATTGCAAATTCGAGAATATTCTTTATCATTATCTAAGGTTTTCTGATAAAATGTGTAATTTTCTTCTGTAAAACAAACTGATTTTGTTACCGAATGAACGACTCCCGAAAGTTCTCTAATTTCCGAAATATCTGATAATTGTGCTGTTGATAAGCAATCAGCCACTAGCATTTCTTTTCCTTGTTTTGTAAACAACGGTCATTCGCGAATATTTGAGAAGAAACTTGAACATTCTTTGAAGACGCATTGTTACGTTATCAATATCACGTTTAACCAAAGTTTTTAGAGGTTTATGATCGTTCTAGACGATAAAATCTCGTCCGTACAAAAAGAAATGAAACTGTTTACATGTAAAAACGATAGCTAGGAGTTCTTTTTCGATCTGTGCCCACTTTTGTTCACTTGTATTGAGGGTTCGAGACGCAAACGTGACAGGATGTCCATTTTGAATTAGCACACAACCGATTCTATCCTTGGATGCATCAGTCTAAACGATTACTGTCAGCTTTGGATCATAAATGGCTAAGAGGTGAATGTATTACATTGCAGCGCGGCAGTTCTCGTCTATCACGAAAGTTAAGCAGGTTTGGTCGCGGTTACTACATGGATGGATGAGCGATTGGGAACATCGTATTTTTCAGAATTAAAAAAAATATAAAGTGTGTTTGAATGTGTACGTGTGTGTGTTTGTCGTTGGAAAAAATAAAAAAAATAATAAAGATGTGTGTGTTAGTGTGTAAAATTGGAAAAAATGTATATAAGAAGTGTTGTGTTAAAGGTGTGAGAATTAATTATAGTACATACAAAATATGTGAACAAAAATTTTCTTTTTTCAATTTGTCGTTGGTATGCCTTTAATCACATTAAAGAATTGACTTAACAGTATGGTGTTATTCAATCGATAGCAACAACTAAAAAAATTAAAAGTACAAATTTTTAAATTATAAAAATGATGCTTTTAAATTTAAAAACTATAGTCATTGACTCAAAAGCATATACTGTTAAATTAAAAAATTTTGATCGTTGATTCAAAAGGAATACCTTCAAATTAACATAGTATGCTGTCAATTTGAGAAATATGCTTTTGTTTCAATGAAAGTGATACTATCGAATCATTAGAATCGGTGCTTTCAAAACAACAGCATATACGTTTGGCAGCCCGTTATGACACTATTCAATGAATCAAACTCATATGTCATTGATTCAACAGCATTTTTTTCTCCGTATACAAAATTGATACATAATGTTTAAGAACATATTTCAATCTTAAAAAGTACCAAGAATAATTTGTAAATGCACTATTCTTATATATCTTGAATCCCTCTTTCGAATGGCGTGCTCAAAAAAACTGAAAAATGTTAAATAAACAATTTATACATTTTTAAGAAAAAGCACGATTTTAAAAAAATTTATTTTTGGTTTTTTCAATTTTTTAATAGCTAAATCCTTCAACAATCCTACTGATAGAAATATCGCGTCAAAAATAGTAAGAGTACAACATAGTAGTATTTTGAATATTAAATTTTTAAATGGCTGCCACAAAATGGCGACTTAAGTTAATTTTTTTAAACAATATTATAAACAAATGGAGGAAATTTTGTAAAATAGTTAATTTTGCTTGAAACTTGTTACTCGGGGGTTTTTGGAGTCGCCGATTACGAATATAACATTAGTTTTCCAAAATTCAAAATGGCGGATCCAATATGGAGAACAAGGAATTTTCAAAATAGTTGATTTTGCTTAAAACTTATTACTCGGGGGTTTTTAGGATCGCTGATTACACGGAGAAAAATGGAAAAATGATTTATGCAGTTAGTGTAGTACTCCTTTATAGAATAATATTTGACAGGTACACACTGTAGTATTAGAAGTTTCATAGCTGAACAGTTTGGGACTCAACACAATTTATCCCATTCATCAGCTTAAACAAGACTGTTTATAATATATAGTCTAAGAGGGAATAAGAGTATAAAAAATTGGAAAGAGAATTTACTTTCTCATGTAATTATTAAAAGAACGCGGCAGTGCACAAAACACAAGTCAATAATAGAAGCGAATATTGAACAAATAGTACTCAGTCCAGTTCTTTCGAAAAATAAACGCCGTGCACATAAAGTAGATACCTACTCGAAAACCACAAGTTATTCTCTCTCTCTCACACACTAATGGAAGAGTGTCAAACTTAAAAAAGGTTTCAAGGTTAATAAGAAAAAAGTAATGTTTTTTATTTATTTATTATTAAATTCTAATAACCGTATCAACTTTAAACTAGTTGACAATATTATTTTTTCAATATTATGAATATTGTTGTTATTCATACTTACATTAATTACATTTTAAAATACACTCATGACGTAATTTATTTCAATGGAAAGGGATGTATCTTAAATAGGAAATTTCCCCTATCAATTGCGTAGCCGAGAGGCTTAATGCTTAATGTAAAAGCGTGCGATTTATAATTATGCGTATATTTAGTTTGTATGGTTAGGTAGGTGTTTCAATCCCGTTTGATTGTAAAATTTTCCAATATGTTTAAGTTGTTAATTGTAAGTATGAAGAGTTGGGAAGAATAAAACTTGTGAATTAATGAATATGAATATATGAAGATCGAGCATCTTAGGGTATTGCGTATAGTGTATAGAGGGCCTTAGTTCCAAATGTCACTGTAAAGTGCATTGAAACAAAGGCGAAGATTATAAGGCGCGCTGCAGTGTGCATAGTAGAGAAACTGGACTCATTCCTCTACTTCGAAATTTTCACAATAAAAGGAACGCAGGCGCGCAACCTGTCAAAATAAATGGCCGACGCGACGCGAAACGAGTGTTTCCTTTTATTCACATCGTCAATTTTATATAAAAAAAACAATAAACAATCATTAAAAAAAGAAAAATATGTTAAATGCACTCTTCATATATTCATATTCATTAATTCACGAGTTTTATTCTTCCCAACTCTTCATACTTACAATTAACAACTTAAACATATCGGAAAATCTTACAATCATACGGGATTGACACATACCTAACCATACAAACTAAATATACGCATAATCATAAATCGCACGCTTTTACATTAAGCATTAAGCCTCTCGGCTACGCAATTGATAGGGGAAATTTCCTATTTAAGATACATCCTCTTTTCCATTGAAATAAATTACGTCATGAGTGTATTTTAATATGTAATTAATGTAAGTATGAATGTCAACAATATTCATAATATTGAATAAATAATATTGTCAACTAGTTTAAAGTTGATACGGTTATTATAATTTAATAATAAATAAATAAAAAACATTACTTTTTTCTTATTAACCTTGAAACCTTTTTTAAGGTTGACACTCCTCCATTAGTTTTTTGCTGGTAATATAATATAATATAAATTATATTATTATACTATATAATATATAAAAATATATAATAAAAAATATATAATAATATATAATAATAA
Organism: Leptopilina myrica (nomen nudum); assembly: GCA_032872475.1. NCBI lineage: Eukaryota > Metazoa > Arthropoda > Insecta > Hymenoptera > Figitidae > Leptopilina > Leptopilina myrica (nomen nudum). Next base: position 11,611,174 of record CM065462.1, on the reverse strand, counting down.
ATATATAATAAAAATATATAATTATTTTTTATTGAAAAAAATAATCGTTCTATAAAAAAATGACAGTGAGAAAAAAGTCGTATTTTTAATTTCCTTTAAGATAGCGTTTTTAAAATATCGAAATTTTAAGTTTTTATTTTTTCCTATACTTGATACCATTGACTGGCTTCTCAGCGGTTAAGCCGAGCGAAGATCGAGTTATTGGACTGAACTCCTCAATTATATGTTTTTATTATATATTTATTATTATATATTAATAAATATTTTTTATCATATATTTTTACATATTATATATTGTATTATATAATATATATAATTTAATTATTTTAAATAATTTTTGGAAAACTAAGGTTATATTCCTAATCGGCGACCTCGAAAACCCCTGAGTAACAAGTTTCAAGCAAAATTAACTATTTTAAAAATTTATTGTCTGCCATATCATTTCAATCTTCCTATATTTAGAACATTTTCTTATAAAAAATATATAATTTATAAAAAAAAATTATTTTATTATTTATTTATATAAATAAATATTATATAAATAAATTTTTTTGTAAAATGGAAAATTTGATCCAATTGAAGGTAGATAAATAACAACAAATAGTGTTATTTCATTTATTTAACAACGTTTCGATGACATGGTTTGTCATCCCCTTCAGGTTAACTAAGAACAATTTTACACCAATTAAATTTTTTTTATAGAATTATCACAAATTAGAAAAATTGAAAAATATTATATAATTTTTTAATATAAATAAATAAATTACCTAAACTTATAAATTTAAGTTACATAGTAACTAGTCAATAAGTATAAAACTATGTCTTGTCGTTGCGATTAAAATACCGATACTAACAAATTAAGGTGTGAAAATTATAATTCGGAAAACAATGCAGAAAGTCAATGAACTGCGATATAAACATTCTGACGTAGAAAACAAAAGACTGGTCACGAGTTCAATTTTCCAATTCTAGGAAAATAAATACGATTCAAAAATTGTATGTCATTTTTCTTGCGACAATAAATATTATCAACAACTAGATTGAACTCCGATGGGTTCACCGATTTCCCCCTTCTTTGCTGATATTGTAATGGAGGACTTAGAAAATAATTGTCTCCATATTTTAAAAAACCAATATAATTGTACTCCACTATTTTACTTTAGATATGTCGACGATACTATTTTATGTGTACGTAGGGATACTATTGACTTAGTTGTTAGTGTTTTTAACTCTTATCATAAGAACTTACAATTCACACATAAAGTTCAAGAAAATAATAAAATAAATTTTCTGGATGTTACTTTAATAATTGATAAGTATGATCAACCAATTAAGTACACTTGGTACAAAAAAGAAATTGCATCTGGTAGACTCATTAATTATTACTCTTATCATCCTATTCAACAAAAAATAAGTATTGTATACAATATAGTAGATAGAGCAATCTTACTTTCGCATTCTATGTTTCACAAGGACAACTTAAAGAATGTAAAAAACATTTTAAATGATAATGATTATCCATCTGACTTCATTAATAAATACATAAAGATCAGAAAAAATACAATCAAGTGCCATAATAGCAATAATACGATTAAAAAAAATTCCCGCGCTCTTATATATAATAAAATGCAAAAAGTTTGTATTCCATTTAATTTTCCTGACTTCAATAGTTTATCTTATATTTTGAAATCTTACAATATTCTAACTATCCCAATTGTCAATAAAAATTTTAAATCAATTATTAAATTAGGTAAAGACAAAACTGAAAAATTGGCAGAAACAAATGTAGTTTATAAGTATAATTGTAAGAATTGCACGGCTTGTTATGTTGGTGAAGCGAAACGCACATTAAAAACACGAATTGATGAGCATAAAAATAATAAATCTGTGGTGAATGCTCATCAATTTGGATCTGGTCATGAGTTTGATTGGTCTAATGTTTCTATTCTTGATCGTGAACCTGATTACAAAAAACGCTGTTTTTCTGAAATGTTACACAAAAAAGTAATAATTTTACCATTAACAAGAAAAATGACATACAATTTTTGAATCGTATTTATTTTCCTATAATTGGAAAATTGAACTCGTGATCAGTCTTTTGTTTTCTACGTCACAATGTTTATATCGCAGTTCATTGACTTTCTGCATTGTTTTCCGAATTATAATTTTCACACCTTAATTTGTTAGTATCGGTATTTTAATCGCAACGACAAGACATAGTTTTATACTTATTGACTAGTTACTATATAACTTAAATTTATAATTTTAGGTAATTCATTTATTTATATTAAAAAATTATATAATATTTTTCAATTTTTCTAATTTGTGATAATTCTATAAAAAAAATTTAATTGGTGTAAAATTGTTCTTAGTTAACCTGAAGGGGATGAAAAACCATGTCATCGAAACGTTGTTAAATAAATGAAATAACACTATTTGTTGTTATTTATCTACCTTCAATTGGATCAAATTTTTCATTTTACAAAAAAATTTATTTATATAATATTTATTTATATAAATAAATAATAAAATAATTTTTTTTTATAAATTATATATTTTTGATAAGAAAATGTTCTAAATATAGGAAGATTGAAATGATAATTCGGCATTTGTTGATTCATTCAAAATTTTATTTTCACAAATAATTTTTGTTATTGTGCCTTTATATGTAAATTAATTGTATAAATGTCTGTGTATGAAACGTTTACAAATTTTCACATATTTTTATTTGTGATTGAGTTGTAAGCAGTAAAAAAATTTCTGTTTCATAAAATATTTCTCAATATCTTTCGATTTTTTTTATTTTTTTTCCAAGAATATTGTCAGTGTTTTTTTTCATGGTTGCCACAAAAGGCCGAAAAAGGGTTGCAGATCCAACTAATTGGAAAATAAATGTTAGGAAGTGTTCTAGAAACAAGGCTGTAGCTGGCGGCGCCACCGTATTTGTTAATACTCTTATATTTCTGTAAATAAATAAGGAATCTCTTTGAAAATTTACAGAAAATATGTTACATGATAATCAATAAATGTCTCACTGAAAGTTTGTTCAAACTTAAAATTCCTCGCACACTTTTTGTTGTCAAAGTTAAAAAAACATCTTTGGTGACAAAACTCTGTTTACAATTAAAAATGTTTAAACAAATTTTCATTTTTTGAAATTTTTATTATGCCATCTTTTTCTATGGACCCAAACGAATGTACAGAATTTGTTTTTAATTAAATTCATCAACATTTGCCCAAGATATGATGATTTATGTTTTAAAATTGAATGATTTTTTATTAGCAAAATTTTTCAGTTTTTCAAGTTTATTATGGAAAACATTTGTTTTAGAAAAAAAATTTTAAGGAAAAAAAGATGCGACTTCTTATTTCCTATAAGGTAGAACTTTTTAACCTTTTAAGGACGGGACGGACACATTTCTGAGACAATTTTTGACGGTAATTTTCTCGTCGACCAAGGGTTTTAAAAAATTTAGAATAATTATTCCTTATGTCTGAACTTCGTTTTAAAAAATTCAAAATGTCGGATCAAATATTGTTGACAAATTTTCGAAAAATTTATCATATTTCATCAAAATTCCTTTAATTATTTTACAATTTTTTATTATTATTTATTTTGTTATTTTATTAATGTTATGTGTTATTTCATAATAAATTATATCATAAATTATAATAATTATTATAACACAGTGCAACATTTTTCAGGTCATCGAATGTGCACTAAGTTTTGACTTCAGTTTCTGAAAGTACTTACCGAAACTAGCAAAAACCCATTTGGGTTTTGCTGGATTAGCTCGGATTCGAATTTTATCGAGACATTAATATTTCGGATGAAAAATGGTTTTTTTTAAAGAAAATGAAATTCTTCTAACGGCAATATCTCCTAAGCCGATTGAAATTTTGTTTTGCACTCTTCAGCATAATTATAGGTATAGACTGGGAGAAAAAAAATGTAATGCAACTTGAATTAAAAAAACTGCATCTAATGCCTCAAAATCACAAAAATGTCGGTAAATGATCATTTTTTTACCTATATTTTACGAATTTGGCTAATAGCTTACAAATAATCCACAAACATCTACTGTTGAAAAGTTTATTTTGTATTAAGGTAAAAAGGTTTTACTATTATAAAAATATTTTACATTAAAAATTGGAGATTTTAGTTCGTCAAAGAAGTATCTATTAATATTCATATATAGTTTTTCTGAAATGTCTACACTGCAAAAAGAAGTATCTTAATTTAAGATGTTTTGGTAGTCATTTCTAAGATGTTTTAGTATAAACACTTTTCAGTTACTTGAAACATCTTAATTTAAGATGTTAAAAGTATCTTCGTACACATTTTCTGTGGTATTTTTGGGGCAAAAAGTTTTGATATTAACTATGGGCTCTTATGGAAAACACATTATGTATCTTAATTTTTAGTAACTTACACTTATGGCGCATCTTACGATTCTCAAGTAACTTATCGCTAAACATCTTATTGCAACAGAAACATCTTAATTTAAGATACTTTAAAGAACTTACAAAAGTATCTTACTTTTTTAAGATGGAAGAAATATCTTTATTACTACTAAAACGTATAAAGCATCTTAAATATCAGTAAGACGCTTTAGAAAACATCTTATTTTAAGATGTAAGACACCATTTTGCCATCTTACATCTTATTTTAAGATATCAAAAAAGACACCTATTTTTGCAGTGTATATCATTATATCTTGAAACTAATATTTTTCTTAATTTTTAATATCTATTTTACATTAAAAATTCGAAATTTTACTCAGAGAAGTGCGGTATTTATTAGGAAGAATATAAATATAGAAAGATTTAAAGTTGAAGAAATTAATTTATTTATGCATTACGTGAACGTCAGTGTTTACAAGCCGAAATACCCGGTATCTTAGCACCATGTATTGCGGCTTAAAGACTAATGAAAATTTTCAGAATTTTGCTAAATTTACATATACATTAAAACTAATCAGATAAGTTATACCTTTACAAAATCCTTAATACAACTGAAAATATTCCACCTAAATGACAAAAAATTCAAGAAAAATCTAAACCTAATAAGTACCAAATCAATCAAATACAAAATTTTCTAACACGTTTCCAAATACTAATAATAAATATTATTTAAAACTAACATGCTTTTCAACATTTCCAATATTTTAATTATTTATGATATACCTATAATTATGCTAAAGAGTGCAAAACAAAATTTCAATCGGTTTACGAGATATTGCCGTTTACGAACTTCTGCGGACTCACTACCTTCGAAAAAAATTCATTTTTGAAAAAAAATTTCAAAAAACAACGTTTTTTTCTAATAAAGTGTCTGTAACTTTTTGGTTTTTTTTAAATTTCGAGTGCAGATTCTGAAAGAGCGATGTCCAAGACATAAGGAATAAAGTATCTAATGTATGCAACAAAACACAATATGGGATTTTATTTTAATTTCATAGTTGCTTTCCTCATTTTCAAGTGTCATTCTATTATTTAAAGGACATTTTTAAAAGGAATTAATATATTTGTTGGCTTAGTTAAACAAAATAGAGAAAAGAATAATATTTAAAAAAAACATATAATCACAACCCAAATGAAAAAATTAATGATCCACACTAATGAAAATAATAATCAAACTCCTCCTACATATAGAAAGTGAAGTAGGCCTCCTAATAACATTATTCAATTTGATCTTTTTTAGCTACCTATATTAAATACTGTTATTTTATTATCTTCTGGTGTGTTAGTTACTTGAAGACATTATAGAATTTTAAATAAAGATAATGAAGGAGGTCAAGTAGGGTTAATAGGAACAATTGGATTAGGACTAGTGATTTCTATAATTTAATATATAGAATATTATGAAGCTTCTTTCTTAATAAGGGATTCAGTATTTGGAGCTATTTTTTTAGTTACTGGGTTTCATGGGGCTCATGTAATTATTAAAAGAATTTTTTTGTTTGTTATTTTGATTCGGATAAGATTTACTCATTTAAGATTTCATCATTTTGGGTTTGAGGAAGCTTCTTGATATTGACATTTTGTTGATGTAATTTGAATTTTTGTTTATATTATAATATAATGTTAGGTTACGAGTCTAAAAGTTTTTTTAAACTTATTTTTATAATTTAAAATTAAATAGACTTTTAATTTTCAAAGTTAACAGAATAAATTTTTATAAATTATATTTAATATGGCAGATTAGTGCAATGAATTTAAGGCTCATAAATAATTAATTTATATTTTTATTAAAAATGTATACAATTTTTTATTAGATTGAGTAATTAGTAATATAGTTATTTTAATTATGGTTTTAATTGGCATTGGTTTTTTAACTTTTGTTAGAGCGAAAGGTTTTAGGGTATGTTCAAATTCGTAAAGGTCCAAATAAAATTTTATTTAAGGGGGTCTTACAGCCAATTAGGGATGCTTTGAAATTGTAAAGGAAAGAAATATTTTTGATTAACAAATTAAATTTAATAATTTATTTCATTAATCCATGTTTAAGATTGATACTTATATTAATTTTATGGATTCTGATACCTAATTATTTAAATTATAGAAGTAGAGAATTAAGGCCTTTATTATTTATTTGATTTTTAAGATTAGGGGTTTATATACTAATATTAAGAGGGTGATCTTCTAAGTCTGTTTATTCTATATTAGGGAGAATTCGGGCAATTTCTCAGTCTATTTCTTATGAAGTGAGATTAATTTTTATTATTATAAGGAATTTATTTTTAATTGAAAGTTATGATATAATAAAAATAGAGGAGGTTCAAGAAAAAAATTTGAGCTTCAATATATATATGAGGAGGTATATTAATATTTTTAGTTAGGTTGGTAGCTGAATTAAATCGTACACCTTTTGATTTAGCGGAGGGGGAGTCAGAGTTAGTGTCAGGGTTTAATACAGAGTATATAGCAGGAGTGTTTGTATTAATTTTTTTTATCTGAATATGGAATAATTATATTAATAAGGTATTTAATGGTATTATTTTATTTCATAAGGTTTTATGAAATTAGATTTATTATAAGAGTTTTTGTAATAATTTTAATTATTTTATTTCGAGGGAGGTTCCCTCGAATTCGTTATGACAAGCTTATAATACTAATTTGAAAAAGATTTTTAATTGTAATTGTAAATTATTTAATTTTTTTAAACTTTATAAAATGAATTGTGTTAATTTGATACTAATAATATTTTAAAGTTGTTAATGAACTTGGTAAGTATGTGTTTTGAATACACAGTAAAGAAATTTAAGTTTTCTATTAACTTAATAAAAATCTATCCCTACAGTAAATATATGATGTCCTCAAACAATAAACCTCAATCGAAAAAATGGAATCAAACTGGAGTTGTTTATAAATTTAATTGTAATAATTGTCCAGCGAGTTTCATTGGAGAATGAAAGCGGAGTTTGGAAAAGAGAATTAAAGAACATGAAAATAAGAAAATCAAATCAGTTATTAACGTACATCAATTTGTACATAATCATTCTTTCAATTTCGATGATGTTAAGATTTTAGATTTAGAGTCTGATTATAAAAAACGTTTAATTTCTGAAAAGTTATATATTAGATGTAATGATTTTACGATAAATAAGAAAGAAGATATACAATTTCTAAGCAATATTTATTTTCCTTTACTAAGGAAATTAAAAGAATTATTATACTTCTATTATTTTGGTTAGAGTTTATTGACTCCACGTGTTCTGTGTGTATTGTGTACGAACTGCCTCCTTCTGATTTTAGTCTTGTGTTGTCACTCTCAAGAAATGACAGTGTTCAGTCTTAACGACAACTTATTTCTATTGACGAATGTAAAGACGTGTTACAAATGTAACGAATTATTTGTTTTAACAATTTTAAAATTAAAAAAATGACTAGGTATCTAATTCTTCACAATTTAATCATGTTTTTTGTACTTGCATTTTTATTTGTGAATAATTTATTTTTAATTTTCATTATTTAAATGAAGTGGCCTGATGATAGTGTCAAACCAAGACACCGAAACGTTGCACAAGTAATACAAATGTTTCATTTACTATTCTTCGGATAATCGATTAAAAAATGTATAACTAATAATCATATTTACTTTTAGTCAACCCGAGATTATTCAAAAATTCGTGAAATCAATCATACCAGGTACGAGGACTTTCTTTTAAACTATAGAAGGATTTATTTAATTTACATACTTTATTTACGTCATCCTCATACCCTTGTGGTTGCCTGGCATAAATTTAAGAGTTTACCTTGCCATTTAAAAAGGTTGTTTCCACATCCATCTGATCAATAAACATACTTTTATTACAGCACACTGATAATAATACCTTTAAATACTGGATCTTAGCCACAGGAGAATATGTGTTACCAATCACTTCCTCTTACTGGGAACCTCTGGCAACTACTCGCGCTTTGTATAACTCATTCGATTTTCTTTTAAAAATCCACTTTACATCAATGATTTGCTAGTTATTTGGTTTATCAACAATAGTCCACGTTTCATTTAACTTCAAATTTATTTCACATTTTCTTCAACAAATTCCACATGCCTTGTAACTACAACTCTATTATTTATCAAAATTTTATAACCAACCTCAGTGTATCCTAGAAGAACTCCAAGTTCAGCCTTTTTATCCCAATTTGTTTTTCTTTTGACTTCAGGAACTCGAACAAAAACACGACTACCATCTAACGCAGATTTTTAACACACGGCTTTACTTGAAAGAAAATTTCATTCGGTGTTTTCTTCTCAATCGTGTTTGCCAATGATCTGTTTTTCAAATAAGCAGTAGTGATGACAATTTATGGTCAATACTTCCTGTCAACTTTTGCTTCGTCCAGCAAACATCTCGCCACATCCCTGATGGACCGGTTGTCTCTCTCAGCTGTTCCATTTAATTCATGTGTATAAGAAGGACAAGGATCGATATGAATTCCCTTCTCTCGAATAAATTTGAATGTTCGTAAATTCAAATATTCAGTTCCATTATCGTATCGAAGTTTTTTAATTGTTTTGCCTGTAAGTTTTTGAACCTTATTAACGTAAGATACAAAACAATTAAATACCTGATCCTTTGATTTGATACAGTAAACTTTAGCCAATTTACTGTAATCATCCAGAAATACTAAAAAGTATTTTTCTCCATTGTAACCTGTAGTGTGATGTTGTCCATTTAAATCGGTGTGAATAATATCCAGAAGTCCATTGGCCCGAGTCCTTTTGTTTTCGGTCTTGTAGTGGGCAATTAAAGCTTCAATTTCTCAAATCCTGACATGATGGCAAAGAGCGTTACTACAACACGTGTGACAATGTTGAATGACACACACCCAATCTCAAAATATAAATGCATATAGCTGTACTCAACAATATTTAAAGGGTGGCGCATATGTTTAGATACACCTTAAGGTGCATCTAAAGAGAAAAACATTGTCCGACCTAAAAGTTAGTTCGTGCTCTCTTTTTAGTGGCTTAGGAAGAAGGGGATTTTGAGAAACTGATTTTTATGGGAATTTACTTAATTTCTATAAATAAAGCTGAATTTTTGCTTCTTTTGAATGTTTTTTTAATTCAGTGGCTTTAATAACATAAGAATTGAATATATAAAAAAATTCAAAATTCAAATTGTTTATGAATTTCACCCCACATCCTAAAGAGTACAATTTAATCCAAAGAATTTCATGATTCAGGGAAGGGAAGGCGCTCTTAAAATCAACAAATAATACGTACACCTTTGACCCTGCTTGCCATTCAGGGATAATGCAAGAGTCACTAGTCCACCTCGTAACCTTACGGTTGACTTTCCCCCTTCTTTATATAGCAATCTAATATCAATTCCCCAATCTTTTGGAACAACTTCCTACTCTATTATTTTATTGAACACGAATATTCTAATAATACTATTAAATAAAATTTGACTTTTCACATTTCTTGTCGATTCTCTAAGTGTTCTTTTTTGCACTCTATATCGAACCAAGATTTTTTATAACTTTTTCTTTTATTTAAAGAAATTAACATTTTTGATTTTATTGCAGCATCTCTTATTTATTTCATTAATCATAGATTTTTTATATTTTTTTATTCTACACAATAAATTGTAAAATTTATTGTTATAATTTCGCTAATTTCCATCCAATTTCTAACTTTTTTTTAGTTCGAAAAGGGAAAAACAAAGCTTTCCGACAGTGTGTTGAAAATTTTGCTGAAATAAGAACTGACGAAACTGTAGATGAAAATATTTGGAATTTTTTGATTTCTTCTCCATTTTTTCAACTTTGAAGACATTTTTACAATATTATCCGATATTAGGGATTTTTTTCAGTGCATTATTGTTATAGTAAATTTGATTCTGCGTCGAATGAGCTATATTTGAATGTAATCTGATAAAAATTGATAGAGTTATGTGAGTTTTAAGATTATTAAATTTTTTACTCATTTCGTATATACGTATAACTGACTTAGAAACAGCATTAGGACGCGTTGCGAAGCATGCAAATTGTAACAAGTGTCATTACAAATATATAAGTTTTATTAGAATATACCGTAGAGTACACACAGAAAAAATTGGACTTATTTTTGTTTCAACTCAAAATGAGTCTATGTTAATTGACATAGAACGTGGCGCCATCTACGAGGTTCATTTTTGTTGCAGCTCATAATGAGTCACTTTTCTGACTCATTTTGAGTTCAGTTTTTTTCTGTGCAGTGCAGTACGGTACGGTATATTACGGTATGGTACGGCACAGTACACAACAGAACATCGATCAGAAGTAGTATATTTAAGCTTGAAGAAATCTTTGTAGCCATCAACCAGAGTTTTATTATTCTTTAACTTAACACGATGCCTCTGATCCACCAATAAACCACATATGAAACAAAACTTATTGCGATTATCACACATTTTTTCTTCAAAAATTGAAGCAAAGCAATAAAACTTTGACGTTTCAAAAAGGTTAAATTACAATAACACTTTCTTTTTTTATTCAAGATAAAGAAGATATAGTGTGAACTTAGGTACATTCGAGAACCTTTTTTATATTTCTATTAAAAAAAATGCGTGATAATCGCAATAAATTATCTTTCATCTACGGTATATTTGTGGATAAGCAGCATTGCTTGAAACTGTGATTTATGGCCTCAATCATTTCTTTGCAAACTAGCGTATATCATTTCTGATCGTTGGCATAAACCGGAATTCACGTAGGCTAAGTGTTCTTCAAAATTCAAGAAATGGGAATATTATATCATCATATAATCCAAAATGCTCACGTTTCAATTTAAACAAAGGAATATCTTGGAAGAAGATTTCAGGATCTCGCTAGTCCGTAAAAGTTGATGATCAAAATTCTTTTAGAGAAATTTACAACGCTGGAGGAGACAATAGGAGCATACAAAAATTTGAAAAAAGTACTTCGTTTCATAAACTACGCTACATATGAATAGCAAATAATAATCAACGCCTTTATAGTACTAATGAATGATACAAACAAATAATTTTAAATTAATGAGCATTTCCTAGATATTTTTTTAAGTAATTGACAGTTCTGTTGTGTACTACATAGTTCTGTACTGCACTGTACTATGAGTAAAAAATTTAATAGTCTTAAAACTCACATAACTCGATCAATTTTTATCAAATTACATTCAAATACAGCTCATTCGACGCGGAATAAAATTTACTATAAAAATAATGTACTGAAAAAAATCCCTAATATCGGATAATATTGTAAAAATGTCTTCAAAGTTGAAAAAATGGAGAAAAAATCAAAAAATTTCAAATATTTTCATCTACAGTTTCGTCAGTTCTTATTTCAGAAAAATTTTCAACACACTGTCGGAAAGCTTTGTTTTTCCCCTTTCGAACTAAAAAGAAAGTTGGAAATTGGATGGAAATTAGCGAAATTATAAGTGACTCTTCACATCAACCTACAGAAAAACGGTTTTTTGGCCATAAAATGAGATTTTGGAGGTGTAATGGAAATTTCTCCTATACCATTTTTCTTAGTTTTACTATACCTACAAGTTGTACTAGGTGCGCAAAAAAGTATATTTAGATTTTTTTATTTTGTCGCACAGTGTAATTGTTAAACAATAACATTTAATTACTAACCATAAATTTGCACTAGCAATCATAGATTTCTTTATTTTTATATTCTATACAATCAATCATAAATTTATTCAATAATACCATAAATTTAAATGTAAATTAATTAATTTTAAATTGAAAACAAAGACAAATCAATTATCTCGAAGTTAAGACAAAGCGTTTTTAATTAGTATTCAGAATTAATGAATGATAAACTTGATTTAAATTATTTAAATCAGTTTGTTTATTTACAGAGTTTTGGGCCTTGAGAATGTAGAACATTTCTCTAAACTTCCTACGTCTGTAATTTAGTTCATTGCAAATGATGTTTGTTGAATTGAAACTGAAAACATGATCATTTTCATGTAAATGTGTTACCAGAGCTGTCTTTCTATTATCATTATTGTAATCTCTTTTATGTTCGGTTAATCTACTTTTAATGTATCTACTGGTCTCACCAATGTAGTCAGCTCCACATTGGCAAGGTATACGGTAAATCAAATGCGATCTGAGATCAAATAGAGTATTGTCCTTATTTTTAGAAAAAACTTTAAATGTATCCTTCTCATAAGAGAAAACAACTCTAATACTATATTCATTATACAATTCTCTCAACGAATATTGTAACTCGTTTACATATGGCAAAACAACTAGCTTTGCAGAGTCAAAGGGTTGTTTATCTACCATATTATTTTTGAAAAGAAATTGATAACGCATTTTTATATATTTATTTTAAAAAGTTCTAGGGTAATCATTCTCAGTTAAAATATTATAAATAAAATTTAAATTTTCTATGAAAAATCTTTGGTCCGATAGTTTTATGGCTTTATGTACCAAACCATAAATGATTGAAATCTTATCTTTATTTGATACATTAGAATTATAATTTATATATTTTCCAGAAAAGGTATCTTTATGGTACCAATTCGTTACAATAGAGTCATTTTCCCTGATAAGAAGTGTGTCCAAAAAACTAATGCGATTATTATTCTCAAATTCAATGGTAAATTGCACATTATTATTTTAGTCATTAAATGCATTTAAAAGACCATTAGCATTATCTTTGTGAACGCATGTGACAATATCGTCCATGTACCTAAAATAAAAAAAAATCCAAAATTTATTTTTTTTAAAACATCCATTTCTAGCTTCTCCATTACTAAGTCAGCAATAACTCCAGGTAATGGAGAACCCGTTGGAGTTCCAAAAATTTGTTTGTAAAATTTACCACTAAAACAACAATACGCATTATCAATGCAAAACTAAGATATCGATAAACATATCATCAGGAATGTCCGTGTGTTCTCTAATCTCTCTCCACTTTAACTTAACACACTTTAAGACTAAATCTTTCGGTATGTTTGTAAAAAGTGACTTAGCATCTAATGAAACCAAAGTGAAATTATCCGGAATTTTAAAATTTCTAATTTTCTTAATATATTCAAAACTATTTTTAAAATGAGACTCATTATTTCCAATACCTTTTTTGATCGGGGTGCTAATAACTTTTGATATATTATATGTTGGTGATCCACAAAATGATGTTACGGGTCGCAATGATACATTGAGACTTCCGGTTTGTGGATTTTAGGTAGATCGTAAAACTTTGAAGCTATCGAATTATAAGATTTTAGATGCTTAGCCATTGGACAATTAATATAAGATTTCTTTAAAAGCAAATCAACTTTATTGTTTAGATGTCTTTGAACAATTTGAGTTGGATCTTTATTTAAAATTTTATATAAATAAGTCAAATTAATGAAAACGAAAACATTCGGACAAAGTAACAAATTTTATTTACTCCAACGTTTCAAAATCAAATCGATTTCCTCTTCAGGGAGTCAAAAAAAATAATAATTAAATAAACGAAGACTTAAAATTTAAACCCTGACGATGGAGTAGAGTCATAATAAATAAATAATCCGTCTTAGAAACACATAAATAATAATAAATAAATAATAATAAATAAATTTGACTTATTTATTAAGTATCTCGGACGTTAAAGACTATTTAATTAAAATTTTATATGTTTTACAATCATTCAACAAAATTAAACATTTATCTAAATACTCTTTTTTAACTAAAATTATAGTAACATTACCCTTATCGGCTTTGCAAACAACAATATAATTATTCTTCTTAAATTTTTTTTGTCTTTTGATCAATAATACTATATAAAGAATTATTAAAAACATTATGATTACTATTTAAATAACTTTGTAAAACACCAGATAATTTGCTTCTAAAAACATATCTTTTATTCTCTGGGATGAGATTAATTTTCTCCTCCGCCATTGTCAAGGTGTCTTCGACGACACTAGATTTATCTGATGAGTTGATATAAAATTTATCACCTAAACTTAAAAAATATGCTACATCTTGTAGGATGTATATTTATAAATTAATTAAATGAGAAGGAAGAAACCCATTTATTTTACATCGTGGTAAAAATAGATTTTGATTTTTTATACTCGCTAGACGTTTTTGGTACTTAATTCATTGTTTCATTAGTCCAACAGTTGTATTTCCAAAAAGTCCTCTGATATTTTTGAAAAATCCGTTACGATTATTAGAGTCCATTATCATGACAGAAGTCTAAGAAAGTCGGTTTCAAATCAATCGATCATCGTTCAAACTCCAAAAATGAAAACCAATTTATTATATATATATATATATATATATATATTCAAAAACAAAGAAAATTTTATGTATATGTATTGGATATTATTTAAAAATGATATAATATATATTGTGATGTTTTTTGTTTGGATTTATAATTGTAGTATGATCTTATTGTGTTTGATAAAAATCTATAATTTTTTTTTATTTATCAAGCGTATTTGATAAATTTTTAAATTTTCATAGTCGCCATTTTAGGTCCACCAATTTGAATTTTGAAAATCTGACTCGAAATTCGGATTCAGCGAGATGGACATATATGGCCACAGACGTAAAGGTGGCACGACTTTTTGTGGCCACATATGGACCATGGACTGTCAAGGGATGACTTTGATTAGGATAATTTTTACATACTTGACAAAGAATCTAATGAGAGCAAACGTATAATATCCGAAATGATTCATATTAATTTGCAAAAGAATGCAATAAACAAAAAAGATGATACTCAAAATCTTAGTAATTGATATCTTCATTTCCTTAATGAGAGAAAATATTTATAGTGTTAGTACACTAAGAAAAAAATACTGTTGGTTCAATAGCACCGATGCTATTTGATTTAATTTTTTGAAGCAATAATTTCTGTTTTGAATTAAGAAAATATTTGTTAAAATATAATAATTCATAATTTAGAACTAGAAGCATACTGTTGTCTAATAAAACATGCAAAATGGTTGAGATGAAGGGTTGATACAATTTAATTAAAAAAATATTAATTTGTTTAAAGTAAGTGTTGCAATTATTTCAAATAAAACTTTGTTAAATTAATAAATAGTATTTACAATTTGTATAGATGTACATTTTAGAGGATGCAATATGCTTTTGAATTAATAGCACGTGCTTTTGTTATTACAAACTATGTATTCAAATACGTTCAAAAGCAGATGCTATAAAATTGACAGCACGATGCTATAAAATTTACAGTGCCGTGCTATATAATCGACAGCACCATGCTATAAAATTTACAGTACCGTGCAGTAAAATTGTAGTCAATACTTATTTGAGTTAAAAGTATTATGTATTGTCTTATTCAAATTAATTAATTTGCAAAATTTCATGTTAATGTTTTGGAAATACTTGAAAGAGGAATTTGAAATTTAAATTTTCCCGGGAATATATCTTTGTTTTGTGATTGGTTGCTAAATATAGGGTAAAGTGCGGATAGATGCCCCTCCCGGATAGATGCCCCCTTTCTCAGATCTTCAATATGGAAGAAACTATATTTATGTATTATTGGTTCTTTTTATACCTATTGGTCATAATAATTTCTCTGTAAAGTGCCAGCCCGCTAGCACCTCGGGGTTATTAGTTACAATAATGTGAAAATTTCAGATTGCTAAAAGAGTGCAAACATTTTCAAAAAACTGGTCAAAATTTCTTATTACGAGAATCAAGGATTTTTAACACGTAAGAAAATATTTGCAATTATTTTCTTGTCTCAAATTAACCAGAGAAACATATTAGATCCGCGTTTTACATTTTTTATAATAATTGTTGTAATAAATGATATTAACTTACAGCAGGGGGCGTCTTATCCACCCAGGTGGGATATGTGGCCAAATGCAGACCTTTCGCATTTTCGTTCTGATTCATTTATTGTTTATTCCAGGTATTTGGTCCTTACATATGTTATTGATGAATAGTAATAGTGTAGAAAAATCGAATAGTCATTTAAAAATATCAATATTTATTAAATTTAGATGTAATTTTCGAATTGGGGGGCATCTATCCGCACTTTACCCTACATTATACACACTTGAAATATTATTTTTTTCTCTCACAAGCGGTGATAATTTCATCACTTTTGTATATAAGGAAATTCAAATCAACATCATTTAAATGTATTATGATATGTATAATGTATGTATGTATGTATAATGTTAAATAGTATGTTAAGTATATGTTACAATAATAATGTTAACCTAAATGTTTTAGGTTGAGTTGTAAACTTATAATTTATATCTCAAATTGTATATATTAGATGTAGAATTACAAAAAAGTGTATCTTGAAATAGGTAACAAGATGTAAAAGAGCAAAAATATGTCTATTTCTCAAAATATTTTTTTCAAAAGAATAATATTTTATATTTGAAACAATAGAATTATGATATAAAATTTTAATTCATTAATATCCAAAGTGTGATGTATTCTTTTTAAAATTATGTGTTATTCAAACTATAGCATCATGCTATAAAATTAAATTTTAATTCATTAAAATCTAAAGTATAATGTATTCTTTTTAAAATCATGTGTTATTCAAACTGTAGCATCATGCTATAAAATGGATACCATATTCTATTGATTTGAAAGTACATGCTATTAAATTTATAACAGATTTAATTACAGGAATGAAATACATTTTTTGATATTATAGCATTTTTCGTTAATACTGTAATTTCTGGAATAATATTGTATAAAATTTATTTAAATCTATAGTGCAGTAATCAATAGCACATGTTATTGAACCAACAGTATTTGTATTCGAACGATATTGAATATGCCGTTTATTGCGACAAAAAAATATATCATTGATTCAATAGCATTTTTTTCTCAGTATAATGATGAAAATAACAGTGAAAATTAAAATATTTAAAGTCTAACGCCCTTGGTTTGTTTTCTATTGTTAATTTAGTTTTAATTAGTAGTATGTTTTTTGTACTATAACTATATTAATTAACTTTGAGACCGTTTATGATAAAAATAAAATAAAATCATAAAACATCTCCATTTTTAAAGTTTCTGAAGTTCTTTCAATTAAAAAATATTGAATGAATCAGATAAATAATTATGAATTGCATTGTTTTGATGTTACTATCTTAATCAAAGACCCCACAAATACTACTGAATTAAGCTTGATAGTAATTAATAACAATTATAATTTTTTCAATTTTTTTGATATTTAAAATATTTTTATACTTACATCTTAGTCATACTATTTTTTGTATAAAATTATGCTAAAATGTTACTTAATAAAATGTATTATTCAATTATACAGAGTTTAAAAGCAATTCATTAAAAAGTGTAAACTTTGAAAATTTGCAATTTTTAAAATTTTTTGAAAACATTTTTATACTTAAATCTTAGTTATAGGAAACTATTTTTGCATAATCATGCAAAAATGTGACTAAATAACATGTAATACTTAATTATAGATAGTTTAAAAGCAGCTCATTCAAAAATATAAAATTTGGATATTTGAGATTAAAATTTTTTTTTAAATCATGTTTATACATACATCTTAGTTATAGGACATTTTTTTGGCAAATCTATTCTAAAATGTGACTAAATAACATGTTTTACTCAATTATACAAAGTTTAAAAGCATTTTTTTAAAAAATGTAAAATTTGAAAATTTTTGAATTTTTTGAAAAAATTGAATATCTCCCGTTCTAATTAAGGTCATGTTATTCAGTGGCAAGTTTTTCCATAGTAAAGTAAATGGGGCACATGACCACTGAATAACATAACCTTAAGTGAGCAATGTACAGACAAAATTCTCATCTTATATATGAGCGATTCCATGTCAAGTGATCAAGGTGGAGAAAAATTTTTCTCCAATCTTAGCAAAACTTGGGGCTTTTGTAGTACTCATAGATAGTAATTTTTCGTCAAAATATTTTTTTACCTAGTCCAATATTTTCCGAGGGGGAGGGGGTTAAATTTTTGTGTTTTTCAGTACAATGCTTATTTCAATAATTTTTTACTCTGAAACAATTAAACTCAGCTTTCATTAAAAAAAAAATCGTATCCATCTCCCTCAAAAATTGAAATTTATTTTTAATTTTGATTTTTTTGGGGCAAAAAATTTTTTTTCAAAATGCTTATTTCCAATCGAAAGAGCATGAAAAAACCTTTCCAAAATGTACTTTGTCAAATTTGTATGTTTAATTGTTTAAAAGTAAAAAATTATTGAAATCAACATTACACAAAAAGACCCCTTGATCACTTGACGTGGAATCGCTCATATAAATATGGATAATTTTCACGTAACTGTGGAATTTCAAGATCAGTTTTGAAAGAATTTTTTTAAATGTTAAATATCACATTCCTCATCATTAGGGCATAATATAGTTTTATTTGAACCGTTTTTCAACAGCTTTAATTATAAATAAATTATAACAAATTTTTAAAAATTGGCTGCCACGCAGCTGACCACCCTATGCATTAAAATTAACTGCCGTCAACTGGGGCTATTTTATGTACGCTGATTAGGAAGCTAAAGTCGGATTTCTCATATTTTCAAAATTCAAAATGGCGTATCCAATATGACGGTCGAATTTTTTTAAATTAATCAAATTCAGTTGAAATTTTTTACTTAAGAGCCATATTGAATCCGCAGAAATCTTTTTTACTTACTAACTAATGAATTTTCGAAAAATATTTGACTTTCTTAACTGCATAAAATAGCCCTATAGAATCCTGGTTTTTCAGTTTTTCCACTTATCTCTTAAGATAACAACTAAATATATATTAAGATCTAAAAACTTGATTTTTAAAAAATAATGAAGAATATATAAAATAAATTTGCAATAAAAAGAATCTTCCATATATTACTATAATAAAATAAAAAATTACTTTACCATCTCTAATTCATGATTTAACCTGACAAGCTTTTTTTTGGTCACTCTTATTTTATTCAGTCTTGATTTAAGTAGTTTTCTTAACTTCTCTTATTTCTCTTTTCTTTTGCTTAATTTGTGAATTCCGTCTTGACCCACTCTCCCCTATCCTATCTTGCCCGCACCTACGCAATTTAATAAAACGATTAATTACTACATTTTACGATTCAACAAAGAAAAAAATATATGCTTTCCTTCTCCTGTAACTCTTGCCATGTAGAAAAAAATTTATGCAGTTTATTAACCGTTATAATTAAGTAATAAACACCTTTTAAAAAAAGTGAAAACATAACTATAGAAAATCGTCGAAAACAGTTTTTTTAGTAAAGAAGATAAATGATTTGTTTTTATGGCGTTTAAATTTTGCAAACAAGAATCGTCTCGGTGCAGTATTATGTAAAAAATAATCGCGATTGGTTAATTCGTTTGTTAAATCAGGCCGGTACCTCGTCTTGACTCACTCTCCCATAATATATACCAATTACACAGGCACAAAAAAAAGTTGTCTGTTTTTTAAACCAGACATACATATCTTATAGTATTTTTGCCTGCTGAAAACGAATCTAAATTCAAAATTGCTCCATCACTCTCAGTTTTTTTTAAATCGAGAAAAGAAACCTTAACTTCAAATTTTAAAGTAAAAAAATTGAATAACAGATTTCTCTTTAAAACAAAACAATAAATTTATCTACTTCTGCTACAACAACTCAGAAACAATGTCAACATTGCTTAAACGCCCTTTGTTTTTTATTAAATCGAAAAAACTACCTCTAAAGTGTAAAAATTCAAAATTATAATAGAAAAACCCACATTGGTTTTCAAAACAACAAAATAAATTTATGTACTTCTCTTTCAACATTTCAAAAGCAATATCAAAATCACTTTATCATCCACTGTGTTTTCATATTAAATAACTACCCATAATATGTAAAAATCAAAATTTTAATATAAAAACAATAAAAAACCACATTGGTTTTCAAAATACAACAATAAATTTATGTACTTCTCTTTTAACAACTTAAAAGCAATGTTAAAATTACTCCATCCCCTCTATTTTTTTAAAAACCCACCCTTAAATTTACAAAATAAAGGTTTAAATTAAAAAAATGATAAGCCACATTGTTTTTCAAAAGAGAACAAGAAATTTATCTATTTATTTTTTAACAACTCAAAAGCAATGTTAAAATTACTCCATCTCCCTCTGTTTTTATTATTTTTAAAAACCTACCCTTAAATTCACAAAATAAAAGTTTTAAGTAAAAAAAATGAAAAACCACATTGTTTTTCAAAACAGAACAAGAAATTTATCTATTTCTTTTTTAACAACTCGAAAGCATTAGCAAAATTGCTCCATCACCCTTTATTTTTTCAAATTGAAATAACTACCCCTAATATGTAAAAATCAAAATGTCTAAAAAAAATGAAAAACCACAATAAATTGGTTTAAATTATATTAAGAATTAAAACATCATCTGTTTTTTGAACTAGCCATACATATCTTATAGTATTTTTGCCCGCTGAAAGAAATAAAATAAAATTTTTTAATTTTTAAATTAAATTTTTTTACGTTAAATTTAAATTTAACAAAAACAAATTATGATGTTTTAATTCTTAATATAATTAAAACCAATTTGTTGTGGTTTTTTATTGTTTTTATATTAAAATTTTGATTTTTACATATTAGGGGTAGTTATTTAATATGAAAACACAGTGGATGATAAAGTGATTTTGATATTGCTTTTGAAATGTTGAAAGAGAAGTACATAAATTTATTTTGTTGTTTTGAAAACCAATGTAGGTTTTTCTATTATAATTTTGAATTTTTACACTTTAGGGGTAGTTTTTTCGATTTAATAAAAAACAAAGGGTGTTTAAGCAATGTTGACATTGTTTCTGAGTTGTTGTAGCAGAAGTAGATAAATTTATTGTTTTGTTTTAAAGAGAAATCTGTTATTCAATTTTTTTACTTTAAAATTTGAAGTTAAGGGTAGTTTTCTCGATTTAAAAAAAAACTGAGGGTGATGGAGCCATTCTGACTTCAGATTCGTTTTCATCGGGAAAAAATACTATAAGATATGTATGTCTGGTTTAAAAAACAGACAACTTTTTTTTGTGTGCCTGTGTTATGGTTATGATCTAATAAAGAAAAGCTATTTTGATGCATAGAATTAAGCGTTTTTAATTAAACAAATGAAATTAATTATTTAATAGTTAATTACTTACATTTATTAATATATTGTTTGTTTACTTACTTCATTTAAATTCAATGTTTTTGACATTGGAACCTCAAAAAATTCTTTTGTTTTATTATTAACTACCAAAAAATAAGAATAATATACATTTAATATGAATACTTTTGTTTTGAGAAGAAAACTTTAGAGGATATTAGAAGAGGATTTTTCTAACTATGAGATTACTTGTTTTAAAGTGTAAAAATTCTTATTAATTAGAATTAGTGACTTCCTTTTTGCATTTGAATTATTAATTTTACTAATAAATTAGTAAAAATTACTATTAATTAATAAAATTTACTAAGTTAGGAGCAAAAAATTAATCTCTAATTATTATTGAAGAAAAACTAAACATTTAAATTTTAAGTGTGTATAAGAGTTGTTCTGTAAGCCACCCATCAAATTCTTTAAAAATTCTAATAACATTTTTCGCCAATACTATAAACTACTAAAATACCAGAAGTTGAAGTCTCATATGGATAAATTGGTTAATTTTATCAGTAAATTAGCAGAACTATTTGTGTAAATTGTCATGAACTCTAGAACTATTATAAAGGAAATCAGAACTCTACAAAAATTTCATTTTTTGAAAGTGGGGAGCTAACTTTACATGCATTATACTTCTTGATTTATAGAAATTTGCCGTAACACTTAATTGAATTTTTCCCTGACGGTAAGAATTTCTCAAAAGGATCACGTAAAACTAAAAAAATTTATTTTTAAACAAAAATATTTTTTTTGACTTCTAATAAGGTTCAGAAGAATCTCGGAAAATATTAGTCAAAAAAGATTTTTTGTAAAAGTTATTAACAATTGCATTTTTTAGTGGTGCTAAATTAAAAAAAAATTCTAGAGATTTATATGACTTTAAATACGTTAAATAGAAAAACATTTCTTTTTACAGAAGTAAGCTATTTATTTGTTTAAAAAGTAAAAAATTTTATTATATAAAATGTAATTGTTTATATTGAAATATGAAGATTTCGACTATATCAGCACATGGTGACATCAGTTAGATGTCAATTAAACTCTTTGATTTAGAGTTAGGTTTAATTAATTGGCATCTATATGTGCTGATATAGTCGAAATCTTCATATTTCAAAATATTCTATCAGCGAAAAATTTTAACATTAACTGTATAGCTCTTGACTAGTGTTTTTGAAATAGTTAATTATTTACTGACATAAGGAGAATGAGAAACTAGAACGCGTTTTTTTAGCTAGTTTAATAATTAAGTAAGAATTAAAATTAATGAAAAATTGAAATGAAAAAAAATATAGAAAAAAAGTAAAATAAATATTTATTTACAGCTTCATTAACGGCTCTAGGTTATGGTCTAAATTTATCATGGACATCGCCAGTGATTCCGTATTTGACAAGTAAAAAATCCCATCTACCAGTGACAAAGGAACAATGTGACTTAATATCGTCAATATTTTCAATTGGCTTAATTCTCGGCTATCTAGTAAATCCAATAATAACTGATCAAATAAACAGGAAGAAAACCCTTCTAATTTACACATTTCCACAAATATTATCGTGGCTATTAATAATATTTATAAAAAAATTCCCAGCAATTTTAATTGGAAGAATAATATGTGGTTTTGGTTATGGCGGCGCAATTTGCGGTCTAACTGTTTATCTCTCTGAAATTGGAACAATAAAAAATCGTGGCATATTTCTCGTTATGATACCAGTATTCATAAATATTGGTTTTCTCCTCGTCATGATACTTGGTGCATTCTCAACATTTGATACACTCAATTTAGTAATGCTAATGGTGCCATTAATTTTTTGCGTCACTTTTGTCTTTATGCCAGACTCATCATATTTCCAGAGGAAAAATAGTAATAATACTAATAATAAAATTCATCAGAATAAAAAAAATAATGATGATCATAATGAGAAAATGATAAAATTAATGAATATGGAAGAAATAGAAAATAACTATCGAGAAAATGTAGGCAATTTTGAGGTTAAGTTCAAATGGAACGAAATGAGAATTTACAAACTGGTAAAAAATCGAGTAAACCAAAAAGGATTAGTGATTGAAATTATTTTAGCAGCAACAATAACGTTTTCGGGCTCGACGCCAATTTTGTTTTACACTCAACAATTATTGTCTTACAGTCATTTTTCCCTGAGAGCTGAGGAGTGTACAATTATTTTGGCGGGAATAACGATAATTGCCTGTTTGTTGAGCATCCCCCTGGTGGAGAGAATAAAAAGGAAAGTAATTCTTCTCACATCGGGAATATTAGCAACAATTGGAATGTTAATGGTGGGAGTATTTTTTCTCATGCAATATGAAAATTACGATGTTTCAAATTTAAGTTGGATGCCATTGTTGGGATTAACTGTCTATTTATT
Source organism: Leptopilina myrica (nomen nudum) (assembly GCA_032872475.1). Lineage (NCBI taxonomy): Eukaryota > Metazoa > Arthropoda > Insecta > Hymenoptera > Figitidae > Leptopilina > Leptopilina myrica (nomen nudum). Next base: position 11,587,186 of record CM065462.1, on the reverse strand, counting down.
TATGAATGCATTTGGTTTTTTGAATTTATTTTATATATTTCAGTGTGAATTATTTATGAGTGATGTAAAGAGTCAAGCGGTTACATTATCAAAGATAACAATAACTTTCTTTATGTTTATAGCACTAGTAAGATTTCAATATTTAATTGATAATTTGGGTTTGCATGTGATCTTTTTTTTGTTTGGGATAATATCGGCAGTGGGAACTTACTTGATTTTTATTATTACACCTGAAACACAGGGAAAGAGTGTCGAAGAAATACAATTATTGTTAAAAAAGAAAAAAATGTTTTTTTAAATAAAAAAAATTGGAATGAAATAAAATTTAAATAATTACTCATTATTTAGTTAATACAGAATAAACCAATTATTCAATTAGCAACTAAATAATTATTTTATTATCAACAAAATAAATTATATAATTATTAACAAAATAACTATTAAGTAGTAACAAAACAATTATGTAATTAGAAACCAAATAATCATTATTATTTATTTATTTAACTAATATAAAAACTGCAAGGGATCAAAGTTTCCACTTTTTGTCTTTTCATCTGTTTGTAAGCACTTTCTAATGGTATAAACAATTAAATAAAAAATGTTTTTGGCCTTGAAAAATTATATTTAAAAATAAAAATATGTTTTTTATTAAATAGACTTTTTTATTTAAAAAAATTTTTTCAGAAAGATTTAAATAACTTAAAATTGGTATAAACAAACATTTTCTAACAAATTTTTTTCTGAACAAAAACACTTTTTAAAAAATATGCCGACGTACAACGGATAAGCATCTTCTAAAATCCAATATTTCGAAAGATGGTTTAAATTCATGCAGAAACTTGGTTATGAAATGTAAAGTTGGAAAGTAATGTATTACTATAAGAATATGACAGCCATGACAGTTGGGCTGTTTTTACTTTTGGATTATTACAATTTAGAAGATGTTTATCCATTGTACGTTTGGCATATTTTAGAAAAAGTGCCTGTGTTCAGAGAAAAATTAATTATAAAATGTTCGTTTACCTATTTCACGTCATTTAAACCAGTCAGTACTACATTCTCTTTAGTGATAATAGATCTCACATAACCTACAAATTTCAGAGAACCTTTAACGCCATTAAGTTAGTTGAATTTTGAAGAAATTATTATTTTTAAAACAAGTTGCGTTCTAAATTAATAGAGAAAAAAGTGGTAATTTCTAATTTTAAGGCTTATAAAATTAATTTAATTAAAATGCTGAACATTTTTTGTACTAACTGATGAGGATGCTAGAAAGTTTTCTAAAATCTGTCAACATAAATAAACATCTCTTATTATATTAAGTTGCTTCATTTGTTTCGTTCATCGTCCAAAATATATATTAATAGCAGGTTGTTAATATTTGACTGAAGTGAGTTGTAACGATGGGCTATGTATTAAATAGAATACGTCACACACACAGCCATCGTAGTCGCTTTCAGCGTGAGAGCTAGGAGAGAGTAACGACCGCGCACGAAACTTGCATCGCCTGCCTCAGCTCCCCCCACCACTCGCTCTCTTACCGTCGCGGCAGAGCTCACCTGTATACCTCGCTGCAACGATCCCAGATCGTCAGATCGTCGTCCGCCTTGGCCCGAGGTGCTCTTCGGGCCTAACAGGAACGGTCTCTCTTACCTTGTAGGTATTTGTCTCAGTTAGAGGTGCTCTTTTGTGAGGAAACACCATGAAGGGAAATGTTCTTTCTACCTAGGTGCTCTTACGCTAAACGAACTTTCTCTCTCTCTCCTCGTATGCTTGACAACTGACCAGGGGTGCTCTCGTGGAAAGTTGACAAGTACGCCTAGTTAATTAATTTCCTTTCCTAGTAATTCATATTCACCCGTTACCGCGCTTACGGTAAGGATTTCGGCCTCATCCGGAATTAGAATTAACCCCTATGTATTACTTGGTTAAATCCCAGAAGTGCGCTGGTTATTGACTACACCTCTCTTCGAATTCACAGCAGATATCATGATTACGTAATGCTCAACCTATTATTCAGTATTTATTAATTAAAGAAACTAAGATAGGTACACGGACTCCATCCAGCGAGCGAATTCCGTAGCACATATAAATCATAATCATTACATAGTAATAAAGGGGAAGACAGGATGAAAAGTGACACACCAAATTACATTAAAAAGTATTCCAATATAATCTTAGAACAGCTATACATTTGTGCGGTTTTTCGCTTCGCACGCGTCTGAATTGAAAAATCGTTTTTCGTTAACCTTACAATCATACTCATGCACTCGTATCATACTATCTCATTCATTCCTCACGATTCTAGTCATTTAGCTTTATCTGTGTTTGACACGGTGAACTTAACCCATTAAGGACGGGATGTACAAAACCTTAGTTTTCCCAAATTCAAAATGGCGGACAAGAAATTTCAAAAATAGTTAATTTTGTTTGAAACTTGTTACTCAGGGGTTTTTGGGGTCCCTGATTACGAATATAACCTTAGTTTTCAAAAAATTCAAAATGGCGGACAAGAAATTTCAAAAATAGTTAATTTTGCTTGAAACTTGTTACTCAGGGGTTTTTGGGGTCCCTGATTACGAATATAACCTTAGTTTTCCATAATTCAAAATGGCGGATCCAATATGTCGGACAAGAAATTTCAAAAATAGTTAATTTTGTTTGAAACTTGTTACTCGGGGGTTTTTGGGGTCCCTGATTACGAATATAACCTTAGTTTTCCAAAATTCAATATGGCGGACAAGAAATTTCAAAAATTGTTAATTTTGCTTGAAACTTGTTACTCGGGGGTTTTTCGGGTCCCTGATTACGAATATAACATTAGTTTTTTATACCATTTTCTAAAATTGTGCAATTTATTAACTCTAAATTCAGAGAAACTGATAAATATGATTGATAATCTGTCGCTATTCTTAAAAACATTATTTTACTTCTATCACCAGGGTTTCATCGATATTTCTTAGGATACTATTTTCAAAAAGACATACAATTAAAGTTTATTTTTATAAACAATACCAGTCAAATTTTTCGAAAATAAGACAGTTTTTTAATTATATAAATAGGGGAGTGCTGTCAGGGTTGGACATAGTTTTAAATTTTCTTCATGACTTCCTCTGCAGTGCAAATTTCACGTTTTCGCGCATATTCTTGGAAAGATCAACTTAAATGCAATGTTTTGCTGTACATTGCAAAAAAATTCGGCCAAAAGTTTCAAAGTTATAAGCAATTAAAAAAAAATAATGTTGTTAGGGTTGGACATGGGTGTAAGGGTTGAGCCACTTTAGAAAATCAATGAAAGATTTAGGTAAATGGTTAAAAATGTCCTTCAAATAATAGAATGACACTTGGAAATGAGGAAAGGAACCATTAAATTAAAATAAAATCCCATATTGAGCATTTTTGCATAACATTAGATATTTTATTTCTTAAGAATGAAATCAAAAATTTTTAAATTAAAACAATAAAAAAAGATAATCGAAAAATTTTTTTTCCTCTTTTTTCGTTAGAAATAAAGTTTTTGACACCTCCTTAAGTCAAAAAATGAATTTCTGTTGCAAGTACGCTTCGTAATTGCAAAATTTTGGGCGGTTCAACCCTTACGACACGGCCTGGCTCAACGCTAACTCACGCGTCGTTTTGCGACATACCACACAGAACAAAAAACGCGTCACACAAAACCCCAATTTTTTTTTCACATTTTCGTATAACATCTTAATAAACAATTTCAATAAATTTACTTTGTCTTTGGCATATTTCTTCTACATTTACTTCTCTTTTTTTGACACCACAAAAAAGTTTCTGTTGAGCGTATAACAATGACTCGTAAAAAACAAAAGTATACGTTCGTATACTTGACTGAAACTCATGTGAAAAGCTGACTGGCATTAGTAGCAAAAATTTAAGTACAAAAACCGATGGCGCTAATGTGATAAAAAAAAATAAACGCGATGGCTCAACCCTAACACCTGTCCTGTCTAACCTAAAAATACCTGTCAAATATTCCGCAAGCAACAGTTGTGTTATTGTCCGTAGAACCCAAAATCATTTCTGGCGCAACTCACTCCACGCCATCCTTGTTCCCGCTTACAGCCTCACTTCTCTCCATACATTTAGAACGAAGTTTGCTCTCCTGTATATATTTTTGTGCGCTGAATATGATCCTGGTCTCCAAAATTGCGTATCACGTGAGGATTTTGAGAAAAGTAGGGGTAAAGACCCCCAAAAATGTTGTTTTGAAGGATTTGAGTATTTTATTCTCCTTAACCTGGAAACTTTATTATAGTCTTAAATGAAAGCTTAAATCTTTACATGCTAGGCCATTTTGATGTTTAAAATGGTGTACTGCGCATAAAAATACATTGAAAATTCCTCCAATAACCAAAAGAAGCAACCCTAGCTGAACTGGGGAACCGAAAAAGAACCCAGTTCGGTTCTGCTTGGTACCGAGTGGAAAATCTCATTGAAACCGAATAAAATGATAAAAACCATGATTAGAATTACTAAATTTGTATTTAAAGAGTAGATCTATCTAATATTGTTGGAAAATTATGGTATAAATAGTTAAATATTAATATATAAAGTATAAAGTGCTCACCTGTCAGTTTAACATTGCTGAGTAATTTTATGAATTTTTGTTGTAAAAGAGTATTAAATACTCACAAAATTCACAATAATAAATTCTGGATTATCTGAAGTATTAAATTGTCATTTCAGATATTTTATATTAATGCATACTTGCAATAAAAATAATTAAATTTAAAAAGGTTTGTGTTTTCTATAGAAATGATATTGTCAATAAAAGTTTGGTAACAAAAATAACATGCGCCAGACACGACAGATGTCACTGCTCCAATTTTCTTACATTCAGTAATATATAATTTTTTCTAAAAGAGAAAAATAGTTAAAAATTGTATATTTTAAACACCATAATTGTTTACCATCTTAATTATATACAATTACGAAATTGCTAAACAAAAAATATTAATTATAAACTTACAATTATTTCGATAATTAGGTAAAAACAGTTGCCGACAATGCAGATCTAAAATGGTTAAAAATATGCAATGACCGTTTCTTGACAAATATAAGATATTATGACATTATAAATTTAGGTAATTTATTTTTAACGTAAATACACAGGATGAGTATTTTGTAATGTGTGTAATTTAAACAAAATAGATGTCTCACATTGCTTATTTTTCATCGCTAATGAATTTCTACTTACAAAAAAGTAATTATATTTTGTTATTGTTAATTTAAATTTAAAAATAATTAAAATTTGACATTTTTGTAACAAGCGCGTAAGATTCGTGTGCTTGCCGTTAAAACAGCACTATCGAGGGAAAAGAAAGCGCGGTAAAGAATTTGAATAAAGAATATAGAAACAGAATTATAATAAAATGATTCACTATATTTTGATTGGCAAACAATTACTCTTTGGACAATTTGACTGTAGAAATAAATATAAAATGAAATGCTACAATATAAATATTTTTTCTCTCTTTCGTTTTTACACAAAAACTAATACAGAGAAAATAGGAAAACGTTTTAAAGCAGAAATGGGGAAAACGTATTTTTACCTTATCTCTCGAATTTGTTATTTTTGGCTAGTTAGAAGGAATTGAACGAAATCAGTAGATTGCAAATCCCTTTATGACTTTATAGAAACAGAAATTGAACTAGAAAAGCAATAAATAGAGTAAAAACCTAAACACCATGCAATAAAAGTAATAAAACTTAAAATAACAGAGCAATGGTTAATCTCGGATCAACCCTTTTAACGAACAAGGGTCTAAACATCTGGATCATAAATTGAAGTTAGTCCTTTTTCCTAAAAAGAGAGTCGCGGAAAAAAACTATAAAATATTAAAGAGGAAATTGCAATCGATTAAAAGAATTATTAAATTAAAACTGAATGAGTGCTACATTTAATCTTAAAATGAAATTTTAATTTAACACCTACCACTTTTAATTATTATTATTATTTATTAATATTAATACTATTAATATTGTTTAACTATCCGACCATGATAATAGTAATAATGTGAAGATTTTAATAAATGTCATTAGCACATATTAATTCTAAAAATTAAAATACACTCTTAGTTTGAATCAGTCAAAATTTGATTGATTTAATCAGTCACGCATATTTCAACTGACAAATCACTGATTTTCACTGTCACAATAATCATTTTGACTGGTAAATCTGTACAATTTTGTCACTAACAGAATCAGTCAGTGAATTTGACTGAAAATCAGTCACGTGATTTCACTGATTTGTCTCTTATCTATTTTAACAGACTTGATTCAGTCATTTTAACAAATATATCTGTTATTTTTACTTTTTAACAATAGTAATAAATAAAATAAAAACATCAATTTCTGCATTTTTATAGACGCGGAAACAACTTTTACCAATTTAGTGGCCATTTTATGTTTTTAAAATTTAACTGTTCTACAATTGAACAACTACGGCAATTAATAAATAATAATTATAATAAAATGTAAGTGATAAAAATATTGTTACTGATTAAATTAACGTATGTACAATAATTAATTAGTGAAATGACACTAATTCAAAGCGTGTATACGCTAATTATATGAGTAGTATTCTTATCGCTGGGAAATTAGTGAAATTTCGCTAATTCAGATTTAGAGAGTAAGCTACAATGTCAATTGCTGCAGTTTTTCTGTTTGTTGTAAAGTAGATTACTTATGTACCTACTTTTCCAAACTTTGAAAATCATACCTAATACAAGTATCCTTTCCTTCAATGGTAAGGGCCGCCACAAGGACACATAAGACCTTCAGTGTTTACTCATCTTTTGACGAGATTAGGGCTCAAGTGGAAGTGACAAATTGTATTGGCACCATTCGAAAGAAACTTAAATATTAATTATTCTGTATATTGTGATCTCTGGAACATGTGTAAAATTTCTCTATTGTTTATTTCATCTTGAAAATTCATAGGGTAAGTAAAATATTGTAATTAACAAATTAATTTCACTTTTAAATTGAATTTCATATTATTTATATTAATATATAAATAATATTTATTGATATGTATATATTATTTTTATATATTTATATATTACTTATCTTATTTATATTCATATATATTTATATAAATAACAGTTTATCTTGTATTATTTATTGTACATTAAGTTTACGGTACACTGAGAAAAAAATGCTATTAAATATATAGCGCACATATTCACATACGTTCAAAAAAAGATGTGATCAATTTAATGCGAAATGTAGTTCATTTTTAGCATCGCTGTTGAATCAAAGAAGTCATTTTTTTATTTAAAATCAGTGCTATAAAATAAACTACATATCACATCAAGTTAATAACATCTGCTTTTGAACGTATGTGAATATGCGTGATATAGATTCAATAGCATTTTTTTCTCAGTGGATAATTGTCTTCCGCTTATTTTTTAATGTGATGAAGATTTCACTATCTTTTTAATATTACTTACAACTATTTGATGGGTATTTATATAAAATAAACGGCATTGACAAAATTTTTACAAAAATTTATTTAATTGAAAAATGATAAACTAACCAACGCGCTATTTCTAGTTATAATAATTCATATAATTTACCATTATCTTTCTGTTTTGAAAATGTTTTCTTTACAATTATAAGATTTTTTAAAAGCTTTTGCATATTCAATTAACAAAATTAAGTATTAATTTCAAAAATTTGTTTCTGTGTAAGAAAACATTTTTAAAATAAATAAGATTTATTAGCTTTATTTTATCAGTCTTTTTACACAAGTTAATTTACAGCAAATAAAAGTATAACGCACAGATTAAAAATATAAATGCCTAACAACATTATAATTAAATTATAATAATTTTTTTAAATATATAATTATATAAAAATGTTACGTTAACAAACATTAATTTTTATTTAATAATAACGTTGTTGAAAATCTTTATTTTCCGATCTATGTGTCTTAAAATATAGTACCTCTTTGTATTAAATTTTAAAACATGTTTATGTTTTACAAAACTTTATATAATATATTTAAGGATCCTATGACAAAGTAAAGTAGACAAACAATGCAATATTTAGTTTCCGTTTATTTAAAGTGTGTCTGCAGAAATATTTGATTGAAATTAAATAAAAGCAGTCTTTATTTGAAATTATAATATATTTGTCATAGATGTTTATAAATTGCCAATGAACTGATCAGTATAAAACTTTAAAACAATTACCTAGTTTTCGCCTCTACGAAGTGAAGCCTTTTCAAGAAAATAACACTGAAAATCAAGAATATAAATATTCAAAAATAAAATGTAAATAAACAGACATACAAACAAAAATCCTAACCTGTTAAAAACACGTGTTTAAAACTTTAAAACAGACATCTTCATTCTACATTTAATGTCAATACATTTATAAAAACATAAATAAAACAAAAACTGAATAAAAACAATTACTGGAACAAATATAAATATCATTAAAACATGTAAAAAACAATTCACATGTTTTTTATATAAATAAAGCACGTGCTGAAAACACTCATGTCAGAGAAGCATACAATACAGGAATAAGTTCCAACCTAACCTGATCTTACATACTCAAACCTCGCTTACATTTCTGTATACTAAAGACTCGTCCATTACATGTCATTGATAAAACAGAATTCACATAAATCGAGTCATGGTCATTCATTCAAAAAACCTTTAAACTTTATTTTTATTTTTATAAAAAGAAAAACAAAAATTAATAAATTTAAAAATAAAGAAAAGTAAAAAATATAAAATTATAAAGAAAACATAAAAACTACAACTTAGTAGATGAAATTAAATTATAGTAAAAATCACTTAGACCACTAACATCTGATCTGACATTAACAGAATTCTCAAATTTTAAAATGTAAAACATTTCTTTAAAGAGCCTTTGTTTAAAATTATCCTCAACACATAAAATCTTAGTGTCTTTAAAATTGAATAAATGATCATGATCATGAGAATGTGTCACAAGACTCGATGCTCCCTTGTCATTTTCACAATCTTGTTTATGTTCATTTAACCTATTCTTTAAATGTCTCGAAGTCTGGCCAATATATACACAATTACAATTACACGGAATACAATAAACAACATTCTTTCGCAAATCAAACGGAGTCAGGTCTTTGTTTTTTGAGAAACATTTAAAGGGGTCATTATAATAATGAAATACAACCTTAATGCCGAATTCCCTATAGGTTTTATACAAAACCATATAAAATTCCTCAACATAAGGTAAAGATATAACTTTCTCGATATTAAAAGTGGTAGTATTATGAACGTGCGAAAAATCAGAATCCAAGTCAGTAATCTTTTTAAATCTATCATTAATAATTATGCTTTCTCAGGAACCAAGATGGAAAGTTATTAGAACTCATAAAATCAAAAACAATTTTCAAGTTATCTATAATATAATCAGTCTCTGACAATTTTACAATTTAATTTCATCTACTAAGTTGTAGTTTTTATGTTTCCTTTATAATTTTATATTTTTTACTTTTCTATATTTTTAAACTTATTAATTTTTGTTTTTCTTTTTATGAAAATAAAAATAAAGTTTAAAGGTTTTTTGAATGAATGACCATGACTCGATTTATGTGAATTCTGTTTTATCAATGACATGTAATGGACGAGTCTTTAGTATACAGAAATGTGAGCGAGGTTTGAGTATGTAAGATCAGGTTAGGTTGGAACTTATTCCTGTATTGTATGCTTCTCTGACATGAGTGTTTTCAGCACGTGCTTTATTTATATAAAAAACATGTGAATTGTTTTTTACATGTTTTAATAATGTTTATATTTGTCCCAGTAATTGTTTTTATTCAGTTTTTGTTTTATTTATGTTTTTATAAATGTATTGACATTAAATGTAGAATGAAGTAGAGGCGAAAGCTAGATAATTGTATCAAAGTTTTATACTGATCAGTTAATTGACAATTTATAAACATCTATGACAATATATTGATTCTGATCAACAATAATATCTCCATCTTCTATTATATAATATATTTAATATAAATTTTGAAAAACATTGTATTAAATTATACTTACATATTTACCAAATCAGAACTTATGTTATGTGATGCTCACTTCATTTTATAGCATTGATATTAAATCAAATTCTGTCTTCAATTACTTAAAAGTAACTCTGTAAATACGCATTTATTGACTTTATATTTGTTTTGTTTAAATTAAATACTTCTCTACCTAAATTGCAAATTAAAAAGAAACTTCCTGTTTTTGTGCTCCTTGTGTCAGAAGTTAAGAAATAACAATAAACATTTGTTTAAACAGTTTTTGAACTGTTAAAACTATAAATATTATTGTTATATTAATTAACAACTATTATTAATTATTTAAACAAAAGCTTGCTAAAATATTTGATTTAAATTAAATAAAAGCATTCTTTATTTGAAATTAACTGAATTAATTCAATAAAAATTGTGAAATAATTCTTTTGAACTATTATATTTAAATACTTATAAAATCAGAATTAATGTTATGTAATGCTTACTTCATTATATAGCATTGATATTGAATCAAATTCTGCCTTCAATTACTTAAAAGTAACTCTGTAAATATGTTTTTATTTACTTTAAATTCTTTTTGTTTCATTTAAATATTTCTATAGGCATACATTTTAATGAAAGAAATATTAAAATTAAATATAGCTACTGATAATAAATCATTCTACAACTAATTCATAACAATAATAATCATTACATGAAATTTATCCAGCTAAATTTATTTATTTAATTTTTATATTCTTCTGTCATAAAAGGTTTTTAAACATTTTAATAATTATTTAGACAAATAATTGTTGTTAATTAAGGGAAGGGTATACCTATATTTTCAACTACATGAAGAAAATATTTTACAATCCATACATAATTTCGTTGAAAATATGTTTTTGTATCCATAAAAAATTGCCGAATGAAAAAGTTATTATTTACAAAAGTTTTAGCACTTTTCCAAAAGAAAATAAGTTTTCAGGTTATAAATTTAAAAAATATTTTATTAGTTTTTTAATAGTTTAATATCTCCGGTGAATATAAACGAAAAATGTCCATTAAAGGCTCAAAAGATGCGTTTAAAAAAACTCTACAAAATTAGAGAAAAACATTCATAGGGGTTCTAACATTTTTTTTAAAGTTATGGGCAAAAAACGTTTTTTTGAAAAATTAAAAATCAAAAATATATATAGTTAAACTTTATTAATCTATCTCAAAGTACTCACATTTTATGTCCGCAGGTGAGACCTACAATTTTAAAAAAATCCAGCCCAAAAGCTTTTTAAAATTTGGAGATATTTATGAAAATGTGATATTTACACACACACACGGAATGACATTTTGTAAAAATGTCATTTCTGAACTTCTGAAATCAAATAACATAAAGATATGTTAAAAAATCGAACCTGAAAAATTTTGGTATTACAATACTTTCTCAGTATGAGGAAGCAATAATTTAAAGAAATTAAAGTATTGTATATCTAATATTGTAAACAATAATAAGTAGAGGAATAAAATTCGCACAATTAGTTCCTCTACTTATTATTGTTTACAATATTAGATATACAATACTTTAATTTTTTTAATTATTTTTTTTATCAAATGATTTAAATATATTTTTTTAATTGTTTATTTTAATTCTATCATTTATTGATGAATGTTGCAAGTATTGTTTTAATATTTGTGTACGGAACCCGCCATTGCAGTGCGAGTTCAACTCGCACTTGTCCAATTTTTTTAATTTTATTTAAAAACTTTTTTTTTGGTTTTTAATATATTTTTTGTGATTAGATTGTAAAAATATTCTAATAACTCTATTTCTAGTTAATTAGTGTTACAAACCAGAAATAAATTTATTAATTAGGCTTTTGAGATGGCCCTTTATCTCGATTTGGGGAGGCACCAAACTGCCAGAATATTTTATAATTCTGTTTAATTTTGTGGGGACGTTATTCTACTTTTAAAAGTTGCCTTCTGATTCGTTAAATGCACTTTTTAAAAATGATTTGAATTTAAGGTTTAGTTAGGTAAGTAAAGTAATTGATTTTAAGAATACATGATTTATTTTTTAAACAGCAAAATACCTTTTAATACAAAATTGTTATAGTGTGTTACAGATAGAAAGTGTGTGTGTGTTAGAATATGTGACTGAAACGATACTTATTTACTTACAAACTACCGGTGGAGCTATTCCTCTTTCGAATCACAAACCTCCGTCGGGCGAAAATTCTTTCGCGTTGTTTTTATTGAAAATCGCGACGTCAGATTTGGGCAATTTTCTTTTGATTGCGAGATTGCACTTGTGGTGAGTGGACGCGAGCCATATCCATGAAACCGGCCGTCTCACACAAATGTGTAAAACTCACTGCGGATCTACCTTTTATCGAATTAGTCCGGGCAATATCTATGCAACCGATAATTCGATAATTAGGTTTGATCGCACTCGTGGGCCACCGATATTTGAGACGGACGCGGGCAATAGCTATGCAACCGGCCGGTTATAAATAACAAGATTTCAGAATGATTAATTATATTAATAATTATAAAATCTCTCCAAAATCAGCCCGCACTGGACTTTACCGGCTCAGATAATTAAAAAAAATTTAAAATTGCCCTAAATCATGCAATTCGGGTTCCGGGTCGCGGACGGGCTTTTTTCGCGAAATTTCTCTGTCCCAGACCCAGGAGAGGTTTCTTCGAGAAGAAGCGAGAATTCGTACTGCATAGATTGATATTTCGCGACAAGCCTTCAACCCTTACCTTTAGTGCAAAAAGTGGGGAAAACGGAAAATTTTAGGTAGTAGGAGTAAGGAGTAGGAGAAAATCGTGGGCCCATTGGTCTATACATTTTTGCTGACGTTTTGGATCTCACGGTAGGTCTGTGAGAACGGAAATAGTCTGATAATATGATACTTTTCTAGACATTATTTTTGAAATAACTTAGAACTTAAATAATAATTATATTGTTTAATTAATAAAATTATCATTTATCTTAGTTATTATAGTGCATATAATTTATTTATTGTAATTATATTGTTCCTACTTTTTATAGTTTGTTTGTATATGTAGTTACATATTGAGTAATGCGTATGCACATATACACACAACCTAATGTCCTCCGGCATTTTGTTGTAACAAAAATGTTTACAACAAAATATTTAACTATTGTCAATTTATTGTTTGCGCATCTAGCTTGATGCGTAAGATTAAATAGCATAGGTTTAAATAGCACAAGGCATGCAATCATTGTGCCATTGAGTGAGCTGTAACGCACGTGCGTTTGTTTTGATGCTGTATTCCACAGCTTATGGGCCCTGAGGGAAAAGAAAAGGTCTACGCCCAACAAGGTAGCGATTGAAGGCAAGCATAGCGCGCTTGTGTTGGTGCCCGTAGCATGGAGGCCATCAAGGTAGTAGTGCTGTAACCGAGGGAGCCAGTGAGTGTGTTGGTGCTTATAACCAGCGGTTGCGCAGTTGTGTGTGTTGCCGCCGACCACTCCCGCACACATACAACCTCTCAATGTAATTCTTAGTCGATGTTTTGATATTTTAGAATCGCGCTCACACATTCAACTATTAACATAAAATTTTGAAATTAATAGATTGGATTCATTTACGTATTTTGGCAGCAACACTGCGCCTTATTTATGTTTTTCAGAATACAAATTTTCAAATTTGTTATTTGTGTATTACCGCAAGGTTCGATGCCGGCAGCATTAATTGCGCCGTTACAATTATTAATAATTATTTATAGTGTTTATTGTTTTATAGAGGGAGAAGGAAAACAATAATTTCTTTTGTCCCTCTAATTTATTATTATAAGCATTCCTTAGTTAAAGGCATTCTCGGAACGTTATCAGAGTGTCAAATATCCCCGGGCATGGCGTCACTGCGTTGCAACATTTTATATACTTGGGCTGATTTATAATTAAAATTAGTTTACATGGTTGCCAAATCACTAGGTTTAAAGACTATATCTTAACAATTAGATCAAATATTGTGAAAATTAGAAAAAAAAAATTTTTAATTTCTTTTTTAGATTTTTCAAATTTTTTTGGCGATCAGACTGTAAAAATATAATAATAATCCTATTTTTAGTTAATTAGATTAAATAATGTAGAAATTAGAAAAAAAAATTTACATAAATAAAATTTTTTTAAATTTTTTTTTTAGATTTTTTTTATATTTTTTTTGTGATCAGACTGTAAAAATATAATAATAAACCCATTTTCAGTTAATTAGATCAAATAATGTGGAAATTAAGAAAAAAACAATTTTTTCAAAATTTTTTTAGTTTTTTCTTGACAACGCTATGGTCATTATTACATAGCAAGTTCTCTGTATTTTTCTTGTAATATTCGCGTTAAAATACACCAGTATGCCAAATTTTAGCCCTCTACGTTGAATAGTTTAGAAGTTAAGGGGGGGAATGGTCACTTTTTGTGAATTTTTGGCCAAAAATTTTGTTATTTCCTTGACAACGCTATGACCATCACCTCCAATCACATTCTCCATATTTTTCCTGTAATCTGCATGTGAAAATACGTATCTGTACTTTATACTTGTAAAATTAAAAACGTGTGGTGATTAAAAAATATAAAATATTTTTATTATTTATGAAAATATAAATAATTTTATTTAAAAACATTGTGTAATTAAACAAAACTCGGGTGGTGCTTACCGACAACTACTTGAAAACGGTTGTGCCATCCCTCCGACAAAATATTAGTACGAGCTGAACCGTTCAAAACTGATCTGTATTGGTTCCATAATGGAGATGGATAAGGTGGAGAACAGTACTTCAATCGCAAACGAATGGTTATGAATAACAAATGAATAACAAATTTATTTATTATAAATCTTATATGTTCACTGTGAAAAAATAGATTTTGGGAAAAATCAAAATTTTGGAAAATGTGACCTTTGGGAAAAACGTCCATTCGGAAAAAAACCATTGGGAAATGCGGATTGGGAAAAGTGTCTCCCTACCTAAACAAAAATATCAAACCCTTAACAATTGAGCTTAAAGACGATTTGAAACAAAATATAAACATTAAACATTTTTAATTTTATTTTCATATATTCAAATTCTTTATAATTTTGTAATTTTAAGCATTTATTATTTGTCTTCACAATCTTATAAATAAATAATAACTTATTTTATCAGGTAAAAATGATGGAAAGAAAAATGATGGAAGGGTTTTCTGAGGATGACCTGTGTAACTTTTTAAAAGAGAAATATTTTATCCACAGTAACATCTTGCTTCAAATTAAACGTAAAAATAACAATATATTTTAATATTTATCATTAACTCTAATAAAACGTTATGTTATAAATTTGTTATTTTATTAACAGGGTCAAAATAAGTGAAACCGGCCAGTTAAAAAAATTTTTTCCCCGAATTTGAAGTTATCTATGGTTCTTGATAGATATATAAGTAAACTTTTACCCGCTAAAATATTTTTCAAAAATTTTATTTATTTTGAAAGTTATCAGGTGTTAAACTTTTAGGGTACTTTTTATTCTTTTCATTATTACTCCGAAACGAATAAAGTTAATTTCCATTTTTTTTAAATTAAAGCTAAAAGTCTGTAGTTTAATGTCCAACTGAAAAAATGTCTGTATAATAAAAAATTCTAATTGTTATTAACAATTATTTTAAACAATTGCGATTTCAAGTATGTTCTCAATGTCGGAAAAAAATCAAACTATACTCATGTGATGCGCAAAACTCTAACGAGTAAATTAAAAAAAAAGTGAGTAACCTCTAAAATTACAGAAGTTATGCGTATTTTTCTGACGACGCGCGGGAATTAACTGATTCGCAAACTCTCGAGCGCGCGGGAATACGCCCGCCGCACTGCTCACACTTGTGTTTTCAAACAATTTTTTTATCAAAGATATATATATATATATATATATATATATATATATATATATATATATATGGGGCATTTCATGTCAACGGAGCTTAAAACTCTTTTTTTCAATGTTTAAACATTCTAGTCCCACTTTACCATTTATATGTCCTTTTAGGAAAAAACCTCAGCTTTCGTTTAAAAAAAAAAAAAAAAAAAATTGGGTCTTTCTCCCCCAAAAATTAAAATTTATTTTTAATTTTGATTTTTTTGAGTCAAAAATTTTTTTTTTTCAAAATGCTTATTTCCAATCGAAAGAGCATGAAAAAACCTTTCCAAAATGTACTTTGCCAAATTCGTATGTTTAATTGTTTAAGAGTAAAAAATTATTGAAATAAACATTGCACCAAAAGATCACTTGACGCGGAATCCCCCATATATATAATTATATAAATATATAATTTTCGCAAATATGGAGTGAAAACATTTCAAATTTTATAAAACATTCAATAGTTGAATATTTTTATCAGTTTTCTTTTTTGGCTGTCAAAAGTCAAAACTCAGTACTTTTTTTGGAAATTGAAGATTATTCTTAGAAAAAATAAATGTGAAAATTTTTTATTTCTTATTCGCGAAAATGCCACGTGCTAATAATTGTTGTAATCCGTTCGCTTTAGAGAGTAAAGATAATTCATTACTCTTTGTGTAAAATATTTCAAAATATACTTGTATTTCTCAGATATTCGTTCGAAACAGTCAAGGAAACAGCGGATATTTTCTTGGAAAATTTACGAGAGGAATTGCTAGTGTCATTAAAACATGATTTTATAAAGCAATCTCAATCTTCATTTAAAAAAAACTAAAGCAATCAATAAACGAGGGTGAATTTATTGTCACATTGGACTTCTCCGAAAATTATTCTTTCCTGATTCAAGACGCAATTCAAGCTCATCACTGGGATAATTCGCAAGCTACTCTACATGTGTATGTAACATATCATAAAGAAAATGATATTTTAAAACACGATAGCTTTGTTGTAATATCAGAAAGCTTAAAACATTCTGCGGCATCAGTTAATTTGTACAACAAGAAATTGATTCTCTATTTAAAAACTAAATTTGGTGACTCTGCAATTAAAAAAATTTATTATATTTCGGACGGGGCTCCTTCGCAATATAAAAACAAGCATAATTTGGCTGCTTTACTTTGTCACGAAGCTGAATGGGGTATTAACGCAGAGTGGCATTTTTTCGCCACTGCTCATGGCAAAGGCGCGTGCGATGGGGTTGGTGGTTCGATAAAAAATGCTGCAAGAACTGCGAGTCTTCAGAGAAATAGCAAAAATCAAATTACATCACCCAAACATTTGTTCGAATGGGCAATTACATTTTTCAAAAATATCGATTTCTATTTTTGTACGATTCAAGAATATCAGACCCACGAAAAAAGTTTTTTATCAAAGCATAAAAACTGCAAAGCATTGCCAAAAACTCGTCAGTTTCATGCGTTTATACCAGTATTGGGAAAAAAACAATTGATGTGCAAGATATTTTCTGATTCTAAAGAATCAGAAATAGTTGGTGTTTAAACATAATTATATAACGTATTTGTTGAAAATTATATTTAAAAAACTGTATTCTGTATAATATAATATTTATATAATTATGTTTTATTACATTTTATTGTATAATGTTCATATTATTTATAACTTTATGTTTTATGAGTACATACTTTAAATCGCAATTGTTTAAAATAATTGTTAGTAACAATTAGAAATTTTTATTATACAGCCATTTTTTCAGTTGGACATTAAACTACAGACTTTTAGCTTTAATTTAAAAAAAATTGAAATTATCTTTATTCGTTTCGGAGTAATAATGAAAAGAATAAAAAGTACCCTAAAAGTTTAACACCTGATAACTTTCAAAATAAATAAAATTTTTGAAAAATATTTTAGCGGGTAAAAGTTTACTTATATATCTATCAAAAACCATAGATAACTTTAAATTCGGGGACAAAAATGTTGCAAGTGGCCGGATTCACTTATTTTGACCCAACAGGTTTGTAATTTGGTGATATTCGAAAAAATTGTTTCATCTTGCAAAATTTTCAAGTGATAAACAATTACTAAAATTATAAGTGTCTTAAGGAAAAGCAATACAAAATTTATTTATTTTAAATTTTTTAAATAAAAATTTTTATTTTAAATAAATTTTATACAATTAATTTATAATGAAGAAAAACGGAGCCAAAAACCAGGTTTTGAGCGCTCCGGCGAGTAGAAAACTCTTTTTTTCAATGTTTAAACATTCTAGTCCCACTTTATCATTTACATGTCTTTTTAGGAAAAAACCTCAGCTTTCGTTTAAAAAAAATCGTATCCATCTCCCTCAAAAATTGAAATTTATTTTTAATTTTGATTTTTTGTGTCAAAATTTTTTTTTTCAAAATGCTTATTTCCAATCGAAAGAGCATGAAAAAACCTTTCCAAAATGTACTTTGTCAAATTTGTATGTTTAATTGTTTAAGAGTAAAGAATTATTGAAATAAACATTACACAAAAAGACCCCTTGATCACTTGACGTGGAATCCCTCATAAATATAATAAAATATAATAATTATTATTATCAAAATAATTAGGAATAGTTATTAAACCATTATAAAAATAATTTTTTTTTAAATTTTTACATATTTCAAATAAACATTTTACTTTATAGTGCTAAACTATGTTATCTTATTTATTAATATTGATTTTTCCCCAAAAAAATCAGATTCGTAATCAACGACCCCGAAAACACCCGAGTAAGGATTTTGAAAAGAATCCGACTGATTTTTGAAAATTTTGTCCACCATATTGGATCCGCCATTTTAAATTTTGAAAAAGTAATTTCAAATTCGTTATCAGCGACCCCGAAGACCCCCGAGTAAGCATTTTGAAGAGAATCCGACTGATATTTGAAAATTTTGTCCGCCATATTGGATCCGCCATTTTGAATTTTGAAAAAGTAATTTCAGATTCGTAATCAGCGACCCCGAAAACCCCCAAGTAAGGATTTTGAAAAGAATCCGACTGATTTTTTTGACATTTAAATTTAAGATTAAAAAAAATCATTAAAAAATTGTGTAATTTTTTAATTATATGCAAAAAAATATTGTTAAACAATTTTGTAATAATTTTTAAACATGATATTCGGGTAGAGGACACTCCAATACATAAAAAAAATTTGTCCGGAAAGAAAATAGTATGTTTACTAAGAAATACTTAAGTTTGAAGTCAGGCTAAAAATTCAGTGCATTCAGGCGTTAATAGGTTAAACCGATATGTGCTTGGAAAAAACCCAACGAAGATGATTTTTATATCAGTCTTAGGCACATAATCCTATAATTTAGATTAATGTGGTAAATAACTTATTTAATAAAGAAAAAGATTCCTTTAGTTGTTTAAATTATTTGCTTCGTTATTTTTGTTGTGTTTCTTTCTATGGATTAAAAATTAATCTTCAGTTAACGAAATAAACGGAGCTGCATTTTTGGAAATGGAAAAAGCTGACTTTTTATCGATTGGAATATCTCTAGGTCCTGCTTTGATATTTTTAAAATCTATACGTGAATCAAAATAAACGTCCAATGTAAGTATTAGACTCAATGTGCAGATATATAATATTTTTAAGTTGATTTAATAAGTTTTAAAACTTCTTAAACTTTTTTGTTTATAGGAAAACGAATGTCAGCAAAACAATTCCATAAGTGCTCCGTCAGAAGAAAAGCAATTTATAATGGATAACAATAATGGTAATAAAAATACTAAAGATATAGAACAAACTAATAACAATTTAAATTACGAAGAAAACTATGAAAATGACAATTTCACCTTGCATAAAACTGAGTCTCAAGATTTAGAAATAGTTGATTCACCTTCTTGTGAAAACAGCCAGAACAATGTTTTAACATAAAAAAAAGGAATGCTTGGAAGACAAATTTTCGGTGAGTTAACAATGTGAATTGAAATTTTTTATTCCTAATAATTTTAACTCCAAAAGATGTAACCTACAAATTTTATTTCCAGATCAATCAAACTCCAAAACAAATATAAATATCCAGCGTTCAAGGATTGTCTCTTGTTGCTCCTGCTGAGAAAGTTGCCATGACAGTAAAACAAAAGAATGAATTTATTAGAATTCTTGTGTCAGAACTGAAAAAAACTCACGACTCATTATAAGTATTTGTCCTTTATTAGACATTAAATCTAAAATGAAGATTTACCCAGTTTAAAGAGTAATAAATTGTTGAAACATGTTATAATTTTCTTTATAGTTATCTACCAAACAGGGCTAAAACTGCATTAGCAGTTGCTATTATAGAAGATTTTCCTCGATTGAGAATTTTGCACAATAAAGATTGTAAATGCTACGTAAGTCATTTTAAATTATCTACTAAAATTCACAGTTCAATATATATTAAAATTATAAAACATCGAATTTTAATAAACTGCTGCTATAATTTTCATTTTCAAATTTTTGAACACAGGAACATTACTTCGATTTAGTTACAAGAAAAGGATTGATCGAATACCGCCTCTGAAATATACGTAGAAATTTACTTTAGAGCCAAAAGAAGTATAACATGGTAAATAAATTTAAAAATATTTATATTAAAGTACGATTTGCTAATGAAAATTCTATCTTAATATATTTAAGAAGACGATAATAACCTAACAATAATTTTTTATTTTCCTGCATTGATTTTAGAAACGCAAATTAGAGGATGATGAGACTGAAGAATTAGAAGCTGAAAACTTGTTGAATGAAGAATTACTTTCCGAAGAAGATCTCAGCTGCAAGGTATATAATTATCTATTTTTATTATTTATACTGGCTTAACAATCATAAACAATCTTATGAAGAAAATATAAATCTTTGTAATACATCTAGTTTATACAATTTCAGATAAATTGGATGACATATACGATGCCAGTTTCGCATAAGAAAGGTGAAATTATGCAAACATTAGCAGAAACATATCCAAACCGTCGTTCTTGGATAAAAAAGCAAAAGCCAAGTGCAAATGAAATTTTTCAAAAATATCCACGACTTTTAGATTTTAATGGCGAAATGGTAAAATCAAATCACAGAATTACTGTCTTTGCGGATAGTGGATATTTAAATAATCAACATTAAATAATTTGTAATTTATATTTCAGATTGATTTAGAATTTGGAAAAATTTATAGAAGTGATTGTAGCCAATTTCTTGGAAAATTTCCGTCTTTTTACACCCCACGTATTCTAAAATACGCCGAGGAAAATTATACAAATATTCTGAGGAAAATGGAAGAAATTGGTGAAAATGATGGTAATAAATTTCTCCCAAGTTTAGAATATTATACAGAAATTTAAATATTAAATAACAAGAAAATATAAATTTAATATTACATATAACATGAAAGCTCTTTTAATTCTACCTGAATTATTGCCGAAAACCAACTTTTTTAAAAAAGAAAATCAACGAGTAAGTTTTAAAACAAGAACTTAAAAAAACAATTTGACATTAAACTCACAATAAAAATGTTTTTAGGCACGGAAGGATGATATGAATACAGGTTCTGATATTCCAAAAAAAGATTTGTTTCAAATAATCAAGGTAAAACTTATGATTAAAAAATATAATCATTAACTTTGAAAATTATATTTTTATTAACATAACATTATCGTTTTTAGGCGGAAAAAAACGTAAAAGATTTTATTAAAAATTCTCTTCAAACAACGCAAAAAAGTATTCAGCCCCTTATTATTTGTGCGCAAGGAGAAGCTTTTAATAAATTGTATTTTGTTGTAGATGGACATAGAACATCTTTGTCAGAAGATGCAAACATTTTAAATGCATTCTATGTCCTTTTTAAACTTCATTATATAGCAAACACTTGCTATTCAAGTAGTTTAAAATTCAATCAATAATAGTAGTTGACAGGTTTAAATCAGTCAAATCGTCTGGTCCACTAGTGAGCGGGTCTGAACTAATTGAATCAGTCAATTTTGACTGAGAATCAGTCAAATTTGACTGATTCAAACTAAGAGTGTAAATTCGGCATATATAATATTTTATGAATGATATAACTAATATTTATTTAATGAAATATTCGAACTGATTTAATGTTGAGTCGACTAGAATCACAGGAATTTTGCAACCTAAGCTGCGCGCGCATACTTGAAGTAGCAAGGTTGAAGTGCCGGAGCCCGCTTGGGCGTCTGGTTTCGGCAGAATTATTTTGGGACTTGTCGCGAACGGTCATACCAAGTCATTGTATTCCGTCACTAATTTTCTTATAAGTTGAGAAATAAATTGTTTTTCTTTATTAAGTCAAAATATCCTAAATTTTATTGCATTTGTTTTCTCTACTTTCCTTGGAATCATAACATAAAGTCTTGAGATAATTTAATTCGAACGTTGCCTTCATTGTGAACGAATCCAAAAATTCTTAAAGAATTTCAAATATTTCTGAGTTTCGCGCCTATAACCCAAATCGCGGGTTATATTTTTTTTCTCTAGCGCCACCTTTTGGTTCTATGCACCACTAAAAAACTGTCACATGTGTTCTTCTTCCCTGCTGGAAGTAAAGGGATATAAATCCAATCTCTTTGAATATTTTTTTTATCTCGGAGATAGAAAGAGATTAAGTTTCTCTATCTTAGTCTATCCCCACTTTATCACTTCAATCACTTTTTATTTCTCCTTCTGTATAAATCTTTTTCTATAACCTTTATTTCATCTCTTTTAATACTTTTAATATCCACACCTATCTCTTTCTACCTCTAATTTCGTCTAAGAATATACTTATCTCTTTTAATAATCTTGCTTCTATCCCAGACTATCCCTTTTTTCATCCCATCAATCTCTTTCTATATTCCCTTTTTATTCAATCTCTTTTAATAACCCATACTTTATCACTTTTTATCCTCTTACTATTCACTTCTTTCCCATTCCATACCTGTTTAATTCTATCACATTTGTATTACAACTATCGCTTTTTACTAGTGCATAATTCAGTTTATTTAAATAATTTCGTTAATTAACAAATAGATAACGCTGGTCCTTCTTTAAAAAAATTTAATTTTTTGCAGACAAATTTATGTTTATTTAAGTAATTTATGCCTATTTTGTTAAAAAATAATTTTAAAGTTTATAATTATCATTGTTATTAACAATTATTTAAAAAAATTGTATTGTCTTTAATTTCAAAAAGAGAATTTTGTTACTGGGATGTAACAGTCCTCCCTCCTTAAAATTGTTCATCGTCCCGATTGAACACTATAATTTTTAAATTTTTGCAAACGTGCAAATTTTTTAAATTTTAAACCCATTCGTTCATTCCATTCATTGATATACTACTGTAATACATTATTGTAAGTTATGACATTCAGAAGTTGGAAGCCAATGCGTTTTCAATAGTAAACATATATCTATATGTGTGATGCGTAGTGTAATTAGAGTAAGTGTTATCAGTGATACTTTCAGAGCAATGACTTCTATCATCGTAAGTATCATCTTAACTTTTTTGTCATATAGTTCTTGGATAGAAACATGGTTCTGTCAACTGTGCTGCACCATAATATTCAAGTGTGTCAACAAATATATGATGCAGCTAGAGAAAACCCTCTGTTTTTACGTCGTTGCAGTGGAGGAGTCGAGGATTTGAAAAATGTTTCATGTATGTTTGTATATATATATATATATATATATATATATATAACAACATTTTTGATGCTGTTTTTTAATTATTTATTTTAATAGCAGTTGGAATTAATTCCTTTATTCTTTTTCACCTACGGAAACACCAGTACCAATGGTGATGGACGAGATGGCTTTATCCCAATTTTCTGAAGGTACGGAGTCTAAGATAGAAGTCAAGGACGAAATCTTGGACGTAGAAATGCCATATTTTTATTAATAATGTAGTGTATTTTATGTAAAAATCATTTAAGTGTCAATGTTTGTAAGTACTTTTAAATAGATTTATATATTTTTCTCAAAAACCCTGTACTTCTCTCTATTTGGATGTCTCAAATTTTAAAACATTTTCTTTTCTCTCATGCATTTTAATTTTTCTTTCTTTTGTCAAAGATTTCCTTTTGTTTTTATATGAATACACATGTATATAGATAGATACATATATAATCATGTATAAGTACTTAATTTTTTGTACAGAGTGATCATTTTAACATATACACTACCGTCCGAAATTGTGCGTTTTTGCTAACATCTCGAGCTATTAAAAAACACACCCGCACAGAAACAGTGATAACACGGTTAAAAATAAAGCTAAATGCTTTTTTTAAATTGCATTCGAAAGCTTATTAAATTTCCAATGAAATTCCACTATTTTAAGTTGTATTGCATAAATAGGAAGCGGGATATCATGTTATGAAGACAAAAAAATAATTCTATTTTTTCAGAATTTCTTACTCTGACTTTGACTCCTGGCACAGTTTAGCAAAGTTTATGAAAAAATTGTTACTTTTACAGACTATTCCTTGTAACCTAAGCTTTAAATAGAGACCAAGACCAGTATAAAATATTTACGGGTTCCCGAGATATTACAAAAAGAGTCGGACCGTGCAAAGCAGAATTTTCAATCATCGATTTCAAACGGCGAATTAGAGAAATCGATGATTGAAAATTCTGCTTTGCACGATCTGACTCTTTTTGTAATATCTCGGGAACCCGTAAATATTTTCTGCTGTTCTTCGTTTCTATTTAATGCTTAGGTTACAAGGAATAGTCTGTAAAAGTAACAATTTTTTTTCATAAACTTTGCTAAACTGTGCCAGGAGTCAAAGACAGAGTAAGAAATTCCGAAAAAATAGAATTATTTTTTTGTCTTTATAACATGATATCTCGCTTCCTATTTATGTAATACAACTTAAAATAAGGGCAGAGGGGGGTGGTATAAAGGCGTAATAATGGAAATGGTGAGGGGCCAAATAAGAAAGGTGTAAAGAGGGG
The DNA here is from genome assembly GCA_032872475.1 of Leptopilina myrica (nomen nudum). Taxonomy (NCBI): domain Eukaryota; kingdom Metazoa; phylum Arthropoda; class Insecta; order Hymenoptera; family Figitidae; genus Leptopilina; species Leptopilina myrica (nomen nudum). The sequence goes on along the minus strand of CM065462.1, from coordinate 11,562,296 downwards.
TGGTAGATAAAATTTATTTTGTTCAAATTGTTAAAGAAAAATTATTGTCAGTAAAATAACTATCATGTGCCACCGAACAGCTGTCATTTACACACTTTACAAAATTTTTTTTTTATTGATTTTTGAATAGCAAATGAGTCTCATTCTTTGTATTTTCCTAAAAAATTAAATTTCCTAAATCGTAAAATGATTTTGTTTTTTTGTTTTCGAGAAAAGGTCGTTGCAGATTAATCTGTATTTAAAGGCCTGTTCCAGAAAAACTGTTCATATTTAACTTTCTAAAAATATAGTTTTCTAAATAATTACAGGAAACAAAATATTCATCATGTGTATTTATTTTAAAAAATGAATTACCTAAATTTATAATGTCATAATATCTTATATTTTCCAAGAAATGGTCGCTGCAAATTTTTAACAATTTTAGATCTACATTGTCGGTAAGTGGGATCCCCTTAAAAGTCTGTATTATTTTAGATTGAAACTTATTGTTTAATCATATTTTCCCAAATTATATACTAAGTAACATTTATGTACAGTATTAGAACAAAATATTAATATGTCAATTAATTGTATGAGTTTAAAAGTGAAAAAATTATTGAACTTCATTTGATAGCTGAAAGACGTATGTTTACAAACTTTTTTCACTATCCCATTAATGTGCTACGACTGTAAGAAAAGATATGAAGGTTTGATTGAATGATGACACTTTTTAAGAAAATTTAATTAAACGTCTTCTTATGAAAATACCTAGTGCGGCGTAGAATAAAAATAAAAGTTCAATAAGTTTCTACATAGACAATAAAAAATCGAACATTCTAAGACCTTTTTCGTTAGTGTGCCTATAATTGTATTCCTGTAGAAACAACTTAAAGACGTTAATACAATTCTTGATTTTATTTAAATTTATACATTTTTGAAAGGGATAACTACAATTTTACTTTAAACAAGTTTATGTATAGTGTGATTGAAGCATTGCCTTACAGATATTCAAAAAACAGTATGCCGCTAAAGGATTTTGAAAACTATCAATTTTATTTAGTTAAGAATATGCTTAAAATTTCAGAAGTTGAATTCTTAAAAATCAAAAACTTCAATTACTCATTTTAAATTCAAATTTAATCTTTAAATTCATAATCAGCGACCCCAAAAACCTCCGAGTAACGAATTTCAATCAAATCCAACTATTTTAATTTGTCATTCGTCATAATGGAGCAGCCATTTTGAATTTTAAAAACCGACTTCAGGTTGTCCAGCGGCGACCCTAAAATCTTCCGAGTTAAAAGTTTCAACTGATTTTATTAACGGGAAGGTCTTACATATTTTTGGTTCACTTTATAATATTTCAGTTCCAGAAGAGGTTAATAAAATAAGTGTTAAACATTTGGGGCATGAATTAAAAATGAATCACGCAAAAGAATTTGTGGTGTTAAAACATTCTATACACGTTTGTAAAGTGACATCTATGAGCATACAAATTAATTAAAAAAAATTTTTTCTTAAAAGTCAAAAGTTTCTTGGATTTGCCCATATACCACAAAGTTCCACCCTCTTGTCTGGAGACTGGATGTCGGTTATTTCTTTGAAAGCCAAGAAATTCCGAATTAACAGCACAAGACCACCTCCCTGGGAGTAAATCCTGTCCTTTCGAAAAGTTATAAAACTCGGAAATTGTATATCTCTGTCATTAGTTAACCATGATTAAACACAAAAGAAAATGTCACCATCAGTAAGAAGAGATTGTATATCACTTAAACGATGCACAACACTTCTAGCGTCCAAAAAAAAACAATTCTTAATTAATTATATTTTTCCTTAAAAAACTATTTTAGTTTTAAAAATGAATTTTTATTTATTATTCCTTCACAGTTTTCTTGAAAGTATCAAGTTGATACTAAAGTGGATCAAATTGATGCCAAAATTCTGGATCAATTTTTTATTTGATCCACATTTTTGGTATCAATTCGTTGCCATTTGATACTTTTAAGTTATCAGTGTTTTTTTATAAATAAAAACGTTAAAATTAATTATGTGTTGAAGTTATCGATCACTCCGAGTCAAGTAAATGGAAAAAATTAAAACAATTCCTTTAACGTTTTCAACAGCAAAGCTGCCCTCTTCAGAAACTATAATTTATTTATTAAATAAATTTAGACAATTAGTTCATTACAATATTAAATATTAAAATAAAATAACATTAATCAAATTATTACCGTAAAAATTGCGAAAAAAATTAAATTATATATACATATTTAAAAGAAAGAAATGAATGGAGGAAACATGCTCATCACATCGTATACGATTAGACACTAATTCATATTATAAGTTTTCAGAAGATACAAACGTGGATCGATAAAGATGAGGTGAATAACCCATCAGTAAACAGAAAACGAAAACAAAAAATCGAAACCAAGAGAACTGTCAAGGTAACTCAGACAAGAAAATAAAATAAAATAATCAAAGGAATTTCTTTTCTTCTAAAAAATAAATGTAATGATTATTAAGATCTTGTGTATCATCTTTTTTATTAACTGAATTATTTTGCAAATTAATATGAATCATCTCAGAAATTAGTCGTTTTTTATAATTAGATTCTCTGTCAAGTATTAAAAAATTATCCCAGTCAAATGAATGGTTAAATGAATTGCTATGATTTGTAATAACTCCTGTTTTAGAATTTTTGTGTTCATTAATACGAACACCTACCATTCTTTTAGATTGACCAACGTAAGAAGCAGAACAATTTTTACACCTTATTTTGTAAACAGTGTTGACATTATCAGATTTTCTGTTTCCATCTTTAGCCTTGATGATCAAATTATGGCTCATTTTATTATTCTTTTTAGGAATCGTTAGAATATTGAAATTTTTAAGGAAAGTAGATGTCCTTTCATATAATCCAGGAACATAGGGAAGAAAAACCTTGGGGAACATTCTATACAAATTACCACTTTTTTATTTAAAGAATTCTGTTCAATAGAACAAATGCGATGTTTTACATATTTATTTATAAATTCAAAAGGATAATTATTCTTTTTTAACGTATCTATAACAAATTCAATATTTTTAGAATGAAATTTTTTATGAGAGAGTTTAATAGCTCTATCAACAAAGTTATAAACTATTGCAACCTTTTGAGTAAAAGGATGTTTAGAATAATAATTAATGGTACGTCCAGAAAATGTGGGCTTCTTGTACCAATCTGTAACAATTCTACCATTCTCATTGATGAGAAGCACATCAAGGAAACTAAAAGAACTATTACTCTGTGTCTCAAAAGTAAACTGCAATCTCTCATCATAACTATTAAAAATATCAACAATTTCATCGATTTTATTCTTTGGGATGCAAGTAATAATATCATCTACATAATAAAATAATGTAAATAAATAATAATGAATCATTATTATTTTATTAAAAACGTTAAAAGTTAGTATCTTCCAAAGCTGAATAATCACTACTAAAAACATCCTTGTGGGTATTAACGGCCTAACTGCAGAAATCATTTGAATAAATAGAGGGATATCCTGTATATATTTATATACCAACTTTAAAACGTCCGGGTTTTCATAAGATAAAAATAAAAAATGGAGGTCTTTCTCACTTTTTTACCACTTTCTACTAAGTTTAACACTTTATTTTTATTCGAATCATCAAGCTCACACTCCATAAAACTTTAAGGAGAAAGTTTTTTTCCTCATTGTAGGAGAAGGTTGGGCAAAGACACGTTCCTTTACACTCTTAATTTGAATTAGTCAAAAGTGACTGATTCAATTAGTTCAGACCCACTTACTAGCGGACCAGTGCATTTGACTGGTTTATACCTATCTACTACTGTTATCGATTGAATCGGTCAAAAATACTGAAGAAATCAGTTGTTTTGAATAATACAAACTGTTGAATCTATTGTTTCATTCAATTGTTTGTATTATAAAAATCAATGACTTTTATTGAAATTTCAATAATTTTTGTCATTTAAATCAGTAATCTTGACTGTTGCAAATAATAATTGTTATTGATAAAACTAATAAAATCTATTGTTTGAATGCTTTGTTTTCACTGATAACATTAGTAAGGATTAATGAAAAAAGCAGTTCTTGTGAAAGATAGAAATTGTAGATTCGATTTATTTAATAAGTTATTATAACTATTTAAATAATTCATTTTCATCATAATATCAATTATTTTCACTGTTTAAAATTAGTTATTGTGACTAAAGAAAATAATGATTTTTATTGATAAAATAATAAACTTTAAGTTTAAATGAATCATTTTCATTATACAGATCAATAATTTATATTGATGAAAGTAATCATTTTTATAATGCGTTATTTTCATCAAATTTAAGAATACATTTTAATAATAAAATTAGGAAGTTTTACTGATTTGTAAATTTAATAAATGAATCAATCAATTGTTTTTACTGCACTAAAAATTTATTTTTATTAATAATAGAAGCATAGGTAAGGAAAATTATTACTGTAACAAAAGTTATTAAATAAAAAAAAGTATTGTAAATATATATATATATATATATATATATAAATTTGTATTGCTTAAAATAATTATTGTGATTGAAGTAATTAATTATTATTATTGATAAAATAGCAAATTTCATTGTTCAAAAAATGAATTATTTTGATTAACTTTTAATAATATTACATTTATTTAAGGACAAATTTATTTAAATCTTTAATAATTTTAATATAAGGTGTGCAAGATTAAGAGTGTTCAATGGTCTCTGAAATTTTTAGGTTATGTTCGACAAACAGTTATCACCCAATAAATACGGCACTGCCTGCTTTAAATGACGTGAAATTGGTAAACAATCATTTTTAAACGAGTTTTTCTCTGCACACAAACAATTTTTGCAAAATCTGAATCCGAACCAACCTCACAAATCTTCTTAATTACCTAAATCCGAAATATTTTTTTAATTCATGCAGAAACGCGGTTGTAAAATGGGAAAGGCAAGAGTAATGTAATGCGAATCATTTTGACAGCTGAGCCTTTACTGCATGCTTCTGCCCTCTAATGGCAAATGGCTCTAACACACGTCTTGTCGCCTGTCATTACATTATTTTTGAGTTTCCCATTTTGCAATCGCGTTTCTGCATGAATTAAAAAAATATTTCGGATTTAGGTAATTAAGAAGATTTATGTCGATAGTTCGGATTCAGATTTTGCAAAAATTGTTTGTTAGTCCAGTCGCCCTGTGAAAAAAGTAGTCATTTTTTGCCAAAATTGATACCTGAAGTCTGATTGTGGATTCATATAGTGTGGGGTGGTTGTATGAATATGTATATGTTTCCCACTCGAGATTTCTCATGCTGCGCGTTATAAACAATTTTGAAGGTGCCGAAAAACAGTTTTTTGATGACCGTTCTTTCCCATCAAATTATAGGGGAAAAAGTTGTGAATAAAAGTTATAGAGCTCGAAAATACCTTTAAAATGATGGGTCATATGTTAAAATTGGTCCATTTGTTTACTTGCAAATGAATTTAAACCACTAAAAATGGCACTTTCTTATTTGTTTAATAACATGAACAAAAGTTAACAAATTCTTTCTATATTCTACAAAAATATACCTGTCAAGACCCTTAAGATATGTGCCAAATTTGAATCCGATTCGATAAATTGTTTATCAGAAATTCCATTTGTTAACTAAAAACATGGTTTTTTAAAATGGAATTTCTACATTTTTGGCCGGATGAAAATCAATTTTTTTTGTTGGGTTCTCTTCATAAAATGCCAATCTATCAATCACAATTTGTAACAAATTGAATTTCTACAAAAAAACTAGTTTTTGGGGGGGAAAAATTTTTGGCTTATAAACAAATGAACACTACATCAACCATTTTTACTTTAACAATTTGGCATAAACGCCATTTGATTACTTATTCTTTTCTGCAAATTTTGCAAAAAAAAATTTTGATCTAGGTCAAAAGGGGGGGGGGGGGAGATAATTTTTTTTTCAAAAAATTCCTGAGCCTTTAATTATTAATATTTTTTATTTTTTTTATTATATTTGTTTAGTTGATTAGTCATACTAATTATAAAAAAATCAATCTAAACATCTATGCACTTCTTGTTCGTAAAAATATTTTTCAAAAGTATGCAACGTTCGAATGCAACGTTTGAGCAGCCTAGATGCTCTAGGATGCATAGTGGGGGACATCATCAGTCGCTCGCGCTAAAGTTGAATTCAAACTTTCAAATTCGTAAAAGTTGTCATAACATTCAAACAAATTGATGAATTTTGGTCATTTTTTTTTAAACTGGGCTAAAATTTTCTCAGGAATTCAAATTTTTTATTTGTTTTTTGAAAAATTTATAAATAATGTCAAAATATTAATAATTAAAAAAATTTTTTTTTTGTTTCCTTTTTTTAATTCATTTTTTTCAAATTTTTTATTTTCAACTTCTTAAATTGGTGTTGCTTTTAATTTTGCAAAATTATAAATTAATTTCGTCGATATAATTCTTAAATATTTTTCTAAAATATCTAACATTAATCACTTGGAATTGAATACAGTTTAATCACTTCACAATTCCTTCACAATCACTTCAGAATATTACTATCAATATATATTGAACACTTTTGAATAATCAGGATGAAAAGAAGAAACATCAGTAATTAGTCAATCACTAAAACTTAACATATTTTTCTCATTCGCGGCTTCAGTTTTTATCTTGCCGAAGCTAAAGAGCAACTGACGCTTGAAAGCATCTTAAAAGACTTTTGAAAGAAAATTCCTTAGAAAATTTATGAAATTTTCGTATATTTTCATCTTATACTTCAATACAAAAAAATTTCACAAACTTCCTACCTAAATAAATTCATAAAAAAGTGTCCCGAAAACTCATATAATCTTATTGTAACGAGAAACCTATAGTTTGCCATTCTGAGACAAACCAGATGTGTCAAACAATTTTAAAGGAAGGAAATCTTTCAAACATTATATTTTTGTATAGTATAGTAAATAATATAAACTACAAATATTTTACAAAACATAACTTTTAAAGCAATGTATTTTATAAATAAAAATAAATAGTTGCTTATATTTTTTTTAAAAAAAGAAATTTTCGATATTTAATAAACAATGTATTTGTTAAAAAATCATAATAATATTGAATTTAATGTAAAAATTATCAACAAATATATATTTAAAAAAATAATGTTATTTTGTCTATATTATAGATGAACTTTTTATTTCTATATTAAAAAAAAATAGCAGATATATTTCTTAAAATGACTGATCTAAGTCAGTTAAAATAATCGACAGACAAATCAGTTAAATCAAATTACCAGTTAATATGATTATTGTGCCAATGAAAATTAATGACTTGTCAGTGAAAATGTGCGTGACTGATTGAATCAATCAAATTCTGACTGATTCAAACTAAGAGTGTATTAACTTCTGCTTAACATCTGTAGGTTTACCCTGAACTTCTTCTAGAACTTCATCAGACACTTTAGCATCTTTACAATTAATACTTAGCAACATAACCCTCTTGTTTACACATAAAACATGACATTTGATTAGAAGAGGGAAAAATAAAATAAGGAGTATCTTCATATTCTACCTTTATTACTTCAGAAAGTTTTAAAACATCTTCTGGTTTAAGAAATACTTGACTTCGAAAACTAAAAATGTGAGAATAACCTGGTTTATTTATTCCCGCTCTAATAAACGATATTTGTTACAATGCTGGTACATTCAACTTTAAAAGTTCATTCATAATAACAGAATGTGGAATTATCGGGCAGTCATTAGATAAAATTATTTTCTTATTTTTAGCAATGAGAGGTCAAATTTCCAATTTAGTAGATTGAATGTTTACCTTCGTTGGCTTGTTAATGAGTTTATCAGATGTTTCTTTACTGTTCAGATATAAACAAACACGACCGTGTGATATTCTTGAAACAAACATTATATTCTTAGGATCTATTAAATTTCCAATAGCAATAGTGTATTCCTGTATCGAAGATCTTTCAAGTGCATCCAGGACAATTGCATGCTCCTTTGTGGGGGCTCCTTTGTGCGTGTAGATTGGACTGCTTGGGAAAAAGATACCGTTTGCATTAAGTTTTGTTGATTTAATGTCTTATTGTCAATTAAAAATTGACAAGTGCTTGGATAAAAGCACCAAAAGATTTGTAAAAGTCACTCTACTTGAAACTCAGATAACACAAATAAATAATGGAAATTTTTGTCTATTAATAGACACAATCACAAAACAGTTACATTCGCTTAAATCATTAATTTAAGGTTGTTTGCATATGACAGGTAGTTATGTTAAATATACTATTGTCTATGTTATGTCAATAAATATGAGTCTGAATTAATGTTTGGTTTTTTTAAATAATTTATTGTACCTTACTACTTATATGATAATTTCGTTTTATTTGAGCAAATATATTTCGTAATATTGTCGTTTCTATAATACTACTTAAAATTTGACTGACATTTTACACGATTTAAATAAACAAAAGATAAGATTAATGAAAATTTCTTAAAAAAGAGAAAAAATTACAAAATTTGTTATAAGTGAAATCTGATTTCATTGCAGTTTAAAGAAAATGTTTCCGTTGGAATGATGAAAAAAAATTCACATTTCAATGAGTAAAAGAGAGAAAATGTCACTTTCTAATAATATTTGTGAAAAAAATCTATTTTACAAACACTACATTTAAAAATTTTTTAAATAACAAAAATTATCATTAAAAGAATAATAATTTTTACGATTTTAAATATTGTAATAGTATAAATATTTTATTTATTTACGTTTAAGTTATTTTTATAAATAAATATTTTTAATAAACAAAAATTTGTATGTATTCAATTTCATTTTTAAAAAAATTTCGTATGGAGAATTGAATTAATTAAAATAATTTTCAAAAAAAAATTTAAATGACCAAAAAAGCAACAAACAAATTTTGTTAATTAATATTTAATGGAAAGAAAACCTTCGATAATATCGGAAAATTTTTTTTCTAAATGTGAAAATTTCTAAAGAACAGAAAAAATTTTCATTTTCAAGAACATAATTGAAAGTAAAATAAAAATACAAAAAGTATTGTTATAGAAAATGACAGAAAAGGATAATGCCGGATTTTTGAAACAATACATTGTTGCAATAGTGGGTGAGAAACATTTTATTTAAACGAACAGATTTTCCTTTCGTTCATAGAAAATAAATTATTTTCCAAAATATTTCTTTAATGTGTAAAGTAAATTTATATTTTGAGTGCGAAAAATGATTCTTATTTTAACAATTTGCAAAAGAATTCATTTTTCACACAGAAAATTGATTTTTGCACTAAAACTTACTTCTCGCGTTAAGCAATAAATATTTAACACGCTGTTTAAAAAAGTATTACTTTACGCACAGTTTTTAGTGTGTAAAATTCAACTATATGACCTCGTCTATTTCAAAAAGAAAAAAAGAGTATCCTGGGTTATAATGGGTGAAATGCCCCTGTCTCTAGATTTTTGAATTAACCCCGTTAATGGGTATTTTAGGATACGAAAATAAGGTAAATAAGGTATGACATCGATATGACTGTTTCTATCAGAAGAGGAGAACTAAACAAAGTCTCTATAATATACGTTGTTACGATATTTACGAACATTATTGTTTATAAAATAATTACACAGGCACACAAAAAAAAGTCGTGACCCAAAGGATACAACCCCCTACCCCGATGTTTTTGGGGTCGCTGAATCCGAAAAAGTCGTTTAAAAACAAATAATTCCCTCCCTTAACTCCTTACAACGCCTTAATACCTCCTGGGAGAAGGTTTGAATTTTAATTCTGACGAAAAGGTGGAAAGGGGTTTGAATTTCAATTTTTACGAAATGTCGTCCCATACATAGAAAAAAAATTATTTGATTCAAACAAATTTGGTTTAAATCAGACTTAAAATATTTTTGCTATGAAGTCAAATAAATTTAAGTTTAATTATTAACATTATTTTTGTGTTTCATTTAACTATAATGTTTTCTTAGTGCATGATTACACAAATACACACCTATAAAATCGAAAAGATATTTATTTTACTACACTTAGCGCAACCCAGAAACAACGGCGTGGACGTGGTATTTTTTTTGGTTTGAGCACCCCAAAAAACATAGGATTAGGTACAATACTCGACTTTTCGTAAAAATTGTAATTCCAACCCCCTCCCATGGAGTATTGAGGGGGTTGAAGGGGATTCAGGGAGAGAAGGATTTATTTTTTTCGTGTTTTTCGGTTTTAGCGACAAAAAAACATAGAATTAGATACCATACTCGACCTTTCGTCAAAATTAAAATTCAAACCCCCTCCAAGAGATATTAAGGCGTTGTAAGGAGTTAAGGAAGGGAAATATTTGTTTTTAGGCGACTTTTTCGGATTCAGCGCCACAAAAAACATAGGAATAGACACCCTACTCAACTTTTCGTCAAAATTAAATGCCAACCCCCTCCAGGAGGTATTAAGGGGGTTTTAAGGGGTTAAGTAAGGGAAGTATTTGTTTTTAGATTACTTTTTCGGATTCAGTAACCCAAGCAACATAGGAATAGACACTCTACTCAACTTTTCGTGAAAATTAAAATTTCAACCCCCTCCTAGGAGGTATTAAGGGGGTTTTAAGGGGTTAAGTGAGGGAAGTATTTATTTTTGGGTGACTTTTTCGGATTCAGCGACCCAAAAAACATAGGAATAGACATCCTACTCGATTTTTTCTTATATCTGAAATTGCCACCACGGTGACTGGGTGGGAGGGGGTGGTAGCGTGAAAATGGGCAAGCACAAAAATTTGTCATGGTCATATTCGGTTTCAGCGACCCCAAAAACATAGGGGTAGGGGGTTGTGTCCTTTGGGTCACGACTTTTTTTTGTGTGCCTGTGTTATTTAATGTTTGGAAACTGTTTTACTTTTTTCGAAAGTATAATGTTAGATATATCTTAAAAGACTTTAAAATCAGGGGTATCACAGGAAATTGTTTACAAAGTTGATGATAGTTTTTCAGAATTCAAAATCACAGATAAAATATAGTGGACGAAATATTAATAAAAAATTTGAAATTGAGTACATTTTGACATAAATTATTTATTTACAGTCCGTACAGTCTATAATGAAAATACTTTAAGAGTATATATTAAATTTTTTATATTTATAAACTATTACCCGTGCAGAAATTGACCTACTTGACGCATAAACCTGACCAGGGCCAGACGTGGCAACCCTGGTCATGCCCACATCAGGTAAATCTTAGGGATCAGATCAGGGCCACGTAGGATTTAAATTTATATCTTTCGAAGATAAAAATGCATGAAATAAATATTTCGATTTATATTTATATAAATAAATGGAATAAATTCTTATAATTTATCTAACACAGATCGATAACGACCATTTTTAATGAAAAAACCTCATTCCTGATTCTCAAAATTATGATTCACTATTTTAAAAACATTTCTCTACATTAAGGGCATTTGAATTACTATGACGTCACAATGTGTGCAAAGCATGAGTTTTAAAATTGTTGCGTCATAATGGTTCAAATACCCTTAATTATGTAATTTATTATTAAGTATTTCAATTATTTATTTGCACTGTAAAAAATTTAGGGAGTTAACGGACTCGGGAGTTAAATTTTTCGAGTTAAAAATCAACTCCGAAAGAGAGTTAATTTCTGAAAATATGAAGTATATTTTATTAAAATTGGACTATTTTTACCATCAAAATAAAATAAAAAATTGTTAGAGTAATAATAAATTTAATTACATGAATTAATGTAAATACCCTTGCAGAAATACTTTTTCCTGTTCAGGGTTGTATAAATGAGAAAAAGTGTAGTCAGAATCAATCATACCAATTGTTAGATGTCAAAAAACACCACAACTGAAAAAATGGCATTTTATGAAAGTTTTATGCTTTAAAACTTATTATTCTTAATTTTTTTCATTCCACCAGTTATAACCGGTTATGTAAATAGAAAAGCTAATAATTTTCTAGAAAATATTTTCCTTATACACTTAACGAACTGCAAAATTGGTCCTAAAAAGCCAAATATGGTAAAAACACTTAAAAGTTTTTAAAAAATCAGTTTTTGAGGGTCTCGCACATCAAGAAAAAATTCATGAAGATAGTTTTTTCATCCTCTTTTGATTGGAAATAAGCATTTTGAAAAAAAAAATTTTTGACCCAAAAAAATCAAAATTAAAAATAAATTTCAATTTTTGAGGAAGATGGATACGATTTTTTTTTTTAACGAAAGCTGAGGTTTTTTCCTAAAAGGACATATAAATGATAAAGTGGGACTAGAATGTTTAAATATTGAAAAAAAGAATTTTCTCCAAAACGGAGCTAAAAACCGGGTTTAGAGAGCTCCGGCGAGTAGAAAACTCTTTTTTTCAATGTTTAAACATTCTAGTCCCACTTTATCATTTATATGTCCTTTTAGGAAAAAAACTCAGCTTTCGTTAAAAAAAAATCGTATCCATCTCCCTCAAAAATTGAAATTTATTTTTAATTTTGATTTTTTTGGGTCAAAAAATTTTTTTTCAAAATGCTTATTTCCAATCGAAAGAGCATGAAAAAACCTTTCCAAAATGTACTTTGTCAAATTTGTATATTTAATTGTTTAAGAGTAAAAAATTATTGAAATAAACATTACACAAAAAGACCCCTTGATCACTTGACGTGGAATCGCTCCTAGGGTAGAGTGGGTTAAATAAGCCACTTTTTTACTTTTGGTATTATAAAATCGAAATTTGAACTTCTTTTTTCAAATTTCAAATTGTTACTGAAAGTTTGGTTATTAAGCTTCAAAATCCTTGTAGAACATTTTTTTGTATTCCGTGAAAGGACAAAGTTATAAGAGTTTTACGAAAGTTCTGCATATGGCTTTTTGCACCACTTGGTGGGGTGAAAAAGCCATTTGGTAATTTTGTCAAAATATTTTGTTATCAAATTTTTTAATATTATATTTTTCTTTTATCTGTATAACAAATAAATAATTTAGAAAAGTTTTTAGCTTCCAAAATTGTATTTTATGTTAAGTTTACCTGCTTTCAATTCACAGTCATCGAAACAAATCGAAACAAGCAGTTAAAAAATACAAATTACAATAACAACTATAATACTATCGATACGACAGCCAAACTAGAATCAAAAGTTGAGTTTTACTTAATTAAACTTATATTTCAAACGGCTGATAAAATAGTTCAATAGTTTCAAAACAAAAGCCAAATGGCTTTTTTAACCCACTCTACCCTACCCTCTAAAAAATGATAAAAAAATTCGTTTTGTCCAAGTCAAAAAATTTATTAAAAAATTATTTTTAATCTTTTGTAATTTTTTTAAGGAACCAAAATAGAGTGTAGGTTGTCCAAAAAAATTGGTTCAAAGTATATCTCAGACACTAGCTTTATGAATTTTGTCAGAATTTTCCATCAATTCGTAAACCAGAAAAAAAAATTTTCAAAAATTGCATTTTTCGACCCAAACCAAGGGGAGCTTTTTCCCATATGGACCTTATTTTACCTTATTTTTGTACCCTAAAATACCCATTAACAGGTTTAATTCAAAAATCTAAAGACAAGGGCATTTCACCCAATATGACCCAGGATAGTCTTTAAAATTTTTTTTAAATTGTTAAAATAGAAAAAATGTTTACTATATATTTTTCTAATTTTTCAGCTTCAATCACGTCAGCCGGTTATGGTTCAATAAATTCCTGGACATCGCCTGCACTACCATTTTTAAAATCAGGCAAATCAAATTTATCTCTAAACAATGAAGAAATTACATGGATTGCTCCATTACTACCAATTGGAATAATTATTGGAAATCTATTAAATCCAATTTTCATCGATCGTCTCGGTCGCAAATGGACTCTACTATTATTCGCTCTACCACAAATATCGTCATGGCTTCTAATTTTACTAGCAAAAGACACAAAGACAATATGCTATGGACGTATTTTAGGTGGAATTGGTTATGGCGGTGGAATTTGTGCGACAATTGTTTACCTCTCCGAAATCGGAACAAGTAAAAATCGTGGTATTTTTTTAACCCTCATTAAAGTCTCTTCGAGTTTTGGAATTTTCTTTACCATTTTCTTAGGTGCAATCTCATCCTACTCTAATATGAATATATGTCTTCTTTTGATGTCAATTTTATTTGTCATTCTATTTCTATTTATGCCCGATTCATCGTATTTTTATAAAAAAAATCATCGCCACAGTGAAGAAAAGAAAATGATTCATTATTCATTACTTCAAGTTAACGATGAAGCCAAAGGAAAACAATTTCAAACTGGAGCGACGAATTTTATGATTTCAAGTGAAAAACATTTGTCTCGGGGGAAGAAAAATTGTTTTCTAGGGGGTAAATTAAGAGAAGACTATCAAGTAATTTATAAAGAAAATTTAGAAGATATTAAGGAGAAATTTAAAAGTGAAGAATATAAAAAAATTGTTAAAGAAGATAACAAAAAAAGAGATAATCAAAATTTTGAAAAAAAAGATGACAAAGAATTTTTAAAAAACGAAGATTATAAAAAAATTACTAAAATAGAAGGTTACGAATTTTACGAAAAAGAAGGCAACGAAAGAATATTCAAAGAAGAAGAAGAAGAAGAAGAAAAAGAAGCCAATAAAAAATTTAATAAAATAGAAGATGATAAAGTTTTCAAAAAAGAAAATATCGAAGGAACATCAAAAGAAAGTTGTTTAAGTTGTTTGAGTTTAAAAGAAGAAAACTACCAAAAATGTTCTAAAAAAGAAGACAACAAATTTTATAAAAAAGAAGAATATAAAAAATTGATCCAAAAACAAGAATGTCAATCAAAAGAAGTTTCTAAAAAAACTACTAAAAAAGAAGATAATGAGGAACATTTCAAGAAAGAAGATTATCAAAATTCTTACAAAAAAGAAGATAACAAAAGATTAAAAAAAAAAAATGAATATCCAAAAAATTCAAAAAAAAATGATAACGGGAGCTCGTCAAAAAAAGAAGATGTTGAAATATTTTTCAAAAAAGAAGATTACAAAAGAATTCATAAAAAAGAAGAGAATGACGAAAATGCAAAAAAAGAAGAAAATAACGAAAAAATACAAAAACTAGAAGACTTTCAAAAAACAGGTCTCATAGAAAATAACAAATTTTTCAAAAATAAAAATTATTATAAAAAAGTAGACACTAAAGTAGGAAAAGAAGATAACAATGAATTGAAAAAAGCGGATAATGAAAAATATCAAAAAATAGAAGATATTGAGGAATTCTTCAATAAAGAAGATAATAGAAAGTTATGCAAAAAAGATGATAACAAAAAAATTTCTAGAAAAGAAGAAAATCAAAACTTTACCGAAAATGAAGAAAATTACGAAAATGTAAAAAAAGATGAAAATAAATTTTCCAAAATTGAAGAAAATGATAGTGAATTGAAAGTAGAAGACAATAAAAAATTGGGAATAAGAAAAGAAATAAATGAGAGATTTTCCAAGAGAGATAAAAATAAATTTTATATAAACAAAAACAATAAAAAGTCGTTTACAAACGAAAATTATGAATCGAAAAAATTAAATATAAAATCGACAGAAAAAGAAAGCACATTTCATAAAAAAAAAGAAATGAAAATTTATCAAGACAAAAGTAGTCACGAAAAAAATATGACATATAAATCAAAATATGTTTTTTCATTGAAAAATTCAGAAAACAGTAAGAAATGGAAAAATTCCAATTTTTGGCAATTATTATCAATTCGCAGTAATTTACGTGGTCTATTTATAATTTTCACAATAACAACACTCGATTGCTTGTCGGGACATCCGGTCTTAATATATTTTTCCCAACAAATGTTAACATACGACGGTTCATTATTGTCTGCAAATATTGGTGCATTAATATTTGTAACAATTAAATTTCTTGCCTCAATGATAGCGACTCAAATAATTGAAAGATTTAAACGTAAAACAATTCTTCTCGTCACTGGAATTTTAACAGCAATAATGCAGGGAATTTTGGCAATATTTTTCTATTTAAAAATTAATGGTCAATTAAATATTTCCTTAATTTTTGGATTATTGCCATATCTTGCATTTTTAATATTCGAAATGGCAAGTACAATTGGAGCGAGTAATTTATATTATATTTATCAGGGTGAATTTTTTCCAAATAACGTGAAGGGATTGGCAGTGACAGTGGCAAAAATTTATCATATGTTTGTAATATTTTTGACAATTTTAGTTTATCAATTTTTAGTTCAGAACTTTTTCAATTATGTGATATTTGCTATTTTTTGTATATGTTGTGTCATTTTTTCTTGTCTTTGTCTCTATATTATTCCTGAAACAAAGAGCAAAAGTCTTGAGGAAATACAAATTATTTTAAGACGAAGAAAGGTTTATATTTGAATTAATTTATATAATATATGGTAATAATAATTTTTAGAAAAATATTTTCTCAAAAATAATATTCTTTTCAAAATCAGTATTTTTTCTGAAACAAATATTTTTCGAAAAAGTTTCTAAAAAAATATTTTCTTCCAAAAATTTTTCATATTTTTTCTAAAAAATATTTTTCGAAGCAATTCGTTTTTCTATATGGAAAAATGATTTTTATGAAAATATTCTTTTTCAAATGTTTGTAAATTTTTTATTATTTCACGATAATATTTATTAAGCAATTGTTTTGTATTAAAATAATATGTACAATAATTTTTTTAAATAATTACTTTTTTCTATAAAATTAAAATAAAAAATTTATAAAAAATAATTTTTGATAAAATGTTTTCTCAAACAAATTTTTCTTTCTTCTTTTGAAAATCAATTTTTCCACGAAAGAATAATCTGAAGATTTGTACACTACCGTCCGAAATTGTGCGAACGCTAACATCTCGAGCTATTAAAAAACACACCCGCACAGAAACAGTGATAACTCGGTTAAAAATGAAGCTAGATGCTTTTTTTAAATTGCATTGGAAAGCTTCTTAAATTTCCAATGAAATGCTACTGTGTTAAGTTGTATTGCATAAATAGGAAGCGAGATATCATGTTATAACGACAAAAAAATAATTATATTTTTTTCGGAATTTCTTACTCTGACTTGGACTCCTGGCACAGTTTAGCAAAGTTTATGAAAAAAATTGTTACTTTTACAGACAATTCCTTGTAACCTAAGCTTTAAATAGAGACCAAGAACAGCAAAAAATATTTACGGGTTCGCGAGATGTTAAAAAAAGAGTCGGACCGTGCAAAGCAGAATTTTCAATCATCGATTTCTCTAATTCGCCGTTGAGTCAATTACTTGTCTATGAAAAAAAGTGTCGAAAATTAATTTTACCAAGTACATTCTTACTGGGATCCACTTTTTAAATATCGATATATAATAAATTAAATTAAAAAATGGATCTCAGTAAGAATGTACTTGGTAAAATTAATTTTCGACACTTTTTTCACAGACAAGTAATTGACTCAACGGCGAATTAGAGAAATCGATGATTGAAAATTCTGCTTTGCACGGTCCTACTATTTTTGTAATATCTCGGGAACCCGTAAATATTTTTTGCTATTCTTGGTCTCTATTTAAAGCTTTGGTTACAAGGAATTGTCTGTAAAAGTAACAATTTTTTTCATAAACTTTGCTAAACTGTGCCAGGAGTCCAAGTCAGAGTAAGAAATTCCGAAAAAAATATAATTATTTTTTTGTCGTTATAACATGATATCTCGCTTCCTATTTATGCAATACAACTTAACACAGTAGCATTTCATTGGAAATTTAAGAAGCTTTCCAATGCAATTTAAAAAAAGCATGTAGCTTCATTTTTAACCGAGTTATCACTGTTTCTGTGCGGGTGTGTTTTTTAATAGCTCGAGATGTTAGCGTTCGCACAATTTCGGACGGTAGTGTATATCATTTTAGAATAACGAAAAAAAAATTTTAATGAAAAAAAGTAATGCAAAAAAATTTATAATAAGGGAATATTTGCTCGAGAAATGTACAAGAAAAATCATAAAACGAAGTTTTAATAATTTGCACAGATAAGATTTTGAGAACAAAGTCTCATAAAGTATTCGCAAAAATTATCATGTTCATTTTACACAAATTTTCTACGAACTAAATCTGTGACGTCATACAGGTTCAAAGGCCCTTAAAATAATTGTTAATATTATTTGTTATTATGATTATTTTATTAATACTAGAACTAATTTTTGCGCGCCACACGCGCCTATTTTGTGCTTTTCAAATTTAACTACTATTGTGAATGAAATAGTCTATATCATCTATTACAACCATTGTGATGATTAAATATTTTAAAATATCCGAATTTTCTTTACCTGTTTCTTATTTTATATTTCAGTATTTAATAACATATAATACCTGACAATTTCAAAAAGTCTGTTCTTACTACTAACTTTAATTATTATATATGAGGATTTCCACCTGCGATTTACCTATGACCTATAAAATTCGGTAAACATATTTCTTCTCAATAATTTAAAAAAAACATGAAATACGTGTTTTTTATTTTTGTTCAATTGCAATATAAATATGAAAGAACAAAATTTTTTGATGGAGAGAAACCAAAGTTAACTAATTTTAACTAATATTGTTTAGCTGAATTATTTTATGATTTACTATTTAATCTGGAGGTCATATTATATTAATTGATATAACATAATTAATTTGTTAACTTTAAGTTTAAAAAAAATATAAACAGTTGAATATTTTTAGGTTTGCATGTAGTGATATTTTAAGAAATTATTCCCCTTTAATTTAAAATATAAAATATTCAAATTATTTAAAAATTATAGGCTGTAGACAATTTTGAATAATAAATTGTGAAAAAATCCCACATTGAGGCGTGGCGTAGAAAGCGAGCATTTTGCACATAATTTTTCAAAATTTTGTAAAACCCATTAAACGCATCGGTTAACTGTAGGCTTTTTGGAAAATCTCTATATTGTAAGGTATAAATAGAGTCTAAAATGTCACCATAAACATAATTTTTTATATACATATAACTTCTATTATCTCCTAAATATATTCTTACGGAATCAAATAACCACACTATTGATAACGCAACATACATCTGATCATGATTAAAAACAACTTTTCTTAAATCAATAAATATTTTGTTAAATGTTTGTCCTTGAGATTTGTTAATGGTCATTGCAAAAGCCAATTTTATAAGAAATTGTCTTCTTTGAAAAGTACACGGATATAAATTTTCACAATATAAAGTTACTCGATGTAGAAAAACAATATTTCCACTTTTATCACCCGTTAATATTTGACATTTAATTACATTATGTGACAAATAAAAAATAATTAACCTTGTTCCGTTACATAATCCTTCATTAATGCTAAGATTTTTAATAAGCATTACGACAGAATTAATTCTTAAATGTAATTCATGAAGTGGTAACGAAGGTGGATAGAGTATTTAAATATCCTGGTAATAAAGCTTCAGAAAATTTTCCATTATCATAATTTTCAGTAGAATCAATACTTTTATATATTTTTTTTCCTTTACTGTCTAAGAAACGCACCACTCTCCTTTTAATATCATCAACATCAACGTTTCTAGGTGCTAAACTTGCACACCTGACAACTCCTTAAATTTATTCTGTTATATTAAATGACCATACATTTCTTCAGTAATATCTATATTGCCTTGTTGAATAATGTTTTGTACTTGGATGTTAACATGTATATCATTTAATTCACCATTACCAACTTTAAAAAGGAAATCTACAATTTTTTATTCCTCTGGCAAAGCTCTCATATTTTCTATTAACCCATTTAGTCCTAAATGTCCGTATTTCTTTGTACAAGTTTGAGCTTTCTCTTCTACGAGTTACGAATTTGGAAAAAATCGGTACATAGTTTTTTTTAGATTTGAGTGTTCTCTTTTAGAATCTGAAAGAAAATTTCAACTTCAATTTAATCATAAAAAGTTGTAATTGTTTAAACAAAAAAAAACAGTTTTTTAAGTGTTTTTTGTCATTAAAATTAGATTATTTACTCGAATTCGGTTTCGAAAAATCCGGGACAAGAAAATATCGCGTCCAAAATGTTGGGACTATCAAATAGGCATAATGCCGATTTTTTTTCTAATTACAAAATGACGCCTCCAAAATGGCCGCCAAAATATTGAAATTTGGAAAAATAATGTTAAAAAATATTAACATTATTTTTTTTAACTTTTATGCTTTATTTAAATAAAAAAATGTTGTTTCAACAAAAAATTTTGTTATCTGATATTATTTAACAATAATTTAAACATTTTTTATAAACAATTTAAAATCTGTGGGCCAAAATGGTAAACAAATTTTTATTTTTATCAATTCTCATTTCTTTTTGCAGTAAAAATGAATAAAAAAGTTAATAACTTAATTTAAACTTTTTTACAATGTTTAACCCCTTCGCAGTCGAGGCCAAAATCTTATCAGTGGGCTCAAAATGTCGACAACTTTTTAGAAAACTGAAATTTGCGCAAATCAGTATATTATAGTATTTGAGGTCGCTAATTATGAATCCGAAATCAGATTTTGAAAATTCAAAATGGCGGATCCAATATGGCGGACGACATTTTCAAAAAATCATCGGATTCACTTGAAACTTGTTACTCGGGGGTTTTCAGAGTCACTGATTACGAATCCAAACTTAGATTTTGATAATTCAAAAGGGCGGATCCAATATGGCGAAAGTATTTTTTACAAATTCATCGAATTCACTTGAAACTCGTTACTCAGGGGTTTTCGGGTTCGCTGATTACGAATCTGAACTCCGATTTCAAAAATTTAAAATGGTAGATCCAATATGGCAGATGACATTTTCAAAATTTTCAAACTTCATCGGGTTTACTTGAAACTTGATACTCAGGTGTATCAATTTGGCAGTTCCAATATGGCAGACGCTATTTGAACAAATTTGTTATAATCACTGAAAATTTGTGACTTAGAGTTTATTGATGTCTTAAATTAAAAATGTAATGTCGGTTTTGAAAACGGCGGATCCAATATAATAACCAGTAATTTTGAAAGCTAACTGAATTTATTTAAATTCTGTTAGTCAAAAATTATTTAAGTCTTACGTTGAAATCCCTGTAACTGTCATTTTTTTTAACGCGACAGTCAGTTGTTTTTTTAATTGCTCTGTATGTGTCTAATGTGTTATTTTTATTCTTCGTTTAGCTTAAAAACTGTCTTTTTTGTAACCGTTTACAGTTGTATTTGGACGTCTTTATTCCAGTTTGTCCTGTTATTGTGAAAATGTTGTCCGACATATTGGATCCGCCATCTTGAATTTTTGAAATCTGAGTTCAGATTCGTAATCAGCGAACCCGAAAACCGCTGAGTAACGAGTTTCAAGTGAATTCGATAAATTTGTAAAAAATACGTCCGCCATATTGGATCCGCCCTTTTGAATTATCAAAATCTAAGTTTGGATTCGTAATCAGTGACTCTGAAAACCTCCGAGTAACAAGTTTCAAGTAATTTGCAAAACATGAAATAGAATCCTAGAAAAAAATTATTTTTTTATTATATTACGTTCTCTTGTAATCAAAATGTTGCTAAAGGTTTAAACTTTCATTTTCTAGGATTCTATTTCTATTTCATGTTTTGCAAATTGTTTATAAAAATTGTTTATACCATTCTTAAACATTGTAAAAAAGTTTAAATTAAGTTCTTAACTTTTTTATTTATTTTTACTGCAAAAATAAAGCATAAAAGTTAAAAAAAATAATGTTAATATTTTTTAACATTATTTTTCCAAATTTCAATATTTTGGCGGCCATTTTGGAGGCATCATTTTGAAATTAAAAAAAAATTCGGTATTATTCCTATTTGATAGTCTTAACATTTTGGACGCGATATTAATAGACATTTAGAAATATTAAAACAAGAATCTTTTATGACTTCAAGTATATAATTACACTAAACTCTTGCTGTAATGGTCATACGGTCCTAAATGTTTTGATGACCTTGCTTTAAGGGTACTCTTGCTGTAATGGACCACAGCACATTCGAGTATATTACAGCAAGAGTTCAGTGAAACTATATTTTTTTATTCAACATTTAATTTATTATAATTTTGCTCTTCTATCTTTATATGTTTAAAAATATTTACATCATAAACCTGCGCAGATAAATCTTCATTAACTCTAGTAAAGTTTGTAAACGTTCTTCATCCAAATTCTAGTTACTTTTTAATCTATAACGAGTTGCTTCTTTAGTATCGTAAATATACAATTGATCAAAATATTGGTCTTCACCTTTATCAGAATATACAGCACTTTTAATTTGGTAATAAATTTGACCTTGAATTTTGTAACAAAATGGTCCTCTTCTTATCCTTATTTGAAACGAGTAGATATGCAAATTAGGTAAAAGAAGACATTCTTATGCACTATACTTTGAAAAGAGAAAGAAATTCATGGTTAAATTTAAAGGAAGATAGTCTTATGTCAGTTTTATTAAAAGACGAAGTAAGGAACAGTAAGATTTTTAGACAAAGAGATTCTTATGGCAGTTGCAGTTGTGTAGAAAAGGATAAACAATTTTAGACGAAGAAGTTCTTATATTTTTCTTTCTTGATAGAGAGAGAAAGGACTAGCGTTAAATCGTTAGTTTCTATTTTGAAAATATTACCTGAAAGAGAAAGTCCTCAAAGATTTTCTCAATAACGAAGACCCTATTGTTGAAAGGTTTGTATTGTCCATATTGTATACCTCGATTATACGGTATATATATACATACATATATATATATCGTTTGAGAATTATTACTCGGGGGTTTTTGGGGTTGCTGATTACGAACCCGATATTAGTTTTCAGAAATTCAAAATGGCGGATCCAAGATGGCGGATGTCAAATGTTATAATTGATCGGATTCGGTTGAAAATTGTTACTCGGGGTTTTTTTGATACGTCATTTTGAATTTTTGAAAACTAATATCGGATACGTAATCAGCGACCCCAAAAACCCCCGAGTTACAATTTTCAAACGAATCCAAAACAATTTTAAAAAATCCATTAAAGCAACCCAAAAATACACATTTTGGGTAACTTCAACCTAATTTTTGGAAAAATTTTTTATTTTTTTTGTCTTACGGATATGAGTCTTGAAGTGGACAATTCAAGCTTCAATTTAAGTCTATGTAGAAGTTTCTGGCACGTCAGGTTTAGGAGAAAAAAATATTAAAAACGCCCAAAAACACGTTTTTGGGGTCTTTACTCCCACTTTTCTCAAAATCCTGACGTGATGGCCAATTTTTGGAACCGGGATCGTGTTCAGTGTCAAAAAATACTTCGGAAACCACTATCGTATCTCATAAAAAAAAGTAAGCCTTTTTTTGTTGACCTGTGTTAGCCGTAAAAAGGGCTGATTGAAATCGGATTACCTTTTTAATGTTAGAATCCATTGATTAGCCCTGAAAAGGGCTGATTGTGTGTTGATTGCTTTTTTGGAGTTGGGAGCCATGTATTAGCCCTGAAAAGGGGTGGTTGAAATCGCATTATCTTTTTAATGTTGGAATCCATTGATTAGCCATAAAAAAGTCTGAATGTATGTTGATTGCTTTTTTAGAGTTGGAAGCCATGTATTAGCCCTGAAAAGGGATGGTTGAAAATCTTTCTATTTAAAAATTCAATATTGAATTATAGAAAGATTGTCTTCTGCACCAGAGTACCGTTTTACTACCAACTGCTTATTACCAACAGGAATAAATGAATGCCCACTTTGGATTTCAGTGACGCTTGGAGCCATTGAAAATCTTTTTCCAAGTTTCTTTTGAATCTTCCAATGCATCTGTTTGCTGTAATACAAAATTATGTAGAAGTTTATATGTGTTTTAATAGAAATGGACATTAGAAAAGTAGTTATTCTAAGTGATATTTGACTATCATAGTATTGGTGTAAAATTTGATTCATACCATAGTATATTTCGCTTGCTGGGTGTAAAAACATGATACATAGGATTGGCGTTAAAAAACATGATACCTCGGATTTGACTTGAAAAACATGACATATCGTCGTTTGAGTTGAAGAACATGACACGTGGAAAACGAAAATTTTTTATTCACATTTCGGTTGGTACCACTGACCGCGAATCTTAAAATGTCTCAAATCAATATAAACTGTATACAAAATTATTTAACCTATTTCTTCTTTGAATTGACATATTATGAAGCGAAAGCATTTGTTTCATAAAAGTTTTAAAGATTTGACACATTTTAAAATTAGCGGTCAGTGGTATCAACTGAAAATTTAAAATAAAATTTTATTTTTCGACGTGCCTTGTTCTTCAACTCAAGCGACGATATGTCATGTTTTTCAAGTCAAATCCTAGGTATCATATTTTTCAACGCCAATCCGATGTATCATGTTTTTACACCCAGCAAGCGATTTTATAGTGCAAAGAATATGAAATGGGCGCGCAGAATTTGTACTAGTGTTAATAAAATTAATTACGTTAGCATTTAAAGATACAAAATAAAAAGAATTGTTAGGGTAGGGTCGTCCGAAACCGACCGGTGGTCCCATTCCGACCTCCCCATGTTTCTGTGTACTAGTGCTGCCACCGAAACTGTAGTTGACGGTATTTAAAAGCTTTCACACTACCAACCATTGGAGGAAGAGAGCTGTCAACTTCTTTTATTTAATGCTACGATTTTGTGCAGTGCTGTGTTTTGAAAACTGTGAAGTTTATTTTAGAGCTCCACGGAACTTTAGCTTAGACCGTTTGATTGTTTCTTCAGAAAATCAAAGGTAGGTTGTTTTGATTGTTTATGGTGTAGACTTGAATACGCGGTATCGAATGTAGATCATTATATCGTTGTTACTGAAAGGCAAGTAATTGTTTTGAAAAATTCGCAGTGGTCCAAAACCGACCGCCAAGGGATGGTCCGAAACCGACCTCCCTTGTTTTCATGCACAAATGATTTTCTAAAGAGTTGCTACCATAACAGAAAATATAGTATTAACACTCACGCGCTCAATTCGCTTAATCCACTTTCTACAGCGTATTCAAACTGTCATTTAATGAAATCTTACGGTGATTACAAATGATCTTTTTTAGAAATGGGACGATCGTTCACCCGTAAAACGCCAAAACGAGATCCTCAGATTTTGTGTCGAGCAGTTGCAGCCATGGAATCAGGATCTTCCCTTCGAGCAGCAGCACGTGACTTTAAAATTCCACGTTCGACATTATTTCTTCTTTGAAAAAATATAACTCCCGAACAAGATGAGACGCCGTCAGAAATAAATGCAGATGATTTAAAGATAGCGGAAAAAGGCTTTAAAACAGTAGTTACTTTCATTTAAAGAGATTAATTTTCTTTTTCAACACGTTTTAATATCTGTTCCCATAGGTGCTTAACGAACAGCAGGAGGATGCTTTAGAGAAACATCTGCTTCATTTGTCTGATATTTATTTCGGATTAAACCCGATAGACGCACGAGTATTGGCGTATCAATATGCTAAAAAGGTTAAAAGCTTCCTACCCATTTTCTTGGATTCGGGACAAAATGGCCGGGTTGGAATGGTTTCGCAATTTTATGTCCCGGCACCCAAAATTGTCTTTAAAAAAACCTGAGGCTACTATTTTAGCCAGAGCTAGTGCGTTTAATCCAATGAACGTTGCTGCTTTCTTTTCTAATTATTTTACAATAATGGACGCCATGAAATTCCAAGCAAACGATATTTGGAACGTTGACGAAACAGGTATATCAACAGTGCACAAAGCAGTCAGAGTAATTTCACGTCGCGGTGAGAAACGTTTTGGACATATCACCTCAGGTGAACGTGGAAATTTAGTGACACTTGTTCAAGCAGTATCTGCAACTGGGATGCGCGCACTATCCTTTTTCGTCTTTCCGCGCGACCGTTTTCAACCACATTTTTAAAATGGTGCTCCAGAGGGCTCAAAAGGTGGAGCGAATCCTAGCGGTTGGATAACTTAAGAAATGTTTGTCGAGTTTTAAAAAAAATTTCAAGCCTTCACTCACTGTAGCCGTGAACATCCTGTTCTTCTTCCAGCAATGGTCTCACGATCACTTTAGATTGGTGTCAATGAAATCAACATAAAATCTGGCTTCCGATCTACAGAAATATGGCCAATTGATGCAGATATCTTTCAAGTAAAAGATTTCATGCCAAGCACCACGATTGATCGAGCCAATCCAAATGACACTCTGAATTAAATAAATGTTGATAAGGAAGGAGGAAGAGTTGAGGATGAAAATCAACGTCCAGAAGAAGAAATCATTCCATTAGAAGCTTCAACATCGACTGAATCAAACTCAAATCTCGATTCAACTAAACAGTCACATTTTCCATTCCTGAAGGCTCCGCCACGTAGCTTAAAAAGAAGAGGTAGACGACCTGGCCGAACATCAATTTTGACATCCAATGCTGAGGTACAAAGAATTACCGAAAGAGAAAATGCGAATGAAGAAAAAAAAGAAGAGCAGAAGAAAAATCCAAACAAAGAGACGAAAATCGTAAACAGAAGCTGAAAGAAAAACTAGAAAAGACAAAGAAGAGAGAAAAGAAACGACGACAAAAACAAGAAAAAACAAATTTAAAACTCTTGCACGAAGAACGACTCGTCTCTCGACTGTCCGCAGTTATCGTGAAGTAGATGACATCGATTAACTTTTTTATGTTTTTATAATTTCGTTTTCTTCCATTTTCATTGTTATGCTATTATTACTATTATTTAGGTTTTAAACGAGTTAAAATTTTCTAAAATAAATATAAAAAGTATTACAAAATTGTATTCTTTTGATGACAAGTTACCAAATAATATAAAAAATCTCTTTTTTCGATGTAAAAAAATATGGGGGCCGGGTTCGGACCACTGATTTTTGTAAACGATAAATATTCAGACTTTCATTAAGACTTCGACATCTTAAACAAACGGTATTTAAAAACCTCCTTAAGTGGTTGAAAACCTAAAATAAGGTTCCCTCTAGAGAATTAAATTTTTGTTTAAACAAAAAAACTATTTTAAATCACTTTTATTGCTATTATTGCTTAGGCGGTCGCTTTCTGACCACCCTACCCTACACAATCTTATATTTAATTGATTTTTGTGATCTAAATGTATTTATTAAATCAATAGATTGATTAGAAATTAACATTTTTAGATTCATTAAACAAAGAACTTATTTTATTTTATTTTTTTAATCCATTAGAATTAACATTTTTCGAATCATCAAACAAAGAGCTTATTTCATTTTCTTTTTCCCTATATTTTTTTTGTATTCTACCTGAGTCTTTTTTATTTTTACAGATGAAACATTTACTTTGTCTGAATGATTAATAATATTAATTTTTCTTTTCAACTTTTGTATAGCATGATAATTTCTTTGATTTTCCACTGCACTTTTTTGGAAAGTTTTAAATAAATATTTGTTTCGTTTACACTATCATGTACATTTGATATTTGAGGAATAGAAGCAAAGATATTTTCTAAATTAACAGATTCATTCATGTTATCATTATTTGATCATTATTTAAAATTCTTCCACAAGGAATTTCTTGATCAATAATTTTATTAGGGTTTATTTTTCTACATAGGAGTTCTTTAACTGAATCACTCAAAAGACACTCCCAATCATACTTACCAATCAAACGTGGAATTACACAACTTTTTTTAGTCGGAAAACGACTTAAATGATTGTTTTTAAAAATTAAATTAAAATGATTTCTCATTTAACAATAATTATAATAAAGAGTGTTCGGCATTTCATTAAAGAATAAAGATGTTGAAAATGCTATAGCAAATACTCCACAATCAACACTGCCTAACGGTTGTTGATGAACTTTGAAAATACTACTGGTGGTTTAAATGGATATAATCTAATTAAATAGTTCAATTATTCCTCATTTTTAAAAAAGCCTTGGTTTAGACTGCCAAAAATATAAATATAATATAAAAAAATAACTTTTTTAAAGAAAGAATTGCGTTTTAATATCTACTAGTACAAATTCTGCGCGCTACGCGCGCCCATTTCATATTCTTCGCACTATAAAATCGCTTGCTGGGTGTAAAAACATGATACATCGGATTGGCGTTGAAAAATATGATACCTAGGATTTGACTTGAAAAACATGACATATCGTCGCTTGAGTTGAAGAACATGGCACGTCGAAAAATAAAATTTTATTTTCAATTTTCAGTTGATACCACTGACCGCTAATTTTAAAATGCGGCAAATTTTTGAAACTTTTATGAAACAAATGTTTCGCTTCATAATATGTCAATTCAAAGAAGAAATAGGTTAAATAATTTTGTATACAGTTTATATTGATTTGAGAGATTTTAAGATTCGCGGTCAGTGGTACCAACCGAAATTTGAATAAAAAATTTTCGTTTTCCACGTGTCATGTTCTTCAACTCAAACGACGATATGTCATGTTTTTCAAGTCAAATCCGAGGTATCATGTTTTTTAACGCCAATCATATGTATCATGTTTTTACACCCAGCAAGCGAAATATACTATGGTATGAATCAAATTTTACACCAATACTATGATATAGTGAAATATCACTTAGAATAACTACTTTTCTAATGTCCATTTCTATTAAAACACATCACTGCAAAAAGAAGTATCTTAATTTAAGATGTTTTGGTAGTCATTTCTAAGATGTTTTAGTAGACACTTTTTAGTTACTTGAAACATCTTAATTTAAGATGTTAAAAGTATCTTCGTACATATTTTCTGTGATATTTTTGGGGCAAAAAGTTTTGAGGTTAACTATGGGCTATTATGGGAAACACTTTATGTATCTTAGATTGTAGTAACTTGCACTTATGGCGCATCTTACGATTCTCATGTAACTTATCGCATAAACATCTTATTGCAACAGAAACATCTTAATTTAAGATACTTTAAAGAACTTACAAAAGTATCTTACTTTTCTAAGATGGAAGAAATATCTTCATCACTGCTAAAACGTATAAAGCATCTTAAATATCAGTAAGATGCTTTAGAAAACATCTTATTTTAAGATGTAAGATATCATTTTTCCATCTTACATCTTATTTTAAGATATCAAAAAGACACCTATTTTTGCAGTGATATAAACTTCTACATAATTTTGTATTACAGCAAACAGATGCATTGGAAGATTCAAAAGAAACTTGGAAAAAGATTTTCAATGGCTCCAAGCGTCCCTGAAATCCAAAGTGGGCATTCATTTATTCCTGTTGGTAATAAGCAGTTGGTAGTAAAACGGTACTCTGGTGCAGAAGACAATCTTTCTATAATTCAATATTGAATTTTTAAATAAAAAGATTTTCAACCATCCCTTTTCAGGGCTAATACATAGCTTCCAACTCTAAAAAAGCAATCAACATACATTCAGACGTTTTTTATGGCTAATCAATGGATTCCAACATTAAAAAGATAATGCGATTTCAACCACCCCTTTTCAGGGCTAATACATGGCTCCCAACTCCAAAAAAGCAATCAACACACAATCAGCCCTTTTCAGGGCTAATCAATGGATTCTAACATTAAAAAGGTAATCCGATTTCAATCAGCCCTTTTTACGGCTAACAGGTCAACAAAAGAAGGCTTACTTTTTTTATGAGATACGATAGTAGTTTCCGAAGTATTTTTTGACGCTGAACACGATCCCGGTTCCAAAAATTGACCATCACGTCAGGATTTTGAGAAAAGTGGGAGTAAAGAACCCAAAAACGTGTTTTTGAGCGTTTTCAATATTTTTTCTCCTAAACCTGACGTGCCAGAAACTTCTACATAGACTTAAATTGAAGCTTGAATTGTCCACTTCAAGACTCATATCCGTAAGACAAAAAAAATAAAAATTTTTTCCAAAAATTAGGTTGAAGTTACCCAAAATGTGTATTTTTGGGTTGCTTTAATGGATTTTTTAAAATTGTTTTGGATTCGTTTGAAAATTGTAACTCGGGGGTTTTTGGGGTTGCTGATTACGAACCCGATATTAGTTTTCAAAAATTCAAAATGGCGGATCCAAGATGGCGGATGTCAAAATTTATAATTGATCGGATTCGGTTGAAAATTGTTACTCGGGGGTTTTTTGATACGCCATTTTGAATTTTTGAAAACTAATATCGGGTTCGTAATCAGCAACCCCAAAAACTCCCGAGTAACAATTTTTAAACGAATCCAAAACAATTTTAAAAAATTCATCAAAGCAACCCAAAAATACACATTTTGGGTAACTTTAACCTAATTTTTTGAAAAAAATTTTATTTTTTTTGGTCTTACGGATATGAGTCTTGAAGTGGACAATTCAAGCTTCAATTAAAGTCTATGTAGTAGATTCAGGCACGTCAGGTTTAGGAGAAAAAAATATTGAAAACGCTCAAAAACACGTTTTTTGGGTTCTTTACTCCCACTTTTCTCAAAATCCTGACGTGATGGCCAATTTTTGAACCCGGGATCGTGTTCAGCATTAAAAAATACTTCGGAAACCACTATCATATCTTATGAAATTAGTAAGCCTTTTTTGTTGACCTGTGTAATCAATGAATCGTAATCAGCGACCCTGACAACCTCAGAGTAAGAAGTTTCCGGTAAATCGAATAAATTTTTTAAAATTAGATCGTCATATTGGATCCGCCATTTTGAATTTTTAAAATCTGACTTCAGATTCGTAATCAGCGACCCTGAAAACCCTCGAGTAAGAAGTTTCAGGTAAATTAAATTAATTTTTTAAAATTTGACCGCCATATATATATATATATATATATATATGTATGTATATACCGTATAATCGAGGTATACAATATGGACAATACAAACCTTTCAACAATAGGATCTTCGTTATTGAGAAAATCTTTGAGGACTTTCTCTTTCAGGTAATATTTTCAAAATAGAAACTAACGATTTAACGCTAGTCCTTTCTCTCTCTATCAAGAAAGAATAATATAAGAACTTCTTTGTCTAAAATTGTTTATCCTTTTCTACACAACTGCAACTGCCATAAGAATCTCTTCGTCTAAAAATCTTACTGTTCCTTACTTCGTCTTTTAATAAAACTGACATAAGACTATCTTCCTTTAAATTTAACCATGAATTTCTTTCTCTTTTCAAAGTATAGTGCATAAGAATGTCTTCTTTTACCTAATTTGCATATCTACTCGTTTCAAATAAGGATTCCTTACGAATAGCATTATTTTAATAATAATTTTATAAAATGAATAAACAAAAAAAACTTCTTCATTTAAAAGTCACTTTTTCAAAAAAATTTGAAAAAAACATTTTAATAATAAAAACATTACTTTAATAGAAGCTCGATACATCTTTTACATCATAAATATAAATTTCCCATATAATTATTCCTTTTAAGCATACAGGATTTAAAAATGACAATATAAAAAATTTCGTGTATGTATGTCCGTATGTCACAGAATCTTTGTTTGCGAATCACTTAAAAACGGATAAACAGTTTAAAAACAAATTTGGCAGAATATTTGACCTATAATTAAATAATACATGTTATTTAGTCACATTTTAGCATAATTTTACACAAAAATAGTTTGCCAAAAATGTAAGTATAAAAATATTTGCAATATAAAAAAATCAAAAAAATTATTATTGTTATTAACTACTATCAAGCTTAATTCTGTAGTATGGTTTGTGTCTTCGATTAAGGTTGTGACATCAAAATAATGTAATTCATAATTATTTGTTTAATTTATTTAATATTCTTTAATTGAAAGAACTTCGGAATTTTTAAAAATGGAGATGTTTTATGATTTTATTTTCATCATAAACGGGCTCTAGAACCTTTTCTACAATTTTGTACTAAACATAATAATAGTTAAAACTAAAATAACAATAGAAAACAAATCATAAGGGCGTTAGACTTAAAACATTTTAATTTTCATTGTTATTAATTACTATCGTCAAAAATGTGCCTTCTCGAATTCGCCTTAAATTTATAAATTGATTTGATGATGATAAATATTTTATGAAAAAAATGATATTGCAGGATGTCTAGAATTGTAAGTCACTTGTGATACGATACTATCATTAGGCTACTGGGTACGTAAAGCTTACATGATAAAAGGTACGTTCTTTTACTTTTTGATTAAACTTCTAAAGATATTTTGAGCAATACAAAGACAAATCTTAAGTAGGGTGTGTATGTTCGTTTAACAAAATTCACGGCTTTGTCCAAATTTTATCAGGTTTGATTTTTTTTTAAATTTAAAAATAAAAAAAATCGTTTATCTCATCTTTTTTTTAATTATTTATCGACCGAGTGATAGCATCATTCCTATATAAATTTAAATATACTTGATTTTTAGTTTTAGCCATAAATAGATCTGCAGATGGCTACAAAAATTGATTTAATTTACGAAAATACTATTTTTTAATATAATTGCGCGCCATATAGCGCTACGAACACGTGTTATATATCGCTCCATGGTTTTCATAAAAATTAATGGATAATGTGAGACTTTTTAATTGTTTTGATTAATTATTTGTGTTGATCCACTTATTCATTGTTTGTAAAATTATTTTTGTGCATATTTGGACATTCTGCATAACGTGGTGAATGAACTCAATTTTCTAACCTCAAAGTGTCCACGTGCATAATACTACTTTGTGATTATGAATGAACAACAAGATTTCCTACTTGTCGTGCGGACCAGTTTACGTTGTAATAATCCAGTCCGCGGTGATGCGATTTCTTGTACAGGTTGTGCTCTCCCATATCATCCCTCATGTGCTCGAGCATTGTCGAAAACCCCTACTGGAAGCTTTCACAAGTGTTGCGGTTTGAGCCCAGGTCCACCTTATATAATGTCTACAGACGATTTTCAAAGCATTTTGACTGATGCTATAGCGGGTCTCCATGTCAAACTGTCAGAAGAAAATTCGTTGGTTTTAAATACTGTGAGGAGTATTTATAACAAATTTGACAGTCTTATGGAAAGGGTTTCCACTAATGAAAAAAATATTAAAGTTATGTCAAGCCGATTAGATGAAGTAGAAGGTACGTTAAAAAAATTTAATTTGCAACTTGATTCTAGCACTATGCAAAGCAAAACTTTAATTTTCGTTGAAATTAAGAAAAGAATTAACAAGCGCAATAATCTAATTATTTTTGGACTTCCGGAACATGACTCTTGTAATAACGAGGTTGTCGAACCTGGGGTGCGTTCACGTAACTTTCACTTTCACTCAAAAAATTCTCAATTTCACATTTCACTTTCACTCTCACTCAAAAAATTATCACTTTCACTTTCAATTTTCACTCTCACTTTCACTTTCACTCTCACTCAAAAAATTCTCACTTTCACTTTTCACTCACTTTCCTTAAAAAAATTCTCACTTTCACTTTACACTCTCACTTTTACTCTCACTCAAAAATTATCACTTTCACTTTTCACTTTCACTTTCAATTTTCACTCTCACTTTTACTCTCACTCAAAAAATTCTCACTTTTACTCAAAAGTTTTCAGTTTCACTTTTCACTTTCACTCAAAAAATTCTCACTTTCACTCTTACTTTCACATTCACTCAAAAAAAATCTTACTTATACTCAAAAAAATTTTCACCTTTACTTTCAGTCAAAAATTCTCACTTTCAATTTTTACTCTCACTTTTACTCAAAAAATTCTTACTTTCACTTTTCACTCTCACTTTCACACAGAAAATTCTTAATTTCACTTTTCACTCTCTCTTTTACTCAAAAAATTCTCACTTTCACTTTTCACTCTCACTTTCCTCAAAAAAATTATCACTCTCACTTTTACTCAAAAATTCTCACTTTCACTAAAAAATTTCACTTTTCACTTTTACTTAAAATTCTCACTCTTCACTCTCACTTTCACTCAAAAAGTCTCACTTTTCACATTCACTTTCACTCAAAAATTCTCACTTTTCACTCTTACTTCACTAAAAAAAATTTCACTTTCACTTAAAAAATTTTCACTTTTCACTCTCACTTTCACTTTCAATAAAAAATTCTCATTCTATATATGAGGCATTTCATGTCAAGTCATCCAGGGATCTTACGGTGTAATGCTTACTTCTATAATTTTTTACTCTTAAACTATTAAACATAAAAATTTGGCAAAGAACATTTTAAAACGGGTTTTTCATGCTCTTTCGATTGAAAATAAGAGTTAAAAAAATTTTTTTGACCCAAAAAAATCAAAATTAATAATAAATTTCAATTTTTGGGGGAGAG
Source organism: Leptopilina myrica (nomen nudum) (assembly GCA_032872475.1). NCBI lineage: Eukaryota > Metazoa > Arthropoda > Insecta > Hymenoptera > Figitidae > Leptopilina > Leptopilina myrica (nomen nudum). Next base: position 11,528,088 of record CM065462.1, on the reverse strand, counting down.
AGGTACGATTTTTTTTATACGAAAGCTGAGGTTTTTTCTTAAAAGGACATATAAATGATAAAGTGGGACTGGAATGTTTAAACATTAAACAAAAGAATTTTCTTCTAAACGGAGATAAAAACCGGGTTTTGAGCGCAAAAAACCTTTCCAAAATGTACTTTGTCAAATTTGTATGTTTAATTGTTTAAGAGTAAAAAATTATTGAAATAAACATTTCATTAAAAGACCCCTTGATCACTTGACGTGGAATCGCTTATTAGTATTTGGCAATGTATTCTTCATTATTTAAGTTAAAGAAAATTATTTTTAATCATTTTAGAATTTTCTTTTAATAAAATGTTTAAACATTTATATAGGGTAAACTTGGGTTGCTTAACGCATTTTAGTTTATTCCAAAATGCTAAATCGAATTTATTTGATTCTCCACACAAATTATTCTACTTGTTGAACTGTAATTTTATACACAATTTCATTTTTATTCAATTATTATTATAGAGTACAGATCAAAATAATTGATTTTTGTAGTTTAAACTATCGATATTTTTAATTTACACTTTTTAAATATTTACACAAATACCATCCAAAATTTTGTAGAAGAAAAACGAGAAGATGAATTTTCCAAAAAAACTTATCTAAAGTTAACACAGGCCAACAAAATTTTGTGGCCTAACCAATAGAAGCTGATTTTTATAGGATTTTGTCCATAGAATACGAATTTGACCTTGACAATATTGGATTGGCTCCAGTTTTTAATCAATTTACGTTTCATTATACAAAATATGCATTTTTGGCATTTTTTGAATGATTGTACAACAATACACAGAAACAGTAAATTTGTCCGCATAACACCAATTGAAAGCTTAAACACTGCTCTTGAATATCCAAAAACAAAAAATGTAATTTATGTACACTTTAACCTATAATGTCCAAAAAAACATACGCTGTTCCATAAACGTATTAAAATTAATATTACTTTTGACCCTGTAAGGTAATTCAAGTAAAAATTAGTGTCTCTGGCGTTTTTATAATCGCTAGTTACAAATCTGCTATGAAATATAAAAATTACAAGTGGCGGACCAAATTTTTAAATATAATTTACGCCTTTTATGATAAAAATTTAAAATTTTAAAAAAATTCTGCCATATTGGATTCGCCATTTTGAATATTAAAATCTAAATACAGATCAGTAAGCAGCGACCATAAAAACCCCTAGAGAGACTAATTGTTATTTAAATTACCTTACATGGTCAAAAGTACTGTTGTTTTCAATATGCTTGTGGAACAGCGAATGTCTCTTTTGACATTACAGGTTAAAGTGTAAATTACATTTTTTGTTTTTGGATATTGAAGAGCAGTGTTTAAACTTTCATTTTGTGCTATGCGGACAGATTTACTGATTCGGTGTATTGTTGTACATTCATTCAAAAAATGCTAAAAATGCATATTTTGTATATTGAAACGTAAATTGATTAAAAACTAGAGCCAATCCAATATTTTCAAGGTCAGATTCGTATTCTACGGACAAAATCCTGTAAGAATCGGCAGTAATATTTTAGGCAACATGCAGTTGATTAAAATTTGTCGGCCTGTGTAATAGGTATATTTTATACTCAACATAACTAACTATTAAATGTATTTTTTTTAAATTACAAAATTATTTTAAAAAATCATACACAAAATTGACAGTAGGAGAATAGGAAATGTAAAACATTAAATATTTATTTTTAAAGTTTTAAGTTTAATTCCTATTCTTTACCTTTAAATGACACAATAAAATTGTTCCCAATCATTAATCTTGTACAAAAATGGTTTATTAATAAGAAAATCGCCTTCTTTAGAAAAGGGCCCATTTTGTCGGTTTTTCGTATTTTTAAACAGAAAGGGGGGGTAAGGTGATTTTAAAAATTTTAAACCTATTAGTTTTTCATCTTTATGGTGCCCTGGACAGAAAACAATTATTATCTGAATAACTTCCGAGAAGAACCAAAAATATTGATGTTAGAGTCTTTGATTACGTAGTCGTAGAAGTGAAATTTTCGATATTTCGGCAAATTATTCATAATAGAGACTTTTAAAAAATTTTTAATAAGTTTAATTTTTATTCTTTATCTTCAAATGACACAATAAAATCGTTTCCAATCATAAACCTTGTAAAAAAATGGTTTATTAATAAGAAAATTGTCTTTTTTAGAAAAGGGCCCATTTTGTCGGTTTTATGTATTTTAAAACAGAAAGGGGGGGGGTGGTTTTAAAAATTTTAAACCTATTGGTTTTTCATCTTTAAGGTGCCCTGGACTGAAAACAATTATTATCTGAATAACTTTCCACAAGAACCGGAGATATCACAATTAATAATTATCACAATCTTTAATTCCGTTTTTCTCGAAATGAGGTATTTGCAACTATAAACTTTGAAATTCTGTAACTCATCGAATTTTTGACCAAAAAAGTTGTATGACCACTCAAAATTTTCGTAATTTTGCAAGGAATTCGCCCGTATAGGTAAGTCCAATAGTGCCAAAATGGGCCCTTTTCATGTGGACGTCGACATATATATATATATATATATATATATATATATATATATGTCACTGTATATATATATATATATCACTGTTTCGTGATAAATATGTTCCATGAGGTTTAAGAGACATGTCATTTTTTTATAATAGTTGCCGTTAATATATGAAAATCTTGTTTTCCTCAGTAAAAGTAAAAAGTTTTTTTCTCATTTTTGGGGGTTTCTATCGTTATAATTAAAGTGCACATATTATATGGCAAATTTTTATTAGCTGAAGGTGTACTGAGTTTTATAGAAAAAAAGTTTAATGGAAAACGTTAAGAAGAAAAAATGTATAGCAGGTTAATTATTAGATGAAGGTATGGGGCTAAACCGGACGTTGTAATAAACAAGTTGTTCATTTCATGACCATTTCGCTTCCTCAAAATATTATAAACTAATTGCTTAATTTAATTTAAATATATTAAGGTAATATTTCCAAAAACACAAAATTTGAATTTTTTGTGAAAAAGAAAAATATTGATTAATTTTATAAATTTTGATGAAATGTGCACTTTGTATATATCAATCGATTCATTTTTTTGTCAGAAATGTAATTTTGAGAATAACTTATAAAAATATTAAGAAATAAAAAAGTTATTTCAAAAAATACAAAAATTTTTTTTTCAAATTTTGAAAAAATTGTATAAAAAAAAATTTTGTGGATAAATTTGAAAATCCTTGTGTCAGATTTTAGGTATTAATGACTGCAATAAATTTGTACACAATTTTTTGTGACATACACACACATACATACACACACACACATAGTCACATACATCTGGACATTTGCTCAGAATTTAATATACATATATTCTAGATGAAAATGAGTCCATATAACCATGTTTTGAAAAATTGAAAATCGTCACGAATGCAAAGCTTCCTTATGAGGAAGCAAAAACAATTAAATTTGCGAATAACTAAAATTTAATTTATATTAATAAATTATTTTATACAATATTCTTTGCATAGAACCACATTATCAATAAATAAATAAAGAATTTGTTTGAAAACACGAATTAACCCTTTAACGCCGGGAAAGACGCATATTTTACTCAACTTTTATAGCCATCGACGATTTCGTAAGTTAAAAATTTAGTAGGTATCCATCGCTATAGAGTTTTTATCGCTCTTTCAGAATCTGAAGTTCAAATTTAAAAAAACTTTAATTTGAGAAAGTCGTGAACATTTTTTCAACAAAAAACTAAAAAAAATTTACTTTTTTTTGGAAAAATGAATTTTTTAAGGTAGCAAGTAAGAATGCATGCGTAAAAACTACAAATATCGCGTCCGCAAGAAGCAACCTTCAATATGGCAAATGTACATTTAAAAATTTGTAAATGGCGATACAAGACATTTTTTAAAATAAACATCAAAGTCTAGTGTACGAATTTTAAGAAAAAATGTGGATAATCTTGTCACTTTGTATTTAGGGGTTTTTGAGTTTGCTGGTTCCGATTCTGATATTAGTTTTTTAAAATTCAAATTTTGTATATTATTTTTGTGGCAAAAACATATCAAGAAGTATCACCTTCTTACTCCACAAAAATGTTAATGTTTTTTAACGACTTAATTCAATAGCCATATTGGATACGCCATTTTGTATTTTGAAAAACTAATATCATATTCGTAATCAGCAACCGCAAAAACCTATAAATAACAAATTTCAACAAGATCTAACGATTTTTTAAATTTTCGATCGCCATATTGGATCCGCCATTTTGAATTTTTGAAAATTAATATCAGATTCGTAATCAGCGACGCCGAAAACCCCTAAGTAGGAGGTTTCAAACATATTTCCTCAAATTTAAAAAAATATTCCGCCATTTTGAAATTAAAAAAAATTATTTTCAGAATCGTAATCAGCAACCTCAAAAACCCCTAAATACAAAGTGACAAGATCATCCAAATTTTTTCTTAAATTTCGTACACTAGACTTTGATGTTTATTTTAAAAAATGTCTTGTATCGCCATTTACAAATTTTTAAATGTACATTTGCCATATTGAAGGTTGCTTCTTGCGGACGCGATATTTGTAGTTTTTACGCATGCATTCTTACTTGCTACCTTAAAAAATTCATTTTTCCAAAAAAAATTCATTTTTCCAAAAAAAAGTAAATTTTTTTTAGTTTTTTGTTGAAAAAATGTTCACGACTTTCTCAAATTAAAGTTTTTTTAAATTTGAACTTCAGATTCTGAAAGAGCGATAAAAACTCTATAGCGATGGATACCTACTAAATTTTTAACTTACGAAATCGTCGATGGCTATAAAAGTTGAGTAAAATATGCGTCTTTCCCGGCGTTAAAGGGTTAAAAAGCGAGCTGCTGAAAACAAACAAGTCTGAAAACTATAATTCATTTTATATTGTATTAATGACCTATTTTATATTTTATATTATATTCTTTGTATATAACTATCTACAAATAAATAAACAAAGCATTGATTTGAAATTATTGGTTTTAAATTATCAATGTTATAGAAAATTTAAAAACTTTTACCACCCCTACTTTTTACAATTTTTTTTAATGTTCCAATATCTTGGGAATTTGTTACTCTTATATAGGGCAACCAATTCCCAAAATGTCTTCTTCTTTTCAAATGACTTTTGGCACCGCCGACTGTCAGAGCATAATTCCCAAAATATCAAATCAATCCAAGAACTTTTTTTGGGGGGGGTTCACTTCAGAAATTTTGCCTATACACACCAATCGATTCATTTTAATGCAAAGAATACAATTCTTTTCTCTCTAAATCTGAATTAGTAGAAAGTTACTAATGAAATGGTGAAAAGTCGGCCACTAAATGATTTAGTAATAATTCTACTAACAATTAGTAAAATTTTACTAATTCTTAGTATAGCGTTACTAATTGATTAGTAGAATTCTACTAACAATTAGTAGAACTGTTTTATTAATAGTCGATAAAACAGTTTCACTAATTCATTTAGTGAAAAAGTGACTTTCAATTAGTAGAATTCTACTAAAACATTAGTAGAATTTTACTAAAAATTAGTAATATTCTACTAATTAAAAAGGTGAAAAGTCGTTCATGAAAACTACTAAAAATTAGTAAAATTTTTCTAATTCTTAGTAGAATTCTACTAATTCAGATTTAGAGAGTTGTATATTTTCCTAAATTTTTAATTTGGTTATTTTGATTGACACTTTAAATGTCAATCAAATCTATAATATATTTACAAATAGAAAACATGTTTATGTTTGAAAATACATAATTCTTTTTTTCAGTGTGACAGTCTTTATCAATAAACATTTTAAAAGGTTGTAATTAATTAGTCCCTTTACTTTTTGTTAGATAAAAAATGTATAGTGTTTTAAAAGTGTCTCATTTTACAGATAAATCGACTCACGAATTACTCACAAGAAAAGTCTAGTTGAAAGAAAAAGACTTGGAGCTAAAGAAGAGATTATTAAAAGTCGAAATAGAAAGGAATGAAATCCTAATTAACGGGTTTAAAGAAATTGCTGAGTTACTAAAAAAAATAAATAATGTTTTCTAAATTTATCTTAAAGATGACATTTTTTTTCCACTTCATTGTTTGTTATTTTTTCATCGTTTCTCTTGCTACTTACTTTACTACACCGAAAAAAAAGTATTTTCAAATTTAGAGAATTCCTCTTCTTTTGCAGCATTTTTTCCTCTTATATACGGGCACTAAAGTTTTCTTTTATAATTGAGAGGATTCTCCTTTATTATATTTGTTATTAAATGTCACTTTTTAGACAGGTTAAAGTTGCATTCAGAAAAACAAAAAGCAACTTAAAAATCTTCTTTTTAGTATAAATTTGTTTCATTTTTAGAGGAATAATTTCAATCAAAGAAGAAATATTAAAATTAATCTTTTAGTTAAAAAACTGTCAAATATAAACAAAAATTCCTCTTTTTTACAGATGAATATTCGTATATTGAAAATAAAATGTGAAAATAATTGTTGAGCGGAATTTTCTTCTCACTCTGAGATTTTATTTTTTTCGGTGTATATTTTAAGTTTACTGTTGTCGAATTACTTATTTCTATAAGTTAATAAAAGTGTTTAAAATAATAAATTTTTTATTTAAAAATTAATTCACTTACCAAAAAACTTGTTTTCAATTTTCTTTATAAAATTTGAAAATACATTTTTATTATTTTATCTAGAGAATAACTTACAAATTGGTGTTAAGCTCATAACACCATGTGACTGTTAGTGACGTCATAAAAACTCAAATTTAATTTTTTAAAATACTTTATTCGAAAGATACTAAATACTAGTTATTTATGATACAAGTGCGTAAAATAAGTGATTTTACGAGTGTGACATTTGCAGCATGAGCTGAAGGCGAGTGATGCAAATCACACGAGTATAATCACTTATTTTACGCACAAAAATTTGCAAAAATTAATTTTAAATTCAGTAAAAAAATCAAAAATATAAAAGGAACGGCAGTGCAGTACAAAAATGTTGATATTTTATTGAATTAATGACAATAGAACATGAATAAGATTAATAAAATATCTTATTTTTATGTAGAAGACGAATAGGGTAATTCACATAATAAAATTAGGATAATTTTTACAAGCCCATTAATAAAGTAGTATTTATAAGTAAAAGTAAGAATTTTTCGAGTGCAAATGACAGTAAAATTTATAACTTTTTAAGTTAGAGTAAAAGGAAAAATTGTTTTAGGAAAAAGTGAAAGTTCAAATTTTTTGATTGAATGAAACTGAAATTTTTTTGGGTGAGATTATTTTAAGTGAAAGTTATAATTATTTTATAAAGTGAAATTGAAAATTTTTATAGTGAAAATGAAAGTAAAAATTTTTGGAGTGAAAGTAAGAATTTTTAAGTAAAAATGAAAAGTAAAAGTGAGAATTTTTTGGGTGAGAATTAAAGTGAGAATTTTTTTAGTGAAAGTAAAAAGAAAGAAGTTTTGTAGTGAAAATGAAAGTGAGAATTTTTTGAGTGTAAGTGTAAAAAGTGAGAATTTTTTAAGTGAAAGTGAAAGTGAGAGGAGAGTGAAAAGTGGCAATTTTTTTGAGAGAAAGTGAAAAGTGAGAATTATTGAGTAAAAGTAAAAAGTTAAATTTTTTAGTGAAAGTGAGAATGTTTGAGGAAAAGTGAGAGTGATAATTTTTTTAAGGAAAGTGAGAGTGAAAAGTGAAACTGAGAATTTTTTGAGTAAAAGTGAGAGTGAAAAGTGAAAGTAAGAATTTTTTGTGTGAAAGTGAGAGTGAAAAGTGAAGGTGAGGATTTTTTTGTGTAAAAGTGAGAGTAAAAATTGAAAGTGAAAATTTTTGACTGAAAGTGAGAGTGAAAAGTAAAAGTGAGAATTTTTAAGTGAGAGTGTAAGTGAAAGTGAGAGTGAAAAGTGAAAGTGAGAATTTTTTTGAGTGAAAGTAAGATTTTTTTGAGTGAATGTGAATTTATTACCATAACTCGAGTTTTAATATTTATAATGATTTTTTTGATACTTTAAATGTTATTAGTGACAAAATACCAAATGTAAGTACACTCAAATCTTGCTATAACGAGAAGTTCGGGAGTCAAGTCTCCCTCTATTACGAGCGCAAAAGGAGAAATGAGAAATTTCCACTTTTACGATTCTTCATTCATTTTTTTAGTGTTTACAATTTACATAATGTCAAAATTACAAACGTAACCTAGTTTAATTTGAACTATAATATACAAAAAATTTATATAAGCTAAAATTTTGAAGACGTTCGACTGATTGATATAATTTCAAATACGAAGTGACTTTTTTATTTTTATTTTATAAAAATAAAATTGATTTTAACCAAATTTGAACTAACTTAATCTGCATTTGTTTATAAATAGTGGGGACAATCGACAGGAAATTTTTCTCGCTATACCGAGAGACAGAGCCCTCGTTATAGAGAGCGCTCGTTATAGAGAATATCGATATAGCGAGATTTGAGTGTATTCATATATTAGGGAATATTAATATGCCATTTATTGAATGGGGAAATTGTGACACCTCTTTCCCTTCCTCTAATTCTTATCTTTCGCCTAAATTGAAATACAGCTGTATTGGTGTTCTAAATCAAATTTACTTACTTATTTTGGAAAACTTAAACTATCATAATTTATGTCAGCTAAATTCTTTTCACAATAAATGGGGTTCACTTCTAGATTTGGTATTGTCAAACAGTGAGTATAGCAATGTATCCACCCTTGATTTATGTAATAAATTCTCGTATACACTGGAATTCCAAGAGAGTCACTCGCAGAGTCTTATGTGAATCTCTTGGAGAGTGACCTTGACCTTTCAAAAATGAAAACATTAAGGGCCGTAGGGTCTATGAAAAGAATATTTGTACGTTAACATGAAAGGGGCCCATTCATTCTATTTATCATTTATGTACATGGTTATAATTTTTTTTATTTTTTTCAAATTTATATTATAAGTTCAACAAATTTTATTAATACGAAAAGAAAAATTGACATGTTAACTTTTTGTTCAATTTTTTCTTCTGATGTAAATATATTCTAAAATCATAATGAAATCAATAAATTTTCAAGTACACATTTTTTTTATTTATTTATAATTTAAAACTTGAAAAATAATAATTTGATTTAAAAGATGAATCATTTTTTAGATAACAAAACTGATATTTCAAAAGTATTTTTTATTTTAGTTAAACTAATATTATTTTTTCGATATTTAGTTCAATTTTATGATACTATAATTAGACAATATGAAATGGAGAAACGAATTTCATATTTAAATAAAATATATTATTTTCATTGATTAAAAATGAATACAGTTTTCTCAAAAATATTAAATTAATATTGGATCAAATCATTACCAAAAATTCTGATCACAGTATAATTTTAAAAAATGGTTAGTATAAATTCTTTTCGGTTTGATAAATTTTATTTAACAGTAAAAAAAATTTAAAACAAAAAATCTTCAAAAATGGTTTTAAATATGTAAATAATCAGTGCCTTAAAGGAACACTTAAAATTTACGCTCCTGCTTTTCGTTAGCTGATTTTGATCCCGCCCATCTGTACCCCCCTGACGTCTTCAAGAGCAGCGACCACAGCTGGTGACTCTCTTGGGTCGGATTCTCTTGTGAGTTCCAGTATATATCTTTATATGAGTTGTGTGGCCGCTCTATTAAATTTAATTTTAAAAAAGCAGATTATGCTTTTATTGATAAATATCTTTTTCCCAACAAACTGCTAATGATAATTTTAATATTGCTAATTTGTTTGTAGAATATTTCAAATCAGTTTATAATACTTCTGATCACAATAATATAACAATTTTTCTTTTCATTGCAACGATGAGGTTGATCTAAATCTTAATTTAATTACCAAGAAGGAAATCGAGGCTAAAATTCGAACTCTCAATAATATAACAATTTTTCTTTTCATTGCAACGATGAGGTTGATCTAAATCTTAATTTAATTACCAAGAAGGAAATCGAGGCTAAAATTCGAACTCTCAATAATTCGAAAGGAGCTGGTTGCGATGGCATACCAAATTCTTTTCTGAGGTCGTGCTGTTCCTCAATTATTAAACCTCTTCTTATTATATTCAATTCTTCTCTTATAGCGGCTTATTTCCCTGAGAGTTGGAAATTGGGTATTATTTCGCCCATTTTTAAGGATGGTGATAAATCGAATATTAAAAACTACCAACCGATAACAATTCTTATATTGATCAGGTCATTAAAAAATCATCAAAAGCACTTGGCCAAATTATAAGATTTGGCTCAGTTTTTCATAACCTTCGAGTTATTAAAATATTATTTTTTCTCTTGTAAGACCCCATATTGAATGCTTATCAACCATATATTATCCTCAATATGTTTATCAACAAGAAACTTTAGAAGGGATACAACATAGATTCCTGAGATTTGTCGCAAAACAATCAGATATACCATTTGATTTTTTTAAACATGATTATACCGAATTGCACTCAATTACAAAAATCCCAACTATCCATAACAGATTTATAAAATTGGATCTTCAGTTTCTTTATAACATTATCAATAATCAAATTGATTGTCTGGAGTTATTGTCTTGGATTTCGTTGCTGACACCTCTTATTCGGCTAAGAAGTCGACAATCAAATAGACTAATATTTAAAGTCCAATATTAACGTACAAATCTTGGTGGGTAATTCACCACTCCTGCGAATTTGCCGCGAGGCGAAAGATGTTGATTTTTTGAGAGTTCGAAATCTGTGTTTTGCGATGCTTGAGCATGTATTTTAGAGTTGTTCAAAATGCGAGCAATAAAACTTAATTAAAATAATTAATTATAATTTAGAATTAATTTAGTTTTAATAAAAAGGCGTTTTTTCTCTTGTAAGCCCATATAAATTGTTAAATAAATAAATAAATTTTTTAAGAAAATATGTCATAAAAAATATGTTATATACTAGTACCAGTCTTTGATGGGTATTAGTTTCTATTATAATACATTTAACAAAGTGTCAACCAATTGCGTGGGGAAACCGATAAATAGCCGCGGAAATTTAATATGACCAGGAAAAATCGGTAATTTTCTTACTAAAATAGAAAAGTTTTATTATATTAATTTGTTTTTAAAAACAGCTTTAAACTTTAATTTTAATTGATGTAATAATTATGACAACAGACCCGAGTCCAAATTTAAGCCCTACTTTTAGCTTAAACATATATATTTTATGTAGGTTTTAGCAATCGTAACGTAGGGTCTAATTGCGACACAATTATTTATAATTAGACTCTACTTTGACTCCAAATGCTTGTGTAAATTTAGGAATTAATTTTACTACATTAATTACAGTACTACAAATACATAAAGTACTAAAAGTTGACAAATACTGTTCCTGAATAACAAATTTGATAGAAAAAAGTCTGTCACCAATTCAAATTGTAATATTTTTCTAACGAAATAGTTAATGATTACTAATTATTAGTTTTTTCCAGTTAAATTCAATTCATGGTGGGTAGACACCCTATCAACTATATTAGGAGAAACGAAAACCCGTCGAAGACGGGTCCGACAGCTAGTTATTAATACTATTATCATTAATATTATTGCGATGATAAGAATAATAAACAAATTGTATTAAAACAACTAAAAATAAAAAGGTATTATGCAGATTGAATTTATCACTCGGCAGTATTTAATGATAAATTCTATCCTTATTAAAAATAAAAACTTTTGTACTGAATAAAAACCGATTTTTTGCATAATAAAAAATGATTGTTTATTGTCACATATCACAATGTATGTAAAGTATTTTCTTGGAAAAATTTTTTCATGATGAATTTATATCCTTTTTTCTCTTTTTTGCCCCCGCAGTTGAAATAACTGTCTTCGATTGAATAAACAGATAAGAAATAACGCAAAATGAATCTTAATAGGTTGTCTTTTAATACTTTTCTTGTCAGTTTGGAAACAAATTTTGTCTTCAACTATATACAATAATTTTTTTCAAATAACAACCTTGTTACAATTAAAAAACAAAAACAAACAAATTTTGTCATTTTCTTCACGGCTGACATGAATTAATTTAATTTTGAAAATTAATATTCAAGGAGGAGAAGTATATAAAATATTGTCTGTGTTTTTTTTTGGTTTGTGATTTGATTTTTAAAAAATTAATTTAAATAATTACTCTTAGTTATCAAAAGCAAAAAATAAAAGATTGACGGCAACATAACAGTAAATAAAAATTAGGTCGATGAAAATTTCGTATATATAGAAAAAAGAAGAACAAAAAATATGCGTCGAAACGAAAAAAGTCAATTTTTACTACAATGTGGAGCTGCAATAACAGGTAACTAATAAAAAATGTGCAAATTAGTTACTCTTTTTGTAAATTTAAATGACAATGAAAAAAATGTGCAAAAAAACTATTTACAAACCGAATAGACAGGCCTGAAAATTTTGGCTTAGTTCTGTTACAGAAAAAGTGAAAGGTTACTCTTATAGCTTTTTTTACCGTAGAATACGAATCCGATTTCAAAAATGGCTCATCACGTCGGGATTTCTTGAAATATTGCCTTAAATAGCCAAAAAGGTCTATTTCGGACATTTTTCGGATTTTTTTGGTTAACCAAAATTTTTTCATTCAATTTGCAAAATTGCATCATATAGTACTATATCTAAGCTTTAAAAACAATTTTTCAAAATTGCTTTACGATTTTTTAAAAAAAAGTTATGTAGATTTGAAATTAAATGCCATTTTGAACTTGTTTATACATACTTACATTTGCATAAAAAAATTTCAAATCCACATAACTTTTTTTAAAAAAATCGTAAAGCAATTTTGAAAAATGTGTTTTAAAGCTTAGGTATAGTACTATACGATGCAATTTCGCGAATTGAAAGAAAAAATTTTGGTTACCAAAAAAAATTTCGAAAAATGGCCAAAATAGACCTTTTTTGGCTATTTAAGGCAATATTACAAGAAATCCTGACGTGATGGGCCATTTTGGAAATCGGATTCGTATTCTACGTCAAAAAAGCTATAAGAGTAACCTTTCACTTTTTCTATAACAGATCTAAGCCAAAATTTTCAGGCCTGTGATATCGATAAGTAAGGAAATTAAAATTATAATAAATTGTCTAGAAACATTCCTTGAAAAAGTTTTTCTTTAAATATTACCTAATAAATTAATAAATCGAGGGTCCCTATCAAAGTACCGGTTGTAAGTTTTTGAGACTCAAAATCATTGCCCTGTAAGTAAAATATTAAACTGTTTTTAATCTCAATTTTTTGAGAAACATTTCGGTTATCTTTAGAAAAATACAAAATGTTTTCAAGAAATTAAAATTTTTAATCCTTTTTTTTATTTACAAGTCGATAATTTTGAGTCTCAAAAACTTATAACCGCGGTTCTTTGATAGGGACCCTCAATTAACAGATAAATTAATTATAGTAATTGTTTTAATTTTTAAATTAATAACAAAGAAATTGAAAAATTAATAAATAAGTTGAGAAAAAATTAATTAATAAATTTATGAAAGTAAACAATATCTAATTAATAAATGGAATATTAAATAAATTTGCTTATATTAATTAAAAAGTAACAAATATTGAAAAAATTAAATAATTTTATAAAATAAAATTAATATTTAAACTAAATAGTCAATAAAAAAAAGTATAAATGATTGTCACAATAACATTTTTTGCATTTTATAAATTATAAAAAAGTTGTTTTAGGGAAAAAGTGGTGGTTTAATTTTTCCACTTCCCATATCAAATCTCAAGATGTTCGTTATTCTATAATTATTATTTATAATCAAATCTACAGAGTATGACAATTAGTATAAATGGTTTTCAATTTTTTGTTTACTTTCCTTTTCTATATTTTTATCGTTTTCAATTTTTTAGAGTCTTGGAATTAATTTCTTTACAGAATATAAATGTTTTTAAAAATAATTCTAAAAAAGTAAAACAGTAGTGAAAATAATAAAATAACAATAATAAATAATTTTAAAAACAATTTTTTCCCATGAATTAAATACCTACAATAACAAACAAACAAATTTTCTTTTCTTTTCAGCCTCAATCACATCAGCCGGCTACGGATCAATAATGTCCTGGACATCGCCAGCTCTAACTTATCTAAAAAGTTCAAAATCCGAGATTCTCATTACTAAAGAACAAACATCATGGATTGCGCCACTTCTACCAATAGGTTTGATGATTGGAAATTTTCTGAATCCAATTTTTATCAATCGAATTGGTCGTAAATGGACACTAATGCTATTTGCGCTACCGCAAATAATCTCATGGCTTATTATTTATTTTACAAAAAATTACAATGACATTTATATTGCAAGAATAATGGGCGGTATTGGTTACGGTGGTGGTGTTTGTGCCGTTACTGTTTATTTATCCGAAATTGGAACTCCAAAAAATAGAGGAATCTTTTTAACAATGGTCAAATTTTCTCTAAGTTTAGGAATATTTTTCACCTTATTATTGGGCGCAACATTACATTATAATTATATGAATCTTGGTCATTTAATAATGCCAATTATTTTTCTTTTCATATTCTTTTTTTTACCAGATTCTTCATATTTTTTGAAAAAAAATCAAAATTCCATTAACGACGATAACAATTCTTCTTCGATTATTGAAAAAACAATTCACGAAAATAAAATTCTTCTAAATGATAATAATTCACAATTATTGCAAAATAATTGTTCGAAAATTCTACAAAAACGAGAAAATTTATCAGTGAAAGAAAATTATGTTTCAAATGATAATAATTTTGTCCATAAAAATCACGATTGTCATCAAAAAATTAATCTTCTGCTAAAAGAGAATTTCACAAAAAATACAAATGTTGAGGAGAAAAAGACATTAATTTCAAAACTAAAAGAATCGAACTGTTGGAAAATGTTCACGACAAGAAATAATATAAGGGCATTGACAATAATCGTTTGCATTGTTGCGCAGGATTCACTATCAGGACACATGACATTAACATATTTTTCCGAACAAATGTTAAATTACAATGGTTCTCTATTGACAGCAAAGCAAGGAGCATTATTTTTATCGCTAATGAAATTATTTTCCTGTATTATTGCAACACAAGTAATCGAGAGATTAAAAAGAAGAACACTCTATTTTACGACCGGTATACTGTCATCACTTTCTCAGGGTGTAATTGGAATATTTTTTCTCATGGAGGAAAAAAAATTTAATGTAACATCATTTTCATTTATACCATTTGTGGGTTTGATTATTTACGAATTTTCCGTTTCAATGGGAACAAGTAATTTATTTTACGTTCTACAGGGTGAATTATTTACTAATGATGTTAAAGGTCTGGCCGTGACATTTTCCAAAAATATGTACATGGTGTTTGGTTTTATTTCAATAATTATGTATCAAGTGTTAATTGAAAATTTTAGTACCTACGTGTTATTTTTTATATTTTCAATATGCGGAATTACTCTTTGTTTTATCACTGTTTTTTTAATGCCCGAAACTAAGGGGAAGAGTATTGAAGAAATTCAATTAATGTTAAAAAAGCTTTGATCATTAATTTTTCTAATAAATTTTTAGTTGTTTTTTAAAGAAATTTTAATATATTTTTAAAAATAAATTATTAGTTATTAGGAAAGAAAAATTAAAACTCTGGTTCACTGTGGATAGGGTGATTCTAAATTAAAAGTCATGCCCAGCAGGTATGGCTTGAGTTTGATAAAGGCGTGTTTTATTTTTAAACAGGCTGGAAATATTGATCAAAAAGTGTCCTCTTTTCAACAAAATGATAGCCCCACCTATTACTGTTGCCCGAAGTAAAAAGCTAGTACGGTAAAAGCGACTTACTAGGTTTTTACTTTGGACAGCAGATTAGGGCGTGGCCAATAGTTTTTCTCACTTTATATAAAGGAGATAATTATTTGTTAAAAGGTGTAAACACTTTTAATCAAAAGCAATAAAAACACGGTGTATGGACTTACTGCTTACAGTTAATCGATCATTAAAGTTAAAAAAAACCTTTAAATTAAGTAGGTTTTATGAAAGGCTATCTATACTTAAACCACGCCCACTATAGGCGTATTCTACTAACCTAATTAAAATTAGTTTCGTCTTTTTTAAACTAGGTAAGGTTTCAAAATTTGGCACGCCTAAAATTAGGTACGATCAAGATAGAAATTAGTCAATAGTTTTAAAATTAAATAATAATTGAAGCTATCACTCGGCAAATTTTTAATAATATTAATTAGTAATAATTTTTAAATTACTTACCAACGCCCTCGTACTAAAAATGTTTTCAATATATAAAATTTATTGAATAAAATTCTATAGAGGGAGGAAGAGTTTTTAAAAGGACTTAGGTTTAAAAGACAATTTGGAAGTTACCTACCTTCCAAGTTGGTTTTATAAGTCACGTAAAGTTAGCGGATTGTTTTGGAAGTGCGTAACATTCCGTTTATACAAAAAATATACGTAACTTTGACAGACGCTTTACAACTTCTACTAATGTACTAAACAATATAATAATTTTATGAAGAAATTACATTATTGGGTCAGAATTTCTCAAACGGACCACTTTAAAAAAAATATTTTTTAATTCCATCCAAAATAATTTTTTTTTACTCCTGGTAGAGTAAAAAAAAGACCCTGAAAATTGTAGACCAAAAAAAATTTTTTTGTTAATGTTATTAACAATTTAGTTTTTTTGTAGTCTTAAATTAAAAAATTTTTTTCTCGAAATCCAGTTGACTGATTTTAAAAATTCAAAAGGGGTTTTCTTCTTCTTGAAACAAAGTATTTAAAAATAATTTTTGTTTTTAAAAAAATTAATTTTTAACTGTTTTTTATATAATTTGTTTATAAATTGTTAATAACAAATTGTGTTCTGGGCCTCCTAGAAAAAAAATAAAAATTGTATTGTATTGCCAATATCCCCCTGAGAAAAAAAACGTTTAGAAAAAAAATGTACATCAATTACAAAAAAAGTTATTAAATAATTAGTGTCGCGGTGCAGAGCGATATATGACTCACAAGCACGGCTCTAATGGCACCTGTGTGCACTGGCGCTACACTATAAGTTTGTACAAATCCTAACAATCTTAATATTTAAGGAAAAAGTAATACAGTTTAATTATTCGTATATTTATATAACATTTTGTTTGAAAAATACTAATATTACAATATACCTAATAAAAATACTTTGTATTATAAAAAAGAAAATCCGATTTATTATTTTTAAATAAGTTTATAAATAATTTTAACTGAAATTTTTGAAAATATAATTGAATTTAATAAAATTTGTGTTGATATTCAAAGTAATCGTGTTTATTTGTAGTAATGTATATTACTGTTTTTTAAAATAAATTTAATTCAAAATTTTATAAGGGCCAAAATAAGTGAAACCGGCCACCTGGAAAATTTTTGTCTCCAATTTTTAAGTTATCCATGATTTTTGTAGATATATGAGTACACTTTTTCCCCCTGAAATATTTTTCAAAAAAAAAATTATTTTGGAAGTAATCAGGTGTTAAAGTTTTGGGTCATTTTATTTTCATTTTATTATTACTTTGAAACAAATAAACATAATTAAGTGAATTTTTTTTAAATTAAAGCTTAAAGTCTATACTTCAAGGATTCAATAAAGCGATTGCTAAAAATGAAAATTTATAATTGTTTTTAACAATTATTTTAAACAATTGCAAATTGAAGAATGTTCTCAATGTTTTTGAAAGATTAAATTACGATGTTATGATGCGCAAAACTCTAAGCTTGAAATAAAAAAAAGAAAAATCAGTAACCTCCAATATTATAGAAATTATGTAGATTTTTTTGACAAAATGCAGGCAAAAATCCACTTTTAATCTTAAAAATCCGCTTGAAAGCGTGAAGTTTCTAATAAAACAAAAGACGATCTTATTTATTCGTTTGCAATTTTATCTTTTTCCAGTAATTCGAGTCGAATTTCGCCTGCATTTCGTCAAAAAAATCTACATAATTTCTATAATATTGGAGGTTACTGATTTTTCTTTTTTTTATTTCAAGCTTGGAGTTTTGCGCATTAATACATCGTAATTAAATCTTTCAAAAACATTGAGAACATTCTTCAATTTGCAATTGTTTAAAATAATTGTTAAAAACAATTATAAATTTTCATTTTTAGCAATCGCTTTATTTAATCCTTGAAGTATAGACTTTAAGCTTTAATTTAAAAAAAATTCACTTAATTATGTTTATTTGTTTCAAAGTAATAATAAAATGAAAATAAAATGACCCAAAACTTTAACACCTGATTACTTCCAAAATAATTTTTTTTTTGAAAAATATTTCAGGGGGAAAAAGTGTACTCATAATATAAAATTGGAGACAAAAATTTTCCAGGTGGCCGGTTTCACTTATTTTGGTCCTTAAATAATAGAATTTTATAAATATTTTATTAAAAATTTTTTAAAATAATTTTAATAAAAAAATTGATCTTGTAAATCAATTTTTAAAATTTTTTTATAATAGTACCTAATTAAATTTTTTAGAAAAATTTTATTACAATAAAATAAATGAATCATTTCGAGAAATTTTAATAAAATGTATTAAAAATAATTGAATTCCTATCAAAAAATTAAATTCTCACGAATATTTTTACTATTTAGAAAAATAATTTAATCATTTCAAAGAATTTTATTAAAATTATATTGAAAATAGTTAGATTTCTTCTGTGAATTTTACACCCAAAAAAATATTTTTAATTTTATACGATTCCTCTTCTTTTGCAGAATTTTTTTCTCTTATATGTGGGCATTAAATTTTTCTTTTCAAATTGAGAGGATTTTTTTTTATATTTTGTTATTAAATATCATTTTTTAACCAATTTGAAGCTGTGTTCAGAAATACAAAAGAAACTTAAAAATCTTCTTTTTAATGTAAATTTGTTTTAATTTCAGAGGGACAATTCCAATCAATGAAGAAAAATTAAAAGTCATCTTTTAGTTAAAAAAATTTCAAATCTAAAAAAAATTCCTTTTTTTTGTTCATGAATCTTCGTATATTAAAAATAAAATGTAAAAATAACTGTTAAGCGAAATTTTCTTCTCACTTTGAGATTTTATTTATTTCGGTGTATTGTTTATAAAAGTACTTGAAGTATTCCGAACAATTTTATTATTTATAAAAACAATTGAATTTTTAAAAAAATTTTCGAAAATAATAATAAATGAAAACTCTTTAGTAAAATAGTTAATCATTAAAGTTTTTCAAATTTCGAATCTGAAATTATTTCGTTCACCGTCGTTGTTATAAAAAGTCCGAAAATAATTTTTTTACTCCTCGTTAAGTACAAAAAAACACCCAAAAATTTTAGAACAACAAAATTTTTGTTAATATTCTTGGCAATTTAGTCTTTTGTTGACTTAAATAAAAAAAATTTTCTAGAAATAAAGTTGACCGATTTAAAAATAATAAATCGTATTTTCTTCTTTAGAATACAAAGTATTTAAAAATAATTTTAGTGTCTAAACAAATTTATTTTTAATAGTTTTTTAAATAATTTGTTTATAAAATGTTAATAACAAATTGTGATCTGCCCACGTTAATTATGAAAATAACGTTAATTAGTAAATAATAACCGCGGCCGTACAAAGCGATACAAGACGTTAAACTCTATATATAATTATATTGTTATTTTATTAGGTATATTGTAATATTAGTATTTTTCAAACAAAATGTTATATAAATATACGAATAATTAAACTGTATTACTTTTTCCTTAAATATTAAGATTGTTAGGATTTGTACAAACTTATAGTGTAGCGCCAGTGCACACAGGTGCCATTAGAGCCGTGCTTGTGAGTCATATATCGCTCTGCACCGCGACACTAATTATTTAATAACTTTTTTTGTAATTGATGTACATTTTTTTTCTAAACGTTTTTTTTCTCAGGGGGATATTGGCAATACAATACAATTTTTATTTTTTTTCTAGGAGGCCCAGAACACAATTTGTTATTAACAATTTATAAACAAATTATATAAAAAACAGTTAAAAATTAATTTTTTTAAAAACAAAAATTATTTTTAAATACTTTGTTTCAAGAAGAAGAAAACCCCTTTTGAATTTTTAAAATCAGTCAACTGGATTTCGAGAAAAAAATTTTTTAATTTAAGACTACAAAAAAACTAAATTGTTAATAACATTAACAAAAAAATTTTTTTTGGTCTACAATTTTCAGGGTCTTTTTTTTACTCTACCAGGAGTAAAAAAAAATTATTTTGGATGGAATTAAAAAATATTTTTTTTAAAGTGGTCCGTTTGAGAAATTCTGACCCTATTATTAAAAATACACATTTCAATGCATCAACTTCAAAAAAATTCACTTCACAACAAAATATTAACTTTAAAATATTGGTAATAATATAATAAAAAATAGCTTCTAAGGCGACTGTCAGAGGAAAAGTTACGCACTTTCCTAAACAATCCGTTAACTTACGTGACTTCTAAAACCAACTTTGAAGATAGGTAACTTCCAAATTGTCTTTTAAACATAAGTACATTGTACTTGGAGTTAACGATATGATGTTATTAAACAATGCTTGAATGTTATTAAATATTATTAACAATCAATTACTATTTAATAAATACTATTAACAAATAATTATTAATTACTAAATATTGTACAAATTTTATTAAACATTTTATGTCCATTTCATTAAAATATAAATAATTTCCTGACTTTTTAAAATTATTATATTATAAAAAAGTAATTACATTCATCTGAGCACATTGTCATCAATTACTAAATGATAATAATTATTATAAATAATAAAATTAATAATGTGCAAATTATAATTAACTACTGTACGATAATATTATTTAATCTTATAAAGAAACGTTCTTCTTAATTTTTTTATTTAAAGAGTAAACGCAATATTTTATATTGTTTAAAGACTGCACGTAAATAAATCCTAACAAACAATAATAATGTACAATAATTTATATAAAAAATAATAATTCTCTTTAAAACTATTGGAAAAGTTGGAATAAATTATCAAAAAAGAATTATTCAGTGGAAAAATTATTTAAAGTTTTAAGATTTTCCGTTGTGTATATTGTCATTATTGTGAAATCGTTAAATAGATGTGTGGCAAAGATACAAAAAGCTCAAAGAGACAATCACGTCAAACGTTTATTTTTGAATTATCAATGACAATCGCAGAGTTGAAGTTAACAATTTTTCCCCCATTTCCTTGTTATCATTGGACAAATAAAATTAGTTTCTATTCATTTTAATTAAAAAATTTAAATACAATTGATTAAAATTAATATTTTTTTTAAATTAAATATTATTAGTATGGATTATTCAGAATTATAACATTATAATAATAAAAAAATAATTATAATATATTTACATTATTGTCATTAACAATAATCATTATTAATATAATTAATTGATTCAACAATTATTATTTTTCAGTAGTATATTTTTTACTAAGTGTCAAATCTCCTTAATGGAATTATTATTATTCTAAAATTATAATTTATTATTAATAATTAATAATAATTAAATAAAAAAACTTTTATGAAAAATTTAAATTTAAATTAATACCTATTGAAGAAATAATTGAATGGATAATATACAATCTTATTTATTACACTTTCTTCAATTATTTTTTTATAGACTAACAAGAATGTTTTTGTAATAATAATAATGATCACAAAATCACAAACTCATAGAAATCAGTTTTGCACTACTTTTACTATTTTTTAATCATCAAAGATTTATAAAACTTGATGATAAGATTGTTATGTAAATTGTTGATTAAATTCAATAATTGCTCTCTCTCTTTCCTTACCAATGGAAATAGAATTTTTTACCTTCCACGACATCGCTCTCTGGAGTATTAAATTATAACTGTAATTTAAAACGTTATTTCGCAAATTTGACATTAATAATTAAATTTTCAAAAAAGTTATACATATTATTACGTTAAAAAAAAGTAAATTAAAAAAAACAAATATTTAAGAATGGAAAATTTTAATTTTTTCAAAAGCAAAATTATATAATAAATACAATGTTTTCACAATGAAGAACCAGAAATAAATTGTATTAAAAAAATTTATTGTCGAAGACAAATATACAAAATTATTAACAAATTACAATTTTATTTAAATGTTTAAATTTCTTCTAATCTTTTGGTATTTTTTAAAAAAGAATTTTTTTATAAAGGTCTATTCAAATGTTAAATAATTTACTCACTAATTTTTCGCCATTTTAATTAAATTCTAATTAAGATTATATTAAATTAATTTTAGAAATTGTGCCAAAAAGAAAGAATGCCAAAGAAAAAGGATTCAGAACATTCTGAATATATGAGATACGTTGCTGCTACTTTTGGTATGTTTTTTCATTACAAATTGTTATTCAAACATTACTGGTTTTTTTAATTTTAAACTTATTATTTAGTTATAATATTATTATATCAATAATTTAATTTTATTGATTTAATATTATAAATCGATTCCAATAAATATTGTAAATAATTAATTATTATTAATATAAATAATAAAGAAAGTGAGAATTAAATAAGTACATAAATAAAATAAAGAATTACACGGAGAAAAATGATTGTTACATTGACGAAAAGATTGTTAATATAGAACTAACAAATTTATTTTCTTGTCCTAACCATTCAAATTTGTTCTAATAACAATAAATATGTTAAGGTAACAAAAAGTTTTGTAACATAAAAAAATTTTTTGCTAGTTCTATATTAACAATTCTTGTTTCCCCGGTATAGTTTCATTATACTTTCAATAATTATTATTATATTTTATAATTTGTTAATTAATTGCTGACTTTATAAACATTTGCTGTTCACTTTTTAGATTTATTTACTAATCTATTTGATTATTTATTACCCATTTATTTACTTATTTAATTTCTCATTTAATTATTATATGTATATAAATCCCTTCCTATCGAAAATCACCACATGGGATCCTTTTTCAAAAACCATGTGGTGGAATTAACTTGATTATTTAATATTTCATTTTGCAGAATAAAATTCATATACAACCAAGAAATTTTAAAATTATTTAACATTTCATTTTGCACTCAAACAATATTACTCACAACAAACAGACGACTTATGCTGCGCGCGCATCTTTCGTTTGATTTAGTGGAAGACATTTTTTCTAAGCCCAGATAAAAGATGCGCGCGCAGCATAAGTCGTCTGTTTGTTGTGAGTAATATTGTTTGAGTGCAAAATGAAATGTTAAATAATTTTAAAATTTCTTGGTTGTATATGAATTTTATTCCGCAAAATGAAATATTAAATAATCAAGTTAATTTTCCACTTTAGACAATTGAATTTGATCTGGCCGCTTAAAAGTTAAGTAAAATTATTTAAATAACTTTGTTAATTAACAAAATTTTATAAAAACATTATAAACATTTTTTGTTCGTTTTTTCATCTTGAATTTTTACAAAAAAAATAAGTTTTCATCAAGTTATATGGGAGATATAACGATTTCAAATTTTTTTCAAAATTTTGCTATCTCAAAAAGTAGCGAATATTTTGACTTGATTTTTGGTGAAAATATTTCTTTTTATATACAGATTAAAATCCCAGAGTTTCATTAAAATCTATTTGCTTACTCCAAAATAGTATCGAAGTGGCGTGGAATCGCCCTACTTCCATTAAGGAAACCATGTGAATTCTCATGTCAAACTATAAGGGAGATTAAGACACGATTTTATCTAGGAATAGACATGGGAATTTTGTGCATTTCGTCTATGCATGTAACTATATGAATTCCCACATGAAATCCTGCATATTTTTCCCTATCAAATACTAAACCAAATCCCGCGTGAAAAACAGTATCATTTATTTATATTTATTTACCTAATTCAATCTCCAAATGAAATTCTTTTTCATTTTTTGACATAGGAATACACATAAACTTTCACATAGAAATTTATATATAGTCCAGTCACCCTGTGTTTTTTCGTGCCAAAATTGATACCTGAAGTCTGATTGTGGATTCATAAAGTGTAGGGTGGTAGTATAAAGATGTATATGTTTCCCACTCGGGTTTTTTTATGCTGCGCGTTATAAACAATTTTGAAGGTGCCAAAAAACAGTTTTTTGATGACCGTTCTTTCCCATCAAATTATAGGGTAAAAAGTTGTAAATAAAAATTATAGAGCTCGAAAATATCTTTAAAATGATGGGTCATATGTTAAAATTGGTCCATTTGTTTACTTGCAAATGAATTTAAACCACTAAAAATGGCACTTTCTTATTTGTTTAATAACTTGAACAAAAGTTAACAAATTCTTTCGATGTTCTCCAAAAATGTACCTCTCAAGACCCTCAAGAAGTGTGCCAAATCTGAATACGATTCGATAAATAGTTTATGAGAAATTCCATTTGTTAACTAAAAACATGATTTTTTAAAATGGAATTTCTACATTTTTCGCCGGATAAAATTAATTTTTTTTATTGGGTTTTCTTCATGAATTCAAACTTTCAAATTCGTAAAAGTTGTCATAATATTCATACAAATTGACGAATTTTGATCATTTTTTTTAAACTGGGCTAAAATTTTCTCAGGAATTCAAATTTTCTATTTGTTTTTTTGATAAATTTATAAATAATGTCAAAATATTAATAATTGAAAAAAATTTGTTTTTTTTTAAATTCTTTTTTTTCAAATTTTTTATTTTTAACTTCTCGAATTTGTGTTGCTTTTATTATGCGAGAAGTTAAAAATAAAAAATTTGAAAAAATGAATTTAAAAAAAAACAAAAAACAAATTTTTTTCAATTATTAATATTTTGACATTATTTATAAATTTTTCAAAAAAACAAATAGAAAATTTGAATTCCTGAGATAATTTTAGCCTAGTTAAAAAAAATGATCAAAATTCATTAATTTGTTTGAATGTTATGACAACTTTTACGAATTTGAAAGTTTGAATTCAACTTTAGCGCGAGCGACTGATGATGTCCTCAACTATGGATCCTAGAGCAGCTAGGCTGCTCAAACGTTGCATTCAAACGTTGCATACTTTTGAAAAATATTTTTACGAACAAGAAGTGCATAGATGTTTAGATTTATTTTTTATAATTAGTATGACTAATCAACTAAAAAAATATAATAAAAAAAATAAAAAATATTAATAATTAAAGGCTTAGGAATTTTTTGAAAAAAAAAATTATCTTCCACCCCTTTTGACCTAGATCAAAATTTTTTTTTGCAAAATTTGCAGGAAGAATAAGTAATCAAATGGCGTTCATGCTAAATTGTTAAAATATAAATTGTTGATGTAGTGTTCATTTGTTTCTAAGCCAAAAATTTCTCCCCCCCAAAAACCAGTTTTCTTGTATAAATTCAATTCGCTACCAATTGTGATTGATAGATTGGCATTTCATGAAGAGAACCCAAGAAAAAAAATTAATTTTCAAGTATTTGTTTATAATAATACTAAAAGTTATGGGTAAAAAATCTTTGTAAAGAATATATAAGTTTAAAAAAAATTTATAATACAGTCCGTAAAACCGTTTTTAAAGCAAAAAGAAGATGTTTGGAATATTGTCTCGTTTTGAAAAGTTAGTCACATCTGGTTTGTCTTGGGATGACCAACTAAGGGTTTCTCGTTGCTATAGAAAGTCTATTAAGTGAATGTGCAAAATTTTAAAAGTGAAAAATTGTGCTATTTAAGAAGCGTACATAAGGTAAATATTGATTATATTTTTATTAATTTATTAAAACATTTAATTTAAAAGTGATTGCTTTTTTATTTTTGAGTATTCAATGTAGTTTCTAAATAAACAGATATCTCAACAATTTTAATTAAATTTACATACTTTAATTCTCAATCAGACAATTTTTAAATAATTAACTCTCATTACTAATATTTATAAATAAAAAGGATAATTTCTTTTAATCTTAATTAGTCACATTTAACTAATAAAATAAGACCTTAGTAATTCTTTTTTAATAACCAATAACTGCAGTGAGATAAAAGAGAGCACGTTGCAGCACATTTTCGATTAAAGTTACGCGACTCAGCCCTGAGTTCCGCTGCACACTTTTCTAGGGCGCGTAGCGCGCCCCAGACTTGAGGTTTTTTGAAAGAAGTGTGTAATACGCTCATCTGGGGAGCGCTACGTGCCCCACAAGTGTTGTAGCAGAACTCAGGGTTGAGTCGCGCAACAATACTCGAAAATGTGTTGCAACGCGCCCTCTTTTTTCTCAGTGTGGTAATAGAAAATTAATAATAAATTTGTTTGTTTTTATATTTTTCAGTATGTCGTTTGTTGTAAGTAAGCCGTTTTATGGACACCAACTAGGATGACAACGTCAACGAGTTTTTTTTTACAAAATACTTGTTTTTTCTTATAAATGAATAAAAAAATAATTTTTAATTTCAGATATGACAAAAGTTGTTTTATTAAAAAAATCCAAATATTTTTCCTATTCTAAATAAAAGAATTTTTATACCTGTTAAATGGGAATTTTTCTAAACTTATCAGAAAAATTCCCTTTTTATATTTGGAAATTTTTCTAAAAAAATTAGTGGAATTAGCTTCCTAAATTTTTTTGGGAAAATTTCCAAAATTTTTCTTATAGTGCAGAAGTACCTTACTTTTTAAAGATGGAAGAAATATCTTGATCATTGCTAAAACGTATAGAGCATCTTATATATCAGTAAGTCTCTTTAAAAAAACATCTTATTTTAAGATGTAAGAGACCTTTCTCTATCTTACATTTTAATTTAAAATGTCACAAAAAGTACCTATTTTTACAGTGAATGTCCCATATGGTTTGACACGGACATTTACATGGTTTCCTTAATGAAAGTAGGCTTTTACATGGTTTTTGACATATTATCCCATGTGCTTTCTCCTGTGGAAATTTTCAATTTGACACGAGTCTATAGACAAAATGAATAAAATTTATTTATTTATACGAAAATCTTCCAGTCCATAAACAAAGTAAATAAAGTATATATAAACAAAATTATATAAAAGTGTATATATAAGCAAAATAAAGTGCAAACTAACAAAAAAAACGTTTTCAGGAACAATAACTGCCGTTGGCTATGGCGCAGCAATGACATGGACATCACCATCAATTCCATATCTGACAAGTGGAAATTCACCAATTCCATTATCAAAGGAGCAAAGTGACATTGTATCATCATTACTGACTGTGGGCTACATCACTGGCTACATAATGAATCCCTTCATCATTGAGCAATTTGGCAGTAAAAGAACACTTCTGATTTACACCATACCACAAATGTTAGCATGGATACTGATAAATCTTGCTCAATCACCAATCACCCTCTACATTGCCCGAATATTCAAGGGCATGGGCTACGGAGCCGCTATTTGTGCCCTAACAATCTATCTATCCGAAATCGGCACATCAAAAACAAGAGGCATCTTCATATCCTATCTTAATCTTGCCATGGGTCTCGGATTCTTTCTCGTCATGCTCTTTGGTGCCTATATACCTTACAAATATATGAATCTCATTCTTCTAGCCTCGCCAATTATTTTTGCCATTACATTCATTTTTATGCCGGAAGCTTCTTTTTTTTCCGAAAATCAAATAAAGAAGGAGAAAGAAAATATAGGTGAAGATTTAAAATCAATTGATTGTGAGAGACACATTTTGATGAATCAAGGTATGATGTCTTTGAAACAAATAGAAATTAAGCATAGTGATATTTTTTTCAAAAAAGAAGAAGAAGAAGAAGAAAATGTTTTCAAAAAAGCAGAAAATCCAGGAAAACATAATTCTTCTTTAAAATTAAACTATGAAGATAAAAATTTACAAACTAAAACTGACAAAAATTTTCAAGTTGAACATATAAAAGATAAAAGTTTCCAAATCAAAACTCTACAAGATAAAAATTTCCAAATTGAAACTTTTGAATATGAAAATTTAAAAAATGAAAATCCTTTAACAAGCAAAAATTTCCTATTAAAGAATGAAAAATCCTCATGGAAAAATTGTCGCTTTTTGAAAATGATAGCCACACGGAATAATAGAAAGGCATTAATAATAACCGTGAGTCTAGCTGCTCAAGACGTACTCTCGGGTCACATGGTAGTTTGGACATTCACCCAACAATTATTAACAAACAAGGAGTCTTCAATTGATTCGGAAAAAGCAACAATGTTTTTGGCATTGGCAAAAATAATCGCCTCGGGAATAAGTGCAAAAATAATTGAAAAAACAGGCAGACGAAATATTCTCTTCGCTACAAGTATAATTGGAACATTATCAAACATTATGCTGTGTGCTTTCTTTTTCATTGAGGAAAGAAATTTTAATATTTCCATGTTCACATGGTTACCGTGTTTTATACTAACTTGCTATGAACTAGCAATGTCAATTGGCTGTTCAAATTTTTTTTATGTCTATCAAGCAGAATTATTTACTATCGATGTTAAAAGTATGGGTGTAATGTTTTGTAAAGTTTCATACATGGCATTCTCATATTTTTGTCTCTTTCGATTTCAAGTTCTAATGGCCAGCATTGGACGGGGAATGATTTATTTGATATTCAGTATTTTTAGTATTATTCTTTCAATTTTTGTTTTTTCAATTACGCCTGAAACACAGGGCAAAAGTAACGAGGAAATTCAAATTGTTTTAGGGAAAAAACGGTTTTTTGTTGTATAACATTTTTTTACTGGGTTTTACCAGTTGTCTATTTATTTAGATCTACATTATCAGTATTGTAATTAATAAATTATAGTTCGAAATATGAATTTAATGTAATAAATTACAAATAATAATGTATTAGCGAGGGGCTTACCACTCATGAAAGCAAGGCAATATTCTAATTCAGATCTTGTAATATTTTGTGTCAAGAAAACTATAATTTTGTTAGATTTCATTAAAGTCATCCAAAGCCTGTCACTAAACGCATGCGCAAGGAACTAAATTACAACAATGCAGTAATTATATGATAATATTAATTATTACTAATGATAATAGCTAATCATAAAATAATAATTAAAGAATAATAATAGTTAATAATAATAATAATAAGAATACCATAAACAAACAAATTTTTCCTAAATAATTTATAAACAAATACAAAAAATAAGAACAAAATTTATGTTAAAAAAATGCGTGTACGTACAGTGGCTTTCAAAAAAAAGGAAAAATTTTTTAATCTAAAAGAAAGTCAAGTTCAAATTATTAATTTTATCAGACGCGCATTAAAATCCGTCAATGGCCAATGTAATACGTATTCAATATTATATTATCAATCAAGCTGATAATAAAAATGAGAAATCATTGTCCATGCTTAACGCATAATGAGAACACATCTTTTGCATTGTATTTCAATAGGAATTTATCTCATATTCAAATTTATTGACTTACGCGTTTAATTCCTTTGCTTCGGAAAATAATTTTTTTTCCATTGTTATTATTAGTTATTAATATCACTTTTTAATTATATTATTTCAAAAAGAAATAAAATTACTAAAATTAGTGAAAATCGTTTCGCAATTAATATAACAATGACATAACAAAGTTTAAATTATAGAAAGAAGTGCGTCTGTGAAATTATAAAAGAATATTATTTTTTATTTTTCTAAACTAAGAAAAGTTTAATATGGTTTCAAAAAGAAAATTATGTTTTCTCCAATACGCTTCAGCAATTTCCGGTAAGTGACATCGAAATTATTTATTTGATGTAAAAATCTTCTAAAGTAAGAAATGAATAATGATAATAATTTGAATGGTGTAAAAATTATCTCTTTAAACATAAATGGTTTCTGAGATTTAAATAAATTTATTTATTTGCAATAATAATATAATAAAGTAATAATAAAATATGTAATTTTGTTAACATTAATAACTAGAATTAGAATAATAATTGGAATTTGAATTTAAATTTAAAAGAAGAATGCAGAAGAAGTACTTTTCACAATTTTGAAGAAAAATGGTTAGGGTCATTTGTGGTAAATGTAAACAGTAAATGTTTCAGCTAAATTTACAAATTTAAAAATAAGTACGACGTCAATATTTTTACCTCAGCTCACCTACAAGATGTTATACTGCCAATATTTTATTTTGACAATTGGCAATGCCATAGTACAAGTTATTTTTTAATGAAAAAAGATTGAAAATAAAAATATTACTGTTTCAATATTTTGTCTCGCATTTGCATAAAAATTAATAAAAAATAAAACTAAAATTTTTTATTCTTCCTTATTAATGCCTTAGCAAAAATAGACTTTGATTTTTGATTTTCGTCAATTTAGTTAATAAATAATTAAGTGTTTACATTTACCCCCAGAATTCGAAAACTCGGGGTAAATGTAAACACAACTTCAACTACATAAAAAAAATTTAGTAAATTATTGGATCTGCCATTTTGAAATTTCAAAATTCGATTTTAGATTCTTATTCAGCAACCTTAAAAACTTTTTTTTACCTAGTTAATTGAAAATCTATTAAAATTTGTTCAAGTTATTTAAGTTTTACATTACTAATTTTGTAATGGTTTATTGTTTATTTATATGATACATTATCAGTCAACTGGGTAATTTTTCTATACATCTACGAAGAATTTTTTCAGTTTTTCCATTCCTAAAAACAGTACTATACTGGAAATAACTTATTTCTTAAACCTTGCTTAACTACAGTGGTGTTTACATTTACTCCGAATTTTAGAAAAATTTCAAAATCTCGGGGTAAATGTAAACAGTCAGTTTTAGGCGATTAAGGTACATCAATATTTTTTTGTACTTCATAAAATTTTTCTAGGGAAGTAAAGTAACAAGTTCATGAAAAAAAAATCCTTTTATTTTACGTTTTAACAAAAAAACTAATGTTTTTGGTAAAACATAAATATTCCGTTTACATTTAACCCAAATGTTAAATAAATGGTGCGTAACACGTTATAGCATCCAATCACTCAATTATTTTTTCAAAAGAAGGTTTTTTTATTTAGAATGTACAAATATTCTGTGCTTTCGTTCGAAACTCCTACAAGCAACATGTCTCAATGAGCCTAATAAACGCATTACTCTCGGGAAATAAATGTGGAAGTGGTGCTATGGTTTGAAGCAATTTGGAAATAATTCTCGCAATAGAGTTAGATATTCTTTTATCGTGTAATCTAAGAGGTCAACGCAACCGAATTGACAACACTTTGAACTGACACGTAATGTTATGTGCTGCAAAAGAATTATAAGTCGCGAATGTTTCGAATCTTCCGGTACCAAATGACCAATTATCATTAATGAATTTCGAATTAAATACATCATTTCACTTGCTGACATTGAAAATGTTTGATTTTTTAAATGAGTATCTTTAAATTCAGGTGGCTTATTTCTTCTTGTAACCTATAAATGTTGGATCACTTTGACGTCAAGCTACGGTCGCTGCGCATGACAGTAGGGACGTGATCACACACACACACACAAGTTTGTAATAGTAGTGGTACGGATTACTACTTTTCCGAGTAAAAAGTTCGCTCTGCAATAGTAAAAGTTCCTTCTTGCAGAAGCAATCTTTATTTTCTGTAGTATTAATTCTTAGAATTTCTACGAGTAACATTCACAACATATCCAATGTAAAAAGTAATACAAAATTTAATAATATTAACAATGACGATGTAAAAATTAAAATTTTTAAAGCAATTTTTAAAAGTGACTACTGCAATAATTACTATTAGTAATTTTAACTACCAGAAATAGTAATGTTCACTTCATGTAAAGTAAATTTTACAAAGAATAGTAATTTTTAATATAAAAGTAGAATTATTACTATTCCATAAGAACTTTTACTAAAAACTCAACACCTTTTTTCTCCCTGTAAATGCCATAGAATTCAACTGCGCATTGTATCAAGTTTTTCAGTTTATCTAGCAGCTTGCAGCAACTTTGTAGCAAGTTTATCCGGCAAACTTGTAGCAAGTTTACCAAATAAGCTTGTCCAAAATGCCTCACACACACATACACATGAATAACGGCCTTACATTACGTTAAAATTTTTGTCTGATTTGACCTATTTTTTGACCTATAGGTCAAAAACATAAGTCAAAACTTATGTTAAAATTGACCTATTTTTTAACCTATAGGTCAAAAAGAGGATAAATAACATATATGTCTAATTTGACCTATTTTTTACCTGTAGGTCAAAAACATAAGTCAAAACTTATGTCAAAATTGACCTATTTTTGGACCTACAGGTTCAAAAGAAGATAAATAACGGCCTTTCATTACGTTAAAATCTATGTCTAATTTGACCTATTTTTTGACCTATAGGTTAAAAGGATAAGTCAAAACTTATGTAAAAATAGACCTATTTTTTACCTATAGGTCAAAAAGAGCATAAATAACATTACATCAAAATCCATGTTTAATTTGACCTATTTTTTACCAATATGTCAAAAAGTGGTCCCCGTGTAGGTCCTTACATTATGTCAAAATACAAGTTTAATTTTGCCTACTTTTTGAACTACGGGTTTTAAAAGGGGCCTCAATGTGGACCATCACATAACGTCAAAATTTGATCTATGTTTCACCTACAGGTCAGAGCTTTCCCTCAAATAGGAGCGCCAAATAGGACGTCAAAGCCTATACCAAAGACAATTTTATTTACTTGCAGGCTGTTATGGTACTACAAAATTTAAGTACCCTCAAAATTTAAGTCAATTTTGAGCGCAGTTTTGAACTGAACGTCAAAATTTGACAAATAATTTCCGCTGCCCTCAAAATTAAGGACAATTTTGAGGGCAGTTCTGACCTAAACATAAAAAATTGACAAATAATTTCTGCTATTCTCAAAATTTAGGTCAATTTTGAGGGCAGTTCTGACCTAAACATAAAAAATTGACAAATAATTTCTGCTATTCTCAAAATTTAGGTCAATTTTGAGGGCAGTATTGACATAAACGTCTAAAGTTGACAAACAATTTATGCTACCCTCAAAATTTAGGTCAATTTTGAGGGCAGATTGGACCTAGACGTCAAAATTTGACAAACAATTTCTGCTACTCTCAAAATTTAGGTCAATTTTGAGGGCAGTTTTGACCTTAATGTCAAAAATTAACAAATAATTTCTGTTATTCTCAAAATTTAGGTCAATTTTGATGGCAGTAATGACCTAAACGTCTAAAGTTGACAAACATTTCATGCTATTCTCAAAATGTAGTTCAATTTTAAGGGCAGTTTTGACCTTCAGGTTAATTTTTACTAACTTATTCTAACTTATTATTATGCATTCATATTAAGAGAATGTAATTTAAAAATTAAAATAAATATAAGAAATAGTTAGGGAGTTGGCGCGCGGACGCGCAGGGGGCGTATATGGGTTTTATAGATTTTTTCATAAGCTTTCGATTGCCGTAGTACATTTTAGAATATATTTTATTTTGACCAAAATTTTTGAAAATTAAGGATAAAATTTAAGATTTTTCATCTTCGGGCTTGTTTTTTTATTTTATGGTATTTTTATTGGAAAGCTGATGTTTTTTTCAAAAAATACTTAAAATAGTATAATGCCTTCATCATTGTTCTTTTTTTTCTTTTATATATTTTTTTGGAGTTTCACTCTGTCTCTCGAGGTGAACAGACGTGTTTACAGGCGCTCTTGGTCAAGAGAAACTTTTCGTACAACGGTCTTTGTGTAATTTTTGATTTTAAACGAAAATATTTCTAGTATATATTTTTAATTTTGTAGTGTGTAGTGCCCTTTTTCATGGTGAATTGTTTACATTTAATCTAAAAAATGTATGAAAGTAAAGTGGAAAAGTTGTTGGAAAATATCAACGACAGTATTACAGTGATCGGGAAAGATGTTAAAGATCTACAAAAATCCAACGCATCAATGTGCTCAGACATTGATCAAATTAATAAAAAATTCGACAAGTTAGAAAAACATCAATCTGATTTTTCTCAGAATTTGGAGGTTGTTAAACACAAAATTTCTAAAATTGAAGACTCTGCAAGAGCAAAAAATGTGGTGCTCTTCCAAATTAAAGATGAAAATGAAAAAAATGTAGATCTGATTGGAACCGTCATGGAAATTTTTACAAAAATAGATTCAAACATTCCGGAAACAGCTATTGATTTAGTTTTTCGCCTCGGAAAAATCCCCGACAATAGACCGATACTTGTGCGCTTCATTGCGAGCAGATGGAAATCTACTCTTTTTCACAAGATAGTAGAACTAAAAAACTTGGTAGTAGAATCGCAAATGACTTAAACAAAGAGCAGCATCAAACAATTAAGGAACTTGTAAATTTTAAGAAGTATTTCCAAGACCAAAACATGGCAGTTAAGATCAAAGGTGATAAACTGTTATTAAAGGACAAGCTGTATAGTTTGGAAGACTTAAAAGTAATGAAAAAATTCCAGGTCGTTTCGTCAGATCAAAATCAAGCAGTGCAAAAAACATTCTCTGAGGTCGCAAAAAACAGAAACAAATCACCAGGCCGACGCTCAAAACGGAACCTCTTCAAAACTATGAATGAGTCACCGATAACGAGCTTCTTCACTCCGACTCCGTCAACAACTAATTCCAACCAAAAAAAGAAAAAAAACTAGATAAGGAGGTTTCAACAAGCCGGACAGAGGAGAAAGATCCACAATCAACATCAAAAGTATATAATGTAAACAA
Organism: Leptopilina myrica (nomen nudum); assembly: GCA_032872475.1. Classification (NCBI taxonomy): domain Eukaryota; kingdom Metazoa; phylum Arthropoda; class Insecta; order Hymenoptera; family Figitidae; genus Leptopilina; species Leptopilina myrica (nomen nudum). The sequence continues at coordinate 11,493,407 of CM065462.1, read as the reverse complement.
ATCAGATGCCATAGCAGTGAATCATCGCATACGGAAGTCTGTTAACTGGGTAAACATTTTTTTGGAATGTCTTCGGTTTTCGAAATATAAATGATATAGAAAATAAAATAAATAGTCAAGATATTCTTTGTATTAGTGAAACATGGCTAGAAAAAGCACCAACACGGTTAGCGAGTCGGTTAAATGATTTTACATTGTTAACGATAAATGCATCGAGAGATAAAACTAGAGGTAGGGCGAAGTGGGGTCTAGTAGTGGCATACAACAAAAAATTGTATAACTCGGAAATTATCTTTCAAAATCAGTTCTCTATCTTTGCCCTCATGTCACGTGATAACGAGAAATTCGTTGTGGGTTCAGTCTATTTTCCTCCTAATTTATCAGAGACTATTTTACAGGAGTTGCTCGTGGCAGCTTTCAGTATTAATCAAATGAAAAACCCAAATTGCCCGATAGTAATAGGTGGAGATTTTAACTATCGCATAGGAAATCTAAATCAAATTGATGAATTTACACTGCCTAATATTCCAAATAAAATGCCTTACGAGCGTGATTCTTTAGATACTGTAATTAATAAGAACGGTCAGATCTTAGTAGACTTCTTCGAAGAACATGACTATTTGGTATTAAACGAAAGATTTGACGGTGATCGCCCGGCTAATTTCACGTATCTTGGCCCAAATGGTAACAGCATAATAGACTTAATTTTTTGCAATGTAACTTATGTCGAATACGTGAAGAGAAGAGATGTAAATTTGTGACGTATGACTTTGAACAATTTGAACAATTGCTTCTTGAAAGCAATTAATAAATTTAAGTTTCATACTAATTATAGTGACTGTGTCGATTTGAATCAGTGGAATACCTATCTAAAAAGTTTATACCCGAAGCGCACATTTTTTAAAATGCAACTAACGGACGTACGACACCCTCTGTTAGATAGAGAGACTAGCTATTATGAAATCAAATCAAATTTGTTGACATGTGAAAATGGCAAGGCACCGGGCACAGACAAAAAAACGTATGAGTTCTTAAAAACCTCCCAGATAAATGGATAGGTATCATAGAAATCCTTTTTAATAAGGTCATGGAAAACGAGGTGATTCCAAGTAAATGGGGAGAGTCATTAGCCTACATGATCCACAAAAAGGGAGAAAAAACAGTACCTCTGTAAACCATAGTAGACTCTAGGAGAAGCAATTCTACCTGGGTATGAGCTCAAAATTCATTACTTTTCTTAGGAAAGGAACAAATCGAAATAGTTATGGAATATAAATATTTAGGAGTATTTTTTTCTAATTCTGGAGTGTTCCTAAAGACCTGTAAAAGCTCAGTATCAACGGCTAAAGCGGAGACAGGTAGAGTCCTTGATGTTTTGGTTGGGTCAAGGTCGGATTCCTGTAGGGGGATTACGATTGGAGACGGTGCTATGTAGCTCAATTATTTATATTGACATTTATTTTGAAGTGTGGATTCGTTTGATTTTGAAAGAACTACGGGTTCTCGTTAATTAAACATATGCATATTCCTTATGTATATTATTTATTCATTAAACAATTTTATATTAACAAATGTTTCTTATTTACAATTTGTACGTACTTGTTTTCTTAATGTCTCGAAATAACTTGCACTAATTTAATCAAAATTAGAAAGAAAATAATGAAAAAGACTGTTTTAATGATACGACGATTGAAATAACTGAAATTGCTAATAATTAGTGTTAATTACTTCTTTTATGAAGAAAAGAAGTCTTCTTTTCGTTAAACGCCGAAATTACAACTCAATTAAACGATCGAAGGGCCGACTCACGACACTGTTCGGGAAGAAGCTGACCGAAGTATTTGACGGTTGTTAACAATTAGACAGGGGGTTATATAGTGCAAAAATTGCTTACTTGATTGGGGATGAGACATGAAAAAGTGACGTACTCTGGTCTATTCCTAGAAAACAAGCATTCTAGCCGAGTCTTAGAATTGTCATATTCTGTATCGTTTTTCGTTAATTTTGCAATTATGGATACAGTTTTTCATGTATTTTGCTGATTTGTTATAGACAAGCAATATGACACTCGTTTTTATAGTTAGTCATAGTTTTCTATGTTTTGTCTAGTCAATTTTCTAATTCCAAACGATTTCTAAAAATCACGTACTCCATATCATTTTTCGTTAATTATAGTTATTGGTATCATATTTCATATGCTTTGTTAACATTGTCGTAGACAAGTAATATGACACTCGGTTTTTTAATTAATTAGTCATGCATTTTATTTAAGTTCTATGTTTTTATATGAGTAAAGAACAATATTTGAATCTCGAGTCTAGTGTTTAAATTCAGAACCTTCGTGTAGTCATATCACTTGTCGCGACTTATGATATGCGAGCGACAGTAGATTAATTACCATGAGTGTAGATATCAAACCGACTGCTACCTACTTGTCAAATATAGTTCTAAATCACGTTCGATTCTTAATTCAATCAAATTAAATGGTAACTCATTTACGCACAGCTTATTACTTTACCATACATGCTTTCGTTTGCGCACTATATATATATATACTAATATCTTTTTCCATCGTGTACTTCCAGCCCCCAAACTGTAATGATTTAACAATTTTTGACATTTAGGTCAAACTTCCCTAAAATTGACCTAAATTAAGAGGGTAGCGGAAATTGTTTGTCAAATTTTGACGTCTAGGTCAAAACTGCCCTCAAAATTTACCTAAATTTTGATAGTAGAAGAAATTGTTTGTTAAATTTTGACGTCTAGGTCCAATCTGCCCTCAAAATTGACCTAAATTTTGATAAATAATAAATAAATAATAATAAATAAAATGAATATAATTATATATAATGTCTAATTTAGACCTTTCGTATTTTGTTTTATTGAATTGAATCAAAAGTTAAGAATATTCAGAAAATTTATATCTAGGGATGTAACACGCAATAGAATAGAGGAATCCAGACTAACTCTCGCGACGGTAACGGCAAGTTTTTCCGTTGCTTGCGAATTTAGCGATTGATGCCCCCGAAGGCCCTTCGGCCTTTTCCGGATTCAATCGTCCAATTCGCAGCAAACGCGGGAGAATTTTTAACGCCACGTTACACCTCCCTTCCTCTGGACGGGACGAAGTGTAACCGCTCAAAAGATAATAATTGTTCTTTAATTTTCCGACAATTCATCGTAATCTGTGTCAAAAATTTTTCTTTTTCCGTTTTGTTCGTTTGGATTTTTTTTTGATTTTTTCCGTATTTTCGTTTTAAGATGTTTTAACTTGAATATTTTTCTCGATTTTTTAAACAGTTTCTTCGATTTTCCCTGAGTTTTCTTTACTTTCGACTTTTTTCGGTTTAAAAGTGTTTCCTAATTTTTACTTACATTTTCCGGGAATCTGCGTATTTTCGACTTTTTGGCTTTTTCTTTGTATGCTTGACCACCCTGTCTGTGATCCAACGTTTAACTTTATCGGTTTGACTCTATTTGTTCTAATTAGTATTTCTTTGTCTTTGTTACTCATTTTGTACCGTACGTTAGGTAAATCTGATAACGACCAACTATCAGTTTCGAAATCAAGTTTCATTCCTACTTCTCGTAGCATATCAATACCTAAGATTGCTCTCTTTCCTATTCCTGGAACAATTCTAAAAGTCAAATTTTCTGTTTTGTATCCAATTTCGACAGGTATTGTGACTTTTCCTTTTATTTCTAAACTTTCTCCATTTGCTACCGTCACTCTTTTTACGTTTACTGGTTCCATTTTTACTCCACATAATTGTAGATATACGCAGTATTTATGTTCTAAAAATGAGCTTGTAGGGCCTGTATTTATTAAAGTTTCAAAAATTGCTCCATGAACTTTTATATCGATAAAAAATCTAAGGTCTTTCATTATTGAATCACACGTTTCCGGTGTTTCAATGTTTTCTGGGGATACTGATTTTTCCAGTACCCCCTCTATTCCTTTTCCTGATTTTCCGACCTACATTATCTACGTATATGACCTATTTTTCCGCAACCGTAACATTTTCTCGGTGAGTTTGAAAAATTTTCTGATTATTTTTGTCCTTTTAACTAGTTTTGGAAGTTTTTCCGTTCCCTGCAAAAGAGCGGTTTGATATAGCCACTTGAAAACTATTATTTGACTCATTTTTTGGATCAGAAGAATTTTCCAACATTTTCTGATTATTTCTACCGTCTGTACTTGTGTCAGGTGGGAAAGTTATTCTTGGTTTGTTGTTCGACCAATCTTTCTGATACGAATTTCCTAAAAATTTTGATGAAAATCGCGAGTTTCCACCAAACTTTCTAAGGTTTTCACTATTTTCCTGGTTCAAATTCGGTTTCGATTTTTCGATAAACGAGTTTTATTTTTTATCCGTTGTGATTTTTAAATACTGTCTACGAATTTTCGAGTTATTCTTTTCGATTTTAAATTCCTTCCCTAAGCTTTATAACTCCTCAAAAGTTTGGAAATCGTTTCTCTGAATGTACATTTTATATTTGAGACCCAAATTTTCATACGCACGACGCAATTCCCAATGGAAACTTTTCCGTGGGTGTAGTTTTCCGAATAATTTTCTTATTCCAATCAAAAAGGTTTGAATTTCTTCGCCCTTTTTTAGATTGCAATATTTGATTTTTGTGGAAGTTTCTTCGTAGAACTTATCGTCTAAGAAAGTTTTCTCGAATTCTTAACGAAAATCTTCTAAAGAAACCCAATTACTTCTTACCGTTCTACACCACTCAAGTGCTTCGCCATATAAGACTGCGTCGATATTGTCTAACACGTGTATTTCTGCAATTTCGTATCCTCGCATGAATCTAAATAATTCATTTAAAAATTGTACAGGGTTATCGTCTTTGTTATTCTTGGAATTTACCGGCCAATTTGACATGATTTGGAATGGTGTTTGTATCATGCCAAAAGGAAAAGGATTAATTGAATTTCCAAAATGTCGATTGTTAATTGCTTGGGTATTTAGATTTTCGAATCCGTTATTATTCTTGAAATCCTTGAAATTTTCCTCGAACTTCGAATTTTTTTCTAAATTTTTCTTGACATTTTTCATTTTATTTATTTCTGCACTAAGACGTTCTAATTCTTTTTTTTATTGAAAGTTTATTCTCAAATTGATCCGAGTCAGACTTTTGGTTTTTCGCACTGTGACTAGACTGAATTTTCCTCTTATCAAAAATGTTGTTCTCAACATCGTCCGGCCAGTCGTAATTTTGACTTTTTTCAACATTTTTCCTAAATTGAACATTTCGTTGTTTTTCCGTTTTTTCGTATTTTTCTCGCTCGAAATATTTATCTAACAGAGTTTTAAATCTATTTTCCGAGTCGCTATTACTTTCAACAATTTGGAACTATGCATTGTCGCTTCTATTTCCTGCGATCCAACGTGGTGGGGAGGAATGGTTTCGCTCGCTGTGTCCGTTTCTTCAAAGTCCGTAACCCAACCTGGTTCTGACATTTCCTTCCTATATTCCCTTTTGTCTTCATCTAATTTTTGTCGAGTTGTCGACCGTAAAACACGTTTCGACGACATTTGTGATATTTTAAAAGAATAGGTATAATAAAATAAATAAAATCGTTATTTTACTTATTCAATATACTCAATCTCGTACTACCGAAAAAAAAAATTTCTGCTAATTTTTGTTCATCGTCGTGAACATTTCGTGAGAAAAATTTTCACTTGCACATTTATCAGAAATGTTCGAATTTTATTTTTCATCCATTTTACGAAATGTACTATATTTCTTGATTTGACAAAAAAAATAATGACGCGTTCTTTTTCCAAAGACGAGAGAGGAAGAGAAGAAAAAAAATGTAATTCGTACCTATGACACACCTGGTATAAGTTGGTCAATGTGTCATATGTTCGAATTTTTCCTCTATGATTATTTTGTCACCCGGTATACGAATTATTTTTTCCGAGATTTTATTTTCTAGTTTTGCTGATTAAATTTTATTTTATCCCGTGTATACTTTATACTTTATTTAAAAAAATTTTTTAGATTTTTTAATATATTTTTTGTGATCAGATTGTAAAAATATACTAATAAACCCATTTTTAGTTAATTAGATCAAATAATGTGAAAATTAGAAAAAAAAATTTTAATTTCTTTTTTAGATTTTTAAATATTTTTTTTGCGATCAGACTGTAAAAATATACTAAAAAACCCATTTTTAGTTAATTAGATCAAATAATGTAGAAATAAAAAAAAATTTAATTTTTTTATATATTTTTTGTAAACAGACTGTAAAAAAATGTAAAAATTTCCTGTAATATTCACGTTAAAATACACCAGTATGACAAATTTTAGCCCTCCATGTTGAATAGTTTAGAAGTTAGGGGGGCGGGGGGAATGATCACTTTTTGTGCATTTTTGGACAAAAATCTTGTTATTTCCTTGACAACGCTATGGCCATCACCTTTAATCACATTCTCTATATTATTCCTGTAATCTATGAGTGAAAATACGTATCTGTACCAAATTTGAGCTCTCTAGGTCAAATAGTTTAGCCGCTAGAGGGGGAGGCACGATTTGGCTACGGACACAAGAGTCTCACTAATAGGGTTCCGTCGGTACACCGAAGGTGTACGGAACCCTAAAAACTCGAAAATATCATATTTTAATGAAGAAAATCGAATAATTAACATGTGGGCGCAAAATACTCTTCTGCCTGCTCGAAGTAAGGGGAAGCGGGCGCAAAATTTTTTGCGCCCGCTTCCCCTAGCCCTGGGTGGTAATAAGTTACTTTGCGCCCGCTATAAGTGCCCGAAATGACAAGATGTTCATGAAATACACACAACAAGATTTACGAAAACAAATGAAATGAGTACCAAAAGTATAACAAAAATTTATAACTTGGCAGCGTTTTTTTTTGGCTTTTTCCACACACTGATTTAATACATTTTTCTGTCAATTCGTCACACAAAAATTTGCCAATTTATCACTTACATATATATACTAACCATAAAATTTATCGAAATCAATAATTTTCATGCACCATATTTAAAAAGAAAAATTTTTATTAGAGAAAACAGGCAGAAGGAGACGTTTTGTTTCGAGGTTAGGTGACTATGTGGTGACCGGTGGATTTTATTTTAGGGTTTTTTAATAAGAAAAAATTTTAATTCTTTTGAGAAATTTCTGGTATGTAAGGTGCATTATTTATGTTAGGCGCCAATTTTATAAAGGATTTCCTGGGTTAACAATAATGAAGGGGGGAAAAGGGGGAAAAGGAAAGGATAGCAAACGAAAGCAGTTATAAAAGTAAACAATATTTATTGTTTTACTTACAATAGTAGAAACTACGAGTAGGCGCGTAATCCAATTTCAGGTCAACACAGTTCACTGGGGCTTAACAAAGATATTCTCCTGGTACAAAATAAGCGATTACGCAATAGAATAGAGGAATAGACTAAATCTCGCGACGATAACGACAAGTTGCGAATTTGGCGATTGACGCCCCCGAAGGCCCTTCGGCTTTTTCCGGGTTCAATCGCCCAATTCTCAGCAAACGCGGGAGAATTTGTAACGCCACGTTACACTAGTACCTTGCTTCAGAATTTCATTGACTATCAAAAAATTGTATATTTCTGTAAAATAAAAAATATAATTTCCACTTGTTCACAATTTTTCTGAAATTCACTCATTGATTCACATATTTGGATAATTAATCACACAAACAAAGAACAATTATTATTGTATCACTTTTCGACGTTTATCAACACTTATAAACTAACCTATAACACACACATATATTCGCATATAACTTAGATATAAACACACACTTAACACTTAAAAGTTCGTATCGAATTGTTCTTATATACCACATGGTGAAATTTTTCACGACTTGAGAGACATGCTATTTCACTGAAAACTGAGAATTACATAACATTCTGTTTTGTTAGAAACACAACATAAAAAATATTTTTTTGAAAATCATTTCATAAATACAAATATGTATTAACACTATTCGTTTTTCATAAAATAATAGTATATTCACATCTTAAGTAACCACAAATAGACACAGACGATCAGCTTTCATTTACCTTGGATAGAAACGCGCAACGAACACTGAGCCTGCTCTACCGAATTTTAAAGCACAGTCAACTAACCTTTAACGTACTTTATAAAACTGAACAAATGAATTTTTAAAATGACTTTTTTTATGGGCCACTGTGGACCATACTAGTACTAGAATAATTCTAGGACTTTCTTATATTTTCTAATAAAAAGTCGCCTTGTATTTTGTGCCCTATCCAAAAGTCAAGCAGTTTCAAGTAATGATTCACGTACATTTTTCCGTGTAATTACACGGAAAAAATTAGTCGCTGAAGTTTTCAGCTACCACTCGAAGACTCTCGGATATGAAGTAATGCTTTATAAACTTATGGAAATACTCTATGATTTTAGCATAAATTCTCTAAAAAAAAGTCGAGGACTTTTTATAAACCTAGTAGCGGAAAAAAGTCGTAGAATTATTGTAACACTTTGATAGAAAGTTTTATCGACGAGGCAAGGAAAACAGTGCGCAGAAAAGATGCGCATACTCTAAGGAGGTAAACGCGACCTGCAGTCATTTTAACACCGTTCATTTACAAATTCTTATGTACAGTGTTTGTGAATTATATTGTAGGATTAAAATCTTTTTGTAAGTATATATAAAAAATAATTATTAATCGTTAAATAAGTTTTTACAATAATGAACAGAAAATATTTTATTGGCCTAATTATTATTTTTAATAAATATTATCATTTTTCTATTCATCTAATAAATTAAAAATAATTGTAAAATAGTCCTTAACGTATACTCTTCAAAATTCTAAAATATGTTGAAGAGAAATATTTGTGATTTTTAATTTTCAAAATATTGCACTTTTTCTCGCAAACATTAAAGAGAGGTTCCATTTAGAATATAAGGACGATGAAAAAGTATATTCATATAGCGTGCGAAACAACGAAAGTGTAGGATGATATGCGTATTGGTGTTAGTTATTTAGTTTTAGGTAGGTGAATAGTGATTAAATAGTGTAAAATTACATGTGATGAATGTCGTGATTATGAATATATGTAGGATTGTAATTAAATATAAGGCATGAAAGGAATGAAATGAATAAGAACTGAAAGAATTTTTTTTACTGGTCCGCAGAATTTTTTATTTTCCGCGACTGTCGTTAAAAGTTTAGAATACTGTAGAAGAAAATTCGGACACTTTTTTTTTCCTCGACTGTCGCCGAATCGTTCACGCTGACTGTGTTTTCATTTTCCTCGACTGTCGCTGAAAGTTTCAAATCCTTTTTCTAAATTCTCTTCGAATGTAGTACTTTTTTTGATCTTTTAATATGATTTTTAAAACAGAGTGATTTTAAAAATTTAAATATTTTCGACTATATCCGAGAGTCTTCTACAAAGTCGAGGAAAATTTCAGCAACTAATTTTTTCCGTATAAGGAAGAATTTACTAAATATTGATTTTTATTATAAATTCTATGATATTTTTGTGAAAATTAAAGTTATTAAATATAATAATAAAAATATTAATCATCAAAAGCATACTTAAAACACCAAAAATGCATTTTAAAAAATTCTTATATTTTTATTACTCTTAATAATAACATGTATTTGTTTTTGCTGTTAAAATTTGCCTAATATAAAAAAAATAAATTTCAATATAAAATACAAATTGGAAATTTTCCGAGGATTGTGAATTTGGGCTCAGATTTTTTCTATTTAGCTGCGTATGGGCACAAAAAGGCAAAAACGGTAATAAAACTGTGAAAAAGTCTATTAATTTAACTATTTTGCAAAGATATGGTTAAAAACTCAAAAGACCCAGATTTTTGGAATAATCAATTTAAAATATGGATTTTCAACTATGTTGCCTGAAAATTTGAGCCAAATCGAAAAAGGCGTTTTTGAGTTATAATTTTTTTTGAAAAAATAGTTTTCTTTAATCTATTGCGCATGCGCTTAGAAATTTCTGAAAAATTCCAACGGCATTGGATTCTTTGGAAAATTTTCCATCGAATAGTACTTTTGTAAACTTTTTTTAAACCAAAATTGACACTTTTTCACGCAAAAATGGATTTTTCAATCTTAGAATTTGAAAAATGGCACTTTTCACGAAATTGGCGATTGTGCGCGTTCTTTATGAGATAGGAACTTGAAATTTTGTATAGTTAACAAAGTTAATATTTGAAGGGTGGCATGACAAAAGGGGTCAAGCAACAATTTCATGATTTTACAGGAAACAAAAATAAAACATTAAAAAATTTTCCTGGTCATTTAAGAAAAATCTAAAAAAACCCGTTTCGAGATATTATTTCGCTTTACCAGTGGAAATACAATTTATGGAGATAAACCTACAGATTAGTGAGAAAAATAAGTAAAAGTGGACCATTTTGGGGTTACGTCAAATGCCCATATTTTCTTTTAAAATTAATTGTTAAAAAAATATATAGTTTAAAGAAAAACTGAAAAATTAGTTTGTTAATTTTGAATTGATGAATTAAATGCAAAACAGTTTGATTCAAAGAAGTTGTTTGTTTTCAAGAAAAATATAAATTAAATACTTATTTTTAAAAGTAAACAGTAACGAAATTTTCAAATGCAATCTACAATCAGGAATGTTTAAAAATTAACTGAAGAATAATATTTAGGTTGTTGAAAATTAAATGGTGGATAAAACTATTTCTAAATAGACATAAAATCTTCTAGCAAAATTTAATAATATATTTAATAATATTAAAAATAAGGAATATTTTTAACTATATTAACCTATTCATAATAGTATTCATTTCTTTTGTTTTTTAACTGAATTGCATTGTAAGTAGAAATTTAGGCTATTTTTTTAGTCTTATTTTCATTAAAAACGAGTTTAAAAAGACAATTTACAAGAAAATCCTTTTACAGAAATGTGTAAAAGAATTTACTTGATTTGTTTATAAAAAAATCTCAATTCCGAAAAATTGTGGCTTGACCCCTTTTGTCATGCCACCCTTCATTTATTGTATTTAACCTGCTTTTCATTGTAATTTAAATTATGTCCGTCTGTGAAAAGAACAGTGACTCTTCTACTGAGAAAGCTCGATCCGATAGATGTGTAAATCCTCAAGAAATTGACGGTCTTGTAGGTAAAGCTTTGAGACCAATTTCAAAAAAGTTACTAGAAAAATTTTCACACTTACCTATCAATGCTAAAGTTTGCAAAAAATGTGTAGACATGTGTTTTAAAGAAAATAATTCTCAGAGTTCGGAAACAACGTCGTCTCAAGAATTTGAATATTTAGAAATGGAAGCGGAATCACGTCCGAAGAAAATGAAGTGCGTATCTAGGAAAGATGAATTAGAGGAACTTCTCACTGGACTGAAGAAACTATTTCCTAGTTTACCGGAAAATGATCCTCTTCGATTGTCCATTTTGACAACAGTTCCTGATTGCTGCTCGGTTTGTAAAATTCAACGTGAATTTAACACTTTTTATAGAATGGCTCAAAAGTCTAAAAAAATTGAAAAGAGATGCAGGAGTCTGGGGAAGTCCGATTCCAAAAAAGGGCAAACATTTATCCGAGAGTACAGTCGAATTAGTTAAATAATTTTACGAAAATGATGTAAATAGTATGGTAATGCCAAATAAAAAGGACGTGCAAGCGTGAGAATAGAGGGTAAAAAACAAAATCTGCAAAAACGATTGTTGTTAACTGATGTCAAAATTCTGCACGAACAGTTTAAGGAGCAACATCCTGAAATTCGAGTAAGTTTGAGTAAATTAGCAGAATTACGGCCTAAATGGTGTCTACCAGCTGGCTCAAGTGAAACACATAGTGTTTGTGTTTGTGTAATCCACGAGAATTTTAAATTAATGATCGATGTTGTTGATTTTAAGAATTTGACAAATCAATTGTGGAATCAAATCCAAGACTATACTAATAGCCTCAAGTTAATCACATGTGAAAACGCAAAACCAGCTTGTTACTTGAATGAATGTAATTTGTGTCCTGGAATCGACAATTTTTCTTATTACGTTCTCAACATCATAAAAGAAAACGAGATAGGCCAAATAATTTACAGTGCAATGGCAATCCACCGACGCAGATGCACTCTAAAAAAAGAATGTCTTTCCGCTGAAGATTTCGTCGAAGAATTGGGTAGTCAGGTAAGGAAATTATTGCCTCACCACTTTATTGCTAGAAGTCAGTCTGAACTTTTATTTAACCGAAAGAATAACTTAACTAAAGAAGAAGTAATATTACACTCAGACTTTTCGGAAAATTATGCTTATGTCGTTCAGAACGCGGCACAAGCTTTTCATTACAACAATGACCAATGTACAGTTCATCCTGTACTAATCTACTACAGATGTGGTGAAAAAATCGAACACCGTAGTCTTGTGCTGTTGTCCGACTGGACAACGCATGATACTACTGCTGTGTATATAATGCAAGAAATGATAATTCCGGAAATTAAGAAAATCTGTCCAAAAGTTGAAAAAGTTATTCATGTAACTGATGGCGCTAAACAAACTTACAAAAATAGTTTCCAAATGAAAAATTTGATGCATTTTGCCAAAGACTTTGGCATTTCCATGCAACAGCGCATGGTAAGGGTGCATGCGATAAAATTGGCCCTATATTGAAAAGAAAGGCCACTCGTTCAAGCCTCCAAGCTCAACCAACAAAAGCTATTTTATCATCGCAATATTTGTTCAAATGGGTAAAAGATAAATTCACGAAAATGAAAATACTTTTTTACAACAAAGAAATGAATTCCAAAATGCACAAAAAGTTTGAGAGAAGATTTTCCTTGGCTCCAAGTGTAACAAAAATCCAGAATGGACATGCATTCATTCCCACTAACAACAAACAGTTAGAAGTGAAACGGTATTTTAGCGCACTAGACAATCTTTCGCTGGTTCAGTATTAAATATATTGTTATTTGTTCTCTTAAAAAAATCTCAAAAAACAAAAAAAAAATTTAATTTCCAAACTTATCAACAAAAACTTTGAATGCGTTTTTCTCAAAATGTCTTTTTTTGATCTGGTAAGACTGATATCTTGAGTTCTTCTAAAGCGAGTTTAAAAAATCAAACGGCTTTTAATTCAGCGATCCTATAAGTGGAACCTCAAAAACTAGAAAATTTCCAACTCTCTTTTTTTATAAGAGAAATTCTGAATAAAAACACCTTTTTGCATATTTTTGGGACAAAGTGCTCTAAAAATGGAGGGGGGAAGGAAATTCTACTTTTTTGAGGTTCCACCTGAAGAAATATCTAACGAAGAGAATGTCACTTCGTTTTTTAGTTTATCTGTTTTAGAAAGTTTAGAATCGATCTTACCACCGAAAATGGGCATTTTCGAAAATGGATTATATCGCCGCCATTTTGAAATAAAAATGAAACTTTTTTTTACAAATTCTTAAATAAATTATTTATTACATGCAAAAGAAATTTTTTAAATAAATATAGTTATTTTAATAATATTTATTAAAAAAGCCTTCTTTTTGCCTGTTTTAAACTGGAATGTCCCCTTTAATTATAAGAACTTCAGAAATTCTAAAATTGGAGATGTTTTATGATTTTATTTTATTTTCATTATAAACAGGCTCTAGACCCTTTTGTACAATTTTGTACTTAACAAAAAACATAATATTAATTAAAACCAAATTAACAATAGAAAAGAAATCAAGAGCGTTAGACTTTAAATAGTTTATTTTTCATTGTTATTTTCATTATTACTAACGTCAAATATGTTCCTTCTCTTTTTTATGCAAATATGTTATAAAAAACTATGTTATATACCAGTCTTTGACGGGCTTTAGTTTCTACTATAATACATTTAACAATGTGTCTACGAATTGCGCGGGGAAACCGATAAATAGCCGCGGAAAGTTAATTTGACCAGGAAAAATCGGTAATTTTCTTACGAAATTAAAAAAGATTTATTATATTAATTTCTTTTTAAAAACTGCTTTATACTTTAATTTTGATTGATGTAATATTTATGACAACAGACCAGAGTCAAAATTTAAGCCCTACTTTTAGCTTAAACAAAAAATACTATTCTATATTTCAGATGTAAGTATAAAAATGTTTTCAAAAATTAAAAAAAAATGATGTATTTATAAGAGACAATTTTTAGAAAAATTTTGCTAAAATTTGAACAAATAACATGTACTAATGAATTAGAGATCATTTAAGTGAAATTCATTAAAAAATATAAAATTTGAAAAATTTCGATTATTTAAATTTTTTGAAAACATTTTTATACTTGAGAAGTTTCATATGAGATTGAGTGGTCAACTCTCGGACTTTTTTCAAATTTCATTTTTCAATAGAGTTTGTTTGCCTATGTCATTATACGAAATATTATTTAGAAATATTTAATAATTTGTTAGATATTTGCATGAACAAATTAATGAAATATTTTTTTTAAACTTGAATAACTTTTTTATTTTTGCTTATAGAAAAAAGTTGTCTGAATGTTTTTTGTTTAGAATCAATCGAATTTTTTGAAAAAAAATTAATTAAATAAAAATTAACTTTTTTAATAAATTTATTTAAAAAATAAATTTGTTTTTTAATATTTAAACCTGTTATCGGCCTTCAATCAAGCTAAAAAAAGATAATTATTGCTTACTATACTACAAAATAACATGCTAAATTTCGCGAACACGTTATTTTCTGTTTTTGAGGAAAAAATTTTCAAAATTGAAGTGCAGGTAGCGAGCCGACTTAGCTGACGCGACAATGACTCCTGAGACGAAAATTTCCCATTGTCGCGTCAGCTAAGTCGGCTCGCTACCTGCACTTCAATTTTTGAAAATTTTTTCTCAAAAACAAAAAATAACGTGTTCGCCAAATTTGGCATGTTATTTTATAGTATAGTAAGCAATATTTATCTTTTTTCAGCTTAATTGAAGGCCGATAATAGGTTTAAATATTAAAAAACAAATTTATTTTTTAAATAAGTTTATTAAAAAAGTTAATTTTTATTTAATTTATTTTTTTCTTCAAAAAACTGGATTCATTCTAAACAAAAAACTTTCAGACAACTTTTTTCTATAAGCAAAAATAAAAAAGTTATTCAAGTTTTAAAAAAATATTGCATTAATTTGTTAATGCAATATCTAACAAAATATTAAACATTTTTAAATAATATTTTGTATAATTACATAGGCAAACAAACTCTATTGAAAAATGAAATTTGAAAAAAATCCGAGAGTTGACCCCTCAATCTCATATGAAACTCCTCACTTACATCTTGGTTATAGGAAATTACTTTTAACAAAACCATTTTCACATTCTGATATATTGTACTAAATTAATCAGTTATGACTTTTGTGAGATATATATAAACAATTGTGACGATGTGATTTTCATGCGAGCCAGTTTTGTCGAAAATTTTGAATCGTTGCGCCGCAAGGGGTAATAAAAATAAAGTTGAGAGAAAAATAGAGTACAGTGGTAGTGATAAGAGCCAGACGAGTTGTACATGTAGTTGCAGAAGTAGGAACGACGACTTAATTAGTGCGAAAAGTCGTGAAATTAGCACTAAAGCGCCGAAATCAAGAAAGGAACGGAGAGCTTCCAGAGAGCTTTCAAAAATGAGTATTTGGTAACAGTTGACGACGACGACGTCATAGACGAACTTCGAGCCAGGACGCAAGAAAAAGGGGACAAAATTTCCCCATATTTGACCAATTATGGACTGATCTTGGGTCACATGAAGCGACCACTGAGCCAGAAACAACAGTTCAAACTAGCCTATAAAGGCCTGACGCCAGCCTATCGTCGTCAACTGGAGAGACTCCATTTTGAATCGTTGAGCCAGAGAGAAGATTTTGAGAGATTACGAGAGGGCCAAGGACAACATATGTTAAACATAGATATGCCCCAGCCCCACCAAAAGAAAGGATGCGTTTTCCTTTAGCAGCCGTGAAGGCAAAGAAGAGCAGCCAGAAACACAGTAGGAGTGAAAAAGTATCAGCCATGGAGAAAAAGTCAGAGTCGAGTCACAGACACTTTTGAAGCACATGCAAAGTGGTTAGAGTTCGTCCTTAAGAAATTGAATAAGGCAAAGTTGATAGTGAATCCCGATAAGTGTCAGTTCGGGTGTTCCGAAGTAACTTATTTGGGTTATTTATTGGACAGAGAGACAGTGAGATCAAAATACCATTGCTGAAGTTACTACACAAAGGCCGAACGTGGGAGTGGGAGGACGAGCAACAATAAGCGTTTGAACAGCTTAAACAGAAGCTGACCTCTGCGCCAGTCTTAGCCCGACCTGACTTTACGAAGAAGTTCACAATTCAATGTAACGCCAGCAAGTATGCCATTGGGGCCGTATTGAAGCAAGAGTTTGAAGACGGAGAGCACCCAATAGTCTACATCAGCCGTGTGTTGACCGAGGCCGAGAGAAACTACAGCGTGACAGAAAAGGAGTGTCTGTCACTATTGTGGTCGATCAAAAAGTTCAGGCCGTACATTGAAGGGTACAAGTTTCATGTGATTACAGATCACAGTGCCCTAAAATGGCTCAGGAATTTGAAAGATCTGACCGGTCCTTTAGCCAGATGGGCCCTGGTAATGCAGCAGTGGGACTTTGACATAGTTCACAGACAAGGTGCACAACATCATGTCCCCGATGCATTGTCCAGACTACAAGAAGAGGAAGAAGAGTCGATGGCCGCGTCTGAATCCATTGAGGACCAATGGTACCTAAAACGCCGTGAGTTAGTGAGCCAACACCCGCAGCGGTTTCCGGGGTGGATTGTGGAGAATGAGAATCTCTACCGTCATAGAAGTGACCCACTGTTATTGCCAATAACAGGAGACGAGGACGGTTGGAAATTGGTAGTGCCAGAGGAGTACAGGACAAGAGTGATAGAAGACGGACACGCCCAAGCCTCAGTCGGACACTTGGGAATTAAGAAAACCTATGACCGAATAGCACGAGAGTACTATTGGCCAATAATTTGGAACGATGTGCACAATTATGTGACGCATTGTCACCAATGCCAACTACATAAGGTATCTCAAGCCGGACCCGT
The DNA here is from genome assembly GCA_032872475.1 of Leptopilina myrica (nomen nudum). NCBI lineage: Eukaryota > Metazoa > Arthropoda > Insecta > Hymenoptera > Figitidae > Leptopilina > Leptopilina myrica (nomen nudum). The sequence continues at coordinate 11,476,350 of CM065462.1, read as the reverse complement.
CGGACTAATGGGCCAGAGAATTGTAGAGAGACCATGGGCCGTGGTAGCTGCAGACACAATGGAGTTTCCACCGAGTAAGAGGGAGAGAAGGAAAGACCGATGATAGAAGAACAAGAAGAGAAGACCAGCGCCGAAGTTTTCGTGACTGCAGGCCTACAACGGCAAGAAGCGGACCCAAAAGAGAAGCAGGAGGTCGCAGAACAGGCAACCGCCGAAGAGGAGGGAGTAGAAGAGGAAAATCTAGATGATTTAACCAAAAGTATTATGGCGTTAACGAAGGCGCTTGAGGGTCTGCCATCCGAAACCCTAGATCTAGCAATACGTCAACTCATGAAGGAAAGAGAAAGTAGGTTAGAGAAAGGAGCCCAAAAATGAGCGAAGGTCAGAGAGAGGAGAAAGAAAAGGACAAGACGAAAGGGTAGAACAGCCAGTAGAAAAGTGAAGGTCAGAGAGAGAGAGGAAATAGGAGGGCCAGATGAGAGAGAGGAAAGATACAGAGAAAGTAGAAACGCCAAAGAGAGTAGAAGAGCCGGAGAGAGGAGGAGAGCCAGGAACAGCAGCCAAGATTATCATGATGATGACGGTCCTATATAAAGTAGTACCGGTCATGGGGAGGGGATTGTGACGATGTGAATTTTCACGCGAGCCAGTTCTGTCGAAAATTCTGAATCGTCGCGCCATCCGTCGGAAAAGCCCCGAGTTGACATGCCCAATAAATTATCATGGTAATTGAGGAAAAGCTAATACTGCTAGCTGACCCACTAGTTAAGCGAAAGTAGGTCGCGCGGCTAGCTTAACGAGAGAAAGTGGTAGATGGCGGGGCCAGTACCACTTTTGAAGAACGAGAAGAAGAAGAAGACGGGCCACGAGGGAAATTCGAGACGCCACAGGTGTCCTATACTTTCGTCGCCATAACGATTTTTGAGATTGCCGCGCCGGTACTACGACCGTCGCTGTGATAGAATTTTTCGTTACCGTTTCTTTGTTGAGTGGACTATAAGTGGATTATAGAACGAGTGTAGTTGAGAATTATGATAAACACAAGGGTTAAAGTGTAAATAACATACTAATTAAGTAGTCGAAGTGAGTGCAGTTTTGTATTTCTTTTCCCCAATATCTCCTGTTGCAGACCGAGTACCCTCCCCCCGGAGTTGGCGGCCAAGAGAACAGGAGAAATCAAGTTTGTGAGGGAAGCCAGGGGAACGATCACCGTGGGTAAGTCGTTTGCCAGCACTAAACCAGTCGTGTTTCGTCGTTGGCATTTTCTGCTGACAATTTTGTTTGGGCAGAATCTCTTTTGAGCGAGAGAGAAACTCAGGGGTTGAGAGTTTGAGTTTGTTCGGGCCGAGTCGAGTATAAGTTTATTAATTAATCTTTAAAAATTAATTTGCCCTTGACGGCGAAGTTTATTAAATTATATTTCAGTTTATTTTCTGTGTTGAATGCGTCAGATTTTGCTTGACGTTAGCAGAAACATTGAGCAAATGCTCTAATCACACTTAAAAAATAGTTTTTCCAATTTGGAGCTGAATTTTTTATTGTAGGACTGATTCTTAAGAATGATGTATGATTTAAATTAGATTTTGATATTATTTTTACATTTTCTTTTATCTATTTTAATCTAGTATTATGATTAAAATAGAAAAAAATTTTATTGCTGTATTAAATTTCTATTTTCGTAATTAATTTAAGGAATTTATAAAGTCCGCTCAATCAGTAATTATCTCAATATATTTTTTTAATTAATTTAGAACTCCAATTTAAAACTAATTTTATCAGTTTGTTTATTAATTTATTTTAGTGCTCAATTTCGAATTACGAAATATGGATGTTGACAATTTTCGAAGTTACACACTAAAATATATATATATTTACTTTTTGTTAACACATCTTTGGTAAACATTATGTTTAAAGCTCTATTTTAATAATACTGTATAAAAACACAGTTTATCAATTTGTTTTTATTGTTTATACTCCTGCCCTATTGGCCTTACGCACTTAACAAGAGTCCCCGAAAAATACTTTTTTGGATTAAGCATAACCATTCTATATGAAATTTCTATATAATAACCTAATTTGCGTCTACAGCCGGCTTTATTAGGAGTACTAGCATTCGCCTGGACCACCTGTTAATTAGGTTTTCTCGCCAGAGGAGAGGGAAAATGTAGAAAACCTCTCTCGACATTTGGTGGTAAAAACGCCACTTTAATATCTTCTACTTTCAAATATTTATGCGGTTTACAATTATCTATAAGTAAAATCGCTTTCAAAGGAAGATTTTGAGACAGCAAATAATCTTTAACTTGTGGTACAAATTGAGTTTTTAACCAATTTTCAAAAATATCGGCATCCATCCATGGGCTTCGTTGATTGCGATAACATACAGGAAGATTTGTCATCTGGAGACCTCAGGGCTTTTTAGATTTCCCAATCACTAATAATGGAATTTTTAAAGAACCGTCAACGTTGCAACAGCCAGCGATAGTGATTCTCTCTAATTGTTTTTTAGGTCCAGAAACATTATTAAATTTTTTTGGCGCTGAGGTCCGATTGGGTAGTTGCTTCAAATACAGGCCACTTTCATCCATATTAAAAACTTGTTTCTTACTAAGTCCCTTCGTAGCAATGATTTTTTTAAATTCTTCTTGATATTCTTCAGCGGCTGGAACATTAGCAGACAGCTTTTCTCCTATAGAATATAAAAAATTTGATAAATATATTTTCGACACAATAATAATATATAATAATATATTAATATAATATATAATAATAATACGTCGGCTGGAAACAAAATCATGCTTTTTTAGAAAAAGTACGTTCTATGATCGTATTGCTTCAATTCAGTTGATTAAAAACATAGTTTCATTTGATAAAAAAGTTGATAATCGGAAACGAAACGTCTCAGAAATTTACAAAATTTTCGTTAATCTTAAATTGGCAACAGTCGTCAAAACCTAGGGAGGTTAAACAACAAACGAAATATAATTTTAATACTTAATGAAATTAAAATACATTAAAAAAAAATTTTTATTTAAAAAAATTTTAAATGGTATTTTGTAAAATATGTAATACTATAAACTATATAGGTGCCTACAAGAAAAAAGTTACGAAATTTCATAAAATTATAAAAATTTTACTTCGGATCACGAATATGTCAATATACATATTATGAATATTATTTTTTTGTCAAAAACTGAAAGGCAATTTTGTAAAAAAAATTTTAAAGTATAAATTTTTGTTTACGTTACCTGTAATTATCGCTTGTTGTTTTATCATAGGGCCTGATACAGGAATTCCACATTGTTGAGTTTCCAAAAGCCACTGGAATAAATCATCAGCCATTTCTTTATTATAGGTCATCCTTTTAGCCTTTTGAAGATTCGTATTGTTGACAGTTTCAATTTTATCTTTTTCTGTTTTCCACTTTCTCAGAGCACGATCACTCACATTATACTTTTTACGTATTTGTGATGTTGTCTCCATTTTTAATTCACTTAATATTTGCGATTTTTCTTTAAAAGAAAATCGTTTTCTTCGTTTTTTTCTGGTTCATCAACTTCATTATTGTTATTGTCACTGCCCGCATCAACACACTCGGCGGACTTAGTTTTCCGGCTTTTTCGTTCAACCTCCATTTCAATATTACTAATCTAATAAAAAAAGCACATTCATGATAATTAATTAATTAATATATTAATGATGCAAATAAATAATTAATATATATTAATAAAATCTCTTATTCTGTGGAGACATAAAATGTCAAAGCTTAAACAATAACATAACCTCAAAGCAATAAGAAGTTAAATACAATTATAAGATAAAATTTTTTAAATAATTTCAAACTTTACAGCTGAGAATTAAAGATTTACAACTTTATTCTAAAATCCAATATAAAATATATGCTTACCACTATATGTAATACATTTTCTTTAGTTACACAAAAAATTTAATAAATGACACTGTTTTGCACTTATGGTTACTGAAATTCAATCGCCGCCATATTAAATCCTCTGCTTAAGGGGAAGCGACACTATTGGTAGAGTCTGATACAAATTTCGAGTTAGCGAAAGAGAAGAAATGTACGAAAAGTGGGGGTACTACAGTTCCAAGAAAAGTCATAAACGCTGTGCAAAAATGCGGCACTATTCATAGAGTTGACTGTAATTATTTTTTTTAATGTATATTTTTTAAATTTTTGACGTCAGAATAATAGAATTTGGAATAATTTGTTTATCCAATTAATCAAAAAAAATTTTATTGCAAAACTTTGAAAATATTAAAAACGGTAAATGATAAATGGATAACAATATTAAAAAATATTAATTCATAGCTTTAAAATTATTTTTTAAGTATTGAAAATGGAGATTTTTATGATAAAATTCATACTATAGAAATTCAAGAATACTAGTGAAACGATACTTGCATTATGCTACTTGAGAAAAACTTAGATAGTAAAAAGTTTTGTTATTTTAATTCTAGGTTTAACTATTATGGACGTTTTGAGCATTGTAAAGCATTGTAAACTAGGAAAAACGGGAAACATGCAGGAATTTAATTCAATCAGGAAAAATTATGAATTCAGCTTGCAATATAGGTCTTATTTTAGATTTAAGCAATTATGATACAATTAGTTCGAATTTGGACTTTACTGTAACTCCAAAAACTGGTGGAAATTTTGGATTAACTTATATTACTATAATTAAATTTCTACAAATAATTGACAAACATTGTTTTTTTGCATTTTAATTAATAAAAAATAAATTATTTGATGATAAAAAGTCAATCACTGTTTTAAAATAGTAATATTTTTATAATGAAATAGTTAATGGTAGCTAATTATTATTTCTCCAGTCAATTTAAATTTCTCACTAATTATTATCTTTCCCTTTACGAATAATAACATTCTGTTCATTTGGTAAATGTATGGGTAAATGATTAATGCTATCGCTCTTTTTCCCCAATGGTTTACTCAAAATTCTCCAAACTACCTCAAACAGGACCTACTTATCTATTCTCTTCATAATGATTAATTTCATTGTGATCAACAGTCACCTCACCATTGTCATTTGTAATAATAATGGATGAAGCATCATGACCCTTGAATATACATTTATATAAAAATTCAACAGATTTGATACTTAAAACTATTTCCACATTTATATGACAATTATATAATTCTGAAAGTATAGGACAACATGGAACTACATTAGAACTGCCAACAACAAATCCGTTTGGTGGTTCATACGTTTTATTATTATTTCTTCGCCGACAACGAACATAACACCAATCTCACAAGGTCCCTGAATGTTATTTTGCATTATTATTTTATGCAAAGCAGGATTGCTATTTTCATCAGGAATTTCTGCAGAAATATAACGATCAACACTGTCAACTGTTAATATTTTAGAATTTTTTTTCAATATAATTAACAAATGAATATGTGGCTATCCTTGCTTTTGAAACTTAATAACATAAACATAAGACTTTACTTCTCCAAATAATTTGTTGTCAACAGTAACTGTTAAAAGATGTTTAACCTTCATGGCAAAAACTTTAGTTACTATATCAGGTCTATCAGAAGCAGTTTGATGAGGCAATAAATTTTTTTGTATTTCTTTCCAATTTGGATTACACGTCATTGTAATAAATAAATCTGGTCTACCATGACGACCATCAATAGCCATGGCATCCTGATATTGCTGCATCATATTACGAGGTGATTCTATAAAAGTTGATGGCAACATAAGCATTTTTCCTACATGTACATTATTTTTTAACTCATGATTTTGTAAATAATCGATTAGCCCTTGATATATTTCACTTCTCAATTGACCTTGATTGTTTGCACAAAATCGTAATCTATATCTTTCTCTAATTTTACATAACTGTCAACAACCCATTGTTGAAATAATCTTTTCCTATATAAAAATTTATTAAATTCCTTCACTCTAATAGCTATTTTGTATTTACAATAGGCAGACCTCTGATTTTAATTCCTTTGTAGAAATATTATAGACCGTTACATAAGATTCTGGTATTTCTCCTTCAGAATTTGCATTCAAAATAGCAGCAATTTTATTAAAACTATGAAAATTATATCTATTTTTATCAGAACCTTTTTTAATGTAACCAACAATTGTAACTCATGAATTTTTTTATTTTGTTGTCTTGCTAATTCAATTTCTATTATAATTATTTATGACCTCATCATAAAAGATTTTGTATATGCATTAAAAGTTCTCATAATATTTTCTGAAGTTTGTAAAAGTTCTTCATACAAATTTTCCTTACTTTTTAATCTATAACGAATTGCTTCTTCAGGATCGTAAATAGACAATTGACCAAAACATGGATCCAACTAAAATTATTTCCAATTCTGACTTTTTTTCTTTATTTTTAATTTCCTTGTATCCAATTTCAACATCTATTTTTATTTCTAATTTCCTATTCTGATATATCTACAGACAATTTCTTATTATAGAAAAAAATAAAAACTGCAAAAAAAGAAAACTTTACTATCTATAAATGGAAATAAATGATATTTACTATGTGGAGATAACTTTTTAACTTTTAAACGAAAATAAAAAATTAATTTTTTTATAACAGTTGCATTTTAACATCTATTCCTAACGAATAACTTTTTTAAATAATAATATAATAACAAAATCAACAGAAAAAGTTAACTTTTTACTATTTAAACGAAATTAAAAGTATAGTATTTTAAAGAAATTGCATTTTAATATGTATTCTTACGAACAGCATTATTTTAATAATAATTTTACAAAATGAATAAACAGAAAAAAATCCTTCATTCAGCATAAGATGAGTAAAAAATTTTGGTTTCTATCCTCTACCAAATTTAAAACAAAATGTACAATAGACTCACTACTGGTTAAAATAAATCCTTCTTCTTTCAAAATAAAGAGAACGATCGCGCGCTTCAATGCGCGCGTTTTTTCTCTTGCGCATTCCTTTTTTTAGTTTTTTAATTTATGTAAATAAAAGTACTTACAATGAGAATGATGTCGCTAATATAATAAATGTTTTTAAAAAAATTGAAAAAGAAATGTTTATGAGAATGATAATCAAGATGTAGAATTATGTAGTGGAATATGTTGAGATGAATTGTTGAAATAAAGTAAACTTCTAAATCACACTTCTATCTCAGAAAAAAACAAAATAAATATTTATAAAAAAATGCATGTGAAAATAAATGGATTTATACAATATAGAATAAAGTAAAGATAGTTTTAGAAATGTAAAAAGATTTATAAAAGTAAAATTTACTATTTATCAGTATGATTAATTAATATTAATAAAAAGAAATATAAGTGTGGTTTCTGTAAATATTATACAACGAAATGTAAGTACTTCGTCATTTCGAAGAAAATAATTTATTTCAATCTATGCTTTTCTATAAGATTCATGGGATGCAAAATTTCGTTATCATTACAATATCATATATTCCATTTTTCACCTCACTTTTAAGTAATATTACTTTCTTTTAACGTAAAACCTAAATTTTACTTTCTTTTAATGTAAATAAAAATATTATTAACAGTTAATATGTTTTAACATTTTTATCCAACAAATATGTATCAAATGTAATTTTATATTATCTATGAAATTAGTGAATTATTAAGGGGAGATTCCACTGATTTTTTTTGAATACCGAAATTATTTTTTTTTAATTTTTGGTTAGTATGATTATCTAAAAATACGGGAAAAATAGTCTGAAGCGATAAGAATAGACTCGCGAGCAGGAGAGTAGGAATAACATCACCTTTCCACCTCGAAAATTCATGTTTTTTCATTAATTACCTAACTGCAATTTGTTTATTTTAAAATTTACATTTTTTCTTTTCGCACCGCTTGAAAGAGTAGTTCTTAAGTAATAAGAAATGTCTACTGTTACATATCAAAGGTTATGTATATAACTTTAAGTTAAATTTTTGTATATTTGGTCCTTCAAACTTTAAACGCGTTTTTCTCGAAACTACACATTATCAACTTGTTTACACTCTCATTTTACAATTTTCAACGAAATAACTTGCAATTTGGACAGCATGTTCCTTGAATGTGTAGTTTTCGTGTAAACTAGGATATTTAAGATCCATTAATATTTATAAAAGTTATAAACAATTTAAGTTGCAAAATTATGGTCGAAAAATTAAAAAGTCTGTCATTTGGTTATTTTTCAATAATTTTTTTTTGTTCTAGTTTACACGATAGCCATAATGGTATAGATTAAGAAAATTTTTGCCTTTTTTATTTTAGATTAATTGTCGCAGAGAAAAAATGTAAACAACTTTTAGAGAGGACCACTTTCGGCAGCCATTTTCCAAGACTCCATTAAAAAAATAAATAAATAAAAAATGGTTTTTATTACTGTAACACAAGTATTTTATTGTAAAAAAAGTTTAACTAACAAATATTTATTTTACTACCTATAAAAATAATTTTTAAAAAAACCTTAATTTCTGTGGAATCTCCCCTTAATAGTTTAACCTAACCTTCATTCACTGTATATTGTGATTAAATTGATAAGTGCGCATAAGCAGATGACTAACAAACATGTCATGAAAAAATATGTTTCAATATGAGACGTTATTTCCCAAACGTCCTAGCCCAAATTTAAAAGTCTTGCGATTGGATTGATTTTTTGGGAATTTGTTGTCCTATATGAAAGTAATAAATTTGTAAAATATTAGCTCTTAAAAAAAATTGTAGAAAGTACTGGGTGTAAAACTTTTGACATTTTTAGTAACACTGTCATTTTCAAAATCATATAACTTTTATAAAACTTTATCGATTTTGATGTGTTTATAATCAATTTAAAGCATTTTTAATCTATTTTCTAACAATTTTACAAAAAAAATTTTAGCCCCATTTTTTAAAAAAATAAAGTTTATTTTTTAATTTTGACTCTAATAGGTATTTTTAATTTTTTAAAAAATTTTATTGGAAAGCTGACATTTTTCCGAAAAAATCATATACTTTTGATAGTGGGATGACCAGAACTTTAGACGAAAATTGAAAACAAAGTAAGCGGTGCTCGCGGGTTCTGTACGTTACGCCGACGCTACGCCGTTGAACGACATAAATATCACTGTTCTATCATCATTTTTATCAATAATAGCTCTCTGCATTTAAACAGGGTTGAGACTGCTATTAAAATAATGCCTGCATTACTTTTATCAAAAAACATTGAAATATATAATTTTGAAGAAGAATGTTTCACTTTTATAACTTACAATTGTTATTATCAATTAAAATGAGTAATTTTGAAAAAGAAAGATTGAAGTTTTGTAAAGAACAATAAATATCAGTTAAAATAATTAGTATTAAAAAATGTAAGATTTAAGTTAAATAGAAACCGAATTTTTTTAAAAGGTTAATTTTTTTAAATTTAATGTTAAATAGTCGTAAGATTTAATTATTCATTTTTTATTAATTTATGACATTTGTTACGAAATCTAATATGCGAACAACTTGATTATTTTTTAGATTTCTTGTTGCATTTTTTGTTGGATTTTTGAAGAAGAATATTTACAAAATATATTTTGCTAAAAAACATATGAATACAGTCCGCCTCTTATACCTACACACATCAATGTCACTTTCAAATTTCAGAAAAGCCACAGACATCTAGGGAGAACTCGAGAAACTAATAAACGCGGTAATATTTGAAACCAAAGAAACATTTAAATATTAAATAGAAACTTATAAAACATCAATATTTTTTCCAAAATTAATTATTTTAATGGATAATAATTATTGTTCCTTATGAAACTTCTTTCTTTCTTTTATTGAAAAAAACAAAGATAAAACAGTGATATTTATGTCGTTCAACGGCGTAACGCCGGCGTAACGTACAGAACCCGAGAGCACCGCTTACTTTGTTTCTAATTTTCTTCTAAAGTTCTGGTCATCCCACTATCAAACTAATATGATTTTTTTTAAAGAGCTAATATTTTACAAATTTATTACTTTCATATAGGACAACAATTTTCCAAAAAATCAAGCCAATCGCAAGACTTTCAAATTTAAGCTGGGACGTTTGAGGAATAACGTCTCATATATTGAAATATCAAAATCAATTGATTTAATCCCAAATTGCACAAAAGCTTGCAGCAAGGTTGCTGCAAGATTGCAAGATTGCCATGCAAGCCTAAACTTGACATTAGCTTCAAATTCCTACTTCTGGCCAGCTTGCGGTGCAGTATTGCCGCAAGATTGCACAGTAAACTTACAATATTCTTGCCGCAATCCTGCTGTGAGGTTGCTGTGAGGTTATAATGATAAACTTTCTGCTAAATTTTAAAATATTTTTTGAAAATAAAAAATACATTTTCTCTCAAAGTTTAAACGAAATTAGATAATTAAGCTGAATGAATCATAAACATAACCTGAAATCTTTGTTTTCAAGTTGTCTTCTTTCAAGTCGTGTCAGATTTCATATTTTATTCTTAATAATTACATAGTGAAGAATTTTGATTACTGGCCAAGAATAGTTTACATAATTGTGTATGAAATACATATCACGTTAGATATTAAAATAGTACATGATTTATTTTTCTTTTATTTTACAGTGTAAACTTGTTTTGTAATTTGAAATTTCATTTTCGTTTCTATTTATTTTTCTTATATTTTACCGTGTAAACTTGCTTCTGAATTTGAAATTTAATTTTTGTTTCTATTTATTAAACTGTATGAATATATGATATTGAGAATTTAAAATAAGCCAATCAGGAAATATTTTTACACCTGAAGTTAACCGATCTTACACTCCTCGTTTTTAGGAAAGGAATAACATAAATCGGTCCCTCAATAAACGTAACAGTAGTTCGTTTTTGTTAGTTTTCATATTCAAAAGCACGACGTGACAATTTTAGAGTTTTGCTTCTTAAGTTATAAGTGTTTATTTTATCCCTTTTTTTATTACGGTAAAAACCCACGAAGAAATTTGTAGAATTGAAAGGATCTTTAGTTACAGACAAACTAAAATTCGCATTCGTTACTAATACTCAATTTAAAAAAAAACAATCTTTCGCCAATAGTTCTGATAAAAATATATTTAAAGATTTTACTGCAACCTCCAACAAACCATTAAAATGCGGAGAATTTGGAGGTGAAAACTTTCAATTAATGCTTAGATTCTCGAGAAATGTTAATACTTGGTCATTGTGATTTTCTGAGTTTAAAAGTTCGCGCAATATTTTTGTTAATTCATTATTTACGCCAACGAAATTAGTTCCGTTGTCGGAAAATATAATAGAGCTTTTTTCTCTACGAGCAAAGAATCTTTTCAAACAAGTGATAAAAGTTTCGGTAGTTAAATCGCTAACCAATTCAATATGACAAGCCTTTGTAGCAAAACATATGAATATTTAAATATAGGCCTTGATTTTGCCTCTATTTCTGTGCTTTTTTTATTTAATAAAAAATAGACCACAATAATCTACACCAGTAACTACAAATGGTCGTAATTGAGTAATTTGTTCTTTGGGTAAATTACTCATTAAATAATTTTTATTCGTAGGTTTTGCACGTAAGCAAATTATGCATTTTTTAATAACACTTTTAACAGTACTCATACCATTAATTCGCCAATAATTAGACCTGACTGCATTCAAAGTTGCTTGAGAACCATTGTGATAATTTATTTCATGTTCAGATCTAATTATTAAAATTGTAATGTGGTTCGATTTTGGCAAAATTATTGGATACCGCTCGTTATACAATAATATTGAATTTTTTTATCGTCCTCCCACGCGTAACAACCCATCTTTATCTAAAAAAGGATTCAAAGAAGTTAAATTGCTTGAACGATGCAAACTCTCATAGTTTGCCAATGACTTTATTTCGCGTAGAAAGAATTAATTTTGCAATAAACTAAGAAATTTTTCATTGCAATTTGCGTTTCTTCGAGTGACAGCTGTGTCATGTTTACCTTTGTTTCAGAATTTTTTAATTTAACACTTTCTCTTCTAGATTTTACTTTACTCTTTAAATTGTTAAAGAGTTTAATGGAATATGCAATAACTCGCTTAGTTTTTCTGAGCGAAGAAAATTTGTCCAAAATGCAATTTGTATCATTCGTTTTAAGTTCATTATTCACAATTAATGAAACTTTACCCTTTAATTCTCAGTTTGGTACTTTATTAAATTGACTACAAGGCTAATGCTCTTCTGAAGAACTAAGCCAACTTGGACAGGTAATCCACATTGAATTTTCTATGAATTTACAAATTAAAGCATAGACACTGCTCTTCATTATCGAAAAACAAAAATTTAATTTATGTACACTTTAACCTATAATGTCCAAAAAGACATACGCTGTTTCATAAACATATTGAAAACAACAGTAGGGGAGACTGGGGTAAACCCGCTCACTTTTTTCAGAACGGTAAAAACCTAGGAAATTATTCTCTAAATCCAAGATAATTTATATAATTTGAAAGCTTATGATTTCTACTAACAAAATAAAAAAGAATTTTTGATTTATCTGTTTTAGTTTTACTTAGGAAAAATTTTTAATAAACATATACCAAATTTCAAAATCACAATTTTCCAGGGTAAATCCGCTCACCCCTCGGGTTAAACCCGATCACTTGATTTTTTTAGGAATTTAAGGTAATCCCGACAGTTTTATTTTGTATATATTAAATTTCTCCTTATTTCCGTCTTTAGTATGATTTATTAATGATAAATTATGAGTTCTATAAACAATAAATATTAGTTTATTAAATAGTAAGTATAGGTTTGATGAATTGCAACTGTGAATTTAAAATATTTAAATAATATTTTATTAAAAGAAAATTAAAATGTAGATACATTTTTGGGTGTAACATGTTATATATTTTATTATTGATAAAATATAACAAATGCAATTAAAAATTTAAAAATAAACAATGATAAAACGTGAACTGAACGAAGACAACAAACTAGATTTATGTCTTTTTTCAGCCGAAAAAGACAGCGACAAATTTTGATTATTTGTTTGCGTTGTTTGTTATAACCGTTATAACCTAATAATCACTAATAATGTCAAGAAATATTGATAGTTCGGCCCCATCTTTTTAAAAAAATCGCCACAAATCCCGAAATGCCGGACATTCAAAATGTTAAATATTCAACTAATTACCCAATAATTTTTTATTTTACATTTTTATCCTAAAAAGCGTAAATTATTTTTAAAAATTTGTCCGACACTTGCAATTTTTATATACTTTATAGTAGATTTGTAAGCAGCGGGATTTATGAAACAGCGTATATCTCTTTGGACATTATAGGTTAAAGTGTACATAAATCCTCCAAAAGTGCCCATCATGTCGAGATTTTGAGAAAAATGGACTCAAAATCTCAAAAAACCCTGTTTTTGGCCTTTCTTGATTACGTTTCTTGATTACCCGCCCGAGTTCATAAAGCAACTTACCACGTCGAGGTCGCCGGAAAGCCTCTTCCTCAGCATGCGAGGTTTCAACCACTGCTAAGGCCGGGAATGAAAAAACGCTTCTGCTGCGAAAACGTTCATATAGAACATTTCCGCCCCAAGAAGACAGGTGCCCAATGAAATGGAGGAGCAGTTAGCAGCCGTCATCCTGCCCCAACAGCCTCGTGCTCCGACACGGTCTGACTAAAGGATAGGGAATCGGACGTTTCCAGCGGGGACCACGCGGAGGTTCTGCTCCCAGACCGAAGTCTCACCCAGCCGGTACGAGTAAAAGTACAGCGTAATGCGTTCGTCTCTCATCTAACTTTTCATTCGTTCGCCTTTTGCGAACATGCGATGAATTCCGTGATTGAGTATTCGCGGACAGCTCAAACTCGGTCGCCTAACCTAACACCATTCACTCATGGTGACACACAAGTAGGCGTGTTGCGTTCATTCTTTATTGCCGTCTCTCAAGGCACAACAATAAATAAAGCAAATAAAATTATAAGTAAGAGTGCCATAGTGTACTGCTTTATGAGTATAAGTAGAGCAAGCGGACACATAAAAAAGTTGTGCTATATGAAAATTTTTGACTGATTCAGAACTTTTCGAATTTGATTCTTATAGTTAATAGTTCTAGCTTTAATTTTAGCCTAATTAGAGATTTCTAGCACGTTGGCATAATTCTCTACACGTGATTAAAAAAGGCCAAAAACAGGGTTTTTGAGATTTTAAGTCCATTTTCTCAAAATCTCGACGTGATGGGCACTTTTGAAGGTCATATTTGCGTTTAGCGATAATAATTCTGGGTCAAATTTTCTCAACTGCACATCGCCTGTTTGTTATTACATGCAGCACCTCTGCATACGCGTATTACTCGACACGGCTCGCCTTTTAGCGTAAAGGGCAAACATTACGCTCTCCAACGGCGATGACCACGAATGGAAATCTGCCGATACCGCAAAGTTGAGTAAGAACGTTCGCAGCCTCTCGGTAGGGGCGGGACCTTTCCAATCCCTAGTCACTCTGCAGGTAACCACCCGAGTTTGCACCACAACTCATATGTCGCGACGTTAGTACTAAGGCCAATGCTGAAGCATCGATCTTTTTCCAACGCCTCTAGCCTCAAGCGATCTAGGCTGTAACCACTCCCTGTTAAATGTGTCTGAGCAAAGTCTGAGCGACTTTGATCAGGTTTCGATCGAGGTTTGATTAGGAGGCAAATTTCGCTAGAAATTGATGAAATTTGATAGAATAAAGCATTGCTGATGAAAGTGGGTTAATATTTTAGTTGATTTGTGTAAGAATTGAGTTGAATTAATCGTTAATTAAAGTGTAATTAGTATGTAAAGTGAAGCAGTATTTACCTGTCAGTTTTAGTGCTTTTTAAATAACATATTTAGTGAATGAAGAAAAGAAAAAATTATGAAAACTTATTCAATTTGACAAAAGTAACAATTAAAGTATTTATTTCTTACATATTTAGAGAAAGTTGATATTTAGTTATTGAATAAATAATATTAAAAGTTGGAAATGTCAGTTCTAACGTGAGGCTTATGTGTATGTGTGTGTAAAGCAATAGTGTAATATACTTCTGACATATCGCCGCGCATTTGTCACGACAGATGGCGGGACTGGCATCTGTACTCCGTTCTGTTTTATCACATTCAAAACAAGAAATAGGAAAACAAACTTTTCAAAATTAATTTTATTTATATATATATATATATATAAATTATAATTTATAACACATAATTCCAACCCCCTAAAGAAGAAATAAATGACTTAGACCAATAAAAATAAAGTTGAAACTCCTCTTTCATAAAGAAAGCTATTTTTTTATTTGCTAGTGTGACAAAGTGGTTCGTCACTGTCACTGAGATTGGTGAGAACACTCAAGTGCCCGTTGTAGTTCCGCCCCTGAGCATTAATAATGGACGTTTCCGTCCCTTATTTGAATTATTATTTTATTATTGTTTACTTATTTAGTTTAAGTTGAATTGTGTATCAGAAAAATGTATTTCGAGGTTTAATTTGATTTTTAGTTGAAGTATTTTCTGTTTCTAACAATTATTATTTTTTTTGTTCCGTTTTGAAGTTTACATTTTGAGTTGGTTTCCGGTTTGAGAGACATGTGCTTGCAGCATGAGGAGAGAGCATTAGTGTTGTATAGAGAGAGAACGCCGTGAGTGTGTACTGAGAACGCCGGTAGAGAATTGTAAAGATTCGAGTGAATTAGAGAATTCGAATAAATAACCTTTGGATTAACCAGCGTCTTATTTCTAACCTATTTCTTGAAATTTGCGGTGAGTCCAAATTTATGATTATTGTTAAATTGGTGCTTCCACGCCATTTGCTTTCAGTGGCGGTCTCAATAGAATTTCACCCGCATCATCAGAGTCTCATCATTAGTAATTTGAGTTGTATGAATTTCTATATAAGTAATAAATTATTTTATTTTCATAATTTTGTAAACAAGTAAAATAACTAGCGCTCAACTGAGCATTTTTATTTTGTTGACTTTTGATTATTCGTGAGAGATATGAGAATTAATTGCTGATTAGATTCGAAAGATTATTTGATTAATTCATAGTACAAATAGCAAATAAAATCTAGGAAATTATTAGTTAATTAATTGGGTTTAAAATTATAGAATTTTATTAATTAAATCAAATTGATAATTTCCCTTGGTCACACTGGTTAAGTTACACAAAATGGAGAAAAAAAGTTATATTTGAAAAATAAAACATATAATTCCAAACCCCCCCCCCCCCCCCAATAGATATTTTAGACCAATAAAAAAATAAACAAACTCCTCCTACTTTCGAAATCAATTTTTCTATTTGTAGGTTGAGTTAAACATAATAAAGAAGAAAAGTTATATTTATTTTAAAAAAATGAAACATTTAATTCCAACCCCAAAAGAAAAATGGACGCTTTTGGTTAATAAAAAAAGCAAAAAAAATCCACCTTTCTTCAAAATCAAATTTTCTATTTTGTTGGTAGACCCAGTAAAAAAATTCTATACACGGACCGCGGAGTTCGTATACGAGCTAGGTAGCTCGTATGAGAAATATGAGAAAACTCTCATACGAGCCTTTTCCGTCATGAGAAGTGTATAGATGCTTGTATAGGAGGTGACTTTTAAAGCATTTTTCTTAATATAACACTATTTTAAAGTAAATGTAGATAATAGAAATGAATTTTCAAAGTAAAACAAAGCTAAATTTGTAAGGGAAATTAAGTTTTAAGAAAAGAAGGATAATTTTGTTCAAAAATTTATTCACACTGAAAAAAGGTTAGAATTTGATAATTTCTTGTTACTCTAACTTACCGACATTAGATATTTCTCGGATGCTGTAAGCACGATATTGTATTAAATTTAATTATTTTATATAAGAACATTTATATAATAAATAAATAATAATATATTTATTAATTAGTAATGAAAAAACTTATTTACTCTACTGCCAATACAAAATCGTGCTTACCGCATTAGAGAAATATCTAATGTCGGTAAGTTAGAGTAACAAGGAATCATCAAATTCTAACCTTTTTTCAGTGTGAATAAATTTTTTGAACAAAATTATCCTTTTTTTCTTAAAACTTTATTTCCCTTATAAATTTAGCTTTGTTTTACTTTGAAAATTCATTTCTATTATCTACATTTACTTTAAACTAGTGTTATATTAAGGAAAATGCTTTAAAAGTCACCTCGTATACAAGCATCTATACACTTCTCATGACGGAAAAGGCTCGTATGAGAGTTTTCTCATATTTCTCATACGAGCTACCGAGCTCGTATACGAACTCCGCGGTCCGTGTATGGAATTTTTTTTACTGGGGAGTTAAACAAAATAGAGAAAAAAAGTTATATTTGAAAAATAAAAAATATAATTCCAACCCACAAAAGAAATAATGGATGTTTTAGACCAATAAAAATAAAGTAGAAAATCCTTCTTCATAAAGAAAGCTATTGTTTATTTGTTTGTTAAGTTGTATTTTTTCCTCCATTTTATGTAAGTTAACCGATAAATTGAAAAATTGATTTTGATAGTAGGAGGAGTTTGTTTATTTTTTATTTATTTCACCTTTATTTCTATTGGTCTAAAACATCCATTATTTCTTTTGAGGGTTGGAATTGTGTTTTATTTTTCAAATATAACTTTTTTCTACATTTTGTTTAACTTAAACAATAAATAGAAAAATTGATTTTCAAAGTAGGAGGAGTTTGTTCATTATTTTATTGCTCTAAAATATCAATATTTTCTTTTAGGGGTTTATGTCTTAGACCAATAAAAAAATAAACAATTCCTCCTAGTTTCAAAATTAATTTATCCATTTGTTAGTTGAGTTAAACAAAATGGATAAAAAAAGTTATATTTGAAAAATCAAACATATAATTACAACCCACAAAAGAAATAATGGATTTTTGAGACCAATATGAATAAAGTAGAAACTCCTCCTCCATGAAGAAAACTATTTTTTATTTGTTGGTTAAGTTAAACAAAATGGAAAAAAAAGTTATATTTGAAAAATCAAACATATAATTCCAACCCCAAAAAGAAAAATTGGATATTTTAAACCAATAAAAATAAAGTTGAAACTCCTCCTTTATAAAGAAAGCTATTTTTTTATTTGTTGCTCAAGTTACACAAAATGGAGAAAAAATTTATATGTAAAAAATAAAACCATTTATTTCCAGCCCCTAACAGAAATAATGGATGTTTCAAACTAATTAAAATAAAGTTGAAACTCCTCCTTGATAAGAAAGATATTTTATTTGTTGGTTAAGTTACACAAAATGAAGAAAAATATTTATATTTAAAACATAAAACATATCATTCCAACCCCCAAAAGAAAAAATTGATATTTTAGACCAATAAAATAATGAACAAACTCCACCTACTTTGAAAATCAATTTTTCTATTTATTGTTTAAGTTAAACAAAATGTAGAAAAAAGTTATATTTGAAAAATAAAACACAATTCCAACCCTCAAAAGAAATAATGGATGTTTTAGACCAATAGAAATAAAGTTGAAATAAATAAAAAATAAACAAACTCCTCCTACTATCAAAATCAATTTTTCAATTTATCGGTTAACTTACATAAAATGGAGGAAAAAATACAACTTAACAAACAAATAAACAATAGCTTTCTTTATGAAGAAGGATTTTCTACTTTATTTTTATTGGTCTAAAACATCCATTATTTCTTTTGTGGGTTTGAATTATATTTTTTATTTTACAAATATAACTTTTTTCTCCTTCTTGTTTAACTCTACCAACAAAATAGAAAATTTGATTTTGAAAAAAGAAGGATTTTTTTTTGCTTTTTTATTAACCAAAAGCGTCCATTTTTTTTTTGGGGTTGGAATTATATGTTTCATTTTGTAGTACTCATAGATAGTAATTCTTCGTGAAAATTTTTTTTTTACCTAGTCCAATATTTTCCGAGGGGGAGAGGGTTAAATTTTTGTGTTTTTCAGTACAATGTTTATTTTAATAATTTCTTACTCATAAAC
The DNA here is from genome assembly GCA_032872475.1 of Leptopilina myrica (nomen nudum). Lineage (NCBI taxonomy): Eukaryota > Metazoa > Arthropoda > Insecta > Hymenoptera > Figitidae > Leptopilina > Leptopilina myrica (nomen nudum). Next base: position 11,457,386 of record CM065462.1, on the reverse strand, counting down.
AATTAAACATACAAATTTGACAAAGTATATTTTGGAAAGGTTTTTTCATCCTCTTTCGATTGGAAATAAGCATTTAAAAAAAAAAATTTTTGACAAAAAAAAATCAAAATTAAAAATAAATTTCAATTTTTGAGGGAGATGGATACAATTTTTTTTTTTTTTTTTTTTTGAAACAAAAGCTGAGGTTTTTTCCTAAAAGGACATATAAATGATAAAGTGAATTACACTATTGCTTTACACACACATACACATAAGTCTCTCGTTAGAACTGCCATTTCCAACTTTTAATATTATTTATTCAATAACTAAATATCAACTTGCTCTAAATATGTAAGAAATAAATACTTTAATTGTTACTTTTGTCAAATTAAATAAGTTTTCCTAATTTTTTCTTTTCTTTATTCACTAAATATGCTTTTTAAAAAGCACTAAAACTGACAGGTAAATACTACTTCACTTTACATACTAATTACACTTTAATTAACGATTAATTCAACTCAATTCTTACACGAATCAACTAAAATATTAACCCACTTTCATTAGCAATGCTTTATTCTATCAAATTTCATCAATTTCTAGCGAAATTTGCCTCCTAATCAAACCTCGATCGAAACTTGATCAAAGTCGCTCAGACTTTGCTCAGACACATTTAACAGGGCTGCCACCACGAGTCCAACTCAATGACCGGTAGGAGACAAGTCTTTTGAATAGTCTCCGTGGGCATCCTCGGTACCGTTTAGTACTCTGATATGAGTAATACTAGACTAATACAAATACTAGACCCGCCGGACCCACACGGCACTGCCCTTCATCATCGCAATGCCACTGCTCTGCGACTCATCTAAATAAGTTTTATGCAAAAATTGAAATTATCCCCTTAGCAGTTTTTTAAAAAATCGATTTTTGAGAAAAAGAAATCCAAATTTCCAAGAATTAGTGTTCAGTACGAAATTTGATTAATTATTTAATTGAAATTAATTAAAATAAAATGAAAATGTATAATAATATTATAAATAAAGTAATACAATTGTATAATAAAGTATTTAGATATAAATTTATTAAATACATAAACGTGAAAGCTGAACAGGTCAATATTCAAAATCAAACGTGTTGGCTATTGTATTCTACAACAGACTTCAAGATATGTTTTGCGTAATTATTGTGTGATTTTTGTAACTTGTATTTTGACTACGTTTTTTTGAAATCGGCATAAACCGATTCCACTTTAGTGGCAGTGCACCACATGCAAGGGAAATTACTGGCATGAGACATTAAGCCGGCAAGAATATTAGCGCTTTTTAAATCCGCAGCAATTATTGCTTCTTCAAAATTCTCTAATTCCTAACAGAGACCATAACATTTCAATCACATCATCATTTTCATCGGAGCATTAAGCTATTCCAAGCAAAAATAATTTTTTTACTCCAGAATCTTTGAAATTGTTAGAATCAATGCCGTCTTGATATTTTTGACGTTTGGGGTCATTAGTCTCATCATTTTCACTGATAGATTGTATTGACAAACACATTTTGAGGAACTCTCCTCCGCCAACAATACCAAACTTTAAAGTAACATTTTCTTCACATTGTCTCAATCCTTTCACATGGTCAACCAATCCCTTCAAGTTATGACAAAAAACTAAATTCTTAATGTTTACTTTTTTCTCCCTTTTTAATACTTACAAAATTACACTCACGAACTTCAAAGGACGAATCAAGAATATGATTAACAGATATCAACTTTTACGTTAAACCGGTTTCAATTAATTTTCGATTTTTAGTAGCAAAACGTAGATCGCAGGCAAGACCACGGATTTTATTTAAAGATAATAAATATTTCGATCCTATTTTAGACATTTCTTCGACTGATACTTGTTGTCGGCTTGAATTTGTGGGCTCTTTAGGCGAATTTATACAAATCTTTAATGGCTTTCCCCGTTTCAGTGAAACTGTAATATCATTTTCTGCATTTTTTTCACGCGGTTTGGTAGATTTTATACATTCACTTAGCAAGTGCTTCTTATACTTTGGCGGCAAGATTTCATTGAGGTGATTTTTTATGTTTTCATAAGTACTAGACATATCACACTTATGGCTAATACCTTTTGACAACAAAGATAAACATTTGGACAACTTATTTTCATTTGACTTTTTAGTGTTTTTATTGAGTCCCTTTGGTTTCATGAAATTTTAGTCATCTCGACATCGAACATATTTGCACAATCTGCAGATGCAAATATTTTTAGGATCCAATCTTAATGATATTGAAAATTTCTAGTCAGAATAATCAGGCAACTTTAAACAATTTTCGCTATTCGGGTTTTTGATTGAACGATAAACAACGACTTTACAAGCACTGCAAATAACGTTTGGAATACCAGGATTTTCAATACTGCATTGAACTATTAATTCAATGTTTTGTTTCAGCTTCCCTTGAACTTTTCTCATGTCCTTTTTCTTTTTTAAACAAAATAATCATATTGCCTCTTGATTTTCCGAATGAGTTCTAGCGTGATCCTAACAATATTTATTCACCATGATTATAATCTAAAAGAACACAACACAAATATTTAGAATATAACTTTTGAAATAATATAACAGAATTATTACTCAATCAATCTTACTTACTATATAAGGGGCATTCCATGTCAAGTGATCAAGGTGGAGAAAAATTTTTCTCCAATCGTAGCAAAACTTGGGGCTTTTGTAGTACTCATAGATAGTAATTTTTCGAAAAATATTTTTTTACCTAGTCCAATATTTTCCGAGGGGGAGGGGGTTACATTTTTGTGTTTTTCAGTATAATGCTAATTTCAATAATTTTTTACTCATAAACAATTAAACATACAAATTTGACAAAGTATATTTTGGAAAGGTTTTTTCATCCTCTTTCGATTGGAAATAAGCGTTTAAAAAAAAATTTTTGACAAAAAAAAAATCAAAATTAAATTTCAATTTTTTGGGGGGGAGAGACCCGATTTGTTTATTTTAACGAAAGATGAGGTTTTTTCCTAAAAGGACATATAAATGAAAAAGTTGGACTAGAATGTTTAAACAAGGAAAAAATGAATTTTCTCCTGAACGGAGCTAAAAACCGGGTTTAGAGCGCTCCGCTGAGTAGAAAACCCTTTTTTTCACAAATTGAAAAAAATTAGATAATATTTTTTATTTTTTTAAAAATTAATATTTAGTGGTGCATGTATGCTGGTAAAATTTTGTATTTATTTTTCATTGGAAAAAGGATCCAAAAGTTGATCAATAAAAACCAAAATAGGTTATTATTAGCAAAAAATATTAATACTAAAAAAACGAGAAATTTAAATATAGGTCGCTGATTATAAAACTGAAGTCAGATTTTAAAAATTCAAAATGGCGGATCCAATATGGCGGCCATGAAAATTTTTTAAATTTATATATATATATAATATATATAAAATCGTATTATCTAATTTGTGAATGAACCTCATCTAGCTAATAACTACTAACCTTCTACTTTCTGATTAGCAGCGTAGTACTGTTTAAATTTTACAATTCAGATTTGTAACTAGGGACCCCAAAAAAACTTTAATACAAAGTTTCATAAAAATTAATTAATTTTAAAATTTTCATGAAATCTGACTTCAGATTTGTAATCAGAGACCCCTAAAATTTTCATGGCTACCCTATTGGATCCGCCATTTTGAATTTTTGAAATATGACTTCAGTTTTGTAATCAGCGACCTTAAAAACAATAGAAACCATGATAAGCAATTTAAATTTTTCGTTTTTTTAAATTAATATTATTTGCTAATAATAACCTATTTGGGTTTTAATTGGTTAACTTTTGGGTCCTGTAAAAAATAGTTAACTTAACGAATTTCATTTGTTAAAAATTTTATATTATTCTTTGAACATTTGTGAAGAGAAACAGAGTAATCTGGTCAAAAAATATTAATTATCAACGATTTTACAGGAAATCTACAAAAAAAAATTTTTTTCCCATGCAAAATACATGCAAAATTTTACCAGCCTACAGGCACCACTAAATATTAATTTTAAAAAAATACGTATCTATTTTTTTTTAATTTATGACAAAATGAGACCCGGAAATGGACAAAATTCCAAAATGTGGTTATTAATGACCACCCTAATATATACATACATTATAAGTATATATATTTATTATATATGTTTGCATGTGCTAAATGCAAAGAAATATGTTATAATAGTTTTTTGACTATAACTATTCATCAAGTTTTGCACTGAACACTAATTTTTGGAAGTTTAGATTTTATTTCTCAAAAATCGATTTTTTTTAAACTGATAAGGGGATGATTTTAATTTTTGCATAAAACTTATTTAGAAGAGTCCTAGAAACGAATGCAAAAAGAAAATTCATGGTGCCTTTTACCTTCATTTAAAATGTATTCAGTACTACCGTCCCTGGGACTGCAATCAAATTTGCAAATTTTGAGTGAGCGAATTATTTATGTTTCCAGCTGAAAAAGTTCTATAGAATTTCACTAGAATCATTCTATAGAATCGTTCTATATGAATTCTAGTGAATATTCTATAGAATTTCACTAGAATGATTCTGTAGAATTTCTACATAAATACTATTAAATTTTAGTGATTTTTAATTAGAAAAACTTTAAATTTGTAAAATAATATTTTTCAACAAATTTTAGGCCAAAATAATTGTTTATATCCTTTAACTATATAAAATTAATTGAACTTCGTAACCATACATAACTATAATGTTAAAAAAATTATTTTACAAAATTTATATTCCTTCTAATTCTAATTAAAAACCACTAAATTTTAGTAGAATTCACGTAGAAATTCTATAGAATCATTCTATTGAAATTCTATAGAATATTCTCTAGAATTTATATAGAATGATTCTATAGAATGATTCTAGTGAAATTCTATAGAACTTTTTAAGCTGGGTCACATTGACGTTAAACACAAATTTGCAAATTTTCAAGAAGGTGTACGAATTTCCTTGGCAGAAAGATTAGATATATGAGACAGTAGTCCACATCATTGTCAGATGGTAGAGCCTCCTTGACATAAAGGTGTCCACAACCGGGACTGACAGTTTTTTCTTAAAAAGACCAAAACATTTTGTGATGCAGGATCCTTTTGGAGAAAGCTTTGTAATCATGAAAATGAATTATAAAATGGACTTTAACAATTATTATTTAATAAAATTAGTTTATAAATTAAAAATTTTACAAAATTAATTTATCAGAATATATTAACAATAAAATTTATAACTTTTGAAGTGATTCTGTAAATTAATATTTAACTTAGTTTTAAATAACAATTTTAAATATCTCTAATAGATGTTGAAATATTATTAACAATATAGAATTTATAATTTAAATTTGACTGTCATTTACCACATTTGTTTGTATTAGAATTTAATCTCTGACTGTAGAGAGAGCACATAAATTTTTAATAAATCTTAACTCAAATTTAATAATTTGTTACAAATACAGAATGTCTATTTTTCATAAAAATATAATTTTTGTATAAAAATGTTCCTTTTTTATAAAATACAACTTTTTCTGATTTACAACTGATTGAAAACGATTTTAAAAAAACATTTGAATTTACTTATATTGATAATTTTATTAACGTTAGGGAGTAACTGTGGCATGTGAAATGATTTTTGTTACTTGTATCAAAAGTTAATGCTTCAAGAAATTGATACCGATTTCGAAGAAATTTTAAGAAAGTTTCTAATTTTGGCATTATTTTTCCCGTTAGACTTTTTTCCCATTCCCTATGAGTATTCGTATCTAATTTAGATGTCAAAACGTAAATTAAAATTGAATCTCAATGTTCTACCGATTCATTCAATGCTGAGAGCGCGCGAAGATGCATTGTCAATCAGCTGTCTAATATTTACAGCAGATTCTTTGTTAAAACTAGGTAATTCCATTAGTGTTTTAATATGATTTTGAATTATTATTCGATGATTATCGTATCTGTCATTCAACAGATTCCAAGCAACATTGTAGTTTGCAGACGAAGTTTCTAAGGAACTTATAACAAATTGCGTGAATTTACTTTCAAGATTCGTTCGCGTTCGCTTTAATTCGTTAAGTTGTGACGTATGACTTTGAGCAATTAGAGAATTTGCCCAAAGTTTCTGCTAACGTCAAGTAAAATCTGACGCATTCAACACAGAAAATAAATTGAAATTGAATTTAATAAACTTCGCCGTCAGGCGCCAATTAATTTTTAAAGATTAATTAATAAACTTATACTCGACTCGGCCTAAACAAACTCAAACTCTCAACCCCTGAGTTTCTCTCTCGCTCAGAGGAGATTCTGCCCAAACAAAATTGGCAGCAGAAAAGCTAACGGCGAGACACGACTGGCACTATACTGGCAAAACGACTTACCCACGACGACTCCGCTTGGCACTTCGTTCGTTAGTTTTCCTGGTCTCGTTCTTCCATTCTCACCAGCGTCGTGATCCGTCAGGGAGGTTTTAACAGAAAAACACAACAACCGAACACTATTTTTCAATATCAATTCCAATTTTATTAATTACAAAATCCTGAGCTTCACGATCCACTTTTCGAACACTCAAAAAACTTATTTTCACACTACAACTCTCAAAAACCGACAAAAAATTTAATTGCAGCGAAGTACTCGTGTACTGGTGCGACAAGGCAAATTTTCCACTATGGTGGCAAAAACACGGTCCACCTGTAGCGTCTCGAATCTCCCTCTTCCTTCTTCTTCTCGTTCTCTAAAAGTGGTACTGGCCCCGCCATCTACCACTTTCTCTCGTCAAGCTAGCCGCGCGACCTACTTTCGCTTAACTAGTGGGTCAGCTGGCGGTACTCAATTATCATGATAATTGGGCCTGTCAACTCGGGGCTATTCCGACGGATAGCGCGACGATTCAGAATTTTCGACAAAACTGGCTCGCGTGAAAATTCACATCGTCACAGAGTTCAATTTCAACTTGTTCGGCGTGATTGTTGCGATACGTGAATTTTAAGATTTAAAAATTTTGTCCACAAAGTTACAAATATTTTAAATATGTTGTAGAATTTTTATCAGAGTACTTTAAAATTTTCTGTTCACTAAATTTAATTGTTTAACTAAAACAGCATGCATGTCAAACTTGTTTTTGATAGACATTCTTATAGAAGTTGTCAAAAAGTTATCTGTTATTCTTTATTTAAAGATTATAAAAAAGATTTGAATCCTAAATAATATTTAAAAAACATATAGTGAACAGAAAATTTAAAGTGCTCTGATGTAAATTCTACAACAAATTTGAAGTATTTTCAAATACTCATTTTACGCAGAATTTAGAATACTTTTAAGAAATTACTATGAAAAAAATCTGTAATTTTGAATACTATTCTAAAAACCTCGTTTAAGTTAGAAAAATGGAATGAATATCGATAAATCGCAAATATTTTCAACTGCGGTTTTGTCAATTTTTGTTTTGAGTGAACGAGCAATACTCGGTTAAAAAAGTGTGCTTTTCCCCTTTCAATTAAAAGAACCATTTTAGAAATCGGTTAAAAACGGTTATTTGCCCCTAAAATTAATTTTTGGGTGTCATCCTAGCATAAAAAAAAATAACAACAGTGTCATTCAATTTCGGTGCCAAATTCAAAAAATAGTTTCGCCCTACCAAAAAAATAATGACAGAACATCAGAAAAATAATCAGAATTTCTTGTGTTTTTGAAGTTTTTCTTACAATTGCAGCTCAAAAACACGAAAAAGAAATATAAACCTTCAAAATACTGCCAAGAATCGTAAAAAATTTTTATGACTGCTACCGAATTTTTTATAACATAGTATAAAAAAATTTTGTGGCTGTATTTTGTTTCCTTTATGTAAAAGATCGTCACGCCTGTTATAACTTAGGCATCAAATCGAAAAACCATCATACCTTTTTTAATGTTTAAAATCATTTTTGTTTATTTCGACATTATATTTAATGTTTATAAACGCGGATTATTAATTAATTCACAAGATAGCTTATAATTTATTCAAAATGAAGGCTTCCAAATATATATTTTACATATTTGAAATCATGAAATATTAGATTCAAAATTTCTTAAATATAAACTTCAATTAGTTAAATTAAACTAATTTCAAGTAATACAATTTTTGTTTATTCAACTTTATAACAAAAATTTAGTATCTGTTATGTCTTACCTTATTATTATATTCCCTAGTGTTTCTCGATTTAATTTTAATTTAGAAAAATTAAAGTTAGGACGAGATTGGATAAATTACAAGAATAAATTTATTTGAACACAGTATATTTGAAAAAGATCAAAATTATGGAATGATGAAATGAGCACTAGCTTTCTAAAATTGAGTCTTAAGTGGTTTCTCTGTTTACCTTAGAACAGCGAGGTTTTGGTCCTAGCTGGCGACGTTGAGATACAATGGAAATTGTGCGTTAATTGGTTACTAAGTGGTGCAGGTAGATGATTTACGATTTTTTTCAATTAGGCAGTTGAATATGTATTATGTTTCTTTCAGCTTTTGTCACAACTCGAATGATATTTCAAAACACCAAAATTGACTTCAAGATTCACTGAATTAAGAAATTCATGTAAAGCTTACTTTTACATGTATTTTACGAACTACTTACTTTTCCATATATTTTTGGAAACCCTTTGTTAGAGAAACACTTGTGGTGACTCAGTCTCTAGGTCGCACGTGCTCACAACTTCTTAGTCATATGTTTTTACAATATAATATTATATTTTTATGTTGTTTGTTAATTATTTATAGTTATTACAATTTGTTATTATTGTTAACATTATTGTAACTTGTTGTTAATGATTATTTTGTTACAATATATTATTATCTTGTTATTATTAACTATTATTTGTTGTTATTTTGTTATAACAAATTATTATTAACTTGTTATTAATAATTATTATTTTGTTAATATTGTTAAAATAATTATTATTGTTTTGTTATTATTGTTTTAATAATAATTATTATTTTGTTATTGTTGTTACAATAATTAAAAATACCAGAGAGTCTAATTTTTTATATTACACACTTTAATTAGTTAAAATGCAGAAGTTTTAAGTTATAAATTTTTTTTTTAAAGTCAGAATCACGAAAAAGCATCAGCCTGGTTTATGAAGAGAAGTGAGAAGCTAATAGAGTTCTAACAAAACATCAAATCCATACTAAAAATCCTCTCAGAAATAATCACAAAGATTACTAATCATCAGAGTCACGAAAAAGCATCAGAAAATCTTAGGAATAATCAGAATTCTAATGTTTTGTCATGATTCCTCATTATTTTTTAGTAGGGTCTACAAATATATTATAATTGATAAATTATTTTCTATTGACAATAGTAATCAGTCATAAAATATAAATTAAAAATTTTAATAGGGATCATAAAATATAGATCTTGCACAATTTTATATAACAAAAAAATGTTTTTTTACAGCATCAATGACTTCATTGGGACTTGCCTCAGCAGTTGCGTGGTCATCGCCAGCACTTCCCTATTTCAACACCCAATCAAATTTCACCAAAACAGAAATCTACTGGATAGTTCCGTTACTAAGTGTTGGCTGTGCTTTAGGTTTTCTGCTAAATCCCCTGATAATAAACCGTCTAGGTAGAAAAAAATCTCTCCTCCTCTACAGTGTACCACAACTATTATCATGGTTACTGTTAATTTTTTCCAAAAATCACATAATCATTATTTATTTCGGAAGAATATTGGCTGGTATCGGTTATGGCGCCGGCGCATGCGCTCTCACATTCTACCTGTCAGAAATTGGCAATCGTGAAAATCGTGGTATATTCATGGTACTTTTCAAATTAACAATGTCAATCGGTAGTTTTCTAACAGTTCTAATCGGCGCCTATTGTTCACATAATACACTGAATATATTTCTCCTAATGTTGCCAATAACATTTCTAGTCACATTCATATTTATGCCAGACTCCACATATTTTTTGTCAAAAAATCAAGAAACTGAAATAAGAATAGCATTTTTAAACAGGAAAAATGATTTTTCAAAATTAAAAAAATTAATACAATCTAACCTCAAAATACAAGTTTTGGAAGAAAACGAAAAAAGAATCGAATCCAACGTCAAAAAAAGTGACACTTGGGAACAAATGGAAGCTAACCTTAAAATGGATGACAATTGTAACGAAATGAAAACTAATCTGAAAAACAAAACACATGAAAATGTCGAAAATATGAGTGAACTTAAGAAATTATTCATAATTCCAAGTAATCGTCGAGCGTTATTAATAACAATTGCTTGTGCAGCGCAAAATGTATTTTCCGGTTATGGAATAACGAAATATTTTGCGCAAAATATATTAACTTACGATGAATCCTTATTACCAGCGAAAGACGCTGTTTTTATATTGGCCGCCATTAGTATTTTAAGTTCAGCCTTGAGTACATTTACAATAGAAAAATTTAAACGACGAACACTTCTTCTTACACTCGGATGTTTAGCGTCATTTTCAATTGGAATTGTTGGTGTATTTTTTTATTTAAAAACAAATATGAATATTAAAAATTTCGATTGGCTACCACTCGTAGGTTTAGTGATTTTTGATTTTTCATTGACAAATGGTAACTATAATATTTATTTAATTTATCAAGGTGAACTATTTCCGAGTGATGTGAAAAGCGTTGGAATAACATTCACTAAAGTGACACTAATGTTCTTCACTTTTATCGCCTCAATTGTTTATCAATTGTTAAATGATATTTTTGATATTTCAATGATATTCGGAATTTTTGCGACATTTTGTGTACTTCAAACTTTGGTCATTTATAAAATTGCACCCGAAACAAAGGGAAAGAGTCTAGATGAAATACAACAATTGTTAAGGTCCAAGACTCGACAATAAGATAAAAAAGTATAACAATTCGTTAACCCTTTCGTGCCCCCCAAGAAACCAGTGGATGGATTTTGATGAAACTTACCCCTTGGAGGTTTTTGGGGTCACTGATTTCAAATCTGAGGTCAAATTTCCAAAATTCAAAATGGCGGATCTACTATGGCGGATGCTGTTTTGAAAACTTAATTGGATTAGTTCGTAACTGATAACTTTGGCGTTTTTGAGGTAGTATATTAAGAATACGATATTTGATTATCTATTCACGGTCTTCCACACCACCTAAGAGGTTCCGTCAGAGGCGCGTTAGGTTTTTATTAGTGAACCTTCGTCAAGAACCCTATTTTAACACTTTCTAATAAACTCTACTTACCATGAAATTGTCAGAAACAGCTATCGATGCATAATGGAACTTGACATTCAATGCATATCACGTTTGTTCTCTTTTGATCGTTTTTTGTCGAGCAAAAATGACACCGACGACGACTTGAAGAGACATCAGGCATGTGGTTTCCAACATCTTCTAAGCTTTCGACCACGGATTTTCTCTTTTTTGAGAATTGAGATGTTTTAGCGGAACTTTTTGCAGCAGAAAATTCTTTTATCAATTGCTTCGCTAAATTTACAAGGAATGTAATTTGATCATCTATACGTTTGTGATGAATTTGATACAATGTAAAAGAATTTGCAACTGCCAAATCGATGCAAAAATAAAAAATTCTGTGCCACCATTTTTTTGATCGCCTTCTTACACTATATGCTTGTTTTTTTATCAAATCTATCCACACCACCCATGATTCGATTGTAGGTCGCTACAGCGCTTGGACACGGAACATCAATCTTACTACCATTTTTTAGAGTTCTTTTCACGGTAGTTATCGTTTCTGAATCATGAGCTGTAGAAAGAAGTGTCACTATTTTTGCATCCATCCACTTTACAGCTGCAACACATCCCTTATTTTTAATTTGTGACTGTCCTCGCTGCAATTTATTTTTATTTTTTATCATGTCTGGTAAACCCTTTTGATTAATTCGGACAGTGCCAACAGAAAATATTTCTTTTCTAAGAAGAGAAGTTACCAAATCTACGGAAGTAAAAAAATTGTCAAATGCCAGTAATGATTTACTTCCATAGAATTGATAACTCGTATGCGTACTTCGAAGAGCTTTCCTTATTTTGATGGAAATACAAATTTGTTTCCTCAACAATTTTTTTTTAATTTCCTGACTAAAAAATAAATCAAAGAAGTCGGATTCTTTTGTCTTTTTTCCCATCTCTACTGTAATTTTTGGTTTTTTTCGAAATTTAGAAAATGACTGCATTTACAGAAAGCTGTTGACCATTCGTTATTGCCATCATTATTTTCATTTCCTAAATTATTAGAATCCCCATCATCGCTGTCTTCATCTTCACTACTCGTATCATCATCGAAAGACATAAGTTCGTTAGTTTCTTCATTTTCAGAATCACAATCCCCTTCTGAATCTTCAGGATCAGATTGGAGTGAAAAAGCCTCCAAGCTTTTTCTTGCTCGAGAACGAGTATTTATTTTCAAGATTCGAAATTTTACTTGTTCAAAATCGTAAAAATTTTTCGAAAGAACAATTAAGAAAGAAACTATGCATTGTTCTAAAAAAAGTTTTAAAAAAATCTGAGAATAGAAAAGGAGAAAGCAAAGTGGAAACAAAATTAATAATAGAAATAGAACTGATTTATAGGAAAAAATAAGAATTGCAAAAAAGCACAAAGAAGAGAAGAAATAAATAGCTCTGAAAAGAACTGATTGTTAAAATTTAGAAGTCAAATAAAATTTTTTAAGAAAAAAAATATATATACGAAAGCACCACTTACCTGCAAAATCGCACGAAAAATTCGTAAAATATCGATATCATACAGTTTACATACTTATATACATAGCAATGCGTCTGGATAGTGAGAGAATTTTTCTGAACTTTGCATACACCACCTTGCGGACAAGAGGAGAACTTTTATCAGACGCGCGAATTTTAAAAACGGTACAGGATCACAAAAGAAACTATAGAAGGCTCCTTTCATCAAAGTAGATGGTTTATATGTTTTTGTGGTCGTTGAATACGAATCTGATGTCTATTTTGTTTTATCACGTCTAAATTTTTTCCTAACCTCAAATAACAGGGTGGATTTCAAAATAAAGAAAATTTTATAAATGTTGAGAGATTTTCTTTATTTTTGGTTTTAAGTATTTTTTATGTTTCTAATTCCGAATCTTAAGTCTGATAATTTGTTATACTAATATAGCAAATAAAATAAAAATGTCATCTATCATACAATTATCCATATGGTGAGAATCACGTCAAAAAACAACCAAAAAATTTCTTTGTTCAATTATTCTCAAATTTTTTATGATATGTCGTATAGGTTAGTAATTTTTTTACCAAGTATTTTTGAATTTTATAAAAAAAATTTTAAGGGGGGGGGAATTATTAACTTTTGCGTGAAACGCTCTACTTTGAATATTTATTATTCTGAAAAGAAACAATTAAAAAAGTTGCTATATGGTTTCTTAGCGTTTTTCATTAGCTTTCGAATGGCATAAAATATTTTCAAAAATTTTGTTATTTTGTCACAAATTTTGAAAAAATAAAAATATATTTTCACTTTTCTCATCTTTGGATCATTTTTTTCTTTTATATTTTATTTTTAAAAGAAAGCTGAGATTTTTTCTGACGAAATACTTAATTTCCAGAAAATCGTTTTTTTTATTTTCGAGTAATTAATTTTTGAATATTGCGCATCACGTCGTCGCGCCGCAATGTGCCGCGCAGCTATTCGCGGTGTGCCGTTCAGTGCCGCTATTTGGCAATAATAATGATTTTTAAAAAAATTATTTGGCAATATTTATTTGTTTTTTTGGCAATAATTATTTTCTTGAAATTAAGTATTTCGTCAGAAAAAATTCCAGCTTTCTTTTAAAAATAAAAGAAAAAAATGATCGAAAGATGAGAAAAGTGAAAATATATTTTTATTTTTTCAAAATTTGTGTCAAAATAACAAAATTTTTGAAAATAGTTTATGCCATTCGAAAGCCGATAAAAAAAGCTAAAAAAACTATATAGCAACTTTTTTTAAATTGTTTCTTTTCAGTATATTAAATATTCAAAGTAAAGCGTTTCACGCAAAAGTTAATAATTTTTAACCCCCCCCCCCTCGAACAATTGTTTATAAAGATCAAAAATACTTGGTAAAAAATTACTAACCTATACGACATATCATAAAGAATTTGAGAATAATTGAACAAAAAAAAATTTTTTGGATGGATTTTTGACGTGATTCTCACCATATTCATTCTTCCACGTCCACATCGTTGTTTGCAGGTATAATTAAATATGAGTGATTGTAAAATAAAACACATCTTAAGCTTCTATTGAATATCGATTTTCAAAATTAAAGTTCGAATTCAAAATTAGCGTATCCAAAAACCCTTGAGTAGTAAACCTACAAGAAAATAGCAATTTTGGAAAAAAAGTCTGCTATTTTGAAATTTAAAAATGTGACTTGTCTGATTTTGAAAAAAAGTCAGCCATATTGGATCCGCCATTTGAATTTTGGAAATCTGACCTCAGATTCGAAATCAGCGACCCCAAAAATCCCCAAGTGGTGAGTTTCAAACAAATATAAGCAATTAAAAAAAAGTCCGCCATATTGGATTCGGCATTTTGAATTTTGGAAATCTGATTTCAGAGTCGGAATCAGCGACCCCAAAAACCTCCAAGTGGTGAGTTTCGAGCAAATATAAGCAACTTTGAAAAAAAGTATTTTACTCAACATTATACCTATTGTTTATAATAATTATTATTGTTCTATGTCATTTATTATTTTTTTACATGTAATAGTAACCCTAGTGAATAAATCAAGCTAAACTATTTGTTGTTTTGTTGAAATGCGTAAGAGTTATAACATATTTTGTAGGTGGTACATATATGTACCGGAGGCACGAAGGGGTTAGAACAAATTAATTGTAAAATGAAGGGCTTTTTAGCCCTAGGAACTTTATCATTCTTAAAATAAATAAATAAAATAAATTAATTTTTACGTTTATAGTTTTTAGTTATCGTACCTACATTTAAACGACAACATAAACTTTTAATTATTTTTTCATTTGTTCATAACAATTTAACGGTGTTGCAGGTCGAGAACTGGTTAGTGTTGCCAACCCACTTCCCCTACTTTCCTGTATTTTTCCAAATTGATCACTTTTTAAAAAAAAACTAAGCACTTAATCGAAAAAGCGGGCCTTTACCCGCAACATAAATTTAATAAAGAATTAGTGAAAATTTATTTTGTATCGATACGATGTTTCTACGAGCCACAATTCTGTTTCTACGATTGCAATTGACAGATGTAGGTGACTTGATCTGGGGATAAAATGGCCGCACAACAGAAAAGTGGAGTAAAGCGGGTTGCCTACGTAAAGGCATAACAGTATGACAAAACAGGGCAATAACTTTTATTTTGTTGAGAATAATTAAAACAATATTTGTCAATAATAAAAAATAATACAAAGGGCATAAATAAAGGGATTTTTGTTTATAAAAATGTACATAATATAAAATATGTTAAATTAAAACGAAAAATATGAAAAAAAAATTTTTAATTTAAAAATAAAAAATTTTGTTTTATTAAAACAATATTTGATAATAATAAAAATTAATACAAAAAACATAAATAAAGGGATTTTTGTTTATAAAAATGTACATAATATAAAATATGTTAAATTAAAACGAAAAATATGAAAAACATTTTTTTTTAATTTTGTTATTCATTAAAATAATTTTTTAAAAAGATTAAAAATTAAATTGTTAATTAATACCTCTAAAGGTACAATTCATTTAATTGTAATTAATAAAAATATGGAAAATTAAAAAGTATGCAGAATTTTTCGTCTACGAGAAAACGTGGCTTAGCTCCCAAGCGTGAATTTCACAGGGCAAGTGATTGAAGTAGAAGCAGAACGAAAAAATGCATACAAAATAATGTTTTTAAAACGTTAATTGTCGTAAGTAATTGACTTTTACAAAATCGGTCTTTTGCATTCATTCAACAGTATATTAATTAATTTGAAGGTTTTGGAATAATAAAGATTCATTATACAAATTTCTGTCCTCATTTGAAAAAAAATAATATTGTAGTAAATAGTATAAAAAATTATAGATATAAACAAATCAAAATCATGTAATATTTTTTCATTTCATTCTATGCTAAGCCAAAAGTTTTTTATTAAAAGATTTTATTTAACAAATGCCAAAATGCGAGGTTTTCTTATTTGTGTAAAAAAAAATTGGAAAATTATTAAACAAAATTTTACGTATATTATTTTGTTAAAGAGTTTGTAATTATTTTCAAAAATAATAATATTTATCACAAGAATGTTATTATTTAAAATTTTTTAAATTACCTAAACTCTTGTCAGAAATTCAATTATTTTCAAAAAATCTAAAAAAAATTATGGTCTATATTTCCAATAACCTTTATAAATAAATAACAATAATCTTGGACAAAGTTTAATTATTTTGAGGAATTTAAATAAAATTCATCACAAGAATTCAAATATTTTCAAAAATTTTAATAAACAAGTTGTATATCCAAATGTTCATTACATAAACATTTTGCTTCCTCCCCAGGTGGTACACGATAACTAAAAGGCATAAAAATGTTAACATCTTCTCAAATTGATAACTAGAAGTTATCAAAAAGGAAAGTGTACCCGCTGGGTCTTTACGATAAGAAGAAAATAAATTTCTAATAAAAGTTTGAATTTTTCGTCTTTAATTGTGATTAATTTCGTAAATTCAAATACAATATATACTTTATATATATATGAATCGATCCGTTTTAATGCAAAGAATAAGATTTTTGAAAAAATTAGTAAAATTTTATTGTACAACAATATAATGTTGATGAAAGAACTGATTTTTTGAAAAAAAATGGGAATTTTTCAACTTTTATTGTCATTAACTCTATAAAATCTCATAAAATTTTTACCTTATATTGACCAATCGATTCATCTTGGTGCAAATTTGAAAATTTTGTAAATTTAACGACTACAAAGCTTCCTCACAAAGAAGCAAAATCATGTCAAAATTTCAATTATTTTCAAAAAAAATTCTTATTTCGATGATTTTCAATATTCGACTAATTGTAAGTTTAGAAAATTTCACAATTCTGCGAAAACTTTCAATTTTTTTAAACAAATTTTTTTTACGTTACTGAGGGAACCAGCAGGGGCTTCGCTCATAGCCCTTACGGATACCCATCTCAAAAATTTATCCAAGTTCCAAAAAAATATTTTTTTTATTAAAAAAATTTAGTTCAGAATGCATTAAATTACATTTCAAAGCACCCGAAATTGGATCCACCATTTTGATTTTTCTAAAACAAACCTCAGATTTGTAATCAGAGACCCGTAAAACCCCCCACTACCGAGTTTGGTCAATTTAAATGAATAAATAAATGTATTCATCTAAGGGTTAATATATAGGGAAGAGTGGGGCAAGACGGGGTACTTAAGGTTTAAAACGCAAAAAAACGAAAATTATCGAATTCATTTTTCATTATTATTTTTAAATATCATCTTTGGAAATCATAGGCCAGTCGTTGGGTCGAAAAAGTGCACAAGAATGCAACCTAAAAAGTCTCCGTGGTTTATTGTAGTTTGGGGGCTCCACATAAGAGCCCCAGAGTTTGCTGTCGATTATCAGTTGCAAAAAATAGTGTAAACAATCGTCAAAGTTTGGAAAACGTGGTTTTTCGATGACCGACGCTACGGGTTACATTTTAGAGGAAAAAAATGTTATTGAAAGTTGTAGAGCTTGGAAATAGCTTTCAAATGACTGGTCGTACGTTAAAAAATATTAATTAGCTTAGTTGCAAATGAATTTAAACTATTAAAAATAGCACTTTTTTAATTGTTTAATAACATTGTTAATAAGTCTGCAGGAATATTCTCCTTGCGAAGCTGAATAAATCCCAAAAAAATTCAACTCGATCAGATAAATAGTTTATGCATAATTCCATTTGTTAACTAAAAACATGTAATTTTTCTTTTTTTTAAAGTACACTAGAGGAGTCAAACTTTCATCCCACTTAAATGGAAATCTGATATTTTTTATATAAATGTATAATAATGGAGATTAAAAAAGGGTACGTTTTTTTGTTTTTTTTGACAATTTTCACTTTATCAATTTGGTATAAACGGCATTAAATTTCATGTGTTCTCACAAATCTTTTCAAAAAAAAAAATCCGACCTACTAGCTTCAAGGGTGGAGGAATTAGTTTTTGAAATTCAAAAATTTCCTCACTAGTTAATTATTAATATTTTTAAATGAAATTTGCACCACCTACAGTTTAATACATGTATTTTATGGAAAAAAATTGATTGTTTTATTTTATGCTTTTATTTTTCATTTATATCAAGTATAACAATATATATATATATATATATAGTTCTTTCAACTCTTGGACGGCTGAGTTATTGCATTTGTTTATGACAAAAAAACGTACCCTTTTTTAATCTCCATTATTATACATTTATATAAAAAATATCGGATTTCCATTTAAGTGGGATGAAAGTTTGACTCCTCACTGATTTCGTGAGAATTGAGTCACTGATTCACAGTGAAATATCACTGATTCAGTTTTAGTGAAGGCGTTTTGCTTCCTGTTTCGAATTATATGTTTTATAAAACTATTTTTTTTAAAGTTACTACGACTTTAAAGATTACATTCTCATTACATGCTTTTGATAAAGATTGCGAAATTAAGTATAGACTTAAATGTATGTTTTTGGTGTTGTTGAGTATAATTGTGAAATTATACTTAAGGGGTTACATATCTTTTTGGGACTCAAAAAATTGAAAAAAATTTTATTGTTTATTTCAAAAGTATATATTACCGAGAATGTTTTCCATATTTTCATTAAATTCTGTGCATTAAAACTAAAGTTATTAATATTTTGATCGCGGTACTTATCAAAAGTTCAGAACTGAACATGAAATTATTACCGCTATTATCACTGAATTGTATGTTACAAAAATACTGTTACGGTGTGCATGTTTCCCTCAAAACCGCTAAAGTGATTAGCTTGAAATCTTGCAGCAAAATTTATATTTTTTCGATCAATAATCCAGTTTTTAAAAACCTAAAAATTCGAATTTTAGTGAAAATAATTTTCCATTTCTGGAAATTTTTTTTTTGAAAAATCCTTTGTTAACAAACCAAATAAAATAGTAAACAAAGTGAACGCATTTCGACTTATTAATTATTTTTAAAAATATTGTAATATTCTGTTATAATGCAAAAAATAACAAAAATTTAAAATAAATAGTTAAAATTGTTCTTAGCTATTACTATAAAATACAGATTTTATTAAAAGTTTTAAGATTGGTCGGGTCCAAAAACTTAAAAAAAAAAAATTACTACAAATAACTTGAAAAGTTTTGGAATGGGCAAAAAGTTGTCAATAGCAAAGTTGTAGCTGATGCAAAGCGGCGAAAAAAAGTCTCTGGTGACAAAATTGCATATGCAAAAATGTCAGAGATAATGGAGTCGGAATATTGATTTTTTGTCAAAAAGCGCACAAAAAATATATATATATAGAGTGATTTTTCTGGAAATTACGACTTTTTTGTGTATAAATTTGTTTTTTAAGTATATTAGAAACTTTTTCGCTGTCCCTATTTTAGGCCAGACGGTGAGTGCAAAAAGTGCACAAAAGTGCAACCTGAAAAGTCTCAATAGTTTCTTGTAGTTTGGGGGCCCCATGTAAGAGCCCCATGGTTTGCTCTCGATTTCCGGTTGCAAAAAACAGTGTAAACAATCGTCAAAGTTCGAGAAACGTAGTTTTTCGATGACCATTGCTTCCGGTTAAATTATAGAGGAAAAAGTTGTTCATTTGTTTTCACAAAAATTTTCAAAAAAAAAAATCCGACCTAGCTTCAAGGGGGGGGGAGTTTTTTTTCAAAAAATTCCTGACTAGTTATTTATCAATATTTTTAATTGCAATTCACACCACTTATAGTTCAATATATGTATTTTATGAAAAAAAATTGAAGTTTTGGGCTTTTACTTTGCACTTATATCAAGTGAAAGTACATGCATAGTTTTTTCCACCTTTAGACGGCGGAGTGGGGGAACTCGGAGGCGCATGATTCTCGCCCGCCACAAAACTGTAAAAAATATTGAAAATCATCGAAATAAGAATTTTTTTTGAAAATAATTGAAATTTTGACATGATTTTGCTTCTTTGTGAGGAAGCTTTGTAGTCGTTAAATTTACAAAATTTTCAAATTTGCACCAAGATGAATCGATTGGTCAATATAAGGTAAAAATTTTATGAGATTTTATAGAGTTAATGACAATAAAAGTTGAAAAATTCCCATTTTTTTTCAAAAAATCAGTTCTTTCATCAACATTATATTGTTGTACAATAAAATTTTACTAATTTTTTCAAAAATCTTATTCTTTGCATTAAAACGGATCGATTCATATATATATCCCTAGTAGAAATTTGTCGTGGCATGACTACACGGAAAAACTTTGTATACTAGTTCCTGTTAAACTCACAATGTATTTTTAGTAAACTGACTACTAAAGTGGGGAAAAAGTGGTCACTAGACGAGATTTATAATTTAATAGAAGTTTTTATAATACTATATGATCTCTTTTTTTGCAATATTTAGTAGTCAAGTTATGAGAAACTCGCCTATGATATACGAAAGAAAGTAAATGTAGAAAAAGTGAATGCCAAAATTTTTATTTTCTATATTCGAAAGAATGATATTTTCTTCGCGCCGCGTTTACAATTTAGTAGTCAAACGATCAAAACTGCACGCATACAAACGAGCACCACTGTTCGTGTAGTCACACATAACCACTCAATCTCATATACATGCGTGCTCAAGTCAAATGGCTGCTGTCATTCCACCTGGTTCTCTTTTAATAATTTAATAATTCATTATACAGAGAAAAATGGATACTAAGAATCTTAATGCATTAGATATTAAGAAAGGATGCTAATGCATATCATCTAGATGTTGTGGTTTAACATCTCAGATGTTAAAAAGTATAATTTGTAAATGTGAGGTTATGTGTCAACAAGTCTTCCGTATTTTCGGTATTTTCCAATATCGATCTGTCGATATACTACTTGAATTTTAACGCTGCAAGATATATTTCACAATTTTATTTCAGAGGATTTTTCTAAATTTCTCTATGTTTATATAATTATTTTTAATAACGGAGAAAATTGTAATTGCCGCATTAATGTGAATTTTTTTAATAATAAATTGAAATGTTTCTTTTGAATACATATAAAGACAACTTATTCTGATTTCATAGTTTTTAACTTAAAATTATTTAATTTAATCTTTTTTTAAATAGATTTTACAATATATGCAAGAAATAAACTTTTAAGTTAACAAAAAATATTTATTTTTAATCTTAGCTATAAATTTCTACAAAGAATAAAAATTTAATCAAAAGGATAAATAATTTTACGAAATAATAATGATAATTCTGTCCATTTCAAAAATTGACCTTATTAATTTTAAATATAATTGATTTTGTGAATTTTATTTAACAAACAAATGTTATTTAATACAGCATTTAACAATTTTTTTCCCAAGTGTCAATACAATGTTTTGGATTAGTATATAAGAACAGTGACTTACTTTCTTGATATGAATTGTATATGCGTTCCGTCGATTAAAGTGTGCGTTACTTTATCAGTATGTTAGGCATTAGATTAGGTTGCGTTCAAATAAGTTATCAATCGTCATAGGTAAAATAGATTTCTACCTGACTTATTAGTATGAGATGGCGACAGTCTGCCCCTGTCACTGACATTCGACATTGTTTTTTAGTGAAATCATGAATTTTAAATTTTCATCAAGTGACTACTAAATTTTAAAAGTCTGGTTATGTTCCGTGTTTTAATAGTCAGACTACGAAATATTGATACCGTCGCAGTTTTTCCCCACTTTAGTAGTCAATTTACTAAAAACACATAGTGAGTTTATCACGAACTAGTATACAAAGTTTCTCCGTGTAGATTTATTCAAGTTACTGTACAGTTTTAGTCATGGAAGTTTAATCTAGCTTAACTGGCGAATTACTAGACAGCTACTGCATAACACTGTTAAAGAAAATATAAAGTTGAACTTGATTATTACTGCATAGAAGTCCTGTACAGTTATTTTCATGGCACTATCGAGGCGTTCCGAGATATTATTTTCCAAAGTTTGTCGTGGCGTCAGCGCTACCGCCGGTTTCAGTAACTAAACAGTTGTGTATTGACATTTTCAAAATATTTTCTATAAAATAAAACTTTTGGTTATACAGTTTATAGTTTTCATATTTTTAATTTTGTTCTTTTATTTTACTGTTGACAACTTGAAAACTTTTTTAAAATTCGCTTTAATTAATTGAGTTAATTAAAATAACTAATTTTTAAATTCAGAAGACAATTTTTTTTCAAGATTACATAATCTTATTATATGTATAAATATTAATTTAACAAACCTGTTACATACAAAAAGTTAGAATTGGTCCAATAAAGTAAGGTTATGTTTTACATTGATGTATTGACGTTGACATAATAGCTCTCCGATCTATATAACAGAACTGTCTATAATTAATGACAGTAGCCAGTAACAATTTATTACTAATTCCTTACAGAAAAAATAGACATAATTCTAGTTATACCCGCGAATTATTTTTTTCAGTGTATACACTGATGTATTTATGGAAAATGTCTATATAACACTGTTCAGTTGCTGGACTGACGGTAGCGCAAACGCCACGACAAACTTTGAAACATAATTTCACGGAACGTCTAGACAGTACCATGAGAAATACAATAAAAATCAATAAGTTCAACTTTAGAGTGTTATGCAGTAGCTGTCCAGTAATTCGCCAGTTGAGCTAGAAAAGATGAAAAAGGGAACTGCTTTACCTGCCGGTAGAGTATGGTTATTATTTTTCCGGAATCGTCCATCGACTAGAACGGCCGTGATGCGTAAGCGTGCGTTTAGGTATTTCGTCCCAGTGTGACCCGAGTTCGCTCCCCGATACCGCTAGATATTTTTCGTTTGAACTGAATTAGTTCTTCATATTAGGGTTTACTTTTAAGTCTGTTGTGTGATAAAATAATAATATTTATTTCAGTGTTGTGCTTAATTCAAGGAAAAAGTGAATGTTGTTTACTGTAAAAAAAGACATGTGTACAAGAATCAGTAATGTTCATAATTTTTTTTAATTGTGTAGTTATTAAAAAATAATTTTACAGATACTTTATTATACGTAACAATAGATACACCAACAGTAAAAATATAGTTTCGTAAAATTTTAATTTATTTAATTTGTTGACAAAATAATTTAACGTTATATTTTCAAACTTGTGCGTGTTCAATACGAAACGTCAATATAAATAAAGTTTTGACATTTCCAAGTGAATTATTTTGTACAGTTTTTCTACAGGACTGATGATCAGAAACTGTAAAATTTGACTGGACAATAACTTGAACAAATTAGCGTGACATCACTTTATAGTTTTTAGCCAGTTTAACTGTAAAGTGCCTCGAAATTTTCCAGTGGAACTGTCCAGTGCCCTTAAAGATACTATAACAAATTTCTACTAGGGATAAAGTATATATTGTATTTGAATTTACGAAATTAATCACAATTAAAGACGAAAAATTCACACTTTTATTAGAAATTTATTTTCTTCTTATCGTAAAGACCCAGCGGGTACACTTTCCTTTTTGATAACTTCTAGTTATCAATTTGAGAAGATATTAACATTTTTATGCCTTTTAGTTATCGTGTACCACCTGGGGAGGAAGCAAAATGTTTATGTAATGAACATTTGGATATACAACTTGTTTATTGAAATTTTTGAAAATATTTGAATTCTTGTGATGAATTTTATTTAAATTCCTCAAAATAATTAAACTTTGTCCAAGATTATTGTTATTTATTTATAAAGGTTATTGGAAATATAGACCATAATTTTTTTTAGATTTTTTGAAAATAATTGAATTTCTGACAAGAGTTTAGGTAATTTAAAAAATTTTAAATAATAACATTCTTGTGATAAATATTATTATTTTTGAAAATAATTACAAACTCTTTAACAAAATAATATACGTAAAATTTTGTTTAATAATTTTCCAATTTTTTTTTACACAAATAAGAAAACCTCGCATTTTGGCATTTGTTAAATAAAATCTTTTAATAAAAAACTTTTGGCTTAGCATAGAATGAAATGAAAAAATATTACATGATTTTGATTTGTTTATATCTATAATTTTTTATACTATTTACTACAATATTATTTTTTTTCAAATGAGGACAGAAATTTGTATAATGAATCTTTATTATTCCAAAACCTTCAAATTAATTAATATACTGTTGAATGAATGCAAAAGACCGATTTTGTAAAAGTCAATTACTTACGACAATTAACGTTTTAAAAACATTATTTTGTATGCATTTTTTCGTTCTGCTTCTACTTCAATCACTTGCCCTGTGAAATTCACGCTTGGGAGCTAAGCCACGTTTTCTCGTAGACGAAAAATTCTGCATACTTTTTAATTTTCCATATTTTTATTAATTACAATTTAATGAATTGTACCTTTAGAGGTATTAATTAACAATTTAATTTTTAATCTTTTTAAAAAATTATTTTAATGAATAACAAAATTAAAAAAAAATGTTTTTCATATTTTTCGTTTTAATTTAACATATTTTATATTATGTACATTTTTATAAACAAAAATCCCTTTATTTATGTTTTTTGTATTAATTTTTTTTATTATCAAATATTGTTTTAATAAAACAAAATTTTTTATTTTTAAATTAAAAATTTTTTTTTCATATTTTTCGTTTTAATTTAACATATTTTATATTATGTACATTTTTATAAACAAAAATCCCTTTATTTATGCCCTTTGTATTATTTTTTATTATTGACAAATATTGTTTTAATTATTCTCAACAAAATAAAAGTTATTGCCCTGTTTTGTCATACTGTTATGCCTTTACGTAGGCAACCCGCTTTACTCCACTTTTCTGTTGTGCGGCCATTTTATCCCCAGATCAAGTCACCTACATCTGTCAATTGCAATCGTAGAAACAGAATTGTGGCTCGTAGAAACATCGTATCGATACAAAATAAATTTTCACTAATTCTTTATTAAATTTATGTTGCGGGTAAAGGCCCGCTTTTTCGATTAAGTGCTTAGTTTTTTTTAAAAAGTGATCAAAGTGGAAAAATACAGGAAAGTAGGGGAAGTGGGTTGGCAACACTAACCAGTTCTCGACCTGCAACACCGTTAATATTAAATAGTTAACAAATTAATTTCTCAATAATAATTTTATATGTCCATGTTTTAATAAAATAAAAAATGAAGAATAAAATATAACTAAAAAGCAGCATAAATTTTGCGTAAATACTATTTAGTGCATTTTTGCTTATGTGGTTTGCTTGTTCGCTGTCAACAGGTTTGTGCATGTTGGTTCCCTGATGAAGTGTGGAGTTTATTTCAATCAAGATATACTTTTTATATGTAATATAAATTTTTTCATCCTACATTGCATAACTGATAAAACAAATTTTTTTATTCTTTTTATAAATAATTTTATCAATAAAATTTAATAAATTCATAATTTTTACAAAAAAAGTTATAAAATTTCAAATCAAAAAGACTTGTAAAAAATAAAAAAACACGATAAAATTTTTTTGACCCCTCACAGCACAGAAACTTTCCTAAAATTTTATTAAGTATTTACTTGCAATGTTCAGAATATTTAATTGCAATGTTTATTGATAGTTGTGTAAAGCGTGGCGACCCATTTAAGATTTAATTTAATAATATTATTTTATTAACTTGGGTAGGACTTAAATGAAGTCAACACAATTTTTACCGACCGAAAATCCTTGGACTTGATAAATTTTCAGCCTATCCTCCTTTGTGTTGCAAAGCTAAGTATGTAGGGAATTGAAACAGACTCACCGACATTCCTGCTGATATAAAATACTGCTAATGCGCTTGTCGTTGAATGAAATTTCCAAACAAAGGAACAATAAGGCGCACTGATTAATCACATTAATTAATTTATTAGAAATCAGTAAAACTACAGAAATAAAAGAGCAGGACTTATAATTTATATTTGAGATTAAAATTTATAATTTTAATCTCAAGTACTGTTCGCACCAAAGTGATTAGCTTTTCGTGGCAAGAGCAACATGTGCTTTTGTCGTCTGCTAATTTCTATGTGCGCGTTTCCTGGTGGTGAGAATTGGCATTATAGGGCGAATTTCGAATATAACGAATATGATAATTATTATAATAATAAAAAACCGGGTAATGGAAACGATATAACTATAGAAAATTATTATGATCGTTACAAAAGATTTAAATGTCTCACTTGAATAAATGTTTAGAACCAAACTTTCCTGAACATTTATTTAATCGGGACATTTAAGTCTTTAAACAATTTTCATTTAACTTTTTAGTTAAATATGCCGAATATTGCAAATAAATATTTAATACACTTTTAGAAAAGTTTCCATGCTATATGGGGGTAATAAATGTACAAAAGAATCATTGTAGTGAAGGGTCACAGTTGAGGTAAAAAAAACAGATTTTCTAAATTTTTTTTATCTGATTCCTAACGATGAGGTAAAGAATAGAAAATAAAGTGCTAAACAAAGTAGATAGTTCCAGAATTTGATTTTTATAACTGTGGAGCGCGTACTTCTCTTAAACTAGAAACTAAAATAAATTAATAGAAATAAAATCTTATTATTGATGGGTGCTTATTGCCTTTGTCTTTGATCAACATTACTAAAATTATAGATAGGCGTAAAAAAGCGGAAACAAAGTATAATTTAACCAACAACATTTGCAATGCATGTGATTGGGCAATGTTCCTGGCAATTTAGTTTAATGAGGCCAGGGTAAGTCTCTAGTCGAGAAATCAGGATGAAAACTCACCTGGCAGGAACGGACAGAATACTGCTTTGGTCAGGAGCGATAGCTATGTCCAACAACAATGCATTTTCGTTGACATGAACCAACCTGCTTTTCTGCTGACGTGAGGCGTGCAGTTAGCCTTCAGCGTTCGTCGTTGATCAAAACGATTTCGCGCTGGAGAAGCGCGTCGAAACATGACTTTGTAAGCGCAATAAAACCGGTAGAAGCCTTATGGAATTCCAGCTTGCTTCAATGGTTAATTTGCCCTCTAGAGAGAGGACAGGCAGTAAAACTTGGATCTTCGAAATAATTTTGTTCTTGTATGAGTTGTTGTTTGCAGCGGCGTATATTTCGTTGATGTGGCTCTGAAAGAGATTTTACATTGATACGCGTGACTTCTTGCTCGCTGGTTTATGATCGTTTACATGATATTTTCCTACCTTTTTACCATGCGTATCACATATAACAACTATTATGAATGAGAACTTTTCCGCGACTGTCGCTGGGCCTTGTTTCTTGGTACCAGTTTGGAACCATAACCACGAGCAGCATTAGACAACGTATTGATAGGATATAATACGAGATCACTAGGTTGGAAATTGATGTCATTCTTCTGATTTTTGTTATATGCTTTGCCTGGCTTCTTGCTAGCTTTTTTCATGAACTGTTCGACTTCTGCACGAAGCGCGTCTATTTATTTTATACGATCTAACCAAGCGTTAATGGTTACGTTTGCGTCAATGTCAGTATTGGTATCGCGTGGTGGTAAAATTTCACCTCTTCGTCTCGGTTCACGGGCAACGTTCGAGAAAGCCGATGTGACTCCAAGTGAAGTGCCAACGGTGGTGTTGTAAGCGAACATTGTTTTTAAATTACGATTTACGCGCTTGACAGGATTTGCCTAAGGATGATACACGGGCGTAGTCCGTTGTACAGAACCGATTTTTTGTAAAAACGGTATGATGTTGCGATTCACGAAGCCTGTACCGTTGTCGGTGATGACAATTCTAGACGTTCCCCAGCGGTTAGCAAGAGTGTTTAAGGATTTTACAATATTGGGACCATCTGCTTTGGATAGCGCGAAGCAGTCAATGTAACGAGTATACGTGTCTTCACAAACTAGAATGTAACTTTTACCGGATTTTGACCGAGGTATGGGGCCTACGATATTAAGTGACACTGTTTCCCGGGGTTCCGTAATTTTGCGCGGGTAGATTAGGCCTCGAGGAGCGTGTTTTTCGTATTATACCTGAGGCAAATCTCGCATTCATTAATGCTCGCTAATTTATTTAGCGGCCCTTACACTTTTGCAATATTGCGCAAATGACGATGGTATTAGTTTACTGAGCCATTCAACCAGCGTAACTCTTTTCGATTACGAGGAGTTGCCCGTTCGAGAATTGATTCAACGCGCTTAACGTTTGGCTTTTAACCGTATAGAATGGTAAGGATATATCGAGAAGTAGAAGATGTTCTTCGAAAGTTTTGGATATTATTATTAAAGTGGCTGGGGGGACAACGAAGGCGGTGTATTCGCGGAACTTTGGGTCCATTTGTATGTGGTAAAATTCGTCGGTCAAATCGATCGTGCTAATATTGTTAGCTTCAGATAGGGTAATTATAGCGTAATTATTTATCTCAATATCGAATTTTACGGAATATCGAGGCGCGGCTACGTAGTCGCGTTGCGCGAGTTGTACGCCGCACAGTGGTCGGAGAGCCGATTGTAGCTGGCCAAATGTCAGAAAATCGAAGTATTCAAATATTGTTTGTTGTGATTTTATGATTTATGATATCTATTTTGGTTGATTAAGAATATTTAATTCATTAAAAATTGTTTTTATTGCTGTATCACAGGTTTGACATCGTCAGTTTTTCGGCTTGTTACCTTATAAATGTTATTATTTAAATAATGTTCAAATGAATTTTGCAGTTAGTTTTACTGGCTGCTAGGTATTGTAATACATATCCCTCTATTTTTAATTCTGGTTTAAAAAAAGCACCAATGGAAGTAAGTATTTACACTATTTGTATATTAAAAAATTTAAGATACTATAACTGAAGCCTGCCGACCCCTACCGAGATATTATTTATTGAGAAATATTCATGAAGACGTCAACTTTTAGAAGACGTAAAAGATTCTTGCCAGTTTTTGATGCATCTGTCTTTGAATCAACCATTTTTAATTATTAAAAACTGACTTTATATTTGTAATCAGCGACCCCAAAAACCCCTATATACAATTTTTTAATAAAATCTACTACATTTTAAACATCCATGTCCACCATATTGGATCCGCCATTTTGTATTTTTAACAACTGACCTCAGATTTGTAATCAACGACTCTAAAAACCCTTAAATATTAATTTTCAATAGAGTATATTAATTTTTAAACATTGGTGTGCGCCATATTGAATCCGCCATTTTTAATTTTAAAAAACTGACTTTAGATTTGTAATCAGCGACCTCAAAAACCCCCATATATATAATTTCAATTGAATCCACTAAATTTTTAACTTTGATGTCCGCCATATTCAATCCGCTATTTTGAATTTATAGATAATGACCTCAGATTCTTAATGAGCGACCTAAAAAATCTCCGAGTAACTAATTTCAAGCAAATTCATCCAACAGATTTTAAGAAAAAAGTTTTGTCCACCTAGATTGGCTTAGATAGGAAAAAGCAAGGCACTGGTATTGTAGTAAACACATTTTTATGTTTACACTTTTTTGACACTGTGTGAGTCGTATTTGTGTGGTAGCAATTATGGCTACTATTAAAATTAAATTTTATATTTGTCACTCATAATAATCAAAGTAGAATTATTAAAAAGTGAAAAATATGTAGCAAATTTGTTTAAAGCAACAAAAAGCTTAAAAATACGGTGTAAAATTTACAATATCTCCTTTCAAAGTGGTAATAAATACAAAATTCAATCATGTATATGGGTGATTAAATTTAAAATGTCATTTTAATGTCCTGACAAAAAATCTGCAATTCTAGTTCATATATAAAAGTTTTTGAAGTCAATTGATTTTCTTAATCACTTCTTTTATTCAAATTAACAATTCTTAGTCGCAAGAAATTCTTTGAAAAAATTTGGCAGAAGAATTAAAAGCAAAATGTCATTAGTGTCCCCTGTCCGCATTAAAAAATCAGAACTTTAACTATTAATAAAAATTGTTGTTTCTCACGTTTTTAGTACAGGAAAAATCATTATGCACAACTGAGAGTCTATATTTTAATATTTTAATTGTACTAACAGAATAATCTTGACACAGTGCTAGAAAAAAATCAAAACCACCTGTCCGTAAGTTTCATATTTTTAAGTAATTATTGCAAATTTTTTATATCATACCTGATATTTAAATAGCCTAGTGCAGATAATTACCTTATTAAGCGTTAATAATATTTGTGATATGTATATAGCTTCTAAAGGAAAAAAATTACAGCATTCTATCACATCTATAACTTGTACGGCAGGTGGCAGAAAGCAAGTATTGTTTTGTCGAGCACACCATGTCAGTGGTGTCCCCACACAAAAATTGTTTATATTATTAATATTTTTTAAATATTATTGTATTTCACTTTCAGTTCTTACACGTACTTTAAAAATCGCATCGACTTTAACTTAAAAGTTAAGTCTTCCTTTTTTCAAATTGAGAAATAAAGCAAAATGTCAGTGGTGTCCCCTTAAAATTATGTTTCTTGCAACATATTATTTTATTTTTAATAAATTTTTGTTTAATTTACATCTTATATGTAGTTAATGAAAATTTGATATTGGTTTGTAATCTATAAGCTGATTTTATTCTCATCATTCAAAAAAAATTGTCAGTGACTCTTTCAAAAATGTTAGTGGTGTCCCTCAAATGTCTTATGTTTGTTTGGTCTTCAAAAGTATATAATTTATAGCAAAACTTATTATAAATATTTTTAAAGTCATGTTGAAACATTCATTATTATAATTAGAAATATTTAAACTCTTCAAAGTTGTAAGAAATTATTTCAGGAAATAATAAACGAAATCAGAAAATTTCTTATATTTTCTGCCTATCGTTTTTCACCTGATGAAAATTAAAATTTGCTTCCATCTGCTCGACCACTATTGTTTTTGTCCAATATATATTTTAGTCAACCAAAATAGAGTATCGTTAAGTTCAAAATCCAACATCGAAAAATCAAAGTTAGTAGCATCAAAAATGACATTTTAAATTTAATCATCCATATATTTTTTCTTTTAAATTGTAAATTGTTACTTAAAATCGATTTTTACAGTGTAAGATTGGTGTAACAAGAGCAGTGAAAGAAAAGAAAAGGGATAAGCATGCTTGAATTGTAAAGCTATTATTAATTAAATATAGTTAAGCATAATTAAGACAAGGAATTTCGGTCCTAACGATATAACTATTGAAAATGTGCTAAAGAATTATATTTAGTCTCAAATTAAAGCTTTATTCATGCACTTTCAGACCCAAATGCGTGAGATAAAAAAAATGTAAAAGATTTTGAGAAACGTGGGGGTAAAGATTCCCTAAAATGTAGTTTTTAGGGATTTGACTATTTTTTTCTCCTTAAACTAGAAATTTTATTATAGTCTTAAATTCAAGATTGAATCTTTACATGCTAGGCCATTTTGTAGTCCAAAATTGTGTACAGCGCATAAAAATTTATTGAAAACCATTCCAATAACCAAAAGAAGCAAAATAAATTTTTTGAGGCTTATAACACCCACTTTTTTCAACATCCCCCATTTTTTTCATTTTGGCATTGCGGGTCTTAAAGTGTGCGATTTAATCTTTAATTTAAAAATACATAGAAGTTTCTAGCACGTCAGGTTAAGGAGTAAAAAAATACTCAAATCCCTCAAAAATACATTTTTGGAGGTCCTTACCACCATTTTTTTTAAATCTTGACGCGATACGCAATTTTGGAAACCGGGATCGAATTCAGCTCACAAAAATACATGGAAAACCACTCCGATATCTAAAAAAGTCGTATTTTGTAGACCTGTGTTAAGATCGTTACAAAAGATGCTGATATAAAATACTGCTAATGCGCTTGTCGTTAAATGAAATTTCCAAAGGAAGGAACAATAAGGCGCACTGATTAATCACATTAATTAATTTATTAGAAAACAGTAAAACTACAGAAATAAAAGAGCGGCTTATAATTTATGTACAGTTAACAACCAATCTCAAGTACCGTTCGCACCAACGTGATTAGCTTTTCGCGGCATGAGCAATATGTGCTTTTGTCGTCTGCTAATTTCTATGTGCGCGTCGCCTGGTGGTGAGAATTGGCATTATATGGCGAATTTCGAATATAATCATTATGATAATTATAATAATAATAATCCGGGTAATGGCAACGATATAACTATAGAAAATGATTATGATCGTTACAAAAAACTTAAATGTCCCACTTGAATAAATGTTTAGAGCGAAACTTTCCATTTAACTTTTTAATTAAATATGCCGAATATTGCAAATAAATATTTAGTTAATTTTTAGGAAAGTTTCGATGCTATGGGGGTAATAAATGTATAAAAGAAATATTGTTGTGTAGGGTCAGTTGAGGTATAAGAAACAGATTTTCTAAATTTTTCCAAAATTCACTTCCGTGGAATAATTTTATGTGGTAATAAAAAATATGCATATAATTAAATCGCAATAATCAACTGTTTCTATTTACACCTAAATTTTTCAATTTTCCTAAAACTTATGGGTAAATAGAAAAATGGGCGCCGGACCAGTCAGAAATAATAACACTATTTTTAGCCGGCAGCATGTTATATTAGTGCCGGGCCGGCACGAAAAGATGACCGGCACAAAAAATTGCATTTCAGTCTATTTAATTGTTTAATTATTATTATTAGAAACAGTAAATATATTAAATACTGAAACAAAAAATTTATAACTTTTTTATTTTCTACTCTTTTTGATGCCTGTTAAATTCCAGCAAACAACCGGCAAGGTACCGGGCTGGTAAATAATATAATTGCTGGCAGAACTCCTGAGTCGGTGAAAAATACAAGTAAATATTAGTGTCTGGCCTGCACCTGTCCGATTGAAATTTTCTGGCGGCAGCCTGTGCCCGTGAAAAAAAATGTTAGGTCGGGCCGAAACGGAACCGTTCTAGTTTTTCTGCCGGCACAACTCCTGTGCCGGTTATAATATTTATAATTAATTATCAACAAAACTTTGTGCTACTCATTGCGCTACTCGAAAATGGTTTGCATCTATAGTCGGATACTATGATTTATTAAAATAATGAATCAAACATTCCTTGTTCTCGTGAACACTTGCGAGTTTACGAGATGATTGTTTGGAGCAAGCACAGGGAGAGAAAAAATTATTTATTTCATACAAAAATCAAAAACTTTATTTTACTAAAAAATTTAACAAATCTACTAAGAGAAAGTACATTTTAGCAAAATTTTAATGAAAATACTAAAGTTCAATTTCATTTATTTAATCCAATATGATCAAAATTTAAATACATCACACTTATAACATTTAATTAACAATACAATTTTAATTACTTTTCCGTTCAAACATTTTTTGGTGTTAGGCCGTTAAATTTTATTGGAAAATAATTAATCAATTTTTTATTAAAATGGCTTAAAAGATAAACATAATTAAAAATGTTTAGATCTTTGTTATTTTAATTTTGTCTATTAACAAAGTATTAATCTATAGAAAAAATAATACATGTAAATTAAATTATTTATATTCTAATAAAGAAAATTTTTAGTGAAGCAGAAAGTATTAATCACTTATCTATACAATTTAATTATTATTGAATGCTGAAAATAAATAAATTTACAATACTTTTTTGTACACTGAACTCTCGCTGTAATAAACTCCATTACAACAAAAGTATATGTTGCAGCAAGGCCACAATAACATTCAGGGCCGTATGAAGTTCTAAAACAGATTCTAAATAATTATTTTTTCATTTTCTTAAATGTATAAATTTTTAACTAAAAGCAAGTCAATTGAAGAGTGGAGACATAATTTAAGAAAATATTTTCCACTTGGGTTTGCAGACTTTTCAGCCATTTACACAAAGAGATTTTATGAAGGAGACTATGCACTCTCAAAATTTAAAAAATAACACTTTGTTGGTGTCGCTAGGTTGTCGAATTCTTCTCCGCTTACCACCTCATCAAGAAACTAGTCCATTTACAACAAGAGTATATCCGAATGTGCAGCTCGAACTACAACAGTTAGTGTTGGGGATACTGTAACTGTTCGGAAAGGGTGTAAACCTGAGGATCACACTCATGCTCCGAATCGCGAAAAAGTTGCTGCCTTAAAGGTTATTGCTGATGTCAAAACCGATGCTATTGAACATCCGGAAACTTTGGGAACTTTTTACTTTAGAAATTTTTTACTTTAGAAATAATAATAAAATTTTATCTTTTTACATTAGAATCAATATATTTCGGAGCTATCGTAATTAACAAAACTCCATTCCGTTACCGCCAGCGGATTTTCCTTTTTTTGGTAAGTAAATGAAAAATTTTATTAACAATTCTTTAAATAATTTTATACTTTTATAAAACTTAACGACATATAACGTTTTACTTCAAAGTTTAGAAAATTTTTTAATATATAAGTAATCAATTTAAGCGTCGTCCAAGGGAGCAAAAACTCCATTCCGTAACCGACAGTAGTTTTTTCGTTTTTTGCTAAATAAATGACAAATAAATTTAAAACTCATTACTCGGGGGTTTTTGGGATCGCTGATTACGAATTTAATATTAGTTTTTTAAAATTCAATATGGCGGATCCAAAATGTCGGACGAAATATTTTAGAATTTAGTTAAATGGCTTGAATTTCGTTACTCGGAGGTTTTTTGGGTCGCTGATTACGAATTTAATATTAGTTTTTTAAAATTCAAAATGGCGGATCAAAAATGGCGGACAAAATTTTTTATAATTTAGTGAAATGGCTTGAATTTCGTTACTCGGGGGTTTTTGGGGTCGCTGATTACGAATTTAATATTAATCGTATAGAACTATAAAAGAAAGAAAAAGAATTCTGAAAGGAGGAAAATAGAATTGTCCGAAAAAGATGGTAGGGCTATTGTGGGAAAAAAAACGCGACGAAAAAATACATTTAATTTACATAAAAAAATCAGAGTGCTAGAAGAAAAATTAAAAGATCGGGACAGAAAAGTTAATCGATATCGAATGAAATTAAAAAGAAGGGTGGAAAAAGAAAAAACTGGAATCGAAGAAAACAATAAAAACTCTCCAGAAATAATTGTAAAAAATTTTATTCGCAATCAAAATGTTTCTAAAGCAGTCAAGGAAAATTTGCTCGTAGGGGAAGTAATAAAATCACAATTGAAAAAGAATTTTCAACAACTTGATAGTCAAAAAGATAAAAAAAATTCTGTGAATTAATTTCTGGTGAAGTTGTTAGAAAGTATAAAAAATTACAGCTCGTAACTGACTTAACTTCCGGAGAATTCATGCGATTTAAAAAAAGTGTTCAAAATATTACCAACATTGGAAACGGGTCAAACAAAAGGTAACTTCATTTTTTGAGAAAGACGAAAATAGCCGCCTTTGCCCTGGAAAAAAGACTTCATTTCTAGGAAGAGAGTTAAGAAACAAAAGAGATATTTAAACAATTGTATGAAAGTTTTACACAAGAAATTTTCTGCAAATCACTTAAATTTGAAGATTAGCTATTCAACTTTTTGTCGCCTTAAACCTTTCTGGGTTGTTCCTCCTGTTGTGTCTAATAGGGACACTACTATGTGTGTAATGCACTCTAACATAGGCCTAATGACGTCAAGATTAAAATTAGCTAACGTCATCGAAGAAAAATTACCCGAAGATCTTTGTACAAGTTTATGTTGCGAAAACATAAAAGACGAATGTCTTGAAAGATCATGCAACGAATGCAAAAATAAAAAACTAATATCAAAGAATAATTTCGTTAAAGAAGATAATATTTATTATGAAAAGTGGGTTTCTACTACAAATAAAATTATTATCAACGGCGTTGAAAAATTAAGTAGAAGAACTGTTGAAGAAAAACTTCTCACTACGAAAGGAGAACTTTTTACATCTCTAGAAAAATCTGTCAAGTTATTCTTCTTACATGTTCGAAATATGCAGCATCAATACAAAGCTACAGATGTGATAAAAAAAAATTTGAAATTAAATGAGGTACTTATCCACATCGACTTTTCAAAAAATTTCTTGTGTAAATATTCTGAAAAAATTCAAGCTATCCACTTTGGTGGTTCTAAAACGCAACTAAGTTTGCATACAGTTGTTGTTTATCACAAAGATTATGAACCGATATGTATGTGCACTGTCTCTGATAATCTTCGCCACGATGCAGCTGCAATTTGCGCCCATCTTCAACCAATTATAGAAAAAATGAAAGCCCTCACAACGAACTTAGATGCTGTTCACATTGTCAGTGATGGTCCTTCGACACAATACAAAAATAAAAAAATATTCCATCTTATTGGAACATATTTGTCGAAGGAAATAGGAGCAAATTCTATCCACTGGCATTACAGTGAGACAGGACATGGAAAAGGCGCCCCTGATGGTGTTGGAGGCTGCATAAAAAGAACTGCAGATTCTTTAGTTGCTGCGGGAAAAGACATTGCTAACCTAACAACATTTATCAGTGAAGTTTCGCCACGCTGTCCAGGGATTGACATCCATAAAATGGATACAAGCTTGATACCACAAATTAAAAAGGACTTGCCTGAAACCCTTAAATGTTTTAAAGGTACTCAGAAAATACGAGAAGTAATTTGGAATAAAAATTCACCCGTTTTGCAAGTTCGATCTCTTACATGCATTCAATGCTCATCAACAGAAAATTGTTCTCATTACGCATTGGGAGGAATAAATTTTTTACAATCCAGTTGCAGTGACAGCGTTTCGCAATTGATGGCTCACGATCTACGATTTTCAAAGTCAACTAAAAGTGCAACAAATAGTCAAAGACTTCGTTATAATGACGTGTATTCTGATAGCGACAACGACGAAGATAATGAGATTATACGGGATAACAGTCAGCAAAACATCAGTGCAGGGAAAATGAAGATTATGTCCTAGTTGCGATTCGAGGTAAAAGGAAAATAAACAAACATTTGGTTGAAAAGGTGTTAATAAGTAATGCTTCTGAAAATTACACTGTGAAATTAATGCAAAAAGTGGAAAGAGTTAAAGCATTTATCTTTCCAAACATCGACGTTATTTCCGACGTAGCAAAAAAAGATTTAGTTAAAATTCTTCCACAACCAACAATCAATAAGAAAGGACAGTATACTTTTGACGAAGATATATTTGTTTACTTTAATGTGCGTTAGAGTGAAGGTAATAAAGTAAATTATTTTTCATTTCAGTATTTGTCAGTTGATAATAAAAAATAAAGTATTGTGTAATCAGCATTTAGTTCGTTTTGGTATATTTAATCTAACTTTTACACTTCCATTCTTTTACGAATTTAAAGTTGGAATTCAAAAATTAAGCAATAAATTCTAAAAAAAATTCGTAATCTTCGCCCTCGAAAACCTCCAAGTATCAATTTTTAAGGAAATCCAATTAATTTTTAAATATTTTATCCGCCATATTGGATCTGCCATTCTGAATTTAAAACAAAAATAACATCAGATTTGTAATCAGCGACCCCAAAAACCCCCGAGTAACATGTTTTAAGAGAATACATTTAAACAAAATTATCTTAACATTACTCTGTAATATTACCTTAATAGAAAAACGTAAAACTACGTCCAGGCGGACATTTTGATATCCCAGTATAATCACTGTAATATTGCAGTGGAAATTACAAATCTGCAGTGTAATATTACACTTATGTCACTATAAGCGTACGTGCTGCTTGGGAATTTTGTTTCTAATGATAAAATATGAATAAAATTCTTGTTTATTCATTAAATATACACTTTTAAGTTATTTTTATTTACTGTTATGTCTTACCTTATTATTATATTCCCTAGTGTTTCTCGATTGTTTGTTAATTATTTATAGTTATTACAATTTGTTATTATTGTTTACATTATTATAACAATTAACAATTAATTATTATTTGTTATTAATGTTATAATTAATTATTCTTATTTATTGATACAAATTGTTATTATCTTGTTATTATTAACTATTATTGTTGTTACTTTTATTACTATCTTGTTATTATTATTACAATTGCTTATTATTATTATTTTGTTATTAATTATTACTATTTTGTTATTATAATTAATTATTCGTTTTTAAACATTATTATTGTTTAAATTTAATTATTATTCATTATTCTTATTATTACTATTTTCATTAATTAATAATTGTTTATAATATGTTAATAACAATTATTAACTGTTATTCCCATTATTATTATTATTATTAATTTTAAAAAATAGGTTACGATGACGTAACACCTCCCCCTTCAGAAATTTGGAAATTGAAAAATGAAATTGAACAATTTCCAAATTCTAATTCTTACTAAAAAAAATTTACAATTTTATCACTCCAAATATCTATTGCTTCTTTTCTTTCGTTAAAATCATATTTTTGTTTTAATATTATTAGCATTATTTCTGCTAATTTCCTTTTTGTCTCTTTTTTATTTTCTAATTTTTTAAATTGACTTTAATTTAATCTTTAACATGTGTAATTTAACAAGTTTGCGTTTAGAAACAAAAATAGAATAGTACGGATAAATTTTCTAAAGTAAATTTCTCATACTATTAGTTTTGTTTACATAAAATGATAGACGTACTAAAGGTAATTAAACAATAATTATAAAACAAAATTATATTTGTAGGTATTATTTAAATATCTAATTTTTTGTATTTGGATTTAGAGACTTTAATGTAATCTGATACTAAAAAGCTTGTTTAGATACAAATGTTTATAAAATTTGATGCCATTTGTTTTTAATTAAAAGTGTTATTATGTCAGATATTTTTTAAATATAAAATATTACGATATATGGATTCTCTTAAATTTTTGATCCAAGAATGTGTAAATGTATTAAAGAATTTTTGTAATTGTTTAAGAAATTATTCAACGATTAAATTACATCAATTTTAATGCAACAAGTGGCTTAAATGTTTTTATTATTAAATTAAATAGATTTGTTAATACTGTCCGAAATATGGTAATGTCCTTTTGTTACTAAATTGTAAGAAGTAAGATCTAATTTGTCTATTTAAATTTTTCTAAAATTTTGTTTATTATTTTCTTATCCGTTAACATAATTATTCAAAGTGTTGTTTTACTCAAAAAATTTTTTTTTACTTCGTACATCTTTTATTAAAAGGTCATTTAAATATTTTAATTTACAGTACTTTTATAAGATTATCTGTTCAACATTTACTAAAGTGGAATATATGGATTCAGATGTAACGTTTACTTGTTTAATAAATTATATTATTTGTAAATTTAAAAAGAATATTAAGTGAAGAAGATAGTTGTGTTTGAGGGTAAAATTGAAAATGGAAAGAATAGTAAAGAAAAGTAAAGATAAAAGAGTAAGATAACTTAACCTTAACATGCTGCTTTCTTACTTTCCCTAAAAGAAATTTCAATTATATTATTTTTATTTCTTTCCTTGTTTTTGGTCAATTATTAATAAATTGAGGTTAGATCGCTACAACAGAAAAATTTATATTAGTTTAAATTCTAAAAAACATTTATATTGAATGATGTATGTTTTTTGTGCATAAGTATAGAAAAGTGATTTGTTAGTTAGTTTATATAATTTGTATGGTATATTTAAATTACTTTTTAATAAATAACTATTCTTAATATTGCATTTTATTTGTAAGGTGAAAATTTCAGTTTGTTATTAATTATATTTTATTTAGTTTGTCTGCAAAAGATATAAATTTTTTT
Organism: Leptopilina myrica (nomen nudum); assembly: GCA_032872475.1. Lineage (NCBI taxonomy): Eukaryota > Metazoa > Arthropoda > Insecta > Hymenoptera > Figitidae > Leptopilina > Leptopilina myrica (nomen nudum). The sequence continues at coordinate 11,417,599 of CM065462.1, read as the reverse complement.
AGATAATTTTAGGGTATTGTTTATTTGTATTATTTTTTAAAATTTCATTGTATTCGATAATTTATTCTCTAATGGGAGGTGGTTCTGGAAGCGATCGATATGTATTGTCTAATGATTTAGCCTCTTCGATTAATTGCATATAATTTTTAGTAGGACATTTTGTACATCCTTTGTATGGAGCAACTTTCACAAACGAATTTTCTAAAGATGATTTTATTGTTGAAAGGATTTCCCTCGAAGTTACATTTTTAATTTCTGCAATACGTATTTTCTGTTGATTAAAATTTTTGCAGTCTTCTTTTATTACTAGGTTATCTTCTTCTTCAGAATTAAAGGTTTCGTAGCCTTGATCAATTTCTTCGTGTTTTTTTAATTTTGTTTTCTGTTTAATATACTCAGGATAAGATTCAATTTCATTAGCATAATTTTCATTATAAAGTGTCTTATTTTTTGTATTACATACCTTTTTCGGTCTTCCTCTCTTCTTTTTTAAGGAAGTATTAAAACGTGTGCTTTGTTTCTTTGCTTTATCTTGTTTTCATTTTTCATGTGCTTCTTCTTCTTGAATTTCTTGATTCCTCTTTTCTTCTTGAATTTCCAGTGTTTCTTGATTTTTGTTTCCTTGTATTTCTTTTTCTTGATTATTGTTTTCTTGTATACCTTGTTGGTTTCTTGTAACAACATTACAAGCTTCACTACGTGTATCGTAATTTTCTGTTTTGCAGCATTCATTATATAACATTTTTTCAATATGGCGGAGATTTTTTTTACCTCCAAATTTGAATAATTATTTTCACTTGATACACAATTTAAGTATTCTTTACAATTTTCTTCGATTTTTTCTTGCACACACTTATTAATATATTCTTGAGTAATATTTTCCTGAGTTTCTTGAATTTCTTCTGTTTTTATTCTTTGCACTTTATTTTCAATAATGTCCTCAATAGAATTTGTAGATAAGGCGTCAGCGTTGATATTTTTTGTACTTGCTTTGTAAAACACGTTAATGTCATATTCGGTTACTAGTTGATAAGTCTGGTTTTTGTAAAGGTGGTACCTCACAAACATTATTTATTAATTTATTTAATGCGTTTTCTTGATTATCAGTCGAAAAAGGGGTATATCCTTCTGTAAAGGTTGATTAAAAAGGTTTATGATTTTTATAAACTTGTCATTATTGTTATCATCCCATATTTTTTCTACAATTAGTGGAAATATGTCCTAATTTTTTGCAGTAATTACAAGTTATATTTTTCTTTTTAGTTCCGAAGTTTGTTGCAATGTTAGTTCGTGGATACCGAGAATAATGTTGTTTATTTTGTAAAGATTTTTGTTGTTAATTTTGTAAAAAAATTTGTTGTTGACTTTGCAAAAATTTTTGATGCTGATTTTGCCTTTGATTTTGAAATGGAGTGTGAAATTGCTTTTGTAGTACGTTTCTAAATTGATTTTGTTGCGGATTTCTGTAATAATTTTGACATTGAAATTAATTAAACATTTGATTTTGTTATTAAATTGATTTTGATGTGGGTTTGCAAAATGTTGTTGAGTGCCTGAATGAAAGCGGTTTTCTCTTCTAAGACTTAGTAATTTATTAAGTTGAGTACAGTTTGATACAACATGGCCGTTTTTTCCACAAGATGAACAAGTGCTTAGATTGTCTTGAACCATATTACTTTTTGTTGTTTCTGCAAAATTTTTATTATTTTTAAGATGGGCATTATATTCAATATTATTCTCACTTTTTTGTAGCTCACGTTGTAATAATAATCTTCTTTCTATTTCTATAGCTTTATTAATTATCCCTTGAAATGTATCAGCTGTTCCAATTCGTAATTCTATTTCTTGTGTAAGTCCTCGCGAAAAACAATCGATAGTTGCTTCATCTAAACTTCTTCTAAATGCTTCATCTACTCTATTCCCATTACTAATAATATATGCATCTAATATTGTAATGAGACTTGTTGATTATTTGGCAGATCCATATTTTTTAAAAAATAAAAAAAAATTTACCGAATAAAAAGAAATTTTTAGTATATATTTTGTTTAATAACTTTTTAATAATATATGTGTATAAATGTTGATTATAAAATATTGCTATTTGATTTGATTCTAGCTTGTATCGTGTAGCACTTGTGTTTATTGTTCTTCGTAAATAGTAATTATTTTAATAAAGATATGGACAAATATAAATTATGTAAATGTGGAACACATGCAGATATATTCAAAACACTTGTTATAGATAATATAGTAAATATTATGAGATGAATTGTGAGAAAATTTGTGAATAATATAAATTTTATATTTGTATGTATACTTTTATGCTGGAATTTAAAAAAAAAAGTAAATCTTAATGATTTATTGTTATTATTTATTAATTTTTAATTAAAATCATCAATTATACAAAAATAGTGACAATTTATAACAATTATTTAATTCTTGTTGAATTGAATTATTTAATTTTATTTTATTTGCAAATCAATTTAATAATAAAAAAAATTTAATTATTTATTAATTTTTTTATTAAAAATGTATTAAAAATGAGTTTATTATTATTGGTAAAATTTTTTTTTTATTTACACCGTTATAATTTTTATTTGTTATTATTTTTATAAAAATTTATAAAAATGTTTAAAACTGTTATTATTATTATTATTATTTATTTATTTTAAATTTGAATTATTTAATTCTGTTTGAAAAAAAATTTTGGCAAAAATGAAAACATTTTGAAAAAAATGAAAAAATTTTGAAAAAAATGTTAAATAATTGTTATTATTATTGTTGTTTATTAATTTTTACTATTTTTAATTTTTAATGTTTGTTTATTGTTTAGAATGGTATTCAATTTATTTAATTCCATATAATTTGTTTATCAAAAATGTGAGAATTTGAAAATTGTTATTAATTTTTATTATTATTAATTTTATTTTATTTTTGTTTCATTATTTTTAATTATTAGGAAAAGTATTTAATTATGTTAAGTTTCAGTTTAAAAAATGTGAAAATTTGAAAAAATGTTATAAATTTTTATTTTGTTAAAAAAAATTATTTATTAACAAATGAATCAATATTATTAATTTAATTTATTATTTTCTCTGTATTATTTAACATTATTGTTATTATTTTTTATAAAATTTATTGTTATTATTAAAAATTATTATTACTTTTTATAAAAATTAGTGTTATTATTTATAAAAATTATTGTTATTACTTTTTATAAAAATTATTGTTATTAAAAGAAATGTTTAAAAATTATTATTTTATATGCATTATATAATATTTATTTAAAAAAACCATAAAAATGTTTTTAATTTTTACTTTGTTAAAAATAAAAAATTTATTTAATTGTTATTAAAAATTGAGCAATTTTGTGTAATAAATTATTTATTAAAATATATTTTATTGTTATTATTCTTGTATTTTTATGTATGAAAAAATGGGTATTTATTCAAATGAAATTATTCCTGTTTTTATTAATTTGCTAAAATAATTGTGCAAATAAAACTATTTTATTGATTTTAGATAGCTAATTTAGTAAAAATAAGAATATCTACTTTTTATTCATTAATTTACTATTTTTTATATACCAAAAATATTGAGTTTAAATATGACAATTTATATGCACCAAAAATAATTATTCTTGTATTTACTAATTCACGGCGTAAATTTATAAACATTAAGGATTATATCATTTCAAATTAACTACTCTTGCACCAAAAATAATGAACTATTTTTTAAATTCTATTTTCTTTGCTTTTATCCATTTACGTCGGCCTATACACCAAAAATAATGATATATTTAAAATCAAATTATCCTTGCATTTATCAGTTCATGACGGTCAATGCAGCAAAAATAATAATATATTCAAATTAAACTACTCTTGCATTTATCCGTTCACGACGGCCTATACACCAAAAATAACGATATATTCTCAAATTAAATTATTCTTGCATTTATCCGTTCACGACGGCCGATGCACCAAAAATAATGAGGTATGTTATGTCTTACCTTATTATTATATTCCCTAGTATTCTCGATTTAACTTTAATTTTGAAAAATTAAAGTTGGGACGAGATTGGATAAATGACAAGAATAAATTTATTTGAACACAGTATATTTAAAAGAGATCAAAATTATGGAAAGATAAAATGAGCACTAGCTTTCTAAAAGTGAGTCTTAAGTGGTTTCTCTGTTTACCTTAGATCAGCAAGTTTTTGGTCCTGGCTGGCGCCGATGAGATACAATGGCAATTGTGCGTTAATGGGTTACTAAGTGGTGCAGGTAGATGATTTACGACACTCGTAAATTAGGCAGTTGAATAGGTATTATGTTTCTTTCAGCTTTTGTCACAACTCAAACGATCTTTCAAAACACCAAATTTGACTTCAAGATTCACTGAATTTAGAAATTCACGTAAAGATCAGGACAACTACTATACTGGGGTTGCGAAGACTATCACAAAGAAAACCACTTGTTATGATTAAAAGATTAAGACTAGTAGTCCAGGTGACTACTACTGACGATTACATTTTTAAGACTGACATTTGGTAAATTCTTCTATTGACTACATTTTTAAGACTGAATATCGTTTGATAGTCTGGCTCTTTTTATACCCAAATTTCACTGTGTATTTGAAGAATTGTTACAATTTGACATGCATTTGAAGCATCTATACGTTTTACCATGTATTTGAAGCAACTATACGTTTTACCATGTATTTGAGGCATCTATACGTTTTCCCATGCATTTGAGAAACCCATTGTTAAAGAAACACTTGCATTGACTCAGCTTTTAGATCGCACGTGTTCACATCTTCTGAGTCATATGTTTTTTACAATTTAATATTATATTTTAATGTTGTTTGTTAATTATTTATAGTTATTACAATTTGTTATTATTGTTTACATTATTATAACTTGTTGTTAATTATTATTTTGTTACAATTAATTATTATCTTGTTATTATTAACTATTATTTGTTATTTTGTTGTTACAAATTATTATTAACTTATTATTAATAATTATTTTGTTGATACATTTTATTATTATCTTGTTACAATTAATTATTATTTGTTATTAATGTTATAATTAATTATTCTTATTTATTGATACAAATTGTTATTATCTTGATATTATTAACTATTATTGTTGTTACTTTTATTACTATCTTGTTATTATTATTACAATTGCTTATTATTCTTATTTTGTTATTAATTATTACTATTTTGTTATTATAATTAATTATTCGTTTTTAAACATTATTATTGTTTAAATTTAATTATAATTTATTATTCTTATTATTTCTATTTTCATTAATTAATAATTGTTTTTTTTTATTCACGGGGGAGAAGACAATAAAATGCATTTTTGCATGTCCAGGAAGTTCCCGCTTCTGCTGGGGTATGTCGGGCTCACGCACAAAATGCAAGGGTAAAAATGTAAACCTTGCATACCTGCTTTAGGCAGTCACGGATACCGACTAAAAAAAACTTCTTGATCCCCTGGGTTTCGAACCAATTATCCATCTACGGAACTACCTAGTGGCTTCAGACTTCGTAGATGAATGGTCCCATGTAGTCGCTGGCGCGACTCTCCCGTGCCACTTTTGTTCTGGCCTTATTTCTTCCTTGTCCTCGACAAAGTCTTCTTTGCTTCCTGGAGGGCAGTTCTGAAGACTCCGCAGCTCCCTGATCCAGCGACATGTTGGACGTTCCTCCTTGTCGCCGAACTTTGTCTTGCATAAGAAGCAGCATGGGCTCTTCTTACAATCAGCTACCTTATGGACGGCTTCTCCGCACTTGAAGCACGCAGCCGACCTATCTACTGCTTGGCAGTCTCGACCTATATGGCCATATCCAAGGCACCTGTGACACCTTGTGACCATAACTCTCCTACTTATTCTGCAGGACACAAAACCGATCTTAATGTGCCCTATCTTCTCCAGCCTGTTGGCGTCCTCTTGGGTGGTGACCACGACAGCGAGCTTGATACCTCGCTTATTTGACCCAAGGACCGTCACCTTTCTGCTTCCTTCAGGTACCGTAGATAATTTGTCTAGGACCTCCTTGACATCCTTCTGTTCGGTAAGGGTGTCCATGTCCCGGATCTCCAGCACAGTCTGCCGGTCTGCCATCTGGACTTTACCCAGATCGCCGATTACCTTTGTCACCTCCTCGGTGAACAGCTTCTTGTTTGAAGACCCTCCAATTTTAATGAGAAGGTCTCCCTTGAGTTTTTTTCCTTTTTTGTCTCCTTGCCTTTTGACCTTTTAAGAGGTCCCTCCTCCTTTTTCTTTTTTAGGTCTTTCGTAACCTCAGGATCACTTCTTTTTCGTTTCTGAGCCTCCAAGACGACGTTTTTAAGTATTACTGCATTAAAACGGTCATGTCTCGTTCGTCGGTCCCTTCGTGCTTCCTCTGACCAAGTTAGTCCCTGGTAGAACTTCGCGTCTTTTTTGGCCGCCACTGCGTGCTTCTCCTTTACCTCCTGTATGAGCGATGTTAAGCATCTAAGTCCATCTTTGATTGTCCTATTGACATTCTTCTGGACATCGCAGGACTTCAGCATCTTGCTAACCTCTTCCTCCATTTCTAGAATGCTGGCTGCTTCTTCTTCCAGCAGCCTCACGCATTCATTTCGCTCTTCATTACAGCTAGCAATGTCAATCGCAGAAGCATTACTGGAGACAGAAATGCAACTGGCTTGACTCGTCACGCTGCTCGTACTCCCTCGTCTCTCCGCCTTGTCTACGATGATCTGTGGCACTACTAACGCGTTGTTGCCCTCCTGCATCCTTGGGCCACTGGCCATCATCCTCACGCTAGGCGCTTAATGATCGGAACCAGTGAGGGATTTAGCCGTAGCATTACCCCGCAGGTACTCTTCCTCGTTTTTACAATCGCTCATGATGGAAGTTCTTTGTTTGCTGGTTTTGGTCCGCGACGAGTATTTGATTTCCTCGATACCACCTATTTCTAGGTAGCAAACCTATCCGCCACCTGGTACGCGTCCGATAAAGGACCAGCAACCCCACGCAAGAGAACAAGCTCTAATGCGCCCCAGTTAGAACCGAAATTCCAACCGTGCACGGAATTAATAATTGTTTATAATTGTTAATAATATGTTAATAACAATTATTAATTGTTATTCCTATTATTATTCCCATTATTATTATTATTATTATTATTATTATTATTATTATTAATATTGAAAAATTGGTTACGATGACGTAACATTACTCTACATGCTCGAGTAATAGTACTGGAATGTTAAATTAATTTTGCTTTAAAAAATTTACTGTAAGATTACTGTAATTTTTTATAAAATATTACAATAATATTACTGTATTAATAATAATAAGGGACAGTATATTGAATTTAAAATTATTCATTTTATTTATTAAACAATCAGATTATTATTCTTACATTTCTTATTCTTATTTTGTACAAAATAAAAAATAATTATTTCAATAAATGTTATATAATTATTATAATTAAATGTAAAACTAAAATTTCACATTTTGAAATATAGAACTTTGGGAATATTAGCATAAATGATTATTATAATAATATATAACCTTAATATTAACGATCGCTGCGCATGACAGTAATGATGTGATCACACACTCAGGTGTGCGTGGTAGCGTTACGAATTACTACTTTTTCGAGCAAAAAGTTAAAAAAGTAAAATTTTAAAATTTCTACAAGTAATATTTACAACATACTGAGTGTAAAAAGTAATACAAAATTTAATGAAAATTACAATGACAATTTAAAAATTCTTAATCAGTGAAATTTGATTGGGAATCAGTGACTCTATTCTCGCGATTTGAATATAGTAGAATTTCACTGGAAATCAGTTAAAAATGATTGAAATTTCAGTTATATTTCACTGATTGACCAATTAAAAAATAACTCAAATTTTCAATATGTGTGACTGAAATTTCCAGTAACTTTTTCATTGGTCAATCAGTGAAGTATGACTGAAATTTCAATCATTTTTAACTGATTTCCAGTGAAATTCCACTAATTCAAATCGCGAGAATGGAGTCACTGATTGTCAGTCAAATTTCAATGATTCTCAGTGAAATTCCACTGATTCAGTTTTAGAGAGTTCTGCGTCTTCACGGAGAAAAATGAAAATTCAGATTTCGGACGGAATATAAAACAAGTTGAATGATTTGTATTATCGTAGGAAGAAATATTAAATTTTGGTTCTCTGTCCCAAAAAGTTTGGTAATAATTTTCAATTAAGATCAATACTAAATATCTTAATAAGATATTTTTTTCTTGTTGTGTTCAAAATTATCAGAAGGCATCCCAGATACAAGTTTAAAAAAAACCTGATGTGCAAACATTTTTTGGGTTCAACTTCATTCAAACCCACCGTAATATACAATGAAAACCAAAGTTGTCAATATTAAATATTATTTCATGATCTAAAATATAATTTCATTCTTGATTCAATACGCCTCGGGCGTAAATATTATTTCATGATCTAAAATATAATTTCATTCTTGATTCATTACGCCCCGGATCGAGGCGAAGTTGCTCATCTTGCATTTCTCCAAAAAAATTGTTCTAATAAAAAAGTATGGGTGATATGAGGACGTATTTTTATTATAAGCTGAGATGTTGGGGTAAGTTTCCTATGTTATGAAATTTTAATTAATGCAAGAATGACGAAGTTAAAAAACAAAATGTGATTCATTAAGTCCCGGTCTCCCCTACACTACACTGAAAAAATTAGTCGCTGAAGTTTTGAGCTACCACTCGAAAACTCTCGGATATGAAAAAATACTTTATAAACTTAAAGAAATACTCTATGATTTTAGCAGAAATTCTCTAAAAGAAGGCGAGGACTTTTCATAAACCTAGTAGCGGAAAAAAAGTCGTTAAATTATTGTAACACTTTGATAGAAAGTTTCGTCAAGAGTCGAGGAAAACGGTGCGCAGAAAAAATGCGCATACTTTCAGGCGATAAATGCGGCCTGCAGTCATTTTAACACCGTTCATTTACAAATTCTTGTGTACAGTGTTTGTAAATTATATTGGAGGATTTAAATCTTTTTGTAAGTATATATAAAATATGATTTTTAATGATAGAACGTCCAAGCGCCCGTCCTGCCGGAAGGATGTTCCGAAAATAAGGCTTTTAAAAAAAGGGAATTCAATTTTTCTTTTCCGGAACTGCTTGGGATTAAAGTAGACGAAAAGACGAAAAAATCCATATATTTGACTTTTTAAAATAATAATATTAAACCATTTTTCAAAGCCCCCAAACTTGCTGTTTCTAAAAAGTAAAAAAAAACATTTTTTCGTAAATTTAATGTAAAATCCACAAAAATTAATATATTTTGTCCGGTCTTGTCTCTTTTTCTTTAGAAACGCTCAAAGAATAAAACCTTTTTGTTTACTTTCAAAAAATTTCATTTTTAATGTTTATCAGCAAAATTGCGGCTAATTGAATAAAAACTCTCTTCAAATTTTCTTTATAAAATTAATATGGAAGCAGATAAATACAAAAACAAATATATCGTTGGAAAGGTAATGAAACAAGCTTTCCAATGATGTAAATATTAAGTTTCAAAATTTATATGCCTAGGCTTGGTAGCTTTTTAAACAAAGCGAAAAGCGTCCTGTCGGCAGGACCGGGTTCCATCATTTTGTGACTAAAAATTATATGAATTTTCGGAAAATTCAACTTCTTTAAGCTACCCTGCTCTTCGGTTTGAACTTACAAGCTCGACATTTACATGCGCTGAAAGCTTGTTTCATCACCTTTCCAACGATATATATTACTTTTTGTTTATGTCAATCCATGTTAGTTTTATTTAGCGATTTCGGACGGACTCACCTGAGTCTTTTTGGTCCTGCCGGAAGGACGTTGGACGTTCTATCATTAAAACAGAGTGATTTTAAAAATTTAAATATTTTCGACTATATCCGAGAGTCTTCTACAAAGTCGAGGAAAATTTCAGGAACTAATTTTTTCCGTGTAGGTTGCTTTTATGTACCTCCCGACTCTGCTTTCAATGTCTATACTAAAATATGTCGTACCTTTGACAATATTTTTGAAAAATTTACAACTTCTATTTTTTGTATACTTGGTAACTTTAATTTTCCATTTGTTACTTGTAACATTGAATGGGCCATAATCTTTTTTTTTCGTTTAAAAGAATCAATGGAAATTATTTTTCATTTTACAAAGCAATACGCATACGCCCTGGTAAAAATGACTGGGAATCTAAGCAATGGTTCATATCAATTTTTCATCATCGGATTGGCTTCAAATTTGTTACTTGGGGTTTTTTGGGGTTGCTAATTACGAATCCGAAGTCAGCTTACACAAATTCAAAATGGCGGCTTCAACATGGCCGGTAAAATGTTAAAAATCGTTCGGATTCGCACGAGACTTGGTACTTGAGGTTTTTGTTGAAGCCGCAATTTTGAATTTTTGTAAGTTGACTTCGGATTCTTAATTAGCAACCCCAAAAAACCCCAAGTAACATATTTGAAGCCAATCCGATGATGAAAAATTGGTATGCACCATTGCTTAAATTCCCAGTCATTTTTACCAGGGTGTATGAATCATTAGGGGGGGGGGTACTCGGTAAATACACGTTCCCTGCAATTTTTACATTACTTTTCAGTTTTGGTTCCTTAAGACAAAGGTTTGAGCTTTTTTTTAAGACATATTAGAGCTATTTATGTCTTCCCGTTTCCTTTTTACAGGTCTTCAAAAAGTGCAAAAAATACCGTTTTTAATAAATCAACCGACTATTTTAGGGGTAGAGTTGTGCAAAAAGCTCGATCGAGTATTTCAAGCTTTTCGTTTTTCTAGCAGAGCTGAGCAGAATCAATCCGAACTTGAATCAAATTCCATCCGACTCGTGCAGTATTAAACATAAAATAATTTTGAGCACTTGAATTTTTCGAGCACTCAAATATTTTTGAGTAACTAAAGCTCGAGCTCGACCATGCTATTCAAGCTTTTTGCACACCTCTATTTAGGGGTTTGAATAAATTAAAAAAATTTCTTTTGCTACCCTTATGAAAAAATATGACATGTAATGTACGACATGCACAGTTGCAGTAATTTGCGTGACGTTATTTCGCGACGCTACAAACAAAACATTATCATGTACAAACTTCAAGGCACAAAAACCTTTAACAGGATTATGTATATAGTTTAATTGATATTTGCTGTCCAATCTTTAATAATTATCTATCACAACTAAGAAGTTTGCGATGACAGCGGACCACTTCGTTTTGTCAACCATCATCAGTATTTTCAGTCAGTTCGCTGTCATATAGCGAACCTTTTTGATATAACAACAAACTTGTTAGCTATGTTCCCATTTCAACTAACCAATCTTTCTATGCGTGTAACATTATTTTAAAATTCGAGAAACAATGCAAATTTTTTGTTGCAGGACACAAAATAAAAATTATAATACATATCATACTGTCCCATAGAAAATAAATATTTTATTTTTACTTCTAATTAGAACTTTTGATTGATAATTTTATAAAGGTGAAACAAGTTAACAATATCTTCGAATCAATTTTGATAATTTGGTTAGATAACCTGAGAAGTTAAAAACAATTTGACATTCTCGATTGTGTTTTTTTTCTTGGCGTCGCGAAAAAACGCCACGTAAATTACAACACTCATTCATGTTGTAAATTACATGTCATACTTTTTCGTAAGGGTATTTTCTTGTTCACTGACACCCAAACTTTTAATAAACACAAAAATTTTGAAATAAACACAACATGGCCATTTTTTGTTACCCAGTGTTATTAATACACTGAAAAAAGTGCTGTTGAATCAAATAGCTTCATTCTATTGAATTTCCCGTTATTGATTTAATGACACATTTATTAATCGAACAGCATATTGCTTAAAACGAAAAAATAAAACTGTTTAAATTAAAAGTACGGTACTGTTAAATTAATGATATTCTACAAATTGTTTCTATAGTTCATCTATATATAGCAACAGAATAATTTATTGTTTCTTTGACATTATTCATTTGAAGCATCTAATAGATAAATTTGAAGAAAATGCGTGCAAATTTAAATCAAATGAAAAGTTGTTTGCTTCAAAAAAGCGCGCTCTTGAAAATGAATGCATATGTTTTCGTTTCAATGAGTGGTGCTATAACGAACTGCCTATAGCATATGCTATAAAAATAAGGACACTATGTATTTGAGACATTGACAGGTACTAAATTTATTGAAGAACTTAACCGTACATATTTATATGTTTATTAAACCTGTCGTTTTTGAAATTCTTATATAAAAAAGTATTATTTAAATTGTTTTAAAGAATTAATGACTAGTTAAATATAAATTCCCTTATACACGAGAAAAATCTCGCGAACGGTATTTAACCACAAAGAAACTGCTCAATGTAAGAAGCGAATGTATTACATTGCAGCGCGGCGGTTCTCGTCTACCACGAAAGTTAAGCAGCTTTGGTCGTGGTTACTACGTGAATGGGTGACCGATTGGGAACAGCGTATTTTTCAGACTCAAACAAATATAAAGTATGTTTGAATGTGTATGTATGTGTGTTTGTCGTTGGAAAAAATGAAAAAAATAAAAAAGATGTGTATGTTAGTGTGTAAAATTGAAAAAAGATGTATATAAGAAGTGTTGTGTTAAAGGTGTGAGAATTAATTATAGTACATAAAAAAATATGTGAACAAAAATTTCCTTTTTTCAATTTATCGTTGGTATATCTTTAACCACAATAAAGAATTGACTTAACAGTATGGTGTTATTCAATCGATAGCAACAACTAAAAAAATTAAAAGTACAAATTTTTAAATTATAAAAATGATGCTTTTAAATTTAAAAACTATAGTCATTGACTCAAAAGCATATACTGTTAAATTAAAAAATTTTGATCGTTGATTTAAAAAGAATACCTTCAAATTAACATAGTATGCTGTCAATTGGAGAAATATGCTTTTGTTTCGATGAAAGTGATACTATCGAATCATTATAATCGGTTCCTTCAAAACATAATATTTAATAATAATGATATTTGGTTAATTGATTGAGTTTCTTTTTTAAATATGTGAAAACTGATGACTTTTTATATTTATTGGCTACAATATAATGTTGTAAATTTTATTTAAATAAATGATAAAAATAATTATAAATTGTAATTTCTCAATTTTATTCCGTAATCTTTAACTATACACTTTTGTAAAACTATTATTACAATATATTATTGTAGTTAATTGAGAAGGAAACTAATCGAATTTTGACATATTCAAAAATTATATTTTTTTAATTATGGTCACAACAATTCTGAGATAAAATTAACTGGACTAATCCTACTAAATTATTTCCTAGTTACTATTACAAATCATTTTTATTTTTCATTTAAGTTTATTATTTTTTCTAGGTTCTGTGATTGATGAGTCGAAATCATTTGATAACAATGATCCAGATTATAATCCCGAATCTGATGCAACCCAAAACATCTCTAGATGTTCCGAAAATTCGGTTGATAACTTTAACAAGAGATAATTTAATATTTCCGACATTTCATTAAAAAAAGGTGAATCTGCATGTGATGATAGAAATATGTACGTCTCATATTGCGATGAGAAAAGGCGAGAGAATGCTTATTTCTATTGTCTTAAAAAATATACACAATTATCAAAGCACCTTCATAGAATACACAAAAATGAGAAACGAGTAAAAGAACTGATGACTTTCAAAGATAGAAGCGAAGAGAAAGTGTCGCTTTTAAAATCTTTAAGAACCGATGGAAATGCAAAATTTAATGAATCACGGGAAGCTAATCTTGGAGAACTTATTGTAACAAAGCGTTGCCGAAAAAGTAGTGTCAATGTGGCTATGGATTATACTGTTTGTGTGGTGTGTAAAGATACCTTTTCAAAGAAAGGTTTTCGAAGGCATTTTCGCATCTGTAGTCAAAAGGATAATAAAAAAAGAAATGATCAAGCGGCTGGCCGATTCGCAGCAGATAGAATATTAGAACTCGAAAAGAAGTCGCTGTATTACGTGGTGATGAAGTTGAGCAAGTTATTCGTCAGAATGAACTGCTTGTTGCTTATGCTAATGATCTAACTTCTAAATACAAAAAATCCCAAGAACAAAATATGGTTAGAGCTTGTCTTCGATTAGCCGCGCGATTTTTACGGGCAATTAAAGAAATAAATAAAGATATATCTGATTTAAAATCAGTTTTTAATCCTCAATTTTATGATGATTTTATGGAGGCAATTAATGTTGTTGGAAAATATGACAATGAAAAGGATGTTTATGAAACTCCTGCTAATTTTGTCGAAGAAAAGCGAAACTGTGCTTATAACAATTTAAAAGCGAGTTATTCTGATGATTGTCGAGATGAATTAGCCAAAACAACCCTCATTACACTTCTCATTTTGAATCGACGCCGACCAGTACGCTAATGAGACAGTATGCAGCAGCCTGTGGAGTAGAAGACCCATCGCTTTTGACTGCAACACATCTACGTAAACATATGGCAACAAAATGCCTTACTCTCGGATTAAAGGAATTGGAAGTAGAAAATTTGGCAAACCATGTAGGTCACAGCAAAGAAATACACAAATCTCATTATAGTCAGCCAGTTCCAAGTTTACACATAGTTAATCTTTCGGGTTTGCTGGAAGCAGCTTCCAATATTCGACAAGCTTCTTGTAAGTTATTAAATTTTAATATTATTGCTTTAATATGCATTGTAAATTAAAATTTATTTTTTAAAGTTGTCTAGACAGCTTTTAGTTACGTTGAATATTTTAAAAAATATAATTAAAATCTCTTTTTTATTATTTGAATTAATATATTTAAATAAATATTTACTTTCAAGTAATAATTGGTCACGAATTTTGCAGCAATTTTACCAGTAACAGCTATCCGAGAATATCCAGATACTAGATTAAAGAAATGAAAGCGTAAGTATCTTTTTTCCGTCAGATACACATAATTTGAAAGTCTGTTTAAATAATTTTCTGTTTGTTTATTATTTTTAGTATCAGACGACAAATCTGTACATAATTTTTTGTTTTATATAATAACAATTTTATTCTACAAACAACAGTTATAAAATTATTGAAAAAGAAGATTTATAAAATGTGAAATGATATAGTTTTTATTTATTATAGGATCTCAGCGAAATGTTATTCCAGAAGATTTGGAAAACGATAAAATAAATCCATGTAAGTTAAAGAGTTTAAACTAATTATTTTCAAATAATTATAGTTTTTTAAATAAGGTGGTGACTCATAAAAAAATTAACCATTTTCACTTTCAAAAATTCCAAAAAATTTGATTCATATCCTAATTTTACATTTCTAAATAGCTTTTATATCTATTTTTTTAATAATATAATAAATAAGAAGTGATGAATTATTACAAATAATAAACATACTTTGAAATAAGCTTTAAATCATCATTCATAATACTAAAGTTTTAAAATAATTTGTTCTAATATTCAATTTAATTGTTATATTAAGTTATTTTAAAGAATCGTTTATTATTATTTTAGCTCCGTGTTCAAGTCAACCTATGAAGAGGAAAAAGCGTTCGAATAAGTATATATAGCAAGTTGCTCACAAGAATTTACGATAACTATTTAAAGTAGGATAATATTATATATAGTATTATATTATTATATTATATTACATTTATTTATAAATAACACTGTTTAATCTTTAAAATGGAATCCTTTATTTTTGAATATTGAGTTTCAATAATTCTACTTAATTAATTTCTTATAATTATTTTCAGCATCGCTTTATGGGAAGACACAAAGAAAATCTTGGAGTAAAGAAGAACAAGATGTCGTCAGAAAAACATTCCAACAATAATTTCTAGATGAGAAGTTGACAACAGGACCGTATATAAAGGAAGTGCAAAATTGCATGAAAGAAAATCCAGTGCTTAAAAATCGTACAGTGGCGCAAGTAAAATCTTGGATAAATAATCAACAACGCAAAAAGAAAGCAAAAAATACAGTAATTTAAAAATCTCGGTCTAAAAATATATAAAAGCTGCTCCGTCCACTAGAAAGAAAAAATCTATCGCTAAGCATTGATAATTTGAAAATAACATTTAATCAAACAATAAGACGGAATTTAAAAAAAAATAAATAAATGTTCAGTGGCGTATTAAAAGAAGAAAATTGGTTACGACTTTTCAAATTAAAAACTAATATTTTTTAAATAGTTTATTAACGTATACTTAAGTTTTAATACATAAGATAGCAACAAGAACCTAGTTAATTAAATGTTTTATGTAATATTAAGAACATGTTTTATGTAACATTTTATTTCATTTATAATGAAATAAAAGAAAGTTAATATACTTTTTGCACCTTGTGGGGTCTTTATATATCATATAAGTGAAATTAATAAATCGCGTTCAAGAAAATGACGAAAGCTTCCTTACGTAAACACTTAACTACAATTAAAATAGTTCACTACTTTAAAAATAGTTTTACTGTTTTGTCAAATTATTTTTAATAAAATATTTAATTTAACGACAAATCAGAAAATAAAAAAGTAGTGAACGTAACTTCTATAGCATATTCGGTTTTTATAGCATGTAATTTAAATAGATCTTGAATTCGGTTTTGGATCTCTCATAAACACATAGTAAGTGTCTAAGCCGACTCGTTTGGATATGTCGAGCGGGAGACACCTGTTTTATGTTTGTCTTAAATTAAAAGAATTATTTAGTGTTGTGTTTGAAATAAAGGAATGTAATAAACTCATAATTTGCCAAAACTTACTCTCAACTTGAGTCATTAAAGAGGATATTAAATCCTTAACAGTTATAAAGAGAATATATTCAATTATCTAATGCTAAACGAACCTAACCTCAATTTGCCACGTGGGAACTCAATTTATTCAACGGAACATCAATCGAAAGGAATGTAATAAACTCATAATTTGCCAAAACTTACTCTCAACTTGAGTCATTAAAGAGGACATTAAATCCTTAACAGTTATACAGAGAATATATTCAATTATCTACTGCTAAACGAACCTAACCTCAATTTGCCACGTGGGAACTCAATTTATTCAACGGAACATCAATCGAAAGGTTATCCACTGGAACTTTTTCATTACTTAGGAGATAATAATTAATAATAATAATAATAATAATTAATAATCTTACAGCTCCTTGAATTACTCCTATCTGTAAATTCAACTAAACTATTCCAACCCAACTTCTTGGCTCGGGTTGTTTGGTACGATAGGGGGATCGTCTAAGGAATGTTATAAATAAATATATTGGATTGTGGCGGTCGGTCAAGAGTATGTATTGTTCTGATTTTGTATTTGTTATGTTATTTTATGTTTGCTTTGTTGAACTAAAGAGGTAAAATTTCAAAGTAATTAAGTTGAGCTTGGTCTGGTCTCATCTTGGAGTTGAGGATGGGTATAATAACTATCTTACTTTCTATATAAATTGATTTGATTTAAATTAATAGTGGTCTGATAACTAATAACAAGTTTCTTAACAGGAAATGTCTAAACAAGGCTCCTATTTGGACGAGGTGCTCACCTTGGACGGAAAAAGTGAATCAACTAATCTCGAACACCAGACGAAATTCTCTCACTCAATGATCTCGACTGAGGACGGGAATCTTCTCGATGAACTGCACGATATTCCTGAATCAGGTCATGTCAATGCTGCCTCTACTCCTGTAAAGAAAGCTGATCTCCTTACGGGTGAGAACCTTACTCCAATTAAATCAGACCAAGGTGATCAAATACTGAATCCCTACCTATCCTCTGCCCAATCGTCTAAACGGAAGCGAGCTGATCCTCCATCAACAGCTCCGTTACCTAAACCGATTCGGTTCAATGACTCTGAGGAGTCACTGAAACAAGATACCAAGAGGGCTAATAATGGAATCACGGGAAGTGACTCTTCTCAAGTTATCGAAGGGTCGACAATTACAGGGCTTGACGACAATACAGTCCTGAGGGTTCCTTCCAATGTTGTTGGGGATAGTGAAGAAGGGACTAACTGTGAGGTCCCTTCTTCTGCTGCTGTTACTGAAGAATTGAATGAGTATATAGTTTTTGATGGGACGGATCTTGCTTGGCGGAGTTCTGACTCCTCCCCCTTATATTCGAATCTAAGTTCACCTCCGTTTACGGTTTTTGTTGAGAGCACAATCGCTGGTCGTAATCTCGGGAAACTGGATCCGATTCAGGTTATTGATTTACTCACTCCCCCATATCCGGGAATAAACAGGTCTCTAGGTCGGGTATCAACCAGATCAGGGTGGAATGTGAACGTTATCAGAGTGCCAATGATCTCGTCAACTCTGACACTCTTAGAAGCAGGGGATATAGAATGTTTATTCCAGACTCATTCATACATAAGAGGGGTTTTACTGATTGGTTTCCTCCAAGACGCTCGATCAAGGACATCATTCGGGTTGCTACTCCAGAGGAGCTTAAATCTATATCTGGTGTTAGGAGATTGGTGAGGGATCCAAATATTATTACTGATAGGGTCGAGTTTTCATTTAGCAGTCCGACTGTGCCGAGATTCATCACTATAGGTGGTTTCCTGGTTCAAATAACTCCGGTCATACAGAAGCCCCGTAGATGCTACAGGTGTCAACGTTTTTGCCATACAATGAATCAGTGTAGGTCAACGTATCCTTCCTGTGAGCATTGCTCAGGAAGACATCCATCGAATCTGTGTCCATACAAGGAACTTACTCCCTGCTGTAAAAATTGTAAAAGGGATCATCCTTCATCTTCAAATCTATGTCCAATCTTTAAGATGGAGTTTGGAATTCTGAAAATAAGATACTCGACGAACTGTGGCCGTACTGAGGCAAAGAAGATGTTTCTAATGGAGAACCCTGACCTTGAGAGGGCGATTCAATCCAGAGATGATTCCCTTGAGGAACTCCCTTCCCCTGGTTGTTCTAACGAACTCCATTCTTCTCCTTTAAAAAATCCGAAGGAACCAATTCTACAGAAAGAAATGGAATCTGTCCCAACTCCATCTCAACAGGGAATCGGTGGAGCGCCCGACTTTGGGTCGGTATTTCCTCAGAGTTCTTTGGAGGGGCTTTCTGCTGTTGATGCCCTTATCTCGTTGAACAAATCCAATTCGGAATTGATTGGTTCTTTCCAGGAGAACCTAGCTTCTCCGACCAGCCAGATTAGGGCTTTGGAAGAGGAAATAAAAGAACTCCTCAATCACTAGGAGTATAATATGATGGGCGAACTGGGGATTTTCTGATTTTTGTAATATTCGTTATTGAAATTTGGGTCTTTGGTTTGTCCTGCTAGATGTCTATATTATACTTTATTTTATTTAATTTTATTTTAATGTTCTTTTGAATCTTATATTGTTAATTTTGATTGGTATTTGCATGATAATTATTACTTATTCTCTTTATGTTTGAATTTTAATGTTAGTATATAGTATTCTTATTACTCATACTCTTTCACTATTCTTTTGTATGATCTTTTGAATGAATTTTTGGAATGAATGAGTCTTATGGCCGACTGCCACAAATTCCATTGCTCTTAACTCAAAACTTAGTTCAATTGAGTACTCACTAATTTTGTTTTTGTTTTCTTTTAAATCCTAGTTATTTATTGTTTTGGAACATATTTTAACTGTTCATTATTGGATTAGATTGTTTTGCATGATTATTTAATTTTTCTTTCTATATTTTTTCATAATTTCATCTTTTATTTTTGGCTGATCTTTCTTTCTTTTCACACCTGATATACAGAGGAGAAAGGTGTGTGGGAGTAATATTACAGCCATTGTTTAATTGGCATTTTTATTTTAAGTTGGAATGGAGTTGAGTTATATTGAAAATTGAAAGGTTAAGTGCTAAAATTTAAGTGAATCGAAATACGCGTTTTGAATTTTTCTTGTGTTGATTGGAAACTGAAGTGTGTGTCTTGGTTTGATTTCCTTGAAATAACTTTCCTCTTCAATTCTTGCTAACGAACTAATATGAGACCCGTTACGGAATGTAGGAGTCTGAGATATGGAAATTGGAATGCCCATAGTGTTCTTAACAAGAAGCCTGAAATTGAATCAATGCTTCACATTCACAATTTGGATATTCTAATAATAACTGAAACCTGGCTAACTAAACGAGTCCCAGTTTGGCAGTTTAGGGGATACCTTACTTTTCGTCAGGATCGACAGAGTGATCGCCCTGGGAGTGGAGTATTGATTCTGGTAAGAAATAATCTTTTGGTTTCTCCTATTAGAGTTCCAATTCAGATTCAGAAATATTTCGATTGTATATGCGTTAACATCGCTACAAATCAGTTTAATTTACAATTTGTGGGAGTATATGCTCCCCCAAACATTAGAATTCCTGCGATTCAATGGTCAAATCTGATTAGCTGCTGTTCTTTGTCCACTCCAATTATTCTTGTTGGAGATTTTAACGCTCACTCCTTGACATGGGGTTCCTCTTATCATAATGCTAGAGGTAAGGATTTGGATCAGGCTATTGATGACTTTGATTTGGTTCCTTTAAGCGATTCGATCTTGACATATGTGGGTGGAGATGACAGAAGAGGTAGTAACATAGATTCAATATTGATTTCTTCCCAACTTTGTCAATATTCTAGTTTTGAGGTTATTGAGGAATCCTACTCATCGGATCATTTTTTGATTACTGCCGAGTTAGATCTGACTCTGAAATATATTAAATCTTCAACCAATAGACTCAACCTCAAGAAGGTTGATTGGGCAAAATTTGATTCACTACTTGAATCTTCTATTGAACCTTTGGAGTCTGGATTGAATGGAAACAATCAACCTCTCGAAATTTACAAAACCTTTATTGCAGAGATCATTAGGTGTCTTAAGGACTCAGGGGCCTATTATCCTTCTCGCCTGAGTGGTTCGCGCAAGTCTCAGCCATTATGGTGGGACGAAGAGTGTGATCTTGCCTTGGTGAGGAGAAGGGAATCGAGAAAGGAATACATTCGAGATCAGACGCTGGAAAACCGAGCAAGGTTCACTAAGGTGGACAACGAGGGAAATTGAGGTGGATCTTCAGACGGGTTTAGAAATTAAATCACACTCCTCTCCAGTGCAGGCTTTTTTTGAACTAATTCATAACAAGTATTCAGATTATATCGATATCTATTCCGACGGTTCACATGACCCAAATGGGATTTCCTCGGGCGCAAGCTTTGTAATCCCTAAGCTTAATATTAATTTTAGTGTGAGACTGAGTGGGCTTATGTTGATAGATTCCTGTGAGCTCTATGGTATTTTTTCAGCCGTCAAGGAAGCAGCTCGCTTGAATCTGGATAAGATTTTGATAATATCAGATTCACAAAATGCCCTAAAAGAAATACAATTACGCCTTTCCAATCCCCGGCCTCACCCCTTACTTAAAAAGCTTGTTCTGGAAGTGATTAAATTAATGGATCGAGATAGCAGTGTAGTTTTTATCTGGATTCCCTCTCACATGGGTATTAGAGGTAATGAATTGGCGGACAGCTGGGCTCGAAATGCTCTTTCGCTTCCATTTGGTAATCTTCAGGGGGGTCCTCCCGATGATCTCCTTAGGATGACTAATAAGGATTATGAATATTGGTTGAAGCTTTCCTGGCCCTATTCCTTTTCCACACCTCTAACTAATAAATACTTCCAACACATTAATGTCAAGACAAAAAGACCATGGTTGGGGGGGTATCGAGTCATCGAGAAGGTATATCAATATTATAACGCGACTACGTTCATCACATGTCTGTACGGGAGAGCACTTCGTTCGGATGGGATGGACGCTGCCTGCGGGATGCTCTTGTGGCACCATTTTTAAAACATTGAACCACTTATTTAAGCACTGTCCTCTTCTCTCTGAACAAAGGCCAGCTTTTTTTCATTCCTGCTAAGAAGGAATCCACAGTTTGACTTTCAGGAATTTAACGGATGGGGTATGGCAAACCTGCCTCTACAGCCTATCATTGTTGAAACACGGCGGATCTACTGGAAACGAGATAGCTACTATTGGCCACCGCTGCACCTCGGCGGCTCCACTGGAGGCGATTCAGGGGAAAGGCGTCTTTCCCTTTGGCATTACTCTCTTTGATATTGTGTCAACGACTGGCTCAATAATCGAAATACATTTTCATACATTCCTGGACAAGACAACCTACCAATTGAAACAATATCACTCTGATATACTTGAGTTAAATAATCTAATCGAATCAAATTTAGTACTGGCTATTTGTTAATACAAGAGGCCATTTAAACAAAAGAAAGAAAGAAAGAAGTGTCTAAGCCTAAGTCTATAGGTCGGGAATTTTTATTTGTGCCATGTGATTAGATTTTTCAAGATTTTAAGCTTTTTAGTCTTAAGGGGTTATATACAGTCAGGCGGTCGGAAAAATTCAGTTTTTCGGGATTTTTTTAAAAGGAATATTTACTTATTAAAGCAAAAGTTTTCCTATAATGTTTCACATCTTTTAAAGTTTAAAAAAATATATTTCATTTGTAAAAATATTATTCCCATTGGCCTCTATATCATATCTCCTAATGGTTTTCGACAAAAAAGTGTTCCGCGGTGAACATGATAACGATTGACAGAATCATCTGAAATCAAAAATTCAAAAAGATTCTGTTAGTATATTAAAAAATGTAGTCCTTAATCGAAGGAATTAAAAAATATCACTTTTTGACAAAATAGCAGCAAAAAAACAATAAAGTTCATTTTTATGAATAAAAAAATCGTCTTCAAATGTTGATTAAAATTATAATTTTAATTTTATTTAAAAAACCAACGATTAAGGACAGCAAAAAGTAGTTGTTGATCTTGTGTGAAAATTATAGCTAAATCGGTTCAGCGGTTTTCGAGAAATCGTGTTCATCGACTTGAAAAACATAAGTTTGAGAAAAGCGAGTTTAAAGACGCTAAACCTGCTCTACACCCCACGGCGCGCTTTTCTAGTTTTGTCTGCAACTTCGAAAATATTTCTCGAATCTTAATAAAAAAAATTTTCACAACAGGCAAATATATGTACCTTAAGAAAATGTAAAAAAATCGTGACTGTATATAACCCCTTACAGACGCTGCACCTGGTCTATACCCCACGGTGCGCCTTTGTAGTTTTGTCTGCAACTTCAAAAATATTTCTCAAATCTTAATAAAATTTTTTTTCTCAACAGGCAAATATATATATACAATAAGAAAATGTAAAAAATCGATTTATTGAAAATCGTGACTGTATATAACCCCTTAAATAAATAAATATGAGATTTGAATGAAGGTAGCTTTTATTTTATATCACATTGTTTATTTGAAAATATTTAAAAGAGAGAAAAACGAATACATATTATATGCAGTTTGTAGGGTTTTCAGGTGATAGATATGGGAACATAGTGGGTCTAAAATAAAAAAGAAAAACGATTTCCTAAACGACACTCAATTTCATGTAGACCTTGATTGCTAGACGAAATTTTGACTTTATTTCTATTATAAGTGAAAAAAATTTAAAAAGTTTTCGATTATAAAAATAAATAAATATATACTAATTTTTGTTCGTAAAAATTTAACTTTATATTTTGTATTTTGAAAAATTTGACATTTTGCGAGCACTTCAGATAGAATTTATGATAATAATTTGCGTACTAATTAAAAATAAAAATACAGTTTCCCGAATTAAAATTATTGAAAAAAAAAAAATTATTTAAAACTGTCCGAAAAAGTGCAGTGGAAAATCAAAGAAATTATCGTGCCAAACAAAAATTGAAAAGAAAAATTAATATTATTAATCATTCAGACGAAGTAGATGTTTCGTCTGTAAAAATAAAAAAGAGCCAGGCAGAATACCAAAAAAAATACAGGGAAAAAAAGAAATTAAAAAAAGAAAATGAAATAAGCTCTTTGTTTGATGATTCGAAAAATTTTAATTCTGATGAATTAAAAAAAGAAAATGAAATAAGCTCTTTGTTTGATGACTCTAAAAATGTTAATTCTAATCAATCTATTGATTTACTAAATACATTTAGTTCACAAAAATTAATTGTTCCTCTGCCAAGCATATCAAATGACAAAATTATTTATGAATCAAATTCTAATGAAAATTATCTGGGAATAATGAATTATTATTGTAATAATTGTCAAGCAAAGCATTTTAAAGATGAAAGAGTTAGTGGCAAAAAAGACAGTTTTAATGATTGTTGTGGTCATGGCGGTATTATATTGCCTTCTGTGCAATATCCAGAAGACTTAAGAATATTGCTAGAAGGACTTCATACAAAATCAGGTCATTTTAAAAAGAATATAAGATTGTATAACAATTCTTTTTCTTTTGCATCTTTAAATGCTAACGTAATTAATTTTAATAACAGAAGAAGAGGACCATTTTGTTACAAAATTCAAGGTCAAATTTATTACCAAATTAATAGTGCTTTATATCCTGATAAAGGTGAAGACCCATGTTTTGGTCAATTGTATATTTACGATCCTGAAGAAGCAATTCGTTATAGATTAAAAAGTGACGAAAATTTGGATGAAAAACTTTTACAAACTATAGAAAATATTATGAGAACTTCTAATGCATACACAAAATCTTTTATGATGATGTCAGAAATAATTAAAATAGAAACTGAATTAGCAAGACAAAAAAATGAAGAAATTCCTGAGTTACAATTGTTGTTTACGTTGAAAAAAGGTTTTGATAAAAATAGATACAATTTTCAAAGTTTTAATGAAATTGCTGCTATTTTTAATACAAATTCTGAAGGAGAAATACCAGAATCTTATGTAACGGTTTATAATAAGTCTACTAAGGAATTAAAATCAGTGAGTAATTTAGATCCGAATGTTGAACCGTGGATTTATCCCATATTTTATCCACTCGGAAATAAAGGTTATAATATTAATATGATTCGTAGTGATAGTGCTTTTAGAAGTAGAAACCATACTATTTCTCGATCTGCCTATTGTAAATTCAAAATAGCTATTAGAGATAAGGAATTTAATCAATTTTTATATGGGGGAAGATTATTTCAACAATGGGTTGTTGACAATTATATAAAAATAGAAAAAAATAGATTACGATTTTGTGCAAACAATCAAGCTCAATTGAGAAGTGAAACATATCAAGGGCTAATCGATTATTTACAAAATCATGAGTTAGAAAATAATGTACATGTAGGAAAAATGGTTATATTGCCATCAACTTTTATAGGATCACCTCGTAATATGATGCAGCAATATCAGGATGCCATGGCTATTGTTAAAACGTCATGGTAGACCAGATTTATTTATTACAATGACGTGTAATCCAAATTGGAAAGAAATACAAGAAAATTTATTGCCTCATCAAACTGCTTCTGACAGACCTGATATAGTAACTAGAGTTTTTGCCTTGAAGGTAAAACATCTTTTAACAGTTATTGTTGACAACAAGTTATTTGGAGAAGTGAAGTCTTATGTTTATGTTATTGAATTTCAAAAGCGAGGATTGCCACATATTCATTTGTTAGTTATATTGAAAGAAAATTGTAAATTATTAACAGTTGACAGTGTTGATCGTTATATTTCTGCAGAAATTTCAGATGAAAATAGCAATCCTTCTCTGCAGAAAATAATAATGCAAAATAACATTCATGGACCTTGTGGAGATTGGTGTTTAATTGATGGTAAATGTTCAAAAAATTTTCCAAAAAGCTACCAAGAAGAAACTACAATTGAAGAAAATTGTTATGTTCGTTGTCGGCGAAGAAATAACAATAAAACGTATGAACGACCAAACGGATTTGTTGTTGACAATTCTAATGTAGTTCCATATTGTCCTATACTTTCAGAATTATTTAATTGTCATATAAATGTGGAAATAGTTTCAAGCATCAAATCTGTTAAATATTTATATAAATATATATTCAAGGGTCATGATGCTGCATCCATTATTATTACAAATGCCAATGGTGAGGTGACTGTTAATCATAATGAAATTAATCATTATGAAGAAAATAGGTATGTAGGTCCTGTTGAGGCAGTTTGGAGAATTTTAAGTAAACCATTAGGGAAAAAGAGCCATAGTATTAATCGTTTGCCCATACATTTACCAAATGAACAGAATGTTATTATTCGCGAAGGGAAAGATAATAACAATGTTTCTTTTGATTTGCAGAAAAATACAAAATTGCTCGATTTTTTTAAACTTAATGAGCGTGATAGTACTGCTCGTCAATATTATTATTCACAAATACCAGAACATTATACGTGGATACAGAAATCTCTTGAATGGCAAAAAAGGATTCGTAAAGAAAAAGTATTGGGAAGAATGTATTCAGTTAATCCACGTCAATTGGAATTATTTCACCTTAGATTATTGTTGCTTACAGTAAAAGGAGTAACTTCTTTCCAAAGTTTAAGAACAGTTAATGGAGTTATTCATGAATCTTTTACATCTGCCTGTTTGGCATTAGGACTTATAGAAGATGATACTGAGTGGATTAGGACAATGGAAGAAGCTACTTTATGGATGATGCCTCGTTCACTTCGACAATTATTTGTAAGAATTCTAATTCATTGTCATCCTGTACATCCGGAAAAACTCTGGGAACAATTTAAAGGACAAATGTCAGAAGACTATTCAAGAATTGACAATAATGAAGCAGAAAAAACAGCTTATAGAAATATAAAATCACTGTTATTAAATGAAGGATATTGTTTAACTGATTTTCAGGGATTATTAGATATAGATGAAAATTTCTCTGTGCAGGTTGATGATGTTTTAAATATTTTGGAACATATCAAGATAGGAGAGCAGAATTATACTAAATTAAATGTTAAACAAAAAAATATAGTTGATTATATACTTGAAGGCATAAAAGATTCTTCTTTTAATAGTTCTAAATGCTTATATATTAATGGTTGTGGAGAGTCTGGAAAAACTTTTTTATATATTACCTTATGGCATTTATTAAAAAGTAAAGGAATAAATGTTTGTAACATGGCATTTACAGGCAGGGCTGCCACACTGCTTCCTACTGGGAAAACTGTACATATAAAGTCTTAGGCTTACCTGTTCCACTGTACAGTGATTCATCTTCAAATATTAAAGTTCAGTCAAAAGAAGCACTCTTTTTAAAAAATATTGATGTTTTTATTTGGGATGAAGCACCAATGGCTCCAAAATATGCCTTAGAAGTTATGGATAAGTTATTAAGAGATATAATGAAATCTAATGAAGTTTTTGGTGGAAAAATTGTAATTCTAGGAGGAGATTTTCGACAAATTTTACCGATAAAAGAACGAGGTACTAGATCAGAAATAATAAATTTATCAATAAAAAATAGTTACTTATGGAAACATTTTAAAAAATACACATTAACAGGAAATATGAGAGCTTTACCAGAGGAAACAGAATTTGTAGATTTCCTACTTAAAGTTGGCAATGGCGAATTAAATGATAAAGATGATAACGTCGAATTACCAGAACATATTATTCAACAAGGAAATATAGATATTGCTGAAGAAATGTATGGGCATTTGATACAACAGAAAAAATTTGAGGAATTGTCAATGTGTGCAATTTTAGCACCAAGAAATGTTGACGTTGATGATATTAATAAGAGGGTGGTAAATCTCTTAGATAGTAAAGGCGAAAAAATATATAAAAGTATTGATTCTACTGAAAATTGTGATAATGGAAAATTTTCTGAAGTTTTATTACCAGAATATTTAAATACTCTCTCTCCACCTTCTTTACCACCACATGAATTACATTTAAGAATTAATTCTGTTGTAATGCTTATTAGAAATCTTAGTATTAATGAAGGATTATGTAACGGAACAAGGTTAATTGTTTTAGATTTATCACATAATGTTATTAAATGTAAAATATTAACGGGAGATAAGAGTGGAAACATTGTTTTTTTACATCGAGTTACCTTATATTGTGAAAATTTATATCCATTTACTTTTAAAAGACGACAATTTCCTATAAAATTGGCTTTCGCAATGACCATTAATAAATCTCAAGGGCAAACATTTAATAAAATATTCATTGATTTAAGAAGAGACGTTTTTAATCATGGTCAGATGTATGTTGCATTATCAAGAGTAAAATCATTTGATTCCGTAAAAATATTTTTAGGAGATAATAGATGTATTATGTATATAAAAAATTATGTTTATAGTGAAATTTTGGACTCTACTTAATTCAGTTTGTTTTCCTAAAAAATTTAATATTTTAGGATTTTATCATTTTTTGTAAAACAGTTTATTACAGTTTCAAAACATTTTATGTATTTGTGAAGTAATTTTTTACACACTGTTATATAGACAAATTTCTGGAAACTTTAACAAGATACACATAAACATTTTATCTCCTACACTTAAGTAAGTTATTTCTCAGTATCACAAAAACATAATTAAACATGAAAATAAATATAATAAACGTCTAATACAACTAATAAGGACAAAATTACAAGAAAAAAAAATAATAAAATTTTTTTACGTATAATTATTTGAATTAGTAACATGAACTTTTCTAATTATTTAATTGGCTGAATTGTTTTGAAAAAATATCGAGGATCTTAATATAACATTGAAAAAACACTAACAGTTTCATGAACGTTTAATAAAAATAAATAAATATTATTTAAGTGCCTTCCGTTGATAAATTTTCCATTCAGAGTTTCCTTTTTCTCGCTTTTTATTTTCTTTTCTTTGATTTTCTTTCATTTTGTCACTTTTTATTATATTTTTAATTACTTTGTGATATATAACATGGAACATATAAATGCGAAACTTCAGATTGATTAGAAAACGATTGATTTGACCAAGCGACATATTTGACGAGCGACAATTTGAATATTTACGTAAAAAAATATTATAATAAAAATTAGAATAAATAAAAACATATGCACAGTTTTAAATATATCTAAAGTAATATGTGCCCTAATTTTGAAGCAAATTAAATAAGAAACTAGAGAAATTATAGATTTGACCAGCGACATATTTTTCGTACTACACCAGTATCACAAGTATCCAACAATTATTTTGCTTAAAATATAGTTGAAAATAAAATAAATCACGCACATAAAATTTGAATTACAATTCAATTGTGCCTCTTATTTCAAATTTTTTCATTTAGTTTTTTAATGTTTATTTTATAAAACCATTTTGATTTGACCAGCGACACAAAAACTGAGGGACACTTTGGAAGATTATATCTTTTATAATTTTTACTTTTTATTTTTTTTAAGTTTGTTATGGAATTCTTAAGATATTTTTAAATAGTTTATAACAGTAAAAAACTTGTTTTCCAAAAAAATCTTATTTAAACAGTTAAAATAGTTATAGAAAAAGTGAAAGTGACACTTGCAAAATCATGGTATTGTGAACTTTAATAAAGAAAAACATAGAAAAAATGAACAAAATAATTTATATCAATGGTTAAATCGTAATCCTTATTTTCTTTTTAAAAAAATGTTAATATTTAAAAATCATTAGTTTTTATATTTAGGCTGTTTAAGTGAAAAAATAATGTGAGAGACATAAAGGTTAAAAGTTCCAGAGATTCGCCCATATAAATAAGTACTTTACACACAGTAATTTATTAATTCATTTATTCTCTTTGTAAAATTTCTTTTTTAATTTACAAATGAAACAGCCATATTTATATATTTCTTCATGATGTATCATTTAGTATCATCTGAAAAATAAATAACGATATTATTATAATGTTTGAAGAACCATTACAATATCTAACAATATTGTAAAATTTGTATTTTGATTATTCATGCGTTTTAAACATAAATTATATTTTTTGTTAAATAACATAGGCACACAAAAAATAAAAGTTATCTGTTTCTTGAACTACAAATTTATGCATTTTTCTTACAACAACTCAGAAACAATGTCAGAATTAAAATATTACCCTTTGTTTTTTTTAAACCAAAAATTACGCTTAAATGTATAAATTCAAATTTTTTAGTAAAAGAATGAAACAATAGTTTTTTCTTTAAAACTGAACAATACATTAATGTACTTTTTTACAACAACTCAAAAAAACTGCAATTTTTGTTTAAATAAAAGAAAACTACCCTTAAGAGGATAAACTCAAACTTGACAGGAAAAAAATAAAAAAAATATTGACTTTTTAAATGGAACCATACGTTATGTATTTTTATTTTCACAACTCAAAAAATCAAATTTTTATATAAAAAACTACCTTAAAAAAGAAGAACCCAGAGTTAACCAGAAGAAAATAAAAGAAAATAATTTTTTAAACAGAAACTTGCGATTCTACATTTTTGTTCTCATAACTAAAAAGCAGCGACGGAATTAAATCACCACCCTTTAATTTTTTTAAATCGAAAAAACTGCTTTTACATATGGATAAACTTAAACTTAAAAGAAAAGCAATTTTAAAATAAGTTTTTTAAAAAAACTATTAAAACCATTAAAAACCATATATTTCTGTATATTATTTCCAACTCAACACTCACCAATTAATTATTTTTTCTTTTTCTTTTATGTGTATTTGTTTCCACCCTTTAAAATAAAATAAAGTTTATGAACAATTTTTTTTTATTTCCGTTTGAAAAATCGGAATTTCACAACTTTAAAGGTAGTTTTTATTTCTTTCCTGTTAAGGGTAGTTAATTTTAACGAAAACATGAGGTGATGTTTTAATTCTGACTTTGTTTTTGAGCCGTTGAATAGAAGTATATAAATTTATTGTTCTGTTTTAAAGTAAAAAATAAATAAATAACAGATTATGTTGAAAAACAGCACAATAAATGTATATGTCGTAGCCACATTGTGAAAAACCGCACTTCATGAAACGTCTAGGCATTTCATGAAGTGCGGTTTTTCACAATGTGGCTACGACATATATGTATACATCTGTTACAACAACTCAGAAACAATGTTAGAATTGCTCCATCACTCTTTGCTTTTTTATTGGAAAAAATCACCCTTAAACGTGGAATTTCAAACTTTAAAGAAAAAAATTAAATAAGAGTTTGTTTTTTAACCTCCCTATGGTTTAACCCGAATATAGTTAGGGTGTATCTTTAATTTATTTATTTAAAAAAATTTAATTCGAGAGTCATATAAATAAAACTCGCAGTGTAACTTGAAGCTAAATAAAATAATTATAAATTTATTTCCTGCAAAATTGAAAAATCATAAAATCGTAGGAGGGTTAAACTTTGAATTTGTACATTTAAGAGTAGTTTTTTTTATTAAAAAACAGAGGGTGATGGAGCAATTCTGACATTGTTTTTGAGTTGTTGTAGGAAAAGTGCATTTTATGGTTCTGTTTTGCAATATAATCTATATATAGGCCTGGTTTAATAAATAGACCACTTTTATTTTTAAGTGTGCTTGTGTAATTCTTGGTATTGATGAACTATGTACCGTCAAGATGGTTAATAGACTTTTCAAAATTTAATTTAAAGAAGATAGTTTACATACATTTAAATCAGAGAGTCAAGTAAATTCGTCTTACGGTACTTTAAATTTTGATTTATTTAAAATTAATTTTTAATAAAAAACAAGTTTTCATAAATATTTACCAATGGCATTTAAAACTCATTAATGTGTTGTCCAATAGAAGTAACTGTGGTATCCATCTTTACGTATAATAGAAAATGAGCATTTCCTCTTTGATATTCAGGTTTTCCTAATGGACGTGCAACAGCACCCTTTATCTGCAATATCTGTATTTTAAATAATTTAAATTGAAATATTTGTAATAATACCAAAATTTATAAGTAGCTAATAGAAATAAAATTTATAAAATATATAAGTGATGATAGTTAAATTCAATGATTTGTGTAAATTATAAAAATTAATTTAATTTAAATGATTTTATTATATATAACATGATAAAAGTTCTAAAATATTTTTTTTTATTTTGCATGCTTTATTATCAATATTTTCTAGGAGAGAGGGATCCAAGATAGACATGGTTTAATGTTCTAGAATCCAAACCGAATAATGTATGGTAAATTGTAATATACAGAATAAAAACATAATGTTTTGGCTATCTTTTAGCCACAGAAAAAAAATTTTTTGAACACACATTTTTGAAAGTATTTTTTTAAATTGTCAAAATTTTCGATTTAAAAAAATGGCCTGAAAATGATGCTACTTTATACCAAAATTTCAAACGAAATGTTTATCTCAGGGTCATCTCCCCTTTATAAAAAAATTAAATGGGAGTTGCTTTCAGTATTCAAAATAGAACCAAAAAATTATTTATTACACAAAACGTTACTAATTTCAGTTCTTTTCTATAGATAAATATCTAGATTATAATAAACATGATTTCTTAATATTTTTTTGTATCTTTATCTAAACTTTAAATTCCTTTTTATTTTTAATATTTTTAAATTTAAAATTACATTCGAACGCCGGTTTAGCGGACGGTTCATGGGAGTCGTCTGCTAAAGTGAGGTTTAATGAGGTAGATAAAAGAAATTTAGGAGTGTACATTTCTCTGCATAAAATTACTTATTTATTCATAAATTTTTTGTAGATAGATGTCTTTCATATAATTTTTATATTAATTTTTAAAAATAAAAGTTTTAATTTTTTGAGTATATAAAAATATAAATGTTAAAAAAAAATTTCAAGTAATTTAAAACACTAAAATAGAACAATTCTAATATTTATCTTATTTTTATAAATTTTTATATTTTGTATCTTATAATCCAAAAAATCCGCTGAACTAGGGTTGAAGTGTATGTTAATTTACAATTTCATAAATATTTTTATTTAACTTAAAAATTTTTTTTTATGATGCTGTGAACTTACTTCATTTTTAAGAATGATAGAATGAAGGCGATTAACATTTTCTGTTCCCCAAGCGACGCAGGATATTTTTCTTCCTTCTCCATTGGCTAGAATAAATGCCAGTAATTCCTTATCCATAACACATGTTTTCGACACATCCACAATATAACCAATTACTTCTCTAAAACAATAACAGATATATGATATAATATGATATTCATGTTAGAGTTACATGAAAATATTAGTTTTAAATAATATTTGTAATGTTATATAATATAGGTAATACAGAAACATACATTGCTGAGTCAAACATTTCAATTTCATCAATAGTTGCTGATGGTGTCATTAATAAATTCTCCATTCTGTATTAAAAAAAGTGATATTTTAATAAAATTTTAGAATATATTAAAAAAGTTCATCTATTTTAAATTCAGCTGTTAATTACATTTCCTCTTTGCAATAAACAATTTTCTGACTTATAAGTAAGAATGTGTAAATAATGAAAAAAAATTTCATCAATGATCAGAAGTATTAAAACTTTATTAAAAAAATTAATTTTTTTGGAAGTGGTAACCAAAATGTTTAAAGCATTTTTTAAATTTCTTGTGTCTATTTTGAGATATTAATAGGATGAATATGCCAACATATTTCAAAGTAAATTCGTGACAACTTTTCCAAGTTTGTGTATTTATAACAAAAATGAGTCAACATCCCCAACCAACTCCAATTGGAGTTGGTAACAGTTTTTTTTACACTTTTTAATATTATTTTCTTATTATTATATTTTAAAAATTTTATTTTATTAATTTTATACGGAAAAAAATTTTCAACTATTAAGATGAACTTACAAATTCCAATTAGAATTGGTAACAGTTTTTTATACTTTTTAATATTATTTCCTTATTATTATATTTTTAAAATTTTTTTCATTAATTTCACAGTGCAATAGAATTTTACTTTTTTATTATTTCTGGAATCGCATATGGTGATTATTCAAGAATTGTTCCATCCCCCTAGGTTTTCGAGAAATTTGACCTTGAAAATTGAAAAATGAAGTTTTTCGGGTACTTTTTGATTTTTTTTTTACTTTTTTAAAGAAATAATTGTTGTATTTTGTTTATAAAACTGTTATAAACAAATTATTTTCAAGAAGGTAATTTCAGTTCAGTGATTCCATTTTTACAACTGTAGTCTGTAATTTTTGGTGATTCTAAACAGACCGAAACCACCTAATTTGTTTAAAAAAATGTTATAACAAATAAAATGTTGCGACGCGAATTTTAAACAAGGATAATTAATAAAAAAATTGATATTTTTAAAATGTTAAAATTGGAAATTATTGAGGAGGATATGAGCTTTTGGACGCATATCATAAAAACCATAGAAAAATTTTTGTACCTCGATAAAAAACCAAAAAGTACCTCAAAAACAGAATTTTTTTAATTTTCAAGGTGAAATTTATCAAAAACATAGGGTGATAAAACAATTCTAATTACGGATTTGCGCTTAGCATCAAAAACATATAAGAATCACCCTATCCGATCTCAGAAATAAAAATTCTGTTGCACTGTGTGCAACTTAAAAAATCGTTCGTTTATAAAAAACGGTTAAACTGCTATCAACTCCAATTGAAGTTTTTATACTTTTTAATATTAATTCCTTATTGTTATATTTTTTTAAGTTTTAATTTTTTCTTTATTAATTTTAGTAACTTTATTAATTTGATTAATTTTATTATCTTACATGGAAAAAAATCATTAGCTGATAAAAAAACAGTTTTTAAAAAAATTATCGAATACTCTACAAAAATATACAATGTGGAATATTTACAAAAATTTCGTATGAAATTTTTTTACGGAATTCCGTAGAATCGTTTCACGTGGAACGTGTACACTGGGATAAACACAAACAAACATCTGGGTATTCAATTAGGAACTTATATAAGTTACGTGTACAGATATAAAATGTTTTAAACAAGTTTTTAATAAATCTATACCCACATAGTTCAACATCTAAGATCAATATTGAGCCAATATTTTACGGCAATATTGCTTACGTTGTCCGGCAATGTTGCTTTAACATTGATTCTGATAACATAAACGCAATATTGCCAGGCAATGTCTACAGGGCGGATATATTCAATAATCAAGCAACATTGGTAATACTGCTGTACAAAATTTAACTCAAATCTTGTGTTACTTTTAGGCTTATTTAAAATAAATATTTGACAAAATATTAAAAATTTGTTAGTCAGAAAATTATGTATCACATTCGTCAATTTATAATTCAATGTAATTTTTTATGTAAAATATATATAACATACCTTTTTAAGTATTTTAAAAATCCTTTAAGAAATAGCACACTTCTTTTTATTAAAGAGACGTTATTTTAAAATAAAAATTCAGGTATCATTTATTCACAATTTAACCAAAAACAGAACCAAAATGGTGCCTAAATGGATGTATAATATATACTGATAGAATATAGTGGTTTAGCGATGAGAGGATTGAAGGTGAAGAAGAATAAGTAGAGGGGTTGCGAAAGAGAAAGTAACATTTTGAGGAGTGAAGGAGAAAAGAAATTAGTAGAGTGGTTGGAAAAGAGAAAGTAGTATTTTTTTTCGCAACCCCACTACTTATTTTTCTTTCCCTTGAATCCTCTCACATCTCTATTTAGGTATGAACGTCTGAGGGGCCTACCGGCAGGCCAAATGGCTTTTTTTGAGAATACAAGAAATTATTTTATATATATATATATTGATGTTTATGTTATGAAGCCTGGAGCAATGATATTTTATTGTTGAGAGGGGGTTAGGGGAGACCGGGGCGTAATGAATCACTTTAATTTATTCAAAAGTGATACGTCAGAGTAATTTCGGTTTCCGATCAAAATAATGTACTTGGTATACTGTAAGTTTGTACCAAGTTTCATTGTTATTCATTTATTATTGTTAAAAATATGGTAAAAAAAGTGATTTTGACGCTTGAAAGTAAATTTTTTGAAGTTTTTGTTTTTTTGTTATATCTTTTTCAAAATTACTTGTAAAAAATTTTTGTATATCAGGTTTTGAGCTTTAAACATTTGTTCTTAAAGAAAAATTGACAATTTATGTTTAATACTTACGGTATTGATAAAAAATAACTAAATTTTCAACAAACATCTCCGGGGCGTATTGGCTCGCTTATTCTATTAAGAAAAACCTATTATTTTTAAAATTTTAATAAAATAATTCTGTCAAGTTTGATATATAATATATATAATATATAATATATAATATCCCTTTATTAAAAAAATAACTGGAAAATAGATTTTGCATTTCGATACAACTTTTTAAAATTTGAAAATTTCATGAAAATGTTTAAAGTTTTAATTAAATATGTTCCATTTTTAAAATTCTTTGTTATAAATGTACAATAGAAACCGAAATTGTCAATACTGTAATAATATTTCATGATCTAAATTATAATTTCATTCCTGATTCAATACGCCCCAGGTAGTGATCCATTACGCCCCGGCCTGAGGGGCAAGAATGCAAGAATGAGGAAGTTAAGCAACAAAAAGTGAAAAGTGATTCATTACGCCCCGGTCTCCCCTAATTAGTAGAGTTTTTTGTAAATTCTAACTGCGGATCCGATATCATCGAGTTTTCTAAAAAGTAGCTGTCGTTTTGGATCCGCAACTTTTTATTTTAAAAGACTGACATCATAAATGTAATCATCAATTTTAATAATTTTCTTGTGACAAGTTTTAAACGAGTCAGATTATTTTTTTTTAAATTGAAATTTTTGATTCGCCATTATTTTAAAAAATATACATCGGATTTTTAGTTAAAAAATTCTGTCTTTCACATTGACATTTCACTTTGACTTTTATTTTATTTCACTAAATACAGATTGCGACCTTCTGCGCAAATTCTGTACCATTATTATAGCTCGAAAATTTTAATTAACACAGTAGATGTTATAAATAATTTGTCAATTTTTCGATAATACATTAGTATTAAACTATTATAAATGTTTTAATTTAAAATATTTATTTTTACAAAAATTTATTTTCTTAATTTTAATTTTTATAAAATGCTGTTTTAAGTTTAATTTTTAAATTAAGATTCTTTTTGAACACATGAATTAATTAAACAAAAAACAAGTTTTTAATCTACTCACATCTTAAAGAACATCTACATAATCATAATTAAATTGCACGAATTATTACACTTTTAAAAATAATTTAGTCTATTAAAAATAAAATATGTCATAACAAGTTAATGCAGATTATAAGAATTTAAAATACACACAAATACAAACCAAATTCTAAACGTAATTAAGACTTGATTGCACCAAAATACTAACCTTACAAATTTTATAAATTTCATGAAATATTTCATCGATCATAAATTTCTAGATCTGAAACTTTCAAAACGAAAGTTTCCAGTTGATAGTTACAACGACACATTGCTAAATTTAGTGTAAATTTATCATTAAAAGATTAAAAAAACATAAGGGCAATTTTCAAAATAGGGTACGTTTAGGGGTCAAAATTAAAAAAGTGAACTTTTTGGGAAATAGAAGACAGACTGTAAAGTCTAAATAACAAATTTACTGAAGAAAGTTTGAAAGGATATTTTATAAATAAAATACAACAAAATTTTATTTTTATTCAAATATAGTAGTCGGATATAACTATTCAAAATTACTATTAGAGTAACAATTTTTATGAAAATTTCATTTTATGTATTTAATACATAAAATTAATATTTATTCGTCGTTTTAATTGTCATTTTCAAGAATGGGCATACCAGGCAAATAAGAATTTAATACTTTGATGCGTATTTTCTTTAACAATTTTGTTTAAAATCAGATTATTTTTAGTGGATTTATAGAATCTAAGAGTAGACTAAAGTATTTAACATAAACCATTCTATTTGATTCATATTAGAGTAATTGAAAGAATAAAATCTTTTTTAAAATGCTAGAATTTTTGCAATAAATATTTTAAAAAATCTAAATGAAAAAGCAATTTTTAAAACTATTAATGGTAATCAATTTTACCAGAAATATCACAAACATTTTGTGAGAGTACATAATTTTTTTGAGCAAGTTGTATTTTCTTTAAAAAAAGATTTTATCAACAAATAATATTGTATGAAAAATTTCAATTTACAACTAAAAAGTAGGTAATTTTTAAGATCATTATAAATCAAATAGTTACTTTTTTAAAATATATTTAAAGGTCATTATTTAGTCAGTCACTCATTCAAAAAAAATTATTTTACGTAAGTATTTTTGCTAAGAGAAAAATGTTTATTATTTTAGTCGACTTTAAAGTAAGTTAAGAAATAATCAAATTTTGAAGATTTCTCTTAAGAAATAATACATTCTTAAAAATAAATTAATTTTTTGGCAACGAAGACACAACTTTTTGTTCAGGATTTTTTATTTTTACACACTCTAAAATGTAACGACTTGAAAACTTTCTTATAGAAAATATTCTTCATACAGATTGTGGATATAAAAAATGCTCTTGCATTTCCGCCGAATATATAAAAATTAAGTAATGGAAAAAATAATAAATTTATATTTAATGCAATTAAATATTTAATTTTAAATTTTGACGTCGAAAAATAAAGTTTTTTGTTCAAAAATTACCAAATTAAATTTCGTCTATTAAATTAATAATTTTTTAAATTTCAGAAAATGTGACTACTTTCTCAAAAATTACTTCTGCACCCACAAAATAATGAAACTGTTTTACAATTATTGAATAATTAAACGTAATTTAAGTATGTGATAATTTTCATAAAATGAATAATTTCATAGTTAAAATCTTTTATAAATAGGTCTTTATAAAAAAGATACTTCAAAATTCATAAACTTCATATTTTGGTAGTTAAATATTAAAAAAAATATTTCTTTTTAAAAATTTTGTTATTAATTTATGAAAATGTTAACACAATTGTAATTTTATAAAATTTATGTAATAATTTTTGACAATCATTTGGATAAAAATAGGGGTTATTTTAATATATATATTATTGAAAAATTATAGCATTAAGATATTACAATTTCTTATTTAAGGCACTTAAAATTTTAAGTCATAACACTTTCCTGGTTTTTTCCTTTATCCCCTCTTTTCATATAATATGATTCACTTCTTTTGGTCTTTCCTACTACTGGCATTTTCAAACTGTTCTATCGTTCGCGAACTGAGCTGCAGAAAGTACGTTTAAGGGACCATAAGCACACTGTTGCTATAAGAAAAGAATTGTGACCTATTTCAAAAAAGTGTGTGTTCCATTTCAAGAGAAATTTGAGGTAAGTTTTGTGTTTGTTTAAATAATTTTGTGACATTGTACTATTTATAAACCAAGTATTAATATTTTATTATAAAATAATATTTTTTAACGAAATATAAAGACGGATGTAAGGAAATGAATTTGTTTTGTACATTTACTATTTTATTGAACGTGATTTCAGTTATATTAGAGAAATAATAAAATTATTTAATTAAAAAATAGTAAATCAGTAAGTATTATTAAATTGAGTAAGAACATCTATTTTAAAATAAAATTTTAATTTCACTCTAAAGGTTAAGACTCTTATATTCATGTAAACATCAGTTTATTTATTTTTCTTATTCTTATCTTCTTCAAAATACTTATAAATTTAATTATCCTTTACAAAATTGAAGAACGTATGTTGTGAAATGTGATATATTTCGAATAAAAATTTCATTCTAATTCCAAAATTATATTTCTGTATAAATTTAAAGACATTATTGTTATCTGGCAGTACAGATGTGTTACATTAAGAAATAATGTTTTATTGCTTTTATTATTTTTTCATATTAATATATATTGTTTATTTAAAAAGTAAATTAGTGTACTGATATATTGCCATATCGTTATTAATATAACATACATACATACATACATACATACACACATACATACATACATACATACATACATACATACATACATACATACATACCATTGTTATATGCCCTACTACTGTTATAACTACCCAACTTACTTTTATTTTATAGAAATATGGAAATGTCAACAAATGAAGCTATAGATGCGGTGGAGTTTTGGGACAAAACAGTGTATGTATCTTAAATATTTATTTCCATTGTAATGTATAATTTTTGATAAGATTAAATATGTTTCATAAATAGAGAATTACTTTCCCTGAAAAAATTCTTTTTGCAGAAAAATATAAACGTTTTTACAGAAAATGAGTAAAATTTATGAATTTTATGAATTTATAAAAATTAAAATTATAACACTTCCAGAATTCAATTATTTTTAACAATATTCAACAAAACTTCATCTCTGAATCAATTAATTTAAATAATTTTCCAAAAGTTCTTCTAGAATTCAATTATTTAATTACAAAAACTCAAGTTTTTATAACAATCGTAACTCTCCATAGTTTTTTCTTAAGTTATTAATATATACAATTTTTAAAAAATAAAGAAATTTTTTAAATTAATTTTTTTTAATATTTAAAAATAATTTTTGCAAGATAATAGTTTTTCAATTTTAAAAAATTTTTAAAGAATTAAAATTTGGTATAATCTTTTAGAAATAATTAAATTTTTTCAAAATGTAAATAAAAATGATTAAATTTTTGAAGAATATTAATTATAAACAGGACCATGATTTCTCATAAATTTTAATGAGTCTAAAAAGTAAATTTTCAAAAAATTTTATTTACATTAATCGAAGATGATTCAATCTTAAAAAATTATTATAAAACAATTCTAATAATTAGTTTTGAAAAATATTTTAATGTAAATT
Organism: Leptopilina myrica (nomen nudum); assembly: GCA_032872475.1. Lineage (NCBI taxonomy): Eukaryota > Metazoa > Arthropoda > Insecta > Hymenoptera > Figitidae > Leptopilina > Leptopilina myrica (nomen nudum). The sequence continues at coordinate 11,376,999 of CM065462.1, read as the reverse complement.
TTCGAAAATAATTTAATTTCTCAAAAGAATTTTTGTGTAATTTTAAAAAACTAATTAATATTTTGATAACAATAATTAAAAATCTGGAACATGATTGATTTTTCCAAAATGTTAAAAATAATTCTAAAATATTATTTTTGTATGTATTTGAATTTTTTGGAAAGATGTAATTAATGAATTCTAAAAATAAGTCGAAAAAAGTCTTAATTTTCTTAATTTCCTTCACAAAATTTTGATTCCTGACATTTTCCAGACTTTACTGACAAAAAACTTGTTTCCCTGAATGGCGAAAGTTTTAACGTTTAAAATTTTTTTTAAATAATAAAAAAGAGACATATTATTTTTAGACAAAAATTCACATTTATGCGATAATTATCCAAATAGTGTTAAATTATGCAATGAAAAAAAATCATGTACTGAAAGTATAATTATGCGATCACAAATCACATTTATTTTCCTTGAATTCTTAATAATATACAAAAAACCAAAGTTATGCTCAGTTTAAGAAGATTATGCGATTATGTGACTTGCATAAAGTTCGGGTCTCTATTCATAAATATTCGTAAGCTGAATTTTTTTCAGTATACGACAAATTTTTTCAAATTGCGGAACCATAAAATAATTATTTTTTCAGAGAATTGATTGAATATGTATCAAGTGTTGTGCCCAGAAGATCTGCCGGCAAAACCGAATGTTTCAAATTTTATTTAAATAACAATTATGGAAGGAAAATCCAATGCGTTGTTTGGGGGAAGGATGACATTGACGTCTTGCAAGATAAAATTGGAAAAAATGCGGTTAGTATGTTATATCAAATTATTACATTCATCAATCTTAAAAAATGTTTGAATTTCTTTATTTTTTCTAAAATATGTAAATGTTAGGTCGCATGATTTTCGCTATGCTCATTTTCACACGATTGTTTTTGTAGATTAAGGGGGAAAAAGCAGTTGTGAGATTCCATTGAAATATGCCTATTTTTAGGTACCATTTTCTGTGCAATTTTGAAAAAATAATTACAAAAAAGCGAGTAATTATTTTTTCAAAATGACACAGAAAATTCAGAAATAATTTTTTTTATCAAACGATCAGATTTTAGTTCTTTGTATATAAAATCAGCAGAAAAAGAGTATGATGGAAAATAATCATTTGGAGCTGAGAAAATGGTACCTTAAAATAGGTATATTTCAATGGAATTTTACAACTGCTTTTTATCTTTAATGAATGGATTCCTATAAAATATAAAGAAATATAAATACAAAGTACATACATATGCAAAAATATTAATGTACTAAATTAATTATTATTAATTATTTGGAAATGTGTGGTTATATGTGACGTCACCATTTGAATTCTCTAAAAATTTCCAATTCATAATTAATTGAACAAACATCAACGTTTTTGCATTTCATTCTACTTCTTAATTATATTTTTAACTTCTTAACAGGCTATTATTAAAATTTACTTACCAATTTCTCAGGTAATTTAGAAATATTTGTTAATATTAATTTCTAAATATTTCAGATTCTCCACATTGATGGAGCTTGTGCTCGAGTTGCAACAAAACCGGAGTACAACTATGGAAATGTCAGATTTGAACTACAATTATCTGCTAAAACAGTTATAAATCAAGTAGGGATGCATGTAATTGATGATGTTGAATCGTTCGATCTTAATGTAACATTACTCGCAGATATTATTCATCACGAAGGAGAAAGATTAAGTAAGTTACTTTTATATAAAATATGTGAAATATTTAACTGTTGTATCCCTTATATTTTATTTTTATGAATATTATATTTGCATACAGTGCCGCTAAATTCTTTTTTTTAATGTAAAATCAACATTATTACACATGAACTTGCAATAATTTGTTTTAAACTATTAATGAATTATTTGTCCAAATATTATTTTAGTTTTTTCTGATAATTAATATGTTTATTATTTTTTTCAGAAGTTTTCGGATATCTAAAAAGTAAATTCATGGAAGAAAAAGTAGGCACTCTTAAAAACATTGGAACATACGGCTGCGGATCCATAACGGATGGGGTGTACAAATTGGAAGTCCGTATTGCATCCTTTAAAAACACCTTAAAGTGTAATAAAGGAGATCCTTTGCATTTAATTGGTCAGATTAACACACAAGGTAATTAAAATAATAATAATAATACATTATATTAAAAATACACTGAGAAAAGAAATTATTTGATTCAAACAAATTTTGTTTAAATCAAACTTAAAATATCTTTGCTATACAGTCAAACATATTTAAGTTTAATTCAAACATATTTTCTGGTTCAGTTTAAGAGGTTATATATATGTATATATATATATATAAAAACTTACAAACTAATTTCAATTAAACAAAATCGTCTAACATTATTTTTATGTTTCATTTAAGTATAATGTTTTCTCAGTGTATGAATATTAATAGTGTATATTTTAAAATAGAAATAATTTTTTTAAGGGGCAAGAATTTTTTTACAACTTCAAACAGAAGACGACATTGATGTTTTAGAAGAAAGAGGATTATCTCTTTCTCAAGTTATCGGCGGATTCAGAGAAATGAAGAGAGTCAACTCAGGACAAATCACAAAAGAAAATCCAGCAAATGAAGAAAAGTTATCATTTTTTTTTCGACATCAGTTCAGTCAATTTTTTTTATCAACTCAGGGCAAATCACAAAACACCATTCAAAAAATTAAAACAAATTTATAATTTTTGTTTAATTTGATATGAGCCAAAATAAGTGAAACCGGACATTTTGAAAAATTTTGATTTCCAATTTTCAAGTAATCTATGATTTTTGGTAGATATATAAGTACATTTTTTCCCTCTACAATATTTTTCAAAAAAAAAATTATTTTTGAAGTAATCAGGTGTTGAATTTTTGGATCATTTTATTTTCATTTTCTGATTACTCTAAAATGAAATAGATTAAATAGATAGATTAAATTTCCATGTATTGATGCGCAAAATTCTAAGGATTAATTTAAAAAAAAGAAACATGAGTAACCTCCAATATTATAGAAATTGTAAAGATTTTTCCGCCAAAATGCAAGCGAAAATAGACTTCTGATCTTGAAAATCCGCTTAAAAGCGTGAAGTTTTTAGCAAAACAAAAGAAGATCTCTTTTATTCATTTGCAATTTTATCTGTTTACAGGAACATTTTGTCAGAAAAATCTACACAAATTCTATAATATTGGAGGTTACTCAGTTTTCTTTTTTTTAAATTAATGCTTAGAGTTTTGCGCATCAATACATCGACGCCTCCCGTTCATATAATGCTTATTCAAAAACGAATGCAAGATGATTCTTATTCACTTTTTGGTGCAAGACAATGCTTATTCGATTTTACGTGCAATAAAATGCTTATTCAAAATTCTATGCGAAAATGTACATTCTGAAGTTAGCTTATTCTATGAATTTTATAAAATTTTCAAATCAGTTAAATTTATAATTGCAATTGCTTAAAAAATATTTTTTAATACGTGCGATAGGATCCGAGTTTAAAGTTTCTTATAACAATAGACACGTACTGAAATTCTCAGATATTTATTTGCAATTTAATATTAATAGGAAGATTTAGGGTTACATTTATTGTTCTGTCAGTGGCAATTGTTTTGCACACAATTTTGAATAAGCATTTTATTGCACGGAAAATCGAATATGCATTGTCTTGCACCAAAATGTGAATAAGAATCATCTTGCATTCGTTTTTCAATAAGCATTATATGAACGGGAGGCGTCGACATGGTAATTTAATTTTCCAAAAACATTGAGAACGTTCTTCAATTTGCAAATAATTAAAAGAATTGTTAATAACAATTAAAACATTTTATTTTTATGCAATCGCTTCATTTCATTTTTAAAGTATAGACTTCAAGTTTTAATTTAAAAAAAATTCACTTGATTATCTTTATTTGTTTTAGAGTAATAAGAAAATGAAAACATAATGACCTAAAACTTCAACACTTGATAACTTCAAAAATAAATTTTTTTTAGAAAAATATTGTAGGGGGAGAAGTGTACTTATATTATCTACCAAAAATCAAAGATTACTTAAAAATTGGAGATAAAAGTTTTTCAAGTGGCCGGTTTCACTTATTTTGGCTTATATTAATTCAGTAACTTTCTTTTTATTTAGAATTGTTGATTTGCATAAAAGAAACTTAATTTTTTTTCGCTTTATTTGATTATTTTCATTTTTGGGTTATAATTATAATTATTATAAACATTTGTACTTAATAACAGTATTATTAAAAGATAATATCATTATTAATTTAATTGAGGATATACATTTTAAAATGGCAAACATATAAAGTTATAAATTTCGACTAAAATTCTAAATGTTTGTGTTTTAAGGGGTCTACCCACTCTAGACGCGCTAAAAGAAGGCTATTTTTGAAATTTTTTTTCAGGTTTAAATTCTAAATAAATATTGGCATGTGAAGTTTTACACATAAAGAAATACACTCTCGAAGTGCAAAAAAATTTTTTTTTAATATTGTTTTTTATTTAAAATAATTAATGAAAAATATTTTTAAAAAAGAAGTGGGTGTGCGCTGTTGATGAAATTTTTGACGTGGATGGTCTGAAACAAAATATCCAAACGATATTAGATTCAGTATGTTAATAGCTATAGCGCATATCATACGATTTTTGTTTTTTGCAAAATTAAAAAATAGTGTACATTTTTCGAAAATCATCCAAATTTTTTTATTTTTTACACTGTTTTGGGTCCTAAAAATATATTTAAAATCAAAGTTTTTTTAATTTCTTGATATGCGCTATAGCTATAAATCTAATATAATATATATATATATCTAATAACATCCTGAATCTAATATCGTTTTGCTTTTTTATTTTAGACCATTCGTGCTAAAAATTTCAACAATGGCGCACTTTTCTAAAATATTCTTCAATAATTATTTTAAAAAATATATATATTTAAAAAAATTAAAACTTTTTTTCTTACATTTCGAGAGTGTATTTATTTATGTGTATTACGTCACACGTCAATATTTACAATTTAAACCTGAAAAAATTACAAAAATAGCCTTTTTAGCGCGTCTAAAGTGGATAGACCCCTTAAATTACACATTTTCAATAAACATGTGCCATTTTAAGATCCTCACCCTTCACTTGGAGACTGGAATTATGTGATAATTTTAATTAAAAGACATAATTCATGCAACATATTATATTGCATATAAAAATATGTTAAGTTTACGAAAATATTATTTTTATTATGTTATTTTTTTTACAGTTTCATTACATTTAAGAATGTATTCAATTATTATATACAATTTGATATTTCAAAATAAAAAATTATGCAAAAAGTTGCAGAATAATCCTTCTAATTTAAACTCCTTCTATAAAACGAGTAATTATAAGAAAAGTATTTGTTTTATACCTTCCACACACACATTCGTCAGTCAGTCATTTACTTACTTAGTTAATAGCTCAGTTTCAAAAAAATTGTAATGTCATTTTTTTCAAATTTAATACCTTTGGAGAAATATGAGTTGCTTTAAAAACTTTTTCTGTTTAATTACTAAATTAACCTCATTTTTATTATGACTGTGATCAAAAACTCAGTTATTGAGGCTTCAGTTTAAAAAATTCAGTTTACAAAAAATGATCTTTTTTGACAGATGTTAACTTAACAACTTTTTTCTCGATATTACTTTTAACAAAAATAATTAATTAAACTTAATTAAATAATTAATTTAGTTCATAATTGTAAAAAAACGTGACGGTAAACTTTAAATTTTTTTGTACATTTTGGTTCGAAATATAATCGTGTTTTACATATTAGTTTTTGAAAAAAATCTATAAACAATTCATGTTTATTATAAGATGGTAATTAGGTCATATAATTTATGTTTATATTTATGAAAATGTACCTCTCCCCCACCCATTACTCACGCATTACATGCAAAAAACGCAACTTTGATAACGAATATCTCTGGTTCCGTGTGGTGAAAATTCTTAAAATTTTGCCAATATTTCAAGAATGATAATACAAAAAATCTATAGAAAAACGTTTAGGGGATATGATACTTTAATTGGCCTAATTTTCGAGTTATGAATTTTCGAAATTTCGGGTTTGTAAATGGCCTGAAAATATTGAGTTTAGAAAAACCTTTTTAAAGAATGAAAGTTTTAGTTTTTTTTTAGTTTTTTTTTTTAGTTTTTTATTATTATTATTATTATTATTATTATATTTTTGTGGCCTTTGGTTTATCAGCGAAGAATTTTATTAAATTTTTTTTAAATATTTAAAATTTTGCCAAGATTTTTATTTAAATTTTTTACAATAATTGAATACTGGAAAAAGTTTCACCACCTATTTATAAACATAATTTAATTCTTGACGAGAATTTTTAAAAACTGTTGAAAATACTTCCTTTCAAGCATTTTAATACTATTCAAACAATTGAATTCTTGTTACAAATTTTGTTATTTATCAAAATACCTAATTGAATTTTTGCGACGAATTAAAAGTTATTTTTTAAAATAAATAATAAATATAATATATAATAAATAAGTAAATAAATAATAGATTATTGTAACGAATTTTATTATTTAATTAAATATAAATTGAATTTTTCTTAAAATTAACTTCTTTCGGCAAGTATCAATAAAATTATGAACAATAGTTATTAAAATTTTCGAAGAATTTATTTAAAATTGTATTAAAAAAATTTGAAATTTTGCGATGACAATAATTGTATTCATAAATGAAATTTTATTTTATTATTTATGAAAATAATTAAATGTTTTTGTAAAATTATTTGATAGATTTTATAAAAATAGTAATTATTGAAAAATTTTTAATTGTTAAAACATTTTGAATATAATTGATAACTGAATTCTTGACGAGATATTCGTAAATTTTTTAAGAATAATTGAATTTCTTTAAAAAATTTTATTACTTTTGAAAAAAAAGAATTCTTGTGACGAATATTGATATTCTTGAAAATAGTTGAATTACTCTGAATGAGTTTATTATATTTTATAAAAATAATCAAATACCTGAAAAAATGTTTAAAATTTAAAATTATGTTGTGGTATTGGTATAAAATTTAATTTGTAGCATATAAGTTTATAGTTAAAAAAAATTGAATGGGCGCGCGTAGCGCGCAGAGTTTGTTCTAGTATTATATAAATATATTTATATAAATTTTGCTTCATAATAGCTTATATATCTGAAAATAAAGCTTTTAATTTGTGAAAATTTATTTTTAAGATATTTTTTTTCAATTTCTCTCTTTGGAAAACATGGAATAAAAAATATAAATTTTGTAGCTCAATTTTAATAGAATTTCTCGAAAAATGTGATTATTCTTAAAAATTTTATTTAAATTCATCAAAGAAATCCAATTATTTTAAAAAGCTATCCTATATAATTTATTTTTTAGAATTTAAGTATTATTGTCAATATATTTTTCATTTAATTTCTTAAAAGAATTAAATTATTTTCAAAAACTTTAATGAAACCCTTTTTGACAATTCAATTTTTTTCAAAATAATTTTAATCAAATTCTTCGTATAAATTTAATTAATTTCAATAATATATTGAAATTCAATTATTTTATATCAACTATTTTAATAAAATTTCAGAATAGAATTCAATTATTTAAAAAGGAATATTAAAATTAGTCTCAAGAATTCAATTATTTTCAGAAGTAATACAATTTTTATGAAAAATCCAATTATGCTCAAAAGTTTTAAAAAAAATTCTTGTCAACATTTCAGTTATCCTTATCTATATATATAAGATGAGACTTTTGTCTGTACATTGCTCAGAATTTAAAATTTGACACATAATTATTCGTTTTGAGCATCCAGGATTCCAAAAATGCCAATAAAAAATTTCGTGTATGTATGTATATATGTATGTATGTATGTATGTATGTATGTATGTATGTATGTATGTATGTATGTATGTCCGTATGTCACAGAATCTTTGTTCGCGAATCACTTAAAAACGGCTCAACAGTTTGAAACCAAATTTGTCAGAATGTTTGACCTTAGGCCAAGGAAGGTTTTTAAATTTACAGATTCGAAAAATATTAATTAGAACGGGAGATATTCTATTTTTTCAAAAAATTCAAAAATCAAAAATTTTCAAATTTTACTTTTTTTAAAAAATGCTTTCAAACTTTGTACAATTGAGTATAACATATTATTTAATCACATTTTAGAATAGATTTGCCAAAAAAATGTCCTATAACTAAGATGAAAGTATAAACATGATTTTTAAAAAAATAAAAAATCGCAAATATCACAATTTTATATTTTTTTATGCATTGCTTTTAAACAATCTATAATTGATTGTTACATGTTATTTGGACAAATTTTAGCATAATTTTGCAAAAATTGTGTCCTATAACTAAGATGTAAAAATAAAAATGTTTTCAAAACATCGAAATTTTTAAAATTTTATAATTTTTAATGTATTGCTTTTAAACGATCTATAATTCAGTATAACATGTTATTTAATCACTTTTTAGCATAATTTAGCAAAAAATACTATTCCATATTTCAGATGTAAGTATAAACATATTTTCGAAAAATTAAAAAGAAACGAAATAATTATTTATTTATAAGAGACAATTTTTGGAAAAATTATGCTAAAATTTGACCAAATAACATGTAATAAAAAAAATTAATTAAAAAAATTAATTATAAAATTATAATGTTTTGGTTATAGGTCATTATTTTTGGTAAAAAATTTTTTACATTTTGATAGATTGCAGTAAATTAATCAGTTATTACTTTTGTAAGATATATGTAAACAATAAATTTACAGTATTTAAACGTATTAATTAGAACGGGAGGTTTCAATTTTTCCAAAAATTTTAAAAATTGTAAATGATAAAATGGTAAACAATATTAAAAAATATTAATTCATAGCTTTAAAATTATTTTTCAAATATTGAAAATGGAGATTTTTTATGATAAAATTAATACTACAGAAACTCAAGAATATACCTGTGAAACGATACTTGCATTATGCTACTAGAGAAAAACTTAGATAGTAAAAAGTTTGAGTGTACTTCCGAAAACAACCCCCGCCCGATATTAATGAAACTTTGTATACTTACGTAATTTTGTGCGCTGATTACGAAAATCATAGTGAAAATTGCCGCAAATTTGATTTTTATGGTGAAAACCATAAAAACACCATAAAATTGTGGTTTTTTGCGTTTTACTTCTAAGAATCGAAAAATAGTAAAAAATGTTATATATAGAAGTTGTAGATCTCTACAAAATACAACTTTAATGTTCTATACATTTTTTTGAAAAACTGTCAAATTTTTGAGAAAAATGCAAAAAACTTAAAAATACTATGTAAATTGGGTAATTTCTAAGAAGAACGTTTTTTCCAAATTTTTAAGATAAACAGTTAATTTATTTTTCGATTTCTTTCATTTACCAAAATAACCATAGAGAAACCACACGAAAGCGGGCGAAGCCCGCTTTCGCTAGTGACTCGCTTATTTCTTGTACAAAAAGGGAGTCAAAGTGGTTTTCTAGTTGGTACCAGAAGCTACCGAACCCAGAAACCAACCCCCCTTCAACGGAAAAAAAACGAAAAGGGCTGATTGTTGTATAGAACATTAAAGTTGTATTTTGTAGAGATCTACAACTTTTATATATAACATTTTTTACAATTTTGCGATTCTTAGAAGTAAAACGCAAAAAACCACAATTTTATGGTGTTTTTATGGTTTTCACCATAAAAATCAAATTTGCGCCAATTTTCACTATGATTTTCGTAATCAGCGCACAAAATTACGTAAGTATACGAAGTTTCATTAAAATCGGGCGGGGGTTGTTTTCGGAAGTATATCCAAAAGTTTTGTTATTTTAATTCTAGGTTTAACTATTACGGATGTTTTGAGCATTGTAAAACATTGTAAACTGGAAAAAAGGGGAAACATGCAAGAATTTAATTTAATCGGGAAAAATTATAAATTCAGCTGGCAATATAGGTCTTATTTTAGATTTAAGCAATTATGATACAAATAGTTCGAATTTGACTTTATTTTGGATTAACTTATATTACTATAATTAAATTTCTACAAATAATTGACAAACATTGTTTTTTGCAATTTAATTAATAAAAAATAAAATATTTAATGATAAAAAGTCAATCACTGTTTTAAAAATAATAATATTTTTATAATGAAATAGTTAATGGTAGCTAATTATTATTTCTATAGTCAAATTAAATTCCCCGCTATTTCCTATTTTTCGAGACTGGTGGACACACTATTGAATGTATCTGTAGAAACTAAAACCCGTCGAAGACGGGTACGACAGCTAGTAAACAATAAAATTCTTCTTTAAAATTCAAATATTTACAAAAATTTTAATACAATTTTTTGCAAAATTCCAATTATTTTCAAAAAATTTTCTCAATTTAATCTAATTTTTAACAGAGATACAATTATTTTCAATACAATTTCAATCATATTTCTCGAAAAATGAAATTATTCTTAAATATTTTATTAAAATTCGAATTTTAATTATTTAAAAACTTGTTGATAAAATTCTTTATGTTTGTTCAATTTCAAGAAACATTCAATTATTCAATAAATTATTTATTTTTGAATTTAAATAATTGAATTTTCGTCGAATTTACTAATAAAAATTGATTTAAATTTAAATTTCAGTTAAATGTTTAGATAATTGAATATTAAACTCTCTAAATTTAAATTAGTAAAAATGGTTTCTAATAGTAAAATTTACTACTTCAAAATCAATAATAATTGAATTTTAAAAAGGTTTTAAAATAATAATTTTTTAAAGTTTGAATTTTTTATACTTTTAACTGAAAATTGGGTAGATTTAATTTTTTTAAAAATGTTTAATGGACTTTTTAAAACTTATTTAAAGTTTTTATTTTCTAATATACATTTAATTATAGAAACCTGGAAAACTTTCGTTTTTTAACCTAGAAAACCTGTGAAAAGCCATTGAATTTGAAATGAGCAAAACCCTGTGGTCCATAATATAAAATGTTGATAAATATAGATAAAGCGATGTGTTTTTATAAATTAAAAGCATTAAATAAGAATCAACTTAAATTTAATACCGAAATACAACAACAAGTTATTTTTTTCAAAACCTTCTTTTTTAAAAGGTAATGTTCGTTAATTAAAAAAAAACTATGAATTGTAAGAAATTGTATGAAACTTTTCTACACTAATTTTATGGTGTTTTTATGGTTTTCACCATAAAAATCAAATTTGCGGCAATTTTCACTATGATTTTCGTAATCAGCGCACAAAATTACGTAAGTATACGAAGTTTCATTAAAATCGGGCGGGGGTTGTTTTCGGAAGTTGGTACCAGAAGCTACCGAACCTAGAAAACAACCCCCCTCCAACGGAAAAAAACGAAAAGGGCTGATTGTTGTATAGAACATTAAAGTTGTATTTTGTAGAGATCTACAACTTTTATATATAACATTTTTTACTATTTTGCGATTCTTAGAAGTAAAACGCAAAAAACCACAATTTTATGGTCTTTTTATGGTTTTCACCATAAAAATCAAATTTTAAGATATTTTAAGTTTGATTTAACCAAAATTTGTTTAAATAAAATAATTTTTTTTCTCAGTGTACTGTTCAGCTTTACTTTATTTCCAGATGTCCAAGTTATAAATTGATATCGTGTTTAGAAAAATCAACGTAAAAGGATAAATATACAATACCAGGATGTGAAAAGTTTACTACCAAACATTTGTGTGATTTTTTGTCAAATTTCTGAAAATGTGATTCTATATAAAATTTGATCACTTGTTAGAATTTGACTTTTGATATCAGATAAACTTTTTATATAGAAATTCCTGGGACTGAATTTAAGTGAAATTTACAGAAATAATCTTCTAGCAGAAGTAAAAATAAAAATGTTAACAAAAGATTAAAAGTGAAAATTAAAGCAAATATTAAATTAAGGACAAAATTTTATAAATTTTTTTTTGGAAATCTCTACTCAACATTATCCGCAGTCACAAAAGAAAATTTTTCCGAACTCTATCCATAGAAATCCCGGAAACGTTTCTACGTACGGGTTATATTACAGAATTTTAAAAAGGATGTTTAGGATATTTTTAAAATATTCAATATCATTTTTGCTTACAATCTAATGTAATTATTAAAAGGAAATTATTTATTGTAGCTGTCCTAACGCTTTTTATTAATTTTTCTAAAACTAATTTACATTGTGATGACTTAAAAACGTTTCATTTTTAAGTCAATTTAAGTTTGCAGATACTAAAATGTTATAATTCATAAAGAAAATGATCAATTATTTTCATATTTATATACTAAATTTATACATAAGTTTAAATTTAAGATTGGATAATTCCAGTTGAGGTGGAACAGTAAAAAAATATTTATATTTTTATTATTATATCTAAAAAATTGTTTGTCAACTGTTATTTATACTTTGTTCTTTAATTGTTGATGTAAAATATTTGGTGGTAAAAAATTTAAAAGAATTGAAATTTTATATCATTTTTTTAGATTGTACACAGAAGATTCTTAGAAGGTTTATTTCATTTTATACAGATTTATTTTATTCACAACAGTTTTAATTGTCGCATTTCTATTTTTTATTTTAATGTACACTCAGATGCATTAATGCTGTCCTTCCGGTTTGACGGTATTTTGCAATGCCGTATGATTTCTATCAAAATGTTTTTCGTTCATGACATATGAGAACATTCGTATGTCACAAACTAAGAATATTTGATAGAAATGACACGACTTTTCAAAAGTTTTTTAAACCGGAAGGACAGCATTAATGCATTTTATACAACTCAGGCGTATTATGGTCACTTTATCTACCTGTACAATCGCGTACTAAGTTCCCCCTTATAACCCAACAGTCAATAAAGAAACCATTATAGCCCTAGGGAGATAAAGGGTATATTATTGACCGCTCACAGGTCAATAAAGTACCCTTTATCTCCCTAGGGCAATAATGGTTACTTTATTGACCAGCTGGGTTATATGGGAGAACTTAGCATGCACCGGTACAGGTAGCATAGAGTAACCATAATACGCCTTTGTTGTATAAAGCAAAGTATGGAACAAGGGAGGTAACCTCGTTTATGACCTCGTTTATGACCTCGCACAATATTGAAAAACTCGTCTTCGCACTCGCTTAACGTGCTACGACTCGTTTTTCGATATTGTGCTTGGTACATAAACTCGGACGTACCTCCTTATGTTCGTTAACGCTAATTTATAAAACTCCAAAACAAAAGTCACAGGCTGAAAACAATTATGCGGCTAGATCATAGAATCCAAGAATGTATATGCAAGTATATATAACAAAAATAGGCCTTAATTAAAATACATTCATTAAACAAAAGAATCATAAACAATTACAAAAAACATTTTTAAGCATTAAATTAGACGTTAAACTAATATAAAAAATTATCGAATTGGATATTTTATCTATCTTAACGTGTATTTCCATCGGTCACACTGTTTTAAAACAGTAGATGCATCGAATTATATGTCAGTTTCTTGTTAGGGCATTAGAGCCCCCAAATTATGGACATCTCAGTTGTATATATCATTGCCAAAATAAAGGTACATTTCCATGACAGCGTTATCCGATGCGGTTTTTTATTTTCACTTTCTCTTACACTAATGTAAATTTTCCGTTCTGGACAATTTTTATAGAAGGTGTAAATGCTCCGTAAGTGCTCGGAGAGATTATCTCAAGTATGAGAATATTCTTGACCCAAACATGCTTTGTCTTTTTATTGAACATTTACAAGAATTTAAAATATTTATGTTAGTACTAATTCATGCTGAACTAAGCTCTCAATCGCTTCTTTAAAACTGTATTTTCCATTTGGACATAATCGAAATCGCAATCATGAGAATAAGTGAGAAGGGCATCAACATAATAATGTTTATTTTTCTCTTACTCATGTTTACGATTGCGCATGAGCTAGAAACGAACGCAAATATATCTCTACCTTTTTCTAACTCATGTAGTGCGTTCTCGAAGCAGTTGTAGGACTGTAGCCTAAGGGTGCGATCCCATGTGAGCAGAATACGTCGACTGAAGCAGTCCCATCACTATCCTTTGTGAGAGTGGAAAGGATAGTGATATATGACTCTCTTTTGCACTTACGAAATTCTGCTTTGCATTCTGTTTTCTGCTTAGCATGGGACTGCACCCTAAGTTTTGAATGCGGAGGTCTGAACGCATCTTCACGGAGGACATTCATGGATACACAGAACTTGTCCAATACCGGATTAGCTAAATACCAGCGGTGAAGACATGGTCATTGTGTCGTCTGACAGTGTTAAGAACCGACGCGTCACTCAAGGTTTTAGACGTAAATTTCATGGGTATTTTATAAATGTAAAATACGTATTTTTCCACCTCCCCCATCATAAAAAAGCATTGTGTTTGAAAGTTTTGAGGTAATTTACATACGTAATATACGTAAAATACTTATGTAATTTACGTGACGCATATTACGTACCTATCTCTGTTTGTCTGCTTATAGTCCCTCCAGCTATGGGCCAAAGATAAGATAAATGATTATAGATACGGGAACAGGACGTGCAAAAGAAAATGACAAAAAGTGTATGTGTCCTTTTTTTCAATGCCATGTTTCGTGTCCGTGTTCATTCTGCGTTGGACTTACCTGATGTTACATCTTGAACTCGCAAAAATCGATAAACTGAAATATTGTAATCACTACGCAACCATTATTTGACAAGAAAATAAAAGGTACGGAAGAACAATAATTTTCTCTTTCTATCAGGGAAACATAACTTCGCGCAAAAAATGTATGAAATGTTGCTGACAATTTTTTTATTTCTACAATTATTATACTTAGAGAGCATTTACACCTTTGGTAAAAATTTCCAGAACGGAAAATTGTTCATTGGAGTAAAAGAGAAAACTGTAGACTTCAGACTCTCTTACTCTAATATAAATATTCCGTTCTGGACAATTTTTACAGAAGTTGTAAATGCTCCCTTATGAAGTAGTTTAAGGGTGCGATCCCATGTGAGCAGAATACGTTGACCAAAAGCAGAAAATCATGAGTGCTTTGCGGTCGCGAACGACTTTCGCGAACCTATTATGCTTAGGCCTTTAGGACTTTAAACATCGCGTACCATACTATAGTTATGCTTAAGCCTTTAGAAGGTTTAAAAGTAAATACAGAACATATCCTTCAATTATTTGAAAAGCTCAACATTGTCAGAAAATTGCAATAGAGTTAGGTAAGTGCAATTTATAAATAGAAAGCTGCTAGGTAGTCTATTACTTTTGTTTTTTAATTTTATTAAATTCTTATATATATTTTTCTCTTTAATTGGAATATAGAAAACTTGCAATATATAATGATATTCTACGTAATAAAATTCTATTAAATAACATTTCTAATAAATCTGGTTTAGGGTTTTTTCATGCACCCCATTTTTTAAATAATTAATAGACCTTTGTACTTAACAAAGTAAATTTTTTAATATCACTTGTAACGATTATACTATTTGAGAAAATAAATAAAAATCGCGACAATACAAAATACAAAAACACTAAGAATTATCAAACAAAGAATTTCAGATAATTAAATAAAATAACGAAATTGCATTAAAATACAAAATACTCAATTAATAAACACACAAATGATTTACAAAAAGAAATAATTTTTATATTTCCGCCAAAAGTTTAAATATAATAGGCCTGACGTCAGGGATTTATACAAGTATAGAAAATAAAATGACAAACAGACACACAAATATACGCACATTCAAATAACAATATTTAAAAAGAAATCAGTCAAAATAAAATACAATAATGAAATCAAAACAATAAATTAATAGACAAGATAAGTAAAAGGAATAATTCGCAACTCACCACTCGACTAGAATCACTCTCTTTCTTTTATACCATCAGACATAGACATTTTAAATGATAATTTAAAATTTAATTATCAAAATTCATAAATTTAGGCATCTGCAATAACCAGGGCCACCTTATTAATTACGGTCGTGCACTTACGAGTACCCAAAAATTGGCAAAGAATACTCGTTCCGTTGATAAGATTTTAGTTTCCCGACCGGTTCCGACTTCCAAGTCATCATATTGATCCAATATTATAAATAGTAGTCTTCATTTTATTAAATCCGTATCCAATGGTCATAAACGGCCACACTTTATATTTAACACAAAAAAAACATATTTTATACAACAAAAAAAAATAAACTGAATTTTAAACAAATTTGAATTTAAAGAAAAACTACCTTCCGTGTCCTTGGCCGGCACGTGAGAGCGTAGCCGCTGTTGATCCCGTGTCGATGAATTGCGAAAGTAAATTAAAAATTAATCAATCGCACTTTTCATCGACCCTGCGATTCAACCCGTCAATCCCCACTCCTAGCCGAATATTAGAGGACACAGAAATGATTAAATTTTAGAAATACTTTGAAGTCGGCCCGGTAACATTTTCCAGGAGTCAATCTTTCATGAGATTGTATCGCTTCACACTTCTAAGAGGTGTTTCTCATACTCTTCCTCATTAAGCTTCAAAAAACTGCCTTGGTTGTCCACATTTAGTATATTTTTAATAAAAATGAATATTTTTTTAAAAATTTAGCATATTCGTTTGAAGTGTAAAATATTAGTAAACAATATAATGTGAAAATCTCATGCTTATTTTAAATCGATTTCAAAAATAAGAGTAAACCTGGAGAAAAATGTCTGCAATGGTCAAGGTGGTTGCCTTGGTCACATGAGGCCTGCACAGGTAGCGACTATAATTTTATATGTCACAATTACAAATGCAACTAATTTCTTTTATATTAACTTTTTTTATTTCAATTAGGTCTTTTAAAAACTATTTAAAGTATAAATAAACATATACTGATATAGTAGTAACAAGCCTAGAAGTCGTTTAAATCGACCGAAGCTGTGGGTCCACAAAAAATTGTCAAATTGTCAAAAATATAAATCCTAAAAATTTTTGGTTAAAATATGATCGTAAAATGAGGATGAACCTTGAATATTTATTAATTTTTATTTTAAAAAAAGTAAGGGCAAAGTAAATGACAAAATTTCTCATTACTACAAGGAGAAAAATGTTCTGTTAATGATTACAATAGTCGAAATTACTGTTCGGATATGTGACCACTTTTTCTAATGCCTAAAGTAGCTTATTTATTAACTATTCTGTAAGTCGAATATACTCACTACAAATTTATTTAGAATAAAAACGAACTAAATATAAGTGATTACAAAGCTTAAGTGACTGATTACAATAGTCTACATCAAAAAGAAACCTCTGATTCTATTCACATTTGCAGCAGTCAAAAGGAATCAGTGATACAGACAGTCGTAGCCTTTAAACAGCGCTATTGTAAAATAAGGTGACCGGCTGTCTTGCCTTTTTATTTTAATATAGTTTTTTTAAAGACTAATATTAATACATTTCTGATTACAAACGGCTGTTGTAAAGTAAAAAAAGAAAATTTTCAACTAAAATAAACTTTTTTTAATTAGTGGCCCTATGTACATAAATCTAACATAAATACTAAAACGCATAATATAATAACGATCCCTATTTACAAATATTTATACATGACTTAAACTTTCTTATATTCTAACTGCTATGAAAATTCACTGCTTTTGAAAAGACTAATTAAATTTTAATGTAAAAAAAATCAATTTGTTCTCAATAATTAATATAATTATTGTTTATTTTTAATTTTTAATTTTTAATATTGCAAGGTCTATTTTTGTATTACATTTATATTGTGAAATTTTTTTGTCTTACACACGTAAAAGGTAAAGTTTTATTTTAGTTAAAAATTCTCTTTTTTTACTTTCAACAGTCGTTTCTAATTAGAAATGTATCAATATTAGTCTTTACGAAGTACTATTGTAAAATAAGAAAGCAAGGCAGCCGATCACCTTATTTTATAACAGTTCTGTTGTAATGTCTACGACTGTCTGTATCACTGATTCCCATAGACTAGTGCTAAAGTGAATAGAATCCAAGATTTCCTATTAATGTAGACTATTGTAATTAAAAACAAGTCACGGCGTGAATGCTTACAGTTTCCTTTCTGAACCTATACTTCTAAACTATTCAAGATTCCAAAAATTAAATTTCAACATGAGTTTAAGCAAATTGTTGTTTAAACAAATTTGTAAAAAAGTTTAAAAAATTATTTTTTAATATAACATTAAAATTCAATACATTCTCTTTAATTTTTATCTAAAACATTTTTTTCTAGTACCAATAGTTTGTAAGATAAAAATTATTTTTTAAAAAAGTGACGCAATAAGTATGTCCCGAGGCGAGCAATAAAAAATTTTTAATTAAATTTCTCGAAAATATCAAAAAACACATCTCCACAAATTGCGGTAAGTTTTAAGGACATTTTATGCTTTAATAAAAATATTTTTTAATGAAATTTGGTTATTCCCTTCATGAAAATAAATAACTTTAAAAAATAATTGTTTAAATAAATTTGTGAAAAAGATAAAAAAATTATTTTTTAATAAAATAATATTAAAATTCAATACATTTTCTTTAAATTTATCCAAAACTTTTTTTTTAAGACCAATAGTTTACAAGATAAAAATTCCTAAAAAAGTGACCAAAAAGTTTAATTAACAATATCTTGCAAAATAATTAAAATTTTGGAAAATTCTTGGATATACTTAAAAAGCCCTCTAAACACAACAAATTAACTAAATATAAACAAAATCTGAGATTCAAAAGTTCTTCCAGTTAATACATTACATAGTTTTCGTAATCATTACAAAATGTGGTCACATATCCGAACATTAATATAGACTATTGCAATAATTAAGAAAGAATTTTTCTCCGTGTATTTTATTTTTCTCAATTTTTGACAGAAAAGTTTTTTTAAAGTCACTAAATGAGTTCTTTTATACCGTTCGATTTTAAAAAAACTTAGAATTTAATTATTCAATCCATAATTAAAAATATTAATTAGTTTTAGATATAAATTGGGCTTAATTGGACTATCTACATTAATTTATAATTATTTTATTGATAGAGCGTATTCATTCTACCCAAGAACAATGAGTTTTTTTCGAAAAAATGTAATACAACAAATAAAACTAATACACACACGTTTCATAAAATATCTCCGTTCGACTTAAAATGCAAATTGTGACTTTCTGCAACAGTACGACAGTATATGGGCAAAATTCCTTAACTTCCCAGGTCGAAAAATAAATTATCTCGAAACTTATAAGTTGGTGATGAAAAGCAAACTGTTTTTTAAATATGATCTTGAAATTCAAGTTCAAATTTTTAATTTCAAAGTATCTCAAAATAGATGTTTTTTATTTTATTTTTTTAATTAGCCGGATTGTATACTGGGTCGAATTGTCGTGTTACTGTTGTCGATGTGTAACATGTTGGGCATGTACTTGTCATAGTGATTGGTTGTTCTGTCTGTTTTTGCACTAATGACATTAATGTTGTCATTTGTTGTTGCATTAAGAACATTGACTCGCGCAATTCTTGAATTTCGGTATTGTCCCCGTCATGTGTCTCGTGTTCCGTATTTTAGCCGTGTCTACGGCGTGTATTGACGTTACCGAAATTTGAATTTGGCGGGGGAAAGTCAGTTCGAAAATTTTCCGGTCTGTAAAGTCCTTCTATTCCGTTAAAGCTATCCGTAAACGTACTTGAGGGGTCCGAAGTTACGGGTGTATTCGGTAGTTGTGCGAATTTCGCTGAACTCAGTGTAAGGGGGGTAGAGGTTGGTATCTGTGATTGTGGTATTGTGAACGCTTCGTCGCTATCATACCACGGGACGTCTTTCCTACTCTCCATCCGTGACACTAACCTTTTCAGTCGCGACTGCACTTCTTCGAATGTACCCGATGTGTTACAACAGTTTAAATTAACACATTAAGTCCCATGAACAAACCAGCCATTGTATTAAAAAACTAACAATTGGATTCATAGGCAAATGGAAAAAAATATATACCTGTCTTTTTGTTTTTAATTTCCAAATGTTTAACAACAATTGTTTAAATAATTTAACAAAAATGTAAAATTTTTTGAAATCTGTTAAAGCCAATCGATTCAACGTGAGAAAATAGAAATATTTTGTATGGGTCATTTTTCTCTTCAAGTCGTATTTTGTTAATAAAATTGTTATAAACAAATTAAGCTGCGTAAAGGGTGTTTCATCCCAAGCATAAACAATGGATTTTAAGTAAAACTAACAATTAGATTCATAGGCAAATGGAAAAAAGATATACATGTTTTTTGTTTTTAATTTCCAATTGTTTAACAACAAGGACCTATCCACAATATTCTTATTTTTTCACGTATAATCGATTGGCGTTAACACATTTCAAAATTTTCTAAATTTTTGTTAATTTGTTTAAGCAATTGTTGTTAAACTCATAATTAATATATAATATATATCGTACCGTACTGCACTGTACTCTGCGGTATATTCTAATAAAAGTTATATATTTGTAATTACACATGTTATAATTTGCATGCCTCGCAACGCGTCCTAATGCTGTTTCTAAGTCAGTTATACGTATATACGAAATGAGTAAAAAATTTAATAGTCTTAAAACTCACATAACTCGATCAATTTTTATCAAATTACATTCAAATATAGCTCATTCGACGCGGAATCAAATTTACTATAAAAATAATGTACTGAAAAAAATTCCTGATATCGGATAATATTGTAAAAATGTCTTCAAAGTTGAAAAAACGTAGAAAAAACAAAAAAATTCCAAATATTTTCATCTACATTTTCGTCAGTTCTTATTTCAACAAAATTGTCAACACACTGTCGGAAAGATTTGTTTTTACCCCTTTCGAACTAAACAAAAAAGTTGGAAATTGGATGGAAATTAGCGAAATTATGAGTGACTGTTCACATCAACCTACAGAAAAACGGTTTTTTGGCCATAAAATAACATTTTGAAGGTGTATTGGAAATTTCTCCTATACCATTTTTCTTAGTTTTACTAGACCTACAAGTTGTACTAGGTCCGCAAAAAAGTATATTTAGATTTTTTTATTTTGTCGCACAGTGTTATAGGTATTTTATTTTTTTTCTCTATTAATTCATAAAAAAAGAACAAACAACAAAAAGAAATTCTTTAATTTCCAAAATTTCTAGAAATTTCCGAAAATTCACGTTATTTTCTCTTCGGTTTTTGGTCGTCTCCTATTCAATTTACGAATTTTTAAACTTTGAGGGTTAATCTCCTGTATTTTCTTGAAATGTCCTAAATTACTGGCAAATTTCCTATTTGCGGGTAATTTTCTAAGTTTGAATTTTTTTTTTGCAAAAATAAAGTTGAAAAATATTTTCTCGAGATACACAAAAAAAAATTACGATTATCTTTCCGGTTTGTTGGAAATTTTTCTACGCTTTCTTAAATTTTCAAATTTGCTGGTAATTTTCTTTTCATACCTAAATAAAAAAAAATTACCTATAATTGTATCAATTATTGTTTACCTGGTCGGGTAAATTACCAGCAATTTTTATTTTGTATCATATGTACAGCTTATCGGTTTGTTTTCTTAAATTTTATACATTCCCGAAAATTTCATAAATTATCGGTAAACTTCCTCCGAATTTAGGTAACTTTCCTGCCTTCAAATTTAGTAACTGTTCGTTGAGAAATATTTTCTTTTTCAATTCACTAAATTTTTAAGCTGACTGGGGATTATTTCAAAATTTCTTAAATTCCCAATCTTACCGGGTAATTTTTCCGATTAAAAAAATATTATTTTTGAAATCGGAAAAAGCTATAATTATCTAGTTCTATTTTCTCTAACTGTTTATGGATATTTCTTACGTTTTCTTAAATTTCCAAAAATTTCTGGTAATTTTCTCCTTTATTACAAACTACTTATCGCTGCGATAAAAACATGTAAAAAACAATATCATCTATTGTGTAGCTTAATGGGTCTTATGAAGATATATAAAGTAATATAAAGAATCCATTAAAAAAACTGTATAACATTCCTAATTAGTAATTAGATTTCTATACTACATCTAATTTATATTCAAATAAAAATGCATACTTATGTTTAATATCAAACCTGTGAAATTTTGCGCTTCAGTCAAAAAAGCTATAAAGTTTAAAAATAAATATATGTCTTGATTAGCATGTTGGGTCTTTTAATGGTTTAAAAGGCAACTTAAGTGGTCCAAGTTAGAATACAGTTAGCAGCGTTCCAAGTAAATTAATCTCTATATGTGGTTTCATGGACTTAATAAAAGTTAACTTTTTACAGTTTGTAACGATATTTACTTTTACTTACGGGTTTTACCCATTAATCGTTACAAAAATGGCAATTATCGGTTTCCCGATTACCGAATTATAAACTCCACACTTCGAATTTATAATACACCACCGATGACCCGTTTTAGGGAACTTCCCCGGCGCCAGGTAGGTGAACTACCCGGATAACGATAGCAGAAACAAAACAGGAACTTTCCCGGACTAGCTGAAAACCGAGCTCACTATTTTATTCAAATCGAAGTTAACTTTAAGTGACGAAATTCTATCAGGCGTGAGTACCGCACACAGGAGAAAGAGAGACAGGCACAACGAATTTACACTCAATTAACAAATTTGTCTAGAGAGAATTTAATTGATTAATCGAATTAATGTACCTTTATTTTTCCATAGTATAATTCTATTTATCAAAGAATGAGAACTTCCACACGCCGGTCTGTGTACTCGACAACCGAAAATGGCGGCGTCGTATCGGCTTGCCATGCGGTCCTTGGTCTCGAGGCTATTTCTCGGTCATACCGTACACCGGTGATATTCCCAAGATAATGAGGAGATGAGTCCTGAGCACTAACCTCTGATCCGTTCCAGACGGGCACGGAAATTCATTTTTTTACAACTTTGGTTTACGTAAACTACCAACCGCGGTGACACCGTATAATTCAATCGGCAGCCAGGCACGAACTGTCGAAATTAGGTAATTTGGCATCCTGCTTCGGTCCCGTATATAGGTCATGCGCACCATGGGTTCGCCCCAGCAGCATGATAACAGGCCCAACCTCTATGACAGGTGGTTGCCAGTTGACAGTAGATTTGTGCCGATTAGTATAAATTGTTGACACATTTTCGGTCGGTTGATAATTAAATAACAATAAATAAATTGATGTTTTATAATCAACCATAACGTGTGGAATTCTCTTGAGATAAACAATATATTTTTGTACAACTCAACATTTATGTGTTATATCGATTCTATATAATTCAAAGATATAATCATAAAGTAAAAATGTTGAGTTCGATTCTGGCTACCGTATTTAATTTATAATAATTATTTAAGAATAGATTGAATGAGTTTCGGTGATAACTTAATTGGGTTTTTATAACGTGATTATTTAAAATCAACGTTACAACTCCCCTTGGCCTAGCCGAAACATATTTCCGAACTTTATCGGTTTTATGACCAGAATGCATCTCACTCGTTATCCACATTTATTATTATTTATTGACAAACCCTTAATAACCCTTAATTCTTTGTCGATCTGACAGGGTACGTAATGCTTTGGAAATTAAGATTGTATTAAATCTATTACCTTATTACTTGCAGTGTCCTTCCTGCCTACTATTTGTTTTTTCTTTTTTTTGAACCATTAGCTACTGTGATGCTCGGATTCTTCTTCTGAGTGTATATTTAGTAGGTTTCTCGAAGACTAAAATGGGGTAATAGGTTAATATTGTCATCAACAAAAAAAACTTTAATTCTTTAAATAGAAAAAGACAACATTGTTCCTTGTGAGTCTTATTATCTCTCTCTCTTTTTCTTTTTAATTTCTGAGGTTGCATCTGTCTAGTAAAATTACAGATTAGACAACCTAATTAATAGAAACAAAAGTTTTTAAGAATTTAAAAAAAAGCTAAATCTAATCTTTTAAAATATGTACAACAACGAAAATTAATATCTTCTTTTTGTTGTTGTTGTTACTCAGTTTCCTATCTAAATCTAAACTAATTGCTAATCCGATATCTTCCAATACTGTGCGCGATGCACCATTATCTATTAAGGTTTGTACGTTAGGGGTATTACCTATTCGTCTACTCGTAAATACCCTCAAACTAAAACCTTTGTCCTCCGCTGGCAGTTCCCTAATTTCTAATCGCAGCGGTTTTTCTTCGGATATTGACTTCGGTTCAATGTCCGATTTCAAAAGTGACATGATCGCTTGGTTTTTCTCCCATGGACATGGTAATGAGGGCGTGACAACAAAAACGTGTGAAAACTGTCCGGGAAACCTGAAGAAGGTGGAGAAGTAAAGGTCAACTCCTCCTCCTCAGAAACTGATCAGACCTCAACAACAGTAATACTAAAAGCCGCGGAAAAATCCGTACCCGTACTCCTAGAAAACCGGAAATCCGCGGATATCGTTAACAAGAAGTCGAAAAACCGGACAGTTTTCACACGTTTTTGTTGTCACGCCCTCATTACCACAACGCCTACAATAGTCGTTTCGTTTGGATTGTGCGCAACCGGTTTGAAAATGTCCCGTTTTCTTGC
Organism: Leptopilina myrica (nomen nudum); assembly: GCA_032872475.1. Classification (NCBI taxonomy): domain Eukaryota; kingdom Metazoa; phylum Arthropoda; class Insecta; order Hymenoptera; family Figitidae; genus Leptopilina; species Leptopilina myrica (nomen nudum). The sequence goes on along the minus strand of CM065462.1, from coordinate 11,352,396 downwards.
AATTCCAACAAACTATTTTGCTTAGTTTAGAATTATTTTCTTTGTCTGTTGGAGAGTTCGATGTGTCTTTGTTACTATCCGAATTTTTCGATGGCGACGAGTTCTTTTTCTTGTTCCACTTAGCACTTCCGCCCTTTTGTTTACCAGCGTTATTCTGACTGTTTGATAGGGATTGCAATTTACTACCTACCAACGCTGCTACTAACGCGTCTATTGTCTTAGGCCAAACTTCGCTCGTTCTTCGAGCCTATCTTGGAACCTAACGTCTCCGAAACGGCTTTTGAATTGGCGCTAACAATCTTCCCAAGAAAATAAGCATTGTCGTTTTTGACGGTACCAGTGAGCTGCTATGTCCGTCAAAAGAAAAGTTATTGCTACAAGAAGTGCTTCGTCTGATAAAAAAGACGCGGCCCTACCTTCCTCAACTCGCCACAAGAAATTGTCTACGCTAACGTTTTTCTGTCCATTAAAACTAATGTTCCAACTACGAACGATTCTCGCGACATCTCTCGGTGGTCTGAATTGAGCGTTTGACATTTGCGAAAATCTAGAAGCTGGTTCCCATTGAGTATTTGGGTCTGGGATAAATCCCGTTTGTCCGTTGCCGAAAAATGGATTTTGAAACGGGTTACGGTTTTCTGTGTTGTTTCTTTCTCCATATTGTATTGACTGTCTATTTTGATCGTATAGACTGGTTGTCGGTCTTGTAACCGTATGTACGGTTGGGTTCGCGTGCGGAAATGTACTGTTTACAAGGTAATTTTGACAATGTGGAAATAACCGATTGGACTCAACTGTCGGGTATCCAAACAGTTCTTGGGGATACCGGTCTAGTGTGGGTTGGTAACCCCAAGCTCCTTGTCGATCCCTGAGGTCTGATTGACCGCGCGCGTAACTTAAATCGGTATCTGTTGGATGTAGAGGGGGTACTCGACCTTCATTTCTACTCCAACTTAGGCCCTGAAACAGTGAATTCCTATTGTCTAAGTTTGCTGTAGGAATCGTAGATGGCGCTGACACGTTTGTCTGAATACTATAATTTGACATGTTTTGTTCTTTTGTCAAGTAAGGGAGGAAAAAAAAATTCAAAAATAGAAGAAATTAATTTTTATTTATTTTCGGTAAATTCCGCAATAGTCCGTAATTATGGTGCAATAATTATAGTCTATTATTAAATTGTTGGTATTTACTCCTTTCTTTGTTTATTAACAATTTCCTTTCAGTCAAGATTGAACGAAAGGAAGAACAAAAAAACGAATTCAAGAACGATTAAATAAAGAAAAAGAAAATTTTTCCTTATTTATTTTCGGTAATATCTGTAATAATCCGCTCTTCTGGAAAAATTATTACTCCCTATATTTTTATTCTATTGATTTACTATAAAATTCACGAAGAAACTTAATAAATTCCAAAAATTTTCGTAAATTTCTAAAAATAACCGTTGTTTCCTATTCGGTCTTTGGTTGTTTACTGGTGTTTTCACCAATTTCCCCGCTCTTGGGAAAAAGTTCTCGGTTTATTTGTTAAATTTCCTAACTTTACCGAAAATCTCAGGTAAATTTTCCGCTTGAAAATATAGCTAGGGTCAATCAAGAAACTTTCTTACTTTAACAAAACAAAATTTTTGCATTTTACCTGAAATACTTCAAAATTTCATAAATTACCGGTAAACTTCCTCCGAATTTTGGTAACTTTCCTGCCTTTAAATTTAGTTACTGTCGGTTTAGAAATATTTTCTTTTTCAATTCACTAAATTTTTAAGCTGACTGGGGATTATTTCAAAATTTCTTAAATTCCCAATCTTACGGGGTAATTTTTCCGATAAAAAAAAATTCTTTTTGAAATCGGGATTAGCTGCAATTATCTAGTTCTATTTTCTCTAACTGTTTTTGAAAATTTCTTAAGTTTCCTTAGATTTCCAAAAATTTCTGGTAATTTTCTCCTTTATTACAAATGTCTTCAAAGGGAAAATAATTTGAGAAATTATTATTTATCTTTTACTTGGGTTCGTGTCTGTTAAATTATTTCTTTTTACAAAAGAGAGTGAAAATTCTTTTCTATCCTATTAATCTATTTTCGAAATTATTTCTTCACTTCAGTTATCGAGAAACCCAATCAACCTTCAATTGAATTCAAAAATAATTTGGGCAATTTTTCAATTTACTTTTTCTTTCAATTTTTAATAACCAAAGAAAATTTTTCTACTTTTCTCGAGGGTGGTAGGGGACACTGCAGGTACAAAAAAAATCTTCTTTCATGCTGAAAAAAATATACAACAAAAAAACACAATTTTCAAAGCATCAACTACAAGATTATTATAAAAATAAATTTTCAAATTTTCCCCATAAGAAAAATAAACAGTACCTGTCAGATCAACAATAAAGAAATAAATTTGAAAAGAAAAGAAAATTCAATTACTCACCAGCGGTGAAGGCTCTCATTCAGTTCTCTCACTACACGATTACACTGAATATTCCTCTATCGTCTCTCTCACCTGTCACGGCCCCACGTTAGGCGCCACTGTTGTAACGATATTTACTTTTACTTACGGGTTTTACCCATTAATCGTTACAAAAATGGCACTTTAGTGGAACATGTTACTTATCGATGCAATAAATAAATGTAGAAAACAATATTATCTATTGTGTAGCTTATTAGGTCTTATGAAGATATATAAAGAAGTATAAAGTGTCCATTTTATAAAACTGTACAACATTGCTAATTAGTAATTAGATTTCTTTACCACCTCTAATTTATATTCAAATAAAAATTCATACTTATGTTTAATATCACAACGGTGCAATTTTGCGCTTCATGCAAAAAATGCATAAAGTTTAAAAATAAATATATGTCTTGTTTAGCATGTTGGGTCTTTTAAAGGTTTATAAGGCAACTTAAGGGGTCCAAGTTAGAATACAGTTAGCAGCGTTCCATGTAAATTAATATCTTCATGTGGTACCATGAACTTAATAAAAGTTAATCATTTACAGTTCCATTGTAAATCACTTAAATGCAATATTTTACTTATCGCTGTGATAAAAACATGTACAAAACAATATCATCTATTGTGTAGCTTAGTGGGTCTTATGAAGATATATAAAGTAGTATAAAGGGTCCATTTATAAAACTGTATTTCAAAATAATTTTTTTTATATCTTCTATGTAATTAGTCTGTTTGATAAACAATCATAATCGTTTAATTCATTTATATAAATATTAATTTGTTGAATAGTTTTTGAGCCTAGCAGATACGCTTTGAACCCCAAATAATAACACCTTATATGTTTCTATTATTAATAAATTTGAATTTACGGCAAAAGAATTATATTTTTTGTAAAATTAAAAATAAATTTCAATTTTTGGGGGAGAGAGACCCGATTTTTTTTAACGAAAGCTGAGGTTTTTTCTTAAAAGGACATATAAATGATAAAGTGGGACTAGAATGTTTAAATATTGAAAAATAGAATTTTTTCCTAAACGGAGCTATAAACCGGGTTTATCGCTTTCAAAATTCAAGGTGATGCATCCTTCCTCAAAAATATAAATGTCTTTGATTTTTAATAAATGATTATTGAGGAAGGATGCATTATAATAAATTCAAGGTGATGCATCCTTCCTCAAAAATATTAATGTCCTCAAAATATACTTTGGTTTGATGAAATGTTCCTAAACTGATACTGATACTTTGAGGACGTCCTCAAAGTATCGCAATGTCCTCAAAACATACTTTGGTCTGATGAAATGTCCCCAAACTATGCCTTCGATATATATATGTATATATATATATATATATATATATATATATATATATATATATATATGTTTGTCATATGCAACTTATCAGGTCCACAAAATTTAAGAAATATATGCAGTCTATCTGATGTGGAAAATGACATATATTGAAATAAAAATAATAATTTTACAAAAAATATAATTCTTTTACTGTAAATTCAAATTTATTAATAATGGAAACATATAAGGTATTATATTTAAATATTTTATTTTGGGGTTCAAAACGTATCTGCTAGGCTCAAAAACTATTCAACAATTTAATATTTCTATAAATGAATTAAACGATTATGATTGTTTATCAAACAGACTAATTACATAGAAGATATAAAGAAAAATTACTTTCAAATACAGTTTTATAAATGGACCCTTTATACTACTTTATATGTCTTGATAAGCCCCACTAAGCTACATAATATATGTTATTGTTTTCCACATGTTTTTATCGCAGCGCTAAGTAAAATATTCCATTTAAGTGATTTACAATGGAACTGTGTCACCTCAAAGACGCTAAATTCCAAAATTTGAAAATATTTCTAACAATTACTTTAAAAAAAGGTTCAAAAATGATAACTTATGATATATTTAAATGTTTCTGGGGTAACTGTTGACGAATCCGATGTCAGTTTTTTAAAATTTAAAATGGCGGATCCAGTATGTCAAATCAATGTTGTTTTGTAGCCCTAAAAGGGCTGATTGAAGGTTAATTTTTGGTGTTTTAACTAAATGAATAACCCTGAAAAGGGCTGATTGAATGTTTATTTTTTGGTGTTTTAACTAATTGATTAATCCTGAAAAGGGCTGATTGAAGGTTTATTTTTTGGTGTTTTAACTGCTTTATTAGCCTTCTAAAGGGCTGATTGATAGTAACTCTCTTTAAATGGTTTTATATTTCAAAATGGCCGATTAATATTGAAAAATGACGAGGGGTTCATGGTCATTCTAGTACCTACAAACGTTGAGTTTATTATGTGGTGTAACTATAAAACAATGTGCCGATTGAATTTTTGTTACAGAACGTGCCGCGGAAAATCTCTTGTTTAGCAAACGTTTCATTTTTTCATGTGGCTGTTTTGAATAATTAAAAAATTGAGTCGATTTAATGTGCTTTTTTGCCCAATCAAAAAGAGCTTTGGCATTCAAAATGTCATCTTGAGGTTTACGTTATAAACTGGCACGCGTTCCTTCTCTTTTTAAAACTGCTCCAACGCCATCGCATGCTCCTTTCCTATAAGCAGTTGCATGGAAATGCCACTCAGCCTTTACATTAAAAAGAACATTTTCTTCAGAGTACACCTATCAGTCGATTGCCAAGAACTACAAATAATTTCACTAATTTCATTAGCTTCTAAAGCAGTTGATACTTTCTTTAAAAAGGTTTCAATTCCAGGACATGAGGTGCATTCTAAGAGAAAACAAGAGGGCTGAGGATTTTTACATAAAACAAAATTAAAACAATCCTTATAATTTTTAATTAAAAGCTCTGAATCAGGTGCCAGTTTTTCAAAATTTAACTCATCAATCATTAATTAAAAATTTTTATGAATTAAGCAGACGCAAACGTTATGAGTGCCAGCCGAACCCGCACAAACACAATTTTTTGCCTCAAAGCAGCAAACTTTGACATGCCAATTGCCAAACATATAAATCGAAATGAAATCGAATTCTTCAATGCTTATACAATAACAAATATAAAAGCAAACTCAAAGTTAAACACATTAATATTATAGGAAACAAGTAATAAATGAATTAATTATGAAGGAGAATCTAACATTTGAATGCTATTTCAAAAACAAATGAAGACGAAGCATACTTAACAGATTAAAGTCTTAAACGCAACAAATGAAATATTTCGAAAGAAATTCAACCCTTTCAATGTTACTACAAAAACAAATGCACACGAAACAAGCTTCACCCACTAAGGTTTTAGGGGAAAACAAATGAAATATGACGAAAGAGAATCTAACAGTTGAATGTTAAGTACAAAAACAAATGAAGATGAACCATACTTAACATGTTGAAGTCTTAGACGCAACAAATGGAATATTTTGAAAGAATATTAATCTCTTTGGCTTACAAGTTAAGATCTTAAGAATCTATTAAATAATAAATGATAAAAGAAAATCCAATACTTTAATGTTAGTACAAAAACAAATGAAGGGGAAGAAATTCAAAAATGATGAGATCGTTACGTAAACTACTGACTAATGTTAAAAGGATAGTCAACACTTATTGAATTTTTAGAATACTGAAGTCAGAATTGCTATCAGCTACCTAAGGATCCCTTGACTTACAAACTTTCACAATGAATCCACCATTAAAAATTTTTAAAATTCTAACATCATATTCGTGATCTGCGACCTCAAATACCTCCGAGTAACATAGTTTATGTAAATTCAATTATTTTTTGAAATTTCAGTCGCCATATTGGATCCACCATTTTGAATTTGAAAAACTGACATCGGATTCGTCATCAGCGATCCCGAAAACCCCCGGGTGATAAGGTTCAAGCAAATTAATTTTTTTTTAAATATCCGCCATTTTGAATTTGAAAAACTGACATCTGATTCGTCATCAGCGACCCCGAAAACCCCCGAGTGATAAGGTTCAAGCAAATTAAAAAAAAAATTCCGAAAATATCCGCCATATTGCATCCGCCATTTTGAATTTTCAAAATCTGATTTCAGATTCGTAATCAGCGACCCCAAAAATATTCAAATATATCATGAGTCATCATTTTTGAACCTTTTTTTAAAAGTAATTGATAGATATATTTTCAAATTTTTGAATTTAGTGTCTTTGAAGTCACACAGTAATGACATCTTGAAGTTGGACACACGACACCCTGATAAGCCGAATCTTGTCAGCATAAAACGTTCGCGTTCTCCGCCTTCAATCGGTACTAAATAAAGTAATAATTTAAATATTAATATTAAATTCTCGTTTCTGCACCCCAAATTTTATTTTAGCGTCGATTTAACCAAGTAATGTTGTAGTAGTGTTGTGAAGCCAATTTGGCGATAAACAACACATATAAAGAGGTATTTATACATAAAATTCCAAATCCAACACTTAAAATTGTGAATCTTCAATATGTGTTTGGGCGGCTACGGGATGCACACATGCATGGGCCTTCCAATATGAAACACACATCAACGCTCTCGCGGACTCCGTTCGTTATAGGACTAACACTAGTTAAGAATGTACAAGTACGGGCACCTACACATACCAAATATGCTTGCCTCTACTCGCTGTTTCCTTCTCCTATGTAACCTTCCCTCTCCCCTCGGCCACAAGCTACGTTGCAGCATCAACAACAAACGCACAATCTATAACTATTATATTACGATGTTATTTGTTTGGATTATTAATTTTAGTGAGATCTTATTTTGTTTTGAAAAATCCATTCATATAATTTGATAATTATTTATTAGCTTTCGCCCGTCGACGACCGGCATCATCAGATAATTCTAAAACTGAAATTACATACATTACATTATTTCTTTCACTAATAATTGTATGTAATTTCAGTTTTAAAATTATCTGATGATGCCGGTCGTCGACGGGCGAAAGCTAATAAATAATTATCAAATTATATGAATGGATTTTTCAAAACAAAATAAAATCTCACTAAAATTAATAATCCAAACAAAATAACATCGTAATATAATAGATTTTGTTTGTAAAATCTGGCCAGACCGTGCGTGTAGCGCCTGCGCCGTCCCATTACAACGGCCTTGATCTTAAAAGAAAATTTGTGTTAAATAAATTTTCAATTTATTTTAAAAAAACATTAAAGTAAATTTTTCTTTACTTGGACTAAAGACTAAATTGACGTTCTGTGCCAACAACAAAAAAAGTTTGTTTCGCCCGACGGCAGCTGATTGTGACACCACTGTCGCCGGTAGAGTAAGTAAATGTATCGTTTTCAAAAATTTGCACCATTTCAATAAACCTCTTTTTCTCAACTAAATTATTTCTTTTACTTACCTTTTATTTCTAACACAAACATTACTTTATAAGCAGTGCGTTATTTTTTCAAAGTGGAAAAACAACCCCACAACTTAAACAAATTCCTACACGAATTTGGCACCTTGGTGCCTCCGCAAACTTTAAATGAAGGACCATCTCAAAAGCTCAAGTTTTAAAATTATGTATTTTTGGTTTGTAACATTATTATCATAAATAAAACATTAAATATCACAGTGTTTCTACATAACTTTTTTCTGCATTAAAAATATTTATTTAATTGCAATAATCAATTATTTTATTACTGTAAATTAAATATTTATTTAACCCTGGAAGGAGTACGTTAGTTTACTCACCCTCTACGGAGTAACTGGGGTGTCCCGACACCCCACGCTTTAAACTTATTTTAGGTATAAGGTTTCTATTTGACGTAAAAAAAATTATTATAATGAATTAATTGGTTTTTTAGTAAGGAATACAATAATATTATTCATATTTTTATTAATTACAAAAATGTTGAAAAAAACTGAAAAAACAAAAAAAATACCAAAATTGAATTTCTTTTCAAAAAAGCTGTAGTTTCTTTAAAAATTGACTAATTTAAAAACTATTTTTGGTTTTTAAACTTAAATAGATATACTTTTAGGGGAAAAATTAGTTTTTGTATTACTTAAAAAAAATTATTTGAACATCTGAAGTGATAGAAATTAAAGACAATTGGAAAATAGTGAAAATCATGAAAATCAATTATAAAATGGACTTCAACAATTAACATTTATTAAAAATAGTGTTATAAATTTAAAATTTTACAAATTTAATATATCTGAATATATTAACAATAAAATTTATAGCTTTTGAATCAATTTAATAATAATATAATAATAATAATATTATAGCTATATATACAATTAATTAATTATAATTTTATAGATAGTTAGAAATACAAATTTTTAATTTTTGCTAAAAATTGAATTTTTGTACAAAAATCTTTTTTTTTATAAAATACAACTTTTTTCATACATATCCTATAAATTTATACTTTATTACATGATTTTAACTGATTAAAAACGATTTTTTATAAAAATGTAAATTTACTTACCTTAATAATTTTTCGAACGTTAAGGAGTAACTGGGGTGTCCTGACACCCGACACGTTTTTTAACAGTAGAGAGAACTTTTCCTGGAGCGAAACTTTTGACAGCGCTTTAGGTTTCAACAGATACAGGTTCAAACTGAATTATGGACAGGATTTGCGCGCGCAAAAGCTATTGGTTAAACCAGGGGCGTACCTTAAATATTGCGTGGGGTGTCCGGACACCTCAGTTACTCCTTCTAGGGTTAAAACAACAATATCTTTAACAGTTGATCGATTACACAGGTCGACACTGATTTTCGTGCGACCAATGTCGAAGCTGTTTCTAGTATATTTTTTCACGCTGATTAAGAATCTGTAAATGAAAATTAGCCAATAGCTCTGGTTTTCGAGAAAAATGGGATTAAAGGGTAAATAAATCTTGTTTTTGACAAAGTTTGAGCACCTCTAGCGACAAAAAGAAAGGTCGTAGAAGCTTCTACTTGGGCTCAAATTAAAGCTTAATCTTTTGACTGCAACCCCTGAAAATTCCATTCCTGTACCATAACCTCCAGGTGCATAGTACTCAATTTTTTAAAGGTAAAAAAGTTTTTGGCACAGTTTAGGTTCCTCCAGCGAGAGGGATCAAAATACAAAAAAATCTTTCTTTAATTAATAAACGTCATGTGTTGTCCAATTTCTTTGGTTAGAATTACGGTGAAAAATTAAACTGAATTAAAACGGATGTAACATATTTTTTAATATCTCGAAGTCAAAATATGACTTACAATAAACTTTACGTTACTAATTTTATACTACTTAATTTAAAGTGCTTGTATTAAAAAATTTAAGCTTTAATTTAAGTCTAGAAATGTAGTTTCATTATCTTCAATTTTCAAGATAAATGCAATACAAATTTTCCAGAATTAGTTTTTGCGATTTAAAAATTGACTACCATGTACTTTAAGGCTATAGTGCAGAGATGGGATTTTCGGGGATTGTAGAGGCAAGCTTAAGCTTTAATTTTAGCCCAAGTAGAAGCTTCTACGACCTTCTGTTTTGTCGCTAGAGGTGCTCAAACTTTGCCAAAAACGCGATGTTTTGACCTTTTAATCCCGTTTTTCTCGAAAACAAGAGCTGATGGCTTACTTTTATTTACCGATTCTTAATCAGCGTGAAAAACCTACCGGAAACATCTTTTGACATTTGCCGCACCAAAAATGTTTTTTTAAATTTTGTTGGCCTGTGTTATTTAAATAAAATAAATTATTTTTAAATTTATGTGAATTTTTAAAGAATTTTATAAAATTTGTATTACCATTAACTAAAAATTTAGATAATTATGTTATTAAAAATTCCATAACAGTTTTCAATAACACCTTAGAATATCTAGTATCGGCTTTTTTCTTTTTTTATTACATGTCAATAACTTTTTATGCTATCGAAAGTTCATAAAAATTTATTAATGCATGTACCTTAAAAAAAATTAATTTTTAATTATTTTCTAAAAATTTAAAGAAATTGTATAAACATTTTCATAAAATTCTAAAAAAAATTCATATTCCTGCTTATTTAATAAAAAAATTTTCTAAACAAACATTTTAATATAAAACAAAAGAAAACAAATAATTAATAAACAAAAAGTGGAGCCAAATGCGATTCTTCAAAATATCCACCTTTAGCTTTTATCACACCTTTACAAATTCGTGGCATTCTGTCTGTCAATTTTAATAATGTCTTCTGGTCGATTTCTTTCCATGCAGTTTGCAAGTATTCCCACAATGTATTGAGATTTTTAGGTTGCATTATCCTTATTCTTTTGTCCATTTCATCCCAGAGTAATTTTATTAGATTAATATCAGGAGATTGTGGAGGATAATCCATATATCTCAAATCTCCTTTCTTTTCTTGAGATTGCAAATATTTTTTGCACAAAAAGGAAGTGTGTTCTGGATCATTATCTTGCTGGATAATAAATTTCTTTTCCATTAAACGTTTTCTAGAAGGGATGTCATGCTTCACAAAAATTTGGTGATACCCATCTTTATATAAAAGTCCATCTACTTTTTTATATTTCCAGTCTGTCCATTTTTAAAGCAACCCCAAACCATCACAGATTCTCCTCCATGCTTGACCGTCCCCAAAACGCATTGTGGGATCATTCTCTCGCCTTTAATTCTGCGAACAAAATGTCTTCGTTTGCCTCCAGCAAATATTTCGAACTTTGATTCGTCGGTGAATAACACATTTCTCCAGTCTTCAGGAGCCCAAGAGAAATATTTTTTGCCCATTAAAGACGTTTCTTCCTATTTATTAAACGCAAAAGAGGCTTTCTTGCTGCTACTCGCCCACATAGTCCATATGAGTTTAATCGATTTTTTATCGTAGTAATACTCACAAGAGAATAAGATAGAGAATTATGCAATTCTTATTTATTTATTTAAAGAAATCAAGCTCCTAGGGCTGTTAGCCCACCAAGGAACTATATGGGTGATTTTAAAATAACTGTGATTTTTTTTAATAAGACATTTTTCTGCTAAAATAATGAACCAAATTTCACATTCATTACATATTTCAGTACATTTTTGTTATTGAAGTATATGTTCAAAAGGAAACTACAAGATTTTAAATATTTCTAAAGTTACGATGGAAAACGCGAAGAAAATGCAAAAGTTACATGCCACGGTCCTGACATGTGTGTCATAGTTAAAACACGTAAAGAATTCAAATTCGAATAAATATTTTCTTTTCAATGTTCGCACTTCAAAATAATACCAGTAGAAGTCAATTAAAAACAAAATTGAGTAATAAAATCACGATGACGTTAACATGTGTCGGTAGAAAGTAATTAACAATTTAAAACATGAAAAAAGTGCTTGTGTACGTAGAATATCATTATAATACTAATATTTTTATATGTAAAACATCTGGTTACATTTGACCTACAAAGTACTTTAAAGATAGTTTCAATATTTGCTCACGTGAAAAGGACAATGCACAAAATGTACAGAAATTGGCTTTCGGCCAAATTGGTTAAAACTTCAGGAAGATGTTCTTAGAGATGTTCTGAACAAATTATGCATGGGTCAATTTGACCCTAAAAGAATATTTTTCGAGTTACAGAGGGTAAAAGTGAGGAAAATATAAAAACGTAAAGTACTCACATTTTAGACATTCTGAGGTGCTTTTGTGTAACTTTACTCTTCTGATTAACTTTGAGTATCAGTAAAGTTTACTCGAAGTAAAAAATGACAGTAAAGAATGAGTAAGAGTAAAATAAATGCGATTTAAGAGTAAAGTAAACGTCAGAATGACAGGATAGTAAGACAGTTTAGATTGATATAAATGTTAAGTGAAGTTACAGAACAGAACTTCTGTTATTGACGAAGCATATTTTCAATAAATGTTTTTCAAGCATACCAATGTCTTCTGAAATATATTTTTTAAAAGATATCCTGAAGATATTTTAAAGGCAAACTTAAAGATGTATTACTCAAATTCTATGTCTGTCTTGAAGACATTCAATTGCATCATGTGTGTATTTTCAGGAAGTATTTGTGACATGCACGGGACATGTTAAGGGTATTTTAAGACATGATTTAGTCATACTTACGACACACTTAGGACAGTTAAGGACATGTTTAGGACATTTTTTTATTTACGACAATAACAGAAGTTTTTATTCTGTAACTTCACTTCACATTCATATCAGACACTCTTACATCTTAATTATATACTGTCACTAAAATATCATCTGATTTCTTATTTTGTAACTTCTATCCTAATCTTACATTACTATTCTGTCAATGTGACGTTTAATTCCCTCTTACCTCGTAATTAGACACTTAATTAACTCTCACTCTTTTTTTACTATAGTGTTGCATTCGAGAGATTTCTCACTCGAATGCAACACTACTTTACTGCCATTCTTTATACAAATAAGTTTCACTGACACTAAAAGTTAATCACATTTTTTTATTCACTATTATCCTAATCTTACATTACTATTCTGTTATTCTGACGTTTATTTCACTCTTAAATCGCATTTATTTTACTCTTACTCATTCTTCACTGTCATTCTTACTTCGAGTAAACTTTACTGATACTCAAAGTTAATCAGAAGAGTAAAGTTACACAAAAGCACCTCAGAATGTCTAAAATGTGAGTACTTTACGTTTTTATATTTTCCTCACTTTTACCCACTGTAACTCGAAAAATATTCTTTTAGGGGCAAATTGACCCATATATAATTTGTTCAGAACATGTCAAAGAACATCTTCCTGAAGGTTTAACCAATTTGGCCGAAAGCCAATTTCTGTACATTTTGTGCGTTGTCCTTTCAGAACAAAGTTTAAAAAAAACGTGTGCCACTGACCTGACAATTTATCCCTATTTTCTTGATTTTAACTATAATAATGTTAATGTTAATGAACTGAATATTAAGTATCTTCAAGAAGAGACTTCTATTAAGTGATTTATGAAGTGAGTGGCAAAAAATAATAATTTTATTAGTCATTTATCTATGAGGACATGCAAATACTACAGTTATTTGCAACTAATGATTTTTAAATATTTACATGTTTTTAAAAAGAAAATAAGGATTACGACTTAACCATTGATATAAATTATTTTGTTTATTTTTTCTATGTTTTTCTTTATTAAAGTTCACAATACCATGATTTTGCAAGTGTCACTTTCATTACAGATTTCATTACAGATTTAAATAACCTTACATTATTTTCTTTCCAAAAATTTATATTTTAAAATAGAAGACAATCAAATAATGGTTGTACAATAATATAAATGAACTTTATTTCGGTCGAAGATGTGATACTAAAAATATCCTAGGATATTTAGGAATTCTTAGGAATTTTTATTATTAATTTCGAAGAATGAAAATAGAAAGAAAATCAATCGGCCTTTTTCAGGGCCACCTAATGCAAATTTATCCGAATTTTTCATGGATTTTCCAACTTTCCTGTCAATAAGAAAAACTACAACTTTTGTGAGTTTTTCGAGATTTTCAAACATTTTTTGGACATTAGGGAAAAATCTATATATAGTTATAAATGTAAAATTAAATTAGATTCAATCTAAGTTAACTTTACTCTACCCTAATCCAATTCAGACTACTTATAATGGTAGATGGTCCATTTTTCGAATAATTTTCATAAATTTTCTGACTTTTTCGATAAGAAATTTTTAATCAACCATATTTAAACAAAATTACAGTAGAGACTCCATTATCCGGACCCCTATTATCCGGATATTCGATTATCCGGACAAATTTAAAATTAAAAATTTTTTTTTTAATATAAAGTTTATAAGGTTTCAAGACGTGAACTTCTATTTTAAATTTCTTCCCCATATAACTCAATTCAAAACCGTGAATTTTTACACGAAATGTTGCGTTTTAAAGAGTTTTAATTATTTTAAGAAAATGTTTATGTAAATATTTTGAAATATTTCTAACTAAATATTTATTAATGTTGACTTTAAAAATTTAAGTTTGTTTCAGTCTTATTTTAATACATATGCTAATAAATACATAAAATTATGAATCAAAAATTTTCAATAAAAAATTGTTTAAACAATTTGAAAATGTATGAAATTAATACTAATTGTTTATAAGTTAATTCCGTTTAAATTTTAGGTAGAAAACTCGAAGAAATATACTACAAATTAAATTTTTTCAATTATGTTCTTTTTCAAAAATTAATTAATTAGTGCATTGTTTATTTAATAAAAGTGTATATAAATAATTTTTATTACTTCAGGAATACTAGAATATGATTTCTCACGTACTTAACAATTTTTTAAATGTCAAAACTTTGTTTTATATCAACTTATCGATATTTTAATACTTTGTTATAAACAAATAAATATAAATAAACAAAAATTTAAAAATTAACCTCGAGGAATCGATAGGCAATTTAGTAACGAAGATATAAAAAAAAAGTTTTCAATTTTAACCCCTTCGCAGTCCAGTTAAAAATGGCTTGTGGTCCAAAAACGGTCCAAGAAAAAAAAGTTTCTAAAAAATGTGATTTCCTTGTAATTAAGGTTTTTGGAGTCGCAAAATTCGAATTTGAAGTCAGTTTTTCAAAATTCAAAATGGCGGATCCAAAATGGCGGACCCAAAATGGCGAATTCGAAAATTTAAAATTTTATCAGATTTGCTTGAAACTTGTTACTCGGGGGTTTCGGGGTCTCTGATAACGAATCTAATGTCAGATTTTCAAAATTCAAAATGGCGGACCTAAAATTCGATCAAATTGCATGAATCTTAAAATTATCCGCCACATTGGATTCACCATTTTAATTTTGTAAATCTGACATCATATTCGTAATGAGCGACCCCGAAAACTCCCAAGTAACGAGTTTCAACCGTATTTGATAAATTTTTAAATCTTCATAGTCTCCATTTTAGGTCCACCATTTTGAATTTTGAAAATCTGACTTGAAATTCGAATGCAGCGACCCCAAAAACCTTAGTATGCACTTGGTCATTCAAATCGAATTATGTTTAGTATTTTATTTTTGAGATGGACATATATGGCCACCGACGTAAAGGTGGCACGACTTTTTGTGGCCACATATGGGCCATGGACTGTCTAGGGGTTAATGAAAATTGTGACCTCTAGACTGACTTTGACACAAAAATTACATTTGGCCCCACTGTGCGCCAGTGCAATGAAGCGTTAATTCAGAAAAATTGTCCCAGATAACACAAAAACTTCCAGGAAGTTGCCAGGAAGTTTCCCAAGGCAACTTCGGAAGTTACCTTCGGTAACTTCCTGGCGACTTCCCTGACATACAACAATGTCCGCCTTTTTGTAATTTCCTTTGGTAACTTCCTGGCAACTTCCTGGAAACTTCTTAGAAATTACCAAAGGAAGTTTCTAAGAAATTATCTAGAAATTACCAAAGGAAGTTTCTTGGAAATTACCAAAGGAAGTTTCTCGGAAATTATCCAGAAATTTCCAAAACTAATTTAAATTATTTGTAAAAAAATTTATTGTTTAAAAAACTTTAAAAAAGTAAGAGATCATCATATTTTTCATTTACCTAAAATAAAAGATTGTATTAAATGAAAAAAAAATGTAATAAAGTTAAATGTGCGAGTGGGTGAGCAGACTCGAACCTTCGTATAGCCTGACGGATGGGTATACCGTAAGGTCTCAAGTGGCCTGCTGGGATAGTGCTTTAACACACTCAACCAAATTGCCATTTGTATACATTTTTGAAAATATAATATACACATTATCTATTGCATACTTTCTACTAGGTATCTTTATTTTCTGTTTTACCAACTATAGTAACAGTTGTTTTAGCAGGTGAGGTTATGTTATAGTTAAACGTTTACTTTACATGTCAATATACAATATAATTTAATATTGTAGTGTCAATTTTATAATTGTTTATTTATTATTACGTGAAAGTGAATATTTATTTTTGAATTAATGTTTTGGGGTGTTGGTGTTTGTGAATAATAAAGAAAAAATTGCGTTCTTATTTTAATTATCTTTATCATTATTATATATTATCATTTTTTAAAATTTCTGAAATTAAATTAATGTTTATATTAATTAGAATTAAAAAATGTGTGTAATGAACAGATGTAAATAGGCGACTCAAGAAAATGCACCTATCGCCGCAAAAGAGAATTTTCAAGAATCATGTTAAAAAATAAAATTACAAAATAATAATAAGAAATTTGAATTTTTCCATTATTTTTATTTAATTATCGTTTACAAGTAACAAAATTTTTCGACAAAAATTCAATTATTATCAAAAATTAAAATAAAATTCTTTACAATATTTCAATTATTTTCAAAAAATTTTCCCAATTCAATAATTTTTAATATTTACTATTTTCAAAAAATTTTTGATACAATTTTACGAAAACATTCAATTATTTTTATAAATAATTATAAAATTTCATTTAGGAATTCAATTATTTGCATTGTAGAATTTTAAATTTTAATACAATTTTATAAATAAATACCTTGAAAAATACAATTATTCTTAAAAATTTCATTAAAACTTGACCAAAGAATTTAATATTAAAAATCATTCAATTATTCAATAAAATAATAAAATTTAATGCAATAATTCAAATATTTTCTTAATTAACTTTTTATTTATCGCAGAAAATCAATTATTTTCCAAATTTTTAGTAATTCTGCAAAAGAATTCAATTGACTTGTTAAAAATTTATTATTCCAATAAAATCAATTATTTTAAGGAATTTTAATAAAATTATTTTCGATTGAATCGACATTTAAACTCGCTGAACAAAATCTTATCTACTTTTGAAAAATACAAAAATACATTTTTTACATTTCTTCTTGTTTATTTATAACAACTAAAAAAGTATGTATACGACAATACAGAAAATTGACCAAGTGTTTTTGCTTCCTCGTGAGGAAGCTTTGTAGTCGTTTAATTTACAAAATTTTTAAAAATCCTTTTGACAAATTTTCTTCTATATGGGACTATGTTATATAAGACCCTGAACAATTGTCCGGATGTATGTATGGTGTGTGTATGTGTGTATGTGTGTGTGTGTGTGTGGATCCCGTTTTTTGTGAACACGATAACTCGAAGAGGTTTCAACGAATTCGGCTGAAAATTGCTAGGAATATTTATCATAAAAATATCTCGAAATGGATTGATGGACATTAAAAAATCTATTAAAAAAAATTTTTTTTTACTTTTTTCAAAAAAAAAAATTTTTTTTTACTTTTTTCAAAAAAAAAAATTTTTTCAAAAAATTTTTTTTAATTGAATATTGAAGTTAATATACAATAAAATCTTCTTCTTTGCATCAAGACGAATCGATTGGTATATATAAAGTATAAATTGTATGAGAGTTTATAGAGGTAATGACAATAAAAGCAAAAAAATTACCTTTTTTTATCAAAAATTTAGTTCTTTCATCAAAATTATATTCCAGTACAATAAGATTTTACTCATTTTTTTCAATAATCTTATCCGTTGCGTTAAAACGGATCGATTGGTATATATAAAGTATATATTTTATTTGAATTTATAGAATTAAACATAATTAAAACCAAAAATTCGCACTTTTATTAGAAATTTATTTCCTTCTTAAAAATCATGTTGCCTTATAATAAAATGTTAATCTAGACTTGAAAACAAACTAAAAATCTTTATTTCATCAAGACGAATCGATTGATGTATAAAAAGAATATATTTTATTAGCATTAATAGAATTAAATAAAATGAAAAAATTCACTTTAAAGAAAATTTTTTGCTTATCGTAAAGAGGAAGCACAATGTTCATGTAATGAACATCTTAATTCACAACTTGTTTAAAAAATGATAATAATTGAATTTCTGCAAAGATTTTTGTTATTTATGAAGATAATTGAACTTTCGAAAATAATTTTATTAAAATTCCTTAAAATAATTGATTTTATTGGAATAATAAAGTTTTAACAAGTCAATTGAATTCTTTTGCAGAATTACTAAAAATTTGGAAAATAATTGATTTTCTGCGATAAATAAAAAGTTAATTAAGAAAATATTTGAATTATTGCATCAAATTTTATTATTTTATTGAATAATTGAATGATTTTTAATATTAAATTCTTTGGTCAAGTTTTAATGAAATTTTTAAGAATAATTGTATTTTTCAAGGTATTTATTTAAAATTGTATTAAAATTTAAAATTCTACAATGCAAATAATTGAATTCCTAAATGAAATTTTATAATTATTTATAAAAATAATTGAATGTTTTCGTAAAATTGTATCAAAAATTTTTTGAAAATAGTAAATATTAAAAATTATTGAATTGGGAAAATTTTTTGAAAATAATTGAAATATTGTAAAGAATTTTATTTTAATTTTTGATTAGAATTGAATTTTTGTCGAAAAATTTTGTTACTTGTAAACGATAATTAAATAAAAATAATGGAAAAATTCAAATTTCTTATTATTATTTTGTAATTTTATTTTTTAACATGATTCTTGAAAATTCTCTTTTGCGGCGATAGGTGCATTTTCTTGAGTCGCCTATTTACATCTGTTCATTACACACATTTTTTAATTCTAATTAATATAAACATTAATTTAATTTCAGAAATTTTAAAAAATGATAATATATAATAATGATAAAGATAATTAAAATAAGAACGCAATTTTTTCTTTATTATTCACAAACACCAACACCCCAAAACATTAATTCAAAAATAAATATTCACTTTCACGTAATAATAAATAAACAATTATAAAATTGACACTACAATATTAAATTATATTGTATATTGACATGTAAAGTAAACGTTTAACTATAACATAACCTCACCTGCTAAAACAACTGTTACTATAGTTGGTAAAACAGAAAATAAAGATACCTAGTAGAAAGTATGCAATAGATAATGTGTATATTATATTTTCAAAAATGTATACAAATGGCAATTTGGTTGAGTGCGTTAAAGCACTATCCCAGCAGGCCACTTGAGACCTTACGGTATACCCATCCGTCAGGCTATACGAAGGTTCGAGTCTGCTCACCCACTCGCACATTTAACTTTATTACATTTTTTTTTTCATTTAATACAATCTTTTATTTTAGGTAAATGAAAAATATGATGATCTCTTACTTTTTTAAAGTTTTTTAAACAATAAATTTTTTTACAAATAATTTAAATTAGTTTTGGAAATTTCTGGATAATTTCCGAGAAACTTTCTTTGGTAATTTCCAAGAAACTTCCTTTGGTAATTTCTAGATAATTTCTTAGAAACTTCCTTTGGTAATTTCTAAGAAGTTTCCAGGAAGTTGCCAGGAAGTTACCAAAGGAAATTACAAAAAGGCGGACATTGTTGTATGTCAGGGAAGTCGCCAGGAAGTTACCGAAGGTAACTTCCGAAGTTGCCTTGGGAAACTTCCTGGCAACTTCCTGGAAGTTTTTGTGTTATCTGGGGTGCTATATGGTATATGTTCAATTGTTAGTGCAATATCATCTCCATTCACATTTACTTTAATAAAGTGTTAATTTAATTTTTAATTCTATAGGCTGCGTCTACAGCAGAATTAATAATGTGTAGAAATATGTGTAATGTTTAGTACTGTAGAAAATCAATGAAATATATAGGTAAATGGTTAAAAATGTCCTTTAAATAATAGAATGACACTTGAAAATGAGGAAAGGAACCATGAAATTAAAATATAATCCCATATTGTGCATTTTTGCATAACATTAGAAATTTTATTTCTTAAGAATGAAATCAAAAATTTTTAAATTAAAACAATAAAAAAAGATTATCGGAAAAAAATTTTCTTTCTTTTTCCGTTAGAAATAAAGTTTTTGACACCTCCTTAAGTCAAAAAATGAATTTCTGTTGCAAGTACGCTTCGTAATTGCAAAATTTTGGGCGGTTCAACCCTTACAACACCGCCTGGCTCAACGCTAATTCACGCGTCGTTTTGCGACATACCACACAGAACACAAACGCGTCACACAAAACCCCAAATTTCTTTTCACATTTTCGTATAACATCTTAATAAACAATTTCAATAAATTTACTTTATCTTTGGCATATTTCTTCTACATTTACTTCTCTTTTTTTGACACCACAAAAAAGTTTCTGTTGAGCGTATAACAATGACTCGCAAAAAACAAAAGTATACGTTCGTATATTTGTCTGAAACTCATGTGAAAAGTTAACTGGCATTAGTAGCAAGAATTTAAGTACAAAAACAGATGGCGCTAGTGTGATATAACAAAATAAACGTTATGGTTCAACCCTAACAGCACTCCCCTATATATATATATATATATATATATATATATATTGATTTTAATATATAAATATGACTAAAATATAAATATGATTAAAATTTTTAAAAATCAGGATCCAAAGATAGAACAAATTTTTAAAGTTGACTCGTTTTGCAGAGGTTCGTGGAGAAAATTTTTTCAAGATGTTAAAAGTAAATAAATTTAATTGTATTAAAAACTAGCGCCTCAGACGTTAAATATGACGTTTGTAAATTGAATTAACTTCTTTAATTCTATTCTATTCCAGTCTTTTTTCAATTAGAATAAGAAACAAACTCAAAATTTTTTCTCTTTAGAATGTTTATATTTAACGCAAAATAATATTACTATAAGTCAGTTTCCTCCTTTTTAATAAATAAGAAGATAATGTTCTTAGATCTACATAAATATACCCTTAAACAAAAAAAATTTTTGACTTATTTTCCATTATTTTATTTATTTATTTATTATACATAAGTCATGTCTTTCGGCTTTGAACGAGAATTATTTTTTATACTTTGTAGTATTATTTTCTATAACTTTCAAAAAAATTATTTAAAAACTTCCTTCACGGAAAAAAATTTCCTGTAAAATTTACAAGATTTCCTGCGCCATCTATGATCCGCGGTTGTAATATCCACAAACGGCTGAGTTTGGGAAATACACAAACTGTAGCAGACGAACTGCAGGATTTTTTGGTGTTATTACAGATTGGTTTGTGCTATACCCAAACCAGCTTGTTGGAAACACTAAACTCGCCTGTATAAAGCACAACTTAACCTATTCGTATATTCTACAAAAGACTTTGTGTGTTTCACAAGAAATTTTTTTCCGTGTTATTAAATTTGTTCAAAAAAATGCGAATTTAAACTATTATGAATTTAATTATTTAATATCGAATTCAATATCACAATCTGCCTTCTGGAGCACATACATTTTAATTTGCTTCTAAAAAATAGTTTTTTATTTCAATTTTTATAGATAATTTTTATACTTTATAATAATTTTCATTTTTCATGCTTTTTCGATTGGAAATAAGCATTTTGAAAAAAAAAAAATTTTTTGACACAAAAAAAATTAAAAATAAATTTCAATTTTTGAGGGAGATGGATACGATTTTTTTTTTTTTTTAAACGAAAGCTGAGGTTTTTTCCTAAAAGGACATATAAATGATAAAGTGGGACTAGAATGTTTAAACATTGAAAAAAAGAATTTTCTCCAAAACGGAGCTAAAAATCGGATTTAGAGCGCTCCGGCGAGTAGAAAACTCTTTTTTTCAATGTTTAAACATTCTAGTCCCACTTTATCATTTATATGTCCTTTTAGGAAAAAACCTCAGCTTTCGTTTAAAAAAAAAAAAAAATCGTATCCATCTCCCTCAAAAATTGAAATTTATTTTTAATTTTTTTTGTGTCAAAAAATTTTTTTTTTTCAAAATGCTTATTTTCAATCGAAAGAGGATGAAAAAACCTTTTCAAAATGTACTTTGTCAAATTTGTATGTTTAATTGTTTAAGAGTAAAAAATTATCCCTAGTAGAAATTTGTTATAGTATCTTTAAGGGCACTGGACAGTTCCACTGGAAAATTTCGAGGCACTTTACAGTTAAACTGGCTAAAAACTATAAAGTGATGTCACGCTAATTTGTTCAAGTTATTGTCCAGTCAAATTTTACAGTTTCTGATCATCAGTCCTGTAGAAAAACTGTACAAAATAATTCACTTGGAAATGTCAAAACTTTATTTATATTGACGTTTCGTATTGAACACGCACAAGTTTGAAAATATAACGTTAAATTATTTTGTCAACAAATTAAATAAATTAAAATTTTACGAAACTATATTTTTACTGTTGGTGTATCTATTGTTACGTATAATAAATTATCTGTAAAATTATTTTTTAATAACTACATAATTAAAAAAAATTATGAACATTACTGATTCTTGTACACATGTCTTTTTTTACAGTAAACAACATTCACTTTTTCCTTGAATTAAGCACAACACTGAAATAAATATTATTATTTTATCACACAACAGACTTAAAAGTAAACCCTAATATGAAGAACTAATTCAGTTCAAACGAAAAATATCTAGCGGTATCGGGGAGCGAACTCGGGTCACACTGGGACGAAATACCTAAACGCACGCTTACGCATCACGGCCGTTCTAGTCGATGGACGATTCCAGAAAAATAATAACCATACTCTACCGGCAGGTAAAGCAGTTCCCTTTTTCATCTTTTCTAGCTCAACTGGCGAATTACTGGACAGCTACTGCATAACACTCTAAAGTTGAACTTATTGATTTTTATTGTATTTCTCATGGTACTGTCTAGGCGTTCCGTGAAATTATGTTTCAAAGTTTGTCGTGGCGTTTGCGCTACCGTCAGTCCAGCAACTGAACAGTGTTATATAGACATTTTCCATAAATACATCAGTGTATACACTGAAAAAAATAATTCGCGGGTATAACTAGAATTATGTCTATTTTTTCCGTAAGGAATTAGTAATAATTTGTTACTGGCTACTGTCATTAATTATAGACAGTTCTGTTATATAGATCGGAGAGCTATACATATGTCAACGTCAATACATCAATGTAAAACATAACCTCACTTTATTGGACCAATTCTAACTTTTTGTATGTAACAGGTTTGTTAAATTAATATTTATACATATAATAAGATTATGTAATCTTGAAAAAAAATTGTCTTCTGAATTTAAAAATTAGTTATTTTAATTAACTCAATTAATTAAAGCGAATTTTAAAAAAGTTTTCAAGTTGTCAACAGTAAAATAAAAGAACAAAATTAAAAATATGAAAACTATAAACTTTAAAACCAAAAGATTTATTTTATAGAAAATATTTCGAAAATGTCAATACACAACTGTTTAGTTACTGAAACCGGCGGTAGCGCTGACGCCACGACAAACTTTGGAAAATAATATCTCGGAACGCCTCGATAGTGCCATGAAAATAACTGTACAGGACTTCTACGCAGTAATAATCAAGTTCAACTTTATATTTTCTTTAACAGTGTTATGCAGTAGCTGTCTAGTAATTCGCCAGTTAAGCTAGATTAAACTTCCATGACTAAAACTGTACAGTAACTTGAATAAATCTAGTCATGCCACGACAAATTTCTACTAGGGATTGAAATAACCATTGTACTGAAAAACACAAAAATTTAACCCCCTCCCCCTCGGAAAATATTGGACTAGGTAAAAAAATATTTTCACGAAAAATTACTATCTATGAGTACTACAAAAGCCCCAAGTTTTGCTACGATTGGAGAAAAATTTTTCTCCACCTTGATCACTTGAGATGGAATCGCTCACATAAGTTATCTATGATTTTTGGTAGATATATGAGTACACTTTTTGCCCCTAAGATATTTTTCAAAAAAAAAAATTTATTTTTGAAGTAATCAGGTGTTAAAGTTTTGGGTCATTTTATTTTCATTTTATTATTACTTTGAAACAAATAAAGATAAAAAATGCAGGCGAAAATCGACTTTTATTCTTAAAAATCCGCTTGAAAACGTGAAGTTTCTAAAAAAACAAAACACGATCTTATTTATTCGTTTGCAATTTTATCTTTTTCCAGTAACTCGAGTCGATTTTCGCCTGCATTTTTTCAGAAAAAACTACAGAATTTCTATAATATTGAAGGTTACTCATTTTTCTTTTTTTTAAATTAATCCTTGGAGTTTTGTGCAATACAACATCGAAATGTAATGTTTCAAAAACATTGAGAACATTCTTAAATTTGCAATTGTTTAAAAGAATTGTTAATAACAATTATAAATTTTAATTTTTTAGCAATCGCTTTATTTGTTCCTTAAAATATAGACTTTAAGCTTTAATTTAAAAAAAAATTCACCTAATTATCTTTATTTGTTTCAAAGTAATAATAAAATGAAAATAAAATGACCCAAAACTTTAACACCTGATTACTTCAAAATTAATTTTTTTTTTTGAAAAATATCTTAGGGGCAAAAAGTGTACTCATATATGTACCAAAAATCATAGATAACTTGAAAATTGGAGACAAAAATTTTTCAAGTGGCCGGTTTCACTTATTTTGGCCCTATGTTAAAAATATTGTTTTGCTCTTCAATTCTTCGAAGACTTTCCATTTATATTTCATCAATAGGGTTATTGGGAATCCTGTGAATAATTAAGAATAATTATTTATAAAATAAAACATTAATTTAAAAAAAATTAAATCAAGATTCGTGATACAGAGTCGCCGCCAAGTAAAAATTAAAAATATTTTCAAAACATCGCCTAATTATAGATAAAATCCAATAACTAAAGTAAATCTTAACCGATTTTCCTAAATTTTTTGTTGAATAAAGAATGATAAATGGAAGAAGTATGTTAAGTTTATTCAATATTTTTGATACTTTTATAGAATCCAAGAAAAGCGAACTGAAAAACAGCGAATTTTTGACATTTAAATAACCGCAGACCTTTGAATGGTTTTGCAAGATACTCTGGAATGTTATTAAATGCGTTGAAATCTGGATAAAATTTTTTAGAAAATTTTAATATATTAAGCAATTTTTAAAATATTTAAATTTTTTCTTTAAAAAATTGAAAAATTTGACATTTGTACAAACGTTGGGACTAAACTACATAACGGACTTGTTAAATACTTGTAAATAAAGAAAGTATTGACGCCAAAATTAAGTATTAAGACGAATAATTAGATTTCATTAGCTGCTTGTGTTAAACATTAAATTAAAGTTTATATTTGTTACAAATTTACAATTCAATATTAAACTTTAGTTATAAATTTTATTTGGTAAACTGATATTTAACTAATTGTCGGAATGTTTTGCATAAAAGATGTTTTTTGGGATATAAAATAAAAGAAACAAAACAAAACAAAATAGGTTTTATATTTTATTACTGTATAATACTTGAATTGCTGTTGGCAATCTTCTGAAAACACCATAGCTTCAAAAAACGGAAATTTCATAACGATTCCTCCGTGCAAAACAAACCTCTCTCACGTTGGTTCTCTAAAGTAACCTCTCTGCATTTTTCTCATAACCTCATCATATTCTCTTTCATTTATTTTTCATTAAAAATATAAAATATTTACAATGAAATATAATAAACATTTATATTCTATCAATAGTGACTGATTATAAATTGTGTTTAGATTTTCTTACAAATAATAACCATTAAATAAAAAATGTATAAAACAAAATATTACCAGATTATGAGAAAAAATGCAGAGTGGTTACTTTAGAGAACCAACGTGAGAGAGGTTTGTTTTGCACGTAGGTATCGATAAGTTTTTCTCTAGAACTGCTTAACCGCAGGAACTCGAATAATTAAAGGAATCGCAAATTTAATTTTTTGCTGGATATTTTTAATTTCTGCTATTACAGAGATAACGTTTCTCTAGTAATTCATAACGTTATTTTATGTAAAGTTACGCAAAGTTACCCATTTTTTGTTTTTAAAACAAAAGAATAATTGAAATCACTTCCTAACATTACCTGATTTGAAAAGTTATAAAAACGAAGATGGATACTAATAAAATTAATATTTTAATTAAAATTGTTAATCAAAATCTTTGGATTTATGATCCTAATAATTATCTATCGAAATTTAATGTTCAAGAGAAAAAGAAAATGTGGCTTAATATCAAACAATTTTTACAAGAAAGCGGAGTATCAATTGAAGGTGAACAAATTTTAATTTAAACATTATAAAATTATTTTTAAAAAATTTAAATATCTCCCCCTTCCCCTTTCTTAATTTCTAAATTAAAACTAAAAATTAATATTAAATTAATTAGGTATAAAAAAAATAAATGTAAATGTCTAGCAATATTGTATTCAATTATATTCTAATAAAATTAAGTTTAGATTAAATGAAAACCAAAAATGCAGTTATTTTATAAAACTTTTACGCTTTTTCAGATCCAAAAAAAGCTTGGGAAAATTTGCGACGAAATTTTAGTAATTGTGATAAAAATGGAAAATCGACTTGCATTCACTACAAAAAGCTGATGTTCCTGCAGACATTTATTCAACACAAAAGGTTTGCTTTATTTCTGTGATATTATAATCAAAGTTTTTATTTTTTTTGTTTTTTATCAAATCGATCTCGTTCTAATAGGAATTGCCAGAGTTGCTAACGATCGTCCTCAAACGTAATTACGCTTGCCTCTATGGGGCGAATAAGAGTAAACCTTCTTTCCTCTTCTCAGATGTATAGACTCTTGCCTATAATGATACACAACAATAACATAACTTCTTGACCACCTGTGTTTATATATAAGTTCATTGCCCCTTCTCGTATCAATTTGACTTTCTTATATCGTTAAATTTTAATTTTATTTCAGTTGACACTGAGACAGTGTAATGAAATGTCTTCCTTTTTAAATTCTAACTCTATTTTTAATTATTTAATGTGGAACATGTGTTGTATTTTATTTATTTATTTATCTACTTATTGTTTTTTATTTCTTGACAAATTAAAACGTGACTCTATGTTTTAATGAATTAGGTATGATAATATTATTGTCATTACTTTTATAAAAATAGTGCTTTAGATCTTTATAAATATTGAAGTGTTTTTCTTTTAATAAATTCAGCCTGATGAGGTTGGCAAACCTTAGCCAACGAAACGTCGCTATACTGACATACACATTGGATTTTTTATTCAATTTCCACCTTCCCATGATCATTTATTCAACAACTATATCGAATAAGAGTACGTTACACGACTTTTGAAAAAACCGTCTTGTTTTTCTCTCTCCTATAACAGAGGCATAAGTTTGTCTCACTCTACATTTTCTTACTTTTCTAAAAAAAGATGCCTTCTATGACAGGCAATATAACCTCAATTTTTTAGTCTATACTTTACGATACTGTGACTTGCAAAACCGTTTTTTTCCTATGACACAAATTCCTCGTTTACCTAGTTTAATTAGTAGCTTTTCACAATAACACAAAAATATTTATTTATTTAGCCCATTTTTTGTAAAACAAATGTGGCTTTTCTCGAAATCAAAAATTAGGCGCTATTGCTATGGTGATACTATCTGAGATTATAGCTTAACATATAATGATCCCCATTCTAATTCGTGGAAATTTGCGCTCTTATTTAAAATGCCTTATATGCTAAAAAATTTATAAGACATTTTAAATAAGAGCGCAAATTTTCACCCGGTAAAAAGAGGTTGTTTAAAATAGATTAAAATATATACAAATATGGTTAAATTCTGAATCATTTCAATGTCAAACTTATGTCATTTTTGAACTTCCATGTTTTAATTCCTTTAGAGATAATTCATCTTAAATATTGCAGACACTTTAATTCATTTTAATGAAAAGGTAATAAAATGCATTTAAATGACTGCATAATGGTCAAAATTCAATATGCTTTTAATGCCAAACCAATGTCATTTTTTAAATTTTGTGTAAACATTTTAATGTATTTTAATCAACCTCTTCTTACCGGGCACCCATTACAACAAAGGCACAAGGCATGAGCACTTGTGTTTAGTAAGGGTTCCTCGCAACTATGAAAAGTTGAAACTAATTTTTAATTAAAAGAAATTTTGATTACTTATTGTTTTAATCAAATAAAATGCATAAATAAATAAAACAATAACTTTTCTACTACTATAGCATCAACAAAACATCGAAAATTTGCTTATGAGGATACAATCAGGGAAGAAACAAGTGATCCGGATTTGCAGTTTTCTTTACCCGACGAATCAACAACTTCGCTACATATCGATTCATCAACACAGTCTTCATCAGTACATTCCTTTCCTTCGATGGATGTTAATCCAGGAATACCGAGTCCTGTGCCTTCCGCCGGATCATCTACGTCACAATATAAACATTTCCGTTCTTCTTTACCTCATGAATCAACAACTTCGCTACATATCGAGTCATCAACACAGTCTTCATCAGTACATTCCTTTCCTTCGATGGATGTTAATCCATCAATACCGAGTCATGTGGCTTCCGCCGGATCATCTACGCCGCAATATAAACATTTTCGTTCTTTTTTATCTGACGAATCAACCACTTCGTACATATCGAGTCATCAACACAGTCTTCATCAGCGAATTCCTTTTCTTCCATAGATGTTAATCTAGCAATACAGAGTCCTGTGCCTTCCGCCGGATCATCTACGTCACAATATATTTATTTCCGTCAATTGACATCAAAATTATCATCAGTTTTTGTAGAAGTGCCATCAGAACGCCGATTTTCTCGAATACCCAACAAGTCTTTATTCACTTTTCTAACAACTCCTACAAAATTAACTTCTGTAAGTTTAAAACCATTTAAGAATCAATCTTAAGATTGATAACCAACAACAATTTCTCAATCTAGAGCTCCAAAATCACTTGAAATCGAGAAACCTCATATTTTCATTTTTCTATTACTCATGTCCCATCACAAATTGGCGATCTTATTGATAACCCATTGCCCGTATCAATTTCTAAACCCTAAGCTCCAATATTGCGTTATCTCGCAGAACCTCATGTTTTTTACAGAGGTATTATCGAAAACCCATCATAGGATGACGATACTATTGAAAACCTAATGCATGAACAGAACTTTCAATCTTCAGAAATTTCATTTCCTCAATCCATAACTTCAAAATCACTTAAAATTGCAGAACCACTTGTTTATCGTCAACCTCTTTGATAATGTCTTATCACAGAATGACAATACTAACGATATACCATTACATGAAATAAACTCCTGAATTATAACCGAATCATCTCGGCAGAAAAAAAACTATTTCACCTCCAAAAAAACGACCTCAAAAACAATTTAATAAAAATTCACGGAAAAAGGGAACTAATGTTCCGAGTTTTGATAAGTTCGCCGAAAAAAGGGAGAGAATTGCTAAATTTGATAAAGTCCAAGAAGAAGTTATATCTTTTTGTCAAGATGCTAGAAAAATGAATGAACACGTAACAACTCTTACAAAACTAAAAATTTTAGAACCAGAACAACGTTTAAAGCAAAGTTGCAGTCACATTAATTTAAATTTTACAATTAAAATATCTCTAGAAGTGGATTTTATAATTTTTTATTAAAATTATTGAAAATTATTGATTTAGAAAACAATTTTACTTATTAAAAATCGGGAAAATAATGAAATTAAAATCACTCAAATAATTTTGTAGAAGTTACATAGTAACATTTCTGATAAATTCAAAATTTCTAGAAGTAAAAGATTACAGACCTAGAAATAGTAATTTTTAAGTATTTCATTAAAATCTTTGAAAATCAAGTTTTCAAACATTTTGCTTTATAAAAGAAGATTAACATGTCTTTCATCAAATTATTAAATTGCACCAGCTTCTGACATAAAATAGTTCATTAAAACTTCTCGTTGGTGAATTGCGTTATCAAGAAATTGATCTTCCTGAACTTCTTCTTTTTGTGTAATTCTCTGTCACCTATGCTAAGGAAATATTTAATTATTGTTATTATAAATAGACAGATTTATGTAATCAAAATCATTCTAATTAATATTCTTAGTTTACTATATTAGAAATTTAATTTATTTTATCTGCTGTTTTGGGAAATTTTGTGTGGCCTTAAAACTTTTTTGGTTAAAAATTTGCTTAGTTTCGGAATTTCAAAGAAATTTAGAAAATAAGCAATTCCCGAAAATTTCAGAAATTAATTAAATTTTACAACTTTTTTTAAACTTTTACACAGTTTAACTTCTAACATTTTTGTAAAATGTAATTAATTTCAAAAAATTTCCCTGAATTGCCCATTATAATGTTTACAGAGAATGAAATTAGAATATTCAAGCTTAGATTTTATTTATTTATTTATTTATATATATTGTAACGTTGATTTTAAATAATCACGTTATAAAAACCGAATTAAGTTCTCGCCGAAACTCATTCAATCTATTCTTAAATAACACTGGCACACAAAAAAAAATGATGCTCTGAGCTTTTGATCAGACTATGACTACTTTGTGTTTTTGGGGTCGCTGAAACCGAATCTGAAGTTCATTTAACCCCATCACGTCAGGGTTTTGAGATAACCTCAAAAAACTCAAAATTTGACACAAAATTTTTTTAATCATCCAAAATTTTTATTTTTAAGTCTTACTATCACTACTGTATGTTTGTGCGGTCGCTGAAACCGAAACTGAAGTTCATTTAACCCCATCACGTCAGGGTTTGGAGATAACCCCCGAAAAACTCAAAATTTGACCCTAAATTTTTTTTAACCAGAAAAATATTTATTTTCATGTCTTACTATCACTACTTTATGTTTTTGGGGTTGCTGAACCCGAATCAAAAGTCCATTTAACTCCATTACGTGAGGGTTTTGAGATAACCCCCGAAAAAACTCAAAATTTGACCCTAAAAGTTTTTAAACAACAAAAATTTTTATTTTCATGTCTTACTATCACTCATCTATTATTTTGGTGAAACCGAATCAGAAGTTCATGTAACTCTATCACGTCAGGGTTTGGAGATAACCCCGAAAAAACTCAAAATTTGACCCTAAAATTTTTTTAACCAGAAAAATATTTATTTTCATGTTCTATTACTACTTTATGTTTTTGGGGTTGCTGAACCCGAATCTAAAGTTCATTTAACCCCATCACGTCAGAGTTTTGAGATAACCTCAAAAAACTCAAAATTTGTTTAAAAAAGTTCTTCATAAAACTTTTTTTGTGTCAAATTTTAAGTTTTTTTTAAGTCATCTGAAAACCTTGGTGTGATGGGGTTAAATGAACTTTAGATTCGGGTTCAGCAACCCCAAAAACATAAAGTAGTGATAGTAAGACATGAAAATAAATAATTTTCTGGTTTAAAATGTTTTAGGGTCAAATTTTGAGTTTTTCGGGGGTTATCTCTAAACCCTGACGTGCTGGGGTTAAATGAACGTCAGATTCGGTTTCAGCGACCCTAAAAACATAAAGTAGTTATAGTAAGACTCTTTGAATTATATAGAATCGAGATGACACAGAAATGTTGAGTTGTACAGAAATATATTGTTTATCTCAAGAGAATTCCACACGTTATGGTTGATTTTAAAACATCATGTTATTTATTCTTATTTAATTATCAACCGACCGAAAATGTGTCAACAATTTATACTAATCGGCACAAATCTACTGTCAACTGGCAACCACCTGTCATAGATGTTAGGCCTGTTATCATGCTGCTGGGGCGAACCCATGGTGCGCATGAACTATGTATGGGACCGAAGCAGGATGCCAATTTACCTAATTTCGACAGTTCGTGCCTGGCTGCCGATTGAAAGATACGGTGATACCGCGGTTGGTGGTTTCAGCAATTTAAAGTAATTACCAAAAACAATGGATTTCCGTGCCCGCCTGGAACGAATTAGAGGTTAGTGCTCAGGACTCATCTCCTCGTTATCTTGGGAATATCACCGGTGTACGGTGTGACCGAGAAATAACCTCAAGACCAAGGACCGCATGGCAAGCCGATACGACGCCGCCATTTACGGTTGTCGATTACATAGACCGGCGTGTGGAAGTTCTCATTCTTTGATAAATAGAATTAAAGTGTGGAAAAATAAAGTTACATTATTTTAATTAATTAATTAAATTCTCTCTAGTCAAATTTGTTAATTGAGTGTAAATTCATTGTGTCTGTCTCTCTCTCTCTCCTGTGTGCGGTACTCACGCCTGATAGAATCTCGTCACTTAAAGTTAACTTGGATTTGAATAAAATAGTGAGCTCGGTTTTGAGCTAGTCCGGCAAAGTTCCTGTTTTGTTTCTGCTATCGTGATCCGGGTAGTTCACCTACCTGGCGCCGGGGAAGTTCCTTAAAACGGGTCATCGATGGTGTATTATAAATTCGGAGTGTGGAGTTTATAATTCGGTAATCGGGAAACCAATAGTTGCCATTTTTGTAACGATTAATGGGTAAAACCCGTAAGTAAAAGTAAATATCGTTACAACAGTGGCGCCCAACTAAAGGGCCGTGACAGGCGAGAGAGACGATAGAGGAATATTCAGTGTAATCGTTTAGTGAGAGAACTGAATGAGAGCCTTCACTGCTGGTGAGTAATTGAATTTTCTTTTCTTTTCAAATTTATTTCATTCTTTGTCGACCTGACAGGTACTATTTATTTTTCTTCTGGGGAAAATTTAAAAATTTATTTTTATAATAATTTTGTAGTTGATGCTTTGAAAATTGTGTTTTTTTTGTTGTATATTTTTTTCAGCATGAAAGAAGATTTTTTTTTGTACCTGCAGTGTCCCCTACCACCCTCGAGAAAAGTAGAAATTTTTTTTTTGGTTATTAAAAATTGAAAAAAAAGTAAATTGAAAAATTTCCAAAATTAATTTTAAATTCAATTGAAGTTTGATTAGGTTTCTCGATAACTGAAGTGAAGAAATTATTTTGAAAATAGATTAATAGGATAGAAAAGAATTTTCACTCTCTTTTAACAGGCACGAACCCAAGTAAAAGATAAATAATAACTTCTCAAATTATTTTCCCTTTTTAGACATTTGTAATAAAGGAGAGAATTACCAGAAATTTTTGGAAATTTAAGGAAACGTAAGAAATTTTCAAAAACAGTTAGAGAAAAGATAATTAGGTAATTATAGCTAATTCCGATTTAAAAAATGTTTGTTGACAATTTAGTGAATTGAAAGAGAAAATATTTCTCAAGTGACAGTAACTAAATTTAGAGTCAGGAAAGTTACCCAATTTCGGTTGAAATTTACCGGTAACTTATGTAATTTTGTAATATTTCGTGTAAAGTTGAAAAATTAATTTATTGAAAGAGGAAATATTCCTCGACAGACCCTAATTAAATTTTTCAAGTAGGTAATTTACCCGACACTTTGGGAAATTTTATCGGTAATTTATGAAATTTAGGAAATTAACCTATAATTAATTCCCAAAAATAGGAAAATTTACAATAAAACAGAAAACAATCGGAAACCGAATAGTAAATAGCGGTAATTTCCGAGAACTTTGGGAAATTTATCGGTAAATTAGGAAATTTAAGAAATGAACCGATAAATGACTCGGAAAAGTAGAAAAATTTGTCGAAAAATCAGAAATCAATCGGAAGAAGTGTAGGAAAGAGCGGTAATTTTCGAAAATTTTTGGAAATTTTAGGAAATCTTGGAAATTTTTAATTTTTTTTGGTTTGTGGAATTCAAGAGAAAGTATTTAAAAGAAAAATTAAATTTTGAAAATTTTCAATAAAGAAAACAATTTTTATTCTAATAATTTTAGGAAAATCTGGAAAGTTTTAGAGAATTTTGAAATTTTTTTTTTTGAATTCTAAGAGAAAATAATAGAAGAAAAAAATAAAATTTAGATAATTTTCAATAAATTAAAAAAATAAAATTTTTTTTTCTTCTCTCCTTTTTTGGGAAAAATTTTTTTCCTTTCATGAATTATTAGTCGACTTTGAAAATTTTCCAATAAAGAATAAAATTTAAATTAGTTTCTTTTAACGAGACTTTCTTTTGGATAGTTAAAATAAAGCGATTCAAAATGTCAGACAAGCAAGTAGATTTGAATGACAAAACGGACATGGAGAACGCGTACGCGCTTTCGAAGAAATGAAGCGACAATTAGAAATAAACGGTTGTAGTAGTCTCGGTAGTTTCGACACAGTTCAATCGAGATTAGAAAGACTAATTGCACGCATGCAGGGCAAATCGGAAGTACCGTGGTACGACAGCGACATTGCGTATCCGAAACCCGGTAACGATATACAAACGTCTACTCCAAACACACCAGGCTCAGCCAGGAATTTTAATTTACCCTAAAGTCCGGTTGTAATCCCAACAGAAAATAATTTTTCGAACAACTCAAATGGAATTAGTAGAGTTTTCCAACCAGAAAATTTCCATACCAGTTTTCCCCCACCCGACCCAACGTACTTACACGTAAACACTGATCGGAGGGACAGGGTAACAATAGATCCCCGATTAGAATTTTCTGACAAATCGGAAATCCAAGAATTGCGTGAGTCTATTTCACTCATGCAGAAGCAAATAGAAACGCTGACGACACTGGTACAGAAACAGACAGAAAGACCAATGACAGTGACAAGTACATGTCCCACGTGCCACACGACAACGACTGTCTCAGGACAATCTGTAACATGGTGCCAGTCATCAAACAGCAGACCAACTGACACATACGGTTTACCGAACATGAGTACAGGAAATTACGGTATTCAGACAAACGTGTCAGCGCCACCTACGATTCCGATAATAAACTTAGACAATAAGAATTCACAGTTTCAGGGCCTAAGTTGCAGAAGAAATGAAGGTCGAGTACCCCCTCTACATCCAACAGATACCGATTTGAGTTACGCGCGCGGTCAAGCAGACCTCAGGGATCGACAAGGAGCTTGGGGTTACCAAACGACACTAGACCGGTATCCCCAGGAACCGTTTGGACACCCGACAGTTGAGTCCAATCGGTTATTTCCTCATAGTCAAAATTACCCGGTAAACAGTACATTCCCGCAAGCAAACCCAACAGTACCTACGGCTACGAGACCGACAACCAGTCGATATGATCAAAATAGGCAGTCAATACAATATGGAGAAAGAAACAACACAGAAAACCGTACCACGTTTCAAAATCCATATTTCGGCAACGGACAAACGGGATTTATCCCAGACCCAAATATACAATGGGAACCAGCCTCTAGATTTTCCCAAATGTCAAACGCTCAATTCAGACCACCGAGAGATGTCGCGAGAATCGTTCGTAGTTGGAACATTAGTTTTAATGGACAGAAAAACGCTAGTGTAGACAATTTCTTGTGGCGAGTTGAGGAAGGTAGGGCCGTGTCTTTTCTATCAGACGAAGAACTTCTCGTAGCAATACCTTTTCTTTTGACGGACATAGCAGCTCACTGGTACCGTCAAAACCGACAATGCTTATTTTCGTGGGAAGATTGTAAGCGCCAATTCAGAAACCGTTTCGGAGACGTTAGGTTCCAAGATCGGCTCGAAGAACAAATAATTTCGCGAAAACAAGGTCCTGGAGAACCAGCAACCGATTTTTTGACCTGCATGTATGGTTTATACCAGTTGTCAATGAGACCAATAGACATGACAACTCAAATGGATCGGGTTTACGCGAATTTAAGAGCAGAGTATCGAAGAGCAATTAGACGCCACGAATTTTTCGACTATAACGGTTT
Organism: Leptopilina myrica (nomen nudum); assembly: GCA_032872475.1. Classification (NCBI taxonomy): domain Eukaryota; kingdom Metazoa; phylum Arthropoda; class Insecta; order Hymenoptera; family Figitidae; genus Leptopilina; species Leptopilina myrica (nomen nudum). Next base: position 11,316,577 of record CM065462.1, on the reverse strand, counting down.
GACCGAGTTAACAAACGAATACGAAAGAGCAATAATGACAAATCACGACGACGTACTCCCACCCGCACCGGAGAAATCGCTAATTCCGGAATACGCGTTTAAAGGAGCGGAGAAGAGTACTATCGACGCGAACAAAGTTGCAGCTATCGATTTAAGACCGGATCAAATCGAAAAATCGTGCGGAACAGACGAACCGAAAACAGTCGGTGAAAATACGAGCAAAGTTTGGCCCAAGACAATAGACGCGTTAGTAGCAGCTTTGGTAGGTAGTAAATTGCAATACCTATCAAACAGTCAGAATAACGCGGGTAAACAAAACGGCGGAAGTGCTAAGTGGAACAAGAAAAAGAACTTGTCGTTATCGAAAAGGTCGGAGAGTAACAAAGACACATCGAACTCTCCAACCGACAAAGAGAATAATTCTAAACTGAGCGAAATAGTTTGTTGGAATTGCAAGAAAACCGGTCACTTCCAAACAGGTTGCGCTTTACCACGTCGTAGTAACTACTGCAGGCGATGTGGTAAAGACGGTGTTACCACCAAAACCTGCGAAGGGTGTCCGGGAAACCTGAAGAAGGAGGAGAAGTAAAGTTCAACTCCTCCTCCTCCTCAGAAACTGACCAGACCTCAACAACAGTAATAGTAAAAGCCGCGGAAAAATCCGTACCCGTACTCATAGTAAACCGGAAATCCGCGGGGATCGTTAACAAGAAGTCGAAAAACCAGAAAGCCACCCGAAAATTTGAGGCCAACCAAACTGTCTTGTTGAACGATCGCGTTGAGGCAGTTAATGGTGCATGTCCATGGGAGAAAAACCAAGCGATCATGTCACTTCTGAAATCGGACATTGAACCGAATTCAATATCCGAAGAAAAACCGCTGCGATTAGAAATTAGGGAACCGCAAGCGGAGGACAAAGGTTTTAGTTTGAGGGTATTTACGAGTATACGAATAGGTAATACCCCTAACGTACAAGCCTTAATAGATAATGGTGCATCGCGCACAGTATTGGGAGATATCGGTTTAGCAATTGCCGACAAGTACAAAGCGGAATTGCAACCGGCAACCGAAAAAGCAGTCGTAACAGCCGACGGTACGGTTCGTCCAGTAAAAGCAGTCTGCTATCTCCCAATAGAGGTCGATCGGGTATCCCGCATGATGAAGATGCTGATCGTTCCAGGAATGGGTGAACAGGTATTCCTGGGAGTGGACTTTATTCACACCTTTGGCGTGATACTTGATGGTAGTCAAAGAAAATGGTACATGGCCGACTACCCAGACACGGTACACCATTATACGGAAGAGGGTATAGAAGCAATTAAAGTCACAGAGGAAAACACCCCACTAGAAGTAAATCAAGTAAACGGGTTAAGAGTAATCTCTGCCGAAGAGAGAAATGACTTAGAACAATATATTTCTTCTATACTCAGATTAGTACCAGATAACTTACCCGCAACAGACCGCGCAGAATATGTTATCGACGTAGAGAACCAGCCAGCTATCAAGCAACGGTATTACAGGGTATCGCCGAAAGTATTGAAAGCAATGCACGACGACGCGTTAAGAATGTTAGCTGAGGGAATTATAGAACCGTCGAAAAGTGGTTGGTAGAGTCCGGTAGTTATGGTCCGAAAAGCGAACGGAACGTACCGATTATGCATAGACTTCCGTAAGCTTAATCGGATAGCCAAAACTGACGCGTATCCACTGCCGAAGATGGACATGATACTGGAAAAGCTCAGAAAAGCCAAGTATATTACGACCTTAGATCTAAAATGGGGTTATCATCAGATTCTCCTTTCGGAAAAGAGTAAAGAATATACTGCTTTTACAGTTCCAGGTCTTGGACTTTTTCAGTTCACTCGTATGCCATTTGGGTTGTCAGGTGCTCCAGCGACCTTTCAGAGAATGATCGATTCTCTGATCGGACCCGAAATGGAACCATACGTATACGCGTATCTAGATGACATAGTAATAGTAACAGAGTCTCTAGAAGAACATAAAGCATGGCTCAAAATAGTAATAGACCGGTTACAAGCGGCAGGTTTTACAATCAATCCTGAGAAAATAAGTTTGGAGTCACATCTGCAAAGTATTTAGGATTCGTTGTAAACCACGAGGGTCTACAAGTAGACCCAGAGAAAGTAGAACCCATCCGCGCGTATCCAGAGCCAAAAACGGTTAAACAGTTAAGACGATTCTTAGGAATGGCATCATGGTATAGACATTTTATTCCCCAACTAGCTACTTTAGCAGAACCGCTAAATAAACTGTTGAGGACAAACGTCTCCTGGGAATGGGATGAAAACCAACAAATTGCGTTCGACCGAATTAAAGAACAACTCGTGACAGCCCCAACTCTAACGTATCCTGATTTTACGTTACCGTTCGAACTACACACCGACGCAAGCGATTTCGGTATTGGTGTAGTTCTTACTCAAGTACAAGAAGGAAAAAATCGAGCAATAGCTTACGCGAGCAGAACGTTAACATCAGCCGAACGGAAATACTCGGTCACCGAAAAAGAATGCCTCGCGGTAATTTGGGCTGTAAAGAAATTCTGCCATTATCTCGAAGGATTTCACTTCACGGTCATTACCGATCATAGTTCACTACGCTGGCTTCACAACTTGCATAATCCGACTGGACGGTTGGCCCGGTGGGCGTTAGATCTCCTAGAATACGATTTCGATGTAGTGTATCGTAAAGGTTCAGAACACTTGGTTCCTGATGCACTATCGAGAATATATGAAGAGGAGATGGCGCTACCGATAGCCGCTATGGAGCCGGTGGAAGATGCATGGTATTGCCAGCGTGTTAAGGAAGTGAATGAAACTCCGAGGAAATTCCACGGATGGAAGGTAACCGACGGTAAACTTTACCGTTACCGCCCAAACCCGCTAATCGATTCGGTAATCGACGACCTCGACGCGTGGAAATTAGTAATTCCTAAAGAACAGAGTAAAGAAGTCTTTAACGAGACACATCGCGAACCCCAAGCAGGTCACCTTGGGATAGAAAAAACGTACAAACGAGTTTCTATACAGTATTACTGGCCAGGTATGTACCGCGATATCAAAGAATGGGTAGGAACATGCGACATTTGTCAGAAAATCAAACCCGATCAAAGACCCGCGGCAGGACTCATGGGAAAACGAGTGATACAAACACCGTGGTCAGTAGTCGCGACAGATGTTATGGGCCCATGGCCTAAAAGCTCGCTTGGATTCCAATATTTAGTCATTTTCGAAGACTTGTACACACGTTGGATAGAATTAGCTCCAATGCGCAAAGCAAACGCAGAATCGATTATTAAAGCTTTCGAAGATATGATTCTTAATCGATGGGGAGCGCCCCAAGTACTAGTTTCGGATAACGGCACAGAATACGTAAATCAAGCGTTCGAAGGATTAACGGAAGCGTATGGCATCAAACACGCGTTCACCCCAGTATACCACCCGCAATCCGACCCGGTAGAACGGGTAAACCGAGTAATAAAGACAATGATTTCAGCGTACGTTTCCAAAAATCACAGCAAGTGGGACGTATACCTAAAAGACCTTAGATTTGCGTATAATACCGCAGTTCACGGTAGTACTGGTGTCAGCCCCGCATTTCTAAACACGGGAAGGGAACCGAGGCCGTACAGTAATCTACGGTACAGAACGGAAGAACCAACAGAATTCGAAGCAACAAACGAAGACGAATGGTTAAAGCGAATAGAGAAACTTAAGGAATTACAAGACTTAGTGACACTACAAATGGACAGCGCGTTTAATAGACAAAAAGCTCAATATGACAAAAGGCGTCGAAACGTAATATTTCAAGTAGGGGATAAAGTCATGTGCAAGAAACAAGTAACTTCATCCGCTAGTAAGAAAATCACACGAGCGTTCGGTGGTAAAAATCAGGGACCGTTTACAGTAATACGAATTTTAGGACCTTCCGTATACGAAATCGCAACAAATGAAGGTAGATCACTAGGTAGGTTCCCTATAAAACTCTTGGTCCCCTACAGAGAACCTAGGGATGGGGGAGAAAGAGATAACCCATAAAAGGAATCTCTTGAAGATAGAACTCGCATTTGTAAATAATTAACATAGAATAGTCGTCTTAGTTTAGATTTAGATAGGAAACTGAGTAACAACAACAATAAAAAAGATATTAATTTTCGTTGTTGTACATATTTTAAAGGATTAGATTTAGTTTTTTTGTAAATTCTTGAAAACTTTTGTTTCTATTAATTGGGTTGTCTAATCTGTAATTTTACCAGACAGATGCAACCTCAGAAATTATAAAGAGAGAGATAATAACACTCACAGGGAACAATGTTGTCTTTTTTCTGTTTAAAGAATTGAAGATTTTTTTTTGTTTATTGATGACAATATTAACCTATTGACCCACTTTAGTATTCGAGAAACCTATTAAATAGACACTCAGAAGAAGAATCCGAGCATCACGGTAGCTAACAGTTCAAAGAAAGAAAAACAAATGGTAGGCAGGAAGGACACTGCACGTAATAAGGTAATAGATTTAATACAATCTTAATTTCCAAAGCATTACGTACCCTGTCAGATCGACAAAGATTTAAGGGTTATTAAGGGTTTGTCAATAATAATTCCACACGTTATGGTTGATTATAAAACATCATGTTATTTATTGTTATTTAATTATCAACCGACCGAAAATGTGTCAACAATTTATACTAATCTTCACAAATCTACTGTCAACTGGCAACCACCTGTCATAGATGTTGGGCCTGTTATCATGCTGCTGGGGCGAACCCATGGTGCGCATGACCTATATACGGGACCGAAGCAGGATGCTAAATTACCTAATTTCGACAGTTCGTGCCTGGCTGCCGATTGAATTATACGGTGTCACCGCGGTTGGTAGTTTACGTAAACCAAAGTTGTAAAAAAATGAATTTCCGTGCCCGTCTGGAACGGATCAGAGGTTAGTGCTCAGGACTCATCTCCTCGTTATCTTGGGAATATCACCGGTGTACGGTGTGACCGAGAAATAACCTCAAAACCAAGGACCGCATGGCAAGCCGATACGACGCCGCCATTTTCGGTTGTCGATTACATAGACCGGCGTGTGGAAGTTCTCATTCTTTGATAAATTGAATTAAAGTGTGGAAAAATAAAGTTACATTATTTTAATTAATTAATTAAATTCTCTCTAGTCAAATTTGTTAATTGAGTGTAAATTCATTGTGTCTGTCTCTCTCTCTCTCCTGTGTGCGGTACTCACGCCTGATAGAATCTCGTCACTTAAAGTTAACTTGGATTTGAATAAAATAGTGAGCTCGGTTTTGAGCTAGTCCGGCAAAGTTCCTGTTTTGTTTCTGCTATCGTGATCCGGGTAGTTCACCTACCTGGCGCCGGGGAAGTTCCTTAAAACGGGTCATCGATGGTGTATTATAAATTCGGAGTGTGGAGTTTATAATTCGGTAATCGGGAAACCAATAGTTGCCATTTTTGTAACGATTAATGGGTAAAACCCGTAAGTAAAAGTAAATATCGTTACAATATATAAACGGGCAATGTTTTGGCAAAGCCCAATCGTACATAGTACTAGTTATAACAAAAAAGAAGATTTTACATAAAGTGGCTGCTAACAGCATTGTTGTTAAGGTCGTATATTTGACCACGCAAATCTCTAATAAACGTACTTAACGGAAGGCCAAAAAAATTTATACATTCATGATATTTGTTCGCCTCACGACTTAATTTTTGTATAACTGAATTATCTAAATAGTTAGTCCTGACCAATTGTAATTTGAACAATGGTGCATTTCTTGGTGAGCGCAGAGGTACATAGAAGTTGAAAAAACTCAAAAGCTCAGGACATTGAACTATACCATTAATAATTTTAAACAAAAAAAGAAGATCAGAAAAAAGTAATCTCTTAGAGATTAACGGGATATTATAGTGTTCTCTGAGATTAGTACAGTCATGGCTATGAAAGTCGCAAGGTACACCAGACTGCCTCGCTAAAAAACGTAAAAATCTATTTTGAATTCTTTCAATTGCTATCATGAGGTACTCCTGACAAGGCCACCATATAATTCAAGCAAATTCAATTATTGGTCTAACCAATGTAAAAAACAGAGTTTTTAAAGCAATTAAACTTTTAAAATGACATGCATTTCTAATGACAAATCCCAGAACTCTATTTGCTTTATTTATTGTATTAATAACATGTTCGGTATATGAGAAAAAACGATCGATTGTCACCCCAAGGTCACGCACCTGATGAACTCTAGAAAGTTCTTCACTGCCAATACAATATGTGTAATCGGGATCGTCCATGGATCTGGAAAAAGATATCAAGCTACACTTTTTAGTATTAAAAAGTAATTTATTTCTGATTGACCAATCGTGTAGCCGCTCGAGATCAGATTGTAGATCCAAACGATCCTGACTGCAAGATATAACTTTAAATACCTTTAAATCGTCTGCAAATAAAAGGAATGAGGAGAATTTAAATACACTTTTAATGTCGTTAATGAAAAGAGTAAAAAACAGTGGTCCAAGGTTTGAACCTTGAGGGACACCGGAGGTAGGCATAAAAACATCAGAAAAATCATAGTTAATACGCACTGATAGAGTTCTGTTAGATAAGTAATTTTTGATCCATAATATTAGGTTTTCCGAGAAACACAGAGATCTGAGCTTTGTCAATAGTATACCATGGTCGACCTTGTCAAAAGCTTTTGCGAAGTCAGTATAGATAGTGTCGACCAAAGAACCAGAGTCAAGTTTATTTAGAACGAAATTTGAAAAAACACTAAGATTAGTCAAAATAGATCTCCCTCTCGTAAATCCATGCTGCTCATCAATAATTAAGCATTGAAGCTGTTGATATAGATCATCATATATTAAACCTTCGAAAATTTTTGAGATAGTGCTTAATATGATAATCGGACGATAGTTAGTAACATTATTTTTGCTGCCATCTTTATGCACAGGGGTAACTAAACCTCTCTTCCATATGAATGGGAAAATTCCGCATGAAAGAGACCAATTAAATAGAATATATAAAGGCTCAGCAAATGAGGAGCAACATGACTTTAAGAGAGAGGGGGGGATTCCGTCAGGACCGGCACCCTTTTTAACATCTAGAGACTTCAATTTGCTTAAAATAGATTCTTTAGAAATGGGCGAGACGTTAATGATATTGTTACTTAGTAAATCTGTATCCTCAACCGTTATATTATTTTCAGTAGCTGTATAAACAGAAGAAAAATAATCTTTAAAACAGTTCGCAGAGTCGACACTACCATTAACTGTAACAGATCCATAAGACACCTCATTAGGAATTCTAGTGTTATCTCGCATACCGTTAACGAATTTCCAAAAAAAAATTTAGGGTTTGTAACAATTGAACTCTCGACATGATTCATGTGTTTCCTATAACATAAAGTAGACTTTTTTTTACATCCGGCACGTAAGCGAGAAAAATTTGAATAATCACAAACTGACTGAGTGCGCTTGTACTTAATATGAGCTGCCTTTTTTGATGATACTAATTGTTTAAGATCTTTAGAAAACCATATTGGATAGGTAGATGACATAAATGTTTTAATAGGAACAAACAAATTGAAAGCGTTATAAATTATGTCATAAAATATAGCAACAGCGTCATTAAGATCAGTTACATTCAAAATAGTGCTCCAGTCAGTATTAAGAAGGAACATATGGAAATTAGCTAAATCAGCTCGTTTAAAATCATATTTACAATGTTGCTTTCCTATGCCATTATTAGTTCTAATTGAAGTATCATTAATAATAGAAAAAATGAAAGGAGGATGATAGGGATCCATAGGAAGGATAAGATCCGATGCCAATTCGAGTTTATAATCTAAGAAATTAATCAAAGTTAAGTCTAAAATGTAAAAACAATAATATTAAATGAAAACGACGGCAGAGTATTTCGAAGATTGATAAGTTTACTTCTTAGACCTCTCACGTTCTGATAGTAAATTGTGAGAGTGCGAGAACCGCCAGTATCATCACACTCCGGCAGAGAGGGGGACACATCTGATGAAACGTTAGTCTGAGGCACACTAGAGCTCAATGCGTTTGCGATGTGCGTGCGCTGGTCTCTGGGTCCCGACGTTGAGTGGGGGTCACTATAGTCGGAGCACCGCGGCGACAAACGATACGAGCACTGGGCTCCCCTCTCTGATGACGTCTTTCCAGCTCTTTCCTCAATTCCACCATCTCGTCCGATTGCATTTTTGTGAGATCCCGAGAAAGGCGCATGTTTTGTAGAAGAGAACGATATGTATCGTTCTTTTTCGCTGACAGAAATGCCGAGTGCAGTTCCTTCGCCTTGTCTGTAGAACCACAAATCACCTTGAGAGGTCTCGGGTGTTTCTGCGTCTGCACAAATTTGCCAATTCTGAATATTTTCAAATTAACCAAAAGTTCCGGGTTGGAAAAGTTTAGAAATAATTTAGAGACAGTTTCTAATGTATCGACAGATTCAACATTTTCAGAGAGACCAAAAAGGACTAAGTTGCAAGATCGCGAGAGACGGTCTTGGAACTCTGACATGCAATTTCCAATGATTGATCGCGCATTTAATTCCTCCAATTTACCTTCGATAGTAGCGATCCTATGTGAATGGTCAGCAGCGGTAGATGCAACCTCGTCCACTTTGAAAGTAATAGTATCGACTTTGTCTGACAAATCATTAACTTTAGAAGATAAATCACTCAAGTTTTTGTTAATTGCGAGATTGAGACCGTTAATTGCCTTGTTTACAATATAGTCAATACTTTGAAGAGTCAATGCAGTAGATGTATTCTGTTGAGATAGAGCGGGAGTGTCTGGAGCTGACTGAGACGATGTATTAGGCGACCGAGAACGACAACACTTAGCGAAAGCACCATTTAGGAGAGTTGTTGTTTTTTTTAACACAACCGGGGTGATACAGGGAGGCACACACTTCACAAAAAGTCGCATCCATCACTGTTTGTCTACATATTTGGCAGATTTTGACAGTAGATAACTTATCCTTCTCAGGCATAATGTACCGGTAAAAGTTAGCTTAGGAAGTGAAAAAGGCACAGAAAAAGACGAATAGTCCAAAAAAACTTATGTTAAATTAGTTAAAATAACAACTGTACACCAAATAATTGTCAGGTCAAATTCAATAAATTTTTTACACAAGATAAATTACTTAAAAGTTCAAAAAGTCACTGAGCTCGACAGAAACACGAGGCGACAGCAAGCAGCCAGGGCCGTATAAATAATCGGATAAAAAATCGGAGGTGACATGTTTTGAGATAGTTAATAAGTTTTCCAATTTTACTTTTTTCGATAAATTATATGTGACCTGGAATGTTAAAAAGGACCTTACGTCCAAAATAAAGTTTTCGAGAAAAAGTTCTTAAAGTTAACAAACCGATATTCATATTTCTGCATATTTAAATGGCTTGAAATTCGTTACTCGGGGGTTTTTGGGGTCGCTGATTACGAATCTGCTATCATAATTCCAAAATTCTAAATAGCAATGTTTAAAAATAATTCGAAAAAAGTATCACTTTTTGAAAACAGTCGAAAAAGTCATAATATCCAATTACAAAAAAATTATTTTCATTTCTTATAAAACCGAAGTTACTTATGAGTCAGAATTCCTGAAAGGAGCCACCCAAAACTATTTATTTTTTCTTTTCGTACTAATGTGGTTATTTTAATAGTCTTTTATATAAGAAATCATACTAAAAAAGGATTTTGCAAAAAAAAATTTTTTGTTAATGTTATTAACTATTGAAAATTTTGAACGTGTTTAATTGAAAAATGAATTTCTTAAAAACGTATTAATCGATTTTAATTTTTCAAGTAGCGTTTTATTTTTCTTGAAATGAAGTATAACTGACAATATTTTCAGATAAAAATATTTAATTTTAGGTAAAAATGCAATTGTTTATTTATAAACAATTAAAAATAAATAGTGTTCTGGATGATTTTTTAAGTTGAAAAAATTACTAAAATGTTCTTAATAAACCACTAAAGAATATCCGGTTGAAAAAAAAATGGCACGAATTTTTAAATTGCTTAATTTTAAGCATTTGTGCCGCGGTGCAGTGCGCGACTCTGGTCCTTATTGAGCGTTCGCACGCGTGTTAGGGTAAGTGTGGGTATTCCTGCGAGTGATACAATTATTGCGATTTTTACTAAATTATTATTTTCATTTTAGAATAAACACCTAATTTTTTCGAAATAATTACAAAAATTATTTTGAATTTTATTTGATGCAATAGCTAATAAAAATACACATTCTGTGAATTATTTCATTATTTATTTAAATTTGAAATATATTATGTCAGAATTCTATAAAATTAACAAAATAAAATAATAATAAATTAAATAGTTTAGCATTTATTCTCTCCGATAAATTACGAATTCTAATCAATCGATTAAAATCATAAAAACAGGCCTCGGATCGACTTTAAGACGCAAAAATAATAGTCGCTTATTTAGTAACAAAAAAAAGTTGTTTACTTTATTCAGTATTATCACAAACATTCTTTAAACTTTCTGAATATTAATTAGTAAAAATGTTTGATGATTTGACTTTTTGTGGGGCGCATGAAAAGACTCTAAACCAGATTTGTTAGAAATGTTATTTAATAGAATTTTATTACCTAGAATATCATTATAGTAGAATGTATAATTGTTAGAATGATAGCCTGACTGAAAGAAAAGTAGAAAGAATTTTAATTTAGTAGAATATTTATTCGTCCGAATTATAATCTGATAGAAAGTCAATTTGATCGAATTTCAATTTTCCATAAATCTAATTTCACCGAATATCATTTTATGCGAATCGTTTTTTCGTAGAATCGTAATTTTACAGAAGCGTAATTATATAGAATCTGAATATTGCCGAAAATCTTTTTGATAGAAATCTACTTTATCAGAATGTACATGTGTTCGAATACTAATTTACTAGAAATTCAACTTATCCGAATATCAATTTGATAAAATTCGCGACGAAATAATTCTATCAAATTGATATTCGGATAAGTTGAATTTCTAGTAAATTAATATTCGAACACATGTACATTCTGATAAAGTAGATTTCTATCAAAAAAAAAATTCGGCAATATTCAGATTGGCTTCATCCATAAATTACGTCACACGTTTTTAGCCCATTTTTGACACCCTTCCCCCCTTTGTCACACAACGTAACATCTGAAGGAACCCCCTCCCTCTAAATTACGCCACAATTCGTAAACCTCCCTTTAAAAAATTTTTCCAAAATGAATCACTGTCAATATATAATTTTACATAAATAAAGTGGATTACTTCCGAATAAGGGGGGCCTCCGATTTCAATAAAAATTGATGTACCAACGTATTTTGATGCGCTGATTACATAAATGATAATGAAAATTGGCGCAAATTTGATGGTCATGACGAAAACTATTAAAAAACCATAAAATTGTTGTTTTATGCGTATAATTCGTTGCATTTAATTAAGCATATTTTTTGTGTTTAAAAATATTTGTACATTTTTCTCTGCTTTTATATGGAGGAGAAGGGAGTCATTCACCTTCAGTTAAAATTTTTTTTTATCAAAATTTAATTGATTGGAGAGATAATTGTGTTATTTTTTGTTTTCTATTTAATTCTGAACAACCCAAGGTGGATGACTCCTTCCTCTCCCATAATTTTTTGTGTTTAAAAATATTTGTAAATTTTTTTTTCTGCTTTTATTTGGAGGAGGAAGGAGGCATCTACCTTTGATTTTTGAGAATATAAAAGCAGAGAAAAATTTACAAATATTTTTAAACACAAAAAATTACGATTAATCCAATCCAACCAGTTTATCGCAAAAAACCACAATTTTATGGTGTTTTTATGGTTTTTACCATGAAGATGATCTAGTCGCCAATTTTCACTATAATTTTCGTAATCAGGGCACAAAATTACGTAAGTATACCAACTTTCATTAATATCAGAGATATCCGCTTTTCGGAAATATATCCTTCGTTTTTTACGAATTATACGCAAAAAACTACAATTTTATGGTTTTCACAATGAAAATCAAATTTGCGCCAATTTTCATTATCATTTTCGTAATCAGCGCTCGGAAGTACACCCAATAAAGTTACTTATATAATTAGTACATTTTTTAATATTTTAAAAACAAGAAATATATAATTGACTTTCTATCAGATTATAATTCGGACGAATAAATATTCTACTAAATTAAAATTCTTTCTACTTTTCTTTCAGTCAGGCTATCATTCTAACAATTATACATTCTACTATCATGATATTCTAGGTAATAAAATTCTAATAAATAACATTTCTAACAAATCTGGTTTTGGGTCTCTTCATGCGCCCCACAAAAAGTCAAATCATCAAACTTTTTTACTAATTAATAATCAGAAATATTAAGGGCGAACGCTCAATAAGGACCAGAGTCGTGCACTGCACCGCGGCACAAATGCTTAAAATTAAGCAATTTAAAACTTCGTGCCATTTTTTTTAACAGGATATTTTTTAGTGGTTATAGCTATACCATTACTGGCGCACAGTTCCAACGGCTGTCGCTAGATGGCGCCACTGTCACATACCTGCGGTCGGTAGGTAGATTACTATCTTATCAGTTGTCGGTAAGGTAGGTATCCGTCGGTAAATTTACATCGGTCGGTAGGGCAGGGATCTGTTTTACCGACCGTTCGGATACTTGGACTACCCTTCGTGGGGGTCTTTAGACTTAATTTACAACAAAATGTTTTTTTCTTGGAGAATTTAAATTTTCGCGCCAAGTGTTAGTTCCCTCTGTCGGCAGAAAATTGAACTAACCTTGGTTGGTAATGTGTTACCACCAGCTGGGTTATTTTCTTGGTGCTGGCACAGGTTTTGATTGCCTTGGTGCTGGCACAGGCTTTGATTGTCTTGGTGCTGGCACAGGCTTTGGTTGCCTTGGTGCTGGTTTTTGTTAAGTTGGTGTTGGCATTGTTCTTGTATGCTAAGCTCACTAATGAATAATGAATAAATGGTTTCAAGTCTATCTTATTTATACCTTACTGACTGTACTGATTTATCATTACACGTGTAGGTATAATTTACATAGTGTCGGTAATGTGTTACCATCAGTCGGTGTTGCAGAGTTCTATATTATCAGTGGTTGGTAAAGTAGATCCCTAACATGATTTTTAACTCGATAGGTAAGGTGGGAAATTGTTTTACCGACCAAGTGGTTAATAGTTATGTGAAGTTCCCACCACAGCTATGCGTGCGCATCTTTTGTATGTGTGTATCGGCAAGTTTGGGTATATAAGATGGAGCTAAACAGAGGAGCGACATTCGTAGCAGAATCTTGAGCCAAGAGGATCTAGAACCAGCAATATACAACAACCAGAGTTTTCGAGGATGTTTCAGCGTTGCAGAGGGCACCTTCATTAAGGAAGATTTGCTTCACCGTCGAAAAAGACGTTGAGGAGAGGAGTGGACTCCTGCAAGGAAGTCGTGCAGCAGAGGGCAGCACTGTCGAATTCAAAATTTAGCTATATTAATTTTTTTTTAAAGTATGACTTTCTATTGAAACTTTTCGGTGGTATTTTGAGAAATTTAATGCTTACAGAATATTTTTTTAATGTAGAATGCCTGGTAAACGACGAAGAGCGGCGGATTTGGACAAAGAGGTGTCTATGAAGCTTAGGAGAATTAATTCGTTGCTGCTTAATGAATGTGCAATTCTTGTTCAATCGACTGAGGATGCTTCAACCTTACTCGAATTACTGAAAAACGATATCGACAGAACTCAATTTGTAAATAGATGGATGTCCATATGTGACTCGAATATTCAAACCATAAGGAGTGTACTGGATGACCTTTATTGCTCGTCGGATAAGCAGATATGTTTGAATCTAATTCAACAGTTTATTTGTCTTCGAGCCAAATTTGAAGTTTACTTGAAGCGAGGTACTGGAGTTGCTGAATCTGCAGTTCCAGCACTACAATTGGATGGATTAACGGATTGTGTGCGATATGCCAACTGTGAAAATGCCTTTAAATGTCGAATTCAAACGAGTATTATCGTCAATCTAGTCCACATAGATGTCAGTGCTTTTTTGGATGACGCGAGAATATTGTTTGCAGAATACATTACAAGTGTATTGGAGAAGCATGGTCCACTGAAAGTATACGCTGTTCTTGGTGCTAAATTCCGAAAAGTCGTCAACGATAAGGAAAAAGTTGAATCAAAGTATTTTAATGTGAAGAGTGAAATAACATTCCCGGCAACAAAATTAAGTGTTTGGTACTGCAAAAATGCCAAGGAGACAATTTTGAAGCAAGTGGAGGAGTTTGCAGAAAAGGAATCACAGTGGACATTGCATTCGATTACGAAATTGGAAATAAACGTAAACAAATATAATGCAGTACGTGTTGGATCCTACATTGATTTACCACATCAAATAAAAATTAAAAAAGCATGCATCAATGTTAAAAATACTAACAAAAAGTGTTTCATGTGGGCAGTATTATCAGCTTTATATCCAAGAAATAGAAATGCTGAGCGGGTTTCGAGTTACTACGAGTTTAACTTTAAACTTTAAACGTTTAACTTTAAACGACATTGTAAAATTCGAAAAAGCAAGGAGGAGGAGTGTAAAACGTTAAACGAGTGTAAAATCAACCTTCCGAAGCCTCGATTGAAGCTTTCGTGGATGCTACAATCTGTCACATTTGTGAAGGCCAATTTTCACTACAGCAGAAGAAAGTTCAAGATCACTACCATCTAACAGGTAAATACCGAGGCCCAGTGCATGAAAAATGTAATTTAAATTACCAAGACTCACGTGTAATACCTATTGTATTCCACAACCTGAGTGGGTATGATGCACGTTTCATAATTAAAGACATTTGCCTAGAATTGATAAACTATTGTATTTCGAAAGCGGTGTGAGAGGTGGAATAAGTCAATGTAGTAATCGATATGCGAGCGCAAATAATCCGTATATGGAAAATTTTAATGATAATAAGGAAACAAAGTATATAATGTACTACGGTTTACCTTTCTGCTCAGAACACTTAAATCCATCATCAGAGTCGAAACAAGCCAAGTTGTTGACAACGTTAGAACCAAAACGCAAATACATAATCCATTACAGAGTTTTAAAACAGGTTCTAAATAATGGTCTCGAGTTAGTAAAAATTCACAGAGTCTTGGAATTTAAACAATCAACGTGGCTTAAGCCGTATATTGATTTTAATACTGCTAGAAGAACGAATGCTAAAAACGAATTCGAAAAGAACCTGTTTAAACTTATGAATAATGCGGTTTACGGAAAAACGATGGATTGTACTTTAAGAAGTTCCTCTTCATAGAACCCTCCGCTGATTGGTTGGTCTTGATAATCCTTGAGCTTGTAAGTCACAGGTTTAGTGGATACAACTTTATCAATAGTAAATATTTCAGTTGTCCAATTTGGAGTATAACCTTTTTCAAAGATATTCTTGTATTTGCTGACTCGTATTTTATCATCCATTTTAAACTTTGGTTTTCTTCGTGGTATTTTTCATAACTTCAAAAATCGATCTTTTAATATGTCAACATCTTCTGGAGTAACATCTTTTGGCTTCATGCCAATTGTTCAATGTTTTGTATCATTGTAATTGGACATAAGAGTAGATAATATATCGAACCACTTATAATTTCCTCGTAAACTAAATTGCATCTACATTTTGCCTTTAAGTGTTCGATTAAATTAAAGCTTCAAATTCTGAGTTGTAGAATTCCTTTCCTTTATCAGAATGAAGATTCTTTGGAACACGTCCTTTACCAAATATAAATTTCATTACAGCAGTGACATCCTTTCCATTTTTACTTTTCACTGGAACAGCCCAACGTACTTGGAGAATATATCTATAACTGTGAGTAAATATTTGAACCCTTTATTCACTTTAGAATAGGGTAACATTTCTTCTAAATCTGCTTGCCAAGTGTCATCAATGTCACGCATTTCAACTCGACGTCGATGGTAATTTTTCCGAGCTGTGTATGAAGCTCAGTAACAACAGTTAACTTTTCATCGTCCATTTTTAAGACTTCTTAAACGAGTGTCCAGTTCACCAATAATTTCAGCGTTTCGATATGATAAATCTTGATTTATTCGTCTTTCAAGATTTTTAAATTTTTGTGTTAGAGAGTCTTCTAGAGTTTTTAACAATACTTGACTGTTGTCAGTATTCAATGTATTTTTATTTAATTGCTCTCTAAGACTTTTCGATTCACTTTCAACGGCTATTAAACGAGTATCTATTTCTGCAATTACTTCAACGTTACGGAATGATAAATCTTGATTTATTTTTTTTCAAGATTCTTTATATTTTCTGACAGAGAGTTTTCAAGAATTTTTAATAACAAGTTATTGTTATCAATTTCTGATCGTAATGCAGATGTAACTTGATAAAGTAGTCGCACTTCGTTTTCTACAATACGTTTAGCAAGTTGCAAATTGACTGCGTCGTCTTCTTCTTTAGCTTTTGCCATGTTCCAAATTCTTTTAGCTTCAACGTCGTAGTTTCCTTGTGAATTGATCTTAAATCCAATTCCAGGTGGTCCAGCTGGTCCTCGTTTTGATATTCCAATTCCTCCTCTATTAAGAGGATGTCCGAACACATCAATGCTCATTTTAAAACTGACATTAGATTAAAAAAATATCTTCCAATATATATGATTTCAGCTTCACGTAATTCTTCAATAATAGACATAATTTCATTATTATGACTTGGATTTCCCGCCGCACGAGATGCTGTGAGCAGTCTTAGACGATCGACTAATTCATTAGGATCATTCCAGTAATTATAATCAGTCTTGACATTTTTTCTTGACAACATTGATCGAGGCAGTGATGAACCAATAACTGCTTGATTCTCTTTAGGCGTTTCTTTAGAAGAAAACAAGTTAGAAATAATATTTAAATACTTATAACTTTTATTTTTGTGAATTGGCTCAGAAGAATTAATCTTTTTCTTATGTGCATTTGTCATTGTAAGTATTTCCTTAAAATTGTCTTCATCTTGTTGTTTCACATAGATAATATTTGGTTTGCTTTTAAACAAGAGTTCCAACAGACCAGTAGTTTGTATATAGCTTTTACCACCAATTTTAATAAATTGATTTTCAAAAGTGATTTCTGAATCTCCAATTTTAAATGATCCATCACTAGCTTTACGAACTCCATACACTGTATCTAAACATTGTCTTCTATTGTGATTCAATAAATAAATATATTTACTTATTAATTTATCATAATCATAGTTTTCTTTCTCTTCATCACCATGTTCATCGGGAGTTAAATATTTATCATTATACTCATCTTCTTTTTCAATTTTCATTTTTTCTACATTTTCACGTTTAATATCAGACATATTAACAATTTTTCCTAAAGGTTGAACTATTGGCTTGAATGTTTCATTTAGAGCGTTTTCAACATTTTCTTTTCCTATTTTAAACATACGATGCTTACGTCGAATTGCTTCACTAGCTTTAGCAATTTGACGTAAATATTCTTTTTGCTTATGATACATCTTGATATATCAAAGTCTTAACTTGAACTAAAGCAATTTCAACTATAGGCTTTATTTATAGTGAAACAAAACAATCAAATCCTTTTCTATATCTCCCCTCATTCAAATTACTATCCTTGTCAATAACAACAAATCCATACTTGTCCGAATTCCAACAAGATGAACATAACTCTCGAAATTGAGAAAATGTCATGTCCGTATTTACATGATCATCGTATACATGTTTTAAATTCTTTTCGTCTTGTCGAAAAAGCACCAACAAATTAACATTATCTCGCACTAAATGTTTAGGAATTCTAGCATAAGTCTGACATAGATAAAAACTGTCAACGCTTACATGTCTACCCATACAAAAGAAAGCCCTTATATTATCTTGCTTTTCACAAGCAACATCGTCAAATATAAAAATAGAGTTTGGTTTTGCATTTTGAGGGGATATTACTTCTTCATGTTCACTGAATGGCAAATATTCAACTCCATCAACTTCACTAACAACTTGCTCCAAGAATTTATACTTTGGTTGATGCAGCGATTTTGAGTAAAGATAAATATTATCAAATCTAAGATTATTTGGATCTAATATTAAAGATAAAAGAGCATTTGTTTTCCCACAATTTGATGGACCACAAAATATTTCACGAATACTGCTAGATAATAACCTACCATGACGTTTCACTTTCTGCTCATGTTGTTGAACAATCGAGTCCAGATTCACGACTGGCAGTTTAAAAGGCTGTTGATTGAAACGCATCATGATTTAAACTGACACGAAAGGTATAAATACAGTTCTTTTATATGCTTTGAGTCATTCTAATCTTATCTTTCACCGAGTAAGGTGTAATTATACATCGAAAAAGATCTCGAGGTACAGGTCTATTGAATAGTCTTATAAACAAATTACGATTCGAATTACATTTACCAGGTTATCAATATTGTGGACCAGGCACAAAGTTAGCAAAACGTTTAGCTCGACGTGATCCAGGTGTCAATCCTTTAGACGCAGCTTGTAAGGAACACGATATTGCATACTCGAAAAGTCGAGCAGACGTTGAAACAAGAAATGCTGCTGATAGGGTACTAGCTGATAAAGCTTGGCAACGTGTATTTGCTCCAGACGCAGGTTTTAGTGAGAGAACTGCAGCTTACGCAATAACCAACACAATGTAAGCAAAATCAAAATTAGGTATGGGACTCAGAAAAAAGAAGAAGAGGAAGGCAAATTTTAAGAAGCGAATAGCCTTAAGAAGAATTGTTGACGCTGCTAAAAAATCTATAATTCCTGGAAAGGATGTTAAATCTGCAATCAAGACTGCTATTGAAAATGCTCGAAAAGCTGTTAGAAGCGTTGGAGGTAAAGATAAATTTTTAACAACTCGGATTCTACCAGTGCCATCAAAAGTTGGTGGTCTGTTGCCGTTAATTGAAATTTTTGCTGGGCTTAGTGCACTTAGAGCACTTACTGGGGGAGCCGCTGGTGTAGCAAAGGCAGTTAATGATGCAAGTGCAGCAAAAGAGCAGTTAAAAGAAGCTCAAGAGAACGATAGAAGCAGTTGCACTTGGTAAAGGTCTTCATTTAAAACCCTACCGACAAGGGTTAGGACTTCATTTGAAACCATGTATTAATGGTAATGGTATTAAAAGAAGGTGTTGTAGAAAAAAAAGATTGTGAGACTACCACAACGAGCATTAACTGATGTTGATTTGTTAAAGTACGCTAAAGAATTAAAAATTCATTATTTTTAAAGAGTTTACATGCGAAATGCATTGCCAAAACGAGGACTTCATAAAAATGAATCAGCTATTATTAACCTTGATGATAGATATGGGCCAGGAACTCACTGGATTGCATATAAAATGTTTAAAAACAATGCAGTGTACATTGATAGTTTTGGAAATCTCCAACCACCATTAGAACTTTTGAATTATTTTGATAAAAATACTGTAATAAAGTATAACTATGAAAATTATCAGGATTATGACACTTTTTACTGTGGTCATTTATGTTTAAAATTTTTGTGTAAACAGTTTAACAGGACAGGCAGATAAAGTCTATATAAATGATTGTAAACTGATAACTTTAATCAGTATTAAAAAGACATCATCATGGATGAGTCACTTACTTTAGCTATATCTGGTAATTCATCTGTCTTGGAAGCTGAATATTTTCTACCAATTGAATTGTTACCTAATAAAAACTATATTCTTGGACTTGTCGAGCTTTTAACATTTAATTCAATTCCTAACGTTGATGAGGGGAAAAATAAATTTGATATTGGAAATCAAGTAATCACTATCCCACCTGGCAGTTATGAAATTGAAGATATTGAAAAATATATTCAAAATTCTGTTTCTAATGGAAGTGATGTTTTAAGTATAAAAGCAAATAATAATATTCTACGCAGTGAAATAAGAAGCAGTCTTATAGTAAGCTTTAAACAGAAAGATTTTATAGGAGAATTATTGGGGTTTGCACCACGACTACTATCACCTAATAAAACACATACCTCTGATACCATAAAGAGTTACATTTCTCAAACACCTAGTCAGATTATTTACGCTGAGAATGCGGGTTATATTAATTTTGATGATACCAGTAGAGTAACAAATGATGCAGGTTATTTTGATGTGAATATACCACTGAGCATGATTCTTGGATTTTCAGAAGACTACAGAAAAATAGTTGTAAATGCAAAACATGAACTAATTTTAACAAGATCTCGTACAGACCTTAATGCAGTGGTTAATATTAACCCCTTAACGCCCAGACGGACGAAAAATTTCAATGGACTTTGAGGACCTAGTTTATTACAACAATTGATGCAAAAAAATTGACAAATAATATTTTTAACGTAAAATTTACTCCTCTTTCAGATTCTGTTGTTAAAATTTGTTTACAACAAATTGTTAAAAAGTTATACACAATTTATTCCAAAAAACACGATTTTTCGAGAAAAAAATTTCTTTTCATCCGTATTTTCACCAGAAAAATGTAAATAGATGCCCTCAAAAGATCAAAATATCGCGTCCATGGACCCTCAGCTACAAAACCCTGAAGAGGACAATTTTTTGTTTCAGAATGGCGGCAAAAACTAAAAAAATGGGGTCACTGATTACGAATATGATGTTATTTTTCCAAAATTCAAAATGGCGGATCCAATATGGCGTACAAATTTTTAAAAATGACTCTATATTGCTTGAAATTTGTTACTCAGGGGTATAATAAACAAAAAAATATAAAAAACAATAAATATAAAAAAAAGAAAAGACTCTTTTATGTTCACCTCCACACGGTAAGAGTCGGGCAACGGCGAATTATTTGACGGCAAACGGACCATAACATTTTAAACAATGTGGAGTCATTTTTTAAAATGTTGTCCCCTGAGTAACAAATTTCAAGCAATATAGAGTCATTTTAAAAAAATTTGTCCGCCATATTAGATCCGCCATTTTGAATTTTAGAAAAATAACATCATATTCGTAATCAGTGACCCCAAAACCCCTGAGTAACAAATTTTAAGCAATATAGAGTCATTTTTAAAAAAATGTGTCCGCCATATTGGATAAGCCATTTTGAATTTTGGAAAAATAACATCATATTCGTAATCAGTGACCTCAAAAACCCCCAAATAACAAATTTCAAGCAATATAAAGTCATTTAAAAAAAAATTGTCCGCCATATTGGATCCGCCATTTTGAAGCCTTGGATGTCCACGATGAAGTCTATGGTTGCAGAAACTGAGAATTTTCATCTAAATTCTGTCTTTTTATACCTTGAGATTACCCTAACTACTTAAGTTACTTTTTTAACAAGACCGCTGATTGGCGGTCATTATACAGTATAAACTGTATAATGCGATCGTGATTAAAAAATGGTGTGCAGCAAATAATGTCATAATGTTAAGAAATTGGATTTTAAAATGCGAGAATGAATTTTTTATAAGAAATCGAGATGAAGTTGATTCACGAAATGAATATTTTACTGAAACACTAAATGATTTTTATGAAAATGCCAATCTTTTTTAAAAATAAAATATATTTTATAAATTTCATTAATTTGTTTAATTATTTCTATATCCTACACTGAGAAAAAAGAGGGCACGTTGCAGCACATTTTCGATTAAAGTTACGCGACTCAGCCCTGAGTTCCGCTGCACACTTTTCTAGCGCGCGTAGCGCGCCCCAGACTTGAAGTTTTTTGAAAGAAGTGTGTAACACGCTCGTCTGGGGAGCGCTACGTGCCCCACAAGTGTTGTAGCGGAACTCAGGGCTGAGTCGCGCAACAATACTCGAAAATGTGCTGCAACGCGCCCTCTTTTTTCTCAGTGTACCCTATTTTTATTAATAAACAAATTCTCTCTGACGCTCGACCATCTGTGGGGAGTTCCCACTTTATAAAAATTTGAACTTTTTATTAATTTTTATATTTCTGTTGAAAAAAACATATTTTTTAAATTTATTATCACAATTATTTGCATCTGCGCAACCATTTTTAGGCAATTTTTCCATCTGCGCAACTGTTTTTTTGCGCATATATGGTGGGGATAATTTTCCTATTTGCGCAACTGTTTTTGCGCATTGAGAGTAGGGGTGAGGATGGTTGTTTGGTACAAAAGAGGGTCAATTTTGAGGCAAAACCATTCAACCTTCTTCAAGTTAGACGAAAATCATCTCCGAAGACATCACTTGTAACCTAAAATCACCATGGATCTACAGAAAATTAACGCTGTTGGACAAATGAAGAAATTTTTGCCGACGAAACCGCTGTCTGAGCTGACTCCCGGAGGTACATTCACAGTAACAAAGCTTCACAAGGTCCAAACAAAGTATGGAGAGAGAATTGTTGCCGAGTTAAACAATAGCTTCAACGTGTTCCTACCTGCACGTTTCACGATGGCTTTCGATGTTGACAACGCCACCTGGTTGGCTATGCAGGAAGCAGCGGTCAACAACAAATTATCCATGAAGTATATTGGAGGGTCTTATAACAACATGGAATTCAAAAAAATGAATAAAATTCAATGTTATTGAATATTCTGTCCTTTTAAATACACATGTGCATATTTTAAATCCACTTAAATGTTTATAGTTTAATAAAATTTCTATATTTCTTAATTTACAAATTGTTCTTAATTTCTGGTGTCTTAATTATAAGCTTACAATTATACCTTAAAATAAAAAAAAATATTTTTTTACGCTTTGTTACAAAATATATATATTTCTTTTTATAAATATTATATGTTCAAAAGTAATTACATTTTGTTATACAAATTTGTATTTTACTTAAAGATTATAATTGTTTGAAAAAAATAGATTTAAAAGCGTTGAAAAAAATGGAATCTCTTACTCATTTTGATTCGCATAACAGTAATGAAAAATTAGATTCAAAGAACTTTTTTCTTTGAATACAAAAACAATGAATATAAAAAAGGTAAGGAATGTAAGTTTGTTGTACAAATTTGTAATTTACTTAAAGTAAACTTTTTTTAGTAAGATGATGATAAAATCGATCACTCCGAGTCAGGATTCAATAAACAAAAAGAGTAATTTCTTTTTTACGTTTCGACAGCACGGCTGTCCTCTTCAGAAACTACAATTTATTAAAAATTTGATATAGATTACAAACATTTTTTACAAAAGCAATTTGAAAAAATTATTACAATCATTACAATAAGAAAATATTATATATCATGTGAGTCACACATTGCTTATATAAGACGAACGTCTTCGTCAAAGCAAGAACGATTAGACACTTATTCAAAATAGGCAACGTAAGTAAATTCAATGAAGATGAGGTGACTGACCCACCAGTAAACAAAAAGTAATGTAACAGAAGAAATGCCAAGGTTAACCTAAGTAGATAAAATTTACACGTGTTTCTTTTCATTGAGAAAATGGATATTCTTGCTTTGACGAAGACGTTCGTCTTATATAAGCAATGTGTGACTCACATGATATATAATATTTTCTTACGGTAATAATTGTAATAATTTTTTCAAATTGCTTTTGTAAAAAATGTTTGTAATCTATATCAAATTTTTAATAAATTGTAGTTTCTGAAGAGGACAGCCGTGCTGTCGAAACGTAAAAAATAAATTACTCTTTTTGTTTATTGAATTGTGGTGTTTTCATTTACTTCAAGTTTGATTTCAGCTCTTGTTCTTTTTAATTTTTATCTGTTCCTTTAATGAATTGTATTTCTGCTTTCTCCAAATTAGTTTTATATGGTCCTTGTTTTTGTGATTTTTTCTCCTGGGTTTCATTTTTCTTGACTTGTTTGTCAGAATTCACGTTTTTAGTTTTATTACCATTTATTTTCCTTTTTTTCGGTTCAGACTTTCTTTCCTGTTCAATTTTGTTTTTTGGTGTCATGGATTGTCCCCCCTGTGATTGTTCTTGTTGATTTTTATCTGTAGTTTTGAGATTTTTTGATAATGGAATTGAATCTAAATGTGTTATCTTGTTTTGTATCGATGTAAATTTTCATTTACGATCATTCAACGTTTGTTTGATTTTTGCTTTGATGTCAGTTTTTGTGCATATACTATTCTGATATTCAGGTTTTTTATTCTCCTGTCTCAACTGTTCCCACATTTGGCTAAGAATATCTTGCTCCTATTGAATTGACATGAGCTCAAATTGGCGATTTTGAATTTCTTCAATTAATTTTTCATTTTGACAGATCTGTGAAATAAAAGAACAATCTTAATTAAACTTATATTTATTTTAATTGTGTCTTATAGAAGATTGAGTATTATTTAATATTAAAACTAAATGGAAAATTATTTATAAGTCATTTTCAACGTGCATGACAAAAAAAACATAACCAAGAATTTCCACATGCTTACTAAATTTCATTTAATAGATTATATATTTCTTTAAAAAGTAACTTATCTCACTTGGATTAAACTAAAGTTTACAACGTCAAACCTGACAATTTTAAATATTGTTACTTGGAAAATCGTCAGATTTGACGTTGTAAACTTCAGTTCAATTTTACCTGGTCATCTACTTTTTCACATGTTTTTGCTGTACTTATTTCTTGCTTCAACTGCCCACTGGTCCCCTTGAGCAGAATTTCTTCTTCTTCGAAAATTTTGAGAGTAATCTGCATTTGACTAATGTCTTCTCTCATATTCTCTTCTTCACAAATCTGAAAAAATGAACCAATTGTTTTTTAATTTGCTCATATTTTTTTTATAATGATTTCTTGCACTGGAAAAAACAACATCGTTATACACTGATATTATGGGTAAGAAAAAAGTGACGAGCTTGTGCAAATCAAATGCTTAATATATATTTATCGTCATAGATTAAATCTTATTTCATTAAAAGGTAATTTTATCTTACCTGGTCGACTATTTTTTCACACAATAAATCTAATTGTTTACTCATATTTTTGAGCTGATTTTTCTTGGATTGAATTTTCACAAAAGTAATCTCTATTTGTGTCAGTCTTTCTTTTAATTCTTCTTTTTCACCAATCTATAAATATAACCCAATTTAAATTAGATTAATTTTTTACACAAAGAGACGAACTTATGTGTAAAATCACATGCTTACAATGTATTTAACATAATATGTTTAAACTTATTTTTTTAAAACGAAATGTATCTTACCTTGATATCAATTTCCTTACACAATTCGAATATTATTTTGTTCATTGGTTGCACTTCATAATGCAGCACTTTCAAATCCATTAACTTTACCTTTCGTGGATCAATGACAGAAAGATTTTTTATTATTTCTGTGTGATAATTAATATCAATTACATTTGTATTGTTTATCTCCATGTTTAATTTGTAATCTTTAACGTTTGACATATGAGTAAAAAAACACAGTAATGAAAAGCATCTCGTCCCATGTAACTTGAGTTTCATAATTG
Organism: Leptopilina myrica (nomen nudum); assembly: GCA_032872475.1. Classification (NCBI taxonomy): domain Eukaryota; kingdom Metazoa; phylum Arthropoda; class Insecta; order Hymenoptera; family Figitidae; genus Leptopilina; species Leptopilina myrica (nomen nudum). The sequence continues at coordinate 11,291,126 of CM065462.1, read as the reverse complement.
GACAGTTTTTGTAAGGGTGTAATCACACAGCCCTACCGTGAAGATAAAGAAAAATCAACACAAGAGAGTGAGAGAGTGGATGATATAGCGAATTAAATACACAGCGCCACAGTGGCAATGAGATGAAAGAACCGCTGGAAAACTTAGAGACGATCATCGTATGAAACTAACACATGCCTTAGTGCATTGCATTTGATCTGTAGTCATTTGTTTACAGTAGAAACAACATAGCATAACGGAAAAAAATATAACACAACAGTATTAAACAAAGAGAATGAAAAAAGCAAGAAAACATTAACAGCGCCACAGCAGATAAGAAGTAAACCTCTCGCAGTGAAGTATAGTGTAAATCTTGTTTACTATTTCTTTAGTGATCAGAACTAATAACGTTTATAGTTTTGTTTATTATTTTAAAACTTATTTGATACCAAAACGCAGTGATAATCATGATTATTAATTTAGGATCAGAAAGATCCAATTTTTGTTTAATTATTATCATTCTAACGCATGTTTTACTATTTATTGAAATTAATTAATAAATAAATCAGCATTATGAAAATTAGTTTTTTTTATTACAATAAAATTAAGATTAAACAAATCTTTAATAATATTCTACAGATTTAATTTTGTTTAATGGATGTTGACGGCTACGATGATTACGACTATGATGATGATGGCTGCGATGGCGTTGTCTACGTCTGTGCTCTCGACAATAGCGTCTCCGCTCGCATCGGTAACATGTCTCTTCTGCTTCTTCTACGTCAGAGACTATTGCCTCTGGAGTTGATGGTCGTATATCAGAAAGATCATCAGCTTCCATCACACTTTGGCCAAGCTGGAATAATTTTGAAATGTTATTATATATATATATATATATTAAAACAAATATAATATTTAAAAAAGCTTCTGAATAAAATTTGAACAAAATAAAATTTAAATATTTTAACCTTTTGGAAAAAAGTAAGTAATTTTAATAATTTACATTTTCAAAAATATTAAAATCTTTTATAGTCAAGCCCATTGTACGTAGTAACTCCGCAACTTCCGCCTGTGTAAATTAAATATCAATAGCATCGAGATCCCCGTTTTCCATGTCAACGAGGTCCACGTTCTCCTCATCAGCGAGACGCACTTCTTCCCCGCCAACGAGATTTTCTGTCTGCGTTGATGCATCGCAGACAATAACAACATTAGGTTGGACATCAATGAACCCTGAACTCGGAATATCAATCCCCTCATCGTCAGAGACTAAAATGATGGTGTCGGCTTGGCTGCTCATAATGGTAGCTGTTGTGGACTTCTGCTGTGGATACCATGTAGTGCTCTGCTCAGCTTGTGCTCTCCTTTATATAGGCCGACTCCCCTCCACCATGGAGGACCATGGTGATTCCCCAATTTCTCACTTCAGAATTACAGTGGCGTTTAAAACTAAATGTGCAAACTAAATGCTGGTAACACATTACCGACACTAGGCGCGAAAATTTAAATTCTCTAATAAAATATTTAATTATTAAATTCATTTTTAAGTCCCCAACCAAAGATAATTCAATTTTCTGCCTACAGAGGGATCTAACACTTGGCGCGAAAATTAAAATTCACCAAATAAATATTTACTTATAAATTAATTTTAAAGTACCAAACCAAGATTACTTTAATTTTCTGCCGACAGAGGGAACTAACACTTGGCGCGAAAATTTAAATTCTCCAAGAAAAAACATTTTGTTGTAAATTAAGTCTAAAGACCCCCACCAAGGGTTTCTAAAGAATAGTTTACATTTGGAATTATTGTTAAAAGTGTTTGAATCCAATCCAAATTTTAACTCTAGTTCGCCCATTATTTATTTTTAATTTTAAAGAAAATTCAACAATTCTATATTTTAACAATTTATGTAACACATCTGTAATTACCATTCAACAAAAAGAATTAATTAAATGTTCCAATAAAAAAAATTAAATGTAAAAATTACGTTAAAATAAATTTATTTCCAACATAGATGTAGTGTTTGAGAAGCGCAGTCGTCTCAGCGATCAGAAACAATAACACGCGCGCGAACACTCAATAATGACCAGAGTCGCGCAGTGCACCGCGGCACAAATGCTTAAAATTAAGCAATTTAAAACTTCGTGACATTTTTTTTCAACGGGATATTTTTTAGTAGTTTATTAAGAACATTTTAGTAATTTTTTCAACTTAAAATATCATCCAGAACAGTATTTATTTTTAATTGTTTATAAATAAACAATTGCATTTTTCACTAAAATTAAATATTTTTGTCTGAAAATATTGTCAGTTATACTTCATTTCAAGACGAATAAAATGCTTATTGAAAAATTAAAAACGACCAATAAGTTTTTGAGAAATTCATTTTTCAATTAAATACGTTCAAAATTTTCAGTAGTTAATAACAGTAACAAAAAATTTTTTTGCAAAATCCTTTGGTTGTATGATTTCTTATATAAAATACTATTAAAATAACCACATTAGTTCGAAAAGAAAAATTAAAAAGTTTTGGGTGGCTCCTTTCAGGAATTCTGACTTTAATGTTTATTCAAGAAAAGTTTTTATTTTTGCTAACTGATTATTTTAATGTTTACAAGTCATTTTGAAAACATTGCGAAAGGATCCAAGCTGCAGGAAACAGTAATTTTTTTACAGAATTTTCAAAATTAAGTGATTATATTATTAAATTTAATAAAATTTGCTTTGTGACAGCAAACGTTGAGTTTGATCAGTCCATAGTCAACCATCCAGTTAAGTTGGCCAGAACAAATTTTTGTTTGTTTCAACCAAACCTTTTTCTCCGTGAGAATACTCAATTAGTTCTGTTTATGATATTTTATTATTTTAATTATTAATTGTGAACGACAAAATAATTATTACGATTTATTGTAATTTGTAAGTTGAATCTCATTGGTACAATATATTTAATTATTATTAACTATTTGATTGTTGATTTATTTATGGTATTGTCACTGTGTTTTAAACTACCTTTTCTTTATTAAATTCGAAACTCACCCCACTCTCCACAACCAGCATAGCTGACTAGCACCGGCACGTGCAATAAAATCTAGTTAATAGTAATGTTTGTTTAATCGGTCTTAATTAAGTTCTGAATATTGTGTACTCTTAAGATTTTTTAATGTTTTAGTCCGGTTGACAATACGAGTAGTACGAAAGTTGTTTGGCGCCCTACCGGGGACCGTTTCAACAAACTAGAAGAAACTAGATTACACAAGTAAGGTTTTCTTTAGTTAGATGTTACCCACCGAGAGAAAAGATCTTGAAAGACCACAAGATGTTTGTACTGGCTCTTGCTCGCTGGAAACTTCATGGTGTCGGCAGTCACTACAGACCAAGGTCGTTCAACAATTCTATCTCCCATCAATCCTTGTGGTCCTAGCTGAGAGACTTTGTGAAATTGGCAATCAGGGCAGTGTGTGACCAAATTGTGAACGTCGTGCCAAATACCCTGCCAATTGTATTCCCTTCGCCACTCGATCGTAAGTTTTGTCGACTCCAAGGTGACCAGCTGAAATTTCAGCATGCGCCACGGTAAGTATTTCCTCACGATGTTCTAAGGGGACCACCAATTTCCAAATTTCCTCATTTCCAGTGTCTGGTGTCAAGAGCGGATTCCAAACGCTGGCTCTTTTTAAGAAGTTTTAAAAGTGGCAACTTAATTTCACTATCCTTCTCAATGAACCTCGAATACCACCCTACCATCCCAAGAAATCTTCTCACTTCTTTAACATTTCTTGGCGCTGGATAATTTAACACTGGTGAAATCTTGTCAGGGTCAGTTCTTAGTCCTTTGTTATCAAGAACGTAACCTAAATATGCAACTCTAGAGCAACCGAACTCACATTTATCGGGATTGACCTCTAATTTTGAATCTACTAGTTCTAACCAGTGAAGGTGATTTTCGAAGGTTTCGCTGATGATGATAATGTAGTCCAAATATCCAAACACGTGAGGATCGAATTCCGGACCAAAGAGCGAGTTTATTAAACGCTGGAAAGTACTCGGACCGTTGGTTAAACCGAAAGGTAAACGCTTGAAATGTAAAAGTCCAAATCCAGGAATTGAAAATGCCGTGAACTTTTTACTTTCAGGGGATAATGGGACTTGGTGATACGCTAATTTAAGGTCGATTTTCGAAATAAAACGCGCCTTTCGAAGCTTATCGAGTATGGAATCGATGCTAGGAATTCTTCTCGGTCGTTGTTTGACTGGTGATGAATTAGAAACAACAATGTGATGTTCTGTAAGCGTTGTCATACCATGTTCTTTAGACTGTGGTATTATCAAATTTTTTATTAATTCTTGAATTTGTTCACGCTGATCACTTGTTATTTCGGAAATTCCTGCACACTCTGCAAAAATTTCACTATCACTACGCTTGTTGATATTTTTGGCAAACTCATGCCACTCTTTGCTGTTCACTCTCCACAAACCCTTTCCAAGTTGAACATCCATGTCGAACGCTCGACAAAAATCAGCTCCTAAAATTATTTCCTGAGTCAATGAATCGATCGCCCTTAACTCGAATGGCTGAGATACACCATCGACGGTTAATCACAATTTCAATTTTCCAAGATCGTTTGTAGAACCACCGACAGTACTCTGTATCATTGTGTCAGTAGATTGAAGCTTCGATTTAAATTTCTCCGCTAGTTTGGGGCCTACCACCGAGATCATTGCCCCAGGATCAAATAACGCTAGATAGGGTTAATCAGCGATGACTAAATGTAAGAAATATCTATTTTCAGTCCGCCAACAACTTCGTCATCCACGGTAGACTCAGCTGTTTTCATATCAGCTTCCTTCCCCCCTTGGATTAAATTACCGATCTGATCGTTGGAAATTTGAATATTATTTGTCGATTGATCAGAATTCGGTAAATCATTCACTACAAAGTCAGGTAAAAGAAATTTTTGTTCCCAACGACTCTCAACACAATCCGCTTTTTTCTCTAAACTCAATTTATTTCCACAATTATTAACACTCTTATTGTCACTTTCAAAATAAATGTCACTAAATTTTAATTTCCGAATTGCACCTTTACTTTCACTTGTCAAAAATTGCTTGAATGGATCCCCTCCATTCGGTACGCTGCTTAACAGCTCTCCCTTCTACTCTTGGGTGTGAGTAAGTCCGTCTCACTCAGTTTTTCCCTCTCCACTACTCCTTTCTCTTTCTCTAGGAGTGAGCTCGCCTTACTCATCGATGTTTCTCGTTTCGAAACACCTTCTCTCGTGACTGAGAGTGGATCCTCTCCACTCTGTACACTGGTTGTCATGACCCCTCTCTCTCCTACTTGCTTCTCGCCACGTGCACGACTCAGAACCGAAATTTCAAATTTGAGGTTAGGTGACTATTATTCGTCAAATAATTATCACAAAAAAATGAAATTGTCAACACGGTGGAAGAAATTTTACTAAACACAAGAAATGTTCGCTACACATAATAATTATTATACACAAAAATATTCGCTGGACATCACAATATATCACAAAATAAATAGACGCTAGAATAAAATTGTGCTTCAAGTATCAACGTGGCCCCACGTTGGGCGCCAAAAATTGTGACCAAGGGAAATTTTAAATTTGATGTAATTAATAAAATCTATAATTTTAAACTCAATTAACCAATAATTTCCTAGATTTTATTTGCTGTTTTTACTATAAATTCACTTCTCGATTTCAAATATTAATTCTAATATTTCTAATTAAAGGACATCGCACAAAATGTAGAAAAATTGGCTTTCGGACAAATTGGTTGAATCTTCAGAAATATGTTCTTTGGGATGTTCTGAACAAATTATGTATGGGTCAATTTGCTCCTAAAAGAATATTTTTCGAGTTACAGAGGGTAAAAGTAAGGAAAATATAAAAACGTAAAGTACTCACATTTTAGTCATTCTGAGGTGCTTTTGTGTAACTTTACTCATCTGATTAACTTTGAGTATCAGTGAAGTTTAGTCGAAGTAAAAATGACAGTAAAGAATGAGTAAGAGTAAAATAATTGCGATTTTAGAGTGAAGTAAACGTCAGAATGACAGGATAGTAATACAGTTTAGATTGATATGAATATTAAGTGAAGTTACAGAACAGAACCTCTGTTATTGACAAAGCATATTTTTTATAAATGTTTTTCAATATATCAATGTCTTCAGAAATATATTTTTTAAAAGATATCCTGAAGATATTTGTGACATGCACGGGACATGTTAAGGGCAATTTAAGACATTTAGTCATTCTCACGGCACACTGAGGACAGTTAACGACATTTTCTTATTTACGACAATAACAGAAGTTTTATTCTGTAACTTCACTTCATATTCATATCAAACACTCTTACATCTTAATTATATACTGTCACAAAAATATCATCTGATTTCTTATTTTGTAACTTCTATCCTAATCTTTCATTACTATTCTGTCAATGTGACGTTTAATTCCCTCTTACCTCGTAATTATACACTTAATTAACTCTCACTCTTTTTTCACTGTCATTCTATATACAAATAAGCTTCACTGACACTAAAAGTTAATCACATTGTTCTTTTATTCACTATTATCCTAATCACACATTCCTATCCAGTCATTCTGACGTTTATTTTACTCTTTAATCGAATTTATTTTACTTTTACTCATTCTTTACTGTCATTCTTACTTCGAGTAAACTCTCCACAGACATCTCTCCACAGTAAAATATTATTTACTTAATGAGTGGCAAATTCAGGACAAGTCACACCGGGACATCTCTCCCTAGTAGAAAATTATTAATTTAATGAGTGGCAAATTCAGGACAAGTCTCCCTGGAACATCTCTCCCCAGTAGAATATTATTAATTTAATGAGTGGAAAATTCAGGACAAGTGTCACCGGGACATCTCTCCCCAGAAATAATTATTTACTGAAATCAGTGGTAAATTCAGGACAAGTCTTCCCGGGACATCTCTCGATAGTAAAATATTATTTATTACTGGAGTTATCATGTCAAGATAACATCGGCTACTTTGTGAATTTTTTGTGAACATACTTTTAATGGGAAAAATATTTAGGAAAAGTTGCGGAAAGGTTTTTTCGTCCTCTTTCCAATGGTGAATTTAATTTTTTAATATTTTTAAAATTTAGCCCAATTTTTGATAATTAATATTTCAATTTCCCAAAAAAGTTCGTTTTATTTGAAAATAAATTATTGCAAACGAAAGCTGAGGTTTTTTCTTATGCGCATGTAACATTTATACTTGATAGAACAACAAATTCCCCTAGGACATTACACGTAAAATGCCTCATATATATCATTAGAATGAAAAAAATTGAATCACGGGGATATTAAAAAAAGCGGACATTATGATACTTCCTCAATATCACAGGAATATCCCCAATAAATATCACTGTGACGCTCAGGTGATACAGTGTGTTACTTAGGGAGCAAATGCTCAGATGTATGCGTGCATATCTCAAAATATTATGTAAAAATTATCTTATACACATTTGACTGGATTGTTCTAAATGTTTTAGGACCGTTGCAGTTATTAAAACTCACGATCTAACACAATGATTTCAGAATATATCTACGAAATTTTTTTATACCATTTTTTCAAATCTGAAAAAATTTTAAGTATTTTATAAATATAACTTTTATCTATAGATAAATTTTATTTAATATTGATAAAATTACATTCCTGACATGATGACTCCAGTAATAAATAATATTTTACTGTGGAGAGATGTCCCGGGAAGACTTGTCCTGAATTTACCACTGTTTTCAGTAAATAATTATTTCTGGGGAGAGATGTCCCGGGGAGACTTGCCTGGTGTTGCCACTGTTTTCAGTAAATAATTATTTCAAGGGAGAGATGTCCCAGGGAGACCTGTCCTGAATTTGCTACTCATTAAATTAATAATATTCTACTGGGGAGACTTGTCCTGAATTTGCCACTCATTAAATAAAAAATATTTAACTGGGAAGAGATGTCCCAGGAAGACTTGTCTAGACAGAACATTATTTACATTTATTATTTACATTTGGGGAGAGATGTACCTAGGAAGCCTTGTCTTCTGGGAGGAGCTGTCAACGGGAGACTTTTCCTTTGGGAAGAGATGTCCTTGGGAGCGCGCCTTATAATCTTCGCCTGTGTTTCAATGCTCTTTACAGTGTTATTTGGAACTAAGGCCCTCTATACACAATACCTTAAGATGCTTGATGGAAATGAATTAATGTACTTTTACTGGACTGAGTCCAGTTTTTTCAATATTGACTCCCAGTTTTTCAAACTCTATTTTTCTCAGTGTAACCGCGAAAAAAACGTTTTTGTTGAAAAGGAAGAAAACTGAACTATTTGTTAATTCTAAATATTTTAATGGTTCAAGAACATTACTATTTATGTAAATTAAATTTTAATATTTTTTTCTGTAAAATTGGATCTGCCATTTTGAATTTTGGAAAACTAAGGTTATACTCGTAATCAGCGATCCTAAAAACCCCCGAGTAATAAGTTTTAAGCAAAATTAACTATTTTTTGAAATTTGTTGTTCTCCATATTGGATCCGCCATTTTGAATTTTAAAAAACTAAGGTTATATTCGTAATCGTCGACCCAGAAAACCCCCGAGTAACAAGTTTCAAGCAAAAATAACTATTTTGAAAATTTCTTGTCCGTCATATTTGATACCCATTTACTGTACCTATGCAGTGGCTTGTAAGGGAACGTTCATAAACTACGTAGCACGTGTAGGGGGAGGGAGGCTCAAGCAATTGTCTACCATAAGAGGAAAAAATGGCGCTAATACATGTCATTGCGTCCACGTGGGAGGAGGGAGGGGGGGTTAAAATTTCCAAGAAATTGGTCTACGTAGTTCATGGACGTCCCCTAACTATAAATGTCGTTCAAATAATTTTGTTTTTATTATTAAAGTGTTAAATTTTCAAGAAAAATTTTGATATTTTTTTGAGAAATTGTTTGATAATGTTGGAAAAAAGATTGTTTTTAATATTTTAAATATTTCTTTTAAGAAGCTACAATTGTGTAATTTACGGAAAGTATGCCAGACCACGTCTAGGATTGCAAAACGTCACTTAGCAGTTTCAACGCTTGATCGTGCAAAATCATATATAAAATTATAAATTTAACTTAAATCTTATTTTATTGATACTTTGTTGCTAATATTCCGTACAAGTTAAAAATTAAAATTAAAAAGAAATTTAATTCACCCGTGCAGACGAACAATGTTTGACAAAAAAATGACGTATTTTAAAAAACGAAAATAAAAAAATTTGTTTTCACAATTTGCAAAAAAAAAATTTTTTGAAATATTTTTTTATTGATAGTATATCTCAAGACACGTTTTTAGAGACCTTGCAAACAAAAATCGAATAATTAGAACTGAAATTACAGCGTTTTCAAAAAATATTGCTTAAAACTAAAAAGTCCCGTATCTCCGCCATTTTTTAAATTTTTGAAATGATTTTTGGTGATAATTTATGTCTCTATAGTAGTATTATTTAAGCCAATTTATAGCCAAATCCCATTAGGTCAAAAAAATGTTGATCGACTTGACGCGGACTACACCAATACTGACTTCATATTCGTAATCAGCGATTTCAAAAACCCCAACGTACCAAGTTATATTAAAATCCAAGAAATTTTCCAAAATTTGTCGGGCATATTGGATTGGACATTTTGAGGGTTAACGTGGTTCAATCTCATGAATTCAAATACTCATAACTTTTTTAAAAATCACCGTAAATTAATTTTGAAAAATGGGTTTTAAAGCTAACAGTGCATACTATATGAAGGTAATATAGAAAATTAAAGAAAAATTTCAGTTTGCCAGAAAAAAATATCAAAAATAGCCATTTCTGGGAGATTTGACCATAAGTTTCTCAAGATCCTGAAGTGATGGACCATTTTGGACAACAGATTCGTGTTCAGCGCGAAAAAACATACAAGAATCACCCTTATTCATTTTATAAACTGACCCTCGCAGGCCTGTGTTATCAGAGAAAGAATATAAGCGTGCCTGGAATTGTTACTGACTTGCTAAATCTCGTTTCCAATTCTGTGATCATTTTCGCGTGGTCTTCTTTAAAACTAAAAAATGAAACAGTACCTTCTAAATTATCTTTTGCCCATTGAAATAAATCAAGTGCAGTTAAAATCGGATTTTCGGCTTATCGTTGAAGACTAGCTTTTGCAGCAAGTCTTTTTAGATTGCCTCCTATTCCATCGCCGGTCCGTTTTCCATGGGCTGTCGGTTGAAAATGTGATTCTACCAAAACGTTAAAATCACTTCCGTGATTTAACATATTTAAAAAGAAATACTTGTTCTGAAAGTGCTGTAGAGCCCTATCCGTGAAATAAAAAAATTTTCTATCAAACGTAAAGTGTTCTTTCAAGTAGTCAATAATAATTTTTTTAAAAATATACACAATTACAGTGTCATGATTTAATTCATCTGAGATAATAGCCATACTTATATGCTTCAATTCGTTTTCTTGCTTGTAGTTGTAGTAAATAACTGCGGTAAATATTGTTGCCTGGTTATTATTCCAGTGGAAGGATTATGCAGAAGTTTATACAATAAATGAGTAATTTTTAGCAAAGTCTAACTGAATCACAAATTCTCCTTCCTTTACATTATTTTTGGTGTGTTTTAAAAATTCCCCTTGTTGTTTTGCGCAAAACGAATGTGGTTTCAAGTTTTTAAGTTTGTTGCAAAGATCTTCCACGAAATTATCAGCATCAGCTATTTCATTCTTTAGGCTTAGGAGAAGTTAACATTCCTTCTAAATCAACTAACTTCTACACCTGCCAAGTAATATTTGTCAGTACATGGTTTGTCCAAGTTTTGGTCATCTGGAAAAACTAAATCTGGATGCATGTCTAAACTCTCTTCCATTTCAAAGTTATTAGAATCGCAATCCATCTTCAAACTGTTTTCTAGATTAATCTGATTGTCAATTTCTTCATCTAAGTTTTCGGATGCCTCAAACGGAATTTCTTCTTTGTCAATTTCTGCATCTAAGTTTTTTGGATGCCTCAGCCGGAATTTCTTTTAACTTGTAGAAAGAAAGCACAGAGAGCAAAAACAAAATAACAAAACTCAATTCAGAATTGCAAAGAAGTATCACTTAAAATATATATCGCATAAATCTAATGTAATCGTTAAAACGAAATAATTCAATAAATAATCAGCAATTATAAATTATACAAACATTTGTTAAATATTTTAAACATCAATCACGATTGTAAGTAAAACAAAAAAACAAAAGTATCACGAAAATCAAAGAAAGAACAAATGAACTAAAAATAAAACAAAATAATTACGAAATAGAAAAAACAAATGAACAAAAGACAAAATTCGGAATTGCTGAAAAGTATAGAATAAATAAAAATTACATAGCACAAATGTAGTGTATCCGTTAAAAGTTAATTTAATAATAATTGATATTTCGAATGTTAGTCTCGTTTAAAATATAGGAATTGTCTAAAATAGTAGTAGGCGACCAACAAGTATAACAGAAAATTGTAGTAACTCAAAGTAAAGCTGTGGCTAATTGTAAGAGAAGAGAAGATTGTGAAATAATGTGCAAAGTTAACCTATCAGCTGACAATTGCTCTATCGCATGCGTAACAGACACTGCCTGTGAATGTAGTGAAACAGGTGAGTACGAAAGAAACGTATAGTAAACGTGTAAAGTAAAGTCGTGGGGCTATAGGTAATCGAATAGATATAGCGTGGTGCGACGCGGCGTGTTCGTCTTATGTTAAAAATTCATATCTCCTAAAGTTTTAAGAATACCATTTTGCCCTTAAAGGTTTTTGTAGTAACAAAGTCAAGCTTACGATTAAAAAAAAAAAAATTCAAAAAAATCATGCCCGAAGGCATCAAAAAGTTAAATAAACTTTTAATTTTACAATTTTTTTATGTTAATTAAAATTTTTTTTATTAAATTTAAAATAGTATTAAAGAGCATAAAACCCCCTTTTAGAAAAGGGTTCAACAGTTTCATTTGCTCAAATAGAGAAAAAGTTACGAATTTTTAATTTTACAGTGCATGAGGGAGGATTGAATATTCATCCCAACGTAATTAGGAAAAGGGTGGGGGTAAATATCTCGCACTTGCAGGTTGAATTACTATTATATAGAGGAATAAGTTTACAAAGTATAAAAGCAATCGGATGACATGACCAAAAAACCTGGACAGTTCAGGAATAATGTCTCAGTTGTAGATTAAATTTTTGAATTATTTTTTGTAAATTATACAATTATAAATAAATTGTTGATATGTAAAGTGACAGAGTAGTATCCAGTGAATATATAGTGCTTTTTAAGAAGCATATTTAGTGAATAAAGAAAAGAAAAAATTAGGAAAACTTATTCAATTTGGCAAAAGTAACAATTAAAGCATTTATTTCTTACATATTTAGGGCAAGTTGATATTTAGTTATTGAATAAATAATATTTAAAGTTGGAAATATCAGTTCTAACGTAAGACTTATGTGTATGTGTGTCTAAAGCGATAATATAATACTGATATATCGCCGCGCATTTGTCACGACAGATGGCGATACTTGCCTCTGTACTCCTTTCTGTTTTGTCACATTCAAAACAAGAAATAGGAAAACAAAATTTTCAAGATGAATTTTATATAAATATATTATAATTTATAATACATAATTCCAACCCCCAAAAGAAAAAATGGATTTTTTAGACCAATAGAAATAAAGTTGAAACTCTTCCTTCATAAACAAAGTCATTTTTTTATTTGTTGGTTAAGTTACACAAAATGGAAAAAAAAATTATATTTAAAAAATAAAACATGTAATTCCAACCCCCAAAAGAAAAAATGGATATTTCAGACCAATAAAAATAAAATTGAAACTTCTCCTTCATAAAGAAAGCTATTTTTTTATTTGTTGGTTAAGTTACATAAAATGGAAATAAATTATATTAAAAAAATAAAACATATAATTCCAACCCCCCCAAAAAATGGATATTTCAAACCAATAAAAATACAGTTGAAACTCCTTCTTCATAAAAAAGCTAATTTTTATTTGTTGGTTAAGTTACACAAAATGGAGAAAAAATTTATATGTAAAAAATAAAACATGTAAATTTATTTCTAGTTTGTGTAACTTAACCAACAAATAAAAAAATGTCTTTGTTTATGAAGGAGTTTCAACTTTATTTTTATTGGTCTAAAACATCCATTTTTTCTGTTGGGGGTTAGAATTATGTGTTATAAATTATAATATATTTATATAAAATTCATCTTGAAAATTTTTTAATTTAATTCTAAAAAACGGAAACTTACAGTTTATTTTGCAAGAAAAATTACATTTAATTTTTATGAAAGTGAATATTTCTATTGCATTTTATAAAAGTGCATCTAAATTTAATTTTAAAGAATTTAATTTAACATTTAACTTTCAAAATAATATATTTACATTTAATTTTAAAAAGTTTATTTCATTTTTAAAGGAGTGAATTTACATTTAATTATTAAAGAACAAATTTACGTTATGTTATTCAAACAGTAAACTTTATTTAATTATAAAAAAGTAAATTTACATATATTTATAATAATAATTAAATTTACTTTTAATTTATATAATGTTATTAAACTTAATTATAAAAAAATTTATATATAAACATTAACCTATTCGGTTTCGTGTCAGAAATATATTTTTGTTAACAATTAATTAATATTTCTATATAGAAATATATTATTTAAAAAAATACAGAATACATTGTTCTTATAGTAAAAAAATTTATGGACCATCCGTCAGAACTTGTCTGAGATAATTTGTACACAATATTTCGTAATACACACACATACATCTGGACATTTGCTCAGGATTTCATAACATGTATTCTAGATAAAAATGAGTCCATAAACCTTGTTTTTAAAAATTGAAAATCGTCACAACTGTAAAGCAGCTTCCTCATATGAGGAAGAAAAAATAAATATCAAACAAATATTAAAACACTCTTCTTTTATGCATCTAATGCCCTTTATTTTAATTTTTAAAAAAATTTATTAAATTTTTTTCAAAAATTTTTGTTAATGAACTATTGACTTCAGATCAATATTAAAAGTGAAAATTATTCAAAGTAAAGTTACATTTACATCTGTAGCAAAATCTGGAATCAATTTAAAAAAATTAATCGTTTAGAAACTCACAAAAAATCAATATCTTTATTAATTAAATAGGCAACACCTTTTTGAGAAATATACCGTTTTGGTAGTTTATCATTTATATTTTCACATTGTTTTTCAGGAATTTTATTTACCATTTGTGCGATTCCATGGGAGATTTTTGTCTTTTCGGAGTAAGTAAACCAATTGCAATGAAATTCAGGAATTTTAATCTACACATAAAAAGAAATGTTTCCACCAAATATTACGTCAAAATATTCAGCAGTTTTTGAGATGTCAAAACTTTGCGAAAATTTTGAAATCGTTATATCTCATTTCAATTTAACCAAATCACTTGATTCTTTTTGGAAAAAATTCAGCATAAAAAAACAAAAAATTGTTAATATTCTGTTTACATAAAATTTTTATAAACAAAAAAGTTATTAAATAATTGAATAACTTTTGGAATGCTCCACGCAATTGAACGAAACAAACACTAAAGTAATCTTATCAGTGATTTCTTTAAGATTACCCAGGCAGAAAAGTCGGTGGTGTGCCGATGCCTACGACCGGCTAGACACCGGCCCGGTGGTAAAGTCGGGCAATACCCGGTACCGGCACTGTAGTACCAGGCCGGTTCCTAAAAGATAACCGGCCCGGCACCGGCCCGGTAGTAAGATCGAACAATAACCGGTACCGGCACTGTGGTACCAGGCCGGTTAATAAAAGACAACCGGCCCAGTACTACTTTTTAATACCGTTTTTACACCTGCGATGGACTTTTTCCGGCATCAAAATTAGTACCGGCCCGACACCGGCGCGGTACTACTTTTTAATACCGTTTTTACACCGGCGATGGACTTTTGCCGGCATCAAAATTAGTACCGGCCGGGTACCACTACTTGATACCGTTTTTCACCGGCGACGAGATTTTGCCGGCATCAAAATTAGTAACAGCCCGGCACCGTCCCGGTTCCGGTATTCGATGCAGTTTTTACACCGTCGATGGACTTTTGCCGGCATAATATTTTTGTGTCTTAAAAAGTCTAATTACTAAATTTTTTGCAATTTTTTTTACACCATTCGGAAGAATAAGAAAATCAAATTTCTCGAAATCAAATGTTTTTTTAAATCTTTTCTTATATAGTTAGAAAAATTACAATTCATTAAACTCTATTAATTCAGCTTTAAATTGTCCGGGAAAATCACTGAAAAATCTGGGAATATGTAACTGCCGAATTACTAGACACCTTATAATAACTTTGTTCGTTTATAATAATTTTGGTCAAGTTTTATCTGATTTATTGTTATAAAATTTTGATAATCTAACAAGGTATTATATTAATTTCATTATACTAAGTTTCTGCAAGTTTTTTCTATAAAGCCGGTACCGGGCCGGTACCATGCCAGCGGTTTTTCTTTAGCCTTAGTCCCAACGTATAATGACATTAATAATATGACTTATTTTTCAAATATAAATTTTTTTCCATTTTGTGTAACTTGACCAACAAATAAAAAAATAGCTATCTTTATGAAGGAGGAGTTATAACTTTATTTTTATTGGTCTAAATATCCATTTGTCTTTTAGGGGTTGGAATTATATATTTTATTTTTCAAATTTAACTTTTTTTCTCCATTTTGTTTAAATCTACCAACAAATAAAAAAATAGCTTTCTTATTGAAGGAGGAGTTTGTTTATTTTTTTATTGGTCTAAAATATCCATTTTTTCTTTTGGGGGGTTGGAACTATATATGTTTTTTTTAGATATTAATTTTTTTTTAATTTTGTTTAAATCTATACCAACAAATAGAAAAATTTATTTTAAAAGTAGGAGGAGTTTGTTTATTCTTTTATTGGTCTATAATATTCATTTTTTCTTTTCGGGAGTTGGAACTATATATGTTTTTTTTAATATAAATATTTTTTTCATTTTGTGTAACTTAACGACTTAACCAACAAATAAAAAAATAGCTTTCTTTATGAAGGAGCATGTAATATAAAGCCATAGACAAATGTCACCCCCGCCATCTGTCGCGCAAAATGCGCGGCGACATATCAACAGTTTATTCCAATATCGACCTTACACACACATACATCCTACACTAAAACTGACATTTCCTACTTTAAACATTAATTTTTCATTAATTTGACGTTAATTTATCCTAAAAAATATATCAATTTCATCCTTAGATATTCCTTTATCATTTCCAATACTTTTTTTGGCATTATTACATCAAATAATAACAATTTTATTAGTCTATCCTAAACCTACCTTAAATCTACCATAACTTGGGTAGATTTACGATAGCCCAATCCGACAGGGTAAATACTGTGAAAATATTGGCCCGATTCAATAACTTGTAATTTTGACATTGATTCACTTGAGATAATTTGCCCCATAAATAAAATTTACAAAAATTATCTTATCATTTATTCTTTTTAAAGTAAATTTACATTTAGTTTTAAAAGAAGTAAATTTATATTTAATTTTAAGAAGAAAATTTTTTTATATTACACGGAGAGAAATCTGCTGCTAATATTACTCGAAAGAGCATATTACTTAATTTGCTTATCGTTTCTCTTATATTTTTAGCATAAATTCATATACTTATTGTAAAAATACTTTCGATACAATAAGCATAAGAGACAGTAGCTAATTTTGCAAGAAATCTTTATTATAAATACAAAGAGAACGTGCTATAAAAGTATTAGATTCTTCTTATAAGAATCGCTCGAACTCCGACTGATTTTCAGGCGGACTTTATACAACACAATCTTACCGGCGTATACGCTCATATAACTCACACACACACACATATATATATAATTCTTTGGACAGTTTTGTCGTCCTGTAAAACATTATATTTGTTAGGTTATGTTATTGTAAACGTCACCGCGTTGTACGCGTTCCGTTCCAGGTTCCTCCATCCAGAGAAATATATGTGTGTGAGTTATATGTGCGTATACGCAGGTAAGATTGTGTTGTATAAAGTCCGCCTGAAAATCAGTCGGAGTTCGAGCGATTCTTATAAGAAGAATCTAATACTTTTATAGCACGTTCTCTTTGTATTTATAATAAAGATTTCATGCAAAATTAGCTACTATCTCTTATGCTTATTGTACCGAACTCTCCATTACATTAAATAGATGATTTCGTATAAAAATTATTATAACCTTAAGCTAAAATTCTATTCAGCAGTGACTAATAAAATTTGTAAAGATTCTGCAAGCAATAATAGCACCAGATTTTTCTCCGTGTACAAAACTATTAAGAAAATACCGGGCTTTAGCGAATCGATGCGCGGTTATCCATGCAAGCACTAGCCGCATTGGATGTCGCTTAACCTAGATGATCGCAAGCCACAGTGTCTCACCACCATAATATACCATCACACTGAGAGAAATGGATTGTAAGATTTTGATGTTAAAAAGATTATGTTACACGATACTATCATTATGCTACTGGCTACCATCACAGATGTTGCAAAAAATATAGTTATTCTACCCCGTTCTATCAAGATGCGTTACTCCACATAATCTTAATGGTAACGGTTACTATCTAGATAGCTGTCTGTATTTGTAGCATTAAAGATGGTCACCCTACCCATAATTATTTAACTTACTACTATATACAAACATCCCAGGCAGAAATCAACGACCGGCTTGGTACCGGGCCGGTACTAAGGGCGGACTTGCCGGTGCCGACGTGAGACCGGCATTACCGCCGGCCCGGAACCGGTCCAGTCAACAATGATAACCCGGGAAATATCCGCCCCGGTGCCCGTAAACCACCGGTCCGGCACCTTGCCGGCAAACCATCGGCCCGGAACCGGGCCGGTTCTTGTTTTCAGTGTTTTCGTACCGGTTTATTGCCGGCACAACACCGGCGACGTACCGGGCCAGTGAAATTTAGACACCGGCCCGGTGCCGGTATTTCTGCCGGCTTGGAGCCGGCCCGGTCAACAATGATAACCCGGGAAATATCCGCTCCGGTGCCGGTAAACCACCGGCTCGATACCGGGCCGGTAGTAAAAAATATTATTAATTATTATTATTATACATTTTTACATATATTAAACGTTAAACAATATTATTTATTAATTAATTTAATTGTAAACACTAAATAGAATGCTGAAGCATATGAATAATTATTAATTATTAACGAAAAATCTGAAGACATGAGGAATTGAACTCCGAACCCTCGGGCAGCAAAGTCGATGCCGCATCCGCTAACCTAAACCTGCTTATGAAAAGTGAATTGAAAGTTTATATATGAAATGTGACACCAGGACTAATTACAAAATGTTCTAAATTAATAGAAAAACCTTTTCTAAAAGACAGTTTGAATAATGTAATGTCCAAGTTAATAATTATAATAACATTTGTTAATGTCATTATACGTTGGGACTAAGGCTAAAGAAAAACCGCTGGCATGGTACCGGCCCGGTACCGGCTTTATAGAAAAAACTTGCAGAAACTTAGTATAATGAAATTAATATAATACCTTGTTAGATTATCAAAATTTTATAACAATAAATCAGATAAAACCTGACCAAAATTATTTTAAACGAACAAAGTTATTATAGGGTGTCTAGTAATTCGGCAGTTACATATTACCAGATTTTTTAGTGATTTTCCCGGACAATTTAAAGCAACTATATAAAGAAAAATTTTTAAAAGCATTTGATTTCGAGAGATTTGATTTTCTTATTCTTCCGAATGGAGTAAAAAAATTTCAAAAAATTAAATATTTAGACTTTTTAAGACACAAAAATATTATGCCGGCAAAAGTCCATCGACGGTGTAAAAACTGCATCGAATACCGCAACCGGGCCGGTGCCGGGCCGGTACTAAATTTCATGTCGGCAAAAGTTCATCGCCGGTGTAAAAATGGTATTAAAAAGTAGTACCGGGCCGGTGCCGGGCCGGTACTAATTTTGATGCCGGCAAAACTCCGTCGCCGGTGTAAAAACTGCATCGAATGCCGGAACCGGGCCGGTACTAAATTTCATGCCGGCAAAAGTTCATCGCCGGTGTAAAAACGGTATTAAAAAGGAGTACCGGGCCGGTGCCGGGCCGGTTGTCTTTTATTAACCGGCCCGGTACCACAGTGCCGGTACCGGGTATTGTCCGACTTTACCACCGGGCCGGTGTCGAGCCGGTCGTAGGCATCGTCACACCACCGACTTTTCTGCCTGGGATTACTTAAAAAAACATAAATTTGTTTGCAAAAAATTTTTTTTTATAAAGTGGTACCAAAGTTATCTATTTGTTAACTAATATTGTTTGCAATAATTTAAATAAATTTTATTATGCATTATTATTTGTCTGGTGGACATAATAGAGTAATTTAAATTTATTTCGTACCATTTTACAGGTTCTTGTTCACTAGTACCACAATGATTTTTTTAGTGCACTGTAAAAAGTACAATTTTAAAAGTCAGTACAAACTAATACAAATCACAAAATTTAAAGTTTTTATTTAAAAAACAGTTTTATAAACATTTTTTAAATTTGAGAGAATTTTTGTAGTATGTAGCATATATATGCAGTATATATTATATTGCCAATTAACTTTTACCTATAGCGTCATCTCTGAACACCTAAGAAAGTTAATGCAGATTTTGATTGGTTGATTCTATAGTTCTAAGAGTGCAACAGCATTTAATTATTATTTGGCAAAAATATCAATCTTTCGCAAATGTACCTCTGGTAAAAATTTTGTACTAATTCCGGAGTAAATACGGACTGATTAGTACGGATTAGTCCGAAAATTGTAGGAAAATGATCCGTGTTAGTCTAATATCAATCCGAACGAAAACCTGAATCCCAAAATACTCCAGAGTAATCCTGAATGTCTACGAATTCAGTCCGTAATTAGTCCACAATAATCTGAATTTATGTCCCGTTAAGAATACTTCTGAAATAAGTACGGAATTATCTGAAATCAATATTTAAAGCATACGGAATCAGTCTGCAACAATCCGGTTTAATATAATTAAAAAAACTTAATCTGCAAAATGTCCGGAGCAATCCGAATTCTGTAAGCAAGAAATACGGTACTAGTCAGCAACAATTTGAAATGAAGTGTGGCAAAATCCTATTCCGAAAGAAGTACGAAACAATCCGAAGCCTGTATGTAACGAATCTGAAAATTGTCTGCAACAATTGGGATTAAATTGAAATTGAAAGACTGTCCGGTTAGAAAAGGAAACAAATATATTACTGTCCTTTTTTGTTTCTTGAATAGCAATAACTTTTTTAAATGATAAGTATGTAGTGCTAAATAGTTGTTCTATTTATATCCAAAGAAATATATTTAACATTGAAATAACTATTTAAACTTTAATATATTTTACGAAAAAATAAGCCTATCGCGACTAAAGTTAACCCATTAAGGACGGGATGTACAAAATTTGTACATAATGTTTAAGAACATATTTCAATCTTAAAAATCACCAAGAATAATTTGTAAATACACTTTTCTTATGTATCTTGAATCCCTCTTTTGAATGGCGTACTCAAAAAAACTAAAAAATGTTAAATAAACAATTTATACAACATTTTTTAAGAACAAAATTTTTTAATTTAGCAATACCAAAAATATCAATTGTTAATAACTTTTACAAAAAAAATTTCCGGCTTAATATTTTTAGGGATTCTTCTTAACCATATTATCAGACAAAAAAATATTTTGGTTTAAAAAGAAAATTTTTTAGTCTTAGGTGATCCGTTTGAGAAATTCTGACCCCAATATATTAAGATTTTAGTAAAAATAACATAAATTTGTAAAAAGGGTCCGAGTTTTATCTTTATTGTGATAGACGACGAAAAATTTGAGAAAAAACTAGAAATTTTGTTACATCTGTGACCTTCTTAATGATGATTTATCTTAAATTTTCATGTTTACATTTGTACGATTTTTTAAATTTATGAATAAAGCTTTCAGAAGGTAATAATAGATAATACGAATGGTAAACAAAAGATTTTCAGATAAGAAATAAAAGATTAATTGTCACATTCTATTGGCAGTAGTCGATTTACTTTCTTTATAAAAAGGTCGCCTATAATAAGGAACATGTCAATTGTTTTTTTTTAAAGAATTTTAATCTTAAAAATTTTATAATTCATTTCAGATCCAAATGAAAATCAAAAAAACTAGAGAGCAAAACATTTTAAACTCAAATTTCAATTTGTATTTTAAAAAAATTTATATGCAGAAAATTAATTTAAGATTTTTAATTTAATTTTAAATTAAAATTAAAAAACAGAAAATTTAAATTTAAAGCATCAAAAAAATTCTTTAAACATTATGAAAGAATGGAATAATTTTTGATAAAAAATTTTAAATATCTTAGAATATATTATCAAAATTGTGAAAAAGAAATTTTGAATTTACAAAAAAAATATTAACTCTGTGATCAAATAACTAAATTTTACAAATCAAATGCAAGTAGTGTAATATCAAGTTATGAAAAGAAAAATTCTTTATGGAGTAAATTGAAAGGAAAATTGTTTGATTTCGAAAAAGAAAAAATTTCAATGAGGCAAAATTGTGTTGGAAAAAAATAATGCAGAAGTATAAGGAAAATCATGCATTACTGCAATATGCGGCTGCGTTCACAGGTAAGACAAAAATACCATTAATTTAAATTGAATTGAGTAGGGGAGATCGATGCGTAATGGATCACTTTTCACTTTTTGTTGTTTAATTTCGTCATTCTTGCTTCAATAGAAATTTTTTCATGTGGAAAACTTAGCCTAATATCTCAGCTTTCAATTAAAAAAAAGTACGCCCTAATATCACTTAAACTTTTTTTTCTAGAACAATGTTTTTGGAGAAATGCAAGGTGAGGCATTTCGCCTCGAACCGGGGCGTAATGGATCACTACCCGGGGCGTATTGAATCCTCAATGAAATAATTATAATTTTGATCATGTAATATTATTTAATATTGACAATTTTGATTTCTATTGTATATTTATAACAAAGAATATTGGAAGTGGAACATATTTAATTTAAACTTTAAACATTGTCATGCAATTTTCAAATTTTAAAAAGTTGTAGCGAAGTGCAAAATTCATTTACTTAAAAAATCTATTCTCCACTTATTTTTTTAATAAAGGGTTATCATTGGCACTAATTAATATATAAATTAGTAGAAATTAAACTTGACAGGATTATTTTATTAATATTTTAAATATAATAGGTTTTTCTTAATAGAATAAGCAAAGTGATCCATTACGCCCCGGAGGTGTTTGTTGGAAATTTTGTTATTATTTATCAAAACCGTAAGTACACGGAAAAAATTTGTTCAAGAGTTATTTAGAAACTTATTCAAGAACTCAGGATATGGAAATAAAACAAGAAATGCTATAAAAGCATAGATTGAAATATTATTTTAAGATGTTCGGGGAAAAACACATGAAAATTCTTTAATGAATATTGAACTTTTCTAAAAGAAGTTCTCAATTTTTCCCATATCCTGAGTTCTTGAATAAATTTAGTAATAACCCTTCAAAAAAGTTTTTCCGTGTATTAAACAAAAATTGTCAATTGTTCTTTAAGAACAAATATTTAAAGCTCAAAACCTGATATACAAAAACTTTTTTACAAGTAATTTTGAAAAAGATATAAAAAAACAAAAACTACGAAAATTTACTTTCAAGCTTCAAATTCACTTTTTCTACCATATTTTTAACAATAATAAATGAATAATAATGAAACATGGTACAAACTTACAGTATGCCAAGTACATTATTTTGATCAAAATCCGAAATTACTCTGATTTGACACTTTTGAATAAATTAAAGTGATCCATTACGCCCCTGTCTCTCCTATTATTACAGGCCTTGGACTGAATTTGAAAATAAAAAATAGTATCAAATTTGACATAAAATGTTTGTAATAATTAAAAATAGTTGCATATTACTTGTTTGGATTATATATGTGCACTAAGGAGACAATTTAAATTATTCTCACAAAATGTTTTAATTAAAAATAAGTTTTTATGGTATGTAATAGAGGCGTTATTTCCCGAACGTCCCAGTCCAAATTTGAAAGTCTTGGGATTGGCTTGGTATTTTGGGAAATTGTTGTCCTAAATGAAAGTAATAAATTTGTAAAACATCAGCTCTTTAAAAAAAAATTGTAGAAAGTAGTGGGGGTTAAACTTTTGACATTTTAAGTAACACTGCCATTTTCAAAACCATATAACTTTTATAAAACTTTATCGATTTTAATGTATCTGTAATGAATTTAAAGCATTTATCGTCTATTTTCTAACAATTTTACAAAAAGATTTAAAAACCAATTTTAACCCCATTTTATTAAAAAATAAAGTTTATTTTTCAATTTTGACTCAAATGGGTATTTAAAAATTTTATAAATGTCTGAAGAAGGAGCGTGATTACTTTATAAGCTACAACCGTACCCGACCGTTGGCCCAACTGTGGGTGATGGTCGGATCGACCATCCAGAAAACGGTTTTTTATTTTTGGCGGCAAAAGTATACCCTACGGTTGGTTCGACTGTGGCCCGACGTTCCAACTGTGGCGGCCGACCGAAATTCGCATGGAAAATTTATTTATGATTAATTGATCAATTATTACTTAATTGATAACAATTTTAATAATAATCTTTTTAATAGTTTTGTAAATTTATAAAAATGAAATTACTAAAAATTTACGAATTAATAAATTTATGTTAAAAAAAATTTAGTGACTGATCAATTAATTTAACTAATAAATTATTAGCAATATCAAAAAATTGAAGTTTTATAAAGAACAATAATTATTAGTTAAAATAATTAATTTTGAAAATAATTTATGACTCAAATATAATTTATAAACAAATTACGATTGAAAATACAACGTAAACTACAAAGCAAAACTGAATAAAAATTATTTTTCGAGAGGCTTATCTTGATTTGAAGAACATTCACAAAATATATTTTGCGAAAAAAATTATGAATACAGTCTGCCTCTTATACCCACAGAGATCAATGTTACTTTCGAGTTTCAGTAAAAGCCACACCCATCTATGGAGAACTCGAGAAACTAATAAACGCGGAAATATTTAAAACCAAAGGAGAATTTAAATATTAAATAAGAACTTACGAAATATAAATATTTTTTTCCAAAATTTATTATTTTATTTGATAATAATTATTCTTTCTTGTACCAAGTTTTACTATTATTCATTTATTATTGTTAAAAATATGGTAGAAAAAGTGATTTTGAAGCTTGAAAGTAACTTTTCATAGTTTTTGTTTTTTTCTACTTGAGAACGCCAAGATCATCACCAGTGAGAGAGTATTTACTTATACGTACTAACGTATACGCTTCTTATTGAAAAGTCATGTAGTAGTCACGTAATAGAGTGTAATAGAGCATTACTACGTCAGTGTAGTTCCACATAATACAGAGGTAACCCACATATATGAGATGATTTTAAAATTTGCGCCTTTATTTTATGTATCCTCTGGTTATTTCATGAACCAAAGAAAATTTGGTTGAATTTACTTTTGGTTCCTGTAAAAAAATTGGGAAATCAAATGTATATAATAAACAAAGCTTCTGGAATAAGTTTGCCATGGAAACTTCTAGATAACTTCCTGGAAGCTTCACATAGAAAGTTCCTGAAAACTTCCTGAAAGTTACCAGGAAGTTTCAAAAAATTATTAAAAATTTTTTTTAGTGAAATTATTATTTAAAAAAGGGACTCAAACCACCATAGGCCTCAAAAGTGTGCTGTTGGGATAGCGCTTTATGCGCTCAACCAAATCGTAACTTGACTTCACAGGGCTAATTGATATATTATATATTTCATTATATCTTTGAGGATTTTTGGAAACTTCTAACCTGCGGACATTATTGTATTTCCTAGAAATTTCCAGGAAGTTACCAAAAGTAACTTCCGAAGGTTCCCACTGGAAACTTCCTGGAAGTTTTTGTACTATGCGGGAACGGACACCGTATTCAAAAAATTGTAATTTTAACAATTTAAAAAAAAATGAATGATTCTATAGAGTAACTCTATAAAGTATTCTATAGAGTATTCTATAGTGAATTCGATAGGGAATCCTATAGAATATTTTATAGAATACTTTGTTGTGCTTGTACATGGTGCTATGTGGTAATATCCTCTAATAATAGATTATACCATGTAATAGTTATGTAAAAGCCTATAATACGTGTAATAGAAGGGAAATTGGATGTATTAGAGCATACACTTTTTTAACCAGTAATTCTCCCCTTGATCACCAAGTGGGGTAAAATCTAGTTTTAACAATTGCACTGACATCTAGCGGTAACCTTGGCATTCATAGGTAGAGAATAGCTTCGCCATATTGAATCTCAATTTGTTCGTAATTATTTATAAATATTTACAATCATAATCTACAGAGTTTGAAAAGTATTAAACGAATTTGAATTTTTTATTTAAAATTATCGAACGAATTAAACTATAAGTTAAATTAAATGATTCCGAACTCTTTTCAACTTTTAAAAAATAATTTTGTGACTTAGCTTACTCTGCAGTATTTTACACTCACAAAGTTTACTTTATATAGAAATAACAGAACTGGGAGAAAATTTTTAATTTTAGTAAATTGTTACTATTTAAACAAATATAAATGCTTTCGAATACTTTTTATCGTCAGAAGACAACTAATCTAACTTTGTTGCAAAATAACAAACTATTAAAAATAATCACTTATATCATAATTGCACGTGTCGATTTCGACACGTAAATAAATGCTTAATACACTTATAAATAAAGGAGAAAAAATTGTTACACGTGTGTTATCATATTTCCTTATGTATTTGATCACGTAATTACATATGCAATTTGAGTGAAAGAAGTAGGTAATCTTACCTATTCAAAAGAACTCAACTGTATTATAACCAAAAAAATTAACTTTATAGAAGTGCAAGAACTACCAGGAAGTTTTCTATTCGAGTGAATTGTTATTTAAATACTTGTAATATCTCAGGTGGAGAAGTTAACGTTAGTTAATGTTAGCTAATGCTACTAACGTTAACTAAAGTTAGGCTAACGACATTTTTTGGTCACTAATGTCAGATTATAAAGTTAGTGAACGTTAGTCTAACGTTAACTTTTCCACCTGGGATTAGGGGGAGTTGGTACCCATATTTTTTCATTCATATTAATAAGAAAATGTTATTTAAGGGCATCTGGAAAAAATTGTCCTCAAAAAGTGTTTCCCCGCCTCTCGTCTCACTTCTAAAGAATTAAATATATCTTGTTCTGATTTATCAGGATAATTAGGGGAATTCGTGTTGATAAAGAATATTCTAAAAAATTGCAACCCTAGTAGCACAAAATGTTCCAGCAATATTGACAACATTGAGGCAAATATTGGTAATGTTGAGACAATGTTCTCAATATTGCTGTAATATAACGTGCTACTGGTGAAGTAATTTTTGAAATAAATATTGAAAAACGTAATTATAAAAGTTGCATTTTTGGCGAAAGTGGGGGACATTATGGCGGCGAGCACACAGGCAAGTGAATTCAGTGACTTTAATAACATAAAAATTAAATAGATTAAAGAAATTAAAAATGGCGGATCTAAAATATTGGATTTAAAATAGATTGTTCAGATTTTCTTGAAACTTGTTACTTAGGGGTTTTTGGGGTCGCTGATTACGAATCTGACACCCGATTTTCAAAATTTAAAATGACGGATCCAATATGGCGGACAAATTTTTTTAAAAATCCTCGCGTTTACTTGAAACTCGTTACTCGGGGGTTTTCGGGGTCGCTAATTACGAATGTGATGTTAGTTTATAAAAATTCAATATGGCAGATCCAATATGTCGGACAAAATATATTTAAATGAATGAAATCGATTAAAACTTGCTATTCCGTGGGGATTTTCAAGGTCGCTGAATACTAATTTTATGTTGGATATTAAAAATTCAAAAGAGCGGATCCATTTCGACTTACGATAACATTTTCTGCTTGGGGAAAATTTAATAAATCGATACAAAAGTCTTTTATTATGGAAGTGTCCTTGCTTGCACAGATAAATTGTTTCCTAATATTTCTGTATAAATCGCATTCTATCAGCATATGATACAAGTCTCTCCCTCATAACTCGGAATCTCCGCAACAATAACCAGTATTTAATTTCAAAACTTTAATTTTTAATATAATTCTAGTATTATAGTTGTTAATTAATCGAATCTGAGCTAACACTTTGACAAATATTAATGGAATTTTTAATCTTAAATAATTTTGTGCTCCCTTTCTTAGGGTATGTTGCGGTAGGAGTTGACGAGATCTCGAATTTGACAGGTAGTTTACATCCTCTGCTCGAAGATAGGTTTCATATTTCTTTATTAATCTTTCTTTATTGTCTATTATAAACTGTAAATCCCAAGAAATTGTTTCTCCAATAGTTTCTAACATTTTTTCAACTTGTTTGCACCAATTATATTTGGGGGTTGAGTTTGAAGAATTCGCCAATTTAATAAATCTGAGTAGACATCTTTTAGGGAATCTATCGTCTTTCATTTCCAAAATTTTCTCAATCAGATTGAAAGTTAACTTTAGGACTCTACTGGATAATTTAAGGGCACCTACCTCCAATCTGATCGCATAATTCGGCGTATTTTGGGGGACAAGAAGTAATTTTTTATAAAAATTGGTTTGAATTTTTTCAATATCGTCAAGGGAACGTAGACCCCATATCTGGATTACATAAAAAAGGTGCTTGAAATTAGACTATTAAATAATTTAGGAACCGGGTCCCACGTATTTAATTCCATTCTGTTTATGAGTGAAAGAGTTGAGTTAATTGCTAATGACGCAGCGCTACTCGCATTTTTAACGCTTCTTCGTATGACGCAGTTTGAGGAATACCTAAATAAATATATTTCTTTACAATTTCAATTTTTTTCCTCCGTACATAAAATTAAATTTTTTAATGGCCGCATGTCCACCTTTTCTATAAATAATAATTTTTGTTTTCATCTCGTTAACTTCTAAGTAATTCATTGAACAATATTTTCGAAGAGCTTTTAATATTTTATTTAATGCAACTGGCGAGTCCGCGAATAATACGATGTCATCAGCATACGCGAGGATAATTATCTCATTAGTATGTCCTATCGATACACCCCTTACCCCTTCCGATTTTAGAAACTCCTCTAAATCGGCTAAAAAGAGCGAGAACAATATACGGCTGCTTACTTCTCCATGTAGTACGCCTTTTGTTATTTTCACAGGTTTTGAAGTTCCGCACTTATTTTGTAACGAGACAGTTGCATTCGAATTGCATTAAGATTTTAGTCAACTTATAATCTAAACCTTGATTATAAAATTGTTTGCAGAGTAGATTATGCGAGACAGATGGAAATGCGTTACTGAAATCTACAAACAAGGCGAACACTTTCCCGCTCTCTATATATGATTGGAATTCAGGAAGCAGATTTTCTTCTTCAGTCCACTGGACAATCCTTTTCGTTATTATGGAAGTAAATTCCTTCGTTATGGTGTTAACAAGGGCAATAGGGCGGTAATTGCTCGGCTTGCTTGTGTCGCCCTTTTTATAAATCATTCTCAAATTAATCTTTGACCAATATCTCGGGACTCTTTCTTCGTTTAAAATTTTGTTAAAAAGGAGAGTCGTAAAATCAATCCATCCCTCAGGTAAATTTTTTAGAAATTCACAAGAAATTTCGTCTGTTCCGGGGGATTTATTATTTTTACTATTTCTCAAGGCGGAAATAACCCAATGGGAAATGCCAGTGTAGTACCGATGTTTACCACTGGCTTAGTACTCAGACGATTGTTTGGCCGTAGTCTAGCCGAGCCTCGACAATTAATGCTAGCGCAGTACAAAATTTTGGTTTCGCCAAAGCTTGGACAAGCCACGGCGGCAAGTGCTGGCTGAGTATAGAAAAATTGTTCACAACGCTTGTTGCCAACATTGCTTTTTTGACATAATCTTGAAAAAAATTATAAAAAAAAGTTTATGAATGTTTATAAATATAAATTAATTGCAAACAATTAATATTTTACATTTCAGTTATTCAATTTTTATTAAATTTAATAATAATTTAACATAATTGTTTAATTTTAATAAATAATAAATTATTTAAACAAATTAAATTATTATTTAAACAATAATTTGGTTATTAAAATTCTATTATACTTCTTACTATGAATAAAAAATTATTAAAAAATTACGACTTGTAAAATGTTAAATGCAATAAGTAAAGTTATTTAATTCTATTATTTTAAAATTTAGTATAGTTTATTTTAATTCAATTTATTACTTCTAACGTATTCCTATTTTTTTCTTATCTTTGATTCAATAATTGTAAGTCTAAATGATACTGAGATATTAAAACTTTACTGTACACGTGTGTCGTTAGCATAGTGGTTAGAGCGTTAGTCTGTCAATCCGTAGATCATAGGTTCGATTCCCCTCGTGAGCAATTTTGTTTATTTTCATAGGTTTGCGATATTTCTAGATTCCAATCGTTAGGTACTAAAATATGCACTCAGAAAAAAATTCGTTCAAAACAACCAAATTTTGGTTGAATCAACCAAATAAATGCATTGTTATACAGTCAACCAAACGTTTGTTTGATTCATCCAAAAAATTTCTTCCAATACGTTTATTTGTTATAACGGAATGGTTATTACACTTAACCAAACATTTTTATTTCATATAACCAAAAAATTTGTTTATTTTAAAAGAAAAGATTTGTTTGATTCAAATAAATAGTTTTAGTTAACGTATTGGGTTCATTTAAATAAATGTTTTTGTTTACTTAATTTTGTTATTTATTTTCCTGTAATAATGTTTGAATTTTCAAATTCAATATTTTCTAGTACATATTATTCGTTGA
This sequence comes from Leptopilina myrica (nomen nudum), assembly GCA_032872475.1. Lineage (NCBI taxonomy): Eukaryota > Metazoa > Arthropoda > Insecta > Hymenoptera > Figitidae > Leptopilina > Leptopilina myrica (nomen nudum). The sequence continues at coordinate 11,261,085 of CM065462.1, read as the reverse complement.
TTTATAATTTATTATATAGCTATTGATATTTGAAAATTATATATATATACAATAAATCATAAATTAACCAATAATATGTATGCTAGAAAATATTAAATTAGGAAATTCAAACATTATTAGAGGAAAATAAGTAACAATTAAATAAAATATTATATAATTGTTTCTTCATGTACACAAAATTACTTAATAATAAAAAACATTTAAAATATTACATTAAACATATTATACATGATTTTGATACTTGCACTCTGAAAAAAGTTTATACGAAACAACCAACTGAAAACTTCACAAAAACTTATTGGATATTTTCTTCTCACTAGTACAAATTAATTATACACTAAGTCTTACAATGAACACATTGCAATTATTTAACTGAAACTTATAATTTTGTTTCTTCGATTTAACGATTTAATTAATGAATTTGACGCGAACGCGGACTGTATAGACAAGTGAGATCGTCATTTTTAAATGCACACATGTACTTTTTGAGACAAGTAAATATTTTTGTTTGACTCCAATAAAAAGTAATATAAAAGAAATCAATTAAAACCTAATCTAACTAATAACAACTCAAAAAATAACTAAACTAACTAAAATAGAATAGAAAGAAAATAAGTGAATTCCCAAAATGACAAATTCCTATCCGAGACCGACGCTCATTGTACGCGAGGGTAGACTCTAGAAACTACCCCTAAATACCGGTACGGACGATAACTAGGGTCGTGCACGCTAGGTCGATTTAGCAAAATCGAAAAGACTAGATACCGCGATTCTCACGGTATTCATGCCCGACACGATAAATAGTTGCGTATAAGAGAGAGAGAGAGATAGAGAGAGGGAGAGAGAGAGAGAGAGAGAGAGAGAGAGAGAGAGAGAGAGAGAGAGAGAGAGAGAGAGAGAGAGAGAGAGATAAGGGTAGAAATACAAGCTTCATCATCCCCGAGTTGTACCTTGGGTCGAAGAATCTACCTGGTGCATCAACTCTGTGAAGGTCAAATTGTACCTCTTCTTCACAGGGTTGGTTCACATTCTCATGTAGGAAATTCATTGCCTTGGTCTTACACGGCTGTACCCCTGCTTAGACCAAGAGCAATGACAGGTGAAGAGAGAGAGAGAGGCGAAGGGTGTTACTACTGCCCAGTTGTACCTGAGTCTTGAGTACAACTCCTTCTAGGATGTACAAGCACTGGTTCAGTGCTGCGCCAGCGCTGTCTGGCAGTACTTCGCCAGAGTTACACAGTGTTATCATCCCAGCGTTATGACAGTGCTGTCTGTCAGCGTAGCTGCCAGTACTGACAGTGCTGGCGCAGTACTCCGCCAGTTGTAAATTTCCCATTGGGAACTTCTTCTCTTGAGATAGGTTTTTCTAATGCAGGATTGCTATGTTTAACGGATATTTCGATAATTGTGTTCGGTTCTTTATGTAATTCGTTTCCCTGAAAAAAAATTGCTAAAATATTCGTACCAGAGTCAGAATTCCTGAAAGGAGCCACCCAAAACCTTTTAATTTTTTTTTCGTACTAATGTGGTTATTTTAATAGTATTTTATTTAAAAAATCATACTACCAAAGGATTTTGCAAAAAAAAATTTTTTGTTAATGTTATTAACTATTGAAAATTTTGAACGTATTGAATTGAAAAATGGATTTCTCAAAAACTTATTAAACGATTTTAATTTTTCAAGTTGCATTTTATTTGCCTTGAAATGAAGTGTAACTGACAATATTTTCAGATAAAAATATTTAATTTTAGTGCAAAATGCAATTGTTTATTTATAAACAATTAAAAATAATTTTTACATTTAATTTTTTTTAATGGAACATTTAAATAATTCTTTTTGTTGAATGGTAATTACAGACGTGTTGCATAAATTGTTAAAATATAGAATTGTTGAATTTTCTTTGAAGTTAAAAAAAATAATGAGCGAACTAGAGTTAAAATTTGGAATGGATTTAAACATTTTCAACAATAATTTCAAATGTAAACTATTCTTTAGAAACCGTTCTGTTTCTAAAATAAAATAATAAAATGAATAGTTTAGCATTTATTCTTTCCGATAAATTACGAATTCTAATCAATCGATTAAAATCATAAAAACAGACCTCGGATCGACTTTAAGGCGCAAAAATAATAGTCGCTTATTTAGTAACAAAAAAAAAATTGTTTACTTTCTTCAGTATTATCACAAAAATTCTTCAAACTTTTTCAATTTTAATTGGTAAAAATGTTCAATGATTTGACTTTTTGCTTTGGAATTAATAAACAAAATGAATTTTCACATAGAATTTAACATATAAAATTTTTTTTTGGAATGAATCAGAATATTCATCACGGTAAAAATGTTTTCTAATTTCACTTTTTAATTAGTAAATTTTACTAATAAATTAGTAGAAATAACTAGAACATTATTGCTCTAATTTAATTCCAAATGTAAACTATTCTATTCTTTAGAAATTTTAACTCTAGTTCGCCTATTATTTTTTTTTAATTTCAAAGAAAATTCAACAATTCTATATTTTAACAATTTATGCAACACATCTGTAATTACCATTCAACAAAAAGAATTAATTAAATGTTCCATTAAAAAAAATTAAATGTAAAAATTACGTTAAAATAAATTTATTTCCAACATAGATGTAGTGTTTGAGAAGCGCAGTCGTTTCAGCGATCAGAAACAATAGGGTAAGTGTAGGTTTTTCTGCGAGTTTTTAGTATAGGTTAACTTTGCGAAGCTAATCTAAGTTTATGAAAACATGCAATTTAGTTATTTCAATTACAAATGAAAGTTTGTTTATTATATTTTCCAAAACATTAAACTTAATCCAATTTCGTTACTTACTTGAATTCAAAAAAGTTAATCAAAAATTAATTGTAAATACATGTATTATTGTTGACACGCGAGTATTATTGTGTGACATTTATAAAGGAAATACCAATTATTGTGTGAGTATTACTGCAGAAAATCAGCTGTCGCATACCGCGCTGGTTCTTTCTCATTGGTCGTAATATGGAGGTTAGAGATTGTCAACAATGAGATTAGGTTAAGTAAACGACGGTATAAAGCTGTAGGTTGTTCACGTTGCGCAGTAAACGTATTTAAAATCGCAATAATACTAACATGCAGTAAAAATCCTGCTACCATTGTAGTTTTCAGTATTATTAATGAAAGATCAATGAAAGATGAGTGAATTAATATATTATTCAAATAATAAGGTATACTTTTTTTATTAGTAACACCAAAACGTGTATACTATATAGTGATTATTAGCAATATCAACGTTTTTTCATATGCATTCATGACTGCCATGTTTTTTAATTTTATAGAATTCTGACAAATATATTTCAAATTTAAATAAATAATGAAATAATTCACAGAATGTGTATTTTTATTAGCTATTGCATCAAATAAAATTCAAAATAATTTTTGTAATTATTTCGAAAAAATTAGGTGTTTATTCTAAAATGAAAATAATAATTTATTAAAAATCGCAATAATTGTATCACTCGCAGGAATACCCACACTTACCCTAACACGCGCGCGAACGCTCAATAAGGACCAGAGTCGCGCACTGCACCGCGGCACAAATGCTTAAAATTAAGCAATTTAAAAATTCGTGCCATTTTTTTCAACGGGATATTCTTTAGTGGTTTATTAAGAACATTTTAGTAATTTTTTCAACTTAAAATATCATTCAGAACACTATTTATTTTTAATTGTTTATAAATAAACAATTGCATTTTGCATTAAAATTAAATATTTTTATTTAAAAATATTGTCAGTTATACTTCATTTCAAGACAAATAAAATGCAACTTGAAAAATTAAAATCGATCAATAAGTTTTTGAGAAATTCATTTTTCAATTAAATACGTTCAAAATTTTCAATAGTTAATAACATTAACAAAAAAATTTTTTTTTTTTGCAAAATCCTTTGGCAGTATGATTTTTTATATAAAATACTATTAAAATAACCACATTAGTACGAAAAAAAAATTAAAAGGTTTTGGGTGGCTCCTTTCAGGAATTCTGACTCACCAGACTTTTAGGTCAATGTCATTTTTAATATTATTATGTTTTCGTCATTAGATTCTGCATGCTGGTTAGGTGTGTTCAATTTTCGCTGAATTAAAAAGTTTTTGAGGGGGTTGTCAGTAGATTTTATTTTTGAGATTTTTGCTTTTTTTACTTTATTTTTGGATCCCGGTTTTCTCCCTCTTTTACTTCCGCTAGCTGTCTCTAGACAGGTCATTAGCGATGTTGTATTTCATATCAATTAATATTTTCCTATTTTGAAACAATAGTGATTTCCACTTCATGTTATTGAATGAAATTAGAACCGGTCGTGAACCTTCTTGTCTACCCAGCCTTCTGACGTCAGTAACACTTTCAGGCGTTATATCTATATTTGCCTTGCTAATAATATTTATTACTGTTTCAAGTAGGTTTTTGTTTTCGTTCATTGTGTCTGGAATTTGGAAAATTACCAGGTTGTAATATTGGAAAATATTGGACTAGGTAAAAAAATATTTACACGAAAAATTACTATCTATGAGTACTACAAAAGCCCTAAGTTTTGCTACGATTGGAGAAAAATTTTTCTCCACCTTGATCACTTGACATGAAATGCCCCATATATTAAAAAATCAGAATTCACTTGACTCGAGTCAATTAAATAGTTTACAAAATTTATAATATACGCCCGCGTTACATAGACATTCATACACTCACACACGTCACATAAAAGAATTCTAGGACACATATACATATATAAATGATATACAAAAATATACATACAATAAAATATATATATATATGTAACAAAATCAAGATGATTAATAAAACTTACGAATAAAAATTGAAAATACTCATCGCTTCCGGTATTGTATGGGGAAGATCAACAATGGCGTGGGTCCGGAGAACGGCGTTGTTTGATTGTTTGGTAATGTTGAGGTCTCTCAGTTTTCCTCCTTATTATATCTTTTGTAGAACTTCAAACTGTATTGTACCTTTTTTGTGGTCAAGTGAGATAATAAAACAAATCGCCCCTCTAAATTCTCCTCATTGGATCCATATGCTGCCAAGATGAATATTCCGCCCAGAAATACAATTTAACGCCACACTAATTTAAAATTCATAAAAAAATACCAAAAAATTCAAATTAACAAACCAAAGAAAATTGTAAATGAAAGAAAACTTATGAATCATACCAACCATTTTACCTCGAGGTCTCAGGCATTGAACTTCGCGTATGGCGCGGAATCTTCCCCTGGATTCAGGAAGCGAATGAGACAGAGAACCAGAGGGGCGATCGCCTCATGTCGCGAAATATTCCCCCCAAATTGACCCGATTCTCCGAACCCAAGGCGATTTTCCCCGAAACGCGAACTCAAGGGAAATCTCACATTTCCCAAGCGCAAATTTGGTTGCCTATCATTAAGGGACCAAATCTACGAGAATAAAATAAATCTTAAAATACAAATTTCCCTACAACTTGTACCGAAGAATTTATTATAAAAATTTTAGGAAATTAATTAATTTTTTGTAAATATTTAAAAGTAATTAAATTCTTTCGAGGAATTCTATTAAAATTGTTTTTAAAATAATTGAATTTCTTCACAGAATTTTACTATTTATAAAATTAATTAAAATGATCAAAAGTTTATTAAAATATTAGTAAAAATTGAATTGTTTCGAAAATAATTAAATTTCTGTAAAGAATGTTATTAAAATTAAGCATATTCAAAATAATTGTATTCATCAAAATAATTTTATTATTTTTTGAAACAAATTAAATTCTTTCGCAATTTTTTTGACGAAAATATTTAAAAATTGCATTAAAAGTAATTTAATTTTTATAGAATATTAAAAAAATATTTAGAGAATAATTGAATTATTTTTAGAGAATTTTAAATTCTTGTTGACATGAGATTTTATGAAAATTTGTGAAAATAATTCAATTCTTTCGCAGAATTTTCATTAAATTAGTTTAAAAATAATTTAATTCTTGCAAAGAATATAGTATATTTGTAAAAATATTTCAATTTTTGTGAAAAATTTTACTATTTATAAAGATAATTGAATTCTTCCAAAGAATGTTTTTATTTAAATAAAAATAATTCAGTTCTTGCAAAGAATATTAAAATTTTGATATTATAAACATTAAAAATTAATTTTGTACTTAATAAGCACAAAATAAATAATAATTTTAAAAATTTTGATTATGAAATTATTTACAATTTATAAATAAGTCAAATTAATGAAAACGAAAACATTCGGACAAAGTAACAAATTTTATTTACTCCAACGTTTCGAAATCAAATCGATTTCCTCTTCAGGGAGTCTATTCAAAAAATATATACAAAATTAAAAAATAATAAAAACTATTTTAACAATAAATAAAAATTAATAAAGTACATATTCAAAAAGATATCTTACCAAAAAATAGTAATTAAATAAACGAAGACTTAAAATTTAAACGTAGAGTATGGAGACAGAAAATTATAAAAATTGAATTAGAAAAAATCAAAAATAAAAATAGAAATACATACAAATTGGAAAATTAGAAATAAAATAAGTAAATAATAAATAAACTCAAAGAAGAAACAATAATCAATAAATAAATTTTTGAAAAATCAATAAAAATTGTTATAAACAGAATAATTGCAAAAAAAATTTTTTTTTTAAATTAAAAATAAATAAATAAAAAATTAAATTAACATAGGAGAGACCGGGGCTAAACCGGACAAGTCAAATATTTCCGAAACCGTGAAGAATTTCAAATCGTGTAAATAACCTATGAACGCGCAATTTCGTGATGGATATGCTGCATGAGGTTTTAGGGACGTGTCAATTTTCTTGTAATAATAGTTGCCGTTAATATGTGAAAATGTCATTTCTTGAGGTAAAAGTAAAAAAAAATTTTATTCATTTTTTTGGGTTTTTATCGTTAAAATTAAAGTGCAAATATCATACGACCATTTTTCTTTTAGCTCAAGGTGTACTGAGTTCAGTAGAAAAAAAGTTGAATGGAAAACATCAAGAAGAAAAAATATATTGCAGGTTAATTATTAGATGACGGTGTGGGGCTGAATCGGACATCGTGATTAAAAACAACCTAATCTTTGAATTCTTTAATTTATTTTATATTAATTAACTATTTTATATTATATTCTTTGCTTAGAACCACTTTATAAAGAAATAAATAAAGAATTTATTTTAAAACTCGAATTCGCAAGCGAGTTGCTACAAACAGACAAGCCTGAAAACTGTAATTCATTTTATATTATAATTATTAACAATTTTACATATTATATTATATTCTTTGTATAGAACTATCTACAAATAAATAAAAAAATAATTGATTTGACTTTTTTACCAAAAAAAAAGAAAATTTGTATCTCATTCTTTAATTAATTGTCCGTGTCCGATTTAGCCCCATGGGGTGTCCGGTTTAGCCCCACCAATTTTCGGATTTTCAAATTTGAGGTAGTCACTTTCGAAGCAATATATCTCTAAAGCTATTGTACTTTTTTTAAATCGAACAAGTGCGATTTGTAGGTGAAAGTACAAGCATCAAAACGGTATATTACACTTTAGCAAAAAATATGTTTTTGTATGAGTTTTCTGGTTAAAGACCAAATCCATCCGGTTTAGCCCCGGTCTCCCCTACCATAAATAAATAAATAATCCGTCTTAGAAACACATAAATGATAATAAATAAATAATAAATCACAATACAAAAAATAAAAATCACAAAATAATAAAATAAAATGTATTGCAAACTGCAAAGTCAAATTTAAAACTAAGCTCCAAACTTTAACGACACTTTACAATAAAAATTGAAGAGAGACAAACAAAAACAAATAAAAACGATAAGATGAATAAGAACAGAGAATGATAATTTAGATAATTTTGATAAATCTTACGAAATGATTCTAAATTTCATTTCAAGTAATTAACGTGATAATACTTATTGTGTTTCATTCTCTGTTCTTATTCATTTTATTGTTTTTATTTGTTTTTGTTTGTCTCTCTTCAATGTTTGTTGTAAAGTGTCGATAGCGTTTGGAGCTCAGTTTTAAATTTGACTTTGCAGTTTGCAATACATTTTATTTTATTATTTTGTGATTTTTATTTTTTGTATTGTAATTTATTATTTATTTATTATAATTTATGTGTTTCTAAGACGGAGTATTTATTTATTTATGGTATGTTAATTTTATTTTTAATTTTTTTTGCAATTATTCTGTTTATAAAAATTTTTATTGATTTTTCAAAAATTTATTTATTTATTATTGTTTCTTCTTAGAGTTTATTATTATTTACTTATTTTATTTCTAATTTTTCCAATTTGTATTTATTTCTATTTTTATTTTTTCTAATTCAATTTTTATAATTTTCTGACTCCAGACTCTACTCCATCGTCAGGGTAATTTTAAGTTTTCGTTTATTTAATTATTATTTTTTGGTAAGATAATTTTTTGAATATATACTTTATTTATTTTTATTTATTGTTAAAATAGTTTTTATTATTTTTGCTTCCTCATAAGGAAGCTTTGCATTCGTGACGATTTTCAATTTTTCAAAACATGATTATATGGACTCATTTTCATCAAGGATATATGTATATTAAATTCTGAGCAAATGTCCAGATGTATGCGTGTATGTGTGTGTATGTCACAAAAAATTGTGTACAAATTATCTCAAACAAATTTTAATGGATTGCCCTGAAATTTTGCAGGTTTATTGCAGTCATTAATACCTAAAATCTGACACAAGGATTTTCAAATTTATACACAAAATTTTTTTTTATACAATTTTTTCAAAATTAAAAAAAAAATTTTTTTGTATTTTTTAAAATAACTTTTTTATTTCTTAATATTTTCATAAATTATTCTCAAAATTACATTTCTGACAAAAAAACGAATCGATTGATATATACAAAGTGCACATTTCATCAAAATTTATAAAATTAATCAATATTTTTCTTTTTCATAAAAAATTCAAATTTTGTGTTATTTGAAATATTACCTTAACATATTAAAATTAAATTAAGCAATTGGTTTATAATATTTTGAGGAAGCGAAATGGTCATAAAATGAACAACTTGTTTAATACTATTAATGATTAATGATTATTTAAATGACATTTATTCATATTCGGCCCTTTAAAAAGTAATTTTTAAAATATATATTTTACTTTACTGATTACTTTGTCTCATAGCACTGATTAAGTACTCATTACTATGAAGAGATTAATCACTGCTCTCATTAACAGTCATCAGAGTTTTTATGCATATTAATAGACAACAAATTATTTAGAGCTCTGAATATACCATAAAATATTTTGCTTCAAGTCATGATAACTTTTCTCAAAGCTCTGAGCACTGTATAAAATTATTTTTCATGATTAATAAACAAAAGAATGTTTGATTTTAAATAACAAAAAATATGTAACAAAATATTACCATTGACAAAACGTTGCGTTAACCTACATCTTGTTCACTGATGTTTAAACTAAAGAAATATTGTTTTATAGTAGTTAGTAATGTACACACTTTAAAAGTAATGTTTTATTAGGAACGCCATTTCGGTGTTTTTGACAGTCTTAGCCTCGGCGCGTAGAACGCCATTTGGAATGTCCTGCCAGTGAAGTGGTTAATAAATTACTTTAAAAAATATACTTTCAGTTTTGACCATCAGTTGTTCTCTCACAAGCGAGAATAATGTCTGATTGGATTTAGGGCGTTTCAGTACCAGACAAACAACTCAAGCGTGACAAACAGAGTAGCGCATAGCGACAACTAGCGAGAACTATTACGCCTCGGACTTCTCCCAGTGTAAATATACCTTGGATTTACTCACTCCAAGGTTATGTGGAGTTGGTAAAATAAAAAAAAAATAAAATAAAAAGAATAATCAACTTAACAAGCTGGCGACCTATTATCAGCCCCGGCCCTCTAAAATCCGTAACCCTTCTTTTGGAGCGCTTTACTAACTCTCGGAAATGTCGAAAGACTTCGAGGGCAGCGCTCCCAACTCCGTCGCTTGTTGCTACTTTGTTCTTTTCCTGAGAATCTCCTGCGGCAATAAATAAAATCGCGGTCGCGAATGATGTAAATACAAGTGAAAATCGACATTCTATTACTGAAATTTGGCTGAAAAATTTCTTTTTTAATTCCCACAATTTCGGACGGTAGTGTATGTCAGAAATATTTCTTGGTAAAAGTTAAAAGTTTACATATATTTCCAATATTACTGGCAAAATGCATTCAACTAAAGCTCACTATCACTGAATTGGCTAAACATTCAGCTAATGTAGCGAAGCTAAATTCACAACGTTGGTTGTGTCTTTCTTTATTTTAATTATATTCCCAATATTGCTCGTAGCATAGTGAAGTTTTTTTCTTCTTATTCCTAAATGACTTTTGGCTTCGCCGACTGTCAGAACAAAACATATAAAGAATAAGAATTAAGTTCAAATTCCATTGGTTGTGAAAGATTATGTATAGGTGTCTCTATGATCGTTTCTTCTAATTGCTAAGTCAAGTGAAAGGATGGGATCAGGTATTTGAATTTATGAGCTTCTGTCTACACCAATTTAGATAAAGTAGTGATGATATGTCGAAAACTTGCTGAACTCTCTAACCACTTGCTCACGGCAATGAAAAATAAGCTCATCCATGATAGAAGAATTGAGATCTGTATTAGGAAATATATCTTTAAGAAAACTGACTCATTCTCATGCCCTTAAGTGAGAGTTTAAAATAAATTCTGTTGTTGCTAGAGTTGTTAATTTCTCGACAAACTGCGTCTATGTACTCGTTTCCTTGGATATTGTTATGAGCGGGTATCGACATCAATTTGAAGGAAAGATAGAAAGTTGAGGATGCTGTTAGGGTATTCAGAATTTCAAAAATTAGGTAAGGATTGTTTCTAAATAATAGGCAGTTCTTGAGTCTTTGAATATAAAATAGAGTGTCGGAAACTATTAGGAGGAGGTCATTCCTATTTCGTTCAACTGCATAATTCAGTGCTGAGTAGATGGCAAAAAGTTCATCGGTTAAGATAGTAGTAAACAGTTGGAGATGAAAGCCATGAGTGTAAATCAATTTCTCATCAAAGAATGACGCGAAAGACATTCCTGTGGTAGGGTTTAAGAAAGCCTCAGTAAAGATGGGGCTATACCCTACATATTCAGTGCGAAGAATTTCTCTAAAAAGGTTTTTTGGAGCAATGTGATCTTTAAGTAAAGTTCCTGAGGAGGTGTCACAAGAAGGACATCTGGTTATACGTAAAAAGAAGTGGAAGTTTGTAAAATTTTTTAGAGAGTGGACTGAGCTTGAATTTTATGTTGAGAGTTTATAAAAGAATGATAAGGGGGTTTTCCTTCCATGAGTAGTTGCGCAAAATAAATGAGTTGGATAGACATATTCTCCTAAGGCCAAGAGGGGGCTTAGCCGCCTGCGCCAAGAGGACAGAAATGGGAGTCGATCTCATGCATGCCAACGCAGTCCTGAGGGCTGCAGATTTAACCGTGTCCAGGCACTTCAGGGAGGTGAGTGAAGAATTACAAAACAGAGGAGAGCTCCAGTCCAATATTGCTCGAATGAGATTCCTGTAGACCAGCAACGATATCGAAGGGTTACGGTAAGGTCACGTTAGAAAGAATCCCGAGATGATTCATGGTATTATTGCATGTAATCGCTGTAGTACCTAATTTTTTGATAATGTCTTCGAAGGAAGATCTCGATTTCAAGAAAACACTTTAAACCGATTTGTGTGGGGTCACGTCCATGCCGAAAGATTTGAGCCAGTTGGAAAGACTCTCATGCTACTGAAATACCAGTACCGAGGTTTTTAGTGTTGGAGAATCTAGTATAGTGTAGTAGGACGTCTGCGTACATGATCGCCTTCATGTTCGGGTGTAGATATAGTTCGAGGTCCCTTAAGTAAACATTAAACAAGAGAGGTGACAATACTCCTCCCCGAGGAATCCCAACACTACAGACCTTCGGTCAGATCCGTCAGCTTGAAATGAGACGAATCTTTTCCCGGGCATACGGTTGATGAAGTTGATCAGACATGTATGGAAATTCAGCTGTTTTAACATCGTGTTCAAGATGAAAGGGCAAACGTTGTTAAAGGCACCCTTTATATCGATTGACACGGCTAAAGTATGTTTCGCGTTCATGAATCCGATCTGAGTGTCAGTGTCGAAAGAGGCAACGCAGTCCACCGCGGATCTATGCTTTCTGAAACCGAACTGCCAGAATGGGATCGGGCCCTCTTCTTCACCTCGTGTTCCATTCGTCCCTGGACTAGTTTTTCAAACAATTTGGATGCAACTGAGGTGAGGGCGATTGAGCGACACCCCTTACCTCCAGGTTTTTGGAGGGTTAAATCTCTCGTGTACAACCATAAACAGGGAAAGGATGACTGAAGAAACATTCTGTTAAAGAGTATCAGTAGTATCTCTTGTGACAATGGGACAAGATATTTAATCATATCGGCAGTTTTACCGTCCAGGCCAGCTGCCGAGTTTGATTTTGGTAAAAGAAAGAGCGTATTGGGATTTGTTCATAGAGAATGGTGGAAATTCATCTCTGAGGAAAACAGGGGTGGGGAAAAAAAAGGAATGTCTACTGGTAGAATATTCTCCCTGATGAGGTCCTTGCGGAATTTTGTATGGTCTTGGGTGGTCGGATCTGTTGAGATATTTATTCCTTTGGATGGGGACATGTTCTCACAAGTTTTTAGATGCAATAGATTTTTGAACTCTAAGAGTTTTCATAATTTCAGCTCCCCTATGTTTAAACTACACTCTGTTGGTCAGGGATTTATTTGCCTGGTACCATCTGTAATTGTCCGTTCTAAGAGCTAGGGCTTCATCACATTTAGAGTTCCACCATAAGGGTTTTTAAATGGATATAAGTAAATTGGTTTTAGGAATGTATGCACCGTTTTTAATAAAGAATTGTTTTAGATGCTCTATGAATAAATTGGATATGTCGTCGGGGGAAGTCGCCGTAGAGATTTGTGATGTGATTTCTAGAGAAAATTGATTCATGTCTGATCTCAAGTTTACCCAATTGATACACTTGAGACAGAATCTATTACTGGCAGGAAGGAATAGGTTGGAAGTTATGTTGGCTTGTAAGAGGACTGGTAAATAATCGGAGTTGAAATTATCTTGAATTACATTAATGGATGAAGTTTATAAGATGGTGGGAGAATAAAATATCAGGTCCAGGTTGCTACCGGAGACATTGGATTCCTGAAATCTGGTTGGAGTTGTATTCAAGAAAGAATGCTCTAAGATTGGTGACCCCGTCACCCCAGCTGTTGTGAGCTGTGGAATCACCACAGAATATATAGTTTGCTTGGTTTGGAAGCTTCCCAAAAATAGCCAACCACTAATTTGAAGGAACATCGCCACCAGGGGGAGCGTTTGTAATGTTAAAATTAATTTCTTTACGTACAAAAAGTAGGAAATCTCCTCCTCTACCATTAGGTCGGTTGTTACACAGACGATATCTGGATTGTGTTGCCACAGAAGGATATCTATAGATGTTGTAGCATTCATCGTTCCGGTGAGATGAGCGGGATGGGTTTTTAAACGTTAACTGTATAGCAGGAAGAAACGGGAGTAGTACATAAGGAAGTAAGTAAACAAATAAATCAGAAGAGCAAATTAAACCACTGGGTAAGTCAAGTTAATAATGATAAAGAAGATCTAGACTTATTTAGAAATTAGGAAGGGGAAAGGTAGAAAATTTTCTTATTTATTGATTGTCGTTATCCACCGATGGATTGGGCCGCATATTGCCGGAACATTTGGAGCAAATGGAGGACCGATTTGGGTACAGACTCTTTCTTAAAATGAGATTCGGAACAGAATTCGTACGTGCAATGTGTGGAACGACATTGAGTAGAAAAGTATCTAAACCGTTGTCATTTAAAGCACCTTTTAGGGGAGTGACATTTAATGTCAGGTTGAAGGCGGCTCTAGAGATCAGTATTGAATCCGGGATATTGACACCGGAGAAAATGAGGATAGATTACGTCCACGTCGAGAGCCTTTTTATCTTTTTACCTTGTATAGTGGATTCGATTAGAAAATCTGTCATCGTTTGATAAATTGTCATTTGTCCAGAGAAGATCGTTACTAATTGGGGTAAAGGCAGGTTGTAAAAAAGATTCATTATTGTTGTTATTATTAGGTTTATTTTCATTGAATTTTCAGATGAGGAAGTCGGTGGGAAGGAATTGGGGGATAAGGAATGAAGGAAGGTATTGGTAGATGCAATCAGAGAAGAGGTTTGCATTGAATTGGGATTCACAGTGATTTCGGTATTTGTAGTAGGAGAAATTTGATTGCGATTTTGAGTGGGGAATGCGAAACTAACCAAAGACGGTGTATTTTTTAATCATGACGGCCAGACCAGGTCTCTAGGTCGGACGATTCGAGGTGCGTTTCATCTATATGCCTCTTCCTCTATCTCGAACGGAGCCGGCTCCGGAGTTCATTTCTGGAGTCGGAGCGGCAGGTCTGGATGCGACGGGCTGAATCGCGATATCTGGTTTATTTTAAGGTGTAGGTGCCATGGAACCTTAAAAAGAATAAAACGAAAAGTACCCAGATCCCAAATCGGTTTCAAATTTTGGTGGTGCACTGCTTCTCTAAAATATGTGCGAGGAAATATGGATATAAAATCGAGAAATATTTACTTCTAATGTGTTCACTCACAATCAGACTAAAATTTATAAAACTATAATTAAACGTTTCTTTGTAGAACACAAAAGGAATTCACAAATTCATAATGAGGTTATCTCACTGGAAAATACAAACAGAAATTCATTCGAGAAATGTCTAACATAAACTTCTAAAATTTTTTTCCGTGTAGTGTTCGGCTGTAGTTACTATTGAAAAGCGCTTAAAAGTAACAATAAAATTTTCTATTCTTCTAATGTTGTTCAACAATCTTGGTTGTTGCTATCCATAAAAATAGTAGAAAAAAATAGAATTTAAATTTTTTTAATGACAATTATGATCTTCTGATCGTGTTCGGCTGTGGTTACTACTATTAAAATTTACAATACAATTTGTTATCCTTTATGATGTTGTTCAACAATATCCCAGCAAGTTTAAAATTTTTGTTTTACCTTGTTTGATGGGTCTTATTCTTGTTTAATTGCGTTGTTTTTTTGTGTCGTTTCTTTATCCTCTTCTTTATCGTTGTTGGTATTGGTCCTTTTTCTTTTAGGTTTGTTCTCTGCCTGGCTGACAATTTGGAGCTTTTGCTTCAAGTTTATTTATTAAAATTCTGTAATTATTAGAAAACAAAAATTAAAATGTAAAATGAAATAAATTAAATTAAAAACTTAAACTGTATAACTACAAACAAAAATACAAATAAACTGTTATAAATAAACTATAATAAACTGTATCAAAACTTACAAAAAAGTTTGGTATATTAAAGCTAATTCTTAATAGAATTCTACTAAGTAATTATTCACAAAATGAGACTATTAAAAAAGCATAGTTTGAAAAATACACAATAAGGTTTAAAAGATTCCAAATTTTTTTTTCAGCCTCCATCACTGCGATTGGATTTGTCTGCGGCTACTCTTGGCCATCACCAGCTCTACCCTATTTATTAAGCAAATCATCAATAATCCCCATAACAAAAAATCAAAGTGCCTGGATTGCCTCCCTCTATCCTCTTGGTTTAATAATCGGCTACCTCTTAAATCCCGTATTTGTCGATCGAATCGGACGTAAACGGACCCTCCTCCTCTTCTCAATACCACAAGTCGCCTCATGGCTTCTAATAATAATCGCAAAAAATACTCTCATCCTCTATATAGCAAGAGTAATCGGCGGAATTGGTTACGGTGCCGGAATATCATCATCAACCGTCTACATCTCCGAAATCGGCAACGTCAAAAATCGTGGCATATTTCTCGTCCTTCTAAAATGCATGATGAACTTTGGTTTCCTCTTTACCATGATTTTAGGAGCATTTTTAAAATACCAACACATGAATCTCGTTCTACTAACAATGCCGATAATTTTTGTCCTTGTATTCAGCTTTCTACCAGATTCATCATACTTTCGTGATATCAATCGCAGAAAAGAGGAGCAAGAGAAGAGAGACAATGCGACTGTTGTATTGAAACTTTTACGCGAAGAGGAGGAAAATATCGATAGAATTAAATTTGATACTTTCATTGATAAGACAAAAGTTCACCATGTTCGAAAAGAGGACAATGAAGGAAACATTGTGGTCAAACCAAATGGTGACAATTTATCATCGACGGAAAAAAATAGAGAAAAAACCATTGGAGGTACTTTCGAACCACGAGGAATAAAAAACCATAGAGGTGCTTTTGAACATCGAGGAGTAAAAACCGAGATAGGAACCATCAAAGGTACTTTTGAACCTAGAGGATTGAAAACCGAAGAAGGTACTTTTGAATCTAGAGGAGTAAAAATCGAAGAAGGTACTTTCGAATCTAGAGGAGTAGCAACCACTACTTTTGAACCACAAGATGTAAGATCCGAAATGAAAAACACCAAAAGTAGTTTTGAACCACAAGGAATAAAAACCGAGAAACAATCAAAAAATTTCACTCTAAGAAACAACATTTTTTGCAAATTGTACTCAGAACAAAATTACCGTCGAGCATTGGAAATAATGCTGACTATGGGCCTGACCAATATTCTTTCTGGCCACGCTGGAATAACAACATTCACACAACAAATTTTCACCTACGAAGGAGCATTTTTAGCACCAGAGAAAGCGTCAGTGACACTTGCACTGATAACCCTCATTGTTTCCCTCCTGAGCACAATAATTGTCGAGAGAATAAGAAGAAAATTTTTAATCGCCTCAACGGGTGTAATTGCTACAATTGCCCTTCTATTTGTTGGTATCTTCTTCTACTGCCAAGAGGCAAAAATGAATGTCGATTCATTTAAATGGATACCGCTAGTTGGTATCACAGCTTATGATGTTATGCTCTCGTGTGGAATGGGTAATGTTTTTTATGTCTATCAGGGTGAATTGTTTGCACAAGAAGTGAAAAGTGAATTGATTGCATTTAATAAAATAAGTTACATGACTTTAAGTTTTTTGTTTTTATTGCAATTCCAAAATTTTATTGATGCAGTGGGTACGTATTGGGCATTTATTTCATTTGCATTTGGTATTTTCTTTGGTACGTTTAGTGTTTATATTCTTACACCGGAAACAAGGGGGATTAATCTTGAAGATATTCAAGTTTTATTGAAGTCGAAGAAATTATTTTATTGATTTTTTTCATTTTTAGGAGAAAAAAGAAGACAAAAACAAAGACAACAAAGAGAAAATGTATACTCTTCCGTTAAAATAGGGTAAACGAAAATTATTTCTAAAATTCAATTATTTTAAAAAGTTTTAATAGAATTCTTCAAAATTTAATTTATTTTCAAAAGTTTAAATAAAATTCTACAAAATTTCATTTATTTTCAAAAATTTTAGTAAAATTCTGCACAAAAATTAGCGATTAATTTTAAAATAATAAGAGAACTTTTAGCAAAAAAATACTTCAAAATTTTATTTATTTTCTAAAGTTTTAATAAAATTTCTTACCAAAAATTTAATTATCTGCATAAATTGTTCTTATGAAATATTTACATTATTTTTTTGAAAAATTTACAATGTTCGCCGACAGAATTCAATTATTTTTCAAAGTTTAAATAAACAAAAAATTTCCGTAGAAATAAAATTATTTTCCAAAATCAACATTTTTTAAAATAAAAATTAATTTCACTTAAAATATTGAAAAATAATTTAATATTGTCGAGAAATTTTATTTAAATATTAAAAATAATTCAATTCTTGTGAAAAATTTGTGTATACTTACAAAGAATCAATTTAAAAAAATGTGTTTCTTAATATAAAATTTTTTAAAATACTGTAAGTTTAAATTTACATCTATTAAATTTAGCTTAACTGAATAATATAAATTACAATATTCAGAGTATTACAAATATCAAATATTTAAATAAAAAATTAATTAAGATTTTAATCGATTAATTAATTTCGAATTAAATTTTTTTTTAAATATGTAAATTAATTTAAAAAATTTTTCAAACTAATTTCGTATTTTTAATAAACGAGGAGTTAAATTAATTTTTTTACGAAACAAGAAGTGTATTTTTCAATTACTTATTTTCTACGAGAAAAAAGTTTTGTTAATTTATCTTTCAAGACATGAATTTAATTATTTTCTGTAAGTAATATTTTTTTCGAGATATGGCCCACACAGTATCAAAAATATTCTGAAAGTTAAAATTACCTTGACTGCATCAATGTTAAAAATCTTTAATAACAATTCTTTAAATTTTGATTGTTTTTCAATGTTTGATGCGAAAGTTGACTGAACATTGCATGAGAATTAAAGAAATTTTAAACTTTAATGTAATGTTTAGTCAACTTTTACGTCAAACATTAAATAACATAGGGCATTTAAAGAAAAACTTCAACTTGCATCAGCTTCGCACTAAAGATTCCGAAGGTTGCAGCCAAGGTAATTTAAAGTTTCAGGAAATTTTCGGTGCTATGTTGGAACACATTGAATTTTCTTTCTACAGAAAAAGAAAATTTTGTAAATTTTCTCTCGAGACAAGAAAATTAATTGAATTATTTTCTATTAAAAAAATTCAATTCAGTTTAATTAATTTTTCTCTAGAGGTATGAATTATCGAATTGATTTAAATTATTTTAATAAAAAAAAGAAAGTTGAATTAATTTTATTCTTTAAGACTGTGTATAATGCGACGTTAAGATTTTGTACACTTAAAAAAACATTATTTACGATGTGGAATAAATTTAATTTTTGATGGATATACAAATATGTTTGTGCATTTATTGATAAAAACACTTAATCACCTTAGAATAGGAAGAGCGAGAAAGAGAGAGAGAGAAAATAGAAATAAGTAATTTTTCTTTTATTCCACCGTGCACGATAATATCATTTGTGATAGATAAAATGAAATTGGATAAGAGAGAAAAACTTGTATATCTTTTAAATACGTATTTCAGTCGAATGCATACGCCCATGTAGAAAAGTACATTTTCTTCCAGAACATAAAAAATATTTTCCTCCACATAAAACTAATATCAAAAATGAAATTTTGTAAAAATTTTATAAATTTAAAAAAAATTAATTTTACTTAATTATATTTTTTTCCATTTCGATTAATTTTAAATTTTTCATACTTAATTGATTTCATATGATTCCAATTAATTTTATTTAATTCAAATAAATTTTATTCTCAAAATATGACTAATACATCAAAATCAATTTGGGCATTGCAGTATTTGGCAGCAATAACAGGTATGTTTAGTAAATAAATAAAAATAAAATAATATTAAATAGTCAAAACATTTTGCTTCCTCATATAGAAGAAGTATTGTAATACAAAAATTTTTCGACTTCGATTTTTTGACATATCTTTATGTTATTTGACCTCAGGAGTTCAAAAATGACATTTTTAAAAAATGACATTCCGCGAATGTATGTGTGTGTAAACATCACATTTTCTTAAATATCTCCAAATTATGAAGAGACTTTTTTGAAAATGTTGTTGAAAAATGTAGAAGTAACTTTGAAACTATCATCTTCATCTTATAGAGCATTAAAAAACGCTTCGATTGACGTATTTTTGAAGCTAATTCGATTAGAAATAAAGAAGTTATTCATATTTTAAAAACAGAAGTTGTGATGGAAATTAAAAAAAAATTTTAATCTGAGTGTAACTTTGAAAAGTTGAAAAATATCATTTTCCAAATAATTTCTAAAATTTTAAAAAAGAAAATAATTAAAGTCATAATATACCATAAAAATTAAAATCGCTTATGTATCGAATCTGAATTTTTAATCAAATAAAGAGAAAAAACATTACAGCAATTGAGAATAATAATTCTTTTTCATATTTAGTAAATGAAACTTGCAAAATTAGGTTATTTGTCAGGTATACCAAATCATACCAAATCTTTAAATCAAGAAAATTAACAAAAGATTTCAAAAAATTATTACATTCTACAATTAATGATACATAACTGAAAAGTTTATTAATTTATAGAAATTTGCAGCTATCGATAAATTTGACAAAGAAATTAATGAAATAAATTTTTTTTAAGTTCTTCCAACTCTTGCACATTTTTTAAAAATTAAAAAAAAATTTTGAAACATACATACGTGTGATCATTTAAGTCGTATATCTTCGATTCATTGAAAAAAAAGAAATATTTCTTCTTACGCTTCAACGGCACAGCCGTCCTCTTCGGAAACTGAAAGCTTATTGTAAATTATAAATTTCGAAATTTTTAATTTGTAAACATAGACCAATTTTCAGTAGCCTATAAGTCTGAAAATATTGAGTTTAGAAAAAAGTTTTCAATAAATGAAAGATTTAGTTTTCTTTCAACTTTTAAAAAATGTTTAAAAAAATTTTTTTTATAAACAATTTTTTAATAAAAAACATTTTTTTATAAACAAATTAATATTTTTTAACTTTGGACCCGATTTTTTAAATATTTTTTCAAAGTTTATTTATACCTTTTAATGTACAGAAGATTTTCCAAAAAGAACTGGAGTGGGCCTAATGAGTTTATAACAATTTAAAATTTTTTTAACAAAAAGAGTTGTATTCAATAAATTAATCTAAAATACAATATATTTAATAAAATAGAATGTTTTTTGATGGAGATGAGCCAAAGTTAACTATTGATTAAGTAATATTGTTAATAACAATTTACATAAATTAGTTTATGATTTGCTATTTAACTGGAGATTATATTATAGTAACTAGTTACTTGTACTTTCGCGCTACGCGCGCCCCTTTTCTTTTTTTTCTGCTTTTCAATATTCAATATGGAAAAATTTTAACATTGAAAAAGTTTCTAACATTATTCTAAAGATGAACACATATTTATTGAAAGAATTTTATCTTAAAGGATTAAATTTTGTTTTAAATTTTGTATTCCTAAATTACATCAAACAATTTTTCTACAATCTTGAAACAAGCTTATAATTATAAGCTTACGTATAAAATTCCTTCAAGCTTTAAATGTTTAAATTATTCACATTTTTCTCATTTTTATTAATAAAAAATATTTAAAAAATTTTAATTGTTAAAAGATTATGATTAACAGATAGGAAATATGCATAATTTTTATTTCTCAATAACAATATTGTTCACCAACTCATTCTTTTCTTTCAAGAAATAATTTGCATAATTTCTACACTAAAAATAATTAAATTGAATCAAATAAAAATTTATTGAATCAAATAAAAATTAATTGACTCAATTAAATAGTTTAATTGGCGATTTTCCAATAAATATTTATTTGAACCAAGTAAATATTTATTAGATCTGTGTATTTTATTCGACGGTATGAAATAAATATTTATTTGCATCAATAAAATAATTTTTTTTAAGTAACTTATTCTTCATTTGTATAAAATATTTAATTATTTATCACAATTAATTTTTTTAATTAAGACTAATATTTCTTTAGTTAAATCAAATAATTAATTTTTTTGGTTAGGAAATTTGGGAAATCTGCATACAGATACTTTGGATTAGAGTGAATTATGGGGAAAATATGGGAGCAAAAAATTTTAATTTTCCATCCTTTAGAGTAAAAAAAATTTGAATCTTTGAAGTATGGCCAAAACATGGGGAAAATATGGGAGCAAAATTTTTGATTTTTTTATCTTTTAAAGTAAAAAAATTTCCAAATTTAAACTATGGCCAAAATATGGGGAAAATATGGGAGCAAAAAATTTGAATTTTTCTTTCTTCAGAGTAAAAAAATTTGCAAGCTTGAAGTATGGCGAAAAATTCAATAAATTCATCTAAATCGGTCTAAATTTTATTTCATGGAGGTTTTTAGGGTCGCTAGATACGAATCCAAGGCAAACCTTAAAAATTCAAAATGTCGGATCCAATATATATTTTTTAAAAAGAGTGCTTCTTTTGATTGAACTTTAATATTTGTATTGTATTTTTCTGTAAATCAAAATAAACATTGTTATTATTTTTCCCTTCGCGAATAATAACATTCTGTTCATTTGGTAAATGTATGGGTAAACGATTAATACTGTGGCTTTTTTTCCCTAAAGGTTTAGGGGAGACCGGGGCTAAACCGGACACGGGGCTAAACCGGACAAGTCAAATATTTCCGAAACCGTGAAGAATTTCAAATCGTGTAAATAACCTATGAACGCGCAATTTCGTGAGGCATATGCTGCATGAGGTTTTAGGGACGTGTCATTTTTCTTGTAATAATAGTTGCCGTTAATATGTGAAAATGTCATTTCTTGAGGTAAAAGTAAAAATTTTTTTTCTTCATTTTTTTGGGTTTTTATCGTTAAAATTAAAGTGCAAATATCATATGGCCATTTTTCTTTTAGCTCAAGGTGTACTGAGTTTAGTAGAAAAAAAGTTTAATGGAAAACATTAAGAAGAAAAAATATATTGCAGGTTAATTATTAGATGACGGTGTGGGGCTGAATCGGACATCGTGATTAAAAACAACCAAATCTTTGAATTCTTTAATTTATTTTATATTAATTAACTATTTTATATTATATTCTTTGCTTAGAACCACTTTATAAAGAAATAAATAAAGAATTTATTTTAAAACTCGAATTCGCAAGCGAGTTGCTACAAACAGACAAGCCTGAAAACTGTAATTCATTTTATATTATAATTATTACCGATTTTACATATTATATTATATTCTTTGTATAGAACTATCTACAAATAAATAAAAAAAGATTTGATTTGACTTATTTACCAAAAAAAAGAAAATTTGTATCTTATTCTTTAATTAATTGGTCGTGTCCGATTTAGCCCCATGGGGTGTCCGGTTTAGCCCCACCAATTTTTGGATTTTCGTTTTTGAGGTAGACACCTTCGAAGGAATATATCTCTAAAGCTATTGTACTTTTTTTAAATCGAACAAGTGCGATTTGTAGGTGAAAGTACAAGCTTCAAAACGGTATATTACACTTTAGCAAAAAGTATGTTTTTGTATGAGTTTTCTGGTCAAAGACCAAATCCGTCCGGTTTAGCCCCGGTCTCCCCTACTTAAAATTCTCCAAACAGCTTCAACTGGACCTACATATCTATTTTCTTTATAATGATTAATTTCATTATGATTGACAGTTACCTCGCCATTC
The DNA here is from genome assembly GCA_032872475.1 of Leptopilina myrica (nomen nudum). Taxonomy (NCBI): domain Eukaryota; kingdom Metazoa; phylum Arthropoda; class Insecta; order Hymenoptera; family Figitidae; genus Leptopilina; species Leptopilina myrica (nomen nudum). Next base: position 11,237,845 of record CM065462.1, on the reverse strand, counting down.
GCATTTGTAATAATAATGGATGCAGCATCATGACCCTTGAAAATATATTTATATAAATATTTAACAGATTTTATACTTGAAACTATTTCCACATTTATATGACAATTAAATATTCCTGAAAGTATTGGACAATATGGAACCACATGAGAATTGTCAACAACAAATCCATTTTGTCGCTCATTCGTTTTATTATTATTTCTTCGACGACAACAACGAACATAACAATTGTCTTCAATTGTAGTTTCTTCTTGGTAACTCTTTGGAAAATTTTTTCAACAATTACCATCAATTAAACACCAATCTCCACAAGGTCCGTGAATATTATTTTGCATTATTTTGTTATGCAAGAAAGGATTGCTACTTTCATCAGGAATTTCTGCAGAAATATAACGATCAACACTTTCAAGTGTTAATATTTTGGAATTTTCTTTCAATATAACTAATAAATGAATATGTGGCAATCCTCTTTTTTGAAATTTAATAACATAAACGTAAGACTTAACTTCTCCAAATAACTTTTTTTCTACAATAACATTTAAAAGACTCTAGTTACTATATCAGGTCTGTCAGCAACAGTTTGACGAAGTAACAAATTTTCTTGTTTCTCTTTCCAATTTGGATTACAGGTCATTGTAATAAATAAATCTGATTTACCATGGCGACCAACCACAGCCATAGTTTCCTGATATTGTTGCATCATATTACGAGGTGATCTTATAAAAGTGGAAGGCAATATAAGCATTTTTCCAACATGTACATCATTTTCTGACTCATGATTTTGTAAATAATCGATTAGTCCTTGATATGTTTCACTTCTCAATTGAGCTTTATTATTTGCACAAAATTGCAATGTATCTTTCTCTATTTTTACATAATTGTCAACTACCCATTGTTGAAACAATCTACCTCCATATAAAAATTGATTAAATTCTATATCTCTAATAGCAATTTTGTATTTACAATCGGCAGACCTAGAAATAGTATGGTTTTTACTTCTAAAATAACTATCACTACGAATCATATTAATATTATAACTTTTATTTCCAAGAGGATAAAATATGGGATAGATCCATGGTTCAACATTTAGATCTAAATTACTACCTGATTTCAGTTCCTTTGTAGACTTATTATAAACCGTTTCATAAAATTCTAGTATTTCTCCTTCAGAGTTTGTATTGAAAATTGCAGCAACTTCATTGTAACTTTAAAAATTATATATTTTCTTATGAAAACCTTTTTTCAACGTAAACAATAGTTGTAACTTAGGAATTTCTTCATTATTTTGTTTTGCTAAATCAGTTTCTAATTTAATTACTTCTGACATCATCATAAAAGACTTTGTGTATGTATTAGAAGTTCTTATAATATTTTCAATAGTTTGCAAAAGTTCTTTATCTAAATTTTCGTTACTTTTTAATCTATAATGAATTGCTTCTTCAGGATCATAAATAAATAATTGACCAAAACATGGATCTTCATCTTTATCCGGATACAAGACAGTGTTAATTTGGTAATAAATTTGACCTTGGATTTTGTAACAAAATGGTCCTCTTCTTACATTATTAAAATTAATTACGTTAGCATTTAAAGATGCAAAAGAAAAATAATTATTATACTGTCTTATATTCTTTTTAAAATGACATGATTTTGTATGAAGTCCTCCTAGCAATATTCTTTAATCTTCTGGATAATGCACTGATTGTAATATAACACCACCATGACCACAACAATCATTGAAACTGTTTTGTTTGCCACTAACTCTTTCATCTTTAAAATGCTTAGCTTGACAATGATTGCAATAATAATTCATATTTCCCAGATAATTTTCATTAGAATTTGATTCATGAATAATCTTGTGTTTTGCTTTACTTGGTAGAGAAACAATTGATTTTTGTGTATTAAATTTCAATTTTTTTACTTTCCCGATAGTTTTTCTGAATTTCATTCCTCCTTTTTTAAATTTTTTCAATTGAAGAGCTTTTCCTTTTCTCACAACTATCCTGTAATTGTGAAGTTGTTATTGCTGCAACAGGAGATATTGCATTTATTAAATCAGCAGATTGATTCGAATTTACATTTTTTAAATCAAAAGAAAAGTTTATTTTATTTTCCCGTTTTTTCAATTTTATTTTTTCCCTATATATTTTTTGATATTCTGCCCGACTCTTTTTTGTTTTCATAGACAAGTGATCTACTTCATCTGAAAGATTTATATTCTCAATATTTCTTTTTAATTTTTGTCTGGCATGATAATTTCTTAGATTTTCCGCTACAATTTTTCGGGCAGTTTAAGATAAAGAATTTGTTTCCTTTACAGTATCATATTCATTTTTAACTGTGGGAATGGAAGCAACGATATTTTCTAAATTAACTAATTAATTAATGTTATCATCATTTGAATCATTAACTTGACTCAACAAATTTTTATGCTTAAGTAATTCTTCTTCATATTCTTTTTGACATTGTATATTGCTTTTCTTATGCAAGAAATCTATTTCATTATTGATAACTTCAAACTTTCTTTTATCCGAATGTTGTCGTTGGAAATCTAACTGATTGGTTTGAATTTCTTTAGAGAAAACTTCTACTTTATCTGAATGAAATAAATTTTTAATTTCACTTATGGATTTGAGTATGGCAGAATATTGTTGCGTCTTTGAAACATTATTGATTATCTTTCTACTATTTGAAATTGTCCCACAATCAATATTCTGATCAATAATTTGATTAGGGTCTCTTTTTCCATATAGGAGTTCTTCATTTGGTTTCCTTAAAAGATATTTCCAATTATACTTAACAATTAAACGTGGAATAATCGAATTCTTTTCGACCGGAAGACGACTTAAATGGTTGTTTTTAAAAATTAACTTTAAATGATTTCTCATACTCCACAATCAACACTACCTAGCGGTTGCTGATGAACATTTGAAAATACCACTGGTGGTTTAAATGGATATAATCGAATTAAATAGTTTATTTGATCCTCATTTAAATATCCTTCGTTAAAACAGTCAAAAATATAAAGTCTTGTTCCATCATAATAAGTGCAAATCCAGTGACCAGATTTAAAGATACCACTAAAAAGTATTTGAATGTGCCTCTTATTTTCTTCGAATGGAATTATCATATCAAGAACTTGTAAACATAAAGTGCTTTGCATACTATAAAACGAATTTGATTGTCTTTCTAAAAGCTTTTGAAATTCATGCACATGGTCATTATTCAACATTGCATTTTTATTATCAATTATATCATAATTTTCATCACTTAAACTAACTAATTCTCTTTTATTAGCCATAGTTTTATTTCGTAAAGTTGACAGATATAATAAAACTTACTTTTAAATATATAAATAAACGTCTTTTTTATTCCAAATAATTTTTGCAGTTTTCTTTTACTTGTTTTTACTTCCAATTTTTCCTATTTTCTTTAAGGTAAATGCGTCAGTGCTCGGCAGCTTAAGGAATTTTTCAATTTTAAAATGACTAATTAGCAGTTTCAAAGGCAATTTTTCGAAATGAAACAAATTTTATTGATTAAAGGGGATTATAAAGAAGAGTAATTAACATAACTTTTTATGAAATCAAATACTATGTAATATTTATTTGCATTTAAAGTCGAAAATATGCAAATGCGTTAGTAATCGGCAGGTACGAAAACTGACTGTAACAGTAATCGGTCGTCGATGCCGATGTCGCGATATTGAAACTTACCAAAAATATTGTTTATTCATGCATAAAATGACTGTGTGTCTTATTTTTTGGTAAAGTTGTGACAACCTGCCGACGACTAAAGCACTGACGAGCACTGGCGCATTTACCTTATTCTTAATTTTCAATTCCAATATCCTGTACAATATATGTCCAATGATATGCGAGTACGACAGTAACACTCCTATGAGTAAGAATCTTATTACTATATATATAATATATACACGGAGAGAAGAAAAGCACAGGAACCGTACTGTGACAGACACCGGCCGTGTAAAATGCTTGTCAGTTGCCGTTCTTAATTTTATTCAGTTCGTGTCATTCATAGTTCAGATACTATATTCAAAAAGCGCGGCGGCGGTACGAACTAATTAGTACAGGATCTGTTTCATCTCTCTTTAATTTAATGAACATAGTATAAAACTATCTCTCATCAGGTAACGGTATTGCTTTCTTCCTCTTTCGAAGATAAATACCATTAGAATGTCTCTTTTTACCTAATTTGCATATCTACTCGTTTCATATAAGGATTGTTGAGCTTTTTATAAGTGACATTCAGGAAAATGAATAAGGATCACTTGTTGGAACTTTCTCTTTATTTATTTAACATTTATTATTCCACACTGTCCTGAGACTCTGCCCTTCAATGTTGGTCCTTCATTTACTTATTATAATTTACTTATGTCACTGTCGTGAGATTCTGCCCTTCAGTGTTCTGTATTTATATATAAATAGCTTCATTAAATGTATTTACGTCATTGTAATGACTATTCGTAATGGATCCTAGCAAAATATGTTGATTTATAAAGACTTAACTCTATTAATTGTTCTAATAATTAATAATTAAAGTGTCAATGTTATTAACTTCAGCTTTGAACACTTATTTATCATATATTTCCGTTTTGTAACTCTGTCGTGGGACTCTGCCCTTCAGTGTAAAATGGGAATATTTCATTTTTAGCAAATCCCTTTAATTGTAATAGACAATTCGTGATACATTCCGTAAAGGCTCGTGGAACAAGACTGCCAAAATGGCCAACAATAAAGGTTCAGAAAGAGAACGATTAGAAGGCGTTAGCTTACGGGGATAGACAAGCCCGCGAAGAAATAAACGTTTAAATTGAATAAGTATATAAACTTAACACGCCCCCTCAAGCAAACGGTTATTGATTTTCAAACACAAAAATATAAATTTGTTCCCACAAAAATAATAAGTCCTTTTTATTCACTCCTAGAAGATTCGTGCATTTTCAGTGCTTCAGTTTCGGCAGGAACTTTGTCAGGATGTCCGCTGGCATTTCTCTTGTTAAAATGTGCTGAAGTTCGATTTCACCTGTCCTCATGAGTTCTCGTATAAAGTGATGTCGAATATGTATATGTTTTGTGCGAGCGTGAAAAACTGGAATTTCCGCTAGCTTTTTTTGTTGGGCAGGAGATGTCAGCACCGAGTTCTGAGAGAAAACGTCAAAAATGAAGGGTTTCTTTTGCTGCTTCTCCCAGGGCCATATATCGTCATCTGCTTTCTCGATGAGTGGCCATCGTCTATGCTTTCACTCCAGTCAGCGTCTGCAAAGCCGATCAATTGATCTTTTAATGATCTCAGGATGATTCCCTGTTTGGAGCTTCCTTTTAAGTCCCTCAATATCCGTTTAGCGGCTGACCAGTGACTTGGTCCGAAGTTGTTGTTGAATTGACTTAAAACATTTGTAGAATGAGCTAAGTTAGGACGCGTCGTAACGGACAAATACATAAATGCTCCCACGAGTTCACGAAAAGATGGTTTTACTTCATCGTCGTCGTTCCATGTTTCGGTGGTTGTGAGCTTCGTCCCGGCTTCTAATGGCAAATGATTTTTAAAACTGTCATCATCAGATAGTTTGTTCGCGATTACTAAAAAGTCGTCGATGTAGGTGACAATGATGATCATGTTGTCTCCTTGTCCTTTCGTGTAGACAGATGGATCGGAAGCCTGCCTGACGGAGTCCGTATAGGGCCTTTTTCATCAAGCAGACTTTATCACCGCTGGAAATTTTTCGAGCATCTTTCTTGCCTTTTTCGCGATTTCAGGGAAACGATTTCTGTTTCCGATGATCTTGAGTGTCTCCTCCAAGTACTCCGGAATTTTCATATACACAATTATTCTTCAGTATTCCATTTAAATATGCTGCAGTTATGTCTAATTGACGGATGATCATATTTGTGCCCGCTGCAAGAGATAACACTATGCGAATTGACTTTAGACGAGCGACCGGCGCAAATGTTTCGAGAAAATCTCCTCACACCTCCAATTATAAAATTTATTTTTTAACATTATTTTGGTCTGAAAAATATTCAAAAGTCTTAGTTGAGCAAAAATTCTAACGTAATTCAAGGGCAAACCGAACTTAAAATATTGTTGCATGGGGCGCATGATTATTCCCCAAATTTTAATTTCCTAATATACAAAACATGGAAATTTTTTGTTTTTAATATAATTTTTAATATGTCGAAAAATTCTTTGACATAAATTTTGTTTTTTCGAATGACTATTTTTCATAATTATTAATCCTCCGAATTTCCATTTGACATAATTTTCAAACCTTCGAAATATTATGTTACATAAATTTCATTTGTCATAATGTTCATTTACTCGACTTATCAAGTGACATAAAACGCATTTTCTCAAATTCTCATGTGACATAACCTTCAAATCTTCGAAATGTCATATTTAAGAAATTCCATTTATCGAAATTTTATTCGTCATAATTTTCATTTATTCGAATAACCATTTAATATAAAATCATCTCTATTGTTATTTTAGGATAAATAAAATTTCTGTGACTTGCATTATAGGTTAAAAAATAATTCTGATGTTTAAAAATTATGTGAAATGGAATTTCGGACAAACAGGTTTTATGTTAAATGGTTATTCGAATAAATGAAAATTATGACGAATAAAATTTCGATAAATGAAATTTCTTAAATATGACGTTTCTAAGATTTGAAGGTTATGTCACATGAGAATTCGAGTAAATGCGTTTTATGTCACTTGATAATTCGAGTAAATTAACATTATGACGAATAAAATTTCAATAAATGGAATTTCTTAAATATGACATTTCGAAGATTTGAAGGTTATGTCACATGAGAATTTGAGAAAATGCGTTTTATGTCACTTGATAAGTCGAGTAAATAAACATTATGACAAATGAAATTTATGTAACATAATATTTCGAAGGTTTGAAAATTATGTCAAATGGAAATTCGGAGGATTAATAATTATGAAAAATAGTCATTCGAAAAAACAAAATTTATGTCAAAGAATTTTACGACATATTAAAAATTATATTAAAAACAATTCGACTATTTAAATATTAGGATAAAAAATAATTCGATAAATTAAAAATTATGTTAAATGAAATTTCGAAATCTGAAAATTAAGCGAAATGAAGTTTCGATGATAAAAATTTCCATGTTTTGTATATTAGGAAATTGAAATTTGGGGAATAATCATGCGCCCCATTATTGCATATTCTCATTTAGTGAAAGATGTGGAAGGAGTTGCAGCGAATGACTCGACCGAAGTAGAGATATGTCTTCAGAAAACAAAAAGATTTTATACTCCGACAACCATTTCGCTCTGTTAAGTCTCAATGAGGTCAATGTAAGATTTTTCCATTCATCTGTCCTATTTATAGATTTGAAAATTTTTACCTAATTGACCACACCAGTTGTATTTCAGAGGAGCATTTTTATCTTCTAACAAACTTTTTACTCTCATATAACATTTTCGTGGACATCATTCACTTCCCGTTTCCAGTATTTTTTATATAAAATTTAAAGCAAGTTTAAAACAAGTGAAAATAATTTTTCGGTTGTCGGTCTCCAATCTTACTACGTACCCTAGTGTAGTAATAGGCAATTGTAAAATTCTTTTATAAAATTGAGTTTTGAATTTTTCCAATTCATTTCCGTATCTTAATTCCCAAATATATATTTTGTACATTAATACACTCACAACTAAGCTCTCAAATAGTTTCTTAATTGTTGTCCAGGAATCCAGCTGTATTTTATTAATCAAAGAAATCACTGTAAACTGTGCAAGGTTAGCTCTAGATAGCATGGCATTAGTGTCATTTATAAAAACTGACGAATTAGAAAATAGGACCCCAAGTACGTATAGTCAGATACCACTTCAATTATCTCTTTTCCTCCATATAAGAAAGGACCAATAGTTTTATCATGGGCGTTGCCGCCTTTTCTAAAAACTACTATTTTGGTTTTATCATCATTGATCTCTAACAAATTCTCCTTGCAAGAATTATACAGAGCCTTTAAGATTGATCTCATGGCTGATATTGAATCTGCCAGGAGAGCAATGTCATCTGAAAAAGCTAGAAGTGTGCAAAAAGCTTGAAGCTCGATCCAGTATTTTCGAGCCGAGTCGAGCCGAGCCTAATCAGTTCGAGCCCGAGTCGAGCCTCATAAAAAGCTCTAAAATTTTTGAGTACTCGGCTAGATTCGAGTACTCGAAGACACTCGAGTGCTCGACTTTTTCGAGTACTCGGTACATCGTGTCCAGCTCGGCTCGAAAAAAGTACGGCTCGGCTTTTCGAGCTTTTTGTACAGCTCTAGAAAAATCCAAAAGAATTTTTTCTCGTCAGGTGGTCAATAGCTACTCCCCTGATGTCCTCTTTCTTTAAAAACTCCTCGAAATCTGCAATAAATATGGAGAACAGAATTGGACTCATTTTTTCTCCCTGCAAAAGGCCCCTTGTTATACTAGTAGTTTTTGAGATACCGTTTATTCCCTTAACTGCTACTGTGGCTCTATTATATAAACTATTCAGGATTCTAATAATTTTACTTCCTGTGCCGAGTTTAAATAATTTTTCCCAAAGGATGTCATGGGCAACAGAGGGAAAGGCACTACGGAAATCGACGAATAAGACAATTAATTGACCCCTATTTAACTTTAATCGAGTCTAAATAACAGAATTAAGAGTAAATAAATGGTCAGTGCAACTTCTTTTCTTCCTGAACCCGGTCTGAAAATCTAGTAACATATTGTTCATTTCAGCCCAATCATTTAATCTGCTCGTTAAAATTTTAGTGATGCAGTTCACTAGAGCAATTGGACGATAATTGGCTGGGTTCTTAATTTCACCTTTTTTAAAAATCATCCTTAGTAAAATATTACACCACGATTCCGGAACTTTTCCTGAACCCCAAATTTTATTGAATAAAAAAGTTAAGTAGTCTAAATCATTATCAGGGAGGTTCTTTAGGAATTCATAAGTAATGTTATCCGATCCGGGAACTTTATTATTTTTAGCCTTATTCAAACTTAATACGACCTCATTTTTAGATATCTTAGCGTCCAAGAATAGGTTATTATTTCCATTCAAAGAAAATTGATTACCGGAAATTGAAATATCTTTACATATACCAGTGTAAACTGAATTAAAAAATTCATGCTAAGTATTTAGGTCTATTATATTAGTATTAAAAGCTCGAAATCTAAATGCATTTACAACTTTCCAAAAAGAAGCTGAATCCCTGACATAAAGCAATTGACTAAATAAAAAGTTATTATAATCTTTCTTTTTTTAATCAATACATTTTTATATTCAATCTTTTTCATATTATAAGAATTTACCACTTGATTTACAAATCTTAAGAGATTCTTTTAACATATTTTTGAAATCAACGCACTCTTGTTCAAACCAAGGCTTAGAAGATCCACTTCGAGTATGGACTGCCTTCATAATTCCTATAGTTTTTGCAGTTTCTATTATTTTCCTTGTCAGATCACTCTCCAATATATCAACTGACACGTTATTATTGCTAATTAAATTATTATTTTTCATGAGAGAAATAAATTCATCTTTTTTATTAGATTTCTATTTTATTCCAGAACTAATTTTTTCAACCTGAATCAATTTATTAAATGTTGCTATAATGGGAAAGTAATCCGAGGAAGTTACAAGATAATTTACTTTAAAATCTCAAACGTAATCGGCGCCTGACAAATTTGACCAAAACAAGTCAATAGTTGATTTTCCATTTTTATTAAGAAAAGTGTAATTAGCGGGGAAGTCACTTCTAGATCTACCGTTAACAAGGAAGAAAACAATATTGTTCAATAGAAATAGCAATTTCTCCCCTCTTCTATCACTCTTGACATCCAGACTACACCTCTCTTCAAATAAATACCATTCACTCAAAATTATTTCATTATTCATCTGATTAAGATTCCCTAATCTAGAATTAAAATCTCCGCCCAAATATATTGGCAAATCAGGATATTTGCTGTCCTTGTCGCTTTGCTATACATAACATCACAGTTAGGGAAATAATTAGAAACGTAAAGAGAAGGATCGTCAGTATACCACGTCTTGTTAACGCAAACAATATCGGAGCTGTGAACTTCAGGAAGCAAATCAATTATATTTGGCAGGCCTCTTACGTTCCAGAACAGAATCCTGATCTGTGTCTCTTCTAGCTATGTTTTCTCGACTTCTTTTGTTTTATCATATGAATTTGGAAGGTTTAGGAAATTTTAAGTGTTCCATTTTTAGCATTATATTTTAAATTCTTTGCTTTTCTTCCTACAGTGTTTTTGGCACCTGTTGATCTACTTCTCTTTCTCCTATCAGTGTTGACAAGTGATTGATTAGTTTCCTCATCAAACGGATCGTCATCATACCCTAGGGCATTACTACAAAGATTGTGTAAATAATTCAGGATCATATTCAAATCGAATCTTTTATTGTCCATAATAATGTGATGACCTTTAATCTGAACTGACTTCCCTTGATGTTCCAAGAAAAGTTTACATTCCAGAAGTTTACTGTATTGTTCATTTTTATTTTCGCGAAGGACTTTGGAGAGGTCATTCAATACCCCAATATTCATTTTGCCGAAGTTCTTCATCATTGAAAATATATTATCCTTTATTTCTTTATTATCAAAGGTGACAAGAATTGGTCTAGCACCTATAGTATTTCCAATTCTTTTAACAGACACTATATTTCCATTATCGCAAGTGACCTCTGCCTTGACGAAAATTTGAATAGTTGTTTCCAAAAGGTTCTCAATTTCTGTTGTAGAATCTTGCACTTTGAATAACATGATATTGTTAATTTTGACTTTGTTTAAAAAAAGTTCGAATCGCATTTTACAATTGATTAGTTTATTTTCTAGTATTTGGTTTTTCAACTCTAACTCGCTCACTTTTTCATTGTTTTATGGCACCATTTTCTTAATAACTTCATTTTCCTTCGCTAACACCTTTATTTCACTTTGCATTTTATCAAATTTATTATTTAGAGCTTTTGTTTCACTTTAAATATTTATTAAAATATTCTTTAGATCCTCTTTGGTAGTCATTTTATTCCAAAGTATAATATTTTTCAGTGAGTAATATTAGTTTTAGTGAAGCGAGTCTTGTCTTTTTTTCCGGTGATGTTTCAATAAATCTTCTTTCTTTTTTTTTCAAATTTTCCCTTGTTCGGATTCCTGTCGAGACAAATTACTTCTTGTCCGAAAGTTTTAAAGATTTTGCCGTCTAGGCTGCCTGTCGGAGATCGTGTTTGAATATAATTTGCCGTGTTTACGGCTTCAGCCCAAAACGAGGCAAGCAAACCGGACTGAACGAGGAGGCATCTTGCTGTCTCGACTAGATAGTGGTTCTTTCTATCTGAAATTCCGTTTTGCTCAGGATTTTGGGGTGCTGTCAATCGTCGTTGCATTCCGTTATTCGGTAGGAAGTTGTCGAACAGTTTATTAACGTATTCCTTTCCGTTGTCATTCTGAATAAATTTCGTCTCCTTTCCATGCTGCGTTTTATGAGGGTCTTGTATGCTACGAATTCCTTTTGAACGTCACTTTTCTGATGCATAAATCTCACTTCGCACTTTTTTGGAAATTGAATATGCGTTATTTTTCCCAAAAGGCAGGTTTCACCTTCAAAATCTTGATTCAAATCATCGGTTACCAGTCCCTTTACCGTTCTAATCTTGCGGCTTCCCGAAAATCTTTCAGATTGAGGAGTCTGAGAGCGTCGTGCCATTCCTTTAAACTTCGCTTTACGAAGTTCTTATCATTAACAGTAGTTTTTCTGCAACATTCTGTTTCTTCTTGTCTGAAGAATTTCCGTACTCGTGTTACTTGCTAAGTTGATGAAATCTTTTAAATCTTAACACATATGCGTGGAACAGCCACTGTCGATGCACCATTTATTTTGATTTTCGTTATTTTTTCGATAAGCAACACTAAACACACTAATTTCAGGGAACGCGAACAGACAAACTTCTTCTACTTGATTTGCAGTTGGTTTCTTATTCTTGCAATCTTTTGCCTTGTTACATCTGCACCTGTTACATCTGTATCTAAACGGTTTTTCTCCGATTCACTTTTCACGTTTTCACTATTATATTTCTTGAGATAATTTTTATCCTTTGAGAATTTCGATGCGATCAGAGCATGTTGTGCTTTCGTATGAACATCCACGCTTTTCCTTGCATCGCTCTCTTCGATTATCTTGATTCGCAGTATGTCCGAGGTCGTCAGATCGTCGCGAGATTCGATGGCTACGCAAAAATTTTCGAAACTGTTCGGCAAACTATATAGCAACATGATGGACAGAAGATCCTCGTTGATTTCGATGTCCATGTTTCGTAGTTTCCTTCCTGCATTTTTTGCAGTGTAAGTTGCTTTAGTAAGTTTACTTTCCTGGCGGGCCCCTTCGACTAGTAAATGCCCTCCAGTTTGAGCCAGACCTTGCGCGACGTAGTACAACCCTTTATCTGCTGAAGGGTTAATCGAGAGAATCAAATCTGCACTCACTTTGCTGTCAGCTTCATTCCACGCTTTCACTGCTGCTTCCGACGCGGCGTTGCTGGCCGTCGTCGAAAGTGCCGGTTTTTCGTTCGAACCGTTCACGTAATTCCACGCGTCGTTTTTGATCAACAGAGCTTCGATCTGGATCTTTCACGTGTCGTAATTCTCCCTGTTAAGTGTTTCTAGTCGAACCATACCGCCTGTATTCATTTTTGACAAAACTGCCAGCTGTGATTCGCGCCCGACACTAACCTCAAAATCAAAAGACCTGAATTTTTCCTTTTAAGCGTTTCAGACACTTTCACTCGCTTTTACTGGGACCATAACCTGTTGAGTTTTTTATAAGCGACATTCGGGAAAATGAAAAAGGGTCATGCACTTTAAATAATTAATTATATTGTAAGAGACCATTCGTGATACATTCCGTAAAGGCTCGTGGAACAATACTGCCAAAATGGCGAACAATAAAGGTTCAGAAAGAGAACAATTAGAGGGCGTTAGCTTACGGGGATAGACAAGCTCGCGAAGAAATAAACGTTAGAATTTAATAAATATATAAACTTAACAGTAATTTAAACTGATTTAAGACATGAGTAGTTTATTTTACAACAAAATATTTACTATTAAAAGAATATAAATAAAAAACTTTATGTATGTTTATAATTTATAAGAAACTTTCAGTTTACGAAGGCAACGGCTGTGCCGTTAAAACATAAGAGGAAATTTTTCTTATTTTTTTAAATGAATCGGATGTACTTGTAGCTTAAGGGCAAGATTTTTTTTTCCCTTAACGATTGGTAGTTTAGCTCAGTTGGTTAGGTTATTGCGTTTGGCGTCCGTCGAACCCGTGTTCGATTCCCGGTTCCCCCAAATTTATTTTCAAACATATTTTCGTATTTGTTAGGTTCTTGAAAAATGGTGAGGTTAAATATGAGATTTGAAACTCAAGAAATAAGTTTTTTTTATATTTTTTAAATATAAGTATAAACTATGTTAGTTAACATTTATTTAAGGGAAAATTTCCTTATAACTCTTTAGGGTTCTTTACGAATATAAGTTTGGAGAAAAATACAAAATAATTTTTTTGTACACTTACACGCTAAAACTGTATAAATTTTTCCTTGTAATTTCTCAGGAAATTTACGGGGAGAACGTCAAGGAAGTTAACACCGGAAAATAACAATCGGAGGACATTTAGAGGTTCTGGGAAATTAACGGGAAGTTAACCGCGTTAAGTTTCGAATTTAACATGGTTAACTTCCCGTTAACTTCCTGCAAAACACGGTGCTATCTGGGTATATATATATATATATATCGACGCCTCCCGTTCATATAATGCTTATTCAAGAACGAATGCAAGATGATTCTTATTCACTTTTTGGTGCAAGACAATGCTTATTCGATTTTCCGTGCAATAAAATGCTTATTCAAAATTCTATGCGAAAATGTACATTCTGAAATTAGCTTATTCTATGAATTTTATAAAATTTTCAATTCAGTTAAATTTATAATTGCAATTGCTTAAAAAATATTTTTTAATACGTGTGATAGGATTCGTGTTTAAAGTTTCTTATAACAATAGACACGTACTGAAATTCTCAGATATTTAATTGCAATTTAATATTAATAGAAAGATTTAGGGTTACATTTATTATTCTGTCAGTGGCAATTGTTTTGCACACAATTTTGAATAAGCATTTTATTGCACGGAAAATCAAATAAGCATTGTCTTGCACCAAAATGTGAATAAGAATCATCTTGCATTCGTTTTTCAATAAGCATTATATGAACGGGAGGCGTCGATATATATATATATATATATATATATGTCTACTTTCTATATAATTCGCCGTCCTTTGTACATAATTTAAATATATAAAGAAAAATTTCGTCCCATTTTTTGCCACACTTTGTCCATAGTTCGAAAATAAATAGAAAATAGTTTATTTCTCATCCCATAGTTCGCCATCTTTTGCCCATAGTTCGAAAATGTATAGAAAATAATTTATTTTTCATCCTATAGTTTGCCATATTTTGCCCATAATTCTAAAATCTATAGAAAATAGTTTATTTTTCATCCCATAGTTCGCCATCTTTTGCCCATAGTTCGAAAATCTATAGAAAATAGTTTATTTTGCATCCTATAGTTCGTCATCTTTTGCCCATAATTCTAAAATCTATAGAAAATAGTTTTTATTTCATCCCATAGTTCGCCATCTTTTGCCCATAGTTCGTAAATGTATAGAAAATAGTTTATTTTTCATCCCATAGTTCGCCATCTTTTGCCCATAGTTCGAAAATCTATAGAAAATAGTTTATTTTTCATCACATAGTTCGCCATCTTTTGCCCATAGTTCGAAAATCTATAGAAAATAGTTTTTATTTCATCCCATAGTTCGCCATCTTTTGCCCATAGTTCGAAAATCTATAGAAAATAGTTTATTTTGCATCCTATAGTTCGTCATCTTTTGCCCATAATTCTAAAATCTATAGAAAATAGTTTTTATTTCATCCCATAGTTCGCCATCTTTTGCCCATAGTTCGAAAATCTATAGAAAATAGTTTATTTTTCATCACATAGTTCGCCATCTTTTGCCCATAGTTCGAAAATCTATAGAAAATAGTTTTTATTTCATCCCATAGTTCGCCATCTTTTGCCCATAGTTCGAAAATCTATAGAAAATAGTTTATTTCTCATCCCATTGTTCGCCATCTATTGCCCATAGTTCGAAAATGTATAGAAAATAATTTATTTTTCATCCTATAGTTTGCCATATTTTGCCCATAATTCTAAAATCTATAGAAAATAGTTTATTTTTCATCCCATAGTTCGCCATCTTTTGCCCATAGTTCGAAAATCTATAGAAAATAGTTTATTTTTCATCCCATAGTTCGCCATCTTTTGCCCATAGTTCGAAAATCTATAGAAAATAGTTTATTTTTCATCACATAGTTCGCCATCTTTTGCCCATAGTTCGAAAATCTATAGAAAATAGTTTATTTTTCATCCCATAGTTCGCCATCTTTTGCCCATAGTTCGAAAATCTATAGAAAATAGTTTTTATTTCATCCCATAGTTCGCCATCTTTTGCCCATAGTTCGAAAATCTATAGAAAATAGTTTTTATTTCATCCCATAGTTCGCCATCTTTTGCCCATAGTTCGTAAATGTATAGAAAATAGTTTATTTTTCATCACATAGTTCGCCATCTTTTGCTCATAGTTCGAAAATCTATAGAAAATATTTTTTATTTCATCCCATAGTTCGCCATCTTTTGCCCATAGTTCGAAAATCTATAGAAAATAGTTTATTTTGCATCCTATAGTTCGTCATCTTTTGCCCATAATTCTAAAATCTATAGAAAATAGTTTTTATTTCATCCCATAGTTCGCCATCTTTTGCCCATAGTTCGTAAATGTATAGAAAATAGTTTATTTTTCATCACATAGTTCGCCATCTTTTGCCCATAGTTCGAAAATCTATAGAAAATAGTTTTTATTTCATCCCATAGTTCGCCATCTTTTGCCCATAGTTCGTAAATGTATAGAAAATAGTTTATTTTTCATCACATAGTTCGCCATCTTTTGCCCATAGTTCGAAAATCTATAGAAAATATTTTTTATTTCATCCCATAGTTCGCCATCTTTTGCCCATAGTTCGAAAATCTATAGAAAATAGTTTATTTTGCATCCTATAGTTCGCCATCTTTTGCCCATAATTCTAAAATCTATAGAAAATAGTTTTTATTTCATCCCATAGTTCGCCATCTTTTGCCCATAGTTCGTAAATGTATAGAAAATAGTTTATTTTTCATCCCATAGTTCGCCATCTTTTGCCCATAGTTCGAAAATGTATAGATAATAAGTTTATTTTCATCCCATGGTTCGCCATACTTTGCCCATAGTTCATTTTAACAGTTAAATTAAAAAAACCATTTAAAAAATAATTTTTGTATATGCCTCACTTTGTTTAAGGTTTAAAAATGAAAAATATTTAAAGTTTTTGTGTTTTTTATTATTTTGTTTGATGAAATATTGATTTTTGTTGCTGCCATACTTGAACCATGGGATTCGCTCCTTAGCAATACTTTGTCATACTTTGTCAAAATTAGTGGCACAGTTCGCTATACTTTACCCACACTTTCCCATACATTGCCATCTTTTGGCCATACTTTCATTTCCACAGGGGTATTTATGCAATAGGAAATATTTTTGTATGTACTGCTGCTAATTGACAAACGGAAAATGGAAAAATACTTAGAACCTGTTGGGAGTGATCTAAGGTTCAAGGTTTAAGGCCGTATTTATTTTTAAAAGTTTTTATTTAACTGAAATAACTACTTTTTCGATGTATGGAACCCTTGGTTTTAGTGATGTTCCAATTTTTTTAAAATTATTCGGCATCGACTTTAGTCGAAATATAATGGAATGACTCAACAAAAAGTGACATTAATACTTTATTATCTAGCTTTCTATTATTCAAGACTAAAATTTTTATAATTATGTTAATGCATTTTAAAGTACATATTTTGACACGCGATAGAGAATAAAAATTTCTACACATACTATATACCTATTAGTATTAAATAAATCGTATCCGTTACAGTTGAAAATCTCCTACTGCATTATTTAATATCTAATATCATGTGGTTCATTATGTAATTTTCATTCTAAATTTAATTTTCAATTAAGAGAAAAATGATAGTTAAATTTTATTTGTTTATAATTGTCATAATTAAAGTTACCCAAATTACTAAAAATATAGTATTTATTAATAGAAATATTTATTAATTTAATTATTTTTACTCTATTATCATTTAATATTAGATAGGTGAGAGTGAGGTGGCTAATTTAAAAAATTTACAATTATTAAAAAAAGCAAGTGAACAAGATATATTACCCACATAGCACAAAAACTTCAAGGAAACTTCCAGGAAGTTTCCCGTGGCAACTGCGAGAAGTTACCTTTGGTTCAAATGAAATAAACTTTTTTTTAATTAATTAGTCCTTTATTAAGCTATAAAATGCAATTGTAAAATTAAGAGAAAGTTGTAATTATTAACTATTTTATAATAATAAACTCATGATAACTCTAACTTTTAAATATGTCTAGATATATTTTGTGATTTTCTTTATTTTTAACATATCGATAGCTCCTAAATGAAAACATATTATTCGCGAGAGGTTTTATAAAGCGTAAATCACGAAAACAAATAGAAAAAGCATTATTCATCTAAAATGGTTTTAGGCTAATTTTTAAAAATTTTGTCATTTATTTTCAGCCAATATAAAATGCCAAATAAAGAATTTTTTTTATTCAAAGTTAATTTAGCTGTAATAAATCAATATTATTAACTTATTTTTTTGCTATTTGTTTACACTTTACCCAGGTGCGAATTTCGGTCGGCCGCCACAGTTGGAACGTCGGGCCAAAGTCGAACCAACTGTGGCAGCCGAAGTTTCGGCACCCAAAGGTGGGTTCAATGTTTCTCCCAAAGTCAGGCCAACCATGAATGCCGACCGGGAGAACTGATGGTTGGCCCAACTATCAGCCACAGTTGGGCCGACGGTCGGGTGAACTGTGGCCGCCACAGTTGAGAAAATCAAATTTTTTTGGTCGGGCCAACCATCAGTCACAGTTGGGCCGACAGTCGGGTGAACTGTGGCCGCCACAGTTGAGAAAATCAAATTTTTTTGGTCGGGCCGACCATCAGCCACAGTGGGGCCGACGGTCGGGTACGGTTGTAGTTTATAAAGTTATCACGCTCCTTCTTCAGACATGTGAGCGTAGCATAGTGGTAGCGTGTGTGACTGTAGTGCGTTAGGTTGCGAGTTCGATCCCCCTAAGCGTTAAATATTTTAATATGTTTATAACTAATTTAATGTATGTGCGATAAATGTGTGATCAATGTAAGGTAATTGTCAACTTCAATAAACATTTTTTTTATTAACATTTGTCATTGGTTGGCAAGACTACCTTTACCAAAGTTGGGCCGACCGTGGTTACCGAAGGATGCCCAACCATTCGATCCCACGGTCGGCACAACTTTGGCATCCATAGCCGGCCCAACTTTGGTGCCAACGGTTGGTCCAACTGTGTCAACCACTGGAAGGCCGGCGTGATCAATCCACAAGGTGGCGGCCCGACCATTGGCTGACCAAGTTGGGCCGACCATGAACATGGTTGGCCCGACTATGGGCCGACCGAAAATTCGCACCTGGGTAAAAATAATAAATATTAAAAATTGTTACATAGTCTTCAAAAAACTGTCACACTGAGAAAAATGGAGTTTGAAAACTGGGAGTCAATATTGGAAAAACAGGATTCAGTCCAATAAAAGTACATTAATTCATTTCCATCAAGCATCTTAGGGTATTGCGTATAGTGTATAGAGAGCCTTAGTTTCAAATGTCACTGTAAAGAGTAGTGTTGGAAAAGTCGACTTCGAGTTTCGATGAAAGTCGACTTTTTCGTTTTAAAGGTCGATTTTTTGTGATCGACTTTTAAATATTGAAAGTCGACTGCAATCGACTTTTATGGTCGACTTTTTATCGACTTTTAAAAAAAAATTATTTAAACTAATTTTTCTAATATTTTTATTATTATTTTATTATATATATATGTGACGCTCCACGGTGAAAGGGACCTTAGCTGCTGAAAATTTTAGGTTATGTTTAGAGTAGTTTTAGCTTCATTAAAAATGTATTATTGATTATTTAACATCAAAAGCATATTTTTCTGAAAATATTGCATATAACAATGAACTAAATTAAATATTAATAGTTTGTAAAGAAAATTAGTCATTTTTATTTATTTGTACTTCCAATTTTAGTTCTGTCAAAAATAGCTAAGGTCCCTTTCACTGTGGAGCGTCACACATATATATATATATATATATATTAAATTTTGTCTTTATTGTGAACTGGACTTAACAAATTTATAACGGTGCGCTACTATTGGTTGTGTCCCAGCTTCAGGATTCCATACAGGATCCCGTACGAGATTTTGGGACACGGTTCCTGTGCAGGTTCCGATGCAGGAACCTTAGCTATCAAATGTTCCTGTAAAGGTTCCTGTACAGGAACACGTGCAGGAAACTTTTTAATTTTTTAAAGTTTTTATATGTTAAGCAACATTTGACATACATAGACTTCACATTTTATTATGTTAGGCTCGTTTATCAATGTTGGACAGAAAAATGTATTGCGCATTCGAGAAACTCATAGAAAACTACTGCGCAGGAGTTAAAAATATAAATAAATTAATTGAGGAAACCGTGTAGGATCCTTTACGGGTTCCCTACAGGATCCTTTACACTTAAGTACCTGCAGTTTACAAAACTGCAAAGGTTCCTGTATAGGAACCTTTACAAAGTTTCCTGTACTGGATCCTGCAAGTGTTCCTGTACAGGAACCTTTACAGAAATCTTTGATAACTAAGGTTCCTGCATCGGAACCTGCACAGGAACCCTGTCCCAAAATCCCGTATAGGATCCTGTACAGGACCAGTACGGGATCCTGTATGGGATCCTGCACAGGCTCCCGAGAGGATCCTGTACGGGGATTTTAAGCTGGGGTCTACAGCAGCGCGCAAGTAAACAGCCAATATAATCTATTTTATAATGGAAATGTTTCTCTTATCATTTTTATACACAGGTAACAGTGTCGACTCGCCGGTGTTAGACAAGTGTTGGACTATCTTCTCTTTGAATTGAAAAATTACGGGTGTAAATATATTGCAATAGTGTTAAATTTTGTTATTACAATTTTTCGCATGCAGGACTGTTAGAGTTCTGAAATTCTTGAGAATTTAAGCTGAGCAAATGCTCTCGAGAATATTCTCAGCATTTACACAAAAAACGAGCATTTAAAGAGAATTTTTGAGAACTTAAAAAATTCAAAGTTCCGCTACCTAACTCATTACTAATTACAAATAATTAATTTTTATTGATTGTATATTTAATTATTTATTTTATTCATTTTGCATTCAATTTTCAATAATATAAACTTTTATTAACATTAAAAATCATATTATTTTTAAAAAATATAAACATAAGAACAATTTTATCCTATCGTTATTTATTCTTTAAAGCGTCAATATAAATATGTGTCCTGACGCAGTGAAAGGGACCTTACGCCCCAAAAAATTAATTTTTAGTTACTAATGCCATTACATCAATTGAAAAAATCTGGATAGAATGGTATCAAGAACTCAAAATTAATTTTTTTAAACGTAAGGTCCCTCCTCACGCTTATTACTATTGCGATTTTGATTATTATGTCTATATGGAAAATAAAAATTTAAAAAGTGACTGAAAACTTAGCTTTTCATATGAATTAGTTAGTACTAACATGAATATTTGATATTTTCGTAAGTGCTCAATAAAAAGACAAAGCACATTTAGGTTGAGAATATTCTCATGCTCGAGAGAATTTCTCTGAGCACTTAAACGATTTAGAACTCTAAGGACTGTTAGCGATAGAACAGCGAAACCGATTGCAGGGGAACATTTAAACAAATTAGTCTTCTTACGTGGTTTAGAGTCTAAATGGTTTGAATAAAAAACGGTTCTAAATTTTTTATTTATTTATTAATTTTTAAAAGAAAAATGTTTTTAAAAGTTGTATTTTATAAAAAAAAGTTAACAAAAAATAGTTATTTAAATAAAGAAAGTTTTATTAGCAATTTTAAATATTGCATTGATAATAATTTATTTAAAAAGTCTAAATAAATCGAAAAAGTCGATTTTTACTGTCGGATTAATCGACTTTAAAAGTCGACTGTTAAAAAAAAATCAAAAATTTGAAAGTCGACTTTTTATGAAAACTTTCCAACCTTAGTAAAGAGCATTGAAACACAGGCGAAGATTATAAGGCGCGCTGCAGTGTGCATAGTAGAGAAACTGGACTCAGTCCCCTACTTCGACATTTTCACAATAAAGGAACGCAGGCGCGGAACCTGTCGAAATAAATGGCCGACGCGACGCGAAACGAGTGTTTCCTTGTATTCACTTCGTCAATTTTATATAAAAAAAACCATAACCAATCATTAAAAAAAGAAAAATATGTTAAATGCACTCTTCATATATTCATATTCATTAATTCACAAGTTTTATTCTTTGCACATCTTCACACTTACAATTAACAACTTAAACATATCGGAAAATCTTACAATCATACGGGATTGAAACACCTACCTAACCATACAAACTAAAAATACGCATAATTATAAATCGCACGCTTTTACATTAAGCATTAAGCCTCTCGGCTATGCAATCGATAGGGGAAATTTCCTATTTAAGATATTCCATTGGAATAAATTACGTCATGAGTGTATTTTGATGTGTAATTAATGTAAGTATGAATGTCAACAATATTCATAATATTGAGTAAATAATATTGTCAACTAGTTTCAATTTGATATGGTTATTAGAATTTAATAATAAATAAATAAAAAACTTTAATGTTTTCTTAACCTTTTTTTAAGTTTGACAGTCCTCATGGTAAATTTGATTATTCGTTTTTTCCGTGTACAAAATAGTAAATCGACCTTGATTACTTTAATTTACTTAACTGCACTGCATAATAGTTGAGAGTAGTAATTGAGTAAGTGAAACGGTAAGGTAAGTAAACGACCATTAGTGTGAGAGAGAGAATAACATGTGGTTTTCGAGTAGGTATCTACTTTATGTGCACGGCGTTCATTTTTCGAATGAACTGGACTGAGTACTATTTGTTCAATATTCGCTTCTATTATTGACTTGTGTTTTGTACACTGCCGCGTTCTTTTAACAATTACATGAGAATGTAATTTCTCTTTCCAATTTTGTATACTCTTATTCCCTCTTAGACTATATAAACAGTCTTGTTTAAGTTGATGAATGGGATAAATTGTGTTGAGTCCCAAACTGTTCAGCTATGAAACTTCTAATACTATAGTGTGTACCTGTCACATATTATTCTATAAAGGAGTACTACACTGACTGCATAAATCATTTTTCCATTTTTTTCCGTGCATTTTAAATAAGCATAATTATTTTCTATGTGTTTTCGTGAGCTACGTGTTTTATAAAACCTCTCGCGAATAATATGTTTTCATTTAGGAGCCATCAATATGGGTCAAACCATTATATTTCGAATAAAGTCGTTGCGGCCTAATTTTTTTAAAAATTGATACTTTTAGAATTGAATCTGTATGATCTCTGAATAAGGAAATGAAAATAATTATATTAAAATATTTATTACTTTTCTTTAAATATGAGTGTAAAGTGGAGAAGGTGCGAAAAATGGCACTTTTTTAGCAATTAAAAAATATTTAAAAAAGTATTGATAAATTCTTAAAAGTGCAAAAAGATTTATTGATTTATGTTTAAAATTAGTTTAATAATTATTCTTTGTTAATAAAACTAGTAAAAATATAAAAATCTCCTATTATTATTATTTTATATTTTATTTTATATATATATATATTTATTTATTTTAATATATTAAGATAATCACTGTCGTTTTGTCGTCCGTCGTTCGTGTAATACCGTACTTCATCGTTCGGTCGTTCGGCTTTTATCATTCATTCATCGTATTGTTTATATATTTACTCATTGTACATACATAGACGCATGTCAGGCATGCGCAATAGTACACATATATACTCACACATATACACTAAACACATACACATGTATACTCACAGATATGCCCTCAATACATACACATGTATACTCACACATATACACTAAACACATATAGATGAGCGATTCCACGTCTAGTGATCAAGTGATCTTTTGGTGTAATGTTTATTTTAATAATTTTTTACTCTTAAACAATTAAACATACAAATTTGACAAAGTACATTTTGGAAAGGTTTTTTCATGCTCTTTCGATTGGAAATAAGCATTTTGAAAAAAAAAATTTTTTGACCCAAAAAAATCAAAATTAAAAATAAATTTCAATTTTTGAGGGAGAGAGATACGATTTTTTTTAAACGAAAGCTGAGGTTTTTTCCTAAAAGGACATATAAATGATAAAGTGGGACTAGAATGTTTAAACATTGAAAAAAATAATTTTCTCTAATACGGAGCTAAAAACCGGGTTTAGAGCGCTCCGGCGAGTAGAAAACTCTTTTTTCAATGTTTAAACATTCTAGTCCCACTTTATCATTTATTTGTCCTTTTAGGAAAAAACCTCAGCTTTCGTTTAAAACAAATCGTATCTCTCTCCCCCAAAAATTAAAATTTATTTTTAATTTTGATTTTTTTGAGTCAAAAAAATTTGTTTTTTCCAAATGCTTATTTCCAATCGAAAGAGCATGAAAAAACCTTTCCAAAATGTACTTTGTCAAATTTGTATGTTTAATTGTTTAAGAGTAAAAAATTATTGAAATAAGCATTGTACTGAAAAACACAAAAATTTAACCCCCTCCCCCTCGGAAAATATTGAACTAGGTAAAAAATATTTTTACGAAAAATTACTATCTATGAGTACTACAAAAGCCCCAAGTTTTGCTACGATTGGAGACAAGTTTTTCTCCACCTTGATCACTTGACATGGAATCGCTTATATATATATATATATATATATTTATTCGAACAATAGGTCAGGTACTTGAGCAGACCTTTCGCTTCTCTTTTTATTTCAAATATCTTTCTGTCTTATTCTTTCTAAATAAATAACATAAATCAGTCCCTGTTTATAACGCAGGAAATCTAACGCTATTGCTTTCTTCCTCTTTCCAAAGAGAAATAACATAAATCGGTCTCTGTTTATAACGCAGAAAATCTAACGCTATTGCTTTCTTCCTCTTTCGAAAATAAATAACATTGGACTGTCTCGCTTTACCTAATTTGCATATTTACTCGTTTCATAGGAGGATTGCAATTAACTTTAAATGATTTTTGGCATTATTATGTATCTTTTAATATTCTAATTAATTAAATTAAAAACTAAATGAGAATATTGACATGTATCAAAAATTGTATAAATATAATAATTTAAATAAATTTATTTGAAACCTATAATTAATTATCAATATTCTATAGTACTTCCTCTAGTGCTTTGTGAATGTTTTTTGCTGGATATATTTGCTCCGCTCGACGACTTTACAACGAAATACTCCGCTAGCGACTTTGTTTTCTTTTTACGTTGTATTTGCAATAAATAAACTTTACAAGTGCATTTGTTAAGCGAGATTGTTTTAAAAAAATTTTTTTACATCTGTTACGTCCATAACTTCTTATTAATATTCTTTAAATATTAAATATTTCCTTACAAATATTCTTGATTTTACTATGTATTTTGTTATTAATATTCTTGAATTAACTATACAATTTTTATATTTACTTGTATGTGTATGTGTGATTTATTTGTATGTCATATATTATTGCATTATATCCAGTATATTTTCTATTATTATAGTATTTCTTATTTCATATTTTCTATGTATTTGAAACAACATGATAAGTTATATCAAATTCAAGAAAGAGAAGTTTATATTTTTAAATTATGTAAAAGGAATAACGATTACGCATCAGTGTGGCAAACCTTTACTAGACCACACATCTGGAAGGAGAGAGAAAAATACATACCAACTTAGGTCCTGAGAGTCTTATCAAATCCCGTAGAAACTAGAGAGAAGCATCTATACCAGACCCCTGTGCTGAATGTCTTATCGAGTCTTATCGAAGGTGGCCCGGTGACGTCACGCTGCATCTACCTGCACTAGACGAGTTTCGGCACGTGTATTTTGCGTGCATGATTTTCTATTAGAAGATTTTGATATAAAAAGTGGAAGCATCATCGTTAGATCAGAGAGTATCTATTTGAAAGCCAACATTATAACATCGTCGAGAAAGAGAGTATTTTTTTGGAAATCAACAAGTAAACATCGATACCGATTCGAAGTGCAATCCCAGTATAGAGTTTAGAAGTTAACTAAACTACCTCCCCAAGTATATTTTTGAGACAATTTTCGGACAACAACTTATAAATACACTATATTACCAATTATATATTCTGATAATTTAAGATGAGTTAATTTGGAAATAAGTCCAAATTTAATATTGAAACAATTTATCTTTGTGTCTACTCTACTATAGCACTTC
The DNA here is from genome assembly GCA_032872475.1 of Leptopilina myrica (nomen nudum). Taxonomy (NCBI): domain Eukaryota; kingdom Metazoa; phylum Arthropoda; class Insecta; order Hymenoptera; family Figitidae; genus Leptopilina; species Leptopilina myrica (nomen nudum). The sequence continues at coordinate 11,212,216 of CM065462.1, read as the reverse complement.
AGATCGGAAATCAAAATAACAATCACCAGCTTTAACACAATTTAAAAAGGTTTCTTGTTTTGACGTAACACATCATTAGAAAAAGCACATTTTATTTACCTTATTAAGGATAATATTCATGAAAAATGATCTCGAAATAAAGTTTTTAATGCAAACGGTTTTTCTCAAATATGCCTATAAAAAAAGTATTGAGAGTACGGGATCCCGCATTGAGAGTGCCTACCCTTCAATGCGGTATTCGCGAAATAGCGCATTGGGTGTCGTGGTGAATGCGTTATTCAAGGGGTCCCAATGCGTTGCAAGTTTTAAGCTTTAAAAAAAAAGAAAATACGTGACAGGAGTAAATAATTAGTGTCAGTGTATCAAAATACGAGTTAAAGGAATGAAAAAATACTAATAGTGAGTGTGAAAATGAAGTTTAAAGAAAATAAGGTAAGATTAACTGTTACATATGAGTCCAATGCGTCATAGGCTGTTTTCAATGCGGCGCATAATCGGTATATCGACGCCTCCCGTTCATATAATGCTTATTCAAAAACGAATGCAAGATGATTCTTATTCACTTTTTGGTGCAAGACAATTCTTATTCGATTTTCCGTGCAATAAAATGCTTATTCAAAATTCTATGCGAAAATGTACATTCTGAAGTCAGCTTATTCTATGAATTTTATAAAATTTTCAAATCAGTTAAATGTATAATTGCAATTGCTTAAAAAATATTTTTTAATACGTGTGATAGGATCCGTGTTTAAAGTTTCTTATAACAATAGACACGTACTGAAATTCTCAGATATTTATTTGCAATTTAATATTAATAGGAAGATTTAGGGTTACATTTATTGTTCTGTCAGTGGCAATTGTTTTGCACACAATTTTGAATAAGCATTTTATTGCACGGAAAATCGAATAAGCATTGTCTTGCACCAAAATGTGAATAAGAATCATCTTGCATTCGTTTTTCAATAAGCATTATATAAACGGGAGGCGTCGATATGTAGTTCGCGCTCTGCAGCGGCGCTCTCTTCTTTACCAACAACGGATTCTTTCTATTCAAATGGTAATTTTGAAAATATATTTCATTTATTATATTTAAATGTAAAGAATTATTAACAAATAAGAATGTAATTTTAAAAGTAATATAAAAATTTGCTATTTAGTTAAAAATAAATATTGAAGTAAAAAGTTATTAAATGATATTTGATACATTTTTAATTTAACTGATATTTTTAAATAAATAAATAAACTTCAAAGATTAAAATACAGATATGTACAACTCCAAAAAATTGTTTTTAATCAGGTTTAAAATACAATTTCGTTTTATTCAATTAAAAGTACCAAAATGTTGAAAAATTCGTTGATTTTATTTCGAATTGTCACAAAAACTTATACAAAATTATCGAAAATATAAATCTTATTTTATTAAAATTTGACGAAAGTTAACATTTTTTAAATTTTGTCATTTAAACGCTTTCAAAAATTCAATTGTTCCAAAATTTTTTTTAAAAACCGCGGTTTTCAAGAATTGTTATAAAATTTAATTAATCTCACATCTTTTACTAAAACTATTCAATTGTTCTATCAAAAATTTTAGAAATCTCGTTTATCAAGATTTCTTACAAAATTCAATTAATTTCACATCTTTTACTAAAACAATTCAAAACTTAAATAACTATCTAAAATAAATATTTAATTACAATTAATTGAACTTCTTTTTCAATTTAATTATTCAAAGATAACGAAAGTTCACTCAAAGTACGTAAAACATTTAACTATTTTCAACTTAATTTTACGAAATACTGATTATTCGAAAATTGTTCTATTAAATATATTTTGCCTATTAATAATTCAAATAATTCTAAACATTTAGTAATAACTAAATAACTTAACTCTTATATTCAATAACATTTAAAAATTATTAACTAAAATTCTCTATATTATTTTTCCTAATTTTTATCAATAGGTTCTTTGAAAATTAATTAATTTAAAGAACTATTAGAAAGTTTACTTAAAATACAATTTGAAATTAAATTAAAATTCTTCCAAAATTTGTTAATGAATTCTATTGTTTGAAATCAAATTAATTTGAAAAATATTTCAATTAAAATTTTAGGACATTTGAATTGTTCACAAGTTTTCCAAATTATTAATTATAAAAAATTTTTAATTACGAAATTCAATTATTGACCACTATTTTTAATTAAAATTTTTCTCTAAATCGATTATTTTGAACAATTTTTAGAAATTATAACAATATTTTTGGAAAGAATTTTAATTACTTAATAACGTTCCAACGCTGGGTCGTTAATAATATTAAATTAATTAACATTTTTTATTGATTGAAATGCATTATCAACTTTTAGTTAATATTATTTTTCATTATTTTCAAAATTACCATTTGAATAAAAAGAATCCGTTGTTGGTAAAGAAGAGAGCGCCGCTGCAGAGCGCGAACTACATATACCGATTATGCGCCGCATTGAAAACAGCCTATGACGCATTGGACTCATATGTAACAGTTAATCTTACCTTATTTTCTTTAAACTTCATTTTCACACTCACTATTAGTATTTTTTCATTCCTTTAACTCGTATTTTGATACACTGACACTAATTATTTACTCCTGTCACGTATTTTCTTTTTTTTAAAGCTTAAAACTTGCAACGCATTGGGACCCCTTGAATAACGCATTCACCACGACACCCAATGCGCTATTTCGCGAATACCGCATTGAAGGGTAGGCACTCTCAATGCGGGATCCCGTACTCTCAATACTTTTTTTATAGGGATCTCCGTTGGGCCGATATGTCGATTATGTGTCTTTTTACTTTGTAGAGCAGATTTCACCCAGATGCATTAATGCTGTTTTCCGGTTTGACGGTATTTTGCTAAGTCGTATGATTTCTGTCAAAATGTTTTCAGTTCATGACATATGAGAATATTCGTATGTCACTAAGTAAGAATATTTGATAGAAATGACACGATTTTTAAAAATTCCTTTAAACCGGAAAGACAGCATTAATGCATCTGAGTGTACAATATCACTTTACACACACATACACACATAAGTCTCACGTTAGAACTGACATCTCCAACTTGAAATATTATTTATTCAATAACTAAATATCAACTTGCCCTATCTGTGTAAGAAATAAATGCTTTAATTATTACTTTTGCCAAATCAAATAAGTTTTCTTAATGCTTTCTTTTCTTTATTGACTAAATATGCTATTTTAAAAGCACTATATACTAACTAGATACTACTTTGCCACTTTACATATGAAAAATTTATTTATAACTGTTTATTTTTTATAAAATACTTCAAAAATTTAATCTACAACTGTTCCTTTATTATTTCCAATAGTTTGTTTTAAAATGTTATATTAAATAAAAGCAATTTTTTGAGTCTACCCAAAACCTACCTGAAATCTACCATAACTAGGGTAGACTTACGGTAGCCCAATCCGTCAGGTTATCAATACTATTATTCACAATCACTATTCCATTATCTTTCGCCAAAGATTAAATAACACTTTCTCTCGTCATAAAGCTATAGTGAGGAGATTTCTTTTGTCTCCTTGAATGGCTTTTTCCAATGTTTGAACATAATTGTATCCTATTCATTCAAACAATTAAAAATTAATATACTACAAATAAATTACATAATATATATAATTAATTCCATTTCTATACCTTGCATATCTTTCTCAGTTCTTCTTTTTACGACTTTTATTTATCTTCTAGCTTTGATTTTTCTTTCATCATCGTTAAATTTAAAGGTTTCGTAAGCTTTTGCATCATTTTTAAAATATTTTCATTGGAATCTCATTCTATTTTTTGTTTTTCTTCATCTTCTTCATGAAAACTGTTTTCTTTTCTACGCTGCCTATATGCAGCTGCCCTTTGAGCTCTAGAAAGAGGCGAAGATTTTTTTGATGTCATTTTACTTTTACACATTCACAAAAATTGTGAAAATTGGCGACTAGGTCATCTTCATGGTGAAACCCATAAAAACACCATAAAAATGTTTTTTTGCGTTTAAGTACCAAAAAACCCAAAATTGCAAAAAAATGGTTCAAACAAAAATTGTAGGTCTTAGTAAAACACATTTTTTTTATTCTACACATTTTTTACAATACTGAATAGTTCTCGAGAAAATCGTAAAAAACCATAAAATTGTTGAAGACGTGATTTCTAACCCAATAACGGGGACTCGAGTCCGGGTTGGTTACCTTCTAGTACCAACTAGAAATGTGCATTTGACCCACGTTCTATTACAGAACAGAGAAAGAACACAGGGGGAGGGGGCCTTCGCCCGCCTCTGTGGTTTCTTCTCCACTAGGCACTTTAAGAAAAACTTTCTTAAAGGACGGTGCAGGGGGTTCGGGTCTGGGTTGGTTACCTTTTTTTTATATTTATATTTTGGTAAATTTATTGTTATTCTTCATAAAGAAAAATTGTTTAGTTAACAAACTGATTTTTATTAAATGTTAACAGTCTCGATAAAGGAGACATCTTTTTTCTAACATGTGGGTATTTTCGCGGCTCCTATCATAACCCTTGAAAGTAATGGAGCTCTCACAGCTCTGCCTGCCTGCGCAGGCAATAATTGGAGTAAGAGAGAAAATCAATTAGAGTGAAAGAGACAGTAAATGCAAATTTGTATGCTTCCTACTAGCTGTGAGAGCCTTAAGGTTAGCAGTGTGTCTCTAAAGTTTAAAACGTTGAAATTATAGCCGATATTATTTTTCCTTGTTTTAATTTATATTTTAATAAAAGTACTTTGTATATACATATGTATAAAAAACTAATTTTCAACTAAATAAATGTTGAATTAGCATTGGTTTGTCATTTATTTACCGCGCGATAATTGACTCATCCACGATATTTGACACGCGAAATTACCCTCAAGTCATACTAAGTCCCGCGAGATTACAAGCATATGAGTCTTGTATTTAATTATTTATTTAAATATTAAAACTATTTTCTACAACATTGGCAATTTTTTTTAAAGAAAAAAAGCTTTAATATTCATTTACAATAAAAACAAAACCATATACATTCATTTATAATTTTTAAACCACTTGGAAGTATGACTTATACAAAATTCCTCGATAATACCCACATTTACCCTAGCCATTATAATTGTATGAACTGATAAAATTTTCTAAAATTATCAACAGTCGCGTAACATTTTGCAAAAATTTAATTTCAAAAAACACAAAACTTACTTTTAAAAGAACTTAAGGTAAATTTTTCTTTCCCAGGTTGCATTACCGTCGCCGGTTACGGTACAATAATATCCTGGAGTTCACCAGCCCTACCATTCCTGGAAAGTTCAGCGTCTCACATTAAAATCACACTAAATCAAAGTTCCTGGATAGCGTCTCTCTATTTAATTGGATTTATTATCGGCTTCATTCTAAATCCTCTCATTGTCGATCGACTTGGTCGGAAATGGACCCTAATACTCTTTGCCCTACCACAAATAACATCATGGCTCCTGATAATTTTTGCCCAAAATCACGAAACTCTCTACTGCGCACGTCTAATCGGTGGCACCGGCTATGGTGGCGGCCTCTGCGCAATGACCGTCTACATGACTGAAATTGGCAACAAAAGTAATCGTGGAATATTTCTCATACTTATCCGCCTCTCAATGGGCCTCGGTTTTCTATTAACAATGTTCCTCGGTGCTTACTTTTCCTATCAACAAATGAATCTTGTCCTCCTAATGCTACCAATCTGTTTTGTGATCTTATTCATCTTTATGCCCGATTCAAAATATTTTTTGGAAATAAACCAAAGAAATGAGAACAAATTCAATCGTATAAAAGCAAAAGAGGAGGGGACTGAAAATCTAAAAACAGATTCAGGTTATATTGAACATAACGAGACATCAAAACTAAATTCCCCTGAGGAGGGAAAAGCGAAAAAGGAATATTCGCAAAATTGTGATACAAAGGAAATTATAATATGGAAATTGATCAAAAATCCAATAAACAGAAAAGCACTGATAATAGTTGTCACAACCGGTTTACTGAATATTCTCTCCGGTCAAGCGGCAATCGGTGCGTTTGGACAACAAATACTCCACTACAAAACAGCTCCAATGGATCCAAAGAAAGCAATGATTTTACTATCAGCTCTGAATGCAATCGCCTGCCTAGTTAGTACACAAATTATCGAAAATATAAAACGTCGCAACATTCTAATATTCTCAGGACTTATCTGCTCACTATCACTCATATCAACCGGCGTTTATTTCTATTTCGAAAAAAATATTCCACTATACGAGAAAACTTTTGGTTTTATACCAATTTTAGCATTATCGATATATGACGTTCTATTAAGTACAGGTCCAAGTAATATATTTTACATATATCAAGGTGAATTATTTGCAAATGAAGTGAAAAGCGTTGCAGTGACTGTTGTAAAATTTATTTACGTTATTTTTGGTTTCTTAACTGTTTATTATTTTCGACTACTGACTAAATCGGTTGGAATACCTTGTATATTTTTTATTTTCGGTTTATTCTGTGGTTTAGGAACGATATTAGTTTATTTAATGGCACCCGAATCAAGGGGAAAACAACTTGAAGAAATTCAAGAGACTTTAAAAAGACGATCATTATTTTACAGAATTTATAATTGTTTTTAATATAAGCGTAGCATTAATTTTTAATTTTAATTCTCTTGTAATGTTATTAAAGATATTTAATTTTTTCATAAATTTCTTGATATTTATTCAAAGGTCAATTAATTGATATATATATATATATATATATATATATATATATATATATCTCACGTCAACCGTCCCAAAGCTCCTTCCAAAATTCTAATCAACGAAAATCAACTAATGGCCGCTCAAAATAATCGTCAGCTCATAATCTTTCGAATAAAAAGTGGCGAATTCAAAAATTCAGAATTGCGTCTTTACTGCATCACTTTTTCCAAATCTTTGTATTAACCCGGCTAATAAATTTATTAATTAGCTTCAGAAAATAATTGTAAATTGTTGGACAATGGGCCTCTCTTATGTTTTTGGGGTCGCCAATTTTCAAATCTAATGTTAGATTTAAAAAAAATTTTAAATAAAAATGGCGTATCCAATATGGTGACTAACATTTAAAAAAAATTATCAGATTTGCTTGAAACTTGTTTCTCGTGGGTGTTCCTTCTGGAATCCTAAGTCAGTTACCTAAACGAGAAAATCTCAAAAAGACAATGCGCAGACAACGTAGTCAAGTGTCGATTTGGTTGAGCGCATAAAGCGCTATCCCTGCAGCACATATAAGGCTTACGTGACTTGTGATTCGAGTCCGCCTTACCCTCATGTGTGGTGTAGTTGTGAAAATATCTGGGCATAGTCATTCGAAAAAAATTCGATTTATTTCTTGCCAAAAATGGCATTATAATACAATTGTTTATAAAAGTTGTTTAAACAATTAACAAAAATTATCACAAAAGATCAGTTTAATTGTTTTTAAAAATTGTTTACAACAATTTTTAAATGCAAAAACTTTTTTTTACTACTTACACATAGCCAGACATTAAATGTATATAATATTAAGTTTGTTAGAATTGTTTTGAGCAAACGAAATAGAATGGAATAAAAAATTATTTTTTGTACAATTTGAATAAACACTAAAAATTTATAAAATAGAAATTAAAAATCGACCCGCACAGATCTTTTTAGAATTTTGTTCTGCGTTAGAGAAAAAAAAAGTTTTTTAATTTGGTTTAAAATTGTAGTCTGGAAGTCAATTTGAATCAATTTTGTCATTTGACCCACTTTGTTGCACTGCGCGGTGCAAGTTTAACGTCATGTAAAGCCTTACACAGATGCAGTTTTCAATACATAATTGTTTTTCTACACTCAGAAACTATTTCTTGGTTGATACATCCAACTTTTTAGCTGCATTAACTTAGCTGCATTACATACATAGCTGGGGTACCTTTTCGCATGGATACAGTATCCAATAGTTGGATGTGCTAACCAATTAATTGGATCGCGCTATAGCAACTATTTAATTGGTTATGGCAGTCAACTCTTTTTCTGCGTGTAATTGAGACTAATTTTTTTCCTAAACGGTTTTACAATCGGAGAAGTTTAAGGAATATAATACAATTTTAATTTTTTTGTTAGGTCGTGAAAAACACATTTGTTTATTAACATTTTATAAACAAATAACATACAAAATTATAAAAAATTTAAAAACAAAAAATATATTTAAATAGTGCTATATAAGACGAAAAAAACTCATATCATAATTTTTAAATCCATCAAATAGAACTAGAAAAAAAATATTTAGCACTACTAATAATTTTAATTGTTAATATCTTTAAAAAAAAAATTTTTTTGACTTGGTAACTTCCTGGAAATTTCCAGGAAATACAATAATGTCCGCAGGTTAGAAGCTTCCCATGGAAACTTCCTGGTAATTTCCTGGAAGTTTCCAAAAATCCTTAAAGATATAATGAAATATATAATATATAAATTAGCCCTATGAAGTCAATTGACGATTTGGTTGAGCGCATAAGACGCTATCCCAACAGCACACTTTTGAGGTCTATGGTGGTTCGAGTCCCTTTTTTAAATAATAATTTCACTAAAAAAATTTGAAATAATTTTTTGAAACTTCCTGGTAACTTCCAGAAAGTTTCTATGTGAAGCTTCCAGGAAGTTTCCACGGGAAGCTTCTAACCTGCGGACATTATTGTGTTTCCTGGAAGTTTGTGTGCTATGTGGAAAAAGGAAATTTTTTGGTTTAGGTGACCTGTTTGAGAAATTCGTACTCTATTATAAATCTTTAATAGTGTTATTAAATGTCAAATATTAACGGGAGATAAGAGTGGATATATTGTCTTTTTACATGGAGTAACTTTATATTATATAAATAAATATCCGTTTACTTTTAAAAGAAGACAATTTTCTAAACACTGTCTTTCTTTGCAATAACTATTAACAAATCTCAAGGACAAACATGTAACAGAATATATATTGATTTAAGAAGAGATGTATTTAACGACGGTGAGATGTATGTTGCAATATCGAGGGCATGTTCGTTTCAATCGGTAGAAATGTAGGAGATAATAGAATTAATATGCATAAAACAAGTTGTTCATTTCATGACCATTTAGCTTCCTCAATATATATTATTATATATAATTTAAAAAGTTAAATAATTATAATAGTTTATTAAATATAATTAAAAAACCGCGTAAAGTACCCTGAATAAATATTAATTATTCAATTTTTTATTATAGAATAATTATTTTAAAAAGTTATAATAAAATGTCAAAAAATACAAAATTTTAATTTTTTGTGAAAAATTAAAATATTTATTAATTCTATAAATTTTGATGAAATATATACTTTATATACTTAGGGTGACCGTTATTTTGCAAAAGTTGAAATTTCTTAGATCGCCGGGCAGAATTTGCTTTAGAATGTGAAAAAAGTGAGCTATGCACAAGAAAAGCCTAATCGATCAATATTAACCCGTGCCACCGAAGGGTTAAAGTTTATATGGGGTTTAACATAGGATTAGTGCACTTTTATACATTTTCTATGAGAACTTTTTTTTAATTAATCTTTTGCTTTGGCGACATTCATATTTATGGTTTTTGAAGTGCTGAACACAAATCCGTTGTTAAAAATAAGGTTTGACAGCTTCCAGCTGTCAAAAAAGCTGTCAATCTTTTTAAAACGACAGCTTTTGTGTCAATTTAGACAGTTTCTGTGTTTAATTTAGTAAATCAGACCGAATTTTGCTCATATAAAAATATTTTTAAAACAGCAAGGTCAGACTAAATAGTAATATGTAATATTGACAGTTGATAGCTGTCAATTAAACTATCAAACTTTTAAAAACGAGAGTTTTTGACTGTTTTTACATTAAATTGCTCAAATAAAAATATTTTCAGGGTATTGAGGTAAATCTGAATAGAAATATGTAAACTTTTATAGCAAATTTATGGAAAAAAGGTACTTACTTACAAATTAAATTTTTATGGTTAAAAAGTAAAATTCTCTTATTAATTTTTTGACAGCTGCCTATTGTGAAAAATACATGTTGCTAATATGATTAACCTCAGTGTGCTTAAAAACACTTGTATACAAGTAATTTAATGCAAAAAGTCTCCGTTTAAAAGTATGGCATCTGAATTGACTGTTGTCAACTATCAAACTTACATATTTCTATTCAGATTTACCTCAATTATACCCTGAAAATATTTTTATTTGAGCAATTTAATGTAAAAACAGTCAAAAACTCTCGTTTTTAAAAGTTTGATAGTTTAATTGACAGCTATCAACTGTCAATATTACATATTACTATTTAGTCTGACCTTGCTGTTTTAAAAATATTTTTATATGAGCAAAATTCGGTCTGATTTACTAAATTAAACACAGAAACTGTCTAAATTGACACAAAAACTGTCGTTTTAAAAAGATTGACAGCTTTTTTGACAGCTGGAAGCTGTCAAACCTTATTTTTAACATCAGATTCGTGTTCAGCACTTCAAAAACCATAAATATGAATGTCGCCAAAGCAAAAGATTAATTAAAAAAAAAGTTCTCATAGAAAATGTATAAAAGTGCACTAATCCTATGTTAAACCCCATATAAACTTTAACCCTTCGGTGGCACGGGTTAATATTGATCGATTAGGCTTTTCTTGTGCATAGCTCACTTTTTTCACATTCTAAAGCAAATTCTGCCCGGCGACCTAAGAAATTTCAACTTTTGCAAAATAACGGTCACTCTAATATACATTAATCGATTCGTTTTTATGTCAGGAATGCAATTTTGACAAGAATTATTAAAAATTTTAATGTAGAAAAAAGTTATTTCAAAAAACCAAAAAATTAGTTTTTTCAAAAATTAAAAAAATGTTGAAAAAAATTTTTTTTATATATTTTTGAAAATCCTTCTGTCTGATTCTTGGTATTCATGACCGTAATACACCTACAAAATCTTATCAAAATCCATCAAGATGTGCAAGAGAAAATTTGTCCACAAGAATCGGTGACATACACACACACACATACATACACACATCCGGACATTTGTTCCTCTCGACGAATTATATATACTACACTTGAAAATTTGTAAAAATAATTGATTTTAAAAAATTCGGAAATCGACATCACTATAAGGCTTCCTTTATGAGGAAGCAAAAGGGTATGTTTATTGATTTACTCAAAAACATTGTGAACAATTTTCCGAGCACATCGCTTTGGATAACAAAAAAGTGCCCAGTTGTGAGACACTAATAACAAATTTCTAAAATTTTAAATATTTGACATAAAACGTTATGTTTAGTATAAATAATGAATTATACATTATTATATGTTAAATAAAAATATTTATTCGTCAAAATATGACTACCCTGTAAAAAAAGTATTGAGAGGTACGAGATTTCGCATTGCGAGTGCCAACCTGCCAATGCGGTATTCGCAAAATAGCGCATTGGGTGTCGTGGTGAATGCGGAAATCAAGGGGTCCCAATGCGGTGCAAGTTTTAAGCTTTTAAAAAAAGAAAATATGTAACAGGAGTAAATAATTAGTGTCAATGGATCAAAATACGAGTTAAAGGAATGAAAAAATACTAATAGTGAGTGTAAAAATGATGTTTAAAGAAAATAAGGTAAGATTAACTGTTACATATGAGTCCAATGCGGCAGAGGCTGTTTTCAAATACAATTCTTACAAAATTCAATTAATTTTACATCTTTTACTAACACAATTCAAAACTTTCCGTAATTTAATTTTTATTTAAGTTTATATATAAAATTTGTTAAATTTCTTATATATTTGTTAATAAATAAATATGAATTTTATTATAAATATTAACTCCTTCTGCTTAGAAAAATATTAATATGATATTGGCCCAAGGTATCCATCAAAATCTTTTCTATTGTTATATTACTTAAAAATTATAAACACTTATTTCTTTATTACTTAATCACTTTTCAACGTTGGGTCGTTAATAATATTAAATTAATTAACATTTTTTATCGATTGAAATGCATTATCAACTTTTAGTTAATATTATTTTTCATTATTTTCAAAATTACCATTTGAAAAGAAAGAATCCGCTGTTGGTAAAGAAGAGAGCGCCGCTAAACTGCGCGAACTATATATCCTAATACTTTTTTACAGGGTATCAACAAGAGCATTGAAATTAATTTATTCTTCATAGGTTGACTTTCTTCCACTTAACATGACCATGAATACAAAAATGAAATCAAAACTACATTTAAACAGTATGCCTGCAAAGTAGTAATTTTTAAGCTGCCCAGATGTGTATCGACACCGTCTCATAACTGGTAATATGTTGTGTATCACACCAAAAAATTAGCGTTATTTTTAAAAAGAGTGTCAAAAAAAGTTGTCCCACTGCTGCAGTGATTGCAACCGGACCTTCTCAGTGACTGAAATAAAAAAAACCAAAAAGATGATTAAACTAGAAGATATTTGCCGTAAAATGACTCTTGGATGTAAAAAAATATTAAATTGCAACAAAATGGCGGAGTTTTAAAAAAAGCTTATAAATTTTGCCTAAAAAATGCGATAGTTTTTGGCATCCCAAATTTTTATTTTTTATTAAAAAAAACTGGAGCCTCATTGTACGGAGAAAATAATACTAAATAAGCAAAGACAAAAATCAACCCGATCGGATGATTGGTTCTCGAGTTAGAGCTGCAGCAAATTCGAAAAATATGGTTTCAAGAAAAACACGTTTAAAGATAAAAGTACACACTGAGAGAAGAAAAGCACAGATTCTGAAATATAAAAGTTGAGCATCTGGACTCCAATTAGACGCAGCAGCAGTGCCACTGTGGGATAGGTGTCGTGCTAAAATGTGAAACGGATTTTGACTTTGGCTTGAGGTACCGATGTTGTACTTCAAATGCTACTGTTTAGAAGTACAGTATCTGTCGGTCGCTATGAAACAGATCCTGTACTAATTAGTTCGTACCGCCGCCGCGCTTTTTGAGTATAGTATCTGAACTATGAATGACACGAACTGAATAAAATTAAGAACGGCAACTGACACGCATTTTACACGCCCGGTGTCTGTCACCGTACGGATTCTGTGCTTTTCTTCTCTCAGTGCAGATTTTATAACGATAAATTGCTAAATATTGTATCTATACCTAATCTGCCATTCCACGTCCATATATCCCACATTTATAAGTGTGAAATTAGCTATGTCCGTATATCTGTGCGTTGTCCCCACTTCTATTATACTCGTGTACGTCGACAAAGTCCAAACAGTAACTGAGGTAGGTAGGAGACAGGCGTTGCCACTCCTGACCGACTATTCTAAAGGCTCTAATTCAAAAACTATGTGAGATAAGCACTTGAAATTTTAATATGTTATTTTTAAAGGTATAAACTATCAAAAAATGCAAAAAAATCGATTTTTTTCAAAGTGTCGCACTAGGTGTGCCCCTTAAAGATGTGTAAACAATATACATATCCTTCTTTAACTCATTCTCATGGTTACGCTTACGATTGAGGTTCCGGTTAAAGATTCTATTCTGCGTTGGCCTTTAGAAAAAAGCCTCTCCGAAGGAACCGATGTAGCAAGGATTGGTAAATATTCATCGCATCAAGAAAAAGGAAATTAACCTCAATTGGTTAAAGAAGGTTTTTGCATTTACTAAAATATTCAAAATTAAAGTAATATTATTATAGTTCTCTAATTGATTTAAAATTTCAAGTGTAATTTTTTTACACTTCTAACTGATAAAATAGTAAAATAGTTGTATAAGCTAAAGTTTATTTTTTATAACTTTATAGTAACCTAATTTTAAAGTGTTATAATTTTTAATGAGTATAAATTGTAATTTAACCAAACAGAAAGACAAGAATAAGCGATGGTAAAAACCAGGAGTACCTGCGGGATAATGCTTCGGATACATCCCTCACTGGTTCCGATATCGCTGCCTTTGTCCATCTCATTGTATTCGTTTCGATAAACCGTCCCGACACGCTTGTTCGAAAGAAGTGTGGATTCCCCATTAGCGCGGGGCGGTGGCCCAAGGATGCAGGAGGACAACAAAGCGTTGGTGGTTCCAAGAGTTGTTTTGAACAGAGTAAATAGACGAGGAAGCACGAGCAGCATGACGAGTCAAGCCAGCTGCATTTTGTTGCAGTTACCATGACCGAGTTTTTATATTTTTCTGTTTTACATTGTGAAGCCCTAAGAATGTAAGGAGAACATAACTCGCTAGTGGTAATTTCCTCTCTAAAAACAAACTTTTTATATAGGTACGAAGGTTTTTTATTGTTTAAAATTACATGTGTAAGACACTCGATGTAAAACCAAAAAAAATGGTTTAAAAAAAATTTTAATTTTTTAAATTAAAAAAAAATTAAAATTGTTTTATTTTCGTTGTACTAACTCTAAGCCAACCTAGCTGTAACCTATATGGAGTTACATGTTCATCCCTCTTTAAATCATATATAAATCTTATCCATGAATTTAGGAGTTTCTTAAGTTTATAATTTAATTCTTGAGTCATATCATTGTATACAACACAACAATAATCAAAATGAGGGAAAACCAATAATGTAATAAGCTTCGTTTTCAATTCAACTGAAACGGCTTTCTTATTTGATTTGAATTGTGATAAGGTGGCATAGACGCTTTTTCACATTTTGTCAACCTGCTTATCCCAAGAAAGAGGTGGCGTAAAGTTATCACCCAAATTTTTAACTAAATCAGCAAAAGGGATTATATTATCATTAATTTTTATTACAGAGAAGTCACTTAAGTTTATTTTGTTTACATACCAAGTAGAGCCAATTATTATTGAATAAGTCTTGTTAAAATTTATTTTTAGAATATTTACTTTTGCCCAGTCAAATACAGCCTTAACATCCTTATTTATCAACCTCATATTATTCTGCAAGTGTTCCAAATTAGAGTGTAAATAGATCTGCAGATCATATCCAAAATACATATGCTTAGAATACTTGAGAACACCCCCAAAGTCTTTAGTATAAAGTAGGAACAATAGAGAACCAAGCGCTTATCCCTGAGGAACTCCAGTTCCAATATGTCCCCACTCAGATAATCCTCCATCTGGTCTTACAACAGCCTGGGTTCTACCTGACAAGTACGAAGCAAACCATCTTATGACTGATCCCGACAAACCCATGGCTTTAAGTTTTGATAGCAAGATAGTATGAGGTACCGAGTGAAAGGCTTTACTAAAATTAAAGAACACCACGATGGTTACTTTCTTTTGATCAATCGCTTTACATATATGATGAGATATTGAAATCAATTTATCCTCATCATCCACTACACACACATCCAACCATGATGACGAATTCGCAGTTTGATGAGTTGCCGCGAATGGCACAACAAACAAGTTAAAAGATTCAAAAAAATCTTTTACATAATTTGAGTCAGATGTATTCATATTAAGATTATAATTAAAATCACCACATATTACAACATTTTTATAAAAATTTAAAAATCTGCTTATATTATTTTCAAAATGATTAAGATTCTCGCCGCCTGATCGTCTATAGACTACAACAAAAAGTAAAGGCTTAACAACTTTTCTTGAAATTTCAATAATGATATACTCAAGTTTATTACCAAAATCACATGGACATGAATATAAAACCTTAAGATCAAGATATTTCTTAACATATATTGCAACACCTCCACCTCCCTTACCATATCTGTCTCTTTGAAAAAATTTAAATTACTGATGTTAACCATGCTATCATCAACCTCCTCAGTGAGACACGTTTCAGTCAGTGCAACAACATCATACGTATGCAGTGATAAATGCGTACGTAGGAGATTTATATTAGTTCTAAGTGAATTAATGTTTATATGGTAGATCTCTAAGGACGAGTCTGTCACATGATCAGAAACACTAGCTACAGCCACAGAAACATTCCGAAGTGTAGATGGCTGCGCAGGTACCGAAGTTAGTCACTCCTTCAAATTATCAAGGTCCTTTATAGAGTTGACTCTTATCACTTCCTCCTTATCCTGACGTCTTACGAAGATAGTTCCATCTCTATTCCATACGTATTTGTAGTTTAATTGTCTTGCCTTGACTTTTGTTTGTTTAAAGTGTTTGTAAAATTTGTGGTCAAATAAGCATTAATATAAACACGTGATTTTTGCAGAGTAGAATATATTTCAGTTGAAACGAGAGATTTTTTATTTTTTATCGCGGAATCAAAATCACTAGCAGGTTTACTTGAGAAAAAACGAACTATGATATTCCTGTTTCTCGTGTTTGAATTATCATCATTAGAGGAATTACATAAAACAGACGAATCACGATTCACTGAAACAATATCAGGCACACTGAGAGAGACATTTAAAAAAGAAGCCATCATGCAGAGAAGCTGTTTTAGTTACTCACCCTCCCTTTACGGCAAACCATCTTGCTTTGTTCATCCCGAGTAGTCTTTGATTGTTCTTGAAGAACAATATTTTCTTCAGATACTTGAGAGACTTTCAGATTCAGATCATGAGTTCGCTGAGAAATGTCATTTAACATCTCAGAATTCTCATTGATCATAAGCTGAAGATTAGGGAGGCACTGAACTTTTTGCTTTATGCCAGCCAAGTCAGCGTTCAATGCATTCTGTTCAGAACGCAGTGAATGAACAGCATTCGTGCAACCAGTAATGGCAGGTTATATTTGTATGGAAGTATTTATCACACTTTCTGCTTCTGGCAGGAAACATAGCATCCACCTGGCGGAATTCCTAATGCTTTTAAGCATTTTTTGTCTATACACAGAGTGTTAGTTTACTAATTAAATTTCCACATAGTAATGCAACATTTGAAAAATATTTTCCTAAATTTTTAATTAAAAATAATGAAAATTTAACAAATGACAGTTAATTTCCGGAGACGCCTCGGAAAAAGTTGTTCTGTGGTGTACATAAAATCTCGTAACAGAAGCATCTAAAACTAAAAGCCCAAAATACATGTGTTACATGATATACCTCTAGAGGTATTCACAAGACGATTTTTTTCATTTTTTTTGTATCACTTGGAAGCTAAAAGCCAATTTTCACTTAAAAAATTGACTAATTTGTTATTGTAAAATAAGTAATTAAAAAAAAATCTCTCGATAATACCTGAGGAATTATGGAAAGAAGTAATGTATAAAATTTCAAAACGATTTGTCCAGTAGATTTTGAGTTACGACGTACACGGACTTTCAGAATAACAAGTTTTAGAAAAACGGTTTAAACTTTTAATGACCAGATGTACAAACATTTCATTGGAAGTCGACATTATTTTTAAACATTGAAACGCAATTTAAAAATTTAGTTATAGACATTTTTATAGTTCAGAGATTACCCTTTCAAATAGTGTATTTGAAAATATTTTAAATTTAAAAATAAAGAAATTGCAGATTGTTATTTAATTAAAAATATACTATGTGGGTATGGACCTTAATCACCCATAACTTCGTCAATTTTTCTCCGATTAACTTGAAATTTTTACACAACATTCTTAAAATATTATGCATTCATTTCAAAAGTAAACAACACCGCAGTGCTTGGCAAATTTCGTGCAGAGGTAAACCCGGTAACCAGTCAGACAAATGTTGTAGAAATAAGGCCTACCAAAAAAGGAGACCTTCTTATTAAAATTGGAGGATCATCAAATAAGGTGTCATTCACTGAGAAGGTCACAAAGATAGTTGGAGACTTGGGCAAGGAGCAGATGGCGGATCGAAAGGTAACACTGGGGATCCGTGATCTCGATTGCCTTACCGATAACACCGAAGTCCATGAAGTCCTGATACAGGATTTGGGAGCACTATCAGCCTGTAGAAAGGTGACCGTCCTAGGGCCTAACAAGTGTGGCTTGAAGCTTTCTGTTGTTGTCACGAGCTTAGAGGAAGTTGAAAGGCTTGAAAAGTTAAGACGTATAAAGGTTGACTTTATGTCGTGTACGATCAGAAAAAGGTGTATGGTACTCAGGTGTTATATGGGCCATGGGATACGGCCACATAGGAAAAGGTTGTAAAGCGGTAGACAGATCGACTGCGTGATTTCGGTGCGGTGGAGTCGTTTATAGGTCTACGTCTTGCAAAACAAGCCCAACCTGATTCTTATGCAATGAAAAGTGTGGCTATAAAGTTGACGTCACCCACGTCGAAGGGAGTGGTGGATTCAAAGTCTTTAGTTCTGCCAATAGATAGTCCCGTGGGTTAAATAAAAGTCCAGTATAAGACTTAGTATTAGTATAAGACTAGTTTTTAGTGGGTCGACTAGAACAAGAGCGACCATTCCCACATAACCTATGATTCATTTCCAAGGCATCTGTAGAAGGAAGAAACTTATATTTTTTTAAATTTGATATTCTTGTTACAAGATTGCTAAAAAATTAGTGCAATTCAGGTATACAAAATTTAAAATAAAATTTATTCTTTTAAAGATAAAATGTGCCTACGGAGCTTGCATATACCTGCGAACCATAGGTAGACAAAGACACCACAAATCCCTGCTTGCCTGCTCAAAATCTCGGGTCGCACCGGTTCATCCTGTTACTTTACCAAGATTAGAACTTTGTTCCGCCCAGCTATTGTCCCGGTTGTATGCCTCTTTATATCCAGCTCTAACTCATTTGGAGGTATAAAAGGTATTTTTCTGGACAGACTCGATTATTGCATTGCATTGAATATTAACTCCACTGCATAAATTAAAAACATTCGTTTCTATCAGAATAGTTGAAATTCAAGAGATTACACAATCACATAAGTGGAAACACGTTCCTACTCAAGGTAACCCAGCCGATTTGTCTTCGCGAGGAAGAAGTCCAAAAGAACTTTTGATAGATCATATTTGGCTAAATGGACCTTCTTGGCTCAGTCAACTTTAAAATTCAAAATGAAACTCGAAATTTACGTATTGCACAAACAATGATGGCTTTTACAATGTCGTCAAATAAAACTTTTAATCGATTTTCATCAATGCGCACACTAAACTAATTTAGTTTATGAACAAAAACATCTGATCTTGCTTCCCAGAAAATCTCATATTTCAGATATCATAAATTGTGAAAACCATGTCGAATTAAAACACGCCGGAATACAAACCACTCTATACAAAATTAGGAAACGATATTGGCTTTTTGACGGAAGAAATACAGTTAAAAAGGTTATACGTTAATGTACGAAATGCTCTCGAGTGAAACCTAACCTAACCCTTTTAAAATAAAGAAAAAAAGATACCGTAATATAAAGAAAATAAAATGTTATGTTGCTGTTTTTATTTGACTTTCTACTAAGGCTGTTCACCTTGAACTAGTAAGTGACCTGACAACCAATGTATTTATTGCGAGTATAAAAATATTATTGGCTTGTCACGGTAAATCAAGATCAATTCATTCAGATAATGCTACAAAATTGGTCGGAGCTAGTAGAGAATTAAAGGAATTAAGTAATTTAATTAATTTACCTACACACATTCATGACGTTAATAATTTTTTAAATAATTAGATAATTACATGGAACTTTATCCTCCCCAGATCTCCTCACTTTGGCGGTCTTTGGGAAGCTGCGGTAAAATCATTCAAACTTAATTTTTTAAGAACTGTAGGTTTTAGAGTGTTAACCTTTGAACAATTGCAAATGTAATGAATTGAGATTGAAGCAGTTCTTAATTCACGCCCTATCACACCATTATCCTCTGATCCAAACGACTTCCGTCTTTTAACTTCAGGTCATTTTCTTATAGGTGGTCCATTAACAATCTTACCACAGGTGGACCTACAAAACGTCAACCCTGGCAGACTATCACCTTGGCAACATGCTCAACAAATGCGACAACATTTCTGGTGTCGCTGGCACAAGCAATACCTAAATGAACAATCAGTTTGGTGATTTTGAAGGAAGACAATCTGCCACCTTCGCAATGGGCACTCGGACGTATTGTGGAGACTCATCCTGGTGCCGATGGAGTTAAAAGAGTTCTGATTGTCGCAACAGCCAATGGAAAATACAAGAGATGTGTGAAAAAAGTGTGCCTACTTCAAACTGACAATTAGATATTATTACAATACATTACTACACTTCTTTTGGAGTGCGAAATTCTTTATTAATAATTGTGCTCTATATATGTATAATATTCATAATATAGCAAATTCAATTTTTTTGTAATTGTAACATCTTTGAACACGATTTGTTCAAGGCGGCTAGTATGTTCTGTCGAAGAACATTTCTGTACATTTTTTGTTGGTTCATAGTATAATTACTGTTATAAAACCAAATTTATAAAAAGGATAATCCTTTTAAGCTAGAAACATACTTAAGAAGCACGTTTTGTAACATCTGTAATTTTATTATATATTGTTCGAATTCTATTTAATGATATTGAGGGTAACTAGTGGACTTTCCATACTCCTTTCTGGGCCCTACCATAAAGTCATCTGGTCATTAGACCCTTCAATGCTATAAAAAATGGCCATTTTTACCATACCCCTTCCATGTCTGTATCCCACTACTTATTTTTGCAATACTACACCAAGTCCTCTATAAGAAAACTTAAAAATAATCAGTGGTGTTTCGAACTGGCACAAATGTAATTCGACGCGATCAGCTCCAATCAAAAAATGAGCTAAATTGTATCCAAGTAACCAACTTATCCCTATATTTTAAAATAAATTATTAAATTTTCTATCCGTAATGTACACCTTATCATTTCAATTCTAAGTTTTACCATATCACAAAACAAGAATGATGAAGTTTTTGGAATTGTAGTAGATAAATTGAATTTTCTTTTTGAAAATAGAGTTGAATTAAATATAGAAGGAAAAGTTAGAAAAGTTTATTTAACTTTAGGTTTGCTATTAGATGATAATGAAGCTCTTAATAGTTCTGGTGTCTTCCAGAAAAGTCCGAATGCGGTTATCTATTGCGGAATATGTAAAATGATGAAATGTGACAATCACAAAAACTGTCCCCATCAAGATGTGACTTTTTGTCACATCTCAGTCTAAGATTGGAATCCAAGCATCTCCTCAACAACGTCCAGAAAAAATCCATGCCATACAATTGCCGTAAAAGAACAACTACGATTATGTCATCGATTTTTAGCAAACCAAAGACTTGTTTCTAATTTTGAATACGAAGAACCTTATAGTTTGGAATCAATTTCTTTATTGCCTATAGAAAAAATATTACATTGCGATTCCATTCCTAGCATGTTATTATCAGGATCTTGCTTAGAAGCTTCATGGGTAAAGTTTAATGGAGTTAAATATAAAACTAACTTCTTTGTTATACTCGACAAAAGATTTCGATGGATATGTAATATTCGGTAAAATATTAAATATCAGCTAAAACCAAAAAGTATTTTTTGTATGTGAAAAAGACAAAGCAGAATCATTTATTACAGATTTTCAAGCATAAAATGTTTACTATCAAATGATATTACGTTTTTATCGATTAAAAAATTGTTACACACACAGGTAGTAATACATTATCTTCTACCCAATGGTGAAGGTAAGATCCCATGTAGGATCCCATGTGGGTATTTTCAATAGGGTAGAGTAGGTTATTATTTTGGTAATAGATATGGAAAATTATGATAGGATTTAGTTCTATAAGTACAAGAGAGTGTACTTAATACAATAGTCGACTGTAATATAATAATTATTTTGTAAAATTATTCTTAATAAATACTTTAAAGTACTTGAAAAATTATTACATGTAAAAAATTATTTATTTATTTATTAAAAGGGAACCATGCTGAACTTAAAAAAGAGATCATATATTACATAGGCACACAAAAAAAGAAAAAAGTCAAAACCCAGAGATCACAGCCCCCTATCCCCATGTTTTTGGGGTCAGTGAAACCGAATGACTATGAAAAGTTTTTTTTATCGACCATTTTCCCGCTACCACCCCCTTACACCTTGTCCCGGTGGTTATAGTTTTAATTTAAATAAAAGTCGACTTGGGTGTCTATTCTTATGTTTTTTGGGTCGCTGAAACTAAAAAAGACTACCAAAAACAAAATTGTCCTCCCTTAACCCCCTACAACCCCGTTAACACCCTCAGGTTGGGGGGTTGAAATTCGAATTTTTAAGAAAAGTCGAGTACGGTGTCAAAACCTACGTTTTTTGGGTCTTGAAACCAAAAAAGACTACCAAAAACAAATCATATCCAACCTTAACCCTCTACAACCTTCTTAACATCCCCAGGTTGAGCATTGAAATTCGAATTTTCTCGAAAAGTTGATTGCTTTGTCAAATCCCTGGGTGTGTTAAGGGGGTTGTAGGTGATTTGTTTTTGGTAGTCTTTTTTGGTTGCAGCGACACAAAAAACATAAGAATAGACACCCTACTCGACTTTTATTTAAATTGAAACTCTAACTCATGGGAGCAGGTGTAAGGGGGTGGTAGAGGGAAAATGGGCGATGAAAAAAATTTTCATGGTCATATTCGGTTTCAGCGACCCCAAAAATATGGGGTGTGTCCTCTGGGTTTTGACTTTTTTTGTGCTGTGTTATTATCGAAACTTCTATTAAATGAGAAACTTCACCTAGTGATCAATTTTTTCGCTTAAGTTGTCAATTCACTAAAAATACATTGTTTTGTGAGTTTAACAAAAACTGGTATACAAAGTTGTTCTGTATAAGGGCCCTGCAAAATTGCTTTTGCAGGAGCAATTTTAGCGCCCCTATATAAAGGACACGTGCCCACTCCAGGCCACCGCCTCCCTAAATATCTGGGATAGTCAGCACATATGTGGCTATGGACCGAACTAGGTTAATTGAATAAGGTTCTATTTTGTAGAACAAAATAAACATAAAAAATCACGATTTAAAAAAAAATAATTTCAAAGTCGTGTACAACATTTAATTTTCAACATTTTCGAATCATCCTGTTTCCGGCGATAGACACATCCTTACAGATTAAAATGCATTTTTATTTTAGTTTAGTCAATCAGTCAGTATCGTAATCGCCGATAGACAGCATTTTATGATCATCCATCACTTTCCAGTTTTATAATTCGGAATCATTCAAATATTTATACTTACAAAAATTAGAATTTGTTGTTAAAATGTAGCTGAATATATGGTAAAAGCTTTTTGCTGTTTTTTTTGTTTGTTTCTAAACTAAAAATATAATTTCTTTGGGCGCCTATTTTTATGGAGAAGGGAAAAAAGGGGAGGGGGAGAATACAACTGAGACCCAAACACTTATGGTATTAAATTCGAATTTATTTTGCCATATTTTTTTTCTTCTCATTAATTAATTATATCATAACTGACTAAATTATAATATTCTTATTGAAATTGACATAAACAGTCTTCTTAAAATGCTTGCTCCCTTGCAGCTTTTACATAATAATATATTATAATTATATATATGTGAAACGAAATACAGAATCAGTCATCCTATCAATTAGGTGAATCAAAGAATTATATTTTATTAATATTATCATTATTATAATTATTATTTTAATTTTAATTATAATAATTATTATTATTCTTATCAGTATTATTGTAGTTTATAACTACTAAAATTTTCCATATTATATAATACATTTCTAATTTCCCGATCATATTTTTTTATTTCTCTCTAGAAATAAAGACTTCTATTCCTTTCTTTCTCTGTTTATTTTCATATATTTCAAATCCCTTTGTTTCTTCAATTCCACCTATACAATTATTATTATGTATGTATATTTCCGAAAATTCTCGACTTTAAAAATCATATTTTGCCACAGATAATAAATTTAAAAAGTTATATAAAAAAAATTTCGAAAAAAAATTTCTCTTGAATCGAAATGGAAAAGATATTATAATTAAAATTAAATTAATAAATATTATTTTTTATTTGTTTAAAATTAATTATTAGGAGTAAATTCTATTAATTTTCTTTTAAAATAAATAAATTTTTATCTACTATTTTATTCTTTTAATTGAGGCTCTGGATCTTAAAAGGGCATACGCGCGAACACACGCCCAGTTAGTTGGTTTCACGTAAATTGATAAAAACATGATTTTTCTTTTTTATAAATGAAATTTTCTATAAATAATACAGTCGGGCCTTCGAACTGCACGCTTTGAAAGTGAACGCTGTCGACAAACTGCACACTGGCTTTAGTTTCTAAGTCCTCCACAGTGTGCGGTGGCGCTACTAAAGTCAGTGCCGTATATTTGAAAGTTAAAAAATATAGAACAAAGGCGGTATGCTTATATAAATTGTTGAATGTATGTAACTTTTTTATAATTGTAGATACATATAAATATGTACATATTTATATAATATGTACACTACAATAATATATTTATTTTTATAGGAATTTATTTATATTTATAATATAAATTAAATGTTATACATAACTTAAATAGTAATTCTTATGAATATTTTGCCTCTTAAAATTAAAAATAAATTTACTGATTTATTTAAATTATTTCACTGTAAAAAAAAGCGTCTTAGTTTAAGACCGTTACGTGGTCACTTCTAAGACGTTTATAAGCGTCTTATTTGCCTTCTAAAATGTATGTATTTGGAGTCATTTTTTGCAGTGTTTCTTTTCTATGATTTGGATAAATCAGTGAATTTTTTTTAATTTTATGAGGCAACATATTTTGATTAAAAAATGTAAATTTTTTCTACCATTTATCAATTTAAGAATAGTATATATTTTTATGATTTCAATTAATTTTTAATGTAAAATTATTTAAAAATTGAAATTATTTTTCAGAATTAAAAATTTTAGTAAATTATAAAATAATTTCAAATTGTATACAACGTTTTTCGTGTAAAATTTCTAGTTGTATCTATAAACTTCTATTATTAATACTTATAATTAAAATAGTAACATCTGCAAATATTGTTTTGTTTACAAAACTTATCTTTCAAAGTTTAATTGAAAGTGCTATCATTCAAATAACTTTCAGTGGCAGTTTTCAATTGAATCTGGAATATATGAAGTGATTAGTGAAGTTTTAAATTGAAGTAAAAATTGTTTAAATAAACTTCTGTCATCAACGCGAAATATATTTTTTCTATGACCGTATTTCAAATCCCCCTTAATAAATATGTAAGTACGGTCCTGAAAATTAGAAAGTGGGGATGAATTCGTCAGTGTGCAGTTTGAAATCAAGTTGAGGGGTTATTTGTGGGGTACCGTGCAGTTCGGCGGTCCGACTGTATTATGTATAGCTGCAACATTTTTAAATATATTTTTATATAAAATTTTCCAACTTAAAAAAAGGATATTATTTTAAAAGTTTACATTTTTTATAATAATAATAAAAAAACATTTTGAATTTTCGCTCGAAAATTTTCAGGAAGAAAAATCTTGTTATCTTTAATAAAAATCCATAGAGTTTAATAATAGAGATTTGAGGAGAAATCTTTAATATTATTTTATTGAGGGTTAGGGGGCGAAGAGTGGGTGAGGAATGGAAGTTTGATTAAATTTTAATCCAATAACGCTCTTTATTTATATATTGTATATGATATATACACCTAATTTTAAATAACAATATTTGTAAAATGTTTAAAAAGAAAAATTGCCGAGAGAATGAAATATATTATATTATAGAGCGTTAAAGGTTAATTTAAATTTTTTCGTTTTTTACGTTTTGCTTACTTCTTTCATTACATTAATGAGATCAAAAAGTTTTGATCCCTGGCAAGAAAAGTCATACAACATTATATAACATTTAGGTGTGTAATATAACGTTATGTAACTATTGGAAATATTTTATAATTTTAATTTTTTTTTGTCTTGGAGAGTATTGGATATATATATATATATATATATATAACATCCTAATTATTTTCTTTTCTCTTTCGGTGTATTACATAACATTGAATTTCCTTTTTATCTTTTCGTGTATTATTTTCTTTTGCAATAATTATGTAATTGTGTTTAATAAGTGTGTAAAGCATATTATATTATATATACAGTGCCGCTCAGCAGGATTTGCCCATCCTGTCACAGTTAAGGGTGTTGCAAAGAGTATTATATTTTGATATCCAGTAAAGATATCAGTGTTTTCAAGGTCTCATTTTAAAGCTTACAATTTCTACTTTAACAATTTGAAAAAAAATTAATTAAAAAAATTTTTTTCCACTATTTTATTATTGTTTAGAAAGTACAAAAATTTCAATTTTTTTTTGACAATTTGAAACAATTATAGTTTTTTAACAAGTTATATAACGCAATTTAAATCTTATTTTGTCACCTTTAAAATGCTTTTTTTAAAATTATTGTACGATATTTTTTCAGAAAGTTATTATTATTTGTTTAAAAAAACAGCACTTTTTTTAAATAATTATTATTTTGAAAACCGTTAATATTTTTAGAAAAAGTTTCAGACAAAAAATGTTCACTTCTGTATGTAGATGTAAGAAAAAAAATTATTTTTTGAACAAATTTTTTGTTACTATGCTTTTACCTCATACATATTTTTTAATTTAAATCAACCTAATGTTATATAACATTAATTTGCAACGACTTGTTAAAAAACTATAATTGTTTAAAATTGTCAAAAAATTGAAATTTTTGTTCTTTCTAAACAGTAATAAAACAATAAAAAAAATTTTTTAATTAATTTTTTTCAAATTGTTAAAATAGAAGATGAAGCTTTAAAATGGGACCTTCAAAACACCGATATCTTTACTAGATATCAAAATATAATACTTTTTGCAACACCCTTAACTGTGACAGGGTGGGCAAATCCTGCTGAGCGGCACTGTATATATATATATATATATATATATATATATATGGGCAATTCCATGTAAATCGGATCACTCTAAGATCCAAATTTCGGCGCAACAGAATTATTTGCTTGAGGTATCAAATTGTTCGTACAGCCAAGTGCTATCGAATGCAATGTGGCGATTTTAAAAATTTCAAAATAGCGGCTCTATATGACACATATAATACACAAAATTAAAAAATAATCCAATAGTATTGTCAATAAAAGTTTTATAAACCCCTAAATTACTTCCAAATATAATTTTTTTATGAATCTATCATCGTTGTTTATAAATCAGTCAATCCTTAGGTCAGAATTAAAAAATTCAACCTGGACGATTATATTTGCTTAAAACTTGCTATTTAGGGGTTTTTAGTCAGATTTTTAAAATACAATATAACGGTTTCAATATTATCGAAAAATGTTCAAAAAGGTGCCAGATTTTAATAAAACTCGTTACTTGAAGGTTTTTGGATAGCTGATTACTAATGTAATCTCTGATTTCGTATAATTGGAGTGACAACAGTGAAAAATTATTAAAACTTTTCAAATTTAATTGTTGATTTGCAAACGTGAATTTGAAATAATTGAATATTTAAAAAAATGTAAACTTCATAACAACTGTGATAGCACAGGCACACTAAGAAAGTCTTAGGCCGAAACACTACAATAGTATATTCTCATGTGTTTTTGACAGCTGAATCCAAATCCGATGGCAGAGTTGTCAAATTGGTTCTTTTCTTGAGTTATGCTCAAAAACGACTCAAAACCCAAATTAGAATGAAAAAACTTTTTTTGTGACACTACAGTAGTATATTTTTATGCATTTTTTGATGCGGAATCCACATTTGAAGTCAAAATTGACAGAATTGCTAAAAATTTTGAGATAAATTTAAAAAATTGATGAAAAAGCAATTAAAAATCAAAAAATGAAATGTTTAACAATGACAGTATACTAATGTATTCCCATGTAGTTTTTCATTTTAATTTCGAAGAGAGATTCTCAAAGTGGCTCAAAATGTTGAGTTTAATAAAAACTGCTCAAAAACTGGAATGTGACAGAGAATACACTAATGAAAATACACTAATCTAGTATACTAGCAAGAAAAAGTTGAATCTCTTGACTTTAATTTGATTTTCTTAAATATCTCAAAATTTTGAGCCATTTTGAAAATTCTGATTTTGAATTCGGATTCAGCGGGAAAAAAAACAAAGAAATATACTAGTTATGATATAAATTTTTTTCTAATTTTTTAGATTATAATTAGGCTTTTTGAGTTGTCATTTTAATTTATCTCAAATATTTTTTTATTTATTATTCTAATTATAAAAATCAGAGATTACATTTGTAATCAGCTATTCCAAAAACCTTCAAGTAACGAGCTTTATTAAAATCTGACACCATTTGCTCATCTCAAACGCGCCTTTCTATAATGTCGTAACTCTTGCCATTGCTGCTAAGTGTTAAGACATTATAAAAAGGCGTGTTTGAGTTGAAATAGTTTAAAACCGTGCGTTACAGTTGATATGAAATAGAAACTCGCAGTCGAGTTAGTATAAAATACCTTGGTACCATCGATTTGTACACAATATTGAAACCGTAATATTGTATTTTAAAATCCTTACTCGAGGTTTGAATTTGGTGACCTTAAAACCCCTAAATAACAAGTTTCTAGCATATATAATGGTTTGAATTTTTTTTCGGTTGCCATATTGGACCTAAGGATTGATTGATTTATAAACAACGATGATAGATACATAAAAAAATTATATTTGGAAGTGATTTAGGGGTTTATAAGACTTTTATTGACAATACTATTGCATTATTTTTTAATTTTGAGTATTATATGTGTCACATAGAGCCGCTATTTTGAAATTTTCGAAATCGACACATTGCATTCGATAGTACTTAGTTGTACGAACAATTTGATACCTCAAGCAAATAACTCTGTTGCGCTGAAATTTGCATCTTAAAGTGATCCGGTTGACATGGAATTGCCCATATATGAGGGATTCCGCGTCAAGTGATCAAGGGGTCTTTTGGTGTAATGTTTATTTCAATAATTTTTTACTCTTAAACAATTAAACATACAAATTTGACAAAGTACATTTTGGAAAGGTTTTTTCATGCTCTTTCGATTAAAAATAAGCATTTTGAAAAAAAAAATTTTGACCCAAAAAAATCAAAATTAAAAATAAATTTTAATTTTTGGGGGAGAAAGACCCAATTTTTTTTTTTTTTTTTTAACGAAAGCTGAGGTTTTTTCCTAAAAGGACATATAAATGATATAGTGGGACTAGAAGGTTTAAACATTGAAAAAAAGAGTTTTCTACTCGCCGGAGCGCTCAAAACCCGGATTTTAGCTCCGTTTAGGAGAAAATTCTTTTTTTCAATGTTTAAACATTCTAGTCCCACATTATCATTTATATGTCCTTTTAGGAAAACACCTCAGCTTTTGTTTAAAAAAAAAATTGGGTCTTTCTCCCCCAAAAATTGAAATTTATTTTTAATTTTGATTTTTTTGGGTCAAAAATTTTTTTTTTCAAAATGCTTATTTCTAATCGAAAGAGCATGAAAAAACCTTTTCAAAATGTACTTTGTCAAATTTGTATGTTTAATTGTTTAAGAGTAAAAAATTATTGAAATAAACATTACACCAAAAGACCCCTTGATCACTTGACGCGGAATCCCTCATATATATAAATATATATATATATATATATATATATATATATTACAAATACGTAAACTAACTACAATAAATTATTAACGTCGTAACTCGCTTAATTTCTACTTATCTATTTACACTAGAATTGTCGTTTGAGAATTTTTTTTTCTTTGAGATGCGCTTTTTCTCCTCGTGAGTAGTGTGAATTTTTTTTGCAATTTTCAAAATAAACCACGAATTAAAAAAAAAATTTTACACTCATAATACTTAGGAAATTAATTTATTTTTTCATATCTATAATAAAGAGATTTTTATGTTGTAAATTATTAATATTTATAAATAATAAATATATAAAAATTATAAATAAATATTATAAATTATTTAAAGCTCAATATTTAATTTTATTTTTCACTTTTACTTATAAACTAAATTTTAGAAAACGATTTATAAAGTTCAATTGTATTACTTAAATTATTATTTAATTAAATTTAACTTGTTATATAAACAATTATAAATTATAATTATCATAAATGAAATAACATTTGATAAATATATTGTAATTAGAAAATTAAATTTTGCTTAATCAATAAACAACGATTTTGATTATAATTTTTTTAAATTTAGTTTTTCATTACAAGTTTAACCCCTTGACAGCCCATGGCCCATATGTGGCCACAAAAAGTCGTGCCACCTTTACGTCTGTGGCCATATATGTCCATCTCAAAAATAAAATACTAAACATAATTCGATTTGAATGACCAAGTGCATACTAAGTTTTTTGGGGTCGCTGAATCCGAATTTCAAATCAGATTTTCAAAATTCAAAATGGTGGACCTAAAATGGCAAATCTGATAAAATTAAAAAATTTCGAATTCGCCATTTTGGATCCGCCATTTTAAATTTAGAAAAACTGACTTCAAATTTGAATTTTGCGACTCCAAAAACCTTAATTACAATGAAATCACATTTTTTAGAAACTTTTTTTTCTTGGACCGTTTTTGGACCACAAGCGATTTTTAGCTCGACTGTGAAGGGGTTAAATGCATAAATCATTGAAGAATGAAAAATTCTTGGTTTATTTTGTTTCATATAGTGTGACTCCTGAGTTTTTTTAAATGGAGCTTTTTTAAACTGGACTGTTTTTTTCTTTTTCTGCACGCACTTATTGGCAGTGGTAGCTCAGAATTTCTTTTTAAGGCAGTTAGCATCCTCCGTTGAAAAATTTTATCAACGTAATAATTATTTTTCATTTCTATGAAAATTCATTTCTACCTTTCTTCCATTCAATATTGTTTGTCATCTTCAAATTCGTTTTCAATAACGTTGAGTAATTTATTTCATTTTCTTCCAGAATCAATTGCATTTTCCTTCTTGTGCAATAGTTATATTATTATTTCTTCTTCTTTTTAAAATTTCTTTCATAAATCGAAAATAAAATTCTTCTCTTATTTTTTTTATAAAATTTCCACTATTTTTCATAACATTTTCTTTTTAATATTTTTCAAAATTTTCGAATTTCTTTTAGAAAATCGTAAAATTTTGCTTTTCCAATAATAATAATTATTATTATTTTGTTTGTCTGTGCTTTCTTCATTTCTCCGAGAAATCTCTTCTTTTTTGTTTCATGCAAAATAAATTTTTCAAGATTTTAAATTTATTTATGCAAGTAAATTCTGTATTTTCTGGTGTCTTCTTTTTCGCGGACTAGTGGAAATTGAGAAAAAAATATTTTAAAAAAGGGAATCTTGAAGATTTTTACTTTTAAATACCTAACCGCCTTAACCCTTTGTCCTTTCATTGGTTTTTTTTAACAAGTTGCAATTTTGTTTCGGAGAGTCAATTTTTCGTCGATCGAAGTCGCCATTGATCAATGAAGAATTGTAGGAAACTTCGGGTCACCAGGCCTCCGTGTAGCGTACGTCAAACTCCTGAAGTGACGGCAATCTCTTTTTCAGCGACTCAAACGTTTGGGCTGATAATTTCGTGCTGTTCAGGTTCAATTTTCGTAGGCTCGTCAGTGCTGCAAAAATTTGCAATTTTTGAAATTCAATTTATTCAAATACAAAAAAGAAACTTGTTCTTTTAATTCATTTTTAATCAACTTTTATTGGTTAATGAAATTTGGAAAGTGAAATTTATTCTTCAAACATATAAATTAAATTTTAATGAAATTGCTTTCTATAAAGTCGAATATTCTGACTAGAAAAAAAGGTTAAAAATTAAATGAAATTTTGTCCTAATTGTTAAGGTACTTTTCTACCCAGATAGCACACCAGGGTGTAAGACTAAGGAGACTGCACTAATGCTACGGAAGTGAAACCATTCGTCGCATTGAAACTATACGTAAGAACGAAAACTATGGTTTTCGCGCATGCGCACATGTTATATATATTTGTCTCTGTCTTTCTCACTAACCCAGACGACTGAGAAAATCATAACAATCTACAAGATGAGAAGGTTATGTTTAATGATTGTGATTGTTGTGCGTTTCAGGAATATTATTAATAATAACTATTAATAAATTGAAAAAAATAAATTTAATAAATATATATGTGTATACAAAAATATATATTAAAGAGTGTATATTTTTCAGTGGTAAGTAATATATTAATAATGTAATTAAATATTTATATATGTTCAGAATAAATTTTTTTTGGTATATAACTACAAAGTGTAATAATTCTATGTGGAAACAATTGAAATTTCGTAAATAAATAATATTTACGAATTTGTAATTTACTTTAATAATATACTTTATAAATAAAAAAAACTTTAAATGTCACATAAGTGAATAAAGTTAATTTATTCGTTTATCGATCATCATTGTAATATGATGTTTTGCATCCTGGGATGCAACAAGCCATAATTTTGTAATTTTATTCTCATACAAGAAAAACACTGGAAAATAAAATAATAAATTTGTTTGGAAATAATTCGTTCTATTACTCAAAATAATTTTATAAATCATAAATATTAAATGAAATGTAATTAAATCTAATAATTGTAAGTATTATAATATTTTTAAATCCTACCTACATATAAAATTCTGCTCCAACAAAATATTTTATTTTAAGAAACATGTGCCAAAACACAACCATAACCTTTTGATATGTTTTTGTTTTCTCACGTGCATATATTTTACGATTTAAAAAGAGAGGAAAATATACGCATGTACTGCGTATGCGCGCAGAGCATAAGTTTTGTCATTCTGCGAGTATAGTTCCTCTACAGAAAAAGGTTTCATTTCTAAGAGACTTCACACAATCAGTTCAGTCTCCTTAGTCTTACTCCCTGTAGCACACAAACTTCCAGGAAGTTTCCCGTGGCAACTTCGGAAGTTACCCTTGGTAACTTCCTGGAAATTTCCAGGATATGCAATAATGTCCGCGATTAAGCTGCGGCTACACCTCTGCAGGCAGCCTTCCTGCCTGCCGGTTGTCATGGTAACGTACAAGAGTAAGAGAGTCAATGAATTCATACTTCTCCCTTACTCTCGTTGCTCCTGCCTGCGCAGTCAGGCAGCCTGCAAAGGTGTAACCACAGCCTTAGAAGTTTCGCATGGAAATTTCCTGGAAATTACCAGGAAGTTTCCAAAAATTATTTAAAAATTTCTTTAGTAAAATTATTATCTAAAAAGCTTTAAAAAAATTGAAATATTCATATTTTGCATTGTTTTAAAATAGAAAAGTGGATTTAATTATAAAAAAATGATCTTCATAACTACAGCACACATGAAGGTAAGGCAGACTCAAACCCCAAGTCACATAGGATAGCCCTCAAAGTGAGTTGCTGCACTGAAAGAAAAAATAGAAGGTACAGGCATAATTTAGGATATATTACCCATATAATATTGCTGGAATAGAAACAGCCCAACAGTTAGGGTATTTCAACCATACCATTAAAACTAGACGCAAATTTCTAAAGCGCACTAACCTCTTAGAAATTAATGAAATATGATAAATAATGTAAAATTAGCCACTTTTCATTTGATTTCTACACTCAGATGCATTAATGCTGTCCTTCCGGTTTAAAGGAATTTTGAAAAGTCGTGTCATTTCTATCAAATATTCTTAGTTCGTGACATGCGAATGTTCTCATATAGCATGAACTAAAAACATTTTAATAGAAATCATACGACTTTGCAAAATACCGTCAAACCGGAAAGACAGCATTAATGCATCTGAGTGTACAAGAACTAAATAAAACTAAACTTTATTTAAGAAATGATACATGTACATTAATCACTTATTAAATAAAATTTAATTTTATTTAATTCTTGTAGAAATCAAATGAAAAGTGGCTAATTTTACATTATTTATCAAATTTCATCAATTTCTAGCGAAATTTGCCTCCTAATCAAACCTCGATCGAAACCTGATCAAAGTTGCTCAGACTTTAGTCAACCAAATTCGCCAGGGCAAGTTTAAGTGACTCGAAATGAGTAATCGGCAATTTCAAGTTACTCAAAATGAGTAAAATGGCAATGTTCTAATTACTTATTTTGTGTTACATGGTTGCCCATCCCTGTCAGTCAATTCACATGTGTATCTAACCTAACATTTTTTTTCGTTCCTTATAATTGCAATAAATCGACTACAAGCATTAATGTTTTGACAAGTGCAACGTGTTTATTAATTATAAATAATTATTTTAATTCATATTTTTATTAATTATTCTTAGTTTTTCCAATCAGATTGTAATTTTATCGTAAACACAAAATGCTACCCCTTTACCCCAGTAGCACGTAATATTACTAACATTACAACATGATTCTAGAACCATTGGTAATATTAAGGCAATATTGGTAATGTTAGGGAAGTTCTCTCAATATTGCTGTAATATTACGTGCTACTGGGGTAGACTCATTTTGAGTCTTTTCCCTAGAAACTCAGAATGAGTCGAAGGGGTATCATTTTTGTTGCAGTTCAAAATGAGTCTCATATGCGACTCATTTTGAGTTCGGTTTTTTTCTGTGTAACTATTAAGGTAAAATCAACATTTAGTTTCTCAAAACTTGACAGAAATTCTTAAACATAACTAAATCCGAACATACCGAAAACATTTCTTTCAGTGTGAACCAAATAGCCACTTGACTTTACAGGGTTAGTTTATATATAATATATTTCATTCTATTTTTGAGGAAACCAATTTCTACTTTAACGACTTATTATAAACAATATTAATTTGCGATATTTTTATTGAACTTTTTTAAAATAATACGACTTTTTCTACCTTTTTTACATATTGCAATAAAATGCTAATTTTTTGGAATATAAAATGCTTTTTAAATTTTAAAGATTTAAAATTAAATTGTTTGAAAATTTCATACCGTCAACAGGGGGAATTATGGAACAAAAACCGCGAATTTTTAGGTTCTTCTTCTTTACTAAAAATCTGAAGTGAACAAAAAAATTTTATTAACTGTTCAAATATATTGTGAACATTTTTTTAAAGATTTCCTTCAAGTTCCATTTAAAAAATTTTTTTTTGACCGAGTTATTTATACATAAATATTGCTCCATAATTGCCTTGCATTTGGGGCAATTGTAGAACAAATTATTATAATTAATTATAAAAGCAAGAATAACAAATTTTCTTTGTGTGTATATTAAGAAAACTTTATTTAGTACTGCAGAGTTAAATAATAATAGATAATAATAGTAAATTAAACGCGAATTTAATTCCAAGAAATTAGTAGATTTTTACACTTTCTTGAAATAACCTTTCCACTTTTTCGGTGTTTAATAATTACCTTCTCGTTGCCAATAACAATAAAAATATAAACATCTGAGTAACTTTGTAAGCAATATATTAAACTATTATTTACAACAAGAACCAAATTAAAATAATTTACCACAAACATTTTACATAAAAAAGAATTACGCGTTCCATATTTACCTCTAATGTTCCATAATTACCTCTGTTGGCGGTATTAAAAAAATGAAAAGTTGAATAATTTAAACTAAAACTCTGAAATATTCTCATTTAAATTTTTTTGAAATTAATTCAATTTTTAAATTTGTTATTTAATTGAAAAACGCTCGAATTATACAAATATCGTAAAATTTAATTCAAAACAATTTATTTCTACACATATTAAATCCCTTTTCTAATAATAGAATCCACAAAAAATTTTTTAAAAATTATACTGTAAGTAATTGTTTTAAAGAAGATAATATTAATTCAATACTAATATTAATAATAATAATTAATAATATTACTAATATTAATAATAATATGTAGTTAATTTTTATCTTCCGTTGTTGGAGTTTGTTAATCCTTTTTAAATCGATTATCGGAAGAGTGATAAATGAAACAATGTTACATTTGTTTTGCAACGTTTCGGTGTCTTGGTTTGACACCATCATCATGCCACTTTATTAAACAATGAAAATTATTTTTTAATATAAAAATTTACATGTGAAACACAGGTTTACAAATTAAAAACTTTTTTTTGCTATTTGATTCTATAAATTTTTAACTTCAATACTTTTTAAATCTCATTCGAAAAGACAGACACAGAAACCGACGTTGTTTTCAGAATTGGAGACCCCAGAAACCCTAAAGTATT
Source organism: Leptopilina myrica (nomen nudum) (assembly GCA_032872475.1). Lineage (NCBI taxonomy): Eukaryota > Metazoa > Arthropoda > Insecta > Hymenoptera > Figitidae > Leptopilina > Leptopilina myrica (nomen nudum). The sequence goes on along the minus strand of CM065462.1, from coordinate 11,176,227 downwards.
AATTTTCATGAGTTTTGCTTTAAACTTTTAAAAGATGTTCGCACAGACTGAATCCACCTCTTTGAATTTTTAAAATATGACATCGAATTTGTAATCAGAGACACCAAAAACCCAGGAGTAACGAATTTCAGGCGAATTGGATCAATTTTTAAAAAACTCATCCACTCTATTGAAGCCACAATTTTTAATTTTAAAAATCTGACATCAGACTCGTGATTAGCGACACCGATAAACCCCGAGTAACAAAATTGTCATAAATTCAATCGATTTTTAAAAAAACTTGACCGCCATATTGGATCCGCCATTTTAAAATTTTGATATTTGACATTGTATTCGAATTGAGCAACTCTAGAATTCCTTGATGTGTGATTTTAGTAACTTTAGCTATCGATAAAAAATTTAAAACATAAATATTTTCCACTGTTTGTTGTGAAAAAAATTTTTAAAAGTTAGTCAAGTGTCTAAAAATCATCAAAATTTCGATGAAATTTGATCCTTAATCGACTGTAGCTCTCTCAATTTTCATTCACTTTTATTTTGTAATATATGAATTAAAACGTAATATAATTACCTTTCCAACGACATCCCATTCATCATTTTTGGACGAGTTGATTTTCCTACAGGTAAATTTAAGTGCCGTCGCTCCTCAAAAATACAAAATTTGAAGCTACAAAAAAACTACACGAGGGAAAAAAATTAAAACTATGATTTTATTACTCAGAAAACACCTAATAAACGAACAAAAATGTTTTGTTCGATTGGGAATTTCACTGTAAACCAGTGAAATAAACTTACCGTTTTTTTAAAAGTAAAATAAATTAAGTTAACACAAAATTAATATTGACTTTGCAAAACTAATGTAACATTGTTTCATTTATCACTCTTCCGATTATCGATTTAATAAGGAATAACAAATTAATAATAATAATTAATAATATTACTAATATAGCGAACAGAAAATTATTTAATAATTTTTTAACTTTTAAAGTAAATTCATTAAATTAAATCAGTTTTTTAATTAGACATGAAATAATTTGAAAATAATTTAATTCTTGAAATGATTTTTATTAAAATTCTTTGAAAGTAATCAAATTACTTTTAAAAAAATATTTAAATTTTTTTAAAAATAATGACTAATTATTAAGGCAAATTAAACGAAAACATTCGGACAATGAATAAAATATTTATTTACTCCAACGTTACGAAATCTAAATGATTTCCTCTTCAGGGAGTCTATCCAAAAAATATACAAAATTAATAGAATAAAATAAAAATTATATAAGAAAAAAATAATGTTTTCGTTTAATTTGCCTTAATTTATAAAGGATCTCGGAAGTTAAAGATCACTTAAATAATTATTTATACCCATCGATTGATACTGCGTTGGAAAGTTATGTTTCTACAAGAAATAAAATCACTCTATGGCTCTAAGGCATTCGACTTAGTTAAACATGGCTCCAAATAAGAAAGGAGATCGATATTAGCAATCAGAAAAGAGGTTTCCTAATTCATTGCAGACAAAGCGATCTCTTTCCAAAACATATAGACAATAGTACAAAAAATATTTCAAAATTATTTTTATATAATAACTCTATGAAGAAAAAACTCATTTCTATCACATATAATACAAAATATCAAATAAGAAACATTGAAATTCTTGACATTCACAATCATTTAAATTTTTTAAACAAGGTCAAAAACAAAGTTCTAGATAAATTAATGAACTATATTTCTGATAATAAAATTCATGAAATTGTAAATTATAACAGACCACATAATAATAAGCAGAATTCTTATAATAGTAAGTTTGAAAACTTGAGTAAAAATTGTAATAATAATAAACAAATTGTCTTAATTTACATAAGAAAATTCTTGAAAACAATATTAATGATCCATTGATTAAAAATTGTACTGATACGACCATACTAGATGAGATAAATGATATTTAAAGACTAGGTGACAAATTCAGTTCTACGTTTATGACTTTGAAAAATTCGCACATTTTTAATATTGTTAATAACAGTTTGATTATATTATTTAACCTTTTATTTAAATAATATTAGGAACGAAAATATACATTCGGGTTTTACATTACATGTATATTGACTGACATGAATTAACTAAAACTTGAACAAAGGTAAAAAGGTGGCGCTTTAATTAGTAACCCGTGGTGACATCTTTATTAGCGGGAACAACACCCCCTCTCAACGCGGGTTTACTGATAATATCAAAAAGTCCAAGTCCTTCAATACACTTTTTGTGGCTAGGTCCAAATAAACTTTTAGTTAACACAGCTGCCACCATTTGATTGCAGGCAATATATTTTACATCTAATTCTCCACGTTGAAACACATCACGTACGTAGTGGTGCTTGATGTCAATGTGTTTGGTACGTTGATGGAAAACTGGATTCTTCATCAATTTTTGAGTTTCTTGGTTGTCGCAATATAGAATCGTAGGTTCGAGAAGTTTGTTGGAAAATCCTATTTCCTTGAAAAAAGAGCGAAGATAGACAACTTCCTTCGCTGTTTCACAGAGTGCCATATACTCGGCTTCGGTGCTCGATAATGCTATGGTCTTCAGCTTTATCGCTTCCCAGGTGATCGCACTTCCAGCTAACTTGAACACATATCCTGTGTATGACACTCGGTCGTCAAAATCTCCTGCCCAATCGGAATCAACATAGCCAATAAAATCGCTCTTGGTTGTCCTGAAACATAAGCAGTGATTCTTTGTACCTTGTAAGTATCTTAAAACACGTTTTGAAGAAATCCAATGCGCTTTTCCAGGGTTGACGTTGAATTGACTTAACACACTGACTGTGTGAGCAACGAAAGGTCTTGTAGAAACAGATAGATACATCAATGATCCTATAAGAGACTGGTAAGGAACATCTTTCATCTTCGAGATCTCATCTACAGTCGATGGCATCATCTTCTTATTCAGTTTGCTGTTTCCATACAGAGGCGTTGACATTGGTTTTGAGTCGCTCATTCCATAATCACTTAAGATTAGTTCGATATATTTTTTCTGATGCATTGTGACTCTTTTGGTAACTGGATCCTGATCGAATTCTATTCCCAGGCAGTAATGCACTCTTCCTAGATCCGTGATTTGAAAGCTACTGCTTAAATCTTCTCTCCATTTAAAGGTTTTAATCCAAAAGTTCGAAGTTTGATATCTAATTTTTGGAATCATTGTCTACTGGTTTGTTTGAGTCTATATATGAATTTGTTCAGAGAATAAACATTATTTTTATTTCCAGGTTCGACGAATCCATCAGCTTGCTCCATAAAAATGTCTTCGTCGAGATTTCCGTTGATGCAAGCCTTTACGACGTCAAGCTGATAAAGCACAAGTCCTAGTTCTGCTACTATCGTGACGAGGATTCGAATGAAACTTGATCTGAATACTGGCGCAAAAGTCTCTTGAAAATCCACTCCATGTTGCTGAGTAAACCCCTTAGCAACAAGGCGAGCTTTTCTGCGTTCTATGCTAGCCTGTGCATTGAGTTTGGTCCTGAACACCCATTTGCAGCCGATGATTCTTTTGTTTGTAGGTCGATCTACCAGTGTCCAGGCGTTAGACTTTTGTGCTTCGTCAACGTAAATATCGGGTTCTGCTTGAATTTCTTTCGAAATTACGGAAATAAATTTGAAATTCCATGAAATCTTTTTGTTTCTCAGCAATAGGTAATCCTTTTTCCTCTTCATTAAAAATTACGTCTCGACTTTTAATTATTTTCCTCGATTAAGGATTCCATAGACGATACGCTTTTGAATCATCGCAGTATCCCACGAAGCCGCAAGGCTTGGATTTTGGCTCTAATTTTCTCCTTCCAGGATCTTTGTTTAAGGCATAGGCCTTGCAACCGAAAATTCTTAAAGTCGATACATCTTCCTTGTATCCGAATTTCGTTGCGAATGGCGTCGAATTGTCCAAAGTCTTTAAAGGCGATTGGTTTCTGATGAAAGCAGCCGTGGCAATGGCTTCGGCCCAGAAACTCGGAGGCAAATTTTGATTTAATGGGAGGGCACCTGGCCATTTCGACCAAGGTGCGATTCATTCGCTCCGCCACCCCATTTTGCTGTGATGTGTGAGCGACTATTCGCTGTCTCTTGATGCCGGCTTGTTCGAGTTCTTCGGTAAATTCGTCTCCACAATATTCGATTCCATTGACAGTCCTGAGAATTTTTATTTTTCTGTCCGTTTGATTTTCCGCACAATTTAAAAATTTTAAAAAACCTTTCTTGGCTTCAGTTTTTGCTCTTAAAAAGAACACTTCCACGTATCGCGATTTGTCATCGATAAAAGTTACAAAGTAGGTGACAGTTCCGATAGATTGTACTCTCATCGGCCCACAGACGTCTGAGTGAATAAGTTCAAGGATCTTATCACTTTTGGTTAAGGACTTTTCAAATAATTTTTCCTTATTATGGACCAATATCGGAAAAAATCAAAAGATTACTTAAAACTTTTAACATTAAAACAGTTTTTAGTGTCAATTCAAAATTTAATATATTCACTAAACTTGGTAAGGATGAACTCGAGAGACACAATCAATGCATTTGTGTCTTTAATTCCAATGTAATTGTGGTAAATCATACATAGGATAGACTAAAAGACCGTTACATATTCGTAAAAAAGAACATATGAGTAATTCTGACTTAAATGACAAATATCATAATGCTATTACTAATTATTTGACTAATTCTAATAGTGATTTTTCTCCACATTTTATAAAATGGGATGATTTTGATATTTTGCATGTTGAACCAAATCTCAGAAAATGATTACTATCAGAAATGTTTTTATAAAAAAGGAAGGTGATAACAGTCTAAATAAAATGACTGACTTAGATAATTTTGATAAATCGTACGAAATGATTTTGAATTTTATTTCCAGCAATTTAACGTAATAAATACTCATTGAGTTTCATTCTCTGTTCTTGTTTAATTTATTGTTTTTATTTGTTTTTGTTGTTCTCCGTTTAATAAGTGTTCATTGTAATGACTAGATAGAGTTTGGAGCTCAGTTTTAAATTTGACTTTGCAGTTTGCAATACGTTTTTAATTTGATTTGACAGAATTTTTGTTTTATTATATTGCAAACTGTTCTTTATTTATTATCTATATGTTATTTATTCTTTTTTATACAAGGATGGATTATTTATTTTTAGTAAGTTTATTTTTTATTTTGTTGTTATTTTGCCCCGGACAAGCGCGAAAATATTTTATATTTTAATTATTAAACTTTATAAACTAACATCAAATTATATTTACAACAATGAAAATAGACCATGTAATAGAAATAAATTGAAAAATCTATTTAATATTCACAGAAAGTCAACATAAAAAAGATTTTATAAGACGTTCAATGTGACCTACATACATTTTCTAAAGTGTCCGGGTACTTTCAGATTTTAGAGAAAATTTAATTTTTTTTAATAAAAGAAGATAAAAAAGCTAAGTCAATATTTCAAAAATAAAAGTGAAACTGTATTGTAAATCATTTGTAATTTATTTCAATAGTAATAACACATTATTCTATTAGAAATTAAATGTGTCCTGGGCTACCCACTGTTCGGCGTTACCCGAATCTCCCCTAATTATTATTTTTACCAGTTATTAATTTTCTACTATTTATTATCTATTAATTTTTATAGATTAAAAATTTTTTTATTCAAAAATGATTATTTTTATTAATATTTAAATTTGTATTAACTTGTTACTAATGTTGTTATTGATTATTTTCACAATTTTTAATAATTTTTGTCATTTATATGTAAAATTTTCTAAAAATATTTTTAAAAATTATTTTAAATATTAAGTTCTTTTATAATTTTATGACTCCAGACTGTACTCCATCGTCAGGGTATAAAAATTTAAGTCTTCGTCTATTTTAGTAATTATTTTTTGGTAAGATAATTATTTATTTATGGTAAAACTAATTTTATTTTTTTTTATATTTTTTTCTTATATAATTTTTATTTTATTATTATAATTATTTATTATTATAAACAAACTCAGGTTTGTGATTTGGGGGTTATACTCGATAGTTCCTTATCATTCAATTCTCACATCTCGGAAACCATTAGTAGAGCTCTTAGATCTCTGGTCTTTGTTATGAGTAATGCCTCGTTATTCCGAAATGAACGCACTCTAAAAGTACTATTCTTTACTTTTGTGTACACTACAGTATGCATCAGTTATTTGGGTGCCTTATTATGCGTATTTGCTTATTAGACTGGAGCGTGTTCAAAATCGTTTTCTTCGTTTTGCGGCGAGACAATTATATATACCATTCAATTTTCATGAACGTAATTATGATAACTTACGTGAGCGTCTAAAAATGCCTAAGATTGTAACACGATTTCTTTATGCAGACCTTATTTTTATGTTCAAAATATTGAATGCTTTTGTAAATTGTCCAACACTCTTGTCACTGATAAATTTAAGTGTACCTTTCAGACCAACTAGATATCGCTCATGTTTAGAATTGAACATCATAATGCAAACTATGTAAATAATTCATTGATGATAAGATTGAGTAGGGAAGCAAACACTGTAAGTGATTCAGTTGAATTCTTCGACACTTCATTGAATAGATTTATAACTGCATTGCAAAAATTATTATATTACTACCATTAACATTACAGTTCCGCCTAGCGTTCTCATAACTTACCTTCATATAAGGTCTTTTGTTATATAATTTACAATTAAGTACTTTTGTACGAAAGGGTTTGTCTGAAACCCGTTTATGTTCAAATAAATAAATAAAAATATTTTTTGGATAGACTACCTGAAGAGGAAATCATTTAGATTTCGAAACGTTTGAGTAAATAAATATTTTATTCTTTGTCCGAATGTTTTCGTTTAATTTGCCTTAATTTATAAAGGATCTCGGACGTTAAAGATTACTTAAATAATTATTAATTATTATTATCATTAATATTAATATTAAATCAATATTATCTTCTTTAAAACAATTATCTTTAGTATAATTTTGAGAAAAAAATTTTGTGAATTCTTTTATTAGAAAAGGGAATTAATATGTTTAAAAATTAATTTCACGATATTTGTATAATTCGAACATTTTTCAATTAAATAACAAAATTCAAAAATTGAATAAATTTTTAAAAAATTGTAATGAGTAGAAATTAGTTTCCTCAAAGATAGAATGAAATATACGATATATAAACTAACCCTGTAAAATCAAGTAGCGATTTGGTTGAGCGCATATAGCGCTATCTTAGCAGCTCACTTTGAGGGCTATCCTATGTGACTTGGGGTTCGAGTCTGCCTTACCCTCATGTGCACTGTAGTTGTGAAGATCATGTTTTTATAATTAAATCCACTTTCTATTTTAAAACAATGCAAAATATGAATATTTCAAATTTTTTAAATAATAATAATTTCACTAAAAAAATATTAAATACTTTTTCTAAACTTCCTGGTAACTTCTAGGAAATTTCTATGGGTAGCTTCTATTTGCAGACATTATTGTATATCCTGGAAATTTCCAAAAGTTACCAAGGGTAACTTCTGAAGTTACCACGGGGAACTTCCTGAAAGTTTTTGTTCTATCTGGGTATAGGTAACGCAACTTGTGTTCGAATCCTGTAAGAGTCTTTTTTAATTTCTGATAACAAGGAAATATTAAGGGGTCCCACTTACTGACAATGCAGATCCAAAATGGTTAAAAATCTGCAACGACCGTTTCTTAGAAAATATCAGATATTATGACATTATAAATTTAGATAATTTATTTTTTAACATAAATACACAGGATGAGTATATCAAATTTTGAATATTTTTAATGTGAAATTAACAATAATAAAATATAATTACTTTTTTGTGAGTGGACATTCATTAGCGATAAAAAATACACAATGTGAGACATTTATTTTGTTCCAATTGTTAAAGAAACATTATTCTCAGTAAGTTACCCAGATAGCACGACTTCTTGCTGTAAGGCCACTGTAAGGATATCTGTAGGGGTTGTAAGGCTTACCGCGTAAGGCTATTGTAGTCCTAAATAAGTTTAAAAATTTCCGCATTTCCGTAAGCTCATGAATAAAAGCTGATGTGGGATTACACCTAATCCTATTGTAAGCTTACTCGAAAAACTCATAGTAGGCTTACATGTAAAAGTTGATGTGAGCTTACAAGTAAAGGTTGAGGTAAGCTTACAAGTAAAAGTTGATGTAAGCTTACATGTAAAAGTTGAGGTAAGCTTACAAGTAATGGTTGAGGTAAGCTTACATGTATAGGTTGAGGTAAGGCTGTTGGAAGGTTATTATCATGGTGTAAGGTTCTTGTAAGGTTGTAGTGAGTTTACCTATTGTGATCAATATTAACAAAATAATTTGTAACATAATTAATTAATAAATATTAAATAAAAAAATTAAGTTTGTTGCCCTTCTCTTTATTGGAAACCAAAAATTCTGTAGAAAATTTTGAAAACAAATTTGGGGGGACTAGGATTCGAACCCGAGAACGACGGGCATTAAACTAACTTCCTAACTAACTGAGCTAAATTGGGAACTGACATAGAAAAAATCAATTTTGATTTTAAAGTGATAGTAATTTTCTTAGTTCACTTTAAAAGCAAAATTGATTTTTTCTATGTCAGTTCCCAACTTAGCTCAACCTTTACTTGTAAGCTTACCTCAACCATTACTTGTAAGCTTAACTCAACTTTTACATGTAAGCTTACCTCAACCTTTACTTGTAAGCTTACTTCAACTTTTACATGTAAATGTAAGCCTACTATGAGTTTTTTGAGTAAGCTTACAATAGAATTAGGTGTAATCCCACATCAGCTTTTATTCATAAGCTTACGGAAATGCGGAAATTTTTAGACTTATTTAGGACTACAATAGCCTTACGCGGTAAGCCTTACAACGCCTACAGATATCCTTACAGTGGCCTTACAGCAAGAAGTCGTGCTATCTGGGTAACTATCATGTGCCACCAAACAGCTGTCACTTACACACATTACGAAATAAATTTTTTTTATTGATTTCTGAATAGCAAATGAGTCTCATCCTTTGTATTTCCCTACAAAATTAAATTTCCCAAATAGAAAAATGATTTTGTTTTGTTGTTTTCAAGAAAAGGTCGTTGCAGTTTGATCTGTATTTAAACCCAGTAAAAAAAATTCTATACACGGACCGCGGAGTTCGTATACGAGTTCGGTAGCTCGTATGAGAAATATGAGAAAACTCTCATACGAGCCTTTTCCGTAATGAGAAGTGTATAGATGCTTGTATACGAAGTGACTTTTACAGCATTTTTCTTAAGAGCGTTCGACGGTCTCTAAAATTTGTAGGTTATGTGCGACTTACAGTTATCGCCCAAGAAAAACGGCACTGCCTGTTTGAAATCACGTAAAATGGGTCAACAACCGTTTTCAAACTAGTTTTTCTCTACACACAAGCACTTTTTACAAAATCTGACAACGTACATTTGTCAAAAATGTTTTTAATTATCTGAATTCAAAAGATTTTGTTAATCGATGCAGAAACGCGGTTTCAGGATTGGAATTACAAAAGTAATGTAATGACAGGCGGCAAGACGTTTGTTACAGCCATTTTGCCAGTAGATGGCAGAAGCAAGCAGGGAGCGTAAAGGCTCAGCTGTCAAAATGATTCGCATTACATTGCTATGGTAATTCCAATGCTGCAACCGTGTTTCTGTATGGATTAACAAAATCTTTTCAATTCAGACAATTAAAAACATTTGTGTCAATTGTACGTTGTCATATTTTGTAAAAACCCAACTTAAAAGTTGGGATCCATACAGGATCCCGTACGGGATTTTGGGACAGGGTTCCTGTGCAGGTTCCAATGCAGGAACCTTAGCTATCAAATGTTACTGTAAAGGTTCCTGTACAGGAACACGTGCAGGAAACTTTTTAATTTTTTAAAGTTTTTATATGTTAAGCAACATTTGACATACATAGACTTCACATTTTAATATGTTAGGCTCGTATATCAATGTTGGACAGAAAAATGTATTGCGCATTCGAGAAACTCATAGAAAACTACTGCGCAGAAGTTAAAAATATAAATAAATTAATTGAGGAAACCGTTTAGGATCCTTTACACTTAAGTACCTGCAGTTTACAAAACTGCAAAGGTTCCTGTATAGGAACCTTTACAAAGTTTCCTGTACTGGATCCTGCAAGTGTTCCTGTACAGGAACCTTTACAGAAATCTTTGATAACTAAGGTTCCTGCATCGGAACCTGCACAGGAATCCTGTCCCAAAATCCCGTATAGGATCCGGTACAGGACCAGTACTGGATCCTGTATGGGATCCTGCACAGGACCCTTAAGGATCCTGTACGGGGATTTTAAGCTGGGAAGTGCCTGTAAACAGAATGTTTACCAATTTTAAGCCATTTAAACCGATCAGTGCCGTATTTGTTGGGTGATAACTGTTAGTCGCACATTATCGAGAAATTTAAGAGACCATTGAACACCGTTAATATACCACTATTTTAATTTTTTATCACAAGTTTTTTTAAATCATTACAGCATATAAAATACTCATCCTTTGTATCTATGTTAAAAAATGAATTCCCCAAATGTTTAATGTCAAAATATCTTATATTTTCCAAGAAACGGTTGTTGTAAATTTTTAACCATTTCAGATCTGCATTGTCGGTAAGTGGGATCCCGTTAAAGGTATTCAACAGAATAGAATAGAGTGGACTTTATAGAAATAGAATTTTCTAATAAACAAAAAATCGAAAGGGAAAATTTTCAGTTTACTAAAAATTAATAAATAGGGTAAGTGTACCAATTGCCGAGGGTGTTCCATTTGTCGATGTTACCATGGTAATAACCAAAAAATATTGTCTAAAATGTATCATTTGTTTGTGAATATAATATTAATATATTTTTTCACAGTTATAATACATAAAAAAATTAATATTTATCACTTTTCCATTTTCAATGTGCTTCAATGTTTAAAAAGAATTCAAAGTTTGTTTACTCGACAATAGGAACCATCCTCGACAATTGGTACGTTTACCCTATAGAATCATTAATAGTTAAAATTAAGAAGTCGTCGAGAAACTTACAGGCCAAAGTGGAAATACCCTTATCGGAAACAGGCGTCTCGCAGAGATTAAGAACCTGAAGTTTTTGTAGATGTTCACTTATCATTTGTAGGCCAGCGTCACCAAATTGAGTCGCCCATAAATTCAAATACCTCAGGGCAGGTAATTTTATTAACTGTTCTGCACAAGCGGACGTCACTGAAGTGAATGCCAAACTCAAGCACTCTAAATTGCCCAAAGCTCCGCCTCCAAGAAGTAGAGCAACATCCGCATCGGTGGCACGAACTGGAAGTGTCAATTTTCGCGGTCCACCTTTTTGTTGCTGTAAAAGAAAGTTATTTAAAGAAACAAATTAATTTTTATCGCAATTTAACTCAGCAATAAATTAGAAAGCGAAATGAAATTGAAAAAATCAATCATCATCATAAATTACAATTCTAAAAATAAATCACCAATTCTTGAAGATTTCGCTGTTTCTGACAAAGAGCGACGTAACGATTTCTCCCCGATTCAGTCGATTGAAGAGCGGAAACAACTTGAAGTCGGGCCTCTTCGTTTGGCAATAGACGCCATTCTAGCATGAGACAGAGAGCCTCTTGAGCCGCATCACAGCCTCTTACACCTAACAGAATACAAGCACCGCCGGCTTGTTTCATCAATGAGCTGATGAACCTCTTCCTTCGACAGCAACAATTCAATAGCGTTGTTAACTAAAAAATAGAATTTCTGTAACACACATGCTCTCTAAAGTCGACAATTTGGAAAGATAATTATATTTCGTTAAATCTCAGGGGAAGAGCAAACATTATCTTCTCAAACTAATATCTCACACGATTATTTCAAATTGTCTATACACGGTCGCTCATTACCCAATGAAAAATTTCTGTATTACTACACTGAGAGAAGAAAAGCACAGATTCTGAAATATAAAAGTTGAGCATCTGGACTCCAATTAGACACAGCAGCAGTGCCACTGTGGGATAGGTGTCGTGCTAAAATGTGAAACGGATTTTGACTTTGGCTTGAGGTACAGATGTTGTACTTCAAATGCTACTGTTTAGAAGTACAGTATCTGTCGGTCGCTATGAAACAGATACTGTACTAATTAAGTTCGTACCGCCGTCGCACTTTTTGAGTATAGTATCTGTACTATGAATGATACGAACTGAATAAAATTAAGAACGGCAACTGACACGCATTTTACACAGCCGGTGTCTGTCACAGTACGGATTCTGTGCTTTTCTTCTCTCAGTGTACCATTACACAATTGGTACTCTACCGCACCAGCCTTGTTTTCCGATACTGGCGTGTCGAAATTGGTGCGGTAGTAGCTGCAACAATGCATCATTACAGTTTTTAATATTAATTCAATCGGAATTCGAAAAACTAAATTTCAAGTATACTAAATACATAGTTGTATATTATTATTTTTTATTTATGTAAATTATTTCTATTCATTACCAAATCAAAATTTCAATTATTTTTTTATTTATTTAGACAAATTACGAGACTATCCCTTTCTTACAAAGTACGCCTAAATCTAATAATTACAATATGAAACAATATTTAGCTTAAATACTAGGTTGGCTCTTTCATTTATCTGTTTGAATAAAGTCACGTGTGGACAATGGTCGGTAGCCCGTGGATGCAGGAGAGCAACTCCGCATTGAAGGTTCCACAGATCATTATGGACAGAACAAGAAGAGAAGAAAGAATCGCGAGGAGAGTCTTCGATTGAGGAATGAAGAAGCACTGTGTCTTGAAAAGATACAGCTCAAAGTCGCAAGGATGAGTAAGTCTTGTGACATCATGAAGAATGAAAATAGAGCTGATAAGAACGGACTTAGGGTCTTTGTCTTTAATTTGATATCAGGAAAAGTTGTTGTTGTAAACATAACCATAAAATTGCAGAGATGCCGAAATGTGTTCGTGCATAGTAAAGAAATTGTTTTCAAATCATAAAACAATTATGGAGATGTTTGGCATTCATTTTCTTTATTATATTTGTTTTGGTAATTAAAATTTAGAGCAAACTTTACGAAATTTTACTAACAAAAATTTTATTGTAGAGGAAAGTGTGACTAGTGACTATTATCTCGCTCGAACATTTTCGATATATTGAATTGCGATATAAAAGCGCTAAATTTTAATATGTTTTAAATAAATAATATATATATAATTTAGTGATTCTGAATAATATTTCCCATGGGTTAAAGCGAAAATCTCTAAGATGTAAACAGGAAATTCTTTGTTAGAAGAATTGTCAAACTTAAATAAATTCCAAACTTGTGTTTATATTAAGAATGAAAAACATTTCTAGAAAATGTCATAAATCTAGTAATGTTAAAATAGAAATTGGATATTGAGTTTCTTAGGTCATAAAACCTAATCCTTCGAAGTAATATAAAAAATATCTCCAGTGCCGTTTTCCATAGGACAATGGTCCAAAAGTTAGCCATCACGTCAGGATTTTGAGAAAAGTGGGGGTTATGACCCCAAAAAACGTGTTTTTTAGCGTTTTTAATATTTTTTTTCTGCTAAACCTGACGTGCCAGAAACTTCTACATAGACTTAAATTGAAGCTTGAATTGTCCACTACAAGACCCATATACGTAAAACCAAAAAAAAGTTAAAATTTTTTTTTTTTTTTTAATTAGGTTGAAGTTACCAAAAATGTGTATTTTTGGGTTGCTTTAATTGATTTTTAAAAATTGTCTTGGATTCGTTTAAAAATTGTTACTCGGGGGTTTTTGGGGTCGGTGATTACAAATCTGATATTAGTTTTCAAAAATTCAAAAAGGCAAATCCAAGATGGTGGATGTCAAAATTTATAATTGATCAGATTCGCTTGAAAATTGTTACTCGGGGGTTTTTGGATCCGCCATTTTAAATTTTTGATAACTAATATCGGATTCGTAATCAGGGACCCCGAAAACCCCCGAGTAACAATTTTCAAACGAATCCAAGACAATTTTAAAAAATCCATTAAAGCAACCCAAAAATACACATTTTTGGTAACTTCAACCTAATTTTTTGAAAAAAATTTTTATTTTTTTTGGTTTTACGGATATGGGTCTTGTAGTGGACAATTCAAGCTTCAATTTAAGTCTATGTAGAAGTTTCTGGCACGTCAGGTTTAGGAGAAAAAAATATTGAAAACGCTCAAAAACACGTCTTTGGGGTCTTTACCCCCACTTTTCTCAAAATCCTGACGTGATGGCCAATTTTTTGATCCGGGATCGTGTTCAGCGTCAAAAAATACTTCGGAAACCACTATCATATCTCATAAAAAAAGTAAGCCTTTTTTTGTTGACCTGTGTTATATTATATTATGAATAATTACTGTTATTAATTATAATACAGTATGCTGTATGTTGTACTTGATGATACTTCTAAAATGTGTGAATGTCATATTATACGATGTACAATGTAGTGTTTGGATTTGTGCGGAGAACGCCTTAACACTTTAACTTCAGTTCTTACCTTGACTCTGATTTGAAAGGTTGATCCTTGGTCAGTTTTGTATCTTCAAGACATTTTAATAAATTTACAGGGTTTTACCTTCGAAAGGAGAACTAATAATTATTCTTCTTTCGAATGGGTTTCCCTTCTGTTGTACCGGAATTCACCTTTTTATTATTTTAAACCTTCTCGCTTCCTTCCTAAAGGATTTAACTAATGAGAATCCGGCAAATCAAACGTTATTGTTTAAGTCGTGTAATTAAAAGTAACTCGGCTCGTAACACCGGATTCCATGCGTTATATGCGCCGAAAACAGAGAGGCATATTGTCCCCAATGTTCAAGACAACACATGAACATTAACAGTGACAAATGTAGTGAATCAAAAAAGTATATCTACAATTTTGAATCTCAGTAATTGAATTAAATAAAGAAATTTTTTTAAGAATTTAAAAGCACCGTGTACATTAAGTTTATTATAATATAATTATAATTAATTAATTAATATTTATTATATATAGTAATGATGTTATCACTCGGTCGATAAATTATTATTATTAATATTTAAATTAATCCAAACGACGAAAATATATAAATAATTTCATAAAATTATTATTATTAAAATTTTTATTATTATTATTATTATATTATTAAATTGTGTAGGGTAATTTGGGTTAAATGTAAACAGAATATCTATTTTTCATCAAAAACATGAGTTTTTTTGTTAAAAAGTAAAAGGGACGGATTTCTTTTGCATGAACTTGTTACTTTAGTTCCCTAGAAAAAATTTATGAGGTACAAAAAAATATTTACGCACCTAAATCGCCTAAAACTGACTGTTTCAAGTATACTACTGTTTTAAGGGATAGAAAAACTACAAAAAAATTCTTCGTAGATGTATAGTCAATCAACCAGTTGCCTGACAGTGTATCATATAAAATAAACAATCAACCATTACAAAATTAGTGATGTAAAAACTTGAATAACTTTAACAAATTTTAATAGAATTTTATTCAACTTGGTAAAAAGAAGTTTTTAAGGTTTCTGAATAAGAATCTAAAATCGAATTTTTAAATTTCAAAATGGTGGATCCAATATGAATCTGGCTACTCGGGGGTTTTTGTGGTCGCTGAGTACGAATTTGAAGTCAAAATTTAAATTTTCAAATTAGCGGATCCAATATGACAGATGAACCTAAAAATATTTTTAAAAATTGATTAAATTTGCTGGAATCTGGCGTACCTCAGTTATATTCACCAATCGTGAAGAGTCGTTTCCCTATATTCTAAGCATGTAAATGCACTATGCAAGTCTATACCTGCAACTGACTAACACGAAGCACTTTTAACAATTTTTCTCCACCATGTTGGCCCCGTCATTTTTAATTTTAAAATTTTACCATCATATTTGAATTGAGCGACATTTAAAACGTAAAAGTACCAAGTCTTATTGAAATCGAAGCACTTTTAAAAAATTTTGTCCGCCAAATTAGATTAAGGATTCTCTATAATTTTTCTCTATTCTACATTTATTTAGCTTTATTTTGGACCAAGGATCATTAGGATCAAGAAAAATTAGGTTTTGAACGCGAAAATACAAAAATAGCACACTGTGTAACGGTCACTTGTATAGGCAGACGCATAATATAATTAAAAAAACATAAACTACAATTTTACATTAAAAAATTTTAAGTTTTATATTTACTGTTATTGTTATAATTAAATGTAATATCAAATATTATTAAATAATAATAATTAAAAATAAAACAAGTTGTGAATTAAGATGTTCATTACATGAACATTTTGCTTCCTCTTTACCATAAGCAAAAAATTTGCCTCCTTGTGGAGGAAGCATAAGATCATAACAAAATATTATAAACATATTCCATATTGTTGTCCTAAAATCTAATTTAAAGAGATTTTAATATTTTAAAAAATATTTGTAAAGTTAAGATTAAATTTATAAAATAAAAAAAATCTTAAAATTGGAAAATAAATAATTTTAAATTAATTTGATTTAATGATTAAATAAAATATATAATAAAATAATAATTATTAAATATATTTAATTTTTAAATATTTTCTAATAGAGTCTAACATTTCAAAATTCAAATTCACTTCTTTTTAAAAAAAATTAAATTTTATTGTACAATATTACGATTAAAAAAAAGAAAAAAATTTTAATAATAAAGTGAATTTTTTCATTTTGTTTAATTCTATTAATGCTAATAAAATATATTTTTTTTATACATCAATCGATTTGTCTTGGTAAAATGAAGATTTTTAGTTTGTTTTTAAGTCAAGAGTAACATTTTATTATTTAAGGCAACATGATTTTAAAGAAGGAAATAAATTTCTAATAAAAGTGCGAATTTTTGGTTTTAATTATGTTTAATTCTATAAATTCAAATACAATATATACTTTATATATACCAATTGATCCGTTTTAATGTAATTTATCTGCTTTAATGGTCATTAACTCTATAAACTCTCTCATACAATTTATACTTTATATATACCAATCGATTCGTCTTGATGCAAAGAATAAGATTTTAATATATATTAACTTCAAAATTCAATTTAAAAAAAAATTTTGAAAAATGTAAAAAAAAAAATTTTTATAGATTTTTTAATGTCCATCAATCAATTTTGAGATATTTTTATGATAAATATGCCTAGCAATTTTCAGCCAAATTCGTTGAAACCTCTTCAAGTTATCGTGTTCACAAAAACGGGAACCACACACACACTCACACATACATACATCTGGACAATTGTTCAGGGTCCTAAATAACATAGTCCTATAGGGTAAATGTGGGTATTACCGTGGTTTGAAATCTAATGCAGACTTAGTCATTAGATTGTGAAGAAACCTTACAAGATATTTGTATAATTTTTTTTTAAGTTGATCTTTGACTTTATTTAATGTAATATAAAAATTGAGAATGTCGTAGAGCGTATATTTTATTAAATAATAAATATTTTTGAAAGTAATGCAAGTGCAGGTATTACCGTGGTGCTCAAAGCTTCATGATCGGAATACCGTGTGCCAAATACCGTGGATGATCTAGTTACCGTGTGCCTTATACCCCGAAAATTTCAACTTGTAGAATTCACAAACGGTTGCATGAAATTAAGCAAATTTGAAACAATGGTTTATTAATTTAACAATAAATATTCTTATATTTTAGCAGATACTAATAATAATCACAGAATTCGTTATAAATCTATTAATAACTTTATTTAGTACCTAATAACATTTAATTAAATATTTTTAATAAAAATAGTAATTATTATTAAAATAACAATAGTATTTGGTCTAAATCATTTTGAAATTATTTTTTAATTCCTGCGGTTCTCCTTTGACTTGAAAAGCACGATTTGTCACTTTACATATTATTTGTAATGATAATAACGACCCACGGTATTTGGCTTACAAGTTCAAAACGTTGTCCAATTACCGTGTTGATGAAATAAAAATACGTTGAATCATAATTTACCACGAAGTTTTGACTTTAAAAATACATTAATTAATCGAATATACAAAAAATTAACAAGTTTAAAAGTATTAATAATAAAAAAAGCGATTTATATAAAACTGTATTTTTGCATTACAATGAGCAATTTATCAAACTATCCGCACCTACGAAATTTAACATTTTTTAAAATGAGAAATGTTAGTGAAATAACAATAATTTTTTATTTATTAAACACGTACAATATGAAAGTAACTATCTGAATTTTTTGGGTTAACAAATTGGAACACAAATGATAAAATTTGACAAAAATATCGAAACCACGGTAACTCACGCACCCATAGAAGAAAATTTCTTTGAAGGATTTTTTAAAATTTTATAAATTAAACGACTACAAAGCTTCCTTACGAGGAAGCAATACAGTAAAAACAATAAATAAATTGAAATTTCGTCCAAAAAATGACTTTTCACAAAACCGAAGTAATCGATTTTATTTTTTTTTCATTATAATCACTGATAAATAAAGAAATTTTCCCTACTTATACCAAAGTGGTGATCTTTATTATGGTTAAAATGATATTTAAAATTATGTCAGTCGTTGCTCAGAGTTGAGAGAAGGAAACTGAGAAATTAAATCACTTCAAAACTTAATTTCATTAGTAAGGCATTTGTTTCGTTATGTTATTGATGGTTAATATTTTTAAAAGTGTAAAAGTAGAATAAAACAGTGCAACGACTAAAATAGTTTTAAATAACAATCTAACCCTAAAGAAAACAACTTTGGCATAAGTGGCAAAAATTTCTTTATTTGTCAGTGATTGTAATGAAAGAAGAAAATCGTAAATCGATTACTCCCGGTTTGAGAGAAGTCACTTTTTTAGACGAAATTTAATTTTATTTAATGATGTTGCTTATTTACTTTATTTTATATTACATATTTGAAATATTTAACAAAAAATACACTACCGTAGGAAAGTATCGGTGCGGCAGCACGCGCACGACTCAAAAACATACGTTAATCTTTAAATCTCGATTTTTTTTGTAAATACAAATGTCAAAAAATTAAAAATATACTATTAGAAACATTATTGAATTCTACGATTAATGATACATAACTAAAAATTTTATTAGTTTATACAAAGGTTGCAGCAATCGATAAATTTGACAAAAAAAAAAATTTTTTTTTTAAATTTTTTCAACTCCTGCATATTTTTTAAAGATTGGAAAAAAATTTGATACTTTCATAAATGTGATCATACAAGTTTCATATTGAATTTAAAACCAAAAGAATTAAAATATATTAATCGTTTCACGAGATATTATTATAAACGAACGACCATTTTCAGCCAAAAACGGTTCAAAATCGACTAATTTAATACATTTGTCAAAAAATAAGTTTAAAATATAAATTACATTCGAGCCCCACTTTGCTGGGGCTCGAAACCCAGGACCTATCAATTGCCGGTTGATTGCTCTTCCACTGAGCTACAGAGGTCCACATCTAACAAATTTTCATAGCTTTATCGACTCAATATTCAAGATGGTTTGCATTCTTCTGCTACAAATTATTTTAATTTTTCACGAAACAATTGTCAACTCATTAGTAAGACCCTTCACTGAACGTGAAGCAGAAACCTACAATATCGACCAAGTTACAAATTCTAGAAGAAGTAACGATATCTAAACCTAGACGTCACCGTTAAACAATAATAATTGAAAAACAAATTGTTGTTGACAGTTGTTTCGTGAAAAATTTTGGGAAAATTTAAATAATTTGTAGTAGAAGAATGCGAACCATCTTGAATATTGAGTTGATAAAGCTATGAAAATTTGTTGGAAGTGGACTTCTGTAGCTCAGTGGAAGAGCAATCAACCGGCAATTGATAGGTCCTGGGTTTCGAGCCCCAGAAGAGTTAGTCCCACATTTTTTCATAGCTTTAAATTTATTTTTCAATTATTATTGTTTAACGGTGACGTCTAGGTTTAGATATCGTTACTTTTTCTAGAATTTGAAACTTGGTCGATATTGTAGGTTTCTGCTTCACGTTCAGTAAAGGGCTTACTAATGAGTTGACAATTGTTCCGTGAAAAATTCTGGGAAAATTTTAATAATTATTTTAATTATCTTCTTTGGCAATAAACATATAAAGATGGATAATAATAATAAAGATGATAACCTTTTATAAAAAAAATAACTGGAGAATAGATTTTTTAAGGAAATGGATTTTGCATTTCGCTACAACTTTTTAAAATTTGAAAATTGCATGAAAATGATTAAAGTTTAAATTAAATATTTTCAAAATTTTTAGCGCTTTGTCAAGTTTCCAAAATATAGGAGGGATCCAATTCATTTTTATTTTATATTTATTTATTATCTATGTTATAAATTAGTTTGTTAATATTTATGTTAAGTAGTAACCTTATCATAAACTTACTTCAAGATAATAACCTTACCATAGTCTTTCTTGTAACTTTACTACAACCTTCACTTGTAACCTTACTACAATTTTTATATGTTACCTTACTACAATCTTTACATGTAACCATACTACAACCTTAACTTGTAACCTTACTACAACCTTTACATGTAACATAGGGGAAGTGTGCCGGTTGTGGGCACTCCTACGTAAACTTCGACGGCAAGCTAATCTAAGTATTGCAAGTCGTGTCCGTTAACAATATGGACTTTTCGTATTGATAACAAAACAAATATTTGCATTTGTGTAATAGCTGTGAGCCTAATAAAGAAAATTTGCATTAAATAAATAGAAAAGAAATTTTGTATTGTTTTCGAAGAGCAACATATGGGTGTAGATTAGGGTGGCCGTTAAAAACGACATTTTGGAATTTTGTCCATTTCCGGGTCTCATTTTGTCATAAAATGAAAAAAATTAGATACGTATTTTATAATTTTTTTTAAATTAATATTTAGTGGTGCCTGTAGGCTGGTGAAATTTTGCATAAATTTTGCATGTGAAAAAAACTTTTTTTCGTACATTTCCTGTAAAATCGTTGAAAATTAATATTTTTTGACCGGACAACTCTGTTTCTCTTCACAAATGTTCAAAGAAGAATATAAAATTGTTAACAAATGAAATTTGTTAAGTTAACTATTTTTTACAAGACCTAAAAGTTGACCAATAAAAACCAAAATAGGTTATTATTAGCAAAAAATATTAATACTAAAAAAACGAGAAATTTAAACTGCTAATCATGGTTTCTATTGTTTTTAAGGTCGCTGATTACAAAACTGAAGTCATATTTCAAAATGGCTGATCCAATATGGCGGCCATGAAAATTTTGAAATTTATCAATTTCTAGGAAACTTTGTATCAAGGGGTTTTGGGGGCCTCTGATTACAAATCTGAAGTCAACTTTCAAAAATTCAACATGGCGGATCCAACATGGCGGTCATGAAAAATGGTCAGATAAGGTTCATTCACAAATTAGATGATACGATTTTATATATATTAGGGGAGTGCTGTTAGGGTTGAACCATCGCGTTTATTTTGTTTTATCGCACTAGCGCCATCTGTTTTTGTACTTAAATTCTTGCTACTAATACCAGTCAACTTTTCACATGAGTTTCAGTCAAGTATACGTACGTATACTTTTGTTTTTTGCGAGTCATTTTCAAAAACTTTATTTCTATCAAAAAAAGAGGAAAATTTTTTTTTGATAATCTTTTTGTATTGTTTTAATTTAAAAATTTTTGATTTCATTCTTAAGAAATAAAATATCTAATGTTATGCAAAAATGCACAATATGGGATTTTATTTTAATTTCATGGTTCCTTTCCTCATTTTCAAGTGTCATTCTATTATTTAAAGGACATTTTAAACCATTTACCTAAATATTTCATTGATTTTCTACAGTGGCTCAACCCTTACACCCATGTTCAACCCTTACAACATTATTTTTTTTAAATTGCTTATATCTTTGAAACTTTTGGCCGAATTTTTTTGCAATGTACAGCAAAAACATTGCATTTGAGTTGACCTTTCCAACAATATGCGCGAAAACGTGAAATTCGCACTGCAGAGGAAGTTATGAAGAAGATTCAAAACTATGTCCAACCCTAACAGCACTCCACTGTATATGGGTGATTTTTCCGAAAATGACATTTTTGATGTCTCGATTAATTTTACAAAATCTACTATTTAATAATTATTATCAATTCCCATAGTGAAAATTTAGCACTTATTTATCATTTTAAAAAGAAAATTAAATAATTTTATTCAACTTAATTTATGTAATAACTAAATTAATTTCATCTCCGAAGCCTTTTCAACATGTCTCCAATAGGACTTCTATTATAAAACTAAATTTTTATGGTTTTTTCAAATTCTCAGAATTTTTTTTAAAATATTGTCAGAAAGTACAATGTTTTTCTATCATTATGTGCATTTGAAAAATTTGTAGACCTCACTTTTATTTTTAATAAAAATGTTTAAACTTTGTCTTCAGTTTTAGGTTAAAATTACTTTACAATGATTACTGATATTTAATACATTAAAAATGTCTTAAACAAAATTTTAATGCACATTAAAATAAAGCTGAAAATCTGACGTTTAATTTTCCTATATTTTATCTATAAAAAGGAGAAAAACTATTGCTATTATAAATAATCGAAAAATACATTTTTCTCCGAGTAAAAATTCATTTTATCTCCGAAGCCTTCCTTTTTAATAAATAATTGAAAGTAGAAGTAAATTTAACAGAATATTTCGATGGTAAGATAAAATGAGGGTGTAAGATTTATATATTTTACTAAAAAGCATATTTTAAATGCGCCCTAATGTTTATAAATGGGAAAGAAAATATATTTTTCATCTCCGAAGCCTTTTCCTTGAAATATGCTAGTTTTTCTTTTGTTTTTAGCATTTACCTGCATTGCTTTGAAAAAATTAAGCCAAATTACCATTAAATGAAATACCGTCAACAGGGGTAATTATGGACCAAAAAACGCGATTTTTTAAGTTTCTTCTTCTTCACTAAAAATCTAAAGTGAACAAAAAAATTTTATTAACTGTTCAAATATATTGTGAAAATTTTTCTAAAGATTTCCTTCAAGTTCCATTTACAAAAAAAAATTTTTGACAGAGTTATTTAAACAAATATTGCTCCATAATTACCTTGCATTTAGGGCAATTGTAGAACAAATTATTATAATTCATTATAAAAGCAAGTATAACAAATTTTCTTTGTGTGTATATTAAGAAAACATTATTTAGTACTGCAGAGTTAAATAATAATAGATAATAATAGTAAATTAAACGCGAATTTAATTCCATATATAGGGCATTCCAGGTCATGTGATCAAGGGGTCTTTTGGTGTAATGTTTATTTTAATAATTTTTTAATCTTAAACAATTAAACATACAAATTTGACAAAGTACATTTTGGAAAGGTTTTTTCATACCCTTTCGATTAAAAATAAGCATTTTGAAAAAAAAAATTTTTGACCCAAAAAAATTAAAAATAAATTTCAATTTTTTTGGGGGGGGGGAGACCCGACTTTTTTTAACGAAAGCTGAGATTTTTCTGAAAAGGACTTATAAATAAAAAAGTGGGACTAGAATGTTTAAACAATGAAAAAAAGAATTTTCTCCTATACGGAGCTAAAAACCGGGTTTAGAGCGCTCCGGCGAGTAGAAAACTATTTTTTTAATGTTTAAACAT
Organism: Leptopilina myrica (nomen nudum); assembly: GCA_032872475.1. Lineage (NCBI taxonomy): Eukaryota > Metazoa > Arthropoda > Insecta > Hymenoptera > Figitidae > Leptopilina > Leptopilina myrica (nomen nudum). Next base: position 11,152,541 of record CM065462.1, on the reverse strand, counting down.
TCTAGTCCCACTTTATCATTTATATGTTCTTTTAGGAAAAAACCTCAGCTTTCGTTTAAAAAAATCGTATCTCTCTCCCCCCAAATTTATTAATAAAGAAATACAAACAGAAACTATACTCTTTTACTTCGTTATTAGCGCAAGCATCGTATCATTACTAAACACATGTGCGATCTTTTCTCTTGAATTTTGTTATTGCGCCTTTATACAGGTTTGTATCCTTGTCCTTTTGGATACTACTTTTAACTACACATGCGTATATACTATCAAATTCTAACATTAATATTATATATTATTAATTAGCATTCATATTATAATTAGATGTACTTTTTTAGTTTGGATTTGTGGCTGAATATATCATATGTAAGGTGTAGGCAATAGTTTCTTATCAAGTCAATTTCATGAAAGTCATATTTATTATAATTATAAGCTTTTCGATCAGGTCAACGCTGATCATCTTCAGTATTACTAAAATATTAAATGTTCATAAAAATTATATTAACAAAAATCGAACATTCTATAAAGAGAGACAAAATTATTTTCATGTTACAAACCTATGTTAATATGGTAAAAAAGATATATATATATATATGTGACGCGACACGAGAAAAGGGACCTATCGCCTCGAAAGAGAATTTTACAGGGGGAGCGTTTAAAGTGACGCCATGAGCAGAAACCCCGTGTATTTACGCGGACACATTCAAATTTCGGGCTTTATATTATTAAAACTATTTCAGATTTTTAACTTCTCATTTTTTTACGTGAAAGAGCCAATAAAAATCTATCGAATAGCATCGTAATCTCAAAATGGAATTTTTTAACAATAGGTCCCTTTTCTCGTGTCGCGTCACATATTATTACGATAATGACAAAACGAGGCTAAATTGCTAAAACATATTGCACGCTAAGATATTTAAAAACATTGAAAGTCAGTTTTGCTTTCAATATCAGCATGATAACAGAAGTCATTAAAAAAGAAATTTGTAGGTTAGGCTAGGTTGGTAAAGTTAAAGTGTTATATACAGTTTATGCAAGCCTAACGTACAGATCACAAGTTTGGATCTCATTTTAAAATTATAATTAATATTTCCTAGTACTAACAATAAAATTTTTATATGATTTATTTAAAAATTGCGTGTCCGTTTTAACATTGACAGAGTTTGGATTTCTCATGATGTATAACATTTCTAAGAAATTCCGTTTGTACCAATTTACTTTAGAATCCAAGATTCTTGTATTATTAAAATTAAACAGGAGATCCAAATCATGAGAGTAACGAACTAACGCTGTTGTACTAATGTCTTTCCTACAATCTCTTCCCAGCGGGCACAAAGACAAAAAACGTTCTTTGAACGTCTGTAGAACGTTTAATGTCTGCCAATTTACGTTCTAAGAATGTCCGAACGTTCCGAAACATTTTTGAAACGTTCGAACGTTCTTCGTAGATTCTTTTTCTTAGCTTCCTGCGCGTTTGACCAATATATACGCCATTACAACTATTACATGGTATTTCATATATCACATTTGATTTGTCAAGGAGTACTGTAGGGCCCTTCGTGGAACAGAAAACATCAATATTACACTTTTCAGTTTTTAAAACTGGTATTAAAACGTGTTTTTTTTGCAGATACCATTCAGCTTTCTATGAAGTTCATTTACATATGGTAAAATCACTATTTTTCAAACTGAATGATATTCCTGACACGACTACTCAGTCTATTATAATCATTAGAAATTACATTGAATCTTTTATATATGCACTTATTGATAAATTCTAAAGGGTAATTGTTTAAAATCAAAATTTCTTTTATTAAGTTTATGTTTTCATTATGGAATCTATTACTTGATAACTTTATACCCGGACCAGGTCAGTTTCCTGTACCAATTTGTGATGATTTTATCGTTTTTAATAATCAAAGTAACATCTAAAAAATTTATTTCTAAATTTCTAACCTCCATGGTGAATTGGATTCTTGGGTGACACTTGTTAAATTCATCCAAAAGATGGTCAGTTTTATCCGAAGGTATTATAGCACAAATATCGTCAACATATCGTTTGAAAAAGGTTGGTTCGAAATCCAAATTGTCAATGGTAATATCCTCAAGATCTTCCATAACTAGGTTCGCGATGGCTGACGATATAGGGGAACCCATAGGAGTACCGTGCATTTGCGAATAAAATTTACTATTGAAAGTGCAATATGAGTTATTAATGCATAATTTAATCAATTTAATAAATTAATTTGGTCAACATTCGTAAACTCTTGAATTTCATGCCATCTCTTCTCAATGGACTCAACGACCATAGAGGTTGGAATATTTGTATACAATGAAACGACGTCCAAAGAAACAAGTATATGGCCGTTAGGAATGTGAATCTTATCAATTAAATCAATCAGATGCCATGAATCTTTAACAAAGGTTCTTGTCTAACCTACTACTTTTTGGATAACACAGGTCAACAAAATTAGATTCAATTTACTTTCCAAGAATCAGGCAATTACTTTTCCGAAGGATTTCGACATGCTGAATCCGAATCCAACGTCAATAAGGACCCATCACGTCAGGTTTTCGATATATTTTAACATAAAAGTTCAAAAAAAACCTGTTTTTAGTTATATTTGATGTCACGTAACATCAAGAAATAATGTTTTTCTCTAAAAGGTCAATATTGAGCCTGAAAGTGCTACTCTTTCCCTTTAATATCCATTTTGAAATTTTTAAAAATATTCTATTGTCTCTGAGTAATCGTTTATTGAATTTTCTGAGTTTGTCGAATTCTTCGAAAACTGAGTTGTAACAAAGAAACTTTGATAATAAAGCAGAATTTAACTACAAATATCTAAATTTTTAATAGTTCTGAGGATTTTCGATATAACTCAACACGAATTCGATATCAGATTGACAGGTTCAAAAATAGCATATTTTAGGGAAATACAATCATCGGATTCAGCACGTCAAAATCCTTCGGAAAAGTGTTGTCTGATTCTTGGAAAGTAAATCTTGTCGGCCTGTGTAATTTTAGCAAAGAAGCTTGACAGATTATACAACGGCGAGTTAATGAAGGAAGTTATTGGACGGCCAGGAATATTTGATTTATGCGTCTTAGGTAATATATAAAACTTTGGCGAAACACCATTGTTCGATTTTAGGTGGTCAGTTAATTCTTTACTAATAATATCTTTCTTTTTTAAATTATCTATATTCTTATTTAATTTGATTTTAATCGAAGTGGTTGGGTCCTTCCTTAGCTCCTCGTATGTACTTGTGTCTAGTAGTAGTTCGTTGCATTTTGTCACATACTGGTCTTGAGTCATAATCACCGTGGTGTAACTTTTATCGGATTTAGTTACAATAAGTTGTTTATTTTTAGACAAGAACTCCTTAGTAATATTCTTACAGTTTAGGTAAACATTGTTGTTAAGTTTCTCGTATCTGTTGCTATTGATATACTTTTGAACCTCGAAAATAACTTCAGATCTTATCTCGTCTTTCTTATCTTGGTCCATTCTATAGATACTATATTCTAAATTTTTAAATATTTTAATCGCGGTCTTATTTTTATTATTATCTATGGTGTTAAAATTACTGCCCGAACTTAAAAAATGCTAGGCTTCTATTGGTAAATTCGAGTCGGATAAGTTAACTAACCATTTTGGTTGAATTTTATAATTTTGACTACAGTTATTTTCATTATAATATTTGCAATTAATCCAGTTAAACTTATTTACAGATTTCTCGATCAACCTCCAAGAGTATTGTCCGGAGAAGACATTCTGAGCATTCAGAAAATTGTTAAACGTTGTAATGTCTAAAATCCTTATTATATTAAGTTGAAGAACGACCGACCGACCGACCGACCCTAACTGTATTTTAGAATACTCATATATATATATATATATATATGCACACTACACATACACATATATACTTACACATATTCACAAAATACACACACATGTATACTCACACATATACATACAACACATACACATGTACACTCCCACATATACATACAACACATACACATGTATACTCACACATATACACTCAATACATTCACATGTATACTCACACATATACACATAACACATACCCAGATTCACTTGAAATTTGTTACTCAGGGGTTTTTGCGGTTGCTGATTACGAATATGATGTCAGTTTTTAAAATTAAAATATTAGATCCAATATTAGTAAACGCCATATTGGATACGCCAATTTGAATTTTTAAAAACGGACATCATATTCGTCTGCGCTTATTGCTTATAATATAAAATATGTAATACTTCAATCCTACACGGAAAAGTTTTTAGGCGAGCAACTCTATTTGCTCTAGTCACGCTGCGCAACTTCACGTCTGGTGGAGCAGTAGTCGCAAAAAGATAACGCAGCAGGCCAGCATTGGACGAGCTGCTCTACCAGTCGTGTATGTACCACTGACTTTCAGCGCAGCTCGTCCAACACTGGGTGAGCAGCGTTCCCAGAAGAGAAGGAAGCTCACCCATTTACAAGGCGATATGCCTTCTCTCTTATAGGAAACCTTCTCTACACGCGGAGAACGCAGCTCGCCCGAAAACTTTTGCGTGTACCACTTGTTGTTTCAATATCACAAGTAGTTCAGTGCGAGTGCAACTCGCACTTGTCCAGTTTTTTTTTATTTTATTTTAAAATTGAGCTGCCGGATCAAAGAAGGGCACATAAACTCGCCGCGCTGAAAAACGTTGGCCCCTGGACACTTAAAATTAAACTTTTGATTTAAATTGTTTATTATGCATATCCTTATAGAAAATTTGATTGCGCAACTTTTTTTCTAATACAATTTTTGTCTATCTATTACCGTTTTCGAAATAATAAAGAAAAACTATTTTTTTGAAAACGTGAAATTTAATTAAATTTTTCACTTCAACTCGCGATATTTCAGTCAATTTTCCATATTTTCTAATGTCACAAAAACTAAATTACTCATTGAAATATCCTGAGAATGATGAAAAAAAAAAGATTGTTTTCATTAAAAATAAAATTTTTATTAATTTTTTTCTGAACAATTGCAAAAATCGTGAAGTGCAATTTTCACGAGCTTCGTTTAACGGGCGAATTTTAAGCAGCAACAAACTTCCAGTGAGAAAGTTGTTTATTGCAGTCTAAAGAAGTTTTTTGGAAAGTTATTTTACAATTGAACAATTAGTAACAAATTAGTAAGTGTTTAAAGTTGCGCGAGCGGCTGAACGGAAGGTTTGTTTTGATTTACTTAACCTCTAAAGGCGAAACAACACTGTGACATATGCTGTTCAGCTTCTTTCAACAAACGGGCGTCGCACGTTCAGCCGCGCGTGCAACTTTAAACATTCACTAATTTGTTACTAATTATTCAATTGTCATATAACTTTCCAAAAAACTTTTTTGGACTGCAATAAACAACTTTCTCACTGGAAGTTTGTTGCTGCATAAAATTCGCCCGTTAAACGAAGCTCTTGAAAATTGCACTTCACGATTTTTGCAATTGTTCAGAAAAATTAATAACAATTTTATTTTTAATGAAAACAATCCTTTCCTTCTTTCATCATTCTCAGGATATTTCAACGAGTAATTTAGTTTTTTTGTCATTGGAAAATATGCAAAATTGACTGAAATATCGCGAGTTGAAGTGAAAAATTTAATTAAATTTTATGTTTTCAAAAAAATGGTTTTTCTTTATTATTTCGAGAACGGTAATAGATAGACAAAAATTGTATTAGAAAAAAAGTTGCGCAATCAAATTTTCTATAAGGATATGCATAATAAACAATTTAAGTCAAAAGTTTAATTTTAACCCCTGGCTGTCGACGAGATTTCCAGTGTTTTGGCCTAAAGTGTGTTGAAAATTTTTATTTTTATATTTTTATGAAACTTGGTATCCTAAGGTTTTCGGGGTCGCTGAACACGAATCTGGCGTTAGTTTTTCAAAATTCAAAATGGCGGATCCAATATGGCGGACAATCTTTCAAAACTAATCGGATTCGCTTGAAAATGGTTACTCGGGGGTTTTCGGGGTCGCTGATTACAAATCCGCGGTCCGTTTTTCAAAATTCAAAATGGCGGTTCGAAATTACTGAAAATAAGCGGATTGGCTAGAAATTATATAATTTAAATTTTAATTAAAATTGATACTAAATTTATTGGGTATCAGCTTAATTTTCAATTTTGATAATGTAAATTAAGATTTTTAATCAGAAAGGCTAAAAACTGATGAGCAGTGAGTTCCAAGCAAATCCATACAATTTTGCACCATGATTCTATGACATTGAAGTTGCCATTTTGAATTTTGAAAAACGAACCTTAGATTCGTAATCAGTAACCCCGAAAACACCCCGAGTAGAAATTTTCAGGCAAATCCGATCAATTTTTGAGAATGATGTCGGCCATATTGGATCCGCCATTTTGAATTTTATAAAACTAACGCCGGATTCGTGTTCAGCGACCCCAAAAACCCCCGAGTAACCATTTTCAAGCGCATCCGATCAGTTTAAAAAAATTGTCAGCCATATTGGATCCGCCATTTTGAATTTTGAAAAACGAACCACGGATTCGTAATCAGTAACCCCGAAAACACCCCGAGTAGAAATTTTCAGGCAAATCGGATCAATTTTTGAGAATGATGTCGGCCATATTGGATCTGCCATTTTGAATTTTATAAAACTAACGCCGGATTCGTGTTCAGCGACCCCAAAAACCCCCGAGTAACCATTTTCAAACGCATCCGATCAGTTTAAAAAAATTGTCAGCCATATTGGATCCGCCATTTTGAATTTTGAAAAACTAACGCCGGATTCGTGTTCAACGATCCCGAAAACCCCCGAGTAACCAGTTTCAGCGATTTTTAAGAAGTTTTAAACCACCTTTTTTAAGTTGGGCATATATGCGTCAAGAGCACTGTGGGCCAGTTTTAAATCCGCGCATATATGCGTCCGCGACAGTCAAGGGGTTAAGTGCCCAGGGGCCAACGTTTTTAGCGTGGCGAGTTTATGTGCCCTTCTTTGATCCGGCAGCTCAATTTTTAAACCAAATTTTTTAATGATTTAAAAATAATAATTTTTAAAAGATTTTTTGAAATATTTTTTTTGATCAGATTGTAAAAATATACTAATAAACACATTTTTAGTTAATTAGAGCAAATAATATAAAAATTAGAAAAAAAAATTTCTGAAATTTTTTTATTTTTTTCTTGATAACGCTATGGCCATTATTACATAGCAAGTACTAATTAATTTATACTCAACATCGATTAGTCGATTTCTTAAAAATTATACCTGATAAGTGCAATCCTTGATCTCAATATTAAGGATTTTTATTTTAGTTCCGAGGATATTATCATCTATCGTTTTACTGAGCTTTTTATTGAAAACGACATATTTGAGGTTAAGTTGATGTATAAAGCCCAACGCAGAATAAAAAAGTAACGTAAACGTAAGCATGTGATAGAAAATGACAAACCAACTTCTGTCCTTTTCTATCTCATGCTTGCGTTCGCTTCTCGTTTTATTCTGCTTAGGCCTTAAGATGACGAGGCAAAACTCCAAGGGCCCTACATTACTCCTTGATAAATCAAATGTGATATATGAAATACCATGTAATAGTTGTAATGGTGTATATATTGGTCAAACGCACAGGAAGCTAAGAAAAAGAATCTACGAACACAAAAGAGATTGTGGAAAAGACATTAGAACAACAGCGTTAGTTCGTTACCCTCATGATTTGGATCTCCTGTTTAATTTTAATAATACAAGAATCTTAGATTCTGAAGTAAATTGGTACAAACGGAATTTCTTAGAAATTCTGAAAGATCAGTCTTGCTATCAATATCAGCATGATAGCAGAAGTCATTAAGGGGATCCCACATACCGACAATGCAGATCTAAAATGGCTAAAAATCTGCAACGACCGTTTCATGGAAAATATAAGATATTATGACCTACAAATTTGACAAACTCACTTTTTAACATAAATACACAGGATGAGTATTTTATTTGTTGTAATTATTGAAAAAAAATTATTCATAAGAAATTAAATATGAACAGTTTTCCTGTAACAGATCTTTTGACAACAGCTCAAACTGCAACGACCATTTCTCGAAAACAACGAAACAAAATAATTTTTCCATTTGGGAAATTTAATTTATTAGTAGGAAAATACACAGGATGAGACTCATTTGCCATTCAGAAATAAATAAAAACTTTATTCTTCCCAAAGTGTATAAGTGACAGCTGTTCGGTAGCACATGATATTCAATTTACTAACATTAGTTTTTCTTTAACAATTTTAACAAAATATATTTCTCCTATTGTGTATCTTTTATCACTAATGAATTTTCACTCGAAAAGAAGACATTATGTCTCATTGTTGTTAATTTAATGTTAAAAATAATGAAAATTTGTCAGTTTTGGTACCTTTGGCGCCATCTCTCAGTTCTATGTATCACTAAACATCTGTCAGATGTATTCTTCTTGTTGCAAATTGCTATACAAAATAGTTTACATATATTAAAGTTTTATATTCTTGTTTTCATATAGAATGAATCTTATTGTGTATTTTTTATTGAAATTAAGTTTGTCAAATGGAAAAGTTATTTTGATTTTGATGTTTTCAAGAAAAGGTCGTTGCAGTTTAGGCTGTTGGAAACTGCTCATATTTAATTTTTTATGAATTATTTTTTTTTTAATTACAACAAATAAAATACTCATCCTGTGTATTTATGTTAAAAAGTGAGTTTGTCAAATTTATAGTTCATAATATCTTATATTTTCCAAGAAACGGTCGTTGCAGATTTTTCACCATTTTAGATCTGCATTGTCGGTATGTGGGGTCCCCTTAAAGGCCTAAGCACAACTGCTTCGCGAACGTCGTTCGCGAACGCAAAGCATGGGTTAGAAAAGGACAGCAATATATTTGTGTCCTTTTCTATCTCATGCGTCTCGTTCGCGAACGATCTTCGCGAATCTATTCTGCGTTGGCCTTGAGAAGGAAACTCGTAGGTTAGGCTAGGTTGGTAAAGTTAAAGTGTTATACACAGTTTATGCAAGCCTAACGTATACGGAGAAAAATTCCAACCGATTATAGCATGGACTTTCTCACTCTATTTTTCCATAGACTCAGTATACGAAAGTTGCAATAGATGGTGTGAAAATCGCATGGACCCATGCGATTTTGGCATGGATTCCAAGCAAATTACGCGTAGTTGTGTCTGTGCGTTATTCGGTTCGGCTGCCCATGCTCAATTAGTATGATATTTCTCTCCGTGTACAGATCACAAGTTTGGATCTCATTTTAAAATTGAGCCGCCGGATAGTAAAACCACGCATAAAATTCTGACGGCATTTTTAGTTAGCCCCTGAGATCAAAAAATTAACTTCAATCAAAAAAACTTTTTTTTATCACTTTCTTATAGGAAATTTTCCGGTGCATCTTTTTTCTCAAATGAACAATGTTGTATCTTTTTTTCTTTTCAAGTTAAACGCAAAAAACCAATTTTTTTAGAAACACAAATTTAATTGAAATTTTCACTTCAACTCGCTCTAAAATCTAAAGTTACTGACCGTTTTTAACCAAATTTTCAGGAATTATAGTTTAAACTGTTCTAAGAACGATAAGTCATTAACCAAGTTTAAGGATTGACATAAAAAAATGTTATTATTTTTTTTGTTCAGTGTCAAAAACGTGTATCATTATTTTCAATCGCTTCGTTTAACGAGAAAATTTTAACCAACGCCAAACTTCCAGCGAACAAAATGTTCAATAATATATGATAAAGTTTTTGTAAAAATTTTTAATTCAATTAAAATAATACTTTTCGAAAAAAGGGAAAATGTTTCGCTGACGTCCGCTGGGTTTCACGGGTGTGTCGCGCTCTGTCGGCCGATGACGGTATTTGCCTTCTCAACAAAGTCATATGTTATATGCATAACAAAAATAAAGGGAATGAAGGCAAGTATTTAAATATTATATAGTGACTTCTAATAAAGATTTTATTTTAAAAATATGTCAGAAAATGAAACTACATTGCCTGAAGTAGGAAGAAAAAGAAAAAATAATAGAAAAGATTGGACAGAAAATATTCGGAATATTAAAAGGAACAAGGTACGTGTATTTGTATTTGTGTATTTGTTATTATATTTTATGATTGATTTCTTATATTATTCAATAGTAAGCTTAATATAGAATTTAATATAATTCGAAATATATTTTTTATGATTATCGTAATAATTGTAATTTTAAGTTATTAATATCATTTTTATAGGGTAAAGAATACGTATCTAAAAATGGAAAGCTCGTTTCTAACAGAAATTTCGAACCTGTTGATTTTTGTTGCAAAATAAAAAAATGTTTTGCAAAAATAAAAGTGGAGGATCAAAAGAAATTGCATGATAATTTTTGGAACCTGCAGGATTATAACAAACAAAATATTTTATTAGGCAGTTTAATGAAATTTCAGGACCCTGTTTTATTGAAAAATAATGCTGCTTCGTCGGGATTGGTAACATGGAATTTTTATTGTTCTACAAATGATCAGCCAAATATATCAGTTTGTAAAAGCTTCCTTTGTAAAGTTTTGAAATTAGGGGATAATAGATTAAGGACTGTGCAGAGAAAAATTTTGGAGAAAAAGTCTTTAGATGATCAGAGAGGAAATAGGGAGCGTAAATCTCTAAAATTAACGAATAATATTAAAAAACTGATTAGTGAACATTGCTATAGTTTACCGCATCGAAAAGCACATTACGACAATTTATCATTAAATTATTTCGAAAATCCAGAATTATATTTAAAAACACTGTATTTTTCATTCAGTGAATACTATGAAAGTATAACTGATCCGGAGTGCCCTATAGAAGAATCTGCCTACTTAAAGTACTTTAATTACAATTTACCATTTACTTTTAAGAGACCTCACACCGACATGTGTGATTTATGTGAAGTAAGTCGAATTAATAATAAATTAGAAACTCCTGAAATACTGCAACATAAAGCAAAAGTACAAGAATATCAAGCCTTAAAAAAAATTGTTAGAGGAAGAAGGTATATTACTCTGCGAATTCGATTATGCGCAAAATTTAGTTTTACCAAAACTTCCGGTAAGCGCGCAATTTTATAAGAGAAAATTATACTTGTATCTGTTCAATGTTCATATTCATAAAACAGCAAGGAGTTATATGTTTCCGTATCTCGAAGGTATTACAAAAAAAGGAGCAAATACCATTTGCAGCTTTATATACTATTGCACTGAAATCGAGTTTGACAAATCGAGACATTCAAAAATTGTTTTTTTTCGATGCCGCAGGCGGAAAAAACAGAAACTATACTGTTCTAACTTACTTAATTTTATTTTCAATCCATTTAAATGTTGAAATTTTGCATGTATTTCCAATTAGAGGTCACACGTATTGTCAATGCGACAGAAATTTTGGCCTTTATGCGGAAAAACTAAAAAACCAGAAGGTATAGAAACTGCAGAAAAATATTTTATTCAAATAATTAAGAATGCTCGAAATCCTCCTTTTACTCCACATGTGGAAGGGTTTCCGGAAGTGGTTTCCGGAAGTTTTCCGCAAATTTTTTTTGTACAGAAATTATTCGGAAATCTTCCGGAAATTTATTTTTTTTGTGGAAATCACCCGGAAAATTTCTGGCAATTTATTTTTTTATGGAAATTTTCCGGAAATTTTTTTTTTGTACGGAAATCTTCCGGAAATTTTTTTTACGGAAATCTTTCGGAAATTCATATTTTTTGTGAAAATTATCCGGAAATTTATTTTTTTTACGGAAATCTTTCAGAAATTTAGTTTTTTTGCGGAAATTTTCCGGAAGATTTCCATAGAAAAAATAAATTTCCGGAATATTTCCGTACAAAAAAAAATAAATTTCCGGAAGATTTCCATAAAAAAAAATAAATTGTCGGAAATGTTCCGGAAGATTTCCGCATGATTTCCACAAAAAATATAAATTTCCAAAAAGTTTCCGTAAAAAAAAAATTTCCGGAAGATTTCCGAATAATTTCTGTATAAGAAAAAATTTTCCGGAAACCCTTCCACATGGGTCTTGTAGAAAATGCTCAAGAAGTTTTACAAGACTATGAAAAAGATTTTAAAAGCTGCTTGCAAAAACCGAAAAATATGAAAATATCGGAGGCTCGAATAATTAAGTATTATCCTACTAAAAAAATTGAAGTTTTTGATAATTATTCGTGGGAAAATGAAAATACGTTCCAATTAAACGTCGAAACAAAATTAAATGAGCTAGAAAAAGTGCACCCCCTAAAATTGGTATTACAAAAGCTAAAATAAATGATACCAAAGAGTTCGAAAGTGAATGTTAAGAAGGCAAAAACGCAGGCTAAAAAAAAGGTTATGGTAATAAAAGTGTATCTTCTGAATCGGATTCCTGTTAATTATCAGCAATAAATATTTTAAAACACATTGCACAGAGAGAAAATCGTCGATATTTTTCAAATAATAATCAAAAAAAGATTTTATTTACTTAGCATGTAAAACATTTTATTAGACTATACTTTTAAAGTTAATAAATGTTAGAATTTCTATAAATTCAAATATAAATAAAAATTTTTATTATCAATTGAGTAAGAAAATAAATTGTTTTTATTTAAGATCTGACAGCAAAAAATTAGTTTCCTTGAGAAGGCAAATACCGTCATCGGCCGACAGAGCGCGACACACCCGTGAAACCCAGCGGACGTCAGCGAAACATTTTCGCTTTTTTTCGAAAAGTATTATTTTAATTGAATTAAAATATTTTACAAAAACTTTATCATATATTATTGAACATTTTATTCGCTGGAAGTTTGGCGTTGGTTAAAATTTTCTCGTTAAACGAAGCGATTGAAAATAATGATACACGTTTTTGACACTGAACAAAAAAAATAATAACATTTTTTTATGTCAATCCTCTTAAAATGAGATCCAAACTTGTGATCTGTACGTTAGGCTTGCATAAACTGTGTATAACACTTTAATTTTACCAATCTAGCCTAACCTACGAGTTTCCTTCTTAATTACTTCTGCTATCATGCTGATATTGATAGCAAGACTGATCTTTCAATGTTTTTAATGTTTTTAGGGTTCCGTATACCCTCGGTGTACCGACGGAACCCTATTGGTGAGACTCTTGTGTCCGTAGCCAAATCGTGCCCCCCCCCCCTAGCGGCTAAACTGTTTGACCTAGATAGCTCAAATTTGGTACAGACACGTATTTTCACATGTAGATTACAGGAAAAATATATAGAATGTGATTGGAGGTGATGGTCATAGCGTTGTCAAGGAAATAAGATTTTTGGCCAAAAATGGACAAAAAGTGACCATTCCCCCCCTTAACTTCTAAACTATTCAACGTGGAGGGCTAAAATTTGGCATACTGGTGTATTTTAACGCGAAAATTACAGGAAAAATATAGAGAACTAGCTATGTAATAATGGCCATAGCGTTGTCAAGGAAAAACTAAAAATTTTTTGAAAATTTTTTTTTCTAATTTCCACATTATTTGGTCTAATTAACTGAAAATGAGTTTATTAATATATTTTTACAGTCTGATCACAAAAAATATACAAAAAAATCTTTAAAAGAAAAATTAAAAAAAAAAATTTTTTAAGTAAAATTTTTTTTCCTAATTTATACATTATTTGATCTAATTAACTAAAAATGGGTTTATTAGTACATTTTTACAGTCTGATCCGCAAAAAAGTATTAAAAAATCTAAAAAATTTTTTTTAATTTTCTAATTTTCACATTATTTGATCTAATTAACTAAAAATGGGTTTATTAGTATCTTTTTACAATCTGATCACAACGAATATATTACAAAATCTAAAAAAAAAATTTTAATAAAATAAAAAAAATTGGACAACTCGCACCGCAATATGCCTGTGATAATTATTCATATATGTGATGTTTTTAGCAATTTAGTCTCGTTTTATCATCATCGTAATAATATATATATATATATATATATGTTTGTAACATAAAAATAATTTTGTCTCTCTTTATAGAATGTTCGATTTTTGTTAATATAATTTTTATAAACATTTAATTTTTTAGTAATACTGAAGATGATTAGCGTTGACCTGATCGAAAGCTTATATAATAAATATGACTTTCATGAAATTGACTTGATAAGAAACTATTGCACACACCTCACATATGATAGTATTAATATTATTGAGAAATAATAATAAATTATTAATGGGTCATTCTCACAATCTGGACAAATGACCCGTACATTAGATTTTTTTAAATAAATAATAATAATTTTTTAAAACTTTTACCTCCTAATAATGGCATTCATCATGATTTAATCGGATCCTATGAAAAATAAATAAAAAATTTGAAATATTTAGAGATACACATGTTTATATAGTATAAAAACTCCCCTCCGTTACTGTTCATAAAGAAAGTTTCATTTATAAAAGAAGTATTATATTAATTTTGCAATATAAAAAAAAATTTTTGCCGTGAAAATCTACTTATTATTCTATTTGTAATTGATTCATCAAGAGTAAAGTAAAATATTTGTGAGGTATTTTTTCTTAGAATTAAATTCGTTTTGTGCAGAAATAAAACTCCCCTCCGTTACCACTCACAAATATAATTATAAAATATAGAAAAAAACGACAACATAAAAATAAATAAATTAAAACTCTTTGTAGTGTCAGTATAGTTATGGTCATAACATAAAATGATGAAATAAAAAGAAAATAGTCAGTTTTAAAAGGACTTTTAGTGTGTCAGTGTTCATCGACATAATAAAAACTCCCCTCCGTTACCGCAATAAATTTAGTTTTTTGAAAGTAAATAATAATTATAATTGTTAATAATTTTATTCACATCGTTTTATTTAAAAACAAAGAAAACTAAAGATGTTATTAATTTATTTATAAAATTGATTTTTCTGCAACACAATGAACATATTTCGAAGCTGTCTTATAAAAGAAAACTCCCCTTCGTTACCGATAGTATATTTCCATTATACAGTACCTAAATTGCAGACTTTATTAATCATGGGATTCGTTTGAAACTCGTTACTCGGGGGTTTTTGGGGTCGCCGATTACGAATCCGATGTCAGTTTTTGAAAATCCAAAATGGCGGGTCCAATATGGCGGACACTTTCTTGAAAAATTCATCGGATTTGCTTGAAACTCGTTACTCGGGGGTTTTCGGGGTCGCTGATTACGAATCCGATGTCAGTTTTTGAAAATCCAAAATGGCGGGTCCAATATGGCGGACACATTTTTGAAAAATTTATCGGATTTGCTTGAAACTCGTTACTCGGGGGTTTTCGGGGTCGCTAATTACGAATCCGATATCAGTTTTTAAAAATCCAAAATGGCGGATCCAATCTGGTGGACACATTTTTGAAACATTCATCGGATTCGGTTAAAACTTGTTTCTCTGAGTTTTTCGGGGTCGCTGATTACGAATCCGATATCAGTTTTTAAAAATCAAAAATGGCGGATTCATTGAATCCGCCATTTTGGAATTTAAAAAACTGATATCGGATTCGTAATTAGCAAAACCGAAAACCCCCGAGTAACGAGTTTCAAGCAAATCCGATGAATTTTTCAAAAAAGTGTCCGCCATATTGAATGCGCCATTTTGGATTTTTAAAAACTGATATCGGATTCGTAATCAGCGACCACGAAAACCCCCGAGTAACGAATTTTATGTAATTTCCATCAATTTTTAAAATATTTTAGTTGCGATAAATTTTCAACAAAAATTCTGAATAAAAAACATTAATTTTTAATAATAATGTTAATAAAGATTGTAACCACGTATTTTATAGGTTTATTAAGATCCCCCTTTTGCCACAGGATTAATAATAAAAGTGATTTTTCAACTTTTTTTTATAAAATTTCAATTTTGAATTTGTCCCTTTCTAGAGATTGACCCTAATATTAATATTCATGTTAATTAATAATATCTCAATAATAATTAATTTATTACTATTGAGATATTAATTAAAATGATTAATATTATCATATTGAGAAACTATTATTTAATATATTATATAATAATAAAAATATAGCTGTTGCATTATTGACACGTGGTAATTCTACAAGTTTTATTTCAGCTCGTGACACTTGAGAGTATTTAAGATTTGAGAGTCCCATGCGAGCGCAGCATAGTGGTTAGCGTGCGAGATTTCGGTGTTGAAATATTCGGTTAGGCGTAGGTTCGTCTATGTATAAAAAATTGCGTATAAGTGTATAAAAAAAATAAATGTATAAAGTGAACTGTCAATGAATTGTCATCAGTATTTTTATCTTTTGCAATTAATTAATATTTTTTTAATTGATATTTGTTAAAATTATCATTTGGATCCGATCCGGTTGTCTCTGCTATGTTAATGTTTGCTACGAAACCCTAAGATGTAGGCGCATTGCGCCTGCTACTCTGCCTGATTATTAATATTTTTAAACTTCGTAGAAAAATTTAATTGATATATTGTAACTTTTAACATTTCATAGGTAAGTTTAAAAATTAACTTTGATCTATTATTTTGGGTATGTTTAAGTAATAATATATTTATACAAGTAAATTAACGCATTTTTAACAAATATCAATCAAGAAATTTGTTTTATCTAAATTATTTACATGCTTTGGTATTAAATTTTCATAGCTGTAAAACTAACGTTTTTTATGTGCAACTTAATTTAAAAATTAGAATTATTGTCATTTAACTGAAAAATGTTCGAATTATCCAAATATCGTCAAATTTAATTCAAAAGAATTTTATCTTAAGTAGAAATTTGTTCCCTCAAATATATAATGAAATGTATTATATATAAAATAACCCTGTAACGTCAAGTGTTGATTTGGTTAAGCGCATAAAACGCTATTCCAGCAGCACACTTTTGAGGCCTGTGGTGGTTCGAGTCCGCCTTACCCTCATGTGTGCTCATGAAGTAAAAGTAAGGAGATTTCACTCTAATGTCAGACTGTCCCCATTTTCTATAACGTCATTCAGGAACATTCTAATAGTCAGAGGTGGCGTTCCTTGCGGAAAAACACGAAACTGTCGATTTTTACGACTTTAACCTACGAAATTCGTCTGCTACTAATATAAACAATTGTGACATTTTTTATTGTTTACATAATTGGTAATAATTTAAATTATTACTAATTGTTTGTGAAAAATCGTTTTGTTTTAACAAAGACTACCTGCATCATGAATCCAAATAATTACGAATTAAGTATGTGTTGTAAAATCTTTCTAATCACAGAAAAAAGGTGGTAATATTACTAATGGTAATGGGTAAAAATGACTTGGGTAAAGGGTAAAAATTACGACAAGTAATATTACAGATGGTAAACCACTTACTTGAATGTGTCAGTAAAACAACTTTGCTGTTTCTTTACTAATTACATTAAAAAGGTTAAATATTGAATTATTCTTATTAGAACCAGTTCGAATTATTAATAATTAAATAATTTTACTACCAAAAATAATAAACTATTTTATTTTCAATTAAACTTGTTGCTTGAGTCACTTTCAAATTCACCATTTTATGGTTATGACTTTGAAAACAAACAAGTGTTGGGAAATAATACAACAAAAAGTCACGAAAAGCAGAAAATTTTTATTATAAATTATTATTTTAGTTAACGAGTTTTTTCCTTTAGTTAAAAAATAAAATAAATAATCTAATAAAATTCAAAGTTTTTTTATAAATAAAGAAAAGAAATATAAATAAACATTATTTGTTGATTGCAAATTTTTATTTATAAAGAAATTTAATATTTTAAAAAAAAGGAAACAATTTTACTCAAAAAATGCCTTGTTACATATATATGTATTTACGCCTTACAAATTTCTTTAATTGCAAAATTATTTAAAAATATAAATAACTTCCTTTTTAATTACATATTTAATTTTTATTTTTTCCACAGAAATTAAAAGGTTTAAAAATGTCAAATTCAAAAAATTATTTTTATTATTTCAATAAATATTTCCAATAATTTTATAAAAAGTTCTTTAAGAATTTTCACATACATTTGTTTTAAAATGTATTAACATAGATAAGAGAGTTTTTCTAAACAATTATCGAAAACTTCCTATGAATTACGAAAAGTTTGAAAAAATTCTCTTAAACGTTTAGGAAAATTTCTTCATGAAAATACAGGAAAAACAAACAGGAATACTGGAAAAATACAATTTAAAAAAATTTCCACGTAACTTCAAATTATTTAAAAACAAATTAAATTAAACTTTCCCAAAACAAAAATTCTTCAAAATTGCCAGTTAAAAGTAAGTATAGAAAATTCAAATTTTTCAACAATATTTTAATCTGAAACCTTTTCAAAATTATTTGACTACAAAAGTAATTAATTTATTAAATAATAGAATGTTTTTTTAAATTTAATTCTTATTAAGAAAAATATAAGCAGAATATTTGTATTTCAGTCATAATTAATTATAAGAATTATGATTTTGTAAACCAATTTTTAATGTTTTTTCATGCAAAGAAAAGATTGTTAACTATTTTATTTTTAATCATAAGCTTGTTTAAGAATTCTAATTTTTTCCAAGTAAAGATTGAAAAAATATAATATTTATGTTCCAGACGCATTTTTTTGTAAAAATTATAATTTAAAAAAAAGAATAAATTTGCTCATAGGAAATTTTCGAATTATACATTTCTAAAAATATTTCATTTATATTGAAAGGAAAGAAAACAGTGTAATAAATATTTGTTTCTAAAAAATATTTTGTTTTAAACTATAATAAAAATATTTCTGTAATAATATGATATCAAATTATTTCCTTAAAAATTTTTTTTAATAAGGAAGACAATTTTGGTTAATGCGTAATTAATCACATTTCTTTAAAACAATTCTTGTTTTCAATTTAGAAACATATTTCTTTTGAAAATTACAGCACTAAAATATTTTAAATAAATTTTATAAATTAAAGATGTTTCAGTTTTTTGGTTTTAAATAAATTAGTTAACATTAGTTACTTCAACACTTGAACAAGCAAACAAAACAATGAGATAAATATTTGCTTTTTCATTATAATTATTTATAAATTGAGCCGTTCGATCGTAGAAGGGCACGTAAATTTTTTTTGACCGAAATCAAAGCTCTCCTAGACACTCAAAATTCAACTTTTGAGTTTAAATATTTTGAATGCATATCCTTAAAGGAAAAAACATTACGCATATAAAATATTTAAAGTTAAAAGTAAAGTTTTGAGTGACCTGAAGGATTTTGATTTTAGTGACAAAAAATTTACGTGTCCTTCTACGATCCAGCGGCTCAATTATGATTTTGAAAGACATAAAATTTATTTATCATAATTATGTATTATGATTTACAATTGAAGAGTGGCATGACAAAAGGGGTCAAGCCACAATTTTTCGAAATTGAGATTTTTTTATAAACAAATCAAGTGAATTCTTTTACACATTTTTGTAAAAGGATTTTCTTGTAAATTGTCTTTTTAAACTCGTTTTTAAAAAAATAAGACTAAAAAATAGCCTAAATTTCTACTTACAATGCAATTCAGTTAAAAAACAAAAGAAACGAATACTATTATGAATAGGTTAATATGGTTAAAAATATTTCTTATTTTTAATATTATTAAATATAATATTAAATTTTGCTAGAAGATTTTATGTCTATTTAGAAATAGTTTTATCCATCATTTAATTTTCAACAACCTAAATATTATTCTTCAGTTAATTTTTAAATATTTCTGATTGTAGATTGCATTTGAAAATTTCGTTACTGTTTACTTTTAAAAATAAGTATTTAATGTTTATTTTTCTTGAAAACAAACAACTTCTTTGAATCAAACTGTTTTGCATTTAATTCATCAATTCAAAATTAACAAACTAATTTTTCAGTTTTTCTTTAAACTGTATATTTTTTTTAACAATTAATTATAAATGAAAATATGGGCATTTGACGTAACCCCAAAATGGTCCACTTTTACTTATTTTTCTTACTAATCTGAAGGTTTATCTCCATAAATTGTATTTCCACTGGTAAAGCGAAATAATATCTCGAAACGGGGTTTTTTAGATATTTCTTAAATGACCAGGAAAATTTTTAAATGTTTTATTTTTGTTTCCTGTAAAATCATGAAATTGTTGCTTGACCCCTTTTGTCATGCCACCCTTCAATTATACATTTTTTATAGAAAAGAAAAAATTTGTTAAATAAAATAAAAATTTATATTAAAAATGTACTGCTTTGCGTGACATTTTATTATATTGTTTCATAACTCTTGTTTGTTTACAAAGTCATAACCATAAAATAGAGAGTTTAAAAGTGAATTATTTAACAAGTCAAATTGGAAAATATAATTGTTCATTAATTAAGGTAAAAAAATTATTAAGTTATGATTAATTAAAACTAGTTCTAATCAAAATAATTTAATATTTAACCTTCCCGATATAATTATAGAAGAAAAAAAATTTTAATTTGTTTTAGTGACATATTCAGGTAAGTGTTTTACCCTCCATAATTTTACCCATCGTAATTTTTTCTCTTTACCCAAGTCATTTTTACCCATTACCCTTCGTAATATTACCACCCTTTTTTTCTGTGATAACCTTCATTTTTCCCTGAGGGGCCGTCCTCTTGTCGTAGTCAATTACTTGACCCCCCCCCCTCCCCCTTATAAGGCTACGTCGTTTATGGATGGCCCCTGAACATTTAAATATAATGTTTAAAAATTAAATTTAATAAATTAAGGCAAATTAAGCGAAAATATTCGGAAAAATGAATAAAATATTTATTTACTCCAACGTTATTAACAAAATTGAATACCTAATTCCTTCATGTTTAAAGTTTGAATATCATTACAATTTATTTATTATTTTTTTTATTAATTATTTAATGCGGGAAATGTACATACCTCGTTAATTTTTTTGTCACTAACAGTGATATTATTATATATTAATAACAGATATTCAAACAAAATCACAAACACGGTCCTCATATATAAACAAAAATAAAAGTGACTGTGACAGAAGAACATTTTGAATTTGAAAATCGACAGTTTCAGGTTTTTCCCGCAAGGAACGCCACCTCTGCCTATTCGAATTTTCCTGAATGACGTTATAGAAAATGGGGTCACTTTTTCTGTATTCCTCACATAGAGTGAAGTCTCCTTATTCTTACTTCATGTGTGTGCTGTAGTTGTGAAGATCATTTTATTTAATTAAACCCACTTTTTTGTTTTAAAACAATATGAATAATTTAAATTTTTGTAAACCTTTTTAAATAATAATTTGACCAAAAAAAGTTACCAGGAAGTTTTCATGGGAAGCTTCTAACCACGAACATTATTCCTGAAAATTTCCAGGAAGTTACCATCAAAGGTAACTTCCGAAGTTGACACGGGAAATTTCCTAGAAGTTTTTGTTTGATGTGGGCACATTTGTCATACAATGTTTGTTTATGAGAATTGACCCTTAATTATTTCATAAGTGAAAAATAATGAAGAAATTAGAAATAAAATTCTGTAGTTACCATTTCGCCGAATAATTCGCCTTGGTCAGGACATGCTGGGCTCGAAGGTGCAACAATGTGAATCCAACCGGGACGTGGTTCCCGTACCGGAAGTAAAACTCTGTGAACTGTACATCTTGGATCTTTGGCGAGACGTTGCATTACGCACATTAACACTGATTCCTGTACTTCCTTGTCGGCTAATGCTTCTTCCGGAAATGGGACTGGTTGCAAAAGGGCAGAGAGTCCAGGTCGCCAATCAGCGTATTCCGAACTAAAAACGAAGCAGGATATTATTTTCACATTACTTTACTTTTTGACAAAAGAATTAAAAATAAAATACAATTATTACACATTATCAATTTTTTTAAAGAAAATTATATTTAACAATGGAGAACTTTTCCCAGCAGCACGTAAGCTTACCTTGACCTCGATGCAATATTACACTGTAATATTACAGTTTGATCTTATAGGGATATCAAAATGTCCGCCTGGAGGTAATATTAGGATAATATTACATGGTAATATTAGGATAATATTACATGGTAATATTAAGGTACTACATAGGATGATTACATGGAAATATTAAGGTAATATTACCTGCTAATGTTAAGGTATAATTGTACTGTAAATTTAACATAATGTTAAAGTAATATACTAATATAATTAGAATAATTTTATATTTAAAAAATGAATAAATATAAAATTAGTCTTATTGTATCTGAATATTATCTTAACATTTCGATAATATTACAGTGTAATGTTACTTTAACATTACCAAGTAATACCACCTAAGTAATATTACCAGTAATATTACTTTAATATTCCCTTGTAATCTTACCTCCAGTGGGACACTTTGATATTCTAATAAGATCACTGTAATATAACAGTGTAATTTAATTCAAAATTTAGAATTATCAATATATCTTTCTTTTATCGTAGTAGTAATGCAAGAGTGATTAAATAAAAATTTGTTGTAAAAAATTCTTTTTTTGACCAAACGATCAATTCATTTATTTCTGTTCAATACTGACGTTTCGGTGCATGTTTTTTGTAGACGGAAGTGGAAAATCTGCAATTTCAGATACCTGAGTAATTAATTCCCAGGTTATGTAGGGATGACCGCTCTTGTTCTGGTTGACCCACTAAAAACCACTCCTGTCTTATTCTGGAACATCTAATCCACTTGCGGAACTACCTATTGGTTTTACTTCGCAAGTGTAAGTCTTCTCTCTTAGACCTCCCTGTCCGTCATGTTAAGCAGTTATTGCCATTAACCACCAGGGAGGAGTCGCGGGAGTGGGAGGAGGAACTAAAAATATTTAATATTTATATATTTAATTTATTATTATTAATTTATAAAATAAATTAACAATATTTATCAATATGTGACAAACTGAAAATAACCAAACAAAACAACGATGATAGTGAAACTCACGTAAAAATACAGTCTTTTATGAAAACAATAATTACCAAAGTATACTAAAAATGGATTTAAAAAATATCATTCTTTAAGGAAATTAAACATTTTTTTGGTAGAAAAAATTTAATTTTCCCTAAGTGGACTTTAAAAACAGAAAGATGTGATAGGTTTAAAACCGTACAGTTACAAGAAATTCCAAACATAAGATGAAAAAATCTCCTTAAAGCCTAATACACACCCAAAAACAATGTAATATCCCTACTGAAAATCCCCGTGCAATATCTTGTACAGGAAACTATTAATACCATTTGTGTTATTGCACGGGGATTTTCAGTAGGGATATGACATTGTTTTTGGGTGTGTATTAGGCTTTAAGGAAATTTCTTTCATCTTATGTTTGGAATTTCTTGTAACTGTACGGTTTTAAACCTATCACATCTTTCTGTTTTTAAAGTCCACTTAGGGAAAATTAAATTTTTTCTACCAAAAAAATGTTTAATTTCCTTAAAGAATGATATTTTTTAAATCCATTTTTAGTATACTTTGGTAATTATTGTTTTCATAAAAGACTGTATTTTTACGTGAGTTTCACTATCATCGTTGTTTTGTTTGGTTATTTTCAGTTTGTCACATATTGATAAATATTGTTAATTTATTTTATAAATTAATATTAATAAATTAAATATATAAATATTAAATATTTTTAGTTCCTCCTCCCACTCCCGCGACTCCTCCCTGGTGGTTAATGGAAATAACTGCTTAACATGACGGACAGGGAGGACTAAGAGAGAAGACTTACACTTGCGAAGTAAAACCAATAGGTAGTTCCGCAAGTGGATTAGATGTTCCAGAATAAGACAGGAGTGGTTTTTAGTGGGTCAACCAGAACAAGAGCGGTCATCCCTACATAACCTGGGAATTAATTACTCAGGTATCTGAAATTGCAGATTTTCCACTTCCGTCTACAAAAAACATGCACCGAAACGTCAGTATTGAACAGAAATAAATGAATTGATCGTTTGGTCAAAAAAAGAATTTTTTACAACAAATTTTTATTTAATCACTCTTGAATTACAGTGTAATATTACACATCTCCAAAGTAATCTTACAGTGATGTCACTATAAGTTTACGTGCTGCTTTGGATTGAAATGAAACTTACGCCACATTTAAGACTAGAAGATAACAACTCAAAGGAGGTAGTTCGATTGTTTTATCCTCATTTACAGAATCTCGATTTCCCACTTCGAACCTAAAAGGAATTTTTAAAAAAGTTAGTGTGGAATTTTATCGGCTGTTTCGAAATGGAATTGCTAGTTATAAAAAAATTATGACCTGTTATTTTGTTTGCCGACATTAAGGGGTACTTGACTGTATTTTTTATATTATAATACGACGTTATATAGTCAGGTTATTGCACTCTGTAGTTTGATTCGCATCACATTTCTACATTGTCGCCATCTCATTATCGTTTGATAATGATAGAATATTCGTGTATAATTCCGGTATACAAATGATTGTAAAAAAGAAAACTATTCTTTAATACAACGTTTAAATAAATAAACATCTAATTACTTTTGTTAAACAATAAATTCGGTGTCAATTTTTAAAAAAATCGTAATCTCGGAACATTTGGAACATTTTAAAACTATAACGAGTCACAATTCCTGAAAGGAGACACCCAAAACCTTTTTACATTTGGAATTATTGTTAGAAATGTTTAAATCCAATCCAAATTTTAACTCTAATTCACTCATTATTTTTTTTTAATTTCAAAGAAAATTCAACAATTCGATATTTTAACAATTTATGCAACACATCATAATTACCATTCAACAAAAAGAATTAATTAAATGTTCCATTCAAAAAAATTACATGTAAAAATTACGTTAAAATAAATTTATTTCCAACATAAATGTAGTGTTTGAGAAGCGCAATCGTTTCAGCGATCAGAAATAATAACACGCGCGCGAACGCTCAACAAGGACCAGAGTCGCGCACTGCACCGCGGCACAAATGCTTAAAATTAAGCAATTTAAAACTTCGTGCCATTTTTATTCAACGGGATTTTTTTAGTGGTTTATTAAGAACATTTTAGTAATTTTTTCAACTTAAATCTTCGCCTGTGTTTCAATGCTCTATACAGTGACATTTGGAACTAAGGCCCTCTATACACTATACGCAATACCCTAAGATGCTTGATGGAAATGAATTAATGTACTTTTACTGGACTGAGTCCTGTTTTTTCAATATTGACTCCCAGTTTTTCAAACCTTATTTTTCTCAGTGTATTTAGTCTGGTACAGAACCTTGTACTGTTTACACCTTTTTTTGGTAATACACATACACACAAACATCATTATACACAGTCGTATATAAAGAAACTAAAATCTGTTATTAAAACACTAGCCACGAACGAAAGACGAAGTAGGCATTCATATCAAGTAATTAATTGAATTGATGAGAACTTAAAAGAATAATGTTCCGAAGTTTAAAAGATCAGATCGAGGAAGGGAGTATTTAAATACAGATTTGCAAAATTATCTGTCTAACCAAGGAATTACGGTACAATATACTGTACCATATATTCCTCAGCAAAATAGTGTCGCGGAGCAGAAAAATCGTTCTTAAATCGAAATGGCAAGATGCATGCTGCTGGACAGCAGTTTAGATAAGAAATATTGGGCAGAAGCCAGCCGTCAATACTGCAAATTTTCTGCAGAACCGTTTACCTACAAGAACAACTGATAAAACTCTGTAAGAACTTTACAATAAATTAATTAAATTTACACTGATTACACAAAATTGTTCACTCTTTTAAAAGAAAATATTTGCAATATTGTAAATTTAAAAATTCCATATTTTTAATAACAATTTTATAAATAATTTTTATTATTTTTTATGTTTTCTACCCTTCCAATTGCAATGAAACTCATAGGAAGTGTACTCACAAGTAAAACTACCCAAGTGTCAGACGCCGAATTTATTGAAACTTTGCATACGTCAAGAAGGATGAAAAATAAGATATACCTGTTTTTTTATATCGGCGGATATTGACTTTAAAGGGTAGAAACTACCCTTTTAATTTTAAGGGATGTAAATTCAATATTTATCTTAAAATTGCTTAAATTCGATGGAAACTGGTTACTCGGGTGTTTTTGGGGTCGCTGATTACGAATTCGATGTCAGTTTTTCAAAATTCAAAATGGCGGACGAATTTGTTAAAAATTCATTGAATTCGCTTGAAACATGTTACTCAGGGGTTTTTGGGGTCGCTGATCGCGAAAATGAAGTCAGATTTTCCAAATGCACAACGGCGGATTCAATATAATTATTTTGTAACCTTTAAAAAGACTGATTGTCAGAATTTATGAACTGTAGGGATTTGGTAGCCTTAAAAAAGGCAGATTGCTATAATTTATGAACTGTAAGGATTTGGTAGCCTTGAGAAAGGCTGATTTATATAACTTATGAACTGTAAGGATTCGGTAGCCTTGAAATCGCTGATAGATATAATGTATGAAATGTAAGGATTCGGTAGCCTTGAAAAAGGCTGATTGATATAATTATCACCAAATAGTAACTATTTTATGGCCTTGAAAAAGGCCGTTTGAAATTAATTTACCATATATATCCAAATCAATTGAATTTAAACTCTATTCCATTCACACAGAATAATCTTTACAGTAATGATAATCAATGAAAAATTGCTTTATGCACAATGATTTTTTGCACCATGCACATTTCACAACGGCAGCATTTGTGCATGAGTCGCAGACTGGGGCACAATTTTTCAAGCAAAAATCTACCGGATTTTCAAATGCTGGAGGCCTTTCTTCTAAATATCCACTTTTAAACCATGCGTATTTCAATAAATTTGAAAACCGAAGGGAAGAAAACTGATTGTGAATTACTGATTGGAGTTTGATGATGTTGTTGCGAACATGCAAGTTGATGTCATAGTTATGCAAAATAACGATGTCAGAAAATTGCTTAATAAAATTTTTCCAGGGTCTAAAAAAGAAAACATCAAGCGGTTGAATCAATCCTGTTGTTCCTGCGGGAATGGTTTCTATTTTTTAATATTTATTAGATTTTGAAAATGCTTGGAAAGCTTTTTCGCTCTGACCACTCCAAGAATCTAATAATAAGACCGTTTTCTCGTTAGCTACTGATAGAAAATCTTCTTTAAACCATTTCCTAACAAGATTAGAGGTCAGCTTTCCCGAATTTGAAGCCAGGACATGGACATTTTCAGGTTCAAAAAGATTTTTCTTTACTATTGGCCCAAACTTGCCGTCTTTTTCTTGCAATACTATGAGTAGAGGTGAGAAGCGAACACCATTTGTGGAAATTAAAGGCTGTATAGTATAGCTATGAGTCATAGAGTTTATTGATTGGGATAAAGCTTCAACAGATTGTTGACCCTTGAAATGACTGCTGCTTTGAGAGATTGGTTCAAAACAAACGACTGCTACTTTGAGAGCATGGTTTAAAGCAAATGACTGCTACTTTGAGAGTATTGTTCAAAACAAATGACTGCTCCTTCAAGAGATTGACTTGAAACTAATTCCAATGATAAGAATAAAAAGTTTTAATTAAATCTTGAAAAATTGACATCGAATTCATAATTAGCGACCCCAAAAACCCTCAAGTAACCAGTTTCCAACGAATTTAAGCAATTTTTAAAAAATTCGTACGCCATATTGGTTCCGCCATTTTGAATTTTTTAAAACTGACATCGAATTCGTAATCAGCGACCCCAAAAACCCCCTAGTAACCAGTTTCCATCGAATTTAAGCAATTTTTAGAAATCTCGTCCGCCATTTTGGAACCGCCATTTTGAATTTCGAAAAACTGACATCGAATTCGTAATCTGCGACCCCAAAAACCCCCGAGTAACCAGTTTCCATCGAATTTAAGCAATTTTAAGATAACTATTGAATTTACATTCCTTAAAATTAAAAGGGTAGTTTCTACCCTTTAAAGTCAATATCCGCCGATATAAAAAAACAGGTATATCTTATTTTTTATCCCTCTTGACGTATGCAAAGTTTCAATAAATTCGGCGTCTGACACTTGGGTAGTTTTACTTGTCAGTAGTCTCGTCTTGAAGCCCCCAAAAGAATTTTGGTATTTTCAATTTGGAATATACATAACGAATTTTTTATTAAAAACGCGCGCGCAATATTAGAAACTTTCATTAAAAAAAAATTATTAAAAACAAATAATATTTATATCCTCTAAACTTAATTTTTCATGACAATGAACTTTCTTCCTCTGTGGAGTTGGCGCGCGTTTTTAATAAAAACTTCGTTATGTATATTCCAAATTGAAAATACCAAAATTCTTTTGGGGGCTTTAAGACGAGATTACTGAGTACTCTTCCTATGAGTTTCATTGCAATTTTGTTTTATTGCGCGCGACACATTTTATACGAATCGACCACTCCCGCCACCTAAGTATTAGTTGAGAACGATTTTGTGCTTTCTCTCTTTTTCTCAAGCGTGTGACAGCAGTTGTCTCTCTTACCGCTTGACGCGTAATGGAAAATCAACCTGACTTTTCTATTTAAACGTGCTCTATTAAAGAATTAAGCATGGTTAACCCTCTTGAAACTGTTTCATATTATTCTGTTAATTTGACTCTACAATATACTAGTTATTAAAAAAAATTGTAAGAAAAGTTTGTCAGCAATTAAATAAAATGTCACATTTTCCTATGTATCATGTGGAATCCTATGCAAATGTTGAAACATATCCACTTTGAAAGCAATCTAAAGTATTCAGACTTACCTGTGAAAAATAGCAGCGACGCAAATTGAAACTAAATTCGGCAGCACTCGTGGATGTGGACAGTCACTTCCAGGACCATGAACGGACGCAATATATTCGCGAATTGCCATCTCGCCGTCGTTATTCTCATAGATTGCTGCGACAAAAACTTGAAGTAACTTTCGCATGTCGGGAGATTTGCCAAAATCGACAGTGTGCTTCAAGCATCGTGTGATTGCCGGACTTAGAGCATGGACCAACGGTGAACGCGGATGACGTTGGGCTAATTTAGATAGGACACGTGTCAAATTCGGTGGTGGTGCTGCTTTCTCCAAAAGTGGCGCCGCCACCGCCAACACTGCCTCCGCCCAACTTCTCCTGTCGCTTCGACCTTTCTTCTTCTCCTTTATCTCGTCATTGTCTGCTATTTTTTCTACAAGTTTCCAAATCTCAAATTTTTAGTTATTTAATTGATTAATTAGTTTATTAATTAAATAATTTATTATTATTTATTTAATAATAGGTTAATTAATTGCAACAGTTTTCCTACCATTTTTCACGTCAGATTCAATGACGACGGGATCTTCCAAAAGTTTCGCCACAGCCTCAAGAGGCGCTCCAGGAACACGTTCATCTTGAAGGGGAGTCCACAGGGCAAAGTCGACCAGGGTTTTTAATTCGCGGAGAATAACTTCCTCTCTGGTGCTCACTGAGACCATGTATTGATATTTGAAAATACTTTTCTGAAAAATTAAAAAAATTCCCACTATAAATTGTTTGGATAAAAATCATGCTTCGATATATATTTAGACTGCAAACTATGAAATATCACACGCTTTTGCTCATTTCAAATTCCGTGACTTTTTCAGGTTTTTCAAGTTTAAAAAACGCAAATTTTTCAGGTGTTGAAAACCATATTTGTGTTTTACTAAATTAAATAACTCCAATATTTTTTAACAAATAAATGGAACTATCATATAACACAGTATTATTAAATGTTTCTTAAATTTGATTTTTCATAAAAAATTTAAGAAGAAATTAAATAAAATCGAATACCTACTAATCGAAAAAAAATGTTTTGTTCGATTGGCAAAAAAAAGTTTTTAATTTGTAAACCTGTGTAATTGACAATTGTTTATAACAATTTTATAAACAAATGAATAAATTTTCCATTTTTTGGTAGTTAAATACCTAATTGATTGATTCGGATGATTGTTAAATTCTTTCACTTTAATATTAGTTTTTTTTAATATTTCCAAAGTAAACAATAATTATGCATTGTTTAAACAAATTTAATTAATAAATGCGTATTTTGGACATTTTTGGATAAAAATCTTTCGTCTTTTTTGTAAAATTATTAATTATTTGTGAACTAGCTACTTATAATTACATGCTAAGTTGTTTTTTAAATAATTGTTTATTTAACAAACAAATGTAAAAAACAAATTCAATGTTTATGCATTTTTTTTATCTTTTTTGTAAAGTCAAGCATAGTTTAATTTCATAGTTTAGTATGCTACAATTTTGCCCTAAAATAAATTCTGGTTTAAAAAAAATTATTTATTGTTTAATAAAAGTTAATAAAACGATTAGTCTTAATAATTAATTAATTACTGAATATTATTAACCTTATTAATAAAAAGTCATTTGATTAGTAAAAATTATTTATCACCTTGATTCATGACTTTACAAAAAAGATTTAAAAAATGCGTAAACATTGAATTTGTTTTTTTAAATTTGTTTAAAAAATAAACAATTATTAAAAAAACAACTTAGCATGTAATTATAAGTAGCTGGTTCACAAATAATTAAGTTTACAAAAAAGACAAAAGATTTTTATCCAAAAATGTCCAAAATACGCATTTGTTAATTAAATTTCTTTAAACAATGCATAATTATTGTTTACTTTGGAAATATTAAAAAAAACTATTGACAGAATACGTGTAGTTGATAAAGTAAAAAAACATTAGGTATTTAACTATCAAAAAATGGAAAATTTATTCATTTGTTTATAAAATTGTTATAAACTATTGTCAATTACACAGGTTTACCAATTAAAAACTTTTTTTTGCCATTCGAACAAAACATTTTTTTTCGATTAGTAGGTGTTTTTTGCATTTTTTTCCCTCGTGTAGTTTTCGCGTCGTTTTCGGGTTCGAATCCTAGTCTCCCCAAATTTGTATTCAAAATTTTCTACAGAATATTTGGTTTCCAATAAAGAGAAGGGAAACAAACTTAATTTTTTTATTTAATATTTATTAATTAATTATGTTACAAATTATTTTGTTAATATTGATCACAATAGGTAAACTCACTACAACCTTACAAGAACCTTACACCATGATAATAAACTTCCAACAGCCTTACCTCAACCTATACATGTAAGCTTACCTCAACCATTACTTGTAAGCTTACCTCAACCATTACTTGTAAGCTTACCACAACTTTTACTTGTAAGCTTACCTAAACCTTTACTTGTAAGCTTACATCAACTTTTACATGTAAGCCTACTATGAGTTTTTCGAGTAAGCTTACAATAAGATTAGGTGTAATCCCACATCAGCTTTTATTAATAAGCTTACGGAAATTTTTAGACTTATGTAGGACTACAACAGCCTTAGGCGGTAAGCCTTACAACCCCTACAGATATCATTACAGCAAGAAGTCGTGCTATCTGGGATAAATAAGGCTATCGATCATTCAATTGTTTATAACATTTTAAAAAAAAGTTTTATTTAGTTACCGAATTTTTGTCTTCTTTTGTAGAAATTTTTGCATCAAGAATGACTAAACCCAAATAAATTTTTAAGATTTTCACAAAATGACAATGTCAAATAGAACATAACAATTTTTTTCCAGTTTTATTGTTAAATAAATAAAAATAAATTGTTTTTTAATTAAATGAGTAGAATTACATCCTTCCATGATTGATATATGTTTAATATAAATGATCTTGGGAAGGTGAGTAGAATAAAAAATTCAATAGTTTATCGTCATAACACAACGTTTCGTCGGACAGGGTATGCCGACCTCATCAGGCTATATTTATTTAAAAAAAGACACAAAACACTTCAAAAAAACACTGCCAATATTAAAAATTAGTTAAAATTAAAAATGAAATTTATACCTTAATAGTTAAAACAATTAGTTAGAAAAAATTATTTTAACATGTCAAATTTTATAAAATTATAGAAAAAACGCAAATTAAAATAAACCGAGTACATTTCTCGTCAATAGTTCGGAGACAACTGACAAATGAAGGTGATAGAGAGAAGTTAAAATGTATGAGTATACGAAAACGACAATAAAGGCAATGACCGGAGATCAAAACAATATTCTGCGAAAACGAAAATTATTCTCTAATCGTCTCATGGACACGAGTCAAGACGTCTAAGGAGAGGAAAGAAAATTTTATTCAGAGTTAAAATATCTTCCTTCCTATTAATGGTAAATTCATTCGTTTTTATGTGAATCATTTCTGAAATTCTTCTTTTTTCAAAATTAGACTCACTGTCAAAAATTCTCGTATTTGACCAATCAAAATCATGTCCAAAATTAGAACGATGTTGATAAACTACAGAATTTTAATTTACTTTCTTATGTTCTTTTATACGTGTTTCAAGAGAGCGTTTTGTTTCACCTATATACGTAGCGGAACAGTCTTTACAATTGAATTTATACACTGCATTTGTTCGATCCCATTTTTTAGACAGATCTTTACCTAGTCGAATGATCGAATTTGAATTTTTTTTAACAAGAGGAATCTCTTGAAACACGTATAAAAGAACATAAGAAAGTAAATTAAAATTCTGTAGTTTATCAACATTGTTCTAATTTTGGACATGATTTTGATTGGTCAAATACGAGAATTTTTGACAGTGAGTCTAATTTTGAAAAAAGAAGAATTTCAGAAATGATTCACATAAAAACGAATGAATTTACCATTAATAGGAAGGAAGATATTTTAACTCTGAATAAAATTTTCTTTCCTCTCCTTAGACGTCTTGACTCGTGTCCATGAGACGATTAGAGAATAATTTTCGTTTTCGCAGAATATTGTTTTGATCTCCGGTCATTGCCTTTATTGTCGTTTTCGTATACTCATACATTTTAACTTCTCTCTATCACCTTCATTTGTCAGTTGTCTCCGAACTATTGACGAGAAATGTACTCGATTTATTTTAATTTGCGTTTTCTCTATAATTTTATAAAATTTGACATGTTAAAATAATTTTTTCTAACTAATTGTTTTAACTATTAAGGTATAAATTTCATTTTTAATTTTAACTAATTTTTAATATTGGCAGTGTTTTTTTGAAGTGTTTTGTGTCTTTTTTTAAATAAATATAGCCTGATGAGGTCGGCATACCCTGTCCGACGAAACGTTGTGTTATGACGATAAACTATTGAATTTTTTATTCTACTCACCTTCCCAAGATCATTTATATTAAACACATATAAATTTTTTTTAATTGTCTCTCGTTGTTTTGATGCGGAATTAACTCACCTTTAATTTAGAAAAAAGTATTTGAAATTTTATTGAAAATTGTGGTCACCACATTGACTTGTCCAAAAAAAATTATTTCGCTCCACTGTGCAGCAGCACGCTCTGTCATAAGGAATAGGAGTTAACCGCAAAAAGCGAGCATATTTCTTTTTCGGGGTCAGCAGTTACCCCTTAAAGAGTAACCGCTCGCTTTTTGCGTTTAACTGCATTCCTTTCTGATAGAGCCCACATAACACAATATTTCGCAGGAAGTTTGAGAGTTCTCATTGCAAACTCCCTGCGAACTTTAGGCGAAAACTAAATGTCCGCCCTTTTACGAGTTCGCAGAGCGAAGTCGCTGAAAAATTGAAACGTTAATTCCAAGCGAATTATCTGGTAGATATCCGTGATAAGTTCGGAAATTAACACTGATAATTTTAGATAGGTTATACATTTAAATTTGCTCAAAAAAATAATAAATATTTGTTAAATAATAAAAATAATTTTATAATAAAAGAAAAAAATTTATTTTGCTTATTTTATTATTATTCTTATTCATTTTGGAAAGTTATGAATTTTGGAGAAAGTTTTTTTTATTGTGAAACACAATTTGGAGGGACTGGGGATTGAACGCGGGTTTGACGGACGGAAACGAAAACAAAACAATCAACCTAACTAACCGAGCTAAACGACCAACTAAATGCATTTGTAAAAATAAAAAACCGTACATTTAATTATTGAGTAACATAATTATAAATTGAAGACAAATTTAATTGTAAATAAATGCATTAAAATAAATACTGTAAAAAATTGATTTATTTAATTTAATTAGTTAACTTTTTTATTTTATCAGTCTTATTTGAATACTAAATACTTTATAATTTTATTTAAAAATATCATTCGCAATAATAATAAAAATATTTCAATTACACGAGATATGCAAAAAAAGAGTTTTAAATTAACCTGCCTATCTTCTGTCAACCAATAAAATCACATGTAACTTAAGAGAAAGATTATTTTTTGTTTCAGTAGTTGGTCGTTTAGCTCTGTTGGTTAGGTTGATTGTTTTCTTTTCGTTTCCGTCCGTCAAACCCGCGTTCAATCCCCAGTCCCTCCAAATTGTTTTTCTCAATTAAAAAAAAAACTTTTTCCAAAATTCATAACTTTCCAAAATGAATTAGAATAATAATGAAATAATAAAATAAGCAAAATAATTTTTTTCTTTTATTATAAAATTATTTTTATTATTTAACAAATATTTATCTTATTTTTTTGAGCAAATTTACATCTATAACCTATCTAAAATGATCAGTGTTAATTTTCGAACTTATCTCGTAAAAGGGCGGACATTTAGTTTTCGCCTGAAGTTCGCAGGGAATTTGCAATTCGAACTCTCAAACTTCGCATTTCGAACTCCCTGCGAACTCCAGACGAAATGTTGTGTTATGTGGGAGTGTACTGCTGTCTTGCAAAAAAAGAAAGCATCTATCTCTACAAAGACAGCAACGTGCTTTTAATTTTTTCAGTGCAAGAGCATCACTATCGGGTGCAATAGTTGCAGAGGGCTTCCTTAGCTCCCTCAAGTTGGATATAGGACTAGGCAGGGGACAAACGTAGCCGACGGGCAGGGCGCTCAGAGTAGACAGACGACGGGGGAAACCGTGAATCAGTCTTAAAATGGTTGCTCCCGAGATCCATTATTCGCAGATCAATTTGCATCATTGTAAAGACGCTTCGGCGATTTTACCTAAGAGCTTGAGAAAGATGCAGACAGCTTCAGCGGTTGTTCAAGAAACTTGGGTTTTCAAGGGTAGAATCACAGGACTAAATGGCTGTGGAGAGCTGGTTAGTTCACCACACGAAGGTGGTTAGATCTTAAGGTCTCTATCGAGATCTTCCCCACCTCGTATGGAACACAGGAACAGTTGGAACTCGCAGAGGCTTTTCACATTCCGCATTCCACTTTTCACATACCGCATTCTACTTTTTAGGTTCCGCATTCCCCCCTACCCACGTCACAAATTTTACATGCTTTAGCGCCATTTTTTCTACAGAACGTCACAAAAAATGAATTCCACCCCCCCTCTAAGGCGTGACGTAGTTTATGGACGGCCACTAGTAGAGCCTCCTTGACATAAAGGTGCCCACAACCGGGAATGACAGTAATTAATCTCTGACTGTAGAGAGAGCACATAAATTTTTAATAAATCTTAACTCAAATTTCATAACTTGTTACAAATACAGAATGTCTATTTTTCATAAAAATATAATTTTGTAAAAAATGTTCCTTTTTTTATAAAATACAACTTTTTCTGATTTACAACTGATTGATAACGATTTTTCTTTAAATTTGAATTTACTTATATTGATAATTTTACTAACGTTAGGGAGTAACTGTGGCATGTGAAATGCGGAATGCAAAAAGTGGAGTGTGAAAAGTGAAATGCGGAATGTGAAAAGTGGAATGCTGAATCTGAAAAGTGGAATGCGGTATGTAAAAAGTGAAATGCGGAATCTGAAAAGTGGAATGCAGAATCTGAAAAGTGGAATGCGGAACGTAAAAAGTGTCATGCGGAATAGTTACATAATCGACCCCCCTGCTCTTAATTTTTACAAGAAAGAGATAGAGAAGGCACGAGGTATAAGTTGGTACATATTTACCTTTAAATGCTGCGTGAGTTTCAAAATGGGATCTGCATAACTTTCCGAAAAATTAATAAAAATGGTCAATTCTGTAGGCATAAATTCTAATTTCAATAATAATATTAATAACTTCAAAATCTTGCTAGTGATATTCATTTATTTCATGTAAATCTAAAATTTTGACCCACAGCATTGAATATTTTTATTTATTTCTCGGAAAGTTATGCAGATCCCATTTTAAAACTTACGCTCCCCTTAGAGGTAAGTATGTACAAGCACTACAAAAAATTAACCAAAATAAAAGTGGAGTTATTTCAAAAATCAAAAATTCCCTTATTTCACTTACTCATAAAAAATGTCTCCATGAGCATCATGGAGTCATAAATAGCATCATTGTCATAAATAGCAATATTTGAAATTGAATAGCTTCCTATACCTAACTTAAAATTATGTGCTTTTCAATTTCTTTCTGTACAATGGCCAACGTTCGTGTGAGGATATTAAAAAAATTAAAATTTTTTAATTATATACTCTGACTACTAGAATTCAAAACCCAGAACAAAAAAGAAATTAAATGGAATTTAATTTTTTAATACTTTCTAAAGCAAGCATTTTTACTGGGTCATGAAAAACAGGATTTTTAGTGATTGAACCATCACTTTGATTGTCACACAATATATCACTGTCGTTTTTAGATTTCTGATGATTTCATGACAAAAATTTTCGTATGTAAATGGCTTCTGTCGATTCCGGCATCGCCATGTACTCCGCTTCAGCACTTAACATTACTACTATGTGTTGTTTTCCAGAAGACTAACTTACGAACCACCAGCAAATTCAAAGAGATAACCCGTGTAAGATCCCCCTTCGTCTGAGTTCGATCCCCAATCAGCATCAGATGCCGACTTTTAGATTCTGAGAAGTCGATTGACTCGTCTCCTGTCTTCGTAAAAACGTTTTTTGTGTCAATTGTCTTATTTAAGTATCGTAACACTCTTTTTCCAACTTTCTAATGTTCTTCAACCGGAATTTTATTAAACTAATTAAGTGCGCTCACAGTGTAGATGATGTCCGAGGGACATTTGAACCTTTTTTTCTTCATCGATTGGACACATTTTCTTCGAGAGTTTCACAGCTGGATTCATTGGAGTGGAAACGGGTTTGCAATTCTCCATATTAAATCGTTATTCCTAGGTTCCTGGACTCGCTAACTCCGAATTTGATGGCAGAGTTTAAAAATTCAAAATGTCGGATCCAATATGGCGACCCAAAAACTAAAAAATTAACCAAATTCGCTTAAAACTTATTAGTCGGGGGTTTTTTAGTTTATAAATTGAAATTTTATGTCAGAATTGTAACATTCAAAATGGCAGTTTCAATATGGCTACCCAATATGTCAGACAATTTAAAAATTAATAATAAATAATATTAAATTCGATCAAAATGCGTTACTCGGGGGTTTTTGGGGTCTAATGGACTTATCTGTTACCGATAAAATTTTATCTGCTGCTGCAAAACAAGAACATGAGGCTACGCGCAATGAAACTGACTTAAAAGATACGCATTACTTGACTGTTTTCGGAGATGGGACCTGGATGAAGCGATGTTTTGCATCCTTATTTGGCGTGTCTTCTTTTATTTCTTTGAACACAGGAAAAGTCATAGACATTTTAGTTAAAAGTAAGCACTATAAGTTGTGTAAAAGTTGGGAGAATAAATTAAATACTGTGGAATTTCAAGATTGGTATGAAAAACACTTAGCTGATGGAAACTAATGCAAATCATGAAGGACCCTCAGGCAACATGGAAGTTGACGCTATAAAGGAGATGTTTCAACGGTCAGAAGAGAAGCATGATGGCATTCGATATAAAAACTACATCGGAGATGGTGATAGCAAAACATACACTGGTGCATTAAATTTAAAACCATACAGTGAAAATTACAAAATAAATAAGAAAGAGTGGAAAATTGACAGGTAAAGTAATCGATAAACTCACGGTGTATTATGAACTGGCAATTAGAAGGAACTGTCTAGGAATCGAGGCAGTGAACAAAATGAAAAATGCGATCTGGGACACTTTTTTCATTATTCATCAACGGACAAGAATCCGCAACACGATAAGTGTCCAAACGGTGCGGACTCTTGGTGCAGTTACCAGAAAGCTTTAGTTATTACTGGAGTAGCGCATTTTCGTCATGATTACGATCCACTCCCGGACAAAGTCTTAAAAGCTATTAAACCAATATATGAAAATCTGACTAAAGATGAGCTTTTAGAGCGGTGTGTTGAAGGATTCACTCAGAACAACAATGAAAGCCTCAATCAGTTTATTTGGAAAATAGCTCCAAAAACATCATATAGAGGTTTTAAGATAGTTGAAATTGCAGCAAATGTATCGGCGTCCATCTTTAATGACAGTAATAGTTCAATGCTGACTTTTTTGCAAGAAATTGGTGCTAGCCTTGGACCAAGTTCTCACGGATACGTGAAAATAGCGGACCAAATTCGTATAGACAAAGGCGAACGAGAAGCTGTAGCTGAGACTAAAAAGGCCAGAATTCGTGATCGACAACAACAAAAAGGACATTGCAGCAGCTGCA
Source organism: Leptopilina myrica (nomen nudum) (assembly GCA_032872475.1). Classification (NCBI taxonomy): domain Eukaryota; kingdom Metazoa; phylum Arthropoda; class Insecta; order Hymenoptera; family Figitidae; genus Leptopilina; species Leptopilina myrica (nomen nudum). Next base: position 11,114,114 of record CM065462.1, on the reverse strand, counting down.
GGTACTCTACTTTATGGAGCTGGAATCGACGATTCAGTGTAAGTTAAATAAAACAATTTATCCTTTTTTCTGTCTAACCTTAGCCGGTTTGGAAATTTTTATGCACGCTGAAGACAATATACCCTGCTAACGAAATCTTTTTTGTTTTTTGACTTCAGATGATCCTGTTTTGACCTATCCTGTTCACAGAAAATCACATTTTTTAACACTAGACGTATAATTATTAATCGTTTTTATAATTATTAACATTTTTTAATAAAAAAAGCAAAACTTTTTTAAATGATAATAATAAATATTCTACAAAAATTGTTACTTATATGAATATATTTATCGATATTTAAAAAAACGAAAAAGACCCTGTTTTCGATCTCATGACAACGTATTTCCCTAAATAATTTGTAACATAAAATCTTTATTTTAAAAATTGTTAAAAAAAATTTTTTATCACCAGAAATAATTATTTAAATAAATATTAAAAATGAGATATTCAATTAGATATTGAATATTTGTTTGTTTTTATATTTACCTTGATTAATTGCGAAATTGTGAAAAAACTAGATTATTTAGATGAACTATGAATGTAGTTTGTAAAAACAATAATTTGCTTAAGTATTTGATAATAAAACAATGTATATTATCTATCTGCTATTATATTCAACTTGATAAAATTTGCAAAATTAAGAAATACTGCAACTTTGTAAGTAAGATGTGTGAAAGTAAGTAAATAACAATTATTTGTTTAAACAATTGTCGCAATAGTAATTTTATATGAAATTATTATCCTTGATTATATGTAACTTGATAAATTGCAAAATTAGGAAAAAACTGAAACTTTCTAGATGCAATGTGTGAAAAGTATAAAATAATAACAATTATTTGTTTAAACAATTCATTAAACAGTAATTTCATATTTAATCTTTATATAATATTTTAATTCTCGTTTGATAAATTGCAAAATTACAAAAAACTGAATTTCTTTTGGTGTACTAAGAAAAATGTTAGTAAATAATAATAATAATAATGCTAAATTGTTTAAACAAATAAAAAGGCAATATAACATTAGAAAAATTTACTATTTGACAACATAAAAGATTAACAACAAAAATCTTTAATGATTTCCAGCCTTTTTGCAAAATACAAAATAAAACATTGGAAGCACCCCAGTCGTCTCCGTACCTGAAATGACAAAAGTTATAAATAAACAATAACACATAAAATACCCGACCCAACGTTTTTCTTTTGTATATTTTTTTCAAGATATAGCAACAAAATGGCGGATTTTTTAAGTAAAAATAGCGTTTTTTGCGTCATTTAGTCGCAAAAAATTCAAAAATTTTCAAAAGGAAAACGTTGGGGTCTGACAAAATTAAAAAAACAAAAAGTAAACATCAATGTTTACTGATGTTTATTAAATGGCATTTACGTGTAATGTTATAAGTCACCCTTGGAAAAAGAGGTGGTAAAAAATACAAAGTCGGTCCAGCAGGGTACCAGGAATGAGGAAGCCAAAATAAGGGATGACTATAAAAATAAAATAAGGAAAGCAAAACAAAATAGTTGGAATAATTTCTGTTCTTGAATCGATAAGGGGAAGGAGGTGGCTAGACGTGAGAAGCTGCTTGCCTGGAACCGTGATGCAATTTTGGGCACCATGAGATTGTCTAAAAGGAGTTTCTCCGAGTCGGAAGAGGAAACCTTAACCTATCTGGTCCAGACACACTTTCCGAGAATCTCGAATTTTGGGGAGGGCAGCTCCGATCTTGCGCCTCTGCTTAACGTTCCACAAGCTGAATATCGGTCTCGAAGACAGTTGGCTAATAGTATTGTGACTGCCTATAGCGTCAGGTGGCGGTGGAATTCTTTAGCCCATACAAGACGAAAGTTGCCTTCATACCTAAAGCGGGCAAAAACGGATATACTTCACCCAAAGATTTCCGTCTTATTGGCCTTCCATCTCTTATACTAAAATTAGTTGAAAGACTAGTAGATATATATACATCCGTATATATCCGCAGTGAAATCTTAAAGCGGCATCCGCTACGCAAAGATCAATACGCTTATAGGGCGGGATGCTCTGCGGAGACGGCCCTGGCCAAAGCGGTTCACTAAATTGTTTGCCAACTACGAAACTAGGGCTTTGCGGTAGGGGTTTTTATGGACATTGAGGGGGCTTTTAGTCAGGCCTCTCCGGCGTCCATAAAAAGAGCTATGATAGTTTTTAAAATTTCTACGATAGTTGTTGATTGGACTTGTTATATGTTGAAAGACAGAAACATTTTATCAACAAAAGGGAACTCGATCCTGGAGGGAACAACTAATTCTGGATGTCCCCAGGAAGGAGTTTTTTACCCTTGCTTTGGTATCTGGTAGTGGATGAATTACTGAGGCTCTTAACTGAGACAGGGTATCTGCAATGGGTTATGCCGACGGTATTTTGTTAATCGTACGTGGTTCACATCTCGATGTAATACTTGAAGTGGCGCAAAATACATTAAATCAGGTAGATAAATGGTGTAAGAAAGTCGGTTTGTCTGTTAATTCTGTAAAGACAGAGGCTGTTATCTTCACAAAGTGGTACAAGTGGAAATCCTCGTGCTCACGTAGGCTGTCTGTGAAAGAGCTTTAATTCACAGAGCAGGCCAAATATCTAGAAGGAATCCTGGATAGGAAGGTGCTTTGGAAACATCACTTTGAGAAGAAGTGCAAGAAACTTACAGCTGTCCTTTGGGAATGTAGAAGAGCAGCTGGGGTCTTAAACCGGATAGTAGGGAACAATTTATTGGGCCTGAGCTTCCTATTGTTATCATTACTTTTAAGTTGGAAAATGCAATTATTTTCTAATAGTGAAATAACCATTTATATTTTACATATTTTATTAAATTTACACATGAATATAAATAAAATTATTTGTTCATTTAATTTTATTTTTTTTGTGTTATATTAATTTTTTAATGTGACGCTCCACTATGAAAGACGCCTAACGCGGAAAAAATGTTAGGCGTCGATTATGATCGTTTCATCTTGATTAAAAAACATTTTTTGTATTTTGTAAAATCAACAGTAATTTGAAATTGAATGTTTTACAGATAATTAGGATATAAATATCATTAGTTATCACTAAGAATTAATTCTCTTTATGATTTTTTTATTTACTTTCAAACTAACAAAGAAAACCTAAATTTTTTCCGTGTTAGATATTTTTTATTGTGGAGAATCACAAATAAATCAATTTATAAAATTTATATTCTCCTTAGGAGATAATAGTGTTTAATAATCTACTAGCTGTCGTACCCGTCTTCGACGGGTTTTAGTTTCTTCAAATACATCCAATAGTGTGTCTATGAGTCTCCAAAAATGGAAAATAGGGAATTTAATTTGACGGGAAAAAATAATAATTAGCTACCATTCCCGATTAAATTAAATTCCTGCATATTTCTCGTTTTTTCCAGTTGGTAGAACCCCTGTTAAAAGTATTAGTAAAAACAAAAACCCGTCGATGAGTATTTTCATAGAATAAGTGAAGTTTTGCAGCCATTTGTAGTTTTATTTATCGTTAATACTTATCATGAAAATTTATATTTGATAAGAAAAGATACATCTGGAAAAATTTTAACAAAGCTGGGAAAACCGGATAGTTTGTAAAACAAAAATAATAATAATAGACACCCTGTTTAACTTTTGCCTTTACAATGTTGCAATTAAAAAATTTTTCATTAATTAGATAAACAAATAATTCTAGATTCCATTATTTTGACGTCAAAAGTTTATCAGAGACCCCAAAGATACTACTGAATTAAGCTTGATAGAAATTAAACTGTCAATTATAATTTTTCAATTTTTTTATATTAAAAACATTTTTATAGTTACTTCCATCTTATAGATAGTTATAGGACAGTATGTATTCAAAATTATGCTAAAATATGACTAAATAACATGTAATATTTAATTACAGAAAGTTTAAAAGATATACATTCAAAAATATAAAATTTGTGATTTTTCCATTTTTAAAATTTTTTGAAAAACTTTAATACCTCCCGTTCTAATTAATATGTTTAAAAACTGTGAATTTATTGTTTATGGGTCAATCCATTTTATTTCACCCAAAGTCGTCGCGACCTATTTTTAGAAAATTATGATATTCAGGAATAATGATTTTTAATATTGGAACAACACATTTTTGGCAATTATTTTTAGGAATTTAATCCATTTAATTTAGAATTTAAGTTTTTAAATTGAGTTGCACGGAAAAAGGTTATTTTGACAGCTCTGCAATTAACAAAAAAAATCATATAAATAATTTAAATAAAAATAAATTAAATAAACGAAATTAAATTAAAATTAATTAAATTAAATGAAATAATAATTATTATTATATATATATATATAGTATTTAATTATTATTAATAATATATTAATTATTAATATAACCAACTTTCTTTTATTTAAATAATCTTAATTATACTGACGTTCTTCATTCAAATCAGAGATAAACATTGATATTTTTCAGAGTGTTTAAGTTTAGTTTATTACTTACAAGTACTTAAATTATTACTGCTAATATTTTTTATTTTTTATATTTTTATTTCATTAATTTAAAAATATTTACAATTTTACGATTCAATTTTCATTTTGAACTTTAGAATTAAAAAAATAGATATTGAGACAGCTTACTTCAATTTTATAAAACTACTTGCATGTTAACCTTTAATTTCGTTCTTACTAGTAGATTTTTCAAAATGAATAAACTTAAAAATTAACTCGTTCTCCAACGCCAAATTTTGATAGAGTGGAAAAAAAGATCTAACTTAATTTATGCAAAAAGAATTGTATTTTTTCATTAACCGCCAAAGGAGATATAATAGATTAAAATTGACGAAAATCTTCAAAAATGCAATATTTAAAGTACATTTTTTCCTATTTCTACCATATAGAATTATAATGTCAGCATACCGAATAAAAGTACATTAAAATTACTCAATATTGAGTAACTACTATTTTCAAAACATTGAAAAGCTTTCGAAAAAATTGTGATTGAAATGACAAATTTCTCTATTTGACATGAGTCTTTAAAAATCAGTTTTCACATAATATTTTTGACTTTTTTACAAAAAAATTAATTAATATAAGTTAAATAGGCTATTTCTCACAAATATCAATAAAAATATTTGTTATTTAAATTATTTATGATTTTTTTTTGTAAATTTCATAGCTGTCGTCAAAATAACCTTTTTCCCGTGCAACTCAACTTAAAAACTTAAATTCTAAATTAAATGGATTAAATTCCTAAATCATAACTTTTGTTCAGCTCAATATTTTTTCATCAAATGTAGCAAATATTTTAAGTTAGACCAATACCTAAAAGATTGCTAAATTTAACTTCAATCGGTCTAGACGTTTTCAAGTTATACGCGAACAAAATTTTGCATATACATACATACATACACACATACATACTTACAGACAGGAAATTTTCTATTACCATTTTTGGATTATCCGTTGTTCAAATAAATAAATTATGCTAGAAAAAATTAATTTCGTGCAATGTACAGACAAAAGTCGGATTTTATTAATATAGATAAGATTCTCTGTAAAAGCGAAGACAAAATTTCACAAACTTTGATTTCAATTTTACTACTTTCTTCTTAGACACTTTCACTTAATCACTTTCGTTTAACAATATCATTTAATGTTCACTGTTTGTTGGCGCGATTACTTCAACAAATTTATCGTGTTTTCGTCCATTATAGCATTTTTGTCTTGCTAGTTCACGCACAAAAATTTTGGGATCGAGAGCCGCAACTTTACGAAATCGTCTGCGCATCGTAGGAATCGGGACTTATAAATTTCAGTTGGCTGCTACATCCAACTCGTTGAAAACCGTAACCAACTAAATAGATATAATGACTAATCATAAGCATAAATTTAAAATTGTCACGGGACCAACGCCGTTTGTTTATATATGATTTTAGTAAGATATAACAGCTAATTTTCTTCTATCTAATAAAAATTCGATGTATTATTCAACCTTTTTAGCGTGCACTATGAGAATGTTAGTGTCACTTTTCTCAACAAATGTACTAACACGTGGAAGAAAATAAATCTTTTCGTTTTTCACTATCAGCGATTCACAATGTAATACATTATTATTTGCAGCGTAGCATTTGAGCATCCGGGCCCATAACATATAGTATTATATTTAATAAAACACGCTTTTATTCTATTAATCTGATAGGTTGCGTTATTTAATACATAGCATCAATTTCAAATATTTTATTGAATTAAGAGCGTTATCGCCCAATAAAAATGGAACTGCTTGTTTTAAATGACGTAAAATTTAAAAAAACCGTTTTCGAACGAGATTTCTGCACAACGTACAACCGTCACAAATGTTTTTAATTGTCTGAATTCAAAAGCTAATGCATGTTAATTCATGCAGAAACGCGATTGCAGGATTGGAAATATAAAACTAATGTAATGACAGACGGAAAGACCTGTTACAGCCATTTTGCCATTGGAGGGCAGAAACATGCAGCGAGTGTATAGCGTTCAGGCCTCTGCAACCTGACAACCTGTCTGCAGGTTCCCATTCTAACGTACAAGAGAAATAGAGTTAGAAAATTTAAATTTAATTGACTTTCTCTCTTAAGGTACTACCACAGCTCTTTTCAACAGCTGCCTGCACAGACAGTCGGCCTTAATTAAGCGGGAGATTTAAATTCCAATAAAGCGATATTTTACTCTTTAAAAAATTATTAAAACTGAATAAAAAATAATAACAATCATTATTATTATTTATGATATTAATAATTAATTTAATAATATTTTTCTTTAAAAAAGAAAAATATTACTTTATAGAATTTTAATTTTCCGCCTGCCTACGCAGTCAGGCAGGCAGTCTGCAAAGGTCTAAATGCTCTGTAAAGGCTCAAATTTGTTCAACTTCGAAGTTTTGTATAGCTTATAATCTCCTGAATAAAAAAGGCTTGATAATGGCTCAAGGCTTTATTATGGATTAACGCTTGATCATGACTATGACCTGTTACCAAACAGATAAGCTTTTAACAATAATCGAGTCTTGAGCAGTTAATTCAATCTAAAACCATGACAAATGCTTAATCCATAATCGAACCTTGATCCACAATCAAACATTGGTCAAAAATCGAACCGTGATCCATAATCAAATTTCAAGCCATGATTAATCGTTAAGCCATAATCAAGCCTTAATCCATATTCGAGTTTCGAGCCAAGATTAATCGTTAATCCATAATCATGCCTTGAGCCAAGATCAATCTTTAATCAAGCCTATAGCCATCAACAAGCTTCCACCCTTTGCATTAAGTCTTCAACCTTGAGTCATGAGCAAGCTTCGCTATTTTTTACTCATTTTTGGAGGCTCCACACGATGTAGCGAAAAAATTATTGTTTTTTGCGGGGTTTTTGCCATTAACATTTTTTGTTCAGGAGATTATAAGCTACAAAACTTCGAAGTTTGAACAAATTTGACCGAAACTTTTTTTCAATGTGTTTTGTGCGGGGTTCTTTGTCAGAAAATGAATTTTTACCAATTTCACGTCACTTTAACGAGCCAGTTGTAATTTTATTTTAATAAAAAATAATATTTACCTTCCAGAGAATAGAATGGTACCATTGGTCCCTTGTATAAGCGTTGCTCGCCTGGAGCAAAAGCGATCCATCAGGAAGAACGATTCTTAAACAATATTTATAATTTGGATCCCATCTTGCAACGGCATAAACTTCAGACATTGAACTATACGGAACTGGTTGTTGTAAAAATCCAGAGAGCTGAAAAGAGAAGGAAAAGAAATTCAATTTAGACAACAAACAAAATTTAAAGTTTTATACCGGAAAAAAATTAATTTTAAATTAATCTTTTTATTAATAAATTTAAAAATAAAATAAACATGTAGCGCTTAAAAATTATACAATTCTGAATTGTATCAAAAATTTAAAAAGTTATAAATTGTAATAAAAATTAAGATTCAAATTGTTTTCTAGAACAATCTTTTACTAACATACTTAAGAAATAAGTCAGTTTTTCAAAATTCAAAATGTCGGATCCAATATGGCATTTCGTGGAGATCCACTTTACTCATGAACTCATTGAAAAGGTGAAATGCGTTAGGAAATTTCAATGGAATTTCATATGGAAAACAATTGAAGAACGAAGAAACTTGATATAAATGTAGATGCGTTGTGACGTATGATTTTGAACAATTGTGACTTTTGCTCAAAATTTCTGTTTTACGTCAAGCAAAATCTGACGCGTTCAACACAGAAAAACAAAAAGAAACTTAATCAAATAAATTTCGCCGTCAGGCGCCAATTAATTTTTAAGTAAGGTGAATTAAGAAACTTGACTCGACTGGGCCCAAACAAACTCAAAACTCTAAACCCCTGAGTTTCTCTCTCGCTCAGAGGAGATTCTGCCCAAACAAAATTGGCAGCAGAAAAGCCAACGGCAAAACACGACTGGTACAACACTGGCTCCCTGCTGACTCACCCAAAGACGTTTCTCGATACCTCTCTTTCTGGCTGGTTCCCCGGCGGCTATTTCCTTCGGGGATCACTAAGGGAATACTCCAAGAAAAACCACTGCAGTTCTAATGGCACTCTTTATTAACCCTCCTTTTTCACAAACTTTTTACTTGTCGACACACTCAAAATTTGACAAACTTATCACACACTTTCCCGACACACGGCAATTTCTCTTTAACTTTTTCGGCTCTGTTCTCTTCCACACTCTAATCACGCACTATTACAGCCCTTTCTCGACAAGTCTCTCAGACACGCTACTATTTCTACGCATCTCGTAGATCGACTGACTACCAAAAATGTCGGCGGAAAAACTACAGACACCTGTTTCTCGCTTTTCCACACGTGCTCGGCTTCTTCAACTTTTTTTCTCTCTCGTTTCAACTGGGTCTCCTCTCTCTGTCTCGTTCTAACAAAAATCAGCTCTGCCCTCTACCACTTTCTCTCCTACTAACTAGCCGCCCGACACACATTCACCACTGATAGTGGGTCACACGGCAGTTCCGACTTTCTAAATTATCATACCAATTAACGATCACAGTTCAGGGATAAATCCAACAGATGACGTGACGATTCAGATTGTCGAACCACAGGAGACGACAATCCACAACGTCACAGCGTAAGTTAACGATCGCAAAAACATCAGAAGGTTAATTGTTAAATTAATAATTGTATTGTAGGAAGAATACTATATTAAAGGTAAAAAAAATTCATTGGGAGTTCGTGTTGTTTTTATCATAAAAGTACAAAAAATTTTACAAATGCTGTTTTATATCCACGATATGCCATATTGGATCCGTCATTTTGAATTTTGGAAAACTAACATCGGAATCGTCATCAGCGACCCCAAAAACCCCCGAGTGACAAGTTTCAAGCGATTCCATTTTTTTAAAATTTTTGTCATATTGGAGCCGCCATTTTGAATTTTGAAAAAATGACATTAAATTCGTCATCAGCGACCCCGAAAACCACCGAGTATACATTTTGAATCGAAGTTGCAATTTTTTTGAATGTTTGTGTAAATTTTGATTTTTTTACTATTTTATATTTTGAAAGTACAACTATTTTGTCCACCAATAGCACACTCAAGAAAGGTTTTAAAAAAATTTTTAGAACTGAAAAAAATATTTTAAAAAATGTACTTATTTTTTGGGTTTTTTGAAATAACCGCCATATTGGATTTTGTGTTAATCGAATCGCTATTTTGACCCCAGAATCTGACCCCCTACATCTCATTGCTGCTAAAAATTATTGTCTATAAATACTTTAAATCGTGTATTGAAGTCCAAGTATAAATTTTAGTCATTTAGGAGTTAATAGGTTAATTAAATTATGTAGATAGAACGTTTAAATTAATTAAAAACAGAAATTTTATTTACACGGAAATTCTATATTTTACAAAATATAATTTTTGGTTTTATTTTTAAATAAAATTTTTGTTTCCAATGAAAAAATTTGTTTTAAATAAACATAAATAAGCAGGTAGATACTGTCAAAAGCTCAAAATATCGCGTCCATAATTAACCCTCAACTGCAAAACCCCGAAGCTACCAATTTTTTTTCAAAATGCAGGACGTCAAAATGTTGGCTAAAACTATAAAAGGCTCACATGAAACATAGTGCATCAACTTTTTCAAGTCACTGAAATCGCCTGAAACTCTTTACTCAAGGGTTATTGGGGTCGCTGATTACGAATGTGATGTCAGTTTTCAAAAATTTGAAATGGTGGATCCAATATGGCGGACCAGTTTTGTAAAAATTGTTTAGATTCAACTAAAACTCTCTACTCAGTTTTTAAAAATTAAAAATGGCGTAATAATTCACGTAATTTACGTGTTTTATCTTGCTGCCCCTCTTGGTTAGTCATAATATAAGAGAAACTGTCAAAAAAAACTAGGTGAAGTGTGCCGGTTGTGGGCACGCTCCGATTGTGGACACCCCTACGTAAACTTCGACGGAAAGTAGACTTTACTAATCTAAGTATTGCAAGTCGTGTCCGTTAACAATACGGCGTTTTCGTATTGATAACAAAACAAATATATGCATTTGTGTAATAGCTGTGAGCATAATAAAGATAATTTGCATTAAATAAATAAAAAAATAATATTGTATTGTTTTCGAAGAGCAACATATGGGTGTAGATTCGTTCAGAAAAAAGGGTTTAATTTTTCTTTTGCAGTGTTGTCATTATATTTTGTGATTTACCTTTGTGTGTAACCAAAATTCTGCATCACAAAATGTGTTGGTCTTTTTAAAAAATGACTGTCATTCCCGGTTGTGGGCACCTTTATGTCAAGGAGGCTCTACCATCGGACAATGATGTGGACTACTGTCTCATCTATCTAATCTTTCTGCCAACGAAATTGACAGCCGCAAACTCAATTAAATGCGATGAATATAGTCGTTCAGTGCATTAGGATTGCGTTATGATATGCGGGCCAGCTACTTCACATGCTAGCATTATGCTTCTGTTAGCGATGAGCATAGTGTGAAAACGTATAATCATTTTTGTTCTTTATGCCGGCGAAGTCTCTTCAAATAAAGAAACTTTCATTTCCTCTTTATTTGTGTTGGTTTCCTTTAATATTTTTCCATTTTTAGCGGATTTTTCAAGGGTGCCTACAACCGGGTACAAACATTTTTTTGTCAAAAAATTTCCATTTCACTTAATTTCTAATAAAACTTTTTTATTTAAAGGAATCAATTTAATTCCTTCACTGACAGTCACCTTAGACCTCTAGCTTGAAATTCGTACACATACATTTTAATAATATGCACATGGACAAATGTTATGAGGCAAAAACAAAAGGGTGCGCACAACCGGCGCACTTTTCTTAAATAAAAAGCTTCAAATTTCTAAATATGACAGAAGCCGCTTAACTGCATAATTACTCCATGAAGTTTTATCGGACTTATAAGGTTTAAAGATATCAATGTTATCAAAATCATTTTAAAAAATTGCACTTCCCCCCCTCCTTACTTTTTACAAGTTAAAATTTTTTTTTAATGTGCGATTCCATGGGAGATTTTAGTTTTTTTGGAGTAAGTAAACCAATTGCAATGGAACTTAGGAATTCTAATCTACACATAAAAAGAAACATTTTTACTAAATATGACGTCAAAATATTCAGTAGTTTTTGAGATGTCCAAATTTTTAAATCTTTATATCCTTTCCATTTTAACGAAATCATTTCATTCTTTTTGGAAAAAAATTCAGCATATAAAAATGAAAAAATTGTTTATATTTTGTTTATACAAAAATTTTATAACTAAAAAAGTTATTAAATAATAATTGAATAACTTTTGAATTACCTGACGAAATTGACCTACCCTGGAAAAATGTTGAGTACCGTGCAATCCCAATCGTCGGAAAGTGGAGGAACTATAGTTTGGATGTGCTGCGATCTCAGTTCGGAAAATCTGCGTTCCTATGTCGGTGTCGCTGAACACCCAAGATTTGAGACTCAAAACCTTAGGACTGCAATAGCCGCATCTTGGGCGCTCAGCACGCCCGAGTTGGAAATGCGGCTCCTCCAAACTAGAGTTGTATCGCATTCGTAAATTTTCGGTCTACTTGGAACGGCTCGTCACCCAAAATTTTTTCCGTATACGAATTTACGGTTTTAGAGTGAGGTCTGCGCGCGCACCTAAATTTACACGCCAAGTAGCAGAAACTTCTATTGTTAATCTCAAAAGCGAATAAAAATATTAAATTATTTTTTGAAGATGTTTCGTGTTGTAGTATTTTTCCCCAGAATTTATTTTTGAGGTGGTCCACTTCAGAAATGTTGCCCTATTTGTCTCTCTAAAATAAATTAAATAAAAACACATAAACAAAGACAAGCATACGTAAATGTTTTCTATAATAATTTTATATATCAAAGACAAAAAAAATATCCGTCAGTAATTTATATATTTTTATTTCATCATGCAATACCAGAATTGGATAAATATGTTTTATATAAAACTAAAAGTAATAATATTATTACTTTTAAATTACAAGTGAGAGCAATCAAGAATTTGGGTCGACTCGAGCAAATCAGATTGGGTTCGTTTAAGCAAACACATACACATATACAAATTGATTTATACACGTAAAATCCATCATGTCTATCATACAGAAAGCGATAACGATATCCCTTTGAGCAAAAGAATATCCCACTGTAAAAAGTAAATTTTATTTGAAGAACGAGCTGAAATTAATCTAGTCTTGAAACTATGACCAGTCTTAACTTAAGCTCAGCTTGTGTCAAATAAAAGTATAAGCAATAATATCGTTAAGTGTCTGTTTATGGTACAGATACTTATACTCTGTGCAAGACAAGTCGTACATGAGAGAAGTACTCCCAGCCATTTAACAAGGAAGCACACAAAAAACCCGACTCATTTTTGTTGCAACTCATTTGGAAGTCAGTCTCGAAATGAGTAATCGAGAACTTCAAGTGACTCGAAATGAGTAATCGGCAACTTTAAGTTACTCAAAATGAGTAAAATGACAATGTTCTAGTTACTTTTTTTGTATTTCGCATGTTTTGTGTTACATGGTTGCCCATCCCTGTCAGTCAATTTACATATGTGTCTAACCTAAAAATTTTTTTCATTTCTTATAGAAGCAATAAATCGCCTGCAAGCATTAATGTTTTGACAAGTGCAACGTGTTTATTAATTAGAAACCATTATTTTAATTCATATGTTTATTAATTATTCTTAGTTTTTCCAATGAGATTGTAATTTTATCGTAAAAACAAAATGATACCCCTTTAGACTCATTTTGAGTCTTTTCCCTAGAAACTCAGAATGAGTCGAAGGGGTATCATTTTGAGTTCGGTTTCTTTCTGTGCCGTCGTTAAAAAAAGCTTCTCAGTTATTCACCTTTATTAGAAAATCAATTGTTAGAAAATAAAAAATTCTAAAATACGTTTTAGAAAAACTGTACTTCAACCCCTTAGTAAGATCAGGCCTCGGACTGAATTTATAAATTGTATAAATAATAAATAGAATTCCTAAATAAAAAAAGGAAATAAATACAAAATTCGTAATTAGTCGCACATTACTTATTTACAAATGTTGAATATTGTGTTTGAATTTGTTCGTAATTTTGTAATTAGTTACTATCAGAATCTAGACAGTTTGACAATTAATAAACGGATTTCAAATTTTTATTTCTTTTCCTTTTGATATTTTTATCGTCTTTAATTTTTTAAAGCCTTGGAAAGAATTTCTTCAATAAATAAATTGATATTTAAAATATCATCTTATGAGCGTTCGACAGTCTCTAAAATTTGTAGGTTATGTGCGACTTACAGTTATCGCCCAAGAAAAACGGCACTGCCTGTTTGAAATCACGTGAAATGGGTAAACAACCGTTTTCGAACTAGTTTTTCTCTACACACAAGCACTTTTTACAAAATCTAACAACGTACATTTGTCAAAAATGTTTTTAATTATCTGAATTCAAAAGATTTTGTTAATCCATGCAGAAACGCGGTTTCAGGATTGGAATTACAAAAGTAATGTAATGACAAGCGGCAAGACGTTTGTTACAGCCATTTTGCCAGTAGATGGCAGAAGCAAGCAGAGAGCGTAAAGGCTCAGCTGTCAAAATGATTCGCATTACATTGCTATGGTAATTCTAATGCTGCAACCGTGTTTCTATATGGATTAACAAAATCTTTTCAATCCAGACAATTAAAAACATTTGTGTCAAATATACGTTGCCATATTTTGTAAAAAGTGCCTGTAAACAGAGGGGAATTTGTTAGAAAATGAATGTTTACCAATTTTACGTCATTTAAACCGATTAGTGCCGTATTTGTTGGGTGATAACTGTTAATCGCACATTATCGAGAAAGTTAAGAGACCATCGAACACCGTTAATAAATAATATTCTCTTTTTTAACGAAATAAGTAAAATTAGTAATTTATTTATGAAAATAGCTAAATATATAATGGTGAAAAAGTGTTGAAAAATATAAACAGTCTTGTCAGTTCGAAGCCTGGTGAGATTTTAAAAATCTGAAATCATAATTTTAGTATAACAGTCATCTCTTCAATTTAATGTTGAAATTCTTAATAAGTCAAAAGATGAAAAAATAGTTTAAAAAATTCTTCGCATTAAAACAATAAATCGAAAAAATAAAAGAAAAAAAGTAGGATATAGAAATAAATAAAGAAAGGAAGAAATGTAATAAACTATTGTGTGCAGTAAGTATTTTTTAGATTACTATATTGCCACTAACAATTTAGTTGTCTTATCTTTTGAAGCGTAAAACGGTTATCGTTATCACGATGCAAAGTGGTAAAGTACATAACTTTGTGCAGCTTAACTTAATAGGAAAGCGTGTCAATGTTAAACAGATGCGATTTCTAGAATGGTTTTAACAACGTAACGGCATTTGTCTGCAAAGCCTTTAATTTTCGTTCAACATGAAGATTATGATTTTGCCATGTTGATACACGAGATTAGTTTATAGAAGACATATTTTCTTTCAAATTCTCCATTAACACTAATCCATATTTTAAACTTTTAAATTATTTAAAATATCTTTTATTAAAACAAAATTTTCATTATTACTGTAACATTATTATAACCCGTGTAGAAAAGAAGGTTGGGCTCTAATATGATCCCAACTGGGGTTCCCAATATCCAAAGTGGGCCACCCAGTCAACGCCCCAACTGGGCTTGTAACGATAAAACCAATTAATTACCAATGTTAGAAAATCCCAGTTGATACCAGATTGAATCAATTTATTGTTATTGGGTATTGTTATATATAGTGGTTAATTATTCATTAATAATAATTTATTTACTCATCTATGGAACATATTATTTATAAATATTGATATAATCAACTAAAGTTTTCAATTTTTTTTCTTTAAATAGGAACCCAGACTGTAATTTGAGAAAATTTCCATATGGAATGTTAATTTAGTATTAATATAACTGTAACTAAAGTTTTTTTATATTTTTTCACAAAATTTTTAATGATTTATAACAGAAAAAACAATTAAATTTCAGTTTGGGAATACTTTGGGAAATCCCAGTTGGGGCCAAGTTGGTTTCACCCAAACTTTGTCCAAGTACACTAAAGAAACAAAATTTTTTGGAGCTTTTTTTTATAGTTGCGCTGTTTATTTGTCCAGCATATCATTTAAATTCAAGGAAAAAAAAGTTCGCCGATTATATTCGGGAATGTCGTTTGTAACTCTTGGATACGACGGGTAGTTTCCAGAGAACTAAACGTTGCTAAACTGTTCAAGAAAATCGAAAAGTTATACGAATGCAAAAAAAAACTATTCTGCTTCCCCTCCTTGACACGTGCGCGTGCACACACACTTTTATCCTTGAAGGTCACGTACACGGAAAAACCTTTAAGCAGTCTGCTCACCCGAAACTTATGCGTCAGCGCCACCGCTAAACTTGTTCATCTGCACTCCCAAACTGGGTGACCCACGTATCCAGTTGTCATTTTCTAAACTTTTTGGGAAGTTTGTCTATCGAAAAGGGTAACGCTACGCACCCAGTGCCGGGCGATCAGTCTTTCCATGCAGTGAGAAGCGAAATTTTGTGACAGTGGGAAGACAGACTTCTCAAAGGTTTTTCCGTGTATAATTTATATTAAATTTCTGAAATAGAAAAAACCATATTAGAGAAAAATCGACGGCGGTAGCTGGAACAGAACTCGCGTACCCAACGATAGAAGTCCGGCGTCTTACCCAACTGAGCTAAGCAGTCGAATTAAATACCTCAGCATTAAATAAATCTAAATGGCACGCAAGTCTTACTGGCTGTGAGACTTGTTGAGACTGGTGCGCACTGGATTTCTGCACACAAGATTCCTTAACGAGTTTCCGAAACTTTCAGAAACAGTTGCGGCCAGTGCCATGAACTTTACATGAGAAAGTAATGACAAAAAGACTATTGGACTATTTATAGCTTTTTCTAATACAGTTCCCAAATTCCTTTCAAACATTTATTGATTACTATTGAATGTTCGTTGCTAATTCAGTGTTGTTACACCGTATCCAAGAATTAGGAAATATTTCCTGAAATATCTGGGAACTTTTTTTTCCGTGTAATAATTTAATTAACTAAATTATTTTATTTTTTTATTTTTCGAACTACGGGAAGCCCAGTTTGGCTCACATTGGCACTTAATAATAATAACACAGGCACAAAAAAAGTCAAAACCCAAAGGACACACCCTATCCCCATGTTTTTGGGGTTGCTGAAACCGAATATGACCTAAAAAAAATTTTTTCATTGCCCATTTTCCCGCTACCATCTCCTTACATAGTGATGCACGTCGAACCGATAAATGCTCGATATCGTTCGAATGTTCTCGGTTGAAACGAAAATCAAGAAAACGATATTATTGATTTTTCTATGTTTTTCTTCGGCTCGTTTTGTTCGACGAAAATTGATTCTTGACGACAGTAAATTATATTATAAATGAAGGGTGACATCATAAAAGGGGAAAAATTATAATTTCATGATTTTACAGGAAACTAAAATTCATTTAAAAATTTACCTGATCATTTAAAAAGAAGTATAATAAAACTGTTTCGAAATATTATTGCGCATTACCAGTGGGAATACAATTTATGAAGACAAATATTAGTGAGACTACACATTAGTGAGAAAAATAGGTAAGAGTGAACCATTTTGAGGTTACGTCAAATGCGCATATTTCCTATAAAATTATTTTTTAAATAAATATACAGTTTAATGAAAAACTGAGAAATTTGTTTTTTGGTATTAAATTGACGAATTGATTTAAAAAGTTTTTTGTTTTTAAGAAAATTGTTAGTAAACATTTATGTTTATTTTTGAAAGTAAGTATAGTACTGAAATTTTCAAATGCAAACTAAAAAACAGGAATATTTAAAAATTAACAGAAGAACAATATTTAAATTGTTCAAAATTAGATAAAGAAATATATATTTAATGATATCAAAAAGAAAGCAATATTTTTAACCATATTAACTTATTCATAATAATATTTTTTATTTTTATTATAAACGAGTTTAAAAACAATTTTAAAAAACCCATTTACAAAACTGTGTAAATAAATGTACCTGATTTTTTTTATAAAAAATGCAAATTTAGAAAAATTGGCACTTGACCATTTTTGTCGCACCCATCAAATAAGAAAACGTATCAGCATTAATATTTTTATAACATACATACAAAATAAAATTATTTTTTGTAAATAAAAATTAAGTTAACTGTAGATATTTTCAAAAATTTGAGTAAAAAAATGATAAAAAATTATATTTTGTCCATAAATAATATATTAAAGTTTTTCAAATTTTTTTTTATTAAAATCTATTTTATATCTGATTGTGTTAAAATATAATTAACCCTTTAACGACGAGATGTGCTGTTTTTCAACATGAATTTCAAACGCCTACAATTAGTAGAAAAAAGCCATAAAAATTTTTCAAAAGTCCATATCCTACTCTTTTCGGGGCTTGAAGGACAAAAAAATTTCTTAATTTTTCGTAATAAAGATTTTTTAAAATGGCTCAAATCTGATTGAAATTTTTGCTCAGGGGTTTTTGGAGTCGCTGATTACGAATCTGAAGTCAGATTAAAAAAATTCCAAATGGCGGATACAAAATGGAGGACTCATTTTTTAATATTCACTCAGATTTGCTTAAAATTTGTTACTCGGGGTTTTTTTCGGGTCGCTGATTACGAATATGAAGTAAAATTTCAAAAATTTAATATGGCCGACTAATTTCTAAAAATTGATCAAATCTGATTGAAATTTGATCCTCAAGGGTTTTTGGGGTGGGTAATTACGAATCTGAAGTCACATTCAAAAAATTAAAAATAACGGATGTAAAATAGCGTACTCGTTTCTTAAAATTTACTCAGATTTTCTTGGCACAAAAGTACAGAATTTGGTTCCCGGTAAAATTTGTTTTGGATTTTGGATTTAAGTTTGAGTTAAAGTAATTTGGAACAAATATAACCAATAAATATTAACAAATTTGACCGGAATCTAATTTATGTACTTTTTGTGCGTTGTCTTTGTTACTCGGGTGTTTTTTGGCTCGCTTATTATACGAATCTGATGTCAAATTTCAAAAATCCAAAACGATAGATCTCAAATGTCGAAATTATTATACTCTTTTTGTTCTTTCTCTACCAGTATCAACTAATCTATATTTCTCAATACATTTTGAATTCAATGAGGTAACAATTGGAACTGCGAAGAATACTTAATTTTTTTTAAACCTTACAGGTTGATATTTTATAAACTGTTTCAGAAGTGGCCTACCAAAACCTATTTAATTTTTCAAACCCTCGAGAAACGAATTTAATTGGATTTGATCAATTTTTAGAAATTAGTCTGCCATATTCAAGCACCATTTTAAATTAAGATCGAAAAAAATAAAAATTAGAAATAGATATTTTTCAAGTACAACTATCGGGAACACGTTTCTGATACTTTTTATTGTATTTTAAAAGCGTTATGAAAGAGAAAAAATTACATTGGAAAAACTTGAATTTTTTTAGTATTTTCGAAAAAAAGTGTTGAATATTATTTTTTGAAAATTTTGACCACGCCATTCGAAAGAGCGACCCCAAAAATAGTAGGATATGGACTTTTGAAAACTTTTATGGATTTGTTCTCATAATTATAAGAGATTGAAATTCATGTTAAAAAGCAGCACACATCTCGTCGTTAATGATAGAACGTCCAACGTCCTTCCGGCAGGACCAAAAAGACTCAGGTGAGTCCGTCCGAAATCGCTAAATAAAACTAACATGGATTGACATAAACAGAAAGTAATATATATCGTTGGAAAGGTGATGAAACAAGCTTTCAGCGCCTGTACATGTCGAGCTTGTAAGTTCAAACCGAAGAGCAGGGTAGCTTAAAGAAGTTGAATTTTCCAAAAATTCATATAATTTTTAGTCGCAAAATGATGGAACCCGGTCCTGCCGGCAGGACGCTTTTCGCTTTGTTTAAAAGGCTACCAAGCCAAGGCATATAAATTTAGAAACTTGATATTTACATCATTGGAAAGCTTGTTTCATTACCTTTCCAACGATATATTTGTTTTTGTTTTTATCTGCTTCCATATTAATTTTATAAAGAAAATTTGAAGAGAGTTTTTATTCAATTGTACGCAATTTTGCTGATTAACATTAAAAATGAAATTTTTTTAAATTAAACAAATAGGTTTCATTCTTTGAACGTTTCTGAAGAAAAAAAGACAAGACCGGACAAAATATATTGATTTTTGTGGATTTTACATCAAATTTACGAAAAAATGTTTTTTTTTTACTTTTTAGAAACAGAAAGTTTGAAGGCTTTGAAAAATGGTTTAATATTATTGTTTTAAAAAGTCAAATATATGGATTTTTTCGTCTTTTCGTCTACTTTAATCCCAAGGAGTTCCGAAAAAGAAAAATTGAATTGCCTTTTTTTAAAAGCGTTATTTTCGGAACATCCTTCCGGCAGGACGGGCGCTTGGACGTTCTATCATTAAAGGGTTAATTACTAATAATTTTTAATAATTTATTAAATATTTATTTAAAATTACACTGTAAATATTTATTGTATGAATTGATTTCATTTTAAAAATTAACCAATAGATATGGAAAAATAATATTTTTTAGTACTAACTTCAATTTATTAAAAAAAGCTTTGATCGATAATTCGTTGAGATTGTCAAATTTATAACAAACCGAACGATATTATTGAATAAAAAGACGATCGAAATCGACTTTCCATGAAAATTCGAATTTCAATGCTTATCCTGGGGGTGTTAAGGAGGTTGTAGGGGGTTAAGGGTGGATATGATTTATTTCTGGTAGTCTTTTTTGGTTTTAGCGACCCAAAAAAGTAGGTTTTGTCACCGTACTCGACTTTTCGTAATAATTCGAATTTGAATCCCCTCCTTGGGGTGTTAAGGGGGTCGTAGAGGGTTAAGGGAGAGAAAATTTTGTTTTTGGTACACTCTTTTTTGGTTTTACCGACCCAAAAAACATAAGAATAGACACCCTACTCGACTTTTATTTAAATTGAAACTCAAACCCCCGGGAGCGGGTGTATCCCCAAAACATGGGGATTGTTTTTACTCTTAAACAATTAAATAAAAATATTGTCAAGGTACAGTTTCGAAAGATTTTGTCATGCTCTTTCGATGGAAAATAAGCATTTGAAAAAAGTTTTTTGACCTGGAAAAATCGAAACTAAAAATAAATTTGACTTTTTGAGGGTGAAGGATACGATTCTTTTTCTATTTCATTTTTTTAAACTAAACCTGAGATTTTTTAAAATAAAAAGACATATATTTGAAAAAGTGGGACTAGAATGTTTAAACTCTTTTCTTCAGCTTTTAAACATTCTAGGCCCACTTTTTCGTATACATGTCCTTTTAGTAAAAAACTTTCGTATTATCACCACACTTGATCCAGGCTTCATCTCTTTATCCGTGGACCTTGAATTGGATGAGTTTTGTTGGCCGAATTTGATCTAAAATATCTTGTTATAGGGGAGTGCTGTTAGGGTTGGACATAGTTTTGAATTTTCTTCATAACTTCCTCTGCATTGCGAATTTCACGTTTTCGCGCATATTGTTGGAAAGATCAACTCAAATGCAATGTTTTTGCTGTACATTGCAAAAAAATTCGGTCAAAAGTTTTAAAGTTATAAGCAATTTAAAAAAAATAAAAATGTTGTAAGGGTTGAACATGGGTGTAAGGGTTGAGCCACTGTAGAAAATCAATTAAATATTTAGGTAAATGGTTAAAAATGTCCTTCAAATAATAGAATGACACTTGAAAATGAGAAAAGGAACCATGAAATTAAAATAAAATCCCATATTGTGCATTTTTGCATAACATTAGATATTTTATTTCTTAAGAATGAAATCAAAATTTTTTAAACTAAAACAATAAAAAAAGATTATCGAAAAATTTGTTTTCCTCTTTTTTCGTTAAAAATAAAGTTTTTAACATCTCCTTAAGTAAAAAAATGAATTTCTGTTGCAAGTACGCTTCGTAATTGCAATATTTTAGGCGACTCAACCCTTACGACACGGCCTGGCTCAACGCTAACTCACGCGTCGTTTTGCGACATACCACACAGAACACAAACGCGTCACACAAAACCCCAAATTTCTTTTCACATTTTCGTATATCTTAATAAACAATTGCAATAAGTTTCCTTTGTCTTTAGCATATTTCTTCTACATTTACTTCTCTTTTTTTGACACTACAAAAAAGTTTCTGTTGAGCGTATAACAATGACTCGCAAAAAACAAAAGTATACGTTCGTATACTTGACTGAAACTCATGTGAAAAGTTGACTGGCATTAGTAGCAAGAATTTAAGTACAAAAACAGATAAAAATCCCTTTAAAAATCATTATTCATACTTTTAATTTGATTAATTTTAATTATCAATATATAATCGGAACAAATTTTTTTTTCAAAAAAATAAAATTTCTAAAACTCCATAACTCAAAAAAGATTTGATAAAATTCAAAAACAATTTATACGTATATTTCTAATACTATAGTATAGTAGCATTTTGGAGAAATTTCGAGAAAATTCAACAACATAAATTTTTTGACATGGGCAGTTGAGGAATTTTGTCAATGTTTTGAGCTTGCAATAAAACAACAAGGTTTCGATTTTCGAAAAAGTGGAATTTTTAAAAATTTATAATAACAATTTGAGTGCAACAATAAAATGTCAATATAAAATTATAATTATTATTTCTAATTATCCATAGTAATTTTGGTCCGTAATTATACTTTGAGAGAGAGAAAGACATTTTCTTTTATGCTAATTAATTTTTATCGATGTGAAAAATTGCTATTTCATTAAAAAAAAATGTAAAAAAAAGTCCACAACCAGAAGAGAAAAATCGATTGATGAGGTCTACCCAGAACTCGGTTATTTGTGACGTAAGCGAAAGCACCACAGTTACCATTAGGAAGGAGAGGAGGGGCAATGAAGAAAAGGAGGAAGGTAAAGAGGGATGAAAAAAGAGTGGGGGAGGAAGAGGAAAAAAAAGTGAAGGAAGCAGTAACCGACAATGTTGCATAATACCCTCATACAGGTGCTGAGGACAATGCGCTTTGATTCACAAACACACACACGTCCACATACAGAAAACACAGATTCCATTGGCGTGCAAGGAGGCCAAATTTAAGTTTTACATAATATAAAAAAATCATTTTTGCAAAAAAAAATTTTTTCTTAATACGTTTTATTTTCTCTTCTACTTTATACATTCTTTTCCCTCTCTTTCACTTCTTTGACAGTAAACCAGAACCGTAAGTAGGGTATGACCAGCAGTGCTGTCAACCAGGGCGCAGCGTGACTTTTGTTAAGAAAAATGTTAAATACTTTTTTATGAGGGGGGCAAACGGTGAAAATAATGTACTTGGCCCGGAACGCATAATGAGCTAGTTACAACTCTGCAGTAAACATACAATTCCTTTTGAGGTTATGTTGACCACAAAAATTTTCATTTATCCTCTCTTCCTAAATTCTTTCTCTCATATTACTTTTTCTTCTTCTATTGATAAAGTGGCTTCGACTAATCAGACCAATTCTTGATATTTTAGTACGTGTAAATTATATTTATATCCTAATTTTTCTGTAACTTCAAGCGGTTATTTTGTCCAAAGTTGTTATACACTCTAAAAATTTTCGTTGGTAATTTACAACGTCGGACGTTGGAAATTATTTGCTTCACGTCGAACATAGTAAGCTTACAAGATGCTAGTAGGGGAGAGTCACTACGGTCGGGACACTTTTTGACTTGTGCCCATAACTTCCGTTCTAGGCCGAATTTCACGTTTTCTGACATATGGTTGGAAAGATCTTCTAAAGTGGAATGTTTCTTCTGTACATCAGAAAATGTCTGGACAAAAATTGGAAAAGTTATTAACATTTTTAAAAAATGTCGTTACGGTCGGGCCACTGTAGAAAATCAATGTGACATGAAGGAATATTTCTAAAAATGGCTTGTAAATTACAGAAGAATGCTGAAATGCACTTGAAAATGGAAAAAGGAAATATAAAGTTAATATAAAAATTAATCTAAAAACGTTCTCAGTACACGAAACGTTTACAATACGTTATCAAAGGAGAAGTGAAATGAGACTTTTTAAAATGTTTTACGAACGTTTTTCGAACATGAATATATTTTTTTCACTGTAAAATGACTTTCTTTACACATCTCTACCTTAAACTAATAAATTTCCAATGTCAGAATGCACCAAAATTGTAAAATTATGTGTCCCAACCTGCACGATATAAAGTGACCCGACCGTAAGTTTCACGTCGTTTTGATTTTTTTAGCATACAAACGGACGATATAAAAACCAAATAGCATACCAAAGTATTAAAACACTCTCTAATGAATAAATTTCATCATATTACTTTATTTTTTGCATCTTCCCTTTTGTTTAATTAATCTTTCTCGACATTAAGTAAAAGTTTTGCTTAAAAAATTCACCACACATTTACGTTTTACGTTTGTACTGCTCGCGTACTTCATTGGAACTTATAATGAAAATGACATGAAAAGTTTTCTGTCATCACTAACAAGTATTTACATGTAATGGTAAATAGCACCAGTTTGTTACAACTAAGAAACCCAAGGTGGCCCAACCGTAAAGGTGCCCCGACCGTAGTGACTCTCCCCTACGTATTAAAACATAAGCCGAATGCAATTTAACGCTGGATTGTTAAATTGCATTCGGCTTATGTTTTAATACGTACACTGAAAAAAAGTTCATTGAATCAAGTAAATGCATTTTCTTGTCCCAATTTACTTGAAACAAACCAATATTTTCTTATTGGAACAAATTTATTTTTTTGTGTCAAGTAATTTTTAGCATTGGGCAAAGTTATTGAAATAACAAAATATGGGTTTCACATAAGTAAATATCTTACTGTTTCAAACGAACTGTTTTACATACGCTATAGTTAATTTTGCTTAAAACATGTTACTTGGGGGTTTTCGGAGTCGCTGATTACGAATATAACCTTAGTTTTCCAAAATTAAAAATGGCGGATCCAATATGGCGGACAACAAATTTCAAAAATAGTTAATTTTGCTTGAAACTTGTTACTCGGGAGTTTTCAGGATCGCTGATTACGAATAGAACCTTAGTTTCCCAAAATTTAAAATGGAGGATCTAATTTTACAGAAAAAAATATTAAAATTTAATTTACATAAATAGTAACGTTCTTCAGCCATTAAAATATTTTGAATTAACAAATAGTACAGTTTTCTTCCTTTTCAATAAAAACGTTTTTTTCGCGGTTATTTATTAATTTTTTATATATTCTATATTTGTTAACGTTTTGTAGAAAAATTTGATTTATTCACATTTTATCAAATTATGTTTAACAACATATATTGCAAAATTTTTTGCTGGTAATATAATATAATATAAATTATATTATTATATTATATAATATAATATATAAAAATATATAATTTGACTATTTGATGTTCTCATAATTATGAATTAATTAAATAATTTAGAAATTTAATTAAAATTAATTTAATAAATAAGTTATTATTGATATGTGAATATTAATAATTAGGTATACTAATTAAATAATCAAGAAATTTAATTGTATATTTAAAATTTACTAATTATGAATAATGCATAAAATTACATTTAAAAAAATAATGGCTGAAGAACGTTATTATTTATGTAAATTAAATGTTAATATTTTTTCTGTAAAATTAGATCCGCCATTTTGAATTTTGAAAAACTAAGGTTCTATTCGTAATCAGCGATCCTGAAAACTCCCGAGTAACAAGTTTCAAGCAAAATTAACTATTTTTGAAATTTGTTGTCCGCCATATTGGATCCGCCATTTTTAATTTTGGAAAACTAAGGTTATATTCGTAATCAGCGACTCCGAAAACCCCCGAGTAACATGTTTTAAGCAAAATTAACTATTTTAAAAATTTTCCTCCATTTGTTTATAATATTGTTTAAGAAAAGTAACCTTAGTCGCCATTTTGTGATAGCCATTTAAAAATTTAATATCCAAAATAGTCCTATGTTGTACTCTTACTATTTTTGACGCGATATTTCTATCAGTAGAAGGTTTGTTGAAGGGTTTAGCTATTAAAAAATTGAAAAAACCAAAAAAAATTCTTAAAAAATCGTGTTTTTTCTTTAAAAATGTTGTATAAATTGTATATTTAAGATTTTTCAGTTTTTTGAGCACGCCGTTCGAAAGAGGGATTCAAGATACATAAGAAATAGTGTATTTACAAATTATTCTTGGTGCTTTTTAAGATTGAAATATGTTCTTAAACATTATGTACAAATTTTGTACATCCCGTCCTTAAGGGGTTAACGCCCAAATGTACAATTTTTAATTTGGACTAAAGTTTGACACTCCATTTTAACATAAAAACTCAACAGAAAAAATTCCGCAATAGTAATTTCATATTGGCCAAAAACCACTCTTTAGAATGTCGTTCCAAAAAATTTAATAAATTTATAAATAAACAAATTACATATGTTTAAAAAAAATTAAAATTTAAAAATTTTTTTTTTGTTTTTTCAAATTTAGTACAGGTATTCATCTTGGCATACATCTACATGTCCTACATAACGCGTCAAAAATATATTCCCTATCAGATAGGGGTATTGCGAAAAAAAATTTCAAAATGGCGGACACAAAATGGCGTCTTAAGTGAATTTTTATTTACAATATCGTAACCATGTGAACAAAATCGCCAAACTTGATAGATTTCTTTAAAATTTGACAGCTAAATGTTATCTATGTCCCTGATCACGAAAACTAAGTCAAAGTTTAAAAATTAAAAATGGCGGATACAACATGGCGGACGAAATTTTTTGAAAACTTGTGGATTCGCGTTACTACCCTGAAAAAAAGTTGAGTACCGTGCAATCCCAATCGTCGGAAAGTGGAGGAACTATAGTTTGGATGTGTTGCGATCTCAGTTCGGAAAATCTGCGTTCCTATGTCGGTGTCGCTGAAGACCCAAGATTTGAGACTCAAAACCTTGGAACTGCAATAGCCGCATCTTGGGCGCTCAGCACGCCCGAGTTGGAAATGCGGCTCCTCCAAACTAGAGTCGAATCGCATTCGTAAACTATCAGTCTACTTGGAACGGCTCGTCACCCAAAATTTTTTTCGTGTAGGGGGTTTTCAGGGTCGCTGATTACGAATCCAAAGACAGATTTTGAAAATTCAAAATGGCAGATCCAATATGGCGGATAAAATTTAATAGGGCGAATAAAATTGCTAAAAACTAATTGGATGCACTTGAAAATGGTTAATCGGGGGTTTTCAGGGTCGGTGATTACGAATTTAAAGTCAGATTTAAAAAATTCAAAATGACGGATCCAATATGACCGATGGCTTAATTAAAAGTTGATTGGATTTGACTGAAGATTGTTACTTAGGGGTTTTCAGGGTCGTTGATTACCAATCTTACATCCATTTTTTAAAATTCAAAATGCAGGATTCAATTACACTACACGGAGAGAAGGGCGTAGTCAGATTAACTCATTGCGCAGTTAAATGTACTAAACAGAATAGTCGATTTTGGACTGACTAAACTGGTAGTAGGATTTACTAAACAGATGTTTAGTCATTGTAACTACTCAGAAAAAAGTTAATTCACCTGCACAGAAAGTCAAATGAACTTAACTGTTCAGTAAAATGTAAAAGCAGTGAAGTATTGTTTTCTACATTTAATTTTGCAATAAATTAGTGGTAGAAAGTCAACGTGAAATTTTCCAATTTTAACAGAAAATAAAAACATAGTTATCACAAAAATTTTGAGCAGTTAATTTGCATATTTTTAAGAGGTTATGTTGATTTTTTATGTAATCACTACAGAAATTATTTTTCAAATTAAATATAGAAAACTGCATTACTATTGGTAAACAAATGTTTGGTAATAATAGAAGATACTTAAGTACTACTGATTTTATTATTACATTTATTAATACTTGCATTGAATAAGTATCATATAATTATTTTCAAAAACAGTAAAAAAAATTTTTTGTAATTTTGTTATTCTGTATAAATTACGGACAGTCAAGAGTTTGCGCCTTGTCGCTATTCCCTTTAAAAGCGTTTCGTTTAATTTCTAACCTCAAAATAAACACTTTTTACAATTCCGTTATTTTGAAAAAACAGTGTACTGCGCAGTGTCCAAAAATATTTTTTTTATATTCTGTAGCGAAAAAAACAGATACGTATTTTTTATTTTTGTTTAATTGTCAAAATTTTCGAGTTATGAATTTTCGAAATTTTGCACTTTTAATCGTAGACCTATATTCAGTAGCTTATAAGGCCGAAAATATTGAGTTTAGAAAAAAGTTGTCAAAGAACGAAACGTTTAGTTTTCTTTCAACTTTTAGGAAATGAAAACAAAAAAAAATTTTTTCCATTTTTTATTAAAAAAATAAAAACATTTTATAAACAAATTAATTTTTTTTAACTTTGGGTATGATAAATTTTTAATTTTCTGTTTTCAAAACATACCTGTAAATGATAAGAAAGTTTTGCAAAAAGTTTCAGAGTGGGCCTCACAAGTTTAATGGGTTAAAAAAATAATTAAGCAGCCCGTGAAGGTCGCACGCCCGCAGCGCAATGGAATTTTTTTACAATTTACTATTAAAAATTGTCTAGACCCTACAAATTTTATCGGATTTTGATTACACAGGCCTACAAATTTCAGACCCAGAAACAGGATAAGTCATTTCCGATGTAATTTATCACCCTGAATCCAAAACTGACATCGAAATTGCTCTATCACGTCAGGATTCTGAGATATTCTAACCTAAAAGAGTAAAAAGGCCATTTTTGGCAACATTCGACTCTCAATAAAATCTACAAAAAAAAAATTTTTTATCATTGGAACAAATTTTAAAAGAAAGTACAATTAATTACCTTTCAAAATATTCTACACCCAATACGATCCGACTGTTTTTCACTATGGTACAACAATTTAAAGTTTCGGTTATACGACCTAAAAAATGAGAAAAGGAAAAATAGAATAATTGGAAAGTACTTTAACTTAAGCATCTGATTCTTAATATTTTGAGATCGTTGATTAGAAAACCGATGTTGGATTTTGCAATTTAAAATGGCGGATCCAATATGGCGGCTGTCAAAATAAAGTTTAGTTTTGGTAAAGAAAATTAAATATTTTATTTTTCTTTATGAACATTTACACATTTTTCTACAAAGGATCTTCGTATAGTTGGTTTTGTTTTTAAAATATATGTCGTCATAATATGCGACCTCAAAAACACCCAAGTGAAGAGTTTCAAGCGAATCCGTTAAATTTTTTAAAAATATGTCGCCATATTACATCCGCCATTTTGAATTTTAAAAATCTGACATTAGATTCGTAATTAGCGACCTTAAAAAGCCCCAAGTAAAAAGTTTCAAGCGAATCTGATCAATTTTTTATTTTGACAGCCGCCATATTGGATCCGCCATTTTGAATTGCAAAATCCAACATCGGTTTTCTAATCAACGATCCCAAAATATTAAGAATCAGATGCTTAAGTTAAAGTACTTCCTAATTATTCTATTTTTCCTTTCCTCAGTTTTTAGGTCTTATAACCGAAACTTTAAATTGTTGTACCATAGTGAAAAAAGTCGGATCGGATTGGGCGTGCGACCTTCACGGGTAGCTTAATTATTTTTATTAACCCATTAAACTTGTCAGGCCCACTCTGAAACTTTTTGCAAAACCTTCTTATCATTTACAGGTATGTTTTGAAAAAAGAAAATTAAAAATTTATCATACCCAAAGTTAAAAAAAATTAATTTGTTTATAAAATGTTTTAATTTTTTTAATAAAGAATGGAAAAAAATTTTTTGTTTTTATTTCCTAAAAGTCGAAAGAAAACTAAAACTTTCGTTCTTTGACAACTTTTTTCTAAACTCAATATTTTCGGCCTTATAAGCTACTGAATCAGGTCTACGATTAAAAGTGCAAAATTTCGAAAATTCATAACTCGAAAATTTTGACAATTAAACAAAAATAAAAAAAATATGTATCTGTTTTTTTTCGATACAGAATAGAAAAAAAATATTTTTGTCCGATTTGAAGAGGTCGATTAGAATCTCACGTGGAATTGCCCATATGTAATTTGTTTATTTATAGATTTATAACATTTTTTGGAACGCCATTCGAAAGAGTGGTTTTTAGTCAATAAGAAATTACTATTGCGGAATTTTTTCTGGTGAGTTTTTATGTTGAAATATACCCACATAGCACATAAACTTTCAGAAAACTTATCACGAAGTTTCCAAAAATTATTAAAAAAATTTTTTAGTGAAATTATTATTTAAAAAAGGTACTCGAACCGCCATAGGCCTCAAAACTGTGCTGCTAGGATAGCGCTTTATGCGATCAACCAAATCGTCACTTGACTTCACAGGGCTAATTTATATATATATATATATATATATATATGGGGCATTTCATGTCAAGTGATCAAGGTGGAGAAAAATTTTTCTTCAATCGTAGCAAAACTTGGGGCTTTTGTAGTACTCATAGATAGTAATTTTTCGTGAAAATATTTTTTTACCTAGTCAAATATTTTCCGAGGGGGAAGGGGTTAAATTTTTGTGTTTTTCAGTACAATGCTTATTTCAATAATTTTTTACTCATAAACAATTAAACATACGAATTTGGCAAAGTACATTTTGGAAAGGTTTTTTCATGCTCTTTCGATTAAAAATAAGCATTTTGAAAAAAAAAAATTTTTGACCCAAAAAAATCAAAATTAAAAATAAATTTCAATTTTTGGGGGAGAAAGACCCAATTTTTTTTTTTTTTTTTTTTTTAAACGAAAGCTGAGGTTTTTTCCTAAAAGGACATATAAATGGTAAAGTGGGACTAGAATGTTTAAACATTGAAAAAAAGAGTTTTCTACTCGCCGGAGCGCTCAAAACCCGGTTTTTAAGCTCCGTTTAGGAGAAAACTCTTTTTTTCAATGTTTAAACATTCTAGTCCCACTTTACCATTTATATGTCCTTTTAGGAAAAAACCTCAGCTTTCGTTTAAAAAAAAAAAAAAAAAAAAAAAAAATTGGGTCTTTCTCCCCCAAAAATTGAAATTTATTTTTAATTTTGATTTTTTTGGGTCAAAAATTTTTTTTTTTCAAAATGTTTATTTTTAATCGAAAGAGCATGAAAAAACCTTTCCAAAATGTACTTTGCCAAATTCGTATGTTTAATTGTTTATGAGTAAAAAATTAATGAAATAAACATTGCACCAAAAGACCCCTTGATCACTTGACGCGGAATCCCCCATATATATATATATATATATATATATATATTATATATTTTATTATATCTTTTAGGATTTTTGGAATCTTCCTGGTAACTTCCAGGAAGTTTCCAGGAAGTTTTTGTGCTATGTGGGTATAGTGTCAAACTTTGATCCAAAACCAAAAAATTGTACATTTGGGCATTAATGGGTTAAGTAAATATTTTCTCGGTCAGAGAACATATTTTCTTGACTTGATATATAAATGATTTTGATTTAATATATTCTGCATTTCTTACATGCTACTTAATTTCTTGATTGAATTCCATATTTTCTTGAATCAAGAATATCTGTTCTTCCCACAATATAAATTTTTTCTTCATCTAAATCTTGAATTGCTTGAACGAACGTTACAAAAAATTGAAGGAGTCAAATGCAATTATTGATTTGACAACATACATGCTTAGAATAAGAAAATATATTATTCATTTAATATATTTTATATTTCGTACAAGTCGATTAACTTCTTGGTCGAGTTCTATATTTTCTTAGATTAAGAATATCTGTTCTTCTCTCAAAATAAAATTTTTCTTTATGTAAATCTTAAATTGCTTAAACGAACGTTACAAAAAATTTAATGAATCAAATACAATAATTCAATTGACTATATACATACACTACCGGAAGAAATTGTCGGTAATAACGACTGGCGAGCTAAGAAAAGTTGCTGCCGAAATTAAATTAACATATTTTATTATTGAAAAATGATATAAACTTGGTTATTGGATTGTTCGAAAGCCAATTAAATTCTGCGTCGTTTGATATATAAATTAAAATTATTTTATGTTTTTGAGAGATTTTATCACCTAAGAGATTTTGAAAAAAATGGATTAATTTTTCTATTTTTGTGCATCATGTTTGTGTGGCTGCACATTCTAGAAAAATTTAGATAAAAATTTGAAACTCTTGCAACATAATCTTTAAAGTCTCAGCTTTTATTAAAGCCTTGGAAACTGAAAACCCGTTCAACAGTTTTTGAAATATCTAAAAAAATGTCCAAGCATGCTTTTCTATAATTTAGGCGGCACACTTATTGCACTCTCGCTGCTCACCTGGTTTGTTGCGGCAGGGCCGAAATAGAACTTTAGATTTAATATTCATTAAAAATTTGATAATGGTCAAAGTTAATTATTATATATATATTTATAATTAATATTTATATTTATAAATAAGTTATCATTTTACAAACTTTCATGATCAAATAGTTGTTTATTTTGGGAAAAAAGTTTAGTTTTCAGTTTTTTCTGCGTACAAATTTACTTATACTTATTTATTTATTTAAAAATTATATTCTTACTTAAATTTCTTTAAATTTACTATTATGTCTTTTTTCAGAAAATTAATGTTAATCGAGAAGTGAAGAAAAAAATGCACGGCTTGGACAACTGACTTAATTAAACATTGTTTATCCCGAGCAGGACGAGATTTGCATGTGGCGTCACGTGTAGCGGTCCTTTGATGCGGGAAAATAAGAAAATATCAGAGGAATATCAAAAAATATATTAAAATAATGTTTAAGTCTTTCTTATGGACGGAAAAAATATAACAATTTATTTAATTGTTTAAACAATTAATTTTTGTTATTTTTTCATAAACAATAGTTAGGGCTAGAAATTTCTAGTCTTCTCTCAATTGTTCAATTTTTCAATGAGTAAAACATCTAATAATGATAAAAAATAAAAAATAAATTAATTCAACATTGTTTAAACAATAATTAACTGTTGTTATTTTTTTCGTAAACTGTACTTAGGGTTAAAAATTTAGTTTTTTCAAACGTTCAATTGTTTATAAAAAAATCTACTGATGATAAAAAATAATTTATTTAAAAATAAATATAAATTATAAATATATATATATATATATATATATATAGTTTTTTTTCTATAAAAAGTTGCATTATTGGCAAAAATGCTGGAATTTTTAGCCCTAAATTTATAATCAATTGAAAAATTATTAATTGTTTAAACAATGGTTAAATAACATTTTTTAGTTTTATTATTATAGTAATTTTTGTTTGTTTGACCGTATTATATAATTTGTAGATTAATGAAAAGGCCTAAATACACAAAAAAAAACCGTATTTAGGCCTTTTCATTAATCTACAAATTTTATTATTATACTTAAGTGTTTAAATTATAAAAAATTCCACAATTGAGAAAAAGTAAGGAATTTAAAGTCAAGTACAACAAATATGGAAATTAACAAAGTAAATTGTTTAGATAATGTTTTAATAAATAGATAATTTTTCGTTTACTTATACTTAAGTTCTTTAGTCACAAAATATGCATAATATAGAAAAAAAAACTAGTAATTTCTAACCTTAATTGCAGTTTATGAAAAAAATAATAACATTTAATTGTTAAAACAATTTAATAAATAAATAAGTCAGTTGTCCAAGCCGTGCCATTTTTTTCAACAGAATATTACTCAGTGGTGATCAGAGAATAAGTAAAAATTTTTTCATTTTAAAATTCGATTGCGAACCTGGTTTTTTGCTAATTTGTTATAAATAAATAATTTGTTTATTTATTAAATTTCAATATTTTTTTAAGAAAAAAATTTTATTCAAAACTTTAACTCAAATAAAAAAGAATGCCTCTTGGATCATTAAAATCGGTTAACAAGTTTATTTTTAATTAATTTTTAAAAAAAGTGTCTGCCAACTTTAATTGTTTATAACAATAACAAATTTTTTTTTTGCAAATCCTTTGATATAGTTTTTTTTACATAAAACACTATAGAAAAAACAACATTTTTGCCAAAAATAAATTTTTTGAATTTTAGGTGGCACTTTTCAAAAATTCTTACTCATATACCATTCAAAAAGTTATTAAATTCTACGATTAATTATACATAACTGAAAATTTAAATAATTTATACAAAGATTGCAGTTATCAATAAATTTGTCAGAAAAATTTTAAAAATAAAATTTTGTTTGAAATTTTTTCTTCAAGTCCTGTATATTTTTTTAAAAATTGCAGAAAAAATTTGAAAGTTACAAAGATGGAATCATTCAAATCTCATCTTTCAATTAATATCTCATGGATAATAATTCTACTTTCATATTAAAAATTACTATTCATTGTCAAATGTACTTTGCATGAAGTGAATATTACCATTTCTGCTAGTACAAATTACTAATAGTAATTATTACAGTTTCCACTATCAAAAATTGATTTAAGAATTTTAATTTTTACATCGTCATTGTAAATTTTAATAAATTTAGTATTACTTTTTACATTTGATATGTTGTGAATATTACTCGTAGAAATTCTAATAATTAATACCACGGAAAATAAAGATTGCTTCTGCAAGAAGGAACTTTTACTATTGCAGAGCGAACTTTTTGCTCGGAATTTTTTTTTTTGCAGCACATAACATTATGTGTGAGTTGAAAGTGTTGTCAATTCGGTTGCGTTGACCTCTTAGATTACACGATAAAAGAATATCCTAACTCTATTGCAAGAATTATTTCCAAATTGCTTTAAACCAAAGCACCACTTCCTTATTCATTACCCGAGAGTAATGCGATTATTAGGCCCATTTTGGCATGTTGCTTGTATGAATTTGTATGAACTACGCAAATAACATGCGAATTGAAAATTTGTTAGTTACTTCTTGGATCTCTTTTAATGGAGAAGTAGTTAAGCCAGGAATGATTTTAGTTAATTTTAACGAAGATGAACCAGAGTTTTACTTTATTCATCACACATTAGTTAATTAATTTTTAATGAACTACAAATTAATTAATAAAAAATGCATAAATAATTAAAATCATTAACATTATAATCTAATGATTAAAATGAGTAATTTTAAATTAATAATACTATTTATTATTATTATACTATTATTATTATTATAAATGTTTATATTTTAATTCGGTAACTTATCTAAATAAATATAATTTATGATTCACTTTTTCAAAAAAGATATATTCGAGTAACCGAAAATTTTTTCCATAGCGATTGCGTAGCCGAGAGGCTTAGCGTGCGATTTTCTAGGTTTCGTTAGATATAAGTTAGGTAGGGTTTGAATCTGTATAGATGTTAAGATTTGCCGATATGTTATGTTGTTAATTGTAAAAATGAATGTGATAAAAGAGTGAAACTTATGAATAATGAATAATAATACACATGTAGTGTTAATTACTTGAAGAAATATTTTTTGGACGCATTGATTATTTTATTTTTATTTATAAAAAGAAAACGAGAAAATATATAGCTCTCTACACCAGCATTATTTTGTCAAGACGTCGATAGACGCGCAGGCGCGCTGTCATTTGTTTCGCCCGTCGATGTGAGGCGCGTCATTGTGTGGGTACGGATTACTACTTCTCCGAGTAAAAATCTCTACGAAATAGTAATAATTGCTCTGATTCGTAATAATAATTGCTTCGCTCAGAGTATTAATTGCTCTGAACATTTTAAATATTACTAAGCGTTTAATAAAATTTAGATTCCTTGTAGTAAATTATACTTTTTCAAAAAATTAAAAAGTCTTTGAAAAAGAAGAAAAAGTTACTATTTCTCGAGCAGTTTCAAAATTACTACTTTCAAGTAGTAATTTTTCATCGAAAATAGTACAATTATTACTATTTATTTTTCTCCGTGTAGGTCTCACCTGCGGACATAAAATGAGAATACTTTGAGATAGATTTATTAAGTTTAACTATTTATTTTTGATTTTTTAAAAAAACGTTTTTTACCCATAGCTATAAAAAAATGTTAGGACACCTATAAATGTTTTTGTCTAATGTTGTAGAGTTTTTTTAGACGCATCTTTTGAGCCTTCAATAAACTTTTTTCGTCTATATTCACCGGAGATATTAAACTTTTAAAACTCAAAAATTTTAGAAAATAAGACTTTTTAGAAAATTTTGTTGAAAAATGTATAAATAAATTTGAAACTATAGTTACCAACTTGTAGAGTATTAAAAAACGCTTCGGTTGACCTATTTTTTAAGCTAACGAGATTTACGAAAACGAATGAAATGAGCACCAAAATTAAAACAAAAACCCAAGTAAAAATTTCTGTCAAATTCCAGTATTCACAACAGGCGCAGTATTGCACCAGTACTGGCGAGCCAGCAGTTGGCTTACCAGTACTTGTTCAGTACTGGATTCAATAAAATTTCTGTACTACGCCAGTACTGGACTTTAAGACTGGTATGCCAGTACTGTGCCAGTACTGTGCTATTATTACAAAGACAACACGACAAACAAGTACCAGCACTCAGAGAAAAAGTTCATTTCACTTAACCAAACTGTTTAGTTAACCTATTTTATTTGTTACGATAAAACAATTTCATTGATTTAAATTTAAATTGTACTAGTGAGAAGAAAATATCCAATAAGTTTTTGTGAAGTTTTCAGTTGGTTATTTAAAAAATAAACTTTTTTCAGAGTGCAAGTATCAAAATATAATATATACATATATATATATAATATATATAATATATATAATAAATATAATATATAA
The DNA here is from genome assembly GCA_032872475.1 of Leptopilina myrica (nomen nudum). Classification (NCBI taxonomy): domain Eukaryota; kingdom Metazoa; phylum Arthropoda; class Insecta; order Hymenoptera; family Figitidae; genus Leptopilina; species Leptopilina myrica (nomen nudum). The sequence continues at coordinate 11,077,738 of CM065462.1, read as the reverse complement.
TATTTTATTTAATTGTTACTTATTTTCCTCTAATAATGTTTGAATTTCCTAATTTAATATTTTCTAGCATACATATTATTGGTTAATTTATGATTTATTGTATACATATAATTTTAAAATAACAATTACTATATATAATAAATTATAAATCAACGAATAATATGTACTAGAAAATATTGAATTTGGAAATTCAAACATTATTACAGGAAAATAAATAACAAAATTAAGTAAACAAAAACATTTATTCAAATGAACCAAATACGTTAACTAAAACTATTTATTTGAATCAAACAAATCTTTTCTTTTAAAATAAACTTTTTTGGTTATATGAAATAAAAATGTTTGGTTAAGTGTAATAACCATTCTGTTAATACAAATAAACGTATTGGAAGAAATTTTTTGGTTGAATCAAACAAACGTTTGGTTGACTGTATAGCAATGCATTTATTTGGTTAATTCAACCAAAATTTGGTTGTTTCGAACGAATTTTTTTCTGAGTGAGTGCAGTATAGGTACAATTTTTAACGCCAGAACTGCGTAAATCTTTGTCTGCAAGGAAGAATAAAATTTCACTATTTAATTTAATTTTTGTTTATATCTATATATGGACATGGCTTTATAATTATAATAATAAATATAAATTATAATTATAATTATAAAATATAAGAAAAAATATTGAATTCTTTGGTGAATTTTTTTTTAAATAATTGAATTTTTGCAAAGATTTTATTATTTAAAAAACTAATTGAAATTCTGCGATGAGTTTTAGTATTTATGTAAGTAATAATAATTTTTACAAAAAATGTTACTATTTAAATCTAACATATGTATATATTTCAAATCTGAGTTAGTAAAACTGTTGACTTATTAGTGCACAACTTTTTACTGCAGATTAGTTAAATTTTTCATATAAATTGATACAACAAATCGTTTTATTAATTATTTAGCAAAATTTAACTAATTCGCAGTAAAAATGAGCCACTAATTATTGTTATTTAAAATTTTCAATAATTCTGATTAAGAAAGTATCATTCTATCCTTAAATTTAGTTACTTTGAGTTCAACTGCACTTTTATAAGCAATATTAAATTTAAAATTCCCCAGTACTGGACCAGTACTGCGCCAGTACTAAACCAGTACGGAAAAGCGTTATCATTTCGGTCAAATACGAGTATTGGTTCAACCATGGCGGCCAGTACTTCGCCAGTTGTCAATTTTTGCTTGGGAATGTATAACTTGGCATCAGCGGTTTTTTTCCATATATATTATTATTATATTAATATTATTATAATTTCTGGACAACTTGTTGAATTAATAATATATTACAAATAGTTCGAGACTTTTTTAGCGCACAGTAACTGAAGTACTCATTGTCAGTCGCAGCGTCAAGAACAATTATTTCCAATCCATTAGAAAAACACCTGAAGATTCTTTAATGAATATTCAACTTTTCTAAAAAAAAGTTCTAAATTTTTTCCATATCCTGAGTTCTTGAATAAATTTCGTAATAACTCTGGAAAAAAGTTTTTCCGTGCGAAAGAGTTATGAAATCTTATTCGTTCGTGAGATATCATTATAAACGTCCGAGCATGTTTATGCCAAATGCATTGAATTAGTCGATTTTGAACGGTTTTTGGCTGAAAATGGTCGTCCGTTTATAATAATATCTCGTGAAACGTTTAATATATTTTAATTCTTTTGGTCTTAAATTAAAAACGAGACTTTAATGATCACACGTATGTAAGTTTTAAATTTTTCCTGCAATTTTTTAAAAATAGGGAAAAGTTGGAAAAATTTCAAAAAAAATTTTATTAAAAAAATTTTTTTGTAAGTAAAAAAGGAAAGGAAAAATTTCAATCACAAAATATTGTTTCGCTTTTTTTAAAGTAACATAATAAAATAAAAAACCTGTCTATTTTCTATGTGTATGTAAAATTAACCCTTCAAAATTCGATTAACCCATCAAAGTTTGATCCCTTGAAAATGGAAAGATTTTTATTCTCTCTCTAACTTCTATCACGTGTCAACCTTAAAAGACTTGGAAATGTCACATAGTATTTAGATTGACCCAAACCCCAGAAGACATTTCGAAGGAGAGAGAGAGAGAGAGAAATACTTCCTAAAGGGATCACCCCTCTACCTATGACTACACCATTGAGAAACTAGGTTTCCCGCGAGTCTTCTGATTGGTCCATTGCAACTTTAACAGGCGCGCACGCAACCAATGAATTTTCGAGTTCATGTTAACTTCAGGGCACACATAGAGACAAATACAAACTATCCTTTATATATATATATATATATATATATATATATATATAAAGGAGGAGGAGGAGGAAGGGGGGGAAAGAGATTGAATGACGTCAGTAGCGGATCTAGGCCGAGGGTGAACGACTGTTGGCTCAACAAAACTAGGACACTGCATCCCTTCAATGAAAGAGGCCAAAATCCGACCAGGGCTCTTGCTCTCTGCTCATGACACTTCCAATTCCTTTTTTTATTTCATCTTCTTTCTTTTTTGTTTTTGTTAATTTTTGGCAAAAACTATAGGTGTTTGAATTCAATCATTTATTGTCTATATAGGGGAAAAAGTGGAAAAAAAGAAAGAGAAGAATACGCAAAAGAGGGAAAAAAATCAGGTTAACAACAGTAGGGATGAGGAAGGAGAAGAGGATGGAACGATGGATGGGTTAAGAGGACTGTTACGAATCCTATTGCGACAGACAGAGCGCCGACCCGGAATTAAATGAAATCACCTTTCGTCATTCAAGAGAGGAAGAATTATGTAATCGAATTTACAATCGTATCAATATAAATATTAGCGTTAATATATTTAAAAAAATCGTTTCGTCAACAATTTCGATAGCAAAATATTCATGCATGACAGTATTCAATATTAACCTAGAGATATATCGCTGCCCAGGCGGGAATATGACAAATATGACGTTGGTAAGATTGTAATGGCATTGGTCAGCTTGGCAACCGGATTATTATTTATTTATTCGAAATCGGTTAGGAAAAAATCTGGGATATGAAAATATCGCGTCCAAAATAATGGGACTATCTCAAATAGACATGATACCGAAAATAAATTTTTTCAAATTTCTAAATGGCGCCTCAAAAATGTCCGCCAAAATATTTAAATTTTTGGAAAAATAATTTTAAAAAATGCTAAAATTATTTTTTTTTAAACTTTTATGCTTCATTTGAATAAAATAATGTTGCTTTACCAAAAACTATTGTTATATGATGTTAATTAACAATATTATAAACAATTTGAAAACTATGTGCCAAAGTGGTAACAAAAATTTTATTTTCATCAATTCTTACTTCTTTTTGCAGGAAAAATGGATACTGAAAGAAAAAAACCTTATTCAAAATTATTATACAATGGTTCAGAATGTTATAAACAATTTTTATAGAAAAAGAAGTTAAGAAGGGAAAGAAATGTTTTTTACATTTTGCTTGGTTTGTCATTAGAATAAATATTGGAAAGACAAACCTTTGTTTCTAATTTACTCAGAAAAAGAGTTGGCTGCCATAACCAATTAAATAGTTGCTATAGCGCGATCCAATTAATTGGTTAGCACATCCAACTATTGGATACTGTTTTTATGCGAAAAGGTACCCCAGCTATGTATGTAATGCAGTAATATGCTATGCAGGTAATGAAGCTAAAAAGTTGGATGTATCAACCAAGAAATAGTTGCCCCATCCAATTAATTGGATCGCCCTATAGCAACTATTTAATTGGCTATGGCTGTGGCAGATCTTGTCGTGTTGTCTTCGTAATAAAAGCACAGTACTGGCACAGTACTGGCATGCTTTCCTTCCTCATAGAGATGTTAATAACAATAAAGTATAAATTTTGAACAATTATTCTCAATTGCTGTAATATTTTTTTCTCTTTATTTAATACTTTCACATAAAAAAAATTTCCTTCATGATTTCTGTTTTTTTAAATATCAATAACTTCCTTATTTCTAATAGGTCAATCGAAGCGTTTTTTAATGCTCTACAAGTTAAAAGAGATCCAAGAAGTAACTAACAAATTTTCAATTCACAAGGTATTTGCAAAGTTCATACTAATTCATACAAGCAACATGCCAAAATGGGCCTAATAATCGCATTACTCTCGGGTAATGAATAAGGAAGTGGTGCTTTAGTTCCCTGTAAAAAAAAGTATTGGGAGTGTTACGTCATCGTAACATATTTTCAATATTAATAATAATAATAGTAATAAAAATGGGAATAACAATAAATAATTGTTATTAACATATTATTAACTGTTATAAACAATTATTAATTAATGAAAATAGTAATAATAAGAGTAATAAATAATAACAATTTAATGTTTAAAAACAAATTATTAATTATAATAACAAAATAGTAGTCAATGTAACATCAATAATAATTAATAATAACAAAATAGTAATAATTTGTAACAGTAAATAATAATAATTAATTGTAACAATAATAATAAAATACTAATAATTAATTGTAATAACAATAACAAAATAATAAGGGTTGTAATAACAAAATAGTAATAAGTGTAACAACAAAATAATAATTAATAATAACAAGTTAACAATAATTTGTAACAACAAAATAACAATAAATAATAGTCGATAATAACAAGATAATAATAAATTGTAACAAAATACTAAATAACAACAAGCTATAATAATGTAAACAACAAGATAATAATTAATAATAACAAGTTAATAATAATTTGTAACAACAAAATAACAATAAATAATAGTTGATAATAACAAGATAGTAAATTGTAACAAAATAATAAATAACAACGAGCTATAATAATGTAAACAATATTAACAAATTGTAACAACAAGTTAATAACAAATTGTTAATTGCAAATTGTAATAACTATAAATAATTAACAAACAACATAAAAATATAATATTAAATTGTAAAAACATATGACTAACAATAAGAAGGTATGAACACGTGCGATATAAAAATGAGTCAACGCAAGTGTTTTTCTAACAATGGATCTCGAAAATGTATGGCAATGGCATCGAAACTGAAAATACATGGCGAATGGCATCGAAGTTGAAAATACATAGTACATGGCATCGATTCTTCAAATACACAGGGAAATTTGGATATAAAAAGAGGCAGACTATCAAACGATAATCAGTCTAAAATTTGAAGTCATCAGAAGTAGTCACCCGCACTACAGCAGTCTTAAAAATGTAGTCAACAGAAGAAGTTACCAAATGGCAGTCTTAAGGGGAGGGACCGGTGAAATTTCAACCCTACGATATTTACGCTGTTGAGAGGTTCCAATTTATTTTCTGGCATTATTAAGGATCTAAATTTATTCTATAATGTTAAAATTAAAAAAATTTTTTTTTGACCATTTTGAAAATTTTTTTTTTTGAATAAATTAAATTTTTTTTTTTGAAAAAATTAAATTTTTTTAAAATTCATACGATTGATTATTCAAAATCGTAAAAAGAGCCTATAAAAAATTAGTAACAAAAAATATTTAAAAATGTAGAAGTAGTTGAATTTTTTCAGTACCAGTAGTAAAATTTAAACCAATCAAAATTGGCCATTTTCAGCGGTATCAAATATTTTTTCACACTTTTTCAATACCTGAAATCATATTACACTATAAAAAGTTAATAAAAGTAATTTTTAACTGATTTACCATTTTTTTTATTTTTCAAATAATTCGATTTTTTGAAAAAATTAAAATTTTTGAAAATCCATACGATTGATTGTTTAGAATTATGAAATAAGTATGTAAAAAAATTGGCAATGCAAAATATTGAAAATTACGACAGTAGTTCAAATTTTTATTTTTTAAAAATTTTTGATATTTAATTAAAAAATTATTAACTAATTAATTTTTTGTAATTTTTCGAAGCAATTTTTAATTTTAAATATCAAACTTTGTCAAAAAAATATTGAACGTCCATAAACAACAAATATTTAGATGAGTTGAATTTTCAGCGGTCCCTCCCCTTAAAATGTAATCGTCAGTAGTAGTCACCTGTACTACAGTCTTAATTTTTTAATCATAACAAGTGGTTCTCTTCGTTATAGTGCTCCCAACCCCAGTATAGTAGTTGTCCTGATCTTTACGTGAATTTCTAAATTCAGTGAATCTTGAAGTCAAATTTGGTGTTTCGAAATATCGTTCGAGTTGTGACAAAAGCTGAAAGAAACATAATACCTATTCAACTGCCTAATTTACGAGTGTCGTAAATCATATACCTGCATCACTTAGTAACCTATTAACGCACAATTGCCATTGTATCTCATCGGCGCCAGCCAGGACCAAAAACTTGCTGTTCTAAGGTAAACAGAGAAACCACTTAACACTCACTTTTAGAAAGCTAGTGCTCATTTCATCTTTCCATAATTTTGATCTCTTTTAAATATACTGTGTTCAAATAAATTTATTCTTGTCATTTATCCAACCTCGTCACAACTTTAATTTTTCTAAATTAAAGTTAAATCGAGAAACACTAGGGAATGTAATAATAAGGTAAGACATAACAGGAGGTACGGGATTCCGCATTGCCAGTGCCAACCTGCCAATGCGGTATTCGCGAAATAGCGCATTGGCAGGTTGGCTTTCGCATAATGCGGAATCCCGTATCTCTCAATACTTTTTTTACAGGGTTTAAAGCAATTTGGAAATAATTCTTGCAATAGAGTTAGATATTCTTTTATCGTGTAATCTAAGAGGTTAACGCAACCGAATTGACAACACTTTCAACTCACACATAATGTTATGTGCTGCAAAAAAAAATTCCGAGCAAAAAGTTCGCTCTGCAATAGTAAAAGTTCCTTCTTGCAGAATCCTGATTTTTTTGAAAATCGTAGCTCGTAGAACGGAAAGCTTGAAATTGTACTAAGAAATACGAACATTTGGGACTAAATTGGTTAATCCACGCACCGAAGTCTTATACGCTAACTCGAGGGGTTATTTACTTGTGCGTATTGGCGTGTACGTTTCTGACGTATTAGCCATGTAATAGTCACGTAATAGAGTGTAATAGATCATTAATACGTGAGTGTAATGCACCTTTAACAAATTAACAAGAAGCCCTGTCCGACTACCTCAATTTCCCACACGGAAAAAAAGAGTTTTCTGTTATATGAATAGTAAATTTTTATGTATCCAGCTAATAATTAGCTGTTTTAGCAAGAAAAATTTGCTGTGAAACTTAATTTTTAGCTGTGATAACTAACAATAATTGCTATCCATATAATAGCAATGTAATGGGTGAAAAGGTGTTTGGGAGAAGCCGAGGATTTTCGGAAAGTAAGAAAAGTGGGGTCAATTTAAAGAAAAGGCAATTCTGTCACAAGTAATATGACTGAATTTTAGATTCGCCTGGTCGGTCCGACTGGAGAGAGGTGAAGTCAAATACCTCTCTCAGACGTATTTTTAATTGTAGTTAATAAGTGCACGAAAGAAAATTAATTTATGTATAGTGGGGACGCCCACCGGAGTTAGTGTTCTCTCTCAGGATAATCATCAATAAATAAATTACATTCGACGTCAGTATTCTAGGCCGCAGAAAATTGGATCATTGTCTTCCAGACGAAACTAGGAATATTGTTCTGCGACAAGGTTTGTGAAATTGAAAGTGTGAATCATATGTCTGAGTAATCGAATAAAGGGAAAATAGTGTAATCCCTTCCTATTTAGTAATTGATCATTGATTCGAATTTCTGATCGATAATTTGGATCAATATCAATTCTTTGTTATATTTGATGAGTTTGGACGCATGTGACGGGAAAATTTCATAATTGTAAAATTCGGCGCGAGTTTAATAAATCAATCATTATCAATTGGACATCAGAATCTATATTTTCTACTCACACCTTCTCAATTTTATCATAGTAATTGTTCTTTGTTAAAATATTAAATTTAATTAAAAAGAAAATAAAATATAACAGCAATTAAGGTTAGCTAAAGTAGCTAAAATTAGCTCACGCATTGCAAAAAATGGCGTCTAAAAATGAGACGTTTAGACGTTTATAAACGTTTTATTTGAGCGTCTTAAATGAAAAACCTAACCTCCAAATACATGCATTTTAGAAGGCAAATAAGACGCTTATAAACGTCTTAGAAGTGACCACGTAAACGTCTTAAACCAAGAAGCTCTTTTTTACAGTGCGTATTCTTTCGGATCAACACAGAAAAAAACCCGACTCATTTTTGTTGCAACTCATTTGGAAGTCGGTCTCGAAATGAGTAATCGACAACTTCAAGTGACTCGAAATGAGTAATCGGCAACTTCAAGTGACTCAAAATGAGTAAAATAACAATATTCTAGTTACTTTCTTTTGTGTTTCTCATGTTTCGTGTTCCATAGTTGCCCATCCCTGTCTGTCAATTGACAAATGTCTAACCTAAAAAATGTTTTCCATTTCTCATAAAAACAATAAATCGACTGCAAGTATTAATGTTTTGACAAGTGCAACGTGTTTATTAGTTATAAACAATTATTTTAATTTATATTTTCATAAATTATTCTTAGCTTTTCCAATGTGATTATAATTTTATCGTAAAGAAAAAATGATACCCCTTAAGACTCATTTTGAGTCTTTTCCCTAGAAACTCAGAATAAGTCGAAGGGGTATCATTTTTGTTGCAGTTCAAAATGAGTCTCATATGCGACTCATTTTGAGTCCGGTTTTTTTCTCTGAAAATTTAGTCTGCAGCGGTTTCCAGACAGACGACTGTCAGTACAAAGCCAGTTGCTTGCCGGCATCAAATCTGTACAATACATAGTCAGGTTTCAGTAGAATGCCTGTACTACTCCGGTTGCTAAAAATTAGCTGAAATAACTTATTCAAATTGTTATAAACAATATTAATTAACAAATATTTAACACTAATTTTCCACTAAAAATTTTTTTTCTCACATTTTCTTTTTAATTTATGTCCATTTAAAGAATATTTGTCCTTTTTGGTTGAAAAATAACTTATTTGAATTGTTATAAACAATATTAGATAACAAATAGTTATGTGAATTATGTACCTGTCCACCAAAATTTTTTTTCACGTTTAATTTAAGTTCATTTAAATAATATATGTCCTTTTTGTTTAAAAAATAACTTGTTTAAATTGTTACAAATAATATTAATTTACAAATAGTTAATTTTTTTTCCTTCCCACCAGAAATTTTTTTTTCACGTTTACTTTTCTATTTAGATAATGTTAAAAGTCCAAGGAGAAAAGTGAATAAAAAATTACACATTAATTAATTTATATATATTTATATATATATATATAACATACATTTATAATAATTTTTCTTTAAATAAATATAATACAGACAATTTATTACGATAGCACTGTTTATAACGGTTCCATAATTCAAAAGGAAGTTTAAGGGCAGTCGCTTTCAAGCTTGCGTGGCTGTGCGGTTAGTGTATTCGACTTGCGTCCTCAAGATATAGGGTTCGGTCCCCCGTGCGTGCGATATTTTTCCGCTTAGTTTTAAGTGTTTCGTGTATAATTCTTAATAGTGTTACATAAAGTATAGGTTCAAATAATTATTAACAATATTAATAATAATTTAGTCATTAATTAAAATAAATAAAATTGTCTAAAATTATGAAAGAAAATAAGAAAAATATTTTTTTTAAACTTACTTCAATAAAAGCAATTCTAATAACTATTTACATTTTTAGTGATATACAATATTTTATTTACTTCAAAAATATTAATAAGAGTTATTAATATTAAAGAAATTACACCTCATGCTTTAATAATCAAATAACGATCTGTAATATAATAAATTCAGTCAGTATTAGATTTATACCTGGGTACCGAAAAGATCGGGGGAAATCCCATGGCCCCGACCGGGTCCCGATAAGGCGGCCAGATCGGGCAAAGTGCCATGGCCCCAGTCGGTTTTAGTGTTTCAACCAGGCCGGGACCAGGTCGGGTTGCCAGATCGGGGCCCGGTTTATCCCGATCTGGCCCCGGTCAAAATTTCTGCACGGGTATAAAAATCATGTATAATATGTTTAATGTAATATTTTAAATGTTTTTTATTATTAAGTAATTTTGTGTACATGAAGAATTAATTATATAATATTTTATTTAAATGTTATTTATTTTCCTCTAATAATGTTTGAATTTCCTAATTTAATATTTTCTAGCATACATATTATTGGTTAATTTATGATTTATTGTATATATATGGGCAAATCTCTGGAAACTTTAACCCCTTGGCTGTCGACGAGATTTCCACTGTTTTGGCCAAAAGTGTGTTGTAAATTTTTTTATTTTTATTTTTATGAAACTTGGTATCCTAAGGTTTTAGGTATCGCTGATTACGAATGCAAGGTCAGCTTTTTAAAATTCAAAATGGCGGATCCAATATGACGGACAATTTTTTTAAACTGATCGGATTCGCTTGGAAATGGTTACTCGGGGGTTTTCGGGGTCGCTGATTACAAATCCGTGGTCCGTTTTTTAAAATTCAAAATGACGATTAAAAATTACTAAAAATAGGCGGATTGGCTAGAAATAATGTAATTTAAATTTTAATTAAAATTGATACTCAATTTATTGGGTATCAGCTTAATTTTCAATTTTGATAATGTAAATTAAGATTTTGAATCAGAAAGGCTAAAAACTGATGAGCAGTGAGTTCCAAGCAAATCCATACAATTTTGCTCCATGATTCTATCACATTGAAGTCGCCATTTTCAATTTTGAAAAACGGACCTCGGATTCGTAATCAGTAACCCCGAAAACACCCCGAGTAAAGATTTTCAGGTAAATTGGATCAATTTTTCAAAATAATGTTTGCCATATTAGATCCGCCATTTTTAATTTTGAAAAACTAACGCTAGATTCGTGTTCAACGACCCCCCAAACCTCCGCGTAATCAGTTTCAGCGATTTTTAAGAAGTTTTAAACCACCTTTTTTAAGTTGCGCATATATGCGTCCGCGACAGTCAAGGGATTAACATTTGAATTTGAATTTTTTTGAAAAAATTTTTGTGTGCACAATTTTGATATATTTAGTATTACATCTTTGACCAAAATAGAATTTATTTTTATTACCTTACAACCATTATTTGGTTGCCTTTTATTTTAAAATATAAATTTTTGGAAAGAAAATAATGTTTGGTTATCTAAATCTTTAACAAGATATACATAAACATTTTATCTCCTACACTTAAGTAAGTTATTTTTTAGTATCACAAAAACGTTTAATAAAAAATAAATATTACTTAAGTGCCTTCCGTTGATAAATTTTTCATTCCGCGTTTCCTTTTTCTCGTTTTTTATTTTCTTTTCTTTGATTTTCTTTCATTTTGTCACTTTTTATTACATTTTTGGTTACTTCGTAATAAATAACACAGAACAAATAAATGCGAAACTTCAGATTGATTGGAAAACGATTGATTTGACTAAGCGACATATTTGACGAGCGACAATTTGAATACCCACGTCAAAAAAATATTTATATAAGAATTAGAATAAATAAAAACACATGCACAGTTTTAAGTACATCTAAAGTAATATGTGCCCCAATTTTTGGCCAAATTAAATAAGAAACTTTCGAGAAATTAATGATTTGACCAGCGACATATTTTTCGTACTACACCAGTATCACAAGTAACTAACAATTATTTTTCTTAAAATATAGTTAAAAATAAAAACCACGCACATAAAATTTGAATTACAATTCAATTGTGCCTCTTATTTCAAATTTTTTCACTATGATTTTTAATGTTTATTTTATAAAACCATTTTGATTGGACCAGTGACACAAAAACTGAGGGACACTTTATAGAAGATTATATCTTTTATAATTTTTACTTTTTATTCTTCTCAAGTTTGTTTATGGAATTCTTAAGATACACGCATAGAAAGGGTTTGCTGTGGCAGCGAACACACCAAATACGTTAACTAAAACTATTTATTTGAATAAAACAAATCTATTTCTCTTAAAATAAACAAATTTTTTAGATATATAAAATAAAATTTTTTGGTTAAGTGTAATAACCATTTGGTTAATACAAATAAACGTATTGGAAGAAATTTTTTGGTTGAATCAAACAAACGTTTGGTTGACTGTATAGCAATGCATTTATTTGGTTGATTTAACCAAAATTTGGTAAAATAACTCTATAAAGGATATTGCTTTTACTACCTCATATTTTATTATTTATTATTACCCAATTAATTTGGGAATCAATTAGATTGACGTAAAATAAGAAAAATATTTTTTAAACATGTTTATAAATATATTGTATTTCAATATAAATGTAGATGATAATATATTATTAATGCACATTTTACATGCCTCAAATATCCTGATGAATCTCGAACTGCGAAAGAATTTTCAATATTTTCAATGGAATTTGTCAAAGCACAACCTGTGCACACTTTCAATTTATTAAAATATTTAATTAAATTTTTCAGTTCTGAAATCGATGACACATATGATTTATTCATACCAAGTTTTTTCAGAGACAAACTTGTTCCTACCTAAATAAATTTCCGTATTAAAACAATTGCTTACAATTGGTGCGGTACCTCACCAGCCTTGTTTTCCGACACTGGCGTGCCTGAATTCACGCGGTAATGGCTACAACAGTACATCATTACAGTGCCACATCATTATACCAGTAAAGGAAGTCCAATACTGACCGAATATTGGCGCAATACTGACTGGGAAAAATTAAAAATACTTTGTGAAAAATTTAATTTTTAATCAATTATTATTATTTTCAAAAAAAATTAATTAAATTTTAATTAAATTTAAAAAAATTGTATTGAAATACCTGTATTAGTTATTATTAACATAGAACATAGAACCGAGTTCACTCTGTAAATCTGAATGTGTGAAAATTCACTTATTTCTAAGTTATAAGTTGTCTTCTCGATCAATAAGTGCATAATATACACTTGTAATAAGTAAAATTTCACTCAAAATAAGTGAAAAATTCACTTATTGATAAGTGTATATGCACTTATTGATCGAGAAGACGACTTATAACGTAGAATAAGTGAATTTTCACATATTCAGATTTGGAGAGCAGAAGTACTGAAACATGAATTTAATCATGTCTCAGTAAAAATAAAAATTTTAAACAAGACAGATGACAAAGATTGACAGAGACGAACAAGTTTACTTCTCAGACTTCTAACATTTTGATTATTATTTATTATTAAGAAATGAGGGTTGTGAATCTATGACCATTCAAGTCATACCCAGTGTCAGGCATTTATTGGAAACACCAATGGGCGGTTCGGGCTCAATAAGTTGTTTTCTAGCCCCTTCTTTGGCTAGCTCATCCGCCCTATCGTTTCCCGCGAATCCACTGTGACCAGGGATCCAGAAAAGGGTAACGCGGTTAGTTTCAGCTAGTTTGTTAAGTGCCTCATGACAGTCACCGACCAGCCGTGATGTTGATACGTATCGTTTCAAGGAGAAAATAGCTGCCTTGCTATCCGAAAGAATAAAAATATATTTTTTGTGACAATTTTTCAAGGCTTCAACAACACCATAAAGTATCGCCACAATTTCGGCTTGTAACGCAGTAACAGTGGTCCCTAACTTAAAAGAGTGTCCCACTTGAGAGGTTACATGATAGATTCCTGCACCAACTCCATTCCCGCCTTTTGATCCACCTGTGTACCAGACTTCACAGTCAGCTGGAATATTTGTCAGTCCATTTATCCAATTTTTTCTACTAGGTATATTAATCTTATACTTTTTGTCGAAGAGGTACAAAGGGACAGTTCTGTCCCTAATCATACTTAGGAGGGGGCTTCTCACCAATTTCTTTGGGAGACGCCATCTACCCACCTCCCTGCAGCCCACAGGACCGCTCAACCTCAGGGCAGCCTTAACCGCCGCTGCTTTAATTGTAAGGTGTAAGGGTTCTAACTCCAAGAAGGCACCAAGGGCAGCAGTAGGAGCTGTACGCACCGCCCCCGTTAATCCTCTAAGTACCATCCCCCTTATCCTTTCCAATTCTGCTTGTGATGTTTTTAATTCAACTCTACTCCACCAGACCACACAGGCATAGGTCAGCCTAGGGAGCAGAATTGCTTCATAGATCCACAATAGTGTATCTGGTTTAAGACCCCAGCTACTAAGGTTGACCAGAAATCCCAGTTTTAACTAGAATTTCGTGTTAAATGTACCCTTACAAGAACTTTACTGGTTAGGTTAACCAGAATTCTAGTTGTTTTAACTAGAATATCGTGTTAAATATACCCTAACTAGAACTTTTTTTCCAGTGTAAACATTTAAGGTGTGGGTAACGTAGCGATGAGATTCACTGAGTGAGAGGGAGGAGTACTCGACAAACTATTAGTAAACGATGGGCCGGCACTAACACTATGATCTACCGCGTTAGCGGCACACGCACACCGTTCTCTGCTGTCTGCAGTCGTGTAGTATTCACTATGGTAGGTGTACCGTAACGATACCCCATTCTTCCTCACTCTGACGATTTGATAGCTTCTGTCTCCGTTTTGCAAGGGAAGACAATGCATCGCTTTTTTTGGCTGCCATAAATAATTGATAAATTTCCTTCCCTTTCTCCCCTGAACTGCATATGACCTTGACAGGTCTCGGGTCAATCTGCACATGCGTGAAAGTACCAATTCTTAATACTCGCAGAATATCAAGAAAAACAGGATTACAAAACTTTAGAAAAAGTTGCGAGACATCATTAAAGGTGTCAATATAGTTGTTCCCACATAGCACAAAAACTTCCAGGAAGTTTTCCGTGGCAACTGCGGGAAGTTACCTTTGGTAACTTCCTGCACTGATAAAAAATATTTATTTGATTCAAATAATTCAAATTATTTGAAAAATATTTAATTAATTCAAATACTTTTTAGTTGGATCAAAAAAAATATGTATTTGATTCAAATAACTTGAATTATTTGAATGACACTTATTTGAACCAAATAAATCGTATTTGATTTAATTAAATAATTATTTGAATTGATGAATAAATGAATTTATTTAATACTAATAATGAGTTACTTGAAACTATTCTTTTATTTATTTCACACTGAGAAAACTGGAGAGTCAAATTCAGAGGTTCAAAAACTGTATGTTTGCTTTGCTTATGAAGAGAGTTAAATAATCCTTCTAAAATAAATTTTGAATTGATAATGGAAATCTACTTGTATATTCTCTCCCATTACATCTGAGGGTTAAAAGTTGCGCAGAAAATGTGTACGATCTGATGCGCGCGAAATTATTTTTGACATTTTATGTATTTAATTTAGGGGTTAGGTTGCCACATTTATTCATTTCGCGCCGGATAAGGAAGGGATTTCTCAAGATGGTTAATTTGTCCCTCTGTTGTAAACTCATTTTCTCTCCAAGAGAAATGGCACGAATATCTGTCAATGGTGTATTTGAATATTGAGATTGTTATCCAATAGCTAACTCTCAAATATTAACGATTTGTCCCTCGAGATGTTTAGTTCAATACTCCAGTTTTCTCAGTGCACTTAAATATTTCGACAAATAAATGTGTTATTTGGATACAGAATATACGACACTGGCATTGATATAGTACACCCAGAGAAATGGTATATTTGTCTCAGTACCAACTAGACTTTTCATTTGTTTCAAATAAATTTTATTTAAAACAAATAAAAAGTCTAGTTGGTTCTGAGACAAATATACGTTTATTTAAGTCAAATAAAATGTATTTGGTTTAAATAATAATTTTCTCTGGGTGTAGATCAGCCCGAGTTCTCACCAAGTCTCAGTGGCGGTGTGGCTTAAATAGGTGCCTAGTAAAAAAAAGTATTCAGAATAGAAAAAAAGTATTGGTGGAGACGTGAAAACGCATTCACCGAACGTCACCACCAATACTTTTTTTCTATTCTGAATACTTTTTTTTTACTTGGTGCGTTTATAGGCTTGCGGTCAGCGTTATGGGCGGGGGGACGTGAGTTCGATGCCACATGCGAGCATTTTAAGCGTTATAATATATATTAATAAATTTAAAAAAAATACTAAATATTAAAAAAAAAATTTGTATTAAATATAGAATGAAATAATTTTCATATTTGATTCAAATAATTATTTATTAGCTTGAAATATTACATTTATTGGATTTGAATAATTCCAATAATTGATTCAAATAATCATTTATTAGTTTGAAATATTCCATTTATTTGATTTAAATAATTTGTATTTGTATTTGTAACTTCCTTTGGAAGTAACCAGGAAGTTTCCAAAAATTATTAAACAAAATTTTTAGTGAAAATATTATTTAAAAAAGTTTTAAAATATTTTAATTATTCAAATTTTGCATTGTTTTAAAATAAAAAAGTTGGTTTAATTAAAGAAAATGCTCTTCACAACTACACCACACATGAGGGTAAGGCGAACTAGAACCACCATAGAGGCCTCAAAAGTCTGCTGCTGGGATAGCGCTTAATTATTATGCGCTCAACCAAATCGACACTTGACTTTACAGGGTTAATTTATATATTTTATATTTCATTATATCACTGAGGAAACTAATTTCTACTTAAGATAAATTCTTTTGAATTAAATTTTACGATATTTGGATAATTCGAACATTTTTCAATTAAATAACAATAATTTTAATTTTTAAATTATGTTGCACAGAAAAAAGGATAGTTCGACAGCTATAAAAATTTCATAAAAAAGCATGTAAATAATTTAGATAAAACAAATTTCTTGATTGAATATTTGTTAAAAATGTGTTAATTTACTTCTATCAATATATTATTACTTAAGCATACTCAAAATAATAGATCAAAATTAATTTTAAAACTTACCTATGAATTGTCGAAAGTCACCATATTTCAATTAAATTTTTTAACGTAGTTTATAAATATTGAAAAATGTATTACTGATTAATAATTAGTCCCAGCAGCAGACTTTTGAGGCCTCTATGGTGGTTCTAGTTCGCCTTACCCTCATGTGGGCCCAGGCAGAAATCAACGACCGGCTTGGTACCGGGCCGGTGGTTTACCGGTACCGGGTCGGTTCCTAAAAGATAACCGGCCCGGCACCGGCCCGGTACTACTACTTGATACCGTTTTTACAACAAAATTTTTTTTATTTAAAATATTTGAAACTTTTTTGGATCATTCTGGAACCTAATTTAATGAATAAAAATACGCTCGGATTTTTTTGATAGATTTATTAAAAAAAGAAATTTTTCAAAATAATGCTGAATTTAAAAAAAAGTTAATAATATTTTTGTGTCTTAAAAAGTCTAAATTTGTAATTTTTTGAAATTTTTTTTACACCATTCGGAAGAAGAAGAAAATCAAATCTCTCGAAATCAAATGTTTTTTAAAATCTATTTTTATATAGTTGGAAAAATTACATTTCATTAAACTCTATTAATTCAGCTTTAAATTGTCCGGGAAAAACACTCAAAAATCCGGGAATTTGTTACTGACGAATTACTAGACACCCTATAATAACTTTGTTCGTTTAAAATAATTTTGGTCAGGTTTTATCTGATTTATTGTTATAAAATTTTGATAATCGAACAAGGTATTATATTAATTTCATTATATTAAGTTTCTGCAAGTTTTTTCTATAAAGCCGGTACTATGCCAGCGGTTTTTCTTCAGCCTTAGTCCCAACGTATAATGACATTAACAAATGTTATTATAATTATTTACTTTGACATTACATTATTCAAACTGTCTTTTAGAAAAGGTCAACAATGATAACCCGGGAAATATCCGCCCCGGTGCTGGTAAACCACAGGCTCGATACCGGGCCGGTACACTGCAAAAACTGATATCTCACAAGTGTCTCACAATGAGTTGTTTTAAGCGTTTCCACCATTGAGATACAAAATCTGTTTTATATTGAGACATTTAATTTCATCTCGTGTCTCATTTTGAAACATTTAAAGTAACTCAATTCGTATAAAACACATAAAACGTTTTCTTACCGTGAGACGGATACTCGAAACACATAACGTGTCTCAAAATGCATTGCTAAATGTGTAAAACACTTGAAACGTCTTAAAATGAGACACCTATCTGTTTCAAATATGTGGACACAAAACATCTACGTGTTTCAAATATGGGGACAAAACGTCTCAAAATGAGACACTTGATTTTGCAGTGTAGTAAAAAAATTATTTTGTTTTACACATTTTTACATATATTAAGCGTTAAACAATATTATTTATTAATTAATTTAATTATAAACACTAAATAGAATGCTAAAACATATGAATTATTATTAAATGTTAACGAAAAATCTCATGACATGAGGAATTGAACTCAGGATAACCTGAGCGGATAAAATGTTAATATTGGTTGACAAAGTTGAAAGTTTACCATTCAAACCAATTTTTAGACTATTGATTGCGCTGTTGATAAAACACTTGATGCTTTCATTAGTCATGGCTAAGGGAGACGAACCATGCTGAGGCAAAGCAGAATCGCTCTGGCTTGACTGAGTCAATGCTGCACATTCAGGGCGGTATGGGGAGGAACAAATTTTGCAAAAAATAGCATCTACCATTTGTTGCTTGCACATAATGTACGTTTTCAAGTGGGATAATTTATCCTTGTCACCCATGCTTTCCCATAAAGTTAGGTTAGGAATAGAAAAGTTCACAAATGCATAAAATAAAATACAAGTCACAATAAAAATTGACAAAATAGTTTTAACGGCACTAGATCCAGGTTAAGACACTTGTACTTTTTCGTGTACAATTTCAGCAGAAGAACTGGTACCATTTTAGCATAAGAAATTGCAACAAGATCTTGTACAAGGTTTTGTACAAAATCTTATACAAGAACCTATACATGTTTATATTTCTCGCTTTTAAGTAAATGTTCAAGTTCAATTTCTTGTGCGGGATCATATAGATGTAAGGGAAGTGCGCCGGTTGTGGGCACCCTTTTGTTTTTGCCTCATAACATTTGTCCATGTGCATATTATTGAAATATATGTGTACGAATTTCAAGCTAGAGGTCTAAGGTGACTGTCAGTAAAGGAATTAAATTAATTCCTTTAAATAAAAAAGTTTTATTAGAAATTTAGTGAAATGGAAATTTTTTGACAAAAAAAATTTTTGTACCCGGTTGTGGGCACCCTTGAAAAATCCGCTAAAAATGAAAAAATATTAAAGGAAACCAACACAAATAAAGAGGAAATGAAAGTTTCTTTATTTTAAGAGACTTCGTCGGCATAAAGAACAAAAATGATTATACGTTTTCACACTATGCTGATCGCTAACAGAAGCATAATGCTAGCATGTGAAGTAGCTGGCCCGCATATCATAACGCACTCCTAATGCACTGAACGACTATATTCATCGCATTTAATGGAGTTTGCGACTGTCAATTTCCTTGGCAGAGAGATTAGATAGATGAGACAGTAGTCCACATCATTGTCCGATGGTAGAGCCTCCTTGACATAAAGGTGCCCACAACCGGGAATGACAGTCATTTTTTAAAAAGACTAACACATTTTGTGATGCAGGATATTGGACGAATGACAGTACAACGCCTGTTATTAGGTGGTATAAATTCTGATTCAGCGCCACAGTGGTTCCAAATACCAAAAATGTGGCTAAAAACCCCCCAAAAAAATGTTTAACTGGGACCTTTTAATACCCTAAATAGTTAGCTTGGTATATCAATAAGTGCATATATACTTGTAATAAGATGTCACTAAGATTTTAAAAGTGAATAAGTCAAAAATCCCACGACATACCACTCTGAAATAATTTTTTCCATACACTAGATACATTCTACTTTACGGTAAAAAAATTTATTTGTCCCCATTTGCCCCATTTTTTTAAAAAGCAAATTTTCTATAGAAATTTACTTTTTTTAGAATATCCCTTTTGATTGATGTAAAGTTAATAGAAATTTTAAAAATAATAATCTTAATAAAAAAAAACTGCTGCCAAGTTATACATTTTTGTTATAATTTTGGTGCTGATTTCATTTGTTTTCGTAAATCTCGTTGTGTTTATTTTGTGAACACTTTGCTTCCTCATAGAGATGTTTTAATAACAGTAAATTTAATACTTCCTCATAAAAAAAATATCCTTCACAATTTCTGTTTTTTAAATATCAATAATTTCTTTATTTCTAATCAAATTAGCTTCAAAAATAGGCCAATCAAAGCGTTTTTTAATGCTCTACAAGTTGGTGACTATAGTTTCAAATTTATTTAATACATTTTTAAACAAAATTTTCAAAAAATTCTAATTTTCGAAAATTTTTGATTTTTAAAAGTTTAATATCTCCGGTGAATGTGGACGAAAAATGTTTATTAAGAGCTCAAAAGATACGTCTAAAAAAACTCTAAATAATTAAAGAAAAACATTTGAGCCGCCGGATAGTATAACCACGCATAAAATTTTGATTGACATTTTAGTTGACCTTTGACACGCACAAATAAACTTAGAATTTTTTTTTATTTTAATTACATTATTTTAAGTTTCTGTAAGACAGAAATTCAAGAAAAAAATTTTTAAATTGTATTTGTGTATTTCATAGGCCAACTAAAATGACCATCAAAATTTTATGCGTGGTTTTACTATCCGGCGGCTCATTTATAGGTGTCCTAACATTTTTTTTAAAGTTATGGGCAAAAAACGTTTTTTTGAAAAATTAAAAATAAAAAAAAATATACAGTTAAACTTTATTTCCGTGTAGTGAAATACGCGTATGCGGAGGTACTGCACGTTAAACCAAATAGGCGATGTCCCTATCTACTTTCTAGTTAAACTTTATTAATCTATCTCAAAGTACTCTCATTTTATGTCCGTAGGTGAGACCTACAATTTAAAAAAAAGTTCAGCCCAAAAGCTTTTTATAATTTTGAGATATTTATGAAATTATTATGTTAACACACACACACAAACACACGGAATGACATTTTTTATAAATGTCATTTTTGAACTCCTAAGGTCAAATAACGTAAAGATATATGAGCGATTCCACGTCAAGTGATCAAGGGGTCTTTTGGTGTAATGTTTATTTCAATAATTTTTTACTCTTAAACAAATAAACATACAAATTTGACAAAGTACATTTTGGAAAGGTTTTTTCATGCTCTTTCGATTGGAAATAAGCATTTTGAAAAAAAAAATTTTTTTGACCCAAAAAAATCAAAATTAAAAATAAATTTCAATTTTTGGGGGAGAAAGGTACGATTTTTTTTTTTTTTTTTTAAACGAAAGCTGAGGTTTTTTCCTAAAAGGACATATAAATGGTAAAGTGGGACTAGAATGTTTAAACATTGAAAAAAAGAGTTTTCTACTCGCCGGAGCGCTCAAAACCCGGTTTTTAGCTCCGTTTTGGAGAAAATTCTTTTTTTCAATATTTAAACATTCTAGTCCCACTTTATCATTTATATGTCCTTTTAGGAAAAAACCTCAGCTTTCGTTTAAAAAAAAAAAAAAAAAAAAAATCGTACCTTTCTCCCCCAAAAATTGAAATTTATTTTTAATTTTGATTTTTTTGGGTCAAAAAATTTTTTTTTTTCAAAATGCTTATTTCCAATCGAAAGAGCATGAAAAAACCTTTCCAAAATGTACTTTGTCAAATTTGTATATTTATTTGTTTAAGAGTAAAAAATTATTGAAATAAGCATTGCACTGAAAAACACAAAAATTTAACCCCCTCCCCCTCGGAAAATAATGGACTGGGTAAAAAAATATTTTCACGAAAAATTACTATCTATGAGTACTACAAAAGCCCCAAGTTTTGCTACGATTGGAGAAAAATTTTTCTCCACCTTGATCACTTGACATGGAATCGCTCATATGTTAAAAAATCAAACATGAAAAGTTTTGGTATTACAATACTTCCTCTATATGAGGAAGCAATTAATTATTGATTATAACTATAAAAACAATAGCAAATTAAATGTTATTAAAGTATAAATACAGAAAATTCTATATGTAAACAAAATAAACACTGAACAGTGGGATTTCTTAAAATTGAATTTTCAAAAATGTCTACAGCTTAAAATTTTTAACCGCTTTAAATGTTGTTTGTTTTTAATTTAAGAAGGACAAATTATTAAGATCACTTGAGGCCGAATTTTGAATGTTTTAAATAATTTTATGTATTTAAAGTTAACAAACTAACACTTATTTAAACATAGGAGGATTAATTTATTACTCCGTTACTACAGATGACCAGAATTTTATTTCAAAATAATCTAATATGATCTCCGGACAAATAATAAAAATAAACAAATTTATTTTAATTGTTATAAATAATATTAGTTAACAAATAATTAACTTTGGTTTCACTCCACAACATTTTTTTCACATGTATATTTTAATATTTGTTCACAGAAATCAATCAAATTCGCTCGAAACTGTACTCGGGAGTTTTTTAGGTCACTGATAATGAATATGATGTTGGATATTAAAAATTCAAAATGGCGGATCCAATAGGACTTACGATGAAATTGTTCTCAGATTTTCTTGATTCTTGGTGCTTACAATTAGCTCAAACTTTTTAAGATTATAGTATCACAGAAATGCGATTAAATTTTAGTAAACTATTTACAGTAAACCATTTCTGGATTATGAAAAATTCAAAATTAAAATTAGCGACTAGAAGAAACACCTAAGTACCAAGTATCAAGAAAATGTGAGAACAATTTCATCGTAAGTCCTATTGGATCCGCCATTTTGAATTTTTAATATCCAACATCAGATTCGTATTTGGCGATCTCGAAAATCCCCACGGAGCAGCAAGTTTCAATCGATTTCATTCATTTAAATTTATTTTGTCCGCCATATTGGATCCGCCATATTGAATTTTATAAACTAACATCATATTCAGTATCAGCGACCACGAAAACCCCCGAGTAACGAGTTTCAAGTAAATACGAGGAATTAAAAAAAATATTCCGCCATATTGAACCCGCCATTTTGAATATTAAAAATCTGATGTCAGATTCGTAATCAGCGACCCGAAAAACCCCTGAGTAAAATGTTTCAAGGAAATCTGAACTCCCATAAAAATCATTCGGAGTTTTTAGGGAAAAGACTCAAAATGAGTCTAAAGGGGTATCATTTTTTCTTTACGATAAAATTACAATCACATTGGAAAAACTAAGAATAATTCATAAAAATATGAATTAAAATAATTGTTTATTATTAATAAACACTTGTCAAAACATTAATGCTTGTAGTCGATTTATAGCATTTATAAGAAATGAAAAAAAAATTCAGGTTAGACACACATGTGAATTGACTGACGAGGTGGGCAACCATGTAACACAAAACATACAAAACCCAAAAAAAGTAACTAGAAAATTGTCATTTTACTCATTTTGAGTCATTTGAAGTTGTCGATTAGGGGAGACTGGGGTAAACCCGCTCACTTTTTTTCAGAACGGTAAAAACCTAGGAAATCATTCTCTAAATCCAAATTAAATTATATAATTTGAAAGCTTATGATTTCTACTAACAAAATAAAAAAGAATTTTTGATTTATCTTTCTTACTTTTACTTAGGGGAAATTTTTAATACACATATACCAAATTTCAAAATCACAATTTTCCAGGGTAAATCCGCTCACCCCTCGGGGTAAACCCGATCACTTGATTTTTGAAAGAATTTAAGGTAATCCCGACAGTTTTATTTTGTATATAATCAATTTCTTCTTATTTCTGTCTTCAGTATGATTTATTAATGATAAATTATGAGTTCTATAATCAATAAATATTGGTTCATTAAATAATAAGTATAAGTTTCATGAATTGCAACTGTGAATTTAAATAATATTTTATTAAGAGAAAATTAAAATGTAGTTACAATTTTGAATGTAACAAGTTACAGATTTTATTATTGATAAAATATAACAAATGAAATTCGAAATTTTAAATTTAAAAATAAACAATAATAAATTTGTTTTTTCAAAATGCTTACTTCCAATCGAAAGAGCATGAAAAAACCTTTCCAAAATGTACTTTGTCAAATTTGTATGTTTAATTGTTTAGGAGTAAAAAATTATTGAAATAAACATTACACCAAAAGACCCCTTGATCACTTGACGTGGAATCGCTCATATATATAGCTATGAAAAAATTAAATAAAAACGAAATAAATGTTTTTGACTCATGCAATAAGAACCTCCCTTTAATAATAGTGAGAAAAGGTTAACACGTGAAAAAAGTGCAAATTTTACTTATTCAGATTTAGAGAGTAGTGTCTCAAAGTGCGGACCGTCTCAACATGCGTACCTCTCCCCTAGTTTTTATTGAAAATAATTTGGTTTTTTTCAAAATTAATTTAGAAAACAACCTTGGACATCACATATACCCTCTTTTCTAGAACTGCTTGAATAGAATATGACATTTCGAAGAATTAAATGTAAACAGTTTGAAATTAAAAATTTCGAAGTTTCTCAATTTTAATTTAAAGTTTTAAATTATTATGATATTATCACTCGGTTGTTTTAAATATTTACTAAATACTGTAATTAAAGTTTTAAAGTTCCGAAAAAAATTTTGTAAGAGTTAAATTTTCCCATAGTTAAAATTAGATGAAAAAAACGAATTTTTTCTTAATTTTTAAATAAAATTTTCGTTATTAATATTCTAACAACAGAAAAAACTAGTTCTCCAAGCAATTATTTCCCATCCTGCAAAAATGATGACTACAGCAAAAAAAGAGAGTTGAAAAAAGTCGACAACAACAAAAAAATGGTATTAATTTATTCTTTGGAATATTAGAAATAATTTATTGATCAACGGCTTCTTGAATGAACTGTTGAATAATTTTTTATTGCAAGAGACAAACATGTAAATGTATAATTAACTTAAATAACATTTGTTAAAGGGAAATTTGAAATAAATGTTTTTTGTGTTTAGTTATGGAATAAGGAAATCCATTGTTTCCCATCTGTACCATCTCTTTATTACCAAAGCTTCACATTACAAATGCTTTTTTATTATCTACTCGAGTTTACTATGTTAAATAATTCATTCAGACTACAGTGTCAATTTTCTAAAGCGACGTCATAAATTGCGTTGCAATGTCTTAAATTTAACTTCGTTTAATTTATCATTTTAGCGACATGTTTTTTTTCATTAATTTCAACTTTCACCAATTTATAACACAAATGGACAATACATTTCTTTTGAACTAAAACCCACCGTTAACATTTATTTCGTTATTTTAAATTTTAATTATTACAAAAATCATTTTTGTATATTTTCCATTTGTTTACAAAATTACAATGCAATTATTTTTCCATTTTATTTACAATAAAATAATTTTACTTCATTATTTTCTATTTAATATAAACACTTTATTATTTATTCATAGTGCAAAATAATTTGTTTTTTATCTATACTAAAAAATTGTTGCAATTTTTCCGCAAATAGAGAAAAGCTTTTTTAAATTAATTATTTTACTTTTATTTATTTGTTTATTAGTAAATTATTTTTCATTAGTTTATTTGTGGAAATCTAGTTTTCATAAAATTGCTTCCTCATATATTATATATATATATATATAGAGGAAGTACTTTAATTTGCAACCATTTACCTACATTTTAAAAATATTTTTTAGTTTTTTCTTAATAATTTTTTATTATTATACTTTCATATTCATTGTGTTTTTATTTTATTACAGTATAAAGGAAATATTAATCAACAACTACAATGGCTATTTTAAACTGTACTTGATTTGAATTTTGAGCTATTAACTATTGTTAACTATTTAATGTTATCTACAATATAACATGTTAAATTTGACATTTTTCCATTACTTCGTAATGGAAAACGTAACATTCTACAATTAATGTTTGTTAACAACATCATAGTTACAGGAAGTATATGTAATATTAAAAATTTAGCTTAAATTATATAAAAAATTGAAGTAAAGATAGTTTTTTCCGTTAAGGTTCACCTTAAGAGGGCCCCCAGGTTTTTTTGCACTAGGCTGCAGGGATATTGGTTACGCTATGTCTTCTTTCTTAAGGTGGTGTTAAAATCGATGCGATTTTCCCATTGAAGCTTAATGCAAAAATCCAATCAACAATGTTACCCCCTTAAGAGCGTTCAATGGTCTCTGAAATTTGTAGGTTATGTGCGACCTATACTTGTCGCCATACAAAAACGGTACTGCCTGGTTTAAATGACGTGAAATTGGTGAACAATCATTTTCAAACGAATTTTTCTCTGCGCCCAAGCACTTTTTGCAAAATCTGAATCCGAACCATAGACACAAATCTTCTTAATTACCTAAATCCGAAATATTTTTTGAACCCATGCAGAAACGCGGTTGCAAAATGGGAAACTCAAAAGTAATGTAATGACAGGCGACAAGACATGTGTTACAGCCATTTGCCATTAGAGGGCAGAAGCATGCAGTGAGTGTAAAGGCTCAGCTGTCAAAATGATTCGCATTACATTACTCTGGCCTTTCCCATTTTGCAACCGCGTTTCTGCATGGATTCAAAAAATTTTTCGGATTTAGGTGATTAAGAAGATTTGTGTCGCTGGTTCGGATTCAGATTTTGCAAAAATTGCTTGTGTGCAGAGAAAAACTCGTTCAACAATGATTGTTTACCAATTTCACGTCATTTAAACCAGTCAGTGCCGTATTTGTCGGGTGATAACTGTGAGTCCCATATTATCGAGAAATTTCAGAGACCATTGAACACCGTTAATGAAATTTTAAATTTGTTATTCAATTGAAAAATGTTCGAATTATCTAAATATCGTAAAATTTAAATCTAAAGAATTTATCTTAAGTAGAAATTAGTTTCCTCAAAGATATAATGAAATATATAATATATAAACTAGCGTCGTTATCCTCGCTCGCTCGGAAGGCATTTTGCTTGTTTATTTCCACTTATATAATATTATTTAATAGTATCTCTATTGATAATGTATATATACACTACCGTCCGAAATTGTGCGTACGCTAACATCTCGAGCTATTAAAAAACACACCCGCACAGAAACAGTGATAACTCGGTTAAAAATGAAGCTAGATGCTTTTTTTAAATTGCATTGGAAAGCTTATTAAATTTCCATTGAAATGCCACTATTTTAAGTTGTATTGCATAAAGAGGAAGCGAGATATCATGTTATGAAGACAAAAAATAATTCTATTATTTTCGGAATTTATTACTCTGACTTTGACTCCTGGC
Source organism: Leptopilina myrica (nomen nudum) (assembly GCA_032872475.1). Taxonomy (NCBI): domain Eukaryota; kingdom Metazoa; phylum Arthropoda; class Insecta; order Hymenoptera; family Figitidae; genus Leptopilina; species Leptopilina myrica (nomen nudum). The sequence goes on along the minus strand of CM065462.1, from coordinate 11,050,581 downwards.
ACACTTTAGCAAAGTTTATGAAAAAAATGTTACTTTTATAGAATATTCCTTGTAACCTAGGCTTTAAATAGAAACCAAGTACAGCAAAAAATATTTACGGGTTCCCGAGATATTACAAAAAGAGTCGGACCGTGCAAAGCAGAATTTTCAATCATCGATTTCTCTAATTCGCCGTTGAGTCAATTACTTGTCTGTGAAAAAAGTGTCGAAAAATTTTATATTTACTTCTATTTATAGATAATATAAAGATTGTAAAATGCGATCTTATGATATTAGCCAATCTGAAATTTTTAATCTTTGTCATCAATTTTAAAGTAACATAACCGCCTGCAAGTAAAAAAATTGTCTTTGGCATAGGCTTTGACGTCTTATTTAAAGCGCCTATTTAAGGGGGCAAGCTCTGACCTGTAGGTAAAAAACACAGATTAAATTTTGACGTAATGTGATGGTTCACATTAAGGTTTCTTTTAAAACCCGTAGCTCAAAAAATAGGTAAAATTAAACATGTATTTTGACATAATGTAAGGACCTACACAGGGACCACTTTTTGACATATAGGTAAAAAAAATCAAATAAAACATGGATTTTAATGTAATGTGAGGCCGTTATTTATTCTCTTTTTGACCTATAGGTAAAAAAATAGGTCAATTTTGACATAAGTTTTGACGGCCCTAACTATAGGGAGCCCTTAGAAATCCTGACTCTGCGGCGGCGAAATGTTTTTATATAATAACTAACGATTTCCCCCTAATTCTTATATTTATTTTAATTTTTAAATCATGTTCTCTTAATATGAATGCATGGTAATAAGTTAGAGTAAATTATATCAGGCGATACTAAAAGAAAGCACTTAAAAAGAATTTTACTTTACGGACATGATTATGATCTTATGGTGCACTTACAGATACTTCTTTATACCTAAAGGTAAAAAAATTGGTTAAATTTGGCATAGATTTTGCAGTATCATCAAAGGCATTAATACGACCCTTTTTACTTGCAGCTTTAACAATAAATCAAATCTGACATAAATTTTGACATCAATTAAGGGCCATTATATGAACGTTTATGACATGTGGGTAAAAGAATAATGTAAAATTACATGTAGATTTCGACGTAATGTAACAGACGTTTGTGGGCCTCTTTTTACCCGTAGGTCAAAACTGCCCTAAAATTGTCCTGAATTTTGAGGGTAGCAGAAATTATTTAACAATTTTTTACATGTAGGTAAAAATTTCCTAAAATTGACCTAAATTTAGAGGGTAGCGGAAATTGTTTGTCAAATTTTGCCGTCTAGGTCAAAACTGCCCTTAAAATTTACCTAAATATTGATGGTAGCAGAAATTGTTTGTCAAATTTTGACGTTTAGGTCAAACTGTCCTCAAAATTGACCTAAATTTTGAGAGTAGCGAAAATGGTTAAATTTTGACGTCTAAGTCAAAAATGCCCTCAAAATAGACCTAAATTTTGAGGGTAGCGGGAAAGGGAAATGACTGAATCAGCGGCGGCAGTGAAATGATTTTATATTAATACACACAAAAAACCCAGTCTCATTTTTGTTGCATCTCAAAATGAGACTATGTTAAACGCCATAGAACGTGGCGCCACCTAAGAGTCTCATTTTTGTTGCAACTCAAAATGAGTAGCGTATGATACTCATTTTGAGACTAGGTTTTTTCAGTGTAGGGATATATATATATATATATATATATATATATATATATATATATATATATATATATATATATATATATGAGGCATTTTACGTGTAATGTCCTAGGTTAAAATTTCAACTTCTTGAAAAAATTGAATCTCGGGGAATTTGTTGTTCTATCAAGTAGAAATGTGCCTTACTCTCATGTGTGTTGTAGTTGTGAAATTGTATTTCCTGGAAATTTCCAGGAAGTTACCAAGGGTAACTTCCAAAGGTTGCCACGGGAAACTTCCTGGAAGTTTTGTGCTATGTGGGTGACATTTATGCAACTCCAGATCACGGAGAGAAGACTGTATACCAGCGGGCACACTTCTCATTTTGATAATTCTTCAAGTTATCGTTCTGAATAGAAGTTAACACTTTGATGACTTTTAGTACACGTCAAATTTCCACTAAAATGCCTATTCCCATAAGACATACGTGTTAAATTTAAACATTTTTTTCATTATAAACAATGTTATAAGGTCTATTGAAATTTCGGGAGGTTATTCATATTCATATTCTCTGTTGATTTTTAAAATTTAGTGAAAATCCTTTCATTTATAATTTACGGTCGACCCTCCTTAAAGAAGAGATTAAGGACACGCTTTTCAAATTGGATTATAATCCTTTGAATGAACTTTTAAATGACGTCACTGCTGATAATATATACAAAACGAGTTACACCAGCGAGCCTTATATTGCTGGGCGATAAATAACAAAAAGAAAAAAAGTTTGTTTACTCTTAAGACACGTGCCTAACAACTACAACTCCATTACAACTCTCTCATCGACATTCCACATTTAGCAGCAAAAAATTCCGTTTGTCGCTGTTTTCTTAAATCATTAAACAAAAAAATTAAGTATTACATTTTTCACTCCAAATGTTCAAGTCCCAATGACTTGTGAGTATTTTTAAGTAATTTTAGTTCAAAAAGTTCAACTTCAAAAAATTTCAATTCTTAATAATTTTTTATAATTTTTAAAAGTTCATCTTCAACAATTATTGCATTTAATAATTTTAAATTCATAAAATTGCAGTATCAATATAAATTCAATTTAAAATAAATTTAAAAGAACAAACTTTTACGTAGAAAAGTTTCATTTGTAATAATTTAATTTTTAAAAAAATTTACATTAAAAAATGTCAACTGAAAAGCAGTTTATTTCCAAAAAGTTTAAATCATATAAATTTTAATTGGAATAAGATTAAGTAAAAAAAAATTTAAACTAGAAGAAATTTACCTCATAAAAATTTTAACTAACAAAAATTTTTACACTTTGTAATTTTAACTCTAAATAGTGTAACTCCCAATAATTTAAACTCCTACTTAGTTTAACACAAAAAAATTTTACACCAAAAATGTAAGTTCCGATTATTTCAACTTGAAAATATTGAACTCATGGACTTACTTGACAACAAATTACAATTTCACATCCGTCTTTCTTGTATTATCAATAAAATTTTCCTAATTATTTTAATTTTAAAAAAATTCCACTTTTTGCAATTTTTGAAAAAAAGTTGCTAAAGAAAGAGATAATGAGAAAGATTCACCTTGGGTGCAATAAACGGAGATCAGAGTAAAACTTATAAATAAATGCGAAACATATAGATATAAACACACATAATGAATCGTCATCAGTGTTCTTTAAAATGAATGGATCAACGATTTCACGAAGGCCATGAACGCCGACCGGATCTTTTTAAAACAGATCCGCATAAAGTCTGCGAGAAAACCGCGCGCTTATATGTCCCAGGGTCAGATTTGACGTCATGTTCGACACGCAATTTAAAACGCATACACTTTTGATATGCTATATTTCCGTGATACCCGCTCACAAATTCACGATGCATCACAAAATCATATCATTAAAAAGAAGCAAAAAAAGAAAAAAAATATTTTCCCAACTATATTTTAACGGCACAATCATGTTTAAATCTCTTTTATACACTACTTCCGGTTTTATCAAATAAAATATGCACAACGCACTCGTGACGCATCATCTCACATTGCAGCCGGAAAAGAGTCCGTAGCAAGGAAATAATTCTATTTTCATGTAATTCTCACAAGCAGTTTGTTAATTTTGTTGGAAACTTTCGCAGACTATGCTTATTCAGAGTGTTAACTACGTACCACAACTTGTTACTTTTTGAAACTGAGAAAAAATGCAGGTAGATTTCTGATTTATCGACTGTAAGATTTGTGTCACTTATTTAATGGTGGGTAAAAAAATAGAAATAAGTAATCGAGGACGTTTTCTAAGTTTATAATCAAATTTTTGTTTGAAAACATACCCCACATAGCATAACAATTTTCAGCAAGTTTGCAGTAAATTTCACAGGCATGCGAAATTTCTCTTTTTTCAGTTTATAAAATGAATGAGGGTGTTTTTTGTATGTTTTTTCGCGCTAAACACGAATTTGTTGTCCAAAATGGTCCATCACGTCAGGATTTTAAGAAATTCTAGGTCAAATATTCCGAAATGAATATTTTGGCTATTTTTGGAATTTTTTTCTGGCAAACAGAAATTTTTTCATTAATTTTCTATATTACCTTCATATAAAATGCACTGTTAGCTTTAAAACCCATTTTTCAAAATTAATTTAGGATGATTTTTAAAAAAGTTATGAGTATTTGAATTCATGAGATTTAACCACGTTAACCCTCAAAATGGCCGATCCAATATGCCCGACGAATTTTGGAAAATTTCTGGGATTTTAATATAACTTGGAAAGTTAGGATTTGAATTTTGTAATACTGACTTCAAATTTGTAATCAGCGACTCCAAAAACCCTAATGTACCAAATTATATTAAAATCCAAGGATTTTTTCAAAATTCTTCCGGCATATTGGATCCCCCATTTTGAATTTTGAAATTCTGACTTCATATTCATAATCAACGATTCTAAAAACCCCAACGTACCAAGTTATATTAAAATCCAAGAAATTTTTCAAAATTCGTCTACCATATTGGATCGGCAATTTTGAGGGTTAACGTGGTTCAATCTCATGAATTCAAATACTCATAACTTTTTTAAAAATCATCTTAAATTAATTTTGAAAAATGGGGTTTAAAGCTAACAGTGCATTCTATATGAAGGTAATATAGAAAATTAATGAAAAAATTTCAGTTTGCCAGAAAAAATCCCAAAAATAGCCATTTTTGGGACATTTGACCAGGAATTTCTCAAAATTCTGACGTCATGGACCATTTTGGGCAACAGATTCGTGTTCAGCGCGAAAAAATATACAAGAATCCCCTCATTCATTTTATAAACGGACCCTCGCAGGCCTGTGTTTTCAATGCCAAATTCGAAAATTTACATTGCAAGTTTGCAGCAAACTTGTGGCAAATAACAAAATGTCCTTTTGGTCGTGAAAAATTTGAAGCACACTTTAAAAAAATCTAAACATTTTTTATACAATTTTTATGTTTTTTATATATGGTGTCTATTTTCTGGGAAGGTGATTGAAATATAGTGCGCAGCTCTAGATATCATAACAGCGCATGCATTTAACTTTTTCTTTGTCACGCAAATTTTCTGCACATTTTCTCCGCAAACTTGCAATGCAAATTTTCTAATTTGGCGATAAAAATTTGCTGCAAACTTGCTGAATATTTAAATATTATAATCACTTATTTGCTTGGAAAAACATCACTCAAAGTTTTTCGGCATTGCAACATAATTGAATTCGAACATAACGTTAAGAATAAAAAACAATTCCAAAAAAACAGGAAAAGATAAAGTAATAAAAGAATAATTTTATTTCCATTTAATTCTCACGAATAGTTTGTTGGAAATTTTCGCAAATTTTCGTGATTTGGAGTGTTAAGTAACACAACCCAGTGGGCAAAAAACCATCATTGTTTTAAAAACGTTCCAAAAACGTTTTTAGAACGTTTCATCACTGCCAAATAACATCCCAAAGACGTTATATGTTTCAAAAACGTTTTAAAAGCAATGGAACGTTTTTGGAACATTATTTGGCAGACATGAAGCGTTCTAAACACGTTTTTGGAACGTTTTTAAAACAATTATGGTTTTTTGCCAATATTGCTACAAGCTTACGTGCTGTCTAGGACTATAATTATTTTACTTTGATATTAATAAAAAAATATGAGGAACACATGAAAACATATATGACACACATGAATTAGTGAAACATAAACAAATAATATAGATTATGTTTTGTGCTTCTCATAGTCAACAATTTAAAAAGGTTTAAAAAAAATTAAATTATTCAAATTTTGCGTTGTTTTAAAATAAAAAAGTGGGTTTAATTTTAAAAAAATTATTTTCACAACTACAGCACACATGAGGGTAAGACGGACTCGAACCACAATAGGCCTCAAAAGTGTGCTGCTGGGATAGCGCTTAATTATGCGCTCAACCAAATCGACACTTGACTTTACAGGGTTTATTTATATATTATATATTTCATTATATCTTTGAGGATTTTTGGAAACTTCCTGGTAACTTCCAGGAAGTTTCTATGGGAAAGTTTCAGAAAGTTACCAGGAAGTTTCTAACCTGCGGAAATTATTGTATTTCCTGGAAATTTCCAGGAAGTTACCAGAATAACTTCCGAAGGTTGCCACGGAAAACTTCCTGGAAGCTTCCTGGAAGTTTTTGTGCTATATGGGATGACCTTAAGATTAAAAGAATTTCGTAAAAATTGGAAAAGAGCACGTTTCAAAAGAATAAATCTTTTTTCATTTAATTTTCACGAACAGTTTTTACTTTTTGTTGGAAATTTTCGCAGACTTTGGTAATTTGAGATTCTGAACTACATATATGTCAGTAATCGTTAGGTTTAAATTAAGAAATAATTTAGGAAAATTTCTGCTTTTTTGACTGTAGGATTTTTGACATTTATTTAATGGTCAGTAAAGAGAATAAAACTAAATCTGCTCGAGAGCATGATTTTCGTAAGAAAACAAACATAACCTCTAAAAGTGTTTTTTTATTGAATAAATTTAAATAATAAATAAATAATTTCTGTAATTCTATATCGAAGACAAAAACAAATTATAAGCAGAAGCCGAAAAAATTATAATTAACCTTAAGAAATAAAAATTCTGCACATTTTTAATATAGAAAAATATTGTATGTACAACTTGAGTAAGAGAAAAAAAATCTCGATTTACGTAAATGCTGATCAACATTCCTTTATCATTTCTATTGAAATTTCAAAGAACTTGAGATATAAAAAATTTGAATAATTCCTGACTAAATATATATATATATATGCAAATTTTTTTAATATATAGTAAAATATTCTGATTTCAGAAAATAAAAAAATAAAAGGAAAGAAAATTATCAAGAAATTAAAATCATATGATTAATAGGCATCTTGTAGACGAGACGTGTTTAAGATTTACTTGTACAATTTTTAGAATAACTCATTATCGCAGGTGTCAGTGATATGATGTGACAAAAAATAATAATACAATAAGAATAGAAAAAAAATTCACAATGAAATATTTTTCAACTTACGCGTTTGTGTTATATTTAAAGAAAATTTTACATGTACACGTAAAATTTAAAAGAACAAAAGCTGATTAGGAGTTTTTTATTTATTATAATAAAAAATTTATCTTTGAATACTTTTTTAACAATTATAATTAAAACAAAATAATTCAGATAATAATTTAAAAACATTAATATTAAATTAAATTACGCTTCTAGGCAATTTTTAAATATTTTATACTATTTATTTTCGTTAAAGTTAAAATAAACTGACGGGAGTTAAAATTAAGGGATTACACCACTTTGATACGATCAAAATATATTCTTTTTCAACCATTTTTATTGAAGAATAGAAATTTTTAAAGAAAATTAAAATACAGTAAGGTATTATACTACTCTTCCCTAGTAGAAATTTGTTATAGTATCTTTAAGGGCACTGGACAGTACACTGTTAGAAAATTCTGTTGTGATTTTACAGCAAAAGTACAGGAAACAATTATCCAACAAAATAATGCTGTAATTTTACTGTTCTGAAGTACTGTAAATTTACAGCATAATCTGTTAGACTTTTACAGTATAGTGTTGTGAATATGCTGTGGAGTTCTGTAAATTTACAGTATTTATTTCTGTAGATTTACTATTAAATTCTGAGAATTCACAGTGCGATACTGTAAATTTACAACATTTTTTACTGTAAATTTACATTATTATTTGCTGTAAATTTACTATATTATATACTGGAAATTTACAATATTATATACTATCATTTTTCAGTGAATGAATTCTTAATTGCAGACAGAATTTTTTCCAAATTTATTATAAATATTTTTTATTTTAATTGTAAATTTTCCTACCTAGTTAGAAACTTAATTTTTCTGCCGCAATAATTTAAAAACGTTTGGTAACTAATTTTTAATAAGTTTTCATATATTCTTTTTATTTCACAAAAAACATGTTTTATTACACAATTACTTATTTTACAAATAATAACAAACAGTTATAAAAATAACAAAATATAATAATCATGTGTCAGATTAAAAAAGATTAACTATATTCCACATTTATAATTACATTATTTATCCCGAGAACACGAGCAATGGATAAAACTTACACATAAACAGATTAATTAATTAAAAAATTCACTATTGTTCACTATTATGTAAAAATATTTATTTTAAATTAAAAACCACAATTTCGATTTAAAACACTGTTTACACAAGAAAACTTCTACTCGCGGTCTTAGGTTCTTTGCCGAATGCTGAAGAGCAACTGATGCTTAAAGGACCTTTTGACAAAAATTTCTTAGAAATTATGGAAAATTTCCGAAAAATTTCTTTTATTTCTTTTTATCCGAGAAATTTCACAAACCCTCTATCTGAAAATCTATAATAAAAAAACAATAACGGTTTGTAACCATAAAAAATTATTCAATTATAGTTTTAAGACTTAAAATCATATTCTCAAGGTTAAAATGAAGTTAAAACTAGCTGTAATGTAAAAAAACTGCAGCTAAAATCACAAAATAAATATCTGTAAAATTCTTGAAGTTTTATACTGTGATTTCACAAATAATTTACTGTAAATAAGAAGTACAATTTTTTTTGCTGTAAAACCTTTAAATACAATGAATTTTTGCTGTATTTTTAAGGTTTTACTGTAAAAATCACAACATTTTTGTAAATTTACTACATTTATGTGTTTTTACAGCAAAAACTGTGAATTCGCAGTACATTTGTACTGTACAGTTGCTGTAAAATTACAGAAATTTCTAACAGTGTACCACTGGAAAATTTCGAGGCACTTAACAGTTAAACTGGCTAAAAACTATAAAGTGATGTCACGCTAATTTGTTCAAGTTATTGTCCAGTCAAATTTTACAGTTTCTGATCATCAGTCCTGTAGAAAAACTGTACAAAATAATTCACTTGGAAATGTCAAAACTTTATTTATATTGACGTTTCGTATTGAACACGCACAAGTTTGAAAATATAACGTTAAATTATTTTGTCAACAAATTAAATAAATTAAAATTTTACGAAACTATATTTTTACTGTTGGTGTATCTATTGTTACGTATAATAAATTATCTGTAATATTATTTTTTAATAACTACATAATTAAAAAAAATTATGAACATTACTGATTCTTGTACACATGTCTTTTTTTACAGTAAACAACATTCACTTTTTCCTTGAATTAAGCACAACACTGAAATAAATATTATTATTTTATCACACAACAGACTTAAAAGTAAACCCTAATATGAAGAACTAATTCAGTTCAAACGAAAAATATCTAGCGGTATCGGGGAGCGAACTCGGGTCACACTGGGACGAAATACCTAAATGCACGCTTACGCATCACGGCCGTTCTAGTTGATGGACGATTCCGAAAAAAATAATAACCATACTCTACCGGCAGGTAAAGCAGTTCCCTTTTTCATCTTTTCTAGCTCAACTGGCGAATTACTGGACAGCTACTGCATAACACTCTAAAGTTGAACTTATTGATTTTTATTGTATTTCTCATGGTACTGTCTAGGCGTTCCGTGAAATTATGTTTCAAAGTTTGTCGTGGCGTTTGCGCTACCGTCAGTCCAGCAACTGAACAGTGTTATATAGACATTTTCCATAAATACATCAGTGTATACACTGAAAAAAATAATTCGCGGGTATAACTAGAATTATGTCTATTTTTTCCGTAAGGAATTAGTAATAAATTGTTACTGGCTACTGTCATTAATTATAGACAGTTCTGTTATATAGATCGGAGAGCTATACATATGTCAACGTCAATACATCAATGTAAAACATAACCTCACTTTATTGGACCAATTCTAACTTTTTGTATGTAACAGGTTTGTTAAATTAATATTTATACATATAATAAGATTATGTAATCTTGAAAAAAAATTGTCTTCTGAATTTAAAAATTAGTTATTTTAATTAACTCAATTAATTAGAGCGAATTTTAAAAAAGTTTTCAAGTTGTCAACAGTAAAATAAAAGAACAAAATTAAAAATATGAAAACTATAAACTTTAAAACCAAAAGATTTATTTTATAGAAAATATTTCGAAAATGTCAATACACAACTGTTTAGTTACTGAAACCGGCGGTAGCGCTGACGCCACGACAAACTTTGGAAAATAATATCTCGGAACGCCTCGATAGTGCCATGAAAATAACTGTACAGGACTTCTATGCAGTAATAATCAAGTTCAACTTTATATTTTCTTTAACAGTGTTATGCAGTAGCTGTCTAGTAATTCGCCAGTTAAACTAGATTAAACTTCCATGACTAAAACTGTACAGTAACTTGAATAAATCTAGTCATGCCACGACAAATTTCTACTAGGGTTGAACTACAAAAATATTTTTTTTCGAAAATGGCAGTCTGACACACTGAAAAAAGGTTCATTGAATCAAGTAAATGCATTTTCTTGACCTAATTTACTTGAAACAAACCATTATTTTCTTATTGGATTAAATAACTATTTATTTCATCCAACACCCATAGTCTTAAGCCAAGAAAATGGGAAGATGATATGGCGGAGCGTTTTAAAAATGCATTGCCGTGCGGTGGACACTATAACTCGGTATAGATATTTTGAGCTAGACCAAAAAAATAGAAAAGCATTAGTTTCTGCAGCTCATAATCTATCGAAATACGTATCCGTTTTAAAATAAAATGCACTTTTCGCAAAACTGCGTATGAAGGAAAAAGTGCCTAAATTTCGTTAATTAAGGGGTTACGCCACCCTGAACGTATATAAATTATTGAACGGTTTTTTAATAATTTTTTTTAAAGAAAATATTAAAGATAAGACATTTTTATTCTTATATTGTTTCTTAACACATATTGTAAACTATGCGAATACGAAATAGATTTTTTAAAAATTAAAAATGGCGGTGATACACTCATTCCAGAGCAGCAGTACATTTCTTGATGGTGTACATGATTGGCATTTCAGTTTTGATCTAAAACAAGTAAAAAAACATTTTTTCTAGAAAGTGATAAACTTTAAACAAAGTGACGTAGCCGTTTTATAATAAATTTTCTTTACGTAAATGGGAGCACTTTAAAGTTACATTAAATTTTTAAAAAAGCAAAATCTACCTTTAAAGTGCTACCATTTTGTTCATAATTTATCAATTTTTAGAAAAAATGTTTTTTTACTTGTTTCAGATCAAAACTGAAATGCCAATCATGTACACCATCAAGAAATATACTGCACCACTGGAATGAGTGTATTTCCGCCATTTTTAATATAACAAAAATTATATCGTATTTACAAAGCTTACACAGTAAAAACAAAGTCTTAAATTTAATGGTGGCTAGTTTTAATTTTTAACTTATCTTAAGCAAACAACTTTATTTAATCATAAAAACTAACTGAAAATTAAAGTTAGTTGTACTCTTACTAAAATAAAACTCATTTTGTAACTTATTTGTAGTACACCGGACTTAATTTCAGATCCAATGGTATTAATAAAAAGTTAGATGAAATTAACTTCTAATAAGGTACGCCTACAGCTGACTGTAAGTCTGGCGAGGCTGAAACAGTTGATTGTGACTTCACAAGGGACGCATTTTGCAAACGTGAAGAGTCTATAGCGCGTCGCGTCGCCGGTTTACTTTTGACTGGTGTTTTATTAACAATATGTCGACGTCCGCATGAAAAGGGCCCATTATGGCACTACCCAGGCGGAAAAGTCGGACGAATGCCGGATCATCCAACCGTCAAGGATCCGCGCCGATTGATTTGGAGAGTTAATGCCGATTCGGGTGTTAATGTCTCCTGGCGCGGTACAAAGACGGATCCGACCGCCGGATCAAAATTTATACTGTGTTATAATGGCTATGCGTCCGGCTCGGTACAGATTTCATGCCGCCGAACAACCGGCGTTGTACTGGCATTCGTCCGTCTGACAACCCGAGCGGTACAGACATTCTACCGACTGCGGACTAATATCAATTATGTTCTTATTATTAAGATTTCAATTAAGAATAATATGCTAAGAATATGGCTATCGTCATTGTTTTTCTAAAACAATTTAATGTTTTCTAAAATAATTTTTTTTTAATTAACACATTATTCAGAATTTTCAGAAATAGATTTTTTACAATGCAAAAATTTAGCTATAGTCTTATTGTTTCAATAAAAATTAATAAAATAATAATTATAGTAATAAAATTTTTTAATCTATTATGTTGTAAAAAATTTTTGTAGGAGAATTGTTTAAAGTTTAAATATTAAAAAAAGAATTAACAATACAAGAGAATATAAAATTTAATTTTAAAAATTAATGAATTTGAAAAATAGGTTTTAATTATATTTTTATTTATTAATTAACAAATAAATTAAAGAATTAAATTTTTTTGTTATAATCAAATTTTTTAAATATTTATAAATAAAGTATACAGATAATTATTTATAAATATAAAAAAATGAATAATAAAAATTAAAAATAAATATAATAATTTAATAATAGAATAATTAAAAAAAAAAAAAAATTTTTAAATATTGTTTTAAAACACTAGATTTATTTACATAATATTCATAAAATGCTAAAATATTCCAAAGTATTTGTAAAATTATTATTTATTGTTTGCTTCGTAGCGGTATTACATATCGACATTATTATGCTCAAATCCGCATGCGAGCGAATAGCGTAGTGGTTAGCGTGTTAGACTTCGGTGCTTCGATTAGAAATAGCTTGGGCTTCGTATCCCACTTGCAAGCGTTTAGAATTTTAATGTGTAAAAGAAATGTAGAATGTGTTAAAAATGCTGGAAATGATCTATAAATAAATATTAATTAACATGCACCATGCATAGTTAATTAAATCTTTTTTTATTTTATTTTTCACTAGAAAATATAATTTAGTTGCTAGAGCGGACGAATGTCGGTACAACGCCTGTTGTTCGGCGGCATCAAATTTGTACCGAGCCGGACGCGCAGCCACTACAACACATTGTCATGTTCCAGTAGAAAGCCTGCACCGATCCGGTTGTCTCGCGGACGAATGTCAGTACAGTCTTACCGACGTCTGTACAGGCGCGGTACGATGCCAGTGGTAAATTTCCGCCTGGGTATTGGACTTATCGATATGGGCGAATTCCTTGCAAAATTACGAAAATTTTGAGTGATCATACAACTTTTTTGGTCAAAAATTCGATGAGTTACAGAATTTCAAAGTTTATAGTGACAAATACCTCATTTCGAGAAAAACTGAATTAAAGATTGTGATACCTATTACTTGTGATATCTCTGGTTCTTCTGGGAAGTTATTCAGATAATAACTGTTCTCAGTCCAGGGCACCTTAAAGATGAAAAATCAATAGGTTTCAAATTTTTAAAACCACCCCCCCCCCCTTTCTGTTTGAGAATACGAAAAACCGACAAAATGGGCCCTTTTCTAAAAAAGACGATTTTCTTATTAATAAACCATTTTTTTACAAGGTTTATGATTAGGAACAATTTTATTGTGTCATTTGAAGGTATAAAGAATAGAATAAATTAAACTTATTAAAAAATTGTTAACAGGTTTTATTATGAAATTTTGACGAAATATCGACATTTTTTACATCTACGACTACGTAATCAATGACTCTAACATTAATATCTCTGGTTCTTCTCGGAACTTTTTTTAGTGTGTTCCGTTTACATCTTGAACAAAGACAAATTTCGGGCTTAAAGGAAGACTTTGTTTTTACAGTGTACATTATGTATTAAAAAACAATAAAAATGTCTTATCTTAAATATTTTCTTTAAAAAAATTATTAAAAAACCGTCCAATTTATATGCGTTCAGGGTGGCGTAACCCCTTAAAGTTGTCTAGAATATTCCGTTCCAGTTCTCGAAATAATCGCAATATAAAAAAGTTAAAAAAAACTTTGAAATTTTCGATTTTAAAATTTACAGCAATTTTTTTGTAATCTTGCAGCAACCTGGGTTATAGGTTAAACAATAAATAAATTAATTTTTTTGTTTTTGGATATTGAATAGCAGTGTTTATGCTTTAATTTTGCCCTATGCAGACAGTTTTACTGTTTCGGTTTATGATTTAACATTCATTCAAAAAATGTCAAAAATGCGTATTTTGCGAATTGAAACGTAAGTTGCTTAAAAACTGGAGCCAATCCAATATTTTCAATGTCAGATTCGTATTCTAAGGACAAAATCCTGTAAGAATCGGCTGTAACATTTTAGTCAACATGCAGTTGATGAAATTTTGGCGGCCTGTGTTATCATTAATTATATCAGCTAATTACTAGTTCTTCATAAGTTTCCTCATCAATTTCCTTAACCATGATTATCTCTTTGTCCCTTATCATAAGACAGTCATAATGACGTCAGGCATTTTTTTCGAATTAATAATATTAATCATTTTAATACGTATTACGCTGTATGACAATTTATTAATAATAAAAAAAATAGAAGTAATAGGGTCAGTTGGGATAAATAGAAACAGTTTTGCTAAGTTTCACCAATAACATAAGTTTTATCATTTAAATCGTATCAATTACGGGTTCATTTTGAAAACTTTAATAAAAAATAGGAGACTATTCCTATTAAGTTATTATATATATATATATATATATATAGTTATTATATATTATATAAGTTTCAATTAGGGGAGACCGAGGAGGAAAGTAACAAAATTCAGTTTTTTTATTTTAGCGTTCAAACTATTATATTATATTAATATTATATCATTTTAAGACTATTATTAATTTAAAATATTTTTATTATCAACTTAGAAAAATACAAAAATACTCAAAGTACAAATTATGCATATTTGATACTTTATTTAATAAATATTCAACACATTTTGGTACATTAATTTCTCATCGATATTATCTTCTTATTTATATCACAGATGTATCATTTAATTTTAAAACTGAGCGTATGTGTAATATTAAATTATTAAAATGTGAAACAAAAGTACTAATTCTATATTTTAAGTTAAATTTATAATTAATAATAACGTAAGATACAACACTTAAGAGAACTTGCCAAATTTTTCATGTTTCATATTTTTAGCATATAAAAAATTAAAAATAAAACATTAATTTTTTAAAACATGCATAATATATATTTTGTAAAAGTTTTTACAGTTTAGGGAAAAAGTGCAGCAAACCGAAATTTTGGTATCAAAAATACTAAACAGTGAAATAAATAATTTGAAATTTAGTAAAGTTAGATTAAAATTATTGATATTTGATATTATTATACTAAATTTCATATTATTCCTATCACTGTTTAGTATTTTTGATACCAAAATTTCGCCTTGTCGCATTTTTTCCCTGAATTCAAAAACACTTTTACAAAATTTAATATAATTTTCTTTCCGTGTGAAAATAACTTTATCTAAAGTTTAAAAGCAAAAATTAACAATTATGGCAAGCATAGAATGAAACAAAAGAAGAACACAGAATTAAAACTTGACTGGTTCAATGAACCATTTTTAGGTTATGTTAATAATATGTCAAAACGAAAGTCAATTTACTTATAATTCATTACATTTAACGAACAAAAGACAACTTTTTGAAAAGTTATATTATAAAATATTATATATATTGGGTGTAATTTATAAATTTCTTCCGCTCAAGAGCATATGCCGAGCAATCTCTAAGAATGTGACGAAGCGTTTCTACCGTATATATGTTACAACATTTACAAGTTCTGGAGTTTCTTAAATCGAGCCTCATTCTTTTACATATTACTCAAGGAGCATTATCATTTAAAAATCTGAGTTGTGCAAACAAACTTCTGATTTCATTATTTATTCTAATTTTTAGATATTGTTGCCTTCTTTCACAGATCGGTAAGTAGCGATACACATTTAGTGAGTTACATGAGGCAAGGAGAGACAAGTCCAAGTTATACAATTGTTGGTCATATCTTTTTAAAATTTATTCACGATTACTGCGCAGTGAATCTGCAGATAATTCTTTCCACAGATGCATAGAGTCGGAGTATTGGGTTGATCCAATTACATTTTATTTTATTACTATTTTCTGAGAGTAACGTTAATAGTTTTTTAAAATATTTTTTAGGGTATCTTTCATCTGACATTTCAAGAAGTTTCATTAGCCAATTTAATACTAGTTTAAAAATTGTTTTAGCTAATGGATTAAAATTTTTTTTTTTGCCTAGGGGTTCAAAGTGGCATTCCAAGTAATTTTTAATAAAAAAATGAGTTGTATTTTTTCTAGTTTTTCAGTATATAAGACCCAAATATGTGCATTATGAAGGAAGGAATCCATTGCAAGGCTATCTTTTAATTTTCATATTGTGCCCCATGAGTCGATTTTAATACTTTTAATAACAGACACCGACGAGTTTAGATCTTTTAATGACTTACTGCTTATCGTTTTTGCAGCATTTAAAAAAACTGCAGAGCACGATTTAGGTACGAGGTACCTAAATTAGTTACTTCGATCACCCCATTGTTATAAAGAAAAGGTTTCAATTTCTTTGTGTTATAGTAGCCTCCTTCTTGAAACACCATTATTTTAGTTTTAGATGATCGTACACGGAAAAGTTTTTGGGCGAGCAGACATCTCTCACTCGCCTCCCACAGAAAAGGTTTTCTGCTTTCTCTCTAAAGAGAGCTCTGATGCCCCACAAGAGAGCTCTGACGCTCCACAGTAGGAAAGCAGCAGTCTCTGTGGGTGAAATGAGCTACCAAAATGGGGCTGTCACTCTACCATACGTACTGGTCACGCAGCGCCACCACAACAGGTACAGCGACTCGCCCAAGAACTTTTCCGTGTAAGTTGGTTTAAATAGCACACGGAGAAAAATAAACAATTAATTTATGCAGTCAGTGTAGTACTCCTTTATAGAATAATATGTGACAGGTACACACTATAGTATTAGAAGTTTCATAGCTGAACAGTTTGGGATTCAACACAATTTATCCCATTCATCAGCTTAAACAAGACTGTTTATATAGTCTAAGAGGGAATAAGAGTATAAAAAATTGGAAAGAGAAATTACATTCTCATGTAATTGTTAAAAGAACGCGGCAGTGTACAAAACACAAGTCAATAATAGAAGGGAATATTGAACAAATAGTACTCAGTCCAGTTCTTTCGAAAAATGAACGCCGTGCACATAAAGTAGATACCTACTCGAAAACCACAAGTTATTCTCTCTCTCTCTCTCACACTAATGGTCGTTCACTTATCTTACCGTTTCACTTACTCTTACTACTCTCAACTATTATGCAGTGCAGTTAAGTAAAGTAAAGTATTAAATATTGCTTTGAGAATAATTAATTATACATTTCATTCAAGTTCAATTCACTATTTTGTACACGGAAAAAAAGAATAATTAAATTTACCATGAGGACTGTCAAACTTAAAAAAAGGTTAAGAAAACATTACAGTTATTTATTTATTTATTATTAAATTCTAATAACCATATCAAATTGAAACTAGTTGACAATATTATTTATTCAATATTATGAATATTGTTGACATTCATACTTACATTAATTACATATTAAAATACACTCATGACGTAATTTATTTCAATGGTAAGGGATGTATCTTAAATAGGAAATTTTCCCTATCGATTGTGTAGCCGAGAGGGTTAATGCTTAATGTAAAAGCGTGCGATTTATAATTATGCGTATTTTTAGTTTGTATGGTTAGGTAGGTGTTTCAATCCCGTATGATTGTAAGATTTTCCGATATGTTTAAGTTGTTAATTGTAAGTATGAAGATGTGGGAAGAATAAAACTTGTGAATTAATGAATATGAATATATGAAGAGTGCATTTAACATATTTTTCTTTTTTTTAATGATTGGTTATTGTTTTTTCTATATAAAATTGACGAAGTGAATACAAAGAAACACTCGTTTCGCGTCGGCCATTTATTTCGACAGGTTCCGCGCCTGCGTTCCTTTATTGTGAAAATTTCGAAGTAGAGGACTGAGTTCAGTTTCTCTACTATGCACACTGCAGCGCTCCTTATAATCTTCGCCTGTGTTTCAATGCTCTTTACAGTGACATTTGGAACTAAGGCCCTCTATACACTATACGGCTATACGCAATACCCTAAGATGCTTGATGGAAATGAATTAATGTACTTTTACTGGACTGAGTCCAATTTTTTCAATATTGACTCCCAGTTTTTCAAAGTCTTTTTTTATCAGTGTAGATTGATAATAAAAAATTTTTTAAAATTAAGGTTTTTCTCAAAAAAGTATTAAATTGCAAATAACTCGAAAACTAGAACTAGAAGAATTTTTCAATTATACATATAGGCACCATTCTTACGGCAATTGGTTAAAATTCCCCACCCGTGCATTTTAATCCCCGCCTACTATTATCGGTGTATTGAAACATTTGAGTGATATATCTTGTATGCCGATTATAAATTCCAAATCTTTCATCTCAATTTGATTAAAAATATAATTACCAGTTTTCGCTAGCGTAATCGAATTATACTTATCTTTTGAGACAAATATTGCAATTCCACCGCTGAGTCTTCCTTTTTGTGCTTTTTTTGCTGGACTGCTGGCTACTTCATAAGAATTGGATCCATTGAGATGAAAACTGCAAAGTTCATCCATGCGCCAAGTCTCCACCAACAAAATCACGTCATTAAATTGAATCGAGAATGATAGATCCAACATGTTAGAGAAACCAGGTGCGTCCCAGAAATAAATATTAACTTCTCCGATAGGTAATCCTTCATTGTCGGTCGAGGTTTGGGGTTTTCTCTGAAGGTTCTTCTTTATTTGTTTCTGTTGATAGAAATGGGTTTAAATTACTTTCTTTTATAAGGATTTTGGATTTCTTATTTTCTTTTGAGTGTCTCGTTTCTGTATCATTTGTAGAATAAGTTCTTTTTCTTGGAGTTGTGTTAAGTCTAGTCTGACGAATCTGGTCCTTTTTAGGATCATGAGGTTTATTATTTACATCCATCCTTATCACATTAAGAAACTCCAGAGCTTCGGTTAAGGTTTAGCGTTTTCCATCCGCCTCGATGACTTTACCCTTTATGGATGCGATTTGACCATTTCCTCTCAGTTCACGAAGACAGCTCCTTAGGTTCTTCTGTTACATTTGTTCCTCTTTAGACATATCGTTTGACACGTAGATTTTCATCTCTCTTAGCTCATTTGCCTTACATTGAATATGTCTACATTCCACATGTTTTCAGAAAGTGTTATTGAAACAGGTCTTTTGTTTACAAACTTTCCTAATCTTCTGACGTCAACAATATTTGCTTCTCAAAAAGTTTTAATAATATTCTCAACATTTTTTGAGTTATATTCTTCAGAATCTTTTGGATTGTATATGATGAGATTATTTTTTCTTCCTCTGGAGTGAAGGTTTTGAATAATTGTAATTATTTCGCTTTAACAGTGGAAATCAAATTTATGAAGATGAACCTACATATTAGTGAGAAAAATAAGTAAATGTAAACCATTTTGGGGTTACGTTAACTAAAACTATTTATTTGAATCAAACAAATCTTTTCTCTTAAAATAAACAAATTTTTTAGTTATATAAAATAAAAAATTTTGGTTAAGTGTTATAACAATTTGATTAATAAAAATAAACGTATTGGAAGAAATTATTTGGTTGAATCAAACAAACTTTTGGTTGACTGTATAGCAATGCAATTATTTGGTTAATTCAACCAAAATTTGGTTGTTTCGAGCAAATTTTTTTCTGATTGTAAAATACTTTTACAAAAATTCAATATAAATTATCTTTCTATTATGTACGGAAAATTGATTGAAAACTTTTATTTAAGGAAGAATCCAACAAACAATCAGAACAAAAGTTAGTCCAATGTCATAATTTCGTTTTTCAAAAAAAGTCAAATTAAATAAAAAATTTCTTTCTTTGTACGATTTGCTAAAATAATTTTTAACTTTTACTTAATTAGTATTTTTTGTTGAAATTGTATTTAATTAAAAGTACTTTAATAATTTAAAATGTAATTGCGGATGGAGATTTTAAATTTTCAATATTTCGAGAAAAATCGTGAAAAGAAAAAAAGTTCATTTAGAAGTGAGACGTGAATAATAAAAATTTATTTCATAAAGATTACTAAAATTGATATAAAATTTCTATTTGAAGAGTATTTTTTAGAGGCGAAAATTTATACATTTTTTTGTTTTTATGCTTTTTTTAATAAAGCTTCGAGAATGAAAAAGAGGGGAAATCGTTATTGGGGCAATTTGAGATTTAAAAGCTTTGTGCAAAGCATACTGGCCTTTGAGTCAAAAAGGAAAGTTCAATTATTAGTGGAATATGCGCTTGAAAAACAGTTTCAAGTTAACGAGAGTGAACAAAATTGAATCTTTTTTTTGTTATTATTTTTATGGAGAATATATTGCAATAACGAATAACTTCGAAAAATAATATTCAATTTTTCTGTTATAATAATAGGGGAGCGTGGGGTAATCGAAGCTTTTGAATTTCATTTACTTAAATTGCTGGGCCAATGATGGCGCCGATGGTCAGATTTTCGAAATTTTTAAGACTGGGCCAGCTCTCGGCCCTATAATGGCACATTCACGGCAAATTTGATCAATCTTTAATGGCAAAAGACATTTGCCAGTGATGTGCCGACTATCGGTCCATTAATGGCTCATTATTGGCACATTAATGGCAAAGATTTTGTATCTTTGATGGCAAAATATAATTGCCAGTATTGAGGCGTAGCTTGGCCCAATAACGGCACGTTATTGTCAAAGTTGTTCAATCTTTAATGGCAAAATTCAATTGCCAGTGAAGTAATGATGATCGGCCCATTAAAGGTACATTAATGGCATTTTAATTTGATAAATTTTTTTTTGAGAATTTAATTTTAAGAAACATTCAGTTATTCAATAAATTATTTATTTTGTATTTAAATAATTGAATAAGTTTAAAAAGGATTCAAATTGAAATATTTGAAAATTTGTATTTTCTATATTTTCAACGGGCAATTTTAGAGAATTAATTTTTTTGAAAAAGTTTAATTAAATAGTTATTTAAAAAATAAGTTATTGATGTTTTTAAATAATTTTACAATTAAATTCGTAAATAAATGTAACAGAACATTTTATTCAATAAAATCTTTTCCTTTATTTTCTAAAAATTCAAAAATTTTCAGTTTCATTTTCAATTAAATTTTCTAATTGACAAATAGAATTTATAAACATTTTTTTCCTTTATTCTTAAAAATCTTTGAATTTTTCTTAAAGCAATTGTAATTTAAATTATTATTATTATAAATAGAATTTATAAACATTTTTTTCCTTTATTCTTAAAAATCTTTGAATTTTTCTTAAAGCAATTGTAATTAAGAAGTAGTAATGATGCCAAATTATTTCGTTACGAAAATTAAGAATATTCTACAAAAATATGAGGAAAACTTATTGAATAAATGAATGTTATTTTTAAAATTTAATTCTCATAATTAAATTTTAAGAAACATTTAGTTATTCAATACATTATTTATTTTTGTATTAAAATAATTGAATTCTCGTAAAATTTTCTAATGAAAATTGATTTCAAAATGGAGTCTAGTTAAATTTTTAGAAAAGAATTAAATATTAAAAACATAGCATGAATTTTCATATTAAAATTTTTTAAAGTTCAATTTTATTGCCAATGATGTGACGAAGATCGGCCCATTAAAGGCACATTAGTGGCACTTTAATGGCAAAAATTTTGTATCCTTGAAGGAAAATTATAATTTGCACTATTGGGGCGTAGCTTGGCTCAATAACGGCACAATATTGGCAAAGTTGATAAATCTTTAATGGAAAAATTGAATTACCAGTGATGTGACGAAGATCGGTCTATTAATGGCACGTTAGTGGCACTTTAATGGCAAAAATTTTGTATATTTGATGGCAAATTATAATTGCCAGAATTGGGGCGTAGCTTGGCCCAGAAATGGCACGTTAATGTCTAACATTTTGTATCTATGATGGCAAATTATAATTGCCAATATAGGGACGTAGCTCGGCCCAATAATGGCACAGTATCGGCCAGTGTAGTGTAACTTATCAAAACACTTTTGATTCCTCGATTTCACGTCAGACTAGCCGAATGGTCAGAGTGTTAGGCTGTGGTGCATCAGGTTCAGGTATCGATCCCCGCGAGCGGTAAGAATTTTTCAAATATTTGTAAGTTTGCGTTTAACTTAGAGAAATAAGCCGTATAAATATTATCAATTAATTAGTTAATTAAATAAAAAATTTTTTTTTTATTTTGTCAACACTGGGGAAGTAATGGCAGCCAATATTGGGCCATTAATGTCTGCTGAAATTTGGAAGCCAATAATGGCCCCCACAGCACCGAAACTTTCCTAAAGATTTCCTAAAGATTTATTTGAAATGTTCGATATATTTAATTGCAATATTTATTGAAGGTTGTGTAAAGATTTATATGTCTCGATTAAATAAATGTCTAGCACGAACCTTTCCTGAACATTTCCTGAAAATTTTCGCCTAATTATAATTATAATTATAATTATAATTATGCGAAGATGTAATTGAAATGTTCAGGAAAGGTTCGCGCTAAATATTTATTTAATCGGGACATTTAAATCTTTACACAACTTTCAATAAATATTGCAATTAAATATATCGAACATTTCAAATAAATCTTTAGGAAATCTTTAGGAAAGTTTCGGTGTTGTGGGGGGGGCATTAATGTCTGCCGAGATCTGGCTACCGACGTCCAACCGTGGTTAACACCACAAGAGTCGGCGCAAAGTCGGACCAATATTGTCTGCCAAGTCTCGATGCCAGCTTTGCCAATACTGGGCCAATGTTGGGTTATAGAATAATTATTTAAACACACACATACATACACACATACATCCGGACATTTGTTCCTCTCGACGAATTATATATACTACACTTGAAAATTTGTAAAAATAATTGATTTTAAAAAATTCGGAAATCGACATCACTATAAAGCTTCCTTTATGAGGAAGCAAAATATTCGTAAGAAATATAAAATTAAATGTTTTGAATTTCAAGTAAATGTTCTGCCTCACACTGCACATTAAAACAAAATATAATGTTTCCAAGTTATTGTAAACTATTTAACAATCTATTCTATTGGAAATTACTCTAGAATATGTGCGTAAAAAGATCCCATACTTGCCAATGTAAAATTGTCCCAAATAGTTTTGTAAGTGCTTTAATTTCGATAAATATTCATATTTTTTCATAATGCCTTCATATTTAATAAAATTTTCTTATTAATATAAATAATATCATATATCGTGAATAAAAAGATCAAAAGTACCTATCATAGAAAAGAAGGGGTAACCCATTTGACCAGCCTATCCCATTTTGCCCCACTCTTCCCTACTTGAAATTCAGTTTTTCGAATTCCGATTGAATTAATATTTAAAACTTCAGAAAACGTAAACCTAGAATATAAATAAAAACCTACACATGGGGGAATCGAACCTACGACCTACGGGCTTATAGGCTTTAACTTTCCGTTTTCAAACAATGAAATAAATAAATATTATATCATAACTTATTTAAAAGATTGGCGTGTTAAAATTATTTAAACAAGTTGTTCATTTCATGAATGCAATTTTGACAAGAATTATTAAAAATTTTAATATAGAAAAAAAGTTATTTCAAAAAGTCAAAAAATTAATTTTTTCAAAAATTAAAAAAATGTTGAAAAATTTTTTTTTTATATATTTTTGAAAATCCTTCTGTCTGATTCTTGGTATTCATGACCGTAATACACCTACAAAATTTTATCAAAATCCATCAAGATGTGCAAGAGAAAATTTGTCCACAAGAATCGGTGACATAGGGGAGACCGGGGCGTAATGGCTAACTTTTCACTCTTTGTTGTTTTACTCGGACACTTTTGTCCTAATTGAATGTTTATCTCTCAGAAAAGTTACTCTGGTATCTCAGCTTACTTTTAAGACTACGAACGTCCCGATATGACTCTTGCTTTTTATTCTACAGCAGTTTTTCTGGAGCAATGCAGAGCTCCAAAATACGCCCCTAACCGGGGCGTAATGGATAACTCCCGGGGCGTAATGAATAATGATTGCTAATTATTATCTACAGTTTCCAATTTTATTGTATATTGTAAATTAAGGTTCCTGGGTATTCCGTGAATGCTATTTTTATTCAGCAATACTTCTCCTATCGCTTTTTCAATAATATTCTGTGATATTGGCACTCTTTCAATTTTTTTGTAATTTCTCATTAAAATCGTAGCTTGAAATCTACTGTTTGTAAATTTTAGACCAAAACTTAAAAATTTTGTTAAAAACACCTAAACATACTTAAACTAAGTGACAAGTAACCGCGAAAACAAACCTACACTTCGCTGATATGGTACGTTGCTTTTTATACATAGCGTATTGCATTAGCCAACACGCCCCGGGAAAAAGTAGCCATTACGCCCCGGGGTGTTCCGCAAATATTTGCCTTTTTTTTAACAATACCGGAAGTGTGAATCAAAAATCTCGAATTGTCCCTTAAAAACAAACGTGTCAAGATCGAAACCTCATTTCAGTTTCTTTTTTAAAGCTATTTTTCAAAAAAATAGAACGAAAAAACGAAAATTTTGAAAAGTTACTTTCGTATGTCAAAAATAGTTTTTCTACTATATTTCTTACAATAATGAATAAATATTAATGAAACTTCCGACAAACTTGCAGTATACCAAGTACAATAACTTGTCTATTGTGCAAAATTATTACAATTTACGGTTTTTAAACAAATTACAATTATTCATTACGCCCCTTAGCCATTACGCCCCGGTCTCCCCTACACACACACACACACACATACACACACACATATACATACACATATATCCGGACATTTGTTCCTCTCGACGAATTATATATACTACACTTGAAAATTTGTAAAAATAATTGATTTTAAAAAATTCGGAAATCGACATCACTATAAGGCTTCCTTTATGAGGAAGCAAAAATTAAATAAATACTCTGAAAAATATGTTTGGTTGTGATAGTAAGTGTAAGAATCGAGTTTCTACAATTAAAAGATAAAAATTAAAAAAATTTAAAATTTTGTTTTTCAAAAAATAATAAAGAATTTTTTTTACGTTTTTAATATTCTTTTTTAATTGTATACACCAAAAGGAACAAATCATGTTCTTAAATATTTTTCCTTGGCAACTAATATTGACCCGATGCTTGGCTACCGATCATTGGTAGCAGCGTGATCATCCCAAACAAAAACCAATGGTGGTCCATTGTTGGTTGCCAATAGTTTTGCCAAAAAAATACCATTGGGCAACAAGCATGGCCCATTATTGAATCAATGGTTAATTTTGAAAACTTCTTGGTCTTAGGGGCCCTAGTGCAAAAAAAACCTGGGGGCCCTCTTAAGGTGAACCTTAACGGAAAAAACTATCTTTACTTCAATTTTTTATATAATTTAAGCTAAATTTTTAATATTACATATACTTCCTGTAACTATTTAATGTAGAATATCACCATCAAATTATCACAGCTCTTTGCCTGCTTGCAAGCGGATGGGACAAGGCGCATGCATGAGCGAGTGACGAGAAAAATTTGAATTTTTTATCTCGCTTGCTCTATGTGCGTCCCTTATGCTATCTGCCCGCAGAAAAACAGGCAGTCGAGTTGTGTTTGCGCTTTTACATTGATAAAGTTGTTTGAATTCTTTATTTTATTTTTAGCAAAATTGTAAAATTAAAAAATCAATTTTTCATGTCTATTCTATAAAGACTTTATTTGGCATCGGGGACCCCTGGCAGCCGGGAGCCCCGGTGCACCGCACCGCCAGCACCTATATCGTTACGGCCCTGAAAGTGATACTATCGAATCATTAAAATCTGTACTTTCAAAACAACAACATATGTGACGCGACACGAGAAAATGGACCTATTGTTAAAAAATCCATTTTGAGATTACGATGCTATTCGATAGATTTTTATTGTCTCTTTCACTTAAAAAAATCAGAAGTTAAAAATCTGATTTTTAATAATATATTATTAATATATTTAATATTTAATTATATTTAACATTTAATAATATTATTAAAACTATTTCAGATTTTTAACTTCTTATTTTTTTAAGTGAAAGAGCCATTAAAAATCTATGTAATAGCATCCTAATCTCAAAATGAATTTTTTTAACAATAGGTTCCTTTTCTCGTGTCGCGTCACATACGTTAGACCGCTCCTCATGACACTATTCAATAAATCAAACTCACATGTCATTCATTCAACAGCATTTTTTCTCAATGCATAATTCAAATAATCGGACATTTTACGTTTTCGTAAACTGAATACATACTTGTAATCAGCAACGCCAAAAACCTACGAGTAACAATATTAAAGCGAATCTGTTCGAGTTTCAAGAAAGAGTCCGCTATTCTGAATTGGTGAAATCTGACTTCACTATTGTAATCAGCGAACCCAAAAACCACCGATTAACAAGTTTCAATTGAATTTGAGCAATTTAAAAAAATAAGTCCGCCATATGTCATCCGCTATTTTAAATTTTTTTTTGAATGACCCTAGATTCGTAATCAGCTACTCAAAAAACTGTCTAGATATGATTCTCAAAGTATTTTATATTATTAGTTAGACACAATTATATTTACGCTTTTTTTAAATTTATTTATAGAATTTACTTTATCAACAAAAAATATTCTTTTTCTTTATTATAGAGAGAAATATTCTCTAATACATGTAGTATGCTTTTTGTCATTGAAACAAATGAAGTAGTGCTTGAAAAATACAAAAACGTGGAGAAAAAAGGTTTCACTCAGGAGTGTCACTATGCCTTAAAGGGTTAAAATAAAATATAGAAAAAACTCAAAGTAAAGACTCACCGCTTTAGAAGAGAGGCAGGCATCGTTGAGATAAAGATGATGCGTTTCCCATCGTCTCAAAAATTTACTGGACAAAATTTTACTGACAAGTGTCCGCGTATGATTGAGATAGCAAACTTGAATGTCGCCCTCTTCCAAAGGCTTGAAACGTGGTCCAGCTGGTCCCGGACTTGGACTGGATGATCCACTCGTACTCAAAAAACCAGCACTCTGTCGCTCCAAATTTGGACATGAACGCGCCACTGGTAAACAAGCTGTTGCTTCTAAATTATCCGGTTTCAATAGACATTTACTGTCAATAGTGTCGCTATCATCACGTAAACTTCCCGTATCTGGCTCCTTAACGGGCAATTCATCCATTTGATTGTTAACATCCGTCGATAACTGCGGTGAACTTGTACTCGTTGATTCCTGTCTCATTGCACCGCCATTAACCGATAAAAATCCATAATACGGAATTGACGTTGAATTTAAACCAACCGTTGATGCCGCAGCCGGACTCGATGGCATTGACGAGCCATCTTCTGTTTCCGTTTCCTGATTACAAATATCATAGTCATCAAATTCCTCTTCCTCCTCCTCTTCCTCCTCTAGTTCGAGATCCTTCTCATCCTCCTCGTCCTCTTCCTGATCGCTGAATCCATTAACCAGAGGAATTCCATTGACGGCAAAAATTCCCGCACCGGGAACATTAAGATAATCACGACGATCTAAATCCGGATTACGTGATGATGATGCGCCCGACGATGGTGTTGAATCACTGGCTGGCGATGGCGATGAACTACGTAATTCGCCATTACTTGAATTCGACGAGTCTGACGAACGAATACGTAGGAGAAGCTTTTTACGCCAACGACTTTTTTCTGTTTGATTATTGGAATGTTGTTGATGATAATGATGTTGATTGTTGGTATCGTTGCGATGTGATGTCTTCTCGTAATTCACATCGGGATGTAGGACAAGCTCCTGATGACCGTTGGAGACTTTTATTACATTTATACTGGGCGATGTGATGATGAGAGAATCTGGACCTGGCGAAAGTGGATCATTCTCAAGATAATCAGCTTTAATGCCGGGTAATGTGTCAGTACTACTACCACCGGATATTGATAATTCTTGATCAATATAACGGATTGACGACGAACCGGAACCCTCGCTTGTTGCCTCGGAACCACGACGTTTTGTTTCCGGATGATCGTCCTTGTTTGTCGCTTGGGAATTTGTGTGGGAATTTGTGACAACGCCACGTGGCGTACGGGAAAATGGTCTTTGAAAGCAGAACATTTTAGTAATTTCTTCTTTCTCTTTTTTAAGATTTTGGAATTTTTTGATAATTTTTTTGGAATTTAGTTTGAAAGAATTTTGGTTTGAGAAATAAAGTTCTCGTTTTTTTGGTCCTAGATGATTTTTAGATTCATTTTTTGCGAACTCTTCGGAAGGAGCTGATCATCATTTGGAAGATGCTTTTGTACTTTTTACGGAATTAAATTCTTTTTTTCTTTTATTTTCTACTGCTTATCCCCCTCCTTTCGTTTTTTCTACTTCTTCTTTTTATATTCAACTTTTTGTTTATCTTCTTCTACTTTTTCTTTATCAAATTCTTGTTTCTTCTTCTTCTTATTTATCAACTTCTTGTTTTCCTATCTCGTTATAAATTTCATGTTTACAAGTTTCTTAACTTCTTGTTTCTCTTCTTCTGCTTTTTCTACTTCTTCTTTATCAA
Source organism: Leptopilina myrica (nomen nudum) (assembly GCA_032872475.1). Taxonomy (NCBI): domain Eukaryota; kingdom Metazoa; phylum Arthropoda; class Insecta; order Hymenoptera; family Figitidae; genus Leptopilina; species Leptopilina myrica (nomen nudum). Next base: position 11,021,836 of record CM065462.1, on the reverse strand, counting down.
CTTCTTGTTTCTCCACTTTTTCTTCTTCTTTCTCTTTATCTGGTTTCACCTCCTCTCCAATTCTACCTATTAATTTTCCAGTTTACTTTAAATTATTTTCTTCAGGAATGTTAAAAATTATTTTAATTCCCCCTTTCACCACAAAAAGTAAATTTTAATTTTCTATATTTATTGTATTATTTTGTTTAATAATTTTGAAATATTTAGAAATCGTGAAATATTTTTAATTGGAAAAATTCTTCTAATCTTCAAATATTCATAATTATTAAAATAGAATTTTTGTTCTTGTTAATAATCAGAATATTTTATTAACCATTAAATATTTTTAATTATTGAATTATTTTTAAATGTTCAAGAATTTTCCTCTTTTTTATATAAAATTTTAACAACAGTTAAATTTAAGATTTTGTTCGACTAATTGAAATTATAGAGTTTAAATATATTTTTTCTTTTTAAAGACAAAAATACAAGGTAAAAAAGATTGGAAAATATTTATTGGTTTATTTGTGTCTGACAGTAATTATTACAGGTTTTAATAGTATTTTTTATAAATGTTGTATTTTATAATCATTGGATTTTATGAATATGGAATTTTCTGACCATTTCTTATGCGAGAGAAAATATTGAATAATCAAGGTTAATTATATCGCCAAGGTTACTTTAGGGTCAAAATATTTTATAACCAAAGTATTTTGATCCTCAAGATATTTTATGACTATTGTACTATATCAGCAATTAATTTTACGATCATAGTATTTTTTACTTTATGGCCAATGTATTTTAATTGTACGATAAAGAAATTTTGTATGCAATGAAGAAAAGTACTTTTATTTTTATGACAAAAAGTATTGCTACTTTTTGATAACGCACTTTTTTTGTACCAATTTGTTCATTTTACGACCAAAGTATTTATTTTATGGCCGAAGTATGTATTTATCACGAAGGTATTATTTGCCATTATTTATGGCAAAAGTATTTTTTACTGTATAACCACATATTTTTATTGTAAGATCAATATACTTATTTTTCGACCAAAGAATTTCAATTATAACCAATGTAATTATGTTATAGCCGAGTCATTTATTTAATGATGAAAAATATTTCATTCTTCTCTTATATATATATATATATATATATATATATATATTCGTCTCTTTTTGTTTACGTTTTATATTTTTGTTTTTTTTTTCTAATAATTTCGTAGAATTTTTAAATTTATATTTTTTTTTGTTTTTATTTCTTTTTGTTAAGTCACTATTCACCTTTTATTTATCACTTCGTTTGTTTGTTGTTCCTTATCTTCAAATTCAAAACTATATTTTGCTTTTTATTCTTAAAAATAATTTTAATTTATTTTAAACAATTTTTAAATAAAGACTTTTTCATCTAGTTTCAATATCTTCAAATTTCATTAAAGTTTTATTTCTTTTTCTTTCCGCAGTTAGTTCTTTTACTTTCTTTAATTCTTTCTTCTCCTTCTTCTATAATCTTCTTTTTTCTCTTTCGTTTTTCACACTTTATTTCTCTTATAACTTCTTTTATTGTGTTTTGTTTCTTCTTTCTTTGTTTTTTCGTTCCTTCTTTCACTATAATTATTTTCTTTCTCTCTCTTCTATTTTTTACTTCAGTCTTTTTAGTCTATTTTCTTTTTTAACTTCTCTCTCTTCTTTTTTTTACTGTATTATTTTTTTTCTTTTCCTTTTCTTCTTTGTTTTTACCTTCTTTTTCTTTTCTCCCCTCCTTTTCCTTCTTTTTTCATTATCCAATTTTTCTTTTATGTCCCTCCCTTCTTTATAAAATTTCCTCCAATTCTTCTTCTTGATTAAATATTATATTTCTTCTTATCTACTCAAATAACTAATTCTTTTTTTCAAAGAAAGAAACAAAATATTTTTATCAAATAAAAATTATCTTCGTGAAGCAAAAATAATTTTCGTGATATAAGAAAAATAATTTTCATGATAAAGAAAAGAAAATTATTTCTTTAAAATAGAAAAATCTTTTTGTATAATGAAAGAAAACGAAGAACTAAAGAAGAGAGAGAGAGAGAGAGAGAGAGAGAGAATTGTTCCTGACCAGCACAATATTTCATAGAGACGACACCACACACTAACTTTAAGGGACACTGACTGCTGCTGCTGTTTTTGAGTGGTGTGGAGAAGAGAAGAGAGACAAAAAGAAGCGCGACAGAGGAAAGGGAGAATGAGAGAGATAGAGAGAGAGAGAAAGAGTGAGTCGATGCCACCGGAGTGCGACACTCTCCAAGGCGTGTTTCTGATGGCGTAATAGTCTAATAGTCCACTGGCAGGTGGGGCACGACAAGTAGAAGCTGGTGGGCACGAAATGAAGAGAAAAGGCTGGGGGGAAGAGAGGAGAGGGTGAGCGTCGCGGCGCACGACGTCCGTATACCGATCGATGGCAATACTCTCTCCAGCGTTCAAAAATTTCTCACACGATATCACCCAAAAAAAAACCACGCCGCACCAATATCACAAAAAATTTACAAATATCACCCTCCACGTCCAAAAAGAGAATCACTGATTCGAAACAGGTGAAAATGGTACTTCTTCTTCCTCTTCTTTTCCTTCCTATCCCTTTTTTCCTCCTTTTGTACTTTTACCTCTCTTTTTCGCTCTTTTACTTTCTTTTCTTATTTGCCCTTTTCTTATTCTTTTTCTCCTTGTTTCCTTCTCTTTCTCCCTCACTATTTTTTATTTTTCTCCTTTTCGCACTTTTACACTATTATTTCTCCTTTTCGCTTTATTCTTCTTCTTTTACTTATTTTACTTATATACTTCTTCGCTCTTTACTTCATCTACTTTTTTATACCTCTTCTTTTTCCTCCTTCCTCTATTTTCTTTTCTACTTTTTTTCTATTTCTTCCTCTTCATGCTTTTCTTTATTTTTTAATTCTTCCTCTTTTTCCACTTTTTCTTTTCTTTTTTAATTCTTCCCCTTTTTCCTACTTTTTTTTCTTCTTCCTGTTTCTTTTCTACCTCTTTTTATTCTTTTCTACTTTTTCTATTTTTACTTCTTACTCTTTTTCTTTTTCTAGTTCTTCTTCTTCTCTTTATTTTTCTATTTCTTTTTGTTCCTTATTTTACTTTTTTTTCTTCTTCTCCTTTTTTTTTATTTCCTCCACTTTTTCTCTCTCACTATTTATCTCCTTTTTAAAATAATCTTATTAAAATCCAAACTATATATTACATCTTCCCGTGTGTATTATTTATTTATTTACACGGTCTGTTTATCTCCTGTTTTGTATTTAACGTGAATATTTATATAAAGTTTTACCATAAGCTAAATATTTTCATAAATTAATTGTTCCCTAGGGTCTTTACTCCCCTACAAGAAATTAGTCAAGAATGAAAAAAAAGAAAGATTGATCTAATTTCCGGTGGGTCTAATTTTTCTTCCATCGAAATTGATCTTTAAAATACTGACGAAATTTCTATTTGTTAAATAATCTAAATGAAGAAATAAAGATAATCACTGTTAATTTTGACTATCCTGCTTTGTCAGAGAATTTTATTTTATTCTGATTTTGTCTACTTTATTAATTATTTATTATTTTATGCTTCTATTCATTTTTATATTTACAATTATTTATTTATTATTCTATTAATTTGTTATTTATTGTTGTTTTTGTTTGTTTAATTAAATTAATTTATGTATTTTTCTCTTTCTTTCTTTCCTTATTTTTTATTTTTTATTTACTTGTTTGATTCAATAGAACAATTTTTCATTATTTAATTATTGAGGGAAAAGAAAAAAAGTAAAATTTTGTCATAATTAAATTTGTGATTGACTATAAGGAGAGCCTGATAATCAAGACCAACAGAAAATTATTTCTTCTCTTCTACTAGTTTACTACTTCTGATTATTAATTCTCAACCTCCTGATTACTACTATCAACTCCTAATAAATAATTTTATGTCTCCTTTAAAATTCTTGTCTTTCTGATTTAAAATTTTCTTTTTTTTGAAATAAGATTCTTCACCTTTAAATTAATAATTTTCTTCTTTTTATAATTAGTTTAATTTTTCAATTTAATAACACTCCTGATTATTAATAACTCTCCTGATTAATAATAATACACCTTCTGACATTAATTACTCTCATGATTATTAAAAAGACACCTCCTGATTAATAATTTTTCTCTTCTTGTCAACAATAATACTCTTCACCTTCTGATAATAATTTTTTTCTTCGATAATTATCTCTCTCACCTTTTAATTAATTTTTTTCTTTTCGAAAACAATTTCTCCACTTCCAGATTAATAATTATTTTCTTCTTTTAATTAGTAGTTCTTCACCTCCTGACAATTAACTCTTCACCTAATTAAAATCGAAATTTTTCGCGCCCAAGTGAATTTTTTTAATTCCTTTTTGCCAAATTTGACAAAAATTTTAATTTTCCAAAATATCGAAAAATAATTTTTGAGATTCTTATTTCGTTTTCAAATTTTTGATTTTTTATGAGAGAGCGAGTAAAATGTGATTTGAATAATTAATTATTGTACACTAAATTAATAATAAATTGTTTGTTTATATTTTCTTGCTTTTCGGGAATTAATTGTGTTTTGTAAAATGCGTGTAAGTGAACTTGCCATCGGAATAGCATTGGGTGCACTACTGTCTCGAGGATGATCAAGTACCGTTCACGTATGCGACGATCGCGCAACTGCGGATCATGTAAAACTCGCGCACAGTGATAAACATTTGATAGTTCACCACGCTTGAAACAAGATCGCGCTACAGTTTTGCACCCACGCTCTTCGACTTTTCATTACATATTGTATACATATTTATGTGCGTTTGCACAAGAGACGTGTTGCTATAAACAGTTAATTAAACAATTATTTCCTAAAAAGTCTAAATAAGAAACAAGTATTTTTTAAATTTCGATAATGATAGTAACTGATAATTAATGTTAAAATTTAGGTATTCACGTATTAGAAAAATTTAATTTTGTTATTTTCCTGACTTTTCCTTGATTTCCAGACAAAATGTTTACTTTTTCGCTGACCCTAAGGAATATTCTGAATCACTCTAAGAAGTGATCGATTTCTTTATGGTTTATATAACAACAAAATATTAACTTCTTCAAAATTATTTTCATATTTTCAATTCAATTACTATTTTCCATAATTTTTCTTTATTAAATCAATTATTTTAAATATTTTTTGAAAAAGTTAACCCTCTAAGTGCGGCATGCCAGGACTGTAAATACGGCCCGAGATTGGTCCAGTGATATGGCAGATATTACTGGGCCATCACTGGCATTCAAATCGCCCCATTATTGTGCCAGCATTGGCAGCGATCCTCAATTTCTCTAAATTGCCGACATTCAGCCAAATATACACTGAGAAAAAAATGCTATTAAATCTATAGCACGCATATTCACATACGTTCAAAAGCAGATGTCATTAACTTGATGCGATATGTAGTTAATTTTATAGCATTGCTATTGAATCAAAGAAGTCATTTTTTGATTTAAAAGCAGCGCTATAAAATAAACTACATATCACATCAAGTTAATGACATCTGCTTTTGAACGAATGTGAATATGCGTGCTATAGATTCAATAGCATTTTTTTGTCACAGTAGGCCCAACATTGGCACCGATGCTCAGAATTTCTAATTTGCCGAAAGTGCTCCGAATTTTGGACCAATAATGGCGCATTAATGGCCGAAGTAACGAACCAGTAATGGAAAAAATTGTTGCCAATGATGTGACGAGTGTCGTCTGATTACTGAGCCAATATTGGTACCGATCCTCAATTGTTCCAGATTTTCTATATTTTTTCCGAAAAAATACGGACAGCACAGATCCCCAAACGGTGAAAATTTTTCCGAATAAATAAAAGAAATTATATTCAATGAATTTCGGAAATATTTTTTACTATTTATTCGAAAATTCTACTTAAATCATTTTCGATTGGAAATAAACATTTTGGAAAAAAATATTGACCCAAAAAAATCAAAATTAAAAATAAATTTTAATTTTTGGGGGAGAGAGATACGATTTTTTTAAAAATAAAAACTGAGGTTTTTTAGTAAAAGAACATACATATAAATAAAAAATTGGGACTAGAATGTTTAAACATTGAAAAAAAGAGTTTTCTACTCACAGGAGCACTCTAAACCCGGTTTTTAGCTCCGTTCAGGAGAAAATTCTTTTTTTCAATGTTTAAACATTTTAGTCCCACTTTTTCATATATATGTCTTCTTAGTAAAAAATCTCAGCTTTCGTTTAAAAAAATCGTATCTTTCCCCCCAAAAATTAAAATTTATTTTTAATTTTGATTTTTTTGGGTCAAAAATTTTTTTTTTTCGAAATGCTTATTTCCAATCGACAGTGCATGAAAAAACCTTCCGAAAATGTACTTTGTCAAATTTATATGTTTAACCCCTTAACTGCCGATGGCAAAGATTTTGGCCGTCAAATCTTTGCCATGTCAGTTAAGGGGTTAATTGTTTAAGAGTAAAAAATTATTGAATAAGCATTGTACTGAAAAACACAAAAATTCAACCCCCTCCCCTTCGGAAAATATTGGACTAGTTAAAAAATATTTTGACGAAAAATTACTATCTATTAGTACTACAAAAGCCCCAAGTTTTGCTACGATTGGAGAAAAATTTTTCTCCATCTTGATCACTTGACATGGAATCGCTCATATATGGGACATTCCACATCAACCGGAACAAGACTCTGTTTAAAAATCTATTGCATTGATTTTAATGGTTAAGGGCTTAAAATCTTTGTCTGCATGCCCACAATTAAATACAATGTGGCACTTTTGAAAACTCAACAAGGCGCTTTGAAAATAGCGCATTATGTGAATGAAAAACATAACTTACAAATTTAAATATTTATTTAAAGTAAAAAACAAAGGGCAAGCAGCTTAGGGTGTATTTATACGACTGTCGGTAGAAATTTTGTTTACCGAAAACAGTCAAAATCGCCTTCACACCAAGATGTAAAGGTGTTTCTGTAATAGCTTTAAAATGCATTTGTTTACCTATTCTAATTTAAAGTAACTGCACATTCTGCTTAAAAATTCATTTGAAATCATTAAATACAAAGCAAATTATCGTAAATTTATATGCAGAATATGAAATTACTTCCAATTAGACAAAACAATGTATTTTCAAACTATTGTAGATACACCATTACAGATTCGTGCACAGAGAAAATTGAGTGTTATTTTAACATTGAATTCGATTTTACAAGTGTCTGCATCAAACTTTAGTTCGAAAGTGTTGTTTTAACACCAAAAATAATGTAAATTTTCTATTATAGAAAATTTATTCTTACTAAAATTACCCTACCGAAATTTAACGCATCAAAAACAACACTCAGTTCTCTGTGTGTGTGAAGGCGATTTCGACATTTTTTGGCAAATTTTTTTTCTACTGGCAGTCGTATAAATGTACCCTTAAAGGGGGGTGCTACTAACGACTGCATGTCTGTAAATGAAGAAAAACTATAAAAAGTAAAAATAAGACAAAAATTCAAAATGGCGGATCCAATGTGAAGGAAGAATTTTTAAAAATTCTCTGGATTTAATTGAAAATCGTTACTCGGGGGTTTTTGAGGTCTCTGATTACGGATCCGGTGTCTGTTTTCAAAATTCAAAATGGTGAATCCAATATAGCAAACGAATTTTTAAAAATTCTCCGAAATCGCTTGCAAATCGTTACTCAGGGTTTTTTGGGGTCGTTAATTACGAATACGGTATTTAAGAAGCTCTCTGCGTTAACTGGGTTATCGTTTATCAAAACCTTTAACAATAGTTCTATATATGTGTCCGATTCGCAAAATAAGTGAAGGATTTGGTACTTCTCTAAGAATGGCACAGAAATATAAAATTTTACAAAAATTTAAGAATCATGCGAACCCCGAATCAGATATAAAAAAACTAAAAGTTGATCGTTCTCCATCGCCAAAATTTAATAGAATGGAAAAGAAGGCCCGACATAAATACCCGTGTAGAAAAATCTTCTGGCGCTGGCCTGAGTCAGACCAGACCGTCTATTTTCCAGACTAGTGGCTGACCTGTAACTCTGGCCTGTGGCTGGTCAAAAGTGTAACGCTAGAAACGGTCAGCCGCTGAATAGACAGCCTATTCAGATAGTCTAGCCAGGCTCTAGCCAACCGCAAGATAGATATTTACTGTTTTCTAAATATAATAAAGCAGCCCTCCAACATCGTTTATTAAACGAAACATATGAGAAATTTTTATTTAAATTAAATGTTAATATAATAAAAAAAATAATTTGTATTTACAAACAAGTAATAATCATCAACTTTTAACTTTCAATCAAATTAATGTTTACGACACAGAATAAACGCAAACCTATAACTAAATAAAATTTGACATTGCGGAGAATCGAACCTATGACCTACGGACTTCTAGCCTAACACTCTAACCACTACTCTATCGAAGCTACAAGAAAATAAATTTTAATTTCCGACACCTTTTACACTTACAATTAATAAAGAGTGTTTAACTGTGTAATCAAGAAACTACTGCAAGTTTCGTGTTATGGTACATAAAGAAAAATAACAGAACTTGATTTGAACTCATCATAGTAAATTTACCGTAAATTACCTAATAAATTTCCATAAATTACCTCTAAAATATCCATAAATTACCATAGATTACCGACGTTAAATTTTTTAGTTCTCGTTTTTGTTTTACATAGTTTTATAAATTATCGTCAAAACGTTTATAAATTACCGCGGAAATTTCCATAAATTACCATAAATTACCGACGTTAAATTTCTTAGTTCTCGTTTATCTCTTACATAGTTTTATAAATTATCGTCAAAACGTTTATAAATTACCGCGGAAATTTCCATAAATTACCATAAATTACCGACGTTAAATTTTTTAGTTCTCGTTTATCTCTTACATAGTTTTATAAATTATCGTCAAAACGTTTATAAATTACCGCGAAAATTTCCATAAATTACCATAAATTATCGACGTCAAATTTTTTAGTTCTTCTTTGAGTTTAACATAGTTTTATAAATTATCTCAAAAATTTCTATAAATTACCGAGGAAATTACCATAAATTACCGACGTTAAATTTTTTAGTTCTCGTTTTTGTTTTACATAGTTTCATAAATTACCGTCAAAATGTTTATAAAATACCTCGAAAATTCAAAATTTTTAGGATAATTTTTTGCTTTATGAATTATCCCTAAAATTACTAGAAATTTCCATAAATTACTGCTTAAATTTCAATAAATTGCTAAAAATAAAAATTTTTCATTGTGATTTATGTGGAACATATTTTTAAAATTTATTGCGAAAATTTCTATAAATTACCGCAAAATTGTTATAGTTGTTAACAACAAATTTAATTCATTTTTTAGTAATAATTCTGCGAGGAACCTTCTGGTTCCCTTAGTAAACGTAAATTAAAAATTCAAACGGGATTCTTTTAATAAAAATTTTTTAAATTCTCTTCAAAAACTTTTTTTTGAATGTTTTACAACTTTTTATACCTACACATTGATCTTAAAAAGTCGAAAAATGTTGTGATTTTGGACAATCTTCTCCCGTAGAAAATATTATGTGGAAGAAATATTAAATTTTAGAGACTTGTTGTCTAGTTTTTTAGATAAAGAATTAGATGGCTTTTGATATCTTAAAATCGGCTAGTCTCTTCAGACCAGTACCGCTCTCTGCAGCCTATAGAAGTTGCAAAATAATAAATCATTTTAGTTATCTAGAAATTCTGACTAGAATCAGAACTGGGTCTGGTCAGACCTTGCAAACCAGCATCGCACGCCGCAGCCTAGAAGTTGCAAAAAAAATTTTAGTCCTCTAGAAATTCTGACTAGAATCAGAGCTGAGTTTGGCCAGACCTTCCAGATTAGCATCGCTCGCCGCAGCCTAGAAGTGGCAAACTAAAAAATTTTAGTCGTCTAGAAATTCTGACTAGAATCAGAGCTGGGTCTGGCTAGACAATCCAGAACAGACAAAATAGCTACGGCCTGACTTGTAGCTGAGCAGAACCAGAACTGGGCCAAACCAGATCTTCCAGATTTGCGAGGCTAGACGCTTTCTGGTTTGCGCCAGGCTTGACTCTAGACGTTCCAGAAGATTTTGCTATACGGGTATTAAAAACAAAATTGGATTTTTCTTTGAACCGCCAGAGGACATATAAGTGATTGAAATAACGGAATTTTTAAAAAATATTTATAAACTTCTTAGAAAAATGTAATTGAAATATGATACCCGTGTAGAAATTTATCGTGAAAATGTATGAGAAACTGCCCAGTTGTGCTAGATTCAAACTAGGGACTAGATGGGGAAACTGGACAGGCTTGAACGTGGGATGTAACCCTAGCAACGTCAAGATTTTGCACAGTTCTACTATCTAGTCCTTGTTTAGTAAAATACATCAATCCTAGGCAGTTCCTTGATATTAAAACATGCAGTTTCTACCTACCAGAATAATTGATGTTTGTAAATAATAAGAGAGTATTTTTCAATTCTACTTTTTGGTTTATTTAACGTAAATATTTAAATAAATGTTTCTTAATATAACAATAGATCTTAAAATTTTCTTTAAAACAAAGAATGAACGAAAATCTAATTAACTGTGGTTTAACTTATAATAACTAGTAAATTGACTATAAATTTTTTGGTATTTAATATTTCTTGTTAAATTAACATTTTAAACAAAAAATTAATGAAAATAAAAATTCGTAAAATGGAAAATTTCGATCCAATGAAAGGTAGATAAATAACAACAGATAGTGATATTTCATTTATTTAACAAAACACCAACGTTTCAATGACATGGTTTGTCATCCTCTTCAGGTTAATTAGGAACAATTTTTACACCAATTAAAATTTTTTAAAATTACCACAAATTAGAAAAAATAAAAAAAAAAATATAATGTTTTAATTTTTAATATAAATAAATAAATTACCTAAAAATATAAATGTAAGTTAAATAGTAACATGTCAATAAGTATAAAACTATGTCTTGTCGTTGCGATTAAAATACTGATACTAACAAAATAAGGTGTGAAAATTATAATTCGGAAACAATGCAGAACATCAATGAACTGCGATATAAACAATGTGACGTAGAAAACAAAAGACTGATCACGAGTTCAATTTTCTAATTATAGGAAAATAAATTCGATTCAAGAATTGTATGTCATTTTTCTTGTTAATAGTAAAATTATTACTTTTTATATAGCATTTCAGAAAAACAGCGTTTTTTATAATCAGGTTCACGATCAAGAATAGAAACATTAGACCAATCAAACTCATGACCAGACTTAGATTGATGTGCATTCACTACAGATGTATCAGATTTATTATTTTTGTGTTCATCAATGTGCAATTCATACAATTAAACTTATAAACTACATTTGTTTGTGCCAATTTTTCAGTTTTACCTTTACCTAATTTAATAATTGATTAAAAATTTTTATTGACAATTGGGATTGATAGAATATTGTAAGATTTTAAAATATGTAATAAACTATTGAAGTCAGGATAATTAAATAAAATAAAAACTTTTTGCATTTTATTATATATGAGAGCGCGGGAATTTTTTTTATTGTATTATTGGTATTATGGCACTTGATTGTATTTTTCGGATGTTTATGTATTTATTAATAAAATCAGATGGATAATCATTATCATTTAAAATGTTTTTTACATTCGTTAAGTTGTCCCTGTGAAATGAAGAATGCGAAAGTAAGATTGCTCTATCAACTAGATTGTATACAATATTTATTTTTTGTTGAATACGATGTTAAAAACTCGAATTGATGAACACAAAAATAATAAATCTGATACATCTGTAGTGAATGCACATCAATCTAAGTCTAGTCATGAGTTTGATTGGTCTAATGTTTCTATTCTTGATCGTGAACCTGTTTATAAAAAACGCTGTTTTTCTGAAATGCTACATATAAAAAGTAATAATTTTACTATTAACAAGAAAAATGACTGAGGGTCAGTCCATTATATTTTACCTGAAGCAGTTGCGGCCTATTTTTAAAAAATCTCATAATTTGTAAAAATGATGTTTAATATCCGTAGAATTCATTTTTGAGAATTGTTTTATTTTTTATTAATAGATAAAAATTGATTTTAAAACTTTACTATAAAATGTCAAAAGTCATTACATTTTATTTACACTTTTCTAAAAAGTATATAAATATTTAAAAATGTATTACTATTTAATGTAAAGTGTTTTTAATGTACTTTTATAATATGTGCTAACTTTAATTTTATAATATAGAAATATTAAAAATTTGTAACAATTTTATCTCTCTTTTTAAACTTTACAAAAAATGATAATTTATATTTAAAATTCTACTACAATATCATTAAATAATTATTCAAATTTTATAAATATATACATTACGAATAATCCAAATGTCAAATAAATTTCAATTATAGTCAAAACAAAATGATCTCATTTAAAAATCAAGTCAAGAGTTTACACAAAAAACACCATTACAAAATATAGACATGTATAAATAGATTACAGCAATGACTTAAAACAAAATTAAAATTATTTATTAATTATTTTTGTCAGTTTATCTATACTAAAATATAATCGCCCTTGAACCGACGGATAATATAGACAACTTAATCACGCACACACAATTAAATATGGATACTTAGCGAATTTGTGATCCTTTAGCGATGCTTTTCGCTCCTCTCAGCCAACTCATGCACCTGTATCGTCCTTGGATTCTACTCTTGGCAAATGGAGATTCATGAGCAATTTTCTCCAACAATTTTTCTCCAATGCTCGAATCACAGATATGTAAAGATGCAGTCAGGGTCGAGTGTGGTGATAGAATTCGTCTCACTTATTGATATATATGAAAATCCGCCCACTTATTGTTCGCCACACATAAGTATCCTCGGCAGGATCTTGATAGCGTGGCGCGGATACTATCGTTCGGTTCTAAGGGCGACGAACAATTACCTTTTGATCAACGCTTCTGCGAACCGACGCCAATTTCCCGCTCTTTACCCCGCTTTTCATTCATACGTGGTGATTCATGCCAACCCGAGAATCCTGATAGGTCCCAAATTCATAATATTTTATAATCTCGGCACCAAACCTCTCTCCACACATTCCTGACAGTCGGCAACCCCAGATGCATGATGAATAGAAGGAACAACATCGCTTTATTCTCCCCCTAGTTCTTTATAATGCAATGATACAAAGATACCAAATACACACACATTCATTTACGACGATTAACAATTCATACAGTATTCACGACAAATTTCAAAACTGACATTTCTTCCTCCTTATTAGTTTCTTACTAAACGAGTTATTAGAACATTTAAAAAAAGATTTGCGCAAACAAAGAAATACCAATGGTATTTCGAACATATCGTAACTATAAGGCAAACACGAACTGAAACCGCACACGACTACCACGATAGGCTTTAAGATTTGGTTAGCGGAGCTCGGCAAGCCTTGAAACCAAAGTATTATAGATCTACCAGGAGGTAACGAATGAGAACATGGAAATTAGGCCGTGAGAATGCGATATCATTCTCCAGCCGATTAGATAATCCGCTTTAGACGCTTTTATTAAGGGATTTCCCACTGAAATATCAAAATTCGTGGACGCCCGTAACCCCTGTAACATGGACGAGGTGTTAGAGTATGCACTCCACGCTGAAGAGAGTGAGAACTACCACAAGAGATCGCGCTCCACCTCGTACCATATCAGTAGAGTAGAGGAGAAACCGCGCTCTCCAAGTCCTTATTCAAAACAGCTGGATGAACATGGTTCGACGGGAAAAAGAAGGACAGATTCTGATCGACGATCTACGTCTCATAATTTCCCCTTCCGAGCATAAATTATGTGTTTGATAATCTCGGGAGTGCACGGTACTTTACCGTGTTTGATTTAGCGAGCGGCTTTCACCAGATAGAAACTCACCCTGATGACAGACACAAAACTGCTTTTTCTTCACGAAATGGACATTTTGAATACAAACGAATGCCCATTGAAATAAAAAATGCCCCTCCACCTTTCAGAGACTGCTTAATAGTGTGTTAAATACAATGTTGGACACGGAAGCATTTGTATATCTGGATGACATTATTGTTTATTCACATACCCTCGAAGAACATGATAAAAGGGCCCGCCGACTATTCAATAGACTAAGAGACGCGCATTTAAAACTCCAACCCGACAAATGCGAATTTTTGAAACCCGAGGTAGCATACTTGGGACATATTATTAGTGAAGACGGGTAAAACCGAACCCTAATAAAATAATCGCGATTAAAAATTTTTCTCCACCGAAAACACCAAGAGACTTGATTTTAACGCGACCTTTAAACTAACCTGCGACGCCTCTGAATATGCGATAGGTGCAATTTTGACCTAAGAAAAGGATAATATCGATTTACCTGTCGCATACTATTAGAAAATCCTAAATTCGAACGAACGAAAATATCTGAAGGCAGAAAAGGATTGCCTTGAGATATTGTATGCAATGGAACATTTCAGACCCTATCTTTATGGACGAGATTTTATCCTAGCCTGCGATTTTGAACCAGTTCATTGGATGATTTACATTGATGATCCTGGAGCTCGAATTCAAAGATGGAGAATTTGATTGCAGAATTATCAATATAACAATCCTGTTGATCATTCCAGTGGACCAAAACTCATTCCGAGTCCAATTGGTCAGATTTACCTATGTCTGACCAAGCCATCCTATCTCTCATTTCAACCCCGTCAAAGCAATCAAGTGATGCGAACCCCAGTGTTGAAACTCTAAATGAACAGTCGAAAACCTACCGAGCATTACCTATAAATCGATCCTCTACTAATAAAGAACAAGAAAGTGCTCAAGTAAACCTCAAAGACACAAAACTCAAAAAAGGATATTTCCAAGAACTACAATGCCTACACGGTTATCCGAAAGAACAGGAAGTCTCCAAGAGGGATTAAAATCCAAACTATCAAACCCTGAATTGTCATCAAAAACTGGAACAAAACCTAAGATGTTTGATCCCACTGCATAAAGAAAATCAACGCTAACAGAAAGACACTTGGGACAGCCATCTACAAGTCATGCACTGCAGCCAAAAATTACAATCTTGAAGAGACCTAAAGGACCGGAAAAAGAAGTTAATCAGCCTAAAACGAGTAATCCAACGGTGCAGCAGCGTAAAGTCTATGTCAATCCCAAGAGTGAATCTCGACGACCTGGAAGAACACTAGGTAGTACTGAATCAGTTAGACTTTCGAACGATGAAACCTTTCAACCTACGCAAAAACTTTCGGTAGATCTAGCAAACGAAAGTTGCATTGCCAAACGTCTACGTTCACGAAAGGAAGCAGTTTCTGAAAATCCTAAAACCACAGACTCTTCCTCATCACCAACAATAGAGGAAACTTCAGAAGATGAGTCAGAAAAGGAAACTGAGGAAGAATCAGCAGATTTTGATATCCCCATTTTTCTAGTAAGGTATTTAGTCGTTATACTTGTTAT
Organism: Leptopilina myrica (nomen nudum); assembly: GCA_032872475.1. Classification (NCBI taxonomy): domain Eukaryota; kingdom Metazoa; phylum Arthropoda; class Insecta; order Hymenoptera; family Figitidae; genus Leptopilina; species Leptopilina myrica (nomen nudum). Next base: position 11,006,306 of record CM065462.1, on the reverse strand, counting down.
TCAGAAAGGAGAGGAAGAAATTTCTCCTTCATTATTAGTATTCAATAAGTAATCCTCATGGAGGGATAATTAATAATGCCTATACATAATATGTACACAAGTAAATGCATTAAAAAACGTTTAAAATTACGAGAACGAATTTAGCTGCTGTGAGAGGCGCCCCGACACTGGTGCCGTCGGGACGTGTCCGGCTTAATCTTTTCTTTAAAAAAAGAAACGAATTTTCGTGAGCGAGGCTTACACGATTTTACCGACTACGCAGCCGTTTGGGCCGCCCTACAAATCGACAAACTTCCTTCCTATCATGTAATCAACAATGGTGACCGCATGTGTACCTCACGATGCACAAGTGTTCACCCATGAGCTATGAGAGTTTTGTGTCAGCGCCTGACCGGTGGCGGCTCCCACAGCAGCTGTTAGTTTCTCGTTCCTCCGAATGACTATGTGTATTATTTTAATATTTAAATTTAAGAAAGTGATAATAGTAGTAATATCAATAGTTGATAAATAAAAAAATTTAAACTTATCTATTTTGACTAAAATAAAAAAATAAGGAAGAAGAGAACCAGAATTTGAATAGGCATCTCATTTATAGGATTCATGAGTCAACAATAAATTGCAACGACAAGGGTTGAGAAATGGCTATTGCTTTATTAGCAGAAAAATCCTTAATAACAAAAAAAACATTTTCATAACGCAATCATAAAAATGGCGTTATTTGTCCCTACGTAGGTGAACGTAAAGTGAGTGTTTTTAGTACGTAGTTACGAATATATTGCAAATGACAGTTCTGTTCAAAAAAGAGCTATGTTTGTGCTTGTTCAAGTGTTTTCGTAACGCTCGTGTTGTTGCAATTCCGTCCAGTAGAGGCGTAATTAAGTTTTCGTTCAGTTATCTATGTTTACCGTGACTTACAGCTGCAAATCTTTTCGAGATCGCTCGCTCGTTCGTGTTGATTATTACTATTTTCATTTATTTCGAGATCGCTCGTGTGAAAAATTCTGTTTTTATTCTTTAATGATATTATTTTTATTAATACGTCGAAGCACACGACTAGGTCTCGGGGGGCTTCGCCCCCCGACGCGACCGGTGGATTGAGGTATTATAAAATGCGATTCTTTAAAATGTCGAAAATTATTATTATTCTTTTGAGTTGGTTTTTTGTAGTCAGGGGGCTTCGCACCCCGAACCCCCCATACGATCAGCTAGTAAGTATGTTGACAGTGGTTTTGGGTTCCGAATTTTATGTACGCGTTTCTCAACGTTCTTTTCAGTTATGTATGATTTTCAATGTACTATTCCGTTCACTATAGGAAATTGCAAACTTAACCCTTTAACGACGAGATGTGCTGCTTTTCAATATGAATTTCAAACGCCAACAATTATTAGAAAGAAGCCATAAAATTTTTCAAAAGGCCATATTCTACTAATTTTGGGGTCGCTATTTCTAATTCGGCCGCCATATTGGATCCGCCATTTTGTATTTTTTGAATCAGACTTAAGATTCGTAATCAACGACCCCCAAAACCCCCGAGTAACAAATTTCAAATAGATTTGAACAATTTTGAAAAAGTTTATAATGTTACGTAAAATTAGGAAATTTTTTTGTCCTTCAAGCGCCATTTTCAAAATTCAAAATAAAAAAAAATAAAAATTAGAAATGCATATTTTTCAAGTAAAACTATCGGGAACACGTTTCTGATACGTTTTAATCTATTTAAAAAATGTTATGGCGGAGAAAAAAATTCTTTAAAAAAATTGCTTCAAAAAAACTGGACATTTTTAAGTATTTTGGAAAAAGAAGGGTTTAATATCATTCTTTGAAAATTTTGACCACGCCATTCGAAATAGCCATTTTTGAAAAATTTTATGGCTTCTTTTTACTAACTGTAAGCGTTTGAAATTCATGTTGAAAAGCAGCACATATTGTGCTTCTTCTTCTCCTTCTTTCTCTTAACTTTCCTCCGTTTCCATTTCACCCGAACCTATTTCTGTCTCTTTGTTTTCTCAACTTTGGTCTGTCTCCTCTTCCCAACATTCATCTTTCTCTTCTTCCCAATTTCGCCGTGTCTCTTCTTCTTCCTTGTTCCGCTTTTCCGCAACCAATAAAGGACGAAGTTTCGGAAAGGTGTACCAGGCAGCCTTATTATCCACATCAAATCTATAAAAACAAGGAAATAATTAAGCAACAATTTGCAATTTAAAACAAAATATAAATATATGATTTTCATGTCTACCAATTGCCACCACCCCCTTGTGCAGGGTTGATTTATTCCCAACCAATCATGGCACTGAAGGAATGTAATTTTTAGACCTCTGCGTAGTGGTTGCACCCCTACGTGCCCGGGGATCTCGGGAAGATCCTTCAACAAGCTAAAAAAAATCTCTATTAAAATAACACAATAACAATACGCCAACTACATTGTGATCTAAATATACATACCAAATTTCCGGGACCTTTTTTTGGAATCTCCCCTACCACCATTTCTAGTCCACGTAAATAAGTAATTATCCTCACAAGATTTCGAAAACTTTGCTAAAAAAGGGAGAATACATTTCATGTATACAAGAGGCGTTATGTACACCGAACAAATATATGTTAACTTTACCGGAGCCCAGGAGCCTAGCCTAAGGTATGCCTGGTCCTCCTTGTCCCAAAAATACCCCTTGAACCAAGACTGTGCTGGGTGGAGCTTTTCTCGCCCCTGAGCAAGATCTCTACCATAATCCCAAAACGACTTATCATCTTTTCGATTAAGAGCGGGAGCCCATGTGCCGAAAGTAATGATAAAACTAAAAAAAATTGTAATTACTGTTCGTTAAAATTAATTTTTATTTTGTTTAGCTTTTATCAAATAAAGTTTGATAACGTAGAATTATTTAAAAAAAAATATATATATATAAATATATATAATTTTGTATCATCCAAAATTATTTAATTGTTATTAACTCCACGTTGATAAACACCAAATAATTATATAGAATTAAAAATGCAGTTTTCAGAAAATCTATGCCCTTAAATTAAATGCACTACAAAATTTTTGTAATAAAAAAAATATTTTACTTGAATTACTGAGTGATATTTTGGTTTTTAGTTCGAAATTTAACTTTTTAAATCTACAACCTAAAAAAAAGAGAGAATGTTTCATATTTTTTTTTGTTTTGTAAAAATTTTTCCGATTCTACGTCGACTCTAACTTCAGAAACCCTTGCAATTTAGTAATAAAATATTAATTTCCTTTACAATTTTAGATAAGAATTTAATATTCATTACAGTATAAATTCGTCGAAATAATTGAATTTTGAAAATGTTAGAAAATTAAAATTTATGAAAATCGAATTTAAATGATAAATATAATTTCAAAAAATTAAAGTAACAATATTTTATTAAATAAAATAATATATTTTATATACCAAAGAAAAACAAATCACTTTGAGTCAAAATTAAAAAAAAATAATAAGATATAAAAAAAGAAATAAAAAAAATGAATAGAAATTTGGAAGTTTATGAGTGTTAGGTAAAATAAAATGTGTCTGAAAATTGCAAGATAAACTTTATACATTATAATTTCATATTTTTACAATTCAGTTTAATTAAAATCTATTTTAAAATAAAAACTATTTTAATTTTTAGTAATTCAAAAAAAATTAATAATAATATAATTATTATTATAAATTATAACCCCTTAATTAATTACTTTCAACTGTTTTCGATTAAAAAAAACAAGCACCTGTTAAATATTTTTGTTGTACGTTAAAAATAATTCGCAATTTTAAATAGTTTATAATTTTTGAAGACGAATTATTTTTATTTGTTCACTTGCATATTTTGAAGGTTATTTTTAAAATTTATGTAGACAGAGTTTCATTACTGTGCTAAAGAAAAAAACACTATTTATAATTAGTCACTATTGATAGAACAAATGTCGATAAAATTATTTCCTATTATCTTATTGGCAGTCGTTTTTTATTAACGATTTTAGCTTTAACACAGTTTTCAATGGAAATGTAAAAACTAAAATTCTAAATTTGACTTTTGCTGAGAAAAGTAGCTTTTAGTAAAAATAGACTCAATAAGGGGTAATTGAATTTTATTTCTATGTTATTGAATATCCAGTAACGCATATTGATGTGGACTTCACTTACATGTTATTGAAAGTTCAACTATATTTCTAACAGTGCATAATTTAGGCAACTTAATGAAATTCTTCCTAAATTCAATTGTTTTCACGAGTAATAAAAAAAATTACCCTTTAGAAGACCTGGGGATCTGTTGTATCTCCAGATTCTGCTCCAAAAGAGTCTCTATTCGTCGCCCCTGAAGAAGCTCCACTATGGTCGGGGTTCGCTTATCTATCACCTACTCGCGAAGCTTTTTCTCTCTCGCGTACTTGTCCATCCTCATCTTGACTTTCTCCAATAATTCCACCAATCCCTCAGTCAAATGCACTTCACTATTCACCTTAAAAAGAAAATAAATGGGGGCAAAACAAAATTCTTTCCTGACACACTAACACGCTCGACTGTAGAACCACTGTTGACAAAGATCACGATGTGACTAATCGTTGATACCGGACCGCGACAACGATTACTAATGCACGCACGTACTGAAGAAGCAGAGAACAAAGAACTGGTACCATGCGCTGTATGGAAACCAAATGACCCAAGTACCAGAACTCTGTTTAATTTTGTAATTTCTTATAATAAGGATTTTCTTTTAGTTCTTATTGAACGTTATAGAAATATACATAAATAAATTATTGATTCCCAATGATTAGTTAATTAATTATCTCATAAACTATTTGCAACTACAAATCATACAAAATCTTTTATATCAGGATAACCTAAGGACTAAGTATATTGATATAAACCTCATAATTCAAATTGTTTTCTTGTGTAATTAAATTCTATTTGGTAACCTTTGTCACAAAACAAAAAGAATACATGTCTTCTTCTTGTGACATGGTCATTTAACTTCTTGCTTAAGGATTTTATTCAATAAAAAAGGGAAAATATATATTTTAAGTTTGAAATAGACACGATGATGTAAACAAAATTTGATTGAACAAATACGGAAAGTGTTTAAATTTTAAAAAAAACATTTTTTTACTTGAGTAAAGTATGATGTTCTCTCAATCCTTCTATGAAACAAGTAAATATGCAAATTAGGTAAAGAGAGACAGTCTAATGTTATTTATCTTCGAAAGAGGAAGAAGGCAATAGCGTTAGATTTTCGTAAGGAATACATATTAAAATGCAATTTCTTTAAAATACTATATTTTTAATTTCGTTTAAATAGTAAAAAATTAATTTTGTCTGTTGATTTTTTTATTATATTATTATTTTAAAAAGTTATTCGCTAGAAATAGATGTTAAAATGCAACTGTTATAAAAAAATTAATTTTTTGTTTTCGTTTAAAAATTAAAAAGTTATCTCCACATAGTAAATTGAATTTTTTCCATTTATAGATAGTAAAGTTTTCTTTTTTTTGCAGTTTTTTTTCTATGATAAGAAATTGTCTGTAGGTATATCGGAAATAGAAATTAGAAATGGAAATAGATATTGAAATTGGATACAAGAGAATTGAAAATAAAAAAACAGGCAGAATTGAAAATTATTTTAGTTGGAAATGGACATTTTGAATTAAATTGTACTAAATGCTTCATCTTTCTTTTTTTTAAATAAAAAAGACGTTATTTATTTAAAAGTAATTTTCACTATATTAGTCAACATTAAAAAATATAACCATGGCAAATAAAAAAGAATCAGTTCATTTAAGTGATGTAAATTATGATATAATAGATAATAAAAATGCAATGTTGAATAATGATCATATGCAAGAATTTGAAAAGCTTTTAGAAAGGCAATCAAATTTGTTTTATAATATGCAAAGCACTTTATGTTTACAAGCGCTTGATCTGATAGTTTCATTTGAAAAAAAATAAGAGGTGCCTTCAAATACTTTTTAGTGGTTTTTTCAAATCTAGTCACTGGATTTGCACTTATTATGATGGAACAAGACTTTATATTTAAGACAGTCTAAACAAAGGCTCTTTAAATGAGGATCAAATTAACTATTTAGTTAGATTATATCAATTTAAACCACCAGTAGTATTTTCTCAAATCCAATAATAAAATTAAAAATATATTTCATTGAGATAAAGTAGACGTTTCCTTTAGAAAAATTCAAACAAGTCACATTGAGTTGCAACAACAACATTCGAATAAAAGAAAGAATGAAGTTATAAATAATAAAGTAGTCTCCTATAAAAAAAGTAGTATACAATGTCAAAAATAATATAGAGGATTATTACTGAAGCATACAAATTTTTTTTGTAAAGTTATTAGATGCTTTTAACACCCTGAGAAAAAATTTCTCGATCATTTAAAAACAGAAATTTTATGACGTTCACATTACAAAGAGACTCCCCAGTGGGCAAAAAACCATCATTGTTTTAAAAACGTTCCAAAAACGTTTTTAGAACGTTTCATGACTGCCAAATAACATCCCAAAGACGTTATATGTTTCAAAAACGTTTTAAAAGCAATGGAACGTTTTTGGAACATTATTTGGCAGACATGAAACGTTCTAAACACGTTTTTAGAACGTTTTTAAAACAATGATGGTTTTTTGCCCACTGGGTCATACGACTATTTACCTGAAAACTTTACTAAAATTTTTGTCTTCTCAAATAATAACAATAACAAAAAACATTTGAAGATACTAACTAATATACAAAAATTTTCTCTTTCTTGCAACATGGCTTTTACAGGTACAGCTGTAGGTTTACATGTTCTACTGTACAGTGATACATCTTCAAATATTAAAGTTCAGCCAAAAGAAGCATTTTTTTAATACTGATGTTTTTATTTGGGTTGAAGCACCAATGGCTCCAAAATTTGCCTTACAAGTTATGGATAAGTTATTAAGAGACATAATGAAATCAAATTAAGTTTTTGGTGAAAAAATTATCCTAGGAGAAGATTTTCGACAAATTTTACTGATAAAAGAACGAGGTTTTAGATCAGAAATAATAAATTTATTAATAAAAAATAGTAAATGATGGAAACATTTCCGAAAGTACACATTAATAGAAAATATGAGAGCTTTACTAGAGGAAACAGAATTTGTAAATTTCCTACTTAAAGTTAGTAATGGTGAATTAAATGATATGGATGATAACATCCAAGTACCAGAACATATTATTCAACAAGGCAATATAGATATTGCTGAAGAAATGTATGGTCATTTAATACAACAGAATAAATTTAAGGAGTTGTCGGGTTGTTCAATTTTAGCACCTAGAAACGTTGATGTTGATGATATTAATAAGAGAGTGGTGCGTCTGTTAGACAGTAAAGGTGAAAAATATATAAAAGTATTGATTCTACTGGATATTGTGATAATGGAAAATTAACTGATGTGTTCTTACCAGAATTTTTAAATACTCTCTCTCCACCTTCTTTGCCACCACCAATGCTTATTAGAAATCTTAGTATTAATAAGGGATTGTGTAACGGAACAAGGTTAATTATCTTAGATTTGTCACATAATGTGATTAAATGTCAAATATTAACGGGTGATAAAAGTGGAAATATTGATTTTCTACATCGAGTAACTTTATATTGTGAAAATGTATATCCGTTTACTTGTAAAGAAGACAATTTCTTATATAATTGGCTTTTGCAATGATCATTAAAAGATCTCAAGGACAAACATTAAACAAAATATTTATTGATTTATGAAAAGATGTTTTTAATCATGGTCAGATGTATGTTGCATTATCATGAGTACGATCATTTGATTCCGTAAAAATATATTTAGGAGATAATAGAAGTTACATGTACATAAAAAATTATGTTTATAGTGAAATTTTGGACTTTACTTAACTCAGTTTGTTTTGCTAAAAATTTAATATTTTAGGATTTTATCATGTTTTTATAAAACAGTTTATTACAGTTTCAAAACATTTTATGTATCTGTGAAGTAATTCTTTACACACTGTTATATGGGCAAATCTCTGAAAACTTTAAATTTTGAATTTGAATTAAAAAAAAAAAAAATTTTGTGCACAATTTTGATATTTTTAGTATTACATCTTTGACCAAAATAAATTTAATTTTTAATATTGTACAACCATTATTTGGTTGCCTTCTATTTTTAAATATAAATTTTTGAATAGAAATTAATGTTTGTTTATTTAAATCTGTAACAAGATATACGTAAACATTTTATCTCCTACACTTAAGTAAGTTATTTTTCAGTATCACAAAAACATAATTAAACATTAAAATAAATATAATAAACGTCTTATACAACTAATAAGGACAAAATTACAAAAAAAATTAATAAAATTTTTTACGTATAATATGTAACATGTAACATATAATAGTAACATGATCTTTTGTAATTATTTGATTGGCTAAATTGTTTTGAAAAAATATCGAGAATCTTAATATAACCTTGAAAAAACACTAACCTTTTTTATGAACGTTTAATAAAAAATAAATAAATATTACTTAAGTGTCTTCCGTTGATAAATTTTCTATTCAGCGTTTCCTTTTTCTCGCTTTTAATTTTCTTTTCTTTGTTTTTTTTCATTTTGTCACTTTTTATTATATTTTTGATTACATCGTGATAAATATAATGGAACAAATAAATGCGAAACTTCAGATTGATAAGGAAACGATTGATTTGACCAAGCGACATATTTGACGAGCGACATTTTGAATATTTACCTAAAAAATAATTAAATAAGAATTAGAATAAATATAAACATATACACAGTTTTACATATATATAAAGTAATATGTGCCCTAATTTTAAAGCAAATTAAATAAGAAACTGGATAAATTAAAGATTTCACCAGCGACATATTTTTGGTACTACACCAGTATCAGAAGTATCTAACAATTATTTTGCTTAAAATATAGTTGAAAATAAAAATCACTTACTGTAAGTGAGGCAAATTCGCTCAATCTTTGACTCCTTCTCTTCAATCTTGTCAAGTGAAAAATATATATATTTGTATAATAATTACTTACGTAGTTATACACTATGAGCGAATTTATACCCTAATGTAGGGTAAATTCGCTCAATTATAACTAAAAATAAATCAGATTACAAAAATTTAATGATTATATATAGTTATTTGAAGGTAAATAAGTTCAAACAAAATCTAAAGCCAATGGAATAAATATTTTTTAATGTTGTTTTTTATAATTTTATAAATTAGTACATTTTAATCATAAAAATAAAATTTCCTAATTCTCATGAAAATAATAATAAAAAATTCTTTTCAATTTTGGTTTAGCAACTTCTTTTTCTAGCTCATCTTGTTTTAAAGAATTTAGAAGTTCAATGTACATACTTTTTCCAGAATCAGTCTTCAATTTCTTACTACTACGAGCAGTAAGATTACTTGATGCCTCAGATCGCTGTTTTACAAATACGAGACGAATGTATGAGGTAGAACGGTGGGATTTTTCCTATTTTGATTTTGAACTGCGTTTGGCAACTTTTTAAAAACATGTTCTCTATTAAGTTGGATGATACCGCAAGCCTTGAATTTAGACAGAATGTTTTCTTTATTTTGTCGCTAACTTGTTTAACTGCTTTTTGTTTACATAGATAAATTACTTTTTGAAAAATGTGACTAGGTAAATTATCACCTATCATAGCTTTCATACCTGGAAGCTTCTTAAAAAAGGTAAACAAGTAGTAAGAAACCAGTCTTCAAAAATTTTCATGTCGAACCAGCCCGATTCGATCGTATAGTGCACCGCTAATTCCTTCTTCAACCCATGCAGGATAAAGATTTTTTGTCCTACATGCGCGATAAACTCGACTTTCCGTGCATGTATAGCGGGCGGAAAGTAAGCTTTACCGCCCGACTACCAACAGCGGGCGGAAAAACTACTTTTCCGCCCGCCTACCAACAGCGGGCGGAAAAATCACTTTTCCGCCCGCCTCCATGGCCTTAGCGGGCGGAAAAACGACTTTTCCGCCCGCTGCTTTAAAAGTACTAAATAAATACTACTAATTATTATATTATCACTTTCTATTACTCCAAATTAAAACGGAGTGAACGATTATTAACTAAATAACTAATTTAGTTACTAACGAACTTACTAATTAATTTTATCTGTATTTCAGAAGATGTCAAGTTTTTAAGTAAAATTTTATTGTTAAATTTGTCAAAAATATTCGGATTCGCCTTAGGCTTAATAAAAATAATTCAAACAAATTTAATAATTAGTGCATATTCATTTTTGAATTTACGGATGCGTCTTGTTTATCGCGCAATTGGACAAAAAATATCGTGTGCAACTCGGGCGGAAATGTCAATTCTGACCTCGTACGATTGCCGCCCTCGCTTCGCTCGTGCGGCAATTTTCGAACTCGGTCAGGAATTGACAACTTTCCGCCCTTGCCACACAATATACTATTTCGCTTTATAGACGGTATAAGGAGGAAGCAATATACCATCTCCAGTCGCAGCAAACATCACACTTGTAGACGTTTTGGAAGAATCAATTATACGTTCTGGATGCTTTATACCTCTTTTCACAATTACTCGTATACTTTCAGGGACAACAGTAAAATTGCTTTCATCGTAATTTATAATATTTGATGGAGGAATGCCATTTAAGGAAATTTTCAAATTATCAAAATATTTATTTATAATAATATCATCAATTCTAGCTCTACATTTCTTTATGTTTTCACTTAGGCACAAGGATAATCTGGTGTGACGTTTCAAAAATAAATGAACCCAATCTCGACCTGGTTTTGACGAATTGTTATTTTTGCGAAAAGTTATTTTTACGAATTGTCATTTTTGCGAATTGTCATTTATGCGAATTGACATTTTTACGAATTGTCAATTTTCCGAAAAGTCATTTTTGCGAAAATTCCTATAGTGAATCTATATATATACATACAAGTTTACAATAGGAATTTTCGCAAAAATGACTTTTCGAAATATTGACAATTCGTAAAAATGTCGATTCGCAAAAATGACTTTTCGGAAAATTGACAATTCGTAAAAATGGCCATTCGCAAAAATGACAATTCGCAAAAATGACAATTCGTAAAAATGACTTTTCGCAAAAATGACAATTCGTAAAAATGGCGATTTGCAAAAGTGACAATTCGCAAAAATGACATTTCTAAAAAATAACAATTCGCAAAAATGACAATTCGTAAAAATGACTTTTCGCAAAAATGACAATTCGTAAAAATGTCGATTCGTAAAAATGGCGATTCGCAAAAGTGACAATTCGCAAAAATGACATTTCTCAAAAATAACAATTCGCAAAAATGACTTTTCGGAAAAATGACTTTTCGCAAAAATCACAATTCGTAAAAATGTCGATTCATAAAAATGACAATTAGCAAAAGTGACATTTCGCAAAATTGGTTTTTCACAAAAATGACTATTCGCAAAAATGACTTTTCGGAAAAATGACATTTCGGAAAAATGACACGTGGGGAATAATCATGCGTCCCAACTTTCTCACTGCAACTTTTCTGAACTCAAAACTTTCATGCATACTTTTTCTCATCATTTCTCATCATTTATAATACAAAAAATTATAAACAATTAATAATTTTAAAACTTTTTAAGACTTTGTCAGTTTCGGGAGACCCAAATGAGTGTACATACCAAATTGCAATCAAATTCATTTAAATTTGTACTAACTAATACGATTTATTTTTAGTTTTATAATAAAGACTGTTTGATGATTGTGTTTAGTGACAGATATCCGCTTGGTAAGTTTTTGAGGTTATGTGTATTTTGTTTTTTATAATATTGTTGATATATGCTATTTATAAATATTTTTGTGAACGAAATGAATTTTTTGCAGTACTTAACTCCTGAAGAGGCCCATCGTTGAAGGGCGAAAGCTTGAGTTTATTCAGCTGGGTGTATAATAAATTATGGATTTATGATAAACAAAATTTACAACATAATTATACTTTTTAAATATCTAAACAAAATTTCCATCCACAATTAATACGATTTATGTTTTAAAATTTTATTAAATTTTAGAAAAAAAATTTCAGTTTTTATTTTTTAATGTAAAAAATAATCGTTCTATAAATAAATTATAGTAAGAAAAAAGTTGTGCTTTTTCATTTTTTTAAGATAGCGTTTTTTAAATATCGAAATTTGGAGTTTTTATTTTTTCCTATATTTGATACCATTGACTGGCTTCTCAGCGGTCATGCCGAGCGAAGATCGAGTTATTGGACTGAACTCCTCAATTTTAGACAGTTTTTGTATTCAAGAAAACAAATGGAAAACTGTATAAAACCTGTACATAAATTGTCCTGGGCCAGAACAGATATTAGAGAATAATTTTCCACGACAAAAACTGTCCAGCAGGAGTCTAACACTACACGGAAAAAGAATAGCACAACACTGAGAAAAATTGCGTTTAACCGAGTAATAGAAACAGCTCGGTTAAAAAAAAGTATTTAAAAATAAATAAGATATGGTTAAAAGAAACTAAGTTCTACTGATTATCAAAACCGAGCTGGGACGGTTAAAACACATTTGTAAAACCTATTTGTTTTTTAAATTCAAACTATTACTAAATGATTAATATTTACCGACCTTCATGAAAATAGGTTATATTCTAATATGAGAATAGGCAATTTATAAATATGATGAATTTGACCTATGTGATTTTAACCGAGTGAATACTGAGCAGACGTGAGGCGTCATATTGTATTCATTTCGCTTTTAAGAGAGCGGTATGATGTGCACTGTCGATTATTGTCCGGTACACACCACTAGAACTTGACTGTCGATAAAACCGGTTCGACTCAAGAGAGGTTTTCTACAGTTTCCCTCTCCTCTGTCGAGAAAGCCTAATTAACTAATTAATTAATGTTAATTAACCTTATTAACAGGTGGTCCAGGCGAATGCGAGTACACCTAATAAAGGCGGCTGTAGACGCAAATTAGGTTAATATTTAGAAACTTATGTAGAATGGTTATGCTTAATCCAAAACAGTATTTTTCGGGGACTCTTGTCGAAGTGCGTAAGGCCAATAGGGCAGGAGATTTATATATTTAATTACATTCATATTTTTATTTTTCAATATTTTATTTTATTCCTTTTAATTTATCAATTATATCACTTTATTTATATTTTATATTTCAATTATATATTTTTCAAATCAACTTTTTATTTTCTCTTTATTTTTATTTTCTCAATCAAATTCACTTCTTCAATCAAACTATTCATTTAACTCTTAAAACGTTTGAGATAATTTTCACTATACTACGGCTACTTACCGGACTTACGATTGCTTGCTTAAAAACTGCCGGCTACAACTTCTGGCTACCTTTTTATATTTAAAAGATTCCTTTTACAATAACTATTTTTGCAAACGATTGAAAGACATGATTTAAAGGGAAATTAGTTTTATGTTTAATAGTTCTTCTGTGAGTAGGTATAATACAGTTTTCTTGAATTGTTGCAAACAATGTTCATTAACAAATAGATAACTTTGGTCATTTCTAATACCTTTGTTCCTTTTGCTAAAAATAAAATTCTTTTTCTTATTTTAACGAGTTTAAAGTTATGTAACAATCTCCTTCCTTATTGATAAATAAATTATTATTCATAATAATAATTGTCATTAACAATGATAATAATTTAACACGCAGTTTGCTTTGCTTCTCATTATTTCGTTTTTTGGCACTATACTACCTTTTTTTATTTTTTTGTGTGGTGATCTGTCCCAGTGTTTATGTTGTAACTGTATTGAATTGTTTATGCTGTTTTGAGTGCATATTATGTGTAAGTGACAATAATGTCTGACACCAGTTAGACACAACATAACCTAGGCACTAAAATTTGTGTGCATTGCAATAAGAGGGTAGTTAGAGCAACTGTATGTTGCAAGGGATGCAAGACACCATATCACTCTTCTCATGCATCGGCTACTTCTGTCTTGGTTAATGGTGTATTTTTTAGATGCTGTAGAACACGTCTTTGCTCGCCGGTTGCATTGGAATCAGCTGCGACCGGTGCACCGGGAGTGGCCGCAACACTTACTGACGATGAGAGAACTGTCAGTGAAGCTATAAATAACATTAGCATACACGTAAATCAACATCTTAATGAATATTTGGGTCCTATAAAGAATTCAATAACTGGTCTAAAAAATCAATTCACTGACATAACCTCAAATCTAATTGTAAGGGAGATTTCATCTGAACTTCATGACGTAATGTCTAGGGTTCAACACGAAATCAAAAAAAGATTTTCTGTGCAATAATTGATATAATAAGTTTTTTAGGACTTGATCAAACTAACAAATATTAGTTAATTTGACTAAAGTGCTTGATGTTCCTAATGTTGATGATGCTGTAAAAATATTTTAAAATTATGTATACACTGCATTCGATTTGTTTGTCCCATTGGTAAGAATTGTCAAAAGCACATATCCTAAATGGTTTAATAATGATTTAATGTGCTTAACTTTCTTGAAAAAACATCATTTTATCTATTAACAAACAAAAAATGAACTTACTATCATTATTTGTCTCAACGTAGAGCAGCATTATTTAAAAAAACTGAAAATTCTTTAATCAATAATCCCAACACGTTTTGAAATTATGCTAATTCTTTTAAAAATCATAATAGAATTCTGAATAACATGAACCTCTTGGATGACAATGCCAATAATGACAAGGACAAAGCTAATTAATTTTCTAGATATTTTTATTCTGTTTACGATGCGGCGAGTATGGTCGACTCTAAATCCTCCTCTAAACCAGACAACTCATATATTCACATTTAATTAAAACAAACAAACAATTATCAATTAAACACAAACAATTAATTTTCAACGAACTAAAAAAACTAAACATTAATAAGGGCGCTGAATCGGAACCAGCGACCCCCTGTCATTAAAAAAATTTTATTAGACAATTTAATGGCTCTGTCCACCAAGCCATAAAAATTGGAAATTTTATCTTTAACAGAAACATTAGAATTATAATTTAAATATCTATCAGAAAAAGTATTTTTGTGATACCAATCAGTAATGATAGAGTTGTTCTCTCTTATTAGAAGGGTGTCCAAAAAAACTAATGCGACCGTTATTTTCAATTTCTATGGTAAATTGTATATAATTATTATAGACTATTAACTCTATCTTTGTGGATACATGTAATAACATCGTCCACATGTCTAAAATAAAAAATATATTCAAAATCTAATTTATTAAGAACATCCGATTCTATTTTCTCCATAACTAAGTCAGCTATGGTACAAGATAAAGGAGAACCCATCGGAGTACAATACAATACAATGTTGGTGTAGTTTTCTCTTATGACAAGGATCCGTTTAAAATCATTTTAAAAATTAAAGACCATACTTATTTTGATTTAAAATCGCATTTGGTTGATTTAGTGAAATTTGAATTTACCTACTGCATAGGTAAGAAGAATCCTTGCCATGTATAGAGGTACTTTTCAAATTCACTTTCTATCACTTTAATTCACTATTATATTTGAACAATTGGGATCAAGCATGCAAACACATGTTTTATCTTTCATTTTAATTTTTCCGGTTGTTATTTTTATAATTAACAACATGTTCTTTTTTAAATGTGTCTTTCTTGACTTTCTTTCTTGACTTTTTCGAGAGCGTGCTGTTGACTTGATTTGTGGGACCGCGAGAAAAGAGTCATCAGCGCGCCCTCGGGGGCGCGTTACAATCCCCTTTCAGAATACGCAGTTGAACCAACCTTGCATCGGCATACACAACCTCCAAATGTATTGCAGTGTTCCCTCTTTTCTCTCAGTGTAATTTCTCAGCAGAATCATTCGAAAGTCGAGCGTTTAAATTGGTCGAGATGCTCCAGCGAAAATCAGCCCCACTATTCAACTACCACATTCTCGTTATCGTATATCTGTGTGTCTCGCTTACTTCGGAAATCTTCGGCTCGCTACTAATACATTCTTATTTCAATGATGTGCATACTACTACGAATGCAAACAATAATTCTAAACCCATACTAATAATT
This sequence comes from Leptopilina myrica (nomen nudum), assembly GCA_032872475.1. NCBI lineage: Eukaryota > Metazoa > Arthropoda > Insecta > Hymenoptera > Figitidae > Leptopilina > Leptopilina myrica (nomen nudum). The sequence continues at coordinate 10,990,251 of CM065462.1, read as the reverse complement.
ATTTTATCTTATTAATTAAACTTTGATGATATTAATGCTTTCAAGAAATTCAGAGACCCACTATTAATAATCTATATTAATAAAATAGACTTTTGTCTGTACATTGCATGAAATTAATTTCTTCTAGCATAATTTATTTATTTGAACAACGGAAAATCCAAAAACTTTTTTAAAAACTTTATTTAATAATTGATTTTTTCGAAATATAATATATATTATCAACATTCCATTTTCAATAATTAAATTCTTGTGGAAAACTTTATTTGTGAAAATAATTAAATTTGTTCGTTATTTAATTTTGTGACGAAGTGATTACGTCAAAGATTATTTTTGTTTATTACTATTATCATTACTACTATTTTTATGGTTTCTGTATAACTTTTTTTAATTGGGGTGCTTGCTTATTCCCGCTTATGAAAAAGTTCGAATTGTAATTGTATCAAATTTAAAAGTTACAAATATTAAAATGATCTAACAGACATTGAATATAATATGATTTTATATAAAAGTTTAATTAATAAAATGAGTTTATTGTAGAATTTTTTTTCAAAAAATAAACAAATTCTCTTATTTACATTTACTATAATCATAAGCAAGTATGAAATTTTTTTACGCAAACTTTTAAGCTATAAAATAGTTGTTCAAGCCAATGTTTTCTTCGTAATTTTATAATAGCTTAATTTTAAAGAGTTATAATTTTTAATTTGTATAAATTGTATTTTAACAAATGTCTGTCAAATCTAAATGTAATAAAATATAGTTTATTTAAATAAAATGTCTTTTTTGAAAAATAATAGTTTTATATAAATGTTATATTTACTATAGAATTTTAATCAAGTGATAATATTGAATAATTTGAATACCACCTATTTCTGAAGAAGATGAAAAATAAACTGTTAAAATGGTTATTTCTTCATATATTTTTATTTTCTAGTTGACATTTATTGAAATGCTTAATTTTTAAAAATGCAAGTTAATAAACTAATTATGTTATAAAAACTTAATTTTCTCGAATCTTTATTAACCAAAATTACTATAAAATATATTTTCTAATGTTTATAAATTTCATATGACAAAATGTTTACTTTAACAAATGTTAATTGCAAATAATATTTATATACTATAATGACCACTTTTCCTAACGTCAAAAAACTCAAATATGAATTTCATCGAAAACATTGACTACTGTTTATAATTCACTTGACAGACATTTGTTAAAATACAATTTATACAAATTAAAAATTATAACTCTTTAAAATTAAGTTAATATAAAATTACGAAAAAAAACATTGGCTTGAACAACTATTTTATCGCTTAAAAGTTTGCGTGAAAAAATTTCATACTTGCTTATGATTATAGTAAATGTAAATAAGAGAATTTGTTTATTTTTTGAAAAAAAATTCTACAATAAACTCATTTTATTAATTAAACTTTTATATAAAATCGTATTATATTCAATGTCTGTTAGATCATTTTAATATTTGTAACTTTTAAATTTGATACAATTACAATTCGAACTTTTTCATAAGCGGGAATAAGCAAGCACCCCTTTTAATTTACGCGCGCTCTGTATATTAACTCAAGGTGTACGTGAGATAGAAACTCACCTTTATGACGAATACCGCGCGACATAGAAAAAGAGCAGACGAAAAATAATCATTCATTGTGTGTGTTGAGAGTTTGAGCCAAGAGAGACAAGTTTGATAAGGGACAAGAAGTTGTATTTTTAAAAGTTATTTTGGAAGAGTTTTTTTGATAATAAATATTGTCAAAAGAGAAAATTTATAAGTTGTGTTATTTCACCGAGGAATTGTTTTTACCAGACCTGGTGACAAGCAGTGGAAATATCTTGATTAGTAAATAGTAAGTATAGTAACGCTATGATAGAGTTTTGTCTCATAGGTTAAATTTCCCTTTTATTTAACTTTTCCCAACGGAATCTCCTTTGAGATCTTTCTGATTAAAATTAGTATTGGTTCTAAATTTTTATTTATCATCTATTGATTTTTTGTTTTTGTTAATTTTTCAATGAATAAATTAACTGGCGTTTAACGACCATGCTTGGCGTAATTAGAGATTTTTGACGTATAAGGGAATATATATTTTTATCTGAATCTCATATGCTTTTCTGATTTATTATTAAAATAATCGTCATAATCTACAAAAATCTATTTTCCTCTTAATGTATGTGTATAAAATTATCTGTAGGTACTTGTAATAAAAAATAGGTTTCTTAATTCATTCAAACGTTTCGGCATCAAAAAATATATTATGTGTAAAACAAATACATATTCTTTAAAATTTTACGAGAGTATAATATTATAAGAAAATAAATTATTGTTATTGTAAAAAATAGGACGAAAGTATTGAAAACGACGAGTTTTTAGAAAAACTAGATGAGGATAACAGCAATGAATTGAAAGTGACAACATTGTTTGCCAAGAATTGTTGTAATGAAACCTGCAACAAGCAAATACCGAAAAATGTCATCATGAAGCACAGTTTTATATCTTAAATAATTTGTTGCACTTGCTCCTCGGAAAAAATTATTTTAATGGATAAAATAATTGTCTCGAAAACAATATTTTTAAAAGATAGAGTTTTAGTTCGTTAACAAATTAATTTAAAATTCTTTTTCAACTAAAGAAAAATAAGTTACGTATATAAAATTTTTTCTTCTTCAGCAAATCGAACTGTTTGACTTTTTATTTAAGGATAATTTATATTTTACTTCAGCAATGATTTGTACTAAATAATAAATTTTAAATATTAAATTTAAATCGTTAACAGGTTTCTTTTAATCACACAAATTTATTTTTAAACTAAAAATCTTTTTTTAACATATTAATGGAAGTTTAATTTTTAGATTGAACTTTATGGATTTAGACTAGGAGGAGCAAGATCTGGTGATTTATGGGCATTTGGAACAACATCGCCGTATTCCTGATTTAAAAAATGAGTACATTATTTCTGAAAATAAAAGAGTTTCTTAATCAAAATTAGAAAAGGATACAATGCATCAAATATTATTTTGCTGACTTGCAAATATGTTGCAATATGTATCTTTTTATACATAATTTAAGACTGAAAAGATTAAAAAACGTGATGCAAAGGTATGACGAAGACGGTATCAGTATAAGAGGTCACAAGCTTACAAATAAAGCCTCTACAAATAAAGACGTCATCACTGAAGTCGATAAACAAAATATTGTTGCCTTTTTGAAATCTTACGCATCGCGCGTTGCAATTCCTTTGCTATCCCAGTTTAGGAATTACGAGAAAGTCGTAAAATGGACATCGTGTAATACCAAGGCGGCAATGTATCGGAAGTTTGTAGGTGCAGCTAAAGATGATGAGAACATTCAATATATATTTGTCAAACTTATTGTCCCTACATCATGATGATGAAACCAGCAACTGATATTTCTGATGTTTTTTGTAAAAGTCATTTAATGTTGAAAAATATGGAAAAATTAAGTGTTGAAGAGCAGGGACAAATTTAAAAAATGGCAAATCATCATTTGGAAGAAGCGAAAGGGCAAAGATATTTTTATAATTTTTACCGACAAAAAGCCAAATAGGAATCCGAATCTAAACTCCTTGTCCTGTCTTCGATTTCGCGCAAAATGTGAGTTATGCCAGCAGCCCATAGCAAGTTGGTGCATCGTATTTCAAATCAAATCGAAAATGTAGTTTGTTCGGGAAAATTAATGAAAAAATAATGAATAATAATGAACATCACCATCGAAGAAGAAGATCAGACGGGAAAGGGTGCCAGTATGTTGCATTACCTTTTAAGTATTAAACAAACTGAGAATCTCGTTCTCTTTGCTGATAACTGCGTTGGACAAAACAAAAACAATGCTATTTTGCAATATCTCCTTTGGTGGATTGTAAAAAAGCTGAATAAAAGCATTTCACTTAACTTTCTTTTAACGGGCACACCAAATTTTCGCCGGTTCGCAATTTAGGAATGATTAAATCCAAGTATTCAAAATCTGTTGTCGATTGTTACGAAGATTTATTAGAAGTCGTACAATCTTCTTCACCAAATAATTTTAATCTTGCGATTCCTAGTAAACATCCATCTACAAACATCTGTCATGTCGAGTGGGCTGAATGGGATTCTTATTTGGCGCAATTTGTTAAAAAAGTTCTAGGTTTAACAAGCTATCATCATTTTATTTGTTGCGACGACGGGAGCATTAATGCGAAGAAAATTGCCAACTCCGATGAAATCGAAGTACATAAGCAAATAGTACACGGAGAGAAAAATCAAGCGTTTGTAGTATGGACAAGTTAACCTTATTTCGTAAAAAAGCACATGCGCAATAGGCGTAAAATTTGTGCTGTATTTATATAAATTTCTACGTTATCAGCATAGAAGTTCTACCTTTAACGCATGGGACGTCAGTATACTACGATTGCAAGAGATCCATGCTATTTTAGTATATGTTTCATGCAACTGAGGTATAAAGACACGTCTTTTAAACAGGGCGTTCATACAAAATTACCATAGGAAGTCTCCATACTACAAACGCTTGATTTTTCTCTCCGTGTACTTAATGAAAAGAATGCTTCGCCTTTAAAAATGATTGCGCCACAAGGATTGTCAACGCAAAGGGCTTGGTACTTGTTCGAGAAAGTTCGTCTCCTTTCTACCAAAGAAGAATCTAATGATAACTTATTATAATTAGTTCCAAATGAGACGACAATTTCGAATATCTCGTATCAAAATTATAGGGCGAATTATTGTTTTTTCTAGTCTTGAAAAATATTGCTAAATTTCTTCTTCATTTTATTTAAAATTGTTTAATTTAATTTTAATTTTTATAGTAATTATAAAAAATGTATAATAATAAGTTGAACTTATTACAATTAATTTGAAATGAGACGACAATTTTGAATATCTCGTATCAAAATTATAGGGCGAATTATTGTTTTTTCTAGTCTTGAAAAATATTGTTAATTTTCTTATTCATTTTATTTAAAATTGTTTAATTTAATTTTAATTTTTATAGTAATTATAAAAAATGTATAATAATAAGTTGAACTTATTACAATTAATTCGAAATGAAACGACAATTTTGAATATCTCGTATCTAAATTGTAGGGCGAATTATTGTTTTTTCTACTCTTGAAAAACAGTGTTAATTTTCTCTTTGATTTCATTTTAAATTGTTTAATTAAATTCTAATTTTTATAATAATTATAAAAAATGTATGATAATAAGTTTATCTTATTATTATTAGTATATATTACGATGTTATTTTGTTTGGATTATTAATTTTAGTGAGATCTTATTTTGTTTTGAAAAATCCATTCATATAATTTGATAATTATTTATTAGCTTTCGCCCGTCGACGACCGGCATCATCAGATAATTTTAAAACTGAAATTACATACAATTATTAGTGAAAGAAATATATCGAAAAAAATTTCTGGAAGAACATAACCTATAACATAATAACACTATCTATAACTTACCAAGAAGGTTTCTTAGCGGAAAATTACTAAATATATAATTTAAAAAAACAACAACTTCTTTTTTAAGTCAACAAAGACAACACTTAAAAAAGAAAAACATGTCGTTAAAAACAAAAATAAGAAACGGAAAAAATAAAAGGAAAACGAAAACATGTGTTTGCATGCTTGATCCCAATTGTTCTAATATAATATAAAATTAAAGTGATACTAAGTGAATTTGAACAGTATGTGGCGGTAGGCTTAAAGTTTGCCTTTACCCACGTTGAAATCGGGCTTTAGTTTTTCCCCCTCTCACGAGTATGAGAATGCGAGCGGATGAGTGAGGAGTTGAGCGACTACTACTTGAGATCCGTACCTCTAAGGGGTGACTTGTAAAATAGAGTGGTCAGCCAGATGGCAAATTGTTAAATAAATCTTATATAAATAAAGTGATGTTTTTCTAATTTTATTTGGGCAAATGGGAAAACGCCAACCTAAATTTCCCACACTGGTGACTACTGACGCGAGTTATTTTAGTCACATTTTTCTGTGATTCTAAAGCACGCAATTAATGGCATCATTTTATATCTAACAAAATCGGATTTTTATAAATGCATCCGATGTATATTTCAAGTAATTACGAACAAACAATTTTTTTCTCACATTAAGTGGTGAAAAGTTCGCGATTTTAAATATTTTTCTCCGACTTATGGATAATTTCCATAACACCACGTTTTTCGCACGTGTTGACGCCATTTTCAACACTTCGACTCAGTGCCACTCCAAGTAATTTTCAACCGCAATTTCTCCACTGACTTTGATGGATGCGGCTTTTCTTACTGGATCTCAACCACTCAACAATTCCACCATCTCCGACGATGATTCTGGTGTGACGCCAATGCAGGCAACAGATTCCAGAGACAACCTTGAAATTAAACGCTTCTGTTTGTATGCATGGGCCCATTAATTTGAGCTCATGCAACAGGTATGTTATTTTTTCATGCCTAATTAATATAAATTTTCACCGTTTCAATCTGAAACTTTTTCCTCGCCTAATGAGAGCCCTTTTTTTCACGCTCTCAACCTGCGGAGAAATTACCTGGTGTCGAGCTTCCCGTCCAATTCAAGGATTATCATGGGACATTTTGCTGTTCAACGCCTCTTTTTCTATGGAACGAGTATAAGAGTTTAATTCAACATTCGAGTAACCCGTCATGGATTCCTGCACTTACGAATTTTCAACGTTCATCACACTTCGCATCGTCGTCGAAAGAGGACTTATTGCATACGGTATATTCGTGTTTAGTCTGTGCGTGATAACTTATTTTTTATCTTGATTCAGAATGCTTTCTACCTTTTGACAAATTTTCTTTTTTCGAAATAACGGATGCTTTTCGAGAAAACTTATTATTATTACAATATTAAAACGAACCTACAAGGTCAAGATTCTAAACATTCTCTATTCAAAACAAGTTTTATTTTGATGGTAGATTTAACATTTATTGACTGGTTTATCGCATCTCGGGAGAGTTCGACTGGATTTTGAGTATTAAAATTTATTTCTTAAATTAAAAATTTTTTTTTTTCTTCGCGATAATAATTTTTTGGTTTTCGCTTTTGGTGAGTGACGGGTGCCCCGTTTCTTTCGATTTTCCTTCGTAAATTCTTTCTTATTATTCTCTCCTTTTTGCATCATGGTGGAAGACACGGACGAATTCTCCGACGCACACACCTCCGACGAACGATTGGATCGGTTGCAACAGCAACTTAATCGCGTTACCGAGGGTGTGAATAACCTGCAGGATTTGCCCCGGGTCGATAATTTGCGAAAATTACCTCGTTTTGTTTCGAACGATCCCTTTTTTTGGTTTATGCAGATCGAGTCAGTTTTTCATAATCATCGTATAACTACTGAAGCAACCAAAGCTCATCATGTCATTGCCGATCTCGATCCTGAGATTTTGATTTGCGCCCGCGACATTATTTCAGCACGCCCTGCACCTGCAAATATTTTTACCCAAATTAAAAATCGGTTGATTTCGACTTATTGTTTCAACGGAAGCCCGTCTTCGACAGCTCCTTAAGGGAGATATCGCGACCGATGGTAAACCATCTTTAACTTTAACTCGATTACGAGGTTTGGGCGACGTACATTGTAGCGAGGAAGTAATTAAATCGGTTTTCCTCGATCAACTACCTGCTTCATCACGCGCCATTTTAGCCGCTTCTAACGTAACGGATCTTCAAGAATTGGCAAATCTTGCCGATAAAATTTTCGAGGCTTCTAATATTGCTAGTTCTTGTTCTGCTGTCAATATGACACCTGTTACATCGAATTTTCAAACCGCTTCAGTTCTCGAATCCCAAATCAGGGAACTTTCGGCTCAAGTTAGTGCATTAAGCACACAATTGTCGCATAGCAAGGATAATCGTTCTCGGTCGAGATCACGTAATAATCGAAACAATGATAGGGGTCGTTCTTCTTCTTCTTCTTCAAGTGGAAAACCCAATTGTTGGTATCACCACAAATTTGGTGAAAAAGCAACTAAGTGCAAACAACCATGTTCATTTTCGACTAAAACAAATACTAACAACAACAAAAATTCGGGAAACTAGATACGCCTCCCCGTTCGGAGACTATCGGTTTCGGCGTAAGTTCCAGACGTCTCCACATTCGCGACCGCAAATCGGGACTACTTTTTTTAATCGATACCGGCTCTGATGTGTCCCTCCTTCCCGTTAGGCCAAATTCTAAATTCAAACCAACTGAAACTTTTTTATATGCCGCTAACAATTCGAAGATTCCAACATTCGGAGAAAAACGCATGACGTTGGATATCGGACTCAGACGAGATATCAACTGGAATTTTTGTTTGGCTGCAGTGCCCTACCCTATTATCGAGGCAGATCTGCTCGCCAATAACGGTATCCTTGTCGACCTTTCCCAACGTAAGTTGATAGATTCAATAACCAGCTTGATAACGGGATGCGAAATTCGCAAAGTGTCTTCATGCAGCGTGAGTACTGTCAATCATCAAGCTCCTTTTGCGGAGATATTGGCTAAATACCCAGAAGTTACTGGACCCGAGCAGGGCGTTTCAAATAAAACTCGTGACGTTTATCATCACATTTTGACCTCTGGCCCCCCCTCGCCGAACGCGCTCGTCGTCTCTCCCCAGAGAAATTAGTAGCTGCAAAAGCTAAATTCCAGACATGGATGCAGCTCGGAGTATGTCGACGTTCTCATAGTTCCTGGGCAGCACCACTCAATATGGTTCTTAAAAAGAATGGCGAATGGCGTCCTTGTGGCGACTTTCGCCGTCTTAATTCCGTCACCGAACCCGATCGATACCCGGTCCCCCATTTGCACGATTTTTCCGCGAATCTTGCTGGTAAGACAATTTTTAGTAAACTAGATCTACACATGGCCTATAACCAAATCCCTGTCGCTCCTGAAGATATCGCTAAAACAGCCATTATAACTCCCTTCGGGTTATTCGAATTCCCGATGATGATTTTCGGTTTACGAAATGCCAGTCAGACGTTTCAGCGATACATATCTCAAGCGCTTCACGGCTTAGATTATGTATTCGCTTACATTGACGATGTTCTTATCGCCTCAAAGGACCCTTTGGAGCACGAGGAGCATCTCAATGAGGTTTTATCCCGTCTGAGGGATTTCGGGCTACGCGTTAACGTCGAAAAATGCGAATTCGGACAAAATGAGTTGATGTTCCTCGGTCACATTATTAACAGTCAGGGTACTCGACCCACACCCGAAAAAGTTCAAGCGATCCTTTCCTATCCTAAACCTCAAACAATAACTGAAATGCGACGATTTCTGGGATTTCCAAATTTTTACCGGCGAAGTATTCGTAATGCCGCTGAAATTTTAGCGCCTTTAAATATTTTTCTTACAAGCTCCAAAAAGAATGACAAAACACCAATTAACTGGAATCCGGAAGCGGACTCGGCTTTCGAACGAATAAAAAACGAAATAGCAAACGCGACTCTTCTTTCCCATCCTGAACCCAACGCCACCACCCGATTGGTTACCGATGCTTCGAGTTTTGCAATGGGTGCTGCTCTCGAACAATTTATTTCCGGTTCTTGGAAGCCCTTGGCTTTTTTCTCTAGAAAGTTTACACCTGCTCAGAAAAATTACAGCACATATGATCGTGAGTTGACCGCCATTTTCGAAGCAATTAAATATTTCAAGTATTTTCTCGGAGATCGTCAGTTTCGAATCGTTACCGATCATAAACCCTTGATTTTCGCATTCAAACAAAAGTCCGAAAAGGCATCACCTCGCCAACAAAATCAACTTTCTTTTATTTCGCAGTATTCTACGACAATCGAATACTTACCTGGTCCTGAGAATATCATCGCTGACGCATTGTCAAGAGTCGAATCAGTATCGTTCTCTTCTGAAATTGATCTTGTCGAACTATCTAATGCCCAAACTACAGACGAAAGTCTAAAGAAGGCAATTTTAAATTCCGAATGGTCTATTCGTCTTAAAAAAATCGTTTTCGGGCCGGAAAATGTCGATTTGTATTGTGACACATCTGGTGACGATTTGCGCCCTTTTATTCCAAGTTCTCTTCGGGAAAAAGTAATGAAATCGTTTCATTCGTTGTCTCACCCTAGCGCACGTGTCATGGATCGAACCATTCGAAGGCGATATGTCTGGCCCGAAATGCATAAACAGATTTCTCAATTTTGCAAGGCTTGCATCGACTGCCAAAGATCAAAAATTTCGAGACACAACATCCTCCTTCCTGCCCAGTTCGTATGTCCTGAATCTCGTTTCGATCATGTCCATATGGACATAGTTGGTCCATTGCCCGCCGATCATTTGTCGATACTTGGATTTCTCGATTTGGTACGCCTCAAACGGTGACGACCGACCAAGGCACACAATTCGAGTCCAGGTTGTTTTCTGCTTTGCTTCAGTTATCAGGATCCTATAGAGTCCGGTCCTCCCCCTATCATCCCGCATCCAACGGTATGGTAGAACGTTGGCACAGGACTCTAAAGGCATCGATCATGTGTCATTCTGATTCAAACTGGACTCGTGTTCTTTCCACAGTTCTTTTAGGGCTAAGGACCGCTGTTATGGATTGCGGGGCCTCTTCTGCAGAGTTTGTCTATGGGAAGGTTTTGCGCATTCCGGGTGAGTTTGTGCTGCCGGAGAATTTAGTTCCTGAGCCTTGTTCATTTTTAAGCGAATTTAAAAATCACATGCGCGAGGTTAAACCGGTTCCCGTCGCTCACCATCACAAGCGAAAGGTTTTCGTTTATAAAGATATGTTAACTTGTTCCCATGTTTTCGTTAGAATTGTCAGAGCGTTAAAAAAGCCTTTGAAATGTCCGTATGTCGGACCCTACAAAATTATCAATCGAACTTCCGATCGCGTTTACGAAATCGACGTCGACGGAACGCATAAACAAATTTCTGTTGAAAATCTCAAACCGGCATACACCGCACTCGATCTATCCGAAAGTAGTAAAATCGAGTTACCTCTGACGATTCCTACGAACATCGAATTCAAATCAGGAAATGTACCAGTTCTGCAAGGATCTCAGAATTCGGCGACTCCTTCGGGATCCGATGAACCTGTCGATATTTCCAAACAATCTAGGGCGGTAGTCAATTTAGAAACCGATTTTCTCGAACAAGCAAAAGTTTCGAATTTCGTTGAACCTCCAATCGTGGAGCCAACTTCTGTGATTCCTACTAGACGTAAGAAATTTATTCCTAATATTTTAAAACACAAAAAAGTATCATTTAATATTTAAGTATATATTTTTGTCAAAGGGAGAAGTATTATTATCAAGAAAGAGTATTATTGTAAAGGAAATAATATTATATGTATCATATAATGTATGCAGTGTGTGTGACTTTAATTTTATTTTTCTTTTTTATCTTTTTGGTTTATTTTATCGTTAACACTAGGAGGGGAGTGTGTGGCGGTAGGCTTAAAGTTTGCCTTTACCCACGTTAAAATCGGGCTTTAGTTTTTCCCCCTCTCACGAGTATGAGAATGCGAGCGGATGAGTGAGGAGTTGAGCGACGACTACTTGAGATCCGTACCTCTAAGGGGTGACTTGTAAAATAGAGTGGTCAGCCAGATGGCAAATTGTTAAATAAATCTTATATAAATAAAGTGATGTTTTTCTAATTTTATTTGGGCAAATGGGAAAACGCCAACCTAAATTTCCCACAAGTACCTCCATACATGGTAAGGAAGAACCCTATACAGTAGATAAATTCAAATTTCACAAAATCAGCAATTTAAGAAATTTCTGATACAAAATAAATATACTATTTAATTAGTGCTGAGAATTAACGAATGATAAAACTGATTTAAATTATTTAAATCAGTCTATTTATTAACAGAGTTTTCGGACCTGAGAATGTGAAACATCTCTCTAAATTTCTTTCGTCTGTAATTGCGTTCGTTACATATGATGTTAGTAGCTCCGAAATTAAATAGATGGTCGTTTTCATGTGCATGAGTGACCAAAGCTGTTTTTCTACTATCGTTCTTACAATCCCTCCTGTGTTCACTCAATCTGTCTTTAATATATCTACCAGTTTCACCAATGTAGCAAGCTCCACATTGGCAAGGAACACAATAAACCAAATGCGATTTTAAATCAAAAGAAGTAGGGTCTTTATTTTTTGAAAAGATTTTAAACGGATCCTTGTCATAAGAGAAAACAACACCAACATTGTATTCATTAAATAAATTTTTTTTAAAATATTGCAGCTCGTTAACATAAGGCAAAACGACTAAATTAGTAGAAGAAAAAAGTTTTTTGACATTAACATCATTACCATTGTTATTTAATAAAAATTGGTAACGTAAATTAATATATTTATTTTAAAAAGTTACAGGGTAATTATTTTCAACTAGGATATCGTGAACAAATTTCAAATTTGCATTAAAAAATTTTCTATCAGACAATTTAATGGCTCTGTCCACCAAGCCATAAACAATTAAAATTTTATCTTTACTAGAAACATTAGAATTATAATTCAAATATCTACCAGAAAAAGTATCTTTGTGATACCAATCAGTAATGATAGAGTTGTTCTCTCTTATTAGAAGGGTGTCCAAAAAACTAATGCGACCGTTATTTTTAATTTCAATGGTAAATTGTATATTATTATTATAGCTGTTGAAAGCATGAAGAATACTATTAACACTATCTTTGTGGATACAAGTAATAACATCATCCACATATCTAAAATAAAAAATATATTCAAAATCTAATTTACTAAGAACATCCGCTTCTAGTTTCTCCATAACTAAGTCAGCTATGGTACCAGATAATGGAGAACCCATCGGAGTACCAAAAATCTGTTTATAATATTCACCATTGAAAGAGCAATAAGCACTATCAATACAAAATTCTAAAATGTCCAAAAATATATTGTCGGGAATATCTGTGTGCTGTCTGATTTCTCTCCATTTTAATTTAGTGCATTTTAAAACTAATTCCTTGGAAACGTTTGTAAAAAGTGATTAAACATCAAGTGAGACCAAAATGAAGTCATTAGGAATATAAAAATCTTTAATTTTTTTAGCAAACTCAAAACTATTTTTTATATGAAACTCCGAATTTCTAATAATTTTCTTTATGGGCATACTAATGAATTGTGACAAATTGTAAGTTGGTGATCCACAAAAAGAAGTGACTGGTCTCATTGGAACCTGTGGTTTGTGAATTTTTGGCAGACCGTAAAACTTAGGAGCTACCGAATTATAAGACTTAAGATGCTTTGATAATGGACAATTTACGTAGGAATTTTTGAGAAGCAAGTCAACCTTGGCATTCATTCGTCTTTGGACAATTTGAGTAGGATCTTTATTTACTTGTTTATAAACATTACCATCATTTAAAAGGGTTAAACATTTACCTACATACTCATTCTTATCCAAGACAACCGTGACATTACCTTTGTCAGCTTTACAAACTACTATGTTTTTATTTTCTTTAAGAAATTGTCTGGTTTTATTACCAATAGTATTATATACAGAATTATTAAAAATATTGTGATTATTATTTAAATAATTTTGCAAAGCACCTGCTAACTTGCTCCTGAAAATATCCCTTTTATTTTCTGGGATGAGATTAATCCTCTCCTCAGTCATGGTCAGCGAGTCCTCAACAACAGCAGATTTATCCGACGGATTAATATAAAATTTATCCCCTAGACTTAAAAAGTATGAGACATCTTGTGGAATGGTCACACTTGATAAGTTTCTAATCCATTTCGGATTTGGTTTTTTATTAAAATAAAAATTGTAGTATTTCTTATTTAACCACTCAAATTTAGAAATACCTTTGTCAATAAGTAGTTTTTCATTACCATCCAAAAAATGTTCTTGAAAAGTAAAAAAATTATGACAAATTTGTTGGTCATTAAATTGTAGGGCGAATTATTGTTTTTCTTTTCTTGAGAAATCGTGTTAATTTTCTCTTTCAATTTATTTAAAATTGTTTATTTTATTTTTTATTACAATTAATGCGAAATGAGACAATTATTTTAAATATTTTGACTGAAAATTGTAGAGCGAAATATTGTTTTGTCTAGTCTTTAAAAAAAATATTGTTAAATTTTCTCTTTAATCGTCGTAATTTTTTTCAAGCCATTTTTCGAGCATAATAATAATTTAATTGTTACTATTTAAATGCATAATTGAGAATCCTTACAGTTTCTGTTTCTGTAAACTTATGCAATTTGGAAGAGCAAAAAGTTTAATTCGCACAATTATTTTGACAGAAATCCTAACCTAAAATTAGTAGGCTGGTATTCATAATACAGCTATCTATTACTTGAAAACTTTTTCTTAAAAATGTCAATATATTTTTTTATTAATTCTATAATTTTAATATATAAATAACATACAAATACCAATAATGTGTTGAAAGTGAAGTACTCGAAAAAATCGAGTACCCGGAAAATTCGAGTACTCGAAAAATACCCGAATTTTTTCGAATTATAATTATAATCATACCTATTCAAAATTATAAATTAAAATTCCCCAAAAAATAATATTTTAAATTATCCAAACATTATTCAATTGTTCTTAAAACATCAAAGGACAACGCACAAAATGTAGAGAAATTGGCTTTCGGCCAAATTGGTTGAAACTTCAGGAAGATTTTCTTTGAGATGTTCTGAACAAATCGACGCCTCCCGTTCATATAATGCTTATTCAAAAACGAATGCAAGATGATTCTTATTCACTTTTTGGTGCAAGACAATGCTTATTCGATTTTCCGTGCAATAAAATGCGTATTCAAAATTCTATGCGAAAATGTGCATTCTGAAATTAGCTTATTCTATGAATTTTTATAAAATTTTCAATTCAGTATAATTTATAATTGCAATTGCCTAAAAAATATTTTTTAATACGTGTGATAGGATCCGTGTTTAAAGTTTCTTATAACAATAGACACGTACTGAAATTCTCAGATATTTAATTGCAATTTAATATTAATAGGAAGATTTAGGATTACATTTATTGTTCTGTCAGTGGCAATTGTTTTGCACACAATTTTGAATAAGCATTTTATTGCACGGAAAATCGAATAAGCATTGTCTTGCACCAAAATGTGAATAAGAATCATCTTGCATTCGTTTTTCAATAAGCATTATCTGAACGGGAGGCGTCGAAATTATGTATGGCTTAATTTGACCCTGAAAGAATATTTTTTGAGTTACAGTGGATAAAAGTGAGGAAAATATAAAAACGTAAAGTACTCACATTTGAGATATTCTGAGGTGCTTTTGTGTAACTTTACTTATCTGATTAACTTTGAGTACCAGTGAAGTTTACTCGAAGTAAGAATGACAGTAAAGAATGAGTAAGAGTAAAATAAATTCGATTAAAGAGTGAAATAAACGTCAGAATGACTGGATAGGAATGTGAGATTAGGATAATAGTAAATAAAAGAACAATGTGATTAACTTTTAGTGTCAGTGAAGCTTATTTGTATATAGAATGACAGTGAAGAAAGAGTGAGAGTTAATTAAGTGTAGAATTACGAGGTAAGAGGGAATTAATCGTCACATTGACAGAATAGTAATGGAAGATTAGGATAGAAGTTACAAAATAAGAAATCAGATGATATATAATTAAGATGTAAGAGTGTTTGATATGAATGTGAAGTGAAGTTACAGAATAAAACTTCTGTTATTGTCGTAAATAAGAAAATGTCCTAAACATGTCCTTAACTGTCCTCAGTGTATTGTGAGAATGACTAAATCATGTCTTAAAATGCCCTTAACATGTCCCGTGCATGTCACAAATACTTCCTGAAAATATACATATGATGCAATTAAACGTCTTCAGGACAGACATAGAATTTGAGTAAGACATATTTAAGTTTGCCTTTAAAATATCTTTAGAATATCTTTTAAAAAATATATTTCTGAAGACATTGATATGCTTGAAAAACATTTATCAAAAATATGCTTCGTCAATAACAGAAGTTCAGTTCCGTTAACTTCACTTAATATTCATATCAATCTAAACTGTCTTACTATCCTGTCATTCTGACGTTTACTTCACTCTTAAATCGCATTTATTTTACTCTTACTCATTCTTTACTGTCATTTTTACTTCGACTAAACTTGACTGATACTCAAAGTTAATCAGATGAGTAAAGTTACACAAAACCACCTCAGAATGACTAAAATGTGAGTACTTTACGTTTTTATATATCCAAGCTTCGAATTAGCTAGTTCGATTCGAATTTACTTTCGATTCGAATCGGCCAATTCGAATTCGGAGTTTCGAACTGGCTCGTTCCAATGAAGTACGAAGGTACACGAAGCGAGCGCAACTCACGTATACAACAAGTATTAGTGGTAGTGAGGTGGTGAGGATAGTTTTCATGAGCAGAAAAATTCGACGCGAAAAACACTAAATTTGCTCATGTTTAAAGTTTTGTAACACAAAAAGTATCTTCTCCTTTGGATTGCAAGTTATCTTTCGGATAGGTTCTCAGTGGTTAGAGTCGACTATGCTTATTCCGAAGTTTTCTGTTCCACCTCCAGTGTACCACAGGGTTCGAACATCGGACCTCTTTTGTTTTTGTTGTTTATAAATAACGTTAGCACAGTTATTAAATACAGTTTTTTCTCCTTTTTTGATGACGATTTTAAGTTATATAAAGTAATTACCTGCTTTCAAGACTTTAGACTTGCAATATGAAATTAAATGTTTAAATACTTGGTGAACAGAAAATAAGCTTTCTATAAATGTAAATAATGCAGTGTAATTTTTCTTCAAAGAAGAAATCTATCATCAATTAGGTACAGTAGGGTGCAAAGATGCCTTCCTAGTTTGAAGGTGTTGCACTCAAGTGTTTCCATGGAACGACCGACACGTTCAAACTGGGAAGGCATCTTTACACCCTACTGTACGTTTATATTATTAACGATTTAATTATTCCAAGAGTGTCAGAGGTTCGTGACCTTGGTGTCACATAATTGATACCAACCTGCAATTTAATGATCATATATAAATAATGTTGTGAGTAGTGCTAAGTGTGCTTTTGCTTATATTACTTGAAATGCAATTAATTAACTTCAATAATTTGCCAGTGTTAAAGGTTTTATATTTTGCAAATGTAAGGTCGATTGTTGAATATCTTTCGGTGATATGGAAACCTTAGCACGAGATTGATATATGTGCCCTGACGCGGTGAAAGGGACCTTAAGTTCAAAATAATTAATTTTGAATTCTTGATACCATTCTCTCCAGATTTTTTCAATTGATATAATGGCATTAATAACTAAAAATTAATTATTTGGGGCGTAAGGTCCTGACATCTTATCACGGATGGACTTCTTTGTCCCTTCAAGAAAACTGCGTAAGACTCCACTGTTTTTTGTTAGTACTACTAGTACTGTCTTTTCTGACAATTGTTTGTATATTAGATTGTTTAAAGAGGCAAATTTGCTCTCTGAAAGAATCGACTTTTTTCGCACTCAATTAAAAGTTTTTTAGCTCAACTGCGTGCACTGGTTTTTTAATACTGATTATGTTGATTATTGAGCGCTACAATAATTGTAATTTTATTTTTTCTTCATTATAAAAAAAATTGTTTACAATAAAAATTTTTTAAACAAAAAATATATTCCAATAGTGTTATTCAAGACGAAAAAACCTATATTTTAAATTTTAAATCCGTCAACTGGAACTCGAGCAAAAAATGTTTAGTTAAGCAGTACTAAAAACTTCAATTGTTAATAACTTTAAAAAAAATATTTTTGATTAATATTTTCAGGGGTTCTTTTTATTCATATTAGGAGTCAAAAAAAATTTTGGTTTAAAAAGAAAATTTTTTAGTTTTAGGTGATTCGTTTGGGAAATTCTGATCCTATAATGGTCTACTACTGGCCTCAACAGATAATCCGTACTAACCCATTACTGATTTTCAGTATTAAGCCAAAGCTAGAAGCGTTACCTGTCGATGTTGAGCACGTTTTGTGCCAGTTGTCATTTTTACGTACTGAATCTGTAACACGCCTATCGTCGATTTCTGCCTGGGATATGTTTATTATCAAATTAATATTTGCTTGAAACATGTATTTTTTATTTTAATCAAATAAATTGTTTTTAAATTAATAATGTCCCATTATTTAAAGCAAATTTCCTTTTAATTGACTCAAATAACAATTATTTGATGCAAATAATATTTATTTTAACACAATAAAATATTTGCTAATAAACAAATAATCATTTATTTGAATAAAATACATTTTTTTCTGTGAATGAATCTCATAATTGTAACTAAAAGATTGGTATGTTGCGTATACGTACAAAAAAAGAGAAAAATATTTTATAAAAATGGAGAATATTTGTCGTAATCAAGACCACTTCTTTTATCCTTTTAATCTACGCAATTCTCTCGTTCTGAGGTAGAATAATTGCTTTTCTATCGCCGCTCATCCACTTCTCGATTTCCTCCACTCTGAAAAATCATAAAAATAAATATTAAAAATGCATAATTATTTCTTTTAAGTTTTTAAATGTGAACGCCCACATGAAAAGGGACCATTTCAACACTATTGGACTTAACTGTATGAGCGAATTCCGTGAAAAATTTCAAAGATTAGAATACCAAAAACCTTATTTCGAGAAAAATAGAATTAAAAATTTGGGATACCCTTTGATAGTGATATCTCTGGTACTTCTGGGAAGTTATTCAGATACGAATTCCTTCTAGTCCAAGGCATCTTAAAAATGAAAAACCAACCGGTTTTAAATTTTTAAATCCACCCACCCCTTCCAATTTGGAAATATAAACCATTCGACAAAATGGGTCCTTTTTCTAAGAAGGACGATTTTTTTTATTAATAAACCATTTTTCACAAGGTTAATGATTGAGAAAAATGTTATTGTGTCATTTGAAGAGAAATAATAGAAATTAAACTTATTTAAAATTCTATTATGAATAATTTGACTAAATATCGAAATCTTCATTTTGACGACTACGAAAACAAAGATTCTAACATTCTCTGGATTTTCTGGGAAGTTACTCAGATAATAATTGTTTTCAGTCCAGGGCAAAAAATGTAGATTGATAATAAAAAACCGGATAAGTGCGAGTAGAACTCTACTAAAACCGAGGGTTCCGTACCCGTACTGAATTTTTCTTGAAGTCTAAATATAAAAATATATTCAAATACCAATCTGCAGTCCACTAGGTCCAAAATTGTAACCACCAGGGATAAATACACGCTCTTTTAACTAAATTTTCAAAAATATCAATTTTTCGTTGAGAACCCTGTAAAAAAAGTATTGGCGAAATAGCGCATTGGGTGTCGTGGTGAAAAATTTGCAACTTGCAAACTGTGCAAAGAAAAATCAGTCCAGGATGTAATTATTAAAATGAAAGACGGAAATACAACTGGAATTACAAGACATTTTATAAAAGCCACCATGATGTAGAATTCAAAAAGGTTTTCCTCAAAGCACCAACCAAGACTCGACAGAAGTAATACTTTTTATAAGTAATATATAAACAATTAAAACTTTTCCAAAACATGTTTCAATGTTGTATTCAAAAATTTAATCAGCAACAATTTAATGAAATGACAGTAGAGTGGATTGTGAGAAAATACCTTCCTCTTAATTTTTTTAACGACGAAGTAATGCAAGAATACTTCACATATTTGAACAAAGGAGCAAAATATTCCCTGAGAAATAACCTTCTTTTTTTAATCTCTGTAAGATTTTCAACAATGCAAACAGAAATAATGCAAATTTTGAAAAATAATTCATCAAAGATATCTTTTGCACTAGACGGGTGGACTTCTATTGCCTCTACGTGTTTTTATGGAATAACTGGTAACTTTTTATAAATTAGTTTTGTTGTCAGTAGTCTTTTCTAAAACTTTCTTCTGGATTTCCGTAATTTATATCTGTTTAAAATAGTTTTCGCACCAAGAATTGTGAGAACTAGCATACGTATGATTATTATCCAAAATTAAAAAAAAGATTTTAGGGTTTCGATGAAAACACAATGAATATCAATTCTAATCATTTCCGCTATATTTTTCCTATAATCCATTTTTAAAAATACATGTGCATACCAATTTTTATCTTTCTAGAAGTAAAACTGTGAGGTTTATCTTCAAAATTACGAAATTGCTATAATGTCGAAACCTGGAACCAACAAAATGGGTCCTTTTCATGTGGACGTTCACAATAATACAAAAATTACAATAATTGAAAAAGAAAATGAACATTTTTTATGTATAATATAAATAAAACCAAAAAGTAATTTATGTAAGAAAATAATATAAATAATTATTATCATATAAAATAAAAATGTAATAAATTAATTTATTATAAAAATTAACTTTAACGAACAAGTTTTATGCTTATTTACACTACCGTCCGAAATTGTGCGAACGCTAACATCTCGAGCTATTAAAAAACACACCCGCACAGAAAGAGTGATAACTCGGTTAAAAATGAAGCTAGATGCTTTTTTTAAATTGCATTGGAAAGCTTATTAAATTTCCAATGAAATGACACTATTTTAAGTTGTATTGCATAAATAGGAAGCGAGATATCATGTTATAAAGACAAAAAAATAATTATATTTTTTTCGGAATTTCTTACTCTGACTTGGACTCCTGGCACAGTTTAGCAAAGTTTATGAAAAAAATTGTTACTTTTACAGACAATTCCTTGTAACCAAAGCTTTAAATAGAGACCAAGAATAGCAAAAAATATTTACGGGTTCCCGAGATATTACAAAAATAGTAGGACCGTGCAAAGCAGAATTTTCAATCATCGATTTCTCTAATTCGCCGTTGAGTCAATTACTTGTCTGTGAAAAAAGTGTCGAAAATTAATTTTACCAAGTACATTCTTACTGAGATCCATTTTTTAATTTAATTTATTATATATCGATATTTAAAAAGTGGATCCCAGTAAGAATGTACTTGGTAAAATTAATTTTCGACACTTTTTTCATAGACAAGTAATTGACTCAACGGCGAATTAGAGAAATCGATGATTGAAAATTCTGCTTTGCACGGTCCGACTCTTTTTTTAACATCTCGCGAACCTGTAAATATTTTTTGCTGTTCTTGGTCTCTATTTAAAGCTTAGGTTACAAGGAATTGTCTGTAAAAGTAACAATTTTTTTCATAAACTTTGCTAAACTGTGCCAGGAGTCAAAGTCAGAGTAAGAAATTCCGAAAAAAATAGAATTATTTTTTTAACTTCATAACATGATATGTCGCTTCCTATTTATGCAATATAACTTAAAATAGTGGCATTTCATTGGAAATTTAATAAGCTTTCCAATGCAATTTAAAAAAAGCATCTAGCTTCATTTTTAACCGAGTTATCACTCTTTCTGTGCGGGTGCGTTTTTTAATAGCTCGAGATGTTAGCGTTCGCACAATTTCGGACGGTAGTGTATAAATTTTTGAATTATATAAAAATTTAATTTCAAAAATAAAAATATTTTTTAATAAAATTTGAAATTACAGAAAAAAAATTCTAAAGGGATAGGAATTGTGCAATAAATTTAGTAAAAAACTAACGTTCGAGGTACGTGAGTCAAATTCTCGACTCCAGTTTCCGTTATAAGAACATCATCCTCAATTCGAACACCTCCAAATCCTCGGAATCGGTTTATTTCCTCAGCAACTAGAAATTTGCTCTGTTCACTATTAGCCAAAGCTGCGTCCAATTGCTGTAAAAAAATTTACATTATTTTTTTATATATGTATATCTTTTATTTACAAAAAAGGGCACAATCAAAAAAACAAAAACTGTTACAGAAAAGAAAGAAGAAAACTAAAGAGAAAAGAAACAAAACGGAGATACAAAGACAAAGAAATATTTAAGCAAAAAAGGAACAATAAAAAGAAAGAAGAAAAATATACAAAATAAAAGAAAAAATAAAATAACTAAAGGGAAGAAAAAAAATACATATTTAATATTATTTTAAAAATTTTAACACAATTTTTCGAAAGATTTCAATTATCTTAATTAATATCAATTTTCTTGACAGATATTCAATTATTTTCATAAATAATAAAAATTTAACAGGAATTCAATTATTTAAGAATAAAAATTACCATACATTTGTTGAGAAAAATCATTAAACATTCTATTTTAATTTTTTGTAATACATACTTCAGTATTATTTTTATTTTATTTATTTATTTTAAAATTAATAGGACAGTCCGTTTCGTACATAAAGTACTCCTAATTCTAAAAGTTACATTTGTAACATATAAAAAATACATTATTAAGGTTGGCACTTTAAAAGTTAAAGTTCGGTATAGGTCTAAACTATGTTGTAGTGAATCTTGTAGTATACACAGAAAAAAACCAACTCATTTTTGTTGCAACTCATTTGGAAGTCGGTTTCGAAATGAGTAATCGACAACTTCAAGTGACTCGAAATGAGTAATCGGCAACTTTAAGTGACTCAAAATGAGTAAAATGACAATGTTCTAGATACTTGGTGGTTGCTACATGGTTGCCCATCCCTGTCAGTCAATTCACATGTGTGTCAACTAAAAGCATTAATGACTTGACAAGTGCAACGTGTTTATTAATTATAAACAAGTCGAAGGGGTATCATTTTTGTTGCAGTTCAAAATGAGTCTCATATGCGACTCATTTTGAGTTCGGTTTTTTTCTGTGTACGAAAGTGTCATTTTACAGAGATCGAGACAAAGAGTACCGGAAATATTTTACGAAAGATAAAGAGACATATTTAGTGTAGGTACTATACTGACGTAATAGGTTTGATGGACAGTTTAAAGGAAAATGTGTATAGAGATAAAGAAGTTTTCTTAAGAAAACATAAATATTTATGTAATAATTCCCACTACTGATTTTCTCAAAGAAGAAAATTGCGGGGATAAAAATATTGTATAGAAAGGGAAAAAGAGGTTGAGTATAAAGAAAAATGGAGACAAAATGCATTAAGAAATGGGCCTGATAGGCGAATTTTGGATCCGTTCCATTTTATCAGTTTTAAGCGTAGGAGGATCTTTGAAAAAGGGGCTGAGTCTTGACCTTCCGAAACTTCATCTACCTTTCCAACTCCAATTTCTAGAATTTACAGAAATAACACTTTTCTTTAATCTTAACATATTTTCTAAATCTATATTAATAAAATCAGACTTTTGTCTGTACATTGCACGAAATTAATTTTTTCTAGCATAATTTATTTATTTGAACAACGGAGAATCCAAAAATGGTAATAGAAAATTTCCTGTATGTATGTCTGCAAAATTTTGTTCGCGTATAACTTGAAAACGTCTTGACCGATTAAAGTAAAATTTAGTACACTTTTAGGTATTGGTCTAACTTAAAATATTAGCTATATTAAGTATAGCATGTTGATTCGCTTTTTGCATAGACGTCTGTACCTAATTTTTAATCGGGAAAAACTGTGAATTCAGCTTGCAATATAGTTCTTATTTTAGATTTTAGCAATTATGATACAATTCTGCATTTTAATTAATTGAAAATAAATTATTTGATGATAAAAAGTCAATCAATATAATATTCAAATATTAATTGTTAATACTTTGTTCAAACATTCTATTAATTAATAAAACAAATAACCAAAATTGTTATTTAATAATTTCGGTTTTTAATATTTTAATTGTTTAACAATTAATTCGGCTTTTCGATTTTTTTGCACAGCTCTAGTAAAAAAAGACTGTTGTGTAAAATAAGGTTCATCTTAACCTTTAAAGGGCCGGGGTGGCCACCATTTTTGTTGTCGAATCATTTTATTGAATTGACTTCTTATTTATAAACTTTTTTGTAATAAAGAAGTACTAAAATCTGTGCAAATTTACCGGCCTTCTAAAGGTTAATGGAATTTAATCTTCATTTTAGCGGTATAAACTAAAAGGACAAATTTTCAAGAAATCTCTATTTATGTGTGGAGAAGAAGATAGTACACTCTATGATTAAAACTCAAAATTTTAGAGTATTGATTTTTAGGCTTACAACTATCTTCTTTTAGTTTAGGTATTTTCTTGAAATATGTGTTTGTATAAAATACAGAATTTTTGGAAATGTTCAACATGACAGCATCGCATCAGGACGTTACATCTACATGGAATCCTATTTTGGGGAGACCAGGGCGTAATGGATGGATAATGCTTTAATAAAAATTTCATCATGTGGAAAATTTAGCCTAATATCTCAGCTTTCAATTAAAAAAGTAAGCCCTAATATCACGTATACTTTTTTCTAGAACAATGTTTTTAGAAAAATGCAAGGTGAGCAATTTCGCCTCGGGCCGGGGCGTATTGTATCAGCAATGAAATTATAATTTTTATCATAAAATATTATTTAATATTGACAATTTTAGTTTCTATTGTACATTTATAACAAAGAATATTGGAAATGGAACATTATTTAATTTAAACTTTAAACATTTACATGCAATTTTCAAATTTTAAAAAGTTATATCGAAATGCAAAATCCATTTATTTAACAAATCTATTTTCTAGTTAGTTTTTTATAATGGGTTATCATTGGTACTTATTAATATATTAATTACAAGAAATTAAACTTGACAGGATTATTTTATTAATATTATAAATATATAATAGGGTTTTCTTAATAAAATAAGCAGCAAAGTGATCTATTACGCCCCGGAGGTGTTTGTTGAAAATTTTGTTTTTTTGATCAATACCGTAAGTATTAAACAAAAATTGTTAATTGTTCTTTAAGAACAAATGTTTAAAACTCAAAACCTGATATACAAAAATTTTTAACAAGTAATTTTGAAAAAGATATAACAAAAAACAAAGACTTTAAAACTTTACATTTAAACTTGGTACAAACTTACAGTATGCCAAGTACATTATTTTGATCAAAAACCGAAATTACTCTGATTTTCCACTTTAGAAAGTACAATATAGGTCTTATTTACCGATGGTAAATCACAGTGGTGAGACTCCGTGGCTTGCGATCACCGAGGTTAAGCACCATTTAGTGCCCGCTATAGCCCGGTGTTTTTCTCACTACTTTCGTGATTTATCAAGCGGGAGGTTTGACGTCAAGGTATAATGATTATTGTCGATTATTGTCCGGTACACACCATTAGAACTTGACTGTCGATAAAACCGGTTGTACTGAAGAGAGGTTTTCGACAGTTTCACTCTCCTCTGGCGAGAAAGCCTAATTAACTAATTAATTAATGTTAATTAACTTTATTAACAGGTGGTCCAAGCGAATGCGAGTACACCTAATAAAGGCGGCTGTAGACGCAAATTAGGTTAATATTTAGAAACTTATGTAGAATGGTTATGCTAAATCCAAAACAGTATTTCTCGGGGACTCTTGTCAAGTGCGTAAGGCCAATAGGGCGGAGTATAAACAATGATAAAAATATAGGTCTTATTTTGTATTTTAACAGTCGTAACGAAGGGTCTACTTGCAATACAATTGGTTCCATATAGACTCTATACATAACTTCAAAAACTGGTGGAAATTTAGGATTAACCACTTCGGTGGCGTGGCGTTCCAATTGGCGTTCCACGTCCCTGGCCAAAAGTGGCGAAAATAGCGAAATGGCGTTCCAAATTTTTCTAGATTTTTTAAGAGTATAATTAATTTTAATCTACTGCAACAATATATTTCTGTTTTCAATATCAGGGAACAAAAAAATAACAATGAAAATTTGTTTTTTTAAGATTTTTATTGTTTTTTTGGACGTTGCAAAATGTCATTTTTAATACTTTTCTACGAATGGCGTTCCACTTTCGCTCAAATATTGATAAATAAACTCAAGATCTTTCTGTGGGAAATAATATTTATTTATATCTTAGAATCTCTGAATCGTCGAATTGTGTTATAGAATCATTTGTAAATTGTTATAAACAAATTGTGTAAACAAATTGTTAATAAAGACGATGCGTTCAATGAATTTTAATAAAAATTGATACTCGGAGGTTTATGGGGTCGCTAATAACGAATCCGATGTCAGTTTTTAAAAATTCAATATGGCGGATTCAATATGGCGGACTAGTTTATAAAAAATTGATAAAATTCGCTTGAAACGTTTTACTCCGTGCTTTTTGGGGTCGCTGATTACGAATCCAATGTCAGTTTTGCAAAATTTAAAATGGCGGATTAAATATGGCGGACGAGTTTATAAAACAAGTTGTTCATTTTATGACCATTTCGCTTCCTCAAAATATCATAAACCAATTGCTTAATTTAATTTTAATATGTTAAGGTAATATTTAAAAAAACGCAAAATTTGAATTTTTTGTGAAAAAGAAAAATATTGATTAATTTTATAAATTTTGATGAAATGTGCACTTTGTATATATCAATCGATTCGTTTTCTTGTAAGGAATGTAATTTTGAGAATAATTTATGAAAATATTAAGAAATAAAAAAGTTATTTAAAAAAATACAAAATTTTTTTTTTAATTTTGAAAAAATTGTATAAAAAAATTTTTGTGAATAAATTTGAAAATCCTTGTGTCAGATTTTAGGTATTAATGACTGCAATAAACCTGCAAAATTTCAGGGCAATCCATTAAAATTTCCCTGATTACGAATCCGATGTCAGTTTTGAAAAATTCAAAATGGCGGATCCAATATGGCAGACGAGTTTATAAAAAATTGATTGAATTCGCTTAAAACATTTTACTAGAGGGTTTTTGGGATCGCTGATTACAAATCCGATGTCAGTTATGAAAAATTCGAAATAGCGGATCCAATATGGCGGACGAGTTTATAAAAAATTTATTGAATTAGCTTGAATCGTTTTACTCAGGGGTTTTTAGAGATGCTGATTAGGAATTTAATATGAGTTTAACATGAAAAGCAATAGTTAAAATGATTCAGGAAAGTAACTTATTATGAGCTGCAGCAAAAATGAGCCAAGGTTTTTTTTTGCTTATATTTCAACGACCAACATGCATTCGATAGAGAAAATGTTCTCTACCCAGAGCACGCCAAAAATGTGATCATTTCTTTTCGAATGACAGAAACAAAGGTTGTCGAAGATTTTATTGGAATTGCAGCGAAATTTAGAGATTCTAAGTACATGCAATTTAAAAGCTCCTATTACCCCACGCTCTCCTACCCTGCTTATAGATAACTAATACAGTTATTTTTTTTGTTCGCAAAATTATATGAGGAATAAAACGTCATTAGACATTTGTTCGAACGAATCATAGGTATATGCCAAATACGAAAGACATGAAATTGAATCAACTCCCGCGCAACGCAGTGGTAACCTGTTTCTCAGAAATACTAAACATACTAAAAGCAAGCGCTTGAAAAGCGAAATTTGTTTTAAAAAAAATTAGAACGGACACTCCATGGCTATGTAATAAATGCGATAAACCGTTTTGCAAAAGGTGCTTTAGCTAGGCGCATAACCATTGACCACAAACCCTTCAGTAAACACGAGTAAAACGTTTCAAGCGAATTTACTTAATTTTTTATAAACTCGTCCGCCATATTGGATCCGCCATTTTGAATTTTTCAAAACTGACATCGGATTCGTAATCAAGGATCCCAAAAACCCCCAAGTAGAATGTTTCAAGCGAATTCAATTAATTTTTTATAAACTCGTCCGCCATATTTAATCCGCAATTTTGATTTTTGGAAAACTGACATTGGATTCGTAATCAGCGACCCCAAAAAGCCCGGAGTAAAACGTTTCAAGCGAATTCAATCAATTTTTTATAAACTAGTCCGCCATATTGAATCCGCCATATTGAATTTTTAAAAACTGACATCGGATTCGTTATTAGCGACCCCATAAACCTCCGAGTATCAATTTTTATTAAAATTCATTGAACGCATCGTCTTTATTAACAATTTGTTTACACAATTTGTTTATAACAATTTACAAATGATTCTATAACACAATTCGACGATTCAGAGATTCTAAGATATAAATAAATATTATTTCCCACAGAAAGATCTTGAGTTTATTTATCAATATTTGAGCGAAAGTGGAACGCCATTCGTAGAAAAGTATTAAAAATGACATTTTGCAACGTCCAAAAAAACAATAAAAATCTTAAAAAAACAAATTTTCATTGTTATTTTTTTGTTCCCTGATATTGAAAACAGAAATATATTGTTGCAGTAGATTAAAATTAATTATACTCTTAAAAAATCTAGAAAAATTTGGAACGCCATTTCGCTATTTTCGCCACTTTTGGCCAGGGACGTGGAACGCCAATTGGAACGCCACGCCACCGAAGTGGTTAATATTTAATACATTAAATGAAATACTACAAATGCATAAAGTACTACAAATTGTCAAATATTTTTTCCAGTCATATAAAATTTCCGGTTGGTGAACACCTCTTCAAATATGTTAGTAGAAAGCTAGAAACTAAAACTCGTCGAAGACTAGTACGACACCTAGTTTATTTATATTATAAGATATTTCCAACTAAGTATTTGAGAAAACTATACAAAAATTTACTAACTTTGAAATTTTTTTCAAAAATTAAAAAATAATTTCCTTTTTTGTCGGAAAACCAATTTTCCATTTAACTTCAGAAATAATTCATAATAATACTGGCAAAAAATCCACAATTTTTAGAAACTTTGGATATACTTCCGAAAACAACCCCCGCCCGATTTTAATGAAACTTTGTATACTTACGTAATTTTGTGCGCTGATTACGAAAATCATAGTGAAAATTGGCGCAAATTTGATTTTTATGGTGAAAACCATAAAAACACCATAAAATTGTGGTTTTTTGCGTTTTACTTCTAAGAATCGCAAAATAGTAAAAAATGTTATATATAAAAGTTGTAGATCTCTACAAAATACAACTTTAATGTTCTATACATTTTTTTGAAAAACTGTCAAATTTTCGAGAAAAATGCAAAAAACTTAAAAATACTATGTAAATTAGGTAATTTCTAATATTTTGATATTTCGCTTATCCATATTGCATAAGTAATATCGATGTTTAAAAACATATCGTTATCGAAAATAAATATCGATATATCGTAAAAAAAATTAGCACCATTAAATTGAGATTTTTCTCAAAACAATCAACCCTTTTCAGGGCTATTAAAAACAAGATCTAGTAACAATCAGTCCTTTTCAGGGCTATTAAAAACAAGATTTCGCAACAATCAGCCCTTTTCAGGGCTATTAAGAACAAGATTTAGCAACAATCAGCCCTTTTCAGGGCTATTAAAAACAAGATTTAGCAACAATCAGCCCTTTTCAGGGCTATTAAAAACCAAATTTAGCAACAATCAGCCCTTTTCGTTTTTTTCCGTTGGAGGGGGGTTGGTTTCTGGGTTCGGTAGCTTCTGGTACCAACTAGAAAACCACTTTGACTACCTTTTTGTACAAGAAATAAGCGAGTCACTAGCGAAAGCGGGCGAAGCCCGCTTTCGTGTGGTTTCTCTATGGTTTTTTTGGTAAATGAAAGCAATCGAAAAATAAATTAACTGTTTATCTTAAAAATTTGGAAAAAACGTTCTTATTAGAAATTACCCAATTTACATAGTATTTTTAAGATTTTTGCATTTTTCTCGAAAATTTGACAGTTTTTCAAAAAAATGTGTATAGAGATAAAGAAGTTTTCTTAAGAAAACATAAATATTTATGTAATAATTCCCACTACTGATTTTCTCAAAGAAGAAAATTGCGGGGATAAAAATATTGTATAGAAAGGGAAAAAGAGGTTGAGTATAAAGAAAAATGGAGACAAAATGCATTAAGAAATGGGCCTGATAGGCGAATTTTGGATCCGTTCCATTTTATCAGTTTTAAGCGTAGGAGGATCTTTGAAAAAGGGGCTGAGTCTTGACCTTCCGAAACTTCATCTACCTTTCCAACTCCAATTTCTAGAATTTACAGAAATAACACTTTTCTTTAATCTTAACATATTTTCTAAATCTATATTAATAAAATCAGACTTTTGTCTGTACATTGCACGAAATTAATTTTTTCTAGCATAATTTATTTATTTGAACAACGGAGAATCCAAAAATGGTAATAGAAAATTTCCTGTATGTATGTCTGCAAAATTTTGTTCGCGTATAACTTGAAAACGTCTTGACCGATTAAAGTAAAATTTAGTACACTTTTAGGTATTGGTCTAACTTAAAATATTAGCTATATTAAGTATAGCATGTTGATTCGCTTTTTGCATAGACGTCTGTACCTAATTTTTAATCGGGAAAAACTGTGAATTCAGCTTGCAATATAGTTCTTATTTTAGATTTTAGCAATTATGATACAATTCTGCATTTTAATTAATTGAAAATAAATTATTTGATGATAAAAAGTCAATCAATATAATATTCAAATATTAATTGTTAATACTTTGTTCAAACATTCTATTAATTAATAAAACAAATAACCAAAATTGTTATTTAATAATTTCGGTTTTTAATATTTTAATTGTTTAACAATTAATTCGGCTTTTCGATTTTTTTGCACAGCTCTAGTAAAAAAAGACTGTTGTGTAAAATAAGGTTCATCTTAACCTTTAAAGGGCCGGGGTGGCCACCATTTTTGTTGTCGAATCATTTTATTGAATTGACTTCTTATTTATAAACTTTTTTGTAATAAAGAAGTACTAAAATCTGTGCAAATTTACCGGCCTTCTAAAGGTTAATGGAATTTAATCTTCATTTTAGCGGTATAAACTAAAAGGACAAATTTTCAAGAAATCTCTATTTATGTGTGGAGAAGAAGATAGTACACTCTATGATTAAAACTCAAAATTTTAGAGTATTGATTTTTAGGCTTACAACTATCTTCTTTTAGTTTAGGTATTTTCTTGAAATATGTGTTTGTATAAAATACAGAATTTTTGGAAATGTTCAACATGACAGCATCGCATCAGGACGTTACATCTACATGGAATCCTATTTTGGGGAGACCAGGGCGTAATGGATGGATAATGCTTTAATAAAAATTTCATCATGTGGAAAATTTAGCCTAATATCTCAGCTTTCAATTAAAAAAGTAAGCCCTAATATCACGTATACTTTTTTCTAGAACAATGTTTTTAGAAAAATGCAAGGTGAGCAATTTCGCCTCGGGCCGGGGCGTATTGTATCAGCAATGAAATTATAATTTTTATCATAAAATATTATTTAATATTGACAATTTTAGTTTCTATTGTACATTTATAACAAAGAATATTGGAAATGGAACATTATTTAATTTAAACTTTAAACATTTACATGCAATTTTCAAATTTTAAAAAGTTATATCGAAATGCAAAATCCATTTATTTAACAAATCTATTTTCTAGTTAGTTTTTTATAATGGGTTATCATTGGTACTTATTAATATATTAATTACAAGAAATTAAACTTGACAGGATTATTTTATTAATATTATAAATATATAATAGGGTTTTCTTAATAAAATAAGCAGCAAAGTGATCTATTACGCCCCGGAGGTGTTTGTTGAAAATTTTGTTTTTTTGATCAATACCGTAAGTATTAAACAAAAATTGTTAATTGTTCTTTAAGAACAAATGTTTAAAACTCAAAACCTGATATACAAAAATTTTTAACAAGTAATTTTGAAAAAGATATAACAAAAAACAAAGACTTTAAAACTTTACATTTAAACTTGGTACAAACTTACAGTATGCCAAGTACATTATTTTGATCAAAAACCGAAATTACTCTGATTTTCCACTTTAGAAAGTAC
Organism: Leptopilina myrica (nomen nudum); assembly: GCA_032872475.1. NCBI lineage: Eukaryota > Metazoa > Arthropoda > Insecta > Hymenoptera > Figitidae > Leptopilina > Leptopilina myrica (nomen nudum). The sequence goes on along the minus strand of CM065462.1, from coordinate 10,958,568 downwards.
AATATAGGTCTTATTTACCGATGGTAAATCACAGTGGTGAGACTCCGTGGCTTGCGATCACCGAGGTTAAGCACCATTTAGTGCCCGCTATAGCCCGGTGTTTTTCTCACTACTTTCGTGATTTATCAAGCGGGAGGTTTGACGTCAAGGTATAATGATTATTGTCGATTATTGTCCGGTACACACCATTAGAACTTGACTGTCGATAAAACCGGTTGTACTGAAGAGAGGTTTTCGACAGTTTCACTCTCCTCTGGCGAGAAAGCCTAATTAACTAATTAATTAATGTTAATTAACTTTATTAACAGGTGGTCCAAGCGAATGCGAGTACACCTAATAAAGGCGGCTGTAGACGCAAATTAGGTTAATATTTAGAAACTTATGTAGAATGGTTATGCTAAATCCAAAACAGTATTTCTCGGGGACTCTTGTCAAGTGCGTAAGGCCAATAGGGCGGAGTATAAACAATGATAAAAATATAGGTCTTATTTTGTATTTTAACAGTCGTAACGAAGGGTCTACTTGCAATACAATTGGTTCCATATAGACTCTATACATAACTTCAAAAACTGGTGGAAATTTAGGATTAACCACTTCGGTGGCGTGGCGTTCCAATTGGCGTTCCACGTCCCTGGCCAAAAGTGGCGAAAATAGCGAAATGGCGTTCCAAATTTTTCTAGATTTTTTAAGAGTATAATTAATTTTAATCTACTGCAACAATATATTTCTGTTTTCAATATCAGGGAACAAAAAAATAACAATGAAAATTTGTTTTTTTAAGATTTTTATTGTTTTTTTGGACGTTGCAAAATGTCATTTTTAATACTTTTCTACGAATGGCGTTCCACTTTCGCTCAAATATTGATAAATAAACTCAAGATCTTTCTGTGGGAAATAATATTTATTTATATCTTAGAATCTCTGAATCGTCGAATTGTGTTATAGAATCATTTGTAAATTGTTATAAACAAATTGTGTAAACAAATTGTTAATAAAGACGATGCGTTCAATGAATTTTAATAAAAATTGATACTCGGAGGTTTATGGGGTCGCTAATAACGAATCCGATGTCAGTTTTTAAAAATTCAATATGGCGGATTCAATATGGCGGACTAGTTTATAAAAAATTGATAAAATTCGCTTGAAACGTTTTACTCCGTGCTTTTTGGGGTCGCTGATTACGAATCCAATGTCAGTTTTGCAAAATTTAAAATGGCGGATTAAATATGGCGGACGAGTTTATAAAACAAGTTGTTCATTTTATGACCATTTCGCTTCCTCAAAATATCATAAACCAATTGCTTAATTTAATTTTAATATGTTAAGGTAATATTTAAAAAAACGCAAAATTTGAATTTTTTGTGAAAAAGAAAAATATTGATTAATTTTATAAATTTTGATGAAATGTGCACTTTGTATATATCAATCGATTCGTTTTCTTGTAAGGAATGTAATTTTGAGAATAATTTATGAAAATATTAAGAAATAAAAAAGTTATTTAAAAAAATACAAAATTTTTTTTTTAATTTTGAAAAAATTGTATAAAAAAATTTTTGTGAATAAATTTGAAAATCCTTGTGTCAGATTTTAGGTATTAATGACTGCAATAAACCTGCAAAATTTCAGGGCAATCCATTAAAATTTCCCTGATTACGAATCCGATGTCAGTTTTGAAAAATTCAAAATGGCGGATCCAATATGGCAGACGAGTTTATAAAAAATTGATTGAATTCGCTTAAAACATTTTACTAGAGGGTTTTTGGGATCGCTGATTACAAATCCGATGTCAGTTATGAAAAATTCGAAATAGCGGATCCAATATGGCGGACGAGTTTATAAAAAATTTATTGAATTAGCTTGAATCGTTTTACTCAGGGGTTTTTAGAGATGCTGATTAGGAATTTAATATGAGTTTAACATGAAAAGCAATAGTTAAAATGATTCAGGAAAGTAACTTATTATGAGCTGCAGCAAAAATGAGCCAAGGTTTTTTTTTGCTTATATTTCAACGACCAACATGCATTCGATAGAGAAAATGTTCTCTACCCAGAGCACGCCAAAAATGTGATCATTTCTTTTCGAATGACAGAAACAAAGGTTGTCGAAGATTTTATTGGAATTGCAGCGAAATTTAGAGATTCTAAGTACATGCAATTTAAAAGCTCCTATTACCCCACGCTCTCCTACCCTGCTTATAGATAACTAATACAGTTATTTTTTTTGTTCGCAAAATTATATGAGGAATAAAACGTCATTAGACATTTGTTCGAACGAATCATAGGTATATGCCAAATACGAAAGACATGAAATTGAATCAACTCCCGCGCAACGCAGTGGTAACCTGTTTCTCAGAAATACTAAACATACTAAAAGCAAGCGCTTGAAAAGCGAAATTTGTTTTAAAAAAAATTAGAACGGACACTCCATGGCTATGTAATAAATGCGATAAACCGTTTTGCAAAAGGTGCTTTAGCTAGGCGCATAACCATTGACCACAAACCCTTCAGTAAACACGAGTAAAACGTTTCAAGCGAATTTACTTAATTTTTTATAAACTCGTCCGCCATATTGGATCCGCCATTTTGAATTTTTCAAAACTGACATCGGATTCGTAATCAAGGATCCCAAAAACCCCCAAGTAGAATGTTTCAAGCGAATTCAATTAATTTTTTATAAACTCGTCCGCCATATTTAATCCGCAATTTTGATTTTTGGAAAACTGACATTGGATTCGTAATCAGCGACCCCAAAAAGCCCGGAGTAAAACGTTTCAAGCGAATTCAATCAATTTTTTATAAACTAGTCCGCCATATTGAATCCGCCATATTGAATTTTTAAAAACTGACATCGGATTCGTTATTAGCGACCCCATAAACCTCCGAGTATCAATTTTTATTAAAATTCATTGAACGCATCGTCTTTATTAACAATTTGTTTACACAATTTGTTTATAACAATTTACAAATGATTCTATAACACAATTCGACGATTCAGAGATTCTAAGATATAAATAAATATTATTTCCCACAGAAAGATCTTGAGTTTATTTATCAATATTTGAGCGAAAGTGGAACGCCATTCGTAGAAAAGTATTAAAAATGACATTTTGCAACGTCCAAAAAAACAATAAAAATCTTAAAAAAACAAATTTTCATTGTTATTTTTTTGTTCCCTGATATTGAAAACAGAAATATATTGTTGCAGTAGATTAAAATTAATTATACTCTTAAAAAATCTAGAAAAATTTGGAACGCCATTTCGCTATTTTCGCCACTTTTGGCCAGGGACGTGGAACGCCAATTGGAACGCCACGCCACCGAAGTGGTTAATATTTAATACATTAAATGAAATACTACAAATGCATAAAGTACTACAAATTGTCAAATATTTTTTCCAGTCATATAAAATTTCCGGTTGGTGAACACCTCTTCAAATATGTTAGTAGAAAGCTAGAAACTAAAACTCGTCGAAGACTAGTACGACACCTAGTTTATTTATATTATAAGATATTTCCAACTAAGTATTTGAGAAAACTATACAAAAATTTACTAACTTTGAAATTTTTTTCAAAAATTAAAAAATAATTTCCTTTTTTGTCGGAAAACCAATTTTCCATTTAACTTCAGAAATAATTCATAATAATACTGGCAAAAAATCCACAATTTTTAGAAACTTTGGATATACTTCCGAAAACAACCCCCGCCCGATTTTAATGAAACTTTGTATACTTACGTAATTTTGTGCGCTGATTACGAAAATCATAGTGAAAATTGGCGCAAATTTGATTTTTATGGTGAAAACCATAAAAACACCATAAAATTGTGGTTTTTTGCGTTTTACTTCTAAGAATCGCAAAATAGTAAAAAATGTTATATATAAAAGTTGTAGATCTCTACAAAATACAACTTTAATGTTCTATACATTTTTTTGAAAAACTGTCAAATTTTCGAGAAAAATGCAAAAAACTTAAAAATACTATGTAAATTAGGTAATTTCTAATATTTTGATATTTCGCTTATCCATATTGCATAAGTAATATCGATGTTTAAAAACATATCGTTATCGAAAATAAATATCGATATATCGTAAAAAAAAATTAGCACCATTAAATTGAGATTTTTCTCAAAACAATCAACCCTTTTCAGGGCTATTAAAAACAAGATCTAGTAACAATCAGTCCTTTTCAGGGCTATTAAAAACAAGATTTCGCAACAATCAGCCCTTTTCAGGGCTATTAAGAACAAGATTTAGCAACAATCAGCCCTTTTCAGGGCTATTAAAAACAAGATTTAGCAACAATCAGCCCTTTTCAGGGCTATTAAAAACCAAATTTAGCAACAATCAGCCCTTTTCGTTTTTTTCCGTTGGAGGGGGGTTGGTTTCTGGGTTCGGTAGCTTCTGGTACCAACTAGAAAACCACTTTGACTACCTTTTTGTACAAGAAATAAGCGAGTCACTAGCGAAAGCGGGCGAAGCCCGCTTTCGTGTGGTTTCTCTATGGTTTTTTTGGTAAATGAAAGCAATCGAAAAATAAATTAACTGTTTATCTTAAAAATTTGGAAAAAACGTTCTTATTAGAAATTACCCAATTTACATAGTATTTTTAAGATTTTTGCATTTTTCTCGAAAATTTGACAGTTTTTCAAAAAAATGTATAGAACATTAGGTAATTATGCAGAAGAAGGACTTTTCCCAATTTTTGAGTAAAATGGTAAATTTTTTTTGGAATGTCTTTCATTTGGCTAGTTATTAAAGAATCCGGTGGGGGAGGATGAAAAAGTTACTTACAGAACGCCAGGGCTGGGAAACAAAATTTTTTTTTTTGGTTTTTGATTTTTTACTTGGTAAATATTAAAAATTTTAAAAAATGTTCTACATAAAAGTTGCAGATTTTGTTAAGATACACATTTTATGTTACATGCAATTTTTTCATAAATTGAGTATTTTTCGAGACAAACACAAAAAACGGAAAATAACCATAAAAACGTTTTAATGCAGAAGGGAGTCAAATTAACTTCCTAGATGGTACTAGAAGGTATCCAACTTAGACCAGACCCCGCCCACGTTTAAAAAAGGCGTTTTGAAGGTGCATCCAGAACACATCACTCAAAGGCGGGCGCAGACCGCCGCACCTAACTTCCTTCCACGTTTAAATGCAGAAGGGAGTCAAATTAACTTTCTAGATGGTACTAGAAGGTATCCAACTTAGACCAGACCCCCCTCCAACGTTTAAAGAAGGCGTTTTAAAGATGCATCCACAACACATTGCTCAAAGGCGGGAGAAGCCTGCCGCACCTGATTTCCTTCAACGTTTTAATGCAGAAAGGGAGTCATATCCGTTGGAGCGGGGTCTGGACTAAGTTAGACATCTTGTAGTACCAACTAGAAAGTTAATTTGACTCCCATCTGCATTAAAACGTGGAAGGAGATCTGGTGCGGCGGGCTTCGCCCGCCTTTGAGTGATCTATTGTGGATGCACCTTCAAAACGCCTTTTTTTTAACCGTTGGAGGGGGGTCTGGTCTAAGTTAGATACCTTCTAGTACAAACTAGGAACTAAATTGGACTCCCTTCTGCATTAAACGTTAAAAGAAACCAGGAGCGGCGGGCTTCGCCCGCCTTTGAGTGATGTGTTGTGGATGCACCTTCAAAACGCCTTTTTTAAACGTTGGAAGGGGGTCTTGTCTAAGGCTGGGGTCCCATGATATCGTTTTTGTTGCGTTTTGTAACTAGACCATGAGTGTGAGAGAGATACAGATATATGTTTGCTCTATTTGCACTCATGGCCTATTTACAAAACGCAACGCAAAACGCTGCCATAGGACTCCAGCCTGAGTTGGATACCTTCTAGTACCATCTAGGAAGTTAATTTGACTCCCTTCTGCATTAAAACGTTTCTATGGTTATTTTCCGTTTTTTGTGTTTGTCTCGAAAAATACTCAATTTATGAAAAAATTGCATGTAACATAAAATGTGTATCTTAACAAGATCTGCAACTTTTATGTAGAACATTTTTCAAAATTTTTAATATTTACCAAGTAAAAGGTCAAAAACCAAAAAAAAATTTTGTTTCCCAGCCCTGGCGTTCTGTAAGTAACTTTTTCATCCTCCTCCAACGAATTTTTCATTTGCTAGCTGATTGAAAGCTTTTCCAAAAATAATTAACCGTTTTTCTTCAAAATTGAGAAAAGTCCTTCTTCTGCATAATTACCGAACATTAAAGTTGTATTTTGTAGAGATCTACAACTTTTATATATAACATTGTTTACTATTTTGCGATTCTTAGAAGTAAAACGCAAAAAACCACAATTTTATGGTGTTTTTATGGTTTTTACCATAAAAATCAAATTTGCGCCAATTTTCACTATGATTTTCGTAATCAGCGCACAAAATTACGTAAGTATACAAAGTTTCATTAAAATCGGGCGGGGGTTGTTTTCGGAAGTACACCCGAAACTTTTCCAAAAATTAAGGAATAATTTCCGATTTTTGTCGGAAATATTATTATTCCACTTATTTTCGGAAGTATCCCAGAGGACACAAAAATCACCTTACATTTTAAGAAAATATAATTTTTTAGAAACGTTCTAAAATCGTTTCTGATATTCTGTGCTGACAGGGATGTTATACTGATACTGGAAAAATACACTATCTTTGCAAACTTTTCTGAAAATTAAAGAATAATTTTCGATTTTTATTGGAATAGTATTTTTCCACCCAATTCTGGAGATATTTCCTATTAAATATTTGGAAAAAATGTTTTTCTCCTCATTTCGGAAAAATTTCCCTTCATATTATCATATTTGAACCCAAAAAGAAAAAAATTGCTCCAGCCATTTTTGAAAAAAAAAATTTTTCTTTTTTTCAAATATTAGTCAATTTATTTTCAAGAAAATAAAGCAAAGTAAGTATTTTATTAGCTTGAGTTCTTTAAATTATTAGAAGAAAAGAGGATATTATTGCTAAATTTCATACAACAACTAAAAACCATAGAAATTAAGGAAAAAATTGCGAAATAAATAGATTTCAACGCTTCTAAAGATAATACAATCAAAAGATAAAGTCAAGTTACTTAAATTTCAAGAAAATTAAAAAAAGAAAAGCTCTCTATTGCTATTAGAACTAAAAGTTTGTGTTTTTTAAAATGTCCATTTTTAATAATTTTTAAAAATATATCGCATTTTCCAATTTCTCATAAGTTTTTAATTACCAATATTTAAAAAAATAATCGTTACTAAGGGTAACGATTTTATAGTTTTAAGATATTTTGTTCTTAATTAATATTAGGATCAGAATTTCGTCGTTCTGTCTTACAATTTAAAAAAAATGTCGAAAGATCATGCAAAGAAGCATGATGAAAATCTAAAGCGAATTTGTCGGTTTTGTTTTGGAAAATCAAAGAACATGGTAAACTTTTAATTAATTAACTATATTAATCGCGGTGGTTTTTCATTCATTCTGTTCGCAGTGTGAAGTTAGTTTTTGTATATGCTTTTGTTTTTTTTCAAAACACTTTGCCTGATCATAATGTTGCTTTATAAATTTTATAAGTATTTTTTTGATTATTTAATTTAAATTATTAGTTTATTTTGAAATAAAAAATTCTAAAATTTTTATTTTTTAATTACAATTTTTTAAAAATTTGTTTTTCTATTTAAAATTTTTTAAAAATGTGTAGGAAGAATTTGTGTATTTCATAATTAGGTACAATTTTTATTTTTTTTTGTATACAAAGATATTTTATATTTTATTTTATGTATATTTTCTCATATAATAATCATGTCTATTCACAATTCACATTTTTTTATTAAAGTGGAAATATTTAATTTCCTTTGAAGAATTTCTTAATTATAAGATTGAATTTTTTAACCTTCTAAAAATTAATTAATATTAAGTTTTATCTAGAAATTAATTAAAAATTTGCATAATTTATTTTTCTTTATTTAAAATTCAAAGAAAAATAATGTAATTTGAACAATTTATATTTCTCCAGCAACATTTTTTTTAATAATAATAATTCTAATAAATAATTATTAAATTAATAATCAATTGATTTTATTTAGTTTTTTGCTTTGCAGTACCAAGTTTTGAAATAAGATCTAAATTATAATCATTTACAAAATGTATGAGGATAAAACTGGCACCCAGTTATCAGCACCCACTTAATTTTAGAAATTGAATTTTAAAAGTTAAGTATTTTGATGAAGCTAAAACTTGCATTCAGTTACCAGACCTACTTTATTTTTAAAAATTTGATATTGCATTTAAAACAAAAAATATTTAACTTTTAAATTTAATTTCTAAAGTTAGGCAGGTGCTGGTAACAAATCAAAAAAAATCTTTTATTTGTTTCCAACAAAATTTGAAAATTATATATTAACAGTGTAAATTTCCTTCCGAAAGTTTTTTAATGAATTACAAGAATTTGATTCATGGAAGGTAAAATAACATAAACAAAATAAATTTATGTTATATTTTTTGTCATATTTTAATTTTTTACTAGATAATTTAAAAAAATTTTTTTTAATTGTTTATAAAAAAATTATAATGTGTGTTAACTTTTTTTAAAATTATTTTTAATTGGTGTATTGTTTTAATTAGCCTGAAGAGGATGACAAACCCACGTCATCAAAACGTTGCTGTTTTTAAATAAACAATAAATATGACATAAATTTATTTTGTTTATGTTATTTTACCTTCCATGGATAAAATTCTTGTAATTCATTAAAAAATTTGAAAATTATTTAACAAAATGTTAATTGTTATTAAAAAAGATTTAAAAAGTGGAATAATTTCTTATAATTTTTTAAACATAATCTTTAACAAAATTTTCATATTTTTAGAGATAGATGCTAATACATGTTTTGGCTCAATTAACTATTTTTTGTAATATCTTTTTTAAATTTAATACTGAAAATAAATAAAAATAAAAATTGTATAGCTTTAATTAACTATCAATTGTAATCTTTTAATAGTTGACAAAGATTAATTAATTATTTAGTATTTTCTTAATGAAATGTGCCCTCGCGTATCTCACATTCTTTTATATTAATTTTTATTTGCTGATCATCCTAAACAGTGTTTATTACTTTAAAAGAATTATGTATAATTAGGTGGAGCCGCTAGGTGGCTAGAAGTTAACATGTGTTCGTGTATGGGTCTTGATTCTTTTATCTTTTTATAGACTTTTTCGATTTTTTCTGGCAGTGTTGTGAGACCAACACATTGTGTAGTTTTTTTCGGTTACCTACATTATTTTTTCTCCTTCACATAGTATATTTTCGGATCTGTATCACTCTCTGTGGTTGACCACGTTTCCTAACCTACAAAGTTGTAGTGACAATGTCCACGACAATATCTTCGACAAAGTGTCCCAAATGTGGCAAGAGTGTTGTGGAAGGTAGCGTGTGTAAAGGAAAAAGTTGTAGGCTGCGATCTCGTTCTCCATCCTCGTCTAAAGATAACGATATATTAAATGATATAGCTGAAATGAATGTTTCTATTACAACGAGACTCGATAACATCGATACGAAACTTGATGATATTGGTACGCGCACAAGTGCAAACGAAGCCGAGATTAAAGATCTTGACAATCGTTTGGTCGCTATCGAGAGTAATATCAAAACCTTTGATATCACTACTGAAAAAACTAATACACAAACCATAGTACGTCAATGCATGCATGAATTTGAAGACTGTCGGCGGAGGAGGAAAAACCTTGTTTTGTTTGGATTCTATGAAAATACTGTGTGTACTAATACCTCGACCATTATTCATACCAATAATCATTACGCCCATTAACCACCCTTTGAAATCTAAAACTCAGATAAGACTCAAACCATTTACAGACTGATTCCGATAACTTTAAGGAATGCAATTTATCATTTAGTAAATCATAATTTACAGAAGGAAATGCCTTCGAAAAATCGAAAAGCACTACAACGGTGACATGTCTTGAGTCCATAGCAAGTTTAAAATCGGTTAAGAATTTTAATGAAGCAGTACAGGTGCTATGTTTAGAACGAAAACCTGATTGCAAAGGCTCTAGCAAATCATTAGAAATTAAAAAATCTGTTAACTGTTTACATACTATTTTCTAAAAAGGCTTGGTCATTGTACACACCAATGAAATAGGTCTATAGTCAGTAAGTGTCTTAGGATCCTTAACTTTAGGTATTGGGCGAACATCACTCATTTTCCATATGTCAGGAAAAATTCCTGTTTGAAGGGAATAATTATACACATATATCAAAATAGGAAAAATGACTGGCAGAGCCAACTTGGTCATCTCAACAGATATACAATCAGGGCCCATCGCCTTAGATTTAATAGAAGCAAGGGTATCAAAAATAATTTCTGGAGAGATATTAGCAAAAAAGAACTTATCACCATCAAAAACATTAATATTAACAAAATCAGGTGTAGTAGAGAGAGAGGACGTCTGATCAGGTGTATAAGAAAAAACATCTAAAAATTCTTGATTCAGATTCAGCTTTCGTAATATGTGCCAAAAATTTTGAGATTTATTATTGTTTTTTATTATTTTATAATTATATTTATTAAATACATCTCTAATTTTGGTTTGGACCATATTCCGAATTTTTTTGGAATTTAACCTGGTCAAGAATATTCTTACTTCTTATAAATCTTCTGCGAAGTCTATTTTTCTCTTTTATTAAGTACCTTATTTCCTTATGATTCTGGTCCAATTTGTACTCCTAAAATTACCTCATCAAATCAACAACGAATAATTTCAACATTGCTATCGGACACATGTGATTGCACTAACTTATTACAAATGAATTTTTTTCCAAATAAATATGATTCTATCCTTGACCTTTTGGTTAAAGGTATGAGAGGATTTGGTCCCGTAAATGCAAAAGATCCGAGAGTCGAGTGTATATGAAAGTTTACTATTTGATTTGATTTACAATGCAGTTTCTAATTGTATATCTTGTATATGAATGACATTATATTAGTTTTTGAATTTAGTTCATTTCTACTATTTGCAGATAATCTCAAACTATATAAAATTATTGAAACTGACCAAGATCACATTGATTTAAAATCAGATCTGAATCGATTGGAAAAATGGTGTCTCAATAATAAGATGTCACTTAATATAAAAAAATGCTCTGCTATAACTTTTTCAAAAAAAAAATATACTTTAATATATTCATATACTTTCAATGATGTTGAACTAAATAGAGTGACTTAGGTTTGTGATTTGGGAATTATAAAAGATAACACTGTTTCTTTCAACTCACACATCTCCGATGTCATAAGCAAATCGCTTAGATCCCTTGGTTTCGTCACGAGAAATGCTTCTGTCTTTCATAATGAGCGTACATTGAGACTGTTATATTTCACATTTGTAAGAAGTATATTGGAACATGTGTCATTGATTTGAGTTCCGCTCTACACATATTTACTAATACGATTAGAACGTATTCAAAACCGTTTCCTTCAATTTGCGGCAAGACAATTAAATATACCATACAACATTCACGATCGTAATTAAGATTATTTGCGCAATAGATTGAATATTCCTAAATTAACATCGCGATTTCTCTACACTGATATAATGTTTCTTTTTTAATTATTAAATGATTTTATCAATTGTTCAACACTTTTACCAATGTTAAATCTTTCCGTTCCGAAGAAACCTTGTAGACATTTAACGCTCTTTAAAATAAAATACCATAGGACCAATTATGCAAACCACTCACCAATTGCTGGACTATGTAGGGAAGCGAACTCTGTAAATTTTTTCGACAATTCTATCTCGAGATTCACATCTCACTTGCGTAACATATTATTTGTATAGCCTATCCTAGCAATAATGTTTATGTTTACCTGGCTAGTTGCCACTCAACTTTTCATAGTACTTTTGTAGGAAAGGGCTCGTTTGATGCCCGTGTATGTAACTAAATAAATAAATAATAATTTTTTTCTTTGTTGTGCAAATTTTTAAAATGAGGTGAAAATTATGAAAATTTATAAAATAGAAAATCTGTAAACTTTTTATCTCTATTTTTAATGAAAATAATTTTAATTAAACATTTGAAAAATAATTAAAATTTTATGAAGAAGAATAACAATTTCAAACCAAATACTACGTTCCGCGCGCTAGCGCGCGTATTATTTGCTAGTTAAAGGTAAATTGAATTAAGTTTGAATTAAGTTCAACACAAAAAATGCTTGTACCTCCGGTTTTTTTCATGAACTTGTTTCTGGGATGCCTTCTGATAATTTTGAACCGAAAAAGAAAAAATCGCTCGAGCCGTTTTTGAAAAAACTTATTATTTTCTTGAAAATGAATATTTTCAAGAAAATAAAGCAAAGTAAGTATTTTATTAGCTTGAGTTCTTTAAATCATTAGTAGAAAAGAGAATATTAGTGCTAAATTTTATACAACAACTAAAAACCATAGAAATTAAGGAATAAACATGAAAAAACTGTATATAATTTACTTTTTTGTATATTTTTATTTTTCAATACATGTAAACTCAAACATTTCTACACAAAAATTCAAGCCTATAAAATCTTCTGTGAATTAACCCATTAACGCCCAAATGACCAAAATTTTTACTTGGACTTCAATACACGATTTGAAGTATTTATAGAAAATAAATTTTAGCAGCAATGAGATGTAAGGGGTTTTGGGGGTCGCTCTTTCAGATTCTGGGGTCAAAATAGCGATTTGATCAACACAAAATCCAATATGGCGGCTATTTTGAAAAAAAAACACAAAAAAATAATTACATTTTTTTTAAAATATTTTTTTTCAGATCTAAAAATTTTTTTAAAACCTTTCTTAAGTATGCCACTGGTGGGTAAAATAGTTGTACTTTCAAAATATAAAATAGAGGAATTCTGATTTCAAGATGGCGGATTCAAAATTTTGAAAAAGTAAATGCATTATGGTAAAAAAAATCAAAATTTACACCAACATTCAAAAAGTTTGCAAATTCGATTCAAAATGAATACTCGGGGGTTTTCGGGGTCGCTGATGACGAATCCGATGTCAGTTTTTAAAAATTCAAAATGGCGGATCCAATATGGCGGACATTTTTAAAAAAAATTTTTGGATTCGCTTGAAACTTGTCACTCGGGGGTTTTAGGGGTCGCTGATGACGAATCCGATGTCAGTTTTTAAAAATTCAAAATGGCGGATCCAATATGGCGGACATTTTTTTTTAAAAATTTTGGATTCGCTTGAAACTTGTCACTCGGGGGTTTTAGGGGTCGCTGATGACGAATCCGATGTCAGTTTTTAAAAATTCAAAATGGCGGATCCAATATGGCGGACATTTTTTTAAAAAAATTTGGATTCGCTTGAAACTTGTCATTCGGGGGTTTTAGGGGTCGCTGATGACGAATCCGATGTCAATTTTTAAAAATTCAAAATGGCGGATCCAATATGGCGGATATTTTTAAAAAATATTTTTGGATTCGCTTAAAACATGTCTCTTGAGGGTTTTTGGGGTCGCTGATGAGGCATTCGATGGCAGTTTTTTAAAATTGAAAATAGTAAATTTAATATGGTGGACATTTTATAAAAATTTTTTGGATCCATTTGAAACACTTCAGTCAGAACAATATTATTTCGTCTCTTAGCCGCTATGTTATAAGCGTTTCCAACTCTCACCACGTGGAGGTGAACGAACAGAAGAGTCTTATTTTTTTTATATTTTTTAATTTTTGTATTTTTTTTTATATTTTTAAATTTTTTTAAATTTTTTTGTATTTTGTAATTTTTGTATTTTTTTTTGTATTTTTTAATTTTTTCAATTTTTTTGTAATTTTTTTTTTGTAATTTTTTCAAATTTGAAGTTTCTGGATGCTTAACCTTTTTTCTTATTCTTCGACTTTATGAAAAATGTCAAAACATTTTTTGCAAAAATATTTCTGACACCCATTGCAGAATTTTCTGGTTCTCAGCGGACAATTTTCAGAAGAACAGAGCTTCTGGTTTGGTTTGTAGCAAGCTTCGTGCCTTTCTTTACTCTTAGAATTAGCTTTTGACTTTTCTAAGTAGTATCTACTGATTTCTACCGCGAATTCTTTTGTAGAAATGTTTTTTTCTTTACCATTCGCTGAGTTGTATATCACTACCGCATTTGCAATTGAAGCTTGAATCAATCGAAGAAATACTACCCATGTCCACTTCTTCGATCGTATTGAAGGTTGCAAATTATTGCAATGCGCATCATGGAGGTCCACTCCACCCATAAATTTATTATAAAGATGAAAAGCGTTGGGAAATGGAATTTCAATTTTTGCTTTCTCTTGACTACTGTATCGCTTAGAAGGTAACATTGGAGTTACCCCAGCAGCTGTAGAGACTAAGGAGACTTTTTTGGAGTCCATAATGCTTACGAAATTGAGTCCACTATTTTCCTCGTGTTGTACTTTTAAGGTACCCCGAGAAGCTTTTTTCTCAATATCATTTTTAACTTTAACCCTGTTTTCTCGAATTGTACCTGTCGCACGAACGCCAATTTTTTTCAAATGTACCATTAAATCAACATTTGTAAAATAATTGTCAAAGTACAAATGGTAAAGGTGTAATTTTCTGGGTACTACTGTAAAAAGAAATTCTTGTAGTAGGGTCAAAACAACACGAGATCCCAATGCAATTTTATCTAATTCTTTGATCCCAACTACCGTATTTTTTCCACAATATAAATCTAAATTTAATAAATATCCATCTGACGTACACAAGGACCAAAATTTAAGGCCAAACCTTATGGGCTTTCCTTTTATAAACTGTTTCAGCGGTGTTCTTGCGTAAGATTTCACCATTGATTCGTCTATTGAAAGACCTGTTCTGAAAAACCCAAATTGTTGTATATTCTTACTAAACGTTTCCAATAAAAATCTAACTCTCCAACCTCTGTCCTCTGTGTTACAGTCAGATGGTTTTGAATATTTAATTTTTGATTTTATTTTCTCAAAATTATTTCGAGACATTGCGGATTTGATAACTTCCGAAGATAAATACGAATCGGAAGACCAATAATCTCTTTGAGATTTTCTTTTATTGAAGGAGCTAAAAATCAGAATTCCCATAAAAGTATTCAATTCTTGCATTGATAATTCATAATTATTCTCCTTAGTTGCCTCTAAAATGTAAACTTTCATTTCGTTACTAAAAAAAGCTCAAAGAGTTCAACCGCAGAATAATTACAAATTATCTTCTTTTGTTGCTCTGTAAGAAGCAACAAATCTTCTACATCGCCAGAATATTTTTTCTCACCATTTGTCCATTTGTACTCATGTTGACCTTCTAGTTTATCTTGCCCTTCACAATAGTTTTCAAAAAATTTTTTATAAGAAATTTTAGGTACACTTCATCTTTATTAAAATTTGACAAATCATCAATGTCATCTACAGAATCTGCATCGGATTCGCCAGAATCATCAGGATTTGGAAGAACAATAACGTCATCATATATATCATTTTCATCATCTACTTCACATTCAAGTCTATATGATTTAGATCTCTTTCCTATTTTATTAGGTGGAGGAAAGTCACCAGGATTGCTATTCTTACGCCTCGGCATTTTTAAGCAAACACTGTCTTTTGCTAAATAAATGAAGGATTATTACAAAGCTAATAAGTAAAAATGACAAAAGTGAAGAAAATCAATTTTCACAAATGAAGAACATAATTTTCGAATTGCTACATGGGAAATAAACGCATCTATAACGAACAATGTTGATTTATTACATCAGAGTGTAATAACATTTAAAGACGTGTGCTTCAGTACTTAGATGATTGTAAAAAACAAATGAATATCGGTATACTGAACAAAACAAATACTGTATGACTGATACTAGTGTATCTGAAACTGTATCACTCACGTGTAGAAAAACCAAAAAAATAGAAATCGGATTAAAGAAGTGTATTTGAGTATTTGAATGATTGCAAAAAACAAATGAATATTGATATGGAAAACAATTGAAGAACGAAGCAACTTCATATAAGTGTATGCGTATGTTAACGATCGTAAAAACATGAAAAGGTTAATTGTTCAATTAATAATTGTATTGTGGAAAGAATACTATATTAAAGGTAAAAAAATGGGAAAAAATTGCATTGGGATCTCGTGTTGTTTTTATCATAAAAGTAGAACAAATTTTACACATGCCGGTTTCATAGAACAGCTATAAAGAGAGAGCAAAAATTTAAATTCCATTGAAATTTCCTAACGCATTTCACCTTTCCAATGAGTTCATAAGTGAAGTGGATCTCCACGATATGCCATATTGGATCCTCCATTTTGAATTTTTAAAAACTGACATTGGATTCGTTATCAGCGACCCCTAAAACCCCCGAGTGACAAGCTTCAAGCGAATCCAATTTTTTTTTAATGTCCGCCATATTGGATCCGCCATTTTGAATTTTTAAAAATTGACATCGGATTCATCATCAGCGACCCCTAAAACCCCCGAGTGACAATTTTCAAGCGAGTCCAAAAATATTTTTTTTAAATATCCGCCATATTGGATCCTCCATTTTGAATTTTTAAAAATTGACATCGGATTCGTCATCAGCGACCCCTAAAACCCCCGAGTGACAAGTTTCAAGCGAATCCAAAAATTTTTTTAAAAAATGTCCGCCATATTGGATCCGCCATTTTGAATTTTTAAAAATTGACATCGGATTCGTCATCAGCGACCCCTAAAACCCCCGAGTGACAAGTTTCAAGCGAATCCAAAATTTTTTTTAAAAAATGTCCGCCATATTGGATCCGCCATTTTGAATTTTTAAAAACTGACATCGGATTCGTCATCAGCGACCCCTAAAACCCCCGAGTGACAAGTTTCAAGCGAATCCAAAATTTTTTTTAAAAAATGTCCGCCATATTGGATCCGCCATTTTGAATTTTTAAAAACTGACATCGGATTCGTCATCAGCGACCCCGAAAACCCCCGAGTATTCATTTTGAATCGAATTTGCAAACTTTTTGAATGTTGGTGTAAATTTTGATTTTTTTTACCATAATGCATTTACTTTTTCAAAATTTTGAATCCGCCATCTTGAAATCAGAATTCCTCTATTTTATATTTTGAAAGTACAACTATTTTACCCACCAGTGGCATACTTAAGAAAGGTTTAAAAAAATTTTTTAGATCTGAAAAAAAATATTTTAAAAAAAATGTACTTATTTTTTTGTGTTTTTTTTTTCAAAATAGCCGCCATATTGGATTTTGTGTTGATCAAATCGCTATTTTGACCCCAGAATCTGAAAGAGCGACCCCCAAAACCCCCTACATCTCATTGCTGCTAAAATTTATTGTCTATAAATACTTCAAATCGTGTATTGAAGTCCAAGTAAAAATTTTGGTCATTTGGGCGTTAATGGGTTAAAAAAATTATAAAATAATAAAGAAAAATAATAATAATAATCTTTAATATTTTAAATAAATAAATACATAAATAGTAAATAATTTTTCCGTTTTTGCGAAATAAATAGATTTCAATGCTTCTACAGATACTATAATCAAAAGATAAAGTCAAATTTAAATAAAATTAACAGACTCTATTGCCTGTTCACTAAAAAATCCAAAACCACTTTTCATTTCATTGCAGAAATTAGGTACGTGTTAAAAAACGGCATGTACTTTCGGAGTTACCGATATAGCGAGATTTAAATAGCTCTTTTTAAAGTTCTCAATCTTTTTTTCAAAACAAGGATCCAAATGATGACTGAAACAAGCTTTAACAACTGCTCTAAAATTCTCATATGCCTTCACGTTCTTCAAGCACTCAATATTACTGCTTGCACGTAATAAATCCACTTTTTCCAGCAGTTGTTTACACGAATTTCCCTTAAATCTTAGACTTCTATACATTATTTCCCTTTGGACGTTGCATGACTGTGCCCAATTCGTAGCATTAGTTTCAAACTCAGACAATAATTTAGAAAATAGGGTATTTACAAATCCAGTAGTAAATGTAATTCAGGTGGTGGGATTATTTGGAGAAACGTTTTGTCTTTTTATGAACTAAAAAGTGAAGGATGAATGCAATTAAAATACTGTTTGGCTTTTTCCTTCCTTGATCCTGCTCCACACCAATCCATGTAATTTTGCATTGAATTACCTAGTGTTCTATACATTCCTCGTTCATGCAGATTACCCTCTTGTGCGTAACACCAAGTACACGGGTATAAACTGCTGTGTCATAATACCCACTAAGATATTTGCAAGTTTTAAATCTGTTACAATAGTGCCTTGAAAATGACTAATTTGCATTGCAGACCACAGAAGGGAAACATACTCGTAATTTTCCTGAGTACATTGGGCTAATGCTAGCACAAGCAACTTCCTTACACCACAATCTTTGAAGCGTTCGTTGGCGAACTTTTAGCCAATTGATATATGTGACAGTTACAGATACTTTTGCTATTGGACCTCGTTATTCTTAAAGATTTTAGATTTGAAAAATTTGGAAGTTGAATGAGTTTTCTGGAATCGTCTTGCAAAGTTCTATATACGTCTCTCTTACATGTAGAACATAAAAAAATTAGGGGTATTATTTGCTTAGGGGTATTTGCTGGTTAAAGGTAAATTGGAGAGTTATGTATAACTGTTCAAATATATTGTGAACATTTTTCTAAAGATTTCCTTCAAGTTCCATTAAAATTTTTTTTTTTTTGACGGAGTTATTTAAACATAATTATTGCTCCATAATTGCCTTGCATTTGGGGCAATTGTAGAACAAATTATATATATAACAAATTTTCTTTGTGTGTATATTAAGAAAACTTTATTTAGTAGTGCAGAGTTAAATAATAATAGTAAATTAAACGCGAATTTAATTCCAAGAAATTAGTAGATTTTTACACTTTCTTGAAATAACCTTTCCACTTTTTCGATGTTTAATAATTATCTTCTCGTTGCCAATAACAATAAAAATATAAACATCTGAGTAACTTTGTAGGTAATATATTAAACTATTATTTACAACAAGAACCAAATTAAAATAATTTACCACAAACATTTTACATAAAAAGAATTACGCGTTCCATATTTACCTCTGATGTTCCATAATTACCCCTGTTGACGGTATACAAAAATTTTTTTTAAAGTGATTACACTTTAATCGGCTATTCCAGCACTATACATATCCGTTCATCTGTTTCATAAGTAGCATGTAAGTCTAATAATAATTCCTCTTTTCGTGCCGTTCTGCTCTCTTTAGTCTCAAAAGTGCTACCCCTATTCTACTAATCTATGGTAACCTAGAGCGCGCTCGGTTCATGGTCAGGACAGCGAGAAGTTACATTTTTTCTAAAAACGTTTTCAGCATATTTTTGAATACCTTAACTAACAATTTATGCAAAAAAGAAAAAATTGATTTTTACACCGATGGTAAATCACAGTGGTGAGACTCTGTGGCTTGCGATCACCGAGGTTAAGCAACATTCAGTGCGGTTAGTACTTGGATAGGTGACCGCCTTGGTGCCCGCTATAGCCCGGTGTTTTTCTCACTACGTTCGTGATTTATCAAGCGGGAGGTTTGACGTTAAGGTATAATGATGTGCACTGTCGATTATTGTCCGGTACACACCATTAGAACTTGACTGTCGATAAAACCGGTTGTACTCAAGAGAAGTTTTCTACAGTTTCCCTCTTCTCTGGCGAGAAAACCTAATTAACAGGTGGTCCAGGCGAATGCGAGTACTCGTAATAAAGCCGGCTGTAGACGCAAATTAGGTATAATATATAGAAATTTAATTTGTAGAATGGTTATGCTTAATCCAAAAAAGTATTCCTCGGGGACTCTTGTCAAGTGCGTAAGGCCAATAGGGCAGGAGTATAAACAATACAAAAAATTGATTTTTCCAGACATCTAATGTGGTTTCCCCCCTTAAAATATTTTGCTTATAACTTTGGATTTAAGTGTTGTGATCCACTATCTTTCTAAAAAAGGTTAAAACTACATTGAAACAAATAAATATTAATTTTGTTCAGCGGCATGAAAAATTTAATATAATTTCTGGAAAATCAATATGCGCAAGTTGTCGAATAAAAATTGAAAACAACAGAAAAAAGGATTACAAGAAGCTTAATGAAAAAAATTAAAAATCGGAAGATCCTTCGTATTTTCCTGCAGAAGAAAAAACAAAAGACATTAACATCAAATAAAAAATAAAGCTTTTAAGTTTTGTTCCAAAATCTTGGTCTATTAGAATAAGCGAGTATTTAGAATTACGTTTGAAAGAATAAGTAGCGAAATATGGAGGTTTACCAGTTGTTGTGTATAATAAGCGTGATGGAATCGGAAAGGAAGTAGAGGATGAGGTTATCAAATTTTTAGAAGACAATGAAATCAGTAGAATGTGCCCTAGAAGAAAATAATTTATTACGATTAAAATTAATAATGCCGAAAAAGAGACATAGCAAAAAAGGTTACTTCTTTTAAACATCGCCGATTTGCATCAAAATTTTATGAAGATGAATACCAAATTTAAAATTAGACTCTCAAAATTTGCTCAATTAAGACCAAAATGGTGTATTTTTGCTGGTCCCACTGAGATTCATACAGTTTGTGTGTGTAAAATACATGAAAATAGAAAATTGAGGCTAGATTCGTTAAAAAATAAGCATACGCAAAATGATATTTTTACAATGGCTGTTTGTAATGTCGATGAAGAATAGTAAATATGTTAAACTTATGCACAAAATGTCCTGGATTTAATACGGTCAAAGATGTTTTAACAAGTTCAACTGATGAAGACGTGACTGATACAGACAGTGGGATAATGTTGACAGATGTGAATTCGTTGCTATGATTAAAGATCAGGATAAATTTGTTCAAGAATAAATTGAGAAACTGCAAGAATATATACTGAAAGAACACCATTTCATAGAAAAATCTCAAAATAATTACTTGAGAACAAAAAAAAATTTAGAAAGGGAAGAGTGTTTAATATTAGGAGACTTTGCTCAAAATTATACGTTTTATATACAAAATTCTATACAGAATCACTACTAGGTAAACGATCAAGTTACACGTCATCCTTATGTTGTGTACTATAAGAGTGATAATTCTTTAAAATCATTAAACTTTTGTGTGCTTTCTGATACAAACCAACATAATGCAACTTCCGTGTATAATGAATTGTTATTCATTATACAATTACAGAAACTTTTACCCGAAATTAATAAAATTCATTATTTTACTGATGGAGCTGCCAGTCAATACAAGAACAAAAATAATTTTATCAATTTGGCTTTTCATGAAAATGACTTCAAAATTAAAGCAGAATGGAATTTTTACGCTACCTTACACAGAAAAAGTGCTTGCGATAGAATTTGCTGAACAATTAAGTGTTTAGTGAGAAAAGCTGCTTTGCAGAGTGTTAAAGGCATTTCATTAAAGTAGAAGATGCCAATGTCAAAGAAACTTCAAAAAAAATTATTAGATCCATTTTCAAAGGAAAAAACTTTACATGGATACAGACAGCACCAACGTTTTGTTCCAATTTCGGAGTCGCAGATTAAAATCTACAGATTTTCAGAATCTTCACAAAATACAATTCAAGACATTTTGAAAATTTGAAAAAAATTAAGGAAATGCGAAATAACATAATTCTTTCTACTATTATTAAGTTCTACTCCCTTTACATTCATTAATTTCATTATTTATTATATTAATTATCCATTTTATTATCAATTAATATTTTGGTTTGATTATCTTTAAATATAATAATGTTCAATAAAAAATACAAAATTTTGAATTGGAAATCGATAATAATAATCGACGGCAAAATTCAGAGTGTATACGTAAAGTGATGATAATAAATAGCCCCAATTTAGTCGAAATTTTAAGTACGGATTAATTGTAAAGTAAGGAAAATACCTTTTTAAAAATTAAATATATTATAAATCTGAAGCAAATTTAAACACGTGAAAGATATGAAATTTTATACTGCATCCAGAAAAAAGATATACAGATTTGAAAATACGCGTTTTATGGTTAAGTCTGAAATTAAAATTGGAATTAATAAATAACAAAATAATTATTTTTTTCTATCACAATGAAAACTTATTAGTAGGACATTAACAAAATATTCTAGTAAGTATCGTTATTATTGTTTTAACAGATTTAAAGAAAAAGGCTTTTAAAAATGGTAAAATGTGATATTTTTTGCATTTCTTAATTTTAATTTCATTATTGTTATGTCACATTATATAAACATTTATATTTGTAAAATAGAATATTTACTTTTTATTTAATCATTTAATGCTTAGAATGTCAGATTTTAATGAGTTAATTATGAATCAATTTCGATTTGAATATGTATTGAATTAGGTATTTTCTCATTACTCTAGTACAATCGTCATTATTTAATTGTTTAAATATTTAAGAGGCCTTGTACGGTTAAAGATGTTTATTTGTCATAATTTCATGTACGAATCGTTTATCACACAAGATACTTTTTCATGAAATATTGTATTTATAATATCAATAAATATTGTGTGGTTGAATTTTAACAAATGTATTTAAAAATTAACAATTACCTTTTTCGAAAACTATTAAAAATAATTGATTTAAAGAAGTATTGTAGTTGAAAATTCTTAAAATAATAATTGACTGGAAATGATGCAAATAATTTTGAAAAAAGTTACAGTAACAATATTTTTATAATATAAAATAAATATTTTATCTTTTTTTTGTTATAAATTATAAATAATTGTAATAATAAATGTGCTTAAGGGTAAGGGAAAAAGTCAAAGTTTTCTATAGAAATCAGGAAAAAATAAAATTCAATTTTTTTAGCAACCCTGGAAAAAAGAAACAAAAAGGAAAAGAGGAATAATAAAAGAAAAAAGATATACTCACAGTATCAATGAAATAGCAGCCAGGTTCAACAGTAATGACCATTCCCGCCAATAATTGACGAGCAGTTCTCAGTTTTCTTAAACCCGGTTTAGTTGAACGTTGAGGATGTCCAGGTAAATATCCACCAACATCGTGAACATCGAGTCCCAATAAATGCCCAAGACCATGGGGTTGGAAAATTTCATTTAATCCAACGGCAATCATTCCATCAACGTCGCCAATCAAGAGTCCTCCATTTTTCAACGCCATCAACATTTCACGATTGGCAAGTAAATGCATGTCAGTCCAAAAAACGCCTGGTTTTGCTGCACTCAATACTGCGTCACGTGCACGTAACACTGCTTCGTATATTAATTTTTGATCTTGGGTGAAAATTCCATTCGACGGAAAACTACAGGTTATATCAGCTGTGTACCCGCAGTAAATTGCACCCATATCGAAAAGACTGATATAGAAGAAATTTTTTAATTAACTTTTTTCTCAGTTTTATTTTGTAAATTTATACTATATTTATTTTTATTCATATATTTTGTTTTCTTTTAATATATTTACTTTTTACTCCTATTTATTTTTCAAACATAATTATTTTTAATACTCTTTATTTCTTCAAATATAGGCGAGAGCGGGGCAAACCGGACCCCATAGCGGTTTTTTGACTCTTGTGACTAAACGAATCAACCGATTTCATTTTTCGATGGCTTGTTTGAAAGATCATTTAATTGCGCAACTTTTTCCCAGAAACACCTATAAACTATCTTTTATTGTTTAGTTGCTGTCTTAACTTAAAAAAATTTTGCAAACGGTCCGGTTTGCCCCACCCCCTGGGGTAAACCGGACCCCCCATGTGGCAACCGGACCGTTTGGTTTTTTATTCACAATTTTGCATTTACATAATCTATAATAATAAAAAACATAAAGAATCATGTAAACAATGGTTGTAGTGATGAAAATAATAATTCGGGATTGAATTTTAATTAATAAAAAAATAAAAATGTTTGTCATTATCAGAGATACCTAATATTTGGAAATATTACACGATTTGCTCAGAATTGCCTTAAGAAAAAATTCGGAAAAGTGTAAAAAAAAACTTTTGCTCCCAGCGTTGCACAAACAGAAGTAAAAAAATGTCAAATTGAAAAAATAAGGTATACTACACAAGGTTGTTTCAAATTTCTAAATAGCACTTTTGACAATTTCGACAATTTTCAACCGGTCCGGTTTGCCCCACTCTCCCCTATTTGTTTTTATCTACTTCACCGACAGAACGTAGATTGAAATTGTTTTTTCTAGCATGCTCTTTTGATTTATACTTTGTTTCTGTAAGTATATTTATTTTTTAAACATATTTTTTTAATAACCTTTATTCTTTAAATATTACATTTAAAATAACCGTAAAAGAACTACTTTGTAGAAAACTATTTATAAGCCGTTTTGTTGTGAGATACTTTACCCTTAAAGGAGAGTAAATTCGCTCTCTATTATTATACTGGCAAAATATATTATAAGCTGATAAAATGAAGCTAAGTACCGTGAGACAGGCTAATTTCGCTCATGTAGGATAAATTCGCTCAACAGATATCTATTTTTTAAAATTCGATTAACATACTTTTTAGACATAAATATTTAAGATTTACAATTGTTTTGATTAATATAAATAGTAAACTTTAATTTAAAATTTATTTGCAGCAAATTCATTGATAACTTTCAATAAAAATTATATTTAAACTACAAGTTAGTAATATTCATATTGAACAAGTAGTATGAAAACGTAGATAAAAAAAGCTTTACTTCAAAATTTTTAAGTTAAATCCTTCTGAACATTACATTTCCTGTATCGCCAACATGATTTTCGTAAAGCACAAAACTGAAAGCAACAAATAGATTCTGCAAAAGATCAATTTAAAAAACTTAAATTTGTAGTGTGAATTCGCTCAGAAAATAAGTCTACGAAAAATATATGTGGGCCTGGATATTTGAAGTATGTTAACTATTTTAATTAAAAATTTTATTTTTTTAATAATAGAACTCTTATAACTGACATTTAAATAATTTATAACGGTTTAAGCACCAAACTGTCAAACTTAACCTTATTTTTTACACTACAAATTTAAGTATTTTTGTTAAATTTATTTTTTGCAGAATCCATTTATTGCTTTTAGTGTTCTGCTTTATGAAAATCATGTTGGAGATACAGGAAATGTAATGTTCAATCAGATTCATCTTAAAAATTTTAATTGAAGCTCTGTTACCTGTGTTTTCATACAGCTTGTTTAAGATGTAAATTAATCATTTGTGGTTTAAATATAATTTTTATTGAAAGTTATGAATAAATCTGCTGCAAATAAATTTTAAATTAAAGTTTACCATTTACAGTAACTAAAATAATTGTAAATCTCACAAATTTCTGTCTAAAAAGTATGCAAATCAAATTTTAGAACATAGGTATATGTTGAGCGAATTATAATCATACATGAGCGAAATTAGCCACTTTTACGGTATTTTTTTAAAAATTGTTTAATTTATTTCTTATTCAAATACAATTTTTTTCCTATTATTTATTTACATTTCGATTAATCTTATTTTGAAAGTATATTCGCAATTGTTGTACAAAATATTTGTAAAACAAAATTTCATTATCGCACGCTAAAAATTAATTGCCATAAAAAAATTCTAATTTCAATCTATGTTCTGCCATGATGTTTTTGGCGTTCGCGGTTAATGATGGTCCAATCATCTATAACATTCTGTTAGATCTACCAATCACAATTAACCTGGAGTTAACTCGAGGCAAACGCCCAAAACAACCCCGGTAAGGTAGATAGAAAGGCGCTATCATAACGAAAATAAAGGCGCTAAAAGTGACAATGAAATCTCCAAAAACAAATGAAAACTATTAAAATAATTGCAAAAAATAAATTTTAAAAAATACAAAAATACTCACCACATTTCGCCATTGTGAATAATTTTATTATTTGGTGCACCAGCGTGACCATAATGCAGCACAGAACTATTGTGACCAGATCCACAAATGCAAATATAACCCATGTGTCTGCATCCACCAACCGAATATGCATGATTTATAAACGCAGCTTCCGCCTGATATTCCATTAAATCGGGTCTAACAACTTTCATCACTTTTTTGTGAGCATCGGAACTTATTTTTCCCACATATCTCAAAACTTCAATTTCTTGTGACGATTTAATTACACGACTGAAACATTATTTAAAAATTTTATTCCTTACATTTTTTATTTTTGTTGTTTAAATTTTTTTATTTTCCTCCTCAAAATATAAAAATTGTTGTAATTGGTTACTTCGATAAGCTCTTAATTTTCATTGATTCGAATGGGTACGACTTTTATAGAGTCCCCTGGAAAGTTAAAATTTAACTCACTTTTTTATGTGACAATAACATTTCGTAAAAACAACAATTCAAAATTCGTAGAATTGACAATTCGTAAGGATTCACAAAACTGTTTTTCGGAAAAATATTAAATTATGACAGTTCCTTTTGGAAAAAATTTTAATCCGTTTAAGTATAGCAATACATGAAAATAACACTTCGAATGAATAACAATTCGCAAAAGTTTCATTCGTACAGATAACATTTTGTATAATCTACATTGAAAATTTGTTATTTAATAAATACAGTTCAATTAAGTGACATTTTGTAACAATAACATTCGACTAAATGTAGTTCAGTCAAATGTCATTTCGGGGAATATTTATACGCCTCTTCATTACCACTTAAACTGTCGGTCAGTTATTACTTTCTGAAGTGAATACTGCATGCTTTAGGCATTTGTTTTATACTATCAATAATACCCTCAGCCATTTATTTTTAAAAAAGTTTTATTTAAATTATTTAAATAAAACTTTTTAAAAAAAAAATTATGTTTTTAAACAATATGCTTCATAACCTAAAAACCGAAAAAGTTTATTACCGGAAACCAGGGATGGAAAACAAAATTAAAATTTTCGTTTTTTGCATATAACTTGGTCAAAACTAATAATATTAAAAAAATTTCCTTCATAAGAGTTGTAGATCATGTCAAAATACATCTTTTTTATTTTACACAATTTCTTTCTAAATTGAGTATTTTTTGAGAAAATTCATAAATTTAAGAATCCGTAATAATGACGTACACAGAAAAAAACCGGACTCAAAATGAGTCGCATATGAGACTCATTCTGAACTGCAACAAAAATGATACCCCTTCGACTCATTCTGAGTTTCTAGGGAAAAGACTCAAAATGAGTCTTAAGGGGTATCATTTTTTCATTACGATAAAATTACAATCACATTGAAAAAGCTAAGAATAATTTATAAAAATATGAATTAAAATAATTGTTTATAACTAATAAACACGTTGCACTTGTCAAAGCATTAATACTTGCAGTCGATTTATTATTTTTATGAGAAATGGAAAAAGATTTTTAGGTTAGACATTTGTCAATTGACCGACAGGGATGGACAACCATGGAACACGAAACATGCGAAACACAAAAGAAAGTAACTAGAATATTGTTATTTTACTCATTTTGAGTCACTTGAAGTTGCCGATTACTCATTTCGAGCCACTTGAAGTTGTCGATTACTCATTTCGAGACCGACTTCCAAATGAGTTTGTGGGGACCTGCCTTTAGGTTTTCCCCTCTCTTCCTCACTTGTGTATGTGTGTTGTGAATGTGACTTTAACCTCGTGTACCAGCAGTCATATGATCGCTCAATGTAGTTAGTAAGCTGCTGTTGACTGTGCTTGGTGCATATAGTGTGTGCAGAGTGGTAGCCAGCGATGCCTTCGCCATGTTGAATAAATCACGATAATAAAGATTTAATATTGGATATTACTTCGCATTATTAAGAAGCCAACCACCTTCCTGAAGGAGTCGAACTTGTGGAGAGAGAATAAATGATCAATAAATAGAAAACCCACAACTGGTGACCCCGACTTCGAACTTTTTGGTGGAGCAACTACCTCATGGCGAGCAAGTTAAATTATCCGGAAATATCTCATGCATCTTCAAACAAAAATTCAACAACGTTTCACACATTGACGTTATAGAAGAGATACAAAAAGTCAAAAATAAAATTTACTTTCAACTTCTATACAAAGTTTATCGCTAACTTCTTCTGCAAAAGAATTAAAATTCCACTCGTGCAAAAACACCATCACCACACCAAGAAAGAAAATCACTCATCCAGCCACCTGGTCGAGCCAAATCCAGGGTAATAGTCAACAGAAATTCACATATATATAAAAAAACACAAAACAAGGGAAAATATAGAAAATTTTTACAAAAACTGTTCGAGAACAACGAGGGAGCAACACCGGAAGTGAATTCCGGCACGCATTTCCATCCAGTTGATGTCCATACAAACGGTTCCAGCCAAGCAGTCAATTGGAGAATCAACAATGAAATTTCCAGATCTTCGGAAACGAGAGAAATAGAATTAAATCGGAATTTTGGAGTCATGTAATTATATCCTTCAACACTTGCTTCTTGGACGCCATCTTGGATTTTCCAGAACTTCCGGCTAAAAATTTTCCAAACATCTTTCCACCGCATGGCCATCATCTGCAGTAGTATATCATCATTAATAATTCTTCGTTGTAAGAAAGAAAAGGTAAATTTTGTTTCTCACATATTTTTTTTCTCTTTCGGGAAATGTAAATTTATTATTTTTTCTCTTCTCTTAAATTTTAAATTTCACTTAACGTTTTTGCTTTTGTTTAAAAAAAGAATAATAATAATAAATAAATAAATGAAAAATAAATAAATAATAATTGTAAATCAAGTATATATATTTTTTTTTATTCAAAAAGAAAAGAAATTTTATTTTTCGAATACAATGAATGAGGTAATGGGAATGGACAGATAAATTTTATTCGCAACGGCGCGACCGATGACTTAATTACGGTAAAATTGTCACCATAGCTAATAAGGTAAATAAAGAGAAATAGTAACAATGAAAATAATATTTCAGTACAATTTAATATAAAATATTTTTGTTTTATTATTTTTTCCCCTCTTAGAATAAAATGAACATTTTAAAGCATTGTTTTAATATGGAATTTAATGGATTGAAATCTATTATGCGTTTTAGATTTACTTTTGTGGAATTGTGCTTCGAACTTTCTGCGTCTTAAATATAGTATATCCCTGACTGATATTTTAAGACACTGGACGGATGGATGGACAATTTTATGAATGGGGAGAACGCGTCTTAGACGATTTTTTTTCTTTTTGTTTTATAAATATTTAATAACAAGACATATAACAATGGACATTAATAATATAATTTTATTTTTATATTTATAGTTTTTTTTATTCGAGACATTCAAAATAAAGGAAACTAACATTATAATGAATATTTTACGTGTTATTCAACTTTCGTGAGGATAATGCAATGAATTCCATAATAGTCGACATGATTAATTTTTTATATTACCGTCAAATATAATTTTGTAATGTTTCGAATGAATTTCAGAAATATCTCAATTTAAAAGGAAAGGGGAAATATGTTTATATATACATTTATTTTTTTTTCTTTTCTCCTTTTTGCCCTATTGGTCATTGGTCGCGCAAACTTGAACAAATATTTGTGAAAGATTAGTTGTTTTTGTCAATAACACCATTATATTGTGTATTTTCTGTATTCTACCATACTACGAAATTTTAAAGGTTACATTGACTCACACCAGATGTATACGTATATAACATTTTTTTTATCATAATTGTCTGAAGTTTTTTTTACGGCGGTGATGAGGAGTAGAGTGCTGCACAATTTATTGTTCGATTTGATATATATATATATTATTTTAATTAAATATTGATGATCATTTTTTTTCTTTTTCGCGCGTTTATCGGATCGATTTTCAAGTTTATTTGAATTTCTGTTTATTTTTGTGCCTATTTTCGATTGCCCCTGCTCACTATCGCGGAGATAATATTTTTATTTAGAATTTTAATTTTGATATATTATTTTAGAATATTAATTTTTTTTAAATTTATGAATTTTGCCTTTTTCTGCTCAACATGCCTCAAGAAGACTAGAGCCAGGAGGGGTAACTTGGCTGTTTTCTCACTCACAGCAGTGAGTCAGAATTAGTGGGATTATGAAGGCGTGGTTAGATTGCGCCAAATATCTTGTTTCGGTTCTGCACATCTCGCACACTCTTACGTTATATATTTAAATACGTGAAACGCGTGTGAGACGGGAAGTGCAAAATCAAAACACGATATTTGGCGCAATCTAACCACGCCTTCGTAACCCCCCTATATTTGTCCTACCCCCACTACTGCAGTTAGCCCTCCTGTCTCTAGTCTTCTTGACATGCCTATAACACGAGAGCAAAAATTAGCGGTAAGACTCGCAGAGCTGGACCGACGCGAACGCGAATTAAACGAACAGAGAGAAGCGAACTTGGAACGCGAACGTCAATTAAATATAGAATCGGAAAGTATTAATCAAAGTAGAATAGAGTTAGAACAACGGACAGAATCCGTTTCTCGACGTGAACGCGATGTGCAGGATCAAACGGAAACTAACGAACAACGACAACGCGAATTAGACGAGCGACATGAGACAAACGCACAAAGAGAACGTGAATTAAATCAACATGCGGAAGTTGTTGTTCGGGACAATCGAAATCTCTTACAACAATTAGACAATCTTGCTAACCAAGGGCAACAGAACATACATATACCGGGAAATAATCCCCCATCCGCTAATATAACATCGAATAACAACACAATGCATTTGAATCATGACAATTTAGGCTCACTGAAGTTTCCACAGTTTAGCACAAACGATCCCGAAATGTGGTTTGCGCAAATAGAATCGGTTTTTACTAGATATAAAATACAAGCAGAAGATTTAAAAACTCAAATTTTAATATCACAACTCGATGCCGATACCCTCAACTGCGTGAGGCATATCGTTATGTCGAATCCAAAACCTGCCAATTCTTACACACAAATTAAAAACGGTATTATTTCTCATTATTCGGTTTCAAATGAAACCCGTAAATAACGCTTTCTACAATTAGGGGGGCATCACTTGACGAACTGGCCGAAATTGCGGACAGAATGGCGGACGTGGATCGATTAGCAAGCGTTGCTAGCGCAGCAACCACGAAAGAAACTACTGAAACTTCGGAAAAGGACAATGAAATAAAATCATTAGCTGCACAAGTGGCAGAATTAAAAACTAAAATCGAACAACCACAAAATAATAGATCTAGAAATCCGTATCGAGGCAGAGGTTATAATAATAAAATTTTTTATAACAACCGTAGTAGAGGGCGTAGTAGATATTTTGGTAGGCAAAATAACTACAGACGAGGAGGTAGAGGAAGAAGTTATTCTCGAAATTACAGTCATGATAGATCATTTAATTCACTGTATAATAATCGAAACAGAAGTCAATCAAATGATAGACTTCGCAGTTCTAGTCCTCGAAATCAATCTTCGCGTCATCATTGCAGTCGTTCGTTGTCACCTGATTCACATGACACTAGTTATCACGATTCATGCAATAATCATCCTTTGCTCGGGAAAATAGATAGACGACATCGTCCGGAGGCGAATGATGTTGGCTTAGAATCTCATCGCCTTCATCTCTATGATAATAGGTCAGGTTGGACTTTTCTTGTGGATACCGGTTCCGATTTATCGATTTTGCCCGTTTCATACTTACGCAGACGAAAAGCCTCAGACATGATCTTATACGCTGCGAACAACACAAAGATCGCAACTTACGGCGTAGAAAGATTTAATTTAAATTTGGGATTGAGAAGAGATCTTTCATGGAATTTTTGCGTTGCCGACATTCCACGTCCAATTGTTGGCGCTGATTTCTTGTCCCACTTTGGTTTGATGGTTGATCTAAAAAACCGTAAATTGATTGATGAAAGCACTAAAATCCATAGTAAAGGTAAATTGAGAATTCCACCTCTTTTCAACATAAGCACAATTAATAATAACAATCCGTTTGCAGAAATCTTACCTGAATTTCCCGAAATCACTACATTGCCACAAGAATGCCTTCTAGCAGTTCATGGGCCACTCCGATCGTATTGAAATTAAAAAAGACGGTACATGGCGTATTTGCGGAGATTTTAGGCGCGTGAATGCTCAAACGATTCCTGATAGGTACCCCGTACCTCATCTGCATGATGTGTCAGCAAATCTTCATGGGAAGAAAATATTTTCCAAATTAGATTTGCATATGGCATATCATCAGATTCCAATAAGACCCGAAGATATACACAAAACAGCCGTTATTACACCATTTGGGCTGTTTGAATATACAGCAGCAACTTTTGGTCTTAGAAACGCGGGGCAAACCTTTCAGAGATTCATAAATAAAGCATTAGGAGATTTAGATTTTGCGTTTGTATATATTGACGATATTTTAATTTCATCGAGAAATGCTGTCGAACACGAAGAACATCTTCGTATTGCTTTTGTGCGATTGAAAGAGTACGGGTTGAGAATCAATGTTGCGAAATGTCAGTTTGGTAAATCGGAAATAGAATTCCTCGGTTATAAAGTGAATGAGCATGGAATTTTACCTACGAACGATAAAGTAAAAGCAATTACGGAAATAACCAAACCCAAAACCGTAACCGATTTGAGACGTTTTCTGGGTATGGTTAATTTTTATAGACGTTGTCTGCGAAATTCCGCTCACTTACAAGCCCCATTAACGAAATTCTTAAAAAAAACTCTAAAAAACGAGATAAACGCGTTATTCAATGGGATACAATAACAGAACATGCCTTCGAGAAAATTAAAGAGGAACTGGCTAACGCCGCTTTACTGGTTCATCCAGAAATTAATGCAGAAATACGCCTTATAACTGATGCATCGGACATAGGTATCGGGGCCGTTTTGGAGCAATATACGAGAAATTCATGGCAACCGCTCGCATTCTTTTCTAAGAAATTAACACCCGCGCAAAAGAACTATAGCACCTACGATAGGGAACTAACAGCAATCTACGAGGCGGTAAAGTACTTCAAGTACGTACTTGAGGCGCACCGTTTCAAAATCCTAACAGACCGCAAACCACTAACTTACATTTTTTCACAAAAGAACGACAAAATAAATCCTCGCCAGCGCAACCAAATTTCATTTATATCACAATTCACAACTTGGATAGAATACATTAAAGGAGAGAAAAATACTGTAGCCGATGCATTATCTCGTGTCGAGTCCATAGAAATTCCCACAAATTTTAATTTAGAAGATCTCGCTCTTGCACAATCTCGTGATCAGGAACTCTCAGAATACCTGGCTTCAAAAAAGACAAG
This sequence comes from Leptopilina myrica (nomen nudum), assembly GCA_032872475.1. Classification (NCBI taxonomy): domain Eukaryota; kingdom Metazoa; phylum Arthropoda; class Insecta; order Hymenoptera; family Figitidae; genus Leptopilina; species Leptopilina myrica (nomen nudum). Next base: position 10,925,385 of record CM065462.1, on the reverse strand, counting down.
TTTGAAATTAAAAACGGTCATTGTATGTCCTAAGAAAATAAAAATTATTTGCGATAACTATTCAAATATTAATAGACCCTTCCTCCCATTTTCTTTGCGTAGAGACGTTTTCGATGTATATCATCGTGCTTTTCACCCGGGAGTAAAAGCAATGAATAGATTGATTCAACGTAAATTTGTTTGGCCCTTAATGCACCGAGACATTACAAATTGTACAAAGACTTGTCCTGACTGCCAGAGTTCAAAAGTTGGTCGTCATGTTCGCGTTAATCCGGCTCATTTCGACACTCCAAGTTCCCGTTTCAAACACGTTCACATAGATATTGTAGGTCCACTTCGAAATAGTGAAGGTTTCACTTATTTATTGACACTAATAGATCGTTTTTCGAGATGGCCAGAGGCAATACCCTTACAGGATATCACTTCTGAAACTGTTTGTAGGGCATTTTACGAGCATTGGGTTTCTCGTTTCGGAGTTCCCGATGTTATTACCACTGATCAGGGCAGACAATTCGAGTCTCATTTAACTCAGAATATTATAAAACTTTTAGGGTGCAAAAGGATACGGACCACGGCGTATCACCCCGCAGCAAACAGCATGGTTGAAAGGTGGCACCGGTCCTTGAAAGTGCCCCTTATGTGTCACTCAGATCCAACGTGGACTCGAAAATTACCCACTGTTTTGCTAGGTCTTCGGACTAGTGTTATGAATTGTGGTGCATCACTAGCCGAATATTTATATGGAACCGGTTTACAGATTCCTGGCGAGTTTATTATCTCTTTAGAGGAAGTCACAGATAGAAATAAATTCTTAACTGATTTTAGAGAATATATGACATCAGTAAGATCCGCTCCTGTAGGGCATAATGATAAACGGAAAGTATTTGTACACGAAGAATTGAGTAATTGTTCACACGTTTTCCTTCGTGTCGGTTGGGTTAAAAAACCGTTGCAACGTCCATACAATGGACCCTATAAAGTAATTTCGCGAGTTAATGATCGAATATTGAAAATTGAAATAAACGGAAAAAGCAAACACGTTTCAATAGAAAATGTTAAGCCGGCACATTTTCTTCCCGATCAAATAATAAAAAAACCACCGAAACTATTAAATCCACCCAGTGTGCACGTTGGGACGGATAAAACTACACGTGAAAAAATTGGGGAGAATGAGATGAATCTTAATTCGAATGAACACAATAAAATTACAAAAAAATCGCCACAAATTCTAGACAATCAGGGCTTTGCGAATCCGATGGAGAACGCTCCAATTGAAATTGCGGGCTCTGATTTATACAGTTCGAAAAATGATTTAACAGGAACAGGGATATTACGAGGTACGAAAAACATCGATATCCCTCTTCCTAAACGCACTAAATTTATACCATCCATATTGCGTAGAAAAAAATCTTTTGAAATAGAGAAGGGCGAAATTGATAAAATGCGTGTTACTGATACAGCGAGTTTCTCGAATATCTTGCCAGAAAAAAGCGTTTCTGAAAAGCAGCAGAAACATATTCCCGCGATATTGCGTAGGGGTACGAAAAGGGTAACATTTCGAATTTGATAGCTGTACTAGATATTAAAGTATAACGAGAGTATTTTCTTCTTCTCCTTATTCCGCGCTAGAATCGAATTGATGAGTGTGCAAGACTGATCATCTCGCAAATGGAATTAAATAACTAACGTTAGTCAAATAATTAAATTATAAAAATGATATGAAAAGAGTACTCAAACAAAATAAGACTGTAGCATATTGCTCAATGTTACCGTCATGTTAATAAGTCGACAGAAAGAAAAATGTAAAATAAAAGAAAGTATGTGATATATAGTTTTAAGAATTTTAGATATGTATATATAATATTTTTAGTTGTATTTAATCAAATATAACAAATATTGACTCTACAACTTAAAAATAATTTGACATTTGTTTGAAAATATTTATTTATCAAAAAAAGACATAGGAATAATTTCGACGAGTCAATTATAAAAAAGTAATAAGTAATAAGAAAATAAATTTTAAATCATTATAATGTATTGAAGGCATTCGCTGGCACATAACAGTGATATTTATTAAAGAGAAAAACATATATTTTTTTTATATAAAGAGTTTGATATATTTATACGAATGAATGAATTAATTATAATCCTCACTTGTGTATGTGTGTTGTGAATGTGACTTTAACCTCGTGTACCAGCAGTCATATGATCGCTCAATGTAGTTAGTAACTTGCTGTTGACTGTGCTGGGTGTATATAGTATACAAAGATTTAATATTGGATATTACTTCGCATTGTTAAGAAGCCAACCACCTTCCTGAAGGAGTCGAACTTGTGGAGAGAGAATAAATGATCAATAAATAGAAAACCCACAAGTTGCAACAAAAATGAGTCGGGTTTTTTTCTGTGTACGGAAGAATAAGGTGCCTCAAGGAGAGCACAACAGAGGCGGGCGGAGAGCCCGCCGAAAGCTCCCTTTCCTTTTCTAATGCAGAAAGAGAGTCAAATTGACATTTTAGTTGGTACTAGAAGGTACCGAACCCAGACCCGACCCTTCTCCACAGTGTCACCAAAAAAGGCCTTTTTTAAGGTGCCTCAAGGAGAGACCACAACAAAGGCTTTTGGAAGCGTTACATTTAGGATGTTGGATACTCAAAGAAATCGTTTCACATTTTGGCGGTGTCACACTTGAGATGTTCGATTCTCGAGGAACTAGTTTCTTATTTTAAGGGTTGTCAAATTTGAGAAATTCGATACTCAATGATACTCTTGTCGTGCTGAAGGAAGTAACAATTTTCACCTATATTCGTTTCAACCACTGACAAGGTAGTGAATTTTCGTGCTTTGAATTCTTAAAGCTTCTGGATGACGACAAATGGAATCTAAGCTGCTGCTTTGTTGTGTTTTCTCCTTGAGGCACCTTAAAAAAGGCCTTTTTTGGTGACACCGTGGAGAAGGGTCGGGTCTGGGTTCGGTACCTTCTAGTACCAACTAAAATGTCAATTTGACTCTCTTTCTGCATTAGAAAAGGAAAGGGAGCAAATTGCGGCGGGCTCCGCCCGCCTCTGTTGTGCTCTCCTTAAGGCACCTTATTCTTCCGTACGTCATTATTACGGATTCTTAAATTTTTGAATATTCTCGAAAAATACTCAATTTAGAAGGAAATTGTGTAAAATAAAAAAGATGTATTTTGACATGATCTATAACTCTTATACAGGAAATTTTTTGATATTATCAGTTTTGACCAAGTTATATGCAAAAAACGAAGATTTTAATTTTGTATCCCATCCCTGGCTTCCGGTAATAAACTTTTTCGTCCTCCCCCAACGAATATTTCATTTTCTAGCTGATTGAAAGCTTTTCCAAAAAGAATTATCAAAAGATATGCAAAATTGGGAAAAGCCGCATAAGTAAACAATTACCAAAATTTGAATAAAATTAATAAAATTCACAATTTTCCATGAAATGTGGTAACGCAGCATTTTTTTTAATTTTACGGAAGCGCGCGTAAATTTAAAATGATTAGTTATTTTGAAAAGTGACATAGTGTACTATAAATACATTTATATTTATATACTTTATTGAAAATATACTCGCACTGCACTGCAATTTCGGGTTGCGTAAACAAATATTAAAACAATACTTGCAAAATTTGTCAATAATTAAAAATTTATCAATTTTAATTTTTTATAAATTTTTTTTTTAATTTAAAAATAAAATTTTTAAAAAATGGACAAGTGCGAGTTGTACTCGCACTGTATTGGAGGGTTCCGTACAAAAATAATACTTGTGATATTGTAACAACAATTGGTAGGATTTTTTTCACTTTTGTATTATTGGGTAAGTTGAATTTTCGACACTAGAGTAGTATAGCTAGGCCGGTTCTACGATGTTTTTGTCGGTAATGCAGATTCCTACTTACCGACTGAAACCTCGTAGAACCGGCCCTTGGTGAGGGGTCCTCATTTGCATATATATGCAAATTAGTTAACCCTTTTAATTTGCATATATGCAAATTAGTTAACTCTTTTAAATTGCATAAACCTAATTTGCCTATGTTTTCTATTGCTAATATTTTACATATTCCTAATTTGCATACGTTTTCTATTGTTTAAGTTTATGCAAATACCACCCATTTTTTAACTTTTATGCGAATTTCACCCTTTTAGACATGGAATATGCAAATACCACCCATTTTTCACATAAACCAGAAATTTCAAAAATCGTATAGAGAACCGCGAGGGACCAAGCGTTCGCGAGATACGGCGCGGGCGTTGTGGATAGTGGGAGTGGGTGGTGCGGTAAGGCTTAGTGCGCAGCACAAGTTCCCGTACGGTTACCGCGTTGAGTGAGTGGATAGTTCTATGGGTCAGACCTTGCTGTCTGACTCTTGCAGCGTTCTTCACTGGTACTACAGCACCATAGGGATAAATGTATTGTCCAAAAATATGTAAGCAAGTTTCAACTTGAATATTTTGAATAAAAAAATAGTATTGTTTGAAAATATTACTACAAGTTTCAACCTGCATCTTGAATAGAATACAGACATTGTCTAAAAGACCTTCAGATAGGTTTTAACCTGCCTGTAGATAATAACAAAGACATTTTTTTAGAAAGCTTTTAGTGACGTCATTTTTTATACAAGTTTGATCACGTTTTCCAACTGACTCTTCCTTTTAACTTAAAGTGGAGGTAGTTGCGTGCGCAGTTGTTAAAGTGGGGGTAACGAGTGGGAGTTAAAGGTAAGTTTACACCTAAGAAACTTGAAAAATCAAACTAAAACACAGCACCACATTAAATAAAATATCCATACTTCGCACACGTTAAATCAGATAAAAATAACAATAAGTCCCTTTAATGTTACTAGACATTTAGTAAAGAATATTACAAAAATCCCAATATTTCGGACATAATAATTTTAGAAACGATAATAAAAATGATGAGGATGATGATCCATGATGAATAAATGTTACAAATTGAAATATTTATATTTTCTAAAATTGAGTACACTATGAAACTTTTTTAAAAATACTAGTTTTAACCTAAAAGTACATACATAAGGCTTTAATTTTAAAAAAATTCGTCAAATACTTTTGAAAATTTGACCCTTTGAAATATGGTTTATTAGAAAGAAATTCTTGAAAAATGCCCTTTTTCGCGACGTCACAACTGATGTTCCCCTTCCTTAATACTGAATTAACAATAAATCAGTATTATCATTTATCAATTTCTTAATTCTCGCGAGGAGAAATGAAGTCTTTAATGACATAGCCGTATTTTCATAGTAAAGTATATGGGACATGTGACCATTGAATAACATAACCTTTATTTTTTCTATCGATTCCTTTGTTCCTTTTAAAATCGAGTTTAAACCTGCTTAAACATTATTAGGCAACGTCATTGTTCACGTAAAGATCAGAGAATATCTGCATGAAGACATTCACTGTCAGAATATATCTTATTAAGTGTAGATATATTAATGTAAAAAGGTTATATATAACGTTTCTTAAAGATAACTTTAATTTTCTACAAAGTACATTCAACTTTTCCAAATGTTAACTTTGATGCTCTGTCTACTAATGTGACAGTTATCATCTAAAATCTTCTACTTGAGTTGTTAAAAAAGTTGACTAATGACACTTTTGCATCTACAGTTCATGCTTATACAGAATTCATTAAAATGGTTACTGTCATAAGCTTCTGCACTAGTACTCTGGCATTCTGACTCAGCAAATTCATCACATGATTGTAGCCACATTGTGAGACTTTACTAGATTTGATAAATGGTTAACTTCTTCACATGTTAGCTTTAACTTTTATAAAAGTTAACTTTAACTTTTCTAGTAGTTGACTTTAACTTCCTAAAAGTTAACCTTAACTTTTTCAATAATGCATAGAGAAAAATGGAGTATTCAACAAACTATCTGGAGGGACAAACAGACTATATTTGACGTTAAATGTTTTGTAACCATCTCGGAGGGATAAATAGATACTCCGGTGATCAAGTTAACTATCTCGGAGGGAAAAGTTAGAGAATCAGTTCTAGAGAATCAGGCTAACACTCAATACCTAACCCTCTAACTTTAGCTATCCAGTTTTCTCAGTGTGAAGAAGCAGGGTGAATTCCTTGGAAACAACATATATACACGGAAAATTTTTTTTGATAGGTACAGGATTTTCCGCTCCATCTATGAGCCACGGTTGTAGTATCCACAAACGGCTGAGTTTTGGGAATACATAAACCAAACTGTATGTTTCACAAACAGTAACAAATCCAACAATACAATATGGTTGTATTAGCCAGAATTATCACAGTAATCACGAATAATTTCTTTCAGTGTCAACTCAACTGTATAAAGCACAACTTAACCTATTCGTACATTCTACAAAAGACCTTGTGATTTTCACAAGAAATTTTTTCCGTGCATGTATCCTGACGCGGTGGATGGGACCATGCATTCAAAAAGTGAGTTATACAGAAAGTGTAAAGTTGAGCCTCCAATTAAGAACTTTTGCTTAAGCAATGCATAACCTCTACATCGACGATGCTTTTAATATTATGGAGTTCTGCAAAGACTGCGCATTGCTGAAGATATATTTATCTATTTTGGCTCTGTTAAAGTAAAAATAAAAGTATCCAAATACAATATATACTTTATATATACCAATCGATCCGTTTTAATGTAACGTATAAAATTATTGAAAAAAATGAGTAAAATTTTATTGTACTGGAATATAATTTTGATGAAAGAACTAAAGTTTTGATAAATAAAGGTTATTTTTCTGCTTTAATTGTCATTAACTCTATAAACTCTCATACAATTTATTCTTTTTATATACCAATCGATTTGTCTTGATGCAAAGAATAAGATTTTATTATATATTAACTTCAATAACCAACTTTAAAAAAAATTTTTTTTTAATTTTTCTTAGAAAAAAGTCCAAAAAAAATTTTTTTCTGAGAATTTTTTAAAGTCTATCAATCCAGTTCGAGATACTTTTATGATAAATATACCTGGTAAATTTTAGCCAAATTCGTTAAAACCTCTTCGAGTTATCGTGTTCACAAAAATCGGGATCCACACACACATACATACATCCGGACAATTGTTCAGGGTCTTATATAACATAGTCCCATATAGAAGAAAATTTGTCAAAAGGATTTTTTAAAATTTTGTAAATTAAACGACTACAAAGCTTCCTCACGAGGAAGCAAAAAACATTTAAAAAACGACATTTTTTTTGTTTAAACAATTATAACTTTTTACTATAAATTTGAAATTGAAAATTTCTTTTCAGATTCTGAAAGAGGACACTCAAACCATTAAAAAAACCTATCTCCCGATTTTTTTGAAAATTGTAGCTCGTAGAACGGAAAGCTCGAATTTGCACTAAAAAATACGGACATTTGGGAGTAAATGGGTTATTTTAAACTGTGAAAGCAACCCACAAATGTCATTCCGTTATCAGGCAGAAAAAAAACATTTTTTAAAAGATGATTTTCAAACATGAATATAAAGAATATAAAAATTATAATTTAATAAAATAAATAATAAATTATGATTAACAAATAAGTTTTGTTTTTTATATGCTTTTTTATAACAAATTTCGTTTGACTGATCTAAATTAAATGTTAAAAAATTAAGATTAAGGAGGATGGTGACCGTAACATAACCTCAAAATCTGTCAAAACTAAAAAATAATTTCTAATGCGAACAAAAACAAGATAAATATCAATTATAAACAATTTTAAAAGATTTTGTTTTATTATTCTCAACAAAAATTAAAATAAGACAAAATATTTTGTTAACAATATTTACAATATTTATTTTTTTTTCTATTGCGATCAGACAAAAATTGCAATTTTTAACCAACTTTTACAAACAGTAGCTCATTTAATTCAGTGAAACATTCTCTACAATCGTTATTTTTTAATACTGTTAAAATTATGTTATTAAATAATTATAAAGAAACATTATTTATTTATTGAATAATTTTTTAATGTCATACTTTTAACAATATTAACAAGATAACGATTTTGGAGAATGTTTCAATGATTAAAATGAGGTATTGTTTATAAAAATTGGTTAAAAATTGCAATTTTTGTCTGATCTGAAAGCAAAAAAAATTAAATGTCAATAAAATAATTGTTGACAAACTATTATGCCTAAAAATAATTTTTTTCGAAAGTTGTAAAACTAGATCTTTAACATTTGTTTAGAATTTATATATTTATTTTATTTTTGTTTGCGTTAGAATATAATTTTTATTTTTTACAGATTTTGAGGTTATGTTACGGTCATCATCCTCCTTAAGAAATAGGAAATATATCCATTTTATGCATAATTTTTATTTGTCAATAATTATTTTTTTTACAAACTCACTCTTTTCTTTCGATAAAAAAACAATTACATATTCCCGTTACAAAATAAATTACAATTACCCAGGTGAGAAAGACCAATGTTGACGATAAGTTGAAGCTTGATTGAGCCCTGAACGCACAGCGCGGGTAACCAAGAGTCACCCCAGTCTGTCTTTGACAGAAAGTAGTCAGCTTAGTGGTTTGCAATTCAATGTGCAAAAAAGTTTCTCGAGATGGCGCAGTACTCACTACTCGTGTGGGATTTGTGGTTAAAATATTATTTAAAACAATGGTAAATGTTCTTTAAAAGAGCAGAAGGCATCCCAACTAAATGCGTGTTCAAATAATTAATAACACTGGCACACAAAAAAAAATTGATGCTCTGAGCTTTTGATCAGACTATGATTACTTTATGTTTTTAGGGTCGCTGAAACCGAATCTGAAGTTCATTTAACCCCATCACGTCAGGGTTTTAAGATAACCTCAAAAAACTCAAAATTTGACACAAAAATTTTTTTATCATCAAAAATTTATATTTTTAAGTCTCACTATCACTACTGTATGTTTGTGGGGTCGCTGAAACCGAAACTGAAGTTAATTTAACCCTATCACGTCAGGGTTTTGAGATAACCTCAAAAAAAACTCCAAATTTGACCCCAAAATTTTTTAATCAACGAAAATTTTTAGTTTTAAGTCTTACTACAACTACTTCATGTTTTTAGGGTGGCTAAAACTGAATCTGAGGTTCATTTAACCCCATCACGTTAGGGTTTTGAAATAACTCCCGAAAAAACTCAAAATTTGACCCTAACATTTTTTTAACCAGAAAAATATTTATTTTCATGTCTTACTATAACTACTTTATGTTTTTCGGGTTGCTGAACCTGAATCTGAAGTTCATTCAGATTCGGGTACCCGAAAATTCTGAGAACCGGGTCAAGCCGGGTCAAGCTTGTTTAAATACCCGAAATCTTTCGGGTACCCTACTGAATTCGGATTCTCGAAATTTTCGGGTACCCGACTGCATTCCGGTTCTCAAAATTTTCGGGCACCCGACTATATTCGGGTACCCGAAAATTCTGAGAACCCCAACGAATTTGAGTACACAAATCTTCGAAAATTTGTCGAATATTTGTAGTTATGCATTTTCTCAAATGTTTTATTACTAAATTAAGAACTTGAATACTTCCAAGTTATATAAATTCGAGAATTCGAACTTTTTAAGGTTTAGAGCATACCCGAAAATTTCGAGAACCCGAATATAGTCGGGTGCCCGAAAATTTCGAGAACCGGAATGCAGTCGGGTACCCGAAAATTTCGAGAATCCGAATTCAGTAGGGTACCCGAAAGATTTCGGGTATTTAAGCAAGCTTGACCCGACCCGAACCCGAACTGTCTAAGCCCGCCGTGACCCGACCCGAAAAGTGAAAAGCCCGAAATTACCAGGTCGGGTTTCGGGCTTTTTGCACACCTCTAACCTTTCTGTGATTCCCTGTACAAAGTTGACGCTTTAAACGTAAAAAAATGAAAAAAAGTATAAATTTTTTTACTTTTGTAGTGAAACTCTATTGAAGGAACTAAATTGTTGCTTGTACTAAAGAATACCGAAATTCTGATTTTATTTTTATGAAATATTTCAATTTTTAAAATGGCTTAACCATGACGCACAAAACTGGGGACAAGAAATAACATCAGAAAAAAACATTAAAAAATAATTTTTTTACAACCAATTTAATTTTTTCAATGTTACACACTTAGATATTAAAAAAATGTTATCAATCATTATTTTTATTTGAGAATTTGACTAAAAATATTTATTTTGCTTCCTCAAAAGGAAGCTTTGCATTCGTAACGATTTTCAATTTTTCAAAACATGGTTATATGGACTTATTTTCATCTAGGATATATGTATATTAAATTCTAAGCAAATGTCCAGATGTTATTGCAGTCATTAATACCTAAAATCTGACACAAGGATTTTCAAATTTATCCACAAAATTTTTTTTTATACAATTTTTTCAAAATTAAAAAAAAATTTTTTGTATTTTTCTAAATAACTTTTTTATTATTCAATATTTTCATAAATTATTTTCAAAATTACATTCCTTACAAGAAAACAAATCGATTGATATATACAAAGTGCACATTTTATCAAAATTTATAAAATTAATCAATATTTTTCTTTTTCACAAAAAATTCAAATTTTGCGTTTTTTGAAATATTACCTTAACATATTAAAATTAAATTAAGCAATTGGTTTACGATATTTTGAGGAAGCGAAATGGTCCTGAAATGAACAACTTGTTTGTTTTGTAACTGACCGTTGGGTAACTTCACTATGACGATTTGACTCTTAAATGTGCATTTAAAAAAAATATTTAATCTTAGAAATTAAAGTGGCTATAGGTTTTTGTTTGTAATCACCAGAGTTACTTTTTTACATTGAATTCAATACCATATGTGCAATCCGTTTCTTAAAAAACACTAGGGACATGACATTGTCGGTTTCGGAGAGAATCACCCATATATAAAAGATAAGTTTTAAAATTAAATGCTACATCTGTGATACAGATAAGATGATAATATCGACAGGGTCGGATCTAGAAATTTTTATAGGGAGGGCAAGGATGCAATTCGTTGCCCTTTTCTTTAATCATTAAAATGATATTTTACTTATTAAAGCAAATTTAAAATATAGTTGAAATTAAACCCATCGTGTATTTTATTGTTAAAGGGCTATATTAAAATCATTATATTTCAATCAAGTTTTATTCCAAACAAAATGTGTACTTCCACATGGTGCTGTCATTGCATTCTTAGTAAGATATGCGCAGGCGCAGAGAGCATCAGAATCTCAGGTCGCGAAAAATTAAAGTGTTTTACTATATCAACCGCACGGACGTTGAAGAAGTTTTTACCCTTTCTTTTGTTACTTTAAGAAGGAAAGGAAAAAATTTCCCCTTCCCAGTAAAAAAAAAAGAATTGGAAGATAGCGAAATCGCATTGGCGGTGAGGTTCTGCCAATCCGTTTTCGAGAGAAAACCGAATTGGGAGACTTCTGCCAATGCGATTTCGCTATCTTCCAATTCTTTCCTCTTGAATCTTTCGATTGAACGAATATTAACCCGATTTGGCATTCAAATCGATAAGATTAATTGTTCTCAAGATTAAAAATACCGATTACTAACAAGAAATATGCAATATTAATAAAAAGTGTAAAAATAAATGTGACATGTGGAGAGATGTTACCATAAGCTTTAGCATGGTAAGTAATCCGCAGTGCAACCGATGTTACCGACAGTAAGTTGATGAAAAGAGTGGCAAATTCAAATAGTGAAAATGAATAGTCAATATCGAAAAGGGCTGAACTCGGATTTTTTTTAAAATTCACTTTTGTATATTTTTTGCATTATTACATATTCATTGGCGTTCTCTTAAAAAAAATTTTATTTGAGGTAAAAAACTTTATTTGTGAAAGTAACTGAATATTTTGAAAATTTAATTCTAATTAGTTTTTCAGTTATGTGTCATAATAAGTATTTCTTTAAAAATTACTTAAATTAAAATAATAGTAATAATAATATTAAGATAATATTAATCAAGTAAATAATGAATATTGTTATTTTGATAATAAATATAAAATTAAATTTACAAATGTAATTGTCTCAATTAATAATATATACTTACCCTATTATATAATTAATTACATTTAAATATTAAATTGGTTTAAATAATATACTTACCTTAATTAATAAGAAAACGATACTTCAAATTATTTAAATTGTTTTGAATTCATTTTCACTATTTGAATTTGCCACTCTTTTCATCAACTTACTGTCGGTAACATCGGTTGCACTGCGGATTACTTACCATGCTAAAGCTTATGGTAACATCTCTCCACATGTCACATTTATTTTTACACTTTTTATTAATATTGCATATTTCTTGTTAGTAATCGGTATTTTTAATCTTGAGAACAATCAATCTTATCGATTTGAATGCCAAATCGGGTTAATATTCGTTTAATCGAAAGATTCAAGAGGAAAGAATTGGAAGATAGCGAAATCGCATTGGCAGAAGTCTCCCAATTCGGTTTTCTCTCGAAAACGGATTGGGAGAACCTCACCGCCAATGCGATTTCGCTATCTTCCAATTCTTTTTTTTTTACTGGGTTCCACATGTTGAAGGTCTAATCGCTGATATGAGACTTCTTCATCGTCAGTGCGGCCGTTGATATACTCAAACAGTTTATTTACCATTTCCCTTAAAAAAGTGTAAAAATGTTAATTGTTGTGAGAAAAAAGTCTGTTTGAAAAATGTGATTTTAGTGCTCGGTTTGTTTACATTTTACAACTTGGACATGCCCTTAATGTCTATTCATAGTTGTTCACTAAAATAAAGAAACAGAAAATTGTTTTTTTCTTAATATATTAATATTTTTCCATATAACAGAAGCAATTTTGGCGCCCCTATAAAGTTGGCGCCCAGAGCACTTGCCCACCCTAGCCCCCCTATAAATCCGGGCCTAAATATATGGACATTCCACGTCAACACGGACAGAGCTCTAAACAAAATTGGCTTTGATGGATTTAAACGTTATAGGGCTTAAAAGATTACTACTTTCGTGTACTTTAAGATGCCGATGGGCGTTTTTGAAAAAATTTTTTTTCGATGACAATAGAGCTGTCAAAAGTCAAGAAGTCAAAAAATTTCAAAATACTTTTATGAATTAAGAGCTGAAAAAGAGGTGAATTATTCTGTGACTTATTCTTTAACACTTTTTAGGGTCGCTGATTGTAAATCTAAAGTTTTTTTTTAATCAAAATGGCAGATCCAATATGGCGATCAAAAGTTCAAAAAAGTAAAAAGAATTGTTTTTCTCGTGAAAAACATATTATTCGACAGTTTCTATAGTCCCTGATGATAAATCTGATGTTATTTTTAAGAAATTCAAAATGGCGGATAAAATTTTTAAAAGAAGTTCGTAAATTTGTTTTTTTGGCATGAAGTTTTCTATAGGAAGGTTTTAAGGATGCTAATTACAAATCAGACGTTATTTTTTATAAATTCAAAATGGTGAATTGAAAATGGCGGATAAAATTTTGAAAAGATCAAAAATTTGTTTTTTATCGTGAAGCTTTCCATGGCAGTTTTCGGCACTTTCCCAGGGCTAACCCTGAGTTAACGATTATTCAATCATAAACGACGTTCTGTTAGAGCAACCAGTCACTATTAACTCAAAATTAATTGGGGACGAATACCGTAAACAGCCTATGTGAATATTTTTGAGGTCGCTCATGACAATTAACCATGTATTTTGAACATAATAATCAATTGTACAATTTTAAATTATTGATGAGAATATGACAATTTATATGCTCATATAAAAATTTATAAAACAAATGACTTTTGCCTTCGAGACAGTTTGTTTATTAAAAAAATCCTGACTAACGTATCTAAGATCAGTCATTTGTTTTTAAACATCTATAAAGTTTCATTTTTCAATTTTATTTGTATCTCGTTGAATACACATAATCATTTCCAGTAATCGTATAATTATTAACAATAAGTCACTAGTATTTTATTAATACTCAATTGAATTAGACATTAAACTTCCTCTCCTTAGTTTTTGTTCAATTTTCATTACTCTTAATTTAAGCTTGTTTGGTGAGTACTAAAAGGTGCAGTCTTTTTTAGTATTTGTATTATTTATAAGATTTGTGTAAAAAATAAATTTATGACTTTTAAATTCAATTGTTAATTTCAAAACATTTTCAGTCCAAAAAATATTGTCTATTTCTGTAGCTGCTATCAGATCAGCAGTTGATTTCAGAGATGATCTATTTTCAAAGTTCAATATGGCTCCCAAAAAACGAAAATCATCAAAAACTGCCTTTCATGTAGATAGATATGCAAATCCTTACGTAATTAAGGGTCATAGAGAAAAAAGTTTACGAATTATTTCAAAATCAAATTTAGCTGTTAGTGGTTAAAAATACACGATAAGAAGCAATATATTGTATTATTAACTCATAAAAGTTGATATAACAATTGAATAATTATTATGAAAATACATAAATATATTGTACATATTTTATTGTACATAAACTTGTTTAAAATTTTTAAACTAAAGCAAGCTTTGCCGGCTACTTATTAAAAACATTTTTACTATTTAAATAATGTTTAATAATAATTCAAGGGGAGAGCTATACTTTTTAAATTGATTAAAAAGTCTCTCTACTGTCGACATTATTTTGAATAATTTTACGTTAGGATGAATGAAATACTTATTAGCTTTTGTAAACTGTTCGAAACCTTTAGGGAGATTGTTATTCGAAAAGCTTACTTGATCTTGTTCAATGCTGCTGTCTGAAAGAAACGCATGTAAGCACGTTTCGCACTGTGTTGTCTTTTTTAAAAAAGCTGTAACCCGTCCAGTCATATAAAGAATTAAACATTGAGATATTTCCGGCAATGCATAATCGTGTTCAACAGCGTTAACGAAATCGCTAAAGTCCGAGTCATCGCATTCGACAATTAATTCCAATTTTTTCACTTCTTCTATTGCAGAGACCTTTTTTGAGTTAAAAAGTTCTTTTAACCGACTAACAGTCATTACTGACTGGGGAGAATTACCGCCAAATACGGAACAATTGCCTGTTTTCGGAGGCTTTAAAATGCGAATAGTTCGGGTCGGGTTCGGGCCGGGTCAAGCTTGTTTAAATACTCGAAATCTTTCGGGTACCCTACTGAATTCGGATTCTCTAAATGTTCGGGTACCCGACTGCATTCCGGTTCTCGAAATTTTCGGGCACCCGACTATATTCGGGTTCTCGAAATTTTCGGGTATGCTCTAAACCTTAAAAAGTTCGAATTCTCGAAATTATATAACTTAGAAGTATTCAAGTTCTTAATTTAGTAACAAAACATTTGAGAAAATGCATAACTACAAATATTCGACAAATTTTCGAAGATTTGTGTACTCAAATTCGTTGGGGTTCTCAGAATTTTCAAGTACCCGAATTTTTCGGGAACCCGAATAAATTCGGGTACCCGAGAATTCCGGGTTACTCGAAAATTGCTAATAATTTATTTTAAAAAACAGTATTTATTTTGCGTCATGGTGAAGCCTTTTTTGTCTTTCATTAAACTTGTGATTTAAACAAGTGTATAATTACAACAATTTTTGTAATTGTTTCCAAATAAAATTATGTTTTATAATAATATTATGAATAACCTCACAATTTTTATAAATGACCGTATAAATTACCATAAATTACTGAATAAATTTCCTGAAGTAGATTTTTAAATCCTGAATTAAACAAAAAACAATTCCTGTTAGTTCCACTATCAATTTTGTTAGCATAACAAAACTATGGCAACTAATTATGCTACATGGATGCGTGAACAGTTACTTCGTTTAAAAAATACAAAAATGACAAACAATTTGTCCGACCCGGAACAGATATTTCATTTTTGACTATCATACTTAAAATTTACATCATGGCTTATTTTTATTTTAAAAAAATTCTAAAATAACACTAACCAAATGGTCGGTTTCATGTAGAATCACCCATATATTGAATTATTAAAATAATGTGAAACAAAAGTACTAATTCTATATTTTAAGGTAAATTAATAATTAATAGTAACGTAATAGCTTTCGCCACTTAAGAACAATTGCCAAATTATTCATATGTTTCATAATTTTTGGCATATATAAAATTAAAACATTTATCTTTTAAAAATGAAAATAACTTTATCTACAGTTTAGAAGCAAAAATTAACAATTATAGCAAACATAGAATAAAACAAAACAAGAACACAGAATTAAAACTTGCATGGTTCAATAAACCATATTTAGGTTAATATGTCAAAACGAAAGTCAATTTACTTATAATTCATTTCATTTAACGAACAAAAGTTAACCTTGTGACGTGACATTTTGGCACGCCACAAAATGTAATTTTTTTAAGATGAAAATATAATTATTTCGAACGTTCTCCCTCTACTTCTGGGTGAAATATTACTACAAGGACAGCGGCCCTTCCAGGGTCAACGGAAATTCATGGATAAGGATACGTCCTTAACTCATTATTGGACGATATTGTGGCAGTGTTTGGACATTCTCTCGTCACAACTTTTGATTTTGGTTGGTTATTGATGTCTCGACAATCTTATCGTATTGCCTGTTATTAATTGGAATTTGGATTATTATTGCTGGGACTTTATTGCAATTTGGTCAACAATAAGGTGTGACCAACTTGTCAATTTTGCGGATTTTGTGGAGGTTTTTGTCTACAATGAGAAGTGATGAAACCAGAAACTATCCTGTCTTATGCGGGCGTACTTTTGTCAATAAGACGCAACCGTATATTTCATTTTATTTAGGATTCTGTCGACAATGAGGAGCGACTGACCTTATATTATCGTAGATTTTAGATGCTAGACGTCAATGAAGTGCGGACAGTCTGAAGCGACTATTTAATTTTGCTATGATTTTTGTTTTAGTTTCACTTTTGGTGGCAGAAAATAGATCCAGTCTCCGTATCAAGTCTTCCGCTACCGTAATATGGATCTGCGTAGGCGTAATCAAAATATACGTTTTTCAAGGTTTTGGACATATCACCTGCGAACTAAAATAAGGACCAATTGCAGTAATGCAGTTATCCTAAGGCAATTTTGACAATTATCGAGGACAATTGGACATCTGAAAACCAACGTTATGGAAAAGAAGGGCGAATTTGATATTAAATATCGCCAAATCAATTATTATCGTTCAAGGACTTCTGATAACAGCCACTTCATCTCGTTAGCAGCCAACTTCTGGATTTGCGTATTTAATTTTTGTAATGTTTTCTTTGGTTCATTTTGTAGTTTGAAGTATATTTCGTCTATTTGTCTCTTATTCAACTTTTACAATAATTTAATATTTATTTTGGGAATCTCGAGAATTTTTGAATTTATTATTATTTAGTTTGATTTGTTTAATTTAGAGTAATTATGTCATTTTGCAATACTTCCAGAACATTAGTTCGGTATCGGGGTAGCACATTGTGAAGGCTAATTCTGTTGTCATTAATTGTAATTTTGGTTTTGAAAGATTTATTTTGTTAAATTTCATTTCGATTGTGTCCCAATTTTAGAAGTAGAAAATAGTAAATTTCTAATGGTATTTAATTGATAGGATTCGAAATGAGGCGAAATTATTATTGTTATCTTGAAATTATTTCGTATTTTGAATAATTTTGTTATCTTTGATGTTATTGAAGAATGTGAGATATTTGAATTTGAATGAGTTTCGTCCCATCGTATACGGAAATATACGCAGACGGAAATGCCCCCGCACTCCCGAGTCTAGAGTTAGGTTAGTCTAAACTTGACGCGACCGGCTTCTCTGTGCACGAGGGGTGAAAAGAACACTTGGTTGTCCGACAGCGTCACTTACACACTGTATCGTCTTGTCAATCTCGGCTCGTCTCGTCGTTTATTTTGTCTCCGGCAAAGCAAAGCCTCATCAGGAGAAATTGCACATTTCGGTTTTCGTTCTGGTAAAAATTCGATGAGTCGTTATGATTGTTTTCTGACAATTTTGTTAAGTTTAAAACATAAATTCCATTAGTTTCCATATGTAAATTTTTCTTGAGTCAATTTTCTCTCTTATATGGAATTCGATTCAAAATTATAAAACTATGACAAGTTTAAAAAAAATTATGACAAAATAAACGACGAGACGAGATTGACAAGACGATACAGTGTGTAAATATGTTAAATTATAATTCAAAATTATACTGTGGGGTTTTCAGGGTCGATGATCACGAATCCCATGTCAGTTTTTCAAAATACAAAATGGCGAACATTTTTTTGAAAAATTTCTTGGATCCGCTTGAAACTTGTCACTAGGGGGTTTTTGGGGTCGCAAATAACAAACTTAATGACAGTTTTTGTAAATTCGAAATGGCGAATCCAATAAGTCAGCCATTTTTTAGAAAATTTTTTTGATCCGTTTGAAACTTGTCAATTGAGGATTTTTAGGGTCGCTAATGACGAACCCAGTAAAAAAAAGCATTCAGAATAGAAAAAAAGTATTGGTGGTGACGTTCGGTGAATGCGTTTTTGCGACAAAACCGTATTGGTGGGTTACGGTGAATAGATTTTGCTCACCGTGAATACTTTTTGTTTTAAACTCTCGATTTAAAGATTCCTAAGCAAAGTTAAAAATGGCTATTGCGAGAAGGAAATAAGAAATTTTGAGTAAAAACGAAAAATTAAATGTGAAAAATAAATGTCAAATGTTGATCGATTACCATATGCTTTACTATGCCTACAATGCATGACAGATTAAAGGGAGCATGACGTTACCGGCGGAAAGTTATTAGGAAAGGCGGAAAATTTTAAATTTTTAATGAATTTTTTATTCATTAATTATAATTAATAATTATAATTAATTAATAACTAAATATTATTTGCGTTCACTTGGATTTCTTTTCAATTTCAAAATTTTCCACTTTTCCTAATAACTTTCTGCCGGTAATAGCTCCTTACTTAATTAAGAGAAAAACAGGAAACTTAATTGTATAACGCAAAACCCCGCTTGTAATACCCAATTTGTGGTCATAAACAAGCGTATCTATATATATATATAAGATGAGACTTTTGTCTGTACATTGCTCAGAAATCTAAATTTCCTATATAATTATTCCTTTTGAGCTTCCAGGATTCCAAAAATGACAATAAAAAATTTCGTGTATGTATGTATGTATGTCCGTATGTCACAGAATCTTTGTTCGCGAATCACTTAAAAACTGCTAAACCGTTTGAAACCAAATTTGGCAGAATGTTTGACCTTAGGCCAAGGAAGGTTTTTAAAACTACAGATTTAAAAAATATTAATTAGAACGGGAGATATTCAATTTTTTCAAAAATTCCAAAATCAAAAATTATCAAATTTTACATTTAAAAAAAATGCTTTCAAACTTTTTTTAATGGAGTATAACATGTTATTTAGTCACATTCTAGAATATATTTGCTAAAAAAATGTCCTATAACTAAGATGTAAGTATTAACATAATTTTAACAAAAATTCAAAAAATCGCAAATATCCTAATTTTATATTTTTTAATGAACTGCTTTCAAACTATCCATAATTAAGTATTACATGTTATTTAGTCACATTTTAGCATAATTTTTCAAAAATAGTGTCCTATAACTAAGTTTTTAGTATAAAAATGTTTTCGAAAAATTTTAAAAATTTTCAAAGTTTACATTTTTTAATGAATTGCTTTTAAACTCTGTGTAATTTAATAATACATGTTATTTAGTCACATTTTAGCACAATTTTACACAAAAAATAGTATAATTAAGATGTAAGTATAAAAAATAATTTCAATATCTAAAATCGAAAAAATTATAATTTTTGTTAATTACTATCCAGCTTAATTCAATAGTATTTTTGGGGTCTTTGTTTAAGATTGTGACGTCAAAATATTGCAATTCATAATTATTTATCCAATTCATTCAATATTTTTTAATTGAAATAACTTCAGAAACTTTAAAAATGGAGGTGTTTTATGATTTTATTTTTATCATAAACGGGCTCTAGACCCTTTTGTACAATTTTGTACTTAACAAAATGCCACTGGGCATAAAGTAAAGCTTAAATGGTAAAAAGTTACGCTATTTTACTTTTTGATTGAACTTCTAAAGATGTTTTGAGCAATGTAAAGACAAATCTTAAGCAGCAATATACTTGATTTTTAGTTTTTGCCATAAATAAATCTGCAGATGGCTACAAAAATTGATTTATTTTATGAAAATACTCTTTTTAAAAAAAATATGTTATAAAAAAATATTTTATATATCAGTACCAGTCATTGACGCGTTTTAGTTTCTACTATAAGACATTTAACAAAGTATCTACCAATTACGCGGGGAAACCGATAAATAGCCGCGGAAATTTAATTTGACCAGGAAAAATTGGTAATTTCTTACCAAATTAAAAAAGTTTTATTATATTAATTTATTTTTAAAAACTGCTTTATACTTTAATTTTTATTGATGTAATATTTATAACAACAGACCCGAGTCAAAATTTAAGCCCTACTTTTAGCATAAATATATAGATTTTATTTAGGTTTTAACAATCGTATCCAATGGGAAATGGCCATTAGTCTAACATTGGTGCATTAATGGTCCAATATTAGGAGCCATTGGTTTTCTCTATAGGCTTAATATTTGCACCCAATAGTGGACCACTAATGGTAAAATCGTGGGATGTCCACGCCGATTCCAATAATTGGCAACCACTATTGGCACATTATTGGCTGCCATTAAAAAACCAATAATAAAAAAAAATGTTTACTAAATTTTATTAAATAATAAATTTATTTATTTAATTATTATTTCATTTATTATTATTATTATTATTTATTATTAAAAATATTAATTTTTTAAATTAATTATTTTATAGAAATGGTTATTATTTTCTATCACATCGAAATGTGAATAACCCTTTCGTTCAGAGTCTAAAAATTATTCACCTCACGTCCATCAGTGCAAAAATTGGAGAGGACGGGCAGAATAAAATTCCACAAATATTTGTGAGAATGCTGCCTCTTTATATACTATTCGAGTTTCATGTTAGTTGCGAGAGAGTTTGAAACAACACCTCCTACGGAGCGTTGAGCGAACTATGTACTTACCCGCGCTGCAGAAATTATTATAAGGTAAGTACATAGTTCGCTCAACGCTCCGTAGGAGGTGTTGTTTCAAACTCTCTCGCAACTAACATGAAACTCGAATAGTATATAAAGAGGCAGCATTCTCACAAATATTTGTGGAATTTTATTCTGCCCGTCCTCTCCAATTTTTGCACTGATGGACGTGAGGTGAATAATTTTTAGACTCTGAACGAAAGGGTTATTCACATTTCGATGTGATAGAAAATAATAACCATTTCTATAAAATAATTAATTTAAAAAATTAATATTTTTAATAATAAATAATAATAATAATAATAAATGAAATAATAATTAAATAAATAAATTTATTATTTAATAAAATTTAGTAAACATTTTTTTTTATTATTGGTTTTTTAATGGCAGCCAATAATGTGCCAATAGTGGTTGCCAATTATTGGAATCGGCGTGGACATCCCACGATTTTACCATTAGTGGTCCACTATTGGGTGCCAATAATGGGACAATAATGGAATGGTGGCTCCCATTATTGGACCATTAATGCGCCAATGGTTTTTTTCCCATTGGGTAACGTAGGGTCTAATTGCGACACAATTATTTATAACTAGACTCTATTTTGACTCAAAATGCTGGTGTATATTTTGGATTAAATTTTATTACATTAATTGCATTACTACAAACACATAAAGTTCTGAAAGTTGACAAATACTATTCCTGAACAACAAATTTGATAGAAAAAAATCTGTCACCGATTCCAATTGTAATATTTTCGTAACGAAATAGTTAATGGTTACTAATTATTAGTTTTTCCCAGTAAAATTTAATTCTTGGTGGGTAGACAGTCTATCAAATATATTAGTAGAAACTAAAACCCGTCGAAGACGGGTCCGACAGCTATAGTTATTGATAAATGTATTAAAATGTATATATACTTTTTCAATAAATATTATTATTAACAGAAAAATCATCTTTTTTACTAAAATTATTTCTTTAATGTTACTATTTCAAATGACATTTATTTTTAGTAATATATTATTTACATGAAAATAATATAATTGTTCTAATAGTATATTGCAATTAAATGTATACACACATATAATATGAATAAAAATATTAACCATAATATTTATTATTGTTATTATCAATTTATATTTTCATATTATATTGAATGAGCACAAGAAACGCGTAAATTTGGGAACAATGAAAACAGTCTCGTTTCATTCCTGCATTAGGCTTCCAAAGCATTGATTGAAGATTGAATTCTCACGTGGGTTTGTTTATTTTTCTACCTCAATTTTATCTCCCATTTTGTGAATTATTTTCTGATCCAAAAAACTGCCAATTTAATTGATTTTTCGCACAATAATTGGCACTTCCTGCAAATAATTTCCCTTCTCAATCAACGTGTAAGTTCGATACAATAATAATGGCTCGGAACAGAAACACTTTCTCTACGTTTTAAATAATTTTTCATTAAATTTCAAATTAATTGGTTGACTCGTTTGTAAATTTAAACGTGAAAATGTTCGACATAAAATACTGGATAACATAGCTTTCTCAAAAAAGAGTCAAGGAAAAACAAAGAAGAAATGAAACCAGCATAAAAACAGAAGAATCAAGTATAAATAAAAACATAAAGAAAGGAAAACAGATTATTTTTGTTATAAAAAGAATTATGTCCAAATATTGAAATTAATAATTCAATTTTTAAAAAATGAACTATGTTTCTCTGATAAAATAAATTTCTATTTTTAAACTATTTCCGCTTTTTTCCATTGATGGTAAAATCAACGAGAAATTTTGCAAAACTGTTGGCAGATGGCGATTTTACGATTTCAGACGATAAAGTCATTTTCATTCATATTTCAATTGATAATCGATTAAAAATTTCAAACTTTTAATTAAATAAAAGAACGTAACTAAATGTAAATTTAAAATTTTAAATCAATTACAAAAAAACAAATTTTAAAATTAAATACAATTTAATTAAATTGTATTATTTAATATACATTTTTAATATAAATTTTTTTTTAGTTAACGAGTTTTTTCCTTTTTTTAAAAAATGTATAATTTTAATAAATAATACATAATTATGTTAAACAAATTTTATTTTTTTAAAATCATAATTTACAATTCTGATGAAGCAAATACTTTTTGCGTTTTTTCATTTTTTTCCACAGGAATTAAAATGTTTAAAAATGTCAAATTCAAAAAATTATTTTTATTATTTCAATAAATATTTCCAATAATTTTTTAAAAAGTTCTTTAAAAATTTTCACATACATTTTTTTATAATTTTAATTTTACATAATTTCGATTATTCGAAAATTCTTTAATTAAATAAAAATGTATATTAAAAATGTACTGTTTTTCTTGACTTTTTGTTATAATATTTCCCAACTCTTGTTTGTTTACAAAGTCATAACCATAAAATGGAGAGTTTAAAAATGATTTAATTAACAATTCAAATTGGAAAATACAATTGTTTATTAATTTGGGTAGTAAAATTATTAAGTTATTATTAATTCAAACTAATTTTTTGGTTTTAAATAAATTAGTTGACATTAGATACTTCAACACTTGAACAAAATTTAAGTAATGTTTAATATTTTAAATCACATTTGAATTAAAATAAAGACAATAATTAAAACAATGAGATAAATATTTGCTTTTTCATTATAATTATTTATAAATTATGATTTTGAAAGGCATAAAATTTATTTAATAAAATAAAAATTTATATTAAAACTGTATTGCTTTTCGTGACCATTTATTATATTGTTTTATAACTCTTGTTTGTTTACAAAGTCATAACCATAAAATGGAGAGTTTAAAAGTGATTTAATTAACAGGTCAAATTGAAAAATACAACTGTTTATTAATTTGGGTAGTAAAATTATTAAGTTATTATTAATTCAAACTAGTTCTAATCAGAATAATTTAATATTTAACATTCCTAATATTATTAGAAGAAAAAAAACTTTTAATTTGTTTTAGTGACATATTCAGGTCATTTTTACCCATTATTACCCTTCGTAATATTACCAACCTTTTTTCTGTTAAATGTTAAGTCTTATAAGACTTACAATACCTTTTTAAAGAGAGGCACCACCCCCCACTTTGACCTCGTTACATATTTTTGTAAATCCATGCGAGAAGTTGTTTAAAATTATGATATAAGCCTAGAAAAAATGTACATTAAAAAATATTAAAAATTGTAAGATAACATTAATTTTGAATATCTAAATTTTCAAAATTTTGATAAAGTCGTTGTGGCCTAATTTAAAAAAAAATTGATTCTTTCAGGAATGATTCTTTATGATGTCTAGGAAACGAAATAAAAAGAATTATGTTAAAATCTTTATTACTTTTATCAAAATATGAATGTAAAGTGAAGAAGGTGCGGAAAAATGTCACTTTTTTGGCTGTTAGAAAATGTATAAAAAAACATAGAAAAATGCTTCAAAATGTAAAAAAAGTTATTGATTCTTTTTAAAATTACTTGATTAATTAATCCGTATTCAATAAACTAGTAAAAAATTAAAATAACAGATAAAACATGGTTTTAAAGTTGGTGTGCCAAATAACCTAATTTTTGCAACTTTTATCAATGAATTACAAGAAAGTGAAATAGTTAAATTAAAAAAAAAACTCACCGAATATAGAGTATTTTCGATGAAGTTTCAGATTTTATCAGTTTTTCTGTTATTCCTTTAAATATACATGAAATATTATTAAATATTGGTCCCGAATCTGATTTAAGAGATACAAGTGTTTACAAATTTTACTTTATTTCAGGTTAAAACTGTATATTGTCTTCTAACTGAAGTTGGTTTGAATTTGAATTACCGTGATCAAAACATAGCCAAGGAGAAAAAACCGACTTCAGTTAGAAGACAATATACAGTTTTAACCTGAAATAAAGTAAAATTTTTAAACACTTGTATCTCTTAAATTAGATTCGGGACCAAAACGAAACTTTTTGGTGCGTGTAGATTTTGGTGTGATTTAATTGCTGTGAAAGTGCTAAATTTTTTTATTTTTCTTTACGAAGTGTCTATACGTCCGGCTAGACGGATGACAAATATCGTCTAAACGTCCGGATATACGGACCAAAATATTTCATCCGGCTATTTACTGTATATACTGGTGATGAGCGTTTGACAGTATCCGGACAAAATAATAAACTTTATAATTCGTCCGTCTCACAGTGGGCCAGGAGAACCTGTTCGGTGGCCAAAAGTCAATTTATATTTCAAATGGCCTAAAACTTGTTACTCGGGGGTTTTTGGGGTCGCTGATTACGAATTCATTATTAGTTTTTAAAAATTCAAAATAGCGGATCCAATATGGCGGATGTCTTTATTAAAAATTCATCAGATCCACTTGAAACTCGTTACTCGGGCGTTTTCGGGGTCGCTGATTACGAATCCATTATTAGTTTTTAAAAATTCAAAATGGCGGATCCAATATGGCGGATGTCTTCATTAAAAATTTATCAGATCCACTTGAAACTCGTTACTCGGGGGTTTTCGGGGTCTCTGATTACGAATCTGTTGTTAGATTTCAAAAATTAACAATTTCGGATTCAAGATGGCGGATGTCTTTATGAAAAATTCATCAGATCCACTGGAAACTCGTTTCGCGGGGGTTTTCGGGGTCGCTGATTACGAATCCATTATTAGTTTTTAAAAATTCAAAATGGCGGATGTCTTTATTAAAAATTCATCAGATCCACTTAAAACTCGTTACTCGGGGGGTTTTCGGGGTCGCTGATTACGAATTTAATGTCAGATTTGAAAAATTTATTCTGGCGGTTTCAAGAAGGTTATCGATACGCAATAAAATTATTAGATTTTCTTGTAATTGCATATCTAGGGGTGTTTAATGTTGCTAATTTTAAACCTCATATTCAGACTTTAAAAATAAAAAGGTTTAATTTATCTGCAGTTAAAAAACTCGTCCGCCATATTGGATCCGTCATTTTGAATTTTTAAAAACTAATAACAGATTCGTAATTAGCGACCCCGGAAACCCCTGAGTAACGAGTTTCAAGTGGATCTGATTAAGGGGGGAGCCTACTTTAGAAGGCTTAAAAATAGCGCATTTTTAAGAATTTTTTAAGGAAGGAGAAAAATAACTTAGACCTCCGGGCTTTTTGAGATGTTTTTGTATATATTTAAAGCATTTGTGATAAAATTTTTGACATGAAATATTAAAAAATAGATTAGTTAAAATTAATTGTTGATAGTGGTGCACATCTGGTCTTAAAAAACGGTGGGCACGATATAGACCTCAATTCTTGTTTGAAACATAAAAATAAAGAAAAATTTTAAAGTTAACATATGTAGTTTCTATTTGAACTAAAAAATTCAAAAGAAATAGTGAAATTCAATAATTTTGAGTGATAAAAACAGAAAAATCATTTTTTGAAAAAAATAATGACTTTAACTGGTTCTCAAAATTGTTAAAAAAAAATTTTCAATTTTTTTTTAGTTTAAGTAGAAGAGGGATTAATACTGAGTAAAACAAGCCATCATTCATTAAAATCGGTCCAGGCGTTTTCTGCCAATCCTGCATTTCCTCCAGTTTATTTATAACAATTCAACAATTGGTTGTAACCTTCAATGTTTTTAACGTAACTTTTTACACTCGACAAAAATCAACGAAAAACATGACAAATAATTTAGATTGGCCTCTAAAACTTTAGGTACATATTCTTGGATGTATTTTCTAACGATTTAAGCAAAAAAAATTGATTCTTTTCACCATGTAATGTAGGCTCCCCCCTTAATTTTTAAAAAAGTCATCCGTCATATTAGATCCGCCATTTTGAGTTTTCAAACTCTGACATTAGATTCGTAATCAGCAACCTCAAAAACCTCTGAGTAAAAATTTTTAGCCACTTTTGAATGGATGTTGATATTGTAGCCAAGCTTTTCCTATTCTTATTCACTACGTATATTGTGACTCAATCATTGACTTTAATATTTACAAGTTTTAGTAAACAAATGAATTTGTGGTAAAATGTGCCACTTTTTCTTAAAATACGTATAACAAAGAATACATACCTATGCGAAACTTTACAAAATCTTGGGGAACTCCGGGGAACTCTTAAATCAAGTATTATTTTTTACGCAACTTTACTTAATTTCTAACTTCTATGCTTATAAAATTAATCGAAAATAAATTATCCAATAATTAGATACTGATTTTTTTGTTTGTTTGAGACTAATATTGAACATCATTAAGTAATTGTTTGAAAAAATTAACTCTATTTCGAGAAATATACAGAACTTCAATGAAATTTTTAAGAGAAATTTTTAAATATTTTTAAGTTTTACATAATTATTAACGTGTTAAATATTTATAAATAACCGTGTCATTAATGAAAAAGATGCCAGAACTATCACTAATTAGAATGTCATAAACTACTTTAACAAAAGATAAAGTTCAAAAAGTCGACTTTTGGCCAGTAATCAAGGTGTTCTGGCCCACTGTGCGTCTATTAGATTTTTACAAGTATAATATATTCCTTGAATGTTTTGACATTTTTAGGTTATGGAGGTACTTAATGTTTTTTTTCTACGAAGTGGCTATTTCGCCCGTCAGTGAAAATAGGTATATGATATACTAATTAAAAATATTTATTAATTTTTCATTTGTTGGAAGGGGGTTGGTTTTGGGTTCGATACCTTCTAGTACCAATTAGAAACTTTTTTGTACAAAACCGGAGTCAAATTGACTTTATATTTGATACTGGAAAGTATCGAACCCAAAACCAACCCCCTTCCAACAAAAGAAAAATACTGGAAGGGATCGAACCTCAAACCAACCCCCTTCCAACAAAAGAAAAATACTGGAAGGGATCGAACCTAAAACCAACCCCCTTCCAACAAAAGAAAAATACTGGAAGGTATCGAACCCAAAACCAACCCCCTTCCAACAAAAAAAAAGTACTGGAAGGTATCGAACCCAAAACCAACCCCCTTCCAACAAAAGAAAAATTAATAAATATTTTTAATTAGTAAATCATATACATTAAGTACCTCCATAACCTAAAAATGTCAAAACATTCAAGGAATATATTATACTTGTAAAAATCTAATAGACGGACGAATTATAAAGTTTATTATTTTGTCTGGATACTGTCAAACGCTCATCACCAGTGTATACAGTAAATAGCCGGACAAATTTTTTTATCCGGCCAGACGGACGTATAGACGCAGTCTTTTCTTTAACGGAGATATTAAGTTGCAAAGTTTGCAAAAATTTGGAAATTGCGTATTTTCAACTTAATATTTCTTGTATATTTAAACGAAAAACAGAAAAACTGATAAAATCTGAAACTTCATCGAAAATACTCTATATTCGGTGAGTTTTTTTTTAATTTAACTATTTCACTTTCTTGTAATTCATTGATAAAAGTTGCAAAATTTAGGTTATTTGGCACACCAACTTTAAAACCATGTTTTATCTATTATTTTAATTTTTTACTAGTTTATTGAATACGGATTAATTAATCAAGTAATTTTAAAAAGAATCAATAACTTTTTTTACATTTTGAAGCATTTTTCTAAGTTTTTTTTATACATTTTCTAACAGCCAAAAAAGTGACATTTTTCCGCACCTTCTCCACTTTACATTCATATTTTGAGAAAGGTAATAAATATTTTAACATAATTCTTATTATTTCGTTCCCTAGACATCATAAAGAATCATTCCTGAAAGAATCAATTTTTTCTAAAATTAGACCGCAACGATTTTATTCGATATATAATGGTCTGACCCATAGGTATAGGGCTTTAGAAAAATGTCAAAATTTTGAAAATTTAAACATTCAAAATTAATGTTCTCGTACAATTTTCAATATTTTTAACGACAATTCTTTTCTACGCTTATTTTATAGTTTTAAACAACTTCTCGCATGGATTTGCAAAACCATGCAACGAGTAAAATGATAAGAATCCTAACCTCTTTAAAAATTTAATTTTCAAATTTTTGATCACATATGTTGTTGAATTGAAAATGATTTTAAAAAAATATAACCTTCTTCGATAATTAAAATTTAAAGGGATGAAAGTTAGGGGTGGTGCCACTCTTTAAATTAAATATTTAATTAAAACTCAATAACAACATAAAACAATGAAGAATTTAAACACAAAAATAATATGCAAAGAATTAAAAATTTATGAATCTCAAAGACAAAACCTAAATCTATAAAGAGTTTTTTTGTAAATTAATATTGACTTACCACTCACATATTTCCGGATACAAAGCCGTATTGTTGACAGAAAACCTAAAAAATAAAAATACATGGAGTTTCGAAATAAAATAATGATTCTATTCGTGTATTCCAATAAAAGTTGTATATAGTAAACAAATAATAATAATTATCAAACAAGAGAATGAATTATCTAATTGAAAAAATTGTAAGAATATATATTCTTTTTTTACTTCTTAAAACTTCCACTGTTGTAAATTTAGAAAAATTTCTCTTTACATCTTAGTTTTGCTATCAAAATTATAATTAATTTTAATTAAGTATTTAGTTAACGAAAAATGCAATTATTTCTAAAAATTCACGCCATAATGATTTAAATATTTAATTATTACCGTAAAAGAGTCTAATTTCGCTTATGTTTTCTCTAATTCTGAATAAGTGCATATGCACTTATTGATGTTTCAAAACTCTTCCACTTAAAAAATAAATGCATATACACTTAAAATAAGTGACGTGTCACTTATGAGTAAGTTGAATTTCACTTATTTCAAGTGTATATGCATTTATTTTTTAAGTTTACGTTTTTTACGTTTTCACTCATTCAAATTTAGAAAGTTAATTCGCCCAATAGATACCTTTTTTAATATTCGATTAACGTATTTTTTAGACAGAAATATTTAATATTTCTAATTATTTTGAGAATAATCGACTTCTCCATGTATTTCCTATCTCAAAATATAAAAAAAGCAAAAGTATAAAAATATATTTAAACTTTTATTTAATAGAAAATTTTTAATTATGTATTATTGTTTTTTGAAAATCCTTAGTTTTGAATCTTTTTATTGAAAAATTCTAAAAAAAATAATTAAATTTTGAAAGATTTACCATTGCAAATATTAGAAATAATTGAATTTCCAAAAATTTTCATTAAAATTACTTGAGATTTTCATGCCTATGGAAAAATAAATAAGTTTTAAAATTTTTGTTTGATAAAACCTATTGAAGTTGTAATTAAATATTAATTTAATTTAGAAATTCCAAAAAAATTAGGTTCTTGGAAAAATGTAATTAAAACTTTTTAAAAATAATTGAATTTATAAAAAATGTATTATAAACTTTATCAAGATTGTTCTAGCAGTAGTACTGGAAAATTCAATATTATTTTCAAAAATATCTTATATTCTAGTTGTTTTTTGAAATATCTTGACGAGTTTTCTACACGAGTTACTCAAATAATTCAATTTAAAGGAAAATTGGTAGAATAATTATGTTTTCTTAAAAATTAAGAATTTTTATTTAATTTTACAAAGAAAATCTTCAAAGGTAGCAGTGGTAATGAAAATTTCACGGGCATGTAGTTTTACTAGTTTACAATAATAAAAAATGTAATTAAAAAAATACACATTTTGAATTGCATAGTAAATGTTATTTATTTAAATCAAGAAAGAAGAGAGGTAAGAAAACTTACAGTTCAATTCCATCGAAAACAGCTTCACGGGCTGGAAGTCCACTGTCCGAATTTATTCCACTCTGCAACACGAAAATTGTTTTTATATTTGAAGGCTTGGCTGCAATAAGGGGACGTACGCTCTCTCCACGTATATTCAAGTCAGTCAAGCTTCCAAAATTTCGAAAAAAATGAAATTCAAATTTTTAAGTGTTAAAAAGTTCTACCTTATGGGAAATAAGACGGCGCATCTTTTTTTCCTAAAAATTATTTTCTAAAACAAATATTTTTCATAATAAACTTGAAAAACTGAAAAATTTTATCGTCCATAGAAGACGATGACATAATAAAAATTTCAAAAAATGAAAATTTGTTTAAAAATTTTTAATTGTAAACAGTTTTGTCACTAAAGACGTTTTCTTAACTTTGACTACAAAAAGTCTGCGAGGAATTTTAAGTTTGAACAAACTTCCAGTGAGACATTTGTTGATTATCATATAACAAAGTTTTCTGAAAATTTTCAAAGAGATTCCTTATTTATTTACAGAAATATAAGAGTATTAACAAATACGGTGGCGCCGTCAGCTACAGCCACTATGCGTAGATACTCAGCATAACAGCTGATAATAAAGGATTTTTCTTTACAGAACATATAAACTTATATTTATAATAATATTTATTTATATAACTAAATAATAAATTAATTTATTTTATAGGGGAGAGGGCCCCAAGGTGGTCAGGGCCCTAAGGTGGTCACCCTAAGAAAATTTTTGTATATTAGTTAGTATCTTCAAATGTTTTCTGTTATTGTTATTATTTGAGAAGACAAAGATTTTAGTAAAGTTTTGAGGTAAATAGTCGTATGAGTATCTTTGTAACGTGAACGTTGTAAAATTTATATTTTTAAATGATCGAGAAATTTTTTTCTCAGTGTGTTAAAAGTATCGAAATTGGCTATTTTAAATTAGTAAAAATCGTTATAATTATCTTTATATATCGTACAATAATATTCCAAATGAATATAATTAATATTATGCTTAAAAAAATTTTTTCATTAGCGTTTAAAAAATTGTGTCTTGGCCCTAAGGTGGACAGTTTTTTGGCCACAAGGTGGTCACTTTTGATTTTTTATGAAAATGTGTTTATACGCTATATTTATCAACATTTATCACTGTGAACGTGAATTTTATCAATTTTTAAGTTTTATGATGAATAATAATGAAATAGAATTATTTTCAAAATTTTACTGTCTAATACATACACAAAAAGTATCTTTTTTGACGAAAGGACAAAGTGCAAAAAAATATGTAATATGTTTCTATGATCCTGAAAAACAATTAATATTAAATAAACAACTTAATAATACGTTTTTTACATTTTTTTAAAACTTTTTCAGTGAATGTTTGTATGGTGACCACCTTGGGGCCACTTTTTTAAAAGTCGAATTTTCAACTTTTTTAAAAAAGTGACATAACTTTTTTTTTATTAATGAAATAAAAAAAACTTTATGATAGGAAGTAAAGTAATAAGACAAAGCTTCAAACGCCGTATTATTGACCTTTATATATAATTCCATTTGAAATCTACAGTCGTTCAAAAGATGGGTGACCACCTTAGGGCACTCTCCCCTATAAATTATATATTTTTTTATAAGAACATTTTTTAAATTTAGAAACATTGAAATGATAATTCGGCAGTTGTTGATTCATTCAAAATTTTATTTTCACAAATAATTTTTGTTATTGATTAAATAATGGGGCAACCATGGCAAAAAACTGACAATATTCTCGGAAAAAAGTAAAAATAATCGAAAGATATTGAGAAATATTCTATGAAACAGAAATATTTCATTTTTCTGAGAAATGTTTCTTTTACACTGGAAAAGGTGTAAGAAAATTATTAGCAAGTTCTGTGCCAACACTGCATCTACCCCAAATATTGGAATGTGGAAAAATAGATTTGAAGGAATAAATTGCATCAACGGCCAATGTAAACATCCAAGAAAAAATGTATTTTTCATCCTTTGGCGAGATGAATTTTAAAAACTGTTTTTCGACTGCAGTAGTAAGTATTTATTTTTTTAATATTTATTATTTAAAATTTATTAGTTGTAAAATTTCAAGTAAAATTTTTTCGAGTTTTTTCGGAGTAAGTAAACCAATTGCAATGAAATTCATCAATTTTAATCTACTAAAAAAAAATATTTTAACCAAATATGACGTCAAAATATTCAGTAGTTTTTGAAATGTCAAAATTAAAAAAAAAATTTAAATCGTTACATCTTCTGCCCATCTTAACCAAAACATTTTACTATTTTTCTAAAAAATTCAGCATAAAAAAGAAAACATTTTTTTATATTATGTTTACAAAATTTTTTTTCTTTTTTTATGCTGAATTTCTTAGAAAAAGAGTTAAGTGTTACACAATTTTGACATCTCAAAAACGACTGAATATTTTGACGTCATATTTGGTTAAAATATTTCTTTTTTTGAGTAGATTAAAATTACTGAATTTCATTGCAATTGGCTCACTTACTCCGAAAAAACTCGGAAAAATCTCATTTGGAATTTCACAGTTCATTTTAAGGTTATGTCATTAGGTAAGACTTTGTTTACTATAAAATGTGTACTTTAATATTTATTCATGAAGACATTAAATATTTTTAATAAAAAAAATAATAAAAATAAAAAATATTACTTTCTGCTAAACGGATGAAATTAAATGACTTAAAATTATAAACATTAAATTTCCATAACGTTTTAGGGACGTGTCAATTTTTTTGTAATAATAGTTGCCGTTAATATGTGAAAATGTCATTTCTTGAGGTAAAAGTAAACAAATTTTTTCTTCATTTTTTGGGGTTTTTATCGTTAAAATTAAAGTGCAAATATCATACGGCCATTTTTCTTTTAGCTCAAGGTGTACTGAGTTTAGTAGAAAAAAAGTTTAATGGAAAACATTAAGAAGAAAAAATATATTGCAGGTTAATTATTAGATGACGGTGTGGGGCTGAATCGGACATCGTGATTAAAAACAACCAAATCTTTGAATTCTTTAATTTATTTTATATTAATTAACTATTTTATATTATATTCTTTGCTTAGAACCACTTTATAAAGAAATAAATAAAGAATTTATTTTAAAACTCGAATTCGCAAGCGAGTTGCTACAAACAGACAAGCCTGAAAACTGTAATTCATTTTATATTATAATTATTACCGATTTTACATATTATATTATATTCTTTGTATAGAACTATCTAGAAATAAATAAAAAAAGAATTGATTTGACTTTTTTACAAAAAAAAAAAGAAAATTTGTATCTCATTCTTTAATTAATTGGCCGTGTCCGATTTAGCCCCATGGGGTGTCCGGTTTAGCCCCACCAATTTTCGGATTTTCGTTTTTGAGGTAGTCACCTTCGAAACAATATATCTCTAAAGCTATTGTATTTTTTTTTAATCGAACAAGTGCGATTTGTAGGTAAAAGTACAAGCTTCAAAACGGTATATTACACTTTAGCAAAAAGTATGTTTTTGTATGAGTTTTCTGGTCAAAGACCAAATCCGTCCAGTTTAGTCCCGGTCTCCCCTATATATACGAATATATTTATTTATTTAATAAAATGTGAATTAAAATAATTGTTTCCTCCTTAAAACGAAAAATTTATTATAATATACATTTAAAAATTGAGTAGTTTTATGTTTTAATCGAAAGAGTATATTAAATTTCATGAAGAATTTATAATTAGTTTCACGGTTTATGAGTATTTTTAAAATTTTAAGTATTATTTGAGTACTTTTTTAGCGGATTTATTTTTCGGATTTATTTCAAAAGCAATTTAAATTGGATAAATTTAATTTTACTAATTTTCGAAAGTAAACTACTCAAATATATGCAATTCTTACGAATAGTAAATACTCAAGTTGTTCAGTAATATGATTTCTAAGAAAAAAATTAGGGTTGGGTACCAGTTTCATAAACAATTCGAAAAAATGAATTCGGTTCAACGGGAATTCGTCAACATGCTGCAGATAAATTCGGAAAAGAATGACTCAATTCTTAAAAGTTTTTATTAGTAATTATTTGCAATGCATCACAGCATATTTAACTGCAATTTTACGTGGAAATATGTCCATTAATCTCGAAAAGTATCCGAGAACGAATATTTTTGTAGTAAAAGCCAAATTAAAATACGCTACTTCGATTAAAAGTAAAAACCATACTTACTCTACAATGTCTAAAAAATAATATTTCATATAAAAAATGAAACAAAATAAAAAACTATAATTTTTATTTAAAAGAGAATACAATTATTAAGTTTTTATATATATATATATATATATATATATATATATATATATATATATATATATATATATATATATATATATTTACAATTGTTTGAAAATATTGAACGTTATAAAATTTTTATTACAAATATTTAAATTGAATTACTTTTGAAACTAAAATTTGTAAATTGTGCTTTATAATTTTAAAATTTTCTTATGGCTTTATTTAACAAAATAATCTACCAAAATAAAAAGATGGTGTTTAGTTAACATATGTAATTATATTTGAGAGATGATAGGATTCAGTATTATATATTTTATATAGTGTATATGAAGGATGAATGTTTTTAGTTTCTTAGCTTTTTGTTATTTTATATTATATTATATTTTATTTATACCTATTATTATTATTACATATATGTAATATAGCTTAACAATATATTAAATAAATTGTTTTACCTTTCAAGTATAATTTCATTTTTAATATGTAGCTGATTCTTCACTCGGAGATCATTTTTACTTGACCACTATTCCCTATTCAATAATTTTTATAAATATGTTTCAAACTTTACTACAATTATCATCTTCACCAAGCTTTTTAGTGATATTATAATCCAAATAATTTTTTATTTTAAACGAAAAGTATGATTAATTGGAAATGGTCGAAATCACCAAGTATTCAAAATACGTTTTTTTATTAAATGTTAAATATTAAATTCTTTCAAAAAAATAATTTTTTAAAGCATAATATTTTATACCGCCAATTAAAAAATATATTTCATTGAAACAACCGATTACTCGTCTATTATCAAATAAATATTTATTTTTATTAAATAATTTTTATTTAAGTCAATGAAATTGTATTTAAATCAATAATTATAAATTAAATTATTAGTTAAACACTATAATAATTTTAGTATTTAATGCAAATACTATTGAATTTATTAAAAATAAAAAATATTTGATTGAAATAAATACTTATTTGCTAATAAACAAATAATTAGTTATTTATATAAACGTAGGGGAGACCGGGACTAAACTGGACGGATTTGGTCTTTGACCAGAAAACTCATACAAAAACATACTTTTTGCTAACGTGTAATATACCGTTTTGAAGCTTGTACTTTTACCTACAAATCGCACTTGTTCGATTAAAAAAAAATACAATAGCTTTAGAGATATATTGTTTCGAAGGTGACTACCTCAAAAACGAAAATCCGAAAATTGGTGGGGCTAAACCGGACACCCCATGGGGCTAAATCGGACACGGCCAATTAATTAAAGAATGAGATACAAATTTTCTTTTTTTTTGGTAAAAAAGTCAAATCAATTCTTTTTTTATTTATTTCTAGATAGTTCTATACAAAGAATATAATATAATATGTAAAATCGGTAATAATTATAATATAAAATGAATTACAGTTTTCAGGCTTGTCTGTTTGTAGCAACTCGCTTGCGAATTCGAGTTTTAAAATAAATTCTTTATTTATTTCTTTATAAAGTGGTTCTAAGCAAAGAATATAATATAAAATAGTTAATTAATATAAAATAAATTAAAGAATTCAAAGATTTGGTTGTTTTTAATCACGATGTC
Source organism: Leptopilina myrica (nomen nudum) (assembly GCA_032872475.1). Classification (NCBI taxonomy): domain Eukaryota; kingdom Metazoa; phylum Arthropoda; class Insecta; order Hymenoptera; family Figitidae; genus Leptopilina; species Leptopilina myrica (nomen nudum). The sequence continues at coordinate 10,888,770 of CM065462.1, read as the reverse complement.
CGATTCAGCCCCACACCGTCATCTAATAATTAACCTGCAATATATTTTTTCTTCTTAATGTTTTCCATTAAACTTTTTTTCTACTAAACTCAGTACACCTTGAGCTAAAAGAAAAATGGCCGTATGATATTTGCACTTTAATTTTAACGATAAAAACCCCAAAAAATGAAGAAAAAATTTGTTTACTTTTACCTCAAGAAATGACATTTTCACATATTAACGGCAACTATTATTACAAAAAAATTGACACGTCCCTAAAACCTCATGCAGCATATGCATCACGAAATTGCGCGTTCATAGGTTATTTACACCATTTGAATTTCTTCACGGATTCGGAAATATTTCAACATTTTATCATAATTTTAGACTATTTATAGATAATTATTATTTTACAAATAATTAATATAAACAAATTTAATTTATTATTTTATTAAAACAAGAAAAATTTCTTCTTGCAAGCAGAATTGTGAAATTGTTAAGTATTTCATAGTTTCCAAAGGTTTGTCACATGTGGTTTGCCTTCGGTTGACCATCTCTAAGGTCTTTTATTGTAATTGGGTCTATTTTATAAGTTTTCGGTTCTAGTTTTTTTTTTTTAAAGATTTGTTTAGAAAAAAAGTTTGAAATAATCCTAAGTTTCAAATATTGACTGGGAAATCTGCTTCCAAAGGCCATTCGAGAGTCAGTTGCTCTTTAGCATTTGTCAGAAAGACACTAAAATCGCGCGTGACAAAATTATTTTCAAGTTAATATTTCGTTGTGAATTATTTTTTTGTTGTAAGTTATCGTTTTGAAGTGTTGTGGTTAAATGAATATTTTTAAGTCAAAATTTATTTGTTGTGAAGTGAATTGTTTATAGTTATTTTTGTGTGATAAGGAAGTGATGTATTTTAAATTTATGTTGTGAAAATAATTAAATTAATTTATACAACAAAATAAAAAATGATTTAAATATTGTAATTTAATTGTAATAGTTACCAGGCTCATTTATAATTAAAATTGTTAATTTATAAGAAAAGAATTACTTAATAAATGTATACTTATATGATTAAATCGTTTCATTTCTATATACATTTTCAAATGTTTAAATAAATAAAAAATTTTGTTAATCAGTTTAATTAATTTAATTTTTTTAAACATGTTAAGCGGACAACAGTTTTCCGGATAATATAATATAATTAATATGGTTACTTATTCTTTACTAATTAAAATTTTTAAATTGCTAAATGGAATAAAAAATTTTTTTTTCAATAACAATTTTTCTGTGTATTAAATATTTGTTAAATATTTTTCAAACATCTTTATACATATCATAAATTTTACAGAAACATAAAGAGAATAAAATTAGATAATACTATGAATCGGTTGGTGAAGAATTTTGAAGATATTGAATCTTTAGAAATTTAGAAGTCAAAAAAATGGTATGGTCCACATGTTTCTTACAACTAAGGTAAAAGTCCCAATCATGGGACATTTTACAATTTCGTCCCTATTATGAGACAGTATTACAAAAAATTAAAAAATAAATGCAATTAAAATTGATGATTAGAAATTTCTACTTAATTCACTAAATTTTACACGTTATAAGAATAATTATTTCTGTATAGCATTTAATTTAATAGGAAATGTTTAATAGCATTTTAGCTTTTTAATTAAGGTAAGCCAGGTTTTTCGTCAGACTACCGTCCCACGTTAGGTGCACTTATTATTTGCATGACCTATTATGAGACACACAGAAAATATGCAGCAACCATAACCTCAAATATTTTCAGTATTTTCGCATTAATTTTCTACAAAAAAATAGTTTTACAATTATTTAAAAAACCAGATTATATTTATTGTACATTATTCTTTATAATTAATAATCAAATTATTGACATATGTTAATAGAATTTTAATTACATATTGAATTAAATAAGTCTCATAATAGGGGCATTTATTATGGGACACCCGTACATCAGGAAATCATTGTCTCATAATTAGTGCAGTGCAGAGTTTCAGAATTTAATTAACTTTATTTTATAAAATATAACCATTTTAGGGCCTAAATATTATTCCTAACATACAAATCTTTCAATCTATACCCTAATTGTTCATATTACCACTCTTGATTCCAAGAAATTTATCATAGAAATTTAGTTTAGCTAAATTTTTCATAATCTCCCTTGGTCTAGCGCGTCTAGGTGCAGTTCCCAAAGTTGATGGCGCCATACAAAACACTATACACAGCCAACACTTTTGGTGCAATGTTTATTTCAATAATTCTTTACTCTTAAACAATTAAACATACAAATTTGACAAAGTACATTTTGGAAAGGTTTTTTCATGCTCTTTCGATTGGAAATAAGCATTTTGAAAAAAAAATGTTTTGACCCAAAAAAATCAAAATTAAATTTCAATTTTTGGGGGAGAAAGACCCAATTTTTTTTTTTAACGAAAGCTGAGGTTTTTTCCTAAAAGGACATATAAATGGTAAAGTAGGACTAGAATGTTTAAACATTGAAAAAATGAGTTTTCTACTCGCCGGAGCGCTCAAATGTATGTTTAATTGTTTAAGAGTAAAAAATTATTAAAATAAGCATTGTACTGAAAAACACAAAAATTTAACCCCCTCCCCCTTGGAAAATATTGGACTAGGTAAAAAAATATTTTCACGAAAATTTACTATCTATGAATACTACAAAAGCCCCAAGTTTTGCTACGATTGGAGAAAAATTTTACTCCACCTTGATCACTTGACATGAAATGCCCCATATATATATTCTTTCTGAATCCGGCCACCCCCCTGCACACTTTATTTTTGAAGATAAAATGTTGTATTTATATTCAAAATTTGCGTAAGAAAGTCAAGTTTTTGATGCCGTCTGGCGAATTTTATTTCCATTTAGGGGTTGGGCAGTATGTCCAAAAAATCGCCCAAACTACCCTAAAAATATGGCCAATTGAGTGAATAACAAAGAAAAATAAAGTAATCTTTCTTCTAACAGAGAAAAACATTTTATTTATGTAGTTTTAACACTGTCCCCTCAAAATAATAAAAACTACCCCTAAAAATCACCCCCTAAACATAGGTTTAAAAAAGTTCCAATTTTTCTTTCAAAAATTGGTAAAAAAAAATAAATATCATTTATGAGGCTCGTGATTTAATCAGAATATATTTTAATCAAATTTACCCCCATAAAAATAATGTCCAATCAACAAAAATCATCCCCCGTACATTATTTGGTCAATTTGGTAATTATTCTCATGAACATAAACATAACATTTTTTTAAAGATTGTATAATTCATGGAATTTTCTCACAATATATATTATGTTTAAAGTTTAAACTAAAACTAATATTAATAAAAATAACACCTGCAAATCATCCCCTAATTATAATTTTCACATATTTCCAATTATTCTAAAAGAAATTGTGTAGAAAAGGGCCGATTGGATTTTGTCAGTTTTTATTGAGTTTTTAGATCGCTTGTCTATTAGTATGGCATAATGTGGCCCTGAAAAGGGCCGATTGGATTTTGTCAGTTTTTATTGAGTTTTTAGATCGCTTGTCTATTAGTATGGCATAATGTGGCCCTGAAAAGGGCCGATTGGATTTTTTCAGTTTTTATTGAGTTTTAAGTTCGCTTGTCTATTAGTATGGCATAATGTGGCCCTGAAAAGGGCCTAATGGATTTTTTTAGTTTTTATTGAGTTTTACGATCAATACTGATGTATTGCATGTCTTCTTTATCTTTTTTTATGTGGATACCATTCGACTCCTTGATGAGCATTCGAATATCTCTTTATTGTGACTACTGTGTTCTTTTTGTCTGAGTTTACAATAAGACCATGGTTCTTATTTATTTCTGGAACTGATGGTGCTTTTTCAAACCTTTTATTTAATTTCCTTCTCATTTTATCATGGTCTGTTTGACTGAAATAAAAAATGTCTATGGTTTGAAAATGGTTCTTGGCCCAAGCGAAAAAGGGCTTCTGATGTTAACATTTCGTTTCCATGTTTTGCAAGCAAGCTAGATCTACAAGCTTCCCTTTTGAAGGTTGCACCAATGCCATCATAAGCACTTTTGTCATGAGCAGTTACACTGTAATGCCATTTAGCTTCTATGCCAAAATCTTCTTTATGGTGGATTAAATTTTCAACCTGGTATTTATTTTTAAAATGTTGTTTGGCACCATCTGTCATGTAAATCACCTTCTTTACATTTTTTACTGTCTTCTTAATTTCTGGAATTAATAAGGCTTAGACAGTGTACACAGCTGCGGTGTCATGTTTCAAACTTGGTGACAAAAACACATTACTTTTATGTATCAATTCGCCATTTTCCTTCCAATAATAGATGACATTTAAAACTGTGCACTGATTATTATTGAAATGGAATGCCTGAGAAGCGTCTTGGCAAACATAAGAGTAATTTTCTGCAAAGTCCAACATCACGATTGCAGCTCCTTCAGAGAGATTGAGCTTTTCTTGTGCAAGAAAATTTGATTGCTCTTTAGCAATAAATGAATGACTCTTAAGAATTTTTAGTTTGTTGCTTAGCAAATCCACAAAATTTTCAGTTTTTAATGTTTCCGTTAAAATTGTTGATCTATCAGTTCCAGTCCATAAAGGACATTTCACCTCTGAAATATGCGAAGTTTGTAGGATTACTCTTAAATTGGTGGAAAATTCGTCAATGCCCGGACAGTTTGCACAATTATCAAGCCGGCAATCTGGAGAAGGCTGTTGACAAACAATCTTACTTAAACAATCTTTATAGTTTTTTATCGGCAATTGTGTGTCCTTTGTGAGCACATCGATATCAATTGCATCTAGCATCAGTTTTACATTTTGGTGAATTACACAGACACATACTGAATGTGTACCGGCAGCACCAGCAAGAATACAACTTTTCGGCCTTAGCTTAGCAAATGCACTGAAACTAATCTTATATTCCGGGTAAGATTCTTCAAACAATACGTACAGCTCTGTCAAACCTAAGAAAAGAAGTCGTTTTTGAACTTGCGTGCGCTTTCCATCTTTCTTCACAAAAACGACATGCTTCATCCCAGGCATCAACCTACTATTAATATCACTGGTATGAAATTCATTTACCTTATCAACAGTAGTTTGAGGTAACCTTTTTCCGCATTTTTTTATTGTCTCACCCAATACGCCGCGCATTTCTTTCAATTGTTTCGATTTTGCGGCCAAATGTCGATTCGTATTAAATTCTCTCGCTATCTTCCTGGTACTCCAGGATAATGGAAGAATAGTTAGAATGCGCAATCGAAAGGGATCATTGCAATCAAGAGTACTGAATTTTTCTTTGAGACCATTTAGGATTTCTTCTAGCTCTGGTTCTCTACTTAATATGGGAATATCATTATCATTATTAGAAGTGAACGAGGACTCAACGTCCATCTCATCCGTATCTTGATCATCGTCCACCACCTCTGCTTGAAATCTTTTGTAACAACTGTTGCAAATCATTGAATTTAGAGGCAAGTGAGGAAAATGCTCTAAAATTCGGGAAGGAATTTTTCTTAGATATTTACCAACATGACCTTTTTTACCAAGTTTTCTAAAAAGATTTACGCATCTGTCCTTATGCTCACTAGCGGACATTTTTAAAAATCGTTTAAAACCAATATACCAATTTTTTATAAAAGTTAAAAATTTTAGTGAAAAAAATGACTTATAAACTGCACTTTAATAAAAAACAGAAAGAACGGAAGAAAAAATAATACCTGAATAATATCAATCAATATGAACGATAGATGTTAGAGAACTGAAAAAGCAATGTAATAGTATAAAAAGAATAAACCTGTGATAAATTTTTAAAATTTCAAATAAAAATAAATGAATTCACTCTTTACTTATATACATTTAGATATTAATGTCTCTTGTGAGAAAGGCAGCCACCTAGTAATAAAATGTAAACGACAATATTAGTTCACTCACAACGATCTTCTATGTAACACCAACAGATGTCGCTAGTTTTACCCGAGAAAAATAATCATCAAAAAATTATCATAAGAAGGTTATTATTTGAACTGCAGGATAGTATCAATCATGCATATACTTCTAATAACTGGTTTTCGTTGGCCTGTTGTACAAAAAAGTTTTAAAAAATTGTAATAACTTAAATAAAGAAGTTTAATTAAAAATAATTCTAAAAATTTTTTTTGTTAATTTTTGTGGCTATAAGAATGCAAATAGAACATCATTAAAAATTGTATACTTAGTTATACTATCCGGCGGCTCAAAAATTGTTATAATTATTTAGTATTTTTTAAAACGATTCAATTGCAAAAATTGCTTAATTTGGTTTAAGTCAGTAAAGAATACAAATTTTTCAATAAAAAAATTAATTTTTTAAACTTTTTTTGTTACTATGTGATACAACATATTTGAACATCACTATTTGAAACATAATGCAATTGCAAAGTTGTTAAACCCCCACAGCACCGAAATTTTCCTAAATATTTATTAAATATTTACTTGCAATATTCGGCATATTTAACTGAAAAGTTTAGTGAAAATTGTGTAAAGATTTGTATGTCCCGATTAAATAAGTGTTTAGCGCGAAACTTTCCTGAACATGTCAATGAAATCTTCGCCTAATTATAATTGTAATTAGGCAAAAAACTTCAGGAAATTTCCAGGAAATATTTACACTAAACACTTATTTAATCAAGACATATTAATCTTTACACAATTTTCAATAAACATTGCAATTAGATATTCCGAATATTGCAAGTAAATATTTAATAAATTTTTAGTAAAGTTTCGGTGCTGTGGGGGAAATAATGTTTAGGGGATGATTTTTAAGGTTACGTTTTCTTTAAATTTCATTCGCGTATAAGTCGGAAAATTCCTATGGTATAAAGAATTAACAAAAAAATGTTATGTCGATGTTCACGAGAATGATTACCAAATTGGGCAACTAATGTACAGGGGATGATTTTTGTTTATTGATTATTATTTTTATGGGAGTAAATTTGATTAACATATATTCCGAACAAATTCCGGACCTCAGAAACCGTATTTAAATTTTGTGTACACAATTTATTTTAGAATAATTGGAAATATGTGAAAATTATAATTAGGGGATGATTTGCAGGGGTTATTTTTATTAATATTAGTTTTAGTTTAAACTTTAAACATAATATATATTGTGAGAAAATTCCATGAATTATACAATCTTTAAAAAAATGTTATGTTTATGTTCATGAGAATAATTACCAAATTGACCAAATAATGTACGGGGGATGATTTTTGTTGATTGGACATTATTTTTATGGGGGTAAATTTGATTAAAATATATTCTGATTAAATCACGAGCCTCATAAATGATGTTTATTTTTTTTACCAATTTTTGAAAGAAAAATTGGAACTTTTTTAAACCTATGTTTAGGGGTGGTTTTTATTATTTTGAGGGGACAGTGTTAAAACTACATAAATAAAATGTTTTTCTCTGTTAGAAGAAAGATTACTTTATATTTCTTTGTTATTCGCTCAATTGGCCATATTTTTAAGGTAGTTTGGGCGATTTTTTGGACATACTGCCCAACCCCTAAATGGAAATAAAATTCGCCAGACGGCATCAAAAACTTGACTTTCTTACGCAAATTTTGAGTATAAATACAACATTTTATCTTCAAAAATAAAGTGTGCAGGGGGGTGGCCGGATTCAGAAAGAATATATATATATATATATATTATAAATAGTTATATTATCATATTATAATATTGTATATAAATAACTTTTTAAAATGAAAATACAAGTTTTATTATGTAAAAATTGATAAAAAGTGGAACGCCATTTGTTGAAAATTATTAAAAATAGCCGATTTGAACGTTCAGAAAAACGTTGAAAATCACAAAAACTAAAATTTTTATTGTGATCGTGGTGTCGCATTTCCGTAATAATGTTAATAGTACTTTTTTTACTTAATTTACATTTATTATAACACATCAGAACACTTTATAAACAATTTTGATTTTTTATATAAATATGTAACGATGGGCTGTGTATTAGTATTTAGAGAATTAGATTACGTCACTTACACAACTATCGTATATATATGAGCGATTCCATCTCAAGTGATCAAGGTGGAGAAAAATTTTTCTCCAATCGTAGCAAAACTTGGGGCTTTTGTAGTACTCATAGATAGTAATTTTTCGCCAAAATATTTTTTTACCTAGTCCAATATTTTTCGAGGGGGAGGGGGTTAAATTTTTGGGTTTTTCAGTACAATGTTTATTTCAATAATTTTTTACTCTTAAACAATTAAACATACAAATTTGACAAAGTACATTTTGGAAAGGTTTTTTCATCCTCTTTCGATTGAAAATAAGCATTTAAAAAAAAAAAATTTTGACCAAAAAAAATCAAAATTAAAAATAAATTTCAATTTTTGAGGGAGATGGATACGTTTTTTTTTTTTTTTTTAAACGAAAGCTGAGGTTTTTTCGTAAAAGGACATATAAATGATAAAGTGGGACTAGAACGTTTAAACATTGAAAAAAAGAGTTTTCTACTCGCCGGAGCGCTCTAAATCCGATTTTTAGCTCCGTTTTGGAGAAAATTCTTTTTTTCAATGTTTAAACGTTCTAGTCCCACTTTATCATTTATATGTCCTTTTAGGAAAAAACCTCAGCTTTCGTTAAAAAAAAAAAAAACGTATCCATCTCCCTCAAAAATTGAAATTTATTTTTAATTTTGATTTTTTTTGGTCAAAATTTTTTTTTTTTAAATGCTTATTTTCAATCGAAAGAGGATGAAAAAACCTTTCCAAAATGTACTTTGTCAAATTTGTATGTTTAATTGTTTAAGAGTAAAAAATTATTGAAATAAACATTGTACTGAAAAACCCAAAAATTTAACCCCCTCCCCCTCGAAAAATATTGGACTAGGTAAAAAAATATTTTGGCGAAAAATTACTATCTATGAGTACTACAAAAACCCCAAGTTTTGCTACGATTGGAGAAAAATTTTTCTCCACCTTGATCACTTGAGATGGAATCGCTCATATATACCTCGCTACACGATCCCAGATCGTCAGATTGTCTTCCGCCTTGGCCCGAGGTGCTCTTCGGGCCTAAAGGAGCGGTCTCTCTTACCTTGTAGGTATTTGGCTTAGTAAGAGGTGCTCTTCTGTGAGGCAAATACCATGAAGGGAAATGTTCTTTCTGCCCAGGTGCTCTTGGGCCGAACGAACTTTCTCTCTCTCTCTCTCTCTAACCTCATATGCTTGGCAACTGACCAGGGGTGCTCTCGTGGAAAGTTGACAAGTACGCCTAGTTATTTAATTTCCTTTCCTAGTAATTTACATTCACTCGTTACCGCGCTTACGGCAAGGATTTCAGCAGCATCCGGAATTAGAATTAACCCCTATATGTTACTTGGTTAATTCCTAGAAGTGCGCGCGCGCCTAGCTACTCGTCGGACTCGGGTAACGTGGAAACCCATTCTAGAACTGTCTCGCGAATATGAATAAAATCCCTTTATCGGAAATTAATAATGAAACGCGTAATTATTTGAAACTAAAATGCAATTGCGAACAAAGTGTCGACTTAATTCCGCGAGAGCCGATTATTCAAGAATTAGTATTGTAATGCTTAACCTAATATTCAGTATTTATTAATTAAAGAAACTACGATAGGTACCCGGACTCCATCCGGCGAACGAATTCCGTAGAACATAAAAAAACATATCATTACAAATATTTAAATGATTTGGTTATTTCAAAAAGTTTTGTTTGAAATTTCGTACAAAACTGCGTTTGAAATTTTAAACAAAAATATTTGAAATTTCGTTCAAACACTTTGTATTAATTTTCAAAAGAATAATTTGAAAATTTAAAAAAATGTGTTTTAAAATTTAATACAAAAATTTGTATTAAATTTTAAAATGTTTGTTGTAGTTTTTTAAAATTGTATATAATAATTGCTTCAAACATTTTTGTATAAAATGTGGAACAAAAATTTTTAGCAGTGTATTTTACGTACATTTTATTTTTAAATGCTTATAACTCGGCCAAAAATTGATCAGATTGGACGCTCTTATAACGAAAATTTTTGTTTTCATAATTAGTTTAAATTAAAATTATGAAATTTTTTAAAAAAATAATTTACCATAAAATTAAAAAAATTTTTAAATAAAATTTTATTTTTTACAATGTATGTAACGATGAATTTTTTTTAAATTTTTTGCAAGAAACTAACACTAAATTAACAATTTTTAATTCTTATCCTTCCTTACAATTAGAAATTTTTATAAAACTGTAGGTAGCTAGTTGTATACGTGATATTTAAAAAATCTGTACTTCTAAATAGCAGTATCTGTATCTTTAGGAAAAAATTTGAAAAAATTATGGTAGCTCATTTCAACGAGCACTAAAAAAATATTAACAAAAATTTGATATGGAAAAGCAAAATAATTTCCGATTTGGTGTAAAATGCCCAATATGAATGTAAAGCAATTGTCAATTCTTCTATTGTTTTAAATTAGGCTACGACGTTTTAATTTATAGAATTATATGACTCACGACTCACCCGTGTGTATAAAATAAAATAATAAGAAAAAGCAAAGTATAAAAAAAATTTTAAAAACGTTAAATAAATTTTTAATTTATTTAACTTTAAAAAATATTTATTTTTTAATACACAAAAAACTGTAAAATTTTCAATAAAAAAATAGAATATCAGAAAAAAATTTGAATAATACTTAAAAAAGAAAAAATGCTTAAAACAGAAGAAACTAATAAATAAAAGTGGACTTTCTGCGAGAGAAGCAAAACACATAGAAACGAAATACTTTCTCCCAATCTAATTACATTGGCGCACAATGCCACAATGACTGGTTTTACGACGGAAACTGTTTACTGTTTTCTTAAAAGTAATGCGCTAACAGCAGATGTTACTGCGTAAAATATCTTAAAAACAACGCTTTTTTATTTTATTCTTTCTTTAAATATTTTCTTGTATATTTTTTCCTTTCTTCAAGTCGTTATTTCTCTTTTTCAAAAAGGCAATGTATCACAAACGTTGAAGAAGAGAATACAATTTTTAATACTGTCAGTATCGACGATATTTCGTATTTCTTGTTTTATAGGTCGTTGATAGTTTCCATCCTATTTCTAAAAGCTCTTCAGCGTTTTTTAAAAGTTTATATAATATATAATAATCACAGTTTCCACAAAAATTTTATTTTATTTTCTATGTTAAATGACATAGAACGTGGCTTTTTTATAAAGTAGTTATTAATATTGGTTGCTATTTTTAAAATTTAACTTATGTTTATTATATTTAGTTTATTAACAAGATTAGAGTCATGAATTTGGCGTCTAATACAAATTTTGTAAAATCAATGAACGTGAGGTTTAAGGTTAAGGTTTAAAGTTAAATTGTTTTTTTAATTTTAGAAATGTTTGAGTATGTTGTTACTCTCCAAAATACTATACGGGCATTACGCAAAAACGGGTGAATCAATTCTCGAATTTTGATTAGTTTAATGTTGAAAATCTCCAAATGGAAGCCCACCTAGAATCCCTATATAAAATCTAATGGGAAATATATGTGATGTAAAATTCTGTATAAAATCTTACAAAGTCTTAATTTCCCATAAGGTCTTACATGGGAATCCATATGGTTTCCTTTATGAAAAGGGCTTTTACATAGTTTCTGTTAGAGATTCCAATGTGGAAATCGAAGACTGCTTTTCGTTTCTATTAATACAATACCAATCACGCGAGAATGCTAAATAGTATCCGCAAATTTAGTTAGACCAGGAAAAAAAATTAAATTTTTGCCAAAACGGGAATTTTCTTATCAAACCAAACAAAAGTTTTTTTTATTAATTCGTTTGTAAAAAATGGACTTTTACTTTAATTTTTATTGATATAATATTAATGTAAGCAGACCCGAGTCAAAATTTAAGCTCTACTTTCAGCCTGCAATATAAATGATATTTTAGATTTTAGAAGTTGTAACGCAGGGTTTAGGTTTAATTTTTAGAGAATTATAATTAAAGTACTACAAACGCAGAAAATACGTCAATTTGACAAATACCGTTCTCTTAATATGAATTAGTTAAAAATAGTATTTGACAAAAAAGTCATTTACTAATTCAAATAGTAATATTTTCCAAATGAAATAAACGGTTACTCATTCTTAGTTTTTCACAGTCAAATTTAATTGTTGTTGAAATTAAATCTTTAAAATTTAAAAAGCAATTGTATTAAAAAAAATTAGTATTTTATTGTAATATGTAAAAGAAAGGTCGAAAAAGTCGTTTTATTAAAAAAAAGTCAAACAAAGTTAACGCAAATTAATATTGTTTATAATAAGTCGTGAAAGTATAAATTAGTTTCCTCAAAGATAGAATGAAATATATGATTAATAAACTAACCCTGTAAAGTGAAGTAGCGGTTTGGTTGAGCGCATAAAGCGCTATCTCAGCAGCTCACTTTGAGGGCTATTCTATGTGACTTAGGATTCGATTTTATTTTTTCATAGCTTTAAATTTGTTTTTCAATTATTGTTGTTTTGACGGTGACTTTTAGGTTTAGATATCGTTACTTCTTCTAGAATTTAAAACTTGGTCGATATTGTAGGTTTCTGCTTCACGTTTAGTGAAGGGTCTTACTAATGAGTTGACAATTGTTTCGTGAAAAATTCTGGGAAAATTTAAATAATTTGTAGCAGAAGAATGCGAACCATCTTAACTATTGAGTCGATAAGGCTATGAAAATTTGTTGGATGTGGACCTCTGTAGCTCAGTGAAAGAGCAATCAACCGGCAATTGATAGGTCCTGGGTTTCGATCCCCAGCAGAGTTAGTCCCCCATTTTTTCATAGCTTTAAATTTGTTTTTCAATTAAAATTTAAATTAATTAAAATTAAATTAAGAATTTTTTAAGTTTTTTAAACATATTTTGCCTTTTAAAACCAATTTCGCAGTTCGTTAAGTGTATAATGTAAATATTTTCTAGAAAATTATTAGCTTTTCTATTTATATAACCGCTATGAATTGGTGAAATTAAAAAAAATTAGGAACAATAAATTTTAAATCATACACTACCGGTCAAAATTGAGAGACCACCCATTTTCAGATGATTGAAAAACATTTTAAAACAAAAATTGTATGGAACCTAAAATTTTTTTATTTTTATTTATTGAAAGATGTTAAAATTTTAAAGAGAACAAGATGTTTTAGAAGTCATTTGGCCAATATTTAATTTAGATATTTTTAAAAAATCGTCATTTTCAATGTTTTACAAAAATTTGAATAACTTCTAAAATAATGTACGCTTTTTAATGATCTTAGGCTTATTTTAAAGGTCATTTGTTACACTATAAAACTTACTTATAGGCATTAACGTGTAATTTTTTAAAAAAAAATGCAGGCCGTCAAACTTGGACCAAAAAAATTCAAAAAATTTGTGTTTTTTGACATCTAACAATTGATATGTTTCATTCTGACTACACTTTTTCTCATTTCTAAAAAACATGCATACAGATGCATACATGTAGGTATACAACCCTAAACAAAAAAAAGTATTTCTGCAAGGGTATATACATTAATTTATGTAATTAAATTAATTAATACTTTTAAAAAATTTTATTTTGATGATAAAAATAGTCTAATTTTAATATAATATACTTCACATTTTCAGAAAACTTTTTATAAATAACTTAAACTCTTTATTTATTGTTGCTATTAATAATTTATTATTATTATTATGTTGTTATTATTGTTTTTACTACTATGTGTATAGATTTAAGTGTAGAAAACTTAGCATAACATCTCAGCTTTCAATTTAAAAAAGTACGCTCTAATATTACTTATACTTTTTTTCTAGAAGAATGTTTTTGGAGAAATGCAAAGTGAGCCATTTCGCCTCGAGCCGGGGCGTAATGGATCACTATACCCAGGGCGTATTGAATCAGCAATGAATTTATAATTTTTATCATGAAATATTATTTAATATTGACAATTTTCGATTTTATTGTACATTTATAAGAAAGAATATTAAAAATGGAACTCAAAAAGAGACTGACACTATCCGTAAATAACACTATTTTGAAAAATGATTGGATTTGCCTAAAATTTATTACTCTGAGGTTTTCGGGATCCCTAATTACAAATATGATGTCAAAATAAAAAATTTTTGGTTAGATTCATAATCAACGACTCTGACAACCCACAATTAAGAAGTTTCAGGCAATTTAAATCGATTTTTAGCAACAAGTACGCTATATTGGACCCGACATTATTAATTTTTCAAATCTGACAATATATTTGTAATTGGGGACCCCGACAACCCCAGAGTAACAAATTTTAAGCGAATCCAATCATTTGTTAAAAATGGTTCTATTTACGCATAGTGTCAGTCACCTTTTAAGCCTGATAGCTGTTAAAAAATAATTTTTTACTGCTAATTTAGTTTGTTGTTAGTAATATTGCTATATTTTCTTAAAGTACAGGATTCAGGCATTAATTTGAGTCCTATTAAAGTATCTAGCATGTCGGATTTACTCGGTAAAAATTTTTATAGCGGCTAAAAACGTGATTTTAGGGACTTTTATCCCCACTTTTCTCAAAATCCAAACGTGTTGGGAGGTTTTCGTTGCCAAATTCGGATTCAGAGCACCAAAAACTGCAAGAAATGACTTCTCGATCTCACACAACAAGCATTTTATTTTTTTACAGGCTTGTCTAATAATTCTGAATTTGTCCTTTTCGGGAGATTAACACAATAACTGTTATTTTTTAATATTAAATACTTTTTCCTATTTAGGTTTGTATACCTACAGATGCATGTTTTGTATAAATAAGAAAAAGTGTAGTCAGAATGAAATATATGAATTGTTAGATGTCAAAAAACACTACTGAAAGAAAATAGCATTTTCTGAAAGTTCTATGGTTAAAAATTTATTGTTCCAATTTTATTAAATTTTTGATACTTTTAAAAAAATTTTTTAAATTAGTTTTTAAGGGTGTCGCACATTACCAAAAAAACCTGTAAAAATTCATGAAGATAGCTTTTAGTACTCTCTATAACATAATAAAAACATTTTTTTTACCAACCCAAAAAAGTTAGAAAAAAATTATTTTTAAACTTTTGGAATTTTTTTAAATAAGAAAAATAGAGTATAGATCGTCTAAAAAAATTGGTGCAAAGTACGTCTCAGATACTAGCTTCATGAATTTTTGCAGAATTTTCCATCAATTCGCGCCTGTACAAACGTCGGTAAGACTGTACTGACATTCGTCCGCGAGACAACCGGATCGGTGCAGGCATTCTACTGGAACATGACAATGTGTTATAGTGGCTGCGCATCCGGCTCGGTACAGATTTGATGCCGCCGAATAACCGGCGTTGTACCGGCATTCGTCCGCTCTAGCAACTAAATTATATTTTCTAGTGAAAAATAAAATAAAAAAAGATTTAATTAACTATGCATGGTGCATGTGAATTAATATTTATTTATAGATCATTTCCAGCATTTTTAACACATTCTACATTTCTTTTACACATTAAATTCTAAACGCTCGCAATTGGGATTCGAAGCCCAAGCTATTCCTAATCTAAGCACCGAAGTCTAATACGCTAACCACTACGCTATTCGCTCGCATGCGGATCTGAGCATAATAATGTCCATATGCAATACCGCTACGAAGCAAACAATGTTTGCAACTTATATACAACAATAAATAATAATTTTACACATACTTTGGAATATTTTAGCATTTTATGAATATTATGTAAATAAATCTAGTGTTTTAAAACTATATTTTAAAGTTTTAATTTTTTCAATTATTCTATTATTATTATATTTATTTATTATTTTTATTATTAATTTTTTTATATTTATAAATAATTAGCTATATACTTTATTTATAAATATTAAAGAAATTTGAATATAACAAAAAAATTTAATTCTTTAATTTATTTGTTAATTAATAAATAAAATATATAATTAAAACCTATTTTTCAAATTCATTAATTTTTTGGAAATAATGATTTACAAATTGGAATACAATGCGCAGCAATAGCGAAAAAAATGAAGTCACACTTGACACTAGTAAACTTTGACACATTCTGCATTAGAAGTTCCACTTACACTTCTAAATATTATAGAAACATATTACGAAGCGTACTTGCAACAGAAATTCATTTTTTGACTTAAGGAGGTGTCAAAAACTTTATTTCTAACGAAAAAAGAGGAAAAAAATTTTTTCGATTATCTTTTTTTATTGTTATAATTTAAAAATTTTTAATTTCATTCTTAAGAAATAAAATATCTAATGTTATGCAAAAATGCACAATATGGGATTTTATTTTAATTTAATGGTTCCTTTCCTCATTTCCAAGTGTCATTCTATTATTTGAAGGACATTTTTAACCATTTACCTAAATATTTCATTGATTTTCTACAGTGGCTCAACCCTTACACCCATGTTCAACCCTTACAACATTATTATTTTTTTAAATTGCTTATAACTTTGAAACTTTTGGCCAAATTTTTTTGCAATGTACAGCAAAAACATTGCACTTGAGTTGATCTTTCCAACAATATGCGCGAAAACGTGAAATTTGCACTGCAGAGGAAGTTATGAAGAAAATTCAAAACTATGTCCAACCCTAACAGCACTCCCCTACATATTCTCGATTTTGCACTGACAAAAAATTTATTTGGATCAAATAAAAATTATTTGATCCAAATAAATCATTAATTTGGTTATAATCCAATAAATATGTATTTGAACCAAATAAATATTTATTTGACCTAAATATTTTATTTTATTGCATCAAATAACTATTTATTTGAATCAATTATTGAAATTATTTAAATCAAATAAATGTAATATTTTTCTATATGAATCACCGAAATAGTACAAATTATTGTTTTGACATAAAGTCCCTTTTAACTTATCAGGTATATATTGAACAATAAATTATGATACATTTTATACAAAGTAATATAAAAAAGAAAAATAAAACAATACTACATACCAAAGTACAAAGAGTCGACGCTCCTTTGTCCTTGAGAATAGTAACAATCTCATCGGTAAAAAAAGTTTCATTGACAGCATATCGTTTTTGAAAATCCTGAAGCGAATGTAATTTACCCATCCAAATTGCATAATCGGCTGGCAATCGAGGAAGGAATAATATTGATTTGCCACTCTTTAAATCAATTGCTCCAAAGCAGTCCGGTTCCTCCACACCGAAACACCATTGAAAAAAGGATTCCTAGAAAAATGTTGAAAAAACCGACAAGTCAATTTACGAGTTTTTGATACATATAGGAATATGTGTAGTATATATGTCGTAGGCAAATAGAAGAATCCGCCATTAAGCTTAATTCCTAGACAGTAAGCTTATTGCCGACAATTAGACGAATACTCGACGAAATCATTCAGATTTGTCTATTTGCATAGACAGTAAGCTTATTGTCCGATGAAGATTCGGCAATTAGACGAATTACATTAGCATTCATTTGCAGTGCATAAACGTCCTATAAAAAATTAATTAAATAATTTATATACAATATGCAACATGCAAATAGAAACAGACAATAAAGAGTAAAAGAAGAAACATCATCGTCATCATATCATATAGAAAATTCTTTGATCCTTCGCTTTGTCCAAAACGTTTTAATAGAAGCGAGACAGAATTAATTTTTGAAAATAGTTACACTATTACAAAATTGGACATACCTTCATTTTAATAAAAAAATTCATTAGAACTGTTTCTCTAATTTAAAGAAGAATCTCACAAATTGTCTAATTCTATTAATTTGTTATTTAAACGAAAGAGAAGAAATAAAATATTAAATTCTTTTTGGCGAAATTAAATTTATTTAAATAATTTTTTTCGAAAACTTTTCCACGTTTTGATAGATTATTTTCTACTAACGCCAGCCGTAAAATCTTATCAAAGTTATCAATTCTAGTATCAGCATTAGGAATAATTGTATTTTGTTTATCTATTGATATTCTAACCATGCACCTGAACATTAAGAGAAATTCAAGAGGAAAAACTTGTTGAACTAAGATCAAAAGTGCATCTAGTCAAAAAAAAAATTTTTCAAATTTTTAATAAAAAATAAACCCTGCCCAGTGGATGTAGACCGGAAATTCCAGGGGGAGATGAAGGTTTCTTTGATCAGTAACGCGTGAAGAAAAACGTCTCGCCATTTCTGTTGCGCTCTTCTCTTCTGTTTGGGTTCGTATTAAAGTCCACGGTGTTTCGCTTTAACGTCACGGGAACGATCGGCCAACGGGTCAACGTGCTTTAGGCATGGCGCGAGTAACAGGTATGTTATCTCAAATCAACTCTTTCTATATGGGTGATTCTTCTGAAAGTGACATTTTTGATGTCTCGATTAATTTTACAAAATCTACACTTTAATAATTATCAATTCCCATAGTGAAAATTTAGCACTTATCTATCATTTTAAAAAGAAAATTAAATAATTTTATTCAACTGAATTTATGTAATAACCAAATTGCTTTCATCTCCGAAGCCTTTTCAACATGTCTCCAATAGGACTTCTATAAAAAAACTAAATTTTTATGTTTTTGCTTCCTCATAAGGAAGCTTTGCATTCGTGACGATTTTCAATTTTTCAAAACATGGTTGTATGGACTCATTTTCATCTAGGATATATGTATATTAAATTCTGAGCAAATGTCCAGATGTATGTGTGTGTATGCACGGAGAAAATTTGTTCCTTATATTTTACCGAATTCTTCAGTAAAGTTGGGATATAGTGGCATAACTGTAATTTTTAATAATTTTTAAATTATTTTTTCAGGAATAATATTCAAAATTTAATGTCATATCTTTATTCCTTACAAACTAGTACTGTAAAAGTTAAAACAAAATTGAAACTGAACGTTTAATGAAAATTAAATCAAATTTTAACGTTTCTTTTGAATACCTCCTTGATGGTCACTAACGTTTCAGGGACAGTTCGGTAAAACTTTCTTGACTTGACTCGAGTGTTAGTTTTCAGGAATAGTTCGGTAAAACTTCCTTGACTTGCCTGAATTGTTAGTTTTCAGGATTGAAATACTTTTTTAAATGCCCCGTAGTAAAAAAAACTTTGATGTTAATAGTTAGTTGTTTCTAACCTATTTGTACTGATTAACTAATAATTAATAATTTCATTTATAGCAGAAACCGCTTCTGAAACGAAATTAAATAGCAAATTACTTTCTTTTTAGTTCTTAAATAATCCAAAAACAAAAGTATTTGAAACTATTTAGTTTCATGTCAACTCGAAACAAAAGGTTGAAAAACATAATAATTTAGTGACAATCACAGAAAAATTGTTTCCGCATACTTATCTAACAAGAGCAACGTAAGTAATTAATGTAACTTACGTGACCAGAGTAAATTACGTAGCTATAGTAATTTACATAATTACAGTAAGTTACGTATGTTACGTAACCAGAGTAAATAGCGTAACTTACTCCAAGGATACAACTTACGTAACTTACGTAAGTGGTACAACTTACGTAAGTTACGTAAACGGTACAACTTACGTAAGTTACGTAACTACAATAACTTACGTAATTTATCAAGTTTACATAACTTACGTAAATAATCAATTTTACGCAACTTACGTATGTAATTTACGTAAAAGATCAAACTTACATAAGTCACGTAACTAGAATAACTTACGCAAGTTACGTAAATGATGAAACTTATGTAACTTATACAAATGATCAAAGTTGCATAACTTACGTAACTATAACACCTTATGCAATTAAAAAAACTTACGTAGGTTTGACCATTTACATAATTTACTGTAGTTACGTTATTTAGTCTGGTTATGTAATTATAGTATTTTTCTTGAATTATGTAAGTTACTATAGTTACGAAATTTTACTCTGGTGGCGTAACTTACATTAATTACTTAAGTTGCTCTAGTTACGTAAGTCAGGGAAAATAATTTGTTGTGTTTGACACTAGATAGATTATTTTAATCTTTTTTGATGAAAATTTGGAAATAATACGAATTTTAATAAACTATTGTTTTATTACATAAAATACAAATTTAAACATTTTTCTTTATAACAATAAAAATATAATTTGAAACTATTTCATAAATTGACCTTAAATATAGTTAGAAATTATTCAGTAACATGGATTTAATATGGATGATTCTTTTATTTTATACAACTATTGTTTATTAATTTGAATCTTTCTCACAAGCGGTGAAATAAAATTCAGATTCATATATAAGGACAGTTGAAAGTTTCTGAAGCAATAATGTAAAGCGTGCGATGTATGTATTAATGTATGCGTTTAGAATGTACTGTAGGCAGGTGTAATGAATAGGTATTTGTTCGTGAATGATTGTAGGGGTTTAGGTAGTGATTAAAGTAGGTAAAATGAGATTTACGGCAGTATTACTGTAGAACTACTGCAATGACATTATTTTTTATTTTTTATTCTTCAAGTTTTACCGAACTATTCAGTAATTCAATGAATATAAATTTTACCGAACATTGTACCTTACGTTTTACTGAACTTTCAATAAAAATAAGTATAGTGAACACTTACCCTACGTTTTACTGAACTATACAATAAATATAAGTTTCACCGAACACTGTGCCTTACGTTTTACCGAACTTTCAATAAAACTAAGTATAGTGTACATTTACCCTACGTTTTACCGAACTGTAAGTGAACGGCTAATACATGTACCATAAGATTTATTCTTTTTACATTATTTTTCAATGCAATTGCTTTTACAGTCCTGTTCCTTAAAACTTACAGTTTTGACACTTCATCCCAGTTTTACCGAACAAAGTTCAGTAAATTTTCAGGAATAAATTTTCTCCGTGTGTGTGTGTGTATGTGTATGTCACAAAAAATTGTGTACAAATTATCTGCAACAAATTTTAATGGATTGCCCTGAAATTTTGCAGGTTTATTGCAGTCATTAATACCTAAAATCTGACACAAGGATTTTCAAATTTATCCACAATTTTTTTTTTATACAATTTTTTCAAAATTTGAAAAAAAAAATTTTTGTATTTTTTTAAATAACTTTTTTGTTTCTTAATATTTTCATAAATTATTTTCAAAATTACATTCCTGACAAAAAAACGAATCGATTGATATATACAAAGTGCACATTTCATCAAAATTTATAAAATTAATCAATATTTTTCTTTTTCACAAAAAATTTAAATTTTGTGTTTTTTGAAATATTACCTTAACATATTAAAATTAAATTAAGCAATTGGTTTATAATATTTTGAGGAAGCGAAATGGTCATGAAATGAACAACTTGTTTCTATCAGTATGTGTATTTAAAAATTTTTAGACCTCGCTTTTATTTTTGATAAAAAAGTTTAAACATTGTCTTCAGTTTTAGTTTAAAATTACTTCACAATGATTACTGATATTTTATGCACTAAAAATATCTTAAGAGAGTATTTTGGACTAGAGGCCTTAATTTCAGGCGTTTTTCCGAGTCGGATAAAAAAGAAAGTTTAAAATTTTTTAACTTTATTTTTTTTCAAGTTGTTTGGAGGCTGGAGACTTTTGTAGTACACTATAAAACAAAAAATCCAAAGAAATTCTTAATTATTAAAGCCTTGTTTTTTGACATTTTCGAATTTTTTAGAAATAGTGAAAATAAATATTTTTCAAAATCCGAAGTTCCGACCATAAAGAGATGTACAAAGAAAATTACTGCAAAATTTAAAGCAAATCAGTCGAGTAGATTCTGAGATATCATGTCAACCAGGTCAAGAAAAGAAGTTTCGAGAAAAAAACGTTGAAAGTTTTACACAAAAGAAATCGGATTTACTTGAAACTTGTTGCTGGGGGGTTTTTGAGGTCGTTAAATACGAATCTGATGTCCTTTTTTAAAAATTCAAAATGACGGACCCAATATGGCGGACGAGATTTGTAAAAATTCAATTTATTTACTTGAAACTTGCTGCTGGAGAGTTTTTGGTGTCGCTGAATACAAATCTGATGTCAGTTTTTAAAAATTCAAATTGGCGAATTCAATATGGCGGACGAGATTTGTAAAAATTCGTCGGATTCACTTGAAACTTGTTACTCGGGGATTAGATCCGCCATTTTGAATTTATAAAAACAAACATCAGATTCGTATTTAGCGACGAACGATGTGTTTAAAACAACCCACTATGCACACAACCGGTTTAGGCGGCACGGGACAAAATTCGCTGTAACTCCAAAAATAATTCGAAAATTAAAAAATCCTTTTAAGGAAATATTCTTGAAAGGATAAACTTTAAAAATATGCAAAAAATCGATTATTTCAAATTTCTTGACCAGAATACCCCCTTAAGCAAAATTTTAATGCACATTAACATAAAGCTGAGAATCTGTCGTTTAATTTTTCTATATGTTTTCTATAAAAAGGAAAAAAATTATTGCTGTTATAAATAATCGAAATTAACATTTTGCCCTAAGTAAAAATTCAATTTCATCTCCGAAGCATTTTTTTAATAAATAACTGAATGTAGAAGTAAGTTTAACAGAATATTTTGATGGTAATACAAAATGAAGATATGAGATTTATATACTTAAGTAAAAAACGTATTTCAATTGTGCTCTAATGTAAATAAATGTAAAAAAATTTATTTTCCATCTCAGAAGCCTTTTTTTCTTAAAATATTACATTACGAACGATATTAGCGTGGATTTTTAATAAAAACACGCCAATTAAATAAAATTAATCTAACAGATCAACAATAATCTTCTTCAAAAAAAAAAAAACTTAATATTTTTAAAAATTATTTTTGCGCAACCTAGAAATATTACTATTAAAAGTAATTTTAATAGAAAAAACCATATAATTAAACAAATCAATAAACTGAAGTTTAAAAGTGTCACTTTCAGAAAAATTACCAATATATTTTATGCAATACCCTAAATCAAGTTTGTTTTGATCATTTAATAAACTAAAACTTTAAATGAATCTTTATACAAAAAAGTATCGAATTTAAACAAAATGAAATATTTTCCAAAAAAATTTTTGAACAAAGAATACGAAAAAACAAAAATGATGAAGTGAAGTAAATAAAAAACAAAACCGTTAGAAGAATCATGTAATATAACGCAATCACGTAACTAAGTTTCGCTTTTGCAATTGTATACAACACATACATATGAATAATTTTTTTCATTGTACTTAATTGTAATAAATCGAGCACGTGTTTTTCTGCTACGTCAGACCTCTCTCAATACAAACATTGAACGGTACATTTGTTCTAGAAAAGCAGGTTTTTCTTGTAATATTGTATACACGTATATTAATTTAGTTTAATCCACAAATAATTAACGTTTCTAAAAGATTGATTATGGTAAAATTAATTGTTAAAGTAGGAATAATATGAAAATCAATTATTTAATAAAAAGATATTATTTTGACTTTAACCAAGCGTGTCCTTTGGACGAAAAACGTAATAGTTAGTGGATCCCCTCTCTACTTAACTATTATTCAGTTAATAGGTTGAGATCTTTATTCTTAAAAAATAGAAAAGGAAAGATAATTTTTAGGTTATAAAAATTATAAACAAATTAAGATGAAAATAACTATAATTATATTTTACCCAAGAAATTACCTAATACAAATAAATTCTAATTTTTATGTGTGCAAGAAAATAAAATGATTATGTATGTGTAAAAAAAGAACATATGTGTAAATTTGAATTCTTTTACTTTTTAAATATTTATCTCTTACAATTCTTTTTACTTTTTTCAACTTCTATATTTATATTTCTTTTTTTAAAATTCTTTTTCGTTAACTTTTGCACTTTCAATAAATCTTTATTTTCACAAATTATACTTCTTTAAATTAAACCTTTTATAATTTAGCAATTTTCTTTAAATCTTTTAATTATTCACTTTTCTTTAATCAAACTTTTTAGTAACTCTTAAATCTTTGAGAATCCCTTGCTAAGGGAAGAAAACTACCATTAGACCTGCATGATCTGTATGGCTGACTCGCCGGACTTTAACTTCAGGCTTCTATTGCCTAGACAGAAAACTACAGGCTAGCTGTCGGCTACACGGCCTAGACTCAACTGCCCAGATTTCTTTGTATCAATGAATTTAATTGAATGACGATTTAGTGGGGACATCGTATGTTAAGTTTATTGCACTTGACTGTTGCCAAGCCAATTCTGCAAGCTTGCAGATTTAGGCAGTGGCGTGATCCGAGTTCAGTGACTTAGATGCACCACTCCTTATATTGAGTAATTTACTTTGCATTAATATTTTCTACCTATTTCTCAAAAAAGTTAAACAACTGTTTGTCAAAGAAAAGGAATTTATTAAGAAATATGGTATTATATTTTTTAGGTTTTTTATCCCGAAAATTGCGAAACACGAAGGAATGTTAAATTCAAATAAATCTTTTATTTAAAATAAAATTAGACTTTTATCTAATTAAAATGCATTCGATTAAAATACTCAAAATGAAGAATGTTCCTTTTGTGAAATTACAAAGGGTTGTTTTTGTGTAAAATGTTTATGTTATGTTTACAAAACCTCATGTTGTGTGTGATTGATATGTGTGATTTTAGTTTTTGTTTTTATAAATTAATTGTTTACAATCTAAGAATGTTACGGAGTTCGGCCGTAACAGTAATAATTATTTTGAACAAACAAAAAGTAGGAAATAAATACACTGAATATAAACGGGTAAACAGAATAGAAATGTCACGTGCGGAAATAAATTAAACCTGAAAATGTTGCACAAACATGCAAGCACATACATTCTTTTGCACGAAACACGTTTGATAATAATAAAAACCGCACCCAGCTTAAAATCCCCGTACAGGATCCTTAAAGGATCCTCTCGGAAGCCTGTACAGGTCCTGTGCAGGATCCCGTACTGGTCCTGTACAGGATCCTATACGGGATTTTGGAACAGGGTTCCTGTGCAGGTTCCGATGCAGGAACCTTAGATATCAAAGATTTCTGTAAAGGTTCCTGTGCAGGAACACTTGCAGGATCCAGTACAGGAAACTTTGTAAAGGTTCCTATACAGAAACCTTTGCAGTTTTGTAAACTGCAGGTACTTAAGTGTAAAGGATCCTGTAGGGAACCCGTAAAGGATCCTACACGGTGTCCTTAATTAATTTATTTATATTTTTAACTCCTGCGCAGTAGTTTTCTATGAATTTCTCGAATGTACAATACATTTTTCTGTCCAACATTGATATACGAGCCTAACATATTAAAATGTGAAGTCTATGTATGTCAAATGTTGCTTAACATATAAAAACTTTAAAAAATTAAAAAGTTTCCTATACAGGATCCTGCACGTGTTCCTGTACAGGAACATTTGATAGCTAAGGTTCCTGCATCGGAACCTGCACAGGAACCCTGTCCCAAAATCCCGTACGGGATCCTGTACAGGACCAGTACGGGAACCTATATGGAATCTTGCACAGGACCTGTACATGATCCCGAGAGGATCCTTTAAGGATCCTGTACGGGGATATTAAGCTGGGCAGAGTTCTAGAAACAAATAAACAATTCGTTATTTACGTTTCAAATGTTTTCTTCTAAAAAGGATTTAATTGACTTTGTAATATTCAAAACATTTATGGGCAAAATGACACCGATTAAAGACTGCTTCCAAATCTTGCCCAGTGAGCACAGGGACGTCTTAAGGCGGTGTCAAAGTCGATTGGATTTTTGCATTGAGCTTTAATGGGAAAATCGCATCGACTTTGACACCGCCTTAAGGGGGTCCCACTTACTGACAATGCAGATCTAAAATGGTTAAAACTCTGCAACTCTTGGAAAATATAAGATATTATGTCATTATAAATTTAGGTAATTCATTTTTTAACATAAATACACAGGATAAGTATTTTGTTTCTTGTAATTATTTAGAAAACTATATTTTTAGAAAGTTAAATATGAACAGTTTCAAACATCCCAAACGGCAACGACCTTTTCTTGAAAATAACAAAACAAAATAATTTTTCCATGCGAGTAACTTAATTTTAATAAAAAATACACATAATAAAATTCATTATATATAAAATCAACAATAAAAAAATTGAATATATGAGCGATTCCGTCTCAAGTGATCAAGGTGGAGAAAAATTTTTCTTCAATCGTAGCAAAACTTGGGGCTTTTGTAGTACTCATAGATAGTAATTTTTCGTGAAAATATTTTTTTACCTAGTCCAATATTTTCCGAGGGGGAGGGGGTTAAATTTTTGTGTTTTTCAGTACAATGCTTATTTCAATAATTTTTTACTCTTAAACAATTAAACATACAAATTTGACAAACTACATTTTGGAAAGGTTTTTTCATCCTCTTTCGATTGAAAATAAGCATTTAAAAAAAAAAAATTTTTTGACTCAAAAAAATCAAAATTAAAAATAAATTTCAATTTTAGAGGGAGATGGATACGATTTTTTTTTTTTTTTTTTTTAAACGAAAGCTGAGGTTTTTTCCTAAAAGGACATATAAATGATAAAGTGGGACTAGAACGTTTAAACATTGAAAAAAAGAGTTTTCTACTCGCCGGAGCGCTCAAAACCCGGTTTTTAGCTCCGTTTTGGAGAAAATTCTTTTTTTCAATGTTTAAACATTCTAGTCCCACTTTACCATTTATATGTCCTTTTAGGAAAAACCCTCAGCTTTCGTTAAAATTTATGTTAAAAAATGAATTACCTAAATTTATAATGTCATAAAATCTTATATTTTCCAAGAAACGGTCGTTGCAGATTTTTAACTATTTTAGATCTGCATTGTCGGTAAGTAGGATCCCCTTAAAAACGTCCCTTTTTGTCCGCGGACATTTGGGGACAAAGATGGCAATGTCTCTGAGTCATCAAAAAGACAACTAAAAGACATCCTATATCAGGTCCAAAAGACGTTTAAAAGACATAAGAAAGGACGTCATTTTCACATTCCTTAAGGTCTTAAATATACATTTCTTTTATAATATTTTCTAAGTTAAAACACAGTAATATTGTATTAAATTTATTTTAAGTTTAACTTTTCTACAACATGCAGAAATAACGAAAAAATTCCTACGAAGCTGGGATCGAAGTCGGGTATCTTGTGCTTAAAGCACTGCGCCTTAAGGCGGTGTCAAAGTCGATTGGCTTTTTGCATTGAGCTTCAATGGGAAAATCGCATCGATTTTAACACCGCCTTAAGCACCTCAGCCGTTCAAGACAGATATGAGCCTCCACACAGTTTACGATCTTACTTGTCAATGAAATAAATTTGACTTAGAAGAATTCCAACAACTTTTATATTTATTAGTTTCTAAGTCCAAGTTACACTTAGAAACTAATATTTTATATGGCAAGGTACAGTTTCGATAGATTTTTTTCATTCTTTTTCGATTGAATGTAAGCATTTTGAAAAAAATATCAAAATTAAAAATAAATTTGACTTTTTGGGGGGAAGGATACGATTTTTTCTTTTTTTAAACGAAAGCTGAGGTTTTTTACTAAAAGGACATATAGGTGAAAAAGTGGGCCTAGAATGTTTAAATACTGGAAAAAAGTTTTCTACTTACCGGGAGCGCAAAACAAAGTCGCGCGGAGGTTCGCAGCGCTCCAGATAGGTAGAAAACTCTTTTTTCAGTGTTTAAACATTCTAGGACCACTTTTTCACCTATATATCCTTTTATTAAAAACCTCAGCTTTCGTTTAAAAAAAGAAAAAAAATCGTATGCTTCTCCCCCAGAAAGTCAAATTTATTTTTAATTTTTTTGGTCAAAATTTCTTTTTTTTCAATATGCTTACTTTCAATCGAAAGAGCATGAAAAAATATATGGATAATGTACCTTGCCAAATTTTTCTGGTTAATTGTTTAAGAGTAAAAAAATATCCAAATAAGGATTTTAACGTAAATCCCTAAAACTTTGACCCCCTCCCTCTTAGAAAATATTGGACTAAATAAAAAAGTATTTTCACAAAAAATTACTATCTATTAGTATTATAAAAGCCCTAAGTTTAGGCACGATTGGAAAAAAAAATTCTTTAACTTGATCACATGACATGGAATGGCTCATATATACTCACACATATGAGTAGTTTTACGTGAAATATCTTAAGTTGAAATTTCAAATTAAAAAAAGGAAACTCGGAGAATTTGTTGTTCAATAAATTAGAAATGTAACCCAAAAACCAATTTTACCTTTTTCAATTTTTCTAGAAGTTGAAATTTCAACTTAGAATATTTCACGTAAAATGCCTCATATATAAATGCATATAAATTTACTCTGGCATCGGAAGTGACAGTTTGCAAAAATGTCAATTCGTAAAAATGACAATTTGCAACAATGACGAAAACAAACATTGACTCTAAAAACCTCGAGTACTTTTTTGTAAATCATATAATTTATAATTCTTTTGCAGCACATAACATTATGTGTGAGTTCCAAGTTTAATGGAGAAGTAGTTAAGCCAGGAATGATTTTAGTTAATTTTAACGAATTTGAACCAGAGTTTTACTTTGTAGTTTATACACTGAAAACATTTTAGGCAGTTGGCTGTACTGGTTCCAGAACAACCAGTTTCCCTTTCGACCAGCACGTCAGATGTTCTGTTTTTTAGACAGTAGACGTACTTTTTTAGCGCATGCATTGTTCTGTGGACTAGAGAAACAGTTATCGGCACGACGGTTGAACAGAAAAAGTAAGTCTTCTGTCCAGAAAAAGGACGTCTGACGTGATGGTCAGAAGGAAAACACTAATGTTTCGGCGTTTTAAGAGATATAGTACAGCCAACGGCCTAAAAATTTTTCAGTGTATATATCTTATATTTATTATGTCGCAAATGTTTGATATAACATTCATTAAGTGTACTTTTTGTAACACAGTATTCTCAATAAATTTATAAACAAAGAAAAATGTTTAGTCAAGTTATTTAATTTTAATTCCTATATTCATTTTAACTAGCGTCGTTATCCTCGCTCGGAAGACATTTTGCTTGTTTATTTCCACTTATATAAATTTATTTAATAGTATTTCTATTGATAATGTATATATTAAATAAATTTTAATTTATAGTGGAGACTGGGGCGAAAAGTTAAACTGCCAAAACCGTTAAAATTCATTATCTTTCGAACGGGAATAGTTAGAGCATTCTAATTTTAATTACAGAAGGGTATTATCACCCTAAATAAATGTACGAAGTTGTGTGCAATTCTGTTAATTTTTGTGGTGTCTATATTGAAAGTTTTTTTTCAACCTACTTTTGAAAATTTTTTCGAAAAAGAAAATATCAACTTTTAAGTCTATTTTTTGCATTTATCCTCACCGCGATTTTTTTACTTCATTATTTGGGTCCCCTGAAGAGATACCTAAAGGCTAAATATCTTTAGTCAGATTTTTTATATTTGTTGTTAAAGCCAAAAACGCACCCTGTGGCGAAAAGTTAAATGTATTTTTAGATGTATATAAATTTTTTTTATTTTTCGTTTTTTTGGGTTTATTTGTTTAAAAATTATTTATTTAACATTGGGCAAGTAGTCTGTCAAAAAAGAAGACCGTTCACATGAAATAAACAAAAAAAATTTATTTTTTTTGAAATTTCAATTTTTTAACTTTACAACTATTCTAAAGATTTTGTTAAATAAATAAAGATCTTTTATTTACTAAATTACTTGTTTACGTATACTTTAACTTATCTAATACTTATCACCTATCAGAAAATAGTTTTAGTAGACTAAAAATAGAATTTAACTTTTCTCCCCAGCATGGGGCGAAAAGTTAAAATAAACAAAATTTTCAAAAAAGGACAAAACATGTATTTTATGCGAAAATATCAGGAACTTTTTTATTGAAAGTTGTAGAGGACAAGTTGCCCTACAATATTGATATACAAATATTTGCATCTAAGCGGATTATATTGCCAAAAAAAAATCATTTATGCAAAATTTAACTTTTCGCCCCAGTCTCCCCTATATATGGGTGATTCTTTAAAAACAGGGCATTTTCGAGAATAAAAAAATTTTTTTTTAGTTACTATAAATTCAATTTTTTTATTGTTTCTTGTTTATTATCATCAAGTTAGGTTATTGTTAAAGTAGTCACGATACAAATTTAATTTAAAGCCAAAAAGAAGACTTTTATTATCACGCATTTTCATATTGCTATATAACCCAATAATTAATTATTAGGACGGTACATAAAGAGAACAAATTCTAAAAAATAACTTTAAATAGGCAGAAACATTACGTATAAATATACAGCTTTAATGTATGTTTGAGAATAAATAAAAATTATTTATTATTATTAAGTAATAATTGAAAAATTAAGGAAAACACATAAATTTTTGAAAATATTTAAGACTGTTTTAAAATTAATTTATTAAACTTAATGTATCTTCGGTTAGTAACTACGATGACAACATTACTTTTATAATTTTTAATAAACAATATTGTTTAAAAATAAACTTTGATTCATAACATTGTGTCAAATAAAAAACTGTACTTATTATAATTTTAATTAACAATCACATTTAATATTTGTTCTTTGAACAGTCATAGCTCATAAAAATATCCACATTTTTAATCCTCTAATTTTCTTTTTCGACAATTTTTTTTGGTCGATCCACTGTCGGAGATTTTTTCGCTATATTAGGTTCTTTTCGGTTTCTTTTTTGTTGCCTTTTTTCAACTGTAAAATATACAATTTCAGGCTCTTTTCGAAAATGTTTTTCTTTAGAACCTTGATGAATATTCCACGCGTTACCTAAAATGAAATGAATACACTGCTGATTTTGACTAGGACAATTATAGCAGCTCATTTCATTAAAAAATATTTTATTTTCGTTTCCTTTTTCCCAAAGCCATTGATGAACCCGCATAGTCCCATTAAATGCATCTAATTTTTGTGGTAAATTATTGTCAATTTCTTCAATGTTCTCGGAAGTAACAATTTCGATCAAAACATTTGTCAATTAATTTTGAAGAACTTTAAATAAGCTATCAATATTCGTAATATCATTCCCATACGCAATAGCTTGATCTGCTGTTCTTTTCACAACAGCACCTACACCGTCAGCAGCGCTTTTACCATGTCCCGCCTCTGAAAAGTTATATGTAATTGCAGTAATTTGTTTAAAATTCTTTGGCAAAAGTGTGCTCAAAAGAAAAAACATATTTTTATTACGGTATTGCGTGTTTGAACCATCACTGACAAAATGTAAATGCATTACTTCTGGCAGAAGTTCGAGGTGAGTTTTGATAATAGGTGTAATATGTGCTATAATTGCTGAAGGATCATGTCGAAGAGAAGTAGAAATTGTACAAAATGCTTTTGAAAACAGGTTAGAATAGAAAACTCCAGTATGTAATGTAATTTGTTTTCTCGAAGCTCCAAAATGAACCGACTGAAGTTCTACTGCATATTTTGTTGTAAAATTTTCAGCAAAATCGATATGCAATAAAACATCTTTATCTGTCAAATTTCTTTTAATATGATCGCAGGCTTTATATTAATGTGAAATTCTAGCTACATGTCCCATGAATTTTGACAGATTCTGTGTAAATAATAACTTTACATCACCAGCAGGAGCGTGCACGATTTTTTTTAAAAGTTCGAGTCACAATAATGTCCTTCTTTGTTTTTCCGCTAATTTTTGTTTCTTTTTCGGTTACCCATTGTCTCCAGTAAATGATTGAATTACTTTCATGAGAATTATATTCAATTTTCTTGTCCTTACAAAGTTGACATTTTCTTAACAGACAGTCTTCATTTTCAATATTACAGCAGAGAGACGTCAGTACTTGCTTTATAGTGATTTGCTTAATTAGTTTTGACGAATACATTCCCTGAATTAAAATTTTCATGTTTTCATGAGTAATACAAAGACATGTATCCCTTGCTGTAACTTTCGGATGTAAAATCCAAAGCGGTCGAAGTTTGCGAAAAGTAGAATAACTGACAATAAAGTCACTGGAACTCAAATACTTTTTATGTAATTCTAGTAGCGCATCTGATAAATATCTTCTTTGCATCTTAATTTTATTTTTTTAAATAAATTCCTTTTTTCCCGGGCAGCAAACACTAACGTCATCTCTAAGAAAGAATGTTTTTACCGAATTTACAATAATTTCAATATGACTTACGTTAATTTGACTTTTCTTATTATTGACACCATATTTACGTACGTTTTTTAAATTTAATAAAGATCTGACATCTTTCAACATTCGATACTTTTTTACAATTTTACCATAAAGTGCATCATAAAATTTTCTTTTTAATTTTTGGTTCTCTAATTTACTCGTTTTTTTTCGTCGACGTTCATCGCGTCTGGTAAATCATTATTTCAAATTAGCTTCCTTTGTTGACGAAGTTTGTAAGATTGTCTATTTTTTCTTTTTCTTTCCGCACATTCTTTTTTAGACAAATCTTTCATTAGCAACACTTTTCCATTTTTTTTGCTTTTTCGTACCTATTATGCAATTAAAATAGATTAAGAAAATAATAATGTAATTTTAGAAAATTCATAAAAAAACTAACCTCAAATGTCGCCTCAATTGTTCTTTAGCTTTTTCTATGGGATCATTTCGTATTCTTTCACGCTTATCTCTTGCTGCTTTTGCTCTTCTTTCTTTATCTAACTGTTTCCTTGTTCGACAATCCATATTAAAAATAAATTCTATAATATTTGAGCTGTTTATTTTATGACATATTTTAAATTGTTATAATGAAAACATACAACTAACCTCAATTACCGTGTAAAGACGTAACAAGAAAGGGTACTTAAAATTTTATTTTTTCATTATATCATTAATTAAAGTATATACGGGTTAATTTTATGGCCTTTTAAATTACATTAAAGTAAATGTATAAGAAGAAGAAAAATATCAATGATATTTCAGATTTGAAAAATATTTTCTGCTACGGGCTACACATCGTTCATGCTTCGTACCTGATCCGTGAAAATGTTTCGTAACGACAATGAAGGTGACGACAATGAAAATTTGTACAAAATCCATTAATACTTATTTTAAACAAAAGCAAATAAAAAATGGTTTGGCAATATGTTTTGTCGTATCCATCTTCAACTTTTTATCGGCTTTTTATTGATGTACGTACTAAAGTAATAAAGTTATGACATGTGACGACAAAGAAATTAATAAAAATACGCAGTGTTTTTCTAGCGTTTTCACTTGAAATTAAGAAAAATATATAGTATTTACTAATTTCTTTTGGGAATTTGAGAATTGACATGTTTTTTCTTTGACTTCCTGATAAGTTTAATATAAATAGTGCACGTTTTCTAGTTGATTCATACCCATTTATACATTGTCGTCACCTCGTTAAGATTTGTGAAGACACATATATTTAAATAATTATCTGTAAGTATATTTATTTAATGGAAAATTGCAGTGATGGAAATTGTAGCTTTTGATTTAAGCTATAAGAAAATGATAGAACAATTAAAGACAGTTCTATTTTTATGAGCTTCAGCAAATTAAAGTTTGGAACTCAGAAGTTAGGACACACTGAACTGATACTTTTCAGCTCTTCAATGTTATTTTACACTAAATTTATAAACAAAATTATAGTTTTTTTATTGTGTACATGAGTATGTGTTGTGTATTTATGTGTGAATATACATTTGTATGTAAATAATAAATAAAGTTTTTTTTATTTTCTTTTTAAAAACTTTTAGGATCATTTAGGGTAAATTAGAGGTGTGCAAAAAGCTCGAATAGCCAAGCCGAGCCCGAGCTTGGCTCGACGTACCGGGTACCCGGAATTTTCGGGTACCCGAACTTTTCATGTACCCGAGTCCACTCGGGTACTCGAAAATTTCGGGTACCCGTGTTTTTCGAGTACTTGCGCCAGTTTCAGGAAATTTAGGTTTCCATCAAAATAATTATAGCTATAGACAATCACTAAAGTGCACCCGGGTGTCCAGGAGTCAGGTGAACATGTTCAAGAAGTTTTTGTTTCTATCGAATAATCATAGCTATAGACCAACTCTAAAGTGCACCCGGGTGTTCAGGAGTCAGATGAACATCTTCTTCAGGGAATTTTTGTTTCTATCGAATAATCATAGCTATAGACCAACTCTAAAGTACACCCGGGTGTCCAGGAGTCAACTAAACATCTTCTTCAGGGAATTTTTGTTTATACTCAATAATCATAAACATAGACTAACCTTGAAGTGCACTCGGGTATCCAGGAGTCAAGTAAATTAAACTCCTGGACATCCGGGTACACTTTACTTTACTTTACTTTCTGGTTAGTCTACACCAGAATAAAAATATAACACGGATTATGTAAATACTACGTAGTATTTATATAGCCTTAAAATCGGCCTTCTATGTAGGTCAAGTTATCTACATTCTATGTAGAGTGTACGTAGATTTCCCTATGAAGACCTATAAGATGTAGTGTCTATGTAAGATATACGTAGGCCTTTCTATAGTCAATTGATATAGGCCTTACACTGTAGTGTCTACATAGGTTTTGTGTAGACATATCTATGTAGGCCTGCCATTTCTGAATCTATGTAGGATCTACATCAACATTCCTATGTCTGACAGATATAGGTCGTCCAACATAGTATTTAGGTAATATTTGGGTAGGTCTTTCTATGTAGGCCCATATATATTAAATTTATTTAGGATCTACATTAGTATTCGTACATAGGAAAGATATAGGCCACCCTACGAAATGTTGAGGTAAATTTTGTATAGGCTTTTCTATGTAGGCCTTTAATTTGTAAAGTCTATGTAGGATCTACATCTACATTCGTATTTAAATATTTATTTACAGCCTTTATAAGTTTCGCTTAATTCCTCACCGGAAGGACAAGTTATACTTTCAACTTGGAAAACGGAAGAAAAATTTACTGATTTAAATAGGCAAAAACTTGCTGATGAAATAATTAGAGAGGAGTTGAGAATGGATGTTAATAAAAAGTAATAATTACTTTGAAGTATAAACATTTGACATAATTACATATTTACAAGCTAGTCACAAGTCAGTCGAATATCAGAGAACAAATCATTTTACGGAAACGTCATGAAAAATGTTTTTCAGTAAATTTTTAAAATTGAATAAGATAAAAAAGCTTAATCCAAACTTTTGATAGGTGTTAAAATAAAAAATAATGCTTTGAATTAAATAATAATAAATCATTCAATTAATTGGACTATTCATTGTGTGCAATGAAAATGTTTTAATCTCTTTAAAATACTGAGAAATTTGAAGACTGATTCTTGTGGCAACCAATTTTAAAATATGATTAATTTCTTTTTAATATTTGTAATATTTATGATAATAATGAATATTTACATTCTAGGCTTACCGACAAAAGAATATACATTTTTTGACAGATAGCCTTCTCGAATTGTTTCCTGGCGAAATTAAGGTATATTATTTTCAATGATTTCTTAAAAGAATTAATATTTTTTTGAATTAAAATAGTTTAGATTGTAGTTGATTAAAAATAACTAATTTTGTTCCTAATGAATTAATATGTGAGTGAATATTAAAGTGTTTTGGTTAATAGAGGTTTCTTTTGCATTGAATAAAATTATACTTCAATTTACTGTTATTTACTGAAAATATATATATTTTCCTAAGAAATTAAATATATTTAATTTATTAGAAAGTTTGAAGTGGTTTAAGTGAAAAATCGAGACGAATTACATCTGGAAGAGGAATGCTTTTACGGCGATATTATAATGTAAGGCGTAAACTCTTAAAATGTGGAGTCATTCTAAAATCTTCTATTCAACCTGCATCTTTTAATCCAACAGGTATATTCTTATGTTCATGATATTATTTTTTTAATAAAACAATTTCTTGTGTAAAACAACACTGTTAAGGATTATGGCATTATGGCAGAGTACAAGTCTCGCAAGACTTTCATATTTAAAAGAAAGTAATATATCTGTCCATGATTATATGGATCAATTTAAGGCTCTTAAATTAAGCGATGGATACCAGTTGGTAAGTTCTATATCTTTTAAAAAATTTTTTTTAAATAATATTAAATACAAGAAAAAATTCACGAGCTTAAGGCGGTGTCAAAGTACGCCCGGGAAGTTGGCACCGCAAACTAAAAATTTCAAAAAAATAAAACTTGTGCTGAATTGTGCTAGGTTTGTGCTGAAGTGTGCAGCAATAAGTTTTTTGAAAAAAGTTCTATTTTTTCCAAAAATCGACAAAAACAATTATAAGGCCCAAAACTGTAAACTTTCAATTTTTTAATAATTTTACTTGTGCTGGGTTCCTCTAACACTCCTCAGCATTGTGCCGCAAAAAATTTTCAAAAAAATAAAAATTTAAGGAAAAAATCCGAAAATTAAAAATTGACTTCAAAACATAAAACTTGAAATTTCTCAAAAATAAAAGTTGTGCTGAATTGTGCTAGCCAACTAAAGTAAAAAAGCTTTAATAAACTTTTTTCTAAAATTAAATTTGTTAGAATTAAACGAAAAAAAAAGTTTACGTATAAGGCACAATACATTAACAAGATTTTGGGCACATGTTATACAAAATATTTAAATTTAAAAAAACAAGGAGGATTTCGAAAAATGTACAAACACGGATTCAATAAAAATGGAAGAATTGGATAATGGAATCTTTCATAGTTCACTGTCGAAATCTAAAATGAAGAGCAGAGCAGTAAATTTAAAAATTGCGGAATTGAATCAGTTAATTAAATTCGAAAAATTCTCATCTGTTTTGACCAGTGATGGTAAATTAATTATTTATACGGTTCATTTAGAAAACCGTTATAGTGTTTATTCTGAATTGTTGTCTTTTTTAAACATCGAAGACCCTTGTACTAAGAAAGTAATTTTCAATGACAGCACTCTAAATGAATCTAACGTTTGTGAATTTCAAGTCAATGTGACTGATATTTGGCCATCTATGATTCCGGAAACTGTCATTCACAAATTCAAAGATAAGGACAGAAGTGTTAGGAAATTGCGAAAGCATATCTGGACGCACGTTGTGTATGATGAGATACAAAAAATGACAAATGTTCCTTGTGCGTTTAGTTTCAAAAAGTGTCAAATTTCTGAAAGTTTTGCTTCTATATTTTTTGCTTCTATATTTGCTTCATGTTCCGAATGTCACAGTGAATTTATTGGTCAAATTCTTGATGAACCACGAGAAGGAAATATCATTATGTTAGAGTGCACTATACAAAATTTTGATCCATCAATTAAGCATACAAAAAAACGGCCTTTACAAGACAAATTAAGAGAAGCTGTGGTCAAAGAAATAATTGATCGGAATTTATTAGCAAAGTCAATATAGGCGGAATGAGGCTCACCGATTGATTCAAAAGGTAGGAGATGAAAGTCCTCCCAATTTGTTTAAAAAAGATTCTTTTAGAATCACGAATATGATAGCAAGGTGGAAATGCTATCCAAATCAGCAACCAGGAGTGCGTATTATGTATTTAAGATCAATGTGCCTGTTACGAAGACAAGAAAATTTCAAAGACTTCGAAGAAATAGCTATTTCTATACTGACGCTCTCTCTCGCTATAAGTGGTAAAAAGGGAAGTTGTGGGTATAAGGGATATGAATTTTTAAAAGAAAAAATAAAAGGTGTTAAGGAGGATGTACCTAATGAAATATTGTCAGAACCCGAGAAATTAGAAGAACATGATTTGACATTCGAAAAGGACGATAGTAATAAAGTTTCTTCTATCGAAAAGTGGGTTGAACAACTTTATAGTATAGTTAAAAAAGAAACTGATGAAGAAATGATTTTATACAATGATGAAGTAAACGGATATAAATTGCCGGCTTTGACAAAGAAGGTGAAAGATTTTCTACCGTACTTTCCTTTATTCAGTGAAATAATGCAGAATTAAGACAGTTCGGATCTATTAATGCAACGTCTGCTGCATCCGAATCATTTTTTAATGATTTAAAAAATCGTCAGTTCCGAAATGTG
This sequence comes from Leptopilina myrica (nomen nudum), assembly GCA_032872475.1. Taxonomy (NCBI): domain Eukaryota; kingdom Metazoa; phylum Arthropoda; class Insecta; order Hymenoptera; family Figitidae; genus Leptopilina; species Leptopilina myrica (nomen nudum). Next base: position 10,850,835 of record CM065462.1, on the reverse strand, counting down.
GGTCTACCCTTAAGACTAGACAAATTTGTTGCAGTACATATTCCAGAGCTTACAAAAATTTTGAAAGAAAGTGCTTCAGGTGCGTTAGAGATAACTGAAACTAGCGAAATTCAACCCGCGATAGTAAATTCAACCAGAAAATCTTCATAAAGAAAAGCCAACAGGAATGAAAATTCAATCGCTTCAAAAAAGTCTAAACTAACTAAATTAGTCAATTCCGATGACTATAATTTGCAGGAGCTGAATATTCAACACAATTAGGGGAATAAAAATGAAAAAAAACTTAAGGTTGAAGAAGTGTTTACGGACACATCATGCGAAGATGTAACGAACGGTTTGAAGGAACATAGTATTAATCATGCTGCTTCGATAAAGCATGGCCCTGATAATTCATTTAAAGAAGAACATAATGGCATCTTCTACTCCTCGTCAAATTCTGAATTGGAAAAGAGTCCTAACACCTGTAACGTTGATAGTAATATGTTAAAAGATGTCAATGATTGTAAAGAGTTTCAAAAGTGTCGCAAAAAATATAAGTCGAAGGGTCCGCAATATGGTGAACCTTGTCCAGAATTCGAACCATCATTGAAAAGTTAAAAGAGACCGCCAAACATCTTTCTAGACCAAGGACAGGCGGTCTTGTTGAGCGGCTGTTCAGAATTGAAACGAAACTTCCACGCTATCGTCTAGAATAGACCAGCGTTTCTGGTCTGATGAGCAGTGCTAGTGAATTCTAATCTACGTCTATTCAAAATTTCTCATTGTATGTTATGACAACTATTCTTAGAATGATAAGACTTAATTGTGTTTGAAATAATTTTAATGACTTTTTTTTACATAAAAAGTATAAAAAAATATTTTAACTTTCTGTATTTTTCACATCAACTTTCTTTAAGCGTAAGTCTTTGTGCCCCTCCCAATCTTTAGCATTGGAGATAGTAGTCTTTTTGTAAAATAAAATTTACTGCAAATCAAAACAGCCGGATGAAACTAGCAGTTGTATTCGCCTAATGATTGCATTAGGCGTCAACCACTAATTAATGAAATTAATAAATAGAAACTTACTATATTTGCTATTTAGTGGATATTTATTCTCAAACAACAGTACTCGATGGTTTTTTAAATTATTAAGTATTACTAAATTTGAAGGAGAGGCATATTGATAGATGACGCCTAAACATTGATGCTGAGTACGACTACTAGCTTTAGCCGAATAATCAACGAATACTAAAAATCACAAAGGAAATGTACCATACGCTGACTGATCTAACGACGCCAAACAACGCGACGCCATATAACATCCTATACCAAATCTCGACGGTCTTAATAACACCGTACTAGACGGGCATATTTGACTTAGGTTTCTTCTTCTTTATTTTTTCACATGAATAATTATACTTTTTCATTTTGTCTGTAATGATCTTAATTTTTGCCAATAAGGATTTGCTCGCCGGATGGAGTCCGGGTCTCTAGTTTGGTAAATTCTATCAATTTACAGTGACGCAAGCGCCATCTATTATAAAGACTAATTTAAGAGAAATTTGTGAAAAGGTAAAATCAAAATAATAAAACATAATTTAAACCTTCGAAAGTAAATATATTTAACAAAATAAAATAAAAATAGAGATAATAACAAAATTAATAATTAACAAACTAAAATTAAACCATAAAAATTACAATAAAAATATAAAATAATAAAACTGACTCGATACAATGCAAAGAAAAATTAATAAAGAAAGAATTATAAAATTTAAATAATAAAGTAAATTGAGAATTAAATTACAAATAATAAAAATAAAATATTTAAACAAATGAAAATTCGATAATAACAAAAATAGAAAATTTAGTATAAATGAACAAAATTGGAAATTATAGGCGCGTCCGCCATAGCATTCCTTCACACCCCAAATCATTCCTCGCCGTTCTCGTTCTCGTTCGGACTGTAATAAAATTTACCCTGTTATTTTTAATTAAAATTACAAAATCGTGACACCGAAAATTACTGGGTTGATTCTAGAAATTAACCCCCAATTACGCGCGCGGACGGAAACTAGGGTCGTGCACGCTAGGTCGAAATTTAAGAAATTATCGAAAAAGAACTAGATATCGAACTACGGTCGATATTCTTGCCCGTCGCGAAATTAGTGTAAAAATCTTGTATGTTCTGGACATCCTGACCTGATTAGGAGCTCCTCAAGGCCAAGTTGTCCAGGTGTTTGTGTCATATCTGTTGAACGATTAGCTCCTCAGTTCAACAGGGGAAATTATGTAATTGTGTGTGTGTAAAGAGGATGGTAAAAAATAACATGGATGTCTCAACGTCCCGGGTTAGCGCCCCACGTTCAGTTGAGACTAAGGTGGAAAGGGTACAGAGACTACACGGTGGAGCTCCACACGGTCTTCTCTGCACCAGGTAAAAATTAAAAGAACGAATACGAAGGGTGTTACCAGGACTCGTTAGCGCCCGAAGTCCTTGTACAACTCCTTCTAGGAATTTGTAAGAGCTGGTGGACAGATTAGCTCATGTCCACCTTCTCAAACGAGGAAGATCATCCCCTGGCCAGGATTAGCGCCTCTCTGGACAGAGAATAGATCGAGGGTGAGAAAGGAAAAGTGAGCTGCTGTCGATCGGCCTCGGAGCAAGCCCCGAGTCCGGTCGTAGGCAGACTGAGTGAATCGAAATGTGCAACCAAGTATATAGATCGCTGGCTCTCCTCAGGTATGACGAGAGGTAAGAGCGACCTACGTCATGCGCGGCAGTGAGTGCGCCATCGGTACTTCTCTCTCGTCAGCCAGGCAGTAAGCACAACAATATATATAGATATATATAATATACAGAAAATGAAATGAATGAATTCAACGCGGAATAAATTTGAATTTAAAAAATCATGCTCAACATTACATCCCCCCTACTTGAAAAGCGAATTTTAATGAGCGTATTTTTAGGGGAAGAAGAGAAAAAAATAAAATAAATTCTAGCTAAGTATCACTTACAAAAGTTTTCGAGCTTTGTAGATGTGTCTGGTTGATGGTTGGAGATGAAGAGCCCATTTGTAATCTTCCCAGAAAACTCTGTACCGCTTCGTGCGTAATGGAACTTGAATCCAAGGTCCACCGGGCAATTTGGCGATCACAAATTCCCTATTAAACATATTTTCAGGAAGAACAATCGGATTTTCGGCGCTACTTTCTTGACGATTGTTATTATTGTTGTCAACTTCTCCGACAACCACATTCTCGGGCACGACAATTGGATTTTCCACAACGACTTCTTGAGGAATGTTGTTGTTCACGTCCGCTTCTTGTGTTGGTTCTTCCACAATGACTTCTTGAGGAATGTTGTTGTTCACGTCCGCTTCTTGTATTGCTTTTTCCAATTCGTCAAAAAGCTGTTGAAACAAATTTACTGCTGGAGTTGGATTATTAACCAATTTAATTGGTTCCGTAAGTATTTCTTCTTTAATTATTTTAGGTTTTGAAGTAATTTCTCTAACTTTTTTAACCTTTTCTTTTTTTCAGATGCAGCGATGGTCTTCCTTGATTTTCCTGACGAGTTTTTCTTTTTGATTCTCATTTGCTTAGCGATTTTCTCTTTTGCAACCAAAGCCATATTGGATAACGGCGTTGAAACAATTTTTTCTGGTGTGATTTTCGATTTTTTGACTTTTTTAATTGGTGGATTTATAGGCGGAATGACACGAGTTAGCGACACAATCGGCAATTTTGCTTTTGCGATTCTTTTTTTAAAAGAAACTAGTTTTTCTTTCTCTAATAATTCTTCCTCTCTTTTAGAAATCTCGATAAGCGCGGACCCGAAATCATCTTTAGAAGTAGAAGGTAGAATTTCAGTTTTATTCACTTCTAACTGAGCGATTCGCGGTTTCGATGTAACGACTTTCGAAAATTTTTTATTTCTCGAAATATCCGGCCGAAGAGGAACATTTATTGAATTAATATCATTAGATTTACTAATATTGTCTTTGAACATTTTTTGATAATTGAAATCAAATTCTGGAACACTTAAATTTAAATTTGCTAAATCTAACGCGTCGCGTTTGATTATTTCACGTTTTCGTTGAGCGATTTGTTTTGGTGTGTCCATCATCGGTGACTTTGAAGAACTGTGCAGGTAATTCTACGAATTCAGATTTATTTTCTCGAAGAGGTCGATGACTTTAATAATTTGGAGGGAAAAAATATTATTGGTTGGAAATAAAATTTTTCAGGTCTTTCAAATGGACATGACGAAAAATTTTCCCCTGGTCATTTACAAGATCAAAAATGACTGGTGAAATTTTGTTTTTAACAATAAAAGGTCCACTGAATTTTTATAATAATTTTGCGCTCTTTTTTTCCATCTTTTTAGAAAGATGAAAATTCCGTTTTAAAACTTTATCTCCAATATTAGGTTTCCATTCACGTTTTCTTAAATTATAATATTTTTGTTGAATATTAAAATTTTTAGCTAGATTAATTCTAACTAATTCCAATGCGTTTTGTAATTTTTTAATCCTTATTTCAGTTGTAGTGATTGAATTCAAATTCGAACGCGTCTCTTGAAATCCAGGCGGGAGAAATTCACGGCCGGCGGTAAGGTAGGCAGGCGTGAAACCCGTCGATGAGTGCTTAGCGGTGTTATAGGCGAACTGAAGTTCCGGTAGATGGCGGTCCCAGTCCGGTTTCTTGCTATCCAAGTATTGTCGAATCATAGTTTTGACTACTTTGTTGACTCGTTCTACTGGATTGCACTGCGGGGAATACGGTGGTGTAAGGCGATGTTGAATTCCGAAATCTTCTAAGAATAATTTGAATTCTTTACTTATAAATTGTCTACCGTTGTCTGAGACAATTTTCTGAGGGCATCCAAAACGATAAAAAATTTCTTTCAATGTTGAAATAACTAACATTGATGTTGCTTTACGTAATGGTTTCAATTCAATCCATTTTGTAAAACGATCTTGAATTACACATAAACTTGTATTTCCTGAAGTTGTTCTCGGTAGAGGTCCAATGAAGTCGATAAAAATCATTTCCCATGGCTTTTCTACTAATGTGGCATGCATAAGATTTGCTGCCGCTTGTTGTGAGCTTTTGTTAAGTTGACAATTTTTACAATTTCTCACATATTCAGCGCCTTCACGAAGCATTCCAGGCCAAAAGAAAAATTCTCCGAGCCTCGCTAGTGTTTTAGCAACACCAAGATGTCCAGCTGTTGTTTCATCGTGAACTTTATGTAAAATCTTTATTCTATCTTCCTTAGGAATACATAACTTCCATTGATCATCATACGGTGCATCCTTGAAGTCCAAAGAATGAAGTACGTGATGATAAAGTTTACCATTTTCTATCCTGAAGTCCGGGCATCTTTCTGGGTTGTTTGTTGTTTCTTCAAAATGGCGTTGATACCATTGACAAGAAATTGATTTGTCAATAGTAGAAACTTGTAAAGGTAAACGAGACAAGTAATCTGGGAGACGATTTTCAATACCTTTTTTATATTGTACTTCAAAATCCCACTGGGCCAATTCCATGATCCATCTTGCGAGTCTTCCTGAGGGTGTAACGATACTATTCAGCCATTTAAGAGCTTGATGATCTGAGACAACTATAAAATGATAACTTTCTAGATAGTGTCTCATTTTCCAAATGCCCCATTTTACAGCTAGGCATTCCAATTCGGTTGCTGAGTAGTTCTTCTCTGCGGGATTCAAAGTACGGCTAGCGTAGGCGATAACGACTTCAGTAGTTCCAATTTTCTGCGTTAATACAGCACCAAGACCTTCGAGACTAGCATCTGTTTGAAGATAAAAAGTTTGTGACCAGTCAGGACAGGCCAAAACTGGAGCTTCGGTAAGTTTACTTTTTATATTATCAAATGCTAATTGAAGTTCATTATTCCAGGTCCATGGTGTATCTTTTTTCAACAAGTGTATTAATGGTGATATTAATACTGAGATATCCTTAATAAAACGACGATACCAGGATATCATTCCCAAAAATCTTCGAAGTTCTTTGATGTTCGATGGAGGGGGTAACTTCAAGATGGCTTCCACTTTATCTGGATCTGGGTGAAGTCCGTTTTTGTCTACGAGGTGTCCAAGATAGGTAAGTTGAGTTCTAGCGAAGAAACATTTTTCCCAATTAGGAACTAGTTTAGCTTCCCGTAATCTGTTGAAAACTTCTTGCAGAAGTTTTAAATGACCTTCGAACGAGTCTGACGTAACAACGATGTCATCTAGGTATGAAAATACATTAGGTGCTAATTCTGCTGGAATTACTCGGTCGATCAACCGTTGAAACGTTGCTGGTGCTGAGTGTAGTCCAAAAGGCATGACTACAAATTCGAAGAGTCCTAGTCCAGGAACGGTAAAAGCGGTAAGTGGTGCACTTTCTTCCGTAAGTTCAACTTGCCAATAACCATTTTTAAGGTCGAGTGTAGACAAATATTTAGCTCCTTTAAGCTGATCAAGGATACTATTAATGCGTGGTAGTGGATAAGCATCTTTTTTCGAAACTTTATTTAATTTTCGAAAATCAATGCAAAATCTTAATTTGCCATTCTTTTTCTTAACTAAAGCTACTGGTGAGCTCCAGGCACTACGAAATTTTCTAATAACTTTCTGTTTCAACATTTCCAGGGCTTCCTGTCTCATATGTTCCTGTGTTGCTAGATTTCTAGGTTGGTAACGTTGCTTGATTGGTGAAGAATCTTCCAGACGAATTTCATGCTTTAATAATGGTGTATGTCCTTTTATATCTTCAAATAAAAGTTTCTCCTTGTTAATTAAAGCGTTTAATTCCCGTTCTTGATCCTTATTTAGTGAAACTAATCCAGAGGGTCCAATTTCACAAACTTCAACTTTAAATGAGTTTTTTAATAATCGAATATTAAGATTATTAAGCAATAGGGAAAAGTTGAATTTATGAAGCAAATCGATACCGATGAGCATAGGTTGCGATAAACCAGGTAACACTAGAAACTTATGTTTCACTTTAGTTGAGCCGGCCATAATTTTCATGTCGAAACTAGTTTTTACCTTATATTCCGTGCCATTAGCTAGACTGACGATGATTTCTTCTAGGTTAGCGACTCCTCCAAGTTTAACAAGACGATCTGCTGTGTGAATATCGATAAAAGAGCTAACTGCTCCCGTATCCACTAGGGCTGGAATGGTGATGTTCTCACAATGACAGTTGATAAAAATCCTGGAGTCTGGTAATGCTGAGGTCGAACTTACTCCTGTCGTTCGACCCTTTTTCCGTTTCCCGGCTTTTCACAAGGGCAATCTCTGGTAAATACTCCTTCTTTCCCACAGTAGGAGCAAAATTTCTTTGGTCTGCTTCTACAAATAGATCTGCGATGTCCTTCCTTACCACAGCGCCAACAGTGTGTTTTGGAACTGTACGGCTTTGAAATTTCAGCGACTGGTTGGCTGCTAGTAGACTGTTGTTCATTGATCTTGATATCTTTCAAGATCTTTGCTATTTCTTCAACTCTTTGTATTAATTGGCTGACTGAGTTGAAGTCTGTTCTTTTTATATGCAAACGGAAAATTGGTTGCATATTCCAAAAAAGAGTATCCAGTTCTCTTTGAATATCGTAGCCACCATGCCTTCTCATTAATGTACGTAAAGACGTACAGAACTCCCGTACTGATTCATTTCTTCCTTGCAGCTTGCTTGAAATTTGAGATTCTAAATTTCTGAACTCGCTAGGCGCTAGATAGAATCTCCTTAGTGCTGTAGTTAGTTCAGCTAAAGTCCTTGTAGTCCTTACTTCATTCCGATACCAAAGTAAGGCATCCCCTTTTAAAAGTTCCGGAAAACCTCTGAAGAGTTGTTGATCCGAGAATCCATATGCTGCTTGAAGTTCCTCCACTCGCTCCAGAAAAGAATAAACATCTTTTCCATCAAAATTACAACCCCATTTTCTCATTCTTTCCAAAACGTACGTGTCATTATTTCTAATGACTGGTGTTGAAGCGTCCGCTTGGCCATTAAAATTTACCGGTTGTAGTAGTGGAAGTGTTGCAGGTCTGTTATCCTGGCTAGTAGATGGTGGTTCCTCGTATGGTTTAATTAGGTTTGGATCCTCCAATGCACTATGATCTCGAGAGATGTCATCTTCTTCATTGTAATCCTCCGGGTCTATTGTTTTCTCCATCAATTCAGGAGTTGATTTAACAAAAGCAACAAATCGCTGGCGAAGCTCCGTTAATGTTCCGGTTGAAACGATATTGTGTCTTTCCAATTGGACCACCAGGTCGGCTTTTGACAATTTATAGATCCATTGAACTCCCATGATGTTGCAAAAAAATAGATTACTATTTTAATAATGTTTTAAGATGAGAACTTGACTGATCAAGATGTAAAAGAGAAGTGATCTTGAAGATGGACAGATGTTAAATATATACTAGTTGATCGTTCCCCACTCCTCCAAAATGTTGTTAAATGGAGAAGTTCTTTCAAGATGGCGTTGAAAGATGGTGTCCAAAAGTGGGAAAAGGAAAAAAAGAAAGAAAGAAAATTAATTTCTCCTTTTTCCGCAGCAGAATTTAGTAAGCAGGCCTTTTAACCCACATTTAGAGCAGAAGATTTCGGCGTTATTTCTGCAATGACGGCGTCTATGACCAGGTTGACCACAACGATGACAATCTGTGGTGGAGTCAAAACGTTGTCCTGAGGCGTTGGTTAGAACTGGTCGATTTCCCAAAAAGATTGGTTCTAGGTTGAAAAAGCAGGTTTCTTTCATATCAACCTGTTCTTCATAGGTTATCCTGCCCCAGGTGTGACGTTTATCCTCCAGGTCCGCCTTTAAAACCATTTCAGGAAAAACTCGTAATAACTGCTGGTCTGTTATTTTGAATTTCTCCTGTTCTTCGTGGACCTTCTCCAAAACCTCTATCAGGGTTAAACCAGGAAACCAACTCTCCCATTTCCCTATCTTGCGATAAATAAAGTTGTTGAGCCCTGATGTCGCCATGATGTCTTCTTTTTCTTTCTTGAGTACAAAATAATTTTTGATCGTTGTCGACGAGTGATACTGATCGACTAGGCTACTAAAAGGGTATCGCGTTAATATATACTGCCATTTTACCCCCACTCCTACGGGTTTGAATGAGCGCCCCCTATACCGACGAGAACAAGTATTCATAGTATAGAGAAGAAAAAAAAAAGAAAACGTTTAACCTCTCCATAGTTTTTTCTTTTTTTTTACCATTTTAATCTCACCAAAATCACCGATTTCTCTTATAAAAAAAAATTTTTTGACTATTTTACTTAAATTTCTTTGTTAAAAAAAAATTATAGTTTATAGTCCCTGTTCGGGCGCCATGTAATGATCTTAATTTTTGCCAATAAGGATTTGCTCGCCGGATGGAGTCCGGGTCTCTAGTTTGGTAAATTCTATCAATTTACAGTGACGCAAGCGCCATCTATTATAAAGACTAATTTAAGAGAAATTTGTGAAAAGGTAAAATCAAAATAATAAAACATAATTTAAACCTTCGAAAGTAAATATATTTAACAAAATAAAATAAAAATAGAGATAATAACAAAATTAATAATTAACAAACTAAAATTAAACCATAAAAATTACAATAAAAATATAAAATAATAAAACTGACTCGATACAATGCAAAGAAAAATTAATAAAGAAAGAATTATAAAATTTAAATAATAAACTAAATTGAGAATTAAATTACAAATAATAAAAATAAAATATTTAAACAAATGAAAATTCGATAATAACAAAAATAGAAAATTTAGTATAAATGAACAAAATTGGAAATTATAGGCGCGTCCGCCATAGCATTCCTTCACACCCCAAATCATTCCTCGCCGTTCTCGTTCTCGTTCGGACTGTAATAAAATTTACCCTGTTATTTTTAATTAAAATTACAAAATCGTGACACCGAAAATTACTGGGTTGATTCTAGAAATTAACCCCCAATTACGCGCGCGGACGGAAACTAGGGTCGTGCACGCTATGTCGAAATTTAAGAAATTATCGAAAAAGAACTAGATATCGAACTACGGTCGATATTCTTGCCCGTCGCGAAATTAGTGTAAAAATCTTGTATGTTCTGGACATCCTGACCTGATTAGGAGCTCCTTAAGGCCAAGTTGTCCAGGTGTTTGTGTCATATCTGTTGAACGATTAGCTCCTCAGTTCAACAGGGGAAATTATGTAATTATGTGTGTGTAAAGAGGATGGTAAAAAATAACATGGATGTCTCAACGTCCCGGGTTAGCGCCCCACGTTCAGTTGAGACTAAGGTGGAAAGGGTACAGAGACTACACGGTGGAGCTCCACACGGTCTTCTCTGCACCAGGTAAAAATTAAAAGAACGAATACGAAGGGTGTTACCAGGACTCGTTAGCGCCCGAAGTCCTTGTACAACTCCTTCTAGGAATTTGTAAGAGCTGGTGGACAGATTAGCTCATGTCCACCTTCTCAAACGAGGAAGATCATCCCCTGGCCAGGATTAGCGCCTCTCTGGACAGAGAATAGATCGAGGGTGAGAAAGGAAAAGTGAGCTGCTGTCGATCGGCCTCGGAGCAAGCCCCGAGTCCGGTCGTAGGCAGACTGAGTGAATCGAAATGTGCAACCAAGTATATAGATCGCTGGCTCTCCTCAGGTATGACGAGAGGTAAGAGCGACCTACGTCATGCGTGGCAGTGAGTGCGCCATCGGTACTTCTCTCTCGTCAGCCAGGCAGTGAGCACAGCAATATATATAGATGAGCGATTCCATGTCAAGTGATCAAGGTGGAGAAAAATTTTTCTCCAATCGTAGCAAAACTTGGGGCTTTTGTAGTACTCATAGATAGTAATTTTTCGTGAAAATATTTTTTTACCCAGTCCATTATTTTCCGAGGGGGAGGGGGTTAAATTTTTGTGTTTTTCAGTGCAATGCTTATTTCAATAATTTTTTACTCTTAAACAAATAAACATACAAATTTGACAAAGTACATTTTGGAAAGGTTTTTTCATGCTCTTTCGATTGGAAATAAGCATTTTGAAAAAAAAAATTTTTTGACCCAAAAAAATCAAAATTAAAAATAAATTTCAATTTTTGGGGGAGAAAGGTACGATTTTTTTTTTTTTTTTTTTTTTTAAACGAAAGCTGAGGTTTTTTCCTAAAAGGACATATAAATGATAAAGTGGGACTAGAATGTTTAAATATTGAAAAAAAGAATTTTCTCCAAAACGGAGCTAAAAACCGGGTTTTGAGCGCTCCGGCGAGTAGAAAACTCTTTTTTTCAATGTTTAAACATTCTAGTCCCACTTTACCATTTATATGTCCTTTTAGGAAAAAACCTCAGCTTTCGTTTAAAAAAAAAAAAAAAAAAAAAAATCGTACCTTTCTCCCCCAAAAATTGAAATTTATTTTTAATTTTGATTTTTTTGGGTCAAAAAAATTTTTTTTTTCAAAATGCTTATTTCCAATCGAAAGAGCATGAAAAAACCTTTCCAAAATGTACTTTGTCAAATTTGTATGTTTATTTGTTTAAGAGTAAAAAATTATTGAAATAAACATTACACCAAAAGACCCCTTGATCACTTGACGTGGAATCGCTCAGATATATATAATATACAGAAAATGAAATGAATGAATTCAACGCGGAATAAATTTGAATTTAAAAAATCATGCTCAACATTACATGTCAATTATGTTTTAGGTTATGTTTTGTAATTACAATACGATACTTACCTCCACTATTTAAACAAGTTGTTCATTTCATGACCATTTAGCTTCCTCAATATATATTATTATATATAATTTTAAAAGTTAAATAATTATAATAGTTTATTAAATATAATTAATAAACCGGGTAAACTACCCTGAATAAATATTAATTATTTAATTTTTTATTATAGAATAATTATTTTAAAGTGTTATGATAAAATGTCAAAAAATACAAAATTTTAATTTTTTGTGAAAAATTATAATATTTATTAATTCCATAAATTTTCATGAAATATATACTTTATATACATGAATCGATTCGTTTTCATGCCAGGAATATAATGCTGAGAAAAATTAATAAAAATTTTAATAAATAAAGAAGTTATTTCAAAAAATAAAAAAATTAATTTTTTTCGAAAATTAAAAAATTGCTAAAAAATTTTTATTTTTAGATATTTTTGAAAATCCTTCTGTCTGATTCAAGATATTCGTGACCGTAATACACCTACAAAATTTTATCAAAATCCATCAAGATGTGTAAGAGAAAATTTGTCCACAAGAATCGGTGACATACACACACACACACATACACACACACACACACACACATACACACACACATACATACACACATACATCCGGACATTTGTTCCTCTCGACGAATTATATATACTACACTTGAAAATTTGTAAAAATAATTGATTTTAAAAAATTCGGAAATCGACATCACTATAAGGCTTCCTTTATGAGGAAGCAAAACAAGGAAATTTACAACATAATTGGATTGTGAAGTTTAGAAAAAATGATGTATTCTAACTTTAATTTAATTTATATAATATAATTAAAAAATTTGGTTAAAATTCGACCTTGTGTAATAGCAACTGAATGTTATGCACGCCAACTGTAAACTGTCATAACTCATAGCGTCTTGCAAGTCACTGCTCTGAGCTTGAAAAGACCGTCTAGGTAGACGGACTCAACGAGGTCTATTAAGCTGCTCCTTAGCCGATAGCAAGACAGGCTGGATTAGACGGGCTACACTATAACTGTCTAGTCTCTTTGTAGACACCAGACTTCCATAAAGTTTTTCCACACGAGAAAAAGAAATAAAGTATTGTATATCAAATATTGTAAACAACAATAAGTAGAGGAACAAAATTTTTAAAATTAGTTCCTGTTTTATGTAATTCAAGCACAAGTGCGAGTACAACTCGCACTTGTCCACATTTTTTTTATTGTTAGTTACAAAATGAAAGGGAGAAAACAATCACTCATTTATTCTTTAAAAATTTTACTCTTCTTTAAAATATTTAATGGCACTTGTTTTAACTTAAAAAAATGTAAAAAAAATTTGTTGTCGTCAGACTGTTACAATACACTAGTATACCAATTTTCAACTCATTAGGTCAAAAAATGTAAAAATTAGAAAAAAAATATTTTTTTCAAAAATTTTTTAGTTTTTCCTTGACAACGCTATGGCCATTATTACATAGCAAGTTCTCTATATTTTTCCTGTAGAGACAGGAGGGCTAAATACAGTAGTGGGGGTAGGACAAATATAGGGGGATTATGAAGGCGTGGTAAGATTGCGCCAAATATCGTATTTTGATTCTGCACTTCCACTCACACACGCGTATCATATATTAAATATATAGCGTAAGAGTGTGTGAGATGTGCAGAACCGAAATAAAATATTTGGCGCAATCTAACTACGACTTCATAACCCCACTAATACTGATTCACTGCTGTGAGTAAGAAAACAGCCGAGTTAGCCATCCTGTCTCTTGTCTTCTTGTATTCGCGTTAAAATATACCAGTTTACCAAATTTTAGCCCTCCATGTTGAATAGTTTAGAAGTTAAGGGGGCAATGGTAATTTTTTATGCATTTTTGGCCAAAAATCTTGTTATTTCCTTGACAATGCTATGGCCATCTTCAATCACATTCTCTATATTTTTCCTGTAATGTACATGTGAAAATACGTATCTGTACCAAATTTCAGCTCTCTAGGTCAAATAGTTTAGCCGCTAAGGGGGGGGGCACGAATTGGCTACGGACACAAGAGTCTCATCAATATGGTTCCGTCGGTAAACCGAAGGTGTACGGAACCCTAAAAAAGACTTATTTTTTAAATGTGCAATATCTACGTGGATAATTGTATGGGGCAGGAGGTTTGACAAATGTTCACAACTGTCTACAACAGGGGGGGTCAAAAATTGATGAAAAATTGTCCACGTGGTTTATGGGCGGACCCAAACAAATTATATTATTACCTCGATTTTTATACATGTATACATACATACGCATATTATTATAATATAATAACAAAATACTACAATTTAAACTATTTATTGTGATGTTTGGAAATATTTGGTCTTCAACAACACTCAGAGAAAAAGTTTATTTAACTTAACCAAACTGTTTAGTTAACCTATTTTATTTGTTACGATAAAACAATTTCGTTGATTTAAATGAAAATTTGGTTCATTCTAATAAATACGTAAAATTTATTTGGTTATCCAAAAGAATTTTTTTATTTTAAGGTGTTTGTTTCATTTAAAAAAATTAGTGTTTTGAATAGAGAATATTATTTAGATGAATACAATTTGTTTGACACAACAGACAAATTTGTTTGATTTAACCAAATTATTTTATTGGAGTCAAACAAAAATATTTGCTTGTCTCAAAAAGTACATGTGTGAATTTAAAAATGGCGGTCTCACTTTTCTACAGTCCGCGTTCCCGTCAAATTCATTAGTTAAATCGGTATATCGAAGAAACAAAAATATAAGTGTCGGTTAAATAATTGCAATGTGTTCATTGTAAGACTTAGTGCATATTTAATTTGTACTAGTGAGAAAAAAATATCCAATAAAAGTTTTTGTGAAGTTTTCAGTTGGTTGTTTCAAATAAACTTTTTTTAGAGTGCAAGTATCAAAATCATGTATAATATGTTTAATGTAATATTTTTAATATTTTTTATTATTAAGTAATTTTATGTACATGAAGAAACAATTACATAATATTTTATTTAATTGTTACTTATTTTCCTCTAATAATGTTTGAATTTCCTAATTTAATATTTTCTAGCATACATATTATTGGTTAATTTATGATTTATTGTATACATATAATTTTAAAATATCAATAACTATATAATAAATTATAAATCAACGAATAATATGTACTAGAAAATATTGAATTTGGAGATTCAAACATTATTACAGGAAAATAAATAACAAAATTAAGTAAACAAAAACATTTATTTAAATGAACCAAATACGTTAACTAAAACTATTTATTTGAATCAAACAAATCTTTTCTTTTAAAATAAACAAATTTTTTGGTTATATGAAATAAAAATGTTTGGTTAAGTGTAATAACCATTCTGTTAATACAAATAAACGTATTGGAAGAAATTTTTTGGTTGAATCAAACAAACGTTTGGTTGACTGTATAGCAATGCATTTATTTGGTTGATTCAACCAAAATTTGGTTGTTTCGAACGAATTTTTTTCTAAGTGATGAAAATTCAAAAAACACATTTTCCCATGTCTTTACTAAAAATTTGTCAAGAATATGATCGTTGGTTTTCGAATGACATAAACAAATGTTGTCAAAGATTTTTAGGTATTCCAACAAATTTCAAGGTGAAATTAAAAAGCTCCCATTACTCCACGCTCCCCTACACATTAAATAAGTGAAATTTTACTCATTTTAAGTGTATATGCACTTATTTTTTAGGTGGAAGAGTTTTATGAATGATTGTTTTTGTAAGTGATAACCAAACCACTTAATTGTTTAAATTTGTATGTAATTGTTAAATTGTTAAATTTCAAAAAGGATTGAATTTATGAAATTTTTGAAAATCTTAATCTTCTATGGAAGAATAATAATAATTATTAAATATTTATTTGAAAAGGAGTTATTCAATTTCGAATAAATTTACAACTGAAGAAATTCGTAAATAAATGTAATAGAACATTTTTTTAGTGTCTAATTTTAGAGTGCGAATCAAAATATTCTTTATGGTCATGAAAAAAGTCAAAATTTTTGTCTCGAAATAAGAAAAAAAGGAAATTAAATTTTAGAGTCAACCTTGAATAAGTTTTGTCCATAAAAATTGCAATCAAACAAAAATTGTAGGCAATTAAATAATAATATTATTTTTTATATTCCTACTTGCTTGAAGGGCCAAGAAACGTCCGTGTCATCGTAAGGCGACTCAGTTCCACCTTGTAGGACAATAAATGTTCCAGTCTTTGTCATTTTCTTTCCAAGACGTTCGACCAATCTTCTTCGATTATTTGAAAAAAGCTCCATTGGCACTTTTAGAGTGTGTTCACCCCTATGAAAAATGGGCTCCATTGCTTCTCTGAAAAATTATAAAATATGAAAACTACAATAATAATGTAAATGTAAAAATACTGAAAATTAAAAATCTTAAAACATTTAAACTATTTTAATTCAAAACCTAAATTTTTTTAATCTTGGGTGACATTTTATCTCTTTCTGTTAATTTTGCTTAATGATTGGTAAATTTTGTGTATAAAAGTCTATTTCTCTCTGTCTATCAGTAGAGAGAGAGGAACTTTATGCTAGAGCATATTAGCATAATTTTTTGAAATGTTGGTTAGTGTTAAGATTCGCATTAAAAAGTATTATTGAGTCATTTCATTATATTTCGACAAATGTCGTTGCCGACTAATTCCTAAAAATTATAATATAAGTTTACCTGCAAAATGACTTAATTTTGCGATATTTAAACATTCCTCATTTTTAGTAACAATTTTATAAACAATTTGAATTATTTGTGTTCAAACCCCGCCCCTCCATATTGCAATTTAATTCTTAGGAAGTGTATTCATTAGTCTCTTCTGGATTCTAATACTTTTAGAATACATATATACATTTAAGTATACAATCATCAGCAAAAACATGTGATGAGAATGTAATCCTTAAAGTCGTAGTAACTTTAAGAAAAAAAATGTTTTATGAAACATATCATTGGAAACAGGAGGAAGAACGCAAATAATGAACAACATTCGTAGACCAACACGAGCTATTAGCGCGCGAATATATAACAGATTAAAAGGAACTTTATGTTACCGACGGAACTTACTGTTTGACATATATTTATTTTAATTTATCAAGTTTCTGCTGGTAATGTTTTTAAAAAAATTAGATGATATTTAATTTTACGTTTGTAAAATACTTTTGTAATATTTAATAACTTCATTTCAATGTAATATTAATTTTATTGTAGAAAGCAAGCACATGCAAACACAAGCACTCACAGTTTTTTTCAATATAGAAAAACAAACAATTTAATTCATTGCTTAAGAAGTGCACACTACATGAAATATAGATACTTAATGAAATAAGTCAAAGGAAAGATAATTGTAGTATTTTCGAGAAAAATTTTCATTTCAGACGTATTTTCACCGGAAAAAGCTGGTAGATATACTTTCAAAATCTCTAAATATTCACATAAGACCTTGAAAACCCTCAAATAAAAAATTTTAGTTCGAATTGAAACAATTTTTGAAAAATTCTGCTATATTCGAACTGTCATTTTAAATTTCAAAAGAAATAACACCGAATTCGTAATCAGCGACCCAGAAAACCCTCGAGTTACAATTTTAAGCAAATTCAAAGGGTTTGTATTTGTAATCAGCTCCCCAAAAAAACCCCGAATAGAGAATTTTACACGGAGAAAAATAAATAGTAATAATTATACTATTTTCGATGAAAAATTACTACATGAAAGTAGTAATTTTGAAACTGCTCGAGAAATAGTAACTTTTGCTTCTTTTTCAAAGACTTTTTACTTTTTTGAAAAAGTATAATTTACTTCAAGGAATCTAAATTTTATTAAACGCCTAGTGATATTTAAAATTTCCAGAGCAATTAATACTCTGAGCGAAGCAATTATTACTATTTCGTAGAGATTTTTACTCGGAGAAGTACTCATTTTAATTATAAGATTATAATGTTAATGATTTTATTTATTTATGCATTTTTTAATTATTAATTTATAATAATAATAGTAATAATAATAATAATAAATAGTATTATTAATTTTAAATTACTCATTTTCATTATTATTTTTTATTATTATTTTTCAATTCGCAAGTTATATGCGAAGTTAATACAAATTCATACAAGTAACATGCCAAAATAGGCCTAATAATTGCATTACTCTCGGGTAATGAATAAGGAAGTGGTGCTTTGGTTTAAAGCAATTTGGAAATAATTCTTGAAATAGAGTTAGATATTCTTTTATCGTGTAATCTAAGAGGTCAACGCAACCAAATTGACAACACTTTGAACTCACACATAATTTTATGTGCTGCAAAAGAATTATAAGTCGCCAATGTTTCGAATCTTCCGGTACTAAATCACCAATCATCATTGATAAATTTCGAATTAAACACATCATTTCACTTGCTGACATTGAAAATATTCGATTTTTTAAATGAGTTTCTTTAAAATCAGATGACTTATTTCTTCTTGTAACCTAGAAATGTTGGATCACTCTGACGTCAGGCTACAGTTGCTGCGCATGACAGTAGTGACGTGATCACACACACACACACAGGTGTGTAATAGTAGTGGTACGGATTACTACTTTTACGAGCAAAAAGTTCGCTCTACAATAGTAAAAGTTGCTTCTTGCAGAAGCAATCTTTATTTTCCGTAGTATTAATTATTAGAATTTCTACGAGTAATATTCACAACATATCGAATGTAAAAAGTAATACAAAATTTATTAAAATTTACAATGACGATGTTAAAATTAAAATTCTTAAAGCAATTTTTGAAAGTGACTACTGTAATAATTACTATTAGTAATTTTAACTACCAGAAATAGTAATATTCACTTCATGCAAAGTACATTTTACAATGAATAGTAACTTTTAATATGAAAGTAGAATTATTACTATTCCATAGGAACTTTTACTAGCAACACAATACCATTTTTCTCCGTGTAGGTGAGTCCAATAAAGTTTTTCAAAACTCGTCCGCCATATTGGATCTGACCTTTAAAATTTTTGAAATCTATCATCAGAATTCATAATCAGTAACCCAAAAAAACCCATGAATATAATTTTAATTAAATCCAAAAAATTTTTACAAAACTGATCCGCCATATTGGATCCATCATTTTGAATTTTTGAAAACTGACATGATTGTAGGGGAGAGTGGGGCAAAATGGGGTAGGCGGGTCAAATGGGGTACCTCTGTTTCTCTATGATGGATACATTTAATTTTTTTATCCTCGATATACATTATTCATTTTGATAAGAAAATGTTATTAATTATGAGAGCAATATGAAAAAATTTTTTTTTTGAAAGCTATACAACATTAAAGTTTTGAGCGAAAAAAATATCGATTTTTTTCGAAATTAAAGTGCTTATAAAACTTTTTGGGATAATTTATTAAATTTGGCAAGTGTGGAATCGTTTTCAGCACTTATTCTAGAGTAATTTCCAATAGGATAAATTGTTAAATTGTTTATAACAATTTGTAAACATTACATTTTGTTGTACTATGCAGTGCGGGGCAAAATGGGGTACCTATGTGTTGGGCCATGCCGGGTGGTATTTAATATTCATTGAACTACTTAAAAACGTTATATTATGCATATTTAACATCTTTCCGCAGAAAAGTCAAATTTTTATTTCGGGGTATTATGCTATCGATGTTTCACTATCGATATATCGACATTTTTTATTATCGATGTTTTTCTATTAATTTCTAGTAAATATTGCTTGTTTTTTTTTCATAATAATAAAGAATCTTAGTTTTTGTTTGTATTTATAATTTCTTACAACAAGAATTTAACAAATTTTGAAAAAATATTCCTAGTTTTGTATGGTAATTCGATACCACCCCATTTTGCCCCACCCATGGGGCAAAATGGGGTTTTTGCACCTTCTCAGAAAATGGGATATAAGTTCTTCCAAAATTTTTTTTCTCCCCTATTATCATAATTTCTTCAAACCTAAGAGTACAAAGAAGAATTCTGATGATTAGTTCAATCGATTTATTCGTCTGGTTCTCTGTAAACAGCCAATTACAAAAAGGTACCCCATTTTGCCCCACTCTCCCCTAATCAGCGAACCAAATAATCCCCGAGTAACGAGTTTCAGTGTCTTGAAAAAATTGAAGCACTATGTTTCATATAGTTTTTTTTTATTATTTTTTTAGTTTTACCCGCTATATTGACGTCTGTCATTTTGAAAAAAATATGTCACTTTAGGGTTTTGTAGCTGTGGCTTCATGGACGTGATATTTAAAGATATTAAGAACATCTACCAGCTTTTTTCCGGTGAAAATACGTCTGAACTGAAAATTTTTCTCGAAAAATTGTGTTTTTTGGGAAAAAGGGTTTAAAACTTGTAAACATTTTGGTATAAACAAATTTTAACATCAGAATCAGAAAGAGGAGTAAATTTTACGTTAAAAATGGTGTGTGCCATTTTTTTAAAATGAATTTGTATGAAAAATGAGGTCCTCAAAGTCATCAGTGAAAAAATGATTAAAATTTATCATTTTTAATTTAAAAATTATTTTATTCACTTATTTATATTGAATGTAAGTTTCAATTTTTTAAGCTCAATGCATAATTAAGGCATACATTATCACTTTTAAGAGCATAATTATAGCATAATTTTCATTTTTGAAAGGGTCAGTCCATTTTATTTCACCCTAAGTCGTTGCGACCTATTTTTAGAAGATTATGATACTCAGGAATAATGATTTTTAATATTCGAACAACATAATTTTTGGGAATTATTTTTAGGAATTTAATCCATTTAATTTAGAATTTAAGTTTTTAAGTTGAGTTGCACGAAAAAAATGTTATTTTGCCAGCTCTGCAATTTACAAAAAAAATCACATAAATAATTTAAATAACATAAATATTTTTATTAATATTTGTGAGAAATAGCCTATTTAACTTATATTAATTGATTTTATTGTATAAAAGTCAAAAATATTATGTGAAATTGATTTTTAAAGACTCATGTCAAATGGATAAATTTATTGCACTATTAGCAGTCAGGTGCATACCGCTGTAAGTCTTTTTGTCCAAGACTCAAAGTTTAGCACTACTGCCTTTTTTGGTAATTTTTTTATGTGGTTGAAACTGATATATAACTTTAAAGATCTGCTTTCAAAGGATGAACAGAGGTGTGAACACCCAAAATATTTTCTTTCAGTTAAAAATTTCAAAATTGTATGTAGTTATCAGTAAAAATGACCTGAAGTCCTCACTGACCAGCTCATGTTTACAATAATAGTTTTCGGCGCCGCCTATGGAAAATGGTTTATGGCGGTATGCACCTGACTGCTAATAGCGCAATAAAGCAAAAAACTAAAAATGTATTTAAAATAATTACTTCAAATATTTTTTTTACAATTTTTTTAATAAATCGTAATTAGTATCGTATTCTCCGTAACATGTACTTTGTCTCATCTTTGTATCTACTGTTTTGTTTAAAAATCTTAAATAGTTATTATAATCATTGTCAACCACTTGGATATTATTGTTTACACCCATAGGTAGTCCAACTGTGAAATGCTGAGAAAAGGTCATATTACCCATACTCTATTTTTCCGTTCATTTTAAATTTCCTTCGAAGAAATAGAAAAAATATTTTCTCTATTTATCAGATTTTAATATTATTTAAAAAAATAAGAACATTTTTCATTTCTATAATAGAAATATAAAACACATTAAACGAACAGTTTTTTAAATTTAATAAAATCTTTTATACATTTTTCTTTTCATAATATAATAATATGAATAACTTGCTTTTATGTAAAAGAAAAAAAAATTACAGGAAAAATTGAAAAAAGGTTTTTCTTTACTGGCACTAGAAGTACATTTTTCTGGAGCAAATTGGCGAGGACAGGAAATGATCGATAACAAAGCAATTTATCAACGTAAGCGACCTACACTAAGCGGAATCTCGTAAAACGACATTATTCCCAGAATTCTTCTTTTTTCTCTTTTATTTTCAACTAGCTATCGTACCCGTCTTCGACGGGTTATAGTTTCTTGTACTATATTTAAAAAGCGTTTATTTAATTTGGAAAATATTACTATTTGAATTAGTAAATGACTGTTTTGTCTACTACTATTTGTAACTAATTCAAACTAAGAGAACAGTATTTGTCAAACTGCTGTACTCTAAACTTGTTAATAAACTACATATAATAAACATAAGTTAAATTTTTAAAATACCAACCAATATCAATAATAACTTTATAAAAAATTAAACAATATTCAACAAAAAAATTAATTAAAAATTTTGTCGAATTCATAAATATGATTTTGTCTTAAAAATTTGGAATTATTATTTATATTTCATTTTTATAGTGGAAATTAATTGTACTTAAATTAAAAAGATGCTACAAAAAAAGTCACATGAATTTGAGCAAAAAATTTTAAAAAACTTTTGTTCATCTTTATATTTTTCAATCTGATATGGCTAAGATTTTATGTTAGACTTGTTTGATGAATTTGAAAAAGCCGTGAACGAGTTAAAAGGTGCTGGGGCTACAATTACGGAGCAAGAAAAAATAAATTATATGATAAAATCTGTGCCATCATCATATAGTCACATAGGAGATTTAATGGATATATTACCGAAGGAGGAAAGAACTGTCGAGTATCTTTAAACCAAAATTAAAATGAAATCTATGGAAGAAAAAAATGATCATGCTAAAGATGATGAAGAGGAAACAAAAACTAATGCATTTAAGACTGAAACTAATACACATGCTAATTCTATAAATTGTCGAAATAAATCTAAAACGAACAATAATCAACTATGTTACGGATGTGGAAAACCAGGACATTTTTAAAAGGACTGCAGATCAAGTGGATCAAGGGTTTAGAAGATCTTATTATGAAGGTCAACAATGTACTCAAGAAAATCAAAACATTTCGCATGGAACTTAATACAGAGGTACTGAAAATAGAAACAAGTGTTAGTGATTCTATACACTCTCAGAAAATTAATTGGCTTTTGGATAATGGCTCTACGGATCACATTGTAAATAAGGATTCATATTTTGAATCATCAGTGGTTCTCGACCCACCTGTAGATGTCAAAGTTGCAGACGGTCGAATTCTTCAAGCTACAAGAATTGGTAATATAACCACTGTATTTAAAGTTCATCAAAACAAAACAAAGATAACGATTCACAATGTTTTCTTTGTAAAGGAAATGAAATCTAATTTGCTGAGTTATTCTAAAATTTTGATTAATAATAAAATTGTCTCTCAGGGAAATTTGTCAAAAATATTTAATGAAAATAATGAATTATTAGCAATTGGTCAAATTGAAAATAATCTGATTAAAATGACAAGTTATGTCATCATTGATGAAAATAAAAGCCATGCAAATTTTTCATCAGCGAATAAAAATAATCTTATTTCACAAAAAGAAAAATGGCATCGTATGCTTGGCCATGTAAATTTTAAATATTTAAATGTTTTATGCAAAGACGAACTTTTAGATGGAGCTCCGAAGGAACTAGAATCAGATTATCCCTTTAAGGACCAAACGGACGAAATATTAGTGTTGAATTCGAGGAGTTTTGTTTATATGAAAAGGATCCTTAAAAAAACTAATATATACCATACCTAATGTAAAATTTATCGCTCTTTCAGATTCCGTTGTCAAAATTTGTTTATAACAATTATGAAAAAAGTTATAACTATCTTTATATTCGTAATCAGCGACCCCAAAAACCACTGGGTAACAAGTTTCAAGCCAATTCAGGAAAATGTTTCATTATTCGTCCGCATATTGGATCTACCATTTGGAATTTTAGAAAACTAACTTTATATTCGTAATCAGCGACCCCAAAAACCCCCGAGTAACAAGTTTCAAGTGAATTCAGCAAAATTTTTGAAAAATTCGTTCGCCATATTGGATCCGCCATTTTGAATTTTTTAAAATTACAATTATATTTTCATCAAAAAAGATTAAAATAATCTATCTAGTGTCAAACACAAAAAATTATTTTCTCTGACTTACGTAACTAGAGCAACTTAAGTAATTAATGTAAGTTACGCCACCAGAGTAAAATTTCGTAACTATAGTAACTTACATAATTTAAGAAAAATACTATAATTACATAACCAGACTAAATAACGTAACTATAGTAAATTATGTAAATGGTCAAACCTACGTAAGTTTTTTTAATTGCATAAGGTGTTATAGTTACGTAAGTTATGCAACTTTGATCATTTGTATAAGTTACATAAGTTTCATAATTTACGTAACTTGCGTAAGTTATTCTAGTTACGTGACTTATGTAAGTTTGATCTTTTACGTAACATACGTAACATACTGTAATTATGTAAATTACTATAGCTACGTAATTTACTCTGGTCACGTAAGTTACATTAATTACTTACGTTGCTCTTGTTACATAAGTATGCGGAAACAATTTTTCTGTGATTGTCACTAAATTATTATGTTTTTAAATCTTTTGTTTCGAGTTGACATGAAACTAAATAGTTTCAAATACTTTTGTTTTTGGATTATTTAAGAACTAAAAAGAAAGTAATTTGCTATTTAATTTCGTTTCAGAAGCGGTTTCTGCTATAAATGAAATTATTAATTATTAGTTAATCAGTACAAATAGGTTAGAAACAACTAACTATTAACGTCAAAGTTTTTTTTACTACGGGGCATTTAAAAAAGTATTTCAATCCTGAAAACTAACAATTCAGGCAAGTCAAGGAAGTTTTACGGAACTATTCCTGAAAACTAACACTCGAGTCAAGTCAAGAAAGTTTTACCGAACTGTCCCTGAAACGTTAGTGACCATCAAGGAGGTATTCAAAAGAAACGTTAAAATTTGATTTAATTTTCATTAAACGTTCAGTTTCAAATTTGTTTTAACTTTTACAGTACTAGTTTGTAAGGAATAAAGATATGACATTAAATTTTGAATATTATTCCTGAAAAAATAATTTAAAAATTATTAAAAATTACAGTTATGCCACTATATCCCAACTTTACTGAAGAATTCGGTAAAATATAAGGAACAAATTTTCTCCGTGCATGAATAAAACGGAACTGCTGAGAGATATAATCGGTCTATTATGGATGTGGCTAGATGTTTATTAGACGAAGCGAACGTTGAAACGAAATATTGACTAGAAATTGTCATTACTGCTGCTTATTTGAAAAATATAGGTATCTTTGGCCAATACAAATGAAAAGAAAACACCTTATGAAATATTTTTTGGAGTGAAACCCTGTGTTAAAAATCTACGTTTATATGGCAGTCGTGTTTATGTTCGAGTTCCGGAAGTAAGAAGAAGATCTAAATGGGATAAAAAGGCTGAACTAGGAGTTCTTTTAGGATACACAGAGGTTGGTTACAAAATTTTGATAAATAACAGAGTTGTAGTTGCAAGACATGTGGACATCGTTGAGGAAAATGTAAAGTATATTAGATTTAATGGAAACGAAGAAAAAGAAAAGATTCAAGATAAAATAAATAAAACAATTAAAGAAAATCAAAGTTTAAGCGACGAATCTGAAAAGGAACCAGAACAAGATAAACTTGTGTTAAGAAGATCAACGAGGGAAAGAAGACGTCCAACATGGCAAGATGAACAATATGTTTACAATACCATTCATGTAAACTACTGCAATGGAAATGTACCTGAAACTTATGAAGAGGCTATTACATGTAGTGATTCAAGAAAATGGAAGGAAGCAATGGATCGCGAAATGAAGAGTTTACAGGTGAATAAAACATGGACTGTTGTTAAAAAACCGACGAATAAACAAGTCATCGACGTTAAATGGATTTTTAAAATAAAGGCTAATCAATTATACAAAGCACGAGTTGTAGCTAGAGGTTTTCAACAAGAGGAAGTGATTGGTAATACATATTCTCCTGTTGCCAAAATTCAGACTTTAAAGGTATTATTATCTGTATGTTGTAATAAAAATATGTACATCGATCAAATGGATGTTGAAACAGACTTTTTAAATGGCAAAGTAAACTATGAAATCTATGTCAGGCAACCACAAGGGTATGAAGATGATGTAAATAAAGTATGTAAATTAAATAAATCATTGTATGGTCTAAAAGAAAGTCCTCGTACCTGGTACGATTGTTTCGATGAGTTTTTAACTAGTCTTGGGTTTGATAAAAGTAAATTTTATTATTGTTTATATACAAGAAAAGGGGAAAATAATTCAGTTTACATTTTAATTTTCGTGGATAATGTGTTGATTTGTAGTGAAAGTAGATCTGAATTAATTGATGTTAAAAATAAATTGTCAAACAAATTTGTAATGAAAGATTTGAGCAAAGTTAAAAACTATGTGGGAATTGAAATCGATTATGATAAAACAAAAAATAGTATGACTCTAAATTTGAGATCTTTTATTGAAATCTTAACTGAAAAATGATATTAAAAATGCAAAATTGTTTAACACTCCGATGGAATTGAATCTCAAATTAATACCTGCAGAAAATGTAAATATTAATTTGAAGTACCGATAGGACCCCGCACAAAATACATTAAAAATCCCTTTCGGTCAAATTCTTTGAAACTTTGGTAAAATGAAGTTCAAGTGATTCTGAACAAAAGCTCTCTGGCTCATACCCCCCTTTCCGGGTTCGTTCGCCCGCTAGAAGCATTTGAAGGTGAAAGTAACAAACTGTATTTTGAGAGAATTTCATCTAATTGAAATGCATTTTTTTGGTGTCATTTTATAGATAAACG
Organism: Leptopilina myrica (nomen nudum); assembly: GCA_032872475.1. Taxonomy (NCBI): domain Eukaryota; kingdom Metazoa; phylum Arthropoda; class Insecta; order Hymenoptera; family Figitidae; genus Leptopilina; species Leptopilina myrica (nomen nudum). Next base: position 10,824,364 of record CM065462.1, on the reverse strand, counting down.
TTCTTGAGGTCTCTGATATTGCAGAGCAGTATTCGTAATATTGCCATGCAATGTTTGCTACATTACCATAAGTAACATTTGCAGTATTGAAGCAATATGTTTAACATTTGGTGTTTTATTTAAGTGTTTATGAAAAAGTAGTGACGCTAAGAGATAAGGAGTAGAAAAATTATTTCTGCAACTGGTTGCTTACAAATATTTATTAGTCGATTACATTTATTATTTCAATGGGGTTGGCATTCATGGCAGTATCTTGAATGCTTCGCAATAGTTTAAGCGATGGGTATTTTACATTATCTTCATGCCGAGCGTATCCTAGAAACCAAATGATGCAGGTAACACGAGTAGTACAGAGTAACACTCACGATTAAACCGGAAAGAGGGGGTATGAACCAGAGAGCTTTTGTTCAGAATCACTTGAACTTCATTTTACCAAAGTTTCAAACAATTTGACCGAAAGGGATTTTTTATGTATTTTGTGTGGGGTCCTTTAATTGGGGCTTTATTGTATTTTAGTTGCGGAAGGAGACCTGATATTGCGTTTAGTATCAATTATCTGAATAAATTTCAAAATTCGTATCAAATACTCGATAATTTGTTGAATCGTTTTTGCAGCTAACCAGGATCATTTTTCGTCCACGAAGATCCATTTTACTTGTGAATTGTTTCGGTATGTAAACATATGCCACGGAGCCAAAGATTCTGATGTGATTCATTGTTGGTTTCATTCCCACCCACATCTTGTAAGGTGTTCCGTTGCCACCTGAAGTGTCCGATTCAACACGTAGACCGCAGTGTTGACTGCTTCTGCCCACAGTGTTAAGCTGAGTCTCTAATAGGTGCCAATGTATGTGCAAGTGCCAGTGCCAATCTCCAATACATTTTAAATGCGTTTGGCATTGGCACTTGCGCATGCATATTGGCACCTATTGGAGACTCAGCTTTAGAGGCAGTGATTTTGCATGAAGCATGGTAAGCGCACTTTCGACAATGGTCCGGTTGTCCCTGTCGGCCTTACCATTTTGTTGAGGTGTGTAAGGGGCGGTGTTTTCTTTCTTTATTCCACAGGAATTGAGGTAGTCATCTCCGGGATTTGTTTCCACTCTTTCTTGTTTCTTGAAGGGTAGACGATGTGATTTTCTGAGTTGACACATTTCACAGTCGAAATCACTTGTGTTGCTTAATGACACGCCACGGTTGAGTCCTTTCGACACGAGTTCCCGAATTGCACGTTTGTCAATATGACCAAGTCTTTCGTGACATAGGCGTAGACTACACTCGGACACATTAGCTTCTTCTTTTCGTGATTACACGACACGAATGAGCGTTCTGTAAGTATCATTTTCTTTTCGAATACTGGAGGTGACTACCTCTTTGTTGTGCACGAAATTTACATGGTCCTCTTTGAATTAACCTTTCCTCGAGTTTAGATAGGATCTGACGTGTTGGGTCGACGCTGTCCCATGCGGTTCTAGGTTAATTTCGGCGCGGGATGGGTTAACTAGGTCCATAACTTGATAAAGCAGGAAGTGAAAATCACTTTCTGTTGGTTAATTAAGGAATATTTAACAAATAAATAATATTCTCTATTATTTATTTTTATTTAAAAATATTACATCTGCGGTCAAAAGACGACAAAGGATTGACAAAAAGAAAAGAAACGGTCCCTCAGATACACACACATTGTAATTGTACTACATTGATACTATTTACACAGCAACAGTACATTTAAGGTGCTTGTATACCTCCACGTTTCTGAATATATTCAGAAACGTCCACAAGTTTCTCTAATTTTGATTGGCTATGCTCATAGAGAATGTCCAAAAAATTGGAATTTGTAGAATTTCTCTATAGGAATAGTTAATCATAATTAGAGAAATTCTGAATATACTCAAAAACGTGGAGGTATATACAAGCGCATTTACTACTTCTTTGATATGTTTAGTACAATTTATTTTATAAGATATACATTTACTAAACGAATGTGATTTGTGAAAGCAAAAGTAAAACGTTCCGTGGCAAGTTATGTTTTTCTAACTATTAAAATAGTTGGCCGCCTCACTTTACGTTTTTTCAAATATTACAAAATGTGGTCCTTTGGGAAAAGGGTTGTAGAAATTTTTAAGTGCAACCTACGTCAAAATGTTCTATGGCGATGTTTTAAGCAATAAGACAAGCTTTTTAACGCGATATTGAAATTAAAAAAACATATTTAAATAACTGCCTCGCAAACCAAAATGTGCCGTCTTGGCTGCTTCGCCCCGTTCTCCTCTATATACACTTTAGCATATAAATATTTCTTTCTTTTCTTAATAGTTTTGTACGAGTTTAATCAAAGTACAATTACACTGCAAAATCAAGTGTCTCATTTTTAGACGTTTTGTCCCCATGTTTGAAACACATAGATGTTTTGTGTCCACATATTTGAAACAGATATGTGTCTCATTTTAAGATGTTTAAAGTGTCTTTTACATTTAGCAATGCATTTTGAGACACGTTATGTGATTTGAGTATTCGTCTCACGGTAAGAAAACGTTTTATGTGTCTTATACGCACTGAGTCACCTTAGATGTCTTAAAATGAGACAGGAGATGAAATTAAATGTCTCAATATAAAACAGATTTTGTATCTTAATGGTGTAAACGCTTAAAACAACTCATTTTGAGACACTTGTGAGATACCAGTTTTTGCAGTGCAATATCGACAAAAGAGACCTCAGTTAATTGAATTTTTTACGTTGCTTTTTTATAACTAAATCGCAAAAATTAAACATTGATCGATATTATTGTTTCTCAAAACAGTTTGGCATTGGAGACACATATTGATGTTGCTCCAAGTCTATTACAACTAATTTTGATTCTACATCAGAAACAATAACAACACAGTAAAAAGAAAGTCTTATTCTCAGCCATGAAAGGTACCTTAATTTAAGATGCAACATTTTTAGACAGCTTTTGTTTAATTTCAAATCTTATTTTTATGCTGAATTTAAAGAGCAAAAGCTTGCTAAATGTTAGCAAAAAATAAGCTGAATTTAAGGCAATCATGTTGAAAATCAGCAGTTCTATAATTAATTTAAAAATTAGAACTGTAAATTCAGATTTTTTATCCTTATTTTCACGCAAGCCGAGCTTAAATTAATACTGGCATTACTTTCAGGTCTTGTTTAATTTCAGACAGTATTTAAAATAAGATTTACTTTTTACTGTGAATATCGACATTCGAATGAGAAGTGACTACTTTCCATATGTGTTGTACTGTCATAGTATTTATGGAAAGTGGTTCCAGCATTAAATATTGAACCTTTAAACAGCAGGTGGCATTTGCTTCGATATAAATTTGAAGGATTAGTGCAATTCGATTACTTTTTAGTTTTACTACTAAGTCATTATTGGATTCACTGCGGCTATAATAAGCAGTTGTTAAAATCATGCCGTTATGTGAACAGCGTTCATAAGTTTCACAGTTCACTGGGATATCTTCTGATTGATAATATCCAAACAATTTGACATTGTCTATGCATTTTGCACTTGCTGTGTACGTTTTTCGGTTATGAAGGATACACAAACATCTCTAACAATTTGCGGAAGATGATCTATAGGTCTAAATTTGTATTTCAATCTTTGCAGCGATTTTTTAACCATTTGTTGGTCGGCACTCTTTGGTTCATTTGCTAAGGATTCTACCCTATTGAAAATACCCACATGGAATCCTACATGGGATCTTACGTGGGTTCTTATACAAAAACCTGTATAAAATCCCAGATCCCACATAAGAATCAACATGGGATCCCATGTTAAAGCACATGTATATTTGGGACACGATTTGGAGCAGGAATTCATGTGGGAATTTAAGTTTGTGTATCTACATAAAAATCTACATGGATTCCTATGTGAGAATACATAAAGGATTTCATATGAGTTTTCATGTTGCTTATATAAGATTTCACATAGGATTTCACAAAAGATTTGACATGTGATTACGTTAAGTATATCCATTGTAAGAATTTTCATAGGATTAAAAATTATTTAATTAAAAATTAAATAATAAATTGTATTATCATTTCAAAATAAGACAAAAAATTCTATAATTTGAAACACTTTTTCTGAGATATAAACTCTCAGTTATATAGTGTTCAAAAATCATGTTAACTGGGGGAGAAGTCGCTCTCGCCACCTGGCGGTGAAAGTGTATGAACTGTAGTATTCTGTATCATTAATCAAAAAAACCACGTCAGATTCTATGTAAGATCCCATGTGGAAAATTATATGGGAAATAATATACGATCTCACATGGGATTTCATATAATTTTCATTTCTATGTAAAATCCTACATAAGATCCCTTATGGTTTCATATGCGGGAAATAACATGGGAAATTCAATGGTATTTTACGTAGGATTTTACATAGGAATGAAAATTATATGAAATCCTAGGTGAGATCGTATATTATTTCCCATATAATTTTCCACATGGGATCTTACATAGAATCTCACGTGGTTTTTTTTATTAATGATACAGAATACTACAGTTCATACACTTTCACCGCCAGGTGGCGAGAGCGACTTCTCCCCCAGTTAACATGATTTTTGAACACTTTATAACTGAGAGTTTATATCTCAGAAATAGTGTTTCAAGTTATTGAATTTTTTTTCTTATTTTGAAATGATAATACAATTTATTATTTAATTTTTAATTAAATAATTTTTAATCCTATGAAAATTCTTACAATGGATATACTTAACGTAATCACATGTCAAATCTTTTGTGAAATCCTATGTGAAATCTTATATAAGCAACATGAAAACTCATATGAAATCCTTTATGTATTCTCACATAGGAATCCATGTAGATTTTTATGTAGATACAAACTCAAATTCCCACATGAATTCCTGCTTCAAATCGTGTCCCAAATATACATGTGCTTTAACATGGGATCCCATGTGGATTCTTATGTGGGATCTGGGATTTGATACAGGTTTTTGTATAAGAACCCACGTAAGATCCCATGTATGATTCCATGTGGGTATTTTCAATAGGGTAATATAATTCTTGTGGGGTACATAGTTAACATTGAAATATTTGTCATTAAAAAATTATGATATGAAAATATAATAAAAAGCCATAAATCCTCTGCATAAATCACTGTTGTTAAGATATTTTGGAAACATTAAATCAGTGGCCATTTAAAAAATATGTAATGTTCTTGTTTAGAAATTAAGACCCTCCACCCACCCCTATGTGACGCAATGTTGTATAAATTAGTGTTATTTTTTCTGCTGACCGTCACAAATTACTGGACCCTCCTCTTTCCCCCAAAAAGAGTTACGTAATTTTCGAAGGACCCCTCAAGGTAAATTAAATAACTTCCAATTCATTACCAAAAATTATTATTTAATAACATTATTGTTAATGCAGCTCAAAAATTAAATTTGAACTAAGAAAATAAAAACAATTCTACCATTTTAACCATCCAATTAATAGGCAAGAACAAATCATTTTCAGTAAAATAGGATAAAAAGTTCAAAATACAAAAAAACTTTAAAATTTGACTTCTTATAAAAAATTAATGTTACAGAGAAAATTTGTATATTTCTAAGCTATAATAATATGCAAATAAACAGTTTGAAATTTGAAAAAATGAAATTTTCAAAATTTTGAACGTGCTGTAATTTTTGTACTTTTCGACGAAAACAGCTGGCTAACAAACTTGATTTGTATTTTGACACTAACTTTGTGCACGCAATGTTGCAAGTTGACATAAGAAGTTTTTCAAAAGATATCGTAGGGAATTTTGTTCTCGAAAAATACTTTTTGAACATTCTTTATAATTTGTCATACTAAAAATTTATTTTTAAAATTTTTCATTTTAATTTTTGCACATTCAGTATAAAAGAATAATTGAATTGAAATGAGGTACATTCATGCATTGATTTATTCGATTCAATGCCTCGAGGAGGGTTCTCTGTTTTTTTGTTGTTAGCCAGCCTCCGAATATGGAAGACCTAGAAAAGTCGTGTTTTGCAATTCAGAGAGCTCATTTCGTGAATACGAGAATATGAATCGTGTCAGTCAAGAGCGTCAGACGTCCAATGACACGACTTAAATATAAACTGCATGTACGTATACGAGGACACTATAGCATTCCTATTTCATTGCGCGTTACGAGGAACGATTCTATTTAGGACCAGACTACCATAATTACTTTTCTTCAGAAAATTCACTATACACTTCATGATGATCTTTTCTTCCGTCTTTTAAAATGCAATCGTCCCACGCCATTCCAGGCGCAGGGAGAAAATGAATTTGTAAAAACAAATTTCATTTTAGCTTCTAGGAGAAAATTCGCATTGTCTTCAAATGAGAAAAGCTCGTAAAGAACAACGAAAGAAACAGGAAGTTTTCAAAATACTTATATACAAAGTTCGACAATAATTATTATTTATTGAACTTTATTTTGTTCACGTAAGAGTGTCGTAAGTTGAGTATATAAAATGATAAGAGTCGTGATGTCACTAAACAAAGTTTACAGGTGCATTTCTTTATCATTGAAATGTTACTTTTTTAAATATTGTACTGTTTAAACTCATTTTTTATATGATAATCGTATTTTTTAATGTCCAACATAAAACCCCAAAATTTAATAATACTTATCATTTTGCAAGAATTATCTAAAAGTTTATTTATTTAGTCATTAATTACTCAAGAAGTTTTGTACCAAGCATTTTGACTGAAATATAATAAAGATTTTATAACAAACTAGATGACAATTATGAATGGTATGGCAAGCCAACTGAAAGAAATAATAAAAAAGGACGGGCAAGTGAAAGACACATAATTGGAATTAGAAAAAGTTTAAATATAAAATGCTAATATGCTAAATATTAAATGCTAGGATTGAAGAAGATCAAGGAATATCAATGTGCGGAAAGGATGATTTTAATGTTGCACAATTTAGAAAATCTCAAGATAAGAAAGTAAGAAGAGAAAAAGATCTGCTGATAAAGTGGTGTGAATCAAAAGCAATATTAGTAATGAATGTGTCTTAGACCTGATAATGGTTAAAATGAATGAAGAACATCCGAATCCTACTTGATTTAAAGGGATGAAGGTTACGGCTCAAGAAGGTTCTGATCATCTGGTTTTAGTACATAAATTAAAATGGGAGGATAGAAGAAAAGAAGTATTAATGAAAACAAAAATTCAGAAAAGACTAAAGTGGAAAAATAATAAAAGAGAAAAATATTCAAAAAAGGAAAGAAAATGATAAAAAAATTGAATTGATGAGAAGCAGCGGCTTACTAGCTGTTAAAAATGCAATAGGATGGTGGAAAAATATGAATTGGTTCAGAAAAAGCAAAAAAGAAGTAAAAAATAACATCGGGAAAAAACAATGACTGGACCACTTTAAAAGATTTCTGGAAGGATACGAGGTTGATGCAGTCAGAGAAACCCAACGAAAAAATGAAAAAGATTTTAATGACATACAAGAGGAAGAAGAAACTGAAGAAGCGGAAAACGAAGTAAAGGAAAATGAAAGGAATTGGTTGGAAACGGAACAGGAAGAAATAACTGTTGAAGCGAAAAATGAATTGAATGCCCCACTAAGTGACGAGAAAATAGAAGAAGCATTGCGAAATCTAATATTAGGAAATTCAGCGGGAGAGGACGGTATTACTTCGGAATTTTTTAAAAATCTTCCCACCGAGGGACAACAGATAGATAGAGAGTAGCAAAGATTTACACAATTTTTAAAAAAGGAGACAAAAATGAAACAAGGAATTATAGAGGAATATATTTACTAGACGTAGACTACAAAATTTTGGCAGCGATAATGTTTCGCAGATTAAGCGAGTAACTAGAAGTAAATAATAAATTATCAGAGGCGCAGGGTGGCTTCAGTAAAAACAGAGGTATAATGGAACATGTGTTTTTTTAAATACAATAATAGGAAACAGATTAATATATGAAGAGAATAATCTTTATATAGCTTTCATAGACTATACAAAGACATTCGATAAAGTCGATAGAGAAATACTATTGTCAAAAATAGAAAAGATGGGCATAAATGACAAATTCTTAGAAATGACAGAAGAAACATAAAAGGCTTTGAAATCAAAATATATTAGTGGATAAAATGACTGAAAAATTTGAAACAAAGATGGATGTAAGATATCCACTTAGACCAATATTATTCAATATACATATACACTGAAAGAATTTTAGGCAGGCTGCTGGCTTTTCATGTCCGAAATTAGTGCCCCTTGCTCTGGGCTAGCAGCTCACCTTAAAAAAGCGAGCTTCTAATCCCGAAAGGTGAGCAGCTGCCCCTAAGGAGGGTTGGGTACTAATTCTCTCAAATTTTTTTTTCCCCAAAATTTTTTTCTCCCAAAAAACAAAAGATAACCATACTATTTGTCAGAGGTATGAATGTAATGAAAAATATAAATTTAGGTTACGCGTATTGCGAGTAGATGTCGCCAGAATAGTAAATTCAATTTTGAAAGTTACCACAAACGAAAAGTCTCTAGACGAAAATGTTGTTTTTGTATTTTCAGTCATTCTGAATGTTTAAAAATTTGATTTGCTTTCCGGAAGAGGTTTCTGAAAATCTTCCGGATATTAATTTTTTTACGCAAATCTTTCAGAAATTTTCTGGGAATTTTTTTTTAACGGAATTCACTTTGGAAAATTTCCAGAAATCTTTCCGAAATTAAATTTTTTACAGAAATCACTAAGAGAAACTTTCTGGAATTTTTTTTAAACAGAAATCACTTTGGAATCATTCCGTAAATTTTTTGGAAATTGATTTTTTTACGGAAATCATCTGGAATTATAAAATCAATAAAATTTTATTTTTTGCAGTATTGCAAGTGAAGTTAAAGTATGGAGGCACAAAAAATTTGTTTTTTTTTAGTATTATAGAGACTTAAAGTATTATTTTCCGTTTTACAGAGTTCTAACAAAGTATGGAAAGAGAATAAAAATATTTTTGGAATTATAACAGCCGATAATAAAAATTTCCAATATAAAATACACAAAAAATACTAATTCTTTGTATAATATCAGGAAAAAGTCAGAGATTTTTATTAAAAATATTAGGAAAAATTAAATTTTTAGATTTCATAAGAAAATTATAACGTCTTGGTTTTTTTTGTTTGCTTTATAAATTATGAATGTACTACAAATTCTAATAAAAAACTTCAACATTTTTTTCTATTTCTAATAAGAATTGATTTTTTAATATTATTTAAATATTTCAAAAGGGTTTAACGCAATTATCTTGATAAATTAACCAAATTTTTGACAAAAATTAAATTATTTTGAGGAATCTTAAAAAAATTCTTTGCAGAATTGAATTATTTTCATAAACAACAATGTTCATCACAAGAATTAAATTATTTTCAAAAGAAATAATATTCTTCGAAAAAATTAAATTATTTTCAAATATAATAATGAATATTTTATACAAAAATGTAATTATCTTTATAGATAGCAAAATAATTAATTCTTGTCAAAACTTCAATTAATTTAAAAATCGTTATAAAATTTATTACTATTATAAATTTCAATAAAATTTTAATTGCATTCCTTATAAATATTAATTATTTTCAAAAGTTGAAAATCAAATTTTCGTACAATTTTTTTAATTAAAGTTGATTTAAAAGTGAATTTTGGTAAACATTTTGAATAATAATTTAATATTAAAAGCATAATTGAGTGAATTTTTAGAAATAATCGAATTTATATGATAGAAGTAATTGCGAAGAAGTTAAAATAAATTTTAATTTGTATGGAAAAATAATAATGATTAATTAGTGGAAAGTGGGGCAAACCGGCCAGGTGTCAATATCACCGAAATAGCGAAATTGTCAATAGTGCTATTTAGCAATTTGAAACAACCATGTCTAGTAGGGTAAACCATACAGTAGTCCGCCACTTAAGAGTATATTTTTAATGAATGTTGTTTAAAAATTACAATTAAAATTTTTTGAAAATTTCTTTTAAGAGTAATTGTTCCTAATGCTCCTACAAAACTAGTATACCAATCATGTTTACAAAAAAAAATTTCTTATTCGTTAAAAAAATTCACAAAAAAAAGTTAGAATCCGACAGTAGTCGGCCACCTAAAAGCAATCTTTTTAATTAACGCTGTTTTAAAAGAGCAATTCATATTTTTTTTCGAATTCTTTTATGTGATGTTGTTCCTTACGATCACACAAAACTATTAAACCAATCATGATCATTAAAAAAAATTTTTTATTCGTAAAAAAAATTAGTAAATAAACAAGTAAAAATCCGACAGTAATCGGCCATCTAAACCGATAGTAATCGGCCACTTTTAAAAGCTTTCAAAAACCGTGAAAAAAAATTTTTTTTTCTATTACAAAAGTTTACATTTATTTACGATCACCTTAGAAATGATTAGTAACTTTAAACATATTTTTATCTCGTACAGTTTTATAGCTATTCAAACCTGAAAAGTGGCCGACTACTGTCTGGTTTACCCTATACCAGATTTTTTTTCACAATTGTACAATTTTTCATAAGTAAAGCATCTACTAATGATAAAAAATAAATTAATTGAACATTGTTTAAACAATTAATTATTGTAATTTTTTGTATTAACTAAACTTAGGGCTGTAAAATTAAGTCTAGAACCTCTAATTAAAAAAAAAATTTCCTTAAATAATTGTACCGTCGGCATTGGTGTGTTCCGATGCACAGTGGCGAAAAATATACTTTTTTCTACACTTTTACGAATTTTTTCTTAAAGAAATTCTGAGGTAATCGTGTAATATTTCCAAATATTAGGTGTTAGATTTTGAAGGTACACACCTCAGCAATATTTACCACCAAAAACTTTGGGGAATTTGCAAAGCGGTTTTTTTAAACAAATATTAATTTTTAAAATGAGCCTACGGGACAAAGCGGACAGTTTTCCTTCGAAGAAGTGGTACTTAAAATTTAAAATTCATAAAAATGCAGATTGTCAATGCAGCGATATGTGAATTTACAAATTTTTATATTATTAGGGGAGAGGGCCCCAAGATGGACACCTCTTCGATTGATGGCTCTAAAATCCAAACCGAATAAGATATGTTAAAATGTTTTATACTAAATGAAAGTACAATTTATTAGGTAACTTATGGTCACTGAAATAAAATTTTATTTTGAACTTAAACATTTTTTACAGCATTTTATCTAATTGTCAAAATTTTTGACCAAAAAAAAGTGGCCCCAAGATGGACACCTTCTTAAAAATCACTTTAAAGTGTGGTAAATTAAAGATAAACATCCTGTATTAATTTTTAAACTAATATTTAATCATTTTATTCTATTTACTAGGAATAACATTATTAAAAATCTTAATTTTATAACTTGAGAATAAAAAAATAACATATTTAACTTTAATTTGACAAGTTAAGAGTAACAAAATAATAAAATCTGCAATTCTAAGCAAAATCGTCCTAGTTAAAATTCGGACATTCGTAACGATATTAAACGAGTTTAATTTTATTTCTGGACGAAAGCATGAAAATAAATACATTGAAATGTGGTGTCCATCTTAGGGTCTCGAAAGTGTCCATCTTAGGGTAAATGACACTATTTTTTGAAACCCAGAAAAAAATTGTATACAAACAAAATATTAATAAAATCATTTTAGAACATTATTATATGATAAATAAATAATATTATAACGATAAATACCTATCTAAAATCAATAATTTAAATAACTTTATCGACTTGAGAAAAATCGGAAATAAAACTTTTTTTGACAAAAAATTCAGGTGATATGCGCAATAGAAAAAAAACTGGTTTTATTTTTCAAATATGCATAAAAATCTTCGTCTATACAAACAACAAAACTAAAAAAATTGAGAAGATGCTGTCACTTTAAACAATAATTTTATAGGAAAGGTCCATCTTGGGGCCCTGTCCATCTTGGGGCCCACTCCCCTATATTTATATTCTCACCCGTATTATGTATACACAGAATAAAACTCTCCAGCTTATTATAAGATGAGATACGCGCGCTGGGCGTTCAGCCGCCGACGACTTTTAATATTCGCCATTTGTTAAATAATTGTTTAATTGAAATGTATCTTTCGGGAAAAGAACTTGTTTAGACCTTAATAAACAACTTTTTCGCTGGAAGTTTTTTGCTGCTCAAAATTTGCTCAACTTCCCCCGCTTAGTGAAAATTTCAGTTTACGAATTTTGCAATATCTCACTAAAAAATTAATAACTTTTTTATTTATAATTAAATCATCATTTTTCTTTTTTAGTCACTTGTAGGATAAAATAACGCATACTTTACTTTTTGTTTCATTAAGGAATTCGTAAAATTGACTGAGTAATCGCGAGTTGAAGTGAAAAAAACAATAAAAATTTCGCTCTTTAAAAAAATATTCTTTCCTTACATTTTGAAAACGGTAATAGACACAATAAAAATTTAAACGAAAAAAAGATGCGCAATAAAATTTCCTATGAGGATATGTACATAAGATATTTAAATTCGAAAGTCGAATTTTGGATGTCCAGGGGACTTCGATTTCGGCCGAGAAAAATTTACGTGCTCTTCTACGATCCGGCGGCTCAATCTATGTATTATAATAAATTCTTAAAAATAATTGAAATTTTAAAAAAATTTTTATTTAAATTTTTGAAAATAATTCAATATTATTTTTGTAGAAAAATTATTTTGTTATTTATAAAGATAATTGAATTTTTATAATATATTCGTTATTATTTTTGAAAATAAATCAATTTTTTCGAAGAATTTTATTTCTTTTGAAAATAATTTAATTATTGTGATTAACATTGTTGTTTATGAAAATAATTGAATTCTGCAAAGAATTTTTTAAGATTTCTTAAAATAATTACATTTTTGTCAAAAATTTGGTCAATTTATCAAGATAATTGCGTTAAAATTTTTGAAATATTTGAATAATATTAAAAAATCAATTCTTGTTAAAAATAGAAAAAAAATTTTAAGTTTTTTATTAGAATTCGTAGTACAATTATAAATATTTATTGGAAATTTTTATTATCGGCTGTTATAATTCCAAAAATGTTTTTATTCTCATTCCATACTTTGTTAGAACTCTGCAAAATGGAAAATAATACTTTAGGTCTCTATAAAATTAAAAAAAACTAATTTTTTGTGCCTCCATACTTTAATTTTACTTGCAATACTGCAGAAAATAAAATTTTATTTATTTTATATTTCCCAAAAGACAATTATTTTTTTTCGCCATAATGGAAAACGAAAATCGCTTTCCTAAAAATTGAAGAAATAATTGAATAAAGATTTCCGTGAAAAAATCTATTTCTGGAAGATTTCGATATGATTTACGTAAAAAAACAATTTCCGGAAGATTTCCAGATGATTTTCGTAAAAAAATCAATGTCCGAAATATTTCCGGAAAGTTTCAAAAGTAATTTTCGCTAAAAAAAATTTTCTGGAAGATTTCCAGAAAGTTTTCGAAGTAATTTCGGTAAAAAATTTAATTTTCGAAAGATTTCCGGAAAGTTTCCAAAGTGAATTCCGTTAAAAAAAAATTCCCAGAAAATTTCAAAAGTTATTATTGCTAAAAAAAAAATTTTCGAATGATATCCGGTAAGTTTATGAAGTAATTTACATAAAAAATCGATTTCCGGATGATTTCGGAATAATTTCCGAAAGTTTTCCGTGAAAAACATCAATTTCTGGAAGATTTCCAGATGATTTCCGTAAAAAAATCAATTTCCAAAAAATTTACGGAATGATTCCAAAGTGATTTCTGTTTAAAAAAAATTCCAGAAAGTTTCTCTTAGTGATTTCTGTAAATAATTATTTCGGAAAGATTTCCGGAAAGTTTTTAAAGTGATTTCCGTTAAAAAAAATTTGTGGAATATCTCTGAAAGATTTGCGTAAAAAAAAAATTCGGAAGATTTCCGTTAAAAAAATTAATTTTCGAAAAATTTACGGAAAGTTTAAAAAGTGATTTCCATAAAAAGAATCAATTTTTTCGATTCTCTAAATTTGAATTAGTAAAAATGTTTACTAATTGGAATTAGTGACTGACTTTTTGCTTTTGAATTAGTAAATTTTACTAATAAATTAGTAGAAATTACTATTTATTAATGGAGTTTACTAATTCAAAAGCAAAAAGTCAGTCACCAATTTGAATTAGTAAACATTTTTACTAATTCAAGTATAGAGAGATTTTCGAATAATTTCCGGAAGATTTCCGTAAAAAAATTAATTTCCAAAAAAATTGCAAAAAGATTCAGTAATTTCAGTAAAAAAATATTAATTTTCAGGAAATTTTCAGATGATTTCCGTAAAAAAACAATTTCTGGAAGATTTCCAGATGATATCCGTAAAAAATCAATTTCTGAAAATTTTCCGGAAAGTTTCAAAAGTGATTTCCGCTAAATAAAAATTTTCTAGAAGATTTCTAGAAAGTTTCCGAAATGATTTCAAAGTGATTTCCGTTAAAAAAATTTCCAGAAACTTTCCAAAGTGATTTCTGTAAAAAATTTAATTTCGGAAAGATTTCCGAAATGTAAAAAAAAAATTTGCGTAAAAAAATTAATATCCGGAAACCTCTTCCGGAAAGCAAATCAAATTTGTAAACATTCAGAATGACTGAAAATACAAAAACAACATTTTCGCCTAGAGACTTTTCGTTTGTGGTAACTTTCCAAAATTAAATTTACTATTCTGGCGACATCTACTCGCAATACGCGTAACCTACATTTATATTTTTCATTACATTCATATCTCTGACAAATAGTATGGTTATCTTTTGTTTTTTGGGAGAAAAAAATTTTGGGGGAAAAAAAATTTGAGATAATTAGTACCCAACCCTAAGGAGTTGCTGCTTACCTTTTTAGATTCCGCCTTTTTGAGGTTAACTGCGAGCTTGAGGCAGCGAGCTCTAACGGCACTCATATAAAACCTGCTGCCTGCCCAAAATTCTTTCAGTGTACATTACCGTCGGGAATTATCGATACGGCTGCACGCGCACAGCCCAAAAATTCTGTGTGATGTTTAACTTACTTTATACAACTCAGGCGTATTATGGTCACTTTATCTACCTGTACAGGCGCGTACTAAGTTCCCCCTTATAACCCAACAGTCAATAAAGAAACCATTATAGCCCTAGGGAGATAAAGGGTATATTATTGACCAGCTGGGTTATATGGGAGAACTTAGCATGCATCGGTACAGGTAGCATAGAGTAACCATAATACGCCTTTGTTGTATAAAGCAAAGTATGGAACAAGGGAGGTAACCTCGTTTATGACCTCGCACAATATTGAGAAACTCGTCTTCGCTCGTGCTACGACTTGTTTTTCGATATTGTACTCGGTACATAAACTCGGACGACCTCCCTTGTTGCATAATGTACTATTAATTAAGTTACTGTTTAATTTTTAAATAAAGGACATTAAAGTATTTTCAAATTAATGAAAAGTAATACTTTACACAATAAATATATGAAATAGCACAATATGACAAAACTGTAAATGTTACCAACCCAACATTCCGAAAATATTTGTCCACAGGTAGTTGGTACTTTTTTAGCCGTGTGCGTGTAGCCGTACCGATAATTTCCGACGGTAGTGTATATTAACGATCTAGAAGAGAAGATGAGAAGAAAAAAATATGGTGGTACCAGCCATCAAAATGTTCGCTGCTTTTGGAGATAACAAAATTTTTAAATCGTTATATCTCCTACATAACTTCATAAAAGCTAAAAATTTTTTTTTGTAAAAATTCAGGAACAAACAAAAAATGTTAATACTGTTTCTATAAACATTTTTTACTTAACAAAGTTATCTAAATAATTTGTCTTAACTTAAGCGGCCAGATTAAATTCTATTGTTCAAAGAAGAAAATTAACTTGATTGTTTTATTTTTTTTATTGTTTATACTCCTGCCCTATTGGCCTTACGCACTTGACAAGAGTCCCCGAGAAACAAATTTTTGGATTAAGCATGACCATTCTATATGAGATTTCTATATAATAACCTAATTTGCGTCTACAGCCGGCTTTATTAGGAGTACTCGCATTCGCATGGACCACCTGTTAATTAGGTTTTATCGCCAGAGGAGAGGGAAACTGTAGAAAACCTCTCTTGAGTACAACCGGTTTTATCGACAGTCAAGTTCTAATGGTGTGTACCGGACAATTATCGACAGTGCACATCATTATACCTTGACGTCAAACCTCCCGCTTGATAAATCACGAAAGTAGTGAGAAAAACACCGGGCTATAGCGGTCACCCATCCAAGTACTAACCGCACTGAATGGTGCTTAACTTCGGTGATCGCAAGCCACACAGTCTCACCACTGTGATTTACCATCGGCCATTGTTTTATTTTTTTTTTGCAGAAGAAAATTTATGCAGCTAAGTGGGACGCTTTTTGGTCATTTTTTCATCTTAAATTTTTACAAAAAAAATTTTTTAGTTTTCATGAAGTTATATAGGAGATATAATGATTTCAAAATTTTGTTATCTCAAAAAGTAGCGAATATTTTAACTTTATTTTTGGTGAAAATATTTCTTTTTATATATACAAATTAAAATCCCAGAGTTTCATTAAAATCCATTTCCTGACTCCAAAACACTGTCGAAGTGGCGTGGAATCGCACAGATAATAAATAAAGTATGGGGAGAAACAAGACGAGCAGAAGTGACGGATATAAAACAAAGCCATTTCTTCATGGAAGCTGCAATACAAGCGAAGCGATATATGGAGTGGAGAAAATAAAGAAATTTCAAAGTAAATATGTGAAAGCGAGTTTAGGATTCTCAAAAACTACCCCAGACTACATTCGGAAGCTGGTAGAAGTAGTTTAGAGGTGGAAACCAGAAAGAGAGCTAAAGCATTTCTGGTAAAAATAGGTAAAATGGAAGAAAATAAATGGCCAAGAAAATGCACGAACGATTAAACGCTCATATTTGTTAAAAATTAAACTCTATACATAAATTTCAACTGTTTGAAGTCTATAATGATAGAAGTTTTAATATAGAAATAAGAAAGCAATGTATTCTAGAAATATAGTATTTATTTAGAACATAGTAATTAATAATTAAAAAACTGAAACAAGAACATTTAAAATTGACAATTTTTACAACCGAAATGGGTTCTTAGGTACCTTTCTTCGGGTCGCGTTCTATTGAATCCCCGTAAGACTTAATGTTACATGTTGAAAATAAAAAATGTTTATAACTTTTTTCATAGATACCTAGAGGTCTCAAAAATTTAACCACACACTTTATCTAGCTGTACATCACGTTTTATCAAACCTGTTCATTAATTAAATTATAGATAAACCCTCCTTAATACATAGTACTTTTTTAGTCTTTCAAGACGAACAAGTTAGGACAGTTCCGATTTAAAGTGCCATTTTATTGTCATACAGTGTATTCATCTAGGTAAGACTCCGTCAGAAAATATACGATTTGCATGGGGTTTTTGGATTAAGCTGTAATTTGGTGAAATTGTAATATTGAACACTAGAAACTAGTGTGCCAAAAAATTTTTCAAAATTTTGAAATTTGTTGAAGTTACGACATTTTGAATTTTTTTGTTATAATTTTTTTAAATCTTAATATTTCCGAAAGTTTTTGATAAAATTTAATAAAATTTGGAAGGCTTATACTTGAAATCATATTTATTCTGACTATCACATAAAAAAAATTTTCTTGCCTAATAAAAGTAAAAAAAAAATTTTTGAAACCTTTTTGCGCGATCGGGACCGATTTTTGAGTTTTCTTGTCAATTAATAAAATATTCCTTATAATTTCATCTTTAAAAAAAAAGAAATCAATGGAGACTCAAATAGTTTTCGAGATGTTGCAACTTTTGCGGAAGCGCGACCACGTTTCAGTGCCAGCGCTGTGTCAGTAACCGGGACGCCTCGTACAGTAGGATTTTTACACTTTACTGTTCAAAATAGTCCAGAGGCTACAAATTTTATCCGATTTTAATGTTCTTAGTCTTAAATGAAAGGAGATAAATTTTCTAAGAGTTTCCCTAAAACCGTTGTTTCAATTTTTAATTGTTTATATATTTTTTTTGTTACTCAAAGTTAACAATTTACAAGATGTTTGAAAAAATTGTGTTTATTTTTTATTTTTCATTCCTTATGATCAAAATCAATTTAAATTATCCTAACATGACCACCCAATAAATAATAATGCATAATTCAATTAATTTAAATGGTTGAAAAACAATTACTATTGTTTTGACCGATTAAAAAATCGGTCGGTGACGTAGATAGTACTGGAACACTCTTTTTGTCTCTCTGTTTTTTTTAATTGATTTTTTGCGCTATATTGACATTTTTTCTCTAGACAATTGACTAAAATTTACTTAATTCTTAATGTGGTGCTACCTAATATATAAATTTTTTCTTTTTATGCAGTGATTTCTTTGAAATTTTAAGTATAAACTTTTTACTTGTAGAAAGTGCAACAGTCAAGTATACATATAATGTCTAACACTAGTTCTGATTCTAATGTAGTGAGAGTTTGTGTGCGCTGTGGAAAAAATGTTGTTGATGCCCTTGTTGAGTGTAAAGGATGTAATCTCCTTTATCACTCCTCATGTGCTCTAAGAGCAGGTGTTCTTGAGAATGGTTTCATCTCTAAATGTTGCAGTCCGCCACGTGCTCGCTCACCTACATCTCTGGAGGTTCCTACTCAGAACTCTCAAAATCTAGCTGCAACAGTCGCATATGTTGAGCGAATAATTAATAATGCTCTAAGTGGCCTTAATCAACGATTGGATTTTATGTCAGTATCTATCTCTAAGTTTAAAAGTGATGTTGGAAACCTAACCTCAAACCTGAATGAAATTTGCACAGATTTGACATCATTACATGATGCGGTTGGCAACACTGTTGATAAAGTAGACAATCTCATGGAAAGAGTCGTTTCGATTGACGGTACCTTGTCAGACATAACATCTAAATAAACATAAATTTGTCTGCAAGAAATACAATTTTTTTAAGAAGGACCAGACTTATCTACTTGTTAATTAACATTGTTTTTCAAACATTTAAATTCATTGAATTATGCATTATTATTTATCGGGTGGTCATGCTAAAAATATAAACAATTAAAAATTGAAACAACGGTTTTAGGGAAACTCTTAGAAAATTTATCTCCTTTCATTTAAGACCAAGAACATCAAAATCGGATAAAATTTGTAGCCTCTGGACAATTTTGAACAGTAAAGTGTAAAAATCTTACTGTACGAGGCGTCCCGGTTACTGACACAGCGCTGGCACTGAAACGTGGTCGCGCTTCCGCAAAAGTTGCAATATCTTGAAAACTATTTAACTCTTCATCGATTTCTTTTTTTTAAATGAAAGAGGAAATTATAAGGAATATTTTATTGATTGACAAAAAAACTCAAAAATCGGTCCCGCTCGCGCACAAAGGTTTCAAAAAAAATTTGACTTTTTTGGGCAAAAAAAATTTTTTGGTTGTTTTTTATGTGATAGTCAGAAGAAACATGATTTCAAGTATGAGCCTTTAAAATTTCATTAAATTTCATCGAAAACTTTCGGAAATATTAAGATTTAAAAAAATTATAACAAAAAAATTAAAAATGTCGTAACTTCAACAAATTTCAAAACATTTTTGGCGAACTAGTTTCTAGCATCGAATACTACAATTTCACTAAATTACAGCTGAGTCCAAAGACCCCATGCAAATCGTAATTTTTCTGACAGAGTCTTACCAATCTAAAATTTTAACTAAAATTATAATTTTAAATAAACTATGACAATATTGCTTCAAACTAGTTTGAAGTAAAAGTTTCATATTAAGCCTACCACAGGGCTAACACTGAAACGTCCCATATATACTTGTCAGTTTAAGTGTTCACATGTAATTCGAAGTATAATATAGAAAAAATATATCTTACCGCATTTGGAAATTAATAAAAAACAATTCAAATTTAAAAAAATATAAGAAAACATAAGCTCAATCGGTAAAACAATTAAAATTATAAATATGTAGAAAATATATGTAAAAAATCTTTGTTTCATAAGGCAGAGGTTCCATAATTTTTTTTGCACAGATGACATATTCTTTTGAATTTATATATTTTTATACAAAACAATTTATTCAAAAAAGACTAGATATATCAGTAGTTTTTAGGTTGGAAAAACCAAACATGTGTTCTCACAAAACGAGACACACAATCTAAAAGATAAGGCTGCCATATGATATGAAGGTCGGTACACAGACAATATTATTGTTAAAAAAGAAATACGTAAAGGATATTAAATATAAAGGTTAGTACACAAAGTGCATTAACGCCTGTAAAAAAATATATAATTTTTTTTTAAATTTTTATGAAAAACTATTGAAAGTGTGGATAATGTCGAAATACATTATAGACAAATTGTCTGTGTCTGTTCTAAAATTTATGGAACATCTGTCTTTAACAATGTGAAACATTTCCAATAGATTCAGGTTATATGGATAGAACGCGGAGTCAAGAATGTTAACATTACTCTGGTCAAAATTAAAAGTGTTTTAGTTTAGTTGCGTGTTTACACAAGGCAGTGTATGTCTGTTTGTGAATTTCTGAATATTCGTGTTTGTAAATTCTCTTTCTTAATGGTCTTGTGGTTTTTCCCATATAAACACCCCTACAGGTATCACATAAAATCCTGTAATAACATTGTTCTTTTCAAACTTTGGGATTTTATCTTTTATTGATGGTATTAAGGTGTTTTGGATTTTATCTCTACTTAGGAATTAATTTGGGAATTTATTTCTATTTAAATTCCTAAGTAAAATCCCATATAAATCCTCACATAGGAAACCACATGGAATACTACGTGGTATTCCACAGGGTTCTTTAGTAATGTTAAAGATTACTGTCGCTCCTATACTTTCACCGCTATGTGGCGAAAGTGACTTCTCTCGCTGTTGAGACGATTCTGGAAATATATAAGAGCTGAGAACCTGTAGCACAGAGGACGTGTTTCAAATTATCGATCTTTTTACTTTTTTGATAATTTGTAACACTAATGGAGCTCTCACAGCTCTGCCTGCCTGCGCAGGCAGTAATTGGAGTAAGAGAGAAAATCAATTAGAGTGAAAGAGACAGTAAATTCTAATTTGTATGCTGTCTACTAGCTGTGAGAGCGCCTTCATACTATTAATTATTTAATTTTTTATTAAATAATTTTTAATCCTTTGGAAATTTCTTCATTGGATCTTTAATAACATACTCTGTGATATCTCATATTAAAACCTGTGTGAAATCTTGCATGATCTTGCACAATGTTTTTTTGAGAATTGCAGGGGTGTTTGTAAATTGACAATTAATGTTGGACGTAGTATGAAAGCAAACAATTTGAGATAAAGTGACGTCTAACATTGTAATTTTACAAAAAATTTGTAAAGTTACAACATCTAACGTGACTCGAAATATGCATTATGGAAAGAACACAATCCATGGGAACGCGAACAATCCAGCTAAGTATAAACTTGACAAGGTTTCTAAATACAAGCAACGTGAGAGATGAGGACACCCCCCACGTAGCTCTCGAGACAATTTTCAGGATTCCAATAGCCCGGGTGGCTCTGTCTGCTATCATCTTAATGTGTTCTTTCCATAAGAATTTTTTGTCCATCATAACAATTTCGAGCTGCACTCTGCGATGGTATCACCAACCCTAACAAAAAGGTCATCAAACAAAATCCTAGACCGAGAGAAAACACAAGTAGTTTTTTGAGGAGAGATGTCCATACCCATGGACTTCAGCCATGCAGTAAGGGTTTCATGGGCAGCAGAGACCTCAACGCAGACGCTCTCTTTATCTTCTGGTTTTAAAACATTAAAATGTCTATATAGCAAGAGATCGCCTGCATACATGACATGATTCTTGTCCTTTGGCAAATATGTCTCAAACTCCCTTAGATATAAATTAAAGAGGATAGGAGAGAGGACACCACCCTGTGGAACTCCAACTCCACATGTCCTCTCCCCAGAGCCATCGGAACTAAAGAAATCAATCTCCTCGCCGTAATGTGTGTGACAAAATTAATAATACACGGATGGAAACCCAAGTCGATCAAGATTTTATTCAACAGAACGGGTCTAACATTATTGAAGGCACCTTTAATGTACACCGAAACTGCTACAGTATGTAGTGATCTGGAGAAACCGCCAATAGTATTCATTACAAATGATGCCACACAATCCAAGGCCGATCTCTTCTTACGAAACCCAAATTGTTGAGCTGGTATCAGATTTCTTGTCTCAATCTCATGCTCTAGTCTATTCTTTATTCATTTTTCAAAGATCTTCGCCAGGACTGATGTTAAAGCTATTGGCCGAAAACCCTTTCTCCCTGGCTTTGGAAGAGCAATAATTCTAGTCCTCAACCAGGCTTCGGGGTATGCGGATTTCAACAACATGCGATTATAAAGTATTAGAAGAAATTCCTGAGTCATAGATGGCAGTCCCCTAATTATTTCTCCTGTAATGCCATCCAGACCAGGTGCTGATTTTAGTTTACAAGAAAGCAGAGCAGACTTAAACTCATTAGAAGTAAACGGTGGGAAGAGGTTAGTTTCTAGTGTTTGAGTCGTAGGTTGAAGAGGAATATGAACAGGAGGGGTGTTCTCTTGAATTAAATCATTTTGGAATTATAATAATTCAGCGAATTCCTGAAACCTTGTTGGAGTAGAAAAATTGGCAGCGAACAGATTCCTTTCCAGAACAAAAGTCTCCAAGGACGACCCTCTTAAGTTTGTCGATCTATCCCCCCCAACAAGTATGAAAAGCATTAAAATCACCGCAGAAGATGTGATTAGCTCGCACCGGAAGTGTATCAAAGATTTCATTCCAGGAAGCAGGAGGAATGTCTCCACCCGGAGGAGCATAAATGCAAGTTATTTATGTTGGGCCGAAGAGAGTGTGTAAGGAAATTGAGACCACATCCAGATGTTGATTTAAGGTGAAATAAGTAAAGGAATTAGTTATGAGAAACTAAATTTCCTTCCTAACCAATAAGGCCACACCACCCCCTCTATCATTCACTCTATCCTGTCTAATGGTGACAAAGTTAGGAATCTCGAATACAATACTTGAGGATAGCTATGTCTCCGTGATGGCAACTATATCAGGATTACAGGTCCATATGAGGGCTTCCAGATCTGCTCTTTTAGGAGTTAAGCTTCTAGCATTCCACAGTTTTTGGATTTGGAGTGAGGTCATCAGGGACCGAATTATTCAAAGGTAAGGTTAAATCATTATTTACTTCATTCTCCCCACGAAGTAGTATAAGGAGCTCCCACTTCCTTTATAAACATGTATATATCTTCCAATTCTCTTTCGGTTTTGTTGGGGTAGCGATACTAGCAAACCTATCGTGAAAATTTCGAAACATAGAAATTGTCGTCTGCTGCGCGTCTGTTTGTAAATTCATTTTTCTAGGTTATAATATCAAAAACCGTGGATTGTAATAAATAAGAAGTGTTTACATTTAAGTGTTTACAAAAAATATTGATTCCGTAAAACTTCCTTCACAAAAAAGGGTTTTTTTCACGGGGGAATCACTTATTCTTTATATTCCAACGATTTGAAGATAATGGATATGTAAGAAAAAAGTATCATTTCCTGAAGATTCCGCTAGTATCGCTAACCTAACAAAGCCGAAAGAGAATTGAAAAATGAATACATCATTTTTGCTTCTTCGTGAGGAAGCTTTGTAGTGGTTTAATTTACAAAATTTTTAAAAATCCTTTTGACAAATTTTCTTCTATATGGGACTATGTTATATAAGACCCTGAACAATTGTCCGGATGTATGTATGTGTGTGTGTGTGTGGATCCCGTTTTTTGTGAACACGATAACTCGAAGAGGTTTCAACGAATTCGGCTGAAAATTGCTAGGAATATTTATCATAAAAATATCTGGAAATGGATTGATGGACATTAAAAAATATATTAAAAAATTTTTTTTTTACTTTTTTCAAAAAAAAATTTTTTTCAAAAAATTTGTTTTTAATTGAATATTGAAGTTAATATACAATAAAATCTTCTTCTTTGCATCAAGACGAATCGATTGGTATATATAAAGTATAAATTGTATGAGAGTTTATAGAGGTAATGACAATTAAAGCAAAAAAATTACCTTTTTTATCAAAAATTTAGTTCTTTCATCAAAATTATATTCCAGTACAATAAGATTTTATTCATTTTTTTCAATAATATTATCCGTATATATTTTATTTAAATTTATAGAATTAAACATAATTAAAACCAAAAATTCGCACTTTTATTAGAAATTTATTTCCTTCTTAAAAATTATGTTGTTTTATAATAAAATGTTAATCTAGACTTAAAAACAAACTAAAAATCTTCATTTCATCAAGACGAATCGATTGATGTATAAAAAGAATATATTTTATTAGCATTAATAGAATTAAATAAAATGAAAAAATTCACTTTAAAGCAAATTTTTTGCTTATCGTATAGAGGAAGCAAAATGTTCATGTAATGAACATCTTAATTCACAACTTGTTTTAAATTGCCTATAGAGTGGGAGCTCCTTATACTATTTCCTGATTCTCCCAAACTTTTTCATAGCCCGGTTTTGGGATTCCCTGACGCAAAAGCAAAGATTCAGCTTGTTCATAGCTAATGTTATGGATAAGTCTGTATTTCATAATGGCATATGCATATTTATAAAAACTACAATCACGTGATGATGCTTGATGTGATTCTGAGCAGTTGGAGCAAACGGAAGTTTAATGATTAGGACATTTCTGTTTTATGTGTGATTCTGCACAGTGCTCGCATGTAGGATGCGTAGATCTGCATTGCGTTGCAAAGTGCCTGAATCTCTGACACTTGAAGCACCTTTTCGGAGGGGTAACTACAAGCGTGAGATTGAAAGTATCCCTAGATATTAGAATTGATTCTGGGAAGGTAACACCCTCAAAAACAAATTCCACAGCATCAGAAATGTCTCCCTTATTATTAGTCCTGCGTCTAATTGAGATAGTAATACCATAAATATCTTTAGTCAGTTTAGTACTTATGGAGAAGGGAGACAGCTTACGGTCAACATCATGTGCTTGAGTCTTTCTGCTGACCAATGACATTGGAATTAAGAGCTTATAACCCTTGTCACATATAGATACTGAGTTCAAAAGGTCATTGGCCAACTTCTAACTAGACGAGGTAACTCTGAGTTGGTTCAAACCATTAGAAGCTGTTACTCTAAGAGTTTAAGATAGAACCTCTTCCTAAGTTTAATCTACGTGGAGCATTAACTTTTCTAGGTGTGACCTGTGAATCCGGATTGGACGCCTTCTTCATAGGTAAAGGGGCCATTTCTATTTGAAAAAATTTTCCAGAGAGTAGACTGAAATTTACGACGGCTTCAGATGCCGAAAAAATTCTTTAAAAATAAAAAACAAAAAAAAAGAAAAGAAATATAAAAAAGCAGAAAAATATGCGAGTATATAAATAAGAACAAACAGAAATAAAAAGAAACTTAATGTAAATACTTAAATAAATATACAATTAGAGAGTCAAGCAAAAACAAGTTTCACAATAAATTACATTCAAATATCTAAATTAAAATTTTTACCTCTCTAATATATGTTACAATCATCAGTTGGATCACATGAGTCAGAATCGCACAAAACTAAGACTCTTATATAATGTAAAGTATAATAGATTATTATAATTACTGTATAGAATAAAATGTGTTTAAATTTAAATATGTGTTTATCTAAAAAAATTATAAAATACAATCTTCCTCTATGGGTGTAATTTTTATGTTGGATTAGATAATCAAATATAAAATAAAATAATTTAAAGGAGATTTAAAGGTATATAAGTTTTATTAAATCAAAAATTATTTCTACGTTATCAAAGACTGTCTTTATAAGTTACAAATTATATTTATTATTTTCTATTAGAGAACACAACAAGTTTGTCTCCGATAAAATTGGAATAATTTACCCAACAGGAAGTGAGAGGATGTGTTTATGAGGTGACTTTGGATTTGTTTTGATTTGTATAACAAGGATTGACAGTACCTTTGATCGATGCAGATTGCAAATTAATTTATCTGATTTAGTATTGTAGTTGAGAATGCAGTATAATCACAAAAAATTATTATTATTATGTAGGTAAAGCTGACAGTTATAACTATCACATAAAAATTCCACAAATATTATCACACAGTGAGGAATTTCCTCACAAAGTTACATTGATTACTTTACGGTACAGTGGTCTGAACGAGTCTCCACACGTCTTTTCAAAATTCTTTTAAACCGGAAGGACAGCACTAATGCATCTGAGTGTATACTAGTTCCTGTTAAACTCACAATGTATTTTTAGTAAACTGACTACTAAAGTGGGGAAAAAGTGGTCTCTAGACGAGATTTATAATTTAATATTTTTGCAATATTTAGTAGGCAAGTTATGAGAAACTCGCCTATGATATACGATAGAAAGTAGATATAGAAAAAGTAAATGCCAAAATTTTATTTTCTATATTCGAAAGAATGATATATTATTCGCGCCGCGTTTACAATTTAGTATACTGTAAAAAATGTCGGGTGAAATTTACGTTAACTGCCGATGTAATATTCAACTAAAAAGTAATTTCACCTCGACAGAGGGCGCAAATTTACTATTTTGCGTAAAATCACATCGACGCTCGGTGGCAATAAAAGGACCCTGGTGTATCGATGTAATATTACTCTAGGCTAGGATTAATTTTACGGAATGAAAACGTAAAGTTAAAAAATAGCTGTATTAAATTTCCGAGCGCATAAAGGAAATTTACCAAGTATTGGTAATTCTCTATCATGAATTTTAATTTTAAACTTTACTGATTAACCGTCAAAAGCAATAAGCTGAGAACGCCGCAATTATAATTGAGTTGAAGTGCAATATGCAATGATTTGGTGACAATAAATAGGCAGTGAGGGATAATTTCATCGTACAAAGGTTAGTTATATAAAATAATAAGTTTTCTATCATCTAATCATTCAAAAAGTATATATATATATATATATATATATATATATATATATATATATATATCAATAATCGATGTTGAGGCAAAATTTTTTTGTCAGATAATAATGTTATTGACATTTTTTTTCAATTTAAATGAAACTAATTTTTTTAAATAATAATACAATGTGTAAATTATTAATTATATAATAAACCTTATTTGAAATATAAAGAAAGTAAACTTTATGTGTAATTTTATTAATATTTATTTTCTCAATTTTAGAAAATGAATAAACTTAACCTATATTTTTGATTGTTCTAGAAGCAGATTACTGCGAGGAAGAGGAGTTATTGTTAATATTTTTATAAATATTAACATTACAATTACAATTAATGTTTTTAAATGTTTTAATAAATAATTTTTTGATATAATTTATAGGTGTAAAAAAATTCATTTTCTCCAATTTTATTCTTCTTTTACTCTATTACACTGGGTTTCGTTATACAGTTTCACGATTTAGAGGCTTCTTACTTTTCCATCTTATTGTCTACATTATTTCATGAGATTAAATTAATTAAGTATCAATTTTTATCAAAAATAGTCTGGAAAAGTAATAAAATTTTAAATCAAGTGAAACTAGGTAACATAACCCTAATTTTCGTTCAATTTTATTATTCTCATATTTAAAATATAACCTAGATTCGTCTAATATTTTTAATATGAATTTTACTTTTATTTAAATAAAATTAATACATGCAGTTGAAAATTACAATTGTGGTACAGAAAATTAATATGAATGCGATTAAATTTTATTTGTCAAAATGAATTTTACTTTCAAAAAATTAAAATTCATCTAGCAGCGTAATTTTCAGTTTTAGTTCGGAAATTTACCACGTGCGTCGAGGGTCCTTTTATTGCCATCGTGCGACGGTGTAAATTTCACCCGACATTTTTTACAGTGTAGTCAAACGATCAAAACTGCACGCACACAAACGAGCACCGCTCTTCGTGTAGTCACACATAACCACTCAATCTCATATACATGTGCTCAAGTCAAATGGCTGCTGTCATTCCACCTGATTCTCTTTTAATAATTTAATAATTCATTATACAGAGAAAAGTGGATATTAAGAATCTTAATGCATTAGATATTAAAAAGGATGCTAAAGCATATCATCTAGATGTTGTGGTTTAACATCTCAGATGTTAAAAAGTATAATTTGTAAATGGAGGTTATGTGTCAACAAGTCTTCCGTATTTTCCAATATCGATCTGTCGATATACTACTTAAATTTCAACTCTGCAAGATATATTTTACAATTTTATTTAAGAGGATTTTTCTAAATTTCTCTATGTTTATATAATTATTTTTAATAACGGAGAAAATTGTAATTGCCGCATTAATGTGAATTTTTTTAATAATAATAAATTGAAATGTTTCTTTTAAATACATATAAACAAAATTTATTCTGATTTCATAGTTTTTAACTTAAAATTATTTAATTTAATCTTTTTTTAAATATATTTCACAATATATGCAAGAAATAAACTTTTAAGTTAATAAAAAATATTTATTCTAAATGTTAGCTATAAATTTCTACAAAGAATAAAAATTTAATCAAAAGGATAAATAATTTTACGAAATAATAATGATAATTCTGTCCATTTCAAAAATTGACCTTATTAATTTTAAATATAATTGATTTTGTGAATTTTATTTAACAAACAAATATTATTTAATACAGCATTTAACAAATTTTCTCCCAAGTGTCAATACAATGTTTTGGATTAGTATATAAGAACAGTGACTTACTTTCTTGATATGAATTGTATATGCGTTCCGTCGATTAAAGTGTGCGTTACTTTATCAGTATGTTAGGCATTAGATTAGGTTGCGTTCAAATAAGTTATCAATCGTCATAGGTAAAATAGATTTCTACCTGACTTATTAGTATGAGATGGCGACAGTCTGCCCCTGTCACTGACATTCGACATTGTTTTTTAGTGAAATCATGAATTTTAAAATTTCATCAACTGACTAAGTCAAACACGCTAACCACTACGCTATTCGCTCGCATGCGGATCTGAGCATAATAATGTCGATATGTAATACCGCTACGAAGCAAACAATAAATAATACTTTTACAAATACTTTGGAATATTTTAGCATTTTATGAATATTATGTAAATAAATCTAGGGTTTTAAAAAATATTTTAAAATTTTTTATTTTTTTAATTATTCTATTATTATTATTATTATTATTATATTTATTTATTATTTTTATTATTCATTTTTTTATATTTATAAATAATTATCTGTATACTTTATTTATAAATATTTAAAAAATTTGATTATAACAAAAAAATTTAATTCTTTAATATAGTTGTTAATTAATAAATAAAAATATAATTAAAACCTATTTTTCAAATTCAATAATTTTTAAAATTGAATTTTATATTCTATTGTATTGTTAATTCTTTTTTTAATATTTAAACTTTAAACAATTCTCCTACAAAAATTTTTTACAACATAATAGATTAAAAATTTTTATTACTATAATTATTATTTTATTAATTTTTATTGAAACAATAAGACTATAGCTAAATTTTTGCATTGTAAAAAAATCTATTTCTGAAAATTCTGAATAATGTGTTAATTAAAAAAAAATTATTTTAGAAAACATTAAATTTTTTTAGAAAAACAATGACGATAGCCATATTATTAGCATATTATTATTAATTGAAATCTTAATAATAAGAACATAAATGATATTAGTCCGCAGTCGGTAGAATGTCTGTACCGCTCGGGTTGTCAGACGGACGAATGCCAGTACAACGCCGGTTGTTCGGCGGCATCAAATTTATATCGAGCTGGACGTACAGCCATTACAACACATAGTCACGTTCCAGTAGAATACCTGCACCGCTCCGGTTGCCAGGCGGACGAATGCCAGTACAACGCCGGTTGTTCGGCGGCATGAAATCTGTACCGAGCCGGACGCATAGCCATTATAACACAGTATAAATTTTGATCCGGCGGTCGGATCCGTCTTTGTACCGCGCCAGCAGACATTAACACCCGAATCGGTACAGACTGCCTGTACCGGCATTGACTCTCCAAATCAATCGGCGCGGATTCTTGACGGTTGGTTGATCCGGCATTCGTCCGACTTTTCCGCCTGGGTAACGACATTTTTTTAAATGTTAATAACTTTTCCAATTTTTGTCCAGACATTTTCTGATGTACAGAAGAAACATTCCACTTTAGAAGATCTTTCCAACCTCTATGTCAGAAAACGTGAAATTCGGCCTAGAACGGAAGTTATGGGCACAAGTCAAAAAGTGTCCCGACCGTAGTGACTCTCCCTAATTTTTGTATTAAGAAACCACTGGTCCGAATGTATTTGTGTAAACAATTTTTTACCTACTATTCCTGCTTAAAATTAATTTAATTAAAAAATTTAAAGAACTTAAAATTTTTAAAAATTTAAATAATTCAAATTTTTCTTATAATTTTAATACACTGAGGGAAATGAATATTTGTGGTAACCATTTTTTCCAGGATTATTTTTAGTTAGTAAACGTAACTGCTGTTAACTTATTGGTTGGTGTTACCATTTTTTATTAGTATACTCAACTATTTTATTATTTGCTTCAACTACTTTTTTTGTTGGTCTACCTAATTAATTAGTTACGTTACTAACTAAATGGCTGAAATTACTAATAACTGAATAGTAACAGTAACTAATTAAAATTAGAACACTGAAAAAAAAATTTATTTGATTTAAATAACCGATTATTTGATTATTATCAAATAAATATTTACTTAAATCAAATAATTTTTATTTGAATCAAATATTTCAGTACTTGAAGCAAATATTTTTTAATTGATTCAAATAAAAATTATTTGATTTAAGTAAATATTTATTTAATAATAGTCAAATAATCGGTTATTTGAATCAAATAATTTTTTTTTTCAGTGCAGCGACGTTATTACTAACCAAATAGTAGTCACAGCCATTTATTTCTCTCAGTGTACAATTTTAATCAAATTCCTCGAAAGAATTCAATTATTTAAAAAATATTTGATAAAATTCTTTATGAGAATTAAATTTCAATTATTTAATAAATTATTTATTTAAAAAAATAAAATTTTATAAAAACTGTTTATAACTAATTCAATCCTTTTGGGAAATTTTAAATTAAAATAGAAGATATTGAAAAACTGAATTTCGAAAAAATTTTAAATGTAATTGATTCGTATGTCGTATGAAGGAATTTTATTAAATTTTTTTGAATTGTTTCTAAGAATTTTATAGAAAATTTCAAGAATTTTGTTGCGCTATTAGTGTCACAAATTTTAATAAAAGTATCCAATAAGTAAAAAATAACACTTTTTTTAAAATATAAAAATGAGAAAATAAACTTATACAAATCTAAAATTATTTCTTTAATGATTGGTTTTTCGTCGAGACAAAAGAAGCGATAAATACTCTTTTTATATCCAGACTAATGAATGGAGGAAAATATTGTCGCAGAGAGAGAGAGATAGTGAGGGGGGTAAGGAGTATATGGCCTTTGAGATTTTAAAACTCGGCCAAACCTTTTGGCACTTGGCAATATTCGGATTGGGATCCTTTTCTGTGCTAGCCAGATGCGTCACACTCATATAATTTACGATGAGACGCAAAGCAAGAGACCTACTTTTTCAGGGCAACGACCACTATATACCTATATAGGTAAACATAACGAATACATACGTGTTTACTGGTTTAACATCAGCCATCTTGTCTTCCAACTGTCAGGATATAGATGCGCACACTCAACTATTACAATGCTGGATACAAGTCTTATATACAAAACTAAGAGACGAATTATTTAAATCCACTAAATTCGAGGACAGAAATCAATCTACTCTTGCTGACCTGGACGTGGTGATTTTATATTTATAAAAAATTATAAATACCACAATTATGACGCAATGGAATTATATATATATATATATATATATATATATATATATATATATATATATCTATCTAATGATGTACCTTACTCCTATCAACAACGTTCACTGAGGCAGATAATACCGAATGACCACACAATGTATAAGAGTCTATTTTTCCACTCCCTCGTAATTTCAAAAACTAAACAGAATTCCTTTTTCAAAAACAAATTATATTATTTTCAAATAAAATTAAAAAACTATTTTCCCCAAAATATAAAATTTTTATCACTCTTTAGAACAGACTTAATTACGAGTTGTGACAAATTTAAATTAGATACGTAATATTGAAATTTCAAATCCAGATGACAATATTGGCCGCACAATTGACTTTGGTGCAATGCAGCACAAATACATACACGCGGTGTTATCGGCATATCTCCTGGCGTTGATTTAATAACGTTTTCTATGTTATACTCGTCTGACTTAAATCGTAAATATGTACTTGCGTAATCTTTATCATTACTCTAACTAATTTCCACAAGACTGATAATATCAACTTTCCCTAAGTGTACTTTAATTTAAATACTACAACTTTCTCACAAGAATGTTTTTCCTTATCCAAAACTGGAAAAACGTATCACAAAAGATATTGTATTCAGTATGTTTATACACGGAAAAAATAAGTACATGAAAGATTACTTGACAGTACTTATGACTTTTGGATGGGACAATAATTCTGTAAATATTTCATAGACAGTCCTAGACTTTTTCATTGACTTATGTCAAATAATCACAAGCAGTGCTGGAATATTTAAAGTAATCAATTGAATATAAATAACAACTGCAATATTACAGTCACATTAAAATGTCCGCCTCATGGTAATATTACCCACCAATATTACAGTGACATTACATCAATATTATCAGATAATATCACTAATGTTACTGTAATATTACATGCCACATGGGATATATAAATTGTGATTAAAGTGGGTCGTGTTGTAAGCACAGAAAAAACCCCGACTCATTTTTGTTGCAACTCATTTGGAAGTCGGTCTCGAAATGAGTAATCTAAAACTTCAAGTGTCTCGAAATGAGTAATCGGCAACTTTAAGTGACTCAAAATGAGTAAAATGACAATGTTCTAGTTACTTTTTTTTGTGTTTCGCATGTTTTGTGTTACATGGTTGCCCATCCCTGAAAGTCAATTCACATGTGCGTCTAACCTACATTTTTTTTTTAATTTCTTATAAATGCAATAAAACGACTACAAGCATTAATGTTTTGACAAGTGCAACGTGTTTATTAATTATATACAATTATTTTAATTCATATTTTTATAAATTATTCTTAGCTTTTCAAATGAGATTATAATTTTATCGTAAACACAAAATGATACCCCTTTAGACTAATTTTGAGTCTTTTCCCTAGAAACTCAGAATGAGTCGAAGGGGTATCATTTTTGTGGCAGTTCAAAATGGGTCTCATATACGACTCTTTTTGAGTTCAGTTTTTTTCTGTGAGTCTATTCGCACTGTCGGATGTCAGAAAACTGTGTCAATTGTTCTCAGACAAGGCTGATATCAATGAAAACGATGTCTATCTTCCCCTCCTCTCTTGCTAAAAAATGTTTTTTTAAGATAATTACAAAACATTATCAGGTTTAACAGTGTTCTGACTAGGCTGTCTCATTGTCGCAGTATTATTCCAAATTTAGCATTTTCTTTGTAAATTATTATCATAAAAATTATCCTCATCATAGATTGTACATAAAACATAATTTCTAGTTAATTTTATAGAAACAATTAAATTAAACATTGATAGAAGAGTAGGACATTAAATAAATCCGTTTAAAATTTTATATAAAAACAATAAATTGTATAAAAGAAATCTTGACAAAACCAAGGGAATTCTCAAAGCATTACGGAAGTCATTATAATCATGAGCCTGGCAATCAAATGGTACACGGAGAAACTTTAGTTTGGAAAATTAAATATTATAATACTGAATTTTACAAAAAGCGAATAGCAAACGAGAATATAGAGATAAAAATGACATTATTTTCTACTTCTATAGTGCAAAATACATTTATCGATATCATTAAAAATTATTGTATACTATTAATATTTACAATAGTGAGTTGGAATGATTATTAAAATCTATATGATTTGTAAATTAGGAAAAAGAGGTATTCGCAAAAATAAAATATTTTTTGAAAGTTAAAAATTAAAAAATTGAATTCTGAAAATGACCAAAAATATGTTAGATAATAAGTATTTAATTTTTAGTTTAATTTGTTATTTAAATTATATTTTATTTACATCTAATTTTTATTTTTCATGTATAATTTTAACGTGAATGTAAATAAAATTTACTTATAAATAAAAATAGCATATTTAAACTTTATTGGATATATAATATATATTATTGGATAAATGTTGCTGATTTTTTATTTCAAACATTTGTAGAAATTCTCTCGCAAGAGGTAATAATTTGTGTCGTTTAGTATATTAAGAAATTTCTTTTTTTTCAAGAATGTATTGCGATGAATATGTGAATGTGTGTAGGGTAGAGTGAGGTATAAAAGCCAATGGTGTAAAAAAGCCTTTTGGCTTTTATTTTGAAACTATTGAACTATTTTACCAGCCGTTTGAAATATAATGTTACTTAAGTAAAACTCAACTTTTGATTCTAGTTTGGCTGTCGTATCGATAATATTATAGTTGTTATTGTAATTTGTATTTTTTAACTGCTTGTTTCGATTTGCTTCGATGACTGTGAATTGAAAGCAGGTAAATTTAACATAAAATACAATTTTTGAAGCTAAAAACTTTTCTAAATTATTTATTTGTTATACAGATAAAAGAAAAATATAATATTACAATTTGATAACAAAATATTTTGACAAAATCACCGAATGGCTTTTTCACCCCACCAAGTGGTGCAAAAAGGCCATATATGCAGAACTTTCGTAAAACTCTTAAAACCTTGTCCTTTCACGGAATACAAAAAAATGTTCTACAAAGATTTTGAAGCTTAATAGCTAAACTTTCAGTAACAATTTGAAATTTGAAAAAAGAAATTCAAATTTCGATTTTATAGTACCAAAAGTAAAAAAGTGGCTTTTTTACCCCACTCTACCCTATTATTAAAGTATAAGTATATTTATTTATTTGAATCAAACACAAATTATTTAAATCAAATAAATGGAATATTTCAAACTAATAAATAATTATTTGAATCAATTACGAAAATTATTTCATTCTATATTCAATACAAAAATTTTTTAAAAATATTAAGTATTTTTTTAATTCATTAATATATTATTATATTGTATGTATTATATTATATATGTTAACTGATTTTTTAACAGACTTTTAACATTATTTATAAACATATTCACACAATTTTTATTCACAACACAACACACAATTTTATTATTTTATATAACGCTTAAAACGAAGAATGAAAAATATTCGCTCGCACGTGGCATCGAACTCACGTCCCCCCGCCTATAACGCAGACCGCAAGCCTATAAACGCACCTCTTTAAGCCACACCGCCACTGAGACTTGGTGAGAACTCGGGCTAATCTACTATATCAAAGCCAGTGTCGTATATTCTGTATCCAAATAACACATTTATTTGTCGAAATATTTTTTATTTGTATTAAATAAATGAAATATTTAAGTGAAATATTTTCGTTTCAAATAATTATTTAACTGATTGAAATATTTTTTATTTGTCTTGATAAAATAGTGTATTTGCTTTGAATAATGAATTATTCGGATTAAATAATTAAGTTTATTAGAATCAATAAAATAAATTTATTGTGTCAAATAATTTTTATTTGCATCAAATATACGAAGTATTTGAATGAAATAAATAAAAAGAATAGTTTCAAGTAACTCATTATTAGTATTAAATAAATTCATTTATTCAATTCAAATACGATTTATTTGGTTCAAATAAGTGTGATTCAAATAATTTAAGTTATTTGAATCAAATACATATTTTTTTGATCCAACTAAAAAGTATTTGAATCAATTAAATATTTTTCAAATAATTTGAATTATTTGAATCAAATAAATTTTTTTTTCAGTGTAGTAGGGGGCGTAATCGGCGACCCCAAAAAACTCCTTTAGTAATAACTTTTAAGCGAATCCTTTACATTTTTAAAAATATGTCCACCATATTGGATCCGCCATTTTGAATTTTCAAAAACTGCCACTCGCCATTTAAATGTATTCCTTTTTATCTAACTTTTACGCTTATATAGCAGGTAATTCAAAAGCAAACCATTTTTGGAGAGAAGGTGGGTTTCTTTGACAAAGAATGCCTCATATATATACTAATATAGTATATATATACATTATTCATCAAATCAAATTTTCTCATTTTGGTCTCTTGACATTAACTTTTTCAAACATCTAGAACAATTTATATAAAATTTTTTTAAAGCACAGAAATGTTCATTAGAATTTCAGCTTTAAAATAAGCATTAAAAAATTAAAAAATGTTAATCCGTCATAGATTTATCATTAAAAATGTTAAACCGTGTTGCGACGGAACGGTACATTGAAATTCAACTCAACTCCTTGGATTTGATAAAATTTTGTAATAATTAGAATTTAGTTATTTTTAAGTTCTTCAATTTTTAACTTATCATCAATAATTATGACTCAACCAAATAATAATTAAAATAAATTATAATCCGTCTGTATAAATATATTCTAGCAATTTCTTATTCTAAGTGACAAAAATTTGACTAAATTATAATTCGAAATGAATTTTGTAATGAAAATTTTTATTTACGTAAATTTTTGTTTGAGCAAATTAACATTTTAACAGAAACTGTTTGGACAAATGAAATTCTGATAAATATAAATTCTGTTCAACAAAAAATCAACTAAAATATCTGCTATTATTAAAATTCTAATAAAAATGGTGATTAGATTGAAAGAAAAAAATTTTTATATAATTTAGAAAAAGATTTCCATTTTTAATATTTTGAAAAAATTTCAATAATAAATGACTTTTAGGAAATGAATAAAAAAAAAATTGTGTTTATCAATTTAAAAAAAAAGAAAATTTTCACAATTTTTTTTTATAGAGAAGCAAAATGTGGCATTCCACCTCAAGTGATCCAAATTTGAAATGTTTGGGATCAGGTTAAATATTTGCACAAACAGTAGAGTCCTATATTAGATACAATTAAAGATACGAAATATTATGAATTTATTTAAACAAATGTAAAAACTGGAGGGAGTCAAAGTTTAAATTCTTGGTCGTACATGAAATATTTGAAAAATTTGTAGCTTCCTTAAAACAAAACGAAAAAATGTTTTCTGTTTTGGGTTTTTTGATGTTTTTCAGCACTTTCTAATAGTGTAAACAAATTTTTAAAAAAAATGTGACCTTGAAAAATTAAATAAAAAAATTAAATTTCATTTTTTTATCAAATGGATATTTTTTATTTTTACTTTTTTCATTAAGATAAGGTTTTTTCCTAAAAAAATTTACAGGTCAAAACGTGGGATAAGAACTTTTAACTGGTCCACCGCCCCTGCGCGTTGTTGAACTGTATATTCTATATAACAATTGAAATAAATTATTTTATTCTTTATTAATTATCTGTTGGTTATATTGGATAAATTAGAAATGATTTAAATCATGTGCAGCAACGGAATAAGGAAAAAAACGTTCCTTTTCAAAAAATTGTGTTAATTTGTTAACTTTAATTAAAAAAATTATAAACAATTACAATATCGAAAATTGCCCTCGAGGAATGACTTAACAATTTATTACCTTTTCATTTAAAACAAAGAACACTCAAATCGGTTAAAAATTGTAAGCTGTAGACATTTTTAAACTGTATATTGTAAAAAAAATTCCACTGTGGGCCGGTGCACTACAAAAGTAAATGATTAATTTTACCAGTTAAAAATTCTTGTCCCACGTTTTAATTTATAAATTTTTTTAGGAAATGTTTTTTTTTAATTTGTTCACACCATTAGAAAGTGAATAAAAACAACTAAAAAATCCAAAATAAAAAACATCTTTTCGTTAAGTTTTAAAGAAACTACAAATTTTTCAAATATTTTCCATATTTTGAACCCGGATCATTTAATGTGGAATGCCACAAATACATTTGCTGTTTAAGCATATATTCTTCCTCCATCGAACTAAAATAATTGCCTCCTCAATTTAAATTTATTTGAAATTGAGAGGATTGGCTTCAATTGGAAATTACTACAGTAACTAAAAACGCTTGAATATATCAATTTAAAAAAACCACTTTTTATACTATAAGTTAATCTAATCAGACCTCAAAAAATCAAAATAGGAAAAATTAGATTTATATTTGTAAACATCAACAAAGTAAACCAAACTGTTTCACCGTGGCGCTGAGTCATCATTAACAAATGGAATATCATTACAGGTTGAGAATGTGAATTTCTAGGAAAAACTTTGCTGTTACATTCTTCGTGTTGGTGTGCGCAGGTTATACGACCAACTTTTTGCAAATATTGACGAGTAGAAAAAAACAGCTAAACGTGTAACAGGCTAAGTCGCTTCGGTGAAAAATGCTCACAAGTATTATTATTGTTTGTCGAACGAACGCCAATATACATTCGTGCGGTTGACACGAATCTAAACTCGCTTATAAAAAGGGGGAAAAATCAATTTAGAATTTAGCACGCGATCCTCCATTCACCAAAGACGTCACCGGAAAAAAGCTGATGAGTATCGATATACTAAAAAAAATCTTTTTCGCCAAAATAATTAAACATCGTCTCTTTTATATATGGATTAAATTTCTTCGTTTACTATAAAAATTACTTTACAAAATAGAAAAACGACTCGAGAATTCTTCAAATTAAAAATTTTCACAAAAATCAGTAATATACTTTATGCAAAATAAAAAAAATAAAATAAAACTCTGTAAAAACAGAGATAACGCATTAAAACAATGTTGATCTCATCATATATATCATAAAATATATTCGGCGCTGCGAAATCGGCATTTAACATGAAGAGAAAAAAACAAATATTTTTCGTAGGGAGTAAGCAACCGTACACTGAAAAAACCTAGTCTCAAAATGAGTATCGTACGCTACTCATTTTGAGTTGTAACATAAATGAGACTATTAGGTGGCGTCAAGTTCTATGGCATTTAACATAGTCTCATTTTAAGATGCAACAAAAATGAGACCGTGTTTTTTGTGTGTATGCTGATAACGTATTTACTGATAAATTGATAAATCGTCAGTGTATAAATACAAAAAAAGAGGCGATTTCAAGAGAAAACTGCAACTTTTTTTATCCTGCTTCTTTGACAAACATGAAAGGGTAGAAATAAATTCAATTTAAACTCAAAGTAAAAGTATACATATATACAGAGTACATAGAGAATTTGTTGAATTGTTAAAAGAAGTAATCAATACCAAACTCTTGAGCTGCATTTAAGATTCCTTTTGCTTTGATGGCTCTGAGAAGTAGCTTTTAGATATTCGCGAGAGAGAGAGAGAGAGAGAGAGAGAGAGAGAGAGAGTTTAAAAACCTGGGTTTTCGATGCTCGTTGCTTCGGGTTAAGTTTTAGGGGAAAAAGTTGTTATTGAAAATTATAGAGCTTATAAACATCTTTCAAATGACTGGTCGTAAGTGAAAAAAAGGTTCATTAGTTTAGTTGCAAATGAATTTAAACAATTAAAAATAGCACTTTTCAATTGTTTAATAACTTTGTTAATAATAATAAAATTTGTTTATAACTTACCAGAATGTTTTCCTTGCTTACCTGAATAAATCCCAAAAAAATTAACTTGATCGGTCAAATAGTTTACTCATAATTACATTTGTTAAATAAAAACATGTAATTTTTCAACGAAATTTCCCCACTTTTGAACCTGCGAATTTATCACATTTAACAAAAAATTCTTTTTGTACATAGAATAGAATAATTTCTATTGAATTTAAGGCAATGTTATGACAGTAAGAAATTTAAATAATTAATTATATATAAGCATGTAGCATGACATGCACATATATTATATATACAAATAATTTGAATTTCTTTTTGTCATAATATTACTTTAAATTCAATAGAATAATATGTACAAAGAGAATCTTTTGTTAATCACTGGATCGATTTTAATGAAATTTATACGTGTTTTATAAATTAATAAGAGGAATTTAAAAAAAAAATTCAAAAATTTTGCCCAAAATTCAAAATGGCGGACGACTTTTTGAAAAATTTATCGCATTTGCTTGAAACGAATGATACGCCACCTAGGATTTGAATTTTTTTCACTATGTCGTACCCGATTAAAAAAATTATCAAAAATATTTCTTAAAAGTACAAAATATTTATTTACATTAAAAAAATGATATATATAGTGGAGTGCTGTCAGGGTTGAACAGGTGTTAGGGTTGAGCCATCGCGTTTATTTTGTTTTATCACACTAGCGCCATCTGTTTTTGTACTTAAATTCTTGCTACTAATGCCAGTCAACTTTTCACATGAGTTTCAGTCAAGTATACGAACGTATACTTTTGTTTTTTGCGAGTCATTGTTATACGCTCAACAGAAACATTTTTGTGGTGTCAAAAAAAGAGAAGTAAATGTAGAAGAAATATACCAAAGACAAAGTAAATTTATTGAAATTGTTTATTAATATGTTATAAGAAAATGTGAAAAGAAATTTGGGGTTTTGTGTGACGCGTTTGTGTTCTGTGTGGCATGTCGCAAAACGACGCGTGAGTTAGCGTTGAGCCAGGCCGTGTCGTAAGGGTTGAGTCGCCTAAAATATTGTAATTACGAAGCGTACTTGCAACAGAAATTCATTTTTGGACTTAAGGAGGTGTCAAAAACTTTATTTCTAACGAAAAAAGAGGAAAAAATTTTTTTCAATTATCTTTTTTTATTGTTTTAATTTAAAATTTTTTGATTCCATTCTTAAGAAATAAAATATCTAATCTTATGCAAAAATGCACAATATGGGATTTTATTTTAATTTCATGGTTCCTTTCCTCATTTTCAAGAGTCATTCTATTATTTGAAGGACATTTTTAATCATTTACCTAAATATTTTATTGATTTTCTACAGTAGCTCAACCATTACACCCATGTTCAACCCTTACAACATTATTTTTTTTAAATTGCTTATAACTTTGAAACTTTTGGCCGAATTTTCTTGCAATGTACAGCAAAAACATTGCATTTGAGTTGATCTTTCCAACAATATGCGCGAAAACGTAAAATTCGCACTGCAGAGGAAGTTATGAAGTAAATTCAAAACTCTTTTTTTTATAAAGGGTTATCATTGGTACTTATTAATATATAAATTACAAGACCGACTACCCATTAGACGGGTAGTCCAGGCAAATGCGAGTACTTCTAATTTCAAGCCGTTCTGTAAGCGCAAAACTTAGTATTAAGAATTGTATATAAGAAAAATTTGTAAAGCAAGAAATTGTAAGAAACACTTGTATAGCCAAGTATGTAAGGCTGAAGACAGGTGTATAAACCAATAAAAAAAAATATATAAATTACACACTAAAAAAAAGTTTTACTTTCAGCCTCATTTTTAGGCTGAATTTAAGGTGTAAACGGAGTCAGACTTTTTTTCCTGTGTACAAGAAATTAAACTAACAGAATTATTTTATTAATATTTTAAATATAATAGGTTTTTTTTAATAGAATAAGTGAGCCAATACGCCCCGGAGGTGTTTGTTGAAAATGTTGTTATTATTTATCAATACCGTAAGTATTAAACAAAAAATGTCAATTGTTCTTTAAGAACAAGTGCTTAAAGCTTAACACTTGACATACAAAAATTTTTTACAAGTACTTTTGAAAAAGATATAACATAAAAACAAAGTCATCAAAAATTCACTTTCAAGCGTCAAAATTACTTTTCTACAACACATGCACGAAAAACTCGTGTTTTTTCCCTGTTAACATGGCAAGAAACAGACTTTTCTAGACTAGTAACTCGCAGCTGTCATTTCTGACAGACGAAACAGCTATCCAAATAAATAATTCCTCGTTCTTCAACACTTGTTGACACTCGTTTTTCTTGCATGTTTTGTAGAAAATAACATATGCACCACGGGTGGAATGTTTTTGTGCCTCGCACGATGTTTGCATGTTCTGCAAACATCGCACTTGGCGCAAAAACACGCAATTCCACCCTAGATGCATAATATACTATTTCTACCACATTTTTAACCCCTTGGCTGTCGACGAGATTTCCACTGTTTTGGCCAAAAGTGTGTTGTAAATTTTTTTATTTTTATTTTTATGAAACTTGGTATCCTAAGGTTTTAGGGATCGCTGATTACGAATCCAAGGTCAGTTTTTATAAATTCAAAATGGCGGATCCAATATGGCGGACAATTTTTTTAAACTGATCGGATTCGCTTGAAAATGGTTACTCGGGGGTTTTCGGGGTCGCTGAACACGAATCTGGCGTTAGTTTTTCAAAATTCAAAGTGGCGGATTAAATATGGCGGACAATTTTTCAAAACTAATCGGATTCGCTTGAAAATGGTTACTCGGAGGTTTTCGGGGTCGCTGAATACAAATCCGCGGTCCGTTTTTTAAAATTCGAAATGACGGTTCAAAATAACTAAAAATAGGCGGATTGGCTAGAAATAATGTAATTTAAATTTTAATTAAAATTGATACCTACTCAATTTATTGGGTATCAGCTTAATTTTTAATTTTGATAATGTAAATTGAGATTTTTAATCAGAAAGGCTAAAAACTGATAAGCAGTGAGTTCCAAGCAAATCCATACAATTTTGCTCCATGATTCTATCACATTGAAGTCGCCATTTTTAATTTTGAAAAACGGACCTCGGATTTGTAATCAGTAACCCCGAAAACACCCCGAGTAAAGATTTTCAGACAAATTGGATCAATTTTTCAAAATAATGTTTGCCATATTAGATCCGCTATTTTGAATTTTGAAAAACTAACGCCAGATTCGTGTTCAACGACCCCCAAAACACCCGCGTAACCATTTTCAAGCGAATCAGATCAATTTTAAAAAATTGTCCGCCTTATTGGATCCACCATTTTGAATTTTAAAAACCGACCTCGAATTCGTAATCAGCTAACCAGTAAACCCCCCAAGTAGAGATTTTCAGGCAAATCGGATCTATTTTTTAGAATGATGTCGGCCATATTAGATCCGCCATTTTGAATTTTGAAAATCTAACGCCGGATTCGTGTTCAGCGACCCCAAAAACCCCCGAGTAACCAGTTTCAGCGATTTTTAAGAAGTTTTAAACCACCTTTTTTAAGTTGCGCATAGATGCGTCAAGAGCACTTT
The DNA here is from genome assembly GCA_032872475.1 of Leptopilina myrica (nomen nudum). Lineage (NCBI taxonomy): Eukaryota > Metazoa > Arthropoda > Insecta > Hymenoptera > Figitidae > Leptopilina > Leptopilina myrica (nomen nudum). The sequence continues at coordinate 10,781,061 of CM065462.1, read as the reverse complement.
TGGTCAGTTTTAAATCCGCGCATATATGCGTCCGCGTCAGTCAAGGGGTTAACAATAATAAATGAACCGACGGAATAGCTCAGTTGGTTGGAGCTCCGGCTTTGCGGGTGGTGCGAGCGAGGTTCGCGCCCTCCGTCAGCCGGGGATTTTTTTCCGACAGGTGAGATATTCCGAGCGGAAGGTTTGACGTCTAGGTGCGACGGTATGCATTGTCGATTATTGTCCGATGCCTACCGCCGAAACTAGACTGTCGATAAACCGGTTGTACTCAGAAGAGGTTTTTCTACAGTTTTTCCCTCTTCTCTGGCGAGAAAACCCAATTACGGGTGGTCCAGGAAAATGCGAGTACTCCTATCTTCGAAAACCGCACTGTAGGCGCATTTGGTTAAAATAAATTTGCTAATATTTGTAGAATGGTTATGCTTAATCCATAAAAAGTATCAGCAGGGACTCTTGTCGAGTGCGTAAGGCCAATAGGGCAGGAGTATAAACGACAAAAAAAACAATAATAAATGAATAACAATGAGACTTGGTAAAAAATTACAGTATGTCAAGTACATTATTTTGATCAAAAACGGAAATTACTCTGACCCGTGAGAAAAATTGTTGGGTTCTAGTGTGGTGCCAGAAAGACACTCTATTATCTAACGGGGAACTGAAAAGATTGTCTGATCGTGGGCTAATTAGATCAGTGAATTTCGAACCACGCGTTGGTCCAGACTGAACGAGCTAATCAGGACTAATGAGCAGTGCTAATATCTAAAATTTTAGGTTCGATTTCAATATTTCAGTTTTTAATTTTAATAATAATAAATATTATCGTTATTCATATAATGTGTGTATATATTTATTGACAATAACTTATTATTATAATAATTATATTATTTTGAAATAAATAATATACTACACTAGCAGTAAACATCATTTAAAATAGTAATATTGAAAAATAATTTTAGTAAAAAAACAATTTGTGTTAATTGGTACATTTTTTAAATTCATTCATTAACAGACCTTTAACATTATTTATAAACATGTTTACAATTTTAATTTATAACCCAAAAATCTTGTTGAAAGTTTGGAAAATAATTAAATTTTAGAGAACGATTTTATTATTTATAAAGATAATTGAAATTATGATAAGAATTTAAAAAAAATTTTGAACATAATTGAATTTCTGCGTAGAATTTTGTTACTTTTGAAAACAATTAAATTTCTACAATAATAATCTGTAACTTCTCCAACACTCAATTGTTTATAGTGTTTTTAACTAAAATTCTTCTACAGATAAATTATTTTTTATAATTAATCAAATACAATATTATGTTAAAAAATTTATCTAATTTCAGGAGAATTTGAATTATTAAACATTTTTCAAAAATATAAGTTCTTTAAAATTTTTAAATAAATTCATTTAAAATTCAAACTTTATACAATTTCAAATTAAAGTTTGAAGTTATTTATGAAAATTGTAAACGTATAACACTAATAAAATTTAATTTCGTAATTTCTAAGTAAAATTGGTCATTAAATAATTTATAATGTATAGATTTAAATTTTATTCATATTTATAATAATTTATATAAACCTACAATATTTATTTTTGAACGATTCTTTAAATTGACTAAATTATTTTATTCAATTATGAAGTAACCATCCATTGCACATGTATAAAGTCAAAGATGACTAACAAATCGGGCACTAAAGTCTTGATTGTATACTTAAAAAATTTTGAATTCGACTGATGCCAATGAAGTCCCATATAGCATACAGTTAGACAGCCTAGATTAGACCATTCAGATATAACATACAATCTAGATCTATATATCCATCTATCTTTTGACAATCTAGATCAGACCGTCCAGATGCATCTAGTTAGGGCAATCACTGGACTCCAGACTGCCCCGAAATTTTTCTACACGGGGATTTACCACTTTTGAATAAATTGAAGTAATCCATTACGGTCCGGTCTCCCCTATGTACTTTCACTTGATACAAATGAAAAATAAAAGCATAAAATCATAGGTCAGATTTCTTTTATTTAATGTTTTGTAGAAACAAATGGAATTATATTCCGTTCATAGATAATCGATAAAGTGAAAATTGGCTGCGTAATTCTATTTGTTTATGACAAAAAACACACTCTTTTTAACGTCTATTGTTATGCACTTAGATGAAAAAATCAATTTTCCATTTAAATAGGATAAAAGTTTGACTCCTTAATTGTACTCTATAAAAAATCTAAATTCGCAGGTCCAAAAATGGGAAAATTCATTGAAAAATTACATGTTTTTATTTAACAAATGGAATTATGCGTAAACTATTTGTCCGATCAAGTTAATTTTTTTGGGATTTATTCAGGTAAGCAAGGAAAACATTCTGGTAAGTTATAAACAAATTTTATTATTATTAACAAAGTTATTAAACAATTGAAAAGTGCTATTTGTTTAAATTCAGTTGCAACTAAACTAATGAACCTTTTTTTCACTTACGACCAGTCATTTGAAAGCTATTTATAAGCTCTATAATTTTCAATAACAACTTTTTCCCCTAAAACTTAACCCGAAGCAACAAGCATCGGATAACCACACGGAAAAAACTGCATGGTTGTGTCAACCATATATATATAAATATTGAAAAATACGGGATATCCATTTTTAAGGTTACCACATCTATTTATTTATTTAACACATCCATTTCTATGGATGTGACAACTAAATAAATGGATGTAGTATCCATAGAAATGGATGTGGTAACCTTAAACTACCAGAAACCGTTAAGACTTTTCTGTTTGTATTTTTGTGCACTTTTTCATTCACCGACTGGCCTACACTTTCCCAACCCAAGTATTCTGTTCCCTCATAACACCATGTTTTGAGGTAAGGTTACGTCAGAGGATATCTGTAAAGTTGGAACCTTACCTCATAAGCCTGCAGTAAATATAAGATGATTTAAAAATTTCCGCCTTACAGTAAGGTTACACGTAAGACCCATAGTAAGGAAACAACTGTCAGTCAGAGTAACCCCCACAGCACCGAAATTTTCCTAAATATTTATTAAATATTTACTTGCAATATTCAGCATATTTAACTGAAAAGTTTAGTGAAAATTGTGTAAAGATTTATATGTCCCGATTAAATAAGTGTTTAGCGCGAAACTTTTCTGAATATTTCAATGAAATCTTCGCCTAATTATAATTATAATTAGGCGAAAATCTTCTGGAAATGTTCAGGAAATGTTCACACTAAACACTTATTTAATCGGGACATATAAATCTTTACACAATTTTTACTAAACATTGCAATTAGATATTCCGAATATTGCAAGTAAATATTTAATAAATTTTTAGGAAAGTTTCGGTGCTGTGGGGGAAGATTACGTCTAAAACATTTTTAAAAAAGTGTATAATGACTAATATTAATCAAAAAGGAATTATTTCTTATTATTCATACAAAAAATCAACTCGAATAAAATGATGACACACTTCACAAATTTTGACACAAAATTAAATTTTTGTGGCAACCCTGTTATTGCAAAGAATAAGATTGTATTATTCTCATATAAAAGCCGCGTCTTCTCAATAGGGTCAAGCTGCTTACAGACATCGACATTAAATATAGAATTAAAATATATAATATATATTCTTTAAAGTTTCTAAAGACTAAGAATATTCTTAAAGTGAAGTCTTAGGAGTCACTTTTAGCCCAGATTGTTCTACCCTCATAGTACCATGTTTTGAGGTAAGGTTAAATCAGAGGATATTTGTAAAGTTTGTAACGTTACCTCGTAAGCCTGCAGTAAATATGAGATGATTTAAAAATTTCGGCCTTACAGTAAGGTTACACGTAATACCCATAGTAAGGATACGACTGACTATTAATTACTGGATGAATTACTGGAAATCCAGTAGTGTCTTTGCTCTAAGCACAAATAAAATAAATTAGAAACAATTATTGTCACAATCAATCATTTTAATATAATATTATTTTTTATTAACACAAATAGTTACAGTTTAAGACTCAATATTTTACTCTTCTTCTTTTTACATCAACCGATTTTTTGGTTAATATTTTGCTTAATCCAGAAGCTTTCTTTATAATGTCCATTTGATTTTCTAAATTCTTTTTACAGGAACCAACTCACACAGCACCGAAGACTTATCCTGAAACTCGACAGGACGTAGTTCGTCGATGTTAGAAACATTGAGTCAGCAAAAATTAAAATCCAAATATTGACTTGCGATGTTTAGTCAATGTTCAGACAATATTTGTGTATACGTGTAAAATTATCAAACGAAATTTTTTATAACTATGCGATAATAGCATTCAATATTGATACAATGAGGCGCATGAATTCTTCCGAAAAGACAAATGATCAAATGGACATTTGATCGAACGGCAATTGATGGAATAATTTTTCCAAAATTCAATTTTTTTTAGTGTTTTAAGTAAAATTTATCCATAAATACATTATTTTTAATAATGAATGAAATGTATATTAAAAATATAACAGATTTTATAAGAATTTGATTTATTAAAGTTTTTCAAAAGCCTAAATTATCTTTAAAATTTCTAATAAAATTCCTTGAAAATTTAAATTTTATAAAATTCCAATATTCATCTATTTATGAAAATTGTAAACGCTACTCTTTTAAAGTTTTATTGATTTTAAACTCTATAATTAATAATAAATAAATCAATACTTTATCGGTGAAACTATGAGTTCTAGAAATTGAATATTTCTCCAGTACTTTTAATGACATTCCCGGACTTTTCCAGGTTTCCATCCAATTTTCTCAGTGTGAATTTAAGTTTTTTGCGTGACAACCCTCTTTGATTGAAGTACTCGTGAACGAAAAATGAAGTTACAGGTGTAAAAAACTGAAATTTATACTGAGAAAATTGGATATTAAAAATCTTAATGTTTGAACATGTCTTTTGCAATCTCTGTGGATATTAAATTTAAACATCTAAGATGTTTATGTATTTGACTGTCACAGATATTGACCGTTAATATTTAGATATTAAAGCTCAATATCCATTTTTCTCCGTGTATGTTCATTAGCAGGAGTTTTTTGTAAAGTTAACAAAGCATTGATAAATTTTGTAACTTTCGATTTTTAACAAAATTTATTTTTCTAACGTAAACGAAAAAATTGGCATAATTTTTGCATAAAATTTTGTTTTTTTTTAAATATTTAAAATATGTTTTGTGATTACATACGTGTAGGTACCCGTTTTTATTGTTAATAGGTAGTATTAGTAATTATTATTATATTATACTTATTTGAGTTAAAAGTATTAGGTATTGTCTTATTCAAATGCACTTTTGGAGAATAGAGAATACTTATTTTTTTTCTTAAATTAATTATAAAAGTTATTGAATTTAAAAAATAAATGTTTCATAACAAATTAAGATAATTCATTAATTGATATTTTAGTAAATCATCTGTTTTAATTTGCAAAATTTCATGTTAATGTTTTGGAAATACTTGAAAGAGGAATTTGAAATTTAAATTTTCCAGGGAAAGTATCTTTGTGGTAGTTTCATCACTTTTGTATATAAGGAAATTCAAATCAACATCATTTAAATGTGTTATGATATGTATAATGTATGTATAATGTTAAATAGTATGTTAAGTATATGTTACAATAAAATTTAATTTTAGGTTGAGTTGTAAACTTATAAGTTATATCTCAAATTGTATATATTGTATGTAGAATTACAAAAAAGTGTATCTTGAAATAGGTACAGTAAAAGAGCAAAAATATGTCTATTTCTCAAAATATTTTTTTTCAAAAGAATAATATTTAATATTTGACACTATAGAATTATGTTAAAAAATTGAATTTTAATTCATTTAAATCATATAATATAAGATTTATTTAAATCTATAGTGTAATAATCAATAGGACATGTTATTGAACCAACAGTATTTGTATTCGAACGATATTAATGTCCGCAGATTAGAAACTTCCCATGGAAACTTTCTGGCAACTTCCTGGAAACTTCCTGGAAGTTACCAGGAAGTTTCCAAAAATCCTCAAAGATATAATAAAATATATAATATATAAATTAGCCGTGTGAAGTCAAGTGACGATTTGGTTGAGCGCATAAAGCGCTATCCCAGCAGCACACTTTTGAGGCCTATTGTGGTTCGAGTCCCTTTTTTAAGTAATAATTTCACTAAAAAAAATTTATATAATTTTTGGAAACTTCCTGGTAACTTGCAGGAAGTTTCCATGGGAAGCTTCTAACCTGCGGACATTATTGTATTTCCTGGAAATTTCCAGGAAGTTACCAAGGGTAACTTCCAAAGGTTCCCACGGGAAACTTCCTGGAAGTTTCCTGAAAGTTTTTGTGCTATGTGGGGAACTTTAAAAAACATTGAACTCTTTCCAGAAATATTAAAATTATATTAAAAATAATTGAATTTTACAGAGAAATAATGATTTAAACCATAAGGAAACCATAGGGAAACCTAGGGAGGGATTCCCTCTACGGTTTCAATATTTTTTAAATAACTTTTTTTTTCCTCATTGCAACATAAAATCAGTTTCTATACCTTTCGACAATTTACTCCTCAACACATTTCTAAAAAAAACATTTAGTTTAAACATAATTAATATTTAATTATGAAGCTTCAAAGCTAGAAAAAACTAGAAAAAGTGAGGTTATGTTGAATAAAAAAATCAAGTTTTCAAAACATTTTTTGTTCCACTGTTGGTTAATGGCAAAATTATATCATAAATATAATTAAAATAAATTATTTTATGATTTTTTTGCTTATTTATTAATGGTACATTATTTTTACATGTAAAGTGTAATTCCTTCAGAGATGTGCATTCGTGTAATTAATTATTATTTTTGAGACCGAAAATTAATTTTATTCATTTTATAATTTAGAATAATTTACTACATATTTGCAAGTTTGTGTTAAAATTAAATTTTTGTTGATTCCTTTGTTTAAGTTGTTATGTCGCTTATTTTACAATGTGGTGAGGGATTCCCTCTAAACGTGTGTAAAGTCGTAATTTTTTCTAAGGTGTGTGACGGAGGGTTAAAAAATGGAAATTTTCCAGCTTTTTAAAATAACATTTATTTTTTACCACATTAATAATAATACGAAATAATTGATTTCGTTTGACGATTTTTAATAACATTTTTAAGAAGAAAGAAATGTATAAAAAAATTTGTAAATAATAGAATTCATATGAAATTGAGGAAAAGTTTTAAAAATAATTGAATTTTTGCAAAGAATTTTATTAAAAATTTTTAATTAATTAAATTTTTCTAAAAATTAAACCCTGATTCTTGGAGCACGGTAGATAAATTGTTCGAGAGTCTAGTAGCCAATAATGGTCTATATATTGCACAGATTTGGGGTTTGCGTTATCTGGACAGTATTGAAAAAATACACACAAAATATTATAAGTCTGTACTTAGCGTCCCTCAAAATACCTCAAACTATGCAATACGTCTAGAAACGGGTAATCCACATCTAGCGTTGTGTGTACTGAAGATGACCCTAAATTGGCTTGAGAGAATTCTGGAGATGGAAAATGATCGGTATCCGAGGATCTGTTTCGAAAAGTTAAAATTTCTTTCTCTTAGAAATCCAAACAAAATTAAATATAACTGGGCACTTCAGGTTAGGAATCTATTTATTGATATTGACGAGGAAGAAACCTGGAATAATTTGACTCTAAGCACTCTTCGGGAAAATAAGAAAGAAATTTTATTGAAATATAAACGTATTTTGTTTGAAAGAGACATTCAGAAGTTCCAGACTTCTTCATCTCTCAGACTATATCCTTGGTTACTATTATATAATGGTCCACAACCATATCTTCGCTCAAGGATTAGTCTCTATTTTATTAAGGTTGTAGCTCAGATTAGATTGTTAAATGAATTTAATTCAAGAATTATAATAAAAGGTAAATGTTATAAAATTTCACCCGACGAAAAATGTAAATGCGAGGAACAAAGGCCAGTTAGCGATCTTTATCATATGTTTGTTGAATGCAACTCTCTTCAGGAATTTAGAAAACAATATATTTCAAACTCCAGAGATACAAATATAGTTAGGGAGACATGGCTCAAACTAATTAATGTAAGCGATCCGTCGGCTATCAGAAGAATTGTCAACTTTATTACTGATGTTTTTAATCACATTTTTTAGGTTTTTCGAAGTACATGTTTCTTTTCTGTGTGAAATTTATATTTTAAATGTTCAACTATAATTTTAGGCTTATAATTGTATTGTAAATGTAGTGGAAAAATGAGAGAAGTTGTGTATTTAAATTGGACAATAGGTTGAACTTCTTTGTATGGATTTGTAAAATCCCAAACAAATAAATAAATGAAATAATTCTTCCAAAATTCAATTTTTTTAGTTTTTTAAGTAATAATAAATATAAATAAATAATAATATAATTATATATAATATAAATATATCCATAAATAAATTATTTTTAATAATGAATGATATGTATATATTAAAAAATACAAGGGGCAAACAACTAAGGAATTTGGTGTACACCTACTACAATAATAATTCAGTAATTCAAGGTAATTCATGGTAATTCACATTGGTAATTCAATACAAGTGTACACCATAATTCACGAGTTGTTCACCCCTAGAAATATATATAACAAGTTTTATAAGAATTTGATTAATTTAAGTTTTTCATAAACCTAAATTATCTTTAAAATTTCGAATGAGAATAACCATTAAAAATTTAAATTTTATAAAATTCCAATTAAATTAAAAACGTAAATTATACAAAATTCAATTTTTATTTGAATTTTTTAAATAAAAAATTATTTCAAAACAATTTTGACAAAAAACTGCATTTTTAACCCCTTGACAGTCCATAGCCCATATGTGGCCACAAAAAGTCGTGCCACCTTTACGTCTGTGGCCATATATGTCCACCTCAAAAATAAAATACTAAACATAATTCGATTTGAATGACCAAGTGCATACTAAGGTTTTTGGGGTCGCTGAATCCGAATTTCAAATCAGATTTTCAAAATGTTGGATCTAAAATGGCGACTATGAAGATTTAAAAATCTATCAAATACGCTTGAAGCTCGTTACTTGGGGGGTTTTCGGGGTCGCTGATTACGAATATGATGTCAGATTTGCAAACTTAAAATAGTGAATACAATATGGTGGATAATTTCAAGATTCATGCAATTTGATCGAATTTTAGGTCCGCCATTTTGGATTTCAAAATCTGACATCAGATTCGTAATCAGCGACCTCGAAAACCCCCGAGTAACAAGTTTTAAACAAATCCGTTGGATTTTTTATTTTCTCGACCGCCATATTGGATCCGCCATTTTGAATTTTGAAAATCTGACATTAGATTCGTAATCAGAGACCCCGAAAACCTCCGAGTAACAAGTTTCAAGCAAATCTGATAAAATTTAAAATTTTCGAATTCGCCATTTTGGGTCCGCCACTTTTGATCCGCTATTTAAAATTTTGAAAAACTGACTTCAAATTCGAATTTTGCGACTCCAAAAACCTTAATTACAATGAAATCACATATTTTAGAAACTTTTTTTTCTTGGACCGTTTTTGGACCATAAGCGATTTTTAGCTGGACTGCGAAGGGGTTAAATAGATATTTTTATAAAAAAATTTTTACATCAAATTATGACCCGTGTAGAAAAATTGTTGGGTTGTAGTGTGATGCTAGAAAGACAGTCTATTCTCTAACGGGGCACTGAAAAGACTGTCGGATCATGGGAAAATGAGCTAATGAGCAGTGCTAATATTTAAAATTTTAGATTCAATTTTAATATTTCAGTTTTTTTTTAATTATAATAAATATTATTGTTATTCATATATATGTGTGTATATATTTAATCACAATAACTTATTATTTTAATAATTATATTATTTTGAAATAAATAATATACTACAGTGTTATCTATTCTATTACTTTTATAAAGCCAACGTGAAAACTATGACTAAAATTATTACACATAATAGTCCTGAATTATTTTAATTATTAGAAATGAATATTTAAATAAATAATTCTTACTACAACTATAATCATTTAACAATTTTTTAAAGTATAAAATTCTTAAGTATAATTATATACTTTTCAAAGAATTCGATTAAAATTGTATTAAAAATAATGAGAATTTTATTATTTATAAAAATAATTGATTTATTGAGAAGAAACTTATAAAAAATTGTATTGAAAAACTTATTGAATTTTTATGAAAGGTTTTTTATTAATGAAAGTAATTAAAATTTTGCTTACATTTTATTAAAATTTTTGTTTAATAATTGAATTTTTTTAAAAAAATTTATTAAAATAGTAGATATTGAAAATCATTGAATTAAAGAACATTTTAGAAAATAATTGGAATTTTGCCAAGAATCTTGTTGAAAGTTTAGAAAATAATTGAATTTCAGAGAATGATTTTATTATTTATAAAGATAATTGAAATTTTGATGAGAATTTAAAAAAAAATGTTGAACATAATTGAATTTCTGAGTAGAAGTTTGTTACTTTTGAAAATAATTAAATTTCTACAATAATCTGTAACTTCTCCAACACTCAATTGTCTATAGTATTTTTAACTAAAATTCTTCTACAGATACAATATATGTTAAAAAATTTATCTAATTTCAGGCGAATTTGAATTATTAGACATTTTTCAAAAATCTAAGTTCTTTAAAATTTTTAATTAAATTCATTCAAAATTCAAACTATATATATACAATTTTAAATTAAAGTTTGAAGTTATTTATGAAAATTGTAAACGTAACACTAATAAAATTCAATTTTGTAATTTCTAAGTAAAATTGGTCATTAAATAATTTATAATGTATAGATTTAAATTTTATTCATATTTATAATAATTTATATAAACCTACAATATTTATTTTTGAACGATTCTTTAAATTGACTAAATTATTTTATTCAATTATGAAGTGACAACCCATTGCGCATTTATAAATTCAAAGAACCCTACTGAAAATCCCCGTACAATATCTTGTACAAGAAATTGTACAAGATCTAGTACAGGAAATTATACCTTTTATGTCAATGAACCTGTACCATTTCAGCATAAGAAATTGAAACAAGTTCTTGCACAAGATGTTACACAAGATCTTGTACAAGAACTTGCACAAGTAATTTTTTTCAATTTTGAATAAAGGTCCATGTGCAATTTCTTGTACGAGATCCTGTACAAGAATGTATACTTGTATAAGATCTTGTGCAACATCTTGTACAAGAACCTTCACATGTAAATGAACATGCAACAAGAACATGCACTTGCACAAGATCCTGTACAAGTCATAGAAAACTACTGCGCAGCCATTAAATTTATTAATTATTTTGAACATGTACAGGATTTCGTACAAGAAATTGTACATGAATCTTTATTCAAAAACGAAAAAAATTACTGGTACAGGTTCTTATACAAGATCTTGTGCAACATCTTGTACAAGAACTTGTTTCAATTTCTTATGCGGAAATGGTACAGGTTCATTGACAGAAATGTATAGAAATTATACAAGATCTTGTATAATTTCTTGTACAAGATATTGCACGGGGATTTTCAGTAGGGAAGACCGACAAATGGGGCACTAAAGTCTTGATTGTGCTTAAACAATTTGGAATTCTAGTGATGCCAATGAAGTCCCATATAGCACACAATTAGACAGTCTAGATTATACCATCCAGATGCGTCTAGTTAGGGCAATCACTGGACTGACTGCCCTTATAAGTAGAGATTTTACTAGATTAAAAATTTGAGTAAGAAGTTTTTTAGATGTTTCCATTTATTTTGAAAAGAATCTTGTCCACTTCTCCAATAATACATTGTAACATTTATGTCTTGTTACCATTACTAATACAAACACTTTAAATAACTAAATGAATAATTATACTACTAGAAGAAGCAGTTATCATGTGTCTCTTGAGCACTGTATCTACAGGTAGGTTCCACGCGCGAATACTGACATGCGCCCTTGCACTGAAAATCAAAAATCAAAAAATGGAGCAAATGGTAGCAGCTGTATTTTTCAGAAATGTTAGAGGATATAAGGATACATATAAAAATCATAAACAGAACTTTATTCATAAAATATAAAATTTTTAAATAAAATAAATCATAGTATAAAGAAAGTACAGTTCTGACACTCATATCGTACTTTAATTTCATATTACTTTAATGTTATATTATGAATAAACATCTAATGTCATCATAACTTTATATTCCTTAACTTCAAAAAAATGCTTTTTCCCACAAAACAGCGTCTTCCCACCAATGCACCGAAAAAGTATACTGGAACTAAGTATAAAATATTCTACACTATTTTCTTTAGTATATATTCTAAAACTTTTCGTATATTTCCAACTCATATTTTTAACATTAGTAGATATTCTTAAAAAAAGTATATATTCTGCGACTTAGAATATATACTTGTATGGAAAGGCGTTATGCGTATGTGCAATCGCGTGATAGCAGAAACTTATTGCAAAGTGCAGAGATTCGCGCGGGCTCGTGAATGTTTGTTTTCTTTTTGTTTTTATAAAATAAAATTAATATGGAAGAAGTAAAAATGTGAATTTATTTTTTAATTATTTAAATGTTATAATAGTTGATTGTAATTTTAATTTTTTTTACAATTTATTAGTTACATTTATTACTACACTTCACATTAGAATATTATATGAGCGATTCCACGTCAAGTGATCAAGGGGTCTTTTAGTGTAATGTTTATTTCAATTTTTGGGAGAGAAAGGTACGATTTTTTTTAAACGAAAGCTAAGGTTTTTTACTAAAAGGACATATAAATGGTAAAGTGGGACTAGAATGTTTAAACATTGAAAAAAAGAGTTTTCTACACACCGGAGCGCTCTAAACCCAGTTTTTACACTACCGGTCAAAATTGAGAGACCACCCATTTTCAGATGATTGAAAAACATTTTAAAACAAAAATTGTATGGAACCTAAAATTTTTTTATTTTTATTTTTTGAAAGATGTTAAAATTTTAAAGAGAACAAGATGTTTTAGAAGTCATTTGGCCAATATTTAATTTAGATATTTTTAAAAAATCGTCAAAGAGCATGAAAAAACCTTTCCAAAATGTACTTTGTCAAAGGGCTTAGACGGTTAAGTATGCAAAAACTGCCCTCGCTTCTATTTTTATCAAATTTGGCCCATATGTTACTATCCATATGACTATAACTTTCTGCAATTTTGAACTCGAAATTCGCTTTTTTGGGAGAGTTATGGAGGGGGAAAGCAAAATCAAAAAACTTATTTTTCTCGAAAACTCTCTTTAATTGTATTTTCAACATATCCAAAGCTGATTAAAATACATACAGTAGTTTTTGAGGAAAATGCGTTTTTCGATTTTTTCCCCTCCATAAGTTACAAAAAACTCAAAATTTTGAGCTAAACATTAAAAAAAGTTATTTTTAAGTGGGTAGGAATGAATGGGAAAAATAAATTCGGGTCACTTTTTCCATACTTATTTAGCTTTACCCTATCACATTAATATGGCCCATATGTATATATATATATATATATATATCCCAGTAAAAAAAAAGTATTCAGAATAGAAAAAAAGTATTGGTGGTGACGTTCGGTGAATGCGTTTTCGCGACAAAACCGTACTGGTGGGTTACGGTGAATACATTTTGCTCACCGTGAATACTTTTTGTTTTAAACTCTCGATTTAAAGATTCCTAAGCAAAGTTGAGAATATATATAAAGAGCGTGATTAACGTGATGTATAAAAATGGCTATTGCGAGAAGGAAATAAGAAATTTTGAGTAAAAACGAAAAATTAAATGTGAAAGAAAAAATGTCAAATGTTGATCGATTACCATATGCTTTACTATGCCTACAATGCATGACAGATTAAAGGGAGCATGTCGTTACCGGCAGAAAGTTATTAGGGAAGGCGGAAAATTTTGAATTTTTAATGAATTTTTATTCATTAATTATAATTAATAATTATAATTAATTATTAACTAAATATTATTTGCGTTCACTTGGATTTCTTTTCAAATTAAAAATTTTCCGCCTTTCCTAATAACTTTCTGCCGGTAACGTCATGCTCCCTTTAATCTGTCATGCATTGTAGGCATAGTAAAGCATATGGTAATAATCGATCAACATTTGACATTTATTTTTCACATTTAATTTTTCGTTTTTACTCAAAATTTCTTATTTCCTTCTCGCAATAGCCATTTTTATACATCACGTTACTCACGCTCTTCATATATATTCTCAACTTTGCTTGGGAATCTTTAAATCGAGAGTTTAAAACAAAAAGTATTCACGGTGAGCAAAATGTATTCACCGTAACCCACCAGTACGGTTTTGTCGCGAAAACGCATTCACCGAACGTCACCACCAATACTTTTTTTCTATTCTGAATACTTTTTTTTTTACTGGGATATATATGCATTACCGTACGTGACAAATAGCATGGCCATGGTTTTTGATATTTTACTCAAAAACTATATTTTTTAAAAATTTGAAAAAATATATGTTAAAGGGGACATTATAAGGTACTTTCTAAATCAAAAGAGAAAGTAGTCACTTAAAAAATAACCCTAAAAAAATTTTTTTTTTAATTTTGATTTTTTTCTAAAATTGTCTTATCTATGTTCACAACCTTTTAAAATTTCATTAAAATCGGTTCAGTAGTTTTCGAGAAAAATAAGTTTTTTGATTTTGCTTTCCCCCTCCATAACTCCCCCAAAAAAGCGAATTTCGAGTTCAAAATTGCAGAAAGTTATAGTCATATGGATAGTAACATATGGGCCAAATTTGATAAAAATAGAAGCGGGGGCAGTTTTTGCATACTTAATCGCCTAAGCCCTTTGTATGATTAATAGTTTAAGAGTAAAAAATTATTGAAATAAGCATTGTTATGAAAAACACAAAAATTTAACACCTCCCCCTCGGAAATTATTGGACTAGGTAAAAAAAAATTTTCACGAAAGATTACTATCTATTAGTACTACAAAAGCCCCAAGTTTTGCTACGATTGAAGACAAATTTTTCTCCACCTTGATCACTTGACATGGAATCGCCCATATACTTGATGATTAGGTAAATCCCCTCTAACGTGTAGAATATATCCTTGGCACCTATTTTAGGGGGATGTATTCTTCATGTTAGTGGGAGTTACTAAGTTGAAAAATTATTTCCCATAGTCCCATAGTCGATTGGATTTTTACATTGAGCTTCAATGGGAAAATCGCATCGACTTTGACACCGCCTTAAAGATATTTTTGAAAACCCTTCAGCCTGATTCTAGATATTCGTAACCGTATTCACCTACAAAATTTTATCAAAATCCGTGTAAAAGAAAATTTGTCCACAAGAACATTATTTCTGCTACTTCTTTAAAAGACTTATTTTTTATGAGTTATCCAAATGGTATCTGATGTATTTTTTAACGCTGAACACCATTCCGATTTCCAAAATTGCCCATCACGTCAGGATTTTGAGAAAAGTGGAGGGTAAAGACCCCAACAACGTTTTTTGAGGGTTTTCAACATTTATTTTATCTTTAACCTGACGTGTTAGAGACTTCTACAAAGTCTTAAATAAAAGCTTGCAATGTACACTACAAGACCCATATCCATAAAATTAAAAAATTTTAATTTTTTTTTTAAAATGGGATTTTTTGGGGTCGCTAATTACAAATCGGATATTAGTTTTTAAAAATTCAAAATGGCGGATGCAAAAATTAAGAATTGCTTGGATTCGCTTGAAACAATCAGACGATTGTTCGGCCGTAGTCTAGCCGAGCCTCGTCAATTAATGCTAGCGCAGTTCAAAATTTTTGTTTCGCCAAAGCTTGGACAAGCCACGGCGGCAAGTGCTGGCTGAGTATAGTGACGTTAGCATAGTGGTTAGTGCGTTAGACTGTAAATCCGTAGGTCGTAATTTAAGAATTACGTAGGTTCGATTCCCCTCCTGAGCAATTTTGTTTATATTCATAGGTTTGCGATATTTGTAGATTCCAAATGTTATGTACTAAAATATGAAAAGTTAATGCACACTTACTGTAATTGTCTATTATTTAATTTTTAAATGTTGTAAACAATTTTATTCTACTTCATTTACTATATGCATTGTTAGTCTCCATCTTTAATACAATTTCTTTAAAAAGAGAAATATTTTATGAATAATGACTATTTATTAATATTATTTACCATTTTGTTATTAAATTATTTATAATTATTCATTTATGACTAATTAATAACAATACGGCATTTATTGTGGCAATATTCTCAGCCAGCACTGTCTGCTATACATATATTTTTAAATTAAGAATATTTTTTTTCAGTGCAGCGTTATCATCCCAGCGTTATACCAGTGCTGTCTTTTCACCAAAATAATTACTATTCAATAAAAGATTGAAAAATTGATGTATATTATATTGAGGAAGCTAAATGTTCGTGGAATTAACAACTTGTTTTTGAATGTTTAAATAATATTATGCACAAAATTATTCAAAATTAAATCAATTTCAAATGTAAAGTTTACCTAATTATTATTACAAATAGAAGAAATTTAAAATTAAGTAAATTATTTTCTTTTCTTTAAAAGCATGTTGCATTGGACAACAAAATTCAAAAATTTCTTTTAAAAAATTCTGCTAAATGAAAATGCAGTTAGAACATAATGTACACTCGACTCTCGGATCTTTTGCACTTATGGGACTAAATCCTCTCATACCTTTTACTAAAACAAATATGCCATGGTATGCAAAACAAAACAATATGTATAACCAAATGTAAATTAATACCAGTGTTTATGTTTTATTTTTATCAAGGGGCAAACAACAAAGGAATTTGGTGTACACCTACTACAATAATAATTCAGTAATTCAAGGTAATTCATGGTAATAAAAATCACCCCTTGATTTTTATAATAATATCTACATTTATAATAATAGAATAATTAATATAATATTATATTATATTAATAATTATTATTAATAATATAATATATAATAATAATTGAAACAGATGTTTTGACACTCTGATAGGCATTCATTTATTTCATGTAAAAGGTAAAAAGGTGCGGGAGAAAAATTGCAAAAGAGAAGAAAAAACTACACATAATAGACTCAACAAAATTCATAAGAATAGCGTGTAAAATAAATAAGAAACAAAACATAAAATCGTAAAAAAAAGAAGCAAATTGTTTCGTGAGAAACTTTTATCCCTATGACCACTACTTTACAGTTTGAACAACTGATATCTTGTCAGCGATAAAAAAATATTCAGGTTAAATACTCGTATAAATATTTTTTAAATAAAAAGAAAACTTATTTTTACATTACTTTTTTAATGAAACTTTGCATGTAAATACTTGGAAAATTTCTCTGTATAGTTAATCTTATATTTTTGCCAAAGAAAAAGTACAATTTTATATATATTGTGTAAAAAGAAATTACAGTTAACAAAACTAATATAAAATGCCGCTTTTATAAAAATAAAAAAAAGAACCAGAAACTTTGTCTAAAAATAGTACATTAAATATGGATTTATATTATTTTAATGGACATACTATATTATTACTATAAAAGAAAACAATTGCTCAACTTTTAATTTGTTTATTTACTTAATTAGATTTGTCGGACATGCCAACGATCACAACGAGATATATTTTTTTTGTCTTATATAACGATTAACCAAAAAAAAGAACACACATATCGCATTCTTCGCTTTTTTCGCTCAAATATAGAAAAAAATTCGATTCACACTTTTTATTATCATACCATTTATCACGTATACATTTTTTTATTTTAGTGAATTAAATATTTTTTTCTCTTTTTAAAATCATACCGAGAAAAACTGACGGGAATTTGATATTTTGTTTTCTTATAATTTTTTTTTTTTGCTTTTGCATTTGCATTTATTTTATTATTAAAAACGTCTCTTTCATCATTGTTCAATACCTTACGAACATAATTTTTTAAACTATATATATATTTTTTTATAAAAAAAGCTAGGCCTGTAATTTCTCTTTTCTATATCTGCATATAATAAACACGAGATTCGAGACATTTTTTTTCAACAAGATATTTAGTTTTTTTTCTCTAACTTTTTAATTTTATACAAATATGAAAATATGGAACAAGAACAATTTTTTAAAGAAATGACTATGAATTTTATATTTTAAAAAAGAATTACTAAAAACATTAACAAAAAATGTTTTTTTCTTTTCATACAAAACTAAAATTAAAGACAGTCGGACAAATAATTTATGAAGTAAGTCCTTTTTATTTAAAACAAACAGGAATATACTCTGATTAAAATTTTACCGACTGAATAAATTAGCAAAAAAGACTTTTTCTTTCTACATTCAGAGAATAATTGTAATTTTTTTCACATTATAGAAGCAAAATACATCGATAACTGTTTCTTTTTTAAGCTATTACATTATTTTTAGACAGAAAATTTTCGAAAAATCTGTGCGCGTCAAAATTACAAACAATAAATCGCTATTATAAATGTCGATCTATCAGAAATGAATAACAATTCAGACGTACCTAGAGAAATCGTGTTTTTCTTTTTATTTATAATTCACTCCGTTAATCGCGTTCACTCACTTTTTCAAAAATTTTTTTTTTCCGTTTCTTTGTCCTTTTGTTTTTTAATTTAAAAGTGAATCGCAACGTCGTTACATCAACGAATTTAACGAAGTATATATATATATATATATATATATATATATATATATATAATATTGATAAATATAACTATGCACTAAAACATGCACAGCAGAAATGTGTAAAGCTATTTTATTTTTAGTGGTCGCACGGATATAAAAAAAATTATTCGATTATTTACGGCTTATTGAGAGTCAATCGTGAAAATTATTATACAACCCGAAAGTAATATTAACAAGATATTCCCTACCTTTAAACCCCTTAAAAAATAATGATTTAAAAAATAAAATCCAATTTTTATTATATCCGTGCATTTAATTAAATTCCTAAACATTCTTTTTCTTAGATTCAAGATCAAAATCGAATGTATAAGAAAAAAATTTAATTCTATCAGGCATTTTTTTCCATTTATATATAATTTATTTTTTAATACTTGAGTTACCGGAGGCGCAATATACCGATTTACGAAAGTAACTAAGCGGATAAACTATGTAACCAAAAAATACATCAAAGTTTCTAATATATAAAACAAAAATTCGGTACAAAAAAGAAATAAAATGAGATCAGCGTTATTTAATTAATTCCGATTATGCTAAACAGTAATTCTCGTCCTTATAACGTGCGTTTATTTATAAGTCTTCTTTAATGATAAAAATGTTGATTCAGCATATTTAACAAAATGTTCAGAGTCAATTTTGATGAAAAAAATTTTTAATTAATCAATTAAATTTCCAAAGTTAAAGTCGACGCTCAGAGTGAAAAACAATTTTTTACAGAAGGAAATGTCACTGTTTCTCTTCATCCAGACTGAAATTTTATCAAAGCCAAAACTTTCGGAAAAAATGGTTTCACATTTTCATCAAAGCATAAAATAAACATTTTTCAACACTTATCGTCGATTTCAATTTCAACAAACTCCAGACAAATTAAAGAAATAAATATAAGTTTTCTACAATAATTTAAACAAATTTTTAAAAAGATAATTTCAAGAAACTAAATAAATTTCCCAAAAATGTAATTTTCAACTAATATATTTCTCTGAAATAACATTTTTTTATAATAGAAAAATAAATACGAATAAAAAAAATTTTACATATAAAAAATAATGTTATCAAAATGTAAAGAAACGATTAGTTTTTAATTCAAAAATTAGTAATCTCTTTTTTTCTATACACTTTCTTTCCCTTCGAGTGAAAAATGACACATTGTTTAAAATTGTTCAGAAAACGTTTGCTATATTCATGCTAATATGCATTACCACACATGTGTTACAGAAAATTGTATATGTTAAGATCACAGAGTATATATGAGATTCTAAATAAACGAAAATAATAGTCTTTAGTAAAAAAATATTATTTTGTTCCATATAGTTAAAGGGAGGGAGAGGAGGGAGGTATTACAGATTTTATGCTTTAAATCTATTCCCGTTACTGTAAATTTACTACAGCGAGGTAAATATTTTTCAGTTACGAAAAAGATCATTTTCTATTACAGAATGATTAAATGAACTTTCAAATGTTCAAATTAACAAAAAAAAAAAATTTACTAGAAAAAGTAACGAACTTTTTATTTTCTTTGACATTGGTATTCTTTTAATTGATTATTTTAAACTTTATTTAAAATTGTTATTTAACTGCAGGGGATAAATTTTGTTTGAACTTTTTTTAAGTTACATATAAAATTTATAGATAAATTTTTCAAATTTTTTCTATTTTTACTAATTTGTTAGGTTTCTGAAATTGACATCCATGCCCAGCATCGAAAACTATTTTTTCTTATTTTTAGTAATAAATTTGTAAGTAATTTCACTTAATTCATTTACCGACAAAGTAAAAAACTTTTTAAGAGTACTTTTTTAATTTTAAATCTTGGGAAAAATCATGTAATTTCTTTGGTTTCGCTCAAAAAATATTTTTCGATGCTGAGCATCGATGACAACTTCAAGGACCTAATTAGTAGATAATTAGTTGAAATAGCAAAACATTTCTAGGTACACTGTATATTGTAATTATTAATTTAAACAGAAATATTGAGAGAATTGATAGCAATAGCGCTGATTCTTTAATAATATAATCATGTTGTTTTGTAACTAATCTTACACATTAAAAAAATACTTTTATCTCCTTTGCCACAAAAAAATTGATAGCCTCATGAAAAAGATTTTTAATGTAAACAGAATTAGAAACTAATCGGTTTCTTCAAAATTATTCCACTGTCACGTGAAAATAATTCATTATATATATATATATATATATATTAGGGTGGTTCATAGTTGGTCAATGTTTCCAAATCTTTAGTCTCATCCCTAAAAATTAATCAAGATATAAAAAAAATTGTCCTGAAAGTTTGAAGCAAATCGAACAATATTAACACGTGCCTCTAGTCGACTGAAATTTTAGATGGAAAATACATGTAATTTTTCCTGGAAATCACACAAAATTTTTTCCAGCTTATACAAATTTATTTTAAATTCTCAAAATTGAATTTCAAATTTTTCCAAATTTTTTGAAAGTATTTACTCCATTTCTAAGCTTAATGAATATGCCATGCCGCTATCATAGTAAGTAAACACGATTAGTATTTTAATTTTACTTGTCGAAAGATTGGCTAATAGTACTTTTATTCGCAATGGGAAATTTTTTTTATAACTTTCAGTCACTTGAATAACAAATTGTTTTCGCTCCTCATCTTGGATAATTATTTCATTATACTCAGATATTAGTTTGATTCCTCTTTCGGAGACGTCGTTTACTACTTTTATGTTTCTTGCTTTAGAGAAACCAAGTTAGTACTTCTGCGAAACATTAAAAAAACCAAATATTCATTGAAATTGACTCTTTACATTTTAGAAAAAACTTTAAAAATTTTTTTTAACAATCAAATTTTTGTTTTTTGAAAAAAGTTTTTTAAGCGTTTTTGTTAATTCTAAGCGTTCAAAAAGTGAAATTTTATAACGTAACAAGTTACGCCATTAATTTTAAATCCCCTTGACTTAAAAAATCAAATATTTTTGTTCAGAATACACTTAGAACTCCATTTTTGAACTTTTTCAAATATTTTATAATTTACTAACAAACACTTTTTCTCGAACGCTTATAGAAGTAAGACAAAAAAAATTTTCCGCTTGTATTCTTTAACTTATTTCAACTACTTTTTTCCGGCCAAAAAATGATATCATCATCGGAAAAAATATAGAAAACTGAAACAAATCTCGAATGATATTTTTTAGTTTTCAAAAAATTAAAAATATTGTTTAACACCAGCGTATTTTTTGTCTCGCAACATTCAAAACTAGTGTAGTAAATTTTACATAGTGTAAAATATTTTCAACTGTTTAAAGAATATTGTAAAACAAAAATAAAAAACGTATTCTCCTACTTTTTATCGCTCAACTTTCAAAAAAAGATTTTGGTAGTATTTTTTACCAAAACATAGTTGCTCCTTGAACAAATATTCCATAAGTGTAAATAACAGACTTAATTTTTTTTGCGACACTATTTCATATGCATGGTATAAAAAAATGTTTTCTTTTTAGCTGAAACAACACTGATCACAAAAGAAAAAATCGATTCTACACAATGATGACAGACGAAACAAAGATCTTGATATTTTTGTAGATTCTTGTTTTAAAGAAGCCGAAGTAGACGAAAAGGAATCCAAACTCCAATCCAACCTCAAGGAATGTTTGAAAAGGAGGCAAACAAAAGGGAGCCCTCGTGACCGGCGAGGTCACACGAAAATCGTTAACGACCAATTCATCATTGAAAACCCGAAGCTACAACTTCGGCTCCTAGTTCGGCAACAATCGCGCCTCCACACTATAAACTTCTTCCTCGTAAACGATCATGTCCGATGTTACACGAAGCCGACCATATTTTCTCGATTCAAATATCAACACACACTCTCACCGTAATATTTACAAACACTGCCATGTACGGCTTGGTTTTTTTCGACGTTTATTACCGCACATTTCTCTCTTTTCAGAAGAAAAATAAAAAAATTAATGAAAAAAAATAAGTCAATATTTTCACAGATCCAATGGCTGATAATCGGGCGGCAATGGCTCATCATCGGATTCATAGTAAAAACTTTTTCGTTCATAAATAAATGGCCTTGGCTGTCCCACAACATCCTCAACTTCATCCTCAGAGCCGTTTGTCGAATTATCGTATTCATCGAAATTCTCCTGAAGTCGTTTAACCGCCTCCTTAATGAGGCCACCGCGTCGTAATAATTCTTGCAACAATTCATAAGGATCATCATCGTCCCTTGTCGTTGAACGTTTCCGACTATTATGTTGTTGTTGTTGCTGTTGATGGCGGTGATGTTCATGTTGACTCGAATTTCTCATACCACAAATTTCACAATTACTCGCTGGATCAGCCCATGAACGCGATGGTATCCGATATGGTGATGGACGATTTTTATGAGCGTGACTCGATTTTGCCTTTAAATTTGATATTCGTAAATTTTCCTTTATTTGCGACACAAGAAGATCAACATCCTGTGATAAAAAGTCCTGTGTTGTGTCTGGTATCACCTCAATAAGGTATGTTGGCTCCTCGGCACTCGGCATTTTGGCCACACCAATAACACGCTCCAGACTCTTCTTTGTTGATGTTTACCAGCTTTTGCTTGTGATGGCTGTTCTCGTGTGTCCCTTTCTCTCACAAGGCACAAGAAAAAAAAAGTCCAAGAAACACACAGGCACTTTTTTTCCTCCGTATATATATATATATATATATATATATATATATATAAGCGCGTGATTCACAGTGTTGTTACGCGTGACTCCTTTCCGTTTGCAAAGTTAAAGCAGAATTTTGCATCTGTACAAACTGCTGTCGTGTCCGGGAATGAATGAACAGAGAGAGAGAGAGAGAGAGAGAGAGAGTTGTTGATACTCTACAACTCATTGGACATTGTTGACGTAGCTTTTCGCTTTTGTTATTGTTTTCCACCTGGCTGTATGTTACTCGCGCATACTCGTAAATACCAAGAGGTCGAGGACACTTTCTATTCCTGTTTTTTATTATCTTTCTTTTGTGAATTCACACGCGAACTTCTTATTTACACTTCCCCCTTTTTTCGAAATGAAAAATATTTCAACTACAATGTCAAAGTTGGCGGGGAGGGGAAATAAAAACAGTCTTTTTCCGTTTACAAATACACACACACACAGAGAGAGAGTGTGCTCTTCGACTCCTCGACTGACTCGGGTCAGAAGACGACGGGAACGGAATATTGAGGCTGCCTGTCTACCAGCCATGAACCTTCCTCTCCTCCTCTACGCTCTGTTATTATTGTTTTGGTCTTGGAGGCGCATGCGCGCATTCACCTCAATGTGAACGAGAGAGAAAGAGAGTTTCTCGTGTAAACAAACCGTTAACTCAACTTCACGAAAACCCCGGCAAATCGATAATAACGTCATCGCTTTTCCACCTTTCTTTCTTGATTTCCCACTTCCTCCCACCTCTTCGTGTTTTCGTTTTATTTACATACATCTATATATTTATACAAAAGAAAAACATTCAACGCCCACTCAAATACTTATCGATAATTACATTTGCAATGTACCTATATTGCACTAATTTCGACTATACTAAAAATAGAAATGTGAAGAACACAATTTTCGTTTCTTATTCTTATCACGATGAATGATTAAAAAAATCTAGACTTTTATTTTTTTTCCTAATAACTGAATTTTCATGTATAACCACATTTTCATTAAACAAAATTCTAACAAATGTTAGACTAACATTTATTAAATAAATTTCTCCTCTAGCCTAAAAACCGAGCATAAATTTGTAAAAATTTGTCAAGCAATGTTTAAATGAATCTAACGGAATCTCAAGTGAGAAACCCCTCGGGACAAACTTAATTTGTCGAATACGATTTTAAATGAAGTAATTCAGTAACATCGAATTCGTATCTACACCCAAATTTCAATTTAATTATTATTTTCTACAATTTTTAAACTCAAATTTTTTTCAATCAATTATTTTTAATAATTTTTTAAAAATTTCATAGAAAATTTTTTTACAATAATTCAACTTTAAATCATTGAATTCTAAGGACGAATTTTAGCAAAATTTTTTTAAAATAATTACATTTTTCGAGGAATTGGATTAAAATTGCATTAAAATTATTGAAAAATAATTTAAATTCTGCGATTCATTTTATTATTTATTTAGGAAAGTAAATAAATCCCTGTAACAAATTTTATTATTTTATTTTTAACATTAAATAATTAATAAAAAAATTCGTAAATAATTGAATTCCTCTGGATTTTTTTATGATTTATGAAAATAATTAATTGTTGCTTAGAATTTTATTAAAATCTTTGTTAAATAATTGAATTCATTTCGACAATTTTAGTAAAATATGGGAAGAGTCGGGTATAACTTCGTAAAAAAGGTTTAAATAAAAAAATATGTTATATAATGTTAGTTTCATTTTATACTAAAAAAATAACCTTTGAAAATAAAATGAGATATGTTGTTTGAATCGCCGCAATTTTTTTGAGTCGAGCCCGAGATGGCTCGATGTATCGAGCACTCGAGTGAATTCAAGTACTCGAAAATTCCAAGTATCCGAATAGTTCGAGTACTCGAAAATTTCAAGTACTTGAATATAGTTCGAGTACTCGTTTGAATTCGAGCTTATAAATTACTAAAAAAGTAATGAGTAGAAAATATAAAATTCCTCCTAAATTAGTAGGGGTATCAGACGTATTCTTTTAGCCGGACATGTACTCATTTTAAGCCCTGCGGGTTTTTTGCGGTCGGCTTTTTTAAAATGTTCAGCTTTTTTACTCTTTGAATTAATTATTAACTATAGTTCGACATCAGTTAAAGAAATTGTTCAAATAATGTTTAATTTTAAAAACATGGACTGTTTTGAGTTTTATAATTTTGCACTTCAAAATGAAAATTTACTGAGAACATATATATGCACTTTAAAACATGTGTCTTAAAAGAGGGACAAAAGTGACCTAAATAAAAACATTTTTCGTTGTTAGTCTCGTTCCAGTATTTTTTAAAGTGTACCATTTCTGACTTCGATTTTAAATGCAAATTATTATAGATGTTTCTTTTTATTCTTTAAAAACAAAAACAGTATTATGTATATAAATATATAAAAAAACTCTTATTAAAAAAGTTTTAATTGTCAAATAGAGATATATAATTTTAAAAATATTAATTTAAAAATATAATTGTACCATTTTGTGTAGTTAACGCACAAGTAAATAAATCGACATTGTGCAGGAATTAATAAAAACTGTTTTTCTTGTAAAAATTTTGAAATTTTTTTAATTCGGCGTTTTGCATTATATTCTAATAACTTATATAAGTTTAAAAGTCCAATGTGATTGATTTATTATCTAATTAGTAAAATAAATAAAACAAGTTGTGAATTAAGATGTTCATTACATGAACATTTTGCTTCCTCTTTACGATAAGCAAAAAATTTGCTTTAAAGTGAATTTTTTCATTTTATTTAATTCTATTAATGCTAATAAAATATATTCTTTTTATACATCAATCGATTCGTCTTGATGAAATGAAGATTTTTAGTTTGTTTTTAAGTCTAGATTAACATTTTATTATAAAGCGCAACATAATTTTTAAGAAGGAAATCTAATTTATCGTGTTCACAAAAAACGGGATCCACACACACACACACATACATACATCCGGACAATTATTCAGGGTCTTATATAACATAGTCCCATATAGAAGAAAATTTATCAAAAGGATTTTTAAAAATTTTGTAAATTAAACGACTACAAAGCTTCCTCACGAGGAAGCAAAAATTAATCAACATTTGGACTTAAGCGGTTTCTTCACAAAATGAAATAAAAACACAGAAAATTTATTGCATCAAGGATTGTCACCTGTAAATTAAGAAAATGAGAGAAACTTATAAAAATTTGACAATTTGTTCTATAGATTATTTTAGAAACATATGATTTTTTTCAAAATTTTTTACCACATATTTTTTTCATAAAAAATAAATTAAATTTGCAATTTAACATGGGCTCTTATGGGAGCTTAGATAAATCTTAGAAAAAAAGTATGAAGGAAATAAGGGGCCATTCAAGTATTACGTAAGCCATTTTTCAGGTTTTTAGACCCCCCCCACTCCTCCATGTAAGATTTTTTATATGCATTAGCGCCATTTTTTCTAATGGAAATAAGCAATAGCTAGACCCCCCCTCCCCCTTAAATGCTTACGTAATACTTGAATGGTCCCTAAGACGCATGAGTTGTAGGCCCTAAAACTCATTTGTGAGAATTTTCAGTTGTTACAATTTTATTAGACATAAGCACTTTTTAGCCGAATCTCAATTAAAAAAAAAATGAATTTTCTCCTAAACAAAGCTAAAAACTGGGATCAGAGCGCTCCGGTGAGTAGAAACCTCTTTTTTCAATGTTTAAACATTCTAGTCACACTTTTTCATATATGGGGCATTTCATGTCAAGTGATCAAGGTGGAGAAAAATTTTTCTCCAATCGTAGCAAAACTTGGGGCTTTTGTAGTACTCATAGATAGTAATTTTTCATGAAAATATTTTTTTACCTAGTCCAATATTTTCCGAGGGGGAGGGGGTTAAATTTTTATGTTTTTCAGTACAATGCTTATTTCAATAATTTTTTACTCTTAAACAATTAAACATACGAATTTGGCAAAGTACATTTTGGAAAGGTTTTTTCATGCTCTTTCGATTGGAAATAAGCATTTTGAAAAAAAAAAATTTTTTGACCTAAAAAAATCAAAATTAAAAATAAATTTTAATTTTTGGGAGAGAAAGACCCAATTTTTTTTTTTTTTTTTTTTTAAACGAAAGCTGAGGTTTTTTCCTAAAAGGACATATAAATGGTAAAGTGGGACTAGAATGTTTAAACATTGAAAAAAAGAGTTTTCTCCTAAACGGAGCTTAAAACCGGGTTTTGAGCGCTCCGGCGAGTAGAAAACTCTTTTTTTCAATGTTTAAACATTCTAGTCCCACTTTACCATTTATATGTCCTTTTAGGAAAAAACCTCAGCTTTCGTTTAAAAAAAAAAAAAAAAAAAATTGGGTCTTTCTCCCCCAAAAATTAAAATTTATTTTTAATTTTGATTTTTTTGGGTCAAAAAATTTTTTTTTTCAAAATGCTTATTTCCAATCGAAAGAGCATGAAAAAACCTTTCCAAAATGTACTTTGCCAAATTCGTATGTTTAATTGTTTAAGAGTAAAAAATTATTGAAATAAACATTGCACCAAAAGACCCCTTGATCACTTGACGCGGAATCCCCCATATATGTCCTTTTAGGAAAATATCTCAGCTGTCGTTTAAAAAAAAATTTTATTCTTAATTTTAATTTTTTTGGGTCAAAAAATTTTTTTTTCAAAATGCTTATTTTAAATCGAAAGAGCATGAAAAAACCTTTCCAAAATGTATTTTGTCAAATTTGTATGTTTAATAGTTTAAGAGTAAAAAATTATCGAAATAAGCATTACACCGTAAGACCCATGGAATGCCTCATATGAAGTATAAATTTCATCAAAATTTATAAAAGTAATCGCTATTTATATTTTTTAAAAAACGTTAATATTTATATCTCTTAAGGTTGTTAAAAGTTTACTTTAAAATAATTACTATTTAATAAAAGATTTAAAAATTGGTGTATATTATATTCAGGAAGCTAAATGTTCGTGGAATGAACAACTTGTTTAGAATTCATAAGAAAATTCTGAATTTTTTGTATCTTTGTTGTTCGCCTCTTAAATTATGAAACTACCACGAATTCAATGCGAAACCTTTACATTCTTTTTCTATTTCCGACAAGAATGAATTTTTAATAATGAATTATTTTTAGGAATTTTAATACAATTCTTTGTAAAATTCATTTAACTTCATAAATAATTATTTTATGGAATTTTAATTAAATTCTTTTCTAAAATTTAATTACATGTTTTGATAAATATTAATATTCGTAACAAAAATTCAATTTTGTTGATTAAATACCTTAAAAGAAATTAATTATTTTCAAAAGTTTTTAGTAAAATTCATCGTAAAAATTAAATTTTAAGAAAGATTCAATTATTGAATAAATAAATTATTTCTTTTTCTTCTTAAATAAATGAATTCTCGTAGATTTATTAATAAAATTTGATTTAAAATTGAATTTTCGTTAAATTCCGTTTCTTTTAATATTATAAATAAATATATTTTTTGTTTAAAATTAAAGAAATGATTTTTTTTAAGGATGCAAACATGCAAGATGGGAACAATCCCCTTGCTCCACACCAGTTCATGGACAATCCTTAAAACATTTTTAAGTTTATTTTTTTATGAAAATTGCAAACGCAACAATTTTAAGCGAATTTTCTTATGCATTAATTCTGTGACAAGTTTTTGGATAAATTTGGATTAATTTGTTAATCATACCGAAATCATCGTATTGGTTTTCTCCATCAATAACGAATTTTGATTATTAATTTTTTACTTTCAACTTTAATTTTATTTTTGAACTTTAACTATTACTTCGAACTCTAATTCTAAAATTGCTTCTAAAAATTTTATTATTTTAACTCTAAACTTCGTTTAGAATTATTAAATTCATTAATAAACTTTCAATTTTATAATTATTATAAAAATAAAATTAAGTGAATATTAATAAATTCCATAATTTAATTGCTTTGTTTCTTTCTTATTAGGTTGTAATTATTATTCTCATGATTTTCCCGGGACAAAATAATTTCGAATTCTATCATTTTATTTAATTCTTAAATTTTCTTTTAACTTTTTAAAAAAGTTGGGTGTAAAAAAAGCTCTCTTACATACATTGTTGAATGCATAAGTAAATGTAAATAAATAAATAATATTTCACTCACCCAGAAATAATGATGTTGAATATATAGAAATTTTTTTCTGACTTTTGTTAATAACCGTCTAAAATAATTAATTACATTAAATATTTATCGATTGTCCTAGTTTAATGTAAATACCATTCTCATTATGTATAGAATCTCTTTTATTTTTTATATCTCTCTCTCTCTCTCTCTCTTGAAAATATCTAGTTCTGAAAGAATAAAAAATAGATTAGTCATTTTGGATAAGGCTGAAAGATAATGATCAAATTTTATACACAATCTTTAATTAGCTATTATAGATTTATTGTGTGTGTGTGTGTAGAAAAAATCGGTCCACCTCTCGGACGGATACATTCTCATCCGCGCTTCGCTCGCGGTGTATCATCTAGCTTTGTACATTAATGGCGTTCTTATCGTGTTTATCATTGCCCCAGTAGCACATAATATATTACAGCAATATTGAGAACATTGCCTCAACTTTACCAAATATTGCCTCAATTAGCTTATAAATGTTTCTTTAGTAAAATGATATTTTTTTCCATTCCTATTATGTATTTCATAAAACTTTTTTTCTCGAAGTTACTACGACTTTAAGGATTACATTCTTATAACATATTTTTGATTACTTTCGATGAAGAGGTTAATTGAACTATTCGAGCCCAAAGAAATACGTTAACTGTAAAGTTTTATAAAATCTTTATATAAGTAAAAACATGTTTTTTTTAAAGAGATCGTAAATAGCAACTATTATTTCTTTAAACGATTGATTGCTGAATTGTTATATTATAAAAATATCTCAATGTTTTATTGCGCTCCCTAGCTATTTGCAAAATTTGCAAAATTTGCTGATCATAAGAGTAAAGTTCTTAGCTGTATTCATGTTCACAGTAGACAAGATAAAACAGAGAGACAAAAATCGATAGGCTCTACATCTGCAGGAATCGCAAAATACTAGCAACGAACCCAATTAAACGCTGGGCACATGGATAACAAAACGTACATTGAAAAAAATTTATGGTCAGAATTCAAGTACTCTTAGTAGAGTGAAAAACAGTCAAAATTAGTACATTTGTAATTAAAATAACTACTGTTACTTAGTATAAACTACTACCAATATGTGATTAAAAATTATTCATTAAATTAACTACACTGTATGATAATTTTTAAACTACATGATCTGTAGTAGAATGAAATACAGGAGATAATAAGAATTACTGTGTAATATAGTATAATCAATATTCCGATATTAGTAAAAGTAATGAACATCTTGAAGGTTAATTGTCACAATTGATACTACCTGAGAATTAAAGTTGGATCAAAATTAGAAAATAGTAAAATGTACTCTTTAGTACTTTACTTTTCAATAATAGTCATGGGAATTTTCGAGGTCGCCTAATACGAATCTGATGTTGGATATTAAAAATTCAAAATGGTGTATCCAATAGGACTTACGATAAAATTGTTCTCAGATTTTCTTGATTCTTGGTGCTTAGCTCAAACTTTTTGAGGTTGTAGTATCACAGAAATGCGGTTAAATTTTAGTAAAACATTTGCAGTAAACCATTTCTGGATTATCAAAAATTCAGATTAAAAATTATCAACCAGAGGTAGCACCTAAGTACCAAGTATCAAGAAAATCTGAGAACAATTTCATCGTAAGTCGTATTGGATCCGTCATTTTGAATTTTTAATATCCAACATCAGATTCGTATTCGGCGACCTCGAAAATCCCCACGGATTCGTAATCAGTGACCCCAAAAAACCCTGAGTAAAAAGTTTCAAGGAAATCTGAACAATTTTTTTTTAATCCACCATTTTAGATCCGTCATTTTAAATATTTTTTATATATTTAATTCTTATGTTATTAAAGTCACTAAATTAAAAAAAAACCTTTAGAAGAGGCAAAAATTCAGCTTTATTTATAGAAATTAAGTAAATTCCCATAAAAATCAGTTTCTCAAAATTCACACCCCCCACCAAGCCTGTAAAAAGAGAACACGAACTAACTTTTAGGTCGGACAATGTTTTTCTCTTTAGATACACCTTAAGGAAGAAAACCTACCACATAGCAGTCCTGGCAATCCAAATTTTTTTTGTGTGCCGGTGTTATTTAGGCATTTTAGTTTTCTGAATGCTGCGTGTATAACTATTGTACTTGTCAGATTGGAGCAAGGACCTTTGGTTCCTGGGTTATACACGACATCAAGAAAATGTTAAATACCCGGACACGTCACTTTTAAACCACATCTTAGATGCAGCAAACAGAGGACAATACAATAGAAATGAAGAAAGAGTTGAAATAATAAACGAATAATAACAATAAATAATAAACAACTCATTCTAGATGGTGAATCTGTTGCCTACAGACTATGATTTAATAAACTGAATCACTTTATGATGCTGCCTTAAATGGCTTAATCCACAAATTATATCGCATTAAAAGGCTGAATCCCATACTATACTAGGTCTTGGCTCAAACTATGGAGAAATGAGACATACCCGAGGCCGAAAATTCAAAGAGGAAAAAAAGAACTCTTCTCCGGAGATCATTTGAATAAAAAAGAATAAGGTATTAACAAAAAAAAGATTAAAACTGCAGTGAATTTGACTTTTTGGATTTTTAAAAACCAACGTTACATTCATTTTCAGCGACCCCAAAAACCACACCCTTACGGAAAATATAATACTAATGAGTGTCATATTTTGAGTGTGGTTGTTTCACTATGAAACTCAGAAAATAACACTTATTTAAGAATGACAATTAGTGATAATAATATGTCTTATTCAACGAATTAAATAAAAAGTCATTTATGTGAAGAAGTTTTAAAGAAGAATGACAATCTTTTATAACCTTACCAAGGTTTTAAAAAATACCAGTACCAAACTTTAGGTGCGACTATGTTTTTCACTTTAGATACACCCTGAGGAAGAGAACCTACCACAATCTACCACTTGGCACTCTTCGCACTCGGGATTTTTTTTGTGCCTAGGTGTAATAATTAATTTATAATTATAATATTAATACTTGCTATATAGTAATTAGGTATAATTATAATAATAAATATTAATTATTAATATACATATATTATTATCATTTATGTTTTCTAAAATTAATAAATTGTAGTATATTCATATTTGAAAACAAATTCAATATTATTGTAATAAATATTAATTATATTATATTAAACTAATAAATTGTTTTCTCATATAAAGAAAGTATTGTATTAAAAAAACAGAAATTGTGAAGGAAATTTTTTTTTATGTGGAAGTATTAAATATCGAGAAAAAAATATTACAGCAATTGAGAATAATTGTTCAAAATTTTTACTTTATTGTTATTAACATCTCTATGAGGAAGCAAAGTGTTCATGAAATGAACACAACAAGATTTACAAAATCGAATGAAATGAGCACCAAAATTATAACAAAAATGTTTAACTTGGCAGCTGTTTCGTTCGTTCGTAATTGATTAGAAAAAATGATTAATTCCTTTAAATTTGTCATTTTTGCTTTTTGACCACATTAATTAATTTGTAGATTAATTAGAAGGCCTATACGGTTCATTTTTCAATGAAATTTATTTAAAATCCCAACTAGTTTCGAACTATATATATAGTTCCTCACCGGGGATGATAATTTTACAAATATATTATTTAAACGTCGGACATGGTATGAATTCCATTAGGATTAAATACAAATTAAATAATCTGAAAGTTAAAATTAAAAATTCTTTTAATTTTAATTGATAATTTAAGGTTATATATGTTTTCACTTATGATTTCATTTATAAAATAAAAGTTTCTTACCTTTTAAACGAACATTATAAATATGAACTAAAATTTTTTTTTTATTTAAGATACTCTTTGAGTTTTTCATTATAAAAGATTTATTTAATTAATTTTAAAGATTTTGTAGAAGCACATATTTTGTTTTGTAAAAATTATTTTTCCTTGATGAGGAACTATATTAATATATAATTCGAAATTCGAAACTAGTTGGGATTTTAAATAAATTTCCTTAGAAAACAAACCGTATCTAGGAATTTTCATTATCCTAGAAATTCCTTCAAATGTTTTGCATTAATTAAAAGTTAAATTTTCATAATAACTATAAATATTCGCCTGGACAAATCAATTAGTCACCAATTCCGTAAAAATGAAAGAAAAATCAACTTATTTTTTCTGAAATTACCAAAGGGAGACAACAAGTTTCTTGGAAATTTACAAAATTGCAATTTGCAAGTCATTGAAATATCATTTATTCAGAAGAATAAATGAGACAATTATTTACTTTTTATCTTAAAAAAAGGAAATTGACTTATAAAAACGAAAAAAAATTTGACTAACCATAATAAAAATGTAAAAATTTATAAACAATACAAAACTAAAATATGAATGCATTGGAACATTTTGAGGTTATGTTCAATAGAGAATAATAAAAAATTATTAAATCTACAAATTATAGATTAAAAATCTAATTTCAATTTTAAAGAAAATTTGAATAAAGAAAAATCATAAGTAGCATAGAATAATTTTAAAATTAACTATAGTAAACACTATTCATCTTGAATCGTAAACAAAATATTCTTCAGATAAGTTACAGTCAACAAAATATACATTATGATTTCAATTTACAATTCACACTTTATTTATGATAATAAACTCACCGCGACGGTATTTAATATTAAGAAAACCAACAAAAATAAAAGTATAAATTTTAAAAAACAAGGAAAAGTTACATGAAATACGCGGCAATGTATTTGTAGAGTGTAGACTGTAGATATTTTTTCATGCACAATTATAAATTAATCGCGCAAACGCGAAGTCTGCTCGTTGATTCGTCGAGTTCAGAATTTGGTTAAATCCTTAAAAGGAACCGGGAGATTTCAAAATAAATAAATGCAGAAATTCCGTGAATTAAACGGAATGGGAAACCAAAATAGCCAAAATAGGAAGAATGTATTTGATTCTTCGTCTAATGTAAAACCCACTTAAATTTATTAATATCAAAAGGTTAAAATTACAAGAAGTTAAGAGCTTTGAAGAAGCTATAATACACTATGTATTTACACTTGTCCATTCAATGCAGATCTAAAATGGTTAAAAATCTGCAACGGCCGATTCTTAAAAATTATAAGATATTATGACATTATAAATTTAGGAAATTTATTTTTTAACATAAATACACAGGATGAGTATTTTGTTTCTTGAAATTATTTAGAAAACTATATTTTTAGAAAGTTAAATATGAACATAGTTTCAAACATCCCAAACAATTTCTTGAAAACAACAAAACAAAATAATTTTTCCATGTGAGTAACTTAATTTCAATAAAAAATACACAATAAAATTCATCACTGTAAAAAGAGACATCTTATTTTAAGATACTACAACAAAAATTAACCAAAATAAAAGTGGAATTTTTTCAAAAATCGAAAATAAATTTTTATTCTGTAATATTAATATTATTTCCAAAAAGTTTATTTTATAATATTTCATTAAATAAAAGCAATTTTTTGAGTCTACTCAAAACCTACCTTAAATCTACCATAACTAAAGTAGACTTGCGGTAGCCCAATCCGCCAGGGTATATATTAACAAAATATAGAATAAATTTTCTTCTAAAATTTATTTAGTTGAAAGTGTGTCTTTTTATATTGACAATTTAAAAAATAGTTGACCTAAATATCTTTTACCAAAAAAATGCATGCGGTTTCAAAGAAAAAAAGCACAGTTTCATTCCATACTAGAAGGAAATTTCTATGATCACTTATACCATGGAATTGGTACTCGACTCAGTTTTCGAAAATCGAAATTAGACTTTCGAATTGCTTTGTAATGTGTTATATTGTGTATGCTGTAAATTTTACAATTCGAAAGTCGAATTTCGAATTGGATTGGAATCAAAAGTAGACCGAGTATAGTTGTGGAATTCGCAACTCGAAACATCGAAATTTTTAAATATGTTATTATTTTTGGTACGAATTTGAATTTTCGGAAATATGTAATGGAATATACTGAAACTATTAAATTTAAAAAAATTAGAATCTAGTTTTTATTTTTAAATTTACACTGGACGATTTTTCATTAATCAAATTTTTGAGAGTTCTTTAAATTATTTTCGAAAATTTGTTTAAAGTTGTTTTTCGCACTATAAAATTCGAAATTGCATTTTATACTAAAAACTATGTTATTTTGTTACAATATATTTGGAAGAAAAGTCGAAAAGTCGCCAATTTTTAAAATTAGTAAAAAAAGTAATTAATTTTCTTTATTTCCCTGACAAATATTTTTTTTTTTACTGATTTTACTGCTTTTACTGACATCTGACTAACATGTGCTTGTAAATTTGATGTAAGTATTATATAATTATTCTATTTAAAGATATTAATTTAATTTTAAAAATTCGTTTTTATCAAGTTGATCACAAGCATCTACATTTTTCTCTAGATCGAAAAATTTAGTTTTAAATTTCAAAAATTTCTGTAAGTAATTATATATTTTACGTTATTTTATTTACGTGTATGTACATTTTTCTATTGTCATAATAATCGTCGTCTATAATATTACAAGACAATGTTTCAATTATATATATATATAATATAAACTATTTTTTTATTTAATGTCCGGGAATACTTGTGTGTATTCGAATTCCATGCATGTCTTTAATTTCCTCTTTCAATGCCTGAAACAATAAAACAAAATTGAATTAAAAAACAATTTTATGAATTAATAATTTCGTTACTTTAATAAGTAGTGAAAAAGAAACATTTTTGAATAAATGTTTAACATTAATTATACGAAAGAAAATTTCGGCTTTATCTATATTTTAAATTGTGACCAACAATTGGCAATTAGGAAGGTCAATCAAATAACTCGATCTTCGCTCGGCTGAAACGCTGAGAAACCAGTCAGCTTGTTCAAAAGTGAAAAAAATGAAAACTCCAAACTTTGGTATTTAAATAACTGCATCTTGTAGATAATAAAGAAATACAACTTTTCTCTAAATGAATTTTTTTAAAGCTAATATTTCTTACATTAAAAAATAAAAACTAACAAATATTTGTTCAGAAATTTAATTAAAAAATCATTAAGTATTAAAATATAAACTGTCATTTTGTATACAAAATGTTAATGTATTCGCTCGCAATTTGGTACCTATACATACTCATTTGGGTCTACTCAAACAGAAAAAAGCATAGATTTTAAAAATTATTTTTTGCTTAATTGTTTTTTATGGATGCATTTTAAGTCAAAAATATTACGATTTGCAAAGAGTTCGCCAATTTTCGCAAAAATTCGTGGGATAATAGTTCTATATAAAAAATTTCTTACCCCCAATTAAAAAAAAATTCAAAATTGTTGAAGATACGCCATTTTTAATTTTTATATTAATTTTATAAAATTTTGAATATCTCGGAATTTTGTTTATGGATTTTAATGAAATTTACACATTTTTTAGGTAAAAGTATATACTTTAAAAAGCTAATAAAGTTAATAAAAAAATTTAATTTTTGAATAAAAAAATTTAAAAAAAATTTTTTTTTATTTACTTCTCTTTGAGAAAAATTTTCAACTGGTTCCGGAGATATTGAAGTTCATGGAATGAAAAAATCTATTAGCAGAAAAAGGAAGAACATAATAACATAATAATCCTTTGCCCTACACGACCTGTGCAGTATGGTCCTGTGGCGCAGTAATGTTTTTTTTACAAAAACTTTATTATCTCTGGAACCAGTTGAGTCTCCTTCAATTTTTAAAAAATGGAATTAAAGGTGAATTCATAAGGAATCCAAGTATCTTAATAACATTTTTCTCAGAGAGGAGTAAATAAATTATATACACTCAGAGAAAAAGTTTATTTCACTTAACCAAACTGTTTAGTTAACCTATTTTATTTGATACAATAAAACAATTTCGTTGCTTTAAATAAAATTTTGGTTCATTTTAATAAATACGTAAAATTTGTTTGGTTATCCGAAATAAATTCTTTATTTTAAGGTGTTTGTTTCATTTAAGCAAATTAGTGTTTTTAATAGAGAATATTGTTAAGTTGAATACAATTTGTTTGACACAACACACAAATTTGTTTGATTCAACCAAATCATTTTATTTGAGTCAAACAAAAATATTTGCTTGTCTAAAAAAGTACATGTGTGAATTAAAAAATGGCGGTCTCACTTTTCTACAGTCCGCGTTCGCGTCAAATTCATTAGCTAAATCGGTAAATCGAAGAAACAAAATTATAAGTGTCGGTTAAATAATTGCAATGTGTTCATTATAAGACTTACGCATTTTTCATTTGTATACCATATAGTGAGAAGACAATTTCCAATAAGTTTTGTGATGTTTTTAGTTGGTTGTTTTGATTAAACTTTTTTAAGAGTGCATGTATAAAAATCATATATAATATGTTTAATGTAATATTTTAAATGTTTTTTATTATTAAGTGATTTTGCAAAAATATATATAACCAAAATTTGGTTGTTTCAAGCAAAGTTTTTTTTCTGAGTGATTAATATAAAATTGTTTAAAAACTTTTTTAAAATTTTTTTATTCAAAAATTAAATTTTTTTTATTAAGGGGACATTCCAATTCGAAATGTCAAAAAAATCGATTTTTTTTGTTTTTATTTTCGGATTTCTTATAGTGTCAAGAATACTATCCTAAAATAATATCCTGCTTTTAGCATTCTTTAAGCACTTTGTCGCACTAGTGCAGGAAAGTACTGTTTGGATCCTACTTTACAAGCATATAAAGTAATAGTTTTCTTACAGGCGCTACACAAAAACAATTTTTGCCTTAACTAAGGCGAAAATGACCTTTTTTGAAGCAAAAATTAAATTTTTTTAAAGAAACAATTGCTTTGCGTGTATAGCATTTGTTCTAAGACAAAAATTGCCTGAATAAAAAGCACATTCAAACAAATTTTTTTCTCAATGTATTCAACGAAGTTTTTTAGAAAATTTCTAATAAGGTAAAAGTCCCAATTATGGGACATTTTACAATTTCGTCCCTATCATGAGACAGTATTACAAAAAATAAAATAAATGCAATTAAAATTGATGATTAGAAATTTCTACTTATTTCAATAAATTTTACACGTTATAAGAATAATTATTTCTGAATAGCATTTAATTTAATATAAGAAATGTTTAATTGCATTTTAGCTTTGTAATTAAGGTAAGCCAGGGTTTTCGTCAGACTACCGTCCCACGTTAGGTGCATTTATTATTTGCATGACCTATTATGAGACACACAGAAAATATGCAGCAAACATAACCTCAAATATTTTCAGTATTTTCGCATTAATTTTCTACAAAAAAATAGTTTTACAATTATTTAAAAAACCAGAATATGTTTATTGTACATTATTCTTTATAATTAATAATCAAATTATTGAGATAAGTTAATAGAATTTTAATTACTTATTGAATTAAATAAGTGTCTCATAATGGGGGCATTTATTATGGGACACCCGTACATCAGGAAACCATTGTCTCATAATTAGTGCAGTGCAGAGTTTCAGAATTTAATTGACATTATTTTTGTTTTATAAAATATAACCACTTTAGGGCCTAAATATTATTCCTAACATACAAATCTTTTAATCTATACCCTAATTGTTTATATTAACACTCTTGATTCCAAGAAATTTATCATAGAAATTTAGTTAAGCTAAAACAGTGTCCCATAATTGGGACTTTTACCTTAAATTTGTTTAAAAATAACAAAGTTCTTAAATTTTGAAAAAGTTTCTGCCGCTTTACTCAAACGCCACAAAATACAGCGCAGTATTATAATGATGGTAATTTACTAGTGACAGCTGAATGTTGTTAATCCGATGTCGAATTTTAAAAAAGGGAACTTTTAATTTTTAGGCTGTTTTTTGTCCGGTCATTTATTACCAAATTTTGTAGTCTATTTAATTGAAAGGTGTTAGTAAAATCGAGAAACATGGAATTCGAACATTTAGGGCATGATTCATACACTCTTTTAGAGAAGAAAATCAAGTTTTATTTTTCTTTATAGAACTTTACACGTTTTTCTTCAAAGGATCTTCGTAGTGGCTTTCGTTTATTAGAATGTAAAACAGAATCACTTTTGATTGCTTGAAAAAATAATTTCAGGGTTGCCACGCTTCTACCTTTTTCAAATTCCCTGACTTTTCCAGGTTTTCCAGGTTGGAAAAAGAAATTTTTCCAGATTTTTAAAACAACGTTTATTATTAATAAGAAAATTATTCGAAACCAAGAAAAATTCGATTATTTTCAAAAATAACATAATAAAAATCCAATTCTGTTTCAAAATTGTTAAAAATTCCCGTCAAAATTTAAATAATCTTTATAAATTAAATGTATAATAAAAATTTCCTCCGAAATTCAATTATTTTCTGAAAAATTTTAATAAAATTCTTATCACAATTTCAATAGTTTTTAATATACAAAATTTTTTATCAAATTTCTCGAAAAATGCAATTATTAAAAAAAAATTTATTAAAATGTTTCAGAAGAATTCAATTATTATTTAAAAAATTTGTTGATTCTTCATGAAAATTCAATTTTTCAAAAAGTTCAATTATTTAATAAAATGTTTATTTTTAGAGTGAAATAAATGAATTCTCGTAGAATTTTCAAATAAATAAATATTTTTTAATATGATATTCAATTAGAATCGAAAATTTTTACTGAAATTTATTTTTAAATCAATATTTATTAGAAAATTCTACAATTATTTAACTATAAAAATAAATAATTTATTAAATAATTGAATTGAACATTGAAATTTTTATAACAAATTTTGTCTGAATTTTATTTATTATGTTTATTATTATTATTTATTGTCAAGAGAAAAATTTAAAAAAAATCAACAATAATTTCATTTTTCGAGAAATACGATGAAAATCTTGAATATTAAAAATAATTGAAATTCTGCCAACAATATTAATAATATTTGAAAAAAAATAATTGAATTTCGGAGAAAAATATTATTTATAAAGACAATTTAAAGTTTGACAAGATTTTTTATAAATTTTCAAACATAATTGGATTTTTGTGAAGAATTATATTACGTTTGAAAATAATTAAATTTTTCCGACTAATTTTATTAAACATTCGGTTTAAATAATTAAATTGTTTCGTGAAATTTTATACAAATATAGCAAACGTTAAAAAAAAATTGAATTTTAAAAAAATTTCTAAATCAATTAAATTTTTACGAAGAGTTTTATTAAAATTATTTTGAAAAAAATTAAATTTTCACAAAAGAATTTCATTGAAATTTTTGAAAATAATTTAATTCTTTAAAGAATAAATAAAAGATAAAAAAAAATAATTGAATTTTTGAGAAGAATTTTATTTTCTCTAAAAATAATTGAATTTCTCCAATAATATATGTATTTGCTTCAAAATTCAATTTTGTTTTAGTGTTTTAATTAAAATTCTTCTATAAATCCGTTATTTTTAAATAATCAATTAAATATATATTAAAAATTTTTAATAATTTTAGAAGAATTTTAGTTATTAAATTTTTTTTTTAAATCTAGGTTTTTAAATTTTTTTTAATGAAATTGATTTAAAATTGAAGTCTTAGAAAATTATAAATGAAAATGTTTTCAAGTTCATCTACTTATGAAAATTATAATTGCAATTATTTTAAAATTAAATTAATTTTGAAATATTTAATTAAAATTAGATTTCAAATATAAATTTTCCAGGATTTCGATGAAAATTCCCTGACTTTTCCAGGTTTTTTCAATTTTTAGAAAAATTCCCTGACATTTCCAGGTTTTCCAGGTTTCCAGGTTGCGTGGCAACCCTGAATTTCCATACCTATTGATATCTAAATTGAGAAAAGATGAATTTACAGGTCCAGAAATAAACAAAAGGGTGATTCTGTATTATATTTTAAAAACAAAACAAACTATACGAAGATCCGTTGAAGCAAAATGTGTAAATGTTCATAAAGAAAAAAAAACATTTAATTTTCTTTACTAAAACTAAATACCATATTTGATCCGCCTTTTTAAATTTGAAAATGTGACATCAGATTCGTAATATGTGACCTCAAAAACACCCAAGTGTAGAGTTTCAAGTGAATCCGTTAAATTTTTTAAAAATATGTCACCATATTACATCCGCCATTTTGAATTTCGAAAATCTGACATCGGTTTTCTAATCAACGATCCAAAATATTAAGAATCAGATGCTTAAATTAAAGTGTAGAATATTTTGAAAGGTGATTAACTGTACTTTCTTTTAAAATTTGTTCCAACGATAAAAAAAAATTTGTTGTAGATTTTATTGAGAGTCGAATGTTGCCAAAAATGGCCTTTTTCACACTCTTAGGTTAGAATATCTCAGAATTCTGATCTGATAGAGCAATTTCGCTGCCAGTTTTGGATTCAAGGTGATAAATTACATCGGAAATGACCTATCCCGTTTCTGGGTATTTTATTTGACTTAAATAAACGTATATTTGTCTCACAACCAACTAGACTTTTTATTTGTTTTAAATAAAATTTATATTTGACATAAATAAAACATATATTTGAGTTAAATAAAATTTTATTTAAACTAAATAAAATTTATTTGAAACAAATAAAAAGTGTAGTTGGTTCTGAGACAAATATACTATTTCTCTGGGTGTATTAATTAAAAACTGAAGACAACGGTCACTCAGAGTCAGGTTTAAAGACAAAGAAATAAAATAATTCCTTTAACGTTTCAAAAGTGTCAGTGTCTAATTGTATTCGTAACGAGGATGATGTTTCCTCTTTCCAAACATGCGCTAAATTAATTTTGATTCGCAATTTTTTTTACGTTTCTGAAGAGGACAGCTTTGCTATTGAAACGTTAAAGGAATTGTTTTTTTCTTTATCTTTCATCCTGACGCGGAATGATTATTGATTCCAGTTTTTAATTAATTTATTTTTAACTGATACCTCAAAAAAAATCATTACAAAAATGTGTCAGTTAAAAATGTTGTCTTAATGATTAATACATAATTAAAATGTTATATGAAGACTATTGACAAAGACTAAAAATTTTATAAAAAATATTTTGAAAGATTTTTAAAGGTTAAATATCTTTAAATTAAAATTTTAATATTCAAATTCTTTTACTTAAATACACTGAAAGAAAATGTAGGGGAGACCGGGGCTAAACCGGACAAGTCAAATATTTCTGAAACCGTGAAGAATTAATAATAATAGTTGCCGTTAATATATGAAAATGTCATTTCCTGAGGTAAAAGTAAACAAATTTTTTCTTCATTTTTCGGGGTTTTTATCGTTAAAATTAAAGTGCAAATATCATACGGCCATTTTTCTTTTAGCTCAAGATGTACTGAGTTTAGTAGAAAAAAAGTTTAATGGAAAACATTAAGAAGAAAATATATTGCAGGTTAATTATTAGATGACGGTGTGGGACTGAATCAGACATCGTGATTAAAAACAACCAAATCTTTGAATTCTTTAATTTATTTTATATTAATTAACTATTTTATATTATATTCTTTGCTTAGAACCATTTTATAAAGAAATAAATAAAGAATTTATTTTAAAACTCGAATTCGCAAGCGAGTTGCTACAAACAGACAAGCCTGGAAACTGTAATTCATTTTATATTATAATTATTACCGATTTTACATATTATATTATATTCTTTGTATAGAACTATCTACAAATAAATAAAAGAAGAATTGATTTGACTTTTTTACCAAAAAAAAAGAAAATTTGTATCTCATTCTTTAATTAATTGGCCGTGTCCGATTTAGCCCCATGGGGTGTCCGGTTTAGCCCCACCAATTTTCGGATTTTCGTTTTTGAGGTAGTCACCTTCGAAGCAATATATCTCTAAAGCTATTGTACTTTTTTTAAATCGAAAAAGTGCGATATGTAGGTGAAAGTACAAGCTTCAAAACGGTATATTACACTTTGGCAAAAAGTATGTTTTTGTATGAGTTTTCTGGTCAAAGACCAAAGCCGTCCGGTTTAGCTCCGGTCTCCCCTATATTTAATAGTGTAAAAGTATTTTATAATTTGGGGAAAAATTGCAATAAACCGAAATTTTGACATAAAAAACACTAAACTTTAAAAAAATTATGTGGAATTTAGTATAATTATATCAAATATCAAGAATTTTAATTCAATTTTAATATAACTTTACTAACTTCTACATAATTCAGTTTAGTATTTTTTATATCAAAATTTCGGTTTTTTGCAGTTTATCGCCAAATTGTAAAATACTTTTACAAAATTTAATAAACATTTTCTTTTAGTAAAATTAATAATGATTATATTTAATTTTTTGAAAGAGATGATGTAATTAATTACATAAAAAGGGGAGGGGATAATATAGCTAGTAGATTGCCATCTTTACTGCGCTGTCTTTTGTTGCGTATGGTCTAAAAAACTTCGTTGAACAATATAGAACAACATTCTCACTGGAAGTTTGTTCAACTAAAAACTTCCTTCGATACTTTTTCTCATCAAAAGTAGCGGGGAGAGAATAGTATATTGTGCAACTAGTGGAGAACAAGGGCGATTTCTCGCGAGCTTGAAGTTTGCTGCTCGAGCGCAGCGAGAGCAGCAATCAAGCAAGCGAAAATCGCTGTTCTCCACGAATTGCACATAATACTTTGTCCAACAACTGTTTAAACTTATTTTATTTATATTAAATTT
This sequence comes from Leptopilina myrica (nomen nudum), assembly GCA_032872475.1. Lineage (NCBI taxonomy): Eukaryota > Metazoa > Arthropoda > Insecta > Hymenoptera > Figitidae > Leptopilina > Leptopilina myrica (nomen nudum). The sequence goes on along the minus strand of CM065462.1, from coordinate 10,736,831 downwards.
AATTTATTGAGTTTTTACATGTGTAAGCAATGTTAAGCTTACTTTTACTCTCTTGCTTACTTACTTGAAGTAAGCAACTTGTTTATTTAGATACTTCCTTAAAACAATATTTGCAAAAATGAATTAGAGAAATAAATGAATTGTAAGCCAAAACACAAATAATGATTAACAAATAACTCCATTCCTCCACTGGACAAACTCATTCCTCCACTGGGCAAACTCATTTCTCCACTGGACAAACGGCCAGTGGAGGAATGAGGTACATTCCTCCACTGGTGCCTAGTGCACAATGACTCCATTTCCCTGAAGGCGTTGGACAAAAGTACTTTTACCTCCCTGTCGTCCAAAAGTGGTTGTACTTTCCGTTTACGTGTGTTAGAAAAAATAGTATGTGCACCACGGGAGGAAAATGATTTCCTCCCTAGATGCACAATATACTATTTTAAACGAAACTTTGAGTTTTCATTTTTTTCACCTTTGAACCGGCTGACTGGCTTCTCAGCCTTTCAGTCGAGCGAAGATCGAGTTATTTGATTGACCTGCTCAATTTCTTTTTACCTCATTAATAATTCGATGTTGTTTCACGGTAGTCAAACCTTTAAATTCCGGAGCAACGACGCTAACTTCAAACATTGCTCCACAACCTCCTAAAAAAATTTTGAAGATTAATTCGTCTATTCTAATTATTAATTTTTGGTAAGATATCTATTCATTAATTTCATTTTATTTATTGTTAAATTATTTTTATTTTATTGTTATTTTAATTTTGTATATATATTTTTTGGATAGACTTCCTGAAGAGGAAATCATTTAGATTTCGAAACGATGGAGAAAAAAAATATTTTATTCATTGTCCGAATGTTTTCTTTTTATTTGCTTTAATTTATAAAGGATCTCGGGCGTTGAAAATTATTTATCCAAAGTTAATTAAAAATAATCGAAAAATTTGAATAAAATAAAAAAAGAAAAATAGCAAAAAATAATAGAAACTACAAAATAAAAAAAATATCTAGAAAAATAAAATAAGAATGAAAATAACTCACCCGAAACATCAGTAACTTCAACAACTTTTGCTTCTGGAAATTTATTCTTTAAAATGTTGATCATTTTTTGTTCGGCCTCCTTTCCAGCAAGAACATTGTTGGGTCCATTCCAAACTCGCGACAAAAGCTGCAACACTTTTATTTTATTCATTCTTCTTTAACAGGCATTCGAAATATTTTTTCTCTCTTTTTTTAGTTGCCAAATTTCAGAAATATTTTTTTTGTTTTAAACAATATTCTTTCTTTTCAAGAAAATAATAATGAATTCTGACGGAAATACTTGAAAAATTTTTCTCTTTTGCCTTCTAAATTTTTTAAGATATGCTAAAAGAAATTAGTTTTCAAAATAGAGTAGTTATGAATAAATTAATTAGAGGAGGTATGCACTTTTTTATTAATAATTAATTATCACTAGGAATTTTTTTCAAATAATAACAACAAATAATTAGAAAGAAAATAAATAAAACATTTATTGTTACAATGAGTGCTAGTAAAAAGTACTATTTCAATTGAAATTAATATAAATTATTATAATTAATAGATTTGATTAAATAATATTAAATAATTTATTTATTTTTAGTAATTTATATATTAATGAATTATTTAGAATTATTATTGCAATAAATAATTTCAAGTACATATTAATAACACTTTAATTACTTACCGAAATTTTACGAAAATTTGACGATAATTTGGAAGCGAACATAGTAGAAATTGTCAAATATGTCAATGTCATCAGCTGCTTTTTTAAAATTATTTTCCCTTATTTTGAAACCTTTCAATTGTTTTCTGAAAATTGTTTGGAGAAATTAGTTTCTTTTACTATAAATTATAAACAATTATGTAAATAAATCCTGACAAGAAATAGAGTAATTTATCTCAATAACCTTCAACTTATTTTTCAATTCTTAATAAATATTCTAATCAATGACAATCCAACTTTGAGGTTATAATTTTGAAAAGATCAACTATTTACTTTCAATGAATGATTTCAATAAAAATATTTATATGAGTTCTTCAGAATTAAAGAAATAAATAATTTTATTAAATTGCATTGAAAATAAATTTGTATTTTAATATACCTTTTACAAAAAAGGAGTTAAAAAATCCAATTTTTTAAAATAATGTGTAACTCACGTTTCACATTCACAATAAATATAAAAAACGAATATTTATAAAACTAAAACTCAAAACAATTAAATTACAGAGCAATTTCTTTTATTCGATAGAATACACTGTCATGTTTGTTATTTTCTTTATTTAAAAAGTGAAACCAATTGTGGGATTCAGCGGGTTTACAAATATAATGCAAGCAAAGCATGCGTGCACACAATTTTTGTAGGTTATGTTGACCTTCTGTTCACCGCGCAAGAAATTTTCTATATATATTGTATAGTAACTCGTACACGTAGCAGTCTATAGTAGTGTTAGTGATTTCCAACAGCTGGAGTGATTTTTAAAATTTAAAGGGGGTTTTTCACTGCAAATTCAGTGTTTTTAGCTTTTTAGTGCTAAACATAGTAAATTTTCCTAAGAGAAGAAAAGAAATTGGAACAATTTGGAATATTACTAAATTATTTCTTCTCTTTGCAAATTTTCAATTTTTAAAACAATAAACAAATTTCATTTTTCTTTTTCTCTCGTTATAACCTCGAATATAAATTAAAATTGTAATATTTATTTACTTATTATAAACATCTATTTTAAAAAATTTTAATTTTTAAATAATTTTTTCCATTGTAGTATATAAATGGATATTTATTTTTATTTAAAGTAAAAAATAGTGGGTAAATAAATAAATAAAAATTAACTTGACATTTTAAAGGTAGAGGTTATTGTAAATTGATGGTAATTTTCAGAGCATTTTGTTTTGCAAGAAGTTTCAGACAGTTGCAACATAATAAAGTTTATTTATAATAATTACTGTATTTGTTTATTATAATTATTTACAACGTAATAAATTTAAGTTGCAACGAATTCATTTATATTATAGCAGGTGCAGAACAAAAATCAGAATTTAACTAGAAAAGAATTATAATCTTCTTCAAAATTATTTACATCATTTGAATTAAACTATTATTTTCTAGAATATTTAACTAAAATTTATCCTTTTTTTCAAATCCATTTGTTTACAATTCAATTTTACGAAATTTCGATTATTCGAAAATTCTTCAATTAAATATAATTATATGTATATAATATACTGCAAAATTTACGCTATACCTAATTCTTCAAATATTCAATTTTTATCTAAAATTTAAACTAAACTTTATTTTTCAATAAATTTCTTTAGAAAATTCAACTAATTTAATTATTTAAAAGCAATAAGAAACAATTTATTATTACATTATTACATTTTTCCAAAACATGGAGGAAAATGGATATTTAAGGTAAATATCTAGATATTATAGTTTCGTATTTTTATTCTTTACGTTATCTAGATATTAAAAGTAAATAGGTATCTGGATGTTAAGGGGATGTCAAAGTCGATGCGATTTTCCCATTGAAGCTCAATGCAAAAATCCAATCGACTATGGGACCCCCTTAAAGATTAATGTTTTCATGTTATAAGGGTTAATATATTTTTTCAATATCCAGTTTTCTCCATGAAATTCGATTAAAATTGTGTTAAAAATAATTGAAATTTCACAATGAATTTTATTCTTTATGAAAATAATTGAATTCCAAAAAAGAATTTTATTTATTATAAAAATAATTTAAATATTGTGAAGAAATTAAAAAAAAATTGTAAATAATTAAATTCTTTTAGAAAATTTTATTAAAATAGCAGATATTGAGAGAAAATTTTAAAAATAATAAAACTTTTAACAAGTATTTGGAAAAATTTTTTATAAATAATTGAATTTCAAAGATAAATTTTATTATGCACAAACGAAATTGAAATTTTAACGAGATTTTTTTAAAATATTTGAGCATAAGACAATTTCTGCAACGAATTTTTTTTACTTTTGGAAATAATTGTATTTCTGCATTCATTTGTAAATTATCTAAAATTCAATTTTGTTAGTATTCTTAACTCCAATTATTCCATAAGTCTATTATTATTTTTAATGGAATTTTTATTTGAACTCCTCGAGAAATGTAAGTACTCCTATAGAAATTTTATTAGAATTCGTCGAAAGAATTAAATTATCTAAAAATTTGTTGATCAATAGTGATAAAGAATTTTGTCAATAAATTTTTAAATCATAATTGAATTCTTCTGTCGAATTAAAAAAAATGTTAAGAATAATACTTTTCGAGGATTTTAATTAAAATCAGATAAAATATAATTAAAAGTCTGTGATGAGTTTTATTATTTACGAAAATAACAGACACACAAGAAAATAAAAATTTCATGGCCAACCCCAAGCAGCACGGAATGTAACCTGAAAGTAAAGGCAATATTACGTTTCATATTCGGAATATTCCAGTGGAATGTTCCAGGGATCTTAAAGTAATATTAAAATGTCCGCCCACAGGAATATTCCAAGAAAATGTTAAAAGAATGTTATTCAGTTGCTATGTGCATCATATACTTAACAATAAGTCACGTGACCACTGAACAATATAACTTTAAGGAAATTAACAAGTAAAATGTTGTGGAAAAATTTGCAGGATTTTATGTATGAATGCATGTGGTTGTATACATAGACGAACGTTTTAAATTCCCCATGTATATTTATTACCTAAAATCGTGTCTTAATTTCCCATACGATTTTAGATGAGAATCTATATGGTTTCCTTTATGAAAGTGAGCTTTTACATGGTTTTTGACATATATAGTATTGATTCAAGAAAACGATTTTCTTGACATAGTATATTTGGGAGAAGAAGAATTTTTAAGAAGTTAATTTTTAATTGAGTTAAAACAGTTATTAACTTATATTAATCTTCCCATTTTCTTGGCTCAAGACTATGGGCGTTGGATAAAATAAATAGTTATTTAAAGAAAACAAAAAAATGATTTGCCCAATGCTCAAAATTACTTGACACATGAAAATAAATTTTTTCCAATTATAATATAATTATAATGTGGCAGAAAGTCAATTTGATCGAATTTCAATTTTCCAGAAATCTAATTTAACCGAATATCAATTTATGCTAATCGTTTTTTCGTAGAATCGTAATTTTACAGAATCGTAGCATTAAATAGAATCTGATTATTGTAGAAAATCTTTTTGATAGAAATCTACTTCATCAGAATGTACATCTGTTCGAATATTAATCTACTAGAAATTCAACTTATCCGAATATCAATTTGATAGAATTATTTCGGCGCGAATTTAAAAATTGACAAATACCATTGAACATAATTTTTATTACTCGAATTATTTTTTATCCTAATACTTATATATTAAAATTATCCTTTGACATCATTTTTAATATGACGAAAAATTATTTGAAACAAATTTTATTAAGCCGAATTACTATATTTGTCATAATTATTTATCCTACGAAATTCCATTTAACATAATTTTCAAACCTTCGAATATTATGTTACATAAATTTAATTTTTCTAAATTATATTTGCCAGAATTTTCATTCATATGAATATTTAAATGAAAAAATAGACATTTATCAGAATTCTCATGTGGCACAACTTTTAAATCTTTGAAATGTCATATTTAGGTGATTCTCCGCGTAGCGCAGAATTTAATGTCCCTCGTGTTCAGAATGTGGTAAAAAGAAGAGAAAATTAATGTAATTGACTTAAAAATAACACAGTAAAAAGTAAATCTTAATTTAAGATCGGTCTTAAATTCAGCACTGTCTGCTATAATGTTAAAGGATACAAAATACGTGCGTAAATTCAACATGGACTGCCTTAAAAATGTTGCATCTTAATTTAAGACTGCTTTCTTGCCTTAAAATAAGACTTTCTTTTATCTGTGAAGTTGAAGCTAATAGCCAAAGAGAATTACCTACTGGCCATCTCTCCTGGACGTTCCGAGAGAGAGATGACCAAATGCATTTTTTTTAAAACTTAAATTTCATTACTTCAAAGTAAAGTGTTTAATGTTTAATTACCAATAAAAGTTTTTACAAAAATCTCTTATCTTTAGTTTTTACAATCCTTTAAAAAACTATGGTCATCTCCCCCGAACTTATCCTATTTAAATATTAGGATAAAGAATAATTCAAATATTTAAAAATTATGTTCATTGGTATTTCGAAATATGAAAATTATGTGAAATGACATTTCGATAAAAAGAATTTCGATCTTTTGAAAATTATGAAATTGAATTTTGGGGAATAATCATGCGCCCCTCTCAACATCACCCTGGAATTTTTCTTCAATTTTACCGTGGAACATTCCCTCAATGATATCCTGGAATATTCCTGTGGAAAGGACATTTTAATATTACTTTAATACACCTTCAAGGAACATGCTGTCCGAATTTCAAATGATTTCATTGTATAGTGTCAATATAAGTGTAAACAATTTGAAGAAATTCAGTTTGGAGAAAAACGTGTTTAAAGTTTAAAGGACCAAATATACAAAAATTTAATTTGAAGTTATATACATAACCTTTGTTATGTAACAATTAGACATTTTTTATTGTTTGAGAACTACTCTTTCCCGTGTAGAAAAATCTTCTGGAACGTCTAGTCTGTAATATTTCATAAAAATATGTTCCACATACGTTGCAATTTAAAATATTTACTTATTTTAACAATTTATGGAAATTTTCGCGTTAATAAATGAAAATCTATAGGAATTTTTGCGATAATACATAAAAATAGGTAAAGCAAAAATTTAACGTCAGTAATTTATAAACATTTTGACGATAGTTTTGACGCAGAAAAATTCGATTGAAACTTTTGGAGTTCAGCAGTAGTAATTTAGATTTATTCTCAAACTTGTCTACCTTTGCACCCAGAGAAATGGTATATTTGTCTCAGAACCAACTAGACTTTTTATTTGTTTCAAATAAATTCTATTTAGTTTAAATAAAATTTTATTTAACTCAAATATGTGCCCTGACGCGGTGAAAGGGACCTTACGTTCCAAAAAATTAATTTTGAGTTATTGATACCATTCTATCCAGATTTTTTCAATCGATATAATGGCATTAATAACTAAAAAATAATTTTTTGGGGCGTAAGGTCCCTTTCACCGTGTCAGGACACATATGTTTTATTTATGGGTCATTCCAGCGAAAATCGTCTAGAGCTGGTTGCTCGATGATTTAAAAAAATGCTATAACTATTAATATATAATATTCTGCAATACAATTAGATTATCCTTTGGCGGTTTTTAGCACCAAATACATTTTACATTCTTTTAATAGTATATTTCGTAACTTTTGCTAGCAGTTGTCAATTTTGGAATGAGCACTTTTTTTGGAACAAACTGTAGTCAAAGCGAAGCTTCGCCTACAGTATGTTCCAAAAAAAGTGCTCGTTAAAAAATTGGCAACTGCTAGCAAAAGTTACGAACGATATTTTTCATAACAAGGTGCAAAAAAGTGCCCTTTTTTGCACCGCGTTATGAAAATAATTTTTTTAAATTTCTAACTGGTTATGAAGTCTAACATAACTCACTTTTTCGAAAACTCAGTATAAATAACTAAAAACAGATTAAAAATACTGCTTTTTTAAAATTATAAATTTCTTTTAATTGAAATTTCCTTGGGCACTCTACTCATTAACTATTTAATAAATATGAAAAATTATATAAATTCAACCTGATTTTCATTGAATTTTAGTTTTCATGACTAGACTGAAGTTTGTTTTCTTTAAACGAACGATAAGGTGATGAACTTCAGTCTGGTCATTAAAACTAAAATTCAATGAAAATCAGGTTAAATTTATATAATTTTTCATATTTATTAAATAATTAATGAGTGGAGTGCCCAAGGAATTTTCAATTAAAAGAAATTAAAAATTTTAAAAGAAATCCAGTTTAAAATTCTCCACAGAAGATATAAGAAAAAGAAAATGATGTTTATTATACTGTGCAAGTACAAAAAAATACTGATCTAAATGTTCTGGTGAGTTATTTTCAAATAATTTTCGTTTATTTAGATGAATTTAGCAAAAACATATATATTTAAAATAAAAAGCAGTATTTTTAATCTGTTTTTAGTTATTTATGTTAGACTTCATAACCAGTTAGAAATTTAAAAAAATTATTTAAATGAATGTAAAATATATTTGGAGCTATAAACCACCAAAGGATAATATAATTGTATTGGAGAATATTATATATTAATTACATCATTTTTTAAAATCATCGAGCAACCAGCTCTAGACGATTTTCGCTAGAATGACCCTTATGTGAAATATAAATTTTATTTAAAACAAATAAAAAGTCTAGTTGGTTCTGAGACAAATATACGTTTATTTAGGTCAAATAAAATATATTTGGTTTAAATAATAATTTTCTCTGGGTGGTGGCTCCAGGATATTAAAAACAGGGAAATGTTCTAAGCGGAGTCCAAAACAAGTCTAGTGCCAAGTCCCATACTAACTATAATGTGAGCAGATCTTCTACTGACCTATATTATTATTTTTATTTGTAAAAAAAATTTACTTTTATTGGAATGTTCAATTTGAAACTAAATATAAAATCTAAAAATGAAATAACTGGAAATATTAGAATACTTTGAATTTTATAAAATTTCTCACTAGAATTTTTATTATAACCTAACCTCAAAATGAGTTTAAACATTTCACTTAGATAATATTTTTCTAAATTCGTTTGTAACACTATAAATGTGCTCTTATAACTTTATCACAGAACAGTCCCCGTTTTAAGTGATAACATTGATACAAAGTTTGTAACAATTGAGTAGCTGAATTAAAATAAATGCAAATAATAATAATTGTACCTAATTCATTGCATCTTTAAATTAATTACGGAATCTGATTGCATTTGCTAAAAGGAGAGTATTAGCGTTTACTAAGATATTCAGCATTGATCTTAATTCAAAATCGTTACTAAGCTTTTTGGGATAGAGAACTAAGATTTAATATTTCTTCCTACGATAATATAAATCATTCAAATTGTTTTATATTTAATTAGAGCTTGTATAGCCTGCATTCTTTCTAGCGTTTCTAGCGGTCCACTTTTGTCTCGAGTTTCAAGCTAGCTACTAGATTGGAAAATAGACGTTCTGGTCTGACTGAGGCCAGCGCCAGAAGATTTTTCTACGCGGGTCAAAGCGGTGCACCAGAAAATATGTAAATTTAAAAGAAACAATTTATAGTTAGTTAATTAATAAAGAACACGAATTTTCAATGTTGAAGGGGGATGTTTTTCCTACCTTCATGCTCGCCAAACTATTTTTATCGTTTCAGATTATTTTTTCCATATTCTTAGATAATTATACTAACCAAAAATGAAAAAAAAGAAATTTGAATTTTTGAAAAAATCAGTGGAATCTTCCGTTAAATAAAATTCTTCTATAAATCTATTATTTTTAATAATTAATTAATTAAATATATTAAAAGATTTAACAAATTTCAGACGAATTTGAGTTATTAAACTTTTTCCAAAATCTAAGTTTTTAAAAATTTCTAATTAAATTAATTTCTAATTGAAATTTTCTAAAATTTCCAATTGAAATCTTATGAAGTTCATTTATTTAAATAAAAATTATATCTGCAACCCCTTTAAAATTAAATTAATTTTGAAGTATTTAAGTAAAATTTAAATTTTCAAATTCAGAATTTTCTTATGAATTCTAAAATTTAACATTTTTGTTGCACAATAAATATTATTTTAAATTATTTTATAATAAGAAAACTATTCATATTTGTCGAAGTAAATAACTAAAAGAAAAAAAATACAAATATTAAAAATGAACAAAAAATTTACTAAAATACAAAATTTTTGTAAAGTATATTTGTTTTAAATTTTATACCGGACTTAGAGTCGAACAAAAAGATATAATAAACACAAAGTAACGAATTTAATATTTGTATAAAGGATAAAGTTATGAGCGAAATAATTTTACACTCATACACAAAGTAAAGAAAAATTAAATAAATATAGCGCGCTTGACCTATGAACCGTGTGTTTTATTACATATGTGTATACGAACATATTTTCTGGATTTCATTATATTTCGAGAACTCTCGCGCGCGCGATGATGATAATAATAATAAATTTTACTTGCTTTGTTCATTATTCTTGAGTCACTTATTATCAATATTTTAAATTGACAAAAATCGTCAAGAAATTAGTAATCATTTTCTTCAAAGATTTGACAGAAAAATTAAATGTGATCGCAAATTGGACATTGTTAAATGTGTATTAGAAAAATAAACAAGTGTCTTAAAAATTTTTTTAACCAAAAGACAAAGGAGAAAAAATGAACTACCTAAATAATGATAATCATGATTTAATCAACCAGCCAATAATCAATAATTCAGATGAATTTTCTTCTACAACTAGGGGCAGTAATCAAAATCGAAATGGTATTGTTTTTTTCGACTTATTAAAAAGAAAAATAATCTTTTAATTTTGTATATGAGCTATTCCATGTGACACTTATAGTGACGTTTTATATAAATTCGGTTAAATATTTTTTTTCGTTCTTTATAGGAATATATGGAATACGTTAATTTTTGTTATCAATTGCGCAAATTTTGGAGTAATGAATTTTCGGCTTGTAATTGAAGACTTAAATTCAGTAGCTTACAAGTCCAAAAATATTGAGTTTAGGAATAAGTTGTCAAAGAATAAAAGTTTTAGTTTTTTTTCGACTTTTAAAAAATGCAAAAACAATTTTTTTAAGATTTAAAAAAAACTATTTTTTTTTAACTTTGTCAATAAATTTTTGTTTTTAAATTTATTTATGCTTCATAATATAGAGATTTTCCAAAGAGTCTGACGTGTTAAAACATTTAAAAAAAATTTTCAAAACTCACGTGCAATCCTCACAGTGGGACATTTTTAAAATTAACTTTTAAAAATTATCTGCAGCGTACAATTTTTCAACTATTTCAGTGTTTTTATTTTAAATTAAAGGGTTATAATTTTTCAAGATATCTATATGCATGCAAAGTTTCAAGTATTCAATTCTTTAAGTAACTTTTTTTCAAGCAAAGTTAACAAATTAATACTGTATTTTCCTTTAAAAGTGAACGATTATTTTCTTATTTCGTTACTGCACATGTCCTAAATCAGTTTAAATTAATATAATATAACCTCCGGATAAATAGTAAAGTAAAAAATAATTTATCTTAACTGTTATAAACAATATTAGTTAAAAAATAGTTGACTTTGGTTCATTGCAAGTTCAAAATTTCGAAAATTCATAACTCAAAAATTTAGGCAATTAAACAAAATTAAAAAATATGTATTTTATATTTTTCTATAAAGAACGAAAAAAATATATTTAACTGAATTTAGAACGTCACTATAAATGTCACATGGAACAGCCCATATATATTTTACTTTTTATATGTATGTGATGTTGGCCTTCCATTTTTAAAAAAATTTAATTTTTTTAGAGTTCTGACTTTCTCTACAATAGTTTTAGAGTTCCTGACAGTTTTTAGTATAATAGTTCCGTCGATTAATTGGTGAAAAATATGTTTTTCATAATGACCCAGGCGGAAATTGACCACTGGCATCGTACCGCGCCTGTACAGACGTCGGTAAGACTGTACTGACATTCGTCCGCGAGACAACCGGATCGGTGCAGGCTTTCTACTGGAACATGACAATGTGTTGCAGTGGCTGCGCGTCCGGCTCGGTACAAATTTGATGCCGCCGAACAACCGGCGTTGTACCGGCATTCGTCCGCTCTAGCAACCGCGGCGGGCCAAATATTCTTTCAAAGACGACTCGCTTCAGCGGACCGGCGTTCTACTGGCATTCGCCCGTCTAGCCAGACTAAATTATATTTTCTATTGAAAAATAAAATAAAAAAATATTTCATTAACTATGCATGGTGCATGTTACTTAATATTTATTTATAGATCATTTCCAGCATTTTTAACACATTCTACATTTTTTTTACACATTAAAATTCTAAACGCTCGCAAGTGGGATACGAAGCCCAAGCTATTCCTAATCGAAGCACCGAAGTCTAACACGCTAACCACTACGCTATTCGCTCGCATGCGGATCTGAGCATAATAATGTCGATATGTAATACCGCTACGAAGCAAACAATAAATAATAATTTTACAAAGACTTTAGAATATTTTAGCATTTTATGAATATTATGTAAATAAATCTAGTGTTTTAAAACAATATTTTAAAATTTTTATTTTTTTAATTATTCTATTATTATTATTATTATTATTATATTTATTTATTATTTTTATTATTCATTTTTTTATATCTATAAATAATTATCTGTATACATTATTTATAAATATTTAAAAAATTTGATTATAACAAAAAAATTTAATTCTTTAATTTATTTGTTAATTAATAAATAAAAATATAATTAAAACCTATTTTTCAAATTCATTAATTTTTAAAATTAAATTTTATATTCTATTGTATTGTTAATTCTTTTTTTAATATTTAAACTTTAAACAATTCTCCTACAAAAATTTTTTACAACATAATAGATTAAAAATTTTTATTACTATAATTATTATTTTATTAATTTTTATTGAAACAATAAGACTATAGCTAAATTTTTGCATTGTAAAAAATCTATTTCTGAAAATTCTGAATAAGGTGTTAATTAAAAAAAAATTATTTTAGAAAACATTAAATTCTTAGCATATTATTATTAATTGAAATCTTAATAATAAAAACATAAATGATATTAGTCCGCAGTCGGTAGAATGTCTGTACCGCTCGGGTTGTCAGGCGGACGAATGCCAGTACAACGCCGGTCGTTCGGCGGCATCAAATTTGTATCGAGCTGGACGTACAGCCATTACAACACATAGTCACGTTCCAGTAGAATACCTGCACCGCTCCGGTTGCCAGGCGGACGAATGTCAGTACAACGCCGGTTGTTCGGCGGCATGAAATCTGTACCGAGCCGGACGCATTGCCATTATAACACAGTATAAATTTTGATCCGGCGGTCGGATCCGTCTTTGTACCGCGCCAGCAGACATTAACACCCGAATCGGTACAGACTGCCTGTACCGGCATTAACTCTCCAAATCAATCGGCGCGGATCCTTGACGGTTGGATGATCCGGCATTCGTCCGACTTTTCCGCCTGGGATTGTAATCAAAACAAAAAGTTTCAAAAACATTAAAATGACTATTCTTATAAGAAGAGGAGGACTATAAAGTACCCAGGCAGAAAAGTCGATGGTGTGCCGATGCCTACGACCGGCATGAAAAATTAGTACCGGGCCGGTACTACTACTTAATACCGTTTTTACACCGGTGACGGAGTTTTGCCGGCATCAAAAGTAGTACCGGCCCGGTACCACTACTTGATAGCGTTTTTTACACCGGAAACGTAGTTATGCCGACATCAAAATTTTACCGGCCCGGTACTACTACTTAATACCGTTTTTACAACAAAATTTTTTTTATTTAAAATATTTGTCAATCTTGTAAAATCGATTCTTCAGGAAATATTGCGTTTTAAATACTCCTTCAATTAATGTACTTTATGTTATGTACATACTTAGATATTTTTTGTATAGCGATTTTCCTCTTGTATTCCCTTTAATGGGCGTAAAACAAGTGTAAAATAAATATTAATAACACACAATTCATGTAAAACAACAAATTGTTTTTGAAAATTCAAAGTCTTGTAGTTTTTTAGTATAGTTTTTGGGTTTTGAAAAAATTGTTATACTTAAGAGTTATTAGTCGATCTCGATGGGGCTACCAGAACTTTGATCAGAACTCTTTTAACGCAACATATTTGTTTTTTTGAAAAATTATCGTTTTTTTAATTTTTTTTCTTTGACTGCGAATTATCAGAACTATTTAAATAAACTGTTAGGCACTCTAGAACTCTCTTAAAACTGCTAAAAATTCTAATTATAAATCCATTTTCTCAATAGTGGGGAATACGTGATGTTATGGACCCTATTATGAATAACTTATTTTTTATCATTTAATCGTCGGAAGTATTACTAAAAACTTTCAGAAACTCTAGAACTATTGTAGAAGGTTAAATTCTAAAAAAAATTTAATTTTTTTAGAATTGGGGAGCCAACATAATTTATACATAATTTTTATTTTACTGAATAATTTTAATTTGAAAATTTTTAATTTATACGAATTTAATGAATGTATCACATCCCCTAAACGTTTTTCTATGGATTTTTATAAAGTATAGGTCAGCATATAAAAATCTCTGACCTAAGGATGGTATTTTGAGTGATGCTCTTAAGTCAGTATAGTCATGGTTATAATAATCAAGTACAATACCAATTTGTCTAGCTATAAATCGTAAAAACCTCTTTTAGACTCGCTCAATATCTATTATTAAATAATTTTGATAAGGTCTCCACAACGTAGCGGCAAATTCAAGTATAGACCTAACAAGCGCAAAACAACAAGTGCAAGCAATTTTAAATCATCAGCGAAAAAAAGAAATTTACAAAATCTAAAAATATTCACGTCGTTAATATAAAGTAAAAACAAGTAAAGGTCCCAGATTTATTATTTTATGAAATTTTTTTTTTACATTTTTAAGTTTTTAAGGGTAGGTTTTCATTGTGGGAGTCAAAAAAATTAATTTCCTTTCTATATCATTTTTTGAAAGCTATATATGTGTAGAATATGTAGGTAAAGCGATTTTTCGATCCGCAGAATATTTTCGTTTTTATAGTGTCTTGAACTCATCGGCGTCCCGAGCACTGAGTAACAAATGTCAGGAAAATCGAATCAATTTTTTAAAATTATGCAAATCTGGCCTCAGTATCGTAAGCAGAGAGCCTAAAAACCTATAGATATTTATCACATACGCAAATTGAACAAAGGATTTCAAAGAATACAATTATTACAAAAAAATGTTTCTAAAACTTTAAACGCATTTTTCTCGAAATAAGGTTTTTTAAACTAGTGGACATTGTAGCGTCTCAACTATTTAATCAATCAACTTCGAGTTTGCGGCTAGTTAAAGGTAACTAAATTCTACTGGGGTTATACCTATAATATGATATCATTGTTAACGATAAAGATTTTTTTACAAGAGATTATACATGAAAAAATAATGCAAAAATGTAGTTTTTTATAAAAATTATCCACCATTTTGTCATTTTTTTAACTTTTTAACTATTTTATAGGTATAACCTATTCTTCAGGATGTCATCTTTATAAAAATTGTTGAGTTTCTGTTTTAGACATACAATTGCGCAGTGCAGAATGCCCACCGTTTTCCCTATTTTAAAAAAAGCTGTTTTTTAGATGCGCCATATTAACGTCCATTTTGCATTTTTTTTAAAAATAAAATATATGTGTCAAAAGTTCAAGGATGTATCTTTATTTAAAAAAATACTACATCGCTAAGTCATACTTGTTCCCCGCAAGAACCCAGGCGGAAAAGTCGGACGAATGCCGGATCAACCAACCGTCAAGGATCCGCGCCGATTGATTTGGAGAGTCAATGCCGGTACAGGCAGTCTGTACCGATTCGGGTGTTAATGTCTGCTGGCGCGGTACAAAGACGGATCCGACCGCCGGATCAAAATTTATACTGTGTTATAATGGCTGTGCGTCCGGCTCGGTACAGATTTCATGCCGCCGAACAACCGGCGTTGTACTGGCATTCGTCCGCCTGGCAACCGGAGCGGTGCAGGTATTCTACTGGAACGTGACTATGTGTTGTAATGGCTGTACGTCCAGCTCGATACAAATTTGATGCCGCCGAACAACCGGCGTTGTACTGGCATTCGTCCGTCTGACAACCCGAGCGGTACAGACATTCTACCGACTGCGGACTAATATCAATTATGTTCTTATTATTAAGATTTCAATTAATAATAATATGCTAAGAATATGGCTATCGTCATTGTTTTTCTAAAACAATTTAATGTTTTCTAAAATAATTTTTTTTTAATTAACACATTAATCAGAATTTTCAGAAATAGATTTTTCACAATGCAAAAATTTAGCTATAGTCTTATTGTTTCAATAAAAATTAATAAATTAAAATGAATAAAATAATAATTATAGTAATAAAAATTTTTAATCTATTATGTTGTAAAAAATTTTTGTAGGAGAATTGTTTAAAGTTTAAATATTAAAAAAAGAATTAACAATACAATAGAATATAAAATTCAATTTTAAAAATTATTGAATTTGAAAAATAGGTTTTAATTATATTTTTATTTATTAATTAACAAATAAATTAAAGAATTAATTTTTTTTGTTATAATCAAATTTTTTAAATATTTGTAAATAAAGTATACAGATAATTATTTATAAATATAAACAAATGAATAATAAAAATAATAAATAAATACAATAATAATAATAATAGAATAATTAAAAAATTAAAATTTAAAAATATTGTTTTAAAACACTAGATTTATTTACATAATATTCATAAAATGCTAAAATATTCTAAAGTCTTTGTAAAATTATTATTTATTGTTTGCTTCGTAGCGGTATTGTATATCGACATTATTATACTCACATCTGCATGCGAGCGAATAGCGTAGTGGTTAGCGTATTAGACTTCGGTGCTTAGATTAGGAATAGCTTGGGCTTCGTATCCCACTTGCGAGCGTTTAGAATTTTAATGTCCCAGGCGGAAATTTACCACTGGCATCGTACCGCGCCTGTACAGACGTCGGTAAGACTGTACTGACATTCGTCCGCGAGACAACCGGATCGGTGCAGGCTTTCTACTGGAACATGACAATGTGTTGCAGTGGCTGCGCGTCCGGCTCGGTACAAATTTGATGCCGCCGAACAACCGGCGTTGTACCGGCATTCGTCCGCTCTAGCAACCGCGGCGGGCCAAATATTCTTTCAAAGACGACTCGCTTCAGCGGACCGGCGTTCTACTGGCATTCGCCCGTCTAGCCAGACTAAATTATATTTTCTATTGAAAAATAAAATAAAAAAATATTTCATTAACTATGCATGGTGCATGTTAATTAATATTTATTTATAGATCATTTCCAGCATTTTTTACACATTCTACATTTTTTTTACACATTAAAATTCTAAACGCTCGCAAGTGGGATACGAAGCCCAAGCTATTCCTAATCGAAGCACCGAAGTCTAACACGCTAACCACTACGCTATTCGCTCGCATGCGGATCTGAGCATAATAATGTCGATATGTAATACCGCTACGAAGCAAACAATAAATAATACTTTTACAAATACTTTGGAATATTTTAGCATTTTATGAATATTATGTAAATGAATCTAGTGTTTTAAAACAATATTTTAAAATTTTAATTTTTTCAATTATTCTATTATTATTATATTTATTTATTATTTTTATTATTCATTTTTTTATATTTATAAATAATTATCTGTATACTTTATTTATAAATATTTAAAAAATTTGATTATAACAAAAAAATTTAATTCTTTAATATAGTTGTTAATTAATAAATAAAAATATAATTAAAACCTATTTTTCAAATTCAATAATTTTTAAAATTGAATTTTATATTCTATTGTATTGTTAATTCTTTTTTTAATATTTAAACTTTAAACAATTCTCCTACAAAAATTTTTTACAACATAATAGTTAAAAAATTTTTATTACTATAATTATTATTTTATTAATTTTTATTGAAACAATAAGACTATAGCTAAATTTTTGCATTGTAAAAAAATCTATTTCTGAAAATTCTGAATAATGTGTTAATTAAAAAAAAATTATTTTAGAAAACATTAAATTTTTTTAGAAAAACAATGACGATAGCCATATTATTAGCATATTATTATTAATTGAAATCTTAATAATAAGAACATAAATGATATTAGTCCGCAGTCGGTAGAATGTCTGTACCGCTCGGGTTGTCAGACGGGCGAATGCCAGTACAACGCCGGTTGTTCGGCGGCATCAAATTTGTACCGAGCCGGACGCGTAGCCACTACAACACATTGTCATGTTCCAGTAGAAAGCCTGCACCGCTCCGGTTGCCAGGCGGACGAATGCCAGTACAACGCCGGTTGTTCGGCGGCATGAAATCTGTACCGAGCCGGACGCACAGCCATTATACCACAGTATAAATTTTGATCCGGCGGTCGGATCCGTCTTTGTACCGCGCCAGCAGACATTAACACCCGAATCGGTACAGACTGCCTGTACGGGCATTGACTCTCCAAATCAATCGGCGCGGATTCTTGACGGTTGGTTGATCCGGCATTCGTCCGACTTTTCCGCCTGGGCGTGTAAAAAAAATGTAGAATGTGTTAAAAATGGTGGAAATGATCTATAAATAAATATTAATTAACATGCACCATGCATAGTTAATGAAATATTTTTTTATTTTATTTTTCAATAGAAAATATAATTTAGTCTGGCTAGACGGGCGAATGCCAGTAGAACGCCGGTCCGCTGAAGCGAGTCGTCTTTGAAAGAATATTTGGCCCGCCGCGGTTGCTAGAGCGGACGAATGCCGGTACAACGCCGGTTGTTCGGCGGCATCAAATTTGTACCGAGCCGGACGCGCAGCCACTGCAACACATTGTCATGTTCCAGTAGAAAGCCTGCACCGATCCGGTTGTCTCGCGGACGAATGTCAGTACAGTCTTACCGACGTCTGTACAGGCGCGGTACGATGCCAGTGGTAAATTTCCGCCTGGGAAATTGTCAAAGTTTGGGTTGATTATAAGCTCCCGCAATGAGAACCTCCCCTTAATGAAGAAACTCGCTTTTTACACATATTTTTCATCGTATTTATTCAATTATTTTCAACAATTTTATCTCACTAATCTTTTAAATGAGTTCTGATATATTTATTTATTGCTTCCTCATATAGAGAAAGTATTGTAATGCCAAAATTTTTCGAGTTCGATTTTTTGACATATATATTTATGTTATTTGACCTCAGGAGTTCAAAAATGACATTTTAAAAAAATGTCATTCCGTGTGTGTGTGTGTGTAAAAATCACATTTTCATAAATATCTCCAAATTATAAAGAGCTTTTGGACTAAATTTCTTTAAATTGTAGGTCTCATTTGTGGACATAAAATGAGAGTACTTTGAGATAGATTAATAAAGTTTAACTATATATTTTTTTAATTTTTCAAAAAAACGTTTTTTGTCCATAACTTTTAAAAAATGTTAGAACAGCTATAAATGTTTTTCTCTATTTTGTAGAGTTTTTTAAACGCATCTTTTGAGCTTTCAATGAACATTTTTCGTCCATATTCACCGAAGATATTTAACGTTTAAGAATAAAAAATTTTGAAACATAAGACTTTTTTGAAAATTTTGTTGAAAAATGTAGAAGTAACTTTAAAACTATAGTTACCAACTTGTAGAACGTTAAAAAACACTTCGATTGAACTATTTTTGAAGCTAATTCGATTAGAAATAAAGAAGTTATTATTGATATTTTAAAAAACAGAAATTGTGATGGAAATTTAAAAAAAAAAAATTTTATGTGGAAGTAAAATTAAACATTACTTGAAATTAAATTCATTGAAATTCATGAAATAAATATAACGAGATTTACGAAAACGAATGAAATGAGGACCAAAATTATAACAAAAATATATAACTTGGCAGCGGTTTTTAGGACGAAAAATATGTTTGGTTGTGATAGTGAGTGTAAAAAGCGAGTTTCTACATTAGAAACTTAAAAATATAAAAAAAGTAAAAAAAACTTTTTTTGGAAAAAATAATACAAAATTTAAAAAAAAATTTGTTTATATATTTTATTTAATTCTAAACACAAAAAGGAATAATTTATGTTCTTAACATTTTTTTCCCTAAAGTAACTGCGTTTTTGAGATATCAACAATTGAAAAAATGGCTAATTTTTTAAACAAAAGATCATATTTTTCTTAAAAATTATCGTATAAAAATGTAAAAGATGCATTTTAAAGGTTATAAAACTAGCTTTCAAATTATATATCTGGCATTAAATTGTGACGATTTGCAATAAAACTGTATCACATTAAAAAATAACGAAAAAATTTGTTTTGCAATAACATTATTTACTCATTAACAAAATTATTTTTTAATTTCTATTTTCTCTAGTGTTAAAGTTGAGGAAATGAACTTGCAAATAATATTTTTTTAAGCTTTGTAACTTCAATAGTAAACAAAATACAAAAAATTTTATAAAACCTTCAATCGCTATAGGGTGAGCAAAAGTTATTGAGCAGCACTGTACATATATTTAAAAAAATTCGGAAATCGACATCACTATAAGGCTTCCTTTATGAGGAAGCAAAATGTCCAAAAAATTGAAATTTGGTAAAATCTTTTAAAATACAATTTAAGTTTAGTAAAACCTTTAAAAAATAATTGAAATTTGATAAAAAATTTTAAAAATAATTAAGTTTTTAAAAGATATAAAGAAATAAGCAAATTTTTGAAGAATTTAAATTATAAATAATTTTCCAAAAATTCTAAAATAATAAATTTTCAAAAAAATTTTATTTATTTTGTTCAAAGGTAATTAAATCTTAAAAAATTATGATAAATCAATTCTAAGAATTAGTTTTTTATAAATATTGTAATGTTTTTGAAAATAATTGAAAAAATTTAAAATTCAAAAATAATATTATTTGAAGAATTTTAATTAAAAATGTTAAAAATAATTCTAATAAATTTTAATGTTATTATTTTGTATGTATTTGAATTTTCGTAAATCTTGAAAAAGTGGATTTTAAAAAATCACAACAAAATAAATCAGAGAATTGCTATTTTCAAAACTATTTTTATATAAATTTTAGAACCTAATTTACATTAATTTTCAATTTTATTGAATTTGCACTTGAAGATTTTATTAATTAAAATTTTCCAGAATTTAATTATTTCAAAAATTTTGAATTAAAATTCTTTAAAAGTTATTTTTTAAAAATTATAATAAAATACTTAAAAAGATGATTTGTTTTCAATTAAATTTTACAAAATTTCAATTATTTAAAATTGTTTTAATTGTGTATTTTAAAAATTTAATTAGAAAAATAATTCAAAAGTAAATCTTTAAAGATTTATCTATGCTTTTCACACTATAAAAATCAAAATAACTTTGCAATTTTATATTAAAAATATAGTATTTTGTCGCAAAATATAAAAGAAAAGTCGAAAATGTCACATTTTTTAAATATAAATCGATAAAAGTCGCATTATTTGAAATTAGTCGAAAAAATCATAATATCCGAGACCTGAGAATGTGATACCTTAAAAAACGATTCAAATTAAATATGTTTCAAAATATCATATTTCATAAAAATCTTGTTTAAAAATTTTATTTTAACTTTCGGTATTTTTTACTGTTTATAATTTTCAGGTACGGGATCACTTGGAACAATATTTTTAATTGTTAATGCAACATTAGGCGCTGGTCTTTTAAATTTCCCGGAGGCATTCGATAAATCCGGTGGTATTGCAACGGCAATAATTGTTCAATTATTTTTTCTAATTTTCATCACATCGGCATTGGTTGTACTTGCAAATTGCAGTGACATTACGGACACATGTACAATGCAAAATACATTTGCCGGACTTTGTGGACCAAAGTCATTAATTCTTTGTGGAGTTTGCGTAGCAATTTATAGTTTTGGATGTTGTCTAACATTCCTCATAATAATTGGCGATCAATTCGATCGTGTATTCGCTACATTTTATGGACTCGATTATTGTCACAATTGGTAAAAAAAATCAAAAAAATAAATATATGTAAGAAAAAAGAACAAAATAAATAAAAGAGAAGGAAAAGAAATAAATAGGGCCAAAATAAGTGAAACCAGCCACTTGAAAAATTTTTGTCTCCAATTTTCAAGTTATCTATGATTTTTGGTAGATATATGAGTACACTTTTTGCCCCTAAGATATTTTTCAAAAAAAAAAAATTTATTTTTGAAGTAATCAGGTGTTAAAGTTTTGGGTCATTTTATTTTCATTTTATTATTACTTTGAAACAAATAAAGAAAATTAGGTGAATTTTTTTTTAAATTAAAGCTTAAAGTCTATATTTTAAGGAATAAATAAAGCTATTGCTAAAAAATTAAAATTTATAATTGTTATTAACAATTCTTTTAAACAATTGCAAATTGAAGAATGTTCTCAATGTTTTTGAAACATTACATTTCGATGTTATATTGCGCAAAACTCCAAGGATTAATTTAAAAAAAAGAAAAATGAGTAACCTTCAATATTATCGAAATTCTGTAGTTTTTTCTGAAAAAATGCAGGCGAAAATCGACTTTTAATCTTAAAAATCCGCTTGAAAACGTGAAGTTTCTAAAAAAACAAAACACGATCTTATTTATTCGTTTGCAATTTTATCTTTTTCTAGTAACTCGAGTCGATTTTCGCCTGCATTTTTTCAGAAAAAACTACAGAATTTCTATAATATTGAAGGTTACTCATTTTTCTTTTTTTTAAATTAATCCTTGGAGTTTTGCGCAATACAACATCGAAATGTAATGTTTCAAAAACATTGAGAACATTCTTAAATTTGCAATTGTTTAAAAGAATTGTTAATAACAATTATAAATTTTAATTTTTTAGCAATCGCTTTATTTATTCCTTAAAATATAGACTTTAAGCTTTAATTTAAAAAAAATTCACCTAATTATCTTTATTTGTTTCAAAGTAATAATAAAATGAAAATAAAATGACCCAAAACTTTAACACCTGATTACTTCAAAAATAAATTTTTTTTTTTGAAAAATATCTTAGGGGCAAAAAGTGTACTCATATATCTACCAAAAATCATAGATAACTTGAAAATTGGAGACAAAAATTTTTCAAGTGGCCGGTTTCACTTATTTTGGCCCAATAGAAATCATATAGGGAAGACTATACTTATTTTTACTATTTAAAAAAAAATTAGTTTTAAAAACAAAATTCATAATGTACATGATAATAATATTAAAAAATTGAATATCACGTTTCGTGTGCGTAATATTTGCTAGTTTATAATATTTCTAAATTAAAAAAAAATTAATTAATAATTAAAGTTAATAATAATTCTGAATTAATTATAAATTAATTAGATAATAATTACATTTTGGAATTTTTTTAGGTATTTGTCGAGACCATTCATAACAAGTGTCACAGCAATAGTTTTTATTTTGCCACTGTCATTCTTTAAACGAATGGACGTTTTGAGTTATGCGAGTTCTATTGGATGCTTAACAATTATCTACGTCGTTTGGATGGTTATCGATGAAAGTTTAATTAACAAGGATAAATTGACAAAGAAAACAATTCACATTTGGCCCGAGAATTTAACACAACCACTGCAAATTGTTCCAATAATTTGCTTCGCCTATCAGGTAAATGGCAAAAAATTTTTTTCTTTTTGAAAAGGAATTATTTTTAAATAAAAATAAATAAGGACACGATTTTTGGTAAAACATAAAATAATAATTATTATTATTATATTATATATTAAAACAGTTTTCTTTACTGGGGCGAATATTGTTGAGTTTTATTTTATTCTAAAATTGGAATTTTTAACGAAATTCATGTTCAATTCGTTCAGTTTGTTAAAAAGTTAAAAGTACATAACCACACACGCGAACCACTATTGGGAAAGAATTGGAAAAATAACGAAAAAAATAATTATTATACGCTATCATTGGCGTATATTTTACATAAAAAGTTTCCGTTTACTGCTTTGCAATTTTTCGTCAAAAGTCACAATAAAAATGAGCGTTAATTCTTAGGTTATTTTAAAAAAAAAATTTTAATTTTAGATATTAAAACGATAACACATTATGACTGAATTAGTAACTATTCTCACTATTCTTTATTGTATGGCAGAAGCTTTTACTTTTTTACATTCTGATAGGGACCGTAAACCGAAGAGACAATACATACGTCTAAAAATTAGTTTGTGAACTTTAGGCTAATAGAGGTGCCGTCCCATGTTGGCGTAAAAACGTCAAAGGGCAAAAGCGTCTGCGTTAGGGAGCATTTACTCCTTCTGTAAAAAAAGTCCCGAACGAAAATTTTCAAATATAACAAATTCTCAAGATTTTTTGAGAAGTACATAACGCACGCTTTAATATAACATAACAATCAAAGACCAAAATATTTTATTTATTTAAGCATTAATGTTTACTTTTGACATATATTATCGAGTGAGATGGTCATGTTTTGTCGGTGTAATATGGCCATGCTATTTAAGTTATCAAAGTAAAAAAAAAAAAAAATTCGGTTTTAGAAATGCATGTTTTATTGTGGAAATTACTATGGAACACTCTGATAAAGATTTTCAAGTTAAAATATTACTTAATAAAACAATTTCGCACTATTGCAAAAATAATAATGCTAAAAAAAAGATTAATATAGATGAATTTTTTTCAATATTAAAAATATTTTAAAATGCTGTGATTTCTCAAAATCAAACAAAAATGTTTTTATGCATTTTCTAAACAGTCTATCTAAAATTGTGATAATAAGAGATTGTAAAAGTTCTGATTATTTATTTATGTTTATCGAGAAAAGTAATGGATTTAAATATAATGTAAAGTTCATTCTTTAATGAAATTTATTATAAAAATATTGTCAATTTTTTTTTCTACTTACGATTGATTAATATTTCATTGTAAACATAAAACATAACCTTTAACGAAAACACCAGATCATTTGTCAATTAACACTTTAGGGACACTCGGGCTCATACGGCAGTTATCGGCTGACGAGCCAACTGCTCTGTGAGTATAGACTTCGGTCGAGACTCCCTACGATTTCGATTGAGAATAACAATGATTTCTATAGACTAATAAAATTTCTTGAATATTTTCTTACTTCGAAAACAAGGAAATCGTGATTTCTTAAATGAATTTCCCGTCGGAAAAAATTAATGTAATTGACTTAAAAATAAGCTCGTGACAATTTTGTGGCAAGTAACAAAATGTCCTATTGCTGCAAGCTTGCACTGCAATCTTGCTACAAGATTATGATATAAGCTTGCGGCAAGCTTAGTTGGCAAACTTACTACAAGTAAGTAATTTTTTGTTATTTTCAAAATAATTATATACTCAGCAACATAGCTAGGTGGCAAAAACATTTACTGCGCAGCCGTTAATTCCATAGAATTCAACTGCGCATCGTGTCAAGTTTTTTAATTTATCCAGCAGCTTGCAGCAAGCTTATATCATAATCTTGTAGCAAGATTTCAATGCAAGCTTGCAGCAATAGGACATTTTGTTACTTGCCACAAACTTGTCACGAGCTTGCTCTGTAAGCTTGCACACCTTGCACAGCAAGCCTAATGCAAGTTTGTGACAAGCTTATGTGTTGATTGGGCCTATACTTTTTTTATTAATTGCATAGATTACAACTTTTTTAGATGCCTAAGAATGTTTTTCTTGCCTATTTTTTAGCAAATGTATTTATAGCCTCTATAAATGAGCGTGTCTTTTAAAATTGAATATTGAATTTAGTTATAATATATCACAGCAAATTAACGAGAATAATAACCGACTTCCGAAAAAAGCAGAGAATTTGAAAAACTATCTGGAAAATTTGAAAATTAAAAAGAAAAAATCTGTTTTCAGAGTCACATGACAGCAATACCAACCTACGCATGCATGAAAGATCGTCAATTGAGTAAATTCACATGGTGCGCAATAATCAGTATGATTATTTGCTTCATTGCTTATTCAATTGTTGGAACATTTGGATACATGACATTTGGCGCTGATAATGTGCCAAGTGATATTTTACAGGGTTACACCGATAAAAGTGTAACGCTAACTTTGGCAATAATAGCAGTTGCTGTGAAAAATTTCACTACATATCCAATTGTTTTATATTGTGGACGTGATGCATTAATGGAATTAATTGGTTGGGATTTAAATAGAAATTATCTATCGCGTATTATATTGACTCTAATTTGGTTTTTTATGTCATTGATTATTGCAATATTAGTGCCTGATATAACACCTGTTATTAATTTACTTGGCTCATTATCAGCTGCATTTATTTTTCTTTTTCCCGGAATTTGTCTATTACAAAGTACATTAAAGCGGGATCCACAACTTTTTATGAATAAAAATCGTGCTATGATTTTTCTTGCTATTTTAATAACTGCACTTGGTGCACTTGTTTGTGGAATTATTTTTGTCGAATCACTGCAAGATCTTTTGAGCCGGAAATCGTCGTCTCTTAAAAAACCACTTACTTCCGGTTTGAGAATTTCGTTGGGCAAAAGTTTGTGTGTTTAAAATATTCCATTCTTTTAATTATAAATGACAAGTTATAAAAATTTAATTAATAAAAAAATAAATTATGTATATATAAAAATTCCCAAATTAATTAGAAATTCAATTAATTAGTTTATTCTTACTAATTGATTGATTAATAAATAACTAAATTGACAACTTATATAAAATATAAATAAATAAAAATTTCATAATTAAAAATTTTAATATTTATTTAGTTACACAAATTATTAATTAATTGATTAAATAAACAGATATTTAAATAATTGTAAAAAGAAAATTTTTTATATCTAATTATCAACAAAAAGGATTCTAATTATTAAATTACATAAAATGAGTAATTAAATTTTTAAAAAGTAAATAATTTAATTTAAAAAAAACTACATAATTAAATATCTAAATTAATATTTAGTTACATAACTAATTATTTAATTAATTAAAATGAAATATTTAAATTGTTATTTAATTGATTAATTCAGCAAAAGGTATTTAACTTAATAAATTATAAGTTATATCACTAATTAATTGCTTGATAAAAAATTTTTAAAAAAATTTATTAATCTAAAAGTAAAAAAATAATTTTGTTTATTAAACTAAAAGAAATAAAAAGAAATTCACGTTTGTACATTAAATAAAAATTTGTGAATAATATAAGAATTGTCGTCTTCAAATACTCATGTTTTACTGTTTAAGACTGATGTAAATAAATATTTTATATTTTAAAAGAAAGGCAAATATATTTTGTAACAGGCAAGGTTTTTTTATTGTAAAAAAAGTCGAGTGAATAAAATTACTTATAATTTTCGTTGTCTACGTTTAATCATTTCATTCCTTTTTCTCTTTAAATACTTTCTTTTAATATTCTTCATTCACTATATATTTCTCTCTCTCAATATATTAAACTACATTTCTTTTTCTCTCTCATTCTCTCTCATAACTTTGGTTTTAATTTTAAAAAATCGAATAATTAATTAATTGTAATAATAATTTAATAATTATTCGATTAATTTCTATAAGTACATAATAGAATTTTCTCACTCTCTTTCTCCCTCTTTTCATTTTTTTAATTGTTTAAAATGTAGGACGTTACCTTGAATTTATTTACACCAAGGTCTAAAAAAAATAGACTTGGACATTGACTGATGGGAATTTCGTTGAGATCACGATATTGTATTTTCTTGAAAATCGTGAATAATAATTTTATCGAGATCAATGACTTTTTCAATGTTTGTTTTGCAAAAAAAGCATTCTCTGCTATTCAGTAGATGATGATCTATGCAAGCACGACACGATTGATGATTGCATGGTTTAAATGTTGCCGCAATTGGAAATGCATAGCAAATTGTACATGTATTTTCATCGTCACTTGTTAATTTTGTCTCTGGTAAATTTCGACTAACACGATCTAAGTAGTCGATCATTAATCGTACCCGTGTTATTTCATCGTTCGTAACATCCTTCTTATCTGAAAAAAAATTTTCCCAATTAATAAAAAATATAAAATTTATTTGTGTTAAATTAATATTAATTAACACTGAAGTAAGTGTTTGTGTCTCCTTAGTTTTCTATTTCTTTTAAAAATATTGTTTGACAAATTTTAATTTGTCATGATTTATAATAAAATAATTAGAAAATTTTTAACTATTTTAAAATAATTGAATTCCTGTGTTATTTTTATTATACAATGAAAATAATTAAATGCTTATGTATAATATGTTGATAAATTACGATAAAGTAATGATAAAGAATTTTATCAATAAATTATTGAACAAACATTATATTCGTTTGTCGAAATGTAATAAAATTTTTAAGAATAATTTTTTTTCGAGGAATTGAATTAAAATTTGATTAAAAATAATTGAAATTTTATCATGAGTTTTATTTATTATGAAAATAAATTAATACCTTGAAAAAATATATAAAATCTCATGATATTTAATTTAAGCGGAAGACAGGTCACTAGGTAGGGAGTTTTTAATTTTCAAATAAAAGATTGACAAAAGTGAGCGTACAGAAGAATCTACAATAGAAAAGTATCATACCGATCAAAAGCATTGGAGACCTGAATAAAAAATTAATTCCATACATGTTATGTTTTGCCTTCCCTATCAAACCAAGGTCTGCCACCTCTCTTCTCCATTCCATATAACACTAGTTTACAAAGATTTTGATGTGCGGCATTTCAATATCATTTCTTATGTAAAATTTGCTCCTGAATCCGAATATGAAGTCAGATATTAAGAAAGTAGAACAGTTTTCGAGATATAGCTAAATTTCAATGTTTTGAGTATCGACAAAAAGTGGATTCACTAACTTACAATTTTTTCTGAATGTAGTGGATCGATTTCAGATTTCTTTGAAGCAAATTAAAGGTTATTAAGTTTTCCATAAAAAATATTTATAAGATTTTTAATTGGACTGACCAGTTAGGAGCAATTTATGCGTTTGTTTGAAATTTTTCATTATACACAACAACATTTTTGGAAACGATTGACTTTTAGGTTAATTACGTCATAAAAACGTGTTTACTTCAGGTTTTCTTTCACTGACGTCAAAGTTTAATTTGTTAGGAAGAAAATAAGCTATCGCAGATTAAAATTGAACTGAAAATGTAAAAGATGTAAGCACCTAACGGGTGTGCGCACTTTAGACGGGCTAAAAAATACTACTTTTGTAAATTTTATTTAGTTTTTAATTGTAAATATTGACAAATAATGTGAGGTTCTACACATAAATAAATACACTCTTGAAGTGCAATAAAAAAATTAAATTTTTTAATATATTTTTTAATTTAAAAATAATATTATAAAATGTGAGACGTTGATGAAATTTTTATCATGGAAGGTCGAAAATACAAAATCCAAACGGAATTAGATTCATCATGTTCATAGGCATAGCGCAAATCCAGAGATTTAAAAATGTTGGTTACCGACATAATACTGCATACCAGTAGTGGCGCGACATTGTAGTAATAATGTCGCAGTTCTATTTAGATATGCAAAAACAAATAAACATGTCAACTATTACAGTTCCTTCCATGAAATGCACAAAAAACCCTTTTTTACACGTTAGCCCTCTCCTTAAATATAATAATAGTACAATAAAATAAATTTTTTCATAAAGCAATTTTACTTTCTTCCAGTCAGTACTGCGCCAACATTGGGTCAGTACTGACCTTCCATTACTGAAACAACTATATTGGTGTAGTAATGGTGCATTATTGCAACCATTTCCACGTGAATTCAGGCACACTAGTGTTGGAATTACAAGGCTAGTGAGGTACTAAACCATTTGTCAGCAATTGTACTAATACGGAATATATTCATTGGGATTAATCTGATTACATCGACAGTTAAAAACTGTAAATAATAAATCTGACTTTAATAACAAAGTAAAGTCAACCAAAGAAATGTTGTTTCAATAGACTATCTAAGAAGCATTGCCAATTTCCAAAAATGTTGTTATGTATAATGAAAAATTTCAAACAAACGCATAAATTGCTCCTAACTGGTCAGTCCAATTAAAAATCTTGTAAATATTTTTTATGGAAAACTTAATAACCTTTAATTTGCTTCAAAGAAATCTGAAATCGATGCACTACATTCAGAAAAAATTGTAAGTTAGTGAATCCACTTTTTGTCGATACTCAAAACATTGAAATTTAGCTTTATCTCGAAAACTGTTCTACTTTCTTAATATCTGACTTCATATTCGGATTCAGGAGCAAATTTTACATAAGAGCTGACAGTAACTAGTGTAATTAGCAAAAATGTCTGTCTTTTTAAAGTAAAAAAATACTCTTTTACTTTTAGAAAGCAACTGACAGTTATTTACAATAATCAGGTAAAACGCTCACGATCGCACTTTTCCATAGAATTCCATGAAATTTGAAATCTGAATAGTTAGTAACAAAATCAACGCATTGGCAAAATTTTAAAAAAATTTACCGTTCCTAAAACAAGATATTTCAGTTAAAAGTTTGTTATTTAACATGGTTAACCTATAAAGAGTGCATATAAATGGCACATTTCTTCTAATAACTTCTAAAATTTTCTATAGATTGTTTTAACAGCGTTAGAAAACTTTCTTTTCTTAGATTATAGTTCTGACAGTCGGCTTAACCAAAAGTCATTTAAGAAGTAAAGAAAAAGATGTGGTACTGACTGACTGGTTTAAATAAAGAATATAATTCAAACTTACTTATGACGATTAGACGTTTCTAGGAGCGTAAATGGGGGATTTTCAGCAAACTGTGATATTTATGTCCCTAACGAGTTTTAACAGCATATTTTATTGAATTAACGATCTGCTTCATATAAATTTTATTTGGGACTCACTATTCTAAGTGGACCCACAAAAAAGTTGTTTATTTTGACCCATATCGATGTAATGACATGAAACACTCCTAAAATGTCACTACCGTGGCGTGTCCCCTACCCAGTATTTATAACTTTCCATCTGTTTTTAGAAAACAATTTTTGAAAAAGCAGAAATCTGCTAATATAATCTTGAATATGATTAGACTCACTGCATTTATACGTATTATTTTACATTATATTGTTTATTCTTTGTTTACAAAACGTCTGGAAACTTTGTCCCCAAATTTTTGAGATTTTTACAATTACTATCTTTTTGACTTTGCATATTCATAATATTGAAAATAATATAAAAACAACAACTAATTTTGCATCAAAAGAACATAACAAATAAATGTAAATGTTTTAAAGACATATTAAAGTAATATCCTTTAGTAAAGTGAAAAATTGTCTTTGTCACAAATTAAGGTGTCACTACCGTGGTATTCTCTTTTCAGAAGTAAGATTTTTTTATATTAAAGTTATTCTTTTCTGAGATAAACATAGCAGCATTGTAAATTATTTCGGGAACTTTTTGAAAATAAAATGGTTATGAGTAATACACAAAACAAACTGAAAATGTCACTACCGTCCCACATAGCACAATAGTATGAGGTAAGGTTATGTTGAATGAGTACAAATCGTAAGGATCATAAGGTTACACGATATTGCTGTGGTAGACCTGAGGTGAACTAAAAATCTCCGCCATGGAGGTAATGTTACATGTTAGGGTGTGGTAAGTATATATGATAAGGCCATGGTAACCTTACACGTTAAGGTTGAGGTAACCTAACTCGTTAAGTTTAATGTAACGTTACATGTTAAGGTTGAGGTAAGGTTACATGTCAAGGTTGAGGTAAGGTTACATGTCAAGGTTGAGATAAGGTAATTATTAAGTTGTAAGGTTGAGGTAAGGTTAAGGTAAGGTTGTGATAAGTTTACCAGTTATGGAAAATATTGACAAAATAATTATATAATAAATAAATATTAAATTAAAATGTTAATTTTGTTGCTCTTCTTTATTTTGGAAACTTGACGTGAAGCACAAAATTTTGAAAACAAATTTGGGGGGACAGGGATTCGACTCCGGGATCGACGCGCATAAGCCTATGATTCTAACTAACTGAGCTAAGTAAAGAACTGGCAGAAGGAAAATCAATTTTGCCTTTAAGGTGGTTTATGTGCGTCGATCCTGGGTTCAAATCCCAGTCTCCCTAAATTTGATTTTCAAAATTTTCTGCTTTACGTCAAGTTTCCAAAATAGAGAAGAGCAACAAACATAACTTTTTAATTTAATATTTACTTATTTATTATATTATTTTGTCAATATTTTCCATAACTGGTAAACTTATCACAAACTTACCTTAACCTTAACTCAACCTTACAACATAATAATAACCATACCTCAACCTTGACATGTAACGTTACTTCTACCTTAGCATGTAACCTTACCTCAACCTTAACATGTAACGTTACCTCAACCTTAACGTGTAAGGTTACCATGGCCTTATCATATATACTTACATGTAACCTTAACATGTAACCCTAACATGTAACCTTACCTCCATGGCGGAAAATTTAGTTCACCTCAGGTCTACCACAGCAATATCGTGTAACCTTACTACACTGAGAAAACATTATACTTAAATGAAACACAAAAATAATATTTGACGATTTTGTTTAATTGAAATAAGTTTGTAAGTTTAATCTCAATATATAGAAAATAGCTACTGCATTGATTCAAAAGTATTATTTGGTTGAATTTAATTTAAACATACACGGAGAGAAGAGTTACAGTTGTGACAACTAAACACGTTTAGTAGCAGAAATACATGGAGAGCGATAGTAGCGCCCCTGGCGGTTTAGTTCCTGCTTAGTTACCCTGACTGAACGTATCCGTGATATTTTCTGTTACGGTTTAAATAAAAATTATGTTTGAAAATTTTATGTTTAAATCAAACTTAAAAGTTAACTGCAGGTATTTTAAAATCAATCACAATTTATGTTCGATTTCAACACTAAGAGAAATGGATAGTAAGATTTTCAGGGTCGCCACTTAATCGGGAAAAGGATTTTTCTCATAATTTCTATTATTTTTCATTTCCATTTTTCATACGCTTATTTCAGTTTTAAAAAATCGATCATAAAGTTCATTATGAAAAATTTTAGTTCATTTAAAAAATAAGAAATTTGTTAAATAGTAAAAATTTATTATTTTTTTTACATTTTTCATATTATTATCAGTTCGGAAAAATGTCAAAAAAATGTTATCTTTAAACGAGCTCAATATTAGTTTAATTCAATATTAGTTTGTAATATGTATAATACAGAATAATTTAAGATAATTTTTTTCGTTTGTTATTAATATTTTAAATATTTTATAATTTGTTGGATAAAACTAATCTGTTTGCATAATAAAAGGATTTTCTTTGAAAAATAAAAGAAATTTTTTATTATTTAAACTTTTTCGTTTTGTCAATAAAAGTAAAACCTTTTGAAATTGAAAAGATTCCTTTTATTATAAAACTAATTCATTAAATATTATTAAAGGACTGGTTTTAAAAGAAAATAAATTTTTATGTTAAATAGATATATTGTTTCAATATATTATATAATGACCAAGAAATAAAAAAAATTTGACCGGATGAACCGGGAATTAAATTTTCTACAAAAAATGGCCACCCTGTTTTTGATGTTAAAAACATGATGTTACGAACAGCTCCTCTAGCTCCACTGAAACTAAAAACCACACAATAAAAAAAATAAATTTTGATGATGGGCCAGATGCTAGCTCCTCCTCGATTCCTACAAATCCCAATTCAGACGCGACTCAGTTAAATACAAACAGGGACGAACCCTCAAAAAACCCTAATCCGCTAAAAACTAATAATGATAGTAAAAAATCTAATCAATCAAGCATCTCACAACAGCAATTACATCCACAGGCACCTCCTCCCACTCAACACCAGGACTTCTTGGTCGTTGATGATGATGATCTGGAATAGGTCAACCCAAATTCCACAACACTTTATAATCAGAATAGTTCTCCCCCCTTCGTAGTACTCATTGAATCGACTTTGAGAGGTCGCAACTTGGGTAAACTGGACCTAATTAGCGTCATAGACTTTCTGTCAGGCTTCGTTAGTGGACCAAAGCAAATTAACAGAAGTGGTATCAACCAAATAACTCTGGGGGGTTTTCGATTCAGATCACTAAAGTTATCCAGCGTCCTGGACGCTGCTTCATATGTCAACGCTTTTGTCATGTCAAGAATCAGTGTCGGTCCACTTTCCCTTCTTGTGACCATTGTTCGGGTCGTCATATCTCTCATTTATGCCCTCATCTCGATCTTCCTCCAAAATGCAAAAACTGTGGGAGGGAGCATTCTGCACCGTCGGCGGAATGCCCTATCTACAAAAAGGAATTTGGTATTCTTAAATTGAGATATTCCACTAACTGTAACAGGGAGGAGGCCAGGAAAATGTTCTTCATTGAGAACCCTGATCTCCAATCTATTGGCCAAGAGAGAGCTGATGTCTCTGACCTCAATGTCCCTCCTGAATTGAATAACAACAACAGAAATGCAAACCCCTCTACATCGGGTAATCAGGGACCCACAAAATTAGATAAACTTGCCAGGGACTACACTTCTCTCTCTCCAAAGGACCTTATGATCGAAATAGCTGAACATTACAATGCTCACACGCTCTCGGAACAGATTCAAGCTGTGAATAGCTTAATTTCATTTAACAACTCAAACTCAGCTCTTATCACAGGCATCCAAGAGAAACTCGATTTAAGTAAATAGTTCAACAAATGCCATCAATTTTAGTCAATTTTATGTTTGCATGTGTTTGATTCGTTATTGTTGCTTATTTTGAAAGATTGGTATAGGTTAGATTGAATTATTCGTTATTTGTTTCAACAAGTGGTTACTAAACACACTTGATTTATTCAAATCTCTTACTCTCTATTTATATTTGTATAAAGATTTTTTGTGTAGCACTCTCATATTTTATTGTTGCTCGTTATCGTCCTACAAAGGAGCCAATATTTAAATTCGAATTAAATCCCTATTTAAAAGCAAGAAATTGGTTAGTTAGTTAATATGTCTGTTAGGAGATTTAAATATGCTAATTGGAATGGTCATAGCATATTAAATAAAAAAACCGAAGTGGAGTCTATTCTTCACATTCATGAACTTGACTTATTAGTCATCACTGAGACCTGGTTGACTTCGAAAAATCCGGATTGGCAAATTAGGGGTTATACCACCTTCCGACAGGAACGACAGGAACAGAGACCTGGAGGAAGAGTGCTTATTCTTGTCAGGAGAGAATTAGTCGTTTCCTCTATAAGGATTTCCAAACAAATCTTAAAACAGATAGATTCCATTGGTATAACAATAGCCACTTCTCGATTCAAACTCTAAATTTTGGCCGCCTATGCTCCCCCTAACAAAGAAATTCCCCTAAATACGTGGTCTGACTTGTTGGAGGATTGTGATGGTGGTAGTCCCATAATATTAATGGGTGACTTTAATGCTCACTCCTGGTCATGGGGCTCAGAATACTGTTCCGTGAGAGGAAATCACTTAAGGGAAGTAACTGAGGATTTTGATTTGATACCCCTCAATGACTCTTTTCCTACTTTTGTGGGCGGAGCGGGGAGGAGTGGTAGTAACATTGATCTTATTTTTATCTTTTCTCAACTGGGTCAAACATCAAACGTTGAAGTCACTTCGGACACCTATTCTTCCGATCATAGCCTTGTCTTGGCAACTTTAGACTCTTCTCCGAAATTTACCAGGTCAAATACTAGTAGACTTAACTTAAAAAAATAGACTGGAAAAAATTTAACCAACTTCTTACGCCTACTCTTGATCTACGCGATTTCTTTAGTGTGTAAACAAACAATTGATTGAACAGTTCTTTTTATGTCGTAGAAGTTATGGCTGAAATAAATATTCGTGAAACGGAACGTCGGGCATTACGACATTTTTATGATCGCGTTACCGAACAAAATTTTGAACAGGATAGGTTTGAATTGGAAGAATTGCTGCGAGTTATCGAAGAACATTGGAATACGTTCACAGCAGTACATAGAGAGTTAGTGTCAATTTCTACTGATCAAGCGGCAGTGATAGCTCATGAACAATTCTTTGAGGAAACAGAAACGCACTTTATTAAGACGAATGCAACGATTCGTCGTCTGCTAGCAAGAGACGCAACGAAACTCACAGCGGAAGCACAAGCAGAACACCCACGAGTGGATATGAAATTAGATCCTTTAGTGATACCAAAGTTCGACGGTGCTCTTCACAATTGGTTGGCCTTTAAGGATGCATTTACGACATTAATGGTCAATGTGGATTACCCGGAAGCATACAAACTTGGCAAACTTCGTCAAACAGTTAGTGTCGAGGCAGTGCCTCTTATTGGTGGTTTATATACAGGTGGTTACACGGAAGTTTGAAAAGCTATTTGTGATCGTTATGACAGTCCAAAACAGTTGGCAGAAATTCATGTCTCGAGATTTCTAAATATGAGGATTGTTACAGACGAATCTTCAAAGGCATTGTTGTTGATCGTGGACACAGTGCAAGAATAAACATAAACAAACAGGACAACCCGGGCAGCGTGTGACAAGGACAAATTTACTAGTGAAGGATGAAGTTTGTTGTCCTTATTGTCATGGACAACATCGGATTACTCGATGTTCAAGGCTATCAATGATGTCAGCGACGCAAAGGTTTGGAGAGCTTAAGAATTCTAATCTATGTTTTAATTGCCTTAAACCAGGACATACGTCCAAGGATTGTGGATCTGGAGGATGTCGATTGTGTGGTAAGAGACATCATACTATGTTTTGCAGGGATTCACAACCAAGTGTGATTTCAGATGTTAATAAACAACCACAGAACTATTCTTCAATGACAGAGGGCCAAACCTCCACCCAACCCGTTGGCCAGACAACTCCAAGGTCCTGACTAGGACAAACAATGACAACAATGGTTATCCAGGATTTCTCATTAGTTCTATTGGCAACAGCACTAGTGATAGCAACAAGTACTACATCAGAGCAAAAGGTGGCGAGAATTTTATGTGATCCTGGTTCTCAGATTAGTTTGATAACAGAACGTTTGGCCAATTCCCTACACTTGCGACGGACACGGTGTGAAGTGACAGTTGAGGGTGTTGGTACGTCTGTGAATACAAGGTCAAGGGGACTTGTAAGTTTACAACTTCATTTTATTCATTCTGATTTCACAATGACTTTAGTTGCTTTAGTGATTCCGACAATAACGTCAATTACTCCGTCTCAGCGCATTGATGACAAGCAGTGGAAACATCTTTCTAAATTAACTCTATCAGACCCGCTTTTCGGAACTCCTAGTGGCATCGACATTCTTCTTGGAGCAGACCCGTGGGGATTTATTGTCGATGCTGAATGGGCTCATGGTGAGCCAAATCAGCCCTTGGCTCAACGCACTAAATTTGGTTGGGTGGTATTTGGTCCCACTTCTCAAACGTCAATAAAAAATTGTGGTCAGAAAACATTCAACGCTTGTGTCAAGGATGAGGATCAGAGCTTAAATGATTTATTACAAAACTTTTAGAAATTGGAGGAGGTGCCTGAAATATATGATAACAAAAATAATGAACAGCTTGGTGATCACATTAACTGTTACTACATTCCTCACCATGCTGTGATAGAGAAGTTCAGAGTTGTGTTCAACGGTTCCGCAAAGACTACAACTGGTGTGTCCCTTAATGACGTACAACTTGTGGGACCCACGATCCAGGAATCACTTTTGAACATCATTTTCCGTTTTCGGCGTAACAAAATTGCGCGCAATGCAGATATTGAGAAAATGTTCCGCCAAACACTTGTGACACCCGAACATCGTGATTTTCAACGTATCATTTGGCGAGAATCCCCCGACGAACCAGTTAAGGTTTATCGCCTGAAAACAGTGACATACGGCATAGCAAGCAGTCCTCATCTGGCAGTGCGCGCTTTGGTTCAATGTGCTAATGACAATTTTCAACTGGTGGCTGATCCTGCCCAAGCAGAAATCGCAAAACAGACAATTCTCGAATCCTTTAATGTGGATGATTTTCTAACCAGTGCTAAAACATTGGCGCTTGCGGTGCAATTAGCTGAGAACGTATCTACAATCCTCGCCTCTGGACAATTAAGTCTACGTAAGTGGAATTCTAATGATCCCACTGTCATTGAGCAGATCACAGGCAAACCTTTGTCACTCGTACTTCTGGCAGTTGACAGTACCTGTACTTTAGTTCTTGGCTAACTTTGGAATCCTGTGACGGATGAGCTTCTTTTTAGTGTAGACTTTCCACAGTGCAACGAACAACCGACCAAGCGTCGAGCTCTCAGCGCAATAGCTCGATTATTCGACCCGACAGGTTTAGTGGCACCTGTTATTATTACTGCAAAAATTTTTATTCAGACCCTGTGGATATCAGAAATTGATTAGGACACTCCTTTACCAGAAGATTTGGCAACGGAATGGCACACTTTCTGTAATGGACTCTCGGATTTAAAACAACTACGTATTCCAAGGTGGGTGGGAATGCAGGAGATAGGACAATGTACGAACCTCTCTACGTCTTGTGGATGCTTCTTGTTTCTTATGGTCCGATTCACGCATTGTTCTCTGCTGGCTAAGTAAACAGCCTTCTCAGCTCAAACCGTATGTCGCTAATAGAGTAAGACAAATACTTACATTAACATCACTTTCGCAGTGGCATCATGTTCGCTCAAACCAGAATCCAGCGGATTGTGCTAGTCGTGGAGTGAAAGCACGGGAACTGTTGAAGCACAATCTATGGTGGCAAGGACCTCACTGGCTCAAATTCGGGTTTCCAGACCAAGATGAGACGACACAACTCTCTGAATCTGATCACGCTTTAATTCAAGAAGAAGAAAGGATGGTAGTGATGATAGCAGTCGCACATTCAAGCCCCCTATCAATCACGACACGTCAGTTGAACGGAGAATTAATACCACTTTGCACGCGATTTAGTAGACTTCGTCGGCTTTTGGGAACCATTGCATTCGTGCGGCGCAGGACAACATCTCGAAAACATCTCTTACATCAGTCTGTTATCAGCGCAAGAGAATTGGACATGGCATTAGATCATCTGATTCAAATTGAACAAAGTCAAGCTTTTAGCACCAAGTTCAGTTCTATAAGGAAAAATCTTCCTTCGGCCTCTACCAGTCGCTTGATTTCGCTTAATCCTTATGTGGATGATGCAGGGATTTTACGTCTTGGTGGTAGAATTCTCTACGCCTCAGTTCCAGTGGGAAGCAGATTTCCGATCATTCTTCTAAAGGATGGATCCTTGGTCCAACTTCTTATTCAACAGGCACACATTCAAACATTGCATGGTGGACCACAGCTTATGCTTCAATATTTACGTTCGCGATTTTGGATTTTACAAGCTCGCCAGGCAGCGCGAAAATGCATTTACCAATGTACAATTTGTAGACGATTTCGAGGTAAGACCATCGCTCAGCAGATGGCCCCACTCCCAGGAGTACGAGTGGGTGCTAATGCATCGGAGCATCAACCTTTTTTTGCATCGGGACTGGATTATAGCGATCAAAGATTACCAGCAAAACTTACTTGGCCATTTTTGTCTGCATGACAACAAGAGCAGTTCATATTAAGGTAGTCTTGGATTTAACATCCCAAGCCTTTCTGGACGCCTTTACTCGCTTCAGTAGCCGTCGAGGCATCCCGGGCAGGTTATTTAGTGATAACGCTACAACATTCGTCGGTGCTAATCGCATTCTTCAGGAGGACTTGTCGCAATGGCAATCTGAACATAATCAACAGGCGTTAGCCAATTATGGGACCACCTGGCAATTCATCTCGCCTGGTTCTCCACATCAGGGTGGTTTGTGGGAAGCGGCAGTGAAATCCGCCAAAAACCACTTGATCAAACTTATCGGAAATTAAGTACTCCGCTTTGAACAGTGGCAAACGCTGGCAGCACGAATTGAATCATGCCTCAATTCTCGCCCAATCACACCGTTGACGGATGATCCAGAAGACAGATTGGCCTTGACTCCTGGCGATTTTCTCATTGGAGACCAGTTCTCGCAGTAGCGGAACCTGAGGTCAGGGATCTTTCTGTAAATCGTCTAAAGCAATGGCAATGGTTAAGACAACTGCAGCAGCAATTTTGGAAGCGTTGGCATGATGAGTACCTGGCAACTCTACAATTACGAGGCAAATGGAAACACTGCATCACAAATTTGAAGGTCGGAGACATCGTTCTTGTTCGTCACGAGAATCTTCCTCCAACTCAATGGAGATTGGGCAGGGTGGAAACAGTTCATCCTGGTCAGGATGGTTTGGTACGCAACGCTACAATTAGGACAGCACATGGAACGTATACTAGAGCCGTACAACGCTTGTGTCCGCTACTAGCAAATTTCGAGCCCACTGGCTCGACCGGGCAGGATGTTGAGATTTGAATTTCGCGCTTAAGCGAGGAGTGGTGGCGGTGCGTCGGTTCTGGAAGTTTGGAGAGAGAGGGGAGAAACTATCGTGAACTCATTAACATTCTTGGTTGCTTGTGAACAAGTTTGTTGGGACACCTTTTTTCTGTGGATTGGACATTGGACTTAAAGAAAATTAATTTTGTTTTTTATTACCCTATTATTTAACATTAAGAGTTAATTGAGAGTAAAAATGTGTAATACTTGATTGTGCGGATTAATAAATACAAGTATAATTTCAAACTTATTCCCCTTTTTTTCCTTCTCCCTTTGGAGGTTATTTCTCAACGCGCAAAAATTCAGAGTATTTCTAACACAGCCTAAACAAAGAACCTTTAGTAACATATAATTCATTTATTAATAACATAAAATAACATTTAACAGAATCAGGGGCATATTATCCATCCTCGCTTTATGGAGTCAGGAAATCACAACCTCTTTGGTGGGATTCCGAATTTGATCAAGCTCTTGTCAGACGACGTGAGGCCAGGAAGGAATACCTTAAAGTTTAGTCCTATCAGACTAGATTAAAGTTTGATTTGATCGATAATGAGGTGAAGGGGTTTTTGTGAAATAAAAAAAGGTCCTCCTTTGTCGACTTATGTAATAATATTAACAAGTCCTCTGGGATGACGCAGACTTAGGCTAAGGTCAAGGCCTTTGCCTCCTCCACTCAACCTCTTAGAACGGGTGTCTATAATGACCCTGACTCTTCTATATTTAAAAATCTCCAAGATGATTTAGTAAGAGAAGATGTTCCTCTCTCATATCTTCTTAACAACTTTGATTTGAACGTTGACTCTGTTTTGAATAGCCCTTTTTTTGATAATGAATTTTCCCAAGCCTTGAATTATGGTAGGCCCGATTCCTCTCCTGGTTTGGACTCTATCACTAATCTTATTATTAGAAAACTTCCAATAAAAGCAAAAAAATTGCTGTTGTTATTCAATGAGTTTTATCTCAGATCGATCTTTCCAAAAGAATGGAGAAACATTCAAGTAGTTTTCGTTCCTAAACCAAATGGTATGGGATACAGACCGATTTCGCTATGCTCAATGCTTTGCAAACTCTTTAAAAGGATGGTCCATAAAAGACTAGAACATTACATCGAATCATAAAATGCTATTCCTCTCAACTAATACGGCTTCAGAAGAGGCAGGTCTACTACGGATTGTGTATCGGCTCTGATTACTGACATTTCTGTCGGATTTGCTAAGCAGGAACATACCATAGCAATCGCTGTGGATTTAAAAGGCGCATTTAACAACATTTTACCTAGGGCTATCTATGACAGACTAAATGAAATAAAAACTCCTAACAAGATACTTAACTTTGTAAACTTTTTGTTAACAGTCAAACATATCTGTTTTTCAACTAATGCTAAATACAGTAGGGACTCACATATAGGAGTCCCCCAGGGTGGTGTCCTTTCCCCCCTTTTATTTGACTTGGCAACTAGCAAAATAAATAGCATAATCCCAAAAGCTATTAAGTGGCTTATGTTTGCTGATGATCTATTATTATATGTATATACCAATAATCTCCAAGAAGCAATGAATATCTTGGAAAAGCAATTAAAGACTTAATACCTTGGCTGAAAAATGTAGGTTTGTCAATCTCTCCAACCAAATCCCAACTTACTGTCTAAAACGGAGCAAAAAACCGGGTTTAGAGCGC
The DNA here is from genome assembly GCA_032872475.1 of Leptopilina myrica (nomen nudum). Classification (NCBI taxonomy): domain Eukaryota; kingdom Metazoa; phylum Arthropoda; class Insecta; order Hymenoptera; family Figitidae; genus Leptopilina; species Leptopilina myrica (nomen nudum). The sequence goes on along the minus strand of CM065462.1, from coordinate 10,694,988 downwards.
TCCGGCGAGTAGAAAACTCTTTTTTTCAATGTTTAAACATTCTAGTCCTACTTTATCATTTATATGTCCATTTAGGAAAAAACCTCAGCTTTCGTTTAAAAAAAAAACGTATCCATCTCCCTCAAAAATTGAAATTTATTTTTAATTTTGATTTTTTTGGGTCAAAAATTTTTTTTTTCAAAATGCTTATTTCCAATCGAAAGAGCATGAAAAAACCTTTCCAAAATGTACTTTGTCAAATTTTTATGTTTAATTGTTTAAGAGTAAAAAATTATTGAAATAAACATTACACAAAAAGACCCCTTGATCACTTGACGTGGAATCGCTCATATATATATATATATATATAAAATAATACAAATGAATAATAATTTAATGTAAAGTGAGTCAATCAAAAAGCTAGTGAATTCCCTTGTATTTTAAGTGAAATACAGTTAGGAAAAATTTGTTTATTATTATAATGAAATTCGATTTGGAATACGACTCTCTTGTCGTAAAAAATTACTATTTATCAAATAGTACTGGTAATAGTAATGAAGTTACGGTAAGTTATTATTTTTGCAATGACAGTATAATATTATTATAAATATTATAAAAGTCTTATATTTATTAAATTACATCCCAAAAAAAGTCAAAATTATTAGTGTAGGGTAGAGTAGGGTAAAAACTCTTATAACTTAGATTTTTCATGAGATAAAAAATAATATTTCCTCTACTTTAAGAATATAAAATCAAATTTAAAATATTTTTATAAAAAAGGGTCTTATTTTAAATTTAAAGAAAAAAATTCAATTTTCTTCGCTTAAGGCCGGATTAAAAAAAAAATTTTCTCAAAAAATAGAATTTTTATGAACATTAAAATCACTCGTTAGTGAAAATGGGATCTGCACATTTTAAAGGTCAAATTAAATTTTTTTCTTCATCGAAAATTATTTAATAAATTATATTTTATCAAATTTAACCTTAAAAATTGATTAGTCCCATTTTTTCTTATATATAGATTTAAAGCACATAAAAACTATCGTTTTTACGCGAAAAATTTTTTTTAGTCGTTTTAGTTTAAAAAACGGAAACTTTTTTTAATTTTTATAAAGTTTTTATAAGAAATAATTTAGTCGAACAAAACAACTGAAAACGCAACTTGTTTATTTTAATTGTCGTTTGTGTCATAACCAAAATAGGTGTTATAAGCGAGAATAATTAATAAACAAGTTGCGTTTTCAGTTGTTTTGTTCGACTAAATTATTTCTTATAAAAACTTTATGAAAATTAAAAAAAGTTTCCGTTTTTTAAACTAAAACGACTAAAAAAATTTTTCGCGTAAAAACGATAGTTTTTATGTGCTTTAAATCTATATATAAGAAAAAATGGGACTAATCAATTTTTAAGGTTAAATTTGATAAAATATAATTTATTAAATAATTTTCGATGAAGAAAAAAATTAAATTTGACCTTTAAAATGTGCAGATCCCATTTTCACTAACAAGTGGTTTTAATGTACATAAAAAATGCGATTTTTTGAGACAATTTTTTTTTAAATCCGGCCTCAAATTTTCTTCGTCAATTGAAATTAAATAGAAACATGAATCAAGAATTCACATCTGATGAATCTTCAGACGAGGAAGAAGTGTTGCGTGATTTTAATGCAGAAGCGCAACTAATAGTGGAGAATGCAACTTTGCCAAGAAAGTCCGCGGATGGCTATTTGCTTGTTTATGATACCTACAAACGTGGCAGAGATAATCTCTATCAGATTCTCACGAAACAAACTTAATTGTTTATTTCAAAGAATTAATTGCCAAGTTAAAACCGACAACCCTTTGGAGCATATTTTCCATGTTAAAAAAACACTGAACACGAAAGATAATGTAGACATCAGCAAATTTCAAAATTTAAAAAGTTTAATCAAACAGAATTATAAAGGGTATAAACCTAAAAAATCGGCAGTATTCAAATGGACAGAAGTAATGGAATTCATGAAAAGTGCATCAGACCACATTTATTTAGGTGTAAAGGTAAATACTTTTATTTATATCTACTTTATTTTATAGTTTACTTTATTTATAAATTATTATTATTTATGTTTACTTTATTTTATTTTTTAGTTTATTTATATTTACACCATGAATTTGAATTCTCACATTTAATATGTTTTCAAGGTTATTTTAATATTTGGAATTTGCGGAGCACTTAGGTGCGACAAAATGAAAAACATTAAAGTGCAGGACATCGAGAATCTGGGCAAAAAGTATATTGTGTCAATTACCAATACCAAAAATGATAAACCTCGCCAATTTATAATTGGCGAAATGTTTTACGTCACAGTTAATAACTACTCTTCGTTGAGACCAAATGAAGAAATTTCGGGTAGATTTTTTTGTCCAGTATAATAAAGAGAATTGTATTCGCCGAAACCCCGAGTAATGAAATTATCATAAATTTGCTCGATTTTTAAAAAACCTTGTCCTCCATATTGGATCCGACATTTTTAAATTTTGATATTTGACATTGTATTCGAATTGAGCAACTCTAGAATTTCTTGATGTGTGATTTTAGTAACTTTAGCACTTAAGTTAATTTTACTATTTGCATTTTTGCTGCAAATATTGAAAAAGTATACTAAAAATGGCAAAGTAGTTTCGTTTACTAAATGTGGTGTAGAATTTTCATTTTATATCCAATCAAGGTCCACGAGGGCTCAAAAGTTTCTCAATTTCCTACAGGTAAATTTAAGTGCCGTCGCTGCTCAAAAATACAAAATTTGAAGCTACAAAAAAACTACACGAGGGAAAAAAATTAAAACTATGATTTTCTTAGAAAACACCTACTAATCGAAAAAAATAAGTTTTGTTCGATTGGCAATTTCACTGTAAACCAGTGTTAGGCAACTAGGAGGGTGGCACTCAAGCAATAAAAATGATAAGTCTGAAGAAGTTGATTTGGATAATTTTTTTTGGGAATTTTGAGGTAACTGAGCAGGAACTAAATATAATAGATCAATTAAATGTACCAAAAGAACCTTGCTCATTGATATTTCAATTTACAACTGCAAAAAACAATATAATCCTCGTGCCGAACAATAATCAACCAAAAACAGCTCAACATTTTACCTCTAAACCACCGCAAAAAAAATTAAAATTTCATCAGCAAAAACTAATGCAGTTGCACAGACTTTGCAACCTTTATTTTCTTTTCAACGAGTAGAAATTAATAAGGATATAAATTCAACTTTCGATAAAAATTCATGTGTAAAATATGAAAACTGTGTATGTCACGGGAATATCACAAACAGTTTTTATTCTTCATGAACACTTGAAAAATTATTCAGTTAAATATCGTCAGAATTGATTGTATTAAAGAATTGTTATTCACTTATAGTGTAAAAATAAAGAAAATATTTCATAAAATTAAATATTGTTGCTCGTATATAATTATAAATAAATAAATGAATTTATTTTTCACATTTTTTTTCGTGCCTGCCCCCGACCAGAGGCACTCGCTTTGCTCGTGCATCAAATGTCGTGGCAGGCACGTTTTTTTGTAAGAGAGAGACAGAGAAAAAACCAGAGCTTCACGAGCGTCTGCTAGAGGCGTTGAAGCGGGGAGCAAAAGTGTCAAACGTAAATAAAGATGGCCGGCTGTCAAATTCATCGCGATTGCAATTTTCTTAAAAAATAAATTAACGAGCGTACTTTATGGGATGTCCAGGAAGGTCCCGCTAACGCTGGGGTATGTCGGACTCGTTCTGGCCTTATTTTTTCCTTGTCCTCGACAAAGTCTTCTTTGCTTCCTGGAGGGCAGTTCTGAAGCCTCCGCATCTCCCTGATCCAGCGACGTGTTGGATGTTCTCCTTTTCGCCGAACTTCGCCTTGCATAAGAAGCAGCATGGGCTCTTCTTACAATTTGCTACCATATGGCCGGGTTCTCCGCACTTGAAGCACACAGCCGACCTATCTACTTCTTGGCAGTCTCGACCTGTATGGCTTCCTTCAGGTACCGTAGATAATTTGTCTAGGGCCTCCTTGAAATCCTTCTGTTCGGTAAGGGTGTCCATGTCGCGGATCTCCAGCAGTCTACATCTTACCCAGATCGCCGATAACCTTTGTCACCTCCTCGGTGAACAGCTTCTTGTTTGAAGACCCTCCAATTTTATAAGAAGGTCTCCCTTTTTAGTGGGTAAAGCTCCTATAACCCTTGTCTGGCTGGTCTCCAGGTTAGCCTCTTTCCGAACTTTCTTTTTCATTTTTGGGTCCTTCGTAACCTCAGGATCACTTCTCTTCCGCTTCTGAGCCTCCAAGACAATGTTTTAAGCATTACTGTATTAAAACGGTCACGTTTCGTTCGTCGGTCCTTTCGTGCTTCTTCTGATCAAGTTAGTCCTTGCTGTCTCTTCCTCTCGCAGCTTTATGCATTCATTTCGATCTTCATTGCAGCTAGCAATGTCCATTGCACCAACGTGTTGTTGTTGCCCTTCTGCATCCTTGGGCCACTGGCCACCGTCCTTACACTAGGCGCTTGACGATCGGAATCAGTGAGGGATTTAGTCGTACCATTACCCCGCAGGTACTCTTCCTCTTTTTTACAATCGCTCATACTTGGCGTTTGTCCCGTATTGAGGGGCAATCGGGCCTTAACAGGGTACTACCATCTTAATAATTTATTTTTAGATAATAGTATATACATTATAATAATATAATTATGTCTTTAATTGTTATATACCTCATAGATTGTAAGGTTACATAATTTTTGAAAAAAGGGAAGTCGATCTAAATGACGAATTAGAAATAAAAGCATTTTATACCGGTGCCTCCTATGATTTAAAATGTAATAAAAAAATACTAATGGAGGAAGCATAAACGCAACGGTTTGTAATTAGATTTAATTTATTTTCTCATTTAATTTTGTAACAATTGAGGGGCTGGATGCTATAATGTGTTACGCGCCATTTAGTTAACATGGCGCGTAACACATTATAGCATCCAGCCCCTCAATTATATTTTTGAAGTAAATGAATATATTTTTTTAATAACTTTTTAAAAATAAATAAAGTGTAAATTTCAATAATTACAATGTGGCCACACGTTAATAATATCAGTGAAATGTCAAAAAAAAATTTCTTAGTAAAGTTAAGTAAATGTCAGAAAAAAACTGTTTGTCAGGGAAATGAAGAAAAATCAGTATTTTTCAACTTATTTTCAAAAATTGCGGCTTTTTCGACTTTTTTCCAAACGTTTAAAAAAAATTGATTTTTAGAAAAAATTGTTTTTAAATCACTTTTAAACAAAATATAATTTTTCAAATATATCTATAATTAAAATATTTTTAAATAGTTCAAATTGTTTAAAATTAATTTATTTATTTCAACTAAAATTTGCGAGTTATGAATATTCGAAATTTTGCACTTTTAATCGTAAAAACCTATATTCAGTAGCTTATAAGTCCGAAAATGTTGAGTTTAGAAAAAAGTTTATAAAGAATGAAAGTTTTAGTTTTCTTTCGACTTTTAGGAAATGAAACAAAATTTTTTTTTCATTTTTTATTAAAAAAAAATTATAAACAAATTAATTTTTTTAACTTTGGGTATGATAAATTTTTAATTTTCTTTTTTCAAAAGATACCTGTAAATGATAAGAAGGTTTTGCAAAAAGTTTCAGAGTGGGCCTTACAAGTTTAATGGGTTAAAAAAATAATTAAGCTGCCCGTGTAGGTCGCACGCCCGCGGCGCAATATGATTTTTTTACAATTTACTATTAAAAATTGTCTAAAGCCTGCAAATTTAATAACAATTAAAATTCAATAAAATTTGTAGGGTCTAGATAATTTTTAATAGTAAATTTAAAAAAAATCATATTGCGCCGCGGGCGTGCGACCTGCACGGGCAGCTTACTTATTTTTTTAACCCATGAAACTTGTCAGGCCCACTCTGAAATTTTTGCAGAACCTTCTTATAATTTACAGGTATGTTTTAAAAAATGAAAATGAAAAATTTATTATATCCAAAGATAAAAAAAAATTAATTTGGTTATACATAAATAATTTCAGAGTAAAGTTACTAATGATTCATTTACTTACTTTTTTGTTCAGAAAAAGGGTCCAAAAATGTATTTAAATTAAATCAAAATAATTTAATAGTTTATTACAAACTGTTGAATTTTATTTTAATTACTATCAGAATTTGATATCTTAATTTTTTTTTAGATTTACCCCCAAAAGAATGGGGGTCGGTTTCGGACCACCCATTTTGAGAAAGTTAAAGACCTAAATTTTCGCTTTTTCTTTAGATATTTTTTTAATGACAATCAGAAACCTCGGTAACCGTCAGAAAACATTGGAAAATAGTTCCTTTACACAAAACAATTGTTAACGAAAACAAAGATACACATTTTTGGCCACCTTAAATTTTTTTTTTTAATTATTTTAATAACTTATATATATATATATATATATATATATATATATATATATGTATTTTTTGATTATTATAACTTTTCTTTATTAACGAAATTGACAAAAATAATTTTTGATTTTTGTATATGAAAGAGCAACTCAAAATCTATCTATTCACCTAAAAAACTCAAAATTGATGTTTTCGAGCTAAGGCACGTTTTGTCGGGGACCGTCACATATAAGTACATGTCAACCGAGCGAGCGAGGAATATGTCGCTAGTACTTATAAATGTAAGTAATGTAGTCAAGGGTTTCTTAGGTGCAGGTTAGGTTAAAATTTTACTTACCAGGAGGTAAGCAGGTCTAAAAATTCGACTCGAGTATTTATGAATTATTTAAAAATTGCTAATATTTTTAAAAATTAAAGTAAGAAGTTAGTTACCTGTTGCTAATTCAATAATATAATTATAATTATTGTAAAATTGTTTTTAATTTAACTTGATTTTTTAACAAACAATTAAACGAAAATACAATGAAATGTACTTACAGTCGGCGAACGAGAAAGGTTTGCCATTTCTTGATTTCGTATTTTGGACTTTTGATTCGCCAAGAACATAACTGAGAGAGCTTATTTGAAAACTCGGTTCCATTAATAGAGTTCTTGTAATTCGGGGTATTTCTCCATTTTCTATTAATTGGAAACATATTTTAATTCTTGATAAATGAAGTACTACTAATTTGAATTAAATTTTATCCTTAAGGATTGTAACCAATAAATTAAGGGAATGGGATAAACTTATAAAAATATGACAGTTTCTTCTTTAGATTATTTTAGAAACATGACTATTTTCAGAATCTTTTACCACATAGTTTTTTTCTTCTTAAAAAATAAAATAAATTTGCAATTTAACATGGGCTTTTATGGGAGCTTAGATAAATCTTTAAAAAATGTATGAAGGAAATGAGAGAAAAGTCTGTGATTTTGTGTACAGATAGACAATGTCAAAAAGTTAAAAGAAAAAATACAAATTTAATCTGTACACTTGAAATTAAAAATATTCCTTAATCATAAGTTACTAATCATTTTTATGTTTTCTTTGTATCATAATTAAAATTTGACGTTAACCTCAGGCAATATATACTAATATACCAGTCGTACCAACCATATGTCATGATTATTAACACAATTTCAGAAAATTAATTAAATTCATTCTTTTATATATCAGTATTGAAAAAATGTTATTATTAATTTTTTATATCTTTTTGAATGTTTTTCTGTTAATAAAATAACTAAATAGGTTTTTTAATTAAAATTATGAAACTTAATTTTTTTTGAAGTGCAAACATCCAAGATTTTACAGTGGAACAATGGGAATAATCCCCTTGCCCGTCACCTCTTCATGAACAATCCTTAATAACAAAATTAAAATATAGAACATAAAAAATTGAAAAATTTGATTGTCTATATACGTACTGACAACGTCGTTTATTTCGTCCTCGAGGAGAGCCAATAAAATACCAATTACAACCGCCAATATTGGAAAATGATCGACTTTGTCCAGATCGGGAATAGCCATTAACACCACGTGTTGAAAACTACTCGTCTGTGAACTCACTCTGTTCAAAATGTTACACAATAACTGAAATTGAAAAATGATATTATTCTTCTGTTTCAAACCAATTTTATTTCTTTTTTAATTTTTCTTTACTTTTCTTTTTTTCAATCAATATTTATTATATTTATTAAAAAACTGGAGTAAAAATGTTATTTAGACAAAAAAAATTAGAATAATAATTTTACCTGACAAAGGCGAGCTAATAAATTATCGGTAAAAACATTTTTGGCGATAGTTGAAAACATTTCCAAAACTCTGAGTAATGAAATTGCCAATTCAAAGCAAGTGGCTCCAACTTTTAATTGCCGTGACTCGATGAAGACGGTATCAGGACGCAGTGAAGCATTATGAATTTCCTGTATCATTCCAATGAATTCGGAAAAAGCCCAATTCAATTGATTTAACAATGAGTTAATGAATTGCATCGATCTCTGTGTATTATTGAGTAAAGCATCTCGCACGTGCTTTTGAAACATTGGCGACGGGCATGGCTCTAAAATACGTTAAGGGAAATTATTAAAATTGAACTACATTAGTATTAAAACAGGATTGCCACAGATCAGAAAAAATTAGCAAATTCAGAATAACTGAATAATATTTATATATATATATATACTTTTAATATCTATAATTATGTATGTTTAATATTATTTTTAAATTTGTAATGCAATTCTTCGAAAGAATTCACTTATCTTGATGAATATCGCAGAATTCTTAACAGCACAAATTCAATTATTTAAAAATATTTTAATAAAATTCTCGTCGAAATTTTAATTGCTTTTAAAAATTTTCTCAATTCAATTATTTTCAATATCTACGTTATTTTAATAAAAATTCCCAAAAGAATTCAATTATTGAAAATGAATTTAAATAAAATTCTAGACAAGCATTCAATTATTTGCATAAATAATAAAATTTTCACAGGACTTCGATTATTAAAAAAAATTGTCATAAATATTTTCAGAAACAATCAATTATATAAAATATCGTAGAATTTCAATTATTTTTAATTGATTTTTAAAGGGGTTTTCTGGTCTAGAGGCTTCAATTGTAAGACGTTTTTTCTAGTAAGTTAAAAACGAAAGTTTAAAATATTTCTAATATTTACTTTTTTTGATAGTTGTTTATTAATGTTTAAAGACCACAGAAAAAATTAGAAAATATAATAATAATAATAATAATATAATAAACGGAGGAGAAAAGTGGGCAGACTCAGAAACTGAAATCTACAAGCAGGAGCTATCCCAACCAGCACATAAGCTTGCCACAAACTTGCATTAAGCTTGTTGTGCAAGGTGTGCAAGCAAACAGAGCAAGCTTGTGACAAGTTTGTAGCAAGTAACAAAATGTCCTATTGCGGTAGCTTGCAGCAACTTTGTAGCAAATTATACTATTAATAAATTAAAAAATGTATGCCAATTTGAAAAAATTGAAAAAAAAATTTTTTTGGAATGTTTTGAAAAATTCATAACTTTTGTTCAGCTCAATATTTTTTCATCAAATATAGGTAGCTAATATTTTGCGGACATATATACATACACATACAGACAGGAAATTTTCTATTACCATTTTTGGATTTTCTGTTGTTCAAATAAATAAATTATGCTAGCAAAAATTAATTTCGTGCAATATACAGACAAAAGTCTAATTATATACTAGCTGTCGTTCCCGTCCTCGACGTGTTTTAGTTTCTACCAATACATATACACGGAAAAAAAAGTTCCCAGATTTTTCAGGAATTATTTCGTAATTCTTGGATACGGTGTAACAACACTGAATTAGTAACGAACATTAAATGGTAATCAATAAATGTTTGACAGAAATTCGGGAACTGTATTAGAAAAAGCTATAAATAGTCCAATCGATGCCCCCCAACGATAAAATGTATATTCAAATCTCCGTGTAATTAAAGCTGTGCAAAATTCGAACCGAACCGAGTTTTGTTCGGTTTTTGGGCGCCGAAATGTCAAATGTCGAATATTCGACATCTGAACTGGACTTATTCAACTAAGCTAACTCCAATGTCGAATTTTCGACATTCGAACTAGGCGAAAAAATTCGAACAGTTCGGTTCGAAGTACTTTGCACAGCTCTAAATATAATGTTAAGGTTATGTTATTCAGTGGTCACGTGTCCCATTTACTTTACTATGGAAAAACTTCCCACTGAATAACATGACCTTAACTCAAGAATTCATGCTATACAATTGTTTTTCAAAATTTCATGCAATATTTTATTACAATATTATTATTACTAATTAAAGAATGATTTATTATTGAAATATAAATGTGAGTGAAAATATATGTTCCTTTTGGTACACATATTTTTAATATACTCATCTCTTAAGAAATTTTTATTTTATTTTTTTCTAAACAAATGTTTAAATAATTATGTATTTAACATTTTTTTTAAATTTAAATACATATTTAATTCATTTAATTCTTTATTTTAAATAATGATTACCAAATTTTTGAAAATCATAACCAAAAATTATTATATTATTTGAAACGATTCGACTATAAATTTATTACTAAAACTTAACCCATAAATGAGAAATCTTGTGAATATTATTGTATTGTCAACTAAGGCAACTTCAATCTATTCAAATAATTTTTTCATTATTTTTGTACCAAAAGGAACATATATTTTCACTAACATTTATATTTCAATAATAAATAATTATTTTACTTTACTAATTTTTAATATAAAAACAATTAATTACAAGTAATAAATATTTAATTAGTACATTTTTTATTTGAGATATCGAAATATTTTATTTGTTCTACCTGCACGGAAAGTATGTCGTTTCGAGCACTTAGAGCGGGCGCAAAGTAACTCATTACCAGCTAGGGGTAGGGGAAGCGGGCGCAAAATATTTTTCGCCCGCTTCTTTCGTTTTAACGGTCATAAAGTAAATAAAGTTTTGCGTTACTTTATTTTTTTCACGTAAAATAGCGGACGCAAAAAATAATTGTAGCGAGGGCAAGATTAGGTAAATCGCAAAAATCATTAAAAAGAATTCACACCTCGTGCCTTTAATGATATACTTTCCGTGCAGTTTGGACAAAAAATTATGTTCGCAACATGGGCGCAAAGGTGATTACGACTCTGGCGAAATTTCGGGATCTCGGGACACAATTTCGCCATCGTCGCAATCACCTATTTTGCGCCCTTGATACGAAAATAACTATTTTTTTAATCTCTTTTAGTGTAAAAGTTAGAAATAAATATTTGAATTAAAAAATATATTTAAACAATCATTATATTGCACTGGTGCATGAATTGAGATTTTATAGTCTGCAACTTGAGTTAACATTATATTGCACGGAGATTTGAATAAACATTTTATCGTCGGGGGGCGTCGCAATAGTCTTTTTTCATTACTTGCGTGTCTTTTAGATTTATTTAATGCTGAGGTATTTAATTCGCCTTTTTAGCTAAGTTGGGTAAGAGGCAGGACTTCCATCCTTGGGTACGAGAGTTCTGTTCCAGTCAGTCTGTTTTTTCTATTGCAGAAATTTAATATAAATTGTATGTGGCCTTCAAGGATAAAAGTGTATGTGTGTGTGCTCGCGCGTACGTGTGCCAAGAAGGAGACGCAAAATATTTTTTTTCTTGCATTCGTCTAACTTTTCGATTTTCTTGAACAATTCCCGACTTTTTCAAGAACAGTTTGCCGAGAAGTGGTGAAATAGTAAATGACATATTTAAACAAGGCAACGTTTACTTTTCTGGGAACTACCCGTCGTATCCAAAAGCTACGAACGAAGTTCCCGAATAATCGGCGAACTTTTTTTTTCCGTGTAGCTTATTCCCAGTTTTTCTCATTCACATTAAATTTGGATATTTCCCGTTTTTCCCGGTTGGTAGACACCCTGTTATTATAACTTTTGTTTTTACATTGCTCCAAACATCTCTAAAAGTGAAATCTAGAATTAAAAAAAAACCTTTTAACATCTAAGCTTTTACCGAGTAGCATAATGCTTATATTGCATCACAGGCGACTTACAATTCTTGACATCCTGCAACATTGGTTTAATAACAAAAAACTCCATTTTCAATATTTCTAAAATTCTCGCAAGTAAATAATATTGGATAAATTTGATGAATGAATTTCATTATTTTCATAAATAGAACAAAATTTTACAGGATTTCAATAATTTACAATTTTTTTTAAATTTCTTCGCAATAATTACATTATTTTCATAGAAAATAAAATTTTTTGTCCAACGCCTTCAGGGAAATGGAGTCATTGTGCACTAGGCACCAGTGGAGGAATGTACCTCATTCCTCCACTGGCCGTTTGTCCAGTGGAGAAATGAGTTTGCCTAGTGGAGGAATGAGTTTGTCCAGTGGAGGAATGGAGTTATTTGTTTATCATTATTTGTGTTTTGGCTTACAATTCATTTATTTCTCTAATTCATTTTTGTAAATATTGTTTTAAGGAAGTATCTAAATAAACAAGTTGCTTACTTCAAGTAAGTAAGCAAGAGAGTAAAAGTAAGCTTAACATTGCTTACACATGTAAAAACTCAATAAATTAAATTTAATATAAATAAAATAAGTTTAAACAGTTGTTGGACAAAGTATTATGTGCAATTCGTGGAGAACAGCGATTTTCGCTTGCTTGATTGCTGCTCTCGCTGCGCTCGAGCAGCAAACTTCAAGCTCGCGAGAAATCGCCCTTGTTCTCCACTAGTTGCACAATATACTATTTTTATGAAGTCAATTATTCTAAAAAAATAATGAAACTCACTATAGAATTTAATCGATTTCCTCGAAAATTGTAATTATTTTTAAAATTCAGGGAAATACAAAATTAATTTGTTGTGGCAACCCCTGTAAAATTAAAGTGAAATTCATATTAAAACTTAAATTATTATTATTATTAAAATTCTTACTGATCGACTGTGAAATAGTCTCCTGTGGAAAAATCTTCGGCCCCACATTATGCTCCATATGCGGACTGATTTTATAGCGAAATGCAAAACCATTTCCCTGCCAGAAACGCACTAAAATCCAATTTGATTGTGCCCATGCACGATTTTCATAGGGACGCAATAAACTAGCGACAACATTCATTTTCGACTCCTCGTCAACACTCTCCATGGCCTTTAATGTTAGAGGTTTAGAGACAAATGACGCTAATGTCAATACCAAAGTATCCTTGGCATTAGCCTGAACAATTCGTGAATCCAAAAAATGATCGCACAAAAATTGAGCAACATCGCGTAAAATTTCACGATATTCGGGAATTCTTTCAATTGGCACTGTGGGATGTACATGGGATCTTAGTCCAAGACTCAAATCAGCCAATGCTTCGAGATAGAAATCGGGAACAAAACTAAACATATCACCCTCTTCACTCGCCGTTCTCAATGTCAAGAGAATTGATTTCAATAGCCAAGAGAGTTGCAATTGTTTTTCTTTCGTGTAAACAGCGGCTCGTACCCATGCCATGTGTCGCGCTTGTTCCGCTAGTTTTGTGTCGAAAATTTCCATTGTCCTAAGAATTAGAATTTTAGAATCAATTTTAAATTTTATTTACATTCAATTTTTAATTAACTTACATTAAATCTTTGCTTTCTTTCTATTTTTTGTAAAAAAAATTGAATTAAAATTAAATCAATAAATAATGAATTAAATTTAATTATTTACAAAAGCTCTAGTAAAAGTGTTTGAAAGAATTGAATTTTCTATGAATAATTTAATTGGAAAATTAGTAATTACAACTAATAATAAACACGATCATTAAACATTTTTTAAAGAAAACCTTTATAAAATTCAATTACCTTTTAAAATTTTCAGTAAAAACTACATTTGCACACAAAAAAATAAAAATTTTGTGACACAGAGAACAAACCCTTATATTCCTACGTATATAGGGGTCACTGAAATCGAATATGACCATTAAAATATTTTTAAATGACCTACTTTCACGCTACTACGCCGTTTACTTAGTATTTCAGTTTTCAAAAATAGTCGAGGTGGGTGTCGACTCCTATGTTTTTTGGGTCGCTGAAACCGAAAAATGCAACCAAAAACAAATGCGTCCCTCCCTTTACCCCCTGGAACCCCCTAAATACATCCTTGAAGGGGGTTTATATTACAATTTTCACTCCCTAGTACTCCAGTATACCGAGGGAGGAGGTTGAACTTTTCGTTTTCATGAAAAGGCATGTGACCTTTCATGAAAACAAAAATGTTAACCGTTTTTAAGGATAGTAAGAGATTGCTAGGGCATGAAGGAGAGGTCTAATTTATTTATGGTGACCTTTTTCGATTTCAGAGACCAAAAAAACATAAGAATAGTCACCCCCTTGGAGGGGATTAAATTTACAATTTTTACGAAAAGTCGAATGCGGTGACTATTCTTATTCTAACTGAATTTGATCCGTCGCAGGTGAGCAAACTTCTCAGCCATTAGAATTAATCCAAAACTGTTATAAAATGCCAATTTTTTTTTTTGAAATTGCCAAATAAAATTGAGTTTACACGGTCAGTCGCGCGGTGAGAAGTTTCTTCACTTCGCGTCGAAAATTCCCGACATTTGCTGCTTTCAAATTTAATAACAAAAACACCTATAGCTTTGTGCGTTACTGGCGTTCTTGTCGTTTTTCACACTGTGATCATTATTTTATTTAATTTTCATAGCTTATAAATGTTTCTTCAGTAAAATATTATTTTTCCATTCCTGATATGTATTTCATAAAACTTTTTTTCTTAAAGTTACTACTAGAATTTCATTCTCATCATACATTTTTGATTGCTGTTGATGAAGAGGTTAATTAGACTATTTAAGCCCAAAGACATACATTTAGTAAATTTTTGGGCTTTGTAAAAACATAGTTTGCTGAAGAAACTGCTAATTTTTTTTTAAATCTTCGTATTTGAATTATTTTTCCCGGTCATTAGAAAATTCTCATTAAAAATGTTCTAATAAAATGTAGTCAATATTGTTAGTTCATTAATCAATGTAACATATGAAAAGTAATTATACATGTTTTTCTAAGAAAAGAAATGGTTTTTTGGTAAGAACATTCTCTTTTTTACAAGAACATTGCAGTTCAATTAGTACGTAATTGCAATCTGAATGTTTTTAATAATCGTAGAATTTTTAAATTAAAACAAGATTTTTAGTTTTTAACGAGCTCTAACTAACATTATATTGGGCAAAACTGGTGCTAAATGTGATATTGTCAAAACAGTCAAAATTCATTATCTTTTGAACGGAAATAGTTAGAGCATTGCAATTTTAACTATAGAAGGGTTTTATAATTGTAAATAAATAATTCAAAGGCAATTAATAAACCTTAAAAAACACAACAATATAGTGCCATACTGAAATCCAAAATTAAAATTAAAAATATATTGCTTTCAGATAAATTAGACGTTTGTTCTAAAAAATTCAAACAAGTAAGTTAGAATTACTCCGGAAAAGAAATTTTGAATTACAGTAGAACCTCGATTATCCGAGGTAATGTGGGGAAGAGGTACCTCGGATAATCGAAAACTCGGATAACACGGAACCAATGAAAATTTAAAAATTTTAAATTATTTTTCATGTGTTTAAAGTGTTAGAATAATATTAAATGACAAAAATGGACGAAATTTTAAATGGAATGATCACAAACAGTGGTTTTGTAAAATTTACTTTCCAAATTTAATCGCTCGATCCGTTTTATCCGAGTTATTCCGCATTATCTGAGCATGTTTAGTGCCTCGGATAATCCGGAATCTCGGATAACCGAGGTTCTACTGTAATCAATAATGAAGTAGACTCTTTTCATAAAAAAGTACTGTACGATGTCAAAAACAATATAAAGAAAGATTATTGAAGCATAAAAATTTGTCCAGTCAAGTTAATGATTCAAATGCTGATAAAATGAATGAATCAATTCGCGTAATAAGTAATATACATGATAGTGTGGAAAAAACAAATTCTTTATTAAAATCTGTCCGAAAAATCGTAGCAGAAAATCAAAGAAATACCAGAATCTTATGTAACGGTTTATAATAAGTCTACAAAGGAATTGAAATCAGTTAGTAATTTAGATCCAAATGTTGAACAATGGATTTATCCCATATTTTATCCACTTGGAAATAAAGGTTATAATATTAATATGCTTCGTAGTGATAGTGATTTTAGAAGTAGAAAACATACTATTTCTAGGTTTACCTGTTGTAAATACAAAATTGCTATAAGAGATAAGGAATTTAATCAATTTTTATATAAAGGAAAATTGTTTCCATATAATTTATATTTATCTCAATTGAGAATTAAAACATATGACGGATTAATCGATTATTTAAAAAATAATGAGTTAGAAAATAATGTACATGTTGGAAAAATGCTTATATTGCCTTCCAGTTTTATAGGATTTACTAGATTTATTTATTACAATAACGTGTAATCCAAATTAAAAGAAGATACAAGAAAATTTATTACCTCATCAAACTGCTTTTGATAGACCTGATATAGTAACTAGAGTTTTTGCATTGAAGGTGAAACAACTTTTAAATGTTACTGTTGACAACAAATTATTTGGAGAGGTTAAGTCTTATGTTTATGTTATGTTTTCATAACATAATTCATATGTTCTAGGTATCAAATTGTTCGTACAACCAAGTACTTTTGAATGCAATGTGGCTATTTTGAAAATTTCAAAATGGTGGCTCTATATGACACAAATAATACACAAAATTAAATAATAATCAAATAATATTGTCAATAAAAGACTTATAAATCCCTAAATTACTACCAAATATAATTTTTTATGAATATGTCATCCTAGTTTATAAATCAATCAAGTCTTAAGTCAAAACTAAAAAATTCATAATGGCCAATACGACGGAATATTTTTTAAAAATCGTTAAATTCTAATGAAACTTTCTACTCGGGGGTTTTTGGGGTCGCTAATCACTAATGTGAACTCAGATTTTCAAAATTAAAAATGACGGAACCAATATGGCTATCAAAAAAATTAGAAACCATTATATTTGCTTGAATCTTGTTATTTAGGGGTTTTTAGGTCACCAAATTCGAATTTCGAGTCAGATTTTTAAAATACAATATGACGGTTTGAATATTGTGGACAAAATTTTTAATGCGCTTGAAACTTGTTATTTAGGGGTTTTTAGGTCACCAAATTCGAATTTCGAGTCAGATTTTTATAAAATACAATATGACGGATTCAATATTGTGGACAAATTTTCAGAAAGGTGTAAGATTTTAACCACTTCGTCGGCATGGCGTTCCAATTGGCGTTCCATGAATAAGTGGCAGAAGCGGCAAAAAGTGGGAAAATGGCGTTCCTATACTTGAACTCGATTTCAAAAGTCTGTAGTCAAGTTAAACTTGCCAAAATAAAACATTCTTACTAAAAATAGTTCACAATTTCGAATCCGGCTATTTAAATTTTTGAAAATCCATTTTAGATTCATAATCTCAAATAATAAATAACATTTGGTTTGGTAAACTTAATTTGTTTACAGAGTTTAGGAATCAAGTTTAAATAGGAACGCCATTTTCGCTTTTTTTACGCTTCTGTCACCTGCTTATGCGACACCAATTAGAACGCCATGCCGCTGAAAAGGTTAATAAAACTTGTCACTTGAAGGTTTTTGGGACAGCTGATTACGAATGTAATCTCTGATTTTCATAATTAAAATGAAAACAGTGAAAAATTGTTAAAACTTTTCTAATTTAATTGTTGATTTGGAAATTATAATTTACAATAATAAAACCCTTTAACGCCGGGAAGGACACTTATTTCACTCAACATTTAGAGCGATCGTTTTTAACGATTTCATAAGTTAAAAATTTGGTAGGTGTCCATCCCTATACAGTTTTTATCGCTCTTTCAGAATATGAAGTTCAAATTTAAAAAAAACTTTAATTTGAGAAAGTAGTGAACATTTTTTTCGAAAAAAACTGAAAATTTTTTACTTTTTTTTGAAAAAAATGAATTTTCTTTAATGTAGCAAGTAGGGCCAAAATAAATGAAACCGGCCACTTGAAAAATTTTTGTCTCCAATTTTCAAGTTATCTATGATTTTTGGTAGATACATGGGTACACTTTTTTCCCCTAAAATATTTTTCAACAAAAAAATTTATTTTTGAAGTAATCAGGTGTTAAAGTTTTGGGTCATTTTATTTTCATTTTATTATTACTTTGAAACAAATAAAGATAATTAAGTGAATTTTTTTTTAAATTAAAGCTTAAAGTCAATATTTCAAGGATTAAATAAAGCAATTGCTAAAAAATGAAAATTTTTTTTGTCGTTTATACTCCTGCCCTATTGGCCTTACGCTCTCGACAAGAGTCCCTGCTGATACTTTTAAGGATTAAGCATAACCATTCTACAAATATTAGCAACTTTATTTAAGCTAGTGCGCCTACAGTGCGGCTTTCAAAGATAGGAGTACTCGCATTTGCCTGGACCACCCGTAATTGAGTTTTCTCGCCAGAGAAGAGGGAAAAACTGTAGAAAAACCTCTTCTGAGTACAACCGGTTTATCGACAGTCTAGTTTCGGCGGTAGGCATCGGACAATAATCGACAATGCATACCGTCGCACCTAGACGTCAAACCTCCCGCTCGGAATATCTCACCTGTCGAAAAAAATCCCCGGCTGACGGAGGTCGCGAACCTCGCTCGCACCACCCGCAAAGCCGGAGCTCCAACCAACTGAGCTATTCCGTCGGTTAAAAAAAAATAAATGAAAATTTATAATTGTTATTAACAATTCTTTTAAACAATTGCAAATTGAAGAATGTTCTCAATGTTTTTGAAAGATTAAATTACGATGTTATGATGTGCAAAACTCCAAGGATTAATTTAAAAAAAAAAGAAAAATCAGTAACCTACAATATTATAGAAATTATGTAGATTTTTTTGACAAAATGCAGGCAAAATTCGACTTGAATTACTGGAAAAAGATAAAATTGCAAACTAATAAATAAGATCGTCTTTTTTTTTGTTAGAAACTTCACGCTTTCAAGCGGATTTTTAAGATTAAAAGTGGATTTTTGCCTGCATTTTGTCAAAAAAATCTACATAATTTCTATAATATTGGAGGTTACTGATTTTTTTTTTTTTATTTCAATGCTTGGAGTTTTGTGCATCAATACATCGTAACTTAATCTTTCAAAAACATTAAGAACATTCTTCAATTTGCAATTGTTTAAAAGAATTGTTAATAACAATTATAAATTTTCATTTTTTAGCAATCGCTTTATTTAATCCTTGAAGTATAGACTTTAAGCTTTAATTTTAAAAAAAATTCACTTAATTATCTTTATTTGTTTCAAAGTAATAATAAAATGAATGAAGAATATGTCGCTAGTAAAAATTAAAAATAAGAAAGAAAATATACCTGAGCAACTGTTCGCGAACGGATTCCGATTCAGGATCATCTTTCTTCTCGACAATTTTCAATCGTGATTTAATTTCGCCCATTGCCTTTATATACTCGTCCATACTGTCACGTAAACTTGCGACTTTTGCAATTTGTTTTTTGGCGGCAACGTGAAAAAATAATACAATTCCATCGAGTAGTTCGAGTAGAGAGAGAGCAGGATTTGCTGGACCAAGACGCATTGGGGATCGATCCTCGCGACTGTAGGGAAAATAACCAAGTCTCTCCCACAATGGAACAACACTATTACCCATATTAAATATACGCGCAACTGCCGGAATAATAACGGGCATATCGGTAATTCGATTTGATGTTCCAACGAAAGTTGACGTTGTTTCTTGATTTTGTTCCAAGCCAACGATAATCTCATGTTCTGGCCCCAATAAATGTATCAATTCATTTCGATAGGTTTTATTTAAATGAGATATTACACCGCCGAGACGATCAATTCCATTGTAATTCATTGATCCATCGTAAAATGTTCTGGAAAAGAAAAATGTTTTTATAGAAAAATTTATTATTATTATTATTATTACTATTATTATTATTATTATTATAAATATTATTATTATTATTATGAATTGTCAAAACCTGCAGGGTATGCAAACGGGATTTGTGCCAACTTCAGTGTCCCAAAGAATACGAAAAGCGACAAGTAATCGATGAAAGCAACAAAGAGTAATTGGTAACGGCGTTTTTAGTGCTGGAATAGTTTGAAAAACTCCCTAAAAACAAGAAATAACAGTTCTTAATAGGTATAAATTTTGTTTTTATTTTTTTCTATATTTTTCATTAATTAAATCCAGGGTTGGCACAAAAAAATTTAAGTTTGTTATTCTCTAACTTTTTCCTGAATAATTCCAGACAACATTTCAACTTTCTCCCTGAACCTAAAGAATATTCTAATTCACTCTTAAAATCGTCGGTTGGGTGCAGAATGGTGCCAATTCAGATTAGTCGTGAAAAACGTGACGTTTCAAAAAACACGTGAGAAACCTGTCACTTCAGCTGCGATTTGGAAAACAGGCCAACTCAGAATTGAAGACTTGGCTGCAATAAGGGGACGTGAGCTCTCTCCACGTATATTCAAGATCTTGATATAAAATTCTGAGCAAATGTTCAGATGTACATATGTGTGTGTATGTCACAAAATATTGTGTACAAATTATCTCAGACATTGCTTTCTCATCAGGAAGCTTTGCATTCGTGACGATTTTCAATTTTTCAAAAGAAGGTTATATGGACTTATTTTTGTCTAAAACATATGTATATTCAATTCTGAACAAATGTCCAGATGTATGTGTGTGTACGTCACAAAATATCTCAGACAAATTTTATTGGATTGTCCTGAAATTTTGCAGGTTTATTGCAGTCATTAATACCTAAAATCTGACACAAGGATTTCCAAATATATCTACAAATTTTTTTTTATACAATTTTTTAAAAATTTGAAAAAAATTCTTAGTATTTTTTTAAATAACTTTTTTATTTATTAATATTTTCATTAATTCTGGTCAAAATTACGTTCCTGACCTTAAAACGAATCGATTGATGTAAATAAAGTAAATATTTCATTAAAATGTATAAAAGTAATCGCTATTTATATTTTTCAAAAAAAGGTAAAATTTTTAATTTCTTGAGATTGTTAAGATTTTACTTTAAAATAATAACATACTATTCAATAAAAGAGTAAGAAATTAAATAAGTCAAATTAATGAAAACGAAAACATTCGGACAAAGTATCAAATTTTATTTACTCCAACGTTTCGAAATCAAATCGATTTCCTCTTCAGGGAGTCTATTCAAAAAATATATAACTTGGTAAGAATAGACTCGAGCGACAGAATCAATGTAATTGTGTTTATAAATTCAAATGTAACTGTGGTAAATCATATATAGGGCAGACAAAAAGACCGCTACATATTCGTAAAAAGGAACATACGAGTAATTCTAACTTAAATGACAATGATCATAATGCCATTACTAACCATTTGACAAATTCTAATAGTGACACTTCTCCACATTTTATACAATGGGATGATTTTGATATTTTGGATATTGAACCAAGTCTTAACAAACGATTACTGTCAGAAATGTTTTTCATAAAAAAAGAGGGAGAAAATAGTTTAAATAAAATGACCGATTTAGATAATTTTGATAAATCTTACGAAATGATTCTAAATTTTATTTCAAGTAATTAACGTGATAATACTCATTGTGTTTCATTCTCTGTTCTTATTCATCTTATTGTTTTTATTTGTTTTTGTTTGTCTCTCTTCAATTAATGTTCATTGTAAACGAAAAGTGTCGATAGAGTTTGGAGCTCAGTTTTAAATTTGACTTTGCAGTGCAATACAATTTATTTTATTATTTTGTGATTTATATATTTTTTTGATTTGTGATTTATTATTATTTATTTATTATTATTTATGTGCTTCTAAGACGGATTATTTATTTATTATGGTATGTTAATTTTATTTTTTATTTCTTTTCACTTATTCTTTATATAACATATTTATTAATTTTTCAAATATTTATTTATTTATTTTTTATTTATTATTGTTTCTTCTTTGAGTTTATTATTATTTACTTATTTTATTTCTAATTTTTCCAATTTGTATTTATTTCTATTTTGATTTTTGATTTTTTCTAATTCAATTTTTATTATTTTCTGACTCCAGACTCTACTCCATCGTCAGGGTTTAAATTTTAAGTCTTCGTTTATTTAATTATTATTTTTTTTTGGTAGGATAATTTTTTGAATATGTACTTTAATTATTTTAATTATTGTTAAAATAGTTTTTATTATTTTTTAATTTTGTAAAAATTTTTTGAATAGACTCCCTGAAGAGGAAATCGATTTGATTTCGAAACGTTGGAGTAAATAAAATTTGTTACTTTGTCCGAATGTTTTCGTTTTCATTAATTTGACTTATTTATTAAGTATCTCGGACGTTAAAGACTATTTAATTAATGATTAAGAAATTGGTGTATAATACATTGATGAAGCTAAATGTTCCTGGAATGAACAACTTGTTTAAATAAATATTTAATCATTTTTGCTTCCTTATATAGAGGAAGTATTGTAATACCAACATTTTTCGAGTTTGATTTTTGACATATCTTTATGTTATTTGACCTCAGGAGTTCAAAAATGACATTTTAAAAAAAATGTCATTCCGTGTGTGCGTGTGTGTGTGTACAGTAAACATCACATTTTCATAAATATCTTCAAATTATGAAGAGCTTTTGGACTGGATTTTTTTAAAATTGTAGGTCTCATCTGCGGACATAAGCTTACAAGTAAAGGTTGAGGTAAGCTTACAAGTAAAGGTTGATGTAAGATTACATGTAAAAGTTGAGGTAAGCTTATAAGTAATGGTTGAGGTAAGTTTACATATATAGGTTTGTTGACCTTCTCTTTATTAGAAACCAAACATTCTGTAGAAAATTTTAAAAACAAATTTGGGGAGACTAGGATTCGAACCCGAGAACGACGCGCATTAACCTAACTTCCTAACTAATTGAACTAAGTTGGGAACTGACATAGAAAAAATCAATTTTGCTTTTAAAGTGAACTAAGAAAATTACTATCACTTTAAAAGCAAAATTGATTTTTACAAAACTGCTACTTTGTCCATTTTCACGATTTTCAAGTGTGTTTAACTTCTCTGGAGAAAATCGGAAAAATATGGGATTTTTATAAATAATTATTAATTTATTAATAATAAAATAATAAAATAATAAAAATTAATAAAATTATTATATTTTAAGGGTTAATGAATGTAATTTTTATAAAGTTGAAGTTGGTTTATTATTATTATCAATGCTAATCTAACTTCAACTTTATAAAAATTACATTCATTAACCCTTAAAAATATATTATTTTTAAAAAATGTATAATTTTTAAACCAGGCCCGGGACCAAAGTGAAAATCACATTGTTTGTTAATTAGTAATAATTTAATTATTTTTGAAAATCCCATATTCTTCCGATTTTCTCCAGAGAAGTTAAAAACACTTAAAAATTGTGAAAATGGGCAAAGTAGCAGTTTTATTTTACACATATATTTATTTTTCGAGAAAATGGAAGAAAACTTTTACCAAAAACTGAAAGTTCATCACAAATTCTTAATATTTTGTAAGTTTTTACCTAATTTTATAATCACATTTCCTCATTATTTGTTAATAAATATTTCAAAAATAGGTTAATTTAATGATGAACTTTGGAATAATATTTTATTTATTATTTTATATTTTTAAATGGTTATATCAATTTATAATAATAAATTTAGACATTCTTAACAAATTCCAATAAATTTTATTATATTTTTGTACTAAAATGTATTTCTTTTGAATTATTTTCTACTGGCAGAAAATTGACAATTTTCAGCATTTCTAATATTTAAAACTAATATTTTACAAAAGATATATAATTATTTTTTAAAAAAAAATTTTATTTTGTGATTCTAGTATTCATGTAAGCTTACCTCAACCATTACTTGTAAGCTTACCTCAACCTTTACTTGTAAGCTTACATCAAATTTTATATGTAAGCCTACTATGAGTTTTTCGAGTAAGCTTACAATAGGATTAGGTGTAATCCCACATCAGCTTTTATTCATAAGCTTACGGAAATGCGGAAATTTTTAGACTTATGTAGGACTACAACAGCCTTACGCGGTAAGCCTTTCAACCCCTACAGATTTCCTTACAGTGGCCTTACAGCAAGAAGTCGTGCTATCTGGGTTTAGACATTCTTAACAAATGCCAATAATGTTTATTATAATTTTGTACTAAAATGTATTCCTTTTGAATTATTTTCTACTGGCAGAAAATTGACAGTTTTCAGCATTCCTAATATTTAAAATTAATATTTTACATCACGGAAAAATGTTTGCGACAGTATCTGTACCTTTCGGTGCATTTGTTATCCCTGTCTAAAAATTTTACTATTCAATTCACTTCACACTTATTATTTCCTATTGTTTTTATATGAAGTGAAGTTAATTGTTGGATACATTTTTTGAAAGGTATAGCATGTGCACCTTACATTTTTCCGTGCAAAAGATATAAAATTATTTTTAAAAAATCTTTTTATTTTGTGATTCTAGTAATATCAGTATCATTCCTGTAGAATATAAAAATTTTTAAAAATAAGTCGGCGACCACTTTAGTTGAAATAAAATGGTTTGACCCAAAGAAGAAAATAAATAAAGTCATAATATACAATGAAAATAAAAATCGTTTATGTATCGAAACTAAATTTTTAATCAAATAAAGAGAAAAATATAATACTACAGCCTACAGCCAGGTTGTAGCGGGTTAAGGGAGGGAAGAATTTTTTTTGTAGTCTTTTTTGGTTTCAGCGACCCAAAAAACGTAGGTTTTGACACCGTACTCGAATTTTCGTGAAAATTCGAATTTCAACCCCCACCCTGGAGGTGTTAAAGGGGTTGTAGAGGGTTAAGGGAGGGACGATTTTGTTTTTGGTTGTCTTTTTTGGTTTCAACGACCCAAAAAACATAAGAATAGACACCCTACTCGACTTTGATTTAAACTGAAATTCCAACCCCTGGGAGCAGATGTAAGGGGGTGGTAGCGGGAAAATGGGCGATGAAAAAAAATTTTCATGGTCATATTCGGTTTCAGCGACCCCAAAAACATGGGGATAGGGGGGTGTGACCTCTGGGTTTTGACTTTTATTTTTTTTGTGCTGTGTTATTTTTAGTAATTAATTAAATATATGAATGATTCTCCGCGTAGCGCACGATTTGGTTTATGAAATAAAAAAAAATTTTATCGTTATGATTATTATCAATATATTTTTTTTAAGATGAAGGCTCAAAAATGATAAATCCATAGCAAGCCGGAAAAATTGTTTATGATTTTTGTTGTAAACAAATATAGTATTTAACAAATTCAATGTTTGGACAGGTTCTGTAAAAAAAAAAAATTCTGTAATTTAAATAATATTATAGCGTAAATCTCATTTAATCATTTTTTTTTTGTAATTTATAGAAATTTATGGAAATTTATAGAAATTGTCGTGATAATTAATAAAAATATGTAAAGTTTACATTATTTTTAAAAATTTGGAATTTGGTAACTTATTGAAATTTTCGATGTAATTTATGAAAATTTATAGAAAGTTGTGCAACAATGAACAGTAAATTGTTGCAAAATTAAACATTAAGAAAAAAAATTCGGAATTAAATGGAAATTTATGCAGTAATTTATGGAAATTTATGTGGTAATTTATAGAAATTTATGCTGCAATTTATAGAAATTCATTTTTTTACTCATTATTTACCTGAATTAAAATGGTTATAACTCGGTCAAAAATTGACAAAATTGGACGTTCTATATATGAAAATTTTTGTTTTTACACGTAGTTTTTGATAAAAATATAAAAAAAACTTTTTTTTTTAAATTTACGAAAAAAAATTTTTATTTTTAAAATAAAATTTTATTTTTAAGAATGTATGTATCGATAGATTTTTTCAAAATTTTTTGTAAGAAACTAGGACCAAATTAACAACTTTTAGGCGTTGTTTGATTGTGGGCAAACGATGGATCTATTTATTTCGAATTTTTTAATTTTTATAAACGCAGTGAAAACGGGTATTGTCGGTAATCTTCTTTTGCCAAAACTTTACCGATAGCAGATTATCTAATATTCACGGTCGGTAAAGTAGAAGGTATTTATCATGATTTAAAGAACATCATATCTGTAAATAATTTCATATGTTGTTAGTAGTGTCATACACTGTAAAAAATCCTAAGAATATTACCCACATTAAATGTGTCTATTTTACAGACACGGGGAAAAGTGCCGCATTTCAATGTGGCAACATAACCTTATTGAAAGCGTCACTTTTCTCCTTGTCTGGGTAATATCCTTAGGATTTTTTACAGTGTAGTTTTATGCCATGGAAAGTTTTGGTATTTACAATTTGTGCTGCAATCCGTTAAAATTAGAAAAGCACAAAGTTAAAAATGGATTGCGACGTGCTTCAATTATTCATAAAAATTTGTATAATTTAAGCAACTCTGATTATCTATGCACTTCGTGTAGAAAATCTTTGGATGCAAAGAAATAATCCTGATTCTCATGTTGTCGTCAATAACGAAAGTAACGAATCTTAAAAAAATGACAAGATTGTCTGTATTAATTAGTCAATATCAAATTTTCCATCTGGTACAATTAGGCAAATTATATTATTTTTTAGCTGTAAGATGAAGACACCAATTTTGGAACGATTTCATAATTTTCTCACTATTGTAAAACAAAATTTTTCATTATTCTGCATTATTCTTACACTATAGGAAATGTAGTTTTATAATTATTTACTTAATTAGAATTTGTTCTTTGTATTTAATATTTTATAGTTAATATTCAAATCTCTACCAAAATTATACATATTAACAGTCTTAATTATAAAAAATTGACCATAAAAATTTAATTAGCTTAAAAAGCGTCCCATATTTGGTAGAAACGTATCAATTTTTATTTTGTTTTTCAGAAGGAATAGAACAACTTAGTCAAGAAGCATTTACTTCAGAAGGTTAGCCTTTCTTAACTAAGCGTAGGGACAGTTTTGCCTATTGTGAACAATGCAATTGGATTATTAACCAAAAATGGGACGCTTTTTAAGCTAATTAAATTTTTGTGAATAATTGAAGCACGTCGCAATCCATTTTTAACTTTGTGCTTTTCTAATTTTAACGGATTGCAGCACAAATTGTAAATACCAAAACTTGCCATGGCATAAAACTACACTGAAAAAAAAGTTCTGTTGAATCAAATAACTCCATGCTATTGAATTTCCCGTTATTGATTCAATAATACATTTATTAATCAAACAGCATATTGCTTAAAACGAAAAAATGAAACTGTTTAAATTAAAAGTACGGTACTGTTAAATTAATGATATTCTACAAATTGTTTCTATAGTTGATCTATATATAGCAACAGAATAATTTATTGCTTCTTTGACATTATTCATTTGAAGCATCTAATAGATAAATTTGAATCAAATGAAAAGTTGTTTGCTCCAAAGAATCGCGCTTTTGAAAATGAAAGCATATGCTTTCGTTTCAATGAGTGGTGCTATAGCAGACTGCCTATAGCATATGCTATAAAAATAAGGACACTATGTGTTTGAGACATTGACAGGTGCTAAATTTATTGAAATACTTAACCGTACATATTTATATGTTTATTAAACCTGTCGTTTTTGAAATTCTTATATAAAAAACTATTATTTAAATTGTTTTAAAGAATTAAGGACTAGTTAAATATAAATTCCCTTATTCACGAGAAAAATCTCGCGCACGGCATTTAACTACAAAGTAACTGCTCAATGTCAGAAGCGAATGTATTACATTGCAGCGCGGCAGTTCTCGTCTATCACGAAAGTTAAGCAGCTTTGGTCGCGGTTACTACATGGATGGGTGACCGCACGGAGAAAAATGGATAGTTAAAAGTATATAGTTACAAAAATATATAATCAAATTTACTATCTATATAGTCAGAAATATTATCTTCGTGAAATATTATATATTTCCGTTTAGTATATCCAGATAATCAAATTTTATTATCCTGGATAGTCAATTTGTCGAGCGCTTGCGCAAAAGTTTGACTACCGATCATACTGCGCTGCAACTTCAAGTCGAAAACATAACCTTAAAACTAGTCATCTCAGTCCCCAGTGCAACTGTGCAACACGTGTTTTTATCAGTTATTATTGAAAATTCGTTAAAAGCGCGTTAGTCTTTTAAAAAATAGCAAGAGGAATGAAATTTTAGTAAGTACAAATTAAATATTTAAAATTTAAGAATTTTCATTGAAAATTTTTCTGACAACACATTTTTTTGTTTAGAATTTGTATCAAAAATGAATTGTGATAAGAATGAAATGTTAAAATTGCTGGAACAGTGGAAATGTGGAGAAAAAATAATTCGAAGATTTGAAGGTATGATTTTAAAAATCATATTATACCTAAAAATTAATTAAATATTTTTAAACGATACTTATTTTTTGTTTTTTATTCACATCTGTCAGAATGATGAAATTTAGTTGTAATGAAACATCATTAATTAAAGTTTGCCTTATTTTTAAGGATTCATTATCTTTAATTTCAGAAAACGAATTCGACGATGAATCTTTTGCTTTACTCTCTAAAGAGAATATCAAAGAAATCATACCCGAAACTGGTCCGAGACTTAAATTTTAAAAAAAATATTTTGAACATTTTAAATCGGTATATTTTTCCTTTTTAATTTAAACAAAAATATTTTCAACTTTTTTAACAGTATATCATTTATTTTCGTATTGCATTCATATTCGTTATTTGAAAGATTATTAAAAATGTCTTATATATATTCTTTTTTATTATTACTTAAATATTACGTGTCAATTTTTGATTTTTATATGCAATTTTTCAGACGAGTCATAATGACAGTGTGTCAGTAATATCTGTTGCTACTCTCAACACTTCCACTGGTGTAGCAAATGAGAATAACAATGATAATTTAAATTCAAATTTTGAAAATAAAATTCCAGAAAATATGTGTAAGAATATATTTATTTATAATTATATATATATTTATAAAAGGTCCTTCATTATTTTCAATTTATACTTTTCATATATAGGGGTTAGTGCAGTTGTTGGATTAGATGGATCTTTAACTGAAGATAGTGAATTACCAAACAAAAGAAGGCAGTCTTCGTCTTGTAATGAAAATTATATTTCGTTATCTCGTTCGAATAGATTAATATGTAGTACCATCTTTCTGCTAAATCTGATCACACTTTTAAAGCTTTGAATAAATTTAAAAAGTTACACCGCGCTACCGCGACTCTTCCGGTGGCGCTTCGTCTCCAACAATCATTCCTTTTTTTTGTGAAATCTGTGATCACTGAAAAGATTTTTTATTGTGTGATATTTAGTGGTTTTTTACATTAATAATCAAGTGTTTGTACTAAGAAATGGAAGGTAATAGTGATAGTCGCTCCAGGGATAAAAGTAGAGAAGAATCTCGTAGAAAGTTTAAAAATACAGATCGAAAACGATCTTTGTCACGAGAAGAGGTTATGTCACAGCGTGGTCGTCATTATTTCGAGAGGAAAAATAATAAAAAACATAGAAATGAGGGACGTCACAGAAGCCGTTCGCCAAGAAATCGTACAAGAAGAGATTTCTCTATTTCTAGAAAAAGTTATTCGTCCGATAGTGATTATGCGCCTGATGTTCGTAAACGACGCCCGAGAGACGCGTTCGAACATGGCCGCTTTTCTGATCGAAGCCCGAGAGACTCGACAGACTCGAGACAACTTGATCGTAGCCCGAGAGGCTCGACAAATTCGAGAGATGCTGACCGTAGTTCAGATTATTCAAAAGACGATAACAAAAGCGAGACTTCAATTGAAGAATTCGACAAACCAGGAGATGTTCAGTTAAGTGATGACGTTCGCGCTATATTAGGTGAAGATTCGAGTAATCGTGACAAGCCGAATGATAAAGTTCACAACGTTTTAATAAAGAATTGGACTGCTGTTCTTAAATTAGGTATGCCTGAGTTAATTGAGGAAATATTAAAAAAGTATTCTCCACCTGAAAATTTCCCATCGTTAAAGCCGCCTGTATTAAATTCGGAAATTAAGCGCACTATGACTGAAAAAGCTCGAAAGAAAGATAATTTTCAAGTAAAAGCTCAAGAGAAGATAGGTGCTGCGATGCATGCGATTGGACTGGCATTATCAAATGAGTTAAATCGAGGAAAGAGCATGGATACGACTGCTGTGTCATTTCTGAGCGATGCAGGTCGAATATTAGCAGATGCTCATTATAATATTTCAATTACAAGGCGAGCTTTTATAACTCCTAATGTTAATAGATTAGTAGAAGACATTACAGCGGATTAGCCAATCGAATCTTTGCTTTTCGGAGAAAAACTCTCTGAACGACTAAAATCGGCACGTGAGGTAGAGAAAGAAAGCAGAGCAGTAATTAAATCATCTTCGAATGGAAGGAATGCCCCTATCAGCAAATTCGCCACCGATAAGGCGTATAGGTTCCAACGTTTGCCTTATAGAAGTTCTGATCAGTCCACGTCTTCTAGACAGTTAAACTACAGAGGCCCATCCGGAGGAATGAGAAGGAACTTCAAGAGTCGCCAGGATGGGCAGAAATACAGCAGCCAGAGAGGTCGAGGTCGAGGTCGCCGATAGACGTAAGTAAAGTGTCAGGTAGATTATCTCTGTTTTTTGACAAATGGCGAAAAATAACACAGGACAAATACATTTTAGATACTATTCAAGGGTATAAAATTCCTTTTATTAAAGATGTGGTACAGGAAAGTATGCCGAAAACCCCTACTCATTCAAAGGAAGAGTTTAAATAATTATTCAATGCAATAAATAAACTAGAAAGTAAAGGTGCAGTAACTCGATGTAAACCTTGTAAAAATCAATTCCTTTCCTCGTATTTCTTGGTGGATAAATCGAATGGTCAGAAAAGGTTTATTTTAAATGTCAAAAAATTGAATCTGTTTATTAACCCACCTCACTTCAAATTAGAAGATCAAAAAACAGTAACGCGATTATTGAGTAAAGATTGTTTCATGGCCTCTATCGATTTAAAGGACGGTTATTTTCATATATTAATAGCAAAAGAACATCGAAAATTTTTGAGATTTGAGTTTAATGGCAATTTGTACGAATTTAATTGTCTACCTTTTGGTCTTTGTACAGCACCCTTTTTATTTACAAAGATCACAAAACCGATTATTGAAAGTTTAAGAAGTCAAGGTTTTTTATCAGTCTTATATCTAGACGATTTTCTCTTAATTTCAAAAACTAAGAATCAGTGTCTACATAATGTTTCTAAAACTATAGAGTTTTTAGAATCACTCGGGTTTATAATTAACAAAGAAAAATCGTGTCTAACTCCTTCAAAAACTTGCGAATACTTGGGTTTTATTTGGAATAGTAAAAATTTATCGGTCAAACTTCCTGATAGGAAAAAAGAAAAGATTTTAAAATTGGCACTAGACTTTCGCAAAAAATCAAAATGTAGCATAAGAGCTTTTGCGCAATGTATAGGAGTTTTAGTCGCGGCGTGTCCAGGTGTTCGATACGGCTGGCTATATACTAAGCAAATGGAAAGAGCAAAGTTTCTTGCCTTAGAAGTAGCAAACGGAAATTTCGAGGCTTCAGTGCATTTGTCGAGCAAAGTGAAATCGGAAATAGACTGGTGGATAAGTAAAATTTCAGGTTCTTTTAACTTAATTAGAGGTTCTAGTTTTCAACTGGAAATATTTTCGGATGCGTCACTAACTGGGTGGGGTGCATGTTGCGGAGAACAAAAAACCCATGGTTGGTGGGACATCGAAGATCAAAATCAAAGCATAAATTACCTGGAACTAAAAGCTGCTTTCTATTCGCTTAAGAGTCTCGCTTCAAAGCATAGTTTTTGTCAGATTTTAATGCGCATCGATAATACTACAGCAATATCCTACATTAATAGAATGGGTGGGGTACAATTTTCTAATCTTCAAAATATCACGAAACAAATTTGGCAATGGTGCGAAAAGAGGGACATTTGGATCTTTGCTTCATACATTAAATCGAGAGATAATGTAATTGCGGACAAAGAATCTCGCGTTCTCCCTCCAGAAACGGAGTGGGAACTAAACCATAGTGATTTTAGAAAAATTGTAGATAAATTCGGAGAATTTGAAATTGATTTATTTGCAACCTGTTCTAATAATAAATGTACTAAGTTTGTTTCCTGGTTCCCCGATCCGGAATCAGTAGCTATTGATGCGATGACTATACCCTGGGGAAATACTTATTTTTATGCATTTCCCCCATTTTCCCTAATTTTAAGAGTTATAAAGAAGATTATTGAAGACAGAGCTGAAGGTGTTTTAGTGGTTCCTTTTTGGCCCACACAAGTGTGGTATCCGCTATTTCTAGATTTACTAATTGATAAACCTTTATTTCTTGGCCCTAGTCTAAACCTGCTTGCTTCTCCTTTTAGGAAGACTCACCCGATGGCAGAGAATCTTATCCTGGTGGTCGGGAGATTATGCGGCAAGCGTTTTCTAGAAGAGGAATTCCGGAATCAGGATTAGACATTATGCTTGCCTCACTGTCGGAAAACACGATTAAGCAATATGAAAAACCATTACGTTTATGGTGGGAGTATTGTTCTAAAAATAAGCTTTCAGTCTTCAATGTTGGTTCAAAAGATGTTTTACAATTTTTTTCAGAAGTGTTTAAAGATGTCGGAAGTTATGGGACTCTTAATTCATATAGGGCAGCTGTTTCCCTAATTTTATCAATAGATATTGGAAAAGATTCATTAATAAAGCGTTTTTTCAAAGGTGTAGCAAATTTAAAGCCACAGCGGGCTAGGTATGATTTTATATGGGACCCTCAGATTGTCATAGATTTTTTGAAAACTCAATTTCCACATGAACAGCTTAATTTAGAAGACTTAACTAAAAAATTGTTAATGTTAATAGCTTTAGTTACCGCACATCGAATCCAAACATTTGCAAAAATCAATATTGATAATATCATAGTGTCGTCGGAATTGATTCAAATTAAAGTTCCAGAAAGAGTTAAAACTTCAAAGATTAATAAAGTTCAACCGTGTTTAGTATTGCCGTTTTTTAAGGAACAACCCGAATTGTGTGTTGCGTCGATTCTGCAAATGTATATAAAAAGGACCAAAGATCTCAGGGGCTCAAACAAAAGCTTATTTATAATTTGTAGAAAACCGTTTAAACCAGCGTCAACGCAAACTCTTGCAAGGTGGATAAGGAGTACTTTGGAAAAAAGTGGAGTAGATGTCTCCATTTTTAAATCCCACAGTACTCGTCACGCATCCACTTCCGTGGCTAATGTAAAAGGAATAGATCTAGAGACTATTCGCAAGACCGCAGGATGGTCAAAAAATTCAAGTGTTTTTGCCACTTTTTACAAGCGACCAATTTCTAACAAAGCGGCATATGCAAGGGCCATAATTAAATCTTAAACTTAAGTTAAAAACTTTTTACTAATTTTTTCAATTTAAAAATTCTGTGTTGCGTAAATTCATTAAATAAAGTTGAATTGTGAAATCGCAATTACGTATGTCTTTAAACATCTACATATTAATCTATTCGAACGAGCTAACGAAATATAATTAACCGATTAAACGAACTTACCTGTAAGTGAAGTTCAATCGGAATTATATGAGTGGTCTCGTTCGAATAGATTACTCCCTCCCTTCCCTATATTATTTATTTTCTCTTTAAATAAAATATAACCCATTAAATTGCGATTTATTTGCTTTAAAAATAATGATTGTTGGAGACGAAGCGCCACCGGAAGAGTCGCGGTAGCGCGGTGTAACTTTTTAAATTTATTCAAAGCTTTAAAAGTGTGATCAGATTTGGCAGAAAGATGGTACTACATATTAATCTATTCGAACGAGACCACTCATATAATTCCGATTGAACTTCACTTACAGGTAAGTTCGTTTAATCGGTTAATTTTGTGGCAAATAATAATTGCCAAATATTAATTGCAGAAAAGCCAGAAAATTTAATATTTCCAAAAGTAAGTTTTAAGGAAAAATTAATTAAGGAGAATATACAAAAAGAAATTTTTGAAATCCATGTTTTTATATTTAAAATTTTTAAAAATAATCTTAAAAGTCATATTTACTTGAAAATTAAAGTTCGGCAGACTATAAAATTTATAATTAATTACGTTGTGTTTTAGGTGTTTGGTCACTGTCATATATTTCTAATTTTAGTAAAAATATATTACTATTTTTTAGGGGTTAAAAGATCTTCTGCAAAGAACAGTTTCAGGGAAAGTGATACTTAAAGTAGGTGACAATTTAAATTCAAAAACACGGAATGAATTGGTGAGACGCATTGTCGATCATCTCTTTAAATGTTATTCAATTAAACATGTGTAAGTTTTTTATCGAAGAAATCTTAATTTTATAAGCGTAATACTGTCAATTTTCATTACTTGAAACTTATTTATTAAACTCTCTAAATCTGAATATGTAAAAATTCACATATTTGTAAGTTGTTAGTCGTCTTCTCGATCAATAAGTGCATATACTTATAAGTGAATTTTTCACTTATTCTGATCGAAAATACGTCTTATAACGTATTATAAGTGAAATTTGACATATTCAGATTTACAGAGAAGGTGTGCAAAAAACTCGAATAGTCGAGCCGAGCCAAGTTGGGCTCGATATTTCGAAGATTCGAATAATTCGTGTACTTGATTGGATTCAAACTTTTAAAATTCAAAAAGTTAATAATAAGTAGAAAATTAGGAATTTATGCTATATACTCGATTCGGCTCGAAAATACTCGTTCGAGCTTTTTGCACACCTCTATTATTTACATATATGTTTTCAGTATTAAGAAGGAGGTATTTATCAAAGCAAGTGAAGAAATAATTCTTGCGTATCCGAATGAACGAGTAAATGTTTACTTTGTGCCAGGGACTTCTTCAACTAAATATACGCCTAAAACACTACATACAGGAAAGTTGTGGTGTCGTTATAATAATATTAAAGCTAAGCTAGGACCATACACCGAAAAAAACGAAATCGATAAAGAAAACACAAATAGCAAGCAAAGTAGGCAATATTAAATTTTTTTTTAAATAACAGTACGATTTTTACACTTAAATTTATTTATATGTATGGTTTTTCCCCATTTGCAATTAGTTGATGGAGAGAACCAAAACTTTAATAAGGATCAATAGGCAGCATATCAGTATTTAAAAAATAATGTGGGATCACTCGATGAGCAGAAAATTAATTGGTCACTTTGCTATGAGGAACGTTTAACTTTTCTAAAAGCTCATTCAATATTAGAATATATTAATCTGTTCCCCATTTTGCGTACCCAGTTTGGGTACGAATTACTTTTATTGGACTTCAATGTAGCACACGAGAAAAAGAAAGACTGTTTGTATGCCATTTGGAGGCATTTATCACGTGCAATATTATTAATTGGTATCGAAAAAAAACATCTTTCGGAAGATTTGCTTGAAAACCCACTAGGTAAAAAATTTAATCTATTTATAGGGCTCGAACTAGAACATAACGGGACGTTAGCAAAATTTTAATAAAATTCTTGTCAAAATTTCAATAATTATTTTTAAAAGTTTTCCTCAATTCAGCAATTTTAAATATCTATTTTAATTAAATTTTCTAAAAGAATCTAAATATTAACAAAAATATTATTAACATTCTACGCAAACATTCAATTATTTTCATAAAATAATAATAATTTTATTGGAATTAAATTATTTACAAATTTTTTATAAATCTCTTAGGAATAATTCAATTATTTTCATCAATAATAAAATTTAAAAAAATTCGCCTAGAAAATTCAATTATTTAAAAATTTATAAATAAAATTCTTTATGACAATTAAATTTTTAGAAAGATGCAATTATTCAATAAATGTATTATTTTTTATTTAAATAAATAATTGAAATTTTGTAAAATTAATTTATTAACAAATGTATTTTTAAATATTCTTTAAGAACATTTTTTAACCATTACAGTAATAATATTCTTAATAATTTTATCTTAATATTTTTTATTTTATCACTCGGTTATCTTAAGTTTTTATAGTTTTAAGTTAAATTTTTTCTTATTTGACTTACATTGGTTATACTTTTGTCAATAATTGATCTATAAATGGTGTGTAATTTTCTATTTTTGGTCCGTAAAGTCCATATTTTTAAATACTTTCACTGGTGCGAGCCCTGCATTTCCTATTCTCCGCTTTACATTTGATCAAATAATTTAACTTTAATAAAAAATATGTTTAACTTATATACTTTTTGCAGATCAATATATATTACAGTATATGCCACTGTTGTTTAATCCAGGGACCGTGCGAGATAATAAGAAAAAACAATTTTCGACCTTCAAAGAAGGAGTTGTTGGAGGCATTTATTTTACATGTTCATGTAAGTTTCAAAAATGTATATATTGAATTTTAATTTACTTATTGTGTAACTGATCGATCTGTTTAATCATTAGTCTTTACAAATTTAATATTAAAAATGTTTGTTCTTTTGTATTATTTTAGTTATTCATCTTTCCTTATTTTAGGACTTGACTACTTTTGATGAAAAAATAAATTCAAGAAAACAAGCACTATTGAACAGAGGAGATACTCTGCAGCCATTGATTGTAATTGTCGGACCAGAAATAAATAATATCAACTCAATTTACGTTTACTTAGATGGAATGAAATATTTCATGGAGAGTTTGCTCAAGGCAGTCGACGTTTGTTTTAAATTGTTTCACGCATTAAATGCGACTTATCCTTGTACTGGTCAACAGGTATGGAATTTTATTCTACGTTACATCTATCACATTTATACAGATTTTGACAATATTCATTCAACTCAAGAGGAAGTTGCGACAGACCTTTGCATTGTGGAACCCGAATTAAAGTAAGTTTAATAAAATATTTTTGGATTTTAGGCCTATTAGTCTTAAAAATTTATTTTTTCTTGTCCAATACATCCTGTAACAAATACTTATACATAATTGTAATTAAATCATATTTATGTTTTAGAACTTTCTTGTGGGAAAATTCAATCTAAGAAAAAAATTCAAGATCTACAATAGTCGTGATTTTAAGACTTGAAGATTCATATAAGTCAAGTCATTAATGTAAAATTCGTAAGACTTCTAAATTATCGTTAATTTCTAAACAGTCGTGATTTCAAGGCTTAAAGATCCATCAAAGTCAAGTCATTTATGTAAAATTCGTAAGACTTCTAAATTAACGTTTATTTATAAATAGTCGTGATTTTAAGGCTTAAAGATCCCTTTGAGCAAAAGATTATTAATCTATTTACGCATAATATATTTTCTTAAAGAATGAAGAAAAATATATGACTGAATTGTTTGTAGTAGATTTTAATTTCTTATTGTTTTTTACTTGTTCAAAGAATTAGCTTTTATTATAATGGTTGTTACTCATGTGATTATAAGTTCAGTAATATAGAAGGAGAGTTTTATAAAAATTGTTCGATTTACTAATTGTGATTTTTGAAACAAAGTTTTTCAAAATGCGTTGTTTTTTATGTGCATATGTTTGCAACTTAAATATAAAACATCTTATAACACATTGGCGAGTATTTCATAGTCTATCTGAAAATAGTCTCTACGAATGCACTGCATCTAATTGCGGAAGACAGTTTTCTTCGCTTAACTCTTTTAAAAAGCATTTCAATTTAAAACATGACACGTATTTTCAAGCTAATATCGTAGTTAATGAGACCACTAATGTTTCATTATCAGCAAAGACTGCTAAACGTGGCCTGTCAGATGAAAATCTCAATATTTTTCCTGACAATTCTAGTTGTAAAAGTCAAAAATTGCAGAATGATTCTCATATCCGAAGTAATAATGATGAATGTAGTACGTCTGAGAATGTAAATTGTAAATCAAAGGATTTGAAACTAGAGTATATAAATTCAAAACATGGAATAAATGACACGAATTTTTTGGACATTGTTAACTCTCAAATGCAGCTGTTGATAACTAACTTCTATAGCAAACCTTCCATTCCGCGAAATATTGTTCAAGACGTCATTAATGAAATTCAAAAAATTATTGATATTCCAATAAAATGTATTGAAGATAAAATACAGCAAGTTTTTAAACAAAATTCGGTTTCACTAGAACAACAAGCAGAAGTCAATTCCATGTTTCGAATTTTATATGATGCTGTTCAAAATAATAGTACAAAATATTTAAGATTTAAAAATTTAAGAGAAGCTGGACTTTTTATCGATCCAGAAAGTCATCAAATTGGTGAAGATATTGAGATAAAAAATAATAAAGAACTACCAAAAGCTCGATGTACTGAAATAATTCCATTAAAATTAGTGCTAAAATCCTTTTTAGAGAATGGAAATATTTTGGATGACATTATTGATTACGTATCTTCTTTAGATCCTGATGCTTCAGTTATTTCCAACGTAATGCAAGGCGACTTATGGAAGGAAACTGTAAAGCACTATCAAGGCAAAGTGTGCCTTCCTTACACGGAAAAACTTTTTTCAAGAGTCATTACTAAATTTATTCAAGAACTCAGGATATGGGAAAAATTTAGAACTTGTTTTAGAAAAGTTCAATATTCATTAAAGAATTTTCAGGTGTTTTTCTAATGGCTTGGAAATAATTGTTCTTGACGCTGCGACTGAGTTCTTCAGTCACTGCGCGCTGAAAAAGTCTCGAACTATTTAAGAAAGAAGACGAAGTGTAACCAATAGGTATACAGCGCCACTTGGCTTTAAACGCTTTAAAACGATCTAAAACTAAAGTATCGTAACGCGTCCCTGCAGCCGAGTGGCATAAGGCGGAGCGATCTTGAGTCTCGAGGTCTCAAGTTCGACTACTCAGGCGGGCAAATTTTTTTCGCTACTTTTACATTTTTCTATTCTTAAACCAGTTCAAGACTTTTTCAAGAAAATTCAACAAGTAGTCCAGAAATTTACTACAGTTATCCCCGAACAGCTTAAAATAATGTTTCAATCTATGGTTTTGTAGCA
Source organism: Leptopilina myrica (nomen nudum) (assembly GCA_032872475.1). NCBI lineage: Eukaryota > Metazoa > Arthropoda > Insecta > Hymenoptera > Figitidae > Leptopilina > Leptopilina myrica (nomen nudum). The sequence continues at coordinate 10,655,948 of CM065462.1, read as the reverse complement.
TTTCTTGTATTATTTCCATATCCTGAGTTCTTGAATAAGTTTAGTAATGACTCTTGAAGAAAGTTTTTCCGTGTACTCCTTATTTTTTGCCGATTATGAAACTGGCAATGCGTTGGGTTCTCATAATGGCATCCAAAAATTGGGAGCTGCATATATTTTTTTAAAATGTATACCTCCTGAACATCGAAGTAATTTAAATAATATTTTTGTAGCCATGTTGCTTCATACACTCGATCATAAAAACTTTGGGAACAGTGTCTCCTTTTCAAAATTAATAGAGCAACTAAATGATTTAGCTGCTAAAGGAATTCTAGTTGAAACTAAAAGTAAGAAGGTTCAGGTTTATTTTGTTCTTGTATCAATAGAAGGTGATAATCTTGGATTAAATACAATTCTCGGCTACATTAAAAGTTTTATTGCAAATTACTATTGCCGATTGTGTAAAATGAGTAAAGAAGAAGCTCAATATGCTACTCACCAAATTGAAGCCAAAATGAGAAAACAAAGTGATTATGAAGACGATGTAAGGCTCTTAAACTCTATTTTAACTGGCATAAAAGAAGAGTGTATATTTAATAATATTCGTCATTACAATCATTTACGCAACGGCATTATTGATCTAATGCACACGCAGAAAAATAGTTGGCTACTGTATACTATATGTTGGATACCCTAGCTATTTTAGATAGTGTCTGGAGCGCGATCTATTTAGTTGGATAGGACAACCAATTTAATTGGATTCTTAGATGTTGGATGTACTATCCAATTCTGTTGGATAGGGGAGCCAATTTGTTTTGTGAACTGTCTATTTTTTTTGTTAGCACTACTTTTAAGTTGTATAATGCAATTATTTTCTAATAGTGAAATAACCATTTATATTTTACGTATTTAATTAAATTTACACATGAATATTCATAAAATTATTTGTTTATTTGATTTTACTAATTTAATTCTTATTGAATGTTTTAGATATAATTAAGATTTAAATAACATTAGTTATCACTGAAAATTAATTCTCTTTATGATTTTTTTACTTTAAAATTAACATACATAACCTAAAAAAATTGTCAGCGTTAGGTATTCCTCATCGTGGAGCGTTTGTTCCTCATCACAAATAAATCAATTTATCAAAATCATATTCTCTTTAAGAGATAATAGTGTTTCATAATGTATAAGATTCTCTGTAAAACGAAGACAGAATTTTACAAACTTTGATTTCAATTTTGCTACTCTATTACTTGACACTTTCACTTTCACTTAATCACTTTCGTTTAACAATGTTATTATGTTCACAGTTTGTCAGCGCGATTATTTTCAAAAAATTCATCGTGTTTTCGTCCATTATAGTATTTTCGTCTTGACAGTTCACGTTCACGCACGAAATTGTCGGAATCTAGTCGCAACTTGTTGACAGCGCATACGCATCATAGGAATCGGGACTTACAAATTTCAGTTGGCTGCTACATCCAACTCGTTGGAAACCGTATCCAACTAAATAGATATAATGACTAATCATAAGTATAAATTTAAAATTGTCACTGGAACCAACGCCGTTTGTTCATATATGATTTTACATAGGTATAACAGCTAATTTCCTTCTATCCAATAAAAATTGGATATATTATCCAACCTTTTTTTTGCGTGCATGATTTGCCAGAAGGAGTAATTTTATATGAAGTAGGTTATATTTTCAATCGACTTGTTCTAGTTGACGAGGTCATAGATTTTAATGATTTTAATTCCATTGTATCAAACTTCGATTACCAGTTTGAATCAAACAAACCTCCACCGATTAGTTTAGATCACTTGAAAAATAAACATTTCAAAATGTCGGCTTCAGAAATGTTAACATTCTTTAGATACGCACCACTCATGTTTGGCCGATTTGTGAAAGAAAATAACGTTTATTGGCAATTATTACTAAAGTTAAAACGAATTGTGTCTCTTTTATATTCAAAACACTTTAACACTAATTGGATAGATTATTTGAACAATCTTATTTTTGAACATCACGAGCAGTTTATTGCTTTATTTGGACCTATGAAGCCAAAATTTCATTTTCTTACTCATAGCGGACCAATTATCAAAAAAATGGACCCTTTAAATCATTTTCAAGGAATAAGGGGGGAAGCTAAACACAGAGATGGCAAACTGGTTTCGAATGCAGTTTCCACGAGAGTAAATATTTGCAAAACAATAGCCATTAAACAACAACTTATGTTGTCTAACCAATTTCTCTTAAATAAAGGGTTTAATTCTGGGTTATCTACTGGTCTTTTGAAAAGGTTAAGCAATAAAACTGTCAACCTGTTAACGAATTTGATGCCGAATAGGAATCCTAAAGATTATTCTCTATCAGACTTTGTCACCGTTTACAATACCAAATATAGAACTAATTATTTTGTTATCATTGACAAAAACGAAGACGATATTGAGCTACCAAGTTTTGTTAACGGTAAAATGTATGCGGTGACTGTTAGTGAAGTGTAAATTTTTGTTCATATATTTTCATATGATATATAAATTTATAAGAATTGTATTTCAGTACTTTATAAAGTTTATAATTATAATTTTTTGAAATTAAGAGCGCTACTGCCAAAAAAAGAAAACAAGAGAGTTACCTACGATAAGTAATAGATTTGTAAAAGAGCCGTGCGTCAATCTTCTTTTATTGTATTAATTAAATTAAATAAAGACTGTATTTTGAATAAAATATGTTATCAAAATAACACAAAATGAAAAAAATAGTTGTGACTTTTTTAAACGAACCCAAATATTTAAATGCAATAATTTTTAAATAAAACAATTTTCTACATCAACATTTTGAAATAGACAGAGCATTAATTGATAGATGTCATTTTTTTTGTTTTTTATCAATACAACAATAGGGCGAATGTATCAACTAAGGCGCCACAATTGTCACACTTACTCTATGACAAAAAATGTTTTTTAAAAACATTTAATTTGAAATTTCTAAATGTTCGTTCCAACATTTTTTTGTAGTTTACAAAAATAATATTTAAGAGACCTATGCAAAAATTATGCATTGGTCACAGTAATTACAATTAAACTTTGTTATGTTACATTGCAATATATACAATACATAATTGTTTAAGAAAATAGTTAAAAATGTATAAAAGTTGAGATTAGCTACATAGGGGAGAGTGGGGCAAAATGGGGTAGGCGGGTCAAATAGGGTACCTCTGTTTCTCCATGATTAATCTTTTTATCCTCGATATATATCATTCATTTTGATAAAAAAATGTTATTAATTATGAGGGCAATATGAAATTTTTTTTTTTTTTGAAAGTTATACAACTTTAAAGTTTTGAGCGAAAAAAATATCGATTTTTTCGAAGTTAAAGTGCTTATAAAACTTTTTGGGATAATTTATATAATTTGAAAATTGTGGGATCTTTTTCGGCACTTATTCTAGAGTAATTTCCAATAGGATAGATTATTAAATTGTTTACAACAATTTGTAAACATTACATTTTGTTGTACTATGCAGTGCGGGGCAAAATGGGGTACCTATGTGTTGGGCCATGCCGGGTGGTATTTAATATTCATTGAACTACTTAAAAACGTTATAATTATGCATATTTAACAACTTTCCGCAGAAAAGTCAATATTTTTTGTTTCGGGGTATTATGCTATCGATGTTTCACTATCGATATATCGATATTTTTCATTATCGATGTTTTTCTGTTAATTTCTAGTAAATATTGCTGGTTTTTTTCATAATAATAAAGAATCTTACTTTTTGTTTGTATTTATAATCTCTTACAACAAGAATTTAACAAATTTTGAGAAAATATTCCATGTTTTTTATGGTAATTTGATACCACCCCATTTTGCCCCACCCATGGGGCAAAATGGGGTTTTTGCACCTTCTCAGAAAATGGGATATAAGTTCTTTCAAAAATTTTTTTCTTCTCTATTATCATAATTTCCTCAAACCTAAGAGTACAAAGAAGAATTCTGATGATTAGTTGAATCGATTTATTCGTTTGGTTCTCTGTAAACAGCCAATTACAAAAAGGTACCCCATTTTGCCCCACTCTCCCCTAACCTATAAAATTGTTAAAATGTTTTTTACATTATGGGTATAGATTAATTGAAGTGTGGTGATTTCTAAAATTTTCTGTTTTCATCAAGAATAATTAATCAAGGACAATATTTTTAATAATTTTTAATAAAATTTATTTTTAGGTGAATTTTGTACTGATTAGTACGCAATTATTTTTGGTTATATTTCTCCATATCTCTCTATGTAATATATAGTCCAAATTATGTTTAAAAAAATTATATTATTTCATTAGTATTTATATCTACATTAATTTATTATTTTTATCAAAAGATCTAAATTTTGGTTATTAAATATTGCATATTGATCAACATAGATGTACATGAACACAGCAACTTGTATTTATTATCTAGGATAGTTAAATGTGAATCTTGGATAATGGCGGTTAATATGTAAGTTTGACTATGCCAAGATACTAAATTTGAATATCTAGATGGTTGTCCTATATTTGAGTATCCAAGATCATCACCCATGATTATCTAGATAGTAGCTTTGACTATCCATTTTTCTCCGTGCGATTGGGGACAGCGTATTTTTCAGACTCAAAAAAATATAGTGTGTTTGAATGTGTATGTATGTGTGTTTGTCGTTGGAAAAAATGAAAAAAATAATAAAGATATGTATGTTAGTGTGTAAAATTGAAAAAAAGATGTATATAAGAAGTGTTGTGTTAAAGGTGTGAGAATTAATTATAGTACATATATAAAATATGTGAACAAAAATTTCATTTTTTCAATTTATCGTTGGTGTATATCTTTCACCACATTAAAGAATTGACTTAACAGTATGGTGTTATTCAATCGATAGCAACAACTGAAAAAATTAAAAGTACAAATTTTTGATTCATAAAAATGATGCTTTTAAATTTAAAAACTCTAGTCATTGACTCAAAAGCATATACTGCACGGAGAAAAAAATGCTGTTGAATCAATGACATATGAGTTTGATTCATTGAATAGTGTCATAACGGACTGCCAAACGTATATGCTGTTGTTTTGAAAGCACCGATTCTAATGATTCGATAGGATCACTTTCATTGAAACAAAAGCATATTTCTCAAATTGACAGCATACTATGTTAATTTGAAGGTATTCCTTTTGAATCAACGATCAAAATTTTTTAATTTAACAGTATATGCTTTTGAGTCAATGACTATAGTTTTTAAATTTAAAAGCATCATTTTTATAAATCAAAAATTTGTACTTTTAATTTTTTCAGTTGTTGTTATCGATTGAATAACACCATACTGTTAAGTAAATTCTTTAATGTGGTGAAAGATATACACCAACGATAAATTGAAAAAATGAAATTTTTGTTCACATATTTTATATATGTACTATAATTAATTCTCACACCTTTAACACAACACTTCTTATATACATCTTTTTTTCAATTTTACACACTAACATACATATCTTTATTATTTTTTTCATTTTTTCCAACGACAAACACACATACATACACATTCAAACACACTATATTTTTTTGAGTCTGAAAAATACGCTGTCCCCAATCGGTCACCCATCCATGTAGTAACCGCGACCAAAGCTGCTTAACTTTCGTGATAGACGAGAACTGCCGCGCTGCAATGTAATACATTCGCTTCTGACATTGAGCAGTTACTTTGTAGTTAAATGCCGTGCGCGAGATTTTTCTCGTGAATAAGGGAATTTATATTTAACTAGTCCTTAATTCTTTAAAACAATTTAAATAATAGTTTTTTATATAAGAATTTCAAAAACGACAGGTTTAATAAACATATAAATATGTACGGTTAAGTATTTCAATAAATTTAGCACCTGTCAATGTCTCAAACACATAGTGTCCTTATTTTTATAGCATATGCTATAGGCAGTCTGCTATAGCACCACTCATTGAAACGAAAGCATATGCTTTCATTTTCAAAAGCGCGATTCTTTGGAGCAAACAACTTTTCATTTGATTCAAATTTATCTATTAGATGCTTCAAATGAATAATGTCAAAGAAGCAATAAATTATTCTGTTGCTATATATAGATCAACTATAGAAACAATTTGTAGAATATCATTAATTTAACAGTACCGTACTTTTAATTTAAACAGTTTCATTTTTTCGTTTTAAGCAATATGCTGTTTGATTAATAAATGTATTATTGAATCAATAACGGGAAATTCAATAGCATGGAGTTATTTGATTCAACAGAACTTTTTTTTCAGTGTGTGATTCCCTATGCAATTTTCATGCTTATAACACATATAAGACAGAAAAAAATTTGTTTAGTTGATTTCTTTTTTAATAATTTACTTAGGAGAGTTTATTAATGCTTTTTATTGATGTTTAGTAATTTTTCGATTTGATTATTTATGTAAATTATGAAATTTTAAAAAGTGATTAGACCATGACGCGAAAATGGGGGACAAGAAACATCTACAAAAATATTTAAAAATAAATTTATTTTTCCGCAAGTGTTTTGTTTTTTTCAATTCTACTAACTTAAACAATAAAAAAATGTCAATGTTCATTATATTTATTATTAAATATTTTACTAAAAAAAACATTTTATATAATTATGAAATGGTAGTGGGGACTGATTAGACCATGACGTTTTGGCACCTTAAAACAGATTTTTAAGTAAAATTATAAACTTATAAATAAAAATGACTTTAGACTTTTATTTCCCACGTGAAACGATTCTACGGAAAGTGTTCTACGGAAATTCCGTATAGAATTCCGTACGGAATATTATACCTTTGATAATAAACATTCTTTTGATTTTGACAATACAAATATTTTACAAATTGAAATAAATAATTGGAAAAGAAAAAATTTAGAAATGTTCTATATAAATAATAATATGAATAGTATTAATTAGAGAACAGATATTGACAATTTAGATAAAGTATACTATAATTTAATTACTTTTTTTAAAACATAATTTGACAAATTTGATAACATAGAGATCTATTTTATCAGCTATACCTGGATCTTGCTACACAACCCAACCTTTCTGTCAAAACTCTCTAATCACAGAAGCACATTTATTACAAAACATGTGCTTCTTCAAAATCTTTACTATAAATTAGTTAATTAATAGAGGTGTGCAAAAAGCCCGAAACCCGTAACCCGACCGGGTAATTTCGGGCTTTTCACTTTTCGGGTCGGGTCGGGCTTAGACAGTTCGGGTTCGGGCCGGGTCAAGCTTGTTTAAATACCCGAAATCTTTCGGGTACCCGACTGAATTCGGGTTCTCGAAATTTTCGGGTACCCGACTGCATTCGGGTTCTCGAAATTTTCGGGCACCCGACTATATTCGGGTTCTCGAAATTTTCGGGTATGCTCTAAACCTTAAAAAGTTCGAATTCTCGAATTTATATAACTTGGAAGTATTCAAGTTCTTAATTTAGTAATAAAACATTTGAGAAATTGCATAACTACAAATATTCGACAAATTTTCGAAGTTTTTTGTACTCAAATTCGTTGGGGTTCTCAGAATTTTCGGGTACCCGAATTTTTCGAGAACCCGAATGAATTCGGGTACCCGAGAATTCCGGGTTACTCGAAAATTTCGGGCTACCCGAAAATTTCAAGAACCCGAATGAATTCGGGTACCCGAAAATATCGGGTACCCGATACATCGAGAAAACCCGAGCCCGACCCGAAAAAATATTCGACCCGACCCGGCTTTTCGGGCTTTTTGCACACCTCTATTAATTAATATAAAATAATTTGTTTAAAAAAAATTTTTTTTATCTACATACTTATAATGTTCTTCTAAAGGGTAAGGAAAAAAAAATTTTTCATTTTTTCTTTCTTTCACAAATCAAAACATAACCTTAAAAATACCTATTTAAATTAAAATTGAAACAATTGGAAATGTTTCTTTCAGATATCTTAATCATTTTTGAAATCTCTTTATGATGTGTCCAATATTTGGATAATGTATTTATAAAATTATTCATACCCTGATGAGGAACCATATATGGTTCGAAATTAGTTGGTATTTTAAAAAACAACATTTAAATAACCGTATTTAGGCCTTCTATCATTATTCTACAAATTAATTATACGGTCTAACAAACAAAAAGATATAAAATAAATTCTTTAATGAATATTGAACTCTTTTTAGAAAAGTTCTAAATTTTTCCCATATCCTGAGTTCTTGAATAAATTTCGTAATAACTCTTGAAAAAAGTTTTTCCGTTTACCAATGAATAAGTAAGAATTAATTAATAAATCAATTTCGTTTTATAAATAAGTAAATAAATACGAACCCGAATTGAGATTAAATTTTCGTGAACAAAACTTCGAAATTTTCGCAGAAAAATAGTTCGTGACGTTGGCAATTTTTCCGTCCCATCGCTATTGTCCAAAAGCGTAACTAGCAATTCCACTTGTAACGCTTCCACCTCTAATGTACAAAAAAGGAAAAAAAAATTTGTACAAAATACTCTTAAAGTAATTCATTTTGCATTTCAATAAAAAATGCAAATAATTTCCAACAAAGTGAATTATAAATAGACTCGATAAAACTACAAATATAAGAATTATGTTAAATTATTTAAAATAACTTAATTATGTACAATAAAAAGTTTTTTTTATTTTCTTACCGGATACTGAAATTTCGATTAATTCACAGGCATGTCGATAGCGTTCATTATTTTCCTCTACATTGGGATCAATTGGATCAGTTTCCCACCATGTTTCATTGACAACTTCCGCCAAGCCAATTTCATCGAGTGGCTTAACATGAACAAAATTTGCAAATCGCACCCTATCGAAGAGGACATTTTGCAGTAAATGTCGTCTTGTTTTTCCATGTCGACAAAAGCAGGTCAATAGAGCGAGACTTTTGCATTGATCCGGATAATCAAGGAGCAATGAAACGTGGCGAAATTCAGATAGTAAATAAATAACCGTACTCTCCAGACAACTCTGAATTTCCTGTGTTTCCAAAAATGTCCACAATAAATCCAAACAAATAATCAATTCGCAATCGTTAATTTCCTTTTTCTTTGATGTCAATGACGATTCTTTTTTTATACCGCAAAGTTGTCTTACGAACGGTACGAAAACGGCCACTGTCACATAGGGTTCTCTGCAAAAAAGAGAAAAAAAAACACAAAAATTTTATTTTATTTTTCCCTTACTTTTAATATAATTTCTTTAAAATTCTTTTATCAAATTTATGAAAATTTGTTAAATAATTGAATTGAATGTTTGCCTAGAATGTAATTAGATTTTTTTCAAATAATTGAATTTTTTAGAAAATTTTTGAAAATAATTGAATTTTAACTTTTTTAATATTTCAACATAAGTGAGTTTCTTCGAAAAATTTAATTACTTTTGAAAATAATTGAATTTCTGGGTTAAGTTTATTTTAATTTATGAAAACAATTGAGTTCCTAAACAGAATTAAATTATTTATGAATATAAAGGAATGTTTGCCTAGAATTTTATCAACAAATTTTTTTAAATAATCGAACTCTTTTGGAAATTTTTATTTACAAACTTTTTCAATAAAATACAATTATCTCTAAAAATTTACGTTATAATGCTTGTAATATTCAATTATTAATAAAATCTAAAATTTTAATTGAAATTTATTTTTAAATTGTTTTTATTAGAAAATTCTAGGACAATTTAATTATTTGAATATAAAAATAAATCATTTATTAAATAATTCTATTCGCAAAAGTATATTGTTAAACATTTAATTTTTCAATTGATTGTATTTAGAAAAACTAAAAATATCAGACCCTTAGTATAGTTTATGAAAAAAATAACAACAATTAATTGTTTAAACAATCTAATAAAATGTTATACTTTTATTTATATATTGAAAATTGAATTTTTCAAAATTTTGAAATTATTGTAGTTTTTGTATTTTTTGACGAAAATGGCTGGATATCAAACTTAGCCTTTATTTTTAAGGGGAGGCACCACCCCCTACTTTGACCCCTTTAAATTTTAATTATCAAAAAAGGTTATATTTTTTTTCTAGTATAATTTTTAACCTAGAACAATATCAGATGGTCAAAAATTTGAATTTGAATTTCAACATACACTCACATAAAGATCCTAGAAGCGAAACATTTTTTTAAACAAAATAAAAGAAATTTTTAAAATAATTAATTAAAAATTACTGGCAATGGGAGTAAACATTAAAATTCATCTCCAAAACCTCGTTTTTTAGTTAATAACATCATATTTAGAAACTGTTTTTTAATTATACGTAATCTATCCATTTATAAATGTTTAAAGTTGTAGCCCAAAAAATTTGTAAATTATGTTTCAATATTTTTAAATTTAATAAAAACTTGAATTTTTTATTTGACAAACTATTCATCGACGAAGCCTTTTTCATATTTGGTAAGAGTTATTGTTTTGTTTTTAATTTTTTAATCATTATTTTCAAATACCTAATCCTTGAATTATAAAAAAAATTTCCGTTTTATTTAAAATAAAATATTTTTAATTTTTTTAAATATAATAAATTAAGTAGAAAGTTAGATAAATGACAAAATTATAATTAAAATTAAAAAATTTTTTATATAAAATATCAATTTTAAACTTACAATGATAAATTAAAAAAATTTGTTACCATTTTTTCCGTTGAAAATAAAAAAATATATATTAGTTATTTTTAAAAAGATAAAATAGTTATAAATATATTATTAAATACACAATTCATTAAATTATAAATGAATAATGTTAAAAGTGTAATAAATTAAAGAAATTAAATTTAAAAGAAATTTTTTTACCAAAACCCCAATATTAATTACAGTATGTTTTCAAAACACTTAATATTAAAATGACGCTGGAAGGTTTATTTTTTAAATTTTATTTTGCGCATCTCAGATTTTTATCTTTAAATCGTGTGGCAACCATGTATTGAGAAGAAATTTATAAAAATTAAATTCTTGTAGAATTCTTATTATTAATAAAAGTAATGAAATGTTTGCGTAAAATTCTAGGAAAATGTTTTTCAAATAATTGAATTTTTTTAGAAAATTTTATTAAAATATTAATTTAAATTTATTTCATTAAAATAAATTTTATTAAAATATTGATTTAGGATTTTTTCTCAATTCTATTTTTTACAGTACTTTTAATAAAATTCCCTGACCTAGGGAAGAAAATAGAAAAAATATCTGTTCAGATAATTTAAAAAAAGTATAAAAAAGTACAGATAATTCTTTTTTGCTTTTCTTACTTGAGTTGTGGTCCAAGATATTTGAGTATCAATCGAGCGAGACAGAGGAGAAAAGCACGAACACTCATTGCATTGTCATTGGAGAAATGTTTACCCTGTGACTCTTTCAATTGACGTGTTTGCTCGACTAGATTTGCAAACCATTTGAAGAGAATTTTTCCCTTCTCGAGATATTCGAGCGGAAGTGCTTGCAACGGTTCGTAACCATCAACAGGATAATGAAACGGTGTTGCGCCAAAATTTGCCGTTAAATTTTCACTTAGCGCCAAACTCACTGTGGGAAAATACGCACAACCAGAACCCATTGTGATATTTTCGAAAGCACGACCCAAAGGTCTTCCATTTCTATAGAAGTCAATTGTTCCCAAGTCCATGTCGAGTGCGCAACCAATAATATCACCAGACAGCCATGGTTCACCATATTTTTCCGGTGCGACATTCCATTTTTTTATTCGATTCCCATCGTAGGCGTAAGAACACGGATCATCTCCTGGAATTTAATTCCATTTATAAAAATATATTTTTTTATTTAAATGTTAATTATATTCTTTCATTTTTTACTTTTTTCTTTATAACTTCTTTTTCTCTATATTACATTCTCTATTTTATTTTTCATTCTTCAAATATTTAATTCTGTGAATTAAAAACATAAAAACTGATTTTATTTCTATTTCCTTACTTTACGTTCTTACCGCTTGACTTTGAATAAAATTTAAATAATTAAAATTGACAAACAAATATAATTGATAATGTAATTGAATTGTAAAATTAATAAACTATTGTTAATAATAATAAAAAAGCATTAAAAGTGAAATATTTCTTACCAACTCCGGCTACGTGATTGAATTTACTCTTTGAAGTACCCCAGCCAACTTGCATAATTCCTTTTGTTCCAAGTTGCAATTCGTACATCCATTTGCCTTTAAAAACGGCGACATTAGCACGGATTGTACTAAATGTTCCCTGAGAATTAACACTTAAACGATCAGGGGATAAATGATATTGTCCAGGTGAACTTGACACTTCAAATTTCACAAAATCCGGACCCAATCGACCTTCACGTAAATCTTTAAATTTTTCTAAAATTGTTTTTCTTGATAATACCGTTTTTACATACTCGTCAACTAAATTTACACTCTGAACAGTTCTGAAACAGTATTTAATATTTTAAAAAATATTAATCAAATTTATAGCAAAAGTACAATTATGTATTTTCATAAATAATAAAATTTTTCATATTATATATATAAAAAAAATTATTACTATTTAATGTAAATTACTTTCAATGTACTTTCATATTGTGTGCTAACTTTTTAATTTTATAATAAAGAAATATGAAAAATTTTACCTTTAATATTGAGTGTTTCATGATTTTCAGTGATTTTAATCACTTATTTCTTCTCAGGTGCAAGACTAAAAAATACAATTTTTGTCTTAATATTTAAGTTTGACCTTCTTTTTCATTCTATTAAATTTTAGGGATGGAGAACGATCTACTTTGTTGTTTTATTCATGTTTAAAAAACCTGCTTCCAAAAGCGAGTTTGTTGATTAAATTGCATGCAATGTTATAAAACTGATGTTGGCTATCACAATAGTCTTGCAAAAATCTACTTGCATTTTAACCAACAAATTCGTCATTTCAGCAGATTTTTTAAACTAAATTTAAACTAAAAAGTAGCTCGTTCTCCATCACCAAAATTTAATAGAATGAAAAAGAAGGTCAAACTTAAATAGTAGGACAAAAATTGTATTTTTTAGTCTTGCACCTGCGAAGAAATAAGTGATTAAAATCACTGAAAATCATGAAACACTCAATATTAAAGGTAATTAAAGTTTTTAAAACAGAGATTTTTATTACAACAAGAATTTATATACGTAGTATGGTATAAGTACAGTAAAAATTACATAAAATATTACATATTTGTAATTAATTTTTACCCTCATTTTATAATGACTACTTTATTTTAAGCGCGTTGACCTAAATTTCATATTTTCTTAATAAAAATGAAGTAGTTTTTGACGTGTTTATTATTAATTTTATAATTTGCAATGTTAAAAAAAACAAACTTCTTAAAAATAAATATTTAAAAAACAGTATTAAAAAAATTGATTTAAATCAAAAAAATCCTATTTAAATAAAAAAAATCTGATTTTTTATATTTTTTTTATAAAAATCATGATTTTTATCAGCCCTGTTTTCTGTGAAACTCAACTTAAAAATTCAAATTCTAAGTTAAATTCAAAAAATTTTATAAAATAATTCTCAAAAATGAATTATATGGATATTAAACATAATTTTTACAAATTATGAGATTTTTTTAAAAATTGGCCGCAACGGCTTCAGGTGAAATATAATGAACTGACCCATATATATTATATATTTATATATTTTTTTAATTGTTTATTTTTACCAATTACCGATAAATGTTGCAAGTATTTTTTTTAATATTTAAAATATTTAATACTTAAATATTTATTTGTTTATCAAATAATTTTATTAATATATTTTTTAATTGTTTATTTTAATTATACCAATTACCGATAAATATTGTAAGTACTGTTTAAATATTCGTTTACGGAACCCGCCTTTTCAGTGCGAGTACTACTTGCACTTGCCCCGTTTTTTTTAAAGTTTATTATTATGCACTTAAATAAAAAAAATCGAATTTCCATTTCAGTGGGATGAAAGTTTGACTTCTAAAGTTTACTTGAAAAAAAAACGAAATTCCGCTTCGCAAGGAGAATATTCTTGGTGAGAATTAATATAAATATAATAATTAATTTATTAAATATATTTATAACTTATAATCTTACAAGAAGTTTTAGCTATTACCAAGGTTAAGGGCCAGGTTAAGGTATATTCTAAGCTAGTACCATTATAAACCCAATAATCAATATATTGTCAAACCTTGGCAATTTCCACACGGGTTATTTTCAAAAGATTCAATAAAACTTATTTTAGAAAAAAATCAATTATTTTCGTAATTTAACAAAATTTTTCTCAGAACTTTAATTATTTTTCAAAATTAATTTCAGTAGAGTTTTAATTAAATTCCTTGAAAGAATATTGTAATATTTTCATTGCCATTAAATGAGAATCTTATTAATTTAAAAAAAATATAAATATTTCTTTAAACATAATAACGAAAAAAGTAAATATTCCCTTGAAAAAATAGTTTTCCTGAAAAAAGAAATAATCAAGAAAGTAAATTTTTTACCTAATTCTAAATAAATATTTTACTGTTTAGAATTTCTTTTTTAACTTTTTAATTGAGATACTAAAAACTCTGTATAAAAACCTGGAAAATGTTGCATTGTCCTTTAATTTTCCGGTGCTTAATGTTTCCGAAAATTCTAAGCATTCTTTTCCAAAAATATTTCTTAGTAATTCCTCAGGCCTCATTGCTGATGTAATAAAATTTTCAACTGTAAATAAAAAGCAAAAAATTATTATTCAAAAGCTACCTTCCAAAAAAAAATCCAATGTATTAATATTAAATTAACATTAATTAAAATATAAATATGAATGGAAGAAAAATCGGGTGTACAAATTATAATAAACAAAATAATTAGAAATAAATGGTGAAAGAAGAAGAATATCCTAATCAAACTCTAGATATTAGAGAAGTAAAGTAATTTTATTTAATAATTACTTACTTTTCTTTTTTCCTGGAAAATATTTTGCATTCTACGAATGCATTTTATTGATAAATTTTTAGGTTAGAAAACCAAAAAGAGAATAAGAGATTTCACATTTTTTTGACATTGCAAAAAATCATATTTTAAAAACATTGTCAATTATGTTAGAAATAATGCTTCAGAAGAACAACATTTAGTGTAATTTCACGCCGTAATTTTGATCTTCAAGAATAATGAAACAGCTGATAGCTAGCTGTCAAAATACAAATGGACTTGTCCACTGTTTAGAATTTTTTCAATTACCTATTTTCATCGAAAGATGGCACTTATTTTGGCGCAAATTTACAGGGATGGGTAATACCTAAACGTTTTTGAGATTCAGAATTTCTCTAATTTTGATTGGCTATGCCTGCCTGCGCATGCAGGAGCAACGAGAGTAAGGGAGAAGTTTGAAGTCTCTTACTCTTGTACGTTACCATGACAACCTGCAGAGGTGTGGCCGCAGCCTAAAAGTATTGTAAAATTCATTACTTCACAACCCTGATTATTTGTGTCTTATGCGTCTAATGTCAAATGATGACAGTAAATAGTCTTTAAAAAAAATTATAATTATAGTTTATTTATAAAACTTAGAAGATTCGATAAATAATTACATTATTTTTATGTAAATGAATCGAAAAAAGTGTGAGACATTTTTACAAAACTTATTTTCTTCTTATTAGGATTTTTATATTTTTGAATAAAAACAACGATCATCATTGTATTTTTTGAGAAGAAAAAATCTATAAAATGCAAGTTTTTAAAGAAATGAAACGTCCCTTTCATATAATGTCAGATGAAGAAGAATGTAAGAAATATTCTACTTTAATAGAGGTAACAAATTAAATATGTTCAATACTCTTATTTATAACAGACTGCGTCTACACGTCCGTCTGGCCGGATAAAAAAATTTGTCCGGCTATTTACTGTATATACTGGTGATGAGCGTTTGACAGTATCCGGATAAAATAATAAACTTTATAATTCGTCCGTCTATTAGATTCTTACAAGTATAATATATTCCTTGAATGTTTTGACATTTTTAGGTTATGGAGGTACTTAATGTTTTTTTTCTACGAAGTGGCAATTTCGCCCGTCAGTGAAAATAGGTATATGATTTACTAATTAAAAATATTTATTAATTTTTCTTTTGTTGGAAGTGGCTATTTCGCCCGTCAGTGAAAATAGGTATATGATTTACTAATTAAAAATATTTATTAATTTTTCTTTTGTTGGAAGGGGGTTGGTTATGGGTTCGATACCTTCCAGTATTTTTCTTTTGTTGGAAGGGGGTTGGTTTTGGGTTCGATACCTTCCAGTACTTTTCTTTTGTTGGAAGGGGGTTGGTTTTAGGTTCGATCCCTTCCAGTATTTTTCTTTTGTTGGAAGGGGGTTGGTTTGAGGTTCGATCCCTTCCAGTATTTTTCTTTTGTTGGAAGGGGGTTGGTTTTGGGTTCGATACCTTCCAGTATCAAATATAAAGTCAATTTGACTCCGGTTTTGTACAAAAAAGTTTCTAATTGGTACTAGAAGGGATCGAACCCAAAACCAACCCCCTTCCAACAAAAGAAAAATACTGGAAGGTATCGAACCCAAAACCAACCCCCTTCCAACAAATGAAAGATTAATAAATATTTTTAATTAGTATATCATATACCTATTTTCACTGACGGGCGAAATTGCCACTTCGTAGAAAAAAAACATTAAGTACCTCCATAACCTAAAAATGTCAAAACATTTAAGGAATATATTATACTTGTAAGAATCTAATAGACGGACGAATTATAAAGTTTATTATTTTATCCGGATACTGTCAAACGCTCATCACCAGTATATACAGTAAATAGCCGGATGAAATATTTTGGGAGCTAAACGTCCGTATATCCGGACGTTTAGACGATTTCTTCGTCCGTCTAGCCGGACGTATAGACACTTCGTTTATAAAAATGAAACTCTATTTGGCCAGTAAAAATAAAGATTTTCATATTTCAATGTACGCACATGCTAACGTTTTCATAAATTAAAAAAAGTTTGAAAAACAACAAAATATGTGACCTGCTAAGTTAAAAGGGACCTCACGCAGAAAATGAAATTTTTGAGAAATACGATCTTAATGTTAACAAGTCGATATTCATGCTTCTGCAAATTAAAATTTAAAAAAGCTCATTAAGCTAGAGATGCAGGGTTTATTGCGAAGAAAAGAGCACATCTTTTTTTATATAAAAATCACCGAAAAAATCAAAATAATTTTTTTGACCTAAGGTCCCTTTTAACTTACCAGGCCACGTATATCAAGTAGAGACAATTTAACAAAAAAGATGAAAGAGGTATTAATAAATAAACATTAATTCTCTATTGTTCTTGCTTGTATTTATTATAATGTTATATATATTTATTATTTTTGTAATATTAATTATACTATAAATAACAAAAAATTTTCTAATAAGTTTAGTTCATGTCACATTTAAAGCAGAACCAATTTACTCGTTTTGGAATTTTTTTAAATTTGTACAATTTATTTATCTATTTTTTCTTTCTAGTTATTTAAAATCTTTTTTTGTATAAAATTCTTAAATAAATTCCTTAATTTAAAAAACTTTTAATAAATTTCTTAAAAATTATTTAGGGCCGTTTGGAGTAAATGTAAACAGTAGATGTTTCAGCAAAATTTACAAATTTAAAAATGAGTAAGACGTCAATATTTTTACCTCAGCTCACCTACAAGATGTTCTGAGTATTTCCAATATTTTATTTTGACAATTGGCAATGCCATAGTGTAAGTTATCATTTAATGCAAAAAAGATTAAAAATCCAAATTTTACTGTTTTAGTATTTCGTCTCGCTTTGCATAAAAATAAATTAAAAAATCAAAATAAAATTTTTCGTTCTTTCTTATTAATGCCACAGAAAAAATTGACTTTGATTTTTGATTTTCGTCAATTTAGTTAATAAATAATTAAGTGTTTACATTTACCCCGAGAATTCAAAAACTCGGGGTAAATGTATACAGAACTTCAACTACATTTTAAAGAAAATAATTGAATAAATTTGCTTCTATTTCACAATTTCAATACTTTGGCAATGTAAAATTACATAGAAAAGGAAATTAGGTCTTCTTTCATACTTTCTTCGTGTTAGTTTACATTTACCCCGAATTTTAGGAAATTTTCAAAATATCGGGGTCAGTTTTATTTATTTTTTTAGTTTTAGTCAGTTTTAGGCGATTCAGATGCATCAATATTTTGTTGTACTTCATAAAATTTTTCTAAGGAAGTAAAGTAACAAGTCCATGAAAAAAATCCGTCCATTTTACGTTTTAACAAAAAAAAACTAATGTTTTTGGTGAAACATCGATATTCTGTTTACATTTACCACAAATGTCTTCTTTAAAACTTAAAAAATTTCTATTATAATTTCAAAATTAAAAAAAAAATTAATTAATTAATTAATTAAAAATTTTTAATTGAATTCTATTTTTTAAAATTAATTCTAAATTAAGTTAATCTCAAAAATTAAATTATTAAAATTTTTAAAACATTTTTTTTAAAATATGAGATTACATTCTATAAAAATTAAATAATTATACAATTGGTTTATGAAAATTTATTTAGGTATGTCAATTTTTTAATAAAATCCTTGAAAAATAAAATTTCTTTTTATAGAATTTTAAATCTAATTTTTCAGAATATTTTAAATACAATTTCTTTAAAAAATTCAGCTATATTAAAAATTGTGATTAAATTCTTCTCAAAATTTCAATTTTTTTATAAATAATTATAGGGGAGAGTGGGGTAAACCGGACTCCCCTCAATATTTCCGAAATGGCGAAATTGTCAAAAGTACTATTTAGAAATTTGAAACAACCTTGTGTAGTATACCTTATTTTTTCAATTTGACATTTTTTACTTTTGTTAAGTGCAACGCTGGAAGCAAAAGTTTTTTTTAAGTTTTTTTATACACTTATCCGAATTTTTTCTTAAGGAAATTCTGAGGAAATCGTGAAATATTTCCAAATATTAGGTCTTGGGTTTTGAAGGTACTCACCTCCGGAATATTTACCACCAAAAACTTTGATGAATTTGCAAAGCGTTTTTTTTTGACAAACATTTATTCTCGAAATGGGCCTGTGGGGCAAACCGGCAATAGGATATTTCCATTGAATTAAAGTTTCATAAAAATTATTTTTAAATAAAATGTTTCTTTCGTTAAAATATTTACTTACAATGAAAATAATTGTCTTCCAATGAGAGTTGGACCCTTTAATATTGTTTCTCTGCTAATGACAAACATTTTTATTTTTTTATTAAAAAAAAATCTTTATTTAATTAAAATTCAATCCCGAATTATTATTTTTATTACTACAACCATTGTTTACATGATTCTTTATGTTTTTTATTATTGTAGATTATGTAAATTCAATATTATAAATAAAAAAACCAAACGGTCCGGCTTACCCAATGGGATGGGTCAAACCGGACCGTTTGGAAAAAGTTGCGCAATTAAATGATCTTTCAAACAAGCCAATGAAAAATGAAATCGGTTGATTCGTTTAGTCACAAGAGTCAAAAAACCGTTAGGGTGTCCGGTTTGCCCCACTCTCCCCTATTCTCCAGAAAAATTACATTATTTTCAAAACAATTTTAATAATAATTTTAAGAAGAATTTAATTATTTTCTAAATTTCTAATAAATTCTTGGAAAAAATAAATAAATTTTTAAAAGAATTTAATTCTTTACAAAATCTCTAATAAAATAGTTTAAAAGAGTTTAATTTTCTGTCAATGATTTCAATAAAATGTTAATAGTAAAATTATTAACATAATCGATTATATTCTATTATTTTTTATTCAATTTTAATATAATTTCTGGAAAGAACACAATGATTTTTTAAGAATATTAATTAAATTTAATTACTTTCAAAAATTATTTTGCTGATTTTACTGGTACACGAATTTGTCTAATATTCAATGTAATCCCGTGTGGAAAAATTTTAGGGCGCTGACCATTATTATTGTTATTTAATTATTTTAATTTTCTTTTATAATCTTTAAATTAGTAGAAGAAAATTTATTTAAGTTTCGAATTTCAGGCACATGGAGGGCAAATTTCAAAAAAGCTGACATTCAATTCCTTTACAATAACATCGGAAAAATATCGTAATTATACAAAGGATACATTTAAATTAAAATATGTCACTGATTGCATTCAGAAGCAAGAATTATTAAACTATTATCTATACAGGTATATATTATAATTTTCTAAACTTATTTTTACTAAACTAATTATAATATGTGTCACGCGCCGAAGAAAGATATACCTATAAGAAGCAAAAAATTTGAGGTTATGTTTTTAATTTTTCGAGTAAAAATACAGAATGAGAATCAATTATTAATTTAAAATTGTTGGTCTTCAAGTCTTCATTATATTCAAAATATTCAATGAAAATTGGTTTCAAATTCAAATAATTAAAAATACACTTTCAATCAAGATAAATCTAACAACTAACTATTTTTACAAAATAACTTATATAGAATAATTTAATAGAATTAATTATCCTAATTAATAATTTTTTAGTTGGAGTATAAATCATCGAGAATTTTGTGGAAAATGTATATTTTTCCATAAAAGTTACATCTGCCTTGGGTAAATTTTTATTATATTTTGATTACAATATTATTAAACTTTAACAATAGAATTTAATTTTAAATACAATTTTATTTTTCTCTACTATTTTCATAGTTTTAGAAAGTAATTAATTTTATCATTTTCTTTTTAGTCATTGTGATGATTATAAAACAAATTCGGCGGAAAAATTTGCAAAAATTGATTCTGAAGCAAATAATTCGCAATCAATTCTGCCACCAATTTCTTCACCACAACCAAGTACATCAGAACAAAGTGGTAAATATTACAAAAAATAAAATGATAAACAATAAAATTGAAATTAAAAACTATTTTAAAAAGTCTCTAAATGCTATTTTGGAATATAATCAAAAATTGTTTATTATTAACTATTTAAAAGCATTATTGAATATGGTAATTAATATTTTAACACGATATTTAATATTTTAATATAATATTTAATACAAATTTAGAATACGATTTTAACAATTTTTTGAAAACAATTCCAGTTTTTCGAGAAGATGAGCGGGGAAAAGGAGCGAACAATAAAAGAGATGAAGTTACAGAAAGTGCAAAAAAGAAGAAGAAAAATAATTCAAATGAAAGAGAACATTTTTTGAAAATAATTTCCGGTTTTTCAGAAGATGAACAAAAAATAAGAGCGAGTAATGAAAGAAGAGAGAAAATAACAGAAAGTGCAAAAATGAAGAAGCAAAATATTACAAACGAAGGAGAAAATTTTTCAAAATTATCTGCAGATATTCGAGAAGATGAACTAGAAGAAGAAAACATTGAAAAGAGAGAGGAAATAACAGAAAGTGCAAAAAAAAAGAATTATAATATTATAAACGAAAGAGAAAATTTATCAAAAGTAACTGCAGATTTTCAAGAAAATGAACGAGGAGAAGAAGCGAAAAATGGAAGAAGAGAAGAAATTACAGATAGTGCAAAAAAGAAGAAACAAATTAACTATAAAATAGAAAAATGTTATTTAAATATAAATAGCAATGGATTAATAACTCTACGAAATAGTGTCATCGAAACAGAAAGAAAATTCACAGAATCAAATCAATCACTAAGGGAACGACTAAAATTGAAAAGAACTACAGAACAAAAAATAGAGGAACAATTGAAATTTTATAACATAAAACCCTCTTTTGTCGTATTAGAAAGATTGAAAATTCCCCAAAAGATAAAGGATACACAAAAAAAAGAAGTTTCCACATTTAATAAATCGGAAAGTAGAAGTGAATTAATGAATGAAAATAATTCAGAAAATACATCAATTCAACAAATTTCATTCCTAGATGGATCAAAAACAGATTTTGAACCCGATATTTTTGAAAATCAGCTGAAAATATCAAAAGAAAAGCCAATTTTACGAAAAAATAGATTGCATAAAAAAACATTGAAAAGAATTAGAAAACTTGCGAATTTTAAATCTAAAAAATCAATTATATCAACTGATGATTCGAATAGTGATTTAGAATCAAAAAAGAAAAAAAGTATGTCTCCCCGTAAAGAAAATGTTTCAAATTTGAAAATTCTAGGAGAAAATAGGAAGAAACGTATTATAGCGTCAACTGAATCGGAAACGGATTCCGACTTTGAGATTGCTGCCAATAAATCAAAACTATCGAAGAATACGAAAAATGTAAAAAAACTTAATTTAAGGACAAAACACATATTCAGTGATTTAGAAACCGAATGTGATGGAAATAGTACAAGAAAACAGGTATTAACAAAACAATTAAACACTGATGATCAGGGGAAAATTACCAAAAATAAAATTTCTACAACAAATACAGAAATTGTTACCTCAATTAAATTGAATAATTACGGAGAATTGAAAATTTCCAAAAAGAAATTGAAATTATCAGATGAAAAACAAATTTTTAAAATGAATATTGATATTGAAAAAGTTCTGCCAGAATCTTCAAATTCTGAAACGAACAATAAATCGCAAATTACGAAAATAAAATCAAGAAAACGTATAATTACAGAAGAATCGGACACCGAGGAGGAAATTATAAATTTACCTGTGAAAAATATTTCAATCCCCATCGAACGTTGCGATAGTGTTAATTTTCTTGCTCAAGAAATAAATTCAAGACGAAAAATCAACGAGACGAACAACAATAATAGATCGGAGACAAATAGAGACGACTGTGATACAACAATGGAAATACAGATAGGAAGTAATTTTAGACACAACGATAATTTAAGTGACGATTCGGATGTTGAGAAAATAGACAAAATTTTCACCTTTGGAACCAGTATCGATTCGGACAATGATTTATTTGGAAATGTATCATCTGGCAATGAGTCAACAATTCCTATCGAACGGGAAATTGTCAAAAGTTTCAATAGTTTAGAAGTACAACCATCTACGACGCGAAATAATTTAATCGAGGAGAGGAATTTAAATGTAAATGGTGATTCTGAGGGGAAAGAAGAGAATTCTATTAGTTCTCGTGAATTCTTGCAAAATAGTTTGAATATCCGCAAGGAAAAGGAAATTGAACCCGATTTACTCGATTCGGACGATCGCCAAGCATTGTTGGAAGAAGATTCAGAGACTGATTTCGAAGATACGGTTCAGGATAATGGTAATATAAATTCGTCGGTTATCGAAGTGGAAGTTAAGAAGAAACCTGTGGAAATAATACTTATAACTCTAGACGATGTTCAAAATAGCGAGGAAAATAATTGTGGCCATAAGGAGGAAGATTATGACTGTGATATTCAAATAGCCGTCAATCAGGAAACACCGGAAATTAATGAAGTAAATAAAAATCCAATTACGAAAATCCAGGAGGAAACACAGATCGAAATTGATTTGAATCAAGAGAGAATTCAAAGGAATTTGAAAATTAAGGAAAACGTCGAAAGTGAAAATTTTACCAACGAATTTTCGAATCAATGCGAAAATTTGAATCCAAGTCAGAGTTTAATTTCGCAAATTACGAAACATTCGCAATTGATAGAGACAAAGAATTTAATTCAAATCGAGAAGCAATCGCAGCATTATATTCTTAACGATGAATCGATCGAGCAAGAGGAGAGAAATGAAAATGAATCGATGGAAAATTCTACATCCCATTTGGAAAAATCGTCCGAGTTTTTAAATTCTAGTAATCAGGTCGATAATAATACTGAGGATGAAGAGAATCATTCGACGATTGACAGTGAACGGCAAATTTTCACTCAATTCGATCGTAAACGGCAGAGGAAAGTTCATTTTGGACCTAATCATCTAAGTGAATCGAATGAGCAGGAAATTTTGTCGAATGAACTAGAAATTGATTCAAATAATCAAATTAATTTCACTCAAGGAGAAATTACACCGAAAGATCAAGTTTTCGAAACGAATCGGGATATTCATTTAAATCAACAAAATAGTCCGGAAAAAATTCAAGAAAACCAACAGGAAATTAAACAAATAGACCAAGAAAATAATCGGGAGACGAATCGAGAATCAAATCAGAAAATCAGTCAAGAAACACATCAGGAAACGAATCGAGGATTAAATAAAAAAATGAGCCAGGAAACAAATTGGAAAACGAGTCAAGAAACAAATCTAAAAATGATACGGGAAGCAAATCGGGAAATGAATCAACAAAAAATAAGTCTAGACGATAATCAGGAAATAAATGATAACCTTAATCGAAATAAAGACAAAATGGATAGGAAAAATGATTCACAAAATGATAATAGAAAAATGACTCAGAAAACAGTCGAAGACCATGTCGACAGTGATTGTTCGGATGAAACAATAATTTATGAATCAATAAATAAAATTGTAATGACACAAAAAAAGGAAAAAGATGATAATTGGAGTAATTTTCTAGCAGACATTGAAAATAATTCACACAATGGTAATAAGAATTATGATAATGAAAAGGAGAATTCCATAAAAATAAATTTCAAGGCAGATGAACAGAAATTATTACCGAAAATAACATCCTTCTGGGAAGATTGGAATAGTTCTGATAGTAGTTAGTTTAAAAATTATTAAAAATTTATACTCGCTTTAAAAAAAATTGTCGCTACAAAAAAAAGGAACTTCCATTCAAATTATTTTTGCATTCAAATAAAATTCCACTTTATTTAATTCTCTATTTAAAAATTTTTTATTTATTCACTTAATTTTTTAAAGGGAGGAATCAGAAATATTTATTTTCAATTCGAAGAAAAGGAATTTAATTTAATTTTTTCAAAAGTTAAATTTAAAATATTTTTTCATCCTACTTATACCTTTATTATTTTTCATTTTATTCCAATTACATAAATGAAAAATAATATGTTTCAAAATTCAAAAAAATAATTTTCTAAGTAATAAATGTAGGTAAACATATTTAAACATATTTCCTTTTTCGATATTTAATAGACTAGAAAATTATATAAATATTTGTATTCATTGTGTATAGTATATTGTATTATATGTGAGTAAATATTTTTGATACAGTTTTTTAAATAAAGTGTTTTCAATTAATTTTTGTATTAACCTCATTAATTTCTCTATTAAAATATTTATAAATAAAATAGAGATAAATTTAATTAAAATTTATGAATTATACAAATATTATGTACTAGCTGTCGTACCCGTCTTCGACGGGTTTTAGTTTCTACAGATACATTCAATAGTGTGTCTACCAGTCTCGAGAAATAGGAAATAGTGGGGAATTTAATTTGACTGGAGAAATAATAATTAGCTACTATTAACTCTTTCATTATAAAAATATTACTATTTTAAAACAGTGATTGGCTTTCTATCATCAAATAATTTATTTATTATTAATTAAAATGCAGAAAACAATGTTTGTTAATTATTTGTAGAAATTTAATTATAGTATTATAAGTTAATCCAAAATTTCCACCAGTTTTTGAGTTATGGTAAAGTCAAATTCGAACTAATTGTATCATAATTGCTTAAATCTAAAATAAGACTTAAATTGCATGCTGAATTCAATTTTTCCCGATTTAATTAAATTCCTGCATATTTCCCGTTTTTCCAGTTGGTAGAACCCCTGTTAAAAGTATTAGTAGTAACCCGTCGAAGAGTATTTTCATAAAATAAGTGAATTTTTGTAGCCATTTGTAGTTTTATTTATCGTTAATACTTATCAAGAAAATTTATATTTGATAAGAAAAGATACACCTGGAAAAATTTTAACAAAGCTGTAAAAAACGAATAGTTATTTAATGAAAAATAATAATAGACACTCTGTTTAACTTTTGCCTTTACAATGCTCAAAACTTCCCTAAAAATTAAATCTAGAATTAAAATAACAAAACATTTTACTATCGAAGTTTTTTCCAAATAGCATAATGCAAATATCGTATCACAGATAATCTTGAATTTCTACAGTATCAATTTTATCATAAAAAATCTCCGTTTTCAATACTTGAAAAATAATTTTCAAGCTATATATTAATATTTTTTAATATTGTTTACCATTTGTGGACGTCCACATGAAAAGGGCCCATTTTGTCGGTTCTAGTTTTCGAGTTATTTGCAATTTAATACTTTATTGAGAAAAACCTTAATTTTTTTTAAATTTGTATTATCAGGGTTGCCACAGGTCTGGAAAACCGGGAAAAGTCAGGGAAAACGATGAAAAAACCGGGAAATTTTTTCCTTTTTTTTACATTAAATTTTTTTTATATTATAGAATAAATATTTAAAATAATCAATATATGTGGACGTCCGCATGAAAAGGGCCCATTTTGTCGGTTCTAGTTTTCGAGTTATTTGCAATTTAATACTTTTTGAGAAAAACCTTAATTTTTTTTATTTTTTATTATCAATCTACATGTTTTGACAAGTCAAATCATGAGGTTTTCATTTATTTATCGTTAATTTAAGTCGACGCCCCCCGTTGATAAAATGTCTATTGGAAAGCCAGTGGAATAAAATGTTAATTGAAAATTTTGTGGAATATAAGTCTAATTCAATTGTTTGTGTAATAAAATGCTTGTTGAAGTTGCGTGCTATAAAATGCTAATTGAAATGAAAATTCAATATAATGTTTATTCAAGTAAATAACCAAAATAACCAATAAAATTATAAATTGCTCTTTAATAATTATAATGTTAACGTTTTTAGTGACTTTTCGTAGTAAGTTCATAATTAAATTAAATTCTTATTTGAAAGTAAATAAATTTTGGAAAATATATTTTTTTATTATATTAATATTTTTGTAGAAATATTTCATGTATATTGTAAATAATAATTAATCACTTTATTTTTTTTAAACTTCGAGTATTTTCAACTAGAAAATACTATTAATTAAAATATTTTAAAAAATATGTGGCAAATTATGATTCAAAGATGCAAGGTTAAGAAGAGAATATTTCCTATGAAAACTTACGTTAGCATTATAATTATTAAAGATGGATTTATAATTTTATTCGTTATTTTGGTTATTTACTTGAATAAACATTATATTGAATTTTCATTTCAATTAGCATTTTATAGCACGCAACTTCAACGAGCATTTTATTACACAAACAATTGAATTAGACTTATATTCCACAAAATTTTTAATTAACATTTTATTCCACTGGCTTTCCAATAGACATTTTATCAACGGGGGGCGTCGAACTGTTTAACTTTATTGGTTATTTAGAAAAAAATGGCCCATTTTGTCGGTCCTTTGCAAAAATATTCCGTATTTTTGAAATGGAGTGTCAAAAAAATTAAAACCTCTTGATTTGTCGTCTTTAAAGTACCCTGAACTCAAAGCAATTATTATCTGAATAACTTCCGAGAAGAAGCAGAGATATTAATGTTAGAGTAATTGATTACGTAGTCGTTGATGTAAAAAATGTCGATATTTCGTCAAAATTTCATAATAAAACCTGTTAAAAATTTTTTAATAAGTTTAATTTCTATTCTTTACCTTCAAATGACACAATAGAATGGTTCCCAATTATTAATCTTGTACAAAAATGGTTTATTAATAAGAAAATCGCCATTTTAGAAAAGGGCCCATTTTGTCAGTTTTTCGTATTTTCAAACAGAAGGGGGAGGGTGGGGTGGTTTTTCATCTTTATGGTGCCCTGGACAGACAACAATTATTACCTGAATAACTTCTCAGAATAACCAGAGATATTGATGTTAGAGTCTTTTTTTTTCATAATAGAGACTTTTAAAAAATTTTTAAATAAGTTTAATTTCTTATTCTTTATCTTCAAATGACACAATAAAATCATTTCCAATCATTAATCTTGTACAAAGAAGGTTTATTAATAAGAAAATCGCCTTTTTAGAAAAGGGCCCATTTTGTCAGTTTTTAGTATTTTCAAACAGAAAGGGGGGATCACAATCTTTAATTCCGTTTTTCTCGAAATGAGGTTTTTGTCACTATAAACTTTGAAATTTTGTAACTCATCGAATTTTTGACCAAAAAAGTTGTATGACCACTCAAAATTTTCGTAATTTTGCAAGGAATTCGCCCATATAGATAAGTCCGATAGTGCCAAAATGGGCTTTTTTCATGTGGATGTCGACATATTATTTCAAATCGAATTAAATATTATCTTTAAATTTAAATTTATTTTTTACAATTTTTATTTTAAAAATTGCCGTGCCATACGATTTTGATAAATAGATCGATCGATTGATAAATCCTTTTCGGCGCAGAAATATGTACCTGCTATTAAGAAGGTACCAAATTAGTTGTTTAAGAAATGGTTCATAAGTGTTCATCAAAGTAAAAACACAATTATTAGAGGCGCAGGAATTCTTCCCGAAAGACATTTGATCGAATGGTCATTTGATCGAACGGCATTTGATCGAATGGACATTTTATCGAAACGTCATTTGATCGAAAAGACATATGATCGAAAAGACATTCCATCGAATAGACATTTGATCGAAAAGTCATTTGATCGAAAAGACATTCCATCGAATAGACATTTGATCGAATAGACATTTGATCGAAAAGTCATTCTATCGAATAGACATTTGATCGAAAAGTCATTTGGTCGAAAAGACATTTGGTCGAATAGACATTTGATCGAAAAGACATTTGATCGAAAAGTCATTTGATCGAAAAGTCATTTGATCGAATCTTTTTTGGCATAAGAGTTTCCCTTCTTCATTCTACAAATAGTCATAGCATGAAATACCATGGAAGTTAATTTACTTAATTTATTAACTTCCATGGTATTTCATGCTATGACTATTTGAAGAATAAAGAAGGGAAACTCTTATGCCAAAAAAGATTCGATCAAATGACTTTTCGACCAAATGACTTTTCGATCAAATGTCTATTCGATAGAATGTCTTTTCGATCAAATGACTTTTCGATCGAATGTCTTTTCGATCAAATGACTTTTCGACCAAATGACTTTTCGATCAAATGTCTATTCGATAGAATGACTTTTCGATCAAATGTCTATTCGATCAAATGACTTTTCGACCAAATGACTTTTCTATCAAATGTCTATTCGATAGAATGACTTTTCGATCAAATGTCTATTCGACCAAATGTCTTTTCGATCAAATGTCTATTCGATCAAATGACTTTTCGATCAAATGTCTATTCGATGGAATGTCTTTTCGATCAAATGACTTTTCGATCAAATGTCTATTCGACCAAATGACTTTTCGATCAAATGTCTATTCGATAGAATGTCTTTTCGATCGAATGTCTTTTCGATCAAATGACTTTTCGATCAAATGACTTTTCGATCAAATGTCTATTCGATAGAATGACTTTTCGATCAAATGTCTATTCGATAGAATGACTTTTCGATCGAATGTCTTTTCGATCAAATGACTTTTCGACCAAATGACTTTTCGATCAAATGTCTATTCGATAGAATGTCTTTTCGATCGAATGTCTTTTCGATCAAATGACTTTTCGATCAAATGACTTTTCGACCAAATGTCTATTCGATAGAATGACTTTTCGATCAAATGTCTATTCGATCAAATGACTTTTCGATCATATGACTTTTCGATAAAATGTCCATTCGATCAAATGTCGTTCGATCAAATGACCATTCGATCAAATGTCTTTCGGGAAGAATTCCTGCGCCTCAATTATTATATTTAATAAAACGCTCAAATTGTTAAAAATATATTTTAAGAATGTAAATGTATTTAATTTGAATTTTTAAAAAAATTGGTTACAAAGTATATTTTGTCTTAGTTTTTCAAGAATTCAAAAGTAAACTTTGCTAAGTTTATAATCCAAATCCTAAAGTTTTTAGTAAAAATGATCAAAAATCTTTACGCATCTTATATTTTGTGATAAAATTATTATTTTTAATAATAGATTTTCAACTAATTTAGATTTTATTTACTTTAATAATGGTTATTAATGTTGGTTATAAAGTTTAAAAAGCATATATATGTGGACGTCCACATGAAAAGGGCCCATTTTGGCACTATCGGACTTACCTATATAGGCGAATTCCTTGCAAAATTACGAAAATTTTGAGTGGTCATACAACTTTTTTGGTCAAAAATTCGATGAGTTACAAAATTTCAAAGTTTATAGTGACAAAAACCTCATTTCGAGAAAAACGGAATTAAAGATTGTGATACCTATTAATTGTGATATCTCTAGTTCTTCTGGAAAGTTATTCAGATAATAATTGTTGTCAGTCCAAGGCACCATAAAGATGAAAAACCAATAGGGTTTAAATTTTTAAAACCACCCCACCCTCCCCCTTCTGTTTGAAAATACGAAAAACCGACAAAATGGGCCCTTTTCTAAAAAAGACGATTTTCTTATTAATAAACCATTTTTGTACAAGATTAATGATTTGGAACATTTTTATTGTGTCATTTAAAGGTAAAGAATAGAAATTAAACTTATTAAAAAATTTTTAACAGGTTTTATTATGAAATTTAGATGAAATATCGACATTTTTTACATCTACGACTACGTAATCAATGACTCTAACATTAATATCTCTGGTTCTTTTCGGAAGTTATTCAGATAATAATTGTTTTGAGTTCAGGGTACTTTAAAGATGACAAATCAAGAGGTTTTAATTTTTTTGACCTTCGATTTCAAAAATACGAAATATTTTTGCAAAGGACCGACAAAATGTGCCCTTTTCTTTTTCTAAAGAACCAATAAAGTTAAACACTTAAATTAACGATAAATTAATGAAAACCTCATAATTTGACTTGTCAAAACATGTAGATTGATAATAAAAAATTTAAAAAAATTAAGGTTTTTCTCAAAAGACTAGAGACAGGAGGTAAAACTTCGGTAGTGGGGATGAGTCACGAGCCTGTCTTTAACCAGGCGTTTCGTTTTGAAAAGTCGTCGGCGCGATGCTTCTGCACATCACTGCAAAATGTTGCCAAATGCCTAGTTTGCATGCATCAGGGGATTTCTACAACAGCTTTTTTTCATCGAAATCAGTGTAAAAACGATGCGCGCGCAACTATTTTGCATGGTGCATTTTGCTCTTGTCCCTCTTGTCGATGAAAAAAAGCTGTTGTAGAAAGCTCCTAAAGCTGCCGGTACACCTCTGCAGGCAGCTTGCCTGCCTGCAGGTTGTCATGGTAACGTAAAAGAGTAAGAGAGTCAATGAATTCATACTCCTCCCTTACTGTCGTTGCTCCTGCCTGCGCAGGCAGGCAGCCTGCAAAGGTGTAACCGCAGCGATACAATTTTTAAATTTTTAGTAGATATATAATACATGATTAAAAATCAATAACGCAGGTACTAATTAAGATATAGTCCAATCGCTCTTGTAGTGAAAATGAAATGTAGATCGCGAAACTGTCACAAAAAATAGCCCAAACCGCAGTTTATGCCCAATCTGTCAACCCTGCATGCCAATGCATGCATAGTTGTCATGGTAACACATGAGAGTATAAATATGTCAGAAAATTCAAAAAACATGTTTCTTCTCTCTTAAGGGCCAGTCCCATGTGAGCGTGAAAACGGGAAACGGAAAACGTTTAGCCAATAACAACTTCCGAATCAATGGAAATCATTCTAAAAGAAAATTCTTATTGGTTGAACGTTTTCCGTTTCCCGTTTCACGCTGACATGGGACGGCACCTTTACTCTCATGCAGTCAGTAGAGCTGTGGGAACGCCTTCAATCATTTTTTCTCTTTTTTTATTTCCTGCTGTTTCCCGCCTTCCGCCCAGATCTGCTTCCGCCGGCAAGTTCAGGAAAATGAAAATGTGTATTGTACAATTTGATTATTAGTTGTGTTTTTTTTATATTTTTCATTAATTTTATGCGTAATGATTGAAATAATTCGTTTATTTAAACTAAAAAACGTGTTTTAATGAAGAAAATTAGTAAGTATACAATCTATATAAACTTTTTATCACATCTCATTATTTTTGTTTGCATTTCATATTGTATCATAACCCCACTTTTTTTGCAATGTTTTCTTGATTTAAATTTATATATGGGGCGTTCCACGCCAAATCGGACAGTGTTTGACTTTTACATCTCAGATTTTTTTCAAATAATTTTTTTCTTTTAGTGCTCATTGAAATAAGCTACCATGATTATTTTCAAATTTTTTCATCAAGCCATTAAAGAGATACAGGTTTTTGAAAAATCACGTTTTTTACGAAAAAGTTTTTTTGAAATGGTTATAATTCGGTCAAAAATTGACAAAATTTGACGTTCTATATATGAAAATTTTTGTTTTTACACGTAGTTTTTGATAAAAAAAAAAATTTTTTTTTTAAATTTACGAAAAAAAAATTTTATTTTTAAAATAAAATTTTATTTTTAAGAATGTATGTATCGATCGTTTTTTTCAAAATTTTTTGTAAGAAACTAGGACCAAATTAACAACTTTTAGGCGTTGTCTGATTGTGGGCAAACGATGGATCTATTTATTTCGAATTTTTTAATTTTTATAAACGCAATGAAAAGGGGTATTGTCGGTAATCTTCTCTTGCCAAAACTTTACCAATAGCAGATTATCTAATATTTACGGTCGGTAAAGTAGAAGGTACTTATCATGATTTAAAGAACATCATATCTGTAAATAATTTCATATGTTGTTAGTAGTGTCATAGTTTTATGCCATGGCAAGTTTTGGTATTTACAATTTGTGCTGCAATCCGTTAAAATTAGAAAAGCACAAAGTTAAAAATGGATTGCGACGTGCTTCAATTATTCATAAAAATTTGTATAATTTAAGCAACTCTGATTATCTATGCACTTCGTGTAGAAAATCTTTGGATGCAAAGAAATAATCCTGATTCTCTTGTCGTCAATAACGAAAGTAACGAATCTTAAAAAAATGACAAGATTGTCTGTATTAGTCAATATCAAATTCTCCATCTGGTACAATTAGGCAAATTATATTATTTTTTAGCTGTATGATAAAGACACCAATTTTGGAACGATTTCATAATTATCTCACTATTATAAAACAAAATTTTTCATTATTCTGCATTATTCTTACACTATAGGAAATGTGGTTTTATAATTATTTACTTAATTAGAATTTGTTCTTTGTATTTAATATTTTATAGTTAATATTCAAATCTCTACCAAAATTATACATATTAACAGTCTTAATTATAAAATATTGACCATAAAAATTTAATTAGCTTAAAAAGCGTCCCATATTTGGTAGAAACGTATCAATTTTTATTTTGTTTTTCAGAAGGAATAGAACAACTTAGTCAAGAAGCATTTACTTCAGAAGGTTAGCCTTTCTCAACTAAGCGTAGGGACAGTTTGGCCTATTGTGAACAATGCAATTGGATTATTAACTAAAAATTTTTTAAGCTAATTAAATTTTTATGAATAATTGAAGCACGTCGCAATCCATTTTTAACTTTGCTTTTCTAATTTTAACGGATTGCAGCACAAATTGTAAATACCAAAACTTGCCATGGCATAAAACTATGACACTACTAACAACATATGAAATTATTTACAGATATGATGTTCTTTAAATCATGATAAATACCTTCTACTTTACCGACCGTGAATATTAGATAATCTGCTATCGGTAAAGTTTTTTTCGTAAAAAACGTGATTTTTCAAAAACCTGTATCTCTTTAATGGCTTGATGAAAAAATTTGAAAATAATCATGGTAGCTTATTTCAATGAGCACTAAAAGAAAAAAATTATTTGAAAAAAATCTGAGATGTAAAAGTCAAACACTGTCCGATTTGGCGTGGAACGCCCCATATATATATATATGAGCGATTCTACGTCAAGTGGTTAATGATCTTACGGTGTAATGTTTACTTTAATAATTTTTTACTTTTAAACTATTAAAGAATACAAATTTTTCAAAGTACATTTTGGAAAGGTTTTTCCATGCTCTTTCGATTGGAAATAAGAATTTTGAAAAAAAAATTTTTGACCCAAAAAAATCAAAATTAAATTTTAATTTTTGGGGGGAAAGATACGATTTTTTTAACGAAAGCTGAGGTTTTTACTAAAAGGACATATATATGAAAAAATGAAATTTCTCCTAAACGGAGCTAAAAACCGGGTTTAAAGCGCTCCGGTGAGTAGAAACCTCCTTTTTCCAATGTTAAAACATTCTAGTCCCACTTTTTCATATATACATATGTCCTTTTAGTAAAAAAAATTAAAATTTATTTATAATTTTGATTTTTTTGTGTCAAAAAAATCTTTTTTTGAGATGCTTATTTCCAATCGAAAGAGCATAAAAAACCTTTCCAAAATGTACTTTGCACGCAGAAAAATAGTTGGCTACATTATAATATGTGTTGGATACCTCTCTCTAAATCTGAATTAGTAGAAAGTTACTAATGAAATGGCGAAAAGTCGGTCACTAAATGATTTAGTAATAATTCTACTAACAATTAGTAAAATTTTACTAATTCTTAGTATAGCGTTACTAATTGATTAGTAGAATTCTACTAACAATTAGTAGAACTGTTTTATTAATAGTCGATAAAACAGTTTCACTAATTCATTTAGTGAAAAAGTGACTTTCAATTAGTAGAATTCTACTAAAACATTAGTAGAATTTTACTAAAAATTAGTAATATTCTACTAATTAAAAAGGTGAAAAGTCGTTTATGAAAACTACTAAAAAATAGTAAAATTTTACTAATTCTTAGTAGAATTCTACTAATTCAGATTTAGAGAGCTCAGCTATTTTATGCAGTGTTTGAAGCGCGATCTATTTAGTTGGACAGGACAACCATTTTAATATAATTGGATTCTTCGATGTTGGATGTACTATCCAATTCTGTTGTATAGAGAAGTCAATTTGTTTTGTGAACTGTATATTTTTTTGTTATCACTACTTTTAAGTTGTATAATGCAATTATTTTCTAATAGTGAAAGAACCATTAAATTTACACATAAATATTAATAAAATTATTTGTTTATTTAATTTTACTAATTTCATCCTTATTGAATGTTTTAGATATAATTAAGATTTAAATATCATTAGTTATCACTGAAAATTAATTCTCTTTATGAATTTTTTACTTTAAAATTAACAAACACAGGGTTGCCACGCAACCTGGAAACCTGGAAAACCTGGAAATGTCAGGGAATTTTAGGAAACCTTGAAAAAACCTGGAAAAGTCAGGGAATTTTGCTTGGAAACCTGGAAAATTAATATTTTCCAAATTTTATTGTGTTTATTCTTGAAATCTAAGTTTTGAAAGCGAAAATAATACTGTATATTTAATGCGGCGTACTTGAGAAAAGCACATGATGCATTTGGGTTAGAATTCGTGAAATTTTTACGAAGAATAAAAAGTATTTTTTTTCAATCCAAATGTTAAAAAAACAGTTCTATATAGACTTAAAAATATGTCCACCAAAGAACAGGAAAAAAATTTATTTTCATAAAAGTTATTGCAAATTAAAATTTTTTGCAATTTTTTATACAAAATTTTATTTTTCCTAAATGAATGAACTGATTTAAATTATTTAAATTAATCAAGCGGGAATAAAAAGGGGATAAAATACACTTTTGTTTAGAATAAAAAATTTTTTTTAAGTTTATTTTTAATAATTATTTAATAAATTTTTTATAAATAATTAATTTTTTTTAATGTTCAGCGCCTTATAAAAATTTTAAAAAAATCTCAATGTAGAATTAAAACTACAAGGAATCAAAATCCATTAAGAAAATTTAGGAGCGACAATTATTTAAAAAGTTATTCTGAAAATTATACAGCTCAGAGGTGCGATTATGTATACGCAGAATAAAACTCTCCAGCTTACACTGAAAAAATTAAATTCTAATTTTAAGAAAAACTTCTTATATATGCGCTAAGAATATTCTCCACTTAAATTAAGTGGGAAATATTCTTACAATAAGAAGAACATTATTATTGTAAGAATATTTCCCACTTAATTTGAGTGGGGAATATTCTTAGCGCATATTTAAGAAGTTTTTCTTAAAATTAGAATTTAATTTTTTCAGTGTATTATAAGATGAGATACGCGCGCTGGGCGTTCAGCCACCGACGACTTTTAACATTCGCCATTTGTTAACTAATTGTTTAATTGAACTGTATCTTTCGGGAAAAACTTGTTTAGACCTTAATGAACAACTTTCTCGCTGGAAGTTTTTTGTTGCTCAAAATTTGCTCAACTTCCCCGCTTAGGGAAAATTTCAGTTTACAAATTTTGCAATATCTCAATAAAAAATCAATAACTTTTTTATTTATAATTAAAACATCATTTTTCTTTTTTAGTCACTGGTAGGATAAAATAACGCATATTTTCGTTTTTGTTTCATTAAGAAATTCGTAAAATTGACTAAGTAATCGCGAGTTGAAGTGAAAAAAACAATAAAAATTTCGCTCTTTAAAAAAACAGTTTTTCTTTATATTTCGAAAACGGTAAAAGATACAATAAAAATTTAAAAGAAAAAAAGATGCGCAATGAAATTTCCTATAAGGATATGTACATGAGATATTTAAATTCGAAAGTCGAATTTTGGATGTCCAGGGGACTTCGATTTCGGCCGAGAAAAATTGAGCTCCCGGATCAAAAAACTCGAATTGCGCGAGAAAAATTTTTCTCCACCTTGATCACTTGACATGGAATCGCTCATATATATATATATATATATATATATATATATATATATATATATATTAACGTATAAAAATTTATGTTTAATTCATAGTGAAAATTATGTAACATTTAATTTTTTAAAATAATTATTGAGATAAATTGCAAAAATATAGTGTATTATAAAAAAGAGTTAAGAACTCATTTATTGTTTTGAAACGCATTGTTTGTTGATGTTTTTTTTACATTTTGAGTTTCAATTTTAATTTAACAAGAATAAAAATTGATTGTATTTTAATTTAATTAGGTTAATTATCTTGGTTTTTTAATAGGTTGTAAATATATGGATTATGAAGATGAGATGAAAATGAAAACAAATATATTTCGATATTGGAGTTGTAAATATTTGATAATTGAAAGAAGAAAATTAAGTGAGATAGTAAAAAGTGTATAGAAATCAGAAGAAAAGTGTAAAAAGAAAATGACAACGACAAGACCTAAATATAGATTTCCAGAAGTACCGACGGTAATTGCATTTGGTGATCCAATGCTGGAATCGTTAGTGCAAGTTAGAGGAAATTCCATTATGGTGAAACATAATGTCAGATTTAATGGAAAATCAGAATTGCCAACTGAGGAGACGGAACGACTTTTACGTGATCTACCACCAGAGTTAATATTCAATTCTTCTTTCTTAATAATTCTTAGTATTTGCACTGCTTTTTAAAATTTTATTATCAAAATTTTGTTTTAATGTACGAAACATTAATTCAATATTTTATATTCTCTTTAATATTTATATACTATATCAGGGATTATAGTCCCCTTTTTCCTCTTTTTTATCTCCTTAAATTATTAAAATTCATTAAAACACCTAAAATCATACGTTTTCTCCGCTTTTCCCCTTTTTTTAAAGAAGAACTTCCCAGGCGAAAATTTTCCACTGGCACGGTACCGCGCCTGTACAGGCGTCGGTAAGACTGTACTGGCATTCGTCCGCCTAGCAACCAAAGCGGGCCAAATATTGTTCCGAAAGACGACTCGGTCCAGCGGGACCAGCGTTCTACTGGCATTCGTTCGTCTAGCTAGCGGTATGGACCAAATTTTATTTTCTATTGATAAATGAAAAAAAATTTAATTAACTATGCATGGTGCATGTTAATTAATATTTATTTATAAGTCATTTAAAGCACTTTTTACACATTAAAATTCTAAACGCTCGCACTGGAATACGAAGCCCAAGCCTATCCTAATCTACGTACCGAATTCTAATATGCTAACCACTACGGAATTCGCACGCTTGTTGATGTGAGCATAATAATATCGCTAGGGAGCAAACAATTTATTGGATAAACTTCAGAATTCATATAGTTTCATGCTCTGGTTTCCACAGTCTGTATAGCTCGTATCTTTGATACAGAGCTATACAGAGTGTGGAACCAGAGCACGAAACTATCAATTTTAAAGTTTAGACAATCAACATTCAGAATTCCCCTAGCCCAACCAACCACGTTTCGTACTTTCAGAGCGCTCAGGCTGTAGTCCCATGGTAGCGTTTTGCGTTGCGTTTTGTAACTAGGCCATGAGTGTGAGAGAGATGGAGATATATGTTTGCTCTATTTGCACTCATGTCCTAGTTACAAAACGCAACGCAAAACGCTGTCATGGGACTCCACCCTCAGAGTGTCAACGTCGAAAACACCCTTAAGCAACTTATATACAACAATAAATAATCATTAAAGGGAGTGAATTTATCATTCGGTAATTAAATATTAAATGTGAAAGAATCTATCAAGTGTTCCGAATCAATTTCTCTAATAAATTTCTTAAGCAAGATCATAATTACCGATAGCGCAGCTATACTAAATACAGAAATCTGCTTTTTCAGAAAGTCATTTTTTCAAAATTAATTAATGCATGTAGCTCAGTGGTTAGAGCAGTCTACCGGCAATAGAAAGGCCGTGGGCTCGTATCCCACCATGCTACCGTTTTTTCTGAGTTCTTTGATAATTTTGAAATTATTAATTAATTTTGAAAAAATGTCTTTCTGAAAAAGCAGATTTCTGTATTTAGGATAGCTGCGCTATCGGGAACGTCAACAGGGGTAATTATGGAACAAAAAAACGCGATTTTTTGAGTTTCTTCTTCACTAAAAATCTAAAGTGAACATTTTTCTAAAGATTTCCTTCAAGTTCCATTTAAAAAAAATTTTTTGACCGAGTTATTTAAACATAAATATTGCTACATAATTGCCTTGCATTTGGGGCAATTGTAGAACAAATTATTATAATTCATTATAACAGCAAGTATAACAAATTTTCTTTGTGTGTATATAACCTTTCCTTTATAACCTTTCCACTTTTTCGATGTTTAATAATTATCTTCTCGTTGTCAATAACAATAAAAATATAAACATCTGAGTAACTTTGTAGGCAATATATTAAACTATTATTTACAACAAGAACCAAATTAAAATAATTTACCACAAACATTTTACATAAAAAAGAATTACGCGTTCCATATTTACCTCTGATGTTCCATAATTACCCCTGTTGACGGTACTTATGATCTTGCTTAAGAAATTGATTCGGATTATTGATAGATTCTTTCACATTTAATAAAAAATCATTTTAAAACAAATACTTTGGAAAATTTTAGTATTTTATGAATATTCTGTAAATAAATCAAGTGTTCTAATACAATATTTTAAAATTTAATTTTTTTTCGATTATTATTATATTTATTTATTATAACACTAAAACAAATTAAATTTTTTACAGTAATTAAATATTACTGCAGAAATTCAATTGTTTTTAAAAGTAGCAAAATTGAGCTGCTGGAAAAAAGAACTCGCGTTTCACGCTGAAGAGCTAGTCAGAAGTATAAAAAGGTGATGAAAATTGGAATTCAAAATTACGATTTTTAAAAGGGACTACTTTATAGGAAATGAAATGGCGCATCTTTTTTTCCTTTTAATTTTTTTGTCCGATAAATATTTTAGATATTAATGACAAAAAACTGGAAAATGTTAATCGTAAAAATTCATTGAAACTTAAAATATAAATACAATTTTTCTTGGCAGAATTTGAATTCTTTTTAATATAATTATTTTATAAAATTCGTTTCACCAACACGTCATTATTCAAATTTAAATATTGTTAAAAAGTTGATGATTTTTAACACTTTTTTACATTGTTGCCTTCTAGAGACCTACACTGAAAGAAAAAATAAGGCTGCATCTACAACAGAAAAAATAATGTGTAGAAAATTGTGTAATATACAGTGTAATTGCCCCTGACAGTTGTCAATGCCAAAAACAATACACATTACACTTCAAATTACACATTATTTTTTTCTATTGTAGACGCAGCCTAAAAGGTACAGGCATAATTTAGGTTATATTATTGGTTTCTTTATTATATATGTTCAACTCTTAAATTACACTATCGTAATAACAAATATATAAATATATGTATAACATATGGATAGAAAAATTGTCAACACATAAAGAAGCATGCTAATTTTTTTCGTGGAAAATATAAATTATAAATTTAGTGAGAGACACTTACAACAAAAATTTTTGTTTGTATGTTTAAAAAAATACAATTTTTAAAGAATATTACCATTCTCCTTCGAATAACAAAATAAGATCTGATTAAAATAAAACTAATAGGGTATCTACTGGTCATGGAATTCCAAAAATTGTCCTGAAAGTCCTGGAAATTTTAAGAATTAAAACTTTTGTCCTTTAATTTTATTTCTTTCGCTTCTATATCTTTAACTTAACTAGACCATTAAAAAATTAGTCGTGAAAATAAAAAAATTACTTTGAATAAATTATATTTTATAGATGTACAATTTCTTTAAAAAATTGTATTTAATTTATTATAATTTAATTTTATGTCTTTGAAAAAGAAGCAATTTGTTCTGGAAAAGTCCTTGAATGGTAACCTTTACGGTTTATGTAACTTGCGGCATTAGTGCAAGGAGCACTAATTTCCACATGACAACCATCCACTGCTGCTAGAACATTGGGAAATAAGCCAACATTCAAAAATTTGTTAATCGTTTGATTAAAATTTTCAGCTGCAGGCCATCAGCTATTGATCTATAACAGAAAGTCAGTGGATTTTTTTTGATATATTAATATATAAGGTCATGTTATTGATTAGCTATTGATCTATAACAGAAAGTCAGAGAATTGTTCTTTTGATATATTAGTATATAAGGTCATGTTATTCAGTGGTAACGTGTTCCATATGCTTCACTATGGAAACACGTGACCACTGAATAACATAACCATAAGTTGATATTCGTGAATAATTGTAAAATGCAGAAAAACTGTACCTATAAACTTCTTGATTGCAGTATGTTCATAGAGCAATGCAAAGTTGCTTTTCCGGACACAAAACACTTGGTCCACCATCTTTTCTAATTAGTAAGGGACCAATTGTTTAAATTAGATTTGCGAAAGTCATCCGGGTCATACGAAAGTGTTTTTTAAAATCTATAAATTAATTAATAAACTTTTTCAATCATGAAAATGATTTGAAATATTTAAAAACTGGTACAATTTTCTTGTCTTTTATATTTGTTGCAACCCTTATTTTTATTTACATAAAGATTTTTACATTCTTCACTAAATGAAAATTAATTATATATCTAAAAATTTACCTCTAGATACCAGAAATTTAAAGTTGCAATTGTAATAGAAAACATAGGGCTGCAAATCATAATTTTCGGGATGCGAATACATTGGGAACGAATATTTCCGAATGGATTTTTCTTGCTGAACACGAATCTAGGATCAAAAACTTTCCGTCACGTCAAGTTCTTGAGAAAATACGGGTTGAAACCCTCAAAACAGGGTTTTTGACAGTTTTTTAAAAATAGTAGAGCAAAATCCTGACGTGATATAAAGTTCGCTATTATCAGAAATTACAGGCTTAAACAAGACCTTTCGTATAAGCCCTAGTCCAAAATATACGCAAGTGTTGGGGGTGTCTTTTTGTATAAAGGTAAAATAAAATGAAAACAGAAACGATTTCATTTCAAATTTGATCGTATTCGCTTGAAACTTTATTCCAGGGAGTTTCAAGGATCGCTGATTACGAATATGCAGTTACAATTTCAAAATGGCGGATTCAATAAGAAAGGATTGAATTAAAAAAATCGTCCGCCATATTGGATCTGCCATTTTGAATTTGTAACTGTATATTCGTAATCAGCAGCCCCGTGACACTTCAAGTTAGAAATGGGACAAATGTTGAACTGCGACCACCGTGGCGCTGGCTGTACTCTTGGGCCGACTTTTTCAAAATGCAGCGGGAAATTCAAATAAAGTAATAATATTATTATATATAATATTTGTTACTTATTAATTAGTCATATTTAATAGTATTTATAATTAATTTTATTAAACAATTAATAAATAATTGTATTATTATTACTTTATTTAAATTTTCCGCCATGAATTAAAAGACAATTTTCATTATAAATAAAAAACTTCTCTGTTTTCTGAAGTCAGTTATATTATAAAATATTTCTAAAAGTTACTGGATCTATGTAATATACAAAAAAATATCATTAAATTCAATCTAATACATGAAAATTTAATATTTTCGTACTTTCCTATACATTTTGAGAAAAGTCGACCCGAGAGTACAGCCAGCGCCATCATTTCTGTAGGTGGCGACGATCAACTTTCATCCCATTTTATTTTCGTACTATCAATAGAAATGTCACCGGGCTGGTAATCAGCAACCCTCAAAACCCCCTAATATTAAGTTTACTGAGAAAAATAGAGTTTGAAAAACTGGGAGTCAATATTTATAAAATTTTAACAACAACTTATCATAAACAATCATAATAACAATACCTAAATAATTGAACTTCAAAAGCGAACCAAGTAAACAATAAATAATGAACAATTTATAAACAAAGAAAATTTATTAACAAACAAAAAAAATTAATTATCAAATTTTAGCCAAAGTCTTTATACCCAATACAATTGGAAGGAAGGAGAGAGGGATATTTAATAAGTTTCTCAACTCAACTTATTTGTTGAGCGCCAGTCCTTTCTAGGGACATTTTCTTCTATAAGAAAATTAGAGAATTAACAAACAAATAAGATTTTAAGGAAACAAGACCATTGAATTCTTAAAATTTAGAACACCAAAATTATTAACAAAACAAGTACCTAGATTACAAAGAAACAAGACCATTGATTCTCTAGTAATCGTCTCTTAAAACGAACCAAATTTAAAATGAACTTTAGTCAAACCACAAACCAAAAACAAGTGCTTGAATTAGAGAGAAATAAGACCATTATTCTCTACTAATCGTCGCTTCAAATAAACAAAATTAAAATTGACCAAATTCCAAAACAAGAGCAAAAGGGGTTTTGAGTTGAGAAACTAATTAAATATAAGGAGTTTTGCCGGTTAGCCAGGACCAAAAGGTCAAAGGAAGCGTCGAAGGTCGAAGAAATTATACTCCATTATTAGTGGTAAAATTATAAAATATATTTTAAAGTGAAATATGAAATGATACAAGCGAGGGTAACAAACAAAAATTTTCTTTTTATAATATATGAGTCACATCTCATTAAATTTCCCATTTCACAAACTTAAAATATTACAAATAAACACATAAAAGAGCACATAAAATTACATAATTTTACACCGATCTGCACAACAAAATTATAAATTATAAAAAATGTTCAGCCATAAATAAAAGGGTACCTAAAAGGGTAACGAATTTGGTAACTGGGGAAAGCTAAGGGGTAATTTCGATAATTCGATAATAATAATTTATTGTGGGGCTGGTAACTTGGGTAACTGGGAAGAATTTAGTATAAAATTTTGAGAATAAAAGGGGAAAAAGGGTAACAAAAGGCAACACGTGGTTGAATAAGAGACATTATACTAATTTGAAATTTTTACATAAAATCCAAAATACCAATTAATCAAATTAGGAATAAAATAATCCCAACTAGATATTTATTAACCAAAAAAAATTTTTGTCTCTTATTCAGCCACGAGGCCGGCTGAACCAAAATTATAATTATTTCATGATTCTACCGAATCTTGTAATTAACAAAAAAAGAATTCGTCATAAAATAAAAATTAACTTACAAGCTTAAAAGCGCGTAGAATAATCCCACAGGAATTACCAAGGCCGCAAAGCACGAAGAAAAAGGCACAAAAAAATAAAAATTTGAATTAAAATTCAATTTTCGACACTTCGAAAATGCGTCCGTAGAGAGCGAAGGCAGGATCGAAAAGAGAACGATGATAACGATGAGTGCCGGCTGTACCCTGCTGGTCCTTCTTCGTTTTTCCCCACCGATAGCCCTTGGTCAATCTTGTATTCTTACGCCGGAAAAAGGAGCGTAACCACTGGAAAAGCTATAGGCTAATTTCAACTTTAAGAACAGCTGTCGGCATCCAAATTTCGGTATCTTGACCCGTGTCTTTCTCGCCATCAACTTGTTTCAGGGAATTAGTTCCTAATTTGTAGCTACTCTGATCACAAACCAAATAAACAACCAATAATCCAATAAAATCCAAAAATACGAAAATACGAAAATCAGAGTGGGCCTTTAGCAACGATTAATTCGGGCCTGATTGACAAGAGGTTTTCACTACGAGAAAATTTGACGAGAAAATTCTCCCTTATTTGTTTTACAAATAATACTCCTGAATAATAATAAAAATTCCGGAATAATATTAAAGTTAATAAATTTCAGGGTATTATTGTTATTTATAACAATTCTCGGGTTAGGTGCAAGAAAAAGGTAACAATTTCAAAATTATTTCAAGTTAATTTGGGTGACTTAGTAGTTTCCGGTAGGTAGGGGAAAGCGAAAACGGGGGAAACATAGAGAGAGCGGCACGTCTCGAAGAGTCATTTCTTAGGAGAAATGGGGGAAATTCTCTGTGATTCGCACGAAGAAAAGGGGAAATTGTCAACGACGAGAGGGGAACTCTGCTTGCAGGTTGACCGACGAACGTCGTTTCCAATGATTTCATCAAATTTGAAATCTTCCGTGAATACGAAAAACAATAGTTTGCAAAGGCGGACAAATTAATATTAATATTTTTAAATTAAGTTTTATAAAATAAACAAAGTCGAATTTTTAAAGCTTTGTTGTGATTATTATTATTGTTTATAAACAAAATGATTGTTTACAATTAAATTTTTAAGCAAACTTATTATGAAATTTTGTGAATATTTTTGTGAAAAATTTGCAACGTCACAAAGTACATTAATTCATTTCCATCAAGCATCTTAGGGTATTGCGTATGGTGTATAGAGGGCCTTAGTTCCAAATGTCACTGTAAAGAGCATTGA
Source organism: Leptopilina myrica (nomen nudum) (assembly GCA_032872475.1). Taxonomy (NCBI): domain Eukaryota; kingdom Metazoa; phylum Arthropoda; class Insecta; order Hymenoptera; family Figitidae; genus Leptopilina; species Leptopilina myrica (nomen nudum). The sequence goes on along the minus strand of CM065462.1, from coordinate 10,611,025 downwards.
AACACAGGCGAAGATTATAAGAAGCGCTGCAGTGTGCATAGTAGAGAAACTGGACTCAGTCCTCTACTTCGAAATTTGCACAATAAAGGAATGCAGGCGCGGAACCTGTCGAAATAAATGGCCGACGCGAAACGAGTGTTTCTTTGTATTCATTTCGTCAATTTTATATAAAAAAACAATAACCAATCATTAAAAAAAAGAAAAATATGTTAAATGCACTCTTCATATATTCATATTCATTAATTCACAAGTTTTATTCTTCCCACATCTTCATACTTACAATTAACAACTTAAACATATCGGAAAATCTTACAATCATACGGGATTGAAACACCTACCTAACCATACAAACTAAATATACGCATAATTATAAATCGCACGCTTTTTCATTAAACATTAAGCCTCTCGGCTACGCAGTCGATAGGGGAAATTTTCTATTTAAGATACATATCCCTTTCCATTGAAATAAATTACGTCATGAGTGTATTTTGATATGTAATTAATGTAAGTATGAATGTCAACAATATTCATAATATTGAATAAATAATATTGTCAACTAGTTTAAAGTTGATACGGTTATTAGAATTTAATAATAAATAAATAAAAAACATTACTTTTTTCTTATTAACCTTGAAACCTTTTTTAAATTTGGCACTCCTCCATTAGTGAGAGAGAGAGAGAGAGAGAGAATAACTTGTGGTTTTCGAGTAGGTATCTACTTTATGTGCACTGCGTTTATTTTTCGAAAGAACTGGACTGAGTACTATTTGTTCAATATTCGCTTCTATTATTGACTTGTGTTTTGTACACTGCCGCGTTCTTTTAACAATTACATAAGAAAGTAATTTCTCTTTCCAATTTTTTATACTCTTATTCCCTCTTAGACTATATAAACAGTCTTGTTTAAGCTGATGAATGGGATAAATTGTGTTGAGTCCCAAACTGTTCAGCTATGAAACTTCCCATGCATAAATTTTAACTTGGCCCAGGTCGGGACCAGACCTGGAATAACCGGGGCCAGATCGGGCTACCCGACCTGGTCCCGACCTGTTTGAAACACTAAAACCGACCGGGGCCATACCACTTCGCCCGATCTGGCCGCCCCGTCAGGGCCCGACCAGGGCCATGTGAATTTTCCCGATCTTTTCGCGATTGTAAATTACGGATAATTATAATTAATTATTTATTAATAAATACAAAGAAAACTTAATTTATTTAATTTTTCGATGCCCATCCCAATCTTTAGCATTTCCAAAAATAGTCCAGTCGCCCTGTGAAAAAAGTAGTCATTTTTTGCCAAAATTGATACCTGAAGTCTGATTGTGGATTCATATAGTGTGGGGTGGTTGTATGAATATGTATATGTTTCCCACTCGAGATTTCTCATGCTGCGCGTTATAAACAATTTTGAAGGTGCCGAAAAACAGTTTTTTGATGACCGTTCTTTCCCATCAAATTATAGGGGAAAAAGTTGTTAATAAAAGTTATAGAGCTCGAAAATACCTTTAAAATGATGGGTCATATGTTAAAATTGGTCCATTTGTTTACTTGCAAATGAATTTAAACCACTAAAAATGGCACTTTCTTATTTGTTTAATAACATGAACAAAAGTTAACAAATTCTTTCTATATTCTACAAAAATATACCTCTCAAGACCCTTAAGACATGTGCCAAATTTGAATCCGATTCGATAAATTGTTTATCAGAAATTTCATTTGTTAACTAAAAACATGGTTTTTTAAAATGGAATTTCTACATTTTTGGCCGGATGAAAATTAATTTTTTTTGTTGGGTTCTCTTCATGAAATGCCAATCTATTAATCACAATTTGTAACAAATTGAATTTTTACAAAAAAACTAGTTTTTGGGGGGGAGAAATTTTTGGCTTATAAACAAATGAACACTACATCAACAATTTTTACTTTAACAATTTAGCATAAACGCCATTTGATTACTTATTCTTTTCTGCAAATTTTGCAAAAAAAAATTTTGATCTAGGTCAAAAGGGGGGGGAGATAATTTTTTTTTTCAAAAAATTCCTGAGCCTTTAATTATTTATATTTTTTATTTTTTTACAATTTTAAATAAAAATTTATAAAAATTTAGTTTTTAAAATTTAAAATTTTTCTTCAAAAATCCAATTGTTTTTAAAAGATTTTACCAAATTTCAATGATTTGGTAATTTTTAAATTGTAGATAATTAAAAAATTATTGTCTGAAAAATTAATTCAAAATATTTGAAAAAAAATTAATTGTAAAAATTTCTTTATTATAATTTTTTGAAAATATTATATTTAATAACTTAGGAAAAAATTTTGACAATTATTAAAATATTTTATTACTTTTCTTCAAAAATTCAATTGTTTTTAAAAGATTTTACCAAATTTCAATGATTTGGTAATTTTTAAATTGTAGATAATTAAAAAATTATTGTCTGAAAAATTAATTCAAAATATTTGAAAAAAAATTAATTGTAAAAATTTCTTTATTATAATTTTTTGAAAATATTATATTTAATAACTTAGGAAAAAATATTGACAATTATTAAAATATTTTATTACTTTTCTTCAAAAATCTAATTGTTTTTAAAAGATTTTACCAAATTTCAATGATTTGGTAATTTTTAAATTGTAGATAATTAAAAAATTATTGTCTGAAAAATTAATTCAAAATATTTGAAAAAAAATTAATTGTAAAAATTTCTTTATTATAATTTTGTTACGTCAAAACGAGAAACCTTTAATAAATATACCTAACGTTCCTCGTTTTAAATTAGTTTCAAATAAATTGAATCTAATTTGGGATGAGGATAAGTCAATGAGCCTACTAAATGTTGTGAGAGAATAATTTATTTAAAACCCAACAAGAAAGAAAAGTATTGACAAAAATACAATGAGTATAATTTTAGTTTATAAATCTTACTTTCAGAATAACGATTAGTGGTGGTGAATGAGCTGGTGATAATAATCTATTAATCCAATCTTGAGATGGCCCTTCACAAAGTGGGGCATCCGACAGTTGTCCTTAGTGTGGCATTTTATCACTGTTGTTTACACTAATGTGATAGTGTATTGTATTTTGAAAATATTTGCTTCTTCCAGACGGATGTCAGTAGTTGAGCAAATTTCGATGGTTCGAAATTTGGAATGTCTTGTTTCAATATAGATTTTATCGAAACTTGAATCTATTTCTCAAATAATAATTTTTGAGAATTATTTAAAGTTCTATTTTAAGAACCGGGTAAAAAGTCTAAAAACGAAGTTCGTTTTAACTTAAACACTTGGAAAAAAATACTTGTGTTCACTTCAAATTATATTTGTCTGGAAATTAATACTTGTTGATAGACTTGGGTTGATTTTTAAACACTTGGGAGTTCACTTTAAACTTTGTACTTTTAGTTCACTTGTAGACGATGTGTTCAACTAGATGGTTCGATGACTATAACTTGGTGTTTCAAAAAATTACTCTCTGAATGTAGAGAACTAGTGCCCTTTATTTATAAAACTTCCCCCATAAGCTTTGTGCCTTTGGTGCTAAATGGAATTGTGAAGAGATGGTTATTCCTTATTGTTTTTCTAATTTTATGCGTGCCTCTGGAGTTATCGCATGTATTGTAAGTGGGGATATGTGCCGCTCGTTCGGTTAGCTGTTCCTCAGAGGTTAATCCCTTGATGGATTATTTCTTGCTCGTTTGTTGACATCCTTGCTTATAGAAAGGTTGTTGAAATGATGCTTAATCGTTATTCTGATTATATTATTCAAGGTTAATATTGTCTGTGGCAAGGTTTTTACATACTTCTAAATATTACTCTTCTTTCTTGTATTTGATACAATTTATATATTCGTTGTAAGACATATATTATAACAATGACCATAAAAATACTGAATATAATGCAACAATATGTAGAGATTGTATTAATACAATAACAAGCATTTTAATAACAATAATAATATCTTACAATATATAGGTAAGATTTAATATTTAAAAAGAGAATAAACACGTAATTATTATAAGTAAATGTAGTATATTAGAAATAAGTTACGGACGTAACAATTTTTTGAAAATATTATATTTAATAACTTAGGAAAAAATATTGACAAATATTAAAATATTTTATTACTTTTCTTCAAAAATCTAATTGTTTTTAAAAGATTTTACTAGAGGTGTGCAAAAAGCCCGAAACCCGACCGGGTAATTTCGGGCTTTTCACTTTTCGGGTCGGGTCGGGCTTAGACAGTTCGGGTTCGGGCCGGGTCAAGCTTGTTTAAATACCCGAAATCTTTCGGGTACCCGACTGAATTCGGGTTCTCAAAATTTTCGGGTACCCGACTGCATTCGGGTTCTCGAAATTTTCAGGCACCCGACTATATTCGGGTTCTCGAAATTTTCGGGTATGCTCTAAACCTTAAAAAGTTCGAATTCTCGAATTTATATAACTTGGAAGTATTCAAGTTCTTAATTTAGTAATAAAACATTTGAGAAATTGCATAACTACAAATATTCGACAAATTTTCGAAGTTTTTTGTACTCAAATTCGTTGGGGTTCTCAGAATTTTCGGGTACCCGAATTTTTCGAGAACCCGAATGAATTCGGGTACCCGAGAATTCCGGGTTACTCGAAAATTTCGGGCTACCCGAAAATATCAAGAACCCGAATGAATTCGGGTACCCGAAAATATCGGGTACCCGATACATCGAGAAAACCCGAGCCCGACCCGACCCGACCCAAAAAAATTCGACCCGACCCGGCTTTTTGCACACCTCTAGATTTTACCAAATTGCCAGAGAAATGTCAGGGAAATTGATAAACTGAAATTTGTGACCACCACTTTAATATTGAATGTTATTGTGTAAAGATAATAAAAAAGTATATAAGTAATAATTTCTTACAAAGTGTTTGTTGCAAACATCATCACTCAATAGCATCTGATTGAGGGTTTCTAAATCTGCCAGAGTTGTCAATGGTAAATTTAATTTATACTCATTCTCAAAGCATTTTTTGTCAGTTAAGTTAAAATTGGCAATCTGCTCTATCATTCCCATCATAACCTTCGTGTTCTCATTTACTTGTTTCAAAAACACTTGTAATAATTTGATTTCTCTCACAAGGGATTAAAAATCTGAAAAATTGGCAAGCAAGATATATTTTACATTAAAGAAAATATTATTTTTTAGAATATAAGCATAATTTCTTTGAATTTTACCTTTTTCTTCCTTTCTTTTATCTTTTGGATTAGAGAGCAATAATTTCTTCTTATTGATTAAATCATCATCGAACTCATCATCATAATTATCACTATCGAGTGATAGGTCTATTTCAATTTTATAATTTTAACTCTATAGAGTTAAATTGTTTTCCTGTATACAGGAAAAAAATATTGAACCCTAAATAAAATAAAATTTATAATAAAAAATTATTGTATTATATGATTTGTCTAAGTTTGGAAAAGCGTAAATACCAAAATATTAGAATTAATGAAGACAACATCAGTAAGTACTGAATTTATCCCTGAAGTACTAGGTGAATTGGCCGATTTTTTTCCTGAAGTACTAGATCCAGGCATCCCAATTTTCGAAGAAAAAGTAGAGCTTTTCGATCTCTTAGAAGTCGATTTGTCCCTTGAAGTAACAGAGGTAGCCTTTTCAAGGTCAGAAACATCCAATATTTGGTCTACACCAGACAATGACAGCAATCGATTTTTAACTTGATCTTTTGTCAATTTTTGCTTTTTCTTTGGATTTGTTTCTGATTCAGAATACGCGAACTCTTTAAACTTAAGCACATTTAATCTTGTCACGGCCTCTTCATATGTATCTGTTAAATATTTAATACGTCATTAAATAATTTTGTAATTTACATAACCTTATAAATTTTTAATAAAAATATAAAAATGAAATAAAAAGTTTAATCATAAGCGATTCCATGCACCCTACACCGAGAAGTGTAGATAATTTGTACAATTAAAATAAACCTTTTTAAATATATTTGCTAATATATAGAAAATAAAGATTAAAATTCGTTTTTTAAAATTATCTGAGCCCTTAATTAAAAATTAAATCTTTCTCACTTAAAAAAATCTAACTTTTTTCTCAAATAGAATTTAAATTCTCAATTTATTTTTCACTATTCAAATTAAACGTCAGTTTAAATGCAAATAATTATTACTATAAAATATTTAAAGTTAAATACATATTTTAAAAAATGTGTTAACAATTGTTTTAAATCATAGTGTAAACAAATGTTTCTATAAACTATTTTATTTTGAAAATTTTATCTTATTTAAAAAAATTGGTTTTCATTTCAAAACAAAAAATAATTGATTCTTTTTAAATTAACAAAAATTGTTAATCAGAGTTAATTAATGATTTCCAACGCAAACAAAAACAAGATAAATATCAATTAGAAACAATTTTAAAATCATTGGTTTTATTATTCTCAAAAAAAAAATTATATTAAGACAAAATATTTTGTTAACCATGTTTTTTCAACATTTATTTTTTTGAGATCAGACAAAAATTGCAATTTTCAATCAATTTTTATAAACAATAGCTCTGATCTGAAAGAAAAAAAATTAAATCTTATAAAAATCATTGTTGACAAACTATTTTGCCTAAAAATAATTTTTTCGAAAGTAGTAAACTAGATCTTTTACAATTGTTTGCAATTGATATATTTATTTTTTTGCGTTAGAATATCATTTATATTTTTTTTACAGATTTTGAGGTTATGTTACGGTCACCAATCTCCTCAATTCACATAGAATTATCAATTTTTAAAAACTTTTTTTGCATTGAAATCAAGTGATTTTAGAACAAATTTTTTAACTTACCTGCGTGATCAACAAAGTCTATCACATATTCCGGCCAAGTATCATTAGGCACATCCCCTTCATATTGTATTATATCATACAAAATTGCACTTGTCTCCTCATCGTACCCTACTAAGAAAATAATGAGGAATCATGACAAAACATCAGACATTCTGATTACTCTTCAGATTTTCTGATGCTTTTTGGTGACTCTGATAATTTGTGATTTTTTTGTTTACTTCTGACAGAATTTTAAAGTATGGATTTGATGTTTTGTGAAAACTCTGTCAACTTCTCACATCACTTTACAAGCCAAGCTAACCATACTTGAAGGGCATCTTTTAATATCTTCAAATTAATATTTTTAAAATAAATTTTAGATATTTGGAATCATGAAATATCACAGATTCTTAATTTTTTAATTATAAACTTTAATTAGTTGAATTAAACAAATTTTAAGTAATAAAATTTTTGTTAAAAACCATAAACCCACAGGTCAAAGGTCTCCTTTTGACCGCTCGACTCAACTCGGCAACAATGAGTAATTTGATACGCTTTTTTCACAATAGATATTTAAAACAAGAATTTTAAAACTTAAAACTTCTGCATTTTAACTAATTCAAGTTTGTAATATAAAAATCTAAAATCTATGGTATTTTGCGATTTCAAATATCTAAAATTTATTTTAAAAAACATTTGTTACAATAAATTATAAGTATTTGGTGATAATTAAATAAAAGATTTAATTAGTTGAATTAAACAAATTTTAAGTAATAAAATTTTTGTTAAAAACCATAATCCCACAGGTCAAAGGTCTTCTTTTGACCGCTCGACTCAACTCGGCAACAATGAGTAATTTGATACGCTTTATTCACAATAGATTTTTTTAAAACAAGAATTTTACAACTTAAAACTTCTGCATTTTAACTAATTCAAGTTTGTAATATAAAAATCTAAAATCTGTGGTATTTTGCGATTTCAAATATCTAAAATTTATTTTAAAAAACATTTGTTACAATAAATTATAAGTATTTGGTGATAATTAAATAAAAGATTTTTAAAATAAATTTTAGATATTTGGAATCGCAAAATACCATAGATTTTAGATTTTTATATTACAAACTTGAATTAGTTAAAATGCAGAAGTTTTAAGTTGTAAAATTCTTGTTTTGAAAAAATCTATTGTGAAAAAAGCGTATCAAATTACTCATTGTTGCCGAGTTGAGTCGAGCGGTCAAAAGGAGACCTTTGTCCTGTGGGTTTATGGTTTTTAACAAAAAATTTATTACTTAAAATTTGTTAAATTTAACTAATAAAAGTTTATAATTGAAAAAATAAGAATCTTTAATATTTCATGATTCCAAATATCTAAAATTTATTTTAAAAAACTTCGTTTTGAAGAAATTATAAGCTATCTCGCGAACTATAATTGATATGTAAAAACTGATATCATTTTTGAATTTTTAGCCAAGAGAATATGAGGTATACGTAAAACAGTCTTCGAAATAATCTGAGTTTATAAAAATGAATAATAATGTTGAAATAAACACAAATGATTATAAACATTAAAAAAGTCATGGTTTTTCAATTTTATACCTAAGTTATAAAAAGCGTGACGGCCTTTACAGTCATAAATAATACCCTTGTCAGTCGTAAAAATTGTGATGATTCTTGACAGAATTTTGAAAGTTTCTATTTCTTTTGAATGTTTTTGAGCTGCAATTGTAAGAAATACTGCTCAAAAACACCAGAAATTCTGATTCTGTTTCTGATGTTTTGTCATTATTTTTTTAGTAGGGTAAGGAGGTGGCATATACTTCGTTACAAATTTTTTCTTCTTCTCATCAAATCTAACCCATTTTGATAATGTTATGTCGATGTTTCGAGTTGCGGGACGTTTACCTAGTGAAATAAATTCCACCAATTGGAATTTTTTTGATTGTATTAAAAGATTCGCCATTACACAAATTATTCTGAAAAAATTATTATTTAGTTCTTTAAATACTTTTAAAATATAATTAAAAATAAATAACAAAAAAATCCATTATTTTTAATAAACATAACCTATAATTTTTCATTTGAAACTTCTACCAAAGAAATCGAAATTTTATTGATATATATACAGTTTAACATTAGGAAAAGAATGCAATTACCCTTCGTTGATTTCTTTCGAGCAATAAATATCACTGCAAAACAAATATTTTGATAGTTTTTATAAATCGATAACATTTAATTGCACAAATTTCAGAGAAGTCCAAAAAACTAACGCGATCGTGTCCAGAGATGCCAACTTCCATCCACAAACGCAATTGCGCTTGCGCTACAGCAATATTCTTATTGGTAGAATAAAGCGCGTCTATTTAAAACGTTTTATATAAAAAGCGTTTGAAATGGACAAGTTTTATTCAACAAATAAGAGTATTTCTTGTAGCGCAAGCGCACTTTCGTTTAGGAACGGTCGTTGGCATTTCTGACCTTGATTCAAGGTTTTCGAACTCAATGGTACCAACAAATATATATATATATTTTTTTTAAATTTTTTATAAAAAAAAGCAGAAGCAATATTAATTAATTTTTATTAAATTAATTCAAGAACAATAATATTATATTACACAAAAATTTAAAAATTATTAATTTAAAATAAATTTCCTACATAGGATCTTACATAAAATACTAACTATAAATTTATAAAAAATCCTAGAATGATTGTAAGAATCTACGTAGAAATCTATAAAAAAGCACATATGAATTTGGCACAGGATTTTTTATGAGAATTGATATAGGAATTTGCATTCGTGTTACTGGATAAAAATCTATGTTGAATCCTATATAATTACTTATATTTTTTCTGTTATAATTTTTGTGTCAATTTCCTATGTCAATTTCCTATGTCAATTTCCATCATACTTACCAATCTAGAATCTTACAAAAATTCCTACATAAAATCTTACTTAATAATTATTAAAAATTTGCCTATATAGAATCTTATAAAAATTCCTACATAAAATCTTACTTAATAATTATTTAAAATTTACCTACATACATTCTTACAAAAATTCCTACGTAAAATCTTACTTAATAATTATTAAAAATTTGCCTATATAGAATCTTACAAAACTTCCTACATAAAATCTTACTTAATAATTATTTAAAATTTACCTATATAGAATCTTATAAAAATTCCTACATACATTCTTACAAAAATTCCTACATAAAATCTTACTTAATAATTATTGAAAATTTGCCAATATAGAATCTTACAAAAATTCCTACATAAAATCTTACTTAATAATTATTAAAAATTTGCCTATATAGAATCTTACTAAATTTCCTACATAAAATCTTACTTAATAATTATTAAAAATTTGCCTATATAGAATCTTACAAAAATTCCTACATAAAATCTTACTTAATAATTATTAAAAATTTGCCTATATAGAATCTTATAAAAATTCCTACATAAAATCTTACTCGATAATTGAAAGGAATTGTTACTGTATAAAAACTTACTTGTTAAAAATATTATTTGCATTTTTGTTACTAGATTTTAATCACCTGAAATCCTTCTTAAGCTGCTGAAAGAAATTTACTCATGTAAAAAAATGAATATACACATATGAAAAACACAATGGTGCCATTTCTTTGACTTTAACTTTTTTTTATTTGACAAGGAAATTTATATTATTTCTAAGTAACAGTTAAATTTTTGTAAAACTAGTAATACTGTTATTTAAATTTCTCACTTCAGTCAAACATAGTAATAATAGTAAATTAATTACACAAATAATATTAAGATAAGAATAAGTATAAAACGAACTTATTTTATGACTTATATGCAGTAAAAAAATAGTGTACTATGTTAAGTAAATGACGAAATTTCCTTACTACATGTAAGAATACCACAGTTAAAATTTTTGGTATCTCAACTTGAATGGTGGTAGCATGACAAAAGGGGTCAACTGACAATTTTATGGTTTTACAGGCAAACAATACCGAAATTTTCATAAGTCAACTACAATCTACAATCAGGAATATTTAAAAATTTACACAAGAATAATATTTAAATTGTTATAAATTAGATAAATGATAAAACTACTTAGAAAAAAAAATTATTCCTTGACCCTTTTTGACATGCTACCCTCCTTTTATAATTACATAAAATTTGAAACAAAACGTAAATAAATTGTGATGGATGTTTTTAACTTAAACTTCATTCTGATACTCTGACTCTGAATTTTCAGAATTTTGACATGCTACCCTCCTCTTATAATTACATAAAATTTAAAACAAAACGTAAAAAAATTATGATGAATGTTTTTAACTTAAACTTCATTCTGTTACTCTGACTCTGATTTTTCAGTTTGCTGTATATCTGGTTTTTTATTTGCATCGTTTATGGCTTGAGTAATTTTTCTTCTTACTAATTTTACTTCTTCTTTCAAAACTCTTTTTCCAACAATACCCCTTTGTTTTAAACGATCGCGGTAGAGTCCTGAAAAAAAGTTTAATTAATAAAAATTTGAATAAATAATTAAATTAATACATAGAAAGGTGCATCTAGATATATTTTAGCACGTAATTTTGGAAATTAAATTTAGATAAATATTTCCTAAAATTTATTTAAAATTATTTACTAATACTATGCGTTTAATAGAAACTAAAATTGTCATACGCTTGGGGAGTCGAGGTTTTTTTAAAGTTTTCGAAATTTTATCACAACTAAAAATTTAAGAAATATTTAAACAAGTTTTTTTGGAAATTCACACATCACTTCTACTTATAATTATGAAATGATGATTCATTTTTTATCGTGGCGCATTTTACACATGTTAGGCGTCAGCCAATCACTTCTTTGAATATTACTTGAATTTTTAGTAGGGTAGGGTGGGGCATTACTATTCGCGGGGCGAAACTACATACAAACGCAACGTTTCGTGTAGGAAGTTTTGTAAGATTCTATATAGGCAAATTTTTAATAATTATTAAGTAAGATTTTACGTAGGAATTTTTGTAAGAATGTATGTAGGTAAATTTTTAATAATTATTAAGTAAGATTTTATGTAGGAATTTTTAATTATTATTAAGTAAGATTTTATGTATGAATTTTTATAAGATTCTATATAGGCAAATTTTTAATAATTATTAAGTAAGATTTTATGTAAGAATTTTTGTAAGATTCTAGATTGGTAAGTATGATGGAAATTGACATAGGAAATTGACATAGGAAATTGACACAAAAATTATAACAGAAAAAATATAAGTAATTATATAGGATTCAACATAGATTTTTATCCAGTAACACGAATGCAAATTCCTATATCAATTCTCATAAAAAATCCTGTGCCAAATTCATATGTGCTTTTTTATAGATTTCTACGTAGATTCTTACAATCATTCTAGGATTTTTTATAAATTTATAGTTAGTATTTTATGTAAGATCCTATGTAGGATCTTACATAGGAATTTTCAGTAGGGGTGTTCGATGAATTCTTTTAATTCGTAAAAACTTATTATTTTTTAACATTACCAAATTATCTGGTACCCTTTTAAGTCAACGTATATTCTTTATATTTTAATTTTAAGATATCATGACCGTCGGATTTTAATAATTGAATTTTAAAAGGTAATTGTGGTTTTGGAGGATCAATTTCTTTTAGTTCGTGCAACCGGCGACAAATCTGCGCTAAAGGACGATTGGGTGTACGTATAAGATTTGTTAATTTTCCGAGAAAATTCTCAAAAGGAAAAGCAGAAATTCGACTTAAACTACACCCCATTTTTATTACATCGTCAGCAGCATGCATCGCGTGATGCATATTAAGTACTTGGATTCGAAAATACAAAGATCTTAAGCTAAAAAAGAATTTTTGCAAATAAGATTTTGCATGATTTTGATAAGGTCCGATTAGTTTGTCACTATACAAGATTCTAGTTGCTGTATGCAAAAGTAAAAAATTTTTCAAGCGATTAGTACTCAATGAATCTGACATTATAATAGGACCGCAGTACAGCAAAAAGAATCGGAATTCGGTTGCCTTCCATTTAGACAAAGACTTTAAAGTTCGAATTTTTCTTTGAAATTCACACGGTACATATTTTCTTATTAAAAGAAGTCTCTTTGATACTACCTTTTTCCATCGTTGACCGAGTTTAGCCTAAGTTGTTAAAACAAACCAATTGAGAAGTAAACGCTTCATTACTCCTTCGAAAAAGAGATGCATAGAATCGAGAACGAAATCAGTGATCATATTCAAAGGAGGTCTTATACGCAAAAAAGGAGAAGTAGTAATCGGGAACAAAAATGGCAATTTCTGCACGGGTTCTAATACTATATGTACCTGTCAAATATTATTCTATAAAGGAGTACTACACTGACTGCATAAATAATTTTTCCATTTTTCTCCGTGTTTCAAGCGAATACGATCAAATTTGGAATAAAATCGTTTCTGTTTTCATTTTCTTCTACTACTCTGCAACAAAAAGACACTCATGGCTCTAAGGGCGCATGCGATTAATTTGGGCTAGGGCTTATTCGAAAGGCCTTATTTCTGATGAAAACAAACTTTCTATCACGTCAGGATTTTGCTCAACGATTTTTCAAGAACAGCCAAAAACGCTGTTTTTAGGGGTTGCAACCCGTATTTTCTCAAAAACTTGACGTAATGGAAATTTTTTTAGCCTAGATTCGTGTTCAGCACGAAAAATCCTTTTTATAAAATAGTGTTATTCTACATTATAATCAAACAAGAAATCTTTTATTCATTAATTTAAAAAATCGTGGTGTCCGACTATCGTCGTCGAAAAGGAGATCCAAAGCAACATAAAATATTGCAAGATGTTGATGGTTAATATTGCCGTTTTCCATGCTTTTCTTCGTTAAATATAAACAATATATTTTTTCTACTTGTCATATAATTCTCTTGGTTATAATATGAACCGTAGATATCCATTTTACCGACATGTGTTATCGTTTATTAGTTATGCATCGGTAAATGATTATCTACATTGTTGCTTTCGTCTTCTTTCACATATAAATAATACGTAATAATAATTTAGCCTTTAAAATCCAAAGTGTTTATCGTATTGGATAGTGGCTTTTTTGTCTCTGACATCTGGGAGAGACATACTCATTACACATTTTAATTGTACGTATAACCATGAACAGAAAAGTAATTTATAAAGTTTTTTGAAGTATAACTGACGTTTAGCAATTTGAAATTGTGTTATTTCTTTTGTAGTTACAGAAATTATGAAATTCACGGTAAAGGAAATAAGTAATTGTATCCAATCATTATTTCCGGACGAGGACAGGATTCCTCTTCTCGAAAGATTGAAGCATGAATCCTATAAAAAAAAGGAATGCGTATGGTACAACATCTGTAGTAACATAATGGTCACATATGCGACACGTAGCAGAGGCTTTACTGAAAATAGACAACAAAAAATTATTTGCTAATTCGAAAGAAAGGAGTAGGAAATGTCAAGATAGATCGAAATTAGAAGTACGTAAGCAAGATCGACCCAGAGCTTGTAAAGAAACCAAGAATGGTAAAGAAGAAAAAAATAAAAAAACAAGATCAAGAAGAATATTAAAACAAATGAATAAGAGAAAAAATTTTGAAAAAATCGTTGTTGAAAACTAATTTTAAGAATAATAAAAAACAAGTTGTTCATTTCATGACCATTTAGCTTCCTCAATATATATTATTAAATATAATTTTAAAAGTTAAATAATTATAATAGTTTATTAAACATAATTAATAAACCGGCTAAAGTACCCTGAATAAATATTAATTATTCAATTTTTTATTATAGAATAATTATTTTAAAGTGTTATGATAAAATGTCAAAAAATACAAAATTTTAATTTTTTGTGAAAAATTAAAATATTTATTAATTCTATAAATTTTGATAAAATATATACTTTATATACATGAATCAATTCGTTTTTATGTCAGGAATGCAATTTCGACAAGAATTATTGAAAATTTTAATATAGAAAAAAGTTATTTCAAAAAACCAACAAAAAAAAATTTATATATTTTTGAAAATCCTTCTGTCTGATTTTTAGTATTCATGACCGTAATACACCTACAAAATCTTATCAAAATCCATCAAGATGTGCAAAAGAAAATTTGTCCACAAGAATCGGTGACATACACACACATACATACACACACATACATCCGGACATTTGTTCCTCTCGACGAATTATATATACTACACTTGAAAATTTGTAAAAATAATTGATTTTAAAAAATTCGGAAATCGACATCACTATAAGGCTTCCTTTATGAGGAAGCAATATTGTAATACACATATTAATACAAATTTTATTTTTCTTATGGAGTCTAATTCATTTTATATCTTTTTTCGAGACTTGCTTGCGTTAAATTCATGAAAATATTTTGTCGTTCTCAAATATACTCTCCTCTACAAATTATTCTTTCCGAAATCAAACGTTTCGCTCAATATAAATAGGTCAAACATTAACTGACCAGTGTACCTACAGAATCTGGAAATCATGGAAATGGTATGGAATTTTAAAAAGGCTTCGGGAAATCATGGAAAAGGCCTGGAATTATTAAAAATTTCAAAATTTTCCTGTTTCCATTTTTTCTTTTCAATAATTTTATGTAAGCTGTAACTTTTCATTGCAGCCTTTGAATTCTTATAGTTATAATTTTTTTAATGAAACCATATTAAATTCAACAATTTTTTATGATATCTAAATAATTTATTTATTTATAAACTTAATTACACTTATATTAGAAATTTAACAAGGATCGAAGTAGGTCTGTAAATCCTGAAAAAGTCCGTAACTTTGCTTCAAGTCTGTAAAAGTCCGGTTTTTTGAAAAAAGGTCCATAAAGACCGTAATTTCATTCTAAAATGAATAAAAAGTCGTAAATTGTACGATATAATATTCAAAATTTTAGGGAAATTACAAATGATTGCAGAAATTCAATTATTTTTAAAATCATAAAATTCTTTGCAAAAATTCAATTATGTTCAAAACTTTTTTTAAATTCTCGTCAAAATTTCAATTATCTATAAAAATATTAAAATTCTTCTCCGACATTGTATTATTTTCAAAACATAATAAAAATTTCACCAGAATTTAATTAATAACAATTTTTTTAAATAAATTTCTTCGCAATCATTCAACTACACTGACACCTCCGAACTTTAGACTTCCGAACATTAGACAGTGTTGACAACAGGGAGTAAGACTAAGGAGACTGCACTAATGCTATGGAAGTGAAACCATTCGTCGCATTGAAACTATACGTAAGTAGGAAAATTATGGTTTTCGGGCATTCGAACATGTATATTATTTGTCTCTGTCTTTCTCACTAACCCAGACGACTGAGAAAATCATAACAATCTACAGGTTGAGAAGGTTATGTTTAATGTTAGTGATTGTTGTGCGTTTCAGGAATATTATTAATAATAACTATTAATAAATTGAAAAAAATAAATTTAATAAATATATATGTGTATACAAAAATAAATATTAAAGAGTGTATATTTTTCAGTGGAGTAATATATTAATAATATAATTAAATATTTATATATGTTCAGAATAAATTTTTTTGGTATATAACTACAAAGTGTTTTATTCTATGTAGAAACAATTAAAAAATTAGTAAATAAATAATATTTACAAATTTGTAATTTACTTTAATTATATACTTTATAAATAAAGAAACACAACCATAATCTTTTGATATGTTTTTGTTTTCTCACGTGCTTATATTTTACGATTTAAAAAGAGAGGGAAATATACGCATGTAATGCTCATGCGCGCAGGGTATAAGTTTTGTTATTCTGCGAGTTAGTTCCCCTATAGAAAAAGGTTTCATTTCTGAGAGACTTCACACAGTCAGTTCAATCTCCTTAGTCTTACTCCCTGGTTGACATTAAGTATGGGTGAGGCAAGGAGAGGGGTTGAGAGAATGTAATGGCGGATTTTAGGTTAGGATCAGTAGCGTAATTTAAAAATGTTCCTTTTTTCTGGTTTCATTTTTGGCGTGTAAAAATTAAAAAATTAATTGAAAATAAAAGTAAGTGACATTCGATATTGAAAAAAAGAGTGAAATATTAAGGAAAATAGATGATGGAGTTGATATAAAAACATTTTAAAGAAAAATAAAATTTATATCAAACACAATTTTGCTTTCATCTACTGTACGGCCCTAAATGTTCATACATTTTGGCGTCAAGGTGTCCACTTCGAACTTTAGACACCAGAACCAAGCAGTCTAAAGTTCGGAGGTTTCAGTGTATTTTTATAAATAGAGTAGAAGGGGGTAATGTAGTGCACTAGCTTTACCGACTAAACGAATGAATTGAATTACTTGCCGTTGGTATGGTAGGTTTATAGTATCAAAGTATAGTAATGTATATCATTTTGCCTTTATTGTGCTTCTTGTAAAAGAATTACAAGTTTTGCATCTCTTGCAGATGCAAAACTAACCTTTTATACGTACAACAACTCAATTTAAAAATTAAAATTCCAATTCAAATTTGAAGAATATTTTCAAACAATTTATAAGGTTTTTTTAAAATAGTTCGCAACTACTTAAAGTGCAATATAATAAATTAATTCAACAACAATTTTTACTTTTTCGACATTTCTTTAATTGGGCATTAAGTTTTAAATAAAAAATTACATGCAGAGCTATATTTTCGTAATGTTTTTTCTTCGTTTTAAACTGCAGTCAGTGCTAAATGATAATAAAATTGGTAAAATTGTCATAGTTTCCACTTTCTATTAATATATAATAGGGGAGACTGGGGCGAAAAGTTAAATTTTGCATAAATGATTTTTTTTGCAATATAATCCGCTTAGACGCAAATATTTGTATATCAATATTGTAGGGCAACTTGTACTCTACAACTTTCAATAAAAAAGTTCCTGATATTTTGGCATAAAATACATGTTTTGTCCTTTTTTGAAAATTTTGTTTTTTTAACTTTTCGCCCCATGCTGGGGCGAAAGGTTGAATTCTATTTTTAGCCTAATAAAACTATTTTCTGATAGGTGATAAGTATTAGATAAGTTAAAGTATACGTAAACAAGTAATTTAGTAAATAAAAGATCTTTGTTTATTTAAAAAAAGCTTTAGAATAGTTGTAAAGTTAAAAAATTAAAATTTCAAAAAAAAATTTTTTTTTGTTTATTTCATGTAAACGGTCTTGTTTTTTGACAGAGTACTTGTCCAATGTTAAATAAATAATTTTTAAACAAACCAACCCAAAAAAACGAAAAATAAAAAAAATTAAATACATATAAAAATACATTTAACTTTTCGCCCCAGGGTGCGTTTTTGTCTTTCACAACAAATATAAAAAATCTCACTAAAGATATTTAGCAAATACCTTTAGGTATCTCTTCAGGGGACCCAAATAATGAAGTAAAAAAATCGCGGTGAGGATAAATGCAAAAAATATACTTAAAAGTTGATATTTTCTTTTTCGAAAAAATTTTCAAAAGTAGGTTGAAAAAAAACTTTCAATATAGACACCACAAAAATTAACAGAATTGCACACAACCCCGGAAATTTATTTAGGGTGATAATACCCTTCTATAATTAAAATTACAATGCTCCAATTATTCCCGTTTGAAAGATAATGAATTTTAATGGTTTTGGCAGTTTAACTTTTCGCCCCAGTCTCCCCTAATATATATTAATTATTATTTTCAATTCTATTTTATATGAGTTCCCTCTCTTAATAGAACCCATTTTCTGTAATTCAAGGATTTTTACAACTTTAATTTGTATTAAATTTCTTACATAATTTAACCCACAAATCTGATCAAGAAATACCAAGAATTTTCTATATATAAACAATTGAATGTTCAATAATCTTGGGTATACAAGATTCTTGTATACTCAGATGCATTAATGCTGTCCTTCCGGTTTAAAGGAATTTTGAAAAGTCGTGTCATTTCTATCAAATATTCTTAGTTCGTGACATACGAATGTTCTCATATGGCATGAACTGAAAACATTTTGATAGAAATCATACGACTTTGGAAAATACAGTCAAACCGGAAGGACACCATTAATGCATCTGAGTGTACGTTAAGCAATTTGAAGCGAGTTTAAGATAATATTGTCTTGATGTGCATCACTAAATACAAAGGACCACTAGACTGATTTTCTCAAAAAGAGAAACAGATTTATAAATAATAAGTATATTGTTAATTTTGAGCTTAATTCAACAATTTAAAAATTATTTAACGATTATTTAAGAAAATTTTTGTCTATGTAAAATCTATTCTCCACGCTGGCTTTTAATTCCTATTTTAAATATTTATCCGGTTACGAATATGCAAATAATCAGTGTTTAGAATCCACTCAATTTTATCGCATTTATCCTGAATCCACAAAGACAAATATGACTACTCCCTAACAACTAGTGTCTCTTGTTGCTGATTTAAAAAATATGATGCAACAAATGTCTTTCAAAATGACATTTATTGAAAATAATCGAAGGAAATGCAACAATGGTCTTGTGATGATTAATGAGGAAAATGTAAAACGTTATGAAGAAAGTAAAACTAGCTCGAAAAAATTACGCGTTATTGACAGAAGATGATGAAACAGAATACGACACATGGGTAAAGAATTTTAAGGAGAAAGGGACAGTCCGGCGGGAAGCAGAAGAAAGTCAGTTAGCAAAACGTGCCATGCGACAGATCCCTCGGTACCGCCAAACACCCTCAATAGCACTCTACTATCTGCTAAGGATATCGTAGGCACTATAGAGGTTCTTAATGGTAAAGACGATGTAGGAGTGCGAGATTTTATTCTTCTCGTTAAAAGAGCGAAACAAAGGTGTACTCAATCCGAACTTTTATTGGACCTTATAATAACAGAAAAAAATCATCGGAGATGCTAAGCACGCAATTTGGTATATTCCCATCAACTCATATGACGATTTATATACTGCTTTAGAAGAGAACATGAATCTCGGTTTATCAGTGGAACTCTGCCGCGCAAAATTAGACCATTGTCGACAAGATAGTGACAGCGTACAGAATAATGTACGATTTCGGTAAGCTTGAAACGAATTAAATTATGCCATACAAGCCGAACATTTGAACCCTACAACCCGAAGTTTGCTTTACAGTTAGAGGAAACATCTGCCATTAAAAAATATATAATGAACCTGCGAGACGATATCATATTCCTAATGTGGACGTTTCAACCTAATATTATTATCAATAAAGCTCATCAACAAGCTTTAGAAAATGAAACTAGGTTACGAGAAAAAGCTCGATTGAGAACAAATGTTGCGCCAAGGATAACATCGAAAATATCACACCCCACAACTTTCAATCATGCCGCAAACATTAGATCCGGTTTTTCAAATACCAGTCATTCCAATAATAACAGACCCGCTTTTTCAAATATGGGAAATTTAAGTAATCCTCATCGTCCTAATAACGTATCTTGTGATTTTTGCAAAAAATCAGGTCACACGGAAACCCAATGTTATCTAAAGGAAACAAAATTTTCAGTCAAATCCCCAAATGAAACGCCCACCAAATCGAATTCAATATACGGAATAAACCAATTCAGCGGAAGAGAAAATTGTGGACACGCTGGAACTGACCAAAACAGTGGAACAACCATTGACAGAATTACTCGAATCTCCGGACGATTACAGTCAGTATTCGTACGACCAACAGGATTCGAATAATCCCTCCGATTACTTGTAAACTCCGGATCATCACTAAATCTTATAAAAAAATCGTTAGTACATTCATTTGTATCAAGAGAATTATGCAAAAAAGAATTTCAGATGGGAAATTGGAGACCAACATCCGAAGAAAAGATTTCAATAAAATATTTAGATAAAATTCACACGTTTTATATTATCGACGATAATACCAACCTTTTCAATTTAATACCGACACTAATAAAATACACCCTATAACACACATTGAATTGACAGAACGTTTAAACCTTCAAAGCAAAAACACTCAGTTGGATTATATTGAGACAGAGTTTAAAGATATTATCCAAAAAATAGTACATTCTTATCATGACATCTTCAGACTACCCGGAGACCTTCTTCCAGGAACACACCTTGCCTCTCACAAAATAATCCTAAAAGAAGATAAAATCATTAATAACACTGGTACACAAAAAAAATTGATACTCTGAGCTTTTGATCAGACTATAACTACTTTATGTTTTTGGGGTCGCTGAAACCGAATCTGAAGTTCATTTAACCCCATCACGTCAGGGTTTTGAGATAACCTCAAAAAACTCAAAATCTGACACAAAAATTTTTTAATTATCAAAAATTTTTATTTTTAAGTCTCACTATCACTACTGTATGTTTATGGGATCGCTGAAACCGTATCTGAAGTTCATTTAACCCCATCACGTTATGGTTTGGAAATAACCCCCGAAAAATCTTAAAATTTGACCCTAAAATTATTTTAACCAGAACTATATTTATTTTCATGTCTTATTATCACTACTCTATGTTTTTGGGGTTGCTGAAACTGAATCTGAAGTTTATGTAACCCTATTACGTCAAGGTTTTGAGATGACTTAAAAAAAAAACTTAAAATATGACACAAACAAAATTTTTATCAAGAACTTTTTAAAACAAATTTTGAGTTTTTTGAGGTTATCTCAAAACCCTGACTTGATGGGGTTAAATGAACTTCAGATTCGGGTTTAGCAATCCCAAAAACAAAAATTAGTGATAGTAGAAAATGAAAATTTTCTTTTTTGTGTCAAATTTTGAGTTTTTTGAGTCGACAGGTCTCAAAACCCTGTCGTGATGGAGTTAAATAAACTTTAGGTTCGGGTTTAGCAACCCTAAAAACATAAAGTAGTGATAGTAAAACATGAAAATAAATATAGTTCTGGTTTAAAAAATTTTTGTGTTAGATTTTGAGTTTTTTGAGGTTATCTCAAAACCCTGACGTGATGGGGTTAAATGAATTTCAGATTCGGTTTCAGCGACCCCAAAAACATAAAGTAGTCATAGTCTGATCAAAAGCTCAGAGCATCAATTTTTTTTGTGTGCCAGTGTAATCGATCCTACAAACCTCCAGAGTGTCACAAACAAGAACTGACCAGTCAAATTCAAGATTTCCTAAAACAATTCATTATAAGGCATTCAGATTCTCCTTATAACGCCCCAGTATGGATAGTCCCCAAAAAATCAGACGCCTGCGGGTAAAAGAAATGGAGCGTCGTCATTGACTTTAGAAAAATTGACGAAATTACGGATCAAGACTCGTATCCGTTTCCGGTTATAGAGGACATTCTCGATACCCTCGGAAAAGCAAAATTCTTTTCTGCTTTTGACCTCAGCGCTGAATTTCACCAAATTCCTATGGAAGAAAATTCGAAAAAGTTCACATCTTTTTCAACTCCCGAAGGACACTTCGAATTCGAAAGGATGCCTTTTGGTCTAAAGAATGCACCCGCGCCTGTAAACATAAGCTTCACATTTTGATGATGAACACAAACGCATACACAATGCGTGCCACTTGATCCAGCCAAAACGCATTCCTTGGGTCTCATGTCGGCGAATTTTAAAAGCCACTTTTTTCATCGGGATATGAATTCTTGAAAGCTTGGTACAATTCTTTGAGATTGTGTCAGGTGCAATAGGATTTACTTCAGTAGGATTCTCATTATCAGGCGCATTTAATTCTCTATTTTCAGATAAAAACGCAAAGGAAGGGGTTTCCTCCTTTCGATAAAGTCTTACGGCAAGCATCACAAATGAAAAGATTTTTTGAAAGCGGATAATTGTCATAAATGCTTTTAGGAACCTGTCTAACATTATTGACACATTTTGTGTGATTTGGTTTAAAAAATGGATTAAAACAACTTTTAAATGGCATTTTTGTAAAACACAAAAAGAAAGAATACAAAAATAAAAGAAAAACTGAAACGCACAACACAAAAATTTAAAGGTAATTAATTAAGGTAATAATAAATTTAACTCTCTCGATAATTAGGAACAAATTAACAGTTTTTCATCAACTTATTTAAAGGAATAAAACAAATAATGTATTACATATATACATAAATAAGTAATAAAATTATGATAATAGTTCTAAAATAGAAACAAGAAAAAGTAATAACACTAAATGTAAAAATAACAAATATGACTTTTTTTTAATCGAACTATTTTAGGTGGCTATCGAAAGAGCAGGGTTACACTAAATGATGTATTATAGTTTAAGCTTTTTTTTTGTCAAATCATTACGAGTTATGATGACAGATGCGAATAGATGCGTTTTTGTTTACGCGACCGTGCAAACAACAGAATGCGTACACTCATGTCAAAAAGGAAAGTGTTCAGATTTACGTTTTATTTTTTTTCTCAAAAACTTCTAGCTGTCCCACGATGAAACTTGCAGGACAAGTTTAGTACATTTGTGGCTACATATTGTAAAAAGACGAAAAAAATTGAAGGGTGCATAGTTTTTCTATGGCATTTAAAAAATTTAAATTAAATGTTTAAACAATTAGTTTAAATATTTTTTTCAATTTTAAATTTTTAAATAAAAATATACTTTAATACGAACAAATTAAGAGGTCGGAAACTAAAATCCGTTAAAAAGAACCAAAGATATAGAATTGTTTTTTAAAAAAGTACCAAAAAATTGAAAATCCAATATGTCCGTCAATTTTTGAAATTTTTCGAAACTGCTTGGGGATTTTGTTTATTACCACCAGAGGATATAGTGTACCCAATTTCAGCTGAATTCCAAAACCTAGTAAAAATTGTTGTGTTGAACTGACGTGGAATACACCAATACAAAGAAGAAGAAGTATTCTTAATTATTATGAACAACAAGTAATATTTATTATTAAAATTAATTCGTAAATATGCATAATATGTTATTTTTTAATAGTTGAATGAATCGGCGTAGTATCCGGCATGCCTCATACTTAGAGTACCCTATTCTGCCCCATACTGCATATTAAAACAAAATGTAATGTTTTTAAGTAATTGTAAACAATTTAACAATCTATTCTTTTGGAAATTATTTTATAATAAGTGCCGAAAAAGATGCTATACTTGCCAAATTAAATACATTGTACCAAAAAGTTTTATTAGCCCTTTAATTTTGATAAATATTTCTTATTTTTTGTGCTTAAAACTTTAAAGTTGTATAAAACTTACAAACAACATTTTTTTTATAGTCCCTTTATATTTATTAAAACTTTTTAATTGATATGAATTATATATATATATATATATATATATATATATATATATATATATATATATATATATATATATATAATAATAATAATTATTATGTTATTTTTAATAATTTCAAATTTTTTTGTCCTAATTTAAATATGAGACTTGATTGATTACACCTATGTAAGTTTCAAAGTTTTGCTTCAATTTTTAAAAATTATGCAAAATTCAAATGGCATATTTGTTAATTTTCTGACATTTGTATTTTCAAAAGAATCGTGATTTAAGGGGATGTCAAAGTCGATGTGATTTTCCCATTGAAGCTCAATGTAAAAATCCAATCGACTTTGACATCCCTTTAAAGATTGGTATGTCTTTGGGCCATGTGTGGACAGCCGTACCGATATTTTCCGACGATAGTGTATATTATTATTATTTATTTACATTACATATAATCTAAAAGGAGACATAAATACCATTAAATAGAGCAAAATAATTCCAAAACAATCATTTATTCACAAATATACACGAAAATAATTGCAATTTCTATTATCCGAACGTTCGACTATCTGAATCACATACTGTCTGAATCAGTTCAAATAATTCAGGTTCCACTGCATTTAAAATCTTGAAATTTTAATAGTAGAGTCATCAATATTTTTAAAAAATCTGTAAATTATTTAATTTTATATCCTGGAAATCCGAGATTTTGCCGGGAATTTGAGAATAATAATTTGTTAGACACCCTGAAATCATCGACAAAGTGGCCCTTCTTCAATTTTTTGTCTAACAGCGAAATAAAGCACTTAAAGTACCAATAAATTAATAAAAAATTCATGATTCTACTTGTGAGACTCTATAGATTCCGAAAAGAATAAAAAAGATTCAATATTTTATTTCAAAATTAGTCAATTCCGATTGTCTCGAAATGTAAAACCGACAAAGTGTCCCTTTTCATGCGGACGCCCACAAATATTTGATTACAATTATTAACAGACACAATTATTTTAAAAGGTTACAAAAAATGTAATTCAATACTTTTTAAAAATTTTCATTTACAAGTATTCAAAGAAGTACATTATTTACCAAAAAAACAGAATTCCACCAAAAGAATTTAATTATTTTAGATATAAAGGTTAATTTGTTCTTTTGTAAGCCCATTTATACAAACAAATTAATATTTTAATAAAATTCTGAGAACAATTTTATTAGTTTCTAAAAGTTTTAATACAATTCAATAATTAAATGTTTAATTTCAATTATCAAGAAACACGATTATTTTAAAGACTTACAAGAAATTGTTCAGAAAAAATTCAATTACTTTAAAAGTTTTCAATTAACATTATTAAAGAAACTTCATTAATTAAAAAAAATTCTTTAAAAACATTGAATTAGGCTTTTCAAACATTTTAATAATGTTCTTCTCTTCTCTTCAATTATTTTCAAATTTTTCCATAAAATTCTTTGCATAAATTCAATGATTTTTTATACATTAGTTTTGAAATTGAAAATATTTTTAAAAAATTATTAAAAAAGTAGTTAATTTTGTCACTTTTTTACCATTGTTACAATTTTTAAAAATTTTACGAATACGAAACGCTAAAAATATTTAATACTTACGAATCCAGATTTTAATAGCTACATTTTACAAAGGTTCATTTATCATCAGTACATCACTTATCTGTTTATTATTCTTAAATCTATTTAAATTTGTATTTATTATTGGCATTTAGAAATATTAAGAAGAAAATAAAGTTGATCTATAATTTTTAAATCCTTAAACAAAATGTATAATTGAAGAAAACATTCCTGTGTTTTTTTACTTATAATTTGTTATTTATAATTCTGATTTCTGTTTTCGCATCAAACAATTATAAATTGAATAAGCTAATCGAAGAATCTAAAATAAATATTGAATTAATTTTTTAAAAATTTTTACGCATTTTAAATTAAAACAAAAAAAATTAATGTCCTCAGACAATTTTTGCGTTTTTTAACGTATTTTTACTACATTGTAAAAATATTTTAGAACAAATTTTGATACTAACGGAAGTAAAAGTATCTATTGATAAAGGAATAACTGGTCCAGCGGTAAATTTAATTGGATCATTTGATCGTTTTATTATGTAAACCAAACTTTTTCTTGATTTACTCGTCAGTAAAGTCCAATCAGTACTGAAGACTGCATATCCAATTTCTTTGCTCTAAAAAAATGGCATCACTTTAATTGTTCTCGTCACTTCTACAAAAGCGTTTTTTAAATTAATACCTTTTCCATAACTAAATTTCCATGCCAGCAAAAAACGTACATTTCGGACATAATAATAATTAACGACAGCATCATTGACCAAAATTTAACCGAAGTTACACTGAATGTTACCAGTAAATAAGTACCCGAACAAACCTCCAATGTTGTCACAAATAATTGAGAAAAGAACACCATTCCAAAAAGATCATTTAATTTATTTCGAAAACTGAAAAAATTTTCGTTTCCCTCTAGTGTAGTATTTAGAATTTTTTAATTTTCGAACAAAAAATAGCTAACTTACTAATAAATAAAATTATGATGCTGTATCCAATTGATAAGAAAGATTTTCTCTCTTTTATAATAATTTGATACATTCGTTTTGTATAATTTTTTTGCGTTGTCTTCCATTCTGTGTAATTCAGAAAACATGTTCATTCTATGTATTAGTATTTCAATTTGTGCATATAATTGCAGTAACATTGTAATTATAAATGAATCAGTTGCTGCTATAACATTAGTGACAATCATTGCACCCATGCTTTGAAAAGTAAACGTCAACCAAAATATTGTTCTACTTTCAAGACTGTACGGTATCCATCCACTGTATGGCAGTGTAGTGAAATCTCCTCTTAATAATGGAATCGTTGTTTTTGCTATCACTGTTAACACGACTACAGCGGCAAACATAATTGTTCCTGTTCTAAAGAGTATCCATTAAGTATAATTAAGTATATAATATGTAAATTAATTTTTTCGATTTTCGGTAGACGTATAAAAGGTAAAAGAAAAACACTTTAACATTTTTTTATAAAATAGACGATGCTATGGTAATCTAATATTCAATAGTAATGCATTTAGTATCAGTGGCAAGCTTTATATCAGAAGTAAATTTAATAACTACTGTACGTATGCTATACTTTGTGTGAAAGCCAGATAAATAGAATTAAGATAATAATTTTTAATGAATTTGATTTATTTTTACATTAGTTATCTTTTAAATTCTTTAAAGTGACCTCCACGTGGAATAAAAGAAATTTGATACTTGACTGGATAAGTTGTGGAATGATTTTTCCATAAAAAAGTACTGCTATTTTGGAGGAAGACATGAGTTCAGTTGACTTTAAACGAGCTAACTAGAGACGGACACAAAGGGTATCACTTTAAGTTCCCTAATTCAGTAATAAAACTGCATGGGTTGGGAGCATCGAAGGTGAATACAGTTGAATGATGAAATTAATTAACTAAGATTAAACTTTCCATACATTACCTTCCAATTGTGTCGAATCTATTTTGAATTAATACTTCATCATGATCTTGAGGTACAAATTGTTCATTATGTAGAATATTCGTAATTTGAATAATTTCATCTCGATAATTAAATGCAATCACCATTTTCAAACAACCGACAAATAATGCCAGTAAGTAAAATAAATTATCATTAAATTCCTCCATATCCGTATGCTCGATAAAGATATAAAGTAAATTGGACAATGTAAATAAAATAGTTACTGTAAAAACAAAAATATTAAACACATTTGAAAGTACCACAATCGCTTTACATGATGACTCCATTGGCCAAACTCCTGTGATTTTGTAAAGGACAAAAGAAATTTCTGCTTTGTACATTGTGTCAATTGCTCATAAATATAAAAAATCATCAATGTCTTTTATTTTTCAAGAAAACGTTTCTTACAAGTTAAAAAAATATTTCATATAAACTATTCTGATACAAGATAGAATACAGAATGGAACATAGGTTTGGGTATTTAACAGTGAACTTTGTTTCTCTTTTTTCTATGATAGTCGTATTTTTTCCAACCCCTTTTTTTGACGTGAGTGTCGTTAATAATTCTTCAAGGCAATAGAAAACGGTTTCTTGGTTTTTTTAATCGATAAGTTAACTGAGGAGTAAAATAACGTTTAGACGACTGTAGTGGAATATTTGATGCAAACTGAATAATTCCTTAAGGCAAATAGCATGATAAGAATTATAGGACAATTTTTTTTGCAAAGGAAAGACAATTTCTAGCTATTCCTGTTGTGACACTAAACGAACAAAGTTGTATAGAATTTGTAGAGGATTTTTTATGTTTTATTTAGGTTTTAACCCACATCGATCATGATAGGGTAACGATTATATTAAGATGTTGAGCGATGTTTTCTTAATTAGCATACACGATATTTTAGTTTACCAAACTGAAATAATAGAGTAAGTAAGAGGACAATGTGTATAATAAATTTATCTTATCTATGCTTCTTTAAAAATTGTTTAATAAATTTCAATCTTTCTAGTACATACTTCTTTTAATACTTCGTAATAATTTTTTGAATTTTCATTTATCGATATTAGGTTTTTAATTATAATTTTTTATTCTACTGGGTTGTCTGAATCTTTAAATGCAAAATAATTTGAAACAGAATTCCGACTTGTATGTTATTTACATAAACTTGTCCAAATAGAACGTAACCTTACCGTGTAATGTTACTAAGTTTGCAACGCAAGGTTACCATAAGGTTAAAATGTCCCACATGTATTAAGGTTACTCTGTATAGTTGCCGTAAGCTTGCTACAATGTAATTCGGTAAGATTGTCATAAGATTATTGCAAGCTTGCCATTAGGTTACTATAAGCGGTTGCCGTAAGGTTACAAAACAATTGCTGTAAATTTTAAAAACGAAAACTTCCCAGCTAGTGTAACCTTTTGGCAATCTTACCGAGTAACATTGTAGCAAGCTTACAGAGTAACATTACCACAGGTAAGATATTATAACCTTATAGTAACCTTGCGTTGAAATCTTAGTAACATTACATAATTAAACTTACCATAAAGTTAAGTGCTATTTGGGTGATTTATTGTATTTCCATATCCAGAAACTTCAGCAATATATTTTCTCCTCCAAAAAATCGAAAATTTTTGAAATATCAAAAATCAATAATTAATTTCGTAGCACATTTCAGAACTGGGACATTAAAAAATTCTTGTAATAAAAATATCAGGTTTCTGTTTTTTGTAATTCTGTTTCTTGTTGACGCATCAAATAATTGTAAATTGAGTAAGCTAATCGAAGAATCTAAACAAAATAATATAATTGTAAGTTTTTTTTAGCATAATTTGAGAACACAGAAAAAAACCCGACTCATTTTTGTTGCAACTCATTTGGAAGTCGGTCTCGAAATGAGTAATCGACAACTTCAAGTGACTCGAAATGAGTAATCGGCAACTTCAAGTGACTCAAAATGAGTAAAATAAGAATATTCTAGTTACTTTCTTTTGTGTTTAGCATGTTTCGTGTTCCATGGTTGCCCATCCCTGTCTGTCAATTGACAAATGTCTAACCTAAAAAATTTTTTCCATTTCTCATAAAAACAATAAATCGACTGCAAGTATTAATGTTTTGACAAGTGCAACGTGTTTATTAGTTATAAACAATTATTTTAATTCATATTTTTATAAATTATTCTTAGCTTTTCCAATGTGATTGTAATTTTATCGCAAAGAAAAAATGATACCCCTTAAGGTCATGTTATTCAGTGGGAAGTTTTTCCATAGTAAAGTAAATGGGGCACGTGACCACTGAATAACATAACCTTAAGACTCATTTTGAGTCTTTTCCCTAGAAACTCAGAATGAGTCGAAGGGGTATCATTTTTGTTGCAGTTCAAAATGAGTCTCATATGCGACTCATTTTGAGTCCGGTTTTTTCTGTGAAGAATCAGCATTGAAGCATCTTTTAACCACCAAAAAAATAAGAGATTAGTATACAAACCGAGGTAAATGTATCAATGGAAAGCGGAATAATTGGTCC
This sequence comes from Leptopilina myrica (nomen nudum), assembly GCA_032872475.1. Taxonomy (NCBI): domain Eukaryota; kingdom Metazoa; phylum Arthropoda; class Insecta; order Hymenoptera; family Figitidae; genus Leptopilina; species Leptopilina myrica (nomen nudum). The sequence goes on along the minus strand of CM065462.1, from coordinate 10,580,951 downwards.
AGCAGTAAATTTAATTGGTACGTTAGATCGTTTAATTATGTAGACCAAACTTTTTCTTGATTTACTTGACAGAAAAGTCCAATCAGTACTGAAGACTGCATACCCAATTTCTTTACTCTACAAAAGTAGTATTACTTTAATTTTTTGTGTACTTCCCCTAGAAGAGATTTTTAACAAAAGTGAATACCTTTTCCATTACTAAATTCCCATGCCAGCAAAAAAGATAAATTTCAGTCATTATGAAGGACAATGATAGTATCATTGACCAAAATTTTACTGACGTAACACTGAATGTTGCCAGTAAATAAGTACCCGAACAAACCTCCAATGTTGTCACAAATAATTGACAAAAGAACACAATTCCAAAGAGATCGTTTAATTTATTTCGAAAACTGAAATAAATTATTTAATGCAGAATATAGAATTATCAAACTTTTTGAAAGTACTTTTCGAAGTACAGAAAAGAAATACACTTACGAATAAAGAGAATTATGATGCTGTATCCAATCGACAAGAAATAAATGTTGCCGTTCGGAATAAACTTTAATTTGCGTCTTGTACAATTTAGGAAACATGTTCATTCTGTGTATTAGTATTTCAATTTGTGAGCATAATTGTAAAAGCATTGCAACTATAAAACCATCACTTGCGACTATAACATTACTAACAATTATTGCTCCCAAACTTTGAAAGACAAACGTCATCCAAAATGTTAATCTACTATCAATATTGTACGGTATCCATCCACCATATGGAAGTGATTTTAAATCCCCTCGTAATAATGGAATTGTTGTTTTTGCCGTCACTGAAATCACCACTAAACCAGCAAAAATAATAGTTCCAGTTCTAGATTAAATATGTTTATTAAGAAAATTAAATATTTTTAATTCAATAATTTTTAAATATTAGTTAAAAGAAAGATTCTCATATCGAATTTCTACCTTCCAATTGTATCAAATCCATTTTGTATACAAACTTCCTCATTATCACGTGGTACAAATTGTTCATTAAGTAAAATTTCTGTTATTTGAATAATTTCATTTTGATTTTTAAAGATAATCAGCATTTTTAGACAACCGACAAATAATGCAAGAAAGTAAAATAAATTATCTGTGAATTCTTCCATGTCTGTGTTTTCGATGAATATGTAGAGTAAATTTGATACTGTAAATAGAATCGTAATGGAAATTACAATAACGCTCAATGCATTGTAAGCTATGGAAAAGCATTTCGTTGTTGCTAACGGTGGCCAAATTCCTGCAATTTTGAAAAGAGCAAGAGAAATTTCTGCTCTGTACATTATGTCCGTTAGTTCATATTATTTTCCTCTCCACTCTCGAATTAAGTACTTTGATAAAAAAAAATGTTGTATGACTGTGTATAACCTTGTTACTTTTTTGATTTAAGAAAGTCGTACTTTTTTCCCTCTGAACAAGAATATTGTTAATAATTTCTTTAGGAAAAAGAGGAGTATAGGTATCTATTACAGTTTTTTCAATCGATATGTACTAAGTGAGGGATGAAGTAACGGTTAAACGATTGAGGCGGAATATTTGATGTAAATTGTCAATAATTTCAGAAGGCAATTTGCATATGATAAGTATTATGGGACAATATTTTCTTTTTTTATTTCTGAACAGGGACTGTATTTCTAATGGTTTCTACAAAATATTGTGTCATTGAAAGTACATAGTTGTACAGGTTCAGAAATATTTTTTATTATTACAATGAGACAAATACAATTTTGAGTAATAATAACTTTAAGAAAATAAAATTTGATCCAAGGAATAATATAAATAAAAGTATAAATTCTATTCACACACATATTTGACAAAGAAATTGTTGAGGAAAAAAAGGTAATAAGGTAAATATACATATTTCCGTGCTAGAACATAATTTCATGATATCATTTAATATTAATTAATATAAAAAATTAATAAAATATTTTAATAAAATAAAACCCATAATATTAATCTACTAAATAGCAAAATTTATTCTACAATTTTCCACTTGCTAAAATATTTTATCAATTCCTTATTTTAATTAATAAAAAAATAGCACGGAATTAGGTTCTATCACGGAAATATGTACATTTACCTTAGAAGTTTTAAATTTATTATTGGTCATGATAAACAGGGGAAAAGAATGGTTTGCCTGTTATACACTTTTTATTTAACGAGAAACATTGGCTGAGCGTGAAGAACGACAGTAAATTGATGCTATGCAGAGCTGACATCATTAGTATGAATCTCAATAACACAAAAAGGCAAATCTTTAAATTTTTAAACTCATTTGAACCTCTATCGACTATAACTTCTAATGTTTCGAAAGACAATTGTAAATTGAGTACGCCAATCGCAGAATCTGAAAGAAATATTAATAATATATTTACAAATAATAACAGTAACAAAAATAATCTAAATCATCCAATAATACAAACCGATCCAAAAGTATCTATCGATATAGGAACTAATGATCCAGCAGTAAATTTAATTGGACTGATTGATCGATGAATTATTTGTACTAAACTCGATTTGGTCTCCTTCGTTAGACAAATCCAGTCGGTTGTGAAAATTGCCATACCAATAGATCTACTCTGGAAAATTATTTTATTTCATGAATTTTTAATTAAGCTTTGAACCAGGGCAGCGGAACTAAATTATTTAGACTATGGAGTTTTCATATGATCATAAACTGATGACCGGGGTGAATAACTAAAGGGTTAGAAACTTTTTTGACCACAAAAAAGAGTGATTTTTATAATGATTTGTAAACTTTTCATTAAAACCTTATTAAAACAATGTACATTGCATTTGATAGAACATGGTTTTATGAAGTTTTAGAAACTTTCAAATTAAAAAAATATTAAGGACGCTGTACGGTGGCAGATATTTAAAGTAGGGGAAACCGGAGCGTAATGGATCACTTGAATTTATTAAAATGTTGTAAATCAGAGTAATTTCCGTTTTTGATCAAAATAATGTACTTTGCATACTGTAAGTTTGTACCAAGTTTCATTGTTATTAATTTATTATTGTTAAAATTAAACAAGGAATCCTATAAGGATCCCATGTTAATTCTTATAGGAATCTTTATAGAAACTTATGTAAGTTTCTATGTAGGAAACTTCCTATAGGATTCTTTATGGATTCCTTTAGGAAACTTTGTTTCTTTCTATAGAATTTCTATAGGTTTCTATATAAGATCATATGTAGTTTTCAATAAGGAAACTTATAAGAATTTATATAGTTTCCTATGTAGGATCCTATATAAGTAAAAAATAAATTTTTCTAAAACTTTATATAATTTATTGTAGAAAATTGATTTATAGCTTAGAATTATTTATAGATATCTTATGACTTCAGATAAAACTTTGAAAACAAATTTGGTGGGACGGAGATTCGAACCTGAGACCGACGAACGCACGAGATTTACTATGCAACTGCCTAACTTTTTTTTTATTTATTTGTAACAGTAAAGTAGAATTTTAAAGGTATAACGCAATAAATAATAAAAGAGCATCTATAACAGTGACAGTCAGTCTTTTGGTGTCGAACAGAAAAATATCATTTCGTCGACGAATATAGTTTTGGTGTTTATCATTATTTATGTTTATCCTTGTCTTTTTATACAATTGTGTTATTTTACGTAACTCGTTTTAAATTGAATTTAAATCAGAAAAATGAATAACGCAATACAATTACGCAATACAAAAAAACTGATTAGATCAATGGTGACAGCTTATATATAAAAAAAAGAAAATGAGAATACAATTGCAATAACGAAAATAATAGTGTTAGATTCATACATATCGTTTTATCTCTCTGTGCAATTCTTCCCAATTAATCCCGTTTCTTATGGTATGCTTTTTCTTTTTTATTTCCTGTACGATTCCTATGACATCGTCACTTAGTTGATCGACCACTCTCTTCCACGGATAAGAAGGGATGGTCATTTGACAAGTAGCATGTCGAGGAATCATCTTATCTCTCGTCTCTCTCATAAACTGGGACCGCTTTGATTTGAGGGAACATATTCTGTGAGTCATGGCATTTTATTTTTGATATTCTATTAAACCAGTAATTATTTACATTTTTATTGAAAACTGTTTTTAATTTATTTCTAATCATTTCGAGTGCTTTTTTGAATGTTGATAAAATAATTCCATTATGCATGAATTTTTTATATAGTTTATGTATTTCAGATAGTACTTTTGATTTTAATACTTGAAAGTATTTGATTTCTTTATTTGTATATCTGGTTATGGAATCATTACTTTTGTGTTTAGGTGTCATTTTGTGTAATTCGTTGATTATATTAGTGTTTATTATTTTTATAAAATTTTCTATTTCATCATTAACTTGTAAGTGTCTGCTTCTAGGTATTTTTATATTTATTTTTTCTAAATTTTTTTGAATTTGTTCCAATTAGTCTTATTATAATTATTGTTTATTTGCGGGGGGGGGGTGAATCAAAATATAAAAATTTATTTAAGTTTTCGATGTTGATTTTTAATAATATGGCTTTATGATCGCTATCATAAGGATGGACTTTGAATTTGTTATTACTTGAATTTATTACTTTCACTCTGGCATCGAGTAAAATCAGATCCAGGAAAGAGTTTCCCGCTGGGTATGACGCCACTTCCGGTCCCATAAGGATGGTTATAAATTTGATCCGGTTATCCCTATGCCATTCAGCAAGTACTGCCCCCCTTTCGTTTGAATTGTTGTCCCCCCAATTTACATGTTGTGCATTTAGGTCTCCAGCCAATAAGTAGTAAATGCTCTAGCATCTTATTTTAATTCCGTAAATATTTCCTGCAATTCACTAGTGAAGCTAGATCTCACATCTTCTGGTGAGTAAACACTTAATATAAAGAAATTTTTATTATTATTTAATTTTATTTTTATTATAGTCGACTCTAATTCTTTTGAATTATTTTGGCCTGATAAAGTTATGTTTTTAAAATTGGAGCCTCTCTATTGTGTCAAGGAGATTATTTCTGCGCATGTTAGATACCAGGGAGTTCACGTTGATGCTTATGATTAGATTAATAAACTTGATAATTTAGTTTATGTTTGAATTTGCAGAATTGATCTTATCCATAACTGTTCCCCTCGGTTAGTTTAGAATATAAAAACTCTATTTTATAAACATTATGCTGCACCGCGTCCCTCACCTGATCTAATTGTATTTTAAGAAAAGATTTTATTTGGCCCATGAAAGATGTTAAAATATTTTGTAGTCCATTATCTAATTTCTCACTATTCTGTGTCGGATTATTTTTCAATTTTATTTTAATTGTTTCATGATTTTGAATAAAGTTAGTTTCTGTATTTTGCGATGTTTGTATTTCAATATCATTTATACTGGAATTACATATTGTTCTAGACTATGGACTATGGTTTTCATCGCATTTGACAAACCGGTAGTGTCTGCTGCAGAATCTAGCAGTGTAAGTCTTCTTCTATCACTGAACCAAATATGAACCAGAAATATTTTATCCTCTCAAAATGAGACGGTAATACCAAACCGTTAAAAATCCAATTTTTCCGAATGGTTCAACAACTTTTTTAAAATAATTATTTATCAAAATTTTGCAAAATTCCGAGAGGACCGCTAGTCCCAGGGCTTTCATCTATATTTACCAAAAATCCCCGACTCAAAATATTCTTTTCTTTTTAAACGAGACGTCGATCACGAATCCACTATTATTTTCTGGATGCCCTTAATTCCGGTGTATTCACTGGGAGGAGGATTTTCTGTTCTGTGACATTTAAGAGGGAAAAGAAAAACGTCACGAGCACGAACTCCGTTGTCAAAATATAGTGTTTTATTACACCACTACACTATGAAAGCACTAATAGCATTAGATATATTCTGCGCATAATTTAGCGTAGTTAGTTAGGTAGTTGCTTAGTAAATCTCGTGCGTTCGTCGGTCTCAGGTTCGAATCCCCGTCCCACCAAATTTGTTTTAAAAGTTTTCTCTGAAGTGTTAAGATGTCTACAAATAATTCCAAGCTATAAATCCTTTTTCTACAATAAATTATATAAATTTTTAGAAAATTTTATTTTTTACTTAAATAAGATCCTACATAGGAAACTATATAAATTCTTATAGGTTTCCTTATTAAAAACTACATATGATCTTATATAGAAACCTATAGAAATTCTATAGAAAGAAACAAAGTTTCCTTAAGAAATCTATGTGGGAATCCTATAGGAATCCATAAAGAATCATATAGGAAGTTTCCTACATAGGAACTTACATAGGTTTCTATAAAGATTCCTATAAGAATTTACATGGGATCCTTATAGAATTCCTTGTAACTACTTATATAGAATTTTCCAGTAGGGTAGTAGGTGAAAGGAATTTTCACATGCTGCGCATGGGAAAAATAGAAAACACAGTTCATTTACAATTGATAGAATTATAACACTGAAAATAACACTATAATTATTTTACTTTAATAATATTCAAAAAATATGAGGAACACATGGAAACATATATGACACACATGTATAAGTAAAACATAAACAAATAATATAGGTTATGTTTTGTGCTTTTCATAGTCAGCAATTTAACCACATGCAGCACTGGTATTCCTTTCGGTATTTTTTATCTACTATTTAGGTACCGAAATCTGTCCCACTTTCAATACAAAATTTGCATGGTCACTTGGTCTCCTTATACTACTTCATGATTTTTTTCTTGTGCAATATTTTGTCTGGTATCACTGAAAAAATTAAAAGCACGCTGCTGTCTTTGTAGAGATAGATGCTTTCTTTTTTGCAGGACAGCAGTACACTCTATAAGAGAAAGAAACGCAGTTACCCGCAAAAAGCGATGGGTTACACTTTTAGGGGTAACTGCTGTCCCCGAAAAAGAGAGATACTCGCTCCTGTCTCGCATAGAAGTCAGCAGTGCGCTTTAAATTTTTTTTAGTGTAATAGTTCAAAAACGATTTGAATAAATCCAAATTTTTAAAGCAAACTCCTATTTTTGCTTATCGACAAAATTTTTAATTAATTTTTTTTGGTGAATATTGTTTAATTTTTTATAAAGTTGATATTTATGTCGGTTAATGTTTTTGAATTTTTAATTAAATTCATTACGTTTATTTTATATTTATTTGCAAACAATTTTTATATTGATATTTTAAGGTCTTAAGTTTGAAAATTTTATAGTATATATTGTCATAATTAACTTAGAAAATAAAATTTATATGTTCAATATAAGGGGTACAGTGAAAGTATCAATAAAATTTAACTTTGACTTCAGCGGGCATTAAAACAAATAGAAAGTTACTTAAAACGCCGTCAAGGCAAATTGCAATTTATGAATCAAAATTTTATTATTTTTGAATTCCAGAAATGTTTTATGAATGACTAAAAATAAATATAAAATTCCTATATATGAATTAAAATTTTTCTTCTTGAATGTTAGAAACGTTTGAGATATGTTCACAGAAAAAAACTGAACTCAAAATGAGTTAGAAAAGTGACTCATTATGAGCTGCAACAAAAATGAACCTCGTAGATGGCGCCACGTTCTATGTCATTTAACATAGACTCATTATGAGTTGCAACAAAAATGAGTTAAATGTTTTTCTGTGTTGTTGCTCTACAAAATTATATATGTGCATTACACAAAAAGGGGAGAATCGATTAAGAACTTTTGATCAGTTTTCCTATTGTAAATTCACATTGAATCTTATATCAAAATCCATATAAAATCTCACTTCTTCAAAGGAAGCCGTTTATGTGGATTCCCCTGTAAAAGTTCTCTTGCAAATGTCAGATATAAAATCCTATATGAAATCTCAAATGAAATTCTATGTCGAACCTTATATATGAAAGCTTATGTGAGATCTCGTATAAAACCCAATGTAAAATCTAATGTGGGAATTTTCAATAAGGACATGGAAAAATCATACTTAAAAAATGAAAATATATTTTACAAGGTATTTGATATAAAATTTGAAATGAAAATATTTTTTAAAAAATTAAAAAGATTTCACATGCGGAATAAAATGGGGAAATTACTCTCGAGAAATAAAAAGTGTAATCACATGAGATTTGATATAAGATTTGTCATGGGAAATATCGATTAAACATTTTCTTAAAAAAGGTAAGCTTTTTTGGGTTTATTTAAGGTACATTTATTACACAGGAAAAATAGGGAATTTTTTATCAAATTAAGTAAAGTTTTACTATTTTAATTCCTTTTTAAAAAATTGCTTTTCATTTTAGTTTTTATTGGTATAATATTTATATAAACAGACCCGAGTTAAACTTTTAGCCGTACTTTCAGACACATGTTCAAATATTAGTAGAAAAAGAAACCCGTTGAAGACGGGTATGACGCTAGTTATAGGTTTTTTCTCGTTGCCTGCACTAATTGTAAGTGTAACTTTTACACCACCTCAAGAGTAGGTGCAGAAAGTGTAGCGAAATGTATGGTAAAATTGCGTCACATCTGGCAAAAAGAACAGCATAATGCAGGTTAGATGTTAAAGTGTAAAGAAGTGCAGGCAACGAGAACAGACTTTATGTTATATAATACCGATTAAGAATTACTGTTGTCCAAAAGATGGGCCCAATGTTTTTTTAAATACTTACAAGATTGTTAATTAACAGATTAATTTTAATTTTGAACATGCAAAAAAATATTAAGTTTCCAAATCTTTTATATTAAAATTTTAGGTTAAGAAGACTTCTTATTTACTTCCACATGATAAAATGTAATCGATCATATTTGTCAACAATCGTGAACGATAGTTGAAGTTCGACCATTCGCGTATGCCCTTGAGAAATGAAATTCTTATTTTCAATGGAAATCTTCCTAACAGTCAATTTTAGATTGTACAATAGTCGACTTCTCGATGAGCAATCTTTTCAGCTTTTCTGCTTCTTTCCAAAAAATAGTAATTTTTCTAATACAGAGTGTAAGTTGTAAGATCTAAAATCTGAACTTTTACTTTTCAATAATTAAACTGGCCTGTAAATTTTGGCTTAGTTCTGTTACAGAAAAATTGGTAGGTGATTTTTATAGCTTTTTTGTCGTAGAATACGAATCCGACCTACAAAGTAGCCCATCACGTCAGAATTTTATGTAATATTGTCTCAAATGGACAAAAAATGGCTATTTTAGTCATTTATTGAATTTTTTTCATTTTTCAAAATTTCTTCGTATGGTAAGTATTACACACGACTCTCGGATCTTTTGCATTCAGTTCTTTTACACTCTCGCTTCTTTTACAATTTTTCTCCCGCACCTTTTACCTTTTATATTAAATAAATAAATGACTATCAAATTGTCAAAACATTTATTTCGCGATAACTTTGGTTATCTAAAGTAAATAAAAACAGTTCCTTCATTATGTGATTAAAATTATATTAGAATTTTAATTATTATTAATGTGAATATTAAAACTAAAACATAAATATTGTCATTAATTTACATATTTGGTTATACATATTGTTTTGTTTTGCGTTACCATGGCACTTCTTTTGGTAAAAGGTATGAGAGGATTTGGTCCCGTAAGTGCAAAAGATCCTAGAGTCGAGTGTATGTATAAGCTTTAAAACCCATTTTTCAAAATTACTTTACGATTTTTTAAAATAAAGTTATATAGGTGTGAAATTTTAGACCCCTACCCCCTATTTGGATCCCATATATTTAAAGGGACGTCCCCTTTATTACTACCCGATTTTTTTATAACTATTCTTACCTCAGCCTTCCTAGTTTTAAAAACCTACATTTGCCTAAATAAAAAAACATTTTTAAATTTACATAACTTGTTTTAAAACAATCTTCAAGTAATTTTGAAAAATGAGTTTTAAAGCTTATACATAGTACTATACGATGCACTTTTGCAAATTGAAAAAACATTTTTGGTTAACCAAAAAAATTCCGAAAAATAGCAATTTTTGTTATTTAAGCCAATATTATAAAAATTCTAACGTGATGGGCTACTTGGAATATTATTATATTATATTTTTGTTAAAAGTGTCACAAAATTTTCTGGGGAAATTTTTCCCAATGTTTTGTGACATATTCCCCAAGATTTTTGTAAAAAGTTTACACAGAAATTTTTTTTTAATTTTACAAATAATTATGAATATTATGTATGGTGTATTATGTATTTTATGTATGTAATGAATTTTCACTAAAATTGGTAATTTTTTCCTAAAATTTTGTAGTGAATTATCAATAGAATTTGGTGAAATATTTATAAATATCTGTAAATATTCCCTACAATTTGTTACCACATTTTAGTGAAATTTCACAAATGTTGGTATTTTTTACAAATTTTGTTAGTGAATTATCAATTAAATTTTGATAAAATTTCACAAATGTTAGTGAATATTTCTTAATATTTTTTGGTGAATTTTTAATATAGGGTAAACCAGACAGTACACGGTACCCTGGAAACAATTTCAACCCTCAAGTTGCATCCTTCAGACGATTCCTATTGTAACTTGTTTGGGGGTCTTCATTCATCATTTTTCAGAAAGAAAAAGCAAAATCCGTCGGGTGGATTTTTTTTAATTTTAATTTTTGTGTTTTTAACAGCAAATTTGAGAAAAAACTGGTTTTTACGATTTTATAAACCAACATATGATATTGTAACTAGTACTTTTTTATTCAAACAGTTATAGAAGAATATAATTATTTTAAGAAGTTTTTCGTAGATTTAAAATATAATATTAGTTTATTAATTAAAGGCAAAAAAGTCGCAGGAAATCTTGAAAACTTTAAAGATTTTTAAATTGAATGAGCTTGGTTTTATTTGTTAAAAATATAAATAGTAAAAATTCTATTATTTAATTTTTATAATAACTTTTAATATCGAAAAGTTTTATAATTTACAAGAATTGTATTTGAAGTGTAGTTTTAATACTAAAATTAAACGATTACATATGATTACTATTGTAGTCACATACAGATCTTAAGGGTTTCTCTGCATATTGTTCTTTCCTGTCATCCGTTTTATAATTAGCCCAAGTTTTCGCGAAATCAAAATGAACGTCTTCCATAGCTGGCTCGCTGTAAAATCCTAATCTTCGCTGTTTTCTTTTACAAAATTCTGGAACGTGAATAAATACTGCGTGGACCTTGGAAGTGACACTAATGTTTAACTCTTTGTAACTACTTTTAAATAATTGAATTTTTTCAATATAATCGAATTTAAGTTCCTTCCCAAAACACAAATCTACAACATCTCGAAATTTTTGAAAAGAATTAACGTATTTGAGACACAAAATTTCGATATAGCAAAGGAGTCTCAACTTATCTACGTTATGTAGCAGTGCTTTACATGAATTGCCTTTTAATTATATTCTTCTATAACTGTTTGAATAAAAAAGTACTAGTTACAATATCATATGTTGGTTTATAAAATCGTAAAAACCAGTTTTTTCTCAAATTTGTTGTTAAAAATACAAAAATTGAATTTAAAAAAAATCCGCCCGACGTATTGTGCTTTTTCTTTCTGAAAAATGATCAATGAAGACCCCCAAACAAGTTTCAATAGGAATCATCTGAAGGATGCAACTTGAGGGTTGAAATTGTTTCCAGGGTACCGTGAGTATTCGGCCACTTTTTAAGTTTGGGTAGCTATAAAACTTTATGAGATAAAAATATTTTTAAAGTTGCTAATCATTTCTAAGGTGATCGTAAACAAATTTCAACTTTTGTAATTGAAAAAAAATTTTTTGGATGGTTTTTAAAAGCTTTTAAAAGTGTCCGATTGCTGTCGGATTCGTACTTGTGTATTTACTAAATTTTTTAAAAGAAAAATTGTTTTTTCATAAACATGATTGGTTTAATAGTTTTGTGTGATCGTGAGGAACAACATCAAATAAAAGAATTCGAAAAAAATATGAATTGATCTTTTAAAACAATGTTAATTAAAAAGATTGCTTTTTTGTGAATTTTTTTAACGAATAAGAAAATTTTTTTTGTAAACATGATTGGTATACTAGTTTTGTAGGAAGAATTACTCATGAAAGAAATTTTTAAAAAATGTTCATTGTAATTTTAAACAACATTAATTAAAAAGATTTTCTTACGTAGCCGACTACTGTCTGGTTGCCAACCTGTCAATGCGGTATTCGCGAAATAGCGCATTGGGTGTCGTGGTGAATGCGATAATCAAGGGGTCCCAATGAGGTGCAAGTTTTAAGCTTAAAAAAAAGAAAATACTTGACAGGAATAAATAATGAATAGCAGTGGAGAAAAATGCAAGGTTAAAGGAATGAGAAAATACTAATAGTGAGTGTAAAATTTAAACTTTAAGAGAAAAAGGTAAGTTGAACTATCAAATATGAGACCAATGCGGCATAGGCTGATTTCAATACGCCACAGGAAAAGAACTTTGACTGGTTTGTATGATGTAAAATAGGTAAACAAACATTTTCTGACACATTTGTCTCCGAACACAGGCACTTTTTACTAAATCTGTCAACGTACAGTTGGTCAGCATCTTCTAAATTACAATAATCGAAAATATTGTTTAGATTCATGCAGAAACGCAGTTATAAAATAAAAAATTGGAAAGTAATGTAATGCATATCGTATGTCAGCTGGGCCACTGTGTTCGCTCTGCATGCTTCTGCCCTCTACTGGCGACTTGCACTATGTACCGATTGTGTAATGCATTGAAAGCAGCCTATGCCGCATTGGACTCATATTTGATAGTTCAACTTACATTTTCCTCTTAAAGTTTAAATTTTACACTCACTATTAGTATTTTCTCATTCCTTCAACCTAGAATTTTTCTCTACTGCCATTCATTATTTATTCCTGTCAAGTATTTTCTTTTTTTAAGCTTAAAACTTGCACCTCATTGGGACCCCTTGATTACCGCATTCACCACGACACCCAATGCGCTATTTCGCGAATACCGCATTGACAGGTAGGCACTCGCAATGCGGAATCCCGTACTCCCAATGCTTTTTTTACAGGGTATATATACCTTTATTATAACATACGTATAAAATTGAAATTTAACAATCATTATTTTATAAAAAGTTATAATAATAATTTAGTATTTTCAATTAAAAAAAAATTTTTTTTTAATTAACCTGAAACCGTCAAGTGTGTACGAAAAATTTATCAAATAATTTACTAAAAAAATCGAAAAAATGAAAAAACATGTTATTTTACCAGTATGTGATGTCAAAATATTGATTCTCACATTTAGAAATAAAATGAAAAGAAGTTTCTAATATTTAAACAGATTTGAAGCTTCTCTAATAGAAATTGGTAACTTATTCCACAATCTCGCTTCTCTTACAATGAATGATTTTTGCATTTTACAAGTTCGATGTTGAGGAATTTGTAACACTTGTTTCCTTTCTCGAAGCCTATTGTATATTGTTTCGCTGTGTTCTTTAAATTCAAAAAAGTCTAGTAAATATGATGGCGTATGGTTCTTAAAAAGTGAGTATACTAAATTGCCCATAAAATATTGTCTTCTCGATGCCACATTTAACATTTCTGCCTTTAATCTATATTTAGTTATATGTTTTATTTAAGGTAAATTATAAATAAATCTTATACATGCGCGTTTAAGGATCTTTCCAATTTTAAATTCAGTTCGTCTATTATATCATAAACTATACAACAATAATCATAAAATGTCAATATAAAAGTTTTGACCATCAAAGCTCGCGTAGCAGTCGGAAGCGAATCCTTATTTCTATTTAATTGTTGAAGTACCATGAATATTTTACGTGTAATTCCATATATATGGTCTTTCCAAGACAAGGATCGATCTACTGTTAGACCAAGGTCTCATACTTTCTCTCTTAACTTTATTGGTATACTACCACCCACATTAAGAGGAGTTAAATTTACTAAAAATGTATTAGAGGGACAGTTCGATTTTGAGATAACTATTGCCTGCGTCTTATTAGAATTCAAGGATAATCCATTATTACTTGCCCAATCCACAACACAATTTATATCTTTCTGTAACATTTCAAGAAGTTGGGGGATATCATCGGCATATTTGTGATATTTACAATATTTAAGGTTTTCACCGAGGTCTGAAATCAAAATATTAAACAGTAACGAGCAAAGTGAAGAGCCTTGAGGACCTTGAGAACTACTCTTTGAAATCTTGAACCCAGATAAGACTCAAACCAATCACAAACTGTTTCAGATAATTTAAAAGCACGAAGCTTGCGAAGTAATAATTTGTGATGTACAGAGGGAAAAGATTTCGAAAAATCAAAGAATATTACAATTGTTATATATTTTTTATCTATAGCTAGTTTAATATCTGTTGTAAATTTCAGAGAAGCTGTGCAAGTACTGTGTTTAGCATGAAAACCAGACTGTAAAGACTCTAATAAATCATTACACATTAAAAATGATGTGAGTTGGTTGCATGCTATTTGTTCCAATGGTTTACATAAGGCACATTCAATTGAAATTGGTCTGTAATCGGTCAAGTTTTTAGAGTTTGCTATCTTTGGAATTGGACGAACTGTGCTCATTTTCCATATTTCAGGAAAGGTCCTTGTTTGCAGGGGGTAATTATAAATATGTAAGAGGATTGGAAATTGGAAGTGATAGTCTAATCATTTTTATGGAAATATAGTCTGGCCCCAAACACTGAGAAAAATTGCGTTTAACCGAGTGGTAGAAATACCACCTTTGCATTTAAATACAATTTTGTAATCAAATAAATTTATTTTCAATAAAAAAAATTTTTTATTAAGCAAATATTTTTTTATAGGGTAGAGTGGTGTAAAAAAGCCACTTTTTTACTTTTGGTACTATAAATTCGAAATTTGAATTTCTTTTTTCAAATTTCAAATTGTTACTGAAAGTTTAGTTATTAAGCTTCAAAATCTTTGTAGAACATTTTTTTGCATTCCGTGAAAGGACAATGTTATAAGAGTTTTACCAAAGTTCTGCATATGGCTTTTTTGCACCACTTGGTGGGGTAAAAAAGCCATTTGGTGATTTTGTCAATAGTACATTATGCAACAAAGGGGGTACATAAACGAGGTTACCTCCCTTGTTCCATACTTTGCTTTATACAACTCAGGCGTATTATGGTCACTATATCTACCTGTACAGGCGCGTACTAAGTTCTCCCATATAACCCAGCTGGTCAATATAGTAACCATTATTGCCCTAGGGAAATAAAGGGTACTTTATTGACCTGTGAGCGGTCAATAATATACCTTTTATCTACCTAGGGCTATAATGGTTTCTTTATTGACTGCTGGGTTATAAGGGGGAACTTAGTACGCGCCTGTACAGGTAGATAAAGTGACCATAATACGCCTGAGTTGTATAAAATATTTTATTATCAAATTTTGTAATATTATATTTTTCTCTTATCTGTATAACAAATAAATAATTTAGAAAAGTTTTTAGCGTCAAAAATTGTATTTTATGTTAAGTTTACCTGCTTTCAATTCATAATGATCAAAATAAATCGAAACAAGCAGTTAAAAAATACAAATTACAATAGCAACTAGAATATTATCGATACGACAGCCAAACTAGATTCAAAAGTTCAGTTTTACCTAATTAAACTTATATTTTAAACGGCTGGTAAAATAGTTCAATAGTTTCAAAATAAAAGCTAAATGGCTTTTTTCCACCCATGGCTTTTTTACCCCACTCTATTCTACTAGAAAATATTTTGCTTTTTTTAACCGAGACAATTAAAACTCACAATTAAGGAAATAGGTTAAAAAGCTTTATTATAATCGAGTTGAGAAGTTAAAATTAATTAATTCACTTGTTTACCCTGGCGAATTTAGTTGACCAAAGTCTGAGCGACTTTGATCAGGTTTCTATCGAGGTTTGATTAACTTGTGTTAATGAACCTGTACCATTTTCAGCATAAGAAATTGAAACAAGTTCTTGTACAAGAAGTTGCACAAGATCTTGTACAAAAACTTGCACAAGTAATTTTTTTCGATTTCGAACAATAAGGGTTCATTTACACTTTCTTGTACGAAATCATGTACATTTTCAAAGTAATTAATAACTTTAATGGCTGCGCAGTAGTTTTCTATGGCTTCTACAGCTGCGTAGTTGTTTTTAAATCGGAAATGCAAAGAGTCTCCAACAACAATGTTAAAAATTTTCTTATATTTTGCATAAATAAAAAAATTAATAAACAATAAGAAAAAATTTGTAGAATAATGATAGAAGGCCTTAATACGGTTATTTAAATGTTGTTTATTAAAATCCCAACTAATTTCGAACCATATATGGTTCCTCATCAGGGAATGAATAATTTTATAAATACATTATCCAAATATTGGACACATCATAAAGAGATTTCAAAAAGGATTAAGATATCTGAAAGAAACATTTCCAATTGTTTCAATTTTAATTTAAATAGGTATTTTTAAGGTTATGTTTTAATTTGTGAAAGAAAGAGAAAAAAAATTCCTTACCCTTTAGAAGAACATTATAAGTTGGTAGATAAAAAAAAATTTTTTTAAAATTATTTTATATTAATTAACTAATTTATAGTAAAGATTTTGAAGAAGCACATTTTTTGTAATAAATGTGCTTCTGTTATTAGAGAATTTTGACAAAAAGGTTGGGTTGTGTAGCAAGATCCAGGTATAGCTGATAAGATAGATCTCTATGTTATCAAATTTTTCAAATTATGTTTTAAAAGAAGTAATTAAATTATAGTATACTTTATCTAAATTGTCAATATCTGTTCTATAATTAATACTATTAGTATTATTTTTTATATAGAACATTTCCAAATTTTTTCTTTTCCAATTATTTATTTCAATTTGTAAAATATTTGTATTGTCAAAATCGAAAGAATGTTTATTATCAAAGGTATCATTAGTTAAAGCATTAATATTTTGGTTGTAAGTGACATATCTTTTATGCTCTTTAATTCTAGTTTTAAGATGTCTTAAGGTTTCACCGATATAACAACTATTACAATCCTTGCATTGAATCCTATATACACATCCAACTCTCTGAAATTTCTCTATTGGATCTTTAAATTTTGGAAAAATACAATTTTTTAAATTATTAGAGTTAGTGAAAACTAAATTAAAATTATGTTTTTTAAAGATATTAAAAAGAATATCATCAAAATTTTGAATGTATGGTATACTTATAATTTTCCCGAGTCGAAATTTAGAGTCGAATCAAAGTCTGCTAAGACCTACTTTATGGAGGATCTGGAAGAACTTAAAGAGGCTTTAGTTATGTTGTTACAGGTTCGATTTTAGATCGTATAGGGTCTACATAAGACCGTTTTCGCTATCTATAAGGCGTTAAAGAGGTCTTAATTTAAGGTCTCTTTAGAGCATACTAAGTACTACGCACTACAGCGTTTAGAATTCGCGCTTGCGCAAACAAGAAAAAAAGTACTGTTAATATTGAACAAAGAATCCAATTTGTTTTAGTAAATTTTTTGTTCTCTTGCCAATTAGAATGTTTTATAAAAACACAAAATTTTATTGAATCTTAATTTTATAACAAAACTAATTTCCAGGACAACAAAAAACTCATCATAACAACGAAATCGGATTATTAATTCAGCATAAACAATTCCCTTTTTATACGTTACCTGATTTTCTTGTTAATTATTACTACAACACAACAAAAACAATAAAATAACATCGAACTCGGATCAAAAATATATATTTATTTTGTAATACACATATGTATACATGTATATATATATATATATAATTATTAACACAGAACTAATAATTACACTAAAAGTTTTTACTGTATATATGAAGTTTTTTTAAACACATTCAAACCGCACTTTGTGTAACATTTCACTAAAACACAAGAATACAACTCGGAACACAAGATGAAAACAAGAAACTTTATTTTTTAAATAAAACAAGAACACTATTTTTAACACTACAATAAACACAAAGAATATTTAAAATGAAAAAAGTTAAACTGTTGTTTATTTATTACATTTTTAAATATTATTGTCCTGGCGAGCGCGGTTTGAGTGTATATCTCTCAAATGCTAGAAAGCAACTGACGCTTCAAGGCATTTCTTTGAAAATTTCCCTGAAAATTCATAAAATTCCTAAATATTTCTCATAGAAATGTTTGTAAATTTCTTTCTTACCAAGTATATATAAAAAAAACTTGTACAAAAAAATGCACAAAATAGACGAGAAACCTTTATGGCTGGTCATCCTAAGTGAAACCAGATGTGTCAAACTTTTCAAAACGAGAAAATATATCTAAAGTTCTTGCTCAAGAATGAAAATATTTAACTATACACAAAATGATTTTTCTAAGAATATAGTTTTACTCTATATTTATAATTTAAACTTTTAAATAAATATAAAAATCAGAATATCATAAATATTTAATATTATTAATATAATACTTCCTTATATTTTAATTTCAATATATATTGTATTATAAACCTAATACAATATTAATAATATTAAATTAATTTGAAATTTTATTAAAAACACTAAAAATTTAATGTTTTTTAAATTCACTGTAAACATTTTAATTTTAATCTATACCTTAAAAATATAGCAAAATATTATTTATATCAATTTGTCTAGTTAAAATTGATTAAAAGTTTAAATTATAGAAGTAAATATAACTATTTGCTTTTGTATTTATATATTTACAAACTATCTATTATAAAAAATATGTTTGTAGTTGTAAAATTAACTCAAGTCTAACATTCAGTAAATAGTTCCTAAGTATTACTTTGAACTTAAAGCGCAGACGCAAGTCTCAACTGACAAATGCAGGATATGAAAAAAATCTTGAAAGTATCTAAAATAATATAAAATGTTGTTTCAGGACTTGTTAGATTTTAGGGAGAACTAATTCTAAATATGCTCTTGGACACAGCAGAGTTTAAAAGTGTTTAAATATCCTTTACTAGGTCTTAGTAGACTTTAAGTAGAATTTATAGGATCTAAACGTACTTATAAAGAAGTTAATATGCTCTATTAGATCTTAAATAAATTCTAAATTTCGACTCGGGTTTCCAATTGGAAAAATGTTGTTTTTTATTTTTCTATGTAAATTATTGGAAGATCATTACACCTCTGTGAAATCTTTTTATTTAACAGATCAATTGGGTATCCATTAAGTAACATTGTTTTTTAACAATATCAAGATTTTCAAGATAAAATTGATGATCTGACAATTTTATAGCCCTATCAACTAGAGTGTATATAATACCAATTTTATAACTTAAAGTATGGTGTGAATAAAAATTCATATATCTGCTTGTCCATATAGATTTACGAAACCAATTTGTTACAATAAAATTATTTTTGTCAATTGAAAGAGTAATAGTTGTTATATCGGTGAAACCTTAAGACATCTTAAAACTAGAATTAAAGAGCATAAAAGATATGTCACTTACAACCAAAATATTAATGCTTTAACTAATCATACCTTTGATAATAAACATTCTTTTAATTTTGACAATACAAATATTTTAGAAATTGAAATAAATAATTGGAAAAGAAAAAATTTAGAAATGTTCTATATAAAAAATAATACTAATAGTATTAATTATAGAACAGATATTGACAATTTAGATAAAGTATACTATAATTTAATTACTTCTTTTAAAACATAAGTATAACATTGAATTTAAGTAATTAGTCATTGGAGAAGTTGTATTAAAATTACAATTAAAATCAGCCATTAGTATAGTATTATGGAATAGAGGTATTAACAAAGAAATTTTGAAGTTCCAAATCATTGCCAAAAGTAGCATTTGCTGACTTGTATACGACTCTCACTAACACATTGTCATTTTTACCTTTAGTTTTTATGAAAAGAAACTCTGATGTTGAAAACTGACCCTCATCGCCCATAGACACTATACTTGAATAGAGACACTTATGCACATACAAACATACTCCACCCCTCTCCGCGTTATTCTGTCATTACGAAACAAAATATAATTATTAAAGTTTATAAAGTTATAATTAATATTTGTAGTTAACCATATTTCAGAAACTGCAATAATGTGATATTATTCATTTTCAAAGAAATCTCTAAATTCGAGAATGTGGGCACGGAGAGATTAAGTATTTACGTGCCAAATATTCAATGAGTTCATTTCGATTTATAAAAAATGAGCAAAAAAAAGTAACTGTTAAGAATAAAGCTAGAGAAGAGTGACTTAAATTGTAATAAAGTATTTGAAACATTTACACATCTTGGCTTCGAGATTACATTGAATGAAATGACACATTTAAATATTGAAAAATTATAGTTCAACAAATATAGTAAGCAAATCATGATTTCGTACATTAATATCAAAGGTTGAGATCTTTTCAAGGAATAAAAAGAATGGCACAAAAACTCCATTATAATAGTGTAATTTAGTTTTAAAAGTAAATAACGAACCGTTTGACAGGTAAAGTCTAATAATGCAACCAATCCAAAAACCGACTGTAGTTGCTATTGGAGTTTGTTTACATCGTGAAGGCTAGCTAATTGTATTCTGAAGGCCCCATCTTCTCGACGACAGTAGATTTTTCCTCCTGCAACCCATAGATATTTAATCTTGTTGTTCCTTTGTAGATTTAAAGCAACATAATATATCTTTCGATTCGTTGCAGATAGTGTTTCCCGGATATATATGGGAGCTTTATCCTTTGGTAGCCAACCAATGTTTGTTGTGGAAAAATTGGACACACCTTTACGCTGCTCAATAATTGTGTCTCTTATATTTTGTCGACACATTTTAACTGTAATTCTGTGGAGGAAAGGCATAACAGCATATCTGACATTTTTATCAAATTTGAGATAATAACAGATTTGTATACATTTATTATTACTTATTAAAGTTCAATAGCTGAAAAATCGTTAAAATGTGTATTAATGTAGAAAATAAAGGAAAAGATAATCGCATAATTGCGTTTTTGACAAAAGGAGACCAGCATAATAACATAACTGCATTCAGTGCAAAAAAACAATTGACATTCTTAGAAATAAAAATAACCTTTAAGAATAAAAACAATAAGAATTTTTTATTATTTAAAGTAAAAAACGATTTTTGTATTTTAAATACATCATTTCATTCTATCTAAAACACTTCGAAAGAAACTGTCAGTCTCGCCTAAAGATAATTTAATACATTTTTTACAAACTTCTTGTCTACCACTGTCTGTGTAAAGAAAGTACTTTGCTGAAAATTTTCTGAGGCGAGTTATTTTTGTTTTTATTAATCTCTTTTTCGGTCCCATTTCAATGCAGGAGCTCAAAAAAGAAGATCGACTAGCATATGTACCTTCTTCCCAATATGATGAAAATATTCGTTGTTGATCTGATAGTGAAACTTTTAAATGACATTGTTTTTTGCAGCCAGGTAATCTCTTTAAAATTCTTTTTGCTACTAGTTTCCTACTTGCAAAAATATATTCTTGTCCCGAGTTTCTTTTAATTTGACTAATTTTTCGATTCTCCCTTTTTATCAATTCCTTTGGAATTTCTTTATTTTTTTCCATATCTTTATAGGAAATATTAATTATTTAAAATTGCGAAAAATAAAACCTAACTCATTTCATAACCTTCTATTTTCATAACTTTTTCTCTTTTGTATTTTAAATAAATTTTGTTTTATAATTATAAAATAAAATTTAAATAATATATTAATTTTGTTACCTTCATTATCTATTTCAGAATTATCCGAATTATACCTTTGAGCTATTAAATCCATTTTTTATTATTGTAAGCAATCGAACCAAGATTGTGACATTAAAAGTGTCTGAAGTTGGACACATATTTAAACTAAACTTGCATAACCGCATAAGTGCAATAAAACTCATGATTCCAATGAAAAATTATCAAAATTTATACCATATCGTGTGTTTTATTAAATGTTATAAACGAATTTTGAAAATATATTAAATAGTAATACAAAATGCAAAAAACCAAACACATCGGTTGATTTTCCGATTTTACAGAAGCGAGATAACATTAAAATTAATTTTTCTCGAAACCGTGACAAATGCAGTTATGTTATGCCTTTCTTCCACAGAATTATCGGTGTATGTTGTTGATCCGTTTGATTAGTATCTCGACGCACACGATGAATGTTTGAAATGTCTTTTTCGCTTACCGGCACTTCCAGAGCTTTTGCAATTTCACAAAACAAAGATGTTGAAATTTCATTGACCTTGTAAGGCAATCCATGTATTTCTAAAGATGTCTGTAGAGACAATTGCTCCTGAACATTTATGTCCCGTTGAAGTAACATAACTTTTGCATCCAATTCTTCCGTCTTTTTTTCTCCACAAGTATTTCTCTCTTTTGTTCTGTTGAAACTATTTCCAAATGTTTGATTTTATTAGAATTATCTAAAATATCTGCTTTCATGCTTTGCTCAATATTGTCTAATTTATTGCTTAAAGTATTTTGCTTATCTTAAAATTTTTGCAACATATTAGTAAATTGCTCTTGAAATCTTAGTAATACATTCTCTTGCCCCTTTTCCACCGCAACCTGGATTGCTTCACTGATGGGTGGAGAAAGTGTCAAATTACTCGTCATTGTGCTATAACCATTATTAACTTTAGACAGTTTAGATGATTCACTGTTCGAGCCAAAGGTGGCATTGTCTTTTGCATTTTTACATTTACTGCATATAAACACATTGATTGCACTTTTCTTTGACTTCTCAACTTCTTTTCTGGATGTTTTAGTAATTGAGCAATTTAGATAAGTTAAGCGACCACTCTAAATGGTCTCACTCACTCTCACCAAAACCTTCGCGAGGAAATCAAAGACTTTAATAAACGTGTTGAATTTCTCTCTCTAACGAATTCGAACTTTCAAACCAAAATAACTCAGATGGATAATACACTAACTTGGCTGGAGAAACAGAACCGAGCAAAAAATATTATCATCTATAAATTGGAAGATTCGGAAGAATTCAACAATAATTTACTACATTCAGTTTTAAATATTTTTAAAAAAGTTGATTTAACAATCCCGGAATTAGTTATCGATGACATTTTTAGAATGGGTAAAGTGATTGGTAATCGCCCGGTTATAATTAAATTTATATCTGGTAGATGGGTGAAACTGATTTTTGGGAAGATAAAAGAGCTCAAAAACCTGAACATTTCCATTACCAATGATCGCTCCAAAGAAGAGAGGGAAAAACGGCGAGAAATGTTAAACTTTGTTCACCAACTTCAAGAGAACGGTTTTAAAGCAATTTTAAGGGGAAATAATGTGCTGATTGATGGAACTATTGTACCGTGGAAGGAAGCTGAGAAACTTTTGGCAAAAAAACGCATTGACCCACCTAATACTACAAATGGAAAGTTATCACAACATATTGTGAAGACTTCTAACCCGTTGAAATTAACTGCAAGCCCTGCTCAAAAGAGAGGGCGTAAAACAGGGACAAAATTCGAGGACAATAAGAGGCAGAAATCTCTTAACAATTTCTTTGATCAGACTTCAATCTCTGATACTAAGGACAGACATCTATCCCCCCCCCCCGAATCCGATATAGACGACAGAAACGTTGAATAGCAGAGAACTTCTCACATCCCCTCTTCTGCGGTGAACTCCCAACAAGTAGTGGTTCCCTCTCCACAGGCGAGAATCATCTTCTGGAACGTACACGGTATAGCGAACATTTCCGATATCGATGGGGCATGCTTAGAGTGGGATATTTTGTGTATATCTGAAACGTGGTTGGTTAGTCCGGTTTGGAGATATTACCGTTTCCCCCAATTTAACACAATTATTTCCCCGGCAATCAGAAATAGTAGCTATGGAAGGGCGAAAGGAGGTTTGATGGTTGCCTTTAAACCGGCAATCTACACAGTACAGGAATTGATAAGGGATCCTCATTATATATTTGCCAAGGTATCTGTCAAAAAAAGTTGTTTTATTCTGGGCGAGGTTTATATTCCACAGGACATTGACTTTTCTATTTTCTTAGATAATATAATTGTAATTTTAAATTCGTTCACTGAAAATTTCTCAAATTTTCCTGTAATTGTGGAAGACGATTTTAATTGCAGAGTGGCAGCCCTTAATCAACTTGACTCTATTAATTTATTTGATCAGTGTACTCTCAGTGCTGAAAGAGATTCAAGGGATTTAAAAGTTAATTCTAGGGGCAGACACTTAGTAAATGCGATGGAAACCTGCAATCTTTGTATATGAATGCCAGATCCAGGAGTGATTCACCGGCGGACTTCACATTTGTGGGGGTACAGGGCTGCAGTGTAATAGATTTGGTGTGGTGTTCTCTGTATTGGCTTTCGATGTGTGATGACTTTCAAGTCCTTGGCCTCCCTACCCTTTCTGACCATCTTCCCATTCTTTTAAAATTAAATTTATTTGCTAATGTGCCGGAACATACTTTTACCTCGGAATCAAGTAAATTAAAATTTATATTTGATTTAAAGTTAACAAGAAATTACACTTCTAATATGGCATTAAGGAAGGAGGTCGCGGATTTGGATGCTGAGGTTGGGTGTATGAACGCTAACCTCATATCTTGTATAAAGGACGTTGCTTCTGATCTAAATATGCTAAAGAATCTCACGCGGTCCAAAGGTAGTAGCTCAGGGCCATGGTACGACTTCGAATGCAGAACTGCTAAGCACCGTGTTTCACGAGCCTTAAAAAATGCGAAAGATAATTATTTTGATGACCATTATAAAACCTTACTAATAAGCGAAAAACGATTTCTAAGAGATCTCATTAATAAAAAAAAATCCGACTACCGCAGAACAATAATTAACAATTTAGCAAACTGTAACCAATCTAAACAATTCTGGAATATTATAAATAGATTTAGAAAGCGATCTCCTCAGGCTCCGGCTGTCAGTTTAACTACATGGTTTGAATATCTTCAGCACTCTCACCCTTTGACCACGAATAGCGTTCACATAAACTCTGAATTTTTAAAAATATCTCATCCAATTTTAGACGGTAGTATCACCACTGAGGAAATACTATCTAGTATGTCGCATTGCAGGAACGGAAGTGCCCCTGGGATCGACGGAATTGGTTATTCTTTTTTTTAAATCTTCCTCAAAATTGGGTTCTATATATGAATAATTTTTTAAATAAAATAATGACTACAGAAAATATTCCCGAAGATTGGGGCAAAATGTCAACATGCATGTTCTTTAAAAAGGGCTCGGCCCATGTTCCGAATAATTACAGGCCGATTACTCTAGTAAATTGCATTGCAAAAAATTTTTACCCAGATAATTTGTAAACGGCTTGTGAATTGGGCGGAGGAGCTGAGCCTGATTCCTGAATCCCAATCAGGATTCAGGAAAAGAAGGAGCTGTCTCGATAATCTTTTCTCTCTCAATTCAATAATTCAAATACATCTTAGCAAACCAAATGCAGTAGTTTATGGCATTTTTGTCGATTTTAAGGGGGCATTTCCGTCTATATCTCACGAGCTGCTTTGGTATAAACTGCACAAATTAGGACTAAGCACAAAATTAATTAATGTTATTAAGTGTTTCTATGATTCCGCTTATACCTGTATTAAAACTCTGGAGGGCTGCACAAATTATGTGAAGGTTTCTAAAGGGGTCTTGCAGGGGGAAGTCTTAAGCCCGTATTTATTTTTATTGTTTATCAATGACCTTAAGCACTACCTTATTGAGAATAATTGTAGAGGTATATCTATTGATTGTAGGAACGAGATCTTAGCACTGGGTTATGCGGATGATTCTGTTTTTCTGTGTGACTCTCCGTTGGAGGTATCAAAAAGGCTTAAATCTTTGTATGATTATTGTTAAAAAAATATGCTTATTGTAAATACTGAAAAAACCAAAGTGGTAATTTTCACCAAATCACCAAATGGGTCCAGATTTGGGGACTCTCTTACTTGGATATGATTGAGAAGACTCAACTTGCCTTTTTGAAAAGATTGCTCTCTTTGTCTAACAATACTCCGAGTTACGCAGTCAGACTGGAAACGGGATCCCTTTGTCTTTCTAATAAAATACTATCAATTACACTATCTTGGATATGCAAAATCTCCAAGATGGAGGATACTCGACTTCCGAGGCGGTGTTATGATAGCTGAAGGGAACTGGCAATTAGGAACCCTTTATATCGGTCTAACTGGCTGCTACAACTTTGCTCGAACTTTAAACTAAATGTCGACGAGAGCATTCTGGAAGACCTTGGTCTGGACTCCATTAACCAAAGAAAGAATCTGATATGCGAGAGATATGTACTTCATCTTAGAGCTTTGGATCTCGAGAAATACTCTATATCCGGTAGCCTACTGATTTATCCGTCTCTCTTGATAAATGGATCAACTTAGCCATATTTATGCACCCGTTCTCCCTTATTAGTTAAAAAAATATTTGCACAAACTAGGTTGCTAAATAAATACAACACTAGAATAATTATGGGTAAAAAGAAATACGAATTTAACACGAGAACTTATTGTCCTGGATGTGGCCTGGAGAGGGATGACCTTTATTATATTCTTGTTAACTGCCCCGCGTGTGCACATTTATGTAAAGCCGCTTTTCCAGAAATTTTTACTAAGGACGATTTGTATGAGGGTCATTTATCGTCAAATAACCTAAAAGTTATAAAATTTTTCGTTTATTTTTTACAATCCTTACTTAACGAGAGACTCTCTAAGAAAGAGCTGCGCACTTTATATCAATCTTGATCTCTATTGATTTCTGTTTTATTCATTCTTAAATTGTATGTTTTTTTAAATTTGTATTTATTACAGGTGTAATAAATAAAAATAATGTTAACTCAAAAATTCGTGCTATACAATTGTTTTTCAAAATTTCATGCAATATGACTGTAAGTAATTTGTCAGTGCAATATAATGTTAACTCAAGTTGCAGACTATAAAATCTCAATTCATGCACCAGTGCAATATAATAATTATTAAAAAAATAATTCTTCAATATAATTTTAATTCTAGCGTTTGTAAAGCTGTCATTTATTTATATATTTCTTAAAGTAAAAAATTATTTGCAATTCTTAGTGACAGTTCAATATAAGCACATTTGCGACGCCTCCCGTTCATATAATGCTTATTGAAAAACGAATGCAAGATGATTCTTATTTACTTTTTGGTGCAAGATAATGCTTATTCGATTTTCCGTGCAATAAAATGTTTATTCAAAATTCTATGCGAAAATATACATTCTGAAATTAGCTTATTCTATTAATTTTTATAAAATTTTTAATTCAGTATAATTTATAATTGCAATTGCTTAAAAAATATTTCTTAATACGTGTGATAGAATCCTTGTTTAAAGTTTCTTATAACAATAGACACGTACTGAAATTCTAAGATATTTAATTGCAATTTAATATTAATAGGAAGATTTAAGGTTACATTTATTGTTCTGTCAGTGGCAATTATTTTACACACAATTTTGAATAAAAATTTTATTGCACGGGAAATCGAATAAGCATTATCTTACACCAAAAAATTGTTATATTTTTTTTAGAAAAAATTTAAAAAATTTATTTTTAAATTTTTCACAAGAAATAAAATTCTGAAAAACATAGTTATGAATTATATTAAAATTTAAATCATTTTTCTAATTTTTATAATCAAAATATTTATTAGGTTATTACTCAAAATTTTGTAAGTTACGTGAATTGTTTATAGCACAGTATAAATAATGATAAAAAATTAAAAATACCAGAACTGGTTAAATAAACTAAAACTTAACTTTTCATTTATTTATATTTAATATATCTTAGACATTTAATTGTAATATATTTTATTTTATTGATAAAAATATTTAAAATACAAAACACTTACTTCATTAATAACAATTATTAAAATATTTTTTAATTTTTAATAATTTTGAATTTGAAAGTTTATGATTCGTCCAAATTATTGAAAAAGGTGATAATGATTTTCTAGATTTTCTTAATATAAGTAATATATTTTACATGAAGCGTTTGTAAGGAATCATAATTTTTTCGTTTTATGAAACGAATTGAAAAACTTCACTACAAAATTAACAATTTAACAATAAAATAAATTTTTTATAATTTGGATTTTAGTCTTCATCATCACTCATATTTTAATCGTTGCGGTTGGAAGTGTGGGAAGAAAATGAATGAGTACTTTAACTCATGGTACTCGCGTGGAATGATATTCTTTTGACACAAAGTTTTCAAATCTTTTAATTTTGCTGCTGAAAGTCCTTGACAAGTCGAATAAGCATTTATCAATGAGTACTTCTTCACGTTCACGTTTGATTTTTCTTTTCTCGTAATAAGTGTAGTGAAACCTCCATCAAAAGCAGTTTTCGATACTTCAGTGTGATACAATGCTATCTCACATTAAAGGTTAATACCATGCTATCTTCGGGTAATACTTTGTACTGTACTAACTTCAAGTAACAGTTTGTATCGTACTATCTCAAATTTTTCACTTTCGCGTGAGAGTCAATTGAAAATAATTTTTATTATTAAAAATATAAATCGTCGAATTATAATTAAAATATCATTTTTATTTGTTGTATAGCAGATTTTTCTACCATAATATACTTAAATTAAACATAAATTTAATAAATAAAACTAATTAATTGCATTTATAAAACAGCAAAGTTAACCTTTCGCAGGATACTTAAAGAACGAACATACAGTATTGTCATTTTTACATTTAATTATTAATTAATATTTTAATCGTGTTTTAATAATTAATGGAAAATAATATAAGTTTATTATTTTAGTGTGTCAAGGAAAGAAATAGAGTTTATTTAATAAAATAAAATGCAAAGGATAACACATCAGGTTAATTATTTTAATGGAATTAAGGAAATGACAAAAATTTTTTTTTCGGTCACAAGTTTCTTGTCAATTTTGTAAAGTCGTTTTTCATAATAAAAGATTCTTTTAATACTTTTAAATAAATGTAGAAATTAATTATTAAATTTTTATTTTGTAAATTGTTAATATTTTTAATATATAACTATATATTTTTAACCTATAGTTTTATTAAATTTATAATTTATTAAAATTTAATAAATTAATATTTAAAATAAAAAGTATGCTTTACTGAATTAATTATTTGAGAATTATATTTTTGCTTTTTCTAATAGTTTACAATAGCATTTTTAATTTAATTCAACATAATAACGCAAATTTAAAACTAGTCAGAATCAGAAAATTCCATTTCGTCAGCTTGTGTCTCATTTCGGGGCTTTAAGGATTCATAGAAGGAGTGATAAGTGCTTGGAATTGATAAATCTTCACATAGAGAAAGTAAATCTTTTAGTTTAGGTGCGCTTAAACATAATGGTGCTGAATACGCCGTTTTCGGTTGAATCCTGTATTAATAAGAAAATGGTATTAAAACAATTAGAAATTTAGGACAAATCAAATAAATCTTTTAAACATAAAAAATATTTTGACCCATGTAAAAATACTCCCGGGAATTTTTCGGGAATTGACTTTTAGAAATTTTACAGGAATCCACTTTGATGAATCAGTTCCCGAAAATTTACCGAGAATATTTTTAAACAGGAAGTATGTCGATATTTATAAAAGTAAATTTTTAATTAAATAAAAATTCACTGTAAAGATTACTTTGGTGTAACTCTCGGTCTTCCTCTTTTTGGTTGAGCAGGCTCTGTTGTAATTTTTACAATTACAAAATTTTCGTTCCAATCGTATTTACAATAAAGACAGTCTGGCGATTTAAAATTTGTTGACACTTCTTTAACTTTCTGCCATGCAACACTTTGTCCGTTACTATCTTTCTTCCATAAATTGTCATCAACCAGAGGTTTGAAATCTAACATTAAATTTTGTGTCATTCTTTCGACTTTATACTTCTTGCCTTCCTTTTTAGCATTCTCAATCAACTGATACCAATCTTCAGGAATAAATAGTTCTTTTCCTTTACTTGCTCTTTCAATGCAAGCATGTATGCTGTCCCCTTCGTTCTGGGTGTGTCCACGTTCCAAAAATCTATGTGTAATGTTAACCTTATATTTCATAGTGACATACAAGTACATAGCAAACAAATATCTATTTTTATTCTGTCCACTGCAATTGTCCGAATAAAATCTAAAATCATTGACGTTCTTCTTCTTACACTGATTGTCAATATAGTGAAGACAGCTTGAAATTTCGTTGGAGCCGCGCTTTCCTATTGTTTCGTCCCACACATAGCAATAGCCCTCTTGATCACCTCCGTTATAAACAGTAAAATTGTACACAGACAATTTTCTTTTGTAATAAAAGACTCCCACTTCACATTTTGGAGTTGTGAGGACTTTTTGCAAATCAAAACAAGCGAAAGAAATTAATGAATTTTGTTCTGTAGAGGCCTTTTTGTCACTTTCCTTTAATTCACGAACGATTTGTTTATCCTTTAAATGATTATCATAATCTTCTTTTAAACTATCTTTCTCGGTTGCATTAGCTGACTTATAGATGCTGCATCTGTCGCATTGGTCCTTTTTGGGAATAAAAAATCCAAGATTAAATTCGGAAACAAATACCTCTCGATAATAATTTTCAGACGCAATTTCTTGATCATTTTTTTCATCCTC
The DNA here is from genome assembly GCA_032872475.1 of Leptopilina myrica (nomen nudum). Lineage (NCBI taxonomy): Eukaryota > Metazoa > Arthropoda > Insecta > Hymenoptera > Figitidae > Leptopilina > Leptopilina myrica (nomen nudum). The sequence continues at coordinate 10,550,409 of CM065462.1, read as the reverse complement.
CATCCAAGCTTTATAAAGTCTATACATATGTCTGACGCTTAGTCCTTGCTCTAAATACTGTCTTTTGCTTCTTTCCCTAGAATAGTGCGATTCAACAATAGGAAATTTGTTTATATGATCTCTTATGTTCTGCTTTTTCTTTTCTGTTTCACTCGAATTTTTCTTAGCACTAGATTTTCCTCTTCCGTCTGAAGAAATGTAAGAATTTTCAATATATTTGCGAATAACAGTGTGAACTATGGCTTTAGAAATTCCAAGTGTTTGCACAAACATTGTTTGGCAAATTTAATCATTTCACCATTGATTGTAAAGAAATAATCGTTGGTCGACTGTCTTCGAGGATTTTCAGCATCAGTTGTTCTCTGAACCGGTGTACGAGTTTGAACATGTTTATTTATATATTGCCATTGATTCATATGATCACCTATTTTCCAGTAAGTGTTAAAAATTTCATGTCTACTTTCTTCACTAATTCTTTGATGACATCTTAATTTACAAATTTCGTCACAACCAGTTCCCATTTTTCGAGCAGGTATTAATTTTCCTTTTTTTGTCGTGTATTCTTGTCCTAAATTGCAAGCAACTTTGGTTTGATTTACTTTCCACGATTTGGGAATTCTTTTCCTCTTACGACTTGAATTGAACTCTTTCCTTTCATCAGACATCGAATTGTTTGTCTCATTGTGAATTTCATTTTCAGAATTAATTTCTCCCGGTTCTGAGCACTGAAATAAAGTCCAAGATGCGATATAAATTTAAATAAAATATAATTCAAATTAAAAGGAACAAATAAAATAACAAATAATTATAAATAAATAATTTACTAAATAAATAAATCAATTTTCTAAAATATGTTAAATAAATAAATATTTTAAATAAATACATTTTTGGTTATCAAAACAATATTAAAGTGGAAATAAACATACGATACTCTGTGAACTGGAAGTACCAGGTTGTTCATTTAGTGGCTGAAATTGAAGAGAAATATTTGATTCAATATTCTCATTATGTACTTCATTTTCGCCAATCCTTAAATCCAAACAATCAACGTTATCTTCAAAATAAGTCTCTTCTGTTAAGAAAAATTAACGAAATAGGTTAAATAGATATTTAAATAAAATTTCTACCTTTCAATATAGTTTTTGAATTATTTACCTTTTCCCATACTTAAATCTAAAGGAATATCCATTTCTTCTACTTTTAGCAGAAACTTTTTGCTCTTTATGAAAATCTGTTATTGTAAATGTGTTTTGACAGATGCAGAAACAAATGATAGATAGCACACTTTTACTATAAAGTTAAAAAATGTAATTATTTTTAATTAATTTTTTTTTCAAATATCGCATTAATGTGAATATTATACCGATCACTATATAATGCAGAATTTATTACTGTACCATTTAACCAAAGAATCGAAAATATGCAATTTTTGAGATAGTACGGTACAAACTGTTACTTTAAGATAGAGCACTACAAAGTAGTACCCGAAGGTAGCATGGTATTAACTATTACTGTGAGATAGCATTGTATCACACTGAAGTATCGTTTTGTATTCCAGTTGATTCGTATTCTCTTTATTGACAGATAGTTGTTTCCATTTCGAAACTTGTGCTTTTATTCTTGTTTAATAATGTCTTTGACCACTTCATTTTCTCTGACAAATCCTTGAAATTGTAAATCATGTTATATTCCACTTTTATTATCTTATAACATGAGTTTGTCAGTTTTGCACTTTCCATTACTTTGCACCAAGCATCTAATGTATAAATTTTTCTCCCTTTGGCATATCTTTCAATTGTGGCATGAATTGAGACTCCTTCATTCTGGGTGTGCCCAAACTCTAAAAATGAATGTGTGATATTGACACTATATTTCCAAGATGCATACACAAACATTGAAAAAACATGCTTATTTTGATTTTGTCAAGCGCAACAGTCCGACCATAAATAGAAATCCTTGATGCCTTCAGAAGCCCTTTTCTCAATATAATTAAGTAGACAACTCGCTACTTTGTTTGACCCTTTCTTCGCATCATTTTCACTCCACACGTAACAAAAACCTTCGTGCCTATCCACATCGTAAATTAAGAAATTGTACTCAGAATGTTTACGGCTATAATACATACAACTAGCTTCTGTCTTCGGTGTTGTTAAAACCATCTGAAAATCATAGAAGATTATACTAGTAATTTTTAACCATAATTTTCTGATCTTCTTTTACTTTTCTCGAAATTTCTTTATTTGCAATATGATTTTTATAAAATTCTTCCAATTCATCTTTTTCTTCATCTGAAGCATTCTTATAGCCTTCGCAAGTATCGCACAAATCATTTTTCGGTTTAAAAAAGCTGATATTAAACTTTGTATTAAAAATATCACAATAGTGATGCTTTGTTGCAATCGATTTTCCCGTCTCTTTCATTAAATTAATGTACATTGTGCCAAGTGTTAATGTTTCTTCAAAGTACTTTCGACTAGAATTATTTCTTACGTAGTGTGACTCCATTCTGGGAGTTACTGAAATGCAGTATCTAACATTTGTCCACTAATATTAAGCTTATTTATAAACATCGATTTGCAGACGATAATATGCTTTCCTCTCTCGTTAATAATATAAACCATACTCTTCCTTTTTTTCACTTCGTCCACATTCTCTTCATTGCATTTCTCAGATGCATGTCTTAAAAGAAAAACGTATTTTTTACTATGGTCGGTAATGCTCCAAAATTCAGTAAAGAAAGCGATTCTTGACGATTCAGAAATTTTTTCCTCACACTTGAATTTGCAGCCAGGACCACATATCCTTTGAACAGAACGAGCAGGCACGATTTTTTTTGTCAACGATGTGTATTCCATTCCAAGATTATCCGACTTTTTGCAATATTTTTTTCCACGTGCCCTGCTTGCGTATTCTTTTCCTTGTTAGTTTTTCCTTTTCTCTATTATATGTGGAAGTCGATTCACAAGAAATATTCGGAAAGTCATTATATTCTTCATCTCTAGAGTCAAGTACGTTAAGTTCAACATCATCATCAGCATCGTCTGAAGACTGAAAAGCTACTTCTTCCGTAGAATTATCCAAACTATCCATATTTCTTAATAATTCAAATTCATCGTCATTAAGTTTATCGATATTATAATCGATGTTACCTGAATTTTTTTTTTTGTTAAACAACATTTTCTATTTAAAATTAAATGTAAAATTTTAAAATCTAAAACAATTATTCTTGCTCTTATTAACGCATTTGTTTAGTGCTGAATCGAAGTTTCGAATATCAAATTTACTTTGATCTGAATTTTCTTCACAATTTGAAAAAGAGTGTCTTTCTTGAGTAATATTAATTGTTAAATTGTTATCAAATATATCTAGATTTTTATTAATTTCCATTGATAAAAAATGGTCTTAAAACGAGACTACAAGAACATAAGAGATATATTACAAATAATTATATTGTTACTATCAATGTCTTCTAATTTTAAAAGGTAAGAAACTTAATCTTTATATCAGAAATCAATACTTTGAACTTATAACCTGAAAATAAAGCAATAAAAATTTTTCATTTCCATTTTCAGATTTTATAATAACTATTATTATCATCCTCTCTGAATTTTTCTTATAGTAAGTTCAGATGCTGGACAATTTTTGTGTAAATTTTCATATTATATATTCCTCGTATAGAAACAATATTTTGTTCTAAACTAGTTGGGATCTAAAATAAATATATAATATTTTATAAAATAGCCGTATCTAGACCTTTTTTATTATAGAGGAGACTGGGGTAAACCCGCGCACAGGGTAAACTCGCTCACTAACGATTTGACGCTGTAAACTCAACTTAAGATGGAGATATTTATACTGTTAATTGTACTTAACATACAACTAATGTTAACAAGCTTTCGTTTAGTTTCATGAATTCGTCATAGAATCAGAGACGGTCAATTGTTTCTAGAAGTGTAAAAAGAAAAAAATAATATTCGGATTTTTAAGTTTTTCGATTATTATTTTTGAAACTTAATTTATTCGACAAATTTTTTTTATGCTATTGGATGTCCTTTTTCGAAATATGTATGTAATTTTGTTTGATTTCAAAAAGATTTATTTAAATTTATTCTGAAATGTGAGAAATACATTCGGGGTAAAGTTGCTCACATGAAGTCGGGGTAAAGCCGCTCACTTATTAAATTTGTGCCCTGACGCGGTGAAAGGGACCTTACGCCCAAAAAATTAATTTTTAGTTATTAATGCCATTATATCGATTGAAAAAATCTGGATAGAATGGTATCAATAACTCAAAATTAATTTTTTTAGACGTAAGGTCCCTTTCACCGCCTCAGGGCACATTTGTTTAGGAAGCCGAATCAGTATTAAAAGTATTTGCGATTCTTTGTCGATCTTAAAATTTTTAATATTAAAAATATTTATTAAAAGAGAAATAATATTCATTTCCTAACAATGTTATTGAATTATTGGGTAATTAACATTTTGCTCTGGCAGAGTTTCTTTTTGGATGCAATATAATATAGAGTGTAATGTCGTAGAATCAAATTATTTTAAACATTTTATTAAACTTTTACGACCTGCACACACATTACCAGATGCGAATGACGTGATTCATGACCTTTTAAGTAAATTGTACACAGAACTTGAGGAAAAAATTGAAAACTCTCATAATTGCTCAGGAATATTATCGATTACTACAAAAACATTTAACAATTCAAAAATTGTATTGGCTTTTATTACTGATTTCAATGAAAAAACAATGTTTTTAAAGGCTTACGAATTTTAAAGTGACAGTTCTGATGAAGTTTAAGACGTCATTAACAAAGCTAAGATGTTATGTAAATCAAAATGTTACATAGATGTATATGCGGTAATAACTAATAACCTTTTTCTTTGTCAAAATAATAATTATAGACGGAGAGCTAGCGACAGTTTTGGTCAAAGGATTTTTATATGACTGATAATTGAAGGACAGGTTTCTTCTTCACTCCTCTTTGCAAAAATGTAAGTCTGTCAGCACACGTGCATATCAGCACTAACCCTATCTGCCAAAAACCACCCTCTTAGAGAAAAGAACTGCAGCATTGGATTCGCTATTTTGAAGTTTGTTAAAATAACTTACAATTTTAATTTAGCGATTTTCAAAATCCTCTAGTTACGTATTTAAGATTCGACTGTCTAACTCTCGAGCCATCCCTACCACGCGCCTTTCCCCTAACGCGGAAGTTCCAACGCCCCACCCCTGCCCTCAACGGCTATCATTTTTCGTTCAAAATTTTGCATTTTTAAAATTATTTTCATATATTTAGCAGGATAATATTGGTCTGTCATTTTAATGGTGACATATACGAGTGGAATACTACCTATGAAAAAAGACAGACTTATAAAGAACGCTTGAAATTCCATAATTATTTTTTAATAAACAATGAGTCTGGCACGTAATTGGCAGGGGGTGACAGTTCTCGCAGTAATATTGTTTATGAATTTTAGACATAAATGTTTAATATAAAGTAGGTCTGGCACTTAGAATAATGAAAATAAATTTTCTACATATTAAACTGTCTCATGTGTGAAAACGCAGAGGACGTGTGCTGCCAGACTTACATTTTTGCAAAGAGGAGTGAAGAAGAAACCTGTCCTTCAATAATCAGCCATATAAAAATCCCTTGACCAAAACTGTCGCTAGCTCTTAGACTATTATGAAGAAGTCTGTTTTCTTCCATGTAATGTACAAATCGGTAATTACTTTGCTGACTCATTAATAGATGTGAATGTGTTTAATAGAGCGAATACAATTTTTATCAAGTGCCGAAACAATCTACAGTTATTGAAAAGTATGAAAGGTTTACAACTGGTAGACAAGAGTGAATTTTGGTTTATCCATTATAATGTTTTTTCGTTTCATTCGTCAAATATTCAAAATTTAAGACAAATCGATGGAGAAGGTTCGTATAAATTACCACAAAATATCACAATTTTGTTATTCGATCAAGATTTAGAACGTAAAGTTCAGGAATAACCTTTTCTAAATGTGCATGAAAAATTAATTTCAAATTACCATCGCAAAAAACAAGTTTTAAACTTAACCACTGTTGAATAGGATCAGCTAGGGGAGTGCTGTATGTCGCAAAACGACGCGTGAGTTAGCGTTGAGCCAGGCGGTGTCGTCAGGGTTGAGCCGCCCAAAATATTGCAATTACGAAGCGTACTTGCAACAGAAATTCATTTTTTGACTTAAAGAGGTGTCAAAAACTTTATTTCTAACGAAAAGAGAGGAAAAAAATTTTTTCGATAATCTTTTTTTATTGTTTTAATTTAAAATTTTTTGATTTCATTCTTAAGAAATAAAATATCTAATGTTATGCAAAAATGCACAATATGTGATTTTATTTTAATTTTATGGTTCATTTCCTCATTTTCAAGTGTAATTCTATTATTTGAAGGACATTTTTAACCATTTACCTAAATATTTAATTGATTTTCTACAGTGGCTTAACCCTTACACCCATGTTCAACCTTTACAACATTATTTTTTTTTAAATTCCTTATAACTTTGAAACTTTTGGCCGAGTTATTTGGCAATGTACAGCAAAAACATTGCACTTGAGTTGATCTTTGTAACATAATGGAAATTAAAAAACTATACATAATTTGTTCATTTGATTTGAATTGATTTTTAATTTCTTTATTATAACATATTGCATTCTTTGTGTCAACATGAAGGTCGATAAAAATAGTGTTCACATGAGGAGAATCTGTCAAAAGTATGTTTAATATGTTTGAAAAGAAGTAAAAAAATAAATATAATCTCGGAGTGTATAAAAGAAAGGTTGCTGAAAAAACTTGACTGTACCGGTATTGTGAAGGCGTTTCGTACAGTCACAAAAAATCGGAAACTTTTTGAGCCTGGATTAAACGAGAAACTTGTATCAAATAATCATGCTTTAGATAGTTATTTTAATTTCAAAAAAATGAAATCTATTGTAAAAATAAAGAATGAAGTAACGAAATCTGAAAAAGTTGCAATTTATTGTAACGATGTAGAAAATCTAATAGAAAAAGTGATGGATCAACGTCATGTATCTGAAGCAAGTTTAAAGTTAGGCATTGATAGTGGAGGAAACTTTCTCAAAATTTGTTTAAGTATTCAGTCCGAGGATGGTCTGGAATTCGAGCAAAAACCATCAAGGAAACGATCTTACGATGGTAATTTTGGGAAGAAATTTAAAGAGTCTAGTATAAAACGTTTATTCGTGATTGGTTTAATTCAGAGTGCACAAGAAAATTATACTAATTTAAAAGAATTATTGGCCTCACTAAAACTAAATAATCTGCAAGTATTTCTAGCAATTGATTTAAAAGTTGCGAACATGATTGTAGGTCCAGGCACACATTCCAGTTCCTCACCATGTACATGGTGTGAAGCACCAATGCAGAATTTATTTGAAAAAGGATCTCTACGAACAATTGCAAATATTCGCGAGAATTACGTCAAATGGAGAAGGGATGGGTGTCAGAAGAAAGATGCAAAGTTATTTAAAAGTTGCATTCAGGATCCGCTATTAAAGAATTGCAAAGATGACACGGAAATCATCGACATCATACCACCACCAGAACTTCATTTGCTAATTGGAGTTGTAAACAAAATTTTGTTTAATAATGATAAGGCCTAAATACGGTTTTGTTTAGATGATGTTTATTTACAATCCCTACTAGTTTCAAACCATATATGGTTCCTCATCAGGGGATGATTAATTTTTATAAATACATCATTTGAAAATAAGACAAACACAAAAGATTTCAAAAAGGACTAAAATTATAACAAGATCTGAAAAAGAAAATAAAATTGTTTTAAATGTAATTATAATGTGTATTTTTTTAAGGTTATATTTCAATTTGTGAAAGAAAGAAAATAAAAAATTTTTCTCTCACCCTTTAGAAAAAACGTAAGCACATAACAAAAAAAATTTTTCAAAAAAATTTTCTTGTTTTTTTCCATATTTGTATTTTTTTAATTTAGTTTATTTTAAAGATTTTGAAGAAGCACATTTTTTTATAGAAATGTGCTTCTGTGATTAAAGAGTTTTGACAGAGAGGTTGGGTTCTACAATTAATACTATTAGTATTGTTTTTTATATAGAACATTTCTACATTTTTTCTTTTCCAATCATTGGTTTCAATATGTAAAATATTTATATTATCAAAATCAAAATACTATCTTTCCTAATTTTAAAGATTCTACAGAGAAATTTCAGAAGGTTGGATGTGTATATAAAATTCAATGCAAAAATTGCAACAGTTGTTATATAGGAGAAACTTTAAGACATCTTAAAACTAGAATAAAAGAACATAAACGTTATGTCACTAACAATCAAAATGTTAATGCTTTAACTAATCACACCGTTGATAATAATCACTCTTTTGATTTTGATAATATAAATATTTTACATATTGAAACCAATGATTGGAAAAGAAAAAATTTAGAAATGTTCTATATAAAAAACAATACTAATAGTATTAATTATAGAACAGATATAGATAATTTAGATAAAGTATATTATAATTTAATTACTTCTTTTAAAACATAATTTTAAAAAATCTAATAACATAGAACTCTTCTTTACCAGCTATACCTGGACCATATTACCCAACCTATTGAACCCAACCTCTCTGTCAAAACTCTCTAATCACAGAAGCACATTTCTATAAAAAAATGTGCTTCTTCAAAATCTTCAAAACAAACTAAATTAAAAAAATACAAATATGGAAAAAAATAAGAAAATTTTTTTGAAAAATTTTTTTTTGTTATGTGCTTACGTTTTTTCTAAAGGGTGAGAGAAAAAATTTTTTATTTTCTTTCTTTCACAAATTGAAATATAACCTTAAAAAAATACACATTATAATTACATTTAAAACAATTTTATTTTCTTATTCAGATCTTGTTATAATTTTAGTCCTTTTTGAAATCTTTTGTGTTTGTCTTATTTTCAAATGATGTATTTATAACAAATTAATCATCCCCTGATGAGGAACCATATATGGTTTGAAACTAGTAGGGATTGTAAATAAACATCATTTAAACAAAACCGTATTTAGGCCTTATCATTATTAAACAAAATATATCATACGGTCAAACAACCAAAAAATTACTATTGTAAACAAAATGTACACAGAAATGTCAAACAGTTAGCGAAAAATTTGCAGAATTATGTTTCGTACAACATAAAATCAAGAAAAGTGGTTCTGCTTTTAAAAGCAATTTATGTAAAGCACTGCTACATAACGTACTTAGATAAGTTGAGACTCCTTTGCAATACCGAAATTTTGTGTCTCAAATACGTCGATTCTTTTTAAAAATTTCGAGATGTTGTAGATTTGTGTTTTGGGAAGGAACTTAAATTCAATTATATTGAAAAAATACAATTATGTAAAAGTAGCTACAAAGAGTTAAACATTAGTGTCACTCCCAAGGTCCACGCAGTATTTATTCACGTTCCAGAATTTTGTAAAAGAAAACAGCGAAGATTAGGATTTTACAGCGAGCAAGCTATGGAAGCCGTTCATTTTGATTTCGCGAAAACTTAGGCTAATTATAAAACAGATGACAGGAAAGAACACTATACAGAAAAACTCTTAAGAGTTCTATAACTGTTTGAAACAAGTTACAATAGGAATCGTCTGAAGGATGTAACTTGAGGGTTGAAATTGTTTCCAGGGTATCGTGTGTTATTACGTTGTGAAATATAAAACGTACCTGTGAGCAATAAGACTATTGTAGAATGTATTTCTTAATTCATTTAAACAAATTAAACATTTAGCAACTTTTTTATTATTTTGCGAAATACACTGAAATTTCAATTCATCCCATGGGATTAAATTGTATTTAGTACACTTCTTTTTAGTACGGTGTCAAAACCTACGTTTTTTGGGTCGCTGAAACTAAAAAAGACTATCAAAAACAAATTCTTCTCTTCCTTAACCCTCTACAACCTCCTTAACACCCCCTGGGTGAGCATTGAAATTAGAATTTCCACAAATAGTCGATTGCGTTTTCAAACTCTGGGGGGGTTGAGGGTGAATAGGATTTGTTTTTAGTAGTCTTTTTTTATTTCAGCCACCCAAAAAACGTAGATTCTGATACCGTACTCGAATTTTCGTGAAAATTCATATTTCAACCCTTACCCTGGAGGTGTTAAGGGGGTTAAGGGAGGGACGATTTTGGTTTTGGTAGTCTTTTTTGGTTTCAACGACCCAAAAATCATAGGAATAGACACCCTACTCGACTTTTATTTAAATTGAAACTCCAACCCCCAGGAACAGGTGTAAGGGGGTGGTAGCTGGAAAATGGGAGATGAAACAAAGTATTCATGGTCATATTCGGTTTCAGCGACCCCAAAAACATAGGAATAGGGGGGTGTGACTTCTGGGTTTTGTCTTTTATTTTTTTGTGTCTGTTTAATTTTTAAATATACTCCTTGCAAGTCTGAGAAAAATAAAATTAAATGCAAAAGTTATAAATAGATTTTTTAATAAAGTCAATGGTAAAAAAACTATTGAAATAGCTTGGTTGCTTTTGTAAGTAGGGGAAAGGTGTACGAGATGATCCCCCTAAGGGAGATGGCCATTATTCAAAGAAAAATTAACATTTTCGACTTTTTTTGTTCGAACTAGTAGATAATTAATCTATCTAACTTTTCTGATTAGAAATATATGCAGCTAATTAATATTTTACAATTCCCCCTTGTATGGGCAAGATGATCCGTAGGTTTATCTTAGCCAAATTATTGGAATAAGAGACTTAATTGAAGGAATAACGTGTATCAATATATTAAATATGCATTATTTAGGCTATAAATGCTTTTCAACACTCACCACGATTCGTTTTCCTATTTTATAATTACGTGTCATTTTCTACACCAATACAATTTTTTTAATTACTGTGTTATCATGACAGTTTGACTGATTCATAGGTATGTAATTGGAAACGTATTACCGTTTTTATCTGAACGGTAATAAATAAACTTTTAGTGGAAAGTCTAAAACCTATTATAAAAAGACAGTTTTTTGTGATCAAAAAGATATGTAACCTCTTAAAAACTTAAATTATTTAGTAGAATGATACAATTTATTATATATTAGACTACAAATCCAGCAATACAATATGGTTGTATAATTATTTTAGACTATAGAATTCCATACTCTACCCGCGCTAGACTATGAATTTCTACATTGTCTCCATATAGATTCTGCTGGCACTGTTTTGACCTACACGGAAAAAAAAGTTCTCCGATTATTCGGCAACTTCGTTCGTTACTCTTGTATACGACGGGTAGTACACAGCGAACTAAACGTTGCCTTGTTTAAATATGTCATTTACTATTTCTCTACAAATTATAACTATTTCACCACTTTCCGGCAAACTGTTCTTGGAAAAGTCGGGATCCGTTCAAGAAAATCGAAAAGTTAGACGAATTCAAGAAAAAATCTATTCTGCTTACCCTTCCTCTGACACGTGTGCGCACACACACATACACTTTTATCCTTGAAGGTCATATACAATTTTTATTAAGTTTTCTGAAATAGAAAAAACCATATTAGAGAAAAATCGACGGCGGCGGCTGGAACAGAACTCGCGTACTTAAGGGTAGAAGTCCGGTTTAGCTGAGCTAAACAGGCGAATAAGATACCTCAGAATAAAATAAATCTAAAAGGCACTCAAATCTTATTGGCTGTGATACTTGTTGAGACTGGTGTGCACTGGGTTTCTGCGCACTAAGATTCCTTGACGAGTTCCCAAAACTTTCAGAAACAGTTGCGGCCAGTGCCATGAACTTTATATGAGAAAGTAATGAAAAAAAGACTATTGGACTATTTATAGCTTTTTCTAAAACAGTCCCCGAATTTATATGAAACATTCATTGATTACCATTGAATGTGCGTCGCTATTTCAGTGTTGTTACACCGTATCCGCATGAATTAGGAAATAATTCCTAAAATATCTGCTACCTTTTTTTCCGTGTAGAATTGGATTAATTGTTATTATTCCTTTTTGTTACCTTTTCTGTAACAAGATCACCACTCCAACATAATATGCTAATTTGTAATACAATGCAGATTAAACTCATTATTGTTTGCCAAAATATCCCAGATAAAACACCCACTGTTGTTAATTCAAATGTTAGCATACATACTGATAGTGTTGACAACGTGAATTGGGTAAAAAATACATAATTATAAATATCGTTCAATTCATCCTTCAATCTGAAAATGATTTTTTTAAAAAAGTTAATTAATATAGTACTTAAAATGACAGCGGGTCATTAAAAGTTTCTGGCACCTTGCTTGAAAATGTTTTTAAAAGTCAATGGAATTTTAAAACAATTGTATATTTCTAAATTAAAAAAAAATTTATCAATCTTTTTTTTGACTTGGAAGATTGATAAATTCTTTTTAATTTGAATTATATAATTTTTTACCAAGTGATAAATTCTTTTAAATATATAATTGTATATTTCTGTAAAATGAAAAATAATTTGTGACACAGTTACGATAAAATATTTGAAGTGAATTCTGCGTTAAACATTTGTCTCTTTAATTACCACTATTACCGTTAGTTATTACTTTCTGAATTCCTTTTAATACAAGGCATGATGAAAATTAAACAGATTAAAAAGTCAAGCATTTTGAAAATGCTACAATAAAACTAATTGATATTTAGTCATTGTGTAGAAACAAATAGAAAGTGGATATAAATCTTAAATTGGATTTGAAAATTAGCTCATAAAGCCTAATAAAGTCGTAAAACATATACGGGTGATTCTCCACGAAACCGACAATTTCATGTCCTTAGTGTTTTTTAAGAAACAGGTTGCACATATGGTAATAAATCCAACGTAAAAAAGTAACTCTGGTGATTACAAACAAAAACTTATAGCCACTTTAATTTCTAAGATTAAATATTTATTTTTAAATGCAAATTTAAGAGCCAAATCGTCATGGTGAAGCCTGTCCTAAGGGAAAATTTCAAAACAAAAATAAATATTTTTAGTCAAATTCTCAAATAAAAATAATTATTGATAACATTTTTTTAATATCTGAGTGTGTAAAATTGAAAAAATTAAATTGGTTGTCAAAAAAATTATTTTTTAATGTTATTTTCTGATGATATTTCTTGTCCCCAGTTTTGTGCGTCATGGTGAAGCCTTTTTAAAAAATTGAAATATTTCAAAAAAATAAAATCAGAATTTCGGTATTCTTTAGTACAAGCAACAATTTAGTTCCCTCAATAGTGTTTTACTACGAAAGAAAAAAATTGTATACTTTTTTCATTTTTTTGCATACATTTTTTGAAGTAGATTTTTAAATCCTGAATTAGACAAAAAACAATTCCTATAAGTTCAACTATCAATTTTGTTAGCATAACAAAACTATGGCAACTAATTATGCTACATGGATGCGTGAACAGTTACTTTGTAAAAAAATACAAAAATTACAAACAATTTGTCCGGCCCGTAACAGATATTTCATTCTTGACTATCCTTCTTAAAATTTACATTTTGATTTTGATTTTTATTGAAAAAAAATTCTAAAATAACAATCACCCAATTGTCGGTTTCATGGAGAATCACCTATACATATATATCCGACTGGTAAATCTTGAACATAATGTTTAAACGTGAAGTTTTAAAAACATCGTCCTTCCAAATTTGATAAAACTTTGTATATACTTACGTAAGTTAGTGTGCTGATAACGAAAATGATAATTGGCGTAAATTTGACTTTCATATACTGAGAAAAGTTTAGTACAGCTTCTGTACTTTACGGTGCACAAACTGCACGAAATGTGTTATTTCAACAAATGTACTTGAATTAGCTCAATTGCTGTCTGTCCGTGATACAAATACTGCCATGAATTAGCGCGGCAGCGGCGCGAACTAATTTGTACAGAATCTGTCTTCTAATATATAAGGCACCATCAGTGCCACTATCAAGTACGGTATCTTGTCTAAAGTGGCGCTGCTGTTACGTTAATCTTGGAGTACTCCTGCTGCACTGTGCACAATGTGGGTTCTGCGCCAAACTTCTCTCATTGTCAGTGTAGTAAATAAATAGAAGTTTTTTGCGTTAAACTTCTAAAAATACAAAATTTCAAAAAAACTGTTTTCATATACAAATCTTTCATGGCTACAGAAATCATTTTATACAGTAGCAATACCAATCAGCTCTTTTTAGGGCTACATAATTAGAAAGCCAATTTCACTAAAATTCGACACTTATAATGAGAGAAAACACGAGACACGCGTTCGTACTATTCTTCCCAGCACCAAATTACGTAACTATACCAAGTTTTATCAAAATCAGAGAAGGTCGTTTTTGGATATACACCCCTAATGTTTTGTAGTATGGTTTTTTAGATGATGTCACAGTAAATGCAATTTTTACATTAAGCTTTAATGGTAAAACTGATTCGACTTTGAAATCACCTTAACGTAGATGATTGCAAGTCAGTTTCACACAGGACTATTCACTCGATATTCGTCAGTCATCTATAGACTGCATGTGATTTCTAACTGACGATCAGAGATTCTAAATAATCTGCTAAAAGAGTATTAATTGAATGAAAACATTCAGGAATTTAGAATAAATGTAGGATATCTACACTGAAAAAATTTTACGCGGTTGGCTGTACTAATTCCAGAACAACCAGTTTCCCTTTCGATCAGCACATCAGACGTGCTGATTTCTAGATAGTAGACGTACTTTTTCAGCGCATGCGTTGTTTTGTGGACTAGAGAAAAAGTAAGTCTACTGTCTAGAAAAAGAACGTCTGACGCACTGGTCAGAAGGAAAATACTTGTTTCGGCGTTTTAAGATAACCAGTACATCCAACCGACTAAAATTTTTTCAGTGTAATCATTATTTAGAGAATGCTGGTTATCAGTTACGGACCACATGCAATCTATACTTTTGTTTTCAGTCTTCTTATCTGACGATCGAGTGAATACTGAATAGTCGCTACGATACAATTACCTATAAAGAAAGTCATGATGCTTCACCCACTCCTTAAGAAATATCTGTTCTATTTTCGGCCTTTTAGCAAATTTTGTTACACAAATATCGGGAAATATTTGCATTCTATAAATTAGAATTTCTACTTGTGCACATATCTGCAGCATCATTGTCACAATATAAGTATCACCCGATGTTGTTCCTTGTCCGCATATAAATCCTCCCATAGTTTGATAAGTAAATGTTAGCCAAAAGAAAATTTTATTCTCAAATGTATGTGGAATCCATGGATTGTATAAAGTTGTACCAATTAATCCAATTACTAATGGTTTTATCGATTTTGCAATAGTAGTTATGACAATAATACTTGCATAGGATATGGTTCCATATCTTTGGAGAGAAAATTATATTATTTGGCGTTTTTCAATGTTAAGGAATGTAAAATTTCCTATAAAATATTTTCTACTCACAAAAAAAATACTGTACTAACAGAAAATAAAGTACTCTGCATAGGATGAATCATTTAACTATATTATCTGATTTGTCTCTTAAATGCTTTAATTAAACCCACATAACACATTTTACAGCATGTTTATTGCAAACTTGCCAAACGATTAGAAAATCTTGGTAACTACTGTTACGAAAATTTTGTATTTATATATGGGCATTTCCACGTGCAAGTTTTCTATGACATTTTAGAATCGGTTAAACATATTTTTTTCATGTTCCTTATAGATAAATATTAAATACGTATTTTTTATTTTTCCATAATTGCCAAAATTTTCGAGATATGAATTTTCGAAATTTTGGATTTTTAAAAGCAGACCTATTTTCAATAACTTATAACTTTGAAAGTATTAAGTATCGAAAAATGTTGTCAAAAAAAGTTTTGGTTTTTCTTCAACTTTTAAAAGATTTTAAAAAAATATTTTTAAAAATTTTTTTTAAGAAAAATTATTGTTTTATAAACAAATTAATTTATTTTTAATTTGGACGCAATTAATTTTTTTTTATTTATTTATTCCTTCCAATATACAAAAGATTTTTTAAAAAGATTCGAGATGGGACGACTCATAGTTTTCGTTCTATAAATTTTTTTTAGAACGAAAACTATGAATTAGTAAAACCTAATAGCTTTTAATTTTAAATATTTTGAGATTAGAAAAAAAGTTGTCAAAGAAAAAAAATTTTGTTTTTTTTAAACTGTTAAGTAATTAAAATTTTTTTCTTAATTTTCGAAGAAAAAACATTTTTTTTAAATAAACAAATTAATTAAAAAATTTATAGAATGAAAACTATGAGTCAGCCCATCTCCGATCTTTTAAAAAAATCTTCTGTATATTGGCAGGTATAAATAAATAAGAAAAAAATAAAAATTAATCGCGTCCAAATTAAAAATAAATTAATTTGTTTATAAAACAATAATTTTTCTTAAAAAAAATTTTTTTTAATATTTTTTTTTAATCGTTTAAAAGTTGAAGGAAAACCAAAACTTTTTTTTACAACATTTTTCGAAACTCAATACTTTCAAAGTTATAAGCTATTGAAAATAGGTATGCTTTTAAAAATTCAAAATTTCGAAAATTGATATCTCAAAAATTTTGGCAATTTTGGAAAAATAAAAAAATACGTATTTAATATTTTCCTATAAGGAACGAGAAAAAAATATATTTAACCGATTCTAAAATGTCATAGAAAAATTTCACGTGGAGCCCATATATATTTTTTAATCAGAATTAAGACTAATTTTATAGTTAAACAACTCATCGATTATGAAAATTATTGTAAGCATAAAGATGACTTTCAATAAGAAAACTTTGAATGAACGAATTGCGCCATTATAACTTTAATTAATTACGCTAGTTGGGTGACCAAAAACAAAAAAAATCTTTTATTTGCAATCAATTAGTATCGAGAGAACGCGATAAAACACAGACAAAGTAAATTGTAAAATAAAAACCTTCCAATTTTGTCGAATTTGCTTTGAATACTAAACTCCACTGAATCACGTGGTTCGAACTGTTTATCCTGTAGACACTTCCATATTTCACGAATTTTTTTTCGTTTCCGGTAGACGGATACCATTTTAACAGTAGACGTAATAACTGCAAAATTGTAAAACAAGTTGTCTAAAAATTCATCATGCTCAAATTTTTCCGTTAAAATGTAAAATATGTTTGTTGTTGTGAATGCAACAATAATTAATGCTACTAATACAGTATAAAGATTGTAGATTGTCAAAAATCCTTCTAAATTTTCCGAAGGAAATACACCTATAATTTTAAAAGTGGTTATTGAAATATCTGCAGCATACATTTTTTTGCTTCTTTTAAATCATATTTGCGTAGCATCAGATTACAGATTAAAATCACATTTGAAAATAAGTATTATATAAATGTTTTCTATTTTAATATCTAGGGATCAATTAACATACAAAAATGTTGCATCTGAAGGATACGCGATATATGACACGCTAGTTCTGGCAAAGGCATTTCTTTTCTTTATGAAAAAAATTTCTTCAATAATTCCATAAGAAGATATTTTTTAATCGATACGTGAAAAAGGGTTTGTTGAGAATGAATGAGAAAAATGAGTTTAGAGCTTTGAATTATTTCTAACGGTAAATTGGATTGTAAAGGGGAAAAAGTGGTGTGTCTTGTAAATATTTAATGTAATGCGAAACGGTGTTAGAAGGTAAAGATGGTCAGTCATGGTGATAATCCAGAGTTGGTAATATTTATTTTTCTGTACATTTTATTGTAGTGTCCTCTTTTAACAAATTTCATTAGTGCAGCACACGTTGACAGAACCACAGAAAAATTTACTACATATTTTAAAAGTTTAGATATTTGTTCAGTTTTAATTATTATATAACATACTGAAACGTGGCCCAATATTTCCGGAAGACTTAATTAGGTTACGTTTGATTCCCTAATAGTAACAGATAACGTTCAGTGATGACACCCAAATATTTTCTAATGTTTCGAAAGAAAATTGTAGATTGAGTATGCGAGTCGCAGAATCTGAAATAAATGATTAGTTATGTGATAAATGTTAATCCTAACAAAAGTATTTTAAATTAATACAATACAAACAGAACTAAAGGTATCTATCGATAAAGGAACTAATGATCCAGCTGTAAATTTAATTGGAATACTTGATCGTTGAATTATTTGAACAAGACTGGATTTGGTTCGTATTGTTAGGGAAGTCCAGTCCGTTATAAAAATTGCTGAACCAAGTGATCTACTCTGGAAAATCATTTTTATTAATATTAAATAAGAGTTGTAGAATGACTTCTTCTTCTTTTGACACTTAAATTAGAGAAATTTGATTATTTTTACCTTTTCTATTACCAGATCACCACTCCAACATAGTATACAAATTTGCATTATGATGCAAAATAGAATCATTATTGTTTGCCAAAATGTTGTAGATAGTATACTGACTGTCGTCAATTCAATTGTAAGCATACATACTGATAAGGTTGTTAATATAAATTGAATAAAAAATATGTAATTGTAAACATCGTTCAATTCATCCTTTAGTCTGCAAATATCAAACCAAGAATTTTGAAAAAATTTGTCAATACATATATTGTTAAAAATGAAATATCCATCACTTCTTTAATATATAAGGACGATTTAGCTGTATACTTCTAACGAATCATGCGATCTTTCGGTTTCCGTGACCAATCTTCATATCTCTGCTTGCGTGTGCGCGATATTAATATAGGTTAGGTTGTGTAACGTGCGTGATAAAAATGTTTACATTGTTTACCTACAGTTATACAGTGAGAGTCACTAATGCCATCTACCATCAGACCCAAGTATCGCTATCGTCTTTATGAGTGTCTAGACAATTATTTTGTTGTGTTTCTCTTTAATTAATGGCTTCTTAACTTTGCAAAAATTATTCTGTTCTTTCTAAAACACCCAAGCAGCACGTAAGGTTATAGTGACATCACTGTAATATTACACTGGAGATTCGTAATCTCCACTGTAATATCACAGTAATCTTTCTGGAATATCAAAATGTCCGCCTGTAGGTAATATTACGTTGTTCTATTTAGGTAATATTACATGGGAATATTAAATAAATATTACCTTACAATGTTAAGGTAATATAACCAAGTCTGGACTCGAACCCTGAACCTTGTGTTCAGTAAGCAAGAGTCTCACCAGTGAGCCAATCTTATTTGTAGTATATTAAGATTTATATTAAATATGAAAAACTATTGTAGATAATAAAAATAAGGCGAACGAAAATAATACCATCACACTCGAATCACAACACCTAAAATCATCTCTAATTGATAAACAAAAAATCGAAACAAGCGTTGTTCCTTCACGATAATAATAACTCAACAAACATGATAGAAAAAACAGAAATAAATTCTTACATCTTATTAAATTTGCCAGCGGGCGAAAATAATTTTGATAACAATGGCGTTGACAATATATTATCATCATTCATGCACCAAATTAAAACATTTATGAACACACAAGTAAATGACATTCGAGAAATGATTCAGCAAAACACTTAAAAAATCTTAAATTAACAATAATAAAACTTAATTTAAAAAATAACAAGAATTTATTCATAATAAGTGCAACCTCGCCGGGAAATGCAAGAGCAAATTTCTTTAATGACTTAGCTGATAACCAAATTCAAATTAGAGCTTTCCTCTCCGGATCGAAAAACCTCAACTTCCCGCTCAGACGATTCGTATTTAGATATCACCATCCACGATGCCAGAGTAAATAGAGCAATTCCACGCCAAGTGGTCATAAGACTTTTTGAAGATTTTAGCAATATTAAAATTACTTTCTGAATTTGTTCCTTTATATGCATGGAATAAAAATGCATAAAAGTTTCTTCAAAATTTTTTGAGTTACCTCTAAGACAATTTCCAATTTACACCAAATAAAAACAATAAATTTAATTTCAATAAAAGGAAAAATTTAATGAGAATTTAGAAAAAATTAATATAAAAATACCCAAAAACATCAATTTAAAAATAACGAAATATAATAAATACAAATATTACTAGGGAACTTTATAAAGTAACACCAAAATATAATTACAATGACTTTATTTGGAGATATCTGACCCCGGAAATTAAAAATTTGCAATTGCTAAAAATTAAATTGTTAACTAAAATTCACAAATTAAATCGTAAATTTATTGTTAGTGGAGAATAAATAACGGTTTTAACGGTGTTCGATGGAATCGATAATGTGCGACTAACAGTTATCATCCAACAAATACAGCACTGATCGGTTTAAATGACGTAAAATTGGTAAACATTCATTTTCTAACAAATTTCCCTCTGTTTATAGGTACTTTTTACAAAATATGACAACGTACATTTGACACAAATGTTTTTAATTGTCTGAATTGAAAAGATTTTGTTCATCCATTTAGAAACACGGTTGCAGCATTGGAATTACCATAGCAATGTAATGCGAATCATTTTGACAGCTGAGCCTTTACGCTCCCTCCTTACTTCTGCCCTCTACTGGCAAAATGGCTGTAAAACATGTCTTGCCGCCTGTCATTACATTACTTTTGTAATTCCAATCCTGAAACCGCGTTTCTGCATGGATTAACAAAAATATTTAGAATTCAGATAATTAAAATCATTTCTGACAAATGTACGTTGTCAGATTTTGTAGTGGGGGTTAATAACATTCCAGCAATTACCTTAAAATATCTCCCGCATAATTTTATACACTTCTCCCAATTGTCTTTAACAATTTGTTAAATAATGGATATTTCGCGAATAATAGAAAGCTGGCGAAAGTGGTACCAATCTTAAAAAAATAAAGACCCTCGAAATATTAGTAGTTACAGACCCATAAGTCTTCTACCAAATATGAGTAAACTGTTTGAAATATTAATAACTAAATCCTTAAATAAATATAACGAAAATAACCAACTGATACTATATGAACAATTTCGATTTCGATTTAAAACATCCACCATCCACGCCATAACAAAATTTACTTCTGATATTTCAAAAGAGTTAAATGAAAGAAGGGCGGTGGCAGCGTGCCTAATTGACCTTGAGAAGGCCTTCGATACGGCACGGATCGAGGGCCTTTGAGTAAATGATACTACTCAAAAAGGGTGTCCCAGATCACTTGATAAAAATAATATGGAACATATTGGTCGGTAAGAGGATGTTTGTATCCAAAAATGATTCAGTAAATAGTAAAATGTAAAAAATGTAAAAGTCAAAGACATGTTTTAAAGTTAGCGAATCCATACGTCATAGAGAAATAACCATAACTAAATTTAGCATAGTCATAATGTGATAACATATTATAATCTTTTGAATGATAACCCTTCTCATACTGAAGATGATCATAGAACCGCATTTATGATTGATGGAAAAATTTGAATATAAGTTTTTTCTCTCTATAAAAAAATATTTAATATTGCGATAAAAAAAGGAATACTAAATAAATTATAACGCTTTGAGGAACTTTGTCAATTGTATATTGTATCGAGATTACAGACGAACTGATTAATGATTACCACTGGAGTGTCTTTTTGAATGACCATTATAAATAATTTTAATTATCCACAAAATTTTATTCATTAATGACAATTTCGTGGAATGTATGCTCTAAATAGATGTAATCAGCATGGAAAAAAGGAAATGGGAATTCTTCTCTTTTCTTTTGTTTATTTTTTCTGTCAATGATAATGTACAATCGTTAATCGATAAGGAGAAATGCATATAATAGACCAAAAGCGATGAATTCATTAATAAACTCAACAGTTTTCCTTCCTTGCTGCCTCTATTTATCCTAGATTCTTCCTATCTTCTCCATCTCGTCTCCCACTATTATTTCTTCTTCTTCCCTTTATTTCTTTTTTTAAAATAAAAAGTAAAGTTTCGCATCAGTTTTTTAAAGTTTGCGTTGTACGTTAACTATTTTTCTGAAGCATTAGCTATTCTAAACAAATGGAAATGTCTAAAGTGAGATTTAATAAAAGTCAAGGCCATGGTTAAAAAATGAAATAAACAAAAAAATAAGTATTGTCGACGAATTGACTCTGCCTGTACGACACTAATGAAAAATTATTTTCTTGTGTATATATAAATGTCAATGCACAGGGGAAGTTTCTTTTTGTATAACTTGCAATCTTTCTATTTTTTTGTTTTCTCTAATAGTTCTCTAATAGTACAACGTAATATCACCTCCAGGCGGACATTTTGTATCTTAGTAAGATCAATGTAATATTACAGTGGAGATTACGAATCTTCAGTGCTGCTTGGGCATTCTAATTTTCGTTAGTCTCCTGAGAAATAACTGTAAACTATATGTGACGTGCCGCTACAAAAAGGACCTTAGCTCCCAATAGTAAATTTTGCAGGAAAGGCGATTGAAGTAGAGCGTCTCTGATTGGTGGAGACGTTCCACTAGAATTCAGCCCCACTACTCACTGCACATTGATATTTGTCCGCGTTACACGAAGCGCATGAATTGTATGTAGATGACCAGTGTAGTTGGATTGAAAAGTAGAGGGGCTGCTTTTCTAAAAAACCAAGTGTAAACACCCAACAAGCTCATTTTTAAACATTCATAACAACAAAATCTATAAGTAAAAAGTATTTTTGACGCTTGTATGTGAAAAAGCAACTCAATAAATATTGAATGATATACATAACTCGAAATTAATTTTGATCGGACCTAAGGTCCCTTTTGTCGCAGCACGTCACATATAGTAAATCCGTATATTTGATAGTCTCAATAATAATTTCAATAACCTATTTCGTTTTTCAATAGAATCTAACCTAACATACTAAAATGTCTTATCAGTTTTAAAAAATAGTGGTATGAAAAGTTTCTCCGTGTGTTTTCCTGCCTTAAAATAAAACTATTTCTTACTGTAAAGACTATAGGGTCAGTCCATTATATTTCACCTGAAGCCGTTGCGGCCTATTTTTAAAAAAATCTTATAATTTGTAAAAATGATGTTTAATATCCGTAGATTTCATTTTTGAGAATTATTTTATAAAATTTTTTGATTTAAACATAGAATTTGAATTTTTAAGTTGAGTTGCACAGAAAAAAGGTTAGATTGACAGTTATGAAAATTTAATAAAGAAGCATGGAAATAATTTAGATCATACAAATTTCTTGATTGATATTTGTTAAAAATGAGCTAATTTACTTGTATAAATAGATTATTATGTAAACAAACCCAAATTAGTAGATAAAAATTGATTTCAAAACTTAACTATAAAATGTCAAAAGTCACTACATTTTATTTACACTTTTCTAAAAAGTATATAAATATTTAAAAATTTATTACTATTTAATGTAAACTATTTTTAATGTACTTTTATAATATGTGCTAACTTTTTAATTTTATAATATAGAAATATAAAAAATTGTACCTTTAATATTGAGTGTTTCATGATTTTCAGTGATTTTAATCACTTATTTCTTCTCAGGCGGTTAATCAAAAAATCCAATTTTTGTCTTAATATTTAAGTTTGGCCTTCTTTTTCATTTTATTAAATTTTCGTGATGGAGAACGAACTATTTTTCAGTTTAAATTTAGTTTAAAAAATCTGCTGAAAAAACGCATTTTTTTGGTTAAATACAAGTAGATTTTTGCAAGACTATTGAGATAGCCAACTTCAGTGTTAAAAAAATACTTGCATTTTAACCAAAAAAATGCGTTTTTCAGCAGATTTTTTAAACTAAATTTAAACTGAAAAATAGTTCGTTCTCCATCACGAAAATTTAATAAAATAAAAAAGAAGGCCAAACTTAATTATTAAGACAAAAATTGGATTTTTTGATTAACCGCCTGAGAAGAAATAAGTGATTAAAATCACTGAAAATCATGAAACACTCAATATTAAAGGTACAATTTTTTATATTTCTATATTATAAAATTAAAAAGTTAGCACATATTATAAAAGTACATTAAAAATAGTTTACATTAAATAGTAATAAATTTTTAAATATTTATATACTTTTTAGAAAAGTGTAAATAAAATGTAGTGACTTTTGACATTTTATAGTTAAGTTTTGAAATCAATTTTTATCTACTAATTTGGGTTTGTTTACATAATAATCTATTTATACAAGTAAATTAGCTCATTTTTAACAAATATCAATCAAGAAATTTGTATGATCTAAATTATTTCCATGCTTCTTTATTAAATTTTCATAACTGTCAATCTAACCTTTTTTCTGTGCAACTCAACTTAAAAATTCAAATTCTATGTTTAAATCAAAAAATTTTATAAAATAATTCTCAAAAATGAAATCTACGGATATTAAACATCATTTTTACAAATTATAAGATTTTTTTAAAAATAGGCCGCAACGGCTTCAGGTGAAATATAATGGACTGACCCTATAAAAATATATTTGATTTTATAAGAACAAAAAATTGTTTTCAGACAGTGATGGATAATGTTGGCATTTTGGCACAACTATAGATCAAAAATGTCAATTACGGTGGCGCATAATTACTGCTCATCCGCTGATCTTTATTCTATGGCTCGTCAGACGTGCAAAAACAGTTCGTAATCTTATTAAAAATTATAAAACTTATTAAATGCTTTAGCATTTAATAGTTTATGTAGGTAATGAAAATAATTAGTCCTTATATATATATATATATAATGTAAAAAATATTTAGTAATCCCCGGTGAAGGAATTTTTATCATTATGTAAACTTTCTGTTAATCAATACGTTAAAGTAATTAAAAAAATTATTTAGAAAAAACCTTGGTTTTTTGTTGGCTGCAAATAAAAAATTTAGCTTTTAAAAATCATTTTTGTTTCATTGGCAGTAGCGTGATCATCCCAAACAAAAGCCAATGGTGGTCCATTGTTGGTTGCCAATAGTTTTGCTAAGAAAAACCATTGGGTACCAAGCATGATATTTATTACATGGTTAGAAATATTAAAAATGTTTAATTATTAGTTTAAAATTCGAAAAGAAAAAAAAATGAAATTAATCGTAATCACAATCGTAATCGTCTACGAGAGACGATCAATTTTTTCCGAAAAGCCAAATGGAAGAAAGAACTGTTAGAATGGTATAGAAGTCTAAGAGTCAACTTGTAGAAGGGTCAAAATTCAGAATCGTCAATGTTCAGAAATATCAATGAGTAGAAACGCTACTTGTTAGAAAGGTGAAAAAGTCGAAAGGTTAATTTACCAAAAAGACATTTGACAGAATAGGTTTTAAACCTTGCAGCAACATTTATACAATTTGACACTTCTACTTATTTACCATTATAACAAATCACCTTTCGACTACTTGATCTTTCGAACAGATGGCGTTTCTAACCATTGACAATTCTAACAAATATCTTTTCTAGATGTTGCCCCTTCTAACAGTTGACATTTCTGTCGGTTGCTTTTCTAAATGTTGTTCTTTCTGCCATTTGGCTTTTCGGGAAACATACACCATAATTCTAGTAGTGATTAAAGGAAAGTAATCACCATTTAACTTAATCCTTTCGTAACAACAAGGTGCGTAAGATCGACTAACTTCAAGTGTAGAACTTTTTCTTGATTGGCTCTTTTTCAAAATCCTTTATTTTGATAGGATAATCGTGACGACATTTTACTTACTGGTGCCAAAGCAGCTAACTTCAAATGTAGAACTTTTTCCTCATTGGCTGATTTTATATTGAGTGTTTCTCATTGGCTGAATTTTATAATGATGGTGACCTCACACTTTTATATTTTCGTTTTTCTTTTTTAAAATTAAAAAAATAATTAATCAAAATTATTAACTAAAAGTTAACTAATTTCTTTTTTAAATTTAAAAAAATTATTAATTAAAATTATTAACTAAAAGTTAACTAAAAGTAGTTTAATATAATAATTTGTATTTATGGTTTGGTTTCCTCATTGGCTGATTTTATAATGAGTGTTTCTCATTGGCTGAATTTTATAATGATGATGACCTTACACTTTTATATTTTCGTTTTTCTTGTTTAAAATTAAAAAAATTATTATTTAAAATTATTAACTAAAAGTTAACTAATTTCTTTTCTCTTTTTTAAAATTAAAAAAAATAATTAATTAAAATTATTAACTAAAAGTTAACCAAAAGTAGTTTAATATAATAATTTTTATGTATGGTTTGGTTTGTAATAAATTAAAAGTTTGATATTAAAATATATTTAATTTTATGATTCATTTTAGACGCTTCAAATTTGTTTCGCGCGCATCTTTATTCCAAACAAAAATTGTTTGTTCGCTACAGTCATGTAATCTCACTTCAGTGTGAAACGCATAGTTTTTGGTACGAAAAATTACAAAATGTTACAAGTGTTAGCAACTGTCAGCCATTTGCAAAGTGTGACACGTGTATCGTTTCGATAATTATTGACTGTTATTTGTCGAGTTATTTTTCTT
Organism: Leptopilina myrica (nomen nudum); assembly: GCA_032872475.1. NCBI lineage: Eukaryota > Metazoa > Arthropoda > Insecta > Hymenoptera > Figitidae > Leptopilina > Leptopilina myrica (nomen nudum). Next base: position 10,523,986 of record CM065462.1, on the reverse strand, counting down.
CTGAAAGTGTTGATTGTGAATTTTGTGGTTTTCTTTTTTCTACATTGAAAAAAGCTAAAGTACACTCAGATGCATTAATGCTGTCCTTCCGGTTTAAAGGAATTTTGAAAAGTCGTGTCATTTCTATAAAATATTCTTAGTTCGTGACATACGAATGTTCTCATATGTCATGAACTGAAAACATTTTGACAGAAATAATACGATTTTGCAAAATACCGTCAAACCGAAAGGACAGCATTAATGCATCTGAGTGTACATTACATGCGTTACGTATGTGAGTATAACGTAAATACAAATTCAATTTTTTGTTAATATTATTTGTATATTTATTAGGAGGAGTTTGTAAATATAATGTGAATTATTTGATTTATTAATTTAAAGGATTTAATTAAAGTTAAAGACATTAATTTAATTAAAGTTTAAAGGAATAAAAGACATTTGCCTGTTATTTTGATTTCTGAATGTAGAATATTGATTGATTTTTTAAATTCTGATGTTTGTACATTACATAATTACATTATAGTGGTAATAATTGTGATTTAATATTGATTTATATTTGTTTTCTTATTCTTAATTATTGATTTTTCAACATTTTGGTCGTTCGTTATTATTATTTGAAAAAACATTATAAATATTAAAGATAAGTACTATTTATAACATGTGATTACGAGATACCAGATACTTGATAAACAGAGATTTAGTCAAGAGGTACTAGATTAACAAATACTAGAATAAAAGATACTAAACAGATACAAAACAGAAAAACTATCAAAAAATACGCATATATTTATTGTTAATAAAATATATAAAAATTAAAGATAAGTACTATTTATAACATGTGTTTACGAGATACCAGATACTTGGTAAACAGAGATTTAGTCAAAAGCTACTAGATTAACAGATACAAAAATAAAAAATATAAACAGATACACAACAGAAAAACTTACCAAAAATATACTTATATTTATTGTTGAGAAAGTATAAATAAATACATAACAAATTTAGATGAAAAGATAAATAGATACCTTATTTACATTCTTGAGATAAGACGAAATTAGATTAATAGATAAAAATACATTCTTTACATTCTTAATAATCTTCAATAAGAAAGGAAAAAATAAAAATTCCAGTTATTGTTAAATGTGACAATAGTAACATTATTTACATGTGTTCTGAATTAATTAATTTTATGAAAAACTATTTTTTAGAAGCAATATCTTTTCAATAAATTGAAAGAAATCATGCCGAATAAAAAAGAAACTGTTAATTTAAGTGTTACAGATTTTAATATTATACATACTGAAGAAGAAATGTTAAATGATACCTATATTGATGAATTTGAAAAATTATTAAGAAGACAATCAAATTCTGCTTTTAGCATGCAAAGCACTTTGTATTTATATACGCTTGAATTTAATAGTCCGATTAATGAAGGTAAAAAGCATATTCAAATACTTTTTAGTGGACCTATCAAGAAAGGTCATTTGATTTGCACTTAATCTGATGGAATGAGACTTTATATTTATGATAGTCTTAATGAAGGATGTTTAAATGAAGATCAAAGATAATATTTAAGTAGATTATATCCTTTTAAACCTCCAGTAGTTTTCACAACTGTTGATCAACAACCAAACAATAGTCTTGCTTGTGGAATATATGCAATAGCATTCGCAACATTGATATTTTTTAATATTATGCCCCACTCTGTCAATTACTATTATTAACTATGACTGTTGAATATAATTGGGAGTGTCTTCTTAGGAATCGAGCTAGAGCAAAAAGTTTTCAAAATGAAGAAAATAAAATTGTTGACAATACTTTATCATTGTTGAATTCAACCAGCAAGGTTTGTAAAAAAATTTGTTGATGTATAGAAAATTTGCCTTTAATTCCAGCAAATGATGTTAATAATATTTCTATTGATTCAAGCAATGGAATGAAAGATACAAGATTAATAATAACTGTGAAGCAAGGAGAAAAAAGAGCTATGGTTCATTTTTTGAAGAAGAAGAAAAATATAAAATCATAAAACGTCAAAAAAAGCTGCTTATAAAAAAAATATCGACAAAAATCGAGAAAATAATTAAATTGTTCGCTCTGAATCATTTGATTCTAATGAATTCATTAGTACAGAGCAAACTTTAAATACGAGGCCTCAAAGTACATCCACAGCTTTATCATCAGCAGAAGAATATATTTCTACTTCTAAAGTTAAAACGTCAATTGGTGACAGAAATGTTGCTTACAAGCGCACCTCTCGACAGTCACATATAGAGACAGGTTATTGTAATGAAATGAACATTACACGTGATAATTCTTATGTAAAACTTTGGGAACATAAAGTTAACAGTGAATTATTTATAAAATCAAAAACTAATAGAAATGAGGGAGAATTAATTATAAGCAGAAGATTGCAAAGTATGCCGTCAATATCAGCGCAGAATAATAATAGTACATCAGGAGAAGTAATACACAAAGGAAATTATAAACACAAAGATAATGAAATAATAATTGTTGAAAATGCAACAATTAATTAAAAAATCAACAGTTCAGAGGAAACTTTTAATAATAGCCAATTACAATGCATGACTTCGAGATCAGTAGATAATTGTATTGATTCAAGAAATGTTACAAAATATACGTTAATTAAAGAAATGAAAATCAAGTAAAAAAATTGGACAAGTGCGAGTTGAACTCGCACTGCAATGGCGGGTTCCGTACACAAAAATTAAAACAATACTTGCAACATTCATAGGTAAATGGTAGAATTAAAATAAACAATTAAAAAAATATATTTAAATCATTTGATAAAAAAATAATTAAAAAAAATTAAAGTATTGTATATCTAATATTGTAAACAATAATAAGTAGAGGAACAAAATTCGCACAATTAGTTCCTCTACTTATTATTGTTTACAATATTAGATATACAATACTTTAATTTTTTTTAATTATTTTTTTATCAAATGATTTAAATATATTTTTTAAATTGTTTATTTTAATTCTACCATTTACCTATGAATGTTGCAAGTATTGTTTTAATTTTTGTGTACAAACCCGCCATTGCAGTGCGAGTTCAACTCGCACTTGTCCAATTTTTTTAAATTATATTTAAAAACTTTTTTTTAGATTTTTAATATATTTTTTGTGATCAGATTGTAAAAATATACTAAGAAACCCATTTTTAGTTAATTAGATCAAATGATGTAAAAATTAGAAAAAAAAATTTTCAAAATTTTTTTAGTTTTTCCTTGACAACGCTATGGACATTATTACATAGCAAGTTTTCAATATTTTTCCTGTAATATTCGCGTTAAAATACACCAGTATGCCAAATTTTAGCCCTCCATGTTGAATAGTTTAGAAGTTAAAGAAGGAAAGGTCACTTTTTGTTCATTTTTGGCCAAAAATCTTGTTATTTCCTTGACAACGCTATGGCCATTACCTCCAATTACATTCTCTATATTTTTCCTGTAATTTATGAGTGAAAATACGTATCTGTACTAAATTTGAGCTCTCTAGGTCAAATAGTTTAGCCGCTAGGGGGGGCACGATTTGGCTATGGACACAACAGTCTCACAAATAGGGTTCCGTCGATACACCGAAGGTGTACGGAGCCCTAAAAAGAATAATAATACGTTTTTTAGAGAAAGGAGAACAACATCAAGTCATGAAACGTCAAAAGAAAGCTGCTTATGAAAGAAAGTTTCGACAAAAAAACAAGATAATAATAGAATTCTTAATCCTTAATCAATCCAAACAAAGGATAGTATTATTACAGTGGCTAAACCAAATATATATTCAGCAAAATCCTATATAGCTGTTAATACATCTTTATCAAAAGATAATGTAACTGTTACAGCTTTATCATATACTAATATTTTTGGTCGTCAAAAAAATACAGCTTATCAAAGAACTCATCGCAAAAAAACGGAATTCTGCACAGAATCAAAATTTCTCTGACAGTATTTCAGTCTCGCATATAGAAGAACATACATACATCTTTTTATGCATAATGAAACGATACTCCTTCATTTGGAAAGTTATTTATTGTTGATGAAAACGAAGCTTCCGAAATTCGTTGTAAGAATAATGTTCAATTAAACCGAGATATTGTTGATGGAATATATACAACCCTTCGGAATTGTAACCTATTTGCACAGTCATACCGTATGATGCATGAAGAAATTAAAGAACAATGACTGATAATAATTCAGTAATTGAGCCTGAGATGCAATTATTATTTTCATTAAAGCCTGGGATGGATAGTAGATGTTATAATTTACAAAGTGTCAATGAAGTTGCAGCAATTTTTACTACAACTGCTTATGTTGAGGCATGGATATATCCTTTATTTTATCGATATGGAACAAGAGGTTGCGACAAAATCTGACCTGCGCTAATACAAATAAACGTGTATCAAGAGCTGCATACATCAGGCATAGAATGGCTTCTAGGGACAACAATCTATTTTTAAAGGGTGGTAGATTATTTCAGCAATGGATTGTCGACAGTTGTGTGAAAATAGAAAAAGATAGGACAAATTTCCGTCGAAATAATCAAAAGAAACTTTGTGTAGATACTTACGAATGTGTAATTTATCATTTACAAAGAAGAGCTGATGATTTGAACAATAAAGTTGGGAAAATTGTAATAGTTTCATCATCTTTCACAGGTTCTCCGAGAATATACATATGCAGAAATTTCACGTTACTATGTTTTTAAGAAAGAACGTGGTGAAAATGCATTAAAATTGGTGAAGCGTAAAGGGTCATTTAATGTCATTGGACGGATGTATTCATTTTCGCCCAGTCAATCAAAACTGTTTCATCTTAGATTACTTTTAATAGTAGTTAAAGGCGCTACAAGTTATGATCATCTGCGAACTGTCAACAATATTTTACATGACACTTTTCGAAGTGCATGTTTTGTATTAGACCTTATTGAAGATGATGGAAAATGGGAACGTGCTTTGACAGAAGGAGAAGTATAGGTGATGCCACAACAATTAAGACGTTTATTTGTGCGTATTTTAATTTATTGCAATCCAGTTCATCCAAACGAACTTTGGGAAAAGTTTAAAAAGGCTATGTCTAAAGATTATCAGAAAAATGATCCATCTAACGAAGCATATAAAAGAGCATATAATGATATAATTAACTTTCTGTTGCATGAAGGATCAAATATTCGCAATTTTCCTGAAATGATACAGTTAAATGAAATAAATATTGAAACAGGAAATCAAACGAACAACGAAATGTCATTACAACAACGTAAAGAGATTGGTGAAATGTAATATGTGAAACTGAATTCCAAACAGAAGGATATTGTTGATGAAGTATTAAATGTACTTATCCAAGATAAAAGAATACCATCTTCCTCATGTTATTACATTGATGGACCAGGTGGATCCGGAAAAACTTTTGTTTATACAACTTTATACCATTTGTTAAGAAGTAAAGGAAAATGTTTATGTACTATGGTATTTACAGGCATTGCCGCAATAATACTTCCCCGTGGTAAAACTGTACATAAAACGTTTGGAGTGCCTGTTCCATTGTTCTATGATTCTACATTAAATATTAAAAGTCAATCTAAGGAAGCTGCATTTTTAAAAGAGGTCAGTCTTTATTTGGGATGAAGCTCCAATGGCGACAAGATATGCTATGGAATTAATTGATAGAACATTACGCGATTTTATGAATGTTGATATGCCATTTGATAGAAAAACTATGCTTTTGGGTAGTGATTTTAGACAATTAATGCCTGTTAAAGCTAATGCTACTAGAAGCAAATTAGTTAATTTATCTATTAAATCTAGCACATTATGGAGTCATTTTAAGGTAATATCATTAACAGAAAATGTGAGAACTTTACCTGGTGAAATAGAATTTCCAGAATATTTATTATCAGTTAGAAATGGTACTTTAAATGATAATGATAATAATAGTCTAGCACCAAAGCAATTCTAGAGAATGGTGATATAATTCATAACATATTTGGAGAATTAATTATCAATAAAAATACGACGATTTAGCAAAAGTAGCAATATTAACTGCTCGAAATGTTGATGTTGATGAAATTAACAACAAGGTACTCGAACTGTTTGATAATAAAAGTGAGCGAAGTTATACAAGTGTTGATAGTACCGAAAATTGTGATAATGGAAGTATAAATGATGCTATTTTAACAGAGTATTTGAATACTTTAAATCCATCAAATTTCCCGCCTTATGAATTATGATTAAGAACCAATTGTATTGTCATGCTACTTCGAAATCTGCTACGTTTTTTTCTTAAAAAAGGAGTGTGTCTTAGTATGGCTGTCTTTACACGTTTCTTTCTCATCAATTGGTCAAAAACGTTTAATTTCCTAATTTCAAATAATATTTCAAACTTCAGATAATTAAGACACTTATTTGTATGTATTTTAATGTATTGCCAACTAGGTCATCCAAATGAACTTTGGAAAAAGTTTAAAGATAATATTTCTCAAGATTATTAACGAAATTTTGCATCCCATGAATCTTATAGAAAAGAATATATTAAAATAAATTATTTTCTTTGAAATGACGGAGTACTTACATTTTGTTGTATAATATTTACAGAAACTACACTTATATTTCTTTTTCATTAATATTAATTAATCATACTGAATAAATAGTAAATTTTACTTTTATAAATCTTTTTGCATTTCTAAAATTATCTTTACTTTATCCTATATTGTATAAATCCATTTATTTTCACATGCTTTTTTTTATAAATATTTCTTTTGTTTTTTTTCTGAAATAGAAGTATGATTTAGAAGTTTACTTTATTTCAAAAATTCATCTCAACATATTCCACTACATAATTCTACATCTTGATTATCATTCTCACAAACATTTATTTTTTAATTTTTCTTTAAAACATTTATTATATTTGCGTCATTATTCTCATTGTAAGTACTTTTGTTTTAGAAATTTTTAAAAAAGAATGCGCAAGAAAAAAACGCGCGTCCTCGTTGCCTAAATTTGACCGTTTAATAAGTTAATCAGCGATTAAGGGTGAGTTTCACCAACTCCGATTAAAAGTTAATCAGTAATTAAATCATTACTGACTTTAATCATTGGTTAACTTTTAATCGGAGTTGGTGAAACTGTCTCTAATACAAAGATATTGACATGGAAATTATAACCTTCAAATCGAAAAGGTTCGTTGTCATTAGAAATGTCCGAGTTTTACGATGAAATTTTGTGATCATCTTCCGAAGATGAAATGGTTGTTCATCGACGGCTAAGAATTTTTTGCGAAAGACCAAACTATTTTAATGTTTTAGACGATGTAGATTTTGTTGTGCGCTTTCGTTTAACAAAAGCATCAGTGCAAAATATATTGCAGGAAATTCGACATAAATTGGAGCATGCTACTACACGGTAAGTTAAAAGAAATGTTACAATCATTTATTGAACTAATTTTTTATTATAGCAAAATTATTTACATCTTTTTGTACTTTTCAATAAGGATAGGAAACAGATATTTATTTTTATATTTTTACATTTCACCAATGAAACAACTTCTTCTAACATGAATATTTTGAATAGCCATTCACAAATGGTCTCAGTAGAAATATATGGGTTGTTGAGAATTAAGTACATGGGATTACACAGGCCAACAATATTTTGTGGCCTAACCAAAAAGAGGTTATTTTTTAGGATTTTGTTTGTAGAATACAAATCTGACATTGAAAATATTGGATTGGCTCTAGTTTCTAATCAATTTACGTTTCAATTCACAAAATACGCATTTTTGGCATTTTTTTAATATATGTGCAACCCTACACCGAAAAATTAAATCTGTCCGCATAGCACCAAATTAAAACTTAAACACTGCTCTTGAATATCCAAAAACAAAAAATTTAATTTATGTACACTTTAACCAATAATGTCCAAAGAAACATACGCTGTTCCATAAACGAATTAAAAATAACATTACTTTCCACCATGTAAGGCAATTCAAATCAAAATTAGTATCTCTGGGGTTTTTTGAGACGCTGCTTACAAATCTGCTATGAAATATAAAACTTACAAGTGGCGGACCAGTTTTTTAAAAAAATTTACACCTTTTATAATAAAAATGTAAAATTAAAAAAAATTCTGCCATATTGGACCCGCTATTTTGAATATTTAAATCTGAATACAGAACAGTAAGCAGCGACCATAAAAATCCCTAAAGACTAATTTTTATTTAAATTGCATTACATGGTCAAAAGTACTGTTGTTTTCTATATGTTTATGGAACAGCGTATGTCTCGTTGGACATGATAGGTTAAAATGTACATAAATTAATTTTTTTGTTTTTGGATATTGAATAGCAGTGTTTATGCTTTAATTTTAACCCTATGCAGACAAATTTACTGTTTCGGTTTATGATGTAAAATCCATTCAAAAAATGTCAATAATGCGTATTTTGCGTATTGAAATGTAAGTTGCCTAAAAATGAGAGCCAATCCGATATTTACAAGGTCAGATTCGTATTCTACGGACAAAATCCTGTAAGAATCGGCTGTAACATTTTAGGCAACATGCAGTTGATAAAATTTTGTCGGCCTGTGTTATGTAAACAGTGATTAAAAATGTGTTATCAAATTTCGTGAAACGGAATGTAAATTACTTTTATTTTGATTGTCGATTAAAAGATAAACATAATTATTTAACCACAACTTTTTCCGAGTTGGTAAAATTTGATTGGATATTAAACACACTCTTGAATTTATTCCTCAGTCTCTCTCTCCTACTTTTCCATTTTGGGGCGTTTCATGGCTCCTGCACAGACAAAATTTTAATTTTACTTATACACTGAAACCTCCGAACTTTAGACTTCTGAACATTAGACAGTGTTAACATCAAATATGGGTGAGGCAAGGAGAAGGGTTGAGAGAATGTAATGCCGGATTTTAGGTTAGGATTAGTAGCACAGTTTTAAAATGTTCCTTTTATCTGGTTTCATTTTTGGCGTGTAAAAATTAAAAAATTAATTGAAAATAATAGTAAGTGACATTCGATATTGAAAAGAAGAGTGAAATATTAAGGAAAATAGATAAGGGAGTTGATAAAAAAAACAATTTTAAGAAAAATAAAATGTATATCGAACACAATTTTGCTTTCATCTACTGTACGGCCCTGAGTGTTTATACTTTTTGGCATCAAGGTGTCCACTCCGAACTTTAGACACCAGAACCAAGCAGTCTAAAGTTTGGAGGTTTCAGTGTATTTAAAAATTTGATAGTGGTTAGCGTCCTAAATGAATGCCAAAATTATTATACGTGTAAAAACTTTTCTTCGTGTATTTACATGTGTCCACATCTACACGCCCAAGTAGCACGCTGTATCACCTGAATGTCATGGCGACATCTATCGGGAATATTCCTGTGATATTGAGGAAGTATCATAATGTCCGCTTTTTTTTAATATCCCTGTGACATTCCTGCGATATTGAGGGGATATAACTGTGACATCGAGAAGATACTGCTGCGATATTGAAGTGGGATATTGCTGTGATATTGAGGGGATATTCCACATAATTTTTTCTATACGTTCAAATTTGATATTATAGCGAAAATTATGTGGAATATCACCTCAATATCGCAGCAATATTCCCTCAATATCACAGCAATATCCCACCTCAATATCGCAGCAGTATCTTCTCGATGTCACAGCAATATCCCCTTAATATCGCAGGAATGTCACAGGGATATTAAAAAAAGCGGACATTATGATACTTCCTCAATATCACAGGAATATTCCCGATAGATATCGCCATGACATTCAGGTGATACAGCGTGCTACTTGGGCGTATAATTACTAGTGTTTATTTTTAATAGGTATCAGTTAAAAATGTTGCGTGTAATTTTAACACCACATATGGTGTTAAAATAATGTTTTTTCTGTTTAATCGCTGTTTAAGTTATTAAACGAGTCAAATTTGGATAATTAGGTTAATCGGTGATTACTTTCCATTAATCATCATTTGGATTATGGTGAAACGCATTCTGATGGTTAAGATACTTTAATTACGAATTATTACACTAATCACAGGTGGTGAAATCGGCGCTGAATATCTTTTAAACAGAACGGTCAGAAATTTGTTTGTTTTTTATAAAAGTTCATTTTAGTTCAATTAATAACACTAGTATTTTTTCAAAATCTGACGATTAGTATAAGTGCAAAAATTAAAAATCTATGATGCTTTCCCTATTCCGTCCATGTTAAAGATCGAAACTCTGATTTCATTTTTTGAGACTTACAGACGGTCAATTTTATTTTATTAGGCCTTATTTTGTAGATAAATATCCAAAAAATATTTAAGTGAAATTTCAAAAAAATCTGTCAAAAATATAAATCGACGCGACAAATACCCAAAGTGAAAGTGCAAGTGTCCAATAATAAAGTAGCAAAATTGAAATCAAAGCTTGTAAAATTTTGTCTTCGCACGAAGAGAAATTTATAGTAGTGGGTAACATAATGATGGTTAGGGTGACCATCTTTAATGCTACGTATACAGACAGCTATGAGGTGGAGTCCACATTAGCACTCTTAACAAAACGTAAACATAACGAAACAATATACTTAGCATTGTTTTGTTACGTTTACGTTTTGTTAAGAGTGCTAATGTGGACTCAACATGAAGATGTAGTATTTACTAAACGAAAAAAATAAAATAATATGTTTATACTCATGGAATTAAACAATCTTTTCGGTTATTATAATTTAGAACACGATAGATCAGTGTATGTAAGCAGATTTTGATAAAACTGTCTGTGTTCATAGCTAAATTTGTTGTAAAATGTTTGTTTACTTATTATTTTTGTGTTTTTTTTAGTTTTGTGGTATATATTATATACTACAAAACTTTGCGCATTAGAAACAATTAAAAATTTCAATTCTTTTCTATCTCCTAATCGACGCGAGCAATAGAGAAGAATTTATTTTATTTAAAATTTTGATGGTTCCCGTAGAATAGAGCTCCAACGTGAATTCGCGTATTTTCAAGCATATTTTCTGGAAATTGCATTCTTTTCTATTCTACGCTTCTTACCGTGGTATTCATTATGAGCGACTCCAAAAACCTTCCAGTGTCAATATTCTAACGGATCTAAACAGTTTTATAATAATAATTACCCATATAGAGAAATGTGATGTTGCACCCATTCGTTGAGAAATATTTGCTGCATTTCAGTATTTTTTGAAAATTTCGTTTCACATACTTCAGGAAATATTTGCATTCTATGGGTCAGAATTTCTAATTGAGCAGATATTTGCAACATCATTGCGACAATAAATGTATCTCCAGATGCAGACGCTTGTCCAGTTACGATACCACCTAAACTTTGATATGTAATCGTCAGCCAAAATAAAAGTCTACTCTCAAACTTATGAGGAATCCACGGATTATAATAACTCGAACCCGTTAATCCCATTATTATTGGCATTATCGTTTTTGCAATAGTTGTCAAAAGTATCGTACTTGCATAAAATACTGTTCCATATCTTTGATTAAAAAAATTAATTATTTTTTCTTTAAATATCGCCAGCTGGGACCTTCTTTAAAAATATTTTTGATAAATACAAAAATAGTAAAAACCTTCCAATTTTGTCGAATTTGTTTTGAATACTAAACTCCAGTGAATCACGAGGTTCGAATTGCTTATCTTTCAAATATTTACATATCTCACGAATTTTTTTACGTTTCAAATAGACGGATGCCATTTTAACCGATGATGTTATAACAGCAAAGATGTAGAACAAGTTTTCCAAAAATTCATCATGTTCGAAATTTTTCGTTAAAACATAAAATATATTTGTTGCAGTAAATGCGGCAATTAATATTGCTACAAAAATGGAATAAAGATTGTAAATTGTTATAAGTCCTTTAGAATTTACCGGAGGCCATACGCCTAAAGTTTTAAAAATAATTAATGAAATTTCTCCTGTATACATTCTTTCTTTACTTTAATCACAGAACGAAAATTATTCTATGTCAGTTGTTTAACATTGTGTTCCAAGTGAATATTGAACGGTCAGTGAAAAAAGAAAAATGTAATATACAATTTTTTTAAAAATGATATTCTTCCCCTTTGAGGAAAAATTTGTTTAATAATTCCTAAAGATTATGGAGTTTCTTTTCTAATCGATATATGACAAAAGGGTTAGAAGGAATTTAGACGATTGTGAATTATTTCTTTAGGTTGAGTTGAATACCGAAGGGGATAAAAAGATACTTTCTGTTATGAATTTTTGATTGCAGGATTAACACCATATGGCGAATATAGACAGTCTTATTGTAGACGTTCAGCTAACAGCATGGAAAAACTATTTTTTTTAAATGATCATAACTGATTAAATTTGATCTAAGGGATTAAAAGTGTTTAACAATTGCTCCCTTTTGATTAAGTACTTTTAAAACCAAATTTATTTTTAAATACACATCTACCACAATGTTTCGTTACGTCTTTTCTCAGAAGCAGTTCCAATATAATTTTTATTTGTAGTTTTTATGTTGTACAATGGACTACATAATTATACAAAAGACATAACGTTTAGTGCCTTGATAAATAATTGTAAATTGAATTTAGCCAGTCACAGTATCTGAAAGAAAATAATTCTTTATGAATAAATATTTGTTTCCTAAATAAACGCATTCGATTTTAATATACAGAATAACAGTATGTCTAAAGAATCGACGTCTGGAATTAATTGCCAGATAAAACAAATACGTTAATTTTACTGTTGAATAGTAACTTCATTCAAGAGTTGCTTCCCTGTTTGTAACTAATTTCGGATTGATTTTTAACTTAAGTGTCTATACTTTTAGATAGTGAGATCTAATCAATGCTAAAAATTGCAGCACCAATACTTCGACCCTGAAAAAGAAACTTTGGCAGTAATGAATCATTAATTTTACTTCCTATTTTAGATCTATCATAATTTTTCTATTAATAGATCTCTACTGACATATGTTACAGAAATTTGAATTAAGATAGCGTGATAAAATCATAATCGCTAAACAAAATTTCACCATTACTATTTTTACTGCCGTCAGCTGAAATGCCGTAAGACAAGTCACAAAAGTTGTGAAAATTAATTGAAGGGTAAATACGGAATAATGAATATTGCTTAACTCACCATTTATTCTGAAAGAAACATTTTTTTATTGTCATTAAATTAGGGTTTCTTTTAATGTAACAAATAATTAGATATTATTATTAACTGTAAAGAGACTCATAATGCTGGAGAATTATTTTTTCTGTTTTTGAATACTTTATAAATTTTTTTACACATTTCCAGAAAAATATTTGCATTCTGTATTCTAAAAAATCAATTTCTGCACATTATATTCTCAAAATCATTGCTGGTCTAACAGAGAAAAATGACGCTGTTAAAATTGATCTGTTGTCCTTAATTTATTATCAAATGACGAGATATTTTCCGAAAAACTTTCAAACATATTTCTGAACATTTTCGTTGCTGGAAGTTTTCCGAAAACGAAAATTTGTCACTCAACTTTTTTCAAAAATATTAATATTCAACGAAGTATTCACGAGTTGAAGTCAAAAATTCATTTAAATTTCTTAGGTTAAAAAATCACGTTTTTGCAATTTACATGAAAACGAAAAATTGTATAAAAAATTTTTATTAGAAAAAAACATTCTTTCTGAAAAAAACGTTTTTTTCTGAATTTGATGTCGGCTTTTAAAAATTAAAAGTGTCAGATTCAATACGGCAGCAAATCATAATCAGATTATCTTGAAACTCATCGCAATATGAGAATCTAAAAAGTGGACCTAAGCAACCTACCCTTACGAAAAAAATGACACTCATGAGTGTCGTATTTTGAGCGACGTTATTTCGCTACCACACTCAGAATATAACACTTATTTAAGAATGACAATCAATGATATCAATATGGCTTATTCGACGAATTAAATAATAAATAAATTATTTAAAAGTACAATGTTTATTTATAACATTAATTTTTATAATTTTATATAAAATTTTTATAATCATACTTTCAACAAGTTTGCCTTCTAGGCAAATATTTCATTATGTACAAATAAATAAATTATATTTAATATTTCTTTGTTTTAATATAATTAAATATTTGTAATATTTCTTTTAATTTTAATTTAATTTTCAATTATAAAATCAAAAGAAAAATATTATTTTGAATATTAAGACATAAAAACATAAAATAAATTTCTCGAGAGGTTTAATTATATACAATGATTTAAAACTTGGTTGCACCAACCAATAAAAATGGATAATAATATGTTTAGTTAATTCACATATATAAATTACAAAAAAACTGCGAATAATTACCACTTTTTACAAATGTCAAACAATAAATATGTACATTAATTGAATAGTGAAATAATTATAAAAATATGTTGACTTTTTATGAAAATTTAAACTACAATTTAGTCAATGTATAATAAGAACTCATGAACCAAATTTCGAAAAGATAAAATAAGAAATATAAAATATGACAAAAAAAATTAAATATTAAAATTAGTGATCAAACATAACTCCAGATCATTCTTTCATTAGTTGTTTTACTTAGCTGGAAAATTAGAAGTGAAGCGTCTGCCTACCACTCTTGTGGGAACTCCCTGGGATGTTTCTCGTCAGACGTTTTTCTTTTAGTCAAAATTCAATATTTCTCCGTTATTTACATGGCCATCATTGGAGATTAATGAAATTTTCCAGGAAAATGGTCCTCAGGGTCGATTTCCACTTTCCCCTCGAACTATTCGTCCGCCCACTTAATTCTTTCCCACCAGCCAGAAGATCACATGAGAAACCTTCTACTTCACACTTCCCTTTTACATTACTGTATGTATAGTGGAAATCAAACCCAAGAACCACATTTTATTTTAATTCCCTCAAAAAGAAGAGACAACGCTTTATTTGAAACAATATGTTACATTAAATGTCTTTTCTACATTCCCGAAAAAAATTGGACTTGTATATTATTATCCGTTATCAATGGATTATAATAGAAAATTGTTAATGTCGTAATTGACGTTGTAAACATAAGTCAGAAATACACGGAAAAACCTTTTTCAAGAGTTATTACGAAATTTATTTAAGAACTCAGGACATGGAAAAAATTTAGAACTTTTTTAGAAAAGTTTAATATTCATTCAAGAATTTTTAAGTGTTTTTCTAATGGCTTGGAAATAAATGTACACTACCGTCCGAAATTGTGCGAACGCTAACATCTCGAGCTATTAAAAAACACACCCGCACAGATTCCCGAGATATTACAAAAAGAGTCGGACCGTGCAAAGCAGAATTTTCAATCATCGATTTCTCTAATTCGCCGTTGAGTCAATTACTTGTCTGTGAAAAAAATGTCGAAAATTAATTTAACCAAGTACATTCTTACTGGGATCCACTTCCTATTTATGCAATACAACTTAAAATAGTGGAATTTTATTGGAAATTTAATAAGCTTTTCAATGCAATTTAAAAAAAGCATCTAGCTTCATTTTTAACCGAGTTATCACTGTTTCTGTGCGAGTGTGTTTTTTAAAAGCTCGAGATGTTAGCGTTCGCACAATTTCGGACGGTAGTGTACTAAAAATAGCCTATGGTGCTACAAATAAGTCCATATCCGGACGAAAAGAATTATACATTTGGTTTATATGATAACACACAAAAAAGATTGAAGAACTTTACATTTAATTCAACTGGTGCTTGTATACTGTGGAGATTTTGTTTGGATTAATTTGTAATAAATGTTGATTTGATCGTCCACTGATCAAATATAAATAATTGGATAAATAATCACTAAGATAATATTGATATAAATGATTATTTATTTTGGAAATAATTACTACCAGGACTCAACAACGTTTTCTGTGTGGCTCTCTACACACGGCTAACTTTTCCTTTCTCTTTTGCCGCCAAGAGGCCTCCATCTGGAGGCCGAGTGACACATGATCGACGCCAACGTTCCACCATCCCGTTGGATGCGGGATGATAGGCGGTGGTCCGGATCCTACGAGTATTAGAAAGATGAAGAAGTAAAGCGAATATACGTGATTCGAATTGACTGCCCTGGTCGGTGGTTATGGTGTCAGGAACTCCTTAACAGGATATCCAGTTGTCCACAAAAGCCCTGCAGACAGTCGCAGCCTCGATATTCCTCAAAGACACCGCCTCAGGCCACCTGGAGAAACGATGGATCATGGTTAAGCAGAAGCAAAATCCAAGATCACCAGGAAGTGGACCTACAAGATCGATGTGCACATGCCTAAATCTGGACTGAAGCAAAACGAAATCCACCGGTGAAGAATTGTGTGACGAGACACCTTTGATTTCTGGCAATCGATGGAAGTCTTGCAAAACGCGTAAATGTCTCTATGCATCGCCGGCCAAACAAACCGCTTGCTTATCATGCGATTCATGGCGCGAGCACTCGGATGTGAAGGAAGATGGAAAAGATTCATGATCTTCTCACGGAGTGTGGACGGAACAAAAGGACGCAGGTCCATGCCAGAGACACCACAGTGAACGACGATATTATCAGGACCCCAGAATAACTCTTTGATACGAATCGAACAGTCGGCAGATTGCAACGCTTTTTGGAGATCATCATCATCAGATTGGGCCGAAGAAAACTCGTGCCAGTCGATTTCAGGAGGTAAGACGACGGATTCGATGCGAGACAATGCGTCGGCAACCACGTTGTCAATTCTGTCGAGATATTCAATACTGGTCGAAAATCACGATTAACTCATAATCATAAGTGCTGTAGGCACGCTGAACAGGAGTAAGCTTCCGTGAAAAAAGATAATGGTTTCCAAATACTCAGTGGAAGAGTCCTTGTCGAAGGCCATTTGTTCTAAGGTAGCGCCAATACCAAAATCTGATGCGTCGGTTACGACCCGGGTTTCACCGTTGGACGTGGGATGAATGAGTAAGGTAGCATTTGCGATGTTTTCCTTGATTTTCTCGAAGGCAACGATGGCTTCATCACCCCAAACGATCTCAGTCCTGTCATTTTTCTTAGAATTCACGAGGTGTTGATTTAATGGTAAGAGAAACTGTGCAGTGTTCAGCCATACTTGAAGAAGCGATGAACAAATCATCAACGTAAGCAAAAACGAAATCTATATCACCGAGTGCCCGAAAGGTGTAATTACGGCGGTCTTGGAAATATCCTCCGGAGCAACGGAAATCTGGGTGTAGGCCATATGTAAGTCAATTTAAAAAAAAACTGTTTTTCCAGCAAGATAATTAAAAAAGTCGTGAAGATGAGGAACCGGGTATCGATCCGGAATAGTGACCGAGTTCAAACGATGACAATCCTCATATACTCGCAACAGACCTCCTTTCTTAGGTGCCAGATGAATTGGTGCAGCCCATGAAGCGCAGGACGGACGACAAATGCTCTGTTGAGTCCATGACTGGAACTGTGTCTTTGCGGCCTTGAGTTTATCTGGAGCGAGTCGAAAGGAGATGAGCGATCAAGCGATGTAACAATGTATGAAGAAGAGCAATGCAACGAGGTAAGCGAATCGAGTAGGCGACGATGACTAAGATCGACGGTGAGTCCAAAATGTGCTAGCAGATCAGTACCAATGATGCAGGAACTGCAGCCACACAAAAATTCTAAAAAAAATTCACGTCTAAGTCCAAGATCAAGCGTCATTCGTCTCTCGCCGTAGGTAGCAATACGCGAATCATTAGCAGCAAAGAGTACGACGTACGATGGCCTACGCTTAGCATTTGGCGGAGATGGAACGAGAAATACATCAGAACCCGTATCGATGAGAAATAACAGACCTGATCGACGGTCGCGAATGTGGAGACGTCTGGAAAATGCGCCACTCTCGATTGTCTCAGAACGGCTGGGCGCTATTAGTTTTCAGGTTTAGAATTCGCGTTATTATTATTATTATTATTATTATTTCCGGCAACGAAAGAGCAAGATTTGATGCATTTGTAGGCTTTTTCGCCAAATTTGTGATGGTATCAACAATTATGTTTCTGATTTCGAGAAGCTGAGCGATTACGCGAGTCGCGATGATTACCTCGGTTCCGAGAATGTGAACGACTTAGAGAATTTCGATTTGAGTGTTTTGACGATTTAAAAGAAAGTGCGTTAATTTTGTCAGTCAATGTCTTAATTTGAGATTCTAATTTAGAAAAAGGATTAGATACAGGTAACGGTTGAGTATGATTTGAGTTGGAAACTGATGAACATGAATTCGTAAAACTAGTAGTAGTAGTAGATCGGCCAGCCTTTACAAATCCTCAACGGCAGAGGGAGCCAAAATAGCACGCGTCGATTCAGGAAGTTCATCAAGAAAAACCGATTTCAAAATGTCTTCGCTACATTGATCGTTACCTAAACCACTTTATCAAAGTATTTGTGTCAAAATTATATTTTTTGTATTACTTAGAATTTAAAATTATTATAATTTTTCAAATGTAAAAAGAATTGTTTCTGACTTTAGAAATTTTATTTTCCAAAAAATTTAGAATTTTCAGAATCCGTACATTTGACTTTTTATTATCATTTTTATTATCATTAATTTCCATAGTTTATCAAAATTCCATTATTTGCAATATCTACTATTTCAATAAAATTTCACAAAAGAATTTAATAAATTAGGTATTTAAAAAGGAATATTATTAAAAAATTCATCAAGAGAATTCAATTATTTTCAAAAGTAATAAAAATTTTTACAGAAATTCAATTATGGTCAAAAGATTTTAAAAATTATCGTCAATGTTACAAGTATGTTAATGAAAATAAGTATTAATTATAATCAAGAATTACTGTCTTCGGAGTTGTAACAAAGAAAGAATTGGAACTTAGAATAATTTATATATTTCAATTCTTTGATAAATTATGGGGTCGTTATCTCTCTCTTTTCAGTACATCTCGCCTCTCGATGGTTTCATTAAGAAAATCTTTCAGCTTGTTTATTCTTTAAATATAAAGTCGCAATACTTTATCTCAAATAAGATATATTTAAAAAAACCAAGTTTGTTACAAATTTATAATTTCTTAAAACCAGATTTCGAAAATATGAACAAAAGTTAGACGAATTTATGATTCCATATTCTTAATAAAAATTTACATAATTTTAGAAACGATAGGGTAGGGTGGTCCCATACCGACCCCCCGTACCATACCGATCCCTTTATATTTCTTAAAGATGGTACCACTAAAAAATTCGTCAGTACCACAAATGGAACACTTTCACAACACCAACAACTGGGCCACAGGTTTTGTCAATGCGTTTGATTTCATTTTGGAGATTCAAGCAATATTAGATTTTAGCATTAGTTAGAATAATTTTTGACCTATACGGAATTCGAGCCATTGATATAAGTGATTGGCAAAACATTTTGTGCAAATAGTGAGGGTGGTCCTAACCCGACCCCCATATTATTACATTGTAATTGTTTATTCTCTTCTTTTTTATTGTTCACATAAAGTGAGGATAGGTTTTGCATATTTACTTTTATTTTTTAGGAATTTATAAAATATTTTACAAGCAATCACAGCACATATTACTTAACTTTAATTCTCCTTTGGTTAAATATTTTATTCATTGTCAGTTGTAAAATGTTCTTGACAAGGCGATATGAATTAAGAAACGCACTTTTCGATATCTTTGGAAGCGCAATGCAAATTCCTTATAATTTGTTGACACGGTTGCAAAACTCTACTTTTTTACAATATATTCGGTTCTAATGAGCACAATAATTTATTATGTGAATTTATGATAAAATAGTTATAAATTGTCTTGGAGGAAGTGTTATAGAATAGAATTTTAATAAGAATTAAAATTTACTTATAGTGTATGGCTCGTATGACCCTTTCATTATTCTTTAATTTCGGTCATGTATATTATCACCAATATAATTAAATATATTAGGAAATATACTCTTGGAATTATCGTAGTCGTGGATATCAATTATTAAAACTTGATTTAAAATAAAAAGAACGATACGGCTTGTAACGTTACAGTCAAAATTATTGAATTATCTTTATATAAATATTAAAATTTTTCTTCAAAATTTAATTATTTTTAAAAATTTTAATAAAATTCTTTTTAACAAATCCAATTTTTTTCAAAAATTCTCTTCCATTCAATGATTTTCAATAACTGCTATTTTAATAAAGATTTTCCACAAGAAATGAATTATTTCAAAAACTTTTTGATAAAATTCTAAGAAAATATTTTATTATTTTTATGAATAACAAATATGTTACAGCAATTTAATTATTTACAAATTTTTTATTAATTTCTTTGCAATAATTCCATTATTTTCAAAAATATTTATTTTATTTTTACAGTGATTCAATTATTTTTATAAATATGTAATTCCATTTTTTACAGGAATTCAATTATTATTTTCATAAATAATAAAACTCATTACAGAATTTCAATTATTTTCTATACAATTTTAATTCAATTTTATCGAAGAGTATTCATTCTTAAAATTTTATAAAAATTTGTTCATAAAATTCTTTATGAGAACTCAATTTTGAAAAATATTCAATTATTGAAAATAAATTATTTATTTTTGTAATAAAAATAATTTGGAATTTAAAAATAAAAGCTCGAAGCTCAATCGAGTATTTTCGAGCTTTTCATTTTTCGAGCCAAGCCGAGCCTAATCAATTCGAGACTGAGCCGAGTGGAGCCTCATAAAAAGCTCAAAAATTTTCGAGTACTCGAATTCGTGGCCTCGATTATTTCGAGTCTTCGAATGAATTCGAGTACTTGATTGTTTCAACAAATTAACAATTGTTTAAAGATTCAAACAAAAATTGTTGTTCATATTTTTCCGAAGCTTTTAAGATTTTCTTCATGAATTATAAGTGTTGTTTAAGTTAGCACAAAAATTGTAGAAAATATTGCAATTTAAACATGGACTGACCGATCCCGGATGTGACTCGGGCTCGGTTCGGCTCGAAAAATGAAAAGCTCGAAAATACTTGATCGAGCTTCGATCTTATTTCTCAAAAAATGAAATTATTCTTTTAAAATTTATTGAAAATCGTCAAAAGAATTTTAATTACCTGTTTAAAAATTTGTTAGTAAAATTTTTAAATGAGAGTTCAATTTAAATAAACATTCAATTCTTCAATAAATTAATGACTAATTTTTTAATTTTGACAGTAGTTTGTTGTTTCTAACTCAAGCTTTAATGTTTATTATATTTTAACACATAACTAAATTTTGAATAAAAAAAATTTTCAAAGACAAATATTTTCATTTTTTTAAGTAAACTCACTTGAAATTTCAACTATCATGCCAGTAAAAGTTTTCTTGTGAACTGCTTTCTCTGGTCACAAATACGCGACTTTCGATCCACGTTTTATTTCTGGGTTTTTGTTAAATTTAATCATATTTAATTTATGAACGGACCTTGCATTGTGAAACGAGCTTTATGTTTTGTCGATGTATGCTTGACATAAAACCACCAGATTTTGTCACGCGGACTCCTTAATCTTTGGAGGTTATAACTCACTGGAAAGCATCTGAATTAAGGGCATTCCTTTTCTTTTACGGTCCAGTTCTTTTTAAAAAAATTTAATCCTCAAATACTACAATAATTTTCTACTACTTACTAAAGCTATAAACATCCTCAGTCAAGACGTTATCAAAAAAGACGAAATTGATTTCGCCGAGACCCTGCTTTATTTTTTTGTTTATGATGTAAAGTATTTGTACGGTTTAGAGAAATGTTCTTACAACGTACACCAACTGTTTCATGTTTTCGATTACTTTTGTTCTAAAAGTTAATTAAAAATTCATAGATATCGTTATACAGTAGGAAAAGCTATACGTCAGTCACCGCCCATGAGTGCGAGTGAGATAGACTTATGCGATTCCCATACTTTCCTATGACTGACCGATAGCTTTTCTTACTGTATATACTTACCCCTTGCTACTGACCTGTGTTTACTATTTCAGGTTAGTATCCTTAGAAAAACTTGACAGAAATTTTAAGACATCGATCAGTTCACTTAATCACATATTGGAGACCAATTTTGAATTAAGGAAACAAATGAGAAGTATAATTAAATTAAATTTTAATATAATAAAAATAATAATTTGCTTTTGCAAACATGTAATAATATCCAACATTTAGCTTTTAATTTAAGCACAATATAATACTTATACATTTTAAATAAGATTATCTGATTTGTGTTACTGGTTGAAGTTAAAATGAGATTTTCTATCACTTTATCCTCGCTCCCTTGAAAATCTGTAGAGATACCGGGTCGGTTAATAAAAAACAACCAGCCAGGTGCCGGCCCGGCACTAAAATTTACTTGTGTAATCGATTTATGTTAAATAACAGGGATGTATAGAATTAATAAGCGATTTATCTCTTCCTATAAATTGTACATTAAGGGAGATAATAATAATGTCTTAAGAAAAGAATACTTTTTCAGACTAATATTTTATTTATAGATATTTATTCTATATTTATTTTAAATATAGAATCAATCAAAATTTTATTGTTAACTTTCATAACAAAGAATTTCTATTACTAAAACCTCCTTCAGTTGGTAAGTTTCTGCTTTTTTGGTGCAATTGATTGTAAGGGAAACACCATCATCATAGAAATAATTTCTAGTGATATGTTCCAGACGAAATAAAGTTTAATGCTTCGACATACAATTGTAGATTGAATAGGTCAACCGCAGGATCTGAAAAGAAATATTTAATACATTTTTTTGTTATTTTCTGTGAAAAAATTTAGGAATGTTCACGAAATTAGTTCGCAATAATTTGAAAGTAGTTGGTACAAAAAACAAATTAAAAATTTGTTTTAATGCATACTAAAAGGAGACTGTTCTTCAGAAATTCAAAATTTAATTTTTTAATATGTAGGGGAGACCGGGGCTTAATGGATCACTTTCACTTTTTGTTGCTTAACTTCGTCATTCTTGCTTTAATAAAAATTCCATAATTTGGCAAACTTTGCCTAACAACTCAGCTTTCAATTAAAAAAAGTACGCCCTACTATCACTTATAGTTTTTTTTAGAACAATGTTTTTGGAGAAATGCAAGGTGAGAAATTCAATTTCGCCTCGGGCCGGGGCGTAATGGATCAGCAATGAAATTATAATTTAGATTATGAAATATTATTTAATATTGACAATTTTCGTTTCTATTGTTCTATTCTATTAAATGCAAAATCCATTTACTTAAAAAATCTATTCTCTAATTATTTTTTTAATAAATAGTTATCATTGGTACTTATTAATACATGAATTACAAGAAATTAAACTTGACAGGATTATTTTATTGATATTTTAAATATAATAGGTATTTCTTAATAGAATAAGCAAAGTAATCCATTACGCCCCGGAGGTTTTTGTTAAAAATGTTGTTACTTTTTATCCGATAAAAGTCTTGTAACTTTCTATTCGTGCGTTTGGATTAAATACCTATCGCAATAAAAATTAATTTTAATTTATCAAAATTTTCATAAGCTAGAACTTTTTTTAACAAAATGTCGTTTTGACGGAATTTTAATAGACATAAAAAATATTAGAAAGAATAGCTTTGAGGCACAAACTATTTATGTTATATATACTTTCCTAAGTTTGAGATATTCATATGAAAATTTGGTCAAATAAAAATTATATTGAATAAATTTTGTAGCATATGAACATTCTAAAAAATATAAATTGTATTAAATAGAAAATTTTTTGAATTAATGTTTAGTAAAGTGGAATTTATGTAATTTAAAAAATTGTTCAAGTAGAATTTCTCTTAAATAATATTTCGGAGAAATCAAAATTCGGCTAAGAAAAAATAAAAAAACAATTTTTTCCATCGGTAAGTATCACTATCGTTCTAAGTAAACAAGTGTGACGATGTGAATTTTCACGCGTGTTATTGCTGTTGAAAATTCTACATCGTCGCGCCATCTGTCAGAAAAGCCCCGAGCCGACAGGCCCCAAATTTTCATGGTAATTAAGGAAAAGCTAGTACCGCCAGCTGACCCACTATTCGAGAGAAAGTAGGTCGCGCGGCTAGCCTAACGAGGGAAAGTGGTAGATGGCGGGGCCAGTACCACTTTTGAAGAACGAGTCGAAGAAGAAGACGAGCCCCGAGGAAAATTCGAGTCGCTACAGGTGGGCCGTGTATTAGCCGCCATAATGAAAATTGTGTCTTGCCGCGCCAGTACATCGTATATTGCCGCCAGCGAAATTTTCGTTTAGTTTGGAGGATTGTTGGAGTGTAAAATATATAGTGTGTATTGGTGGAGCGTGAAGCTCAAGAGTATCGTTATTCAATAAATTGACAGTGATTGTTTGCGAAAGTGAAGAGTTGTTGTTGGTGTTTCCTTTTGTCAAATTCCTTGTGACTTGCCGCAGCATCGCTGCCGAGGAGAGTCGAGCCGGAGAGGACAATCTGAATTGTGAGCACGCCGAGTCGTCGTGGGTAAGTCGTTTGCCAGTCGTGTCTCGTCATTGGTATTTTCTGCTTGCCAATCGTTCGAGCAGAATTTGCTCTGGGTGAGAGAGAATCTCAGAGGTGTCGAGTTGTTATTGTTGTTCGAGTCGACTATAGTTTATTAATTATCTTTAAAATTAATTGGCGCCTGACGGCGAGATTTATCAAAATAAATTTCAATTTATTTCTGTGTTGAACGCGCCGGATTTTGCTTGACGTAAGCAGAAATTTTGAACAAAATAATAATTGTTTAAAATCCATACGTCTCAAAATTTGGCGCCCAACGTGGGGCCAAGCTCGAACCGAGACACGACTATAAATAAGTGATTGTACATTGTGTGTGTAAATTATTGCCAGAATTCTGAATTTTCCAATAGCCGAAGCCAGACAAATTTATTTATTTTTTTGTTAATTAAGAACAGGAAAATCCAGGATTTAATTGCCAGCCAAAAAAAATTTTTTTTTGACTTTCCTGTTTGCTAACGCCAGACATAAAATTTATGTTACCAGCTTACAGAAATTTCAAAATTTAAAATTGCCAGACGCCGAAGTGCTATTAATTAATCACGTGATTGTAAATAGTGCGCCGGTCGGTCACGAGAAACGACGCGCCGGGATATTTAAAATTTAGGAGCTAGGAGAAAGTCGCGCGCACCAGGAAAAGTGGCTCAGTAGTAGTAATAGCGGCTATAGGAAACGCGAGAGAGAGAGAACGAGAAGAAGAGGTAGTGGGAGAGTCGAGCAATAAGTCAGCCAGAAATACCGCGATTTTCACCCCCACCACCAGTCATGTCGACAGCCAGCATGACAACTACTTCCCCCACCACCACTAGTGCTCACATGGTAGTAACAACGAGCACTATCATGACAGCCCCCCACACGATACAGTCGGCAACAATGGCGCCGAATGCGCAAAACATGCGCGATGCAGTAGCGCGACTGGGTCTTACCCCCGAAATAGAACGGCTAGCAGGATGCACCGAACGATTAGAGAGCCTGTACAAAGGGGGGGATGGGATTGGAAACAGAGACATAGCCAGACAGCCGTCGGAAATGGTTATCAGATTTCCCACCGCCAGGAGTCGAGGATCATTTCGTCCCACGGACCGGGGAAAATGGCCGAGATTCCGCACACGCCCAACACGGATGAGCGGGTGAAACCCACCTCAGCCCCCCGAAACCCATCGAGCCGTAGTAGTACGAGTGAGGTGAATGTCACTCAAAATAGGGTGCCAGCGAATGGAGAGCCAGTCAGTGAGTTTAAGAGAAAGGAGAACGCGAAAGAGGCCGTAGAGGGGAATAAAAGCAAAGTTGGGCGGACAATAGAATACAGTGGTAGTGAGGAGGGCCAGACGAGTTGTAGGTGTAGTTGCGGGAGTAGGAGCGACGACTTAAGTAGTGTGGAAAGTCGAAAACAGAGCGCAAAAGAGCCTAAGCAAAAGAAAGAAAAGAAGGAAAGCCGACGATCGATCTTAGATGACTCGACGAGTGAGTCTGAATCTGAGAGCGATCATAGCCAAGACGCGAAGAGTGGGGGGGGACCGAAGAAATTAAGTCCAGCCGGAGGTCCAAGGTGATTAAAACACTCAAGGACTGGGACTTAAAATTCTTTGGGGACGAAGACAACGCCGAGGAATTTTTGGAACGGTTAGAAGACTGCAAGGCTTGTTCGGAATTTTCAGACCGAGACATCTTACAAGCCCTACCAATTATTCTCCAGAAAACCGCTAGCAGCTGGTTTAGGTCGCTACGTCGGGAAATAAATTCTTGGAGGTCATTCCAGAGGGCGTTCAAAAACGAGTACTTAGTGACAGTGGACGACGATGATGTCATTGACGAGCTAAGAGCCAGGACACAAGGGAATGGGGAGAAAATTTCCCCATATTTGACTAGTTTTCGCCTGATTTTGGGCCACATGAAGCGAACCCTGAGCCAGAAACAACAAGTCAAACTTGCCTATAAAGGCCTGACACCAGCCTATCGTCGCCAACTGGAAAGACTCCATTTCGAATCGTTGAGTCAGATGGAGAAGATTCTGAGGGATTACGAAAGGGCCAAGGATTTAGACGAGCGATACGCCCCACCAAGGAAAAAAATGCGTTTTCCGTTAGCAGCCGTGAAAGAGAAGAAGAGTGGTCAGAAACATGTGAAGAGCGAGAAGGTTGCAGCCATGGAAAAAGAGTCCGAGTCGAGTGAGTGCGATCACTCTGCAAAGACTGAAAAGCCGAGGAAAAAGAAGAAGAGGAGCAAGAAAGAGAAAAAAGAGAAAGAAAGGACAGAAGAAAAGAGCGTCGAGGCGATGAGTCCAGCAACGCCCAGCCAGAAACCAGCAATGGTACAGGGCCAAGTTGCCAGTACTCCACCAGCCCAAGCCATGCAAATGCCCATGCACTTTGCGTATCCAATGGCGTATCCTGGTATGTTTCCAACAGGGATGAAACCAAATTACCCCAAGCCAAATGGTCCAAACGGACCTAAGCCGGGACAAAATGGTACATCAGCGCCAACGACGCCCAAGGAGTTTGTGGTGGCATGTTTTCACTGCCAGACACCAGGACATCGAGCTAGAGATTGTCCTCAGAGGATCTGCTTCACGTGTCGACAACAGGGACTTTATTCGAATCAATGCCCCATGAAGCCAGCCCAAGCAGAGGCATGCCTGGTATGTAAAAGACCAGGATGCAACTTCTTGACTTGTCCAAATTGTGACGCAGTTAGAGCCGCCTTGGGAAACGGGGTGTGGGGGGCGCAGCACAGCCCTGTACCCCCCTCCAACCTAACCAGGCAGTAAGAAATGCTGTTGAGAAGTGTACTGAGGAGAATTGTGAGCTGTGTGACGTGGAGAGGAGAGCCGAGTTTTATGAGCCGTGTGATGTGGAGAGGAGAGCTGAGTTTCGTGAGCCGTGCGACGTAGAGAGGAGAGCCGAGATCGTTGAGCCTAGCAAAGTAGAAAAGGAGAACGGGTGCGTAGATAGGTTCGCGCCTAGTTGTAGTTGGGTGAAGACAGAACGAGAATTAGAGAGAGAGAGAGAGCAGAGTTAGGGAAAGTTTCGAGCCAGTCATAGGTAGAGATGATTTGACTGAAGAGAAAATGTTTAAATTCATGCCAGAAAAGAGGAGAGGGAGGTCGAGTGAGGAGAACTTACTCCACCAGCGAAAAGTAGAAAGAAGGGCCGAAGAGTGTGGGACAAAAGGTACGGATGTGATCCCGGTACCTATAGTCCAGGGGAGGGAAGAGGCTGTGAGAGTCACAGCTGACCCGAACTTAAGTGATGAAGAAGACATCGACGGATCTAGGACTGAGAACAGATACTTCTTCGACATGTCTATTGATGACCGACATTATGAAGCACTTTTCGATCCTGCTGCGATGATATCAGTAATCACCACCAGAGTTGCAGAGCCTTTCAAAAGCCGAATTCAGCCGTGTGGTACAGTTGTGAGAAGCGCAACCGGAGGTATCACTGAAGCAGCCGAAATCCTGGACCTTAACATAGTAGTCGACGGATATGCCCAACATTTCGGAGTCAAAGTGATGAAGACGTTGACACAAGACATCATCTTGGGCATCGATTTCTGTAAGGCCTGGGACATGGAAGTAAAACTGAGAGAAGGACTGTGGAGAGTTTGTCAAGGAAAATGGCATGAGTTTGGGCCAAAGGAGAGAGAAGAGGATGAACAGCTGATATTTTCCGAGTGCGCCGGTATTTCTGCACTCGATGATCAACAAAAGGACATCATCCAAGCCCTAGTGGACAAATGGGTACTACCAGAGTCGGAGGAACACGGAATGACAGACCTGACGGAACATCACATACGTGTTACCGATGAAACGTTAGTACAACATGCCATTAGACGGATGTCGCCAGCAATGTTGACTTGGGCCCAAGGTAATTCGGCCAAGTTATACAAACTAGGGATCATCGAGCCATCGGCCAGCCGTTGGAGAAGTGCGCCAGTGATTACGAGAAGAGGTGAAAATGACTTTAGACAATGCAATGACTATCGAGACGTCAACAAAGTAACAATAAAAGATTGTTACCCATTGCCATCTATCGATTATATTTTGGACAAGCTCCGAAAAGCCAGATACCTGTCAAAAGTTGACCTGAAGCTTGCATATCACCAAATTCCAATGGCCGAAGAAAGCAAAAAATACACTGCTTTTGCCATACCTGGGTCAGGATTGTGGCAGTTTCGCCGAATGCCGTTCGGACTCATGAACGCGCCGATGATGTTCCAGCGAATGATCGACTCATTGCTGGGACCAAAAGTAGAGCCATATGTCTTCGATTGCCTAGACATCATCGTAGTCACTGATACGTTCGAGGAACATGTTAAGTGGCTCGAAACTGTCCTGCGAAAACTGAACGAGGCAAAGTTAATTGTTAATCCAGAGAAGTGCGAGTTTGGATGTTCTAAAGTCACTTACCTCGGGATACTTGTTGGACGGTGAGGGTCTGAGGCCAGATCCGAATAAAACAGAGCCGGTGAGAAACTATCCAGAGCCGAAGAACGTGAGACAACTCAGACGTTTCTTGGGCATGGTCGGGTGGTATTCCCGTTTTATTTCAAACGACAGCGAGATCAAAATACCATTGTTGAAGTTGCTACACAAAGGCCGAACATGGGAGTGGGAGGACGAACAACAAGAAGCTTTCGAGCAGCTGAAACAGAAGCTGACATCTGCGCCAGTCTTAGCCCGACCCGACTTCACGAAGAAGTTCACCATCCAATGCGACGCCAGCAACTACGCCATTGGGGCCGTATTGACGCAAGAGTTTGAAGACGGAGAGCACCCAATAGTGTACATCAGCCGAGTCTTGACTGAAGCCGAGAAAAACTACAGCGTGACAGAAAAGGAGTGTCTGTCACTACTGTGGTCGATCAAAAAGTTCAGGCCGTACATTGAAGGGTACAAGTTTCATGTGATCACAGATCACAGTGCCCTAAAATGGCTCAGAAACTTGAAAGATCCGACAGGTCGTTTAGCCAGATGGGCCCTGGAAATGCAGCAGTGGGACTTTGACATAGTTCACAGACGAGGTGCACAACATCATGTCCCTAATGCATTGTCCAGATTACAGGAAGACATCTGGGTATTGAGAAGAACTACGACAAAATAGCACGAGAGTACTATTGGCCAGGCATATGGAATGATGTGCATAACTACGTGACACATTGTATCCAGTGTCAATTGCACAAGGTGTCTCAAGCCGGACTAGTCGGACTAATGGGCTAAAGAATTGTTGAGAGGCCGTGGGCCGTAGTAGCCGCAGACACGATGGAGTTCCCTCCGAGTAAGAGAAACTTCAAGTATCTGGTAGTGTTCCAGGACTTGTTTTCGAGGTGGATCGAAGTGAAGCCATTGAAGTCAGCAGATGGAAAGTCGGTAGCTAGAGCATTCGAAGAGTTGGTCCTATTCAGATGGGAAACGCCGGAGTACTTGCTCGCCGACAATGGCAAGGAGTTTGACAACAAATTTCTCAAGTCAACACTTGAGGAATACGGAGTTAAACATATCACGACGCCTCCTTACCATCCGCAAGCCAACCCAGTAGAAAGGAGAACTCTGAAAACTATGATCTCTACCTTTATTGGCGCCGATCATAGACACTGGGATCTTCATGTTCATGAATTCCGTCATGCTGTAAACACAGCAACACAGGCGGCCACGAAGACGTCTCCTGCGTCCCTAAATTACGGAAGACACCCTAAGCCCGTGAAGAGCCTGCGCAGAGAGGTCGAGATTAAGAGACAAGTAGTGCGAATAAAGCCGGAAGATTGGGTCGAGAGAGTGAAGAGACTAGACGCGTTGAGGGACATGGTAGCAAGAAATATTGATAGAGAACGAGCGAGACAGACAAAGTACTATGACAAAGATAGGAGAGACGTGACGTTTAAAGTAGGTGACTTAGTACTGCGAAAGAGCCACAAATTGTCGAGTGGAGCACAAAACTTCGCGACGAAATTAGCACCGAAATACGTGGGCCCATTTGAGATCGTCGAGGTCCGTTCGCCAACATTATTTATCCTACGCGATGAACAAAGTAGGCAAGTCCCTAAAGTCCATATCACCGATTTGAAACCATATCTGTCTGTTTCAAATAAAGAAATGACTATGTCCCTTTTGTGCATAAATAAAATTTTTTTTAGATCATACGAGGAGACGTAGTGAGAAAGGGAGAGCCGAGAGAAAGAGACGCCGGAGAGCCATGCCATACACCCCGCCGGGAAGCCGCAGAGCCAGAAGGTGCAGTGCCCAGAAGTCAGGAGAGCCAGACCAATGGAGAGCAAGGTTGGAGAGAGGAGGGCGAGCACGATCGTTACATCGACCATTCCCTGAATTCGAGGCCGGGGACGTCGATAGAGAAGTTCCCTCGTATTTATCGTTCCCGTAAGTCAATGGGGAGACATCAGTGCCCTGGAAAGGATGCCCAACGTGCCAAAGACGAAGCAACGACCGGATGGAGCCGAAGTTGTGGAACCGTATCGGTGACCCGCCGACCAGCGTCCCGGCGAGAACCTAGAGGCCTACGAAAGCCGGTTGGACGAGTTTGAGCTCGATCGGTTCCTGCGCCTCCAGGAGCCAATGACCTCAGTAGCGTTAAAAAAACTTCGAGCCGCGCAACGGAGAGAACTGGAGAAGAGGAAACGCTCTGCGCTGAGGAAAGAGGACTTGGAGAGCCAGGAGCCAGTATAAACAGCTCATCGCTTTCACTCCTCACAGCCAGGACCCCCAACACAGCGAGCAGTAGAACGGGCCCAACTACCGCGAGAACGAGAGGAGAGAGGAACGGGGAGGCCTAAAAAGAGCGGGGTCATGTTCGGCGGGTTGAAGGAGATACCAACCGTGGAGGCATTGGACCCACCACCGTTCGGGTGCTCCAACTGTTGGAGGCGAGGACACCGAGCAGTTGATTGCCCTTACCCGATTCTCCACAAATACTGCAGAAATTGTGGACGTCGCAGGACCACGGTAGAGGACTGCCCACGTTGTGCCGAAGCATACTGTCGCTTCATGGGGATTCCGTGGGTGAAGCGAGCGGTAGTAGAGAGCCCCGAGGTAACGAAGAGAGAGGAGAGCGGCACCGAGACGGAGGAGCCGATCGTAGTGGTCAGCGAGGAGGGAGAAGCAGAAGAAAAAGCCGACTCTCAGAACGATGCCACGGGAGAAGATTAGGACTTAGTGGAGAAGTTAATGGCCCTGACAAAAACGTTGGCCGGACTACCCACTTCAACCATCGATGCGGGCGTGAAGCAATTGTTGGAGGAGAGGAGGCTAAATAGTCTAAGGACAAGGAGAGACATAGAGAGAACAGGAGAGCCGAAGAGAGAGTAAGGAGAGCCAGGAAACTGAGGCAAGAGCCAGAGAGAGTGGGAGAGCCGAAAGGAAAGTGAGGAGAGACAGAGAAAAAGTAGGAAAGCCAGTAGGAGAGCCGAAGGAAAAGTAGGGAGAGCCAGGACACGAATGAAAGAGCCAGAGAGAGAAGGGGAGAGTCAGAAGCAGTAGCCAAGATTATAATGAGGATGACGGTCCTATATAAAATAGTACCGGTCATGGGGAGGGGATTGTGACGATGTGAATTTTCACGCGTGTTATTGCTGTTGAAAATTCTACATCGTCGCGCCATCTGTCAGAAAAGCCCCGAGCCGACAGGCCCCAAATTTTCATGGTAATTAAGGAAAAGCTAGTACCGCCAGCTGACCCACTATTCGAGAGAAAGTAGGTCGCGCGGCTAGCCTAACGAGGGAAAGTGGTAGATGGCGGGGCCAGTACCACTTTTGAAGAACGAGTCGAAGAAGAAGACGAGCCCCGAGGAAAATTCGAGTCGCTACAGGTGGGCCGTGTATTAGCCGCCATAATGAAAATTGTGTCTTGCCGCGCCAGTACATCGTATATTGCCGCCAGCGAAATTTTCGTTTAGTTTGGAGGATTGTTGGAGTGTAAAATATATAGTGTGTATTGGTGGAGCGTGAAGCTCAAGAGTATCGTTATTCAATAAATTGACAGTGATTGTTTGCGAAAGTGAAGAGTTGTTGTTGGTGTTTCCTTTTGTCAAATTCCTTGTGACTTGCCGCAGCATCGCTGCCGAGGAGAGTCGAGCCGGAGAGGACTATCTGAATTGTGAGCACGCCGAGTCGTCGTGGATAAGTCGTTTGCCAGTTTTGAGCCAGTCGTGTCTCGTCGTTGGCATTTTCTTCTTGCCAATCGTTCGAGTAGAATTTCCTCTGGGTGAGAGAGAATTTCAAATGAAATATAAGAAAAATTTTTCACAACGGATCTTTGAATCAATTAATTTTTTTTAAGTCTTGAAAAATTGAAAAGAAACATTGTCAAATATTTTTTTTTCCAATGTTGTCACATTCTTCCAATCTGAACTTCATCTTAAGAATTGAAGGCTTGGCTGCAATAAGGGGACGTACGCTCTCTCCACGTATATTCAAGTCATTCAAGCTTCCAAAATTTCGAAAAAAATGAAATTCAAATTTTTAAGTTTTAAAAAGTTCTACCTTATAGGAAATAAGAAGGCGCATCTTTTTTTCATAAAAATTTTTTTCTAAAACAAATATTTTTCATAATAAACATAAAAAACTGAAAAATTTTGATAATAAAAAATCTTTCCATTTTAAAATATAAATCATCATATCTTGGGCACATGTTGATGAATTTAATTAAAAAAAAATGTGTACACTCGTTTGGGACCATAGAAGACTTTGACATAATTAAAATTTCAAAAAATGAAAATTTGTTTAAACATTTTTAATTGTAAACGGAGCTTTGTCACCAAAGACGTTTTCTTAACTTTGACAACAAAAAGTCTGCGAGAAATTTTAAGTTTGAACAAACTTCCAGTGAGACATTTGTTGATTATCATGTAACAAAATTTTCAAAGAGATTCCTTATTTATTTACAGAAATATAAGAGTATTAACAAATACGGTGGCGCCGTCAGCTACAGCCACTATGCGTAGATACTCAGCATAACAGCTGATAATAAAGGATTTTTCTTTACAGAACACATAAACTTATATTTATAATAATATTTACTTATATAAATAATAAACAAATTTATTTTATATAAATTATATATTTATTTATATGAAAATGTTTTAAATATAGGAACATTGAAATGATAATTCGGCATTTGTTGATTCATTCAAAATTTTATTTTCACAAATAATTTTTGTTATTGATTAAATAATGTGGCAACCATGGAAAAAAACACTGACAATATTTTCAGAAAAAAAGTAAGAACAAGTTGTTCATTTTATGACCATTTTGCTTCCTCAAAATATTATAAATCGATTCGTTTTTTGTCAGGAATGTCATTTTGAGAATAATTTATGTCAGATTTTAGATATAAATGACTGCAATAAACCTGCAAAATTTCAGGGCAATCCATTAAAATTTGTTTGAGATAATTTGTACACAATTTTTTGTGACATACACACACACACACACATACATCTGGACATTTGCTCAGAATTTAATATACATATATCCTAAATGAAAATGAGTCCATATAATCATGTTTTGAAAAATTGAAAATCGTCACGAATGCAAAGCTTCCTTATGAGGAAGCAAAAATGGAAATATATTGAGAAATATTCTATGAAACAGAAATATTTTAACTGCTTACAACTGAATCACAAATATAACAATGTGAAAATTTGTAAACGTTTTATACACAGACATTTATACATTTAATTTACATATAAAGGCACAATAACAAAAATTATTTGTGAAAATACAATTTTGAATGAATCAACATTTGTTGATTCATTATCATTTCAATGTTCCTATATTTAAAACATTTTCTTATAAATAAATATATAATTTATATAAAATAAATTTATTTATTATTTATATATATAAATAAATATTGTAGCCAAGCCTTCAATTCTCTCTCTTTCAGTAAATGGTATTCCGATGGTCGGACAGACGTAAAAGTAATTAGTTTGTTCTGCGTTTTCTGTTTTATCAAATATTTAATAATGGTGTGAAAATGTGTGTAAAAGTGAAATAATAATGACATATACACAAACGGCTTCTAAGTGAATGAGGTTTTGAAAATACATTGAAAAGTATCTGATTTATTTAGAAGTTATATACTTGTGATACAAAGTTTGAGCAAAGATGGATTTCTAATAACGTTTGGAATTATACGAAAAACTTTATTTAAGTGGAACATAGATTAAGCTTGTGAAAGTAAAAATTTATTGGTCTACGAAGTTCAGTGTAAATTGTGATTGAAAAAGTAACGTAAAAATTTAATAAAATAATGTTTATCTCTAAATAATCGTAATTTTATCATTTACCCAAATAGTCATGTTTTTTACAATAAAAAATTAGAAAGGTGCATTGATCTGACCTGTATAGTAATCCTTTTAGAAATTAGTTAAAATTTAATTAAAATATGTTCGTAATTTTTGAGATTTGCTTTTCTGCACAAATTAATTTTCCTAGAATGCTTGCGAACTTAATTTCGAATGAAATGGAATTAACTGGCCTTTTGGTCTGGACATCGAATGAAGATAATGACAAATGCAGGAAATTATAAATCGTTTCATAATTATACGAACAGCACTAAATGTATCTATTGATAGTGGAACTAGTCTTCCAGCAGTAAATTTAATTGGATCATTTGATCGTAAAATAATTTGTATTAGACTCATCCTTGTACTTTTCGTCAAAGAAATCCAATCAATATTAAAAACTGCAGAACCTATGTTTCTACTCTGAAATAAAATATCTTTAGCGTTAATTCTTATTTTTTTAATTGAATTAAGCAAATACTTACCTTATTTTTGTAAAGAAAATACCTTTTCTATTATAAAATGACCACTAACGCACAATACCCCAATTTCCATTAAAATTGCCATTAGAATAGTGAACGCAGACCAGAATTTAATAGTTATGATGTTGAATGCCGTTAATTGAATTGTCATCACACATGCTGCTAATGTTGTGAACACGAATTGAAGAAAGAATACTAGATTAAAAATTGCGTTTAATTCATCTCTTAATCTGAAAGAAATATTCGTTAGTTTCTATATTCTCCATTTTATTTAAGGTCAATTTTATTTTTTAATGACAATGCAGTTATTTATAATTACTTGTATAGTGATTCGTGTTGTTTAATCCAATCACAGAGAATCTTTTGCTCCATTTCAGGATATTTGATATACTTTGTTTTACATAATTCGGGAAAAATTTGCATTCTATATGCAAGGATTTCCATTTGTGCACACATCTTTAAAATCATTGCCATAATAAATGTGTCACTAGCCACTGCCGCTTGACTTCCTACTATATTTCCATAATTCTGATAACAATATGTCAGCCAAAAAAGAATTCGATTTTTAAGATTATAAGGAATGCAAGCTGTAAAAAATTCGTCTGGTTCCAATTTTTTAATAAACGGAATTACTCCTCTTGCTGTACTTGTGATGATTAAAATATTTATAAAAACTATTGTTGTCGATCTTGTAATAAAATTGAGTATTATTAAACGTCTTTTCTTTCATACGCAGCAAGTGATTAGGGGGACATAAAAATTGTCTTCAAAAACTAAATTTTGTAATATATTTATCTTTTAAGGTAATTAATTAAGGACTCAATTTTTTTAAACAGTTTTTAAAAAATCTACCTTTCAATTTTGTAGAATTTATTCTGAATGAGAATTTCATTCGAATCTCGTGGTAAAAATTGTTTTGTATTTATAGAATTTACTAACTCGCGAATTTTTTTATTTTTTCGATAAATTACTGTCATTTTAACAGCATCAATAAAAATGGCAAAACTATAGAAGCAACTTTCTGTAAATTCTTCAGATCGGAAATTATGATTAAACGTGTAACATGCATTTGATATTACGAAGGCAGATAAACTACATGCTACTAAGATGGTATAAAAATTATAGAGAGTAAAAAGTCCTTTCGAATTTTCATTAGGCCAAATGCCTATTAATTTGAAAATAGTTAAAGAAAGTTTCGCAGTGTACAATTTTTTGCTGTGCATCACAACTTAAAGATTAAGTTCTGGTATGCAATATTTAAAAAATAGTTATGTTTTGTTCGATAGGGTCGAATGTTCAGCAATCAATGTAGAACCAGTTGCGTGCATAATATTTGACACGCATTCTCTAGAAAAAACGTCGATTCTCCCCTCAATTTCTTGAATAATTCCTTAACGAAAAGTAGAGAAGTTCTTCTTTTTAATCAATATAGAACAGAGAGACAATATTTTTTGTTGCAAATGGCAGAAGAGTTAGGAAAGAATTTTCCCCCCTTATGAATGTTTTATTTAAAAAAAGAAAGATTGCAAAGAAGTAAAATAGTCAGTCTTGATGTTGACGCGGAGCTGAAGACATTTAACTCTGACTGCATAGTAGTAAACTTTTCTCATGTATTTCTTACTGTCAGCCTGGTAAGAAGAAGTTATTTAAAACGAATTAAAATGATTCTACAAAATTTCAAAAACGACATTCATTTGGATTAAAATCATTGTAAATTTTGAATGCAATTGAAGTCATTTCATTACGCTTTAATTCATTTTATTAGGATAAATTAAACTGTCAACATTATTTACGTTGTAGAATGAATTCAATTAGTCCCAACTCTAATGACATTAACCCCTTCGTGCCTCCGGTACATAGATATGTACCACCTCCAAAATATGTTATAACTCTTATGCATTTCAACAAAACGACAAATAGTTTGGCTTGATTTAATCACTAGGGTTACTATTACATGTAAAAAAATAATAAATGACATAGAACAATAATAATTATTATAAACAATAGGTATAATGTTGAGAAAAATACTTTTTTTTAAAGTTACTTATATTTGCTCGAAACTCACCACTTGGGAGTTTTTGGGGTCGCTGATTCCAAATCTAAAGTCAGATTTCCAAAATTCAAAATGGCGGATCCAATATGGCGGACTTTTTTTCAATTGCTTATATTTGCTCGAAACTCACCACTTGGGGGTTTTTGGGGTCGCTCATTACGAATCTGAGGTCAGATTTCCAAAATTAAAAATGGCGGATCCAATATGACTGACTTTTTTCAAAATCAGACAAGTCACATTTTCAAATTTCAAAATAGCCGACTTTTTTCCAAAATTGCTATTTGCTTGTAGGTTTACTACTCAAGGGTTTTTGGATACGCTAATTTTGAATTTGAACTTTAAAATAGGGTTCTTGACGAAGGTTTACCAATAAAAACCTAACGCGCCTCTTACGGAACCTCTTAGGTGGTGTGGAAGACCGTGAATAGATAATCAAATATCGTATTCTAAATATACTACCTCAAAAACCCAAAGTTATCAGTTTAGAACTAAACCAATTAAGTTTTCAAAACAGCATCCGCCATATTGGATCCGCCATTTTGAATTTTAGAAAATATGACAACAAATTCGGAATCAGCGACACCAAAAACCTTCAAGTTATAAGTTTTAAACAAATATAAGCAATTAAAAAAAAGTCCGCCATATTGGATCTGTCATTTTGAATTTTGGAAATCAGACCTCAGATTCGGAATCAGCGACCCCAAAAACCCCCAAGGGGTAAGTTTCATCAAAATCTATCCACTGGTTTCTTGGGGGCACGAAAGGGTTAAAAGTCGTGTTATTGCTTTTAGGTATTTTATTTTCCTTTATTATGTTAACTGATGCTCCTGAGTCTATTAATAATCACAAATAAAATTTAATTCCATCATTCTATTTACAAAATTTACATATATTTACAAGATTTGACTTTTAAACACGAAAAAAAAAATTTTTTTAATTATATTATTACAGATTTCAAATGATTCATTCTATGTGAGTGTGGCGCTTTCTGTTGTTTCTTTTTTGAGACTTTTGTCTTGGGAGATTGATCATTAGGTAATCTATTATATCGACAATGTAACCC
Organism: Leptopilina myrica (nomen nudum); assembly: GCA_032872475.1. Classification (NCBI taxonomy): domain Eukaryota; kingdom Metazoa; phylum Arthropoda; class Insecta; order Hymenoptera; family Figitidae; genus Leptopilina; species Leptopilina myrica (nomen nudum). The sequence continues at coordinate 10,485,580 of CM065462.1, read as the reverse complement.
CAAATTTAAAATGTACAATGTCATCGTAAACATGTGCTCACAAAATATGGGGAATGGTTTTTTCACAAAAAAATCCCTATTTTTAATTATATTTTTATAAAAAATATTTATATATTTATGTTTGTTAACAATTTGTTATGTAAAGGTTTTATATTTTTATATTTATATATTTGAATAAATCTTAACACATGATTGGTGAGTTTTGAGGTTATCTTTATATGGCGCGTTTGTGAAAAATTTTTATTTAACATTAAATTTTTTTTCACAGTTTGTAATGCTCTGAAGAGGCTCTGCGTCGTAAAGTGAAAGCTCAGTTAAACTGAATAAAAAAATATATGATCAGAAGAATCAAAAAAAGTTTTTAACATACTTTCATTAATAATCAGTATTGTTCTCGGTTATCAGCTCTTCCGTATACGGATTGTAATCGTCCACACATGGTTGATATTCGACCTTATTTCGTATCGCTCGTGGTGTTGAATTTCTTCCTCGGTCATTGCCTGAAAGTCTGAAAATTCATGGTATTCGCGTGTCACTCTGATTAATTCCGGTGGTCTCTTTGGTAACCAGCCGTCACGAAAATTTGCTGATTTAGTACATTGTTTTGTCATATGTCGACGTCCACCCTTTCTGTTTGAAATTACGTAAAACCGACAAAATGGGCCCTTTTCTAAAAAGACGATCTTCTTATTAATAAACCATTTTTTTACAAGGTTTATGATTGGAAACGATTTTATTGTGTCATTTGAAGGTAAAGAAAAGAAATTAAACTTATTAAAAAATTTTTAACAGGTTTTATTATGAAATTTTGACGAAATATCGACATTTTTTACATCTACGACTACGTAATCATTGACTCTAACAGTAATATCTCTGCTTCTTCTCGGAAGTTATTCAGATAATAATTGTTTTGAGTTCAGGGTACTTTAAAGATGAGAAATCAAGAGGTTTTAATTTTTTTGACCTTCGATTTCAAAAATACGGAATATTTGTGCAAAGGACCGACAAAATGTGCCCTTTTCTTTTTCTAAAGAACCAATAAAGTAAAACACTTAAATTAACGATAAATTAATGAAAACCTTATGATTTGACTTGTCAAAACATGTAGATTGATAATAAAAAATAAAAAAAAATTAAGGTGTTTCTCAAAAAAGTATTAAATTGCACATAACTCGAAAACTAGAACCGACAAAATGGGCCCTTTTCATGTGGACGTCCACATATGTCCCATCTTTCCACATTTGTAACATGATACCTGCTTTATCTGTGATGGAACTTGCACTGCAGGTGCATTTACATTATTTGACAAATTCTGATAATTTTGAAAAGGTTTAAGAATTTCTTTAAATGTAGGTGTGATTGGAAATCGTGGCAAAATTTTACTTATTGATACTGTTTTTAGTATTTCACTTTCTTGAAACCATAATTCTAATTCCAATGATTGCATTTGAGCTTCATTTAAATTTTGCGGTCGTTGAGCTTTTATTTGTAATCCTATAGCTCGACGAATGTTCATCAAGTATCGTCTTAAAATTTCGCTTTCATCATTTTCTATTGCAACTTGTCGTTTAATTGGGTTTGTGTATTCTGATTGAATTGCGTATTTTAATTCATGACAAATTTTTCTATATTTATATTGTTGAAACTTTGAATATCTTCGGTAAGGTTTTGTTTGCAATTTAATAATTTTGATCGAAACCTTGACACTGAACCGATTTGCGTTGAATTTGCACGTAAAACATTGAAAAGTTTTGTATTATTTATTCTATTTGTTTGTTGTTAAACATCGGATTGCGATTCGTTATCACTGAAATGGCTTTCGTTATGGAATGCATTTTCTGATTCGTTATCTGTTTCTTCCGTAGAATTTAACCCTAATTCTCTACCTACTTTTACTATCTCATCTTTTCTGTTATTATTTTCATAAACTAAACTCGTAACTCCTACCTATAATTTTGTAAGTTGATCCACAATAGATGAAAGAATGTGCTCCGTGTTTGGCGTTGTTGATGTTCCAGGTTGATTAAGGGTAATTTTTGATTCGTTCTCAATATTTTAATTTTCGTCAGTCGAGTCAGAGTTTGTGTTAGATGTATAGTTTATGTGCTTAAAAATACCTATATGTGTTATATGTCAGAATGCTAATTTTTAATTTACTTTTGTCGGGTGTAAATAAATGTTTCGCGTAACAAAAGTTATGTGTTTTCAGTTCTCTTCACTTGTTCACACTTACAACAAGGTTATTCAGAGAAATAGTTTCTTTTATTGAGGAAACTAAGACTTACTAACACGCCTAGTCTAGTTACCATTTAATTAATCAAACATATCAAATGTAGTTTATTCGTTGAATAAATCTTACGTATCTTGACGCGATAAAGCAACTGCCGAACGCCACAACTAATACTTTTTCTCTACTCTGAATACTTTTTTTTGACTGGGAATTTGTTATGTTTATTAAACATAATTTCGAAAACAAATTTTATAAGACATTTAAACGCATCTTATTGTGGTCATATATCATAATAAAATCAGACAACGCGAGGTAAGAAAATTTCTACTTTTATTTTTCTCCACAGGGAACGTCTTTTATGCTACGCTCTAAATCGTCATCGCTTCCTCAGATCGCGCATAGAGTGAAGTCATCTCCTTATTATTACTTCGTGACTACACCAATTTTCGAGTATTTACTGAAAGATTCTTTTTATTTATTGCAAATAAAAATCAGTGTTTATTAAATATTTTAGTTGCAATGAAGACTAAACATCAATAATTTATATTGACAATCCATCACTTTTTTGTATTTTCATTTAAGAAATTGCAAACATAACCTATATTTTTTTGCTTTTAAGGTTATGTTATTCAGTGGTCACGTGTCCCATATTCTTTACTATGGAAAAACGTCACACTGAATAACATGACCTTAACCTTTAAAGTGATATGCTGGTATGACAGACCGTTATAAAAATTTGCTATGCTTGTAACTTTTTTTCAAAGTATAATAAGAACTTGAGCTTTTTAGTAGCTTCAGATTTTATGAAAATCTGTTAGGTGACAACTTTTTTAAAAATTCTGATTTGTTAAATTTTATAATAAGGTTAGTCCGAGGGAGATTGCTATAGTTTTCTTAAAAGATTGTAAAAACTAAGAAAAGAGATTTTTGTTAAAACTTTTATTGGTAATTAAACATTGAACACTTAAAATAAAATATTTATATAATAACAATCTTAAAACTTAAGTTTAAAAAAACATTTGGCCATCTCTCCCAGAATGTCCGGGAGAGATGGCCACATGTATGTGAGTAAGATGGCAAATAGGCTCTTTGCTATCAGCTTTAACTTATTTTTAAGTCAATTACATTAATTTTTTCTTCTTTTTACCGCATTCTGGACACTTGTCAATGAATTTAGTGAAGTTTTCATGTAACTTTTTAAAATTATTTATTTAACTGTTTATAAAATTTCAAACATTAAAATTATTTTTTGCAATAGTGCGAAATTGTTTTATTAAGTAATATTATTTTAACTTGAAAATCCTTATCAAAGTGTTACATAGCACAGGCCGACACTGATTTTGGTGCGGCAAAGGTCAAAGATGTTTCTGATAGGTTTTTTCACGCTGATTAAGAAACCATAAATGAAAATTAGCCATCAGCTCTAGTTTTTAAGAAAAGCGGGGTTAGGTCAAAAAATAGCGTTTTGGCAAAGTTTGAGCACCTCTAGTGACGAAATGAAAGGTCGTAGAAACTTCTACTTGGGCTCAAATTAAAGTTTAACCTTTCATCAACAATCACTGAAAATACAATTCCTGTACAATAACCTCAAAATCAATGGTAGTCAAATTTTAAAAGACGAAAACTAATTTTGGTAAATTTTGAGCACCTCTAGCGACGAAACGAAAGGTTGTAGAAACTTCAACTGGGGCTAAAATTAAAGCTTAACCTTACATCAACAATCTCTGAAAATCCTTTTCCTGCATGATAACCTCAAAGTCAGTGGTAGTCAAATTTTAAAAGCAAAAAACTGCTTTTAGCAAAGTTTGAGCATTTCTAGCGACGAAACGAAAGGTCGTAGAAACTTCTACTTGGGCTTAAATTAAAGCTTAACCTTTCGTCTACAATCCCTGAAAATCTCATTCCTACAACATAACCTGGAAGTCAATTGTAGTCAATTTTTAATAGCCTAAAACTGCTTTTGGAAAATTTTGTTTACCTTTTGCTTTGAAATTGACATTTGAAAAACAAAACACACATATTACTTACTTTTGTTTGAAAAATATAATGACAATATTGGACTCAAGTGATTTAAAAAATTTATATTTTTCAAATTTCCTGACTGAAATTTCGTAAATATGAATTAAAAAATTATTTCAATCGACGTAAAACGAATTTTATGACAAATTTTTTTCATTGTTTGAGAAACTCAAATTTTATACAAATCAATTTCAAGGATTGTAGACACGAATTTAAGCTTTAAATTGAGCCAACGTAGAAGTTTCTACTACATTTTGTTTTGTCGCTAGAAAAAATTTAATTTGCTAAAAAAAGGTATAGGATTTTCAGAAAATATAGACAAAAGGTTAATCTTTAATTTGAGCACAAGTAGAAGTTTCTACGAACTTTCGTTTCGACGCTAGAGGTGCTCAAAATTCTACAAAAGCAGTTTTTGGCTTCTAAATTTGACTACCATTGACTTTGAGGTTAGTGTGCGGGAAAGGGATTTTCAGGAATTATAGACGAAAGGTTAATCTTTAATTTGAGCCCAAGTAGAAGTTTCTACGATCTTTCGTTTCGTGGCTAAGGGTACTCAAAATTTGCCAAAATTATTTTTTGACTTTTAAAATTTGACTACCATTGATTTTGAGGTTATTGTGCAGGAATGGTATTTTCAGGGATTGTTGATGAAAGGTTAAGCTTTTATTTAAGCCCAAGTAGAAGTTTTTTACGACCTTTTATTTGGTTGCTGGAGGTGCTCAAACTTTGCCAAAAACGATATTTTTTGACCTTTTAACCCCGTTTTTCTTGAAAACCAGAGCTGATGGACAATTTTCATTTACAGATTCTTAATCAGCGTGAAAAAACCTATCAGAAACATCTTTGACATTTGCAGCATCAAAAGTTTTTTTTAATTTTGTTGGCCTGTGTAGTAATTGCCACAATAAAACATGCATTTCCAAACCAAATTCATTTTTTTTCTTGACTTTAATAACTTAAATAGCATGACCATCATACACCGACAAAAGGAAAAAATTTCTCCTTCCACATGTTGAAGGTCCAATCGCTGATTTGAGGCTTCTTCATCGTCAGTGCGGTTGATATACTAAAACAGTATATTTTTCGCCACGAGTCAAAAATGCTATTTTACAGGTCATTTTAATTAGTTATTTTAGTAATTCCTTTTATTGCTTATAGTCAAAATGATTTCATTGGAAACTTTGACACTCTAATTTATCATTTTTATAAAAAAGTGTTACAACTGTTAATTTTTGTGTGAAAAAAGGCTGTTTGAAAAATGTGATTTTAATGCTGTGTTTGTTTACATTTTGCAACTTGGACTTGCCCTAACGGTGTTGCGCAATTTTAAACAGTGATCGCCATTTAAAATGGCTGCTTGAATCTTAACGTAATTTCGAAAGGATATTTCTCTTAATTTCGACAGTTATTGCAAAATCGGGAAAAATACCAGTTATCCTGAATTTTTGTTCTTTCATTTGCGCATAAGAAGTTATAAATTCAATATAATACACGACGTCAGGAAGTAAAATGAGAAAATTTTATGTGCCCATTAGGTGCTGCCTTCTGGCCGTAATTTTATGTACTGTGCATTTGTTTAACTTTTTTTACTTTCTATCATTGCAAATTTAAATAAATTTTTTACTTCTTCTACGCAAATGAAAGATAAAATATTCAGGATATCTTGTATTTTTTCCGATTTTGCAATGAGTCTTCGAATTGGGAGAAAAATCATTTTGAAATTACTGTTACGTTCAAACAGCCATTTTTAAAAGGCAATCACTGCGGAACTCCATTAAGAGGATTCATATGTTAACATCCCAGGCGGCACCGCACTTATTAATTTAGTAACTTTAAGTTACCGTTTTCAAGTTAACTTTTTGGTAATAGAAATTGTTAACAAAAGCTTAACAAATTTGTATACTAAAAAGAGACATCTTTAAAAAGTTCAAATATTGTTATTAAAATTTTGTTAATAATTTGACGCATTACACACTTCAAAAAAATGTTGTTCTAAATAACAAGTTAAAAACTAATATAATTAATAATATCAAATACTTTGATACCACAGTTCAAAATTAAAAAAGTCGGCTATTTTGAAATTTAAAAATGTGACTTGTCTGATTTTGAAAAAAGTCAGTCATATTGGATCCGCCATTTTTAATTTTGGAAATCTGACCTCAGATTCGTAATGAGCGACCCCAAAAACCCCCAAGTGGTGAGTTTCGAGCAAATATAAGCAATTGAAAAAAAAGTCCGCCATATTGGATCCGCCATTTTGAATTTTGGAAATCTGACTTCAGATTTGGAATCAGCGACCCCAAAAACCCCCAAGTGGTGAGTTTCGAGCAAATATAAGTAACTTTAAAAAAAAGTATTTTTCTCAACATTATACCTATTGTTTATAATAATTATTATTGTTCTATGTCATTTATTATTTTTTTACATGTAATAGTAACCCTAGTGAATAAATCAAGCCAAACTATTTGTCGTTTTGTTGAAATGCATAAGAGTTATAGCATATTTTGGAGGTGGTACATACCTATGTACCGGGCGGAGGCACGAAGGGGTTAAAGTGAAAAAGAATTTTTATATGGGCAAAGATAAGTACCAATCAGAATATTATGTTCATTTAAATTATTTCGGCAGACAACAATTACTTCACATTGTCAAGTTAAACTTCCCATTAAAAAATCAAATGCGGATTTGTAACATCATAATGAATAAAGAGGATGGTAACATTTTAATAGAAGTTCATCCAAATATTCCCACCGGAGTTTATAAAATACAAAACGGAGTTATGAAGGCACCTGTTTATAATTATTCTAATCAACCTTTAAAAGTACCAAACAAAATTGAAGGAAAACAGAGAAAATTGATTGCGACATCATAAACGATAAAACGCTAAAAAATTTGGATAAAAATATAAAAGAAGATCTTTGGAGAATAATCGAAAAATATCACAGTAATTTTACCCCAGACGACGAAATTCCCTGGACAAATTTGACTAGTAATAAAATGGTATTAAAAACTGGAAAAATAATCAATGACTTTAGAACAGGCCTGCTCACGTGAGTAGCCAGCGAGTAAGGGGAATGGAGTGGGGGATTAAATGATTAAATGATTTTTTGTGTAAATCACCAGTATTAAAATATCCAGAATTCAATAATCCAGATTTCAATAAAATATTTGTTTTGACAACAGACGCCAGTAATGTAGGAATCGGTGCTGTTCTTTTTCAAGATGGAAATCCTTGTTGCTATATTTCAAGACTATTAAATAGAGCAGAACAAAATTACAATACAGCAGAAAAAGAACTATTAGCAATCGTGTGGGCTACAAAAAGACTATGGCAATATTTATTGGGACGGACGTTTACTATTCAGACAGATCATAAAGCACTAATTTGGTTACATAAAGTAGAAGATCCTAGTTCAAAATTATGAAGGTGGAGATTACGCTAAGAAGAGTTTGAATATAATGTAGAATATGTTAAAGGAAATAAAAATAAAGCAGCTGACTGTCTTTTAAGGCAATATCCAATACAAAACGAGAATAGTGAAAAAGCCATACCAGCAGAAAATTCAGAAGACAATGAACTTAGTTGAACAAAAAAAGAAAAATACATGTCACCTGATATACAGAAGTTTGATGACATTCCACTGCCGAGAAATAATAAAAATTATATTAAAATCAATCAATACGATGAAACAGATGTTCTAACACAAAATTTTGGAGAATGGAAAAAGAATAAAGAAACTGTACATCTTACAATAAAACCTAACACTCAAGGAAAATTATGCAAAACAAGGCTAACAAAAAATTTACCCCAATTCAAAAAAGAAAACTGATAAAAATATTTTGAAAATCGAGTTAAAGAAATTATAGATAAGAAACTGATTTCACCAATTCTTAAGTACCCAAAATTAGTCTATAAATGGAAAGAGAACCACAAAAAATGGTTAACTAAAGCTACAGACAAATAATACAAGACAGTATTTACAACGACAAATAATACTATTACATCATAGACACTAGGTTAACACAAGATTTTAAATATAATACACTGTTAGAAAAAAACCAAAATTGTATCTCTCAACTGTACTCCTAAAACTAGATAGAATGAACACAAAATGTAAGCTACGATTTACTATTCGACATAAATGAAAGTGACAGTCATACATTTAAATTAATTGTTTAAAACAATATGTAAATCTTTGAGTAGAAAAATTAGGTATAATATGTGTAACAATGAAATGAGTAATGTTAACTTCATTATATCCAACGAAAGACAACCACATAGAATCTCAGAATTATATATTAAACCTTATTTAAATCAAAATTTAAAACATAGGTATTAGGGACCAAACCTTATCTAGCGAAAGGTATGTTATAGACAGCAAAATATATATAATTGAGTAGAGTTAAATCCTTCCATAGTTTAGTTGATATTATTATTAAATAAATGATCAAAACGTGTTTTCATGTTTTAATGAATTAGGTAGGATATTATTATTATTATTACCTTGTGGAAATAGTGCTTTAGATCTTTATAAATATTGAAGTGTTTTTTTCTGTTTAATAAATTCAGCCTGATGAGGTTGGCAAACCTTAGCCAACGAAACGTCGTTACACTGATGAAACACATTGGATTTTTCATTCAATAATTCACCTTCCCATGATCATTTATTTAATAATAATATCAGCAAAATATATATCCCCACCTCTATTGCTTCATATTCGACATGAGCTGCAAAACGTATAGTGCACGTGACCACTGAATAACATGACCTTAAAGTATAAAATAAATTTCATCAATAAATTGTCACTCTCTGAAGTGATAAAAATTAAAGTGTGTTTATTTAATAAATTAGACTGTAACACTAGCTTCCAAGTGAATATTTTTTAGAATTTCTTTTTCGAGTAGACACCAAAAACCCTCCCGAGGATTGGTATCGACTTTTTCTCGTTTGGTATCAATATTTAAGGTAAATGCGTCAGTGCTCGGCAGCTTAAGGAATTTTTCATTTTTAAAATGACTAATTAGCAGTTTCAAAGACAATTTTTCCAAATGAAACAAATTTTATACAACTCAGGCGTATTATGGTCACTTTGTCTACCTGTACAGGCGCGTACTAAGTTCCCCCTTATATCCCAGCAGTCAATAAAGAAACCATTATAGCCCTAGGGAGATAAAGGGTACATTATTGACCGCTCACAGGTCAATAAAGTACCCTTTATCTCCCTAGGGCAATAATGGTTACTTTACTGACCAGCTTGGTTATATGGGAGAACTTAGCATGCACCGGTACAGGTAGTATAGAGTAACCATAATATACTCGGACGTACCTCCCTTGTTCCATACTTTGCTTTATACAACAAAGGCGTATTATGGTTACTCTATACTACCTGTACCGGTGCATGCTAAGTTCTCCCATATAACCCAGCTGGTCAATAAAGTAACCATTATTGCCCTAGGGAGATAAAGGGTACTTTATTGACCTGTGAGCGGTCAATAATCTTTATAAATTATAAAGAAGAGTAATTAACATCAATTTTTATGAAATCAAATACTACACTGTAAAAAATCCTAAGAATATTACCCACATTAAATGTGGGTATTTTACAGACAAGGGGAAAAGTGCCGCATTCAATGTGGCAACATAACCTTATTTAAAGCGTCACTTTTCCCCTTGTCTGTGTAATATCCTTAGGATTTTTTACAGTGTATGTAATATTAATTTGCATTTAAAGTCTGAAATATGCAAATGCGTTAGTAATCGGCAGGTACGAAAACTAACTGTAACAGTAATCGGTCGTCGATGCCGATGTCGCGATATTGAAACTTACCAAAAATATTGTTTATTCATGCATAAAATGACTGTGTCTTATTTTTTGGTAAAGTTGTGACAACCTGCCGACGACTAAAGCACTGAAGAGCACTGACGCATTTACCTTAGCAGTTTTACTTCTGAATTTATTATACTTACCATAAAAAGACTATAAACACTTAAAACAAAACTAAATCCTCAAAGTCACATATTTAGTACAAGCCAATTTATGTGTTATGACAAAATAAAACTTACCCTACAATTATAAGTCGATTTACTATTACCAAAAAATATTTATATAGAATAAGCACTTTCATTAGGGGTACAAGAATATTATATCGCAAACGAACAACATAAAATATGTGCCATTAAATAATAAAGAATTAAATTCTTTATTGTTTATTCTATCACTGAGAGATTCAGTGGAAATATGGGGTATTTTCGACGTCGTCGGTCGTACCGGTCAGTTGCCACAAAAAGGTGCTTATTTGAGACTATTTAGGTTGAACTATATAGTCTGAAATAAACAATTTGAGCACCTTAATGTGGCAACTGACCGGTACGACCGACGACGTCGAAAACACCCATGTACATAAATAACAATTAAAGGTCAATTCACTCACACTTTCCTAAAGGTGAATATTCAAGATAGACCTACACGGAAAAAATTTTGGGACGTTAGATGTATAAAGTCAGTGACGGCAGTAGTACATTTCATTATGTACATTCGAGACAGCAGATGTAAAGTTTGGCACAATCGCTGTACACTCAGATGTTTTAATGCTATCCTTCCGGTTTGACGGTATTTTGCAAAGTCGTATGATTTCTGTCAAAATGTTTTCAGTTCATGACATATGAGAACATTCGTATGTCACAAACTAAGAATATTTGATAGAAATGACACGTCTTTTCAAAATTCCTTTAAACCGGAAGGACAGCATTAATGCATCTGAATGTACATAATGTACGGCAGGTACGCAAAACTGGCACAGATGGCGTGCAGAAAGAATGAATAAGCAATTTTGACACACCATGTACACTTGACTCCAACGATGCCTTTTCAGGCCAACGCAGAATAGAATCTTTAACCGGAACCGCAATCGTAAGCGTAACCGCAAGAATGAGTTAAAGAAGGATAGGTATATTGTTTATCCTTCTTTAACTCATTCTTACGGTTACGCTTACGATTGCGGTTCCGGTTAAAGATTCTATTCTGCGTTGGCCTTTCTCAGGGAAGGCACTAATTTGACGTGTTTTTCACACTTTCTATATTCTTTATAGTTCGTGTAAATAATGTCAACGGAAGTCTGCTTTTCCATTGGCTAATTTTTTAGACAATATAGAAGGTACGCAAACTTCGTGAAATTAGTGCCTTCCCTGAGAGAAGGCATCGTTGGCATCGTTCTTATTAAAGAATAATCACACTGAACCAAGTATCATATATAAAGCTGAGTCTCCAATAGGTGCCAATGTATGTGTGCAATTGCTAGTGCCAATCTCCAATACATTTTAAATGGGTTTGGCACTGTCACTGACACTTGCACATGCATATTGGCACGTATTGGAGACTCAGCTTAATATATGTAAAGGCGGTTCCAGAATAGGTGCAAAAGGCAAGATGAAAGTACAAGTGCAAGTGCGAACCAATGCTTAAGATATAAAGCTAAAGCTGCGGTTACACCTCTGCAGGCTGCCTGCCTGCGCAGGCAGGAGCAACGAGAGTAAGGGAGAAGTTTCAAGTCACTGACTCTCTTACTCTTGTACGTTACCATGACAACCTGCAGGCAGGCAGGCAGGCTGCCTGCAGAGGTGTAACCGCAGCCTGAGTCTCCAATAGGTGCCAATGTAGGTGCAAATGCCAATGCACAATACATTTTAAATGGGTTTGGCACTGGCACTTGCACATGCATATTGGCATCTATAGGAGACTCAGCTTAAGGCGGTTCCAGAATAGGTGCAGAAGGCAGGTAGCAAGTCCAAGTGCGATTCCTATATCTTTAGCATTGGTTCGCACTTGGACTTGTTACCTGCCTTTTGCACCTATTCTGGAACCGCCTTAAGGTTCAGTCCATAATAAACAACTTTTCCTTAAACCGTTGAGCCGTGTTTTGGCTATCTGCTATGCAAAAAGCCATTAAATCAACAAAAAAAATAAACCGTTGAGCCCTAAAAATGAGATCTCAAATAAAATAAAAAAAGAAAAATTCACAAATATGTATAATTAGTAATCATATATGGGTAAGACTCCGTCTGAAAATATGCGATTTGCGTGGGGTCTTTGGATTAGGCTGTAATGTGGTGAAATTGTAGAATTGGATACTAGAAAATAGTGTACCAAATTTTTTTTGAAAATTATCATTGTTATTAACAAATATTTTTATATAAAATATAAATTTAAAATTAATTAATCAATTTTTTATTACTTATTTATATCTTTATTTATATAACCATAAATTTGTCTGTAAAAAATACAATTTACTAAAAATAATTGTTAATAACAATGATAATTATTAACATTAAAATAATTTTTTAACAAAATAGACATAAATTACTTAAATAAATATAAGTTTGTCTGCAAAAAATTTACTTTTTTAAAGAAGGGCCAGAGTTATCTATTTGTTAATTAACGAAATTATTTAAATAAACTAAATTATGCATTAGTAATTATCAAGAGGTCATACTAGACTAATTTAAATTGATTTCGATCATGAGAAATGGAAAAAAAAATAAACACGATTTTTTTTTAATTTTTGTAAATTGTTAACTTGAGTAACAAAAAAAATAAACAATTAAAAATTAAAATAACGGATTTCGGGCAAACTCTTAGAAAATTTATCTCCTTTCATGTAAGACCAAGAACATCTTAATCGGATAAAATTTGTAGGTTCTAGACAATTTTGAACAGTAAAGTGTAAGAATCCTACTGTGCGAGGCGTCTCGGGCACTAACACAGCGCTGGCACCGAAACGTGGTCCCGCTTCCACAAAAATTGCAATATCTCGAAAACTATTTGAGTCTCCATCGATTTCTTTTTTTAAAATGAAAGGTAAAATTATAAGGAATATTTTATTAATTGACAAGAAAACTCAAAAATCGGACCCGCTCGGGCAAAACAGTTTCAAAAAATTTTTTTGACTTTTTTTGTTTTGTTCTATGATAGTCAGAAGAAACATGATTTCAAGTATAAGCCTTTCAAATTTTATTAAATTTCATCGAAAACTTTAGGAAATATTAAGATTTCAAACAATTATATAACAAAAAATTTCAAAATGGCGTAACTTCAACAAATTTCAAAAAAAATTTTGGCACACTATTTTCTAGTATCCAATACTACAATTTCACCACATTACAGCCTATTCCAAAGACCCCACGCAAATCGCATATTTTCTGACGGAGTCTTAAGGCCTAAGCACAACTGCTTCGCGAATGTCGTTCGCGAACGCAAAGCATGAGTTAGAAAAGGACACAACTATATCTCTATCCTTTTCTAACTCATGCATTGCGTTCGCGAACGACTTTCGCGAACCAATTGTGCGTTGTTCTTTACCCATATCTATTAATAGATAGCACGACTTCTTGCTGTAAGGCCACTGTAAGGATATCTGTAGGGGTTGTAAGGCTTACCGCGTAAGGCTGTTGTAGTCCTACATAAGTCTAAAAATTTAACAAAAATTTAACAAACCTAATTTTTTAATTTAATATTTATTAATTAATTATGTTACAAATTATTTTGTTAATATTGACCATAATAGGTAAACTCACTACAACCTTACAAGAACCTTACACCATGATAATAAACTTCCAACAGCCTTACCTCAACCATTATACTTGTAAGCTTACCTCAACTTTTACATGTAAGCTTACATCAACCTTTACTTGTAAGCATACCACAACCTTTTCTTGTAAGCTTACTTCAACCTTTACTTGTAAGCTTACGTCAACCTTTACTTGTAAGCTTACTATGAGTTTTTCGAGTAAGCTTACAATAGGATTAGGTGTAATCCCACATCAGCTTTTAATCATAAGCTTACGGAAATGCGGAAATTTTTAGACTTATGTAGGACTACAACAGCCTTACAACCCCTACAGATGATATCCTTACAGTGGCCTTACAGCAAGAAGTCGTGCTATCTGGGTTAATACTGACGGGCGAAAAAAACTTTTTTATTTATTTCGCCAGTCGATTTTTCAATGCATTTTCACTGACGGGCGAAATAAAAAAATTTCACTTACTAATAAAAAAACATATTTCTAACCCAAGGTGGATGACTCCTTCCTCTTTTAAATAAAAAAGAAAAGAAAATTTTACAAAAATATACCAAATATGTAGTTTTGACTGCTGGCGTATTTGGCAACTTATCGTCTTAAGGAGAGTCCAAGAGTCGACGTGGTAGTAACGCGTCGTCCTATGAGTATGCCTTAATGCTTTGTTCCTAATCGCGCTGCGAGTTCTCTATTCTCTCGGATATTTTCGATATTCGACCTTGCCCATGCCTTCATGCTTTTTGTTGATAGGATTGTATAATAAAAATAAAATATGTTATAAAAATATGCTTGTAATATGTCAATACGATTCTTAAGAACTTGATGCTGTCTTTTTCTGTATACATTTAAATTATCCACCACTGCAAAAGGTTGCAAAGTATAACAAATATTGCTACCCCCATGTTAATACAAACATAACCTCACTATTTCGTTAAGCTTCTGATATATATGCAAAATTAAATAGCAATTTCTATCTGTATATTACCGCTAACAGAATGTATAATTAAATTTTTTTACTGTTCAATTAAATTTTTTTCAAAGTCATCGTAATAAAATCATTCCTTTTAATGTGTGTATCTATGAAGCAAACGAATATAAGAGGTGGATTTGTCGTATTTTTGTAATTCTTAATTTCTTATTACAAGAAAGGGAGTTTATTGGTAAAGAAAAAAAGTGATATGTCTGTGCCTAGTATTCTTCGGAGTTGTTCCCAATTACCAGCGGTGATAGCCTTTGGAAATCCTCTTTTAGATATTATTACAAGAATCAACGGGAATGACCTTTTGCTTAAATATAACCTTAAAGTCGATGGGCAAGCTGAACTTTCCACCGATGAAACTCAACAACTTCTTCAGGAATTACCCCCAGAGTTAAAATTTATACAATATAGAAAAAAATAATAAATATGATTCTTAGTATTTGAACCGCGAATACAATTACATGTAAAAAGTCTAAAATTTCTTAAATCAAATAATAGTAGTCTTGACCTTTGTTCGTCTTCCAACACGTGCTAATATAATTATTATTTTATATATTTATGTAATAAAATTGTTTACATATTTATTTTTTGTATAAAATAAAAAGTGATTGTTTTAAAAACAAAAGCGGTGCAAATTTTGAGACTTAAAATTAAATTTTTTTATGTAACATATAATAAAAAATTAATTTTTTCTTTTAAATCTAGATCCGAACATACAGTGACACCAGGAGGATGTGCACAAAATACATTGAGAATATTACAATGGCTTTGCGGCGGTGCACAACTTCCGCATATTGGCGTTTTTTATGGAAGTATAGGAAACGACACGAGGGGCTCGACACTAGAGAAACTCGTGCTTGCTGATGGCGTCGATGTGCAGTAATAATTTCTATTTTTTTATTCCAATAAAAAAATTTCAAGAAGTCCAAAAAAAAAGAATTTTTTTGTAAAAAGAAAAAATTCAGTAGATTGGATATTAATCACTATAGACGCAGAAAAAAGATCTACATGATTTATATTTGGAAAAATGAAAAAATCTTTCTCACAAATTCAAATGTTTTTAAACAATGTTTTATAAACTTGATGAAATTCTTTATAATAATTCAATATTAAGATACATTTTTATTTATTTAATATTATATTTTAATTATTTAATAAATTACTAATGTTTGTATTTATATGTAATTAATTAAATTTTTGTAGAATTTTCAAATAAAAGTTGATTTAAAAATGAACTGCAGTTAGAATTTTTAATAATAATTGAATAGATATTAAAAATATTATAGCGTGAATTTTTAGAAATAATTGAAATTTGAAAAGGTTTTAATTTATAATCTTTGAAAATATGTATTATATATAATACACATATATTTAATTGAAAAATTTCCGAATAATCTAAATTTCTTCAAATTCAATTGAAAACAAATAGATAAAAAAATTCTCAAAGTACTTTGAAAATAATAATTACATTGAAATGGTGAAAATAATTTTGAAAAAGTTATAGTAACAGTATTCTTATAATATAAAATATATTTACATTGAGTTCTTCATGTTTTATAATAATATTCAGTTTCTTTTATCAAAATAAAATTGTATCTAAAAATAATTGAATTTCTTATAGAAGAATTTTTTACTTACAAAAATAATTGAATTCTTGACAAGAATAATTTTAAAATAATTAAATTGTTTTCGAAGAATTTTTTATGTGAATTGTTGAAAATAATTGAATTTTGAATAAAACTCTTGAAAATAATTAAATTTAAATAATATTTTTAAAACTAATTGTATTCTTTCAACAAATTTTATTAAAGTAGTATTAAAAGTAATTGAATTCCTCTGAAATATTTTATTATTTATAATATTATATTGTATTATATTATTAAACAACCATGTTTACAGGGTTGCCACGCAACCTGGAAACCTGGAAAACCTGGAAATGTCAGGGAATTTTTCTAAAAATTGAAAAAACCTGGAAGAGTCAGGGAATTTTCATCGAAATCCTGGAAAATTTATATTTGAAATCTAATTTTAATTAAATATTTCAAAATTAATTTAATTTTAAAATAATTGCAATTATAATTTTCATAAGTAGATGAACTTGAAAACATTTTCATTTATAATTTTCTAAGACTTCAATTTTAAATCAATTTCATTAAAAAAAATTTAAAAACCTAGATTTAAAAAAAAAATTTAATAACTAAAATTCTTCTAAAATTATTAAAAAATTTTAATATATATTTAATTGATTATTTAAAAATAACGGATTTATAGAAGAATTTTAATTAAAACACTAAAACAAAATTGAATTTTGAAGCAAATACATATATTATTGGAGAAATTCAATTATTTTTAGAGAAAATAAAATTCTTCTCAAAAATTCAATTATTTTTTTTTATCTTTTATTTATTCTTTAAAGAATTAAATTATTTTCAAAAATTTCAATGAAATTCTTTTGTGAAAATTTAATTTTTTTCAAAATAATTTTAATAAAACTCTTCGTAAAAATTTAATTGATTTAGAAATTTTTTTAAAATTCAATTTTTTTTTAACGTTTGCTATATTTGTATAAAATTTCACGAAACAATTTAATTATTTAAACCGAATGTTTAATAAAATTAGTCGGAAAAATTTAATTATTTTCAAACGTAATATAATTCTTCACAAAAATCCAATTATGTTTGAAAATTTATAAAAAATCTTGTCAAACTTTAAATTGTCTTTATAAATAATATTTTTCTCCGAAATTCAATTATTTTTTTTCAAATATTATTAATATTGTTGGCAGAATTTCAATTATTTTTAATATTCAAGATTTTCATCGTATTTCTCGAAAAATGAAATTATTGTTGATTTTTTTTAAATTTTTCTCTTGACAATAAATAATAATAATAAACATAATAAATAAAATTCAGACAAAATTTGTCATAAAAATTTCAATGTTCAATTCAATTATTTAATAAATTATTTATTTTTATAGTTAAATAATTGTAGAATTTTCTAATAAATATTGATTTAAAAATAAATTTCAGTAAAAATTTTCGATTCTAATTGAATATCATATTAAAAAATATTTATTTATTTGAAAATTCTACGAGAATTCATTTATTTCACTCTAAAAATAAACATTTTATTAAATAATTGAACTTTTTGAAAAATTGAATTTTCATGAAGAATCAACAAATTTTTTAAATAATAATTGAATTCTTCTGAAACATTTTAATAAATTTTTTTTTAATAATTGCATTTTTCGAGAAATTTGATAAAAAATTTTGTATATTAAAAACTATTGAAATTGTGATAAGAATTTTATTAAAATTTTTCAGAAAATAATTGAATTTCGGAGGAAATTTTTATTATACATTTAATTTATAAAGATTATTTAAATTTTGACGGGAATTTTTAACAATTTTGAAACAGAATTGGATTTTTATTATGTTATTTTTGAAAATAATCGAATTTTTCTTGGTTTCGAATAATTTTCTTATTAATAATAAACGTTGTTTTAAAAATCTGGAAAAATTTCTTTTTCCAACCTGGAAAACCTGGAAAAGTCAGGGAATTTGAAAAAGGTAGAAGCGTGGCAACCCTGGTTTAGTATACCTTATTTTTTGAATCTGATAGTTTTAGCTTGCGTTTGTGCGACGAAGGGAGCAAAAGTTTTTGTTTTAGTTTTTTCTACACTTTCACGAATTTTTTTTTAAGGGAATTCTGAGAAAATCGTATAATGTTTCCAAATATTAGGTCTTAGGTTTTGAAGGTACACACCTCAGGAATATTTACCACCAAAAACTGATGAATTTGCAAAGCGTTTCTTTTTGACAAACATTTATTCTGTTATTTATTTTAGAATAATCATAAACAAGAATATTTAATATTATGTACTTAATGAATGAATTCTTTAAATTTTTAATCTGTAATCATTCAAAAAATGTATGTATTAGGGGTCGTCCATAAACTGCGTCACGCCTGGGGGGTGAAATTATTTTTGTATGATGTTCTGTAACAAAATGTCGCTAAAACAAGTAAAATTTGTGACGTTGGGGGGGGGGATTGAAAAATAGTGCAAAATAGTGTGACGTAGTTTATGAACAGCCCCTCTATTCTTAAAAATATAACATTTTTTAATTTACAAAATAATTAGTGGAATACCGCGATTCGCGTGTATCATTTGCTAGTTCATTCAATAAAATAAAAAACGATTTTGTCTATTAAATAAAACGATAAGATTGATTACACAAATTATTTTGAATAATCTTTTTAATTTTTCTATATCAGTTACGCTGTACATCCTTCGCTGCCAACTGGATTTTCAATAAATATAATATCGGACAATTCTTGGCGAAGTCTGGTTGCAAATTTAGGTGCTGCCAGTGAATATTCATTGTACAATCT
Source organism: Leptopilina myrica (nomen nudum) (assembly GCA_032872475.1). Taxonomy (NCBI): domain Eukaryota; kingdom Metazoa; phylum Arthropoda; class Insecta; order Hymenoptera; family Figitidae; genus Leptopilina; species Leptopilina myrica (nomen nudum). The sequence goes on along the minus strand of CM065462.1, from coordinate 10,466,385 downwards.
TCATAATGTGCGGTTGCCATTAGAAACTGTGAGAATTATTTACATTGAGGGTTTCTTTATAACACACAGTCACGATGTTGCCAAAGAAGTTTGCAAAATGGTCCATGGAAAAGATGTGATTATTGCTTTCAATTTATCCGGAGAATATGCTTTTGCGGTAGTTACAATTTTTCTTGGAAATATCCAATTTTTTAAAATATAATTTTTTTTAAATTTATATATTTTTTTAATTTCACAAACATTTTATTTTTTAATCTCACAAAAATTAGAATTGTATTTTATTTAATTTCACGAAAATTACGATATTTCCTTTTTTCTAGTTTTTAAAATAGTTTCTTTTTTCTATTTTCTAAATATTATTAAAATTTACTTCTTCTAATTTTACAAATACTAGAAATATTGTTATAAATTAAAAAATAATAGAAATTTTCTTCATTTAATTTTAAAAATATTTTCTTTTTTCTAATTTTTTCAGGAACATTATAAACAAATAATTGAAATGGTGGGAATGTCGAGAATTGTGTTTGGCAATGTTAATGAAATGAAAGCGTTGGCACAATTTTTGAATATACAATTTCAGAGTGTCGAGAATATTCCGTTTCTATTGAATAGTGTTACGAGAGTTACTGTCAACATTTCTGATACAGAATCAAAGGATTGGTTGTCAACGAGCGGAGTATTTGTCATGACACAGGGAGGTGATGGTCCAGCGACTGTTGTTTGGGGTCAGGGAAATTCGGCGCAGGTATTTTTTTGCATTTTAAATAAATAAATATAAAAAAAATGTTTAGTTGTTTTAGTTTCTATTTATATTTATTTTAAATAAATATATTAAAATTTATATTAATTTGTATATTCAGGCAATCTGTTAACAGTTTGTAGTTAGTTTTGTTTGCTACTTTGTTTATAAAAATTTTTAATAATTTTCCTTTTTAATGTATTTTCAATTTAAAAAATAATGTTACTGAAAATCATTGAATTCATGCAATGTATTTATCAAAAAATTTGAAAATAATTTAATTTATACGAATGATTTTAGAGTGAATGTACCAGTGAATGAACACTTGGTGAAGAAGTTTAATAACTAAGGCTAAAAATTATTATCTAATATAAAAATTGCAAAATAATAATGTTAGTCCAGTCGCCCTGTGAAAAAAGTGGTCATTTTTTGCCAAAATTGATACCTGAAGTCTGATTGTTGATTCATATAGTGTGGGGTGGTAGTATGAAGATGTATATGTTTCCCACTCGAGATTTTTCAAGCTGCGCGTTATAAACAATTTTGAAGGTGCCAAAAAACAGTTTTTTGATGACCGTTCTTTCCCATCAAATTATAGGGGAAAAGTTGTAAATGAAAGTTATAGAGCTCGAAAATACTTTTAAAATGATGGGTCATATGTTAAAATTGGTCCATTTGTTTACTTGCAAATAAATTTAAACTACTAAAAATAGCACTTTCTTATTTGTTTGTTGATTAGTATGACTAATCAACTAAAAAAATATAATAAAAAAATAAAAAATATTAATAATTAAAGGCTCAGGAATTTTTTGAAAAAAACTAGATTTGGCACACATCTTGAGGGTCTTGAGAGGAACATTTTTGGAGAATATCGAAAGAATTTGTTAACTTTTGTTCAAGTTATTAAACAAATAAGAAAGTGCGATTTTTAGTGGTTTAAATTCATTTGCAAGTAAACAAATGGACCAATTTTAACATATGACCCATCATTTTAAAGGTATTTTCGAGTTCTATAACTTTTATTAACAATTTTTTCCCCTATAATTTGATAGGAAAGAACGGTCATCAAAAACTGTTTTTTGGCACCTTCAAAATTGTTTATAACGCGCAGCTTGAAAAATCTCGAGTGGGAAACATATACATCTTCATACTACCACCCCACACTATATGAATCCACAATCAGACTTTAGGTATCAATTTTGGCACGAAAAAACACAGGGTGACTGGACTATGTAAATGATTCCTTTTTTCAAGTTATGCCAAAATTATGGAAAGTTATACTACAATTTTTTTATAATAAAATAAATTTTAGAGGATTTGCTGTTTTTGTGATATTGAGGGAGAATTCTAATTACACGGTAGAGAGTGCTTCCAAACTTAAAACATATATTTTACATAAAATTATTTAATAAAATATGTAAAATATGGTATCAAAAAATTATTAGTTTTATTATAATAATTTTAATTGAAAATTTTCTTAATAATTGAAATTTACAAAGAATTTTATCCAAAACTTTTGAAAATAATTGAATTTTTTAGAAAAATGTTATTAGTTCAATAACAGTATTTGAATTCTTACAAGGAATTTTATTATTTAAAAAAATAATTTAATTTCTCTAAAGAATTCTACGAATATTGCCGAAAATAATTGAATTTCTGTCAAAATTTTTGTTATTAATGAAACAATATTGAACTCTAGAAAAGAATTTTTATGTTAAATTTTTGAAAATAATTGAAATATTTTTTCCTTAAATTAATTTTTTTTCATTTTTTTACAGGTACATCCGATTATTCCTAACGCACCGATAATTGACACAACCGGCGCTGGCGATTCTCTTGTCGCTGGTTTTCTGGCTGGTGTTATAGCGCAAAAAGATCCAAAAACGTGTTTAGAATGGGGTTGTCAAACGGCGTCGATAATAATAACAAGATTAGGTGTCACTGTGCCAAGTGGAACACCAGATTTTATAGATTAAAATCCTTTTGCCTTCTTCTTTTTCATTGTTCGATGAATAGGAAATTATATATATATATACAAATTTATAAAAGGGATAAAAAGGAAAGAAAGAAAAATTGTTAAATTAATCTTTACGCTTCAAAGTTTTACACGAAGGATTCATAAAAAAGGGAAAAAGAATTGAAAAGTAGATAAATTGAAGCTCCCATGGATCTGATTTTAGTACAAAATAGATATTATTTTTCCTGATAATCTAATAGGCAAGAATTTTAAAAAGGTTGTAATTTATCATTTTCTTGGTAGGTAATGGATTATTTGTTATTATTTTCCTTATTAAGTTTAATATTATAAATATTTTTAATATTTATATAATCATTAATACGAATATTGGAATATTTTTTTGTATTTACATAATTATCAATACAAATATCAATATATTTTTAATATTCATTTAATTATTAATGCAACTATTTAAATATTATGAATATTTATAATACAATTAATATTAGTACTATTCAGTAATAATTATTATTAGTAAAAAGTCATTTCGAAACTGAATTATAGTTTAGTTATTATAGTTTAGAAGAAATACTTCGTGATAATGGCCAGAAATTGAAATCAATATGGAATCTTTATATTTATTTATTTATTTAGAATATTAATAGACAATTTTAAAGAAAAAAAGTTTGGGAAAAATTAAGAATTTTTCGCTTAAAGTAATTAAAATATTAGTATTCAATTTTAATGAAAATTCATTTTTTTTACATGATCATTTTTTTCTATAAAATTAAAAGTATAAAAATTATTAAATCTTTGTTCTTTCAATTAAACTATAATTTATTTATCACTGTAGACAAAAATTTTGGATAACAGAAAATAATTTTGAATTCTTAAACTTTGTAAATTGTTAAAAAAAATTGTGCTGTTATTTTGTTTGGATTTACAAATTTAGTGTTATTATTTTGTTTTTTCAAAAATCCATAATTTATTTAATTTTTAGAAGATAATTTAAAATACAAATAAAATTTAAGAAGCGATGAAACTTTTGAATTTCAATTTCTGGTTTAATATAATAATTATTGTAAATAAATGGCAAAATGTACAAAAGAAAAAAAACAGATAAAATGTAAAAAGAAAAACAGAAGAATAACTATTTTCTCTATTGAACTTTTTAGAAGTAGGAAAATATTTTTTCTTGATTTAGATGAATTTTACATTGAGCATAATTTATTGATAATAATTATTCTTGTAAAAAAATATTATAAATAGAAAAAAGTAAGAGATAAAAAGTGGATTGGAAATATTTAGCGAGAGATTTTTTCTGTTTGAAAATAATAATAATAATAATAATAATAATAATAATAATAATAATAATAAATGCAAATTATATTAAAAAAGGATAAATTAAAAAAAAGTAAATTTAAAAACTATAAATATTAAAAAAGAATGAATTGAAAAAGTATAAATAATAATAATAATAATAATAATAAAAGAAGTATAAATAATAGTATAAAGAAGAAATAATGTTTAATAAAGGTAAAATAGTTTAAACTAAAAGCAAGGTGATCTTCCAATGGAGTATAATAATAAAATAGAGAGAAAAAATATTTGAAAAGTAAGAGAAAGTTTCATTTATATGTTGAAAACTTTATATTACTTTAAAATCAAAGAATATTAATTTTAGTCTAAATAAATTATATTTTTTGTGATAGACACTTAAAAACCAAAGTGAGGCACATGAGTACTTAATGGAAAAGGAGTTTTTAAAACATGTATAAATTTTTGAATTTTACATACACCTCTTTTAACTACTTAAAAAGGGAAATTAAAATTGAAAAATTTGATATAAGAAAAAAAAGTATTTTTCACAATAGACAGTTTTTTGTCTTTTAATTTTAATAAACTCTCAAAACTATAATTTAGTGTAGAACAAATTTAGAGAATTGTACTTGTAGAGAAGATGATTGAGGGAAAGAAAGTTGAAAATATTTCATTTTCATCAAAAGAAAAAAAATGTTGACGAGTAATTTATTGTGTGATTGTAAAAAAGATAAATATTGTAAACTGAAAATGTGTTTCCTCTGAAACAAAAAAGAAATAAAATGCTTCATTGCATATTTTCATTAATTAAAAGTAAAAAAAATGTTATCTTTTATTGTCCATTTTAATATTGATAACCGAATTTTTTAAAAAATCTAAATAATTAAAAAAAAAGAAAATTAAGTATTTATTTATTTATGTATTTTTAAGTAAAATATAAAAATTAATATTTGTTGTAATTCAATGTTTTATTAATGCAAAAATATTGATAATAATTTTCTTAGTTATTAAGAAATAGAATTAATAAAGTTACTTTTAAAATTTAAATTTTCGCGCGGAAAAAACAATTGATAATCGATATTTGGATTCGAGATATTTTTTGTTGTCGTCGTGTATGTGATTTTGACATTTTCTATGCGTTTTGTTTATTTCCAAAAAGTATAATTTTAACGCAAACTGTAAAAAGCAATTTAATTTAAAAAGTTAACAACAAATAAAATGTCGGTAAGTATTGTATGAAAAATAAAATACTTTTTTGTTTAGAAAATCTACAATAATGACACAAATAAACATCTCCTTAATATTCCTAACCTCAAAAAAATTAACTTCATCGTATTTTTTAATTTATTTCTTTATTTTTATGAATTTTTTCAATGATAATTATGTTTTATATAATAAAAACAGTAAGTTACTATGATGTATTATGTTTGAATTTTACAAACATTGGGATATTTTTTAGTTAAAAGGTATAAAAAAATGTTTTGACACTTCTCTTATAAAGTTTGTCATGCTTTTATTATTATTCCTCTAATACTTCAATAAACACACAAAAATCAAGTAAATTTTTAATTAAAAAATGATAATTATTTTCACATTTGTTATTTAATTGAGTATATATAAAAATAAATTGTAACTTTTCGTTTCTTTCTTTTTCGCAGCAACGTCCAGACGATCATCGTCGAAAATGGAATCGAGAGGATTACGAGAGATTGGCATTATTGCGTTTACAGGAGGAAATCGCCGAGGACGATCTTGGAATTCCGAAACAACCGGCAGTTAAACGTGAACTTTTAAAGCAACGTGATTATAAAGTTGATCTCGAATCAAAATTAGGAAAAAGTGTCGTTATCAATAAATCCACACCATCATCACAAACTGGCGGTTATTACTGCAATGTTTGCGATTGTGTTGTCAAAGATTCCATTAATTTCCTCGATCACATAAATGGCACAAAACGTGAGTTTATTGCTTTTTTCTATTTTTTTAATCTAACCTTTGGAGCACATACAGGGTTTGTGTCCATTATTATATTATGTATTATATTTCATCTGAAGCCGTTGCGGCCTGTTTTTTAAAAAATCTCATAATTTGTAAAAATTATGTTTAATATCCGTAGATTTCATTTTTGAGAATTATTTTATACAATTTTTTGAATTAAACTTAGAATTTGAATTTTTAAGTTGAGTTGCACAGAAAAAAGGTTAGATTGACAGTTATGAAAATTTAATAAAGAAGCATGGAAATAATTTAGATAATACAAATTTCTTGATTGATATTTGTTAAAAATGAGCTTATTTACTTGAATAAATAGATTATTATGCAAACATACCCTAAATAATAGATAAAAATTTATTTTAAAATTTACCTATGAGATGTCAAAAGTCACTGCATTTTAATTAAATTTTTCTAAAAAGTTTATAAATATTAACAAAATTTAATACTACATAATGTAAAGTACTTTCAATGTACTTTCATATTATGTGCTAACTTTTTAGTTTTATAATATAGGAATATAAAAAATTGTACCTTTAATATTGAGTGTTTCATGATTTTCAGTGATTTAAATCACTTATTTCTTCTCAGGTGGAAGACAAAAAAATCCAATTTTTGTCTTAATATTTAAGTTTGATCTTCTTTTCTATTCTGTTAAATTTTGGTGATGGAGAACAAAGTACATTGGAATTTTATTCATGTTTAAAAAATTTGCTGAAAAAAAGCATTTTTTGGTTAAATACAAGTAGATTTTTGCAAGACTATTGAGATAGCCAACTTCAGTGTTATAAAATTACTTGCATTTTAACCAACAAACTCGCTTTTGGAAGCAGATTTTTTTAAAATAAATTTAAACTGAAAAGTAGTTCGTTCTCCATCACCAAAATTTAACAGAAAGGAAAAAAATTTTTTTTTGGGTTCCACCTGAGAAGAAATAAGTGATTAAAATCACTGAAAATCATGAAACACTCAATATTAAAGGTAAAATTTTTTATATTTCTATATTATAAAATTAAAAAGTTAGCACATATTATAAAAGTACATTAAAAATACTTTACATCAAATAGTAATAAATTTTTTAATATTTATATACTTTTCAGAAAAGTGTAAATAAAATGTAGTAATTTTTGACATTTTATAGTTAAGTTTTAAAATCAATTTTTATCTATTAATTTGGGTTTGTTTACATAATAATCTATTTATACAAGTAAATTAGATCATTTTTAACAAATATCAATCAAGAAATTTGTATTATCTAAATTATTTCCATGCTTCTTTATTAAATTTTCATAACTGTCAATCTAACCTTTTTTCTGTGCAACTCAACTTAAAAATTCAAATTCTAAGTTTAATTCAAAAAATTTTATAAAATAATTCTCAAAAAGGATTTACTTGTACATATATATACTCATCATTCAACGTACATGTTTAATGAAAATTTGTAAAGAATAGTACTTCGGCATTTAATAATTCTCTTTATTATAAATATCTTTTAAATTCAGAAAATAGAATTGTTAAATATGCATGATAAATTAAAAATTTTTTAATCATGTAAATTCAAATTATAATTGTTTTTATTTTTAATTATATATCAAGCTTTTCAAATTAGGGCACCGTTTCACAACCGGGCCTTTTACCTTGTGTGCCCGTAAGGTTAAAATTCCAATTAAGAAAATTGTTGATTTTCTTCTTTTGTTTCTTTAAAGTAAATTTTTATTTATGAAATTGAAAAATTTTTTCAGATCAGAGAAATTTGGGAATGTCCATGAAAATTGAAAGATCAACTCTTGATCAAGTTAAAGCGAGATTTGCCGCAAACAAAAGAAAACTCGAGGAGAGAAGAAAGGATTATGATCTTGAGCAGAGAGTTAAAGAACTTAAAGAGGAGGTAAATTTTTGTATATACTTTTTTGAGTATCTAATTGATAGTTATTAATTAAGAAGAAAATTATTATTTTGAAATATTTATTTCTAATTATTTTAAGTTCAGGAATAAGTCAAAATGTTAACAAATTTATTAAAATTATATTTTTATTTTTTTCTATTTTTGTTCTCTTTTTTTGTTTATATATATATATATATATATATATATATATATATATATATATATATATATATATATATATATATATATATATATATATAATTCACTAAAATTAAATTATTTGAAAAAGAATTAGCATACATTTTTTCAAAAGAAATTAATAAAAATTTATTAATAAAATGCTTTTCAAAATTCAATTATTTACATAAATAACATTATTAAATTAACTTATTTCTTGTTTTTTGAACTTTTGCAATAAGTTACTTAATTAAAATACCGTAACTGTAAAAATTAAAAGAAATAATAATTTTTAAAAATTATACATATAAATATCGCAATAATTCGAATTAAAAAACGTTATGTGTTATAATAAATAAACGAATTCAATAGTAAACTAGTATCACAACAAGAAAGATACTTGATTTTGTTATAATAATTTGATAAATCTCAGAATATTCTGAAGTAATTATTATCAAGCATTTCTAAAGTATAGTCAATTCTCTTTTGACACTTTTGCTCTTTTTTTACACTATTAAAAAAATTTTCCTTAAATGTGCAGATCTCACCTACTTTATTTTAAATTTTTTATCCCTCTCATTACTCTTTATTTTATTGCTTGTATTTTGTCACTATTATAAGATTTACTAAAGTTTTGAACGTTCAAATAAACGAAATTTTTGTTTTGTAAATGTTTTTAACAGTTTGTTTGAAATTTACGTATATTTCTGTTCCGTGCAGAAAGTACGTAACTCTGACAGTCACTTTTGAACGTCTACTTTTTATTATTATTACCATTATTTTAAAGTTATTTTTTGTTTTGAAGTGAATTTTTTTGAAAGTTGATGCATTAAAATATATATTTTTAATAAAAATGTAATTTTTTCATAAAATTATTATTATAATTATAAAATTTATATATATATATATATATATATATACTTATTTTTTGACCTATAGGTTAAAAAGGAGGTTAAATAACGACCTCACATTACGTCAAAATCTATGTCTCATTTGACCTATTTTTTGATCTATAGGTCAAAAAGAGGATAAATAACGGCCTCATATTATCTCAAAACCTATGTCAAAATTGACCTATAGGTCAAAAACATAATAAAATAAAAAACATGAACCTAAGTTCATTAATCATAATATTATGTTACAAATTTTATTTCGTTAAATAATATTAATTATCAAAAGTAGGTGGTTCACGATGTGATTTCGTAACCTTAAATTTTTCAACTTTTTAAAAGACGTCATTATTCAAAAACTATTAAATATTAGGTGTTGGTACTTACCACAAATATAAATATTTCCATTCTGCACGTTCTAACGACCAAAATAAACTAAAAATTTTATTATTTGTGGACGAAAATTGATTTAAAAAATTTTTTTCTCTAAAAAAATTACACTTTTTGTTTCACTGACAACTTTTTTGTCGGACCTCTAAAAAATTTGGGGTTTTGTAAATATTTTTTTAAGAACATAATTTATCTTCTATTGAAATTTGATGAAGGTGTTTTTCTTCGTTCTCGAAATAACAATTATAAAAATGTTGCATGTAAAAAGGTTAATTCTAAGACTTAAAGTTGATATTGACACTAAATTACAATGCTTGTTGTTTATTTCAAGCATTATATTTCAATAGAAGATAAATTATGTTCTTAAAAAAGTATTTGCAAAACCCCAAATTTTTTAGAGGTCCGACAAAAAAGTTGTAAGTGAAACAAAAAGTGTAATTTTTTTAGAGAAAAAAATTTTTTAAATCAATTTTCGTCCACAAATAATAAAATTTTTAGTTTATTTTGGTCGTTAGAACGTGCAGAATGGAAATATTTATATTTGTGGTAAGTACCAACACCTAATATTTAATAGTTTTTGAATAATGACGTCTTTTAAAAAGTTGAAAAATTTAAGGTTACGAAATCACATCGTGAACCACCTACTTTTGATAATTAATATTATTTAACGAAATAAAATTTTGTAACATAATATTATGATTAATGAACTTAGGAAATCATCGAGTTTCACATATATGAAAATTAGATTTTTTAAAAATATGGTCGCAACGACTCTCAGACGAAAGTCAGTGGATTGACCCTAGAAAATCGTCACGAATGCAAAGCTTCCTCGTGAGGAAGCAAAAAGATGCGACGTATCAGAATTTTAGTTAAAAATTCTATAAAATAATAATAGCATGAGAATTAAAAATTAAAATGAAGATAATCATTTTTAGGAGGAGAAAGTAAAGGAATACAGAAAGGAAAAGAGGAAAGACAAAAAACGAAGATTGGAGGAGGAGGACAATGATGACGCTGGACCATCCGACGAAATGGCGGCTATTATGGGATTTAGTGGTTTCGGTTCAAAAAAGAAGTAATTTAGAAAAGTAAATACATTTATTTGTTACGTTTCTGTTAACTAAAGTTTTGTTTTTTTAAATAATTTTTTTCCAAGTATCATATTACAATATATTTTGAAATACTTTTCAAAAATATTTTCACGCCTAATGATAATGAATATCATTTAAATATTTCCACGCCTTATAATAAATAATTATAAAAAGTGAAAAAAAGAAATACAAATAATACAAATTAAAAGTGAATACAAATGAAAAATAAGTGAGAAAGAAAAAAGTGAGGAGCAATTTAACAACATTTTTAGTAGAAATAATTTTTTTTTCTTTTGTCAAATTGTCTCTCAATTATAAAAAAAAATTATAAAATAAAATAATTAACAAAAGAAATTACTGTTTATTTTTTAATTTATCTAGAATTTCTAAACTAGATATCACAAGTTTTCTCTTTCCCTTGAGCAAAACGGTTTATCAGTCTTACAAACGAGATTTCTATTTGCAAAGAAGTTTTTTTTTGTAAAAAAGAAATAAGAAAAAGAATTATCTAAAGTAAAAAAAGTTTTTTCTAGTCTTGTAACAAACATTTTTTCATTTAAGAAATCTCGTGACCTAATAATTAAACGAAGAAAAATTATAAATATTTATAAACGAAATTTATAATTATAATTAAAGTTGTAATACTGTCGAACAAAAATAATTAGTTAAACTTTAATTATAATTATAATAATTATTAGAATTATTATCACAAAAAATATAATAGTGTCGAAATTTTCTTTTTTTTCGATGTGTGAAAACAGTTTAATAAACGATGGTTTACGATAATTATCGTAATTATCATTATCGTAATTAGTAATTATTATGATAACTATAATAATTTTCTATTAAACTCTAATTATAAGTCATTTTCGATCATTTCCAAATTTGCAATAACTTCCTCCACACATTGTTGAATTACATTAATCGAAACATCGAAAAGTTCATTTCTCAATGAACTCACAAATTGTGAATGATATTTTATTTCCGGTTTAAAATAAAATTTATCAGCACAAAATTCATTTGAAAAATTGGCTAAATATTTTGGATATGACAAATTTAATGGTTCACTGTTATTTCTATTATTATCATTATCATTAATAATATTCAATTCCAGTAAGTTACAATCATCGAACATATCAACGTCTGAATCATGATAGGAATCAATTGTTTTATAGCTACTTTCACTTTGATTATCAGTTGAAGTAAATTGTGTCAATGAAGTTGAATTTGATTTGACACTTATATTGTCATTGTCATTTTGATTGTTTGATACATTTGTCGTCTGACTTGAGTTTAATTCACGTTCTCTTTGCAGTAAATTAATATTCTCGTCAATTAAACTCTTTAGAATTGAAAATGCTTCATTTGATTCAGTTTCATTTGATTGTGAATTATGAATTGGGTTATTTTTCAATAATTCTAAACTATTTTTTGCCATGCATTGTTTTGGCGTTGTGCCAGCGAAAAGACGATTATTTGTTGATGAGCACATTGAAACATCGTCTGTTAGTTTCGATAATAATGAATGCGATGAAATTGACGTAGTTGCAAAGGAAAATTCCTCACCTGTTAAAAAAAATTAAGTATTAATTTATTGTTAGAGTTAAGTACCATTTTATTTCAATGGAAAAAGTTAAATTTTTAGAATTCAAAGGAAAATTCTGAATTTTAGTGAATTTTTTGTTTCCTTCATAAACTATTAAATTACCACAAATTCTAATACAAAACCATAAATTTTTTTCTGTTTCTGATAATAATTTCATTTAAAAAATAACATTAATAATTTAATTTGAAATATTTTTTCCTTCCATTATAATATTTATAGACAAATTTTATTCAATTTTTGCAAGATGATGGAGAAATTAAAAAATAAAAAGGATTATCTTTTTTTATCAGACGACGTTTCCTCATCAGGTCACTTTAATAAAAATGTTCACAAACTTTTTATAAAAGACTCAAGGAATCAAATTTAATTTACAAATTAAAAAATAAAACGTTTAAAAATTACTTACACAAAAACAAAACAATTAGGGTAGAGAGGGGTGAAAAAGCCATTTGATTTTTATTTAAAAACTAATAAACCGATGTATCAGCCATTTAGAATATAAATACTATTAGGTAATACGCAACCAAATTGTCGGTTTCATGGAGAATCACCCGCATTAAAAAATTAATAAAAAAAAATTTGTTTTCTTAAAAGTCAGAAGTTTTATGGATTTGCCCATATGTGGACGTCCACATGAAAAGGGCCCATTTTGTCGGTTCTAGTTTTCGAGTTATTTGCAATTTAATACTTTTTTGAGAAAAACCTTAATTTTTTAAAATTTTTTATTATCAATCTACACTGATAAAAAAAAACTTTGAAAAACTGGGAGTCAATATCGAAAAAATTGGACTCAGTCCAGTAAAAGTACATTAATTCATTTCCATCAAGCATCTTAGGGTATTGCGTATAGTGTATAGAGGGCCTTAGTTCCAAATGTCACTGTAAAGAGCATTGAAACATAGGCGAAGATTATAAGGAGCGCTGCAGTGTGCATAGTAGAGAAACTGGACTCAGTCCTCTACTTCGAAATTTTCACAATAAAGGAACGCAGGCGCGGAACTTGTCGAAATAAATGGCCGACGCGAAACGAGTGTTTCTTTGTATTCACTTCGTCAATTTTATATAAAAAAAACAATAACCAATCATTAAAAAAAAGAAAAATATGTTAAATGCACTCTTCATATATTCATATTCATTAATTCACAAGTTTTATTCTTCCCACATCTTCATACTTACAATTAACAACTTAAACATATCGGAAAATCTTACAATCATACGGGATTGAAACACCTACCTAACCATACAAACTAAATATACGCATAATTATAAATCGCACGCTTTTACATTAAGCATTAAGCCTCTCGGCTACGCAATCGATAGGGAAAATTTCCTATTTAAGATACATCCCTTTCCATTGAAATAAATTACGTTATGAGTGTAATTTAATATGTAATTAATGTAAGTATGAATGTCAACAATATTCATAATATTGAATAAATAATATTGTCAACTAGTTTCAATTTGATATGGTTATTGAAATTTAATAATGAATAAATAAAAAACATTGTTTTAAAAATTTAAAACCTATTGGTTTTTCATCTTTAAGGTGCCCTGGACTGAAAACAATTATTATCTGAATAACTTCCCAGAAGAACCGGAGATATCCCAATTAATAGGTATCACAATCTTTAATTCCGTTTTTCTCGAAATGAGGTATTTGTCACTATAAACTTTGAAATTCTGTAACTCATCGAATTTTTGACCAAAAAAGTTGCATGACCACTCAAAATTTTCGTAATTTTGCAAGGAATTCGCCCATATAGATAAGTCCAGTAGTGCCAAAATGTGTCCTTTTCATATGGACGTCGACATCCCAGCTTAAAATCCCCGTACAGGATCCTGTACAGGTCCTGTGCAGGATTCCATACAGGATCCCGTATAGGATTTTGGGACAGGGTTCATGTGCAGGTTCCGATGCAGGAACCTTAGCTATCAAATGTTCCTGTAAAGGTTCCTGTACAGGAACACGTGCAGGATCCTGTACAGGAAAATTTTTAATTTTTTAAAGTTTTTATATGTTAAGCAACATTTGACATACATAGACTTCACATTTTAATATGTTAGGCTCGTATATCAATGTTGGACAAAAAAATGTATTGCGCATTCGAGAAACTCATAGAAAACTACTGCGCAGGAGTTAAAAATATAAATAGGATATATAGGAACCTTTACAAAGTTTCCTGTACTGGATCCTGCAAGTGTTCCTGTACAGGAACCTTTACAGAAATCTTTGATAACTAAGGTTCCTGCATCGGAACCTGCACAGGAACCCTGTCCCAAAATCCCGTATAGGATCCTGTACAGGACCAGTACGGGATCCTGTATGGGATTCTGCACAGGACCTGTACAGGCTCCCACGAGGATCCTTTAAGGATCCTGTACGGGGATTTTAAGTTGGGATATAAGGAAGTTTAAGTCATGTATGAATATGTGTAAATAGCGATCGTTATTATGTTATGCGTTTTAGTATTTAACTTTGATTTATGTACTTAGGGTTTATTAAAATTGTCTAGGTTAATAGTATAATTAATCTTTAAGTTGGGAGTCTTGGAAGAGTGAAATTAATGTGCAATATATGATTAGAAGTCATGAATTACAAAAAAAAATTTATTTTAGTTGAAATTTTTTTTTTTTTTACTTTACAACAGTCATTTGTAATCAGAACTATACTGCCGTCCTGATGAAGAAAGTGGTTAAGTGACATTTTTATGAAAAATGAAATTTTTATACCGTTGAATTCGTTATAAAATTTAGAATTTATCTACAGTATTACATTTTATCGATATTAAATAATTTTAAAAATAATGAGACCCTAATTATCGTACTTGCAGAGATTTTCGTGAAACACTTATTTATAGAACCGTACTTGCAGAAAATTTAACCGTACTTGCAAAGATTCGCCAAAATGATGACGACTAGACCCAAAAAACTAAGGCGTTGAACCGTATAACACTTATACACTTTATTCTCAAGTTTTATATCCCCAAAAAGATCAACTTTCAGTAGCGTACTTGCATTTCTGCATTGTGCACGCCATAAGCTAAAATATTTGCAGTTACGGTTAGTAAAGCAGTGTCAAAAATTAAGCTTCTCAGGCCGTAAGTGCACTTACACTTTTAAGGCAGTATTTTGACGATTTCAAAATTAATTTTTAACAGTATTCGACATTTTGTTTATAATAAATTAAAATTTTTAAATTATTTTAACGCCATTAAATAGAGCATATTAAATTTAGTTAATAGCAATTGTAAATATTAAAAAAAACTGTTAAATATTAGTGGAGCTCGTTAGAAACGCGTTTTCTTAAATATCTCGAAATCACTCTGACTGCAAGTAACCATTTTTTTCATTAGGACGGCAGAATAGTCCTGTTGTAAAGGCTACTACAGTCTGTATCACTGATTCCCTTAGATTGCTGCAAATGTGGATAGAGTCCAGGATGTAGACTATTGTAATCAGTCACATTGACTTTGTGCTCACTTATATTTAGTTCGTATTTATTTCAAATAAATTTTTAATGAGTATGTTCGACTTACAGCATTATTACAACGAAGCTACTTTAGACATTACGAAAAGTGGTCACATATCCGAGTAATACTGTTCAACTATTGTAATCATTAACAGAAATTTTTTTTTTCCTGCAAGGATAAAAAGGATTGAAGGGTATAAGACAAATGTTATTTAGAAAGATAAAGAAAAAAATCAATACTATGATTCAAATGAGGATAGAAAAGGAATGAAGTAAATAGTAATAGGATTAAAAGAGATAAAATGAGCGTTATTCTAATAACCCTCATTGAGTTGAGAAAAAAGATAAGATAAAACGAAATTAAAGGGATTAATAAAGGAAAAGTCTGGGATAAAGGAATGTCATAAGCAGAGATCAGTGTTTTCTTAGACTAAAATAGCGACAGAAAATAAAGAATGTATATAGAAAAAGTATTGAAGAAGATAAGAAAAATGTTATTCAAAAAGATTGAGAAGATAGAAAGCGATAGTAGTAATAAAAAAGGGGATGGATTAAAAGAGATAAACTTTATCTCTTTACATCTCAGAGATAAACAAACATTCAAGGATATCGGACTTCTATCCCTTTACTTCCAGCAGGGAGATATAAAACTGGATAAGTATGAAGTGACAATGAAAAGGATATAACAAGTTAACTTTGGGGATTGAAAAAGGATTTAATAGGATATAATAAAGGTTATTGGAAAAGATTATGGAAGAAAAAAAAATTGGATTGTTAACTATTTATTTAAAAAAAATTGTAATAGGATTTTTTTATTCTAATAGAAAAGAGCTAGACTATGATAGAACCGAAGGGATAAAAAGAGACAAGTAGAATCTGATATTTAAATAGGGATAGAAAGGGAAAGAAGTGAATAGTAAAAATATAAAAGGCGATAAAGTAAGAGTTATTAAAAGAGATTGAATAAAAAGGAAAGACAGAAATAGATTGAGAGAAATGAAATAGGAATAATTGAAGAAAGTGAATTTATCATTCGGTAGTATTAATATTAAAGGTGGAAGAATTTATCAATTATCCGAATCAAAATCTCTCGAAAATAAATTTCTTGAGTAAGCACTAGATTTCGTTATAAAAATACAATATTTTTCATATGTATCGACAGCACAGCCGTCCTAATACAGAAACCTGCTTTTTCCACGACCTTTCTATGGTGGGCTCGTATCCCACCATGCTAACCAATTTTTTCTGAGTTCTTTGATAATTTTGAAATTATTAAATAATTTCGAAAAAATAATTTTCAGAAAAAGCAGGTTTCTGTATTAGGACGGCTGTGCTGTCGATACATATGAAAAATATTGTATTTTCATAACGAAATCTAGTGCTTACTCAAGAAATTTATTTTCGAGAGATTTTGATTCGGATAATTGATAAATTCTTCCACCTTTAATATGAAATAGGAATAGCCTGGGATAAGAGGTGTATGCTTATTCCCGAAATATTTTTTGACCAAATAGTTATTTGATATAAAACTACTTAATTTAAAATTCACATAATATGAACATTATTTGGCATAAATTTCATTGCACACAAAAACCATTTAACACAAATATCATTTATCATATAATTCATTTAACAGAAATATTATGTTACATACAACTCCGATAACCATTTGACATAAAAATTATGTAACATAAATTTCTTTTGACATAAAAATTATTTAACATAAATTTTTTTTATCTTAAAAGTCATTTAACATAAATTTTTTTTGACATAAAATCCATTTGATATAAATTTCATTTGTCATAATTGCCATTTAACATGATTCTCATTTAACATAAAATTCATTTGTCATAGATTGTTGAATGACTTGTATGTCAAATCTAATTTATGTCAAATGACTTTTATGACAAATGAGAATTATGTCAAATGGACATTATGTAAAATGAAATTTATGTTAAATGAGAATTATATTAAATGAAATATATATCAAATAAAATTTATGTCAAGTAAAATTTATTCAAAATAAATTGTATGGTTAATGAAATGTATGTCAAATAAATTTTTAATTTAATATTTTTTACACCAAATAGATGTTTTGTCAACTAAAATTTATAGTAAATGGTTTTATGTCAAATAAGATTTCAGGAATAGTCATGCGTCTCCTGGGATATAAACAAGAATATTAAAAGAGATAATTATGTTCTTAAATGAAATTAGAGATAGGAAGGGATAGGTGTGGATATTGAAAGTTTTAAAAGAGATGAAATAAAGGTTATTAAAAAAAATTGATACAGAAGAAAAGATAAAAATTGATTGGAGTGATAAAATGGGGATAGACTATAAGACAGAAAAAATGTATCTCTTTCTATCTTAGAGATAAAAAAATATTCAAAGAGATAGTATTTCTATTCCTTTACTTCCAGCAGGGAACTGACAGTAGACTTCCCGGAAATACCGAAAACGAACTCGGTCTTCTGAGAAATCACAAACGCGGCAGCAGAAAGTTTAAAGGTAACACAGAAAACAACCCGACTCATTTTTGTGGCAACTCATTTGGAAGTCGGTCTCGAAATGAACTCGAACTTTTTTTGTGTTTCGCATGTTTTGTGTTACATAGTTGCCCATCCCTGTCAGTCAATTCACATGTGTGTCTAAATTCTGCTTTGCATTCGGTTTTCTGCTCAGCACGGGACTGCACCCTTATAAATGCAATAAATCGACTACAAGCATGAATGTTTTGACAAGTGCAACGTGTTTATTAATTATAAACAATTATTTTAATTCATATTTTTATGAATTATTCTTAGTTTTTCCAATGTGATTGTAATTTTATCGTAAACACAAAATGATATCCCTTTAGACTCATTTTGAGTCTTTTCCCTAGAAACTCAGAATGAGTTGAAGGGATATCATTTTTGTTGCAGTTCAAAATGAGTCTCATATGCGACTCATTTTGATTGGAATATTTAAATTTTTAAAATTTTATAACATTTTTCGAAAGCACTACACCTGAAATCTTTTGAAAAATATGTGTGCTTATACATGAGAGAGCATCTTTTTCTGGTTTTATTTGAATAAGTTTTTAATAATTTTTTTCTTGAAAATAAGACAGTCGACAAATATAACTATGCTTTTGCACTCAGCGCATAAACTTTTTTAAGTACATATAAGAGTGATTCTACCGAAATACTCCTTTTTGTGAGATACAAACAGAAAAGAAAAAAAATTATTATTTATGGATTAATGCAGTCAATTATATTGAGTTTACAATAATCTACCACCTCTATAGCATGATCATGCTAGCTTTTAGCTTTTAAAGTATATATTTTAAATTGAAATTTACAAAAAAATTAAGAGGTTAAAATTTGGCGCCGGTGTTTTTTATTATATATATTTTTCTATTTACAAACAATTATTTAATAATTATAATTTATTAATATTATCTATAAATTTGATAGATTTTGAAATACTTACAGTTATCAAAAATCTCTTTTAACAATTGTCAAAAATTATTTTTCATACATTTTAGGATCACTTTGCACTGGCAGTTTGTAAACAATCGACAATCATATCAATTTTTAATTTTTATTCAAAAAAGTGAGAGGAATGACAATTTCAACATTTTTTAATTATATTTAATTGACAAATAATTTTCCTCCAGCTGAGAATGCCCTATCTCTGCTTATGTCTCATTTTTAATTTTTTTAACGCAAAATAATTACGTTTTTTAAAAAATAACTTAAGAAATTAATATTAAAGATGTTAATTTAGATATTGATCACAATAATTAATCAATATCTCTACCCACAGCAAAAATATTGGATAATATTCAACGAGTGAGAGGAATGACGCGGTACTACATGACAAATTTCATTTTTTATATTTAAAAGAAACTACACGACATATTTTATTCATATCTTAGAAAATTATTCTTAAATATCATAACTTTTAGAAAAAATTGATAAAGTACCTATTTTCATGTTTTAAATAATTGTTTCACGTATTGAAAAAATGAAAAGCACTTAGATGACAGGTTAGAAAATCGATTTTGAGGTGGTAAAATATTTTTAAAATGTATTAAACAATAAAATTTTACAACTTTTTCTTGCAGAACATTTAGAAAAAGTGATAAAATAGGGAAATATGATTTGGTATTTTTCCAAATGATTATAATTATTTAGAAAATCTTGACTACATGCAAAATGAGGTTTTTTGGAGAATCACCCACAAATTTTCCAAAAACTTATTTTACTACACAATTGTTGACTAAAGTGTGTATTAATAAAAATTGAAAACAATCATATAATATTTTTATTATGGGAAATTAGTGAATGTACAATCAAGTTATGTAAACATTTTTAAAAAGTGTGCGATTTTAATGTGTTGCGACTTTGTGCGACATCTGTTCGCATTTTTTATTATATAAGTATTGAAAAAATTTTATCATTAATTTTTATAACCTTTTAAATGTTTTTTTCTGTTAATAAAATAAATAAATAGGTTTTTTTATTATAATTATAAAATTGAAATTTTTTGAGGTTGCAAACATGCGAGATTTACATTGGAGCAATGGAAACAATCCACATGCCCCTCACCACTCCTTGGACAATACATAAAATTATTTGTGGTTTCTATTTTCCAATATATATTTAATTTTAGAATTTCCGAGTAAAAGAAATTTCGTAAATTGAATTTTCAAAAATTGATTGAAAATTATTAAAATTTATTAAAAATCAATTGGGCATCCGGGAAATAATAGTGGATTCGTGATCGACGTCTCATTTAAAAAGAAAATAATATTTTGAGTCGGGAATTTTTGGTAAATATAGATGAACGCTCTGGGACTAGCGGTTCTCTCGGAATTTTGCAAAATTTTGATAAATAATTATTTTTAAAAATTGTTGAAACATACGGAAAAATGGGATTTTTAATGGTTTGGTATCATCGGTTCATTTTGGGAGGATAAAATATTTCTGGTTCATATTTGGTTCGGTGATAGAAGAAGACTCACTGAGAAGCGGTCCTCTCCGTTTTTGCAATAATTTTGAGAGGAAATTATTTTATTAACGATTAAAAGTGAAGTAATTTGACTACTGACACATAGATCCACTTCTCTGTGTGTTTGCCGCCATATTGTCCCCCACTTTCGCCAAAAATACAACTTTTATAATTACGTTTTTCAATATTTATTTCAAAAATTACTTGCAAATTTCGAGAATATTCTTTATCAGCTCGAATTCCCCTAATTATCTTGATAAATCCGAACGAGATATCTCTAACTACTTAGAAGTGAGACGACAGGCGGGAAAACACTTTTTGGCGACAATTTTTCCTGGATGCCCTTAGAAAGGAAATTTAGTTAAAAATTCTAGAAATTAATAATTAAATTGAAATGACGGTAATAATTTTTAAGTTACCGTAACAATATTCTTTATAAGTTGTTAAATTTCAAAAAGGTTTGAATTTGGAAATTTTTACACTCTTAATTTCTATGGAAAAATATTAATGATTAAATATTAATTAAAAAAAGAAGTTCTTGAATCGATGATGTCGAGTAATTTTTCAATTGAAGAAATTTATGAATAAATATTTTTTGGCTATCCAATAATTTTTAGAGTGGATCAGAATTTTTTAGTCAGAGAAAAAGTCAAAATTTTGTCTTGAAATAAGCGGGTCAGTCACCCGCCATTATATTTCACCTAAAGCCGTTGCGGCCTATTTTTCAAAAAATCTCATAATTTCTAAAAATGATGTTTAATATCCATAGAATTCATTTTTGAGAATTATTTTATACAATTTTTTGAATTAAACTTAGAATTTTAATTTTTAAGTTGAGTTTCACAGAAAAAAGGTTAGATTGACAGTTATAAAAATTTAATAAAGAAGCATGGAAATAATTTAGATAATACAAATTTCTTGATTGATATTTGTTAAAAATGGGCTTATTTACTTGAATAAATAGATTATTATGCAAACATACCTAAAATAATAGATAAAAATTGATTTAAAAATTTACCTATGAAATGTCAAAAGTCACTGCATTTTAATTACATTTTTCTAAAAAGTTTATAAATATTAACAAAACTTAATACTACTTAATGTAAAGTACTTTCAATGTAATTTCATATTATGTGCTAACTTTTTATTTTTATAATAAAGAAAAATGAAAAATTTTACCTCTAATATTGAGTGTTTCATGATTTATAGAGATTTTAATCACTTATTTCTTCTCAGGTGCAAGACGAAAAAATCCATTTTTTGTCTTAATATTTAAGTTTGACCTTTTTTTCCATTCTGTTAAATTTTGGTGATGGATAATGAGCTACTTTTTAGTTTAAATTTAGTTTTAAAAATCTGCTGAAAACGCATTTTTTTGGTTAAATACAAGTAGATTTTTCCAAGACTATTGTGATAGCCAACTTCAGTTTTATAAAATTACCTGATATTTAACCAACAAACTCGCTTTTGGAAACAGATTTTTTAAACTAAATTTAAACTGAAAAGTAGCTCATTATCCATCACCAAAATTTAATAGAATGGAAAAGAAGGTCAAACTTAAATATTAAGACAAAAAATGGATTTTTTCGTCTTGCACCTGAGAAGAAATAAGTGATTAAAATCTCTATAAATCATGAAACACTCAATATTAAAGGTACAATTTTTTATATTTCTATATTATAAAACTAAAAAGTTAGCACATATTATAAAAGTACATTAAAAATACTTTACATTAAATAGTAATAAATTTTGTTAATATTTATAAACTTTTTAGAAAAATGTAATTAAAATGCTGTGACTTTTGACATTTCATAGGTAAATTTTAAAATCAATTTTTATCTATTATTTTAGGTATGTTTGCATAATAATCTATTTATTTAAGTAAATAAGCACATTTTTAACAAATATCAATCAAGAAATTTGTATTATCTAAATTATATTATTTTATTAGGTATATTGTAATATTAGTATTTTTAAACAAAATGTTATATAAATATACGAATAATTAAACTGTATTACTTTTTTCTTAAATATTGAGACTGTTAGGATTTGTACAAACTTATAGTGTAGCGCCAGTGCACACAGGTGCCATGAGAGCCGTGCTTGCGAGTCATATATCGCTCTGCACCGCGACACTAATTATTTAATAACTTTTTTTTGTAATTGATGTACATTTTTTTTCTAAACGTTTTTTTTCTCAGGGGGATATTGAAAATATAATACAATTTTAATTTTTTTTCTAGGAGGCGCAGAACACAATTTGTTATTAACAATTTATAAACAAATTATATAAAAAACTATTAAAAATTAATTTTTTTAAAAACAAAAATTATTTTTAAATACTTTGTTTCAAGAAGTAGAAACCCCCTTTTGAATTTTTAAAATCGGTCAACTGGATTTCGAGAAAAAAATTTTTTAATTTAAGACTACATAAAAACTAAATTGTTAATAACATTAACAAAAAAATTTTTTTTTGTCTACAATTTTCAGGGTCTTTCTTTTACTGTACCAGGAGTAAAAAAAATTATTTTGGATTGAAATGAAAAATATTTTTTTTTAAGTGATCCGTTTGAGAAATTCTGACCCTATTTCTTTATTATAAAATTAAAAAGTTAGCACATAATATGAAAGTACATTGAAAGTACTTTACATTATGTAGTATTAAATTTTGTTAATATTTATAAACTTTTTAGAAAAATTTAATTAAAATGCAGTGACTTTTGACATTTCATAGGTAAATTTTTAAATTAATTTTTATCTATTATTTTAGGTATGTTTGCATAATAATCTATTTATTCATGTAAATAAGCCCATTTTTAACAAATATCAATCAATAAACTTGTGTTATCTAAATTATTTCCATGCTTCTTTATTAAATTTTCATAACTGTCAATCTAACCTTTTTTCTGTGAAACTCAACTTAAAAATTCAAATTCTAAGTTTAATTCAAAAAATTGTATAAAATAATTCTCAAAAATGAATTCTATATGGATATTAAACATAATTTTTACAAATTATGAGATTTTTTTAAAAATAGGCCGCAACGGCTTTAGGTGAAATATAATGGACTGACCCAAGGGAAAAACAAAATTAAATTTTTGTGGCAACCCTGACTTTCATAAAATTCTTAAGAATTCAGTTACTTTAAAATAATTTTAACTCAATTCCTAGAAAGAATTTAATTTATTTTTAAAAAGTTTAATAAATAATAAGTTATTCAGTAGCAACAGTTGTTTAACGTTTCGACAGCGCGGCTGCCCTCTTCAAAAACGAAAAATAAAACAAAATTTTAAAACGTTCCAAAAGAACGTCTTAGTCGTGACGATTACAATTGGACAGCCGCGCTGTCGAAACGTTAAACAACTGTTGTTGTCTTATTTTATACACCTGACTCGGAATGATCGTTAAATTCAATGTTTAATATTTAAACATTTTTGTTTAATTTTCATGAAAATTTAATAAATCAATTACCTGTTTTAATGTTATTGTTTGTCTCATATGACAAAGACAGTTTATAATCATCGTATTGGGACATTGTTGTTTTTTCCTCTCCCTAGACTTTTGATATTTTTATGAATTTTTCCTGATATTCCAAATGAAAACCTAAAAATTCACAATTATTTTAATACTTCAGTTTATATTATATTCACTAAATGGGGCGAAATTTTTGCGTTTTATTCATATTTTATTGTAAATTTTCGATACATATTAAATTTATTTAATTAGGATAATTAACCAATAAATTAATTTACTAATTAGTATAGTATTATCTTATTTTAATTAATAAAATAATTTTAAGATATTCAGATAGGTAATTAATCTAATTAATTATAATATATATTTTGAGAATAACAAAATATTAGAGGAACTTACCAGCAAACATAAAATTAGAAAAAATATCTGTTTTCAAATAAACTTGTATTATGATTTTTTGTTTACCTCTGTAATAAAGAAATACACAAATTAATCGAAATACATTAAAATACTGTTTCTATTTTTGTTTTGAAATATTTTTAAAGGAAATATTAATGTATCATAAAATTTATTATCTATTTCAATTTGTTTAATTCGTTTTCGTTTAATGTTATAATGAAAAAACATGTTCTATAATTATAGGTTATGTATGTATTGTAATGTTTTTGTCAACATGAAAAATTGTCGGTATAATTAACAATTATAATGAAAATAATTAAATATTATATAATTTACCTTGTGATTAATGTGCGTATGTCATGTTTATAATGATATCAAAATTGAACAATGACAAAAGAAATCTCAAATGAAGAAATGTAAACAAAACACTTTTTTAAGCGGAAACGGAATTCTTTTCATCTTTTAAGGATGATGACACAAACGAAAGACGAACGAGATGAACAAAAACGAATATCGATATTAGAGCGAGAACTACTATACTGCTTCTAACTTCACTCTGTACAAAACAATCACGCATCAAGTGCGTAGAAAAGGTATTATTTACCAAATTCTTTTAATTTTCCAATAATTATTGTGAATACCAAAGAAAATAGTTTATTTTTATAAGTTTTGAAAATAATATGCAACATTGTTTACATTTGTTAATAATATATTTATAAATTTTCGCTAAATTCATTCGACATTAGAAAAGTGGAGAGAACAAGGATTCACGGAAGAAAAGGTAAGAAAACATTAAAAATATGTATGAATTTGCATTCTCATTCTTTAATTATTACTTAATTTTAAAATGTTCTTTTTCATAAAAATCGTTCATTTATTTGTTTATAATTGATAATATTCCTTGAAAGTGATAAGTTTATTTCATTATCACTGTGCGTTTTGGCTGCGTTTCCTTGACAAAAATTATTTCTCTACAATTGCGTGCCCTGGCGAATAAGAGTGAACGCTGTTCACCCCTACGCTTCGGTCTTATTATTTTCGATAAAAAATAGCAAAATATGAAAAAAATGGTTGATTATTGTATAGTGAATGTTTATTTATACATTGATAAACTTTTTTTTGTTAATATCATATGTTATTAATATAAACAAGTGCTCATGTGAGATAGTAATTTAATGAATTAACCTTAGAAAACTGCAGTATATTTCAACGAAATAAATAGCGAATAATAAAAAATAGATTAAATATTTTTTAGAAATGTATTGCCATATATAAAATGACGCGATCTGAAGAAAAGGACCTTAGAAGCAAATCACTTTAAGGTTATGTTAGCTTTACTTTTTTCTTGTTTGAAAGTTTCTTTTTACTTATTGCAAATTAAAATAAATTTTTATTAAATATTTTAGTTGTAGGAAATACTTAAACATTAATCAATTCAATTGAAAGTTGATTCTTTTTTTGTATTTTCATTTAAAACATTGCAAACATAACCTATAATTTTTGCTTCTAAGGTCCCTTTCTTCAGATCGCGTCACAAATAGATACTTGAGAAGTTAATTTATATGTAACAAGTATTTGTACGATATTCTTGGGAGTCGATTACACATTTTTTAAAAGATTGGCTACAAAAATTCATTAATAAGTCTTACGAATATTGTAAAAAAATATTTACGGAAAAGTAGTAAAAAAATTTTTTTTTTAGTTAGACTAAATATTACGTGCAGATTTCTTTTCAATAAATGGATGCAGAACGTCCTAAACAAATACCTGAGTTTTTCAATGAATTTTTTTCAAATTTTTTGTAAGAATATTGCACTAAATTAACATGTTTTAAGCCTTGTCCGATCGCGGGCTCACAATCGGGCCCATATATATATATATATATTTTATTTTTTTTTATTTCAAAGAATAATATATAATTATGCTACAAATAATAACAAATTTTAATTAATTAGTTAATATTAATAATTTATTATTGTATTTTTATGATATACCTATTAATTAATAATTGATAATAAATTAATTAAATATTTGATGTTATTCTTGGTGAATAATGTTTTTAAAAATTTTGAAAATTTATGTAAGCTGACAGTGAAAAATTATTTAATTTTTCACGAATTATCGATACGAGTCTTTCTAAGTATCTAAATTCAAAAGATTTTTTGTAATTCATGCAAAAACGCGGCTGCACTATACACGGAAAGAAAGTTATTATATTAGAAGTATTAAACTTTAATAAAAATTATACTTTATTTAGTAAAGTTATATCAAATATCGAAAACTTTTAACAAATTTTAATATAACTTTACTAAATTTTATATAGGTACGTTTTGTTAAAATTTTACAGTAAAAAGAAAGTCTTATTTTAAAGCAGGAAAGCAGCCTTAAATTAAGATACAACATTTTTGTATCCTTTAACATTATAGCAGACAGTGCTGAATTTAGGACCGATCTTAAAATAAGATTTACTGTGTAAGTTTTGTTGATAACAAAATTTTCCTTTGTCGCATTTTGTCCTACACTTGTAAAATACTTTTATAAAATTTAATAATAACATTTTTCCGTGTAGTGAAAATAAACACGAGTTTATAGTGAAAGAACAGTTATATTAAATTTTTGTAACAGTGTTCTAGAACACTGTAGGAACAATGTTACATCAAAATTCTATAACTAATTTAGAACAAATGTTACATGTCTGTTATAGAACAAATACAGAACAATTGTTCCAGAACAAATTTAGAACAAAGCTCTAGAACTGTTCTATAATAAAATTATAACACTTATTCTAGAACACTGTTCTTTTCTTGGTCTAGAACAGTTATAGTACGTGCACACTGGGAAAAATGAGTTCTGAACGTATTTCGTATGGATCATATTCACTTGTTGGGATGATACAAGGGCTCAATTATGAAAACAATAGTAGTAACGATAACTTAAAGAATTGTTGGAAAATGTTTATCAGGGTGTCTACTAACCGGAAAAACCAGGAAATAACCGGGAATTTTATACCAAACCGGGAGTTTTTCACCAAAATTAAAAAAGTTTTATTATTTAAATTTGTTTTTTAAAAATCACTTTTTATTTCAATTTTTATAGATATTTATACTGTTCTCTAAATTTAAAATTAGTTAAAAATAATTAATTTGATAGTAACAAATCAGTCGCCAATTCAAACATATTATGTAAATAAATTTAAAAAAATTATGGAGTTTATAGAAATATTGTGAAATTCGACTAAAAATTTTTTAATTTGTTAAAGAATTTCATTAGAAACTTTTTCACAAATAGAATTTTCGAAGTACTTTAATTTAATAATTGATTATAATCAATGGGATGAAAAAAAATATTTTTTATACATTTTCGAACTATGGGCAAAAGATGGCGAACTATCTTGAATAAAATTATAAAAAAAGTTAATGAATGTTTATAAATATAAATTAATTGCAAAAAATTAATATTTTACTTTTCAGTTATTCATTTTTTATTTTTATTAAATTTAATAATAATTTAACATAATTGTTTAATTTTAATAAATAATAAATTATTTAAACAAATTAAATTATTATTTAAACAATAATTTGGTTTTTAAAATTCTATTATACTTCTTACTATGAATAAAAAATTATTAAAAAATTACCACTTGTAAAATGTTAAATTCAATAAGTACAGTTATTTAATTCTATTATTTAAAATTTAGTTTAATTTATTTAAATTCAATTTATTACTTCTAACGTATCCCTATTTTTTTCTCATCTTTGATTCAATAATTGTAAGTCTGAATGATACTGAGATATTAAAACTTTACTGTACACGTGTGTATTTATTATTTATTAAAATTAAACAATTATGTTAAATTATTATTAAATTTAATAAAAATAAAAAATGAATAACTGAAAAGTAAAATATTAATTTTTTGCAATTAATTTATATTTATAAACATTCATTAACTTTTTTTATAATTTTATTCAAGATTATGTCAAAAAAGCAATGTTGGCAACGAGCGTTGTGAACAATTTTTCTATACTCAGCCAGCACTTGCCACCGTAGCTTGTCCAAGCTTTGGCGAAACAAAAATTCTGTACTGCGCCAGCATTAACTGTCGAGGCTCGGCTAGACTACGGCCAAACAATCGTCTGAGTACTAAGCCAGTGGTAAACATCGGTACTACACTGGCATTTCCCATTGGGTACTTAAAATTGTTTAGTAAAATTGAACTTTCCAAAAAAATTTTTAAATCTGAAAAATAAGATTGTTGTAATTTTTTAATTTTATTGTTCCAAGATAATTCAATTTTTTTAAACAAAAATTTAAACTTCTTTACATTTTTAAAAAAATAATTGAATTGTTTCAAAAAATTTTAATATTTTAATAAAATTCTTCACAAGAATTAAATTATTTTTTTAAGCAGTAAAATTCTTTGCAGAAATTCAATTATCATCAATAAAATTTTAATAAAATTGAAAAATCTAATTTTAAATAATAATTATGAAGAGTAAATGTTATTTTTAAAAATTGATAAAATACTTTGTTTAATTCAATTATTTTCCAAATTTTCAATTAAAATTATTGAAAAAAGCAATATTTTAAAAAAATTTAAAGATTTATTTATGTTTGAAATCAAACTTAAGTTTAAATTTGATGAGAAAAAAACCGGGAAGAAATTAGAATACAGCCGAGAAAAACCGGAAATTTTATTGAACGAAAATAGTAAATACCCTGGATTATTTAAATAATCTAAATACAAACAGAAAGTTTCATTTTATTAGGAGATTTTATAAATTCATTGACAATTTTAATAGTAAATTATTTATTTATTTATTAAATAAAGAAATTAACAGAAATTCTAAATTAACACCACCAAAATAGAATAAAAATAAAATTTCCATAAATAACAAAATAATATTACAAAATAAATGGTATTAATTAGTGTAGAACTAAAAATACGTATTTTATCACAAAAACAAATAAATACGAAAATAAAGCTTATAATTCAAATTATTAATAATTTAAGAAACAAAAAATAATCAATTGATGAATAAACAAACAATATATCTTTAATAAAAAACAAAACGAATCTTACACAATAAAATATTACACTTAAAAATAAGTGAAACCGGCATTATTACTTTGTGAAACAAATAAAAATAATTAAGTGAATTTTTTTAAATTTACAATTGTGCTTGGAAGTGTTTCCCTCTTTTTTCTAAGCACTTTCTGCAGCAATTGATGGCATGTTGTGTTGGTTTGCGTACCATCTCTGGCGTTACCGTTGCAAAGGCTGCATGAATCCTGGCTACTAATTCAATTTGTGCCTCCTCTTCATTTTCTGGCAGTGGAGTTTGGTACACCAAAGTTTTTATGTACCCCCACAACCAAAAATCAAGGGGGGTCATATCAGGTGATTTAAAATATTATTTTAAAAAGTATGTAAATATACTATTGGCAGTAATTGTGCGACCACTATTTTTATGATGACTATTAAATAAGTTTTATCCTGAAATAAATGATATCTACAATTTTTTCTTTTTTATTTAAAAAAAACTAATAACATTCTGAAATGAAATGACACCTCAACGATAAAAAATATTTAATTTTCTAATCAGATACTTAGGAAATATCCAAATATTCAGAGATTTGCCTAATTCTATCTTCCAAAAAATTAGGAAGTTTTAACGATAATAGGGTCATTTTAATTGTCTTCTTTGTGGATATAAGATTTTTACAAGAATTTATCCACATGCATTCCTTTAGAAAATGCAGGACATAAAAGTTGATAGAAAAAAGTATAAAAATCTTTTAAGGAACTTTTAGAATTAAAAAATAACTTTTCAAAAATCAAGCATTTGCTTAATCCAAAACTTTCTTCAAAGTTTAAATATTTTTTTGAAACAACAGATTTTATTAATCCTAATCCTCTCTCTAAAACTGAATCAGTGAAATTTGACTCATCTTCAGTGACTCTATTCTCATGATTTGAATAAGTAAAATTTAACTGAGAAACAGTAAAAAATGATTGAAATAATAGTTATTTTTCACTGATTTGCCAATGAAAACATAACTGAAATTTTCAATATGCGTGACTGCAATTTTCAGTAATTATTTAATTGGTCAATCAGTGCGAAATAACTGACATTTCATGTAGTTTTTAACTGATATTCAGTGAAATTCCACTAATTCATATCTTGAAAATGGAGTCACTGATTCTCAGTCAAATTTCACTGATTCAGATTTAGAGAGATTTTTAGTATTTTATTAGTAATAACAATTTTTCGAATTTTCTGGATACAATTTTCATGACTTGTACTTTTTAAAGAAATGTACGTAGTTTAATTTGTATAGAAAATCTTAATTCTACAAAAAAATGCGATAAAAATGCCTATGAATGTTAGAAAACGATATTTTTCTTGGGAGATATAAAAAAATTAGTCAAATCGCTGAAAATAGAGTTTTTGTTAACCACGGAGTGTCCAACGTCCTTCCGACAGGACAAAAAAACTAACGTGAATTTCTTCGAAATTGCTTCGTAAAATTAATATGGATTTAAATAAACATAATAAAAAATATACCGTTAGAAAGGTAAAAATGTCAGCTTTCAGTGCATGTTAACTCATTAACGCCCAAATGCCTATACCTACTATACCTATATACTATACCTACTATACCTACTCTTTGAAAATATACATTAACTTTTTTACCCCCACTCGACGTTTTTCAAAAAGGCGCCATAAAACACATTTTTTTCGAAAATTCCATTCATATTGCTCAACAATATTTTTTCCAATAAATGGACCTGGAAATGGGTACTCAGGGGTTTTCGTGGTCACTGATTATGAATTAGAAGTCAGAATTTAAAAATTCGAAATTGCAAATCCAATATGGCGGATGTCAAAATTAAAAATCAATCGAAATGGCTTGAAAATTGCTACTCGGGGGTTTTCGTGGTCGCTGATTACGAATATGAAGTCAGATTTAAAAAAATCAAAATAAGCGGATCTAATATGGCGGCCAAAAAATAAAAAAATCGTCAAATTCGTTTGAAAATGGGTACTCAGAGGTTTTCTTCGTCGCTGATTACGAATCTGCTATCAGATTTCAAAAATCAAGATTTTGACATATAAGAAAGAGTATCAAAAAATTAATTATCACTAGATTGTTTATTGTTCCATGTAATAGTTTTCTGTATATTCATTGGGATCAAATTATCTTCAACCAAACAGTTGAAAACCAATTGCCTGTCAATTGTTTTTGAAATTATTTTCTGGTGTAATCGAAATAATATAAGCAAATAATGGAAAATCAATAAAATTAAAAAAACCTTAGACGTACGTCATTTGTTTTCGACATTCTTTTCTGCTATAAAAAAGAGTACCAAACAAATGGAAATAACTACGTTGTCCTTTGTTTTATGGAATTGTTGTGTGAGATAAAAAGAATATATTTCTTTAAATATTTTTTAACGATTTTGAAACATTGTTAAGTGGTGGGAACACAGGATTCATAATATATTTTTAATGACGTTGCGAAGGCACGGTTTGCCACCACCATCAGGTCACTAGAAAAAGTAAACCTAAATACTTCGTGCCATTCAAACAATTGAAAATCAGTCATTTTTCAATTGTTTTATGAAATTTTTCTTATAGAAAACAATTATAAGCTCAATATTGTAAATGTCTTTTGAATCTTCATTGTGTTTAGCGTTTTAAATATATAATATTACTTCACTGCGTATTTAGAATTTGAGCTCATGTCATCGAAAAGAAAAAGGGATACACCTTCAAAAAACTCTCCGCGTATGATGCCAAAAAAGCGACGCAAAACTATAAATGAAACTTCAAAAGTTATGGAAGATGATGATTATATCGACGTGATCTTTGTTCCAAACGCTGAAGATTCTGGTAAGTCCAATGATAATCTCAGTGAAGATAAGTTTGATTCTAATGATTCTGATAATTATGAAAATGATATACCTTTTCCTACTGAGTCCTATATTCAAAAATACAGCTATTACACTGCGTCACAAAAGATTCTTGAAGGAAATCATGTTTATGATTGGAAAAAGGGGGAGAAAAAGAATGCAGAATCTTTGTCAAATAATATCTTGTTCTCTGATAAAGATAGAAAAAAGATATTAGATAGCACAACTGTGGAAATTTTTAAATATTTTTTTTTCTTCAGAGTTAAAAGACCATATAATTGAATCTACGCGATTGAATAGACTAGACGTGTCTTTAGAAGAGTTCAACGTCTTTTTAGGTATAATCATTTTTACAACCTTCAATAAAAGATCGTCTCAAAGAGACATGTGGTCAAAAGACCCTTACTTACGATCTGACATTGTTGCATCAGCTATAAGCAGAAACAAATTTGAGAACATTAAATCGAACTTAAAATTTTACAAACCCGAGGACGCAGAAAATACAAAAGACAGGGCATGGAGAGTTCGTTCAATGTTAAACATATTCCGCAAAAATCTTGTTCAATTTGGAATTTTCTCAACGGCGGTATCAATCGATGAAATGATGATAAAGTTCTATGGTAGATGTATTATGAAACAGTTCATCAAAGCAAAACCTATTAGGTTTGGCATAAAAATGTGGACTTTATGCAGCGTTTCAGGATTTTTATTTGACTTTGATATTTATTGCGAGAAAAATTCCGATAAGGGTGAAGTTTTGACGAATTGTGCTTTAGGCAGTCGTGTGGTACTTCAGATGCTTCAGAAACTCTTGTTCAACATTTCTCCGAAAAAGCTGTTCGAATATCACGTTTATTTCGATAATTTGTTCTGTTGTCCTGACTTACTAGTGCATTTAAAAAAGCGGGTCTTCGGGCAACTGGTACAGTCAGAGAGAATAAAAGCAAAAAACGACATTTCAAAAGATGCTCCCAGAGGAACATTTGCTGTCAAACACGACAAAAACAGTGGTTTAAATTTTATTACTGTTAAAGATTAAAAACTTGTGTCGTTATTATCGGCAGCAGCAGGAGTAACTCCACTAACTTCCGTAAAACGTTACAATTAAGAGACAAGAGAAAAAGCCGAACTTCCTTTTCCTAATGCATTTGGTTTGTATAGCAAATTCATGGGTGGGGTTGATCTTCATGGCGAGCATTGTAATAGAGTAATGCCAGCTATTAGGTCTAAAAAATGGACACGGGTTATTTTTGAGCGACTTAGTCAATCAGCGACCACGAAAACCCCCGAGTACCCATTTTCAGGTCCATTTAATGGATAAAATATTGTTGAGCAATATGAATGGAATTTTCGAAAAAATGTGTTTTATGGCGCCATTTTGAAAAACGTCGAGTGGGGGTAAAAAAGTTAATGTATATTTTCAAAGAGTAGGTATAAAGTGCATGATTTATGAAATTTTCGGTCCTGTTAAAAAAATTTTCCCTTTGAAATTGCTAGATGTTTTATAAAAAGTCATGACTATTAAAACACGGAACAGAACCAGACTTTTAAAATTTAGTAGTCAGTTGATGAAAATTAAAAATTCATGATTTCACTAAAAAACAATGTCGAATGTCAGTGACAGGGGCAGACTGTCGCCATCTCATACTAATAAGTTAGGTTGAAATCTATTTTACCTATGACGATTGATAACTTATTTGAACGGAACCTAATCTAATGCCTAACATACTGATAAAGTAACGCACACTTTAATCGACGGAACGCATATACTATTCATAACAAGAAAGTAGGTCACTGTTCTTATATACTAATCCAAAACATTGTATTGACACTTGGGAGAAAAATTGTTAAATGCTGTATTAAATAATATTTGTTTGTTAAATAAAATTCACAAAATTGTGAAATATATCTTGCAGTGTTGAAATTGAAGTAGTATATCGACAGATCGATATTTAATATATATTGCATTAAGATTCTTAATATCCACTTTCTCTGTATAATAAGTTAAACCTTTTTATAGGTTTTTTAATGAGTTTAAAAAAATATTGAAAATGAAATTTTTTTAAATTAAACAATTAGGTTTTATTCTTTGAACATTTCTGAAGAGAAAGAGGCTTATCCGGCCAAAAATATGTATTTTTGTAGATTTCATATTAAATTTACTAAAGCATATTTTTTCACTTTTTAAAATATAAGTAGTTTGAGGGCTTTGAAAAATGGTTTAATATTACCTACTATTTTAAAATGTTAAAGACATGAATTTTTTCGTCTTCTTGTCTACTTTGATCCTAAGGAGTGCCGGAAAATGTTGAATTCCTTTTTTCTTTTTCAAAAGGACTTTCGGAACGTCCTGTCGGCAGGACCGGCGCTTAGACGTTCGATTATTAAATATCTAATTAAAAAATTAATATTTTTCTGTTACTTTTTGATAACTTTATCAGTATTCTCTGAAAATAAAAGGAAAACATTTTTTATATTTTTTTTCAAATTCACAGTTATTTAATAGTTTTAAAAAATCCAGAGTCATACAGTTACCGTCGGAAGTGTTTTAAAAAACAAATTAAAAAAATTGGAAAAATGTTTGTTTACCTAGGTAATTCTGCTTCTTACATCATTTGTAAAATGGAAAATTCTGGTTGAATATTCTCTACGAATTTTAAACGTTTTTTGAAAGAATTTAAACACGTAGTTTTTGCAGAAAATATTTATTTTAAAATTCGATTATTTTTCTATAATAATTTCTTCTTAACCACTAACGAAATTATAAATAATTTTCTTATAAATTCTGCTCGACATTAGATAGAAATTCCGCACGTAATGTTAACGAGGGAAATTTTCCCCTGTACTTTTTTAAATTACATTTCTTTACATTAAAAGCATAAATATTCAAAATAATCAATTACACAAACCTACTAATTTCACAGAAAAAAACCGGACTCAAAATGAGTCGCATATGAGACTCATTTTGAACTACAACAAAAATGATACCCCTTCGACTCATTCTGAGTTTCTAGGGAAAAGACTCAAAATGGGTCTTAAGAGGTACATTTACTCTTTACGATAAAATTACAATCACATTGGAAAAGCTAAGAATAATTTATAAAAATATGAATTAAAATAATTGTTTATAACTAATAAACACGTTGCACTTGTCAAAACATTAATACTTGCAGTCTATTTATTGTTTTTATGAAAAATGAAAAAAAAAATTTTTAGGTTAGACATTTGTCAATTGACAGACAGGGATGGGCAACCATGGAACACGAAACATGCGAAACACAAAAGAAAGTAACTAGAATATTGTTATTTTACTCATTTTGAGTCACTTGAAGATGCCGATTACTCATTTCGAGTTACTTGAATTTGTTGACTACTCATTTCGAGACCGACTTCCAAATGAGTTGCAACAAAAATGAGTCGGGTTTTTTTCTGTGTTCAGACCTAGAAACGGGATATGTCATTTCCGATGTAATTTATCACCCTGAATCTAAAACTGACAGCGAAATTGCTCTACCACGTCAAGATTCTAAGACATTCTAACCTAAGAGTGTGAAAAAGGCCATTTTTAGCAACATTCTACTTTAACTTAAGCATCTGATTCTTAATATTTTGGGATCGTTGATTAGAAAACCGATGTTGGATTTTAAAATTCAAAATGGCGGATCCAATATGGCGTCTGTCAAAATAAAAAATTGATCGGATTCGCTTGAAACTTTTTACTCGGGGGTTTTTGAGGTCGCTAATTACGAATCCGATGTCAAATTTTCGAAATTCAAAATGGCGGATGTAATATGGCGACATATTATTAAAAAATTTAACGGATTCGCTTGAAACTCTTCACTTGGGTGTTTTTATTACGAATCTGATGTCACATTTTCGAAATTTAAAATGGCGGATCAAATATGGTATTTAATTTTAGTAAAGAAAATTAAATGTTTTATTTTTATTTATGAACATTTACACATTTTTCTTTAAAGGATCTTCGTATAGTTGGTTTTGTTTTTAAAATATAATACAAAATCACCCCTATGTTTATTTCTGGATCTGTAAATACATCTTTTCTCAATTTAGATATCGATAGGTGTGGAAATTATTTTTTCAAGCAATAAAAAGTGATTCTGTTTTACATTCTAATAAACGAAAGCCTCTACGAAGATCCTTTGAAGAAAAACGTGTAAAGTTCCATAAAGAAAAATAAAACTTGAATTTCTTTTCTAAAAGAGTGTATGAATCATGCCCTAAATGTTCGAATTTCATGTTTCTCGATTTTACTAACATCTTTCAATTAAATAGACTACAAAATTTGGTAATAAATGACCGGACAAAAAAACAGCCTGAAGATTAAAAGTTCCCTTTTTTCAAAATTCGACATCGGATTCGTAATTAGCTAACAAAAAACCCCCGAAAGAAATGAATTATAAGCAATTTAGATAAATTTTAATAGGGTACGCACCATATTAGATTCGATATGTCGTCATATTTATTCCACCATTTTAAATTTCGAAAATGTGATATCAGATCCTTAATATGCGACCTCAAAAACACCCAAGTGAAGAGTTTCAAGCGAATCCGTTAAATTTTTTAAAAATATGTCGCCATATTACATCCGCCATTTTGAATTTCGAAAATCTGACATCGGATTCGTAATTAGCGACCTCAAAAACCCCCGAGTAAAAAGTTTCAAGCGAATCCGATCAATTTTTTATTTTGACAGACGCCATATTGGATCCGCCATTTTGAATTTTAAAATCCAACATCGGTTTTCTAATCAACGATCCCAAAATATTAAGAATCAGATGCTTAAATTAAAGTACTTTTCAATTATTCTATTTTTCCTTTCCTCAGTTTTTAGGTCGTGAAACCGAAACTTTAAATTGTTGTACCATAGTGAAAAAAAGACGGAACGGATTGGGTGTAGAATATTTTGAAAGGTGATTAATTGTACTTTCTTTTAAAATTTGTTCCAATGATAAAAAAAAATGTTTGTAGATTTTATTGAGAGTAGAATGTTGCTAAAAATGGCCTTTTTCACACTCTTAGGTTAGAATATCTTAGAATCTTGACGTGATAGAGCAATTTCGCTGTCAGTTTTAGATTTTAGATTCACACCTTAAAGGCAAAATTTAATTTCTTTCTGTCAGTTCTCCACTTAGCTCAGTTAGTTAGGATGTTAGGTTTATGCGCGTTGACCTCGGGTTCGAATCCCAGTCCCACTAAATTTGTTTTCCAAAATTTCTGCTTCATGTTAGGTTTCAAAAATAGAGCAGGGCATTATGGATGTTGAACGATCCTGTCCTTGTGAAGGTACATTCATCAGTCCACAAAATGAAGGGCTACTAAATTCTCTTCTTTTTGAATAATCAGGACGTTATAAATTCTGGGAATTTGTGAAGTGGTACGGATGCAGCCTATTTCTTCGCGTTATACGGTTCACTTTTGTTTATAGAATATTTAATTAATTCTCCATTTTTCGAGCACTTGTTCCAGGCTCCTGTCAAACTTTGTCCAGCACAAGCTCCACTTGACGTAAATTTCTTGGTGCATTGAGATCAGCTCTTTCCGGATGTTTTTGGTCGACACTTCCTGTTTCTTTCAACCTTTGATCGAATATTTCGAATATGATGAACGGGGGCAATCTTCTTCCCTGTGGTCCGTACCCATTGTAAATTAATCGAAAATTGTTATAAAATGCCAAATTTTTTTTGGAATATTCATTATAATTTCCAAACAACCAATTGCAAGTAAAATTAACTTTCATTTTCTGTTAATTATTTAAATAAAAAATTAATGAAAAACTTTGCGTCAAAAATTCTTGACATTTGCTGCTTAAAAATTCAATTACAAAAAAACTAAAATAAATAAAAACACAAAAATTGTTTGAAAATAAAAAAGAAGAGTTTTGTAAAAGGTACTGAGAATATGAAATTATAATTTTTTGTATTTTAAAAGTTATAAATAAAAAAAGTAACTGGGTGAGGAAACTTCTCACCATGCGACGGATGGAGGGTTAAAAAATTAACAAAAGGATTTTAAAGACAAAAGAAATACAATTTTAACAGAATATTGACAGAAAAGTGACTGATTCGCAACAGTGCCTACACTGAACTAATTCTCTATTATGATTTTTTGTTCTATTCAAATTCTGAGATAGTTTTGGTATTTACGTATTGATATTTACAATTTTGTTCGACTGATATGCAAAATTTCGAAGATACGCTATGTGTTATTTACTTCACCTCACAACATTGCGTATCTTCGAAATTTTTTATGTCAGTGGAAGAGAATTGTAAACATCAATACATAAAAACTAAAACTATCTCTTAATTTTAACAGAAGAAAAAATAAAATTAGCCCAGTGTAGGCACTGTCGCGAATCAGTCACTTTTCTGTCAATATTCTGTTCAAATTGTATTTCTTTTGTCATTAAAATCTTTTTTATAATTTTTTATTACTGTTACTAATTATTAGTTTTCCTTATTACCTTTATCATTAATTATTTTTCTTATTATTATTTTAGATTTTTTTAACATCATTAACCCTCCTGCGTACCGTGACGAGTATACTCGTCCAAACTAAGTTGTTACCAAACGCGCGAGGACTAGTATACTCGTCCAAATATTTTTTTTTATAACTTTTAAACAAATTAACTTTAAGACATGAGATAAAGTGCAACTTACAGTAGCTGATTACAAATCTAAGGACAGATTTAAAAAATTCAAAATGACGGATCCAATATGGCGGATGAGTTTTTTAAAAATCCATCTAAATTTCTTGAAAATTTATAATCGGGGGTTTCTGAGGTAGCTGATTACGAATCTAAAAGTCAGATTTAAAAAATTCAAAATAGCGGATCCAATATGGCGAATGGATTTTTAAAAAATCCATTTAAATTTCTTGAAAATTTATAATCGGGGGTTTCTAAGGTCGCTGATTACGAATCTAAGGTCAGATTTAAAAAATTCAAAATGGCGGATCAAATATGGCGGATGAGTTTTTCAAAAATTAATCCAAATTTCTTGAAAATTTGTAATCAGGTGTTTCTGAGGTCGCTGATTACGAATCTGAGGTCAGGTTTTCAAAACTCAACAGGCGGTTCCAAGACAACGGACAAATAATAAATAATATTATAAACTATTCATAAAATTAATTGTATTATTTTGAGGTTCCTAAACGATTAGGATTTACTATACCTGATAAATCTGGTACACCCAGGATATGCCACGTGGAGGCTCCTAAAGGACAACGCACAAAATGTACAGAAATTGGCTTTCGGACAAATTGGTTGAAACTTCTGGAAGATGTTCTTTGAGATGTTCTGAACAAATTATGTATTGGTCAATTTGCCCCTAAAAGAATATTTTTCGAGTTACAGAGGGTAAAAGTGAGGAAAATATAAAAACGTAAATTTCTCACATTCTAGACATTCTGAGGTGCTTTTGTGTAACTTTACTCATCTGATTAACTTTGAGTATCAGTGAAGTTTAGTCGAAGTAAAAATGACAGTAAAGAATGAGTAAGAGTAAAATAAATGCGATTTAAGAGTGAAGTAAACGTCAGAATGACAGGATAGTAAAACAGTTTAGATTGATATGAATATTAAGTGAAGTTACAGAACTGAACTTCTGTTACTGACGAAGCATATTTTTAATAAATGTTTATCAAGCATATCAATGTCTTTAGAAATATATTTTTTAAAAGATATTCTAAAGATATTTTAAAGGCAAACTTAAATATGTCTTACTCAAATTCTATGTCTGTCCTGAAGACGTTTTAATTGCATCATATGTATAGTTTCAGGATCTTACATTACTATCTAGTCCAGCGGTGGCCAACGTAGGGGAAAAGAGCATGGCGAGTCCTCCCACCACTACCCCTTCTCTTAGATTTCAATTTTTTTACTCCTTCGAATATCATTGAAAAAAATAGTCTGAAGTTGTGCAAACAATTGAGGTTTGACAGGTTATTTTTATGTTCATTCTGTTTACATTTCAATGCAGGTTAAAAAGTAACCATATTATTTAATTTTGTTGTTTTAATTTTTAATTAAAAAAATGTCTACAAAATTAAAAGCTCAAAGTTCGCCCTTTAGAGTTCAATGGGAGCTGGAATTTTTAGTTTCTCTAAATGAAAATAATATTGCTCAGTGTATTATTTGCGAACAGGAATTTAAGATAGTAAGGAAATTTAATTTAAGTCGACAATACACACGTTTTCATGAGATTAAATATGTAAATAGTACAAAAAATGAAAAACTCGAATTATTTAAAAATTATAAAGAACGTTTGAAAACAAAAAATAAAATTCCGATAGAAAATAAAATCGAAGCACCTTCTACTTCATCATCTCTTAACAATATTGATAATAATTCACGACAATCACTCAAAGCTTCGTATGCTGTAGCCTTAGAACTCGCTAAATCTAAAAAATCATTCTCTGATGGAAAGCTGGTTAAAAAATGTGGGCAAAAAATAGCTGAAGCATTTAACGATCAGAAGATGATTCGAAACGTAAATTCAGTACCCTTATCACGACAAACTATGACTAGAAGATGTAGAGATTTAAATGAATATGTCAGAATTCGTTTGAGATATTTAATGGAGAATTGTTCCTACTTTTCTTTGTGCTTAGATGAAAGTACGGATATAACAGACATGAGTCAATTGCTAATTTTTGTTCGCGTTGTTCAAAACGATTTTTCTGTAAATGAAGAAGTAATTTCAATAAGTGCTATGACAGGAACTACGAAAGGGGTAGATGTTTTTAACACTCTACAAGAAGAAATGTCATCGTTTATTAGTACTTTCGATAAATGCTCTTGTATTACCACTGATGGAGCTCCAGCAATGACGGAAAAAGATAACGGCTTAGTTGGTATACTAAGAAAACATAATATCTATTGCCTTGTAAGTTGATTTCTATTTTCAAAAAATGTTTGTATAATTTCTTTACCAATTTTAGAAAGGAACAAATACTTACATGTATAATTTATTATTTAATATTTAAATAAATGTTTTTTATTTTAATAATATTTTAACATTTATATTATTAGAGTCTAATAATAAACTTTGTTTTTCGAGTCGAATATCAAACTTGGGCTTTTTTAATCAAATTTGAGCTTTTTTATTAAAGAAAATCTTTTTCCAAAACACGGAGGTGCTCATAATTTATTAGAATTTATTTCCGATTCAGAAAAAAATGTTTCTTGAAAAACGACGTTGGTCTTGACTATTTTTTGAAACAATTCTTGGTGTTGTATATCAAATTTGGGATTTTTTATATAATTAGAGCTCTTTTTTTAAAGAAGAGCTTTTTTCGAAAACGGAGGTACTTGGAAATTTTTTGGAATTTATTTCCAATTCAGTAAAAATATGTTTCTTGAAAAACGACGCTGGTCTTGACAATTTTTCAAAACCATTTTTCGGAGTCGAATAACAAATTTGGGCTTTTTTTAACAAATTGACGTTCTTTTTATCCAAGAAGGGCTTTTTCTGAAAAACAGAGATACTCAGAACTTTTTTAGAAATCATTTCCTATTCAGAAAAAAATTGTGTCTTGAATAACGACGCTGGTCCCATGTCGAAAATTGCAACAAAACTTATTATTAGACTAATCATATTAGAAATATTAAAAGAATATTAAATTAAAAAACATATATGCAAAATTTTCATGGAATCTCCACGCAAACTCCTTGGAGAAGTTCCATGGAATTTCCAAAGGGTACTTCCATGGAATTTTTCGACGTGGATATACATTATATATATTATTTACTATCAGGTACTCCACTGTGTAATTCATCAAGAGGCATTATGTGGTCGATTGATAAAAGAAACGGAAACGTTAAAAATTGTTACGAAAATTGTTAACTTTTTGAGAGGAGGGCATCACTCGTTGTCTCATCGAAAATTAAAATCATATTTAGAAGAGCTAGAAACTGATTACGCAGATTTATCTCTTTTTTGTGCAAGTCGTTGGCTCAGTGCAGGAAATTGTTTGCAGCGCTTCTTTTCATTAAGAAATGAAATTTTGGATTTTTTAAAAACAAAAATAGAAACTGACACAACAAAATTTGAGAAAAACCTCTCGTGTCCTCAATTCCTCACTGAGTTGGCATTTATAACTGATTTTACGAAGCATTTAAATGAACTTAATTTGAAGTTACAAGGAAGAAACCGCACTGTTGCTTACTTATATTCGAGTGTTCTCAGTTTTAAGGAATAATTGCTTCTTTTTGAAAGGCACATTTTGATAAACAATCTTGTCCATTTTCCGAGTTGTGCGGAAATTTTACAAGAATTTCCTAACTTTGAATTTAAAATATATTTGCCTATTTTACAAGGAGTACTGGCTGAATTCAATTCACGATTCACTGATTTTAATAACATATTGACAGAGATTCATTTATTTGCAAATCCACTAACTGCAGAAATAGAAAAACAGAAGCCAGAATTACAGTTAGAATTGTGTGAATTACATGCGGATGTATTTGTTCCAAAAACTGTGGGAGATAGACCGGAAGAGTTTTATAAAATTTTAGACAAAGAAAAATATCCAAATTTACGAGATTTCGGCCTGAAGATGTATTCTATATTCGGTTCAACATATATTTGTGAGAGCGCATTTTCGACAATGAAAATTATAAAAAACAAGCAAAGAAACCGATTGAAGGATAATGAGTCGCTGGAAGATGCTATTCGCTTAGCCACTACACAAATAACGATAAATTTAGATGAAATTGCAAATGACATAAAATTTAATAGACAACCTCAAATATCACATTAAAGATCACGTTATTTCATAGTGATTCTTTTAGTTTTCTGTTTGTGAAATATATTTCTAATTATATTGATTAATTCCAGTATTATAGGATTTTTATGCTATTGTTATTGATATTATTGTTAAAATTTATAAAAAAATAAAGTTGTTTTATAAACTATATGCAATATAAGAAATGGTCAGAATCAATTGATGCCATATTATGAACACAAATTTTTTAATGTAATCCGAAAGAAAATTTAAAATTTATTTTTTAATTTCAATGACGTTTATTGCAATTTTTTAACATAGATTTACTTTTTTTGAATTCAATACAATTGACACCCTTTTATTATTTATTTTTTTATTTAT
Organism: Leptopilina myrica (nomen nudum); assembly: GCA_032872475.1. NCBI lineage: Eukaryota > Metazoa > Arthropoda > Insecta > Hymenoptera > Figitidae > Leptopilina > Leptopilina myrica (nomen nudum). The sequence continues at coordinate 10,422,959 of CM065462.1, read as the reverse complement.
TCTTATAAAAATATACTTCATAAAGATTTAAATTAAATATTATATAAATAATAACCTGAATTTTTATTTGTAAATATATATTAAGCAATTTATTTTTAATAAAGCAAATTAAAATTTCTACATCTCATTAAAATTGAAAAGATAATCTGCAAGCTTTCAATTTTATAGACATTTTCAAGTATAAACAAAATAAAATAGCATAGTTGAAACATTTTGGTTAGTTCTTAACCTGCCTTGAAATGTAAACAAAAGGAACATAAAAATAACCTGTCAAATCTCAATTGTAACTGTAACTCAAAAAATATTCTTTCAGGGTCAAATTAACCCATACATAATTTGTTCAGAACATCTTAAAGAACATCTTCCTGAAGTTTCAACCAATTTGGCCGAAAGCCAATTTCTGTACATTTTGTGCGTTGTCCTTTGATTTAAATCCCTTTTTATTTAAAAAATTTTTTGTTTGTTTGTTTCTTTTTATTATATTTTTTTGTTTTTTTTTCTATTGTATTTTTTTGTTTTTTTTCTTTTTATATTTTTTTTACTTTTTTTCTTTTTATATTTTTGTTGTTTTTTTAAATATTTTTTTGGATTTTTTAATTTTATACGTTTTTTTGTCTTTTCCTTTTGAAATTAAAAAAAAATTTGTTTTATTTTATAATTTTTTTTTATTTTTAACTTGTTTTTAACTAAATTTTTAACTTGCTATTAAACAAGATTAAAATTCTTCTTTTGTGTGGTAAATTTTAAAGCATTGATCAACAACAACAAACTTCTTACAATAATAACGGGATGCTTTTCTCATTTTCTTTTCGTTTTGTTTTTTACGGCAGCAAACAACTTCCTACCAACCTTGCTGGTGTACTGTCACCAAGTACACTTTTTTCAATGCGAGGTCTTCCAGCTTCTTGTTTCCTCGGCTGATTGGCTGAATGTGTTTTTAATATTTGCTGCACAATCTGCATCAAAAAATTAATGTGTTCCTGATTCTTGTTTTTGTACTTTTTATGCAAGACGAATGCATTTAGCAAACACTGATCCACCAAATGACGAAACAGTTCTTTATAATATTTATTTTGATGCTTTCGCATGATCGAGTACGTCGTCATTTGCTGGTCAGCTTTATCCACTCCACCCATTGTCTTATTGTAATAAAATTCAATATTGTGTTTTATTTTTTTAACCCTTAAACCGGACACTGCCGAATCCATCCTTAAACCGCACACTGGGTGTGCGACACCCGCAGACTTTTAAGTGTGTTCTCTGTAATGTATTAAAATTATGGATAATAATTTAATTAATTACAAAATAAAATTAAAGGTAAAATATTACACAAGAAAACTTGTAACCTTTAAAGTTTGGTAGTGGATCCCCTCCTTCCTACTTATTGTTCAAGTAGTGAGGTGAGAATCTCTACTGTTTGGAAATAGTGGATTTTAGGGTTTTGGAAATGTTGTGTAGATGTTAATAAAGTTAAACAAATTTACAAATAATGAGAATATATTATAACTTCCAAATCCTAATACAATTATCTAAATTTCCCTTTTTTTACTTTATTTTATAGATTACAATCTTTATCTTCTTTTAAGTATGTGATTCTACACAATATCTATTTTCTGCTACGTAATGTGTTTATGTGCGTGTTTTGTATTTTGTTTAGTGTGTAAAACAACTTAGCTCACCTTTGTCATATATATTTATGTATTCTCTTTTAGTTTAGTTCCCTTTAGTTTATTTCCTTTGTGTTCTAACGCGTTTGCACTTTATTTAATATTTCACTTTTCATTTCTTACTTTAGTCACTTTATTTTATAACCATTTATTTATTCACTTATTTTATTACTTCATTCTTTATCTTGGGGTCTATTATTCAGACCTTCAATTTAATTAAACAAACAAGGGCTTCGTAGAATAACTTTATCTGGCACCATAGCCCTAACTCTCCGTCTTGGTCACGACGAGACACACGGGCAAATGCCCAGATTTCCCTGTGTCAATCGATTTTATTAATTGACATTACAGTGGGGAAATCATACTTTAGTTTATTGCACCTGCTCGTTGCCAAGCGCTTTTCTGCAAGCTTGCAGTTTTAGACAGTGGTGTGATCATGGTTCATTAACCTAGACACACCACTCCTTAAGTTTCACAATACATTGGTATCTGAAGCCTTACTCTTTTAATTAAAGTTAAATTCTTATTCTTTTTCAATGTAAATTTATAAAAATGTGAAATATAATTAACTGCAATAATTGAGAGATATTATATTTTGTTAATATTTAAACTCTTTTTAAACGAGATTATAACGAAAAGATGAACTAAGTATGTTTCGTTACTGTGTTTAACATGGATATTTGTATTTGTATTAATATTTTCTTATAAACATTATATTTGTATTTTGTTATCACGAAGGGATATTTAGTGACGAAGTCGGTTCGTCACAAATGCCCCCCTTCTAATAGGCAGACGTCCCTTGTCAGCTGCGGAAGAGCGTTATCGAAGATCCTCTTTTTGAAATTTAAAGAATAGATATTACTCTTTCGAGTTTTACAAAAATCGTGTCCTTGTTTTTTTTTTATAAAAGTCCATGTTGGAGAAAAGTTAAGTTAAACTTTTATGGAAAGTAAGCTAACAAAATTAAATACATTTTCATTTAAAAAAAAGGATTTCTTTAAAAAAAGGATTTCACATAATGTATGTCTAAGTCGTTGTTTGAAGTGTTTTTTAGCTAAAATGTTTTGTTCTATCGTTCGTAAATATGTTTATGTAGGTTACTATGTTTTTAGTTTAGTTATATAAATTTAAAAGAATTTTGTCGAATTTGACTTTAATCGCTGACAACATATTTCACTTGTATCATATGTATTAACGTAACGATGATTACATAAATTGTATTTCATGTGATTGTCATAATTAACATTTTTTTATTTTCGAAAATTGAAGAAAAAAAAATGTGACAACATTTCTGTTGTCATGCTCCCCTTTTAATTAGGCTGACGTCCCTTGGCAGCCATTTCTAAATGCTTTTTTTTTCTTTTCCTTTACAATTTTTGAGTTATAGTATGATTTTGAGTTTAGTTTGCAGCAGGGGCAAAAAACTAGTTGGTTTTTCGTAGCTTTCCACATTAATATTGAATTTAATACGATTTCACCGTAAAAAGAAGGTATCTTATTTTAATATCGTTCGGCAGTGACTTTAAAGTTGCTTCTAAACGTTATCAAAGGCGTCTTTAACTGCATTGTCTTTTTAAGTTTTTAGTTGGAAAAATGAGATTTTTAAACGTTTTAAAAATATATTGACTGCAATATATTTTGGGATGCTTCTTTTTGCAGTGTTATTTTATTGTTTATGTGGAAATTATATTTTTATTTTTCTTATTGGTTTGCATATTATCTTTGTGTTTATTGTAATGTTTTTCAATAATTTGAAGATCTAGTGTGGTAAAAATAAAACTGCTTTATCTTTATTTTTTTTTAAACTTGTGTTTTAACTATATTACTATAAAAAAAATAAACAGAATCTTAACTGTTTGTATTTTAATTGCATTTTTACCAACCTAGATATTCACTTGCTCTAAGATATGTAATTTTTCTAAATTTTTTTGTTATACTATATTTTTTGCTTCCTCATAAAGGAAGCCTTATAGTGATGTCGATTTCCGAATTTTTTAAAATCAATTATTTTTACAAATTTTCAAGTGTAGTATATATAATTCGTCGAGAGGAACAAATGTCCGGATGTATGTGTGTATGTATGTGTGTGTGTGTGTGTGTGTATGTGTGTGTGTGTGTGTGTATGTCACCGATTCTTGTGGACAAATTTTCTCTTACACATCTTGATGGATTTTGATAAAATTTTGTAGGTGTATTACGGTCACGAATATCTTGAATCAGACAGAAGGATTTTCAAAAATATCTAAAAATAAAAATTTTTTAGCAATTTTTTAATTTTCGAAAAAAATGAATTTTTTTATTTTTTGAAATAACTTCTTTATTTATTAAAATTTTTATTAATTTTTCTCAGCATTATATTCCTGACATGAAAACGAATCGATTCATGTATATAAAGTATATATTTCATGAAAATTTATGGAATTAATAAATATTATAATTTTTCACAAAAAATTAAAATTTTGTATTTTTTGACATTTTATCATAACACTTTAAAATAATTATTCTATAATAAAAAATTAAATAATTAATATTTATTCAGGGTAGTTTACCCGGTTTATTAATTATATTTAATAAACTATTATAATTATTTAACTTTTAAAATTATATATAATAATATATATTGAGGAAGCTAAATGGTCATGAAATGAACAACTTGTTTAAATTGCTGTGGCAAAGTTTATAATTAAAAATTTTTGTATTTTTCTTTCTTCATGTATTTCATAAATCATAAAGTCTATAAATATTTTTTTTAAATATACAAAAAAAATTTTTAATTTTGATATTTATTTCTATCGGGGAATACATGAAATATTTTCTACTTTTAATAATTCGAACATACATAATTCCATAGAATAGAAATTTAAATTCATGACAAATTATTTTTGGTAAAAATTAGTAATTATAACTTTTTTTAAACGAAGATAACAAGTAATTTTTTTTATTTCAATCTTAATTTTTCACAATGTTTTTATGAATAAGTTTTGCATAAGTTACAGAATACTTTTATTACACAATAATAATATAAAAATTTTGTTTAAAAAAAATACTTTCGTAGCTTTAAATATTGTGAATTTTTCATATTTTCTCGAAAAAGTTCTGTTTAAAATTTTTTTATAATAATAAAGTATTCTTTTTATCTTTGAAAATTTTAATTATCATAATACATGGTAAAAAGAATAGATTATGGTTTTTTTAAGAAGAATGTCTTTTAAACTATATGATTTTTATCTTGGAAATATACAGTTTGAGTCATTATTAAGAACAAAAATGACAAACAGAAGCAGATTTTGTGAATGTGTTATAGTTCGTTTAAAAGTCGTGCAGAATATAAAGAAAAAATGTTTATTTATTATATAATACTGTTTCTTTATTAGTTGTTTTATAGTAAAAATTTAAGATTTTGATTTTTTTATTTCATTATTTAACAGAATTTTGGTCAAGTTATTTTGAGAATGAAAAATTTTCAAATTATTTTTATGTTCATCCATTTTTAAATTATATTTTTATCAATTAAATGTAGTGTTGTTTGTATCCAGACTTTTCATTCTTTAAAAATTTCTTTGCAAGTTTATTTTAGAAATAGTGCAAAAATTTTTTTTAATAAAGAAAGTGTAAAGCATAACCATTCTTTTTCAGTAATCTTTTATAAAAATTGATGTTTACCATATTTAATATTTTTTTTAAAAAAAGGGGAAACTGCATTTTTTAAAAATTACTGTTTATAATATATTTTTTTAATTGTCTTTCCACATGTATGTTTTATTTTATTTTTAAAGTTTTTAAAAAAAAAAAAACATTAAAAATAGCTTTACATTTTCTACGATAAATTGTTATTTTAAATCTTTTCAAGGTGTTTTTAGATTAACTTTTATAATTTAATAATGTTAAGTATGTTAATTTATATTAGTGTTATTGTTGTTACAATAGTTTCATTTATGCTCTAACTTTAAAGCATTCCCTTTAATGTTATTTAGTGCAACTTGTTTTTGAAGGAGTTAAGAAAAAAAAATAGTCGCAGATAGTAGAAGTATTTAAAGCGAATTTTAATTTAAAATTTCATGTAATTTGATCAGAGCATTAATGAAATGTAATTATTTTTCTTTGAGGCATTTCAGCGAATAATATTCTTTGTTTAATCATTATGGTACTTGTAATTATTAAATATTATTCGTTTATAAATGTAGTTAATTTGGTTAATATTAATAAAACTATATATAATTGTAGTTTTGGATTTTAAAAAAAAATGATATAAGTGTCTTGATTACAGTTTTGAAATTCGTTTAAAAAACTTTAGTTTCATATTTCAATAGTTTTTTATAACGATAATTTTAGTATATTATTGCAGTATATCCCGTTATTTGAAATTTATTATTTATATTTAAAGCATTTCCATACTTATGTCTTTTTGTGTTAGTTTTTGTATTTACATTATCCGTATTATGAATAACATATTTTTTACTAAATTAGTAAGCAAAATTATTTTAATAGAGTTGTTTGTCTTCATTTTAACATTTTATTTTTACTGTTAAAAATATTTTGACATATTTTTAACGCGAGAATAAAAAATAGTATATATAATGAAATACAATCTAATAAAAAATAAATGTCAAACCCAATCAATTTATGTTTATATTACAATCAGTGTATGAGATTTGTAAGGAATAAGTAAGTTTAATATTTTACCCAAGAAAATTTTTTAAATATGTTTCATGCTTAAACTACTATGACTCCCCCCGCTTGATTTTGACTATGTCTAACCTATTCCTAACCTCTCCGAGTTAACTTTTGTTACGAATTTCCTTCGCGTTTTATCCCGTAATTTTCCGATTTCTTCAAGGTGAGGGGTGCTTGACTTACGCTTCGGGTTTTCTTTGATGTTAAACCCTTGTTCTTTAACTAGATGTACCACTTTTTCTTCAACTAATTTTCGTAAGATTGTCCATTTTCTTCTAGTGTTCCGTTTTCTTTCTGATTTCGGCTTCGATAATTTGTTTTCTCGTGCGAATGACATTATTCCATTTGTACCCAAATTGTGCTGAGTGTTGATTTTTAATGTCCTCATCTTTCTATCACTATCCGTGTTCGGTGTATTCGTTCTTGCTTTAATTGCAAATTCTTCTGCTGCATTCTTGGTCTCCTTGTTTTTATTTTTTTCGAGTAGGCGTTTCTTTCCTGAATAATCTTGAATTTCTGTTGCTAATTTGTTAGATTTTTCGTTGAAATTTTTGACCTCTTCTGATAACTTTTGGTTCGCAATTTCTTCAGAAAAAATAGTCTTATTCTTTGTAAAATCTTCTTTCTCATCAATTACATCTATAGTGAAACTCATAATCTTTGCTTTTCGTTTTTCTTTTAAATTCTCTTTTACATTAGAAATGGCATTCACTTCGTTTGATCCTTCACTTTCCTTTACAACTTGTGCTTCATTGTCGGGGGGTGCGACACTATAATTCAATTGTTTTTTGTCCGTAAAAGAGGTTTGCTTTGCGAGCGAGTTCTGCAAACGGATTGAATTATAAATATTAGAAAATATTTCGTTAAAGCTCTTATAAGACTCTTCGTGGTTATCATATCTGTGGTCTCTACAATCATCTCTACTGTAACCATCCTGGATGTTGTTGTACCTTCTGTATCCGGATCCATATCCGTTTCCTTGTTCATCAATACTACATCTCTGCTGTGAATTATTGGAGTTATAGTTATACATGTCAAAATTGCAATTCTTGTAAGAATATTCTCTTTCATAATCACGTGACTGCTTGTTTCTGTCCTGCCTATTTTTTTTGAAATTGTTGTTGTTATTTCGGTAGTTAAATACATTAAAATTATTGCTTCTTTCACTATATTGTTGTCTTTGCTGCTGATTCCATTTTTTTCGTTGGTTCCTTGGTTCATACACGTTATATTGGTTAGTGGATCGATCATGGCAACTTCTTTCCATCCTATGATCATTTTGTCTTATGTAGTTGTCATCCTGAAATTTACTTCTATCTTTTTTATTTCCAGTAACACGATGATGATCCTTTATTTCAAAGTTATATCCCTCTGCTTCCCATCTTTCAATGTGGCCTTCTTGTAACATTACCTCATACAATGTAGACATTTTGCTTCCATATATAATTTGTACGTTTACAATGAATAAGAATTTATTTATTTTTAACTTTTCGCAATATAGAATATTTTTCGTGATTTAAAATTTTAATAAAATTCCTAAGTTTTACAAATTTTAATTCATCTTCCGTACTAATTTGAAATTACTAATTTTGTATATTTTTTGGTTATTAGTTAAATTTTATTGAGAATTAAAATAATAAAAAAAATATATGTATTTATTTAAAATACACAAAAGTGAATGAGTTAGTTTTAATTGTCTATACAGCAATTCTTTCGATGTTTACTTCCTACTGACCTAGACACTTGAGGTGTAACCTGATACAGTGTCGCGTAACCCAGTTTCGTACACCCATCTAATTTTTTATATTGTCTCTATATTTTATTTCAATTATTCACTTTTAGTCTAAAAGCATCTAAATAACTTCTTATTAATTTATCGTTATTTTCCAAAAATATACTATAAATTCAATTTTTTTCTGACTTTACTGACTCCGTCATTGTCTAGTAGCTTATTAACTCGAAAAACATATTTTACAAATTACTATTTTTATTTTATCCTCATTGATGCTGTTTTTTTAGACGCAGACCTCTTTTCTTGATTTTATTCTAATTTCAGCCTTCATTTTGCTTTTCAGGTTTCTATTCCTCTTGTTAATTTTGATCTTTTACTTTTTTGTTTTCATTCTATATTACTTACATTAAAGTAGTGATTTTCATTTTATAAGATTTACTCGCGATTTTATTTTTATGAGATCCTTATATTTTCGATTACTTTTTCATTTAAAACATAAAGCTGTATAGTAAATTTTTTTTAATGAAAGATTTTATTTAACCGAATAAGGCAATTTTTATTTTAAATTGTTGTTTTACGCGATTTTATTTTTCGGGTTTTTAATCCCATCACTTGCCCAAGTGGCTACACACTTCCGGCAAGGTTATGTCAGGGAATTGGGCACGGTTTATTAAAGAAACCAGAGCTTGCCGATGCAAGGGTGGTTACTGGTTCCCTACAGCTCGATTTAGCAAACTTCATTAACTACTACCCGCACTTTCTCTAAGCATATGTTTTTTTTTAAATATTTCTTTTATCTGAAAAAGTTTAAAATGTATTAGTTACAATATAATTTTTGTTCGTATAAATTGCATCAAAGCAAAATTTTTCGACTAAAAAAAAAATGTTGTGTAAGTGTAACTTCTGTTTTTTTTCGTGTACCTACAACTTTTAATAATCCAAAATCCACTATTGCAAAAGTAAAGGAGAGTAATCCCACCGCTGCCACCAATTGTAATGTATTAAAATTATGGATATTAATTTAATTAATTAACAATAAAATTAAAGGTAAAATTTTACACAAGAAAACTTGTAACCTTTAAAGTTTGGTAGTGGATCCCCTCCTTCCTACTTATTGTTCAAGTAGTGAGGTGAGAATCTCTACTGTTTGGAAATAGTGGATTTTAGGGTTTTGGAAATGTTGTGTAGATGTTAATAAAGTTAAACAAATTTACAAATAATGAGAATATATTATAACTTCCAAATCCTAATACAATTATCTAAATTTCCCTTTTTTTACTTTATTTTATAGATTACAATCTTTATCTTCTTTTAAGTATGTGATTCTACACAATATCTATTTTCTGCTACGTAATGTGTTTATGTGCGTGTTTTGTATTTTGTTTAGTGTGTAAAACAACTTAGCTCACCTTTGTCATATATATTTATGTATTCTCTTTTAGTTTAGTTCCCTTTAGTTTATTTCCTTTGTGTTCTAACGCGTTTGCACTTTATTTAATATTTCACTTTTCATTTCTTACTTTAGTCACTTTATTTTATAACCATTTATTTATTCACTTATTTTATTACTTCATTCTTTATCTTGGGGTCTATTATTCAGACCTTCAATTTAATTAAACAAACAAGGGCTTCGTAGAATAACTTTATCTGGCACCATAGCCCTAACTCTCCGTCTTGGTCACGACGAGACACACGGGCAAATGCCCAGATTTCCCTGTGTCAATCGATTTTATTAATTGACATTACAGTGGGGAAATCATACTTTAGTTTATTGCACCTGCTCGTTGCCAAGCGCTTTTCTGCAAGCTTGCAGTTTTAGACAGTGGTGTGATCATGGTTCATTAACCTAGACACACCACTCCTTAAGTTTCACAATACATTGGTATCTGAAGCCTTACTCTTTTAATTAAAGTTAAATTCTTATTCTTTTTCAATGTAAATTTATAAAAATGTGAAATATAATTAACTGCAATAATTGAGAGATATTATATTTTGTTAATATTTAAACTCTTTTTAAACGAGATTATAACGAAAAGATGAACTAAGTATGTTTCGTTACTGTGTTTAACATGGATATTTGTATTTGTATTAATATTTTCTTATAAACATTATATTTGTATTTTGTTATCACGAAGGGATATTTAGTGACGAAGTCGGTTCGTCACATTCTCCAAGTTGGAATAGGATATTATCTTTTGGAAAAATTATCTTATATAGCTCAATACATCTATTTTGAAGGAGAATAGGTTTCATAATGATTTATTTAATTTAAATAATTTTAAAAAAGTTTTTTAAAACTACTAAAATCACCTTAAACCAAAAACTGGGTGTCAGACAAACAGAAATTTTTCGCCGTCAACTTCATAAAATTATTAAATACACAAAGACACTCGGCAGACTAATGTCACTGACGAAACATAATGTCAAGTACAAAATGTACTTGACATTATATGGGTGTCGCTCACCCAGGGTGCGGTTTAAGGGTTAAGGTCATGTTATTCAGTGAGAAGTTTTTCCATAGTAAAGTAAATGGGGCACGTGACTACTGAATAACATAACCTTAATGCCGTTTTTGTCGTTATCTCTTCAAACGACACGTCATGACATGTACTAATGAGACTAATCTCTTTTTTGTCGCACCATTTCATAACGACGATACCTTCTTTTATCCAACAAAATGCTTCATTTTTATTTAATTTGGTTTTTCGTAAACCTTCAGACAAGCCTTTCCTGTTGCTTCTCAGTGTTCCATATGCATCAGTTTTATGGAATAAAAGAATACCGTACAACTCTGGAGAGTTATAAAAATTGTCCTTAATTAAGCAGTACCCTTTATGAAGTAAGTTTTCACAAAGTTTTAACACAATTGAGGTCGTTACCGACTGAGAGGTATTTTCATGTGTTGTTTTCTCGGTTGTTTTCCCAGTGTAAAGAATTGTCTTCACAATATAACTGGATTCACTCTCACACATCTTAAAAAATATGAATCCAAATCTTGCGCGCTTTGTCGGAATGAACTGCTTCCAACCTATGTTACCCTTGAACACCATTAAACTTTCATTAATACTTATATCTCGCTCAGGAATGTAAATCCTCTCGAAATTTCTATTTAAAATTATGTACACTTCCCAAATTTTTTAAATTTTTGGATTCGGATGAGTCGTAACATCAAACGTTTCATTATTTGAGAAGTGCAAAATTTTTAAAATTGTTTCAAATCGCTTTACATTCATGACATTATTGACAAATGGAGTTTCGATCATCTGATTATTTGACCAGTACCACCGTTGTTTTGGCTTAATAATAATTCCTTGATAAATAAGAATTCCCAAGAAAACCCACAATTCATCGACAGAAACTGGATTCCAATAATTCTTTGATCGTGATTTATCTTTTAAAATCTGATCTGCGTACCGATTTCTTTCAGTGACAATAATATTAATAACATAATCGTCAAGAAACAATTTTAGTAAATATAGTTATTTCCAAGATTCATGTATTTCAACTGTTATGCCAGTAGTTTCAGAAAATTGAAGTCTCGCAGCAGATATTTTTTTATTTACTGGTACTTGTTTCCAGTCAAGTAGTGAATTTTCAGGATCATCGTCTCCCGACTCAATCAAAATCATTTTCAGCCATATCAAACGACGCATCAGATTCTTCAGTAGATAAATTTTCGGAATCATCAGAAAATTTATTAGAATCTGTTAAATTGCCAATTTTAAATTCTTTTCACTTGTTACATAAATTAATTTGAAATATAACATCTAGGAACATGCATTTTTTTGTAATTTTCCAATTAATTTATCTGATCAATATAAGGATATTTTATAAATTTAACAATTCTTTAATTGTTTAAACAAATAGTTTTATTATTTACTAACTTCTTACAAATAACATATAGTAAAAGGCACCTTTTTTCTAATTTTGCAATTAACAAAGCTGAGTAATATAACACGAGGATTTTATTATAAATTTAACAATTCATTAATTGTTTAAACTAATAATATTGTTATTTACTAACTTATTACAATTAACATATAGTAAAATGCATCTTTTTTCTAATTTTGAAATTAGCATAGCTGACAATGAGACAATTTAACAATTCTTTAATTGTTTAAACAAATAATATCGTTATTTAACTTATTACAAATAATATATAGTAAAATGCAGCTTTTTTCTAATTTTGCAATTAATAAAGCAGAGTAATATAAAACGAGGATTTTATTATAAGTTTAACAATTCATTAATTGTTTAAACTAATAATATTATTTACTAACTTATTACAAAAAACATCTATAAACATGCAATTTTTTTAATTTTGCAATTAACTAAACTAGATAATATAGCTTGAATTTTGCAATTAACAAACATGAATCTTACAATAATACTAATCTTGTTAAATTTTAAAATTTGGAAAAAGCCTGTTTCTAAGACCCACTTTCATCAACTTCCAATTAAAAATATGTGTTAAATTGTTATCCTGATAAAACATCATTATGTTGTACTATTCAGCTCAGGAAGTCTAATAAATGCACATTGTATTATATAAAAGAGACGTAGTTTATGAAGGACTCATAAAATACCAATATATGTGTATAAAAAATCTAAAGAATTTCTAAATTTGGCGACCATATTGACCCCTAGATACCAAGTTTTAATAAAATAAAACAATTTTTTAAAAATCCTTTCGCCATATTGGATCCGCCATTTTGAATTTTTTAAATCTGACCTTAGATTCGTAATCAGCGCCATTTTGCATTTTCGAAATCTGATGTCATATTCGTAATCAGCGACCTCAAAAACCCCTAGGTACCAAATTGTAGAAAATTCCAACAGTCTGAAAAATTTGTGCATTTGGAAACAATGTTATGGGTGGAAATAGGTACGTTAGAGGGTTAACATGAATTATGACATTCGAAAAGGGAGAGTACAGTGATGTGTACTTGATTTTGGACGAATGCTTCGGAAATACGCGGGCAGCAGAGCAATGGTACAGAAAAGTGTACGGACCACAGGGTCTATCATAATGTGGTGGTCTGGGATGAATATTTATTGAATCTTTTAAACTGTCACATCGATATAGCCTATTACTATATGAACGCAGATCATAAGAATATTCAATGAACTTACGATTTACTTTTGTTACCCCTTAAGGTTTCAGATTATGAGGTAGTAAACCAATTTTTTGGTGAATTCCCGAACACTTCTACCAGGGCTTGACTTTGTAGATAAATTATTGTTTAATTGCCAGGTAGTAAGTTGTAAAACAACAAATTCCTGAGTAATTTTTACGATTTGTAAATGTTGAGTAATGTTGAGTAAATTATTTCTTATCATTTAAATAAATCTTCAAATAATATACTTTTATCAATTGAACTTTTTGTAATAATATATGCTAATTTTTATCTATTTATCAATATAAATTTTACTACTACTTTATTTATTAAAACCTATTTTAATAATTAATAACAGAACTTTAATTACTAAAATTCATACTACTTTTATTAAACAAAATATTCAATTCTAATTGAAAAATTATCATTGGGTTAAACCTTGGCCTTGAATCGTCTGTGCTGTTTTCATGGGTTTATAAATATCCCAGTACATTTGTGCTCTATTGACCTTATTTTGAATTTCACACTTTAAATTTAGATGAAATTGTATTTCTTACTATCTCAATTTTATTCTATTTTTAATTTCTATTAAATATTAACTTTGTAATTTTCAATTTATTTTCATTTAAATATTTTTTATCCATATTAATTTTGATTATTGAAATACCATTTCATACCTAAAACTTACCTTAAATCTACTATAACTAGGGTAGACTTACGGTAGCCCTATTCGCCAGGGTAAACAACGCATTATTAACTTTGGTTTTCGTTCAGGAAAAACTATTATACTGAGAATTACAATAGAAAAAAGTAACTGAACTAACAATATTGTTGATGATATACTAAACGAAAAAAATATGAGAAAGATACAATATTATGTCGTAGGAGAGATAAACGTAAATAGTACACTATTATTTTTTACATACACTATCATTGCATTCACATTTTCTGCATTATATTTTATAAATCGTAGTCGTTAATGTTGTACGACGAATGATACGTCATGAGATTTGGGTTTTTCCCAAATCGGCGCTGCAGACCCAGGCCCGACAAAACCAATTTGGGTTTTTCCCAAATCGGCGTCGCAAACCCACGCCGACAAAAACTGGGTTTCCCCATGTCGGCATCACCTAGCCTGGGCTGAACGACACAACAATGCAGGCGAAACAACGCCCTTTCCAACTTTTTCTACACCAGAATTAAACGAAAGGAAAGCAAGATTGTTCTAATTTTTTTTTATTATTTTATATATATTTGTATATATATATTTTTTTTTTCCTTCGATTTCTTCTATTTTATTTTTGTCTGTTTCAATAACTAGGTTGTCGACGGAATTTTTTTTATTTTTATTAACGTTAATAGTAATTTCAATAATTTCAATTTTATTAATTAACAAAAATGTTTTTTTAACCATTCTTAATATTACGAGTAATATTATTATTTGTATTTGTTATTACTCTTGTCAGTTATAATACTATTATTTAATATTATTATGATTTTAATTATTAATGTTACAATTCATATACTGATTCTTTTACTATTTCTATTATTATCATTATCATTATTATGATTATTATTAATATTATTATTATTTCTAATGTACTTTTCATTTCTTTTAGCAACCATGACTATTATTAATAATTTTTTTTTAATTACTATAGCAACTGCGAAAGAAATAGTTTTAGGTAAAAATGTATTACGGGAATGAGTGCATGGAACTGGTTGGAATTTGGCCCTGTCAGCACATCTGCGTCATGGCGTGGTCCCCGCTCGACTGACCCTCGCTCCGACTCACTGCGCAAGCGCCGCCAGTGGGGGAAACCGAAGTGCGCTCGGATTGGCTACCAAAGAGTTGGGAAGGGGAACGCGAACATGCAGCCGGACGGAGCATGTAAATACCGTGCGATTTCCTGACTCGCTCTCAGTTCCTTCGCCGACACCGAAGACGATACACGACGAAGACTTTTCCTCTCGAAGGCTATAGAAGACAGAAGCTGCTGCCCACCGCCGTTCGACCGACCTGACATACTTTTCGACGTTAAGAAAATTGTACCAGACATTTTCAGACCACTTTGAGCCGCTCCTACTCCTCTAGGATTCGGATCAACAACATTAATTTAGATCAATTTTAGATTCTTAACTTTAAAGCGTGTTTTTCAATATTTGCTTTCCCCGGTACTGTCATTGGTTCAATCGATCCATTCCCTCCTTGAAGGTTGAAGGAATATTCCTTGAACAATGGCACATCCGAGGCATTTCTCTCAGGTCATATTATAAGTTTTTCAAGAGTATGTATAAAACATGCAAACATCTCCTAAAGTAAGTCGAAATTATAAAAGCAAACACACCAAAGCTAAATATATTAACATAAAACTTAAAATCCAAACACTTTATAATGTCAAGGAAAACTATTAGAAAATAAATTACCTGTATGCTTAATATTTGTAAGACAAATTTAACCTTAAAATCATTAAAGTAATAATAATTAGTTGCTGACAACTGTTTAATTTTGCATTACTGCGAGTAAAAAGGAAAATAACTTTTTAAGCTTATCCTGGCAATTTTGTAAGAATTTCTCATAATGTGTCAAATTATTAAATATTCGAATTAATTCCTCCATGTCGAGTTCAGTTTGATTCTATACACATCCAATTTTGATGATGACATTTCTTTCAAGTAACACATTTTCTCTGTGAACTCTCTAGAGGAAATAAAATTAAATAATACAGGATGCCTAATTAATTATTTTTAAGTTTCCTGATTTTAAATTAATTAAATAAGCTTACAAAATTTTAATTTAACTTGTCAAAAATTATTAGGAATAATTTATCAACAATATACTTTTATTTATTAAATAAAGTTGGAGCATCTAACAAGGATTGCAATTTAGAATATTCTTTTGGACTTAACAAAAGTCAAAATTCTGCATGGAAATTAGAGAAGAAAAAAATGAAATTATTATCTAGAATAATGATAGATAATAAAAAAATTTAATTTGTGCTAGATTAAAAAATTTTATATTGTACAAAGTACTAATTTTTGCATAATTTTACAGAATTTTTTTTTACTTTGAATTAAACTTCCTTACCGATAAACACCTTAAAAAGTTATTACTTCTATTTTAAATTTTCTGTCGTTTTTTAGTGTTAGAAATTTTGCTACAATGAAAAATATTATTAATAATAACACTGAGAATAAAAATATTTTATAATACAATTAAATAATTAACTATGTAACCTTGGACACCTAAGACAATTTTTATTAATCATTTGCTTCAAATAACAGCATTTAAAATATTGTGTATACCAACCATTCCTTTTTACTTTTATTATTTTATTGTGTCGTTGAAAGGTACAAAGTGATGAAAATCTATAAAAACTGTATAATTTTAACCTTATTTTAAATCGTTATTTATTACAAATACCCTTTTTGTGCGAGCTCAAGATTTACAATCCGCTTCATTGTTAACAGTATCTTCAATTTTATACCCGAGGTTCGGACATGGAACCCAATCTGGATTTTCTTCTTCATTGATGTCAGTTGGACGTTCTATTCAAAATATTTTTTTCAAGATTATACAAAAAAGAATAGTAATTTAGCTTCTTGAATAAACTTATAAATATTTATAAATGTAAAAATCTTTGAAAAAATAATGTAATATATTAAGCTTATTACATTTGATTAAAACTTATTTTATCTTTGTTATGTAAAAAACATATTTACTATAAAACAAGCTATTTAATAAAATAATATTTTTAAGGTAAGTTTTTAATTTTTGCTTAGTTATAAGTTAAATTATTTTAACTAATCATTAAATTTAAAATCAAAAAATCTTTTATCTTAATAAAAGAAAAACATAATATATGCCTACCACTTATAAAATGTTTTGAACAAGCACGGAATGATTTTAATTGAACATTTGTCAATTTTCCACGTCTTATAACCTTTACTAACGCTTTCTGTCTTCTTTTTGACAGTTCAATTAACTGGCCTCCTTCATTTTTTAATAAATTGTCCCGAATAGTTCTGTATTTTCTATTATTTTCAGATATTATAGCTAGAATTCTAAAAAAGGAGGCTTTATCCTTTTCAGATCGTACTGAACAACTAACTATACAACATAGCACAATTTTAAAATGAGGAGAAAATAAATTTAATATTATTTATATAAAGAAAACACTCAAATTCAAGTGGTAATGCACGTTGACACCATAGAAAAAAAATTGGACTCATTTTTGTTGCAACTCATAATGAGTCTATGTTAAATGACATAGAACGTGGCGCCATCTACGAGGTTCATCTTTGTTGCAGCTCATAATGAGTCACTTATCTGACTTATTTTGAGTTCAGTTTTTTTCTGTGATTTAAACCACCCACTCACCCAACTTGAATAGCTTTATGTCAAACATGCTCAGTAGTATTCTATCAAGGCATGTTAGTTACATTGTTAGTATAGTTACTTTAAAGATAGAGATTGTTTAGTGAAAATTGTTAAAATAATTTCTATCTGGATTTAATAAACATTTATTTGTTCCAAATAACTTAAATTATTTAAGTCAGATTTATTTGAATCAAGTAAATCTTAATCCGATCATCAAAATAATTAATTGACTCCAATAAATATGTTTATTAAAAACAAACAATGAGTTATTTGAAACATTTATTTCATTCAACTAATTGTATACTTGATAAACTACTGGTCAAAACTGAGGAACCACCCATTTTCAAGGAAATGCACAGTAGGCTAGAGACAAGAAAAAATGTAATGTTTATCTACAATAGTTTGAAAATACTTTGGTTTGTCTAATTGGAAGTAATTTGAGATTCTGCTTATAAATTTACGATAATTTGCTTTGTATTTAATAATTTCAAGTGAATTTTTAAGCAGAATGTGCAGTTACTTTAAATTAGAAAAAACAAATGCATTTTAAAGCTATTGCAGAAACACCTTTTCAACTTGGTGTGAAGGCGATTTAAACTTTTTTCGAAAAACTTTGTTTCTACCGACAGTCGTATAAATGCACCCTTAAGTCAGATTTTAAAAATTCAAAATGACGGATACAATATGACGGACGAATTTTTAAGAATTTATTGAAATCGAATGAAGTCAAATTTTGATAAATTTAATATGGTGAACTAATATGGCGGTTAAATCTGATGTCAGATTCGTCTACAATGTTGATACTCTATTATTTTTATAGTCGTTAATTACAAATATGATTTTCAAATTCAAAAATTACATTTTTTATGTTTCCAATTCAATATGTAAAATTTATTTCATGTTCGTTTCCAAAAGTAAAATTTGTTCTTCGTCGCAGGATAATTCAAGGTCAATAAGAATTATTACAGGTTCGAAGATGCCAAATCCATTTTCTTCTTAACAACCATCTTCATCAATTTCATATTCGAATGTGTTTATTGAGTTGAAATTGTGTAAAATTTTTGTAATTTTTATTCTGAGTCTCGGATGCTTCTTCTTTTAGGACACCGACAGGAAGTACACTTGTTTGAATAATTTTGGCACCGTGCACTAATATTTTATGTAGTGTACCAGTTATAATAGCGATTGTAAATTTTTGCTCTATTAGTAGCAAACTCATTAAATTTTTTTGGATCAATGGGTAAATGAAAAGATAGCGCAGTTAAAATTGTTTTGAAGTTTCGAATTAATTTACAATCGAGTCCTAGTAACTCAGCCAAAAGATCAGGATTTTCAAATGCTCGTTAGGCAGTATTACCATCGCACGTAGTTCCACATCCACTAGATTTCGGTTTAGCAATTTTCAATCCAAGCTTGTCCCAAAAAAGCTTCTGAAGAAATTCTTTACGATTTTTGAAATATTCTTTTTGTGCATTTGTTTTTACCATCAAAGCCCCAGGAGCACATTAAAAAGACTTCTAATTGTATTCCTTGAATATTTTGAAAATATTGTAATGTACCCTCTGACTGCATTTCTAGAATTCTTTTTACAGTTTGATTTAAGAGGGATTGTAAACGTACTTCTGCTACAGTTTCAGTAATTTTTATTGATTCTTTTGGATATTCTAACTTTGCCTCCAGAAAATAATTGAGCTGCCGGATCAAAGAAGGGCACATAAACTCGCCGCGCTGAAAAACGTTGGCCCCTGGACACTTAAAATTAAACTTTTGATTTTAATTGTTTATTATGCATATCCTTATCGAAAATTTGATTGCGCATCTTTTTATCTAATAAAATTTTTTTATATCTATTACCGTTTTCGAAATAATAAAGAAAAACCATTTTTTTGAAAACATGAAATTTAATTAAATTTTTCACTTCAACTCGCGATATTTCAGTCAATTTTGCATATTTTCTAATGTCACAAAAACTAAAATACTCGTTGAAATATCCCGAGAATGATGAAAGAAGAAAAAAATTGTTTTCATTAAAAATAAAATTGTTATTAATTTTTTTCTGAACAATTGCAAAAATCGTGAAGTGCAATTTTCACGAGCTTCGTTTAACGGGCGAATTTTAAGCAGCAACAAACTTCCAGTGAGAAAGTTGTTTATTGCAGTCTAAAGAAGTTTTTTGGAAAGTTATATTACAATTGAACAATTTTTAACAAATTAGTGAGTGTTTAAAGTTGCGCGAGCTGCTGAACGGAAGGTTTGTTTTGATTTACTTAACCTCTAAAGGCGAAACAACACTGTGACATATGCTGTTCAGCTTCTTTCAACAAACGGGCGTCACACGTTCAGCCGCGCGTGCAACTTTAAACATTCACTAATTTGTTACTAATTATTCAATTGTCATATAACTTTCCAAAAAACTTCTTTAGACTGCAATAAACAACTTTCTCACTTGAAGTTTGTTGCTGCTTAAAATTCGCCCGTTAAACGAAGCTCGTGAAAATTGCACTTCACGATTTTTGCAATTGTTCAGAAAAAAATTAATAACAATTTTATTTTTAATGAAAACAATTTTTTTCTTCTTTCATCATTCTCGGGATATTTCAACGAGTATTTTAGTTTTTGTGACATTAGAAAATATGCAAAATTGACTGAAATATCGCGAGTTGAAGTGAAAAATTTAATTAAATTTCATGTTTTCAAAAAAATGGTTTTTCTTTATTATTTCGAAAACGGTAATAGATATAAAAAAATTTTATTAGATAAAAAGATGCGCAATCAAATTTTCGATAAGGATATGCATAATAAACAATTAAAATCAAAAGTTTAATTTTAAGTGTCCAGGGGCCAACGTTTTTCAGCGCGGCGAGTTTATGTGCCCTTCTTTGATCCGGCAGCTCAATTGTAAGGTGGCCATATATCTGCTCCAGATTGTTTTGACTTTAAACGCATGTTAACATACGGATTTTTCGTCATAGATCCATCCGATAAAAATGTTAAAGCCTCCTTGGCACTTTTTTACGAATTATTGGCATTTCTAGTAACTTAAGAATTTTCTTAGGTTGTTCAGGGTTTTCTGAAAGTTTTGAAAGCATCAATTTAAAAATTATTTTTAAAATTTTGAAATTGCAGTTATTTTTTGACCAGCGATTTTCTTTTTGTCGTTCGTATTAGTTAAAAGTAAAATTAGAAAAAACTGCAAATTTCTAGGAGGTTTGTGTCAAGAGAAATTAATTCACAACAATTATTTGTTTAAATAATTATCAAAATGTATTAAAAGCCGTTATACCTTAATGAGTTAATTATTAATTAAATAATAAATTGTTTAAACAAATAATGATTATTATTGTTATGAATTAATTGTAGTATACTTTGTCATCAATAGTTATATTTAATTTTAAGATTTTTTTATTATAATGTTAATATTTTTAAGAAAATGGGAAACCCAGGTGTGGCGCAGATGGCCTCTACTTTTAACTTGGCTAACTTGGGCAGATTTCTAAGAAGGCAGTCATTTAAGTGTAACCATATTAAAAAAATTAAATGTTATTTAATATATGAAAGCCGTCCATTCCAATTTCAATTTATATAACTAAACTAAAATTTATACTTTTATAGTTATACCATAAATTTTTATGAAAATATTCAACTCTACCTCAAATTTATTTCACAACTGGATCTTTTACCTTATTATACTATTATTTAAAAGTCGTAATTTTCATTTTAATTGATACAAAACGCACTTTTTTATTTAACAAAAAATAATGAAAAACACATAATGTGAACATTTGGCATTTCATCCATCGATCCAATTTTTGCATTAGTCTTTTTCTTAAAGCTTTGCATTGTTAGATATTTTGTTTTGCAATTTTAATAATATATAATTGTATAGAAAATTCCAAATACAATTTATTGAACAACTTTCACGTATTTTTTTAGATTATTACAGTTGTTAATTTTTCGGCAAACAAACAATTGTTTATCAATTATATGGGACGTTTCACGTTAAGCGGGACACCCCAATGCGATGGCTAAATTTAGAGCTTCCAAAAAAATTGCTTATACTTAAAAATTACGTTGGCACACAAAAAAATCTGGATTTCCAGGACTGCCATGTGTTAGGATTTCTTCCTTAAGGTGTATCTAAAGAGAAAAACTTTGTCCGACCTAAAAGTAAGTTTAAAAAAATGTTTTAGATTTCCTTGAAATTTCTTACTCAGGGGTTTTGTGAAGTCGCTGATTACAAATCTGACATCAGATGTTTAAAATTCAAAATGACGGATACAATATGTCCGCAGTTTGAAGTTAGTTTTTGTAAATGCTTTTGTTTTTTTTCTTTTTCAAAACACTTTGCTTGACAGATCGAAATTATACAGTTTTTCGATTTGTCAATATCAAAATTTGTATTATTTAAGAAGAAAGAAGGTTAAAAGATATTGTTTTTATAAAATAAGGTAATAAATTTTCATAATATTGATTTATAAATTTTATAATTATTTTTTGTTTATTTTTTTTTAAATTATTAGTTTCTTTTGGAATAAACAGTTGTAAAATTTTTGTTTTTTAATTAAAATGTTTAACAATTTTTTTTTCTATTTTAAATTAATAAAAAAATGTGTAGGAAGAATTTGTGTATTTCATAATAACAATATTTATTTTTTTATGTACATAAAGATATTTTATATTTTATTAGCTAAAAAAACGCTCAAGTATTTTCTCATTCTAATGATAATAGGTATATAATAATCTAATAATAATGTCTATTCACAATTCACATTTTTTATTAAAAAACAAAATATTTATTTTCATTTGAAGAATTTCTTTAACAAAATTGAATTTTGTAACCTTCTAAAAATGAAATTATTTTAAGTTTCATCTAAAAATTAATACAAAAATTTGCATAATTTCTTTTTCTTTATTTAAAATCGAATAAAAAATAAAGTAATTTGCACTATTTATATTTCTCCATCAACATTTTTTTAAAACTTTCATTTTGTAATTAATTTTGACAATCATATTGTTTTTACAAAATTTGTAGTATTTTTTGCATAATTTTCTATTTATTTATCACAATTTTTTTAATAAATACACAGGCCGACAAATTTTAATCAACTGCATGTTGCCTAAAATATTACTGCCGATTCTTACAGGATTTTGTCCGTAGAATACGAATCTGACCTTGAAAATATTGGATTGGCTCTAGTTTTTAATCTATTTACGTTTCAATATACAAAATATGCATTTTTAGCATTTTTTGAATGAATGTACAACAATACACCGAATCAGTAAATCTGTCCGCATAGCACAAAATGAAAGTTTAAACACTGCTCTTCAATATCCAAAAACAAAAAATGTAATTTATGTACACTTTAACCTGTAATGTCAAAAGAGACATTCGCTGTTCCACAAGCATATTGAAAACAACAGTACTTTTGACCATGTAAGGTAATTTAAATAACAATTAGTCTCTCTAGGGGTTTTTATGGTCGCTGCTTACTGATCTGTATTTAGATTTTAATATTCAAAATGGCGAATCCAATATGGCAGAATTTTTAAAAAATTTTAAATTTTTATTATAAAAGGCGTAAATTATCTTTAAAAATTTGGTCCGCCACTTGTAATTTTTATATTTCATAGCAGATTTGTAACTAGCGATTATAAAAACGCCAGAGACACTAATTTTTACTTGAATTACCTTACATGGTCAAAAGTAATATTAATTTTAATACGTTTATGGAACAGCGTATGTTTTTTTGGACATTATAGGTTAAAGTGTACATAAATTACATTTTTTGTTTTTGGATATTCAAGAGCAGTGTTTAAGCTTTCAATTGATGTTATGCGGACAAATTTACTGTTTCTGTGTATTGTTGTACAATCATTCAAAAAATGCCAAAAATGCATATTTTGTATAATGAAACGTAAATTGATTAAAAACTAGAGCCAATCCAATATTTTCAAGGTCAAATTCGTATTCTATGGACAAAATCCTATAAAAATCAGCTTCTATTGGTTAGGCCACAAAATTTTGTTGGCCTGTGATATTGATTAATAAATAATATGAATTAATTATTTAGTATTTTTTTTAATAATATGAATTGAATTGAAGTCTTATTTATTTTTAATAATTCTAAAAAATAATTATTAAATTAAGAATCTATTGATTTTATTTAGTTTTTTGCTTTGCTGTACCAAGTTTTGAATTGGATTTAAAACAAAAAGTATTTAACTTTTAAATTTAATTTTAAAAATTAAGAAGGTGCTGGTGACAAATAAAAATCATGAAAATTTCTTTTATTCTTTTCTATTAAAAAATAAGTGTTATAGTTATCTCTAGAACCTTTAACTTTTCAATGAGAAAAAATTTTTTAATTTTTTTTAGCACAGTATTGGAACTCTGTCTACATAAACTTTAAGAAATAAGCTTTCAAAATATGCAAGTGGACAGATAAAGTAATTCGTCTTCAAAAAATTAAAAACTATTTAAATTTGCGAATTATTTTTAACGTGCAACAAAAAAATATTTAACAGGTGCTTGTTTTTAAATCGAAAACAGTTAAAAGTAATTAATTAAGAAGTTATAATTTATAATAATAAATATATTATTATTATTATTATTCTTTTTTGTTTGAATTACTAAAAAATTAAAATTGTTTTTATTTTAAAAATAGATTTTAATTAAACTGGATTGTACAAATATGAAATTATAATTTATAAAGTTTACCTTGCAATTTCCAGACACATTTTATTTATACTTAACACTCATAAACTTTTAAATTTCTATTCATTTTTTTCTTTTTTTATTATACCTTATTTTTTTCAAAATTAATTTTTTTAAATCATTTATTCAGTGTAAAAATTAAAAATAAACATCAAAACTTAACATTCAGTTTTATTTATTAACAGTTTTTATAAAAAAAGTGAGAATCGACAACTTCATACTTAACAATTTCTTTTCTAAAAACTTTTGGTCTATTACGGTCGACCATAATTGACAAATATTTTAAAATTATCTTTGCAATAAAGTATTTTTTGGAAGCACATTTACGGGATATTAATTGGCACATGCGAAAATGTATGCAAGTACTTTTCAAATACTTTTATTTGATTTTCGTGGAGTATCACTCCAAATACGGTCGTTTTTAAATTTTGTACGCACGTGTTTTCTGCTATTTAAATTACAACATTTTTTTGAAGACACAAGGCACATCAATGTACTATGTTTCAAAATAATTCTAATAATTTGAACTCTTATTTCCCGTAAATCATTTTGATGTGCCATTTGTCTTATTAATGAAAAATGATAAGTATGTCAATTACGATCAAAAAGGTTAAAAGTGAGGGACAACTTTTAAAAGCTTATAACTTTTTTCACAATTGACAAATTTTTAATTTTCATACGGAAAACTGTTCACTGTTTAATTAACTTTAAAAAGATGCGTCTTAGAATTAGTGATTCTTATTCATTACAAAGTTTTAACGTTTAACCCATCCGAAAGTATGGTTAGGGACAAGTAGATATTGTAAACAATCGTACACTCAAATTGGAATAATTATTGATCTATTGAATAAATAAATGTAAAACCTTTTGAAACTGATTCATCTTATCAAGCTTTAATATTTCCAACAAAGTAAAGTAACAATTTATTGAAATTATCGAAATATATGCGAGGGACATGAAAGTTAAAGGTTCTAGAGATATGCCCATATAATATTCTTTAGTAAAAGTAAATTATCTTTTAGTGGTTTATTTCACTAAATACATTTTATATTCTTTTAAATAATTTTTTCAATTTTTAACTGGTTATGCAGTCTAACGTAGACCATTTTTCGAAAACTCAGTATAAATAATTAAAAATAGAAATATGAATACTGATTTTCATTTTAATATACGTATATTTGCTAAATTCAGCTAAGTAATAAAAAATTATTTGAAAATAACTCACCAGAACAGTAGAATTAGTTTTTTTTGAATTTGCACAGTATGAAAAACATAATTTTCTTTTATTCATATCTGTTGTGGAGAAAAGGAATTTTAACGATTCCTTTTAAACTTGATTTTTTTTTAAATTATAATTTTTTTTAATTGGAATTTTTTTGGGAACTCTACTCATTAATTATTTAATAAATATAAAAAATTATATGAATTTAACCTGATTTTCATTGAATTTTTATTTTCAAGACTGGATTGAAGTTTGTTTCTCTATTTTTAAAATGAGGTGAAAATGATGAAAATTTATAAAATAGAAAATCTGCAAACTTTTTTTCTCTATTTTTAATGAAAAATTTGAATATTTTCAAAATAATTGTCATTGAGAAAAATAAATTATGCCATTTTCTTTTCTTCATTCAAAAACAAATTTATAATTTTGTAATAATAATTGATAAATCAACATCACGCAAACTTCTTTCATTTTTTATACAAAAAAAATTAAAGTTTTGTAACAAAATTTTGGCTGATAATCCAAAATAATATATTTTTTTTATTTATTATAAAATTTTTTTAAAAATTATATTACAGAATGTTAAATTGTATTGGGAAAAAGGTAAAAAAAAATTTGAATAATTTTTTTTCTTAATTTTTCAATCAGGACTTTCAATAAAATTCTGATTTTTTGGAAATAAATAATATGTATAAATCATTATAATTTCCATTTAATGATCATTGTTGTTAAGCTATGTTTGTACTGCGTACTGACATAAGTTTCATTTTATTTGTAAAAATTAAAAACACTGCGATAATAATTGTTTTGGTACAATTAACTATTTTTTTTTAATTTTATTATGAAAATGAATGAGAATATAAGTTGTAATTTTAATTCGTGATCATAATTGTATTCTTTTAACAATTGAAACAGAATGTGAACTCGCGCTTTAGCGCGCGGATCTTATGCTAGTTTATTTAATACTTTAATATCTCATTAAAAATGTATCGAAAAAAGAAAAAATTTATGTATTATAAATTAATGTTTGCTTGTCGGATTTTCTAGATCTTGGCTATTAAAGGGTTTTTGAGGTCGCTGATTACGAATATGAAGTCAAAATTAAGAAATTTAAAATAGCGGATCCAATATGACGGACCGCAATTTTAAAAATATTTACTTATCGTCCCGTCTACCGATATCTAAAGTTTTTTGGCAAAGTTAATTAAAAACATTGTTTTATTTTTATATAAACTCATTGTTGTTCTAATTTCAAAGTTTTCATAATTTATTGAAAAACATCTCAATAAAAAAAATGTTGCAGTTTTTGGATAAATTAAAAAATATTTATTTAAAAAAAAAGTGGTTGAAATTAAAAAAAATTATTTAATAATTTAATAATTCTGACTTTACCTTGAATCCATAATTTTGGATTTTTAAATTTTAACTTCATATTCGTAATCAGCGACCTTAAAAACTCCTAGACGGGACGATTAGTGAATATTTTTAAAATTGTCGTCCGCCATTCTGAATTTCCTAATTTTGACATTATATTCGTAATCAGCGACCCCGAAAATGTCTAAATACCAATCGACGTGAAAATTCTATATTATGAAAAGTGTATGCATTTGGAAGCGACTTTTCGGGTACAAACTTATGCGCAGGAGGGTTAAATCTAAATTTTCACAATCCAGAAATGGTTTACTGTAAATGTTTTACTAACATTTAATCGCATTTCTGTGATACTACAATCTCAAAAAGTTTGAGCTAAGTACCAAGAATCAAGAAAATCTGATAACAATTTCATCGTTAGTCATATTGGATACAGCATTTAAAATTTTTAATATCCAACATCAGATTCGTATTCGGCGACCTCGAAAACCCCCGAGTAACGATTTTCAAGTAAATGCAAAGAATTTTTAAAAATTTTGTCCGCCATATTGGGTCCGCCATTTTTAATTTTGAAAATCTGATGTCATATTCGTAATCAGTGACCCCACAAAACCCCTGAGTAAGAAGTTTCAAGGTAATTCTAGGTCGATAATTGATTATCATGTGGAGCTTTGTTTAACAGTAATTCTCCTCTTATAATGAACTTCAAGGGACCGTTAAAATTTGTTCGTTTATGCAGAAGTTCGCTATAAGCGAAGTTAAAGTTAAGAAGAATAATACGTGTAATATTTTCATAAATATGTGTATATTGTTTAATTATTGGTTTGCCTATGAAGATAATGAAGAATCGAAGATTGTTTTTTAATATAGTGGACTCCGCTTATAACAAACTTCAAGGGACCATTGAAATTTGTTTGTTATAGCCGAAGTTCGTTATAAGCGATGTTAAAGTTAAGAAGAATAATACGTGTAATATTTTCATAAATATGTGAATATTGTTTAATTTATTTAATTATTGGTTTGCCTATAAAGATAATGAAGAATCGAAGATTGTTTTTGCTTCCTCATAAAGGAAGCCTTATAGTGATGTCGATTTCCGAATTTTTTAAAATCAATTATTTTTACAAATTTTCAAGTGTAGTATATATAATTCGTCGAGAGGAACAAATGTCCGGATGTATGTGTGTGTGTATGTATGTATGTGTGTGTGTATGTGTGTGTGTGTGTGTATGTCACCGATTCTTGTGGACAAATTTTCTCTTACACATCTTGATGGATTTTGATAAAATTTTGTAGGTGTATTACGGTCACGAATATCTTGAATCAGACAGAAGGATTTTCAAAAATATCTAAAAATAAAAATTTTTTAGCAATTTTTTAATTTTCGAAAAAAATGAATTTTTTTATTTTTTGAAATAACTTCTTTATTTATTAAAATTTTTATTAATTTTTCTCAGCATTATATTCCTGGCATGAAAACGAATCGATTCATGTATATAAAGTATATATTTCATGAAAATTTATGGAATTAATAAATATTATAATTTTTCACAAAAAATTAAAATTTTGTATTTTTTGACATTTTATCATAACACTTTAAAATAATTATTCTATAATAAAAATTTAATAATTAATATTTATTCAGGGTAGTTTACCCGGTTTATTAATTATATTTAATAAACTATTATAATTATTTAACTTTTAAAATTATATATAATAATATATATTGAGGAAGCTAAATGGTCATGAAATGAACAACTTGTTTAATATTATTGTTCCTCAAATGATAATTACTGACAATATTGTTTAATTTTACGTAATGTTCAAAAAAATCATCTTCTAAGTTATTTGTTTCAAATTTTCTTCTATGTGAGATTTGAAACTCTTTATAACTCCTTGATCCATAGGATGAAGAACTGAAGTCACATTTGGAGGAGAAAAATCAATTTAATATTCGTCAATCTTTCTATTGTACAATGAGCAGGACAGTTGTCTACAAACACTACAATTCGCCTGTCTTTTTTCCTTAATTCCTTATCCCATTCTTTAAATTCATGTAAAAATATTTCTGATGTCATCCGAGACTTCGACATTTCGGCGCGCAAAAACCGAACAAAGCTCGGTTCGGTTCGCATTTTGCACAACTTTAATTTTTCACCTTAAAACGAAGTGTTCTATCGGGCAATAAATTATTTAAAAAACACCAGTTTCGTCTAAATTAAAACGTCTTTTTCTTTATATTCCCGTTTTATTTTTCCCCACACATTTTTAATCCAGTCATTAACTTCTGAAGCATCAACATCGAGAGCTTCACCACTTACTTTACAGAAAATTATATTGTGTCTTTTTTTAAATCTAGAAATCCAGCCGTCACTACATTTAAAATCATTTTCACCATTTTTTCTTGAAAATTTTTCTGCTTGTAACTGTAAGATAGGCCCACTTATAGGTACTCCTTGATTTCTTTGAATTGTGAACCACTTTAAAAGAGCTTGGTCTAAATCAGGGTGTTCACATATGCGCACTTTTTTAGTTTTTAAATTATGTTCTTCTGAAGCTTTAAACATTTTTTCTTTGTTCTTCCATATAGTGGATACAGTCGAAGATTTTAAATTAAATTTTCTACACACTGATGTATTTGACTTCCCTTTTCCTAATTCTTGTAAAATTTCAATTTTATCACAAATCGATAAAATTCTCCTCTTTCTTGGATTCTCCATTTGGCAACGGCAAGCAATGTAAGCACGAGATAGAAAAAAGTATGTTTTGTTAAAATATCAACGTAATATTTATCATATTGTTTTCTACATTAAAATTTCAGAATATTTATTTACGTAAGTGTTTTCCGGAGTGAAATTTCCTGCTGATTACTAACATCGTATTTATTTTCAAATTAATTCACGTCGTTCCTTAAAATTTAGAAAAAACCGAAATATGGACTTACGGGGCAAGGATAGTTAGAGATAATATGGCACGGTAAAATCGTGTCAATGCCTTTGCAAAATTTAAAAAGTGTTTAATTGTTCTTTTTAGGTTAATATACATAACGGTGCGTAATTATTTGAGGAAGACGAAGCTTATGACCAAGAAATTAGTGGTCTAAAAAAATTAGTCTGAAAAAATTGGTTAAATCTCTGATACTAGTTCAGATAACCAGGCTTTCCAAAAATACTTCTCATTTGCAGATACATATTCAACATTGGCCGCTGGATCCAAAAAGGTTTTACCTAACTATCCTTGCCCCATCCTCCCCTATATTGTATATTGAATACTATTGTGCAAGGGGTGAATAACTCCGATATTCTTCGTACCCTCGGTAGATATTCCCATGTATTCCTTGGGTATTCACATGTATTCTAGCATATATTCCATATTCTCAATATTCACTGGTATTCCCATATATTCTTCAATATTCCCATATATTCCTAAGTATATTCATAAGTAATTCCCATTATTTTGATATATTCTATAATATTAACAGGCGTTTTTATCATGAAATAAAAAATCATTTTTAATCGATAAAGTACTAGCTTTTGGTTATATGACTGGAAATACGTCAAAAGATTTGCACACTGAAAGAAATAATTCGCTGGTACAGCTAGAATTATGTCTAGTTTTCCCATAAGGAATAGGTAATAACCTGATACCGGCTACTGACATAAATTATAGGTAGTTCAGCTATACTGATCGGAGCGTTACACATACATATGCCAACGTCAACACACCAATGTGTAACATAACCTATATGGATTGCTAGTTCGAACCAAAACCACCAAACATACACGTTTGTCTGTTCTTTCCAAAGCCTTTCTTTCAGTGCATTATTCGAGAACATCAGTGAAACTTAGAGGGTCTAAAACAGGAAAAGGTGTAGGTTGTCTTTGTACATGGTACTCTTTGAATAGAAATTCTACCCAATTTCTTCCTAATTTTACATTTACACATGGATTTTATAACGTTTTAAATTACATATGTACTTTTCCTCGTCCACGTATAGATAATGGAAAACCAATTGTTAAAAAAGATAAAAGTTTTAAGAGAGTTTTAAGTTGTAATGTTAAAAAATCCGTTATTTTGTGTTTAAAATAATAAAATTTAATTTATTTTTAAGGTTCTATGGCTATAAATTAAAAAAATAATAGCCAGTTATATTTCGTTTTATTTGAGATTTTATTACTTGTACAGTGTATATTTTCCGAATTTCAATAAATAAAATTTACAAATTTCCTGTTTTTCAAAAATAAAATAAAACAAAAATAAAAAAATATTATTATAAAAAAATGTAAATGCAATATAAATCTTCTAATTGTAAGACTTTTATTTTTAATAAATTTGCGAGGGATATGATTTTCTTAATATTTCTCAAGAAAATTTGACGAATATTCTGTAAATTTTCTAAATATTTTATAATACTGTTATATTTACGAACATATTCCCTTCTATTCAAAGATATTCTCATTTTCTTTGGAATATCCCTTTATATTAAAACATATTCTACGATATTCTCCATAATATTCACGTAAATTCAAACATATTCTTACATTTGTCTAACTATTCTAAGTATTACATATTCCCAAATATTCTCTAGTATTCCCAAATATTCCCATGTATTCCCAGATATTCCTTGTTGGGAATATATTCTTCGTACGTCCGGAATGAGGGTTGTTCACCCCTCGCTATTTTGTTTATACTTTAAAAACTACATATGTGACGCCCACGGTTAAAGGGACCTTAGCTGCAAAAAATTAATTTGGAGTTACTTATATCATTCTATAGTTTTTAAGTTGTTCTTTCATATACAAAAGTAAAAAATAATTTTTACTTACAGGTTTTTTTGTTATTAATGTTTAAAAATCAGCTTGTTCAATGTTTACGCGTGGTTATTCAGAAAATCAGTCCCTCTACTTTCTAATACTACTACACTGGTAGTCGCTTGTCCCGCAATAGCTTACGACAGGCTATTCTACAAATCGTTAGAATCGATTAAAAGAAAGCCTTAAAAATATATCCAGTGAATCTTAATAGGAAAATTGAATTTTCAAAATTATCAATGGACGATTTGAAATGGTGGGACTCAAAGATTTTAGTGGCAAAAAATGAAATTAGATCCAGCGAATATGATCTCAAAATTTTTTCGGACGCCTCGTGCACAGGCTTGGGGGGCTACTTGCGGTGCAGAAAAAGCAAAGGGTCTTTGGGGACATTCTGATAGAAATAAGCACATCAATTACCTACAAATTAAAGCAGCCTTTCTATGCCTTGAATTCTTCGCTGCTAAGGCTTTTAATAAACAGATTTTATTCAAAATAGACAATGTAACTGCATTTGAATACCGAAACAAAATGGGGGGTATTAAGCATGAAGATTTAAATAAACTTACAAAATAGGTATGGGAATGGTGTATGGATAGGAATATTTGTGAAATACGTGGCCTCGAAAAAAAACTTAGCAGACGAAGGATCTAGAATTTCCAACCTAGATATAGAATGGTAACTTAAGAATTTGGCATTTTGTAAGATTGTTAAAAAATTTGGTGAACCCTCCGTAGATCTTTTCGCAAGTAGAATAAACAAAAAATGTTCTAGGTATGTGAAGGAAAAAAATCTTAAAAAGTTAGAGAAGAGTCTACAGGAATCCTAGTGATACCACTTTGGACTTCACAACCGTGGTTTCCCGATTTTAGGACATTATTAATCTCAGAGGTTATTGAATTGAAACCTTCTCCTAATTTACTTCTTTCTCCTTGCAGGAAGATCACCCATCTCTTGGGAGCGGAGCTTACCCTGGTTTCAGGGATTGTGTTGACCAGGTGTTTCATAAAAAGAAGCTGGGAAAGGATACAATAGCGATTATGCTGGAATCTTTAACCAAAAACTCGAGAAAACAATACAATACTTCCTTAAAGTATTGGTGGACTTATTGTTATCGGAATAAACAGGATCCTTACTCTACGTTCTGGTATTTCTTTAATTAGCAGTTGACAGGTATCTGAGAGTAAATTAATTAATAGATTTTTTAGAGGTGTTTATCGTTTGAGACCTACAATACCAAAATACAGTTCGACCTAGGAGATTCTAGATTTAAGCTGTTTCCGAGATCGCCGATAACCAGGTCCCCTTCACTAAGCGCCGCGAGGACCTCACCGGACCGTACTAGAGTGTGGTTTTACTTTCCAGAGGCTCAAGTATTCTATCTTGATTAGATCATTGCAAACTAAACCATGCATCATTTCTTTTAATATTTGCTCCTTTACCATCACATGCTTCCTTTCCATCCCACTGCACGGAAAGAAAAATCTAGCTTTTAAAGCATGAGATTACTTTATACTATTTTTGCAGTTGCGTTTGCTTACCTATAAACGCAAAAATATATGCATTATAAGCATTAAGTATCGCTATGGAAAATACGTATGATGAACTTACTTTCATACTAAGAACTTAATACTCTAATCGCAAAGACGTTATGCGCCCGGAGTAAGAGACATCGTTTTGCTATTATTGCAAAGAGTTTCACCGTTTTCGGCGGTGGTTCTGCTGCAACAAGCGATTTGGCTCCTCCTACTTGCCCTCTCCAACCGTCTGACGTCGCATGTGTAAGAAAAGCCGGCGTTGTTTTGGTGTAAGTTCGATCAGTGTACATGGTTTTTATATCTTTCTCGTTGTCAATCGATTTTCTTTGGTAAGTATGTCAAAAAAATACTAAAGCTAATCTTATTATACTTTTGAAACAAAATTATTACACGGAAAACAATAATTATTCGTTGTAATAATGCACAATTAATTTAATGGAAATAAAAGATATCCGAGAATTGAACAGCTGATGCAGACATAACCTTATTAACATACCAATTTTTAAATTCTAAACTTTATTCAAACGGTAATTTAATTTTATTTACTTTGCAGATAAAACTGTGATGGACATTAAAGAAAAAGAAACGTGTAATAATTTTGTTTCAAAAGTATAATAAGATTAGCTTTAGTATTTTTTTGACATACTTACCAAAGAAAATCGATTGAAAACGAGAAAGATATAAAAACCATGTACACTGATCGAACTAACACCAAAACAACGCCGGCTTTTCTTACACATGCGACGTCAGACGGTTGGAGAGGGCAAGTAGGAGGAGCCAAATCGCTTGTTGCAGCAGAACCACCGCCGAAAACGGTGAAACTCTTTGCAATAATAGCAAAACGATGTCTCTTACTCCGGGCGCATAACGTTTTTGGTAATTAGAGTATTAAGTTCTTAGTATGAAAGTAAGTTCATCATACGTATTTTCCATAGCGATACTTAATGCTTACAATGCATATATTTTTGCGTTTATAGGTAAGCAAACGCAACTGCAAAAATAGTATAAAGTAATCTCATGCTTTAAAAGCTAGATTTTTCTTTCCGTGCAGTGGGATGGAAATGACATTCGGCGGGTATATCAAAATTTGATTCATGTGATAATAAATTTCTAGTAAAGTTATTGTTGTCCCATAATTAAATTTATAGGAAGTATTCTTTACTTTATTAACAATATTTATCGACAGGCACACGAAAAGTAATAGCCTCATGTTGACTGATAACAGCGCCGCCAAACGGGAGAAATAAGTGCAATTTTACATTTTAAGTATTTTTATCTTTGACTGCTGATTGATATTTAAGGTTAGAGGATCCTCTGAGTGTTGTATTGTAAAATAAATCAACAGAATTAAATTGTTTTATACTTTATATAAATAGAAAGGACTCCAAATGAACAATCAAAAATTCTTTGCATTAAATTCATTAATGTCTGTTGGTAAAAGTATAAAAACTTTTACCCTTACAAAATAGTATATTAAATGAACATACCATTCTCGGTGCTTTGTAAAAACACTTTTTTCAGAAGCATTTTTATTTGCTTTATAACTTGACATGCAATTTTTATAAAACAATTCATATTACTATTATTTTATTGTTATTATCAACTTGGTACATAACCAAAAAATTACGTAAACAAAACTTTTAGCCCTTTTAGCATGGACAGCATGGAAAGTATATATTTTTTCCTGTAGGGGCGCAAATATCAGTGAACAAATTTCCGGTGCCAATTTGCGTGCATGGCGAATTGGCGATTTTACGCAGTCAAGTACAGTCAAAAGGAATACATGAAGATATGTCTCCTTATACTACTTCATGGTTTAATCATTAATTACAAAAAAAACGCTCGCTATTTTTACCGGGACTAATCAGGTATATTTTTTAATTAAAAGCCAATCATGTGCTTGCTTTAACAGAAAGAATAGGTTATACCACATAACAATTTTTTCATTAATAAAGGAATTAATTCCTTTTTATGATCTCAAGATGTTAATGAAAATTTAATGTTAACACACACACACAAGCTCACACACTTTCGAAAAGGCATTTTTTAGAAATGTCATTTTTGAAGTCCTGAGGTAAAATAATATTAGGATATGTCAAAAAATCGAATGCGAAAAATTTTTGTATTACAATACTTCCTCTATGAGGAAGCAATAATTGAATATTTTAAACGCTATAAAAGAAATTTTATGGGTTAATTAACTTTTAAAATGTTTTTAAATTAAATTCCTTCAAAATTTATGGGAATCAAACGTATAAAAATATTAAAATTTTTATTTAAAAAAATTATTAATTTAGGTAGGGCCAAATGGGGTAAATAGAAACAAGGGGTGATAAATCGAAACAGCAGTTATTTCAGTTAAATAAAAAAAATTTTAAATAAAGACGGCCTTAAACCTTTAACTTTAGTCCTCAACAGGTTGTAATTATTTTTCCGTTTGTCAATTAGCAGCAGTATCTACAAAAATATTTTCTACTGTATAAAAAATTGAAAATCTTAAAAGACACCCTTTCACTTTTTTGATTTGCATTTGGAAAAAAATAAAGTAAAAATTCTTCCTATAATTTATAATGATGTATTATTAATACTACAACAAAAATCAACTTTTATTTTATCATTTTGTAAACTTTAATTAAAAATAGGAGTCTGTTTCTATTTATCCCTAAAAATTGGAAATTTGGTGTAAATAGAAACAGGAGGAATTTCAATAATATTTCTGATAACATAAATGAAAAAATTGTTCTTATCATAAACTACAACATTATATAATAAGAAAGAGTGACAGAGAACGGGAGAGAACAAACCTTTATTTGTGTAATGTGTTTCAAATTTTGGCATAGTTTATTTTTAAAC
The DNA here is from genome assembly GCA_032872475.1 of Leptopilina myrica (nomen nudum). Taxonomy (NCBI): domain Eukaryota; kingdom Metazoa; phylum Arthropoda; class Insecta; order Hymenoptera; family Figitidae; genus Leptopilina; species Leptopilina myrica (nomen nudum). The sequence continues at coordinate 10,386,878 of CM065462.1, read as the reverse complement.
TTATATAATGCATTATTATTTATTAACTTGAATTATTTTATAATCAATATACCATTTTTTATGTAATTCTTTGTATCTTTGAACATTCCATACACTGAAAAAAATTGTAATTGAACCAAGTAAATGCATTTATTTGGCAGAGTTTACTTGAATCAATCCCATATTTATTTGATCTTAAATTTTTTAAGAAATAATCAACTGTTTCTATTAACCCCGAATTTTAAGTTTTTAGGGGTATATATAGAAATAGTCTCCTATTTTTAATTAAAGTTTGCAAAATGAAAAAATCAAAGTTGATTTTTGTTGTAGTATTAATAATAGATCATTATAAATTTTAGTATATGAATTTTTTTACTACCTCATAAAATTGTTTTACCAAAGTGAAATAATAACTCAATACACAAGAAAACTGAAAGTAATACAATTTAAAAGAAACAACTTATGTAATTGGTGAAACTTAACAAATCTGTTTCTATTTACCCCAACTGACCTTACATTATTTTTCTTTAAAAATATTGTTAAAAATTTTCAATAATTTTCTTCAAAAATTCTAAAAAATATTTAAATTTTGGAATTTTAAAAAGTAAATTTTGATAGCAAAAATGGTTTTTACTTATTTCAGTTTTTTTCATTGTTTGGAAGATTTTGTAATTATTGGAAAATAGATTTGTTTCATTCCTAATTTTTTGTTCACTAATTTTCTTAAATATTTGAGAGATATTTATTTATTTCTTCAATTTTAATTTTAAATTTATGCCCCCACCTTTCACTCTCTCCTGTTAACAAGATTCTATCATCTCTCTTTCTCTCCCTAAGAATCAGGAGAATGCTCATCAGTGCACGAGTTCGCGGCAAACAACACGCATATATTTTTACATACTTCTTCCAAGTCTTGTATTATTTTTATATTACAAAAAAATTTTTCCATTCCTCTAAAAAGGACCCTTCTTTTTTAAACATTCTCTCAATCTTTTTTTTCAAGAAGTTAAAAGAATGATAATTCTTCATTCAAAAAATTTTTTTATTTTCAAAAATTGCCAAAAACTAAATACAATATTTTTTTTTGAAAAATTCGAACAAAATAAAAATATTTCATTTTTAATTTAATCAAAATTTAATTGAATGTATATTGTTTTTTTCAAGAATGCAAATTATGGTGTTTAATATAGAAAATTGATGGATTTTTAAACTGGAAAAAATTTTGTGAAATGTGAATATTCAAAGTGAAAGTGATTGTATTTTTTAGAAAATTATCTTTGGAGCCCTTTTTATATAAGTAAAAAAGTTGGATAGTTGAATGAAATCAAAGAAATATTAATGGATTAATTAATGGATCAAGAAGCTCGATTGGGCTTCTTTAAACGACCGATTAGAAGGCACAGAAGACATTCGAGAAATTGCAGTAAAAAAATGCCTCGGTCCACGTTACAGCCGATCGAGGAGTCCAATTCGGCCAAATCAAGTAAGATATTCATTTTTTAAAATTGATTTCCTTTTTTACTCATTTTGTTATTTTTTACAACAAAACACATTTAATTATACCTATTTTCTAATTCTCTTTTTTCTTGTTTCTTTTATTAATAAAAGTTAAAAATTTTATTAATTTAACCCGTGTAGAAAAATTGTTGGGTTCTAGTGTGTTGCCAGAAAGACAGTCTATTCTCTAATCGGGCGCTGAAAAGACTGTCTGATCGTGAGCTAATCAGATAAGTGACGTTCGAACCACGCGTTGGTCCAGACTGGACGAGCTAATCAGGCGGCTAATGAGCAGTGCTAATATTAAAAATTTGAGATTCGATTTCAATATTTCAGTTTTTTAATTTTTAATAATTTACCTAAATTTACTCGTTTCTTATGTTTATTCAATGTAATGTGAATATATGAATTATTAAAAATAATAGTACATATTATTGTTATTCATATAGATTTGTGTATATATTTAATGCCAATAACTTATTATTATTATTATAATCATAATATTTTGAAATAAATAATATATTACACTAGCATTAAATATCATTTAAAATAGTAATATTTAAAAATAATTTTAGTAAAAAAAACTATTTGCGTTAATTGGTATATTTTTTAAATCCATTCTTTAACAGGTTTTTTGACATTGTTTACAAACATGTTTACAATTTTAATTTATAACACTTATACAGATTAAATATAGTAATTTTATTATTTTATATAATACTTTATATATTTTTATATTTATACAATACTTACAATGAAAAATATCCGCTCGCATGTGGGATCGAACTCACGTCCCCCACCCCCTTGACGACCGAACGCGTCGCATTTAAACCGCACGGCCACTGAAGTCTGGGTGATAATTCTCCTAATTATCTATATTTATGCCAGTGTCATATATTCTGTTGCTTATATAAAGACAAAGTGAAAACTATGAATAAAATTATTACACATAATAATCCTGAATTATTTAAATTATTAGAAATGAATATTTCAATAATTAATTCTTACTACAATAAATTATAATCATTCAACAATTTTTTAAAGTATATAATTCTTAAGTACAATTATACACTTTTTAAAGAATTCGATAAAAGTTGTATTAAAAATAATAAGAATTTTATTAGGTACGTATGAAAATAATTGAATTATTATAAGAAGAAACTTATAAAAGATTTGTAAATACTTATTGAAATTTTGTGAAAGGTTTTTTATTTATTTCAGGAAAACTTGAATTATTAGACATTATTCAGAAATCGAAGTTTTTAAAAATTTTTAATTAAATTAATTCCAAATTCAAACTTTATAAAATATCAAATTAAAGTTTAAAGTGATTAATGAAAATTGTAAACGTAACTCTAATAAAATTCAATTTTGTAATTTCTAAGTAAAATTGGTCATTAAATGTATAGATTGATGTATAGATTTAAATTTTATTTTTATTTATAATAATTCATATAAATCTACAATATTTATTTTTGAACGATTCTTTAGATTGACTAAATTATTTTATTCAATTTTGAAGTGACAACCCATTGTGCATGTATAAATTCAAAGAAGACCTACAAATCGGGAACTAAATTCTTGATTGTACTTAAAAAATTTGAATTCTAGTGATGCCAATGAAGTCCCATATAGCATACAGTTAGACAGTCTAGATTAGACCGTTCAAATAAATCCCATATAGCATACAGTTAGACAGTCTAGATTAGACCGTCCAGATGCGTCTAGTTGGGGCAATCACTGGACTCCAGACTGCCCCGAAATTTTTCTACACGGGAAATATTGAAAATATGTGAATAAAGTAAATTCGTTATAAAGGAAGATAAAATAGTGATTTTTAATATTAATAATATCCAAATACTTAGAATACTTCTCAAGTAGAAAAATTGTGCATATTCAGATTTCACCATAATTAACTATTTTTTAACTTAATTATTTTAAACAAATTTCTCTTAAAAGTTAAAATATATGTACACAAAAATAATTCATAACAAAATTCATTACATAAAAAATGTCTAATCTAATAAGAAAAACAAAACTATATATTTTTGTCATTTTTTTCAAGATGCCGCGCGCATAATTAATTTTTCTAAAAAAACGAAAAAAAAATTAATTTATACTAATTATTAATTATTACTAATTAATAGATTTCTTTTTTGTCATGAGGTTTTTAGTTCAAAAATTGAAAAGACAATTTCAAAAAATAATAAATAAGAACTATTGAATAAGGGACTGATATTAAAAATGAGAGCAAAAGTGAAATAAGTAATTTAGGAGTTAAAACGGTTGAAATTGAATGTTATAATTTATTGATAAATTAATTATATTAATTAAAAAATATTAACAATAGTAAGAAAGATTTATTTTATAATAATTAATATTTCGTAATCATTAATATAATAAACTTTTCGATAAATTTATCAATCATTTTAATGTAGTCGATTTTCCTTTATTTTTTAATGGTTTTAGAAATTTTTACAAATGTTCTAGATATTGGATTTTTTATTTAAAGAGAAATCAGTTTTTTAAAATTAAATTTTTACTGAAATTTTGCATTTTTTAAGCAATTTTTTCTATATTCTATTTACATTTCAATAGAAACGAAAACTTTAAATGGAACAAATTATAGTTGAAAGTAAAATTTATTTTTGCAAATGAAATAAATAAGTTTTTACAATTAAATTTTTACTAAAGTTTTGAATTTCATTTTAACAAATATTTTGGGTGTTTCATTTCACAAAATTAGGAATTAAAAAATGGAGTTCATTTATAAAAAGCAATGTGATAAATTAGAAGAAAATAAAATTTGTTTTGATGAAAGTAAAACTTGTTTTGGTTTTTTTATTATGCTTTTTACGTATAAACTTTCATAAGAAAATAAATTATTAAAATAAATTCGATTGTTTATCATAAAAATACAATTTTTTATGTTTTTATTGTTTTATTACTTTTTTTTATTACAAAATAATTTCACTTTCAACGATCCACTTTAAAATTACAAAATGGACTGTTGGAAATTTTCTTTTTAAAATATAGATTAAAAAACAAAATTTTTTTCACACGTTAATTGAACAATATTGAAATATTTAATAATTGTACAGTTAGATTAATTTTTCCTTTCTATTTTTTTAACGGGAACTAAAATTCATATAGTTTCTAATAAGATTGGTAAAGAAACGTGGATATTGAGTTTTTTTATCATGTTAAATGAAAGAGAATAAAGAATTTGATTTTTTTTATTTAATTTAATTGTCATTGTTATGATAATGTGTGAGAAGTAAATAAATTCGATATGGAGGATACGCCTTTTCTTGTTTTGAGATATCGAAAACTTTCACTTTTTTCTCCTCTACGGAAGTGAAAAGAAAATGATCGGTCTCGGGTAAATCTTCTATTATACGGCTTTTACCGTCGGATTTTGCCGAGGAAACTCTTATTTTCAAGGGGAATTTGAGAGAAGATCGAGGCACTCATGCATGAGTTCAATTCTATCACGCACAGTCCATTTTTTTTCTAGTATAACAATTGAGTTGTCGAAGGCATTCTCATTAATGCTTTCAATTTCTTTGAAATACTAATTTGCAAAATAAAAAAAACACTATTTCAGACGCTGAAAATTATAATTAATATTTATCATTATATTAATTGTTGTATTAATATTTTTTATCTACATAAAAATTTATAATAAATTTAAAAAAGTAAATTTGAATTAGTGATGCACGTCAATATCGATTACCTCGTTAAAGTAACAATTGAAACAACTGAATTTAATATATTTTTGCCTTGTTTTTTCTTCTAAAAGGAGATAAACAAAATCTTTTTGACATGCATTATTAATTTTTATATACAACAGGAAAACAATTCAATTTCTAAATATTATTAATTGATTATTAATAACTCTTTTTTTGCAGAATAAGGTTTTCTGTTGAAAAATGGGAAAGACAATTTATAAAGAACAATAAATAACCATCAATTTGAAAGTTTCGTTTTACAAAAGTTCATGTAATTTTTATTTTTGCTCTACACTGTACATTTAGAAAATATTATTTTAAATTTATTTTCCAAACAAAATTATTACATACTTTTTCGATTAATTCTAATATAGTTAAAATAATTAACAATTTTTTTACGTTTTCAAAAATGGATTTCTGAAATGACTGAAAATAAAACAAATAAATGCTTTAAAGAAATAAAAGAGTTAAATAAGAATATTTCGAAAACGATTTGTGAATTCGAGAGTAAATTGATTTGTTTCAGAGAATTTAGTAAATTTAGAATTTAAAAAAGTGTCCAACTTTCTCTCAAACTCTTTATAAATTGAATTTATCTTAATATTTTTGTTATCTTTTTTATCGCTATTATAGAAATGTTTTGAAATTTAGTGTTATAATATACTTGTTTATTCTCACTTGAATTTCAAATGATTTATTCATGGGATCTTATTTTTTAAATAGACAATTAAATTTTATTTATAAATTGTTCCAATGTCGTACTAAAACTCGATTCTTCGGTTTTTTTCAATATGCTAATAATGGTTTTACGATTATTTAGTTATTTTCATTAACTTTATTAAAATTAGAATAAATAATAATTTAGGATCAATTTTACTATCCTTTTAATTTTAATATTTTTTGCTTTTATTTTTGGAGTCATCGATTTTAAAAAATTTGTATTAATTAAAGATTATTTATATCTTATTAATAATTGTTAAAAATTGTTACTCATTTTTTTAAATGTTTGAAGTAATATAGAGGAATTTTAATAATTTTCTCTATTATTAATCATAATTTTAAAAAAATATAAAATATTTTATTAGAAATACGTAAATAATTTTTAAATTTACATTGTACGAAATTGGAATGCGTAAAAATGTGTGCTCTAATTGACCTCCAATGATCTATAATCACTTATATCTGCGAGATGGGTAACGTTTTATGGTATATGATAGACACCAGATGGACAACGGGAGTCTTTGATTATTATGCACCGTGACTATTGAAATGAAAGTCTTTTGCTTGAATAGGTAATTTTCCCAGTGGTATATAATCATTGATTATCCCACTAATATAATACGTGCTCAATCGTCGATATCAAACGTAAAAGAATAAAAATAATTACAAACTTAATCATAAATTAGAAATAATATATTACACCATATTCTACCACTACAATTAGATATTTACAATCATCATATTATTTGTCATTAAAATTATTAACAGTTAATGATAAATTTATTATTTGCTTGAACTTTACAAATTAGTTTTTAAACATTATCATTTCTATTTTCTTAATTACCTAATATTAATTAATACTTTTTTTCTAAAAAACAAATTTATTTTGCGAAAACCTGTAAAAATTGATGAATCGCAGATGTTGTTAAGCTGTAATAAATTGCAATGACTATGCAAATTAGTGTCATATTAGTAACTTTCTAGAAGAAGACTGATTTTTTGCATATATGCGTGCATGTACCGGAAGAAAAGTAAAACAAGCATTTCATTTGCCCATATAAATAACGATAGACAAAATTTTCGTTTCTGCTATTTTAGCAGGAGGATTTATGAACATTTCTGAATGAATGGAGTAATATATAATGATTACAAGATTTTATTTTATTTTCCTGAGGAAATAAATTTAATAATAATTCTATAGAGGAGATAAAATTTTTTCTTGTTATTCAGATAAACATGGTAAATAAAGCAGAGAAATGAGGCATTTTGTATAGTTAAATAAAATACAACTATATACTTTTTTATTTCATTTTAATCATTATTTGCTGTTATATTCAATTTTCAGAGTAATTTTTCTTATTCTTTCTTATGAAATAGTATGTATATATTTATTCTATATCTATTATCATTGGAATTTTAGAATATTGATTGTTTCTTACAATGCATTGAATAAAAAATAATCAGAAAACCAGAAAAGACAATATTTAAAGAAAATCGTTGGTATGTCAATAATATAATGTAAACTACTTACAAAAAAGTGGTAATTATGTTAAATTCCTTCTATTCCTCGTATTTAACTTCAATTCTTATTAAATTTTATTCTTTACTGTAAATATTTTTGTCTTTTTACTTCTATCATGGGGGTGTAAAAGAAATGATAGGAAAAATTGTTAAGAAACTTATTTTTTGATTGATTGTCATGAAATTTAGATTAAAATGTTCTTTTCGCGATTCTCTACTACTTTCAATTGAATGCGCAACGTCGGATATGCATATGTATACATAGATTACGGGTATTTGCACATAAAATTTCACGCATCGTATACTTGATTTCCTTGTTACTCAGTTCGTTTCCTCTCCTTTACGAGAACAAATATTCTAATGGAAACAATATTTGCGTAAAATCATAAATCTCTTTGAATTTTCACTTTTATCATTTTCAATTACATATACAATAATACAAGTATTGAATAATCTTTCACTTTTCGAATTACACACAGTAACTCTCCCTCTCTCACGTTAATTTGTCGATAGGTTAACCATGCGTTAACAATTTTCAGCAAATTTTTAAAGCCAAATTCGAAAATATGCTTTACAAGTTTGCAGCAAAGTTGGGGCAAATACCAAAATGTCCGTTTGGTCGCAAGTTTGCAAAGCAAACTTTCTACACGTTTGCACAGAAAACTTGCAGATAAGTTTGTAGCAAACATTTGAAAAATATAAAGATTTTTTATTCGTGTTCAGCGACCCTAAAAATCCATACACATGCCATCACTTTTTCAATCATATCTCGGCAATAAAAAGAGATACAAAAAAACTTAAAGACGTTTAGAAGGCTTATTAAAGTTTGCAAACAATATGAGTCGTCACACTTCAATGCATCGTTCGGTCGAACACAGCTTCACATTTTTAATGATAAATCGGTGACGGATTAATATTTTTTAATTCTGTAAAGCTTATTTTAAAGCTGAAATTCTGACGAAGATTTTTGTGTTCTTAAAAAATTGTATATTAATATTAATTTTATAGAATTCAAAGGTTTTTGGCATAATTCTTTAACACTATTAATGATTAATGATTATCTAAGTGAAATTCATTCATATTCGACCCCCCACAGTACCGAAACTTTCCTAAAAATTTATTAAATATTTACATGCAATATTCGGAATATCTAATTGCAATGTTTGGTAAAAATTGTGTAAAGATTTATATGCCCCGATTAAATAAGTGTTTAGTGTGAACATTTCCTGAAGATTTTCGCCTAATTATAATTAGGCGAAGATTTCATTGAAATGTTCAGGAAAGTTTCGCGCTAAACACTTATTTAATCGGGACATATAAATCTTTACACAATTTTCACTAAACTTTTCAGTTAAATATGCCGAATATTGCAAGTAAATATTTAATAAATATTTAGGAAAATTTCGGTGCTGTGGGGGACCCTTTAAAAAGTAATTCAACCTCTTGTAAATCTAAACCTTGCAGGTTAAACTACTATATCATATAGAGCAATAAGTTCACAAAGTATAAAAGCAATTGAAAGACATGATAAAATAAGATATAGTTCACAAAAAGGCCTCATATATGAAATAAGTAAATGAATTGCTTTACAATATGAATTTTCTTATATAAATCTTCAGGGAGAAAATTATTTACAAACAAGTTATTTAAAATTGACATTTTTTAGTATCTAAGAATTTTTACATTTTATTAAAATTTAATTTCTTAATATGTTTTTAAATAATTCGTTGATATATTAAAAAGGACATTAGTTTTAGAAATTAAATTTTTTAAAAAAATTTTCTCGTTGAAAAGAAATTGTCGAATGAATAGAATTCGCTATTCAATATTTAAGTCAATCATTAAGAATTTAAAAAATGCAGTGAAATCTGAAGATTTCACTAAGCATACAAGAGATTAAGTTCATATAGAAATGAAATATTTTAGAAATCGTTTCCTTACATTGGCGACATTTTGCGAATTAATTAAAACAAGTTTAATGTACAATTTTTTTAGATATTTATATAAATATAAACACAATATAAGTATTTGTGTAGAAAATTAATTGATAAAATATCAGCTTGATTATGCGCACGCTAGTGAGAGGTCGCTTATTTGCACACATATATATATACACTTCTTAGGATTCACAGCTGACGGACATGAAATAAATTGACTGACACTTTTTCTTAGCGTTTCATTTAGATTTTTTTACCTTATTTCTGTATTTTTTTCTAAAAAACTGAATACATTACAAACGCGTGTAATCAAAATTTAATGGCTCTTTCTTTTTTAGAAAAAAGGAATTTCTTTTTTGCATATTTTTTACCAAAATAGGAGTTTACGAGTCTTGTAATTATAATGCTTGAGATGGAAAGTCGTATTTTATGTATAGATTTAAAAAAACAATATGTATCTGATTATACTTAATGATTTATCTTTTGTTTTAATCTTAGATTTTAAAAATTCGGTATATTTAATTATGTATATTAGAAATAATATAATATAATAAAATTGGAGTTTATGTATGTAAAATATTTAAAAAAGATATACTTTGCTAGAATATACTTTAAAAATTATAATATTTAAACAATTTCCTCAAATAGAATTTTTTCTCTCTAAAAGTTTAATTTTTTTGGTTTAAAAATTAAAGAAGAGATTTAATGATCTTTTCGTTACTTATTGTGATAATATTGCAGTTTCTTTGATTCTGAATCGTGAAAAATGAAATTTCCTTTTTAAGATAACATTTAATACTGCACTTAATTTTTATTATTATACTCTGTCACTTAATTAGAATCACTATAATCACAAACAAATTGATACTTTGTTATTATTTACAAATCTTTACTGCACAACAATTTACTTGTATCTGTGTTATTTCGCACTATGTGGAAAATAAGAATGAAAGGCGGAAGAACACAGCTAAACCCTGAAACTTAATTTTCACCCTAGTCACGATCGAGAGCCCGATCCAGCCCGATCGACCTGCAGCCACTTCCAAAGATCGTCCTGCAGTATAGTTTTGACATTAAACGGTAAAACTAAACTCAAGTAGATGCCATTTAAGTTTTTTCATACTATCGAGGTAGTAGTGATATTTTTCACTTGTGAATTTTATTTTATTTTTGTTCAAACAGAGAAGATAAAATCATTTTAATGTGTATCGTGTGAAAGGAAAGATTTATTTTCTAGTGATGACATGACGAGAGAATGCGACATTTGAAAAAAGAAAGAATCATCGAATATAATATATTTTAGTGCGACTAATATAATACTCTCGTTGAAGAATTTAAAATTCTTTTTTCTTTATAATGAAGTGGAGAAATCGCTCGTAAGAGAAGAAATTTGAAAACGGGTTCATTAGAAAGTATACCCTTGTAATCTCATCAGTGTAATTCATGATTTTTTTTTCTTTTTTGAAGTGTCTTTTTTATGTGCGTCGACAATTTTCACATTTACCTTATTGTGTTGTACATGTTATATTGTATTGAAAAATGCGCGATTAACGAATATGACCTATTCTTTTTTTGAATTATGTTTGTAATGGAGAAATTTTTTATAATTTAATTTTTTATTATATAGCGCGATCAAAAGATTGTAAAATTTAACTAGCGAATATCACTTTTCTAAAGAAATTTTAATATGGAAGACTTTAAATTTTAAGAAATTAAAATATTGAACTTTTGACATTTTTTTACTTTCTTTCTTGTAATAAAATAAAATAAATATTGCATTTTTTTAAACTTTCCTTTTTATCAACATAACTATTAACTGACAATTTATTGACAATTTTCAAATAAAAAAAGAATGTTTCACTCATAAATACCAAACAATAATAGGAAAGTGCTCCTTATTATTAATCGGTAAAAATGTAAAAACTCAGCAATTTTCCCAGACTGCTGAGAAATATGCAAATTCGATTGTTTTCCATATTTCGCACGTTTTGACATCACAAAAAAGATTTGATTAATTGTATTATTTTAACAAACGACGTAACAGATTTTTTATTTACATTATATTTTTTTGCTATAATAGACAAAAATGTCTATACTAGACATTTTTTAGTTTGTTTTCTAACTCTATGGGAAAAGAAATTAATACTGAAATTTCCGCATCGAGAAAAGAAAATATATTGAAACATGAAATTAATATAAACTTATGAACACTGATAAAGTAGTACTATGCAATAAAACTCGGCAAGGATTCAATTTTAGATGAAACTAATACGAGGAAATTTGCATAATATATAAATATTAGGAAAAAACGTAATTCAAATGATAAGAACAAGGTCAAGAAACGGTTAAAGTAATTTATACGTCTAATGGTCAAATTTTCTGGGGCAGGGGGTTATTTAATTGAAGGTCATCGACATGTAAGAAACGTCCAAGGCGTGACTTCCGGTCCCAGTAGTGTTGTTTGGCATCGTCAATTCTTTCAACTGTCACATATATATATATATATATATATATATACATAACAATATATTGTATATTTTTCGTCATGGTAGCCGAACTGACAGGCATTTCTTTAACGACTAGCAAACTGAAAACAAGTTCGGACAAAAAGAAATCAAGTGATATTGTTATCGATCAGGAATCGTCAAATTTTTACAAGTCTGTTAGGAAAAGGCCAAAATGGATAGAAACGGCGACACGTGAAGCTATTTATAGTGTTCTTGATTCTAAAGACGAGATTAAGGATCATCATCAGCGTCATTGTCGATTTAAGGATAATGTTGTCCTGATCACCGCCTACAAAAGTTCTGCTGATTCTCGGAAAAAATTACCCTTCGAGGATAGTGTTCCATCCGAAGGAAAATTTTATGTAATTATCCTCTTTCTGAGAAATTTTTGTAGTCAGTTTTACTGTTTTTTATTTACTTTTTTCTATACTTAATCTTTATAGCTATATTTAATATTATAAATTAACTTGTTAGCTTAATATTTTAGTAAAGTTTGGTAACTTTTAACGAAGGTCCATTTCATTAAAATTAAGAAATATTTGACTTTGAATATTTCTTTAGACGTAATTTTATAAAAATGAGAACTGATTTTGAAAAATTGTAAATTTTATCAGTGCCAAAAAGAAGAAGAAGAAGAAGAAGAAGAAGAAAAGGAGGGAAAAGATTTGAGTCCTCTCTACAGTGTGATAAGAAAAAAAGAAACAAATTCACAAACAGAAGTTGTTTCAAGACAAGAGGAACTGCGAAAGTGGTTACAAATTGCATCAAATAGGATTCCGGTGACGCGTTTTAATTCCGATCACACGAACATGAGTTCTAAAGAAAGGACCAATAATATAAGTGAAGAACGTTGTAGACCAATCTCAACCCCTAGAGGAGTAGTGGGTCTTGTGGGACCATACAGAGTTACTCATCATAATTTATCCGAGAGGCGTGAATACATTTTACAAGAAGAGGAATTAATTGAGGAAAACGATTATATTCATGATCTTCATGAAGGTGAGATAATTCACGAAAGAGAAGAAATTCACAACAAAAATAATGATTATCACGAGGAACATAAAAGAGCAAAATGGAGGATAAGGGACGAAGATGAGGAAACTCTTGTTCCTGAATTGATGGTGAGAAATTTTCTTGATAATATGGTGGATGATGATTTGGAAATTAAGGACGATGTGGTCCAAAAGGTAGCTGACAAGATTAAAGATTGGAAACAGTTGGAAATAAGAAGCGCGACTGACCAGATGGAGGGAATTATTATTGGCAAAGAAGAAAGGGCTGTTGATGTCCCGGAGTCAATGGATAAAAGTACGAAATCTTTCGTCGTTTCCGGTGAGAGAATTCTCTTTTTTTCAAAAGGGTTATTTTTTACGTTTTTAAAACGAATAATAGATAAAATACAATAACAAAATATTTACTTAATTAGTATTATTCCACTGAGAGAAATGAATGGCTGTGACTACTATTTGGTTAGTAATAACGTCGCTGCTAATTTTAATTAGTTACTGTTACTATTCAGTTAGTAATTCCAGCCATTTAGTTAGTAACGTAACTAATTAAATAGGTAGACCAACAAAAAAAGTAGTTGAATCAAATACACTCAAATCTCGCTATAACGACCTTCTCTATAACGAGTGCTCTATAACGAGGGCTCTGTCTCTCGGTACAGCGAGAAAAATTTCCTGCCGATTGTCCCCACTATTTATAAACAAATGCACATTCAGTTGGTTCAAATTTGGTTAAAATCAATTTTATTTATATAAAATAAAAATAAAAAAGTCACTTCGTATTTGAAATTATATCAATCAGTCGAACATCTTCAAAATTTTAGCTTATATAAATTTTTTGTATATTAAAGTTCAAATTAATCTATGTTACGTTTGTAATTTTGACATTATGTAAATTGTAAACACTAAAAAAATGAATGAAGAATCGTAAAAATGGGGATTTCTCATTTCTCCTTTTGCGCTCGTAATAGAGGGAGACTTGACTCCCGAACTTCTCGTTATAGCGAGATTTGAGTGTAATAAAATAGTTGAGTATACTAATAGAAAATGGTAACACCAACCAATAAGTTAACAGCAGTATAGTTTACTAACTAAAAATAATCCTGGAAAAAATGGTTACCACAACTATTCATTTCTCTCAGTGTCAATAATCTATTATATATCATTCATTTTATTTGACATTGAAGGAAACATATTTCTATTTAAATAATTAGTGTTACAAATTTCTTTAACAGGTTTAAAATAATTTGTTTTGTTTTTTAATAGAATTAGCTTTCTACCATTATAAAGTAACATTTTGAGTAATTTATTTTAATTAAGAAGGATGTTAAAAGACTGTTAGTCAATTGTCCATATTTGTGTGAAATGTTGTAAATTATTTACCGGTATGGATAGAGAAAAATTTACTTGTATGTGTTTAAAACTATGACCTAGCTTAAAATCCCCATACAGAATCCTCAAGGGAACCCTAACGGATCCTGTACAGGATCCTGCACAGGAAAGCTTTTATTGTCATCCTTAAAGGGGATCCTACACAGGATCCTGTACTGGGTGGCAATAAAATCAGTATCCTATATGAAGGTCCCTACGACGAAAATTTTTGTTGAAGAATCTGATGTTAAGGTTCCCACACAGGAACCGACAAAGGACTCCAACACTCAAGGTAACTACACGGGTTCTCATGCATAGGTTCCTACACAGGAACCTTGTCCTAATGCCCTCATTATTCTCCAGACAAGTCAAGGATCCCGTGCGGATCCTGTACAGGAACTGCACAGGATCCGTTAGGGTTCCTTTGAGACTCCTGCGTCGGGATTTTAAGCTGTGGACATCGTGATACTTAGGAAAATATAGCTTTTTTGGCATAGTTAATTTTTGTTTATATATTTTCTCAACGTATATGTACATACATATAAATGTGCGAAGAATTTATATTATAGCTACCGCTAGTCGAACATTTTTGTCCAACGATACCGTATAACACATCTGTCTTGCATACAAATTATCATCATAACAAGTATCTTCACTCTTGACCACATTTGTTTGTTCTTAACAGATAGACTACTTTCTATTTTTCGATATTTCAATTAAAAATTTTTTTGCTTTTATTCGCCCATATATTATAAACAACTTTTACTGATATTTAATTGTGAGGTATTTTTCGTGGTTTTTGATCCTTTACGGGTGATATTGTCTCAGTTTTTTCAAACTTGAAATCGGTGGAATAAGAAATTGTCATGCAATCAATAATTAAGAATACAATTTATGACATTTGTTATAAATTATCTTCTATATAGAGATTCTCTTTGACGAATTCCATCTAATGTTCTTGTATATCAATTTTTTCCTCTTGAGTGATCGGAGAAAATTGTACACATATAAAAGTAAAGAGATCAATGTTTTTTTCACGTAATAGATATTAATGAGCGTGATGTGGTTATCCTTTGGGTCTTTCTTTTTTCTTTTCTCTCGGATCGAGTATTTTATGATGATGCGTAACTATATCAGAATCATTAAGTATATGATGCAAAGCATTTAGAATATATAAGACTAGGACAGGGAATATGTCGAACACATGGTGCCCACCACCGTTATGGACTAGTCACTTATATGAAACCAACCAGTCACTGTTACACATAACTGATTTACGCTGCTACTGCACCGCTACAAAACATCTCACGCATATCATTGCATATTCACGTATATATCTACAATCTTCACTTTGCTATACAGTTAACAGTTTATTTTGCTAAATCACACTTCTCACATTATTGCTATTATTAGAAATGTGTTTGGTAATTTTGTAAAAAAATTATTTATGATCAATAGTATCCCCCCTGTAATTACGATTAATTGACATTACATTATTAGGCTCCGCTTAAGTATGCCCTTAATGAGAATTATCAAATGTTATTTGTCTTTCTTATTTTTGGCTCCGCCTATTATACCCCTTCTAAACATTGACCATAACTAAATTTCTCCGTTTATATTTTTGTCTCCGCCATTATACCCCTTTTAAACATTGGCCATATATTGAACATATTGACCATTCGTACATTTTTTCTTTCATACACTTGTCTCTGCCTATTTAACCTCTTTGAAATACTGTCCATGCCTAAAATTCTCCTTTCTTATTTTTTGCTTCACGTCCACCGAAAATTAACTTGCCAACATTTCTGCCTTTATATATTTATTTCCGCCTATTAAACCTCTTCTAAATATTGAGCACGCCCATAAGTTCCCTTTATTATATTTGGCTTTACCTATTAAACCACATTTAAAAATAACTCCGCCTACACTGTAAAAAATTTAGGGAGTTAACGGACTCGGGAGATGGGAGTTAAATTTTTCGATTTAAAAATCAACTCCAAAAGAGAGTTATTTTCTAACTCCCTTCATTCAACACCCGCGCGAGTTATTTTTTCCATGGTGAGTTAGTATTTGGGTGTTAAATTTTAACTTTCTTTATTTTAACTCCCCTGGCATTAACTCTCCAATGGGTGCGACTTTTACAGAATCCCCTGGAGAGTTAAAATTTAACTCCCTTTTTTTACAGTGTATAATTCCTCTTTCTTATTTTTGGCTCCGCCTATTATACCTTTTCTAAATATTGACCACGCCTATAATTTCCCTTTCTTATTTTTTGCTCCACCTAGTATACGTCGTCCAAAAATTGACCACGCCTACTTTTCCCATATCGTATATTTTGCTCCTCCTATTATAGGGAAGACCGGGGCGTAATGGATCAAAGACATAATGAATCACTTCAATTTATTCAAAAATGATAAGTCAGAGTAATTTCGGTTTCCGATCAAAATAATGTACTTGGTATACTTGTATACTTATTCATTTATTATTGATGAAAATATGGTAGAAAAAGTGTTTTTGACGCTTAAAAATAAATTTTTGAAGTCTTTGTTTTTTTGTTATATCCTTTTCATAATTACTTGTAAACAATTTTTGTATATCAGGTTTTGAGCTTTAAACATTTGTTCTTAAAGAACAATTGACAATTTTTGTTTAATTAGCAATGGATCACCTTGAATTTTTTTAAAAACATTGTTCTAGAAAAAAAAGTATGAGTAATATTAGGGAGAACTTTTTTTTAATTGAAAGCTGAGATGTTAGGCTAAGATTTTCATATGATTAAATTTTGTATTAAAGCAAGAATGACGAAGTTAAGCAACAAAAAGTAAAAAGTGATCCATTACGCCCCGGTCTACCTTACCCCGTCTAAAAATAAACCTCTCCTACATTTTTCTTTCCTGGAAAAATTGAACCTGATTATAATTTTCTCTAAATAGTTACATTTATTTATCTACAGATGGCATTTAGAATTTTTTTTCTTTTTGTTGTTAATTTGTGTGTCACTGTCAAGTTGATCAAAAATTACAAAATTAAAATTTTCTGTCTTTCCCTACGAATTGAAAAAAGTATAATTATTTTTTTAAATTATTATCATTAACGGTCTACTCTAGTATTGCAAATCGTCGCCGCCGTCGTCTTCATAATTACGAAGCGTTACTGTTATAAGAGGCATTAAGGACCAAATGATATCCCCGGAAAGTCAATGTTCCTTCCCGATGAGAGGTAGGCTTTTCTCTTCTGTATTCTTGGTCATCTCACCATTCAGTGTTGTGACATTGTTAAGCGCGGTTTCACCGTGTTTGGAGAACCGTTAAAAGATAAATTCAATAGGACAAAAATCTCGAACCATTCAAGTGCCTTGAGTTCCGCCGGTTGACATTGAGTACAAATCGTTATGGTGAATAAATAAAAGAATTGCGAGACATATTTTTAGTGTAAATCAATAGTGTTTTAAAAAGATTTTTTTTACAAAAAAGTGTCTCTTAATATTACATATAGAAAGTTTTTTTTTATTGTTCACATAAATTGCAATTTAATTTTTTTGCTATTTCCATATGCTTCAATAACTTTATGACTTTTTGATTTATTAATTGATACTTATTTTTTGAATTTTGTACTAAAACATTTTGAAAAAATTGTTCTTCATCTGGATTTAGTTTTATTACATTTTAGTAAATCAGATTAAAAATACTAGTTCAGTGCAATGATTGATTAAATGGTATATTTTTAAAAGTAATTTTCATCACATCTGTATAAGAAATAAATATTTTAGTGATAAAATCTCACACAGCGAAGAAAATAGATTTCTAGTTCATTTGAGAGATAATTATTGTAAAGTTAAAATTAAATTGAAATTCTCGACCACGGCGAGACGACGTTCATTGTCTTATGGATTTACTACAGATAGTCTTTACGAATCAGGTAATAATTTTAAAAAAATATTATTAATTGCGTTGCACTTATTGTGAGTCAATTTTTAAGGTTCCGTACACCTTCGGTTTACCGAAGAGTCTCACTATTGGAGACTCTTGTGTCCGTAGCCAAATCGTGCCCCCCCCCCCCTAGCGGTTAAACTATTTGACCTAGAGGGCTCAAATTTGGTACAGATACGTATTTTAACATGTAGATTACAGGAAAAATATAGAGAATGTGATTGGAGGTGATGGTCATAGAGTTGTCAAGGAAATAACAAGATTTTTGGCCAAAAATGCACAAAAAGTGACCATTCCCCCCCCCCTTAACTTCTAAACTATTCAACGTGGAGGGCTAAAATTTGGCATACTGGTGTATTTTAATTACAGGAAAAATATAGATAACTTGCTATGTAATAATGGCCATAGCGTTGTCAAGGAAAAACTAAAAAATTAAAAAAAATTTTTTTTTTTCTAATTTCCACATTATTTAATCTCATTAACTAAAAATGGGTTTATTAGTATCTTTTTACAGTCTGATCGCAAAAACATATTTAAAAATCTAAAAAAGAAATTTAAAAAATTTTTTTTTTCTAATTTTCACATTATTTGATCTAATTAACTAAAATTGGGTTTATTAGTATATTTTTACAATCTGATCACAAAAAATATATTAATTTACCGATGAATGTTGCAAGTATTGTTTTAATATTTGTGTACGGAACCCGCCATTGCAGTGCGAGTTCAACTCGCACTTGTCCAATTTCTTTTATTATTAACGATGCGATCAAATTTCATATTGTTATAAATATATAATCCTTTTCCGTAGTTAGGCGAAATATACGAAAAAAAAGAAAAACAGTGAAAGTCCGGAACGAGTTAATTTTTATTTTTGTGAAATTTTAATAAAATCCGCAAAGCGAATTTATTTTATACTATTTCTCAAATGTCAAGAAAACAGAATAAATCTTTTGAATATCTTGAGTGTGGAAGATATAATTCATAAATCATGTAAGGAGATTTCTCTTTTGTTTGTTGTTCCTTTGTGACATGAAAGTGTTTCAAGAAGTATTTTTTAAAAATAAAAATCCTAAGTAAAGAATGTTAACGGTAATAGAAAAAAATTAAGAATTATATATAAAATTGAAGACAAGTAAGTTAACCACAAAGTCTTGTAGATGCGGTGAAGTTTTTACTTCCGGAATAATTATCGCAGACGTCTTAGCATATAGAAAGGGAATTGAGGTAAAAGAATGAGAGTGGGGGATTTTACAATTCACAACTGTCGGATAAGTTTCGATAATCATCGCGACCTTAAAAGTTATCAGGACGAATTTCCAAAGAACAAAAATGAGAGAGAAACTCACATTCCGCTACTTGGTGAATAGTTATAGTTCCCTTGTTAAATTAGTATACTTTACTTTTAATTTCTAAATGTAACTAATCTTTTTATCTTTTGTAATGTTTCCACAGGAAGTTGAAAAGAAATTACCAATTATATTGTTTTAAACAATAATGTCAAAGTCACATGTTGCCTAAAACCCTCGTCAATTGGTACAGTAACCTTTTCACTTAAATAATTTTTCTTATTTTATTAGTTTACTACAGATATTTAGAAAGTTACAGGAATACAATTTTTTTGTTGAATTTGGAGAAAGTGCAAATTTCCTTTATTTTTAATCAAATTTCAAAATTTTGTTTACTTATTGAAATGAATTTTTTTAGAATTGATATGAGAGTCACTGTTTTTTTATAGTTCTCTGAAGCATGTTATAATCAAAGTACAAACGAACGGCTCTTTTCGAGAATAAGTACAAATGGACTTTCAGTTTAGCATAAATTGTAAACAGGTAGACTTGAAAATTATTTTCATACCCCGCGTTTCCCTTTTTACTTCTCTTTTATTCGGAACATATTTTCACGATATCTTCTTTTCACACTTCCTTTAAAAACGGAAAAAAAATATTTCAATTTCTCTGTTATTCATTTCTTAATTAATAAACTTCTTTATTATAATTTTTTATATTTTTGAACTAGTTTCTTACGAAGCAATTAAAATTATTCTTAATTTTGTCCTGCATTATGCTTATAAATTGCACATTGAATACATATATACTTGTAAATTTAAATATATAGGTAATTTGATTTTAAAAGAGTGTAAACGTTTTTACTTGCCTTTCATCTTAGAATTTTCTTAATGTTTCCTTTTTTTCTTCGTCAGTCAGATATTCATCAAAACATCGCTGAATAAATTCTTAATGTGAATTCGTATATATATATATATATATATATATATATATACATACATACTAATACGCATTGTCGGGAGCAATCAGCAAAACGCAAATTATTATTTATAAACAAAGAAATGATCGTCTAGACTAAATCATATACATTTTTAAATAAAAATAAAAGAAAAACGAAAGCTATACATAGTTTTCTATTTAAGAACGATTTAAAAACATTAATATTTAGAAAACTGCACATGCTTTATGGTTAAATATTTCAAAATTTGAGATAGTTTGTGAATCTGAAAGGAAAAGTTTTTATAGGTAAGTTAAAGTAAATCCAAACGATTTCACAAAAAATTACTTTATTTCGAAAACAAAAAATTTAATTTATATTTATCTTCTCCCCCATAAAAAATTTTTATATTATTATGCTTGGAAAATAAAAATGTAATTGGGTCAGTCCATTATATTTCGCCTAAAGCCGTTGCGGCCTATTTTTAAAAAAATCTCATAATTTGTAAAAATGATGTTTAATAACCGTAGATTTTATTTTTGAGAATTATTTTATAAAATTTTTTGATTTAAACATAGAATTTGAATTTTTAAGTTGAGTTGCACAGAAAAAAGGTTAGATTGACAGTTATGAAAATTTAATAAAGAAGCATGGAAATAATTTAGATAATACAAATTTCTTGATTGATATTTGTTAAAAATGAGCTAATTTACTTGTATAAATAGATTATTATGTAAACAAACCCAAATTAGTAGATAAAAATTGATTTCAAAACTTAACTATAAAATGTCAAAAGTCACTACATTTTATTTACACTTTTCTAAAAAGTATATAAATATTTAAAAATTTATTACTATTTAATGTAAAGTATTTTTAATGTACTTTTATAATATGTGCTAACTTTTTAATTTTATAATATAGAAATATAAAAAATTTTACCTTTAATATTGAGTGTTTCATGATTTTCAGTGATTTTAATCACTTATTTCTTCTCAGGCGGTTAATCAAAAAATCCAATTTTTGTCTTAATATTTAAGTTTGGCCTTCTTTTTCATTCTATTAAATTTTGGTGATGGAGAACGAACTACTTTTAAGTTTAAATTTAGTTTAAAAAATCTGCTGAAAAAACGCATTTTTTTGGTTAAATACAAGTAGATTTTTGCAAGACTATTAAGATAGCCAACTTCAGTGTTATAAAAATACTTGCATTTTAACCAAAAAAATGCGTTTTTCAGCAGATTTTTTAAACTAAATTTAAACTGAAAAATAGTTCGTTCTCCATCACCAAAATTTAATAGAATGAAAAAGAAGGCCAAACTTAAATATTAAGACAAAAATTGGATTTTTTGATTAACCGCCTGAGAAGAAATAAGTGATTAAAATCACTGAAAATCATGAAACACTCAATATTAAAGGTAAAATTTTTTATATTTCTATATTATAAAATTAAAAAGTTAGCACATATTATAAAAGTACATTAAAAATACTTTACATTAAATAGTAATAAATTTTTAAATATTTATATACTTTTTAGAAAAGTGTAAATAAAATGTAGTGACTTTTGACATTTTATAGTTAAGTTTTGAAATCAATTTTTATCTACTAATTTGGGTTTGTTTACATAATAATCTATTTATACAAGTAAATTAGCTCATTTTTAACAAATATCAATCAAGAAATTTGTATGATCTAAATTATTTCCATGCTTCTTTATTAAATTTTCATAACTGTCAATCTAACCTTTTTTCTGTGCAACTCAACTTAAAAATTCAAATTCTATGTTTAAATCAAAAAATTTTATAAAATAATTCTCAAAAATAAAATCTACGGATATTAAACATCATTTTTACAAATTATGAGATTTTTTTAAAAATAGGCCGCAACGGCTTTAGGCGAAATATAATGGACTGACCCAATTTTTAAATTTAAAAACTTTTTTCTCTTTTGTAAATAGTGCAATTGAATATTGTGAATGATTAGAGGAGAGGAAAGACCTACATTCTGCGTTGATATATATATTTATATATTATAAGTAGGTAATTTTTCATGCATGAAAAAAATCGACACGTGCCTACGTTAATTATAATATAAGTAAAGTAGCATCTCACAGTGTTCTCATAATATCTAAGTAATTTGTTATAGTTGAGTGTTCCTCCTCAGTACTATAGAATTATATGTATATGCGTGTAGTTACGTTGGCCAATTTGTGTCCATTAACATAATAATTGTCACTGCGGTTTCGTTTTGTCTCTGATAAATGCAAACAAATTTTTTTTCCTTTTTACTTTCTTATATTTATTATTCTGATTATTCTATCCCCCAAAGCACCGAAATTTTCCTAAATATTTATTAAATATTTACTTGCAATATTCGGCATATTTAACTGAAAAGTTTAGTAAAAATTGTGTAAAGATTTATATGTCCCGATTAAATAAGTGTTTAGCGCGAAACTTTCCTGAACATTTCAATGAAATCTTCGCCTAATTATAATTATAATTATTATTATTTATTATTATTATTATTATTATTATTATTATTTAATATTATTTAATATTATTATAACTTCACGAATATAAAAATTCGCGAAGCTAATTTTACGAAAGACAATGTTTGTGAAGCCAATAAATGAAAAAAGGCGGTACTAATTGTTGTTATTATTAAAAAGATAAGTATAGGGCTTGGTCAATTTATTTAACTTCAATTTAATAATTCTTACATATATTTTACATTAAAGTAAACACTTATTTTCAAACTACATTTGATTAGCGTTCGCATATAGTGGCATGGCAATAAAAAGTAAAAGTTTTATACACACATATTTAAGGGAATATAAATGATAATTTTTATTATAGATTGGCTTAGACGAATAGAATTGTGAGATTTTCTAGAGCGAAATATAATGTGGAAAAACCTTTGTATATTTTCCCCAAGCATGGTTATTCTCAATTTTACGGATTCATGAATCTCTTTTCAAAACTATTTTAAATCGAAACAAATGCAATCGTTGCGTGCATCACGCAATTATCACCATCATTTTTCTTCATTTATTGAATCAAGATAAAAGTGCTAGACAGAAACATGTTTTTTATCACTGCATTCAATGTTTCTTCTCGTCAAAAACATATATCCAATTCTTCCTGTGAGGTGTAGAGCGTAAGCAAGAAATGATTAATTGGCGCTCATAAAAATATTTCCCTTTCTAAGTAAACAGTAAATATTTATCAAAATAAATTATAATGTTCTTATATTTTATGTAAATATCTGAAGAGTATTTAAATCACTTTTTACGTTTTTTTTCTTTGCTGCAAAGATTAGAAAGTGAGAGAAATAATTGATGTGGGTTTTTTTTACCGATATCGATTTAAATCGTTTTGTGATGGTTGCATGATTATATGGAAACAAATTTTCTCCCTTAGAGAAAATTTAGCTTTTTCGTAAGTAAGTGACATAAGCTGAAATTAATTTTTCGTTTTTATTGATAGATTGTTGAAAATATTAACAAAAGCAGATTTTTTAGTAAAGTTGACATAAGTGCACCCTAGGTAGAAAAATTGTTGGGTTTTAGTGTGGTGACAGAAAGACAGTCTATTCTCTAATAGGGCGCTGAAAAGATTGTCTGATCGTGGGCTAATCAGATCAGTGACGTTCGAACCACGTGTTGGTCCAGACTGGACGAGCTAATCAGGGTTAATGAGCAGTGCTAATATTTAAAATTGGTTCGATTTCAATATTTCTGTTTTTTAATTTTAAATAATTTACCCAAATTTACTTATTTCTCACGTTTATCCAATGTAATGTAAATACAGTGGAACCTCGATTATCCGAACCTGTAATATCCGAACCGAAAATAATTTTATCCGAATTTCTATTATCCGAACTTTTTTTTGGCTATCCGAATTTAAAAATTAATTTTCTCTATTTATTTTATTATTTCCGTTTATGTTTATGCCAAAAAAGTCTTAAAAAATCATATATTCTGTGTTTTATTAATATATTATTATAAATTAATAGATATTTACATATATATACTTATATATCTTTAAAACATGTATTAAATTAAATACATATAGTTCAATTGTCCATTTTTTTACTCTAATTATGAAAAACATTAAAACCTCTATTATTCGATTATCTGAATCAGGCCTTGCCTATAGGTTAGTTCGGATAATCGAGGTTCCACTGTATATGAATTAATAATAATAATACACTGAAAAAAAGTGCTGTTGAATCAAATAGCTCCATGCTATTGAATTTCCCGTTATTGATTCAATGACACATTTATTAATCGAACAGCATATTGCTTAAAACGAAAAAATGAAACTGTTTAAATTAAAAGTACGGTACTGTTAAATTAATGATATTCTACAAATTGTTTCTATAGTTCATCTATATATAGCAACAGAATAATTTATTGTTTCTTTGACATTATTCATTTGAAGCATCTAATAGATAAATTTGAAGAAAATGCCTATAAATTTAAATCAAATAAAAAGTTTGATCAAATCAATCGATAGCAACAACTAAAAAAATTAAAAGTACAAATTTTTGAATCATAAAAATGATGCTTTTAAATTGAAAAACTATAGTCATTGACTCGAAAGCATATACTGTTAAATTAAAAAATTTTGATGGTTGATTCAAAAGGAATATCTTCAAATTAACATAGAATGCTGTCAATTTGAGAAATATGCTTTTGTTTCAATGAAAGGGATACTATTGAATCATAAGATTCGGTGCTTTCAAAACAACAGCATATACGTTTGGCAGCCGGTTATGACACTATTCAATGAATCAAACTCATATGTCATTGATTCAATAGCATTTTTTTCTCCGTGTAGATAATAAATATTGTCGTTATTCATATATATATGTGTGTATATATTTAATGACAATAACTTATTATTATAATAATAATTACATTATTTTGAAATAAATAATATACTACAGTAGCAGTAAATATCATTTAAAATAGTAAAATAGAACAATAATTTTAGTAAAAAAACAATTTGCGTTAATTGGTACATTTTTTAAATTCATTCTTTAACAGACCTTTAACATTATTTACAAACATATTTACAATTTTAATTTATAACATTTATACAGATTATAAATATAGTAATTTTATTATTTTGTATAACACTTACAATGAAAAATATCCGCTCGTATGTGGGATCGAACTCGCATCCCCCCACCCTGAATCTGGGTGAGAACTCTCCTAATTAACTATATTAATTATTATAAAGGAATATTTGAATAAATAATTTTTACTACAATTATAATCATTAAACAATTTTTTAACGTATAAAATTCTTGAGTGTAATTATACACTTTTCAAAGAATTCGATTAAAATTGTATTAAAAATAATGAGAATTTTATTATTTATGAAAATAATTGAATTATTGACAAGAAACTTATAAAAAATTTGTAAATAGGTATTGAATTTTTGTGAATTGGTTTTTATTTATGAAAGTAATTAAATTTTTTCTTACATTTTATCAAAATTTTTGTTTAATAATTGAATTCTTTAAAAAGATTTTATTAAAATAGTAGATATTGAAAATCAATGAATTAAAGAACATTTCAGAAAATAATTAGAATTTTTCCAAGAATCTTCGTGAAAGTTTGGAAGATTATTGAATTTCAGAAAATGATATATTATTAATAAAAATAATTGAAATTTTGATAAGAATAAAAAAAAATGGTTTAACCTAATTGAATTTCTGCGTAAAATTTCGTTACTTTAGAAAATAATTAAATTTCTACAACAATCTATAACTTCTCCAACACTCAATTGTTTATAGTGTTTTTAACTAAAATCCTTCTACAGATAAATTATTTTTAATAATTAATCAAATACAATATTTTAAAAAATTTATCTAATTTCAGGAGAATTTGAATTATTAGACATTATTCAAAAATCTAAGTTCTTTACAATTTTTAATTAAATTCATTAAAAATTCAAACTGTATAAAATTTCAAATTAAAGTTTGAAGTTATTTATAAAAATTGTAAACGTAACTCTAATAAAATTCAATTTTATAATTTCTAAGTAAAATTAGTCATTACATAATTTATAATGTATAGACTTAAATTTTATTTTTATTTATAATAATTTATATAAACCTACAATATTTATTTTTGAACGATTCTTTAAATTGACTAAATTATTTTATTCAAAGATGACCTACAAATCGGACACTAAAGTCTTGATTGTACTTAAAAAAATTTTGAATTCTAGTGATGCCAATGAAGTCCCATATATCATACAGTTAGTAAGTCTAGATTAGACCGTTCAGATATATTCTATATAGCGTACAGTTAGACAGTCTAGAATAGACCATATGTTACGACTTTTTAAAACGCCGTCGAAACCGGATGGAAGGGATTAAAGCATCAGGGTGTATATTCGATCCATAGCCGTAGGGCCGTGGCTTTAAAAGTAGAGTAACATATAAGTTGCTTTAAGGGGTATATTAAAATTTTAGACCCTAAAATTTTGAAATATAATTGACCAAAAGGTTTTACATATCATTGTGTATGTTAAGAAGACTTAAAAAAAGAATTTTTAATTTAAAAAGGTATAAATATCTTCCTTCTACAGAGGGCGCTGTATTGACTGTTAATAATGATTGGTTGTCAATGTAGCCCATAGCCAAATTAATTTAAAATAAAAATCATTAAAAATAAAAAAATCAATAGTATATTATGTGGCAAGCACGTGTTACTGGACTATACAATATCAATCTTAATCCTAATCTCTCAATCAGTCAATCTTTCAATCTCAGTAAACTGTCATAAGACAGTTCTGCACAACTGCCGTAAAAAGACTTTTTATGTCAGCCAACTGCCTTAAAGGGACTTTGTACTATAGTTAGCTGCCATAAAAAGTCTTTTTACGGCAGTTGTCCAGAACTGCTTAAAAAGTGCTACTTTATTTGCCCAAAACAGGTCCCAAAAAGATACTTTTACATGTCTATGGCGAGAAAATATATTATTAAAGTAGAGGTCTTAATAATAATAAATTTATTATTGACAATTTTAAAACCTATTATACGTTGAATCTATGGTTTTTGATAATGTGTGAAAGTTTCCTGTTTCTAATTTTAAAACAAAATGCTTTTTTAACCCTTTCCCCTGGAGCTAACCTATCACTGAAAAAAAATATTCTGAATTTTAGAATACATACTAAAATAGGTGCCAAGGATATTCCCCACTTAAATTAAGTGGTATATATTCTTACTATTAGAATATATTCTTATTGTAAGAATATTTCCCACTTAATTTAAGTGCGGGGAATATCCTTGGCACCTATTTTAGTATGTATTCTAAAATTCAGAATAATTTTTTTTCAGTGTATATAGTATCCCTTTCTGACAACGTGAGAGCCACGACTATGAGCCGATTGTAGTATCGTTTAGTATAGATCCAACTGCACTGAAAAAAATTCTGGTTGGAATTACCAAAAATCGTAGTTTTAACAATAGTTAAAAATTTTAGCAATTTTTTCCGAAAAAATACAGACAGCACGGAACTCCACACGGTGGAAATTTTTCCGAATAAATAAAAGGAATTATCTCCCATGTATTTCGGAAATATTTCCTACTATTTATTCGGAAATTCTACATAAATCATTTGAATATTTATGTAAAAAATCATAACTGTTTATATTCACTCAGAAAAAAATTCGTTCGAAACAACCAAATTTTGGTTGAATCAACCAAATAAATGCATTGCTATACAGTCAACCAAACGTTTGTTTGATTCAACCAAAAAATTTCTTCCAATATGTTTATTTGTATTAACCAAATGGTTATTACATTTAACCAAATATTTTTATTTTATAAAACCAAAAAATTTGTTTATTTTAAAAGAAATGATTTGTTTGATTCAAATAAATAGTTTTAGTTAACGTATTTGGTTCATTTAAATAAATATTTATGTTTACTTAATTTTGTTATTTATTTTCCTGTAATAATGTTTGAATTTCCTAGTTTAATATTTTCTAGTACATATTATTCGTTAATTTATAATTTATTATACAGTTATTGATATTTTAAAATTATATATATTTAGTAAATCATAAATTCACCAATAATATGTATACTAGAAAATATTAAATTAGGAAATTCAAACATTATTATTAGAGGAAAATAAATAACAATTAAATAAAATATTATATAATTATTTCTTCATGTACACAAAATTACTTAATAATAAAAAACATTAAAAATATTACATTAAATATATTATATATGATTTTTATACATGCACTCTGAAAAAAGTTTACTCGAAACAACCAACTGAAAACTTCACAAAAACTTATTGGATATTTCCTTCTCACTAGTACAAATTAAATATGCCATAAGTCTTACAATAGCCATTATTTAACCGACACTTCTAATTTTGTTTCTTCGATTTACCGATTTAACTAAAGAATTTTGACGCGAACGCGGACTGTAGACAAGTGAGATCGCCATTTTTAAATTCACACATGTACTTTTTTAGACAAGCAAATATTTTTGTTTGACTCAAATAAAATGATTTGGTTGAATCAAACAAATTTGTGTGTTGTGTCAAACAAATTGTATTTAACTAAATAATATTCTCTATTCAAAACACTAATTTTTTAAAATGAAACAAACACCTTCAAATAAAAAATTTCTTTTGGATAACCAAACAAACTTTACGTATTTATTAGAATGAACCAAATTTTTATTTAAATCAACGAAATTGTTTTATCGTAACAAATAAAATAGGTTAACTAAACAGTTTGGTTAAGTGAAATAAACTTTTTCTCTGAGTGTTGTATTCTGATATATTAAAATAAATGTAAATTAATTTTAAAAAAATTATTACTTACATTTTTACGGAAGTATCTATTTATCTATCTACCACGATTTGAACTCTCAGCCTTATAGTGCTGTGTGTCGTAGGGTTTGTTTTGAAGGACCCAGGTGCGAATTGTCGGTCGGCCCATAGTCGGGCCAACCATGTTCATGGTCGGCCCAACTTGGTCAGCCAATGGTCAGGCCGCCACCTTGTCGATTGATCACGCCGGCCTTTCAGTGGTTGACACAGTTGGACCAACAGTTGGCACCAAAGTTGGGCCGTCTATGGATGCTAAAGTTGTGCCGACCGAGGGATCTAATGGTTGGGCATCCTTCGGTAACCACGGTTGGCCCAACTTTGGTAAAGGTAATCTTGCCAACCAATGACAAATGTTAATAAAAAAATGTTTATTGAAGGACCACAACCCAGGTAGAAATTGACGACCGGTGTGATACCGGCCCGGTACCATCGGCGGATTTTGAGTTCCGGGGCGGTACCGGCATAAGACCGTCATTTTCACCGGCTTGGTATCGATATATTGGCCAGGTACCGGTTTTAAATATAATTAGTACACACTTTTCTAAGTTAACATTTTTAAATAAACAATTAATAATATCAAATCATAAAAAATTAAGAAAATGCTGTAACATAACAGTTATAATTATTGAAAATCTGATGTTACGGGGATTTGAACTCTGGATCCTGAGACTCCAAGCGCACTGCCACATCCACTGACCTAAACCTGCTCATGGTATGTAAACGCTAAACAGTCGTATAAAGTGTAACAAGAGTCAAGGTACCGGGCCGGTGGTACGCCGGTGCTGGGCCGGTAAAAATATGTTCACATGCAAATCTCCTTCAGCGGTATGAAACAGAGCGAAATTACAGTACCAGGCCGGTGATGGGCCGGTAAATATATTTTTACCGGCAAATCTCCTTCGGCGGTATAAAAACAGAAGTAAACTATAGTATCGGGCCGGTGCTGGGCCGGTAAAAATATTATCACCGTCTAATCTCCTACGGACAGATATTTTTAATCAACCGGCCCGGTACACACTACTAGTAACGGTACAAATCCACATTTACCACCGGGCCGGTATTTATTTCATATCCGGCCCGATATCTTTTTGCCGGTACCGGCATAAGTCCGACTTTACAATCGGTTCGGTACCATGCCGGTCGTTAGTGCTGGTAGACGTCCAACTTTTCTGCCTGCGAAGTTGACTATTACCTTACATTGATCACACATTTATCGCACATACATTATATTAGTTATAAACATATTAAAATATTTAACGCTTGGGGGGATCGAACTCGCAACCTAATGCACTACAGCCACACACGCTACCACTATGCTACGCTCACATGTCTGAAGAAGGAGCGTGATAACTTTATAAATTACAACCGCACCCGACCGTCGGCCCAACTGTGGGTGACGGTCGGGCCAACCATCAAGAAAAGGATTTTTTAACTGTGGCGGTCACAGTTCACCCGACCGTCAGCATAACTGTGGCTGATAGTTTGGCCAACCATCAGTTCTCCCGGTCGGTATTCATGGTTGGCTCGACTTTGGGAGAAACATTGAACCAAAGTCGGGCCACCTTTGGGTGCCGAAACTTCAATTGCCATAGTTGGTCCGACTTTGGCCCGACGTTCCAACTGTGGTGGCCGACCGAAATTCGCATTGGGAGCGCGCCTAGACGCGCTCGACCAAGGGAGGCTATGAGAATATGCTGTAAAGTATCAGTTTTAAGAAACATGTGGAGTGAAATCTGTTTTTTCTAACTTCGATGGAATTTCGAAAGATTCAATCTCTTTAAAACTGTTGATCAACCGATTCATAGTATTGTTAACTTTTTCTTTTCACATTTCCGTTAAATTTATGATATATCTAGATTTTTGAGGAATATTTAAGAATTACTTGTTGCATATACAGACACAATTTTATAGAAAAATTATTTTTCTAATTTATCAGTTTTTAAATTTAAATCAGTAAAAATAAACTAATTATTACTCTTTAATAATTTAAGTAAGTGAAAATTCGCTTAGAAAAGTTACATCAAAAGTCTTTCACGCAAAAAATTACGTGTATGTAGGCTTATTTATAAATGATTTTTAATTTATTTTTAAATATATATATATATATATACTTATTATCTTACATGGAATACTTTTGATGTATTCTAAGTGAATTTTCACTTCTTTAGATTTAAAGAGTAGTATATAA
The DNA here is from genome assembly GCA_032872475.1 of Leptopilina myrica (nomen nudum). NCBI lineage: Eukaryota > Metazoa > Arthropoda > Insecta > Hymenoptera > Figitidae > Leptopilina > Leptopilina myrica (nomen nudum). The sequence goes on along the minus strand of CM065462.1, from coordinate 10,355,399 downwards.
ATACACATATTGGATTTGTTTCTTTTGTAATTAGTGAATAAAACGTTATCTAATAATTATATATTAAATGTGAAAAAATAATTTATTAATATACTTAACAAATAGTTAGAAAAGTCAAATTTCGATAATTGGTTAACTATACTTTCCTCGGAAATATTTCCTATAAGTATTAGAAAGAAATCCGTAAGTTCCGGAATATTCCCTGAATATTGAGGAATAATTTCCATTTTACTGTGGAAGAAATATTCTTCCATTCTTCCTTTGGAAATATTTCCGACAAGTATTGGAAAAAATCCTTCATTTTCGAAAAATTTTCCGAATATTGAGGAAGAATTTCCATTTTCTGTGGAAAAACTATTTCTCCTACTGAGTTCGGAAATATTTCCTACTAAATATTCGGAAAACAGTAATTTCCACCTAATTTCGGAAAAATATCCTAGTTTTATATAGGAAAAAATTCCGAAATTTTTTACAGTGTAGAATTTCGTGTTAAATATACCCTAATCAGAACTTTTTTTCAGTGTGTTAAATTTGTCTGTCGAAAATTAACTAAACTGTTTAGTTGTCAGAAATGAACCTACAGTCGCCTTTACTATGCACTTCTATCCGTGTGGAGTCAAAAATATAAGGATGTCTACTAAATTCTAAATCATTCCAGCATGCGTAAACTTAATTGCTAACGAAAGTTTTCTGTGTTAACCCGTGTCTTTTTTATAAATAAATGATTAGATTCATATAAAATCGGTCATTCCCCGCGCGTTAAGAGGTGGCTATTATATATATATGGCGGTAGGAACAGGTATATAATACATTGCAATGGCAAGTGATTTCAAGGGAATGAACACTATAATTGGCTGCGCATACAACGATTCATTCGTGGTGGTTCGCATCAAGATCGAAGAAAGTTGTTTTCAACGCCCCGCAGGGCACAATTGTTTTAACGCCCGCAAAGATGATGATAATGATGACCAAGAGATGTGTATATATGTACATACATATACGTATATATACCATTTCTATTGTTATATATTCGCACTTTTACTACACACAAACCAATTTCTTCCAATCGCATTTGCAATTCAAGTGAAAGGATTTTTCCTTCTCGATGATATGATGTATATAAAAAATTTTAATTTTTTAAATATATATATATATATATATATAAACCAAAATAATAATAAAATAATAATAATAAATAACAAAAACTCTTACAAAATTTACTGAATTTATTAGTGTTTTTAAGATATTTTATGTTCTCTGAATCTCATGTAATATTTATAAAATAAGTGTTGGAGTCCAACTGATGTATATATTTATAAGGAAAATTAACATTTTTTTAGTATAATTTTAGTTTTGTAAATAAAATCTTTAAGATAATGAATTTAACTTTCTCTATTTGTTGTTTTAAATGGAAATTAAATTACTAATAACAATATTAAAATAAATGTTTATAGAATAATTAGGCACAGCGGTAATAGGAAAGAATTTAGAAAAAGGATTAAAATGACGATAAATGTTAAAGGCATCTGAAATTTTTTGAGATATTTTTGTTACTATGGAAAAACTTTTCACTAAATAACATATGACCTTAAGGTCATGTTATTCAATGTAACGTATTTCTATAGTAATGTATATGGGACACATGACCACAGAATAACATAACCTTAAAATATAAATGTTAATTGTAATAATTATTAAATAATTAAATAAATAGAAATAAATTTGACAGTTAAAAAGTTTTTTAAATTAATAATAAAAATGATACAAGTTTTGCTGTTATGTTGTTTTAGCGAGTAATGAACAACATGACAAGGACAGTTTGAACGAAACAGGAAGCACAACGGGAGGCACAGTGGAGGGTGCCCTCGGGGGCAACCCCGGAAGGGGCGAAAGATCTAAGGAAACTGAACCTTCTGCACAAGAGCCATCTTCATCAGCAGTGCCACCAAGATCTCTTGTATCGAGGATACTATCGAGAGCGAGGTCTCCTGAAGAACTTCTAGACCATTCTGAACCATTGTAAGTTTTATTATATGTGCACACAAAGAACCGAGTATCATTTTTATTGCATCTCAAAATGAGATTCGCATTCGCCCCCACAGCACCGAAACTTTCCTAAAGATTTCCTAAAGAATTATTTGAAATGTTCGATATATTTAATTGCAATATTTATTGAAGGTTGTGTAAAGATTTACATGTCTCGATTAAATAAATGTCTAGCACGAACCTTTCCTGAACATTTCCTGAAAATTTTCGCCTAATTATAATTATAATTATGCGAAGATGTAATTGAAATGTTCAGGAAAGGTTCGCGCTAAATATTTATTTAATCGGGACATTTAAATCTTTACACAACTTTCAATAAATATTGCAATTAAATATATCGAACATTTCAAATAAATCTTTAGGAAATCTTTAGGAAAGTTTCGGTGTTGTGGGGGCGACTATTTGATTATTCACTGACTCGGCGTTTAGGGGAAATGCATGAGTCTCAGAGAAAGACTGATTTTCTGAATAACCCCGTGTAAACACTCAACAAGCTCATTTTTAAACATTAATGATTAAGGTTATGTTATTCAGTGGTCACGTGCCCCATTTACTTTACTATGGAAAAACTTCCCACTGAATAACATGACCTTAAAAAAACTTGTAAGTAGACAGTATTTTTTACTTATTGTATATAAAAGACTAAGTCAAAAACTATAGAATGATATACACAACTCAAAATTTGACAAACAATTTCCGCTACCCTCAAAATTTAGGTCAATTTTGAGAGAAGTTTTGACCTAGACATCAAAATATGACAAACAATTCCCGCTACCCTCAAAATTTAGGTCAATTTTTAAGGACAGCATTGACCTAAACGTCAAAAGTTTACAAACAATTCCTGCTACTCTTAAAATTTAGGTCAATTTTGAGGGCAGTATTGACCTAAACGTTAAAAGTTGACAAACAATTTCTGCTACCCTCAAAATTTAGGTCAATTTTTAAGGACAGCATTGACCTAAACGTCAAAAGTTTACAAACAATTTCTGCTACCCTCGACATGTAGGTCAATTTTGAGGGCACTTTTGATCAAAACGTCAAAAGTTGACAAACAATTTCTGCTACCCTCAAAATTTAGGTCAATTTTTAAGGACAGCATTGACCTAAACATCAAAAGTTTACAAACAATTTCTGCTACCCTCGACATGTAGGTCAATTTTGAGGGCACTTTTGATCAAAACGTCAAAAATTGACAAACAATTTTTGCTACCTTCAAAATGTAGGTCGATTTTGAGGGCACTATTGACCTAAATGTCAAAAGTTGACAAACATTTCATGCTACCCTCAAAATGTATGTCAATTTTAAGGGCAGTTTTGATCTAGGTATAAAAAGATGCCCACAAACGTCTGTTACATTACGTCGAAATCTATATGTAATTTTACATTTTTCTTTTACTTACATGTCATAAACGGCCAAATAATGGCCCTTACTTTATGTCAAAATTTATGTCAGATTTGATTTATTGTTAAAAATGCAAGTAAAAATGGTCCCCTCGAACCGTCGCTGCACGTGAAGCGCGCAGGGGGGGCTGTCGGACCCGTCTTCGACGGGTTTTAGTTTCTGCTAATATATTTGATAGGGTGTCTACCCACCGGGAATTAAATTTTACTGGGAAAAACTAGTAATTAGTAACCAATAATTATGTCGTTAGGAAAATATTACAACTTAAATCGGTGACAGATGTTTTTCTAACTAATTTGTTATTCAGAAACAGTATTTGTCAACTTTTAGTACTTTATGTTTTTGAGTACTGCAATTAATGTATTAAAATTTAATCCTAAATTTACACTAGAATTTTGAGTCAAAGTAGTGTCTAATTATAAATAATTGTGTCGCAATTAAACCCTACGTTACGCGATTGTTAAAACCTAAATAAAATCTATATGTTTAAGCTAAAAGTAAGGCTTAAATTTTGACTCGGTTCTAATGTAATAAATATTACATCAATAAAAATTAGAGTATAAAGCAGTTTTTAAAAACAAATTAATATAATAAAACTTTTTTAATTTGGTAAGAAAATTACCAATTTGTCCTGGTCAAATTAAATTTCTGCGGCTATTTATCGTTTTCCCCGCGCAATTGGTAGACACTTTGTTAAATGTATTATAGGATTATGTATTATAAGATTTAAAACATCTTTAGAAATTTAATCAAAAAGTAAAATAACGTAACTTTTTACCATGTAAGCTTTACCCAGTAGCATAATGATAGTATCGTATGACAGGCGACTTACAATTCTAGACATCCTGCAATATCATTTTTTTCATAAAATATTTATCATCATCAAATTAATTTATAAATTTAAGGCGAATTTGAGAAGGCACATTTTTAACGTTAGTAATAATGAAAATATCAATGAAAATTAAAATATTTAAAGTCTAACGCCCTTGATTTGTTTTCTATTGTTAATTTAGTTTTAATATGTTTTTTTGTTAAGTATAAAATTGTACAAAAGGGTCTAGAGCCCGTTTATTATGAAAATAAAATAAAATCATAAAACATCTCCATTTTTAAAGTTTTTGAAGTTCTTTCCATTAAAGAATATTAAATGAATTGGATAAATAATTATGAATTGCATTATTTTGACGTCACAATCTTATTCAAAGACCCCAAAAATACTACTGAATTAAGCTTGATAGTAATTAATAACAATTATAATTTTTTCGATTTTTTGATATTGAAAATAGTTTTATATTTACATCTTACAAATCATAAAATTAACAATTAAACGAACTTACCTCAGTGAAGTTCAATTGTAATTATATGAGACGTCTCATTCTTCTAGATCATTACGTAGATGTTTAAAAAAATAACATTTCGCGATTTCTATATATTTTTAATCACAAACTTTTATTAAACTCGAATAAAAGTGAACATAAGAACATAATTTTGAACATAAAATAAGAACGTATTTAAAAAACATAATGTACTATAAACTAATTATTTGATAATATCACTTTTGCGTATTTAGTTTATTAATAATGGGACGTTTATAAAATAAGGCAAAGACTTTGGAATTTTCTGCCCACCCAGCGGTTTGACGGATTGTGTCGATGTTAATACCGTGCCTTTCAGCCGCTGATGTGGACGCATGCCGCGTACTATGCGCTTTGAAAATAGATGTATCTATTCCGCTTTTTAACAAAACAATCTTTATCCATCGAGCTAAAGTCTGACTGGTTGCTGCTCTTGTAGGCTTATTATAAGTAAGAAAAAGTTTATTGATCTTATTTCTGATTTCGTTTGTACGTTTAACGTAAGTTTTAAGAGCAGAGGCTACACAGATTTCTGGATTTTCATTAAAAAATGGAAGCATCAAACAAGGTTGCGATCTATTAACTTTTGTAGTTTTGATTTTATCAGGGATTTTAATTTAAATAAATTCCTCACTTTCAATTATATTATCTACGCAGATTTGTGAAATTGTTTGAACTCTTTGAGAAGTAGATAAAGCGATTAATACAACTAATTTTTGAGTTAACGATTCTAACGATAAATTTTCATTTGGATAAGAGTTCTTTAAATAATTGAGGACTATTTGAGGATCTCAAGTAAGATCGTATTGGGGTTTTTTCGGTTTCATATTTGATACCCCTTTAAAAAACCGGGTCATCAAAGGGTCAGAAGTAATGTCTATCATTAATATCAGAGACACTGCTGACCGATAGGAATTTAAGGTACCGTACGATCCTACGTTAGGTAGAATATTTGCCAAAAAATCTATAACTGTAGTAGCATTAGCATTGAACATTGTAATATTTTTTTTCTTGCAATAAAGCCACCACAATCTCAAAGGCTTCTCATATTGCTTGATTGTTGATGACGATAATGACTGTAACATTAGTTCAATCCCTGATTCTGGAACTCCTTTTTTGCGAAAAGCTTCCCTGCTAAGCTCCCTGCCACCAGGGTAAGTTTGTTGGCTAGAGGATGGCGTTCTCTGGAAAAACAAGTTAATAAATCCATTTTTGGACCTAGAAAAAGAGGTTTTTTATTTAATAATTCTAAAAACAGGGGGTACCACGCCTGAGTTGGCCAAAAAGGAACTACTATAACACCATCTGCTCTGTCATCAATTACTTTTCTAAGGACTCTTAACTCTAGGGAAAATGGAGGAAACGCGTAAAAATAATCATTTGCCCAAGAAATCGTAAAAGCGTCAATAGCCAAAGACTCGGGATCTCTATACCAAGAAATAAAACGATCACATTTTTTATTGGAATAACTTGCGAAGAGATCAATATCAAAATTTCTCACGATTTGTTGAAAATATTTTTCGTTTATTTCCCATTCAGTTTCCGGTGCTAGTAGGCGAGATTCTTTATCCGCAATTGTATTATCTTTCGACTTTATATAAGAGGCAAAGATCCATAAATTTCTTGCTTCGCACCATTCCCAAATTTGTCTAGCTATATTATTCAATTTTTTATATTGCACGCCACCCATCCGATTTACATAAGAGATGGCAGTGGTATTATCAACGCGAAGTAAGATATGACACGATGTAAGATTTTTCGCAAAACATTTTAAATTATTAAATACTGCTTTTAATTCCAACAAATTAATATGTTCTATTTTTTCATCTGGATTCCACCAACCGTGTGCTTTTTCTTCTTGACAATAAGCCCCCCAGTCTGTTAACGACGCGTCTGAATATATTTCTAGTTTAAAATGCGAAACTCGAATAGGATTTTTTATCTTTGAGCTATTTTTAATCCACCCATCTAAATCATTTTTAGTCTTATTTTAAATTATTGTATAATCTTCATAGTCTCCTTTGGATTTTTCAAGTGCTAAGAATTTTTGTCTGTCCATTACTTTAGTATAGACTATAGAGCCACCCGTATTTTACACCCGGACACGCTGCAATAAAAACACCGATGCAATGAGCTAATTCTTTTATACGACACTTCGTTTTAACTTTTAAACTTTTTGCTAGATTATAGATTTTTTGTCTTTTTTCTTGAGTTACTTCTACCGTGAATTGAGAACTATTCAAAATGAACCCTAAAAATTTACATTCATGAGAAGGAGTTAAATTGGATTTTTCGAAATTTATTATGAGACCAAGTGATTCTAAGGTTTCTCTAGTTTTCTTTAAATTAAAAATACATTCTTCTTTTGACCTTGCTATTAAAAGAATGTCATCTAAGTAGATAACAGATAATAATCCTTCACTTCTCAACTTTTGTGCTACTGGTTTTAACAATTTTGTAAATACGTAGGGTGCGGTGCATAAACCAAAGGGTAAGCAATTAAATTCATATAATTTTTCATTAAACTGAAAACGAAGAAATTTTTTATATTTTTCTGATATTGATCCCAATAAAAATGCATCCTGTAAATCAATTGAGGCCATGTAGCAGCCTGGTGTTATTAGTCTAGAAGCTACTTTTAAATCTTCTAATTTAAAGTGAGAGGCTTTTATAAATTTATTTCAAGGTTTCAAATTTAAAATAAATCTTTTCTTGCCATTAGGCTTATCTACAGGAAAATATGATGAGATAAATTGATCTTTACACGGCTTACACTCTCTTATACTACCTTTAATTAATAATTCATTTACTGACGATAAACAATATTCAAAATCTGTTTTTGTGAAAATAGGTGGATCTTTTTCTTTTAACTGAAGCACTTTTTCAGAAAAAGGGATTTTGTAACCTTCTACATATTGTAAAATTATTTTATCATTTGTAAGTTTCTTTCAGGAGTCAATGAAATATTTTAACCTTCCAGAAACCATTTTTACCTCTACATTTTGTTGCGTCGATACGGTTGTTGCGCTTGGGTCCGAAAGTTCCTTGGTCCGTCCCAACGACCCCTCTGGTTGTTGTAATTCCGTCTGGGAGGGCCTCTGAAGTTTGACGTCTTTGATGATGAATGCGATGGCTTTCTGAGTTGAGAGCTTTGAAGTGATTTTCCTCTTTTATGGCTAGAAATTGGAACTGACCTAGCGACATCTTTGCTTTGTTTTTCCACCTCTCTTGCGATTTTTATTCGGTTAGGAAGTTCATCACCGAACAATAAATTATTGGAAACAGGGACTCCATCGCTAACATATTTCACTAACTGGTTTAAGACAGGAGTGATAAAAGAACGCCTTGTCATGCACATACTATGATGCACGTCAGCTAGCAAACGTCCTGCGTCACTTTAAAAAGCAATGCTTTCCTCGTTTTCGGTTCCACCCTTATTGAGTAATGACGTTAAAGCCAGACTTATAGCATAAATTGACTTTCCTAATTTTTCCTGAGCTATAACCTGGAAACGGTCTTTTTTCAAATTGTATTCAGTCAATTTTTGTTTGATTTCGGGATTTATTGAAGGAGATTTGGTAGCAGGAAATTCTACTGGAAAAGGATATTTATTTGTTAATTCGTCAGTAGTTTTCTTAGAACAACCATTATTTAACATGTGAGACCATTTTTCAATAATGACGTGGTGAACCTTTATAAATTCAGACTTGTTTTCGGCAAAATCGTCCCCAAGAATTTTTAACGTGCTTGTACTTAGTTGAACGTCGCCTAGAAGAAAATCCTCTCTTATTTGATTATTTGTCTCGATAATTTGAGGGTTATTTTTCGATTGCGAATTAATAGTTTTTTGAGAATTTGTCGTATCTTTCCGATTACGATCATGAACTTTTGTTGAGTCTGTTACGTCTCGCGGACTGTAATCAGAGTTTGTATAGTATGAAGTATCCGTCGCATCTCGCAGATGGCGATCAGATGATTGACTGCTAGAGTCAAATGAGGATTCATGGCGTCTCTTGTAACGCTTATAAGAACGCTTATTATGAGTTTTAGATCTCGTATATCTTCTTCGGCTTGATCGGGATCTTCGGTCAGCCGAAATATCTCTGCGAGATCTTTTTGATCGTTTCACGTATCTATAATTTTCCGAGTCCGATGATGAGAATGAACTTGTCGAAATTTTTCTTCGTGAACGTGACCGCCTAACCTGCTTCTCCTTAGAAGGAGATTTTCTTTCCCGTTGATCCTCCTTACCTTTCGAACTACTTCTTTTTGTCGTACTTTCCTTGTCTCTCAGATCACTACCGCCACTACTATTCGACATTGTAATTCGCGAAAAAACTATTTAAAAAAGGGTAAAAAAACTTGGATAAAACGAAAAGACTCTGTGTTCAGATCGGCACAGACGATTGTAATGAAGACGGAGTAGGCCGCGCCATCTAGGTAGGGCTAGCGCGCCAAGAAGCTTAATTTTTTGAATTATAGCTTTAAAATGTCTGTGGTCAAATCAAGCAGCACGAGTGTGACTACGTAATGATCTAGAAGAACGAGACGACGAAATATAATTAACAGAAAATTAACAAATATACCATTCGAAAGATTATTAAATTTTATGATTGATGATACATAACTGGAAATTTTTATAGTTTATGCAAAGATTGCTGCAATTGCCAAATTTGACAAAAAAGTTTTAAAAATACATTTTTTTTTAATTTTTCCAACTCCTGTATATTTTTTAAAAATGTCAGAAAAAATTTGAAACTTACCAAGGTGTAATCATTTGTGGACGTCCACATGAAAAGGGCCCATTTTGTCGGTTCTAGTTTTCGAGTTATTTGCAATTTAATACTTTTTGAGAAAAACCTTATTTTTTTTTTATTTTTTATTATTAATCTACATATTTTGACAAGTCAAATCATGAGGTTTTCATTAATTTATCGTTAATTTAAGTGTTTAACTTTATTGGTTCTTTAGAAAAAGAAAAGGGCCCATTTTGTCGGTCCTTTGCAAAAATATTCCGTATTTTTAAAAGGGAGGGTCAAAAAAATTAAAACCTCTTGATTTGTCATCTTTAAAGTACCCTGAACTCAAAACAATTATTATCTGAATAACTTCCGAGAAGAAGCAGAGATATTACTGTTAGAGTCATTGATTACGTAGTCGTAGATGTAAAAAATGTCGAGATTTTGTCAAAATTTCATAATAAAACCTGTTAAAAATTTTTGAATAAGTTTAATTTCTATTCTTTACCTTCAAATGACCCAATAAAATTGTTCCCAATCATTAATCTTGTACAAAAGTGGTTTATTAATAAGAAAATCGTCTTTTTAGAAAAGGGCTTATTTTGTCGGTTTTTCGTATTTTCAAACAGAAAGGGAGGGTGGTGTGATTTAAAAAATTTTAAACCTATTGGTTTTTCATCTTTATGGTGCCTTGGACTGACAACAATTATTATCTGAATAACTTTCCAGAAGAACTAGAGATATCACAATTAATAGGTATCACAATCTTTAATTCCGTTTTTCTCGAAATGAGGTATTTGTCACTACAAACTTTGAAATTCTGTAACTCATCGCACACAAAAAACCCAGTCTCATTTTTGTTGCATCTCAAAATGAGACTATGTTAAACGCCATAGAACGTGGCGCCACCTAAGAGTCTCATTTTTGTTGCAACTCAAAATGAGTAGCGTATGATACTCATTTTGAGACTAGGTTTTTTCAGTGCGAATTTTTGACCAAAAAAGTTGTATGACCACTCAAAATTTTCGTAATTTTGCAAGGAATTCGCCTATATAGATAAGTCCAATAGTGCCAAAATGGGCCCTTTTCATGTGGACGTCGACATTTAATTCACAAATTACGTAACATTATAAAGGGGAGGGGGGGGTTAAGCTATTCGTTACGTGCAGCAGAAAAAATGGCGCTAATGTATATAACGTATTACATGGGGGAGGAGTGGGTGTAAATTTTTCAAAAAAAAACGTTACGAAATTTGTGTACGCTCCCTAATTGAAGTAGTAATTTTCTACTAGCAATTAGTAAAAAACTACTAAAATATAAATATTATACACTAAAACTGAATATAAATATTAATATTTATTTACCCATTATGATATCTTCATGTTAATTATTGTTTTAAATATAATAATAATTAATAATAATTTTGAAATAAATTAATATAAAAATTACTAAAAAATTATTATAGAAAATATTATAATAATAAATAATTTATAAACATTTATTTTTAATATTAAGCGCACACGGTAATAAATAAACTGAATATTTTATAAATATTCAATGGATAATAATAAAATTTATAAAAGTCAGAAAAAGTTAGTCGTATATGTGAGTTATTTTTTCAATGAGAGAATTAACGACTACATAGTAACAAAATAATAAGTAGGTAACGATGAAATTAATATTTGTAAAATGTAAAAACACGATTGCAACACTTGTTACGATTCTTATTATGATGTTTAAATGACGAAGTACAGCAAACCATTTTTGCTACATGTAAATGAGCATTCCAAGTTTTTGTAACGGTCAAAAATGTAAATTTCTAAATCTTATCATTAAAGGTAAATCTCATCACAAAAAATAATGACTTTCTCTTTCTTGATTTCTTAATACATTTCTCTTTTCCCGTTTCTCGATAATAGAAATATTTGCAAAAATTAAAATTCTTCAAATTTTTATCTTTTTAAAGATAACTGAGTTTTCTCATTTTAAAGGTGACAAATACGATTGAACAGTAAGAAATATTGTATATAAAATTAAAAATAAATGCAAAATTTAAATAAGAGTATAAAAAAATGTACAACATAATTATTGTTCTTATTTTCTCTCTTTTCAGTTCGCAATTATGGATCGTTCTGTCAAATGTTTACGGGGAACTGGTGGTGATAATGATGATGGCGCTGTGCCTCGCCGAAGTGATGGATACACCTGTACCTTTACTCAGCTTACAGGTAATTGAGACATCTGGTCTTCTTGGACTCAATTATCTCTTTTGATTGAAGCCCCCAAAGAAATGAAAAAGAAACGAATAATCCCGTGTGGAAAAGTCGGTTAGGCTCCAATGTGGTCCCGACTAGAGTTTCCAATCTTCAAAATGGACAACCCAGTTGAGACCAGATTGAATCATTCTATTGTTATTGGGTATTGTTATATATAGTTGTTAATTATTAATTATTAATAATTTAGCAATAAAAGAATAAATAATATGAATAAATGTATTTTCCTTTTTTGAAATTATTATTCCTCATTTTAATTAAACTGTATTAAAGATGACTACAAACAATAAGCAATGGATTTAGTAAACAAAGTAAAAAATGTTTATGTAATTTAAAAATTGAATAATAGGCAATAACCTAGGTGGATGTATTCGATTTTAAAATGTTTTTAATTTCTCAGTATCATTTAAACATAATATAATTACCGAATGAAAGATGTAAAAAATATCATTCAATATGATTTAATAATTTGTTACATACAAAATTAGAAAATCATGTTCAATTATTATTTATTAATAAATTGAATAAAAATAAGAAATAAATTATTGAAATTGGGTTCGAAGTGGGAAACACCACATTCGAAACACGACTATAAGTTAGTATCATTTCTATCAAAGATATTTTCGGCAATATTCAGATTCTATTTAATTACGCTTCTGTAAATTCAATAAAATTCTGTAAATTCTGATTCTACGAAAAATCGATACGCATAAATTGATGTTCGGTAAAGTTAGATTTCTGGAAAATTGAAATTCGATAAAATTGACTTTCTGGCAGATTATAATTCGGACGAATAATATAAATATTCTACTAAATTAAAATAATTTCTACTTTTCTTTTAGCTAAATTAATCTTCGTTTAAATTTCTATTCAGTTCAATTGAAATTCTGCCAAACAACTTTTCGCAACAATTAAAATTCAGTCATATTTAATTTCTGTCTCATTGCTATTCTTACGATTAAAAATTCAGCCAAGCTATCACTCTAACATTTATGTATTTTGTTAAAATGATGATTTAGAGAATAAAATTCTATAAAAGAAAAATTCTAACAAGTCCACTTTAGGGCCTTTTCATGCACCTCATAATTTAATTAACAAAATTATTTTATTTCCTTATTTTTCGAACTTTGGGAAGCCCAGTTGGGCCCACATTGGCGCCCAATCTCAGTTTGGGCGACTTTGGGTAAGTTTCCACACGGGTATCTATTATTCAAAAAAGTAATTATAAATTACATTATCCTTACGAAAAAGTATGACATGTAATTTACAACATGAATGAGTGTTGTAATTTACGTGGCGTTTTTTCGCGACGCCAAGAAAAAAAACACAATCGAGAATGTCAAATTGTTTTTAACTTCTCAGGTTATCTAACCAAATTATCAAAATTGATTCGGAGATATTGTTAACTTGTTTCACCTTTATTAAATTATCAATCAAAAGTTCTAATTAGAAGTAAAAATAAAATTTGTTTTCTAACGGACAGTATGATATGTATTAATATTATAGTTTTATTTTGTGTCCTTTAACCCCTTAAACCGCCTCTCAACAAAAAATTTGCATAGTTTTTCGAATTTTAAAGTAATCTTACACGCATAGAAAGATTGGTTAGTTGAAATAGGAACATAGCTAACAAGTTTGCTGTCATATCAAATAGGTTCGAACCTATTTTATATGACAGCAAACTGACTGAATGATGGTTGACAAAACGAAGTTGTCCGCTGTCATCGCAAACTTCTTAGTTGTGATAGATAATTATTAAAGATTTGACAGCAAATATCAATTAAACTATATACATAATCCTGTTAAAGGTTTTTGTGCCTTGAAGTTTGTACATGATAATGTTTTGTTTGTGGCGTCGCGAAATAACGTCACGCAAATTACTGCAACTGTTCATGTCGTACATTACATGTCATATTTTTTCGTAAGGGATATTAATTCATTTATGTACAAAATAGTTTTCATTCGAAGGTTTGGAATTATAACTTTCATTCTTGTATTAAAACTAAATGTGTCCGAATTAAATCGTGCTTTTTTAATTGAAAATTCAGAATTAATGCTTAGATTTATTAACAACTATAGCTGTCGTACCCGTCTTCGACAGGTTTTAGTTTCTACCAATACATATAATAGTTTGTCTGCCAATCTGGAAATCCAGAAAATAATAGGGAATTTATATTGACCGGAAAAAAATAATAATTAGTAACCATTAACTGTTTTACTAGGAAAATACTACTATGAGGCATTTTACGTGTAATGTCCTAAGTTGAAATTTCAACTTCTTGAAAAAAATTGAAACTCGGGGAATTTGTTGTTCTATCAAGTAGAAATGTGCCCCAAAAAATATTTTTGACTTTTTCGAAAATTTGAAGGGGGTAGAGAGGGGGGCCAATTTAACCAATTTTGCTAACACCGGCTACTTTGTGAATTTTTTTTAACATACTTTTAATGGGAAAAATTTCTTAGAATATGTTTCGGAAAGATTTTTTCGTCCTCTTTCCAATGGTGAAATTTATTTTTTAATATTTTAAAAAATTTAGCCCAATTTTTGATAATTAATATTTCAATTTCAATTTCCCAGAAATCGATCCGTTTTATTTGAAAATAAATTATTGCAAACGAAAGCTGAGGTTTTTTCCTATGCGCATGTAAATTTAGCTTATTCCCAGTTTTTATCGGTCACATTAAATTCCCGAATATTTCCCGTTTTTCCCGGTTGGTACACAACCAGTTATTATAATTTTTGCCTTTAAATTGCTCAAAACATCTTATAAATTTTAAATATTTCTAAAATTCTTGCAATTAAATAATATTGGATACATAAATAATTCTGAATTGTATTGTTTTGACGTTAAATTATTAATCAGAGATCCCAAAAATACTAGCTAAAAAAAAGATACTCGTGTCTGGCCGTTTTTCAAAATCAAGTCTGTTAGAAAAGTCGTTAACGGTTTTTAGGGGTAAAAACAACCCTTAAATAAAAGGTAACCAATTGTATTGAAAAAAATATAGAAAAATGAGAAATTTTTATTTAAAAATTCTTTAAACGTTATTGAGACTATTAAACATACCCTTACTAATATTTAAGGTCGAACCATCAACCCCAAAAACTACCCCTATTTCGATTTAAAAAAATACTAATAAAACTAAAAACTTTTGGATTTTTAAAAAAGTAATCATTGGTTAATTGTAATATCATAATACAGCCTAACATTTCAATTTTTCACCCCAACCCTTATCTCAAAACCTACCCCTAAGCTAAATCAATATATTGAATACTGCCCTACAATTTTTGTCATTTTATAAAACTTCGTATTTAAGGGGTTTTGGGGTCGCTAGTTACAAATCTGAACTCGTTATTTAAACATTCAAAATGGCGTATCCAAAATGGCGGACAAATTAAAAAAATCATCCGATTTTTATAAAATTTAATAACCGTGCTATTTCAAAAAACTGCAAAAGAAATTTAAATTAAAAACAATATAAAATTTTTAAAAATAACTCTAATTTTTCGAAAATTTCGGTCGCTTATTTATGTGGTTAAATAATTCATTATACACTCGGGTCGCAAAGTTTCAGTACATTTTGACTGTTTACTTGTAAATGCTCGCTCCACTTCAAATTCAAATATTTCTGTAAAAATAGATGCAACAGCTATCAAACAAGGATCATTTTAAAGCTCAATAAATTTAGAGTCAAATAGGCAAAAAAAATAACCAATTTAATATTGTAAATTTGAAAATATAATTCTTTAAAGTTAGAGATTTTTTATGAAAATTGCGATTTCGGAATCTGGAGTTCAAGCGAACGCCAATTAATGAAAAAATTTCTTTAAGATTTGACAGTTTTACAATATAATGTACAAATTTCACTCTTTAATTCGAGACCAAAATCTTTTATAAGTATTCAGTATTTGCCTTAAATTCTGTAAAAATAATTACTCTTGCTTTCTAAAGTTTTCAAGGAATATAAATTGCAAATTCGTCATTTCAGTTCACTTGTTTTATCAATTAACCAAATTTTTTAAAATGTGCATCTCTTTTTTATTGTAAAATTTAAAAAATTGCACCTTGAAATAAAATAAGTAATAATGCGAGTTAAAATTTGTAACATTATAAGAAGAGGGATAAATTTCATGTAAATAATTTAAATTTACTACAGTCAAGAGGTTCAATATTTTTCAAAAGTGTGGTTAATTGATAAAACAAATGAATAGAAACGACGAATTTGCAATTTATATTCCTTGAAAACTTTAGAAAGCAAGAGAAATTATTTTTATACAATTTGAAAAAAATACTTCATATTTGTAAATGATTTTTGTCTAGAATTAAAGAATGGAATTTGTACTTGTTATTGTACAACTGTCAAGTCTTAAAAAATTTTTTTCTTCAATTGGCGTTCGCTTGAACTCCAGATTCCGAAATCGCAATTTTCATAAAAAATCTCTAACTTTAAAGAATTATATTTTCAAATTTTTCAATATTAAATTGGTTATTTTTTTTTGCCTATATGACTCTAAATTTATTAAGCTTTAAAATGATCCTTGTTTGATAGCTGTTGCATCTATTTTTACAGAAATATTTGAATTTGAAGTGGAGCGAGCATTTACAAGTAAACAGTCAAAATGTACTGAAACTTTGCGACCCGAGTGTATATTTTATTGTTATTTTTTTTAAATAAATCGAAATGGGGGTAGTTTTGGGGTGGGCGGTTCGACCTGAAATATTACTAAGGGTATGTTTAATAGTCTCAATAACGTTTAAAGAATTTTTGAATAAAAATTTCTCATTTTTCTATATTTTTTTCAATACAAGTGGTTTCCTTCTATTTAAGGGTTGTTTTTACCCCTAAAAACCGTAAACGACTTGATCTCGAAAAGCGGCCAGACACAGGTATCTTTTTTTCAGCTCTAGTTTCCGAAAATCTTTGGTTCGTTCATGGGTGCAAAAAAAAGTTTAATTTTATTGGACGGTGTAATTTTCTAAAATGTCAATTTTTAATGAATTTAATTTTCAAAAATTTTCCTCAATTCGATGATTTTCAATGTCTACTATTTTTATAAAATTTTCCAAATGAATTCAGTTATTTACGAGGGGACTTGGTAATTTAATGAAATATTTTCTTTGAATATTTTACGAATAAATATTTTATCTTTTTTCCAAAAGGGAATATTCCTGATGTATATGTATATTGGAAGCATAGTCGTAATCATAAGCATCTACCTCTGGGTCTTAGTGGACAGTTGTCGAAGTTTAGGGAGCAGTGGAATTGGAATTGATGACGCTGAACTCGGTGGTGCATCACTCACGAGATTTGGATCCCTTAAGAGGGCCCATATTTCACGCTCGAGAACAACAACAACGAGTTTCTACATACGAGTTGGAGCCTTACGTACGTAATTTAAAGTATTTTATAAAGAAAAACTTTGATTTTATTCCAATATAAATTTAGTTATTTACAGGCTTAGAAAGAAAAAAAATAGTTTTATTAAATTGTACTCAGAGTGGACACAAGTTTCAGTTTATCAATTAATTCCCTGACATTTCACTGACAAGTTACTGACATTAAAATTATTTTCCTTGACAAAATTTACAAAGAATTTGTGTATTTAATAATTACAATTTTTATTTTTTTATGTATATAAAGATATTTTATATTTTACTAGCTAAAAAAACGCTCGTGTACTTTCTCATTCTATAGTAATAATAAATATATAATAATATAATAATCATGTCTATTCATAATTCGCATTCTTTTATTAAAAAACAAAATATTTAATTTCATTGGAAGAATTTCTTTAACAAGATTCCGGTTTTGGATAGAAAGGTCTGCGCGCGAACCTAAATTTGCACGCCAAGTAGCAGAAACTTCTAATGTTTACTTTTAAAAGTGAACAAAAATATTAATATATTATATGAAGACATTCAATTTATACTATTTTTCTTTCGGAATCTTAAAGAAATCACTGGTAAGATTATTTTAGTGTTTGTTTCATTCAATTTCGTGGTGCATTCCAAAAGTTATTCAATTATTATTTAATAACTTTTTTGTCTATAAAAATTTTGTGTAAACATAATATAAACAATTTTTCGTTTTTTTATGTTGAATTTTTTCCAAAAAGAATCAAGTGATTTGGTTAAAATGGAAAGGAGATATAACGATTTCAAAATTTTTCCAAAATTTTGACATCTCAAAAACTACTGAATATTTTGACGTAATATTTGGTGGAAACATTTCTTTTTATGTGTACCGTCAACAGAGGTAATTATGGAACATTAGAGGTAAATACATTTGGTTCTTGTTGTAAATAATAGTTTAATATATTGCCTACAAAGTTACTCAGATGTTTATATTTTTATTGTTATTGGCAACGAAAAGATAATTATTAAACATCGAAAAAGTGGAAAGGTTATTTCAAGAAAGTGTAAAAATCTACTAATTTCTTGGAATTAAATTCGCGTTTAATTTACTATTATTATCTATTATTATTTTACTCTGCAGTACTAAAAAAAGTTTTCTTAATATACACACAAAGAAAATTTGTTATACTTGCTTTTATAATGAATTATAATAATTTGTTCTACAATTGCCCCAAATTGAACATCATATATTCCCTGTTTTGTAGAACTACTCATTTTGTATTTTAAAAAATAAAATACTTTTTATTTGTTTCAGTTTTTGGTCTGGCAACTCTAGTCTTTAATGGACTGGAAATGGCAATGCATTCAATGATGCAAGGAGCGTCTTGTCTCAGTGATATAATTTTTGTTCATCCCGTTCTTCATGGACTCTTCACTTTCCTGCAAATGCATTTTCTTTTCGTGAATTCCCAAGTATGTCGAATTCTTCTTTTTAAGACAAATTTTAATTGTAAAAAATGAATTAAGTTTTAAATTTAATTAAAATAAAGAGTTAAATGAGCAATTCCATGGTACCCGTGTAGAAATTGAAACGTGGTAGTCATCTGGCCTTGATCATTTTAAATAGTTAAATAGGGACCTGAAGTGTTTTAAAAAAGGCCAAATAAGGTTGTGATGAGGGCTTTATAAGTTTAAAAAATTTAAGCTAACAAACAATGTAATTGACCATTGTGAATGATGCAAATTGTTTTATTTAATTTTCAGTAAAAAACTAAAACTTTATTAAATAATGTTAGACAAATGAAAATTATGTAGATTTTGTTCTCTTTATCTCTAAATAATAAAACTTCATTGCATCATTCTTATTTTTAAATAATAATTTGTTAAAGAATTCTGAGTAATTTTTAAAAAGGAAAAAAATTATTTTTAATTAATTACAATTTTTCAACAAAATGTCAAGTTATATATATTTTTATTGTTTCCCAGTAAAAAAAAGTATTCAGAATAGAGAATGACATTATTGATAAATTCAAGTAAATGTATGTGAAATATTTGTTTATAGATTTTTTATAATATTATGACCATCCTTTGTTTTTTTCGAAAATATGTGCCTTACTTTGGGGAGAAATATATTGTAAATTTTTCAACTTTATTCGGGATGTTAATAATTATCGAATTTTATAAAAAGGAGAGAAAAAATTTCAGGTTCTCGTGGAGAGATTTGGACTGGCTGCAAGATTTGGTTTCACTCACTTGGCCGCGACGAATGTGGCAGTTTGGATTCGATTAATAATTTGGGATTCTGCTTTAGAATGGACTTATTTCGTTCATCTCGCTCAAAGAGGACCACAAACTTCCTCATCACCTCTTCATCTTCGAGGTTTCCCTCAATCTTTGACGAGGCACACGAGAGATGTTTTAGGTAAATTCTTAAGTTTTAGGTCTTAAGTCTAAAATCTTATGTTTTATGTCTTAAGTCTAAAATCTTATGTTTTATGTCTTAATTAGATATTAAGGAATAAGACACAAGGTTTAAGATGTATGGCATAAGATTCTAGACATAAATCTTAAGGGTATGTCAAAGTCGACGCGATTTTCCCATTGATGCTCAATGCAAAAATTCAATCGTCTTTGACACCGCCTTAAGAAATAAAACCTTATGTGTACCTACGACATCCTGAGGTTAGGCACTTTGCACCTGCTTCTGTTGTTGATTTTTAAAAATTTATTTAAAGAAATAATTATGACAACAATGAAATGGTATTTTTTAGAGGACTGAATCGTAATTAAATAGTATCTTATTAAAGAGACGAATCTTAAATTCTCGCAAATAATCAACAAAATGGACATATGAAATTTTAAAAATCCTAAGAAAATGTTTTTACTTAAGAAAAATCCATTTTTTTCAAAAAAAATGTTTATGTTGGATTTAAAGTGAATATACAATATAATCTCATTTTCTGCTTCTCCATCAAATCGATTGGTCTATATAAACTATAAATTTAGCCATGAATTTAGAGAATTAATCACAAATAAAGCCGAAAAACTCGCATTTCAATTAAAAATTCAATTCTTTATTCCAAATTATGTTACTGTGCAATTAAATTTTACTCTTTATACGAAGACGAATCAAAAATCTTATTCTTCACATCAAGACGAATCGATTGGTGTTTTTAAAGTTAAAGTTCATTAAAAAAACAAAAAAAAAACGAACAGAACAAAAAAAGAATTCAAAACGTAGATGGGTTTAGCAAAAGTGGTAAAATTGACCTCTACCCCCTCCAAATTTTCGAAAAAGCCAAAAAAGTTTTTTGTGGCATATTTCTACTTGATAGAACAACAAATTCTCCGAGTTTCAATTTTTTTCAAGAAGTTGAAATCTCAACTTGGGACTTTACACGCAAAAGGCCTCATATTTACAGATTATGTTTATAACAAAAAACAAAGCGGTGTAGGTGATTTAAAAAAAATCGATTTAAACGATTGCTAATTTTATTTTTTCATCTTACTCTACATAACTATGGCTATGGCTCGAACTAGAATAATTCAATTTGAATCATAACTTTTTGTCAATAAAAAGTAGTCAATTTTTTATTTTTTATGTTTAAAAGTCCGACATTTTGTTATTAATTAACATAACTTGCTTGTTCTAGTTCGGGCCAATCCACTGACATACAGAAAAATAATCAATTTGATTTTTTTATTTAGACAACGTCAACGGATATTATCACCTACACTAGACTCCTATTTTTTTGTTATAAACATTAACTGTAAATATCTATTAAAAATATCAAGTTTAAAATATTGAAATAATTTTTTTAAACAATTTATTTTCAGTAATATATATGCGGTAGATACACAAATCGCACTTTTTATTTTTCGAAAACTAAAATAAAAAATTTTTTCTCGATATTTTTTTGCTAACATCTGACTTTAGAAGGCCATAAATCGGAAAGATTGAATGATAAAGTACTCTATTTTTTTTGTTTTCTTCAAAATTTTATGTTTTTAATTTGTTTGTTTTCATATTTCTTTTCTTGGTATGCTTTTAAATTGGAAACATTTTTATTAATGTATATTTATAAGGATTTATAATTTATTTTTAGGTGAAGGATTAACAGGAGATAATATGTACAGAATTTATGAACCAATCTCCAAAGAACAAATTTCGCAAGTTGTCGCCTTGCAAGACTGTCTCAATGGCAGTTCTTTGGGTCAATTGTGGACGTCGAGTTTGCCTTTTTTGTATCCATTTATTGTTCAATTCAGGCAAGTTATTTCCATAACCAATATTTATTGTTTATAGAACTTAGAGTTTATCAATAATTTTTTGTTTTCAAAAATCATCTTCCATTTTTGAGTAATTTCAGTTACGAAATTAAAAAAGTCAACTTTATTAAAATGCTTTAAAGCAATTCAATTTCGAGCAGCGCCACTGTTGGAACTAATATAAGTAGGACAGCTGATCTATGTTTCTCTTTGTTTACTTAAACTTTATAATTATTTTAATAAAATAATTTATTTAATTGTATAATATACATTTTATTTATTAAAATAATTAAAAAGTTTAAGTGAACAAACAGAAACATAGTCCTACTTATATTAGTTCCAACAGTGGCGTTGCTTGAACTGTTTGAATCGCAAATAACAAAATTCTTCACAGGAATTCAATTATTTGCAATATAATTTTAATAAAATATTTCGGAAGAATTCAATTATAAGAATTTAATTATTTTCAATACAATTTTCATTGATTTCCTCAAAAGAATTCCAGTCAGTATTTTCACTAAATTTCCATAAAATCTTTAAAACAATTAATTTATTTTCAAAAATTTTAATAAAACTCTAAGCCAAAATTCAATCATTTCAGATTCGAAATTATAAAAAGTTACAAGAATTATAAAAAGTAATATAAAAATTAATTAAAAATTTTTTATTTTAAAATAAATAAAATTATATTTTTCATAGAATTATTAAAAAATTGTATTTTTCATTATGGTCAGTTGGGGTAAATAGAAACAGATTTGCTATGATTCACCAATGACATAAGTTTTTTTCTTTTAAATCGGATTACTTCCAGTTTTCTTGTGTATTTACCCCTAAATTTTTAAACTTTGGTAAAATTTAGGGGTAAATCGAAACAGTACTTATTTTAGTTAAATAAAATTTTTTAAAAAATAAATACGGTCTTAAACCTTAGAAACAGTTGATTATTTCTTAAAAAATTTAAGAAAAAATCAATTTCAAATTTGGAATGTTAAAAGATACAAAGAATTACATAAAAAAATGGTATGTTGCTTATAAAATAATTCAAACTAATAAATAATATTGCATTATATAAGTTTAAAAATAAACAATGCCAAAATTTGAAACACATTACACAAATAAAGGTTTGTTCTCTCCCGTTCTCTCTCATTCTTTCTTATTATAATGTTGTAGTTTGATAGGAAAAATTTTTTCATTTATGTTATCAGAAATATTATTGAAATTTCTCCTTTTTCTATTTACACCAAATTTGCAATTTTTAGGGGTAAATAGAAACAGTCTCCTATTTTTAATTAAAGTTTACAAAATGATAAAATCAAAGTTGATTTTTGTTGTAGTATTAACAAGAGATAATTATAAATTTTAATATGAATTTTTAACTTTACTTTTTTCCAAATGCGAGTCAAAAAAGTGAAAGGGTGTCTGTTATGATTTTTAATTTTTTATACAGTAGAAAATATTTTTGTAGATACTGCTGCTAATTGACAAACGGAAAATGGAAAAATAATTAGAACCTGTTGGGGGTGATCTAAGGTTCAAGGTCTAAGGGCGTATTTATTTTTAAAATTTTTTATTTAACTAAATAACTATTATTTCGATTTACCCCTTGTTTCTATTTACCCCATCTGATCCTAATATGGATTAGAAATATTTTAGTTGAATTTTTTAAAAATAATTCCATTTTTAGGGAACTTTCTCAAAAAGTATTGAAAATACTTGAATTATAGAAGAATTTTAGTTAAAAATTTTATGAGAATAATTAAATAGGAATCTTGAAAATAAATTTTGAGAGTCTTTATTGACCATGAAAATCAATCCATGAACTGGGAATTTTTTTTGTGAAAAACAGTCACCCTGTAATTAAACAATATTTTTGTTTTACTCGTTGAGCAAATGTCTTTTATTAAAAGTTTAATAAATTTTTTCTCTTGCAGTTTGATAGCAGCTGCGGTGACTTTCGTTATGGGACAAAACGTCGGTCGAAATCGCTTATCTCACAAGCACAAATTCCACAGTAGTAAGTGTTTTAATTTTTATAACTCGACTTGCATTGATCAACAAGTTGTAGTTAGCATTTAGTAAAATTTGATAAAAAGAATTGGTTCTTTATATTCTATTTTGTTTCTATTCGAATCTATTTTACTTTTATTTGTTTCCTTTTATTTTGAAAGAATAAAAAAATTAACATTATTTTTGTTTTTTCTTTTTGCAGTCAAAGATTTAACGGTTCACAACAGAGCGGGCTGCGATGGTTCGAGTAAAGGCCTTTTTTTGGGAATTTTATGTATGGTCGCTGGCATTGTTGTAATTCTTATTTTTCTCGTTGTGAGGGAGGATGAAAATTTTCCGCCATCAACACTCTCGTGGCTGACTTGTGGCACTTTAATTGCAATTCTCAGTCTCAGCGGCTTAATGACGGCGAGTGGTTTAGTGCAAATACGTCAAATGTCCATTGTGTCAAGAGCGCCAGCCGCACTCGATACATTACTCTCGAATGTCTCTTTATTTGGCATTCAACTCTATTCGGTATTTACAATAATTGTCTGTATTTGCTGTTTGAATTGGGCGGACGGCGATGAATCGGAGGGACGACACATTATGCTATTGTCAGCATCGATTCTTCAATTATTACAGAGCTATGCTCAAAGTACCTTGATTGCGGAGGCATCAAAAAGATCGTGCATCACAAGATATCAAATGATGGCAAAACCAGCGAGACAAGTTATTACATTCTTATTATTCAGCAATGCTGTTCTTTGGGCATTTGACACTGTTATCATTCACAATTGGATTTCACAGGAATTGCAATTGAGATTCTTTGGTGTTCTCGCTTGGGGTATTATTTCAAGAATTGGATTGCCTCTATTGATTTTCTATCGATTTCACAGTTGTGTTTTGTTGTTGGAAATTTGGAATAAGTGTTACAGAACGCCGCGGGGTGAACATCCGCTCAACTGACGACAAGTAATGACTCCAAGGTCACTTGCAGGGTACTTATCAAAATTTAATATTATTTTTTTTTATATAAAACCTGTTAGGTGAGTCACTTCTTCTAAAAAATATTTTCTAATCATTTTTGTTTGAAAAAAGGGATTTCTAATTAAATTTATTATCTAAAAAAACGTTTTTCTAACAAATTATGATTTATAATATTTATTTTTCTAACATTATAAAAAATGATAATTTTGATAAAAATTAGAAAAGAGTAAGACTCCGTCAGAAAAATTACGATTTGCATGAGATCTTTGGATTCTGCTGTGATTTCGTGAAATTGTAGTATTGGATAATAGAAACTAGTGTACCAAAAATTTTTTTAAGTTACGCTATTTTGAAGTTTTTTGTTATAATTTTTTAAAATTTTAATATTTCCGAAAGTTATCGAAGAAATTTAATAAAATTTGGAAGGCCTATACTTAAAATCATGTTTCTTCTGACTATCACATCACAAAAAAAAAAAATTTTTTTCCAAAAAATGTCAAAAAATTTGTTTAAAACCTTCCCGGTAAGAAGTGAAGAATTGAAAAGAATTCAAAAGTGGTATTATTCTTAATAGGCGAATTTCCCTCGGAGCTCTATTCCACGGAAACCACAAAAATTTCAGAAAAGTCTATTATTCTAAATTGACTTCACAAAAATATGAAACGCGCATTCAAAAGAATGAGAAAGTACAGCAAATCAGTAAACATTTTTATTCCACTGAATCAACTCACTATATCATTCAAGATTCTACTAAAAAGTGAGGTTAGGTTTCAAAACTTAACTTAAGAGCGTTCGACAGTCTCTAAAATTTGTAGGTTATGTGCGACTTACAGTTATCGCCCAAGAAAAACGGCACTGCCTGTTTGAAATCACGTAAACGGAGTAAACAACCGTTTTCGAACTAGTGTTTCTCTGCACACAAGCATTTTTTACAAAATCTGACAACGTACATATTTGTCAAAAATGTTTTTAATTATCTGAATTCAAAAGATTTTGTTAATCCATGCAGAAACGCGGTTTCAGGATTGGAATTACAAAAGTAATGTAATGACAGGCGACAAGACGTGTGTTACAGCCATTTTGCCAGTAGAGGGCAGAAGCAAGCAGGGAGCATAAAGGCTCAGCTGTCAAAATGATTCGCATTACATTGCTATGGTAATTCCAATGCTGCAACCGTGTTTCTATATGGATAAACAAAATCTTTTCAATCCAGACAATTAAAAACATTTGTGTCAAATATACGTTGCCATATTTTGTAAAAAGTGCCTGTAAACAGAGGGAAATTTGTTAGAAAATGAATGTTTACCAATTTTATGTCATTTAAATCGATCAGTGCCGTATTTGTTGGGTGGTAACTGTTAGTCGCACATTATCGAGAAATTTAAGAGACCATCGAAACACCGTCAAACATTGAACACTTGAAAATTTCTTCCAATAAGAGTATTTTATATTTTAATTTTTGTGGTCTTAAATATCGCGTCCGCAAAAACCAACCTTCAATTTGGCAAAATATTCGTTTAAAAATTTTTAAATGGCGGCTTCAAAACGGCGATAGAAGACATTTTTTTAACCCTCCGTCACACACCTAGGGAGGAATTCCCTCTACGGTTTCAGTATTTTTTAAATAAGTTTTGTTTTCCTCATTGCAAAATAAAATCAGTTTCTATACCTTTCGACAATTTAGTCCTTAACACATATCTAAAAAAAACATTTAGTTTAAACATAATTAATATGTAATTATGAAGCTTCAAAACTAGAAAAAACTCGAAAAAGTAAGGTTATGTTAAATAAAAAAATCAATTTTTTAAATCATTTTTTGTTCCACTGTTGGTTAATGACAAAATTATATTATAAATATTATAAAAATAAATTATTTAATGCTTTTTTTGCTTTTATTGGTTAATGTTACATTATTTTTACATGTAAAGTGTAATTCTTTCGAAGATTTGTATTCGTTTAATTAATTTTTATTTTTGAGACCGAAAATTAATTTTATTAATACTATAATTTAGAATAATTTACTACATATTTGTAAGTTTGTGTTAAAATTAAATTTATTGTGATTCCTTTGTTTATGTTGTAATGTCGCTTATTTACAATGTGGTGAGGGATTCCCTCTAAACGTGTGTAAAGTCGTAATTTTCTCCAAGGTGTGTGACGGAGGTTTAAATAAACATCAAAGTCTAGTGTACGAATTAAAAAAAAATTGGATAATCTTGTCACTTTGTATTTAGAGGTTTTTGAGGTTGCTGATTACGAATCTGATATTAGTTTTATTATATATTTTTTTTAAATTTGACAAAATATTTTTGAAACCTGCTACTTAGGGGTTTTCGGCGTCGCTAATTACGAATCTGATATTAGTTTTCCAAAATTAAAAATGGCGGATCCAATATGGCGATTGAAAATTTAAAAAATCGTTAGATCTTGTTGAAATTTGTAACTTAAAATCTGATGTGAAATATTATAAATTTAAAATAGTAGAACTAATATTACAGTAAAAACTTGGTTTTTAGAAAAATCTATATTTGATAGGATTGTCTTCATAGTAGAAGTTTCCAAATTTTGTATATTATTTTTGTGGCAAGAACATATAAAAAAGTATCACCTTCTTACTCCACAAAAAATGTTAATGTTTTTAAACGACTTAATTCAATAGACATATTGGATCTGACATTTTGTATTTTGAAAAACTAATATCAGATTCGTAATCAGCAACCGCAAAAACCTATAAGTAACAAGTTTAAACAAGATCTAACGATTTTTTGAATTTTCGATCGCCATATTGGATCCGCCATTTTGAATTTTGGAAAACTAATATCAGATTCGAAATCAGCGACGCCGAAAACCCCTGAGTAGGAGGTTTTAAACATATTTTGTCAAATTTAAAAAAACTATTAAAAAAATGTCTTCTATCGCCATTTTGAAGCCGCCATTTAAAAATTTTTAAACGTACATTTCGCCATATTAAAGGTTCGTTTTTGCAGACGCGATATTTGTAGTTTTTACGCATGCATTCTTTAATGCATTATTTCTATAATTTCTTTTATTTATTTCTAACAAAATTTGAAAATTAGTTAACAAAATGTTAAATTTTATTAAAAAAAGATTTTAAAACTGGAATAATTTTTTTATTTTTTAAACATAATCTTTAATAAAAATTTTAATTTTTTTAGAGATAGATGATAAATGTTTTGGCTCAATTAACTTTTTTCCTGTAATTTCTTTTTAAATTTAATACTGAAAATAAATAAGAATAAAAATTGTATATCTTTAATTAAATATCAATTGTATTCTTTTAATAGTTGACAAAGTTTAATGGTTAATTTATAATGAATGAGAATATAAATTGTATTCAAGATTTAGATAATTTAATTTAGAAATTACAAAAAAATTTGATTCTTAGACAAATGTAATGAAGCACTTGCGTGCAATAACAGGAAGTGCGCTCGGGCTGTTTTTACCAACCGCAATATCTACTTCGAGTTGAATGGAAGTGGAAAGAATCTAGACTCTTTATTGGCCAGATCTAGCCTCCACCTCGCAATTTGAAGTAGATATTGCGATTGGGAAAGACTGCCCGAGCGCATTTGCTGTTACTGCACTCGTAGGATCAATTAAAGTTTTTTTTTAAATTGTATTTCCGGAAATAATTTCAAAAAATTGAAACAAAAATTGAAAACATTATCAAATTACATTGAAATAAATTTTAAATATTTTATTTTAATACATTTTATTTGTTTTCTTTAAATAATTATTTTGAAATATAATCGTATCTTTGAAGAATTCTATTTGAAAATTTAGAAAATAATTGAATTAAAAAAAAAATACAATTAAAATTATTACCAGAAATTAGAGAAACGATTTTTTCAACTCTTTTTTTATTTTTAATTGACTTTTTTCCGCTTTAAAGAATATATAATTTTTTGCAGAAAATTAAAACATCATCGCTGTAAAATAAAGAATTTCCATTATCATCATCATCGTCATCAGAAAAAGCAACTAGGTGAATTGAAGGTTCCACTTTTTAAGAATCTGGTGACCTTGGAATCAAATTCGTATCATCCACATCCGTACATGGACAGTGTTAGTTGGCTCTATTTGGATCCCAATCCTTTGATAAAAATCGAAGCACCATTAACTGAAAAGCATGATATTGATTATGCAATGCCACCACCGCGAAGAAAGACGAATTGCTCTAATTATAAATGTTATAATCATCGTCATCATTATCATCATCAACGTAGACATCAACATTGTCGTCATCGTCGTGTTGTCAGTGATCCTGGCGCGAAAAATTGGAATACTAATAATCCCCTGGAACTAAAGAGTCACAGAAGAGTTTCAAGTTATCATCATGAAGATAATATTTGTCTACAGGAAGCATTTAACGATCGCAATCGTGATGATTCGATTACTTCAACATTCAGAAAAGTGCCATGGCATCCCAATCTGCACATGCTCAAAATTCGACCAACTTGAGAATTTATTTTTTTTTTATTTTTTTAGAAAAAAAATTTCGTAAATATTCGAAGTTTATGGAGAAAAACTTTTTGTATATTTTGATAAATCACAATTATCTCCAATTGAAAATTTTGGGGGACCAAAATTTTTAAAAGATGTAACTTTTTTCAATTTCTAAATTATTAATTTGAGGGTAAAAAATTTTGTAATGAAAACAATTTGTATGGAAGCATTTTTTTATACACGGAAAAACTTTTTTCAAGAGTCGTTACGAAATTTTTTCAAGAATTCAGGATATGGAAAAAATTTAGAACTTTCTTTAAAAAAATCCAATATATTCATTAAAAAAATTTTAGGCACTTTTCTAATGGCTTGGAAATAATTTTTCTTGATGCGACTGAATATTTCAGTCACACACAAGCAAATATTTTTCCTTAATTTCACATTTTTCTATTCATAAACCAGTTCAGGAATTCTTCAAGAAAATTCAATAAGTTGTCCAGAAATTTACTATAGTTCTCCCTGAACAGCTAAAAATAATATTTCAACCTACGGTTATGAAGCATTTCTTGTTTTTTTCTGTATCCTGAGTTCTTGAATATGTTTCGTAATAACTCTTGAAAAAAGTTTTTCCATGTACAGAAATTTTGGAAATTTGTAAATATTGTAGAATATAAAAATATTAGTGAAAAAATACGTATAGCTTGGAATTAAATAATAGAAATATTTCTATTAATTTGAAGTCATATTAATAATTATTAATTAACTAATATAAATAAAAAGTTAAAATTTGTATTCAAAAATATCTTCGAATAAATTTTAACATTTTTAGTTTGTGATAAAAAATTCAAATTGTTTGGAAAAAGATACAAATTTTTTTTGGGGGAAAATTAGTTTTGGAATTGAAAAAAATATCTTTCTTTTTCTCGATCTTGATGAGAAATTGTGAATTCTATACGTGCAATATATAGCTTAATTATACATTTAAAAATGTATGTACAGAATTATTAGATAGCTTTTAATATTATCTATAGATTAGAATGATGTATACTTTAATTTTCTAATTAATCGTGAGGAGGAATTTCATAGCGTAAAATTTAAATACGAAGTTTTCGTTTTCCCAATTCGTAACTTAAAGCCATTAACAAAAAAGTTATTGTATTTAAATAACAGTCGCATTTTCACAGTAATTATATTTTTTTTGTTAATTTTCTTCATTTTTCTTTTAATTACTTTACTAAACTTATTATTTTAGTCTCTCTTTTCTTTTCTGTTCTTTTTTTCATTCTAAACAAGAAATCTATTTTTAAAACATTTTTTTAATCTCTTCTTTTAAATAGTTGTACAGTATATTTAGATATTTTATTGTAATTGCGATTATGGGTCCGATAATAAAAAGAAATATGACGATTCTTATGAAAATTATTTATTATGAAATTGATTTCTTTTTTTTCTTTGCTATTTAAAAAAAATCTCTTCTGTGACCTCAATTAAGGAAAATAAGACAAAAGTAAACTTTCTTATTTAAAAAAAAATCTTTAAATTTCCTCATTTGCACAGAATCCATGAGGAAACAGCGGAATTTTTTTAATCAGCTCCGTTATAAATATGAGGAATGAAAAATTGAATCCTGTAGTCTTTTAAGTATTTCAGTGACGAGAAGAATTTTTTTTTCATCATGGATAGTATCTTATCGGTAATTTATAAATCTTATTAATCACACAGTGCAACAGAATTTAATTTTTTTATTATTATTTCTGGAATCGCATAGGGTGATTCTTTCAGATTATTTGAAGTAGTACACGAATCCGTAATCAGGATTGTTCCATCACCTTATATTTTCGAGAAATTTGACCTAGAAAATTGAAAAATGACGTTTTTGGGGTAGTTTTTGGTTTTTTATCCTGATAAAATTTTTTTTTTGGGTTTTCATGACATGCGTACGAAAGCTCATATCATTCTTAGCAATCTTCAATTTTAACCTTTTGAAAATATATGTTTTTCCATGAGTTATCTGTGTTTGAATTTCACGTCGCAACGTGAAATAAGATAACAGTGAGAGAAAGTATTTTAATTCTCAAGCAGAATAATAAATGATTCTGTAAATAAACTATTAGATTTTTAAGCAAATTAAAAATAAATTGACACTTCTTTTTTGATTATCATTTGCAATTGTTTAACAATAGTTTTTTTAACAAATTGTCGCAGTTTATTTCTAAGACTTTTATAAACAAATTATGTGCAAGATGGTAATTTCAGTCCAGTGAATATATTTTTACAACTGCAGTCTGTGATTTTCGCTGATTTTTATCACACTACTGAAACCACTTACTTTGTTTATAAAAATGTCATCGAAAAATAGATATTTTTAAAAGGTCGAAATTGTAAGATATTAGGTAAAATATCAGCTTTTATACGTAAAGCTGTTATTAAAGATATTAAAGCTTTAGGAAAAATTTTTATACTTTAGTAAAAATTCAAAAAGTACTTCATAAACGTAATTCTTTTAAGTTTCAATGTCAAATTTCTCAAAAAACTAGGGTGATGGAACAATTCTGTTTACGGTTTCGCGTTCAGTATCAAAAACTCTATAATAATTACCCAATTCTATCTCAGAAATAAAAATGCTGTTGCACTGTGTTATTATTGTACAAATTTGCGTTTTTTAAATAATTATGATTTGAATTTAAATAATTGTATTATTACACTGAGAAAAAAATGCTATTGAATCAATGAAATATTTGTTTGTCGCAATAAACGGCATATTCAATATCGTTCGAATACAAATACTGTTGGTTCAATAACATGTGCTATTGATTACTGCACTATAGATTTAAATAAATCTTATAAAATATTATTACATAAATTATAGTATTAACGAAAAATGCTATAATATCAAGAAATGCATTTCATACCTATAATTAAATCTGTTATAAATTTAATAGCATGTACTTTCAAATCAATAGAATATGCTATCAATTTCATAGCATGATGCTATAGTTTGAATAACACATAATTTTAAAAAGAATACATCACACTTTAGATTTTAATGAATTAAAATTCAATTTTATAGCATCTGCTTTTGAACGTACTTGAATACATAGTTTGTAATAACAAAAGCACGTGCTATTGATTCAAAAGCATATTGCATCGTCTAAAATGTACATCTATACAAATTGTAAATACTATTTATTAATTTAACAAAGTTTTATTTGAAATAATTGCAACACTTATTTCAAACAAATTAATATTTTTTTAATAAAATTGTATCAACCCCTCATCTCAACCATTTTGCATGTTTTATTAGACAACATTATGCTTCTAGTTCTAAATTATGAATTATTATATTTTTACAAATATTTTCTTAATTCAATACAGAAATTATTGCTTCAAACAAATTAAATTCAATAGCATCGGTGCTATTGAACCAACAGTATTTTTTTCTCAGTGTATAATCGAATTATTCTATTAATTTTTAAATAATAAATACTTTTATTTCATTCATTTTAGAAAAATCCAAAATTCAAAATTGAAAATGGAGTTCTGAAAGGCGAGGAAATAGTGGTTGACATTGGTGAAGCTGACGTTGGAAGGGAAATATTTCAAACTCTGATGAATAATCCAAATTTCGTTGGTCAGGTAGTGTTTTGTTTTATTGATTAATTAAAATAAGAATAAACTTAAAACAATGAAACTATATTATTTTCAACAAACTTATAGAAATTCTTCAAAATATTTAATTTTTTATGAATAATAATAATATTAAACTTTTAATAGTAAATTTTTAATTTGAATTATTGAGAATAAATTATTATGACGAAGAATTATTATATGTGGACGTCCACATGAAAAGGGCCCATTTTGGCACTATTGGACTTATCTATATGGGCGAATTCCTTGCAAAATTACGGAATTTTGAGTGGTCATACAACTTTTTTGGTCAAAAATTCGATGAGTTACAGAATTTGAAAGTTTATAGTGACAAATACCTCATTTCGAGAAAAAGGGAATTAAAGATTGTGATATCTCTGGTTCTTCTGGGAAGTTATCCAGATAATAATTGTTTTCAGTTCAGGGTACTTTAAAGATGACAAATCAAGAGGTTTTAATTTTTTTTACCCTCCATTTAAAAAATACGGAATATTTTTGCAAAGGACCGACAAAATGGGCCCTTTTCTTTTTCTAAAGAACCAATAAAGTTAAACATTTAAATTAACGATAAATTAATGAAAACCTCATGATTTGACTTGTCAAAACATGTTGATTGATAATAAAAAATTTTTAAAAATTAAGATTTTTCTCAAAAAAGTATTAAATTGCAAATAACTCGAAAACTAGAACCGACAAAATGGGCTCTTTTCATGTAGACGTCCACATATAAACTTATTAAATTTGCATAGAATAATTTTTTAATATTCTTTAAGGGGACATTCCAGTTTAAAACAGGGAAAAATTCGTCTTTTTGGAATTTAATTTTTAAAAAAATTACCACATTTATTTATAATTTTTTTTACATATTATAAACAATTTTTTTAAGAACATAAAAAAAAAATTTTTCACTTTTAGCCCAAGATGCCGGCTATACATGACATTTTCAAAAATGTCTATTTCCCCTGGTGAAAACGATTCCAAGAGTTCTAAAACAGATAAAACCAAAAACGAAGTGACATTCCCTTCGTTAGATATTTCTCCAGGGGTGGAACCTCAAAAAAGTAAAATTTTCCTCCCCTTCTTTTTTTAGGGCACTTTTTTCCCAAAACATGAAAAAAACACATGTTTTTATTCAGAATTTCTCTTACAGAAAAAAAAGGAGCCACAAATTTTCCAGTTTTTGAGGTTCCACCCCTAGCCATGATGATAATGAATTAAACGCAGTTTGGTTTTTCAAAATTGGTTCAGTAGAACTCGAGCTATCACTTTCACCAGTTCAAAAAAGTACATTTTGAGAAAAACGCATTCAAAGTTTTTATTCATAAGTTTCGAAATTAAAAAAAAAATCATCGGATTTGCTTGAAAATTGTTACTCGGGGGTTTTTGAGGTCGCTGATTACGAATATGGAATCAGATTTATAAAATTAAAAATGGCGGATCCAATATGGCGGACATTTTATTTTTCAAAATCATTGAATTTTCTTAAAAATCGTTACGGGGGGGTTTTTGGGGTCGCTGATAACGAATATGACATAATTTTTCCAAAATTAAAAATGTCGGATGCAATATGGTGCATGAAAAAAAAATTAAAATATATAAATTCTCTTTTTTGCCATATTGGATCCGCCATTTTGAATTTTGAATATTTGATATCTAATTTGTGATCAGCAAAACCAAATACATTTTAGTTTGTCTTTTTTAAAAAATGCAAATAAGAAAACATTTAAATCATTCGATTTCTTATCTGCATACAAAAACATCTTTGACATGGCGAAGAATAAAAGTGTATAACTTTTGTTTTACTTCTAATTTTGCAATAATATTTTAGGAGAGTATTCTTGACACTATAAGAAATCCGAAAATAAAATTTTAAAAAAATCAATTTTTTTAACATTTTGAACTGGAATGTCCCCTTAAAGAATAAAGAATAAGTTTCTAAAATTGAAAAGTTTCATTACAAACATTTTATTCCAGAAAAAAATACTAAAAGTATGTATAGAAAATTTTTCAGAAAAACTACAAAAATTAGATTTTTTAAAAAATTGTAGTTCTTGTAATTTTTATTACTTTTAAGTAATATTTTACTTTTGTACTCTTGAATAGTGGTACTATAAAATTAAAATATATTCTATATACTATAGTTTGTAAGAAAAGCATTTTTTGCAAGTTGATGCAGGCAATTTTTTAAATTTTGAACAAAATTTTTTGAAAAATTCAATTATATTATAAAAATTTTTATAAATTCTTTAAAACAATTCAATTATTTTGATAAACAATCAAATTTTTCTCATAAATTCAATTATTATTTTCTAAAAATTTTAATAATCAAATAATTTTGAATTGCTATTTATAACAGACTTGATTATTTTAAAAAGTTGGAAGAGATTTTTATTTAATTCAATTATATTAAAAATTTTCAATTACTAAAACTACATTATTTTTAACTAATCTTAATGTAATTTTTTTAATTATTTACAAAAACACTAATAAAATTGTTTTAAAAAATTAAATTTTCTATCAATAATTTCAATAAAATTTTAATAGTAAAATTATTAATTGCAATTATTAACAAAATCGATTATATTCAATAAATTAAACAAATTTTTAAAACGAATTCAATTATTGTCAAAACCTTTAATATTATCTTTTCTTCTTAGTTTTTTTAAAAACTTTTTTCCTTTTGTTTCTTATAATTATTTCGTGTTCGTGTTATTAATTGGAAAATCATTTATTTTCTCAGTTAGATGCAGTCACAGGTGAAGAGTGCACTTTCAAAAGAATGGCAGACGAAAGTGTTAGATGCTCGTTATGGTTGAGAAAAGAAGGAATGAAACTCGGAGATGCTGTTGTTGTTTTTACTCATAATCACTTGGCAACTTATATTCCCTGCCTTGCAACATTATTCAACAGAGGAATCATTTGTCCTTCATTTTCTGGACACTCTGTTGGTAAATATTCAAGAAATACAAATATGTAATAAAATTACTAATTAGAAATAATAATAAAAAATTAAACAAATTAAAATAATAACAAAATCCTAATTTGTATTTAAATGGAAAATTACTTTTTTTAAATTTTTCCTTTTATCTTCATTTTTAAAAAATGTAAAGTAAAAAAAAATAATTTTCGAATTCTATTACAGAAAATTTAGAATACATTACCGAGTTGATAAAACCAAAATTTATCTTCGCCGATGAGAGAGAAGCAGTATTAATTGGTAAAATTTTGATGAAAAAAGAAAATAATGATATAAAAATTATAACATTTGAAAAAATTGAGGGATTTACTTCAATTTTTGATGTACTCGATGGACATAATTCAGAGGAGATTGACAATTTTTCTTGCACAAAACCAAATAGTCCAGAGGATAATTGTATATTAATTTTCACATCTGGCGCGTCTGGTGAACCAAAACCAACACTTCATTTATATGGTTCAGTGATGCATACAATTTTAATGTGTCGGTTAATTAAAAATCGTGAATGTAACGTGGCATTAAATAGTTCACCACTCGCTTGGGTAACGGGAATTGTTAATACAATTCTCGATATTGTCATGTTCACACAGAAGGTAATTATTCACGAAAAAGGACATGAGCCAGAGGAAATTCTTCGTTTCATCGAAAAATACAAGGTATTCACATTTTATTTTATTAAGTAACTATTTGAAACATCAATACTAAATCTATAAAAAATTAAACAATATTCACCAAAAAAATTAATTAAAAATTTTATCGAAAATCAAAAATATGATTTTGGTTAAAAAATTCTGATTGATTATTTATATTTCATTTATAATAGTGATAATTAGTTGTATTTATATTAAAAAGGAGCTACAGAAAGTGTCAAATAACCTAATTTTGACGATTTTATCAATTAATTACGAGAAGGTGGAATTATTGAGTTAAATAAAAACTCACCGAATATAGAGTATTTTTGATGAACTTTCAGAATTTCTTATCACTTTTTTAATTTTTCCTTTAAATATACAAGAAATATTGAGTTGAAAGTACGCGATTTCTGAATTGTTGCGTACTTTACAACTTAATAACTCTGTTAAAGCAAAATAAAAAAATTTGGCACTTTCCCAACTTCTAAATAACATCGAAATCTATACACTCAAAAATTTTCGGTTTTGGTCCCGAGACTATACTTTAAAAAATATAAAGGTTTAAAAACTGCACACTTTTTCCGGTTAAAACTATTTATTTTCTTAAAATTAAAGTTGGATGTTAATTTAAACACTATGATCGGAACGTGATTAACAACAAGAAACCAACTTCAAACTTAAGAAAATAAATAGTTTTAACCTGAAAAAGTGTGCAATTTTTAAACCTTTATATTTTTTAAAGTAGTCTCGGGACCAAAACAAAAATTTTTGAGTGTATAGATTTCGTTGTTATTTAGAAGTTGTGAAAGTGCCAAATTTTTTTATTTTGCTTTAACAGAGTTATTTAGTTGTAAAGTACGCAGCAATTCAGAAATCGCGTTCTTTCAACTGAATATTTCTTGTATATTTAAAGGAAAAATTAAAAAAGTGATAAGAAATTCTGAAAGTTCATCAAAAATAGTCTATAATCGGTGAGTTTTTATTTAATTCAATAATTCCACCTTCTCGTAATTGATTGATAAAAACGTCAAAATTAGGTTATTTGGCAGATCAACTTTAAAAACCTATTTTATCTATTACTTTTATATTTTTACTAGTTTTATTATTAAAGAATAATTATTCAATTAATTTTAAACATGAATCAATAAATCTTTTTGCACTTTTAAGAATTTATCAATACTTTTTTAAATATTTTCTAATTGCTAAAAAAGTGTCATTTTTCGCACCTTCTCCACTTTACACTCATATTTAAAGAAAAGTAAGAAATATGTTAATATAATTATTTTCATTTCGTTATTCAGAGATCATACAGATTCAATTCTAAAAGTATCCATTTTTTTTAAATTAGGCCGCAACGACTTTATTCGAAATATAATGGTTTGACCCCGGTGCGAATTTTAAAAGTAACCAATTAGATATTGTCAACAACATTCTGATTCGCCAATTTTGAAATTCGCGCCTATATTTTCATGTCGAATGATCTTTATGTAGAATGAAATCTATGACAAATTAATTTTATGTCAAATGAGAATTATGAAAATTTATTTCAAGTAAATTTTATGTCAAATGAGAATCATGTTAAATGGCATTTATGCCAAATGAAATTTATAGCAAATGAATTTTATAACAAAAAAAATTTATGTTAAATGAATTTTATGTCAAAAGAAATTTATGTTAAATGATTTTTATGTCAAAAGAAATTTATGTTACATAATTTTTATGTCAAATGGGAATTAAGTTTTCTGAGTTTTATGTAACATAATAACCCCCACAGCACCGAAACTTTCCTAAAAATTTATTAAATATTTACTTGCAATATTCGGAATATCTAATTGCAATGTTTAGTAAAAATTGTGTAAAGATTTATATGTCCCGATTAAATAAGTGTTTAGTGTGAACATTTCCTGAAGATTTTCGCCTAATTATAATTATAATTATAATTAGGCGAAGATTTCATTGAAATGTTCAGGAAAGTTTCGCGCTAAACACTTATTTAATCGGGACATATGAATCTTTACACAATTTTGACTAAACTTTTCAGTTAAATATGCCGAATATTGCAAGTAAATATTTAATAAATATTTAGGAAAATGTCGATGCTGTGGGCGATTTATGTTAAATGAATTCTATGCCAAATTATATTTATGTTAAATGGTTTTTGTGTTCAATGAATTTTATGACAAATAATATAGTTTTATATCAAATAACTTTGAAATTCTGTAACTCAGCGAATTTTTAATCAAAAAAGTTGTAAGACCACTCAAAATTTTCCAAATTTTACAAGAAATACGCCCATATAGATAAGTCCAATAGTAGTAAAATGGGCCCTTTTTCATGTGGACGTCGACACATACATATAAACATACATACATACATACATAATTTTTTTAATTGGCATTTTTGGAATTCTTACTACTCGAATAGAAAAAATAAACATGAATTTTTAAATTCTATGCAATGTGCTTTTTTGCTTGAAATAAGATATAGCTTATGTGTTTATAATAAGTATACACTATCAATTAAAGGAGTTCTTTAGGATTAAAAATCATATAAATTTGTTCTGATTGAAATTTAATTTTTTAATTTTTTATAACAATTTTGTAAAAAGTTTAATTGTAATTTTGCTAAATCACTTTGTATGTTTCAGGTGTCAAATTTGATTCTGGCATTCGATATGATTTACAAATGTCACATGGTGAAAAATTGGAGAGATTATGATTTAACATCCATTAAACGAATGTCAATCGGTGGAGCAAAATTGAATCCAAATGTATTTGAATTTTTTCAAGAAATTTTTCCAAATGGCAAACTTCAAATTGCATATGGTTTGTAAATATATATATATATTATTTCTTTAAATTAATATTAAAGTTAAATTATTATTATTTATGTATAATTAAAGTTAAAAATATTAATGATTGGAAACATAATTTCAGGTTCAACGGAATTATTATTGATAGGTTTTAAAACTGTGATAAATAGGGAAAATTTTGATTCCTGTGGTTTTGTTATTCCCGGTGTTCAAGTAAAAGTAATTAATCCTCAAAATGGAGAAACTTTACAACCAAATGAAATTGGAGAACTTTGTTTTAAAACACCATTTATGTTTAGAGAATATTATAAAAATCCAGAGGCGACAAGATTGTCAATTGATGAGAACGGTGAATTTTATTATTATTTAAATAATTAATCTATAATATAAATTACAAAAATAAATAGAATTTGAATTTAGGCAATAAGAAATAAGATAAATATTTTAATTGAAATTGATTGAGAATAAATAAATAATAAACAATTATTTATAGGGCCAGAATTTTAATAACAATATTTTATTAATTTTGTATTTTAATTTAATAGGATGGTTTCATTCGAAAGATTGTGGCTATTACGATGCGAAAGGATACGGCTATATTGCAAGTAGAAAATCAAATTTATCTGTCGATGATGAGAAAAATCAAATTCACTGGGAAATTGAACGAATTTTATTGTTGAATACAAGTGTCGTTGAAGTTGCCACAATTTCTAATACGAAAGATTCGAAAATTGGAATTTTCGCATTTGTCACCGTCATTCCACATGCAAAGGTGATTATTAATTAATTAATTAATAATATAAAATAAATAAATAGTAAATTAGTAATATTATTAATTTGCAATTATATTGATATTTATTTATTTAATATTTATTTTAATAATAAAATTAAAAATATTTAAAAGAAGAAAAATAATAAAAACATTATTTATTTGATTTATTTGTAGGTATTATTTTTTTTAGAATAGAAATTTTTTTTAATATGAAAAAATGATATAAAAATATTTTTCTTAATAATAAATAATTAAGTATAATTGTACTTTTTAGGTAACGGAAAAGGAATTGTTGGATATTTTAAAATTTCTCAGCTTAAAGGATTATCAGGTAACTGTAAAAATTTTAGAAAACATGCCACTTACTTACAGCGGAAAAATAAAAATCAACGTTTTGAAAACAATGACTGAAAGCATGTAAAATACTAAAAAAATTCACGGCAAAAAAAAACAGAAAAATAATATTAAAAATTAAAAAAAAATTAAAATAGTGGATAATAATAATAATTTTTTTATAAAATAAAAACAATATAAATAAAAGGAAAACGAAATAAAACTTTTTTCTAACTTCCTTTTGAAAAGTAAATAATTTTTTTTAATTTAATACCTAATAGGGTCATTTGGGGTAAATGTAAACAGTAGATGTTTCAGCTAAATTTAGACATTTAAAAATTAGTACAACGTCAATATTTTTAACTCAGCTCACCTACAAGATGTTCTGAGTATTGCCAATATTTTATTTTGACAATTGGCAATGCCATAGTGTAAGTTATCTTTTAATGCAAAAAAGATTAAAAATCAAAATTTTACTGTTTCAGTATTTTGTCTCGCATTTGCATAAAAATAAATTCAAAAATTAAACTAAAATTTGTAATTCTTCCTTATTAATGCCTTAACAAAAATTGACTTTGATTTTCGTCAATTTAGTTAATAAATAATTAAGTGTTTACATTTACCTCGAGAATTCGAAAACTCGGGATAAATGTAAATAGAACGTCAACTACATTAAAAAAAATTAATAAATTATTGGATCTGCCATTTTGAAATTAAAAAATTCGATTTTAGATTCTTATTCAGCAACCTTCAAAACTTTTTTTTACCAAGTTGAATGAAAATCTATTAAAATTTGTTCAAGTTATTCAAGTTTTACATTACTAATTTTGTAATGGTTGATTGTTTATTTTAAGATACATTACCCAGTCAACTGGTAGATTTTTCTATACATCTACGAAGAACTTTTTTCAGTTTTTCCATCCCTTAAAACAGTAGTATACTTGAAATAACTTGTTTCATAAACTTCGCTTAACTACAGTGGTGTTTACATTTACCCCGAATTTTAGAAAAATTTCAAATTCTCGGGGTAAATGTAAACAGTCAGTTTAAGGCGATTCAGGTTGTTAAGATTTGAATTTCGCGCTTAAGCGAGGAGTGGTGGCGGTGCGTCGGTTCTGGAAGTTTGGAGAGAGAGGGGAGAAACTATCGTGAATTCATTAGCATTCTTGGTGGCTTGTGAACAAGTTGGTTGGGACCCTTTTTCTGTGGTTTGGACATTGGACTTAAAGAAAATTAATTTTGTTTTTTATTAGATGTATCTAACACAGATACATCAATATTTTTTTTTACTCCATAAAACTTTTCTAGGGAAGTAAAGTAACAAGTTCATGCAAAAAAAATCCGTCCATTTTACGTTTTAACAAAAAAAACTAATGTTTTTAGTGAAACATAGATATTCCGTTTACATTTACCCCAAATGACCCTATTATACATTTTCAGATTATAATAATTTTCAATAATTCAATAATTGGATTTAATTTCGTAATATATTTTACTTATAAAATAATTGTTAAGTTATAAACTGTATTTTAAATATATTTAAAAAATTTTTTTATATAATAATTTGTAAATTTTTAAAATGACTATTAAATTATATAATGTATAAATATGAATTTATCCCTTGATCGAAATAGTTATATGTATAGGATTCAAAGTATTCTTATATTTTCAGTTATTTCATTTTTAGATTTTATATTTAGTTTGAAATTGAACATTCCAATAAAAGTAAATATTTTTACAAATAAAAATAATAATAATATAGGTCAATAGAAGATCTTCTTACATTATAGTTAGTATAGGACTCGGTACTAGACTTGTTTTCGACTCCATTCAGAAGCGCCTATGAATATGTTCAGTCTACTTTGTTGCGCATATAAGTGTGCATAAAAATGAAAACTTGTTCAGCCTACTTACGTGCCTTAAACCTTTTACCACTCATTTCCCTGTTTTTCATTCTGGAGTCATAAAGGTAGACAAGTTTGAAAATGAAATCTAAACTATACTACTGCTGAACGTCGCAGCCCAGAAAGTGCAAAATAAAAAATTTAAGTTATCTAAAAATTCTGACTAGAATCAGAGCTGGGTCTGGCTAGACAAACCAGAACAGACAAAATAGCTACGGTCTGGCTTGTATAGCCAAACAGCACCAGAACTGACTTGACTCTTAACGTTCCAGAAGATTTTTTTATACGCGGGTACTTGACAATTCAAACAGATTGCTTTCGACTATTTGAACATTCAACGAAATGACGATTCGATGTTTTTAGTATTCGGCGAACTGGCAATTCGATTAGTTGGTGTTCGACGACTTAGCGTTTAGAGGAATTGCATGCGTCTTCAGAAAACCATGAGAGTGGTAAAACATCTCTATCTCTTCTACACTCATGATTTTCTGCTTTCGGTCGACGTATTCTGCTCACATGGGATCGCACCCTTAGAGTTTTCCAAGAGTGTTTACACCCACTAAAATTCACAAATGATCTTGACGAACCATTGTGTATTAATCCAATCATCAAGGGGACATTTCAGTTCAAAACAGGCAAAAAGAAGGCTTTTTTAGAATTTATTATTAAAATAACTATGACATCTATTTAAAAAATTTCTTTTACATGTAATAAATAATTTATTTAAGAATTTGTAAAAAAAATCATTTTTATTTCAAAATGACGGTGATATAAGCAAGTTTTGAAAATGCCCATTTTCGGTGGTAAGATCAATTCCAAACTTTCTAAAACAGATAAAACAAAAAACGAAGTGACATTCTCTTCGTTAGATATTTCTTTAGGTGTAGAACCTCAGAAAAGTGAAATTTTCTTCCCCCCCCTTTTTTTAGAGTACTTTTTCGACAAAATATTCCAAAAAGGTGTTTTTATTCAGAATTTCTCTTATAAAAAAGGGGAGTTGGAAATTTTCCAGTTTTTGAGATTATACTTATAGGCATGATGACGATGAATCAAAAGCAGTTTGATTTTTTTAAAATCGCTTCAGAAGAACTCGAGATATCAGTCTTACCAGATAAAAAAAAGACATTTTGAGAAAAACGCATTTAAAATTGTTTACAAGTTTCGACATTTTTTTTAAATCATCAGATTTGCTTGAAAATCGTTACTCGGGAGTTTTTGAGGTCGCTTATTACGAATATAGAATTAGATTTTTAAAATTCAAAATAGCGGATCCAATATGCGGGACATTTTTATTCAAAATCATTGGATTTGCTTGAACATCGTTACCGGGGGGTTTTTGGGGTCGCTGATTACGAATATGACATAATTTTTTTAAAATTAAAAATGGCGGATGCAATATACTGGACGAAAAAAAATTAAAATAAAAAAATTTTCTTTTCCGCCGTATTGGATCCGCCATAAGAAATCCGAAAACAAAAACAAAAAAATCGATTGTTTGACATTTTAACTGGAATGTCCCCTTAACCCAGCTTGTACAAGAATGGTTAATTAATAAAAAAAACTTATTGGTTTTTTTCATTTTTAGGGTGTCCTACACTGAGAGAAAAGGTTAGATAGGGAAACCCGTATGTATTGATTGTACTAACCAATTCTGTTGGTGTCTGAGGCACCGTCCAATTTCTTGGTTGGAACACCAATTTTAAATAGTTGACTTGTAAATATCTGTAGTATCCAACTGAGTAAGTATAAGACCTACCAACTTGGATGCCTTAAGCACCTGTATTAGAAGATACAACTAGTACATTGGTTACAGAGTCTAATGAAATTTACCGTGTAACTAATAAATTAGTTAATTCAACATTATTTGATGGATAAGGTACCTTATCTATTTGGTAACCAGAATCATCTAATTTGATAAAATTACATATTGCTAAATTAGGCCTCTGGATAAATATTAATATATGAAAATAATTTTTAATTAAAAATTTAATTAATTA
The DNA here is from genome assembly GCA_032872475.1 of Leptopilina myrica (nomen nudum). Lineage (NCBI taxonomy): Eukaryota > Metazoa > Arthropoda > Insecta > Hymenoptera > Figitidae > Leptopilina > Leptopilina myrica (nomen nudum). The sequence goes on along the minus strand of CM065462.1, from coordinate 10,311,440 downwards.
TTATTTATCAATAAGAAATTTTACATATAAATTATAAGTTGAAATTTTATTTCGTACCTCGAAGTCTTTACAATTTCCATTAAAAATAATTAATTAAATAAAATAATTTATATACCGGAAACTTCCGGTAACAAAATGCATATTTTATAGTACAAAAAAAAGTTTTTTTTTACAATTTATAGATTTTTAAATAAATTTTTCAGAAAATTTTCTTTAAGTTTGATAAATAAATTATCTGGAACATTTCTGTGAAAAATTGTTGAAAGATTATACTCCTCAAACTCGACATCGAGCGGATATTTTGCTATTTCCCTCAAGTTTGCTTCAAACTTCCGAACTTTGTATTGAAGCCTTACTGCAAACTTCCTAAAAAATGTTGTTCTATGTGGATATTCCAGTAAAAAAAAGTATTCAGAATAGAAAAAAAGTATTGGTGGTGACGTTCGATGAATGCGTTTTCGCGACAAAACCGTATTGGTGGGTTACGGTGAATACATTTTGCTCACCGTGAATACTTTTTGTTTTAAACTCTCGATATAAAGATTCCTAAGCAAAGTTGAGAATATATATGAAGAGCGTGAGTAACGTGATGTATAAAAATGGCTATTGCGAGAAGGAAATAAGAAATTTTGAGTAAAAACGAAAAATTAAATGTGAAAGAAAAAATGTCAAATGTTAATCGATTACCATATGCTTTACTATGCCTACAATGCATGACAGATTAAAGGGAGCATACCGTCAGAAAGTTACTAGGAAAGGCGGAAAATTTTGAAATTGAAAAGAAATCCAAGTGAATTCTTTTCAAAAAAACCACAATTAACTCCTCCATGGGCTTCAAGAAAATATGGAGTATTATCAAAGGCTTCCAATCATCTAATACAGCCAAATCCACCAATATTTTAATCACCCTAATCTTCCCAAAATCATAACCTTATAACAGGAACTATTAAACCCTAACATTTCTTTAACTAAAATTTTTTTTGATAATAATCCTATCGAACAAGATCCTCTAAACGGACCCTTCTCAACTGATGAATATTTATTTGCTATTTCGCGCTGTAAGAAAGATACTGCCCCGGGCATAGACTCCACCCAGCTTAAAATCCCCGTACAGGATCCATAAAGGATCCTCTCGGGGTCCTGTACAGGTCCTGTGCAGGATTCCATACAGGATCCCGTACTGGTCCTGTACAGGATCCCGTACGGGATTTTGGGACAGGGTTCCTGTGCAGGTTCCGATGCAGGAACCTTATCTATCAAATGTCCCTGTAAAGGTTCCTGTACAGGAACACGTGCAGGATCCTGTACAGGAAAATTTTTAATTTTTTAAAGTTTTTATATGTTAAGCAACATTTGACATACATAGACTTCACATTTTAATATGTTAGGCTCGTATATCAATGTTGGACAGAAAAATGTATTGCGCATTCCAGAAACTCATAGAAAACTACTGCGCAGGAGTTAAAAATATAAATAAATTAATTGAGGAAACCGTGTAGGATCCTTTACGGGTTCCCTACAGGATCCTTTACACTTAAGTACCTGCAGTTTACAAAACTGCAAAGGTTCCTGTATAGGAACCTTTACAAAGTTTCCTGTACTGGATCCTGCAAGTGTTCTTGTACAGAAACCTTTACAGAAATCTTTGATAACTAAGGTTCCTGCATCGGAACCTGCACAGGAACCCTGTCCCAAAATCCCGGATAGGATCCTGTACAGGACCAGTACGGGATCCTGTATGGGATCCTGCACAGGACCTGTTCAGGCTCCCGAGAGGATCCCTTAAGGATCCTGTACGGGGATTTTAAGCTGGGCATAGGTTTTTCTATAATTAAAAAATTTCCAACTTCCAGTTACAAACTCTTATTATTAATCTTTAATTACTTTTACCAATTTAGTATATTTCCAGATCCCTGGAGGGATAATTTGATTCTTTTTATACACCCAGATGCGTTAATGCTGTCCTTCCGGTTTGACGGTATTTTGCAAAGTCGTATGATTTCAGTCAAAATGTTTTCAGTTCATGACATATGAGAACATTCGTATGTCACGAACTAAGAATATTTGATAGAAATGACACGACTTTTCCAAATTCCTTTAAACCGGAAGGAAAGCATTAATGCATCTGAGTGTAATAAAACCGGAAGGCAAAGGATTCAGACCAATATCTCTATCCTCAAACATTTCCAAGCTATTTGAACGCCTTATCCATCGCCGACTTGAATATATAACCGAAAAATCAGACTGGTTTCCTCCACAACAATTTGGTTCCCGCAAATCCAGATCATCTTCTGATTAAGCGGCCGTTGCATACACCGATATCCTTATGAAGATATACTATGGGGATAACTTATACATCAATTAAAAATTCTCAACACCCCTTCTCGTATTTTCAACTTCATTAATTTTATGACTTTTTTGTGTAATTTATATTTTTCAACTAACGATAATGACAAAAAAACACACGTAGGTGTACCACAAGGTGCAGTACTATCACCCTTCTTATACAATGTTTATACAAGACAAATTGAGCGTTTCGGTGCAATAATCGGTCTTACGCGTGAACACAAGCGCTAATACCAGTCGGGTGGCAGTGAGAGGCCCAGAGGCGCTCACTGCCACCTGACTGGTATTAGCGCTTGCGTTCACGCGTAAGACCGATTATTGCACCGAAACGCTCAATTATGCAACACATAAACCCAAATATTAAAGCTACAATCTATGTGGATGATATATTTTTATATACCGCCAATAAAAATATCGAAGAAGGAATCGTAGAGCTCAATACATTCATTAACAAAACACTGTCTGACTAACCAATCTGGGCCTCAATATTTCCACACCTAAATGTTGTTTTTGCATATTTTCGAAACCCAAAATCGATGAGTCAAATTACAGTGTACAGATAAATAACCAAATTATAACATGTAAACATGAAATTAAATATTTTGGTATAATATGTGACTCACAACTTTCATGGAAATCTCACATTCAATCTATCACAACTAAAGCAATCAAAGCTATTAACATCCTTAAAGAACTTTCCAAAGTCACTTGGAGCGCTTCCTCGAAAATCCTCCTCATGGCATATAAAGGCCTAGTTAGAGCAATTCTGGAATGGGACAGCATATTTTTCTTTGGCGCTGCTAGATATCTCTTAGATAAATTTGACAGACTCCAATAATCCGCCCTAAGAGTAATCACAGGCTGTATGTCATCCACACCTATTTATTTTTTGCTTATCGAAACTGGTGATATTCCACTCAGAATCAGATGAAACTATTTATCAACTAGATTTATGGCTAGAAATTGTTCATAGACAAAGAATTCCTTAAATACAAATCTCAAATCACTAAAATCTCGTATTAATAACCAACGTAAACCATTCAAATCAATCTCTTTTGTGACCAGGATAGGGAATAAAAAATATACCACGTTTTAAAAGTGCTCCAATAAAAAAGAAAGGACAGTTATTAAAATTCGAAACTTAGAACACATACAAAATAAACTTTTCACGCAACGCGTCTTTTCTTTTCAGCCGGTCAGTCTTATCTAATCATTCGCAGGTTTCGTCATCACATCATCGTCATATTTCGACAAAATTCGGCATTGTTTTTCGCGGCAAATCCCTACTCTTATATATTCCTCATTCTCTCTCATTATTTTTCTCTCGATGCCACAACAATCTCAAAAACGGGTACATATAAATTTTTCAGTCTTCTGCAGGACAAGATTAATTCTTGTCTAATCACAAAAAACCCTCTCTATTTTGACCTTCCATGGGAAACAATTCACACTCCTATTCCCGCTAACGTCGAATTTGGACATGGAATAAATACTCTAACACCCCAAATGAAAAACTGGCTCAATTTCTAAATACTAATTTCTCCAACTATATACCTATATTTACCTATGGGTCTTGTTTTCCAGATTCTGATAAGGCAGATGCAGGATTTATATCCCTCGAGACAATACCCGGTTCGGTGTTCTCCTCCCTGGATTTATATCCTTAACCTCTGCAGAACTTACTGTTATACATTTATCTATCAAATACGCAATTTCTGTAAATTTCCAAAATATAGTAATCCTATCGGACTCCATGACAGCAATAAACCAGATTACAGACAGAACTTCCCTAATACACAAGGACTCTAAGCTTCCATTTAAAATGGCTGACTTGATTACCAACTCTCCTTTCGCTCTTTCCGTATATTTCATATGGATTCTTCCTAAAAAATAGCATCTACTGGGGATTTCTTCTTGTGGGGCAAAAGATTTATGTCCTCTCAATCCAGGGAGCTCTGGCCCTACAACAATCATTCTGTGACGGCGGACAGAAGTTTGTCAAAAATTAATTTCGACACTAAAAGACCATGGTATCTTGGAATGGAGATTCCAAGAGCAAATACTAATTTAATTTCGCGTCTACGAGTTAATCTGGCCTTACTTGCCAGTAGGTTAACATGGCCAACAATCCACATCGTCAACCCACACTGCAATACTTCCGTAAAATTTTAGAGTTTTTTAGACGCATCTTTTGAGCCCAGAATGAACATTTTTCGTTCATATTTACCGGAGATATTAAACTTTTAAAAATCAAAAATTTTGGTAAATAATACTTTTTTGAGAAGTTTGTTGAAAAATGTAGAAATAACATTAAAACCATAGTTACCAACTTGTAGAGCATTAAAAAACCCTTCGATTGACCTATTTTTGAAGCTATTTCGATTAGAAATAAAGAAGTTATTGATATTTTAAAAAACAGAAATTGTAAAAAAAAATTTCTATGTGAAAGTATTAAATAAAGAGAAAAAAATATTACAGCACTTAAGAATAATTGTTCTAAATTTATACTTTATTGTTATTAACATCTCTATGAGGAAGCAAAGTGTTCATGAAACAAACACAACAAGATTTACGAAAACGAATGAAATGAGTACCAAAATTATAACAATAACTTGGCAGCGTTTTTTAAATTTTAATTTGATTTATTTTTGCTTGCAATATTCCAGCACGTCCAAATCAAGCAGACCATTAATGACTGCAATATCGATACTATTACTAATACAGTCCTCTTAATTAGAAAAGTAATAACTATTTTTACAGGACGCAAAAAATAACTCCCTTCATCTGATCATGATTGATTGATGTTTATGAATATTGATACTGATCATATCGGAAAGGAAGAACAGGGAATTTTAATCATCTCATTAAACCCTCCGATTAGTTACTTATTTATATATTTACAAACACTAACAATTATTATACTATCCCCTTCAGTTCTCCCAAATACCTTCTAAAAAAATAAAAGTAATTACACAAGCCTGCAAAAAATAAAAATTGCCGTTGTCAGAGGTCAGGAAGTGATTTCCCGCAGTAATTGGTGCGCTGAATCTGAATCTGGCAACGAAAATCTCCCATCACGTTATGATTTTGAGAAAAGTGGGGGTAAATTTCAAAAAATCATGTTTTTCGCTGTTTTTGAAAATTTCTACCGGGTAAATCCGACGTGCTAGAGACTTGTCATATGAGTCAAATTAAAGCCTGAACCCTGTACTTTAAGAAAATAAAGCGATATTGCTGACAATAAACTGAATTAGCCTTAAAAAATAATTTTTTTAACAGTTGTCAAGCATAAAAGTTGAATGACACTGTCCGTAAATAAAAATATTTTGAAAAATGATTGGATTCGCTAAAAATTTGTTACTGAGGGGCTTTTGGGGTCGCCGATTACGAATATGCTGTAAGATTTTTAAAAGTCAAGATGTGGGATCCAATATGGCGGACTTATTTTTCAAAACTGATTAAATTCACTTGAAACTTGTTACTCAGGGGTTTTTGGGGTCGTTGATTATGAATCGAACTACAGATTTTTTATTTTTACATCATATTTGTATTATGACTAATTATGAATTAGTTGTATTCACCGACTGTGTGAGTCAATTTTGTATGCTTGTCAACTGTTAAAAAAATTATTTTTGACGGCTAGTTTAGTTTGCTGTCAGCAATATCGCTTTATTTTCTTAAAGTACAAGGTTCCGGATTTAATTTGACTCATATGACAAATTAGAGCGCGTCGGATTTACCCTCCAGGAAGGCTAGATTTATGTTATAGTTTAATCTGTTTTAATAAAATCAATTTCTGTTTCAATAAGCAGCCCCGATTTAATCAGTCTAAAGCGGTCTTGAAATCATTTATTTATTTCATTTTTTTGCTTTTCTTCCTTCAATAGTATCTTAAGCTTAAATAAATAATAACATCTTAAGCACAAATAATAATATCTTAAACACAAATAATTTTAGAATAATATAGAGCCTATTTTGCATCTATCATGAATATCCAATAAATTTAATATTGTAATTTCTATCTCATTTCAAACGTACTAGATACGACAAACTGAATGTTTGTCAATAAATAATTATGGTTTACAATGTAATGGTATTATTTATTTCTAAGAGCAGATGTTAAAAGATTAACATAGTCTGCAATCTAAGATGTGTCCGACTTATTGATAACCTGTAACTTTATTTAATCAATCAATGATAAAGTAAAATATTTAGATTTAATAATAAATATGTACACTCATTTACCAAAATTTAAACTAATATTGTTTTATTTACTTTAATTAAATACTACAAAATTCAAACAAATATTGTTTCAGATACCTTTATAGTGTTATTTTAAAAAGCAGTTGTAATTACACAAGCATTGATGCAAGCTAGAGTACACGCAATGACATTCAAAAGTGAGTAAGGTAGTTCAGAAAAAGGATAGAGAAATGGAGAAATAATCATGACATCACGTCTCTATTAGCTTTGAGTAAAATAGAAATAATATTTGACGATTTCAATACTCTCATTCCTTTAAGCTATTGATTGCAGATCAAAACATGCTGTGTATCCTTGACTATTGTTTTGAAAAGCAGCAAGCAGATTGAATTAAACAGATTTTCACTTACTTGAAAATAGGATTTTTGACGAATTGGCTTGATAATTAATGGTTTTATGCTACCAAGAATTCCGCTAACTAATACAAGGATTAATCTACATAACAACAAATTAATAGTTACTGTTATTTGTAATGTAGTTATCATAATTAAAAGCGAATACTTATAAAGTTCTTAGACATTTTAATGACAGTGGACTTTTGGGTAGAAAATACATTAACATTGAGTTAACACTGACTAATACTAACCTTCCAAGAATCTATAGCCTGTCTAAAATTCATAAACAAGTTTTCCTTTAGGACCTGTTGTTTCGACTGTTGGTTCACCAACAGCTTTTTTGTCCAAACAATTATTTGAAATACTTAGCAATGCTATAAAAAAAACCGATGTCGTATGTACGCAATAGTTTTGAATTTATTGAAAAAAATTAAAAATTGTACTATTCTTGACAATTATATTTTAATTAGTCTTAACGTATCATCTTTATTCACAAATGTCGGTTGGAAACATGTAAGAGATTCTCTTTATCAGACGCTATCGAATGATTTCTCAAAATTGTATTATTGCAATATATGATTTACTAGACTCATGTCAATTTCTTTCTGATAACACTTTTTTAAAAAGTGGTACTCCCATGGGTTCATCAATTTCTGGTCTTTTTGCAGATATTGTCATGAAAGACCATTTTTTCTCAAAAAATTGCAATTATTTATAATTTTGTTGACAGAGCTATTGAACTTTCTGATAAAAAATATCATAGTAAAAATGTTGGATTTGTTAGGAACACCCTACTAAAAAATAATTATCCGTTGGAATTTATTAACAAATATATAACAAAACGTATTCGTTTAATTGATTCCAATTTACAGAAACTTACTATTAAAAACAACATTTTTTATACTAACATACCAAAAGTTTTGCTTATCCTATGTTCTTCATCTTTATGAAAAGACTGCTTATGTTCTCAATAATTATAATATTTTATCTATCCTATGTAAAAATAAAAAACTAAACCATATTTTAAGTAATAAAGGCAAAATTAAAATTAAAAAAAATTTGAAAATACAAATATAGTTTATAAAATTGACTGCAAAAATTGTACAGCTTCTTATGTTGGCCAATCTAAGAGAATGGTTGGTGTTCGTGTTAAAGAACATAAGAATTCAAAATCTGGTGTAATTCCTTTATGAGGAAGCAAAATTAAAGAGAAAAAAAATTATATATATATTTTAAAATTTAAAGAAAATTTTTGTAAAGTTAAGTATACCATGCCCCACTAAACCAATAAATTTCTTTTTGATAACAAAATAAATTTATTTGTTTACAAATAACAATTCTTAACAAAAAACATTTTTAATTTTACACTCCTTGTAAATCATCAACCTCTCTTATTATAAAATATTCAGCTACTACATTATTTTCTACCACATCTGATTCCTCTTCCATTTCCTCATCCGAATTTAACATCATCTCATCATAATTTAAATATAATGTTTTATTATTTGGTGCTAATTTTGCTATATTTTTCTCAATTAATAAATCATCTAAGGATAACACATTATTTATATTTCCCCATCCAATATGACAATCCCCTTTAATTTCTTTATTAAAAAATGTGAACACTCGATTCTTCATAAAATTTCTAAATATTCTAATTTCCTGTTCTCTCCATGCTCGATTTCTTATAGGTTTTATATCACTTAAAGCAATAATAATCAGACTTTTAGTTCTTGTTAAAAACGCAAAATTAATGTAAAAAATGTTATCTTTAATAACATGATAATGTTTATGTTCATCGACATGATACACTAAACAATATTATCTATTCATGTGTTTATAAGCATTATATGCCCCCTCGCATATACTTTCTCTGTTAACTTAAAAACAATCGGTAATCCCGAAAGTTCCATATTATTAACCTCAAAATCTACTCTTAATTCTTCCTCTTTATTAGCATAAAATAATTCTAAATCCTTTTTTAATTTTTTATGTTTCTCAAATAGTCTGGGTGTTGATACTCTTATAAATGAAGGATTAAACGGTTCCACCACCTTAACCTGATATTTCCCGTACTTAGGAATTTCAGATGGAAATGACTCCTTTGTCATTACCAAATCTCCTTGTCTTACAATATTCAGATGAAGAGACATTCTTAAAAGAAAAAGAGAAAAAAAAAAAATAAAATCATAATTTTATTCAACCATAATAAAAACATTCCGAACACTTATTTTAATTATTTATAAATAAATATTGCTCAACAAAATATTCTTTTAACTTTTTTTTATTTTGTTAACTCTTTTTCAATCTTATTAAACAATTTTTGAAAATTTCAACATACTCACTAGTTATAATTTTTACTTTAGTTTTTAATATTTGTGTTTTAACAATCGTTGGTTTATGTGTAATTTTATACATTTTTGGTATAATAAACTTATCCTTTTTATTATTTTTATTTATATGTTTATTAGTTTGTGTGTTAGCATTTTTAGTTTTTATCTGTTTTTGGTCTTCAATGGTTGTATAGTCGATTCTGTCAAATGCGATCTTTATTTTTTCCTTTAAATGGAATTTATTATTGGGATAAAATGTAATAATTTTATCCACCGTAGTTAAACTAATATCACACTTAACTATTTCCATCTAAAAAAATATTTATTTTATAAAAAATTTTAATTTAAATACCTTTCTTTTTTAATTACCCAAAATTGATATACAACACTTAACCTATTATCCACTTGACAAAATCACTTTCAATTGTGTTGCCCTCTTCCTCTTTTAATTGTATTAGTTAATATTGATGAAATCAAAATATCAACTACTAATCACTATCACTTATATTTATATACACTAAAATTATTTACATAAATTAACATTCTAGTCCAAATTTATTTTAAAATAATTTTAATATTAATTTTAAATTGTTTATAATTTTGCACATTGTTTATTTTTTTTTCACTTTGTTTATGTATTTTAATTGTTTATTTTTTAATATGTTTTATCACATTTTAATATTTTCAATTATTTATTTATTTCATGTCACATATTTTGTTTATTTAATTTTCACAATTATTATTTCTTGAAATATATTTCTTTAAGTCATGGCTATGATATATTCCTTTTTCGATTTTGGTTTTTACATCCCACAGAATATATGTACCTTTTTACAACTTTTTTCATTTCGTAAGGTCCTTCATAGACTTGAAGAAATTTCGCAATGATTTTATTTTCCTTATCGGATGTATTAAGCAATCTGATGTAAATTGCGTTCCGTGATCCGAAATAATTTTTTCTGGTTTTCCGAATTCTTTAATATGATGATTGAAAATTTTATTAATTAGTGCTTTTGTTGTCATTTTTCTAATAGGGTATAATTTTACGAATTTACTAAATTTATCTATAGTTGATAAGATGTATTCAAAACCCCCTTTAGAAGCTAGTAAAGGACCGTAAAAATCGATAGATAAAATTTCTCCCGGTTTTTTTGGTGCATAATTTCTCATTTTAGCGTAACTAGTTTGATTTGAAACTTTATTCTTTTGACATGAGTCACAGCTTACTTTTCTATGCCAAATAACCTTGAAAAAATTCAGATAATAAAAATATTCATTTAACATGCGAAAAACTCGTTGTGGTCCTACGTGCCCATACATTTCATGAGTTTCGTCAATTAAGTCATTACCTAAACTTTTAGTTAAACATAATTTTTTATTATCTCCCGCAATAAAATATAATAAATTTTTATCAATCGAAGAACGTTTTGTTTTACCTAATTTTACATCTGACATTTTCTGTTTTAAAATTGAGTCTGATTCTTGTTCATTTTTAATATTTTTTAATTTATTTCGCAATTGAGAAGACGTTTTTTTAGCTAAATTATACGAAATTAATTTGCCCTCATGTGATTCTATATATATATTCCTATCGCTACGTCGCTTGCATTTGTTCGTAAATAAAATGGTTTAGATAGGTCAGGGTAACTAAGAATGGTATATTCACAATATAAAATTTTCACACGATTAAATGCTTCTTCTTTAGAAGAATTCCCTTCCCATTTACTTCCGGTTTTTAATAATTGAAGTAAAGGAAAAATTTCTTCTGCATGATTTTTAGCAAATTTTGTATAAAAATTAATTGAGCCTAAAAATCCTCTCAATTCTTTTAAATTTATCGGTCGCGGAAAATCATGAATTGATTTTATTTTATCTGGATCTGGTTTTATCCCCTTAGCCGATAAAATATGTCCCAAAAAATTTACTTCCGGTCGAAAAATGAGATTTTTGAACATTGATAGTCATATTCTGCTCTTCTAAGCGATGAAATAATTTTTCTAAGTAATATAGATGTTCATCGATACTTTATGATGTACACAGCATGTCGTCGATGAAAGTGCTCACAAAATCGCCTATACCTCACAAAACCTGATCTAATGCTCTTACTAACGCGCTTGTACTAGTTTTTAAACCGAATGGCACAACGTTAAAAACATAACATTTTCCTTCGAAGATAAATCCCGTATATTTTTTTGAATTTTCTTCTAATGGGATTTGCCAAAAACTACTGACTAAATCTAACGAAGACATAATTTTTACGCCCGTACAACGTTGAAATAACAACTCTATTGTTTCTGCGCGTTCATAACAATCGGTTTACTTTACTTTTAAAAAATCGTTGGAGTTTGTTGAAGTTTGTAACTTAAAATCTGATGGAAAATATTATAAATTTTAAATAGTATAATTAATATAACAGGTAAAACTTGGTTTTTAGAAAAATCTATATTTGATAGGATTGTGTTCAAAGTAAAAGTTTTCAAATTTTGTATATTATTTTTGTGACAAGAACATATCCAAAAGTATCGCCTTCTTAATCCACAAAGAATGTGAATGTTTTTTAACGACTGAATTCAATCGCCATATTGGATCCGCCATTTTGAGTTTTGAAAAACTAATATCAGATTCGTAATTAGCAACCTCAAAAACCCCTAAATACAAAGTGAAAAGATTATCCAATTTTTAAAAAAATTTGTACATTACAATTTGATGTTTATTTAAAAAAATGTCTTCTATCGCCATTTTGAAGCCAACATTTTGAAATTTTTAAACGTACATTTCGCCATATTGAAGGTTGGTTTTTGCGGACGCCATATTTATAGTTTTTACGCATGTATTCTTACTTGCTACCTTAAAAAAATTCATTTTTCAAAAAAAAGTAAAAAAAATTCAGTTTTTTGTCGAAAAAATGTTTACAACTTTCTCAAATTAAAGTTTTCTTAAATATGAACTTCAGATTCTGAAAGAGCTTACAGTGTCCTCAATAAGAAGAATAAATATTACTACAACTCAATGTAAAGTACAATTTTTGGGAGTTTATGCTCCCCTTAATATTAAAATTTCCATGAAACAATGGACTGATCTCATCATGAATTGTTGTCTGGTTGTTGCTGAATTGGACCTTATCCCTAAATTCACTAAATCTTTAACCAGCATACTTAATCTGGAAAAAAGTAGCCTATGTTGAATTTTGCAACAATATCAATCCTACAATGGGCATGAAACACATTTGGGCTAAGGTCAAAGCATTTGCTACAGCTTCACAGCCCCTAAGAACTGCCATAACTAACGACCCTGACTCTGAACTTTTTCATAAATTACAGAAGGACCTCGTTCAAGAAGAAGTCCCACCAACTTTGCTACCATTACTCACAGACTTTAGCAGTAGCTCTATGATCAATAAGCCTTTTTCCTAAACTGAATTTTATAATGCATTAAATAGCAATTAAAAAACACTTCACCTGGTCTCTTTCACCTCAAATATTTGTAAACTTTTTGAAAAAATAGTCCAAGAACGACTAGATCATCATGTTGAATATTTTGATGCATTCCGACGAATCAATTTGGATTTAGGAGGGGAAGGTCGACGACGGATTGTGTTTCAGTTTTTGTTGTAGATGTGAATAAGGTACCTTATATTTCAAGCCGAGTTTCAACCTAGAGTTGAAGCCAAGTGCTAAATAATTAAGCGGATTTCCAATGTGAGAGATGGAAACCGTTAAATCACCTTTTTTAAGAAAGTCTTATTTCTGATAGAACATACCGAGGATACCGATAAAGTAGAAGTGAAAGACAACATGGCGTTGGACGCGAGCGAGCCCTACTGAAAATCCTTGTACATTATCTTGTACAGGAAATTGTACAAGATCTTGAACAGGAAACTATACCATTTCTGTCAATGAACCTGTACTATTTCCCGCATAAGGACTTAAAACAAGTTCTTGTACAAGATCTTGTGCCCATACAAGTAATTTTTTCAATTTTGAATAAAGGTTCACGTACAATTTCTTATACGAGAACCTGTACATGTAAAATTTTTCGTTTTTGAATAAAGGTTCATGTACAATTTCTTGTACAAGTTCCTGTACAAGTTCTTGTGTAGATAATATTTTTTCTTATTGTTTATTAATTTTTTTATTTATGCAAAATGTAAGAAAATTTTTTTAATTGTCGTTAGAGACTCTCTGCATTTACGATTTAAAAACAACTGCGCAGCTGTAGAAGCCATAGAAAACTACTGCGCAGCTATTAAAGTTATTAATTAATTTCAACATGTACAGGATCTTGTACAAGAAATTGTACATTAAACCTTTATTCTAACATCGAAAAAAATTACTTGTACAGGTTCTTGTACAAGATGTTGCACAAGATCTTGTACAAGAACTTGTTTCAATTCCTTATGCGGGAAATGGTACAGGTTCATTGACAGAAATGTATAGAAATTATACAAGATCTTGTATAATTTCTTGTACAAGATATTGTAAGGGGATTTTTAGTAGGTAGGCGTCTGAGACTTTAGAATATGAGGACATCTTAACAGAGACAAATAGATTTTTAGTGGAAAATCCCTTAGCTCTACAAAAGGAAGGAGTTAAAATTATGAAACCAATCAGTGATCGAATAAGCACTTGGATTTCCAAAGGACTAACAGAGAAATACGGAAAAGAAAATATATTGAAAGATATAAAGAGAACCATCAAAAAACTTAATTTGGAAGCACCGAAATTAAATCAGGAGATCTCCATAGACTCACATCCCAGATCTTTGTCCCGAGATGACTATTTTCGCGACTATCAAAATGTGACTGGTTCCGCCTTAAGGAGGTTCCATCCATTATCGAATAAACAAACAGTTTTTGATAAAACTTAACATACTACTAGTTAAAGCTTCTGAAGTTATGTAGTTAAATTTTTTAGACTCGTAGGTTCTGGAGAAAAAAGTTCTGATCAATTAATTTTTTCACTGTTTAACATTGATTCATATGAGAATTCATTACTTTGCCACATATATTTTCGTACTATAAAATATTAAACAAAAAGATGTTGATCAAAGTTTGTATAGTTAAAGTCAGATATATAATGAACCGATATTGTATTTGAAAAAGGTCAATAGGTTCCTGTGAGAGTTAAAAATAATTAATTAATAAAATTTTTTTTCACTTTTTGCGATACAGAAAGAAAAACTTGCAGTGTCTGGCAACACGGCATTTCGCGTCACCACATTTTCCACCGTGCGCATGTCAAAATTCTAAGGTTATGCGCGCTTTATTTAAAATTTTACCATTAAAGAAAAACTTATTATTCTTTTCTCCTGTAAAACTGTCAATTTTCCCCATTTTTTATATACATTACGCGACAATACAAAACAACAGCTGATGACAACGTACACACCGTGAGTTGCAGTGTTGCCAGACGTTTCAAAGTACCGAGCAAGTCAAATCAGAAAAAAATGGTTATTGCTTTGACTAGTTCAGTGAATGGAGGGAACCTCCTTAATAGCTTCCACATCGGTTTTAAGCAGCATATTAAACGACATCGTAGAGCCCCTTGACAGAGACACTTTATTGAATACTCTGTCAAATGCAGTAAAACTTTAGGCTCATTTATTTTATTCTTTAACCCAATCCAGAAAAACAATTGTAATCGGCCGATACGACGATAAAGTACAAAAAGTTCTAAGGAAAACAATTCCTACAGAATGGTTATTTGGGTATAACCTCAAAGCTGTCATTGATAGCACCAAGACCATGGAAAAAGTTTCCAGTGGCATGAAACGTAAAACAAAAGCACCTTTTCGCAACAATACTTCATCTTTAAAGTAGAAAAGCCCCATTGTGAGAAAGGAGGCAACACGAGGGGGCTCCAGGAACATAGCACAGAGTTACTCCACCTTGAGACAGAGTCATCAATACAGACCGAAAACATATCCAATGAAGAAACAGTACCAGCAATCTTAACCACAACGAAACCGTCGATAAATCCCACGGTAAGTTATGCCGCAAGATTGCAAAATTACTTATACAGATTCGTCGTCCCACGTACAAAAAGATGGACGGTACCTCATAGGGATGGGTAAATCGATTCCGATTCATATGAAGAATCGATTCTTGGCGGCCTAAAGTCGATTTTTTAGAATCGATTCTTGAATAGAAAAAGTCGATTACGGATTCGATTCTTTCTAGAGAATCGAACATAGACGTATATGTCGCTGATTGGATTTGCCGATAGAAAAGTCCAAAAAAATTGGACGTCAACGAATCAAATATATTAACTCCAATGTAAATTGAGAACTTTTGAAAAGACATTCCAAGGCGCTTTTTAAATTATATTTTTCATTATTTTAAAAAAATTACACTTTTAATTTTAAATCAATTAGAGAATTATAACAATATTACTTTAATTTTTAATATTTTAGTAAATGTAGAAATCTTCTTTCACCAATTGAAGTTAATTTCCTTTTTCTTGATGCGATCGTCTTTTGTCATAAAACATTTTTTGCCATATGTTTCTATGTATAGTGTTTGTCGATTTATGCAGTATTATATTCCGTTAAGTGTTTAATTAATTTTTCATCTTATTCCTTTTTGCGACATGGCACCTCCAAGTGAAGTGTGGATTCATTTTACAAAAATTTCAAATGGAAAAAAAGTGCAATGTTCTCATTGCCAAAATGAGTTTTCCTATTGTGGCAGCACAACAACATTATCTAAGCATCTAAAAAACATTCACAAAATCGATTTATGTAGCAATAATAATAATAATAATAAGCGAAAAAGAAGTGATTCAGTGACAATTGTTAATAATGACTCTGACATCGAATCTTCAACATCTTCATACAAAGTAAGTTTTCCTTTTCTTCATATAATACAAAAAAAATTTTTAAAGTTCGTAAAAAAGTTGTTTGATTTAGGAATATATTATTTCAATTTTTCGTTATTATTTATGTCAAAGAAATTTTTTTACTGTTGAACAATTGCTAAATTTTTTGAATTTTAAATAAATGTTCGCTCTTTTAATCAAAAAGTAATAAAAAAATATAATTCTTAAAATATTACAACAATATCAAAAAAAATTATAGTAATAATAATTAAATGTATAGAAGCACATATAAAAAAATAGCTCTATCCAGGTTGACGACAAATTCGATGGAAATGAAGCAGGCCCTGTAATAGGAAAAAGTAATGGCTCATTAGATCGCTGTTTCGAAAACTTGACATCCTTTTCTCGTAAGTATTATTTAATATTATCTATAAAGTTAAATTATTTAATTGTGATATATTTTTATTTTACATTGCTGTTAATTATTTCTTAGGTGGAGGACAACGATATGAAAAATCAAACGATGCTCTTTTGTATATGATAGCGACTGATAATCAACCGTTATCATTAACAGAAAGAGAGGGTTTTAAACAATTTATAAAAACAGTGCAGCCATTATATACGCCTCCCTGTGAGAGTACAATCACTAGCATGATGGATCGAAAATACAAGTCACTTCAAATTAAAATGAAGACAATCCTTAGAGCTCAAAAAAATTTAACTCTTACAACAGACATATGGACAGAAACGATGACAACAAAAAGTTACATTGGTTTAACGTGCCATTATCTTGACGGTAGATTTATTTTATTCAAAAGAAGCATAACAGTAATAAATAATAAAATGTTCAACAATTGAACCAGTCGGAATGCAACGCTATTTTAAAATAATTTTTGCAATTAATAATGTCCAATAAGAATTATTTTCACTTACTTCTAAAATACTATAAAAATGTCATAAAATGGAATTATAAAACAATTTTTTTAAGATTGTTTACTTTAATAAAATTTAAAAAATCGAGTTGCATTCCTGTAAGTTCGACTGTAATAATTATTTTTAAAATAAAATAAATTTACCAGAATACAAATAATAAAACTTTACTTTATTTACACATTTTAGGTATCGAAATGAAGTCAGTGACCATTGGAGCAAGACCTATACCTCAGCGAAAAACAATTCAAAATTTGTCTGAAGTCCTGGAAGAAATTTGTTTAGAATGGGATATAAATTCCAGTATTGTTAAAGCTATACTCACGGATAATGGAGCAAATATTATGGGAGCTTGTAAGAATGTTTTTGGAGTGGAAAAACATTTAGCCTGCTTTGCTCATTCCATTAATATTGTTGCTACAATTTCCTTAGATCAGAAAGGAAATAATGAAAATTTAGCTTCGCAGATTTCAGTATATAGTGATGATGAAATTACAGACGATGAAGTGACTGAAAATATAGAAGATAACATTGTTAATGACAACATTTACATTATTAAAAACATTATTAAAAAAATAAAAAGAATTGTGACCTTCTTCCGAAAGAGTGAAAGGGCAAACGAAGAACTAAAGGAGTTACAGCAAAGAGAATGGGAAAAAAAGGAATCACAATGCCTGAAACTCATTCAAGAAGTGAGAACACGTTGGAACTCACGTTACGATATGTTGGACAGATTTCTTCTTCTATGCGATTTTGTTGGAAGAGTATTAGCGAAAGTAGCGAGAGAAAAGTCTTCTAAAGCAAAACCTCCACTTATGATTACATCAGAAGAAGAGGAAATAATCCGAGAAGTTCGAGATTTATTAAAACCGTTGTCTCAAGTTACTAAGGAGATTTCATCAGAGAAATCTGTTACCCTTAGCAAATGCATCCCTTTGGTGTCACTTCTAAGCAAAGTAAAATATATTTGTATATTAAAAAAATTTTTTAAGTTGCTTAAATATTTTTTATTGAAGAAATTTATATTCATATGTGCAAAAATAAAAATTTCATTGAATTGTTTTTTCTTTTAGACTATAGACTCGTACCAGGCAACACATCCGTCAACTTTTAACTTGAAACATAAATTATTGACAAACATTGAGAACAGATTTCAAAACTACGAAAAACGAAAATTGGCTGCTGTTGCGACTATTTTGGACCCAAGATTCAAAAAACTACATTTTCAGAATGCTTTAGCAGCAGCGAATGCAGTAACTTTTATCAGTAAGTTTTAATTCACTATGTTTCATTTAATTCTATAATATATTTACGAGTTTTTCGTATATATTTTGAATATATATTTTATTTATTTATGAATACCTGTTGTAGGTGCTGAATTAAAGAAAAGGGTTCAAAATATTAATAATTTAGAGCAGGTGGATCAAACTGCAAGATTTTCGATTGATGACAATGCTGGAGATATTTGGGCTCATCATGATTTGTTGCGATCTCAACAATTGCCGAATGCAGATCAGGATAGTGCTGGAGGAATAGCAGTCGAACTTCGTCAGTATTTGAATCGCCCTGTTTGTGGAAGAAATGTGAATCCCTATGAAGAATGGATTTCTATGAGAAATCATTATCCAAATTTGTTTGAACTAGCAAATGAATATTTACCAATCCTTGCTACATCGGTTCCATCGGAGAGGCTTTTTTCTAAAGCGGGACAAATATTAACAAAACAAAGAAACAGACTAACAGGAAAACATGTAAATCAGCTGTTATTCTTATCCTCTATTGATTATCAAACTTGGAAAAGCTAAAAATTTTACTGACTAAGAATTTTTCAATCGCATTTAATTTCTAATTAACTAAAATATTGTTACTTTTACATGTAAAAAATACTTTTAAATTAAAAAATTCTATTTAAAACAATTTTCTAATTGTATTAATATGAATATTATTTTTTTAATCGAATTTTAATATAATATATCAAAATTTTTTAAAAATCGGAATCGATTCTTTGGAAGAATCGATTCTTGTCTTCGATTTTCCGATTCTTAGAATCGAAAATTTTTTCAGAATCGTAGGAATCGAGAATCGATTCTTCAAGAGACTTACCCAACCCTAGTACCTCAAAAAAGAATCGATTCTCCAAAAGTATCGATTTCTAAGAATCGATTCTTTTCGAAAAGTATCGAGGTATCGAGTACTATACTAATAGTGTTCTTTTTAAATTTATAATAAAAATTAAAAACAAAAGCAAAATATAAAAATAATAATAAATAATAGTAATTAAACATAATAACAAAATAATAATTATATTAACTTAAAACCTTAAGTAATTGTAAAGAATGAAAGCATTTTTAATAAATTGAATAGTATATAAAATTCTACAATCTCCTTAATAAGTTTTTTGGCTTAATAATGAGTAGAGTAAAGTCATCTTTTCTCGGTCCTAGAGATATCTAAAACATTTTATGAAATAAAAAAAATATATTTATTATTTAACAGAAAATGAGAAACAGGAAATATTTAACTAAGTAAATAGATATAAATTTTATGAAAAAAGAACAATTAAAAAGTAAGAAAGACAAAATAATTATATTTACTTACCTTTAACTTTTTTAATTCTTAAACATGTTTATTAAATTTATGCTTAGAAAAAGGAAAATAAACAAACGTGAGAAATAAATATACACACATTCCTTTAGAAATATAGCCAAAACATGCAGGAGGAAAAACGTGCTGCAGATTAGAAAACTTATAATTATATAAAGTCATAAAGTTAAGATCTTCATAAACATAAAATAAAATGTACATGAATATGAATAGTTAAACTTTTTAAGTTAGAAAACATTCGTAAATTATAACGAAAGAAGAATAACAATAATACTAAGAAGCAACCCATTATTCTAAGTCCCAATCTTTTGAATTAAGTGAATTCAAAAATACAAGCATGTTTAAATGATTACCGGTTAGTCTGTTCCGGTTGTCTCTCTTGATTAATTTTGCTTTAGAAAATAATCGTTCGGATGGTACCGAAGTTCCAACAACAGATAATTGTCTCAGGGCAATTTTGCTGAGATTAGGAAACGTTTTTCGTACGGTTTGCCAGTAGGAAAAGATGTTTTCCTTTCTAGAGATTCTTTTTAGCTGCATATATTGCTCCAATTCTCCATTAAATCTTATTGGATTTAAAAGACTATCAGGGTCTGCGTTTTCATTCAATAAATCGTAGTAGTCCCAAATGCTTTTAGATTTTTTAGCCGGCGGTTCTTGAGCATGACGAACATTTTGCGCATCCAATTGGACAAGAATTTTTAAGTCGTTGTCTATTCTATTCAGTGCGGAGGAAACAGCAAGCTGACTTTTGAAATTAATTTTTTTAAATCTAGGGTCTAAGAGAGTCGTTGTTGCAAAAAGTGATGAAAATTCCATTTTTTGGAATCTAGTTTGTACGGCAGTTTTTAAATGTGTTTTAAATTGTTCACCTATTTCGGGCTGAGGAAGGGTACTGGTGATTTTATTTTCCATGCAGTGAACAATAGGTATGATAATACTGCATGTCGGATATAAATCCCCACTGACCTCCGTAATTACATCTCTTACTGCTTCCATCATCGGAAAGATGTCTTTTAAAACTTTAATTTCATCTCGAGTTATTAAATCGATGGGATTTGTACATTCTGCCATGGCAGAATAAACAAAAGGTTCCAGTTCGATGTACCGCTCAATCATGTCGACTTTTGTTGTGAAACGGGTTTGCACATCCTGTATCAGCTGAAGAACTTGACCTTCTGATTTTCCTTCATTCATTTGAGACTTTACAAGTTTGTCGCTTGCTGGAATGCTCCTCCTTACGAGCGTTACAATCGATTTAATTCTTTCAATGATATCATTCAATTCATCAAAGCGCTTTAAGGCATCAGAAAGAAGATGAGATGCAATATGAGCAACACAGAAGAGGTGTCTCTCTAAACCGACAATATCGATGCAAGCTTTTTTTTATATTTGCAGCACTATCAGAGATCATTGCAGTGATTTTATTAACTGTAATGTTGAATTCCTCAAATATTTTCAAATGCGAATCTTTTAAATAGTCAGCTGTATGTCTTTCGAAAAGAGGAATGCAGCCTAAACATCCGGATTCTAGTTGCAAATCTTGATTCAAAAAATGAATAGTTACTCCTATGTAACTTTGCTTGGAGCAGTCGGTCCAATTGTCACACGTGATTGAATAACATTCGGCAACTTCAAGCTTCATGCAGAATTTATTTTTAAAAATTTGGTAACGCGCCTCTAACCTTTTCGTTATAGTGGTTTTCGATGGTGGGCGATACAGAGGAGCCACTGTCTTCATCAAATGAATAAATCCTTCATGTTCAACGGTAGATAATGGGAGCATATCTTTACATATCATATATAATACTGAATTTGTAACTCTTTCAGCCATGGGACCTCCATCTGCGTATAAAGAATAAATATATAAAGTTATAAAAATTCCAAATTCGAGATTCTTGAAATTTTAAAACAAATTAAAATTTAACCCTCCATCCGTCAAATATTTTTTTGTTACGCGATCCGTTGCAGGTTAGCAGACTTCTCACCATCATAAATTAAAATTGTTTTAAAATAAAGAAGAAGAGTTTTGTGAAAGGTACTGAAAATATGGAATTATAATTTCTTGTATTTTAAGAGTTATAAATAAAGAAACTGAGTGAGAAAACTTCTCACCATGCGACGGATGGAGGGTTAACATAATTTCTTTTAATCATACCTGTATAAGAATTAATGCGATTAAATGCACTCTTTATTCCGACATTATTGTTAAATCGACGTTTTGGGGACTCGATTTTAGCACTAGGTTTCACGATTTGCTTCACTGGTTCCGTTGTTGAGCTTTGAAAATATAGTTTGTTTGAAAAAATGGTTATTAAAAATTGGTAAGGCAATTATTTTAATTGAGTTATTCTGTAATGTTTTGAAATAAAAACATCAGAAACGTTCGGAAAAGTTTTTAACTAATTAAAATTTGAAATAATTATAGATTTAAATTGATTAGTAAACGTCGGATGGAATTATCAATTCAAAAGAAAATTATAAAAAATATTTATCTTTGACAAATTAAAAAAATTTCTTACTATTGAATACCCTGGTAATATAAACCTACCTAAGCTTTTTTTTTGTTTGGTTCTACTATTTCCTCTTCTATTATTTCATCTTCTACTATTTCATCTTCTACTATTTCTTCTCCTACTGATTCTTCGTTTAGTACTTCTTCTGCTTCGAAACCTGCTTCATATAAAATGTCATCGTTTGCTCTAAAACTTGAAGATTCATTTGCTGATGATTCGACATCCTCACTAAGAAAAATAGTTTTATTTATTAAGTAAAGTTAATGATTTTTTACATAATTTTTAAGCAGTATTTAAAAAATCCTACAAAGTTAAATTTAAGTTGTCAGTAGAACGCAAGAGATCGCCAGCCGTATTTACAGTAAAGAGTTCACTTTCGCCGTCTTCCAAATCCATTGTATAAATCTTCAAAATTTTAAAATCATAAACACCGCAATATTAATCTCACAAAAATTAATTTATGATAATAATGATTTTAATATCGATTTATTAATTTTATAATTAAGTGGAAAAAATAAAAGAAAAGTTGTTAAAATCGTTCGTTAAAAAATTAAAATACGTTACTCGATTCTCCCACAAATAAGTATCGATACCAAAAGAATCGATGCTTTCAAGAATCGAAAAAAGTATCGATTCTCAAGATGGAATCGGTGCGATTCCAAATAGCATCGAGTAGAATCGTCCATCCCTACGTACAACGACGCCCAAAACGATCTCTGCGAGCACACGCTACACACACGTCGCCTTCTCACTCACAAACATTAAGGCGCGCTCGCATGGAATAAAGAGCGCGCTTTATGAAAAAGTAAAACAATATAACCAAAACTTCTAACATTCGGTCAACCTAATTAGGGCTTGTTCTCAAGCCATCGTAGTTTATTTGTTTTCGTTTTTTTTTTTTTTTAATTCTTTCGAGTCAAACTCAAA
This sequence comes from Leptopilina myrica (nomen nudum), assembly GCA_032872475.1. Classification (NCBI taxonomy): domain Eukaryota; kingdom Metazoa; phylum Arthropoda; class Insecta; order Hymenoptera; family Figitidae; genus Leptopilina; species Leptopilina myrica (nomen nudum). The sequence goes on along the minus strand of CM065462.1, from coordinate 10,288,371 downwards.
CCATACTGTAATGATAAGCATATTAACACAATTATCTAACTAAAGAAAAAAAAGAGTATTATCGTAGTACATGGAATCAAAAACATAAATTTTCATAACAACAAAAACAGAAACTTTTAATTATTTTGTTGTTTCTCGCAATTACAGCTTTTTTTAACTTAGGCGTGATTTTATACATAGTTGTGCAAAAACGCTGGTTTACGATCTTGTCGTTTCGGTCGTTTAATGTTTAACAATTCGTTGTTGTTTTTCTCGTTACTTGGATCTGAATCACCATCGGGAATGCACAAGTTAGTTGAAGGGTTTTTCTCCTTATCACTTGATTCACTTTGACTTAGGTCGTGGTCGATTTCGTCTACTTTAGGACCTCGCCAGATTTTCAGCTGACTGACGTAAGCAGTCAAGGGATGTTTTCAGCGTCGTCTTTCGAAAACTGGTTGAATTTCGAAAGTATCCCCGGGAATTTTTCTGATTATAACGAAAGGACCGCGATAACGAGACTGTAACTTAGTACTTTCACCGGTGTGAATCGGGTTTACAGACCAAAAGACAATGTCACCTAAATCGTATAAAATTTTCGTGTTTCGATTTTTGTCGTAGAGTTCTTTAAATTTACTTTGGGTTTTTCAATTTCACTTAAAATTTCGTTTCGGATGATTTTCGGGTCTTGGTACATTTCACAGTTAGTCGTTAACTCACGCAATGGACCTTCTTCAAAACGCGGGAGATATCCATAAAGAGCCTCGAAAGGGGTTCTACCCGTGGTCTTATTTACGGAGGAATTAATGTCACGCGCAATTTTTCTCTTCACCCTCCCAAGATCCCGCTCTTAATGGAGCTATGATAGTCTGATTCGTTCTTTCTGCTTGCTCGTTGGCTTGTGGATGACGGCTCAAGTTAAACGTTAATTTAGTCCTGTGTTTTTCACAAAATTCGCGAAATCTTTCTGAAGTAAAACTAGTTCCCCGGTCGCAAATTATTCGAATTGGCGATCCAAACTGTTCAATGACCTTTGACAGACACTTTATTGTCGGAACAGATTCTGTGCTTTTGGTCGGTTCGAGGATGATGTACTTTGTTAAATTGTCGATAACGGTGAGTACATATTTGTTTCCTCGACCACTTAAAGGAAACGGGCCCAAATGATCCATATGAACATGTGGGAAATAGCAGGCTTGCTGTTTCCCCTCTCTCGCTATTACCCCTCCGTACGAGGAGTGGGATAGAGACGACTGAAGTATAGTTCATTATTATATTACGAGTCTTGTGAATAGTGAGACGAGAAAGTAGCATTCATTTTGTAATACTAAATATTATATTGATAAATTATATTGTTGAGTTTAATTAAATTGTGTTAAATTTATCCTGAACACTACAATGGGAATCTTCATAAATATTAATTATTTATTCAACTAAAGTTCCCAAAATTGATGACCCCGACGTGATAGGGATAGTGTCGTGGAAAATTGAATCAAAAAATATCATGGGAAATTATATCAATCCGTACACAATATTAAATCGATTGATACAAAATATTTTTATAAAAAATTTTCCCATAAAATCGTGAAGTGCTCAATATTTATTATTACGAATTTTTAACTATTCATGTATGAGCACATGTTTTACCTCAACGACGCCATGTTTAATTTACCGGCAAATTCACATCAGGCTATTCTCCACCTTCGAAGAATCCTTAATTTTTAACAACTCAACATAAAAATACAAGAATATTTTTGTTCGAAGATTTTTTGTTATCCTGTGTGACCAACATCGACAACCATTATGCTGCAGTGACGAATGTGATACCCGAGATCGTATGCCGCCAAAGAGACCAAGAACCTGTTCATTTTTGAAAATGGAATTTCATCACTAAGAAATTGACTCCTGGTTCCGATTATGGTGAGACAGGCTGTCACAAATATTTTACGCTTTTTGAAAACAGCGCATGGGCAACTCTATTCTGAGCCCATGCAACAGGTGCGTGACGCAATCAAAACCTGTTTTGCAAACTAATAGTTTTCAGATTTCCTTTCCCTCAAATTTTTTTCCTTTTTCTTTCATGAAAAACGTTCAATTGACGCCTGGAGTGAGGAGAGACGCTGAGAGTTTCCTGTGGACTTTTTGACGATCTATATAAAGAACGAAGTCTTATCTCAGGACTTTTATACCAAAAAAAACATCCATGGATTTCGCCATCCTCATCACCAGTCATTTCTTCGTGGAGAGAGACTATGCAGCATATGGAACCATCGTGTCGGGAATCGTTACCTTGTGTTATTTATTGTTCGTGAGTAATATGAATGTCCTCGATCATAACCTTTCTTATTTATATTGTCGAGTTCGAGTAATAATAATTTTCGCAAAAGTCCAATTTGAGTTGTTTGACGCGTTTAAACGATTTCTTAAGTGAAAAATAATATTTGATACAATTTTATTTTTGGATTTATTTGATCGAAATAATACAAATTTTGCGCATTTCATTTTAAATTTTATTTACAAAATGCGTATTGTTTTAAATACACTACAACTATTTTATTTTCGATTTCAACGTCTAAAAGCACTGTGTGTGTGTGTGATGTTTTTGTTTTGCGAATTATTTCACTCTTAGTAAATGTTTCGTCTTTTTGTTTTGTTTCTCGGACATTAAACTTCTTTACATTTCTGTAATTTATTTTTATTATCGGCGAAGAAGTATCATTCGTATATAATAATTTTATTTTTTTCTCTTTGATCGTTATAATGACACAGAGAAACCGGAAACTTCGAACAATAGCTCACTGAATCAGAATCAGGGGGCGACCGATTCGAATCGAGAGCATGTTGATGCATCATATCGTATTCCAAAATTTTGCAGTTTTCTTCGCAACGAGCCCGCATTATGGTTTGCTCAAGCGGAACTTTTATTCAACTATGCCCATCTTACATCGGAGAGAGCTCGAGCTGGTGCCATTATGGCTGCCATGGATTGCGATGTCATCCAGGTTATTGGGGATCTTATTGTATCGGCTAAACCTATTCCGAATCTTTATACGCAAATTAAAAATAGATTAATTGAAAATTTTTCGTCTTCACCCGAGAGTGAGTTACGTGGTATTTTAAAGGGAGAAATTACCGATTCCTGTCGAACATAGGCACAAAAGAAAAATTTTCGTTTACAAAGATATTAACTCATGCTCACATGTTTTCCTAAAACGCGGAGGAGTAAAAAAATCTTTAGAGCCACCGTACTCGGGACCACATAAAGTGATTAAGAGAGTTTCTAATAAAATTTTTGATACTGATGTAAACGGCGTTAAAAAATCGGTTTCGGTCGAAAATGTCAAACTGTCATTTTTCGCACGTGAAGATTTAAATGTGTCAGTGAATAATGGAGAGAATGTTGCGACTGGTATTCCTTCGAACGACATTGCGATTCCTATTGAGGAAAATATTGTATCTTCAAGCGAAAACGCAATAGAAAAAAATATTGTATCTTCGAACGAAAAAGGGATTCCCTCAACAAAAAATGTTGTATCTTCGAACAAGATAAAGACTCATGTTGTAGAAAATTTAAATTCGAACAAGAAAAATACTTCAACTGTCAGACCTCAAAGTATTTTAACCCCTAAAATCAATACTTATAGTAATAGAAACAAAAAAGTTACTTTTAATTTTACGCATAATCTAGATCATAATTATTCTAAGATGCATTAACGAAAACTAAGTAGTTTGATCGATCTCAATACAGTAAAATTTGTCTTTTATTATATTTACTAGCGAAAATGTATTTTTCTAATTTTTATATAACATTTGGTACCAAATATATTTATTCTTAGTTTTAAAACTGTATGGTTAGACACTCGGAGTGGAGTATGTGGGGAATAGCAAGCTTGCTGTTTCCCCTCTCTCGCTTTTACCCCTCCGTACGAGGAGTGGGATAGAGACGACTTAAGTATAGTTCATTATTATATTACGAGTCTTGTGACTAGTGAGACGAGAAAGTAGCATTCATTTTGTAATACTAAATATTATATTGATAAATTATATTGTTGAGTTTAATTAAATTGTGTTAAATTTATCCTGAACACTACAATGGAAATCTTCATAAATATTAATTATTTATTCAACTAAAGTTCCCACAAACAGTAGCAAGGGGGCGCGACCCTGGAGGAATTGGTTGCAACTCTCCAGGTTGACGTCCTCTGGGCCTTTTACTCATAATGCATGATAAACATCTCGAAATGTGTCCCTTTACATAAGATTTCATATTCCGAAAGTAGTAGTTACCTTGTCCACACCCAAATGACTACCAAGGTCGTTATGACGAATGGTGAGAGCTTTTCTCATAGCCGTCGGAACAACATACAACAGAGTTTCCTTATCGTTTATCATTTTAACTCGATACAGCAGTCCAGCTTCCAGACGAAATTCACGCGTTGCTCCACGTTCATCTTTAGATCTGTTCGCAAACGGTTTTTCCAAGATGTCGATCAAGGTCTTGAGTTTTTCATCGGTTCTCTGGTAGAGGAAAATTTCATCTTCACGAGACAAAATTGTAAACATGTCGAAAATCTCGGTTTTCGAAGAATCTTGATCCACAATCGGAGCTCTCGAGAGAAAGTCCACATGCTGCATCTGTTCTCCTTTTTGATGTCTCATTTTGAAATTGTATTCACTTAACGAGTTTGCCCAGCGCGCAACTTGTGGGTATTTAGTCCTAGAAGAATTTAGAAAGATTAATGCTTGACAGTCTGTTACTATTGTGAACTGTAAGGGTAATAACAAATTTCGAAGGCGATCACACGCCCAAACTATTGCTAGGAGCTCTAACTTGCTCAAATGATATCGCGACTCCACATCCGAAACTCTTCGGCTGATAGCATACACCAAATGTAAATTTCTGACTTTTCATGTAATCAAATCTCACCTTTAAAGAAATACAATTCATATAATTAAAACTAAATACTATTATAATTACTGAAACTCTGTTTCCACCTTTTATCACACAGCTCATTCACTAATATTTATATAGACAGAAAATCAAATGCGAATTTATTATCTATGAAATAATTTTAAGGATATTTATGATAATTTGTATCTCAATTTGATAAAATGATTTATTAAATAGAAAACAGGGTACTACATATAGATTTAATTATAATAAAATAAATATAAAATTAATCCTACCTAATTTGGTAGGAAATTAATACATAAACAAAGTGTGAATAAGAAGATTCTGCATCGATATACAATGGAAAAGTACCTAGGAAATAAAGGAATAGAACAACAATAACAAATGGGTGAGACTGAGAAATATTCTCAGCATACAACGGGGAAAAATGAACCGATTAAACTCAAACATGGTCCAAAAGGATGGGGATTTAATAGACCTGCATCTCAACTCTCCCAATCATTTCATTTGTTTGAAAAATTCAGCTCCAGACCTGGCTCAAGCATGTGTTTTTCCTCGACCTCTCCCACATCTCCTTCAACATCAGAAAGACTACGGGAAATTACCGAAAAACTCGCTAGTAGAATACACGAAAACGAATCAAGGCATGAACGGACCTGGTCGGAAAATGACCTTGGCTCGAAAAACAAAAGGAAAATTTCGAGAACTTCCTTAAGCCTAGTACTTTCTCCAAATTCGACTGAAAGAAACAAGAATAAGAAACGGAGGAACTATAAGGGAACTTAGGAAGGAAATAATAACGATTACACTCAGGAGAATTATAATAATCAACCGATGGCAAGCCAAATGATCCAGTGAGACCGCATAGAAGAGGCCCAGGGGGCAACAGCAGCATCGCAGGAAATAATATATTTACAGACAAACAAAAACAAGAAATTAAGCAATAATCAACTCAGAATCAACGGGACATCTCGACAACAAAATTTTACAAATAATAGGGAAGACATCAGGTCTTCACAACAACAAACTATAAAAGATCCCAACCAAGAATGGTCCGCTCCAGATTATAATGCTCCTATAATGATTCAATATGATGAGCACAATGAATCGTCTTTTTTGGTACTCATGGAGTCGTCCAGAGAGGATAGGAATATTGGGAGATATGACCCTATCGCTCTAGGTAAATTAATTGTACATCTGATTAAGGGTGAAAGAAGAATTTTTACTATTGGCAAAAATCAAGTAAAAATCTGGTGCCATGATAGAAATGATGCTAACATCCTACTCAAATCAGATATTCTTACACAAAAAGGGTTCAGAACATTTGTCCCAGAATCTTTACTGTTTAAAAAAGGTTTTATAAGAATTCATCCTGAACATCCTGTTACAGAGATTGTGAACAACATGGACGAAGAACAAAAGGAAATGCTGATCATTGCACGAAAAAGAGCTAATAGAAGAAACGATCAAGAATCCGGCATCATTGATTTAGTCTTCAGAACCATCTTTGTGTCAAGATTTGTCTTCATTTGGAGTGTACGTATATTTATAACACCATCTATACCAATTCCAAAAAGGTGCAACTACTGCCAGCACTTTGGACACGTCTCACAACATTGTAAAGCCACCGTGCCAATATGTGAACACTGCTGAAAATCATTCATCTATCTCTTGCGACAACCCTCGACCAGATAGGTTGTGTTCCAATTGTTCAGAAAACCATAAGGCATCCTCTAAGTAGTGTCCAGTTTATAAATACGAATTTGAAGTCATGATGGAGAGATATATTAATAACATCTCTGAGGAGTTAACACGAATCAAATTATTGGAGAAAGGTTGGAGCAATACAATACGTTTTTCGAGGAAAAAATCTGAAGAAATTCCAGGAAAAATCATCAAATGACTCCAAAAGGACATCAAATGAATTAAGCCACATTCGTCCAAGACCTCTTAAATTCATCGGAAGAGGAAGAGGAGGAAGTACAATTGTCTATGCATCAAATCAACAATCGCATCCAGAAATATTCATCGATGGTGGACTTGAGTTTGCTTCACAGAGAAGAAAGGGAAAAATGCTCGCATAAAAAATCAACTCAATCGCAAGGAGTATAAAATTAATCTCCCACTCCTTAAGAAAAATAAGTTTCCCCTCAAATTAAAATAGTTTATAATTATGTAGTGTTGATTACGTACATAAGACTTATTAATTATTTAATGCCCTATGTAGTCCCTTGCTTAAGAATGTTCGACGGTCTCTAAAATTTGTAGGTTATGTGCGACTTACAATTATCGCCTAAGAGAAACGGCACTGCGTGTTTGAAATCACGTGAAATGAGTAAACAACCGTTTTCGAAATAGTGTTTCTCTGCATCCAAGCACTTTTTACAAAATCTGACAACGTACATTTGTCAAAAATGTTTATAATTATCTGAATTCAAAATATTTTGTTAATCCATGCAGAAACGCGGTTTCAGGATTGGAAATACAAAAGTAATGTAATGACAGGTGGCAAGACGTGTGTTACAGCCATTTTGATAGTAGAGGGCAGAAGCAAGCAGGGAGCTAAAAGGCGCAGCTGTCAAAATGATTCACATTACATTGCTATGGTAATTCCAATCCCGCAACCGTGTTTCTAAATGGATTAACAAAATCTTTTCAAATCAGACAATTAAAAACATTTGTGTCTAATTTACGTTGTCATATTTTGTAAAAAGTGCCTGTCAACAGAGGGAAATTTGTTAGAAAATGAATGTTTACCAATTTTACGTCATTTAAATCGATCAGTGCCGTATTTATTGGGTGATAACTGTTAGTCGCACATTATCGAGAAATTTAAGAGACCATCGAACACCGTTAAATTGAAATAAATAAATTAATTAACAATTAAATTAAATTAATTCTAAATTGTTGTTTAATAAATTAGAACAAATGTGCTCAACTATTGTACCCAGCTGTAATAATCTAAATAATTTAAACAAGTTAAATGCTAGCGCGTCGATCCCGGGTTCGAATCCTAGTGCCCCGAAATTTGTTTTCAAAATTTTCTGTTTCATGTTAGGTTTCCAAAGTTTAGAAGAGCAACAAACTTAATTTTTTTTAAATTTATTTTTTAATTAGATTATTAATTATTTTGTTAATATTTTCTATAATTTGTAAACTTACTACAACCTTACCTCAACCATACAACTTAATAATAACCTTACCACAACCTTACACTATAACCTTACCATGACCTTACATGTAAGCTTACAGTGACCTTACCGTGTAAGCTTACAGTGACTTTACTGTGTAAGCTTACAGTAAGGCGGAAGTTTTCAGACTTAATCGTGTTTACCACACTCTTACTTGGTAACCTTACCAGCCCTACAGATGTCGTCTCGGGTAACCTTACAGTGAGAAGTTGTGCTATGTGGGACAAGATAAGACTTAAATAGTAAGTTAATTCAATTCATAAGAAACTGTTGGTAAAAACTTGTATTTACATTACTAGAAAAATAATATATAAAATACTTATTGTTCGATACATTAAATCAAATTAATTATTATAACCTATTCAACTTTTAGTAAATATATATTATTAAACTGGAATTAAATACATAATAAGACATTAATATAATATTAATATTTAGTGTTTAATTAAAATATAGAGTTAGAAATTATATTTTAGTGTATAATATTATTGTTGTTAATTTAAAATTGATTTCATGAATTATGGAACCATAAACATAAATCATGGATTCTCACCAGACAATTTTTTTAGATGTATCACGTGGAACGCGTGAAGTATTGTTAAAAAGAAAATAAATTTAGAAGCCATGGTATCACAGGAAAATTCGGATCTCATCGCAATTACTGAGACTTGGCTGACTCCGGATATAAAAAACTGGCACTTTAGAGGATTTAACGCTCTGAGATGCGACAGGCCGGGTCCATAAACAGGAGGTGGTGTTATGATTTTGATAAAGAAAAATCTAATATTCGAAAAAATTCCAATTCACGGGTTCAATGAGCGGGGTTATGGATGTTATTGGATGCAAAATAAAAACACACAACGGACCGCTATTCATCTTGGCTGTTTACATACCACTACAGCGCCTATTTAGAGTATACGTGCAGGACCTCCCTATACAGGTATACCCACACGGCTCGCCTACGAGCGTAACGGGGAGAGATTTACGCTCTCCAGCGCCGATGGCCATCATGTGACCATCTACCGAGCCCGCAAAGTTGAGTAAGAACGTTTACGGCCCTTCGGTTTAGGGCGGGACCTTTCCAATCCCTGGTCACTCTGCAGGTAACCGCCCGAGTTGGCACCACAACTCACATGTCGAAGCGCCACTACTACGTCCGTTGCCGAAGCAACAGTCTGTTCATGGACGCCCCTAGCCTAAGCGATGTAGGCTATAACCACTGCCCGCACGAGTCCAACCCAATGACCGGAAGGAACAAGCCTTTTGGCAAGTCCCCGGGCTCGGACCGGTCCCCGTGCTACCATTTGTACTCCGGTAAGAGTACCGATCAAGAGTCTTACCACCCTTGCTTCGGCAAGTTAGGTTTGACGGTCAATATTAGACCTGCCGGGCCGCCACGGCACTGCCCATCATCATCGTAAGCCAATACTCTATAAGGTAGCCTGGGACGAACCGAGTACTACTCGCAAGCATGGCACCACTCCGAGTCTCTTTTAGTCGCCTTTTACGACATGCAGCCGATCGCAGGGGACCTATTCTGCGCCCGGGACCCCCACGGGAGTACATACCACTACAGACAAAAATACAATTGGAATTATGGAAATCCGGAATTTAATCATCATGAATGATGAAATGAATACGTTTGGGGACCAGCCAAACCGCGGAAGTGTATTAGATCTCGTCCTGGTCTCGGCACCATTAGGATGTATATCTGAATGCTGGACGCTGATGGACAACTTTAGAAGCGACCATCTTCCAGTCATGATCAACATTTTTATCAAATTTTCTGATGTATGTAAAAGCTCAAATAGGCTAAGATTAAGTAAAGTGGACTGGGCCTTATTCGGACAGCTTTCGAAACAATCCAGTGATCAAATTCAACAATCACACTTGGTAACGCCCGTAGAAAATTATGACAGATTTTCATAATCTCTTATTTCCAACCTTAAGAAAGCTTATGCATATCTGCTAAAACACACGGAAAGAAAAATCTAGCTTTAATAGTATAACACTACCTATAGTAATTTTGCATGGACTATAGTCACGCTTCAAATGCATGAAATTCATACCCAAAAACCATGAGTCCACGCTTTTTGGGTATGAATTCATGCATTTGAAGCGTGACTATAGTCCATGCGAAATTACTATAGGTAGTGTTATACTATTAAAGCTAGATTTTTCTCTCCGTGCAGTCAGGGAAAAAATTAAAAATCAAGCCGCTTTGGTGGACAATTTCCTGTAATGAAGTCTATAAGCGTAAGAAATTAGCGAGACGCCAATATTTAGCAGTTCCGTCAGAACATAACTTAAATATATATATATATATATATATATATATATATATATATATATATATATATATATATCTCCCTATTATATAAAAACATTTTGCCGCCGCCGCCGCAGAGTCAGGATTTCTATGGGCGCCCTATCCCAAAGGGGCCGACAAAACTTATGTCAAAACTGACGGCCTCACATTACGTTAAAATCTATGTCAAAATTAACCTATTTTTTGACCTATAGGTCAAAAAGAGGATAAATAACTGCCTCACATTACGTTAAAATCTATGTCAAAATTGACCTATTTTTTACTTATAGGTCAAAAAGAGGATAAATGACGGCCTCACATTACGTTAAAATTTATGTTTAATTTGACCTATTTTTTTACCTATAGGTCAAAAAGTGGATAAATAACTGCCTCACATTACGTTAAAATTTATGTTTAATTTGACCTATTTTTTTACCTATAGATTAAAAAGTGGTCTCCATGTGGGCATTTACATTACGTCAAAATTCATGTTTAATTTTACCTATTTTTTGAGCTACTGGTTTTAAAAGGGGCCTCAATGTAGGCCATTACATTACGTCAAAATTTGAACTGTTTTTAACATACAGGTCAGAGCTTGCCCCTCAAAGAGGGGGCACTTACAATTCAAAAATTGTAAGTGCATACATGTAAGTACATTTATTTATTTTAAAATTGAGTCAGGATTTCTAAGAGCGGCCTATCTCAAAGGGACCGTCAAAACTTATGTCAAAATTGACCTATTTTTTGACCTATGGGTCAAAAATAGAATAAATTTGTGTCAAAATAGACCTTTTTTTTACCTATTGGTCAAAAAGAGAATAAATAACATTACATCAAAATCCATGTGCCAAAGACAATTTCTTTACTTGCAGGCTGTTATGGTACTACATAATTGCTGACAAAGGTTTAAAATTTTTAATTTGCTAATATCATAGGATCGCATTTTAAAATCTTTATATTATCCATAAATAGAAGTAAATATAAAATCTGGGGGTTGGCGGAGCCCCCCTAGTATATATATATATATATATATATATATATATATATATATATATATATATATATATATATGGAAATTGAAGCTGAATCGAACAAAGCATTTTTGGACTATAAAAATAACTCTTTCAAGGAATTGTGTAACTCAATCAATCCAGCGATGGGGTCCAAAATAGTATGGAGTCTTGTGAAGGCGTCCCAAGGTAAATACACCCCTACAACAAACTCTTCAAACGTCCCCAATGCAAAAGAATTCTTATCTTCAAAGGAAGAACTTATAGGGAAAAACATCACTCCCACAACAACAAATTTTCTACCAATCAACAAGACGGAAGAAGAAGATCCATATAATGCTCCTTTTTCAGAAGAAGAGGAGCTATGGAGGCATTTGAAGAAGCTTTAGGTCGACTAGTCCCTTGATTAAGCTCATTAGGATTGGAAATTGCTTCGGTAAAATGCCAGTTGTGCATGATAGATCGTAGACGCAGGAATTACTCAGCAATCACCTTAAAAATAGAAGATATGGATATTCCTACCTGTTCCTCTCTTCTTTACCTGGCTATCGTGTTTGATAATAGACTCTCATAGAAGGATCACGTGGACCATGTTGCTGCAAAAGCTCTAAAGACAATAAATATTCTGAGAACGCTGGCCAGAGTATCCTGGGGCGCAAATCCAGAGGTTTTAATCCAGGTATATAAAGGTTTGATACGAACTCACCTGGAATGGGGAGCAGTTTTGCTTTTGTTTGCAGGAGCGTCAAAGTATATCATCAAAAAATTAAATAATATTCAAAATCAAGCTCTTAGATCGGCAATGGGGTGCATGAGAACAACACCTATTCCAATCCTCCTCGCCGAAGCTAATAATCCACCGCTTGCAGTAAGGAGGAATCTTTTATTACATAAATATGTATTACGTAGTACCTCTTGGAGGGATAATCCGATCACTCCAAGACTATGTGGTTTAAAAGAAAAAACAATAGCATGTAATAAAATCCCATCTTATATTAAAAATTTTTTGCTGTTGCAGAGACTGGATCCATCATTTGAGCTGCTGAATAGTAGAAGCAAACCTAGAAGGCCAGGATATTATGATCTCCCTTGGAAGGAAATAGTATGTGATCTTCGACCTTGCCTGGATGTAGACACTGGTTTCGATATCAAAAAAGCAGCGGATCAGAATTACGAACTAGAAAGATTTTTTAAAGTTAAATTTGAAGGTGCTACAAGTATTTTTACTGATGGTTCATTTAACGCTAATAAAGGAAAAGGAGCAGCAAGTTATTACATCCCATCATTGGAGTTCCAATTTGGAACTAAAATCAACAATTGCTTATCAACACTATCTGCAGAATTATACGCTATTCCACAGGCAACAAAATTTTGCAATGATCATAATTTATCCGACGTAGTCATTTGCACCGATTCATTGATATCGTTGTATAAAATAATGAACAGAATGAAGGATTATGCAAATGATGTCATAATTCACAGAATTGTACAAAACATCTTAAAATGCAAGGAACGAGGAGCAAATATGACGCTTCTCTGGATTCCCGCACACACAAACATTAAAGGCAATATGAAGGCGGATAAGATTGCAAAGACCTCAATGGCCCTAAATATTGGCCTTAATGTACAATACCTATATGAGGATATTAAAAACTTGATTCATCTAGATTATCATGTAACCTTAAAACATGAGTGGCCTTTTTTCGAAACTTCTCATTCTTGTTCACGGAATTGAAACATGATCTCATTAAAGAACTCGTACAAGAACTTGAATATCAGTAGTAGAGCTGCGATTGCTTGTACAAGTTCAGATACAAGAACTTGTGTCTCGGTTAAAGTCACACGGTTTCTTGTAACAGTTCTCGTATGAGTTCTTGAACCAGAACTTGGGTATTGAATATATTGGCGAATTTCTAGAACAAGTTCTTGTGTCAGAACTTGCACATCAATAATCGTCTTCATTACTTGTACAAGTTCCGATACAAAAACTTACACTTGTTCTTGTATACAGAATTGAAGCATATTCTTATACAAGTTCTAGTACAAGAACTTGTATATCAATGGTGGTGCCACAATTCCTTGTACAAGTTCTTGCAAAAGTTCTCGTTCCAGAACTTGAACACTAAAAACAATGGAATAATTTCTAGTATAAGTTCTGGTACAATAACATGAGGTTTAATTGTGGTTGTGTGATTTCTTGTCCAAGTTCTTGCACTGGAACTTGAATACGAAAAATAATCTAATAATTCCTTGTACAAGTTCTTGTAACAGAACTTGCATACCAACCATCGCCCTGATTTCTAGTATAAGTTCTGGTACAAGAACATGTGGTTTAATTGTGACCGTGTGATTTCTTGTACAAGTTCTTGCACTGGAACTTGAATACGAAAAATAATCTAATAATTTGTTGTACAAGTTCTTGTAACAGAACTTGCATATCAACCATCTCCTTTATTGTTGTAGTTTCTTCTACAAGTTTCTGTAACAAAACTTGCATTTTAATAATCGCTTTTAATTCTTGCAGGAGTTCTGAAACAAATTTAATTTAAAATAAGTATTAGTTGTAACCATCAACGTTAAAAAAGGTTAAGAGATTTTTCTGATTTTATGCAGATCAGAAACAAGTTATTAGATATCCTTGAAATATCTTAGGGACATTCATAAATATCCATAGAATATCCAAACTGTCGAAAGCATTTTGATATCCCTAGCACGTCCTAGGTATATCCTGAAATATCCCGGTGCTATGTGAGTTGGCTTGTTATAGAGAAATCTCAATAGAATTTTTGTTAAATTTTGTAAACATTTATTTCAGAGCGATTGCTTTCGTTGAGCCTAAAACAATATTCATTAAGTATACATTAAGAAAAATTTAGTTAATTATTTTCATTCGTTTCGCAGTAGTAATGAGAAGAAAAATGTACCTTAACTATTTAACTCCCTATATCTTTTAAAATGAATAGAGTTGAAAAAAAATTATTGAAGGATGTAATTATATTTATTACGTTTATTTAATCAAGACAAACAAATTTCTATTAAACAGCTTACATTTTTTTATTAACATTTTCAACATTATAAACCTTTTGTTTAATGTAAGCAAGGTAAATTGTAACAAAAAATTTCACAACTCCAAAATACTTATTTTTACATGTTTACAGGAACAGCTGCTTTAAGTAGTTCAAAATAATACAGTTTGTGTAAAAAAAAGACGAGAACAAGTACTTTATATGTGACAGGAAATGTTGAAAGGTATCTTATTACGTTGGTAATTAAAGATTTTTATTTTTTAGGTGATTCTTTTAAACTAAAATCTTTCAAATAGAACAAACTGTGGTTCCTAGCTTCATCCCAGATAGCACGACTTCTTACTGTAAGGCCACTGTAAGGATATCTGTAGGGGTTGTAAGGCTTACAGCGTAAGGTTGTTGTAGTCCTACATAAGTCTAAAAATTTCCGCATTATCGTAAGCTTATGAATAAAAGTTGATGTGGGATTACACCTAATCCTACTGTAAGCTTACTCGAAAAACTCATAGTAGGCTTACATGTAAAGGTTGATGTAAGCTTACAAGTAAAGGTTGAGGTAAGCTTACAAGTAAAGGTTGAGGTAAGCTTACATGTAAAGGTTGAGGTAAGCTTACAAGTAAATGTTAAGGTAAGCTTATAAGTAAAAGTTGTGGTAAGCTTACATGTAAAAGTTGAGGTAAGGCTGTTGGAAAGTTATTATCATGGTGTAAGGTTCTTGTAAGGTTGTAGTGAGTTTACCTATTATGGTCAATATTAACAAAATAATTTGCATCATAATTAATTAATAAATATTAAATAAAAAAATTAACTTTGTTGTCCTTCTCTTTATGGGAAACCAAACATTCTGTAGAAAATTTTGAAAACAAATTTGGGGAGACTAGGATTCGAACCCGAGAACGACGCGCATTAACCTATCTTCCTAACTAACTGAGCTAAGTTGTGAACTGACATAGAAAAAATAAATTTTGCTTTTAAAGTGAACTAAGAAAATTACTATCACTTTAAAAGCAAAATTTATTTTTTCTATGTCAGTTCACAACTTAGCTCAGTTAGTTAGGAAGATAGGTTAATGCGCGTCGTTCTCGGGTTCGAATCCTAGTCTCCCCAAATTTGTTTTCAAAATTTTCTACAAAATGTTTGGTTTCCCATAAAGAGAAGGGCAACAAAGTTAATTTTTTTATTTAATATTTATTAATTAATTATGTTGCAAATTATTTTGTTAATATTGACCATAATAGGTAAACTCACTACAACCTTACAAGAACCTTACACCATGATAATAACTTTCCAACAGCCTTACCTCAACTTTTACATGTAAGCTTACCACAACCTTTACTTGTAAGCTTACCTCAACCTTTACATGTAAGCTTACCTCAACCTTTACTTGTAAGCTTACCTCAACCTTTACATGTAAGCCTACTATGAGTTTTTCGAGTAAGCTTACAGTAGGATTAGGTGTAATCCCACATCAACTTTTATTCATAAGCTTACGGTAATGCGGAAATTTTTAGACTTATGTAGGACTACAACAACCTTACGCTGTAAGCCTTACAACCCCTACAGATATCCTTAGAGTGGTCTTACAGTAAGAAGTCGTGCTATCTGGGATTGTTATTCTTACATAAAAGAATTTAAGAATAAAGCATATTTGGTTTTTAAAAAAAAGTATAAAACGTCAGTAAGGTTTTTCCCCAGTTATTGTCACTGCCTTATTTGACGGTAAATTTTAAAACCTTTTTTTCCTTAACGTAACAAATATCATGACCCTCTTCTCCCATAAGATTCACGTACTATACAGACTATCCCTAATTTATCATCAATTTGGCCTGAAATGAATCATAGTAAGAAATAATTTTATTGGTAGTATTCTTAATTATAGACAATCATTTTACTTAAATAATAAATAATTACATTTTAAAAAATAATTATTTGTAATATAATTATTTAAATTATTTGTGTATCGAACAGTGATTTGAAGCTATTTGTTTTATTTACCTTAAATAAAGGGCTTTTAACTTAAAAAGTGTTTTAAAATAGATCGAATGGCCTCGAATTTGGTTACGCTTTCAAACTGCTTCTCTGTTATATATATTACAATTAATAATGTAGTAAATTTGGTACAGGACAAAGATACGTGGTTTCAAAAAATTTTACTGATACAACAATTTTTTAAATATCTGTAACAAACGCAGGATGTACCTCTGTATTTATTTTAATGACACTACGTAACTCTTCATGTTTCTTTGAAAATACGCTTTTTGTCTCGACGAAGTTCAACAAAACGTATTCAAGTTTTGTTTTTTGATCTACAATAAATTTTATAATTTTTGCATAACTATCGTCGGAAAGCAGGACAAATGTATTGTCTGATCTTTTATTTATCTTTTCACACGACAAGTAAAGGCAACCATTCTTTATCATCTTAGAAAAAGTGACTGCTTCGTTAGACAACATCAATCTACTAATCCATTCATCATCTACTTTCTTCATAGGTCCGAAATATCGTGGACTAGAAAGTTTTAATGTTTTTTTAACTTTCACGCTATCTAAACTAATACAAAAATTTTGGACTAGTAAACTAGACGATGAAAAAATTTCTTTTTTTATAGCTGTTAGACTGAATTTAAAGCCAATATGTCTAGCAACTTGTTGGTGGATGCCTTTAGCTGCGTGGATAACTTTCAACAATAGCCCATTACCGCTTTCGAAACAATATGCGGAGTGAGCCGTGAGCGGACCCCAAGTATTAACACCCGTACTTAAATGTAATAAGAGATGCATATTGAACGTCATAGCTGTTGCAGAATAGAGAAATTCGGTATCGCTTACAAATTCGTGCAGTAGCTGATCTGCAAAATCTATTTCTTGAACTGTAATTTCTGATTTTAATAGGATATATAAAGCTTCTACAAATTTAATCTAATGTCTAACATATTCTTTAGGCATGTATTTAATCAAAATGGGCAGACTATAATAAAGAATGAAATTCTTCCACTCTCTTGTTTTCCAGAAATGTCTGTCTTTAATGGCTCGAGTCAAGCGACCAATTTGGTTAGGAACTTTAACATTTAACATAGAAGTGTTAATTTTTTCGACTTCATCTTTAGAAAGAAAACGACTTGAGGTAGTAGTATTCCCAAACCAAATATTTGAAAATTGTTTACCTATCCCAGAAACAATATGCATATATTCACAGTCAAAACCTTCAATGATGTCAAATTTGTTAAGATTAATCAATTGAGATGGATTTTTAAAACCAAAACAAGGTTTTTTTTCAGTTCCAGCAGCTATGTGTTCAGTGGTATCTGCCATGTTCCTTTCAGCAACTGGTGTCTCCAGCAATGGATACTTGTGACTCCCATATTTAGGGTTTTTTGGATTTTGAACCCATATACCATGATGAAGACACCAGTTGCATCCATATTCGCCATTAAACTGAATTAAACCTTGCATTGGTGCCCGAGCTACGGAATCAGCTGATGCAAGAAGTGCATAAACTTTTAAATTCATTTCCTCATCCTTGATTTTACATGATAATCCTTCCTCTGATAACTTATTCATTTTTTTAACAAAAGGATAAAAAAACATTCATGTTTGGTTTATTTCTACCAAACCACAATGCCGCAACTATAAGGTCTTTTGTTCTTATGTGAAATGGTAGTTCATTAACTTCTAGAAAGAGTGGCCAAATAGAATAGGTGGAGCTTTCGAACAAAGGTCCACCATCTGTGTTAAAAGTTACTGTTAAATACTTATGTCTTGTTTCGGGATCTAATGATTGTAAAAACGCTTTATATAATTTACCATCATAAATATCTTTAACTACGTTGACATCAGTAACTCTTTCATTCATTATATGAAGACGATTTTACATTCATTTCTTCATTACAGATACTGCATGTTAGTATTTTACATTTTCGGTCGAATATTCCAATATATGCCCCACATTCCGAACAAAGTCCATGAAATGTTGCATTACCAGACGGATTAAAAAAGCAGTTGATTAAGTAATTCGAATTCGGTAAAATAGGACAGGCAAACATGTTATTGATAAGTGAAAAAAGATTGGTAACAGCTGTCTGAGATAACGAATATGTTAACCAATATTTAACAATCATCATAACGATTTCACCTAAACTTTTATCAACAGGAGTATTTACACTTTGAGTGAATTCGTCGCTCTTAATGAATGAATTCAATTTTCCATAAGATCCATTCCATCCTGTTGGTTCTTTGTCATTTAAATACATATCTAATATTTCATTTCCTTCGTCCACATGTAAGTCATTTACCTAAAAACAAAAAATGAAAATTAATACGTGTACTACAAAAAAAATTAGACAAGAACAACTTGTACCAGCACTGAAGCCGTGAGTTTCGTACACTATATTACACTCAGATGCATTAATGCTGTCCTTCCGGTTTAAAGGAATTTTGAAAAGTCGGTTCTTATACAAAATCTTGTACATGTTCATTGTTTCAATTGCTAGGGATATTTTTCTTATACAAGATGTAGGGATAGGTATATTTCTTTTAAACTTATGGCTCGGTCACAGCTCGGCTGCCTGCCTGCGCAGGCAGCAGCTACGAGAGTAAGTGAGAGGAAACAAATAATTTTAATTGTCTGACTTTCTCGCTCTTATGTGTTACCATGACGACCTGCAGGCAGGCAGGCAAGCAGCCGAGTTTTGACCGTACTATTATAGTTGCATATGAAATGAATGTACACTCAGATGCATTAATGCTGTCCTTCCGGTTTGACGGTATTTTGCAAAGTCGTATGATTTCTATCAAAATGTTTTTAGTTCATGCCATGTGAGAACATTCGTGTGTCACGAACTAAGAATATTTAATAGAAATGACACGACTTTTCAAAATTCCTTTAAACCGGAAGGACAGCATTAATGCATCTGAGTGTAATATAGTGTACGAAACTCACGGCTTCAGTGCTGGTATATAAAACTTGTCACTTGCAATCGCTAAAAACTACTGCGCAGTTGTAAAGGCTGAATAAAAGTACTGCGCAGCTCATGCAGTTTTCATTTTTGCTACACATAATCATGCACGAACATGTACGGTGACATATACAAGAAGTTGTACAAGTCTTGTACAAGAACTTTTTACCGTCTTCGACTCAAAACAATTCTCAAATATTTCAAAAATGTGTACAAGATCATGTACATTTTCTTGTACCAGATTATTTTTATGTACTAGATCTTGTACAAGTTCAGATTCAAGAACGTGTTTCAATTCTGTGTACATTTTCTTGTATCTGAACTTGCATAAGATCTAGTATAAATTCTTGTACAAGATCTTGTATATGATCATGTATAAGATTTTGTACAAGTATTTTAAGCAGGGATACAAATTAATTAATTACTTTAAAGGCTGCGCAGTAGTTTTCCATGGCTTTTGCAGATGAGCAGTTGCTTTCAGATCGTAAATGCAGAGAGTCTCTAAAGACAATATTAAAAATTTCCCGATCTTTTGCATAAATAAAAAACTAATAAACGATAATAAAATTTTATCTACACATGAACTTGTACAGGATTGATTGTTCCAAATCCTTGGAACACATTTCTTAAACAAGGTGTTGCACAAGAACTTGTTCAAGATCTTGTTTCAATTTCTTTGATAGAAATGGTGCAAGTTCTTGTACAGAAACATGTGCAAGATCTTGTACGAGGATTTTCAGTAGGGTAAGCATTGTGTCTAATATTGAAAGCATTAACAGGATATTAATATTTGATTTTCAATGTTAATTTCTGTACCACTTTTCTCTTAAAATATTAAATAAATTGAACTATTTTTTGTGAATAACTTTGATAATTAAAAAATTAATTATTATAAAACACTTTTAAATTATTTGTTGTAATGGTTACTTCTAACCTCACTTTTGTATAAAAAAGCAAATATGTTTTATAATAATTAATTTTTTAATTAAAAATTTTTAATCAGAGAACTTTCTCTCTCTCTCTCATTATGTTATTCATTAAAAACTAGCTTAATTTGTTCAATAGTTTAACAGAAAAGTTATCGAAAAATTACACAGGCCAACAAAATTTTGTGGCCTAACCAATAGAAGCTGATTTTTATAGGATTTTGTCCATAGAATACGAATTTGACCTTGAAAATATTGGATTGGCTCCAGTTTTTAATCAATTTACGTTTCATTATACAAAATATGCATTTTTGGCATTTTTTGAATGATTGTACAACAATACACAGAAACAGTAAATTTGTCCGCATAACACCAATTGAAAGCTTAAACACTGCTCTTGAATATCCAAAAACAAAAAAGTAATTTATGTACACTTTAACCTATAATGTCCAAAAAAACATACGCTGTTCCATAAACGTATTAAAATTAATATTACTTTTGACCATGTAAGGTAATTCAAGTAAAAATTAGTGTCTCTGGCGTTTTTATAATCGCTAGTTACAAATCTGCTATGAAATATGAAAATTACAAGTGGCGGACCAAATTTTTAAAGATAATTTACGCCTTTTATGATAAAAATTTAAAATTTTTTAAAAATTCTGCCATATTGGATTCGCCATTTTGAATATTAAAATCTAAATACAGATCAGTAAGCAGCGACCATAAAAACCCCTAGAGAGACTAATTGTTATTTAAATTACCTAACATGGTTAAAAGTACTGTTGTTTTCAATATGCTTGTGGAACAGCGAATGTCTCTTTTGACATTACAGGTTAAAGTGTACATAAATTACATTTTTTGTTTTTGGATATTGAAGAGCAGTGTTTAAACTTTCATTTTGTGCTATGCGGACAGATTTACTGATTCGGTGTATTGTTGTACATTCATTCAAAAAATGCTAAAAATGCATATTTTGTATATTGAAACGTAAATTGATCAAAAACTAGAGCCAATCCAATATTTTCAAGGTCAGATTCGTATTCTATGGACAAAATCCTGTAAGAATCGGCAGTAATATTTTAGGCAACATGCAGTTGATTAAAATTTGTCGGCCTGTGTTATCATTAAAAATTTAATAGCCACATATGCTGTTAACTAGGGACACAAATGTTTTAAAGTATATTTCGCTACATATTGCTTACAATATTAGACATTATATCTATTTTTTTTACATTTGTATAACCAATGATTTTATTACGTCGCTTGGGGACAGCAAACTTGAAAATTCAGTTAAGTAGTGAAAAACATGCCATTTGACCAACAGAAAAGTTCCTTTCATTAGAGAAATAAAAAGAAACGACATGTTTTTGACTTTCTTTAAATTTGCAGTTTTTCACTGCCTAACAGAACAGGAATGATGCTATCCCAAGCGACGAATATTAGTCAGATTTTTCAATTTCTTATTTAACCTCGTAATCAAATCTAATTATGTTAACTTTATTTTTCTCAGAAATTCTTTCTTTTCAAAACTTAGTATGTTAGAAATACTTTAGTGTATACCAAATTTTTACATTTTTTACTTTTTCTTTGAGGTTTAATCTTTTAAATCTAATATTACCATTCTACATAAAATAATACAAAATGTTCACGGACAAACAAATCTACTTTTAATAGCAAGAACACTGCCTATATACTATACTTTCACACGCACTATACCCCGAATAAAAATTAAGCTCCGATCTATGTAGCCTCTATGTCATCTGGCCTACTGTGCGACATAGGCCTGCGAGTTAAAAGTAACATACAGTCTATGACGGAAATGTAACGCTCGGCTACATAGACTATACATAGGTTTAACAATGTAGGACCTACATAAAAGTTCTACATAGGCTCTATGTAGGTAAATATACATACAATCTACGTAGGGTTAGAATGTCCTATTTATGTAGGACAAAGAATATAGAGTCTACATAGACTGTAAATGTCACCTGTACATACGCAAACTAATGTAAAATCTTTATATTGCTAAAATACAACACTTATGTAGGCTAAGGAATATAGGAGCTATGTAGAATATTTTAAACACAATTTTTAAAATTATAATATATATAATTATGGATATAATTTTGGATTCATATATAAAAAGTACAATAGAGTAATATTTTTTAGTACTACAAATAAAATAATAAAATTAAAGTAATTTTAAACGTTAACCATATTTTCTTTTTTCTTCTTCTATCGTTTCTACCGCTTCCCCAATCATAAGAGCGAGTAAAAACGTATCCTAATGCTGCAGTGATTTCTGGTTTTGAATATTTTTCTGACTTCTCTGCACATTTGTTAGGGATCAAACCTGAAATGGAAAAATGAATTAAATATTGAGGTTGTTAAATTTTGTTAATAAAATTTATTCTTATAGAGTTTACCTTCAATTAAAGTGCAGCTCTTTGTCTTAATGAATATCATTTTATTTGGCATTTGTTTTGATGCTGTAAACTGCATTGCCAGATCGCGACTCAACAACGCAGATAAAATTTGTTTCATTATTTTTTTTAAATCTCCTTTAATATCAATATGATACAAAAGTGCAGCTTTCTATAACAATATAAATAAAAATTTATTATAAATTATATTTAATAAAAAAATGTAATAACTTTTATTTATCAACTTTAAAACATTTGAATTATTTTAATTTTCTATGCATAACTTACTAATGAATGTTGCAGTTCCTTATTTGTTGGTAAAAGTGCCTCTTACTTGTCAAACTCTTCCATTGTTGTCAGTGGACGGTTTACTTTAAATTTGGATGACAAATTTTCCGTTTCTGGTTCTTCCAAATGGACGCTACGCAACAGATTTTTATTTATTTCTTTTATTTAGTTTTGCATGGAATAACAAATCCCTTTCAAGTCTTTGAATAAGTCATACACCATATCCATTTGTTTTTTCTGATTACCTATAAACATATATATAAATTATATAATTTAAACTTATTTATAATTATAAAAATAATTTAAAAACGAATAACTTACCACAAGCCCTACATTTCTGTCTTATCGTTGAAGAAGAATCACTAAATGATTGCTGCCTTTTCTTTGAACCATTAGGAGAATTAATTTCTGCATTATTTTTCAATGAAGGTGATCCATTGTATTTTTTCGGTGATTTCACTTCTAAGATAAAAAAGAAATAAATTGTATTTTTAAGGGGATGTCAAAGTCGATGAGATTTTCCCATTGAAACTCAATGTAAAAATCCAATCAACTTTAAAATCTCATTAAATAGTAAAATTATTGTACAATGTAATTGATACAAGACTTCAATTATTAATGTAAAGTAATAATCATACCATTATCATTTTGACTTTTCGCAATGAGATTTTCATTTAATTTTGGAACGTCAAACAAATCGTTAGTTTCACTGTCTGACTCTTTATTTATTGGTTTTGAAGTTTTTTTATCATAGGAGTTGTTTCCTCTTGTGAGTTCTCAGAA
This sequence comes from Leptopilina myrica (nomen nudum), assembly GCA_032872475.1. Classification (NCBI taxonomy): domain Eukaryota; kingdom Metazoa; phylum Arthropoda; class Insecta; order Hymenoptera; family Figitidae; genus Leptopilina; species Leptopilina myrica (nomen nudum). Next base: position 10,264,570 of record CM065462.1, on the reverse strand, counting down.
TCAGTCGCATAAGCATATTCTTTTTTATCTAACTTTCCAAGCTCCTCCAAACATAAAAAAATTTATCAAGTATGAATAAAATTTAAATTTAGGAGTTCTTCCAGCTATGGAACGCTCTTTTACAGACAATATTTAAAAAAGCGAACAGTTAAATAATTAATATTTTGGTTAACAAAGTTATTAAGCTAAACTGATTTATAATAGATTAAGGGTCCGAGACCCCCGCGGTGCGAGCAATGCTCGTGCACCAAAGGAATAGTCAATGCACCATTGTCATCCTCAACACAGGCTAAGCATGGGCAATATTGTCAATAGATATTCAATAGAGAAATGAAATGGTAAAATGTTTTTCGACAATTCTTTTTCGCCCTGAAGAAAAATAACTACGAAATTAAGTACATTCTCTTGTATAAACACATTGGAACACGATACCGAAAATATTCTTAAAAATATATCCAGTTACATTATTTAAAAGTATTTTCTGTGACGGGTCTAATTAAATAAAACAAATTATTTATTGTTTACTTAATATTTTTATTTGAGTGAGATATGGTGAAGTTATGCCCGTAGACATAGATTACAACCGGCAGGCTCGTAAGCTTGTTTCTAACTAACTGTCATTTCCTTTGCCATACCCAAGGGTGGCAAAGGACCAGGAATTTGTCCTTCAAAAAGTGAAAGCTGAAAACAGAAGAAAAACTGGTTTTTCTTCTTATTTCTGGCTTTCTAAAAACGAGAGATGTTACACCCCTCAGTTTAGAGAAAACTTAGTCCCTTAAGTTCTTATTTTGACTCTTTTTGACGAAACATTTATTTCATTATTACATTGTAGTGGTATATTACAATTATCAGTAGGGGCTGTTGCTACAGGCGAATAATGAACAGTAGGTGTTGCAGTTACAGATGTAGACACACAGAAAAGTTTTATACATAAATTTTTTGGTATTAAATGTTTGAAACAATCAAAGATTCCAATTTTGTGCAAACTATATGTAGTGATTATTAGTAAAGATATGTATCCTAAATACGTCAACACGTCAGTACTTGTTTCTATCCAAGTTCGTGTTCTTCGATTTGATTTTATTGATTGTAAAGAATTTTCCATTACAGTTAAGCTTTGCCTTAACTCTTTAAAATTTTCGTGTCGTAGTGATTCTTGAATTAATGGCAATTGATTACTTAATAGACTGATGTCGGCAGCATTTAGTTTATAAGTTACATTTTTTCTGAAAAATATATCACTATTTCTACTTTCCGATTTTCGTAATTTTAGGATAGACTTTGGTGTTTGAATTGTACAGTCATTGTCACTAAAAAGTAAACTAGGAGAATTAAGTTTAATTGTTTGTACCTGCGTTCCGCACCATACATTTAACTCAAAAGGTGTCTCAGGAACCAATATATATTGATTGGGATTTTTTAATGGAATAAAGACTAGCTCCAAAATTCTAAATGCAGAGAATTGACAAACCTGTTCATTAATATGCTTGCTCTGACGTCTAATAATATTTGTTTCACATGAGTTAGTTTCGCTGATAAGATAGGTGGGTTGTGTTCTTTTACAAATGCGAAGTTCGTCGATTTCATTACATAATTTTAAGGCTTCGATGTCCGAAAGCACGTACATATTTTTTTCGAAATTTGTTAACATAATTTCATGAGAGGGAATAGGTGCTATAAAACTGTTTCCATGGGAAATAGGAATAGGGATCAGATGGAAAGTTTGCAAATCTTCATATTCTAGAACAGGAACCTTTACTATGTACATAAGGCTTCTATTGGCAATGCTAATTGTTATCTCCGAAATATCAACAATTTGTTGGTAATTATTACCGGTCAATTTTATAGGGTATTTTTGATTATTTGATTCTTCAATATGACGCAATTCTTGTATTTAAAATTTCCGGTGTTAGAATTTGGGGGTGCACTATTCCATGTTTTCCGTCGTTTATTGCATCTATTATTAAATTTAAATCTTCGCTATATTCGGCTTTAGCAATTTCCGTACTAGAGATGAGATTAGTGACGAGTATTTCCTTTTCATTTTGGTTGGTTGAATTTATTATTTGGTTTAATTGATCAATTCTGGATTGAGTTTGATCATTTAGAGTTTTCAGATTATGGGAAGCACTATTTAAAAGAGTTTTTATTATTCTAGTCTGATTATCAATAGATTGGGCCATAAAATTACTGTCTTTATATATAGTATCAAATTCGTTATTAATTATTTGTAAATCCTGGTCATCTAATGTTCCAAATAGTGTCTTAGAGATTGATCCTATGAAATTTAAGAATCCTCTGCGAATCCGGGACTGACCTAAAATATGTTGTAAAATTGTTTTTGATGTTTCTAGTCGTCAGAGTCGTTTCCTGAGTAGAGTTAACTCATACTTTTGAGGACAATCACTACACAAAGTTGAAGCATGTGAATATAATTTTATAATTTCTGATAGTCGCGTTTCGAAGTTTGATGTATGTATCTTCAAAATTAATTTCCAAGTCTCATGATATAATTTAGTTGTCCCTAAATTTTCTTCATAGATAGTTGTCCCTTCTAGATCCTTTAGGTAGATGTCTGCCTGTATTGTGGTTACCAAAGCGGCCCAAAAAATGATCTGCATGATATTCTGTAACTATTGATAATATGGTTTTAATCTATTGGAATGAATCAGTTGTCTGTTATTGTTGTACAATATTTCATAATTATTATTGTTTTTAACGCTTACAACAGTACTGGGTCCTTTCCAATTAGGGCACAATTTATTAGATTTCACATTTTCGATTAATACTAAATCGCCTACGACGAATAGTTTTTGTGGTATGACAATTCTCGCGTCTTGTATTCGCTTATATTTTTCTTTCGAGATTCTAATTTTTTCTTGTACTTCTTTTATATATTTTTCGTGTCTTTCCTTCCAAAGTCTAATTAGTTCGGAATATTTGAGACACGGCGTTGTTGCTAGTAAAGAAGGTAGATTTGCGTCGCGACCGAAAGTTAGCTGGAACGGGCAGAATCCTGTACCTTCATGAACCATTGTATTGTATGCCATACATACAAACTTAAGTGTATTATCCCATTCGATCATGTATCAGCCATATTAGTTCGAATTAAATCCTTTATAGTCGCATGTGCTCTTTCTAATGCCCCATTGCTTTGAGGGTGAAAGGTAGTGGTTCTAACATATTTAATACAGAATAAATTTTCAAAATTTTGTATTAGTTCTGAAACAAAGTTTTGCCCTTGGTCGGTAAGAATATGTTTCGGTGATCCAAAAATGTAAATATAGTAATCAAAGAGTCCTTCAATAATAGTTTCCGAAGTAGCATTTTTTAATGGTACCAAAATTAGATATTTTGTTAACATATCCTGAATAGGCAGAATATATTTGTTTCCTCGAGCGGTAACAGTCAGTGGTCCAAAGATGTCCATAGAAATTTTGTCATTAGGATTAGTTGGAGTATCGGGAATAATAGCTTCCGCTTTGGGTCGTCAAAATGCAATCGCAGTATGACAAATTTTTTTTCAATTGTTTCTCGTGTGATTTTATCTAATACTTGCAGCCATAATTTTTCGTTATAACGAAAAATTACCCTGCCGGTAGAGCAGTTGCGTTAAACGCGATAGAACGGTTTGATTTGGTAGAAAGTAAGCTGCTATAACTTCAGGGGTGAACAGTTCTCCTTTTTGGAGGAGACCGGCTAAACTTTCATGAAAAGTAAACAGCGCGCTCTGTCTCAGAGAAACATACTATACTTCATCGCGACGAACATGTGATTTGTGAAACGTGTTCATTTATATAAAATTTAATTTTCCATTTCATAAATACATATTTAATTTTTGACAGGTGAACATAACATTTGATTAAAAGTTTCTTTTTATTTTTTAAATTAAAATAAGAAATTTATTAAAAAAATTTAGCTAAAAAAAATTAAAATTGATTATATATAATTATAAATATTACATAATTATGAATTTAACTAAAAAATATTATGAAAGTTGAAAATTATAAAAATTTATTTAAATGCGTTTAAATGATTATTTTGATAATCACATAAAATTGTAATAATCAATTATAGATAAATTAAAAAATTTGATCTTTTAAACAATTAAAAAATATATTTAATTAATTATATACAATTGTAATTAGAAGTATCCTTTTTATATTTGTATATTATAAATTAAAAAACTTATTATTTTTGTGTAAAATGTATATCTTTGAATATATAGCTATAGCGGAATATGGGATGACGGTATTCTAATTCGCTTTTTGAGGGAGTAACCAGTGCTCCGTCAGAAGAGAGAACGGATGCTCCTCAAAAAAGTACATCCGTTATGCCGCCGCGGCGCTACTGCTTAACTTTTTCGCGGAGCGCGCAGCTCTACCTTGCCTAGTCAAGCGGCTCACTTTTCTTTCTCTCCGTGTATATTCCGGCAATATTATTGAATTTTCACTCATTATTGGACGTAGTTTCGAAATTCTTTTCCAAAGTTTTCCCGGTGCATTTGGTTTCTCAATTTCACGCGTTTCGGTTCGTTGCGGGAACCATTTATAATAATCTTTGATCAATGGTGCCGTTCTGTCCTCCGGGATTTCTTGAAGTTCTTGAGAAAAGTCATCTTCGTTATGGGCAGTTTAATACGAAAAGCAAATGTTGGATCACCGATTTTTCTTAAAGTTCGTAATTTTGTAGTACTTGGGGTACTAAATAACTGTGCCAAACAGTTTTGCAAAAAAAAAAAATTTTTTGCAAGATATTTAGATATGAAAAATCGGAAACTGAAAAAATGTCTTTTTTTGAGAATTTTTATTTCGAAAACTATTGATTCTACAAGAAAAAGTCATTTATTCAAAATTGTAGAGAAAATGTCAATTTTTTATAATATTATAAAAAATTTAAGAAAAATTAATTTTTCAATAATTTGTTTAAACAATAATTTTTTATTGTTAAAAAAAAGTGAAGGACATCATGGAATATTCTAGAAAAATTATTTTCTCAACTTTGGCTTTAAAGGTCTAACTTGTACACCGAGATCGTCTTTAAGATTCATAATATAACGTTTTATGACGGCTCTTTCTTCTATTTGCAGAGCAACCTTTCTCTCGACATTTGAACTATGTTTTGATTGGATAGCATAATATAGATCATTTAAACACTTTCCGAAGCGTTGATTATAAACTTGTACATTATCGGCACCTTGTCTGCATGATTCGAGGTTTGCTCTACAAAGTTCTACGGAAGTACCAGAACCTAAATTTGTTCGAAGTACTTGAAATAAATCTTCGTAATTATTTATTGACACGTGTCTAATTGATCGTTTGGCATTATCTACAATTTTTTCAGTCAGAATAAAATCGAGCAAAAAATCCGGTTGCGAGCACCGTGCGCGGGCGCGTTTTACGGAGCGGATGAATTCTTGGGTACCAACGTCGTCACGCCCGTTAAGTGTTTCCACTGTACGAATTATTTCCTTGGCAGGTAGGAAGGCGTCCGTCCTGAGATTGGGACCGTTATTGTTCGAGAAAGCTGAAAAGTTAGCAGGGTTGTTTAAGGGTTGCTTGCGCTGTGTTTAAAGGTGTATTGTGTTTTTGTTCTGCATCGGTCTCATAATCTTCTGAAATTTCTCCACTACTATCGTCGTCTTCTGTTATTAAATTTCTTTCCTTTCGTGCTAGGCGTTTGATTTCATCTACTTTTTTTATATTTTCTTTATTTAATTGACTTATTCCGATTTGCAAACTACCCTGACTTTTCTCTATTAAGGATAACCTATCAAGGATCTGGGATAAAATCGCAGTTTCTGTGATATTTTTATTATTTGTTTCAGTTGGTTCCGACATTTTGTTTTTGTTTCTTTTTAATAATTCAATTTAAAAAAAAGGATATATCACAAAAGGGTTTCGCAAGATATACAAATGTATATGGATAAAAATCAAAAATTGTAAAACGATTATAGTATTAAAATTAATAACTATAAACTTACTATAGATTCTTGAAAAGTTTGACGTCGCTTCTAGTCCGTAATACAATGGGGGGTGATAATGATGCTGGAAAGTTGAACAGCCAATCTGGAGATCTCGTAGAAATTTTACTCCCGCGTTGCCAAATTTGTTGGGTGGCGTCTCACCTTCTCTAGGACTTATAAACCCACGGAATCACTGTCGAACTTACTTGATTCGGCTCGAGTACGAAAATGATAAAAAAAAATGTATAGCCTAAAAGAATTTTTTTCAAATAAATACTGCAAGATTTATGAAAATAAATTTTTTCATTCATACACTGTTCCACGAAAGAATACATTCAATTATACATTCAAAAAGTGTCGAAATATTATTTGAAAGATTTTATTTTATTATTACTGAATTATTATAAAAAAAATTACTTAAAAATTAGTTTAAGCAATATTTAAACTGCTTTCTTGACATAATTTTAAATATCGATATACCAAAAAATGCAGACCTATAGAAAAATATTTATTTTGGAACAAGTATTAATTTGAAAAATTACAAGACTATATTAAGATGAAAGAAACTGTTTATGTACTGTTGGAAACTTTTATTTATTAGCAAAACTAGCAAATAATAGGTTTTAAGTCGGGTTCAAAGTAATAAAAGTCACTTGATTTAAATAAAAGACAATTTATAATAAAACTTTAATAGTTAAGAAAATGATATAATGTTTAATTCGTTCGCACTATGTTACTTTTCGCACAATATTCGTGTATTCGTACTTCGCTGTATCATCGCTCATTCAGACATCACGCCTCAACCTCGCCGTGATGCTCACTGCCCGCGATTTCGGTTTTTCGGGACCAAACAAAACTTACGTCAATACGTTTATTCATACGGTGATTTACGTACAGTTGGGCGCTAACATTCGGTCATCCTGACAGAGAACTCGTCCTCGAGTGATATTCGGAGTTACATAAAGAACAAAAAATAAGAAAATTTACATGTTCTAATTGTCGTAGCGCTGTGGACGTCGTACAACTCTCTTCGATCGTCGTAATTGATTGATATCCGACGTGTCGGATTCCACATCACTATCAACCAAATCATTTATCGAATTATTTGAGTTTAATTGAACGTTATCAGTAAAAGGTGTTGATTGATCTTCATCAGATATAGGATCATTCGAATCAGAATCATCTTCAACCGAAGGAGGATGCCATAATTTTAATTGACTCGCGTGGGCCGTAGCTGCATAACGACGACCATAAGAATCAATATTCAAATCAGCTACGCCGTAAGTAGCTCCTAATAAAATTTTTGTGACTACAAGTGGACCGCGAAATTTCTTTTGGAGCTTGGTTCATTCCCCAGTGATTTCCGGCACGTTTGACATGTAAACAATGTTGCCAAGATCGAATTTTACATTTTTAGTATGACGTTTATCGTATCTTAATTTGTACATTTGTTGACTATTGTCGATTTTCATTCTTGCTTCATCTTGTAATTCGAGTGGATTCGAGTAACGAGCAATTGTAATAGGCCTTCATCGTGGCAATTTATGTAGCCGTACAACAATTCGAACGGAGTTTTACCGGTGGCTTTATTCGGGGACGAATTTAAATTGCGTTGGACTTTCTTTAATTGAATAACCCAGTCTTTTGCGTCGGGTTTCGAAACACACGCTTGAATCGCTGGAATGAGAGTACGATTGACTCTCTCTACAAGACCATTTGCTTGTGGATGTCTAGGTGAATTTAACGAATGTTCGATACCGTGTCTTTCACAAAATTCGCTGAAGATTTTAGAAGTGAAACAAGTGCCTCTGTCGCTTATTATTTTACGCGGAACACCAAAATCAAGAATAAAGTTTTCGAAAGCTTTAACTACATTGATAGCTTTAGTGTTAGTGGTCGCTGTCAAAATTACAAATTTCGTAAGAGTATCGGTAATGACGAGAATGAATTTATTTTGGTGAGTAGCGGTTATTAACGGTCCAATATGATCGACGTGAATGAGAGCAAACGGTCTCTCACCAGGTTTTATTGGATGTAATTCGCCGGCAGGCTTTCCTGTTTTCGATTTACAAATAATGCACTGAATGCAGCTTCGTATGTGTTGTCGAACATATGATTTCATTCCTGCAAAAAAGTAAAGTTCTCGAATATTAGAAACAGTACGGTCAAGTCCCGCATGACTTCGAAGATCGTGGTGTCGAATAACAATACTTTTTCGGAGCGATTTTGGAACGACGTATAACAATTTGTTATTTTCACGCTTATAAAGAATAGAATTCTTTAATTCGTAACCTGTGACTTCATTTCTTTCGTGAATTGTTCTCTCGATAACTGGTTTTAAAAGAATCTCGCGTTTACTTCGTAGGAATTCATCGGCGCATTGAAAGAGTGTAATCTCATCGTCGGGAGTTACAATGGAGAAGATTCCGAGAACATTATCGCAACATTCTTCTTCAAGATCGGGGGGCTCAACGGGTGCGCGACTTAATGCGTCAACGTGACACATTTTGACTCCGGGTCGATGAACTATTTCATAATTGAATTCTGAGAGTGCTAACGACCATCTTACAATCTGCGGGTTTTTCGTTTTATGAGTGTTTAAATACAGTAAAGCACTGCAGTCGGTTACAATTTTAAATGGGATGTTAATCAGCCAATTTCTTAATCGGGTGACCGCCCAAACAATAGCATTAAGCTCAAGTTTGCTCGAGTGGTAATTTCGCTCCGGATCGCTAGTTCGTCTGCTGATTGCATAAACAAGATGCAATTTTCCATTACTGGAACGTTGCATCAACATTGCTCCGAGACCTAGTGCACTCGCATCAGTATGGAGTTCTATTTCACGATCGGGGCAAAAGGGCTGTAAAATCGGATCGGTAGTTAATTGTTTTATCAACTAGCGAAAAGAATTTTCTTCAAGCTCGGTCCATTTAAAACTGTTATTTGTTTTAAGCAAGTCGTATAAAGGGGATGCAATTACCGCAAACCTAGGCACAAAACGTCTGAAAAAGCTACATAAACCAAGAAATTGTCGAACTTTATGAATATCACGAGGTATTGGGAATTCCGCGATTGCTCGAAGTTTATCATTACCGGGTTTGATTCCAACTGACGAAATTTCAAAACCGAGATAAGTGACAGATGATTTTAAAAAGTGACACTTCTTTAAATTAATCGTTAGTCCGGCATCAAGAAGTGCTTTCATGACCGAGATCAATTTTTCACGTAAATCCGTCCAACTATTACCGAGTAATAAAATGTCATCTAAGTAAAATAAAACGTTCCGATCTCGTAATGGTCCTAAAACGCGATACATTAATTTTGAAAAATAAAATGGAGCGTTCATGAGACCGAACATCATTCGAGTGAACTCGCCTGTCTCGTCCGGGGTTATAAAGGCAGTCTTCTCTCTCGCAGCAGCTGATAAGGGTACTTGCATGTAACCTAAAGCAAGATCAATAACAATAAACAGATTACATTCGCCGATTTTTGACAGCTGATCGTCGATGCTTGGGAGGGGAAAATGAATTCTCACGGTTTGTTTGTTTACCGGCCGATAATCCGCAACGACACGAGGTACACCATTTTTCTTTTTAATCAGAAACAACGAACATGCATATTTTGAATTTGTGTCTCGTATAATTCCAAGTTTTCTATACTCACTAATAATATTTCTCATTTTTACCCGTTCAGTGTCGCTCGCAGGAATTGGTTTTCTAAAAGGAGGGATACTACCCGGTTTTATTTCAATGTCCATTTCGATAAGGTTCGTACAACCCAATTTACTTAAATTCTTAGCTATAGCGCCGCGAAAAGAGTTTAATATACCTACAAGGTCATCAATTACTTCCCTGGATTGATCTAAATCGAAAATGATGTCTTCCTTCGTAATTGGTTCTCGGGTGGAATTCGGAGTGTGAGAATCCTGTAGAGGAATAACCTCCGCACGTTCGATCACTGTTCCTTTGGCGATGGATTTTGGTTCGGCGTTGAAGTTCATAACTGGAACTTGAATTGGACTGCTCGACGACAAAACACTAATAAAATTTATTGAATTTGGTGGGAGAATAACGTTATCTTCCAAAACTAAATTTTCCACTGCATGATTCGTCACTGGTAAATTAGAAAATTTTTCGAATTCGCTTGTCACAAACACTAGACTGTCACCGACCTTGTGATAATCCACGTGGGGTGAATCGGTGAAAGATCGTCCTACTAAAACATCCAATGAGTGAAAATTATCAGGAACTATTATAAGTCTTACTTCCGGCACTACGACTCCATCAATCGACAAATTGCACTTGACATATCCAGGACAACAGTTGGTAAAATGTTCCGGTCCAAAGCTCTTCAATACAACGTCTTCTCGAACAACATTAAATTCATGTTTTATAACTGCTGAGGCTTTTATGGTGCACTCCGCTGCGCCTGGGTCGATTAAGGCTGAAAGATTTATTCCATCTACGGTTATCTTTTTTATATATTTATGAATAGCAATGTCTTGTTTCGCAATGTTTACCTGATTGACGATGGGTTTTGTCGAATTTTCATTTTCGTAGCAATGCCTCTGAGTATGGCCTTCCTTGCCACATTTACTGCATCTTTCCGATTTCGAAGGTCCAGGGCAATTTCTAGAAATGTGTCCGAACAGCTGACAGTTGTAGCACTTCAATTGGCCATCAGCATTTCTAATAGGCGGCCGTTTATCTGGATTGTTGACAGGATTATTTCTCGAAAATGTATTATTGTCCTGCGGTTCGGCTTTGGTGACGTTGTGCGGTGTTGCAGTATACGGTTTCTTGTCAGTTATTATTTTAGAATTTTCTTTCGATGCTTTTATTCTTTCACGTCGCTGATCATTTAATCTCTCGAAAGATTTACGAAATGCTTCACAAAACCCACTCCACGAATATTGATGAGCGTTGTTTAATCGAAACCAGTCTAATGCACCGTCTTTCAGATGAGATCTAGTGGTCTCCAGCGCGAAATTGTCGGGCCAGCAGTGAAGAAGTTTCATACTTTCCAGAGATTTAATCCAATCGTTTGCTTTAGATGTTCCCATTTCACCAGAATAATTGTCAATGTTTCCACTTAAGTCTGGCATAATATGGTAGTTGAGGTTAGGATTACGAGTGTTTTCAGAAATGGAATTGTTCGTCAATCTTTCACACATTTGTAGCATCAACTGATCTCTGCGTCTCCCGTCTTCAATTAGATTAAGAATGAGATTCTGCATGTGGTTGTTCGATAAAGGATCGTCGTGTTGTCTCGAAGGTTGATTTTGGTCGGGAGGGGGGTGGATGTCACCACGAACATGTAGAATCTGCTGAGAAAAATCCCCAGTGCCATCTCGTGTGTGAAAAGAATCATCACCTTCGTATCGGTTGCCGATGGTAGCACTTCGGTTATCTTCGACAGGTCTTCGGGTATTCTCGTGTATTCGGCTTAAATATGGCGTCCCTATACCTCTACCACGTCCAAATGATAGGCGATTTTGCGGCCATAAATTCGTTGATGGTCTGTTCAAAGGCGTAGAAAAATCCTCTTGGTCAGCCAATCTATGGGGGTTTTGAATTTGATCTTGAAACTCCTCAAATTGTCGAGCGGTAATGTTTCCTTCCTCGTTCGACATTTTTATCTTTGTATTAGTTCACGCGGCACGATCAAGTTTAAACACGTTTAGCGTCCGCCATTAGCACATGGTGATTTAGAAAAAATCGTTTTAATCGCGTTAAAATTAATAAAAGGGGAAACAATGTAGGCGTCACGTAATAAAATAAACAATAAAGTCTCCCTTTTATCCCACTTCTGAATGTTGGAAACTTTTATTTATTAGCAAAACTAGCAAATAATAGGTTTTAAGTCGGGTTCAAAGTAATAAAAGTCACTTGATTTAAATAAAAGACAATTTATAATAAAACTTTAATAGTTAAGAAAATGATATAATGTTTAATTCGTTCGCACTATGTTACTTTTCGCACAATATTCGTGTATTCGTACTTCGCTCTATCATCGCTCATTCAGACATCACGCCTCAACCTCGCCATGATGCTCACTGCCCGCGATTTCGGTTTTTCGGGACCAAACGAAAATTACGTCAATACGTTTATTCATACGGTGATTTACGTACAGTTAGGCGCTAACAGTACTATTCACAGTAAATAGGAAGTCTTATTTTAAGGCAGGAAAGCAGACTTAAATTAAGATGCAACTTTTTAAGGAAGTCAATGCTGAATTTACGCGTGTAGTTTGTATCCTATAACATTGTAGCAAACAGTGCTGAATTTAACACTGATCTTAAATTAAGATTTACTTTTTACTGTGTTCTTTTTATACTTATTAGCCACAATAACAAGTAATAAATAACAATCAAGATCAATTAGCCAATAAGAAATAAATATAGTATACCTTTTTTTTTGATAATCTTTATTTTATATTCCGGCCAACTTTCTGGTGCACACAATTTTCCTTTCACTATATTGTGAATTAATGATGAATCTTCATTGTTGTATAAACCTTCCATGAACTTCTCTAGCAAACCACGAATTGTATCATATCTGATATGATTTGCACAAATAATATCCACACTTTGTTTTTTATTTGTGGTGTATTCTATAAAATCTACCACTTTAAACACTTTACTTCCTTCCATTTTCAAAATTCTTATAAAGCACTTTTGCACTGAAACTCTTTTTTACTACGCTCGGATTTCGTTCGTCCCTGGCAAGTAACCGAGAGCAACTGACACTTGAAGGAGATGTCATTGGAAATGTCTTTAAAGATATTGAAAATTCTTTAAGTCTTCTTCTGTGGGAAATATTTCTCAAAATTTCTGTCTCAAAAAACTATTTAAAAAAACTAGTACCGAAGTACCTATAAAATAAATCCTTTTCTTAAGAAGAAACTCTAAAGGATGGTCATCTCGAGACAAACCAGATGTGCAAAATCTGTCAAAACTTAAAAATATTTCGAAGATTTTTTTTCTCGCTGCAGAATGGACAAATTTACAGAATAGAATATTTAACTTACTACGTAAATTATTTATATTTTAATTAAATATATAAATTATTATTTATTAAATAAATGATTTACTATCCATTATTTATATTAACTGGAATAATTACATTCTAGTATTACTGTAATGTTACATTCTAAGTCATTTAATTGTCTTTACTTTGTAATTAAATGTAAATATTTAACAATTTTCATGACATTTTACAATGCAAAAAATAATAGGCAGAATTTGTCATTTACTCTGGCAAATTTTGCCTAAGTTCAAAGGCAAAACAGATAAGCAATTCACAGAAAAAGAAATGCGCAGTCAACGCTTAATTTAAGAAATGGATTTTGAATGATTTAACATTATAGTAAACAGTGCTGAATATAAGACTAATCTTGAATTAAGATTTACTTTTTACTAAGTTGCTTTTTTCATAGGGAAAAATTGACTTACTTTCTTAATTAGAATCAATTAAAAATTTGCATAAATTCATAAATCTAAATTGTTCAGGAATCAATAAAAACCGTTTAACTTGTAAATGTTGAAAATTTTTCAATTCTGCTTTTTGTATTATATTATACTAACATATAAGTTTGAATGTCCAATATGTGATTGATTTATTATTTAATTAATATATATATATATATTAATTAAATAATAAATCAATTTTTAAATAAATCTATTTTTATTCCTTATAAGGAATAAAAAAATAAATTAACGTTTAAACTTGTACTTCTTCTACACAAAATGAAATAAAAAAGACAGAAAATTTATTGAATCAAGTAAAGTATCGCAGTTTTATTAAATATTTAATGACAAATACAAATTTGAAAGGTAAATTCGTTCACCCATTTATTTGCTTCCAATTACTTTTAAACCGAAATTTCCATATGTCTATTAATATATTTAACATTATTTTACTTATTAATAACAATAAAATAAATTTTATTTATTTAAAGAAAATTTGAAACAGAAAGCAAAAAACAAAATTTGTAATTTGTGTCGTGTCATATTTAGAAACAAAAATTAAATATCAATGGTATCGGTAGAAATAATAAATTACAAAGATGCTCGTTGGAAAACATTCTCCCGTGGATATGATATGATTTAAATTTTAATTCATTTAATAAAGAAATCTGAGATTAACGATGATAGTAATTAATACAAAAAATGAGAGGTTGTCAATGAAGTAAAGGTATTACAACGACGACTTGTGGTTCATCAGGACCTAATCTTACAGTTAACTTCACTAGTTTTTTTTTAATTTTACAAATGGACATAGTTTCTGTTTTATTAGAAGGCTTCTCATGAAGTTTCCAGATTCCTAAGATCGTAGAATCAGTTGGATATGTAAAAAATGTGTTTCTTTTAGTCCATTCTACACCTTGAATTAAAACTTGATTAGTATGTTGAATATCCCTAAACATTTTTTTAATCTCAATACATTTATCATTTTGAAGAAGGACCATATTGTTTGGACTTTTCGTAGTTAAAATAGTTTGTTCATATTCATTTTCTTTCATTTTCTTTCATTTTCATTCATTTTCTTTTATTATTGAGACTCTTGGTGGTAGGGAAAAAATTTTCTTTTTTCTAAAAAACATTTCATGTATACGATTGCACAGCTGCTGCAATGGTTTGTTGCCCGATCGCAAAGTTTTTTTAATTTTGCCTAAAAGGTTTTCAAAAGGAAAACTGTTAATTAAACTCAAATGACAATTCATATTTTTTACATCATCTGCAACATGAATGAGGTTATGTACATTAATTGAAATACAAGATTTTCCATACAATTTTGTCATGAGTAGAACAAATCTCTTTAAATATAACTTGGCCTTATTATTATATTTAACTGCTAATTCTTTAGAACATAAAATTCTACAACTAGTGAAAAGTAATAAAAAATTATTATATAATTTTGGAGTCAAAATCTTTTGTAAAACTACAATACCAGCATACAATAAAAAGAAACGGAATTGAGTAGCTTTCCATAAAGATATTTCGTTCAATGTCTCAGTTTTCCGTTGAAACTCGACAGGTACTTGAGTTTTTAATTCATTTAACATAAAATCAATTTTCTCTTTTTGTGATGATGAAAATCTACATTTTCGAATTGTACTGCTTAGCCATATAGAAAATAATTTTTTCATTATTCCAAGAAAACCTAAATGCATGAAATCTAAAACAAACATTGTGATCATGTTCAAGCCCGATAATTTTAATAATGGAGCCTTTATGGTGTTCAGAATGATTTTGTGCACGGAAAGTTTCGTCTGTCCGCTCTGCTTCATCAGTTTTTGTAAAAATTGTACGATTTTCATATCTTTCACCTACTACCGCACATCGTTCACAAGAACAAAAACCCGTGTGACCTTTAACGCATTTTACAAGAGCTCTGGCAGGTGTGTCTAAAATCCAACTTTTCATACGAATTTTGTACAATTTTCCTTCTAACTCGATCCCGTTTTTTTGTAAATCGTTCATCTCTTCTACAAATTCTTTTTAAAAAATCCAAATTTTTAGGTTACCCTACACCTAAGTAAATTGCTACTGGAAATGGATCATAAACATTGTCATATGGACAATGAACTCTACATAGTATAGGCCAAAACTCAGTTGAACTTGATTTCCAAAGAGGGGCACCATCTATGTTAAAATCTAAGTAAATAATTCCATCAGTATGTAATGAAGGATTAAAACATGAAGCAAGACCTTTTAACACTCCAAAATATACAAACTCTGCATTATTATAAAATGAAATTTTAATAGTTTTAATATTAAAATCTGTTTTTAGTTTTAAAAACGTTGAAGCTGATTTTGGAAGATGTGGCATTAATCGTCGTCGCAGGATCAAAAGCAATTGAGATATAAGAACCCAAGAAATATTTCCTTTAATTGCCCACTCTCTCAATTGTTCTTCTTCATTATTGTCTGAATTTTGTAGCAGATCTTCTAAATCTGCATTTTCATCCCCTTCATCGTAACTATAGTAAGATTCTTCATCCTTGTCATCAGAAAACTCTTCATTTAATTCTACGTCTTCAGTTTCTTTATCGGCGTTATCAGCTTCTGCACTTGCATTCATTTCTATATAATAATAATAATAATAATAATAATAATGCATTAAGTGTGAGAATATCATAGTAGATTAAATAGAAAATAGAAAAAACTGTGTTACAATGTTTTACCACAATCAGAAACATCTTTGTCTTGTATTATTTTATAATTTCTTTCAAATTTTTCTTGATTTTCCTCATAAGTGCATTCTGATTTCAACTGCTCATTATCCTCTATTTCAATCGAACTTATGTTATTGTGATGACATTCATTATTTTCATTTTCAAAGATTTCCTCTACTTTCGAAGGTTCATTATCTATAACATTAGTAATTTGTAAGAATTAATTTTTAAAATATTAAAACTTTTGCACATCACTGGCTTTCTTTACATCTTTTCTTTCTTTAGAGTTATTCACAAAAAACTAGCTCATTATATTAAATATTTTAAGAGAAAAGTGATGGAAAAAATTAACATTGAGGACCTAACAATCACATGCTGTTAATCCCTCTATGATTAAAGGATTAAAATTAAAATTTTAATCCTTTAAAGAAAGGATTAAAATAACTTATTTGGTGTTATTTTTGACTACGAATGAAATTTTAATTTAAATCAAACACCAAGTCAATGATTTGTCAAAATACAAACTAAATTACTAATTAACTAAGTTAGTTACTAACTTAATCACTTACTAACAAACTTTCTAACTAACTTACAAACTTAATAACTAATAACTTATTAGTTAACATACTAAATTATTAATTAGTTAACTTGTTAAATTACTAACTTACTTACTAACTAAATTAGTAAGATAGTAAGCAACTAGTAAGCAACTTTCTAGTAGTAAGTTAGTTTGTAACTAAGTTAACTAGTTAATTACTTAGTAACAATAGTTGAATTAGTTGGTTAGTAAGTTAGTAAGTAACTAATTTAGGAGTTATTTAATAATTACGTTTGGAAATTAGTTAGTAAGTTAGTTTGGAACTAAGTTAAGTAAGAAAATTAGTAAGTAGAAGAAAGTTAGTTAGCATGGTAGTTAGTAATTGGTTAATTTGTTAGTTAGCAATCGTTGGCTTGGTTTTGATTGGAAATAAAATTTCAGTCATATACTAAAGAATAACACCAAAATAGATTATTTTAATCTTGTTTGGTATTAATTAAATCTACGAAGCTTTTTAATACCTCACAATTTACTGTGATATATAAAAAGTTAGAAAATGGTTTAAAACTGAAAAGCGGTCTTTAATTTTACTCAAAAATTATATTTATTTTGTTTAATAATAATGCATTAGTATCAAAAAATTTTGTACTCCATACATTTTTTGTACTTACTTGTCTCTCCATTCTTTAAAGATTTCCACTTTCTAAGGTCCTTTTGTAATCTACGATACTTGCGAACACGCAATTTTGTTAATTTTCGACGTCGATCCATTTAATAATCACTTAAATTATCACTTGCAATGACAGTATTTTCTTTAAATCACATACAAAATACTATTTCCGTGAAAGGCAAACTATTACTGCACGTTCAAACTCTTCTTTCGGAGTAAACGAGATGATTCTACATTGCAAGTACTTCAGGCGGCCTATATACATTGACCTAAGTGAAACCTAACTCATTCCTATAATATATGGCCTATATAATTTCTATGTACACAGACCTATGATGATTCTACATAAGAAATAGATCAGGTGTTCTATGTACAATGGCCTCCGTAAAACTTAACTCATCCCTATAATATATGGCCTATATAATTTCTATGTACACAGACCTATGATGATTCTACATAAGAAATAGATCAGGTGTCCTATGTACAATGGCCTCCGTAAAACTTAACTCATTCCTATAATATATGGCCTATATAATTTCTATGTACACAGACCTATGATGATTCTACATAAGAAATAGATCAGATGTCCTATATACAATGGCCTTCGTGAAACCTAACTCATTCCTATAACATATGGCCTACATAATTCCCATGTACAAAAGCCTATGCTGATCCTACATAGCAAGTAGATCAGGTGGCCTATATACATTGGCCTGCACAAATCGTATTTCGTTTCTACATCACGCGACCTATGTATAACCTACTAACACGAGGCCTATGTACACCGTACATATGTATAACATTTCATGGCCTATATGAAATGTCAGACTCAAAACCTACCCAGTGGACACAAAAATCACCTTACGTTTTAAGAACGTTCCTAAAACGTTTTAAAAACGTTCTAAAAACGTTTCTGATGTTCTGTGCCGACAGGGTACATACTAGCTATATCAAACGGCCTATATAAATTTAACAAACATAGACCTATGTACATTCTACATAGAACTTACTATTAATAGGCCTACATAAAAATGGCCTACATAATGACTACATACAGGTTACATCAAATGTCCTATATGTAGAAGGCCGATTTAAAGTCTACATTAATGCTACATAGGCTGTACGTAGTCCGCTTTACTTTTTTATTCGGGACACACTCCACAGGGAGAAAAATAAATAGTAATAATTAAACTATTTTCGATGAAAAATTAGTAATTTCAAGTAGTAATTTTGAAACTGTTCAAGAAATAGGAACTTTTGCTTCGTTTTCAAAGAATTTACAATTTTTTAAAAGAGCATAATTTACTTGAAGGAATATAAATTTTATAAAAAGCCAAGTAATATTTAAAACGTCTGGAGCAATTAATACTCTGAGCAGAGCAACTTTTATTATGAATCAAAACAATTATTACTATTTCGTAAAGATTTTTACTCGAAAAAGTAGTAATCCGTACCCACACAATTTGCATGGTCAGATTTTTTCAACAAAGCGTATAGCAAATAGTAAATTGGATTTAATTGTGAGTAAAATTGCTCAAAGAACAATAGCTCTAAATTGAATTTCGAGTCTCCAAAAATTTAAAAATAGATATTTTTTAATGAAAATTAATTTTTTATAATAAAATCATTATGAAATCCGATAGATGTTCAGTAGATTGTTCAGAATAAGTTTGTTCATAAGATACGCTTGCCATCTTTTAGAATTACTATAAATAGGTGAGTTTTTTCATCATTTAAGGAAAGATAGCTGTTATTTATACTGAAAGTAGCCTAAAGTCTACTTTTAACTAAAAAATCATTATTTTTCCATTACTTCTTTTTATGAAAGCGTATTGTAACAATTCACATTTATTCTTATCTTTATTTTACCGTATCTAGAGCATGTATTTTTCAAAACCTAAAAAATTGAAATAATGTTTGAATTGATTTTGGTAATGTCAAGCAACTGTAAACTTGAAAGACTAAAGGCTCTAATAGTTATGTAATTCAATTTTTATTTAATAAACGAATAAAATATTTGGAAGACATTAATCAAATTATTATTTTTTAAATGGATAGGAGAGTTTGTCTAGGTGTGAAACAGGTTTTATTTTTGACCCATAAATTGTAAATCAAAATAACATTTGAAATTTGCGCTATTTTGAAAAAGAAAAAAAATTTCTAGCGTAGATCGGAACAGTACAATATTGAATACCAAAATATAATATCCGCTTCGGCATACATGCAAATTTTGGCTGATATAAAAAGAAATGTTTTAGTATAACAAAACAATAGGCTTACATTTGGAAAAAACGATTAAATAAATATTTAAACATTTGACTATATGATATGAGGAGCTGATAGTAACCATTGATAAACCATTGGGAGTAAATATGTGGGATTATCTTATCAGTTTTTCTGTTTTTCCTTTAAATGTACAATAAATATTAAGTTGAAAATACGCGATTTCCGAATTTTAGCAAACTTTGCAACTTAATATCTCCGTTAAAGAAAAATAAAAAAAAATTACATTCATATTTTGAGAAAAGTAAAATATTTTAACATAATTCTTTTTATTTCGTTCCCTAGACATCATAAATAATCATTCCTGAAAGAATCCATTTTTTCCAAAATTAGGCCGCAACGATTTTATTCGATATATAATGGTCTGACCCCGAAGTAAAATTGAAATCGATCTACTATATTCGGAAACAATGGTAAATTATTAGTGAATCCATTTTTTGTCGAAACTCAAAAATTTAAATTTAGCTTTATCTCGCAAACTGTTCTACTTTCTTAATATCTGACTTTATATTTGGATTCCGGAGCAAATTTTACATAAGAAAATGGCAGTGAAATTCCGTGGATCAAAAAATTTTTTTAATTTTATAAACTAGTGTAACTTGCATATTGAATCTACAGTTTTATTATAAACTATATTTTAAACAAATAAGAAACTAAAAAATATTTTTTTATAGTGCTAAATGTCATAATTCGTAAAGAATTATGATAATTTGGATTTCTTTTGGAAGTGATTTATAGTATTAATATTTTCAATAAAATTCAAGAAAAAATTTATTTAAATTATCAAAATATATATTCTAGGGACATCAAAGTTAAAAGTTTCAGAGATATGCCCAAATATTTATTGTGTAAAATCAGTGTAAAAATAACTGTAGAAAAAACTTTGTTTAATTATCTTTTATTATCTATAAACTTCAAAGTGACTCTCCATTTTACACGAATGAATAGTATACAATCTTATATAGTACAAAAAAATATGAATCGGCATGTAGAACGTATCAACATTTAAAAAAGAAGTGGTAAATAAATTAACATTAAAGTGCTTTTGGCTTAGAAGATTTGACTTTCTTTAGTTTTTTCAGTCCATTTATATTGCTCTTTAAAAGATTCCAGTACGCCTGCTGGAATTTGTTTACGTCCTTTGGATGAATCTATAATAATAAATTAATATATTGTTAATAAAGAAACTGAATTAACAAACAAATTTTTTTTAATCTTAGGGGAAGAGTTTCGGTTGTGGACGCAGAACTTTTGACAGAAATGAGATTTGGCAAATCAGACAAGTATTACGTGTGTGTTATGACCGAATATAGTTTTTTATGCGAATACAAAAGTTATTCGAGACACTTGAGCTTTTTACCGTGAGGCAGGCTAATTTCGCTCATGTAGGGTAAATTCGCCTAACAGATATCTATTTTTTAAAATTCGATTAACATACTTTTTAGACAGAAATATTTAAGATTTACAATTGTTTTGGTTAATATAAATAGTGAACTTTAATTTAAAATTTATTTGCAGCAGATTCATTGATAACTTTTAATAAAAATTATATTTAAACCACAAGTTCGTAATTTTCATATTGAACAAGTAGTATGAAAACGTAGGTAATAAAGATGTACTTCAAAATTTTTAAGTTGAATCCTTCTAAACATTACACTTCCTGTATCGCCAACATAATTTTCATTAAAAAAATCCAGGTCAATTAATTAAAATAATAAGTTTATTGCGTATTTACACAGTAAATATGTTATATTTTGTGATTCAATACCAAGTATCACAACAATTTTCACAAGCAACATTACTTAGTTAACTAGCTAAAAAAACGCGCGTGAAGTTTCTTGTTTCATTAACAATGAAAAATTCAATTATTCAGAAGAATTCTACTCAAAATCAATTTTTTTTTAAATATATTCAGGAAAGTCGGGAAAAAGTCAGAAATTTTTGTCAAAAGTACTGAAAAAATATTCAGTTTCGAAAATTGATAAGAAATTCTGAATGTTATATTCCTCATCATTGAATAGATTTTATTTATTTCAAACTTTTATTATATTCTTGTCGAAATTTCAATTATTTTAAAAATTGTTAACAAAATTTTTGGCAAAATTCAATTATTTAACAAATTTTTAATAAAAATCTTGGCAAAAATTCAATTATTTTCAAAAATTTTCTTCAATTTCATGTATGAATTTACAAATTTTTTATAAATTTCTTTCTTAAAAATGTTATTAAAAATCGTCTAACGAAATCAATTATTTCGTATTATTAATGTGGTAAAGAATAAATGTGTCACATTCCGAAGAAAGGTAGATATATAATATAATAGACGAGATTTTTTGTAATAAAATCTAAAGACTTTTTATAAGGGGCATTCTCCGTGAGATTTTCACTCAAAATTTTTTTTGAATTGAAACAATTTTTCTCGAATTCTATATGAAATAAAAGTAAATACGTGTTTTTTCATTTTTTTATTTGATGAAAATTATAAAAGTTATGATTTTTTGAAATTTAACATCTTGAGAAGCAAAGGACTTTTGAAACGCTTTTTTCTCTCTTATATCAAAAGATAAAAATAATGTAATATATGAAAATGGCTTGTTTTTTCTTGAATATTTCAAATATGTAATAAAAAATAACGTTACTAAAGCGAAAACATTAAATAAATTGAAATTTCGTCTAAAAAGTAACTTTTCTCAAAAGCGAAGTAATTGATTTTCGATTATTTTATTTCATTGCAACTACTGATAGTAGTACCTTTTTGAAGGTTAATCTTTTAAAAATTGTAAAAATCGAATAAAACTCTGTGCAACGACTTATATATTTTTAAATATAATTTGAACCCTAAAGAACACCACTTCGGCATAAGTGGTAAAAATTTATTTATTTACCAGTAGTTGCAATGAAATAAAAAAATCGAAAATCAATCACTTCGCTTTTGAGAAAAGTCACTTTTTAGACGAAATTTTAATTTATTTAATGTTTTCGCTTTATTAACGTTATTTTTTATTACATATTTGAAATATTCAAGAAAAAACAAGCCATTTTCATATATTACATTATTTTTATCTTTTGATATAAGAGAGAAAAAAGCGTTTCAAAAGTCCTTTGCTTCTCAAGATGTTAAATTTCAAAAAATCATAACTTTTATAATTTTCATCAAATAAAAAAATAAATAAACACGTATTTACTTTTTTTCATATAGAATTCGAGAAAAATTGTTTCAATCCAAAAAAAATTTTGAGTAAAAATCTCGCGGAGAATGCCCCATAATAAAATGATGTCCTTCCTAAAAAAGGAATAAAAATTTAATGATAAATTAACTTACGACTGTCGAGATCTTCTTTGAACTAAGAGTTGCACGAACTAAACAAAGATATTCGCTAGGAACGGGTAATGGAGGTTTACTTTTCCTTGGCACTGGCTTATTATGTCCATTAACTGAAAAAATGTATTCAAATTAGAGAAACGATTGATTAATTAAATTAATTAATATCTTTTATGTCCGAGAAATATTAATTATAGATGATGAAAAATAAACGAAAACATTCGGAATGGGATGAATTTGAAGTATTAGATATTTAACATACACTCAGTAAAAGACTTCTCAAAAATGTTTTTCATGAAAAAGAAAGGAAACAATAATTTTATTTAAAAATAATAAATAGGAATTTAGTTAATAAAACATTTGTGTTTATTGAGGATCCTGAAGTTGGCATCGAAAAGTATTTTTCCTTATCTTTAGTAAAAAAAATTTTAACTAATTTTACTCCTTTTATTCACCTAAGAAGTAAAAAACTATTTAATAGTATTTTTTTAACTTAAAACTTTGGAAAAAACTGAGTGTTTTTCTTTGGTTTTGTACAAAAAATATTTTTTGATGCTGAGCATCGATGGCAAACTAAAGTGACCTGTTTATTTAACCTCAGCGGTCTCGTTTTTTTGACAGAGTACTTGCCAAATATCAAATAAATAATTTTTAAACAATGAAACCCAAAAAACGGAAAAATGCACTTAACATTTAACCCAAGGGTGCATTTTTGGCTTTAACAACAAATATACAAAACCTGACTAAAAATATTTAGCAAATCTCCAGGGAACCCAAAAAAATTGTGATGAAAACAAATTTAAAAAATATACTTAAAAAAGTATAAAAATTCAAATACTCGAAAATATGTTATATTTACTGTATACTTAGATTTCCTCATAAGGTTTGTACAAGTCATCGTTTTGATGATCGTTGACTGAGCAAAATGGAAATATTTTTAAAAAATTTGATATAGGTAGAAAATAAACTTTTTAAATTGCAAACTTTAACAAGTTTACTAAATTGATAATTAAGAGTTTTTTGTTAGCAAAATTTTGTTTATTAAAAAATAGAGGTGAATGTGAATTGTCAATATACCTAATTAATTATACTTACACCTTTTGATGGTCAATGAGACGGCACCAGAAAGTCTTGATTTTTCAAACAAACGTGTGAGTTCGGCTAAAAACTAATTAAATTCAAGTTAAAGATAAATTCAATTTATTCGAAATTTAACTATTTCTTTCATATTTACCGCATCATTCTCTAGTAAAACCATTACGACGATAGCATATGCCCTTTTTTCGTCAATACGTCAAACAAACTTCAATTTTGACACTTTTTTTAGGTTAGAACATGCCACGGACTGACAACAAGGAGCGTAGCTAGAAAATAGAGAACCCGGATACCGTTTAAAAATTTCTACAGTTTTTTAAAATGGTTTTTTTTATTATTTATATTATAATTATAAAAAAAGAAATTATTCTATAAATGGAAAATTTCTATAAAGTTACAAAACAGCAAAAATTTGAAAATTTTCTTTTTAACTATTACAAAATTGAATTTTTATTACTTCTTATTAAATTGAAAAAAATGTAATCCTATTAACTTTTAAGGGCATTTGAACCATTATGACGTCACAATTGATGCAAAACATATATTTTAATGCTGTGACGTCATAAAGGTTCAAATGCCCTTAAAAGAAATATTATATTTTTATTAAAACAACAAATTTCTTGTAAAATTTTTTTTTTTTTAATTTTCTTTCCGCCAAAAGCAGTAGATTGTTAAAATTTTATCAGGATTGGTTAGACTAACGGAAATGAAATCCTGATTGGACGAAAGAATAAAGTGGAATGTTAAATTCGAAAAAAGAAATAAAAATTTAAAAAACATGAGATTTTTGGGATTAAAAAAAATACTTATCATTACTATTATTAGTCCTAAAATATTTTTTCTATTTTTATTTTGAAAAAAGAACAAATTATAAATATGTTATTAATTTTGGCTATATATAAATATTTATAAACACGCCTTTTTAACCCTTTCTCGTGTTGTTGAAAAACTATTATAAAAAATGTAAATTAAAAAAAGTTTTTACTTTAATTTTTTAATTTGAAGAAAAAAATTAGGATTTTCCCATTTTTGTTCGGCTGTAACGAATTGATGTTAAACTTTACTTTCTCACATATTGTTGAGAAACGGTAAAAGAATTTTGACACAGTGAGAGGCAAGTGACGAAGTATATATAAAAAGTTCAAATGTTCATTTAAAAACATATTTCACTGATTAATTTGAAAACTGAAAATTGGACTCTGAAATTGGTAAATGTTTTTGTATTAAATTTTCACTTTTCATTTGTTTTCAATTACATACCTCACTGAGACTGTTTTAAATTAATTTGTCGAACTTAACCTCAATAGTTTTAACAATTATTCAACTTTTTTATATTGTTATATTATATAAAAAATTTACTGTATTGTTAAAATTAAACAATTTAAAATAATTCTTTGTAAAATTATAGAACTTTCTTAAATTTACATTTTTTTAATTTTTAATCGATTTTGATGTTTAACAATTAAAAAATTTTCTAGTGAAACGTCTCATAACCTCAAAAAAATTTAAAGATTTATTTTTTTTAACAAATAAACGTTTGTTTTAGTAATATAGTTGTTAAATTTTCCCTCGTCAAATTGAAATTATTTCTAAAAAGGTAATTATTTCAATAAATGGAGAATTTTTTTCGATTTTTTCATGGTTTTTATGATGTATAAAGATATTCTTGATTGTGTCTAATCAAGAAAGGTGAAAAATAAAACGATAGAAGCATGTGTTAATCTATATGAAATAAGATAGGAAATAAATTTTATTTATTAAAATAAAATAAAAGTATTATTAATATTTGTATAATTTTTATAAATTATAAAATTCTTCGAAAGAACAACTATTTTTAAATTTTTTGTAAAATTCTTTATATGAATTCAATTTTAAGAAGTAATTAAATTGAAGTCTTTGAAAATTTTAAATAGATAAGATTTATTTTAAAATTATTTAAATCAAGTATATGGGTAGTTCTACTAAAGAGGGAATATATGATGTTTAAGGTTTTCGATTATGCCACAGAACGTTACTCGGTTTAAAAAATATTATTTGCAAAAAAATCATTTAAGACTTAAATTCTCAGTTTCCTAACATGTTCCATTGTGAAAATGAATGTTAATAAATTATATAAATATTATTTTTAAGCATTTAAATACAAATTTACACTTGGATAATAATTTTAAATAGTTGTTTGACATTACTTTATAGTTTATTTAAAAAATGTTATCTTGAATTTTGTTCCTCGAATTAATTCTTAGTTTCCTGGCATCATAAAAAACGTTAAAATTATTAAGAATTTTTATTCTGATTAATTGACAATTTTTCACAGTGCTTAGTAAAGGTTTACTGAATATGATATCACTTACATTTTACTCAACTTGCAAATCAATTTAAAAAAAAAAAATTTTTAATTTTTATGATTTTGTTGCTCGAGCTGTCGTAGACCCTTATTCCTTAAATTTTCAAAGAATTTAATTTTAAAATCTTTTAAAATTTAATTAATTTCTAAAATTTCTGTTATACATTAAATACATTAAACTATTTTTAAAATTTTTAACTAATTTTTTAATTAGGATCACTGAATAAAAAGACTATTTTTAAAAATAATTTTAATATTTATTGTAAAATAAGGACATAAAGTATATAAGGTCGTAAAACTGTTACTTTTTCATATATGAGAAAATATTTAAAAAACACATAATTTACCATGAAAATGTAAAAAAATTATTAGAATTTATTAAGAAGGATTTAGTTTATTATTATAAATAAATAAATAAAAATGTTCATTTAATTTTGGTCACTCTTTAAAATAATTTCGATCTTTTTAATTCAAAATTCGAATTTTTAAATAAAAAATTTCGTACAAATTAAAAATCAGTCTATGTGGTTGTTTTTTCAAATATACAACAATAACAAAGAAAATTTTTATTTTAGATAAAAAAAATTGTCAAATAAAATGTCGACAGCACTATCGAACGAAGCTCAAATGCGTTACATTGTTGAATGGTTTCAAGAATGGTCTGAAATGCAACGAGCCGATTTTCTTGGAATATTTCTTGAACGTTGCAGTCCAGCAGGTCTCGTTAATGGTTTACTCTCAGGACTTGAGGGATTATGCAGTAAAGATGACATTGATAGACCACCAAGCTTATTTCAATGTCGAATTAAATTATTTCGCGAATGGAGTCAAAATTGGTCGCAACAAGAAAAAGATTCACTCACAGTTTCAATAAAAAATATTGATCCAAAATTCGCCGAGCAATATGATCAGAGGTTATCTGATTGTACTGCCGATGGCGAGGAATAATTAAAGGCAAAAAAATTGACTAATTGCCAAAAAACAAAATTTAAAAAAAATAATACTGTCCTTTTGAGAATTGTAAGTGAAATTTTTGGTACAATTTTTTTTTCTTATTACAAGAGACTTTTTATCGAAAATTGAAAGAAGACTGGATTTTATAGCTTCATATCATTTTATAAATATTATTATTATTATATAGTTTATAATATTGCAAGTATAGAAAGGCGAAATTATTTTAAAACAGTATTTTCGAATTTTTCACAATATTTGTTTCTTTTGAAATTTTGATAATGAATTTATGTATAAAATTACATATAATTATGTGGAAAATGTGATAGTAAATTTGCTATAATTTTTTTATATACATTTTATAGCGTTTGCTGGGCTTATATAAAACATTCCAATTTTTATGAAATCAAACAATTCAAGTGATTAACTAATTAATGATTATTGTTGATTGTTATTATTTAATTACAAATTTAGAAATAAAGAAATGTATTGCATTTGATGCCTAAGTTAATTTAGATTATAATTATAAAATTTCAAATGATATGCGCACGAAACGCGGTAGGGTCATTTGGGGTAAATGTAAACGGAATATCTATGTTTCACCAAAATCATTATTTTTTTTTGTTAAAAGGTAAAACGAACGGATATCTTTTGCATGAACTTGTTACATTACTTCCCTAGAAACATTTTATAAGGTACAAAAAAATATTGATGCACCTGAATCGCCAAAAACTGACTGTTTACATTTACCCTGAGATTTTGAAATTTTTCTAAAATTCGGGGTAAATGTAAAACACCACTGTAGTTAAGCGAGGTTTAAGAAACAAGTTATTTTATTAAAATTGACGAAAATCAAAAATCAAAGTCAACTTTTGTTAAGGCATTAATAAGGAAGAATTACAAATTTTAGTTTGATTTTTTAATTTATTTTTATGCAAATGCGAGACAAAATACTGAAACAGTAAAATTTTTATTTTCAATCTTTTTTGCATTAAAAGATAACTTACACTATTGCCAATTGTCAAAATAAAATATTGTCAATACTCAGAACATCTTGTAGGTGAGCTGAGGTGAAAATATTGACATCGTACTTTTTTTTAAATTTGTAAATTTAGCTGAAACATCTACTGTTTACATTTACCCCAAATGACTCTATTCCATATATTATTATTTTGTAAATTAAAAAACTTCATATTTTCAAGAAAAAATTCAAATTTTGAATAATTACAGTTACAAAATTGAAAGAATACACATATTATGTAAATAATATTAAATATTCTTGTTTATTATTATACAAATATTTTAATAAAAATTTTCGAAAAAATTTCATTATTCTTATTTGAATAATAATATTTATTAAAGCAATTCAATTATTTTCAATAGAATTTTAATAAAATTTCTCTAAAGAATACAATTACTACCTATGAAAAATATTATTTAAATTCAATTCTTTTCAAGAATTTTAATAAAAATTCAATTATTTTTGACAGTTTTTATTAAATTCTTTTAAAAAATCATTTTCAAATTTTTAAATAAAATTCCTTAAAAAAATGCAATTATTTTTCATTTTTATAAATTGTAAAATTATTATCAAGAATTTAATTATTTTTGGATATGTTGTAGTATGCATCAATTTTTAAATCTTTTATTGAATAGTAATTATTTTAATGTAAAATTTTAACAATGTCAAGAAATTCAAAATTTTACCTTTTTTTTGAAAAATATAAATGGGTGATTCTCCAAAAAACCTCATTTTCCATGTAGTCAAGATTTTCTAAATAATTACAATCATTTGTGAAAATACCAAGTCATATTTCCCTATTTTATCACTTTTTCTAAATGTTCTGCAAGAAAAAGTTGTAAAATTTTATTGTTTAATACATTTTAAAAATATTTTAGCACCTCAAAAACGATTTTCTAACCTGTCATCTAAGTGCTTTTCATTTTATCAATACGTAAACCAATTATTTAAAACATAAAAATAGGTACTTTATCAATTTTTTCTGAAAGTTATGATATTTAAGAATAATTTTCTAAAATATGAATAAAATATGTCGTGTAGTTTTTTTAAATATAGAAAATGAAATTTGTCATGTAGTACCGCGTCATTCCTCTCACTCGTTGAATATTATCTAATACTTTTGCTGTGGGTATGTAAACGCAACTCTTTTATAATTCAATTAATTAATTCAAGTAAAATTATTCATTAAATAATTTATTTACTTTATAATAGTTGTTCATGATTTAAGTTATTCAAAAAGAAATTTTTGTCATAAATTGGTAATATTGAAGATTTGGTATTAGAATCATTAAAATTTTCGTCTTTTTATGCTAACGGTGATTATTTGATAGCGTAATGCTGAAACTGTTACAACTTTAAAGTTACGATAAAATATTATATCCTTCAGGATGTTGTTCAACAACATTGGAGATGATAAGGTTCAATGAAATTATGCTCCTTTCCTTAAAAATCGATTTATCATTGTCATTGTATCAAACTTTCACAATTCGTAGAAAACATTCTTGTTACAGTCGTTTAAATACAAACAGCGAAAAATGTCGTTATAAAAATCAGAATAGTATTCACAAGCTCTTTGACAATCCGGGGAAAAATTGAATTCTAATAAAATCGGTTGCATTTCATTTTCCCTCCATTCCAGCATCATATCCACTGCGTAAACAGCACGACTTTGGGAATTCGCTGCAATTCCTTTTGGTGGTTCCGCCGATGTTGCAGCTTCAAAAGCTTCTCTTAATACTTTCAGAATCATTGGTTCAACTGTTTCTGGCCACGGATGATTAGGATATTGTTTTTTCCAAATTGTTATGAAATCGGCGCATTTAATGTGACATAGAGGTGTTGTTGTTGAATAATTCATAACAGTAAAGTGCTGCTCGTAATCTTGAAAGTTATTCAGAGCAAATGGCTTATTTGCGAATCGTAGAAAGAAATTCGAATACGCAAAACACTCCAGTGGCTTGATGGACTTCAATAGAACCACGTATCTGTAAAGAAAGATGTCAAAAATTCTTAGGATACTGAAATATTTCTTGGAGAAATGTTTATATATATAGTTAAATTTTACAATCACCTGATATCGAATTTGACTTTTCCTATTTCTGGTCTTTGAAAAAGTACCGGATTTGTTATATACTTTTGTGCTATTTTCGGTCCAGTGGCTGGCAATCTCAAAATGTGAAACAGATCCTTAGTCACGTAGGTATCCAATCCTCTTGCTAAATTCCAAGGTTTGCAAATCCAATGATTTTCCAATTGCTTCGCCTCTCTGGTTTGGAAATATGCAACGAACTTGACTAATTCAGTGCTTAGATTATAAGTCGTTGGCAACCACTTTGGAAATGTCTCCAAAGTCTCTTGATCGTATTTTCCATCAGCTTTCCTCCTACAAACTATGGACAGTAGATCCTTAATTGTCAGAACAAATTCACATGGGAATTGGTTTAAGAAAACATTTGGCTTCTCTAAGCTAAGTTCTTTGTAATTTTTGATATGACTTAATAACCAGAGAACATCAGCTTCATCCTCTGTGTCGACAAACTCAAACGCTGGATCCGTTAAAAACTCACGAACAATCGAATACTGGGAATAAACCCTCAGCTTATCGTGATGAGGAATGACTTTGGAAATTTTCTCCGGCAATGTTTCAGCAACACGCGAACTCATAAAGTAACTTTCGTCAGGTTCCGTTTGTTCGAAATTCTCCTCTAGAAAGCTATCATCTCTCCATGGTAGAAGAAGTGCTCTACTTTTATTCAAATCATTTGTTTGTCCCTCGATAAAATTTCTTGTAACTTCATCGCCTGTTTTAATATTTTTAATTGGAAATAAAAGAGTGTAATTCATATTCTCCACTGCGTGATAAAATGGAACAATTCGGAAATTTGGCTCATCACTGTGATTTATTGAGGAGCCAACTTCATCCATAATACACCAAAAGGGCATTGCTTCTTCGATTTTACTGGAATTTGTTTGAAAAGCAAAGAAACTATTGTACCTCCACATTTCTTTGAGGACATATTCAATTTTTTCCTCATCATTTTCCGCCACGGACCATTCGGGTTTCATGAAATTGTACATGCGTTCCAAAAGTCCCGGATTCTCACGAAGATCATTCCTCGCATCGGGAAATCGATAAGTCCATGCATGATCAATCAAATAAATATTCTTGGGGTTTTCAAATAAAATTCCCTCCTCCAATGTAACAAATAGTTTCCAAAATGGATCAGTAGGGACATGTTCATCATCTTCGTAGCTAATTCTAGCCAATTGAAATGCGTCTCCTGCGTCGAATATTTGATTTCTTAATTTCTCGTGCACTGTTGGCCAGAAATATTTTGGTACTCCTGATGACTCAAGTTGTGGCTGATGAACTGCAAGAAAGGACTTTAAAAGAAGTTCTGCTTCAGCCATTTCGCCAACAACCTAAAGAAGAATTTTACGAATTATCATTGTAATAACGAACTTGGTGTGTTATAAAATGATAATTATACTTTTTTATTTGCTGAAAATTTGCTCGCCAGGTGGAGTACGTGTTCGCCTTTAAATGTAAATTAAATGATTAATAATTCATGGTTAATTGCATAAATCTTTTAAATACATGAATGTGACGCGATCTGAAGAAAGGGGCCTTAGAAGCAAATCACTTTAAGGTTATGTTAGTCTTACCTATTTGTTGATTAAAAGTTTCTTTTAACTTTTTGCAAATTTAAATCAGTATTCATTAAATATTTCAGTTATAATAAAAACTTAATCATCAATAATTTATATTGTCAGTTGATCCTTTCTTTTGTAGTTTCATTTAAAAATTGCAAACATAACCTCTAATTTTTTGCTTCTAAGGCCCCTTTCTTCAGATCGCGTCACAAATAAAGGTTAATTAAAATTAAAATTAAAAAATTTCAATTACTCTTTACATAATGCAAAGATAATCTGCAGAATTTTTACAATAATTATTATTTATTTATGAAATTATATTATGAATAAATTTTATAGTTAATTTGCAAAATGTATTATTTTGAACTTAAAGATATATTTTCTTTTCAAAAATTATTGTTTTATAATATTTTTAATATCGCTGGAAATGTAAAAATATAATGTGAACAATTAAATTATCAAAAACAAGTAATGAATATTATTTAATTTCAATTTTTTAATAACACAATATATTTTTTTCTTTATATTTATAACAAGGATAATTATTTATAATTTCAATAACAGGGTTGCCACGTTTTTACCCTTTTCAAATTCCCTGACTTTTCCAGGTTTTCCATATGTTAAAAAACGGAATTTTTCCAGGTTTTTTGAAACTACATTTATATATTATTTAATTATAAACATAATGTAAAAAATCAATAACTTCATTTTTCAATAAATATTTAATCATTATTATATATTTCATATAAAAATTAAGATTTTCAAAAATTCGAATATTTTTAATCCTTTATTATTTACTCCTCAAAGAATTAAATTAGTTTAAAAAGTTCCAATGAAATTCTTATGTGAAAATTCAACTTATTTATAAAATAATTTTCATAAATTCTTCGTAGAAATTTAGTTAATTTTGAAAATTTCTCAAACTTCAATTGGTTTCAATGTCTACGATTTCAAAAAAATTTCAAAAAACAATTCAATTATTTAATCAAATTAGTTTCAAGAATTCAATTATATTTTCAAAGATAACGTAATTCTTCGCAAAAATCCAAAATTATTTTCAAAAATTTTAATAAAATTCTTGTCAGAAATTTCAATTATTTTTAATATATACAAAATTTTCATCAAATTTTACGAAAAATTAAATTATTATTAAAATTTTATTTTAATTTATCTCTTGACACTAAATAATAATAAAAAACATAATAATTAAATTCTGATAAACTTTGTTATAAAAATTCAATGTAAAAAAACATTCAAATATTTAATAAATTATTTATTCTTATTGTTAAATAATTGATTTCTTGTAGAATTTTCTAATAAATAAATATTTTTAAATATGATATTTAATTATAATTAAAAATTTTAACTGAAACTTATTTTTAAATCAATATTTATTAGAAAATTTGACAAGAAATCAATTATTTAACTGTAGAAATAAACAATTTATTAAATAATAATTGAATGTTTCTTAAAAGTGAATTTTCATAAAGAATTTTATCAAAATTTAATTATTTTGTTTTTTATTATTATAAACATAAATATTATTATTAGTATTATTTTTTGTCTAGAGGCAAATTAAAAAAAAAATTTAACAATAATTTCATTTTTCGAGAAATTTGATGGAAATTTTGTATATATAAAATAATTGAAATTTCGCCAAGAATTTTATTAAAATTTTTGAAAATAATTGTTTTTTGGAGAAATATTTTATTATTTTTAAAGAAAATTAAAAATTTTCAAACATAAAATTAGATTTTTGCGAAGAATTATTATATTATTTTTGAAAATAATAATTGAATTGAATATTGAAGTAAAATTTAGATTTCAAGAATAAATACAATTAAAAAACAATTTCATTGCAGTTCCATTAAAATTCCCTGACTTTTCAAGGTTTTTTTAAAATTTTACAAAATTCCCTAAAATTTCCAGATTTTCAGGTTGCGTGGCCAACACTGAATAAGTTAATTAATTTTTTCTGCACAATGAAAATTTAAAACTTTAAATTTATATTTTGAATATAAATATAAAAATATTTATTTAAAAAATATAATTTTTAATTAAGTTTACATTTTCGGAAATTTTAATTTTATTAATATTATATTTTCATAAAAATAATAAATCACAATAGAAATAAGTATGTTCTTATAATAATAAATTTTTCATTCCTCTCTTATTTTAATATATTAAAGGGAAATTTTTTTTTTACTTTAACAAAAAAGAAAATTGATTACTATATTTTTCTATGAAAAATACATTTTAAAGTTGAATGAAATTTGATTTTGAATTCCACGTTAGCTTTAGATTGAAAACTATATTGAGTTAGTATATTTGTATATTAAATTTTAACTCTTATTTAAATTCACGGATTTCTAGATTTAAAACGAATTTATTACAAAATTTCTAAAGGTGACAATCCATTTTGAATGTTAATATTCTCTCACATATAAATGTGTGCGGGAAAAGTACATATATTTAAATATGAAAATCTCACGAAAATGAAT
Organism: Leptopilina myrica (nomen nudum); assembly: GCA_032872475.1. Taxonomy (NCBI): domain Eukaryota; kingdom Metazoa; phylum Arthropoda; class Insecta; order Hymenoptera; family Figitidae; genus Leptopilina; species Leptopilina myrica (nomen nudum). The sequence continues at coordinate 10,230,047 of CM065462.1, read as the reverse complement.
TCAAACTGCATAGTGGTTTAATTTTCAAGTTAAAATGGCTTAACTTAAATTGAAGTCAGTATTCAGATGGTATTTGGGGAAAATTAGTTGGAGCACACTATGTGGGCAATTCACTATTTTTAAAAATCTCACCATTTATTTGGACAAAAAGGGGAAATTTCCATTATTTATTTTAAAAAACAAAATTCATTATTATTTATGGAATTATTAACTTAGATATTATTTACTAAATGAATATTAATTATACAAAATCCAATAAATAATAAATTCTTAATTTTACTTTCATTATTATTTTATTATTTTATTATTTTATTTTTAATAAAATTTAAATTTTATATTTTATTATTTTACTTTTATTTACTTTTATTATTACTGTAATAGTTTATAATTTTAATAATTAATTAATATTACTAATAATATTTTTATTAATAATTCTAATAACAAATAATTCTTGTCGAAAATAAATAATAAATTATGTAATAATTTGATCCCTTTATAGAAATTTACTGTCGATTAAAATGCCCATTAAAAAAAAAAGTATTCAGAATAGCAAAAAAGCATTGGTGCTGACGTTCGGTGAATGCGGTTTCGCGACAAAACCGTATTTTTGTTTTAAACTCTCGATTTAAAGATTCCTAAGCAAAGTTGAGAATATATATATGAAGAGCGTGAGTAACGTGATGTATAAAAATGGATATTGCGAGAAGAAAATAAGAAATTTTGAGTAAAAACGAAAAATTAAATGTGAAAGAAAAATGTCAGTTGTTGATCGATTACCATATGCTTTACTATGCCTACAATGCATGACAGATTAAAGGGAGCATGACGTTACCGGCAGAAAGTTACTAGGAAAGGCGGAAAATTTTGAAATTGAAAAGAAATCCAAGTGAATTCATTTCAATTTCAAAATTTTCCGCCTTTCCTAATAACTTTCTGCCGGTAACGTCATACTCTCTTTAATCTGTCATGCATTGTAGGCATAGTAAAGCATATGGTAATCGATCAACAACTGACATTTTTCTTTCACATTTAATTTTTCGTTTTTACTCAAAATTTCTTATTTTCTTCTCGCAATAACCATTTTTATACATCACGTTACTCACGCTCTTCATATATATTCTCAACTTTGCTTAGGAATCTTTAAATCGAGAGTTTAAAACAAAAAGTATTCACGGTGAGCAAAATGTATTCACCGTAACACACCAATACGGTTTTGTCGCGAAAACGCATTCACCGAACGTCACCACCAATACTTTTTTTCTATTCTGAATACTGTTTTTTTTACTGGGTGAATTATTTATTTAAAATAACATTTATAAATAGTTGATTAACAAATAATTTAATTCACATTCTTATTAATGTAACATGTTAATTTTTTGCATAAATATTTTTTCCAAATTATTATTTTATTAATAAAAAATAATAATAATAATAATAATAAATAATAAAAATTATTCAATTTATGTAAGTGAATTGATAGCATTTTATTACTAATATTATTAGTTGTAAAAAACTAAAATAATAATAATAATAATAATAAGTATTATGTTAAAAAAAATTGTTATTAATTATAAATAATATTACCATTTATAAAATATCAATAATTAAAAATAGTAAAGAAAAATTATCACTAATGTTTATTTATTCAAATTAGAATTTTTAAATAATAATTCAAACTTTTTGTTTACTTTTTAGAATAAAAATTGTATCTGTATATTATAAAACAATAAAAAAATTTTTAATAATACTCACAATATTTTGAAATGTCTTCGACTTAAAAAAAAAACTTTAGATTAAAACACAGGATGCTAGTAAAATAATTTAAAAATTATAAATAATTTGTTATTTTATCATATGTGATTCACTAATTTGAAGGTTATGTTTAGAACATTCGAAAAACTCGGTCGATAAAATCAACACTAGATACAAATCGAGTCAAACTAAAAATAAAAAAAAGTTTCTATTTTTATACTTAGAATAAATTATTTAAGCGAAAAATTCTTACATTAATTTATATTTATAGTAAAATTATTATTCTACTTATTTTTGAATTTAAAAATGTACTAATAGTAATTTGTAAGTCAAATCAACTTCCCTTTTAAAAATGGTCGACGACCGCACTTCCTGTTCGCGCTTCCCATTGCTTTCGTTGCATTCCATCAGAACACATTTTTCTTCTGCCGGTGTTACTTTCATTTAGAAATTGCTCGGATTTTCCCAAGTTTTACCTTGAATTTAACATTCCAAGAGTGTGAAAAAATAGGTAAGTTAAAAATTGTATTTAATTTTCTTCACATATTTTTTGGAAATTGTTCATTATTTCACTGTTTTAATTGTCGTTCAAGTGAACATTTTGTTTTTGTCTCATTTTTGCACGTGGTTAATTTTAATTCTTTAAATATTTTTAATAAGAAAAAGGAGAATACTATAAAAATTATTTTGTTCATTTTTTTTTATTTTCTTCAAATTTAATTTCATTTTATTACGTTAAAATTTATTAATTTTTGTCGCAATATTTTAAGGTTAGTTTTCACATTTATTCTCATACCATTAAGCAAAAGAAAAAAAAATGTGTTCTTTCATTCAATTTCTTTTTCCAAGAAACTAAAAATACTTAGTTTATATAAAAATGTTAAATTTTATTTTCATCTTACAAATTTCGAAATTTCTTATCGATTTCATTTTCGAAAAGTAAACTGAAACGTGTAACCTCAAATTAACGTTTTTAAAGAGTCGAAATAATTATACGTGAAATTTCAAGAGATTTTTTGACTAAAAAGACCTTTCTTTTTGTCAAAAAAAAAGAAAGGTAATAAAATAAGTTTAATAAATAAAAAAAAATAGAATCGAATTTTTGTGAACTTAAAATTTGAAAAATTTTAATTTTTTCATGAAATTCATCATGAAATAAATGTGTAAAATATTTTGCAATTAAAGTACAAAATTAAATGAATAATTTAATTTGGTACGTAATTGTAATTTTCTTTTTAAATTTCCTGTTTTAGGGATAAAATAAAGTTAATAAAGAATTGTTATTAACTTTTTTCTATTTCAGGGAATACAGTGTTTTTTTCATTATTAGCTAAACGAGGGGATTTTATTTTTCAAAACGGGGAATTTTTAAATTACGTTAGAATAAAATTTATTTTAATAAATTATTCACTTTTTCTTTAAATTTAAATTTTTTATTATTTTTTTTTTACTTTTTCTGTTAATAATGGAAATTTTTTAATATTTTTTCGTAGTTAGTAATTTTCTTTAAGTTTTTAATCAAAAATTTGTAAAATTAACTTTGAAATTAGAAGAAATTTCTTCGAAAATAGTAAAATTTATTGTTAACAATTGTTATTTACAGAATAACTTTTACTATTTTCAAAGAAAATTTTTTTGATTGAAAATTATGAAAATTTATTTTAAAAATAGTAAAATTTATTGTAAAAATAAAATTTAATAGCTAATTGTAATGTTCAAGAAAACTTTGAATAAATTTTATTAAAAAATTTTATTCAAAGTTAGTAAAATATATTTTGAATTTAGTAAAATTTATTATAAAATTAATTCAATTTGTCAAAAATCCGAAACAATTTGTATTTTTCTCAGAAGAAAGAGTTGATTTATATTCGTTACCATTTTATGAAAAAATTTCCAAGTTCAAAGACTGAGAACTAATAAAAAAAAGAATTTTAACTATTTTATTTCTATCTTTTATTCAAAAAATTATGAAATAAAACATTTTTCTCCTAATAATTTTTTTATGAACAATTTTAATGAAATGTTTAATATTTTTTTCTCAGGGTGAAGCGAAAACAACTGGAGAAACAATGACAAAAGTTGCTGGAACTCCAAAGAGTGCGGTGTCAACGCCAAATCTCAAACAACACGGTGGCATACACAAGAATAGAACGCCAAAATTTAAAAATACACCAACCGGAAAAGTTGCCATCGTTCAAAATGGAAAGACTCCAAATAAAAATCAAAAAACTCCAAAGGGAAATAATTTACATTTAGAAACAAATGGAAATTCAACGCCGAAATTATCACAAAAAAATTCCCAATTCTCACCTAAAAACAAGGAATTATCACCAAAAAAAGAAGTCGTCATCACAGAAACGGAAGCGCCATTAACACCAAAAAATATTGCCACACCGAAAAATCAAGCGTCAACAAAGAAATCGTCGCAAAAATTAATTAAATCAACACAAAAAAATAAGTCACCCGAAAAAGTTGACGATTTAAAATCATCACCCAAAGATAAGCAATTGAAATCTTTGCAAAAGGAGAAACCATTAAAATCGTCACAAAAAGAATTGGAGACAAAAGTTGAGGAGAAGAAAGCAAGTCCTAAAAAAATGAATTCGAAGAAAAAACTCGATCTTGAAACTGAAAAGGAGGAAAAATCCGATGAAAGTTTGAATGAGGGGATTTCATTAAATGAGAATTCTGATGATTCTGATTCAGTGAGTGATGACGATGATGACGATTCGGAAAATGACGATGTTCCGGATATTTTCAGTAAAAGTCTCAACGACGATTCAGACGAGGATGACGATGATTTTGAGGATAGTGATGAACAAGCCGAATACAAGGGTGTTAAAATGTTTAAGGGAATCGAAGACTCCGATGATGATGACGATGACGACGAAGATGATGACGATTTGGACGCAGAAGATGACGACGACGACGACGATAGTGATGAGGAAACGATGGACACATCAAATTCCATGTTAATTTCCCAAGAAAGTGACGATGAGGATGAATCCGATGATTCTGAGGAGGACGATTCAGACGATGATGATGACGATGACGACGAATCAGAAGAAGAATTCGCCCTCAGTGTTAAAGATCTTCTAGGCGAAAGTCTAAAGGACGAAGATGACGATGTGGACTTTGAGGACAGTGACGTCGAAGATGAGGCGCCAAGAACCGAGAAAGTAAAAACCAGAAGTGCAAAAGCACAAGATGATGACGAAGACGATAATTCCGAGGAAGATTCCGAAGAAGATGATTCGGAAGAGGAAGAAGGTGTTCCCACAATAAAAGATCTTTTAGGCGAAAGTTTGAAAGACGATGACGACGATAATGATTTTGAAACATCGAAAATGGACGAAGACGATGAGGATTTCGAGGATGAATCCGATGACGAGGGTTTAAGCGACGACGATGATGATGAGAGTCCTAAAAAACTCAAAGCCGAAATGAGTCTCGATGAATCGACCGACTCGCAATCGTCGCCCGCCGAGAAACAGGCGAAAAATGAACGAACAATTTACATCGGTAACGTACCAAAAACCACCACCAAAAAGGAACTTGCCCAAGTATTTAAAAAATTCGGCAAAATCGAGAGCATTCGAGTTCGTGGTATTGTCCCTGAAAATCCAAAAATGCCCTTCAAAGTTGCGGCAATAAAGAAAAAGATCCATCCCAAAATAACGACTGTCTTCATCTACATTACTTATTGCAATAAAGAATCGGCACTAAAGGCGCTCGTTATGAATGGACAAAAATATGAGGAGAATATTTTACGAGTCGACACTGTTTCGGAGAAAACTTACGACATCAAGAAATCAGTATTCCTGGGAAATTTACCTTTCGGTGAGTTAAAACAAAAAAATTTCTCAAAACTTATTTATTCTCTTTGCGATTATTAATTTGATTTCCCTCCTCCCCCCCTTTTTTAGAATGCCCTGAAAATGCAGTTTGGAATCACTTCAAGAATTGCGGACAAATCGAATCGGTTCGCATTGTTAAGGATCGAAAAACTGGTTTAAATCGAGGAATTGGTTACGTTAACTTCACCACTGAAGACGCAGTGGCGCTCGCATTAGAATTACACAATTCGACAATAAAGAATCGTGAAATTCGTGTTACTCCATGTGTAGAGACGACAAAACGAACGCGAAAGGGAAGAAAACGTTCTCACTCCACCAGTTTCGACAAGTCGCAATCTCCGAAGAAACTTAAAGAAAATGACGAAAATTCCGTCAATGTCGTAAGTTAAAATCAAAATTTTCCTCGAATTTCAAATTTAAATTTTAAATTCTTCTTGAGTAACTTTCGATTTATTAATAAACAGGGTGTCTACCAACCGGGAAATCCAGGGATATAACCAGGAATTTAATTTAACTGGGAAAAACCGGGATTTTTATACAAAACTGGGAATTTTTTCACTAAAATTAAAAAAAACTTATTTTAATTTGTTTTAAAAAAAATTACTTTTTATTTCAATTTTTATAGATATTTATACTCTTCTCTAACTTTGAATTAGTTAAAAAAAATAAATTTGATACTAAAAGTTAGACACTAATTCAAACAGATTATGTAAATAAATTTAAAAAAATTTTAGTTAAAAAAAATTAATTTGATACTAAATGTTAGACACTAATTCAAACAGATTATGTAAATAAATTTAAAAAAATTGTGGAGTTAATAGAAATATTTTGAAAAACTGGGAATTTTTTCACCAAAATAAAAAAAGTTTTATTATTTTAATTTGTTATTTAAAAAATTACTTTTTATTTCAATTTTTATAGATATTTATATTCTTCTCTAACTTTGAATTCGTTAAAAAAATTAATTTAATAGTAAAAGTCAGACACTAATTTAAATAGATTATGTAAATAAATTTTAAAAAATTATGGACTTAATAGAAATATTGTGAAATTCGACTAAAAATATGTAATTGAATTTGTTAAAGAATTTCTTTAGAAACTTTTTAACAAATAAAATTTTTAAAGTATTTTAAATTAATAACTAATTAATAATTGGATTTTATAGTCACATTTTAATGAATTCATGTTTCTTAGTGCGAAGATTAATAATTAAAATTTTTATTAGTTAATTTAAGAAAAAACGCTATGCACTTCTAATTTTTTATTAAAATTGAATTCTCACAAATTTTTTTTTTAATTCTAAAAATTAAATTGTTGAAATTTTTCAATTCCATTGTTTCAGGATAATTTAATTTTTCTAAACAAATAATTGAAAATTTTTGAAATAATTGAAATTTCTTTACATTTTTTTTTTTTAAATAATTTAATTCTTTGAAAGAATTTTAATTAATAAATTTTTCGAAAATAATCAAGGGAAGTTAGTGACCGTAATTATAATTTTATGTTTAAAATATAAAGTCCCTCTTAAAGTTTAAAATTTTTTTTTGCTTCTAAAAACTATTTTATTCTATTATTATTCAATAGTTATAATTATTGAACTTCTCTTAAATTTTTATAATTTCAAATTTCTGAATGTTCCAAATAAATGATATTTATCATTTCTTAAGCAAATTTAATGTTTATTACTTATTAAGTAAATAATTAATTATCACTGCTTTCTTTTGAAATTGTAATAAAATTCTTCACAGGAATTAAATTATTTTCATAAATAATATCATTCTTTGGAAGGATTTAAATTATTTTTGTAAATAGTAAAATTCTTTGCAGAAATTCGATTATTATCAATAGAATTGTAATAAACTTGAAAAAGAAAATTTCCAATTATAATTATAAAAAGACAAGATTATTTTTAAAAAATTGAAAAAATTATTTTCCAAATTTTCCATTAAAATTATTATTTATCTATGTTCGAAATCAAATTTAAATTAAAATTTTATGAGAAAAGAAAACCTGGGAAAAATTGTTCCATATCGGGGAAAAACCGGGAATTTTGTTGAATGAAAATAGTAGACACACCCTGATAAATAATCCTTTTCTAAAGACTATAAAATCTTTAAAGACTTTATTATAATCCTTTTGTTTTCTTCACTTACAGAAAAGCAATGCAAAGAAAGGAAAAATACGCAAACGGTCCCAGGGTTCAGTGCAACGTGCAACAAAAGAAGAATCAGTATCTCCTCAAAAGCCAAAATTCAACAAAAACAAAGTGGGAAAGAAGCAAAAGGCAAATAAAAAGGAAGAATCGATGAGTCCTCAGAAACCAAAGTTCATGAAAAAAGAAACAACGACAACGAAGAAGCAAAAACAAAAGGAGGAATCCGTCTCACCTCAAAAGCCAAAAGTCAAAGGAACATTTGTCGCTAAAAAAGAGAAAGCATTCGAGAAGCAAGCAACAAATTTTCAAGGACAAAAAGCCGAAAAAAAGAAGAAACAAAAATTGAATAAAACCGAAAAGAAGAAGAAGGTCATGGCTGAGAAATTGATGTCTAAAAATAAGAAGAAGGAGACGTAAAATTGTTTTTTATTTTGTTCTTTAATGTTTTTTAAACATTTTTTTTTCACCTTTATTTTTAGAAACAAAAAAAAACAATTTTTTTTGTATGATTTGACTGATAACAAAAAAAAACACGTAATTTTTCAAGTTAGTTTCAATTGTATGAATGTTTGTGCGCTTTGTACATATTTGAAAGATTGTCGATTACAATCGTTGTTGTGTATTTTCATTCTCTTGGCATTTTAAATGCCAGACTTTAGATTTTTCTTTTTCTTCTAGTTTTTAATAATTACTTGCAAGACTAGTTTTTCATTTACAATATAATTTCGTATCAATGATCAATAAAAATCTTTTATTATCTTACGTACTATTGTTTCATTAACCAATATTTTTAGGGTGATACTTTTTATGTTTAAGGGAACAACTTGGAATTTTCTTTTAAAAAAAAAAAATTATAATAATAATGGATCTATCATTAAAAGAAATTGTTAAATTATGAAATGGTGCAAATTTTACAAGCAATTTTTCAATATTCTCAATTTTATTTACAAATAAAAATTGTTATTGATAAATAAAATTTAATTTAGTTTACAAACATTTTTTCCTCTATTTCTAAAAAATAATTTCGATTTTTACAAGAAAAAATTTTAATTCAGAAATAGAATGGTACAAATTTGATAAAGAATTTTTAAAAATTCTCATAGTTTTATTTTTAATTTAAAAATGTGATTGACAAATTCAATTAAAAAAAATGTTTTCCCTCTATTGAAAAAAATTGTATTTTTGTTAGAAAATTCTAATGAAAAAAAAAGAAATGGTGCAAATTTTTATAAAAGTCTTTCAAAGTTCTCAATTTAGTTTCAATTAAAAATTGTGATTGGGAAAATTGAATTTATAATCATTTTTGTTCTTAAAAAAAATAAAAAATCAAAGATATAACGTATAAAAAACGGTTAAAAAAGCTTTTAATATCTTACAAAAAAAATTAATAAAAAAAAACATTCGGTGAATAAAAATAAGAGTCAAAAACATTTACCCTTCAAACGTAAATAAAAACAGAATTTGGAGTTATTGGAAAAATAAAAAAGAACTGAAATTATAAATATTTATCTCAATAAATAAATTATTAAAATTAAATATTTAAAATTTTGGATATAAATAATTGTGAAGTAAATAAAATAAAAATAACAGAATCAAGTTGAGATTAAAATATAAAAGAAATAATATTAATTATTAGGTATTAAAAAAACCTATTTTTTTTATTTTATTCTAAATATTTTTTATTTACATTTTTTTTTAATAAATACAAAAATTATTTCACTATATGGAAGTGTTTTCATCTTTTTCATTATGAAGTGAAAATTGTTTAATTTTCTTGTGCAATTGTGATGGTAAATCATGAATATTATTGAGTGCGCAAATTTTACAGAAACGTTTTGTATAAAATATACTGCAATCCATGCAAGTGGATTTTTTGCACAAACAACAATCGCCACCTAAAATTAATGCCTCCTTTTGATTTAATGGCGAAAATGGATCTCTCATAATATAACAATCCTCTTGATAAATAAGATGCCTCTGAAATGGTGGTTGCCTCCCTTTATAGTCATACTTTTCACTCAATTTACAAAAACAACAAACAAACGTTTCTCGTTCTTCGCGTTTTGAAAATAATTTCTTCTTCTCCTCTTTTTCATGTTCTTCCTTATTAGTTGATTTCTCCTCTATTCTCTCTCGTCTCTCTTTTTTCTCCTCCGTTCTCTCCATATATTTCGATTTGAAAATTTCTTTCGATGTTGACGGAACTCCCTCCATTTTCTGTAAATAATTTTCTTTTCTTTAAAAAAAAAAAGAAGAAGGGAAACGTCTAATTCTTTTAACTCTTGAAAATCTGTTCAGAATTTTGTTCTGTTTCAAAAAAGGGAAAAAATTTATTTACTCTTTGCAGTGATTTCTTGTTTTTGTGCCTCCTGCGGCCACCAAAATGGTTTAAAAACATTGACTTTTAAGCCGGAAATTTCGAGTGATTGAGAATTTAATGCCTCAGTTATTCTCACTAAACCCAATCCATATTTATTGACATTACCAAGAAATTTACCCACCGATTTCCCTGTTTCGTTTAAAATTCTCTCATCACTATTGAATGGATTCTTTGGTAATTCATGGAAAATTATTGGCATCAATCGCTTTCTCACAATTCCAATATGATGTGTACGCGCTGTTAATTCCTGACCAATGTAACAACCTTTATGAAAACTAATTCCATGCAAATAATCACCATTAATATCCAATGGTAATGTTTTTCCCGGTGGTAAATCGTCGATACCTTCCGCAATTCCTAATTTATAAAGAAATTCTCTATAATTACAACGTCCCTCATTAAGCGTTGATATTTCCGATTCCAAATATTTAATAATATCACTTCGTTCAACATCAAATTCGGTAATTATCCTCAAACCTAAATTCATCATTCTTGGATCTTCGTAAATAATAATCTTATCAATTCTCTTGCTCGATGTATTATTTTTATCACTATCGCCACAGGGAAAAATGCGTCCATCAAATTTTGATTTTTCATTCATTGCTTTTTCATTTAAATTAAAATTAAATAGTGTCCATAGTTTCATTTTATTTTCAAGTGTTTGAATTTCGACTTTTCTCCTAAGACGATACATATTTAAGTGACGCTTTAATTGCTCGTGAACTCGTCGATCGCATTCAATATAAAATGAATCATTATTTTCCGGTTGCTTATAAATTATTGTATCGTAAAGTACTCGTCCTTTGATATTCAAAAAAAGTGTGTAAATATTTGCAGCACCATTGTGAAAATGTTGCATGTCATTTGTAATGAGGCCTTGAAGAAGATTCGATGAGTCTGGACCATTGACGAGAAGAATTGAACGATTTGATAATTGCTCGAGATATTTTTCATTATGTGAATATCGTAAATTTTGAAAATTATTGATAAACAATCGGCGTAATGTAATGAGAGGCTTTCCAAAGATTTGCTGCATTTTCTTGGCTTATTTATTTATTTTTTTTTTTTGTTTTCTCTAATCAAAATCCAGTGTTGTGATGATTTTTAACTGGAATTAAGTTAAATATACTTTGGAAGTGAATTTATTAATTATAAAAAATTGTCAAGAAATGGAAAAATTTTTAAAGTTAATATTAATATATTAAATTTTCTGTTTTTCAAATAAATTGTAATAATTTTTATTAACTTTATAAATTAATCATTTTTAAAAATTGTAAATTTAAGAATCATAAATTTTGTAAATTAATAATTTTAAAACTCCAAAATTTTTAAAATTATAAATACAATAAAATTTTCATACAAAAAAAAATTTGTTTTAAATAAAAAGTTTCCGTTCTTCAATGTTGACTGAATATTTCATCCAAAATTCTGAATAGATTTTCATGAATTTCCACTTTTAGGACTTTTAATTATTTAATTTAATTCGATAGGGAAAAGAATATAATTAACATCACCTATAAAACTGAAGGTGCCGTCCCATGACGGCGTAAAAGCGTCGGCGTAAAGCAGAAACCATGTGAGTGAGTGAGAACGTGATATCTGTTCATCTCTTTCTATCGCATGGTTTCTGCTTTACGCCGATGCTTTTACGCCGTCATGGGACGGTACCTTTATAAAGTAAAATTTTATTTCCATCATGAAAATAGTTTTCAAAAAACAAAATAATTATTCGGGAATTTATTTTCCAAATTATAAAAGAAAAGGAAAAATTATAAAATTACTGATTATTTATGAGAAATTTTTGAAACATTTTGTAAATAACATTTCTAGAAACATAACCTCACTTTAAGCTATACGAAAAGTTTAGTTTTTAAATTGTCATTATGAAATTTTATCTACTTACATAATTCTTTTGTTTGATTTCAGTTAAATGTATTGTTAAATTGGGTCATTTAAACTTTATTTGAAACATCGTATTTGTTACGTTTTGTTATTTTCTTGTATATAAATTATTTTTTGTCAATTTGTGGAATTATACAAACAGCGCTCTGGGTGCAAAATTGGAGAACTTTGATAGAAACTCTCGGAATTCTACATTAGCCTCAAAAATTAAATTTATGAATCGACATAACCTTAGAATTTTATTTGATTCTAAAAAATTTCTATTACACCCCATTATAAGTATCATTTATCAAATAGTATTCTGCAATTTTTTTTATGCGACAATATTGACAAACTCGTTAGTGTAAATTTGACAATTTTTTTTTCACCAAAGCGTAAATTGACCAGTATTTTTGCTGTATTCAGAGTGCTCAGTATATGGCAATGTAAATTAAAGAATTATTGCATTTGGAAAAAGTCGATTTGCGGTCTTCACTGTATCTCAGCGGGAAATTATCTGAAATCAAAGAAAATTAAAATTTTGTCAGTTTCATTTCGTAATTAAGAAAATTCACTGTGGGTGCTCTGCCTGTCACTTAGTTAAAAATGGTGAATTACGGAACTAGAGAACTAGTTTAATTACCACGCGATGGTAAAGTAGTTCTCGCAATTCTTGTTGATAATATGACGTCCTACTTCTACCGTAGGATGATTTTTTAAAAATAAAAAGTATTTTATTTACATTAATTATTAATTTAATTCCAGACGTAGATTTTTAAAAATGTATTCTTTACTTATTTCTGTTATTTAAAAAATTGTCAATTTTAAATATTTGCACAAAAAACGATTAATTTCAAAATTATGAAAAAAAATGAAAAAAATAATCGTTTTCCATCAAATTCTTTAATTTATAATTTAAAATTAATCCTGAATAAATTTTACGGGAAAGATTATAAACAATTATTTTATACTAATTAAATTATTTGGTAGCATTTTTTTTATATTTTTAAATTTTAAAATATGGGAGAATGTTATTTATAGTATTTTATCGGCTATAAAAAGAAAATTAAACAGCAATGACGTAATTAAGATGATTTTAGAATTTTTATTGTTTTTTTTCGAAACAATTCACAAGAGGGGAGAGATTCGTTCATATGTTCATTTCGCTTTGGTCAGAGGGAGAGCAGCCGAAACAAACAAGTTGAAAGAGGAAAAAGAAATGATTTCTATTCTGAGCGAAATTCAGGGCCGTAATTAGTATCAAAAAAAAAAATAATTTTTCAAATTTTTGAAAATTAACCTAAAACCTAGGTATTTTTTCAAAGAATTTAATTTAATATACATTTATACAATTTGAATCATTTAATTTTGTAATTATAGAAATTATATTCTATTTGATCTGTTTTATCGACTATTGTCAAAAGTTTTAAATAGAAGTAAAAAAAAATGTTCTTTCTCTTTCGAGAATTAATTTTTTGCAATTACTTTCTAAATTGTTTTGATTGTTTTTGTGTTATCGATTTATTAGAATTGGAATTCTAAATAAAGTTCTACCTTATCGACTGTCAGGGGGGTGAATTTATCACTTGTCACGCACCTAAGTGTGTAAAAACCGCGTTTAGCCGAAGGAAGCCGATGACTTACGAAACTCGTGAACGGCGCCGAACTCCAAAGTATTTCAGTGTTGATTTCAGTATTCGTGCCGCAACCGTAAGGTAAACATTTTATATACGTGAGACATTGTAAGAAACGGTACATTAAAAAAAACCTCTCGGCAAAGAAAATTTCTCCCTCTCCATGTAAAGTTTTATTTATTTAAAACGATTGGTTGAGAATAAAAAATTGCCTTATTTTTTTCGCAAATAACAAAAAAAAAGGGCGCGAAAAAGTGCCGGTGAAAAATGTTTCGAGTTGGTTAATTACTTGAAGGGGGGATTTTTATTTTTTTTTATGTTTTTCTTAAAAGTTTTTGAAAGTTATTGAAAAAAGCGGGGAAAAGTGAGGAGATTGTTTATTTTGGTGGTGACTCAGTAGAGGGTTTTAAAGATATTTTTTAAAAATAAAAACGGAAGGATGTATTATTCCGATGGACTTGAGGTGGATGGCAGCTGGGTGCTGCGAGTTTACGTCACGGACCTGCAGGTCGAGAGGAGCCTTCGTGTCAAGGGCGAACTTCACATCGGGGGTGTCATGCTTCGTCTCGTCGAAGATCTCGGTGAGTTTTTCTCTCTGATTAAAATTAAATCTGCCTGCATTGCCCCTTTTTCTTTCTATAGGTTATGTATGCTTTGTGATTTCTTCCTCTTTATTGTCGCGCGCAAATTCCACTCATTTGTTTCCTGGAACACTGTGACAGGCGATATTTTTTTTTTCTTCACAATTTATCTCGTGAAAATTAACTTCTGTAAGTGCCTCTCAAAAATTAAAAATAAACAGAAGAAAGTTTTTTATTGTCTTATAGAAACGATATTCCCACAAGTTTAGAGAAAAAGATTTCTTATACAAAAAAAACAGGAAATAGAAATACATTTTCAACGGTATGTCCTTATCTTGAAAGTTTGTTTTCAAGGGTCTTTAAAAAAAAAAAAAAAATGATATTCATCGTTGGTGGTCAAGTTCAAGGTTTTCGTTTTAAAGAAATTGTTTTCCTACAACCCGAGAGCTGAATATTGGAAAGCGGATTCTGATGTCTTCAGGTCAGTGGACCCTTAGGGATAAATTTCGCACTCAACCGGACCGGTACACGTGCACTCGATCAACACGTATTGTATTGACTTCCGGGAAACAAAGGAATATCTTATCACCGCTTTTTTTCCCTTTGAATTTCTTCAAAGAATCGCTATTCGCGAACTGAACATTGTTGAAGGCGATAATTTTTTCTTCTTACTGCTTTACAAGTTTATGAAAAGTAATATTTTATCCTTGGTTTGTTGGAATACTTTTTTTATAGAAAATATTTAATTTGGAAAAAAGGTATTCTGCTTCTCCTTTATTCAAAGCAGCACTTCTAATTATTAAAGCGAAGTTAAAGAAACTTGTAAAAAACCTAATTTAGAATTAAATTAATATGGCTCTAAATTAATTTACAAAAAGAAAATTCGACTAATTTTGTGGAAAAACGAGTTTAAAGTTCAAATCCACAATTAGTTTTCGCATGTGAATTAAAAATATTATTGAAATAAAAACACTGCGGATAAAACCACTGAAATATTGAGTAAAATATACTTTTTAAATATAGAAAAAAACTGTCTGAGCTTTAAGAACAAATTTTCTTTACCCGAAGAAAAACTGACAATAAACACTTATTTTTATTCACAATTCTAAATTGACTGTCACTTCCAAATTAACGATTCTTTACTTTAATGCTAAATACTATTGGATTATACAAGAACTGAAACTTAATTCTCCATTCTCCATTTGAGAAAAGCAACATTGTTGTTATAATGACCATAAACAAAGAAATATTATAGACTCAGAATTCACATTTCGCATCAATTTTCAGGGTTGGGAAGCAAGTATAAAATGAATATTGTAACGTTTTGCAAAACAAAGCTTCTGAATAAATTCATTAAATTTAATAATATAAATAAAATATTCAGTTACAGCATTCCTTAGTTTTCAAATCGTGATCTATATAAATGATGGTAAAAACCTACTTTTTTCTACAATATACAATCTGTGCTTTTAATTTATAATTTCAAATTCCAATATTTCTGTTTTTTTTAAAGAAAAACTGACAATAAATTAACACTATTGTTATCATATTTAATATTCTAAATTAACCGTCACTTCTATAAATTAATGATTCATCACACTTTAATAATAAATACTTTTAGCTTACAATAAATCAAATTATTTTCTCTCTGAGAAAAGAAACGTGTTTCATTGTCCATAGACAAAATATCAACTTAGAGTGAAAACTTAAAGTGCAAATATGCAATTATATTCATGGTTAGAAAGCGAATAAAATGAATATAATTGTAATGCTTTGAAAATATAAAAAACTTTCCAATAAATAGTTTGTGTTAACACAATAATTATAATTTAACCAATTAGAATAATTATAATTTAACTAATTACAATAATTATTATAATTTAACTAATTACGATAATTATAATTTAAGTATTTAAAATAATTGTAATTGAATTAACAATTAAAAAAATTGTTCCTTATAATTATAGATAAATTGTTCGCAACGATTGTTTTTCTAATTATGTAACATTTGTTTAAATTAAATTAAAATAGTATTCAATAAGAATTTACCACAGAAACAAATTCAGAGGCGTTGAGAACAATTGAATCAGGGTTGCCACAGATCAGGAAAGTCAGTGAATTCAGGGAAAAGTCAGGGATTTTTACTAAAAGTACTAGAAAAAATTTAATTTTTAAAATTCATATGAAAACTGGATTTTTTTCTTTTTTCCTCGTAAACTATGAAATTACCACAAATTTTAATACAAAACCTTCAATTTTTTCTATTTCTGACAATAATTTCTTTTTAAATAACTTAAATTTTCAAAAACTATCATAAAATTAATAATTAAAAATAAATAATAAATAAATAATAATGAAATAAAATTAATAATAACTATAATAAATTATGACCTATAAATTATTTTATGAATAATTTTTACAATTTTCATAAATACTAGATTGATAAAAGAATTTTAGTTAAAAATACTAAAAAAATTAGATTTTGGAAAAGTTACAATTAAAGAAATTCAATTATTTTCAAAAGTTACAAAAATTCTTCGCAGAATTTCAATTATGTTCAAAAATTTAGAAACAATTCTCGACAAAATTACAATTATTTTTATAAATAATAAAATACTTCATTAAAATTTAATTATTTTAAAAAGTTTTAATAAAATTCTTGACAAAATTCCACAAGAATTCAATTATTCAATTTTTAATAAATTTCATCAAAATAATTCAATTATTTTCATAAGTAATAAAATTTTCACAGGAATTCAATTTTTTAAAATACAAAATTTGATAAAATTTTTCGAAAAATATCAATTATATAAAAATAATTTTTATAAATAATAAAATTCTTCACCGAAATTCAATTACTTTTATAAACTTGAATAAAATTCGTTGTAAAAATTAAATTATTTATATGAACTTGAATAAAATTCATTGGAAAAATTAAATTATTTTCAAAATTAATAAAATTCTTTTCCAAAATTCAATTATTCTCAAAAATTAAAAAAAAATATTTTCAAAAGTTCAATTATATTAATAAATAAAAAAATTCTTCATCTAAATTCAATTATATTTAAAAATTTTTAATAAAATTCTTGGCAAAATTTTGTAGGAATACAATTTTAATGAATTAATTCAAAATAATTCCATTATTTTCACAAGTAATAAAATTTTCACAGCAATTCAATTATTTAAAATACAAAATTTAATAAAATTTTTCGAAAATATAAATTATTTAAAAAATTCTTCACCGAAATTCAATTATGTTTATAAACTGGAATAAAGTTCTTTGTAAGAATTCAATTATTTATATAAATAATAAAATTCTTCACATTACAGTTATTTTTATAAATTTGAATAAAATTCGTTGGAAGAATTAATTTAAATTCATGATTCATTGCTCAAATTTTACGATTACGTCAATTAAATTCAATTTTTTCCCGCAGATAAAAGCAAAATATGTGTTTGTTGACCATAGACAAAAAAAATGTAGAGCGGTTTGTGATGTTAATTAACCGAATATCGTATTGTTTTGCAAAATATAACTTGAATCGTTGAATGATTTTTTAAACATAACTATTTATACCTAAATGCAAATATGTCGTCCTTCTGATCTGATGGAATATTTAAAAGTCGTGTGTTACTTCTGTGAACATTTTTTTTATGGTTCATGACATATAAATATTCGTACGTCACGAACTAGGAAAATTTTATAGAAATTACAGGACATTTCATAATTCCGTCAAATCGGAAGCTCAGCATATATGCGCTTGGGGTGCACATTCATCTAATTTCTATTTATAATTAAAAACATGACTCTTAGGATCTTTAGATTGCTAGTTGCAGTATTGCTATTTATTTTCAGACAAAACTTTAGCGATAAATACTTGTTAATTTTTGATATTCAATTTTAATCGTCATTATTTAAATTAATGATTTATCATTTGGATTACCATGATTGAATCAGATTTCCTAGGTACAGGAGAAAATTTCTTATATCTAACATAGAATCTCTAACATATGTTTTAATATTGACCATAGAGTGTATAAAAAAATATTATAGTCAGGCTCATAAGGTTAGATTACATTTTCAGGATTCGGGAAGTAAGTAAAATGAATATATAAATGCTTTGAAAAATAGCTTTTGAATAAATTATTATAGGTACAATATTTGTGTAGTTAACAACTATTTCTAATATTAATAATACTTTACTATTATTTGTTATAGAAATACTTTTTCAATTCTCATTCATCATTAATATGGCGAACAGGAAAGACCAAATCTTTATCAAACTTTGAGGATATGAAGTCTTTAATTTTTCAATATTCGTTTACTTTTAGGAAAGAAATGATAATGAACGTTTGTTTGCTTTTTACCTTACTTATTCGTCACATCGAAAGTGAAGATTCAGGTCTCTAAATATAGATACTTTTGGATTAGAAAATATTTTGATTCTCTCTCTGGAAAAGCATATGGGTTATATAGACCATAGTCTAAAATATTCTAGAGTCGGAATTGGACGTCTAGTTTCAGGGTTGGGAACTATAGTCAATGAATATCGTTTTTTGGTTTTTGAATAAGATTTTATTGAATTGATGGTTAGAATTTGCAGGGCTCGAACTAGGTCCGTAAATCCCGTAAAAGTCCGTAACTTTGCTTGAAGTCCGTAAAAGTTCGTTTTTTTGAAAAAAGGTCCTTAAAGTCCGTAATTCGGTTGATAAAGATCCGTAAAGTACGTAAATTATACGATATAATTTGGATAATTTTAGAAAAATTACAAATCATTGAAGGAATTTAATTATTTACAAAAGTAATAAAATTCTTTGCAAAAATTCAATTATGTTCAAAAAAATTTAAAAATTCTCGTCAACATTTCAATTATCTTTAGAAATAATTAAATTCTTCTTCGAAATATCAATTATTTTCAAAAATTTTAATAAAATACTGGGAAAAACTTTTAATTATTTTCAAAATTTTTCCTTAATTCAATGATTTTTAATAGGTATATCTATACTATTCTAATAAAATTTTCAAAAAGAATTCAATTATTTAAAAAAAAATTACTAAAATTCTACACAAACTTTTAATTATTTTCAAAAAATAATAACAATTTTACAGGAATTTCAATGTTTACAAATTTTTTAAATAAATTTCTTCGCAATTTTCAATTATTTTCATAAATAATAAAATTTTTACAGGTATTTAATTTTTTTGGCAAATAATAAAATTCTTATTAGGAATTCAATTATTTTTAATACAATTTTAATCGAATTCCTCGAAAAATGTAATTATTCTTAAAAATTTTATTAAAATTTATCAAAGAAATTTAATTATTTTAATAATTTTTGCTACAATATTTATTTATTAGAATTTAAATATTATTTTTAATAAATTTTTGATTAAATTTGTTTAAAGAATAAAATTATTGCATTCAAAATCTTTAATGCCATTCTTTGCGTAAATTATCAATTATCTTTATAAATTATAAAATTCTTCTCTAAAATGGAATTAATTTAAAAAAATTTAATAAATTTCTTGGCAAAATTTCAATTACTATCAAAAATTTTCCCTAATTTAATTATTTTTAATATCTATTTTAATAAAATTTTGCAAAATGAATTCAAATTATTTGAAAATTGAAACAATTCTTTAAAAGAATTTAATTTTAAGAAACATGTAATTATTCAATAAATTGTTTTTTTGTATTTAAATAATGAAATTCTCGTAGAATTTTCTCATAAAAATTAATTTAAAATTGGATTTCAGTTAAAATTTTAGATTATAATTGAATATTTAAAGTATTAGAGCGTAAATTTTTAGAAATAATTAAATTTTGAAAAGGTTTCGCAGATTCAAATCTTCGAAAATTTGAATTTTTCATATCAGAATTTTTATTCTGTGGAATTAATTTTTTTTTAGAAATTTTAATTGCGAATTTTATTTTATATTATTTGAAGTTTTTATTTTCTAATACATATTTAATTGAAGAATTTACAAATAATTGAAAAATCGAATATTGTAAAGAATTGGATTTGAAAATTGTCAAAGAACTTTTTCGAAAATTATTAAAAATAATCGATTTTAAGAAGAATTTGAGTTAAAAATTCTTGAAAATAATAATTGAATTGATAATGATTTTATCACTCTATCTTTAATTATAATAAAACATGAAGTAATCGATCGATATCTTCATGTTTTTTTAGTTATGAAAAAATTTAATTTGTAGTTTCGAGTAAAATATGTTCTCTTATATATTTTTGTCAATAATTAGTCCGTAAATGGTCCGTAATTTTTCATTTTTGGTCCGTAAAGTCCGTATTTTTAAATACTTTCACTGGTTCGAGCCCTGAATTTGGCAAATAATTCATTATGAAAAGATATCAATATACATGGACAAAAGATTTCATAAATTTTTCTTTGACAAACTTTCTTCGGAAACATGTGTGTGTGTGTGGGAGTGACGAAGATTCAAGAAGCTTGGTTCTTTTATTATTTTGTATATATAAGTGAGATTTTTTAGCGCCAGATATAAATCTTAAGTACTGACATCAATCACGTTATAAGGTTGTAAAAGGCCTTGCGGTGATATATCGCAAATGGTTTGTTATATCAGGTTGAAGCAACAAGTTGCGGGATTTGAGAGTTGTGTCTCGTTGGAACTTGGAACGCGACCTGAAAAATTCCTGATCGTCGCGCTACCGATTTGGATGATCTGTGTGTTTCTATTGCAGAGTTGCAATTTCAAGTCACCTCGCAAAGAAGTCCGCGAAGTGGAAAAACTGGATGGTTAGACTAGTTTCACGATGTAACTGATCAAAATTCCTCTGATCTTTAGGTTGAGTCCACAATAGGCACTTTTCTTAAAGCGATGCATACCCTCTACATCGATTTCCATTGTTCGAACAATAGAAATCGATGTAGAGGGTATGCATCGCTTTAAGAAAAGTGCCTATTGTGGACTCAACCATACTCTTCATATGTTATAGGGGCGAGAAAAATTTTCCCTCTTTCGCCAATTTGATGTAGGTAAACGTAAAGAATGCTATTTTCGAAAAATATCACACAATTATTTGACAAAGTATTTTATAGGAATAATTCTTGAGATTCGGATAAATACCCGACGCGACGCCAAGACACTTAATGACGTAGAGCGCTTGCGCGTTAAAAAGATGTCGCGGAGCGGAGGTTTGAAGATTATATATATATATAAGTAGGAAGATGTATTTTTTTTTCATTTATCTATTTGCCTTGAAAAACTCGAGGTAAATTAAGTGATCAACTTTAGCGCAGAAAAGCGATATTTTTGCCTGAGATAAACTCGTTTGATAAATCCCTCGTGACTATAGGGAATCGCAGGTTTTGCTATAAGATTATCTCGCAAATCAGGACACGCTCGATTCGCCCACGTGAGAACCTGATTCTTGTTTGATTTGCCACCCAGTATATATATAAAGAAAGAATAAATTTCTCGTGTTTTGTATTTATACACATATACATATATATATATAAAAACGATTATAAAAATACTGGTGTAAAATATTTAATGAAGTGGAATAATATAGTAACTCCTTATTACGTGTGTGTATCGCATCAAAAACGATTGGTACTTTGTCTCTTGTTGAAGATTATAAATTATCAATGAGTCCTCTTACTTTCTATATTCGATTTACGCTTGCAACTGAGTCTCGTGATATTGTATATATATTCTATATACTACATTTATTTTCTATATATACTAAGCACTATATTTATAATATTCCCGATTTTATATTTATATATACGAGAAGTAAATAAGTCGAGAGTATAGACTTGACCAGTGTAGTTGCCCTCCGGAGTATAAATAATAAGGCGCTTAGTCTTTGACCCCTCTGCTAAAATTGTGATAAAAAATATTCAAGTCATAAATTTCATCTGTTGTTTGATACACACACATATATAAATATACAGTCAATTTGGAAATGGACAATCTAGATCGGCGGGGAATTTTTCTATATAACAAAAATGTCGGTTATTGAATATTATTCATATAGTTCTCATCTAGACACTTTTTTACATTTGAGATAATTTTATAAAGTAAAATTTATACATTAATGTAAATGGGTACTGTCTGCATTGGCATTCTTCTATATACATTATGCATCATCGTAAGATTTCCATTATTAAAATCAGTCTGTAGAGGGTATTTTCCACTACAACATCATCTTAAATGTTGATGAACGAAAGACACTAAGAAGCAATAAATAAATTATATTTTATTGTAAAGGGAGGAAGAAATAAAGATTAAGGTCAACAATTGGTTGAAAAAATTAGAAGAAATTTAATTTGTGTGAATTTTGAGTTTATCCGCAGGGTTTCTACTAACCAGGAAATCCGAAAATTTAATTTAACCGGAAAAAACCGGGAATTAACCGGGATTTTTATACAAAAACCGTGAATTTTTTCACTAACATTAAAAAAACTTATTATTTTAATTTGTTTTTTAAAAAATTACTTTTTATTTCAATTTTTATAGATATTTATACTCTTCTCTAACTTTGAATTAGTTAAAAAAAATTAATTTGATACTAAAAGTTAGACACTAATTCAAACAGATTATGTAAATAAATTTTTAAAAATTGTTAGTTAAAAAAAATTAATTTGATACTAAAAGTTAGACACTAATTCAAACAGATTATGTAAATAAATTTTTAAAAATTGTGGAGTTAATAGAAATATTTTGAAAAACCGGGATTTTTATACAAAAGTGGGAATTTTTTCACAAAAATTAAAAAAGCTTTATTATTTTAATTTGTTATTTAAAAAATTACTTTTTATTTCAATTTTTATAGATATTTATACTCTTCTCTAACTTTTAATTAGTTAAAAAAAATTAATTTGATAGTAAAAGTCAGGCACTAATTCAAACAGATTATGTAAATAAATTTAAAAAAATTATGGAGTTAATATAAATATTGTGAAATTCGACTGAAAATATGTAATTGAATTTGTTAAAGAATTTCTTTAAAAACTTTTTAACAAATAACATTTTCAAACTATTTTAATTTAATAATTAATTAATAATTGGATTTAATAGTCACATTTTAATGAATTCATGTTTCTTAGTGCGAAGATTAATAATTAAAATTTTTATTAGTTAATTTAAGAAAAAACCATATGCACTTCAAATTTTTTATTAAAATTGAATTCTCGCAATTTTTTTTTTAAATTCTCAAAAATAAAATTGTTGAAATTTTTCAATTCCATTGTTTCAGGATAATTTAATTTTTCTAAACAAATAATTGAAAATTTTTGAAATAATTGAAATTTCTTTACATTTTTTTGAAAATAATTTAATTCTTTGAAAGAAATTTAATTTATAAATGTTTCGAAAATAAGCAAGGAAACTTAGTGACCGTAATTATAATTTTATTTTTAAAATCTAAAGTCTCTCTTAAAGTTTTAAATCAATTTTTTGCTTCTAAAAACTATATTTTTTTAATTATTATTCAATAGTTATAATTATTGAACTTCACTTAAATTTTTAATATTTTCAAAATTTTGAATGTTCAAATAAATGATATTTATCATTTTTTAAGCAAATTTAATGTTTATTACTTTTTAAGTAAATAATTAATTATCACTGATTTTTTTAAATTGTAATAAAATTCTTCACAGGAATTAAATTATTTTTATAAATAATATCATTCTTTGTAAGGATTTCAATTATTTTTGTAAATAGTACAATTCTTTGCAGAAATTCAATTATTATCAATAGAATTCTAATAAACTTGAAAAAGAAAATTTCCAATTATAATTATAAAAAGACAAGATTATTTTTAAAAAATTGAAAAAATTATTTTCTAAATTTTCATTGCAAATTATTATTTATTTATGTTTGAAATCAAATTTAAATTTAAATTTTATGAGAAAAGAAAATCGGGAAAAAATTAGGTCATATCCTGCGAATAGTATTGCTTGATAGTTAACGACAAGGTTTTTTCTTAATTTTTATATTCTATGACCAAAAATGAGGGTCTTATTCGAAGAACCGGTTATAAGTTTTTGAGTCTTAAAATTCTCGACTTCTAAATAGAAAAAGGATTAAAAAATTTATAATTTCTTGAAAACATATATCGCATTTGTAGAAAGATTATACAAATAATGTTTTAAAAAAAAAATTTGGGATTAAAAACACTTATTTTTTATTTACAGGGCAATGATTTTGAGCTTAAAAAAAATTATAACCGGTTCTTTTATTGGGACCCTTAAATGTTTACCATAAACGACAAATCAGTTTCGAATATTATAATTCAAATGTATGTAACATTAAACTGAATGATTAATCGGATATTAATAATAAAGTGTTTATTATTATTTTTCTTGAATAGAAGAATTATTTTTCTTGAATTAAAAGACGAATATTTGAATTCTCCAACGATCAAGTTATATTTTCAAAACAATACGATATTCAGTTCATTACTTAATAATAACCCAACCTTGAATGTAAAAGATGCATATTTCAAATTCTGAGGTTCGACTATATTTTATATTAAAAATGTGAAAGAAGCTCTATATTTTACAGTCTATGGACAATGTAACACGTATATGTTTCTTTTCTAAGAGAGACAATCCGTTTTAATTATTGTAATCCAAAATTATTTATGATTAGAGGGTGATGAATCATTAATTTAGAAGTGACGGTTAATTTAGAATATTAAATATGAACAAGTGCTTATCGTCAGTTTTCACATGTTTAATTTATTTTTCTTACTCAATATTTTAGTGGTTCATTCAGTGTAAATTATATTGAAGAATGTTGTACCTCTATTTATCGCATACGTTATTCTTATTTATTCAACTGATATTAATAATGCCTTATTTTTTATCTCTTGGTTCGATTTTCTCGTATTCAAATTTTTTTACATTCATTTTATTTATTTGTTCTTAATTTTTATTTCTATTTTCGTTCTCATCTATTTTTTTCAATTTTTTTTGTAAGTAACCAAATTTTTCTATTGTCATTCTTATCGATTTAATTAAATATTTATCATTTCTGTTAATGATAATTAAAAGTTCTCATATTTGGCTAAAAATTCCGTCGTTTTCTTTTTATTACATATTTGAAAAATTCAAGAAAAAACAAATCATTTCCGTATTTATTGTATCTTTTTGGTATAACAGAGAAAAAAGTGTTTCAAAAGTCCTATGCTTCAAATCAAAAAATTAAAAAACAAGTATTAATCCAAAAAAATGTATAGGGGTCAGTCCATTATATTTCACCTGAAGCCGTTGCGGCCTATTTTTAAAAAAATCTCATAATTTGTAAAAATGATGTTTAATATCCGTAGATTTCATTTTTGAGAATTATTTTTAAAAATTTTTTGATTTAAACATAGAATTTGAATTTTTAAGTTGAGTTGCACAGACAAAAGGTTAGATTGACAGTTATGAAAATTTAATAAAGAAGCATGGAAATAATTTAGATAATACAAATTTCTTGATTGATATTTGTTAAAAATGAGCTAATTTACTTGTATAAATAGATTATTATGTAAACAAACCCAAATTAGTAGATAAAAATTGATTTTAAAACTTAACTATAAAATGTCAAAAGTCACTACATTTTATTTACACTTTTCTAAAAAGTATATAAATATTTAAACATTTATTACTATTTAATGTAAAGTATTTTTAATGTACTTTTATAATATGTGCTAACTTTTTAATTTTATAATATAGAAATATAAAAAATTTTACCTTTAATATTGAGTGTTTCATGATTTTCAGTGATTTTAATCACTTATTTCTTCTCAGGCGGTTAATCAAAAAATCCAATTTTTGTCTTAATATTTAAGTTTGACCTTCTTTTTCATTCTATTAAATTTTCGTGATGGAGAACGAACTATTTTTCAGTTTAAATTTAGTTTAAAAAATCTGCTGAAAAAACGCATTTTTTTGGCTAAATACAAGTAGATTTTTGCAAGACTATTGAGATAGCCAACTTCAGTGTTATAAAAATACTTGTATTTTAACCAAAAAAATGCGTTTTTTAAACTAAATTTAAACTGAAAAGTAGTTCGTTCTCCATCACCAAAATTTTATAGAATGGAAAAGAAGGTCAAACTTAAATATTAAGACAAAAATTGGATTTTTTGGTCAACCTCCTGAGAAGAAATAAGTGATTAAAATCACTAAAAATCATGAAACACTCAATATTAAAGGTAAAATTTTTTATATTTCTATATTATAAAATTAAAAAGTCAGCGCATATTATAAAAGTACATTAAAAATACTTTACATTAAATAGTAATAAATTTTTAAATATTTATATACTTTTTAGAAAAGTGTAAATAAATTGTAGTGACTTTTGACATTTTATAGTTAAGTTTTGAAATCAATTTTTATCTATTAATTTGGGTTTGTTTACATAATAATCTATTTATACAAGTAAATTAGCTCATTTTTAACAAATATCAATCAGGAAATTTGTATTATCTAAATTATTTCCATGCTTCTTTATTAAATTTTCATAACTGTCAATCTAACCTTTTTTCTGTGCAACTCAACTTAAAAATTCAAATTCTATGTTTAAATCAAAAAATTTTATAAAATAATTCTCAAAAATAAAATCTACGGATATTAAACATCATTTTTACAAACTATGAGATTTTTTTAAAAATAGGCCGCAACGGCTTCAGGTGAAATATAATGGACTGACCCATAGAATAAACTGAAGAAATATTAAATAACATAGAACGCGGTGTTATTTCTAATTCTTGCTATTTTGTTCATTAAGTATAAAATGCGAATAACAAAATTACAGTTATCAAGTGGAGCTTATTTTTTCTACTCAATTTTTTATTAAATGTCTTATTTACCGGAGTGTTATAAAATTTTGTCAATATCAAATATTTGCGCAGTGCGACATGACAAAAGGTTATCAACTTGTTATGTTTAAACACAAGAAAAACAAAGTTTAAATTTTAACCTGATTTTGGGGTAAAAATTGACTGCAACAAAATTTCACCTGGGTGAGGGCGCCACTGTCTATGTGAAATAGCATTGGTTAAAATTACCCGCAACAAAATTTATACTACTTTTTTTCTGTGAAATAAATATGAAAATAAGTTCGCTAAACTGGTTTAACAAAAATTTGCAGAGTTCTTCCAAATATTCAAAAAAAAAAAAAAATTAATAAAAATTGCCGCAATATAACAAATTTTCTTTCTTCTCAAACTGCTTTCAAGTTGAAATAAATCCCGGAATTTTTTAGTTTTTAAAGTGGTATTTTTATATACATTCAGCGTAATAGCAGCTGCTTCCGTAATAAAATGGCCAAGGCAAAAATGGGATCGATTATTATCGGTAAAATCGAGCATGAAATCGCGCACGTGGTCGTTTAAAGTTCACTTTTATTTCTTCTGTCGGCCCTTGCACAAAAAGGGAAATTCTCCATGCTCTCTTCAATAAATAGTTTCCTAAGAAACACCTACTGTGCGCGCAAGTTATTGAGAAGCTGCAACCAAGTTTCTTACATTTATATATATATATATTTTTATGTATGCATGTGGGTGTATAGTCGGGTGTTGCGATAATCAGTTAAATTTAAACCTCGAACTGTTTTCTGGTCCTCCTTCTCATCCGCGAGATGTAGGTCTATATCTCCGAAACTGTTTCTTCTTTCTCTCTCCTTCTCTCTGATGATAAAACATTCACCAGGAAAATTATTAAATCATAATCTTACATAATACGTAGTATATGTCAAGGGACGAGTCGAGTATTATTGAATAACATTAATTTTTATTCTAAAATATAATTTTACTATAGGCATATATATATATACTTTCATTCGATCAATTAAGGGCATAGTATAAAAATATTTCTTTCTCTTCTTAAAAAACTAAAAATTTAGAAACACAAATTCCCCCTTTAGAGAATGAGATAACGAATTTTTTTATAACTTTAAAAAAATTTAATAGTCCTTCCTAATAGCGAGAAGCTTTTAAAAGTTGCCATTAAAACAGGTCATTAATGAACTATTTTTTCAGGGATATTTTTAGTATTTTCTTTCAAACTTTATATGTCATCTATACCTTGAAAAGTTGAGCTATTGAAAAATGTGAATTTCATGAACGATACAGAAACCGGAAAGAACTTTCACTTTTGCGCATGCGGGAAAAAAACAAGAGTGGGGGTGTAATGGGAGTAAGAGAGAAAAACGTAAACTTCTTTGTCACTCCCATTACTTACCTTACGTAACACTTGAGTTATTAATTAGACGCAGAGGGCAAAAGAAAAGAATTCTCATGAATAATAACGCCTTTAATGGCATACTTCATGCGTCTAATTTATAATGTTAGCGTAAACGAAAGTAATTAATAAAAACGGTGATAATTTTTACGTTTTTCCGAATATATGTTGTAAGTTGAATTAACATAATTATGAATCGAGGTTGACAGAGAGGTACTCCCAAGGTTGTTCGCCATGCTTTTATATATATATATATATAAATGTGTTTGATGTTTAGTTCCACACGCGATATGTGTGTAGGATGACGTGAGCACCATATAAAACGTAAACGACGTCATTTCAGAAATTACAGAACGAAAGGAAACATTTTTTCCTGAAAAGGGAAAGGATAGAAAGACTAATGTCCCCATGTCACGAACAATTTAAACTTTGAAAAAAATTCTTCCACATACGTTTAATTGTATTTTTTCCAAATCATTATTGAATTTATTTTATCAAGTTTTTTGTGTGTATGTGCTATAAAAAAAATTTCAAAAATTGTCAAAGAATTGGATTTTTATGACATTTTACATTTGGTTTGAAAAGAAGAATATACCATTTATATTGAAGGGAAGAGGACAAAGTGAAAAACATAATATGAAGAGAGGAAGCGCCACGAGCTAAAATAAACTTTTCCTGCGGCCATCAAATGTGTTCGTGGCTCGACAAAGAGAGCTTCTACTGGGCAAACAATTATTTTACTATAACAGGGTGGCCACATGTCAGTAAAGTCAGGGAAATGTCATGAAAAAAATTGTTGTCAGGGAAATTAAGAAAATTGAGAATTTTTTCGACTTATTTTCGAAAAATTGTGACTTTTTCGACATTTCTTCCAAACATTTCAAGTATTTATTTACAATTGAGCCGCTGGATCGTAGAAGGGCACGTTAATTTTTTGTCACTAAAATCAAAATCCTTCAGGTCACTCAAAACTTTACTTTTAACTTCAAATATTTTATATGCGTAATGTTTTTTCCTTTAAGGATATGCATTAAAAATATATTTAAACTCAAAAGTTGAATTTTAAGTGTCTAGGAGAGCTTTGATTTCGGTCGAAAAAAAATTTACCTGCCCTTCTACGATCCAGGGGCACAATTTTTAAAAATCAATTTTTGAAGAATTTTAATTGCAAATTTTTGAAAATAATTGAAATATCAAAAATTTTAATGAAAAATCTTTAAAGGTAAATTTAAAAATAAAAATTAATGAAAATTAGCTTCTAATTTTTTATAATTCAATATTTTCAGTATTTTCAATTATATAATTCAAAAAATTCAAATACATACATACAAAAATAATAACATTTTGGAATTCTTTTTAACATTTTGGAGAATATATAATCAAGTTCAAAATTTTTAATTAAAATTAAAAAAAAATTAATTAGTTTTTTAAATTATACAAAATTTTTTTAAGGAATTCAATTATTTTCGAAAAATTACATTAAAATATTTTTAAAAACTAATTATTAGAATTGTTTTAAAATCTTTTTTTTAAGATTCATTTATCTTCGAACAATGCAAATGAAATTTACTTTTTGGAGTTATTAAAATTTTTGAGAAATCATGGTCCTGTTTATAATTAAAATTCTTCAAAAATTTGATAATTTTTATTTATATTTTTCAAAAGTTCAATTATTTTTAAAATATTTAACCAAATTTTAATTGTTTGGAATTTAATCAAAATTGAAAAACTATTATATTTATATAATTACAATTATTATAAAAAATTTAATTTTTGTATTTAAATAATTGAGTTGTAGAAGAAATTTTGGGGAATTATTTAAATTAATTGATTCAGAGATGAAGTTTAGTTGAAAATTGTAAAAAATAATTGAATTCAGGAAGGGTTATAATTGTAATTTTTAGAAATTATTCAAATTCATAAATTTTACTCATTTTCCGTAAACGTTCAGATTTTCCTTTAAAAAGAATTTTGTCAGGGAAAGTAATTTTAATGTCAGTAAATTGTTGTTTAAAAAAAGTAGAATTTTTTTTCCATTGGACAACTTGTTTGGTTGTGTTAAATTAAAATTTAGAAATTATGTCTTATAGATTTGAATTTCGCGCTTTATCGACACATGGTAACTGAGAAGAAGAGTGGGGATGGGTGAATTGATAGCTCGTCGAGACTCTTGTTTCTAGACGCGACCCAGGGAATAAGAAATACGAATTTCGTATCTTTGGAGATAAAAAAATAATTTTGATAAATTGATAATTATAAAGTCACATACGTTCGTATATATAGATATAACATTCCATACATTTTGATGACGGAGTCTAGACCTTACCATTACTATTATGATCTCTTCTCGATACATATCACTTTCTCCTTTTGATATGGAATTGATAATATTTCCTTGTAACATTATCCCTCGCATTATCCAATTCGCTCAATTTCCATTATCTCATATGCAATATAATATTTCGCATCGGCATAGTCTAGGGTTGGAGAGTGACGCGTCATTCTTGGTTCCTGACATTGATTACATAGAATAATAAACAATTTACTTGGAGAATTGGCGAAAACAATGTGATATACATATATGTAATTTAAAATTTGAAAAATGCGGTTAAATGTTTCAAAAAAAAAAAATTTGAAAATGGAAAAAACGTAATTATACTTGTTTTTTTAGGTTATGTCACGTGAGGAAAGGGAAACTTCATTTCTTTAATTGGCGTTTTCTAAACATTGTCCAGAATGGAAAGTGAATAAGAATTAAATAAGCTATTAAACGTAAATAGAAAAGTTTACACGAGATAAAAAAATTTTTTGCTTTCTGTTTATGATATTAATAAATTTTTACATTTTGAAATTGTTAACTTTTACAGGCTCCGCACTCAACTACTAAAACCTATCTACTATTTACTACTTCTTTTACGTTATGCTATGATTTGTGGGACTTTTTTAAATTTCAACCACTAAAAGCTATTTTATAAAATTTCTCAAAAGAATTCAATTATTTAAAAAAAATTTGTAAAAATCATCCAAAATTCAATTGTTTTAATAAATAATGAAATTTTCACAGAAATTCAATTAATTTAGAATAGTATTTTTTTTAGATTTCGAAAAAGCAATCATTCAGCAAAATTTTTATACATTTCTTCACAATTTTGAAATAAAATTTTCTTAATATTTCTTATTGTATTAAGAAAAAATTAATTATTTAAAATAATGTTTATAAAATTCTATTATGAAATTATTTTCAAAAATAAGCAAATTTTTCACAGAAATACAATTACTTTCATAAATATAATAAAATTCTTCCGAGGAATTCAATTATTTTCGGAAATTTTTAATGATATTCTTAGCAACTTTTAATTACCGTCGAGGTATTTCTCTTGATCCTAAAAAATGTTAAGAAAAAAAAAATTAAATTAACCCCAATAAATAAATTTTAAAAACTTGGGCTATTAATAAATAATAAAATTCATAAGAGGATGTCAATTATTTTTAATACGATTTTGAAAGGAATTGATCAAAAACTATAATTATTCTTAAAAATTTAATTTCAGTTCCTCAAAGAAATGAATTATTCAAAAAAATGTTTTTTTTAATTCTTTTGGACGAATTTAATTATTTACAAAAATATTAAAATTCTTCACAGGAATTTAATTATTTTCAAATATTTTAGTAGAATTGTTGGAAAAAAGTCAATTATTTGAAATACAATTTAAATCAAAATTTTTTTGAATTAATTTTAATTATTCTTTCAGATTTTAATAAAATCCTTTCGAAAAATTCAATTATTTACATATAAATAATTCTTCGAAAGAATTTAATTACGTTGTCGATAAATAACAAAATTATTTTCGAAAAATCAATTATATTTTGGTGCGTTTTAATAATATTCTTTGAAAAATTCAATTTTTTCACAAATAACATTATTCATCACAAGAATTCAATTATTATTGTCAAAAGTAATAAATTTCTTCTTGAAAATTAAATTATTTAAAAAATTTCTAATAAAATGGTTCGCAAAAATTCAATTATTGTTATAAATAAATAGAATACTTTTTAGAAATTCTATTATTTTTGAAAAAAAAATTTTATAAAATGCTATACAGTCATTCAGTTATTCTAAAAAAATTGTAATATATAATTCTTTGTAAAATGTAATTATTTTTAAAAACTACTTTTCGCAATTCAGTGATTTTGAATATCTACTATTTTCAAAAAAATAATATCCAAAAAGAATACAATTATTTAATAAAATTTTTATAAAAATCTTCCTAAGAATTCAATTCTTTTCAGGAATAATAAAATTTTTTCAAGAATTCAATTATTTAGGTTAGAATTTGCATAAAATTGCTCGAAAGAAAAAAATTATTTAAAAATTTTCTTATATGAAATTCTTCGCAAGTGTTAAATTATTTTTCTAAATGGGACACGATCTGGAGAAAGGGACCTTAGAAGCAAATCACTTTAAGGTTATGTTAGCCTATCCTTTTTTTTGTTTAAAAGTTTCTTTTTACGTATTGCAAATTAAAATCAGTGTTTTCTATTTGAGTTGCAATCGAAGACTTAAACATTAATAATTCCATATTGACAGTTGATTTTCTTTTTGTATTTTCATTCAAAAAATTGCAAACATAACCTATAATAATTTTTTACATTTAGGGTCCCTTTCTCTACATTGCGTCACAAATATTGAAATTATTTTCTGATTAAAAAAATTCGTTGGAGAAATTTAATTTATTAGCAGTAGGATAAAGAGGAAGTAAATATTTTTAATGAAAATTGGGAAAATATTGTGTATAGTAAAATATGAAGTATAAGTAGAAATAAAAAAAAATTCTTCTAGCGCAAAATTAAGACAAAACAACTTTTTTCATTAGAGACAGTTCTTTTTAAATTATTGTCGACAAGTTTCAGTTATCCTCGCAGATAAATCTTAAATAATTTATACGATTTCTTACATAAGAATTTTCAAACCTTCCGCTCTCAATTATTTATATTGTTAGCTTTGCTCTATTACACAATTGTTTATAATTTCAATAAGACCTCGTTTTCCTTTCATTAAATTGTGAATTTTCAATTTTTAATTCGACACATAAACTTTGATGCGTAGAAAGAAACTTTAAATTAGAATCGAAGTTTAATTATTTCGCTAACTAGATTATTTATTGATAAGGAAAAAATGCTTTTTTTTCAAGTTCTTAATATTTATAACATTATTTTTTTTTAATGTTCGTTATGTAAAACTGGTTTTGAAAATCTACAATGCACTATTTAGTCGACACAACGTCTGGAAGAGACGATTATCATACAATGGGGTCCCGACCTATGTATTTATATTAGGTCGGGCACCATTTATAATGTGAGACCGCATCCGGCCAAGGGTGAATTTTTCAAATTCAACTTGCATCCCCATTTTCTTCAGCAGCGTACCATTTTGATTGACAAAAACCCTCCTTACAAAATTAGTGCAGTATTCTCAAAGACGTGCGAGAAATGAAAAAAAAAAGTTTCCCGAAAGATAAATAAATTTCCAATTCGATTATATCGAGAGAGAAAGAGATCTCATTCTTGTCAGAGTCGTAAAAAAAAATTTCCAATACCCATTTGGTTTTTTTTTTGACTTTTTCCAGCTGCGCCTGAATTTTTTACGGTCCTTGATGTATTTTATTTTTATTTTGTACTTTTTATGACTTTTTGTTATATATATATTTTCAATTATTTTGCAAAAGTTGCTTGTGAGTTTTAAAAGCAGCGAACAGTGAAGAAAAGTACATTAACAAAGAAAATAAATATAAATTGTTTGTATAAGAGAGTTGAAATGTTAAAATAAAGGACGATTAATTTAAATTAATTGAAAGAAGAGACGGGAAAGTAACAATGGCGTAATGAAGAAAAACGTGATTTGAAAATAAAGCAATTTTTCTGAAATTAAAATTTCTTTACTGATAAGTATTGTACTGTGTATATATGTATATGTATATTCTTAGCTTCCTGTTATTTTTTGAATTATTCTTTCGAAGCACGTTCTCGGAGGGTAGACTTCCGTAATTTTCAAGTGTGGTCTCGTTGTCGGATTTCCGGATGTGCTTATAACAAGATTTATATATATGGAAAATTTTTTAACCTCTACATTCGGGTCTTGAGAATAATACACGCGCGGCACCTGTGACGAAAGTGTAAAACCTGTCATTCGAGAAGGGCTTCCCCTCTATTGAATATCAACCACAGGAATCTTTGTTGGCATGTCGCTCGGTTACAAAATCAGTAGTTTTTTTCCCCGTAAAAAGTAAAATACGCATAACGAATTGATCTAATATTGAAAAAAAACTGATTTAAAATTAAATAACTATCCGGATGAATTTATTAACAAATACGTATAAGAAGAATGGAAATTAAAACAGTTTAGAGAAAAATTAGTTGAAAAATGATTTTCAAAATTTTAACGTCCGTATTTTTAATATATTGATTGAGTATTTTAGTACGTTTTTTTGAAAAAAGGTCCTTAAAGTCCGTAATTCGGTTGAAAAAGATCCGTAAAGTTCGTAAATTATACGATATAATTTGGATAATTTTAGAGAAATTACAAATGATTGAAGGAATTTAATTATTTTCAAAAGTAATAAAATTCTTCGCAAAAATTCAATTATGTTCAAAAAATTTTTTATTTCTCGTCAAAATTTATCAAAGAAATTTAATTATTTTAATAATTTTTGCTACAATTTATTTATTAGAATTTAAATATTATTTTAAATAAATTTTTGATTAAATTTCTTTAAAGAATAAAATTATTACATTCAAAATTTTTAATGCCATTCTTTGCGTAAATTATCAATTATCTTTATAAATTATAAAATTCTTCTCTAAAATGAAATTAATTAAAAAAAATTTAACAAATTTCTTGGCAAAATTTCGAAAATTTGAATTTTTCATATCAGAATTTTTATTCTGTGGAATTAATTTTTTTTTAGAAATTTTAATTGCGAATTTTATTTTATATTATTTGAAGTTTTTATTTTCTAATACATATTTAATTGAAGAATTTACAAATAATTGAAAAATCGAATATTGTAAGATGTAAGGAAATGAATTTGAAAATTGTCAAAGAACTTTTTCGAAAATTATTAAAAATAATCGTATTTTAAAATTTTCAGGTTGTTATCTAAATCGTTTCTTATTGACAAAAAATTGGATATATGTATAAGTATAATTTTTATTCAAATTTATGCAACTTTTGCCTAATCAAAATGTTGAAAATTAAATTCTTCACTCTTACACTAAACAGAAATTAAAATTTATATAAAATATACGTGTAATAAAATCTTTTGAAATTGAATGTTTTTAGCTAAAATAGATTTTGAAAGAGAATAATGTGAACAAACTAAAAATTATAAAATTTGTAATTTGAGATTATATTTATTATAATTTTCCCATCGATCGATTCAAATTGTTTAAAAATACCGAAATAATTTAGTTTCTACGATAATTTTTTTTTTAAATTTCTTTTTTTCGATAAAAAATTTTTTTTTCACCGTCTCGAAATCAACGACCTCGGGTATTTCTTTTCAAAGATTGGAAGGGGTTCGATGGCATTTATTGTGTGTAGTCTATACACTAACCCGGCTCGTTTTACCTTTACAAGACAAGGTCGCTCTTACGGTACTTGGCGAACGTTTCTTTTTCACCTTTTAAAGATTGTCATTCCATTGCGCGTTAATCCCCCGTGAGCCCGGAAATATTTCTATTTATTGCAAATTATAGACATGGAAAAAAATTTCCTTTTTACACTAATCTTTTACATTCCTCTTTCACACGCGCCGCTATTATAATTGCTTGCGTGTAAAAAAAAATAAAATAAATCCCATCGAGGAGTATTTAAAAAAATTTTTTTTTTTGCCATAAATGGTATAATTTTGATTTATTTCGAATGTTGCGTCGCAAAAATTAATATTTATATATGCGTCTTGTAGATTTCATATCAGAGCTCCGATATTAATGTCGGAATAATTCCTATATTCAACAGGAATTTTTTATATCTTATTTTTTTTATAGAATTTTTCATCCCATGAGCGGCAAAAAATAGAAAAATAAACATGAAAGAAGTTTTGTAAAGCCTTAAATCCAATTATTTGAAAAAAATTAATCAAAATTCGTAAAAATGAGCATTTTTATATGAAATTCAAATCTTGGTTTACTCGCGGAGAAAATAAGAAGCTTATAAAGGAAGCTTATCTATGATTATTATTCCATCACACGAACTGATTATAAAAGTATTATATTCTGCCCTGCCTGCGCTTTGGAGATTACGTTAATTGATCCGAATTGGAAAAAAATATTAATAGGTTCTCACGCTTTCACACGTAATATATAAAAAAAAATTGTATTTTATATTCTTTTCCTTTCATTACCTATATTTAATTTATTTTAAAAAATTTTACCTAAAAGCATTTTTGTCAAAATTTCAATTATGTTCAATAATTCTTTTACATTCTCGTCAAAATTTAAATTATCTTCAAAAATAATAAAATTCTTCTCCAAATTTTAATTATTTTCAAAAACTTTAATAATACAAATTCTTGGAAAAATTTCATTTGTTTTCAAAAAATTTTTCTCAATTAAAAAATTTTCAATATCTACTATTAGAGTTTTTCAAAAGAATTTAATTATTTAGAAGCAAATTTATTAAAATTTTACGTGAACATTTAATTATTTTGATAAATAATAAAAATTTTACAAGAATTCAAATATTTACAAATTTTTTATAAATTTCTTCGCAATCATTCAATTATTTTCATGAATTAATAAAACTCATCGCAGAATTTCAATTATTTTTAATACATTTTTTATAAAATTCTTTGAATAATGTATAATTCTTCACATTTTTATTAAAAATTCGTTAAAAGAATTCAATTATTTCAAACTTGTTAATAAAATTCTTTATAAGAATTAAATTTTATGAAAAATTCAAATGTACAATAAATAATTTACCTTTGTATTTAAGTATTGAATTCTCGTAGAATTTTATAATAAAAATTTATTTAAAAATGAATTTTAGATTATAATGGAATATGAAAACAATTTTTAAGAAGTCAGACAGTAACAATATTTTTTAGTATAAAATAATGATTTTAACACTCG
This sequence comes from Leptopilina myrica (nomen nudum), assembly GCA_032872475.1. Lineage (NCBI taxonomy): Eukaryota > Metazoa > Arthropoda > Insecta > Hymenoptera > Figitidae > Leptopilina > Leptopilina myrica (nomen nudum). The sequence continues at coordinate 10,192,454 of CM065462.1, read as the reverse complement.
ATCAACTTTAATTGTTATAAAATATGAAGAAATCGATCGTCAATTAATTGTTATCTTTATGTTTTATAATAATATTATTAAAGATGATTAATTTAAAAAAAAAATTTAACTTTGAATTTTTTTGCAAATCTTAATTCCCATGGAAAAATAATAATAATTAAATATTTGAAAAAGAAATTATTGTTTTCGACAAATTTTACAATTAATGAAATTCCAAAATTTTAACAGAATATTTTTTTAAATAAAATGATTTTCCTTTATTTTCTAAATTATTTTCAATTAATTTTTTTTAATTGACAAATATAATTTATAAACATTTTCTTCCTCTATTTGAAAAAAAAACATCGAATTTTATTAAAACAATGAAAATTAAGAAATAGAATTGATACAAATTTTTCCCTTATGAAAATTTTCTATATACAAAATCTTTCCAAAGAAAAAAATGAGTTTGTAAAAAAAATATTTTTGTTGAGAAAAAAAAATTATGTATAAATAGGGTATATTATCCTACTTCTTAATCTAATTTTTTAACAATTGACAATTTTCTAAAATTTTTTATAAATAAAAAGTAGAATGATTTGTATAATAATAAAGATTAGTGCGAAACGTAATTTGTTATATACAAAAAAGCATGGGCATGTTTTTTTATTCGTTAATCATAATTTTTGCAAAAATTTTCTAATTTGTAATACTATTTTTATTATAAATCATGAAAAAATTGTTTTCGATTTGTCAACTAAAATTTTTTTATGTTAAAAAAAACAAAAGCATACATAGAAACTAACTTCAAACTGCGGACAGAATGGACATAATGAATGAAAGAAAATGAAGATTAATATAGTTAATTAATTAATAATAATAATTAATAATAATTAATATAATAATAATTAATAATTATGTGAATTTTAATTTTTTTGTTCTGCAAATAATTTTCTAAATTACGAATTTAAAAATTTGTTGTATTTTTTTTCTGAGTCATAAGCAAGAGTCTCCTTCTGGTGTAGATTATTTTCTATATAAGCGGTTTCAAATTACGTGTGCAAACGTTTATCGTGCATGAACACTATATGCACATATATTTAAGCACTGGAGTGAAACATTGTGGAAAAATGTCCAGATCGAATAACCATATATATCTGCCCAACTATTTATTTCACCCCTATATTTCTATCTTTTCTTACAAATTCATTACGTTCCAAATCTTCCCTTTTACGGACTGTCTTCTTCAATTTGACCCTAGTATAAATGACGACGGTATTATTTCAATCACATTAGATAATTGTTTCTTAAGGTATTTCAATCTATAACGAATCAGGGCGAACCGTTAGTCGTATGGGAACTGGAGTGGGGATACAACGAGAGTGACAGAGAAGTTCACGTTTTTCTCTCTCACTCTCACTGTGTGTAATCTCTCTGGCTTTTGGTTGCTTATAGTGAATTTTCTCTTTCTACTGTAATTACTATTATATCATATTATATATCATATTACATATATATATAATATAATGATATTATATTATATCATTATATTATTAGTATTAGTGGTAAATTTATTTATTAAGCTGCAAATTAAAATTTATTTCACTTATTGTATAAATTACTGTTTGTAAATTTAAATAAATTTTAGAATTCAAGTTCACAGTAAATCGTGAGGTATTAAAAAGTGTTGCAGATTAAATTAACACCAAAAAAGATTAAAATAATCAATTTTGGTGTTATTTTTTATAATGAATGAAATTTTAGTTTATTTTGTTAAATATTTTTATAGCTATAAAACATAAAGATATCGACAACTCGATAACTGATCAATTTCTTCATATTTTATAAAAATTAAAGACGACCAAGTAATAAAATCATTATTATTTTATATTATAAGAATATTACACTTCTTCAAAATTATTTTCATTATTTCAATTCAATTATTATTTTCAAAAATTTTTAACTACAATTTTACTTTATATCTATTATTTTTAATAACAATTAATTAATCAACTGCACAAAATTTCAATTATTCCTAAATTCTTTAATTAAATGCATATTATGAAAATAAAAACTTCAAATAATATTCAAAAAATTCAATTAAACTTTTTTAAAAATATTAATTTCAAAATTCAATTATTTCCAAAAAGTTCACTCTATACTTCTTTTAATATTCAATTATAATCTAAAATTTGAACTGAAATTCATTTTTATGAAATGAGAATCAATTTTTACTAAAAAATATTTTAAAAGAATTGATTCTAAAGAATTTTTTGTTTCAAAAATATAAAAAATTAAGAATTTCAATGTTTTTAGTTTGAAACTTTTTCAAAATTTAATTATTTCTAAAAATCCAGGTTATAATGTTTTTAATACTCAAGTATATTCTAAAATTTTAACTAAAATTCATTTTTAAAACCGTTTTTATTAGTAAATTCTACGAGAATTCAATTATTTAACTACAAAAATAAATAATTTATTAATTTCATGTTTCTTGAAATTAAATTCTCTTAAAAAATGTTATCATCAAATTTTGTAAATCATTAAATTCTTTGGACGAATTTTAATAAGATTTTTAAGAATAATTACATTTTTCGAGGAATTTGATTAAAATTGCATTTAAAATAATTGAAATTCTGCAATGAGTTTTATTATTTATTAAAATAATTGAATTCCTAAAAGAATTTTATTATTTATGAAAAATATTGAATCCCTGTAAAAATGTTATTATTAATAAAAATAATTGAATTATTGTGAAGAAATTTTTAAAAAAATTTGTAAATAATTGAATTATTGTGAAGAAATTTATAAAAAAAAATGGTAAATAATTGAATTTCTGTAAAAATTTTTATTACTTATGATAATAATTGAATGTTTGCGTAGAATATTGTATTGAAATTTTCGCATAAAAATTTTCTTATAAAAAATGTTATTAACAAAATTTTTAAATCATTAAATTCTTTGGACGAATTTTAATAAGATTTTTAAGCATGATTACATCTTTCGAGGAATTTGATTAAAAGTGCATTAAAAATAATTGAAATTCTGCATTAAGTTTTATTATTTGTGAAATTAATTGAATTCTTAAAAGAATTTTATTATTTATAAAAATAATTGAATCCCTGGAGAAATGTTATTATTTATGAGAATAATTGAATTATTGCGAAGAAATTTATAAAAAGAATTTTGTAAATAATTGAATTCATGTAAAAATTTTGATTATTTATGAAAATAATTGAATTATTGCGTAGAATTGTATTCAAATGTTTTTTTAATAATGGAATTCTTTTGGTAAATTTTATTGAAATAGTAGATATTGAAAATTATGGATTTTTATAAAACTTTTGACAATAATTGAAATTTTGACAAGAACTTGATTAAAATTTTGTAAAATAATTGAATATCAGAGAAGAATTTTATTATTTATAAAGAGAATTGAAATTTTGACGAGAATTTCTAAAAAATTTTGTACACATTTGAATTTAGTAACTATGTTACTAAGTTAGTTAGTAACTAACTTACTATTCTCCCCGGAGAAGCTAAATTCGTTGAATTTTTACAAATCGTTGACTTTGGTGTTTTATTTAAAATAAAATTTCATTCATAGTTAAAAATAACACCAAAATAGATTATTTTAATTCTTTTTGGTGTTAATTTAATCCTAGAGGGATTAAACTGTGGCAGATTATTTTAATCCATTCTGGTGTTATTTTAACACCTCACGTTTTACTGTGTTACAAATTATTTTAATTGACAATTTTTCTAGACAAGTTACGACTTTAGTTAAATTGATGGGAAAAAATTGTCGTCCTCTTCATTTGTTTAACGAAACGTTTCTTTAATCAAAAAATGAAATTTATTTTGTTTAGGCTGCAATAAGGAGAAATTTGTTTCTGTGTGAAAACAATCAACCCCCTGGTGAGGGAAGTGAACTCTTTATATTAGAGTTAAATTGGTGGGAGGATTTTGTTCACCACGGGACAGCTATCATGAAGGGATAATAGTAAATGAGAGAGGTGGGAGGATGAAGAGAAGAATTTGCAATTGCCCCTATTTCCTTTTTTTTCGCTCCAACAAAACTACTACTACAAAAAAAATAACAGATTTAATCAAAATCGACAACTTTGTAAATTTATTTTCACATTCACTCTCACTTTGACAAATGTATTACACGCACATTTAGCCATTTTCACTTTTATTATTATTTTCAATTTCACTTTTATAAATTTTCATTTTAGTTTTTAATTCTATATAGATTTTAATTTTTACTATATATTTATACTGTTTGTCGAAAATTTATTAGAAAAATTAATAAAGAACGTTTTTAATGAAAGAAAATTATTGTATCGTGCTTGAAAGACGTTTAACGATATAATTAGTGCGATGAATTAATCTGAACAAAAAAAAAAAAAAAATAACAACTAGCTTAATTGAGACGACTTTATATATGAGTATATATATATATTTTATTCTGCGCTTATAATTCAAAGAATGCGGAGGATGATTAAAATACATACTTAATATTGTATACGTAGAGAATTTTGTATTAGAGATGAGGGAGACGATTGTCGTGCGCGTTCGAGGAAAATTTTACTTATCCAGTTGGCTGACATCCAGAAATATGCGAGATATGCGAAAACAAACGAGGAAATAAAATGAAATAATATACATGTGCGTAAAAAGGAGGCCGAACCCGGCAGAGATGACAATTTTCTGACTCATTTCAATTTCAGTGTTGATTCACGAGTGTTTACAATATTTTATTTTTTCATTTAAAAAAAACAACAACAACAACAATAATTTTTATTACATTTTGACGAAAAAAAAAATAAAAAAATGACCGTCTAAAATTTAATGCGATAATTAGTTCTTATAATTTTATCAAATTTATATATTAATTGACTCAATTCTACTCAGAAACTCTAAGTATTCTAATTGGTTTTATTTTACTATGCGAGTATATGGTAAAAATTGCTTTACCTATTTGCTCGGAGTGTCGAAAACATTAAATTAATTACTATTTATTATATATTAGTGAATCAGTAAAATAAATAAATCTGTAAATTAACTTTTTTTTTGACATTTTGTTTATTTATTTATTTAAATGTACAAACGGGCATAAAATTTTTTTTAATGGGTGGACAAACAAAATAACAACTTGGACAAACGTCAGAAACAAAAATATCAACATTCCATTCAATTGTTTAAACAATTTCACTAGCATAAATCTCAGAAAAGTATATTGAATTAGTAACTGTTTTTACTAATTTTTAGTAGTTTTTTTTTTACTAATTATTAGTAGAAAATTTACCAGTTTGAAATAGTGAAAAATACGTTCTACTATAATTGAATTAGTAATTTTCTACTAGCAATTAGTAAAAAACTACTAAAAATTAGTAAAAAAATGGTAAACGAATCCGCACTAATTCAGATTTACAGAGTGATAATAATAACAACAATAATAATAATAATAATAATAATAATGTTACTATTATTTTTATTATTATAAAAAGATACTTATTAATTAATTTAAAAATAAAACTGCAATTATTAATTTTGCGCTATTAGTTTTGCAGTAAAGGTTAATAAGTGCGAGGGGAGAGGGGGGTGGAAGGGTGACTTAAACCGCTTTAAGTGAAAGTGAAGTTATAGCAATTTGTAAGTTGCAATGATAAATAATTGCTCATTACTGATTACACGGTTGATAAAGAAAATACCTCTTATTGGTCCAGAGAATAAGAGAGACAGATAAGAGAGAAAGAGAGACGCATATGGAGAGAAGCAGCTTCCTTAATTATGAATCGAGTTCTACGCCTCCTCTTCTTTGTCACGGGTCATGTGACTGTTTAGATAAGCGTGAGATTCGATTAATTGTCTCTTCAATATAATGCTATTAAATCCTATATAATATTCATTGATATAGTTCAAGCAGTGAACTGAAAATTATTTTCAGCTTCTGAATTTTTTTCCTCTGCCTTTTTTCTTTTTGTATAAATACTGATAAAATGCATATATATATATATATATGTGCGCGTAAGCGAGTTGGAGATGATAAAAATATTTATTTTTATTCCCTCATATATCATTGATTTGAATGTTTGTTTATTAACAAAAATTTATTACTCGCAATTGTTGCAAATTGAATTGATGTATTGTACTGTTGTTTATTATTTATTCACTTTTGTTCGTTTACACTACTCACTATTTTTCTTCTATATAGTATTCCGTAGTATTCTATAGAATTCTGTAGTAGTACGTATTGTATTCCATATAGTATTCTGTTCGATTTTAAATCACTATTTTCTTATTTCATTTATTGTTGAAGTTGAAAATAAAAGGAGATTTTTAAAAAGTTAACCTCGCGGTTATTGTCGTTGCGTGCGTGAAAGAAGTGAATTTCCTCGATGACTCTTCTCGTATATTGCTAAAAACGTGACTTGAAATTACGAAAGCGATGAAATACGGTTATCTCCTTTTTCACGATGTTGTCAGCAACATAAGAACAAATCAGACACCAACTTAGAGAATCATTAGGTCACATTTACCAGAGTGAAGTCAATCTGTCACGTTTTCCGGCTTCAAGCGGGCACGATCGGTCGATAAAACAGGTCATGTTTTGAAAAATAATTTATTTTAGTCCCATGTTATATATATATATATATATATATAACATTCAAGGAAAATAATATTACAGTCGCATATTAATAATATGTATTTTTTATTCTTTTATATAGTTATAATGATAATAGTAATATAATATAATATAATATAATATAATATAATATAGGGTCAAGTCCATTATATTTCACCTGAAGCCGTTGCGGCCTATTTTTAAAAAAATCTCATAATTTGTAAAAATGAAGTTTAATATCCGTAGATTTCATTTTTGAGAATTATTTTAGAAAATTTTTTGAATTAAACTTAGAATTTGAATTTTTAAGTTGAGTTGCACAGAAAAAAGGTTAGATTGCCAATTATGAAAATTTAATAAAGAAGCATGGAAATAATTTAGATAATACAAATTTCTTGATTGATATTTGTTAAAAATGAGCTAATTTACTTGTATAAATAGATTATTATGTAAACAAACCCAAATTAATAGATAAAAATTGATTTCAAAACTTAACTATAAAATGTCAAAAGTCACTACAATTTATTTACACTTTTCTAAAAAGTATATAAATATTTAAAAATTTATTACTATTTAATGTAAAGTATTTTTAATGTACTTTTATAATATGCGCTGACTTTTTAATTTTATAATATAGAAATATAAAAAATTTTACCTTTAATATTGAGTGTTTCATGATTTTTAGTGATTTTAATTACTTATTTCTTCTCAGGAGGTTAATCAAAAAATCCAATGTTTGTCTTAATATTTAAGTTTGACCTTCTTTTCTATTCTATTAAATTTTGGTGATGGAGAACGAACTACTTTTCAGTTTAAATTTAGTATAAAAAATCTGCTGAAAAAACGCATTTTTTTGGTTAAATACAAGTAGATTTTTGCAAGACTATTGAGATAGCCAACTTCAGTGTTATAAAAATACTTGTATTTTAACCAAAAAAATGCGTTTTTTAAATTAAATTTAAACTGAAAAGTAGTTCGTTCTCCATCACCAAAATTTTATAGAATGGAAAAGAAGGTCAAACTTAAATATTAAGACAAAAATTGGATTTTTTGGTCAACCTCCTGAGAAGAAATAAGTGATTAAAATCACTGAAAATCATGAAACACTCAATATTAAAGGTAAAATTATATATATTTTTATATTATAAAATTAAAAAGTTAGCACATACACGGAGAAAAATTCTTTTTTAATGATTACAATAGTCTACAGTACAGCTCGGATATGTGACCACTTTTTGCAATGATTACGAAAACTATGTAATATGTTAAGAATTGAGTAGGAACGATTACTACAGCTGTTGTAAGGGATACCTTTTAATTTGTACTCCTTACAACAGCTATAGTAATCATCACAAAAAGTGGTCACATATCCGAGCTGTACTGTAGACTATTGTAATCATTAAAAAAGAATTTTTCTCCGTGTATTATAAAAGTACATTAAAAATACTTTACATTAAATAGTAATAAATTTTTAAATATTTATATACTTTTTAGAAAAGTGTAAATAAATTGTAGTGACTTTTGACATTTTATAGTTAAGTTTTAAAATCAATTTTTATCTATTAATTTGGGTTTGTTTACATAATAATCTATTTATACAAGTAAATTAGCTCATTTTTAACAAATATCAATCAAGAAATTTGTATTATCTAAATTATTTCCATGCTTCTTTATTAAATTTTCATAACTGTCAATCTAACCTTTTTTTTCTGTGCAACACAACTTAAAAGTTCAAATTCTAAGTTTAATTCAAAAAATTGTATAAAATAATTCTCAAAAATGAAATCTACGGATATTAAACATCATTTTTACAAATTATGAGATTTTTTTAAAAATAGGCCGCAACGGCTTCAAGTAAAATATAATGGACTGACCCTATATTATATTATATTATATTATATTATATTACTATTATAATTATAACTATATAAAAGAATAAAAAATACATATTATTAATATGCGACTGTAATATTATTTTCCTTGAATGTTATATATATATATATAACATGGGACTAAAATAAATTATTTTTTTTAGTTTTTTTATATAAATATAATATAATATAATATAATATAATATAATATAATATAATATAATATAATATAAATAATATAAATAATATAATATACTTATAGGTATGTTATAAAAATGGGTCAAAAATTAAAGCAGTAATAAACATTTTTAAAAAATGTAGTCAAGATAAGTGGTAAAAAAATAATCTAGCGTTTATAAATAAATGTTATTTTAATGTATATATATACTGTTATATTTATTTGTACATATATAATTTCAAGTCAAAATATTATTGTAAAAGGGGCAGATTTTTTTGGGCCTCATTGAAATGTTAATGGGCCTTCGAATTCCTACCCATGGAAAATAATTTAGGGGCCCTGTATTCCCTGTAGGTATTTATATACCCTCCTGAATGAATGGGAACCTTATCATCGTGTTGCATCTCTCGAATTAGAGTCACACAACCTGTCAATAAACCTGGAGTCAAAGGTCTGAATTCTTTAGACCCATCAGCCATCATATGGGGAAAAATGAGAAAAAACTTCTCGTCTCGTCTCGTTTGCGGCTTTAAGAGAGTGTATATACAATAAAAATTACATGCATCATAAATTTTGAGTATGAAAAATATATTACCATATATATGTGCATAATAAATTATATTTTTTAATTTTTCATTATTCTTGACACGAATTTTTAAAATTACTTTGCTTTAATTACATTATCCATATATACGTATAATTAACTTTATATACCAGGCGTCAAAATTAACTTACAACTAATTAATAATTAAATTTATAATTAATCTTTATGATTAAATAAATTTAAATATGTCTATAATCCATTTATAATTAATTTATATGTCGAATTAAAATAAGGTTGAACAATAAATAAATTGTTAGTTGAGATTATTATTATTTATTTATTAATTTTATTATTATTATTTTTGTATTTATTTATTTATATTATTATAAAAATTATTATTTTTAATTAATATTATATAACATAATAAGTAAATTTAATTATAATTTAATTCTTAATAATAATTTAATTGTATTTTTTTCTCGAAAAAATTCCTCATTACTATGAATGGTCTTTTTATTACACAACTGTTGGCAAAGAATAGATAATAATTTTTATTTTATATTAATTATAGTAATTGTTATTTGTTTAATCTTTTTAATAAAGATTCTCATTATTGACAATAATACTGATTAGATATGGAGGGACAGAAATAAAATCGCAAAGATTACTTTTATTAATTAAGTCGTCATTTACTCTGTAATATTATTGATTATTAAATGTTAATTTAAATAATAATAATAATAATATTTCAGAAAAAAAATTCTTATAGAGTCGATAATAAAAGAACAAATTTTATTCATATTATAGATTAGAATATATAATAAAATAATTATTTGCTGCAAACTTTCTATCTGACCGGAAATAGTTGAAGCTTGCAGGAAACTTGCTGCAAGATTGCGTGCTATTTGAAAATTAAGGGTTGACCACATCTACTGTGTTTTTTTTCGATTTCAGTCATAAATTATTATTGTGTCATAATTTTGATTTCTAAGGAATGTTTGCAAAATTAAAAAAAAATGCAAATATTTTCCCTGATGTTGATAAATGATGGGAATAATTTTAAATAATGATGCATATTTTTCAAGGATAAAATTGAGAAGGAAAGAATCAGTCGATTATATATAAATATATATATACATATATGTATATAATAATAAATGTTTGAGAACTTTTAAAATGTAAATTTCATGGGTCTACTTGTCCTAAAACAAGTTTATACTCTCTGTGCAAAAAAATCAACTCGGGTCCAAAGACGGAGAGAGTCAAAAGATAATTGCAGAGTGAGTTCACTTTTTTTAATATGTTGTGCGGAGACTCCTGCACTCATACATATATGAAAGAAAAAAAAAGAAAGAGGGAGAGAGAGAGATGAACTCAAAAGTCTTCTTGGCAGATATATTATACTCCTTGCTGGATTATAGAGGGCGTGATTTTAAATTTTAAGACGCTTTTAGGATTATGCTCTTTAAGTAGGCGGTTACACTCATCTCTAAAGAGTATAAAAGAATCACCTGGTAAAGAATATTCAACCGCAAAAATGAGCATTTTCTTTTATTCAATACTTCACGCAATAATATACCGCGTCGTCAAACACGGGATTTATGGAAACTGACAAGGCCTTATATGAATAAAAAAAAAACCACAGAATCAGAAATAGTTTTTTCTCTCAATATTTTGCTTAATGTGTTTTATACAAATTGAGAGAAAAAAAAGTAAATAATATAATAAGAATAATAAAACTAAAAAATATTGTTTGCTAAATGTGATTTTTTCTTAAATATATTTTCTACTTTTATATAAAAAACATTTTTAGCAAAGAGCCTACAGTTCTGAACGTTCAAATGAACGAAATTTATTTATTTCTTCTAAAAATTAAATTTTTATTGCAATTATTTTGCGTTACTATCTAAAAAATTAATTACTGAGTTTCTAAAAGTAAAATTTCAGTTTTTAAATTTTTTATGATTAGTAATTTATTAAAATATCTTCAATAAAAAAATATTTCGTTTATTTGAACGTTCAAAAACTTGAGGATCATTTTTAGCAAAAAATTGAGAAAGAAAAAACTTCTTCTTTATAAAATTTTATTATTATCAGTGAACAACACTTTACAAAAAAAAATGTTTTTCACTTATATTTAGTTTAAATAAAACAAAAGAAATTGTTTAAATAATTAATTAAAAATTACTGGCAATGGGAGTAAAAATTCAAATTCATCTCCGAAGCCTCGTTTTTCAGTTAATCATATTTTCAAACTGTTTTTTAATTATACGTAATCTATATATAAATATTTGAAGTTGTAGCCCAAACAATTTGTTAAATTATGTTCCAATATTTCTAAATTTAAAAACGTGAATTTTTTATTTGACAAACTATTCATCTTCGAAGCCTTTCTCAAATTTGATAAGCGTTACTGTTTTATTTTTAATTTTTTAATAATTATTTTCAAATACCTAACTCTTGAATTATAAAAAAATTTTCCGTTTTATTTAAAATAAAATATGTTAAATTTTTTTAAATATAATACACTAAGTTGAAAGTTAGATAAATAACAAAATTATAATAAAAAATAAAAAATTTTTTTATAGAAAATATCAATTTTGAACTTAAAATGATAAATTAAGGAATTCAATGCAATTTTTTTCCGTTTAATATAAAAAAATATATATTAGTTATTTTTGAAAAGATAAAATAGTTATAAATAAATTATTAAATACGCAATTCATTAAATTATAAATGAATAATGTTAAAAGTTTAATAAACTAAAGAAATTAAATTTAAAAGGAATTTTTTTACAAAAACCCCAATATTGATTACAGAATATTACCTTCAAAACTAATATTAAAATTATGCAGGATGGCTCATTTTTGAAAATTTATTTTCCGCTACACAGATTTTTATCTTTAAACTCATTTAAAACCTACCCATGACAAAAAAAATCAGAAAATGTAAAAATTAATTTTTTTTAGTTTTTGGAAGAAAACAGGTGCCTTTCAGGAGAATCACCCATATAAATATTGAGAAATTAAGACAATAAATATATTATGAATTATTTAAAAATGTTTAAATATTTACGATTTCTTTCTTTTTGTTACAGGTAAGCAACGAATTTTTATCCAAAGAAATACAATCGTTTATGGAATTAATCCAATACAAAACTTCCTATACATATGGTAAGATTTTAAATAATTGTTCTTTTAATTATTAATTGATGTGAAGTTGCCATGGTTAATTTTTATAAATAACATACATATAATGTGGTAATAAAAGTAATAAAATTATAATAAAATGAAATGAAAATGTGACATGTTTTAAAGAAAGTCATATAAGTAAACAAATTATAGGTTATGTTTGTGTTATATTTGTCTTTGTTAAGTTTCCTTTAAATTTTTTATAAATTTAATATCAACTTTTTGAAAAATATTTTGGATGTAAAATGTAAAATTCAAAAATTTTAATAAGTAATTAATTCTTTTTCTGCTTATTTTTTACTTAAAAATTCTAAATATAACCTAAAATTTGTTGTTTCTATTTATTCTCGAGAGCGCATCATAAATATAGAAATAAATATTAAATACACTTATAAAAAAAATTGATTCATTTTACATATTTTAAATATAATTAAAAAATTTTTAATTGCAAGAATAAATATTACAAAAAATTATTATTTGACAAATATAAAAACTAAAAATTATAAAATTTTCTTTTTTGACAGTACAAATAACAAATTTTTAGTTTAAAAAATGTATGTTATTTTTTTGTGGGAGGGTGAATGCAATTGTAATATGATGTGATGGTCCTTTGAAGTGTTAAATATATATATATATATATATGTAGAGATTTTTGTGTGCACGTCTGCTCTGAATGGAATGCCTCAAGGAACTTATCTTGTAAACGCGAACGGAATCTTGTTTGCAAAAGAAATTTTTTTCACCATCTCACGTATATAAATATATCGCAAGACATTCCTGTTTATAATATATATTCACCCCAGTTCAATTGATGAATTCAGATTCTCCAATTTATAATTGTACAATTATTTTTGTTTATATAGTAACGAGTGAATGAACTCTATCATATATACGTTAAACGGAGAACGAATTTGAATAAAAAAATTATATCATTTAAAAATGTCTCAAAAAAATTATCCTCAAAATTTTATTTCAACTGTTGACGAAAAGAAATCTAATATAAATTAATGAATTTTTGAAAAATTAACTCGCAATAATTTAGTACAATTTATTAATTAACTACTAATTAGTTAATAGTAATTTAATTATTAATTAACGTATAGTAAATTAAAAATTAATTAACGCTTGAATATAGTTAAAAACTAATAAACCTTATTATTATTAATTGATAGTTTATTCAATTATGGTTAATTAATAATTAATTTGCTTATAGTTAATTGATATTTACTTCCCTTATGAATAATTAAGACTTAACTTATGGTTAATTAATACTTTATATTAACTTGAGGTTTATTGATAACTAATTAACTTTAGTGTTAATTATTACTTAATTAATTTTTGTTTAATTGATATTATGGTATATATAATGAAGTAATAATTAATTAGTAATTAAGTTATTTTTTAATTAGTAATTAAGTTATTTTTTAATTAATAATTAAGTTATTTTTTAATTAATAATTAAGTAATTTTTTAATTAATAATTAAGGAATTTTTTAATCAATAATTAAGTAATACTTAACTAATTATTGAGTAATATTTTATTAATATTAATTAAGTAATAATGAATAAAGAAACCGTGAAGAAAACAAGATCGAAATGTTAATTTTTAAAAAAAGATTATTTTCTTTTTGTATAAAGTGAGAGGGGTTTTCTTGCTAATCTCATGTTGCGATTCGATGAATCTTCAATCGAATGAACGTCAATTGGAGCCGTTATATGCAAAGCGAGAGAATCGAGTTACATTCGATACTGTGCTTTGCCTCAACAATGGAATTTTTTTTTCTCTTCCCATTGCTGCAGTCGTCGCTGTATTTATTTCTGATTATACTTTTAACTCTTGATCACGTGCCTCATGTGCTAATTAACACTGATGATGATAAATGTTGAAGATGAATCTTTTTCATTTTTTTTTCCTATATACAATTCATTCCTTTAAGAGACCATTCGGATTTATCATCATTAGATTTTGTCGTTTATAAAAATATATATATAAATACGCTAGATACGCAATTGAAAAAAGAAAACTTTTTATAAACCTAACGTCGATAAATTGCCGATAACAGAAATCTGCAACAAAAAAAATATCAATGTCTTCTTTTTTTTCTTTTAACGTATAAAAATAATTATGCGCGTATGGGAATCTTATTCATAAAATTTTTTTTTCTTTTTTCCTATCTGCTTTTCTTTTTACAATTCCTCTCGAGATTTCAAATTCCTACAGTGAATTTCTTATCAAAATAATCTTAAACGTTTGCGAACTGAAGGTAACCATCTCGTCTTTGCACAGCTGCCGCTTATATTCTCGCTTTTATCGTTCTCTCTATATCCGGAGGAAATATGTTGAGAATATGTGGCGCACCGTTTTATGTACATAGGTATATATACACATGTTCCACGAGCACTGGAATGTATCTAATAGAGAGAATTCAAAATTTTTCAAATAAAAATGTAAATATTAAGAAAAAAAATTTAGAATTTCTTTTTAAAGAAGGGGAACAAATAATGACAAATAAAAGAGATATAAACACAGTCAAGGTTGGACCATCATTTTTAAACATTGTTTACAACTTTACAAAAAAAAGTTAGATAAACATATATCAAAAAGAAAACTGTACTCAAGGTTGGACCATGTCTGAAAATACGTCAGATAACCATTTGAATCTACTGCTAACAATGTTCTTTAGTTCTTAGACAACGATTCTCACCGACTGATGGTAAATTATCAATCTTTATTATCATTCATCGGTAAGGTAGATTTCCAACCTACTCCATAACAATTATTACTTAAACCCATCCATCGAATCTACCACTAACAATGTATTTTAATCCTTAGTCAACGATTGTTACCGACTGATGGCAAATCAGCAACCTTCCTTATCAGCCGTCGGTAAAGTAAATTTCCCTCTTAATCTATATGACTCAACACTTCAAAAATACTTCCTACCTTTTATAAAAGACAAAAATCGGTAATTTAGGTAAATAATTCTCTAATTAAAATTTATTTTGAATAAAATTAGCAATATTCTGCCGTACTGACGAAGAAAGTCACTATCTACATTTTAAGTCGAACGGAGATATTTAATGAAACGCGTTTGCATTAGTTCCTTTTATTGTATTATATTTTTTGAAAAAACACTCATCGTTCTTAAGTAAAATGGAGACGCTCTGTCGATTGGTGCAAAAAAAATTATAAATTTTAATTGTTTATATGCAAAACTTTAGATAGTTATTATACACATAACTTTTGCATGTGCGAAATCGTCGGAAAAACTGGGGTACTATGTACATAGTGACTTTTTTCATCAGCTTTTCTCGGCCGCTGAGGCTCGAAATACTGAAATTCTTGTAGATAGGACCGTTGTTTTGTAGATAGTGACTTTCTTCATCAGTATTTCACCAAAATCGATATAGATAGGCTAATTAAGCATTTAATTATCTCGAAACTTAATTAATATTTTTAATTATGGATTGCACATTTAGATTCTAATTTTTATTACGAATCCAACGGTATAAAAAACTCATTTTTCGTCAAAAATGTAGATAGTGACTTTCTTTGTCAGTACGGCAGTATTGTAGTCAATAAAAAAATTTTTATATTCCACACTGTTATAATATAATTAAACGATAAAATTTTCTATCGCTTTCTTTGCTTAGAATTAACAAAAATTCTTTCCCACAGTTTGAATTCAGGGTTGCCACGCAACCTGGAAACCTGGAAAACCTGGAAATGTCAGGGAATTTGATTAATCTTGAAAAAAACTGGAAAAGTCAGGGAATTTTGATCTAAATCCTGGAAAATTGTTGTTTTCTATAAAGTTATTTTATATATTATTCTTAAAAATCTAAATTTGAATACTAAAATATTTCAAACATAATTATTCAATTTTAGAAGAACTGCGTTTATAATTTTTATAAGTGGATCGATTTCAAATGGTTTCAATTTACAGTTTTAGAAAATTTCGATTCTAACTGAATTTCATTAGAAATCTTAAGGCACGTAGATATTTAAAAATTTAAATTATTCAAATTCTTCTGAAATTAGTTAAATTTTATATAATACATATTTAATTGATTATCCAAAATAATGGATATACAGAAAAATTTTAGATAAAAACACTAAAAAATATTAAATTTTGAAGCAATTACAAATGTATTTGTAAAAAATCAATTTATTTCAAAATTTTTAATAAAATTCTTGACAAAATTTCATCTACTTTAAAAAACTTTCCTCTATTCAATAATTTCTATTATCAACCACTTTAATGAAATTTTCCAAAAGAATTTAATTATTCAAAAAAATTTGTTAAAATTCAATTACTTTCAGAAATTGTAATAACATTTTTTGCAAAAATCAATTTTTTTCAAAAGATATTTTAATTAAATGCTTTACAAAATTCAATTATTTTCAGGAATTTTAATAAAATTCAATTATTCTCAAGACTTTTAATAATATTTTGAAAAAAATAAATTTTTTTCCACGAATTTTAATAAAATTCTTCAATGGAATTCAATTATTTTCAAGATTGTCAATAAGATTCTTTGCAAAATTCAATTTTTTCCAGTAATTTCAATAATATGCTTTACAAAATCAATTATTTTCAGGAATTTTAATAAAATTCAATTATTTTCCAGATTTTTAATAAGATTTTTAAAAATTTAATTTTTTCCAAGAATTTTAATAAAAGGCTTTAAAAAATTCAATTATTTTTAGGAATTTCAATAAAATTCTTTAATGGAATTCAATTATTTTCAAGATTTTTAATAAGATTCTTTGCAAAATTCAATTATTTACAGGAATTTTAATAAAATGATTAACAAAATTCAATAAGTTTTAGGAGTTTTAATAAAATTCTTTAATGAAATTCACTTATTTTTAATACAATTTTCTACAATTAATTAAATTTATCGGGAAATGAAATTATTCTTTAAAGTTTTTATTAAATTTTTTCTAGACGAGTCAATTTATTATTAAATAATTTGTTGATAAAATTGTTTATGAAAATTCAATTTTAAGAAATGTGCAATTGTCTATTATAATTTTGTTATTTAAATAATTGAGTTTTCGGAGATTTTTCTATTAAATATGGATTTAAAAATTAATTTCAGGTAAAATTTAGAATATATCCTTTGAATATTGAAAGCAATATACAATGAATTTTTAGAAATAATTAAATTTTAAAAGGATTTAAATTAAAATCTTTGAAAATTTGAATTATTCATATTTTTAATGAACAATTCTGTAGAATTTTTTCAAAAAGTTTAATTGAATTTTCTTTCCATTAATATTATTATTATTTTTTTTTTTCTAATACATATATAATATCTAACTGAAGAATTTTCTAATAATCGAAATTTCACATAAAATTGAATTGTAAACAAATTAATTTGATAATTCTGAAAAACAATCTTTTTAAAAAATTATTAAAGTCACATTGATGTAAAGATGAAATTTAGTTGAACATTTTAGAAATGAATAATTGAATAAAAAATGTAAAAGTTTTAACTGAAAATCAGAGGGTTATTCAATTTAATAAAATAAAAATATTGTCTTTAAAATGTGGAAAAATTTCGTTTTTTAACCTGGAAAACCTGGAAAAGTCAGGGAATTTTGAATGGAGCAAAAGCATGGCAACCCTGTTGAAGAGTGCAAAAAAAAATAAAATTAACGCAAACCTACATACAATGTTAAATATTATAAATCACGTTGACCCCAACCTCAAAGTGCGTGGAGACAATACAACATGTCGAATTAAGCCAATAAGATGAGATATGGGATGTGGCTAGTTATTTCATCAGAAACAAGTGGTCTGGACAGGTCTCTGTCGTTCCACTGGTTTGCCCTCTCTCGCATGCGTATTAACCCCTTCACGCTGACTATTAATTTGATGGTCAAATAATTTGAAAGCAATATCTTTATAATATTTCATTCCCAATATATCATTCATCTTGAGAAAGTGTCGTTTTCGAAAAATTGTTAACAAAAAAAAAATTAAATTCGAAAATCGATAATAAAATTTGTATTTTGTGAGATGAGAAAAAAATATATTATGTTTGTCAGTTCATGAAGTAATTTTTTTTCTACTTTTTTTGTTTGTCGGTAACTCGGTATAGGTTAAAGTAAATTCTGTATTATGTAAATATTTAATGATAGTTGTTTTTTGTTTTTGATAAAAATTAATTTCTTTTTTATTAACGGCAATATATATTGATTCTGGTTAATCTTCTTCTTCTTCTTCCTTTTTTCCTTTTTTTTGATACCAGCGGCCGGCCCTGAATTATTATTACAGTCTCGACGACTTTTCACACTCGCAGACGTCAGCAAATTAATATATCTGCAGGCCACGGATCATCGGCCCACGCGACTCACACTTTACAAATCGTCGCTTTTCACTTGGCCAGACTTATATTTTCTTATTATAGTACTATTTTTAGCCCGAAATTATTAGCTCACTGTTTAGACGTAAATTGAAAAATTTGTAAGAATTTAAATTTCTCATGTTTATATTACAAATAGTTGCTTAAATTGAAAATTAATTTTTCTATTATTTTTATCAGTTTCAAAAATTTTCCACTTATTTTACCGATAGATGATAAGGATGATAATTACATTATCAGCGGTCGGTAAGGAGGCATTCTAGTTTATCGATACAGTCGTATAATTGGTAAGAAAGCAAAAGGCGAAATTGACGTTTCAACAAATTACAATTTTTAAACAGTAAGAGGTTAGGTTCGGAGAGATTCAGTCGGTAAAACAGTTTTTGCTATGTTGTGGTTAAGTAAAATGGTAAGTTTAGTCTTTTGCCCACGAACATCGTGACGTCATAATGGTCATAATGGTTCAAATCCCCTTAAAGATAAAAATCTGGGTTGTGCAAAGTTAATTTTGAAAAATAAGCCTTCCAGCATTATTTTAATATTAATTTTTTTTTTTTTTAAATTTATACTCAACAAAATATCAATAAAAAGTTAATGCAAATATTGAGTCTCACATTGGAGACACGCGAAGTGGTCCTTTTTGAGGAGAATCACCGATATAATCCACTTGTTAGCAGACGGTATGGCAAAAATCTACTTTAGCGATAAAGTTGATAAGGCAGATAATCACTTTATCAACAGTCGGTAAGAGAATAATCAACTTTATCGATGACTTGTTAAAATTATAACGCTGATTATTATTGGAACCTCTGCGTATATTTCGAGTAGAAAGAAATTAAGGTCACCAGAGAGAAGAAAGAGATTATTTTGTTTCATTAAAAAAAAGATTTTCTACCAATTTGGCAAGGTTGGCCTCGAGAAATAAATATGTTTTCCTAAAACCGGAGTTGACATGGCCGGTGAAATCTCACCTTATAAAGAGTGTATAGTGGTTATTCCGCTGTGCGAGGAACATTGCTGTTGAGAGAGAGAGAGAGAAAGAAGTCTTTGAGTGTTGTTTAAGAAGGGGGACCTTCAGCTTCTCACAAACCTTGTAAGTGTGGCGTAAGAAGAAAGAGGGAATGAAGGGTGAAGAAGAAGGAGAGGAGTAGTATGATGAGGGATGGAGAGAGAGAGGGAAGGGCATCAAGAATAAACAATAGAGCCTCAGTCCTCTCTTTGAAGTACAACAGCTTTATGAGAACATTGCAGTCAAAGTACACACACACATATATATATATATATATACGTTAAGTGATACTTTTTCATTAACAGTCTGATTTCTATATGTACAGTGAGCCAAAACTAAATAAACATTTTGGTTTTTTTTTTACAAAATTCCTTACCTTCGTTTTCTATTTCAATTAGCATGAATTTGTTTTCTTGGAATAGGAAACTAGTCAAAAAATGTATTCATGACAAAGAGGTTGAGTTATATTTTTATAGTTTGTAAACATACACAGTCTCTATGGAGAGTTTTGAAGAATTTTGTATAAAAAGCACTTCTTTAATTCTTAAAGGAATCTTTTTAAAAAAATTTCGATCTGTATCATCTTTTAAATAATGAAATTAGTTTAGTCACGTTACCTACTTTACCAACTGCTGTTAACAATGGTTGTTTACTTACCCACAGTCGGTAAGATCGTTTCCCCCCAGTGGTTCGGAGAAAAATACTTGGCCTAAATTTGTTAATAATTCGAAGGACACTTTCATCAATATACCGATTAAAAATTTAAAAGTTAATCATAATTATACTAAATTCTCAATCAGTCAATAAAAATTAATTGATTTCAATAATTGAATTCAATATCTAAAGTATTTTCATAAAATGATAAAATTTAATTATTTTCATAAATGATAAAATTTCCACAGGTAATTCGATTTTTTCCAAAATTTTTCATAAAATTCCAAGCATGAATTCAATTGTTTTCACAATTATAAAGTTTTCCACAAA
Organism: Leptopilina myrica (nomen nudum); assembly: GCA_032872475.1. Lineage (NCBI taxonomy): Eukaryota > Metazoa > Arthropoda > Insecta > Hymenoptera > Figitidae > Leptopilina > Leptopilina myrica (nomen nudum). The sequence goes on along the minus strand of CM065462.1, from coordinate 10,171,692 downwards.
AATTCAATTACTTAAAATTAAATTTTAAAAATATATTCATTATATTTTTACAAAATTAATTATTTAAAACAATATTTATAAAATTCTTTTTAAAAATACAATTATTTAGAAAAATAATAAATTTTTTGACCGAAATTCAATTTTGTTTAGAAATTGGAATAAAATTTTTCACAATAATTCTATTATTTTTATAAATAATAAAATTCTTCTCAATAGGTCAATTATTTTTGAAAAATTTAATAGAATTCTTTGCAACTATTTAATACGATTTTACAGAATTGTAGATGTTAATTAATTTTTCATTTTCATTTAATTTTCTATAACAATTTAATTATTCTTAAAAATAACATTTTAATTTCTTGAAAGTATAAATTTACAAAAATATTAAAATTCTTCACAGAAATTGGTCGTCAAGTTTAATTTTTCAATAGCTATATACTTTTTTAAAATAGTTTTAAAGCTACTTTTTGCTAAACTTTTTAAAAATTAATTGTCGAGTCCAAAGTCTGCGTGATATTACTAAGAATATCGCACCAATCGCTTAATTATTATTTTCGTTTGGAATTTTTTCCAATAAACTCATTTATCTAAGAGTAGATAGTAATATTATTGAAATGCTAATGCGAATTTTTTTATATTCGTTATCGTGTTGAATCAACTTCCCTGCGGGTGTTAATTTTTCTGAGTCACGTCGAAAAACCCACGAGACTGTGACAACTGTTGGTTTGGGGGCTATCAAGATAGGTTTTATATATCCATAAAGAGAGAGAGAGAGAGGACTAATTTTCGTAGAACAAGAATTTGCACATATATTGTTGGTATATTGAGTGATAATGTGTCTCGAGGGTGCTTATTATCGAACCATTCACATGAAATTCACGAGTCCAGACGCACAATAATCCTCAATTGGGATAATTAGATATTAAATGCATTTGGGGTGAACGAGAATAGAAGATCGTGTGTGCATAACACTTATTGTTGATGGAGATTGAAATATTTTTGTTTAACAAAAAAAATTTATTTTCCGCCCAATATCATAATTTTTCTAAGGATAACAAATCGAGAGAAAACAACAATCAAACACATTGCTTCTTAACAATTTTCAAAGCATATCAAATTGAATCAAAAGTGTTTTTGATTCTTTTTTTTTACTCAATTTAATATCCGTAGAAAAATTATTGTGATAATAGGTTTAAGTGACTTTGAATCCTTGCACAAGATTGAATTATATACAATTGAAGACAATTGTCAAAGAATAAAAATAAATTGATCAAAGGAAAGGCAAATGTCAAAGTTTGAAAACAAAATCAAGATATGGGTGATTCTCCTGAAAGGAATCACTTCACGTGTCTCCAACGTGAGACTCAATATTTGCATTAATTTATTATTGATATTTTGTTGAGTATAAATTTAAAAAATTTATCCATAATCTACGAAACATTATTTATCTTTACATAATCTTGAAATGTTAAAATTTCAAGTTTTTCTTGGTAAAAAAATGTATTTCATTTTGTCCTTTGGTTTCGGTTAAATATGATACGTATTTTTATTTATTTTTTAATATAATTAAAACTTTTGTAATATAGTCTTAATATAATATCAAATTGAAGCTTAGAATCTATCGTTTGTTTTTCACTTATATTTAGTTTAAATAAAATAAATGAAATTTGTTAAATAATTAATTAAAAATTACTGGCAATGGGAGTAAAAATTCAAATTCATCTCCGAAGCCTCGTTTTTCAGTTAATCATATTTTTAAACTGTTTTTTAATCATACGTAATCTGTATACAAATATTTGAAGTTGTAGCCCAAAAAATTTGTTACATTAGGTTTCAATATTTTTTAATTTAATAAAAACGTAAATTTTTTATTTGACAAACTATTCATCTTCGAAGCCTTTTTCAAATTTGATAAGCGTTACTGTTTTATTTTTAATTTTTTAATAATTATTTTCAAATACCTAACTCTTGAATTATAAAAAAATTTTCCGTTTTATTTAAAATCAAATATGTTTCATTTTTTAAAATATTATATATTAAGTAGAAAGTTAGATAAATAACAAAATTATAATAAAAAATAAAATTTTTTTTATAGAAAATATCAATTTTGAACTTAAAATGATAAATTAAGGAATTCATTGCAATTTTTTTCCGTTTAATATAAAAAAATATATATTAGTTATTTTTGAAAAGATAAAATAGTTATAAATAAATTATTAAATACGCAATTCATTAAATTATAAATGAATAATGTTAAAAGTTTAATAAACTAAAGAAATTAAATTTAAAAGGAATTTTTTTACAAAAACCCCAATATTGATTACAGAATATTACCTTCAAAACTAATATTAAAATTATGCAGGATGGCTCATTTTTGAAAATTAATTTTGCGCAACTCAGATTTTTATCTTTAAACGCATTTAAAACCTACCCATGACAAAAAAAAACAGAAAATGTAAAAACTAATTATTTTTAATTTTTTTGAAAAAAAACAGGTGCCTTTCAGGAGAATCACCCATATAAATATTGAGAAATTAAGACAATAAATATATTATGAATTATTTAAAAATGTTTAAATATTTACGATTTCTTTCTTTTTGTTACAGGTAAGCAACGAATTTTTATCCAAAGAAATACAATCGTTTATGGAATTAATCCAATACAAAACTTCCTATACATATGGTAAGATTTTAAATAATTGTTCTTTTAATTATTAATTGATGTGAAGTTGCCATGGTTAATTTTTATAAATAACATACATATAATGTGGTAATAAACGTAATAAAATTATAATAAAATGAAATTAAAATGTGACGTGTTTTAAAGAAAGTCATATAAGTAAACAAATTATAGGTTATGTTTTTGTTATATTTGTCCTTGTTAAATTTCCTTTAAATTTTTTATAAATTTAATATCAACTTTTTGAAAAATATTTTGGATGTAAAATTTTAAACTCAAAAATTTTAATAAGTAATTAATTCTTTTTCTGCTTATTTTTTACTTAAAAATTCTAAATATAACCTAAAATTTGTTGTTTCTATTTATTCTCGAGAGCGCATCATAAATATAGAAATAAATATTAAATACACTTATAAAAAAAATTGATTCATTTTACATATTTTAAATATAATTAAAAAATTTTTAATTGCAAGAATAAATATTACAAAAAATTATTATTTGACAAATATAAAAACTAAAAATTATAAAATTTTCTTTTTTGACAGTACAAATAACAAATTTTTAGTTAAAAAATGTATGTTATTTTTTTGGGGGAGGGTGATAAGCGTTATTGTTTTGTTTTTAATTTTTTAATAATTATTTTCAAATACCTAACCTTTGAATTATAAAAAAATTTTCCGTTTTATTTAAAATCAAATATGTTTCATTTTTTAAAATATTATATATTAAGTAGAAAGTTAGATAAATAACAAAATTATAATTACAGATAAAAATTTTTTCATAGAAAATATTAATTTTGAACTTAAAATGATACATTAAGGAATTCATTGCAATTTTTTTCCGTTTAATATAAAAATATATATAAGTTATTTTTGAAAGGATAAAATATGTAGAAATAAATTATTAAATACACAATTAATTAAATTATAAATGAATAATGTTAAAAGTTTCATTAATTAAAGAAATTAAATTTAAAAGGAATTTTTTTTACAAAAACCCCAATATTGATTTCATATTTAACCTTCAAAACACTGAATATTAAAATGATGCTGGAAGGCTTATTTTTGAAAATTAATTTTGCGCAACATGGATTTTTATCTTTAAACGTATTTAGAACCTACCCATGACAAAAAAAATCAGAAAATGTAAAAATTAATTATTTTTAGTTTTTGGAAAAAAACAGGTGCCTTTTCAGGTGAATCACCCATATAAATGCTACAGGTAGAGAGTTTTATATATTATAACGTATAAAAAAAATAAAAAAGAAATAAAAATAACTCTTTTAAATTGCAATCTCATAATGTATATATATATATATGTAAGAGGATTCTTTTTCCCTTTCAGTTGTTTCTTGAGCTATTCAAATGCCATAATGAGTTGGCAGTCGACGAATGAAATCGAAAGGGTCACGTAATACATTAGATTGCAGTCAATTGAAGAATCAATGGTAGTGGTGGATTTGCCTTGTTCACAATATCGTAATAACTAATGAGTGGTTTTCAATATCGATTGTTGTAGACTATTATTATTTGATTCGAGATATATGCGCTGCTAATAAGGACTGATATGTATTTATGTGGTTTCATCATATTAATTCTTATTATCTCCATCCTTCCAATGAATGTAATGACTGATTTATTTCAATGGACCATCTCAAGCATTATGCAAAAAAGAAAAAAGGTTTACGATGAAATGTTTAAATTCTAAATGAATAGAGGAAACATTTTGCAGGATTGCCTCATAACCCGAAAAACATGGAAATGTCGGGGAATTTTATAAAAATTGACAAAAAACCTAGAAAAATGAGGATATTTTGATCGAAATCCTGGAAAATTGTTGTTTTCTAATCGTATTTATTCTTGATTTCAGAATTAATTCAGTTTGAAAAGAGTTGCGTTTACGATTTTTTTTATAAATAAATGAACTTGAAAAATAATTGAAATTCTGCGCAATGATTTTTGAAATTTGAAAACATAATAATAGTTAAATACTTGTGTCACTCCGAAGAAAGGTATACATATACTATAAGAAGCAAAAATTTTGAGATTATGCTTTTAATTTTGCGAGTAAAAATAACAATTATCTTTCGCAACGTTTTGAACTATATATATATTTATTATCCTAGAATTGACAGACATGGATTTTAATTAAACAGAAGCAGAACATTAGTTTCAATCAAATTAGCGTCAAAGTTGTTAAAGCCTCGAACACGAAAGTCACAATTATTTGTTAAATCGTGATTCAATGGAATAATAGAAGAAAAAATTGTAATTATTGTAATACAAGTGTAGTTTAAAGATCACGTTATTATAACTACATGTATTAGTGTGAATACATGCATATAGGAACAAATAATACGGGAATGAGCAACCCACGCTAAGTGTGTTGTTAATTATTTTACCTCAGCTCGAGACGGCTGATGGCATTCTGACTAAATGTGCATAATTTTTTTTTTTGAAATTCTTTTAGCAACCCACTTGAATATTATATGTTTAAAGAACATACTAGAGAGATGGTGAAACGTTCACCATCGTCATTGTCGTGGGTTTGAAATATAGATGGCAAGGTACGCCCCAATGCAAGAAACTTTATATATATATATATTACTCAAAAATTCTTTTCTATGGGTATTATTTTTATAATTGAGAAACTTTTTTTTGTTGATAGAAACTATATATAGACTGAGAATTATCTATAACTTTACATCTAAATAGTAGCTAAAAATTATTAATTTAAAAGCAAAGTTGCACAATGGAAGAAAAATTTTGGAAATTTTCCCAAAAAAAAATTTAGAAAGGGGAATGGAAAAACTCATAAAATAGACTTTCTGTAGTAACGAGAAACCCTTAGCTGGACATCCCAGAAAAAACAAGATGTTAACCTTTCAAAACGAAACAATATTCCAAACATTTTCTTTTTGCTTTAAAAACAGTTTTATGGATTGTATTATAAACTTTTGAAAAACTTTACTATTACAAAGATTATTTATTAAAAGAATTTTTCAAAGTGTAAAATTTAATATTTACTATATAGTAATATTTTAAACCGAAAATTAAAAAATACGTTATTGAGATAGGTTGCTCGGTTTAGAAAGTATTTGTATTCTTTTTAAGCTAAAGGTGAAAAAAAATTTACGATTTGAATCAGAAGCCAGTGTGTCTGAATCATGCGTGTGCGTAAATATATATATATGAAAAAAAAGCCGCAGCCTCTCCATCTTTGGCGTGATGAGAGTTGCACATTCTGTTATTTTCTACAGAGAGGGAATGTATAGCCTTAAGCCTCGAAACTTAAATGTGGGTCCATTTTCGCGAGACATCACGCCATATATGCGATTATACTTCAGTCTCCAGTTTCCCCTTTGCGCCTCAACACTAATCTAATATATTTGTGTATTTATATATATATACGATTCTCTCACATGATTGTGGTTGAAAAGGCGTCAAGTATATACAGCAAAACATGCTTCTTTTTTAGAAGAGCCTCCTACGCTTTGTATTTTATTGCACTGAAAGTTTTTCTCGATTACTGAGCTATAATTCTGATCCTACCGTATAAGATTAGTGGTAGCGTCGCGTCAGTTTTACTTATTTCCTCTTGTTTTATTGTAGTGGGGTCAGAATTCGTGAAATTTTCACAGAAACTAAAAAGTATTTTTTTTAAATCGAAATGTTGAGAAAACATTTCTATTTGGCCTTAAGAATGTGTTCACCAATAAACAGAAAAGAAAATTATTTTTTTACAAAAGTTATTGCAAAATTAATATTTTTGCAACTTTTTAAACAAAATAAAATTTCTCCTAAATGAATGAACCGATTTAAATGAATCAAGCGGGAATATCAAGGGGATAAAATATACTTTCGTTTAGAATTAGAAAATTTTTAAAAAGTTTATTTTTTAATAATTATTTAATAAAAATTTTATAAACAGTTATTATTTTTTTAATGTTCTACGCCTTTTAAAAATTTGAAAAAAATATTAACATACACTTAAAACTATAAGAAATCAAAATCCGTTGAGAAAATTTTGGAGCGACAATTATTTTAAAAGTTATAATGAAAATTATATTGAACGGAGATGCGATTTTGATGATTTTCAGAATTAAAACATTATTTTTAACTACGAAATGAACAAAACACTGTCAATTTAACATTTTTGTTTAATTATATAACCTTAAAAATTGTTAAAAATGATAAAAAACTAAATTCAGCGCTGATGCACAACACTGCGCTAATATAATTTTCATTATAACTTTTAAAATAATTGTCGCTCCAAAATTTTCTCAACCGATTTTGATTTCTTATAGTTTTAAGTGTATGTTAATATTTTTTTCAAATTTTTAAAAGGCGTAGAACATTAAAAAAAATTAATTGTTTATAAAATTTTTATTAAATAATTATTAAAAAATAAACTTTTTAAAAATTTTCTAATTCTAAACGAAAGTATATTTTATCCCCTTGATATTCCCACTTGGTTCATTTAAATCGGTTCATTCATTTAGGAGAAATTTTATTTTGTTTAAAAAGTTGCAAAAATATTAATTTTGCAATAACTTTTATAAAAAAAATAATTTTCTTTTCTGTTTTTTGGTGAACACATTCTTAAGGCCAAATAGAAATGTTTTTTCAACATTTCGATTTAAAAAAAATACTTTTTATTTTCTGTGAAAATTTCACGAATTCTGACCCAGTGGCAATTTTTATTTCACTTTTTTCTCGATAAAATGTTACATAAATGGGTAATAATACTATCGAACTGTTTATTTACTAAATTAGTATTAACCAGGGACAGTCACGGAATTAAAACAAAATTAAAAAATACTTTTGTTTTGATTCGCATATAGATATATCAGAATCAAAATTAGTCTCTAGTCTGTTTTAATTCAGAAATCCGAATCAAAAATAAATGTTGTTTATGTTTTTCGTTTTGGTTCCAATATCAAAATGAAAATTCTTTTTGGTTTTAATTTTGATAAAATAATACTGCGCATGTAGAAGTGTCATTGAACCTAAATTTTGTTGCAAATGTCAAATATAACAGAACATGATATCGTTTTTACATACGAAATCTGAAGTAGAATTCGAATCGACTTCTATTTCTATAAGAAAACCGAATTGCAGTATTACAGTATCAGAATCAAAATAGGAAGTAAATTTTGTTTCGTTGCAGTATCAGAATCAAAATAGAAAGTAAATTTTGTTTCGTTACGAAAATCAAAATCAAAATACATTAATAATTTCGTTTTGTTTTGGAATATCGTATCGAAATCAAAATTTGATTTTCGTGACGGTCCCTGGACTATTAACTAAAGTTTATAATACATTTGACTGCAAATATGCTGTCCTTGTGGTTTGTCCCTCTTTTTGAAAACCGTGTCATTTCTATTACAATTTTTAGTTCGTGGCTAAAATAAAAAATTTACCGCACGAACTAATAGAATAATTTTCGTGCCGAAATGTGACCGTTTTCAAAAATTTATATGAAAACCGAAAGAACAATTTTTCAAAATGAAAGTGTGACGTAAAATCGAAAACTTAATTAATTTTCTTGAGAATCCGGATTTCCGGACTTATTAAAACATAACCCTAAAAAAGAAGAAATTTGAAGTATCCATTATTCAAAATTGCCTTCTCAGTGTTTCGAAAAAAAATTACCAATATGGCGCACATTAAGTTATTTCATAGCTAAAACTTATTTAAAGTCAGCTGATCACACTTGAACGTATATTCTATTAAAAAGAATCGTTTCCAACAGCAGGCGTACCAACTTAACCATATAAGTAAGGTAATAAAATCTCTAAATAGAAACTTTTTTCGTCACGTTTCTAACATTTCGAATCGTTGGGTATTCAAAAGCATATTTGCTTTGCAAAAGATTACAAAATTTTACTTACTTCCCAACTCTGAATATACAGAAGCAGTTTTCCAACTATGAGTTTAGTTTCTATATAATTTTCCCCTCTATGGTCTATGCTTTTCTCCAATAGAATCTCAGTTTTACGAATTAAAAAACCAAAAATATTTAACACACTGGAGTGACGAAACTATTTATTTAAAAGTGATAACTAAATTCTTGAACTATAGAAATTATCACGGATTTTAAACACTTTATACATTATTACCAATTCTTTACTCAATATTTGAATTCACTTTTTCACATTTGAACAATTCTCATTTTTCCGTTTAGAATAAAATAAATTGTATTTTTTAGAATGACGATTTACTATCAAAAATCAGTTCTAAATGGATATTTATCTTTTTCAAATGAGTAACGAAAAAGAATTTGTTGAAATCTATTATCAGTTGGAAGGTGTGTTTTCAAATAATACAAGCAGTATTATTTGCTTATGTGTGTACATGATACGAGTGTATATGTGCTCATCGTATTGTTTTGCAAGAATATAAGTATTTTATTGAGTGTGAAATTAATTCGCATAGTATTCGTCAACTGTCAACGAAAGAGTATTCGCAATTATTACTCCATACAAATATTACTTAACGTTTATTCATTGTTTATAATTTTCTCCATTCGTCACTTTGAAATTAATGATTCTTGCACTTAGTGTTAAATAACTTTGGATTACATTTAGTAAATCTGAATCTCCATAATCCTACTATGACTACTCCATGAAGAAAGGCGACAGACGTGATTAGTGACCATAGACTAAAAATTACATAGAGGGGACAACTCGGAATAAAATATTCACGTATCTATTTTCAAGGCAATGTTTTGCAAAAATAGAATAAATTCCGTATTCTACAGTCAAATGCATATATGCTGTTCTTTCGGTTTGATAATAAAGGTAAGAACAATTTGCAAATAACTGAATGTATAAATATTTCGCAATTATTATTTTCATTTATTTTTTATTCATTATTTAATCAAACGACTGTCAGAACAATAATAATTTAATCTGATTCTCTCTCTACGATAAGCAACATGTGCGTTATAGACCACAGAGTTGAAAATAACATATAGAGACGAAACTCATAGTGGAAATTCGCATCTTTCTGCAGGGTTGGGTAGTAAGAGAAACCTCAGGACTGAATTTAATGGAAATTAATTATTTTGATTGATTGGAAGTAATTCAGGTTAGTGTCCATCTGCTTGGAAGTGGGTCGAGGTAAATTTCCACTTAGAGAAACTGCCGACTTGTTGAACAACAAAGTCAATTTTGTTTTTCGGGGTTTTTTTGTGGAAAATATAGTATAAGTGTTTAACTTTTATATAGAAAAGCAGCTGATCTTAGAAGAGAGGAAAACTTTGAGTTAACTGACCTTTCTTAGTAAAGGGATTGTTAACCCCCTGACTATATGGCCTCCGAATAACGAGAAGCAAAGATGTCTATACAGTTACATTCTGCATTGAATATATTTCCAACAACAATGGCACACGTTCCACATGGTCCCTTCCTCCCTCTCTCTCTCTTTCTCTCTCACTCTCTGTGCGGCGAAGAATGGCCTCCATTAGGGGCGAACGATGTAATGGATTAGCCTGCGAAAATAGCCGAAGCTCTCGCGTGCCACCGCATAGAAAGATCCGCTCAAAAGATTTCTCTCTCTCTCTCTCTCTCTCTCTCTCTCTCTCTTTGTGTGCGTGAATTTATTCCATATACAATATATTTCCCCATCGTCAATTGGTGCTAACGACACACAACTGATGCTACTATGACCGTTTCATGAAATAGAAGAGAGAAGGAGGAGCATTATATATATATATATATATATATATATTTATATATATATATATATATATATATATATATATATATATATATATATATATATATATATATATATATATATATATACAAGAGAGGAAATCGACCTAAACCCGCTCTAAAGAGAGGTCAAGTGTACACACAATGGAAATTGCAAACAATAGAAAATGATTAGAATCTTTAAAGAGATTTTCAAAAATTCCATTACAAATTCGTGTTTATACCCTAATGATGCGTATATTTGTAAAGATTCGCGATTTCTCGAATGTTTGTAAAGAAAAATAGTTCTTTTTTTTATTCAATGTCAATGTTTATTATATTATTTCAGGGTGTCTACTATTTTCATTCAACGAAATTCCCTGTTTTTCCCGGTTATGGCCTAATTTTTGTCCCGCGGTTTTCTTTTCTCATAAAATTTAAACTTAAATTTGTTTTCGAACATAAATAAATAATAATTTTAATTGAAAATTTGGAAAATAAGTTTGTCAATTTTTTAAAAATAATCTTCTCTTTTTATAAAATTGAATTTCGAATTTCGAGAAGGGCTCAACTCGGTTTTTTTTCAAATTTCACTTTTTTGTATTTTTTTGCATTATTATATATATTCATTGACGTTTTCTTAAAAGGATAATATTTCATCTGTGGTACTTTTAACGGAGAAAAATGTATTAAACTGTGTTTTCCTTTGGCTTTTAACCTAAGATTTTTTGTTTTCTAACGTATTGCTGAATTGTTTTTGAGCCAAAAAAAAATTAAATGAAAAAATAATTGAATTGATTCTCGATAGTAAAATATTTAATTAATATATTTTTATGCTTAAAATGATTGAATTTTTTCATGAATATCGAAAATGGCTCAACTCTGACAAAATATCAATTTTCTCCAACCAACTTTAATTTAAGACAATAATTTTATCATTTTCTCACACAAAATACCGCTTCTAATTACTATGAAAAAAACTGGACTCTTTTAATTAAAGCTGTTTGTAGTAAAACGTTTTTTGTCTCACCTGTAAAATTAAAAAAATCCGAGTTGAGCCCTTTTCGAAATTCGCAATTCAATTATAATTGGAAATTTTCTTTTTCAAGTTTATTTAAATTCTATTGATAATAATTGAATTTCTGCAAAGAATTTTACTATTTACAAAAATAATTGAAATCCTTCCACACTGAGAAAACATTATACTTAACTTAAATCGAAAAATAATTTTAAATGATTTTGTTTGATTGAAATTAGTTTGTAAGTTTAATCAAAATGTATAGAAAGTATTTACTACTTTGATTCAAAAATATTATTTGTTTGAATAATTATATTTAATTCAAACATATTTTCTGTTTTGATTTAAACAAAAAATATGTTTAAAAATTTTTTGTTTGATTCAAACTTAAAAGTGAATTATAGATAATTTAAAATCAATCACAACTTATGTTTGAATTAAATATATTATTTCTTTCAATAAACCAAAAAATATGTTTCAATTAAACTTAAATATGTTTGACTGTATAGCAAAGATATTTTAAGTTTGATTTAAACAAAATAGGTTTGAATCAAATATATCGTTTTCTCAGTGCAAAGAATGATATTATTTATGAAAATAATTTAATTCCTGTGAAGAATTTTATTACAATTTTAAAAAAAAGCAGTGATAATTAATTATTTACTTAACAAGTAATAAACATTAAATTTCCTTAGGAAATGATAAATATCAATTATTTGAACATTCAGAAATTTGAAATTATAAAAATTTAAGAGAAGTTCAATAATTATAACTATTGAATAATAATAGAATAAAATAGTTATTAGAAGCAAAAAAAAATTTTAAACTTTAAGAGGGACTTTATATTTTAAAAATAAAATTATAATTACGGTCACTAAGTTTCCTTGCTTATTTTCGAAAAATTTATTAATTAAAATTCTTTCAAAGAATTAAATTATTTAAAAAAAAGAAATGTAAAGAAATTTCAATTATTTCAAAAATTTTCAATTATTTGTTTAGAAAAATTAAATTATCCTGAAACAATGGAATTGAAGTATTTCAACAATTTTATTTTTCAGAATTTAAAAAAAATATTTGCGAGAATTTAATTTTAATAAAAAATTTGAAGTGCACGTCTTTTTTTGTAAATTAACTAATAAAAATTTTAATTATTAATCTTCGCACTAAGAAACATGAATTCATTAAAATGTGACTATAAAATCCAATTATTAATTATTAAATTAAAATACTTTGAAAATTTTATTTGTTAAAAAGTTTCTAAAGAAATTCCTTAACAAATTCAATTACATATTTTTAGTCGAATTTCACAATATTTCTATTAACTCCAGAATTTTTTAAAATTTATTTACATAATCTATTTGAATTAGTGCCTGACTTTTAGTATCAAATTAATTTTTTTTAACTAATTCAAAGTTAGAGAAGAGTATAAATATCTATAAAAAGTAATTTTTTGAAAAACAAATTAAAATAATAAAACTTTTTTTAATTTTGGTCCAAAAATTCCCGGTTTTGTATAAAAATCCCGGTTAATTCCCAGTTTTCCCGGTAAGTAGACACCCTGAATTTATTTTCAATCTTTTTATCTCAATGTTCTGAAGTCTAATCTCAATGGTTAGAATTTTTATTTATACGTCTCTTTTTTTTTACAGTAATCTCATAGTAATTTGAACTCTTGTATATTCTTCAAAGGGTGGAATTTATAACTAATTTATCACAAGGGTTATAATTTAAAAATTTTTTTTATCCCCTCAAGGGTTTTGTAAATAATATACAAGTTTTTAACTTGAGTGTACAGCAATGGACATTCACAGACACCAAAAACTTGCTCTGCAATTCAAGTCCTAAGAGAATGTCTTATAAGGAGCTTGGGTGGTATATAGAAGAAGGTATAATTGTGACTGTAATGCAGAAGCTGAAGAAGTTTTATACTTGTGGAACAAATTTTAAACGCGCAAACAAGAAATAATTGCAGTAGAACTTGTAATTAAACGATAAATTGGAAAATTACACAGGAACATCTGGGGAAAATTATGTTGAAAAATTAGTTATTATAGGCGTTCATTTCGAGAAAGAATATTTAAAAAATTTTACAAGTGTAAAAATTGTAAAATATTGGCGCAATGTAAATAAAAATAATGACGATAATAAAAATAAGGATATAATGTTATGAACGAATTAATAATAATAATAATAATAATAATAATAATACATTTTTTTAAAAATAGTTTACAAAACTTGTTAGATCTGGAGAAATGAGTGTTTATATACGTCTGTTTTCAGCGTCTGGAAATGTTTTTGAGCAGCAAATAAAATCCGTTTGTTTTGATTTTTGGTTCTGTTTCTCATTCCTTTTTTTGTTTTTCTCTAATTCATTTTTTTGGGGTTTTTTTTTTTTTTGAAATGTGAGGAATGACATCTGTTACTGATCTAAGGCACTGCTCAGGAAATGTGTATGTAAACGTACCGCGATATCCGGACTGCTTCTTTACTGCACACATATATTTGCTTTAAAATTTAAACATAGCTTTTGACGTCAGACTTCCGAGATGGAGAGACTAGTGAACTCTTCATGCGAAATATATTATGATTCTCTATCCAAAAATTGTGAAATGTTTTTCCTGTCAAAGGTAGACAGGTCAATATGAGCTTAAAATTTAGGTCAAAATTATATGAGAATTTAAACAGATTATAAAACAGAAATTTAAACCGAGTTGTCACAGATCAGAGAAGTTGGGGAATTTAGGGAAAAGTCAGGAAAAGTAAAATTGATTATAGGGAAATCGAGAAAAAGTCTGGGATTTTTATTAAAAGCACTGAAACTTTTTTTTTTAAATTCATAAGAAAATTCTGCATTTTTGGCGCTTTTTTGTTTGCCCCATAAACTATGAATTTTACCACGAATTCTAATACAAAACATTCAATTTTTATATTTTTCATAATAATTTCTTTTTTCTAATTAAATATATTTTATTTTTTATAATAAAATTATGAAAAAAAGACAGTGCTTGTCTTAAAATTAATGGAAAGGGTAAAAATTAATGTTTGAGGAAGTTTTTATTCTTAAATAAGTTATTGAATTTCAAAAGGTTTGAATTAGAAATTTTTAAAAATCCTAATGATCCTAATGGAAAAATAATAATGATTAAATATTGGCTAAATTGTCAATATTTGCAGGTCAATAGGCGAATTTAGTGAAAATATTTAGTTAATGTTAGTCGATGGATCTCTAATTATTTTTCAAGGTTATACTCAACCAATGGGTTCTGAATTTTTAGGTTATGTTTGAATCCTAAAGCGACGAATAATGCTGATATTTTTTGGTCTTATTTATGAAGAAAAAGATAAAAATACTTGTGTGATATCTATTTGTGCGACTAATATAGAAAAACAATACGATATAAACACGACTATGCACTTAGACAGTTATTTCTAATCTACACAATATACACAATTTGCCGAAGTGAAAACGAGAAAGTGAAAAGAAAGACGGTAAATTCCGTGTTTGTATTTAAAAAAAATGTCTTATTCAATCCATCTCTGCAGAGATTTCGACAGTTCACTTTTCATATCAAGTACATAGAATTGCAATTAAATCATTCAATGCTACTGATTTTATATCATTCAGTTTTCAATATGAATGTGTTTTAGCATTAGAATGCGAAATTCAAAATGTCGACATAACCTTTCATCTACAAAGCGTAGTTTTCAACAACTGTGAGAAATTATTTTATACTGTATTTTATATATTTTAAATGTTGGAAAAACTAATATCTGAATTTGTAGTCATAAAAATAAAGATGTCACACTTAAAATCATTTTCACCTATACAGCTTTGAGTGCAAAATTGTTTTTTTTCTTTTTTACATATTAAAAAAGAAATTTTATGAATATATTTTCTTCACCATTGACGTTCTGTTTAGTTTTAGTATCATGTTTTCAAATATTTATTTTCATTCCGTACGAAATTTATTAAATATCTTACGAAAAAGTCGGAAATGAGAATTCTCGGTAAAAGAAGGTATATATATATATATATATATATATATATATATATGTAAAATGAGAATGTCTGCGTGTGATGGTAATGCTCTCTGAAGCAAAATGACTCATTAAAAACTTCACCGTATTTCATCATATAATGGATTTACGAATATTTTAACTTTAAGGTACCAAATATTATAAATAAGTATATATTATATGCGGTATGAATTCTTTAAATGGTAAAGGAGTCGTTCCACCGCGACCCGAAAAAAAATTGTCGAACATATCTTAGCCGCAGCATTTGTGTCACGGACATGACCTCCAGTTGGAGAGATGAATATCTCTTATTTCTTCCGTCAAGGCAAACGTACATTTCGCGAAAGAATCTTTTTGCTTTCTTAAAGAAGAAAAAAAAACAATAATTGAAAACTATATATTGTTTTAGAACGAATGTTAGATTTTTTCAATTCTGTAAAGATTCGATCAAAAAGGAATTTTATAAATTTCGGTTCATTTTTCAGAATAGGAGAAAAAAGGAGCAGAGAGATAGTAGATTTAATTCTGTCAGAATGTCAGAATTTTTAGGGGAAAGAATTCGACGTTTTGGATTACTTTAGGCGGAGGGAGGACTTTTTTTTGGTAAAAACTTATTGACGAACATTTTTATCCACTGATAAAAATCTATGATTGAACTGTCTGATGGTCGTTTATAGTACAAAAACTGCTTATTTTTCAAAATATTCCACAGTCCCCTAAAGGAGAATAAAATCTCTAAATCTAGTAATTTTTGCATAAGAGAGAAAAGAACGGAAGCATCGATTGCCTTTTTCTGAAAAAGAAGAAAGATATTTCTATTATTTTCCTTCTGCGATATAAAAATAACTTTATTTATAGATTTCATTTTCATTAGGCCTTGTAATGTTTTATTATATTTTTTTTAGGAAATTCAACGATCATCAAACTCGCTGTCCTTTGAAACTCTTTGAATATATTTGCTATAGTAACAATAACACTATTTTCAAGTCACTCGCAACACAATTATTGAACCATAAATTAACGTATCAATATATAAAAACACTTGTAATAATAATATTAAATTTTACTTTTACTAAAGTACTCACTTAAAATAAAAATAATATAACGATTACGAACTAGGTCCGTGAATCCCGTAAAAGTCCGTAACTTTGCTTGAAGTCCGTAAAAGTCCGTTTTTTTAAAAAAAAGGTCCGTAAAGTCCGTAATTCGGTTGAAAAAGATCCGTAAAGTTCGTAAATTATAATACGATATAATTTGGATAATTTTAGAGAAATTACAAATGATTGAAGGAATTCAATTATTTTCAAAAGTAATAAAATTCTTCGCAAAAATTCAATTATGTTCAAAAAATTTTTTAAATTCTCGTCAACATTTCAATTATTTTTAGAAATAATTAAATTCTTCTACGAAATATCAATTATTTTCAAAAATTTTAATAAAATACTTAGAAAAATTTCAACTATTTTCAAAATTTTTTCTCAATTCAATAATTTTTAATAGGTATATATACTATTCTAATAAAATTTTCCAAAAGAATTCAATTATTTAAAAAAAGATCTACTAAAATTCTACACAAACCTTGAATTATTTTCCAAAAATAATAACAATTTTACAGGAATTTCATTATTTACAAATTTTTTTTTATAAACTTCTTCGCAATATTCAATTATTTTCGTAAATAATAAAATTTTTACAGGTATTTAATTTTTTTTGGCAAATAATAAAATTCTTATTAGGAATTTTATTATTTTGATGAATAATAAAGCTAATTGCAGAATTTCAATTATTTTTAATAAATTTTTGATTAAATTTCTTTAAAGAATAAAATTATTGCATTCAAAATTTTTAATGCCATTCTTTGCGTAAATTATCAATTATCTTTATAAACTATAAAATTCTTCTCCAAAATGGAATTAATTAAAAAAAATTTAATAAATTTCTTGGCAAAATTTCAATTATTTTCAAAAATATTCTCTGATTTAATTATTTTTAATATCTATGTTAATAAAATTTTGCAAAAGAATTCAAATTATTTGAAAATTGATTGATACAATTCTTTAAAAGAATTCAATTTTAAGAAACATATGTAATTATTCAATAAATTGTTTTTTTGTATTTAAATAATGAAATTCTCGTAGAATTATCTCATAAAAATTGATTTAAAAATGGATTTCAGTTAAAATTTTAGATTATAATTAAATATTAAAAGTATTAGAGCGTAAAGTTTTAGAAATAATTAAATTTTGAAAAGGTTTCAGATTCAAATCTTTAGAAATTTGAATTTTTCATATTTTTAACTAAGTAATAATTCTGTGGAATTAATTTTTTTGAGAAATTTTAATTACGAATTTTTTTTTATCCTATTATTTGAAGTTTTTATTTTCTAATACATATTTAATTGAAGAATTTACAAATAATTGAAAAATCGAATATTGCGTAAAGAAATGGATTTGAAAATTGTCAAAGAACTTTTTCGAAAATTATTAAAAATAATCGATTTTAAGAAGAATTTTAGTTAAAAATTCTTGAAAATAATAATTGAATTGATCATGATTTTATTACTCTATTTTTATTTATTATAAAACATGAAGTAATCGATCGATATCTTCATGTTTTTTTAGTTATGAAAAAATCTTATTTATAGTTTTAAGTAAAATGTTCTCTTATATATTTTTGTCAGTAATTGGTCCGTAATTTTTCATTTTTGGTCCGTAAAGACCGTATTTTTTAATACTTTCACTGATTCGAGCCCTGAATGATCGTTTTAACCTAAAACAGAATCCGTTCGTAAATAATTTAATTTGAATAGTTTTCTATTATTTCAAGCAAAACTAATGATAAACACTTGTTCGTTTTTAATATTCCTATTTATTCGTCACTTCTAAATTAAAGATTCATTGCTTTAATGTTAATTACTTGTGGATTATAATTATTAAATCTGATTCTCGTTCTCTGATAAAATAAGCAACATGCGGGCTTATTGACTATAGAGTAGAAATTCATATAGAGACGAAACTCATTGCATTTATTTTCAAGGTTAGGAAATAAAGTGAATATTGTGTTTTCGTTAATGACTACCATGTCATTTCTATTACAATTTTTAGTTCGTGGCTACGAACCAATTAAATTTGTTAAAAAACAGTAAAAATAATTTTTAATGATTTCCAGTCAGTAAAATGACATAGTTTTCAAAATAGTACATGAAAATAATGTTTCTATTTTACAAATAAACTTACAATGTTAATTATAATAGTAATTAACTCTAACTTTAAAGAAACATTCTTATTAACCATGTGTAAAATAATATAGAGACGAAACTCATAGTCGAAATTTGCATCTTCCTCCAATGATTATGTTAAGATTATGTTTGATTTCGTAATAATTCGCGTGTGTAAAATTTTATTCCCGTCCATCTAAAGAATCTCTCACAAGGTCGTGTGTTCGGGCCATACAGTCACGTGCTGTCGTGCATTGCGGCTCACTTGTCGTATATTCAAATCGGATATACAAGAAAACTGATTGCTATGCGTCCTGAAAGGCCTTGAGAGTTACCTGACTCTGACTTCTCTCCCCTCTCTATTAAAATTTCCTCCAATTGCATATTCCAAACAAATAATGAGAAAATAAAAATTCCTCAAATTCTTCAAGTTCAAAGAAATTAAAATTTTTAGCCCCTCTTCTCTATAGGTTTACTTTTACTATTTTCACTTATAAAAATAGTTTTCATTTCCAGTTCGACATTTTTTTTTTGCTAGCAAAATTTTTCTTCAGACCTTAGTGATAACTGATAATGTTCTGAAAGGTAGTTTTAAAAAATGGAATATTATTTATATTCATATTATTACCAATTGGTTGATGTTTATTTCTCCACCGCAGGGTCTTCATTTATATTTTATTATGATTTACTTGTTGAAATATAGACATGTTGGTGGAAGCCGGTTCGCCTACAGAATTCGTGGGCACAAAATTCTCTAAATGTTACTTTTAAACGCCCTGCGAAAAATTCCTTATCTTATCAGTTCACTTCTCAGACACCGTTATTATTCATATAAATAATTATGAAGAATTTTTCTCTATTTTATTATTCTGAATGCTAAATGAAATCAGAATTGTAAAATAGAGTAAAATTTTTGTTTTTGGAATAATGCATAAACCATGAAAAAGTATTTAGAAATTTAGTAGACAGACGCTTCCGACAGATGGCGATTTAGAAAACAATGATACTAAAATTATTGTAACTTCCCAACCTTGAAAATAAATGTTACATGAGTTTCGCCTCTACATGATTTTCTATACTCTATGGTCATTTTGCTCACAAGTGCACACAAGTTGCTTATCATAGAGAAAGAATCAGATTTAATTATCAGAATCCACAAGTATTTACCATTAAATCGATGAATCATTAATTTAGAAGTGATAAATAAATACAAATATAAAAAATAAACAAGTGTCTATCATTATTTTTTTTCTGATGAAATAATCTGGAAATTTTATTTTCTATTATCGCGATGTTCTTACATATATTATATACATATAATATTTCTCTTGTCAAATTAAATACCGTGCAGTAATAAATTACAGTCTCATTACAATCTTGACATGAAAATACTTATCTTTTTTTGTTGTTATTTTATTTTATTTTTTTGCAGTAACAATTTAAAGGAGTTTAACATTATTACACCTCTAGCACACGTTTGTTGTCTGATATATACACGCAGAGAGGATATCGTGGGAATTTGTAAACTATATGTATAAGAAATACACCTCCCATATTTTCACCTCACTGTTATAAGAAAGTAACACGACCAAAGTTGAAATATTATCAGTAAAGTTGTTAATTTTATTCGTCGTAATTATCTTTCAGTATGTGTACCACGTTTTATCTTATCTTCTTCTGTTTTTTCTTCACGCTGACTGTATGGTACTATATAACTATACATAATACCAGTTCAGCTTCCATAGATTTTAATCATTTTAATCGATTACTTCACAAATTAAATTTTACTCATAGACTGCTGGAGATGAAATTGAATGAAACATTTGTTTTCAACGTAGAATCTAAGATTCGGCATGTGTGTCTGAGTAAAAACTCCCATTAGTAAAAAAAAGGACAAGATATGTTTTCATTCTTTTCTTACTTATGCGAAATATTTTAGTTATATTCCACTTGCCACCAGAACATTTGGAAATGTGATAGAAAAACTCTTTTTCTTGGTAAAAATTATTATTTAAGGCTTATTTACTAATTTTACTTAGTAAATCTGATTCTCTATTTGAGAAAGATAACAGACGTGCTTAGCGACCATAGACTACAAATAGCATAGAGTGCAAGAAACTCATAGAAAAATGTTACATATGGTCTATTTTAAAGACACGGGAAGTGAGGTTTATTTTATTTTGACAAAATAAAGCTTTGGAATAAATTCGGTATTTACTTTTATAATAAAACATTTTTCTAACTTGCGCTGTAATTGCCAATGAAGTTATAATATTTTCATAGTGTAATTAATGTTATTTTTATTATTTTTAACGCCATCTGTAAACGGCGTCTATTAACTAAATTCTTAAGTCTTAAATCACTCTTAATGGTTCATAAACAGCATATATATATTCTTTTCCCCACAGATTATTATTCAACGCAAAAAAATGTAAAACTGGTTCATTTCTACCTGTCCAAGACCCTGGCTTCTAAACAACCTCTTAAAAAGAATTTCAAAAAAAAGAAACCACTTAAGATTACAAAAATTGCACTGAAAACATGCATACAATCAGAAAACGTGAATCAGAGTAAAAAATTACCAAGAATGTAATCTGACATTTTTACAGCCTTATTGTTATAAAAGAAATAAAATTGAATGTCCCAATATAGAGTCAGTTATTCGATAAGGTTTCAGAATTAAAAAAAAAATACTTCCAACAGATATAATATATATAAATATGTATTTATACAATTTACAAAGCGTGAATGTAGAAGAGTTTATTAAAGTTTCAGTCATTGGTTATTTAGAATAATTTCAATTTCTCGAGACTTGTTATTACAATTGCCGATTGTAACTGTAAATATAAAATAACCAATAGCGTTAAATTGAAGTTATTAAAAATGGAACATTTACATATGGGTATAGAAAACTTATGCACATATGCATGAACACATGTACACAAATCTCATTCACATATACACTTACATATGGTAACATGGCACAATTCACATGCACATGTAGACAAAACTCATTCACAGATATAGTTACACATGTAGATTTACACATGTACACAAAATTCATTCACATGTACACTTATACCTACGCACAAAACATGTACACATATGAATGAACAGAAACATATATACACAAAACTCATTCACATGTGCACTTACACCTACGTACAAAACATGTACACATATGAATGAACAAAAACACATATACACAAAACTCAATCACATATCTACTTATACATGTAAACTAACACATGTGTACGAAAAAATTAATTCACAAAAATACTTTCACATATGGATTTACACATGTACACAAATCTCATTATCTTAAATACTTACTAATGGGAAAAATTACATTCACATGTACACAAATCTCATTCACATATACTTCTAAATACGCACAATTAATTCACATGTAGTGTACTTACAAATAAAGTGTATTAAAATAAGCACAGTAAATCGTGAGGTATTAAAAAGTGTTGCAGATTAAATTATCACAAAAAAGATTAAAATAATCAATTTTAGTGTTATTTTTTACAATGTATGAAATTTTAGTTTATTAAATTTTCTTTATAACTATAAAACATGAAGATATCGATAACTCGATAACTGATCGATTTCTTCATATTTTATAATGATTAAACATGACCAAGTAATAAAATCATTATT
Source organism: Leptopilina myrica (nomen nudum) (assembly GCA_032872475.1). NCBI lineage: Eukaryota > Metazoa > Arthropoda > Insecta > Hymenoptera > Figitidae > Leptopilina > Leptopilina myrica (nomen nudum). The sequence goes on along the minus strand of CM065462.1, from coordinate 10,149,399 downwards.
TTATATTATAAGAATATTATACTTCTTCAAAATTATTTTCATTATTTCAATTCGATTATTAGTTTCCAAAATTTTTAACTACAATTTTACTTTATATCTATTATTTTTAATAATAATTAATTCATCAATTTCACTAAATTTAAATTATTCCTAAATTCTTTAATTAAATGCATATTAAAAAATAAAAATTTCAAATAATATTTAAAAAATGCAATTAAACTTTTTCAAAAATATTAATTTCAAAATTCAATTATTTCCAAAAAGTTCACTCCATATTTCTTTTAATATTCAATTATAATCTAAAATTTTAACTGAAATTTATTTTTATCAAATTAAAATCAATTTTTATTAAAAAATTCTACAAGAATTTATTTATTTAAATGCAAAAGTAAATAATTTATTGAATAATTGAATGTTTCTCAAAATTCAATTCTCATAAAGAATTTTAGTAACAAACTGTTTAATAATTCAATTCTTTTGTAGAATTTTATTAAAACTTGCAAGAACATAATTACTTTTTTCAAGGAATTCAATTATAATTGTATGAAAAATAATAGAAACGCTGCGATGAGTTTTATGATAATTTTCAAATTTATTCGTTTACACTTCAATTTTATAAAATTTCAATTATTCGGAAATTCTGCAATTAAATATATATTGAAAATTATAAACTTGTAATAATTTCAATAAAAATCCTATTAAACATTTAAAAAGAATTAATTCTACAGAATTTTTTGTCAAAAATATATGAAAAATTATAAATTTCAATGATTTTAGTTTGAAACTTTGGCAAAATTTAATTATTTCTAAAAATCCACGTTACAATGCTTTTAGTTTTAATATTGAAGTATAATCTAAAAATTTTAACTGAAATTCATTTTTAAAGCCATTTTTATTAGTAAATTCTACGAGAAGTCAATTATTTAAATACAAAACTAAATAATTTATTAATTTCATGTTTATTAAAATTAAATTCTCATTAAAAATGTTATCAACAAATTTTTTAAATCATTAAATTCTTTGGACGAATTTTAATAAGCTTTTTAAGAATAATTGCATTTTTCGAAGAATTTGATTAAAATTGCAATAAAAATAATTGAAATTCCGCAATGAGTTTTATTCTTTATGAAAATAATTGAATTCCTAAAAGAATTTTATTATTTATAAAAATAATTGAATTCCTATACAAATATTATTATTTATGAAAATAATTGAATTATTGCAAAGAAATTTATAAAAAAAATTTCTAAATAATTGAATTCCTTTAAAAAATTTTATTATTTATAAAAATAATTGAATGTTTGTGCAGAATTGTATTCAAATTTTTTTTAATGATGGAATTCTTTTGGAAAATTTTATTGAAACAGTAGATATTGAAAATTATAGAATTTTAGAAAACTGTTGAAAATAATTGAAATTTTGACAAAAACTTGATTAAAATTTTGTAAAATAATTGAATATCTGGGAAGAATTTTATTATTTATAAAGAGAATGGAAATTTTGTCGACAACTTTTCAAAAATTTTAAACACAATTGAATTTAGTAACTATGTTACTAAGTTAGTTAGTAACTAACTTACTATTCTCCCCGGAGAAGCTAAATTCGTTGAATTTTTACAAATCGTTGACTTTGGTGTTTTATTTAAAATAAAATTTCATTCATAGTTAAAAATAACAGCAAAATAGATTATTTTAATTCTTTTTGGTGTTAATTTAATCCTAGAGGGATTAAACTGTTGCAGATTATTTTAATCCATTCTGGTGTTATTTTAACACCTCACGTTTTACCGTGAGTGTAATTCAACAACCAGAATTCTACATTCGAGCGAGCATTAACGAGTGGGAATAACGCAGCTAGTTTGATATAAATTTTCATTCCTCATTGTCAAATAAACTTAAAATTTGAAGTCAATTTTCATAAATTAAATTGTGATTTATGTCGAGACTGGCAAACAGGTAGCTTGAGGTTAATTGAAGTTTTAAAAAGAAATTCAACTAGACACCAAAGAACATTCAACTAGGCGAAACATATAGTGTAAATATATATATTATACACGTACATATTATATTTATCGAACACCATGAATGGAAAAGAAGGTGTTTGAGTGAATGGAATCAACGAGTTGGGATTAGCCCACGCAAATTGGATATACATCATATATTATTACGTTCTCGCAGCATTTGTACATGTGGTTCAATTTTTCTTTTTTGCATCACTCAAGAAACCTAAGAAAAATGTGATCTCTATACAACCTTCAATAATGATTTTCAAACATTTTTTTTCCTTTTTCAGCAAAAAAAAACTTATTCAGTTATGAATCTCTTCATACCATTTTTCATCTGTTTTTCTATTTTTATTTTATTCTTATAAACTATCATCTCATCTCGTCTCATGTGTAGCTTTACTTCTTAAGTTAATAGGAATTATTTCTACCAAGAAAAATTTTTCATAATACTCTTAATTTTTAAGACAAGAAAATAGAAAAAAATGGTGAACAGATATATTTTTTCTACCAAGAACAATTTTTCATGATACTCTTAATTTTTAAGAGAGGAAAATAGAAAAAAATGGTGAACAGATATATTTTTTCTACCAAGAACAATTTTTCATAATACTGGGTCAGTCCATTATATTTCACCTAAAGCCGTTGCGGCCTATTTTTAAAAAAATCTCATAATTTGTAAAAATGATGTTTATTAACCGTAGATTTTATTTTTGAGAATTATTTTATAAAATTTTTTGATTTAAACATAGAATTTGAATTTTTAAGTTGAGTTGCACAGAAAAAAGGTTAGATTGACAGTTATGAAAATTTAATAAAGAAGCATGGATATAATTTAGATCATACAAATTTCTTGATTGATATTTGTTAAAAATGAGCTAATTTACTTGTATAAATAGATTATTATGTAAACAAACCCAAATTAGTAGATAAAAATTGATTTCAAAACTTAACTATAAAATGTCAAAAGTCACTACATTTTATTTACACTTTTCTAAAAAGTATATAAATATTTAAAAATTTATTACTATTTAATGTAAAGTATTTTTAATGTACTTTTATAATATGTGCTAACTTTTTAATTTTATAATATAGAAATATAAAAAATTTTACCTTTAATATTGAGTGTTTCATGATTTTCAGTGATTTTAATCACTTATTTCTTCTCAGGCGGTTAATCAAAAAATCCAATTTTTGTCTTAATATTTAAGTTTGGCCTTCTTTTTCATTCTATTAAATTTTGGTGATGGAGAACGAACTATTTTTCAGTTTAAATTTAGTTTAAAAAATCTGCTGAAAAAACGCATTTTTTGGTTAAAATGCAAGTATTTTTATAACACTGAAGTTGGCTATCTTAATAGTCTTGCAAAAATCTACTTGTATTTAACCAAAAAAATGCGTTTTTTCAGCAGATTTTTTAAACTAAATTTAAACTGAAAAATAGTTCGTTCTCCATCACCAAAATTTAATAGAATGAAAAAGAAGGCCAAACTTAAATATTAAGACAAAAATTGGATTTTTTGATTAACCGCCTGAGAAGAAATAAGTGATTAAAATCACTGAAAATCATGAAACACTCAATATTAAAGGTAAAATTTTTTATATTTCTATATTATAAAATTAAAAAGTTAGCACATATTATAAAAGTACATTAAAAATACTTTACATTAAATAGTAATAAATTTTTAAATATTTATATACTTTTTAGAAAAGTGTAAATAAAATGTAGTGACTTTTGACATTTTATAGTTAAGTTTTGAAATCAATTTTTATCTACTAATTTGGGTTTGTTTACATAATAATCTATTTATACAAGTAAATTAGCTCATTTTTAACAAATATCAATCAAGAAATTTGTATGATCTAAATTATATCCATGCTTCTTTATTAAATTTTCATAACTGTCAATCTAACCTTTTTTCTGTGCAACTCAACTTAAAAATTCAAATTCTATGTTTAAATCAAAAAATTTTATAAAATAATTCTCAAAAATAAAATCTACGGATATTAAACATCATTTTTACAAATTATGAGATTTTTTTAAAAATAGGCCGCAACGGCTTTAGGTGAAATATAATGGACTGACCCTACTCTTAATTTTTAAGAGAGGAAAATAGAAAAAAAATTGTTAAAGTATTGTAAAACTTAATTGTTAGTATGTATTTATATTTATAAAATAATTTAATAGGGGTGAAAGTTTGATAAGTGTGCGCATTTAAAAATTAGTGAGGTTATGGTGGTCGTTGACTGGAGAAATTTATCGAATATAATTATTATTACACAATTAGAGAATGAGGAAAAAAACAAATGAAAGTGTTGTGTTTATATTGCAGTTATAAGAGAGAAAGTAAAAGTCAATTAGAGTGTTTGATTACTCATTAAAAGTGTTTTGTTTTTCATAAAATTCAAGTTTTATTTTATTATAAACGACTTATTGGTAATATAATTTATAGAATATAATAAAATTAAATGCACATAAAATTTTATTATATATAGAACTTTTTTAAATACGTAAAATATTACAAAAAAACGCAGTCAAAATGTTTATTTTTATATTTATTTATATTTATATAGTTCAAGGGGTACCTTAACTACACATAAGGTACAATTATGTCAAAATTTACATAAAATAAGAATTAACTCCAAAATAGAGTTAATTTAATAATTCACTCCCTTTTGGGATTGATTTTTAAACTCGGAAAATTTCACTCTCAATTCCTGACCGTCAACTCTCTAAATTTTTTACATTGTTTCTGCGACCTTCTTTTACAGTAATAACAAATAATCTGGTTTTTTTTAATTTCAAATTTTATACAAATTTTTTTCAGCAACAAAATACAATTTAGTGGGAAGACAATATTTTTATCTGCGGAATTGTATTGCGTAGGTGATATCACATGTTTTTTTTTCTTTTTCATTTATAAGCAAAAAGAATTCTTGATGATTTGAATCGAAATATAGTTTTTAAGAAATATGACGAAGTGTCGTCATAAAATTCTTGATAAAAACTAATAATCATTTTTTTCTTCTTAAAATACATAACTTATATTACTATATAAGTGTGTAATATCTATGGATTTTTTTTTATTAATGACAAATAATGTGAAGTTTATGTCAATTATTATTATAGAAGCTCGAACAGAAATTCGATAATAATCTTTTAAATGATGGCAAAAAGAGCGTGCCATCATTTTCTATGAAAGACACTATTCATTTTAGGTCAACTAGTTTTAAGAAGAATTAAAGAAAAAAAAAGTTTATCAAAGTTATACAAGAACTATTTTATTAATAAACGCTTCAATTGCATTTATTGAAATTCTATATACATGTTTAATTTTATTCAACGGGAATAGTTAATGATCGTTTTTGTAAGTTAATTTTTTATTTTCTTTAATTTTTTTTATTAATTTTCGTTTTTTCTTTGGTTTATTGTTTTTATTTATTTTATACAATTACTGAAATTGTAAGAAAATTTGAAAAAAAGATAAATTAAGTAAATTATTAGCTAAAATTAATAAATATATAGTCAGGGTTGACACGTAACCTGGAAAGCTGAAAAACCTGGAAAAGTCAGGGAATTTTGATCGAAATCCTGGAAAATTTATTTTTGAAATCTAATTTTACTTAAATATTTCAAAATTAATTTAATTTTGAAAGAATTGCAATTACAATTTTTATAAGTAGATGAACTTGAAAACATTCATTAAAAATTTGCTAAAACTTCAAAAAAAGGTCAAATCAAGGTTTGGTTTTTTAAAAAACCTTAATAACTAAAATTCTTCTGAAATTATTAAAATTTTTTAATATTTATTAAATTGATTATTTGAAACTAACGGATTTATAGAATAATTTCAAAAATTTTAATAAAATTATCTTTTGTGACGATTCAATTATTTTCCAAATAGTTTTTAATAAAATTCTTCGTAAAAATTTAATTGATTTGAAAAATTTTTCCAAAATTCAATTATTTTCAATGTTTGCTTTTTGGAATAAAATTTCATGAAACAATTCAATTATTTGAACCGAAATTTTAGTTAAATTAATTTCATGAATTCATTTATTTTCAAACGTATAATATAAAATTCGTCGCAAAAATTCAATTATGTTTGAAAATTTAGAAAAATTCTTGTCAAACTTTAAATTGTTTTTATAAATAACAACATTTTTCTCCGAAATTCAAAGATTAATAATATTCTTGTCAAAATTTTAATTATTTTTAGTATACAAAATTTTAAACAAATTTCTCGAAAAATGAAATTATTGTTAATTTTTTTTCTTAATTTGCCTCTTGACAATAAATAATAATAATAAACATAATAATTAAATTCAGATAAAGTTTGTTATAAAAATTAAATGCCAAAAAACATTCAAATATTTAATAAATAATTTATTTTTACAGTTAAATAATTGATTTCTTGTTGAATTTTCTAATAAATATTGATTTAAAAATAAATTTTAGTAAAAATTTTCAATTATAATTGAATATATCATATTCAAAAATAGTTATTTACTTGAAAATTCTATTTATTTCACTCTAAAAATAAATATTTTATTCAATAATTGAAATTTTTTCTAAAAATTAAATTTTCATGAAGAATCAAGAATTTTTAAAATAATAATTGAATTCTTCTAAAATATTTTAATAAAATTTCTTCATGTAATTGTATTTTTCGAGAAGTGTCATAAAAAATTTTTTATATTAAAAACTATTGGAATTCTGATAAGAATTTTATTAAAATTTTTGAAAATAATTGAATTATGGAGGAAATTTTGATTATTTAAATTTTGACCGGTAATTTTTTGACAATTTTGAAACATAATTGGATTTTTCAGAAGCATTATGTTACTTTTGAGAATAATCGAAAGGTTTCCAATAATTTTCTTATTAATATAATAAACGTAGTTTTCAAAACCTGGAATAATTCCGTTTTTTAACCTGAAATTCTTTAATTTATTTAAGGTTAAGAAAAAGAAATAGCTCCAATGTAATTTAAAATTATTTTCAAATTTTTAAAATTGACTTCTGATGCTGTGAATCAGCGGCTGCGAGTAAGTTTTTTTTATCCCCTTTTTAATAGAAAAATAAGCGTGATGACTTGACAAAAAGAAAACTATTCTTCAAGGTAAAAAGGTAGAAGAATTTTTTTTCCACAACCAAGTTCGGAAGTAATATTTGTCGAGGAAAAAAAATATTCACATCATGTTTTATATATTGGAATAAGGATATATACTTATTAATCGAAAGTCATCAGCAGCATACGGATGATGATTCGAAATATATAACTATACATTTTTTTTCTATTTATCTTTTTTTTTATAGTCATCGGCATCCGTTCTTTAACTGTGCGTATAACGATAATAATAAATCGTCACTCATGAGGCGCCAGGGCGTCATCATCATCATATCGTTATTCGCAAAGAATAAGTTGTATAAAATATTGTATATATATATAAAAGTTCATACCGGATCAAAAAGTCCAATGACATTGCTGACAACGTGCACACGATACACAAACATCATGTTACGACTTAATCATCCATGACACTGTCATATATATACATATAAATTCTCCATGGATCTGAACACTCACACTTTGACATCTCAGGAAACTCGATTCTATGTGACGTTTTTTATATGTATAAGTTCATTGACGCCAAGATCTGAAAATAAAAAATTACACCCGATAAAGAAATTGATAGTTGAAGCGAAAAATTGCTTCATGAATGTAAAATTTTTCTGCTTAGAAGAATGTTTTTACTTCCTTATTTTTGTTTATGTTTTCAAAAAAATAGCTTTCAAACATTGCGATATAATTTTATATACTCCTATTATTCTAGTTTAGTGAAAAAATTATTTGCAATTGAAAAATAACAAATATTCGATCCATTGTGTTTAGTTGTTTCTTTAACTAAAAATTTCAATGTAATGCCTTTAAAATGTCCAAAATTCATTAGTTTCATGCAAATTTTACGAAACATCAACATTTTCCCCTCCATATTATGGATCTGACATTTTGAATTTTTCAAATCCGACGTAAAAATTCGGATTTAGCGACTTTGGAAACCTCGACGTGACAAATTTAGTCAAATTGAAAAAAAATCCGTCATATTGGATCCGCCATTTTGAATTTTTTAAAATCTGACATCAAATTCGAATTTAGCGACTTTATAAACTTCTATAAGTGACAAGTTTTTCAGCAAATCTGGTAAACGTAAAAATTTTTCTCCGACATATTGGTTCCGGACATTTTGAATTTTTCAATCTGCTATCAAGTTTGGATTTTTAATTTTTGTCCGACATTTTTATTTTTCACAATTTTACAATACAATTGCAATATTCTGCCACTGAAAGAAAATGTTTATTAAATTTTGTAAAAGTATTTTACAATTTGGGGAAAAAGTGCAACAAACCGAAATTTTGATATAAAAAATACTTTCAAACAAAAATTATGAGGAATTTAGTATAATTATATCAAATATATATCAAGAATTGAAATTCAATTTTCATATAACTTTACCCAATTCCACATAATTTTTGTTCAATGTTTATTATTTTTTATATCAAAATTTCGGTTTGTTGCACTTTTTCCCCAAATTGTAAAATACTTTTACAAAATTTAATAAACATTTGCTTTCAGTGTGACTGTCAAAAATATATTAAATGAACAAAATTCAAAAGTCAATATTCAGACGAATAAAAATCAACATTTTTAACTCTTTTTGCGAAAGTAAATTAAAATAAATTATTTACATGTCGATAATGATTATTTATTTAAATTTAATTTATTTATTTTGACCGTAAAATTCTTAAATTTTATTCAATTTTCATATATAAATTCGAATAATTGAATATAAATCGAATATAAATCAATAATTTTAATTATTCAATTTTATAAACAATTCACGTAAACAATTTGGCGATTTTTCCAAATTTTGTGCAAAAATTGAAAATTTTCCCTTTTCAGAAATTGTTTAACAAAAATGAACAATTTTTTTCACAATATAAAAAGTAGTTTCTTTCTGTAATCTGTTAATATTAAATATGGTTATTTATTTAATAATTATAGTATATAATAATATAATACCATAAATAAACAATATCATCATTTATAATAAACAATTTACCTAGTTAGAGTTAAAAACAGTAAAAATTAATTATTAATTACTTAAGAATTATTATTTTTTATTTATTTATTTACTATAAAACAAATTTATCCAAAAAACTGTTAGATGTAATATTAAATTTACCAAAATCAGATTGTAGAAAATTTGCAATCAGTTATTTATTTAAAAAATTACTAAATTTGTTCATAAAATTATTAAAAACAAATGGTTTTATAATTTTGAAGAATATACATTTTTTACAGGATTAAAAAATTTTGCAAAAATTAAAAAAATTATAATTGTTTCAAGAATTAGTATTCTAAAGTAAATAAATATTTATAATTTTGATAAAATACAGTTTTTAAGAATTAAATAAATAACAATTAAAATAACAATAAACAAAGAAAAAACAAATAACAATTAACTGTTTAAAAAATTGTTAACATTCTAAAAAGAGAATTAATGTTAACTTTTGATTATAATTATTGTCATTATTTAATATTGCAACAACATTTGTTCAGTTATTCGTTAAACATTGCAAAAGCAACAAAAATAAAAAAAATTGTTAACATTCTAAAAAGAGAATTAATGTTAACTTTTGATTATAATTATTGTCATTATTTAATATTCCAACAATTTGTTCAGTTATTCGTTAAACATTGCAAAAGCAACAAAAAGAAATTGTTTAAATAATTTCAACAAGTAATATTAAGGACAATTTTATGTAATTGTAAAATTGTAATGAAAAGAGAAGTAAAAATAGTAACAATAATAAAAATAAAAGTATTATTTAAAATACTTAATATAATAATAAACTAAATGAATAGAACAAGTAAATAAGATATCTAAAGAAAAAAATGTATTAAAATGAAAATAAAAAAATAGTAAAATTATTTTTCCTTTCATGAAATGAAATATTGTTGCGAATTCAGTTGTTTTATGATGAGTTTCTTGCTGGTAACTGATTTCTCTTTTCTCATAAGGCGTCAAGAAATAAAACCACTGCGCATGTCATGAATCTCGTGAGAGACACTTTTAAATAATTGAACATCAGTCATTACACTTTTCTTTCGCTATTATGTAATCAATATGCGTATTTCTCAAAATTCTTGGTATATTGCCTGCATAATAATAATGGGAGCGTGAATTTACATCAATACCATAGAAAGTACCATGAATCCATAAATGAATTATAAATGAGATTTTACATTGAAAAACCTTGAGTCACACAATTATTGTGTAAAGAAGAAAAAAATTCAAATAAATCCTATAATAGTACATTTTCATCAGTTTAACAGTTAACAACTCTCTTTCTGTTTTCCTTATTTTGTTTGAAAAAGAAAAAAAATTTCTCCTACAATAAAAAAATAATATGGAAGTTAATTTTAAAACAACAAAAATTGTTATGTCAATAATGGGCTGTTGGCCTTTTCAAAATCGTGTACAAAAAATTGTTATGAAATTTTTCAGTATCTTCACATTTGTACTCTTGCATATTGCTCAAGTATTTAATTATTTTTTGCATTTGTTTTAAGCATTTTTTTTTAGTCTATTGATTTTTTTTCATTTTCCAATTAATTCAATTTTTTAATTTTTCGAAAATTTTGTTTTATTACGTTATTTATATATAAAATTATGTTCTATAATTAATTTTCCGAAGTTTCTTTACTATTGAATAATTTTTAAAAATTAAGGTTCTATACATTTAAAAAATTGTGTAATAATTTACGTTAAAAGTTTATTTTGCAATGAATTTAGATTTGCGCTCTTTACACAGGACGAAGTGATTTTGAATTAACAGTCAAACGAATACCATTAATTATTATGGGCTTCGTATATTATGTACATTTACTGTTTTTCTTCATTCAAGAACAAAAGGTATATTCTTATTTATTACTTTTTTCAAAAACTTTGAGACATTTTTTTTTATTAAAACACTTTTGAAAAAGCGCTCATTTAAAATTTTGTTTTGATTATTAAATAATTTACTATTTGAAAAATAAAGAAAATATTATTTTCACTTTCTATTTAAGATAAATCATCTACTGAAGGATATTTCGAAAGATTTCAAAACAATGAAAACTATTTCAGCGGAATTGGAAATTTTAAATAAATCTACTGACGAAGGAAGATTTGTCGTTGCAACATATGCACGTACATATTTGTATTTAAAGATGAAATTAGTCTGAAAATTCAAAAGTTTACTGTTTTCCTTTTTTAAATAATAATAATAACTTTGTGTATCTAAATAATCAGAGGCGTTTGCATAATGTTAACAATTTTCTTTCTACTCTCCATTTCCATAGCAAAATTAATCTTGTAGTCAATCATGTGACCGCACATCGAAGTGGGGGCAATGAGTCTGAGAGAGAGAAACCGTAACTTCTCTCTCGCACTCATTGCCCCCACTCCGTCCGCGCTTGCGCTCAACTCCTTCACTAATTTCCAGTCCCCATTTATTTAACTTATTCATCTGCTTATTTTTATTTTTCGACATTATTTTTTTTTCTTTATTTACATAAAATTGATTTCTTAATTCTTTTTTCAAAAGAAAATTCATTTGAGAAAAAAATAAAAATTTTACGTTTTTTTTTTTGGATTCAGTTTATATTATGAGCACTGCAAGCGTATACAGTATAGCAGTACTTGCTCCAGCAGTTTGTAATTTATTTCTATCCGAAAATAATACAATGGAAACGTATTATTTTTATGATGTAAATTATGTAATAGTTGATATGAAAAATTATTATTTTCTTACAAATATACATGGATTTATTGGTGGGAGTTATTCTGTGGTTGGTGTTATTACTGGTGATATTATATTATACACATTAATACAACACAGTTGTGGATTATTCCAAGTTTTAACGTAATGTTTATTTACAAATTGGTTTTTCTCTTTTATTTTTAAATATACATATATTTATGAAAATAATATTTCCTATGAGGGGAATAATATTTTCATACTATACATTTATTGTTTTTTTCTTTTAGAAATTTTTTTTCGTCGATATTGTTGTTGAACTGTTTTTTTCAGATATCGATTGCATAATATTTTGAGTCTCGTGAATAATGGGAGTGAAAAAAATTTTTATTTAAAGAGACAAGATAAGATGGTTGAAAAAGTTGTGGATTGTCTTAACTTATATGGACATGCACTTAAGTTAGTATAATTTTTTTTTTGAATTATTTAGATAAATGTCGGCAGTAAATTATTTTGTTATCATTTCTGAATGTTTAAATGGAAATAAGATTTTAATTTTTCATAATAATGTTTTGAAAAGTTACTCACAAAAAATCAATGACTGCTTTTCAACTTTTCTGTTTTTTTCTACTGGAATAATAGTGGCACTGATGAGCTTTCAAGGTTTAATGGTAAGATTTTTTTGATTTGAAATATAATTTGTTTTATTTTAATTATAGTCTAAAATTAGTAGCGGGTAATATGATTTCTTTATACGCCCCTTTATAGTTCGATATTGAAAAAAAAATCCAAAAAATTAACATATAGTAAATAAAATAAGTAAAAATAATAGTTGTCGACGTCCTTTCGGATACAGTGCTGCGGCATTAGTGCGCTTCTCAGTTCGTTCCGTTCTCATTTATACTCGGCGAGGAGCAGTAGGAGAGGGAGAACGTATACGATTGGCTCGTTGCGGTTGCTCGACGCTCTCCTTCTTTCTACGCTATTTCTATCCTTTTCTTTCTCACTTCTAAGGCATCGACGCTATTAGAAGTTCTCCTCCCGTTGATATCTTGATATTTATGACAGTTACTTTACTGTTAACTTGTAATTTAGCTATTTAAAAATTCGATGCAAAAGAAAACATTAATATTTTATTATTGTAAAAATATTTAACATTTTAAAAAATTTTTAAATCACAGTCTCATTCTTATAATGAAGAAAAATTTATTTTTTTAAATAATTTCAGTTGATAAAAAACATCGATAACATTGAGTTTGTTATGAAATTCTCTTCCATCGCTTTAAGTCAAGCAACCCATCTTCTGTTAAATTGTATTCCAGGACAGAAGTTGATGGATCATAGTGCAAATGTTTTTTATACCATGTAATTATTTTCAACGTAATAATAACAATAGTTACTATTACTATAAGTATTGTAATTAATATTAATTAATTATTATTTAATTAATTAATATAATAATTGGAACACAATTAATTATTACTAACAATAATTAATAATTATTATTTATGTATTTAAAATATTTTTAATATTTTAATTTTTAATAATTGATACATTTTTTAATTTTTAGATATGAAATTAATTGGTACGAAATGCCAATTACTGTACAGAAAATGTTATTACTAATGATGAGGAGAAGTTTAAAAGAATCGAAAATAATGGTTGGAACACTTGTTGTTTTTTCTATTGAAACATATAGTTCGGTAAAAAATTTTAATTTTTAATTTATATTTTAAAAATATAACGAATAATATAAATTTAAGTAGAAAATAATTCTGTCTAATTCGATACATTTAAAAACATACTTTTATCAACAAAAAAAATGTGATTAAAATTCTATTTTAATTTAATAGAATTTTTTGTTTTTGTTTTCAAAAATTAATTTTTATTAAATATTCTTACAGCTTATGAAAATGACTTTTTCCTATTTAAGTGTCTTAAATTCCATGAAGTAGATACGTATATATATAAAATATTATTAACATATCGTACGATTGTACAAAATTTATTTTGTTTATAAATTTAGAAAAATATCTATACAAATTTGTTACAAAAGAAAATGTCAATATATTAATGTTTACTTGGAAGGAATTGTATGCAATAAAAAAAATATATATTATTTACAAATATAGTAAATTATTTTCTCTCGAAATGTCAAATAATTCTCATTTTAATGATTGTGGAAAATTATTTATAAACAGAAATATGACACGCTCCCGTGAAAGCAATAATGTAACGTTTATTTTTTATTTTTAGGTTATGTTTATAATTTTTTGGAGCGGAAATACAAAAAGAAAATTTACCATTCGAAATTTTTTATGTTGAATTCTTTACTATAGATCCAAAATATTTGACAAAATTATTATTAACTTGTTTTCAATTTAAAGAAATAAAAATGTTCTTTCAATCAAGAAAAATCTAGCACAAACATAACCTATAATTTCTTTACTGCTTAGGTAGCTTTCTCGGGAGCTTGTCACAAATTCATAATCGAAAAGTGAATGAAACATTTTTTTTTATCGTAAATAAACAAAAATTTCGTCAAAGATAGTTAAACTGAAAAGGTGTGTAAACAAAAAAAATTGTAATTAAATTTTTTGATTGCAATTATATTGTTGTTTTTTGCAACGAACTATTAACAACTTATTTTGAAAGAGAAAAAAAAGAATTATTGAGAGTAACACTTCCGTATGATAATTGAACTTTTTTCCGACGAAATTCAACTTTTTTTTTATCTCTAGGAAGTCGGACAATGGAACAATAAAAAAAAAGTGTTATTTTGTTGATTGGTGCAGTGCAAAATGTTCCGGAAATGCGATCCGGTTGTGCCTCCTCATTACTGACTTTATTTCCCGTTGAGCGACTAATTACTCTCAATCCTTTCCGTCTCAATATTTCTCACTCACACTCACACTCTCTTTATTTCTCTCCTTTTTTTTCGACTCTATTTTTTCCCTTTACCTCGTTACTCCCAGGATTTTCTAAAAACGTCGAGCCATTCTCAAGCATTTACCATCATTTATGCTTCGTCTAACATTTCACTATTTTTTTTTTTTTTAATTTTTTCCCCTTATGATTTTTAGTCAATGGATTATGAAAATTTAGTGGTTTTGTTTTTAAATAAGTTACAATACAAGGTGACTACTAACGGGGAAAACCGGGATTTTTATACAAAACCAGGAATTTTTGCACCAAAATTAAAAAAAGTTTTATTATTTTAATTTGTTTTTCAAAAAATTACTTTTTATAGATATTTATACTCTTCTCTAACTTTGAATTAGTTAAAAAAAATTAATTTGATACTAAAAGTCAGGCACTAATTCAAATAGATTATGTAAATTAATTTTAAAAAATTCTGGAGTTAATAGAAATATTGTGAAATTCGACTAAAAATATGTAATTGAATTTGTTAAAGAATTTCTTTAGAAACTTTTTAAGAAATAAAATTTTCAAAGTATTTTTATTTAATAATGAATAATTGGATTTTATAGTCACATTTTAATGAATTCATGTTTCTTAGTGCGAAGATTAATAATTACAATTTTTATTAGTTAATTAAAAAAAACCATATGCACTTCAAATTTTTTATTAAAATTGAATTCTCACAAATTTTTTTTTAAATTCTGAAAAATAAAATTGTTGAAATTTTTCAATTCCATTGTTTCAATATAATTTAATTTTTCTAAACAAATAATTGAACATTTTTTAAATAATTGAAATTTCTTTACATTTTTTTTTTGAAAAATAATTTAATTCTTTGAAAGATTTCTAATTTAAGTTTTTCGAAAATAATCAAGGGAACTTAGTGACCCTAATTATAATTCTATTTTTAAAATTTAAAGTCCCTCTTAAAGTTTTAAATCAATTTTTTGCTTCTAAAAACTATATTATTCTATTATTATTCAATAGTTATTATAATTATTGAACTTCTCTTAAATTTTTATAATTTCAAATTTCTGAATGTTCAAATAAATTATATTTATCATTTCTTAAGGGAATTTAGACTATTATGACGTCACAATTTTAAATCTAATGTTTAGAACACATTGTGACGTCATAATGGTTCAAATTCCCTTAAGCAAATTTAATGTTTATTACTTATTAAGTAAATAATTAATTATCACTGCTTTTTTTTAAATTGTAATAAAATTCTACACAGGAATTAAACTATTTTCATAAATAATATCATTCTTTGGAAGGATTTCAATTATTTTTGTAAATAGTACAATTCATTACAGAAATTCAATTATTGTCAATAGAATTTTAATAAACTTGAAAAAGGAAATTTCCAATTATAATTATAAAAAAACAAGATTATTTTTAAAAAATTGAAAAAATTATTTTCCAAATTATCAATTAAAATTATTATTTATTTATATTCGAAATCAAATTTAAATTTAAATTTTATGAGAAAAGAAAACCGGGAAAACCCGGGTTTTTTTAAAAATGAAAATAGTAGACACGTGCTTTTGATGATTTATTTAGTTATTTAGTATTTTGTTTATTTAACAAAATTAGTTACTTTGTTTGTTAATTTCTTTATTTGTTTCTTTATTTATTTCTTTATTTGTTTATTTATTTCTTTATTTGTTTATTTATTTACTACTCTTTTTACTCATTTATTCAATGGTTTTTTTTATTACGTTTTAGTTTCTTTTATTAACTTCTTTATTTATTTTCTGCTCCTTAGTTCCTTTGTTGAAATATTTCATTATTTTGTTCCCTTATTTTCGTGAATTATTAATTAATTTTGTTCCCTGTTTATTTTGTGAGTAAAATATAACAATTTTGAAGAAGAAAAAACTATTCGCAATCATGAAGAATCGAACCCTAGACCTCACGTGTAAAAATTCCGTAGGCAAGTCACTCGGCTATCTCACAAACATTTTGCGACTAGACTCATTTTCTTTATTCAGAAGGAAAATTGACTTTCAATAAAATATACTGATTTGTTAAATATCGAATATTGTAGATTATTCTTTTGATTATATTTAACAATAAAAAATAATAAAATAGAGTCTGCTTATAATATTTACAATTGAATTTAAATTTTTTTTCTTTTATTATACAGAAAAAAAAATTCTCTTCCTTATTCGCACCCTTTTTCTCATTATTATTATTATTATTATTATTATTATATAAATTGTTTGAACCCAGTTTCGGTTTGGTGACTTGATTCGGTGTCGCTTTACGGAAATTAAGTGGATAGCCTCAACTTGAAAACGAGGGTACAAATTGAATGTAAACTCAACGCGGGTGAAATGTTCTATATAAACGTCACTTCAACATCTCGTTTGTCGTAATAATCAACCAAGCGGATATGTAAAATTACTATACGCGAAAAAAATATTATTATCCGCCTTCACACATTTCACACGTTGATTCTGTGAATTTTTTTTTTTTTATTTCATTTTGTTTAAATATTCTTATTTTATTAATAGAATAGGAATAATGTACATACAAATATTTTATTTTTAAAAATTAAATAAAATAAAATAATAAAAATAATAATAATAATAATAATAATAATAATAATAATAATAAATAATAATAATAATATTCATAATCATAATCATAATCATAATAATCATAGTAATAAATAAAATTAAAGAAAATAAAAATTAACAAACATATTTTTATCCTTCGGCTTCTGAAAATACTCCTTATATTCTTGTTTTTTTTTTAAATTTGTTTTTTTTAATTACTTCATTTCTTATTTAATTTCACTTATTTTTCACAGCTTCTTATTTATAAATTTATAATCTCGTTTCTGTCTCTCAACGTAAATGTGTGAGAGAGAGAATTTTTTCTATTTAAAAAAGAGAAAATATTTCTTTTCGTATTTATTTATTTTTTTCTTTTCGAACGTGAAATTGAGATGGTGTGTGTTTTGAACAATCAAGGATTTTTTTCTATAATAACCGACATAAGACGGTCCAATAATATTCTCTTGAGTTGGTTAGTAATCCCCACCTTGGTCAACCCCTTTTTCCAAGTTTCTATAAATATATATTGCGACCCACTTTTCATAAGGGGGAAAACAGCAGACGTCGTAATCCAAATTTACATTATGACGCTTCCAGCTTTTCATAATTTTTTCTCGACTTAAAAAAAAAAGAATTTTAAATATTCTCTTAAATCTCTACTACATATTTCAATTTTCTGTTTTTTTTTAAATTCTTTTTCCCAATTTTTATTAAAGGTGTAAATTTTTCTAAATTCTTTTCTTCTAATTTTTATCATTCACTCATTTAACTCTTTAATGGTATTTTAATAATAAAAAAAAGTGTGGGTATAAATAAATAATAAAATAATGTCAAAATACTAATATTTAGTTGAAAATATAAAAATAATAATAATGAAAAATGAAATTTTCATATTATTTATTAAAAAGCGAAAATAATATTATAACAAAAACATGAAACAGTCGAGAGTCAAAATGCAAAGCGTTCTCACATAGTTATTGAAAAAAAAAACTTGAAAAATTTTTGATAAAGCAATTTATTGCGCCTTTGTTATCAATCAAAGTGTTATCTAATCTTTAAAAATGAAATTTTAACCTATATTTTTTACAAAATTTATTGGTTGTAAAACTGACCTTTTCTTTTTTCTAAATAAGTTCGTTTAAAAATAAATTAAATTTTAATAACAAAGTTATATATTTACATAATTATTATTTTTTAATGTAATTGAAATTTTTTGATAACGAAATTTTGAAAAATAATGAATTTTTTTGAACAGTTTTCTTCAAGAAAAATTGTATTTACAAATAATGATAAAAATGTTCAGAATTAATAAAGAAATTATTTATAATTAACAAGTAGTTAAGAAATTTAATTTAATAGTTAAGAAATTTAATGATTTATTATTAAGAAAAAATATTAAATGTAAATAATCAAAGTTATGATTTATTAATAAATAATAGGAAAAAATAATGTATTTGAATAATTATGAATTTAAATTTTAATTGAATTTTATTAAAATTTTATTTGAAGAATTAATATTTAATTCAATAAAATTTACGTTTAATTTAATTATATAATATTTATTTATTTAGAATTTAATTTAATTTAAATAAAAATTGAATATTAATTTAAATGTTTATTTTTAATTAAAACATATTTTTTTGCTTATCTATACTTATTTTTTTGAATAAAAAAAGTTTTCGTCACTGTAGTTGATAAATTTTAAAAAGATATTAAATAATAAAAAATTTTTAAACTTAAATATAAATTTTTCAAAATATCTAAATTATGAAAATAGAAAATCTAAGTAAATAATGATTAATGTAGTAATGAAAAATTTTTTTGCATGTTTCAGGTAAGAATTATTTGCTTTCACACTAAATTTCCCCTTGAAAGATGACCAAAAACGGTGAGTTAACAATTTTTTTTTTCCTTGACAAATTTGACTTTAGGGAAAAATGATTTTTTTTCTTTTTTATCAAAAGAGAGACATAAATTTAAAACTCATCGAACGAAGGAAATTGTATATAATTTAGTTATCAGTTTTTTAATTTTCTTTTTTCTTCAAACATTTACCTCGCACATAATTTATATGACGTTGAAAAACCCACACACAAAATGTAAATGAATTTATAAAATAACCTTAATTTCTTAATTAATTTTCATTTCACAATATTGGAAATTCAAATTGACTGTGCGTGATGAATTAATTTCTCTATATTTATTTATATAGACACATTCAAAACTCTCGAATTAATGACTGAATAAAATACAGGTCGTTTTATTTTGAATATACATATGAAGCATAAAGAAAAGACAATTTCCGCTTTTTCAGATAAATGACAGTGAATGAAAGCGACGTATTGGAAAATATTTTATATCTATATATATATCAAACATTAATTTATTCATTTCTTCCCGCGCTTTTTTTTCGTTTTTTATCTGACAAAAAAGCTTCCTGACTTATTTTTAGTTTTAAGTGTATATAAGGAATTTATCCATTGTGAAAAAAATATTTAATGAAAAAAGAATTTTAAAAATGAACAGAAGAAAAAGAGAAATAATAATTGTAGAAGTAGTAAAAATAGTAAAACTATTAAAAAATGGTAAAAATCTTAAATATATATTAGAAATCTTAAACGTATTAAAAATATTAAAAATGAAAGAAATATTAAAAGTATTAAAAATCTTTAAAATATTACAAACATTACAAATAGTAAAAATAGTAAAAATTATAAGAATAATAAAAGTAGTAAAAATATTAAAAGTAGTAAAGAACTTAAAAATATTACAAATATTACAAGTAGTAAAAATTCTTAAAAATATTACAAATAGTAAAATTAGTAGAAATATTAAAAATAGTTAAAATATTAAAAATATTAAAAATAGTAGAAATAGTAGAAATCTTAAAAATGTTAAAAATATTACAAATCGTAAAAATTTTAAGAGTAGTAAAGATCTTAAAAATATTACAAATATTACAAGTGGTAAAATTTTTTAAAAATACTAAAAGTAGTAAAGATGTTAAAAATATTACAAATATTAAAAATAGTTAAAATGGCTAAAATATTAAAAATATTTAAAAATTTAAGTTTAGTAAAAATCTTAAAAACATTAAAAATATTAAAAATAGTTAAAAAATGTAGAAATCTTAAAAATCTTAAAAATATTAAAAATATTTCAAGTAGTAAAATTTTTTAAAAATATTAAAAGTAGTAAAGATGTTAAAAATATTACAAATATTAAAAATAGTTAAAATGGTTAAAATATTTAAAATATTAAAAAATTTAAGATTAGTAAAAATCTTAAAAACATTAAAAATATTAAAAATTGACAAAAGTAGTAGAAATCTTAAGAATTTTAAAAATATTACAAATCGTAAAAAGTTTAAGAGTAGTAAAAATAGAAAAATATTAAAAGTAGTAAAGATCTTAAAAATATTACAAATATTACAAGTAGTAAATTTTTTTAAAAATATTAAAAGTAGTAAAGATGTTAAAAATATTACAAATATTAAAAATAGTTAAAATGGCTAAAATATTAAAAATATTTAAAAATTTAAGATTAGTAAAAATATTAAAAACATTAAAAATGGTTAAAAAATGTAGAAATCTTAAAAATGTTAAAAATATTACAAATCGTAAAAATTTTAAGAGTAGTAAAAATAGAAAAATATTGAAAGTAGTATAGATCTTAAAAATATTACAAATATTACAAGTAGTAAAATTTTTTAAAAATATTAATAGTAGTAAAGATGTTAAAAATATTACAAATATTAAAAATAGTTAAAATGGCTAAAATATTAAAAATATTTAAAAATTTAAAATTAGTAAAAATCTTAAAAACATTAAAAATGGTTGAAAAATGTAGAAATCTTAAAAATCTTAAAAATATTACAAATCGTAAAAATTTTAAGAGTAGTAAAAATAGAAAAATATTGAAAGTAGTAAAGATCTTAAAAATATTACAAGTAGTAAAAATTCTTAAAAATATTAAAAGTAGTAAAGATGTTAAAAATATTACAAATATTAAAAATAGTTAAAATGGCTAAAATATTTAAAATATTTAAAGATTTAAGATTAGTAGAAATCTTAAAAACATTAAAAATATTAAAAATGACAAAAGTAGTAGAAATCTTAAAAATCTTAAAAATATTACAAATCGTAAAAATTTTAAATAAAGTAAAAACCTTAAAAATATTAAATCATATTTATTATCTGTGTAAGAATTTAAAAATTAAATTTTGCCTGTCATTGAAAAAAATTCGTATTTATAATTCGATGGCTCTGTTATGGAGGGTGAACTTTAATTTCTAAAATTATTGTTACGGTTTTTTTTTAATTTAGGACAATCACGTAGGACAGTGTGTGCACGTGTATACTATAAATTTTCAATGTCATCACTTTATCTGTCACACATTGTCATACGTGTGTGTTTCTCTCTCGCATGTCACTTGAGATCTATCAATGAAATTATTACATTGCGTCGTGCGTTTAAATACCTTGTTGTCACACATTAATATAATCATTTGAGATAATAAACAGCATATCTTTCATATTTTAACAGTTAACACGCCAGGCCCTACGATTATAATATTCCTCCATCCATTTCATCATAATTATATCGTTTTATCAGTTAATAATTAATTAGAAAAATTATTAATTTAACAAAATTTTCAGAAAGATAAACATAGTAATAAAAATATTTTGTAATCATTAGGTGTTATTATTATTTTTTTATTATTTTTAATTATTATAATTATAATTATAATAACTAATTAATTTAATTTATAATTATAATTATAATATAATAGCAACAATAGTATAACTATATTGTTATTACAGTATTATTATATTTATTATTATTATAATAATAAATATAAGTTAGTTTTAAAACATTTTTTTTTACTATTTTTCTTTCTTATTTTTTAACTTTTTAAATAATTTTTTTTAAAATACTTTCAATATTAAAATTAATACATTGAAAGTAACTGAATACGTGAAAACAATGAGTAATCAAAAAATTCCAGAATAATTTAATTTCTTAGAGGAATTTTATTATTTATGAAAATAATTGAATTTTTACTAAAAATGGAAAATAATTGAATTTTTACAAAAAATTGAAAATAATTTGAATTGTTTCGAAGGATTTATTAAAATTTTAGAAAATAATCGAATTATTTTGTAAAATTTTTTCAGGAATTAGGAAAACAATTGACTTTTTTCGTAAAATTTTATTGAAAATAATTAAAGTTATGCAATGAAGTTACTGTATTTAAAAAAAATAATTGAATTGAGATAGTTATATTAACATGTTTAAAAATAATTAAATGAAATTTTATTAAATCGGAGGATTTTAAATTTTTTGTTCAAATAATCGAATTGTTTATGAAAATTTCTTATAAATTATATAAAAGTTACTCTCTTGAACTATTGTAAAAAATTTTATTAAAAATAATTGAATTTCTACAAAGAATTTTACTATTTCTAAGAATGATAAATTGAATTCTTTCATGAAATACTTTTAAAATTGTATATTAAAAATAATGGAATTGTTTTGAAGGATTTTTAAAAGTTTTAGAAAATCATTGAATTCTTTCGAAAAATTTTATAACGAATTAAGAAAATAATTGAATTCTTGCGAAGACTTTTTTTATATTTTTGAAAATATAAACAATAAATAAAGTGAATTTTTACATTTTGATTATGAAATTATTCAAAAATTTATATTTGAAGTTAAAAATTTTATAATTTGCATAATAATAATAATAATATTAACTAAAATATCTCGTGTTCTCCTTATTAATTTTTTATTTTATTTATAAAAATTTATAAAATTGACGAGTTGCATAGTAATTTGTAACAATTTTTCAAAAAAAAAATTATTTTTATTAAACATTGCTAAAAGAAGACTTTCAAAAGTATTCGAATTTGTTGAGTTTAAAAAAAAGTGAATTTAATATTTATTAGTTATTTTAAGAAGGAAAAATTATTTATATTAAAAATTGATTAAAAATAGTTATTTTAAGAAGAAAAAATTATTTATATTAAAAATTGATTAAAAATAGTTTTGAATTTTCAAAAATGTAATAAAAGAAAGTGAATTGAATATTTATTATTTAAAAAAGAAAAAATATTAACATTAATTGAATATAAATTTTTTTTCTAACATTTTGCATTAGAATTTATAAACAACTTATGGTAAAATCATGACGACATATATATTTAACGCGTTGTCGACTTCCTCCGAGAGTGTTTGGATGAATATTTATGTTGCATTTAATTAGAAAGTCAAGGTCACTTCATTTTTTTTCCTTCATTCCGCAGAGAGGAAAATAAGCTTAAAATTATTTTTCTAGTTTAACACCCCATAATTTTTCCGCTTTTATACTATTAACATATGTTCTATAAATCTACTAATTAAAAAAATATAACACACTATAATGACGTGATGTCGAGAATTTTACGTAAATTATGAATAAATCATATTTTATTATCAATTTAATTTATTTTTCAAAATAAATTTTCCTCATTTCTTTTGTACAAATGAAACGTAGTCTAAAAGGTTTTAGAAAAGGGGAAAACTGAAACTTTTTTTTTTATAAAAAATTTTCAAGAACTAAATTTAATTAATTTGTGAACGATGAAAATTAGATTGAAAAAAAACTTGTAATGTTAAACTTAAATTTAATCGGTTTTGTTTACTTTTATCTTAATTAATAATTATTTTTACCAATTTTTTACCATTTTACAATTTTTACTTTTCGGCGTCTTTTAAATTGAAAAAAAATTTTTTTAACGCAAACTATCAGGAAGGGAAGTCCCCGTTTCTTTAATTTGTCGTTTTTTCCCTATCTACCCAACCCTGTCGTAAGTTAAAAAAAATAATTGAAAAGACTCGTTCAGATTTTGAGGAAAGTGGGGGTAAAGAATCCAAGAAACATGTTTTTGGGTATTTAAATTTTTTTCTTTAATTCTAAAGTGCGCGAATTTTGAGAGTTATTCAGATATAATTTCAAGAGAATTGTTATTTGAAATTTGTGCCTATAATTTTATGTTAAATCAGAACTATATTAAATAAGTTTTATGTCAAATGAATTTTTTCTCAAATAAGAGTTTTGTTAAATAAGTTTTATGACAAATAAATTTTATGCTAAATGAGAATTTTGTTAAAAAAATTTTTATGTCAAATAAATTTTATCCCAAATGAAAATTATGTTAAATAAGTTTTATGTCAAAAAAAGTTTTATGTTAAATGAAATTTATACTAAATGAGAATGATGTTAAATGAATTTTATATCAAATGAGAATTATGTTAAATAAGCTATATGTCAAATTAATTTTTTGTCACATGATAATTATGTTAAATAAGATTTATGTTAAATGAATTGTATGTCATGAATTTTGTACCAAATGAGAATTATGTTAAATAAGTTTTACGACAAATGAATTTTATTCCAAATCAAATTTACACAAACTAAATTTTTGCACAAAAAATTTATTTGCCTATATATATATATATATATATAACTTTGAACTAATATGTGAACTTCTTTTTTCACATCTGTTAGTGAAACAGTGATTGAATACTTAGAATGTGCAATTCTTTTTCCTCTCTATATCTTGATGTCTTATAAAATTGATTTCTCATTATATTTAAAATGCCACAAAGGGTGTGTTTTGACCTGACCTATTTTAAACTATCTTTTCATGATATTTAGAAAAAAAGAATGTTATCACTAGAATAATAACAATATAGAAAATGTTACGTTACATATTGATAATTTGGAAGAAAATGATTTTTATTTTACCCTAGTAGAAAAAGTTTATTAATTTTTTTTTTTCAAAGAGACATAAAAATCTACAAGCAATGAAAGTAAAGAAAAATTTCTTTTTCTTTAGAATTGATTTTTGCGGGTTTAATGCACCTATTGTTATGAATATAAAAGGTTACAGGGGTTGTATTGATTTCGTAAGGCATTTTTCTAGGACGTGAAGAAATGCGGGTGTGCCCAAAAGAAATTAAATCTCATTGCTCTAGTTTCTGCTCTGCTTTTTTTTATCCTTTACTTCTTTAATCCCTGACGTTTTAGATGTGTATATATAGCATACGGGTGTGCTTTTGAGTTTCTATTTAATGCATTATGTTTTAAATTTTTACATTGGATTAGTGCGGGTGTCAATTGGAATTTCTCATCACTAATATGAACGCACCTTTAAATTTAGACGTTTTTCTTATTAAAATTAATTTAACATCTTGTTTTGAATATTCAAATATTCGTTTATTAAAATATTTCAATTAATATGTATATTTGTTTATTGAAACGTATTTTTAAATACGAAAAATAAAATAATAATTCTTTAAATTTTATCTTTGTTTATTGAATTAAATTCAATTTGGTCATTGAAGTTACCCTGTTAGTTACAATTAACTGTTTTTTTTACTATGTTCTACTTTCCTATTCTATTTTCTTTATGTTTGTTTCATCTTAGAAATTTAGCATTAATGATGGGGTTTTCGAAAAAATTTCAAAGGGACTGGGAATTGAACCCGGGTTTGACGGACGCCAGCCGAAGACCCTAACCAACAAGCTAATCAATCAATCGCAACTATATTAGCAAAAAGAAAAGTCTTACCTTTAAAGTTCTTACTTTTTTAAAGATATTAAAATTATTTTAATCTTCTTAAATCGTTAAATCGAATTTTTCTAACTTTTACATCTTTATTAATTTAACTTTTAAAAAATCAATATTTTCTAATAAATTGTTTCATCTTGGGCTAATAGTGGACCTTTATTAGAACTTAATTATTAAGAAAAAATAAACTAGTAGAAGAATATGGTTTTTTTTCCACTACTTTAACTTTAAAGAATTTTTTTTCAAACCACTAAGAATATTGAGAGAAAATAATATAACGTCAAAAGAATAGAGTATAGAAAATTTAATGAAACTCTCCACTATTGCAGAAATCGTGCGTTGAACTTTTTTATGATTTTGTTGGTATACACACGCACCAATACAATGAAATTTATGCGGATATATATACATATATAGTGGTGCATGCCGTTTACAAAAGGAGGGTGAAGGCACACGATGTGTTTACACGACGATTGCCGAATCGTCTGCCTCCGCCATTTGCCAGTCTGTGACGGCCTTTGAATAACCACCCACGCCGCAAACAAATATATATACATATATATACTCTCAAACAGACACATGTACACATATATTCGTCTGTTTGACAATTTCAGAACATTTCACGAACTTTTTTTTTTAGTGTAAATATACGCAGACATCGACGCATATATATTGAAAATATATATGCGACATAACCTCTCTATTTTTTTTTTGGCATAACCTCTCTATAAAACTTTTACCTATGTATGCGGTTATATTTGCATAAATGTGCGCTATATATATATATATATTTATATATATATATATATATATGTGCAATGGGGTGTTCGTTGATTCCCGATGTCGTGCGGATAAAAGAGTGACTTGAACGTCGTAAGTCGCCCACAATCGACAGCACCACGATGAAAGGCCTACAGGAAATGTAATTACATAATCTTGATACATACACGATTTTGTCTTACTTCCCCCCTTCCCTTCACCCTTTTTCTCTTTACCCTTCCTACACATATATATATAGACACGCAAACTTCAATAATTCCTTTTATGTTATTTAATTTTTTTTTTAATTGTAGACCTTTCATTTATCCCACGTCGAAGAATTTAAAATTTTATTATTAAAATATACTCTTTACATAAATAAGAAAAAATAACTTAAATGAAATTATTATTTTATAGTCATTAAAATATACACGGAGAAAAATGGATTATACAATTATTTTTATAAATCTAAAAACAATTATAGCATTATGCATTTATTTACCATTAGCTTATTATATTGATTATAACCATTTTTAGTTTAAATATTACAAGAGAATATTATTTTTAACCATTTCTTCAAAGTATTTTTATTTACTTACAAAGTGTAAATTTTGTGATTAGTAAGAATTTATTTCTTTGTAAATTTATTTATGATTAATTCATCAATTATTATTGAATTGGTAACAATATTAATAATAATTTTTTAAATAATTTTAATAATTTTGTAGATTTAAAAAAATGAAATTACCAGAAATTTACGAATAAATAAATTTAGTGATTGATCAATTAATTTAATTAATTAATTATTAGCAACAACAAATTCAAATTTGTATTTTTTTAAATTTTATTATTAGGCAATTTAATAGTAAATTAATTTTTTAATTTAAGGGTTAGTTCTAATTTGTCAAAATTTTATTTATTTAAAATAACGTAAAGACCAATTATATTGATGCAAGTTTTATAATCTAAATTAATATGATCAATAATTTGAAAATGGTAATACTTAGATATTTAATTTTATAATTCTGGTTAACTATCCTATATACAATTTAAAAATATCATAAAAAGTATAATCTGGATTATATCACTTATAATCCATTTTTCTCCGTGTATGGGTGATACTTCTAAAAGGGACCACTTCATGTGTGTCTCCAACGTGAGACTCAATATTTGCATTAACTTTTTATTGATTTTCCATATTTACTACTTAAATAAAATTTTAAAATGAATTTAATTATTTAAAAGAAATTTTATTGAAATTGTACACAAACACAATTATTCTATTAAAAATAATAAAAATTTAACAGAAAATCAATTATTTACAAATTTTTTTGTAATAATTCAATTATTTTCATAAATAATAAAATTCTTTCTAAGGAATTCAATTATTTTGATAAAAATAAAAATTCTTTTTAAGGACATTTGAACCATTATGACGTCACAATTGATGCAAAGCATATATTTTAATGCTGTGACGTCATAAAGGTTCAAATGCCCTTAAGGAATTCAATTATTTCATAAATAATATAATTCTTTTTTAAAAAATTGAATTATTTTTATAAAAATTAATTAAAAAGCTTTAAAATAATAATTGGAGTGAAATGATGAAAATAATTTTCAAGAAGTTACAGTAACAATATTCTTGTAATATAAAATATAATAAATTTATCACTCTGTCTATAATTTTATAAATCATAAAAAAATTATAATATGATTTTATCACTCGGTTGTTTTAAATTGATAATTTTGTAAAATTTTTATAAGTTGTTTAAAATCAAAACGGTATGAATTTAAAATTTTTAAAAATCTCTATTCCTAGAGGAAATTATTAGTAATAATTAAATATTTATTGAAAAGAAAGTTATTGAGATTTTCGCATACTTTTAGATTTAAAGAAATTCGTAAATAAATGTAACGAAACATTTATTTAAATAAAATGTTTTCCTTTATTTTCTAAAAAATTTAAAAATTGTCAATTTCTTTTTCAATAAAATTTAATATTATAAAAAACGGTTATTGTAAAAATGTTATTGTTATTTATGTTATTGTAAAAATTTGTAATTGACAAATAGAATTTATGAAATAAGTTAATTTTACTTATTTTTCACTTATATTTAGTATAAATAAAATAAAAGAAATTTTAAAAATAATTAATTAAAAATTACTGGCAATGGGAGTAAAAATTCAAATTCATCTCCAAAGCCACGTTTTTCAGTTAATCATATTTTTAAACTGTTTTTTAATTATACGTAATCTATACATAAATATTTGTAGTTGTAGCCCAAAAAATTTGTTAAATTACGTTTCAATATTTTTAAATTTAATAAAAACGTAAATTTTTTATTTGACAAACTATTCATCTCCGAAGCCTATTTCATATTTGATAAGCGTGATTGTTTTGTTTTTAATTTTTTAATAATTATTTTCAAATACCTAACTCTTGTATTATAACAAAATTTTCCGTTTTATTTAAAATAAAATATTTTTAATTTTTCAAAATATAATATATTAAGTAGAAAGTTAGATATGTAACAAAATTATAATTAAAGATAAAAATTTTTTTTATAAAAATTATCAATTTTGAACTTCAAATGATAAATTAAAAAATTCATTACAATTTTTTCCGTTCAACATAAAAAAATATATATTAGTTTTTTTTGAAAAGATAAAATAGTTATAAATAAATTATAAAAAATTACAATTTAACGGGTAAAAACAAAAAAAACAATTTGATATTTATATTTTTATAGCAATTTGTTTAATGATAAATGAATAATTATCAATTAATTATTTTTGCTCGCTTGTCACGAAACAAAATTTAGTACCAAGTGTATTAGTGAAGTTTCTAATTGGGTAGATTTTGCAAAAAGAATTGTTTTAAACCAGCTCCTTTTGTAAAAAGGGGATACCCAATTTCCTTTTCGATCATTCTATTTTCTCAGGGTTGGGCAGGTCTAAAAAATTGGGTTGACGGAAAGATATTTTTGTTACTTAATTTTAAAAAAAATGATTGTTTCCCTCGCACTTTCACTAAATTTTGACAAGGTTGGGTAACTAATTTTCGAGAAACGGAATACTTCCGACAGTTCTATTATAGAAAAAGGGGAATTCCAAATTTCTTTCTTAAACACCTTTTCAGTTATTCTATTTCCTCAGGGTTGGGCAGATAAGCGAAAAATTATATTATTATTTCTGCTCCCCATTAAAAAAAAAAGAAAATAGAAAAGAATTAATAATTTTAAAGTCCTCATTTTTTGCTCGAACGATTATGTAAGAAAAACATTTTTCTTGTGGATATATTTTATTTTCCCTATTTTTTGGATAACGATTAAAAAAACCATTTTTTTTTTAAATAAAATAATGTAAAATTGAAAAAAGAAGCAATTAACGTTAATGTACGAATTCAAAACGGTTGAGTGAACATGCAGGAAACACACTTGAGTCTAAAAACAATTCACCGCTTGTTCTACTGTGTCAAAGGAAGAATTTTTTTTTGTCCTTCTCTTTTAAATGAACTCTCGTGACAAAAAAGAGACCGAATAAAAAAGTGGACGCGTGTGTCTTCTTTTGTCGTTATTTTATACAAAAGAGGTAAGAGTAGAAGGGTAACAAAAAGAAGAGGAAGGGGGGGGGAGGGAAGTGACAATGAGTAAAAAGAGAGAGAGAGAGAAAAAGAGAGGGAGTGTTCACAAATATATACGCATAATGTATAGGTAGAACAGTGACCTCGTCATTATTATGACAATTTTTTTTTGTTTATTTGATTATTTTTCTCAGTACAACATACCTAAATGTATTGAAAATTGTAAACTTTGGCTGTAAAATAAATTGTATTCAAGTCACACTTCATTTATCGAAAAATGATTCTTTTTTTTGTTTTGTAAATTATTTTTCTTTGTTTCAAATTGATTTTTATGATTGCTATAAACAAATTTGATAAAACAGGGATTCCCACTTCTTTTTCTTCATAGTTTGCGCCCTTTTGACTTTTTAATTTTGACAGGGATGGGTAGTTAATAATTAACTTTAATAATCGCTGGCAAAACTATTATAATTGTAATAAAAATAAAAATAAAAACAAATACAAATATTATTATAATAAATTATTATAATTTTTTAATATAATATCAATGATTCCCAAATCTTATATGGAATTTCAATATTTATCATTTATTTATTCATTTAGAAAAAAAGTAATTGGGTCAAAATTCGTGAAATTTTCACAGAAAATAAAAAGTATTTTTTTAAAATCAAAATGTTGAAAAAACATTTCTATTTGGCCTTAAGAATGTGTTCACCAAAAAACGGAAAAGAAAATTATTTTTTACAAAAGTTATTGCAAAATTAATATTTTTGCAACTTTTTAAACAAAATAAAATTTCTCCTAAATGAATGAACCGATTTAAATGAACCAAGCGGGAATATCAAGGGGATAAAATATACTTTCGTTTAGAATTAGAAAATTTTTAAAATGTTTATTTTTTTATAATTATTTAATAAAAATTTTATAAACAATTAATTTTTTTTAATGTTCTACGCCTGTTAAAAATTTGAAAAAAATATTAAAATACACTTAAAACGATAAGAAATCCAAATCCGTTGAGAAAATTTTGGAGCGACAATTATTTTAAAAGTTATAATGAAAATTATATTAGCGCAGTGTTGTGCATCAGCGCTGAATTTAGTTTTTCATCACTTTTAACAATTTTTAAGGTTATATAATTAAGCAAAAATGTTAAATTGAGAGTGTTTTGTTCATTTCGTAGTTAAAAATAATGTTTTAATTCTGAAAATCATCAAAATCGCATCTTCGTTCAATATAATTTTCATTATAACTTTTAAAATAATTGGCGCTCCAAAATTTTCTCAACGGATTTTGATTTCTTATAGTTCTAAGTGTATGTTAATATTTTTTTCAAATTTTTAAAAGGCGTAGAACATTAAAAAAATTAATTGTTTATAAAATTTTTATTAAATAATTATTAAAAAATAAAGTTTTTAAAAATTTTCTAATTCTAAACGAAAGTAAATTTTATCCCCTTGATATTCCCGCTTGGGTCATTTAAATCGGTTCATTCATTTAGGAGAAATTTTATTTTGTTTAAAAAGTTGCAAAAATATTAATTTTGCAATAACTTTTGTAAAAAATTATTTTTTTTTCTGTGGGTAGTTAAATAAATATTTCAGCAATTTAATTTTGATAAATAGCGGGGATTCAAAAATTTTTTACTCATATTTTTCGCTTTTTCAGTGGTGGGAAGTTTTTGTTAAAAAAAAATATTTTCTATGATTAAAAAAAGGAATTCATGAATTTCTTTCTGCTTCTTAAGTTTAATTTTCCCAGAGTTGGATAATTAAATCAATAATATATTTCTGTAAATTTTGATAACTAATTGGGGATTCCCCTTTTTACGTTTTTTATATTATTTCAATTTCATCAGGGGTGGCAAGTTGTGTAAAAAAAGAATATTTGGTTTTACTATTCCTTTAATAAGGAGATAAATTTCTTGTTTTTAATTACGTTTACGAAAATTATTCCTTCGAGGTTATATATTGTCAATATGATTAATTTCCCCAAACCGCAAAGGTGTCGATAGAACATTTTGAAATATCCTTTATACTTATTTGTATAGCTATCGAAGTTCGAAATTTTAAAAATATCAAAATAAAAAGGGGACATAAAGATGGAAAAATAATAAATTCGATGAATTGAATGACAAACCAAGAGGTATAATTTTCCCATCCCTAAGAAAGTCATTCGTGGTTATTTGTGATACATGTGCTCATATCCTTGTTTGAATGATTCTTATGCGTATACATTATACATCAGTGTTAAAGTTTAATGGTTTGGCTGGAGGGCAGCAATTGGCACTGAAGACCGTCGAATGACCTGAAACGACTTCATATGTATACGAGTCCTGTATGTATTATGCGACAAAAAAAATATTTTTATGTTCTGAATGTATTCATGTGTGTCTATATATTAGAAATGAATGAATCGGGTGGTCTTGTGCGACAAGTTAAAGCGAAAGCTGAAAATTGCCATTTCAATACTATATATATATATATATATATATATGTGTGTACATTGATTGATGGAATCACAGCAGAGTTCAAATGTATGGAAACAAACCCCCAACCGAGAGTAATATTCTAGGCGTTCGCATTACTATTCATAAGAGTTAGAAGCCAAGGCACGAAAAGCTAAATGATGATCCATGACAATGACAAAACGTTTGGGGAAGTGAATAGATAAATACATTTTTTCCTCTCTCAGTAATTTCAAAAAATTGTCTCTTATTATATTGTTTGGAGGTGAAAATTTTCTTGGAATAAAAATATTGACATTTCTTTCGTTTATGATTTATTAAATGGGTGATTCTCCTGAAAGGCACCTGTTTTTTTTCAAAAAAATTAAAAATAATTAGTTTTTACATTTTCTGAATTTTTTTATCATGGGTAGGTTTTAAATACGTTTAAAGATAAAAATCTGAGTTGCGCAAAATTAATTTTCAAAAATAAGCCTTCCAGCATCATTTTAATATTAATTGTTTTTAAGTTTAAATAGTAATCAATATTGGGGTTTTTGTAAAAAAAATTCCTTTTAAATTTAATTTCTTTAGTTTATTAAACTTTTAACATTATTCATTTAGAATTTAATGACTTGTCTATTCAATAATTTATTTACAACTATTTTATTTTTTCAAAAATAACTTATATATATTTTTTTATATTTAACGAAAAAAATATTGTAATGAATTTTTTAATTTATCATTTTAAGTTCAAAATTGATATTTTCTATAAAAAAAATGTTTATTATTAATTATAATTTTGTTATTTATCTAACTTTCTACTTAATATATTATATTTTCAAAAATAAAAAATATTTTATTTTAAATAAAACGGAAAATTTTGTTATAATACAAGAGTTAGGTATTTGAAAATAATTATTAAAAAATTAAAAACAATACAATAACGCCTATCAAATATGAAATAGGCTTCGGAGGTGAATAGTTTGTCAAATAAAAAATTTACGTTTTTATTAAATTTAAAAATATTGAAACGTAATTTAACAAATTTTTTGGGCTACAACTACAAATATTTATGTATAGATTACGTATAATTAAAAAACAGTTTAAAAATATGATTAACTGAAAAACGTGGCTTTGGAGATGAATTTGAATTTTTACTCCCATTGCCAGTAATTTTTAATTAATTATTTTAATAATTTCTTTTATTTTATTTATACTAAATATAAGTGAAAAATAAGTAAAATTAACTTATTTCATAAATTCTATTTGTCAATTACAAATTTTTACAATAACATAAATAACAATAACATTTTTACAATAACCGTTTTTTATAATATTAAATTTTATTGAAAAAGAAATTGACAATTTTTAAATTTTTTAGAAAATAAAGGAAAACATTTTATTTAAATAAATGTTTCGTTACATTTATTTACGAATTTCTTTAAATCTAAAAGTATGCGAAAATCTCAATAACTTTCTTTTCAATAAATATTTAATTATTACTAATAATTTCCTCTAGGAATAGAGATTTTCAAAAATTTTAAATTCATACCGTTTTGATTTTAAACAACTTATAAAAATTTTACAAAATTATCAATTTAAAACAACCGAGTGATAAAATCATATTATAATTTTTTTATGATTTATAAAATTATAGACAGAGTGATAAATTTATTATATTTTATATTACAAGAATATTGTTACTGTAACTTCTTGAAAATTATTTTCATCATTTCACTCCAATTATTATTTTAAAAAGCTTTTTAATAATTTTTTATAAAAATAATTCAATTTTTTTAAAAGGAATATATTATTTATGAAATAATTGAATTTCTTAAGGGCATTTGAACCTTTATGACGTCACAGCATTAAAATATATGCTTTGCATCAATTGTGACGTCATAATGGTTCAAATGCCCTTAAAAAGAATTTTTATTTTGATCAATATAATTGAATTCCTTAGAAAGAATTTTATTATTTATGAAAATAATTGAATTATTACAAAGAAATTTATCAGAAAAATTTGCAAATAATAGATTTTCTGTTAAATTTTTATTATTTTTAATAGAATAATATTGTGTTTGTGTACAATTTCAATAAAATTTCTTTTAAATAATTAAATTCTTTTTAAAATTTTATTAAAATAGTAAATATGGAAAATCATTGAAATGAGAAAATTTGTCGAAAGTAATTGAAATTAGGACAAGAATTTTATTCACATTTTTGAAAATAATTGAACTTTTTGGTGAAGAATTTTGTTATTTATTTTAGAGATAATTTTGATTTTGGTAAGAATTTTTTATTCAATTTTGAAAACAATTAAATTTTATTACTTTTCTGCTATTTATTTTTTTTTTTTGATAAAACGGGGATTCCCAAATTTTGTATTCAGATTTAAGGTTTGTCAGTTGTGTTACTTTACAGAGTTTGGAAAATTATGAAAAAAAGTCCATTGGCTTGTTTATTTCACAAAAAGGGGTATTCTTAAACTTTTTCCCTCACGATTTTTATCTTTTTACAAAATTTAATTGTCCAAAAGTTAAAAACTAAAGAAAATTACATTTTTTTGCGTAGTTTTTTAATGGTTGCCAGAGTTGGGCAGTTGAGAAAAAAATAATATTACTTATTTGACTTGATAAAACGGGGATTCCCACAGTTTGAGTTTTCTTAATGTTTTGCAAAAATTGTTATGCACGCTTTGGAAAAAGGAATTATTGTGCTAGGTGATTTTAAAAAAAGGGTATTTTTCATTTTTTTTACAGAGTTTGGTAGTTACAGTTTATAATGTTATTAATTTTTAATTCGTTAAAACGGGGATTCCCGAATTTGACTACATAGAGATTGGCAATAATGCTCTTATAAAGGTCGGTCCACAAGTTTTGCCTGACTCCTTTATGTTATCGGAGCAATTTACAATATCACGACCGTGAAAAATTTCTTTTCCTTTTGTCTCAACTCTGTGGGAACTTTATAGTGCGGAAATGCACATAGTGACTTTAGCGAATATTTAATAATCAAGTAGATAACGGTAAATGTGGGTCGCGGTTACAATCACGTTTATGAGGTGTATAATAATCATAAAACGTACCACACACGAGATTCACGATTGTGTTTATCCAATCATAGAACATGAATTGATTCAAGAATATATAAGCGATTTTATTTTTCAGAGAAAAATTCTTCAAACTTTTCCCCAACTTATTTATTTTCAAAACAAATATAGATTTTGTTTTTAAAATTTCCAAAAAGTATGTATTTTCTTTCTATTGGGAATTATCTTTTCTTATTTTTTTTTTAAATTTAAGTAAACCTTGAATTTCGAAATACAAGTTTAAAATAAAAATAAAATACGCAAAGAAAATGATATTGCGTTTACGGAATAACGAATATGTTCTTGTTTACACCGCAATTTTGGCTGCGTGCTTTCGCTATCGTGGTATAGGCCCCTGATCCAGATTTATTTAAAGCTCAATTAAGAGAGAGAGCCACTGTGTATGCGTTGGCTCAAAATTGTTGCCACCGAAAAAAAAATTTTTTTGACGCCGTATTAACTCTACTTTGTTTGAAAGACTGCAGTTTATAGCCTCCGAATTAGTAAAGCCAGACATATACATTGTGCAAGACAAATTTCATTTTCGCGGCCCATATTATATATAGACAGGACTCGTTTTCAAGTTTCTTGATTAAATTGGCCTTGCTAAATTTAACCATATTTCAACTCTTCACAATTGTAATAAATGAATTTTTCCCTAAAATGTCATTTTCTTCAATTGTTTTTATTTATTTTTAAATCAATTTTAATTTCTTTTTATAGAGAAAAGTCGTTTTATTTCTATTTTACAATAATTATTGTAAAATTATTGCAATTATTGCGAATGTACAGTAAATGTTTATTGTAGACGTACAATAAAAGATAAAAATATGAACGCACCCTTATTTCTAGGAAAAATTCCAAATATGCCACATAACCTCTAAATTTTACATATTTACGATAATTCTACAATGCGTATTAATGTTCCAAGGTATACATAACCTAAAAACTCAAATCGACTGAAAAGAAATAAAAAAAAATTAGTGGTAAAAAAATATTATTTACAAATCTGTAAAAACTTATAGGTCAATAGCCAAATTTAAAATTTAGATCAAATCTTAATAAAAATTTAATATTGTCCCATTTTTATTCTAATAAAATTTGAAAACGTTGATGTATTCTAAAGGCCAGTACACATGTGAAATATGTTATTAATAAAAAAAAAAAATTAACGGAAAAAAAATTCACGATAATAACATAGAGGCGTGTATTTGTGCAAACAGTAAATGTCACCAATTTATCTATAAATATCTTTGTGGCAAAAGCCTTAGAAAATTAATTTTGTATCGCGTCATTAGATTTTGGGGTCAGTAGTACGAGTTTATTTATTTATTTTTTGATTTCTTTTTCTTTTAGTAAAATATATAACACAATA
This sequence comes from Leptopilina myrica (nomen nudum), assembly GCA_032872475.1. NCBI lineage: Eukaryota > Metazoa > Arthropoda > Insecta > Hymenoptera > Figitidae > Leptopilina > Leptopilina myrica (nomen nudum). The sequence goes on along the minus strand of CM065462.1, from coordinate 10,112,231 downwards.
TGTACATTCACTGGTGAGCGAATAATATTGAAGTCATAAAATTATTAAAATATTACATATTGTCACAAATTATCAAATTGTTTTTCCAACTTGTCAATTAATATTATCACGCTCTGTTAACACTCTCTTAACACATGAATAATTTCAGCGAAAAATTTCATTCGAAAATAATAAAATAATGAAAAAACAAAAATTGTTAAACGTGTAAAAAATAACAGAAGTAGTAGGAACGTTATAAAAAATAATAGAAAAATAAAAAATAATAGAAATAAAATAAAAAAATAATAGAAAAACAAACAAATAATAGAAAAATAAAAAATAATAGAAAAACAAACAAATGATAGAAAAATAAAAAAAGTAATAGAAAAACAAACAAATAATAGAAAAATAAACAAATTATAAAAAAAATGGAAAAATTAAAATAAACAGTAAAAAATTATTTAAAAAATATAAAAGTAGAAAAATATTAAAGAAATTAAAAGTAATAATAATAGCAAAATAAGAAATAGTTTCTTCACTAAATTCAAAAATTATTTTTTACTTATTTCTTATTTCGGCCATAATTTTTAATTTCTTCAGTTTTATTATTAACGTATTTTAGCACAACTTAAAAATTTTTAAGAGTTTTTTAAAAAAAATTTTATACATGAAGTAGAATTTTTCACTCGGAAAGAATGATTTTTTTCTCACATATTTAAAATTTTTAATTTGCAGAATTTCGATTAAAATTTTAAATAAAAACCATTGCTTTTAATTTATTGTTAAATAAATTTGAAATATTAAATTTTCGATATAAATGGGAAAATTTCATTAAAAAAAAAACATGAAAAAAAATTTTTTTTAAAGAAAATTATTACTAAACATATATATATATATATATACAGAAAGTTTACAAGATTAATCGAAAATAAAATCGAGTCTTAAGCTTGCAGCAAAATGCGGCTTCAAACTAGCGCTCAATCGTTTTGTATCACGAGTGTGCTCAGAAGCGGAATTTGTAATTCAACACTCAATAGTATAATGATATATCTTTTACACTTGTACATTACCATCAAAAAGTTTCTAAAAACGCAACTTTCTATACATTTTCTTTATTATTTTTTTAACTCTCAACACTTATTTCAATTGCAGAAAATTTTTCCATAAAAAAGTAATTGTTTATGTATAACAAATTTTGAAATTTTTTTCTTAAAACATTTAAAAAAAAGTAACAAAAGTAAAATGTAATAATAAAAAACTTATGTAAAATATAATTGATAATTTAAATTTAAGACAATTGCGAATATATTTAACAGAATGAGTAAATTTAGATTTAAATGTGACGCGATCTGAAGAAAGGGGCCTTAGAAGCAAAAAATTAGAGGTTATGTTTGCAATTTTTAAATGAAAATACAAAAGAAAGGATCAACTGACAATGTGAATCGTTAATGTTTAAGTCTTCATTGAAAGTTAAATATTTAATAAAAACTACTTTCAATTTGTTATAAGTAAAAAGAAACTTTCAATGAAGAATAAAGTCATGGTAACATAACCCTAAAGTGATTTGCTTCTAAGGTCCCTTTTTCAGATTTCGTCGCAAATTTAGGGTGATTTTACAGCGTAATTTATTATTTTATATTATTATTATTATTTTGTTTTTTTATAAAAATTGTTTATTTTTTAATAATTAATAATTAAACTTTTATAATTTTTTAATTAATTAAAAATTCAATTATATTATTGTTATTATTTTGTATTATTATTATTATTATTATTTCTTTTATTTATAATTTAATTTGTATTATTTCTTTTATTTATAATTTAATTTTTATTATTTAATTTCTATTGTTATTGTGTTGTGCCTATTATTCACCAAACTATTTAAGTAATTTCTTTTTATAATAAAAAACTTTAAATTGTAAAAAAAAATTTTTAAATAATGTTTGAAATTTTTTTGCAATGATTTCATGTGCTTTGTATAATTCAGTAGTATGGAATGTAAAATAAGTGACGTCATTTATATTATATGCTTCTTAAGAGAGAAAAAAATAAAAAGCAATAAAAAAAATAAAATTGTAAGATTATATTAAGTTATTAAGTTGCGATTTGCATATAGAATTTTCTTGAAATAAGTGGAGCGCACTATTGAGATGTAATGTTACATAATATATTCAGAAGTACAATGGACGTAAGACGATCGGTGAGAAGATATATTAAGAGGAAGGGTTGGTCACTTTGTACATTATGAATAAAAAAGAAGTGAAAACAAATCCGTTTTGTTACATATTTTTACAGTATAATACAAAATTTATATAGTTACTCAAGAACATAACACACTTTTTATTCAAATTGCTATTTTTTTTAGTTATAGTTTATTTTTTTTTTTTTGATTTTCTCTCTCTCTCTCTCTTCACTTTAGGAGATAATATATAATTTATAATATATTCTCATAGGAAAAGTATCCTTAGGGTATACAATTTACTCATGAATAATGTCTGTTATTGATAATATATGACTCAATTATCCGCGTATAAGTTGAATGTATTAAAAAAAGAAAAAAAAATTATTGCGCTTCAATGAAGTCATTTTTTAAAATTATTTTTGCTTTCCGGTGAGTTTTCTTCTTGAACAATTAATAAATTAAATTAAAAAAAAATATGTTTGTTAACATTCATACTTTATAAGATTATTTTCATTAATGTTTAATTTTTGAAACATGCAACAATTATTGTTTTATTTTTATTCGCAATTTTGAAGTTATTGAATACTCACTATTTGAATCAATAACATTTTTTTTTTTAAAATGCAAATATATTTTTCGAATACAATGACAGCATTTTTTATTAATTTTAATACAATATTTAGGTGAAAATAAATTTTTTTAAATATAATAAATTTTTGTTTATTCTCTTTAACATTATTCTCATAATTTGAACACAATTTAAACTTTTTAAATATGTATAACAATGATTTTATTTTTATTCTCAATTTTCAAAGTTATTGAACTTTCTATTTATGTGAAAATAAAATTTTTTAAAATTACGAAATTTTTGTTAAATACAATAACACATTTTTATTTACTTTAACACTATTTTGATTATTTTAACACAATTTTAAACTTTTAAATATGTAACAATGGTTTTATTTTTATTCTCAATTTTCAATGTTATTGAATTTTCTATTTAAGTGAAAATAAAATTTTTTTAAATTGCAACCTTTTTTAAAAAATAAATCGTCAATAAATAGTCAATAAATTTTAAATGAATAATTTTTGTATAAATGTTTACAATACATTTTTAATGTAATACATTTTTTTATTCACTTTAACAATATTTTAATCATTTTAACACTATTTTAATCATTTTAACACTATTTTAATCATTTTAATTTTTAACACAATTTTAACCTTTCAAACATATTAAAATAATGGTTTTATTTTTACTCTGAATTTTCAAAGTTTTTGAATTTTCTATTTAAGTGAAAATGAAATTGTTAAAAATTGTGAAAATTGTTTAAATACAATAACACTTTTTTTTATTCACTTTAACACTATTTCAAAAATTTTAACATATTTTTAATCTTTGAAACATGAAACATCTTTTATTTTTTACTTTACTCGGAGTGATCGATAACTTCAACACATAAACTTTTATTTTCGTTCACAATTTATACTTACTTATTAATTTTTCAATCTCTTTTAATATTATAAAACACTTTTTTTTTACCAATACGACAGTATTCTATAATTATTAAAATACTTTTCTAATCATTATACAATTTTACAATCACTTTTACAATTTTTTAAAAATGACATTTTTTTTATTTCTACTCATAATAATTTTCGCAAAATCTGTCATAAAATACTTGAACACAATAAGTTTTAACGACTTATAAGATTTTTTAAATTTTCCAAAAATTAATTTCTAATTTTGGATTAATTATTAGATATTCTTTTTTGCTTCGTATTTCAAAATGCTCTTCATCTAAAACAAGGAGCAAAACTAATAAAAAAAAACAAAAAATTGTAAATTTAAATTTTTTTTTAATTTTTCCCTCTCTCTCTCTCTCTCTCTCTCTCTCTCTCTCTAACCGAAGCGAAAAGTTAACTTTCCCTTTTAGGTTAGTAAAAACTGAAAAAATGATATAATTTTTAATTTTTTTCCTTATTTTAAGTGGAGGATGGAATTTCTTCTTTTTTTTACTATTTTTATTTATTTTTGCGCTAAACAGAAGAGGAAAAGAGTCAAGGAGAACACTTTTCTGGAATAAAGGGAATCTTTTGCAAAGCCTGAATGTAAAAAGGGATTTTTTTGTATATAAACGAATGAGGAGAGAGGAAGAGGGAGAGAAAAAGTAAGTAAGAGAGAGAGAGACTTCTTTTAGAGATTTTTCGTAAGAGTATACAGGGTAGCTCTCAACAATGGTGAAAGGAGCTCAAGGATTTGAGGGGTTGGTTTCATAAACATGTCGAGTGGCGAATACACACCCCTTACACTTCACGTCCTTGTTGACATCGCGTGCTTTCTCGACTTATATTTCCCCCCATTTTTTCTTTTCTTTCCGCAATTTTTTATCCTTATAAACATCTTTTTTTTTTATTATCGCATATAGAATCTTTCATCAGTTTTTTTTCTGTCTATATAACAGATTTTTGAGGTAGGCTGATTATTTTTTTTTACAGTCGATGAATCTTTTAACTATAAGATAAAAGTAGAAAAAGAAATATTAATATTATGTTTCACTACATTACTATAATTGAATTACAGATTTCTACTAATTATTAAATTGACGAAAAACTTGAATTTTGCAAAAAATCATTTACAAATTAAATGAAACTAATTTCAATATTTTTCTCCTCGTTGATACTTTCTTTATTTACTACATTTTGTAAACAATATAAAAAGTTAACATATTTTTAATTTTTCTTTTCAATATTAATTGAAATTTGGTAATTAAAAATTAAATTAAATGAAAGAAATGAAAGAAAGAATAATAAACATTTTCAACATCTGTGAAAGAGAAAAAGTTTCATTTTTTTTTTTTTACGAAAAAAGATGTTAAAAAAACTATTTTTTTTACCAGTGGTTGAAAAACACTTCGGGGCGTTGGTGAAAACATAAATAAGAAATTTATTTTAACAGCTTAGGGTTTTATTATTTATTATTTTAATAGTGCTCAGAGACGATTGAAAGCAACCCTTTTCGAAGGAGTGACAAAAAAAAACTTATCCTATTTCCTTTAATAATGTGGTCGCCCCACACGATTATTTTTTTGTATATGTAATTCAGCCTTTTATGTATTTTCAAATTGTACTGAAAAGAAAGTCTTTTGTATTTGGGGCTTTTTCATATTATTTGTAGTATAAACAATTTTTTTTCTTTTTTTTTTCTTTTTTTCTTTTCTTTTTTTTCTGTTTTTTCTTTTTATACTTTTTTTTCTTTTTATACTTTTTTTTTCTTTTTAATTAATAGAAAAATTAGCGTCTTATTTGTAGGGAGATAATTGACTCGCGTGCCATTATTATTTTTAAGATATTAAAAACTATTTTTGAACCAACCGCGCACGTATGGTGCACTGCTTTCATATATTATATTCATTCATTAAAAAATAAATTTACCCACTATTATAACAAAGCACGGTGTATGTACACGTGACAAGTCGTCATGCGGTGCACTTGAAATGAACCCTCTATTTTACATATTAAAAACCTTCAAGTTTTTTTTTCGTTTTGTTCTATTTTAATCGCTTAGAAATCAAAGGGGTGGTTTTTTATATAAACACAAAACTGCGAATGATTGTTTTAATTAAACAATTTTTTCTTTTTTCTCCTTAATTATAATTTAATAATTCAAAGTCTTCTATCAAAGTAGTTTAAATTCATTTACAAAGAAAGAGTGAACAAAATTTATTTAAAAAAAATATTATTATAAATGTTTAATATTATTTGTTTTAATTATCGAATGTTTAGAACATTTTGCAGATTTTTAATAAACAATTGTTTAAAATATCGAAAGTTTAGAAAATTTTTTAGATGTTTAATAAATATTTATTTAAATTATCGAATGTTTAGAAAATTTTGTAGATTTTTAATAAATATTTATTTAAATTAACGAATGTTTAGAAAATTTTTTAGTTTTTTTAACTTTAATACTATTAACCATTGAAGATAATTAATGTTATTATTTCAATAATTAAAAATTTATTTCCTTTCATTTGAAATTTTTTTTGAAATGTATATGAATTTTCCTTTTTTTTTGACTTCTTTTATTTTGAATTAATTGTTTCAATTCTGACTATAATGATAAAAAAAATTAACAAATATCGAATTTAAAAATATGTCTACTCTTTATATTGTTTACAAATTGTAAATAAATGAAGTGTCAACGAGGAGGAAAACATTGAAATTTTGAGGAGAATATATTCATCCCTTTATGGATTTTGAAAGCGCAAAGTGGAAAATTTTGGTGCCTGACTGACGGCCCTTTGATTTTTCGGACAATTAACTCGAAAAGACAACGAATGGTTACCCATTCAGCTTCCTGATATTAAATGAATGCCGAAGGAAACTTCAAAGTTTCAAAGGAGCATAATTATGAGTCATTTCACTTTTTTACTTTCTTTTATATAAAGAAGATTTTTAAAAGACTGTTTTTTTTACCATTTTTCGAAATACTCTCTCTGTATCGACAAAATAAAATTTTTTTTTAATTTCAACGTTTAAATATATTTATTTTATTTAAATTTACTTATATTTAATTTAGTTTCATAATTTAATTAAAAATTGAAAAAAAATAAATAAAATTAATAAAATTAATAAAATGAATAATTTTAATAATAGAATATTTTACTAGGTACTTATTTTAATTCTAAATTCTAAATATGCGTTCTATTTAACAATTCTTTTTTTAAGTAAACTTTTAATTATAGTATATTTTTACAATCTTCTTCCCTATCTATATTAGAACGAATATTTATGACAATTTTTTTCCTCATGTTTTTTTCTTCATTTGCAAATATTTAAAAACCTATTAATAATAAAAGTGGAAGAGAAAAATTTTTTTTCCCCGAGGATATCATGTCCTTTATGCACAAGGCGTTTATGTAGAAATAAATGTCAAGAATAAATATTAACATTCTTTTTCGTATGCGACTGAATAATAATTCTTTTTTCTCTTTCGTTTTGTTTTCAGGTGAGTGTTGCGGTAAATCCAGACGAAACAGAGAGATGGAAGAAAAAAGTTTTTTCAAGACAAAAACACATCATAAATGCGCAAAAGACTTAAAATTATGGGTAGATAAAAATATCTTTATATATTTAAAACCAGTCTTCTTGTGTACTGATAGGTGATAGGTGAGCAAATTCTATTAAAAACGGATTTTTATTATTCTATTTAATTATTTATGTCTATTATTGCAGAAAAAAAGACATTTGCCTTTTTCTTTTATTTATCAATTAAAACTGAACTTCTGAAATTGATATTTATTAGTAAATGCTAGAATATAAGGAAATTTAAGAAAAAAATGAAATTTTCTTTTTGGAACAATTTTTATTTTCCTCCAAATTATTTAGAATATTGAATATGTTTGCCTACAATTTTTCAGCAGTGTTTTAAAAGGAAACATTGCGGAAAATTGTTTAATAAACAGAATTGTCGAATTAAGGAAAAATTGTAAAATAAATAAAATTAGTACAATTGTGTTTAAAATTTTTTAAAAGTTGTCGTCAAAATTTCCATTCTCTTTATAAATAATAAAATTCTTCCCAGATATTCAATTATTTTACAAAATTTTAATCAAGTTTTTGTCAAAATTTCAATTATTTTCAACAGTTTTCTAAAATTCTATAATTTTCAATATCTACTGTTTCAATAAAATTTTCCAAAAGAATTCCATCATTAAAAAAAATTTGAATACAATTCTGCACAAAAATTCAATTATTTTCATAAATAATAAAATTTTTTAAAGGAATTCAATTATTTAGAAATTTTTTTATAAATTTCTTTGCAATAATTCAATTATTTTCATAAATAATAATATTTGTGTAGGAATTCAATTATTTTTATAAATAATAAAATTCTTTTAGGAATTCCATTATTTTCATAAAGAATAAAACTCATTGCGGAATTTCAATAATTTTTATTGCAATTTTAATCAAATTCTTCGACAAATGCAATTATTCTTAAAAATCTTATTAAAATTCGTCCAAAGAATTTAATGATTTAAAAAATTTGTTGATAACATTTTTAATGAGAATTGAATTTCAATAAACATGAAATTAATAAATTATTTATTTTTGTATTTAAATAATTGACTTCTCGTAGAATTTAATAATAAAAATGGCTTTAAAAATGAATTTCAGTTAAAATTTTTAGATTATACTTAAATATTAAAACGTGGATTTTTAGAAATAATTAAATTTTGCCAAAGTTTCAAACTAAAATCATTGAAATTTATAATTTTTCATATATTTTTGACAAAAAATTCGGTAGAATTAATTCTTTTTAAATGTTTAATAGGATTTTTATTGAAATTATTACAAGTTTATAATTTTCAATATATATTTAATTGCAGAATTTTTGAATAATTAAAATTTTATAAAATTGAATTGTAAAGGAATAAATTTGAAAATTATCATAAAACTCCTCGCAGCGTTTCAATTATTGTTCATACAATTATAATTGAATTCCTTGAAAAAAGTAATTATGTTCTTGCAAGTTTTAATAAAATTCTACAAAAGAATTGAATTATTTAACAGTTTGTTACTAAAATTCTTTATGAGAATTGAATTTTGAGAAACATTCAATTATTCAATAAATTATTTATTTTTGCATTTAAATATTTAAATTCTTGTAGAATTTTTTAATAAAAATTGATTTTCATTTGATAAAAATAAATTTCAGTTAAAATTTTCGATTATAATTGAATATTAAAAGAAATATGGAGTGAACTTTTTGGAAATAATTGAATTTTGAAATTAATATTTTTGAAAAAGTTTAATTGCATTTTTCAAATATTATTTGAAATTTTTATTTTTTAACATGCATTTAATTAAAGAATTTAGGAATAATTTAAATTTAGTGAAATTGATGAATTAATTATTATTGAAAATAATAGATATAAAGTAAAATTGTAGTTAAAAATTTTGGAAACTAATAATCGAATTGAAATAATGAAAATAATTTTCAAGAAGTATAATATTCTTATAATATAAAATAATGATTTTATTACTTATTGGGAATCTTTAATTATTATAAAATATGAAGAAATCGATCAGTTATCGAGTTATCGATATCTTCATGTTTTATAGTTATAAAAAAATGTAATAAACTAAAATTTCATTCATTGTAAAAAATAACACGAAAATTGATTATTTTAATCTTTTTTGGTGTTAATTTAATCTGCAACATTTTTTAATACCTCACGATTTACTGTGGCTAGACTATGACGCATGTATTTATAATTACGATTCTATAAGCGAAAAACGTAGGGAGAAAAGTTTTTTTATAAGGATTTTTCATCTGCGCCATGCTCCAATTACGAATCAAATGATTATGACAATAATAGAAAACGCATTTTCCATTTGATCACGAGAACAAAAGACTGATTAAAACAGGAAGATAGAAATGACGAATTGAAGATTTATTAGCATGTATTGTTTTTTATCTAGTGCAGATAATAAAAGAGAAAAGAGGGGGGAGTATAGAGAGAAAGAGAAAAAGGGAGAGAGAGAGAGAGAGTGAGAAAGAGAGAAACGGGGAAAGAGATAGACACTACAATTATTGTAGAAGACGACGAGAGCACGTAGGTCGTGGAACTGAAGAACGAATCGTGCACTTCCTGTAAGTTACACTCATACGATGCGACTAGATCAGGGAAGGAAGTATTGCCTTTGGTTAGTGTGTCAGCGTGCCACTCCTAGACGATGAACCGTAACTCATTGTTATGCAAAGAACCCCCTATGCACAACGATTGCTGCAGAATTTTTCACCACTAACCTCAATTTGCAAAAAAAAGAAAATATGTACTTTTCGCTTTAATGCTTCTCAAATACTCCTAAACAGACATGACTTATGTTCTTCCCGACATATTGAAGCCGCCATTTTGTATTTTTAGAAACCTATATGTGGTAAAATGCAACAAGGCATGCGCAGTGGGAAAAGATGACAATTTCACATGCGCACTAGTGAAAAAAGGCAACAACACATGCGCAGTAGAAAAATACGACAATTTCACATGCGCACTAGTGACATATTGCCGTTAGAAATGCGCACTAGTCAAATTCTCACCTCTAGTAAAAACCGAAACGTCTCAACTAAATTAATGAATAAACCACCTTTAAATTACAATACAGAGATGATAATACGATGATAAGATGATAATAAATATTCAAAATAACATACTGTACTCTGCTTTTTTAATTTTTTTTCTCTCACACTACATATTGCGTTTATGCTCGCATTTATGAATGTACATAAAATTGTGTTTATGTGGCAAGGTTAAAAAATGAAAACACTGAAAGATATAAATTTGCGTGGTCAGATATTACACATTATATGAAGGCTACATAACCGCATAAAAGTTGAACTTTGAGGAGGCACACACCAGAGACTCTTTAAGACACAAGTTTCATTGTGCAGCTGTAATCTATAAATATATGATTGTAAAGCGCCAGTGATGCTGTACTCACCAAAGTTCATGACATTTTTTAATTTTGTTTTTTCTTGCTCCTCCTTCTGTTCACATGCTGGTTTTTTTTACAATATTAACAGTAATTCTTCTTTGAATACGTCACCGCAGTGGGAAATGCAACTAATAAAGGACTATTTAAACACACTGCTGTGCGCGTTAATATTTCCGTGAAATGGAGAATTGCGCATTTCTAAATAGCCGAGTAAATAGCCTTAAAATAATAGAGTACAGAAATTTTTTCCTCTTCAGGGAATAAATTTCATTTGGTAAAATTTATTTTTAGAATTCTGACAAAAATATTATTTACAGTAATATATGCGTAATAGGTATTAAATTCTTTTAATTTATAATTTAACTTTTCAATTTTGTTGAAATTATTTTTAAAATATTGAATAAATTTGTTAACATACTTTTTTTCCTTTCTTTCTTAATAAACAATTTTTGATAGATTAATTAAAATTTTCCTATATTTAACAAATTGTTTTTAAAAATTATTTTTAAAAAAGTTAAAAATTAAAACTGGATTATTATTTTAGAAAAAAATATTCTTTGGCGTACTGTGCAAATTCTTTGAGGTCTAAACTCGACAAATACAGACAAAAGTACACATTTATAATTTCTTATTCTCATGAGGAAAGGAATCTAACGGAGAGTATACGAACAGATTCCGACAAGAGATTGTTCTTTCTATATATATATATATATATATATATAACTTTTGTCGGCATATTACAGAGAATCCCTTTGCTCTCAATTTCAAATGGAAGGTCAAGAGTCAAAAATTTTTTTCTCTTCTTCAAAAAAGTAAAAACATTTCACGTACTCTGTTATATGAGAAAATTTCATATTTTTAATAAACAACAAGTACATGACATTCTTGGTAATTTTTCTTTAGATTATTTTATTTTTGTCATAATTACTTTTATTAACAGTGATAATAAAAAATAAGAATTTATTTAGAATTATTATACTTGTAAATCTATTTTTTTCTTATCAAAAGCCTTTAGGAGGTTTTTTTAATTTGAATTTCGCGCTAATTTCGGTTAGTTAATGACGCCATCGACGTGTGGCTCTGTTTTTTATAAATATCGCCAGCAACATACTGTACATCGAGAAAACAACAAATAAACATTTTGAAACTATAAATGAACATTTCAGGAGTTTATTATCGATTAATTTACTATAAGACATAAAATATAAAATTATTTTTATAGTAAATATCAATTTTGACCTTAAAATGATAAATTAAAAAATCCATTACAATTTTTTTCCGTTCAATATAAAAAAATATATAATAGTTTTTTTTGAAAATATCACAGTAAATCGTGAGGTATTAAAAAGTGTTGCAGATTAAATTAACACCAAAAAAGATTAAAATAATCAATTTTAGTGTTATTTTTTACAATGAATGAAATTTTAGTTTATTAAATTTTTTTATAACTATAAAACATGAAGATATCGATAACTCGATAACTGATCGATTTCTTCATATTTTATAATAATTAAACATGACCAAGTAATAAAATTATTATTTTATATTATGAGAATATTATACTTCTTCAAAATTATTTTCATTATTTCAATTCGATTATTAGTTTCCAAAATTTTTAACTACAATTTTACTTTATATCTAATATTTTTAATAATAATTAATTCATCAATTTCAATAAATTTAAATTATTCCTAAATTCTTTAATTAAATGCATATTAAAAAATACAAATTTCAAATAATATTTAAAAAATGCAATTAAACTTTTTCAAAAATATTAATTTCAAAATTCAATTATTTCCAAAAAGTTCACTCTATATTTCTTTTAATATTCAATTATAATCTAAAATTTTAACTGAAATTTATTTTTATCAAATGAAAATCAATTTTTATTAACAAATTCTACAAGAATTTAATTATTTAAATGCAAAAGTAAATAATTCATTGAATAATTGAATGTTTCTCAAAATTCAATTCTCATAAAGAATTTTAGTAACAAACTGTTTAATAATTCAATTCTTTTGTAGAATTTAATTAAAACTTGCAAGAACATAATTACTTTTTTCAAGGAATTCAATTATAATTGGATGAACAATAATTGAAACGCTGCGATGAGTTTTATGATAATTTTCAAATTTATTTCTTTACAATTCAATTTTACAAGATTTTAATTATTCGAAAATTCTGCAATTAAATATATATTGAAAATTATAAACTTGTAATAATTTCAATAAAAATCCTATTAAACATTTAAAAAGAATTAATTATACACAATTTTTTGTCAAAAATATATGAAAAAATTATAAATTTCAATGATTTTAGTTTGAAACTTTGGCAAAATTTAATTATTCTAAAAATCCACTATTTAAGTATAATCTAAAAATTTTAACTGAAATTCATTTTTAAAGCCATTTTTTTTAGTAAATTCTACGAGAAGTCAATTATTTAAATACAAAAATAAATAATTTATTAATTTCATGTTTATTGAAATTAAATTCTCATTAAAAATGTTATCAACAAATTTTTTAAATCATTAATTTCTTTGGACGAATTTTAATAAGATTTTTAAGAATAATTACATTTTTCGAGGAATTTGATTAAAATTGCATTTAAAATAATTGAAATTCTGCAATGAGTTTTATTCTTTATGAAAATAATGGAATTCCTAAAAGAATTTTATTATTTATAAAAATAATTGAATTCCTATACAAATATTATTATTTATGAAAATAATTGAATTATTGCAAAGAAATTTATAAAAAAATTCTAAATAATTGAATTCCTTTAAAAAATTTTATTATTTATGAAAATAATTGAATGTTTGTGCAGAATTGAATTCAAATTTTTTTTAATGATGGAATTCTTTTGGAAAATTTTATTGAAACAGTAGATATTGAAAATTATAGAATTTTAGAAAACTGTTGAAAATAATTGAAATTTTGACAAAAACTTGATTAAAATTTTGTGAAATAATTGAGCTGCCGGATCAAAGAAGGGCACATAAACTCGCCGCGCTGAAATACGTTGGCCCCTGGACACTTAAAATTAAACTTTTGATTTTAATTGTTTATTATGCATATCCTTATCGAAAATTTGATTGCGCATCTTTTTATCTAATAAAATTTTTTTATATCTATTACCGTTTTCGAAATAATAAAGAAAAACCATTTTTTTGAAAACATGAAATTTAATTAAATTTTTCACTTCAACTCGCGATATTTCAGTCAATTTTGCATATTTTCTAATGTCACAAAAACTAAATTACTCGTTGAAATATCCTGATAATGATGAAAGAAGAAAAAAATTGTTTTCATTAAAAATAAAATTGTTATTAATTTTTTTCTGAACAATTGCAAAAATCGTGAAGTGCAATTTTCACGAGCTTCGTTTAACGGGCGAATTTTAAGCAGCAAAAAACTTCCAGTGAGAAAGTTGTTTATTGCAGTCTAAAGAAGTTTTTTGGAAAGTTATATTACAATTGAATAATTAGTAACAAATTAGTGAATGTTTAAAGTTGCGCGAGCTGCTGAACTAATAGATTATTTTAATTCTTTTTGGTGTTAATTTAATCCTAGAGGGATTAAACTGTTGCAGATTATTTTAATCCATTCTGGTGTTATTTTAACACCTCACGTTTTACTGTGTATAAAATAGTTATAAATAAATTAATAAATACGCAATTCATTAAATTATAAATGAATAATGTTGAAAATTTAATAAAATTAAAAAATTAAATTTAAAAGGAATTTTTTTACAAAAACCCCAATATTGATTACAGTATATTTAATTAAACAAAAAAAATATAACCAAAAAAATTGATTGAGAATTGAAAAAAAAATGAAAAAAAAATGACTGTTTATTGAGTAAACAGGTATTAAAACAGTATTTTTATTAATGGCAGAAAAAAACTGTTTGAAAATAAAAAAAAAAACTTCTCTATTGGCCCTTTTGAAATAACATTCACCCTCGCACCTTTTCTCGACTCAGTTGTGTATACATGGAATTGAAAAGTTTTCAATTTAACATATGTTGTGTGCACCACGTGCGCGATCATTTGAATGGTTAATGGAACCATATTTTGAGCCATCTCCATAACAGAACCGCACAAACCTGATTCTTATATATGGCGAATTGTTAAATTGACCGCAGCGGAAGTGAGAGACCCCCTGAGACCCCCTCCCCAATATCAGAGGGTTTGCAGCTGTGAAAATTTTACTTTTAGTCTTTTTTATTTTTCCTTTTTTTTGTTGTTGTTTAATTCAATTTTCATTAACATTAAATTTTTAATTAATAATTAATATGAAATTTGAAAATTATGATTTTTAGATTTTTAGATTTTTATGTATATTATATAAATAAATAAAAATATTTATTGAAAAATAAATTTAAAACTATGAAAAAATAAGAGACTAATTCTGATAGAACTAAGTCATAGAAACCTATAATTAAAAAAATATTCTAATTTTTGAAAATTTAATTTTTGATCGTAAAAAGCTAAAATTATTTTTCTATGTACCTAATATTTATTATAATTTATTAAAATTATTATTTATTTGTTTATATTTATTTATTTTATTTTTTACTTTAAAAATTTTTTTTCTATTTATTTAAATATATATCCTTTTATAAATAAAATTATTATATTCACCGTTTTAAAAAAAAACTCGAAAGTACAATGTGTATATCGACTCTTTTTCTACTACAATGGAGAGAATAATATGAGTTGTGCGCTTTAAGAAACCAAGTAGAAGAGTTTCCACCCTCCATTTTATTATTTTTAGTTGTTTCTTTTTTCTAGAATTACTGCCATGCCTCCTAGTGCATAGAGAAAAAAAAACCGACGACGACGACGACGACACAAGGAGCGAACTGGTTCTTTTTTTCTTCCCTATTTCCAAGGGGATGAAACCCTTGAGCTACCCGACACTACCCCCCCTTTTTTTTACTCCGAATAAGGGTTGTCTACACTCAACTTCTTCTGAGTCTTGAAATTTTCTGCAGAAGATGAACTTTTTCTAGTTCTTTAATAAAAAAAAAAAATTCCTAGATAATTTTATATTTTAAAATTAGCTAAAAATTTAAATTTATTTTAAAGGACCTTAATTGGATAAATAATTTTGAACCAAAGGCGATAAAAAAAGTGAAAATTATTGTTAGCTAAAAATATCAGTAAAAAGTTTTCTTTTCTCATAAAGTGAAAAATTTATTTCTTCTTTCAAAAAAAAATTCGTAGCTAATTTTATATTTTAAAATCAGCTAAAAATGTCAGTCAAAAAGTTTATTTTTTTAAAAATATAGGTAACAAATTTGCCCTTAATTTTCTTCTTACTTTGAATTTTATTTTTTGTACTTGACTTTTTACTGTTTAATACTTTAAATATTGATAACGCAATTACTTAAAGGAATAATTTTTATTTATTTAGAAAAAAACATAATTATTTTTACATAAGTACCTATTTACTACAAAATATTAAAATTTTTTAATAATTGTTTTTTAATCTTTGGAATTAATTTTTAGTTTTTTAATTAAAAGTAAAAAATTTAATTATTAATGTTTAAAAATAATAATATTGATAATAATATTAGTTAAAGAGTGGAAAAAATTTAAGAATATAAATAAGAAATAATATTATTAATTACGTTATAATTATAGGAATTAATTAATAGTAACTATATAATTAATAAAAATTATATAACTATTTATTACAATTTATAATAAAAAATTACGTATTATTATAAATTATAATGAAATTACTATTGAATTATTCATTTATTTTTAATAAATTAACAATTTTTTGTTAAATATTAAAAAAAAAAACTTAAAAAAATTTTTTTTCCTAAAGTTAAAGAGTTTTCATAAATAATTTTATTCACTTTTTTCAAATTTGCAAATTATTATATTTATGAGATGAAAATAGAATCCAAGTGTCAGCCACGTGAACCCAAAATGCAGTTGAATCTGCACCGCACATGTTCCGGACATGGAACTGGGGCGTCAAAAAAAGTGAGAACTACTTCCTGGAAATATAAAACTATATGAATAATGAGCGGGTTTTTCTCAAATTTTTAAATGTCATTAATTTTATTTAATTTTCTTCTCAAGAGAAGATTAAAAAAACATTTATCAATTTTTTTCCCAATTTCCTTTTTTCGAAAATATTTCACGTTCTTGGTAAATTTTTAATTCGTTTGGAATTTAAAATTTTCAATTTTAACGAATTGATAAATTCGTCTCCAATTATTATTTATTAAGTTCAATTAATGAAATTTTTAAATTTATATTTCTTCAGTAATTAGTTGTTGTTAATTTTAAAAATTAATTTTACATTTGTCATTTTTTAATTCTGTCAATTTTAAATACGTTTTTTTATTTACATTTTTAGTCATTTTATTTGTTTTTCATGACTAGAAATTTTAGGTTATGTTCACCTCTTAATTTGCAATTATTATTAAACAGCAATTTCGATGTTTTGTTGATCTTTTCTCTTTTTATTTTGTTGAAAAATGTAAGATTATGTTTTTAGTTTAATTCAAGAATATTTTATATTATTATTATTAATATTCTTATTATTATTATTATTATTATTATTATTAATATTCTTATTATTTATTACCAATATTGTCATTATTTATTTAATATTTATATTATTTTTATTATTATTTATTTTATGATCTCGGGGCGTTGGGGATCGAACACCTGACCCTAAGGCCCACTCACTGATTCACGTGCCTTAACGACTACGGCCATTTTTTATTTATTATTATTTATTTTATTTGTATTCAATTTAAACATTTGAAGTATAATTATTGAATCGTAAATTTCAGAAAGTGCTCACGATTTTCGGAGTTGAACTATTTTTGAAATTACAATATTTAATACATCTGCATAATATTTTTAATTATTAATAATTGTTCTTAATAACATTTTATTTTATTTTAAACAAAAAAGAATCATTTTCGAGTATAAAAATTATAAATGCACCGGAAAATTGTTGGGTTTAAATAAAACAAATTCTTTTAACGCTTATTTAAGCGCTTTCATGCAGTGAAAAAAAGGACGTTCACGAGGGAGATTCTTTATCTTGGAAAATATTATTATAATTTAATAGGAAAGGGGGGAAAAAAGTGATGTTGTCTTGTTAGGAAAATTATATATTACGGATTTGTAAATAACTGACGTTTTCAGAGTCTGACATACTAAACACACCTTAACAGAGACTTTTACGGCTGCTGCCTATGTTAAATCACGCGTACTGCAAATGTCGTTAAAGTTGTGACACCTTCATCCAATTTTCCATGATATTATTCGAAAAAAAGACAACATTTCAAAAAAAAAAACCTGTTTTGTCCATTTTATCTATTCTAACTTATATAGTCTCTATAGGATTTCACCAATATTTTTATATATAGTTTCTTCAAAAAATAGAAAAAAAATTATAATTTATTTTCTGTTGATCACAAATAGATATAAGAGAAGTTTCTTTTTTATCAATTATTGTTAAATACAAAATCTTATCGTAATTTAAAAATTTTTAAACTGACAGTTGTTATTTAAAATTTTTTAAATTTGACAATTTTTCATTAAAACTTTTAATTTTTAAAATTTGCCAATTTTTCATTAAAATTTGCCAATTTTTCATTAAAATTTCAAATTTTTAAAAATTGACAATTTTTCAAGGCTTTGTAAATTTTAGAGTGATTTTTTATCAACAGGGCTCGAACAAGGTCCGTAAAGTTCGTAAATTATACGATATAATTTGGATAATTTAAGAGAAATTACAAATGATTGAAGGAATTTAATTATTTTCAAAAGTAATGAAATTCTTCACAAAAATTCAATTATGTTCAAAAATTTTTTTAAATTCTCGTCAACATTTCAATTATTTTTAGAAATAATTAAATTCTTCTTCGAAATATCAATTATTTTCAAAAAATTTTAATAAAATACTTAGAAAAATTTCAACTATTTTCAAAATTTTTTCTCAATTCAATAATTTTTAATAGGTATCTATTCTATTCTAATAAAATTTTCCAAAAGAATTCAATTATTTAAAAAAAAATCTACTAAAATTCTACACAAACCTTTAATTATTTTCAAAAAATAATAACAATTTTACAGGAATTTTATTATTTACAAATTTTTTTTATAAATTTCTTCGCAATATTCAATTATTTTCATAAATAATAAAATTTTTACAGGTATTTAATTTTTTTTAGCAAATAATAAAATTCTTATTAGGAATTCAATTATTTTGATGAATAATAAAGCTAATTGCAGAATTTCAATTATTGTTAATACAATTTTAATCGAATTCCTCGAAAAATGTAATTATTCCTAAAAACTTTATTAAAATTTATCAAAGAAATTTTATTATTTTAATAATTTTTGCTACAATTTATTTATTAGAATTTAAATATTATTTTTAATAAATTTTTGATTAAATTTGTTTAAAGAATAAAATTATTGCATTCAAAATTTTTAATGCCATTTGTAGGGAAATTTGTATTTTAAAATGTATTTTATTCTCGTCGAGTGGGTCCCTTAATGATAGGCAACCAAATTTGCGTTTAGGAAATGTTAGATTTCTCTTGAGTTCGCGTTTCGGGGAAAATCGTCTTGGGTTCGGAGAATCGGATGAATTTGGGGGGAATATTTCGCGGCATGAGGCGATCGTCCCTCTAGTTCTCTGTCTCATTCGCTGTTTGAATCCATGGGGAGGTTCCGCGCCATACGCGAAGTTCAATGCCTGAGACCTCGAGGTAAAATAATTAATAGAAATTAATAGTTCTCTTTTATTTCAAATTATTATTTTTTTTATTGTTTATTTAAATTTTTTCGTATTTTTTTTTTGTAATTGTTTTAAATAGTGTGGCGTGAATTCTATGGGCGGAATATCTGTTGTGGTGACAAGAGGTTCCATTGACGAGAACTAGACGGGCGATTTTGTTCTATTCTATTTGGTTCAATAAGAAAAACGAGAAAGAGGAATTAATCTCAGTCGAAGTTGCACCAAAGTACAAAAGGAGGAAAACTATGAGACCTCGAGAAAGTATCAACTCTAATCGACGCCGTTCTCCGGACCCACGTCACTCCTGATCTTCCCCATTAGCAATTATCAAAGCGATGAGTATTCTATTTTATTTGTTATCATGTGTAAATTTTGCTGATTCTTTTGTTTCTTATTTATGAATTCGATATTGCCAATTTTATTTGTATTTATGTCCTAAATTTTTTATTGACTTGTGTGATGTTTGAATGTGTGTTGAACGCGGGCATTTATATAAATTAAAATCAAATATTGTCTTTTGATCACTAAATAAATCTATATTATATTGTGCACTAATTTTTTATTGTTTTCTTCTTTAATTTGTTATATTATTTTATTTGTTCTCATTGCTTTAATCATTTTACGATAATTATTTCTGTTATTTCAAATTCTTTTGCATTCATATATAAATTTGTTACATTAATGGCGCTCCAACAGGGACCGAATGAGTGCCCAAAATGTTGAAGGATTGAAAATTGTTTTATTGATTTTGTGTAATTTTTTTATGTAATTAGTGTATCATTTTTTTTATGAAACGTATTTTGGAAGAGAAACGCGATCTCGACCGGGAATTTTATTAGAGGTTTAGTTTAGTTTTTGAAGTTGTAGCCATCGGCGCGGAAATACGAGGAAAATGTCGCGTCATCAGGATGTTATTGCGCATGATGATGGAAATTTAGGAATTAATAATGCTATTATTATCGATGAATTGCGGCTGAAATAGATCGATTACGCACACTCAATTCTGCTCAAAATGTTCAATTAACGCAATTACAGGTCAGATTCAGGGAAATTCGGTTGATGGAGGCAGTCAGCTGGTGCGAACTCTCATTGACGGATTAAGGGGGTTAAATGTCGAGGCCAAGATTCCGCGATATTGTGAGCCGGAAAATTCGAATCATTTTATTGAAAGATTAGAAAAATATTTTGTGTTAAAGAATTTACAAGGCAATCGGTTAAATTTGATAGACGGGTGCTTAGATGGCCGGGCACGCGTCTGGTTCGAATCGCAACGTAATCAGATGATAAATTACGCCGATTTTAAAAATAAATTCTTGGCGGAGTTCTTCTCGATTCCGATTCGTGTTAAATTTCGTGCGGAATGGTTGGCGCGTCGATTTGATAATTCGGCTGATTACTTTGCAAACATATTTCAAGAATCAATATAAAGAAGCACAATTTTTCACTCCGAGATATGAGCCTTACGAATTACATTTCATGATAATTCAGCAATTACCTATGAGAGTGCGGGAAATTGTGTCTACAATCGACTTTAACGATTATAATAAAATATCACAGTGTCTTGCTCAGCTGGATTTCGCTTTCCAAGAGAAATTAAATAATTATAATGCCAAGTCTCGAAACACGGGGAACAAATGCGTATAATGAAAATAAAAATAATGATAAGCGAGGGTCAACAACAGTCGCAATCGTCAAGGATAGATCGTGTTGAAAATCGTCGAAATGAAAATAGGCCCTTCGCTCGTAACGAACGCTCGTATACAGGCAAACAGTTTTCAAGCCGAAAAGCCAAATATTAATGGTCACTCCCGGTTTTCTGAACCACGTGTTCCCCTACCCGATACCAGTCGGCCCCCACCGCCTTTCTTTATGAATGTGAGTAACGAGAAACACTCTACCTCGATGAATCACTTAGCAATTTCGGGAAGCGCGATTCATTCAACAATATTTTCAAGTCGACATCTATATGAGGAATTTAATCAAGTTGTCAACGATGTCGCGAATAATTTAGAAAAACGAAGTGACGAATCTACGTGCAGTCCATCTTGCCCGCGTATTATTGTTGCGATGCAGTCAGTGCCAGCTTCATCATTAATTGATACGGGAAGTCAAATCACGGCTGTGTCAGAAGAATTTTACATGTATTTAAAAAAATATTTTAAGGTATTAGAATTGCCGGTTTCCAGTGTGGTTCTTTTTACAGCAATTGGGAAGAAATCAACTCACATTAAAAAGCAAATAATGTGCAAATTAACTATTGGAGATTTCGAATGTGAGTCAATTTTTTGATCGTTCCCAATCTGTACAATTACATTATACTAGGTAATTATTGGCTATTAAAAAATAAAGTAATAAGAAATATGAAAGGGAAACAATGATTATTGATGGAAATTATGTGCGATCTTCTCTGGTGTCATTTGGACGATTGATGAATGAAAAAAATCATTTACAAGAAAGGGGGGAAAAGAATTCAAATTGTGCAAGGTTTAAACGTGAAAAATAATTTATAAAATTCGTAAAAAAGGGGGGGATGATAAGGATTTATAATTACGAGATGGAAAGATTTTCACGAATTTGGGATTTGTGAAATGTTTTAGAAATTGATAATGACGTAGGGGGGGAGAGGTCGTCTATTGATGCGAAGGAAGTAAAGAAAATATCAGCTGAATTCTATCATGCCGATGAATCAGATGTTATGACGTGTAATGCTGGAGACGAAAATTACACAAATAGGACAGAATATTATTTGATTGAAAAAAATGTTGGAAAATAATTTAGATTTTTGCGAAATAATATGGGAAAACGATGTTGATAACGAAGATAAGCATGTTATTAATGAAATGAAAAGAATTAACTCGATGAATTTTTAATAATCAGAACAATTCTTTGTTTTTAAATGAAGTAGAAAGGATTGCAGCGGAGATAGAGAATATTAATGATCGAGAACGCGAATTTTTTATCAAACGATTGTCGGAATTTGAGAAATTGTTTACGTGTGAATTTGGGGTCGCAGATACACCGCCGTATCAATTAAAGATTAAACCGCATAAAAAAATTTATTAGGAAATCATATCCAGTGCCAATGACATTCCGCGAGCGAACCCGAATAGCGTTACGAGAAATGGAAGATGCAATGATCATTGAGGAGTCTGATAGCGATTATTGTAGCCCTCTCAGGATAGTAGTGAAAGGTGATGGCACTGTGCGTGTGTGTTTGGACGCACGATATATCAATGAAATTGTAGAATCAGACCATGAAGTACCGCCCCTTATCTCCGAGGTTATGCAGAAATTCCATGGTGTCTCTTTTATGTCCATGACCGATTTGACCTCCGGGTATTGGCAAATCCCACTTGATAAAAGTTCGAGAAAATATACTGCTTTTCTTTTCGACTCGAAATTATACCAATTTTGTCGGGTACCATTCGGCATTAAAACTGCCGGATCGGCATTTATTAGGGCACTTAATTCCGCGATTGGTCATGATTTCGATGATTGTTTGACAACGTATATCGATGACTTTTTAATATCAACTACGGGTTCAATAACTAATCATATAGATCGTATGTGTTCGGTATTTACAATGCTTTAAAAAAAGTAACTCGCAAGTTCTTTCATTTATACTATGGCCCTTACAGAATTTTGCGGAGTCTTGGTAACAATTCGTATGAGTTATTTGATGAGAAAAATAATCGAAGTATGGGAGTCCATAATCAGGCGAATTTAAAAAAATATCTTCAGAGAAAGGAAAAATAAAATAAATAAGTGATTAATTAAATTGATAAATGAGGGTAAAAAAAAAAAAAAAAAAAAAAAAAAAAAAAGAAAATAAAAATAAAATAAAGAATAAATAAATAAAAAGGATTAAAATTGATAAGCAGGTAGATGATAATAAAATGAAAACTTTAGTAACTAAATTGAGTTGCAACTGGCTGAGTGCTTAAATCATGAATTCTTGATATTATTATATTGATATGTTTTCTTGGATTTATTTTGGATACTTGTAACTACGAATGATTATAGGAATTATGATTTATTGAGTGAAATAATTATAGTTGTATATTGTTCGTGGTGATATCTAATGTATATATATATATATATCTGTGTGTGTATATGTATGTATTTTGTATGTATTTTGTATTTGAATATTAATTTCGAGAAATGTATTTGCCAGAAGGTATGAAGTTTTAATATGTAAGTGGTGATTTGTATAAAAATGGTTGTATGCTTTCGTTAAAAAAATTTAAAGAAAAATTTATCTAAAGCAAGGGGGGCAATGTAGGGAAATTTGTATTTTAAAATGTATTTTATTCTCGTCGAGTGGGTCCCTTAATGATAGGCAACCAAATTTGCGTTTAGGAAATGTTAGATTTCTCTTGAGTTCGCGTTTCGGGGAAAATCGTCTTGGGTTCGGAGAATCGGATGAATTTGGGGGGAATATTTCGCGGCATGAGGCGATCGTCCCTCTAGTTCTCTGTCTCATTCGCTGTTTGAATCCATGGGGAGGTTCCGCGCCATACGCGAAGTTCAATGCCTGAGACCTCGAGGTAAAATAATTAATAGAAATTAATAGTTCTCTTTTATTTCAAATTATTATTTTTTTTATTGTTTATTTAAATTTTTTCGTATTTTTTTTTTGTAATTGTTTTAAATAGTGTGGCGTGAATTCTATGGGCGGAATATCTGTTGTGGTGACAAGAGGTTCCATTGACGAGAACTAGACGGGCGATTTTGTTCTATTCTATTTGGTTCAATAAGAAAAAACGAGAAAGAGGAATTAATCTCAGTCGAAGTTGCACCAAAGTACAAAAGGAGGAAAACTATGAGACCTCGAGAAAGTAATCAACTCTAATCGACGCCGTTCTCCGGACCCACGTCACTCTGATCTTCCCATTAGCAATTATCAAAGCGATGAGTATTCTATTTTATTTGTTATCATGTGTAAATTTTGCTGATTCTTTTGTTTCTTATTTATGAATTCGATATTGCCAATTTTATTTGTATTTATGTCCTAAATTTTTATTGACTTGTGTGATGTTTGAATGTGTGTGTAACTCTGGCATTTATATAAATTAAAATCAAATATTGTCTTTTGATCACTAAATAAATCTATATTATATTGTGCACTAATTTTTTATTGTTTTCTTCTTTAATTTGTTATATTATTTTATTTGTTCTCATTGCTTTAATCATTTTACGATAATTATTTCTGTTATTTCAAATTCTTTTGCATTCATATATAAATTTGTTACACATTCTTTGCGTAAATTATCAATTAACTTTATAAATTATAAAATTCTTCTCTAAAATGGAATTAATTAAAAAAAATTTAATAAATTTCTTGGCAAAATTTCAATTATTTTCACAAATTTTCCCTAATTTAATTATTTTTAATATCTATGTTAATAAAATTTTGCAAAAGAATTCAAATTATTTGAAAATTGATACAATTCTTTAAAAGAATTTAATTTTAAGAAACGTATATGTAATTATTCAATAAATTGTTTTTTTGTATTTAAATAATGAAATTCTCGTAGAATTATCTCATAAAAATTGATTAAAAAATGGATTTTAGTTAAAATTTTAGATTATAATTGAATATTAAAAGTATTAGAGCGTAAAGTTTTAGAAATAATTAAATTTTGAAAAGGTTTCAGATTGAAATCTTTGAAAATTGGAATTTTTCATATTTTTAACTAAGCAACAATTCTGTGAAATTAATTTTTTTGAGAAATTTTAATTGTGAATTTTTTTTAATATTATTTGAAGTTTTTATTTTCTAATACATATTTAATTGAAGAATTTACAAATAATTGAAAATATTATTAAATATTATAGTTTTAAGTAAAATGTTCTCTTATATATTTTCGTCAGTAATTGGTTCGTAAATGGTCCGTAATTTCTCATTTTTGGTCCGTAAAGTCCGTATTTTTAAATACTTTCACTGGTTCGAGCCCTGTTATCAATTATCAATTATTTTTATCAATAGAATAATTGTCGTTTAAGAAAAAAGTGTGAGGTGTGTTTGGAAATTTTTTGTTGAAAAAAAGGGGAAGTGTGATTTTTGTGATTGTATTATATAAAAGAAAATAAAAGGATTTAAGTTAAATTGTCCGAGGGAGATTAACATTAATGGTTATAATGTTTTGGAATTAACCCTGAAACTCACCCTACTTGTTTAGGGGATTGAAATATATATATACGAATGAAAATTAGGGTTGTAGTGTCACAATCTCCCAGATATTGTGTCTTTTTCACCCCTCCTCTATACCCATCTGCCTTTATTTACTCAACCATATATAAAGTCTCAATTTTCTCCATAATTGATGGACGTGCTCCACCCACAATTTGCTTTTCATATATCTTTTTTTTTTTTTTTTTTTACAAAAGTCGCCAATCATTCTCTATAGCTTTTATATTTCATCGATAAATTATAACGTCGATTATATTCTGTTGAAAACATTGTCACTATTTTTTAAAAAATATTTCTCTACTTTCTTCTGCTAAATAAATAAAAGTTCATTTGTTTGGACCTAACCCCAGAATTGTATATTAAGAATAAGATCCTTCACTGTAAATAAAAGGTTCAAAATTAGAGCTGATTTTGGTATTAAAACAGAAGAAAATTTGAGTACCAAAATTGGTTCTAAATTAGTACCTTTCTTTTTACAGTGTTGAAAAATACCAAAGTTTTTAAAGTATAGAATTTTTTTTCTTCTAAAATTGTGTTCGTTTTTGTATTATAGATGTGCAGATGGATTGGTCGGATCATGCCTTATGGTGGCCAGAAAGAAATCACTGGTTGACAAGGACGAGAAGCACTCTGGATCAATATGGAGTTGCAGCTGATGCACTTTTACATTTCACACCGATGCACAAAACACTTCGAGTTCAATTGCCGGACATGCGATATCTCGATTGTAGAGTTGATTTTTCGGTTAAGACTTTTAACGCTGTCATCAATCTCTGCAAGGAATTTGGTAGGAGTCAAAGAATTGAGTTTTATTTTTCTTATACTTATTTCAAAATCCTTCTTTGGATGTTGTATCAAATTATTATACACTTCTAAGGAATAAATGTTCTACTTCGAGAAATAGTCTGATGCTTTAGACTTGGAATCGATTTGGAGTATCATATATTAGAGCTGTTGACTTAAAAGTATTAAATTACAAGGAACTGATCCAAAATAATGTGAATCAAATATAAAAACTGATACCAAAAATGTGGGTCAAATAAATATTGTATGCAAATTTTAGGTATCAATTTGATTCCCTTTTGGTATGAATTTGAGGCTTTTAAAAAAATTGGGAGGAGTATTAGAACTAGGGAACATCTTAGGACTTCTAGAGAGGAGATGTACTACTTTCTAAGAGGTCTCTAATTAGGAGACGTCATCAGGTTGAGTATCCTAATTAAATTACCTCTGAAGATGTGGCTAGGTGGTAGACTTTTTTAGGATTAGGGTGACCTAATTAGATTACCTCCTATGAGCCTTGGTGTTAGGAGATTTTCTTGACATAGAATCATACTAAGTAGATAACTACTTCTGAGGATGATGATAATCCATTAGGGATTAATAGGATCCCAATAAGTTTACCTTCTAAGAAGTCCTAAGCGGTTTGCTACTTTGTTTCAATAGGATCCCAATAAGTTTGCCTTCTAAGTAGTGCACTGTGGAAGGTTTTATTAAATTTTTTTTACTAAATAGATTTTAACAGTCGGTTATCAGAAAACCTTCCTATTAACCCCGTATAATAGGACCCCTAGACTTTCTTAGCTCAGAATCTCCTAGGACATAAAATCTTAATTTTTAAGAGATTTTCTAAAAGATGTCTTCCTTAGGATTGATTCCATTATTTAGTGAATCTCTTCTTGTTGGTGCTGTTTAAGTACCTACCTCTTAAAAACCGAAAGTCGACCCGAATAATAAAAAGGTCTATAAAATATATCGAACAACTTAAAATAAAATAACCGAATAAGAAACAAAATAACGTAGAATACAAAAACACATCGAAATTGATAGTTTTCACCATTCAACGAGTAATTAATATTGTCGCTCGAGGGAATAAAAATCCTTCAGTAGTCGCACGCGAAGGACAAGTATATTCAGTGAAGCTCGAAATTTATCACCGGCTTATTGCTACTCTTTCATTATGAAACTGGGTTACAAGCATTAATTATTAACATTACTGATCTAAATAATAATAATAATTACTGCCTTTCTCAAGTACCCCGTTTTTATTATATCAATTTTTAAAAACAGATTTCTCCAAAGGCAAAGCATTGCAAATATTTTTTTTCCATTTCCAAATTCTTCTTGAATATAAAACAAATTCGAAGATGTTTTGATAATAATAATTATTAGAGTACAATATACATTAAATAGAGAAATGTAATTAGAATTAATTTATAGGTATCAGACATCCAGAGGAACTTTCGTTTTGCAAACAACTCGAGCCCTGCCATTTGAAGTACAATTTAAAAGATCTGCCGGCAAAAAAGAAGATTGAAAATCAAAAAAACGGATGGCACGTACCAGCTGATACAAATACATTTATTCCTGTCACACAAAGTCCCAGGGGATCAAACGGAAGTTTGGATCAAAGCAGTCCTTTCATGTGCGCACCAGTCACTCCAAACAACAGAACTCATAGCACGCCGATAAGTTCTCCAATTTCGGTAAAAACCAATTCACTGGATGTTTAAAATTTAACAAACGAAATGATAAAGAAGTTATTATTTAGTTATTCATTACTTAGAAGTTACTATATCAGGGTTGCCACGCAACCTGGAAACCTGGAAATGTCAGGGAATTTTATAAATCTTGAAAAAACCTGGAAAAGTCAGGGAATTTTGATCTAAATCCTGGAAAATTGTTGTTTTTTAAAGTTATTTTATATATTATTCTCAAAAATCTAAATTTGAATACTAAAATATTTCAAACATAATTATTCAATTTTAGAAGAACTGCGTTTATAATTTTTATAAGTGGATCGATTTCAAAAGGATTCAATTTACAGTTTTAGAAAATTTCGATTTTAACTGAATTTCATTAGAAATCTTAAGGCACGTAGATTTTTTAAAAATTTAAATTATTCAAATTCTTCTGAAATTAGTTAAATTTTATATAATACATATTTAATTGATTATCCAAAATAATGGATTTACAGAAAAATTTTAGACAAAAACACTAAAAAATATTAAATTTTGAAGCAATTACAAATGTATTTGTAAAAAATCGATTTATTTCAAAATTTTTAATAAAATTCTTGACAAAATTTCATCTACTTTAAAAAACTTTCCTCTATTCAATAATTTCTATTATCAACTACTTTAATGAAATTTTCTAAAAAAATTTAATTATTCAAAAAATTTGTTAAAATTCAATTACTTTCAGAAATTGTAATAAAATTTTTTGCAAAATTCAATTTTTTACAAGAAATTTTAATTAAATGCTTTACAAAATTTAATTATTTTCAGGAATTTTAATAAAATGCAATTATTCTCGAGACTTTTAATAAGATTTTGAAAAAAATAAAATTTTTTCCAAGAATTTTAATAAAACGCTTTACAAAATTCAATTATTTTTAGGAATTTTAATAAAATTCTTCAATGGAATTCAATTATTTTCAAGATTTTTAATAAGATTCTTTGCAAAATTCAATTATTTACAGTAATTTTAATAATATGCTTTACAAAATTCAATTATTTTCACGAATTTTAATAAAATGCAATTATCCTCGAGACTTTTAATAAGATTTTACAAAATTTAATTTTTTCCAAGAATTTTAATAAAAGGCTTTAAAAAATTCAATTATTTTTAAGAATTTCAATAAAATTCTTCAATGGAGTTCAATTATTTTCAAGATTTTTAATAAGATTCTTTGCAAAATTCAATTATTTACAGGAATTTTAATAAAATGATTAACGAAATTCAATAAGTTTTAGGAGTTTTAATAAAATTCTTTAATGAAATTCACTTATTTTTAATACAATTTTCTACAATTAATTAAATTTATCGGAAAATGAAATTATTCTTTAAAGTTTTTATTAAATTTTTTCTAAACGAGTCAATTTATTATTAAATAATTTGTTGATAAAATTATTTATGAAAATTCAATTTTAAGAAATGTGCAATTGTCTATTATAATTTTGTTATTTAAATAATTGAGTTTTCGGAGATTTTTCTATTAAATATGGATTTAAAAATTAATTTCAGGTAAAATTTAGAATATATCCTTTGAATATTGAAAGCAATATACAATGAATTTTTAGAAATAATTAAATTTTAAAAGGATTTAAATTAAAATCTTTGAAAATTTGAATTATTCATATTTTTAATGAACAATTCTGTAGAATTTTTTCAAAAAGTTTAATTGAATTTTCTTTCAATTAATATTATTATTATTTTTTTTAATTTTCTAATACATATATAATATCTAACTGAAGAATTTTCTAATAATCGAAATTTCACATAAAATTGAATTGTAAACAAATTAATTTGATAATTCTGAAAAAAAATCTTTTTAAAAAATTATTAAAATCACATTGATGTAAAGATGAAATTTAGTTGAACATTTTAGAAATGAATAATTGAATAAAAAATGTAAAAGTTTTGACTGAAAATCAGAGAGTTATTTAATTTAATAAAATAAAAATATTGTCTTAAAAACGTGGAAAAATTTCGTTTTTTAACCTGGAAAACCTGAAAAAGTCAGGGAATTTGAATGGAGCAAAAGCGTGGCAACCCTGTATATAATATTTAATATTGAAATTTCAGACCGGAACATGGAAGAGAAACAATAATTCCTCAGGATTTGGCAGTACCGGCTCGTTTAACGCAAATAACAGTACAATGAGTCTTGAGGCATTAAACGGTGGACTTTCGGAATTTCTTGCCCAGAGTCCATCGTCAATTTCGCCAGAAGTACGTGGTAAATTGTCACGTCCAAAAAGTTTAATCGAACGGGCACGAATGAATGTTGCCTGGTTGGATTCTTCCCTATCGATAATGGAGCAAGGCATTCGTGAATTTGACACCCTCAGGCTCAAATTCAAATTCTACTCCTTCTACGACCTCAATCCGAAAACCGATTCAGCCAGAATTAATATGATTTACGAGCAAGCAAAGTGGCAACTTCTCGCTGAGGAAATTGACTGCACCGAAGAGGAAATGCTTATGTTTGCTGCCCTTCAGGTGAGCTATATTTTTATTTTCCATAAACTTGGAATCAAGTGGAGTGTCTTTTTGTTGGATGCTTCGTGTGATCTTTGTTTATGATCCAAGAGAGTCTTTTTCTCTTCCTCGAGGGCGAGATATGATAAATTGTTATGTGCCCTAGTTTTTAAAGACTATTGTGATTTCAACTCTTCTTTCTGGGTTCGGGTAGTTCAAGTCGCGGATCTTGAAAGGCAGAATAAATGCAAATAGCAAATCTGCATTTTGATGCAGATTAGCAACTGTTTTCTTGACAAACTTCTTGATTGAATTAAGGTCCCCAGAGGACATAGTCGACAATGAACCATAAAAGTGCTTAAATAGTTTCGGAACTGTTCGTCTACACAAATCCAGTTGTTCCTATGGAATTCATATCCAGAACAAACTAAAAGATCTAAACTAAAAGCCTGACTAAACCTTTTTCTTTTGGGTATCCCAGAAAGTTCCGATATTAACATTCTTTCTGTGATATTTTTAGGTTCAGATAAATTTACAAGCGAGTATTCCACAGCCTAGTTTCGATAGTAATGGATCATCGTCACCAATGGAGGATGATATAGACGCAGCGCTTACAGACCTTCAGGTTACACTCGAGGGGACAACGATGAACAACGGTCCCAGTGACATAACACAAATTCCTGAACTCTGCGACTATCTGCGTTTCTTTAAACCAAAGCGTTTCACATTAAAGGCCTTCAAGCGATACTGGTTCACATGTCGTGATTTACAGCTGAAATTGTACAAAAGCAGAGAGGAAATGAACAGCTCCGAGCCACCGTCACAAATTATTAATCTCCGTGGTTGCGAAGTTACACCAGACGTTAATTTGTCTCAGAATCGTTATGGAATCAGGCTCGAGGTACCGAGTGCCGAGGGCATGTCGGAAATGTGGATCAGATGCGATACAGTCAGTATTATTGTCTAATGCTTTTTTTTGTAGCTTTTAGATTTTTGTCATCAGCTCTTAATTACTTTTATTGTTCGCAAAAGTTACGAATTTATTTTCTATTCACATTACTTCAAGCTTTATGCTAGTAATAGAAGATAGAGATAGAGTAATAGAAGATGGAGAATTTATCAGGGTTGCCACAGGTCAGGGAATTCAGGGAAAGTAAAATTGGTCAGGGAAAAGTCAGGGATTTTTACTAAAAGTACTGGAAAAAATTTAATTTTTAAAATTCATGAGAAAACTGGATTTTTTTCTTTTTGCCTCGTAAACTATGAAATTATCACAAATTTTGATACAAAACCTTCAAATTTTTCTATGTCTGACAACAATTTCTTTTTAAATAACCTAAATTTTCAAAAACTATCATAAAATTAATAATTAATAATAAATAATAAATAAATAATAATTAAATAAAATTTATATAACTATTATAAATTATGACTTATAAATTGTTTTATAAATAATTTGTACAATTTTCATAAATACTAGATTGATAAAAGAATTTTAGTTAAAAATACTAAAAAAATTAGATTTTGGAAAAGTTACAATTAAAGAAATTCAATTATTTTCAAAAGTTACAAAAATTCTTCGCAGAATTTCAATTTTGTTCAAAAATTTAAAAACAAATCTCGTGAAAATTACAATTATTTTTATAAATAATAAAATTCTTGACAAAATTCCACAAGAATTCAATTATTTAATTTTGAATAAATTTCTTCAAAATAATTCCATTATTTTCATAAGTAATAAAATTTTTCACAGAAATTCAATTATTTAAAATAAAAAATTTCATAAAATTTTTCGAAAAATATAAATTATTTTTAAAATTCTTCACCGAAATTCAATTATTTTTATAAACTGGAATAAAATTCTTTGTAAGAATTTAATTATTTATATAAATAATAAAATTCTACACATAAATACAGGTATTTTTATAAACTTGAATAAAATTCATTGGAAGAATTAAATTATTTTCAAAATTAATAAAATTATTCGCAGAAATCCAATTGTGTTCGAAAATTAAAAAAAAATTCCTGTTAAAATTGCAAGTAACTTTATAAATAATAAAATTCGTTTTCAAAATTCAATTATTTTATGGAAATTTTAAGAAAATTTAAATTATTTTCATAAGTAATAAAACTCATCGCAGAATTTTAATGATTTTTTATACAATATATATGTTAATCAAATTCCTTGAAAAATGTTATTATTCTTTAAAATTTTATTAAAATTTGTCAAATTAAATTCATATATTTAAAAATTTAATGGTAAAATTCTTTAAGAGAATTAAATTTTAACAAAAAACATTCTATTACTCAATAAATTATAATTTTGTAATTTAAATAATTGAATTTTTCTAGAATTTTCTAATTAAAATTGATTTAAAAATGAATTAACGGATAATCGATTTATTATTATTTATGAAAGTAATTGAATAATTACCACGAATTTTGTTACATTTTTAAAAATAATTTAATTTTTTTGAGAAATTTTACTGCTTGTAAAAATAATTGAAATCTTGCGAAAAATTTTTTTAGTATTTTTGTAAATATTTAACCTATTCTGAAAAATGTTATGGTAATTTAAATTATTACAAAACATAAAGATAAGATAAGTTTGAATTTGAATGTTTTGAAGAATTTTAATTCCTACAGAAAAATAATATTGATTAAATATTTATTTAAAAAAGAAGTTATTGATGTTTTTGAATAATTTTACAATTAATGAATTTTGTAAATAAATGTAATAGAACATTTTTTCTTGATTATCTAATAATTTTTAGAGTGAATCAGAATATTCTTTAGGGTCAGGGAAAAAGTGAGAATTTTGTCTGGAAATCAGGGAAAAGTCAGGGAAAAATAAAATTAAATATTTATGGCAACCCTGTTATTATGTTAGTGTTTGTGAATTAATGAAACTTTTAATTTCCCTTGACAAGGAGTCACAGTACGCAAAATGGATGGCTGCCTGTAGATTGGCGGCAAAAGGTCGCACCTTGGCTGATTCATCATATGAAAGTGAAGTGAACAGCATTATCGAATTTCTCCAACTCCAAAGGCCTGCACCAGCTCTTGCTATTAGTCCCAATTCCCTTGGGGACATTGTACCAGAGGAATACGTCGCTTCTCGATTTGTCAAAAAATTCAAGGGAAAGGTAACATTGGAGAAATTCTTTTTAACATTACTTTTCGGAGTAGAAAATTCATATGTGATTATTCGGCGGTCTGAGAGTTAAAAGAAATATTAACTAATTTTTTTAATTACAGCTAGTGCAGAGGATTTTGGAAGCGCACGCCAACGTAAAGGATCTTTCGCTGATTGAAGCGAAATTAAATTACATCAAAGCTTGGCAATCATTGCCTGAATATGGAATTTCATTGTTCGTTGTGAGATTCACGGGAAAGGGGAAAGATGAACTTTTAGGAATTGCAAATAACAGGCTTATGCGAATGGATCTTCATAGTGGGGATCATTTGAAAACATGGAGATACAACACCATGAAGGTAAAAACAAATTTGTTTTATGCTTTCGGTTTGATGTGGTTTTCAAAAAACGTGACACATGTCTCAAAATTTTTAATAAATGTTTCAAATTTAAAAATTAATGTATTCTGAAAAACTTTGAATTCTTGCGGAGGATTTTACAATTCACAAAAATAAATGAATTTATTGTTATAAAGGATTTTATCTGAATTTTGGAGAATAATTGAATATTTTGAAAGAATATGATTAAGAATATGGAAAAAAAATGATTTTTTTCAAAGAGAATTTTAACAGAATTGTGGAAAATAATTGAATTTATATTAAATTTCTTTAAAAGGATTTAATTTTATTAATGTTTTTAAAAACTATTCTATGAAGAAATTTTATTGAAATTGAATTAGAAATCATTGAATTCTTGTAAAGTATTTTTTTTAAATTTGAAAATAATTGAATTCATTTAAAGAATTTTATCGATATTTTTTTCTCAACATAATTTAATTCTTTCGAGATTTAATGTTATTAAAATTTTTTTTGAAAATAATTAAATTCTTGCGGAGGATTTTACATTTTATGAAAATAATTGAATTGTTACGAAGAATTTTATCTGAATTAAGGAGAATAATTGAATTTTTTGAAGGAATATGAATTGTGGAAAATAATTAAATTTGTATTAAATTTCTTGAAAATGATTTAATTTAAAATTGTATTGGAAATCATTGAATTCTTGTAAAGTATTTAAAAAAAATGTGAAAATAATTGTATTCATTTAAAGAATTTTATCGAAATTTTTTTTTCTCAACATAATTGAATTCTTTCGAGAAAATCTAATTCAAATCTTATTGAAAATAATTTAATTAAATTAATAAAAATTATAAATAAAAAAAAAATATATATAATATAAATAATAAATAAATTTAATTAATTAATAATTAATTACTTAATTTTTTTATTATATATATATTTTTTTATTTTATATTATATTTATTAAAATTCTTTAAAATAATTGATTTTCTTTTATTTTTAATTATTTTTACTGAAAATTAAAAAAATTATTTGAATTTAATCAGGAATTAAATTATTTTTTATAATTGTAATAAAATTCCTTCCAATACAATTTAAATTCATTTCTTCGAGAATAGTAATTATTTTTAAAAATCTTGCCGAAAAATTCTCCTTAAAAATTCAATCATTTAAAAAAAAAATTTAATTTTCCACAGAAGTTGAATTATCTATAAAACTTTTAATAAAATTCAATTCAAGTATTCAATTATTTTCATAAAAAATGAAATTTTCACTGGAATCCAATTATAGAAAGTATAATTTTAATTCAATTCTAGGAAAACTTTCATTGTTTTTAAACATTATGTTTAAATTTTTCGAAAATATTCAATTATTTTAAATATAATTTTAATGAATTTCTTCTCAAAAATTTACTTTTCTTTTAAAATTTTCCAAAAATTCAATTATTTGTAGAAATAATAATTTTTTTCGCAGGAATTCAATTATTTAAA
Source organism: Leptopilina myrica (nomen nudum) (assembly GCA_032872475.1). NCBI lineage: Eukaryota > Metazoa > Arthropoda > Insecta > Hymenoptera > Figitidae > Leptopilina > Leptopilina myrica (nomen nudum). The sequence goes on along the minus strand of CM065462.1, from coordinate 10,076,624 downwards.
AAAGTTATAATAATATTCTATTTTAAAATTCAATTGATTTTAGAAATAATTGAATTGTCGACGTATTGAAAATCATTAAATTCTTGTCAAGTATTAATAAAAAAAATTGAAAATTAAGTTCTTTTAAACAATGTTATAAGAGGAAATGGATTTTTTTTTAAGAATATTTATTAAATTTTGTGAAAATAATAAATTTCTTTAAAGTAATTTTAATTGAAAATTTGGAAAATAATTGAAATTTACAACGAATTTTATTAGAAACTTTTAAGAACAATTGAATTGTTTAGAAAAATTGTATTACAATTTTGAAAAATAGTTGAACTTATTAAAGAAATTTTATTTATCTGAATTTTTGGGGAATAATTGAACTTTTTGAAGGAGTTTTATTCAAAATTTGGAAAAAATGATTTTTTGAAAAGAATTTCATCAAAATTGTTGAAAATAATTGAAATTATATTAAATTTCTTGAAAATTGTTTAGTTTAATTAATGTTTTTAAAAACTATTCTGTGAAGAAGTTTTATTAAAATTGTATTAGAAATCATTGAATAGCTCTAGAGAATTTTTCTTATTTACGATAATTACGAAATTGTTGCGAAAGATTCATATTGAATAATAAACAAGAATAATCAATATTATGTACTTAATAAGTGAATTCTTTAAAATTTCGATTATGTAATCATTTCGATAACGTATGTTTATTCTTTAAAATGTAAAATTTTTTTAATTTACAAAATAATAATAATTGGAATACAGCAGGAATTTTCATAATTTATATAAATTTAAAAATTTATAGCCAATAAAAATTGACAAACAATTTTTACAGGCATGGAACGTGAATTGGGAAGTGAAACACATGATGGTTCAATTCGAGGAAGGAAACATTATTTTCGAGTGCCAATCGGCGGACTGTAAAGTTGTCCACGAATTCATCGGTGGCTACATTTTCCTCTCGATGAGATCGAAGGAGGCAAATCAAACCCTTAATGAAGAAATGTTTCACAAATTAACTGGTGGTTGGCATTAAATTTTGCCAATCATTATTCAAATTTATTCGAATCTACAACAAAAATTCGCATACTTAAAGAAACGAATACTTAAAAAAAAATGTTTATATTAAGAATTAAATTCAAAAATTTATTCAGAATAGAAATTCAAGAAACGAAAAAGTTTACAGAAAAAGATCGTTTATTTAAAACAAAATGCTTACAGGGATTTAGAAAAAAATTCTCATTCAGCGTTTCACGATAAATTATAGTAGACACAGTAAACAAATATGAAATTGTACATACAAAAGAGAGAATCTAAACTTAGCCGAAAAATTAGTTTTTAACATTTTTGTTTTAGCTTTTTTTCGATTTTATTTTTTCTTAATGCGCAAAGTGCCTATGGCAAACTGAGACTAAAAACAATAATATTAAAGTTTGCTTATTGGTCGAAATGAGAAAACTTAATTTTTCAAGAGACTTTTTACAAAGAAAAGAAAAATTTTGTAATTTTAATGCTTCCAAAGTTTACCTTTTATATATAATCGAGTTTTACAGATTTTTTAATTGCGTTTTACGAAGAAATTTTTTAACACCTTGTATTAAATTAAGAGGAACGCACAAGAAATTCCATTTCATTATGGATTGAGTGCCTTTCATGAGTCTATTAATAATGTTTGTATTGATTCATCAGTAAAAATTATTTATATATATATTTTTTTTTACACAATCTGATCAAGGTCTGTTTTTTTCTTAATCTTAAATATCAAATTTAAGTGAGAAAGTAATTCAATTATAAACTAGATACTAATTTTTACTGACTTATTCTGATTATGAAAAATAATTAATTAATCCTCCTGCGTCTGTGTAATTTAATAGAATTGTTCTTTTCATTGTGGAATTTTTATGATAGAGAGCGAGAGAGAAAGAGAGAATGCGTGCAATAGATTTTTTCCCCAAATAGATAATTGTAATATTATTAATAATTAATTATCATTAAATTATTATTTTTCGTTTAAATTTTAAATTAACAAAAAATAGATTATTCTGTTTGGAATATTTTACAGATATTGATAAAAAAAAGAAATTTAAATTATATATTAAAATTGTACAGTAAGGAATTGAATTTGGCGCAAGAGGCTTAATTTTTCTTTTTTTTTTTAAATTAAAATGAAGAAATTGAATTTCGTGTGAATATTGGAATAGATTGTAGGTGCTAATCACACGAAATTCAAAATATCCTCGAAATCGTGTAAATTATTTGTTGTTTTTAAATGTAAACTAGAGATATGAATATATATATATATATTATATATGAAGAAATATTTACATGTCATGTGACACACATCACCTACGCCAATATTATGTTATTACATATTACATATATGTAACCAAAAATTATAGTTTTGTATATTATTAGAATAGAAAGTGTATAATAAATTTAATTATTATTAATAACACTCGATGCCTTTTATATATAATTATTAAGTGTAAGTTTAATAATATTTTGTCATTTTTTTTTATACGAAAATATCAACAAACAAGCAAAAGTATTTGAAGTACTCGGACTTCTTTTTTTTTAGCCTCTTTTCTGGCTTTTTTTTCTGAAAAAACTATCTAAAATTACATTCCAATAGAAAATTTACTTTTATGAGGACAAATTCTATTGCTAATATAGCGCAACTTATGACCCAGCCAATAAACAATGAAAACCAACAAACAGTTAAGTTTGAAATAGTCAGCGGATAAGAAGTTTCATCTTCGCAACTTTCACACAATTTGTGGCCAAGTTTATAATTATCTTGTAGTCTCATTTCTAATCCAGCGGCGTGAAAATGTAAGACAAAGTGTTTCAATAAAGAGTTATAAGGTTGTCTTGGCTTCGTGAAAAATAAACTTGGATAGTAAGCGAAAGGCTGCTGAGAAGTCCGATGATTAAATCTATCACGATATACCCAAATTGCGTAATTATTAATATCCACATTATGCATCATTATCGCCCTCTCAAAATGCATCAAATCAATTATTGTCGTTACATTCACCTCCTCATAGCTATTAAAATCAAAAATAGAAAATTACTTATCCGAACTTTATTTATAGCGCAGAATCATTTAATTTACACTCAGGGTGTCTACTATTTCCATTCAACAAAATTACCGGTTTTCTTTTCTCATAAAATTTAAGATTACGAACATAGATAAATAATAATTTTAATTGAAAATTTGGTTGGTAGACACCCTGACATTATTTCATTTATACCTATCGTAGAAATTTCTCGAACATAAATACAACGAATCGTCTATGAATTGGTGAATAAATTTTGGTCCACCGAATCGTCTATTCGATTCACAGACATCTGTTAAAGTATTTAGTAAAATTGGTGGACTTTTTGAGATGAAGCTACTTGTTATCATACTTTCGTAAGCTGTCGTTATTACGAGACCGTAGAGCAACATTATTCCCATTGCAAAGCGTAAGCCACCATTTTTTGTATCACCAAGGTCCTGTTTGAGAAAAATACGTACAAGATCGGAAGCTTTTAAATACTCTCTGATTAATTTCTTTTTGTAGACATATCTCACGCCTAATATGAACAAACTGTAGAAAATTATGACAAAGACAAAACAAATCCAGACATCAAATTCTAATGGTGTGAATAAACTGCCAAGTCCAGTGGAACGGTGATTATATTCCGGAACGTAAAGTAATCCGAGAAAATAGAATCTGTAATAGATTAATGTTCTTTTATGATACAAAATTAAAATTAAGTGGTATATTTACTCTATTTTCACTTTACATTCACTTTGACACAAAATTGATTTTAACTCCATTTTCACTTCACTTTCACTCAAAATTTATTTTAACTCACTTTTCACTTCACTTCCACTTAAAATTTATTTTCACTTCACTTACAGTACACTTTAATTTTACTGCAAAATTATTTTCACTCCACACTCACTTTTATTCAAAAAATTTTTTACTCCATTTTCACTCCACTTTCTCCCAAAATATTTTTTCACTTCACTTTCACTCCACTTTCTCTCAAAATTTATTTTCACTTAATTTTCACTTCACATTCACTAAAAATTTATTTTCACTCTATTTTCACATCACTTCACTTACATTTCACTTTCACTTGTACTAAATAATTAATTCCACTCCATTGTTACTCCACTTTCAGTTTCACAAAAAATTTATTTCCACTCCATTTTCACTTCACTTTTAGTTAAAATTTATTTTCCCTCCATTTTCATTTTACTTTCACTCAAAATTTATTATCAATCTGTTTTCACTTCACTTTCACTCAAAATTTTTTTTACTTCACTGTTTCGTTGATCAACTTTTTGGACCGAAACTTAGTATTGGAAAAAAAATAAAATTCGTGTGGAGGTGAAAGTAGCCTGAAAGTGAAGTGTTTCATTACTTTCACCTTTGAGAACAAGTGAAGTGAAATTAAAATTGGAGTGAAAATGAAGTGAAAATAAATTTTGAGTAAAAGTGAAGTGAATATAAAGTGTAATTGGAATAAAAATAAGTTTAGAGTCAAAGTGAAGTGAAAATGCAGAGAAAAAAACTTTTAATTGCAAATGAAAATGAAGTGAAAACATGAAAGTGAAGTGAAAATGGAGTGAAAATTAATTTTGAGTGAAAGTGAAAATAGAGTAAAAAATGTATGAATGAAAGTGACAGTGGAGTGAAAGTGAAGTGAAATAATATTTTGGGTGAAAGTGGAGGGAAAGTGAAGTGCAATTGGAATAAAAATAAATTTGAAGTGTTTCATAATAAAAAAAGAAAAACAGTAAAAAGAGGAACGATTATCTCTACACGGTAAAACGTGAGGTGTTAAAATAACACTAGAATGGATTAAAATAATCTGCAACAGTTTAATCCCTCTAGGATTAAATTAACACCAAAAAGAATTAAAATAATCTATTTTGGTGTTATTTTTAACTATGAATGAAATTTTATTTTAAATAAAACACCAAAGTCAACGATTTGTAAAAATTCAACGAATTTAGCTTCTCCGGGGAGAATAGTAAGTTAGTTACTAACTAACTTAGTAACATAGTTACTAAATTCAATTGTGTTTAAAATTTTTTAAAAGTTGTCGTCAAAATTTCCATTCTCTTTATAAATAATAAAATTCTTCCCAGATATTCAATTATTTTACAAAATTTTAATCAAGTTCTTGTCAAAATTTCAATTATTTTCAACAGTTTTCTAAAATTCTATAATTTTCAATATCTACTGTTTCAATAAAATTTTCCTAAAGAATTCCATCATTAAAAATAATTTGAATACAATTCTGCACAAACATTCAATTATTTTCATAAATAATAAAATTTTTTAAAGGAATTCAATTATTTAGAAATTTTTTTATAAATTTCTTTGCAATAATTCAATTATTTTCATAAATAATAATATTTGTATAGGAATTCAATTATTGTTATAAATAATAAAATTCTTTTAGTAGGGGAGAGTGGGGCAAAATGGGGTACCTTTTTGTAATTGGCTCTTTACAGAGAACCAAACGAATAAATCGATTCAACTAATCATCAGAATTCTTCTTTGTACTCTTAGGTTTGAGGAAATTATGATAATAGCGGAGAAAAAAATGTTTGAAAGAACTTATATCCCATTTTCTGAGAAGGTGCAAAAACCCCATACAAAACATGGAATATTTTTTTAAAATTTGTTAAATTCTTGTTGTAAGAGATTATAAATACAAACAAAAAGTAAGATTCTTTATTATTAAGAAAAAAACAAGCAATATTTACTAGAAATTAACAGAAAAACATCGATAATGAAAAATATCGATAGCATAATACCCCGAAACAAAAATTTGACTTTTCTGCGGAAAGTTGTTAAATATGCATAATATAACGTTTTTAAGTAGTTCAATGAATATTAAATACCACCTGGCATGGCCCAACACATAGGTACCCCATTTTGCCCCGCACTGCATAGTACAACAAAATGTAATGTTTACAAATTGTTGTAAACAATTTAACAATCTATCCTATTGGAAATTACTCTTGAATAAGTGCTGAAAACGATTCCACACTTGCCAAATTTAATAAATTATCCCAAAAAGTTTTATAAGCACTTTAATTTCGAAAAAAATCGATATTTTTTTCGCTCAAAACTTTAAAGTTGTATAACTTTCAAAAAAACAAAGTTTTCATATTGCCCTCATAATTAATAACATTTTCTTATCAAAATGAATGATATATATCGAGGATAAAAAAATTAAATGTACCCATCATGGAGAAACAGAGGTACCCCATTTGACCCGCCTACCCCATTTTGCCCCACTCTCCCCTAACTCAATTATTTCCATAAAGAAAAAACTCATTGCGGAATTTCAATTATTTTTATTGCAATTTTAATCAAATTCATCGAAAAATGCAATTATTCTTAAAAATCTTATTAAAATTCGTCCAAAGAATTTAATGATTTAAAAAATTTGTTGATAACATTTTTAATGAGAATTGAATTTCAATAAACATGAAATTAATAAATTATTTATTTTTGTATTTAAATAATTGACTTCTCGTAGAATTTAATAATAAAAATGGCTTTAAAAATGAATTTCAGTTAAAATTTTTAGATTATATGTACTTAAATATTAAAACATGGATTTTTAGAAATAATTAAATTTTGCCAAAGTTTCAAACTAAAATCATTGAAATTTATAATTTTTCATATATTTTTGACAAAAAATTCTGTAGAATTAATTCTTTTTAAATGTTTAATAGGATTTTTATTGAAATTATTACAAGTTTATAATTTTCAATATATATTTAATTGCAGAATTTTCGAATAATTAAAATTTTGTAAAATTGAATGGTAAAGGAATAAATTTGAAAATTATCATAAAACTCATCGCAGCGTTTCAATTATTGTTCATACAATTATAATTGAATTCCTTGAAAAAAGTAATTATGTTCTTGCAAGTTTTAATAAAATTCTACAAAAGAATTGAATTATTAAACAGTTTGTTACTAAAATTCTTTATGAGAATTGAATTTTGAGAAACATTCAATTATTCAATAAATTATTTACTTTTGCATTTAAATAATTAAATTCTTGTAGAATTTTTTAATAAAAATTGATTTTCATTTGATAAAAATAAATTTCAGTTAAAATTTTAGATTATAATTGAATATTAAAAGAAATATAGAGTGAACTTTTTGGAAATAATTGAATTTTGACATTAATATTTTTGAAAAAGTTTAATTTCATTTTTAAAATATTATTTGAAATTTTTATTTTTTAATATGCATTTAATTAAAGAATTTAGGAATAATTTAAATTTAGTGAAATTGATGAATTAATTCTTATTAAAAATAATAGATATAAAGTAAAATTGTAGTTAAAAATTTTGGAAACTAATAATCGAATTGAAATAATGAAAATAATTTTGAAGAAGTATAATATTCTTATAATATAAAATAATGATTTTATTACTTGGTCATGTTTAATTATTATAAAATATGAAGAAATCGATCAGTTATCGAGTTATCGATATCTTTATGTTTTATAGTTATAAAAAAAATGTAATAAACTAAAATTTCATTCATTGTAAAAAATAACACTAAAATTGATTATTTTAATCTTTTTTGGTGTCAATTTAATCTGCAACACTTTTTAATACCTCACGATTTACTGTGAGCTAATAATAAATAATAATACCTATTCCATGTAGAAACCATCAGCGATTCAACATCTCGCGAAGTTGGCATTGCAAATCCAAACAAAACATCAATAGTATCATTCAAGATAGCGTTTACACCTTCATTCCAACTTGTATCAACAATACTGTGATTCAAGTCTCTTGTAATTTGAATCTCATACATTTTCGCAAATTCTTCCAACATATCAGCACCAATTGAATAAGCCAGCACAGTGCCATTCTCAAAGATTTTATACGTCAAATTGTTTGGTGCCTCTGCCACAAGATTCCAATACGTCAACGTACATTCCGTTGGAGGGCAGACAAATTTATTAAATCGTCGAATTAAATTTTCCTTTTTCTCATCTTTTAAAAATGTTTCATTACATTCAATAAAATGATAAATTTCACTATTACTATTCGGCTTTGCTTGAAATTCAACTATCGTCGTAGTATTCTCAAGAGATGTAAATACAAATGTCGTGGAATAAAATTCTCTCCTATAGAAGTAATTCGTAAGATTTAAAATTTCCGTCAATGCTGATATTCTAGTTACAATGAGATATTCGTAGTATTTTGATATCGAGGGTTCTTTAAAGCGTTCCCTTAAAAACTGCTGATTATCCTCAATGATGATAAATTTTGTTGTGAAATTTTTTGGAATTATTTCACTTTCTATTGAAAGACTAAAGTGTTTGTAAAGAATTCGAACGAAAGTTTGATGATTTTCTTGATTGTTGATAATGAGGTGTAAATTCGTTGTATCCAAAAAGGAATTCTTTGCAGTTGTTACAATACAATTGGCTGTTAGTATTTCATTCGTTGTTGTTGTTGCTAATCGTAATTTTTTAATTGTACAACATGAGAAAGAAATTAAAAGTAAAAGATGGATAATTAGAATGCTTTCGAAGTGATTAGGATTCATTTTATGGTCGAATTTCTTTAAAATATAACTTTTTTTATCATAATTTCAAAAAACGGTTTAGTTTAATTTTCTTTTTTAAAATAAGCTTTACATTCCGTTATTTTATTATTGACGGAAAATTGTTTCTGAATAGTGGAAAAGTGGTAGTTTCAGGATACGTACAATTGATAAGAATGTATCTGCAAATTGTTTCAAATTATAAATATAAAAGCTAAATAATAGAATGTAGAAAAAGTACATAAAGAATATTGAACAAAATTGCTTACAATACATATTGATGAGTCAATTTTCAATTGTGAAATAAAGCTTAAAATGCGTTGAAATTGTTCAAAATCGATTGGATTTTGTACCATCTCGCATGTACACTTTCTGTTATTTACTATTTTACATTCAGTTTTATTGATGAAATTCTATTATCGTGAAGAAATTAAATAAAAATTTAAAAAATAGGAAATTTTACAGCTAATCGATTATGATTTTGTTACTATTTTAATAACCGGCTCACAAATCAGATCAGGGTTGCCACAAATATTTAATTTTATTTTTCCCTGACTTTTCCCTGATTTCAAGAAAAAATGTTCTATTACATTTATTTACACATTTCATTAATTGTAAAATTATTCAAAAACATTAATAACTTCTTTTTTAAATTAATATTTAATTCTAATTATTTTTCTGTAAGAATTAAAATTCTTCAAAACATTTAAATTCAAACCTTTCTAATTTGAACAACTTATAAGAATATTATTAAAAAACATTTTTCAGAATCGACAATTATTTACAAAAATCCTTCGCAAGATTTCAATTATTTTTACAAGCAGTAAAATTTCTCAAAAAAATTTAATTATTTTTAAAAAATGTAATAAAATTTGTGGCAATAATTCAATTACCTTCATAAATAATAATAAATAGATTATTCGTTAATTCATTTTTAAATCAATTTTTATTAGAAAATTCTAGAAAAATTCAATTATTTAAATTAAAAAATAAATAATTTAATTTATTCATAAAGAATTTTATCAATAAATTTTTAAATATATGATTTTAATTTGACAAATTTTAATAAAATTTTTAAGAATAATTACATTTTTCGAGGAATTTGTTTAAAATAGATATTGTATAAAAAAGTATTAAAATTCTGCGATGAGTTTTATTACTTATGAAAATAATTTAAATTTTCTTAAAATTTCCATAAAATAATTGAATTTTGGAAAAGAATTTTATTATTTATAAAGTTACTTGGAATTTTCACAGGAATTTTTTTTTTAATTTTCGAACACAATTGGATTTCTGCGAAGAATTTTATTACATTTTAAAAGTAATTTAATTCTTACAACGAATTTTATTCAAATTTATAAAATTAACTGTATTTATGTGAAGAATTTTATTATTTGCATAAATAATTAAATTCTTACAAAGAATTTTATTCCAGTTTATAAAAATAATTGAATTTCGGTGAAGAATTTTTTCAATAATTTATATTTTTCGAAATATTTTATGAAATTTTGTATTTTAAATAATTGAATTCCTGTTAAAAAATTTTATTACTTATGAAAATAATGTAATTATTTTGAATTAAATCATTAAAATTGAATTCCTACAAAATTTTGCCAAGAATTTTATTAAAATTTTTAAATATAATTGAATTTAGATGAAGAATTTTTTTATTTATAAATATAATTGAAATTTTGAAAATATATTTTTTTAAATTTTTGAGAATACTTAATTGAATTTTTGCGAAGATTTTTATTAATTTTGAAAATAATTTAATTTTTCCAATGAATTTTATTCAAGTTTATACAAATAATTGAATTCTTCCAACAAATTTTATTCAAGTTTATAAAAGTAATTGAATGTCTGTGATGAATTTTATTATTTATAAAAATATTTTTGAATAATTTATATTTTTTTAAAAAATGTATTAAATTTTGTATTTTAAATAATTGAATTCCTGTGAAAATTTTTATTACTACTTATGAAAATAATTGAATTATTTTGAAAAAATTCATGAAAAATTGAATAATTGAATTCTTGTGGAATTTTGTCAAGAATTTTATTAAAACTTTTAAAAATAATTGAATTTTAATGAAGTATTTTATTATTTATAAAAATAATTGTAATTTTGATGAGAAATGTTTTAAAATTTTTGAACATAATTGAAATTCTACGAAGAATTTTTGTAACTTTTGAAAATAATTGATTTTCTGTAATTGTAACTTTTCCGAAATCTAATTTTTTTTAGTATTTTCAACTAAAATTCTTTTATCTTTCTAGTATTTATGAAAATTGTAAAAATTATTCATAAAATAATTTATAAGTCATAATTTATGATAGTTATTATTAATTTTATTTAATTATTATTTATTATTAATTATTGAATTTTAAAAATTCAATTTTTTCCAGTACTTTTAGTAAAAATCCCTGACTTTTCCCTGACTTCCCTGACCAATTTTACTTTCCCTGACTGTTCCCTGAATTCCCTAACCTGTGGCAACCCTGCAGATGAACTTGATAATAATTTGTTCAAAAAAAAAAAAATTAGAGTACGAAATTACTTGTAGAGTTTCGTCATAACTAAAAATATGCCTGATGATAAAAGTTTCTAAACGTTGCTCATTATACAGATGACTGCTTATATGCTGTCCTTTTGCATTAATTTTTGAAAATTGCGGATTTTCTACAATTAAGTCTAGTTCAGGCGGTGCAAAATTTACAATAGTCATGAACTAAAGATTGTAATTCTAGAGTTGACGCATTTTTGGAAAAGGTGTACAAACCGGAAGCACAGCATATAAGCATTCACTTGTATCCCTATTTTTATTTTTAAAATCTTTCCTTTGCATAAAAAACACGCGTGTACTTTGAATTTATTACATCATTACGAAAATCGTATGATTTTATTCAAGAGATATTCGAAACAGGTAAAAACGTTTCCCTGAATTTTAATTTTATAACAAACATTCGAATTGCGTAAAATTTACGTTTTTTTCGTTTGAATAAACATAGGTATTTTTTTTCATATACTTTTAACTATTTATACAGTTGTTCTTAGAAGAAACACGTGTAAGTTGTAACGTAGTCGACTTTTCTTGTCGGAATAATTAAAAGTAATCTGAAACAAATTTGGTATATAAAAATAGGAAGTACACAACCAGTTGTCAATTGTAATTAATTTGTTTCATTTGAATAACAACCTCTATCAAGAAATTTTCAAAGGACTGAATTTTTCTTATCTACTGGTTGTCATATACAGTGTCGTGGAATTTACTGGAAAAATTAAGGTGAATTAACTTTATTAATAATACTTTGGGAAAATTTTGAGACTTTTTACATACTTTTTTAATCGAAAAATTATAACATCTCTTTCTGTTATCTAACTGGGTTGTATTTAAATTTTTTCAGTTCGACTCAATAATAATGAAGCTCTTGTTAATTTACGGCATTGTTTTGGTGCTAATTGAACTAACCCAGGGTACAACTGCTTTTGACGATAATAAATGTACAGTTCTGGATGATTTACAACAAGTTTTGAATACAGATTGGTCACTGAGTTCGAATACATCGGACATTAGTTGTCTGTATATGCAAAATAGCAACGTAGAATACTTAACGAATAATACATTTAATATCCTTCCAAATTTACAATATCTAAATCTTACTGGCAATAATATTCAAAATCGCAATTTAGATTTTGTCTCAAGAATGCAAAACATAAAAACACTTGTTCTTGACAAAGCCTACAAAAAATCAGGTGCTGGCGAATTTCTCCTTAATGCCGAATCAGAAACATTAGAATCACTATTTCTGAGTAATAATGGAATCGGAAAATTGATAATTTCTAGTAAAATGCATCTTGAACGACTCATCACATTAGCATTGGATAATAACGAAATTGAAGAGATCAGTACCGAGGTGAATGGTGTCCTTTTGAGGGAAAATTTTAATTGGTTACCAGAATCTTTGAAGTATCTCAATATCGCGAACAACAAACTGAAAGAATTAATTATTATCAATAAAACCGAACTTTACGAGCTGAATGCACAATGGAATGAACTCAATACACTGACGCTGGAAAATCTTCCTAATCTCGTAAATCTTTACATTAGAGAGAAATCTCTTCACGAAATATCCATAAAAAATCTCCCCAAACTTAAGGATTTGACACTTGAACTCTTGAATTCAGAAAGAATTCTCTATTCCCATATCAAAAATCTTCCTTCCCTTGAACTGTTAAATTTAAATTGTAACAATCTCCTGTATTTTGATGGAAAAATTATAACCCAATTGCAATCGCTCAGAACTTTGATCATTGAAAACGGTTCATTGACAACAATCCCAAAAATGCAGAATAAAAATTTACTCAACCTTCGTGTTTCGCACAACAAAATTAAAGAATTACAAGCAGAAGATTTTTCCGCAACAACAAATCTAGAGGAACTGAATTTGTCACACAATTCAATCAAGTTTATAGAATCATCAACATTTTTGCCATTAAAGAATCTACGAATTTTGAATTTAGAACATAATGTGATAGAAATTGCATCACCATACACATTCAATGTATTTTCTAGTCTAAAAGTTTTGAAAATATCCAACAATAGACTTCGATGTTTCGATGGTATTATTGTCGATAATAATCCAGAGCTTATTGAACTTGACTTGGGAAATAATTTGCTCAACACTTTTCCCACAATTAATAATGGTGGAAATTTGAAAAACATTTACTTAAACAACAATCAAATTAAAGAATTAAAAGCTGATGATATAAATTCAGGTTTGACAAAGTTGAAAACATTGTACTTGAGTTATAATTCTTTGTCGTTAATAGAGGATAAAGTTTTCGATAGAGTGAAAAATTTAATGTTCCTTTATTTGCATTCAAATGAATTGAAAATTATGCCAACAAATTGGTTCTCGACCTTGATGAGTCTTACAAGAGTTACTCTTGACATGAATAAATTTACTGATTTCAAACAACTTTCATTAAATTTGACAAATTTGAAAAATATAGAAATATCCTATTCGTTTGTTAATGATGATTGCCTCTATTGTAGTTCAACATATGGATTTAATGCCTACTGTGAATTTGTGAGGGAATGTATGAAAGAAAGAGTTTGTGGAAATTCCTTTGATATTTTTAATAAGATTAAAATGGTTCCCTAAACACTGCCAAATAGGCCAAAATGTAAATTTGTAAATAATATTTTATTTAATTTTGTTATTTTAACGTCCCATGTGTGTGAGGGGAATTAAAATAAGTAAAATAATTTTATTCTATTTATGAATATTTATGTATTTATTATTATCTAATTTATTGAAATTTGTATAAATAATAATATTGTTTCATTTCTTACATATAAAAGGTCTGGGAAAAATTGTAATTTCATTTATTTTACAAAAAAAAAGTATCAAAAATTTGTAACGTTGTTTAATGCGGACGATCCCTTATTACGAGTCTTAAAGTTTTACAAAAATCCTGTTTCATTCAGCACGTGTTTTCAATAACACTAAATTTTATTTGCATTATAAAATCTTGTTGAGTCGAGAAAGTAATAAATTACCAAAAATTTGAATTAATATATAATTCAATCAATTTGTAACGAAATTTATATTCTCCCTTTAAATGACACATTTAAATTTGACCCACATTCCGAATGCAAATAATGAAACTACTTTAATTTTCTACATACTGATAGAAAATTTGGATTTAAATTCTAATAAGGCTTTCACGAAATAAAATTACAGAAATCTTTAATTATAAATGGAAATATTTTTTATCCCATTTTTACCCAATTAAAAATTGTTCGTTAAAAAATATTTACCCATAATATTGAAAATTTAAAGAAGAATCGTACATTTTCATTCAATTATATAACATTAATTAAATTTACACGTGTTTCATTGAATTAAAATATCGTTATCTGTGTATAAATAATTTATTTATGAATTATATAAATCGTTTTATTAAGAATATTTAGACGGATTAAAAAAAAAGTAATAAAATTAAAGTTTAAATACTTATTTTACTACAATATTATAGATAAGTTTGTCCTTCAAATAACTTTCAAAAAGTCACGAACATTTGTCGTGATTCGCAAACGTAATAATAAAATTTGAGATTTATGACATAGTTTTGGATATGGAATTTGTAATACTGTACTATATAAATTAATGGAAATCAAATTATTCATATTCCTCAGCGAATTTTTAGTCTTAGGAGAGTTTGGAGCCTTAGATGACAGGAAACTTAGGAAACTTAGGTTTCATCTTCTATTTAGGTGTAATTTTTTAGAAATTCTATTTCACATATAATCTGACATGGGGAATTTAGGGGAAACTCTGGAATTTTTACTAAAAGTAGTAAAACAATTAAATTTTCAAAATTCATAAAAAAATTCAAAATTTTTTAATTCTATTTTTTTAACTCATAAATTTAGATTTTTGAAAAATTTTAATAACTTAAAATCTTCTAAAATTATGAGTTAAATTTGTCAAAATATATTGAATTTTGGAAACGTTACAAATGATTGCAGAAATTTAATTTTTTTTTAAATTTCACTTAAAAACATTTTTGTCAAAATTTCAATTATGTTCAATAATTTTTTTTACATTCCTGTCAAAATTCGAATTATCTTTAAAAATAATAAAATTCTTCTCCAAATTTTTATTATTTTCAAAAAACTTTAATAATAAAAAAACTCTTGGAAAAATTTTCTCAATTCAAAGATTTTCAATATCTACTATTATAGTTTTTCAAAAGAATTAAATTATTCTAGAACAATTTTAATCAAATTGTACACAAACATTTAATTATTTTCATAAATAATAAAAAATCCAGAAGAATTCAAATATTTACAAATTTTTGATAAATTTCTTCGCAATAAGTCAATTATTTTTAAACTCACGGCAGAATTTTAATTATTATTAATAGAATTTTTATCGAATTTTTTTTTATTGAACTTTTATTAAAATTTGTTAAAAGAATTAAATTTTATGAAACATTCAATTATTCAATAAAAAAATTACCTTTTGTATTTAAATATTGAATTCTCGTAGAATTTTCTAATAAACATTATGATTTAAAAATGAATTTTAGTTTATATTTTAGATAATAATAATAAAATAATAATAATAATAATAATAATAATAAATTTTAGATAATAATAGAACAATTTTTAAGAAGTTGCATAGTAACAACATTTTTGTAATATAAAATAATGATTTTAACACTTGATCAACTTTAATTGTTATAAAATATGAAGAAATCGATGGTCAATTAATTGTTATGTTTATGTTTTATAATAATATTATTAAAGATGAATTATTTCAAAAAAAATTTGACTTTGAAATTTTTGCAAATCTTAATTCCCATGGAAAAATAATAATAATAATTAAATATTTAAAAAAGAAATTATTATTTTCGACTAATTTTACAATTAATGAAATTCCAAAATTTTCTCAGAATATTTTTTTCAATAAAATGATTTCCTTTATTTTCTAAAATATTTTCAATTAAATTTTCTAATTGAAAAATGTAATTTATAAACATTTTCTTTCTTTATTTAAAAAAAAACTTTGAATTTTATTAAAACAATGGAAATTAAGAAATATAATATTGATGCAAATTTTTTCCTTATGAAAATTTTCTACAAAATTTTCCAAATGCAAAAAATGTGTTTGTAAAAAAATATTGTTATTCAGAAAGAAAAATTATGCATAAGTAGAGTTTATTATTCCTACTTCTATTAATCTAAATTTTTACAAATTAGCAATTTTCTAATATTTTTTATAAATAAAAAGTAAAATAATTTGAGTCAAAATTCGTCAATTTTTCACAGAAAATAAAAAGTATTTTTTTTAAATCGAAATTTTGAAAAACATTTCTATTTGGCCTTAAGAATGTGTTCACCAAAAACAGAAAAGAAAATTATTTTTTTATAAAAGTTATTGCAAAATTAATATTTTTCAACTTTTTAAGCAAAATAAAATTTCTCCTAAATGAATGAACTGATTTAAATGAACAAAGCGGGAATATAAAGGGGATAAAATATACTTTCGTTTAGAATTAGAAAATTTTTAAAAAGTTTATTTTTCAATAATTATTTAATAAAAATTTTATAAACAATTAATTTTTTTTAATGTTCTTCTACGCCTTTTAAAAATTTAAAAAAAATATTAACACACACTTAAAACTATAAGAAATCAAAATCCGTTGAGAAAATTTTGGAGCGACAATTATTTTAAAAGTTATAATGAAAGATATATTAAACGGAGATGCGATTTTGATGATTTACAGAATTAAAACATTATTTTTAATTACGAAATGAACAAAACACTGTCAATTTAATATTTTTGTTTAATTATATAACCTTAAAAGTTGTTAAAAATGATCAAAAACTAAAATCAGCGCTGCGCTAATATAATTTTCATTATAACTTTTAAAATAATTGTCGTTTCAAAATTTTCTCAACAAATTTTGATTTCTTATAGTTTTAAGTGTATGTTAATATTTTTTTCAAATTTTTAAAAGGCGTAGAACATTAAAAAAAATTAATTGTTTATAAAATTTTTATTAAATAATTATTAAAAAATAAACTTTTTAAAAATTTTCTAATTCTAAACGAAAGTATATTTTATCTTCTTGATATTCCCGCTTGGTTCATTTAAATCGGTTCATTCATTTAGGAGAAATTTTATTTTGTTTAAAAAGTTGCAAAAAAATTAATTTTGCAATAACTTTTATAAAAAAATAATTTTCTTTTCTGTTTTTTGGTGAACACATTCTTAAGGTCAAAGAGAAATGTTTTTGCAACATTTCGATTTAAAAAAAATACTTTTTATTTACTGTGAAAAATTCACGAATTTTGACCTATTTGTATAATATAAAGATTAGTAAAACGAAATTTGTCATATACAAACAATCATATTTAAAAACGAAAATGGGTATGTTTTTTATTTTTTAATCATAATTTTTGCAAAAATTTTCTAATTTGTAATACTATTTTATTATAAATCATGAAAAAATACCTGTATATTTGCGATTTGTCAACTAAAATGTTTTAAAGAACAAAAACCAAAAGCATACAAAGAAATACTAACTTAAAACTGCGGATAGAATGGACAGAATGAATGAAAGAAAAATGAAGATTAATATAGTTAATTAATAATGATTAGTAATAATTAATAATTTAATTAATTTGTAACTAAATTTGTATTCTCCTTTTAAAAGAATTTTTTACATTTTCACATAATATTCCAAATGCAAATAAAAAAAGTACGTTATCAAATATTATATATACTGATAAAAAAATATAATCTAAGAAGCAAAATAGTTTGACAAATTAATAATAATTGATTGATGATGATAATTTATTTAGAAAAAATGATTCATTAAGAAATATTTGTCCGCATATATATTGGAAAATTAATGAAGAATTGTACATTTTCTTTATAAATTAAATAACATTATAGCAAAATTTGCACGTGTTCATCTGAAATAAAAATATCGTCATCTATTCAAATATAGTTCCGAATTATATAAATCAATTGTTTTATTAAGAATATTTAAACAGTTGGTGTTAGATGAAAAATTATGTATATTATTGTCATGTAATAAATTTTATATGTGGTAATAAAATCAATTTTTTTTATCGATGATTGTATATATATAGAAACAGATTATTGCAGTTAATTAATTCAGACATGATTATAGTTATCTAAAAATTAAAAAATTTATTAGTTATTTTAGAACAACTGAGTTGAAGTACCTATTTAAGAAGATATGATGAGAATTTACGCTTAAAATTGTTATTTCAGAAAAAATCATTTTTAAAAGTTGGAGAATTTTATTTGTCGAGTCCACATACAGTGTTTATAGTTGATAATTGATATTAACAAAAGAAGGTAAATATAAAATTTTTCTTTGTATACAAATATTATATTTTTCTTTTTAATATTTAGAATGTTTGTTAAACAAATATTTCTTTTGACTTTTGGCTTTATGTAAACATCAGGCTTTGCACTCCATTATAAGTTTTTAAAAAAGTAGGAAAAAGTAGCCGCGATGACAAAAAAAGTATGAAATAGTAGCCTCGGTGACAAAAAAAAAGAATTAAAGAATTGCATTAAAAACCTTCTTAAAATCGAATTTTCAAAGTGTTTTAATTTAATAAATGATAAATAATTAAATAGTATAAGGAGTCATATTCTAATGTACTCACGTTTCTTAGAGCGAAGATTAATAATTAAAATTTTTATTAGTTAATTTAAAAAATACAGACTTCAAATTTTTTAATAAAATTGAATTTTCGCAGTTTTTTTTGTAAAATAAGATTTTTTAATTCTATTATTTCATGAAAATTGAATTTTTATACACAAATAATTGAAAATTTTTTATGTAATTGAAATTTCTGTGCATTCTATTGAAAATAATTTACATCTTTTAAAGAATTTTATTTAAATTTTTCTAAATAATCAATGGAAATTAGTCATCGTATTTCATAAATATGTAATAACATTTTATTGGAAGGATTCAATTACTTTTATAAATAGTAAAATTCTTTGCAGAAATTCAATTAGTATCAATAAATTTTAATGAAATTGAATTAATCAAATTTTCCATTATAATTTATGAACAGACAAGATGTTTTTTTGTAAAATTGAAAAAATTCTTTGTTTAAATCAATTATTTTCCAAATTGTAGATTTATGTTCCAAATGAAATAAATTTAAATTTGATGAGAAAATAAAAGCGGTAAAAATTGGGACAAAGCCGGGAAAAACGGGGTATTTAAAGGTTAAACACAATTTATAATTAGTCACTATTGATAGAGTAAATGTAGGTAAAATTATTTCCTATTATCTTATTGGCGGTCGTTTTGCATTAACGATTTTAGTTTTTAACACTGTTTTTAAATTGAAATGTGAAAACTAAAATCTAAATTTGACTATTTGTTCAGAAAAGTAGCTTTTAGTATTATAGCATTAGGCTCAAAAAAGTAACCAAAAAGTAGCCTCGTTAAATTTTTATTTTTATTCCTTATTTTTGCATTTAAGATGATAAAAATGAATTTTTTTCAGTTGCACTAAAAAATTATGAAGCTCTTGTTTATCTACGGACTGGTCTCGATGTTTGTTGGTTTATCCACTTGCTTAACATCATTCTCTATGCACAATGAAGATTCCGAAAAATGCTATAAATTGAATAATTTTCAACAATTTTCAATAGACGATTTGCTTTATGCAAACAGAACAAAAACTGCTGACATAAAGTGTCTACACATGCAAAATAACAACATTGAATATATATCACATTCAACAATTGAAATGTTTCCACAATTGCAGTACTTGAATCTTGCCGGAAATCTAATTCAAAAACGAAATTTAGATTTTGTATCGAAATTTCAAAACTTAGAGACACTCGTTCTTGACAAAGCTTACAGAACAAGCACCGTTGGTGAGGATGAATTTCTCTTTAACGCCCAATCATCTACTTTAAAGTCACTTTATCTGAGACACAATGGTATTAAAAAACTGATTATTTCCCATAACATGCATTTGGAGAATCTTCGAAAATTAGTCCTCAGCGATAATGATATTCGAGAGATTAATATCAATGAAAATGAACTTCTATTTAAAACCAATTTCAATTGGCTACCACAATCATTAAATTATCTTCACATCGAGAATAATAAACTAATCGAACTAATTATAATCAATAAAACCAACATCATTGAAGTTCAAGCTCGAAATAATGAATTTCAAACATTAATATTGGAAAATCTTCCAAATCTCAAAACACTTTTGATTAATGAAGAATTCATTAATGAAATATCAATAAAAAATCTCTCTAAACTTGAGGATTTACTCCTCGGTCTTTATAAAGCGGACAAAATTCTTTATTCACAAATCAATGGACTTACAGCACTTCAAAATTTTGAATTGGAATGTAAAAACTTAATATATTTCGATGGAAAAATTGTCGATCAAATGCCATCATTGAGAAGTTTATTTGTCGCCAGCAGTTTATTGAGTGCAATTCCAATAATAAGAAATGCCAGTAATCTGAAATATTTATTTCTCCCCAAGAATAGAATTGAAGTTATAAGAAACAGTGATTTTTTGGGTATGCCAAATCTTGAGGAATTAAATCTATCGGACAATTTGATCAAGGATTTGGAACCGTCAACATTTTCAGCTCTGAGGAAACTTCGAATTCTTAATATTGAGAAAAATCTTCTCAAAAGTGTATCTCATTTGTCGTTCAATTCTTTTTTTAATTTACAAAAATTACTATTGTCCCACAATAGTATTATTCATTTCGATGGTGAAATTGTCGATCAAAATCCATTTCTCCATGAACTTTATTTGAGAAATAATTTTTTGAATGCATTTCCAATCATCAGGAATGCGAGTAATTTATGTCATCTTGATTTAAGTAGTAATAAGATTAGAGAATTAGAGAAACACAATTTTAACTTTAATTTCGTTAATTTAGTAAAATTAGTTCTCAGTTTCAATAATATATCGAGAATAGATCGTGAAGTGTTTGATAATTTAAAAAAACTCAGTCATCTGCATTTGCATTCAAATCGACTGCAATCAATGCCAAAAGATTGGTCAACGTCATTACAATGTCTCGAATCAGTGACATTAGAAAAAAATGAATTTAATGATTACGAAAAACTTTCATTGAATGAGACAAATTTTCAAAATACCGCCTTATCTTATTCCTTTGTGAATGATCATTTTCTCTATTGCACTTTAAGATATGGTATCAATAGAAATTGTCATTTTATCTCCGAATACGTAGAGGACAATAAGGTTTTTTACTTTAAAAAAAAGTATATGACTTTCAAAAAAGTCGCTGACGATAAATTGAAATTAATTCCATCAGCTGAAATGTAATTAAAAAAACAAATTGTTATTTAATTTTTTTTTTTTGTTAAAATAATATTATTAGAAGCGTACGTTTGTATATTTTACTAAAAAAAATCGTTTAGAATTATTTATTTGTATCACGTAACTAGAATAAAATTAATACTTACTTTTTAATGTATATTTAAAATATGAAAAAAATTTTTCATCTTGTTTTATAATTATTTATTTTCATCAAAAGGCGTAGATTAAAATTGTAAGTAGTTTTTACTAATAAAAAATTATTAAATCACTCTGAAACTTTTTAAAACCCGATTTTTTCAGCCTAATTTTATTTATTTTATTTATTTTATTCAATTATTTTCATAAATAATAATTCATTTTAGAATTTCAAATTAATTTTCATACAGTTTTACAGGAATTGTTCTGAATATGGTAATTATTCTTAAAAATTTTTAAAGAATTTTTTTTTGTTCGTCAATTTAAATTTTCCGATTGATACATTTTTTTAAGTTTGAAAGTTACTTTTTGAAAATTATTTTTATTTCAAAAAGAACATTTTCTTTTTATGTTTGAAATAAAAATAATTTTTAAAAAGTAGCTTTCAAACTTAAAAAAATGTATCAATCGGAAAATTTAAATTGACGAACAAAAAAAAAATTCTTTAAAAATTTTTAAGAATAATTACCATATTCTGAACAATTCCTGTAAAACTGTATGAAAATTAATTTGAAATTCTAAAATGAATTAATATTTATGAAAATAATTGAATAGTTGCAAGGAATTTTATTAAAATTAAAAAAACAATTTAATTCCTAAAAGGATTTTAAATATTTATAAAAAAAATTAAATTATTGGAAAACATTTTATTAGAATGTTTAAAACAATTTAATTTCAGTGAAAAATTTTGTTATTTTTTGAAAATAATTGAATTATTCTTTGTATAAGAATTTTAGAAACATTCTTTTAAATAATTAATTTATTCGAAATACACATTAAAAATAAAATTTTTACAATATTTATTATGTATTTTGAAAAAATTAATTATTTAAAAGAATGTTTCTAAAATTCTTATAATTTTTTTAGGAATTTTATAGGAATTCAATTGTTCTTTAAATTTTAACTATTAAAAATAAAATTTTTACAATAATTATTCTGTATTTTGAAAAAATTAATTATTTAAAAGAATGTTTCTAAAATTCTTATAATTTTTTTAGGAATTTTATAGGAATTAAATTGTTCTTTAAATTTTAATTATTAAAAATAAAATTTTTACAATATTTATTATGTATTTTGTAAATATTAATTATTTAAAAGAATGTTTCTTAATTTCTTATAAATTTTTAAGGAATTTTAGCAATTAAATTGTATTTAAAATTTTAATTATTAAAAATAAAATTTTTACAATATTTATTATGTATTTTGAAATAATTAATTATTTAAAAGAATGTTTCTAAAATTATTATAATTTTTTAAGGAATTTTAGCAATTAAATTGTTTCTTAAATTTTATTTATTAAAAATAAAATTTTTACAATATTTATATTGATTGAAATTCTTCAATGAGTTTTATTATTTATAAAAATAATTAAATTCTTGTTTGGAATTTTATTCAACATTTTTTTTTTTTGAAATTTTAATTTCTATTAAAAATGTTTCACATATTAGGGACAGTAATTGAATTATTGTGAAAAAATGTATAAACTCTTATATTTTATTTGTTGATTACAAAAATTTTCGATTTTTGAAAGAAATTTTAAGTGTCAAAAATTTTTAAAACTTATAAAAAATTGATCCAATTGGCTTGGATAAATTTTATGTTACTTGAAATTCATATAACATAATTCACATTTGACATAAAAATCATGTAACATAAATTTCTTTTAACATAAAAATCATTTAGAATAAATTTCAATTGACAAAAAATCCATTTAACGTAAATTTTAATTGTTATAAAATTTATTTCACATAAAATTCATTTGACAACAATTGGCATAATAGTAATTTAACGTAATTTTTATTTGACACACAATTCATTTGACATAAATATCATTTTACATAAAATTCACCTGACATAAATTTCACTTGATGTCAATTTCATTTAACATAATTCATATTCAACATAATTCTTATTTAACATAAAATTCACTTGATATAAATTTCATTTGACATAATCCTCATTTGACAAAAAATTTACTTGACATACATTTTATTTAGCATAAATCCCATTTAACGTAATTCTCATTTGACATAAAATTCAGTTGACATAGAATACATTTTACATAAAAATCATTTGATATGAAAATATAGGCGCGAATTTCAAAATTAGCGAATCGCATGTATGCCAAATGAAATTTATGTCTTGTGAAATTTATGTCAAATGAATTTTAGGGCAAAATAAAATTTATATCATATGCACTTCAAGAACAGTAAAACTGTTACATTAGCTTAAAATTGAGAAGACATTGAACTTAGCTTAGCAGAAGAAGAAGAAGATGCATGTGCAAAAATGCCAAAAGGAGTGCAATGACATACCAAACCGATAATAAAAATTAAATTACAATTATTTAACACGAAGAAATCTTATTTTAACTGAAAATTTGAAATACAAGAAAATAGTGCCTCTTCTGGGGAAAGAAAGTAATAAATAAATAAAATTCAAACATTAAATATTTTTTTTATTAAAAAATTTTTTATTTAAATCTCTTGACATGCACCTTTGAGTAATGAATAATATTTTTAATTTAAACCTCTTTAAATATTTTATAGATAGAGTCAAAAAATTTATAGCAAACTTAAAGATCGTGATAAAAATATAAAATCAAAAAAAAATTTTTTTCTAACAATTTTTTTTTTTATTCCAGTTTTTTAATATTTAAATTTTTTCTCATAATTCTTTCCAACAATTTTTTTTACTTATTCTAGTTTTTTAATATTTAAATTTTATCTCAAAATTCTTTCAAACAATTTTTTTTTACTTATTCCAGTTTTTTAATATTTACATTTTTTTCTCAAAATTCTTTCCAACAATTTTTTTTACTCATCCCAGTTTTTTAATATTTTAAATTTTTTCTCAAAATTCTTTCCAACAATTTTTTTTACTTACTCCAGTTTTTTAATATTTACATTTTTTTCTCAAATTGTCTAATACTTGAAATATGATAAAAGTTTATGATCATCACGAGAAATTATCATAATGTTAATTTGAATAAAATAAAATTTCTTTAAATACAAGATATTAGTAAAATGAGAAAAACAAAATTGATGCTTTAATTTTAAATCTGTTATCGCATTGTAGTAAGAGTAAATGGTAATGAATTCATCAATTTGCCAAGGGTCACTGACTGCTTGATTTGTACAATAATATAAAGGCAAATAAACCTCTCTATATATGCCAATTTATCTTTAGAATTTTTCTTCTAAATAATATAAATTTAGAAGATGATGTAATATTCTGGTTGCACATTATTCCTAGAAAATAAATTTTCATCTGAATTTATTACAAAAAATTTAAATGACCCTAAAAAAAAATTGGACACTTATTCGTTTAAAAGTAATCGAGCAGTGATGAAAATTAGACTTACTCACACATGATTCATCAGCACGATTAAAGGGCTGAAGGTTTAAAAGCCTCTTGTCACAGCTCCTTGTCCAACAAACGTTACAGTGACACCAAACATTCAACATCTCAGCATCAAAATAAAAAATATATTCTATTCTTTTGTTATTAAGAAGAACATTTTTTTTCTATTTAAATACAAAATTTATTTTTCAAAACAAAAAACTGTGAAAGTGCAAAAAAAGGTAATTTTTCACATTTATCCATTAGAAGTAATGCTAAAATTTTTAAATAATTAAAATAAGAAGAGTTTGTCATAATAATAATTATTGATATCGAAGTTGTTTTTTTTTAATTTTATAACTACTGTTCTTGGAGAATTCTTTTATTTTAATGAATTTTTTCTTTTATTCACAGGATAAATTTTTTTTTTAAAATGACGATTTTTACTTGTTTACTGTCGTTAATTTGTTTGATGAGTGTCTTTTCAAATGGTTCAACAATACCGACAAATAAGGAAGCAAAAAAGAATTTCGAGTCTGAGGAATATACGAGAGCATCAGAGGAGGATAGTAAAATTGAAATGGATTCATCTGAAGACAGAAAATCATTGAAATTACAAGAAACGGAAAAAATCAGTCGACCTAAACGTTGGTTAGTGCAATCGACATCGACAAGTCAAAATCCAGAATTTGTTTATAAACCTTGGCTATTTGCTGTTTAATTCATTAACCAATAATGACAAATTCTATTTTTGAAAAATTATTTTTTCCATCTGCAAGTGATTTCGGTAGTTTTAAGTTTTCCTTAAATATTTCTTTCCAATAAAAGAAGAAAATGAATTTCTATTTATAAACGTTTGGCTTTTTATATTTTTCTCTAAAAACAGAATTTTTAATTAAAATAAAACATTTCGAAACATTTCCTATTTAGGATTTAAAAAAAAATTGTTATGAAAATAAAATCATTACAATACTATTTTAAAAAAATATTTTCATGCATAAGTATATATTGTCGAGAATGTAATAAAACAGAAAAAATATAAATATTGTAATAAAATAAAGTAATATTAAAAATTAAATTAAATTTCTAAATTTAAACTTCGTCCATCGAATTGTTTTCACATAAAGGAATTTAAAAAAAAACGATTAATGTACAAGAAAAATTATTTTTCAAGTACTTCAAAAAATATTGTTTAAATATTTGCTAAAACTTTTTAAAAAATTCTCTTCATAATATCTTGCTTTTATATCTCGAAATGTTAAACGTACTTTATTACCTCATCAATGTTCATCGTACCTAACATAAATTAAAATGAAGAAAAAAAAAATGCTCACATCTGTAATCACAAAACAAATTTCGAATATTTAAAAAAAAATACAGAAAATTTTGTACAAAAATTATTATGACTATAAAATAAAAATGATGCAAATATTTATTTCATTTACGTAAGAAAGTTGAATATTTGTGCGTTCAAAAAATTAAGTATTTATTACAAAAAAAAGAAAGAGAAATTTTTCAGTATTTCTATTTGTTAATTATCCAAAATTTTTGTTACAAAATGATACATTTTTTTTGAAAAATTTTTAGCATAATTTCTCTTTTTTATTGACAAAACTTCTCAACAATATGGCAAGGTTTTTATTAATTTTCTGATTTTCGATTTTTTTTTGAAGTGTTTATAATTTGCAACTCCAATGAAAGTGTGAAAATAATAATAAAATAATAATGAATAATAACGTGAATAATTTTTTTTTTCATTATTTGAAAATCAGAAATAAAATTATTAAATTAATTTTTAAAAAAGGTTTATAAAATCAGGGTGGCCGCAAGTTTCGGTTTATAAATTATGTCCTTTAATCGTTAGTGGAAAAGTAGTAAAATAAAAGATTTTAATTACTCTTTACATAATGTACAATTTTTAGAATAATTATTTATTTATAAAATTATATTGAATAAATTTAATAATAAAAATAAATAATAATAATAATAATAATAAATAATAATAATAATAATAATAATAATAAATAATAATAAATAATAATAATAATAATAATGAATAATAATAACAATAATAATAATAATAATACATATTAAATTATTATTCTAATAAAATATAAATAATAAAAACCATTTAATTCAAGGGTTAGGTATTTGAAAATAATTATTAAAAAATTGAAAACAAAAGAATAACGCTTATAAAATATGAAAAAGGTTTCGGAGATGAATAGTTTTATTAATATTGAAACATAATTTAACAAATTTTTTGGGCTACAACTTCAAATATTTATAAAAAGATTACGTATAATTAAAAAACATTTTCAAAATATGATTAACTGAAAAAAGAGGCTTACGAGATGAATTTGAATTTTTACTCCCATTGCCAGTAAATTTTAATTAATTATTTTAAAAAGTTCTTTTATTTTATTTAAACTAAATATAGGTGCAAAATAAACGGTAGATTCTAAGCTTCAATTTGATATTATATTAAGACTATATAACAAAATTTTTAATAATATTAAAAAATAATTAAAAATATGTAACATATTTAACCGAAACCAAAAGACAAAATTAAATAAATTTTTCTACTAAAAAAAACTTTAAATATTAACATTACAAGATTATGTAAAGATAAATAATGTTTCGTAGATTATGGATAATCTTTATATACATTTCTTACATATTTTAGTGAATCGCTCCTTTATATTTGAATAACTACGTTTCAGCCAGTAAATTTTGTATTTCCTCCAAAGTCTTTCCCTTCGTTTCAGGCATAATTAAATAATTAGAGCATGTCATAATCAGAGTCATAATACCATAAATAAAAAATAATCCATATATTTTAAAAACTATAACTAATTGTTCAAAGCTCAATTGAACACAAAATTCTACAATCGACCACAATATATGAATTAAACAAGTAGCTGAACTCTTGATTTGAAGTGAAAAAATCTCTGCTGCAAGAATATGACTAAGACTAAATAATCCTGAACTACTGAAGACAACATAAATAAAGAACAAAGCAAAAGGAATCCAATAAAATGAAGAAAGATCGCCATTAAAATGAAATTTGTAAAAAAAGAAACCAGCGATAATAAATGAACTCAATCCAACAATGATTCCATACAATAAAGTGAGAATTCTTCTACCAAGCCAATCCGGAATTGGAGATATCACAATTGACGAAACTAATGCTACTATCATTATCAAAACGGACGCTTGTTCGGGCTTTAAAGGACTTTCAAAGTATTCAACGACTATTTGCATGTGAGCCGCAATTGCCGTTGATCCAGAAAATGAAAAAGCTAAAAACGATAGAGTACTGATAAGAAGAGCTTTTCTATTACTATTATTTCGAAACAGTTTCTTCAGAAAATAAGATTTCGAAACATTCTTCACTGCACCTTCTTTTATCCTGTCAATTTCTTGCTCTAAGGCAGTTGTATCCTGTACACCTCGTAACTTAGCGAGACTTTGTAACGCATCTTCATCTCTATTGATTTTAATGTAAAAATAAGGTGACTCTGGCATAAAGGGAAACGTGACGACGAAAATTAACGACGTCAAGAATAATATCAGATTCATATTGTCATATGAAGCAAAAGCACCCAATGCAACGACAATCAATGAACCTAGACAGAATGATATCTTTCCCAAGATGATCAGAAAGCCACGGATATTTTTTTCTGCAATTTCACCCACATAGATAATATCGACAACGTATGCAGCACTGTAACCCATTCCAGCAAGAATTCTCGCAATGTAAAGATGATGAACATTTGATGCATAATAAATTGTGAGCCAAGAGAAAGTTTGTGGTATGGCAAATAATAACATCGTATACTTTCGTCCAATACTATTGACAAACACTGGGTAAAGGAGGAAGCCGATAATATTTCCAATACTAGACAACGACACCACCCAGGAAGCTTCATCTGTTGTTATTGTAAATTTGGAATTCGACGAAGTTAGATGAGGCATTGCTGGAGATGGCCAGTAAATAATTGTTCCAAATCCAAGTCGTATCAGACACGCTGGAAATTTTTAAAATATTTTTCTTTAACAACAAAATGTAATACAATATCACAGTAAAACGTGAGGTGTTAAAATAACACCAGAATGGATTAAACTAATCTGCAACAGTTTAATCCCTCTATGATTAAATTAACACTAAAAAGGATTAAAATAATCTATTTTGGTGTTATTTTTAACTATGAATGAAATTTTATTTTAAATAAAACACCAAAGTTCACGATTTGTAAAAATTCAACGAATTTAGCTTCTCCGGGGAGAATAGTAAGTTAGTTACTAACTAACTTAGTAACATAGTTACTACATTCAAATGTGTTCAAAAATTTTTAGAAATTCTAGTCAAAATTTCATTTCTCTTTATAAATAATAAAATTCTTCTCTGATATTCAATTATTTTACAAAATTTTAATCAAGTTCTTGTCAAAATTTCAATTATTGTCAAAAGTTTTATAAAATTCCATAATTTTCAATGTCTACTATTTCAATAAAATTTACCAAAAGAATTCCATTATTAAAAAAACATTTGAATACAATTCTACGCAATAATTCAATTATTTTCATAAATAATCAAAATTTTTACATGAATTCAATTATTTACAAAATTCTTTTTATAAATTTCTTCGCAATAATTCAATTATTCTCATAAATAATAACATTTCTCCAGGGATTCAATTATTTTAATAAATAATCAAATTCTTTTAGGAATTCAATTAATTTCACAAATAATAAAACTTAATGCAGAATTTCAATTATTTTTAATGCACTTTTAATCAAATTCCTCGAAAGATGTAATCATGCTTAAAAATCTTATTAAAATTCGTCCAAAGAATTTAATGATTTAAAAAATTTGTTAATAACATTTTTTATAAGAAAATTTTTATGAGAAAATTTCAATACAATATTCTACGCAAACATTCAATTATTTTCATAAATAATAAAAATGTTTACAGAAATCCAATTATTTACAAATTTTTTTTATAAATTTCTTCACAATAATTCAATTATTTACAAATTTTTTTAGAAATTTCTTCGCAATAATTCAATTATTTTTATTACTAATAACATTTTTACAGGGATTCAATATTTTTCATAAATAATAAAATTCTTTTAGGAATTCAATTAATTTCACAAATAATAAAACTTAATGCAGAATTTCAATTATTTTAAATGCAATTTTAATCAAATTCCTCGAAAAATGTAATTATTCTTAAAAATCTTATTAAAATTCGTCTAAAGAATTTAATGATTTACAAAATTTGATGATAACATTTTTTAAGAGAATTTAATTTTTAAGAAACATGAAATTAATAAATTATTTATTTTTGTATTTAAATAATTGACTCCTCGTAGAATTCAATAATAAAAATGTCTTTAAAAATGAATTTCAGTTAAAATTTTTAGATTATACTCAAATATTAAAACTAAAAGCATTGTAACGTGGATTTTTAGAAATAATTAAATTTTGCCAAAGTTTCAAATTAAAATCATTGAAATTTATAATTTTTCATATATTTTTGACAAAAAATTCTGTAGAATTAATTCTTTTTAAATGTTTAATAGGATTTTTATTGAAATTATTACAAGTTTATAATTTTCAATATATATTTAATTGCAGAATTTTCGAATAATTAAAATCTTGTAAAATTGAATTGTAAAGAAATAAATTTGAAAATTATCATAAAACTCATCGCAGCGTTTCAATTATTTTTCATACAATTATAATTGAATTCCTTGAAAAAAGTAATTATGTTCTTGCAAGTTTTAATAAAATTCTACAAAAGAATTGAATTATTAAACAGTTTGTTACTAAAATTCTAAAATTTTTATAAAATCATTCAAAAGAATTCAATTATTTTTTCAAGGAATAAAATTTTCCACATATTTAATTATTTTGGAAAAATGTAATAAAATAAGTTGTAGGAATTCAATTATTTTCAAAAATATTAATATTCGTGGAAAGAAATCAAATACTTTTTTAAATAATAATATTCTTCACAGGATTTCAATTATTTAAAAAAAATTCATTAGAAAATCGTTACGAAAATTTCATTATTCTCTAAAATAATAAAATTCTTCATTGAATTTCAATTATTTTTTAAATTTTAATACAATTTTAGATAAATTTTTCGAAAAATGTAATTATTTTCAAAAATTTTATTAAAATTGTTCGACAGAATTCTATTATTATTTATATTATTCATTATGTATTTTTAATAATTTTTGCAAAAGATTCTTGAGAATTTTCAAATCTATTTACTTGCAATTCAATTTTATAAAATTTCGATTATTCGCAAAAACTCTAATGAAATATTTAGAAGATAAAAATGAAAAATAATGTTTATAAAAATTGAATTCAATTTTTTCCAACTAAATTAATTTCCGGGATTAAAAGTTAAATAATAATAATAATAATAATTTCTTCCAAAGATTTTAATTCGAATTTTATTAACAAATTTTTAAATAAATGAATTCCTCTCCATTTTCATTACACTTTCACTTTTACTCAAAATTTATTTTCACTCCACTTTCACATTCACTCAAAATTTATTTTCACTTTTAATTCAATGTTGTGAACTTTAACATTGTATTGGAGAAAAAGAATAATAAAATAAAATTTTTGTGCAGGTGAAAGTTGTCTGAAAGTGAAATAAAAATTGGAGTAAAAATAAATTTTCAGCATAAAAGTGAAGTGAAAGTGATGTAAAAATAAATTTTTAGTGAAAGTGAAGTGAAAATGGAGTTAAAATAAATTTTGAGCCAAAGTGAAAGTGGAGTGAAAGTAAAGTGAAATTAAATTAAAATTAAATTTTGAGCGAAAGTGAAAATGGAATGAAAATAGAATGGAAATAATTTTGAATGAAAGTGAAAGTGAAATGTAACTAAAGTGAAAATTGAGTGAAAATAAATTTCGAGTTAAAGTGAAGTGAGAATGGGGTTAAAATAAATTTTGAGTCAAAGTGAAAGTGAAATTACATATTCGACACAAAATTACCAGTTGTATAAAATATTAATATCTCCGGTTGTACAATATAATAAATAATTATAAAAAAATTAATTATTAACGTACCACTTATTGCTGCTGGATATTGCAGAGGACATCTACTTCTAATTGTAGATTCTCGATGATTGGTATTCTTCATTGTAAAAATTGATCTCATTTTATGCATTTTAAACAGTAAAAATTATTTCCATTCTTAAGAAAAATTTCCATACACTAAGTTTCTAACTTTACAGCATTATTTTGTATTCTGTATTTAAAATAGATTACTGCATGACTTTATATCAGTTAATTATTTTTTTATCGTTTTAAAACAACAAACTATACAGCGAGTAGTACAATATTATAACAATTGAACTAATTAAAAAGAATACGTATGCTTTACAATTAAAAACAAAAGAATGTTACAAAGTTATGTTACAAAAGTTACAATTTTGATTAAGTATATTATTATTAATTATTTAATGATGTCGAATCTATATTAAGGAGTTTCAATAAAATCTTCTTTTTTCAGATTTTCTGAAAGTTATACTATAATATAATTAACAATAGTAAAGATAATAATAATGATGGTGACAATAATAGTAAAGATAATAATAATGATGTCGATAATAATAATAATAATAATAATAATAATAATAATAATAAAATTAATAATAACAAATAATAATTAATATTTACTAATTATTTTAGTATTTACTAAAATAATATAATAGTATTGACTATTTAGTATTTACTAATTTATTCAGTTCATTATAATTTTTCGAAGTAATAATTAATTGTATAATAATAAATTGTAAGTTTTAATTATTATAATTAACAATATTGGAGTAACAAATAATTAATTAACAGTTATCAAGATTGTAACAATATATAGTATAAATAAATAAGTAAAAGTAAATAGTAACAAATTTTTAATAATAATAATAATAATATAATTGTAATAATTAAATAATTAATATTAAATTAAATTAAAAATATTTTATTTAAATTTCAAAAACTTGAAAAACAATTTTTTCATGAAATCTTTATCAAATAGAACGACAGTTGCAAGAACTACTTATATTTTTAAGTGCTTCAAAACATATTTATTAGTTTCTTTTTAATGAAAAATTTTATTTTTCTTGATATTTGAACAAGTTTGAACAAGTGAAAAAAATGGAAACTTTTAATATTTTTGTTTACTAAGAGGCATACTTTCTATTGACATCAATATTGTAAGCATTAATTTTTTCAATATCAAAATATATACCAATTAGTTTAACTTTAAATTTTTTAATAATTTTATAGTTTGAGACTGCTTTTGTTAATGATTTTATAAAATTTTTTTATAAAAATAAAAATAATAATAATAATAATGTTAATAATAATGATAATAAATAACCAATCATCATTTCTTATATTTTCATATGCATTCTGTCGAATGTCGTTAAAAAAATCAAAACTTTATGAACAAAACAGTTATTATAATGTTTTTTTTTCAAACAAGTCCGATTAATTTTCCGAATTGTCAAATTGGAATTTTTTTCTTGAATTATTCCAAAAAAAACCAAATTAAAATAAAAAATTTTTTTTATGACACTATAGTTGTATATTTCCAAGCATTTTTTTTACGCCAAATTCAAATTTAAAGTCCAAATTGACAGAATTGCTCAAAGTTTGCAGAAAAACACAAAAAACGACTCAAAAACACCGAATTAAAATCATAAAAATAAAATTATTTTGTATAACACTCCAGTAGCCTATTTCCAAGCACTTTTTCACACTGAATCCGAATTTGAAGCTAGAATTGACGGGATAGCTCAAAATTTTGAGAAAAACTCAAAAAACCGAATTAAAATGTTAAAAAATCAAAAAAATTAAAGTTTTTTTTATGACACTATAGTTGTATATTTGCAAGCATTTTTTTACGCCATATTCAAATTTAAAGTCAAAATTGAGAGAACTGCTCAAAATTTTGAGGAAAACTCAAAAAACGACTCAAAAAAATTTTTTTCTATAATTGTTTATGTAATAAAACAAAAATTTACTTTTTTTATATTTAATACAGTTTTTTGAGGTAACTTCAAAATTTTGATCAATTCTGTCAATTATGACATCAAATTCGTATTCAGCGGGAAAAAATTCATAGAAATATACTACTATAGTGTAATATAAAAAAAATTGTATTTTTTTTTATTTCAATTCGGATTTTTGAGTCTATTTTTGAGTATAACTTAAAATTTTGAACAAATCTGTTAATTCTGACTTTGAATTCGAAATCAGCGTAAAAAAATGCATGGAAGTATTCTACTGTAGCTAGAATTTTTTTTTATATTTGAATTTGATTTTTTTAGTCGTTTTTTGAGATAATTTCAAAATTTTGATCAAATCTGTTAATTCTGACATTGAATTCGAAATCAACGTAAAAAAATGCATAGAAATATACTACTGTAGGGTTAGAAGTAAGACTTTTATTTTTTCGATTTATTTTTGATTTTTTGAGTCGTTTTTTGAGTATAACTCAAAAAAGGAACCAATTTGACAATTCTGAAATTGGATTCGTATTCAGCTGGCAAAAATACATTAGAATATACCATTGTAGTGTTTCGGCTAAAAAACTTCTTTTTTGTACGTCTGTGTTATGAATCTGAAATCTAATTTTAAAAGTTCAAAATGGCGGATCCAATATGGCGGACAATTTTTTTTTTAAATTATTATATTCGCTTGAAATTTGTAATTTCGCCTGCTGTGCATCTCTGCTTGGTTACTGACGAGCTGGTTAATCAATTAATTAATAATTAATTAATTAGTTAACTTTTAATTTACCAGAGTGGGCGATGCCCTTAATTTTATTAAATTAATATTTAATAACTGTGCGTGTTTATTTTGCAGGACGTGAAATAACAGCAAGAAATAAATTCTTTCAACAATAATTATTAATTTTTCTGTAAAAAATTTTACAAATAAATTAATCATGAGAAGAGTATTCATCACCTGTTTATTGCTAATTACTCTTGTAAAAGGCGAATGTAGCGACGATGAGAATGATATTAAGAAATTAAAAGATATTCTTATAGAGTCGAATGTTTACATAAAAAAGCATAGTGTAAAGGATAATGCTGCAATTATCATCGGGCAAGCAAGAGTTGGAAAAAGTACATTACTTAATTACTTAATCAACAATAAGTTGATGAGTGAAAAAATTGGTAAATTTACACCAATAAGTCTAATAAGAGCAGAAAATAAAAGTGAAGGACCAGACATTGGTGGTGGTGGAATATCAAAAACTAAGATTCCTCAAAAATTTACTTCCAGTAAATTCCCCCATTTGTCTCTTTGGGACACTCCTGGATTTGACGATAATAGAGGATGTGTTCAAGATATTTCCAATACATTTTATATCTATCAATTGATAAAGAATGTTGACTACTTGAAAGTTGTCTTATTACTTGACTACTCTGATATTGCTAGCGGTACAGATACTTATTTTCATAAAGGCATAAATAATCTTGAAAATCTGCTTGGAAGCAGCTATCAACAGTTTTTTCCAAGTGTAACAGTAATTTTTTCCAAAGCGCCAAACATTGAAAACCTTGATTATATGAGTGCAGTGAAACTTTATATAACAGAAAGAATTTTACCAGAGAAGACTGAATTAAAGTTGAATAATTTTACAGTAAACTTTCTCGAATTTCTTGTCAACAATACCGATCGTATTGGTTTTTTCAAAAGAGCACCAAATGTGGGTAAAATTATTACTGCAAATGATATTGATGTGAATATTATTCCTGCTATTAGAAAGTCCAAAAGAGTATTAAGACGTTGTCTTCTCGATCTCAATCTAAGTATATCTGATTCATCAAAAATTTGGCTGTACAAATTCTTTGACAAATTGGTCTTAGAAGTAGATTTTGTTGCATTGACTGAAAAGATTATAGAAATTGTCAAGAAGCAATCAGAAGCAGTAAAAGAGTCGTTTAAGGGTAGAGACTCAACGAAATTAAAAAATTTGAAAAGAACCTTAGAAGGAATCTATTCAATTTTCCAGAAAGTTTATACTGAATCCAATTTTGAGGAAAATATAAAACTTTTTAAAGACGTTGATCATTCAATAAATGAATTTATTGAATCAAATCAAATGTTGTCAAAAATTGATTGTATTATGTTTATTGATAAGTTATTGGGAAAAGAAACAAATCGTCAGATTTTGACAGCTTTACACAGTGTTATAGATGCTGCAAAAAATTATATGAAGGCTTACGTTTGTAAAATTGGAAATGAGTTGGATAATACGAGCAACAACTGTATTGGTGAATTTCAAGAATCTAAAAAGCGTTCTAAAAGAAATTTAAAAGAAAGGATGCATGACATTGAAAAGTTGAGTAATAATGGAAGTATTACAAATTTATGGAGTATTATAAAAAACGGTACTGACGATATCAATAAAATAGAATTGTAATTTTAAGCTTTAATTTAATTAATAAATTTAATTTAATTTTTTTTAGTTGTAATTTTATATTTTAAACATTTTTTGTTTAAATCAAGCTTAAAATATCTTTGCTATCACAGTAAATCGTGAGGTATTAAAAAGTGTTGCAGATTAAATTATCACCAAAAAAGATTAAAATAATCAATTTTAGTGTTATTTTTTACAATGAATGAAATTTTAGTTTATTACATTTTTTTTATAACTATAAAACATAAAGATATCGATAACTCGATAACTGATCGATTTCTTCATATTTTATAATAATTAAACATGACCAAGTAATAAAATCATTATTTTATATTAATAAGAATATTATACTTCTTCAAAATTATTTTCATTATTTCAATTCGATTATTAGTTTCCAAAATTTTTAACTACAATTTTACTTTATATCTATTATTTTTAATAAGAATTAATTCATCAATTTCACTAAATTTAAATTATTCCTAAATTCTTTAATTAAATGCATATTCAAAAATAAAAATTTCAAATAATATTTTAAAAATGAAATTAAACTTTTTCAAAAATATTAATTTCAAAATTCAATTATTTCCAAAAAGTTCACTCTATATTTCTTTTAATATTCAATTATAATCTAAAATTTTAACTGAAATTTATTTTTATCAAATGAAAATCAATTTTTATTAACAAATTCTACAAGAATTTAATTATTTAAATGCAAAAGTAAATAATTTATTGAATAATTGAATGTTTCTCAAAATTCAATTCTCATAAAGAATTTTAGTAACAAACTGTTTAATAATTCAATTCTTTTGTAGAATTTAATTAAAACTTGCAAGAACATAATTACTTTTTTCAAGGAATTCAATTATAATTGTATGAATAATAATTGAAACGCTGCGATGAGTTTTATGATAATTTTCAAATTTATTCCTTTACCATTCAATTTTACAAAATTTTAATTATTCGAAAATTCTGCAATTAAATATATATTGAAAATTATAAACTTGTAATAATTTCAATAAAAATCCTATTAAACATTTAAAAAGAATTAATTCTACAGAATTTTTTGTCAAAAATATATGAAAAATTATAAATTTCAATGATTTTAGTTTGAAACTTTGGCAAAATTTAATTATTTCTAAAAATCCACGTTACAATGCTTTTAGTTTTAATATTTGAGTATAATCTAAAAATTTTAACTGAAATTCATTTTTAAAGACATTTTTATTATTGAATTCTACGAGAAGTCAATTATTTAAATACAAAAATAAATAATTTATTAATTTCATGTTTATTAAAATTAAATTCTCATTAAAAATGTTATCAACAAATTTTTTAAATCATTAAATTCTTTGGACGAATTTTAATAAGATTTTTAAGAATAATTGCATTTTTCGAAGAATTTGAATAAAATTGCAATAAAAATAATTGAAATTCCGCAATGAGTTTTATTCTTTATGAAAATAATTGAATTCCTATACAAATATTATTATTTATGAAAATAATTGAATTATTGCAAAGAAATTTATAAAAAGAATTTTGTAAATAATTGAATTCATGTAAAAATTTTGATTATTTATGAAAATAATTGAATTATTGCGTAGAATTGTATTCAAATGTTTTTTTAATGATGGAATTCTTTTGGAAAATTTTATTGAAACAGTAGATATTGAAAATTATAGAATTTTAGATAACTGTTGAAAATAATTGAAATTTTGACAAAAACTTGATTAAAATTTTGTAAAATAATTGAATATCTGGGAAGAATTTTATTATTTATAAAGAGAATGGAAATTTTGACGACAACTTTTAAAAAATTTTAAACACAATTGAATTTAGTAACTATGTTACTAAGTTAGTTAGTAACTAACTTACTATTCTCTCCGGAGAAGCTAAATTCGTTGAATTTTTACAAATCGTGAACTTTGGTGTTTTATTTAAAATAAAATTTCATTCATAGTTAAAAATAACACCAAAATAGATTATTTTAATTCTTTTTGGTGTTAATTTAATCCTAGAGGGATTAAACTGTTGCAGATTATTTTAATCCATTCTGGTGTTATTTTAACACCTCATGTTTTACCGTGTATACAGTCAAAGAAATTTAAGTTTAATTCAAACATATTTTTTGGTTCACTTATAGAAATAATATACTTAATGCAAACATAACTTATAGTTGATTTTAAATTATTTATTATCAACTTTTTAGTTTGAATCAAACAACATTTTTAAACATATTTTTTGTTTAAACCAAAACAGAAAATATTTTTGAATTGAACATAATTATTTAAACAAAAATTATTTTTGAATCAAAGCAGAAAATATTTTCTATATTTTGGAATTAAGCTTATAAACTTAATTTCAATTAAACAAAATCACTTAAAATTATTTTTTTCCTTGAAACGAGTATAATGTTTTCTCAGTGAAACGCAATTACTTTTTAAAGTAGCAGATTAATTAGCTACTTTGAGTGTGCGGAAAATTGACCTTATTTTTAAAACAAATTGTTTTGAAAATAAATGTATTTATTATTCAACATTGTATTCGCTATTTTATTGTTTTAAAATAAAACGTTTTAGATGTGAACTTTTTTGCATGATTTATTTATCATTTTATTTCCCGTTTCGATTTTTGTATTTATTTCTTTTTTAGTATTTCTTTCTATAAAAATATAATTTTATCAAAAATATAGTGATTAATGAATAAGATTGTATTCAAATTTTGTTATACTTTTTTTTTAAATAATAATGTTAAATCATTTTTGAATTCTTTTTTACAAGTGTAGAAAAAACATATACATCATTTCAAATTGTCAAACATAATTTCGTTACAAAACTTTAATTTTATATATACAAAAATGAAAATAAATTTCATGACCTTGATTTTTCAATTATTATTATCACAAGATTATGTTTTTTTCTAAAGGAATTTTCATAAATAAAGATAAAGTTTCGAAATAATTACAGATTCAAAAAAAGTACATAATATTAGATTTTTTTGTTCATTATTCACAACAACAACAAAATTTCCGAAGGAATTTAATTATTCTCATAAATAATAAAATTCTTTAGAGCAATTCAATTGTTTTCTATACAACTTTAATAGAATTTCTTAATATAGATTTCAATTATTTTTTAAGAAATTGAATATAAATTCAATTATTTTCAACAATTTTGATGAAATTCTTTCAAAAAAATAATTTTTCTCGAAATTTTTAATAAAAATTCTTTAAAAAAATTCAGATAAAATTCTGGCGAACAATTCAATTATTTTCATACATACCAAAATGTTTTTAAATAGAAATTCAATTTTTTTCCATAATTCTGATTAAAAATTCTTCCAAACAATTTAATTATTTTTATAAATTGTACAATTATTTTTGGTAAGCACTTAATTATTTCAATACAATTTTAATAAAATTTCGAGGAAAAAATTCAATTGCATTCCAGATATTTTTCATAAAATTTCTCCAACAGGTTCAATTATTTATAAACATTGTAATAAAATTTTTCTAAACAATTTAATATTGTTCTTAAAAGCTTTCAAT
The DNA here is from genome assembly GCA_032872475.1 of Leptopilina myrica (nomen nudum). Taxonomy (NCBI): domain Eukaryota; kingdom Metazoa; phylum Arthropoda; class Insecta; order Hymenoptera; family Figitidae; genus Leptopilina; species Leptopilina myrica (nomen nudum). The sequence continues at coordinate 10,036,593 of CM065462.1, read as the reverse complement.
AAAATTCGTCAAAATTGTAATAAAATTTTTCTAAATAATTCAATTTTTCTTAAAAGTTTTTTTTATACAATTCATTGTAAATTTCAATTATTTTCAAAATTTTCAATTAAAATTACGGATATACTTCCGAATAAGGGGGACCTCCGATCTCAATGAAAATTGGTATACCAACGTATTTTGATGCGCTGATTACGAAAATGATAATGAAATTTGGCGCAAATTTCATCTTTATGGTGAAAACCATAAAATTGTGGTTTTTTGCGTATAATTAGTAAAAAACGAAAAATTTTGAAAAACTTCTTAAACAAAAGTTATAGATCTCACCAAAATACACATTTTATGTTCTTATTAATATTTGCTAAAATCCATTATTTCCTGAGAAAAATGTTAAAAACCGTGTAAGGAAATTAGGTGCGGCGGGCTTCGCCCGCCTCTGAGTGGTATTTTTTAGTGGCACATAAAAAAGGTCTCTTTTTTAAAAAAGTTGGAGGGGGATTTGGTTCTGGGTTGGGTATCTTTTAGTTCAACTAGAAAGTCACTTTGACTCCCTTTCTATTTTAAAACGTGTAAGGAAATTAGTTGCGGCGGGCTTCGCCCGCCTCTGGGTGGTATGCTATTTTATGGTTTTTTACATTTTTCTCGAAAACTAACAGTTTTAGAAAAAAATTGTAAAGACATAAAATTTGTATTTGTGTGAGATCATTATCTTTTGGCCTATAATTTGTAAAAAACAAAAAATTTTGAAAAACTTCTTTAACAAAAGTTATAGATCTCACCAAAATACATATTTTATGTTGTTATCAATATTTGCTAAAATCCATTATTTTACGAGAAAAATGTATAAAACCATAAAACACCGTAAAAACGGGTTAAAATATACTTTTGCTAAAAAGAACAACCAATTTTAACAAAATATAGTTTTTTACGTATTTCAATGCGTTGATTATGAAAATGATAATGGAATTTGGAGCAAATGCCATCTTTATGGTGAAAACCATAAAAAATTGTGGTTTTTTGCATTTAACTCATGAAAAATGCAAAATTAAAAAAAATGTTTTAAACAAAAGATAATGATCTCACACAAATACAAATTTTATGTCTTTACAATTTTTTTCTAAAACTGTTAGTTTTCGAGAAAAATGTAAAAAACCATAAAATAGCATACCACCCAGAGGCGGGCGAAGCCCGCCGCAACTAATTTCCTTACACGTTTTAAAATAGAAAGGGAGTCAAAGTGACTTTCTAGTTGAACTAAAAGATACCCAACCCAGAACCAAATCCCCCTCCAACTTTTTTAAAAAAGAGACCTTTTTTATGTGCCACTAAAAAATACCACTCAGAGGCGGGCGAAGCCCGCCGCACCTAATTTCCTTACACGGTTTTTAACATTTTTCTCAGGAAATAATGGATTTTAGCAAATATTAATAAGAACATAAAATGTGTATTTTGGTGAGATCTATAACTTTTGTTTAAGAAGTTTTTCAAAATTTTTCGTTTTTTACTAATTATACGCAAAAAACCACAATTTTATGGTTTTCACCATAAAGATGAAATTTGCGCCAAATTTCATTATCATTTTCGTAATCAGCGCATCAAAATACGTTGGTATACCAATTTTCATTGAGATCGGAGGTCCCCCTTATTCGGAAGTATATCCAAAATTACTTGTAAAGAAATTCATTATTTTTACAAAATTTAATAAATATTCTTAAAAGAATATTCATTTTCTCTTATAACATTGTTTAAAAGAACTTAACTTTCAACTTTTTTATTAATACTTTAGAAAATTTCAATGATTTTCAATACGTCGACAATTCAATTATTTCTAAAAACAATTGAATTTTTAAATAGAATTTTATTATAACTTTTTTAAATAATTGAATCCCTGCGAAAAAATTATTATTTCTACAAATGATTGAATTTTTGGAAAATTTTAAAAGAAAAGTAAATTTTTGAGAAGAAATTCATTAAAATTATATTTAAATTAATTGAATTTTTTCGAAAAATTGAAACATAATGTTTAAAAACAATTCAAGTTTCCCTAGAATTCAATTAAAATTTTATTTAAAATAATTGAATTCCAACGAAATTCTTTTTTTAAAGAAATTTTTAGGAAAAGTTTTATTATTTATAAATTAATTTTTTTCAAAGGATTCTAATACAATTATTAAAAATAATCAGAATTCTTGATAACATTCAATTACTATCAAACTTTACAGTAAAAATTATTTTTAAATTTTCAAGAATTATTTTTAAGAATATTGAAGTAAGTACTTAAAAATAATTCAATTATTTTAAAGAATTTAAATAAAAATCTAGCCATAAATTAAGCTATTTTTGAATATAATTTTAATTCAATTTTCTCAAAATAATTCAATTATGGATAGAAATGTCAATATATTTCTTAAAATGAATTAAATTATTTTCAAATTTCTTTATTATTACATACATTTAAAGAATTCAATGATTTTCAGTAAATTAATGTAAAAATTTTAAATATCTAAAAAAAATTATTGTTTAAGATTTAGGAAACAAAGAAGCAAATAGCGACTATTTTCAAACTGCTAACATATAGATTTTAAAATGGAAATTGAAAAATTGAAAATTAAATTCTATGAATGTCTTGACACATTTCTTGATGGTAAGAAGGTTTCACTTAGTAATTTTCATAAAAAAAAAAATGTTTGTGTCTAAACTGATCACATTTTAGTTCTCTACTTTCCTAATTACTATTGAGACGGGATTGTTGAATAAGACAAAAACTGTTTTGCTTCAAAATTTATTAATAAAAATTATAATAATGAAAATGTTTTTTAAAAATAATAATGAAAAGATGGAAATTCTAGAAGCTTTAATGCCTAGAAAGAAAATAAATCTAGGTTCCAAATCCACAGAGTTTATTTTAAAACTACTTCTGCCAGAATGCATTATTATTTTCATGAAACTGATTTTCCATTTTTAAAAGTCGAGTAAATTTTGAATTTCTTCTAAAGTCTTTCCCTTCGTCTCAGGCATAATGATATAATTTGTCAAAGTCACAACGAATGTCGTCATACCAAATATCCAAAAAACACCATAAATTTCAAAAACACTAACCAACCTTAAAAAACTTAATTTGATGAGAAAGTCCAAAATGGCTCGAGTTACATTAATCAGAGCAGTAGCTGTACTCTTAATTTCCATTGAAAATAGTTCTGACATTAAAATGTGACTAATACTAAATAGGGCAGAATTACTGCCAACAATGTAAATTAATAATGCAACAAATGGAATAAAATAAATTGAGGAGAGATTCTCATTAAGGTGATATTTGTAAAAAAAGAAACCACCTACCGTAAAGGAACTTAAACCAACTAAAATTCCATAACATAAAATTAAAATTCTCCTACCAAGCCAATCAGGAATGGGAGATATTATAATCGATGTGATTAGTACAATTAACATTATTAATGCCGTTATTTGTTCAGGTTTCAGAGGATTATCAATATAGCTGACAATAGTCTGCATGTAGGCAGCAACTGCAAATGATCCAGAAAATGTCACACTTAATATCGCTAGTGAAGATATTATCAATGCCTTACGATTAGCATTAATTTTGAATAATTTTACAATTAAATTTCTCCTCGTAATATCGTTGTTCGTCATTCCATTTTTTATATTCTCAATCTCTAATTCCAAGAAACTTGAATTTTGCCTTCTTCTCAATTTAGCAAGACTTTGAAAAGCCTTCTCTTCTTTATTGATTTTGATGTAATAATAGGGTGATTCTGGCATTAAGAAGTAGGTTCCAAAAAAAGTGAGTGATATTAATAGTAGTGTCAGATTCATTATGTCATAGGTGACCATTGCACCTAGTATGGCAACAATCAGTGATCCAAGAACGTAAGCTATCTTTCCAATGACGACGAGAAAGCCTCTGATATTTTTTTCAGCAATTTCACCAACATAGATTATTTCCACAACATATGCAGCATTGTAGCCAATTCCAGCGAGAATTCTTGCCACATACAGATGATAAACATTTGATGCATAATAAATCGTGAGCCAGGAGAAAACCTGCGGTATGGCAAACAATAGCATAGTATTCTTGCGTCCTATTCTGTTGATGAAAATTGGATAAAGAAGGTAACCGATTATACCACCAACAGTAAGCAGAGCAACTATCCATGAAGCCTGATCGGAAGTTATTGTGAATTTTGAATTTGATGATTTGAGATGAGGTACTGCTGGCGATGTCCAATAATTAGCCGATCCTAATCCTAATCGAATTAGACAAGCTAAAAATAAAAAATATTACAAAATTGATTTTTACATTACAAGTTTCTTTTCTTTAATTATACGTGTTGAAGTTAACGATCACTCCGAGTGAAGTAAATGGAAAAAATTAAAACAATCCCTTTTCTTACATGGTAATACTGGTAACTCAAAATTTAATTCTCTTCTTAAAACCTTTAAAACAAATGGTTAAATATCTTCATTGAAGATGAATGTATTCATATTTATTATTTGATTAGGAATAATTGAAAAATTTAAATCTATATTAGAAAACAATTTTTCTCAGCTAAGTCTGAATTCTATTTATTAGATACATAACCAAAAATTGGCTCAATTCAAAAATAATCTTTGTAAACAGTCTGAGAAGAAATTTCGATTTTTACAATCCAACCGTTTAAAATTACATTTCAATAATCCGTTTAACTCTCAACCTAATTGGTTTCTATATCTAATGTTGACATTTCTGATGATGTTACTAATGCTATGTCATTAGGGTAAAATTTTAAGTTTTATGACACTAATAATTACAATAACATTTGCTTAAACACGGATATTGAATATATTAAATCTGTCGAAAATTTTGTGTCTTCTTACGAATTAAATGACGATATTTCTAACAATATAAGAATTAGTTTGATTAAAAATCTTAGTTCTCATCAAAATATAGTTATGACATATTAATGTACATGATAGAATTATTTCAAAAAATCTGGCTAAAACAAAATCATTTGTCAAACGTCATGATAATATAATATTTACTACTGCTGACAAGGCAAGTGTTACGGTCGCATTGAATAAGACTGAATATAAACAAAAACCTGATTTGTTACTTTCTGATAAAAAGACTTACAAGGTCGTTAATAGAGATCCGTTACCAAATTTAAAAACTAAAACTTATAAAACTTTAAAATATCTTAATATCAATGATTTGCTATATAAAAAATTTGGTGACGTTGAACTTACTCAGACTAATACGAATCTTTCAAAAATTTATGGTTTACCCAAGATCCATAAGAATAACAATCCATTGAGACCAGTTGTTTCTACTATTAGCTCACCAACTCATTTTCTATCTAAACAATTATTTACACTTTCTAATAGCTCTATAAAAAACCAAAATCTTATATACGTAACAGTTATGATTTTATAAACGAGATTGATTCTTTTTCTATTCCTGATTATCATATTTTAATTAGTTTGGATGCTGTCTCTTTGTTTACAAATGTTGGCTCTGATCATGTTCGTGATTCACTTATTGGACGTTATGTTTCTATTTCCCAAGGTTTAAATATTTCCTTGGATGATCTACTTATGTCTTGCCAATTTCTTTTTGACAATATATACTTTGATAATAAATATTTTAAACAGATATTTCGTACTCCTATGGGTTCATCTATCTGTGGTTTATTTTCTGACATAGTCATGGATGACTTAGAAACTTCTTGTACTGATAAAATTTCTTTTAATAAATCATTATTTTATTATAGATATGTAGATGATATTATTACTTGCATCCCAAAGAATAAAATCAATGAAATTGTTGATGTCTTTAATAGCTATGATGAGAGATTGCAATTTCCTTTTGCGATGCACAGTATTAATTCTATTAATTTCCTCGATGTGCTTCTCATCAATGAGAATGGTAAAATTGTTACAGATTGGTACAAGGAACCCACATTTTCTGTACGTACCATTAATTATTATTCTAAACATCCTTTTACTCAAAAGGTTGCAATAGTTTATAACTTCATTGATACAGCTATTAAACTTTATCATAAAAAATTTCATTCTAAAAATATTGAATTTGGCATAGAAACGTTAAAAAAGAATAATTGTCCTTTTGAATTTATAAATAAATATGTAAATAAATATATGTATTTCGCATTTGTTCTATTGAACAGAATTCTCTAAATCCATCCATTGTATAACCGTCATGGCGACGATCTGACGCGTTTCAAAGTCGCTCCGTCGTTTTTGTTGTTTAGCCCCTAAGTATTATATTATTTTGTATACAAAAGTGGAATTGCAGTCTTTTGATGTGGCAGTGCTATCATTTGTGAGCATCCCTGCATTTTTGTGTTACCCAAATGTGCATTATTTGCCCTCAACGTTATAAAACAAGTTTGATGAGCGTGTACAGTCTCTGACTCTTAACATAATCCAACTTGTTTGTTGGTTTAGTGCATCATCTCTGAACTTTGAAGTGCATTTGGATGCATAACTTGTGTATTGCTTGTGTCACATCCACTTTTATCTGATTGGTTCGGGTGTTTTTTTTTTGGGTTTTGGGCCTAAAAATCTTTGAAAGGTGCTTATTTTCTTTCCTGTCTGTACCTCTTCTTACTCACATAAAGATAATATTTCTGTTTATATGAACTGTGTATACAATGACTGAGACTGTAGGTGCAGATTTACAAACACAACCTGAAACCTCAAATGTAGATAATGTCAATACATCGGATTTACTTGAGGTAGTGTGTGCTATGTGTACTAATCGAATTGTAAATAAATCTGTTAAGTGCCCAGGATGTAGTGCAGCTTACCATCCTGCATGTGCTAAAAAACTCAAATGATTAAAGATATTGGTTTCAAAAAGTGCTGTGGTCCCACATTAACCCTCCCACTTTCTTCAAATATGCAACCTATGTTGGTTTCGAACGAACAATTGCGTGCTGTCATGAGAGAAGAATGTAACAGAGTCGTGTTGTCTTTGCCAAATAAAATTGACAAGGTTGAACAGTCACTCTCGTCTATATCAGAACAACTTAAAGATCACAACAAACGTATTTTAACATGTGAGTCTAACTTTACTGACGTTTTTGATCGTGTCACTTGTCTAGAAACTAAAATCATTGAGATGGAGAAAAGTAGTTTTCAAAATGATGAAATGTCTGTTTGTTTAGAGGAATGGGAAAATAGATTTAGACGTAAAAATAATGCAATCATATTTGGCCTTACTGAGCATGCACCCGAGAATGCGGAAGGAAACGATGACGATAAGTCGTTAGTTATCCAGTTACTTGGGATTATTTGCCCTGATTCTATCCCGGATGACTCTTTTAAATGTGTGCGTATTGGTTTTCTGTCTCAGACTGCTACAAAACCGCGTCCTCTCAAGCTGATGTTTCAAAACTCAAATCAATCGACAATGTTCAGAGAGGCATATTTCAAATTAAAAACCAAGGATCTTCTACCACTCTCTATGCGGTCGATCCAGGTATCTCCAGACAAAACAAAATTACAGCAAGCAGAATATCGCCGTGTCAAAGGAGAGCTGGAGGGGAGAAAATCGAAAGGGGAAACAGACATCGTGATACAGTTTCGACACGGAGTTCCACACATTGTTAAATCTCGTCAACATCAACCAACTCAAAACATGGGTGCCCTTCAGATAACTTAAATAAATCTAATTTGCATTTCTATTATCAAAATACACGCGGTATAAAATTAAAATTGGATTTAATTAAAAGTTTCCCAGATATTGTTCATTATGACGTGTTCTGTTTAACAGAAACGTGGCTAAAGCCTTTAATATCATCTAATGTTTTTTTTTGTTCATCTTTATTCAAGGTATTTCGTAATGACAGACATGTTCGACAGGTCGGAGGCGTATTGATAGCAGTAAACAAATTTTTTAAGGTAACAGTAGTTGATCTTTCTTCTGCTAATGATGTTAATAAAAATATAAGCAGCATTTGTCTTATTATTAACAAATATACTTCTACGTTTATTGTTGTCAATATTTATCGTCCTCCTGATTTGTCAGTTACTGAATTCACTTTATTTCTTACAACACTTAAAGACATTCTTATATTACATAATTACCCTATTTTTATTTTTGGAGATTTCAATGTACCAAGTTACACAAAATATATAAACGAACATAAGATTGACTCTAAGTGTATTACTTTAGTGAATTTTTCTCAATTTCTCGACTTAAATCAATATAATTTTGTTCACAATAAAAACGATAGAATTCTTGATCTAATTTACTCTAATATGTCAGTCACAACATTTCGAGCGATGTGTCCTTTAGTTAAAGAGGACTCACATCATCCTGCTCTTGCAATTGACGCAATGTTATCGTCTACCCATAAATACATTTCATCAAATTTTAATTCAGTAGAACCACAGGTAAACGGTATTTTCAACTTTCGTAAAGCAAGATTTGATTGTTTATACGCGGCTCTTTTTTCTGTTGAGTGGAATTTCTTGAATGATCTTACTGACGTCAATGTAGCGTGTAATGCTTTTTTAGCAAAGTTGAATGAAATATTTTATCAATTTGTACCGCAAAAATGTTTTTATAATAACAATAATCGCCGTTATCCGCCGTGGTTTACACATATAATTATAAACGACATTCGTGCAAAAAACAATATTTTTAAAAAAACATGGTCATAAGTCAGAATATTATAATTTACAAATAAAACTTTTATCAAAGACAATTCATAAAAATATAAAATCTGAATATAGAAAATATATATCCAACGTGGAATCTAATATATATGTTTTATATTTGCGTGAATGTTGAGAATTTTTGTCATTTTCTTATTTTATGGAGTCACTTTTGTTTTTTTTGAGATTATATGGTTCTAAAGCAATTTTTTTTTGTATATTATTACCTATGTATATTTTACAAATTATGTATTTAGTTACCCATTTATGGTCCACATGGACCGCGGGGATGTATTACAATAAATAAATAAATAAATAGAATGTTGCCCAAGATTTTTCTTCCCTATGTACCTGGATTATATGAAAGGACATTAACTTTTCTTTAAAATTTCAATATTCTAACTATTTCTAAAAAGAATAATAAAATGAGCAATAATTTAATCATCAAGGGTAAAGATAGAAACAGAAAATCTGATAATGTCAACACTGTTTACAAAATAAATTGTAGAAATTGTTCTGCTTCTTATGTTGGTCAATCTAAGAGAATGGTAGGTGTTCGTATTTTAAAATAGGAGTTTTAGAAATCAGCAATTCACTTAAACATTCATTTGACTGGGATAATTTTTTAATACTTGACAGAGAATCTAATTACAAAAAACGACTAATTTCTGAAATGATTCATATTAATTTGCAAAATAATTCAGTTAATAAAAAAGATGATACACAAGAACTTAATAATCATTAAATTTACTTTTTGGAGGAAAAGAAATTCCTTTGATTCTTTTCTTATCTAGGTTACCTTGACATTTCTCTTGGTTTTGATTTTTCGTTTTCTGTTTACTGATGGGTTATTCACCTGATCTTTATCGATCCACGTTCGTATCTTCTGAAAACTTATAATATGAGTTAGTGTCAAATCGTATACGATGTGATGAGGACGTTTCATCCATTCATTTCCTTTTAAATCTGCATTTATAATTTATTTTTCCCCCAATTTTTACGGTAATAATTTGATTAATGTTATTTTATTTCTAATATTTAATATTGTAATGAACTAATTGTCTAAATTTATTTAATAGAAAAATTATAGTTTCTGAAGAGGGCGCAGCTTTGCTGTTGAAAACGGAATTGTTTTAATTTTTCCCATCTGCTTGACTCGGAGTGATCGTTAACTTCAACACATAATTAATTTAAAAACTGAGTGATAGAATCATTATTATATCATTTCTTTTTTTTTGTTTGCTTCATAATTACACTATTTGAAGGTATACCAGATATAGCTGCAGGAAATTGTAGCGAACATTTACGGTTCTTTGAATAATTTCTTTGATCATTATTTTCCGCTGATAGTAACAGTTTTTCGTTATTCATTCTAGTTTTAGTCGATAAACATTAAATAGAACTTTTCACATGATACGTACAACAGTTGCTTGATAGCCAAACTGCACTAAATGTCCTTATGCCGGTTTCTTTACATTCGTGATAAGAGTCTCACGAAGACAATTATTATAATTTACAAGAAACTAACAATTAACTGACAAATAAGTAATAAATTTTAATACTGTAAAATGTAAAAATAATTTGTTAACGTCAAACAGTACCTGTTGAAATTTTGTCATTCAAAAAATATTAATATAATAAAGAAAAGTTATTGTTCGTTATTGTTAATTCTAGGAACACCTTTTTTCCAAAATGACTTGCGATGTCTCGAGAACAATTCATCTGAATTAAAAAAATTCGTTTAGCATATTACATTCTCCATAGTCTTTGAGCGAAGGATTTGTAAAAATTTCCATTTAAAAAAAATGACTTAGTAAGTAATTTAGTAATATTTAAATAATAACCTAATAATTAATGACATGTTAATTAATTAATATTTTTTTAATATTGCCTTACAGATCGCTATTTTGAAGGGTGTTTAAAACCATTGAGAAAATAGACTCAACCTCTCCACCACGATGCATACAATGCTTCATTGTTTCTTATCAAGAAAATATGTTTCTATATCTTTCAATTCTGAAATCAGTTGCAAGCAAACTTCTATTGGCAATACACAGAGAATCATTTCTTCTCAGCGCAAAATAAAAAAAAAATATGAACTAAACAAAATCGCTAAAAAAATACTGTAAAACTGAAAAAATTTCCAAGCGTGAAAAATTTCTGTGTTCGGAAATTCATTTTCAATTAGGAACAAAATGTAAGATTTTTAATTTTCCCATTAATTACATTTAAGTTTTTCAGTAAAATTATTCCACGCTTATTTCTGTTTATGTAAAATAATTGGAAAAAAATTGAAGTACATTTTTATTGTTTACTGAAATTTTTGTTAGAGATTAAAAGTGAATAAACATCTTGTCATGAATGAAAATTACTATTCGTTGAAAAAGTAATTTTCTTATAATATTATACAAATATTTTATAAATATATATTATTTAAATAAAATTGTTAAATAAAATTGCTAAAAATTAATTTTAAATACAAATATTTTAAAAGAAAGTTTGAATAATCATTTTTTTGCGAATTTGAAAACATAATTGTAATAGAAAAATCCAATTGGCATCGATCATTGTTAAATTGTTGCACACTCGCATTTTATGTGCAATAGGAGTTTCACCTTGAAACTTATTTTTGTATTTCTGAAGCAATTATGAGATAATCGAATATTAAAATATAATATTTGTACTCGGTTTTTTCAAATTTAATGTTTATGCAGCAAAATATAATGTGCAATAATAAATTATAATATTATATTCTGATCACTTTCGATAGATTTTTTCACGGTTATTAACGAACCTGGGGTTCATTCATTTCAAGGACAGTGATTATTACTAATTGATAACATTTATTATGTCATAGTTGATAATAAAAAAAGGACAATATATCATAACTTCTAGTTTTAAAGATAATTATTTTTCATTTCTAGATGGAAAAGTTTAATACGTATTTTTATGTTCAAAACTTAAAACACAATTAGGTCAGAATTCGTGAAATTTTCACAGAAAATAAAAAGTATTTTTTTTAAATCGAAATGTTGAAAAAACATTTCTATTTGGCCTTAAGAATGTGTTTACCAAAAAACAGAAAAGAAAATTATTTTTTATAACAGTTATTCGCAAAATTAATTTTTTTGCAACTTTTTAAACAAAATAAAATTTCCCCTAAATGAATGAACCGATTTAAATGAACCAAGCGGGAATATCAAGGGGATAAAATATACTTTCGTTTAGAATTAGAAAATTTTTAAAAAGTTTATTTTTTAATAATTATTTAATAAAAATTTTATAAACAATTAATTTTTTTTAATGTTCTACGCCTGTTAAAAATTTGAAAAAAATATTAAAATACACTTAAAACGATAAGAAATCCAAATCCGTTGAGAAAATTTTGGAGCGACAATTATTTTAAAAGTTATAATGAAAATTATATTAGCGCAGCGCTGAATTTAGTTTTTGATCATTTTTAACAATTTTTAAGGTTATATAATTAAACAAAAATGTTAAATTGACAGTGTTTTGTTCATTTCGTAGTTAAAAATAATGTTTTAATTCTGAAAATCATCAAAATCGCATCTCCGTTCAATATAATTTTCATTATAACTTTTAAAATAATTGTCGCTCCAAAATTTTATCAACGGATTTTGATTTCTTATAGTTTTAAGTGTATGTTAATATTTTTTTCAAAATTTTAAAAAGGCGTAGAACATTAAAAAAAATTAATTGTTTATAAAATTTTTATTAAATAATTATTAAAAAATAAACTTTTTAAAAATTTTCTAATTCTAAACGAAAGTATATTTTATCCCCTTGATATTCCCGCTTGGTTCATTTAAATCGGTTCATTCATTTAGGAGAAATTTTATTTTGTTTAAAAAGTTGCAAAAATATTAATTTTGCAATAACTTTTTTAAAAAAATAATTTTCTTTTCTGTTTTTTTGGTGAACACATTCTTAAGGTCAAATAGAAATGTTTTTTCAACATTTCGTATTAAAAAAAATACTTTTTATTTTCTGTGAAAATTTCACGAATTCTGACCCAATACTTAAAAAATACAAAATTTCCAGGACATCTTTACCACCAACTTACGTTGAAGGCTTTCATGATCGGAAGGCAGTTGAAGGAATGGAATATAGAACACTTGGGAAAACTGGTCTCAAAATAAGTAAACTTTCACTTGGAGGTGCACCATTTAGTAATCTTTTTGGGTATTTATAAAATTATTTTTAACAGAACAATCTGTAGAACATACGTCCCACATAGCACATGTTATTAAAATATAGAAATGCTAAAACATCAAAAATTTTATACAATGTTATACATAAAAAATTATCGAGAATATTACAATAAATTTTTTTCCAGCACTTGTAATGAAGATGAATGTATTGAACTTGTGAGACAGGCAATAAAACAAGGAATTAATTACATAGACACTGCTCCATGGTACGGACAAGGACGTTCAGAAGCTTTATTGGGCAAGGTACGTAGGATTAAATTATTTCAAAAATCCTATTTTTCAAATTACTTTTACGTACGTTAAATTTTTTGCAAAGGCTTTAAAAGGAATACCACGACAAGCTTACTATATAGCAACAAAAGTTGGTAGATACGAAATAGATCCGAAATTCATGTTTAATTTTACGGCCAAGAAAACGGAGCAGAGTTTTGACAAGAGCTTGGAACTACTAGGTCTAGATTATGTTGATGTAATTCAGGTAGGAACCATACAATTAAAATTAAAATTTTAAAGTACATTTTAAAGTAAATTTGTAAGTATATTTTAAAGTGAATTTTTAAATACATTTCAAAGTAAATTTTTAAGTACATTTTTGAAGTAAATTTTCAAGTATTACTGCTACAAGTTAGCAATAAACTATTTTACACTTAAATTTATAAAAAAAACCCTGAATCTCTAACAATGGAGTATTTTTAACAACATCAGTATTAATCGCAAATGTTCAATAGATACATGACATAGATTTTTCTCCAACTTTGGACATAATTCTTGAACAAACACTACCAGAATTATCGAAAAAAGTAAATCAAGGTAAGGCAAAGTACATCGGTGTCACTGGTTACAAATTATCAGTTCTTAAAGAATGCATCGAAAGAAGTAGCGTAAACATATCCGTGATTTTAAGCTACGCAAGATGTACTATGATAGACGATACTTTGATGCAATATGCTTTGTTCTTCAAGGTAAAAATTTTTAAATTCATTTAAAGCTACTGTATGTTCTAAATGGTAATATGATTTTATCATTCGTTCGTATTAGTTATTATAAAAATTAAAAATTTAACGATCCTTACGAGTCAATAATTAAAATAAACACATTGGTTTTGAACGTTTCAGCAGCGCTGCTACCCTCTTCAGTAACAACATATCTGTAGAAGAAGAGAGGTTTAAAGGATAATTGATCATTACAACAAGTTTCAAGGTCTTTCATAACAATATCAGCAAAAAGGCCAGAAATTGATGAACCAATTGGTGTTCCATAAACTTGCCGATAGTATTTATTGTTAAATTTAAAAACTCTTATCAAAGAGAAATTGACATGAGTCAAGCAAATCATCTAAATTAATATTGCAATTTTGAGATATTGAAACATTAAAAACCAATGTGTTTATTTTAATTATTGACTCGTAAGGATCGTTAGATTTTAATTTTTACTACATACGTTCTATTGCTATTAAAAATAGTATTACAAGAATGGAAAATAAAAATAATTTCCCCATGAAACTAGGAACGAAATATTGGAATTATTAACGGGGCCTTAACTTCAATGGGTATTCTGACAAATAGAGGACCACCAGATTGGCATCCGGCATCAAGTGAGACCAGAAAGGAATGTAAAGCAGCAGCTGATTACTGCAAGGTTCAATTCTATTTACTTTGCACTAATTTAATCCCTATATATTAACCTAATTAACTAAATTATCCCAACTCAAATTTAAATTTCACGAATTTTTTAGGCTCACAATGTTGAATTGGGCCGATTAGCCGTTTGGACTGCAATTCAGTATAAAAATATTAGCGGAAATCTGATTGGAATGATGAATATGAATGAACTTAAGGCTAATTTGGATGTTGCACAGAACGGTATTTCAGAACAAGAAAATATTGTACTTAAACATATTCAAAAAAAGTAAGTATTAAATATATGTAAATACTATTAAAAATTAGATTTTTTACCTTGACATTTGCTTCATGAAGAAGACAAACATTTTTGTACAAATACTTGTTGCATGAAGAGAGTTTCAAATTTTGAAATGAATATTTTAGACATCTGTCAAAATTAAAAGGTCACCAATGGAACGAAGAAGAATGGATCAGACAATCGTGGAAATCACTTAAAAAATAATTGTACGTTCATGTAAAAATACTACTTTGTTATATTGTATTAAAAATAGTTTTATTTTAGCATTGATAAAATTGTCTTTTCACTTACAATTAGGAAATTTGTAGCTTACAAACAAAATTAGAATACATTTTTTATTTACAAATTTTAAAAGTAATAATTAAACATAATTCCACCAGAGGTGAGGTTTTCACTCCATTTTCACTCCACTTACCCTCAAAATTTATTTTCACTCCATTTTAAATCACTAACAATATTGTTAGTGATTTAAAATGGAGTGAAAATAAAACAATATTGTTTTACTCTCCATTTTCACTTCACTTTCACTTTTACTCAAAATTTATTTTCACTTCATTTTCACTCCACTTACACCGAAAATTTATTTTTACTCTATTTTCCATCCACTTTCATATTCACTCAAAATTTACTTTCACTTAATTCTTACGTCACTTTCATTCTACTTTCACTAAAAGTTTTTTTCAATCCATTTTCACATCACTTTCACTCAAAATTTTTTTCCATTTTATTTTCACTCCACTTTCACCTAAAATATGTTTTCACTCTTTTCTTACTTTACTATCACTTTTACTCACAATTTTTTACTCTCCATTTTCACTTAACTTTCACTTTACTTTCACATTCACTTCACTTTTCGTTGGTCAACATTCTGGACAACTTCGTATTAAAGAAGATGAGTAATGAAAATAAATTTTGAGTGAAAGTAAAAGTGAAATGAAATTGACGTGAAAATAAATTTTGAGTTAAAGTGAAGTGTAAATGGAATAAAAATAAATTTTTAGTGAAAGTAAAAGTGAAATGAAATTGTAGTAAAAATTAATTTTAGTTCAAGTAAAATTAAAGTGAAGTGAAAGTGGATTAAAAAAACGTTTTGAGTGAAAGTGAAGTAAAAGTAGAATGAAAATAAATTTTGAGGGAAAGTCAAAGTGAAAGTAATGTGAAGTGTAAGTAAAATAAAAAAACATGTTGAGTGAAAGTGAAGTCAAAGTGAAGTGAAGATAAATTTTGAGTGAATGTTAAAAAATGGAGTGAAAGTGAAGTAAAAATGGAGTGAAAATAAATTTTGAATGAAAGTGGAGTAAAAATAAATTTTGATTGAAATTGGAGTGAAAATAGAGTGAACAAAATTTGTAAGTGAAAGTCACAGTGGAGTAAAAGTGAGGAGAAAATGAAGTGAAAAAATACTTTTTATGAAAGTGGAATGAAAATGGAGTGAAAAAAATTCTATATTAGCTTTAGCAAATGTTTAAAATTATAATTAAATTAATCTCTGGATATTTTTACATAAAACATTAAAGTGTATTAGAAGAAATAATTATTCAAAAATTGTAAAAAAAAATATTAAGAATCTTATACTATATACAATTAGTGTAGTGAATAGAAATTAATAAAACTCTTAAATACAATGAATCATGATTTTTATTTGTTATATATATAATATCTACAATAAAAATACCACATCGTTTGAAAAACAATTTTCATTACAATTATAAAGTAATTTCATATAATAATATAATATATTTATATTTTTATATATATTTATATATATATATATTTAGGTTTTCGTTTCAAATAAGATGTAGCAATGAACATTCACCTGCTCGCAATAGTATGTGTGGGAGTGAGAAAATACATTGTTATTAATATTATTATTTATTATTATTTATTATTATTATTTTTATTTATTAATTTATTTATTTATTCATTTTATTAATGTAAATTCTACATTGATTTTTCACTCGGTCTGTCACTTACTTTTGAAGTTAATAATAATGTCCACTCCAAGTGAAAATTTCCACCCTGTAAGGTGTATAATTTGAATAAATTTTTTTTTTATTTTCTATTAGTGTTTGAAGGCCAAATTTTCACTTCTAGTGAAATATTAAAACTTTTTTTTTAATTCATACAAATTTTTTCTACTCTTGCACAATATCGTTCTCTCTTTCTCTCTCTCTCTCTCTCGCACTTTCTCTCTTCGATATTCAATAAAAATTCGGACACTAAATCCAATATTTTTAAAATTCCTTTCTGTCATTCTTTATTATTTTTATATTTTGAATCATTCACTTAATCTAAAGTACTACACGTAGTTAATAGTACCGTAATATTTTGTCAATATATACATATATACATGTAAATATTTATATTTATATATATATATGTATATATTTGTATTTTATATTATTGTATTAGTGTACCATAATATATAGAAAATACATGTAACAATTATTTAAATGACTTACAATCAATCATTTTTGTCGCAATATAATAATATATTTATATATATTTATTTATGTATTAATCGGTGTTAATTACATGATATTTTTTACACTCGTCGCAAAAATTCAAAAAGAATGAAAAAAAATATTGTATGCAGGAAAAAAATGTATATTGATGATTTATTAAAAAAGTTATTATATGTGGGAATGAAAACTTTACATTTAGTCTCTAAATTTTTTATCTTTTGGAAAGTTTTTTTTCCTTTTTGGAAAATATGTCGCCAATTTTGTATTGCAAGAAAATAGTAAAAAAAAAAATTTGTTTTCGGGTCAGAATTCGTGAAATTTTCACAGAAAATAAAAAGTATTTTTTTTAAATCGAAATGTTGAAAAAACATTTTTATTTGACCTTAAGAATGTGTTCACCAAAAAAACAGAAAAGAAAATTATTTTTTTAAAAAAGTTATTGCAAAATTAATATTTTTGCAACTTTTTAAACAAAATAAAATTTCTCCTAAATGAATGAACCGATTTAAATGAACCAAGCGGGAATATCAAGGGGATAAAATATACTTTCGTTTAGAATTATAAAATTTTTAAAAAGTTTATTTTTTAATAATTATTTAATAAAAATTTTATAAACAATTAATTTTTTTTAATGTTCTACGCCTTTTTAAAATTTTGAAAAAAATATTAACATACACTTAAAACTATAAGAAATCAAAATCCGTTGAGAAAATTTTGGAGCGACAATTATTTTAAAAGTTATAATGAAAATTATATTGAACGGAGATGCGATTTTGATGATTTTCAGTATTAAAACATTATTTTTAACTACGAAATGAACAAAACACTGTCAATTTAACATTTTTGTTTAATTATATAACCTTAAAAATTGTTAAAAATGATCAAAAACTAAATTCAGCGCTGCGCTAATATAATTTTCATTATAACTTTTAAAATAATTGTCGCTCCAAAATTTTCTCAACGGATTTTGATTTCTTATAGTTTTAAGTGTTTGTTAATATTTTTTTCAAAATTTTAAAAAGGCGTAGAACATTAAAAAAAATTAATTGTTTATAAAATT
This sequence comes from Leptopilina myrica (nomen nudum), assembly GCA_032872475.1. Lineage (NCBI taxonomy): Eukaryota > Metazoa > Arthropoda > Insecta > Hymenoptera > Figitidae > Leptopilina > Leptopilina myrica (nomen nudum). Next base: position 10,018,243 of record CM065462.1, on the reverse strand, counting down.
TTTATTAAATAATTATTAAAAAATAAACTTTTTAAAAATTTTCTAATTCTAAACGAAAGTATATTTTATCCCCTTGATATTCCCGCTTTGTTCATTTAAATCAGTTCATTCATTTAGGAGAAATTTTATTTTGCTTAAAAAGTTGAAAAATATTAATTTTGCAATAACTTTTATAAAAAAATAATTTTCTTTTCTGTTTTTTGGTGAACACATTCTTAAGGCGAAATAGAAATGTTTTTTCAACATTTCGATTTAAAAAAAAATACTTTTTATTTTCTGTGAAAATTTCACGAATTCTGACCCTTTGATTAAAGAATGCGAGATTATAATAAATAAAAAATTATTGTTTTAAAAATATGTTTTAACTAAATTCACATTTTTTGTGACGAATGGAAGAGGAATTATGCAAAAATTCAATTCTTCTTGAGAGAAAATTGAGAATTAAATTTTCAACTGAGAGACAAGATGGCGCTTGCAACTTTCCGAAAGATTGTATTATTATTATCATCCGTATTGAGCGGAAGGGGAATAACATTGCAGTTTTTTTTTTTTACATAAGAATCCCGTTTCTTGATATGTAAGACGTCCGACGCTATGTTTTTCACTCGATTTCCTTTTTTTTCAATACTATTTCTTTGCAATTGCATTTTAATTTAATCTTTTTGATTTTCGTTTATGATTCGTTTCTGACCTCATTTTTTATTTTTTTTATTTTTACACTATTTCTGAAGCAAATGTTTTTTATGTTTATCAAAATAGTCTCTGTTATGAGCGGTACTAGATTAATTTATAAATGGAAATAGAAAAGTTTAGAAAATAAAATACAAGCAAAGTTTTTACAATGGAGTGTAGAACTTTTTTTTTGTTTATTTTTCGTAATTTCGTATTTAATACACTAAGACTAGACATATTGGCAAATGTTTTTTTTTTTTTTTTTGCTTCATGATTATTGTGTGGAAAATTTTTTTTCTTTAAAAATTACGCAGTTCATGACAATTTTATCAATAAGACGATGATGTTGACGTCTTGAAGTCGAGAGTGAAAAAATAATTGAAACACTGGAAACATTTTTTTTTTTAATACTCGATGAGAATATAGGGCTGGACGATGAATATTATTATTATTATATATATATATTTTTTTAATATATCACGATTCGGGAAAAGCAATTAGCGTGGAGGTAAACACTTTTCGTGGCATTAACACCGAACAATTAACATCGATTTTTTTTCTAGGTTATGGTACATTGGGATAGTAATAATTTTTTTTCTTGTCTGTGTTTCGTTCTACATTTTTATGAAAATTCATTCCCCTGGGATGTTTGACTATCGAATAATCTACAAATCTTGTAAATAATGGCGATTTTACAACCACACAAAAATATCTATATATAATATATATATATATACTTTTTTGTTTATAACACTCAATACATATTTACACTGGGAATGTACAGTTATAAGTTAGTTTTCTGGAAGAAAATACTGTCCAGCCCTAAGATTGAAAAATTCTATAATTATCCTTTTTTTCTCCGTTCTAGCCATAGTATCGGTGCTTTTATTATTATTTTTTTTTATTATAAAACTGCATTTAGATTTGCTTAATACTGTTTTTTTTTAGGATCTTAAAAAGTATTTACGTAGTAACCGTAGTTTTTTTTCTTTACTATCGGTTTCTTAAAAATTTTTTCTATATCGTTTTTTTGATTTAGAGCTTCAGCCGTGTTTATATTTTTTTGTTATAATATCTTAACACGATATTGAGAATGAGAGGGGTTTTGTTTTATTTATTTATTTATTTTTTGGTTTACAATGTGTGGAAGAGTAGAGAAGGTAAAAATGTTTATGCAAAAAGGGGGGAAAAAATTTTGTGTCACAATGTAACACACTATAAATTATGACAGTTACGAAATCTCGTTGTTTCGTCTCGAAACTTTGAACTTTAGAGTCTAAAAATTACATTTTAAATTCGTGCTAGTGACGATTTTTTTAATTCGATATTAAGGAGTTGAATGTTGCGCGCGCATGATGAGAGGAGAAGAGACGCTAATCCCACTTTCTTTTCCCCAAATGCGCGCGCAATGTATCTCGAAGAATTTCCTTTACTCTCGTATCTTCAACAATTTTCTTTCACATCTCTTGTACAATTTTGTTCACTTCATTGCTTTTTATATATTAATTGAAAAATATAAATTACAAGAATACGAAGACTTTTTTTTTGTTTTTTGAAACTATGTTTAAATGTATGTGAAATAAATGTTAAAAAAATAAGATTAAAAAATGTGGGTTTAGTAATAATAATTAGAGGAAAAAATATTTTTACTCTAAAATTTTTTCTAATTAGCGAAAAATATTTTCACACTTGAAAACTCATTTTTTTTCTTATTTTGGCACAAAATTTATTGTAAAATGTTTTTTTTACGAATTATTACACATTTATATATATATAGTGTATATGCGCATGTAAAGTGGATGGAATAGTGAATTTAATGTTACGAAGCTCAATTATAGGAAAATTAAAGTAAATGTTAAGCGTAATATTTTATCAAAGTACTCGAGTGCTTTTTATAGATAAAAAATTTTATTTTTTTTTTAATAATAATTTATCAAGATGATTGTAGGCTCTTTTCTTAGGTTATCAACTTGGCAATAGTTACTCGACACTTTTTTTTTTTAATAATGATACATTTATTCATTTACACAATAATCAGGTATAATGAACTAATTATGTATGTATGTATATATATTTATATATGTATAGTAAAATCACACTTAAAATATAGAGTAAAACTAGATTTGTTGTACGCTGATTGATTTGCGGCATGTCACTTTTTTAATTATACTCGAACGTTTCGTCCCTTTGACATAAATAATTAAATTAGAATATATCACTTCTATTAGTCACAACAGTTTTGAATTGGTGAATTTTTATGAATGCACAATATATATATTTATATAGAGAGAGATGATGTTAATTGCTTATCACTTAAATATGGAATTACGTCACTCCAAACGGGGACATATTTTTTTTTTGACAGGGACAATAAAGATTGAAAAATGGCAGCAGACCTTCTAAGACTTCTTCTTTTTTTTCTCATAATTACAATTTTTCGTTTCTCGTGAATAGTATTTATTAGAATTTCATGACCATGGAGAAGTATTGAAACAATTTTTACATGATTAAAAATTTTAATTTTTACTAGTGTGTTAAATTGCGAGTCATTTCCAGTATTGTATGTTAACCTAACCTCAAAATATAAATTCAATTATTTTTTGTTTTCTCGCGAAAATATAAATTTATTTAATATTTAAAACAAAGTTTCAACTTTTTTTTGGGTTTTACTCCCACTTTCAATACTCCATAATGGTCAATATTTGCAATTTATATTATAATATATATACATGTGTATTGATTATACAGTTTATAATGACGAGCAAAATATGACAGTGCGACAGGACCAAAGCGAGAGTCCCAAAGTTTCTTAACTGTTAATACTTTCCCAAAAAACATTCAAACAAATATTATGAAAAGACATGTTCATAATTTACTTTTAAACTACAAAAGGATTGTCTGCTCGGGGAGAGATGTTCTCATTTAAACAATTATTTCAAGGTATTTTTTTCTTTTGCCATTTTCTAAGAGGTCATTCCATTATTTTCGACTATTTTGCAATTTTTTTGCTATTTTAATTTTAAAATCATTAAATAATTAATTTTTCTCCGTTTATTTACTGCGCATGGTTGTTGGGAAGGGATGCGCATGCGCTTCAGAGTTGGAACAATGAGAGTGAGAGAGAACTTCGAGTTTGTCTCTCTCGCACGCACACACTAACCTCACTTCTCTTTTTTTACTTTCAACTATACTCGATGTGAATTAATAATTTGATGAAAATTTAAAATTCATTTATCAAAAAAATTGTCTTTTTCTCCCAAGTTGAAAACGAATGAAAAAGAAAAAAAAATGTTTTTTACAAATGTGCACGAATAACAATATCATGTTTTTTGCTATATAGTTAGTTTTCCTTTCAGCCTTATTTTGTTTAACGCTCCGCAATATTTTTTTTAGCAATCTATACATAATAGCTAAAGTAGAGAGCTCTTCCCTTCCATTCTGACACTTTACTAACTATCGTTTCCTAATTATGTACATCAATTCCTTGTAAAGATGGCTAAACTTTATTAATTAATATTGTTATAATATAGAAGATAATATAATTAATCGTGTATAGAATCGTTAGAAAAGCACATACTCGCATCCAATTTTATGTTAATTTTGTTTCATTCAATCTCATTTTCTTTCTAATTATTTGCGATTATCACAACACCAAACAATTCCTGCTCTTAATTTTCAATTAAAAAAAAGACTAAGATTTACAAATTAGTGTCTAATTTTTTTTTTATTCATTTTTGTCCGATTTACAATTTAATTTTCTTTTGCTTAAAAAACAATTGAAGTCAGCGGAAACTACTTGTCAAATTTTAAATCAGGAATTGAATTATATTAAATTTCATTACACAATCAGTCGAATCGAAGTCAATTATTTTTTTGATCCGATTTTATTTTCTTGTCTTTTCTTCTTTTTTTTCCTTAATAGGGCAGTGCAAATTTGGGAGTTTTGCTTCCTAATCGCCTCTTTTTAAATTATTTGGCACGTTGCGCTTTGCGAGAGAAGAGAGTTTAGGAATAGTTTTAGAAATTACAGGGAGCTATTTCAATTCACGAGCTGTTTTTTTTTCTTGATTCATTTATTTTTTTTTCTCTGTGCCATTTAAAGACGACAATTCAAGGAATTTCCGATGACTTACTACTCGATTTTTCCATTCAATTTACAAATGAAATATTTTTCTTTTTGTTGTTCTGAAAAATTTATAATTCACATGAAAAAAATAATTATTTCACATTTAAAATGCGGTAAATTAATTTTTGTTTTGAAATTTTTCTTTGGTTAATAAAAAAAATTATTCAGCTAAATAAGCACCAACTGTAAAAAGGAGAAAGTTTTTTATTTCCCTGTTTTTCTCTTTTTATATTTTCCCCACTGTTGCTTTGTTTTCAAACTCTTCTCTTTTTCTTCTCATTAAATTATCGTAGTAGTTTTAAAAGTCAACGATTAGTTACCAGAACACAAGGCACTTGACTTACATATATTTTTTTTTGTTATTCACTTCTTTTTTTTGGTATAGCTCGGTGTTGAGATAGCTAGTGTCCAAACAGATTGCCACCACTATTTTCGAATTGCTTTCTAGTTACTTTTTTTTCATTATAATTAACGGTGACCTTTTGGAAAAAAGAAATTTTTATTATTATTGAATTACTATTTTCATTTGTTTTAGTTTATGATAAAAATATTTTTTTTATTATGGCAATATACTGTTTTGATTAATTTTTTATAACGATGTGGAGAATAAAGTGTATTGTGATTAAAAAATGATTTATTAGAAAGAGAGAGGGGGGGAGTAAGCCTTTTTCCTTCGCGTCGTCGATTGTTGGCTAGGCAATGCAGATCTGCCGTTACGGCGCGCTTACTGCGTCAGCCAATCACCACGCGTGAAGCCCCTTCCCTCTCTCGCCGTCCGGAGCAGTATAAAAGGAGCGCACTAGCTACTTTCGAGTCAGTCTCGGCGCGACTGCCGAGGTGTTCACACGGTCTAATCTCTCCGTACTCGTTTTTCGTCCAATTATACAAAGTAGGTAAAACATTTTCATAACTATTTGACCACAATATAAATAGCCAGTTTGCCATCAATATAGTGTTTATCAAAACAGTTTCAATTCTTTACTAAAGTATTTTCAATTGTTATACTAATTTCAGTTGTTGCTAAAATGATTTTTATTATAATGGTTTAATTATAATAATTTCAATTCTTATTAATACAGTTTTAATTGTCAATTAAACTGTTATGTAAATATTTTTAAAATCGTTATTTAATTCGTGGAAAGTACAATTGAAGGCGATTCTTCCAGTGGGGACAAAGTGTTTTTGAAAAAGTTGACGAAAATGATACGCTTATCAGTCATTCACAATATCCATAGAAGAAAATAGTTATATATATCATACATATATACTATTTATGTAATGTCGTAATAATATATAATATATTCTTCATATATTTAGCATCTATCATATATATAATAATATATATATTCATTTATAAACGACGTTAGATTGTTTATCAGATTTGAGTATTAAAACCATTATCTTCACTCTTAGTACTTGGCGCTTTTTCCTAAAATCATACACTGACGACTCTCGCCTTTTTTCTCAATATAATCAAAAATTTCGAAAACTGAAAAGAAGGAAAATTAATTTTACTGCTTAAGTGAAATGAAAAAAAAAAATTACTTGGATAAGAAAAAAGTTAATTGTTATTTTTTTTTAACATCGAGATTATGTAGCGATTAATATCCAACTTTTTTTTCTTCTTATTTTTCCTCTTGCTAGTTTTGTAATTAGGTAAAACTAGCTGGTTTTTTTTGTAACCTTTATACATTATATTCATATCGTCCGCTATGTGGTAATAATAATATCGCATTTATAGTCAATATTTGTATATATTAAATCAAGTGGTATGTATACGCAATATAGTATAATATACTCACTAATACAATGTATAATATCGCTTTTAACATAATACTGATGTGCGGTTACTAGCGTTCATCTGGGATCGCTCTATCGGCACCGAAAACACAATTTTGTGTTTTTTCTTCTCTCTCTCTCTTTTTCTTTTCTTAAAATCGTCCCTTTTATTAACAAATAATAATTTTTTTTAGATACTAAAATAAATTAATAAATTTTATTTTATTTAATAATTAACTAATTATTATAAATTGGAAATTTAAATTTTCTAAAAAAAAATGTTACAGAGTAATTAAAAAATTGTAATTTTGTCATTTATTTATTTATTTTTTTTGAAAGGGACTCTTCCAAAGGCTCATGTCTTACGAGATTCTTGGAAAATAGAAACAAAAAAAAATACGAAAGAGATGTGATTGAGTAACCTTAGGGGTTTTTATGGCCTCCAAATAGTCGTTGCCATATTGTTGAAATAATTACCTTTATATTATTATTATTTTTTTTTGAACTGGTAACTCCATCACATCTTGAAAATTGACTCTTTAAATTGTGTTAATCAAGCTTTACAATCTGCTTTCAGAGAAAATTATTAGGCCGCTTATTAATAATTATTAGTCGTTTAAAATCATTAGAATAAAGAAATGAATAATTTTCTTTTTTTTATGTAAAGAAAGAAAAAAAGCGATGAATGCAGAGCTTGATTATTGCGTGAATCTTAAATTTAAAAAAGTATATATCAATACTCTACGAAACAGCTCTAAATCAGAAATAAAAATTTTTTTGAGCAAATAATAATAAATTCGCAAGTATTGTCCAAATTTCTACGCTTGTGACATCAATCTTCTTTTTTTGAGCTTTTTTTGTTATTATTAGGAGAGGTGACTATAATTTATATACTTATTACCAGATTCTTTTTTTTTTGAGCAAGATAATTCTAGATATTTTGATTAGGTTTTAGGATTAAATTCTAAATTGTACGAATATTTTTTATGGTAAAATCTAGTTGAGCAGACAAACTTATATCCGTCTCGTCTTTCTCTTCGGAAATTATTTGAGTTTTTTTAAAGGTAAAGAACTTTTATTTTTTTAATTAATTATTAAATTACATAGAAATGAAGAGTAAAGATTATGTCTAAAAAGCAAAATAATTTGTTGAGGGAAAATTTAAAAAAAAAATTTTTTATACTCTACTTAGACAGGGATTTATTTCTAAATTTTTATTAATCGTTTGAGTTAGTGAATTTTGAACTTTAATCTTATTTTTTATTTCAAATTTGCAATGTTTATACAAATTTTCAATTTGTATCTTTAATGTTTAATTTAGGTAAATATAGTTTGAATTTAAATAATTATTATTCTTTACAGTTAGAAGAGGGAAAAAAGTTTGTAATATTTTGAAGAAATATCATTTTTATTTTGACTCTCATTTCGAAATAAGGAAAATTTGATATTCATTCTGGAATGATTTTTCAAATTTTCTCTTTATTTTTTTTCCTTTTTTTCTATATCAAATTTTACTTTGACTCTGAAAAATCTTTAATTTACTTTCATTCTTGATTTTTATATTTTATTTTAATTTTTTTTACTTTGAGTTTTAGTTTTTCTTTGATATTTTTTTGGACAAATTTTTTATTTTATTTTCTAGTTTGATTTTTACTTTTTATTTTGTATTTTGCACCGTCACTTTGATTTTATTGTTTTTAGATTTAATTTTTACGTTTACATTGATTTTTGTTTTGATTTTCATTTTGATACTCATTTTTACGTTTATATTTTGATTAACATTTTTATATTGACTTTTGATTTTGTGACATTAACATTGATTTTGTTGTCATCTTTAAGGTTTTCTTTGATTTGACATTAATTTTCATTTTAACTTTGACTTTGATTTTCCCTTTAAATTTGATTTCGATTTTCATTTCAACTTTGATTTTTATTTTAACTTTGATTTCCACTTTAAGATTGACTTTGATTTTCACTTTAAGTTTGACTTTGATTTTCACTTTAAGTTTGACTTTAATATTTACTTGAACTTCAAGTTTGATTTTCATTTTCACTTTGACTTTGATTTTAACTTTGACTTTGATTTTAACTTTGACATTGATTTTAACTTTGACTTTGATTTTAACATTGATTCTTGAATTTCACTTCAAATTTGATTTCGATTTATTTTTCAAATTCGACATTAATCCCTATTGTGACTTGTTGATCTTAACTTTCACTCTGCTTTTGATTTTAAATTCAACAGTGAAAGCAAAAGTCAAAAACGAAATGAAACTCAAAATTTTCCATCAAATTTTATGTTTTTTAAAATTATTCTTTCTTTACATTAATTAAGAGAAGTTAATGACCATTTATTTGTGTTTTTTTGTTCATATTTTTAAATTTCAACTTTTTTATTTAAAGTTTACATTTATTCACATCTTTCTATTAAATTTTAAAACAAAAATCGTATTTTGACTAATTTAGAGCTGATCATAGAGTAATAATATAAATTACATTTTATTTTTTTTTTGACATTGCGCTATTTTAACAATAATTTTTTTCGTTTACTTCTTTTTTTTTTGTTAATAATAAGTAGAGTAAAAAGTTAATAGAGAATTTCGCATAACATCAAATAGAAAGAGTATAAAGTGTGTCATGCTTGAATGTAATAAGAGGAGATTAGATATTAAAGTATATTTTTTTTTTTTGGTTGTTTTGTTTACTATATAGGTAAGAGGATGATAGTTATTACAATTATGAATAATTCATAATAATTTCTTTCATTCATTAAGAGTAATAATTTTGCATTCAAAACGTTGATGATTCCTTTAGTAGACTTTTTTTCTCTTTAATACAGTATTTTGAGCACATTCCTCAGGTGTATAATAACCACGCTACACTTTCTTTTATAGAGTTGTACCAAATTTTATACCTCGAAATTTTGATTTACCACAATTTCCACAACAACAAAAAATAAGAGAAATGATTCATTCGAAACTATTTAAATATAAATATTCAATATATTATTTACACCGCAAAAAAAACGAGAGTGTTATAAAATCATTTAATAAATATTTTAATAAAAAATAATATTAATAATCATAGATATTAATAATAATAATAATAAATAATTATAATAATTATAATAATTATAATAATTATAATAATAATAATAATAATAATAATAATAATAATATAAATAATAGTAAAGCAGAACAAAAATGTCGATACTGAAGTAATAGGAGCACATTTAACACACTAGGGAGAAAAAGAGGGATTTTATTCCCAAGGGCAAGAAGAAGCCGTTTTACTCCCTAGGACAGAAATTAATCACCTTTTTCCCTGAACTTATAAATTAAGATATTAATAAACATAAAATTGCATTTCATTGGCTATCGGCAGTTTTTCGCAGTGCTTCATGTAACAATAATTTTTAAATAAAACAAAAAAAATAAATAAAAATAATTACGATAAAAGTAAATATTAAAAAAAAATCGGTACAACTCACTAGTTGATGGCACGGGTCCGCCTATGTACAAATACGAAATACCATATACCACATACCATTTAAATACATCACATATTTACCATTTTTTTTTGTATTTTTTATTTTAGTTTGTTAAATATATTTATATGTATATATATTCTCCATATATATATATATATATTATTAATTTTTTTTCTTTTTGTGACGTGGAGGGACTTGTTTGTACAATTCATGCGTGTCTTCGTTTTACGATTTTTCATTGCTTCGTTTTTATAATAAATCTTTGACAAGATTTTATTTTTTTTGTTTGTTTCACATCTCCACATATACAATAATTCTTGACAGTCTCCAGCGCCTCGATGTAATCGCTCTCATAATCCAGAATGCAATTTTTTTTTTCATGAAGAATTGAGAGCACCGGAAGTGCTCCCTGTCTTATACATAAAGAAATATATATATATATATATATATATATATATACATTTCTTGACGAAAAAAATGAAGAGAGAAAAGAAAATCGACAAGAAGTTCAGTCATTGACAGGGAGCAAAGAATGTTAATTTTTTTTGAAGCACTTCTGGATTCGATGGGAAACGATTCTTTTTGCTAGAGCTTATCTACATTGTTGAGATTTTGTTTTTCTCATTTTTTTTAAGAATTAGAGTTTATATTTGATAATAATTATATTTCAGTAGAAACTTAGTTTCCTTAACAAGTGTATTGTCTTAAATGATATGTCTGCTAATTTTGTTGCATATTTCTATATTCCGAGAAATTTATATTTTTTTTCCACTCCGGAATTAGTATAATAACAAGTCCTATTAATCTCTAGAAACAAACTATAATAAATATAAAAACTCGAAATTCTTCGTAGGATTTCTTATATTATTAGTAATTTTTTTTTTAATAGAGAACACTATATTTATAAGAATTTAGCGCTGGAGACTGTTTATATAGTATACGATTTTTACGTCAATTTTTTTTTATGTACGAAAAAGTTTCTCCCCCCCCCCTTCTCTCTCTCTCATAAGAAAGTGAAATAAAGGAACTCGTTTATTTTTAGGCGGGAAAAGAAAATTTTATTTTCCATAACGGAGACCTTAATTTCACTTTTTATTTGACCCGTTATTTAAAAAAGAAAACAAATTGTGGCCGGACCTTTATTTTCTTAAGGCCATATTAAAGAAGAAGCCGAATTTTTTTGGGAACAACTTTAACATGCCCTTAATCTAAATTTTCGTAAATATCGAAGAAAGAGAAATTTTTACAAAAAAGAAAACAGTTTTCTTCCTCTTAATTAAACTTATTGTTAATTTATAGCACATTCGCAGAAATCATCGACGTTCGACATATTCGAAATTCTTTTCTAATTATCGAAAAAAGTCACCATATTGTATAGAATTAAAGAAGAAAAAAAATGGTGTGCGTGATATATTTAACATTTTTTTTGAGCGTCATTCCCGCGTCACTCACCGCTTATTTTATATTTATATATATATATATATATATTTTTTTTAATAAGTCGAGAAAAAGTTAGAAAGTTAAAATGTATATAGCGTGATTTATTTTCAATATGGCAAAAGTCGATAAAAAGGAGAGCAGTAACAATGAATAACAATAGTTTTTTTTTCCATGGTAAAATTACGCAGTGTCTACGATTGGTAAATCTCTTGAATAACAATTTAGTTTTCTTTTCGTTCGTTTGTTTGTTTGTTTCTTTTTTTTTTTTTAATAGGAAACATTTGATATTTTACAATCTTATGTTGTTATTTTGAGCCGCATATGAAATTGAAGAATTATTTTTACCTTATTGCATAATGTATACTTATATAGTGGAAAATTTATAAACGAGGAAAACTTATATATCTTAAAATAAAATAATTTAAATACACAACAGTTATGCATGAGATATCACAACCATCTTTTTCCTTTAAAACGTTTTGAGGTTATAGAATTTTTTTTTTTTTTTTGCTGTTGGCGCAACACTCTTATAAAAATATTGTTATCTCAGTAGCGACAGAAATATTGTCAATTTGCAAAATAAAGAATAAATAGACATTTGTTGACGAGATGCAAAATATATCGGGAGTTTTGTCGATTTATATTTGATATTTTGCGCTTTTTTCCAGCTTTATTGTAAAAGTGCCTTTTTTAGGATTCATGACTTGTATAGACAAGCTTGGAATTTATCTTCCCACCCCTGACGTAATTTAACAGAACATAACCTCGAAATTGCTATTTGAGACATTTTATTAAAAAAAAAAGTTTAACCTATACAATATTGATTTAAAAAGTCACATATTTTTTATTTTAGACACATTTTTTTAGAGAAGCAAACTGAAAATCGAATCGTAAACTTTGTGCGAGAATGAAGAGGAAAGAATTACAAATTATTTTTTTCTCATACTTTACGATTTTGTGCGCAAGCGTCGAAGAGAGAAACACTGAAACTTCTCTGTCTCTTTCGGCGTTAAAATAAATAACATTATTTGCAAAACTTTTTTCCCCACATAAAATTCGTTAAACTCCCAATAATTTTTTTTCCACAATTCACAATCATTTGCCTTCATTTTTCAAAAGAGAAGAAAAAAGAAAATTCATCAGCGGAGTAATATTTAAGAAAAAAAAATTCTATAACCTTCGAAACGAATATAATTTCGAAAGGATTGCAAAAATTGAGTATAGATCTAGAAATTTCTTTAAAAATTACAAAAGTGAGAAGATGTGAATAATAAAATATATTTTATGTATATTTTATATAATGTAGAAGAGCGAATTTTTATTTATTGTTTTTGCAAGAGTCTCACCACGTAGACTCCATAGTAAAGGTAGAAAAAACCAAGCAAATGTGTATAATATTTATATATACCTATTAATATATAATAAATGTTTGTATGTATATATATAATTATATAGATCCCTTCTACAACAATCTATATTCTATCTAATTAGCATTAAAATACACTTTTTAGTTGTACGTATAGACATTCAAATATATGTACAAGCATGTACACAGTATTATGTACACGTAGTGATTTTGAAATAAGTTCTTCTTAAACCGATTATATATAATAATAATAATAATAATATTGAGATAATTATCTAGCTCGCATCTCGACATTTTTTTTTATTCGTCCGTGAAAACTTGAACAACGAATTTTTTTTTTATTATTTTTCTTTTTGCGCGTGTTTCTTAGAAAAATCACCGCCTAAAGATATACATAATTTTAAAATACATCCATTTATCTATAATGCAACATTGTGCATTTTTTTTTTAATTCAATATTCGTGAAATATTCTCAAATATGTTATTTAGAGTTTTAACGAAACAAAAAAAAAGATTTTTTTTTACATATTCTCATTTTTCAGACGATCACAACAAATTTTTGCCGCTTTTTCTAACTATTATATGTCTAAATATCTAAATAACGTATTTTTTTCTTCTTCACATAAACGTGCAACAAGTATCAAAACTATTGGCGAATTTTGAATATTCGTCTTATCCGGGAGGGGAGAAAAAAAAACCATTCGGAGGTAGGTAGACGGTTTTTTTGGGTAAAACTCTAGGCACAATAATGTTTCGTGAAATTATGATGATGCATGAGATGAAAGAGGAGGCAAAATTTATTACGCTATTCTTTTCTAACTTATGCATTAAGGCGCGAGGCAGAATTCTATGGCGAACGTCGGGCGTAAGATAAAAAAAGATACGAATTTATATTTCTGTTCTTTTTCAATCTTGAGCTTTGCGTTCGCGAAGTAGAGTTGTGCTTAGGCCTTAACTTTCGTTGTTCATGAAGTTATTGTGCTTGGGGCTTTACTTCACACGAACTATTTTCCCAGTAGCGAAAGTGAACAAGACGCACAACAACACGAGGTGAGTATTTCGAGAAAAAAATTTTCAGTTTTAAACGGTTCGAAAATAAGCATTAAAATTAAGGTTAGAAAGGATTTTTTTAATTCCGTTTTCATTAATATTGAAAAAAGTAATCCAACTTTGTAGGTTAGGGAATCAAATTGTCCTTTACTGAAGAAATTTAATGCAAGGGAAAAATAGTTATTAAACTTTGGGAAGACTACTCGAACGAAGCGTTTATATTTATCGTAGACTCGGAAGAAAGAGTATTGTCAAGCACATGTTGCATGTTTTTCGAATAAAATATTCCGATTGGCTTTTTTTTTCCTCAGATAAGGAATAATATTGCGCTGCAAGTTTTGAAAAGAAAATATGAAAAGTTACATGTATATATATATATATATATAAACAAAAACAAAAATCGAAAGAACGATAAAAAGACGCAACAGGTAACAGAGTAATTTATCTTGTGGCACATGCTATAGAGGACTTAGAGACGATATGCGCGATTTTGTTTTTTTTTCTCAATATATAATAATAATATAATCATGCGGAACAATTGAAATATGCTAGAATCGTCGCAGTTTTAAATTTATATTCTTCTGTGTGTATGTGTGTTTGTGATCTTGTTCCTTAGGCCATTTGAAACTCGATGTGCCTTCAAGGTGACCTCGAAGTCGCCCACTTCAATTTTACTTTTTTTTTTTTAATCATTTTTCTACGTAAATTTTTTTTTTCAATGACCAGAACGCCATACCCTGTTTACGCGCTAAACAGGAATCTCTTCGAATTTTGCGCTACCTTATAGATTTTTTCTAAATACTTATGAAAATTATTTAGTTTTGCTTTTGCAGTTTATTTGTTTGTCTTTCGTTAAGGATTGGCACAAGTTTTTAGGTTTTTTTTTTTTTGAGGAAGTATTATCTCTTCCTTTTGTTTTTGGGGGGAACGGCAGAAACACGGTCGCGATTTATAAAAAAATCTCGTCCAGTGGACGTTTCTACCTTATCATAACAGCCTGTATTAAAGGTAACATTAGTTCCATTGGGCCTGAAGTCTTGGACTATGGAGGCCTTAGTCTCGTGGGGTTGTGCCATAATTGAGTCGAGTTTTGAATACTGCTCTCGCAGCCATTGTAGTTTTGAGGTAGGGTATTGCCCTGGGTCTGCTGATGCAAATTCTGCTGCTGCTGCTGCTGCAAACCCTGCGTATTTTGACTTGTATTATGATGATTTTGATTTGGCCTCTTAGATTCCTGTGCCGTTGAATCTGGACAGGGCAACGGCCGATGTGATTTCATGTGGGCACTTCTGCTTTTCACTTTGTTGAAAACTCTAAAAAAAAAGAAGAAGAAGAAAAGAAAAATAAGACGGGGAACATTTAATTATTAGACTTTTGTCTGACAAAAAGAAAAACGTTCAGGAAAAATAGCAGTTCATTTGGAAAGTTGTCAAAACATTCCGATTGGCTCGTAATATTGCCTAGCCAATCGGAAAACATTTGACTCTTTCTGCAAGAACAAGATTATTTTACCCTTCGTTCTTTTTTTCCAGGAAACATTACCATAAAAAAGTGTGCTCTTTAAAAGAAAAACTCTTCTGGCAATAGTAGATAAACTAAGTTTTAACTGGTGTGATAAACATCAAATAAACATTAAAACTACGAAAAAAAGCGCAGAAGCTAAATTTTAGACAGAGTAACGAGCATTAGTGATTAGTAATTAGCAATTAGTAATTAGTAGGAACAGTTTCTACTGAGGCGATAGTTTTCATTCACTTTATGAATTTCGAAAAGATTTGTGTTGCACTGCAAATTAAATTAAAAGAAAAAATAGCATTTCACAGTAAATCGTGAGGTATTAAAAAGTGTTGCAGATTAAATTAACACCAAAAAAGATTAAAATAATCAATTTTAGTGTTATTTTTTACAATGAATGAAATTTTAGTTTATTACATTTTTTTATAACTATAAAACATGAAGATATCGATAACTCGATAACTGATCGATTTTTTCATATTTTATAATAATTAAACATGACCAAGTAATAAAATCATTATTTTATATTATAAGAATATTATACTTCTTCAAAATTATTTTCATTATTTCAATTCGATTATTAGTTTCCAAAATTTTTAACTACAATTTTACTTTATATCTATTATTTTTAATAATAATTAAGTCATCAATTTCACTAAATTTAAATTATTCCTAAATTCTTTAATTAAATACATATTATGAAAATAAAAACTTTAAATAATATTCAATAAATTCAATTAAACTTTTTCAAAAATATTAATTTCAAAATTCAATTATTTCCAAAAAGTTCACTCTATATTTCTTTTAATATTCAATTATAATCTAAAATTTTAACTGAAATTTATTTTTATCAAATGAGAATCAATTTTTATGAAAAAATCTACAAGAATTTAATTATTTAAATGCAAAAGTAAATAATTTATTGAATAATTGAATGTTTCTCAATATTCAATTCTCATAAAGAATTTTAGTAACAAATTGTTTAATAATTCAATTCTTTTGTAGATTTTTATTAAAACTTGCAAGAACATAATTATACTTTTTTCAAGGAATTCAATTGTAATTGTATGAAAAATCATTGAAACGCTGCGATGAGTTTTATGATAATTTTCAAATTTATTCCTTTACAATTTAATTTTACAAAATTTTAATTATTCGAAAATTTTGCAATTAAATATATATTGAAAATTATAAACTTGTAATAATTTCAATAAAAATCCTATTAAACATTTAAAAAGAATTAATTCTACACAATTTTTTGTCAAAAATATATGAAAAATTATAAATTTCAATGATTTTAGTTTGAAACTTTGGCAAAATTTAATTATTTCTAAAAATCCACGTTTTAATATTTAAGTATAATCTAAAAATTTTAACTGAAATTCATTTTTAAAGCCATTTTATTAGTAAATTTTACGAGAAGTCAATTATTTAAATACAAAAATAAATAATTTATTAATTTCATGTTTATTGAAATTAAATTCTCATTAAAAATGTTATCAACAAATTTTTTAAATCATTAAATTCTTTGGACGAATTTTAATAAGATTTTTAAGAATAATTGCATTTTTCGAAGAATTTGATTAAAAGTGCATCAAAAATAATTGAAATTCTGCATTAAGTTTTATTATTTGTGAAATTAATTGAATTCCTAAAAGAATTTTATTATTTATAAAAATAATTGAATCCCTGGAGAAATATTATTATTTATGAAAATAATTGAATTATTGCAAAGAAATTTATAAAAAAATTTCTAAATAATTGAATTCCTTTAAAAAAGTTTATTATTTATGAAAATAATTGAATGTTTGTACAGAATTGTATTCAAATTATTTTTAATGATGGAATTCTTTTGGAAAATTTTATTGAAACAGTAGATATTGAAAATTATAGAATTTTAGAAAACTGTTGAAAATAATTGAAATTTTGACAAGAACTTGATTAAAATTTTGTGAAATAATTGAATATCTGGGAGGAATTTTATTATTTATAAAGAGAATGGAAATTTTGACGACAACTTTTAAAAAATTTTAAACACAATTGAATTTAGTAACTATGGTACTAAGTTAGTTAGTAACTAACTTACTATTCTCCCCGAAGAAGCTAAATTCGTTGAATTTTTACAAATCGTTGACTTTGGTGTTTTATTTAAAATAAAATTTCATTCATAGTTAAAAATAACAGCAAAATAGATTATTTTAATTCTTTTTGGTGTTAATTTAATCCTAGAGGGATTAAACTGTTGCAGATTATTTTAATTCATTCTGGTGTTATTTTAACACCTCACGTTTTACCGTGTTCTTTACATCTCATTATTTCATATCATTGCAAAAAAATTCATTGCGGTACAGGTTAGAAATGTCAGAATTATACAGGTAACTGCTTGTATGCTACGCTTTTCAACAGTCAGCCTCAGCCTCAGCATATAAGTAGTTACCTGTAGTTCCAGCAACCAATGAGGAACTTTCAAGAAAAATTGCTACCCAACCCTTGCTTTCTTTACCCCGTCTCATCACTAGTCTCAATTTCTCTGTATCCCAATCAATTTTTTCATCTTCTACGCCAACATTATTAGTGTAACGTCAAACATCCAAATTTTCATTTTATATTTTAAAAAGATTCGATAGAAAGTGTAAATTTTTTTCCAAGAGTTTTGTAGTTTCAGTATATACACCGA
Organism: Leptopilina myrica (nomen nudum); assembly: GCA_032872475.1. Taxonomy (NCBI): domain Eukaryota; kingdom Metazoa; phylum Arthropoda; class Insecta; order Hymenoptera; family Figitidae; genus Leptopilina; species Leptopilina myrica (nomen nudum). Next base: position 10,000,128 of record CM065462.1, on the reverse strand, counting down.
CAATAATATAATCTCTACTTGCAAAAAAAAAAATTCTCTCCGATTTATACATTGGACATGACCCCCCCATTGATATTGTCAAAAATACACGAGAAAAAAAAATGATCGTTGACTTAGAGATTAGAAGACTTACTTCCCGCAAATCTTGCAGGGGTAATGAAGTGGGGTGGGCACGGGTAGATGTTGCTCAGAACTAGTGTGAGTTTGTGAGTTGGTGTTGACTGTGGCGTGGCAAGTTTTGCCGACTTTGGCGGTTTGGGTGCTTCCGGCCTGCATCATTACTGTTACACTTCCGCTAAAGCTCTGACAACACAAAGAAAACACAAAGCCAAAATAAACGACAACACAAACAAACAAATGACAACGACACAATTCAATATGTCTTTAAAAAGACAAAAAACTTATACAAGGCACATTAATTATATTAGAAAATAATAATAATAATAATTGTTTCAGAAAAAAAACAAAATTACTGACTCGAATGCAAAAATTGTACGACAAATAAAAAGGACATGCGACATTTAATTAGGTTTCACATGTAACATCGTGTAGAGTGAGTTACAATCCTTAAAAAAAAGAGAATAGATAAGTTTCGATAGGATAGTTTCTTAGTTTTTTTTTTTTTTTTTAGAAATATACACATTGTCAAAATTGTCGTTAGTTAAAAACTACACATTTAGGGGATTTTTTTTTGCTTTTTCTCGAAAACTCACCTCTGGACAGTCGTAGGCGAATAGCCTTAATTCACCATCACTTGTTGTTAAAGTCGCTGAACTTTCTCTTTCATTTGTCTGTAACTGAAAAGAAAAATTGTTTTGTTTTAGTGAAAAGGGGATATTTTTCATGAGTGTCGCGCAAAACTGATGGAGTTTTAAGATACTTATATATCTCACCGGTGAAATTCAAATTGTGCCTTTACATATAGACAAAATTTTAATAAAAAATACTCGAAAACATTTATGAAAAATTACATAAAATGTTATCTTTCAAAATTATTATATAGGTAACAAATTCCAATTGCAAATAACATAAAAACAAAACAAATTTCTGACCAAAAATTTTGACTGTTTTGCTAAGTTTGCAAAAAATTTCATTTTTAAGCCTCCCAACAATAAAGTAATTAAATAAATAAATAATAAAAAAAAATTAAATTATTTTTAATAAATAATAATAATAAATAAATAATTTTGGAAAAATTTAATTTAACGATTATGAAAAATGGTTAAAAGAAATAAATTTTTAAAAAATGTTTTGATAAAATTCTTAAAAAGAATTTTAAGAAGAATTAATTATTTAATAAATTAAAATATGAAAGAAGCTACCAATAAATTATTTATTTTTGCATTTAAATTAATGAATTCTCTAATAATCTTTAAAAATGAATTTCAGATAAATTTTTAGATAATAAGGAAAATTTACCAAAAGAATTCCATTATTAAAAAACATTTGAATACAATTTTACGCAATAATTCAATTATTTTCATAAATAATCAAAATTTTTACATGAATTCAATTATTTACAAAATTCTTTTTATAAATTTCTTCGCAATAATTCAATTGTTCTCATAAATAATAACATTTCTCCAGGGATTCAATTTTTTTAATAAATAATAAAATTTTTTAGGAATTCAATTAATTTCACAAATAATAAAACTTAATGCAGAATTTCAATTATTTTTAATGCACTTTTAATCAAATTCTTCGAAAAATGCAATTATTCCTAAAAATCTTATTAAAATTCTTCCAAAGAATTTAATGATTTAAAAAATTTGTTAATAACATTTTTTATAAGAAAATTTTTATGAGAAAATTTCAATACAATATTCTACTCAAACATTAAATTATTTTCATAAATAATAAAAATTTTTACAGAAATTCAATTATTTACAAATTTTTTTTATAAATTTCTTCACAATAATTCAATTATTTACAAATTTTTTTAGAAATTTCTTCACAATAATTCAATATTTTTCATAAATAATAAAATTTTTACAGGGATTCAATATTTTTCAGAAATAATAAAATTCTTTTAAGAATTAAATTATTTTAATAAAGAATAAAACTCATTGCAGAATTTCAATTATTTTAAATGCAATTTTAATCAAATTCCTCGAAAAATGTAATTATTCTTAAAAATCTTATTAAAATTCGTCCAAAGAATTTAATGATTTAAAAAATTTGTTCATAACATTTTTAATGAGAATTTAATTTCAATAAACATGAAATTAATAAATTATTTATTTTTGTATTTAAATAATTGACTTCTCGTAGAATTTACTAATAAAAATGACTTTAAAAATGAATTTCAGTTAAAATTTTTAGATTATACTTAAATATTAAATCGTGGATTTTTAGAAATAATTAAATTTTGCAAAAGTTTCAAACTAAAATTATTGAAATTTATAATTTTTCATATATTTTTGACAAAAAATTCTGTAGAATTAATTCTTTTTAAATGTTTAATAGGATTTTTATTGAAATTATTGCAAGTTTATAATTTTCAATATATATTTAATTGCAGAATTTTCGAATAATTAAAATTTTGTAAAATTGAATTGTAAAGGAATAAATTTGAAAATTATCATAAAACTCATCGCAGCGTTTCAATTATTTTTCATACAATTATAATTGAATTCCTTGGAAAAAGTAATTATGTTCTTGCAAGTTTTAATAAAATTCTACAAAAGAATTGAATTATTAAACAATTTGTTACTAAAATTCTTTATGAGAATTGAATTTTGAGGAACATTTAATGATTATTAATTATTATTATTATTAAAAATAATAGATATAAAGTAAAATTGTAGTTAAAAATTTTGGAAACTAATAATCGAATTGAAATAATGAAAATAATTTTGAAGAAGTATAATATTCTTATAATATAAAATAATGATTTTATTACTTGGTCATCTTTGATTATTATTATAAAATATGATGAAATCGATCAGTTATCGAGTTATCGATATCTTCATGTTTTATAGTTATAAAAAAATTTAATAAACTAAAATTTCATTCATTGTAAAAAATAACACTAAAATTGATTATTTTAATCTTTTTTGGTGTTAATTTGATATACAACACTTTTTAATACCTCACGATTTACTGTGAAAGTGTGTCAACTGTTCAGACTAGCATAAAAGCTGTAATATTGTAATAATTGTAATAATTTCCTCACCAATGTTCGATGCAGAATTGATTTCTCTTCACTGAAATCCATTTCAGTGACTGAGGCAATTGCATCGCGAAGCTCCTTGGTGTCTTTAAAGTCTTTGTCTTTAATTTCAATTTTGATCTTTGGTTTTCCATGACGTGCCCGTAGCCTTTTGTACTCATCGGGACAGAGTCTTTTCCAGAGGTAGTAGAATTGCACGCATTGTTTCGTGGACTTACTTCCAATATCCCGTGAAATTCCGGAGAAGTCCTTGTTGTACTTTAACAGGCCTTGATAAAACATATCCATTTCATGGGGTGTCCAACGGTCAGATTCGTGACACACGTAACTAAGTAGAGGATGATCGGCTGGCAATGATGACGTTGGTCTCATCAGTTTCAGCATCGCCTCCTATTTTTTAAATCAGTGAACAAATTAAAATCCAATAGACGAACAATATTTTAATTTTAACTACCGGTAACTTATATATATGCAATTGTCAAAGTAACTTACGCGAATATTTCCTCTGCACATGTGAAGAAGATGGAGGGCATATTCTTTGTTTCTTCCACCGCCTGGAACGGCAGCACAACACGCGAACTGAAGATACATCTCCACTGAAACATAAAAATTCAGTTGTAAAAACCCATGGGAAGTGTGGCACACTATCGAATTGTAAAAGAAATCACCTACATTCATTTTCGGTGAGTACTCCATTTATGCCAGGATCCCAAAGTAGATGATCGGCTTCTTGAACGCCCCGTCCTTTATCGCCATCACAGCCAAATGCTGGAATTGTTGCTTGATATCGTGTTCCAATATTAATTCTAGGCGGTGGACCGTCATTACCTTGTGAATCGTCGGAACTGAAATCCGAGTCCCTCTCGTATTGATGTAATCTAGCGTACAATCCCGGTCCAGATCGTGACGGATTTAAAATTGGCGGCGGTGTGTAACTACTGTCCCAATGTCGATCACAAGCTCTTCTCAATCGCGATGGATACGAATGCGAACTACTGAAACCTTGACTATCGAGTCGCGGCCTCTTTCGACAATGTCTCGCTGGACTTTCAGTTGAAACACTACTTGGACTTAGAAACACGTCCTCGTCAAATTCCTCCTTTATCTGTTCAACTGGAATTGGTAAACTATTTGTTTTATGCTTCAAACTCTTTTGATTCGAATGAATCAAAAATTTGGCTGGATTTATTGCTTGCTGATGCACTTGTCCTTGAAATTGATTATTCAAGCCTTGATTACCAATTAAGCTGCCTTCGATTTTTGGATTTACGGGTCGGATTTCTTGTCTGAAGGTTAGAGCCGGACTTAATGCACCAGCTTGAACGAAGACGTTCGCCTTTTGGAGACCGGCAGTTTGAATGAGTTTGAATTCACCATTATTGTCAACGACAATACCAGCGAGACTTCCATTACCAAGGCCAAAGTCCATAAGATTTTGACTTGTGATGAGTTTGTAGGATTGAAATTCAACTTTTCGTCGACCGGTGAAATCTTTTGGACTTGATGACAGTAGGGGATCTTCAGAGTTGGGCATCATTTGATTTTGTAAGTGATGGGGCGACACGGGAAAATTGGAATTAAAGTTTCCTGGTCCTGGAGATGAGACTGAGGAGGGTGGAGGACTTGGTAGGGGAGAATGGGGATTCGGTGAACCGGAACCATAAAGATTGGCATCAGCTTCCGATTCGCCGGGAAGAACTTCGCTGAGAGCTTCCTCAACGGCCTCGGCGGAAGACATTGTTGTGGTGTAGAAAGCAGCAGACAGTGGTGACGAAACAGGACGAACGACTTCGGGATCTTCTTGTGGACTCAAGAGTGGTAGTGTTCCTGATAGAAGACCCTCCTGACTAGCCGGCGGTGTAGGATAAGTAAAACTTGGACTATCGTGTCGTGTTAATGGCGAAGGTAAAGGCGATTGTGTCGCTAATGTGTGCGGACTCTCCGTAAATTGCGCCCCGTAGGTGCTGAATTCGGCGAGTGAATCGGGAAGCGGTGAATTGACCAGTGCCTGAAGATCAGGATTCACTGTGTGTTGCGACGAGAATCGATCTTCGAGCGCAATGTCCTGTAATTGCTCATTCGACGCCTGTTCCTGAAGTAGGCCGCTTGTTTGAAACTGCAAAAAATAAAAACACACAGTCTTAACGATTACAAAGCTTTTCTCTCTTTCTTTCAACATGTACCTAAAAAGGATTAAAGAACTCTATCCTTTAAAACTAAATCTCTCAAAGAGTTGATCCGGAAGTAGTAAAGTTTAGTGCAAAGTTTAACAAAATTCCAAAGTAGCAATCTGAACTTAAAGACAAACAAAACTCAGAAATCTAGGGAATTCAGGAGGGACTTTTAAAATTTCCCCCGTGAGTGGAAATGGAAGTTCAGGTTTTTGCAAGCGAGTACGACGTCAAGTATTCAGATAATTTCCTTTATTAGATTCCACAGCGTTGGCTCTGTCCGCGCTATAATTGAAACTAAAACGTTTCCAACGCTCGATGCGGAATGCATAATGAGATGAGGGCTAATTTGAGTGTCAAAGGATCTTGAATATCGTGTCTTAATATGCGACTGGAACATGCAAATGTTCTTTCTCTTTTTATTTTATCTTAGCCTTCTTATCGTGAAGGGAAAAAGATTTCTAGAAAGTTTAAAAGAAAAATTAAAGACCATCCTTTACTCTTCACTTTAAGCTGATTTGCGTTGAGAGACTAATTGCACCTCAGAAGATTCTCTTTTCAAAAGAAGTATTTGAATGAATTTTTCATTGATTTACCTGAATTGAATCGAGTTGAGTTGCGTGAAGTAGTACATTGTCAGGAACGGCTGTAACTTGTTGGAAAACCTCGTCTTGTAAACTGGGACTGAAATAACCACCATCCTCCGAATATCCACTAGTCATTGCAAAATTATCCGTCACACCAGTTTGTATTTGTGTTTGATTTTGATTTGATGTTGGATTATTCGCTGTCGTTTGAACTGGCGATTGATAAGCAAGCTGTACTCTCTGACCAGGATCAGATGTTGCTCTCTTAACAGCCATTTTTGTCGTTCCCTGAGGAATAAAAAAATTTCCTAATTAGACAATGTTCTAAAGAAATGGAAAAATATTCTTTTTCATGGGGGAAAAAAGGAATTTTTCAACCTTTAGAATTAAATCAGCAAGTGCTTGTGCTTGAGCTTGCGTCTGTGCTTCTTGAAGTTGCTTTTGTACCGAGACATGTCCGGTAATTGTGACATTGGGTTGACGAAAGTGATCACCATCCGATAATCTTCTTGTTTTCTCACCACTCGCAAGTGGTGGTGGTGCAGGTACAGCGAAATTTGGTTTTCCCACATGTGACGTTGAATTATCGGGATTATTAAATGCTGAAGCAGCATTTGACCTTGTTTGAGCTGCATTTGCATCCGATGCTGTAAAAATGGAGAAATTGGTCAATATTTTTTCCCACCCTCCTTAAAATTATTTTTCAAACATTCTATCATTTTTTGGAATATTTTTTTTATTAATTGAGCATTTTTTATTGGTTGAACGCCTCGGCGTGATTAAATCGCGCGCAGGAAATCGGAGGGGGCGATTTGAAATTTTCAGTCGAATGATTCGTTATTCCGAAAATACTTGGATACGCAGTCAAATGAACAACGGATGAACGGTCGCGTGAACTAACGAGCAGTGGTTCATTCATTTTTCAATCAGAACGTCAACGAGCGAGAAGTTAGGCGGGAATCTACGTCTGGAAGAGGGAAAATGGTATAAAATGAAAATGGAAATGAGAGGAAAGGAGTCCTTTCTCTTTGTGACGATTGAAACATTGTGTGTATATATATATATACGAGGGAAAGAAAAAAAACCTAAATTCACTGACCTCAAAAACTTCTCGTTATAATTTCCTTCTTCCAAATAATATTCATCTAATTGAAAGATACCGGAAATAATATTCAATGAAATGTGTTTCTCTCTCTACTCTTTTATATAGTTAATTAAAACTAATTAATTAGGTTAACCATTCTGAAGACTCGAATTTTCATTTGGACAACGGAGTTCCCTTTTATGTTGACAATCATTTCGCGAAAGGAAAGAGTCAATAGAGTATTGTTCCGAGACTTTTCATTTATCGAACTGTAATTTTAACTCTCTCTCTCTCTTTTTTTTCCTTTCGTCGAAACTTTAAATAGGTAAAACTCTCTTCAAAGAAATGATAATGCAACCTTAAAAAAAATGTTTCCCAATTGAAGAAAAGGGCAATTTGTAACCCGGTAATTGTGATTTGTTTTCCCCGCAAAAAGAAGCAAATTGATTGTTGTGGCTATAAATTGCTATAGTGGCAATCAATTTTCAATTTTTCTGGTGACGCTACTTTTTTTCAACGACAGTCAAAAGAATTGAGATGAAATGGAAAAAAACACTTTATAAATTATTTTTCTTTTTGTGTAAACTAATTGATTATGTTCACTGTAAAAAGGAAACAATTTCTTGTATTAGGTACATTGAAGGATGATAGTGCAAAAATGTTTTCTTAGCTTTTCGAAAACTGATGTTTGGTGGGGAAAAAAGTGAATTTACAAAATTATCGAGAGTGTCTCTTTTTTGTATTCTAAAATAGATCAAAAAAAAAAAAAAAAGAAAGAAGGAGCTGTTGTGGGGGAGTATTTTTCGCGTGCTCTACATAACTTCATGCTATCACATCTATGGACTGCCGATCGCCGCTCCCTATGATTTATGGGTCGAGCATGCCAGAATATTTCTCGCATTGTCCACGTAGCGGTGATAAATCAAAGCAAGAGGGAGCGCCACGAGCGCTTTTGTAACAAAGTGCACGTCGTTAACGATTTATGCGAGGATACTCTCTGCGTCGTTCTCCATTTTCATCCCTCCGGGCTTTGAATCTTCCACTGCTTTTCGTTATACTGAAATTCTGAAAAGCTCCGCAAAATTTTCCCAACCGAAACAACAAATGACGAAAGTCCCTCCAAAACTCTTCACGATAAACGTGTAAAGCAAGAGTGGCAGAGAGAGAGAGAGAGAGAGAGAGAGAGAGAGAGAGAGAGAGAGAGAGAGAATCAATGTGTATAAATACAAACAAATACAAAAACTTTTCTTATGTTTATACGAATCATTCACACAGGAAATAAACCCAATGGAATTGTTGTTTTCATTTTACTTTAATTTCCGCTTGCGCTATATGTTATGCGAGGAATTGAAAAACACTCCACTTCCGTGGTGCCATGACAAAGGAAAACAATTTTTCAAAATTAAAGTTTATACAAAAATTGTGTAATCATAAAACTTTATTTCTCCAATTCGAATCAATGTTTAAGTGTGCAAAAGGGTTTTCTCTACATGAATTTCTAATTCGGAGCTAATGATGCAAAACAAGCTTTTGACGAATTTACGTTTTTTTTGGATCGACTCGATTTTCAGATGAATTTCTGAACTACAACATAATGTTACTATTAAATGAATAACATTAAAGATGACAACAAACTTCCACTGATACAATTACCGGTTTTGGATGATTTTAGATTCCAAACACGGTAAAACGTGAGGTGTTAAAATAACACCAGAATGGATTAAAATAATCTGCAACAGTTTCATCCCTCTAGGATTAAATTAACACCAAAAAGAATTAAAATAATCTATTATGGTGTTATTTTTAACTATGAATGAAATTTTATTTTAAATAAAACACCAAAGTCAACGATTTGTAAAAATTCAACGAATTTAGCTTCTCCGGGGAGAATAGTAAGTTAGTTACTAACTAACTTAGTAACATAGTTACTAAATTCAATTGTATTTAAAATTTTTTAAAAGTTGTCGTCAAAATTTCCATTTTCTTTATAAATAATAAAATTCTTCCCAGATATTCAATTATTTCACAAAATTTTAATCAAGTTTTTGTCAAAATTTCAATTATTTTCAACAGTTTTCTAAAATTCTATAATTTTCAATATCTACTGTTTCAATAAAATTTTCCAAAAGAATTCCATCATTAAAAAAAATTTGAATACAATTCTGCACAAACATTCAATTATTTTTATAAATAATAAACTTTTTTAAAGGAATTCAATTATTTAGAAATTTTTTTATAAATTTCTTTGCAATAATTCAATTATTTTCATAAATAATAATATTTGTATAGGAATTCAATTATTTTTATAAATAATAAAATTCTTTTAGGAATTCAATTATTTTCATAAAGAATAAAACTCATTGCGGAATTTCAATTATTTTTATTGCAATTTTAATCAAATTCTTCGAAAAATGTAATTATTCTTAAAAATCTTATTAAAATTCGTCCAAAGAATTTAATGATTTAAAAAATTTGTTGATAACATTTTTAATGAGAATTTAATTTCAATAAACATGAAATTAATAAATTATTTATTTTTGTATTTAAATAATTGACTTCTCGTAGAATTTACTAATAAAAATGTCTTTAAAAATGAATTTCAGTTAAAATTTTTAGATTATACTTAAATATTAAAACTAAAAGCATTGTAACGTGGATTTTTAGAAATAATTAAATTTTGCCAAAGTTTCAAACTAAAATCATTGAAATTTATAATTTTTCATATATTTTTGCCAAAAAATTGTGTAGAATTAATTCTTTTTAAATGTTTAATAGGATTTTTATTGAAATTATTACAAGTTTATAATTTTCAATATATATTTAATTGCAGAATTTTCGAATAATTAAAATTTTATAAAATTGAATTGTAAAGGAATAAATTTGAAAATTATCATAAAACACATCGCAGGGTTTCAAATATTTTTCATACAATTATAATTGAATTCCTTGAAAAATAAGTAATTATGTTCTTGCAAGTTTTAATAAAATTCTACAAAAGAATTAAATTATTAAACAGTTTATTACTAAAATTCTTTATGAGAATTGAATTTTGAGAAACATTCAATTATTCAATAAATTATTTACTTTTGCATTTAAATAATTAAATTCCTGTAGAATTTTTTAATAAAAATTGATTTTCATTTGATAAAAATAAATTTCAGTTAAAATTTTAGATTATAATTGAATATTAAAAGAAATATAGAGTGAACTTTTTGGAAATAATTGAATTTTGAAATTAATATTTTTGAAAAAGTTTAATTTCATTTTTTAAATATTATTTGAAATTTTTATTTTTTAATATGCCTTTAATTAAAGAATTTAGGAATAATTTAAATTTAGTGAAATTGATGAATTAATTATTATTAAAAATAATAAATATAAAGTAAAATTGTAGTTAAAAATTTTGGAAACTAATAATCGAATTGAAATAATGAAAATAATTTTGAAGAAGTATAATATTCTTATAATATAAAATAATGATTTTATTACTTGGTCATGTTTAATTATTATAAAATATGAAGAAATCGATCAGTTATCGAGTTATCGATATCTTCATGTTTTATAGTTATAAAAAAATGTAATAAAATAAAATTTCATTCATTGTAAAAAATAACACTAAAATTGATTATTTTAATCTTTTTTGGTGTTAATTTAATCTGCAACACTTTTTAATACCTCACGATTTACTGTGAATCGTATATCCCCCTTTGCAGGTGAATTTCTGAGCTATAACACTATTGTGACTAATTGACTCTATTACTGATTCCAACATAATTGAGATGCAATTACGGACTTCGAATAGTTTGGATCCCAAATCCAATTCCCGTTTTTTTAGGTAAATCTGAGCAATAACATAGCTTGACTTAAATCAACTACACTCACGATGCCAACAATTTTTCGAAATACAATTACTTTTTTTGTGTGATAATTTTAGGTCCCAAAATCGTTCCCTCGTGTCAGGGGAATTTCTGAGCTAACAATATTGTGATTAATTAACGGTATTAAAGTAATTCTGATGTTCGGATAGTTTCGGGGGGTATTCTCATTCCTCTCTTAGGCGAATTTCTGAGCTATAACAGAATATAAAATTGAAATTAACTACACTGACGATGCCAACAAATTGTTGATAGTACAATTAGAGTTTTTGGATAAGTTCAGGTCCCAAATCCGTATCCCGTGAATTTCTTTTCGGAAGGCTCTTGGGTTGCAGTTTAGCTAACAGGAATTATCAAATCATCGTAATAACCAAATAATATAATTCCCGTAAAAATCTCACCAGTTGTTCTTTTCTGAATAATTTTCTCCTCGATCAACGCTCGTACACTGACGGACGCTGTTTGAAGCGGTGGTCCAACGACCTCCTTCTTCTCACTCTTCTTATTCTCAGAGTCCTGGAAAAAAAGGCAAACAGAAAAATTTAAATTACATTTATCGTCAATTCTTCACTACCCATAATATTATATAAATGCGTCGAAAGAGAGAGAGATATATATATATAGCAGTGATGAAATAGAAGACTTGAAATCAGCAGGTCGTTCTAAATTATAAGGAAAGATAGTTAATTGATACGTAGGAGATAAGCGGCCTGTTAGTTAATCACTAAGCGGAGCTAATTGAGGCACCATTCGATTATCCGTTGATGGAATCTCTGGCGTGTGTGATACTCGTTGGATAGGGGAGAGGGGGGGGTGAGAAAGGGAGGTGAAAGGAGTGAATATAGGGTGGATGTGTGAGGGGTAGTGAAAACCAACTCCCTGCGTGCCAGGACCTGCTTCGTTGTCTAACACTAATGGCACACGAAGGTGGCCCCCCTCTCATCCCTCCTTTCCCAATCGGGATGACTCGCGAACCTCAATTTCCTACGTCAAACTTCGATATATCACGTTCTAAATTGAACTCGCTCTTTGACGCGACATTCGCGTTATGAATATTGATTGGTCCCTTAATGTCTATAACCATTGATTTTGCACATCTAACATTTCATTTCTTACACTCACCTCGATCACTTGTCAATTCTCACATGTGACATATGTTCTAGTTTCGAGCAATTATTCCAATGCTATTAGTAATAATTAACATTCGAGAATATTGATTTTAATAATATCGTCGCAGGTTTTGGATAAAATGTGGTAGGCATGGGAATATTTTTTTTATGCTAGCAGGCTTCGCACTCTTCTATATACTAAAAGCTACTATTTGCTAATTTTTTGATACGAGGCTACTTTTTGGAGCCTAATCCTACTGAAAGCTACTTTTCTGAACAAATAGTCAAATTTAGATTTTTAGTTTTTACATTTCCATTTAAAAGCAGTGTTAAAAACTAAAATCGTTAATGAAAAACGACCGCCAATAAGATAATAGGAAAGAATTTTACCGACATTTACTCTATCAATAGTGACTGATTATAAATTGTGTTTAACCTTTAAATTCCCCGCGTTTTTCCCGGCTTTGTCCCCTAATTTTTACCGCTTTTATTTTCTCATCAAGTTTAAATTTATCTCATTTCGAACATAAATGTACAATTTGGAAAATAATTGAATTCAACAAAGAATTTTTTCAATTTTCCAAAAAAATTCTTGTCTGTTCATAATTATATGGGAAAATTTGATTAATTCAATTTTATTAAAATTTATTGATACTTATTGAATTTATGCAAAGAATTTTACTATTTATAAAAATAATTGAATTTTTTAGACAAAATTTTATTAAATTTTTAAAAATAATTGCATTTCTCGAGGAATTTGATTAAAATTGTATTAAACATAATGCCATTTCTGCAATGAGTTTTATTATTTATTAAAGTAATTGAATTATTGCGAGGATTTTATAAAAAAATGTTTCAAATAATTGATTTTTTTAAAATTTTAAATAAACTATTTTTAATAATTCAATTCCTATGAAATTTTCATTCTTTTAGAAAATAATTGAATATTTGTGTAGAATTTAGTCAAAATTGTTTTTAAATAATTAAATACTTTTTGAAAATTTTATTAAAATAGTAGACAAACAAATTATTGAATTAAGAAAAATTTTTGAAAATAATTGAGTTGTTTTTTTTTAAATTTTATAGAAGTTTATGAAAATAATTGAATTCTTAGTGAAGAATATTTTTCAAGAATAATATTCCAAAGAATTTAGTAAATCGGTAAATTTTTGCTATTTATAAAAATAATTGAAATAATTGAATTTTTTAGACAAAATTTAGTCAAATTTTTAAAATAATTGCATTTTTCGACGAATTTGATTAAAATTGTATTAAACATAATTCCATTTCTGCAATGAGTTCTATTATTTATGAAAGTAATTGAATTATTGCGAGGATTTAATAAAAAAAGTTTCAAATAATTGATTTTTTTAAAAATTTTAAATAAACTATTTTTAATAATTCAATTCCTATGAAATTTTCATTCTTTTAGAAAATAATTGAATATTTTTGTAGAATTTAGCCAAAAATGTTTTTAAGTATAATTGAATACCTTTTGGAAATTTTATTAAAATAGTAGACATACAAATTATTGAATTAGGAAAAATTTTTGAAACTAATTGAATTCTTGTGGTGAATATAAATAAAGTTTTGTTATTTATAGAAATAATTGAACTTTTACAATGAATTTTAATAAAATTCCTAAAAGTAATTTAATTTTCTCCAAGTTTTACTATTTAAGAAAATAATTGAATGCGTTGCGAATAAATTTAAAAAAATAAAATTAGACGATGACTAACTTGCATTAATTATTTAGAAATATTTAAATAAAATTCTTTAAAGAAGTAAATTATTTTCAATAGAATGTACAGAAATTTCAATTACATCAAAAATTTGCAATTATTTGTTTATAAAAATTCAATTATCTTGAAATAATAGAATTATAAAATCTTATTTTACAAAAAAAAACTACCAAAATTCAATTTTATTAATAAATTTGAAGTCTGTATTTTTTTAAAATTAACTAATAAAAATTTTAATTATTAATCTTCGCACTAAGAAACGTGAATACATTAAAATGTGACTCCTTATAAAATTTAATTATTTATCAATTATTAAATTAAAACACTTTGAAAATTCGATTTTTGCAAAAGTTATTAATGAAATTCTTTAATTATTTTTTTTTGTCACCGAGGCTACTATTTCCTACTTTTTTTTGTCATCAAGGCTACTTTTTCCTACTTTTTTTAAACTCATTATGGAGTGCGAAGCCTGCGCTAGGTGTCAGATAAATGTTTGCTCGATTTTGATTAAATCATTAAATAAATCTGTTTCTTTGTCGCTAGATGTTGTAAACTAAGGTCATTGTTGTCTTCATCTAATTCACAATCTTCACAGACCTTTGTCAACTTTGACAGTATTCCGACGGTGCGGTAATTAAGAATTCAATTGGATAACATATCGACGCCTCCCGTTCATATAATGCTTATTGAAAAGCGAATGCAAGATGATTCTTATTCACTTTTTGGTGCAAGACAATGCTTATTCGATTTTCCGTGCAATAAAATGCTTATTCAAAATTGTGTGCAAAACAATTGCCACTGACAGAACAATAAATGTAACCCTAAATCTTCCTATTAATATCAAATTGCAATTAAATATCTGAGAATTTCAGTACGTGTCTATTGTTATAAGAAACTTTAAACACGGATCCTATCACACGTATTAAGAAATATTGTTTAAGCAATTGCAATTATAAATTATACTGAATTGAAAATTTTATTAAATTCATAGAATAAGCTAATTTCAGAATGTACATTTTCGCATAGAATTTCGAATAAGCATTTTATTGCACGGAAAATCGAATAAGCATTGTCTTGCACCAAAAAGTGAATAAGAATCATCTTGCATTCGTTTTTCAATAAGCATTATATGAACGGGAGGCGTCGATATGCCTTTTTTAGAATTTGATTCTAATAATATTACCCTTTTTAAGTATAAATGTTCTTTCATTAAAACATTTGCTCGCCTTCTGATAAATATATAAAGAGTTCGGAATGATTCAATCTGCATAATGGAGATGAAAGTATGAGACAATGTTTGCACTGATTGTGAGTGTTTCTCCATTCTTGTTTGAATTTTGTCGAATGAGAGAGAGAAGAAGAGATGATGCTCTAAAAGCAAAAGAGCTTGTTAATGGGTTCATTTCGATTCGATCATCGCCTTATCTTCCTCTCTCTCTCTCTGTCTTCGTCTCTCTCTTTCTCTCTATTCAACTCACTTTGTCGTCACCCATACCGCTCCCATCCCCATGCTACTGAAAACCCTTTTCCAATTCCTTGGAGAAAAACTTTCATTTCTGCACAAATCAGATAAAAGAAGAAACTTTTCTCGACGAGTCTTTTTAGAACATTTTTTTTTTGCTCATCCTTTTCTATAAACGTCGCAGTAGTAGCATGCCTCTGGTGTTCGTTAAGACATTTTTAATCAGCGTTGAACCAGCAGAATCGGCTGCCTGGAAAATCGCTGATCTTTCCCTTTTTATATTTAGCAGTTGCATTCAGACACACTATGACCTCGTTAAGTTTTTTTTTCTTCACTGAAACGTTCACATAAAAGGGCCTTTTCAATTTGAAAATTTATTTTAGTTTCCTCATCATAATTTGTCCTTGATTTGCTTGCTTTTCAATATATATATAGCTTTCGTAGAAACTTGTTCATAATTAGATGAGTTGTGTTCTTTTTTATAATAATTGGTCTTTATTTCGACTCTTTTAATTAATTCTTTTCGAAACGAGTGATTTTTTGGAGTTTGTAGTGAAAGGAGAGAAAATTGAAATTCGAAAATTTAGATATTATAACAATCTAATAATGCTCTTTTGCTTGAATTGCCTCGAGTTCCATTAACACTTGTTGCAGGCTCCAATATTGAGAGAATTTAGAAAGTCTAGAGAGTACTAAACCTTTGATGATGAATCTAGGCAAATTATTAACTGCCTAACCTCAACAACCAAGGACCAATTAGGTAACTTTTAGAAGGAACGGGATTTCCACTAGAATCACCGAATGCAAATATACAGTCAGTTCTACAATATTTTGAATAGGGGAGAAAAGAATTATAAGGCATTTCGTCTACTGCTTCCACACACATTTAGGTGTGTTACTAAAAAACTATTTTTATCCACAGTAAAACGTGAGGTGTTAAAATAACACCAGAATGGATTTAAATAATCTGCATCAGTTTAATCCCTCTGGAATTAAATTAACACCAAAAGGGTTAAAATGATCTATTTTGGTGTTATTTTTAACTATGAATGAAATTTTATCTTAAATAATTTATAAAAATTTATATAAATTCTCTTTATAAATAATTAAATTTTTCTCTGCTTTTCAATTATTTTACAAAATTTCAATCAAATCCTTGTCAAAACTTCAATTATTTTCAAAAGTTTTCTAAAATTCCAAATTTTTCAATATATCTACTATTTCAATTAAATTTTCCGAAAGAATTCCATTACTAAACAAAAATTCAATATAATTTTCTGCAAACATTCAATTATTTTCATAAATAATAACAATTTTTACAGAAATTCAATTATTTTCAAATTTTTTTAAATAAATTTCTTCGAAATAATTCAATTATTTCCATAAATTATAACATTTCTACAGGGATTCAATTATTTAAATAAACAATAAAATTCTTTTAGGAATTCAATTATTTTTATAAATAATAAAACTCATTGCAGAATTTCAATTATTTTTAATGCACTTTTAATCAAATTCCTCGAAAATTGTAATTATTCTTAAAAATCTTATTAAAATTCGTCCAAAGAATTTAATGATTTAAAAAATTGGTTGATAACATTTTTTATCAGAATTTAATTTCAACAAACATGAAATTAATAAATTATCTATTTTTCTATTTAAATAATTAATTTAAAAAATTGGTTGATAACATTTGTTATCAGAATTGAATTTCAACAAACATGAAATTAATAAATTATTTATTTTTGTAGTTAAATAATTGAATTCTTGTAGAATTTACTAATAAAAACGGTTTTAAAAATTAATTTTAGTTAAAATTTTAGATTATACTTGAGTATTAAAAGCATTATAACGTGGATTTTTAAAAATCATTAAATTTTCAAAAAGTTTCAGATTAAAATCATTGTAATTCTTAATGTTTCATATATTTTTGACAAAAAATTCTGTAGAATTAATTATTTTTAAAAGTTTAACAGGATTTTTATTAAAATTAACTAAGTTTTTATTTTTCAATATATATTTAATTGCAGAATTTTCGAATAATTGAAATTTTGTAAAATTGAATTGTTAAAAAATAAATTTGAAAATTCTCATGAAACGTATCGCAGCGTTTAAATTATTTTTCGTACAATTATAATTGAATTCATCCAAAAAAAATTATTATGTTCATGCAAGTTTTAATAAAATTCGACAAAATAATTGAATTATTAAACAATTTGTTACTAAAATTCTTTATGAGAATTAAATTTTGAGAAACACTTAATTATTCAATAAATTATTTACTTTTGCATTTAAATAATTAAATTCTTGTAAAATTTGTAATAAAAATTGATTATCATTTCATAAAAATGAATTTCAGATAAAATTTTAGATTTCAATTGAATATTAAAAGAAATAATAGAGTGACCTTTTTGGAAATAATTGAATTTTGAAATTAATATTTTTAAAAAGTTTAATTGAATTTTTTGATGTTTTTATTTTCTAAAATGCATTTAATTAAAGAATTTAAGAATAATTGAAATTTCGTGCGATTGTTTAATTAATTATTATTAAAAATAGTAGATATAAAGTAAAATTGTAGTTAAAAATTGTTGAAAATAATAATTAAATTGAAATAATAAAAATAATTTTGAAGATGTTTAATATTCTTATAATACAAAATAATGATTTTATTACTTGGTCATCTTTAATTATTATAAAACATCATAAAAAAATGCAATAAACTAAAAGTTCATTAATTGTAAAAAATAACACCAAAATTGATTATTTTAATCTTTTTTCGTGTTAATTTAATCTGCAACATTTTTTAATACCTCACGATTTACTGTGTCATCTACTTAATTTTATTTTCGCTAAAAAAATCACTTGTAAAAACAATAACAATTTATAATAACCATTATTATTAGCATCATGATAGTTCTGAACCCAAATTCCCTTTCTTTTCTGATGAATTTTTAAGCTTCTATTTCAATTTCGTCTTTTATTGTGCCAACATTTATTGGGATTTGTTAAAAAAAAAAAAATAAAAGTGACTTTACCTTTTTGAAGTAGCCACCATGTAGTCTCATGTGACCGTTTAGAGCCGGTATATTTTTGAATTTCCGATGGCACAAATTGCATTCAACCGGTTTTGGTTCAGTCTGGGACTTGTTTGATGCTGACACAGTACCGGGAGACGATGAATTCCCAGATGACGGACTTCCTTTCCCTCCATTTCCGCTTCCGGGCGAATTTGCCTGCTGCTGTTGTTGAACTTGCTGTTGTGCTTGCTGCTGTTGTTGCTGAAAAATAAAGCAAGACAAAAAAATAATAGAGGAAATGACAATATTTTTCTTTCATAGAATTGTTTGGTTATAGGGGGAAAATAATGTTTGGAAAAAAAAAGAATTCAATCGTCATTTTTGAATAGTAAAATGTTTATTTTTTCTATGGAGACGGTCTTGTGGAATGATGAAAATAAAAGTTGAGTGCCTAGTGTAAAAAAGAAAATCGTAAAATTCTGTTTCTAGTATCGCCAATTGTTGGCACTTCCATCTACGTTTTTCTTATTTAGACGACTGTGTCTTTTTAGGTTAGTGAATTTTTTAATCGAAGACTTCAATTGGGATGATTGTTCTCTTTTGGAATTCCAATTTCAAAAATAATTTATGTAGTTCTTTTTGAGTTTTAATATAATTGTGAATGTTTTTTGTAAAATTTTCGGTCAGGGATATAAAGATGCAGTGGGTTATTTTTTTTGCTCGGTGCGGTTTAATATGCAGAGTTGGGATAGGTAATTTTTTTCTCCAATTTTAAGCAAGAAATCAGCGTTTCTGTTCTTATCGTTCGAGTGAAATTTCTCAGCCGCGTGACTCCGCCTTTGTCTTGATGGTTTGGAATGGGAAAATTCGAAGCCTCTACGTGCAAGCACAACGTGTCCCTTACAGGCAAGAAGAGGGAAAATTACGACGCTGCATGGTTCTCGATCTGTAGTTAGCAGTTTCTCTCCAATGAAGTTCCAGCATTCCTTACACAATACGAGTGTGCTGAGAGGAGACTCCTTCTCATCTACTATATATAGCAAACCCCAATCCCCCATTTCCTACTTCTTCTTCTTCCTCCTCACAGCAAAACGTGTTCGGGTAAAGACTCTCCTTTCCTCCAAGTTGGGAATTTCGCGTTCTACATTGCCATATTATTATCGTTCGCTATTTCCAGTAAGTTTCAAGGTGTAATTTCTCCGAATGTTAAGCCGGAAGACGCGCAGGGTTGAAGATGAGTGGAGGCAAGCGAGATGGAGAAAGAGGAACTGAGAATTGAAAAGGGATACATGTTTAGATGCTCTTTGAGAAGATGAAAACGAAGCAGGAAGACTTCTTCTTCTTCTGCCTCTGCTTCTGCTTCTTCTTCTTCTGCCTTTGTCGTCTGTTTTCCGTGACTGTTGGAGAAGTATCTCTTATTAGTCAGGCAAATCGTGCAACCGAAAAGGCTTTAAAGTGACGCTCAGCGCATCCCAAACGACTTTCATTCCATTTCCTTTTCATTTCTGATGAGGACAAAGTTTTTCCTTTTCTAGATTCGTTCGGTTTTAAGAAGGATTTTTTCCCCCTTTAATATAAAAAGGATTTCTCCTGATGGAACTTGAAGTACTCTAATTGCTATTCAATTTAAGACGGTTCAAGTTTAAAAAGTTTTTTATCCTCCGTCGTGAGATAATGATTTCCATTTGTTAACGGAATTCCAAAAAGATTTTAACATAGAAATTTTCTAATTACTAATTTCAAATTACTTTTTTGCAATCAGTTCCCATCAGTTTGGAAAATTTAACGAAAAAATGATTAGTTGTTCAGAAACAAAAAATGTGAGGGTAATCCACCTTATTTATTCCAACTTCTTCAGCGTCTCATTCATCCGCCCCGTAAACTGAGCAGATGAACGAGTTTCCTTTATTTTCGCGTCACATTCAGTTCTGAAGTACAAGCTTTAAAAAAAATCGTTAATAATAATCAAAGGCACGTCTATTCCAGTCGAGAATTTCTCCACATTTTGTTTATTCCTATTTCCTCTTCTCATAATTTCGGAGCTGGTTTTTTTTTATCAAAAAGTTTATAATAAACTTTGTCAAGTGATACAGAAGTCGATGATGCAGAATTTGAACTGTTGGGTGTCGAAATGTAACATGGGAACGTTTCTCATTGCTTGGCGTTAGACGTGGAATTACGTGGAATTTCCAGCACGTACGAAATCCTACCTGACATGTCATGTTGCTCGTGGACTAAATGTCAGGAGAGTAAGTCCTAAACGGTAGGTACGGTGGACTGGATGTTCAAGAGTAGTTAAGGTAAGGGAGGTTATATCTTGGTAGCTCTTGGCGCGTATGATTAAATTAGAACATTGTCAGCATTACGTGCTTTCCCGCTATCCAGTTTACCACTTACTAAACGTGACTAGATTAGGTACTAGACCCATGAACCCTTTTCATTCCTTCGCGGTATTTACAACATCCATCAAAATTTCTCCCTTTCTAATCTCCATTTAGCATTCCTTTAGGGATTTTATTACTTTTTCCAACAAGGGACCAACAGTTTTCTTTTTGGAAATCGTATTTATAGCCTAATATTTTGTAGAATTAAATTCTGAATACTCCTTTTCTTGGAATTACAATAGAGGAAGCAAACAATAATAGTCTTACATACATCAAGTTTTGCTTAAGGTCCAGTCCAACAGATCTCTTCAAGTACCTTCTTCCAAATCTTCATTCAAGGAGATAATTTCTACTACGAGATACAACAAATAATTAGTTTGGTCACTTCACGGAAGGATGCTTTATCTAACTTACATCGACACCTGTACCACGAACCTTTCACTTTCGTTGATCCGAAAAAAATTTGAAGGAAATCTACTGCATTCTCTGTTTCTGCTAGACAACGTCATTTCTTCGACCTCACACTGAAGCTTACTAAGTCTACGACTCTAACTTTCATATGAAAAGTATCAAATTTATTAAAAACTTACTTATTGACAACTGTTACCCAACGCTTCTTATAGACAAACATATTCAAGAACGTACTTGCAGAATTTCAAATATCCCTATTAGCAAAAATAATAATCATTATTAGAAATGAATACAAAAAAATGTTTACCATACATAAAAGGCTTCAATGACAAAGTCTAACCTAGGAAGATAAAACATTCATTCTCTTCCCCTAGGTGCTTATGATAATTTTATTCAGAAAGGTAAAGATGACAAACAAAAAATGAAATCGTGAACTCTGTCAATAGAATTAATTGCAAACTCTGCCCCGTCACATACCTAGATGAATCAAAACGCATGATAAAAAAACGTGTATAAGATGTAATGGTAGTTTTCAAAGATTTTAATTTAATAACCTAAACCATTGATTGCATCAAAAACCCAAACTAGAACAAAAACTCAATTACAAAATCCCAAATTGAATAATCGCAAAAAAGGGGGGAAAAAAGCTGAGAAATAAATCCGATGCTGATTCTCCAATTGAGAATTGTAAAATTGGCGAAACTCACAAACCTTGTCCTCTCGTCTCTTTTTGAAATCAAACTCAACGGTCACAACAACAAAACCA
Organism: Leptopilina myrica (nomen nudum); assembly: GCA_032872475.1. Lineage (NCBI taxonomy): Eukaryota > Metazoa > Arthropoda > Insecta > Hymenoptera > Figitidae > Leptopilina > Leptopilina myrica (nomen nudum). The sequence continues at coordinate 9,978,345 of CM065462.1, read as the reverse complement.
TCAAACTCCAACAAGTAATAATTTCAATAAATAATAAAAACACCAATAAAAGATTAGGAGCCAGTTTCACCAACTTCCGATTAAAATTTTCCGCAAATTATTGTCTCTTCCAAAACGGGACCAAGAATTTAGAGAGGTACCACTTGAATGAATTTAGAAAAACGATGAAAATCCCAGGAACACTGCTCGTCTTTCCTGGAAAATAACTCCAACCTTGTTAGATTTCTCCAAAATCGCTACCTTCTCTCTCTCGACAATTGCAATACACCTGTTAGGAAAAAGGGTAAGGGCGGTCTTAACCAATGCGTCGTCTTCCTATTAATCAGTCGTGTGCATTATCATTCAATAATTGACTTGACGGGGGACGAACACAAAACGCTGAACGAAACAAACTATAGCCAAAAGAGACAATAGGCGACAAAGCGATGAGATAAAAGAGACGTGAAATTACCTTACTATAGCAAAATTTGGAAAGGCAGCTCAACGGACTTGACAAAAATCAAATAACGATTTACATCGTTATAAAGAACATAAAAACTCTAGAGATAACGCACTTGCCGAACAAGGTCAAGTTGTCGATTTTGACCAAAGTTCTTCACTAGATAGAGAAAAAGTAAGAGGAAGGAGATTGATATCGGAGATGATAGACATAAATTTACAAAGGCAATAAACAAAAAGATACAAATAAGTTAAATGGTAAATATTCCCAATTTCTAAAATCTTAATAACACTCTCATCATATCCAATAGTTTACTTTTTCGATCATTCACTTCTCTCCTGTCTCAAGGTCCTAAATCTACTTTTAAATGTATCACAGTAAATCGTGAGGTATTAAAAAGTGTTGCAGATTAAATTAACACCAACACGGAGAAATTTACTTGATTAATATAGCACTTGCAATGTCTTTTGTTTAAATTTAAACAACAACATGATTACTTTTAACCAACACTTGTTTATTAGTAACCAAGTTACTCGGTTAAATTTAAACAAACAATATTGCAAGTGCTATATTAACCAAGTCTCGGTTACTTTTAAACAAGAAAAATTCTCCGTGAAAAAAGATTAAAATAATCAATTTTAGTGTTATTTTTTACAATGAATGAAATTTTAGTTTATTACATTTTTGTATAACTATAAAACATGAAGATATCGATAACTCGATAACTGATCGATTTCTTCATATTTTATAATAATTAAACATGACCAAGTAATAAAATCATTATTTTATATTATAAGAATATTATACTTCTTCAAAATTATTTTCATTACTTCAATTCGATTATTAGTTTCCAAAGTTTTTAACTACAATTTTACTTTATATCTATTATTTTTAATAATAATTAATTCATCGATTTCACTAAATTTAAATTATTCCTAAATTCTTTAATTAAATGCATATTAAAAAATAAAAATTTCAAATAATATTTAAAAAATGCAATTAAACTTTTTCAAAATTCAATTCTTTCCAAAAAGTTCACTCTATATTTCTTTTAATATTCAATTATAATTTAAAATTTTAACTGAAATTTATTTTTATCAAATGAAAATAAATTTTTATTAAAAAATTCTACAAGAATTTAATTATTTAAATGCAAAAGTAAATAATTTATTAAATAATTGAATGTTTCTCAAAATTCAATTCTCATAAAGAATTTTAGTAATAAACTGTTTAATAATTCAATTCTTTTGTAGAATTTTTTTAAAACTTGCAAGAACATAATTACTTTTTTTAAGGAATTCAATTATAATTGTATGAAAAATAATTGAAACGCTGCGATGAGTTTTATGATAATTTTCAAATTTATTCCTTTACAATTCAATTTTACAAAATTTTAATTATTCGAAAATTCTGCAATTAAATATATATTGAAAATTATAAACTTGTAATAATTTCAATAAAAATCCTATTAAACATTTAAAAAAAATTAATTCTACAGAATTTTTTGTCAAAAAAATATAAAAAATTATAAATTTCAATGATTTTAGTTTGAAACTTTGGCAAAATTTAATTATTTCTAAAAATCCACGTTTTAATATTTAAGTATAATCTAAAAATTTTAACTGAAATTCATTTTTAAAGCCATTTTTATTAGTAAATTCTACGAGAAGTCAATTATTTAAATACAAAAATAAATAATTTTTTAATTTCATGTTTATTGAAATTAAATTCTCATTAAAAATGTTATCAACAAATTTTTTAAATCATTAAATTCTTTGGACGAATTTTAATAAGATTTTTAAGCATAATTGCATTTTTCAAAAAATTTGATTAAAATTGCAATAAAAATAATTGAAATTCCGCAATGAGTTTTATTCTTTATGAAAATAATGGAATTCCTAAAAAAATTTTATTATTTTTAAAAATAATTGAATTCCTATACAAATATTATTATTTATGAAAATAATCGAATTATTGCAAAGAAATTTTTAAAAAAATTTCTAAATAATTGAATTCCTTTAAAAAATTTTATTATTTATGAAAATAATTGAATGTTTGTGCAGAATTGTATTCAAATTTTTTTTAATGATGGAATTCTTTTGGAAAATTTTATTGAAACAGTAGATATTGAAAATTATAAAATTTTAGAAAACTGTTGAAAATAATTGAAATTTGACAAAAACTTGATTAAAATTTTGTAAAATAATTGAATATCTGGGAAGAATTTTATTATTTATAAAGAGAATGGAAATTTTGACGACAACTTTTAAAAAATGTTAAACACAATTGAATTTAGTAACTATGTTACTAAGTTAGTTAGTAACTAACTTACTATTCTCCCCGGAGAAGCTAAATTCGTTGAATTTTTACAAATCGTTGACTTTGGTGTTTTATTTAAAATAAAATTTCATTCATAGTTAAAAAATAACACCAAAGTAGATTATTTTAATTCTTTTTGGTGTTAATTTAATCCTAGAGGGATTAAACTGTTGCAGATTATGTTAATCCATTCTGGTGTTATTTTAACACCTCACGTTTTACCGTGTATTCATTGGCATCTTAAATTGTATTGTCTCTTTTGCATGTATTGCGACGTATCAATTTCGTCGATTGCACGATGTTAGTTGACGTGACACGATTCTGATCGGTACGAACAATTTGTACTATACTTCTACTTTCGTTTCTTCAGTGTTCTTGAAGACATCTGGATCTCTTTCATTCTAATTGTAAAGGATTGAAAAAAACAATAATTTAAATTCAATCAGTAATAACAGTTCCTGTCCCTTTCCCTCTGTGAACAAATTAGATTACCTAATGCCGGTTGAATAAATACTTGAGGATGTGTTTAGTTTCCTTCTGAGATGTAAAATTAACGGAGAAAAGTTCGGAGATAATATTTCTTGTGTGACAGTTTTGTGTTCTTCTTTTTTTTCTGGTAATCGATGGTGGGATGATAAAGCATTTAGGTTTTTGAGCTAAAACGTTCCGCAGAGTTGTAAAAGGGATGGGAAGGTGAGTGTGCTGTTGGAAGAAGAACACTTGGTTGAACGTGGTAGAACCGAATGTAATTAAGTTTTGCTAGCGACGCCCGGTTTTCCTTTGTAACACTCAACACAGTCCACACCCACCAAGCTCCCTGGGATACCGGAATATGGTCTCGAGCTCCGTTAATCTTTAACGCTAGACGATGTCGGGGAAAAACCAGCTGGGGGATGGTAATCGAATTGTCTACCCACGAACCAGTGGATATCAACAGAAAACAAGTCCGGATTTTTCAAAGCGTCCAAACTCATCAAACAATAATACCTTTAAGGCCATGATTTTCCTTTCTCCCAATAATTAGATAGTGCCGAATATCTAGTCCTGATTAGTTAACAAGAATCCTTTGGATTTTTGTTTGGTAACTTTGTTTATTTAAGGAAGTATTTACTGTTGTAAAGTTATTTTCACCTGAAAACCAAAATGTTGAGGATATTTTCAATATAAGGAAGAGAGTTTCTTGTCTTTGAAAATGAGAAATGTTTTGATGGAACAACACAAAGTGAGCAATTGTATATACACTGTTATCGTGTGAAAGAAGCAGGTGAAGCATTTTAATTTCGTCGTAAAGCGCGGACCAACAGCCAGTAGCAGACGGCGGAAAAGGTAGTTTAGTGGGAGAGCGGTAACAAACTCGTCCCTGGGTAGATTTACGCTTTACTGATTACCACGCAAGGAGACACAAGACCCCCTGAGGGGTGTTGAGATAAGAGAGACGAGCCAGAAGCCGAGTAGACAAACTGTCTCCTGCCTGACAATTGTACTAATTGCACAGCTGCTTCTCTTCACCCATTGCAAAACCAACTACGTTGCCAAGTTTTACTTCATAGCAGTATATAATACACCACCTTGAATTCAAATTTAGAATCAAAGACCACACTTCTTTTTTCTATGTGCAAATAATTTCATCCTAAAAAATCAATTCCGCCTTTTTAAATTATTTCATCATATTGTCATTAAATATTGAAAAAAGAAAACATTCGTTAGCTTACAAAACAATAGATAAAAAACATACTAATAATATCGTTACAATTTATCAACAACCATCTAAAGTTTGTATTCCTTATAATAATATTTATTATGAATTATCTAACACTAAAAAAATATAATTTATTGTCTATTCTAATTGTGGAAAAAAGCCTAAGCTCTTTAGTAAAATTAGAAAAAGACTTGACGGAAAAGTGGGATAGAACTAATATTGTTTATAAAAATTGCAATAGTTGCCGACTTATATTTGGTGAATCGAAACGTACCTTGAAAAAAAGAACAAGTGAACATAAAAATAAAAACATCGAATCTGTTGTGACTTGTGAATACACATCAAAGTGAATATAATCATTCTTTTAATTTTTGACGATGCAAAACTTTTCCATTACGAAACTTCTTATGAAAAACGATTAATTTCTGAGATGATTTATATCAAATGGAATAATTTTACTATTAACAAGAAGAAAGATATTCATTTCCTCGGAGATGTTTCTTCAAATCTATTGAAGCAAAACATGGAAGAAACACCGTTCTTCTTCTAAAATCATGATCACATTTTAAACCTCAACTGGCTGCAATATCATCAAAAAAAAATATATTTCTCCTTTCTGCATTGTATGAAAATTAATTTATCAATTTGTAGAAAATTTTGATCCCTTCTTTATATTATAGGAGAATTTAAAAGTTGATTTCACAATTCTAAATAATTTCCGAACAAATCGTTTAGCACGTGCTTCTCACGAGGTTCAATAAACCCTTCCGGCTATTTGATAGTCTCTCCCTTCTTGTTCAAGACAAAGAAACTCTTGAGAACCTGTAACGAGCAACACGGAAGAAGCCTGGAAGCAAGAGATCCGTAGAATAAAAAGAGAAAAAAAAATGAGCGAAACGAGAAATTCAGTTATGACACTCAATGAAGAAACAAAAGCTCCTCTTGCTATCATACTCAAAATCCTCGAGCTCTCTCATTACCGCTCTTCTGCCATACCTTCCTTGCGCCGTTTTATTGACTCAAAACAGTGAAATCCGATAAACGTTAGGGAGGAAAAAAATTTTATGTACCACTTTTTTTTGTGTATTTGCAGTGGCGTATTACGTCTTTAAATAACATTAACAATCATAATACCTTGGGGAAATTTTCCCATTATTAACATTTAGAAATTGATTTCATAAATATTGTAATTTCTAATCAGATTTTGATATTAAATTTGGTTTAACATTGCAAAAGGGTTTTCTAAATCAACTTCCCCCAATTCTATAGACTTATATTTAAATGGTGACTTAAAATTATGGACAATAGTCTTCCATGCAATGGAATTCAATTTCTGAAGACAGAAAGATAATATCTGGATTCTCGAACCCAGCTGAAAAAGTTCTATAGAATTTCACTAGAATCATTCTATAGAATCGTTCTATATGAATTCTAGTGAATATTCTATAGAATTTCACTAGAATGATTCTATAGAATTTCTACATAAATACTATTAAATTTTAGTCATTTTTAATTAGAAAAACTTTAAATTTGTAAAATAATATTTTTCAACAAATTTTAGGCCAAAATAATTGTTTATATCCTTTAAATATATAAAATTCATTGAACTTCGTAATCATACGTAACTATAATGTTAAAAAAATTATTTCACTAAATTTATATTCCTTCTAATTAAAAACCACATAAAATTTAGTAGAATTCACGTAGAAATTCTATAGAATCATTCTAGTGAAATTCTATAGAATATTCACTAGAATTCATATAGAACGATTCTATAGAATGATTCTAGTGAAATTCTATAGAACTTTTTCAGCTGGGAAGTTAATCCTTATTTACAAAGGCTAATTGTTGGTGGTGATCTACAAAGTTAAATTTTTGCAAAATTGGAAATCGGTTATATTGGATAAAATAAAAAGTTGGAAATTGGTTAAATAGTATAAAAGTCAAAGATGGAGATTGGTTACATTGGATAAAAGATAGAGTTAAAAATTCGTTAAATTGTAGTAAATGGAAAATTGGTTAAATGGCAAAATTAGAAATTGGTTAAAAGGCAAAATTGGAAATCGGTTATATTGGATAAAGGACAAACTTGGAAATTGGTTGAATAGCATGAAAGTCAAATCTGAGAATTCGTTGCATTAAATAAAGGACAAAATTGAAAATTTGTTAAATTGTACAAAAGGCAAAATTGGAAATGAGCTCTATTGGGGTATACAAGGCAGAATTAGAAATTGGTTATAAATTGTATAAAACACAAGGTTTCACTAAAAAAATTATTTTCACTACACATTCATTTTTCTTTCATTTAAAATCTATTTTTACTTCATATTCACTTCACTTCACTTTCACTTAACATTTATTTTTTACAGGGACTTACACGGACACGAAATAAGGTAAAAATTCGTATCGTGCCCGTACCGTGGCTTGGCACGACACGAAGTTTGCATGGTAATTCGTGGCGTGTCTAGGCACGGCACGACACGCGCACGGTCCGGATTTTCGTGTTTTTGCGTGTCGAACAGAAAAATAATAGTAATCTGTCTTCTATGACTAAAATGGCGCTAATGTAATAACTTTCAAGGTTTAAGTATAGTGAAAGAGAATTATAGTAGTACTATAGTAATACTGTACTACAGTAGTAATATACTATTCTATAGTATACTAAATAAAATAGTACTATATTAACTATAGTACTAGTATATTAGTTCTAGTCTAACTATAGTACTATTGTAGTACTATACTAACTGTAATAATGCTAAACTAGTACTATACTAAATATAGTACTACTATAGTGGTACTATACTAACTATAGTAGTACTACAGTAGTACTATAATAACTAAAATACTTCTATAGTAGTACTATACTAACTATTGTATTATTGTAGTACTATACTAACTATATATGTATTATAGTACTACTATAGTAGTACTATACTAACTGTAGTACTGCTAAACTAGTACTATACTAAATGTAGTACTATTATAGTGGTACTATACTAACTATATTAGTACTATAGTAGTACTATTATACTTCTATAGTAGTACTATACTAACTATAATAGTACTATAATGGTACTATACTAACTATAATAATTCTATAGTAGTACTATACTATCTATAATAGTATTATACTAACTATAATAGTACTACACTAACTACAATAGTACTATAGTAGTACTACAACAGTACTATAGTTAGTATAGTACTATTTTATTTAGTATTGTATAGTACTTCTATAGTATAGAATAGTATATTACTGCTGTAGTACAGTATTACTATAGTACTACTATAATTCTTTTTCGTCATACTTAAACCTAGAAAATTAATACATTAGCGCCATTTTAGTCATAGAAGACAGATTACTATTATTTTTCTGTTCGACACGCAAAAACACGAAAATCCGGACCGTGCCCGTGTCGTGCCGTGCCTAGGCACGCCACGAATTACCAAGCAAACTTCGTGCCGTGCCTAGGCACGCCACGAATTACCAAGCGAACTTCGTGTCGTGTCAAGCCACGGCACGGGCACGACATGGGTTTTTCGTGAAAGTCCCTGATTTTTTACTTGACTTTCACTTTCATCCGAAATATTTTTTCACTTCATTTACACTCCACTTTTACTTACAATTTTTTTATTCTCCTTTTTCTCTACACTGCTCCTTTCACTCAAAATTTATTTCACTCCATTTTCAATTCACTTTCACCCAAAACTTATTTTTACTTCACTGTCACCCAAAACTTATTTTCACTCCGCTGTCACTTTTACTCAAAACTTATTTTCTCTCCATTTTCACTTTACTTTCACTCAAAACTTATTTTCTCTCCATTTTCACTTTACTTTCACTCAAAAATTATTTTCACTCTATATTCACTTCACTTTCACTCAACATTTATTTTCATTCTACTTTTACTTTCACCGAAAATACATATTTTTCCTTCATTTACACTCCACTTTCACTCAAAAATTATTTTCACTCCACATTCACTTTACTTTCACTCAAAATTTATTTTTACTCTATTTTCACTTCACTTTCACTTAACTTATACATTCACTCAAAAATTATTTTAAGTTAATTTTTACTTTACTCTTTCGTTGGTCAATGTTGTGGAAAATGAATAATGAAATAAAATTTGTGTGGAGGTGATAGTAGTAGTCTGAAAGTGAAGTAAAACTGAAGTGGAAATTATTTTTGAGTGAAAGTGAAAATGAAATGAAATTGAAGACTTAGTTAGTTTGTGTGTAATAAGAATTTCACCATTCTTATATGATTATGACTAGTGTCTATATATTATATAACAATTATTGTCGCACAAAATATTCCAATGATAAAATGTCATAATCGCAAAACGATGGAATATAATTGTTCGTTTTATATGATATAGAGAGAGATTCTTACATATTATATGTGACAGGGGAGGATTTGTTAGATGGTCGAAAGTGAAGCATCTGCCACTGCTGCTGGTAAATGTCCGTTGTCTTCGGCGAGATTGAGCCGTGAAGCGAATGTTTATGGATCGTAGTAATTACCAAGTGAGAGGCATCCGTAAAGCTCGAGAAGCACGAAGGATATTGTTCATAAGCTTTGCGCACCATATGCTTCAGAGGAATTTATGTTCTTCCTGAGAGAAAGACGTTTCCTTAACGTACATCCTTTTAAAAAAAGGGGAAATAAAGTAAAAAAAAAATTCCCCGAAAATAATCGCATTGGGGTGCAAAATTGCAATTTCTTTTTCAAAACGTATTTAAATTTAAATTAACCAAAATAAATGTTCTGAAAAAAAACTTCTGGAATTAATTTACCAGTGCGCACGAGTTGTAAATCCCTTATTAATTTTTTTTTCTATTTTCGCCATGAAACATGAAAAATTAAGTACTCCCAATGGAGTAATTTTTTCAATGAGAAAACACTGCGTGAGTGGCTGACGTTATTAAAAAATAATTTATCACTTCGAGAAGTTTGTGAAAATAAAATATAAAAATGAACGTCTATATATGTCCATTGAAAGTTATTTTCCCCTCGCTTTTGTTATTGCTGTTCCATGAGCTTTAAAACGATGTACTACATTCAGCAAATGTGAGGCAAAAGTTGCCGGCGGTGATCCGAAAGTGCGACTGTAAATTAAGCTCGTTCAAGGGAAAAGTTTTGTTAGTTATAACGAATATCCGACAGTGAAGTAGAGAAAGAGAGAAAGAGAATATGAAACTTATGTCGGTTGTAAATGCAACAATACGATAGTTGAGAATAATGTCATCGTTATTCCTGTATCTTCCGATCGCGAAACATTATTGCCTTTTTTCCAATAGGAAAAAATTTGTCTTCTACTAAGAAGACGAATATTAAAAAGTTTTCTATTTCGATAAAGGAAGGTGGGAATTTTTCTTTCGAGATTTCTGTTTTGGAAATGGAATTCCGAAATAGAATACAGTTTTCGAAAGAGGTGAGTGGGGGGAAATCTTTGTCAAACTTGAATCATTTGAATTGAGAAATATTTGGGTATCAGGAAGTTTTATTAAAATCTATCTAGCATCACTGCGTAGGAGTGTTGGATAAAGTTTCATTAAGAAGGATGTTTCATAAATTTGAATTGATGGCTTGCTGCCTTCCGAGAACGGCACTAAAAAATTAATGGTCTTGCATAGAATGAAGGATGCGACAATCTAGCATCTCCTGGGAGAAAAGTGGAATTTTATCGAGTTTATGTTCTTGAAAATATATATCTCATTTATGATTTGGAAAATCCTTTGCCAAAAATACTTGATTCTTTCACTTTCCAATTTTTTTTGAATTGTATTAACTAGTGATAGCTTTTTTCTTCGGGTAGTAAGATGACGCTGACGCCAGGTGGCGCCGTGAGTACCTTCTTCTTTCTTTAAGGGGTACACCTAGTGTGACACTTTGAAAAAATCGATTTTTTTTGCATTTTTTTATAGTTTATACCTTTGAAAATAACATATTAAAATTTCAAGTGCGTTGGTGGATGAAAAATAAATGTTTGGGATGCCAAAAACTATCGGATTTTTTAGGCACAATTTATAAGCTTTTTTTGAAAACTCCACCACTTTGTTGCAATTCAATATTTTTTTACAACCAAGGGTCATTGTACGGCAAATATCTTCTAGTTTAATAATATTTTTGGTTTTTTTGATTTCAGTCACTTACGGTAAAACGTGAGGTGTTTAAATAACATCAGAATGAATTAAAATAATCTGCAACAGTTTAATCCTCTAGGATTAAATTAACACCAAAAAGAATTAAAATAATCTACTTTGGTGTTATTTTTAACTATGAATGAAATTTTATTTTAAATAAAACACCAAAGTCAACGATTTGTAAAAATTCAACGAATTTAGCTTCTCCGGGGAGAATAGTAAGTTAGTTACTAACTAACTTAGTAACATAGTTACTAAATTCAATTGTGTTTAAAATTTTTTAAAAGTTGTCGTCAAAATTTCCATTCTCTTTATAAATAATCAAATTCTTCCCAGATATTCAATTATTTTACAAAATTTTAATCAAGTTTTTGTCAAAATTTCAATTATTTTCAACAGTTTTCTAAAATTCTATAATTTTCAATATCTACTGTTTCAATAAAATTTTCCAAAAGAATTCCATCATTAAAAAAATTTGAATACAATTCTGCACAAACATTCAATTATTTTCATAAATAATAAAAATTTTTAAAGGAATTCAATTATTAAGAAATTTTTTTTATAAATTTCTTTGTAATAATTTAATTATTTTCATAAATAATAATATTTGTATAGGAATTCAATTATTTTTATAAATAATAAAATTCTTTTAGGAATTCCATTATTTTCATAAAGAATAAAACTCATTGCGAAATTTCAATTATTTTTATTGCAATTTTAATCAAATTCTTCGAAAAATGCAATTATTCTTAAAAATCTTATTAAAATTCGTCCAAAGAATTTAATGATTTAAAAAATTTGTTGATAACATTTTTAATGAGAATTTAATTTCAATAAACATGAAATTAATAAATTATTTATTTTTGTATTTAAATAATTGACTTCTCGTAGAATTTACTAATAAAAATGTCTTTAAAAATGAATTTCAGTTAAAATTTTTAGATTATACTATAATATTAAAACTAAAAGCATTGTAACGTGGATTTTTAGAAATAATTAAATTTTGCCAAAGTTTCAAACTAAAATCATTGAAATTTATAATTTTTCAAATATTGTTGACAAAAAATTCTGTAGAATTAATTCTTTTTAAATGTTTAATAGGATTTTTATTGAAATTATTACAAGTTTATAATTTTCAATATATATTTAATTGCACTGCAAAAATTGGTGTCTTTTTTGATATCTTAAAATAAGATGTAAGATGGCAAAATGGTGTCTTACATCTTAAAATAAGATGTTTTCTAAAGCGTCTTACTGATATTTAAGATGCTTTATACGTTTTAGTAGTAATAAAGATATTTCTTCCATCTTAAAAAAGTAAGATACTTTTGTAAGTTCTTTAAAGTATCTTAAATTAAGATGTTTCTGTTGCAATAAGATGTTTAGCGATAAGTTACTTGAGAATCGTAAGATGCGCCATAAGTGTAAGTTACTAAAAATTAAGATACATAAAGTGTATTCCATAAGAGCCCATAGTTAACCTCAAAACTTTTTGCCCCAAAAATACCACAGAAAATGTGTACGAAGATACTTTTAACATCTTAAATTAAGATGTTTCAAGTAACTGAAAAGTGTCTACCAAAACATCTTAGAAATGACTACCAAAACATCTTAAATTAAGATACTTCTTTTTGCAGTGTGCAGAATTTTCGAATAATTAAAATTTTGTAAAATTGAATTGTAAAGGAATAAATATGAAAATTATCAAAAAACTCATCGCAGCGTTTCAATTATTTTTCATACAATTATAATCGAATTCCTTGAAAAAAGTAATTATATTCTTGCAAGTTTTAATAAAATTCTATAAAAGAATTGAATTATTAAACAATTTGTTACTAAAATTCTTTATGAGAATTGAATTTTGTGAAACATTCAGTTATTCAATAAATTATTTACTTTTGCATTTAAATAATTAAATTCTTGTAGAATTTTTTAATAAAAATTGATTTTTATTTGATAAAAATAAATTTCAGTTAAAATTTTAGATTATAATTGAATATTAAAAGGAATATGGAGTGAACTTTTTGGAAATAATTGAATTTTGAAATTAATATTTTTGAAAAAGTTTAATTGCATTTTTTAAATATTATTTGAAATTTTTATTTTTTATTATGCATTTAATTAAAGAATTTAGGAATAATTTAAATTTAGTGAAATTGATGAATTAATTCTTATTAAAAATAATAGATATAAAGTAAAATTGTAGTTAAAAATTTTGGAAACTAATAATCGAATTGAAATAATGAAAATAATTTTGAAGAAGTATAATATTCTTATAATATAAAATAATGATTTTATTACTTGGTCATGTTTAATTATTATAAAATATGAAGAAATCGATCAGTTATCGAGTTATCGATATCTTCATGTTTTACAGTTATAAAAAAATTTAATAAACTAAAATTTCATTCATTGTAAAAAATAACACTAAAATTGATTATTTTAATCTTTTTTGGTGTTAATTTAATCTGCAACACTTTTTAATACCTCACGATTTACTGTGCTGAGAAGGCCGCAATCACTGCAGTAGTGGAACAACTTTTTTTTGGACACTCGGGAGATGGCGAATAACTTTTAAAGAAAACATTATTTTTCTTTAAAAAAAATTACGAATTGATCACTAGTAATAGACATATATACATGTAAAAAAAACTTCAAAACATTTGACGGAATAAATTCCTAAAACTCACCGTTTTTTCAGGCCCCTTAATGACCCTAAGAAAAAGGGGATGGTTTAGAGAAGCGCGGGACAAGTTTTGTATCAAAAACGAGATGTGTACATCGGTGGTGGTGGTGGTGGTGTTAAACGGGTCGATAACAGGCGCCACTGCAACGTGTGCGTATCACGATAATTATATCTCGGAAAGTTTATTTTAAAGCCGACGCTTCGTCTATGAGTGCCGTGCCGCACAGTCGACGCTGCCGCCGCAACTTTGCAACGGAAAAGCAACGAATCCAGTTGCAAACGACATTACAAGCGAATTGCGTGCTATGCACGCAAATTTCGTTGAGGGCGTTGGAATTTATATTTCAATTGCGCTCCATGAGACGTAGCAAATAATTGTTCGTTACGTCCCTATCCCAGTGATGAACAAGTTTTAGTAACAAGAGGTAGATTAAGTTATTTCCATCATTCTCTCTCTCTCTCTCTCTCTCTCTCTTCCTGTTTTCAATTTTCAAACAAAATTCAACGTTTCAAACTAAAATCGAAATGTGTACATATTTTCACAAATTCAATTCGCGCTATAATTCAACCCTTCTCTCTCTCTCTCTCTCTCTTTCTCTCTGGAATGCCATTCCCTTTTTTTTATGATCATCAATGTTTCAAATATTTCCCTCTACTTTAACAATTCCCTCGTCACTTCTCCAGTGCTGTTGAATTCAAAATCGTCCCATTATCAACAAGGCTCCGAAATCGCTAAAAATGGAAATTTTTTGAAAAGAACCATGGAAAAAAATCACTACTCTTATAAGGGGACTTCATTGGCATCACTAAAATTCCAAATTAGTTTATATAAATTATTATAAATAAAAATAGAATTTAAATCTGTACATTGTAAATTATTTAAGGACCAGATTTACTGAAAAATTACAAAATTCAATTTTATTAAAGCTACGTTTACAATTTTCATAAATAACTTCAAACTTTAATTTGAAATTTGAAATGAATTTAATTAAAAAATTTTAAGAACTTAGATTTTTTAATAATGCCTAATAATTCAAATTCTCCTGAAATTAGATAAATTTTTTTTTAAATATTGTATTTGATTAATTATTAAAAATAATTTATCTCTAGAAGAATTTTCGTTAAAAACACCATAAACAGTTAAGTGTTGGAGAAGTTATACAGAATATTGTAGAAATTAACAAAATTCTACGCAGAAATTCAATTATGTTCAAAAAAAATTTTTTAATTCTCAACAAAATTTCAATTATTTTTATAAATAATATAATCTTTCTCTGAAATTCAATTATTTTTCAAACTTTCACAAAGATTCTTGTCAAAATTCCAATTATTTTCTAAAATGTTCTTTAATGCAACGATTTTCAATATCTACTATTTTAATAAAAATTTTTTTAAATGAATTCAATTATTAAACAAAAATTTTGATAATATGTAAGCAAAAATTTAATTACTTTCATAAATATAAAAACCTTTCACAAAAATTCACATAAGTATTTACAAATGTTTTATAAGTTTCTTCTCAATAATTCAATTATTTTTATAAATAATAAAATTCTCATTTTGTTTAATATAATTTCAATCGACTACTTTGAAAAGCATATAATTAAACTTAAGAATTTTATACTTTAAAAAATTGTTTAATGATTATAAAATTGTAGTCAGAATTATTTATTTAAATATATGAGCAATTCTCCTGAAAGGGGCCAACTTCACGTGTCTCCAACGTGAGACTCAATATTTGCATTAAGTTCTAATTGATATTTTGTTGAGTATAAATTTCAAAAAAAAATTATCCATAATCTACGAAACATTATTTATCTTTACATAATCTTGTAATGTTAAAGTTTAAAGTTTTTCTTAGTAAAAAAATTTATTTAATTTTGTCTTTTGATTTTGGTTAAATATGATGCATATTTTAAAATATTTTTTAATATAATTAAAAATTTTGTAATATAGTCTTAATGTATACCAAATCGAAGCTTAGAATCTACCGTTTATTTTTCACTTATATTTAGTTTGAATGAAGTAAAAGAAATTTTTTAAATAATTAATTAAAAATTACTGGCAATGGGAGTAAAAATTCAAATTCATCTCCGAAGCCTCGTTTTTCAGTTAATTATATTTTTAAACTGTTTTAATTATACGTAATCTTTATATAAATATTTGAAGTTGTAGCCCAAAAAATTTGTTAAATTATGTTTCAATATTTTTAAATTTAATAAAAAGGTGACTTTTTTATTTGACAAACTATTCATCTCCGAAGCCTTTTTCATATTTGATAAGCGTTATAGTTTTGTTTTTAATTTTTTAATAATTATTTTCAAATACCTAACCCTTGAATTATAAAAAAAATTTCCGTTTCATTTAAAATAAAATATTTTTAATTTTTTAAAATATAATATATTAAGTAGAAAGTTAGATAAATAACAAAATTATAATTAAAGATAAAATTTTTTTTACAGAAAATATCAATTTTGAACTTAAAATGATAAATTAAGGAATTCATTACAATTTTTTTTTGTTCAATATAAAAAATGTATATTAATTATTTTCGAAAAGATAAAATAGTTGTAAATAAATTATTGAATACACAATTCATTAAATTATAAATGAATAAAGTTAAAAGTTTAATAAATTAAAGAAATTAAATTTAAAAGGATTTTTTACAAAAAGCCCAATATTGATTACATATTTAACCTTCAAAACGCACTTAATATTAAAATCATGCTGGAAGGCATTCAAAATAATATAATTATTATAATAAAAAGTTATTCTCATTAAATATATACACCCATATATATGAATAACGATAATATTTATTATTATTAGGTATTATTATTATTAAAATTAAAAAACTGAAATATTAAAATCGAACCTAAAATTTTTAATATTAGCACTGCTCATTAGCCCTGATTAGCTCGTCCAGTCTGGACCACCCCAACAATTTTTCTACACGGGATAATCAAGAAGACAATTGGAAATATTCAAAAATAAATATAAGAAATATAAAGACCATTGTGATGTGAAATGGAACAAGAAGGAAAACATTTAAATTGTGAAATAAGTTAAATAAGAATAAGTAAAAAATGTCCTATTGTTCTATGAAGGAATTCTTTCTTTTTATCAGTGATGAGGTAAATTACTGTTTCTTAAGGACTGCTTTTCTTTTCATTGCGCGTTGCCATGATATAAATGCTCGCTTTTCTCTATCTTTTTTTCATTCTTTTTTCCTCACAATCGACTTCCCTTTTATGAAAGCGCAACTCTTATAACGTGTTTGTAATTGGTGAGCATTTTGGCTGCCAGTTACTCGGTACGAATCGCGTTAGTTTCACTTCATGAAGCGCGATTCTTCCTCTGATTTCACTTGAAAGGACACAGATCTTGAAGAAGAAAGTTTTGCGACAAGAGAAAGAGGTAGACTTGATCGTTTCAGAGAGAGGGAAAGAGAGAGAATCTTTCTTGGATGAAATTAGCTACACTTGAATTTTCACGCAGGGAGCTAAAAAAAATGGTTGTTAAAAAATTTTCTTCTTTGGTAATATACTTTTTTTTGTGTTAATAAAAGAATCGTACTTCTTCTTAAGGTTGACACACGTGTTCTATACAGTGAAGTATAAATTTGATTAAAGGGAAAATTGACAATTGGTTGACAATCAGTGAGTCAAAAAACCTCACTGCAAAAATAGGTGTCTTTTTTGATATCTTAAAATAAGATGTAAGATGGAAAAATGATATCTTATATCTTAAAATAAGATGTTTTCTAAAGCATTTTACTGATATTTAAGATGCTTTATACGTTTTAGCAGTGATGAAGATATTTCTTCCATCTTAGAAAAGTAAGATACTTTTGTAAGTTCTTTAAAGTATCTTAAATTAAGATGTTTCTGTTGCAATAAGATGTTTATGCGATAAGTTACATAAGAATCGTAAGATGCGCCATAAGTGTAAGTTACTAAAAACTAAGATACATAAAGTGTTTTCCATAATAGCCCATAGTTAACCTCAAAACTTTTTGCCCCAAAAATACCACAGAAAATATGTACGAAGATACTTTTAACATCTTAAATTAAGATGTTTCAAGTAACTAAAAAGTGTCTACCAAAACATCTTAGAAATGACTACCAAAACATCTTAAATTAAGATACTTCTTTTTGCAGTGCTCCTAGTGAGAAGAAGCAGCAAAGCATGTTTTTAGTGACTTTCGTGAATATATGATTTTGCCTACGATTAATTGTCAGTGTACGTCACATGGTCAACGACTTCGAACCTGTTTCTAACAGAAATCCCTTTGCCGGCCTCTCAACCCCCTTTATAGGGGAGTTGAAGCCCACGTACTGCACAGAGACTCAAGATGATTACAACCACTTGTAAATATACCATTAGCTTGATCGTCGGGGAAATTTGACAAATTTTGAAGGTTTCGCAGATATAAATGTCACAAACGATATTGAGATAAAGGTTCAGCATATTCATTCGGAGAGTTGTGAGCTTCCATGGTAGCATAATTTGGCGTAGGTAACACATAACTCGTAGAACAGTATCAGTCTGTCAGATAAGGTGTGGCATATTCAGAATGGTGTTGCCGCTTTCACAAAACGAGGGACGAAGAGAGAGAGAGAGGGGAAGAGATTTTCCGGTTTGTGCATGCCGCAGGCGTACCAAGCATACGCCATAAAATCATACGGACACGTCCGAATGAGTTTGATTAATTTGAGTGGAGTTAACTCCACCGAGGATTGGATAAGGAATGGTGGCGATAAATTTACCGCGATCGCTCTCTCAGTGAGCTGGGGGTTTTCATGCTTTTGCAATGAGTACCTCGAGATGGGAATCTACTACTACACCAAGCAAGAAGACGAAAAAAAAAGAAAATGAGGAACAAGTCATTTAGTCCAAAACTAATGTTCCTCCTTTTCTCTTTCTTCTTTGCACTTTTCACTTCTGTTCTCCATTTTAGTCATTCCAAAAACTTCTCCCATTAAGCATTATACTTTGTCGCACAATCAAAGAATTTACTCAATGATTATTCTATTCTATCAAATTGAGATATGTTCTTGATATAGAATTGTATCCTCACAGTAAATCTTGAGGTATTAAAAAGTGTTGCAGATTAAATTAACACCAAAAAAGATTAAAATAATCAATTTGGGTGTTAAATTTTTTACAATGAATGAAATTTTAGTTTCCAATTTCTTCATATTTTATATTAGTTAAAGATGATCTGTTATTTTTCATAATAATTAATTAATCAATTTCATGAAATTTTAATTATTCCTAAATTCTTTAATTACATGCATATTAGAAAATACAAACTTCATGCAAAATTCAATTATTTCCAAAAAGTTCACTCTATATTTCTTTTAATATTCAATTATAATCTAAAATTTTAACTGAAATTCATTTTTATGAAATGAAAATCAATTTTTATTAAAAAATTCTACAAGCATTTAATTATTTAAATGCAAAAATAAATAATTTATTGAATAACTGAATGTTACACAAAATTCAATTCTCATAAAGAATTTTAGTAACAAATATTTTAATAATTCAATTCTTTTGTCGAATTTTATTGAAACTTGCATAAATATAATTACTTTTTTCAAGGAATTTAATTATAATTCATTTTTAAAACCACTTTTATTAGTAAATTCTACAAGAATTCAATTATTTAAATACAAAAATAAATAATTCACTAATTTCATGTTTCTTGAAATTAAATTCACATAAAAAATGTTATCAACAAATTTTTTAAATCATTAAATTCTTTGGACGAATTTAATTAAGATTTTTGAGAATAATTACATTTTTGGAGAAATTTAATTAAAATTACATTAAAAATAATAGAAATTCTGCAATAAGTTTTATTATTTATGAAAATAATTAAATTCCTAGAAGAATTTTATTATTTATAAAAATAATTGAATCCTTGTAAAAATGTTAATATTTATGAAAATAATTGAATTATAACGAAGAAATTTATAAAAAATTTGTAAATAATTGAATTCCTGTAAAAATGTTTATTATTTATGCAAAATAATTGAATGTTTGCGTAGAATTGTAGTCAAACTTTTTTTAATTTTGTAATTCTTTCGGAAAATTTTATTGAAATAGTAGATATTGAAAATTATAAAAATTTTAGAAAAGTTTTGAGAATAATTGAAATTCTGACAAGAATTTGATTAAAATTTCGTAAAATAATTAAATTTCAGAGAAGAATTTTATTATTTATTATTTTTACAAAAGTTCTGGAAAAAATTGAATTTTTAAAATTCATGAAAAGACTGAATTCACAGTTAATTTGGGGGTATCAAAAAGCGTTGCAGATCAAATTGATACGAAAAAGCGATCAAAATGATAAAAAAATCGGATCATTTTATTGTGAAGTAAAATGTCAATTGTTTGTTTTGACCTGTCAGTTAAACATATGTCAATAGTTTTATGAACAAATTTGTAGGTTCTCCTTCTTTTTTGTTTATTTTATTTAAATAAAGTTAAAATTGATATTGCTCTAATCCTAGCATCTACAAGAATAATGTTATTTTAAGAGTGACTTTTGGTTTATAATTAAGCAATTCTTTGTACCTCCTGAACTTTTATCAAATAAAACAACTGTATAATCATTGGGAGGAAATAAAAAAATCAATGAAATTTGATTTCCCTTTGACTAATGAGTCCCCGATTAATATAACGTTTATGAATATTCAAAAATTAAAAAACATTCTGAATTTTAATATCTGCACAATTTTATGTACAAAAATGTCTGTGAATTTTTTTTTATTTTTTGGAGTAAATATTTGCAGTGAATATTACATTAGTTTGTTTAGAGGGATTGTGGTTATTATTACAAAATGTATCTTAAGTTGAGGTTAACAAAATACGCTATTATCAAAAATCAGGTTTTATTCAGTAATTTTATTTTTAATTGAAAACTACAACATTGATTAAGAAGTTTAATAATAAAGATAATGTTTTTTAAAAAGTTGAAACTATTATTTCTAAACTACACCGAAAAAAAAGTATTTTTAAATTTAGAGAATTCCTCTTCTTTTGCAGCATTTTTTCCTCTTATATACGGGCACTAAAGTTTTCTTTTCTAATTGAGAGGATTTTCCTTTATTATATTTGTTATTAAATGTCACTTTTTAGACAGGTTAAAGTTGCATTCAGAAAAACAAAAAGCAACTTAAGAATCTTCTTTTTAGTATAAATTTGTTTCATTTTTAGAGGAATAATTTCAATCAAAGAAGAAATATTAAAATTAATCTTTTAGTTAAAAAACTGTCAAATATAAACAAAAATTCCTCTTTTTTACAGATGAATATTCGTATATTGAAAATAAAATGTGAAAATAATTGTTAAGCGGAATTTTCTTCTCACTCTGAGATTTTATTTTTTTCGGTGTAAAATAGTTCAAGCACACAAGAAAATTACCATGCTTTGGAGCATCGATTTACGCTTTTTGAAATAAATTTAAACAAGTTGTTCATTTCATGACCATTTCGCTTCCTCAAAATATCATAAACCAATTGCTTAATTTAATTTTAATATGTTAAGGTAACCCGAGATGAAATTTTTAACTTACATTCACCCATAGAAACTTACTTTCAAACTGATTCAAACCTTTTGACGATTTTTTAACCTTATGACATTACTTTAACGTTTATTGATTCTTCGATTGTACATTTTCAACCCTAAAAGAAACCTTATGAACCTCAAAAGAACTTCTTAATTTTATGATTCTCAAACTGGCAACCTTACTAACCTTCCTTTAACCCTAACAAACATTACATTCTTCCTCACCAACTTCATTTGAACCTAAGACATTGGTTTTGAAATTCGACTTTCAATATAAATGTAGTTCGAAGGAATCTCCTTTGTTGACAAATTTTTTTTCGTTCCCGGGTACAAGTCATAAAAATGTAGGCATTTATAAAAATGGGACCAAAAATTGCTAGCAATCTTAAAGTAAGTTCTTACAGATGTTTAACTAATGGAATATGAAAAGATATATGAAAAAATATACACAAAATATAGTTTTGGGATTTCTAAATTTTCCACTCAAAAATTTGCTATAGTAAAAACATATCTAACACATAGCCTAAAACCCATATTGCAGTCAGTTTTTCGTCAACTACGACAAAGTTTGCACTCAATTTTTAAAAGTGTAAAATAAAATTTACATAAAAAAAATTATATATTAAAAATATATATAAAAAAACTATTTTGTGTTTATGTGGTGGTTAACAAGCAAGATAAAAACTATATGAAGGTGAAGGTGGACTTTAATAATTATAAATTAAAAGGTTGACTTACAATGTTGTAACGTTTCGAGGTTAGTGACATTTATTTAGAATATTGCCTCTATATTTCCAATCATCGATGCCACAATATTGATATGCTTTATTGCTTTAAGTCGAAAAGAGCATTTGCAAAAATATTGTCAATATTACTATGCAATGTTAATCTATGTTATTTATTGTTTAGAGTTGGATTTATAAAATTTTAACTAATAATGTTTTTTGTAATATTAAAAATGAATAATAAATTATTATTATTAATTTTTAAAAATAAGTATTTATCTATTTAAAGTGTAAAAACCATAATTGTGAAAATAAAAAATTCGAAAACCTAAAAATGTCATTTTTATTATTTAATCCTGCTGGCAATAAAAGAGGTCATAAATATTAAAACACTCCAGGCGCTACCTTAAGGAATCTAACCCTACGTGTACGTGCTTCATTAACAGGTATAAATCGCACTGTCCAACCTTCTATCAAACTTTTGAGGCTGCGAAATAAACCCTACAACACTATAATCAACCAGAAAATAGGAAAAACTAGACGAAAGTGACAAAATTTAGTCTCATACTAGCCTCGTTAGAATCAAATATCTATTTTAAAGTCGGTTTCAGATGAATATTACAAGCTTTTTAAGGGATAAGAAATTGTAGATTCAAATCATGTTGAAAGTAGGCTGAAAATTTTGTCTCGGGAATATTTCAAAAAACGCAAAATTTGAATTTTTTGTAAAAAAGAAAAATATTGATTAATTTTATAAATTTTGATGAAATGTGCACATTGTATACATCAATCGATTCTTTTTCTTGTAAGGAATGTAATTTTGAGAATAATTTATGAAAATATTAAGAAATAAAAAAGTTTTTTAAAAAAATTCAAAAAATCTTTTTTTTAATTTTGAATAAATTGTATAAAAAAAATTTTTTTGGATAAATTTGAAAATCCTTGTGTCAAATTTTAAGTATTAATGACTGCAATAAACCTGCAAAATTTCAGGTCAATCCATTAAAATTTGTTAGAGATAATTTGTACACAATTTTTTGTGACATAGAGTAGAACGGGGCGAGGCAGCCAAGACGACACATTTTGGTTTGCGAGGCAGTTATTTGAAAAGGTTTTTTCAATTTCAATGTCGTGTTAAAAACCTTGTCTTTTGGGCTAAAAAATCGTCATAGGATATTCTGACGTAGGTTGCTCTTAAAAATTTCTACAACCGTTTTTCCAAAGGACCACGTTTTTGACATAGTTGCAAAAACGTGGGGTGAGACAGCCAACTGTTTTATTAGTGAATTAACATAACTTAAAATAAAAATCAGTGAAACATAACAAGATAGTTGTCCTTAATTTACTTTTTTTTGTTAAAAAAATTTACATTTGAATAATATTATAATAATAACATTAGGGTAAAAGTCCCAATTATGGGACACTGTTTTAGCTAAACTAAATTTCTACGATAAATTTCTTGGAATCAAGAGTGTTAATATGATCAAATAAGGGTATAGATTGAAAGATTTGTATGTTAGGAATAATATTTAGGCCCTAAAATTGTTATATTTTATAAAATAAAAATAATGTTAATTAAATTCTGAAACTCTGCACTGCACTAATTATGAGACAATGATTTCCTGATGTACGGGTGTTCCATAATAAATGCCCCTATTATGACACTTATTTAATTCAATAAGTTATTAAAATTCTATTAACTTATCTCAATAATTTGATTATTAATTATAAAGAATAATGTACAATAAACATATTGTGGTTTTTTAAATAATTGTAAAACTATTTTTTTGTAGAAAATTAATGCGAGAATACTGAAAATATTTGAGGTTATGTTTGCTGCATATTTTCTGTGTGTCTCATAATAGGTCATGCAAATAATAAATGCACCTAACGTGGGACGGTAGTCTGACGAAAAACCTGGCTTACCTTAATTAAAAAGCTAAAATGCAATTAAACATTTCTTATTAAATTAAATGCTATACAGAAATAATTATTCTTATAACGTGTAAAATTTATTGAAATAAGTATAAATTTCTAATCATCATTTTTAATTGCATTTATTTTATTTTTTGTAATACTGTCTCATAATAGGGACGAAATTGCAAAATGTCCCATAATTGGGACTTTTACCTTAATGAAATCTAATTCTACATTTTAAGGAAATATAAATTTTTTTTTCTTAAAAAGAAAATGGTTCATAAAATTCAATGTTTTTAAATTTTATATTGATTGGAGTAGGAAAAAAAGAAAAAAACATTTAGAAGAACCAATAGAATCAACACAAAAAGACAAAAAATTTAGCGTTGGCTGCCTAACCCCACCAACCCATTTTTTATGAAAACTTTCACAAAAACCGTAATATTAAGAATATCGCAATTTTATTTACACAATCGTCTTCAGCACTAAATTCTGCATTAAAAAACACTTAAATGAATTTTATTCGTGTAACTTAAATCAACTAAAATGACAAAAATTACTCTTAAAAAAGTTACATCCAAAAGTCTGTTTTCATAAATTACACTGTCACTGCTAAACTCCTGCAGCAATTACGCTCATCTTTTAACATCTAAAGTAAAAGACCATAAGCACTCTAAATTATCAATGGCTTACTATTTGAAAAATTTATGCAGAAATAAGAAGCAATTGGCTGCCTCACCCCGTTCTACTCTACACACACACATACACACATACATCTGGACATTTGCTCAGAATTTAATATACATATATCCTAGATGAAAATGAGTCCATATAACCATGTTTTGAAACATTGAAAATCGTCACGAATGCAAAGCTTCCTTATGAGAAAGCAAAATTAAGTAAACTTGTCTGTCTTAATCGGTTTAAGAGATACACACATTTAAAATATTTTGTATTTAACAAAATTACAATTGTATTTACTTAAAAAAGTCTAGTTTCTGAAACTAGTGGAAAGTGGAGAAAAACTGGATACCAACAAATTAATTACTGTTTACAAAGAATCAAACAAACAAATAAATTTAATTGACTATGACAATTCTTCCTTGAAAATTTATGTTTGAGAAAATGCGGAGATACTTACAAGTACAAAAAACCAGGTTAAATAAAAAAATTCAGATTTCTATTCACGAACATTTTGATAATGAATGTTATAGATTTTTAATTTGGTTGAGAAGGCACTGTTGGTGTTACAAGAAGTATCCTGTGAGTTTTGTGGATATTCTTGAATTAATTTCTTCTTTAGCAAGACGGTTTTGCAGAGTAATCTCTAGGATATATGTATATTAAATTCTGAGCAAATGTCCAGATGTATGTGTGTATGTGTGTGTGTGTATGTCTCAAAAAATTGTGTACAAATTATCTCTAACAAATTTTAATGGATTGACCTGAAATTTTGCAGGTTTATTGCAGTCATTAATACCTAAAATCTGACACAAGGATTTTCAAATTTATCTAAAAAAATTTTTTTATACAATTTATTTAAAATTTAAAAAAAAATTTGTATTTTTTTAAATAACTTTTTTATTTCTTAATATTTTCATAAATTATTCTCAAAATTACATTCCTTACAAGAAAACGAATCGATTGATATATACTAAGTGCACATTTCATCAAAATTTATAAAATTAATCAATATTTTTCTTTTTTACAAAAAATTCAAATTTTGCGTTTTTTGAAATATTACCTTAGCATATTAAAATTAAATTAAGCAATTCTGTGGAAGAAAGGCACAACAGCATAACTGCATTTGTCATGATTTTGAGATAAATTAATTTTAATGTTCTCTCACTTCTGTCAATTCAGAAAATCAACAGATTTGTTCGGTCTTTTGCATTTAGTATAATTATTTAATATATTTTCAAAATTCGTTTATAACATTTAATAAAACACACGATATAGTATAAATTTTGATAATTTTTCATCGGAATCATGAGTTTTATTGCACTTATGCGGTTATGCAAGTTCAGTTTGTATATGAGTCCAACTTCAGACACTTTTAATGTCACAATTTATTTTGGTTTGATTTGTCATAATAATAAGATTTGTTCACACAAACACAAATTAAACTATTAATTCGTTAGAAAAAATTATAAGAGTTTATTTTTTTATAAAATGTTTTTAATTTATTAAAACGAGAAAAGAAATGTACTTTACTGAATTTGTCAATTTATTTTTGAAAAACTTTCCAAAATTTTTAGAATAGAAATAGCCTTAAAAATAAATACATAATTAAATGCACAATTATCTTATAAAAAATTTGTTCCAGTTTTATTAAAATAAATATATTTAATTTAAAGTACAAAAAATGTATTTTATTAAAAATATTTCATTACAAAATTCTTATTGTTTATATTCTTAAAGGATATTTTTATTTTTAATTATGTCAATTGTTTTTTTAACTGAATGCAGTTATGTTATTATGCTGGTCTCCTTTTGTCAAAAACGCAATTATGCGATTATGTTTTCTATTATTTTCTACATTAATAACCATTTTAATGATTTTTCAGCTTAACAATTATTTTCACATTTTATTTTCAATATACGAATATTCATCTGTAAAAAAGAGGAATTTTTGTTTATATTTGACAGTTTTTTAACTAAAAGATTAATTTTAATATTTCTTCTTTGATTGAAATTATTCCTCTAAAAATGAAACAAATTTATACTAAAAAGAAGATTCTTAAGTTGCTTTTTGTTTTTCTGAATGCAACTTTAACCTGTCTAAAAAGTGACATTTAATAACAAATATAATAAAGGAAAATCCTCTCAATTAGAAAAGAAAACTTTAGTGCCCGTATATAAGAGGAAAAAATGCTGCAAAAGAAGAGGAATTCTCTAAATTTAAAAATACTTTTTTTTCGGTGTAGTTTAGAAATAATAGTTTCAACTTTTTAAAAAACATTATCTTTATTATTAAACTTCTTAATCAATGTTGTAGTTTTCAATTAAAAATAAAATTACTGAATAAAACCTGATTTTTGATAATAGCGTATTTTGTTAACCTCAACTTAAGATACATTTTGTAATAATAACCACAATCCCTCTAAACAAACTAATGTAATATTCACTGCAAATATTTACTCCAAAAAATAAAAAAAAATTCACAGACATTTTTGTACATAAAATTGTGCAGATATTAAAATTCAGAATGTTTTTTAATTTTTGAATATTCATAAACGTTATATTAATCGGGGACTCATTAGTCAAAGGGAAATCAAATTTCATTGATTTTTTTATTTCCTCCCAATGATTATACAGTTGTTTTATTTGATAAAAGTTCAGGAGGTACAAAGAATTGCTTAATTATAAACCAAAAGTCACTCTTAAAATAACATTATTCTTGTAGATGCTAGGATTAGAGCAATATACTATTGACATATGTTTAACTGACAGGTCAAAACAAACAATTGACATTTTACTTCACAATAAAATGATCCGATTTTTTTATCATTTTGATCGCTTTTTCGTATCAATTTGATCTGCAACGCTTTTTGATACCCCCAAATTAACTGTGTTTTGTTTTCTTTTTGCCTCGCGAACTATGAAATTTTAATACAAAACCTTCAATTTTTTCTATTTCTGACATTAATTTCTTTTTAAATAACTTAAATTTTCAAAAACTACACTGAAAGAAACTGTATATTAACTTTTGTAAAAGTATTTTACAATTTGGGGAAAAAGTGCAACAAACCGAAATTTTGTTATAAAAATATTAAACTTTAAAAAAAATTATGTAGAATTTAGTAAAGTTATATTAAAATATTAAAAATTGAATTTAAATTCTTGATATTTGATATAATTATAACTAAATTCGACATAATTTTTTTCAAAGTTTAATATTTTTATATCAAAATTTCGGTTTGTTGCACTTTTTCCCAAAGTTATAAAATACTTTTACAAAATTTAATACACATTTTCTTTCAGTGTATCATAAAATTAATAATTAATAATAAATAATAAATAAATAATAATTAAATAAAATTAATAATAACTATCATAAATTATGATTTATAAATTATTGTATGAATAATTTTTACAATTTTCATAAATACTTGATTGATAAAAGAATTTTAGTTAAAAATACTAAAAAAAAATAGATTTTGGAAAAGTTACAATTACAGAAATTCAATTATTTTCAAAAGTTACAAAAATTCTTCGCGGAATTTCAATTATGTTCAATAATTTAAAAACAATTCTGGTCAAAATTACAATTATTTTTATAAATAATAAAATACTTCATTAAAATTCAATTATTTTTAAAAGTTTTAATAAAATTCTTGACAAAATTCCACAACAAATTCAATTATTCAATTTTTAAAAAAATTTCTTCAAAATGATTCAATTATTTTTATAAGTAGTAATAAAATTTTTTAACAGGAATTCAATTATTTAAAATACAAAATTTTAAGAAAATTTTTCGAAAAATATCAATTACATAAAAATATTTTTATAAATAATCAAATTCTTCACCGACATTCAATTACTTTTATAAACTTGATTAAAATTTGTTGTATGAATTCAATTATTTATATAAACTTGAGAAAAATTCATTGGAAGAATTAAATTATTTTCAAAATTAATAAAATTCTTCGCCAAAATTCAATTATTTTCAAAAATTAGAAAAAAAAATATTTTCAAAATTTGAATTATATTTATAAATAAAAAAAAAATCTTCATCTAAATTCAATTACTTATATTTAAAAATTTTAATAAAATTCTTGGCAAAATTTTGTAGGAATTTAATTTTAATGAATTAATTCAAAATAATTCCATTATTTTTTTTACAAGTAATTGAATTATTGACACGAATTTTATTACATTTTTTAAAAATAATTTAATTTTTTTGTGAAATTTTACTGCTTGTAAAAACAATTGAATTCTTGCGAAGGATTTTTCTAGGATTTTTGTAAATAATTAACCTAATTAATTAATTAACTTCTTCATGTTTTGTAATAATATTCTCATAAGTTGTTCAATTTAAAAATGTTTGAATTTGAATGTTCTGAAGAATTTTAATTCCCGTGGAAAAGTAATAATTAAATATTTATTTAAAAATTTAGTTATTGATGTTTTTGAATAATTTTACAATTAATGAAATTTGTAAATAAATGTAATAGAACATTTTTTCTTGATTATCTAATAATTTTTAGAGTGAATCAGAATATTCTTTAGGGTCTCAGGGAAAAATTGAAAATTTTGTCTGGAAATCAGGGAAAAATAAAATAAAATATTTCTGGCAACCCTTGAATACTTTTTGCAATTAGTTCCTTGATATAATTTAGGATTATTTGATGATTTTTACAGTTCGAAATCAGTCTGGGAAAATAGTTTCTAATTACTCCCGGACACAGAGTACTTCATGGTGTGCTTTTGGTCATCTGGAAAATGGTCCAATTTGCTTGGAAATTAATCTGATTTGTGTAACTAATGAATGTGAAATTAATTCGAAACAGTACGGTCTGAAAATGGTTGGGCACTATAGGCTGTGGATCACTGAAAGATAAATCTGAAATAAATTCGAAAAAGTTTGAAAGCCCTGGATCATTATTTTGAGAAGCAATTTGCAATTCCTCGAATTTATTAGTCGTACAAATCAAATTTGGTTTGAAAATAAATAATTTAAAAGAAAAATTGAGTACCAAAAAAAAATCAAAATTATTGAAACGAAATTTTCAACTCTTTAGCGTAATCCAGACGTTTTTCGGGATCGTTGATTAGGAATCTAATGTCGGATTTACAAAATTCAAAATGGTGGGTCCAATATGGCGGACTATACTTTTCAAACTTGATTTATTTTTATAAAATTTGGAATCTAGGGGTTTTCGAGGTTGCTGCTTACGAATATAATGCCCGATTTTTAAAATACAAAATGGTGGATCTAATATGTCGGACTGAAATTTGTTACATGTTAGATTTTCCTGATGAAAAATTAAAAATGATGAATTTACTGTGGTGGACCGAAAATATAAAAAATTTGTTGATGAAAGCGAATTTAGTGTGAAGGGAATTAACATAATTCTATATAAGTTGTAATTATATATATGAAAAAATTACATAATACAATTAGTTGAAAAAATATTTAAAAGTTTAAAAAAAATGACTTGAAAATACTAAAGAATAACGAAAGTCGAAATATGAAAAATTACGAACAATTTATTAGCAAAACTTTTCTGCATTAGTGTCTTAAAATAATTTCAAGAATGAGATCATCAGTTGACTATTTTTGATAACAAATTGTTTGTCTCGTGTCTTGTTGCTCTCAAATACTTTGTGAAATTTAGACTATAGTCTAAATACTTGACATACATAAATGAGACATTCTTTAGTAGAATTTAAAATTAAATTCTAATTTCATTGAAAATAATTTCTCATCTCCAAATTACGTAGACTAATTGCAATAATTTAATCAAATTTATTTTTTAAATTTCTTCAATTAAAAAAACTTTTTCAAATTTATGCTGCGACATAAATAGAAAAAAAAATTTTCCTTCTTCTTCCCCTTGGAAAAATGTTCCAAGACCAAAATTAGGCATTGGAACTTGTCCAATCTTCTCGATTTTATGTAAAAAAAAAGTTAGAAATGCCTTGAAAAACTTTGCAATTTGATTCAATGACAATGATAAGCACAAGTATGAACTTTTTGGCAATTCTAGAATATTGAACTATTAAATTTGAGTGCCAAGAATTTCTATCGAGTTTATTCGAGATTTACTCAATCTTTGAGCTTCTTACACGATCCAAATGATAAAGAGTAAATTTTTATTTAAATTGTATTTTCAATTTAATTTGTATTAAACAAAAATTTCTTCCCCAAGGGGAGATAATTGCTCCCTAATTTTAATAGTTAGAGAAAAATTTTGAATTCATTTCGAGGAATTTGTCAAGAAAGGCAAAATATAAAAATTACCTGAAGGGAAAGTCGATAGAGATAATCTGTTGGATGTACACCGTAATGTTGAACTTTCTGCAATTGATGATATTGATGCTGATGATAAATTTGCTGTTTACCATTATGATACTGATGATTAATTTGTTGTTGACCATTCTCATAATTCGTCTTCTGAACAAGATGAATTCGACTCTCCTGATTTACCTTCGAATGACACTGTTGATTTTCAAAATTAATTTTCTGCTGTTGATTCTCAATATTCACTTTCAAATGCTGCTCGTAATAAGATTTTTGCGAATTATTATCGAAACCATTCTTTTGAATATTTTCATAGTTAACAGATTCCTGTTGAACTTGGTCACTTCTCTTCTTCAAATGATAAACATTCTTTGAATTTTCCATAAATTTTCCTTCATTCTCATAATTTGGATTTGTGAAATTCTTCTCTGAATTGACAACGCTAAATGTATTGTCAGCTAAATAATTATGTTTATGATGATTATTAAGATCGTGAAAATTCTTCGTTTGATTGTCAACGAAATTCTTTTGTTGATAATTATCATAATTCTTGACAAGATGAGAAGGAAGATGATTATGATGATGATGATTGGTGGTAAAATTTCTAGCCTGATTTTCATAAATTCTTGGTTGATTTTCAAATGTACGGGTTTGATCGAAATTTTTGTCAAAATTAGTTTCCTGTATTTGATGATATTGTTGATTGGTGTCGTAATGATTTTTCTGATGATAGTGCTGCTGCTCCTGATGATAGTTGTACCAATCTTGATATTCATCCATGTCACATACGGAAATTGTTTTTTTTTATTAAAGAAATCGCGAACATATCAATCACCTGACAATTGGACGCGCCAAAAACGCGGCGTCAGTGAACATTTTCCGTATTGATGAGTGCACAAAATCGCGAGAGAGAAAAAATGAAATAATTTTTTAATCTTTCAATCATTTTCACACGAATTCGCTACATATGGAGATTCGAAGGGAAAAAAAGGAAAAATTTTAAACACTATTTTTTGGATACACTTTGAGTAGAAGCTACTATTTTTCCTCTTCTTCTGTTTTAAGAGAATAGTGACTGAAGGTAAAGATTTTGAAAAAAGGAACTAATTTTTTCTTTATCGTGTATTGCACAAGGTGAAGTGTGTTCGGTGACTGAAATTTGGTTTTAAAAATTTTCAGAAGATTTCGTATAGTCGCCTATTTTCCCCTCTCCTCAAATTGAAGGGATGCTTAAAAATTTCTCGAAAACCGGTCAGTCACTTGTATTCTCCTTCTCTCTTTTTTTCCTTTTTATCTTGTCCTAACACAATTCCTGGGGGGTCGCGGGAAAGGTTTCCTTCGTGAATTCAACCCCACTTGTTTCTCAAAGCGGAAGGGTTACAATCTCGCGAAGCAAATGGACCCCAGCAAACATCCCTTTTATTTCCACCTTGGCGCCAAAAAATTTCTAGTATTTCATTCTAACCAAAACGAGAACTTCCGGACGATGGTCATTCATATATATATATATATATATACTCGGCCAAGTTATTTTAAATACCCCAAAAATAATCGATCTTCGCTTTTTTTTACAGAGAGTGAAAGATATGTTGTAACAAAAGAAAAGAGATAAAGAAAAAGAAGAAGTTAAAAGAAAACTTGTTTGGAGATTAACTGAAGATTTTTTTTTCCTTCACGAAATAACGCTTCCTTGTTGATAAATTTTTGAATCTGTTTCCTGAGAATTTATTAGGTCTATCGCTGCTTTTTTTAAAAGATTTTCATCGAATTTATTTTTAACTTATGTTTTTAATTTGCAACGATGATTATGAAATCAATGTGTTTTTGAAGATGCAAAAACGCCTATGTTTAATATGGAGGATTAAAAAATATTAAATGAACAATGTTGAAAAGTTTGAAAATTATTCACTCAAAAAAGTTGAATTGCACTTAAAAACATTTTACATTCACTAAAAATTAATTCTTACTTTTACCTTCACTCAGAAAATATTCACATTTACTCACAAAAATTCTCACTTTCACTCAAAAGAATTTTGACTTTCACTTTAAAAATTTCAACTTTCATAACGATTAATAATTAATAATTAATAATTAATAATTAATAATTAATAATTAATAATTAATAATTAATAATTAATAATTAATAATTAATAATTAATAATTAATAATTAATAATTAATAATTAATAATTAATAATTAATAATCAATAATTATTTATTATTAATTAATAATCAATAATTATTAATTATTAATGATTAATAATTAAAAATTAATGATAAGTACACTGAAAAAAAATTTATTTGATTTAAATAACCGATTATTTGACTATTATCAAATAAATATTTACTCCAATCAAATAATTTTTATTTCAATCAATTAAATAATATTTGCTTCAAATACTGAAATATTTGAATCAAATACAGTTTATTTGATTCAAATAAAAATTATTTGATTTAAGTAAATATTTATTTGATAATAGTCAAACAATCGGTTATTTGAATTAAATAAATTTTTTTTTTCAGTGTAATTATTCATTAATTATTAATAATCAATAATTATTAATTTATGATTAAAAATTATAAATTAATGATTAGTAATCATTTATTAATAATTGATAATTAATAATTATTAATTTATGATTAATAATTATAAACTAATGGTTAATAGTCATTATTTAATTATGTTAATAATTAAAAATTGAAAAATAATATTCTAAATGGAAATTAATTTTAATAATAATACATGAAATGTTTTTTTTTTTTGATGTTTTAACTCACGTTGAAACCTTATGGCAATAAATATCTGAATTCACAGAGAGAGCTCATACCTGTAACAGAAAAAGAAAACAATATTTTATTTAATGTATAAAGTTTCTATTTGCATTTTTTTCTCTTCCTCTTTTTTTATCATTCTTTTTCTTGCTAGCTTTTGTAATCAAATATATTTGCGCTTTTTACGTAATATTTTTGTTTTTAATTTTCTCAAAAAAAAGCTTTTATATATATATATATATAAGTAATAAATAATCGAGAAATAAAATACTGTTGTTTTAAAAACATATTTTTTCTAAAGTTTTTATATATTTGAAAATATTAGTAAATTCGCATATATATATATATATATATATATATTTGTTACGAATGAAGTATTATTTCCTTTTTTTTTGTCGCAGTGCGCTTTCAACTGGATGAAGTTTTTCGATAAAGAAAGGAATGGGCGGGGGTGGGATCCATTTCTGATCGGCAAAACGGTTAATTTAATGGATTTTCAGCTCGAATTCTCTCTCGAGAATATATATATATATATATATATATATATATATATATATATATACATTTTCACGAATGAAAATCGAATGCACCCGCGAATCGTACGCAGTTATCATTCCATAGAGAAATCCGATAGAATTGCAAAAATATTAAAGCGCCATCGAATTTTCAGACTTGAAGATAAAAGTGGTTTTCATTTTCTCCACTTTGAATTTTAATAAGTCCAGAGGTTTCAAATCAATTTTTTTTTGTTCCACAAAATATTCAAATATTCAACATTTTATTCACACATATATATGTATGTGTGCACATAAGAGATTTGAAAATAAAATAGAAAAATATTTTTTAAAATAGAAAAAAAATATAGAATTTTAAATTTTAGTTAAAAATCCAATGTCTTTATAATTTTAATTTTAAGATTTAATCGATATTTATATTTATATATATTATTTATATATGATAGTGAAATATATGCAATTGAGAAAAATTGTTTTTTTTCGCCATTGTTTACTAATTTGTTTACAAATTATTTTTAATATTTAAAATGTTTATAAAAGAGTAATAATGAAATGTAAAAATTAATTTATTTCTTAAATTTATAATTTTATTATACCTAATTAATCAGATCCATAATCAGTGGCTGAAAAAAATCTTTAAATACAAAATTTTAAACGAATTGCTTTAGATTTTCAAAAATGTCGTCCGCCATATTGAATCCCAAATTTTGAATTTTGTAAAAGTAACATCAAATTAGTAATTATTGGCTTCAAAAACCCTTAAATATCCAGTTCCACGCTAATTTTGACTAATTTAAAATAATTTTCCCGCCATATTGGATCCGCCATTTTTTAATTTTGTAAAAGTAACCTTGAATTCATAACCACCGTTTCCTAAAAAACCTCTAAAATCACGTTTTGTTTTAAAAATTTCCTCTTCTCCCTTCAAGGGACGCACACAAAAAACCCAGTCTCATTTTTGTTGCATCTCAAAATGAGACTATGTTAAACGCCATAGAACGTGGCGCCACCTAAGAGTCTCATTTTTGTTGCAACTCAAAATGAGTAGCGTATGATACTCATTTTGAGACTAGGTTTTTTCAGTGCGTTAAAACAAACGAATTTTAGGTTATTTTTGTGTTAGATTCATAAATATTATTATTATTTTTGGGATCCTTATTTTTTATTATTATTATTATTATTTCTCTTTTTATTATCAAATATATTTTAACTTAAAAATTATTTATATATCGATCGGTTAAAAAATGAGTATTGGTGACACACGACCTAAATTTTTATTCTCAATTACAAATGTTGCCGATTGAATGAGTAAGTTGAAAAACTAAATGGGAATAATTATAGTAGTGGAAAAGGTCTTTTTTTCAAAAGGACCAAAAGCCTGGAAAAAGTCTGTATTGGAAAAAAACAGAAGAAATACATTGACATACTTCGACCTTTCAATTACATTTTTCGAACTGGTGATAGGAAAGAGTGAGAGAGAGAGAGAGAGAGAGAGAAATGTTCAAAGCTTCGCTTTGCTTGTTTAAAAAAAAAGAAGCAAGATACCTTTGAATTCATATAAACGTATTGCGAAGCATATTTCTCGTTATAAATAAAATAATATACTTAATTGATAGCAGACACGAGTAATGTTCACAATTTTTTTTTTTCATATTGCGAATAGTTTTAAAATGTTCTTAAAAAAAAGAAAGAAAAAAAAACCTCAAACGCACACTATAAAATAATTTCTTATTATTTTTATCAATAAACTTTAATTAATTATTGAGAAAAAAACATTTTCAATTTACTTTCTACATATTATATTGGAAAATTTAGGTCATGGAAGTAGGGCATGACGTAAATATTACCTGGAATTTAGTCAATTAAAGAACATAACCTGGAAAACAAGGGAAACCCCACGAAAAAAAGGCCATTGAGCAAACGAAACCTAATAATGGTCAATTTGCAAGAGTACTGTAAAAAAACAGCTCATTAGTGATTAGGCGAATGAAATCTTAAAGAAAGGTCAGTTTTCAGGAGAAAACTGCAAAATTGTTTAGTCAGCGAACATAACCTAAAAAATAGTTCATAATTGTCGAACATAACCTAAGAAACCTAAAAGGAAAAAAAATTAAAAGAAATCCAAAAAATTGTTTCTACGAGGCAGTTGTCAAATATAACCCATGAAAAATAGTTTTTTGGTTCTATCTTCTAGGGTAATGTGAAAAATAGTGAAAAATAGTTCGAAAGGCGAATATAACCTCAAAAAAAGCGTGAAAGTTAAAAAGTAGTTTTTTAAAATTAAGAAAAGGTCCAAAAATACTAAATCAAGGATCCAGTGTAATATGAGAAGCATGATCGAGAGAGAAATAAATATTTTTTAACTTTCACTTAAAAGTATAAACTTCTGGAAATTTATAATTCCGCGATTGAATTTCGTTTTTTTTTTAAGTATAAAATATATAGTCCAATTTGAATGGTGAATAATCTCTTTTATTCGCACGTAATTTTATTTTACACGCCTTCTCTACTTTTCTGATTCGTTTGATTGCGGTCTCCTTTTTTTCACAATGCCAAACTTAATTGAAGTTAATCGAAGCTTCGTGATATCGATTTGACTCGAAACTTTTTGCCCAAAAGAAAAAAAATGAAAATGTAACGCCGCGATTCTATTTTCAATTTAATGTGGAATTTTTCTCATTTCTAAAAAATAAAAAAAAATCCGCTGTGATTCTTTCCTATATATACATTTAAAAAAGTATAATAAAAAAATTTACATATATTAAACATTTTTTTATGCTCTAAATTTTTAAAACTTAATAATAGTTTGAATTTTTAAGAAACGAATATATAGGTAAAGTTTCTATCTTGATTTATGAAATTTTTTTTTTCGAAAGTAAAAAGAAGAAGGGATTTTTTCTCTTTAAATAAAAGACGGATTTAGAAGAGAAGGAGGAGGGGGAGAGAAACCTTTTGAGGATTTTCTATAGGAAGGAAGAAAGATAAAAAGTATAGACTTTCCTTGGGGGACGAATTTCAATTCCACCCCACGGGAATAAACAGGTTAGTGTACCGCGCGGGTCGATGTGGAAGTTTTGTTGAGGGATACGATCATTCAGTCAACCCGTTCAACAAGTACGAAAGGATAAATCTAATAATGCTCGAACCCCTCCTCCCCCCAATTTAAAAAAAAAACGCCACTCAAACTGACTGTACAATGTATCTCGTGACAAGTGTCCCGAATTTGTCCTGAATGTCGAAAAAATGTTTAACTTTCCAAAAAACAATAAGAAAATCAAATTTCGAATTTAACTTTCCGATGGTTTTGTTGTTTTTACAATTTTCAATTTGAGATTTTTACAATCTCAAAAGATGTCCTTTTCTAGATTTCTTTCAATTATTCGCCATATTGAATCCGACATTTTTTATTTTGTACACTGCACCACAGTATTCTTGAAATTATCAAATTGATACTAAAGTGAATCAAATTAATGCCGAAAGTCTGGATGGATTTTTTTGTTTGATAATTAGAGCTATTAGAAAACTTCGGAATGCATTAATTTACTTTTTTTTTATTAAGAAACGAGACAAATAAGTTTGAAAGTTATTGTAAAAATACCTTTACTGCCAGGTGCGAGCGATATCTCGATTTTTTTCAGAAAAAGAGGTGTGAACGACGCGGTAAAACGTTTATTGAAAGGCGGGGGGGGGGGGGGATTTTTCACAACGTCGCTGTCTTGCAAAACTGATACTATTTTTAAAATTTTAATAATTTCTTGTTGATGAAAAATTTAAATAAATTAAAATTTTTATTTTATTTTTATTTAAATAAAAATTATAATTTTTTTCAGTAATAAATTAAGATTCAAGTAACATAACCTAAAATTTGCCAAATGTTTCTTATTAAAAGAAAACTGTAATTTTTATTTAAATCCAAATTTCGATTGTTTTAAATGTTCGCCAAAATTAAATTCTCCCCCTTTCCTTTAAATCGAATTGAAAATTTCGTCTTTTTCTTTTAAATTCCAAAATTATGACATTGGAGTAACTTTTGTTTTTACTGTACATCAGATTTTTCTTCAATCTACGGTAAGTATCCAAGTTTATAAATAATAAGTTTTCAAGAGATGTAGAAATAATTAATGTTTTTTTTAGGTTAGAATTTCAAAATTATTTTTCGTTACTTTTTAATAAATATTGATTTTAATCACTGATTTTGAAATAAATGGTTCTTTATTCCATAATTTCTTTAAAAGATCTTTCTGTCATTGTGAAATCAACCTTTATGTTTACTTCTAAAGTCTGTGTTGTGTCATAGACTTTACTATTGTATATTTTGTTTTTTGAAATTGTATCACTCTCCTTTGTAATGATGAGTACATGTGTTATTTTATGTTATTTATCAATCGGAAAGTTTTTTGGATTTATTTAAATACTGTAGAATGAATGAATTCTCTCAATTGATCTTGTTTAAACGAGAATCCAGAAAATTCAAACCATTTTTAGACAGACCACGACATTGAGGTTATGTTGGCCTTAAAAACTATTTTCATTTTGAATTTTTAAAATTTCACGTACAAATTCGTATTATTGAAAAATGTTGTAAGTCTAATCCACACATAATGTTGCTCTTAAATTGTTAATTCGTATTTACACAACTTTTTTATAATTGATTATAATTTTTTCCGTAGTTCTGATGAGCTGTGTTCGCAGTGAAAATGCATTCGATGAGAAATAAAGAAATAATTGCTGGTATTTAACAACTTCTTTTAAATCTTTTGGACCCAAGGCCATAAACAATTTTATTTGACAAAAATTAAGGTCCTGAAAACATTCTAAGTTTTAAAAGTTTAATAAATGAAAGAAGGGATAAAGAAAGCGGACTAGAGATAGAATAGCGCTGTAAAAAGAAAGTGATTCGTGGGAAAATTTATTTTCTCCTTTGACGATCGTCGATTATGTATATATAGGTAACGACATTTAATATATATATCTTTTTATGCATGTAAAATAGAATTTGCTTGGCTAACTCGTTATTAAATACAATTTTCGCGAGGATGGAATTAATGTGTAACGGTGCTTGAAAGGAGAGTCGCACGTGGGAGGACACAAAGCGAGCGCCGAATACTCTTGAAAGTGAATACCGACATCCGATAGGAACTAACTCGCATCTCTCGTTGTTCAAAGTAGAAGGAACTAATTGGCAGCTCCTCTCAAGAACCTTTCTCAGCATTATGAAGGCTAGGGAGATTCGAGAAGAATAGAAGGACCCCTTTCTCAAATACACAACACACACACATACAATTTAGATATATTTCCCTATTAATTTACCTCAAATTTCGTCAAAAAAAAACAATTTCATTTGACTCTAATGACAATAAAATACTGATGATTAATTTTTTTTACTTCTTTGTCCAGATTTTGAGTATCCAGAATGATAATGACCTTGTGATGGCTGTAGTAGAAACTGATTACAACATAACAGAATTAGAGAAAAGAAGAAGAAGAAATAAGAAAAATGTACTTATATTCAGGGGAATGGAAATTGATGATTATGATAAACGTTACAAAAACTGAAGACAGAATAGTTGTTATTCAAAAAATATTCACATGGGTTAGTCAAGGAAACATGGAATTATAAATTCTCAAGTTTTAGCCTACAATATTACGTAGCGAATCTATCGGTGGA
Source organism: Leptopilina myrica (nomen nudum) (assembly GCA_032872475.1). Lineage (NCBI taxonomy): Eukaryota > Metazoa > Arthropoda > Insecta > Hymenoptera > Figitidae > Leptopilina > Leptopilina myrica (nomen nudum). The sequence continues at coordinate 9,938,911 of CM065462.1, read as the reverse complement.
TTAGAAAAAGAATTTAGGAATCACTTCGAAATCGATAAAGGAAACTATCAACTTATTACAGCTTTTAGTCATATCATAACAATTAAAAAATCGTCACTTAGGATACATAATTAAAATTTCGACATTAGATGAAAAAAATAGAATTTAGTAAGAAATTTACCAATTCCAAAACGAATAATTAATAGCCAAGCCACTTTTATCAAATCACGAATACATTTTACAAGCGAAAACTGAATACGTATTGATTGACAAGACAAAATTTAGAAAAATGTTCCACCATAGAAGACTATAAAGTTTGTAAGAGAAATTAACCGAAATTTTAAAGAAATCATTTAATGAGTAATCGCTGAGATAAAAAATTTTTTAAATACAAATAGTTTGCATATGTAAAAAAACCACTTTAGACCAAACGCCCCCAGGTGTAATAAGCTTCAGGCATTTCAAAATTAAATTTTAATTCATTTGTCAAACTATTGTTTACAGCAGGAAATAATTCATTTTCAAATTGGATTTCAAACTGACTGATTTTAACGACGCGTGTAATTTCGATATTCTAGGTATAACCGCATCAGCTTGTAAACTTTATTTAAAAATTACTATTTAGTGCAGGAAATAATTCATATTAACATTATCATTCACTATTTTAAGCATCCAAGAAATTACAATTCCGAGATTCGAACTGAAAGAGTGAAATTAGTGTTTCTTAAAATCACTAATTAGAAATCGAACTAATTAAATCATTCAAATTACAAACCCTTTCTAATATCTCGCGAATTTTCATTAAATTTAAAGGATTTAAATGATTCGTCAGATTTCCAACATTGAGTTCCAAATTATTATTTAGCGATGAAAATAATTAATACGGATTGTAATGAGAAGTTGCATTGACTACTTTTATACTATCAAGGGAATTGTGGATTTTAGAAGTTCATCCTCTAAACTATTAGTTAGCATATGTATATTATCATGTAGATATGAAATAAATTACCAGTTGGAAATTTTTGAATCTTTGTGCGAAATAAAAATGAGATTATAAATGTTGATTAATAAATGTATAACTTGGCTGAAATTTAGGAATTATTCGTGAATGTATTTCCAGTACGAATTGTCGAGAGAGTTTGGTGGATAGTAAAACGCGAGAGGACAAGCAAGTTTATACCGAAGGGATTATGCCTCTGGGATAGTGGATTCTTGCCATAGCTTTAGAGTATCGCAAACAAATATGAGCGAATTGGTTTTAGGTGGTCGCTCCATCCCCTTTTGAATCGTTTCCTAGTACCAAGCGCGCCAAGTATTTTCCAATTACGTCTTGTGTTAACAATCAACTCGTCCCCACAGTGTTCCTCTCTCTCTATATATAAACATATACGGAGAACCCTCCATTAAAAACAAAAACGAAAGGAAAAATAATCTAATACCATTTCTTGATCGTCATGAGAGTAAAAATTGATGTATTCTTTAATTTCTACCGAAACCCCAAATGGGGTATTTTCAGAAAACTTTCAAGACTTCTTTTTTTTACTTGATTAGAGACTGAAATTTAGAAAAAAAAATTTCGAATAGTTGTAGATAAGAAAAGAAACAACTCGTTAATAAATATTTCCCCTTTTTTTTGTATCACGTGACTTGTCTATATGAGCGAAAAAGAAACCCCTTCGTCTAAATAACCCTTCGCAGGGGAGGTGCCCCCCTCGAATAATATAGTAAGAGAGGAGAAAAAAAAACAGGTTCACATTTGGAAGGCGATGGTGCGGTGGTGGCTAGAAACGAATCTTCTCACACTGATACTGGTCAAACGGGAATTTTTTTTACGAACCACTCTTGTTTGGTGATGAACCTGAAAAATGGGGGATCGACCCCCCATAGACGAAAGGGACCCCCAGCGAACAAGCGTCATCGTTGACCACTGACCAATGAGACGAATTTCCCCGTTTCGCTAGCCAATCAGAATTTATAATGATTGTTCGTTTCGTATGGAATTGTACGTTAGGAACTGGATTTTGAAAAAATGTCGATGTTTAGATTTTTATAGGCACGCGAATGCGGAACCGGCAGCTGTCAACCGCTTACGGTTTTTTTTCTTTCTTTTCATTATCATTTTTCCTCTCCTCTTCTTCCTCTTAATTTTTAGCTCTTTGTCGAATTACAGGGACGACACACGGTTTTTCTTCATTTCTGAACCCTTAGAATTGAAATTTCAACCAAATTAGAAGAAAAAATTGTATTTTTAATTTTTCCAATTTCGTTTCTTTTCATAAGGTTGGTTATTAATTTTACTATTTAGAAATAAATTTGCAGTTTTGCAACACTGGGGACATTTTTTTTGCGAATTTTGTCGATACACTCCTGAGCGAGCTCCTGAGTAGAATTTTGTTTTGAAAGATCTCTATATATACGTTGAGACTGGCTCGTAATTTTTAAAGGGACAACTCTCGCTTCCTGACTTGCCGTTTGGAATTTTTTTTCTCATTGGGGGATTTAAACTGACAAAAATGCAAATTACTTAAAATATAGTTCTGTAGGTCACGGAAATAACGGTTGCCTTTTTACATTTTTTATTCGGATTTTTACTTTTGGTAATTAATTTAATTGTTAATTTTTTTTGTCTAATTTCAAATAATTTTGGTTCTGGTTTTTTTTTGGGGGTACTTTTCGGTAATCAGAGTACGTGATTCAGATCAAGAAAATCTCTCTCCCTAGTCTCCTATAAGAACAATAGGTTTTATAGCCCTTCTTATCAGACCCTTTTTCCTGGAATTGTCGGTCGTAGTTTTCCATTAATTAGCATTTAAGAAGAATTATCTTTTTTGGCGAGAGATTTTTCTTAGGGATTAGGTTTATTTGACTCGAAGGGAAATTTACAATCTATATGAATATTGAATGTTATCTTCACAAAAGTGTTTGATAAATAATTCACTAGACTTTTCTCTATTATCTTGTAGTACAGATTCTGAATTCTATTCCATATTTTTAAAAACAAAGAAAGGCTTTCTTTTGGAAAGTTTGTCATCACTTAACTGAATAAATCCAACGAAACAATGAATAATGAATAGACAAGTTCCCATCGATTTTCATTAATAATAATTACAACCCGAAAGTAATTAACAATTAATAATGGATGATAAATTCTCAAGCTAACAATAGTTGCAGTTATTCAAAGTGATTTCAAATTAGAAATAACTGAAAGCATTCGAACAATGGCGCTACTTCGTTAATTGTTCTTTGCTGTAGCATTCTCCGCATTTATATATATATATATAGATATTTAGAAATTTGGTATTCACATAGGGAGGATAAACTTTTCGTTGTCGAGTACTCGATATAAGTTCAACTCCCCTGAGGCACAATGAATATTAATGCGATAGTCCTTAGATTTTTGTTTTCCTCCTTTTTAGCTTACCACACAGTTCTCTAGACGCTTATTCGATAATGCCATTTTTCACCTCTCTCTCTCTCTCTCTCTCCTCTTACAATTTCTTGTGGAACTTTCCCTTTTTTGAAAATTTTTTTTCTTCTAAAGTAACAATTCTACTGCAAAGAAAAAAAGAAATAAGTTTACAAAGTACCTAATACTTTTTTAAAACTTTCCCCTTGAGGTCGAGAAAAAGGAATAGAATATATTCCAAAGTCGATAAAAACAATTCTTGTCCCCTCAATTATCACGACAATTAGAAATAATTAGAGCACACCTTCCCCTTGGTGCTTAAGACCACATTTTATGGTAACTTTTTATTAGTAGGTGGCACACTCTCATTGAGGGTCATTAGTAAATTGTTTAATGGAGCATAAGTGAAGTATTTTTTTCCTCAAATGAATTTGTGTTTTGCATTCTTAATTTTACTCTAGTTAATTTAGAGCGGGGAAAAAAATATCAAATGAAGAATTTTATTGATTATATATATATTCGAGACCGAGTAAATATTTATATCAATGTATGCAATTAGTGTTTCTGCTTTCGAAATTCTTTGATGAAAACCGATTGGATGTGATTTCGGATTCTAGAAAAAAGAAAATTGAGATGAAAAAGCACAGATGCGGTCATCTTGCGCGAAGCAGATTTCCCTTTGGATACGAATAATTCAGATCAGTCAATTAAAAATTCAATTTCAATGCAGCGCTCATCATCTCCCTTTGGAATTTTATTTTAGAAAAAAAAACCTGAAATCAAATCTGTACTGGATTTTGAAATTATTTACATAATTGTTGGGTGTAAAATAAAAATTATTTCATTATGAAAAGTAGAGAAAGAATTGACATTAGAAATGGAATCCATTAACTCAAGTAGAGAGGAACGTAAAGAAAGAATAAGAGGGGTGGATATTTTGAAATCTTAATTCAAGTGGAAAAAGCAACGTTTTTGCAAAAGAAAACGAAGCTCTCGATAAATCTCAAAACTCAGTTTCTCTCTCTCTGGCTTTCTTCTCGGTGCTATCTTGAGTTCACCAATCACGATGATTCCTGAGAGTATTTTGCGGCAGTCTGAAAGTACGTTTCGAAGGCCAACGGAGCACTCTGTAACTCCCGAGTAAAGATCTCATACATATTAATGTGGAATCGATCGATTCTCTCATCCCTCTCTTGTACAATTTCCCTCCTACTTCTTGCTCTGTTTAGGAACATCGACGTTTCGGTGCATAAGCTCTTCACCGTCCACAGTGGTTATTATGCCATTAACGTAATGAAGTTAGGTGCAGAAATGGTGAGAGGGCGCTAAGCGAGAGCCCCCGAGAGGACGTACCCGAACATGGAAAAGAGATAGTCGTGAGTGAGAGAGAGAGAGAGAGTCAAGGGTGAGAGATAGAGAGCAAACGAGTGAGTGAGGGAGAGAGAGAAAGAAAGAGAGTGAGGGAGAATGGGAAGGAGGTAAAAGGTTAGCTAAACCTACCGTGGCGAATACAGGCGACGTGTACTCGCAACGTTTAATTAATGCTGTTGGATAGCTGCTCGGCTTCCCTTCTTTCCCATCCACCTTCAATTTAAACCCTCAGGAAAATTTATCCAAAACGAGACATGAATTGCAACTCAATTTCTTCTTCCACCAGTGCTTATGGCTTCGAAATTTGTTTACTGTTTTTTTTGCTTCTAACTGTTCTTATTATTATGAAGTAATCGTATTTTTTTCTTTTTAAATTACGATTTTTAATTGTATAGTGTGAAAGTGTAGATCCACTTAAAAAAGTTATTGTTTGTGACTCATGGGAGAAAAGAAATTTTTTTATTTCCTCAAAGGGAACCTGGGGTGATATTCTGAAGCTAAAAGTGAACTGGGAGTGAAAGTGCATTCTTCAAGTCTTAGTCAAGTTATTCAAGAAGAATTTAATCAAGATGATCATTTCTACTGTGAGGCACATTTTCATTTTTCTAATAACTGCATTATTCCGACTGCAACATCAAATCAATAATTTGACACCTGGACTCCGGACCATTCACTTTGACTGACCCAAAAACAATTCGAAGTAAATCTACTGCATATTCAGTTTCCGCTAGACAACGTCATTTCTTCGACCTCACACGGAAGGAGGTATCGCCTATTGGGTCTACGACTCTAAGAATAATTTTAGAAGGTAATCTAGAAATTATATTGATTAGTTCTTGAACTAATACTTCAAATTGTTTCCTTAGTTAAGTTCTCCATTGATCCTACAAAGTTATAATTTTGTTTCAGTACCCCTGATGACATTTGGTTCTACTCTTTCTCTCTATGATTCTAATTGTAAAGGATTCACATAAATACTTTGGTAATTTAACTTTATTTTAAATGTCAAACCGAAATTCGGAGTGTTTTGTTTCTTAAGACAAAAAAATACACCGAAAAACCAAGTTTTATAAAAATTCAAGTAGTTTATTGGATTTTGTCAACCATTCTTAATTTTCAAAATATGACTTCTAAACAGGGAGCATTAAATTATTTCCATAAAAATTGCGAAATAAAATAAATTATAAATGCAGATTTAAAAAGAAAGTCCTCATCACAGCGTATACGATTAGACATTAATTCATATTATATGTTTTCAGAAGATGCGAACGTGGATCGATAAAGATCAGGTGAATAACCCATCAGTAAACAGAAAACAAAAAATCAAAACCAAGAGAAATGTCAAGGTAACCTAGATAAGAAAAGAATTAACGGAATTTCTTATCCTCCAAAAAGTAAATGTAATGATTATTAAGTTCTTGTGTATCATCTTTTTTATTAACTGAATAGGGAACGGCTAAACTGAGATGCGCCACCTGGTAGCACACATTTGAATGAGAAAGAATAGGTCGTTGACAGTAGTAATACACGTGACAGATGTAAATAATGAGATATTTTTATTTAAATGTTGATTATTTTCATATTTGAAATACAATATTGTAAATTATAATGGCAAATATGGATTCTGGAGTGAAATTTACTCCTAAAGATACTAAGAGTAAAATATTTTGTTCAGTTTTTGGTTGTAATAGCAAGAAGTGCCGAGATTCACATATTTCTTTTCATAAGTTTCCGAAGGCTGGAGAATTGAAAGTTAATTTCGAAAACAAATTTGGTGAAATGGAACTAATAGATAGAAGGTATCACAGGATACGTTTTAGAAAATTTTTCTTTTAAACATTGGTGTTCACTAAGTGGAGTGGGTACATATTTTTCTAAAGATTTTGAGTGAGGAACTTTCCACAAACATTTTTTATCGGTGCAAGATACTATGTCCAGTTCATCCACATTTATTCTACAATATAAAAATCAGAAAAGTTTTAAAAAAATTGTGTTTATTAGAACAATATTTATATATTTCGTTATACATAACCTAAAAACTATTTACTAACCTGCTTAAATACAGACAGACAGCAACACTGTGTTTGCACTTTTTGCTTAAACCTGCTTTGCAAGAACAAACTACATCTTCTATTTTGCCATTCGCAGATACTGATCCATTTATTTCGTGGGGATTGTCTCTCAAATGAGAAGTTTGAATGCAAAATGCAATAAACTTTGTTGATTTCGAATTTGCCTCAATTTTACCACAAAAAATAATGTGTTCCGCGTTCAAAACTTTTTCTCCTTCAATAAAATTACGACACGAAGGCGTCGATTTCGTAAAATCGCAAATTTCGGACACAGAAAGCCTCATTATTCACTTTTTTATTCAAATTTTCAATTGTAAACAATGTATTGTCACGAAAACGACCTATTCTCTCCGGCCATCTTGTTTTTATGACGTCACAACCACCGTTCCCTATTATTTTGCAAATTAATATGAATCATCTCAGAAATTAGTCGTTTTTTGTTATTAGATTCTCTGTCAAGTATTAAAAAATTATCCCAGTCAAATGAATGGTTAAGTGAATTGCTATGATTTCTAAAACTCCTGTTTTAGAATACGAACACCTACCATTCTCTTAGATTGACCAACATAAGAAGCAGAACAATTTCTACAATTTATTTTGTAAACAGTGTCGACAATGTCAGATTTTCTGTTTCTATCGTTAGCTTTGATGATTAAATTATGGCTCATTTTATTATTCTTTTTAGGAATAGTTAGAATATTGAAATTTTAAAGAAAAGTTAATGTCCTTTCATATAATCCAGGAACATAGGAAAGAAAAATCTTGGGGAACATTCTATACAAATTACCACTTTTTGGATTTAGAGAATTCTGTTCAATAGAACAAATGCAAAATACATATATTTATTTACATATTTATTTATAAATTCAAAAGGACAATTATTTTTTTCTAACGTTTCTGTGATAAATTTAATATTTTTAGAATGAAATTTTTTATGAGAGAGTTTAATAGCTCTATCAATGAATAAGTTATAAACTATTGCAACCTTTTGAGAAAAAGGATGTTTAGAATAATAATTAATGGTACGTCCAGAAAATGTGGGTTCCTTGTACCATTCTGTAACAATTCTACTATTCTCATTGATGGGAAGAACATTACGAAAATAAATAGAATTATTACTCTGCGTTTTAAAAGTCAATTGCAATCTCTCATCATAGCTATTAAGGACATCAGCAATTTCATTGATTTTATTCTTTGGGATGCAAGTAATAATATCATCTACATATCTATAATAAAATAATGGTTTAAAAGAAAGTTTATCAATACACGAAGTTTCTAAGTCATCCATGACTATGTCAGAAAATAAACATTACTGTAAAGACACCCACACTTGTGATATAGGGACCCAACTTTGGTTTGAAAAAAGATTAGAATGAAAGAAATAGCATTAGAATGAAATATTAAGATATCGATCCAATTAATAATAATCCTTTGATTTCACGTTTACCTATATTTCACATGAATTTTTTTTTCTTGAAAAATTGAGAAATCTTGGCAAAAGAATCGAATTCAACTTGAACCTTGAAAAATATCGAAAGCAATAAACTTGCAGGCAAACTTGAACACAGAGGGCGTCACTTTTAGGAATTAATGACAACGACGTCGACGTTTTGTGCCAGAAAAGAGATTTTATTATCAGACCCGATTACGAGGAGGCGTTTCCGTCTCGAACCACTATTGAGATGGTTCTTCTTCTTGTTGTTGTTGCCTTCGGTTCTCTCTCTCTCTCTCTCTCACTAAGAGAAGATTCGAATCCAGAGGATGGTCTCTGTGCAAAGGGGGTTATTGAAAGTACTCTTGAGTTTACCGTGCTGGAAATGGGCTGGTATATGCTCGCACAGTATAATGGGAAAGGCAACAGATGTGTACGTTGTAGTAGTAGTTTCGCGATGAAACTATCGTCGTCGTGTCCTAACAGTGGAATGAGATGAGGACTTTAGAATTGGTTTTGGGAGGTGAAGAGGTGATAAAGGGAGGAGGAAACTAGGATACTTGCAAGCGACCAATGACATAAACTTACCATATAGTGTAAACGACTATAACACAAGATCGTACCACACTGGACCAAATGTTTGTTACTCTCAATGGTAACGACTTGTCGTAATTCTTATTTCCATACTGCTATCCTTAATATAAAATTGTCTATTGTTTCCGGAAACTATTTCAACTTTTCCGTTTCTCGTATTGTAAAAATTATTGCAAAAATGTCTCGGAGACTTTTTGCATTCAATTCGCAAGGATATTTTGTTCGTAATTTGACTTTTATCAATTTTCCGTTTGATCCTGAGCTGATAATGAGAAAATTGAAGACGATCGATTTAATCCTCTGCTATTGCTAACAACCTTTAGGGTCGAATTGGACTTTACTGATTTGGAGGACTGTGCGGGGTATTCTATAAAATCTAATGTTTGAGATAAGAATTGCTATCTCCTCTTGTTTTTGAAAGGACTTTTCTTATTTGAGTATTTTTGAGGCGACATGGGGAATTTTAGGAAAGAAAATCATTAATAACATTTGGTGTTTGAGACCATTTTTAATATTGTCGTGATTGGGAGACTTAGAAATAATTTATTAATTAAATTTTAAGTATTTAATAAAAAAAAATTTCTAATTTTTAGACGAAACATTTAGTTACAGATTTTTCACGGTCCGGTGAGTTCCTCAAAGGATCATTAAGAAACCTCTTCAAGACGAGTACAGACGAAAAAGACTCGGACTTGACAAAACCTCGAGACGAATTTTTTTTCTCTTTCAAGTTTCTCGAACCGAACGGTCATTTCCTGAACTCAATTTACATGAAACGACCATTAGTAATATTTTATTAGCCAAAAAGTGAAATCTCATTATATAGGATCGACATCCTCCCTCTGCTGATGAAAGTTAAACTCACTGAACTGAGATCATCAGTGTAAGACGTTCTCTATTTTTCCATTAGATTTCCTCCTACTCGTAAACGAAGCCACTGTGTAGGTCGACTTTTTGAAATTAAACCAATGGAAAATCCACAAATTTAACGTTTTCTCCCTTTCTCTTTTCAAGGATTATAGGACCCCTTGACTAATGAGATTGTATGATTGCTAATTGCTCGCGTCTCCTTGCATCTATCCGTTCATGTTCGCGACATCATCAAACACCATTTTATATATATTTTTGACCGTTTTATATCCATGAAGCATTGCAGATGGGAAAAGCAAAAGGATTTGAAAAAAAATTGCTGAATATCAGTTGAAAAGAGATTTATAGCAGTTCCTTTGAGCGATTTTCTTCTAGGTCAGCAATTTTTACTTTTATGAATTTGTCATCGTCCTATTTCAAGATTACTGCGTATGTACATAAATTCGAATGCAAAAATTCGTAGCTCACTTAAAAAAATCAATAAAATTTGAAATTGAATTCTTCAAGAACTTTCTGGAAATTTAATTACACACTGTGTTTGAATTATATTATCCAATCAACGGATTAAAATATTCGTTTAGGTTTTCTCGGGAATTTTTTTTTGTTGGCATTAACAGCTGATGAGATGCGCGTTCGTAATTGGTCGTATTCACTGAAAATGAAGTTCGACCACGGATGCGTTAGGCCGCATCTCATTGCGGTACAATTGCAAATGGCGAAGGCAACCAAATCGATAACTACCTCTCTCTCTTTCTCTTTTTGCTCCATTTCACAATCTTTGGTAAAGAATTTATTTGCAAATTTTTTTTTGCTTCATTAAATTTAATGAGCGAGGTTTAAAAGCAAAAAAAAGTGGCACAAAATAATTTTTTTTTGATCTTCAGCTAATTAAAAATTTATGTGGAAAATTTTCGATAAAGTATTAAAAAGAATTGAGACGTTATTAAATTTTCGCATTAGGTAAATGTTACTTTTAAGAGAAAATGTTACTTTGATCCATATCGTCAAACGTGATTTGATTAAGGTAACTTGCAATTTGGCCTCTCGCATGAAAACGACAGGAAACTTGGAGAAAAGGGATTTTCCAAGTTCTAAGAAACGATGATCAGGAGACTTGATAAAATGAATAAAGAACCTTTTGCCTCGTCTTTCATCACTTTTGCATCAAAGCTGATTAGTTTTAGCACTTCACTTGATTTATGTTGGAGTTTCTAATTGTGAGTGTAACATATTGACTGATATTGGGATTTTTAATTTAAGAATTTGGTTTTGAATTCTATTCAGCGGAATTTTTGAATTGTTTTGAAACGGAAGATTTGTAATTCCGTTGACGGACAATGCATTTTAAGGAAAGAAATTCATTAATAATATTTAGTGTGTCACCACCTTTTAAAACTGGCATCTGAGAGATGCATAATACTGAAGTGAAGTTGGATATTTCTAGTTCAAGAAATTTTTACAAACACTTCAGATTTAGGAAAATATTCCAAAAAGCCACGAAGTAGGTTACTTTTTTCTTTTTCAGAAATATTTTTTTAAAAAGTGCTTCAGCAACTGGGTAGGTAGGGTAAGTGGAATTCTTCTTTAAAGGAGGATTTAGAGAAAATTTTCATCATAACGACTGATGATAAAAAATTCTGCCTTGCAGAGGTATAAGGAGACTAGAATTTAGGATAATGTGAATATCTGAAAGCACTTACCTGATGATTCCATACCTTTGGCTTTGGACTTCCACTACCGGATGAGGATATCGTTCCAGGTGAATTACTCGATTTAGCAGATGATTTATTGATCTTCTGATTCGTTCCATTTCCATTTGATGAACTTGAATTGTGTTGTTGTGTTGGCGAATGCTGTTGCTGTTGCGCCTGTTGTTGCTGCTGTTGGGTTTGCTGCATAATTTGTTGAATAAGTTCAAGTTGTTGTTTTGTGAGGCCATCGTTATTGGCACCAGGAGCTGTTGCACTCTGCAATCATAAAAATGAAGATCATTTGTTAATTCACCTCAAAACATTGCCATCTTAACAAATCTTTTTTAATTTTTCAAATGATTTATAAAATCAATTCAATTGGAAGAGAAAAAATATTTTTCGATCAACAATAACAACAACGGAAACATTGGCAAATAATGAGATCGTAAAACGTTGAGATAATTAGTTTTACCTTTTCCCAATATAATGATTATCTCTGGAAAGTTTGATGTGTTACAACGCGGATTGAACTGTAGATTAAAATTGGATTTGTTAATTACAATTCGAAAATGCACATCTACATAAGTTTTTGGAATAATGCCAAATCCAAAGCATGGTTTATTAAATTCGTAAATTTCCCCCACATTACTCCTAGTGGGGAAATTAAATAAAAATAAAATCTTTCCAATAGGAAATTGAGATAAATTTTTTCCCCCCTAGTTTTATAAAATATAGGTTTATAATGCAGAGACTGCACTTTTTTTGCCCTGACGCAAAAAAAAACTCTGATCTATTTTCGATCAAAGCATTTTCCCTTCTCATTTCTAAAGTTTGACTTTAACTTCAACGAATTTCGAACAAATCGCTTCTTCAATCGATCCTCAACTCGAATCTGTTTGATTTCGTCGTTCCATTCGCTTTATTCCCGAACCCGTTTCTATACATAGAGAGAGAAGAGACTTTCTTGTATTTGCGAAAGCAAGAGGATTCCAAAAGGGAAAACGTATGTTTTATTTATATACGATTCCTTACGAATTGCCGGCAGACACACACAGACAGACACATAAAGAAAAGAATTATTCTCCTCTAAAGAAAACACATTTACGAATCATTATTAAAAGCAAGAAAGAATGAAAAGTTTTTAAAGGTTGGAAGCAGCATTTATTTTTGTAAAGAATTCAATGAAAGGATGATTTTTTTATATTGGGAGGAGTTTTAAAGCCACGCCTATTGACTTCAGATTAGTGAATGTCTAAAAAGGGGCGTGATAAATTGATAGCATTTAAGAAGGTGAATTTATAAGCAGTAAAGTGGAAACACTCCCTGCTGTTGATATTTTTATCTAATAAATTATTTTACAAGCGTGGTTCAATTGAAACACTAATGGCTGATAAATTTGTCCCCTAATTAATTATTTTAAGCGATTGGTCAAATTGAAATGCTTCCTTCTTTTCGATTTTGTTTTTAATTAATAATTTTAGAGTGTCGTCAATACGAGTCACTGTACTTGCTTTTGACTTTGTTACCTATTTAATAATATTAGGGGAGTGATTAAATTGACACCTCTCGCTTTTGATTCGTAATAATTTTAGGGGCGTGGTCAAACAGAAACGCCTCGTTCTTTGCATTCGGTTACTTAATTGACATTTTTAGAACGTGGCTTAATTAAAAAATATTACGTGCACTTGATTCGCTTGTTTATACAATTTAAAATACGTTCTTAAATATAAATACAACTTTCGAATGCCTATAACCACTTAGGAGAGCTAATTAATAATTTTAAAGGCGTGGCTAAGCCTAGGACACCGCCCACTTTTAATTCGGTTACCTAAATAATAGTTTTAAGGGGCGTGGTCGAATTGAGAATCTAGTGGCTAATCAGTCTGTTCCCTAATTAACAATTTCAATCAAGTGGTAAATACTTCCTTCATTTTCATACCCAATTAATAATTTTAGGACTTGGTCAATTTTCGACTCTTGCTTTTTTTGTCTAATCAATAATATAAGTGGAGCGGCTAAATAGACACCTGGCTTTAAATTTCGATTTCTAATCATTTTATGGGCGTGGTCTCACTTTGCATTTGTTTACTGATTGTGAGTTAACATTTTAAGAGCTTGGCTAAATTTAAAAACTACCTACACTTGATTTGCTTTAGAATACGTTTCCAAATTAAAGCACAAATCACTTTAGATTTCGATGCACAATTAATAATTTTGAGGGCGTGGCTGAACTTAGGCACCACCCATTTCTAATTTTGTTAACTTATTAATAATTTTGGGGGCGTGGCTAAACTTAGACACTACTTATTTTAAATTCAGTTACTTAATTAATAATTTTTGGGGGCGTGGTGAAATAGAGACACGCCCTGCAGTTGATATTTTTATTAAATAACCAATTTTGGGGCGTGGTTAAACTAAACCACTACTGAATACTATTACCTAATTCTTAATTTTGAGGGCGTGGTCAAATACTTATTTACGTGAATAATTTTTGACAATTAGACCACGCCCACAAGTTTATAACAGTTTGTTTATTTCATGAATTTAGGGGCGTTGTCATATTAAAGCACACTCCCCCTTTTGTGTTTGTGGAATATTTAAGCATTTTTACTTACTGTAAAATTTCACAATATTGAGGCAATGTTGTAAATAATTTTCTGTCTAGCTTAAGCGGTCACACGTGGGCGTGGTCAATATAATTCCGCACACCACTGTTTCTATTATTTTGCCAATGAATTGTTACAAGGTGCAACGATTAATTTTACCGAATGGGCGTGATCAAAGCTGTGACACCTATTAATCTAAAATGGGCGTGTACACTTTACTTACAAAATTGTGAGCGTGTTTAATTTCTTTCCACTGCCCTCTTTTTTTTTAAACAATTTATTATCATATAAAAAAATGTACTTTTATGTTTTATTTCTATTATTTCCCTTTTTCTCAGGTTTTTTTTATCAACTTTGTTGCCACCTTGGAATTTTTTTTTGTTGAAAAAAAAAGTTTTGAAGGGTTCTTATATACTTTTTAATTCGCTTATGTTTGCGCACGTTAGACTGAAACTGGCTTTAGCTTATTACTATAGGAAAGCAGGTGGTAAGATATATTTCTCTCTCTCTCTCATTTTCTTAGGGTACGTCAATTTTCATTTAAAAGTTAACTTACCCCCCTTCTCTTTCCAGCACCACTTTCTTTTTCACTGTTAGATATCTGTAACAGCGTTGCTTTTCATCTTATTCAACATTATGCGGAAAAGTCCCTTATATCTCTTGGAAAGTTACACTACGAGTAAATTTATCCGGTGTAACTTTTTTTTCCATTAAAAATATTTTCGTCAAACAAAGAGAAAAAAATTGTCTTTGTTACTTGATATGTGAAAATTTGTTTATCACCTGACTCTTAAAATTTTGTTACTTGATATGGGGACATTTTTTTATTACTTGTTTTAAAAAATCTTTTTTTTTTTTACTAAATGTATGTGACAAAAATGTTAATATTGGTATAAGGTGTAATTTTTTTTTTTTTTATGAAATTTCTAAAATAATTATTATCGAGAATTAGGAATAATTGAAGAATTAGGTGCGGATGTTTTATGACTAAAATGAATAATTCATTAAAATTTACTGCTTACGTTTTAGTTCCATTGATTATACACCTTGAACGTAAATTATCAGATGAACTTATATTACCAACACATTTGCAAAGTATAATTATAGCTAAAATAGTTATACATTTGCATTTACACGTCAGCGAAAATTCCAATTTCCGCCGCGGTTGCCATTCATTTCCATTTATTGGCATTCACTTGTTAATGAAAACGAATGGCGACGAACTTTTTATTAACGATTTAATTACTTTTTTTCTCAAAAGATTTCTCTGCACTATTCTCGCTCTTTTATATATACGTACATATATATATATATATATATATATATATATATATATATATATATATATTTACAGAGGAAAAAGTTAAATTTTTTTTACTAGCAAAAAAAGAGTGGAGTAATTTTAGATTTGCTATTTCGTAGTTTTGCTTGAAAAAAGTATTTTTTTTTGCTAATAAACTTTGCAGAATGTTTTCTCCGTCTCTGATTATAAATATAGCGATGTGATTTTATATGAAATAGTGTAACAATTTGATCAGTGTTTTTAAAAATCCAATATGGCGTATTCAAGATGGCGGATGTTTTTCATTAAAAATAGTTGGTTTTAATTTCTATCTAAATTAATCTTTTTTATGTACTGAATTTTTTTAATATTTATTTTATGTTATATATAGTTACTTTTGTTTTAATTATGAATATTTTTATTTTCAACTATTTTTTATTCTAAAACGTTTTATTTAAATTTTTTTTTTTGCAACAATTCGATATTCGAATTAATAAAATTGAAAAAAGAAGGAAAATCTAAATTGTTCGCCACAAATTGAACGCGCCCAAGAGTCAGAAATTCGATAACTAGCTGGAGTAGTGTGACCTAATCGAGTAGTTACACTAGAAAGTTTACGAACGACGGTCGATTATTATAGAAGCGATATTGCAATTAAACTGTGTTGGTTTCAAGTTTAATCGGAGCTTTCTCGTTTACGAACTTTCTACTCGATAAGAGCTTTCGATTTTATTTTTCAAGTACTTGAACCCTAATTCTTTTTTTTTTATTTTTCGTTTTTAAATTTTTATAGAGAGTTGGTCCAATTTCATTTATTTCGCATTGGGCGAATAAAAAAAAAATATTTTGCAAATAAAAATCGAAATTTTGTTAAGAATTTTGAGGAAAATAGTGACTGAATGTTACGCTCTCTCTCTCTCTCTCTCTCTCTGGTACTGGCACTTGACTGAGTATTTCTCGTAACGAATTTCCATTAATGCCATCAATCGGAATTGCCACCTCTGCTTTATTAAACGGTACAATACACACACTCACTTGCAGTTTTGTAGCTGACGGTGACATTTTTAGTGAATTCGTAAAAAAAAGTTTAATTAAATAATTAAAAATAATTAAAAACCAGTTAAGGAATTTTTTTTTACAATTTTATTGCCATTTCTGAAAAACTTTTTTTTTCGTTATCAATTATATGTTTCATTATAACTTGTGTAAATGTAAAAAAATTGCTTTTCTTCTTTTCATAGCTTGTATTGTCTATGAAAAAAAATACGACCATCGTTTAAAAATTTTTTATTTTCCATTTATTAGGAAATTTTTTTTTTAAATGAAAGAGCGCGTGTGGGAAGTCATTAATCAAATAACCATCTCTTTGGTCCTACATCCTAGTCGGACAAATCAAACTCGGTTGATCGAAACCTGTTCTAGTTACAAATCAAAGTCAGAGCTTCATTAGAGGGTGGATGTAGACAAAAGGGACGCGAAAGAGACAGGAATATACATAGAGAGACTATAGAGAGGCGGATGAAATCTCTGGTGGTATTAGGTTTAACTAGGTACAACTATCAGTAAAACTGGTACTGGCCTGTACTATCAATGAAGAGACAAGGTCGATCAGTAACATGAAATTAGGAGAGATCTCCCAACTGCGTGTCTCACTCACACTCAAATATTAATTCACAGTCTCTATTCAATGCACGCTTACATAGCTAATTTCAAATCAAAGTAGAGACCAATAATTGTGATAAATCAATATTTGACAATATTTACTCGAGGAATAAAAGAAACCGAAAAAATATTTTTTTTACCCCTTTATTGTAAATCAGCCTTTACTGGTAACTTTCAAAGAGCTTAGATTGTTAACAACCCAACCATGCTAGATATTTTTTTTATCAACTATCCATCCTTGTTGGCATCAGTTGGCAGTTGAATCAAAGTTCGTTGCGCCACCTGTCGATAGCGTCACTGAACTATTTCGTCATACAGAGTATGACACAACTATCATTAAAGAGAAAATATTACAAAAAGCAGCAACCAATAATAATTCAAATCCAATTCCACCAAAAAAAAATATACGTAAACCCTAAAGTCATCCCATTTCAGAAAAATAAACATATACCACATACATATTTCAGAAAAAGTAAACTCCGCATAAAAATGAAAGCAAAGCAGTAAATCGACTCATTTTTTTTTCGGACCAAAAAAAAATGATGGGGAAGGCAAAACGAGAATACGTTACGGATTTGAAATCGAAGATTTTCCTCGGCGAGTTTTATGGGCCATCGCTCGTATCCCAACATTCACGTGTGAGAGAGGTGAGAAGGGGTCGCTAAAGCGAGGGTGACAACCAGAAATATAATATGTTACTCAGTTGCCATCGAAACAGCGTGTCTAGCCATCTACTGGGTGATATTATATAATTTATAGGGTAGTATCCACCGTTTCAGTTATGGAGCGCACCCTTTCGACCCTCTTCTCTACCCTACCACAACACATATACAATATATATTTCCCTGCTTTCTCGACTATGTTTTCATGTTACCTGGACCAGGAATATTTCCCGATATATAGAGAGTGATTTCAGGTTTTACGCGAATACATGCTGAATACGTTTTACGCGTGTCCACGTTATCCTCCAAAAGGAGGAAAGAGGGAAGAAGAGAGAGAGAGAGAGAAAGCAAAATCATGCACGAAAGCACAATCCAGAGATTCCGATCTCTAATTAGCTGTATATCAAATGAACGCGTTTGCTTTACTGCAGAAACGTGACCTACGACGAGAGAGTAGATTATTTCTCCTGATTTGATTCTCAACTCCTGAGGCGATCTTGTCTTTCGGTCTATTTCAAATTTTATAACTCTATATAGTAGAGAATTTTCCAGAAAATAAATAATTCACTATATATATATATATTGTTATTTTCATTTCTCTCTCTCTCTATCTTTAATTGAGAAAAGTTTCTAGTTCAGTGACGCTAGCGGCAGGAGGCACTGTAAAATAAGACAATTGTTTTTTTTCTATTTTTGTATATTATTTCCAAAGTAGAAATTATTTGTCTCTACATTTAAGCATATTTGAAAAAGCAATTGTCGATTTTAGAGTTTTATTTCTAACGCCACCTGGCGGCAGCGTCGGTGAACTACTTAAAACACGAAGACGAAACTCTTTTCTAGTTCACTGACATGACGCTAACGCCAGGAGGCGCAATGAAATGGGTTAAAATTGAAATCGTCAATAAAGAGAATTTGTTAATTTTTGTTCTAAAAAACAGCAAAAATATTTAACACCACTTTCGTGTTTCTGTTTATAAACAAGAAACTATAAATTTAATAAATACTTGTGTATTTGAAAGACGAAAAGTAATTGTCAAATTTACAGTTTGACACCTGGCGAGAGCGTCAGTGAACTACTTCACGCCACACAAGTGGAAACTGATTCTAGTTTCTAGTTCACTGACGCTAACGCCAGGAGGGGCAAATAAAACATTTTAAAAATGAAATTCCTAAAGGAAAAATTGATACGAGTTGAAAAAAAGAAAAATGACAGAAGGAAACGATAACATGAATTTGATAATTTAATTAAAAAATAATTGAAAAATAAAATGTATATAATTTATTGCAATAAAACATATCAGAATATGGAGGCAACATTTCGATTCAATTAAAATCAATGAAATTTTATAATCCGCTTGTCATATTCTCAACTAACATACACATATACAAACAAAAACTTTTCAAAGTGCGTTTAGATTTGATGAATATATTTCAAAATAATATTATCGAACTCTCGAGTCGTTTTCCAGAAAGCTGATTATTATTTTCCCAACAGAACGTCTGTGTCTGCCCTTTATCCGATTACTCGGGTCAGTCGAGTTTTCGTTGCGATTAATATAAACGCTTCGTGCTGATTTTCCTCGCTTCGTTGAACTTTTCCAACGCGCTTTCAGTAAATAGTAAGCGTTGGGAGAAAGCTGCTTTAAATATATATAATATATATAACAATTAAAAAAATTCTTTCATTTAATTCTTTTTTATTTTCAATCTCATAACCGTTATTGAAGATGAAGAAAAAAAATTTTTTTCCCCTTCCTTTTTGTTTTTACTATCAAAGAGAACAAAAAGGGTATATCGTATAATTTTAAAATAAATGTAAAATGGGAATAAATTAATGAAAATTTTATTAAACCACAGTGTGGCGAATATGTATAATAGAAGTGAAATGATAATTTATGCAGAAAGCGTGCAAATTGAATAAGGTTGTATGATCGATTGAGCATGGGATATTATTCGATGCGTGACGCCCAATTTTGAATTCATATTTCTATTACGTATATATATATATATATATATATGTATGTACATTTGACGAATATGTTATATAAACTAAATTCTCTGAAAATTGGGATCTATGCCAAATTTAAAAAGGGATCATGGAGAATTATTTCGTGTGATCATTTATCTCTCACTGTGAATTTTTACTATCGCGGTATTATATATAAAGATCAATGTAAAGAATATGAATAATCTCTAAATCGTATATATCGTATGTTTTACATATGAGAGAAATCATTCAATTTTTCTCTAATCTAAAACAAGAAATGAAAAATAAAATTTCAAAAAAAATTACAAACGTCATAAAAGGTTGTAAATGTAAAACAATTATATTTTAAACCACATTTTATATTCCAATTACAAAAAAACATTTTTAGCTAATAAAAACAATGAAAATATCTATGAAAATTTACAAGTATTCATAACTGAATTTTAAAAAATTAAAATTTTTTTTATATAGAAGTTTATAATACAATTCACTTTCAAAAAAAAAATCGACAATCGAATTTTAAAACGATTGCAAAAGATATATATTACATATATAGGTACCTATAATTTGAGGTAGAGTTCAATTTAATAAAACAAGAATTTTTTTTTAATTACTCGAAATGGGACCCTTTGAAATTAAATTCTCCGTTTAACAACATTTCAAATTAATCAAATCTGTATAAATTACTGTGTTTCCTTTCTCTCTCTCTCACTCTCAAAACCTTCGGGCAATGAAATATATTATTCGGATGAAAATCATTTTCCACTGCAAATGAAAAATATATACAACATTCCTATTTCAAATTACATAAATTCCCTTCGACAATTAATACTTATTAATATAAATTATTTTATCAATAATTTCATTCAAATATTTCATAATAAATTGATTTTTTGAAAAAGTTGCGTTTACAATTTTCATGAATAGATCAACTTCAAAAGATTTTTTAAAGCACTTGCGGATATTTGAAATTAATAATTCAAATTCTTCTGATATTATAGTTACATTTTTAAAATATATTGAATAAATTATTAAATGAATGGATTTATGGAAGAATTTTTTAGTTCAAAAAGGCTAAAAAAATTTAATTTTGGAAAAGTTAGAAATAATTGCAGATATTCGATTATTTTTAAAAGTAATAAATTTCAATAATGTTTATAATGATAACATTCCTGTTTATGAATTTCTTGTCAAAACTTCAATTAATTTCAAAAATTTAAATTTATTTTTACTTTTATTCTATTTTTTAATTTAAATTTACTTTTTTCAAATTGTTCGCAATACAATGATTTTTAATATCTACTTTAAAAATTTTCCAAAAGAATTCAATTATTTAAAAAAAAAATTATGATAAAATTCCTTGAAAAAATTTAATTATTTTCGTGTATAATCAAAATTTTATAGAAATTCAATTATTTACAATTTTTTTTTAATTTCTTTGCAATAATTCAATTAATTTCATAAATACAACTCATTGCGGAATTTTAATGATTTATCATAAAATTTTTATCGAATTCCAAGAAAATTATAATTTTTTCAAAAATATTACTCAAATTCTTTTGTAAAAAATAAATTACATACAATTTACTTACAATTTCTGTAAAATTCTTCTTAAAATTTAAATTGTGTTGAAAAATTTGAAAAAAATTCTCGTCAAAATTTCCGTAATATTTGAACATATATTAAAATTCATTTCAAAAATTTTAATAAAAATCTTGGACAAATTTCAATTATTTTCAAAAAGTTCAATAAAAATCTTTGCAAAATTTCATTTATTTTCAAAAAATTTTATTAATAGAATGATTTTCAATATTATTTTAATTAAATTTTCCAAAAGAAGATGAATTATTTCCTAAAAGTTTTTAATAAAACATTTAATTATTTTTATTAATAATAAAAATGCCACACAGGAATTCAAATTATTTACAAACTTTTTACAAAATTACTTCGCAATTATTCAATTATTGTTATAAATATTAAAAAATTTAGCAGAGTTTCAATTATTTTTAATAAAACTTTAATTGAATTCCTCGAAAATTGTAATCTTCTTCCAAAATATTAATGAAATTTGTTCTAAAAATTCAAATATTAACAATTTTTTTACAATTTTTATAAAATTCTTCTTAAAAATTCTATTATTTACAATTTTCTTACAACTTTTATAAAATTCTTCTGAAAAAGTTCAATTATATTCATAAATTTTTTAAATTCTAGTCAACATTTCAATAAATCTGAATAATTAATAAAATTCGTCTTCGCAATTCGATTATTTTCAAAAACTTCAATAAAATTTTACACAAACATTTAATTAATTTCAAGAATGATAAAAATTTCACAGGAATTAAATTATTTGCAAATTTGTTTATAAATTTCTTTACAACAATAAAATTACAAAGATTCAATTATTGTTTTCATAAAAAATAAACTTTTTCTTAAGAATTTTATTATTTTCATAAAAATAATAAAACTCATCACAGAATTTCAATTATTTTTTTTTGTATACAATTTTAACCCCAATTCCTCGAAAAACCAAATATTTTTCTTAAAAATATCATTAAAATTTGTCGAAAAAATTCATTTCTATTTCTTGATAAAGTTCTTTATCAGAATTCTATTTTAAGAAACATTCAAATTATTCAACAAAATATTTATTTTTACATTCAATAATTGAATTCTCAAAAAATTTCCTTATAATAGATTGAAAAATCAACTTTAGTTATAATTTTAGATAATAATTGAATATTAAAATTTTATTATAGCGTGGATTTTATGAAATAATTAAATTTTGAAAAGGTTTTAACTTAAAATCTTTAAAAATTAAAATTTTTATTTTTCTAACTATAAGAATTTTGGAGAATTAATTTCTTCTCAAGTTTAATTTAAATGTTTTTGTAAATTAAATTAAATTAAATTAAATTGAACTCTCAAAAATCGTTTTCAAAAACATATTGAAAGTAATCGATTCTAAGAAGAATTTTTGTTAACAATTTTTGAAAATAATAAAAAAAATTGGAATGATGAAAATAATTTTGCAGAATTCACAGTAACAATATATTTTTTAATACAAAATAATAATTTTTTCTTTCGGTTATCTATAATTAATAATTATATAATATAAGTGGAAGAAATCGATTCGTTTTTTTAAAAGTTATTGAACGTCAAATGGGTTAAATTTGAAATTTTCGAAAATCTCAATATCTGTGAAAAAATAATAATGAATGAATATTCATTTACAAATGAAGTTACTGATATTTTTGATTAATTTTAAATTTAAAGAAATTCGTAATGTAAATGTAATAGAACGTTTTTTTTGAGTATCTAATAATTTTTAGAGTGAATCAGTATATTTAAGATCAGGAAAAAAGTCAAAATTTTATCCTGAAATCAGGGAAAATTAATTTTTTTTACAACTCTGATAATGAAAAATAAATTCAAAACTCAAAAGTGAATTTAAAATGAAATTTTAGAGTATTTTAAAAATTAAAATGCTCTGTGATAAATGTATTATCACATGTGACATGTAATATGAAATATTTAGAAAATACGTGTAAGTAAATAATTCCTGACAAAGTAAAAGTCTTTTCAAAAGGAGCTTTTCTCGTTGTCTCGAGAAGCTTTCTCAGTATAGACTTCACCTTTTTTTTGAGATGAAAAAGAAAAATAAGAAGAAGAAAAAGAGATAAAAAGAAAAAGAAAATGAAGATGAAAAAGAAGAAGAAGAAGAAGAACGAGGAAATCAAGTAAAGAAGATTCATGTAAAGGAAAAAAAAGTGAGATGAGAGACCAACTTGGAGGTAGGATGGTAAAGAACTTGTTCTGAAATAAAATGATACGTCTTGAATCTTCTCTAATCGGATCCACTTTCCAAGAGCTTAGGATCAAGCCGCTTTCCTTTGCCCTTTAAGATGGACATCAATTTCTGTTTGCGGACAATCAACATAATTCCCTGCTCCCATCCAATTACGATGACTCTCCTTTATCATTAAATAATTTTTCTTCCCCTCATCATCCCCAAGGATTTAAAGAATACAAAAATTAATTTCAAATAAAAAAATATTTAAGAAATGGAAATTTTTTCCTCTATTTTTTGATCGACAAGTGTCGAATTTTCTCTTCTGCTGATACACATACACAGTCAGTGGAAAGTTTAATCAAACGCATTCCACTTTGGTTTAAAGTCGAGACCTGTTATCGACAGGTCGTGTCGTCGATGCTCAGTCGCAATTTTAAAATATGATATTACAGTAAAACCTCTCTAGCTCGAACTAACTTTTTACTTCCTGCGAAAGTATTTTGCGCTACATAGACGAGAGAAAATAGAAGAAGAAAAAGAAGAAGAAGTGAAAAAAAAGGAAAAGTTCAAGGAGATTGAAAGTTTCAACTTTCTGCTGAACGGAACACGATGATGACGTCATCCGCTGAAAGGTCGTTTCAGAACTGGAGAGTTGAGTTTGGAGAGAGAAGCTTCCGTTTTTCTTCTCCAACTACAGGGAGACTTCCTCTTGAATTCTCAACGTACCTTTCCGCGTATCTAACATCAATTTCGTTTCACCTGGAAAATCCGCTGTAATCTCTTTGAATCCTGAAAGCAGATATTTGTCCACAAACTCGAGGGCAGAACCTTCTCTAATCACTCGACTATCTAACTTAACGATCTTCTTCTTCTTCTTTTTTTTAATTCTCTTTCTATATTGTTTCAAGAAAATGAAACAATATGATGGTAAATTTTCAACAGAATTATAATTTTACCCCTTTGCTAGGGAGAGTAATAATTTAATTTATGTCGCATCATTTAACCCCCTGGCGGAAGCGTCAGTGAACTAATCACACAATTTTTAGTAGCACTCAGCGCCCAGCGGCAGCGTCACTGAACTATCACTGAAAACTAGTTTATATCTGAAAATTTCTATATTCTGACAATGATCAAAAATTTAGGAAACGTAACGACAGAAATATTTAAAAACTTGCAAAATTTGTACATTTTAACTGTGGTTGTAATCTGCTTTTTACTACTTTAATAGGTAATTCTGCTATTTGGGTATTTTTTCAGATTTCAGCAACTAAAAGCAAGTATATCTGTTTTTTTTATTTTTCAGAATTTCCACTACTTCAAATTCGCTATAACTAGAAATCAAAAAAGTATTCTTAAAAACTAACTAAAAGCAACTATATCTGCTTTTTTATTTTTGAGAATTTCCACTACTTTAAATTCTCAAATAGTAGAAATCAAAAAACTATTCTTAAAAATAACAATCAAATTTTTTCTAAATGATTCAATTATTTTTTGCAAAAAAAATATTCGAAATTCAATTATTTTCCATAAATAGTATTTCTTTAAACAAAAATTTCACAAAAAATTGTTTAAAAAACAAATTTGTAAAATTCAACCAAAATTCAATTCTTTTAATTTTAGTAATAACACTTTTCATGGAAATTCAATTATTTAAACAAAAGTTTCGATAAAACCCTAAGCTGGAATTCAATTATTTTCATAAATAATAAAAAAAACTCTTCCAAGAATTTCAATTTCTTTTTTAATATTATTTTAAATTAATAAATCGACGATTTTCAAATATTTTCACAAATAAAATTTTCCACAAGAATTCGATTATTTAGAATAAAATTTTCATAATATTTATTATAAACATTCGAACAAAATTAATTATTTAAAACAACGTTTATAAAATTCGTCTTAGGAATTTAATTAGTTCTGAAAATTTTCATAAAAATTCTTAACAACTAGGATTCAATTTTTTTTTATAAATAATAATAAAATTCATCGTAGAATGAAGCTTTGAGCACTACGGTAATACCAGCACTTGCATTACTTTCAAAAATATTTACTATTTAATAAAATATACGCTCTACGACATTCTTGATTTTTATATTACATCAATTATAGTCAAAGATCAATTTTAAAAAAATTATACATGTTACAAATATGTTAATGAAAATAAGTATTAATAATAAAGAATCACTGTCTTTGGAATTGTAACAAAGAAAGAATTGGAACTCAGAATAATTTATATATTTCAATTCTTTAATAATTTATGGGGTCGTTATCTCTCTCTCTCTTTTCAGTACATCTCGCCTCTCGATGGTTTCATTAAGAGAATCTTTCAGCTTGTTTATTCTTTAAATAAAAAAAGTCGCAATATTTTATCTCAAATAAGATATATTTAAAACAACCAAGTTTGTTACAAATTTTTAATTTCTTAAAAACCAGATATCGAAAATATGAACAAAAGTTAGATGAATTTATGATTCAATATTCTTAATAAAAATTTACATAATTTTGGAAACGATACTATTTGGTTTCTTACGAAGTAATGGCCTTAATTCCTACCGCACTTAAAAGAAGGGAGAAAAGGTCCTCCTTCTTATGAGAACGGGCAAATTTGAAGATTGATTATTTAGTTAATGTGTTGTTCACTTGTTAATTCTCAGTCTTATCTATTTTGAACTTTTCACGATTAACAATTTATTTAAATGGGATAATTTAAGGAGTTCATTTTACCCTTATGTTGTTTTCGTCTCTACTGGACTCAATTTCTCAATCTTTACGCGGCTGTTTAATTCGACTATCTATTAATCTGAATTTGTTATATGTACACCTACATAAATTTAGAGTAATTCAAAGTGTGACGAAAGGGCTGTTAAAATTGTAGAATATTCGAGAGAGAGTAATTAACAGTTGTAGGTTATTTTAATGAATTAGTTTAAACTATTCTACTTATTTATTTCGTGTTCACTGTAAATTCTCAGTCTTATCTATTCCGAACACTTCACGATTTTTGAGTTTCACGCGAAGAAGCGAATTACATTGGGGCACACTAGTTTTAATACCTAAAATTGAGGTTTGGTTGTGACAGAATTTAGTGAAGAGGGTTAAAAGATTGTGAAATATTCATGTATTGGCCAAGAATTATTGGAACTTGGAAAAAGTTTAATGTCATTGCACCCTCTTACTGTGCAAAAATGTTTAGCTTGTATAGTCGTTGCAACAGTCTTGATGTCAAAGACTTTTAGAAACGCTTGCGTTTCCGTTTTATCAACAGACTACATTTTGGCCATTAACCCAAAGAAGCCTTTAACACTTTTAACTTATTAGGCTAACACAAGACAATTGTGAAATTATTCCTTTATTTCTTACTTGGCAATTCTTTTGCCCCATTGATATTTTGTTTCAAAGAAGGATGTGGAATTTGGATTCTTAAAGTTGTAAAAATGATGCACGCGCAATGCAAATTTCTTATAATTTGTTGACACGGTTGCGAAACTTTTACAATATATTCGGTTCTAATTAACACAATTATTTATGATAAAATAGTTATAAATTGTCTTGGAGGAAGTGGTATAGGATAGAATTTTACTAAGAATCAAAAATTACTCATAGTGTCTTTCTAAGTAATAGAAAGAGAGTTCAATTTTTATGGCTCGTATGACCCTTTCATTATTCTTTATTTTCGCTTATGTATA
This sequence comes from Leptopilina myrica (nomen nudum), assembly GCA_032872475.1. Classification (NCBI taxonomy): domain Eukaryota; kingdom Metazoa; phylum Arthropoda; class Insecta; order Hymenoptera; family Figitidae; genus Leptopilina; species Leptopilina myrica (nomen nudum). The sequence goes on along the minus strand of CM065462.1, from coordinate 9,911,815 downwards.
CTTTCACCATTATAATTAATTATAATATAAAATATACTCTTTAAATTATTGTAAAGTGGATATCAATTATTAAAACTCGATTTAATAATAAAAAACAATACGGATTGTAACGTTACAATACAATCTTGTGAGGTGATGTCACAATCTAATGACTAAGTCTGCATTAGATTTCAAACCACGGTAATATACCCACATTTATACCCTAAATTTTACAGGAATTCTTCAAAATTATTCCCAAAAAAAATGATTTTTAAACTTCTCCGCAAATTCCCGTGGGGGAACTTTCCTCTTCCCTTATTGCGAATATTTTCCAACCCTCCAAAGAGGGTTTTGAAGTTTCTGATCGATTTAGAGATAGGTGCGGAGGTAATGGAGAATAAAATATGTGGGCGTTTAAGGGTAAAGGTCATGCTATTTCTTGTTGGGTCTGCGAATCAAATCCTTACCTTGAATTTGTGATTATCACTTTATAGTCTGAATGGTAGACATATATATATAGATGTGAGCCTTGAAGAGGAACACTCACTATATATTCGAAAAGGATGACGACGACGACGACAACTACGACGATGACGATGTGAATATAGAGGTCAAATTCAGATCGTAAACAGATGTGGAGTACACACTCTGAAACATGAATTCCGTGAATTTAGAGGAAATGTTTACTGGATTGCACTTGACTTCCAAAGCCTTGATGGAGATCAAATCCGAGGTTAGAAACTTCAGCTAGAAGTACACCGTTTTACTAGGACTTCAACTACAAAGAGGAATACGATTACAAGGAGCGAGGCTGCGCGTTGAGAATATACACTCCCCCAAAGTAAGTCAAAGTTTGCAAATTACGTTCGCTGCTGAGCTTGTGTATTTACAACGGAAAGTGCTCGCGAATGAGACTCAAAAAAAAAAAAAAAAGTTGGCGAAAAAAAGAACGAAGGAACAACGAAAGTCCTCTCTTCGATAGACGGTATTTTTTTAAGAGATGCAAATTTTTTTTTTCCCCGAGTTACGAGTAATTAAACACAGACTAGCAAAGATCATTTCGATCTCTTGGACAGCGTCTACATTTAGTCTTGTGACGGGAATTTTAATTTAAGTCTCATAAAACTTTTTAAATTAACACAGGACAAACGGACAGAATGTTTACTTGGAAGAGGAAATCAACAACTTGTTGCAAAACTAATGAAATGAAGATCGAAAAGAAAATGAGACGAGTTAATTAAATGCGGGAAAATGTTTATATTCTGGCAGCAAATGGAAATATGGAAAATTTTCGCCAACTATGGCAAAAGGACGGAAGAGTGTGAATGCAGATTTTGGTTATGGTCAAGAAATACAATATTTTTTACATTGATCATAGTAAAAATAGAAAGATTTTGTTGTTTTAAAATATTGTTGCAGACTTCGTACTCGATAATTAATTTTAAAAAAGTAGCTTTCAAACCGAAAAAAGTATCAAATAAAGTAGATATCAAAAAATTAAACTTGACGACAAAAAATAACACCTTTTACTCACTTCCAAAAACTAACAAAAGTTCCATTGAATTCTATATTTTATTTTCCTGACTTTTTCTTAACTTTCATAAAAAATATTTACTTCTTCCTTGTCCTGCTAAATAAGTTGAATTCCTGCAAAGAATTTAATTAATCATGAAAAAATTTAAATATTTTTAAAAATAATTTTAATTCGATTTCGATTCAATTATTAATTTCTATAGAATTTTCAACTTAAATTATTCCTTAAATCAATTTTTCGAAAAAGTTCTTTCAGAATTTTCAAATTTTTTTGTTTCCAATTAAATTTTACGAAATTCAGATTATTCTGACATTCTTTAATGAAATATTTATTAGAAAATATAAAAACTTTCTAAAAATTAAAAACAAATTGTCATAAACTTTATGAAGAAAATTAATTTCACAGAATTGAAATAGTTAAAAGTTTGAAAAATTCAAATTATTAAACACGAATTGGAAACTTTTAAAAATTAAATTTTTTCCAAAATTCATGCTATAATTATTATAATAAACAAATTTCTACTGAAATTCATTTTTAAATGAATATTTATTGTAGTAGAAAATGCTATGAAAATTTAATTATTAAAATATAAAAAATATATAATTTAATAATATTTCTTAAAATTTAATTCTCATACAAAATTTAATCAATAAATTTTTAAATAATTGGAAACGCTTGACAAATTTTAATAAAATTTTTAACAGTTGTTTCATTTCTCAAGAAATTTAATTAACATTGTATTAAAAATAATTAAATCCCAGTAAAAAAATTGATTATTTATAAAAATAATTGAATTATTGAGGGAAATTTTTTTTTAAATTTGTAAATAGTTGAAATTTAACTAAGAATTTTATAAAATAAATGTGTAATCATTATTATTTTTTTAATAGAAATTAAGATTTTCAAAATTTTAAAGTTACTGTAAATTCTCAAAATAATTTGAATCATTTCGATTCAATTATTAATTTCTAGAATTTTCAACTTATATTATTCTTTAAATCAATTTTTCAAAAATGTTTAAAAAAGTTTTTTCAGAATTTTCATATTTTTTTGTTTTCGATTCAATTTTACCGAATTTTAATTATTCTTACATTCTTTAATGAAATATTTATTAGAAAATAATAAGTTTTAAATATAATTTTTAAAAAATTGTAATAAACTTTACCAAGAAAATTAATTTTAGAGAATTTTAATAGTTAAAAGTATGAAAAATTCAAATTTTCAAACATTTTAAGTTGAAAACTTTCCAAAATTAACGCTATAATTATTATAAGAATCAAATTTCTATTGAAATTTATTTTTTAATAAATATTTATTAGAAAATTTTACGAAGATTCAATAATTTAAATAGAAAAATAAATATTTTACTAAATACTTAATTATTTCTTAAAATTGCATTCTCATAAGGAATTATATCAACAAATTTTTTAAATAATTGAAATATTCGGGAAAAATTTGTATAATTGTATTAAAAATAATTGAAAGTCAACGATGAGTTTTATTATTTAGGAAAATAATTAAATATTAATTTATAAACATAATTAAATGTTTGAGTAGAAATTGATTATAATTTTTTTTAAATAAATATTAAAAATCATTTAATTCAAGACATTTTTTAAAAATAAAGATATTTTACTAAGAATATCATTAAAAATTTTTGAAATTATTGAATTTTGAAAAATAATTATTTATGAGTAAATAATTGCATTCGTTGGAAGAATTTTACTAAATCTAAAAGAATAATTGGATTATTATAAGAAAATTAAATTTAAATTGTATTTAAAATAATGGATTTCTTTCAAACAATGTTAATAAAATATTTGAAAATAATAATTGAATTCTTGTGAAAAATTTTTATGTTTTTGTAAATAATTAAATTATTCAATAGAATTTTTAAAAGAAGGGTTTTTTTTAATTAAATAATTAAATTTTTTAAGGAATTTAAATTAAATTTTAATAATTACAATTTTTGAGCAATTCCTGTAAAATTGTATCAGAAAAAATTGAAATCCTGCGATAAATTTTATTATTCACAAAATATTAAATATTAATGTATAGAAATAATTAATTGTTTTCTTCTAAATTTGATAAAAAAATAAATTACTGAAAGTCATTAAATTAACTAAATTTCTTAAAAATTTTGAAATTATGCCATTAATCTTGTTTAAATTTTTGAAAATAATTGAATTTTGAGAAAAACTTCTAATTAAATTCATTAAAAATTTAAATTTTACAAAATTTTACAAGCCTGTAATCTTGTATGATAAAAATTTCAAATATCAGAACAAAAATATCTTTGGATTAATATTTTCATTAAATCTTTATATTAATCGAAAGATATTCGTGTTGATGGAAAGAATTTTTACAAGATCGAGAAAAGTGTTCTTCAATTGAAAATTTCATCGAATTAAATCAGTTTCAATGAGCCATCTACCGGTGTCGTCGGTCAATTAAAATGATGACTAACTTCAGGAAATAGTTAACCCACGCCTCCGTCAGGTGGTGCAAGTAAACGTAAAAATAGCAAGTGGAGTGATTTGGAAAACTGAAAAAAGTAAATGGCTTCATTAAAAATAAATTTTTCTTTTAATCAAGATCGTTCAAGTCTAAAGCAGCTTCATTCCTTAGTAAAGAAAAGAATTTAAGACGTTTTTAAGGATTTTGAGCTTCTTTTATAAGGTTGAGTGAAACACCATAAATCCAGAGAGTGTGGTCTCGTCTGAAAAGTTTTCATAGCCGAGTTTCCCTTTCCACATTTCCGTCTCATTAAGAAGTTCCTGGTCATCAAATTTTATTAACCCCACTTCAAGGCATACCTTACTTCTAACTCAATATCGTAGATTCGTAGTCTCGTTTTAACTGCCCTTCCTTTTGCCTTCCAAACTCTTAAACACAAAACCCTAACCAGGGAAAATTCTCTCTCTCTCTTGTGCTCTCCTTTCAGCTCTGGCAAACGTATGCTGCACGTTCTTATTGGTGGACTTCGGCGTTTCTAGAAACGACTATAATTCTCTGCTTTACGGCTGAGAACTAATTTCCGAGGCGTTTTCCTTCTTCTTTACTCTCTTCTACGCTTTTATCGGAAATCTTGGCCTTTGCCTTTTGGTTAGAGCCAATAACGAAAGCTTATACATAACGATGAACATTGTAAAGAGAGACCAGAAGAAAGGGAAAATTATGAAATTAAGATTTAATTTTTCTTTTTTTTTGAAAAATTTAATAAATTTTCAGTCTCGTTTGGTTATTTTGTTCTATTTTTGAATATAAAAAATGTTATAGAAATTGTAAAGAAATTTTTTGACTTCGAGTTAATGAATAGTTCACTGACGCTTTCGCCAGGTGGAGCCACAGTGATCTTGGGACCTCTACGTAATTAAATGTAGAAGAGGAGTTTCATATGAGATTGAGGGGTCAACTCTCGGATTTTTTTCAAATTTCATTTTTCAATAGAGTTTGTTTGCCTATGTAATTATCCCAAATATTAATTAAAAATATTTAATATTTTGTTAGATATATGCATAAACAAATTAATGCAATATTTTTTTTAAACTTGAATAACTTTTTTATTTTTGCTTATAGAAAAAAGTTGTCTGAATGTTTTTTGTTTAGAATGAATCAAATTTTTTGAAAAAAATATTAATTAAATAAAAATTAACTTTTTTAATAAATTTATTTAAAAAATAAATTTATTTTTAAATATTTAAACCTGTTATCGGCCATCAATCAAGCTGAAAAAAAAGATAATTATTGCTTACTATACCACAAAATAACATGCCAAATTTGGCGAACACGTTATTTTTTGTTTTTGAGAAAAAAATTTTCAAAAATTGAAGTGCAGGTAGCGAGCCGACTTAGCTGACACGACAATCGGAGATTTTCGTCTCAGGAGTCATTGTCGCGTTATAAACTTTTTTATTTTTGCTTATAGAAAAAAGTTGTCTGAATGTTTTTTGTTTAGAATGAATCAAATTTTTTGAAAAAAAATTAATTAAATAAAAATTAACTTTTTAAATAAATTTATTTAAAAAATAAATTTGTTTTTTAATATTTAAACCTGTTATCGGCCTTCAATCAAGCTGAAAAAAAAGATAAATATTGCTTACTATACTACAAAATAACATGCCAAATTTGGCGAACATCTTATTTTTTGTTTTTGAGAAAAAAATTTTCAAAACTTGAAGTGCAGGTAGCGAGCCGACTTAGCTGACGCGACAATGACTCCTGAGACGAAAATTTCCCATTGTCGCGTCAGCTAAGTCGGCTCGCTACCTGCACTTCAAGTTTTGAAAATTTTTTTCTCAAAAACAAAAAATAACGTGTTCGCCAAATTTGGCATGTTATTTTGTGGTATAGTAAGCAATAATTATCTTTTTTTTCAGCTTGATTTTTTTTTCAAAAAATTTGATTCATTCTAAACAAAAAACATTCAGACAACTTTTTTCTATAAGCAAAAATAAAAAAGTTATTCAAGTTTAAAAAAAATATTGCATTAATTTGTTTATGCATATATCTAACAAAATATTAAATATTTTTAATTAATATTTGGGATAATTACATAGGCAAACAAACTCTATTGAAAAATGAAATTTGAAAAAAATCCGAGAGTTGACCCCTCAATCTCATATGAAACTCCTCAAGTACGAACTATGATTGTTTTATAGTTATCCCACGCGATCGTCAGGTGGCGCTAGATGTTTCGATGTAGCGCCACCTGTCGATCGCGTGGGATAACTACTACTAAATCAGATTAAAATCAGTTTTAGATAGAAACTGATTTTTTTAATTATTAAATAACTTTTTAAATTTTATTCATTCATTTCAGTAACTGCTTATTTCTATTGACCTGTAAAGGTTGGGTAGTTGGAAATTTTCTTGGTCAGTTGGTGAAAAGAATAACCAAGTAACGTCGCATTTGGAAAGGTACAGAGTAAGACAGAGGCATATGTCTCTATGTCTCTTGAGATTTTACAAGTTTAACTTTTTGTCAACTTGAATCCGCACCCTGACAGTAAATAAGTTCGTGAACCTTTCGAATAGTTACCCCACGCCTTCGCCAGATGTCGACACTTCGTTCTCGGTAACATAAATGTTCTAAAAAAACGACGAAACGTAACTTTTTTTTTGTTTATTTCCCAACCTAATGTTTATTGAAAAATAACGAATTCGAATATCTGCAAGTAAGTGTTTTCTCACCTTGTGCGGCTGTGATTGCGTGGGTTCGGACGAAAGGAGCTGCTTGAGTGCAGTGTGTCCATGTCCATTTTGACTAGACGGTGCTCCTGGTGTGCTTGGAGTACTTGGATTACTGTTTGGCGTATTAGGCGTGTGTGGTCCAGTTGTTGGACTACTAGGACTAATACTCTCATTAACTTTACTACCAGCGTGATGATTTTCCGTGTGCCTTCTCAAACTTCTTGCGTCACAATATGACTTCCCACAGCCTTCAGCTTTGCACTCGTACGGTTTTTTATTTCTATGCGTCAGCATGTGTCCGTTTCTGCAAAAAAAAAATTGACAAAATAATTAATTTTCTCTGGATTAAAAAATTGGGACATTAATGTACAATTGCTTTGCATGCAGGTTGCCATGGTAACGTACAAGAGTGAAAGAGATAGAAGTAATTGCCTATCTTTCTCACTCTTGTACGTTACCATGGAAACCTTCATCCATGAGCCTAATGTTTTCGTAGCATAAAGGTGTCTTCTACAATAGAGCGTTATAATTTTAAAAAATAGATTTGCATGCAGGTTGCTATGGTAACGTACAAGAGTGAGAGAGATGGAATCAATTGCCTCTCTCTCACTCTTGTACGTTACCATAACAACCTTAGAAGATGAGCCCAAATGTTCTCGTAGCAAAAAGGGCCCTTTTACAATAAAGCGTTGTAATGTAAAAAATTCTTTTCTTCTGAAATTAGTATTTTTGTCTGCAATCATCCTTTTATTTAAATGTTAGTCGACCTACGTAAACTATTTAAATTGATCCCGAGGCTTTTTTATGCGCATGTAAAACAAAACCTAAAAGGAAGGAGCATCAATTTCAAGGGTTAAACAAGGGTCCTCGAGCACTACTCGTCACTCACGGTCAAAGAGGATTAACAGGCGTGTATTCGCTTAAGAGAAAAGCTCTCTTTCTCTCTCACTTTCCCTTTACTGAGGAATGTTTTGAAATTCGAGTACTCGAGGATTACTGGAATTAGTTGTACTGAAACAGTGTCGCGTGGAATATATACTACTATCTCCAGCGAGGATCTATTCCATCCGGAAATCCCTGCGCTCTCGATATCGGAGAGAGCATCTAAACTGACACACCCTCTCACTCCTTTCTCTCTCTCTCCCCTTTACGTATAGGCACCTCAACCCACCTTGCCAACCTCACCCGACCTTTTCCAATACCCAGAGGCTTGGTTAAAGAGATAAGTCTGCACTTAACGCGCCAGTTGAAAGCACTAGGTAACGGGACAAGAGAGACAGAGAAAGAGATTTAGAGAGAAAGGGAAGTTGAAAAGGGAGCAAAGTTTTAAAGGGGCAGGAAGTTAAAAAGAAAAAGTTGAGAGGAAAAATTACGATCATTTTGGAATAATAGTTTTTTTTTCTTTCCCTTGCTTTAGAAATTCCGTAGTAGCGTTATAATGCATACAAGCTCTTTTTTTAATCATCAATAATATAAGAATTTCTGTGTAGAGGAAAAAAATTCTAATTATCATATGTCGTGACGTTAAAAATATTGACATTTTTCTTCAATTAGGCTTCTTTTAGTTGACTGACGCTAACGACAGATGGCCTACTGATTTGTTAGTTAACTGACGCTATCGATAGATGGCGCACTGTTTCTCTAGTTATTTGTCACTCTCAAGTCATTTAAGAAGAAGAATTGAAATTCAGAAATTAAAGAACTGGTTATAACTTTTAGAAACTCAACATTCTTGACCTCTAAATAGAAAAGGATTTCAATTTCATGAAAAGTTTTCGTATTTATAAAAAGATTACCAAAAATGTTTCTCAAAAAAATTGCGATTAAAAACAGTTTAAATTTTGATTGAACTTGTAGTTAACTGACGCTGTCGACAGGTAGCGCACTGACCTTAAAGTGAAGTCAAATTGTAGTTAACTGACGCTGTCGACAGATGGCGCACTGACCTTTAAATTGAACTAAAACGAAACTAAATTCCTTTTTTTTGAATCATAAAAAAGGTATTTTTAAAAAAAGTACAGAAAGGTTCCTTCTTCTATACAAATGGTTAATTTTCAAAAGTAATATAAAGACTAGCTGCCCTGGATATGTCTTTCGAAAGCAACAAGTTGCCAGCCCAATTTCATCAGGAAGGGGCCAAGGAAGAAAGACTCGGCCAGACAAAGGAGTGAACCGTGAGGGGATAAGTGGGGGGAGGAGAGAGGGAAGGATTTTAGGAAGTTGGGTAACTTCGTCATAATTGCATTAATCCTGAAATGGGTTTCGCGGTGAACGACGTCATTAACTAGAGCTCCGCTTCTGAGATGGCAAGTGAGAATAAAACAAATTCCTCGTAAGACCTACATAAAAACCTTTTTTTCCCTCTCCTCCCAATTTTTTTCTTTTATTCAAATTCAAAAACTTTCGATAGTATTCATTTTCCTCCTCCCCATCCTATCGTCTTGATGATAATTTTCAAATAGATTCCCTCCCCCCTCCCTGTTAAACTCACTTCTCATCAATGGTAAAATATTAATTAAAAGTTATCCGCAGGAAAAGTTTCATTCTTTATTGTTATAAAGTCAATTTCAATCAACGCTCACAATTTTATTGAGTAAATAAAAAAAAAATATTCACTTGAAAATTTAACCGAACTGGAGAAATGGGTTTAAACTTGTAAAAGCTAATTTTCCCAAGTTTTCGTTGCAGATAGTATTGGCGGAGAATTAGTCGCTTCGCGAATTGTGCCTCAATTGCTTGGCAATCGAGGAAATGTAGATTTCGATTGAGAGAGAGAGAGAGAGAAAGATGAACAAAAAAAATTCTTATCGAGAAAGTAGGAAAAAATTGAACTTGGATATAGTTATTCTCAGCAAATGTGGCGCCACACGCGGGACGCTAACGAAGTTCAAATTATTTTCGAAAATAATTCCAAGGAGAATTAAAAAAAAAATGTTTTCAGAGGATAGGAGAAAAGGATTTGAGAGGTCATGAATAATAGTCTTGCGTATTTCGTTCAGCTGAAGTCAGCTAGCTTTCTTTGTGAAAAGTCCAACAAAAATAAAAAAGCGAAAGTAGAAAAAAAGGAAAAGGAACACGTACTATAAGTAAGAAAAAAAAGAGTGACGAACTAGAATGGACCCGATTCCAAAGTGAATCGCAAGTAAGAGAAAAGCTCGCTGGCCAATGTGGAATTGAGAGTCTCAGAGACTTTGAAGAAAATACAACGAGTCTAACCAGTCAAGCCAGGAGGAAAGAAACCTTCCAGGCTTCACTATTGATTTTCTTTTATTCTCTTTTTCCCATTCCAGGAAAAGAATTGAATCCTTAGTCCCAATAGTACGCTTCCCTGAGTTCGCCACCTGCTTTTCTCTCTCGACGCCCCCTACAATCTTAGATTTAACTTGTCGAGTCACGGCCCCTCTCTCTCTGTATACTCTAGTCGATAAGCTACAAAGATCAAATCAATTTCTACTTCTTTTTTTGTGTATGTTTCTTTAAATGCAAGTAGAGGCTATTATAATCATTGGCTATTTTGCAAATTTATTTTTTATATTTCTGGTAGAATACAATTTCTAGTTTGATTATTTTGAAGCCATTCAAGTTGTTAACTGTTTCTTATTAGAGAAATTTTTGCTTTTAAAAATATTAGAAAAAAGAAAAGAGGTCTATTGGGTTCAAGGTTTGATGAATAGTTCAGTGGCGCGCTCGACAGGTGGCGCCACACTCATGAAAACCGTGGCATATCTATGTTATTATTTTATTGCAAAATTCCTAAATGTAATTAATAAGATTAAAGGGCAGTGTAATATATTCATCCTTCTCTTCTTCATTCTAAAATTGCATTTCCGTTTTGTTCCTGAATGAAAATTTATTGTACTTTTGCTTTTATATTTAGAAAAATAAAAATATGTTTACGAAGTAGTTGTAAAAGTAACGAATATTTTACTGATAATTGTTCAAAATATGTGTAAAAATTACTCTCTTACTTTGTGGCTTGTTTAAAAAAGAGAATAGTTAATCCACGCGTCCATCAGGTGGCGCTAGGTGAAAGTAAGTAAAACCGGATCATTTTTCAATTACAATAAAAAATGTAATCAAACTTCTTCTATAATAGTCATATAATTACTAAAATTCTTCAGTGTAAATTTACACTCAGATGCATTAATGCTGTCCTTCCGGTTTGACGGTATTTTGCAAAGTCGCATGATTTCTATCAAAATGTTTTTAGTTCATGACATATGAGAACATTCGTATGTCACGAACTAAGAATATTTGATAGAAATGACACGACTTTTTAAAATTCCTTTAAACCGGAAGGACAGCATTAATGCATCTGAGTGTACACTAAAGAAAAGAAGTATAGAATTTTAGTAAAACCACGCGTTCAAAAGGTGGCACCACATGAAACTAAGAACAGTGAGACCCTTGTATTGATGTAATGAATTAAATGAAGCCTCTGTTCAATATTTTTAAAATGTGTTCGAACTGGATGTGGATTGGGAAATACTAATTTTATTGAATAGTTACCCCACGCCTCCGCTAGATGGCAAATGTTATTTTTAATTTACGAAAAGTCTATATGTTCGCGATAGAAATAATTAATAAAAGTTCTGTAAGCAAGGAAAAAACATTCGCATACTAAATATTAAAAAAAATTGATAGTTAGTTACCCCACGCCTCCGCCACGTGGCGCCACTTCAATCCCCAAAGAAACGCGAATTTGTAACCAAAAAAAGCTCTCGAATCAACTAAAAATCTTCTACTCGGGGGTTTTCGAGGTCGCTGATTCTGAATTTCTCATCAGATTTTTAAGAAATCGATTTCAAATTGGATAAAAAGAAAAAAAACAAACAAAGGAAATAAATTTCATCGACACAAATAAAAAAAAAAAGAGCAAAAACATAATTGTCTACTTTAGAAATAAAATGACTATGACTATTTTCACATGACAGAATTTAATTACAGAAGACACATGCTAAACTCACAAGTGGTCCTGCCGCTTGAACGCTTTACCACACATCGTGCAGACGTATTTCCGCTCGTCACTGTGCGTCAGCTTGTGCTTCGTGAGCGCCGATGCGTTGTTGAACACTTTGCCGCATACCTAAAACAGAATAAGCACGTCAATCTCTAAATTCTAATTTCAATTTGAGAAAGTGACAAACTCAACAGATTCAATTAGAAACTAAGAAAACAATTAATGTAATTCATCATCACAATCGTGTACATGTTTATATCAATTTAAACCTCTCACGAGTGGCTTTTATTTTTATTCAAAATTATTTTATTTCCGCTACATATTTTTTATATATAAAATGTTATATTTTAAACACTATAGTTTATTAAAATGAAGAAAATTAAATTTCAATGCATCAAAAGCTAATTTAGCTTGAAAATTAACGAGAACAAATTTTGCTGAAGTTGCTGTAGTGCTTCAATGGCTTCCGTTATATTGCTTCAAGGGACTATTATAATCAACGTTGAACATAAAATTAATTTCCAATACACCTGCAACTCAACTGGACTTGACATTTTTGAAAACAGAATATGGAAAGTGTTTTAAAAAAGAAATCCAGTAACTAAAAAAAAATAGATTCAAATACTGAATCTCTTATTGAAAAAGAAGCTTCATAATATTCTATATATTGAATTATAGAGAATACTAATCCAAGCCCAATTGTCCCTATTAATCCTACTTGCCCTCCTTCATTATCTTTATTTAAAATTCTATAATGTCTTCAAGTAACTAACACCAAACACTTTTTGGACATCGACAAGGGAATGGTATGTTTGCAATAAAAAAAAATTCCTTCTAGTTTTTGCCATAAAATCAAAATTTAACGCTAAAAACGAAAGTTTAATGAAAATTTCCCATTGACTCGTTTTTCGACAACTAAGGAAAATTTCGATTTCCCTATTTTCGTAATATTGAAATAAACCTTTTTTTTCCCTTCTTAATTACACCATGTAGAATTTTTTATCAGAATCCAGTGACTTAATATCAAGTTTAAAATCAAAATTTTCCCTTGATATTTGAAACATTAAGGGGATGGGGTTAATTCTTCGTTAAGTCGATACACTGTCAAGCCTTGTCGAAGGCTTTAGGCAGGCTTATTTAATTACGTAACAGAATCTATAAGAGAACGAACGGGGGATACACCCTGACGACGGTTGAAAAAATTCAAAATCAATAGACTCGGAATTTATTCTAAACATATTTCAAAAAAAAAATTCTACTTCAAAATGAAACGTTTTTTAGTACATGGGCATATTTCTAGAACCTTTAACTTTTCAATAAGAAAAAATTTGTTAATTTTTTTAGCACAGTGCTGAAACTCTGTCTACATAAACTTTAAAAAATAAGCTTTCAAAATATGCAAATGGACAGATCAAATTATTCATTTTCAAAAAGTTATAAACTATTTAAAATTGCGAATTATTTTTAACGTGCAACAAAAAAATATTTAGACTATGTCTCAAAATAGTTCCAATAATTCGAACTTTTATTTCCCGTAAGTCATTTTGATGTGCCATTTGTCTTATTAATGAAAATTGATAAATATGTCGATTACGATCAAAAAGGTTAAAAGTGAGGGACAACTTTTAAAGGCTTATAAATTTTTTCACAATTAACAAATTTTTAATTTTCATACGGAAAACTGTTGACTGTTTAATTGACTTTAAAAAGATGCGTCTTATTCATTAAGATCACTTAATGAATAAGTGATTCTTATTCATTACAAAGTTTTATCGCTTAACCCATCCGAAAGTATGCGGTTAGGGACAAGTAGATATTGTAAAAAATCGGACACCTGAATTGGAATAATTATTGATCTATTTAATAAATAAATGTAAAACCTTTTGGAACTGATTCATCTTATCAAGCTTTAATATTTCCAACAAAAATAAAGTAACAAGTTATTAAAATTATGGAAATTTATCCGAGGGACATGAAAGTTAAAGATTCCAGAGATATGCCCACATATCTACTCTTGTTTTAGGGGACAATTGACAAATGTTGTATAGTTCACAAAACTTTATAATATTCTAAATAATGAATAGAATTTAGAAAAATGTTTCTTAGCAAAAAATTGTCAAAATGTTTATGATTTTACAATCACTATGCTTAGGTCTAAGTAACAGTTTTTACAGCTTAAACTCACAGATTAAGTAATAAAAGTTGTACGTGTTTTCAAAATTATTTTTGGGATTAAGAGACAGATGAGTTTAGATTTGGAAACTATTTAACAATACATATTGTACTCTAAATATTTATTACATTTAACGGACTTCTCATCTGTTTATAATTAGGGCCCAGGACCCTTTACCTGAAACCCGACGAATTTTACTATCCCCCTTTTTTTGCACTGTATCCCCACTACATTTTTACAAAAATCTCAGGATAGCAGACTGATCTTAGATCCAAGTTAACCACTTGCTCTTCACCTTTGTATCATTACATTTGAATAAAGATTGTAGAATCTATAAAACATTTGTATGCGTTTTATTTATACGAAATTAGATGCAACTTTTTAAGTTCAGTTGCATAGTTGATTAATCTCTGACTTTTTGAAAGAAGATTATTTTAACAAGTAAAACAACAAATTTTAGACAATATTAGTGTTGACGACATAGCATAAAGTTGAAAACATAATTGAAGGTATTAAACAAATTAAGTCTAAAGAACTCTGGGTCTTGAACAAATTGCACGATTGAATCATGTCGTTAACTGGTTGTTGCTTGTTGGATTTTTACAGTGGCAGCTAGGTATGTATAGTTATACCGATAGCAGTCGTTGCAAGATCGTATAACTGCCTCTTTTCTCCTATTTCTATTATTGTGTTTCCTTTTTTTTACAACTTCATTAACGATCCATCGTGTAAATTGCTGGCCTATTCTCTTGAAAAGGAAAACTATCGTCAAAGACTTTAGCTAAAGTAATTCTCCAAATCAAGCCAATTTTATGGTTGAAGGAAAAATATTTTTCGGAGCAATAAGTATTGCTATAAACGTTACGAATGGTTTATGTGAAGAAGAGGGAAAAATAGGAGAGAACAGTTGACATCTAATTACGGAAAAACTGAGAAGTGATAAAACTTGAGAGATTTCAGAAGCAACGAGCCATGACTATGAGAAATGGCAACCACATCCTTAATGAACGGAAGTCATCATTTCTTTCGTGCTTGGTGTATGTATATATATATATATATATATATATATCCGGAAAAGAAGGAAAGAGGATTTTGCCTCTGAGACGTAACGGAAAGTGGCGATGGGTTGCTTGCAGTATCTAGAGCAAGGAGAACGAGCATCGGATTATGCTCCTGTGTGTTGGTGTAAGGAACATGTAAAGTCAGTACTTCTACTTCTAAGCAGAAAATCTAATTTGCGTAGCTTAACTTCTATAAGGAGCTGAGCATGATGGAATGCCAACAGAGAGAGTGTGAGAGAGAGAGGAGTTTCAATTTGCGCATCGCGTCATGTCCTTCGGCATGTCAGGACCATCATCGTATATTCTCTGCAGCCTAAATCCACCTCAACCAAAAACCCCTTTCCACTTTCTATGAGAGCTCAGCAAACATCATTACTATCACCCAAAATATCTCTCCTCTACCCCTACTCCATTCACCATCATTTTCAAATCCTTCTATCCTCTTTTGATGCTTGCAATGTACACTAAGTTTCTGAATGTGAAAATCTAATAGCTAGCATGGGAGTTGGGGAGGGTAAGTAAAGTATCTTCAAATGAGACTTCGCACTTCCGGTTCACTACTACTTGAAAGTCAATCACATTTAGAATGAATTCGACGTTGAAGATTCTCCTTCTCCAGATAATGATGTATCCTAATGATGCTTCTTGCTTTTCTGTTCCTACATTCCTTAACTCATTCATTCTTTTCTCGTCCTGCATTCTTGATTCGTTCATTCCTTCCTCCTCCTGCATTCTCTTAATTCATTCGCATCCTTTTCTCATCCTGCATTCTTAATTCATTCGCATCCTTTTCTCCTCCTGCATTCTTAATTCATTCGCATCCTTTTCTCCTCCTGCATTCTTAATTCATTCGCATCCTTTTCTCTTCCTATATTCCTAATTCATATCGTTAAGAGGCACACCTAGTGTGACACTTTGAAAAAATCGATTTTTTACATTTTTTGATAGTTTATACCTTTGAAAATAACATATTAAAATTTCAAGTGCGTATCTCACTTAATTTTTGAATTAGAGTCAATCAGGAGTGTCAACGCCTGTCGCCTGTCTGCCTACCTACCTGAGTCATTGTTCGGGCTCTGTCGACGTACACAAGTATAATAGAAGTGGAGACAACGCACAGATTATGTGGACCTGGAATTGCAGATTAGGAATAGATACAATATTTATTATTTTCTCGTTATAAAATCTGTACTTTTATCTTTAAACGTGTTTTTCTCGAAACTACATTCTTCGAATTTGCTGCAGCTCTAACTCGAGAACGGCTTGATTTTTGTCTTTGCTTATCTAGTATTATTTTCTCCGTACGAGGCTCCAGTTTTTTATTGATGAAAAATAAAATTTTGGGATGCCAAAAACTATCGGATTTTTTAGGCACAATTTATAAGCTTTTTTTGAAAACTCCACCACTTTGTTGCAATTCAATATTTTTTTACAACCAAAGGTCTTTGTACGACAAATATCTTCTAGTTTAATAATCTTTTTGGTTTTTTTGATTTCAGTCACTGAGAAGGCCGCAATCACTGCAGCAGTGGGACAATTTTTTTTTGAACTCTCGGGAGATGGCGAATAACTTTTTAAAAAAACAATACTTTTCTTTAATTCATTCGCATCCTTTTCTCTTCCTATATTCCTAATTCATATAGTTAAGTATATGATGGAATGTATCATCAAATCCTCATTCAATCCCTGAAAGCATGGAGCAAAATGAATAAGTTGATCTCGAAATACTATAGTTAACAGGGGTTGACTTATCTTATCCAGAAAGTTCAGGTTAATTAACGGGATAGTGTCAACGTTGAGGTTACATGCCAGCGAATGTGGATGCAACTGACGTCGTGGAACCACTGTGTGTCCATTTTAGTTTTCAGTCCCTAAGTGTATTCACGTGAACCATCGTTGTAAATCTGGCGCACTAGACAAGAGGAACTGTTCGATTAATTACTGTAACGACCTGTCACTCAAATGAAAATCTTGATCCAGGGGGTCCGTAACTATCCAATAAATTCACATCCGATAATCTTATGTATTTAAATAATTTAGAAAATATGTACCTAGTTTTTGTTTACAAAATATTGTTACATTTTGTAAAAAGTGGCTCTATGTGTTGACAAATTTTATTCGAAGAAATTATTGTTTACAAAAATTTATTTCCGGGAAAATTTTTAACAAGTTTGTAGTGATTCAGATTTGTTTTTGTCTACACGTAAAATCACAATTGGTTGAAAAAAATTGAACCGAAATCTTGTAAATCTGGGAGTCGATTATGTTTTATTCCACTTTCACTTTAATTCAAATTTTATTCTCGCCACACTTTTTCCAAATTTCCTTTATATTTCAATCTCGGTTTTACTCAAGATTTTTTTTCACTCCATTTTACTATGCAGTTTGAGTAAAAGTAAAATTGGAGTGAAAATAAAAATTAAGTGAAAGTAAAGTGAAGTGAAAGTGAAGTGAAAAGTTTATGTTCACTCTACTTTCACTCCCATTCACTTCACTTTCACTTCACTTCACTTTCACTCAACTTTCACTTCACTTTCATTTCACTTCACATTAACTTTCACTTTTACTTGTGAAGTAAAAGTAGAGTGAAAGTGAATGGGAAGTGAATGTGGAGTTAATGTGAAGTGAAAGTTGAGTGAAAGTGAAGTGAAAGTTGAGTGCAGGTGAAGTGAAAGTGAAGTGAGAGTAAAGTGAAAGTGAAGTGAATGTAAAATAATAGTGGAGTGAAAGTGAAGTGAAAGTGAAATGAACGTGAAGTGAAAGTTGAGTGAAAGTGATGTGAAAGTGAAGTGAAGTTACAGAATAGCACCCCTGGAGTGAAAATAAAGTGAAAGTGAGAGGAAATAAATTATGAGTAAAATTGAAAAGAAAGTAAACTTAGGATGAAAATAAATATTTCTACTAAAAGTGAAAGTGAAGTGTAAAAAAAATTAAATATGGGTGAAAGTGAAATTGTAGTAGTGAAAATAAATGTTGAGTGAACTGAAGTGGAAGTAAAGGAACATTTGAGTGAAAGCGAAAGTAAAGTGATAATAAATTTTTAGTGAAAGTAGAGCGAAAAACGGTTTTGAAAAAGTATAAAGTGAAATATGGGGTTGGGAATGTAAAAATATATATATTCAGATTCATAAATATTTCCATATAGTTTCATGAAATTGAGAAACTCTACTAAACATCAAAAATAAAGATACGTATTAACAAAAAAACTACAGTTTTGATGTACTATTCGATTGTCAAATGTGACTTTGAGAGAATATTTCGTCAATTACTGTAGTTAGAGGATTCAACGCTTGGCAAGGGAATTGAATTTAGTAATTAACCATCCGAATTTAGAGTGGCTTCTCTATTTTCTCGGTTTCATTCTCTCTCCCTTGAGAAAGAGAGAGAAAGAGAATGAGCGCGCTCGAGAGAGAGAGAGAGAGAGAGAGAGAGAGAGAGAGAGAGAGAGAGAGAGAGAAGAGAGTGTACCACCCATTTTCTTCCTGATTCTAGTTCTGTCAAACTAACCACAACCTCGTCCACGATTGGCGAAAGAGAAGGAAGGTCGAATGAGAAAGAGAAAGAGAATTGAGAGAGGGGGGGGTGAGACATATATAGTTAGCTTCGTCGAGTGTTCCCTTTTCCAACATCAAACAGAACAATGTCCTCGGTGCTAGTTCGCCAAGCGACTTCCTGGAATAGTTCGAAGGACACGAGTCGTAATGAACCTCTAACAACACAGGATCTCCACCCTGAATTCTAAACTTACCCAGGAATCGATCCAAATCTCAAATTCCGAGATAACGTTCTACTCGTACATTTCCCGCATACCTTGAAATTATTCGGAAACAAATGAAAAACGTACTTCAATAGATAACAACATTTTTGTTCTTTGTTGAAAAAAGAACCGAGGGAGGGGGGGACTTAGAATTGCTCACATTTTCTCTGAGCTTGAAAATTTTTAAAATACTTTAGTTAGATTCTTTTCAATACGTTGGAAAATGCTGGTAATTGTTTTTATTAGAATTTTTAAATGTCAAATATTTATGTAATAATTGAATAAATAAAAAATTATAAATATGTTTCTTCTACTGTTTTTAAATTTATTCAAAGCGCCATCTGTAGGCGGCGTCTGTGAATTAATTTTCTAAACAAACTTTCGAAAAAGAATCCCGATTTAAAAATTTATTGAGGATTGATAAAGAAGAAACAAGAGCTTTTCACCTCGTGGTATATAAATTAGATTTTAGTCTTCATTAAATACTCAAACGTATTAATAACTTTCGTATTTGATGGCACTTTCGAATGTCATGACACTTTTTACCAACATTTTTTTAGTTCGTGACGAATAATTCCTAAGTTGATGTGGCGCCACCTCGCGAAAACGTCCTTGAACTAGTCAAGGAATTTAAAAAAGTACATATATTTCCCTCTTCTTTTTAATGTTTTTTGCAAGCAATGAATTCAAGCAAAATTTTTCTCAATAAGAAAAGTTTGAGATGTTAAAAAATTCAATTACAAACTTTCTATTTTAGAAAATTATTAAATGAAATGTTCAATGTTTTTAAAATGAAAATAGTATTTTTGAATGTTTTAAAATCAAAATAGTATTTTTCATTTTAAATTAAAAATTCAAATAGTAATTTTAACATGTAAGAAGAAGAAAAGCAAAATTTTATTTTATGTAACAAATTTTAGACAAAACGGTAATTAACTGAACCGTTTCGTTTGTCCACCGCATTAGATGTACATTTTTTTGTCTTAGCTGAACAAGAGTTCAGTTTTAAAAAAAGATTATTTTAATTATTAATAATTCTCTTATTAAAATTAGTTCAGCTTTTTCCTAAGTTGGTGTGGCACCATCTGGCGAACGCATCACTGAACTATTCAACTAACTTTTAAACCAAAATATACTTCTCTTCTTATAAATATTTTCTGCAAGACACAAATGTAAGAAAACTGTTTCTTAGTGAGAAAAGTTAAGTTAAGTTTTTTTTTGTTGATTTAATGATTTAGTAAATTTTTTTTCAGAAAATCTTTAAATAATACAATTTTCAAAGGTATAAAATTAATTTACGTATATTAATTGAACCATTCAGTTTGTCTATTGCATTAAATTTAAATTATATTTGACCTTGAACAAGAATAATAAAAGTTTATGTGGCGCGACCTGACGAACGCGTCAGTGAACTAATCAACCAACTTTTATATCAAAATATACTTCTCTTTTCATATTGATGTTTTTCACAGACAATGAATGAAAGCAAAACGATTCTCCACTAGAAAAGTTTGTGATGTTTAAATATATTCCACTTAAAACATTATATTTTAGAAAATCAAAAAAAATTTGAAAGGTTTAACATTAAATTCCTTTAAACCGGAAGGACAGCATTAATGCATCTGAGTGTACAGTTATTAATTTCTTATAGGGAGATTATTTTATTTTTTTAGTTCACTGACGCTACAGACAGATGGCGTTTGTAATGATAGATTTCACCATAAAGTACAGTTATTAATTTGTTAGTTAATTACTACAATCGTATTTCGAATTTGAGACGGAAAATAGAAAATAGTTAGTACTTAGTGCATAGACGTGGTTGTAAACAATTTTTTATCAGTTTTTAAGAAACAAATTTGGTAACAGTAACGATTTAATTTACTGACGCCACAGACAGATGGCGTTTAGAATTGTTGATTTGACCTTCAATCGGTTTTGAATTTTCAACTGATAATTAATTATTATTTGAATTTGAAAATTGAGAGGAAAAAATGGTTAATACTTAGTTCATGGACGCTACCGACAGATGGCGTTTGGAATGATAGATTTCACCATAAAGTACACTCAGATGCATTAATGCTGTTTGACGGTATTTTTGCAAAGTCGTATGATTTCTATCAAAATGTTTTTAGTTCATGACATATAAGAGCATTCGTATGTCACGAACTGAGAATGTTTGATAGAAATGACACGACTTTTCAAAATTCCTTTAAACCAAAAGGACAGCATTAATGCATCTGAGTGTACATGGGAGTAAACGGATGGGCAGCATACATATAAATAACTGCCATCTGCAGGAAGCGTCTGTGAACTAATTTTCCAAACAAACCCCTCAGAAGGAAAACGTAATGCTCTCGTTGATTTTAAAAATCTATTAATTGTTAAACTATTTAATGTATCAAAATTTTCTGGTAATTATACTTATATAGACAGTTATAAGTGAAAAAAACTTCTTAACCCTAAAAATAGTAAAATAGATGAAAATAAGTGTTAAAAATGGTTATAATTAACTTTCTATTAAAAAATTTCCCCGTCACATTATTTCTTCTTGAGAAAAAAGATGCTTCTCTAAATTTAGTACAATATTAACAAGAAAACTACCGGATACTGCGTTCAGGCATGGCTGGATTGTAGATTCGAGAACCTTGAGTTGAATATTCAACAGAGCTTTTGCTTTACAGGTACTTGTGTACTCGTGTCGCTTTGCCCATAGCTATATAGTATAGCCCAAGCTTAAACACGAGCCGACGACGACGTTGTTGAAAGATGCTTGAGAGTTGCATTGTTCTTGTTAAAGTGGGTCACGATCGTCGTTATCCACTGCGTCCAACGTGCGTAAACCTTTCCTTCGGGACATCTTCTTTTTTTTATAGTATTCCTTTTCTCTCTCACTCACTCTCTCTCTGTCTCTTACAGCACTTTTTATACCGTTGAGAAGAACAATGAGCGACTTTACAGAAAAAGAAGAGTAAAGTCTATATATGTGTGTGTGTGTGGATGGGGAATGATAAACATTGTGTTTGTGGCTTTCCTGACGAAAGAGGCTTCCCTTTTTTTCCTGCCATTTGGAGTGGAAGGAATGCGATGCATTTGGGATTCAAATTTATCATGAGAGAGAGAGAGAGAGGGTGGAATTTATTAGAGTGCATTCAATGTTTTACGATTTTGGTTTCCTCCTCTCGAAATATTCGCTTTTTTTGTAAAATTGATTTGGGAATAGAAAAAGTGCCGCAAGGAGGAAAAAAGCGAGAATATTTCTCTCTATATGTGGAATAATTTTTAGCTTGATTTTTGAAAAGAAAAAGGTCAAGGGAGTAATTATTAATATTCCCTTTTTTATAAGCTACTCTCTTTAGCAAATTGAATGATTTAAAGAAATTGTAGAAATGGATGTGTGGACCTTTGAGCTCAAGTTTGTCTCTCTGAATTGACTTTTAATTGGCTCCTAACACAAATTTGTTTAGGCAAGCGAAAATAGCCAGACTCTGCAAAAGCATTAGCTCCCGTTTGAGAGGGTTGAGTTTGTCGAGGAGCAGGAATCAAATATTTGGTCAAGGATTCACAAGTAGTTATATACAAACCCTGACAAATTACAATAATGCCAGAACTGACCATTACAGACTGTGTAACCATGGTGAAAATAGCTTTAATATTAATAATCCTCATTTCTCAATTATAATATATAGCTAAAGAATTGCGTGCGCAGAGAAACAAAAAGTCGTTCTCCTGCGCATCACACCTGATTTTTTTCCCAACCTTGGAATCAACTGCGCATGCGTCACAACAGTGGAGTGTGTATATATATATATACCTATCCTTCTCTTACTCATTCCTAAAAATTTCAATTAAGAATCGATGTTTACGCTCACAAAAAATCATTCAACCGAAAAGTAGAAATCCTTTATCACCTCAATATATTCATTAGCTTGTAGTATTTACAAAACTCCTTTGACGTTTTGTTTTGATAGGGGGAATATGTCCATATGGAGTTTGCACAACGTGAGCAATCATCAACTATAACAACTTCAAGTTTATGAAATTATTAAATTTGATTTAACGAACTCTAAAGGAGAAATTTGTCACAGTATATATATAATTAAAATATACAACAATATTTCAATGATTCATTAAAACAGAAAAAAATTGTTTTATTTCCTCATAAATAGAGTTAAAAATAGTGTCATCGCTTTATGAAGAGTAAACAATTTTTTTTTGTCTGAAAATAAAATATTGGGAATAGGTGTGAAAATGTTGGAAAATAGGTCAGACTCGTTAACTTTCCAATGACTTTGCAACCGTTCAACAATGAAATGGTAACGGAGGGAGGAGGAGGGAAGGTGCGAATAGAGGTTTGGCGACAGCTGAAATTTGTGAGTTTTCTGCGCAATTTTTGAAAGCTGACTTTTGTGGTCAAACCTCTAATTCACTCGTTCGAGTGTTCTGCAGAATTTGGAAAATTAATTCTCTCCCTCTTTTTTTTACCACACAGAAGAACGAATTTAATAATTTAGCTCAAAGGTTTTTATATTTAAAAATTAATATTATCCGCCATAACTTTGGAAGAAAAATGGAAAACATTTTATTTTTACTCACTTGGCACTGTTGTGGACCTTGCCGATTTGGCGAGGATGCTTTTGGCCTTGATTTTTTAACGCCTAATTTTCCGGGATCTCCAGCTCCCGTTCTCGACTCTTCACTACTCCCTGAAAGCAAAAAAAAAAAAAATATTACATAATTAATATTTTCAAATATATTACATTTTGTGTCCACCTAGCGGTGGCGTCTGTGAACTAATTTCCTACGTTTTCTCTCAATATTGAGCTCAAATTTCGTTTTCTCGATTGAGTTGTTTAATTTAATTATTTAATTGCAAACAATACTAAATACTTTAATGATAAACAACACCGGAAGATAAATTTTATCTTCTAAAGAAATTAGAACTGTTTCCCCTCTCTCGATAGCGTCGCAGTGAACTAAAGCAATAAATTATCTCCCTTTGTAAATAAGTGAATTTCCAGGTTGAGATAATTAATTAAATTTTATTATTTACAAGCTAAATGATTTCCGAAGAAATAAGATTTTAGACGCATTGCTATGTAGGTAGAGGAATGAATTCAATTAATTTTTAACTGTAGGAATTTTCCTTCTCTTTAATTTTAAGTAAATTTCCGGATCATGAATTATTAATAATTTGGTTATTATGTAGGAGAAAACAAATTTAAAATTGCTTAAAAGCTTCGAGGACTATGGAAAACCACGTAAGAGAAAATCATCTTTCTCAGTTTGATATAATTTTCTAATTCCACGCCATCACAGAATGTCACGAGCTGTTAATTTCTAAAGTCACTTGTGTGTCTTTATCGACGCATTTAATGTATTTAACAGGGAGAGTGAAATAATGTTAATTATTGGCATTTTTAAGAAATTATGTCTGCCATCTGTCGGTGGCGTCCATGTACTAATTGCCTTACTTTCTAATTCTTTTCTGACAAATATTATTTTCCGAAATATCTAAAAACATCTGTTAGGCATCCGTTATTAAAGTTCTTCATTTTTACACCTGCCCTCTGGCGGAAGCGTCAGTGAACTAACGGAACATTTCCTTCTTTTTCGAATTTGGCTATTTTTCAGATTAACTGAAATTTTGTTAAACTATTCCCACTTTTTTTCTATAAATACTTAATCTGTAATACATTTTAAAATCCTCTTATTTGTAAGATGCGCTTGTCATTTAACACGACAGCATCGACTCGGTATAAGATTGATCGTTTCAGGAAATTTTTTTTTCGCCAAGTCCACGATATCAGACGAGACTTAATGGCCAAGTCGACATCGATCCTCTCACCAAAAAGTTAAAACGAAAAACAAGAAGCACCGCCGATAAGCGGATGCTTTGAAAAAACAATTTTTATTAGGGCATTGCTCGCGACATTGACCGACGAGCAAAAGCAAATTTCTTTTTCACAATTTTATTCCCAGGGTGGAAAAAATTTAGTGCAGTGAGATTTTTATTTAATTAGAGAAATTTGATTTCTTCTTTTCAAAAATTGTATTTGAATTTTAACAGTGGAATTTAGGGCGAGCATATAAATGGGAAAATTGTGAGTATTTTAATTTTAGTTATGTTTATATAGATATATGTGTGTGTGACTTCTGGCGTTATTAGAGTAATAATCTCCTAATTAGAAAGCCTTGATGTAGAGAGTAGGTTAATGAGCCTCGACGGAAGGTGTCAGCCGCAATACGCGGATTAGGATCGGAAATGCGTTTATAATTCAATTAGAGCGCGAGTGTGAAGATGCGCACTTTGTAGGCAACATTCTCAATAGATTACAAGAAATTTCCTTGTACGATTTATCAGTATTATTCTACTTTTACGATGTTTGGGAAAGAATAGAGTTTTTGGTAGTTCAGTGACGCTCACGCTTGGAGGCGCCACGGTGACAATCTTCGTTGTCTCCGTTTCTTTTCTTTATTATCCGAATGTGAAACATTGAATGACAGTTATGCGACTGAGTTGGAAAATGCAATAACTCGAAAGACGTGTTCGATTTTCTCCAAAGAAACTATTCCCCTTGGGGAATAAGTGCGACGAAAGCGAATTAAGTTCACGTGGACAAAAAAAAAACACACACAGGATGCATTTAGAGAAAGTGAAATTCAATTTTGAAAGACTGTAGAATGAAATCCAGAAGCTATTTCAGACCTGGGACTCGGCAACAGTGGAAAGAAAATTGTGGTTGGTGCGGGAAGATCGAAGGGACGTATTATATATATATATATATATATATATATATATATCTATATGAAACCTCGTGACCGTAAAGCGAGCGATAAGGGTATAGAGAAACGGAGATGGAGATATTTGTAGAGAACAGGTAATTTTGGTCGGTAATTACGAGCGTTGATAATGCCTTGATTGCTAACGCGGAATTAGCGGTAGAATCTAATTATGTGGCATTATCGTTAAATCTGATCACTGACGGACAATGGTCTTTCTGTCCTGTCTGTGAAACCCTTTCTCCAATCCCTTAGAATATTAAACATCAGTCTTGTGAAACAAAACAAAAAAGTGATCCTATTTTTGAAAATTGAAATTGATCGCGTTAAATTCCTTTTTTTTTGATGACAAAATTTAAGAGTGGGAAATTTTTTTTTATCTCTAAAGTTCAATCAGAAAATTACTCGTCTCGCACGATAAATATTTTAATCTTCATGGGGTTGTAAAATTATAATGATTTTTAACAGCCCGTCCTACCATTAAAAGCTTGCAACATTAGTTTAGTTGCGCCACTGGCTGAATAGACTATTTCTCTCCCACTACTCGGTAGGGATAGCACATGAAGTAAACTAGAGAGAGAGAGTGTGTACACTTGTGTGTCCGCTAACAAAGTCAACACACAAGTGCCACAGATGAAGCTTCCCCGAGTACGTGAGTACGTACATAAACTAAATATATTCGAGCATATAGATATGGAAGTCGGTATAAAGCTCGCAAAATGCTGGCATAAATTTTATGAACCTCGAGCGAGTCCGGAAAATTGCCCGGACTCAGGGTAAACTAGTTTGAAGAGGAACCTTAGCTAAGAGAGAGAGAGAGAGTGGAGCAACATGGGTAACCAAGATCCTGGGGAAATTTCTACCAAGATGGTCCTCTATTCCTTTTATGCACTCAAGTTTAAACGACATCGACAGTCAGCGATTCTTTATACCATCCTCCCTCCTACGTTTAACAATACCCTCGAAATTGTTTTTACGACGGATCTAAGATACAAGACCAGAA
Organism: Leptopilina myrica (nomen nudum); assembly: GCA_032872475.1. Taxonomy (NCBI): domain Eukaryota; kingdom Metazoa; phylum Arthropoda; class Insecta; order Hymenoptera; family Figitidae; genus Leptopilina; species Leptopilina myrica (nomen nudum). Next base: position 9,885,375 of record CM065462.1, on the reverse strand, counting down.
AATTGAAATAGCCTATTTACATAATGGAAATTTCATATTCTCGACTGTATTACGAAATATTTACTCGATAAAGAAAAAGCGGCACACGAAATTTCATCGTAAAAATATTTTTTTCGATAAATTATCCCCTTTTTTTTGATGAGCGATTTAACACGGGAGTCTGGAATGTAAAAAGGGTTGGTGCGCCATCTCTCGATAGCGTCGGTCAACTAGGAAAGTATCGTGTAGATATTAATTTCTTTCTTTCGATTTAGTTTGAATAGATTTTTTTAATTCTTCCCTTCTCTTTAACGCAATTTTAATGGCAAGCAAAAAATAGAGAAAGGTATGGAAAAAAATTTTTACTTAAGTACCAAAAATAAATAGAAGTAGTAAGAATAGAAAATGTTGTGCTTTAACGTTAAGGAACTGATAAAAATTACTCAATGCGCCATCTTTCGACGGCGTTACGTAACAACACTTTCACTGAAATTTTATTTTCCTTACAATTTTCCTTACAATTTTCCTTCACTTTCACGCAAATGAATTATTTTTTCCATAATTTCCCTTTCACTCGAATTTTATTTTCACTCCACCTTCAATTTTACCCAACGAATTATTTTTACATCACGTTCACTATTTTTCCTTCATTTGCACTTTACTTTCACTCAAAATTTAGTTTCACTCTACTAACTATACTTTCACTCGAATTTTATTTTCATTCCACTCCAACATCACTGTAAAATTGTAAATACAATTTAACTTTCACTTAAATTTTATTTTTACATCACTTTCACTTTTCTTCTATTTCCTCGTCACTTTCACTCAAAACATCAATTTCACTTTTACTTAAATTTCATTTTTATTCCTTCACTTTTACACTAATCTTATTTATAATTTATATCACTTTTACTTCTCTTTCACTGAAATCTTAATTTCCTTCCAATTCCCCCTTCTCTTTCACTCAAATTTCTTTTACTCCTCCTTCACTTTCACATAACGAATTATTTTTACACTTTACTTTCACTCAAAATATATTTTTCTCCACTTTGACAGAAATTATACTTTCAAATTAAAATTTATTTTCACTTCACTTTCACTCAAATTTTATTTTACGCTAACTTAATAAACGTATTTCTAACTAAAAGTGGAGTTAATGGAAATTAGGACTGAAATTAGAGTGAAAATAATTTTTAAGTGAAAGTGGAAGGAAATTAAAGTTTTAGTAAAAGTGAGATTAGATTGAACGTAAAGTGAAAATGAATTTTAATTTTAGGTGAAAGTCGAGTCAAAGTGAACTGGGGAATTAGGGGAAAATAAAAATATTAGTGAAAGTGGAATGAAAATAATATTTGAGTGAACTTGAAAGTGGAGTAAAAATACAATTCAAGTGAAAGTGTAGTGAAAATAGATTTTGAGATTAAAGTGAAAGTATAATGAAAGAGGAATTGGAGTGAAAATTAAAGTGAAGTAAAAATAAATTTTAATTGAAGGTGAAAATTGAGGCAAAATGAAGTGGTGGAGGAAAATAAAATTTAAGTGAAAGTGAAGTGAAAATAAATTTTTAATTAAAAGTGAAAGTGAAATGTCAATAAAATTTGAGTGAAAGTAAAGTGAAAATGAATTTTAAATTAAAAGTAAAAGTGAAGTGAATATAAATTTTAAGTTGAAAGTGAAAGTAGAGTGAAAGTGGAATTTGTAGTGAAAATACAATTTAAAGGGAAGTGAAGTGAAAATAGATTTTGAGTTGAAAGTGGAATTTGAGTGATAATGAAAGTGAAGTGAAAATAAATTTTGATTTGAAAGTGGAATATGAGTGATAATGAAAGTGAAGTGTAAATAAATTTTAATTGAAGGTGAAAGTTAAGGCAAAATGAAATGGTAGATTAAGAAAAATAAAATTTGAGTGTTAGTGAAGTGAAAGTAAATTTTAAGTTAAAAGTGAAAGTGGAGTGAAAATTAATTTTATGTTGAAAGTGGAATTTGAGTAAAAGTGGAATGAAAATGAAATTTATGTGAAATTGAAAGTCGAGTGAAATTAAAATTTGAGTGTGTGCGATGGGAAAAGTTATTTTATGTTGTAAGTGAAAGTAAACTGAAATTACAAAATCGACAAAAATAAATTGACCACGAAGTAATAAAATAATGGCAGAAATGACATGGTCATCATGAACTTATTCAAAACAGAAAGACATCGTTTAAAGAGTAAAACGCGACATCTATAAGTAGCGTCACGTAGAAATAAATTTTTCCATTTCTTGAAATAATCACAAATTTTTTTTTAACTAATTCTATATGAGTTGCTACTTTCAGAATTTATTTATAAACACGATACGGTTGTTAAAAAAACGGTTATAAATTCACCCATGCCATCTAATGTTGGCGTCAGTTAACTACAAAGCGAAAAACAATCTCCAGACATTAAAAAAAAGAAAATTCCACAGAAATATTTGCTCGATATTTCGAGCATTAATAACACTAAGAAGTATACTAGAAACATTTTTTTATTTCCTCTGTAGGTATGAAATTAACTGCCTAGTACGCCATCTGCCGTTGGCGTCTGTTTACCACAAAAAACAGAAAATCTTCCAAGATTAATACTTTTTCAGCATTGGCTAAGGAAAATTAACGGAACTTTTTTGTTCAATATTTTTTATGAATAGTGCGCGCGGAAGATAATAGAGGAAAATTGAGTTGAAATGAGAGATATATAGATATATATATATATAGATATACTTTAGGTAGACAAGAAAATATAGTATATATAGATGGGAAAACTCGGTTCGTTGATTCGGTGGAAGCAAAACCAATATACGTTAAAGGGAAACTGGAGTTTGGGACAAGGGAAGGAGAGAACAATATTATATATGATATAATGGTCACAGAATTGGAACAAAACATTCGATGATCGTCGTTCTTTGCTTTTTATCTCGAAATCCCGTTTTTTTACGTATGGGGTAACGTTAATTTTAAACTATATACACTTTACGCACAGTACACACCGTTTGTGTCCAGCATCATGACGAAGTGCATTTCAACCACAGTGTGCAGTGATTTTTCACCCGTGACTCTTTATAAACTGCCATCGCTTTATTACACGCAGACATACACACAAAAACACACAATTATATGCAAAAATGTCTGCCACGATTTTCAGGCAATTTTACACCAAAAATCTGTACCCACTGCCTAATATATACTAAATCTACGTGTTAATGATCATGTAGAAATTTTTTTCGACACGAGAAGATTTTTCCTCATTACAGAAAAACAAAAATCTAAAATTAATCAAAACTTAATAGATTGTGTGATAAATAAAATGTATTTTTTCAAAGCTGTTAGTTAACAGTGGGGAAAAAATAAGAAACACGATATCGTTGTCCAATAATATGGACGTCCAATGGAGAGAGCTCCTACGGTTAGAATCGCTTAAACTGCTTCGCCAGATTTATCGAGGGATTTAAAGAGAGAAAGAAAGAAAGAAAAAGAGAGACAAAGTGGTCAGAAAAAAAGCGAGAATAGTTTCCTCTCTAGTGGCATTTCTTTTAGAGGGTGTATTTAGTTCTGTAGAAAAAACAATTTATTTATTTATTTAAAATGAGGGAGAAAAGGAAAGCTGTTGACCTTTTTCAAAAGAAGGTGAAAGATATTTTTCTCCTTTTTTCTGAAGTTTATACTTTACTGTTTAGAGAGAAGGGAAAAATGTATGCATTTAGTTCAGATGTCAGTTTTGTTTCCGACCAATGAGTATAACACAGCAAGTTCACTGACGCCACCGATAGATGGAGATTTAAAGAAAACACAACACACTAATTATGAAATTGAATCATTTTACGTTAGTCTTTTTTTTGTGTAATATTTTACACAACTACTTTTAAAAGCAACTCTAACACCGACTACAGTAATTATCAAAATGTCAACAATTTATCAAATATTTGATTAAATTTTTCCCTCTCAAAGAATTCATTTTTTTGAATTCAGAGCACATTTTTAAAGTGCGCATCAACTTTGATATTCCAGAGGAATTTTTATTTCAACTTTTCTCTTTTTTTTTCAAAAGGGAGACTGAATGCAAAAAGTGACCATCTCATTGAGGGAAAATCACGTCCGAGTCGTCCACTTGGCTTGAGTACTGGAAAATTCAGACGCGCCGAGGTGGAAATTCAGAAAGGGATACGTGCGTTCCAGGTTTATGTGTACCTACATTTGCAAGTGAGAGAAAGAGAGTGAGAGAGAGAGAGAGAGAGAGAGGGACAGAGAGGTTTAGAGAGTTAAAGGGAAGAGGGCTTCAATGTGAAATTCCCACGCGAGTTCGTAATAGGAGAGCTTGTCGAAGTTTATAGACCGTGGTCATAATAGCGACCTGGACAATGTGTCTGGGAATCCCAATATCGATGCTCGTTAAAAATGATTATAGCAAAATAGACGTAGCAACGTTGACATTATTTTTTTTTTTTGGCTGTCGTATGCAACGATTGAGCCAATAGGCAGAACGGAAAGAAGTCAATTATATACATCACTGCACTCTACTGATGCCAAACAAGAAACACGAATTCAATATAATCTCGTGTTTCTGAAAAGACGAAAAAATATCCATCTCTCTTATATATTCAAATTGATTAATAAAGGTTCCATCTGGCGCCACCTAGCGATGGCCAAAAAAGATTTAAAAAATCAAGTTTAGTGTTATTTTTTACAATGAATGAAATTTTAGTTTATTAAATTTTTTTATAACTATAAAACATGAAGATATCGATAACTCGATAACTGATCGGCTTCTTCATATTTTATAATAATTAAACATGACCAAGTAATAAAATCATTATTTTATATTATAAGAATATTATACTTCTTCAAAATTATTTTCATTATTTCAATTCGATTATTAGTTTCCAAAATTTTTAACTACAATTTTATTTTATATCTATTATTTTTAATAATAATTAATTCATCAATTTCACTAAATTTAAATTATTCCTAAATTCTTTAATTAAATGCATATTAAAAAATAAAAATTACAAATAATATTTAAAAAATGCAATTAAACTTTTTCAAAAATATTAATTTCAAAATTCAATTATTTCCAAAAAGTTCACTCTATATTTCTTTTAATATTCAATTATAATCTAAAATTTTAACTGAAATTTATTTTTATCAAATGAAAATCAATTTTTATTAAAAAATTCTACAAGAATTTAATTATTTAAATGCAAAAGTAAATAATTTATTGAATAATTGAATGTTTCTCAAAATTCAATTCTCATAAAGAATTTTAGTAACAAATTGTTTAATAATTCAATTCTTTTGTAGAATTTTATTAAAACTTGCAAGAACATATTTACTTTTTTCAAGGAATTCAATTATAATTGTATATGAAAAATCATTGAAACCCAGCTGTAAAAGTTTTATAGAATTTCACTGGAATCATTCTATAGAATCATTCTATATAAATTCTAGAGAATATTCTATAGAATTTCAATAGAATGATTCTATAGAATTTCTACGTGAATTCTACTAAATTTTAGTGGTTTTTAATTAGAAGGAATATAAATTTCGTAAAATAATTTTGTTAACATTACAGTTATGTATGGTTACGAAGTTTAATGAATTTTATATATTTAAAGGATATAAACAATTATTTTTCCCTAAAATTTGTTGAAAAATATTATTTCACAAAATTAAAGTCTTTCTAATTAAAAACCACATAAAATTTAGTAGAATTCACGTAGAAATTCTATAGAATCATTCTAGTGAAATTCTTTAGAATATTTACTAGAATTCATATAGAACGATTCTATAGAATGATTCTAGTGAAATTCTATAGAACTTTTTCAGCTGGGAACGCTGCGATGAGTTTTATGATAATTTTCAAATTTATTCCTTTACAATTCAATTTTACAAAATTTTAATTATTCGAAAATTCTGCAATTAAATATATATTGAAAATTATAAACTTGTAATAATTTCAATAAAAATCCTATTAAACATTTAAAAAGAATTAATTCTACAGAATTTTTTGTCAAAAATATATGAAAAATTATAAATTTCAATGATTTTAGTTTGAAACTTTGGCAAAATTTAATTATTTCTAAAAATCCACGTTACAATGCTTTTAGTTTTAATATTTAAGTATAATCTAAAAATTTTAACTGAAATTCATTTTTAAAACCATTTTTATTAGTAAATTCTACGAGGAGTCAATTATTTAAATACAAAAATAAATAATTTATTAATTTCATGTTTATTGAAATTAAATTCTCATTAAAAATGTTATCAACAAATTTTTTAAATCATTTAATTCTTTGGACGAATTTTAATAAGATTTTTAAGAATAATTGCATTTTTCGAAGAATTTGATTAAAATTGCAATAAAAATAATTGAAATTCCGCAATGAGTTTAATTCTTTATGAAAATAATGGAATTCCTAAAAGAATGTTATTATTTATAAAAATAATTGAATTCCTATACAAATATTATTATTTATGAAAATAATTGAATTATTGCAAAGAAATTTATTTAAAAAATTCTAAATTATTGAATTCCTTTAAAAAATTTTATTATTTATGAAAATAATTGAATGTTTGTGCAGAATTGTATTCAAATTTTTTTTAATGATGAAATTCTTTTGGAAAATTTTATTAAAACAGTAGATATTGAAAATTATAGAATTTTAGAAAACTGTTGAAAATAAATGAAATTTTGACAAAAACTTGATTAAAATTTTGTAAAATAATTGAATATCTGGGAAGAATTTGATTATTTATAAAGAGAATGGAAATTTTGACAACTTTTCAAAAATTTTAAACACAATTGAATTTAGTAACTATGTTACTAAGTTAGTTAGTAACTAACTTACTATTCTCCCCGGAGAAGCTAAATTCGTTGAATTTTTACAAATCGTTGACTTTGGTGTTTTATTTAAAATAAAATTTCATTCATAGTTAAAAATAACACCAAAATAAATTATTTTAATTCTTTTTGGTGTTAATTTAATCCTAGAGGGATTAAACTGTTGCAGATTATTTTAATCCATTCCAGTGTTATTTTAACACCTCACGTTTTACCGTGAACCCAAAGAATCATTGTCGCAATTTACTCCCGCTTTCTTTTGTTGGAACTATTTCAATAGAGGGTACACTTTAAAGAGAAACAATAGCATCACCTATCGGAGGCGTCACTGAACTAATGTAATTAAATCGAAACAAGATTTGTAATTTTCAATTTGGAAATTCGTCAATAATGAGAATTGAAATATTGTCTTGGATTTTCCATTTATAAACTTCGAATTGTATAGAAATTATATTCGTGGGACAATAATACTGGAAGACAACATTGAAGGACTTGTAAAGGGAAGGAAACAGACAGCTAAGGTGGATTTCCCGATAACCCAAGTTATTAACTCATAAAGACCGAGTTAGATGTGGGAGGGGTTAGGGGACAGAGCATCCCTCGCTATTATCGCAAATTTACATGCCAGAGCTTCTCCTCCACCTCCTTTTCCTCCATCTGCCTCCTTTGCCAATAAAAGCTTTCGCCATAACGCATAATGGTTTAATTAAGAAACTGCCTCTTCTCTCCTATAGTCATAGACACAAAAAAAAAATTAATTCAACAAATATTCCCCTTTGGAACGAATAAATTTCGAAAAAAAACAACCATTTTTTTCCAATAGACAAAATTGTAGATACATTTATTTAATGGTGAGAACGTTTGCCAAAATGTTTAACGAACAGGAGATTTTGACGCCGGGACACACAAATTTTCCAATTTACGTCAATCTGAATAGTGATTGTTAATGAATTCTCTTATTCTAGATACGTAATTGCTAATCACGCGCATTTACAATTACATGCAAAGCCAACAATGAAAGTGGGGGGTAAAGGGAGGTGCTCATTATTGTGAAACCCCGACGCCTGATCATTATCAGGACAATTAACTTCGCTCGGTGAAAACGATAAAAATCTAATTGGATGCTTGATTGCTTTAATGGTGTATAATTGTTCCAAATCGGAATTTAAATAAAAGATTTTTAGAATTAGTTTTTGTCAAAAAAAAAAAAAAAAATATTTTTAAATAATAGAGAAAAAAAAATCTCGGTGTTTAAAGTAATCTTATGTAAAGTTTGTCCATAAAGAGATATGGATTTAAGCTATTGGAGAAACAGTGGAAGACGAACTTTACGAAAACCCGACGAATTGTAAAATGGATTTAATTAATCTCTGCCTAATTGTGTCAGACATGAAGAGAGGAGGTGTGGGGAAGAACCTAGATTTCCGGGATGTATTAATTTATGCCGCTAAATTATGCAGGTCTTGTGAAGGTGAATGTTCCTCAATGCGTTCATAACCCTCTCCTTATCATCATCCTCTTAATTGCTTCAATTGCTTTGGAAACGACGATTTTCTGTCACTCTCTCACCACACTGCGTTAACACATTTTTTCCTATCTAATTTCTCTTCAATTTGATGGGAATTTAAAAAAAAAGAAAAAAGGGAAGTTATTCTCATTCAATGAAAGAAAAGGCCTAAAGAGAGTGAGAGCCCTAGTCGTAAAGCTCTTTGTAGTTAAGTGACGCCACCGGCAGATGGCGTCGATAAACTTTCAATTCGATCACTTTTTACTGTTAGCCTTAATGTAAGGAGAAAGAATTAGAGAGAGAATTAAAGAGTTTTCTGTTAAATTCTAGAGAGCGATTTTTTAATGTTTAGTAAAGTGACGCCACCGACAGATGGCGTCGATAAACTTTCAATTCAATTACTCTTTACTGTTTCCCATAACCTAAGGAATGGATAGGCGATTTCGCTATTTTCTCTCAAACTTCAAGGATTGTTTTTTACTGTGTAGTTAACTGACGCCACCGGTAGATGGTGTTGATAAACTCTGCATTTTGTATCAAAAGAAGATACAATTATAAATGCAAGCAATTTTTCTTTTATTTTTCATTTCCCTTCTAAGTTCTATTAAAAAAATATGTTCCTTTTCAATCCAATGTAGGATGATTTAATGACGCCACCGACAGATGGCGTAAATTATAGTCAATCGCCATTGAAATACAAGATTACAGGCAATTGCAAACTTAATGTTTTTCATACGTAATTATGAAACAAAATTTCTGCTATTTTTTTGAGTATAATAAAAGTTTTTATTGTCGCCATCTGTCGACAGCGTCAGTGAATTAATTCCTAATCAACTACTATCTTTCTCTTCTGCCTTCTAGATTTTTTGTCCACTTTAGAGAATTTATTATGCAAACTTTGATTATAGGAGTCCTTAAGGGGATCCCACATACCGACAATGCAGATCTAAAATGGTAAAAACTCTGCAACGACCGTTTCTTGGAAAATATAAGATATTATAAACTATAAATTTGACAAACTCACTTTTTAACATAAATACACAGGATGAGTATTTTATTTGTTGAAGTTATTGAAAAAAAATTATTCATAAAAAGTTAAATATGAGCAGTTTCCAACAGCCTAAACTGCAACGACCTTTTCTTGAAAACAACAAAATCAAAATAACTTTTTCATTTGACAAACTTAATTTCAATAAAAAATACACATAATAAGATTCATTCTATATGAAAACAAGAATATAAAACTTTAATTTATGTAAACTATTTTGTATAGTAATTTGCAACAAGAAGAACACATCTGACAGATGTTTAGTGATACATAGAACCAAGAGATGGCGCCAAAGGTACCAATATTGACAAATTTTCATTATTTTTAACTTTAAATTAACAACAATGAGACATAATGTCTTCTTTTCGAGTGAAAATTCATTGGTAATAAAAGATACACAATGGGAGAAATATATTTTGTTCAAATTGTTAAAGAAAAACTAATGTTAGTAAATTAAATATCATGTGCTACCGAACAGCTGTCACTTATACACTTTGGGAAGAATAAAGTTTTTATTTATTTCTGAATGGCAAATGAGTCTCATCCTGTGTATTTTCCTACTAAATTAAATTTCCCAAATGGAAAAATTATTTTGTTTCGTTGTTTTCGAGAAATGGTCGTTGCAGTTTGAGCTGTTGTCAAAAGACCTTTTACATGAAAACTGTTCATATTTAATTTCTTATGAATAATTTTTTTTCAATAATTACAACAAATAAAATACTCATCCTGTGTATTTATGTTAAAAAGTGAGTTTGTCAAATTTATAGGTCATAATATCTTATATTTTCCAAGAAACGGTCGTTGCAGATTTTTCACCATTTCAGATCTGCATTGTCGGTATGTGGGATCCCCTTAACGCGCCATCTGTCGGTGGCGTCTATGAATTATTAGTGGATAAACTCCCATCATTTTGTCCTCTTTTTATTACCCAAAAATAATATGCTGAGTACAAGTGACTAAGACTGTTCAGTTTCCTTGTACTTGTCCAATTGACAAAGGGTTTATTCAAACGAAGACATTTATTTTTCCCGAGGAGGAGAAATATTAACAAAACTAAGCTAATGTGTCCACACTGGATAGGAAAAGAAATCTGGTGTCATCAATTTGAAAAGTAAATTCAAGGTGAAAGAATGTATTCCTTCTTGAGAGTGTCTTGGATTTCTCCTTTAGCAACAAGGATGAGAGTTGAATGTAACATCCTCTCACAGGAATAACCCTCTTAGACCACCTCCTCTCCTAGACCCCGTGAGCTAATCCTTCGACAAAGGGCCATTGAGTATCGATCGCTTATATTCTCTTTGAGGCAATTCTATCTCTAGCCAGCACGCTTCTAGAGTAAGATAAGAGCTTAAGTTTACCCACATGGTTGAACGAATCGGATCACATATAGTATACAGGTGTGTAAACCCCCACCACCCTGCCCTTTAAGTGGCTATCACAATGTCCACCTGCGTCCATCCCAAATGCTTATCGTTTTATATCGCGCATCTCTCTTTCCTTTCTTGTTAACATTTAACCTCCATCTGCTATAATAAAAATCTCAACTGCTTTTCTGCCTGTTACACTCTAAATACTGATTAAAAAAATTATTGTTTAACTTGACTGCTTGCCTTAAGGTTAAATCGAAAATTTTTTTTTGTACGATAATGATAATGATGTATGGAATGAATAGGAAATTAAAGAGACTTCTGTTAAACTATAAGAGGGATTTTTCAATGTTTAGTTAAGTGACGCCACCGGCAGATGGCGTTGATTTTTCTGTTTTCTTTTAACAGCAACGTTCGCGTAACTAAATCAGAAGTTAGAAAAGAAAAAAAAATATATTTGTGTCCTTTTCTATCTCGTTCGCGAACATTGTGCTTTTGAAGAAAACTTGCAGTACAATTTTGCAAAGGAATTTAGAGGTTAAGTGGGTATTTTCCAAGGAAATTCGTTGTTGGAAAATAAAATTTATTCGTTCTTAGTATAAAGAAGAACAATGTACGGATGTGAAATAGTGGGACGCACTATAAAGTAAAAGAGGAGTTGATGTGGTACTTTTGTCGCGTATCTCTAGAATGAAGAGGATGACACTTCTGCATTTGGCGCGAAAAGCCGTTAGCATCGGAATGGCCCTACTTCAATATAGAAGTGGTCTATTGTTGGATCAGTCGTTCCAGTAAGTACCATTGGTTTTCCAAGCACCGCTCCCGAGAAAGAACACGCACCATAACTATACTTTGAAATTCAATTCTACATATATATATATATATATTGAGGGTAAATTTTTTCCATACCATTTTATTACAAATAACAATATGTATATACAGAAAACTGTATTCAATTGTTACAGAAATATAATTTTTGACAAAAAGTGTTTACGTTTTACCTCTGCATATGGAAATTGAAAAAGTTCCAATATTTGTATAAAAAGAATTTTTGTTTCTTTATTGATACTCTATTTACCACTGGCATGGTGGATGAGATTGAAAAAATCCTAGACAAAAATCTGGAAAACCTTTTTTTTTATTTAAAAGTTTTAACTATTGAAACTAGACGATTGATTTCTGAACAATATATTGTAAAACAAGAAGAAGCATATACAGGGTCACAAAAAAGAATATAATTTTTTTTTCCTCACTTTACACTGATTTTTCAGACAAAACATTTGACTTTTTCCTACATTTGACTCGCTAGAGAATATTTTCGTTCACTCTAAAAATAATTAGATACTCAACAAAATATTCTATTACATCTAATAAAAATCTTCTTCAATTCTAAAATTACCCTAAAATATCGAACTTCTTTTTTGAATAAATATTTAATCATTATTATTTTTCATGAAAGAATTAAGTTTTTTAAAATTGTAAATTTTAAACCTTATAAAATTTAATAACTTTTAAGACTATTATTATAAAACATGAATAAATTGTTAAATTCGAATTTTTGGCTCGGACTAATTTAATTGAAAATGTTTTCAAAATTCAATTAACTATTATCCAATTTTCAAATATTTTAATTGGAAAAATTTTTTTTAATTAAAAATTTCTAAAATTTTCTATTTAAAAAATATTTCTAAAAATTTACGCTTCAATGCTTTTAAAATTCAATTATTACCAAAAATTTTAAAATTTCATTTTTCTAGGAAAATTGTATGAGAATTTAATTACTTGAAAACAAAATAAATAATTAAAAAAGTTTTTAAAATTTGGCCCTTATCAAGAATTTTATCATCAAATTTATTAAATAATTGAATTCTTTCAAAGAAATTGAATAAAAATTTTAAGAATAATTGTGTTTTTCAATTCAAATTGCTTTAAAAATAATTGAGATTATGAGACGATTTTTATTATTTTGGAAAATAATTAAGTTTCCAAAACAAATTTTATAATTTTTGAAAGTAATTGATTTCTTGAGAATAAAATTATTATTTATGTAAATAATTGAATTATAAATGCAAAGAAATTGATAAAAAATTTGTAAATAATTAAATTCTTGTGAAAATTTTATAATTTATGAAAATAATAAAATGTTCTTCGTAGAATTCTTATCAAAAATCTTCTCCAATAATTGAATTCTTTTAGAATATTTGATTAAAATAGTAGATATTTGGAAAACATTACATAGGGAAAAAATTTGGAAAATAATTGAAATCTTGCTAAAAATTTTATTGAAATTTTAAAAAAACAGGTAATTAAATTTTGGTGAAGAATTTTATTATTTTTCAAGATAATTCAAATTTTGACTATTATTACTTCTGAAAGTAATTAAAAATTCTACAGTCATTTGCAACTTTTCCAAAATTTAACTTTTTTTTAGAAAAGTATTCTAGAAATCCATTATTTTTAAAAAATAATTAAATATTTATTAAGAAATTTGACTAAATTTCAGAAGAACTTGAATTACTAAAATAATTCAAAAATCTAAGTTCTTCAAAAATTCCTACTTATAGATTTATCCAAAATTGAAGTTTTAAAAAATTCAACTAATTTCAGAAGAATTTGAATTATGAAAATTATTCAAAAATCTAAGTACTTCAAAATTTCTAATTATAGATTCATTCAAAATTTAAAGTTTTATGAAACCTTTTAAAAAGTTCATCTAGTTATGAAATTCGTAAAAGCAACTTTTTTAAAAATCAATTTCTTTTGAAATATAAAATTCTTTGTCCGCCATATTAAATTCGCCATCTTGAAATTTAAAACTGAGTACATATTCGTAATCATCTATTTAAAAAACCTCTTAATACTAATTTATACCAAAATCTGTTAATTTTTTAATCTTTGTCCGACATATTGTATCGCCATTTTGAATTTTGAAAACCCATGTTCAGATTTGTAATTGGCAACTTCAAAAAACTCTGATTGAGTACTATTGGCAAATTTAAAACACATCTGGTGATTTTAGTCTAATTTTTTTTTGTATTTTCTCACCCACTGGTGCATTCCGTGGAAAATGCGAGACAAAAGAAATAATTTTCCTCCCATATGCTTAGAATTGTAGATAGAAATAAAATGCGAGATAAATTAATTTTTGTCAAATGGAATTCTTTTTCAAAGGAACACACGAGTAAAATCAAAAAGATAGAAGGAAAGAAGTAATAGTGGTTCGCTAAACAAGTTTTTTATTAGTGTGTGTGTGTGTGTCGTAAACGCGTAAGATAAAACAATAAAATTATGGATCAGAGCCAACTAAGGCAACGCGCTACTATTCCTTTTCCGTCGTCTCTCTTTTTTTTTCCTCTCTATTTTATTGCATATAATTTTGGGAAGCATGCCAAAATGTGGAATTAACGAGTCGCTCGACTGCCCAACTTGTCGACAATGTTCGTCTCTATGATTGACTTGAATTACACCACGAAAAATATTTGTGTCTTCAATAAATATTCACACCCGAAAAAATATGTTTCCTCTCTTCTTTTGACATTTTTTTCTACACTAAAAAATTGTTAAAACAATCTTAGAAATTTTATCCTCTTCTTTTTGGGGCTTCCCCCTTTTTTCCCCCAAATAGTACAATGACGCTACCGACAGATGGCGTCTCTAATGATAATTTCCAATTTTCAAGTTAGAAAATAATCCATCTATCTATTTGACATACATTGAATTAGATAATTTTTCTTAAAGGGTTTATTTTCCACGAAAAAGAAATTATCAAATGAAAAGGAAAAAGAAGCGGAAACTAAGATCGATAGTAATAGTAATTCGCAACTGTGACGAATTGGTGAGAGAATATAAGTTGAAAAAAGCCTGTGAGATTTGCGCACAAGGGTATTAAAGTTTTGAATAGAAAAACAAAAGTCACGAGTCGGACATTTCAAAGGTATCCTTATAGTGTGAAACAAGACTAAAAGTTGTTGGTAAAACTCTGTGTGTGACCTAACATCAGAAATTCGCGTGCGGGCTTTATACTTGAAAGTTTTGTGGGGAAAAAAAATTTTCCTTCTCTCTCACTTTTTTTCTGTATTCTCCGAGAAAAGAGATGAACGTGAAGAATTTAATTTTGCGCATTCTTGATAAAAGGAATTCAACGTATTTCTGTTTTTACAAAAATAAACACAATTGGCAAAATTATTTTACAACTTTAGAAGAATAAAATTCTCTTTAGGATTTAAAATCAAAATTTTCTCTGAGTTTACAGAGAAGAATTTAATTCCCCCTTTTTTTTAAATATTCTCAGAAACATATATATTTATTTGTAAAATTTTTGGTTACTTTCGTTAAAGAAAGAAAAAAAATGGGATGGATTTCCATTTCCGCAAAAAAGGGATTCTTCTTCAATAAAAAGCAAATATGCAGAAAGCCGGAATATCAAAGGATTTTATAGAGAAAGAGAGAGAGAAAAAAAATGATTTCGAAAAATATGAGTGAAGAAGAGTTGCAACGTGCAGGTCGAATTCTGATGGTAGGAGGTGTGTTTACTTAGGAACGTGGTGGAAGGTAATTGAGTCGCACGAATTGCGGAGAATTGATTACGGTCGGTGTGCTCCCGCTGTCTGTGCAAATCTTTGTGACATTTTCATTAACCAGAAACGAGGACATAGATAAAGAAAGAAAGAAAAAAAAGCAGAGAAAGAAGAAAGTGAAGTTGCACGCGGAATAATTAAGTGGCCTATGAGTGTCTCTATGATTCCAAATATTTGCCGAGATTTTTCCTTTTCCTTCTCCTTCTTATTTTTCTAGGTTTGCTTTAACAGAAAAAAATGATGATCTAATCAGAAAATTTTTTCTCCTTCTTTGCAAAAAAAATTGTCAATTATCGTTAATTTACTTCACCCACATTTTTAGTTGAATTTCTCAAGCTTTTCTTTTAGGAGAGAATCAATTTAAATTAAAAATTAAATTGATTCTTTCAAATAGAATAATTTTTCCGTATTGTGTAGTTTTTTTTCCAAACGACATCTATCGATAGCGTCTGTAATCTAATTCCATTAAATTAGAAAGTATTCTAAACGCCATCTGTCGGTAGCGTCGGTGAATTAATTCCAGAAATAACCTTATTACTATTTTTCTCTCTCTGTATTCCCTTTGGGAGATTTTTCCCTCAAAACAATTAATTAAGTTTTATAATTTACAGGAAAAACAACTTTTATGGTCATGCAATATGTTCTAACCGCCCCCAGGAATTAATTTATTAAATAGTTAACTATTGGTATTTTCCCTCTCGCTCTTTTTAAACAACTTTCTAAGCTTAATTAATTAAAAACTTTAGAATTTATAACAGAAAAACTTTTACGTCTATAAGATATGTTCGAACGGCCATCTGTCGGTGGCGTTAGTCAACTATTTCAATAAACTATTGAATTTTAGTATTTACCGTCTCCAATGCCTTTAATGTGAATTTCTGAGCTGAAAATTAACGTCCAACGCAGAACATATTGTTAATCAAGAAAGAAAATTGATTTGCAATCGTTAGAGATTAGAAATTAAATAACAATTTGATTATTTACAAAACAAAACCTATTGGCATCGTTTTCTCAGGTAATTTCCAAACGCCACCTGTCGGAAGCGTTAGTGAATTAATTTCACAAATGGTTATCTATATTGACATTCCCTCCTCTCTCTCTCTCTTTCTTTCTTTCAAAATCTCGAAGTCACCTATGGAAAATTTCTTAGGTAAAACAATTAATTTGTTTAAAAATATACAGCAAAAAAATTTCCTATGTTTATTCGATGCTTTCTAACTGCCATCTGTGAATTAATTCACTAAATAGTTAATTATCGACAGTTTTTCTTATTCTTTTTAAAAATTAAAGAGTAAAGGACAAACACATTTTTTGTTGTTATTTAGAAATAAACGAACATATATCTATCCTTTTCTATTTTATGTTCAGTTTACGATGAAATAATAATTTTTTTTTAAGAAAAACTTTTACGGTCATGCTAACTCTTTGGTTATTGGAAGAGCCCTGAAGCCATCTGTCGGTGGCGTCGGTAAACTAAGTGAATTAAATCTAGGTTTTCCATAGAGACTGTCTTTTGAGAGGCAAAAACCCATTAAATCGACAAAAGAAAAGATTTTAATTCTGTTAATTAATTACTCCACTCAATAACATATATTCTTTCCTTCCGGTTTGTAAAACTTTTTAAATAGTGGTGTGCCTTCTGTAAGAATATTTTAAGTTTATGGACTTAAGCCATAGACTTAAATCATTTTTATAGAAGGCACACCACTTTTCAAAAAGTTCTTCAAACCGGAAGGAAAGAACAACAAATTTAGTTCATAGACGCTACCGACAGGTGGCGTTTCAAATCACTTGTTTTCTTTATCAAATTTCTATAAAAAAAATATGATAACGAGTTAATTTATTGACGCCACCGGCAGATGGCGATTGGAATCATAGATTTGATCACGTTTTAGTTTCCAATCGTTTATTAATTACTAATACCCTAATTGACTTCAGAATTTAAAACGGAAAATAGAAAATGGTTAAAACGCCATCTGTCGGTGGCGTCTACTAATTAATTCAATTCTTAACTATCAATATTCTTTCCCTCACTTTTTTTGGAAATCCTCTAAGCGAAAAATCCATCTGACGGAGGCGTTAGTAAAGAATAACTATTTTTTTTAATGGGAAATTGACTAAAAAGCAAGTGATTAGAACCGCCATCTGTCGGTAGCGTCTATGCACTAAGTCCTACTTATTGATAATTTTCGTTTCAAATGCAGAGATTAGGAATCAATAATGGAAAATTGATTCATAGTCAAATGTTATGATTCCAAGCGCCATCTGTCAGTGGCGTCTAAGAATTAATTCAACTTTTTCTAACTTTTGTTTTCTCTCTCGTTTTGGATACGTTTCTATAAACAATCGTTGAACTGTTTTAACTATTATGACGTCTGTTTGCATCCATGTTTTTCAGAATATTTATAATTCAGTGAAGCTTTTAGGTAATTTTTATTAACTATGTTTTATTAACTATGTGAATGTTGGAAGTTCGGATGTTCTCCATGGGGATAGGCTATTAAAATTAGTTATAAATGTGAAGGTCAACAAGTGTCTTTAATCTCTTAATTATCGAAACAATTAGATATTCTTCATACGCCATCTGTGGGTGGCGTCTGTGAACTAACATCATAAAGATCTAATATTCGACTAATTTCTGATTATTATCACAATGTTAGGGATGATTAAAAAAAGAATTAAACAGGGTATTGATAATAAAATTCACAAATATCAACAGAATCATAATTTTTCGCAAACAGTAAATCTCTCCATTTTGTCTCAACATGTGTATATATAAAAAAAAGTTCTCGCAAACAATCTAATTGTCTGAAACAATTCTCTTTCCTTTGATTTCTCGTTTCTCTGCCTCGTTTACACTGAAATCGATAAAGTCTAGTTTATATGGGGTTCTCTCCTATAACGTAAACAGCGCAGAATGTTCACCATGAGGTGAAACACGCAGACTGGTTGTCGAGGGAAGTAAAAGAGGAATACACAGAAATGGTAGGTGATGAGGGTTTAGTGGTAAGAGGATGGGGACGGAGGACGCGTGGCGCGGCAGAGGGAGGAGGAGGAACGATGCTACAACCTCGTTGGCTCTAATGCGGGCTATTCAGCTTTCCACAATGCACTAGTAATACGATTTCACCCCAACCAACCCTAAAACCCCTTTTCCCATCGAACCATCGCATCGTTCCTCGGCCCAACTGACACGTGCGCAATGCGAATTCACGTATGGCCTCTCTCTCTCTCTCTCTCTCTCTCTCTGGAAAAGTCCTCCCGCGTGAGTCGTCCTATAGTCGTTAGAGAAGAGGATGAATAGACAAAGTCGAAATGTTTCAACTACAAGGACTTTCTCATTCCTAACTCCCTCTATCCTCTTCCTTTTGTACCTTTCACATCTTCTAACAGTTCAACACTCAAAGTAAAATTACTTTTTTTCCCTCCTAGTTACTAAAATCACTTTTCTTTCGAAAAAAGAAATTGGATATTTTTAATTTCTTCCCCCATGTCAGGGAAAAAGAAGAGAATTTTTAAAAATACCTCCTTTTATTTAAATGAAACGAAAATGAAAATTTTATTCAAACATTCAAAATTTGATTAGAGAAAGTAGGAATATTTGTAAACTTTTCAAGTCTCTCTCTTTTTTTTTTGGTGTGTTGGTGTATTTCAATGGATGTTGTCGCGATGAGCAGGTGTGCAGTTTCATACAACCATTTCCCAACCCCTGTAGGGTATGTGAATGTGTGTTGGAAATTTAATCCACGGACGTCGTATAACGTCCGGAATGGCGCTTACCGATTAGACCGGAAGGGCGAAAATGACCGAATAAAAATGTCCGAGTGGCAATTTGGAATAGCAGTTCCGTTGGGTATTACCCAGTGTGGTTCCTCAACAGTTTAGAGATATATTCTGCATCATACCCGAGCCTATTGTTGGGGATAAGGAGACGTCTATAACCCATTCACGGAATGGGTACCAAGTTAACTCCTGATAACGTATTCCCAGAGAAATACCTAAACCTTTCAACGTCGACTTTCAAAGTCTAAAAATATTTCTTATCCTTAACGGGGACCATGCTTGCAATTTCTGAATTTTCAAAAGATTCCTAACCTTTGTCGCAAAAAAAAACCTCTAAGCAAAAGATCCATCTGCAGGTGGCGTCAGTAAACTAACTGATTGCCGTTACCATCTTTTTTGATCGAAAAGGAGATAAAATTTTTCTTTGAATCGGCATCTTGGGGTTAAATCAATGATTCCAAACGCCATCTGTCGGTGGCGTCAGTAAATTAACTGGTAACCGTAGATTTTATATAAATCTGATAACAGGGACGAATGATTAAACCGTTCTTGTACTGATTCTTAACCATTTACTATTTTACATGATTCAAATTTCGAATTGAAATAACAATTAAATTTGTAATTAATTAAATTAATTAGAAAGTGATTCATGATCAAGTCAGTAAATCAATTCGTTACAGTATTTTTTTTATAGAAATTTAATTAGAAAATTACGTGATTTATACCGCCACCTGTCGGTAGCGTCCATGAACTAAATATTAATCATTTTACATTTTCAGTCTCGAATTTCGAATTCGATAAGTAATTCATTGATATAATTGAAAACTTATAACTAGTTTTTGGTCAAATCTATTCTTCCAAACGCCATCTGTCGGTGGCGTCAGTAAATTAACTGGTAACTGTATTTTTTTTTAAGAAATCTGATAGCAGGAACAAATTAATATAACGGTCACCTTTTAGTCGTGTTCTTGTACTGATTTTACATCATTTTTATTTTATAATTCAAGTTTCGAATTCAAGTTATAGTTAATTATCAATTAGAAACTGTTTCATGGTCAAATCTATGAATCAATAAACGCCATCTATTAATGGCGTCAGTAAATTAATTCGTTATTGTATTTTTTTAATAGAAATCTTCTTGGTCAAATCTATGAATTAAAACGCCATCTATTAATGGCGTCAGTAAATTAATTCGTTATTGTATTTTTTAATAGAAATCTTCTTGGTCAAATCTATGAATCAAAACGCCATCTATTAATGGCGTCAGTAAATTAATTCGTTATTGTATTTTTTAATAGAAATCTTCTTGGTCAAATCTATGAATCAAAACGCCATCTATTAATGGCGTCAGTAAATTAATTCGTTATTGTATTTTTTAATAGAAATCTTCTTGGTCAAATCTATGAATCAAAACGCCATCTATTAATGGCGTCAATAAATTATTTCGTTATCGTATATTTTAATAGAAATCTGATAAAAAAATTACGTGATTTATACCGCCACCTGTTGGAAGCGTCCATGAACTAAGTATTAACAATTTTTTTTCTTTCAATTTTCGAATTCAAATAGTAATTACTTATCAATTGAAAATTCAATACCGATTGAAGGTCAAATCAATGATTCCAAACGCCATCTGCCCGTGGCGTCAGTAAATTAATTCGTTACTGTCACCAAATTTTTTTTCTGAAAATCTGATAAAAAATTGTTTACAACCACGTCTATGCACTAAGTACTAACTATTTTCTATTTTCCGTCTCAAATTCGAAATACGATTGTAGTAATTAACTAACAAATTAATAACTGTAAACTAGTACTTTATGGTGAAATCTATCAATCCAAACGCCATCTGTCGGTAGCGTCAGTGAACTAAATAAATAAAATAATCTCCCTTTATGATGAAAATTCGAAACTATATCGCTTGATTTCTTTGGTTCAATACTGAACATTTTTCTTGCGATACAACATAAAAATTGAAGTACTTCATTATAAAAGATAAGTAATCCTCTTAGTGTTTATTATTTTCTAGAAAGCAATTTCTTAGCCTCGGGGATCGCTTACCTAAGACAGTCAACAGGTAGTCGTTTATAATTGGAACTATACCATGGTAGTCGGATCACGTGAAAAACTATTTTTGTTCTTCTTGAACTTGTCCTTGTTGTATATAGGGTTAAATAGGGAATTTTTTTTTCTCTCGAGGCAGCTTCGGAAAAATGGAAAATCAGAAAAAAAATTTCTTTTTACCTCTCTCTCTCTCTCTTGCTCCGTAATCATATCGAGAAAACATGACGACAGTACTTGAAGGAGTCGCATAAACGACGTTTCTTAAGAGGGAGTTAAAAAATATGGGACTCGTACAGGAAAAGGGATATTGCATTCTCGAGTCGAAGCAATTACCGTTGGTTCACGGTATCGACCTCCTTTTCTGTTCCCTTTAAACAAGGAAAGAGAGAGAGAGAGAGAGAGAAAGTTCAGTGTGAGTGAGATGATAAGAGAATCTCTTTTTCCGTTTTTTCTTCTCACGAGTAGGAGAAAGAGAGAGAGAGAGAGAGAGAGAGAGAGAGAGATTTACTGAAGGACAAAAGAGAAGGATAGAAATAGGAAAAGGAGCAGAGGCTTAGCAAAGAGCTGGTGTTCCTTCCTTTTTCGTTTCTTTATTCTGCACGACGACCTCATCTTGGCCTTTGTCGCAAGCTCCCCGTCTTTACTGCGTGCCACTTCCCAACTTCTCTCTCTCCTTCTCTCTCTCTCCTTTTACCACCCCACGCCCTTGTTACTATACCACTTGCTTTTCACCCTTCCCACCTCCAAGTCCCCCGTCAACCACTGGGATTTACTCCGCTTTTCTTTAACGACTCTGAAGTATCAATCGTTCCACGGATAAGAAAGCACTCCCTTCCTCTTTAGTCTTTCCACCTCTTTAGACTGCTCCCGGCATTCATAAACGGAATAAAAAGGGTCTTAACAGTGTCAAATTTAGCGATAGGGTTCTTTCATTTATTTTTTTTTCTTTGCTAAAAACAAGTTTATTCTACCCTACAATCATTTTCGATTAAATGAATTCGAAAAAAAATAAGGAGTGTGTAATCATTCGAATGCAATTATTCCAGTTGAGAAAATTATTAAATAGAGTTTCTTTTTGATTGGTTCAATGACGCTGTCGACAGATGGCGTTCTTTGTGCTAAAATTGTCACTGAAATTATTCCACTTATGATAATTAGAGTGTAGATGATTTTTATTTAGACTAGCTTCTTGGGTAGTACAATGACGCTACCGACAGATGGCGCAGTGAACGATTTTCTTATCACGATCAACTGGTCAATATTGTCAAGATATTTACGTAAACTTGGAAGTAAAACTAAAGGCTCTTACACAAGTTTTTGAAAGTGCATTTATTATAAAATAATTTAACTACAATTTTACTTTATATCTATTATTGTTAATAATAATTAACTCATCAATTTCACTAAATTTAAATTATTCCTAAATTCATTAATTAAATGCATATTAAAAAATGCAATTAAACTTTTTCAAAATTCAATTGTTTCCAAAAAGTTCACTCTATATTTCTTTTAATATTCAATTATAATCTAAAATTTTAACTGAAATTTACTTTTATCAAATGAAAATCAATTTTTATTAAAAAATTCTACAAAAATTTAATTATTTAAATGCAAAAGTAAATAATTTATTGAATAATTGAATGTTTCTCAAAATTCAATTCTCATAAAGAATTTTAGTAACAAACTGTTTAATAATTCAATTCTTTTGTAGAATTATAATACAATTATAATTGTATTAAAAATTAATTGAAACGCTGCGATGAGTTTTATGATAATTTTCAAATTTATTCCTTTACAATTCAATTTTACAAAATTTTAATTATTCGAAAATTCTGCAATTAAATATATATTGAAAATTATAAACTTGTAATAATTTCAATAAAAATCCTATTAAACATTTAAAAAGAATTAATTCTACAGAATTTTTTGTTAAAAATATTTGAAAAATTATAAATTTCAATGATTTTAGTTTGAAACTTTGACAAAATTTAATTATTTCTAAAAATCCACGTTACAATGCTTTTAGTTTTAATATTGAAGTATAATCTAAAAATTTTAACTGAAATTCATTTTTAAAGCCATTTTTATTAGTAAATTCTACGAGAAGTCAATTATTTAAATACAAAAATAAATAATTTATTAATTTCATGTTTATTAAAATTAAATTCTCATTAAAAATGTTATCAACAAATTTTTTAAATCATTAAATTCTTTGGACGAATTTTAATAAGCTTTTTAAGAATAATTGCATTTTTCGAAGAATTTGATTAAAATTGGAATAAAAATAATTGAAATTCCACAATGAGTTTTATTCTTTATGAAAATAATGAAATTCCTAAAAGAATTTTATTATTTATAAAAATAATATAATTCCTATACAAATATTAATATTTATGAAAATAATTGAATTATTGCAAAGAAATTTATAAAAAAATTCTAAATAATTGAATTCCTTTAAAAAATTTTATTATTTATGAAAATAATTGAATGTTTGTGCAGAATTGTATTCAAATTTTTTTTTAATGATGGAATTCTTTTGGAAAATTTTATTGAAACAGTAGATATTAAAAATTATAGAATTTTAGAAAACTGTTGAAAATAATTGAAATTTTGACAAAAACTTGATTAAAATTTTGTAAAATAATTGAATATCTGGGAAGAATTTGATTATTTATAAAGAGAATGGAAATTTTGACGACAACTTTTAAAAAATTTTAAACACAATTGAATTTAGTAACTATGTTACTAAGTTAGTTAGTAACTAACTTACTATTCTCCCCGGAGAAGCTAAATTCGTTGAATTTTTAAAAATCGTTGACTTTGGTGTTTTATTTAAAATAAAATTTCATTCATGGTTAAAAATAAAACCAAAATAGATTATTTTAATTCTTTTTGGTGTTAATTTAATCCTAGAGGGATTAAACTGTTGCAGATTATTTTAATCCATTCTGGTGTTATTTTAACACATCACGTTTTACCGTGGTACAATAACGCTCTCGACAGATGGCGCTCTGATCTTTCTAGCAAATACTTGTCCAACAAATGTAAGTATTTGCAAAAATTTGTTTTTTCTTACAGTTGGCTGAACCAGAAGTCATTTAAGAAGAAGAAGAAGAAGATTTGTAAAAAAATTCTGCCATGAATTATGTAATCAATTGACTTGGTCATTTATAATTAGTTCAGTGACGCCATCGACAGATGTCGCGACAAACTCGAATCTATAAAACATTCAGAAAATTCTTTCATCGAGAAAATATTAATTTTCTAATAAAAATTTTTCTCTCCCACACACACTCTCTCTCTCTCTCTCTCTCTCTTCATTGCTTTCAATTTGTTCCTCCTTCTTTTCCAACCAACAAGCTATTTACTCGTTTTTATAGTTCTTTATGTTGCTGACTGCTTACATTGTGAAAGACACTTTCAATTTCACTTTAGCAATGGGTCGAGTTTTAGTTCCTTTTCAACGAAATGTTACGAGTGGACCGTTCAAAGGAGCCCTTTTTGACGTTGATTAACGTCGATGCTACGTCATTCCCCCATTCCGCCACCACCCCCTCAACCTTCAATCCATCCATTCCCATCATTCATCGACAGAATCGAACTACAAGTAATAACTGGAAAAGTTCTGTGGCTTCAGAGAAGCTCTTTGTCCGCATATTTCCTAATGAAACATTAATTAGTCGATGCGAGAGAATATGAATTTTCATGTAACAATGATATCTACAATGGGAATTAAATTACCCACTCACATCAAAAACCAATGAAATATACTGCAAAGTTTAAAACCACCCCCCCCCCCTTCCAACAATGTTCTCGTGGAATTTAGACGTGAATACAAATATTATAATTTAATTTTTCTTTTTTGCAACATTCTGCGGAAATTATTCTTAATGTTTTGTGAATAATTTTAATTTAATTATAATGATTAGAAATTTGTTTGTTGAATGAAAATTATTGGAAAACAAAGGAAAAGGGTTGGGTAGGTTTCATCAAGATTCACATAGGAATTGAAGGTGGGGGAAGAAGGGTTGGGACAAGTATATCGACGATATCTTGCGGCGCATAAACCAAATTGCGCGTTCCTGAAAGGAAGTAATATCAAGCTTCTCACACTCCTTAATTCCATCCCCTTTAACGGCTCAAGGTTGACATTGTGGAACAAGAAAATATAACCTTCATATTTCCTTCCTTTATGTCTTTAATTAAAATACTTAATTACACGACAATCAATTATTTTTACTTATCAATTTTTGCAAATTTATTTCCCCTTTTTGGCAGAAATGTAGGTACAATTAAGCTATTTGAGAAAATGTTGAATATAAAATGAAGTAACTATATCAAAAAGAAAGAGAGAGAGAGGAAAAATATCTTATTCCAGAATTTCCGTCTCCCGGGTTGGTCTAAGTAACTTTCTAATGTATAGAGTAACCGAGAAAGATGTACGATTCTCTTGGGAAATAGAGTAGTAGTACCTCTTCTCTGTCTGCAAACTAAAGTTCGAGAGCATTGTGTGTCCGAAAAGACAGTGGTAAAAGATTCCTCGTTTTCCAAGGCGAAACGAAACGGTTGCCAAGTGAGTTAAAAAAAAATAATCGATTGACTTTAAGCCCAATTCCGGAAAAAGTGAATTAAGAACGAAGATGAAAAAACTTTTTCCCCCAAACCCCGATGAATTCCCTTCTTTATGAACGTTTTGCAACTTTTTCCTTCGGATAGTAAGATGACGCCGACGCCAGGTGGCGCCGCAAGTACCTTCAATGAGACTCCAGTTTTTTTTTTAATGAAAAAAAAAACTATGATGCCAAAAACTATCGGATTTTTTAGGCGAAATTTATATGCCGAGGTCATTGTACGACAAATATCTTCTAGTTTGATAATCCTTTTGGTTTTTTTTATTTCAGTCACTGAGAAGGCCGCACAACTTTTTTTTTGGACACTCGGGAGATGGCGAATAACTTTTTAAAAACAATATTTTTCTTTAAAAAAAATAACGAATTGATCAGATTTTCGACAAAAATTTACAAATACCAAATTTGGTCAATAAGAGAAGAAAAAAGGAAATAATTACAAGTCAATAAAAATTACTTAACCCACATTCTTTGAATGAATTTCGAGTTGAACGAAAGTTTATATGAATATGTAGTAATTTAGTTCCACATTGTATTTCCTTTTGTGGATCAAACATTCTCAAGGGATATTCGCACACGAAATTTAATCAGACTCAAATGGAAAGCAGAGAGGTGAAACTAGATTTGACACTTTGAGGAAAGAGAGCTGTTAGGGATATGGTTAACGCATGCAGAAAGTTAAAAAGAGCAAAATGTAGTTGGTTTATGTGCGCATTGAAGCACCGCTGGTGCATATATAAATTACTCAAAGAACGACAAATGGCCAGTCTCATAAATGTGGATATTCTCTAAAAATACTCACATTCATTTAATTCTTTATATTCGTTTTTTTTAGTATTATATTTCATTAAATAATTCCTTTTCAACACGAACGTGAAAGATTTTCGTTCTTCATTTCATTCTCTAGTAGTACAATGACGCTATCGACAGATGGCGCTTTTAGTCTCTAGCAGTACCATGACGCTTTCAACAGATGGCGCTTTGAATATTAATCTTAATAATTGAACTTAAGAGCATTATATAATTTTAAATAAACAATAAATGGGTGAATTGAACAAATAATGGTAGTATTTCTTTCTTGTTTTTATAATAAAATATGAAAAATAACAAACTTGTTGTGAAATTGATGTGAAATGAAATTTGTCCCGTAAGTATTCGACTACCATTGTTTCATAGGTACGTTAGTTTTTCATTGCTACAATCCCTCCTAAAATTCCAACAAGTTCGAAACACTCGATAATATTACGAGAGCAGCAGCTCAAGGTGACTCGTGAAACTGTCAATTTTACCATTCGCAAAATATTGTGAGAGTAATTTTCACGCGAAGAAATAGCGAAGGCGGGGAGAACCCATGCTGGACGGCAATTTGGTTCGTCATTGCCCGAGCTGTGTAATATATCTGCGACTATATACATATACATATATATATATATATATATATATATATATATATATAGAGGGTGGGATTCTGAATTTTCACAGAGTAACGGTGTGAGGAGGGGTCGAATCGTTATTTGCACGAGGTTTGAAACTGGGATGAGGTTTGCCAGTGGTGAATCGGCCGTACCGTAAATATTCGAGTTATGGGACGTAGGGCTACCAGTACGCGGTAAAATGGCGCGGTACTTGGGAGTAAGCGAAGCTACAGATGTGAAACTTTGGAGTCGGGGGAATAGATTTCAGCAGCAGTGGCTGCTGATATTTCCCATAAAAACTTACGAAGGCTATTCGCGTAACCAATGCTGCCAAAGGGTCACGCGACGTACAGGCGAAAAGCCCTTGGAAAATGTGTATTAAGATTCACCCGAACTGGAAAAAAAGATAAGGGGTTATTCAACTTTTCAATTCTGATAAAAAAAGTTGTCAATTTTTTTGTCAATTTTTTCAGAGAAGGGAAATTAAAGAGGGTATTTTAATAGCTGTGGCTAACAGCGCCACATAGCGGAGGCGTCACTGAAATACATCACTTTAAAAGTTAGTCAAACTGAACATGAAAATAACATAGTCTGGTGGGAAACAATTCTTCCATGGAAAATAAATTAAAGAGGGATTTTTAATACCCATGGCTAACAGCGCCACGTAGCGGAGGCGTCACTGAACCACATCACTTCAAAAATTAGTCAAACTCAACATGAAAATAGCGTAGCCTAATTCAAAACAATTCCTTAAGATCGTAAAATTTCGAGAAATGATTTCATCTTTCGAGCAAACATGTTTGCATGAACCAGTTACGTCAATTTTACTAGCCCCAGTAAATTCTCATATGTACAGCTAATAAATAATATTCTCCCCCTCACGAAAAAAAAATATATCTCTCTTGGTTTACATCGACAAAATTCAACACTTTGTAGAAAATAGGATTGCGTTTCTAGATGCAAATCATCTCAAAATTTATTCATAGCCAGAAGCCAAAATTCATGGCTCGTGGCGAACTCGTTCCTCGTTGAAATTATTATAACTAAGTTAAACTTAGTCGGCGCCAAATCGACTCAGGCAGTCAACGCTTTTTGACGTGGTGGAAGAGAGCTCGTGTAGTTTGACTTGCAATAAATTTTCCCTTTTGGTCAAAGAGGAACCAAAACTATTCGAATCGCTTGTATGTGTTGTAGAGAAGAAAGTAGAAGTTGGCATTCTTGTTGGTAATATCATCTTTGGCAGGATGATAGGGAAGAGAGAGAGAGAGAGAGAAAAAGAGAACTAAGGAAAATGTGAAGTTGGAATGCGTTTTGCAGAGTTTGCTTTTAGGCACCTTTTGCCAAGGTTGTATTCCAGAGGGAAATGGTGAGAATGCAACAGAATTGCCAACGGTCACGTCTGGAGAGATTTATTTTAATTTAGTTTTTCGACTCACCAGTATCGTTGTCACCTGGCACGCCAAGACTGTCGCTATTGTCATTGATGAAGGCCTCCGCCGTTGATGTGAAAGTTTGCGGCGAGAGTGTTAAATCCGGTCCACTTTCACTATCGAATAATTCTAAATTTCCGTTTCCTGAAACAAGCAAAATGAAAATATTTCATTAGTAACTGCATCTGGTGATGAAGTCAGTCAATTATTTAACAAAATCAGTGGCGCCACTTGCGGTGGCGTCAGTGAATTACTCATCGAAACTAGTAGCGCCACTAACGACAGCGTCAGTGAACTAAATAAAAAAATTTCCTTCCCAATTGTACAATATTTAGAAGTGCATCGTAAATAACCAAAAATTTCACTGGATAAATTAAATTTTCAGGTCACTAATTAAGAAACAGTCTGATAATAATAATGAATTGGAATAACCAAGGTCTGTGGTTCGTTGTTCGTTTTGGGCCATTTACAAACCAGATGAGTGAGGCCGTTTACGTACTTGCACATGTGAATGTATATATTACCAGCAATTTCTGATGCAGGACGGAAAGCTTCAACCCTGCCCGAGCATTAACGATGGAACAATATATATATATATATACACAAACACCAACACACGTACTGTGCCTCGTTCGAATCAACCTAGTCCCTTAGCCAACACTTCTGTGTCCGTAAGCGTACAGATACAAGCATTAATTCAAAATGCTGGTATGCGTCTCCGCTGGATTAATATATTCCAGAATATCCGTGCAAGCGCTAATGCCAGTGCGGTAGTGCCATCACCGTTAGGTTAGTTAAATATGTAAATTCACCCAAGCCTACAAAGGGTACTTTAAACTCTAGGTCGACGTTTCTATTAAAAAAAAAATGAAAACAAAAACACTACACCTTTAATTTAAAACCTCAAAAAAAATTAATTATTCTGTAATCAATATCCTTGTACTTGTTTTGGATTTCTTGACAGGATTCTGTTCACATAACAGAGAAGGGAAAAGGGCTTTGGGAAATATGAGAATGAAGGGTTTGAGGGCCAAATGATGATAAAAGATATTTTTAAGAAAAGAAAATTTAAAAAATAAAGTTTGTCCAGGGCTCGAACCAGTGAAAGTATTTAAAAATACGGACTTTACGGACCAAAAATGAGAAATTACGGACCATTTACGGACCAATTACTGACAAAAATATATAAGAGAACATTTTACTTAAAACTATAAATTAGATTTTTTCATAACTAAAAAAACATGAAGATATCGATCGATTACTTCATGTTTTATAATAATTAAAGATAGAGTGATGAAATCATTATCAATTAAATGATTATTTTCAAGAATTTTTAACTAAAATTCTTCTTAAAATCAATTATTTTTAATAATTTTCGAAAAAGTTCTTTGACAATTTTCAAATTCAATTCTTTACAATATTCGATTTTTCCATTATTTGTAAATTCTTCAATTAAATATGTATTAGAAAATAAAAACTTCAAATAATATTTAAAAAAATTTCAATTCAATTATAATTTTCAAGAATTTTTAACTAAAATTCTTCTTAAAATCGATTATTTTTAATAATTTTCGAAAAAGTTCTTTGACAATTTTCAAATCCAATTCTTTACAATATTCGATTTTTCAATTATTTGTAAATTCTTCAATTAAATATGTATTAGAAAATAAAAACTTCAAATAATATTTAAAAAAATTTCAATTCAATTATAATTTTCAAGAATTTTTAACTAAAATTCTTCTTAAAATCGATTATTTTTAATAATTTTCGAAAAAGTTCTTTGACAATTTTCAAATCCAATTCTTTACAATATTCGATTTTTCAATTATTTGTAAATTCTTCAATTAAATATGTATTAGAAAATAAAAACTTCAAATAATATTAAAAAAAATTTCAATTTAATTATTATTTTCAAGAATTTTTAACTCAAATTCTTCTTAAAATCGATTAATTTTAATAATTGTCGAAAAAGTTCTTTGACAATTTTCAAATCCAATTCTTTACAATATTCGATTCTTCAATTATTTGTAAATTCTTCAATTAAATATGTATTAGAAAATAAAAACTTCAAATAATATTTAAAAAAATTCGCAATTAAAATTTCTCAAAAAATTTAATTTCACAGAATTGTTACTTAGTTAAAAATATGAAAAATTCAAATTTTCAAAGATTTCAATCTGAAACTTTTTCAAAATTTAATTATTTTTAAAACTTTACGCTCTAATACTTTTAATATACAATTATAATCTAAAATTTTACCTCAAATCCATTTTTAAATCAATTATTACGAGATAATTCTACCAGAATTTCATTATTTAAATACAAAAAAACAATTTATTGAATAATTACATATGTTTCTTAAAATTGAATTCTTTTAAAGAATAGTATCAATCAATTTTTAAATAATTTGAATTCTTTTGCAAAATTTTATTAACATAGATATTAAAAATAATTAAATTAAGGAAAAATTTTGAAAATAATTGAAATTTTGCCAAGAAATTTATTAAATTTTTTTTAATTAATTCCATTTTAGAGAAGAATTTTATAATTTATAAAGATAATTGATAATTTACGCAAAGAATGGCATTAAAAATGTTGAATGCAATAATTTTATTCTTTAAAGAAATTTAATCAAAAATTTATTAAAAATAATATTTAAATTCTAATAAATAAATTGTAGCAAAAATTATGAAAATAATTAAATTTCTTAGATAAATTTTAATAAAGTTTTTAAGAATAATTACATTTTTCGAGGAATTCGATTAAAATTGCATTAAAAATAATTGAAATTCTGCAATTAGCTTTATTATTCATCAAAATAATTGAATTCCTAATAAGAATTTTATTATTTGCCAAAAAAAAATAAAAAACTTGTAAAAATTTTATTATTTATGAAAATAATTAAATATTGCGAAGAAAATTATAAAAACAATTTGTAAATAATGAAATTCCTGTAAAATTGTTATTATTTTTTGAAAATAATTCAAGGTTTGTGTAAAATTTTAGTAGATTTTTTTTAAATAATTGAATTCTTTTGGAAAATTTTATTAGAATAGTATAGATACCTATTAAAAATTATTGAATTGAGAAAAAATTTTGAAAATAGTTAAAATTTTTCCAAGTATTTTATTAAAATTTTTAAAAATAATTGATATTTCGAAGAAGAATTTAATTATTTCTAAAAATAATTGAAATGTTGACGAGAATTTAAAAAATTTTTTGAACATAATTGAATTTTTCCGAAGAATTTTATTACTTTTGAAAATAATTGAATTTCTTCAATCATTTGTAATTTCTCTAAAATTATCCAAATTATATCGTATTATAATTTACGAACTTTACGGACCTTTTTCAACCGAATTACGGACTTTACGGATCTTTTTTCAAAAAAACGGACTTTTACGGACTTTAAGCAAGGTTACGGACTTTTACGGGATTAACGGACCTTGTTCAAACCCTGTTTGTCTAATCTCAGTGATCAAAGTGTAAAAGTTAAATATATTACAATTTTTTTTATGAAATACAATTGTAATAACATTTTGCTATATATCACTCATTGATTTTCGTTCCAAGAATTTTGTTCATTTTTTTTTCTCCTTTTGTCATCATGGAATAAAAATCGGAAACTAGGAAAGCTCACTTATCTATGCGATTGGCGTTCGAACGATCCATCTCACAGTGTTTCAATTCAAAGGATGGCTATGGGTTCGACGTGACACAAAAGCCCATGGAAATAACCCATAACGAGGGTTGGATGCCTCCACCCTACCCCACCCTGCTTTTAAAAGCCGGAACTAAACTTTGAGTGTCGTGCATAACCTTGTCCCTTTTGCTCCATGATGGCCGGCAGTAAATTCCCCAACGACAAAAATGGTAATTTTTGTCAAAAGAAAAAAAAAATTTTGATCCCTTAATTCAAAAGAGAATTTATTTTTCCCTAGACAAGTGGCGCCACGTGGCGGTAGCGTGGGTTAATTAAAGCAACAATGAAAAATTAACTTCGACAATAAAAAAAAAAGAAAGAAAACATGATAAATTATTAAATGGGTTAGAAATTTTTCCTTCCATTATTCTATATACTCTATTATGTAAACGTATTATAGGAAAAATGTTTTAATTAAATTCTTTTTGTAATTAATATCGAAACCTGGATTAATAGTCTGGAGGATTCAGTTAGTGGGACGCGGATGGCTGATTCATAATAAGCAAGGTACTCGAGGGTATCTAAAGCAACGATACTCATCTATAGAGAGACTAAATTGGTTCGTATTACACGGAAAGCCGGGCATTCCACACGTTCCAACTTCATTAAAATTTTCAAAGAATGCAATTGAATGTTCAGTGAGTTTACTGGTTATTTACAAATTACACATGTTGTAGAAAATTTGTTATTTGAATTTTTGTTACGTCTTTATAATAAATAAAACTTTTTTGTTTCCCATAGAAAATTTTTTCTATCAAGAGTGATGAATTTTAATGATATTTTTCACATATAAAAAAATTCCCTTGTCTCTTGTCAATTTTTCTCTTTGCAAAATAGTGTCAGAATTGATTTGTATTGAATTTAGGAGAAGGCAATAACGTGAAGGATATTTAGGATGAATAGCAATTTAGACACCCCTAATAATTCCGCATATCTGCAAGGTACTCTCACTCTGTTTGTCATTCTCTCTCTCTCTTCCATTCAATCGATTTGAGAGAGAGAGAGAGAGAGAGAGAGAGAGTGGTAGGGCTTTCTACCTTTCCACAGTTTCGTATCCACGTGCGGGATTCCCCTTTTTACCTCACACCTCGTTTGTCATCATTCCCAACTCTCGTTTCTGTCACCCTTTTCCTATTTTCTCAGCAGCTCGATGGCCCAGTCGAAACTCATCCATATACATCGAGAAAATTAATATCTGGGCTTGGTGAACGTCGTCGGTGGTTGGGTTCTCGTTCGCGCTCTGAATAAACTTGGGTGCATCTTCCTCTCTTACCGCTCGTCGCGCCACCCTCTTTTTCCTATCACAAAACTCAAACCAAACCCGACTCTACATCTAACGAAGTCGAGAGCACTATCGACATTATGATTCCGCAGGAGGCTTCCAAGTAAATCCCAAAGATTTGGAAGTAATTTACTTTTCCCAATGGTAAAATCCCAATGTAAAATATTATTGGGAAATTTTTATTTTAATTGATTAAATTAACTGTAGTCCGAGTAAATATTAAATGTAGAATTTTTAATACTAAGTCAAATTTTGAAACACCAGTTCTAGATGTGACGTTCTAGTTAACCCACGCGTTCACCAGATGGCACTCCGTGTAGTTACAGATCGCCATCTGGTGGACGCGTGGGATAACTATTAAAGTGGCGTCTCGTTACCACCAACGTATCATATAGGTAATCGCTTACATAATTACCTTACAGTTTCCATAATTTGAATTATTAAATATTAATTATTAATTTAAAAAAAAATTGTTTGAAAACTACGTCATTTCTACTATAATTCTTAGTTCGTAGCTAAAATAATAAAAACAAATTGGCCACGAACTGATAACTAAAATGTTAAAATTTGAACTGTTTTAAAAAAAGTACAAACACCGGAAGGACAACAAATAAATAATTAAGTAAATACTTAATAAGTAAATTATAATTATTTAACAAGGTTCCAGGTGTTAAGTAAAGTAACTAAAAAATTCTATTACAGAATTACCACCTAACCTGCAAAATCTGAAAATGTAAGAAAATTTTATAAACTTAATAAATTGGGAAATGTTGGAAAATTTTAATCGAAATCATGAGGAAAATATTGTTGTTTCCTAAAGTTATTGCGAGTATATGTAAATATTTCAAAAGTCGTTCAATTTTACAAGACTTGCTTTTACAATTTTCATTAGTAGATAAACTGCAAAAGGATTTAATTTGTAATAAGGTAAAATTTTAATTTTAAATGAATTTAATTAGAAAGAACGTCGAATAAAATTCTAGGCAAATTTCAATTATTTTGAAAAAAATTTCTTCAAGTTAATGATTTTTAATATCTACTATATTTTAATGTAATTTTCTAAAAGAATTGAATTATTCAAGAAAAAAATTAAATATGATTCTACAAGAACATTTAATTATTTATTCACAAGTGATAATAATTTCCCATAAATTCAATTATTTACAATTTTTTGAATAAATTTTTTCGAGGTCATTTCTATAAGTAATCAAATTATTTACAAGGATTCAATTAGTTTTAATACAATTTTAATCAAATTTTTCGGAAAATGGAAATTATTCACTAAATTTTATTAAAATTTATCAAGAGAATTTAGTTACTTAAAATTTGTTTATAAAATTATTCAATAACAATTCAATTTTAAGAAAAATTTAAATAATTGAAATATTTATTTTCGTATTTAAATAGTTCAATTCTCGAAGAATTTTTTTTTAATAAATATTGATTTAAAAATAAATTTTAGTTAAAATTTAAGATTTTAATATTATAAAATATTGAAAGCATTATAGCGTGAATTTTTAGAAATAATTGAATTTTAAAAAAGGTTTTAACCTAAAACCTTTAAAAAATTTAAACTTTTCATACTTTTATTTAACATTTCTATTAAATTTTTTTTAAGTTTCTATTTTCTAATATTTGCATATTTAATTGAAGAATGTTAAAATAATCCAATGTTCGCAAAACTAAATTGTAAACAAGTGAATTTGAAAATTCCCAAAGAATTTTTGCAAAACTTATTAAAAATAATAATTGTCAATTAATTTAATTCGAAAAATTAGAATAAAATTTTTAAAATTACTTACACTTTTCGAAGAATTTACTTCAAATTATATTAAAAAAATAATTGAAATCCAGTGAAAAATATTTCTAACTTATGAAAATAATTTAATTCTAGCATCGAATTTTATGACAATTTTGAAAAATAATTGAATTCTTTTGGGGATTTCTTTTATAACACTGAGAACTTGAAAATTTTTTAATTTCAGCGAAGAATTTTTATTATTTGTGAAATGTAATTTAATTCTTTTGCAAAAAAATGTTGACAAAAACATTAATTTAGAATTGATTTGAAAATACTTACATTTTTCGAAAAAAATTAATTTAGAATTGTTTTGAAAATAATTACATTTTTCGTAAAAATTAATTTAGAATTGTTTTGAAAATAATTACATTTCTCTAAATAATTGATTTAGAATTGTTTTGAAAATAATTACATTTTTCGAAAAAATGAATTTAAAATTCGATTAAAAATAATTTAAATCCTATGAAAAGTTTAATTATTTATAAATATGATGGAATTCTGACAACGAATTTCGTTACATTTTTTTTAAATAATTAAATTCCTGTGAAAAATGTTATTACTTTTAAAAATAATAGTGTCGCACTCCCAAGAGAGGTACCTAAGAATCAAGAAATTTAAGGTTATGCTTATAATTTATTTTTTTTAGAGTCGAAATACAGAAGTAGAACCAATTTTTATTACGAAATATTGACATTCATCTTTTCATTGTATTTAAAATATTCAATAAAAAATTATTTCTAAATTTACGTAATTAAAACAGTAACTTTTCTTAGTCACTTTTCTTCGGAGCGCGTCACAATTGAATTTCTAATGAATGATTGTATAAAAATTTTTATAAATTATTAAATTTTATGAAAATTTAAATTATTAAATGTTATTGAATTTCGAGTTTTTGAAAATCGCAATTTTTGTGAAAAATAATGATTGGATGTTTATTTAAAAACTGAATTATTTATGTTTTCGAACAACTTTGTAATTATCAAAATTCGTAAATGAAGGTAAGGGAGCTTTTTTTTAGTAATAATAACTTCTAAAGTGATGGAATAAGTAAGAAAGTGGCGCCACTTGACGAGAGCGTCAGATAACTAATAAAGTCCGCACTTTCGTAGTTACCTGACGCTCTCGTTACGTGGCGCCACTTTACTACTTATTTCCCCCGCAGAACGTGTGGAATAACTATCAAGTAAAAAAAAACCAATTCCAAATAAGTAAAATCACTAGAGTAAAATGAAAAAGAAAGATTCTGTTTAAAACGTACTCTTTAATGAAAAGTAAAAGAACGCAAAAAAAGAAATTGTCCCATTAAGAGACTTGTCCAATAAGTAATAGTCTTGCAAGTATGAGACGCCATCTCAATAGACGGAAGGTGTTCGCTACTTAATTTTAATTAACGAAAATGAGGAAGCGGGGTCGAGATCACGGGGCAAGTCCTTTCTTACCTCGAAGTGACAATATGCAAATTATATCGAAGGTCCTTGTGTCTTCAGCATTGCAGTTGCCAGAGTGGTATTATGAAACTTAAGCCGTAGTGCACAAGTGTCGCGTTTTGCGAGTTTCACCTCCACCCTTCTCTTTTCCACCACCTTTACCCTTTCCACAATGCTACCTTTTGTTACGGCATAAGCTGCAGCCATTATCTCGACCTCCTCTCGCGCGTTGCTACACCTTCGAAACTTTAAGTTAGTACACCCCTGTCGCTCGTCGACAACTATTCCCATCCTCCTTTATCTCCTCCTACTCCCTTGCACCCATTCTCAACAAGTTCATGGTTCTTCTCCCTCCCATAGAGAAAGAGAGTGTGTTCTCTTGGCTATTCTGAGAAGCACACAACGATGAGTCGGAAGTTGGTATGAGAATTTTGGTATTCGAATTTCAAGTTCTAAAACTTAGCGAGAGCTTTTGAGTTGTAACTCTAGTCTTTTGGAAATAAAAGTTAGTACATTTGGAGTGAGAGAGAGAGTGTGTATATTATTTCAATTTTACCCTCAGGTTTTTTTCTCCCTTTTTTTTTAAATTGGAACTAAAGTCGAATATTTAGAGAGGATTGTTTAATGTTGATAAATAGTTTCTAATGAATTACATTTCAATGAATGGCATTACGGATATAAAAGTTTCAAATGAAGGGATTTAAAATGCAGCACTGTAAATAGAGAGAGGTAGAGAGAGAAAGAAAAAAGGTAATTCGCCACAAAAGAATAGTGATTGATGAAGAAAACAATACCAAGTGTTTGAAATGAAAGTACTTTCATTAATAGATACTGAATTCCTTTGATTACCAGTTGAAAATGAATAAAAGAAATTAAGCCACCTGGCGGAGGCGTGGGTTACCTATTCTTTACACAAAACTAAAAATATTTTGTTTTATAGAAACGAATATCTTTGATTGCAAGTCGAAAATGAGTAAAAGAATTTAAGCCACCTGGCGGAGGCGTGGGTTAACTATTCTTTACACAAAACTAAAAATATTTTATAGAAACGAATTCCTTTGTTTGCAAGTTGAAAGTGAATAAAAGAAATTAAGCCACCTGGCGGGGGCGTGGGTTAACTATTCTTTACACAAAACTAAAAATATTTTGTTTTATAGAAACGAATTTCTTTGATTGCAAGTTGAACATGAATAAAAGAAATTATTAAGCCACCTGGCAGAGGCGTGGGTTAACTATTCTTTACACAAAACTAAAAATATTTTGTTTTATAGAAACGAATATCTTTGATTGCAAGTCGAAAATGAGTAAAAGAATTTAAGCCACCTGGCGGAGGCGTGGGTTAACTATTCTTTACACAAAACTAAAAATATTTACTAGAAATAAATTCCCTTAATTGCAAGTTGAAAATGAATAAAAGAAATTAAGCCACCTGGCGGAGGCGTGGGTTAATTTTTCTTTACACAAAACTAAAAATATTTACTAGAAACGAATTCTCTTAATTGCAAGTTGAAAATGAATAAAATAAATTAAGCCACCTGGCGGAGGCGTGGGTGAACTATTCTTTACACCAAACTAAAAATATTTTATAGAAACGAATTCCTTTGTTTACAAGTTGAAAATAAATAAAAGAAATTAAGCCCCCTGGTGGAGGCGTGGGTGAACTATTCTTTATACAAAACTAAAAATATTTACAAGAAACGAATTCCCTTAATTGCAAGTTGAAAGTGAATAAAAGAAATTATGCCACCTGGCGGAGGCGTGGTTTAACTATTCTTTACACCAAACTAAAAATATTTTATAAAAACGAATTCCTTTGTTTACAAGTTGAAAATGAATAAAAGAAATTAAGCCACCTAGCGGAGGCATGGGTTAACTAGTTCTTGCACAAAACTTAAAATATTTGCTAGAAATGACGCGACTTTACAAATATTCCTTCAAACACAAAAGGTGTACCTACTTTTCAAAACAATAATTTTTTAATATTTCAATCATTTTTATCGTTATATTTGATAGAAATGAATTCCTTTGATTGCAAGTTGAAAGTGAATAAAAGAAATTATGCCACCTGGCGGAGGCGTGGGTTAACTATTCTTTACACAAAACTAAAAATATTTTGTTTTATAGAAACGAATTTCTTTGATTGCAAGTTGAAAATGAGTCAAAGAAATTAAGCCACCTGGCGGAGGCGTGGGTTAACTATTCTTTACACAAAACTAAAAATATTTTGTTTTATAGAAATGACACGACTTTTCAAAAATTCCTTCAAACACAAAGGTTGTACTCTTGAAAACAATAATTTTTTACTTTTTTAAAACCATTTTTATCTTTATATATGTGTTTTAATAAGAAAAAAAGAGAATTTCCTTGCATGAGTGTACTCGCTGGTGGATAATGGTGTGTTATTAGCAAAAGAGTGCCAGGGATGGTTAGCTTTCAAGCTAAGAAATTAGCCTGAAATATTTCCCTCGGAATTCGCTCGTAAATTAAACTCTGTTGGCGCGCGTGATACTTTCTTTGGAGAAAGCTTCTTCTTCTTCTTCTCCACTTCACCTCAGACTGGGTAAAGTCGTGTTTTCCCAGCCAAAAAAGATTAATGCAACTGAAAACCAGAGAACGATCAGTGCTTTTTCTAATCACCCCAAAAGTCAGTGATTTTTCACTTTGCCTTTTTTTAGAGTATTAACTTAGTTTGGAGAAATGGCTTTTTTATTCATAACATTTATTTTCTTATCATTTTTTGCTTATTTACATTCTTCACGATTTTATTCCCCCTTCAAAAAATAGTGAATACTCAACTATTTTCTATTTCTTTCCTAGTTAAAATTGTCCCCTAGTGGTGGCGTGGGTGAACTATTCTTTACGATTTTATTCCCCCTTCAAAAAATAGTGAATAATCAAAATTTTTCTATTTCTTTCCTAGTTAAAATTGTCCCCCCAGTGGTGGCGTGGGTGAACTATTCGAAAAGCGCCATCTCTCGAAAGCGTGGGTTAACTACTTCTTGGAACAAAATATTAATTAATTCTTAACTACTTAAGTAAAAATGAAAATAAATATTTCTGAAAAAGAAAAATTCATTTTGAGTAAAAATATTTTTGATAAAGAAAAATTCATTTGGAATAAATAATTCTGTTATTAAAGTATATAATATTTAGTTATTATCATGAAAGAATTTACTCTTTAACGTAATGTGCGAACAATTCTAATGAGACCGGAGTGTGTTTTCTTAACGACATTGGGGAGTTGCACGATATTTACCAAACACACGTCTAAAACTATTCCCTTCTCAAGCCCATAGCCATCAGTAAAGCTCTCAAGGGGCTAGCTCAGGATCGCTTGTAACCAAGCTTCGAGTATACCAATGCCTGTCGTGCGCGACGTACATACGTTAAAACAGGTGAGGTGTGCACTGTACATATTTACTCCTGGCTTACCGCAATATTGGCATACAAGCGAGGACACTAATACCCTCCCATGAGAGAATACAGAATATTTTTCCACGCACACACCAGAATCAAAATTACTTTGTCAGTATACATCAGCAATCGATCATCGGCGCAATGTTTAGGGAATAACTTTTTTTCTCAAAAAAAAAAATGAAAAGAGAAGATAGAAATTATTTTCTAATCCTTGTTTTTTTACAGCTATTTTTTAATTATTTCTTTTCACCTAAAAGAATATTACATTCCTTTTTTTATTTCTGAAAAAGGGGTAAATTTTTTTTAAATTTAGTTACCCCACGCTTACACCAGGTGGCTTCCGAAACAATTATTTATTTAATAATTCTAGTTCTAGTTCTAGTTCTAGTTCTAGTTCTAGTCTTATAGAGACTAGAACAGTAATTTATCATTCATGGTCTAGAAATCTTTTTTTTCTGTAAAGTGAACGCCACCTGGCGTAAGCGTGGGGTAACTACAATTTTTAGCGCCAAGTTACAAAAATGTTTACTTTTTTCCCATCCTGATAATAAATTCAATTTCTGCAACGAATTTTATTATTCAAGAAAGAATTTACGTATTTATAAAATTAAAAATAATTTAATTCATGTGAAGAATTTTATAAACATTTTTAAATCTTTGATTTTATTTGACTAATTTTATAATAACTTTTAAATAATTGATTTCTTTTGACTAACTTTATACAAATTCTAAATTAAATAATTGACTTCTTGATAAATTTTTATTATTCATGAAAAGAATTGTAATCTTACGAAGATTTTTACAACAACTGTTTTAAATAATTGAATTTTGTTTAGAAATTTTATGAAAATTATAGATATTGAAAATCATTCAATTGCAAAAAAAATGTAAAAATAATTAAACTTGACAACGAATTATATTCTAATTTCGAAAAAAAATTGTAATATTTTATTACATTTTTTTAAAAATAATTATTGAACTCCTAAGAAGCATTTTATTACATTCAAAATTAATCTCTTGAGAATAATTTTATTAGAATTTTGTTTAAATAATTTAATTCCTAAGAAGAATATCAAAATAATTGAATTATTGCGAAATATTTTAATAAAATATTTTGAAAAATATTAAATTTTTTATTTGAAATTTATAAACATTGTTTTAAATAATTCATTATTTCGATATATAATAAATATTAGAGAAATTTTAATTTAAATAATTGAATTCTCATGGAAAATTTTATTTATGAAAATAATTCAATTTTTCAATTAATTATATATTTTAAAATTGTATTGAAAAATAATTAAAATTTTTCGATGAGTGTTATTCTTTACGAAAATAATGAAATTCTTCGCTGAGTTTTATTATTTATGAAAATAATTGCATTCTTCCTTTGAATTTTATCAAAATCAAAAAAAATAATTGAATTATTTTTTAAAAATTTAATTAATAAAGTTTTATTGGAAAAAATTTATTTCTTTCGATGAATTTTATTAAAAGATTTTGATATTAATTGAATTTCTCTTGAAAATTGTAATATTTTTAAAAATAATTTTAATCTAATTCTTTCACAAAATTTGAAATAAAATTATTATAAATAATTGAATTTTTCGACGAATTAAAATCAAATTTTTAAGATAATAATTGCATTTTTTAAACAATTCCTGTTTAATTTTAATTAAGTTTTGCCATGTATTTTCTTACTTATGAAAATAATAAAACAGTTGCTAAGAATTTTATTACAATTATCAAAAATAATTAAATTATTGCAATAAATTTTATTCAAATGTTTGAAGGAGTTGAATTTCTGTAAGAAATATTTCTTATTGATAATAATTAAATTCTTTTACAGAATTTGATAAAAAAATTATTTCAAATAATTGGATTTTTCAACGAATTAAAATCAAATTTTTAAGAATTTAAGATACATTTTTTAAACAATTTCTGTAAAATTTCGTTAAAAATAACTGAAGTCTTGCGATTAATTTTATTACTTATGAAAATAACTGAACAGTTGCTGAGAATTTTGTTAAAACATTTTAAAGTAATTAATTTTTCTAAGAACAATTTTATATACTTACGAAAATAATTGAATTATTGCGAAAAATTTTATTATGAAGTTTAAAAAGAATTGAATTTCTGTGAGAAATTTTCTTATTCTTTAAAATAATAATTTTACATACATTGTTTTTAAATAATTTATAATTATTAGAAATATATTAAATACTGAGAAAATTTTAATTTAAATAATTGAATTCTAGTGGAAAACTTTATTTGTGAAAATAATTGAATTTTTTGATTAATTGATTTAAAATATTGTAGTTGCAAAATAATTGAAATTCTTCGATGAGTTTTATTATTTATGAAAATAATTGAATTTTTCGATTAATTGATTAAAAATATTGTAGTTGCAAAATAATTGAAATTCTTCGATGAGTTTTATTATTTATGAAAATAATTGAATTCTTGTTTAGAATTAAAAAAAACATTAAAAACATAAAAAAAATTTAAATCTAGAGGAAAACTTGATTTGTGAAAATAATTGAATTTTTCGATTAATTGATTTAAAATATTGTAGTTGCAAAATAATTGAAATTCTTCGATGGGTTTTATTATTTATAAAAATAATTGAATTCTTCGATGAGTTTTATTATTTATGAAAATAATTGAATTCTTGTTTAGAATTAAAAAAAAACATTAAAAACATAAAAAAAATTTAAATCTAGAGGAAAACTTGATTTGTGAAAATAATTGAATTTTTCGATTAATTGATTTAAAATATTGTAGTTGCAAAATAATTGAAATTCTTCGATGGGTTTTATTATTTATAAAAATAATTGAATTCTTCGATGAGTTTTATTATTTATGAAAATAATTGAATTCTTGTTTAGAATTTAAAAAAAACATTGGATTTCTACTAAAAATGTCATTATTAGTGAAAGTATTTGAATTATTATTTTGAATAATGAACAATTGTGTAAAAATTTTTGTTAAATGATTAATTTTTCCAAATATTTTTCGAAAATGCAATTCTAAATTAATTGATTTTCTGCTGAATGTTTATTATTTATGAAAATATATTTAAAAGTGAGAAGAATTTTATGAATTTTTTTTTTTAAATTGAATTATTTTTTTATACTAGTTTTTTTAGCCTTGCTTATTGAAATTACGGTCAAAAATTTCATCAAAGCAATGTTTGGGCAGTTAGTAAAAACTTTTAAAAAATTTTCGTGACAATTTAGAGACAATTTTTCAGCTAGTGTTTAAAAAATAAATGTCTTTTCGTTTGATTTTGATTTTAATTTATTTGATTTCTTTGCAATTTGTCCTAAATGTGAAGGTGGCGCCACACGACGAACGCGTTGTGCAACTATCTGAACGACGCCATCTAACGAACGCGTGGGGGTAACTAATCGAGCGAAAACAGAAATTAGAGATAATTTCATGTCTTTCGCGTTATATGTAATGAATTTAAAGAGGAAAAGCGTGAAATTGTGTTATATTTATTGTCTTCCGTGCACTTAATTAACTTGAAGACAATAAAAATTTCCAGCAGCTTTTTTTTCCTTGCATTATTTCGGCATTGAAGTCAATTTGCAATCAGCAGTGCAGTCGTTCTCTGCTCGTATTCCGGGGATGGTGGATAGTCCGTATTTACCATAATGCGATAAGAGGCGTGCGGTATCGTACATTCAAATGAGACGTCCCACCATTCTGTACATTTGGTCGTTCTATCTTTCCGTGTCACTTTCTCTCTCTCTCCTTATTCTATATATATTTTCGTGTCCCAATAGTCAATATAGCCGGGAAATTTCTCAATAATTCCGTTTGTGGGAATGTATAAGTAAGACTTTTGAATGGAATGTCGATGCTTAGAAATAGCCACATGAATTTAAAATCAAACAGCATTCTTTGAGGTTATGTTAGGTTAGGTTACTTAATAGTGACACGGAGAGGGGGAAATTTTGTGGTGGTTTAAAATTTTCCGTTTCTTTTTTTTTCTTTCTTTCTTTCTTTCTGTATTTTTTTTTTAGTAAAGCCATGAGTCGCTATTGAAAATTGTCCTCGACCCATGCACTTTTTTCGTCCCTCGAGAAAATCCTCTTCTCGGATGA
Source organism: Leptopilina myrica (nomen nudum) (assembly GCA_032872475.1). Classification (NCBI taxonomy): domain Eukaryota; kingdom Metazoa; phylum Arthropoda; class Insecta; order Hymenoptera; family Figitidae; genus Leptopilina; species Leptopilina myrica (nomen nudum). Next base: position 9,840,988 of record CM065462.1, on the reverse strand, counting down.
GGGAATTTGCAAAAGCTTTGAGCTTTGTGATGGTACCAATTCAAGGACACTTGGCAGCAGAGTGAGTAGTGTGTCCTGCTATTGCGAATTTATCAGAAAGATTTCGTTTGATAATTTCACTGAAAATTAATGAAAACATCATGAACCAGAAGAATAAAAGAGAACATATATATATATGTATATATAGTTTTTTTTTTGCTTCGAATGCCAAATTAAATTAGCATCACTCTTTGGAAATTAAATATCTATCATGTCCACTCTCGCTCTTTCTCTCTGTCTATTGCGACGTTGCCATGTCAAAAATAACGTAAAATTTATACCCAAAGAGGAATTTAAATATATTATCGTGAACGTGTGTGGTAGAAAAGGACAAAAATATCTTCTTTCTCTTTTTATCTCATTCTTGCGTTCGGTTTAACTAAATTTATCAATATTGAAATAATTCTTCTTAGGCCTGTTTTTACTGATTATATAATCATATTATATACTCATTATATAATATGGAAATTTTTTTAAAAATCTTTTGAAATATACTTCATTTATTATTGATCTATTACATTCAAAGAAATAAATAAAAAGTAATAGAAATATTTTAAAAGGGTTTTTCTTATTGAAATTATAATAATAATAATAATTATTATTATTATTATTATTATTATTATCATTTTGAGAATGCTATGAGTAAAATATTTATTATATTTATTTTATGAATTTCATAAATAAATGAAAAAAAACTCAAACAAAGAGAGACTAAAAGCTCATACCTATTGAATAAATAAAACGGTGTTTAAGATTTTTATTCTCTTTATAATTCTCAAGTATCTAAAAGGTATTTTTTTTCATATCCTTACCTTTTGTCGCTGTTCAGCTTTAGTACCGATTATTTCTATAATTAATTCATTGTTTTTTTTTGTTTCTATTGAATTTTTTTTTTACTTAATTTTCAACTCTTTATTATTCTCTTTTATATTCATTTATATTCGGAAATAGAATTTTTATAATATTTTATTATTAGCATCTTTTTTTCCAATAATTTAATATTGTTGTTAATCTGCATTGACCTAAAATTAATTTTACTTTAAAATACCTGGTTATATAATATTTTTGACCTGTAAATATTAGACTTGAAATTCAAGGTTATATATTCTGTTCTTGAACTGTGAAGTTGGACTGAATTCTGGGTTTTTAACAAAATTTTTATTCCTTTTATGAGCTGCGAAATATGACCTAAATTCTAAGTACCTTTAATTTTCGAAGATAAATTTTCCAAAACCTCGTGTCATATATAGATTAAAAATGTTTATCCTTCTCTTGTGAGTTAAAAATTTAAATAAAAAAAAAGAGTTTTCTTCTCTTAGAATTTTTTTTCTGTTTGACCTTTTTATATTGACCTGAAAATTTATTTTTCCATTAATTACACTATTTTTGTTGTTTGTTTTAAAAAAAAAAAAAAAAATTGCAAAAAAGAAAGGAAAACAATAGTGGTTATATATACATTATTTTTCTTCGCGCAGTGATATCCACAAGTCTGACTTAAGAGCTTGATTTACTACTGCGTTGGTTACATCACTTACAAGTCAGACACACCAACTTATACTACTGAAAACACAATCTCATACACACTGCGCTACTCTTCTCATATTTTTCGATTCTACACAGCTGAGTTTAATTCTTAGCTTAAAAATAATTTCTATTTTTGCTAAAATTTATTTCATTACAAAAAATATATAGTATTTTATATATTGTATTATAAATATTATAATGTTATTATATGGGTGATTCTCCTGAAAAGCACCTGTTCTTTTTCAAAAACTAATAAAAAAATAAATATTACATTTTCTGTTTTTTTTGTCATGGGTAGGTTTTAAATACGTTTAAAGATAAAAATCTGAGTTGGGTAAAATTAATTTTTAAAAATAAGCCTTCCAGCATTATTTTAATATTAAGTGTTTTGAAAGTTAAATATACTGTAATATCAATATTGGGGTTTTTGTAAAAAAAATTCCTTTTAAATTTAATTTCTTTAATTTATTAAACTTTTAACATTATTCATTTATAATTTAATGAATTGCGTATTTAATAATTTATTTATAACTATTTTATCTTTTCAAAAATAGCTAATATATATTTTTTTATATTGAACGGAAAAAAATTGCAATGAATTCCTTAATTTATCATTTTAAGTTCAAAATTTGTTTTTTCTATAAAAAAAATTTTATTTTTAATTATAATTTTGTTATTTATCTAACTTTCAACTTAATATGTTATATTAAAAAAAATTAAAAATATTTTATTTTAAATAAAACGGAAATTTATTTTATAATTCAAGGGTTAGGTATTTGAAAATAATTATTAAAAAATTAAAAACAAAACAATAATGCTTATCAAATATGAAAAAGGCTTCGGAGATGAATAGTTTGTCAAATAAAAAATTCACGTTTTTATTTAATTTACAAATATTGAAACATAATTTAACAAATTTTTTGGGCTACAACGTCAAATATTTATATATAGATTACGTATAATTAAAAACCAGTTTAAAAATATAATTAACTGAAAAACGAGGCTTTGGAGATGAATTTGAATTTTTACTCCCATTGCCAGTAATTTTTAATTGATTATTTAACAAATTTCTTTTCTTTTATTTAAACTAAATATAAGTGAAAAATAAACGGTAGATTCTAAGCTTCAATTTGATATATGTTAAGACTATATTACAAAATTTTGAATTATATTAAAAAATAATTAAAAATATGTATCATATTTGACCAATACCAAAAGACAAAATAAAATATATTTTTTTACTGAGAAAAACAATATAATTAAAAATATATCGATAATAATAATAATATATAAAATATTGTTTCTAAAAAATATTAATATATAAATTATTAATATAGGGTCAAAATTCGTGAAATTTTCACAGAAAATAAAAAGTATATTTTTTAAATCGAAATGTTGAAAAAACATTTCTATTTGGCCTTAAGAATGTGTTCACCAAAAAACAGAAAAGAAAATTATTTTTTTATAAAAAAACCAAGCGGGAATATCAAGGGGATAAAATATACTTTCGTTTAGAATTAGAAAATTTTTAAAAAGTTTATTTTTTAATAATTATTTCATAAAAATTTTATAAACAATTAATTTTTTTTAATGTTCTACGCCTTTTAAAAATTTGAAAAAAATATTAACATACACTTAAAACTATAAGAAATCAAAATCCGTTGAGAAAATTTTGGAGCGACAATTATTTTAAAAGTTATAATGAAAATTATATTAGCGCAGCGCTGAATTTAGTTTTTGATCATTTTTAACAATTTTTAAGGTTATATAATTAAACAAAAATGTGAAATTGACAGTGTTTTGTTCATTTCGTACTTAAAAATAATGTTTTAATTCTGAAAATCATCAAAATCGCATCTCCGTTCAATATAATTTTCATTACAACTTTTAAAATAATTGTCGCTCCAAAATTTTCTCAACGGATTTTGATTTCTTATAGTTTTAAGTGTATGTTAATATTTTTTTCAAATTTTCAAAAGGCGTAGAACATTAAAAAAAATTAATTGTTTATAAAATTTTTATAAAATAATTATTAAAAAATAAACTTTTTAAAAATTTTCTAATTCTAAACGAAAGTATATTTTATCCCCTTGATATTCCCGCTTGGTTCATTTAAATCGGTTCATTCGTTTAGAAGAAATTTTATTTTGTTTAAAAAGTTGCAAAAATAATAATTTTGCAATAACATTTATAAAAAAATAATTTTCTTTTCTGTTTTTTGGTGAACACATTCTTAAGGCGAAATAGAAATGTTTTTTCAACATTTCGATTTTAAAAAAATACTTTTTATTTTCTGTGAAAATTTCACGAATTCTGACCCTATAATAAAAGAGAAAATTTGCAAAAGAGGGTAAAGGTTTTTTATTTCATTAAAAAAATCAACCTAATTTGATTACTCAAATTAAATTTAAAAATTTAATAACTAAACATTTTTTTGATGAATAATTTCAAAATTAAAGTTTAAATAATTACGGTAGGAAAATTAATTGAATTTAATCCGAGAGGTCGATCTATGAAAGAGAGAAAGAGAGAGAATGGAGGAGAAAAGAAGGGGGGAAGTGGGGGGGGGGTTAAGAACGAGGGAAGAGGGAAGCGTTACGTTTTCTCTTAAAAAAAAGAAGTTGAAGGAGCTAGACTAGAAATGCTATTGTGCTCAAGAAAAGCACGTTGTCCCTTTCTCTAGATCCTCGAAGCAGAACGAACATTAATTAAATTGAACAGTGGGGTGTGCAAAGGGGTTTTTGAATGAAGCATCCCCTTTGACTGAATCGCATTCTATTGCAAATTAAAGTTGAGTCCGTTCGAGTGCTGAAAATAATTTTGCGTATGAGTTTCCGGCTTGAATTGGAATGCGATATTTTGATATTAATTCCTCTCTCTCTTTCTCTCTCTCTCTCTCAATACAACCACACTGCGTAGAGAGTTGCTTTTCTCCAACATCACCAATTTCAAAGAGCCACTCAAACTTTATAGAACACACGGGAATTAATAATATTTTTTTTTCGTCCCTATGTAAACGTCAATAATTTCAAAACAAAATTCAAAATTGGATTTTTATTGACAAAAGAAAAATGTTTGTTTTGCTACTATTTCTTTATAGAGAAACAAATTTTAATTTAATTAAATTTTATTAGTTTACCTTCAAAATATGATAGTTTATTTATTTTTCATTATTTATTGGTCTATTTATTTTTAATTATTTATTACTAGTTTATTTATATAAACATAAAAATAATTTTATCGAATATTTGAATTATTTTCACAATTACAGTTATAAATATCGGTGTAATACCCTCTTTGAATTATTAAAATTGCCATTTAGGTTGAAAAGGAATTTTCGTTTTTAAATTTCCCGCCGAAAATTTTCTTCAAGCTGTTTCACTTTTGGCGCTAGTGTCGATTCTAAATGTCGTTATGGACACTCAGATGCATTAATGCTGTCATTTCGGTTTCAAAGGAATTTTGAAAAGTCGTGTCATTTCTATTAAATATTCTTAGTTCGTGACATACGAATGTTCTCATATGTCATGAACTAAAAACATTTTGATAGAAATCATACGACTGTGCAAAATACCGTCAAACCGGAAGGACAGCATTAATGCATCTGAGTGTATGCTAACGTGCATTGTAAATCTTAAAAGTAAAACCTAAATCGTAATGTTTACATAAAAGAGAAAAGGCCAGAGACAATTATCTCACTTAGAGTTTTTCGATTATTTGAATTGACATTTAAGAACATTGCATTTAAGAACAAATGAAAGTAATTTAAATGAGATAAAATTGAATTTAAATTAATCAATTAATCGAATGAATAGATTAATTTCAAACTGAAAATCCCAGTTGTCAATAAATGGAGTTTGATTGTTGTAGTACTTAACCTAAATTCAGTAAAGTTAAATTTTCTCCCCATATTGCGAGATCGAAAATGGCGACAAACATAGGAAACGTTAATTGAGTTTGCGATCAGAGAGAAGCCTCGTGCGTATATATGTATATTTATACACGAGGAAGATAATCCAATCGCTCCGGAACAGACGTTAATCAATGCTCGTCAATAATCGTGTCATTATAATTAATGCTACATAATTAAGGCGTTTCGAAGACTGACAATCGTTCATTGATTATATATTTGATGATTTGGAAAATTTTTTATTTACTATTCGTTTTGATTTTTCTTTTTTGCTTTTGGCATTTGTGATTAAAATTCCTCTCTCTCTCTCTCTCTTTTTCTCTTTTTCTTTCTCCCCTTCTTTTCTGTTTCATTGTATTTATTCGTATACCTGTAGAGATGATCAGTTAGCCAGAAGGCGAAATTCGGTTTTGATATTCTGCTTGGCTCGCTCACGCCCTCCAATACCCGCAATAGGTGGTGAAAATCGTGAGCCAATTTTCCAAGTCGAGCGAGCGTGAAGCGAAACGGAATCGGGTTTCGTTTTATTCGCAACGTTCGTACTGTCGATCAATCGAAAATCGACTGGGAAATTTTTGGAAAATAAAAGAAAAGTAAAAAAAAACTTCCTTCAATGCTTGTTGAGTATTTTATCGATTTAATTCATCTTTTTAGGTGCTTGATTATTATTCCACATGGAGACGAACAAAAGAGTTGAAATATTTTTAAAAGATTTTAAATATATCGTTATTTCTTTACTATTCTTCTAACTTATAAAATTAAAGTGAAGTAGAATTTCCAATGATAAAAATTCCAAACGCATCCCGCCACCTAGCGATAGCGTCACTGAACTACTACCACTCCAACCGATAACGACGATAATCGTGAAATAGGTAATTTTATTCAAATCCTTCTAAAGAGAAGTAATTGCATTTTAAACCCCTCTTAACTTAATTACTATTATTTTTTCACCCCACATGTGTGTGTGTGTGTGTGTGTGTGAATAAAATATTAATTAAAACGAAAAGAAGATTACAGATTACAGAAATTTACCGATTTTCATCATGAAATTTATTCCCCACCATATCATAAATTTGGCTTGCTAAGGAAATTCTAAAGTTTTCACGAGAGTTATGTGAAACGAAAAGTGCTTCTCAACTTTTCAATTTGACAACCCATTTCACTTTAAATCATAAATCTTCTTTGCGTGTAAAATATAAACTCCTCGAGAGATTTTGGAAATTTGTCGTATTAAATTAAATTTTGAATGTGTAAAAAAAAACATTATAAAAAACGTATAAACACTGTCCTTCCAGTTTGCTTCGTCTCATTTCTGTCGTACGTCACGAACTATAATTCATAGAAATGACAACGACTTTTCCCCAGGGGGGACAAGCATTTTTTGGTGTATAAACAATGTGACAAAAAGGATAAAAATAATTCCATTATTATGATTTAAAATAAAGACCTCGTATTATTATAAATCTCTCCTCCTCTCTAGTTGGCAGTAAGAAGAAATTTCCTCGTGTTTTCGCCAAAGGGGCGCACTCTAGTGTGGAGAAAATACTCGAAGGTGGGTATATATATATATAACATAAAACCGTCAAACCAAAGAGTGAGGAAGGGGGTTTACCCCCCCAAATACCAGAAGCAACGTTTCGCGGGCGGATGCATCGCACTATGAAAATTTATTCCCTCTGGTCACACGCAGAGGGAATGGTTACCGGTTTACGAAGGGGGGTGTGTAGCTGGCATAAAGTCAAACAGCGTTCATAATTTACGTAGTTTCGTTGGTGGTCGCTATCCAACAAACGCAGGGGATGGCAACGGAATCGAGATAATTCCGCCACACACATATACATGCCGCACTCTGTGTTCGTGTTTATTCACTCATATCTATATTTCTATCGTCAAACGGGTCGATTACACATTTTGCCGATTTACTCTATTTAAAATACTCTATTTAGAAAAAAATTACACCAAATTTGAAGAAAAAAAACTAGACTATATCTGCTCTTTCCTTCCGAGTTAACGACGCTTTTTTTAATTCGTGGTGTATCTATTGAAATTTTTCCTAACTCGTGACGTATGACTAGTAAAAGTCACGAACTAACAAAATTACAATAGAACGTCGTCAAAAACCGGAAGAAAAGAATTAATGCAAGAGCAGATCAATTGTGAACGTACCTTTAGATTGGAAACCTGACTGAGGAACAAGGTACCCAACTCTGCTTAATTGATAAGTTGCCAAATGCGCCATTTTTTTTTGTTAACTTCCCAAACCTTGCTTATTGAAATTTCTGAAAATTTCATCGAGCAAAGTTGGGCAGCTACCAAATAATTCAAAAATCGTCAACTTCTCAACCCTGTGGAAGGAAATTTTTGGTAGCTTCCCAACTTTGCTCGATAAAATTTTCAGAAATTTCAATAAGCAAGGTTGGGAAGTTACCAAAAAAATTGGCGCATTTGGCTACTTATCATTCTGAGAATTAATGGCATTTGTTACAATAATTTTTTTCGACAATTAACCTTGAAAAAACGTCAGCTAGCTCTTAGGGTATATAAAGACTGAGTTGTAAACAAAAGTAAACGATCAGCTGAACCCTGCTTTCTGAGAATTAATGGCATTTGTTACAATAACTTTTTTCGCCAAGTAAAGGCCAATGCCGCAACCCTAAACGTAAGAATGAGTTAGAGAAAGATAGGTATATTGTTTATCCTTCTCTAACTCATTCTTACGCTTACGGTTAAAGATTCTATTCTGCGTTGGCCTTAACCTAGAAAAACGTCAGCTAGCTTTTATTGTATATAAACTCCGAATTGTAAACAAATGTGTAAACGATCAGCTGAACCCTGCTTTCCGAGAATTAATGGCATTTGTTACAATAACTTTTTTCGACAATTAACCTTGAAAAAACGTCAGCTAGCTTTTAGGGTATAAACACTGAGTTGTAAGCAAATGTAAACGATCAGCTCAACCCTGCTTTCCGAGAATTAATGGCATTTGTTACAATAACTTTTTTCGCCAATTAACCTAGAAAAAAGGTAGCGCTAGCTTTTAGTGTATAAACACCAAATTGTAAATAAATGGAAACAATCTGTAATTTACAACCTCGTTTACAACACCTACACGTACACACACTTTATTAGGGTATATTAGACACTGCTTATAGGTTAATAGGTCACTATGGCAGTGAAAAACTTGCCGAGAGATCTTCTTCGGGTCACTGACTCGTAGTTTTAGGAATAATTAACGAAATGCATCGTTGCTCTTTCTACCTCATCCTTCTCCTCTTCATCCTCCATACCCTTTCATCCCTGCTCGACCATAAATTACAGTGTTTTCCGAACCGTCGACGGTCGGTCTGCCAGTGGCACGAAAGCTTCCAACGCGGTGCTTGAATTCATAATATCGTGCTGGATGGTGCGAGTTGCGATGAGATGGTTACTGTGGTAAGAGGAGGGGTGGGGAGGGGGAAAAACGATGCTGGTAGAAACAGGATGGCGAAAGAGAAGGGGAAAACGCGTTTGGTTAGGTTGGTTCAGAATCACCCCCTCTCCATTTGTTCGTCCCACTCACACACACACACACACACTATCGTTCACATAATCCCAAAGAAACACTAACACCATATATATAAAATTTCCCCATATAGACATAAACTGTCAAATATAAAACAAACACACACACACACTTATATGTAAATGAAAACAAACACACAGACACACACCTGCGAGAAGTAATCCGATACTGTTAAACAAATTGCCTACATTCATGAATACGAAAAATTTTATTTGTTTTCGCAAACTTGAGAATCTTTTTTAGAGGAAATTTTATAACCTTAAAATAAAAGCTTGTAACTGTTTTGGTTTAATTTTCTAGTTCTACAATATTCATTGTGTGTTAAGGCCAAAATGCACAATAAGGTAGTAAACAAATGAATGAGATAAAAAAGGAGAGCAGATATTGAACGTTTTTGGAAGGTTACTCGTATGTAAATTTTTTTTGTCCACTCAGATACATTAATGCTGTTCTTCCGCTTTGACGGTATTTTTGCAAAGTCGTATGATTTCTATCAAAAATGTTTTTAGTTCATGACATATGAGAACATTCGTATGTCACGAACTAAGAATATTTGATAGAAATGACACGACTTTTCAAAATTCCTTTGAAACCGAAATGACAGCATTAATGCATCTGAGTGTCCATAACGACATTTAGAATCGACACTAGCGCCAAAAGTGAAACAGCTTGAAGAAAAGGACAGAGTTATATAGTTTATGTCTTTTTCTATCACACGCATCTTGTTCGAACTCTTGTGTCTTGACTAAGGGATCGTTCACACCTCCGCATGCAAAACTTATGCATTCAGGTTGCCATAGTAGCGTTCAAGAGTGAGAGAGATAGAATAATTTCCTATCTCTCTCACTCTTGAACGCTACCATGGCAACCTGCATGCATAAGTTTGCTTAATGAAAAACAATGCGGTAAGTTGGTACTTTATTAGAAACTTGTTACTAGTAATTGCGACATTGATTATTTTAAGTTACCCAACCCTGATTTCTGAGAATTAATGGCATTTGTGACAATAACCTTTTTCGCCAAGTAACCTAGAAAAAACGTTAGCTAACTTTTAGTGTATAAACACCAAATTGTAAATCAACATACCATACAATGAACAACATAACCAAACTGATAAATATTTCGAGAAAAGTATAATAAATACATTTTTAGGATGAAAAATAACCGCAATAGGATAAATCTCGTTTTTTTCACGTTTTTAAAAATATTCGACTGCTTTTTCACAGATGTGCGCCCTCGCATACTTTGGATTTGATATCCTCACGACTTCGAACTACCCTTTTGTGAACTTTTTTCTTCTCTTTCTCTCTCTCTCTCTCTCTCAACATGACGACTAACACACCTCAATGAGAACTCCACCACCCTTTCTCTCTCTCTCTCTCACTCCCTCTTTTTTTTCTCTTGAGAAACGAAGCACCTTGGAGAATCGCAGATTTTACATTTCTTCGCCGCGAAAAGCTCTCGTGCATTTAAATGTTCCCATTTCAGCAAAGCTGTCGCACAAACTCATGTCTATGATCTATGTGCGTGTGAGTGCTTAACAAATTCACATCATAAGAGTATATATAACCTGTAAATTTAAGGGAACTTGAAGTACGATAATTTAATATGCAAATCCAAGAAAAGTCTACAATTTACGATCTGAGAACATTTTCGCTGAACAATTGCAAAAATTCACTCTTCAATTCTTGGGCAATTCCCATTTTTAGCGTTCATAGAAGGAGGAAATTTTTTTTATCTCTTATTTTGCTAATAGTTTAGATATGGATCTGTAATTATAGGCTGAATTACGTTTTTTGGTTGTTAATTTTGACATGAGAGGGAAAAGAATAAAAATACATCTTTCTCTCACATGGAAAAATACAGTGAACGATATTACCGACCGTCGAGAGTGAAAAATTCCAACCTAACCACTGTCACTCTCCATCTTAACTTCTATATTTTCTGTTTAATTTTTATCTTCCCTTAAAATATATAGAAATATTAAGGGACAGTAAAGGAAAGTAACGGACGATATCAATAATCGAAGAGGGGAAAAAAAACAATCGATTCAATCACTGGCTGGATTTCTTGTTACTATACTTTTATTACCTGTTATTATTTTCAACGAGAAAAATAATGATAGGATTTCATTTTCCCGGCTGATAATTCAAGACGGAAAGGTGGACTCGCACGTGATGACATAAAACGTGCGCGCCTTGAGAAATCGAAGCGAACGATGGAAAAATTGTTGGAAAACTCGAAAGAACTGGTAGATTTAACGAACAACCGCTCAAACTCGAATGGAGCTTGTGGAAAATTTTCCAAAGTTTTTTCAATGTAATTGAGCCGAACTTTGTCGAACCACAACTCAACTAATTTTTATCTCAATCACTATATATATGAAATAAATAAATATTAATTAATTAAACAAAATATTAAATTAAATAAATAAAAATTGGTTTTTGCAATTTCAAAATTACTCAGAGAAGAGTAAATTTCAGGAAACGGGTACGTCGATTGTATAATGTTTCTTTACGAATAGAAGAAAATTTTTGCACTACCTCAACTACGTGATACTTTATAACGTAATTTTAAATACGTGACATTGAATCATTACAAACCGAAGGAGAAACTACGTGCTTGGTTTGCGGGAGACATCAAGTAGTAAGAATTTGATCTGATTTTTTTAAATTGAACTCAATTGTATACTGAGATTGAAGGAAAGGGGCGCCATCTGCTTAAGCATCACTCTGCATTACCTACGGCCGATAATAGATAATAGAAGAGTGAAAATGAAAAGTTTTCGTTTTTTTTACAATATTTCCTGCATTGAAAATCGAAAGTCGTGACATTTCAATAATTAAAAATCATCAGTGTCATTGTAATTCTTCAAAAATTGCCATTGAAAGTAAATTCGACTAAATTACCAACAGTGGATATAAGCCGTGTTCCACTTCAATTAAATAAAGTATTCCAAAAGACCAGTTAGTCGTTTAAGTACTTTGTCGTTGGGTTTAATGTGAAAACAGTTTTCTGGGTCGGATTTATTTCGCTTCGTTTAAAGTAATTTGAAATAAATCGTACAGCCAGTACACGCTTCTTCGTTTTACTCGCGCTTTTTTTTGTTTTGTTTTGTTTGTTTTTTTTGTTTCTCAAATGGTTTGGATCTCGAAATGCTTGTAATGCTGCAGTAATACCGTAAAAACGACAAAGAATGAAACTAGGCACAATAAAAGTATACAAAAATGCAGAGGCAATAAGTCTGAAATATGCCGGCATTTTATTCTCGCCGCAGGGATACCACCACCGCCACCCATCGCGGTGACATTGGAAAAAAAAATTGAACCCACTCTAAAGTGTAGTGGATATTTTCACATTTTCTGGCTTTACTGAAAAAAGAAAAATAATAATAATAATATCGCAGCGTTTGATATAAAGGTAGAAAAAAAATATGAATAAAGAAAGAAGAAAAAATTGAAGAGTTAAGGGAAAAAAGGAAAGAAAAGTGGTGGAGAATGAAGTCGCGAGAAAGAACCGGTGTGGAAAAAAAGTCCAGTTCGGCTGAAAAACTTGTAACTTTACGGCGAGCAATTCTCGTTATAACTTTGCCGGGAGAACTTAAATCGTATGGCGCCGACCATGCAAAACTTTAGCGTTTTGGTGTCGAGCGACAACCGTTCCATCCTCTCCCCTCTCACTGTTTTTTTTTCACCCCAAGATCCGATAGCAAGTTTTTTTTCCCCCTCTAAACTCGGCTGAGTGAGAAAAGATTTAGTAGTGATAGAATTTCTTCAAATAGTCGATAAAATTCAAGAGTTTGTGGATATTTCCCTTTTTCTCAATCAGATAGTCACTTTTTCCACTTTTAAGAATTCTTGCAGATTTTGATAAACAGTATAAAAGTGTACATTGCGGAAAAGAATCTCGAGTTTGGAAAATTAGTTCAGGGACGCTGTCGTCAGATGGTGTGGTTCCTTAATTATTACCCAACCCTGATTTATGGTTAAAACAATCGTTATACATTTTAACAATAAAATTGTAAATAGATCATCACAAACGTAACGAACAAAAACACACGTCATAATTTACAAGATTTGGAGGTAAAAAATAGTGAATGGAAAATGTTTTTTTAAAACCACGTGGTTATACTTTTTTTTATATAAAAATAATTACTATATTATATATTAATTACTTATTTGCATATAGTGCCCTATATGGTTGACATGGACACGAACTACGGAAAACAATAAAGAGATGACCACCTCTCTTTGCTTCAGAAATCTGTTTTTTTATTGTTTTAGTTCACTGACGCCTCCGCTAGAAGGCGCTAATGCTAAGGAACGAAATTTGAAGTCAATTTATAACGGAAAAATAATTTATTAAATAAAATTTAGAGTGTATTTTATTAAAACTGAAACAAGACTTATTATTTTAAATCACTGACGCCTCCACTGGAAGGCGCTTATGTTAAAGAAATGAAATTTGACATTAATTTATAACGAAAAAGTAATTCTCTTATAAAATTTGATTGAATTCAAAATGTATTTTATTTTGTTTACATTGTAAATGTGTTTTTTAGTGTTTTAGTGTTAGTTTTAGACGCCTCGGCTAAAAGTCACAAATGTTAAACAAAAATGAAAGTCAATTTATTACAGAAAATTAATTCTTTAATAAAATTTGATCGAATTTAGAATGTATTTTACTAAAACTGAAACAATACTTATTATTTTAGTTCCCTGACGCTTTCGCTAGAAGGCGCTAATATAGAAACGAAAATTGACTTCAATTTATTATACAGAAAAATAATTCTCTTATAAAACTTAAATTGAAATCAAAATGTATTTTATTTGTTTACTTTGTAAATGTGTTTTTTATCGTTTAGTACACTGACGCCTCCGCTAGAAGGCGCAAATGTTAAGAAAATGAAATTTGATCTTAATTTTAACAATAAGGTATACAAAATTCACTATATTTTTATTTATTCCTTTTTTGGGAGAGAAAATAATGTACCTAGAAATGGGTTTTTTTTTCTTTCCGAAAGGATAGGAGAGAATGACGAAAGGGAGAAAGAGGAAATTGGTGAAGGTGTCGTCTAAGAAACGTGTAGCACACTTTATGTCACGTTTCCATGAAGTTTTCCCTGGAAAGCTGTCGTTTTATAACCTCACAGATGGAAGTGGCTGTGAACCGAGAAGAATCGCAATGCAACCGTTGGAACAGAAGGAAGTCGACCGCTTTTCGGATGTGATATGGATATGGCCAGCAAGATAAAAACGACGTTGTCGCTTCCCAGCTACATTTTCAAAAGTAATGCCCGTGAAATTGTGTCCTTAACACTGTTGAATTCTGCATAGTGAACAGAGCGGACACAAAAATAAATTACATTCTCTTCTCGTTTTCACTGGGGGGGAAAAAAAGTAAAGACGACATTTACATTCTCGCTCCACCTAGCAGTAGCGTCAGTCAACTAAACCAATAATAATTCTCATCTAAATTTCTTCCCCTATCACAACGAAGTGTATAATAAATGCCGTTTTTCCTGTATGACAGAATTTTTACAAAAAATTGGATCATTTTTGTAAATTATATTTTCCGATGATACGAATGTTTATTAATAGATCATGAACTAAAAACATTTATTTAGAAATAAGACACTTTTGACACGATTTATACTTCACATTTGGATAATGAATTAAAAAAAAAATTAGGTCATTCTGATTTTAGAGGGGAAAGCAATGATTGGAATGAAGAAAATCAAGCACAATTTGAGAGAAAGCAAAATCTCGTCGGTTCTGCGGATTCGAAAGAGGCAGGATTTTCGAGGGTTGTTTGCGGAAACGTGCGTTTCTCATTTCGTTTCGAACACGGACCATGGAACGCCCTTTTCGAAAGATTTATCGAAGTTGTGGCTTGTTACGACGGCTTTAGGCTTTGGTTCGGAGGTAGAGAGTTGGTTTCACGTTGCTGTTGGATGTTGAAGAGAGTGAGGGGGGGGGGAGATTTTCAGAAGATGAGGGGAAAGTGGAGGGAGAGGAGATAGGGCTTGATAAAGGTGCTGGCGATTGATTAAGAGGGTCGTTTGTGCTGGGGAAACGCTGCTTCAAACATCACCCCTCTCTCTCTCACTCGCTCTCAAATTCCCTTTCTCTTCACCTAAAGCAGACGCTTTAACCCTCTGAAAGTCTCCTTCAAACGTTAACGTTGACACTAATGTCCCTTACCTTCAAATGAATCACCCAAAGTCAGAGACAGGTAGTATTAAAATAGAGGAGAATCGCAAATACTCTCCTAAAATGAGGGTTTTAAATCAAGAAAGAAGTGATTAATGAGAAATTGTTCTACTACTAATAAGCTCCTCAATGTTACCCGAGAGACGATGAAAATACTGGGTCATGATTTATTTCAAATGCAATAGTTTTACATTTCCCTTATGCATTTCAATAATTAATTTTCCTTACTTTCTTCATTCGATGGATAGTACTTTTCCATTTGGCCTCACAGCGCCAACTAGCGAGAGCGTCTGTGAACTAAAATCATGTATTTCAATGCCATCTGTCGACGGCGTCAGGAAACTACCACTCAACGAATAATATTTTTGCCATGAACTAAAAATTATCATCGCAATTGTAAATCAGATTTAATAATTTAAAAACATTTCTTGTTTTATCTCATGCACTTTGATAGCCCCTTACAAGTTAGAAAAGAATAGAAACATATTTACATCCTTTTCCATTTCATGATTTCCGTCCGCGAGGAAATTCTCCTAAGACCTTAATAGTCTCTAAACTAACACGAAAAATCAAAATCGTAAAACGTACGTCGTAAACTTTACATAAGAAAGAAAAGAACAGAATATTTCCGCCCTTTACTCTCTTATGTAAATTTTACGCTTTACGTTTTACGGCCTTAAATGTTAGGCCCTATTGTGCATTAGCCTTGATGCTTTCTGGGAATTCATATACTGCGACTCTCATGACGCCTGGTGTTAGCGTCCCTGAACTAACATCGCATGTAAATTATTACAATAATTTTAATGAACATTTTTTCAAAATCGTTGGTTTAAATTACTATAATAAAATACACTATGTTGATATTAATGACAATAAATAAATAATGAAAATAAATGAATAATTACAATTAAATTCTTCTTTTTTTTATGGTTTTTCAAGTCGATTCAGCTAATTAACAACATTTGGATAGTTTCGAATTATTAATTATCTTAAAGTTTGTGTTAAGGCTTAAAGATCGAAAATTTTGATCGTTTTGGATAGAACATGGCTACTGAAACTTTAGACGAGCTTCACTTGGGAAATTTAGTCTTGCAAAGTGGTCTGTAAGAGGCTTCATGTAGGTTATAACTGACTTTGGAAACTTGCTTTTGAAATCGAAATTTCTCAACACTTTGGACTTTAGTTTATATGTACCTAAACCATGTATTAAAACAATTTACATACAAAATTACTTGTCGGACAAGTGAATAAAAAAAAATTTATAAAAACGAAAGAATAATTGTTTCGGGAAAGTGAAATATTTACAAATTCATTGTCCGTTGGCCTTCACGTAGCCTTGAAGTGAAGGCCCTCTGGTGATGGCGTCTATGAACTAAAACAGTTTTTTTTAATTGTTCCAAAAAAATTGTTTTAGTTAGTAGAAGTTTTATTGTGAAAGAAAACAATATTAAAAGGAAAAAATTTTCGTGTTTAGAAGAAAATACGTTAATTATTTGAATACAAGAAAATTCGTTTTCTTGTAAGTTGACCTAGTTTTCGATTTTCCAATGAGAGCTCGCATGGCGATTGTTGATTTCTAATCTTGGTTTTCAATCAATTCGCTAGTGGTGTCAACTTCAGTCTATAGAACAGTTATAAAAGATCGACTCTTGTGAGCTGATTGCACTATTTTCACCGCAAAAATTGAGAGTAGAGGAAGACTTGTAAAAATTGAAAAAAAAAAATAAAAGTCGACATTAATGAGAAATGAAAAAAAAATCTTTTCTTTTTGTCCAACAACGCTTTAAAAATCCTTGTATATTTTTCATTTCTTTTGAAGGAAAATTTAATATAATAATCTTTCTGACATTATTTTCCATTATGATTTTCAGAAATATTTTTACAAAGTGAAAAGTAAAAGGGGGATGGATGATGATTTCAAATAAAAATGAAATTCCCATTCGCAATTTTGTTTATCTCATAATAATAATTTAGCCCCGAGGATTTGTTTTAACCAAAATAAGGTCAAGACGGGTTTAAGTTTTTTCGAGGTCAAAACAGCAGAAAGATTTCTTTGCTTCACTGTTCTTTCTGAAAACACCCACCCACTCCTACTTTCACAAACAAGCACAATAATAAATTCTCAATGTTGACTTTTACGAGATTCAACTTTGTGTTTTCTCGCAATGCTGTTTAGCTTCCGTCGATTCTCAAGACGGAAAATAAAAACTTTACGAAAGCAATTGAATTGTAATTCGTAAAGTAGCTACTGTATTTAATTTTCCCTATTTCTTTCTCTCTTTTCAACTGTTCTGAGGATATTTTTTTTTTATTCCTTTAGTTAATTGTTTTTTTTTATTTTCCCTTTATTTTATCTTCTGTTTTTTTTTCGTTACATTATAATTTAATGGTGATGAAAAAAAAATACCTGCACTAGCCGCTCCTAACCTAAGGACAGCATCGCCTTGAAGGGAGATGGATAGAGTTGCTGTATCCTCGAGACGAGCGAGGACCTCTTCTGGAATGTCCTCAGGTTCGCGGAGGCGGAGGGTGACTTCACCTCCGCCTCCGCTCCCCTGGCCATTTCCACCACCAGGACTGGTTGAGGCTGAATACATGAAAACTGAACCATATCCATGCAATGATTGTAATGGCAGCCTCACGCCGCCCACTTCCCCAACCGGACCCTGAAATTAGAAAAACAATTTTTATTTTCATCAATTTTTATAATTGACAGACAATTAACTACAAAACCGAGTAAAATAAATTTCATTCATCAAGAATTTAGAAGGAACGAGTTAATAATTTTGAGGGAAACTTGTAGATTCATGGTTGGAATTGGACATGCGCCATCTGTCGATAGCGTCTCTGAATTACAAGGTAGATAACCTTAAGTGCCACTTTCGTAACATTTTTTAATAGAAGGCAGCTACCCAACCCTGATAGACGAAATTTTTAGATATTGTGGTAACTACCCAACCCCACAATAATTTTACCATAACTTCCCAACCCTGGTATGTAAATTTTTTGGATACCCAATTTTTTTAATACACTCAGATGCATTAATGCTGTCCTTTCGGTTTAAAGAAATTTTGAAAAGTCGTGTCATTTCTATCAAATATTCTTAGTTCGTGACATAAGAATGTTCTCATATGTCATGAACTAAAAACATTTTGATAGAAATCATATGACTTTGTAAAATACCTGCAAACCGGAAAGACAGCATTAATGCATCTGAGTGTACAAAAACAAGTCTTTAATATAGTAAACACAACATTATTATTTAGTAATGACAAATTATAATATCCTTATAATTATTAGATAACATTAACCCCTGATGGTAAATGAAGCAATTTTTTCATACTTTCAGATAGTTAAAATAAAATGTTCCACCTGGTGGAAGCGTCGGTGAACTAAACGTGTTACTATTAATGTCAACTATTATGAACGGGAATAATAATTAATTAAATAAATAATAATACAAAGTATGAATTTCAATTATTTACACCACCAATTTGATCATAAATAAATTATAAATTCATAAACTTTAATCTCATTAATTTTTAATTACGTATTATATGCCGTAAGTTATTGTAATAAATTTATTTTAAAAAAATATTTTTTTTTATAAAATATGATTAAATTCAAAGTTTTTTTTTACTTTTTTCTCTTTATAAATGTGTTTTTTATTGTTTTAGTTCACTGACGCCTCCGCCAGAAGGTGCTTATGTTAAAGAAATGAAATTTGACTTTAATTTATAACGGAAAAATAATTCTCTTGTAAAATTTGATCGAATTCAAAATGTATTTCATTTTCTTTAAATTTTAAATGTGTTTTTTATTGTTTAGTTCACTGACGCCTCCGCTAGCAGGCGCAAATGCTAAAGAACGAAATTCGAAGTCAACTTATAACGGAAAAATGATTCTTCAAATAAAATTCGATTGAATTTAGAGTGTATTTTATTAAAACTGAAACAATCCTTATTATTTTAAATCACTGACGCCTCCACTAGAAGGCGCTTATGTTAACGAAATGAAATTTGACTTTAAATTATAACGGAAAAGTAATTCTTTTATAAAATTTGATTGAATTCAAAATGTATTTTATTTTCTTTACATTGTAAATGTGTTTTTTATCGTTTTCGTTCACTGACGCCTCCGCTAGAAGGCGCTTATGTTAACGAAATGAAATTTGACTTTAATTTATAACGGAAAAATAATTCTCTTGTAAAATTTGATCGAATTCAAAATGTATTTCATTTCCTTTAAATTGTAAATGTGTTTTTTATTGTTTAGTACACTGACGCCTCCGCTAGAAGGCGCTTATGTTAACGAAATGAAATTTGACTTTAATTTATAACGGAAAAATAATTCTTTAATAAAATTTGATCGCATAAAATAAATAAAAAATTTAATACATAAAATGTATTCTATTCAAACTAAAAACAACACTTATTATTTTAATTCACTGACGCCTCCACTAGAAGGCGCTTTTGTTAAAGAAATGAAATTTGACTTTAATTTATAACGAAAAAGGTAATTCTCCTATAAAATTTGATTGAACTCAAAATGTATTTTAGTTTCTTGTTTACATTATAAATGTGTTTTCTATTGTTTAGTTCACTGACGCCTCCGCTAGAAGGCGCCAATGTTAAGAAAATGAAAATTAAACTCAATTATCTTAAAACTAATAAAATATGATTTAAATTTAATATTTATTTAACAAATTTATTCAATATACAATAATGTAATTAGTTATAAGGGATAAAAAAATTCATTGTAACATTTTTTTTCTGACACTTTTAGGGTTAGACAAGTAATATTCACGATTCTTTCGAATAAATCCTAAGACACATTAGGTTTAATTTAAAATCGAAGTCGTTCTTATTTTTCAACGTAAACTCATTCGCTCAGGATCTACCTTCATTCCCCTTTTTTCAGAATCCCTTCTTATCTACCTTTTCATTTCTTTTTTTTCCATATAGACTAACACTCTTATACTTTAGCTTAACGATAAAAATATGTCCAACTCTTCATAGAGGTGATAAAAAAAGTTTTTTTTCAAAACTTATTTCTTCAATCAATATTTTTTTTAATCAAAATACCAACTTTTTGCAAATAGTTTAAAGTTCTAAGCTGGTGAAAAAATTTTCTTTGCGACAGAAAGTTTTTAAAACATTAATCGGACTATTAATTTTGCATTTTAAATAAATGTCTAAATATAAATTTTATTAAAAGTTAAAAATGAAACATTGTAAAATAAATTTTTTTTTTAAACTAAAATTAATGTCTCGCGAGAGTTAGATTTTGCGACTCAACGAGGTGATCATTTATGAACGTCAATCAAAATTCTTGACATTGACGTAACAATAACGTCACATGTTTTAGACATGTTCTTTTTTATATTCCATTAGTGAAGTGTCACGTGGCCATCCAATTGTAAAATTTTGTGTACCCATATGTTTCCACAAATTTCTTTTGTATTCACTGAATGCACATGTTAATAAATAATAAAAATGGTAATTAACAAACTCTTCCTCTTTACATTCTACATACGCTAAAACAACTAAAATGTAATCAAGAATAAAAAGAACAAAAAAAATTGCAAACTGTTAATTAACGGTAATAAAGCAAGTTTTAATATTATAGTAGACTTAAAAAAATAAACTTAGTATTATTTTATTATTATTAATATTCTGCAATATCGTCGTTTTTTTAATATTTGTTTCCATACCCACTTTTTTGCAGTTAATATTTTTACGCTCCAAGCGAGGCTCCAAGTGTTTTAAAGCCTCATGAAAATTTTATATCCAAAAATGTTTATGGTTTTTGCAAAAATAATTATTAAAAAAGTGTTAAAAAATTGATTGCTTAATTAGAAACGCGATTCTTGAAAAATGAGAATGTTGTAATTAATTTGTAATTGAAAACATAAAGTTTGAACGAGTTTATTAGGTTTCCTGTTAAAATTCGACGTTGCTAGTTCAGTGACGCCACCGCTTGGTGGTGTTTTACTTCTAGTCGAGCACCACCTACCAATGGCGTCAGTGAACTTTTCCGATTTTGATTTTTACAATAAATATACTCCTCGCAATATATTTAGCTGCAAGGAAGATATTATTTACCCATAGAATTTTAATTATGGTGAATAAATATAATTATTAATGGGTAGAATAATATTTTAACTGTCTGGAATAGTAGTTTTTTTATTAATTAATATTTACAGCTTGCAATGTTTTGTTTCTTTTTTGATTTTTTTATGAGTATTAGGTATTTTCTACGTTATTAATTTAATTGTTTATTTATTTGAACGTAAATAAATGATATTTTTTTTGGAAAATTTTTATTCAATGTTGAAAAGCAATGTTTTTAGTGTACTTGGTCACTGGGTTCGATGGTCTTGTTCTATTATTTACGTAAATTGATTCGTGGAACGTACATTTGCAGGCATTTGGACGATAGGCCGGTCAGTACGATGAGAGTAATATATTTTAATGGTCATTTTGATAATGGCCCTTTGAACATGGAACATAACCCTTTCTGAATGGCTGGTGTTTTCCATGCTTTATATGAAAATGCGTTCTGAAATAACAGAAAACGACCTCAATTTTCCAAACCACAATATTGTAACAGCAATTTTTACCTCATACTCATGAATAAATCATTGACAAATGCAATCATGGTTTAACGCCGTTTAGGATAATATTCTTTTTTTATTCTCTCTCTCTAGTTATTTCTCATTTAGAGAACACATGTATTTTTATTCCGAGTAGAAGTATAGGTGAAAAAATATTTTTTTAATTCAACATCTATCCGAATGTTTGAAATAGTTTATTTGCCAAAGTTTTAGTTTCATGCGCCACCTAGCGATAGCGTCGGCGAACTAAATTGTTAAAGGTGCCTTCTGCAATAAAAACGGTGGTAAATAATTGCTTAATTAAATAATTAAACAATGTTTATTATTCTAATACATTGGAAATAGATGTCATTTTTAATGAGACAAAAGTTAAGTAAAATTTAATTACCAAATATTTGAAAAATACGTGGAAAAATATTATCACATAATTTTTAAAACGTTTGAACGTTATTTTCTCTGAAGAAACGTCTCTGGAGATTAAGGATAGTTGTTTTTTTATGTCTAAAGAGACGTACACAAACCACGTATTGCCAAGGGATGCTTAGAAAAACATTTTCATTGTTGAAAAACCACCCCTCAACGCCAGCAGCTACCCTATGTTTGTCTAGCTCCTCGAGAAGGTTTGGAGTGGGACTCTCGAAGCGATATTCGCCCTTGATCGAATAATAATCAAATATGCAGCTAAGCAAGAAAGAAAAAAAAAGTTGACCTTATTTCCTCTGCAACTGTGGCTAAAGAAATGTTTAACTTAATCTAAAAAGCAGATTAAAAATGAAATTTATCTTTTTATAAAAAAATAATAGATTTAATTCTTTTAAAGTAAAAATAAAGTATTAATAAGCTTTATTAATTTTAAAAACATAAAAAAATTAGAAATGAGTTGAAATTAATATTTTGTTAATTTTAAATTTCGTGCCTAATAAATTAGTACATAGACGCCTCCGCATGAATGCGCCAACGAAAACTTCTTTGTCATTGAAAATAATCTCAATGACAAAAATATTTTTCTTTCCTTGAATCACCAAAAAAAATAAAATAAAATACAATATTGTCTATCTTTATAAAAATACAAAACAAAAATTTTTTAATTACTTTATTTTCACAAATCATTTACGTTTGGAAACCAACAAAGTTTGTTATATTTTATTACATCAAATATTATATTACATTTTTTAATAATTACGAAAGAAGTCATAAAACAACTTTTTATTTTTAATAAAGTTACCAGAAAAATGGGAAATATGAAACTATCAATATCGAGAATATTGATATTGCATTTTTTCATTGAATTTAAAACCAGAAATTTTTAATAATCTCATATTTCATTAATCTGTGCCT
This sequence comes from Leptopilina myrica (nomen nudum), assembly GCA_032872475.1. Classification (NCBI taxonomy): domain Eukaryota; kingdom Metazoa; phylum Arthropoda; class Insecta; order Hymenoptera; family Figitidae; genus Leptopilina; species Leptopilina myrica (nomen nudum). The sequence continues at coordinate 9,817,787 of CM065462.1, read as the reverse complement.
ATCAATTATTTTTTATTTTTACTAAAGATTTTTCTTTTAATATTTTTTTTGTAAAAACTTTTTTTCTTTTTTGAAAAAATTTTGGTGTTTTGTTTTTAAAATAAAAATAATTATAATAAAAGAAAGAAAAATTTTTTGAATAAAGAAAGTGTAAAAAAGGGAATTGAAAGAAAGGAATTGAGTCAGAAAAAAAAATATTCAGTACACATGGATTTCGATCCGGAAACTTAAATCGATAGTACACAAGTTTGATACAATTCGCGTATAGTTGAAATTTATTCGAATCGAAAACAAAAGACGATAACAATAGTTCTTTGTTAACTCCTCGAGTCCTGCCTTCGTATTATCAATCGAGAAACTGATTTCCCTTGAACAATAGAAAAAGAGTGCATCAAGGAATCTATTCACGTGTTAAAACTCTGATATTGTGCACTAAAACAATGAATTTATTTTCAAATTAGTCCCCTTTATTCCAAAACAATCGCATATCTTTATTCACTTCAAATTGTATATCCGTACATTTGTTATTTAATTTCGATTATATTTTTAGTTTATAGAATATTATTGAGAATTATTTTTAAGAAAAAAAAGAAATATTTCAATTACAGTGGAAAGGGGAATTTTTTACTTTGAATTTTGGCGCGTGGTTTTTTAGTTTAGTGACGCTACCGCTTGGCGGCACGTTGACTATAGTTAATAAAATGGGTATAGAAAATCAAGTTATTAATGAACATAACGAAATAAAAATAATATTTCAATAAAATTCGTGGTAAAATTCAAGATTAAAAATTAATTTCTCTTTTTTTTTATTAAATTAAGAACTGCATAAACATATTGTTTGTAGGGAGGGCATTATTCCCCTACAGCTGAAATTGAAATTGAGAGTTTAATGGTTATCCTCTCTATAGAGAGATGAATGCAGACTTAGTAGCATTGGCAAATTTCCATTGAATTTTCATCGTGAATTTTGTTTTCATCATTTATTCTCCGCATATTTACGATTGTAATATATATTTATATATAAATATATTTACATATATATATTTATAAATGTATGCCTCCATATTTGTATATAGTGACAACTGTTTTTCCAGTTTTTTTTCTCTTTTTGCCTGACAGAGACAACATCTAGTTTTTTTTCCTCTAGATCGTTTGGCTTTACGACCAGCTTGTTGACGAAACTGTCAAGATCGTAAGAAAAGTCGTTCGAAATTCGAGACTCCATGTCGCCCACCAGTGACAAACAACTGAAATTTATGCTGGACACTAATACTCTTTCTCCAGATTTTTGAACATTGAAATAGATAATTTTCTTTTGCTCGTGAATTTTATCGATTCAATATTATAATCTTATAACAGAATTGGAGAGTTTTTTTGTTTATCGCAGCGCCACCAAGCGATGGCGTCTCTCAACTAATTTACTTTTTCCCCGAAAAATATCGAGGTGCGGAGAAAATGAGTTATCAAATTGCCCAGAAAAAAATATATATATTATAAAAAGTTCACGTGGATAAAATAAAATGAAAGTGAATAAAAAAAATAGCTACATTATAGAAAGAATTGTAGAGATGCACAAAGAGAATTCTTGATTAAGACGAATGCGAGAGTTGTGAATCGTGTCTAGTAAATAAAACGTAGGAATGTCTGATTTCGAATTTTTTTTTGTTTCGTCTCTATCTTCATCAGTAGTAGAAAAGCTTTGATCAGACGATCGTAAAAAGCATCAAAGCATCAGGATCGTGTACTGAGCTGTATTTCTGTTAGTGAAATGGCCGACAGAATTCATGTCTCTTTCTCTCTCTCTAGTTCTCTTTTCCTACGAATTCTTCGCGCACAGCTTTCGCGTAATTACATCAGAAATGAAAGAAAAGCGCCCCAAGAAGGAAACGTTTCCATAAAGAATGTGCTTTATTACACATGCACCATTACACTTCTGTCTACATTGATGTATCTTTATTACAATTTCTTTTCTTTTTCCTTGTGTAAATTACATTCTAGACTTATAACAACTGACATTTCTTTTCATCTCCTGTGCGAAATTTTGTTTTAAATTTTAATTACTTTTTACCTTGTTTCCTCGGGTATAACTACACGAGCGCCACTTGACGATAGCGTCCATGAACTATTCACAAATAAACTGTTACCCAAATAAATTAAGAATTTAAAAAGCGTCAACTAACGGTGGCGTCAGTGAACCAACACCAAGTATATTTACCCTACAGTTCCCTTTTAATTCCTAGACGCCACCGCTAGATGGCTCTAACTTTCAAGCAACTAATATTAAAATACGATTGTTTAAAATCATTTCTCAATTACATGCCGTAAACAACATTTAATTAAATAAAATTAGTGAAAATTAATAAGAAAATATAAAATAATAAAATAATATCTAGAAAAATTTCGAAAAGATTTTTTTTTAATATTCGACGTTTTTTCAACAAAAGCAATAATCGAAGAGGAAAAAAAATTTGTTTTTTTTACTCTCCCAATACGAATCTATTGAAAACGTTCTAGAGAAAAATAAAATAATTTCAGAACAGTAATTTATCATTTCCACGTTAAACTGTCCACTCGTAAAATATTGGAGTGCAAAAAAAAAAGAAATATAAACTTTTTTTTTGTCTGATTTGACATGGAATCAGCCAAAATAATAAAAGAGAGGACGTGAGCCTTGAAAATAATGGCAGTCGCGACGTGACAGGGTTGAGATGAAAATTTGAAAAACGCGAACAACCGGAAACGTGTGACGGAATGCAGCGAAATGCAACGAAATCGCGAATGCGTCCGCGAGAACGAACGGACGAGCCGTGACGCCAACCGTAAATTTTCCACAGAGACGAACACAACATAGTATATAGATACATATATATATATATTTCTCTATATACACGGTACTAAACATATATATATATATATATTCCTCGCGTCCAGACTTACCCAACCATTTGCATTTTCACGCCTTCCCATTTACAATGCAGGCTTTGCCGGATTAAGGCCCCGTCCTTCCGACAACGTGAAGGACCTTTTCCCCTTTTACAAAAAAAAAAGAAAAAAAAATTATCTAAAAGAGTTTTACTCTAGTGAGAAAAATTACCCAGTTATTTATATTGACCATTAGTTCAACTAAGGTACTGAAGTTAAAATTGTGAAAAAAATCGCGACTAAAAATTTTTTTTAAACAATTTTTTGTTCTTTTCTTTCTTAATTTATGTGCAATATTTATTTATTTCTTTATTTTTTATACGTTAAGAAATCGATATTTTGATGTCAAATAAAAAAGGTTTTGTGATATTAATTTTAAGGTTATGTCTATGTGAGTTTTCTAGGAATTAATGGTGAGTTTACAAGTTTCGTTACAGTTGTCGTGGTAACACACAAGAGTGAGAGAGACGGTGAATATTGTTTTTTTTATGTCAAATTGAAAATAATTGTTAGTAAAAGCAGTTTTATTAGAAGTAACTGCATATATATGTTATTTTTACTGTTTAAACTTCTTTTTGAAAACCGCACCATTGCTATTATACTTTTTAGTTCGTGGCTAAAATAAACAAATTTGTCACGAACTAAGAAGTTAATGGTAAAAATGACAAAATGTATTCAAACCAAAAGCATATAAACAGTTACCTTTTTTTTCTCCTTTAACAACAAAAATAGCTTTAGTTTTCAATATTCTTACACTTTTCCTGTAATTCAGTCAATATTTATGTGAAAAAAAAAGAAAAACGCCATCTGGTGGTAGCGTCAGTGAAGTTTCAAGTAAACAATAGTTCACCGACGCCATTGTCAGATGGCGTTTATTTACATTTTTAGTTCTCCAACGCCTCCGCTAAATGTCATGAACATTCAAAGTAAGAAAAGTTAATACACTTCTACTTGAAAATCAATTAAGAAACAAAAAAAGTAATTTTGTAAAATAAATCCATACCCCAAAAATCAATAAACAATCAAGAAAAGAGAGAAATATAACATTTTCCCTGATGAGGAAACATTGTCAATTTTATTTCCGTCATCTGAAATTATGAGACAAGCTTAATACTTTAATACCTGGTTTATATGTAGTTGTGAGACGAAGGAATTTAGAATTATGAGAATGTGGAAACAATAGGGGTTCCACACAGCACTGTAGGTGTTAATAAAAAAAAAGAATTTTATTTACAGGAAGCTTAAAGCTTGTTCACACGGTTTTATGACACTTGACTTTATTGACCATCATGTCTTGGTTATTTGATCTACAAGGGACAGGACACGGATTTGTAGTACTCGAAGGGACTTTTTTCTAGTTGCTAATTACGATCTTAACGTCACTAACTATATGCATTCGGTGAAAGTTTGCAAGATACAAACTGACGTCGCAATTTTTTAAAAATTTATCTGTTCGAAAGTATTTATTTGAAAGCTCTTTTGGTACCTGATTACGACCTTGGGAACAGTTTTCCAAAATTTAAAATAGTGGATGAAAATTTAAAAAAAACCGAATTCATTGTAAACAGTGGTTACTTCGGATTTTCAAAATGGTGGAATCAATATGGCGGACGAATTTTTAAAAATCCCCGAACTGGCAGTAAAAAGTTGTTAATCCGGGGGTTTCTGGGGTCGCTGATTACGAATTTCGCAACAGTTTTACAAAATTCAAAATGGCGGATCGAATATAATGGGTTAATTTTGTTTTAAATTGATTAAATTTTTTATGCAAGTCGATTTTCAGTGTCGCTTATTATACGTATTTTATGTATTTTTTTAATCGTTACCTCTATAAATTACATTCTCCGAGGAAGAGAAAAGAAAATATTCTTTTCCTCTCCTCCAGTCATGAAAAGTGTAAAATAAAAGGAAAACATGAAATAAAATGCAAATATTGCACATTATTATTAGCTCCCGTAAATATTTATCTTTCCAATCAATTTTCGTTGTTTTATCGTAAGGAAAAAAAAGGAATGCCGTTAAAATAAAATGCAGAAAACAATGAAGAAAACTAGAGTAATGATATAAATATAGAAAAAGAATAAAGAAACTATATAAAAAAGAGAGACAAAAAATTATGTACACACAATTTTTTTTTATAAAGGTTATAAAAAAAAAGTTAATGTGCTTTTTGGAAATGAGAGATAACTCGTTGTTAGAGAAAACTATTATTATTACTGCTCTCGTTCGTGTATAAAGTTTGTGTAGTCGTGCAAAATGGGGACGGGCGCGCAAATGTAGCTCTGTAATAATACGAAACTTTACGATCTACGCACAGATTTTGTCTTCACTTGGCAACATCAATATATACAATATCAAGGTAATATCCAAGAGATATAATGGTTTCTCTCTCTCACTCTCTCTCTCTCTCTCTTTCATTCTTGCGAAAGGTATAAAGGCGTTAAAGGTATAACCATAGGAGTTTCATGGCTCCTTACTACATCCGTTCGCGGCACGAAATTGATATCTCTTTTACAACATTGAAGAACGCAAGTACTATATCCGCTAATGCCATCGTGATTCGATATTCCTGTCAGGGGGTTGGATATTCTCTCATTTAAAATTCACAAGAGTTTCGTTTCATGCAAGGAAAGATGAAGAAAAAAAAAGAAGAGAAATCTAAGAATTTCCTCCGGGCTTTAAAATAATGATTTCTTTTTCATGATGAATATAATGCGTCCGCTATAAAAATTCTCTTTCTCTTCAACTATTTTTTTCTTTTTTTTTTGCTTAACATATTATAAAAATACAATTTGTAAATATATTTATGTAAATCAGATTTTTACAGTTAGCAGAGCAAACAAAATGGAAACATTTTTTAATAAAAAAGAAAATAATAACAAAAGGAAAAAAAATATTTAAAAATGATAGAAAGAAAAGATACGATACTTTTATTCCTTTGTTCTGTAATAAATACATAAATATATATATATATATATATATATATATATATATTTATATATATATATATATATATTTATATATATATTTATATATCTGTTCAAAAGCAAACAATAGACCTTTTCATGCAACTAAAGAAAACTTTGAATAAGAATATTTAAATAAAGCGAATTATAAATGTAGGAGGGGAAAAAGTGTTTTTAAATAAAAAGTTTTTCTAGTGGAGTATTTTGCATTTTTTCCTTCTCTCGATTTCTATTGGAGAAATATTATTAATTGTGACCTAAATTTTAAGGTTATCAGTTCCCAAGGGGACCCTTTGTGGGACCTTTTTTTGACGTAACTTAACGGTCTTTATGGCAGACGTAATCTAACGTCCCCTATAGGGTTCTCTTTTCGAACTGAGCTTAAAAGTAGGTCAGTACTCAATATTTGCATTAACTTATTATTGATATTTTGTTGTGAGTATAAATTTCAAAAAAAAATTTATTCACAATCTACGAAACATTATTTATCTTTACACAATCTTGTAATGTTAAAATTTCAAGTTTTTCTTAGTAAAAAAATGTATTTATTTTTGTCTTTTAGTTTTCGGCAAATATGATAGATATTTTTAATTATTTTTTAATATAATTAAAAATTTTGTAATATAGTCTTAATGTATACCAAATTGAAGCTTAGAATCTACCGTTTATTTTGCACCTATATTTAGTTTAAATAAAATAAAAGAAATTTTTTTAATAATTAATTAAAATTTACTGGCAATGGGAGTAAAAATTCAAATTCATCTCCGGAGTCTCGTTTTTCAGTTCATCATATTTTTAAACTGTTTTTTAATTATACGTAATCTTTATATAAATATTTGAAGTTGTAGCCCAAAAAATTTGTTAAATTATGTTTCAATATTTTTAAATTTAAAAACGTGAATTTTTTATTTGACAAACTATTCATCTCCGAAGCCTTTCTCATATTTGGTAAGCATTATTGTTTTGTTTTTAATTTTTTAATAATTATTTTCAAATACCTCACCCTTGAATTATAAAAAAATTATCCGTTTTATTTAAAATAAAATATTTTAAATTGTTTAAAATATAATATATTATGTAGAAAGTTAGATAAATGACAAAATTATAATTAAAGATAAAATTTTTTTTATAGAAAATATCAATTTTGAACTTAAAATGATAAATTAAGGAATTCATTGCAATTTTTTTCCGTTCAATGTAAAAAAATATATATTAGTTATTTTTGAAAAGATAAAATAGTTATAAAAAAATTATTAAATACGCAATTCATTAAATTATGAATGAATGTTAGAAATTTAATAAATTAAAGAAATTAAATTTAAAAAGAATTTTTTTTACAAAAACCCCAATATTGATTACATATTTAACCTTCAAAACACTTGATATTAAAATGATGCTGGAAGGCTTATTTTCGAAAATTAATTTTGCGCAACTCAGATTTTTATCTTTAAACGTATTTAAAACCTACCGATGACAAAAAAATTCAGAAAATGTGCAAATTATTTTTTTTTTAGTTTTTGGAAAAAAATAGGTGCCTTTCAGGAGAATCACCCATTATATGTATTTTATCGGAATAAAATTACATATATTCTAATCTACATTAAATAATGTAAATGTATATATTGAAAAATTAACGGAAACGAGTTAATTTGACTGATAATTGTATATAGTGAGAGAGAGAGAGACACTCGATATTTTAACGGATCGATGAAAAGCTTGTGGATCGAACGACGTATTCGCACGCTCCCTTCCACCCTACATATATAATCACACACATGAGCAAACAAACGTATAACCCTCTCTTCATGACTCTTGCTATATGTCAACGAAACCTTCATTTATATATATAGAGAGATACATCGATCAAACGACACCTAAAAGCAAATTGCTAATTAGTAATGACGCTAAATTATTTGACGAAACCTTGTACTACTTTTTTTCGTTCACTATAATTATATTGATAAACATTCATTATACATATTTTCCTTTTAGCCACTAAAAATTCTTTTTGTTTTCATATTTGTTAGATTAGTGGAATTTTTTTCTTCATTCATGTCTTAGAATCACATTCTCATTGAGTAACTGTTACAAAAAATCTTTTTTTAACTCCTAAAAATTCTAGAAATTCTATTCAATTTAGAAAATCTAATTTTCTAGATCTCAATTTTGAGCTGAAGGTGGGAAAATTAGACCTTAAAGTTTTGAAGTAAATAAACAGCCCTTGTGATAAACGTAATGTATCGGCCCCTGTAGGAGCCGTTTTTTGAGCTGAGCGTAAAAAGTAGTTTGAGATTAAGATGTTACTTTTAACGTAATGTAACGGCCTCTATAAGGGACCCTTATAGGACCTAAAAAATTAAACAATTTTTGACCAAAATATATTATGATGCGAATTTAAATATTAAAGCTCTACAGAAATTGAATTAGGTCCGTAAATTAATTGTTTCAAGTCCGTAAAAGTAAATTTTTTTTTTTTAATCAAAGTTTCGTAAATTCTGTAACTTGATTGAGAAAAGACGAAATATTTGTTGTTTTTACGGGGATTCGCAGTTATTTTTGTAAATAATAAAATTCATTTTAAGAATTTAATTATTTTGAAATTTTTTTTTAGAATTTCAACTATTTTTGATACAAATTTAATTAAATTTCTCCATAAACTGAAATTATACGAGAAAAATTTTTTGAAATAAGTTCGAAGAATTTAATTATTTAAAAATTTGTTGATAAGATTCTGCATGATAATTGACTTTTATGAAAGATTCAATTAGGTATTTGTTTATTATTTTTGTATTTAAATAATAGAATTCGATCAGAATTTTCTAATAAAAATAAATTGATTCATAAATGAACTTCAAGTTCAAATTTTAGATAATTGAATATTAAAAGCAATAGTGAATTTTCAGAAATAATTGAATTTTGAAATTAAATTTTTCGAAAAAGTTAAATTACATTTTTTCTTTATATATATATATTCCTTGAAGTTTTATTATATTTATATTATTTTATTTTATCATTTTATTTATATTATTTACTATTACAGGTTTTATTATTAATATATTATATATTATTTTTAGAAATTGATTTTTTTGAAAAAGTTAAATTGGATTTTTTCTTTAAATATTATTTGAAGTTTTTATTTTCTAATATATTTTCTATTAAAAAATTTATTACAATAATTGAAATCTAAAATCTAAATTTTAAAGAAAAAGATTTGGAAATTGTTGAAAAATTTTTTCGGCAATTAATATAAAAATAATTGATAGAAGAATTTTAGTTAAAAATATTAGAAAATAATAATTGAATTGAAGTGATGAAAATAGTTTGGAAGAAGTGCAATTTTTGTGTAATGTAAAATAATGATTTTATCACTGGGTCATCTGTAATTATTAATTATAACAGAACAGGAAGAAATCGATCGATATTTTTTATGTTTTAAAGGAAAGAAAAAATTTAATTTATACAGTTTTTTCAGTAAAATGTTCACTTATTCGACTCGGGCTTTTAGTAATATTTTTGTCAACAATTTCCGTAAATTTTCATTTTTAGTATTTTTAAATAAACTCATTGGTTCGAGCCCTGCAGTCTATGAAAATTCATTAAAAAAATAAACATTTTCATATAATAATATATGTTAGTTTCGTCGATTTGGTAATGTCGTTTCTTTAATTATAGCCCTAGTAGAAATTTGTTATAGTATCTTTAAGGGCACTGGACAGTACCACTGGAAAATTTCGAGGCACTTAACAGTTAAACTGGCTAAAAACTATAAAGTGATGTCACGCTAATTTGTTCAAGTTATTGTCCAGTCAAATTTTACAGTTTCTGATCATCAGTCCTGTAGAAAAACTGTACAAAATAATTCACTTGGAAATGTCAAAACTTTATTTATATTGACGTTTCGTATTGAACACGCACAAGTTTGAAAATATAACGTTAAATTATTTTGTCAACAAATTAAATAAATTAAAATTTTACGAAACTATATTTTTACTGTTGGTGTATCTATTGTTACGTATAATAAATTATCTGTAATATTATTTTTTAATAACTACATAATTAAAAAAAATTATGAACATTACTGATTCTTGTACACATGTCTTTTTTTACAGTAAACAACATTCACTTTTTCCTTGAATTAAGCACAACACTGAAATAAATATTATTATTTTATCACACAACAGACTTAAAAGTAAACCCTAATATGAAGAACTAATTCAGTTCAAACGAAAAATATCTAGCGGTATCGGGGAGCGAACTCGGGTCACACTGGGACGAAATACCTAAACGCACGCTTACGCATCACGGCCGTTCTAGTTGATGGACGATTCCGAAAAAAATAATAACCATACTCTACCGGCAGGTAAAGCAGTTCCCTTTTTCATCTTTTCTAGCTCAACTGGCGAATTACTGGACAGCTACTGCATAACACTCTAAAGTTGAACTTATTGATTTTTATTGTATTTCTCATGGTACTGTCTAGGCGTTCCGTGAAATTATGTTTCAAAGTTTGTCGTGGCGTTTGCGCTACCGTCAGTCCAGCAACTGAACAGTGTTATATAGACATTTTCCATAAATACATCAGTGTATACACTGAAAAAAATAATTCGCGGGTATAACTAGAATTATGTCTATTTTTTCCGTAAGGAATTAGTAATAAATTGTTACTGGCTACTGTCATTAATTATAGACAGTTCTGTTATATAGATCGGAGAGCTATACATATGTCAACGTCAATACATCAATGTAAAACATAACCTCACTTTATTGGACCAATTCTAACTTTTTGTATGTAACAGGTTTGTTAAATTAATATTTATACATATAATAAGATTATGTAATCTTGAAAAAAAATTGTCTTCTGAATTTAAAAATTAGTTATTTTAATTAACTCAATTAATTAGAGCGAATTTTAAAAAAGTTTTCAAGTTGTCAACAGTAAAATAAAAGAACAAAATTAAAAATATGAAAACTATAAACTTTAAAACCAAAAGATTTATTTTATAGAAAATATTTCGAAAATGTCAATACACAACTGTTTAGTTACTGAAACCGGCGGTAGCGCTGACGCCACGACAAACTTTGGAAAATAATATCTCGGAACGCCTCGATAGTGCCATGAAAATAACTGTACAGGACTTCTATGCAGTAATAATCAAGTTCAACTTTATATTTTCTTTAACAGTGTTATGCAGTAGCTGTCTAGTAATTCGCCAGTTAAACTAGATTAAACTTCCATGACTAAAACTGTACAGTAACTTGAATAAATCTAGTCATGCCACGACAAATTTCTACTAGGGAGGTTAGAGAAAAATATTCACTATATGGTAAAAAGGAATTTTAAATTTTCTATATTTGTGTATATACAAGCAGAATGGCTTTGAAGGCGGTCTAAAAGTTTCTGAAAGAATTTAAAAGATTATTAAAAATTAAGGAGAATTGGGGCAAACTAGAGAGAGAGAGAGAGAGCGAGAGTTATATACAAGCATCTGAAAGAATTTAAAGCAGCATTTTCAAATGATTGAAGTGGATTTTTTCATGAAAAAAAACATTTTTATATCTTCTTTAATAATATTTTTATCGAGGGTTTCAATTTAAAATTCAAGGGACTTTGACTGGTTTATATATATATATAAAACATAGGAGTACTAATGAATTAATTATCAATTTTTACAGGAACCCAGTTTTTTAACAATTAACTTATCTACTTAATACCTAAAATTCTGACTAAATTTTTTTTTTAGAAATATCAACAAATATCTTTTTATTTTTTAAATCCAAAAATGAGTTGAATTTAAGAAAAAAAAGCCAATTAAAGTTGTAATTGCTTTAAGACTTTGTTTTTACAGTGAAGAAACAAAAATTCATTTTATAAGAAAAAAGAAATTGCCTAAAATATTTAATATCTTTTGGTGATTATTAATTATTTCCGATTTTTTGAATCTGAAAACCAGATCATATATTATATATATATAAATCCGTTTTGTGTACGCTTTTCGTCATTTGCATATTTCAGCAATTCGATGCATTTTAAGAGATTTGGTATTAAAAAAAAAGAAAAAAAAATGTTCGAACGTCCGTGGTTGACCCATATTTTTATTTATTATTCAACTAGCTTTCTCATTCGTTGTTTGGTGAGGAAAAAAATCGCTATGGGTGGACTGACATGTCATCAAAACAGACTATATATATATATATATATATAAACATATATTTATATGTATTTATATATATATATATATATATATATATATATATATATAAACATATAAATATAATGTGTGTAAAAAAAATTGTCCCCTCACACTCATACTATCAAGAACATAGTTGTATATTTTTGTGATACACGTGTCACAAATGCTGCGGTTGCTTGTGCTCTCTGTAAACAATGCATTCAGCAAAATTCGTGCGGTTACCGTTGGGATTCTCTTTTATTTTTTGCAACAATAATTCATCACACCGAAAATTTAGCGCTATACTCACTCCTTCGGTTTAAATAGGTTTATATGGACTAACACGTTTAAGCGAACATTTATGCGCATATATCATATTTTCAATGTATTTGGAATATTTTCGTACATTTTTTTTTTCAATTTTATTTTTTGCATTTTATTTTTTCGCCATATTTTGATATTAAACGTGCGTGAAAAGTTACTTTTAACTAATGCATAACTCTTACATATATGTACATATATGAGTGTTACATTTCGCTTTTTGTTATATATAACAGAAAAGTAACATTTAGAAAGAATCATATGAAAGTTAAGTAATTGTTGGGTTATTAAAATGTGATATTAAAGAGTAAATGTTACTAGTAACGATTATGTAAATGTTTTTTAACGAAAAAGTGACAAAACAATTGCATAAAAATAACTAAGAAGTAACCAAGAATAGACAAGTGTAAAAAAATTTCAAAAAAATCACGAAGAACTAACAAAAAGAAAAAAGTAACCAAAAAGTAATAATAAAATTGCATAAAATTAAAGAAGAAGGAACAAAATAAATATTAAAAAAACAACGAAGAAGGAACAAAACAGATTCTAAAAAATAACGAAGAAGTAACAAAGAAGAAACAATAAAGTAACAAAAAGTAACAAAAAACCAAAAAAGAAATATATAAAAAGAAAGTATAAAAGAAGTAACAAAAGAAAATATACAAAAATTACGAAGAAGTAAAAAACAAAATTGCCAAAAAGACGAAGAAATAGTAACAAAAAAGTTGCATAGAAATAACTAAGAAGTAACCAAGTATAGACAAGTATAAAAAATTGCCAAAAAAATCACGAAGAACTAACAAAGAAATAAGAAAAAAGTAACCAAAAAGTAATAAAGAAATTGCATAAAAGTAAAGAAGAAGGAACAAAATGATTGTAAAATAACAACGAAAAAGTAACAAACGAAATTTTTTAAACAGACGAAGAAGTATTAAAGGAGTAACAAAAGGAATTTGAAAAAATCACGAAGAAGTAACAAAAAGTAACAAAAAGTAACAAAAAGTAACAAAAAGTAACAAAAAGTAACAAAAATTTTCATAAAATAAAAAAAGAAGAAATAATAGCAAAAAATCATAACGAAGACGTAACAAAAGAAATCGCCAAAAAAACGAAGAAATAACAAAGAAGTTGCATAGAAATAACTAAGAAGTAACCAAGTATAGACAAGTAAAAAAAATTGCCAAAAAAATCACGAAGAACTAACAAAGAAATAAGAAAAAAGTAACCAAAAAGTAATAAAGAAATTGCATAAAAGTAAAGAAGAAGGAACAAAATGATTGTAAAATAACAACGAAAAAGTAACAAACGAAATTCCTAAACAGACGAAGAAGTATTAAAGGAGTAACAAAAGGAATTTGAAAAAATCACGAAGAAGTAACAAAAAGTAACAAAAAGTAACAAAAATTTTCATAAAATAAAAAAAGAAGAAATAATAGCAAAAAATCATAACGAAGACGTAACAAAAGAAATCGCCAAAAAAAACGAAGAAATAACAAAGAAGTTGCATAGAAATAACTAAGAAGTAACCAAGTATAGACAAGTAAAAAAAATTGCCAAAAAAATCACGAAGAACTAACAAAGAAATAAGAAAAAAGTAACCAAAAAGTAATAAAGAAATTGCATAAAAGTAAAGAAGAAGGAACAAAATGATTGTAAAATAACAACGAAAAAGTAACAAACGAAATTCCTAAACAGACGAAGAAGTATTAAAGGAGTAACAAAAGGAATTTGAAAAAATCACGAAGAAGTAACAAAAAGTAACAAAAAGTAACAAAAAGTAACAAAAATTTTCATAAAATAAAAAAAAGAAGAAATAATAGCAAAAAATCATAACGAAGACGTAACAAAAGAAATCGCCAAAAAAAACGAAGAAATAACAAAGAAGTTGCATAGAAATAACTAAGAAGTAATCAAGTATAGACAAGTATAAAAAATTGCCAAAAAATAACGAAGAACTAACAAAGAAATAAGAAAACAGTAACCAAAAAGTAATAAAGAAATTGCATAAAAGTAAAGAAGAAGGAACAAAATGATTGTAAAATAACAACGAAAAAGTAACAAACGAAATTGCCAAAAAGACGAAGAAGTATAAAAGGAGTAACAAAAGTAAATTATAAAAATCACGAAGAAGTAACAAAAAAGTAACAAAGAGTAACAAAAAGTAACAAAATGATTATTAAAAAACCAACGAAGAAGTAACAAACAAAATTGCCAAAAAGACGAAGAAGTATAAAAGAAGTAACAAAATTAATTTTTTAAAATCACAAAGAAGTAACAAAAAAGTAACAAAGAGTAAAAAAAGTAACAAAAATTTTCATAAAATAAAGAAGAAAAGAAGAAAAAATAGCAAAAAAAATATAACGAAGAAGTAACAAAAGAAATAGCAAAAAAACGAACAAATAACAAAGAAGTTGCAAAAAAGTAACATAGAAGTAAGCAAACATAAGAAACAATATAACAAAAAAATCCGGTAAATATTTTTATTCAAATTATCAACTTATATTAAAAGAAAACCCATATTTTGAAAAATTTGAATTCTTTTTTCTAAAATTGAAAATAAATACAAAATTACAAATAAAATTAAACCTTAAGAAGGCAGTTAATAAGTACTTAACGAAATTGAAAAAACTATTAACATTTATATAAATATTGTCAAAACTATATTTTTCCAAAGAAAAATTTATTTATTTATATATATGTTATTTTTTCGTCGAAAGCAAACGTCAAGGCGTAAAAGAGGCTTATGGTTCGTCTTGTGATCTGACGAGGGTGAGTTTTATGAACGATGAGCTTAAAGAAGACGTGAACGTAACACGTGCTCGCACGGTAATAAACGAGCAGACGAAACGTCAGCCGAATATCTTTCGTCCATGAAAAATTCTTCGCATGAGTGATCATAAAAACTGACGAAAAAAAGCATGCACACGAAATTAGGTTTTCTTCACTAAAAAAAAGAACAGAATGAAAAAAAATAATAAAAAGTGAATTTTCTAAAAAAAAGAAAATTTAGCTAAATATTTTTTTTTTGTAGTAAATTGTTTTTATCGGTTGACAAAATATTTGTCATTTCTTGACAAGAAATTACTTTATATAAAAGTGGCCAACAATGTGTTTTCAGGGTTTCTTTTTTATAAAGGAAAAGAAAAAGAGTTATAATGTAGATTTAGGTATTTTTAAAAATTTCTTCCGCCATATTGGATCCGCCATTTTGAATTTCGAAAATCTGTTTCGAGATTCACCCCGAAAACCACCGAGTAACTTTATAGTGATTTCAAACAATTTTTAAAATCTTTGTTCGTCATTTTGAATTTCGAAAATTTGACAACTATCTTGGGTCCGACATTTTTCATTTTAAAAATCTCTTAATGAATGAAGTTTTAAACGATATAAACAAATGCAAAAAATTGACGCCATATTAAATCTACTTCTTGACATTTTTTCAAAACCTTAAATTAAAATCTCAATTCTATCTTAAAAATCCTGCTGTTGTAACATAAATTAAAAACGAAATTAATATTAATTAAAAAATTTTCCATCACAATAAATTCATCATTTTGGAATTGTTTCAAATTTGACGTTAAAAATTCTAATTCTACAAATGTTTTCATCTTTAAGTCGACATTTTTAATATTTTCCAAATCCGACATCTAATTTGAATTCATCAACCGTCAAAATTTTCATAATAAGTTTTAAAGCGATACATTTCTTTTTTGTCATCTCCACATTTCAAAATTATGAAATCCAACATATCTAATTTAAATTCATTGACCGAAAGAATTTCAAAATAATAAATCTCACAAAATGTAGGTCAGAGTTTCAAAAAAAAAATTTACCTCCCAAGTTCTCAACTTTCGGAAATAATTTAATTCCAACATCAGAGTGGATTAATTTTCTAATAAAATATTCATCATCATTTTTAATTTTTTGCTGATAATTTAAAAATCAGAAATTTTCCCACATTAATCACACACACACACGACGAAAAAAAAAAGTTGTGATTTATTTTTGTGTCATACAAGTCCGCGCGTAAATAATTGCTTAGCACACCAGCGAGCGCGCTTCACGTTTGCCAATGCGCTGAATGAGTAAATGGAAAATGAGAATTCGATCCTCGATTCGCGTCTGATATTAAAATCTGTTTAATTAGGGGTCGTATCGAAAATTGAAGTAATCGTGCTTTCTCTCTCTCTCTCTCTCTCTCTCTCTCTGCATGTATATATAGACAATCAAAGTTGTGCGTAGGCGTGGTTTTCGATTATATCATGCACCAATTGTGGAACGCGCTTTTCGCAATGTTGGCAATCGATATGAGTGCATTTCAGTTTCTATTGACCGGACATCGATTAACCCACCGGAATCGAACCAATCGCAGACAACGACTATGGCTTTCTCTTGTCAGCTGTGAAAATTACCAATCCTCCCACAGAGGCTTCAACTTCACACTGCCGAATCCACGCTTACGAATTAAACTCTCATGCGGAAATTTCTACCTCATCCTTTCGAAAACTCGAATCGTTCCACTATTTCCCGCATCCAACGTTTGAAATTCCCTCTCTCTCTCTCTCTCTCTCTCTATATATATATATATATATTTTCCCTCTCTTCTACACTTCATTCCATGCCGGCGTGTCCCTGTCCCGATTTAAACCCTCTGAAACAGGTTTCAAACTCCTCTTCAACTTGTAGAGCCCTTTCTGGCATATATCACGTCATTTCTGATACTGAACTATTCCGAACAGTTGTAATTAGGAAGTAATCAGTATTGCTAACCGCCATTGTGATAGGTATAGTATATAAGTGATAATTAGAAAGGAGTCTTAATCAACTGTAATTGCTATTTGAATCTATGAACTGAAAATGAGAGGGAGAATTAGTTTTTGGGGGGGAGGTGGACTAATTTAATTTTCATTAGTGTATGTGTCGCGCGCAATCCTGCAGGGAACAATAAAAATCCAATCAAGTACTTGAAATTCCGTAATAATTTGATTTTCCATACTGGTATTATTGCGCGCAGTACTCTTGTTTTTAGTCACTTTGGTCTTTTCTAAAGATGTGCAAAATTTTTTAAATTTTAATAAATTCTGCAAACAATGAGTTCTTTTAATCATAGTAAAGTAATTCCTGATTGTTAATTGTGCTCTTATAAGTTAGCCCAGTATTTATAACCACAAATTAATTTGTTTTTTTTTCAAAAATTAGCCCAGTATTTAACCACGATTTTATTTTTTTCAAAAGTAAAGACAGTGTTAAAAATGTTCTCCAGTTCCTTAGTGGATAATATTAGATAAATTTTTAAAGAAAACTTTATGCCAAAGAAAGTCTTGTTAATTGTGGTTGTAAAATGTAGCCTAGTATTTAACCACAAATTAATTTTTTTTTTCAATAATGACAATGTTAAGAATGTTCTCGAGTTCCTTAGTGTTTGGTAGATGGAACCAAAATGACGACTGGCAATCATAAACCTTTATTTACAAGTCTGTTATTGACTGTTTGAATCAGTAGCAATCTTCTGCTGCATCTGTGGTGGAAAAATTATTTTTTCTTGTTAACATTCTTCAACCATAGAAAAGTATAACAAACTATTTATCTCTTCATGTCAAACAATGAATTTGTTAATTGTGGTTTTGAAAATTAGCCCAGTATTTAACCACAATATATTTTTTTCAAAAGTAAAGACAGTGTTAAAAATGTTCTTGAGTTCCTTAGTGGATAAGATTAGATAAATTTATGGAGAAAGCTCAATGCCAAACATAATTGTGGTTGTAGAAATTAGCCCAGTATTTAACCACAAATTAATTTTTTTCAAAAGTAAAGACAATGTTAAAAATGTTCTTGAGTTCCTTAGTGGATACAATTAGATAAGTTTATAAAGAAAACTTCCTGCAAAACAACGTCTTGTGAAATGTGGTTGTAAATATTAGCCCAGTATTTAACCACAAATTTATTTTTTTCAAAAATAATGCCAATGTTAAGAATGTTCTCGAGTTCCATAGTGGATAGTAGATAAAACCACAATGTCGACTTTTGGCCATGGAACTACAAACACAAGTCTGCTATTGACTGCTCGCTAGCAATCATCAGCTACACTTTGCATCATTGGTCTAAAATTTCAAACATCATTTTTCTTTTCATACAAACAATTCCTAACTATCGGAATATTTGAAAAATGTCCAATGTTCACGTATATTGGAAAATTACAATCCATTCAGTGATTTAGTTTCTTTTGTTCACTTTTATCTTCGTTTTGCTTCATTTCTGGGTATCAACGTCTCCAAGTCACGCAATTGCGTGTGTAGCGGATTAGCAGTAATCTCCAAGTGATTTTTTATTGGAAACTTCCTGTCAGATATAAATGTACGCAATTTCTTTCTTACGAAAGAGCTTTATCTAATTCGTGATTATTTTTTGGCCCTTCTTTATTTCTCTCGTTTGATATTTTAAGCCATCTGATTAATTAATTTCCTATTGCTGTAGATTATGTTGAAATTTAATGGTTCTATTTAAAAAAATTAATGTTTCCCAATATCTAAATGATGAATGTTTCGAAGATTGTGGATCGACTTTGTTTTTAGGGAACTGTTTTAGGTGTAATTTCTTGTGGGATTATCGGACTAAACATAACTGTGCTTAATTTGTGTTCAGAAGCGCGTGCTATTACAACTCGGTCTCTTGAAACTTTACCAGTTAGCAGTTACCGATAATCGGCCGGTGTTTTCGTTCGTCATCGAAATTATGAGCAAAGTTTCCAACCATTACTAAAATCGGTCGACCGCTACTTTAGATTTACACACTTATTTTCATGAAACTCGACAATTATATCGTTTGCTAATTTTCCACAGAGATTATTTTTTCGAAACTATTTTTCTTCTTAACATTGTTTAAATTTAACGTCAATTTAGAAAACGAATAGAGAAATAATCATAAGGATTAAAATAACTAGGAAAACATACTGTAGAGATGATTCCCTTTTTAAATATTCTAATCAAATTATTAAACACTCGGACGACAAATGGAAAAAGTTCAAGAAAGAAGAGAATAATAAAAAAATTTCTCAGAATATCGAAGCAAAATAGAATATACAAAGTTGAGTAAGAAAAAAAAACAAGGCCACGATGCTTTTTATGAGGGCTTTTATGAAGGCAAGATTTACTAAAGGCGAATTGCGCCACTTCTTCTTGAAATTTAAATGAAGCCAGAAGCCACGACTCTGATGCGCAGACTTCTTTAGAAGAGGAACAGTTTCACTTAAATGGGTTTTAATTGAATTACTTTAAAAGCGTAAACTTCACTTTAATCCGGAAAGATGCATCTTCTATTACGGTAATTAAATATATTCACGAAATGAATCAAAATTATTTTCACAATCTAATCCAACTTAATTAATTTTCATAAATTTTTTACCCTTTTCATCACACCCGGCTTAATAAATGGTTCTAACTGAATAATTAATGCGACGTCGTGTTAAATTTATTGTACTCAAACTATGAAAGTCATGATCTCATGTTGGAACAATTTCTCTAAGGTGAATCCCTTCTGGAAGTGATAACGATAAATCAGTAAATTTAAATTACAAAAACAAGAAACAGAAATAAAACTGAACATCAAATAGTAAACTAATCATAAAAGAAAAGTTTGATGATTATTAATTAGTAATTGGGATATGAACGATCATTTAATCATAATTTGGATTGGGATAATTTCTCGTGTCGCGAACTTCGCGAGACTTTAATATTTTGGCAATTAGATAAATGAGAACAAGGGTTCGACTCACGACAGTCGGCACAAGGTTTAATGAACGAAATCTTTACGCGAAAGAATGGGGTATTATCCATAGATTCTTCAGAATGAGCAGTTGCAAATCAACAATTAATAGACGAGACCAAAGATAAGATGAAGAAGATTGAGCGAACTTACCAAGTGATGCAGAGCAAATGTTCTTCCTTAAATGATATTCCTAGTGATGGGAACAAACACAATAAAACAATAATAATTAAAAAGCAACTATTTAATTATCTTTAAAGGTCCGTAAATCCCGTAAAAGTCCGTAACTTTGCTTAAAGTCCGTAAAAGTCCGTTTTTTAAAAAAAAAGGTCCGTAAAGTCCGTAATTCGGTTGAAAAAGATCCATAAAGTTCGTAAATTATAATACGATATAATTTGGATAATTTTAGAGAAATTACAAATGATTGAAGGAATTCAATTATTTTCAAAAGTAATAAAATTCTTTGCAAAAATTCAATTATGTTCAAAAAATTTTTAAATTCTCGTCAACATTTCAATTATTTTTAGAAATAATTAAATTCTTCTTCGAAATATCAATTATTTTCAAAAATTTTAATAAAATACTTGGAAAAATTTCAACTATTTTCAAAATTTTTTCTCAATTCAATAATTTTTAATAGGTATCTATACTATTCTAATAAAATTTTCCAAAAGAATTCAATTATTTAAAAAAAAATCTACTAAAATTCTACCTTGAATTATTTTCCAAAAATAATAACAATTTTACAGGAATTTCATTATTTACAAATTTTTTAAATAAATTTCTTCGCAATATTCAATTATTTTCATAAATAATAAAATTTTTACAGGTATTTAATTTTTTTGGCAAATAATAAAATTCTTATTAGGAATTCAATTATTTTGATGAATAATAAAGCTAATTGCAGAATTTCAATTATTTTTAATACAATTTTAATCGAATTCCTCGAAAAATGTAATTATTCTTAAAAACTTTATTAAAATTTATCAAAGAAATTTAATTATTTTAATAATTTTTGCTACAATTTATTTATTAGAATTTAAATATTATTTTTAATAAATTTTTGATTAAATTTCTTTAAAGAATAAAATTATTGCATTCAAAATTTTTAATACAATTCTTTCCGTAAATTATCAATTATTTTTATAAATTATAAAATTCTTCTCTAAAATGGAATTTATTTTAAAAAATTTAATAAATTTCTTGGCAAAATTTCAATTATTTTCAAAAATTTTCCCTAATTTAATTATTTTTAATATCTATGTTAATAAAATTTTGCAAAAGAATTCAAATTATTTGAAAATTGATTGATACAATTCTTTAAAAGAATTCAATTTTAAGAAACATATGTAATTATTCAATAAATTGTTTTTTTGTATTTAAATAATGAAATTCTCGTAGAATTATCTCATAAAAATTGATTTAAAAATGGATTTCAGTTAAAATTTTAGATTTTAATTGAATATTAAAAGTATTAGAGCGTAAAGTTTTAGAAATAATTAAATTTTGAAAAGGTTTCAGATTTATATCTTTAGAAATTTGAATTTTTCATATTTTTAACCAAGCAACAATTCTGTGAAATTAATTTTTTTGAGAAATTTTAATTGCGATTTTTTTTAATATTATTTGAAGTTTTTATTTTCTAATACATATTTAATTGAAGAATTTACAAATAATTGAAAAATCGAATATTGTAAAGAATTGGATTTGAAAATTGTCAAAGAACTTTTTCGAAAATTATTAAAAATAATCGATTTTTAAGAAGAATTTTAGTTAAAAATTCTTGAAAATAATAATTGAATTGATAATTATTTTATCACTCTATCTTTAATTATTATAAAACATGAAGTAATCGATCGATATCTTCATGTTTTTTTAGTTATGAAAAAATCTAATTTATAGTTTTAAGTAAAATGTTCTCTTAAATATTTTTGTCAGTAATTGGTTCGTAAATGGTCCGTAATTTCTCATTTTTGGTCCGTAAAGTCCGTATTTATAAATACTTTCACTGGTTCTAGCCCTGATTGGGGAAACAATCAGAAATGGCATATTTAAAGAAAAGTAAGAAAACGATTTTGATCGTTACACTCGATATTGGACAAAGAGAGTAATTACAAAAAACGTTTAATATCCGAGATGATTCATATAAAGCAAAAATATCCTGTTAACAAAAAAGATGATATTCAAAATCATAATAATTATTATATTCACTTCCTTAATGAAAAAAAGTATAATTTTGCTACCTAATTTTTACCTTGACAATTCACTTGTGCTGTGTTCTGTTTACGAATGGTGTCATTCACCTCATCTCTACGAATACTATGTAAATCGATATACTTCTAGACCAGTGTCAGATTATAACTTCGAGTGTGAAGACGTTTCCTTTTATTTTCAAGAATGTTTTGGTACTAATTTATCTTTTTAATCAATTGTGAATTAACAAAATATAATTTGATGATTATTGTAATTCCAATCAAGTGTGAGTATAATTTCTGGTTTGTATTCTAGAAACCAGCGAGCAATGGTTATTCATTTCTTTTTCCCCTCCTTTTTTCCAACACGAAAACTCTACTTTGGCTTCACGGGTAATTAATTTAGTTTTGCAGTTTCTCTCACCAAAGAAGCCAGAGGGACGATTTACGTTCGTGCTTTTCACCAATCCTTGCACCCTCTACTTTGCACAGAGCCAAACGTCCTGTTCGTGCCAACAGTATTCCAATGCCTGCCTGTATATAAGCTCTTCCCACACTCGGTTTCACTTTTCCCATTCCAGCATCTCTCATCGTCACTATGAGAAACTTCACTCATGCTGGAAACTGAATCCTATTCGAGTGGAGCAAAATTCTACATTTCAGATTTGAATTTCTATAATATAATATTAACTAGGTAAATATTAAGGATGATGATGATAATGACAGGAAAACACTACAAGGGGATTAATTTTAAGAAGGTAAATTGAAGTTAGATTTTCAAGTATACCTTGGGGGGGGGAATTTATCGTAATTTTCCATAGAAGCGATTTCTCTCTGTGGAAATGGAGAAAATTTTCAGGAAGCTGTTTGCGACACGAAATTCTCACCTCAAGTAACCGCACGACCACTTTGAAAAGCGCCTTGCAAACCTTCTCGGGGAAACCAAAAAGCTTTGGAACTTTAATTCCAAGAGAATGGCCAGCGGCGATGGTGGTTTGTCCACAATTTTAACTTCCCTTCAGCTGGTAATTAGTTGGCATTAGCGCAATTCCCTTGGTTACCCAAACTCCCTAGACTATCGATCTGTTATACCCTCTCCTGCAACCTATCCTAAACTCCATTTAAATCGCTTGCTGGCACTTCTGAATCCTCATTCTCTCCCTCCCCCCTTTACTCTCTCACTCTCTTTCTCTCTTCTTCCATCTCTCTCGTCTGGTTATCCTAAACCTCTCTTGATCTGTTTGGAGCTTTAACCATTGAGTGGAGAGGAGGCTGCAACTTCGATGGGTTGAATCCTGCCGTTAGTGTCCTCAAGACTTGGCACGATAGGAATTCTAGTGTTGGTGTGAGGGTGAAAAGGGGTACTTAAGCAGCTTTCGTCGCGAGCCAGCTCAACAACTCTGGTTTTCCTACTAATATTTGCCTTTTGACCCTACCCTATCCACTCTCTCTCTCTCTTTATATACATATATATACACCCACACACCAGTCTCCACTTCAGGCAAACTGAAACTGGGTGAGATGAGAGTTTATAAAGAGTTAACAACTCCAGCAAACTAAATTTGTTTTTCGAAACTTTGTTAATAATGACGTAGGACCAACGGATTAAATTTTCTCACAAATTATTCACGGTTCGAGTGTAATTCAGATCAAGAGAGGACGAGGGAAATAACCCGAGCAACTAGAAATAAAATATGAATTATTTTTTTTCAAATTTAGTAAATACAATTGAATGAGAAATGATTTTCAATAAGTAATAGTTATTCCGAAACTATTTCGATGTTTTGTTTTAATATTTACTTTGGGAAAGTAGCTTATTATTTGACTACAAAACCTGTGAGGATGGGAAAAATGCCAAATTCTAATTAACTTGGGTCAAAAGACTTTTTGCCAAAATAAACAAACTTGGAGCCATACTGTGAAACGTTGACCAACAGCTAAAACACAATTCCTTATTGCCGTTTGCCATACTATATGTATCACTTCCTAAGTTTCTTTTTGATGAAAAATAAAATTTTGGGATGCCAAAAACTGTCGGATTTTTTAGGCGAAATTTATAAGCTTTTTTTGAAAACTCCACCATTTTGTTGCAATTCAATATTTTTTTACATCCGAGGGTCATTGTACGGCAAATATCTTCTAGTTTAATAATCATTTGGTTTTTTTGTATTTCAGTCACTGAGAAGGCCGCAATCACTGCAGCAGTGGGACAACTTTTTTTTGAACACTCGGGAGATGGCGAATAACTTTTTAAAAAAAGAATATTTTTCTTTACAAAAAATTACGAATTGATCACTAGTAATAGACATATACATGTAAAAAAACTTCAAAACATTTGACGCAATATATTTTCTGAAAAAAATTCCTAAAAATCACCGTTTTTTCAAGTACTCACACTAGGTGTGCCCCTAAACCACAAATAATTTTTTTCGAAAGTAAAGACAATGTTAAAAATGTTCTTGAGTTCCTTAGTGGATAAAATTAGATAAGTTTATAAAGAAAACTTGATGCCAAACAAAATTTTGTTAATTGTGGTTGTAAAAATTAGCCCAGTATTTAACCACGATTTTATTTTTTTAAGTAAAGACAGTGTTAAAAATGTTCTTGAATTCCTTAGTGGATAAAATTAGATAAGTTTATAAAGAAAACTTCATGCCACACAAAATTTTGTTAATTGTGTTTGTAAAAATTAGCCCAGTATTTAACCACGAATTCATTTTTTTTCAATAGTAAAGACAGTGTTAAAAATGTTCTTAAGTTCCTTAGTGGATAAAATTAGATAAGTTTATAAAGAAAACTTCGTGGCAAGCAAAATTTTGTTAATTGTGGTTGTAAAAATTAGCCCAGTATTTAACCACGATTTTTTTTTAAATAATGACAATGTTAAGAATGTTCTCGATTTCCTTAGTGTTTGGTAGATGGAACCACAATGCCGACTGGCATTCATAGACCTTCAATCACAAGTCTGCCATTGACTCTTTTCAATCAGTAACAATCTTCAGCTACACCTATGGTGGAATAATTAATTTTTCCTTTATCCATGAAAAAGTTTAACAATGTTTTTGCTCATAAATGCAAACTTTTTTTATCAACTCAAATAATGCTTCGTTAATTGTGTTCATGCAAAAATTAGCCCAGTATTTAACCACAATTTCATATCATCCATATTTTAAATGTTCAAAAAATAAATACAAAAAGAAAATTAAAAATTTGTTACAAAATTGTGAAACTAAAAGTTTTTATTTCCTGTTACCGCTTGGTCCTTATGACAGGACATTTTCCCTTCCGGCTGCTACTGCTTCTGCTCTTGTCACGTAACCTTTTGCAGAGAGAATATCTTCTGGACGTGAGGCTCTTGAATAAACATGCGGTGGTCCCTGGTATAAAGCAGAACTAAGTACGTCGGATAGGGAGTTCCCCCGGCTGTTACGCGTAAACGATGAAAAATGTTTTGCAGGAACAAAAGGGCTTGGCTGTGATAAGGTGCAAAGCGAGACGACGCTTTTTAACTTAATTACCCGCCGTCTTTCTTTCTTATCCAAAACGAGCAAAAAAAAAGAAAAAGACAGAAGAAGGACGGTGAAAAAAAAATACAAGAAAAACGGTGAAGTAAAAATAAAAAAGAAACCGCATCTCAACGAACCAGAGACCTTGACCTGTACGCCATTATCAATACCTACCCTTTTCGTTCTTCCATATTTTTTTTTCTCTTCTTTCGTTACAAAGAGCGCAATTTTTACAAAAAATTAAAATATCCAACAAATGTTGAAAAAATAAATGTTTTTCATTTGCTCGCTATTTTTCAACTAGTGCTCGAGGCTTTTTAGTTTAATTAACTCACTCTTCCACGTTCTTCTTCTTCTTCTTCTTCTTTTTTTTTCTCCACGGAAATTATGTAATTTTTCCAACTTGTTTTTAATTAATTTTTCTTTGTCGTTTAGTTATCTTTTCTCTATTATCTCTCTTGACTCACGTTAACCGACTTTATTTCTATGAAAAATATTCATGTCCTTGTACCACTATAATTACCTTTTTTAAAAGACTTCTTTTATTGTCTGTATTTTTATTTATTTTTTATATTTCATTTCTAATTTGTTTCAATCGAATGAGATGTAGAATAAAAATATTTCTTAAAAATAATAATGTAAAAATTGGATATGTAATAAAAGTTTTTCGCAAAAAAAAATTGATCCACTTTTTAAAGTAAATGTACATAGGAGAAAATAGATGTTCATTTTCCTGAGGGGAATCAAACATAGAGAGAGAGTGGACAGAAGTTTTGCAAAGTTTTGAACCTGCCCTAAGCGATACAGAGACAACGACGGACGTCGGTAATTTGCCATAGAGGTAAATATTCCCAGGTGAAAATGTCTGGGGTGAAGGATACGCTCTAAGGTGACAAATGTGGTCTCTACAGTAGCACAAGTCCCACATGAACTGACTTAAATTTATACGTTTATTTAGAAATATAAATTTTCTTACCCAAAAAAATTACCATAAACTGTATTCGCTAGAGTTATGATTAGAAAATGGGAAAAAATAGTTTGAAAATTTACTCCGTTAATTGTGGTTGTAAAAATTAGCCCAGTATTTAACCGCAAATTCATTTTTTTCAAAAATAAAAACAGTGTTAAGAATGCTCCTGAGTTTCTTAGTGGAGACTAGATGGAACCACAATGCCGACTGGCGATCATTAAACTACAAACACAAAAGTTAAAATTTTCATCATTTAAAAGCGACGGTTTTTAAATTGTCTGCAATGGCTTATTGTGGTTTCAAAAATTAGCCCAGTATTTAACCACAAATTTATTTTTTTAAGAAAAACCTTCTGATGAATGATCTTGAGTACCTTAGTCGATGGTAGATGGAAGTACAATGCTGACTAGCAATCATGGAACTGTAATCACCTTAGTTCTAATTGTCAAAAATTTAAAAACCTTCCTGTCTGAAATGATGGCATATTGTAGTTCAAAAATGATTCTCCAAGTCATATGATGAATCTAGGGTTTTTGTATATCAAATAGACATAAAGGGGAACTTTTGAGATTAAAATTCAGTGTTAAATGATTATTCTAGAAGGAAAATTAGAGGGTGCAAGTGAACGGGGTGAACGATAACAATTAGACATTGCGCTTTAAACTAAGTGAAAAAGGGTTCCCCAGAAAGAATGAGGGAGAGTAACGGAGATTAAATAATGAGTAATGTAATTTAACATGGTTTACGAAGCAAACTGAGTGTAAAATAAATAGGAACTGGGTTTTGGCAATTTATTTCAGGAAGCAGATGGGGTAGACTCTACCCGCACATAATTTGCAATAAAATTACCCCTTTAAATTGTGGGTCAACAAAAATACTGTTAGAAAATAACTATAACTTCTGCCACTAAAAATATTTGTTAAGGAAAAAAATTTATAAAATTAAAGTATAAATATTACCATTGGAAAAACCGTCCATCAATTTTTGTGAAGAAATGAAAAAAAAATCAAATAATATTTGGCGTAACGATAATAAAAAAAAGTAGAAAAATTTATTGATAAAAAAAATAATTCGATTTGACAAAAGGGATCAAAGCTGATTGATATTCAGTTTTATTTTTTATTGTTCTTTCTTTTTATGATCCACTCTCCCCTCTCTTTCCCTATTCTCTATTATCCGTGCCACCCTTTTCTATATTTCATTCCTCAGTTTCTCTTCAAAGTCTTCTTTTCAATCGCTCGTTACAAGAAATTGAATTTTTTTTATACCTCCGTTTTAAAACGAATCCGTCGATGACAATCCTGGCGAAGGGAGGTTAATGACCTTTCGAAAAGTTATAGTTCGAGGAGGGGACATTTTTTTTTCTTCAACATGAATCGATGTCATTTAGAACGCGAGAGATTTTAAATACACGCCATTACGCAAATTAACTTTCGGCGTGAAAGACATAAGACTCTTTTTGGCAGTTAGCCAAAGTTTATTTCTTTACCATTTGCTTCTGCTGTGTGCTTCGATTTCACGAGACGTCTTCACTCATAAAAATTTATATATTGAATTTTTGTTATGTATTTTTGCGGTTTCCGCTTCCGATGATTTAGTTAGGAAAACATTCGTCATCAATATGTATGCGACGGGAAAGAGGATTGAAATTTGTCCAACTTGTTTTTTTTTAGGAAGACAAAAATTGTATGTGTGCCAGGTTGTGATGACTCAAACTCGCAGACAATTTTTTTTGGGAAAACAAAGTTTTAAATTTACTTTGTTTATTGATTTTTTAGATATGTGAATTTTAATCTTGTGGGATTAAATTAAAGTTATTTTAATTAGCGCAGTATTTTACCACAATTTTATTTTTTTTATCTCGATAGCTGTAATCTAAACTTTCAGTGTTATACGAGATTTTTGAAGATCTTCTCTGTCAGCACTTGGCGGGAAAAACCAATCGAAAAGAAATACAAAGCATACCACCTGTAATAACAAAATTCAGGGGGGGGTGCACATTGCATTTGAAAAAGTGAGCGAAGGGGATAAGAAAAAAAATGTAGGAAAATTCCCTTTTGAAAGGGAATCGTGAAGATGCATCGTTGGATGACAAAGACCCATAAATCAGACGTAGCGAAGAAAGTAGACGCGCTGCTGATTCTACAAGACGCGCGGTTAGATGTGTTGGTCCTTCTAAGCGAGATGGTTCAGGAATCACTATAAATGGTAATGGAGAGCAGTTTCTCTTCCTCTTCTATTTTTCTCAGCAAAAGAAGAGACGCTAAAATGTAGAAGTGTATGAGGGAAAGAAAAGTAGCACACTGGGTTGGGGTGGGTGGGGATCGAGAAGGTTCATGGATAAGAAGAACCAAAGTAAAAGAGCGCACTGTAAGGGAAAACTGGAGACTAAGACGAGTTTACTTGGAAAATGTAATATTTCTTACGGATCTAGCGTAAATAAAAGCGCCATAAAAGAGGCTTGTACAAAACTCCCTGAGTCAATTGTTGCCCTACCTCGAATATATGAAATCTTCTAGAACAATTTTTTTCCAATCAAGTAAGAAAAAATTACTTTTTAAACATTCAAAAAGATCTAAACTAATTTTGATTAGGGTAATGAAATTCCCAACGTAGACAACGTAGAATGTATGAAATATAGTTTTCTTCATGTCACACAAGCCTCGTCAATTGTAGTTTTGAAAATTAGCCCAGTATTTAACCACAATTTCATTTTTTTCAAAAATAAAAACATTTTAAAGAATGTTCTGTGTTTTTTAGTGGGCAGTAGATCAGTAGCACCCTTCTGCTGCACACGTGACAGTAAAATTATTTTTATCACTACGATCACAAATCTGCAAACTAAGAGTAATAAAAAAATATTTAAAACCTACAAAAATTTCTATACTTTCATCCACGGACCAATTCTAACAAGTAATGCCCAACGATAAGAATCCACACGCGTTGAGAAAAGGAATTTGCTTTTAGAAGAGAGATAATTTTAACTAAAAGAAGGAAAATCTTCATCTAATTTTACTTAAATTTTCATTCTACCAGTGGATGTTTTTCACGAGACGAGACGAATATTTGACGAGAATGAGCTTGAAATGTTTGGGAAAATTTGTGTAGAATGTAAGTGAAGGAAAGAGAGAGAGAGAGTGAGTGTCGAATCTTGGAAAATATTGAAAGGAAGTGCAGAGGAGCTACGAGAGCTCGAGTTCAAATTGCAAGGGGAAATACTTCGAATTCTATTAACGGGAAAAAGAGTCTAAAAAAGAAATCTCTCACTCACATGAAATCAAATTTAGCTCAATATCTAATCACATCAAAAACAAAAATTTATTATCGTAAAATTTGTTAAAAGAAAATACCTTTTTCGAATCAGAATTTATATTTACATAATGCTAATGAGGGATTTTGTCTACTTGGAGTAATTTTTAAGCGTTAGACATACCGACAGCATTTTCTATCGCAATAATGAAACACCGAAGATCACTGCATACCTGTAACAGAAAAAAAATTTCCACCATTAGAACTAATTGAAAAAATCTTTTTTTCTTAAATATCTATTTACAGAAGGAAAATAAAATTTCCCATTTAAAAATTATTACATCAGAGTTTGAAAATAAATTTTTTTTTACGATTCTGGTATTGAGTGCTCTCCTATTTTCTCTTTCTGGTTGATTTTGCCTTGTGTGCTATCGAAAACATCCGAGACTTAATCGAGGGAAAAATGCTGATACGATAGTTCTACGATTAATCAGAATTGCGAGCCGCGCAATGGCTGTTATATGGGATAAAAGCTTTTCCAAAAAGCTCAACGAAAGTTAAAAACGCGAAAGAGCGCTGGCGCGAGCGTTGTCTGGATTTTCATAAATTTATAGAATACCCTGCTCTGGAAGTAAGCCGAGGTAACAAAATGTAATGGTTTGGTGGGGGGGATTGAAGGGGTAGTGGGAGGGACAGGGTTACAGAAGGGCGACT
Organism: Leptopilina myrica (nomen nudum); assembly: GCA_032872475.1. Taxonomy (NCBI): domain Eukaryota; kingdom Metazoa; phylum Arthropoda; class Insecta; order Hymenoptera; family Figitidae; genus Leptopilina; species Leptopilina myrica (nomen nudum). Next base: position 9,787,016 of record CM065462.1, on the reverse strand, counting down.
TTGGCTCGTCTCACAGATCGCTGATTTCCAAATATAGTCGCTCTTCATGATTTTCACTCGGGCGTGAAATATTCTTTTTTTTCTGTATTACATTCAAGTTTATATTTTGTAAGGAAGTATATTGATTTTGAAAGTGAAGGGAGATTAATAAGAAGCGTATTTATTTTTACCGGAAGGGGACAAAGCGGAAAGGAATGTGTAATTGAAAACTTTAGAAAGAGAAAGTTTAAGGACGTAATTAAAATTAGTTTTTTTTGTATAGAAAGTAAATTTTTGGGAATAAAGTTAGGTTATATTTGGTGAATGGGAGATTGAGCCACATGGCAGAATTGTAATGATAATCATACAATTAATACCGAGTTATCTTCTGTTGTATTTTTTTTATTCTCTTTTGGGAAATAACTCTTAAAAATATTTGTTGTCTTGAAAATTAGCCCAGTATTCAACCGCAACTTCATTTTAAATAATGTTCTTAAGTTCCTTACGAGAGGGTAGATGGAACCACAATGTCGACTGGAGAACCAGTAGTGATCGTCTGCTGCACGTTTTCTCTCATGGTTTAAAAAAAAATTCTTTCTGTCCATGATTCGTCATACTTTGCCCATAGTTGAAAATATGAGAAAGTACACAGTTTTTCATGTCAACGTCTCGTTGATTGTGGTTTTGAAAATTAGCCCAGTATTTAACCACAATTTTATTTTTTTCAAAAATAGAATGTCAAGAATGTTCTTGAACTAACCAGTCTGCTACTGACTATGTTCGACTCAGTAGTGCACCTGTGGTGACTCAATTCATTAGTAATCGTCAGCTACACCTGTGGTGACATCTATCGATTGATGAGCCAACGACACATTGTCCCTCAATTCCAACTTTCCTTTTCTTGTTTGACATTTGTCGATCTTGAATCAATTTTAAATTTTTCTTACGTTGTTTGTTTCGAATTTTATAATTATAAATTGTTAATTTCTTATCTGCAGTTACCCGTGTAGAAAAATCTTCTGGCGCTGGCCTGAGTCAGACCAGACCGTCTATTTTCCAGACTAGTGGCTGACCTGTAACTCTGGCCTGTGGCTGGCCAAAAGTGTAACGCTAGAAACGGTCAGCCTAACACACTAACCACTACTCTATCGAAGCTACAAGAAAATAAATTTTAATTTCCGACACCTTTTACACACACAATTAATAAAGAGTGTTAAACTATGTAATCACGAAACTACTGCAGGTTTCGTGTTATGGTACATAAAGAAAAAAAACAAAACTTGATTTGAACTCATCATAGTAAATTAACCGTAAATTACCTAATAAATTTCCATAAATTACCTCTAAAATATCCATAAATTACCATAGATTACCGACGTTAAATTTTTTAGTTCTCGTTTTTGTTTTACATAGTTTTATAAATTATCGTCAAAACGTTTATAAATTACCGCGGAAATTTCCATAAATTACCATAAATTACCGACATTAAATTTTTTAGTTCTCGTTTATCTCCTACATAGTTTTATAAATTATCGTCAAAACGTTTATAAATTACCACGGAAATTTCCTTAAATTACCATAAATTACCGAAGTTCAATTTTTTAGTTCTTGTTTACTTCCAACATAGTTTTATAAATTATCGTCAAAACGTTTATAAATTACCGCGAAAATTTCCATAAATTACCATAAATTACCGACGTCAAATTTTTTAGTTCTCCTTTGAGTTTAACATAGTTTTATAAATTATCTAAAAAATTTCTATAAATTACCGAGGAAATTACCATAAATTACCGACGTTAAATTTTTTAGTTCTCGTTTTTGTTTTACATAGTTTTATAAATTACCGTCAAAATGTTTATAAATTACCTCGAAAATTTCCATAAATGGCTGAAATCCAAAATTTTAATGATAATTTTTTGCTTTATGAATTATCCCTAAAATTACTAGAAATTTCCATAAATTACTGCTAAAATTTCCAAAAATTTGCTAAAATAAAAATTTTTCATTGTAATTTATGTGGAACATATTTATATGATTTATTGCGAAAATTTCTATAAATTACCGCAAAATTGTTATAGTTGTTAACAACAAATTTAATTCATTTTTCAGTAATAATTCTGCGAGGAACCTTCTGGTTCCCTTAGTAAACGTAAATTAAAAATTTAAACGGGATTCTTTTTATAAAAATTTTTAAAATTCTCTTCAAAAACTATTTTTTGAATGTTTTACAACTTTTTATACCTACACATTGATCTTAAAAAGTCGAAAAATGTTGTGATTTTGGACAATCTTCTCCCGTAGAAAATATTATGTGGAAGAAATATTAAATTTTAGAGACTTGTTGTCTAGTTTTTTAGATAAAGAATTAGATGGCTTTTGATATCTTAAAATCGGCTAGTCTCTTCAGACCAGTACCGCTCTCTGCAGCCTATAGAAGTTGCAAAATAATAAATCATTTTAGTAATCTAGAAATTCTGACTAGAATCAGAACTGGGTCTGGTCAGACCTTGCAAACCAGCATCGCACGCCGCAGCCTAGAAGTTGCAAAAAAAAATTTTAGTCCTCTAGAAAGTCTGACTAGAATCAGAGCTGGGTTTGGCCAGACCTTCCAGACTAGCATCGCTCGCCGCAGCCCAGAAGTGGCAAACTAAAAAATTTTAGTCATCTAGATATTCTGACTAGAATCAGAGCTGGGTCTGGCCAGACAATGCAGAACAGACAAAATAGCTACGGTCTGACTTGTAGCTGAGCAGCACCAGAACTGGGCCAAACCAGATCTTCCAGACTTGCGAGGCTAGACGCTTTCTGGTTTGCGCCAGGCTTGACTCTAGACGTTCCAGAAGATTTTTCTACACGGGTATTGTTGTGAAGTTAATGAAAAATAAAAGTGTTTATTTAGAAGGGTCACAAATCGAAATATGTTTCAAGTCAGTTTATTACATTTTATAAATAAAAATATTGACAAAAACAATTTTCCTATATTTTCAATAAAGTGGGGAAAAAATTTGCTTTACCTTTGGTTTTTCAATTTTGATTTTATAATTGGAAAGGATAAACGTTTGAAGTAAATCGAGTCCTGTGTGAAGGCTTAGAGCAAACAAGGCGTGTTCCGTGCAGATTGACGACTAACGAGAGAGCTTCGAGAACGGTGTTTAACTTGAATCCAAGGCACGGACGTTTCTAGAATAAGACGTTTAAGCGTAGACGTTACGTGACGCGATAGGCGTCTCAAAAGTCTACTTTATATTCAACTCACGAATTTTATTACGAACCGCGGAATTTTTCTTAATCCTGTATATATAGACCCTACAATCAACACGCTTTTTCCAAAACTATAGTGGAAAAAATTATTAATCCACAATAATACTGTCCTTTAACGCAATATTTCGATAAACAATCATCGTATACATTTATCATTAACATCAAAACAAGTAATTTATGAGAAATCGTATATAGGAAATCGTATTTATTAAAAATAATTTCAATACCAGTATTTACGATTTTGGTAATAATGTAACGAGTTGAAATTTCATGTTGATTAACTTCTCCCCCACCCTCTCTTTCCCACAGTGCGTATATGTTTTGTAAATATAAACAAACTTCTGCAGAGCGCTTTTACCCAAATTGAAATCCGATTTTACAAAGGGATAGGTTCGAAATATTTTATCAAATTTATTGATCAGCTGATAAACTAAAACCAACGCTCCATGAAATTTTGCAAAATTAAAGATTTATATTTTGAAATATTAAACAAAATGAAAAAGCAGAATTTCTATTTTTTTTTAATTCAGAGAGATGTAACAAATGGGTCATTATAGGATTACTGGATTTGAGCAAATGAGATTTTTTTCTCTTTTTTTTTAAATACAGTTAAAGTAACTATATATTGCAGTGAATTGAAGAACTAAAATGGGAGGGAGATGTTAAGAGGATTTTGAAAAAGGATTCAAAGCCAATGTAAAAATAAAACCACACTGGTAGACTCAGTGTTAAAGGGATAGAAACAAAGCTTCTTTTCCACTCGGAAAAAAAATCCACCTCTTCCATTTTCTACAAAAAAAAAGTAGAAGGAGAAAGGAAACACTACTTACAGGAGGACTGTAATTCTTTATTGATCGATTCTTTCTAATCGACCATAAGAAACATTGTAGTTTTTTGGGTTTGGAAAAATAATTGCGAAAATAAAGAAAAGCTTTTGGAAAATTGAATGATATAATAGAAAATTAGATGTTGGGAAAAATGAGAAAGTGGGGAATTTTTTTTGGGAAGTAAAGAATTCCTATATAAATTGTCCAATGTCGAAGCATCTTAAGACTTATAATTCGGTAGCTCCTAAGTTTTTACGGTCTGACAAAAATTCATAAACCACAGGTTCCAATAAGACCAGTCACTTCTTTTTGTGGATCACTAACTTACAACTTGTCACAATTCATTAGTACGCCTATAAAGAAAATTATTAGAAACTCAGAGTGTCATGAAAAAAATAGTTTTGAGTTTGCAAATAAAATTAAAGATTTTTATATTCCTAATGACTTCATTTTGATCTCACTTGATGTTAAATCAGTTTTTACAAACGTTCCCAAAGAGTTAGTTTTGAAATGCACCAAATTAAAATGGAGAGAAATCAGGCAACACACAGATATTCCTGACAATATATTTTTAGACATTTTAGAATTTTATATTGATAGTGCGTATTGCTCTTTCAATGGTAAATATTATAAACAGATTTTTGGTACTCCGATGGGTTCTGCATTATCTGGTACCATAGCTGACTTAGTTATGGAGAAAATAGTATCGGATGTTAATAAATTAGATTTTGAATATATTTTTTATTTTAGATATGTGGACGATGGTATTACATGTATCCACAAAGATAGAGTTAATAGTCTTCTTGATGCCTTCAACAGCTATAATAATTATATACAATTTACCATTGAAATTGAAAATAACGGTCGCATTAGTTTTTTGGACACTCTTCTAATAAGAGAGAACAACTCTATCATTACTGATTGGTATCACAAAGATACTTTTACTGGCAGATATTTAAATTATAATTCTAATGCTTCTGTTAAAGATAAAATTTCCATTATTTATGGCTTGGTGGACAGAGCCATTAAATTGTCTAATAAAAAATGTTTTAATGAAAATTTGAAATTTGTTCACGATATCCTAATTGAAAATAATTACCCTGTAACTATTTTAAATAAGTATATTAATTTACGTTACCAAATTTTATTAAATAACAATAGTAACGATAATAATATCACAGAACCTTTTTCTTCCACTAAATTAGTTGTTTTACCTTATGTTAATGAGCTGCAATATTTTTTAAAAAATTTATTTAATGAATACAATGTTGATGTCGTTTTCTCTTATGACAAGGATCCGTTTAAAATCTTTTCAAAAAATAAAGATCCTACTTCTTTTGATTTAAAATCGCATTTGGTTTATATTAAGACAAATTAAGACAGATTAAGTGAACATAAGAGGGATTGTAAGAACGACAGTAGAAAAACAGCTTTGATTACTCATGCACATGAAAATGACCATCTATTTAATTTCGAAGCAACAAACATCATATGTAAGGAACGCAATTACAGACGAAGGCAATTTAGAGAGATGTTTCACATTCTCAGGTCCGAAAACTCTGTTAATAAATAGACTAATTTAAATAATTTGAATCAGTTTTTTAATTCGTTAATTCTCAGCACTAATTAAATAATATATTTATTTTGTATCAAAATTTTCTTAAATTGCTGATTTAGTGAAATTTCAATTTACCTACTGCATAGGTTTCTGCCTTACTATGTATAGAGGTACTTTTTAAATTCACTTACTATCACTTTAATTCACTATTATATTTGAACAATTGGCATCAAGCATGCAAACACATGTTTTATCTTTCATTTTCTTTTTTCCGGTTGTTATTTTTATAATTAACAACATGTTCTTTTTTAAATGTGTTTTTATTGACAGGATAAGATGTGTTGTTTTTTAAAATTATATTTTTCGTAATTTTCCGCTAAGAAACCTTCTTGGTAAGTTATAGATTATGTTATTATAGGTTATGTTCTTCCGGATATTTTCCGATATATTTCTTTCACTAATAATCAGGGCTCGAACCAGTGAAAGTATTTAAAAATACGGTCTTTACGGACCAAAAATGAAAAATTACGGACCAATTACTGACAAAAATATATAAGAGAACATTTTACTTAAAACTATAAATTAGATTTTTTCATAACTAAAAAAACATGAAGATATCGATCGATTACTTCATGTTTTATAATAATTAAAGATAGAGTGATAAAATCATTATCAATTCAATTATTATTTTCAAGAATTTTTAACTAAAATTCTTCTTAAAATCGATTATTTTTAATAATTTTCGAAAAAGTTCTTTGACAATTTTCAAATTCAATTCTTTACAATATTCAATTTTTCAATTATTTGTAAATTCTTCAATTAAATATGTATTAGAAAATAAAAACTTCAAATAATATTTTAAAAAATTCGCAATTAAAATTTCTCAAAAAAATTAATTTCACAGAATTGTTACTTAGCTAAAAATATGAAAAATTCAAATTTTCAAAGATTTCAATCTGAAACCTTTTCAAAATTTAATTATTTCTAAAACTTTACGCTCTAATACTTTTAATATTTAATTATAAACTAAAATTTTAACTGAAATCCATTTTTAAATCAATTTTTATGAGATAATTCTACGAGAATTTCATTATTTAAATTCAAAAAAACAATTTATTGAATAATTACATATGTTTCTTAAAATTGAATTCTTTTAAAGAATTGTATCAATCAATTTTCAAATAATTTGAATTCTTTTGCAAAATTTTATTAACATAGATATTAAAAATAATTGAAATTTTGCCAAGAAATTTATTAAATTTTTTGTAATTAATTCCATTTTTAGAGAATAATTTTATAATTTATAAAGATAATTGATAATTTACGCAAAGAATGGCATTAAAAATTTTGAATGCAATAATTTTATTCTTTAAAGAAATTTAATCAAAAATTTATTAAAAATAATATTTAAATTCTAATATATAAATTGTAGCAGAAATTATTAAAATAATTAAATTTCTTTGACAAATTTTAATAAAGTTTTTAAGAATAATTACATTTTTCGAGGAATTCGATTAAAATTGTATTAAAAATAATTGAAATTCTGCAATTAGCTTTATTATTCATCAAAATAATTGAATTCCTAATAAGAATTTTATTATTTGCCAAAAAAATTAAATACCTGTAAAAATTTTATTATTTATGAAAATAATTGAATATTGCGAAGAAATTTATTTAAAAAATTTGTAAATAATGAAATTCCTGTAAAATTGTTATTATTTTTTGAAAATAATTCAAGGTTTGTGTAGAATTTTAGTAGATTTTTTTTAAATAATTGAATTCTTTTGGAAAATTTTATTAGAATAGTATAGATACCTATTAAAAATTATTGAATTGAGAAAAAATTTTGAAAATAGTTGAAATTTTTCCAAGTATTTTATTAAAATTTTGGAAAATAATTGATATTTCGAAGAAGAATTTAATTATTTCTAAAAGTAATTGAAATGTTGACGAGAATTTAAAAAATTTTTTGAACATAATTGAATTTTTGCAAAGAATTTTATTACTTTTGAAAATAATTGAATTCCTTCAATCATTTGTAATTTCTCTAAAATTATCCAAATTATATCGTATTATAATTTACGAACTTTATGGATCTTTTTCAACCGAATTACGGACTTTACGGACCTTTTTTTTTAAAAAACGGACTTTTACGGACTTTAAGCAAAGTTACGGACTTTTACGGGATTTACGGACCTTGTTCGAGCCCTGCTAATAATTGTATGTAATTTCAGTTGAAATGTATCTGAGGATGCCTGTCGTCGACGGGCGATAGCTAATAAATAATAATTATCAAATTATATGAATGGGTTTTTTCAGAAAATAACAAAACTAGATCTCACTAAAAATATAAATCGAAACAAAATAACATCCTAATATGTAAAGAATTAGTGATTAGGAATTTGTTGTAATTTTTGATATTCAGCAGAGTTATATTTTCTCGCGATGGAAACTTTTTTTGAAAGTAAAACTGATATCGAGGGTGTGGAGGAATAAGGGAATTGGAGTTGGGGGAGGTCAGTGGGCGCATATCACACCCACGGACTTGGTTAGGAAAAACTCTGACGGGCGCAAACTTGCTTCATGGCGCATACGCGCTTCAAATAAATTCCCTGTACGTGATCTGAATTCAGTATCTGGGGGTCGGCCCGCGGCAGGATGATTTAACTAGTTTGCGGGGAAGGGGAGCGACGAGGAGGGTTGAAGAATGGATAGGAAGGGAAAGGGGAGAGATGCTTGCGGCGAAAAGCAAGGAAGATTGCCCGTTTTTGCCATACAGATGTGTGTATATATATACCAACTGCTCCCCAGTTGCCAGTGGTGTCTAAGGTCGAAACCCGAGAGGAATAAACTACAAGAAACTATTCTCATTCTTTTCCTCCCACAAGGTCGATAATTTATGGAAATTAACCATGACAAGAAATAATATTCACAAAAGTCCAAACTTTCTGGAGAATTCTTGCTCATAATTCAGAAATAAGTCTCATTTTTCTTTTTGGTTAAAGATTTTTTTTTAAACTGGTATATATGGTTAATCTGTTGATAGATACGCCAAGAGAGGACTTTTCACTATAAAAGCGCAGGCATTGCACTTCATCATCTACTAAAACCCACTATTTACTATTATAAATATTCAGTAAATGTGACACGATCTAAAGAACGGGACCTTAGAAGCAAATCACTTTCAGGTTATGTTACCGTTACGTTTTTCTTATTTAAAAGTTCCTTTTTACTTTTTTGCAAATTAAAATCAATGTTTATTAAATATTTTCGTTGTAGTGAAGACTTAAACATTAATGATTTCAATTGACAGTTGTATTTTCATTTAAAAAATTGCATACATAACCTATAACTTTTTGCTTCTAAGGTCCCTCTCTTAAGATCGCGTCACAAATTCTTCCACAATAATTGTGGAAGTTTAAATAAAATGTAAACTCCTTCTACTTAAAGAAAGCTATTGTTTTATTTGTTGCTTCAGTTAAAAAAAATTGAAGGAAATATTTTTTTTCTGCTTTTTGTTCAAATGCGTGAGGTAAATTTGTTTCTGAGAAAAAGACGGAGAATTGAGAATGGTTTTTTGGAATGGGTGAAGATTAACAGACAAATTGGTTATCTATCGGCCGCAGCGACCTATTTCATCCCGTCTCCCCTTTTTCTCCTCGCTTCTCATTTCTCCTGCTCCGACCCCTTTTACGAACGAGGCTTCTCACACCTCCTATCTCTTTCAAACGCCAAAGCTCGCGTGTGCTCATAATAGAAGCCATTAACTACACTACGCCACTGACACGTGCTGCATGGGCAAAATTTTTCATCCCTCCATTGCCAAGTTTGATTGATAACAGACTTAACCTACCAATGAAAAGCAACGTCTGCTCATTGTTTTTTTTCTCTCTCTCTTTCAAAAATTTACATCAGTCTTGACTTTCTGTTACATTTTGCTCTTCGCAATTTTTTCTTATCCATAAAATCCGTAAAAAAGAAACAAGTCGAAAATGTTACCTAGAAAGTAAATTTAGTTTAGACTCAATTAATATATCTGTGTTTGTATTCTTTTTTTAAAAAAACAAATGAAATTGTGGTTAAATACTGGGCTAATTAGTATACCTGTGTTTGTATTCTTTTTTTAAAAAAACAAATGAAATTGTGGTTAAATACTGGGCTAATTTTCAGGACCACAATCAACGACACGAATTAAAGAGTCGTTCCGATCCCTTAAAAACTTTTGATGAATTAAAACTTTCGATAAATAAAATTCTTAACAAAATTTAACTATTTTTGAATCCCCTTATAATTCAATTTATAAAGTGCCGACTGGATTATAAAAAACTAAATAGAATTTTTATAATATTTCGCAAAAGAATTCTATTATTTAAAAAAAAAATTAAAATAGTTAATCCAAAGTCTAAATATATTCATGAATAATAAAATTCCCAAAGTAATTCAACAAATTAAAAATAGTATTTTCCAAAAACAAAAAATTACAATAAAATCAATTATTTAAGCAGAATTTTTTACGATTACAATATTTCAATTAATTTTAATAATAGTTAAACATTTTTTATGAGAATTCAATTAAAAACAATTTTTTTATAAAAGTCTAAGCATGAATTGAATTATTTTTACAAATAAAGAAACCTACTCGAAGAATTTTAATGATTTTTAATACTATTTTAAATTAATTAATCGAAAAATTCAATTATTTTCACAAATGAAGAATTTAAAAAAAATTGAATTATTTGAATTGAAATTCTCTTAATATATTTATTAGGTATATTTCGAAAAAAAATAATTTTATAAAATTCTTACGAGGAATTCAATGATTTTCAAAAATAACAAAATCGTGCACGGAAATTAAATTCTTTTCTTACATTTTAAGGGAGCGTTCACAATAATTCAATTATTTTTATAAACGATAAAATTCTTCTCAGTAATTCAATTATTTTCGAAAATTTTCATAACATTCTTCGCAACTATTCAATTATTTTTATGAATAATAAAATTCATAGCAGAATTTCAATTATTTCTAATACAATTGTAATTAAAAATTACAAAAAAATAATTGAAAATTGTAATTAAAAATGTAATTATCTTAAAAGTTTAATTTCAATTCTTAAAAAAAAACAATTATTTACAAAAATATTTTAATTCTTAGAAGAAATTTAATTTTATTCAAATATTTTAATTAAAATGATCGACAAAAATTACTTATTTTATATACAATTTCAATAACATTTTTCAAAAATAATAATTCAATTATTATTTTACATTTCAATGAAATTCTTCACAAGAATTGAATTAGTAACGAAAATTATTTTTTTGAAAGAAGTCAATTATTTGCAATACAATTTTGTACCGGAATGTAAGGAATGTAATTTCAATTCCCTGGAAAAATCAATTATTTACAAAAATATTAGAATTTTAAAAGGAATTATAAAGTAAATTCAAATAATTTTACAAAAATGATGAAAAGAAACTAATTATTTCATAAACAATTTTCAATAAATTTTTAAACAAAAAAAAAGAAAAAAAAGAAACATAAAAATGAAACAAGTCAAAAATGTTACGTAGAAAATAAATTTAGTTTATTATTACTATACCTGTGTTTGTATTCTTTTTTTAAAAAGACAAATTAATTTGTGGTTAAATACTGGGCTAATTTTCAAGACCACAATCAACGACACGAATTAGAAAAATAAATTTTCTACATATTTCGCTATTTTTTATTCAAAAAAATTTTTTCTTTTATCCAAACGTAAATTTATACTTACATCCCTTTCTATTTGTTACTTTTTTATTTTAATTCTAAACCAGATGTGAAATGAAAAATTCATCATCTAAACAAAAATAAAATCTATTCTCATTGAAAAAAATATATTTCAGTGAGAAATTCTCCTAAATTTTAAAATTTTACACAGTTCTCGCGACAAAGTCAAACACGGCAGTTGGATATTAATTATCATTGAATATCCCGATTTAAAACTTGGCCTTGCCTATACAGATAGTCGATAGTGTATGACGAGCAAATACGTTCGACAAATATGGATTTGTATATATATATGTATATATATATAGGTTTGTAACTCGACCTGTAGTTCGGACACATATGAAAAATTAGACCATGTCTGTTTAATTAAAGTTATACGCGTATGTACTCTGGAAATCTCTTCTATGTCCACATTATAAACGAGTTTGCTCGGTAAATGAAAAAAAAAATTTTTTTACTCAATTTTAACAACAAAAGTTAAAATGCTTTAAAAAAAAAAATTTCCTCAAAACCAACAGTGTTTTATCATTTATTATATATTCGTATTATAATTAACACAGGACTATATACTTTCTATACACTTTGGTGCAGTGTAAAATTGTTACACAATTTACAAAAAAATTATCCTTTGTAAAAAAATTATACAAAACAAGGTAGATCGTTTTTTTCTGCACCTCTCGTGCACGCCTATTCATTATATCCAATATACAATAAAAAAAATTACAATTACATTCACATATCGAGTATTTTAATTAAAAAGAATTTTTGCATTCCGCCTCGCGCAATATCCAATGAGTTCGAATAAAATAACATGAAAATCATTTTGTCTTCACATTGAAATAAAAAATAGATTTATCAAAGCTATTCAGTAAACAAATTTTACGTGCTCGCAATATTTTCATCACTTTTTAATTAAAATATTATATTTTTCAATGGATATAGTAAAAAAGTTTCAGAATTGAAAAACAGAGGAATATTTTGTTCGAATAGTTCAAATTTTAGTTTATATATGGGTGATTCTCCTGAAAGGCACCTGTTTTTTTTTCTAAAAACTTGAAAAAAAAAATTAATTTTTACATTTTCTGAATTTTTTTGGAATGGGTAGGTTTTAAATACGTTTCAAGATAAAAATCTGAGTTGCGCAAAATTAATTTTCAAAAATAAGCCTTCCAGCATCATTTTAATATTCAGTGTTTTTAAGTTTAAATAGTAATCAATATTGGGGTTTTTGTAAAAAAAAATTCCTTTTAAATTTAATTTCTTTAGTTTATTAAACTTTTAACATTATTCATTTATAATTTAATGAATTGCGTATTTAATAATTTATTTATAACTATTTTATCTTTTTAAAAATAACTAATATATATTTTTTTATATTGAACCGAAAAAAAATTGTAGTAAATTTTTTAATTTATCCTTTTAAGTTCAAAATTGATAGTTTCTAAAAAAAATTTTTATGTTTAATTATAATTTTGTTATTTATCTAACTTTCTACTTAATATATTATATTTTAAAAAATATTTTATTTTAAATAAAACGGTAAATTTTTTTATAAATCAAGGGTTAGGTATTTGAAAATAATTATTAAAAAATTAAAAACAAAACAATAACGCTTACCAGATATGAAAAAAGCTTCGGAAATGAATAGTTTGTCAAATAGAAAATTCACGTTCTTAAATTTAAAAATATTGAAACATAATTTAACAAATTTTTTGGGTCACAACTTCAAATATTTATGTAAAGATTACTTGTAAATAAAAAACAGTTTCAAAATATGATTAATTGAAAAACGAGGCTTCGGAGATGAACTTGAATTTTTACTCCCATTGCCAGTAATTTTTAATTAATTATTTAAAAAATTTCTTTTCCTTTATTTAAACTAAATATAAGTGAAAAATAAACGATAGATTCGAAAATTTTTTTTAATTCTGAAACTTTTTTACGTTATATATTTATATGCAGAAAAATATTGACATGCCAAAAATTATTTCAATACATTTGAAAATTAATTAAACCTGTATCGTACTATCTTAAAGTTTCATCGATTTCCTCTCATGGAAAGTATATTTAATAAATTAAACATCATATTCTGTCTATCCAATTTTCCTTTGAAGTCTATTAAGAAAATTATTAAATATAAAATCTATTGACCTGAGTAAATTAGAACCGAGGTAAATTATTAACTTTTGAATTGAAAAAAAAAATAAAATTTTTAGTAGAAAAATTTTCATTTCACGTGAAAAATGTAATTAAAATTAGAAATGAGAAATTTTCCATATATTCCCCAATTGATCGATAAAATGAAAATTAAAGTAGTCTAACAGGGTTTATGTTTATATATATATATATATATATATATATATATATCCTTTCCTAATAAAGTCGAAGCCAGTGGAGGAAAATCTTAAAGGGAAGGAAGATCACGTTTTTCGCGTGTATCGCTCGAAGGCTATTCTTATTTTAAAGAGAAAAGATCTTTTTGCTTATTTCTCTCTTTTTCCTCAAGGCAATTCTTGCCATGATAAAAGCTTGGCGCAGGAAGAAGGGAGGAAAAGAAATTGTTGCTAGAAAGAAGAGGGGAAAAAAATTTTTTTTCGTCTTTTTTTAAAGAAGGACTTGTGTTTTACGAAGAATTGGAAAAAGCAAGACGATTGATCGAATATCTTTTACATGTATGAGATCTTGATCCTCTTCTGAGTATCTCTATTCTCAAGCAATTGATAGAAAGACAAGGAAAAAGAGAGATTTATATAACATTCCAATTTATACGATAAAGAAAAAGATTGATTTCGTATTATATACTTTTTTTTTGTTATTCAATTTACAAATATTTAAAAAAGAATTTTTTTTTTGAAAAATATAATCAAAAGAAAAAAATTACATAGCAACCAACAACTGAAACACCATTATTTATTAATTATTACTGTTATCTATAATACAAATTGATTAAAATTTTTTATAAATAATAAATCACTGCAAAAATTATTTAAAATAATTGATAATAATTGTTCATTTACTTCTGTCCAAGAATTTTAATAAAAAAAAAGTTCAGAAACTAATTCCATTTTTTAAAGAATTTACACTTAAAATTTTATTAAAAATAATTGAAATTCTGGGAAAAAATTTATTATTTATGAAAATAATTGAATTTTTATAATATATTTTATTACATTATTTCTTTTAATTAATTGAAATACCGTTAAAAAATGTTATTATGTATTTATGAAAATAATTGAATTCTTTCAACGAATTTTAATGTTTATGTTTATGAAAATAATTGAATTTTTACAACGAATTTTATTATATTTCCGCTGTAAATAATTGAATTCTTTTGAAAATTTTTATTCAAACAGTAGATTAAAAAAATATTTAAAGCGAAAAATTTAATTATTGTTTCAAGTTCACACTTGCAAAAAATGTGTAAAAATAATTATACATTTTTCCCGGAATTCATTAAAAATTTTATATATATTCAAAATAATTTAAATCCTAGGAAAAATTGTATTATTTATTTAATAGTAATTGAATTTTATTAGATTTTCTTTATATCATTGAATTCTTTTGAAATTTTTTTAAAAATTGAATTGATATGAAAAATTGTAAGAAAAAAAAATTATTCAATTCTTGGGAATAATTTTAATATTTTAGTAAATAATTAATTTTTTTTTTAATTTTACAAATTTTTACAAAATTTCAAAAGGTTTAAATTTGGATTTTTTTGAAATTTTAATTCCTATGGAAAAATAATTTTAATCAGATTTTTATTTTAAAAAAATTAATTAATTAATTAATTTTTATTAATTTTTGAACAATAACATTTTTTTCGTACCTTATAATTTTAAGAGCAAATCAGAATATTCTTTAGGGAAAAAGTAAAAAAAAATCTCCTAAAAATGAGGAAAGAAGAAAAATTAATTTTTTCCTGCAACCCTGTTTTAAGTTTGAGAATGTAAATTCAAAATGACCTATATAATGGTGTTAAGTGGTAAAATATAAGTGATTTTTAAAAAGTGTTGTTTTAAGACTGCCTTCCTTTTTTCCTTATTTACGAAACAAAATACTGAGAAAATGTATTGAAATGTACTTTTAATATGTACGTTAATTAAAGTGTTTAAAAAGAAATCTTTCTTAATTTCACATAAACTACGCTGCTGCACGCCATTGTCTAATAAAGAGCAAATTAGACAATCGCGTGTGTCCCTTTTGTTGCGCTGGACAACACAATTCACTACCATCCTTCCCCCCTTTTTTTATGTTCACCGTGTGAATTTTCGTATATCACAAATAATACGCACTGAAAGAAAATGTATAATAAATTTTCTAAAAGTATTTTGCAATTTCGGGAAAAAATGCCTCAAACCGAAATTTTGATATAAAAAATACTAATAAACTTTAAAAAAATTATGTGAAATTTAATAAAGTTATATATTAAAATTGAATAAAATTTTTTGTTTCTTGATATAATTATATGCTAAATTTCACAATGTTTTTTTTTTTAGTTTAGTATTTTTATATCAAAATTTCGGTTTGTTGTACTTTTTCCCCAAATTACAATAGTATATTGTGCAACTAGTGGAGAACAAGGGCGATTTCTCGCGAGCTTGAAGTTTGCTGCTCGAGCGCAGCGAGAGCAGCAATCAAGCAAGCGAAAATCGCTGTTCTCCACGAATTGCACATAATACTTTGTCCAACAACTGTTTAAACTTATTTTATTTATATTAAATTTAATTTATTGAGTTTTTACATGTGTAAGCAATGTTAAGCTTACTTTCACTCTCTTGCTTACTTACTTGAAGTAAGCAACTTGTTTATTTAGATACTTCCTTAAAACAATATTTGCAAAAATGAATTAGAGAAATAAATGAATTGTAAGCCAAAACACAAATAATGATAAACAAATAACTCCATTTCTCCACTGGACAAACTCATTCCTCCACTGGGCAAACTCATTTCTCCACTGGACAAACGGCCAGTGGAGGAATGGAGACATTCCTCCACTGGTGCCTAGTGCACAATGACTCCATTTCCCTGAAGGCGTTGGACAAAATACTTTTACGATAAAATTTGGATAATTTTAGAGAAATTACAAATGATTGAAGGAATTCAATTATTTTCAAAAGTAATAAAATTCTTCGCAAAAATTCAATTATGTTCAAAAAATTTTTTAAATTCTCGTCAACATTTCAATTATTTTTAGAAATAATTAAATTCTTCTTCAAAATATCAATTATTTTCAAAAATTTTAATAAAATACATAGAAAAATTTAAACTATTTTCAAAATTTTTTCTCAATTCAATAATTTTTAATAGGTATCTATACTATTCTAATAAAATTTTCCAAAAGAATTCAATTATTTAAAAAAAATCTACTAAAATTCTACACAAACCTTGAATTATTTTCAAAAAATAATAACAATTTTACAGGAATTTCATTATTTACAAATTTTTTAAATAAATTTCTTCGCAATATTCAATTACTTTCATAAATAATAAAATTTTTAAAGGTATTTAATTTTTTTTGGCAAATAATAAAATTCTTATTAGGAATTCAATTATTTTTGTGAATAATAAAGCTAATTGCAGAATTTCAATTATTTTTAATACAATTTTAATCGAATTCCTCGAAAAATGTAATTATTCTTAAAAATTTTATTAAAATTTATCAAAGAAATTTAATTATTTTAATAACCTTTGCTATAATTTATGTATTAGAATTTAAAGATTATTTTTAATAAATTTTTGATTAAATTTCTTTAAAGAATAAGATTATTGCATTCAAAATTGTTTAATGCAATTCTTTGCGTAAATTATCAATTATCTTTATAAACTATAAAATTCTTCTCCAAAATGGAATTAATTAAAAAAAATTTAATAAATTTCTTGTCAAAATTTCAATTATTTTCAAAAATTTTCCCTTATTTAATTATTTTTAATATCTATGTTAATAAAATTTTGCAAAAGAATTCAAATTATTTGAAAATTGATTGATACATTCTTTAAAAGAATTCAATTTTAAGAAACATATATGTAATTATTCAATAAATTGTTTTTTTGTATTTAAATAATGAAATTCTCGTAGAATTATCTCATAAAAATTGATTTAAAAATGGATTTCAGTTAAAATTTTAGATTATAATTGAATATTAAAAGTATAAGAGCGTAAAGTTTTAGAAATAATTAAATTTTGAAAAGGTTTCAGATTGAAATCTTTGAAAATTTGAATTTTTCATATTTTTAACTAAGTAATAATTCTGTGAAATTAATTTTTTTGAGAAATTTTAATTGCGAATTTTTTTTTATATTATTTGAAGTTTTTATTTTCTAATACATATTTAATTGAAGAATTTACAAATAATTGAAAAATTGAATATTGTAAAGAATTGAATTTGAAAATTGTCAAAGAACTTTTTCGAAAATTATTAAAAATAATCGATTTTAAGAAGAATTTTAGTTAAAAATTCTTGAAAATAATAATTGAATTGATAATGATTTTATCACTCTATCTTTATAATTATTATAAAACTTGAAGTAATCGATCGATATCTTCATGTTTTTTTAGTTATGAAAAAATTTAATTTATAGTTTTAAGTAAAATGTTCTCTTATATATTTTTGTCAGTAATTGGTCCGTAAATGGTCCTTAATTTCTCATTTTTGTTCCGTAAAGTCCGTATTTTTAAATACTTTCACTGGTTCGAGCCCTGCATATAGCACATAATAAATATAGATTCGGATATAAAAATAAAAAATATTTGGCTACTCTTACTTTTTCGAAATAATTATTTCCCTAAATGTCGATTAGTTGCTAAATCAATAGAAATTGATTGGCTATAATAGTTGTCGAACACTTCCAATTTGATGAATCAGTGTGAAACTGTTGTTTACAGTTTCAGCTGTGATCGTTAGTGTTCATTATGGCTCTACACTGCGGGGAATTAATGTACATTCTTCAAAGTTTTTTGCTTGAAAACTTATTGTCAAAAAAAATAGGTATAATACAACCTGATGCTTTAATGCCTTCCTTCCAATTTTGACGGCGTTTAAAAAAAGTCGTGACATATCTATCAAAATTTTGTTAGTTAGTGACATTAAAGTTTGTTCATACATCATGAACAAACAAAATTTTGATAGATATATCACGACTTTTTAGAACGCCGCGTCAAAACCGGAAGGAAGGCATTGAAGCATCAGACTGTACCACAATTAACGATTGTTCCTCTATTGCAGTAAATAATTACAATTGAGTCAGAAACTTTTAATTAAACACTGATATTGATTTTAGCGTTCGTGAAAAAATATAATAATGGAAATAAATGCATATTGTATAGCATTATTCAGAAAATTATTATAATACCAGAGGAAAATAAACAGATATTATTAACAAAACCGGAGGTAAATTGACGTGTTTATATGAATATCGGACGACTTAATTGCACGTTCATTAAATTTTATTAGCATTCGTGAAAATGTTCATTCATCACAAAATTACATATATGTCGAATTGTTAAGTTCTTTTTTTCTTGAACTGATGAATAATGAACCTTTTGTTTGCAATCATCTCTGCAAAATTAAATACAGTATTAATTTAATTTTTTTCTCCCAATATTTGTGACGCGATCTCAAAAAAACTATAGGTTATGTTTGCAATGTTTACAAAAATGGAAAAACAAACTGAACAGTCAATATTTGAATGGTTAATGTTTAATTCTTCATTGTAATTGAAATAATTCATCAAATTTATATAATTTTCTGAATAATGCCATACAATTTGGAATGAGTAAAAAGAAATGCTTTTAAACAAGAAAAAAGTAAAGCTATGTAACATAACCTTAAAGTTTAACCTTTATTTATTTATTTCAAAATCAAGTTCCAAGGGCCTAAAACCCTATTCGAGGAACAAATACATTTTATTTCGGCAGATAACATTAAGTATGGTATATTTAAACAATTTTTAAATAGAAAAAGGTTGTAAAATCCCTTTCTTCAGATCGCGTCACCTTAACAATTTTTCATTTTTTTTCCCCTGCAGGTTTCTTTTTTGCTGCTGCTGCTGCTGCTGCGAAGGTCGTGACACATTTCATGGCTCGTTTTTATCGATAATAATTTTTAAGGGATAATCACGTTTGACGTTATGGTGTAGTTTCAGAAAGGAGAGGTCGATTAGAAAAAGCTCGTATCGTGCCTTGGGTTATTCCAAGAACACACAACATGTGTATGATGTTCTAGATAAATATAAAACAGTAAAACGCGTATATTTTGCGACGCATATAAATCCAAAAAAAAGATTCCATCCATTGTTGTTATTTTTTTTTTTAATAATTTCTATATTTAAAAATTTGAAAAAAAATTCAAAATCATGCAATTTGAAATGTAAAAAAGAATAGTTCGAGTACTATTACAGAATTAATAGATATATTTTTTTACATGTCGATTAATATTCAAGAATTCAAGATGTTGAAATATATGAGAGAGAGAGAGAGAGAGAGGGGGGGGGGGAAAGTGACGCAAACTATTTACATTTCACGTTCGAAAAGTTTCTCGAGGAGTTTATCAACAGTTAAGTGTCAGAATCCAAATAAATATTTTCCATCTTTTTCGTCCTTCAATCCACTCGTCTTCGTTTTCTTGACTTTTCTCTCTCTCTCTCTCTCTCTCTCTCTCTGACACTCGACAACCACCAGCACCACCCACCACCCCCCTCCCCTCCCCCACCACAAAGCATTTTGAGGATTATTGAATTTCCTGTCATTTCCAGAAGAAATACGCTCTATTTACTTTGGCGGGTGGTTTTACCACCACGGCAGCAGTGTAAGGGAAATAAGAAATGTACGTAATGCCGACGACGTCAACGATGCTCTCCTTCCCACGTTTCTCTTCCTTGCAAAAGATTTTCCACCTTTTTCCCTTCCTTACCACTTCCCTCTCTCCCTCCCCCCCACCTGGCCACAAACCCTCTTTACCAACTTCGTCTGCCACACAGCTCTTTTCATTCTTTGGAAAAGTCGACGACATCCGCCATTGCGCGCCCAAACAGAAATAGCAAACTCTGTATTTAATATAAAGGAAGGGAAAATGAGAATCCATAGAATCTGATGATTCGAGTAATTAGCGGTATTTATATGAGTCTTTTGTCAAGTTGCTTGTATTTTATTGTTATTATTATTATTATTATTATTATTATTATTATTATTATTAGTGTTACTATTATTATTGCTACTTCACTTGTAGACTATATATGCTGTCTTCTGAAGAAAAGTTGTGAGACTTGAGAAGAGTAATTCCATTATTTAGTGCTCTCTAAATCTGAATTAGTAGAAAGTTACTAATGAAATGGTGAAAAGTCGGCCACTAAATGATTTAGTAATAACTCTACTAACAATTAGTGAAATTTTACTAATTGTTAGTAGAGCGTTACTAATTGATTAGTTGAATTCTACTAACAATTAGTAGAACTGTTTTATTAATAGTCGATAAAACAGTTTCACTAATTCATTTAGTGAAGAAGTGAATTTTTAATTAGTAGAATTCTACTAAAACATTAGTAGAATTTTACTAAAACATTAGTAATATTCTACTAATTAAAAAGGTGAAAAGTCGTTCATTGAAAACTACTAAAAATTAGTAAAATTTTACTAATTCTTAGTAAAATTTTACTAATTCTTAGTAGAATTCTACTAATTCAGATTTAGAATGTGACGGTAAGTAACTTTTACTTTATTTTGTTATTGTAAATTTTTTTGTTTATTTGTGGTTGAATACTGGGCTAACTTAACAGATCTTTGCCACACAATTTTTGACATAAAAGAAACTAATTTCAGGGTGTCTATACTAACCGGGAAAACCGTGAATTTAATTTAACCGGGAAAAAAACCGGGACTTTTATACAAAACCGGGAATTTTTGCACCAAAATTAAAAAAAAGTTTTATTATTTTAATTTGGTTTTAAAAAAAAATTACTTTTTATTTCAATTTTTATAGATATTTGTGACGCGATCTGAAGAAAGGGACCTTAGAAGCAAAAAATTATAGGTTATGTTTGAAATTTATTAAATGAAAATACAAAAAAAGGACCGACTTGCAATGTGAAGAATTAATGTTTAAGTCTTCATTACAACTCAAATATTTAATAAACATTGATTTTAATTTGCAAAAAAGTAAAAAGGAACTTTCAAATAAGAAAAAAGTGACGGTAACATAACCTTAATGTGATTTGCTTCTAAGGTCCCTTTCTTTAGATCGTGTCACATTTATACTCTTCTCTAACTTTGAATTAGTTAAAAAAAATTAATTTGATAGTAAAAGTCAGGCACTAATTCAAACATAACAGATTATATGTAAATAAATTTTAAAAAATTATGAATTTAATAGAAATATTGTGAAATTCGACTGAAAATATGTAATTGAATTTGTTAAAGAATTTCTTTAGAAACTTTTTAACAAATCAAATTTTCAAAGTATTTTAATTTAAAAATTAATAATTGGATTTTATAGTCACATTTTAATGAATTCATGTTTCTTAGTGCGAAGATTAATAATTAAAATTTTTATTAGTTAATTTAAGAAAAAACCATATGCACTTCAAATTTTTTATTAACATTGAATTCTCGCAAATTTTTTTTTTAAATTCTGAAAAATAAAATTGTTGAAATTTTTCAATTCCATTGTTTCAAGATAATTTAATTTTTCTAAACAAATAATTGAAAATTTTTGAAATAATTGAAATTTCTTTACATTTTATTTTTAGATAATTTAATTCTTTGAAAGAATTTTAATTTAAATTTTTCGAAAATAATCAAGGGAAGTTAGTGACCGTAATTATAATTTTATTTTTAAAATATAAAGTCCCTCTTAAAGTTTTAAATCAATTTTTTGCTTCTAAAAACTATTTTATTCTATTATTATTAAATAGTTATAATTATTGAACTTCTCTTAAATTTTTATAATTTCAAATTTCTGAATGTTCAAATAAATGATATTTATCATTTCTTAAAGAAATTTAATGTTTATTACTTATTAAGTAAATAATTAATTATCACTGCTTTTTTTTAAAATTGTAATAAAATTCTTCACACACTCAGAGAAAAAGTTTATTTCACTTAACCAAACTGTTTAGTTAACCTATTTTATTTGTTACGATAAAACAATTTCGTTGATTTAAATAAAAATTTGGTTCATTCTAATAAATACGTAAAATTTGTTTGGTTATCCAAAAGAAATTTTTTATTTGAAGGTGTTTGTTTCATTTAAAAAAATTAGTGTTCTGAATAGAGAATATTATTTAGTTGAATACAATTTGTTTGACACAACACACAAATTTGTTTGATTCAACCAAATCATTTTATTGGAGTCAAACAAAAATATTTGCTTGTCTCAAAAAGTACATGTGTGAATTTAAAAATGGCGATCTCACTTGTCTATACAGTCCGCGTTCGCGTCAAATTCATTAATTAAATCGGTAAATCGAAAAAACAAAATTATAAGTGTCGGTTAAATAATTGCAATGTGTTCATTGTAAGACTTAGTGTATATTTAATTTGTACTAGTGAGAAGAAAATATCCAATAAGTTTTTGTGAAGTTTTCAGTTGGTTGTTTCGAATAAACTTTTTTCAGAGTGCAAGTATCAAAATCATGTATAATATGTTTAATGTAATATTTTAAATGTTTTTTATTATTAAGTAATTTTGTGTACATGAAGAAACAATTATATAATATTTTATGTAATTGTTACTTATTTTCCTGTAATAATTTTTGAATTTCCTAATTTAATATTTTCTAGCATACATATTATTGGTAAATTTATGATTTATTGTATACATATAATTTTAAAATATCAATAACTATATAATAAATTATAAATCAACGAATAATATGTACTAGAAAATATTGAATTTGGAAATTCAAACATTATTACAGGAAAATAAATAACACAATTAAGTAAACAAAAACATTTATTTAAATGAACCAAATACGTTAACTAAAACTATTTATTTGAATCAAACAAATCTTTTCTTTTAAAATAAACAAATTTTTTGGTTATATGAAAGAAAAATGTTTGGTTAAGTGTAATAACCATTCGGTTAATACAAATAAACGTATTGGAAGAGATTTTTTGGTTGAATCAAACAAACGTTTGGTTGACTGTATAGCAATGCATTTATTTGGTTGATTCAACCAAAATTTAGTTGTTTCGAACGAATTTTTTTCTGAGTGGCAGGAATTAAATTATTTTCATAAATAATATCATTGTTTGGAAGGATTTCAATTTTTTTTGTAAATAGTAAAATTCTCTGCAGAAATTCAATTATTGTCAATAGAATTGTTATAAACTTTAAAAAGAAAATTTCCGATTATAATTATAAAAAGACAAGACAAGATAGTAGTTAGTAACTACAACAAGAAAAAGTGTCTTCAACTTTATATTAGATGCAATCATTTGTTTTGCATAATTCCTTGTAGGGGTTATAAATAATAATTTATTTTTGTTTCACTTTCACTCAAAATTTATTTTCACTCCATTTTCACTTCAATTTCACTAAAACGAGTAAAAGTGAAAGTGCTTTGAAAGTGGAGTGAAAATAATTTGTCAGTGAAAGTGAAAGTCGAGTAAAAAAAATGTTTGAGTGAAAGTGACTGAAAGTGAAGTGAAAATGGAATGAAAATAAATTTTGAGTGAAAGTGACTAAAAGTGAAGTGAAAATGGAATGAAAATAAATTTTGAGTAAAAGTGACTGAAAGTGAAGTGAAAATTGAATGAAAATAAATTTTGAATGTAAGGGGAGTGAAAGTGAAGTGAAAATAAATTTTGAGTCACAGTGAATGTGGAGTGGAGTTAAAATGGAGTGAAAAAAATTTCGAGTGAAAGTGAAGTGAAATTACATAATTTCATATAATCATTATGAAGAAGAGAAATTCCTCCAGTTTCAGGTTTGAAAACACCAGTTTTTGTTTTGCAAAACCAAAAGAAGAAAAGCAGTTCCCGAAATTTTAATGTCTTAGCAAATCCAGAATACAAGTATAACATTCAAAATCGATGGAAATTGGATAAAAATCAAATTTTTTAGATGGAAGCAATTTGGGGAAGTTTAAAATATATGGAAATTTAAGGAACACGGATGTCTGGATAGGGAATTGATTGCAGTTTCATAGATCACCCGAAGAGGAGCAGAAGTAAAGTTTGCATCGATAGCAGGGAATAACAAATCGATTAATTCCTTCCTTTAGGGAATTTAAGAAAATTCTTAAGAGGTTTTTGTGACTGAATACTGGACTAACTTTTTCCATTAATACTTTGAGAGACCTTTTGAGAGACTTTTTAATTTTCTAAAATTTACACTACTACGTATCTATATAAAATTATTCAGTTTTCTAAACAAACAAAACAAAAAAGACGGGTTGTAATTTAAGGAAATTTAAATTTAAAAATAAAAAAAACAGCATCTAGGTGCACAAAACCGTGACAGATTGCAAGTTACACCGAGGGGAACACGAGCGTGGAAAATCGTAAATTATGCAAAATGCAAATAACGCGAGCAATATGCATGAAAATAGGCAAAACGCATGAAATATTGGATATGTGCTGAATGTATGCAAAGAGACACCAAAGCGAAAATGGTGTATAAATTTTTTTTTCGGACCTAGTTTCAAGGTATGAAAGAAGTTATAATAATGACGTTAGTGTTTTTATATTTTTCAAGGAATATGGAATTTTTTGTGAGGGTCAGGAAAAAAGAGAGTAGTTCATTTTCTCTGGAACGAATTTTTCCTTCAAATTAATTTCTATGTTTCTTTTGCTTTCAAGAATTTTTCAAAAAATTTTCAAAAAATTTTAATAAAAATTTATCTATGATATAAAATTTAAATTCTAATAAAATAAAGGTTGGTCAAAAATTCTTCCTTTCTTTTTTGTCAATCGAAAAATGCGAACAGTTTTATTCTTGTCTTTCATTTCTCGAAGGTAGAAAAATGAGAAAAGTCAATGTCGTTTTTCAAATCTCCAGAGCTTCAAGAAATCTCTGTTATTCAAGAATCTGCAAGTGATGTTCTGAACATATTTATGGGATTCTGCCGGGAAACTCGAGGATTTCGACGCTTTGCATGAAAAGCGCCTTTAATTTCAACATTTTCACATCTGCCATTGTTGAGAAAACCTAATGCGATAAAAGCCCAAGTATCTTTTCAGAAAAATGAAAAATTTCAAACTAGCTTCCTTTTACATAAAGCAATCACTCTCGAGTAAGAGACAAAGAATTTTTAAAATTTGTCAAAAACGAATTTTTCTCAATTATAAGTAAAATAAAAATAATTATACCAACAAACATAAATAATTCAGAATATAAATATATTTTTCAAACTAACAATTTCAGAATTTAAAATACAGAAGTAAAAAGAGAGAGAGAGAGAGAGAGAGAGAGCTTTTTTCCAAAGTTTCCTTCTAAAAACAAAGGTGCGTATATTTTCACATTCCTAGAGGCTAGAGAAAATCATTTCAGAGGTTGTTAAGACTTCTGAAGGCAACGAAGTGGAGTTAACCTGATTACGGTTCAAAGACGAAAGCTCGCAAGGATCGTTAACTCCGAGAAATTGTGAAATACGAAAGTGCCATCTCAAAGGAATTCTTCAGAGAACATTAAAATACCTCGTAAATTAAAGAAACTTTAACTATTGTCTAAAAGAAGAAAAAAATTATTTTTACAATCTTTCAAAATTTACCAATAAAAAAAAAAATTTTTTATATTTTTTCCTATTAAAAAAAAAAGAAATGAACTTTTATCATCATCTCTATAACTTTTTTTTCTGCGACGTTGGCAATAAACTTCTTCTTCTTCTTCTTCATCTTTCTTTTTATAATCATGCAAAAAAACTTGTTCCATTTCTCAAGAGCAAAAAAAAATTGTAAAACTACTACTAAAAATTATTCTATTTGTCAAATTTATATTTCATATTATTTATCGAATGTAAAAAATTTACTTGGGTTTTTCGTGAAATTTTCACAGAAAATAAAAAGTATTTTTTTTAAATCGAAATGTTGAAAAAACATTTCTATTTGTTCACCAAAAAACAGAAAAGAAAATTATTTTTTTATAAAAGTTATTGCTTGAAAATTTTGAAGCGACAATTATTTTAAAAGTTATAATGAAAATTATATTAGCGCAGCGCTGAATTTAGTTTTTCATCATTTTTAACAATTTTTAAGGTTATATAATTAAACAAAAATGTTAAATTGACATTGTTTTGTTCATTTCGTAGTTAAAAATAATGTTTTAATTCTGAAAATCATCAAAATCGCTTCTCCGTTCAATATAATTTTCATTATAACTTTTAAAATAATTGTCGCTCCAAAATTTTCACAACGAATTTTGATTTCTTATAGTTTTAAGTGTATGTTAATATTTTTTTCAAATTTTTAAAAGGCGTAGAACATTAAAAAAAATTAATTGTTTATAAAATTTTTATTAAATGATTATTAAAAAATAAACTTTTTAAAAATTTTCTAATTCTAAACGAAAGTATATTTTATCCCCTTGATATTCCCGCTTGGTTCATTTAAATCGGTTTATTCATTTAGGAAAAATTTTATTTTGGTTAAAAAGTTGCAAAAAAATTAATTTTGCAATAACTTTTCCAAAAAAATAATTTTCTTTTCTGTTTTTTGGTGAACAAATAGAAATGTTTTTTCAACATTTCGATTTAAAAAAAATACTTTTTATTTTCTGTGAAAATTTCACGAATTTTGACCTACTTTTATTAATAATTTACATATTTTTTAATTTTAAATATATTTAAAACTATTTACTATAAATAATAATAATAAATAATAGTAATTTTAAATTTAATAAAATAATTAGAACGTAAGGCATAGAAACGGAATAATTCATGACGCCTCCGTTAGATGGCGAAGTTTTTTTTACGAATAAAATGACAGTTACTAAAAACACCATTTTTATTTGAATTTAAAACTAACAGTGGCAATAATAATAATTCAATAATTCATTACTATTATTATTGTAATTATTAGTTGAAAATTTGAATAAAAAAGGGATTTTTCAGTAAGCAACATTTTATTTGTTGAAAACAATTCGCCACCTAGCGGAGGCGTCATTAACTGTTCCGTTTCTATGAATTAGGTTTTGGGTTGAAATTATAATGATAATATTGATAATAGTATTAATAATAGTATTAATAATAATAATAATAATAATAATAATAAAAAAAATAATAATAATAATTAGAAGCAGAAGAAGAAGAAGAAAAAAAAAGAAGAAGAAAAATAATATTATTATAAATATTATTGAGAGTAATGATGATGCTAATATTGTTGCTTAAACCACAGAGCATCGTAATTACAACGTTAAACTTGACGTAGAGAAGTGAAATAGTTGAGGACGCCTCCGCCAGGTGGCGAATAGTTTTCAACAACAAAAATTTCACGAACTGCAAAAAAACTTTTCCTTTCTCTTTAAATTTTAAATTATTATCATCAATAATAATTATAAAAACAATAATTGTATTAAATACTATACATTTGTTTAAATGTAAATAATATTTTAGAAACATGACAAATTTGTAATTCACTTGTGTAAATTTTATTTTTACCTACAATATCTTCAACAAAAGCTCAATAGACAGTGTTTTATTGGCACTAAAAGTCGAAATATGACAAAAATGTATTGAACAATTTTCCTGGAGGGTTGAAATTCTTTTTTTTTCTCTCTTTTCCTTTTTTTTTTATTTTGAATTTTGTTATTTTTCTGGGCAAAGAAGAAAACGTTGAAGTTTTGAAAGAGAGAAAAATTTTATGGACTCACTATGTGAAGCATATAAAAAGTACGCACAATAGCGATACAAAGTTCAGTGAAGCGAGCGAATGCGGCTTGCCCGCTATAAAACTCATTGTTCACTGGGAAATTCCAAAAACCCAGCCACACACGCACGCATCCCACCGTCACTGGAAAAGTGACTTAGAAACATAAAAATGTCAACCACCTTGCGTCTATCCGGGGAGGGAGGGAGGGAAAAAAAATTTATTTTTCCACCTTTGAGCAAACAATACTGGAAAGTATAATTTATTTTTAATACGAAGCGGAGGGAGGAATATTTATCATATTTTGAATTTTTCCCGCCTGCGCAGCAACAGTACGTCTACTTACCACTAGGGGGAAGATGATTATTTCTCTCACAAGGGGAATTTTTTTTTCAAAGCTTTTTTTTCTTAGAAATGAATGAATTTTTGTTAATACAGTAAATTGGAGACAAAATTAAAAATAACAGGGAAAATTTAAAATAAGGAAAGTTTCTTTCTTGGAAAATTGAATGAAGGAAAAACAAAATAACGAAGAGAGTTGAAATTAATATTAAAAAAAAAAATATGTATTTAGTTTTGTGTAAAAAAAACCATGTTGAGAAAACAATTTATCCATTTCTATATATATATAGAGAGAGAGAGGTAGAGTTATAAAATTTCTTATCAATTGAATTATTACGTAAATGACAAAGACCCCGGGAGGAGATAAAATTCTAAATAAACCCATTGGCGTACTTATCGCACAACTTTCTTAA
The DNA here is from genome assembly GCA_032872475.1 of Leptopilina myrica (nomen nudum). NCBI lineage: Eukaryota > Metazoa > Arthropoda > Insecta > Hymenoptera > Figitidae > Leptopilina > Leptopilina myrica (nomen nudum). The sequence goes on along the minus strand of CM065462.1, from coordinate 9,758,071 downwards.
AAGTACTCTTATTTTTATGAGGAAGGCAAATAACGACAGGAGCAGATATAGGGGAGTCAATTTTATTACACTACCCTATGTATCTGGCAAGATTTTTTTTTTAAGCCTATGAAACGATTGGATTTCATAGCAAAGGATAAAGAGAAAAGAGTTTAGTGAAGGGAAGGAGGGGGGGAGATAAAGTCAGTGGAAAGGGTCAAATCAAATGGAACGACTGATCACAAACTCGGACCATACGAATGGGTAGTGAATGTCTTTCACCCCCCCCCCCTCTCTCGTACTTCTTCCCGTTACACCACGTTCACGAACCTTCTTCGGAAGCTCCGCTTTGGCAAATGGATATTACGTAGGGCATTGCAACCCTCAGTAACCTCCTAACCCCCCAACCCCGATTCAACTTCTTCTTTTCTCTTTTAGGGGGTTTGAGATTCACTGGAAACGATATAAAGGGGGTGAGAGGCGGGTGAAGTTAATGGAGTAGAAAGAAATTTAAAAAGCTCCATTCGTGCTCGCGAATCGACGAACTAAAAAAAAAAAAAAAAGAGTGAGAGAGAGAGAGAAATCGTTACTGAACACACAGTAAACGTCTGCATTTTAAAGAAGAAATAGAGGTAGGGTGGGGGAAGTTTTTTTTTATTTTTATACTATTCTTTCAAATGTATTTACAATCGAAATAAACATAATTTTCATCTACGATAATCAATTTTACCGTTTGAACAAATGTTTAATCAATTTTTATTTCTTCTGTTTGACCCAGTTTTTTTTTTTTTTTTTGAATAACAAATTATAATAAATAAACAATAACAAATGGGACGCATGATTATTCCCCAAATTTCAATTTCCTAATATATACAAAACATGGAAATTTTTATCATCGAAACTTCATTTCGCATAATTTTCAGATTTCGAAATTTCATTTAACATAATTTTAAATTTATCAAAATATTTTTAATCCTAATATTTAAATAGTCGAATTGTTTTTTAATATAATTTTTAATATGTCGAAAAATTCTTTGACATAAATTTTGTTTTTTCGAATGACTATTTTTCATAATTATTAATCCTCCGACTTGCCATAATTTTCAAACCTTCGAAATGTCATATTTAAGAAATTCCATTTATGGAAATTTTATTTGTCATAATGTTCATTTACTCGAATTCGATGATAAAAATTTTCATGTTTTGTATATATTAGGAAATTGAAATTTGGGGAATAATCATGCGCCCCATAACAAATTTAAATCACTCCCTTTTTTAATTCACTCCTTTTAAATAATAACAAATTTAGTTTAAAATATTATAGAATATGAAATAAAATATATTATAATTAATATAGTAATATTAATATATATATAAAATATTAAAATTTATAGTTTAAAATATTTTTTAGTTTTTTTAATTAAATTAAATGTGCTCTAGGTGAAATGGAAGGAAAAATGTTAGTTTTTTTTAATAACAAATTATAATATATAAACAATAACAAATTGTTAAAACTGTTGTTAAAAACTGTTAAAACTGTTGTAAAACAATTGTTAAAATTTTCCAAATGTTCATAAAGATTTTTTAATTTTGTAATTAATTTCCATAATCTATATTAATAAATAATAATCGTTCTAACAAGCTTTCTTAAAAAATAAAATTATTCAAAAATTCTAGAAAAGTAATTAAATTTTGAAAGACTTGCAGTTCCAATTTTTAAGTATTTAAAAATTTTAAGCAAATAAAGAACAATAGTTAGTTAAAAATTTATTTTACAAAAATTAGGTTTTTGAAGAATAGTAATTACATATATTTTACTCTGTAAAATTTTATGTTTCAAAGAATTTTATTTTTTCCTCTTTAAAAATATTATCGATAAATATAATTATATTTTTGAATTACAAAAATTACTCTATTTAAATAATTCAATTTTAAATTAAATTCTTTGAAAATTTAAAGGAAGAAAAAGTTTTGAAATCTTTAAAATTTTATTTTAAAAAATTATTAATAACATTATTTTTCTTTAAAAAATATTAAAAGTTTTTCAATAATTTTATTCAAAAATTCTAAACAAAATAATTGAATTTTGGATAAATTGCAGTTGCAAATTTTAGAAATAATTATATTTAATGAGGTTTTTCAATGAAGTTCTTTGAAATTTTAATTCCTCGGGGAAAATAAATATAAATAAGTTTAAAAATTTTTTTTTAACAAAAAGTATTAAAGTTTTGGAAAATTTAATTCAGGAATTTCATAAAATTTGTTCTTTAAAAAACGAAACTAAAATTTTTTCAAAAATACTTCTAGTTCTGAAAATTTAAATTTCATTAAAATAATGAACACAAATTAAATTTTTAATTCGTCTTGGTAGCAGTGTGCAGAACTTATAATTGTGAATATTTAAAACGATTGAAAGTTGAATCTGAATAAAAGTTCCAAATTTTCTGTCCACAAGAAACATTTCTTAAATTTTAGATTATTCTACTTAAATAATTTATTATTGACTAAAAATTGTAATTTTTATTTAAATATAACTTTAAATTATTCAAAATGTAAAAAATTATATTCCTTACATTTCTACCATTACGGTAAAATTTAATTTTACTTTAATGTTTCATTATTTTATGAAATTTAATTAACTTTTGTTCAATGTTGTAAAATAATCGTGTTTCTTAATAAATTTAAATTGAACATTTAATAATATTTGAATTATATTAAAAATTAAAGAAAAAGAATTTATCATTCGGTATTATTTTAATTTAAGAAGGAAGAATAGAGAGAAATAGAAGAATAGAAAGAAAGAATTAAAAGAAGAATACAAGAATTATATTAAAAATTATTGATAAAAAATTAAAATCTTCTGAACCATTTAATCAGAGTTTTTGTAAATAATTACATTCTATTGAAGAATTACTTTGTGTTTTCTTTCAAATCATGTAGTTTTTTGATTAATTTTAATTGCAAATTTTTGAAAATAATGAAATTAGACAAAGAAATTTTTTTTAATTCTTATGATGAATTTTACAACTTAAAAAAAAGGAATTAATTCCAAGGATTTATTAATAAATTTTATAAAAAATAATAAAGTTTTTTCAAGAAATCTTATTAAAATTATTTAAAAAATTGAATTCATCCATTATCCATTATTATTCCGCAATTTAGTAAAATGCGGAAATTACATTTACATTAATATTCAATCAAGCGTATAAAAGTTGATGTTAAAATTCATTTAAGTGAAAAATTTTTTCCGTACAATAAAAATTTTCTCATATGTAAATTTTTCTTCCCCCCCCCCCTACCTTTTTTATGCTAACTGAACAAAAAAAAATCAGTGTTATCGTTGAAAATGCAATCAAGAAAAACAAAGAAACAAATTCAAGTGTCGAGAAAAATGGATGATTCAAGAAGATTCTACTTGCAATTCCTATAAGGAAGTAGAAGACTCGTTGAGAAGGAAGAAAGGTGATCCTGAATTCTCAAGTAGAAGAGAATGTTATCGACAACAGAGAAAATGGCTTCTTCAAATTACCTTTATCTTCCAAAGTTCTTTTTTTCTCTTCTTCTTCTTTTACATTTTTTTTTTAATCTCTAACATTTTGAAATTCCACATGTATATAAAAAATATTCAATAATCAAACACAAAAAATCTTTTAATATCTTTTAATATAAATTTTGTGTGTAGAAAATTTTTTTTAACAAGAGAAATTTGTACCTTCTTGAATTATTTTCTTTGAATTTAAAAAACAGATGATATTAAATATCATCAGATAAATTATACAAAAATTTAAATATTTAAAATGGAACAATAAATTGATCATATTTATGAGTTCATGTATTATGAGTATCCTGAAAAATTATTGAACCAATGTATAGATAAATTATATAGAATATTTTTCGAGTACATGATTCTATGAGTCTTCGAGTTACGTATAAGAAGAAATATTCTTCAAGTAAATTAGAAAATTATGTTTATTTTAAAAAAACATGTTATTTTCGTACAAGAATTTTTATGAGTTCTAGTAAAGAGTGGATAAAAATATTCATGAATGAAAGAATGAGTATTCTTGTGTCGTAAGAGAAAAATAATAAGAAATGAAATTGGGACAATGTGAAACATCGTATATGAAAAAAAAATTTAAGGAAGGGAGGTTTTTTTGCACAAAGAGAGAGAGAGAGAAAGAGAGAGAGGGAAAAAAATAGAGAGAGAATCTGGGAATGGAAGTTGTTTTGGCGGACGTTATTTTCCGGGCGGACGACCCTCTTCGTTTATCGACTCGAATTTAGGATGCTTCTTGTCCTCTGAAACTTATTTTCCCTCCCACTCGACCAACTTTTTCTCTCTTCCCTTTACCATTTCCTCTACTAACCCTTCCCACGAATTTCTTCTGATTCTCAAAAACTTTATCTGTAAATATTTGTGACTCGAAAAATGTTCACAGTTGCCAAATAATATTTCCCTCACACCACATAAAGCGGATTCGAAATAAAAGTCAATTTTAATTACAAAAAAAAACGTAATTTTATTTCATTCAAAACTTATTTATTCGAATTAAAAGAAAAAGTATTTTTTTCTGTTAAATTAATTATTTATTTTATTTATCCATAACAAACGGGACATTATATATTCTTTTTTGGTTTTTAATAATTAAACTACTGAATTAATAACAAATCAAAAAGTGAAATAATAATAATAATAATAAAAAAAGAACGAAAAAAGTTCCACTGAAGCAAAGAATGTTTCCTGATGCGTGACGAATGCTATATATACACTTGGTGGCCCACGCATTCAGATATTTTGGTTTCCCCAAAGCGACCGAGACACATGTAAAATGCAGTCGTCTTCGTTTTTCACATCGATGACGAAATACCAGAAAATAGTCAACTCTCTCGCCCACACCGACATTCATTTTTCTATGTTATCGGAATTTCTGTCACATTACGACCTAATTAAATATTTTGTCGTAAAAAAGCTTGTTATCAAAATATAGTCGAAATAACGAGAAGAATAAAAAATATACTTTTGACTAAAAGCCTAACAAATAAAAAATTTTATTTATTTAAAAAAATAATTATAAAAAATGATTTGTAAATAAATTTTTCCTGTTTGAAAAATTTTAGCGTTCACGGTAAAACGTGAGGTGTTAAAATAACACCAGAATGGATTAAAATAATCTGCATCAGTTTAATCCCTCTAGGATTAAATTAACACCAAAAAGAATTAAAATAATCTATTTTGCTGTTATTTTTAACTATGAATGAAATTTTATTTTAAATAAAACACCAAAGTCAACGATTTGTAAAAATTCAACGAATTTAGCTTCTCCGGGGAGAATAGTAAGTTAGTTACTAACTAACTTAGTAACATAGTTACTAAATTCAATTGTGTTTAACATTTTTTAAAAGTTGTCGTCAAAATTTCCATTCACTTTATAAATAATAAAATTCTTCCCAGATATTCAATTATTTTACAAAATTTTAATCAAGTTTTTGTCAAAATTTCAATTATTTTCAACAGTTTTCTAAAATTCTATTGTTACGTCCGAAGATATAACATAGTTTTAAGTAGTTAATAATAAAATATTAACTTATTGTTTGAACCTAGACTAGAAAGTCTAATAGTTCGGGAATCATTTGGTTTATTTTCGATCAATTGAATTGTCTTGAAAAATTGTGTTAAAATTGTATTAAGGAAAGAAGAAAAGAAATTAACGAGAAGAGAATTGAAATGTATAGCCTACGCGCTTAATAGAATAAGGTTAGCAACTATACATTATCAAAACCGCGCGTTTTTCCTATTCAAAAATGTCATCATAAAACTCGGTTTTACAAGTTTCTAATTCTGACGAAAGAAGTAAAGAGTAGAAGAAAGTAAGAATGTGTGTAAAAAAATGAATGTAAACGAAAAAAAAATTAATTGTATAACATTTATTCATTTGACTTACTTTTATTGTTGTAATTAGAAGATTTCGGTAAACAGAATAGGCAGCAAAATATTTCGTCGTCGAATCCTTGATAATTTCTCCAAATAGTTGTTGTAATTTGGAAAGTTTATTTTAAAACTTGGAAACAGTCTTTAAAACTTTAAAACTTTAAAGTTTTGTAAACAGTTTCAAACTTGGAAACTTGTTTAAACTTTGTAAACTTGTTTTAAAACTTGATAAACAGTCTTTAAAACTTTGAAATTTGTATAACTTTCAAAACAGTTCAAACTTGGAAAACTTGTTTAAACTTTGTAAACTTGTTTTAAAACTTGATAAACAATCTTTGAAACTTTGAAATTTGTATAACTTTGAAAACTTGTAAAACTTTGGAAACAGAGTCAAATTTGTTAAAACTTTGTAAACAGGTAATTTGAAACTTCAGATTAAAGAAGTACTTGTAAAAAAATGAAAATTGAGAGTGCGTTCTTTTTCAAAGTTCCTATTTTTATATTCTTGTCCCCTCTAAAGTTTTTCAAATTGGGGGTAAAATTTTCTAGTGGAGGAGTATGGGCATGGCAAAATTCATTTTTGTCGAATAGAAAAAGAAGAAGGCGTAAAAACTCATTAGCGCGGGTCTTGCGATTGGGACCCTTAGTTTCATCCCTCCGAAAGTTGCCAAATTTTACGTGGGCGTTTAAATTTGAAAATCTTTAGAGTGGGGTTTGAAGTTTCGAGTTTTCATAAAAGATGGAGACACTATTAGGTTTTCCGTAAAAATTCAAAGTTTCAAAAATGCAACCTTTTGAGAAACTATCAAAGATTTTTACATTAAATTGAATAAAATTCTCTTAAAAATTAATACATTTTAACCAAATAGTTCCAAATTAGTTTTACATAATTAAATTTGGAAATATGAAGTATTTCGTATGCTTGTAAATTATTTTAAATCTATAAATTATTAACTTAAAATTATTAAAACTAATTTAATTGAAGTAAAAAAAAAATAATTTTATTTAGATTTGAATGGAATTTATATCCATTTATTATTTAAACAAATAAAAGTTTATCATTTTTAGTGAATTAGTATTTGTTTCTAATTCCGACAATATAAAAAATTTTGTTTGTTTTACAATGTTAAAATAGTGTTAAATGTTACTAAAAGTAAATTATTTAAACAATTAAATAATTGAATTTTTCTAAATTCTAATAAATAGTCATTTTTAGTTATTTCTTAATTCATTTTCCATGAAAATAGAATCGTTGGAATTGGTTTAGATCAAATTTATTAAAAACAATAATTGTTTAAACAAATTAATACTTTATTATTAAAATAAAGCAAATTTTCAAACATTTAAATGTTTAAATTTTTTTTTTAATTAATCGTTTTACTTATGAATAAAAAGGAGAAAGAAAGGAAACAAATAAAATTGAATAAATGTCTAAAATATATATAAAAAAAAAAGAAATTAAATGGTTTAAAGATTAATAAAATTCTTTTTAAATAATTTTTAATAAAATTAGGAAGAAACGCAAAATTCGCTTTACTTGATTTATTGAATAGAAAAAAAGAAATTCGTTTTACAGCGAATTTTGGGTTTTTCCCTCTTTGCCGCCGCTCGATCATTATCGTGCCGGGATCGTCTGCGCAAATTTAGACCAAAGGGTCTGAATTTTTCTATTGAGAGATCGCGCTATTGTTCCTAAATACATAATGGGTTTTTAATCTATTTCGTAACAAATATTGATTTTTCTCGCTTTGAAGGAAAGAAAAAAAAATTTAGATGAGATTGGAGAAAAATTCCTTTTCGAGAAAAATCAATATTTGAGTTTCAAAAGGAAAAAAAAAATTTCAATATCTTATTTAAAATTAAATAAGAAATAGATAAAAAATAAAAAGAAAAAAAAAGAGAGACAACTAAAAAAAAAAATTTTAGGAAGAAAATACATTCTGACGTCACACCCCCATAGTTAAATGGTTGCTTATAGATTATAACAAAGTGATATCGGAGAAGCGACCACAGAATTTTCATGTTTGAAAATTTACAATCAAATTTTTTTTAGTAATTATTGAGATCTTAAGGTGGGTTTCCTTTCCTGAAGATTAAATTTCCATAATCAAATGCTCACTGTATGTGAAAGAATCCTCTGTGTTGTTGTTGAACTTCGTTGGTAGGGTAAATTGGTGGCGATGATGGGACCTCTGTAGTTTGGGTTTGTTCTGAAGTCTTATTGGTTGAGACTTCCTGTAATGGAACATCCTTAAATGTTGATGGTGATCGGGTTCCAAGATGAACCAAGAGATGAGCTATTGATCCACAAATTGCGCCTAAAAGGTGTATGGACCAACCGTAGATTGAATGAAGAGTGTAGCCATGCACCAAGGTGTTGACTATGGATTTCAGCAGTTGAAAAATGGTTAAAACTGCAAAGACTCCAGCGCTTAATGTGCCGAACGTCAGGAATTTATTCCACATTTTATTCCATGTGTTGTCCACGAATTTTTCCACAACCTCTTCATTAAAAAGGTTTAGAACGTTTTGGTTAGTTGCGATGATTTGATGTCCACTCATAGTCATAGCCAAGTCATTTAAAACTGCTGTTTTCTCTACTGGGAACATGATTTTATCCTTTAGTTGTTCGATTTCCCTTTCGGTATAGATTCCACTGGTGGCTAAATCTTCGGGGTTAGTATATTTCCATGTGTTGGCCTTCGCAGGTTGAATTATAGCAGGTGGAATTGCTTCGATGGCCATTGGTAAGATTTTATACCAGTGTTCATTGACGAGATAGTATGATGGTAAAAGTGTATTACACTGAATCTGGGTTCCTCTCGTTTTAAGAATATGGGTCCTCGGAGAAAGAAAATATGTTTGGTTGTTAGCAGACACTTGTAATTCCATGTAACAATTTTCTCCCTGTTGGATTTTCACTTCCATTGGTGTGCATTTGATTATGTGAATCGCTTCCCCGGAAAGTAATGCCATATACCCTGGACCTTTCATAATATCATAAGCGAATTGATCAGGTGCTTGAGTAGCCAAAGACAATGCGTTTTTTATAACTTGTTGTTCCAAATTACACCTTTGTGTTACAATATCGACGTACAATTGTTTCATCTGCTTCCTAATATGCTTTTCGACGTAAATAAATTTTGAATTGACATAGGCGAAGATATCTAGATTTGAGATTGAAATTTTTGTATTTTTAGCAAAACTTTCCTCAGGTTGAGTTTCAAAAATAAACAATTTGGGGTGCTCGGTCTTCGTTATTTTATATCCGCAAACGAGTTCACTTGATTTAGAATTTAGAGCAAAAGTTATTTCTCCTTTACTAACTGAATAAATAGTTTGAGGATTAGACATGTCAAGGTCTATCATTTTATTGGCCCTACCCTCGTACAAAATACTGTATTGGTCGAATTTACAAACGTGAGGCTGAATCGTGTTCCAAAATGTATATCCTCCTTCCTGATCTATACATTTTTCTTCTAATAATCTACAAGTAGTTCCTGACTTTAAAACAATTGTATTAGAATCTAATTTTACTCTAGCTAAATGTTCTGTGAGAGTTATCTTAACGGTAGCCTGAACTACTACATTTTTCCATGATCCATAGGGATCCGAATAACTTACACCTTGACATGTTCCGTCATACTCTACAGATCCGGCAATAGTTGTTGGATGTGTTACAGTTTGATTAATCTTAAGCCCATTAATTACATGATTATTTGCTAATTTTAAAATTCCGGAATTATGTGCAAGTTCACACTCAGATTTACTTGTTTCTGTTATGTATTCATTCACACCATTATTAACTATAGAAGTATGGGAATGCATACCGCAATGATAAATCGTCCTACGTATTTCAACCTTACATTGTTTTACCAGGGTTTCCGTATACTCACTAATCTGCAGCAGCTGAATGTACGGGTACGTAATGTTTAAATTAGTATCTGGTATGTCACATTGGCCAACTTCTAGTAATGAGATTGTGGTTATATTCAATTCCCTTGATCCACAATTATACCCAATAAGTCCTAATGATGCTTCAATTAAAGTGAACAAAACGAAAATTATCAATTTCATCTGTAACACGCACAAAGGTAATATTAAATTTTAGTTACAAGTTTAAGTTTATGTATATAGAATAGGATCATTAATTTTTTTGTTTTATTTCTTGATTTATATGAGAAATTCTAAGTCGATTCATATGTACTATTTTATTAGATTTATTCCAAGTTATTCGAACATTAACCTTGTTGAATATTTCTAAAATTTTGTGCGGACCAGTGTAATGTGATCCGAATTTATTTTGTTTAGGTCCCTTTAATAAGAAAACGTAATCCCCTATTTTAAAATTTCTAGGGTTGATCGTACGATCATAGTATTTTTTTGATTTAAGTTTAGAACTAACCAAATTGTCGTAAACAAGAGTTCTAATTCCATTTAGTCTAGTAACTAGGTCTATAATGTATCCTTTATAAGTAGGAACTACATCATTTTCCTGAAGGGGTTCTCCTGATGGGAGTCGAGCTAATTTTCCATAAACTATTTCATATGGGGTATATTTCGTACTTTCTGAAACGCAAGTATTATAATTTAATATTGCAATCTCCAACCATTCATCCCATTCTTGGTCAATAGTTGTATATTGCTTAAGAAATTCACCTAAAGCATGATGAGATCTTTCAAGTGATCCATTTGATTGGGGATGGAAAGCTGTTGTACGGATTTTTTTGATTTTAAAACGTTTAGCAACTCTATTCATGAGTTTACTAAGAAAATTCTGACCTTGATCAGTTAAAACTACTCTTGGTGCTCCAAATTGACAGATAAATTTTTTTACAAAAGTGTCTGCAATTGTACTAGCTAAAGTATTTTTAAGGGGGGCAGCAATACAGAATTTGGACAATTGGTCCTGCATTGTTAAAATGTATTCGTTTTCGTTTTTAGTTTTAGGTAGAGGTCCAACAACATCTAGAGCTACTTTGTCAAAAACAGTACCAGGTGTGTCAGTTATAACTAAAGGTTGCTTGGTCTTCAACCTTACCAATTTCTTTAGCTGACAGTTTAGACATTGCTGAATTCTTCTTTGGATATCTTCTTTAAGATTTTCCCAGTAATAAAGGTTTTTGATTCGATTATATGTTTTCGTGACACCTCTATGCCCTCCGATTGGGGAATTATGTAATTCTTCAAATATTTCATCCCGTTTATCTGAAGTCGCATATCTTAGAGTACCTTTACAAATTAGAATTTTTACGGGTATATCTACAAATACAGTTTTGATTAAATTTAAAACATCGATCCAAATTAAATTATCTATACGTTCACTTTTTGCTATACTAAATTGTTTAATGTTTTTCTCTATTAAAAATTTTCTTAAGTTATTTAAAGACGAATATATATTACGTTTTAGATCATTTGAATTTTCAGGTCTTTCACCGCGCACGCACAAAGGAAAATAAAAGAACTTAGCTCCCTTTTTAAAAACATTAATTGTTCCTTTTTCATAAAGTTGATTAGGTTCGATTTTATTAAATTCAATTAAACGTTCTGCACCTATATCGCATGGTTTCCCTTCTGTTGTTACAAAATAAGCAATATTGTCGGGACGAAAATGTGCAAGATCTTTAATTTCAAAAATTTTACATTTACTTTCAGGGAATACACTTAGTTCTCTGTCATGTGAAATAGAAGATAAACTTTCTAAAGAGCTATTTTTAATGGATTTATCAATTGGAGAAATTTTTGAATTGTTCTGATTTAAAGATTTATCAATATCAAATACTTTGTCTAGTATATTATTATCAGAGATGTTTGTCAGTACGTCATTTGATTCGTTTTCTGTTTCTTTATAATTGACAAGTTTCCTGTTTCGTTTTGGTCGGTCAAGTAATGGTTTTGATATTAAGTCGTTATTAAAAGATTGCTGGAGAGTTCGTGTCATATTTGTGTCAAGTTTTACTGTATCACTTGCACCTGTAGATACTGATTGATTTTCATGTGTATGTAAAGTAGTAGTGTTTTCAGGTGTCATAAGGGTCATTGGTACAGTTGGAGATGTTGAGCTTTGTTTTGACATTTCAATTTTTGATTCGGGTATATTATTCTTAAAGTTATTTTGTTGTAAATTTCCTTGTTTGGCTTGTTGACGAGTAACAACGTGACAGTAATTTTCTTCACTTAGCTTTACCGGGTTTCTAGACAAAGCATCTGCATTAACATTACTTTTACCTTCTTTATATACTACTTCATAATCAAATTCTGAAATTTTAAATCTCCATTTTTGTACACGTGTATTACATTCGGCTGTTTTGAACCATAACAACGGTTTATGATCTGTTACCACTGTAACTTTCTGATTATAAATATAATTCCTAAATGTCGAAAATCCTTCTACCATAGCTAAGGCTTCCTTTTCATATACCTCGTATGCTAATTCCGGACCACGTAATACCCTAGATGCATATGCAATTGGAAGATCTTTCCCAATTTCGCCTTGAGATAAAATAGCACCAATCGCGAATCCAGAAGCATCTGTAGTTATAATAAAAGGTTTAGAAAAATCTGGATATTGGAGTACAGGTTCCTTGCAGAGACAAACTTGTAAAATTTTAAAAGCATTATTTTCTTTTTCGCCCCACTGAAATTTTGCATCTTTACGTAATAAATTACTTAAAGGTTTTGCAATTTGTGAAAAGTTAGGTATAAACCGTCGATAATATCCAGCTAGACCTAAAAATTGTCTAACATTTTTAACTGTTTTAGGGATCGGAAATTTCATGACAGATTCCACTTTACGTGGATCTGGCATTATTCCATTTTCACTAATTAAATGTCCCAAATAGCTGACATTGTTTTTTAGGAATTCGCACTTATCTAGATTTAATTGTAAATTTGACTTTTTTAAACATTCCATAACTAAAGTGAGTTTTTCTTCATGTTCCTCTAAAGTGTCTGCAAATATTATTATGTCGTCGATAAAAATAAAAATAGTTTTTCCTTGTAAACCTTTGAATGTTTCATCAATGAATCTTTGAAAAGTGGGTGGAGCATTCTTTAAACCGAAAGGCATCCTAACATATTCGTAATGTCCAAAAGGAGTATTAAATGCGGTTTTATGCGCATCCTTTGGATCTAATAAAATCTGCAAAAATCCATTTGCCATGTCTAGGGTTGTATAATATTTGTGTCCTCCGATTTGATCGATAATCTGCGTAATATCCGGAAGCGGATATTTGTCAGTTATTGTTCTATCGTTTAGACTTCTAAAGTCGGACACTAATCTCCATTTCTTTTTGCCTGAAGAATCGGCTTTCTTTGGAACCATCCAAAGTGGAGAACTACTAGACGAAAATGATGGTTTAATAATTCCCTGCCTAATCCATTCGTGCAACTGTTTTTCTAGTTCTGGTTGAAGTGAAATAGGGATTTTATATTGTTTAATATAAATAGGTTCCTCATCAATAGTCGGTATTTTATGAAAAATGTTAGAAGCTGCTTGCAATTCTTGACCTTCCTTAAAAAATCTATCTTCATATTTAACTACTATATTAATAACATGATTTTTTTCTTCTTTATCTAAATGCTCAATTCGTAATTGTTCTAGAATATTATTTACATCTTCATTATTTTCTTTAACATGAAAAACTGCAGTATTGTCTTCTAGTTCGGATTTAAATAGAAAATTAAATGTTTCATTTACTTCAGTATTTGAAAAAGTATTGATTTCTAAATCTTCAGATAAATCTTTTAAATTTTCACTCACTACATTTAAAATAAAAGCATTTTCGTAAGATTCATCAAAATTTGACTGGGGGTCATCTTCATTTTCATAATTTTCGACCGATAAATTGACTATTTCACTCCATTCAGACATGTTACAAGAATCACAGTCTTCTTCTACACGATTTAGAAAATGTGTGGGATTATTCCGATTAAAGTTTTCTTTATTGAATATTATGGGTTTTTCTGAATTATCTATTATTAAGACTGATCGTTCATAATCTATTAAAGCATCAGTTTCAGTCAGATAAACAGAGCCTAGAATTCCTTCACAAGGTATATCAAAATCAGACGGAACAACGTGAAATGTCGAAGTTTTATCGTAAATTGCTAAATCTATCGTTCCAATAGTAACGTATTTGTTTTCTCCTATACCTTTTAATAATGTAGGTTTATATTTGTTAATGCAAATTTCCTTTGGTAGCAGATGTTCTTTGATTAAGTTAACTTCTGCACCAGAATCAATCATAAAACAACCTATTTTCGCAGTGGGAGGGTTAAAAATACTAATGTAAGGTAATACTTCTTCACGTTTACCTCTTTCCCAATCTTTTATTTCGCCTATACTATTACTTGAAGTAATACTATCTGATTTTTGGAATTTAATGAAACCGCATTTATTGAATAATAAACGTTGTTTAAAATCGAGTTTTACCTTCGCACCTTTAAAGAAATCAGAACCTAAAATACCACCATGGGGAATTCCAAAATTATCTCTTACAACATTAAATCGAACATTAAAACCTAATACCTTTATGTACGTTATTCCTAAAGAGGGTAAAATATCCTTATCTATTCCTTTTATAAAAATTATTTTAGTATTATCAATTTGATCTTTGTTAGGGATTAAACTAAGTTTTATTAGACTGAGTTCTGAGCCTGTATCTACCATTAAAGAAAAACGTTTATTACTAATTGTATGTGTTAATTCTACAAAAGGTATAACGCTATTTGTTTTATTTAAGTTTAAGGAAGTAATTCTGCTCCATAGTTGGTCACTTCTTTTCTCGAGTGCTCCAACAAATTTTTGATCTCCTTGACCGCACTCGATGTCTGGAGATTCATTTCGTTTCCCTGATTTTGTTTTTCATTATACATCCTTTTTCTACAGTCTTCAATAGAATGTCCTGTATTATTACAATAGTTACAAATTATGTGAGCTTTACAATGTATTTCTAAATGACCCGATCTATTGCATTTTACACATTGTAGAAAATCGCCTCTTGGACCGCTAATACGTTCTCCTAATTTAAAACATCTGTCAGCTGTATGACCTTTTTGATCACAAAACTGACACATTAGGTCTTTACGTTTAAAACGGTGACAATCTTCTTTTTTATGCCGTAAACTATCGCACAATTCACATTTCTTTAAAAGATTACATTCTTTCGCTAAATGTCCAACCTTTTTACATAATTGACATTCCGTTTGAACTGAATTTATGCTATTAATGATTTTAAAACATTTATCGGCAGTGTGACCGGTTTTACTGCAAATTTGACATACTGATTGTTTAAATTGAAGGTTTGTTTTATTGTAACATTTATCTTCAGAATGCCCTGTTTTTAAACATATTTTACATTGTAGCAAACTTCTACAAACTTTAGCTTCATGACCGCGTTTGTTGCATAATTGACATACTCGAGAATTAGTTTCATCTCTAGTATCCCTCATATTTCTTAACGCTTTTTGTGCTGTTAACTGTTTTTCTATTGTAATTGCTCGTTTAACGATATCATCAACGGTTTCATTTGGTTGTGTGCCTAAACGATTTTCTATTTCTAATTTTAATCCACATTTAAAAGATTGTACTATAGTATTAGATATCGATGTTTTAAAATCCCTACCAACTTCAGCATTAGTTTCGACTCTTTTTGCTTCAAGAATACGACTTCCTAAATCTCTCATTCTATTAGCGAAAGCGAGGACACTTTCACTATCGCGTTGAAATTCATTTCCTAATTCTCCTAAAAGTTGATTTACTGATTTTAAAGGAGCGTAAATTGTTTTTAAATAATTAGTTAAGGCATCAATATTATTAAATGCTGTACCCTGTATTGCTTGTCTTGCTTCACCCCTTATTTTACTTCTAATTAATTTTGTTAAATTTGCTTCTGCTTCATCATTAACCATTAATTTAGCTTCTTCGCAACCTTCAATAAATAAATTAAAATTAGAGAGGTTTCCATCGAATTCTGGTACAATTGAAAGAATGTCTCTAAGAGAAATAGTATTTTCGTTCGCCATGATTCTGACGGGATTATGTAAATTATTATTAGGAGGAATATTAATTGGATTTAATATTATACTACTATTTAAATTAATTAAATCTTCTTCGTTATCGCTTACTTTAAGAATTGTATTTTCTAAATCATCAGAGGTGTCACGAGAACTATCAGAATCATTTTCATTTTCACTTTCAATAGTAGGTAATATTCTCGCGGGACTTCTAGGGATTTTGGAAGCAGACAAAAAGGCTTCGTATTCTTTTTTTAATTCGAGGTTTTTTAAAACTTGACCTCTAGTGAATATATTTTTATCGGACATTAACAAAAGGAAATTAAAAGTCTAAAGTAAAAAAAAAATGGATTTAGAATTTGTTTAAAATATAATTTATTTATTTAAAGAAATTTTTGTAATATATTGTTTCTACAAACATATTAATACATAATTATGAAATTTAAAAGGTAAAATAAACAATAATGAAGAATGCGATGATTACAAAAACTGTAATTACAAAGGTTCTGGCTAAACGACGATGTGCGTCCCTAAGTACAAGAATTTCTCTATCTAAATTACTGAATTTATTATTAAAATCTGTAAATGCACCAGAAATAAATTTAATTTGATCTATGTTAAAATTTTCAATAGATTTTATAGATTTATTTAATTGGTTAGATTTTAAGGTTAAATTTTTTGTATCTTCCTGGATTTGTTTGCTAAATACAGTTGTATGGCTAATAAATTCCTTAACAATTTTTCGGTGCTTAATCGTATTCTCCGTTTGCACCATAAAAACTTTGCTCATGTTACTTATTTCTTCTTGAATGTAACCTTCCCATGATGATAAATTCCTGGTTTCAAGCATCTACAAAAAAAAAATTGAAGGGAAAAAAAAAAAAATTATTAAAGGAAAACAAGAACAAAATAAGAGGAAATATATACTAAAAGAGTATTAAAAATACCTAAATTTTATGTAATTTAGGGATGATAAACCTTGGGTTTATTAATCTAAAACATTGATAACAGTTTTCAAGGAATTTTCCATTATCCATGCAAGTGGAGCATAAACTTTCCCGGAATTGGTCTATTCTGTCCTCTAATGTTGGAGGAGGTGGAGGTGGTTGCAATTTTGTTTCGTTATTTGGTAAAGGTGGAGAAATTTCTTTAAATTGAGACGGAAACTTTGCAGCTAATTCTACAGCTCTTCTCTCACGTTTTCTTTTTAAAGCGGCTCTTTGTTTTTTCGAATACCTGGTTCTTTTATGGGTAAAATAACCAGGATGATCCACTAAAAAAAAAAAATAAATAAATAAATAAATGAGATTCAGGAAATTCAATTTAAAACATAATTTTTCTTTTAGTGTATATGAATCGACTTGAAATTACAAATGATCTAATCTTCAATTTTGATTAGAATATATATATTTTCTTTTTAAACAAAATTTAGTATTGTTTTCTTTAGGGAAATTTATCAAAATTTATAAATTTTAGGGATTTAAATTTAAAGATTTGAGTTTTTAGTAAAATTTAGTAAAACTTAATTTATTTTAATGAACTTTGAAATTTATTTAAGATTTGGTAAATTTAAAATTAGTTTTTAGTTTAGTTTAGTTTATTTTAGCAAACCTTTAGAAAATTTTTAGTTTTTAGTAAATTTGATTTTTGTTTTAGTTTAGTTTGGTAAAATTTAGTTTATTTTAGCAAACTTTAAAAAATTTTTAGTTTTTAGTAAATTTGATTTTTGTTTTTAGTTAAGTTTGGTAAAATTTAGTTTATTTTAACAAACTTTAAAAATTCTTTAGTTTTTAATAATTTTGTTTTTAGTTTTTAGTTTAGTTTGCTAAAATTTAGTTTATTTTAGCAAATTTTGAAATTGTTTTATTTTTAGTAATTTTGTAAATAATTTTTAGTAAATTTTTTTTTTAATAGTTTTTAGTTTAGTTTGCTAAAATTTAGTTTATTTTAACAAACTTTAAAAATTCTTTAGTTTTTAATAATTTTGTTTTTAGTTTTTTTGTTTAGTTTGATAAAATTTAGTTTATTTTAACAAACTTTAAAAATTCTTTAGTTTTTAATAATTTTGTTTTTAGTTTTTTAGTTTAGTTTGATAAAATTTAGTTTATTTTAACAAACTTTAAAAATTCTTTAGTTTTTAATGATTTTGTTTTTAGTTTTTTAGTTTAGTTTGATAAAATTTAGTTTATTTTAGCAAATTTTGAAATTGTTTTATTTTTAGTAATTTTGTAAATAATTTTTAGTAAATTTTTTTTTAATAGTTTTTAGTTTATTTTGCTAAAATTTAGTTTATTTTAGCAAATTTTGAAATTGTTTTATTTTTAGTAATTTTGTAAATAATTTTTAGTAAATTTTTTTTTAATAGTTTTTAGTTTAGTTTGCTAAAATTTAGTTTAATTTAACAAACTTTAAAAATTCTTTAGTTTTTAATAATTTTGTTTTTAGTTTTTTAGTTTAGTTTGATAAAATTTAGTTTATTTTAACAAACTTTAAAAATTCTTTAGTTTTTAATGATTTTGTTTTTAGTTTTTTAGTTTAGTTTGATAAAATTTAGTTTATTTTAGCAAATTTTGAAATTGTTTTATTTTTAGTAATTTTGTAAATAATTTTTAGTAAATTTTTTTTTTAATAGTTTTTAGTTTAGTTTGCTAAAATTTAGTTTATTTTAACAAATTTTGAAATTGTTTAATTTTTTAGTAATTTTGTTTTTAGTTTTTAGTTTAGTTTGCTAAAATTTAGTTTATTTTAGCAAATTTTGAAATTGTTTTATTTTTAGTAATTTTGTAAATAATTTTTAGTAAATTTTTTTTTTAATAGTTTTTAGTTTAGTTTGCTAAAATTTAGTTTATTTTAGCAAATTTTGAAATTGTTTAATTTTTTAGTAATTTTGTTTTTAGTTTTTAGTTTATTTTGCTAAAATTTAGTTTATTTTAGCAAACTTCTATTTTGTTTAATTTTTAAATTGTTTTAGTTTTTTTTTTTTTTATTTGAGTAGTTTAGTAAATTTTGAAGTTTTTACAAAAGTTTTTATTTAACTGCAATATTCAGACTTTAATAAAGTAGTTTTAGTTTTAGTAGTTTCAATAGTATTATAATTTCTTTACTTTTATTCCTCTATTTTCATTTAGTAGTTTTACTAAAATGAGCACAAGCTTATATATAATTTACACAATTTTAAATGAGATGAAGAAGACAACTTAATTTTTTTCAAAAGTTAAAACCAAAGAATCCCTCCGGGGCCTCCAAAAATTATATTCCTATGTTACGTCCGAAGATATAACATAGTTTTAAGTAGTTAATAATAAAATATTAACTTATTGTTTGAACCTAGACTAGAAAGTCTAATAGTTCGGGAATCATTTGGTTTATTTTCGATCAATTGAATTGTCTTGAAAAATTGTGTTAAAATTGTATTAAGGAAAGAAGAAAAGAAATTAACGAGAAGAGAATTGAAATGTATAGCCTACGCGCTTAATAGAATAAGGTTAGCAACTATACATTATCAAAACCGCGCGTTTTTCCTATTCAAAAATGTCATCATAAAACTCGGTTTTACAAGTTTCTAATTCTGACGAAAGAAGTAAAGAGTAGAAGAAAGTAAGAATGTGTGTAAAAAAATGAATGTAAACGAAAAAAAAATTAATTGTATAACATTTATTCATTTGACTTACTTTTATTGTTGTAATTAGAAGATTTCGGTAAACAGAATAGGCAGCAAAATATTTCGTCGTCGAATCCTTGATAATTTCTCCAAATAGTTGTTGTAATTTGGAAAGTTTATTTTAAAACTTGGAAACAGTCTTTAAAACTTTAAAACTTTAAAGTTTTGTAAACAGTTTCAAACTTGGAAACTTGTTTAAACTTTGTAAACTTGTTTTAAAACTTGATAAACAGTCTTTAAAACTTTGAAATTTGTATAACTTTCAAAACAGTTCAAACTTGGAAAACTTGTTTAAACTTTGTAAACTTGTTTTAAAACTTGATAAACAATCTTTGAAACTTTGAAATTTGTATAACTTTGAAAACTTGTAAAACTTTGGAAACAGAGTCAAATTTGTTAAAACTTTGTAAACAGGTAATTTGAAACTTCAGATTAAAGAAGTACTTGTAAAAAAATGAAAATTGAGAGTGCGTTCTTTTTCAAAGTTCCTATTTTTATATTCTTGTCCCCTCTAAAGTTTTTCAAATTGGGGGTAAAATTTTCTAGTGGAGGAGTATGGGCATGGCAAAATTCATTTTTGTCGAATAGAAAAAGAAGAAGGCGTAAAAACTCATTAGCGCGGGTCTTGCGATTGGGACCCTTAGTTTCATCCCTCCGAAAGTTGCCAAATTTTACGTGGGCGTTTAAATTTGAAAATCTTTAGAGTGGGGTTTGAAGTTTCGAGTTTTCATAAAAGATGGAGACACTATTAGGTTTTCCGTAAAAATTCAAAGTTTCAAAAATGCAACCTTTTGAGAAACTATCAAAGATTTTTACATTAAATTGAATAAAATTCTCTTAAAAATTAATACATTTTAACCAAATAGTTCCAAATTAGTTTTACATAATTAAATTTGGAAATATGAAGTATTTCGTATGCTTGTAAATTATTTTAAATCTATAAATTATTAACTTAAAATTATTAAAACTAATTTAATTGAAGTAAAAAAAAAATAATTTTATTTAGATTTGAATGGAATTTATATCCATTTATTATTTAAACAAATAAAAGTTTATCATTTTTAGTGAATTAGTATTTGTTTCTAATTCCGACAATATAAAAAATTTTGTTTGTTTTACAATGTTAAAATAGTGTTAAATGTTACTAAAAGTAAATTATTTAAACAATTAAATAATTGAATTTTTCTAAATTCTAATAAATAGTCATTTTTAGTTATTTCTTAATTCATTTTCCATGAAAATAGAATCGTTGGAATTGGTTTAGATCAAATTTATTAAAAACAATAATTGTTTAAACAAATTAATACTTTATTATTAAAATAAAGCAAATTTTCAAACATTTAAATGTTTAAATTTTTTTTTTAATTAATCGTTTTACTTATGAATAAAAAGGAGAAAGAAAGGAAACAAATAAAATTGAATAAATGTCTAAAATATATATAAAAAAAAAAGAAATTAAATGGTTTAAAGATTAATAAAATTCTTTTTAAATAATTTTTAATAAAATTAGGAAGAAACGCAAAATTCGCTTTACTTGATTTATTGAATAGAAAAAAAGAAATTCGTTTTACAGCGAATTTTGGGTTTTTCCCTCTTTGCCGCCGCTCGATCATTATCGTGCCGGGATCGTCTGCGCAAATTTAGACCAAAGGGTCTGAATTTTTCTATTGAGAGATCGCGCTATTGTTCCTAAATACATAATGGGTTTTTAATCTATTTCGTAACAAATATTGATTTTTCTCGCTTTGAAGGAAAGAAAAAAAAATTTAGATGAGATTGGAGAAAAATTCCTTTTCGAGAAAAATCAATATTTGAGTTTCAAAAGGAAAAAAAAAATTTCAATATCTTATTTAAAATTAAATAAGAAATAGATAAAAAATAAAAAGAAAAAAAAAGAGAGACAACTAAAAAAAAAAATTTTAGGAAGAAAATACATTCTGACGTCACACTATAATTTTCAATATCTACTGTTTCAATAAAATTTTCCAAAAGAATTCCATTATTAAAAAAATTTTGAATACAATTCTGCACAAACATTCAATTATTTTCATAAATAATACAATTTTTTAAAGGAATTCAATTATTTAGAAATTTTTTTATAAATTTCTTTGCAATAATTCAATTATTTTCATAAATAATAATATTTGTATTGGAATTCAATTATTTTTATAAATAATAAAATTCTTTTAGGAATTCAATTATTTTCATAAAGAATAAAACTCATTGCGGAATTTCAATTATTTTTATTGCAATTTTAATCAAATTCATCGAAAAATGCAATTATTCTTAAAAATCTTATTAAAATTCGTCCAAAGAATTTAATGATTTAAAAAATTTGTTGATAACATTTTTAATGAGAATTTAATTTCAATAAACATGAAATTAATAAATTATTTATTTTTGTATTTAAATAATTGACTTCTCGTAGAATTTACTAATAAAAATTGTTTTAAAAATGAATTTCAGTTAAAATTTTTAGATTATACTTAAATATTAAAATTAAAATAATTAAATTTTGCCAAAGTTTCAAACTAAAATCATTGAAATTTATAATTTTTCATATATTTTTGACAAAAAATTCTGTAGAATTAATTCTTTTTACATGTTTAGTAGGATTTTTATTGAAATTATTACAATTTTATAATTTTCAATATATATTTAATTGCAGAATTTTCGAATAAATAAAATTTTGTAAAATTGAATTGTAAAGGAATAAATTTGAAAATTATCATAAAACTCATCGCAGCGTTTCAATTATTTTTCATACAATTATAATTGAATTCCTTGAAAAAAGTAATTATGTTCTTGCAAGTTTTAATAAAATTCTACAAAAGAATTGAATTATTAAACAATTTGTTACTAAAATTCTTTATGAGAATTGAATTTTGAGAAACATTCAATTATTCAATAAATTATTTACTTTTGCATTTAAATAAATAAATTCTTGTAGAATTTTTTAATAAAAATTGATTTTAATTTGATAAAAATAAATTTCAGTTAAAATTTTAGATTATAATTGAATATTAAAAGAAATATGGAGTGAACTTTTTGGAAATAATTGAATTTTGAAATTAATATTTTTGAAAAAGTTTAATTGCATTTTTTAAATATTATTTGAAATTTTTATTTTTTAATATGCATTTAATTAAAGAATTTAGGAATAATTTAAATTTATTGAAATTGATGAATTAATTATTATTAAAAATATTAGATATAAAGTAAAATTGTAGTTAAGAATTTTGGAAACTAATAATCGAATTGAAATAATGAAAATTATTTTGAAGAAGTATAATATTCTTATAATATAAAATAATGATTTTATTACTTGGTCATGTTTAATTATTATAAAATATGAAGAAATCGATTAGTTATCGAGTTATCGATATCTTCATGTTTTATAGTTATAAAAAAATTTAATAAACTAAAATTTCATTCATTGTAAAAAATAACACTAAAATTGATTATTTTAATCTTTTTTGGTGTTAATTTAATCTGCAACACTTTTTAATACCTCACGATTTACTGTGTTTGATAGTAGAAACTGAAAATTTAAAAATTTAAGTAATATTCAGTGATAAATAGATTTAAATGAAAGAAAAGTGACACTCGAAAAGGTTTAGAATGAGTTTCTAGTGAATAACACGCCCCTTTTGTATTTTCAACGCCCATTTAATTAGTTACGCCTTTTTGTGAAATTTTGTTCTTTCTACAATTAACGCCCATAACTTTAGAACCGTCCTATTTAAAGAAAATTTAAGAGGCGTTACCTCCAAATTTAGATTCATTTTTTGTGAAGAAAATTAAATGAGTTTTTACCTACCGAATTGACGCCCAGAACTTTAATTTCACCCGAAAGTAAAAAAGGGGCGTTTTCACAACTTTAAATCCGCCCATTTTCTCCAATAATAGACCGTTTTTTTCATTATTTGTAAAAATACATTGGGCTTGATTTAGTTTCATAAAGCAACGCCCATTATATTTATTTTAGAATTTTGTCGACGCCCACTTTTTAAAAAAGTAGATAAATACGCAGAAAAAATATAATAGGCGTTCCTTGGTATGAAAATCCCATTGGACGTTTTTTGTTAATTTGTAAAAATACAGTGGGCGTGGTTCAGTTTAATAAAGAAACGCCCACTATATTCTTGTCTCGGTATTTTCTTCAAAACCCTCTTTCAAGAAGAAGTTTATAAATACGAACTATTAGTGAAAAAATACATAACGGGCGTTCCCGACAAAAATAACGCCTACAAACGTACGCCACGCTCATTTTAATATTTCTATACAAACTCCCACTTCTGAAAAGGGAGTTCGTTCTTCTTAAAGTATCCAAACTTCTCCGGACACAATTACAAAATTTGTCGACTTTTATTTTTACTCTCATTTTTTTTTGGTTATCTAGTAAAAGTCATAAATCATTTGTAAAGAATTTACAGTTTTGATGTAATAAATTCTCCAGCGATAGGCAATCATGCTTCCGGTCGTGTTTCTTTATAAGCAGAGTCAGATTTTACATCGACGACACGCCACTTGTATTTAAATTAACCCAACCCTTTACAAAAAATTCCAATCTTTTTTATCGATTCGATGTCTCTCTTTTCGAATCACGCCCATTCCTATTTTTCATGGGTGTGGCTTATGACAGAATGTTTGAATAAAATAGTAGTCTCTTTGTTTTTTAATCAAAAAAATCATTCTCTAGGAATATGATAAGCCGAGTTTTGTAATTTTTGATCCGTTTTAAAGGTATTTCGCTATTCTTTTTTATTATTATAATTGAATTATTCGGAAAAATATAGGGACGTTTCTGAAAAAAGATTGACACGCCTATTTTGGTGAACACGCCCAGTTTTCTTATTTGTCACGCCCATTAATAAATTTAAGTATCAGAAAGGGTATTTCGTATGCCAACTGTATTGGACTCGAGTATACGGAAAAATTAATGGGCGTTCTTTAAAAAGATCGTCATGCCTATTTTTGTGGACACGCTCATTTTAATTATTTAACACGCCCATTGTTGAATTTAAGCATCAGGACAAAGATTTGGTGATTGGAAATGTATTTTCCCGATCATTTTATTGTCTTCGATTATTCGGAACAAACTGAGTGGCGCTACTTGAAGAAGATAGTCACGCCTATTTTTGTGGACACGCCCAGTTGACTTTTTCGACACGCCCATTGAGAAATTTAACTGTTACGACAAAAATTTGATTATTAAATTGTTTTTATACTTTAATAGCAATTGGTAAATAAAAATTCTAAATAGATGACTTGAAAGAAATTATACCTTTAGTCACGCCTACAAATGACTTTAGCCCCACCCACTAATTTTTATTCCAAATGGGAAAAAATGTACAGACACTGTAAATGATATCATTAATAACAAAAGTTCACTACTAAAAATGAAAAGAAACATTCTATATTGGAACTCAAAGTTCCTTAATTTAAAGGCAGTACGAAATAATCTTTTTATTAAAACGTGCACTTTTTATGAGAAAATAAATTGGTTTGACTGAGAGTATAATGACACAGCTTAAGTTCTCTCTCTCTCTCTCTCTCTCTCTCTCCCTCTCTCACACACACACTTTTTTCTCTACTCTTACTTTCGAAGAGGAAAAAGAGAAAGACAGTATCGGTGTGGAAGTGATGATGTGTTTGCCGGTCATTATCGCTCCGCGCTTTGAATAATTTGACAATTAAGCGGCTGGACTCGGGGCTAACGCGGAAACTGGAGCAAAAAAAAGAAGAAGAAGAAGAAGAATAGAAAAAGAGATTCTTTTTTAGGAGACTCACTCGTTCTACGAGAGCATGAAGGAGAGAGGAGAAAGAAGAGCCCTTGTGTGAATTTTCATGAGTCTCGAGAATTACACGAGGGAAAATGGTCCTATTCTTGGAAGAAAATGGTCTTTGCACAGAGCTTTGATTTTCCTTGAAATGCTTTTCCAACTTGAAAGCGAATAATCTGCGTCGCCAAAGTGAAATTGAAAAACTTTTTTCATTTATTTTCTTTTTTTTCGATCGGCTCCTCTTATTATCATAACAAAAAAAAATATTAAAACTGGACAATGCGAAATTATCATTTTCGATGTTGATAATAAATTTTCTTTCGCCTCTCTCTCTCTCTCTATTAGATTCGATATTTAAAATTAGGAAGTCAGATAAAATATTTTTAAAAAACACTTTTTTCCATAATAATAATTATATACTGGAATTATTTTGAATCCATCGTTTATTTTTCATCTAAATAAAACAAATTTGAGTTCAGAAAAAATTCAAATAGACATCAAGAATTTCCGGGATTTCTTTATATATCCCTTAAAAAGAAATAAGAAGGAAACCCTCATTTTTCACGATTGGCTGATTGTTGAATGTGGGTAGCAGTTTTCTCTGCAAAAGTTTCGTAAAGACCCTAAAGAAGCAATGCATATAAAGAAGAGATAGTCTACAAATATATAATACTTTTTAAGTTGTTTCATTTTTTATCTATTTTTAACTTTTTTTTTGTTTACTTTTGAAAAAAGTGTTGAAAAATTTAACATTCGTGTTTAGTTTAACATTCGACATTCTAATGTTAGATAATTTTAAAAAGAAATAAAAATGTTAAAAAGTATTTTTAAAATAAGAGGAAAAATTTAATTTTTGAATAAAAAGTGTATGGAACTGGTCAGATAATAATTTTTCGTAACATGTGAAATTTACCTCTAAAAAGCAATTGAACATGAATGGCACGTGACTTTAGGAGTCGTTTGCGATTTCGCACTTGCAATTCGAGCGTCTTTCTCTATATCGTAAATCAAGCACGTGTTTTCTTTGCGCTTGGCAGCAGGGTCGGCAATTTGAAAAACGAATTATTACTTAGACGATTTTAATGTGAATGTTGCCATTCGAATTATGATTCTTGACTTGAAAATTATTGCAATATATCAATATGAACAAACATTAAATCGATAAATTGAGGGGAATTTTTTTTTTAATATTATTTTCAATGTTTGTGTTTAGTTATAGACTTTATATTTATGACATTATAAACCAATAAAAGTAATTTATTAAAAAGTTAAATTGGAAAATTAATTAAAAAAATGTTTTCCACTTTTATTTTTAGTAACAAGAAAATGTACCTACTTTTTATTATTTTTTACAGATTTTTTTGTAAGGTTACCTGTTTAACTACCCAACCCTGGAAAAATGAAAAAGTAGAAATCTATAAACAAAAAAATTTGGGAATCCTCGTTTCAACAAATTAAATACACTTAACACTTTGTCTTAAAAATACCAACCCAACCCTGGTAAAAAGAAAACAAATCTAAAAACGACGCAAAAATATTTGAAAAATATTTAGGAATTCACATTTTATGAAATTAATTAGATATTACAGAAATAATTAACTAACTTCCCAATCATGGAAACATTAAAAATGCCAAAACTGCAAATAAAAATGTGGGAATTCCCGTTTTATCAAAATTAAACAGAAATATTGATTTTTTTTAACTACCCAACACTGGAAAAATGAAAAAGTAGGAATCTATAAACATAAAAATTTAGAAATCCCCGTTTTAGTAAATTAAATACACTTAACACTTTTTCTTGAAAATACCTACCCAACCCTGGTAAAAAGAAAACAATTCTAAAAACGACGAAAAAAAATTGAAAAATATTTAGGAATTAACATTTTATCAAATTAATTAGATATCACAGAAATAATTAACTAATTTCCTAATCATGGAAACATTAAAAATGCCAAAACTGCAAATAAAAATGTGGGAATTCCCGTTTTATCAAAATTAAACAGAAATATTGATTTTTTTAACTACCCAACCCTGGAAAAATGAAAAAGTAGGAATCTATAAACATAAAAATTTAGAAATCCCCGTTTTAGTAAATTAAATACACTTAACACTTTTTCTTGAAAATACCTACCCAACCCTGGTAAAAAGAAAACAATTCTAAAAACGACGAAAAAAAATTGAAAAATATTTAGGAATTAACATTTTATCAAATAAATTAGATATTACAGAAATATTTAACTAACTTCTCATCCATGGAAACATTAAAAATGCCAAAACTGCAAATAAAAATGTGGGAATTCCCATTTTACCAAAATTAAACAGAAATATTGATTTTTCTTAACTACCCAAACCTGGAAAAAGTGACGCAAATATAAAGAAAACAAAAATGTGGGAAACCCCGTTTTTAATTAACCTAAAATTATCTTTCTTTAGCTACCCAACTCTGGCAAGAATAAAGGTGTATTAAATTCCACAAATATGAAGAACAAATGTGGGAATTCCCTTTTTTCAAATTAATTAAATACTACATAAACACTTATCTAACTATCTAACTCTGCCGAAAGTAAAAACTAAAAATATATAAAAAATATTTCATATTTTCTTTTTTAAAAATTGACTAAGAATAATAATTTTCTCTTCAATTATTACTATTATTATCCTATCTACAATTATCCAACTAAAATGACGACAACTACAGAGAAAAAAAATGTTTAAATTTTCCTATTTGCAATTTTAATTTATTATTTTCAACTACCCAACCCTGGAAAAATGAAAGAAATTCTAAAATAAAGCGCAAATAAAAAGAAACAAAAGTGGGAATTCCCTTTTTATCGAATTAATTAAAAACTACAGAAATATTTATCTAACTACCCAACCCTGGTAAAACTAAAAACTGTAAATATATAGAACAAAAATATTTCGCAGTTTCTGTCAAAAATATAAAATTAACTATGAATAATATTTTTCACTAGAATTATTTAATTGTGGAAAAATTGGAAACTTCTAAAAATGCGAATAAATAGGGGAATCGCCGTCTTAACAATTTTGATTGATTTTTCTTTAAATTTGGTTAAATTGCATTTTCTGTCTAAATTATGAATAGTATTAACATTTTAACTCTAAATTCTACTTCGAAAATGTTAATTATAAGAAGAAGAAATTTTTTTTTAAAATATTTTTAAATTCTAGTGCTTGAAAATTTTAATGAGATCTGGAAAATAATTACAATATTTTAACAATAAAACTATAAATACAATATAGAAATGTCGAAATACGTAAGTCGTCTCTTTATGCAATGTGGATGGCAATAAAATTATAATGACTTTATGAATGATGATGATTTATGAGAAATATAATTTTTTAAGCTGTGAAATATTTTAGGAATTTTCAGCGATTGTAAATCTTAAAACTTATTCGATTGATCGACAGTGATGAGTCAAAAACAGAGAGAACGAGAGAGACAGAGAGAAAGAGAGAGAAAGAGAGTGAAGTCTCCGGCTCTTTTGACAGTAAAGCACAAACGTTAGGTCGTAAGTCGAAGTCGACTGGTTTAAATAAAGCTCGTGTATGTGGGTCAGTCGGTAGAGCGGACTGCGAGTTACGCAAGCCGCACTTAAAGCTTTGGTCGTCGTTGAGTTTTGCTAACCGCTCCTAAATTGTTCTCTACTCTCCTTTTTCGTATTCCTCCCCCTCTCTCTCTCTTTCTCTCTCTCTTTCCTTCACTCTCCTTCACTCCCTCTCTCCTCTTTGCACTTGGATTACGCCAAGTGCCGAGTAGAAACGACAAGAAAAAAGGGTGAAATTTTTCCGTTTCTCCTTTTTTCTTTTTTTTTACTAGAACGTATTTAAGTTGCGCTCTTGTATCAAGTTTCTCTGTCCATTTTTTGTTCTCAGTCTCTTTCGTAAACATTAAGTAAAAAAAACGAACACAACATGAGTAACGCTTATTGCTAAAAGAAATTTACGTTTTCACATCCTCATGCGATAAAAAGTGCAGAAAAAAAACTACGATGATCATTGCTCTTTACGAAGGGGAAAATACTTTTATTTTCAGCTTTAGTATTTATTACTGAACTGATTTAATTTTTTCCCTGTCTGTAGTTTAGAAAAAAAATCTTGATTTATTTCTTTTTTTCTCCATTTGCAGAACATTTTAAAAAAAAGGCTGTACTTTTTAAGGCTATTTTAAAATCCCTGCTATGGAGAAATAAAAAAATAAAATACTTTTTATTGACGATTTATAGAAGCTCCGCCTATAGGGGCGGGGCGATTGCACAATTAAGAAAGGGGGCGTTACCTAATTAAATACTCCACCCTAAAGGGCGGGGTTTGTGCTGTTTTTTTAAAAGAAGGCTTTGCTTGTCACTTATAACACTTAACGAAAAAAAGTTGTATACTCTGAAGTCTTCCTAATTAGTAAATCCGTCTTTAAGGAAAATTCAGCTCCGTCCCAAAGTTTATTATTCAGAAAATAACCGCCTTATACTCCGCCTATAAAGGTGGAGAATTTAAAAAAAGGCGGAGCTTTTTATAATCTGAATAAAAAGGCGTTGGTTATTTTTCTCAAAGGGGCGGAGCGGCAATTTATCTGGAAAATAAGGCGTTACTAATTTTGTTACCACCCATAAAGGGTGGAGCATTTTATTTTTTAATATACGAATATTAGCAAAAGAAAATGACGATAAAAGGCCGATGTAGAGAGGTGAAAAATAGTGAATAAGAAATAGATTTAATCTTCGAGGGGCGTGGTTTAAATAAATAAAAATAAATCCCTAAGCTAGGAAAGTGGGAGTCACCTAATGAGGGTGGGGAGGAGTTTGAAAAAGATTTATTGTGCCCGCATGGAATTGAAAAATAGAAAAGAGAAATAAAAATATTTTTTTTTCTAAATTCTAAAGCTAAAATCCGTTTTCGAATTTCATTGATCAACTCGTAGACGAATTTCCTTGAACTCTCGAGAGGAATGCATTGCCTCGATGTGCGAAAATCATGAATGCTTCCTCCTCTTCCTCCTCTTCTTGCTCTTTCTGTCGACCCTCACCTTCATTCTGTTGCCGACTTCCGCAATCCTCATGGGAAACTACCATCGCGAAATATATAACCTCCATTGGGACGTGGAATTTCTATAGCGTGGAAAGAGAGTGGGAGAAGGAGAGAGACAGCATGCGATGTGGTACGTCAGGTGTCCTGACTCACAGCTTTTCTTACCGTAATTTTCTCGCTTTTTTTCGCTTTGCCTTTTAAAAATTTATTTCTACTTTTAACGATTACCATATATATACATATACCAAGTAAATAAGGTTTGTGAAAAAAAAATTTTTTTTTTTTAGTTTTAAATTAGAAAAAAAATTTTCTTTTGTGATAAGAATTTTTTAAGGATGATATACGGTACATTAGGTTAGAAGCGGTGGTTTTAGGCGCGCTATGTAGTATAACTGTATGTTATCTATTTTCTCGTTTGTACCTTCTGCCCTCTCGTGCGAAACTTTGAAATCACTCGAGCGTCTCGATTACGCTCAAGCGAGGAAATTTGATTTATTGTGTCTCGCGCCGTTAAATGGAAAAAAGATGATGCGCTCCATCTTGTAACCGGTGATACAAAACGGTTCCTCTTTTGTCTTTGATCTGCTTCTCAAAAAAAAAGAAAAAAAAACCAAAAAGAGTGAAAACAAATATGAGAATCCCCGATAGAAGAAATTAACTAAAAAATAATAACATCCTTTCTTGAATCACCCAAATGTTGTTAAATTAAAAAGACAAAAATAGCAAAAAAATGTGGGAATTCCCCGTTTTAACAAATTGATTGGAAAAAACGTTTTTTATTCTCCAACTACCCAACCCTGTCAATATTAAAAAATCTCTAAAATAGACGTAAATATAAAGAAGCATTGTGAGAATCCCCTCTTTTTGAATTCAGTAAAAAAATGACTTAATCCTGTTTTAAACTACCCAACCATGGCAAAAGTAAAAATTAAAATTCTATGAAGAAAAAATCTTGAAAATTCCTATCTTAAGAGTTTAATTAAAAATTATACTGTCATTTCTACAACTACCCAACTCTGGTAAAACTGCAGAGAAAAAAATGTGTGAATTCCCGTTTTAGTAAGTTAAGCAACAGTAACTTTTTTTCTCCAACTATCCAACCCTGGCAACATTAAAGAACAATCAAATGGTGCAAATATAAAGAACAAAAGTGAGAACTCCCTTTTTATTAAAATAATTGAAAATTACAGAAATAGTAATTTTTCTCAACTACCCAACCCCTGGCAAAAGTAAAAAGTAGAAAAATCTGTATAGAAAAAAATTTGTAATTTCCTGTTTTATAAAATTAACTAAAAATAATATTTGTCTCTTCAATTATTTACCTGTGAGCAAATTAAAGAATTCTTAAAAGGCGAATAGAGATGAAGAAAACAAAAAATGTAGGAATCCCCGTCTTAGAAAATTAATTTAAAAAAATTTTATTATCCTTTCTTCGACTACCCAACTCTGGTATAACTAAAAAGGCAACAAGTGCAGAGAAAAAAAATGTTTGAATTTCTTTTTTAGTAAACTAAATAATATTAACATTATTTTTTAACTACCCAACCCTGGTAAATTGAAGCAATTCGTAAAAAGACGCAAAAATATAATGAAAAATATTTGTCGACTCTCGTTTTTAACAAATTAATTAATAATAATATTTTTCTTTCAAAATTATTCATCTGTGGCGAAAGTAAATAATTTTACAAAAGGTGAATGGATTAAAAAAAACAAATGTGGGATTTCCCTTTTTATCGAAGTAGTTAAAAATTAAAGAATCTTTTCTTTAACTACCCAACCTTGGCAAAACTTAAAAACAGAAATCTGTATGGATAAAAATTTGTGATTTCCTGTTTTAAGACATTAAATAATAATAATAATAATAATAATAATAATAATAATAATAATAATAATAATAATAATAATAATATAATATAATATAATATAATATAATATAATATAATATAATATAATAATAATATAATAATAATATTATTATATTATATATAATAATAATTTCTTCTTCAACTACCCAACCCTTGTAAAATTAAAGAACTCTAAAATGGCGCAAATGTAAAGAAAAAAATATGTGGGATTTCCCTTTTTATAGAAATAGTTTAAAATTAAAGAATCATTTCTTTAACTACCCAACCTTGGCAAAACTTAAAAATAGAAATCTGTATGGAAAAAAATTTGTGATTTCCTGTTTTAAGACATTAAATAATAATAATAATAATAATAATATTATTATATTATATATAATAATAATTTCTTCTTCAACTACCCAACCCTTGTAATATTAAAGAACTCTAAAATGGCGCAAATGTAAAGAAAAAAATATGTGGGAATTCCCGTTTTAAAAAATTGAATAACAATATTTTCTTCTTTAATAGCCGTTCACAAATTTTTTAAATGTATTGAATAATTGAAATTAGTATATAATAAATTAATAATAAAAATAATAATAATATATTAATAATAATATTTGAAATAACTAATATTAAAATTAATAATAATAAAAAATTTTTTAAATTTTTAAAATTATTCCGCTTTATATTTTACGATTGCTTTTATTTACTGATTGTTTTTTTTTATACTTGGTGGTGGACAATTACTTGCATATTTTATGTATGGTAGTTCTTTGTCAACTTTGATATTACTGTCCTTCATACTGGAACCCTTCACCGCACTTTACCAACCCATACAATATAACTAAAGTACGTGCAAGCAATGTGGAGAATCAATATTTTAGCGACAATATTCCGAACTATGGTGGTCATCGATCGCATCACGTAAAAGCATCGGAAACCATAAAAATAATTCTCTGCAAAAAAAAATTCCTATAAATAAAAAATGATTTTAAAAAATTAAAAATATTAAAATACCTTTTAAAAAGAATTTTCATTTCACAATAAATTCCCTACGATCTTCAATTTTAATACAGAAATAACAATCACTAAAAATATAAAAAAGAAATAAACTCCAAAAAATTAATGGAAAAGGTGATAAAAATATTTAAAAATAAATATCACACAATTTTCAGGAAAGGATATAAAATTGTGCGCAAGCAATTTGCGAGATTATATATATATATACATATATAAATTAAAGAAGAAGGAAAGAGAAAGGAGAAAAAACTGAAATTTATTGACATGAAAAAATTATTTATGAGAAGGCAAAAGAGAAAAAAAAATTATGCTAAAAGCAGTCATTAAAAATTGCGAGAATATTAAATGCACTTTTAATTCGAGTTTCAATCATTTAAAAAACGATTTCAATTAGAAGCGGTCAAAACCTTGAAAGCGCAATTAAGAGCAAATTTACGAGGGGCTTTTAACCGTCGGCGGATTAATTAAAAAATCATCATCCAAAAAGAAAAAAAATAGAGGGAAAAGATAATTTTTTTTTCTATATTAAAACTTTTATGAAAAATTTAAAAATCGTCTTCATAAACTTAAAATACATTTGATGTGAAATTAAAGTACAAGCTGAGAATTTATATATTCCACACAGTAAAAGACTTTTGGTACTTTAGAATAAAAATATATGGTGTTTGATCTTTATTTTTGATGACGAAAATTTAGTTGACGAAGAATTTTCAAGTTATTTTAGGTGTGGTAAGTAATTTTTCTACCCAGTAGAATTTTGCAAAATTTCTAATTTTTTAAACATATTTTCTTTAGACCTCACTCTTGGATTGACTAAAAAGTATTAAAAAATTGCTTTAGTGAATCAAAAATTATTTTACAAAATTGAAAAAGTCAATTATTTTATTCAATGCCATCGCAGAAATAATTAAATTCTGTATTTACTGGACGTTTTACTGACTGGATTTTACTATAAATTAAAACAATTTCGTTAAATTTATTTTTAAATAGGAATTAAAATTTTCTAAATTTAATTTTTTGAATTAACACAATTTTTTTTTTAATTTGAATAAATAAAGAATACATTATTTTCAACAATAATAAACCGTTTCGTTTTTTTAATTAAAAAGTTAATAAGGTGGATTATTCAAAATATATTTAACAGAAAATACAGAAAATAATTAATTTTTAAAAAATTATAATTAAGAAATTCTTGAAATTAGTTTTTTAAAATAATATTTAGACATAATTTTTAAAACAGTATTACATTTTTTTCATTAAATTTAATTACAGATTTTGCAATCATTTTAAATTAAGTGAAATTTTTCCTAATAGTTGAATTTCATGAGAGGAATTTTAGAAAAATATTTAAAAATATTTAAGTTTTTATGAAAGAATTTTGATTGAAAATTTGAAAATGCATGATTTTTTTCCAAATTTTATGACACGTCTTTAAAAAGCAATTTTTTTAAAACTTAAAATCTTTATTATTTAAAAAAAGTTAATTTTTAAAAAATTAGGACAAAATATGAATGAAATATTGAAAAATACCTTTTTTATTTAAATTTTTATGCGCTTAAAAAAATGTCAATAATTTTAAAAAACGTATAAATTTTCTTTTTAGAATTATAATTAAAATATTTTAAATATATTTAAATTAACTGAGATTTTTGGAAAATATTTTTGAAAAATCAAAATTTTTAAACGAATTTTGATGCCAAATTGGAAAATAGATGATTCACGTTTTTCAAAAATAAATGAATTTTAAAAAATTGTTTAAAAATTACACTTTTCTAAAGTCAATGTATAATTTTCTGAAATAATTAAATTTTTAAGATAATTTTTGTAGAAAATTTGGAAAAACTAATAAAAATTTTTCAATAAATTAAAAAAAAAGGTTTGTAAATATTTTATTTTTTCACATTTTACTAATTATTCAAAGTACAATAAAATTCCAAAAAAAATCTCCCTGTAATGATTTTCTAGGGGCATTTTCTATTTCTTGAAAAAACTCATTGAAAATGTAGAAAATGATTCTACATTTTAATTTAATTCTACATTTTACATTTTTTAAACTTTTGAAATAAAAAAGCTTTATAAAATATTTTTTTTTTAATTTTAATACAAGTTTCAAAAGCCAAATTTCACGAATTTTTATTTAAGAAAAGTAAATAAATCAAATAATTTAGAAAACAATTTTTGAAAATAGTCGACAAAAATAAAAAAATTATTCATTTCCAAAAACTGTTCTTTAAGTCTTGAGAGTTTAAAATTTTCTAAAATTCGTTTTTTATATAACAATCACGGAAATTATTCATCATTTTATTAAAAATACTTTTCTTTCTACCCCAACTGGGAATGATAATTTTAAGAATAATAAAAAATACTTTATGGTTAAAAAAAATCATTTGGTAAAAATACATTTTTTTCTCCAACTGAAATGATAATTTTAATAATAAATAGTCGAAGAAAAATTACCTTAATATATTAACTTAATTAAATATATTACCTTAATATATTAACCTAATTAAATATGTTACCTTAATATATTAACTAATTAAATATATTAACTATACAAAATAATATTATTTTATAACTTAGAAATTTTTAAATATCGTAATATATTACATATAAAAATTACAATCAACTGCAATTTAACGTTCATAAAAAGATTAATTTCGCGCCAACAGAATAATTGAGGACGCCATCGACAGATGGCGTCGTAAAAGCCCCAATCATAACGATATTGCAAAAAAACTGATTTTCAAAGAAGGTAAATTTCAATTTTTTTTATAGCAAATTACCAACAAAAAAAGTAGAGTAGAAAAAATTGTACACGCTATAATAGAGACTTTGAAATTGAACTTCCGACCCTTTTTTGAATAACTATCAAAAAAGAGAGGTCAGGAATGTAATGTACAGTAGTAGACACAGAGAGAGCGAGAGAAATCGATCCTCACCATGATGCACTGGAACCACTTATAATTCTGTGGAGCATTCGCGCACGTGGCAAAACTGCCACGACTGCACCCTGTCAGAAATGTAGCGCTCAGAGAGAAGGGATGATAAGGGAAAAAAAGCGGAATGAGAATAGAACGATGAACAGAATGGTGAGAGATGGTCCACATTTCAAAAAAAAAAAAATATATATATATATATAGGAAAGGAACGTGAAACTAGCGCTTGAAATTGAGATGATTCTGTAAAAGTGAAGGAAAAAGCAACGCTTTGCGCTTTTATATATATATATATATATATATATATAAAAGCGTCGTCACTTGACAAGCGACGATTATTTTTGACACTCACCGAGTTAATGGCTGTCATGCTGTTCACTCGACTTGGATCCGCGACCACTAGCCCGCTGTCGCTCTGTAACAATCAAAAAAAAATTATTTCCTACTTGTAATTAGAGAAAATTCCATTTTTACTTGTAATTAGAGAAAAATTCATATTTTCTACTTCTAGTTAGAAAAAAATTCATATATTTTACTTCTAGTTAGAAAAAAATTCATATATTTTACTTTTAATTAGAAAAAAAATACATTTCCAACTTATAATAAAAAAAAAACAATTTTTCCTACCAACAATAAAAAAACAATTTCCACCTATTATCCACCGTTAAATTACATAATTTCCCTTCTTTAAAAAGTGTCTTTTCGTAAAGAAACCAATTTTACTTTCAAATTACGCGCCATGGAGATAGTTGATGACGCCATCGACAGACGGCGCATTGCAAAAACATTCGAAAACATTCACCCGCATCGAATATAAAACACTCGCACTGAATTGAATTTGGTATTTTTCACCAAAACACTTGTTTATTTAAATTGAAATGTAAAATTTTTGTCTCCTTTTCCAGTCGTCTTCTTTTTTTTTTTCTCTCTTCCTCTTCCGAAGGGGATTTGTTATCGAGATGAACGAATTTTAGCATTACATGAGAAATACTATTTTTCCACTGGGATTTTCTGCTCCTTTAAATTCAGCATTTCTCTACGCCGCGTTTGGCCAAGAAGACTTTGGGAGAGGTATAGAATTCAATTCTCGTAAGTAAATCCATTGCAATGGCGCGGGAAATCCGCTTCGAGCATTTTGTCCACCGACTGCTTTTCGATTCTATGTATATGTGAAAGCAAGTCGAACAGTCCATGGAGAAACTATGTTGACGTAAGACTTTGGCACTTTGGTCGTTTCCAGCAATGCCAATGGAAAGGGAGGAGGTGGATAAATAATATAGAAAAAGAAAATCTCTCTCGCAACATTGCAATGTAACGCAAATACTGTCATTTTATTCCTTTAAAAATATATGTGTGTGAGGGAGAGAGAGATGTTATCAGATTTCTGTTCAATTCGATAAATGTATTTTTCAAAATATTCAAACATTATATACTTTTTTCGTACCTGAATTATATTAAAAAATGTAAATTCAAAAATATTTTTTTTTCGAGGAAAATACAGGTTTTGTAAAAATAGTTCAGGGACGCCTTCGACAGGTGGCGTTGTGAAAAGTAAAAAATCTCCCAACTATTGAAGATTTATTATTTTTTCAAGGGAGAAGAATTCAGAACAGTCAAATCTTGATAAAGTTTATAAAGATAGTTGATGACGCCTTCGACAGATGGCGCAAAAACGTTCTAAAATTACAAGAAAAAATGTTATTTCCAAAAATTATTATGTAACTAATATCACAAATTAATTAAGTTTATTAATTGCTTTTTTTGGTTGTTTTTTTATATAATTAAGGACGCTTTCGACAGGTGGCGCTACTAACGGAAATTAACAAGAAAAAATCTATTTTTTTTCAAAAATTACCATGAATTTAAAACAATAAATTAATTAACATTATTAATGCCTCTCTATTGACAGTTATTGGTTGAAAAAATGTCCCCCCTTGCATTTCAGAAAAAAAGATGTGAAATTAATAAAGATTTATCGCAAAAATATAAATGTACGTATATGTGTGAGTGTGTAAAAATTGTCTGCTGATTCATCGCTGAAAATCCAACAAATGCCAGTGCATTTGAAAATACACGCTCGTCATTCATTACCACACGGTGAACAACATTCAGTGTTCATCGCGACTAAATTTGTTTGCGTAAAAATAGCCCTGTAAATTACGGCCTTTGCCGATTCAATTTTTATTGCACATTGCCAGCGTCACGGTACCAAATGAGATTTCAAGTACCTTTTGGAAATGTTCGACAATTACGCGTTTCACTCTCAAAATGTATAGTCGAAATGCTGTGTGAGAACAATTTTGTTGATTGCTTGAAAATTTGAAAATCTCGTAATTCCAATTTGTACAACTCAATAAAAATATATATATATACATAAATATACATTGTATGATATAAAGAATCGTATGATTAAAAAAAAATTCTTAATTAAGAGACGCTATCGCCAGGTGGCGCCAAGTTTAATTAAATTTAAAAGCACTCTCGACGAGAGATAAAATAGAGACTTTCTAAGAAAATGTCTCGCCAAAAATGTGAGGAATGACGGAAGGTGCCAGATTCACGGTTAGATTCATTTTCGTCCTCTTCACGTTAAACGCAGCGAGAGAATCGCAAAATGACACATACCATCGTCCTTTTAACGCGGAAATAGCCGGAAGTCGTAAAGCAAGAAATTAACAGTGCGATTCAAAACTTAAAGACCAAAAAAGAAAAAGGTATTTAGTTTCACTAGAAAAAATTCCACACACACACAGACACACACAATTATTCTTTTCTATAAACAAAAATTTCTCCATCTATCGACGGCGTCATGTAACTAAAAATTTTAGCGCGTAATTTCAAAAGTCTTTATAAATAAAAAATTTATTTTCACTAATTAAAAACAGCAAAATGGATAAATATAAATCATTTTTTATGAACTAAATTGAAAAAAAATGAGAGGAACAACAAAAGTGAAGAGAAGGTGAGTAGAAATTGAAAAATATATGACTCATTAAGAAAGCAACTCATAAACGAAGTGGCTGCCATATAATTTTTGAGTGGAAAACAAATTGATATTCCGAGGAAAAAGATAAATTTTAAAGGAGGAAGATTGACGATGAGATTTTGTAAAGATAGAGCACTCGATTTAGTAGAAATTAGAACTCTCAACCCATTTCCGTGGCAGGTAACCTTGCATGTAGGCGGTCCCTTAGTCCGTTCGTTTCGTGTTTGACACGAAAATTTATTCGTGCATAACTGATTTGGCATACGTTCAAAATGTCTCCCTTTCTTCATTTTCACGACTCTTCTTCGTCAACTGTATATATATATATATATATATATATATATATATATATATATATATATATATATATATATATATATATATATATATATATATATAGTTACGCGTAGTATCATCATTTTATAATCAAAAGAATTTTTTTATTCCGGAAACATAGAAAAAGTGCCAATGAACCTTCTTCTCATAATGGAAAAAAACAACAAAAACCAATATAAATCTTCATATTTAAAACTTTTCAATTTAAACATTTACTATTGCTATTCAAATTTTACTATTTGCTATTTATTATTTTACTATTTATTCGTCACTATTTAGTTTAATTACTTGTGAATTATTATTATTTATGTGCATTTTAATGTTTAATATTGAAATATATTTAGTAACAAAAATTTTATTTCGAATTTCCCGCCTCAATTGATTAGTTAATGACGCCATCGCCAGGAGGCGCAAATACTTCCTTCTCGTTGTTTATTATTTTTTTACTGCTGAATTTTTATCTTTTTATTATTCCCCATATAGTTTAATTGCATAAAAAAATTGTTAATGTATAATTTGTTTCTACCTATTGAAACATATTTATTAATTAACTATTTATTCGTCACTATTTAGTTTAATTACTTGTGAATTATTATTATTTATGTGCATTTTAATGTTTAATATTAAAATATATTAAGTAACAAAAATTTTATTTTGAATTTCCCGCCTCAATTGATTAGTTAATGACGCCATTGCCAGGAGGCGCAAATACTTCCTTCTCGTTGTTTATTATTTTTTTACTGCTGAATTTTTATCTTTTTATTATTCCCAATATAGTTTAATTTCGCGTCTAAAATTGTTAGTTTAATCACTATCGCCAGGTGTCAAAAAGATTTTCAATATATTCATACAGAAGGAAACAATTTTAAATTTCGCTCCCAAAGTGTTAGTTCAATGACGCCGTCGCCAGGTAGGGAAAATATTTCTGCCAGTAAAATTTGTGAATTCTCAAAAACGAGGCGAGGGGAGAATTTACAAAAAATACAATTAATGAAATATGATGATAAATATTTGTTAATTGTTAATAGAAATTTGTTGATGGCATTGAGAAGTGTGGTCCCTTCACATTCAGGATGGCAGTGCTTCAAGAATTCACCCAGAATGTTGACATGTGTATAACCCAAGGCGTGCCTGTGTCAGATTTACATGTACATTGTTCTCTGTGTCTGACGAGCCAAAGCGAGGACAGTCTACATTGTCACTTGGATACAAAATCAAGAAGGTCAATAAAGTTCATTCCGAAATTTCAAGAAAATATGAAAATTAGAAACACCAAATATTGAAAATTAAAATTCTTCTTACAAAAAGTTTACCAATATATTTCCCTTCTTTATTTTTCAATTTCTAAAAAATATCCAAAATTTCAAGGGGAAATAGAAAGTGCTTTGCAATTTACATAAAATATTAAGGGGACTCTTTAGTTTTCATGTTTTCTGAAAATGAATTTAGGGTCAAGTGTTTTGTAACAGAAAGAGAAACACAGTTAGCTCATTAATTTTCGTTTAACCTAAAAGCGATTATGACACTCCTCGACAAAGAGCAAAAAGAGCTTTTGGAATAACTAAGATTGTAAAAGTTGAAGGTTGCTGGCAGTGGCCATGTTTCAATATTAAGAAAGCTTTGCCTTTTGATTTAAATAACCACGTGAAATTGTAGTCATGTGCACGTGGAAAATTTACAGCTCTATAAATTACGAAAATCTTTTGTTATAAACGCCTTTGTATTTTCTTGAAATTCGTTCCAAGTTTTTTCCTCTCTCTCTCTCTTTCTCTATCGTTCTTTAAAAACTTGAGTGACAATTTTACTCTTTCTCTCTAAAATTTATTCACATAAATAGAATTCTTTCTTTTTTTTGTCAAATTAGTTCTCAGTTAATTAAGAAATTAAATTTCCCGCCAATTCCTGTTAGTACATGGACGCTATCGTCAGATGGCGCAAAGCAAATTTTTTCTTATTGGCAATTTTACAATAGAAGAAACTCGTGTTTTAAACCAAGATTAATTATTTAGAAAAATTTGAGAAGGAGAATTTTTCTTGTTTTTAAGGAAAATCAAATGAAAAGTTGTAGGCAAAATGTGGTAGAATGGTTCTCTTGATAAAATGGAGGTTAAAAATGATCGTCTTCGAAATGTCAAGTGTCGGTCGTTTAAAAAGAAGTCTGTAACAACGGAAGTTTAGCTTGATCGATGATGTGATTGTCACTTTACCCCTCTCCTCTTCTCTCCCCTTCCCGGTCACTCCTTCTCTCTCTCGTTGAATTCTTCCTTTCGACTCTCTGGAAGCTTAACTCTCCATCCCTCCGTCAAGTCACAAGAATAATTCACTCGTGACACGTGCACTAGACTAAAAATAGTCTTGTCGAGATTACAGTACGTAAGGTGTCCAATGCATCAATGCTAAGAATGGAAAAGAAAGTACCAAAGCGTACGACTTCAATTTTTTAAGTCACGTTTTTTTATGTTGTGTTGTGTTTTTAATTAGACATCAAACTTTTATATTTATCATTATCATTATCATTATTACCATTATTGTAGTTGTAATTATCACCCTAATCATTATTACTATTGTTGTTATTATTACAATAAACATTTTATTTCATTTCCCCATGTTTATTGTGTACTTTATGATTTTATGAATTATTTATAGTTAACATATTCCTCTATATTTACTTTTAATACTATTTTAGTTTTTATTGCACATTAATTATTGGCAAACTCCTAAAATGTTGATTTCTCATGTCCACAATCGATTACTACGAATTTTCATTAAAAACAGAGCCACCTGTCGATGGCGTCATTAACTAGACTTCTTGCCGCGAAATTCAAATTTAAATGTCATTTAATGTTACAATAATAAGTGAAATATATTTTTACATACAAAATAATTCGAAATAAATTAATATTTGTAAAATTGGAAAGAACTACTTAACTTTTATACTTTAATCCACTTTGTTTTTTCTTATTTTTTTTGTTTTTTATTGTAATTTAATCACTACCACCCTTGAAAATGTTAATCTTTCTTGTAGAAATCTTTCATTTGTTGATTTCTTAGTGTTTCAATAAGTTCTTGACGATTTTCATTAACAACACGTCCACCTGTCAAGGGCGTCAGTAACTATTCAAATTTAGCGCGAAATTCAAATTAAAAAAGAATTTTAACTCTTGTATTGTGAAAGAAAAATTTTTTAATAAGAAATAATTTATAAATTGAGTACAGAATAAATTCTAGAAGGAAATTTCTGTTTCTATATTAAGATTTTCTTTAATAAGATTCTTTAATAAGATTTCAAATACAGGGCTCGAACAAGATCCATAAATCCCGTAACAGTCCGTAACTTTGCTTGAAGTCCGTAAAAGTCCGTTTTTTTTAAAAAGGTCCGTAAAGTCCGTAATTCGGTTGAAAAAGATCCGTAAAGTTCGTAAATTATATGATATAATTTGGATAATTTTAGAGAAATTACAAATGATTGAAGGAATTCAATTATTTTCAAAAGTAATAAAATTCTTTGCAAAAATTCAATTATGTTCAAAAAATTTTTTAAATTCTCGTCAACATTTCAATTATTTTTAGAAATAATTAAATTCTTCTTCGAAATATCAATTATTTTCAAAAATTTTAATAAAATACTTAGAAAAATTTCAACTATTTTCAAAATTTTTTCTCAATTCAATAATTTTTAATAGATATCTATACTATTGTAATAAAATTTTCCAAAAGAATTCAATTATTTAAAAAAAAATCTACTAAAATTGTACACAAACCTTGAATTATTTTCAAAAAATAATAACAATTTTACAGGAATTTCATTATTTACAAATTTTTAAAATAAATTTCTTCGCAATATTCAATTATTTTCATAAATAATAAAATTTTTACAGGTATTTAATTTTTTTTAGCAAATAATAAAATTCTTATTAGGAATTCAATTATTTTGATGAATAATAAAGCTAATTGCAGAATTTCAATTATTTTTAATACAATTTTAATCGAATTCCTCGAAAAATGTAATTATTCTTAAAAACTTTATTAAAATTTATCAAAGAAATTTAATTATTTTAATAATTTTTGCTACAATTTATTTATTAGAATTTAAATATTATTTTTAATAAATTTTTGATTAAATTTCTTTAAAGAATAAAATTATTGCATTC
The DNA here is from genome assembly GCA_032872475.1 of Leptopilina myrica (nomen nudum). Classification (NCBI taxonomy): domain Eukaryota; kingdom Metazoa; phylum Arthropoda; class Insecta; order Hymenoptera; family Figitidae; genus Leptopilina; species Leptopilina myrica (nomen nudum). Next base: position 9,714,380 of record CM065462.1, on the reverse strand, counting down.
AAAATTTTTAATGCCATTCTTTGCGTAAATTATCAATTATCTTTATAAATTATAAAATTCTTCTCTAAAATGGAATTAATTAAAAAAAATTTAATAAATTTCTTGGCAAAATTTCAATTATTTTCAAAAATTTTCCCTAATTTAATTATTTTTATTATCTATGTTAATAAAATTTTGCAAAAGAATTCAAATTATTTGAAAATTGATTGATACAATTTTTTAAAAGAATTCAATTTTAAAAAACATATGTAATTATTCAATAAATTGTTTTTTGTATTTAAATAATGAAATTCTGGTAGAATTATCTCATAAAAATTGATTTAAAAATGGATTTCAGTTAAAATTTTAGATTATAATTGAATATTAAAAGTATTAGAGCGTAAAGTTTTAGAAATAATTAAATTTTGAAAAGGTTTCAGATTGAAATCTTTGAAAATTTGAATTTTTCATATTTTTAACTAAACAACAATTCTGTGAAATTAATTTTTTTGAGAAATTTTAATTGCGAATTTTTTTTTAATATTATTTGAAGTTTTTATTTTCTAATACATATTTAATTAAAGAATTTACAAATAATTGAAAAATCGAATATTGCGTAAAGAAATGGATTTGAAAATTGTCAAAGAACTTTTTCGAACATTATTAAAAATAATCGATTTTAAGAAGAATTTTAGTTAAAAGTTCTTGAAAATAATAATTGAATTGATAATGATTTTATCACTCTATCTTTAATTATTATAAAACATCAAGTAATTGATCGATATCTTCATGTTTTTTTAGTTATGAAAAAATCTAATTTATATTTTTAAGTAAAATGTTCACTTATATATTTTTGTCAGTAATTGGTCCGTAGATGGTCCGTAATTTCTCATTTTTGGCCCATAAAGTCCGTATTTTTAAATACTTTCACTGGTTCGAGCCCTGCAAATATAGATTTTTTTTATAAAAGCAAAAATTGTGAATGAACAAAGTATAGAACATTTTTCCCGTAGAAAAAGTAGTTTTTTCTTCTATTATTTTATACAACAGTAGTCATTCGTAAAGATTAGAATCTTTTATGGAAAAATTTAGCAGTTTAAAAAATACATTACTTTTTTTATTCCAGGAAATGAATTTTAAAAAATTTGATTGGTAAGAATTTACAGGTGAATGTAGTTATGACTTGACGGCGCCATCTGTCGATGGCGTCCTTAACTAACGCGCCATAGAAACCATTTCTTTTTTTATATTTCTAAATCTTTTCTAATTTTTGTTTTCGTTTTTTAATTTTTAAGGAAAATTTTGTCATTACGGCATGTGACGCCAGTGCTTTAAAAGCCTTAATGACAAATATTTTCATAACGTCCCTCTCTTTCTCTGTTACAATGTTCTTTATGGATGATAGCTAAGTGCACACTCATGGTGGCTCCTGTGTTGTGTACATAACAGCTATATTCTCCAGAGATCGGACGCACCCGGTGCGATTTAATTTGAAATTAAGCTTCATGTCTCTGCTTGCGAGGACAGTTTAAAATTAACTTTAGTTGTTCTTCTCCGAGAAAAAAATATGTTTATATATATATATTATATTTAATTGTAGAGTTTATATATATATATAATTTCTCCCTGAGTTATTATTTTTTCTATTTTGGAGAAAAATTTAAAATGTTTTTTAATATAGGAAAAGAAAAAAAGCAAATCGAAAATAAAGGGCAAGTGTCCTACCTGATAAGTTAAATTTTACCTTCTCCTGTATAGGTACTCGAGAGATCATGAATCCTAACTTTAAATTAAAACCCGGCAAAACGACCGTCAAGAGTGACTCGGACTCACTTAATTACGCGCTAAAGAACAAGTCTTGACGTTTCTCTAGTACTTTTTACTCTCTACAACCCTCTCTCTCTCTCTCTTTTTCTATTTTTTCTTCTTCTACCTTTTTTCGAATTTATAACTCCATCTTCTTTTATTGCGCACAAGTCTTTTATTTTTACATCTTATTCATTCATCCATCAGTCTCTCTCTCTCTTTCTTTCTTTCTTTAGTTGAAAAAAAAATATTTCCGTAATTAGGTAGCTATGAAAATCTCACTGCTTTTTCTTTCCATTTTCTAGAAAAAAAAGCACAAGAGATTTAATTTATTATCGTATTCAGCATTCTCGACGTGCAACATCACTATTTTTCTTCTATTCATTTTCCTTTTTATTTTTTCCATTTTGCAATAATATTAAATTCAAAGCGAAATTAAAATTACGAGAAACTCATCGGCGAGCAAAATAAGGCAAAAATTGTTGAGAAAAAAAAAGTGTTACAAAAAAAAACAAAGTCATTTGATTTTTTTCGTTTTAAATTTCGCGCCATTTTTAATTAATTAATACGTCGACGCTATCGACAGATGGCGTTGGCTATTATTAAAAATAGTAAATATGTTACTAAATAAACATTTAGGTTCACAAAAAAACACCTAACACGGAAAATTTAATTTTGTTAAGTAAAATTAAATTTTCGACAAAATATATATATTTGTTGCAAATTAAAAATTTAATCGAATTATATTAACATTACTTTATGCCCTCATTTGTTGGGGCATTGTACTCTCATTTCTGATGGATTAAACTTTCAACTAAACACTTCACAAATGCACTCACGTACTTTCCCTTTATCAAAGACAAATATTGGATCTTATTAAACATCCTCCTTATTATTCAAGGTCACACAATGTCGATAAAGTGCTTCGAGTTTACTCTTACTCCACAAAAACATAAACCAGAGAATGGTAATTTATTCCCACATAGGTTCGTGACAAGGAAAAAAATTTTTTTTTTAAATAAATACAAATTCTTGTTGTCCAAAGAAGAACGAATTTTCTTTAAACTTATTTAAATTCTAATCTTTCTATTTTTTTATATCCAGAGTACAGCACCACCAAGCGGTGGCGTCCTCCAATTAATTTACCAATACATAAAACACCTTTCTTAAATACTTTCTCAGTAAATAAATTCATTATTATTATTATTTTAATAATAGTGACGATATAAACGTTAAAAATAACAATTATATATTTTCTTTTATATTCATTAAAAAAATTTTTTTTTTAAATTTAATTTAAAGAAAAAATATTTTGTGAATTAACGTCGTTAAGCTTCTCGATTTGCACCACGTGAGCTGAGTTTCAATCAAATGAGGTGGAGTGGGGGAGAGAGGGACAATTTGGCCTGAAGTAACTTGAGGGAAAGGAGGGAGGGAGAAGGTAGAAAGAAGGAGAGCAAGTAGTGACTACCAGAGGTATTTATATGGAGGCTGGAGTGTCGCCAAAAAGCTAGAAGCGACCCTATCTATCGCCAGAGTGACGCACCGCGAGCAAAAGCAGTATCTCCTTCTTTTCTTTCTTTCTTTTTTTTTCCTTCCACTTCTAAAAGAGCCAAGTGCACTCGAGACCGACTAGTGTGTCTACACCTATGGAGTGAGTGCATATCTCGTATTGGCTTTCGACGACGACGACGACGACGACGATCCTCTCCCCCTCTCCACCCCTTGCTTCAATCCTCACACTTCCCCCTTTCACAGCCATCTATATCCCTTTCCATTTCTACACCCCCCCCCTCCCCTCTAACCCCTCTAACACACTCTATTCCAACTACTCTCAACTCCAACCCTCAGCCTATCTTCACTACCAACCAACCAACCCTGCTCCCCCCCTCCCAACCCTCTACTTTTCCCACACGTTCTCACCTCCTAACCACAATCTGGTTACCCCTTCCACTTCTCATTCTTTTTACTCTTATCACAGATCTTATAAAATATCCCCCGATAAATAGATTTTGCTTGAATGTAAGATAAATCTATTTAGGAATTATTAATTTGAGAATTAAATATTGCTTGTTTTATTTTGTTAGTGATTTCTGAGAAATATGTACAATACTAAAATGGTAATAAGTAGGATTAATGTTGATTTGGTTTTCATTTCTTAATTTTAAATTTCGCGCCACTTTTGAGTTAGTTGAGTGACGCTGTCGACAGAAGGCGCTGTGTTTGTAAATAGTAGTAGATTTTCTGATTTTTTTTGTCATGGGTAGGTTTTAAATACGTTTAAAGATAAAAATCTGAGTTGGGCAAAATTAATTTTTAAAAATAAGCCTTTCAGCATTATTTTAATATTAAGTGTTTTGAAGGTTAAATATATAATCAATATTGGGGGTTTTGTAAAAAATGTCTTTTAAATATAATTTCTTTAATTTATAAAACTTTTAACATTATTCATTTATAATTTAATGAATTCTGTATTTAATAATTTATTTATAACTATTTTATCTTTTTAAAAATAACTAATATATATATATGTTTTATATTGAACGGAAAAAAATTTGTAACGAATTCTTTAATTTATCATTTTAAGTTCAAAATTTATGTTTTCTATAAAAAAAATTTTTATTTTAATTATAATTTTGTTATTTATCTAACTTTCTACTTAATATATTATATTTTAAAAAATTAAAAATCTTTTATTTTAAATAAACGGGACAATTTTTTTATAATTCAAGGGTTAGGTATTTGAAAATAATTATTAAAAAATTAAAAACAAAACAATAACGCTCACCAAATATGAAAAAGGCTTCAGAGATGAATAGTTTGTCAAATAAAAAATTCACCTTTTTATTAAATTTAAAAATATTGTAACATAATTTAACAAATTATTTTGGCTACAACTTCAAATATTTATAAATAGATTATGTATATTGAACTTGAATGTTAATGAAAATTTTAATAATATTATTAACATATGACAATAAAGATAATATCAAAAATAAACTTTATTTTATGGTACCAATCAAATCAAAAGTTTGAAAAAAGTCTCTCTTTGTAATATTAAATAAGTATAAAAATTACAGTTTCATTAATTTACTTCTCTTCAACAAATAAATAAATCGAAAAATTAAAAAAATAATCAATAAAGATCTAATAAATAAAATTAATAAAAATAATATTAAAAATATACTTTATTTCATTGTACCAATTAAATTAAAAAATGGAACAATTTTTAAAATATGTCAAATTACTTTCTAATCTTAATGAAATATAAAAATTACATTTTCATTATATTGCCCTTTTTTAATAAACAAATAAATAAAAAAAATTAATAAATAATCGAAAAGAATATATAAATAATTTAAATATATAAAAAAAATTAATAAGTGTAATCAGAAGGAATATAAATAATTAAAACCTAAAAAAATATAATAAATATTTAAAAAAATAAATAAACTAATCAAATAATAAATGAATAGACAAATGAAAACAAATGTTAAATTTATATCCGCCTTTTAAAAATATTTTTTTTCACTTCATAGCATAACATTTTGTTATTAAATTTTTAAAAAAATGTTTATTTTATAGATCGTATATTTTTAAATACATATCGTTCGTCGTTTAACTTGTTTTTTTTGTAAGTCCAATTATTTTTTAATTATAACCAATTTCATGTCATACTTTTATGTTCAAATGCTTTTCCCGGGTTTTTTTATCACTTAATATTGTAAAGTTGACAAAAAATAATAATATTTTCACATTCATAAAAACTTTTATCATATTTTCACGTCTAGTAAGAAAAATAAGTTTACAAACGCCATCGACAGGTGGCTCTGTTCACAATGAACATGACTTGTTATAAAATTATGAAATTTTTTATAATTACGAATAACTTATTATGAAAAAACTGAGAAATTAGCAATTAAAAATTTTCAATAGAGAAATAAACAATTAAAAATTTGGGAACATTTAAGTACCTTTCAAGTTTGAATTTGCCGCTGATTTTGGTTAGTTAATGACGCCATCGACATGTGGCTCTGCTTGTAATGAAAATCGCTAAACAACTTATTGAAACACTAAGAAAATAATAAATGAAGATTTTGACACGGGAAATTAACATTTAATTGAATAATTAATTTATAATCAAAACTATATTATAAGTTCATAAAAAAGAATATTATTTTTCTGATAAATAAAAAAAATTAACTAAGGAAAAAATAAAGAAAAATATAATAATAACAATAACAATAAAATATAATAATAATAATAATAATAATAATAATAATAATAATAATAATAATAATAATAATAATGTTTTTTGAATAAATAAAAAATAATACTAGTAGTTATAATAATAACAATAATACGCAGTGATAAAAAATAGGGTGGAAATAAATCAAAAGGGATCTCTTAATGAACGTGCATGACATAACTAACTCCATTACATTTCTTGGTTATACGAAGAGAAAGAGAGAGAGAAATATTGAGTCTTTCAAAATCTGTTACGATTTTGACGAGACGTGAACAGCTGTCGCATGCTCCAAATGAAGAATGTCGAAAGCAACCGGCATCTCGACTACAAGTCGATCATGAAAAACTTGTCGAAAAGCATATTTTAAAAGCCTTGCGACTAGTCATAGAAACATAAATATAGAACTTATATAAATATTTATTCTTCAACTTACAGAAATGGATTTTTTTTTGTCACTCAGAAAATATTTCCCTCTTCTTTTGTCATCATAGACTGTTATTTATTTTCTTTTCATATTTCCCAATTATTATTTATTTTCACTTTTCAATGATTTTTAAATAAAGACGTTTAAATTACATTCATTTTTTTTTCTTTTTTTGTTTACATTCTTTCTTCTAATTTGTCACATGTTTTTTTGAAATTTCACATTTCTTTTGCAAAATTTGATAATTTGAAATTCGCGCCAAATTTTATTAATAATAATAGACGCTATCGCATGAGAGCGCTGATTATTATCGTTCCACCTGTCGATGGCGTCATTAACTAAAACAGCATTTTTTTTACTTTTGTATTCATAAATTTTTCTGTTTTAATAATACTAAATGGAAAAATGATTATTAAACAATAGAATTAAATTGAAATTTAGTATTTGAAATATTTTTTTTTTGCAAGGGAAAAAAAAAATTATCCTTGAAATATGTTTTACTCCACGTGAAAATGTATTTGCGGAAAGGATGGAATATTCTAGAGCCTTATTGGAATAAAAGAATATCAAATAAACGTGATTTCAGGACATGAATCCTTGAGCGAGGCTTAGCCTACTTCCTGTGTGAAAGTGTATTTTCCAGCTATAGCAATTTAATTTCCCCCCGGCAACCGTCTCAAGTTTCAGAGAGTGACATTTTCGAGGAGCCTAACTTTTGCAAGTGGAATCTCGCTATAGAATATTCGCAGATTCGCGACATACATTATGCATATATTGCATGTCAACGGGAAGAGTAGACAGCCATTTTTCCCCAATAGCAGACGGGAAACGAAAAAGTCTCGTGTATTTTATGAAAAGGAGAAGAAGGAGAAAAAAAAGCAAGAATGAAAGAAGAATCCTCCTAGGGATTCGCAAAGACTTTTGCCTTCATTTTCTCAATTTAGACGCTACTTTCGTTTAATAAAAGAATTCAATTTAAGATACAACGATATCTTTCATTTTTAAAAGAGAAATTTAGAGGCAAAAAATATTGAAAACGATTTGTTTTGGAAGAAGGAAAATTTAATTTACCCCGTCTTGTGAGGAGAATAATTGCGTATTTGTTGAACAGCGCCACACTGCGATGGCGTCCCGAACTAATTGTAGTTAATGAACCGAAGATTTGAAGAATTTAAATTCCCCGCCATTTTCTAATAGTTAAGGACGCCATCAACAGGTGGTGTAATACAAGTAAATGCTAATAATACTAAACAGGAATAGTCAATTTTTTCTGAAAACCACATCCGATTATTGAAAACATTGTCAATAACAATTTTTTTTTATTTATATCCATAAGAAATATTTTCATTCGTATATTACTGAAAGGAATACAACTTTAAGGAAAAATTTAAAGAGAAGCTTTAGTGTGAAAAAATATTTACAAATTTAAAAGTCTAATGAATGAGTTATGAACTTCAGTTGCGCCAAACGATGGCGTCCTTAACCAACTGATAAAGGCGGGAAATTTAAAAATTCTGAATAATGCTTGAATAAAGTAGTGGCATATGAACTACATAGTTAAACATTTATTTTATATTTTATTCAAAATTAACGGAAGAAAAAATTTTATCGACGAAGATTGTTGTTGCAAAATTGCATAAAATTATGTCTCGTTAGTGGTAGATTGACCCAATTATAAAAAGAAACGTCTGGCGCAGCGTTCTCATTTTCAAGATGTTTGCCGGCTGTTGTCTCACACAACAAACGAAACTCGCTCTCATTACTCATTCTCCATTTCATTTTCGTAGAACGTCGCTAATAATTGGAAAATAATAACTATGTAGCGAAGAAGAAGAAGAAGAAGCAACGAATTAATGAATTATTCTTTCCTATTTTTATTTTTATCGACAGTGAATTTATTTTTACAATTTGTCACATTCTGCATTAATTATTTACTAATTTTTCCTCTTGCTTGTATTTTCATCAATTAAAAAATTTTATCTTCAAAACAGTGACGCCAAGCTGAGGCGTCCTTAACTAATTCTCATGGCAACATGGCGGGAAATTTAAATTTCAATAAATAGAATACGGTAATTTGAAAACAGTTACAAAATAAATACCAAAAGAAGACCAAATTTTTGTCTTTAATTTTTAATAAATATTTCTCTTTAGATTTGAAATTCGTATTGGATTTGTTTTCAAAAGAGAGAATTTGTATTTTACGTGAGAGATGAATAACTTGACGTGTTTTTGACGCACAAACTTGTGAAAATGAGACGACGAAAACAAAACTGACGTCTTCGGAAATTGGTGATCTCTCATTCCTGCGTTCATTTAAAATGATATCTACTGGTCTCGACGTCGAGCCGCCCACCACCTGTAGTGACTCTCCAATCTCTTTATTTTCCTTCTTACTTATTTTTTCTTGTCTCATTTATTTTCCCAATATTCACTCTTTAAATATTATTTCTTCCTTCTCACTGGAAAAAAACGCCTTTTTCTTGAGATTAAACGTGAGAATGAAAGAAAAATAGAGCAAACGCAGTAGTGCCCTCAAGCGATAGCGTCCTCAACTAATCCTTCTGGCGGGAAATTTAAAATAGATTTTTAAAAAAATGAATGAATAGCGAAAAAATAATTATTTTTTCAATTTGAAAAATTGGACTAAACATCGAAAGAATGTGCTTGATAGAGAAGAAAAGGTTTGCCAAAAAAAAAACTCAAGACAAGACCACTGTCACGTTTCTTCTTTCATGACCCAAGTGACGTTTCATGGAAACCCAGTTTATATACGTTTCAATTTTTTTGTTCCAAAACTACTTTGGAACTCATCCAGAGAGAGTAAAATACAAAAGATGAGTAAGATACAGTCAGCAATTGATTGAAATTGTCATTTTTCAATCCCCTTTGCCAAAAAACAAAGAAACCTAATTTCAGATATTTAATTCACCAAATCGAAAAGCAAAGAAAAATAAAAAAAAGTTAATTTCAATGTTCTTGAAATAAAATGGTATAAAATTTTTTATGTAATGAAAAATATTTTTTACGTTTAAAAAAAATTCTTCTACATTTCTTTTTTCCTATTAATTAAAATGAAAAATACCGTTCTATTGTGAGCGGAAAAGGAAAATGACAAAGAATAAAATTGCAAATAAATTACGTAACATTGAAGACAAAAATATAAGATTATATTGAACGTTAAAATGCCAGAGATATTATTGAGTAAGACCTAGCCGAGAGTAAGTTATGAAGTTTAAAACAAAACGTCACGGGGCATTGTGTGTTAGTATAAACATTGAATTTCTGGCAATCTCCCAGCAAAATAGTATATTTCGTCGTTTACACGTTATTGCTTATAGTTAGTCGACTTTCATTCATTATGGCTCATTTGCAGAAAACCACGTGCCTTGGAATGTTACTTTGCTTTATATTCGTCAACATATAATTCGCATTTAAACACAAAATAGAATATTCAATTGTCCTTTGACGATTTCCACTTTAATATATATATATATATATAAATATATAGACACGTATATGTTCGTATTGATTCCACGCTTTGTTTGCCATCATAGTTCAAACCACTCATATATGCCAAGGACCAATTATCCTCTCTTCATTCTGGAAACAATCTAATTTGGACAAGTCACTTCAACCCATTTCCTTTGCCCGAACAATTCTATATCACTTAATCCCATTACATTCATTATAGAGACCGATTCCTCTAATGATACAAACGTTTTTTTTTTTAAAGAAAAATCTTATTACATTAAAACGGAAAACAAAGTTTCTTTCTAGAAAACCCTGTAGTATATTTTTATTTTCCAATTACTTTTTTTTTACTTAAAAACAATTTTTTTAAAATCAATATTAGCGTCTAAACACTTTCTCATTTGAATTTCGCTCTAATTTTGTTTAGTTAATGACGCCATCGATAAGGTGGCGCTGTTTGTAGTGAAAAAGACAATAAAACCTTATTTAAACACTTATTTCACAATTAGAAAGCAACATTTCAGAAGTCTGGCAGTAATTAATTTGCCAAAAAAAATGAAATAAGATAAATAAAAATAAAAAATAGAAATTATTATATGAAAAATACAAATTATGTGAGGAAAAAAAACTGATTACAAACATTGATGCAAGAACTAGACACTGACATTTGAATTTCAATGAACTGCTTATTCAGGGCTCGAACAAGGTCCGTAAATCCCGTAAAAGTCCGTAACTTTGCTTAAAGTCCGTAAAAGTCCGTTTTTTTTAAAAGATCCGTAAAGTCCGTAATTCGGTTGAAAAAGATCCGTAAAGTTCGTAAATTATAATACGATATAATTTGGATAATTTTAGAGAAATTCGAAATGATTTAAGGAATTCAATTATTTTCAAAAGTAATAAAATTCTTCGCAAAAATTCAATTATGTTCAAAAAATTTTTTAAATTCTCGTCAACATTTCAATAATTTTTAGAAATAATTAAATTCTTCTTCGAAATATCAATTACTTTCAAAAATTTTAATAAAATACTTGGAAAAGTTTCAATTATTTTCAAAATTTTTCCTCAATTTAATGATTTTTAATAAGTATCTATACTATTCTAATAAAATTTTCCAAAAAAATTCAATTATTTTAAAAAATTCTACTAAAATTCTACACAAACCTTTAATTATTTTCAAAAAATAATAACAATTTTACAGGAATTTCATTATTTACAAATTTTTTTTATAAATTTCTTCGCAATCTTCAATTATTTTCGTAAATAATAAAATTTTTACAGGTATTTAATTTTCTTGGCAAATAATAAAATTTTTATTAGGAATTCAATTATTTTTATGAATAATAAAGCTAATTACAGAATTTCAATTATTTTTAATACAATTTTAATCGAATTCCACGAAAAATGTAATTATTCTTTAAAATTTTATTAAAATTTATCAAAGAAATTTAATTATTTTAATAACCTTTGCTACAATTTATTTATTAGAATTGAAATATTATTTTAAATAAATTTTTCATTAAATTTCTTTAAAGAATAAAATTATTGTATTCAAAATTTGTAATGCCATTCTTTGCGTAAATTATAAATTATCTTTATGAATTATAAAATTCTTCTCTAAAATGGAATTAATTTTTAAAAATTTAATAAATTTCTTGGCAAAATTTCAATTATTTTCAAAAATTTTCTCTAATTGAATTATTTTTAATATCTATGTTAATAAAATTTTGCAAAAGAATTTAAATTATTTGAAAATTGATTGATACAATTCTTTAAAAGAATTCAATTTTAAGAAACATATGTAATTATTCAATAAATTGTTTTTTTGTATTTAAATAATGAAATTCTCGTAGAATTATCTCATAAAAATTGATTTAAAAATGGATTTCATTAAAAATTTTATATTATAATTGAATATTAAAAGTATTAGAGCGTAAAGTTTTAGAAATAATTAAATTTTGAAAAGATTTCAGATTGAAATCTGTTAAAATTTGAATTTTTCATATTTTTAACTAAGTAACAATTCTGTGAAATTAATTTTTTTGAGAAATTTTAATTGCGAATTTTTTTAAATATTATTTGAAGTTTTTATTTTCTAATACATATTTAATTGAAGAATTTCCAAATAATTGAAAAATCGAATATTGTAAAGAATTGGATTTGAAAATTGTCAAAGAACTTTTTCGAAAATTATTAAAAATAATCGATTTTAAGAAGAATTTGAGTTAAAAATTCTTGAAAATAATAATTGAATTGATAATGATTTTATCACTCTATCTTTAATTATTATAAAACATGAAGTAATCGATCGATATCTTCATGTTTTTTTAGTTATGAAAAAATCTAATTTATAGTTTTAAGTAAAATGTTCTCTTATATATTTTTGTCAGTAATTGGTCCGCAATTTCTCATTTTTGGTCCGTAAAGTCCGTATTTTTAAATACTTTCACTGGTTTGAGCCCTGCTTATTGTTTTTGAATTAAAAGGTTTGAACAAGAAATTAATAAAGAAAAATATAATAAATAATGGTAAAAAAATGTAAAAATATGTAATAATTTATTTATTTTCAAACATTTTTAAGTAAAAATATATTTTATTTATTATTACGAGAACACGAACATTTAAGAACCTTTTAAATTTGAATTTCCCGCTTTTTTCGGTTAGGTAATGACGCCATCGACAGGTGGCTCTGTTCATAATGAAAATCGCTAAACAACCTATTGAAACACTAAGAAACCAACAATTAATGAGTTCAACAATGGAAATTATGTTGTGGAAGTTTATTAATAATTATTAGCAGTAAAAAAACAAAAAAATAACAGAATCTGTACCAAAAGGTTAATAAAAAAATATAATAAATAACATTAATTTTTTGGAAATATTTTTCATGTAAAAATAAATTTCTTTTTTTTTATTATAACCATTTAAATACTTTTTAAATTTGAATTTCGCACTAATTTTGATAGTTAATGACGCCATCGATATGTTCGGTGCAAATCAAGACTAACGTAGTTAATAACGCTTCCGCCTGGCAGCGCTTTTAATGCAAAACATTGTTTTCAAACTATCTGTAAAAAGTCTTATGAAATAAAATAACAAAAAATATAATAATTAGAAAATTTTTCTCAACTAAAAAATATCACTATAAGAATAAAAAATAACTAAATTTTTCTCCTAGTATTTTTTTTATGTAACCTCTTATTAAATGTGTATAATATAAAAATAAAATCGAAGTAAAATTGAATGTCTTTGATATCCAGTTAGAATTGAAAAAGTTTCGATTACTTTTGTCTCAAGATTGAAAATCTCATTTTTAGTATTTAATATTATATATAGGAGTGAGGAGGGTATTTCTTTTATTCTTGTGTATTACGAGCGGAAGAGTAATTTTTTACGTATATAACAAATTTTATTTTTTTTTATATAAGAAACTGCGTTCATAGAAACCGATTACGGAAGCGGATATCGAGTAAAGCAAAAATAACTGACAGATCGTTGCCGGAATGATGTTGCAGCCGCTTGGTACAGAGCGCGGAGGGGCGCAACCAGGGAGGTCGAAACTTTCGTTTTTGATGGACATGTCTGTTATTACTGTTCCTCTCTATTTTCCCCACTTCTACTCATCACCCTACAACCCCTCGTCATTAGTTATACTTTTAGGTTGAAAATAAAGAGAAACAGCAAAAAAAATAGGGAGAGACAAAAAATTAAAAGTAGAAAAAAAGCTTAAGAGAATATATATTTTAAGTAACTTTCCATTTTTTTTCTCCAACAGTAAATCGTAAAAATAACTATTTTTACTACAATTCTTCTAAAAACAATAATTACCGAATATTATTAAAAAATTCACGTCGCCTCCTGTCGATGGCGTCATTAACTAATTATAACGCGCAATTCGAAAGTGTAATCACTAAAAATAACAATGAATACAGTTTCTTGTTAATTAAAATTAAGACAACTTAATTATAAAAACTTTATGCAACTTAATTTCCTGTTCTGAAAAAAAATGTCAAGAGTAACAATGAATTATAATCAAAAAAAGAAAGAGGAAATAAATATAGAAAAATAAAATTAAATATTCTATTTGTGGTTGAATAAGAAAGTAAACGCATTTAAAGGAGCGGAGAATTTTCCCTTCGAGATATTAATTAGTGAGAGGCAGGAGGCTGATTAATGTCACTGACAGTGATAAATGAATATAGCAGTTTGGAAATTCCCATTATTGCGGAATGACTGATTTTTATTATTTCAGACTCATTAATATTCCAACCGACAGAGAAATTTCATTTCCATTATTTTACCTTCGTTTAATAAAATATTTTCCACCTTTCTCTCTCTCTAAAAAATAAAATAACGAAAATTATTTTAAAAAAGCCTCGAGTTCTGTAAATAATATATCAAACAAAATAATATTGTTACATTTCGCCTTTAATTAAAATACCACCACGATGGAAATTTAAAAAAAGAAACTAATTTCATCCGCAATAATGAACGAAGTATAAAAGCATATGGTAATGTTATAAAATATATTTTTCACTATTATAAACAAATTGTATTAAAATTTTTTATTAAATTCCTGTATTTAATTTTATTTTCGTAATGAAAAAAAGTTTTCCATTTTTATTGTAGTGGAAAATATCTAGATGAAAAAGAGGAAAGACAATTTTTTTTTAAAAATGCAAAATTGGGTGAAGCAAAAAAAAAAAAAAAATTGTTTCAACGTTGGTTGAAAAGTGTGAGGAGATAAAAAAAAGGGGCGAATTCTTTTTCTGCATGTAGGAAATAAATGTTTCTATTTTGAGCGGCTTCGCTGAGCAGTGGGTAGAGAAATTGCGTGACTAACAAAACGGTTCTAGGTCGTCGGGTCGCCTCGTTCTTTTTTACCATTCTGGGACCTCCGGAAGTTATATGAGCGAATCTCTGTCTCATCGAGTTAGTTTAACAGGGCGCTTGGAGTTTCTACACGACTCGAAACTTTAACGTCAGAAGTCACCAAAACACACACACACAAATACACATACACACATATAGGTATACAAACATATATACATACGTTGATTCCCATGTCATCATCCTGATATCACTGTCTCTCCTGATTCCCATAACGCGCTAAAAACATGTTTCCCTCGTTGCGACAAATTGGCACGAAGAAATAGCCATTTTAGTTACAACTTTTTATCTTTTAAATTAGACAGAGGAAGTGCTTTTAATTTCTTTTAAATTTTATTCTTTCATTGACACTATTATTTTATGGCAATTTCGATGAATTTCTGCAGCATTATCAGGAATTTCCTGTTTTAAGTGATTTTAAATTTTTAATTTCAAATTTACGCGCCATTTTTGAGTAGTTAATGATGCCATCGACAGGTGGCGTCGTAGGAGACAATTGTAACAGTACTAAACAGATCCAATCTTCTCTGGAAACCACTTCCGGTAATTTTCTATCCTTTTTTTCAAAGTTACTTTCTACAATTGGTTTTGGGTCAGAATTCGTGAAATTTTCACAGAAAATAAAAAGTATTTTTTTTAAATCGAAATGTTGAAAAAACATTCCTATTTGGTATTAAAAATGTGTTCACCAAAAAACAGAAGAGAAAATTATTTTTTTATAAAAGTTATTGCAAAATTAATATTTTTGCAACTTTTTAAACAAAATAAAATTTCTCCTAAATGAATAAACCGATTTAAATGAATCAAGCGGGAATATCAAGGGGATAAAATATACTTTCGTTTAGAATTAGAAAATTTTTAAAAAGTTTATTTTTTAATAATTATTTAATAAAAATTTAATAAACAATTAATTTTTTTAATGTTCTAGGCCTTTTAAAAATTTGAAAAAAATATTAACATACACTTAAAACTATAAGAAATCAAAATCTGTTGAGATAATTTTGGAGCAACAATTATTTTAAAAGTTATAATGAAAATTATATTGAACGGAGATGCGATTTTGATGATTTTCAGAATTAAAACATTATTTTTAACTACGAAATGAACAAAACACTGTCACTTTATCATTTTTGTTTAATTATATAACCTTAAAAATTGTTAAAAATGATCAAAAACTAAATTCAGCGCTGCGCTAATATAATTTTCATTAGAACTTTTAAAATAATTGTCGCTCCAAAATTTTCTCAACGGATTTTGATTTCTTATAGTTTTAGATGTATGTTAATATTTTTTTCAAATTTTTAAAATGCGTACAACATTAAAAAAATTAATTATTTATAAAATTTTTATTAAATAATTATTAAAAAATAAACTTTTTAAAAATTTTCTAATTCTAAACGAAAGTATATTTTATCCCCTTGATATTCCCGCTTGGTACATTTAAATCGGTTTATTCATTTAGGAGAAATTTTATTTTGTTTAAAAAGTTGCAAAAATATTAATTTTGCAATAACTTTTATAAAAAAATAATTTTCTTTTCTGTTTTTTTGGTGAACACATTCTTAAGGCCAAATAGAAATGTTTTTTCAACATTTCGATTTTAAAAAAATACTTTTTATTTTCTGTGAAAATTTCACAAATTCTGACCCTTTTGAAAAATTCTTTGTCATTAAAATAATTGTGTCTCTAAAAAAACAAAAGTAGAAAAAATAAATAATTTGTTTCTTTCTCAGTTGCGAATAAATTTTTCCAAAAACTGTTGAAAATGCTTTTTTGAAAACATACGGTTTTACTGTTTTTTATTATTAAAATAGCAATCTAACTTGCCACCTGTCGATAGCGTCATTAATTAATCATCAGAGGCGCGTAATTTAAAATAAAAAATTCCAATTGATTTTTGAAACAAACTGAAAATTATTGAGAAACCTCAAGTAGTGATTATTTGATTAGTTATTAATTTTTTTCATTATTGATAATTATTTCAAAGTTTTCAACTAACCTCAACTTTTTAAGTTCCTATTCTATAAGAACTTTCAAAAACGTAAATTGATTAATATAGTTTTTAATTTTTAATGTGTTAATTTTATTCTTTTATGGCCATTTTGAACAATTTACAAAGAATTGTCAGAAATTTCTAATTTTGAGAAAATTTTAATTTGAAATTTACGCGCCATTTTTGAGTAGTTAATGACGCCATCGACAGGTGGCGTCGTGGAAACAATTTTAATAATATTAAACAGATTATTGTTTTCAGAAACAACCCGGTTTTTACTGTTTCGTATCATTAGTAATAACGCCACCTGTCGATAGCGTCATTAACTAATCTCCAATGGCGCGTAATTTAAAATTAAAAATTTAATTTTTATTGCAAATAACAGAAAATAAGAAACAAGAAGTAATAGAAATAAAATAACTTAAAAATACCTAAATTCTGTGATTGTCTTCTTTCTCACAAGGTGTGTTTCGAGATATCTAAGAAGGATTGATTCATTGCTTGGGTAGAATCAATTCGTTAACAGGAGGGAAGAATGGCCTCGGGGAATAGAATCCAAGTGCGGCATCTCGCGCCAACTTGGTTAAATTAATGTTTACCACCACCCCCCTTTCTCTCTCTCACTTACTCTTTCACGCAGTAACTTATCTCACCTCTCTCAGTTAGTGAGTGTATATATATATATATATTATGGCGCACGATCATCGTCTTTGACGAATAGCCGACTATTTTGCGAAATAGCGGAGGTCGTTTTTAAAGAGATGAGAGATAAACATGATGTAAGAGTAAAAAATTAGTAATGTTCATTTTTTCCTTCTCACTCTATCTCTTGACTGAAATTAATCTTCACTAGAGAGAAAAAGAATTTGTTAAAAAGAAATTTATAAAAAGAGAAGAGGATTAATTTTTTCTACTTATTTTTTTCTTTTTTTTTCATTCTCTCTCTCTCTTTCTCTCTTTCTAGGTATATGGAAAGTTAGATCTTTACGCATGATAGACAATATTATTCTCGTAGAGGCAAACAATACCCACTCTTGAAGTCATTAAAGGACCCTTATCTGAAAGTCAACTGGTGTGATAAACTCGGGAACAATTTCAAGAACTGAAAGGAAACGATATTCAAAGTACCGCACTGATAACAGGATACATTGTGGACCAATTGAGAATTTTCCTGTTTGTTGTCCTGTCCTGGTAGTAAATTAAAATACCCATTTTTTTTCTCCCTATATTCACTGTTAGTGGAGGTATTATTTGCAAATTTTTTCGGAAAAAAAAGAATGCAAATTTGTGAGAGAAAAGAGAAATTAGTTGTGAATAATAATTTTAAAAAAGTTATTTTATTTGTTGAAGAAAATGTGGTTGATGATACAGCGCCTCCTGTCGATGGCGTCGTCAATTATATTTTGTCCATAGAACATGAAAAATAAGAAAATATTTTGATTGCTTTTGGAGGCGTTTTCAATTATTTTTGCCCGTGGAAAAAATTGAAGAAACGCCTCCTGCTGGTGGCGTCCTCAACTAACAAAGTTTTGATTTTTATCTATCCTTAAGGTGTCTCCACAACCAAAAAAAGAAAATATTCCAATGTAACTAGAGCGACTTCTGGTGGAGGCGTCCTCAACCAATTTTGCCCATGAAAGAAACAAAATAGCGCCTCCTGTCGATAGCGCCCTCAACTGGATTATCCAAATAAACTATGCCAAAAATACATAAAAACTATAACTAATTTTTAAGAGTTTTTAATTTCGTAAAAAGTCCACTTACTATTGAATCAAAAATCAAAAACTAATTAATAAATTAATTAAGCCTTGCGTGTAGTATAAGGAGGTAAAGGCGAACACAGGAGATCAATTCTCATTTGTGTGGGATCCACTCGCCGGGGGGGCCATTCGTAGAAATCAACATCTCCCTAATGTAATGGCGGACGTTTAGTGGGATTAGGTTATTAGGCGCCTGCTAGGTTCGGTCTAATAAAAGAAGGTTAGTGGTGCTTTGGGCAGCTTTAAATGTTTTCACGACAGCGAAGTGAATTAGGTATTCGTCGTGAAAAGCCTCTCCAGTGGGCATTCCGCCAAAGAATTTAAACGTGTTATACGGATATGCGCGCACAAGACCTATCGCAACATAACCACCACAATTTTAACAGCAAAAAAAAGGAAAAATCCCTCATCTAATGTTAAGGAATTTTTCTTTTTTTTGCTTTTCTCACGCGCAAGGGGAAATAAAGTCACGATTCACACTTTGAAAAATAAAAGTAAACGATCCGCGACCCTTGAGGGAGAGAGAGAGAGGGTCACGCGACATGTAACATCGTCCCTGCGGTTACGATTAGCTATTGGCGTAATTACCCCCTCGTTAATTAACACGCGATCCCGGCACCAGCTGTGGAATACGAGCAGACACGAATGCTCTTTTTTTTATACTCCCAACTCTGGAATTTCAATATTTATTGATCTTACTTCTCACCTGTTCTCAGTTTTACAACTATCTCTTACGATTCTTTTTCTCGCAATTTTCCGATCGAAAATAATGTATTTTCTAATTGATGTGTTTCTTCAAAGCGCCAACTGCCGGTGGCGTCCTCAACTATCTTCGTCTTTGTACACAGGGTCTTAGAACCCTTGGTATAAAAATTTATTTTGTAATTTTATTGAAGTACCAAATACTAGATATTAAAATTCACTCAAATGTTTTTATGCTTTTCTTCCGGTTTGACGACGTTTTAAACAGTCGTGAGACACATCTATCAAAATATTGTTGGTTCGTGACGTAACTTCGTTCATACGTCACTAAACAACAGTTTAATAGACGTGCCACGACTTCTTGAAAACGCCGTCAAACCGGAAGAAAGCATTAATGCATTTTTGTGTACACAGCCACCTGTCGGTGGCGTCATCAACTAGGAAACATTTAAACCAAAATATTACGTCACATTTCGAAACAGAACATTTATAAATTATAATCATTCATTTATCCTTAAGGTGCCTCCACATCAGCATAAAATACATATCTCCAAGTTGTTAGTATATGAAAAAGGACAAACGCCTCCTATCGATAGCGTCTTCAAGTATTAAAGTTTAAATCATACATTTAACCTTAAGGTGCCTTCACACTAAGGAAAAAATACTTAAACGTTAAATTATAAACATAACAAAAGAGATAAAAGCCTCCTGACGATGGCGTCCTCAACTAGCAAAGTTCTAATCGTACTTTTGTCTTTAAGGTGCCCCCACACCAACATTAAATACTTAAGTCTAAAATTGTTAATATATCAAAAAGAGATAAACACGCCTCCTGCCGTTGGCGTCCTCATCTAACAAAGTTCTAATCATTCATTCATCCTTAAGGTGCCTTCACACTGACACAAAATACTCTCCCAACCATAACGACACTAAACTTTCCAGCATCACGAAACTTACTTTCCCCAATGTCTGCAAACTACACGAACAAGAATCAAGTCTCCATAATGACGAATCCTGTCCAAAATTACTAAAACGACTCACGTTCGACAAGTTCTGTTGACTGACAGTGGATAAGTGTTGAATGTATGCTCACCGTTAGTTTCCAACATCCACGTGAATATATATATACATACATTGACACAAAAGCGGACGTGAAAATCGGAGCACATAGATCAGCAAGAGAACGATACCAAGCGGATCGTAATACCTAACTTGAACGGAATAGGGAATGGGTTTTCATGGGGGGAGGGAGGGTATGGGACAGTAATGGACAAGTTGCGCCATTGTGTAAAGTTTCGTTGGATCAGGACACGCTCAATGGTTAGGATCAAGAGAGAAGTGGGGGGGAAGGGGGAGAAGAGAGGAAACGTACTATAGAAGACCCATGGGGAGAGTGAGAGATGAGATGGAAAGGATCAAGGGAGAAGTGGAGAGGTGGAAGTCGCAACGCGACAGGAAACGGAAGCTCGTGCAGGCGCCACCGGAAGTGACCTCGTAATTCTCCTTTCCCCCTCCCCTCTCTTCCCTAGTGGTCCATCCAACCCCATCACGCCCTGAATTATAGGCCGCTTCTAAACCTTTTGTTCGCGCTTTTCCTGGCCTTTAGATTTCAGTTGCATTGTTTCTATACACACGGCTTTTATCTATTTCGTGTGCGTGAAGTGGAAAAAAAATGAACTAAAGTAAATAATAAATAGAGAATGAGAAAAGAATTTTTTTCTCCACTATAGGGGAGGATATTGTTTGCATACAAAAAAATGAAAAGAATCTTTAAAATTGATTTAAGGTATTCCTTTTGGCAAATGTCGAGAATTTAGTTTAGAGAGCCAACGCTAGGAGTTGACCCAGAGGTTCTGCCAT
This sequence comes from Leptopilina myrica (nomen nudum), assembly GCA_032872475.1. Classification (NCBI taxonomy): domain Eukaryota; kingdom Metazoa; phylum Arthropoda; class Insecta; order Hymenoptera; family Figitidae; genus Leptopilina; species Leptopilina myrica (nomen nudum). The sequence goes on along the minus strand of CM065462.1, from coordinate 9,693,249 downwards.
CTGGACGTGGCGTCCTTAATTAACAGCTTTTTTTCATTCTTGGACATTTCCAATGTCTTATTATGGTGCATCCACAACAAATAATTTTTTTCGTTACACACAAATTGCTCAGTGAAAACAGTGACGTTCACTTTGCCATCTTTCGGTGGCGTCTCTAACTACTTGTGCCCATTCTCAATGTTTTATTATGGTGCATCCACAACAAATTTATTTTTTCGTTAGACACAAATTGCTCAGTAAAAACAGTGACGTTCACTTTGCCATCTTTCGGTGGCGTCTCTAACTACTATATCCAATGGTCTATTAAGGTGCATCCACAACAACTTTTTTTATATCGTTACATACAAAATTGCTCAGTGAAAACAGTGGCGTTCACTTTGCCATCTTTCGGTGGCGTCCCTAACTACTATATCCAATAGTCTATTAAGGTGCACCCACAACAACTTTTTTTATATCGTTACATACAAAATTGCTCAGTGAAAACAGTGGCGTTCACTTTGCCATCTTTCGGTGGCGTCTCTAACTACTTGTGCCGATTCTCAATGTTTTATTATGGTGCATCCACAACAAATTTATTTTTTCGTTAGACACAAATTGCTCAGTAAAATTAGTGACGTTCACTTTGCCATCTTTCGGTGGCGTCTCTAACTACTATATCCAATGGTCTATTAAGGTGCATCCACAACAACTTTTTTTATATCGTTACATACAAAATTGCTCAGTGAAAACAGTGGCGTTCACTTTGCCATCTTTCGGTGGCGTCTCTAACTACTAAATATTAATTCCGAAATTCGTATTATGGTGCATCCACAACAAGATTTTTTAAAGACAGAACTAAAAAAAAATATAAATATTTCAGTGGTCCGTTGAATGAGTAGGTAAGTGAATGCAAACGATGGGGGTGAGGATAGGCCGGAGGAAGAGGGATGAAAAGGAGCGAGAGAGAGAGAGAAGAGGAGGGGATTTGAAATGGTGAAGAAAGATAGAAGCGACGTCGAGAGAGCTAAATGTTGGCAATTCTGAACACTCTGTCCCTGATTGCATTTAATTACACGTGCCCAGCTTGCGCCAATCTGCAGTTGTTACATTGAGCGGATATTCAGATATGCTTCCAGTTTCTATAAACCTTGTTCCACTCATTAGCGATAATATCAAAAATTCATGATTCTAAAATAAAACCACCACAATCGCAGAAATTTGTACAAATCTAAAACTAATTCTCAATTATTCTCAAAAATTGAATAACTTTTTAACACACATTATTTTTTCTCCCTTTTTAAATTTACATCCACATTGAATTTATTTTTTTTTTTGAAAATTCTGGGAAAATTTAATTTTTTTTCTTCCTCTACACTTGGAGTAGAAAAACGATCTCATAAATATTTCAAAAGTCTGCGATAAAAAAAAGGCACATCTGAGCTTTTCCTCTTAAAGTATAAGGCACTTGACTAAAAATCTTCTTAAAATGAATGAAATATTATTACCTTGCATAAGAGAAGATTCCTAAAGGCGAAAAATCGAAGGAGATTAAAATGAGTGCTTTACCTTGTTGAAACCATTCAGTATGACCATTTTATTCACAAAAAAAAATTATTTTATATACTACTATAAAGGGAGGGCAAAAAAAATAATACTTTAAGCTCAATGACTCACTAGCAGAGAAGCAGATTCATAAAAGTTTTTTGAAAGTTAAAAAATAAAGCAACTCTTTTCCAATGAAAGAAGGAAAATGTAATACTGAGCGTGGAAAAGTGTTCGTAATTAATTTTTCCCCACCCTACTAATTGGCAAGAAATGAAGATTATAAAGTATATCGATTCACTAATTATTAGAGACAAAAGCAGCACAACGACGAATAAAAGGCTGAATTTACTCGTTGTGTTAAAAAAAAAGAGAGGCAAAAAAAGGTGGCAAAGTTGTTGAGAAGACTTTGCTGTCTTGTACAGGTCTCGCTTTAGAAGAAGCTAAATAAGAAAAAAGACGAAACGAAAAGAAGAGGAAGATGGAAAAATATAAAAACGAAAGAGAAAAAGTGGTTGTTTCAAATCGAGCTTTGGTTGGTGAAATAAATTTTGAATTTAAATAAATTAACAAACTTCAACAAATAAAGAAACTTCAAACTAACCGAATACCATATACGATATTAATATAATAAAAATAAAAACTAAATTCTAATACAAAATTTTCAATTCCATAAAAAAAATACAAGTGAGAAAAATTGAAAAAAAGAATTTTTCTAATATCGAAAAAAAATGTTTAGGGGAGATGTAATAGAAAAACTTTTCTTATCAAAATTAACAACTAAGACTGTAATTCACATCGTGCAACAGGGGAGAAATATTTGTTTTCGAGAAAGCTTAAATTTAATTACAGACCATGTCAATCGTGAATTGGTAAGCGCACGCCGCATCACGTACGTACGTGCTGGTCTAATTTTCTCCTTTTAGTTTTCCCTCCTTCAAAGCCGATAAGCGCCCTACAATTTATTTTTCCTGTCAAATTAAAAATAATTGAAATAGGCGAAATAATAGTACCAAAATGAAATGTTTTCATAATGGATTTATAATTTCGACTATAGTACATGACGCCACCGCCACGTGGAGTTACTGTAAATTGTTTTACTCCATTTCTTTTATTCATATAAAAAACAATTAATAGTCAATTATCACAAAAATTATCATTCAGGCTTACATTTCAATTAGATTTCAATTAATTGTTAATTAATAATCATGTAAAAGTACATAAATAAAAAAAAAGAAAAGATAAGATGAAGAAAAATTATTGAAATTAAAAACTGCGCACAAATTATTTGAAAAGTATTTAAACAATAGAATTTTGAAAACATTTTTTCACATTAAATAAAAATCTTATATTTTTTCTATTTCTGCAAATAATTTGTTTAGAATAACTCAATTCTATTGAGGAACTGCCATAAAGTTATAACTTATAAATTATTTAATGGCTAAATTTAATTATTCACATAAACACTAATTACTTATTCATCAGAAGAATTTAATTAGTTTAAAAATGAATAAAATTCTTCGCAGAAATTCAATTGTTTTCAAAAAATATTTGAAAAATTATGTCAACATTTCAATTATCTTTTTGAATGAATAGCAAAGTTTTACTCGACAAAAATCAATTATTTTCAGAAATTTTAATAAAATTCATTCGAAAATTCAATTATTTTCTAAAATTTTAATAATATTAATAAAATAAATAAACTAAATTTAAAAAAAATTAATTAAATTTCCAAAAAGAATTCCATTATTTAAAATAGATATTGAACACATTTTTTCAAATAAATCAAATGTCATAAAATTTGTCATTAAATTCTTCGCAATAGTAATTTAATAATTTTCATTAATTTTTTAATTTTTTCAAGGATTTATTATTTTTATAAAGAATAATTTCACTCGGAGAAAGTCAATTATTTTCATTAATAACAATATTCATGAAAAGAATTCAATTATTTTACAAAAATAAGAGAATATGATTTTTTTAAACAAATTTTAATGAAACTCTTCGTAACGAGTTAATTATTTTGAATCAAAATTTTATTACAAATTTTTGCGAACGAATTCAATTATTTTCTAAGATTTTAATAAATCCTTTGTAACAATTTAATTATTTGTTTAAATTAGAAAAATTTACTAAAAAAAATGTAATTCTATTTAAGGGCATTTGAACCTTTATGACGTCACAGCATTAAAATATATGCTTTGCATCAATTGTGACGTCATAATGGTTCAAATGCCCTTAACAAAAAATTCACGAAAGAATTCAATTTTTTTTGTAATTCGTTATATAAATAAAATATTTTCAAAAAAATTCTATTATATTTATAAATAGTGACATTCTTTGTAAAAAATCAATTACTTTTTATACAATATTAATGAAATTTCATAAAAGAATTCATTTTCTTTTATTGTATTAAGAATATTTTTCGAAAAAATTCAATTATTTTCTATAATTTTAATAAATTCTTAAAAACAATTCAATTACATTTCCAATTAGTAAAATTCTCTCCCAATTTAAATATTTTCAAAAAAAAACTTACAAAAGAATTTAATTTGTTTAATTCATATAAAATTTTTCAAACCAATTCGATAACTGTGCAAAATTTATTTAAATTTATTAAATTAAATGTTTAATATTAATAATTAACAAACATAATTATTTTAAAAACCTGAAAAAAATTGTTCATAAAATCCAATTATTTAAAAATTTTACTTTCAAATTTTGTAATTAAAATTATTAAAGAAACTCTATTACTTAAAAAAAGGGGCAGAGAAATTCTTCAAATAGAATTTAACTAGAATTTTCAAAAATTTTAACAAAATTCTTTGCGAGAGTTTATTTATTTTTTCCAAACAAAATAATTCTTCAGAGAAATTCAATTATTTTAAACATTTTTTGATAAAATTCTCAGCAAAATTCGACTAATTTTCACCTTTTATACTTTTGAAATTGAAAATATTTAAGAAGAAAAATTATTTAAAACTCAGTCATTTTTCAATTATTCTTAAACATGAAGATTAAATATTTATTGAAAAAATTAAGTTATTAATAAATAAGTCAAATTAATGAAAACGAAAACATTCGGAAAAAGTAACAAATTTTATTATTTTGTGATTTTTATTTTTTGTATTGTAATTTATTATTATTTATGTGTTTCTAAGACGGATTATTGATTTATTATGGTATGTTAATTTTATTTTTTATTTCTTTTCACTTATTCTTTATACAAAAATTTTTATTGATTTTTCAAAAATTTATTTATTTATTATTGTTTCTTCTTTGAGTTTATTTATTATTTACTTATTTTATTTCTAATTTTTCCAATTTGTATTTATTTTCTATTTTTATTTTTGATTTTTTTCTAATTCAATTTTTATTATTTTCTGACTCCAGACTCTACTCCATCGTCAGGGTTTAAATTTTAAGTCTTCGTTTATTTAATTATTATTTTTTTGGTAAGATAATTTTTTGAATATGTACTTTATTTATTTTTATTTATTGATAAAATAGTTTTTATTATTTTTTAATTTTGTATACATTTTTTGAATAGAGTCCCTGAAGAGGAAATCGATTTGATTTCGAAACGTTGGAGTAAATAAAATTTGTTACTTTGTCCGAATGTTTTCGTTTTCATGAATTTGGCTTATTTATTAAGTATCTCGGACGTTAAAGACTATTTAATTAATTAAGTTAGTGATATTTTTGAATATTTGTTCAATTATAGAAATTCGTAAATAGAACATTTTTTTAATTATCTGATAGTTTTCAGAGTGAATCAGAATATTCTTTAGACTCTAGAGAAAAAGTCAAAGTTCTGTCTAGAAATCATTGAAAAAGAAAAGTAAATTTTGTTCGACATTTTTGCGCTCTAGCGGCGGCGTCCCTAACTAAACATCCTAGAATTACAACCTTTCTTTAACTTTTTTAGCATTTATTGCCAGACTTTATATAAAAAAAAGAATTCACGATAACGAATTTTCCTGAATTTACAACACACACGTCAGTTTAAACTAATACCGAATGAGAGATTTATGGAAAGTGGACGAACGGTCACAAAACTCGCCTCGAGACTCTTGTTCACAAAACTAGACCTGCGCGCACATATATATGTATGTATATAATTCTGAATTGTGCGCGTCACTAATTTCTCGTTAAAATGTGAACGTACAGCGGATATTCGTTTGAGAAGAGAGAGAGAGAGAGTGAGTTGGATGTGTTGGTAAAATAATTTGAATTTCGTTTTAGCTTGCAATTTAAAGTGCAGCGAGTAACTTTGCACTATAGATAATGTTTATCCGACAAATCCACGCAAAACACCATTCTCGTGTTTGACTAGGAAAGGTCAATAGAAGAGCGATGCTGCTCGTAAACGAACCTTTGTTCCTTGTTTCATTTTAAATTCGAAATTCAACTGCAATTTTGCAAAAGAAAATAAAAAAAAACAAGTTCATTAAATAACGTTTTATTTCTTTTTTTTGAAAATAAAAAAATAGATTTGAAAAAAAAATTTATCAATCAATGGTTCTATAATAGAGGGAAAAAAAATGTGTATGTGTCTGCTGATTTTTTTTTCTTCGTTTCAGAAATTATGTCAAGCAGGAAATTCTCTCGGGTGAAATGTAAATGAATCCCTGAGAAAAGTTTGTGTGGAAAAGCAATTTTGCGAATTCCGCTTGAAGAAAGTGATCGTGAGACTGCATCCTTTTTTCGTGGATTTTCGCTTTAATCAGTCAGCGCTGTGGGAAGATCGAGTTTTGAATCAAATTCGTTTCTCGCGGCTGACGAGCGGCCGACTTTTAAATTTAATCATCGACTGAATTGTAAAGTTGCCGCTAGCGCGAGGACGGTTTCAATTAAGTTGCCTTTTCTCTCTCTCTCTCTCTCATACTCACTTTCTCTCCTTTCTCCAGGGAGGATTCGTGGCTGAAAACGAACCGCAGCGAAAGAGAAATGATGAGAGAAAGAGAGAGAGAGAGAGAAGGAAAGTGAGTGTGGTATAACCCCTTGAGAAAATTGTGTGTCGTGAAAGGCACACGTGACGATGTTTCTAATTACAACCACTTTAAACATGGAGTTAAAAATATTTTCAATTTGTCAGATGGAAAACAAATTAAGGTGAAATTTGCAATTTTCATAATCAAAATTTTGATAAGAAGTCAATAACAAAATTAGTTATTTTTGTGTTGATGACGTTGGCCATCTGGCGGTGGCGTCATTAACTATTTTTGAGACTTTAGTTAATAACGCCACCGTTAGAGAGCGATTTTCGGTTCCGAATCCCTGAGTTCTGTTCGCCATCTACCGAATGCGTCCCTGAACTATTCCCTTCGTAACTCACGTCCTCAAGACGAAGAAGAAGTGAAAAAAAATTCTTCCCGATATTATTATTATTATTATTATTAACAGGGAAAAGTCAGCGATTTTTACTAAAAGTACTGAAAAAAATTGAATTTTCCAAATTCATGAGAGAACCGAATTTTTTTTCTTTTTGCCTCGTAAACTATGAAATTACCACAAATTTTAATACAAAACCTTCAATTTTTTCCATTTCTGACTATAATTTCTTTTTAAGTAAATTAAATTTTCAAAAACTATCATAAAATTAATAATTAATGATAAATGATAAATAATAATTAAATAAAATTAATTATAACTATTATAAACTATGACTTATAAATTATTTTATAAATAATATTTTACAACTTTCATAAATATTAGATTGATAAAACAATTTTAGTTAAAAATACTAAAAAAAATTAGATTTTCAAAAAGTTACAAATGATTAAAGAAATTCAATTATTTTCAAAAGTTACAAAAATTCTTCGCAGAATTTCAATTATGTTTAAAAATTTAAAAACAATTCTCGTCAAAATTACAATTATTTTTATAAATAATAAAATACTTCATTAAAATTCAATTATTTTTAAAAGTTTTAATAAAAATTCTTGACAAAATTCCACAAGAATTCAATTATTCAATTTTTCATAATTGTTTTCAAAATAATTCAATTATTTTCATAAGTAGTAATAAAATTTTTCACAGGAATTAAATTATTTGAAATACAAAATTTTAATAAAATTTTTCGAAAAATATCAATGATACAAAAATATTTTTATAAATAATAAAATTCTTCACCGAAATTCAATTACTTCGATAAACTTGAAGAAAATTCGTTGTAAGAATTCAATTATTTATATAAACTTGAATAAAGTTTAATGGAAGAATTAAATTATTTTTAAAATGTAATAAAATTCTTCGCAGAAATCCACAATTGTTTTAAAAAATTAAAAAAAAATTCTTGTTAAAATTTCAAGTAACTTTAAAAATAATAAAATTCTTCTTCAAAATTCAATTATTTTATAGAAATTTTAAGAAAATTTAAATTATTTTCATAAGTAATAAAACTCATCGCAGAATTTTAATGATTTTTTATACAATATATATATTTTAATCAAATTCCTCGAAAAATGTAATTATTCTTAAAAATTTTATTAAAATTTGTCAAATTAAATTCATATATTAAAAAATTTATTGATAAAATTCTTTATGAGAATTAAATTTTAACAAAGAACATTCTATTATTGAATGAATTATTTATTTTTTATTTTAAATAATTGAATTTTTCTAGAATTTTCTAATAAAAAGTGATTTAAAAATGAATTAACGCATAATTGATTTATTATTATTTATGAAAGTAATTGAATTATTGCCCCGAATTTTATTACATTTTTTAAAAATAATTTAATTTTTTTGAGAAATTTTACTGCTTGTAAAAATAAATTAATTCTTGCGAAGGATTTTTGTAAATAATTAACCTTTTCTGAAAAATGTTATGGTAATTTAAATTATGACAAAATATGAAGAAGACGATTTTCTTCATATTTTGTAATAATAATCTTATAAGTTGTTCAATTTAAAAAGGTTTGAATTTAAATGTTTTGAAGAATTTTAATTCCTACAGAAGAATAATAATGATTAAATATTTATTTAAAAAAGAAGTTTTTGATCTTTTTGAATAATTTTACAATTAATTAAATTTTTAAATAAATGTAATAGAACATTTTTTCTTGATTATCTAATAATTTTTAGAGTGAATCAGAATATTCTTTAGAGTCAGAGAAAAAGTGAAAATTTTGTCTGGAAATCAGGGTAAAATAAAATTAAATATTTCTGGCATGCCTGATTAAGTTATTAACGTTGAAAGCGTGATAATTTTAACTGTTTATCTATTTCTTCGTTCAAAATGAGAAAAATGAGAAAAATGAAGGAATATCTGTTTTTAGTTAGGGACGCCACCGCTAGATGGCATCCAATCGATCTGACTGTTCGCCATCTACCGGTGGCGTCTCTGTACTACTCGAACCCTAATTCTCACCCTCACCTAGGAATATAACCGTGGAAAGAAAAAAAAATACTTCCCGATATTGATAAAATGTGGAAAAAAAGAACGTTTTTTTGCAAAAGATTGTTTACTCTGTTCTAAATTTCTAAAAGTCGACCCCAGTGTATATATATATAAACGTTTTTGCGCCGCGCGCGCCTCGAATGAGATTCTATTTTGAGCGCCGGCACATTATCATCCTCTGTGAAAATGAGGAAGGGGTCAGGAGGTGATGGGTGTTTGGGTAAAAGGTGAAAAGTATACACTTAAAGCAGCACTTTGGGATTAGGGCAAAAAGCTACTTGCAACCAAAGACGATGAGACGACAGAGTCCGACACTTACGCAACCGACCTATTATTCTTCCCCCTAAGACTTATGCGTGGCAGCTGCAAACGGACTGCCACTGCACGGCTCAAGGCGCATTTATGTCACGGAATAACCTCGACGTACCGTCTAGCCAGTCCATTTTATCTATAGATCGTTATCTCCAAGGCCTAGTTTTCGCATCTCGGAAATTTACTTCTTAGATTTTCTTATTTTTTCAGTTATTAAAGTTTACCCTTTTTTTCCATTTGGAATCTATTTTCTAAAACTATTTTTTTATATATATATATATTCATTTTAAAAAAAATTGATCTTTTTTCTGTTGCGAATTTTCTTTTTTTACTTGAGCGAGTATAGAAGTTGATAATAAACGTGGAGCATAAGTCAAGAATAGTGACCTGTTTATTCAGAAAACATTTTCTATTCAATAGAGTTTGCTAACATTTTCTTCACCGTTAACACTCGATAAATCAAGTTAATTCACAATATTCGAGCCACGAGCTTGTTTGTTGAGAATTACACTCGTGCATCCATCAACTTGAGCGTATAGAAATAGGATATTGACCTTTTGATGAATTGAAGATTTGGGAAAACTCAGATTCTTATATAAAAAAAAATGGGAAAAGCGCCACGTAGCGCTGAAGTATAGTTCAGGACGCCATCGCTACGTGGCGCTCATTAGAAAAGTTCTTTGAACAGGGAAAATTGAATTTTATGTTAATAGCTTTGCATCAAAGTAGTCGAAATTAATTTCTATTATTATGAATAATAGTTTTGCAAAAACATTATTAAAAAAAATAATAATAACCTCGAGTTTTGCAAAAAAAAGGAATAGATATAATCTGTTAAATTTACAGCTATTTTTGTAATTTAGATTCACAATCTAAATTCACAATCACAAAAATTTGTTTTTTTACATTAAACGAATGAAAATTAAAACATACTTTAAATCACTGCCACCCAGCGGTGGCGTCCTGAACTAAACAAACCAAAAATTCATAAAGTAGTTATTAAAAGTAAAAAGTTTTGAAAATAATAGTTATTTTTGTAATTTAGATTCCTAATTTTAAAATGAAATTCGTTTTCTAGTTTTAATGAAAAAAACTAAAAATACTTTGCATTACCTCCACCTATTGACGGCGTCTTAAACTAAATGAATGTAGGAAATTAAAAAAAGAAATTTGTAAAATTAATACTCCTCTGCAATTTTGGTTTATAATTTCAAAATCTATTTTCTTTTTTATGAAATAAAATATTATAAATTAGATAAAAGGGGGAAAATTAAAATACTCCTACTCAGCGGTGGCGTACTGAACTAAACAAAAATTGAAAGTTTATAAAGTAGATATAATCTGTTAAATTTATAGTTATTTTTGTAATTTAGATTCACAATCTAAATTCACAATCACAAAAAATTTGTTTCTTACATTAAACGAATGAAAATTTAAACATACCTTAAATCACTGCCACCCAGCGGTGGCGTTCTGAACTAAACAAACCAAAAATTCATAAAACAGTTATTAAAAAATAAAATGTTTTGAAATGAATATATTTTTTTTATTTTGGATTCCTAATTTTAAAATAAAATTCATTTTCTAGTTTTAATGAAAAAAACTAAAAATACTTTGCATTACCTCCACCTATTGATGGCGTCTTAAACTAAATGAATGTAGGAAATTAAAAAAAGAAATTTGTAAAATTAATACTCTTCTTGCAATTTTGGTTCATAATTTCAAAATCTATTTTCAATTTTATTTTTAAAAAATCTTCGAATTTGACAAAGGGGAAACAGTGAAATACTGCCACTCTGCGGTGGCGTACTGAACTAAAATTAAAAGTGTATATTATTTAAAAAATTAATTATTATTTTTGTAATTTCGATTTTCAATTTCGAAATAAAATTTCTTCTCTTTAAATAAATAGAAATTAACACAAATTACGTATCAGTGACGCCAAGTGGTGGCGTCCTCAACTAACGGACTTTTTATTCTCTCCTCGAATATATTTTCTTTAATTTTTTTCCAAAAAACTTTAATATTGTCTTCTTAACTGTAATTGCAGAATACAAAACTTTTTCTCCTACTATTCTTTATGAAAAAGAATTTGAAAAAAATAGATAACACCCTCTGGCGGTGGCGTCCTGAACTAAGTAAACTAAAATTACTGATAAAGTAGAGTTATTGTAAAGTTGATTTTAAATTCCAACAGATCAAATTTTATTTCTCGAAAGAAAATTAGATGAAAATCGGGTCTAAAAAAATTTTCGGTACTTCAAGGACGCTATCGACAGAGGGCGTTACGGTTTATTGTTCTTTCCAAATAAATTAGTTTCAAATTCTAAGCACAATGATTTTAGGAGAGATTTACGCAAAAACTGTAGGTATTTAAAATCCGATTTTTCGAAGAAATTATTGTAGTTAAGGAAGCCACCAACAGAGGGGAGTTATCGCTTTTCTTTAAGACATCAATTTCAGCTCGTTTTCCGGACAAAAGACTAAAAAGTAATTTAAAAATCAATTAACCTAGAATGCAGTAACTTATCAATATTGTCAAAACAACTTTTAGTTTAGGACGCCACCACTAGATGGCAATTTCTATTCTTGAAATAAAAACAATTTTAGATGAAAAATAAATGTTTCCAAAGGTTCCAAAGTAATTTCAATGGATTGAAGAAACGTTTTACTTTCTTTTTGTAACAAAAAAAACCTTCGTCTTCCTTCGACTTTTGCATCGCTAAAAGTCGAAAACAATACAAACATCGATTCGTTTGCATTTCAGACAGAGAGAGAGAGAGAGAGAGAATCGCGAGTTGGGAATCTCAGTGCAAATGAATCGGCGGATGATAAATTGCGAGACGAAAATCCCTAAAGCGACGGTCGGAAAAAGAGGTTGGACTATAGTCGAGGAATGGAGGGATGCAAAAAGGGATTGTCAAGAGAGATGGATGTGTCTTCCACAGAGTTAGAGTTACTGGTTGAAAACCCCCGCGCGTGTTTACATCTACAAATACAGTCTCAAACTATATTCAACATATATGACTCCTGGGACATTGAGTTACAATATCGATCACCTCTAGATATATATATATATACATTCTCACAAATCAAAAAACCATTTTCTAAAAAGAAATACGATGTCATATTTTTTTCCAGACTGCAAAAGAAAAAAAAATTTATTCTCAAGATTTTTGTCAATTTCGTGTAATTTAAATTTTTTCATTTGACCTGATTTTTATTTGACAAAATCGAATGACAAGTGTGGTACTGTAACGGGATAGGCACTCGTTGGATATATAACCAGTTTTGCGTGAGTTTCGATGATGGCGGTCGAAGTTTGAAAAGCAAATCGATACAACAAGGAGGCCATGCTCTATTTGTACAAACGGAACCCTATTCGGAAAATGCATTCAGTAAAACTATTCAATCGTCAATGAATGATTGGCGAACTCTTGAACATGTACTTATAGGAAATTGTCGAACAACCTCTTGACTATACGTCTAATTAGAATGACGCGTCTATTTTTTTTTTTTACTTTCGCATTCTCTCCTCGAATATATTTTCTTTATTTGTGGAATTAGTTCGTGACGCTTCCGCTAGGGGGGAATTTAGTTGAGGACGCCACCGCTAGGTGATTAGAATTCCCCTACTTCGGGAGTAAAATATTTTTATATAAATTGAACATTCAAACAGAATTTTTCACTTTGAGGAACTAATTTTAATTCATAAAAGTCCAGTGAGAAAGAATGAAAGAATTATTTGAATATCATAAACATGAAATTTCGATTCTATGCAATTTGAAGTGCACCTCTTGAAAAGTAAAACTGGACTTCTCCAATTTAGAGTGCGAGTCAATGAAACAAATTAGTAATTAGCATATCATAACAAGATGGAGAGTAAAGGGAAACGAAAGGTGGAGAAGTTAATGAATAAAATACAAAAAAAAGAGAACTTCAAAGAGTTCTTGAGAGCAATGAGTCGTCTATCTAATTAGTCCTTCAATTATCCTTCCGGCTTCACTTATACGTTTCTTAATTGCCTTTTTTCGGTTCTGAAAATGTGATAGAAAAAAACACCAAATTGTCGCTGTATATGGCGAAGTCGAAATAGGTTTGAAACTTTCAGTAAAAGTTTTCTCTCGTAAAACTAGAATTGATGAAAGAAAAATTAGTTCTAGACGCTCCCGCTGGGGGAGACTTTAGTATAGGACGCCTTCGCTAGGTGGGTTAGTAGTATTTTTACACAAATAATTTTTTGAAGATTTTTATACTCTACATTCGGAGATATTGTTATTTTGCACAACTGGTAAAATAAAAATTGTCATTTTATCAGTTCTAGAGTATATAAATAATAAATATAGAGAATAACAAAAAAAATTTAAATTAAATAACTATTTATATTGAATGATTAAAATTAAATATATTTTAAATAATAGTATTTACAATATAAGATTTTCCGAAATAATTCTGCCAAAATTTTCCTTATTCTTAAAATTATAATAACCCTTTTCCAAAATTCAATTATTTTCAAGAATTTAAATAAAATTTTTGGCATAGTTTCAATTATTTTCCAAAATTTTACTCATTTCAATAATTTTCAATATATACCTACCTACTATTTTAATTACATTTTTCCAAAGGATTCAATTATTTAAAAAATATATATAATATAATTCATTGTAAGAATTCAATTGTTTTTATAAATAAATTTTTTCATAAGATTTCAACAATTTGCAATTTTTTTTATAAAAATTTCCTCGCATTAATTCAATTATTTTTATAAATAATTATTTTTTTTCACAAAAATTCAATTATTTACATGAAAACTAAAATTCATAATAGAATTTCAATTATTTTTAATACAATCATAATCGAATTCGTCGAAAAATGTAATTATTTTTTAAAAATTTATTATAATTCGTCGAAAGAATTAGATTATTTAAAAATGATGAATTCTGTTATTTAGGAGAATATGTGAAAATTTGTAAAACGATTTTTTATTATATTTTTTATAAATAATTGAAAACCTGTAAAGAATTTTAATATTTACAAAAATAATAGAATTCTTGCAACGAATTTTATTTCCTATTTTTCGAAAATTCTCATTGATTTCTTTTAGGGAATTTTATTAAAATAGTAGATTTTGAATATTTTTCAAAAATAATAGAATTCTTGCAACGAATTTTATTTCCTATTTTTCAAAAATTAGAATTGATTTCTTTTGGGAAATTTTATTAAAATAGTAGATTTGGAAAATATTTTAATTTCAGTAAAAAAAATTCCGTTTTTTGTGAAAAGTAATTAGATACTTGACAAAAACTTTTTGAAAATAATTAGATACATTTTTTGAGGCATTTTATTAAAAACTGTACTTAATGAAAATAATTGTAATTATAAATGTTATTTTAACTTGTGTTAATTTAATTCTTAAGAAGGATTTCGAAAAAAAATTCTTCTTTTTGTAAATTATTAAGTTTCATAAAGGTTTCGATTTGAAATTTTTGGAAAATTTAATTTTCCTATAAAAATAATCAAAATTTCATTCGATTTACTCTATTTTCACTGAAAATTGATTTTCACTCCATTTTCACTAGAACTTTATTTTCAATTGAGTTTCACATTCACTCAAAATTTATTTTCACTTCACTTTCACATTCACTCAAAATTTATTTTCACTCCATTTTCACTAGAACTTTATTTTCAATTGAGTTTCACATTCACTCAAAATTTATTTTCACTTCACTTTCACATTCACTCAAAATTTATTTTCACTCCTTTTTCACTCAAACTTTATTTTCACTTCACTTTCACATTCACTCAAAATTTATTTTTACTCCATTTTCACTCAAAATTTATTTTTATTTAACTTTCACTTAAACTTTATTTTTATTTCACTCTCACATTCACTCAAAATTTAATTTCACTCCATTTTCAGTCAAACTTTATTTTCACTTCACTTTCACATTCACTTTTTTATTATCATCAACGTTGAGGACATAAACTTCGTCTTAGACTTCTTAGAGAAAAGAAATAATGAAATAAAATTTTTTTGTAGGTGAAAGTAGTCTGAAAATGATGTAAAAAATTTTTTTAGTGAAAGTGAAATGAAATTTTGAGTCAAAATGAAAGTAGAGTGAAAGTGAAGTGAAATTGTATTAAAAATTATTTTTCAGTGAAATAGTAAAAATGTAGTGAAAGTAGGATGAAAAAAATTTTGAGTGAAAATTAAATTTTCTTTGTATGTGAAAGTGGAGTAAAAATAAATTTTGAGTGAAAGTAAACGTGGATTAAAAGTGGAGTGATTAAATAATCGACTCCCTGTATAATGTACGTTCCTTGCGGAATATTTTCCCAGTCATGTGAAGTGTTCGTATTCTAAAGAATTAAGCCAAAAAAAAATTCTTTACCTAAAGAAAGATTCTTCCCCTCCCTCTAGTGATGGCGTCCTCAACTAAAACACAACTCCAAAGAACAACTACTTTTCCAATTCCTCTCTTTCTTCAAAGCACTAAATCAAAAAGCAAACAAAAATTATAACGAACCCAGAATGATTTATATCCGAAGTAAATTTATTTGCCTAATTCCATTTGACGTTGAAAAAAGTTTGGGATATTAAATTTTCTCCTTGCATGTGTGAAGGGTTTTGGGAACAATTTGACTGGACAGTGAGTGTTCGTGGGTATATAAAGGATCGTCGAACTACCAAGAAAAGAAAATCCCAAAGGAATGAAGAAAAAAAAACAGATGAGAAGAGAGTGAGAGAGAAAGTGTCGATAGGTGTGTGGGCGAGCAAAAAAAAAAAAAAAAAAAGAAGAAAAAGAACGAAAGGGGGTGAATTGGATATCGACATTGAGCTCGTTTCGTTCGCTTGCAGCTGGTACCACCTTTGAAAAATCGTCGAGATTTTTTAAAAGAAACGCGCGCGCACACGCAGACATTGAATGCTTACCCGTTCGTTTTTCTTTTTTTTCCCCCCAGTTCTCCACTCACTCTCAGCCCCTTTTTCTCCTCCTTCTACAATTTTCTTTTTCTCTTTTTCCCGCGGAGAAGCGCATCTCACAGGAATTCATTCGCAAAATCCTTTATATACGTCACGAATTTCCATGTCGATGATTTATATTCATTTGTGAAAATTTTCAAAGATGTCGTATTCTCCATCTGTTCTTGACCTATTTTCATTTATATATTTTATTTTTTCTTAGGGAAATTTATCTCGAGTTTTTTTATCATATAAATAATATGCGGAACGTATGACAATAAATAGATGGAAACACTTCTCTCTTTTACAGGTCTTTTCTTTTTGTTTTTTTCTACAAAACCCTCTTTGCATTTCTACCTTGGAAGATTAATAGTCTCGAATATTATTGACATTCCCTATATACATGTCATGGAATAAATGTATTTATTTTGAAAATCTATAAAAACGTTTGTTCGTTTTGAAGTATGAATAAATTTCTTTTTTATCGCACAAAAGAAGCTTTGTCAATTTCGAAGAAGCATTTTATTTATTTCATTTTTTTATTATTGAGATAATAAAAACTGTTGGTTTCGATTATATTGCAGGTGGGTCAGTAGCATTTTGACACAATTTATTTTTTGGAAGATTGTTATTTTGTACAACCGGAGATATTTTGATTTTGTACAAACTAAAAATATATATAAATATTTTGTATAAACTACAAATTATTATTTTACTCAATATAACTATCAAGAATTATATTAAAAAAATATTTTCAACTCTGGATATTCTGAAATAAGTTTTTACACATTTTATTATAGTTCCAGAAAATAAATAATAAATGAAGAATAATATATATTATTCTAAAATTGAAATTAATTATTATTTGAATATAAATATAAATTAATAATTAAAATTCATAATATCAGGTTGACTCGCAGATAAACAATTTGACAGCGTTTACTTTTTCTGATTGACTCATAAATTATAATATTCTAATAATAATTATCTTCAAAAGTTATTCTTTCATAAAAAGTTTTTCATTTTCAAACATAATTTTAAGAATATAAAAAATAAATTAAAACTGTGAAACAATTCAAGAATACATCTTGTGTAAACATTTAAATTAATTTTGAAAATTTAAAACAATTTATGCTAATACCATCATTCAGTATATATAGAAATTTTGAATTTAATTGGAATGAAAAGTAATAAATTAATCAAGACTCAATATTTAAGAAATTCCCGAAATAATGAAGTTCTTCGCTAAAATTCAAATATTTTAAAAATCCACTATTTTAATCAAAGTTCTCCAAAGAATTCAATTATTAAATAAAAATTAATAACATTCTTTTCAAGAATTCAATTATTTTCATAAAATAAATTTTAAGTAATTTCTTCGAAAAATGTAATTCTTTTCAATAAAAAGTTTATTAAAATTTTTCGAAAGAAGTAAATTAACAAAAATTATTTTTAAGAATTAATTTATTATGTACAATTTTAACTGAAATTTATTTTTAAATCAATTTTAAAACAAATTTTGTGAGAATTTATTTATTTAAATACGAAAATAAATGTTATAGAATAAGTGAATGTTTCTAAAAATTGAATTATTCTTTCGATGAATTTTAATAACAATTTTAAGAGAAATTACATTATTAAGAAATTTTTTTAAGAGAAAGTACATTTTTGAAGGAATTTTTATTATTATTTATGAAAATAATTTAAATAGAGTTTTACGAATTTTTTTTTGTTAAATAAACAAATTTTTAAATAATTAAAATCTTTTGACAAATTTCAACGAATAATTACACTTTTCCGAGGAATTCGATTCCCAGTGGACACAAAAAATCGCCTTGCGTTTTAAAAACTTTCCTAAAACGTTTTTAGAATGTTTCATGTCCCTTACCAGACATGAAACGTTTTAGAAACGTTCTAAAAACGTTCCTGATGTTCTGTGCCGAGAGGGTTAACATTGTACTATCAGAATAATTTAAATTCTGCTATAAGCTTTAATATTTATGAAAATAATTTAATTACGGAAACAAATTTATTATTTATAAAAATAGTTTAATTCAGAAAAAAAATATTATTTAATAAATTAATTGATTTATTGCGAAGAAATTTAAAAAAAAAATTTAATAATTGAATTCATGTGCAATTTTTATTTTATTTATGAACAAAATTAAATTTTTAAATGCATTTTTATTACATTTTTTGTAAATAATTAAATTCATTTAGGAAATTTACTAAAATAGTTGCTATTTGAAAATCATTGAAATGAGAAAAAGAATTGAATTTTGAAAAAGAATTTTATTAATTTTTTTTACAAATAATTAAATTCTTTTGGAAGATTTATTAAAGTAGTAAATATTGAAAATCATTGCAATGAGGTAAAGAATTGAATTTTATTAATTTTTTTTCAAAGAATTAAATTCTTTTGGGAAATTTACAAAAATAGTAGATATTGAAAATTATTGAAATGAGGAAAATTTTTGGAAAATAATTGAATTTTGGGGAAGAATTTTATTAATTTTTTTTTACAAATAATTAAATTTTTTGGGGGAAATTTATTAAAATAGTTAGTAGATAATCATTGAAATGAGGAAAATTTTTGGAAAATAATTGAATTTTGGAGAAGAATTTTATTATTTTTAAAAGATATCTGAAATTTTGACGAGAATGTTTTTTAATTTTTAAACATAGTTAAATTTCTGCGAAGAAGTTTTTTTTCACTTGTTTGTGTAAATAATTGAATTTCTCCAATCATTTGAAAATTCTGCAAAATTCAATTTTTTCCATGAGTATAGTGAACTTTAATAAACATATCCTTGACTTTTTCTTAATTTTACATTTCCTTGACTTTCCCCAAAAATTCTCTAAATTCCCTGAGCTATGAAAATGCTGTATTATTTATTTTGTTATCATGCTGTATTTTTTTTTAACTTTTTTTTTCATTAGAAGTAAGGTCAAAGAGGACATATTTTTTTTAGCTTTCTAGTTTTTTTTCTAATTATGTTATGTTTTTTTGGTTTTTTTATTATGTTCTTGGCAAAATTCAGGATTTTAATCACTAACCAATGGAATTGTTATAGAAATGACGCGGTTTTTAAAAAAAGTTGTGCAAACCGAAGGACAGCTTTTTATGCAGTTACCTGCATAGTTTAGAAACTTTAGTTAATGACGCCACCGCCAGGATTTCCATAATTTCGCTGTTAGGGTCCGTACACAATCTACGTATGGCATATTTTGAGAAATTGGAAACACTAGAGGGAAGACTTTAGTTAATGACGCCACCGCTAGGATTTCGATAATTTCGCTGTTAGGGTTCGTACACAATCTCCGTATGGCATATTTTGAGAAATTGAAAACACTAGAGGGAAGACTTTAGTTAATGACGCCACCGCCAGAGGGGAACATTTCGTTAATACTTAATAGTTGTGTGTTTTCAAGTATAGTTCAGGACGCCATCACCAGATGGAGTAAAGGGGAAACTAAAAAACTTTTTTTTTTCATTAGAAATAAGGTCAAAGAGGATATATTTTTTGTTTCTTGTTTTCGAACACAAAGCTGGTCTAAGTTTCTCAAACGTACGCTTCGGCTAAAGTAAACTATACCAGTGAGTAGGAAACTCGTTGAAACTCTGGATGTGTACATTCAATAGATACAGATATATATATATATATATTTATACATATAAGTCCGCACATATAAGTGCAAGTGTACTTAGATGTTTATGTGTGTATGCTCACTTGTGCACACGTGCAAATGTTACGTTCAGAGTAAGTACACATTACGAAGTCGAAACCGCGGAAGCGGAACGCGTCGTAATTACGATTCACCATCTCCCTCTTCATCTCTCTCTCTCCCGCTAACTTGAATATATATTTTCCCTCCTTGCCCAATATAAGCATGCAAAAATTGCACTAAATGCAAAAAATCTTTCGTCCTTTTTTCTCCAACACTTCACTCAGCTCCTAAACTTTGTTTTTTAAAGTGCAACCACTTTTTTGTCGACTTTTGAAAAAGAAGATAGATTTTAGGAGCAACAAAAAAATGATGCTTTTAACTCTAAGAGCTCTTTTTTGCAAAAAGGTTTTTTTTTCTCGATAGTTTTGGATTTATTATGGAGGCAAAATTAACTGTACAAGACTGTTTATAGTACCATCTGGCGGTGACAGGTGAGTAACCATGAACTGTGTTTATGACGCTATGTATAATAGTGACTATATAGTTACGATAGTTACTAAATACGAGATAGTATAAAATGTAAATTAAAATTCATATATCTATATATAGACGGGGAAAATTAATTTCGAAGATGGGAAATTTTTGTAATATTATATTAAGTGGAGTGCGGAGTGGTTTAAAATTTATATCCAGGTATTTTTTTTGGTTGTATAGAGGATGAGAGAAATTTATATTTTTCAGCTAAATAAAAGGATGTTTATAGGTAGTTGTGAGCTCAAAGGTTGATGGGTTGACGCTATTAACGAAAGCCCACCCACTCAGCCTTTGGGGGGTTGAGATTATAAGCAGCCCAAATGACGACGCTGTCGACGGGCGAAGCGCAAAAGCTCTGCCTATGCAGTTCGACAACGAAGAGCAGCTACGGCTTTAATCCATGCTGCCTGATTATAATCTCGTCAGCGAGTTATGCCCTCACTCTCTCTCCCTCTCTTCCTAAAAGTATCCCCTTGCCTCTCAACCCAAATTACTTCCAAAGTCTCATCATCTCTCTCTCTCTCTCACTCACCGAGTCCAAACGCAGATTTAGCTCCTCTGAGAATCGAAGATTAGAAGACAGAATTGGATTGTGTCCTCGAGTCAGAATTACCATCAATCAGTCACCTTAATCAAGCGAATAAAGAAATATTTCCCCAAAAAATAGAAAAATTAATAAACCAGTTAGAAATATAATCTGTTTAATTAATTTTGAGATACATTCCTGTTTGGTTATGCATGAAAGCAAAAAAAGACTTTTAGTTAGTGACGCCATCGTCAGAGGGAGCGTCGCGATAGTTCAGGACGCCACCGCTCTGCGAGGTAAGTTGTCAACTGTCCAATCTTGCTGAGTGAAATTTTTCCTTTTTGTCACAAACTCAACTTCATTCTTTGAATAAAATTTTTGAGAGTTTAAACATTTTTCACAACAAATTTGGTTAACTGACAAAAGAATTTCTTCTTTTTTTTGTAAATTCCGTGAAATTTCCGTGGAGATTTCATTCTGTAAGTCTTTTATTTTTAATGTATTTTTAACATTTTTATTATCATTAGAGTCTATTAGAATAATAAGTTTTGTTATAATTTATTTTCAAAAAATTGATTGAAATTTTGCAACAAAAAAAAATTGCAACAAATCTTATTATTACACTGAGAAACGGATTTATTTGATTCAAACATATTTTGTTTAAATCAAACTTAAAATATCTTTGCTATACAGTCAAGCATATTTAAGTTTAATTCAAACATATTTTTTGATTAATTTAAAGAAATATTATTTTTAATTTAAACTTAAGTTGTGGTTGATTTTTAATTATTTATAATCGACTTTTAAGTTTGATTCAAACATAATTTTTGTTTAAACCGTAACCGAAAATATGTTTGAATTAAACATAATTATTTAAACAAAATCACTTAACATTATTTTTCTATTTGATTTAAGAATAATGTTTTCTCAGTGTAGACACTAATCGTCATAAAAGAATTTTAAATAATATTAAAATTGAAAATTGCAGAATTTGCAGGAATATTTGCGACATTTATAGAAATTAGAGAAAGATAGAGTTTTTTTATTAAAAGTAGTATTTTTTCAGAAACAAGTAGGTTTCGGAACTTTTTTAAAATTTATTTTCCATTCAGAAAAAATCTGTATTTAGAAAAACCAAAATTGGTCTTGACAAGTTTTTTTTAACCATTTTTGGCGTCAATTATCAAATTTTGTTTTTTATTTATCAAATTAGAGATATTTATTATAAAGAAGAGCTTTTTCCGATACACAGAGGTACTCGGAAATTTTTTAAGAATTTATTTCCGATTAAAAAAAATTGTATAATTTGAAAAACGAAATTTGTTTTGACAAGTTTTTTTAAACCATTTTTGGCATAGATTTTAAAATTTTTGTCTTTTCTTTACACAATCGAAGTACTTTTTATTTATAAAATTTTTTTTTCCGAAATACAGAAGAATTCGAAACATTTTTAGAATTTAGTTTTGATTAAAAAATAATTGGTATCTTAAAAATGACGTTGGTCTTATAAAATTTTAACAATTTTTGGACTCGAATATCGAATTTGTGCTTTTATTAATTAAATTTGGGTTTTTTTCAGGAAGGAAGACCTTTTTCCGAAACACTGACGTGTTTAAAACTTTTTTAGAATTAATTTCTGATTTTGAAAAAAATTTGTATCATGAAAATAACACTGGTCTCGATATCATTTTTTTAACAACTTTTTGATGACAAATATCAAATTAGAACTTAAATTTACCAAAATTGATGCTTATTTTTATTAAAGAAGAGCTTCTTCCGAAACAAGGAGGAAATCGGAAATTTTTTTTTTTTGAATTTATTTCCAAAAAAATTTGTATTCTGAAACATGACGCTAGTCTTGTAAATTAATTTTAACAACTTTTTGATTCGAATATCTGAATTTGGGCTTTTCATTATAAAATTGGATCATGTTTATTAATAAAGAACTTTTTCCGAAGCATAGAGGTAATTAGTAATTTTTTAGAATTTATTTTCTATTTAGAAAAAAATTTTTTATTCGAAAATAAGAGTAAGAAAAAATGTGGACAAATTTATAGAAGCATTTGTTTTTTATTCTTTATAAATTTTTTACGATGATATTAAGTTATTATTCAGTTGCTTCTAGTTAAGGACGCTATCGCCAGGTGTTTTACAAGTTGAGGACGCCACCACCAGATGTCTGTGTCATAGTACTTGTAACATATTTCTCATAGTTAATAATGTTTATAATTAATTATTTTTGCTCGTCTATTTTTCTTTTTCTATATTTCGTTTTCTTACTTAACTATGTTAAACGTTAAAGAAAGAAAAATAAACAAGCTAGAATAATTGTTTCATTATAAATAATAAATAAATAATAAATAATAAATAATAAATAAATAATAAATAAATAATAAATAAATAATAAATAAATAATAAATAAATAAACAATAAATAAATAATTAATTAATTTTTTGTTCTATTTTATACTATTTTTTACTATTCCTAATAAATATGAAATAAAATCATAGGGTGTGAATAAAATTAAGAAAATTAAATTTTTATTAAAAGAAGCTACGTAATTGAAGACGCTATCGCTAGGAGGCGCTTTGTAGTTAAAGACGCCGCCACCAGGAGGCAAAACAGTTATAAAAAAAATCATAAAAAATGTAATATAAATATATCAAAAAACTAAAATAACAATTAATACTGGAAAATAAAAAGAACAACCGGAGAAACAAAAAAAATTTTGAAAAATAAATAATAATAGAAAAAAAATTGTTCTTAAAATAGAAATCTTTTTTGCACGTTGGTTGAAAACGGTTTTTGAAAATTCATTACACAACTCGCTTGAGAATTTGTACGCGGGACCAGCGTATAAAGCGGCAAGAAGCGGATATTTGGGAAGAGACGGGGAAGAGGGGTCTTTAATTTCCTTGTGAGCAGTAGCGTGATTTCGCGAAGGGTAGACGAGACGTCCAATCGAGAAGGGGAAATGGTTAAGGTCCTCCATAAGGAGGGGTTGGAAAACGAGGAAGTGCGACGCTACTTCGTTTATAATTCCACAAAAAACTTTCCAAACCGAGGGATTTTTTTCTCTTTCTTCTTTCTTTTCTTCTCGTCTTTTTTTTCTTTAATAATTTAAAACCACCATATGATTGCTCAAAGGGCATAAAATTTATATATGATATTTAAGCAGAAGATCACATCTCTAGACAAAAAAATAGAGAAAAAAGAGAGAAGGAGAGAGAGAGAGAATTGGTAAAAAATTGAGAAGAATTAGAAAGAAAAAGAAGGGAGCAGAAGAAAAATCCATTTCGACTAATGACGACGCTATCAGGAATTATGTAATTTTTCTCGTCTTATATAGAAAATAGGTTTTTAGAGGGGAGGTTGGTTGGGAATATATCTTTGCACTTTGCAAATTAATTTCTTTTTCAATTAAATTATTGGTCAATATTTCCTTTTTCTATCGGGTTATTAATTTTAATTATAAAATGGTTTCTCGTTAAATTTTCAACTAAAAATGGAAATATTTCTTAATTACTTTAAATTCAATTAAATAGTAAACAAATTTTATTGTAAATAGTAAGTTTTTCAATTCTTTTTATTCAAAAAAAATATCAAAATTATTCGTTTAAATTCAAATTAAGAAGATTATTAAATGTATTATTTCTACATAAATAAAAATAATTAATTAAATGAGAAAGAAAAAAAAATTAATGTTTATTAGATTTGAAAAATATATATTAATAATTATAATTTAATGCATTGTATTATTAATAATTTCACCTTTAATTACTAAAAATAATAATTGATAGCTTTTTTCATAATTAATAATAATAATAATAAATATGTTACAAATATCAATAAGTAAATAATATTATTTAACATTAATTAATTATTAAAATCGTAATTAATTTTTTACACATGAGAATGAAATATTAATAAACATAAATATAAATTGTATTATTAGTTATTAATCTTATTATTTTTAATATATAATATTATTATCATTATTATTATTATTATTATTATTATTATTATTATTATTATTATTATTAATTTTAATTATTACAAATTAATGATTTCATGGAATTTGTTAATTGTGTGTTTATTTTTAAGAAATTTAAAGAAAAACAAGTTTTTTCACTTGAGAATAAAAGGGAAAAAATTATGTCGAGAGAAAACAAAAGAAAATGACCGTTTCCATGGTTTTGTATAATAATTAATGAGTGATAGTCATTCGATGATTTTTGGTCGAAGTAAAAACGTCAAATTGTCATCGTTCCTTTAAATATTTATTGAAATTGTGAGAAAAATACTTTTCTTTTGTGGAGAATAATGGCGCGAACACCGAGATCAACGAAAATAACCATCGATGACCGAAAATTGGCCGATTTGTTCAAAAACAATTCAAAGAAAATTCCTGACGACTTCGATGCTAAGGGTACAAAAAAAAATTTGTCCTTTTCTTCCTCTTTTTATTGGAATTAATTTCAAATTTTTGAAAATATTTTCTTTACTATTCAAATATTAGAAAACATATATATATTTTTTTTTGTAATTCGTTCTTACGTTTTTTCTTTATAAAAAATCTTTTTTTTTTTGTTCTAAAACTATTTTTAATTTGAAAAATGATTATTTTTCATTTTTTTTCTTTTTGATAATAAATTTTATAAATTTTATTCATTTTCATTTTCTGTATTTATGATTTCTGAATATAAATTATTATTGATATTATTAATAAATCAATTTATAATAATAATATTAATTAATATTAATAAAATAAAAATATTTCTATACAAATTTTTCTGACTTCGTTTCTATAAAAATTCTGTCAAATTTTTTTTCAATTATTTACAAAAACTGGAAATGAAATTTCTTTGTCAAATATTTTTCTACCTTAAAAAATATTTTATATTTTATATTTAATAATTTTAAGTTAAAATTTTCCTCTCATTTCGCAAATTTCTTTATGAATTTCATTTTATTTGCTTGTGTGGAAAAAAATTTTTTAATTAAATATGAAAATTCTACTTTTAGAATTTTTTTTTTTTTTGAAAAAAAACTTTTATTTTATTTTTAAACACATTTCGAATTATTTTGATTTCCGCTCTTCGTGCTTAATATTCTCATTTGAAATAAACTCCATCTAGGAACATAAACATAAAAGAAAATATTTTTTTTTATGTTATCTTTGCTGTGCGCTCTCCGTTTATTCTCCTTTCTATGGAATAATCCTTGACTTTTTTATTTCGAGAAAGAGAAAAAAAAAATTTTTTTCCATTCCCACTGTTACGTATCGTTCATCATTGAATTTACTTTGCTCCGGAAAGCATCAGCAGAACGTCTGCAAGCTTGCCATTCATATTTTTTTTATCTCTAGAAAAAATCGTATACAAAAAAAATCCAGTTTGCTTGTTGCAGAAACGATGGGAATCAAAACAGAAAAAGAGTGAAAAAAATGGAGGGGAAAAAATAATACAAACATAACTAAACGTATTTGGACCATAGAATGGCCAAATTTTACGCTCATCAACTTTCAGAGATTTGAAGGGGTTTTTTGTTTTCATATTTAGGAGAAAAGGAGGGAAAAAAATTTTTTTTTTTTCACCGCCGAAAACAAAGAATGAAATTACGGCATATTAAAAAGCTTGAAAAACATTTGAAATGGAAAATTAGTTTTGTTTCGAAAAATACGAAATAATAGACGGGCAATTATGATGTAATAATTAAAGCAGAGAAAATTATTCAAATTTTTGTTAATTAAAAATTACATTCATTTATAATGATGAATTTATTTTGAAATTTCATCAAAAAGAAATTTGATATTTGATCAAATATTTCACTTCTGAAAAAATTTAATTTACAAATGTAAATATTCACGTTGCTTTTAATCTCTACTAAATACCGATATTATTAAAATACCAAAATAATTCCAATTTATTTAAATGCGGAAAATTTAATTATATTACAAAAAAATATTTCTTGTCAAAAAAATTCACTGTATTTTTTTATTAAATTATTTTTCCACTAGAGAGGAAAAAATATATTCATAATTTTATACATCATTTTATCAATTCGAAAATTATCCATTTTTCAAAAAATATTTTATAGCAGAAATATTAGTTTTTTCAAAAACTTTTCTTTTTAATGAAAATAAATAACATTGAAACTTCAATCTTTTGGAAATTTAAATATTTTCTCTAATATAATCATTCTTTTTTTAAATTCAAGAATGTATTTATTTATTTATTCACCGATATTTTGGATAAAAAGTATAATTTTTGATTGAATGGAAAACTTTTGATTGTTAATAATAAATTTTTTTTTCTAATTTTAAATAATTTTATTTGAAAAATATATTTTTGTTAAATGATTATGAAATTAAAATTTCTTTCAGTTGATGCAGTGAGGAAAACGTGGACGAAAATTCATGACGACGAGGGAAAATCAAAGACAGATCTAAATAGAAGAAAGTCATTAAGAAGCTCTAGTGTTGAATCAACAAATGATCAATTAAAAACAGCGGAATTGCGCCGCAGATCCTTAAGATCCAGTTCCATCGATAAATCCAGTGTAATTACGTAAGTAAATATTTCCTATAAATATTTTTTTTTCTACGGAGAATTAAAAATTTTAATTTTGCACTTTCTTTAAAATAAATATTTTTTACGACTTTTCCCATTCTTTCAAAATTACAAAAAAGAAAAGAAAAAAGAATAATTGTTACAAATCAAATTCAAAGCAACAGTTTTTTTTTTAAATCCACGGAAAATTAATTTTCTCTAAATATTTAATATATTATTTTTTATTTTATTCGCTTGTTTTCAATTTTCTTTTCAAAAAGTTGATAAAAAGAAATTTTTTCGATTTAAGAAAAAAAAAACAACAGTGATGAAAAAATAAACATTTCGAATAAAGTTGAGGGGGAAATTTAACGATTTGGAACTTTAGTGGAAAATTAGTTTGAGGGAGTATGCGGTGAATCGTCTTTCTATTTTTTTTCCTCGCTCTCCTGATTTTTACGAGAATGAATTTCCACCTGTTCAGGGTTCTTTTTTTTTATTTCTTTCACGAGAAATGCTCTTGCACGCCAACGACATATATACAAACTTTATTACATAGTTAACGAAATTTAATTAAATTTACACTTTTATAGAGTAATTTGAAATTTTGTTTTTTAAAAATTAAATACTTAGTTGAATATATGGAATTAATATCATGTAAAGAAAATTTTTTAATATTTTAGTTTTTTTTAAATGTTCTACTGGAAAATCAATAAATATTTCGTTATTGTTATGAAATACCTACTCAAGTTTTAGACCAAAGATTTATTTTACAGTTCGTTAAATTTTTATTTTTCTTTCTTTTAATTTTATTTTTGATTTTATTTTTTAAATTTTATTTCATTTTTTTTTAATTATAATCCATATTTTTTTCTTCGTATTTTCTTATTTTTTGTTTTATTTTATTTTTTTATTTTTATTTATTTTTATAGAAATAAATTTATTTATTTATTATATTTATATTTTATATTTTATATTTTTATTATCGTTTTTTTATTTATATTTTTGTTATTCTGATTATTTATTATTTATTTTCTATTTTATTTTTCTATTTTTATTTATTTTTATAAAAAGAAATTTATTTATTATATTTATAGTTTATATTTTTATTATAGTTTTTTTATTTATATTTTTGTTATTCTGATTATTTATTATTCATTTTCGATTTTATTTTTCTATTTTTATTTATTTTTATAAAAAGAAATTTATTTATTATATTTATATTTTATATTTTTATTATAGTTTTTTTATTTATATTTTTGTTATTCCGATTATTTATTATTTATTTTCTATTTTATTTTTTCTATTTTTCTTTATTTTCTATTTTATTTGGTTAGTTTTCATTGAATTTTATGATAATTCTTATTTTTTTTATTCTTTCGATTTTGTATAAAAAGGGGGATTCCCGAATTTTTACAGCACAGTTTGCGATTTTTGAGTTTAAAACAATTTTCCGATTTTTGTAGTTGAAAAAACTATTTTTTCCCACTTGAGTTAATAAAATAGGGATTTACAAATTTTCTTCTATCAATTTTTGCGTACGATTTTAATTTCGCCAGAGTTGGGTTGCTAAGAGAAACAAAATGTTTTTACAAAACGGGGATTCCCAAAATTATTTCTTCCTGTTTTCGTCTCTTTTGCTTCTTAGTTTCACACCGGTTGCATTTTTAGCATCGATTCGTGAAATAATGCAAATTTCTAAATTTTTTTTTACATTTTTCACTTTTTCATTTCGTCAGGCATGGACAAAAAAAGGGGGGAATTACACATTTTTTTTCTTTCTAAAACAGAAATTTCTGTAATTTGTTTTTAAATTTTCCCGCATTTTTCACTGTTCTAATTTGCATGTCAGTGTTGCAGAGTGTAAAAAATATTAATTATTACAAATTAGAAAATTTTTTTCTTTCTTAAACAGAAATTTCTGTAATTTGTTTTTAAATTTTCCCGCATTTTTCACTGTTTTAATTTGCATGTCAGTGTTGGGTAGTGAAAAAAAATATTTCTTCTAATCGTTTTAACCAAATTAGGGAATCCCAACATTTTTTCGACATAAGTAGAGTCATAATTTCCCATTTAGCCAGAGTTGGGTAGTTATGAAGAAGATAATTTTCTTTACTACTTGATTTGACAGAACGGGGAATCCCAATATTCTATTTTCGATTTTTTCGAATTACAATTATAATTAAAAAATAAAATAATGTGATAATAATATAATAATATAATAATGAGTTGATAATAAGAAATAAATAAATACAAATGAATAAAAAAAAATTGAAAGAAATAAAAGAATAAATTTAGTAATGCATTAAAAGTGGAATTAAATGCGGAATTTTTTTTCGTATAAAAAATATAAAACTTTAAATTCTATCGATTTGCAGGCCCTCCACCGAAAACAGTTGCGCGAGCAGCACATGCAGTTCGCCAAAGGGCGAGGACAAACGTAACCTACGTTCACGATCCAAACTCGCTGCAATTACTGAAGCTGATTTAATGTCAATGGCTGCTGGTGATGCCAGCATTATTGAATTGCCAGTATTGTTTGAGTCAAGAATTCAGGACGGAAACGACGATGAAGAATCTGATGAAGCGACCATTTGCTTAGAATTCACAAATCAAGACGGTGAATTCGCCGAAATTGTCACTGACGTCGTTGATAGGTATTATCATGTTTACTCTTTTCTTTTTTTTATTTAAAAATAAACTAACATTCAAAATAAATAAAAGAAAATATATTTTCTCAGGTTCTCTTAATTTTTTTTTCTTTTTCTTTCTTCTAAAAATAGGATTATTAAAACATCTATAAATACACGTATATACGCAATAAAATACAAAAATTAAAAACGCTTTGAAAATTCAAAAATTTTAAATATTGAATATTAATGAAAAGAGAAGTATTTTTGGAACTTTGAAATTAATTATTTGTAATTTTGTCTATAATATAGAATTCAACATGACATGCACGAGGAATTGAAGAATACTGAGACGCAGTCTTTCGATTCATTGCAAATTTACAATAAAAAAACACCAGTCAACAATCAACAAAAGTCGAAACAAATGGGAGGCATGAAGAACAATAAATTGAAGCGCAATTTCATTCCTCACGATTCGATCCGAACATTTTTTGACAGTATGGCAATAACTGTTTCAAGCTTCCCCTTACAGCTTCAAGCTAAAGTGAAAATTGAAATTTGCAAAATAGTCGGAGGTTTTGAGTACGACTTTGCATCATCTAAGGCAAATTAATTTTTTTTTTTTTGATTTGCTCCTCTTTTTTTACTTCTTCACTCGACGAAGAAAAAATGGTATTTTATTTTCTATTTTTCGTCAAATTCTATACAAGTTTTTTTTTCGCTTTGAAATGAGCTAGCAAAGCGACCTTGAAGTTTCTTTGGAGTGTTGCCAAGATTGTTCCCCCAGTGAGAGAGAGAGAGAGAGAGAGAGAAAAGAAAAAAGCAAAAAAAGTAACCGAGGGATAATTTTAGATCCCGTTGAAAGTAGTTTATGATAATGGGAGCATTTTTCATGGAAACTTTTTTTCCAGGGGGGGAAAAAGAAATTAAAGAAAATCTCTGTCTTTAGGAGATCATATTTTTGCTATTTCGTTTCTTTTCCTCTTTTTTTTTGTCGTTTTACTCGTTTTTCAAAGAATTTTGGTTCTTACTTTTTTTCTTTTTGTCCTTAAACTAGTTTCCCTGAGTTTTTCAAATATTTTTCTATTTTTTGTTCGATTTTTCTGTGTTTTCTTAAGAACATTTTTTTCTTTCTTAAAATTTTTTCAAATATTTTCAATAAATTATTCTATTTGTTAAAATTTGTTTTTTTTTTTTGAATTTTGAACTTTTTTTTAGAACTGGCAATCGAAAAAATCGAATGGAAAGAATTTCGATTATTACGAAAAAATGGTGAAAATTTTGAAAATGATTTACTTCTCTTATAATTAGTTTATAAATTTAAAGATACAGTCGAAAGAATTTTTTCGCTTGAAATCCATTTGCGATAATTTATGGCACAAAGTTTATATAATTGCACCGAGTTTTCGATTGTGTAAACATCTTTTTGGATTATTGTCTCGTTCGCGACGTTTATATATATAAATACACACACAAACACGAAACAACAAAATCTTCTAATTCTGTTTAACAATGCAGATTTCTGGCTCATGAGAGGCAGTAAATTATTGAGAACTGGCAAACGTTCACTAAAAGCTGATTCACTTAGCTTTAACATTTGTCTTCGCAGATACAATCCAAAGAGAGGATAAACTTTAATTAGCTTCGGTTTACATTTTAACTAACCCCAAAATCTCAATTTCAAATTTATTTTCTATTTTTCTTTTTTTGTTTTCTGCAAAAAATTCCCATCTCTTTCTTCGATGTTCACATTTCCTCTCATTTTGCCACAAAATTCTTGTTCAATTTCTTGAAAAACATAAAATCAGCACTATGAAAAGAAATAATAAAAAATTACGAAAAGAAAAAGAAATTTTTTAATAAATAACAATTAAATTTTTTAATAAAAAAACTAAAATTAAATGTTGAAGAATTGAAGAAATTAAAGTTAGAAAAAAATTTGTAAACAAAAATTTGATGAAAATGTGTGAAAAAAAATTGCGAACTATATTTATAGATTATGCAAAATCTTGCTAGCTCATTTCCAATTTAATTGCAAATTTATTCTTTACTTTATTCGTTTGTTTATACATTTTTTTTATGTTTCCTTTCAATCTTTATCTTCTTTTTTATTCCCTTCTGTTTTGCCGTAATTTCTTTTTCATTTCTTTCTGTTCATTAACACGTTCAGAAGTATACACTTAAAGTTTAGCTCTTCGAAATAAGTAAAATTTGTTTAACAAAAAGAAATTGTGTTTCGAGAAATAAATAAATGTTTAAACAGAACCTTTTTTTTTATTTCCTTTTTTATTTATTAAATTAATATCGGTACTTTATTTTAAACTTCGTGTTAATTTTTTTTTAAACTCATCTTTATTTTCTTTCCTCTTTTACAAAATCTTATTAAAGAATTTTTTTTAATTTCCTTTTTTTTTTAATAATTTACAAAAGTTTAAAAATATTTTTTGATTATTTGTATTGTATATTAAATTTAAGCGAATTTCATATATATATTCCCAAATTAATTTTACATATGAAAAAAAATTTTTTTTATTAATTTTTCAATTAACAATATACAAGCAGGGAAATAAAAGAAACATATAATTTGAATTTTTTAATATTTAATATTAATTTCAAAAAACGGGGATTCACAGAAAAAAAAAATTGTCGCCTTTTTTTGTAATTTGGTTTTCAATAACAATTTCATAAAAAAAGGGTATTCCCAAAAATATATGTTTTAATTTATCCCCTTTTTTGATTTTCTGTTTGACCAAAAACGCAAAATTTTTGTCAGTTGATTTTCATAAAACAGGAATTTTCGAACTGCTTTCAATTTACTTTACGCTTTATTGGTTTTATAATTTTTGCGCAGTGGAATTTTTATTTGTTACATAACTTGTACAAACGGGGAATCTCAATTTTTTTCCTACTTTTTGCCTTTTCAGCTTTTCATCTTTGCCAGGCTTGTGTAGTTATGGAGAAAAACATCTTTTTTACTTGTTGATTAATTAAAAAAGGGAATTCCCAACATTATTTCTTTACAACTAATCGTTTTTTTATTTTCTGTTTTTATTTCTTTTGAGAAAGAAAATATTTTTGGTAGTTAATGTCATATAACCGGGACTCCCAATTTTCTAAAATTAATTTTCGCCCTTTTTCGTCTAATTTCAGGAGATTTGGATTTTTATCCAGAAAAATAGGGATTTGCAAATTTTTTTTCTAATTTACAAATTTTACAAGAATTTTGTTTTAAATAACAAATCTTGTAATTTTTACTTCTTTACGCTGTGTTTAATTGTTCGTTAGGCCAGGGTTGGGCAGTTAGGGAATAAAAATATTTTTGTCACTAGGTTTGAAAGTATAGGGATTCCCAACTATTTTTTAACATTTTTGTTCTTTTTTTAATTCTCCATTTAACCAGGGTTTGATAGTTATGGACAAGAAAATATTTCTTGCAGTTGATTTCATCAAACAGGGGTTCCTAACATTTTTTTTCATTGTTTCCCACTTATATTTATTTTCTTTAACCAGGGTTGGGTAATTATGGAAAGCTAATGATTTTTTACAGTTAATTTCATTAAACTGGGGAGGCGCAGGAATTCTTCCCGAAAGACATTTGATCGAATGGTCATTTGATCGAACGGCATTTGATCGAATGGACATTTTATCGAAAAGTCATATGATCGAAAAGTCATTTGATCGAATAGACATTTGATCGAAAAGTCATTCTATCGAATAGACATTTGGTCGAAAAGTCATTTGATCGAAAAGTCATTTGATCGAAAAGACATTCGATCGAAAAGACATTCTATCGAATAGACATTTGATCGAAAAGTCATTTGGTCGAAAAGTCATTTGATCGAAAAGACATTCGATCGAAAAGTCATTCTATCGAATAGACATTTGATCGAAAAGTCATTCTATCGAATAGACATTTGATCGAGAAGTCATTTGATCGAAAAGTCATTTGATCGAAAAGACATTCGATCGAAAAGACATTCTATCGAATAGACATTTGATCGAAAAGTCATTTGGTCGAATAGACATTTGATCGAAAAGTCATTTGATCGAAAAGACATTCCATCGAATAGACATTTGATCGAAAAGTCATTTGATCGAATAGACATTTGATCGAAAAGACATTTGGTCGAATAGACATTTGATCGAAAAGTCATTCTATCGAATAGACATTTGATAGAAAAGTCATTTGGTCGAAAAGTCATTTGATCGAATAGACATTTGATCGAAAAGTCATTCTATCGAATAGACATTTGATCGAAAAGTCATTTGGTCGAAAAGTCATTTGATCGAAAAGACATTCGATCGAAAAGTCATTTGATCGAAAAGACATTCTATCGAATAGACATTTGATCGAAAAGTCATTTGGTCGAAAAGTCATTTGATCGAATCTTTTTTGGCATAAGAGTTTCCCTTCTTTATTCTTCAAATAGTCATAGCATGAAATACCATGGAAGTTAATAAATTAAGTAAATTAACTTCCATGGTATTTCATGCTATGACTATTTGTAGAATGAAGAAGGGAAACTCTTATGCCAAAAAAGATTCGATCAAATGACTTTTCGATCAAATGTCTATTCGATGGAATGTCTTTTCGATCAAATGACTTTTCGATCAAATGTCCATTCGATCGAATGTCTTTTCGATCAAATGTCTATTCGATCGAATGTCTTTTCGATCAAATGACTTTTCGATCAAATGACTATTCGACCAAATGACTTTTCGACCAAATGACTTTTCGATCAAATGTCTTTTCGATCAAATGTCTATTCGACCAAATGACTTTTCGATCAAATGACTTTTCGATCAAATGTCTATTCGATGGAATGTCATTTCGATCAAATGACTTTTCGATCAAATGACTATTCGACCAAATGACTTTTCGACCAAATGACTTTTCGATCAAATGTCTTTTCGATCAAATGTCTATTCGACCAAATGTCTTTTCGATCAAATGACTTTTCGATCAAATGTCTATTCGATGGAATGTCTTTTCGATCAAATGACTTTTCGATCAAATGTCTATTCGACCAAATGACTTTTCGATCAAATGTCTATTCGATAGAATGACTTTTCGATCAAATGTCTATTCGATCAAATGACTTTTCGACCAAATGACTTTTCGATCAAATGTCTATTCGATAGAATGACTTTTCGATCAAATGTCTATTCGATCAAATGTCTATTCGATGGAATGTCTTTTCGATCAAATGACTTTTCGATCAAATGTCTATTCGATGGAATGTCTTTTCGATCATATGTCTTTTCGATCAAATGACGTTTCGATAAAATGTCCATTCGATCAAATGCCGTTCGATCAAATGACCATTCGATCAAATGTCTTTCGGGAAGAATTCCTGCGCCTCAAACTGGGAACTTTCCCACAATTTTTTCCACACTTTATATATTTTTTAGTTGTTTAATTTTGCCTATTTTTTTTCTCTAGCCAAAGTTAGATGATTAAAGGGAAAGAAACAATTTTTTGCAGTTGATTTTATCAAACGGGGGATTCCCAACTTTTTTCCACATTTAACGCACATTTTTATTTTCTTTAACCAGGGTTAGGTAGTTAAGAAAAGGGAAATATTTATTGCAATTGATTTCATCAAACGGGGAATCCTAAAAATTTTCCCAAACTTTGGTCATTTTTCCTCCATTTTTGTCAGGGTTGGGTAATTTTGGAAAAAGGAATTTTATTATTTCCAAATTGTTTTTTTCATATTTGCAGAGTTTCAAGTTCTCAACAATTTTTTAATTAGGGGGATTCACAAATGTTTTTCTTGAAAAATCAGCGCCTTTTTGGTTTTTTTTTGCAACCAAATTATATTCCCAAATTATTCTTTTCATAGTTTGGAAGAAATTTTTACTTTCTTCGTATTTTACCAGAGCTGGGTAGTTACGGGGAAAAATAATTTTTTTGTCAAGTTATTTTTCCATAAACTCGATCAAAGTTGGATAGTTAAGAAACTTCTTAATGCCAATTTGCAACCAGGGCTGGGATTCTAAGTGAATGACTTTTTGCAAACTCGTCAGGTTTGGGTAGTTAAAAAAAAAGAAAGTTCTTTTAAAGAACAACAGAGTTGGGTCGTTATGAAAAACAAGGCGGAGTAGTTTCTATTTCTAAAACCCACCAGGGTTGGGTAACTAGAAATAATAATTATTTTTAAGTAATTTTTTCAAGTCTATTTTTTATTATGATCAAGAAAAGAGTCAACTTTCCAGGGTTCGGTAGTTAGAAGTCAGAACTAAAAGAAATTTTATCAAAACAATTCTAAATGTCCAAAAAAAACAGAGATGGGTTGGTTTCAAATTGGGACAATTAAAAGCAAATTAGGCTCTGTCCACAGTTTTTATTTTTTGCATTCAAAAAAAAATTGTAAATTTACGAGAAGAGATTTTTGAGAAACTTTTCTATTCGTCTTGATACTGCGTCCATAGAGTGAAATGTAGGTTATTTAAGAAAAAAGAGAGGTAGAAAAGGGAAGAGATCACGTATAGAGAGAAACTGGGGGCTCGTGACGTAAATTAAAAGCACAAATCGCCTCCGGCGCCTTGGTATAGGCTGGATCCATCGACCAGAAGGGCATATGTACGTGACGTTATTACTGAAAATATCCCATCCGTGTAAAGTTGCGTAAAAAAAAGGACTGGCAATGACCGTTTCTCCCTTTCCTCGCCCTCACTCTCCCACTCTTGTTCTTTTGCCTGACCAAATCAACTCATTTTTCCCTGTCAGTGCACTTTCTAAAAATTACTTTTTACAAAAAAAAAATGCTCGTCGTCCTTTTATGTTGCTATTGCATTCATTTTTTTCTTCTTTTGCCTGTATTTTTTTTTACTCTGCATTGGTTGATTTCAAAAAAATAAATACTATTTTTACTGATAGAAAACAAAACAATCTTGCTTTCACAAACAAATGTTTTCATATAAAATTCATAACTTTTTTTCCACACTATTGATTCTTTTTCTACATTACAAAAATATATAATTTTGCAAAAAAAAATTTACAAATAAAAAAACGGACATTTTTTTGTCAAATAATTGAAAAAAATATTCTTTTGTTCTGGTAAACAAGCTCTTGTAGTTTTATTAAATTTAAAAAATATTTTCAATTCCAGTTCATTAAGTGCTTTTAACGGAAAAAAAATTAGAAATATTTTTTTAACACTTTTTATTGTTATTTATGTTTTACTAATGTTTTTGTCAACAATTTTCCTAACGTTTATTTATTCTAGTCAATTTTTTCGAGAAATTAATTTAAAATTCAGGGTAAGAAAAAAATTTTCAATTGACCATTTTTCATTGAAAATATTCAGACAAATGGTAATATTTCCTTGTGAAAGAAAAAGTATAGACATATCCCTTTTCTGTCTAACGTAATTTATTTTTTTTATTATAAAAAATGGTTTTCTTTTAAAAAAATCATAATTTATTTTAGAAAAGTGATCTCCCAAAAAAAAAACATGGGAAAAATTATGAAACTTGAGATTTCTTTTTCTGTGAAATAATAGAATTTGAGCTTTTCTTTGTTGTTCGCTTTTGTGTAATTATTAAACACACATTTCACATTGTCTGTTTGGAGGTGAGGAGAATTTTTTAGGAAAAGTGCGAGTCAGTGTCAAAGTAACCGGCATATTTCACGCAGCAGCATTTTCAACTGAAGTTTCCTGTTTCAAATATCAAAGTGGCCACTGAACCGTCATTCGCTTGAAACTCTTCAAAGTTTCCATTTTCTCAAATGGGCGCGTCAAAAGGTTCTTCTTATATATTGAAATTCTAATACACCCCTAGAGCTATATGTATAAATATATATATATAGATATATAGAAATAAAAAAAACGAAATTCTAAAACGAGAATAACTAGACAAAAATTTTATTTTTAAATTAAAATTCGATCTAAATGTGATACTTTACCCATTTTTTATTATTTAACTTTTTATTTTTTTTATATTCAAGATCATAAATAATAACAATAAAAATTAATATATAACTATTTACATCTAGGTGATTAGAAAATCAATTTCTAATTTTTTTCTCTACTTGAAAAAAATAAATGTATAAATATATAAGAAAAATAATTATTTTTCTTAGAATAATATTCGATATTAAAATTAATTTTAAAATACGGGGATTTACAGAATTTTTGACAATAATAATAATAATAATTTATAGCATCTTGTTAGATTTTCTATTTTGTAATAATCTGTTTTTTAATAATAGTTTGCTAAACAGGGGATTCCCAAATTTAATTTTGTTCCACGCCATTTTCAATTTTCTATTTCACCAGGGTTGGATAGTTAAGGGAAGCCAAATCTTTTTTTTTCGATTCAGTTCATAAAATGAAAATTTTCGAATTTTTCTTATTTAATTTTTGCTATTTTTCGTTTCTAATTTAACAACAGTTGGTTTTTTATTAAAAAAATTTTCATTTAACATTACTGGGAAGTCCAAATTTTGTTGGCATTAAATATGCTTCTTTTTGCATTTTGTATTCTTCCAGAGTTGGGTAAGTTAGTAAGAAATAATATTATTATATTATATTATTATATTATATTATTATTATTATTATTATATTATATTATTGTATTTTCGTTAAAAAAGTTGCCAAACAATTACTTAAATTATTAATTTAATTTATTAATATTATTTATTATTTATTTATTATTTAATTTATTATTATTATGATTAACAAACCACCAAAAATATTCATCTAATTAATATTATTGTTAATTGTGGATGGAAATTTTGTTTGGATATTTAAAAAGTAGTTATGTTGTTGTATTATTGTTAGTTGATTAGCAAATATGGGGATTCCCAATTGTGTTTCTTTAAAAATGCGTTAATTTAATATTTTTGTTTGGCCAGGCTTGGGTAGTTAAGGGTAAAAATTTTTTCTCTCTAATTTGATTCATACAAGCGAGATATAAATTATATTTTTTTCACATTTGCGTCTTGTTTTGTTTTTCCATTCAGCCAGGGTTGGATAGTCAAAAATAAGACAATAATTTAAAACTTTTGGTCGTTGATTTCATAGAACGAGCATTTGCAAAATTTTTATCATTTTTCTTCTCGCTTTTATTTTCTAAATTTGCTATATTTGGTTTTTAAACTAAAAAATTCGGGTAATTCCAAACATTTTTTGCAATTTTAATAAGTAAATAAGAAAAATTCGGCCTTTTTAGATTTTATAATCTCTCAGGGTTGGACAGTTAAGTCAGAGATAATATTGTTAGTAGATTTGCAAAACGGGTATTCTCAAAAAAAAATATTCGTTAGAATATGGTGTTTTATAAGTTTTATATCAATCAGCGTTGGGTAGTTAATTTTTGCCTTTTGCCTAATTTTTTATAACGGACTTTTTTGAAATTTTTACTTAATACTTTAGTTTTTTGCCTTTTTCGTTTGCTAATTTCACACCAGACGAATTTCTATTTGTAAAAACGGTAAATTCTAATTTTTCTTAAATTTATTCCTAATTGATAATATTTTGATTCTGACAAAGGCATGACTTTAAAAATAAAGAATTTTTTTCACATATTATTAAAAAAAGGGGGATTCCCAAAAGTTTTCCCACCTAATTCGAGCTTTTTACTTTTAAAATTTTACCAAAATTGATTAAATAAATAAAGGCTCTTATTACCTTTTTTTCATTTATTTATTTATTTATTAAAATGGGAATTCCCAAATTATTATCTAAATTAGTAAAAAGGGAAGTCGAAAATTTATTTTAGATTTTGGGCTTTTTTCATTTTTCTATTAGCCAGGGTTGGATAGTTAACGTATAACATTTTATTTGCTAACTTTATTCTATAGCGGGAATTCCCAGCATTTTTTCCTCGTAGCTTTTATGCCTTTTTTAAATTTTAACATTTTTTGATAGTCAACGAAAATATTAGTAAATTTTGTTAAAACCAGAATATCTGAATTCTTCTACACTGTTTACGTTTTTAATTTTTCTAATGATATAATCTCAATATTAATTCAATAAAAGAAGGGAATTCCCAGACATTTTTGCTAAGAGTCTCTCAGTATCTTTGTTTTTAATTTCTCATTCACCAGGGTTGGATAGTTAGGGAAAAAAGTCAATAGGGAACTCCAAGAATTTTTTTCCTTCTCTAGTTACAAATATTGCAAAATCGTTTTAATTGTTAAATGAAAAATCTCTTTAACAAATTAAAATTGCATTTTTATTTGAAAACAAAATGGTTATGTTTAAAAAAAAAATTCAAAAAAAAGAATTTATCTTCTAGTTTTATTAACAGTAAGATTCTTCCCTTTATAATTGGAATTATTTATGAAAAAATGTATATTAAAAATAGCGAAATAAAATTTCCACTGAAATGCATTCTGGAGCATGATAATATCATAAGAGTAATTAAAATAGAAAAAACGAGTACAATCTTGTAAGCTAAATGCTTTATTTCCGTCGAATCAAAGCAGATTTTTAATTTGTGCAAATAGAGTGATTGTTAAGTATAAAAACTTCAAGCGAAAAATGCAGACATTACAATTTTTTTTAAATACTGAAAAGCAATTTTAAAAATTTTAATTCTTTACTGAAATAAACACAAAGGGGAGATGCTTTTCATTTCAATGGACAATGTTTATTTAAATTGTAATTTTTTCTTCTTCTTCCATCTTTTTCCTTTGAATTTAATATCAAATTGCGCTTGGGTATATTTTCGTATAAAAAAATAATAAGTTTTTTCATAATAAAGATATTTTTTCTAACATTCAATTACAAGAATAGTTTTATTTACAAAAAAAATGACTGTTCTTAATTTATTAAAATGGGAATTTTTTTTGTTATTATTTAACAATAATATCGACTGTTCTTAATTATTCTTTCTGTTTTTTTAAATATTCGTTTGCAAGGAATCTGATTTTTTGTAATTTATTATTTAGTTGCAATTTTTTGCTTATATTTTTATTTTCAAATGTACTAATTTTTTCTCAACTATATATATAGGAATTTTTTTTCTGTTTTTAATTTTCTCTCGTTCTTGATTATTATACATAAATAGGTCGACGTTACAGGAGAAACTGATTGATATGAACTATACTTGCGCGCGGACAAGAGACTGTTATAGCGTGTGGGGCGACATTAAGCGAAGGTCACGCCGCATTTGACCTGAGTTATTGTCATTGGCGGGAAATTTGAAATGGAAAAATTAAAACAAGCGCTAAAAACTGAAGTAGAAAGGGAAAATTTTTTTTTAAATTCATTACTTGCAG
The DNA here is from genome assembly GCA_032872475.1 of Leptopilina myrica (nomen nudum). Lineage (NCBI taxonomy): Eukaryota > Metazoa > Arthropoda > Insecta > Hymenoptera > Figitidae > Leptopilina > Leptopilina myrica (nomen nudum). The sequence continues at coordinate 9,651,904 of CM065462.1, read as the reverse complement.
AGTTTATAGTTAATGAATAAAAGGAAACTTGGTTGTAATGAATAAACGAAGGGAAATTAATTAGAAATCGAAATTTTTGTTTCTTTTCAAGTATGGCTAAAAGAGACACTTAATTTTTGTGATAGAAGAATATTTTTATTTGATACAATGTGGAAGGTGGCGTGAATCGAGTAGATGGGAGGAACGTATAGAGAGAGAGATGAAGAGAAAAGTAACCCAGAAATTCATTTACTTTCGCTGGCAAATACACATCTCATTACACATTCATGCTCGATGGAGAGACGTCGGCAAGCGGTGCCAAGCCAAGTTAGTTTTGACGCTGAATACAGAAAGAGAGATAGAGATAGAGTCGCGAATCCCCAGGATAAGTCGTCGCAACATGAGAGAAACTTTCCATGAAATTTTCATAAATTTGTCCCGTCGAGTTAACCACTACCAGGCGAAACTTGGGTCGATGCGACAACGATGCCTCTAGTTTTTTTTTTTTTTTTTTTTTCTTCTGGTCTCTTCTTACCAGTGTCTCTATCGCATTTTTATTTCATCCCTTGTGCACTTTTTTTTTTGATTTTTTTTCGCAGACCTTCTTTCCTTATACATCCCCCCCCCTCTCTCTCTCTTCTCCCGCATTTGCTCGTGACTACGAATAATAGATGGAAACTACTTTTACAGGACGAGTAATGTACCCGCAGTGCTTGCGAATGGAGTCCCGTGCGAAATAATAATAATGACTCGATCGCGCGCAACTATGACGACGACGCCCAAGGGCGATTGCGGCGTTGCTTGCGAAAATTGCACTTTCTCGGGGGAGAAAAAAAGGACATCAAGAAAGAAAGAAAGTAGGAAAGAAAAAAAATAGAGAAAGAGAGAGAGAGAGAGAGAGAAATTCGTTTGAAAAACTACCACCGGCATTAATTATAAAATGATTTGTACATTTGTGGTTAAAAATAAGTCTCCTTTTTTTGCTCACCTATTCTTTTCTTCAGTTTTCGTTTCCTTGGTAACACATGCGTTGGAAAAGGACGGAAAACGTATATGATTCCGCTTAAAACTATAATCAGAGTTGTCACGCTTTCTTTTTTTAATGACTGTTATTTCAAAAAATGTTGACAAAAGAATTTATTTATTTAGATAAGAAATTTTAATAACCATCGTCTCAAGAATTTAATTATTTTTTCGAAAGTAATATATAACTCTTTGCAAACATCCAATTTTATGTGGAAAAATTTACAAAAATTTTCCTCAATTTTCAATTACTTTTATAAATATAAATAAAATTTTTCTCCAATATATTCAAATATTCATAAAAAATTTTAATTAAATCCTTGTGAGAATTTTTATTATTTTCAATATGCGTACAATATTTATCAAATTTCTTGAAAATGGAAATTATTCCTAAATAAATTTTAATAAAATTTGTCAAGAGAATTTAATTGTTTAAAAATTTGTTTAAAAATTTGTTAAAAAATTTGTTAAAAAATTTGTTTAAAAATTTATAAAAAAATTTGTTTAAAAATTTGTTAAAAAATTTGTTTAAAAATTTGTTTAAAAATTTGTTAATAAAATTCTGTATGAAAATTCAATTTTAAGAAAAATTCAATTACATATACTGAATAAAATATTTATATTTACAATGGAAAAATTCAATTATAAAAATAAATCTTTATAATATTCTACACCAAAGTTCGAATATTTTTCCAAAAAATAAAAGTTTCGAAAAATCATTGCAGTATTTCAATTATTTTTAATACAAACATTATTTTTAATTTTAATCGAATTACTCAAAAATTGAAATTATTCTTTAGAATCTTATTAAAATTCGTCGAAAGAATTCTATTATTTAAAAAATTGATTGTTAAAATTCTTCACCAGAATTGAATTTTTAAAAAAAAATTTTTAAAGAAAAATTAAATTATTCAATAAATTATCTTTGTTTGTACTTAAATAATTAAATTCACGTATAGAATTTTCTGCTAATAATTGACTTTTAAAATGAATTTTAGTTAAAATTTTAGATGAAACTTAAAGTTTTTATTTGTATACATCTATTTTATTCAAAAATTTACGATCAATTGGAATTTCGTCAAAATTGAATATTGTAAACAAATAGATTTGAAAATTTTCAAAAAACTTTTTCAAAAAGTATTAAAATTAATTTATTTAAAGAATAATTTTCATTCAAAATTGTAAAAATAATCATCGCAATTATGAAAATAATAATAAATTAGAAAACAACCAATTTCCAGGATTTCGATCAAAATTTCCTGACTTTTCTAAATGAAAAATTGATTATCCTAATTTTTGAAGCATTTTCTTTTTAAATCCTTATTGTTTTAGGCTGAAAGTACTAAGAAAATATCATTATTATTAGTATTATTCAATTCTTTTTGTATGAAAATTTGTTCTTCTATTTTTCTAACTGATTTTAGATCATAATTTTTATATATACACATACAAATTTTCAAATTTTTACAAAAAAAAAGAAAAAACTTTTTTTTCATAAATAAAAAATATGATAAAATTATGGTCTTAAATTTGTTAATAATAAAAAAATGAATTTTCAAATAAAAGAATTGAATAATAGTATTTTTAGCATATTCAGCCTAAAAACTAAATTTTATTATAAAAAAATATGTTTCAAAAAATAATAATCATTTTTTTTTATTTGGCGATTTTTTTGTAAATTTAAAATTAAGAAAGAATTCGACAAACAATCGGAACAAAAGTTAGTCCAATGTCATAATTTCGATTTTTTTAAAAGTCAAATTAAATTAAAATTTTTTTTTCGTAGAAGCGCAAGGAATCTAATTTTCTACACTTTGAACATTTTGAAATTACATTTGAATAAAAATTACAATTTTTTGTCAATAAAAAATGATTTAAGTAACAAACTAAAATTTAATGAATGTTTCTTATTGACAGAAAATTGTAATTTTTATTATTCAAAGGCAACCTTCAATCTTCTCTAAAGTTCGAAATTAAATTCTTCCATTTTGCACCAAAAAGAATTTAAAAATAAAATTTTTAAATTCTTTTTGGTGCAAAATTATGACATTGGACTGACTTTTGATTTGACTGTACATCAGATTCCTCCCAAATATATATTCTACAAAATTAGGCGTAGACTTCAAAAAGCACCAATTTTTCGGTAAAATAAATATTCAAAAATGCTAAAAACATTTTTTTATCATTGAATTCCTCTTAAAAAATTACCTTAAAATGTAATTTTGTGAAATATCTACTCAAAATTCATGTCAACTATATCACTAGTTAATTGAATTTTAATTAATTAAATTAACTAATTAAATTTTCAAAGCGACAAAACGATACACAATGTGAAACGTTTGCTCCCTAATTAAAAGCAAATATAGTATTAACAATTTTTACTTTTAATTCGAATCAACTGAAATAACCTTAAAAAATATAGAAAATTTTTCAAAAACTAAAAAAAACTTTTGCATTTACAGTCAAAAATCACAATGCTACTGAAATTTTTAAGCTCTTTAATAAAAACTATAATTCAGAAACTACTATCCGAAAGCTCACAGAAGCTTAAAAAAAATTGAGGTCATAAATTAATAGATGAATTTTCGTCGTCACATTTCGAAAATCGCATTGCGACCACAGCCTTCGACAATTTGGAAAAGTTTCAAAAAAATACGCGCGGAGAGAACTCGCGTCGGAAATCTCCGCAAATTCATCAGTCGATGAGAATGTATAAACAACTTAGAGTCGAAGGCAGATACTTGTACAAACAAAATATACCCATGTGGACCCCATTAAATGTCTATTCTAACAGCGATAAAAAAAAGAAAAAGTAACGCAAGCTCTTAAAAGGGAAAAAAAATTTCGTTTTTTGTTAAAAAAATCCACCAAAAAAAAAATCTTGACAGAGAAAGAAAAATTTTACTCCCATACTTTTAAGGAAAGTACTTTTTTTTCTTGAACTAAAAAAAGTAACGAAATTCACATGATTAGAAAGAAAACTATAAAATCAGTGTGAAAGAAAAATAAAACATGGAGTTAAAGAAACATAAAAAAAGCAGTAGAAAAAAAATAAAAAAATAAAAATAAAAAAGGAAAAGAAAAAAAGAAAAATAAAAACAAAAAGAAATATAAAAACAAAAAGAAAAAATAAAAAAATAAAAACAAAAACAAAAAATGAAAAAGAAAAAAAGAAAAATAAGAAACATAAAGCAAAAATAAAAACAAATAAAAAAGGAAAATAATAAAAAGAACAATAATAAAAAGAAAAAAAAAGTATAAAAAAATAAAAAGGGAAAATAATGAAAAGAAGAACAATAATAAAAAGGAGAAAAACTGAATAGAAGAAAAATAAAAAAAAGTAGATAGACAAAAGAATAGTAGAAAAATAAAGAAGAGTAGAAAAACAAAAAAAAGTAGAAGAAAATCAATAAAAAAAAAAATAAAGTAGAGAATGAAGAAGAAGAAAGAAAAAATTTTTCTTCCACATGTTTTAGGAAGATTTTATTTCCCAGACAATTGATAGCGTCCAATTTTGCAAACATACCCTACTTTTGGAATTTAGGAGCCATAACTTTGTAAATTGATTCTTTTGAATCAACAGTTTCTGAAAATTGCAATTTCCTTTTGACAGTAAACTGCTCGTTTCGTAAAATGTTCGAAACAGCAGTATAGAAAGTTTACGTTTCATTCAGGGAATACAGTATGCGTTTAGTATACACCAAACATTTCTCTGCAAAATTCTGTATAACAAGTTTCATAAATAATGAGAAAAAGGAACAAAAAAAACACACACACACACACACACAAATTTATTCAACATCTCTCCCATAATCAAAATATTAATTTATTTCTAAAAAAAACAATTCTCTATCCCTTCTATTGTTAGAATAAACATTTTTTACATCAAAAAGCACTGGAAATAAGAAAAATTTTTCGAAACAACAAAATTTTTATCGTTAAATCAATCAAATTTGAAACCAAATAATTTTTTGTTCTAAAAAATTGTTCTTTTCTTAATCCTCTTTTTAGAATAAAAAAAAAAGGAGGTTGAAAGTTCCGATACTGATGATGATGATGATAATAATAATAGATTAATGGAATTAGTTTTAGAATATGACATAGCATGTCACTCAGATGAATTAAATGCGACAACTTATCGGATTCCTTAATGCGGTCAAGGTCAGACTATGTGTACTTTAGTGGAATTCTCTTAATGATGTGGTAAATCATCATTGGCGGGAATTTTTAGGGCAAGAGAAAACGACACGATAGAGTAGAAATGTCATTACATGTGCAACGTTCTTTAAAGACAGTGGGAGTCGACGTGAAGACCCTTTTTGTACCCCCAAGGTTAGGCATAACTTGTCTTAGACCTAAAAATAACAGACATCATTCTTCCATCTATTTTTAGACCCGTTTCCTTCTCATTATTGGGTTTATTTTGGGTTTCACTAAATACCAAAAATAGTTTTCAACTTATATTATATTTAAAAGTTGTTCGCAACTGTTTCTTGGTGATATTCTGATTATGTTACTATTAATATTCAAAAATTTTGCCAGTGCAGATTCTTTGCATTGCTTCTTTTATCTTTTCTCTGACACAATCTTTATGCATTTTTAATTTTTACAAATCAAAAGAAAAAAGATTAAAAAGGTTTTATGGTAAAAATGAGATATTTAGATTCAAAATTAGCTGATCATCCTTTTTTTTGAAATTTTGTTTTTCATCATAATTTTTACCTGGTGCATAACTTATTGAGCATGAAAATTCAGCTCTTCTTTATATCCAAGTCTTCTTCTTTTGCTTACTAAATTTATCTTTCTTCTCGCAATTTTTACCTTGTGCAAAATTTATTCTACACCTTGTTTCTCATCAGTTTTATCTTTAGCATTGTAATCTTTATCGTGCACATCTTAAATTCTGATCTTGTTTACCATAATCTTTAGGTTGTGCCTCGTAATACTTATCATAATTCTTAAACTGGTTAACATAATCTTTACATTGTACTTCATAATCTTTATCTTGTACTTCATAAACCTTCTCTTGCACTACATAAACTTTAAACTTGATTATATCTTAAATTTGTTTGCATCATCTTCTTCTTACGGATAATAATCTTTCCCTTTTGCAGCATAATCTGTAACCCCTAATAATGTTTTTCCTTTTCATTCTAATTTTGATCTTTTGTGCCATATTCTTCTTCTTGAACAAAATTGTACAATTGTACAATTATGAACCATCATTTTGATTCTGTTTTTCATCATTCATACCTAATGTTTCACAAAATCCAACTTGTTTATTGTAATCTGTGGATTTTGTTCTTCATTCGTTTATATCTGGATCTTGTTTATTATTTTTTTTCATCAGCTTCTCCTCTATTTTGTTTATAATAATTTTGATCTTATTGTGCATCCTTGTATCAAAATCATAATTTAGATCTTATTCTTCATAAACAGAAGCTTCTCGTCTGTTTTACATATAACAATTTCGAACTTATTCTTTATCTTTGTACCATAATCTGTATCCTATCCTCTATTTTGTTTATCCTAATCCAGAGCTTATCCGCATATTGTTCATCATAATCTTGATCTTCTATATTGTTCGTCACAATAAGCATCTTATCGTTTAGCTCCTTTATCATAACCTGCAGCTTATGCTTTTTGTCGTTTTATCATAATCCAAACCTTATTTTTTATCTGCTTCATTATCATAATATTTATGAGAAGAATAATGTTTCATATGATCTGGATTATGATATTATTCTTGACCAAGTTTATCACAATCTTGAGCGACAAGTCTGTTTATCACAATATGCATCTTATCCTTTAGTTTCTTCATCATAAGCTGCAGCTTATCCTTTTACTTGTTTATCATAATGCAAAGCTTATTCTTATTCTTTACCTGCTTCATTATCATAATCATAATATTTTTGAATAGCATAATGTTTGTTATGAACTGGAGCTTATTCTTCACCATGTTCATCACAATCCTTATCTTCAGCTTTATCATAATCTGGAACTTATTTTTCACACTCCTTTTTGTCAGAATTCTTATGATTACAATAATGTTTAGTTTGCAGTGAAGCTGATCTGGACCATAATTGTTGTAGTTTTTAATTTTTTGCATCATAAGCTTTATCCAGTGCATCGTGCTCTTTTACTTCTGCAACTTTTAAACTTATATAGCCAAACTTTAGGCATTTGTACAAAAATTTTTGATATTGTTTATCATAAATTTCTGTTGTGATCTCTGCCTTATGCATCAACATGATGAATTTTTTACCTTGTGCATCATATGTTTTATATTTTGGATCCTGATTTTCATCTTTGGCATCATAAGTTTTATATTTTGGATCATGATTTTCATCTTTGGGATCACGATCTTTATCTTTGGCGACATAATCTTTATGTTTGTATCATTATATTTGCAACGTATCATAATCTTTGTTTGGATCATCATCTTTGCAACAAATAATTTTTTATGTTTGTATCGTAATCTTTAGTTTTTGCTTGACAATTTTTGTCTGATTCATTGACAACTTTATCAAGTTCATCGTCATCTTCAAAAGATAAAATAAAATATAAAGATTAGATAAACTTCTAATGTTGTTTGCCGGCATTTTTATCATTAGCAACAACATTTTCAATTAATTTACCATTCAGTTGTCTTATAATCTCTACCACGTTAATCTTTTGAATTACAATCTTCATCAGTTGAATTATAATCTTTATCATTTGCATCATAATTTTTATCTGTTGCACAATAATCCCCAAACTTTATCTGTTGTAGCATTATCTTTATCTTCTGTATCATAATTTTTATCGATTGAATTGTTCATTACAATTTTTGTCTTGTGCTTCATACACTTTATCTTCATCTTTTGCATTATAATCTTTATTTTTTGTATCATAATTTTGATCTGCTTCATTATAATCTTTATCTTTTGCATCATAATTTTGATCTATCGCATTTTTAATCCTTATCCTTTGTATTATAATGTTTATCTGTTGCGTTATAAACCGCAAACTTTATCTGTTGTACAATAATCTTTATCTTCTGTATCATAACTTTTATCAATTGAATTGTTCATCACAATTTTTTTCTTGTGCTTCATAAACTTTATCTTCATCTTTTGTATTATAACTTCTATCTTTTGTAGCATAATTTTGTTCTGTTACATTATAATCTTTATCTTTTGTATCATAATTTTGATCTGCTACATTATAATCTTTATCTTTTGCATCATAATCTTGTTCTGCTACATTATAATCTTTATCTTTTGCATTATAATCCTGTTCTGCTATATTATAATATTTATCTTTTGCATCAAAATTTTGATGCACTATATTATAATCTTTATCTTTTGCATCATAATTTTGATCTATTGCACAATAATCCCCAAACTTTATCTGTTGTGGCATAATCTTTATCTTCTGTATCATAATTTTTATCAGTTGAATTGTTCATCACAATTTTTGTCTTGTGCTTCATAAACTTTATCTTCATATTTTGCATTATAATCTCTATCTTTTGTAGCATAATTTTGTTCTGCTACATTATAATCTTTATCTTTTGAATCATAATTTTGATCTGCTACATTATAATCTTTATCTTTTGCATCATAATCTTGTTCTGCTATATTATAATCTTTATCTTTTATACCATAATCTTCATGTTTTGCATTATAATCTTTATCTTTTGCATCATAATTTTGATCTGTTACATTTTAAATTTCTATCCTTTGCATCATAATTCAAATCATGTTCATCACAATTCTTGTCCTGTGCTTCATAAACTTTATCTTTACACTTATTTTTATCCTTACCACTACTCTATTCCTTTATGATTACTTTTCCTTTTATCATAACTTTTATTATCACCTTCACCTTGATTACTAACATCATCTTGATTATTACCACTACCTTATGTATATTATCTTTATATTTACTTTCTGCGTCACAATCTCAATCCTATGCACTGTAGTTTTAATCTTGTTTATAAGAATCTTCGCCTTTAGTCTTAATCTTTATCTTTTGCATCTTCCTGTCTTGTTTATGCATCTTCTTATCTTGTTTAAACATCTTCTAATCTTGTTTATGCAACTTCTACATCTTTACACCTTTCGTCCAACAATTCACATCTTTTATCACAAACTTTATCCGTTACTTCAAAATCATTATTCTTATAATCTTTACCTTGTGCTTCATAATCTTTACCCTGTGCATCATGATCTTTACCTTTTGCATTAATCCGAATACTTTTCATCAAGAACTTTGCCTTATTTAGTTCAACTTCTATCTTTCACTTTATAACACGCCTCTAATCTTGAATTTGATCATTAAGATGATTCTTATTCCGTTTGTTCCTATGAACGTTGTCTGGAAATTCTACCTACTAATTGAACTCTGTCCATTAATGCACCTAGAGATTTACATCTAAACCGTCATCTGCTTCTAATGTTGCAATTTCGAAACTATTATCAGAGTCAGCATTAAATGTTTCCTCCACTAAATTCTTTCATCAAGAATAACATAACTGCGAAGTTTCTGCAAAATTTATCAAAACAGAGATCAAATTGCCTAATGCAGATGAAAGGCAAGTCATACTTTCTCATCATGTCTCTTAATTTTTGAAACTGTAACCTAACTCTGTGTGAAAAATTCGAGACTTAGGCTAAAATATCAATGATGTACAATTTTTCATGTGAAGTATATTTTATGTATATCTTTTTTGACAAATGCATTTTTCCTACCTTGAGATGAAGAAGGAAGAGGATCTCTTCATTTTCCTGTGGGACACTAATGTTTTCCAGTGGTATAGCACACGACACTGCCGCGAAAGAACACGCCAACTATATATAATACAACATCAACAACAAATTCACACTCGCGTCAGTGAACACTTCACTCTATATATATATATATACATATATATATATAATACGTACACATGGATATGTCGAGACTCTTGAGACACTTTTTTTTTGTAGTAAAATTCTTCTTTTCACACCACTATCTTATTTTTTCTGTTCCTATTTTTCTTCAAAATGGAGTAATAATATATTTCACCCTCAAAAAAATTTTTTTTTTTTATTTTTCATAAAAGAAAATAAAACACACGCACACACACTTTGCAATTTTTCCGTCGCGAGACGTCCGACGCATTTTAAACGTCGACATTTAATTCGTTTTTAAGCACCACTACGCGAATGCCGCACTTGATTTCTTTTTCTTCATCATCATCATCGATCCAACCGAATTGTTGAAAAATCATTGAAAATTATTTTCCGATTATCATCATCAATCTTCGATTGTTGTTTTTGGAGAAATGTTTTTTGAATTTTTTTATTATGACACATTTGAATTGTATAAATTGGTTTGTTATCAACACTTGTTTATTGTTATCAAAAGCACTGAATTTTGATTGGAATAATGCAAGTATTTTTGACTTCAGGTGTTTTTTTTTTGAGGAGGAATCAACAACCTGTTAGTCGCACTTCCGCCTTGGGTCGCGGCACGCGACAGGATGACTTCCCGTCACGCGAGGGCCGCGCATACTTTCAGTTCCTGTTTGGGCCGATAATGCAACACTGTTTCTTTGAGCACTGATTCATTGCAGAATTCGAGAGCTTTCTCTTTGTTAGGTTTGCTTCCTTGAATGTAAACTTGATGCTGAATAACTTGATAGTGATGATATAATGATGATTGTGGGTGGTGGTGGTGGTAGTGATGATAATGATGATGATGATAATGATGCAGGTGGCTGCGGTTCCTGGTGGCTGGTGGATGTGCCAGAGTGCGGGCTTACGGCGGAATGAGGAGGAAAGCTCGGCTTAGGGGGGCCACAGCGTGGCATCGCCGACTGCGATGAGCGAGAGAGTTGCGCGTTATCGACCCATCGCACAAAAGCTATATTCAACTGCGATGGCTATATCTACGTACGGCGCGTGTGCGTTCGTACGCTACTGCCGCTACATCACTCTGCTCTTGCTTCCTTTTCTTTTCGTTTTTGAATTTTGTAAAGCTTTCTCCCTGTTGCTTTCATATATAAATGTATGTGTATTTATATATGCACAAACACACACACACAGTGGAAGACAAATTTTTTTTCTTCTTCCTCTTTTTTTTGTGCGCTCGTGTTGTCTATATATGTATGCAATATAACCAAAAAGGAAATTAAGCAACGAGAAATAAAAACAATAATGATAATAATAGTAATAGGGGAGAGGAGTAGGGGGAGCAAAATTCATATCATGATCCTGCAAATCATGCGGGATGCAGATACTGCGGAAATGGAGTTCCAAGCGGAGAAATTATCTTGAAATGCATCATTTATATATATAATCTCCAATCACTTTTCAGGAGAAGGGTGATTTTAAAGGGTGGACAAAAAAAATTTTTACTATTAATTTTTGTCATGAACATGTAAAGTGCGAAGTCTCTAGTTTGAGAGAGCAATTTTGTATCTTCACTTCATTTTCGTTTCACTCTCACTTTACTCAATACTTAAAAAAATTATTAATATTATTTTTTTTTATTATTTTTTAACCTACAGCGAGTGAAGTGGAGTGAAATAAAAAAAATTTCTCTATCGATTTTACTTATTTTTTGTTATTAAACTCTTGACCTTTGTTAAAAAATATTTTATCTACAATTTTGTCCAGTGTCTGACTGTGTAGCGCAGCTAAAATACACAATTGGTCCTGTCCAGAGAATTTGGCGTTTGCATTTCAAAAGTTGTCAGAAGTTAGCCTGCGGATGTGGAGTGTTCCCTAAATCCCAGAAAGGACCAGAAGTCTAATGCATCTGACCACCTTCGTCGACTGCCTTTGGTGACAAGGCGAAAATCCCCTTGTTGGAGTCACCTTCGATTTTAATCAAGACGACTTTCTTCCTATTGCATCTCAACGCAACTCTCGTGTGGCTAACGTCTGGATTAAGTTTGTTCAGCACGTCAGCATACGACTGTGAATGACTATTGTCATCCATCTCCGTCTTCACTTGGAGGTCTTCTATTTTTTATTTCTCTAATCACTTTCGACTATACAGTCCTTCTTGGTCTCTTGGAGCTTTTTCCCCTTCTCCTACCTCGTCGTCGTCGGTACCTTGACAGTGCGCCTAATTTGACACTGATGGATATGCTCTATTCACTTTTTGCAAACTTTTCACCTTTTTCTTCAATTTCCATAAGAGGAAAAAATCTAAAAAACAGTATTAAAGAAGTTATTCATTTTTTTCACCACTTAAATCGATGTTCATTTTTTTTTAATTTACAACGCATATTTTTTACTTTAACTAAAATTAAATTCATTTCTTTTATCACTTACACTTTCACTTTTACGATACAGTGTATGTGAAAGAAATGAGTTTTAATTTTGGTGAAAGTGAAAAAAAAATTAGTCTTAAGTTTGGTACAAATGAAAGTGATTTGTAAAAATTCAACGAATTTAGCTTCTCCGGGGAGAATAGTAAGTTAGTCACTAACTAACTTAGTAACATAGTTACTAAATTCAATTGTGTTAAAAAATTTTTTAAAGTTGTCGTCAAAATTTCCATTCTCTTTATAAATAATAAAATTCTTCCCAGATATTCAATTATTTTACAAAATTTTAATCAAGTTTTTGTCAAAATTTCAATTATTTTCAACAGTTTTCTAAAATTCTATAATTTTCAATATCTACTGTTTCAATAAAATTTTCCAAAAGAATTCCATCATTAAAAATAATTTGAATACAATTCTGCACAAACATTCAATTATTTTTATAAATAATAAAATTTTTTAAAGGAATTCAATTATTTAGAAATTTTTTTTATAAATTTCTTTGCAATAATTCAATTATTTCCATAAATAATAATATTTGTATAGGAATTCAATTATTTTTATAAATAATAAAATTCTTTTAGGAATTCAATTATTTTCATAAAGAATAAAACTCATTGCGGAATTTCAATTATTTTTATTGCAATTTTAATCAAATTCTTCGAAAAATGCAATTATTCTTAAAAATCTTATTAAAATTCGTCCAAAGAATTTAATGATTTAAAAAATTTGTTGATAACAATTTTAATGAGAATTTAATTTCAATAAACATGAAATTAATAAATTATTTATTTTTGTATTCAAATAATTGACTTCTTGTAGAATTTACTAATAAAAATGGTTTTAAAAATGAATTTCAGTTAAAATTTTTAGATTATACTTAAATATTAAAACTAAAATCATTGTAACGTGGATTTTTATAAATAATTAAATTTTGCCAAAGTTTCAAACTAAAATCATTGAAATTTATAATTTTTCATATATTTTTGACAAAAAATTCTGTAGAATTAATTCTTTTTAAATGTTTAATAGGATTTTTATTGAAATTATTACAAGTTTATAATTTTCAATATATATTTAATTGCAGAATTTTCGAATAATTAAAATTTTGTAAAATTGAATTGTAAAGGAATAAATTTGAAAATTATCATAAAACTCATCGCAGCGTTTCAATTATTTTTCATACAATTATAATTGAATTCCTTGAAAAAAGTAATTATGTTCTTGCAAGTTTTAATAAAATTCTACAAAAGAATTGAATTATTAAACAATTTGTTACTAAAATTCTTTATGAGAATTGAATTTTGAGAAACATTCAATTATTCAATAAATTATTTACTTTTGCATTTAAATAAATAAATTCTTGTAGAATTTTTTAATAAAAATTGATTTTAATTTGATAAAAATAAATTTCAGTTAAAATTTTAGATTATAATTGAATATTAAAAGAAATATGGAGTGAACTTTTTGGAAATAATTGAATTTTGAAATTAATATTTTTGAAAAAGTTTAATTGCATTTTTTAAATATTATTTGAAATTTTTATTTTTTAATATGCATTTAATTAAAGAATTTAGGAATAATTTAAATTTATTGAAATTGATGAATTAATTATTATTAAAAATATTAGATATAAAGTAAAATTGTAGTTAAAAATTTTGGAAACTAATAATCGAATTGAAATAATGAAAATAATTTTGAAGAAGTATAATATTCTTATAATATAAAATAATGATTTTATTACTTGGTCATGTTTAATTATTATAAAAAATGAAGAAATCGATTAGTTATCGAGTTATCGATATCTTCATGTTTTATAGTTATAAAAAAATTTAATAAACTAAAATTTCATTCATTGTGAAAAATAACACTAAAATTGATTATTTTAATCTTTTTTGGTGTTAATTTAATCTGCAACACTTTTTAATACCTCACGATTTACTGTGTAAGAAAAGTTCAGTGAAAGTGAAATTCAAAATGAAAACTGTCAATTTCTTATCCTTTATTTTTATTAAGAATTTCTTTTCCCCACATATTTATATAAATTCAAATTGAATCTAATCAATTTAGTTCATTTTCCTTTTAATTGTCCTAGAAAATGTTTGTCAATACATTTTTCGAAAATTGTGCATCTTTTTTTCTACTTTCTGGTATTTTCTATATTTTTTACAAAATTCTATTTTTCCTCAACAAACGGTAAGTCTCATTTTTATCAACTCGTCGATTAGAAGTTTTGTTTACAATTAAAGTAATAATTTTGCCCAAGTTGGAATTATCACAAGACGCACTTAATTAATTAATCTAACTAATAATAAAAGACAAATTTATCAATAAATTAGTCGAATTTGTAAAGTTTCAAGTTAAGCAATACATTACATTATTAATTTATAATATTATGTATATATATATATATATATATATATATATATATATATATATATATATATATATAGAAAAGGGCTGGTTTTCAAGAGAGAAAAAAATTGTTACACTTTCAAAGTGGGTCAGAGTTTGATCGTTAGAAAGTTAGTTTACGCCAAACAAGCATTACCCCAGGACACTAATGATTTCAATAGTGAAGATTTTCCAAAGAAAAACTATAACAACTTGTATTTAACTAGGAGAAGTTAATTTTCCTAATTTAAAATTTTTTTTCTTTTGACTTGAAAAAAAATATTGCTTTTACATTTTTTCAGGATACATAAAATAAAAGTAAAAAAAAAGTGAAAAAAAAACGTATAAAATAAAAAGTAAAATATATTTCTTACTATAAGCAAAGTGACTTTTGAATATAAAGTATTTAAGAAATAAAAAGAAAGTTTTTTCTAAAAGTGGAATAGCAAAAGTATTAATTGAAATAACTGAAAAATCTAAACAATAACTAATTTCTATAGTAAAATTTTGATCGACTGTTTTTTGTTCTTTTGTTGTTCCAACGAGAAAAAATAAAATTTTTTTCTTACGTAGAAAGATTTTTGTTTCTTTCTTTTTTAATTTTGAATTCTGAAATCTGAGAAAGCTAAAGGTAAACAAATTACAAAGACGTAAATTTTCCATTTGGCGTAATTAAGTAGCGCAGAATGAAAAAAAAAAATTCATTGACTATAAATTATTGTGTGCGACTTCGACGATAAAATAATTCCACAAACAAGCAATTCTTGGCCGTAAATTTTATTCTCGTGAAAAATTTTCATTCTCACGTGAGTTGGTTGAATTTACAATATTGAGGTGAATTAGTTTTAGATAGTGATTCATTTTCATGCTCATTTTCATTTTCACTTAGTCAGATTTTAATTATTTTTTTTCATTTAAGCTTGAAAAATTTTTACTTTTAATTCACGGTCTGCTATTTTTATTATTATTTTTATATTAAAGCTAAAGTGAATCTAGGGTTCGGTAATGTAGCTTCACTCTATTTTATTGTCACTAAACTCTTACTTGACTTACACTTTCACTTGACATTCACTTGACTTTCAATTGACTTTTATTTCACTTTCACTTCATTTTCAATTGACTTTCACTTCAATCTCACTTTCACTTCACTTTCACTTTACTTTCACTTCACTTTCACTTCACTTTCACTTCGCTTTCACTTCAATTTCACTTCACTTTCACTTGATTTGTTGAATTAAATTTCATTCACATTTCAAATTTTCTTAAAAATTCAAAAAAATTTAAATTTATCTAAAGTGAAAGTAAAGTGATAGTGTCATAAAAGTGAAGTGATAATAAAATGAATGTGAAGTGAAGTTACAGTATCGACCAATGCGCTTCATTCACTCAACATTGTCTATAAAATATATATAGAGAGTATACATATATATGTATATACAAACATATTTCGTATAGATTTTATATTGTGAGACACATCTAAACGGGAGATACGTGTGGGGTGCGCCAATGCGGTCTGATTGTATCAAACATGTAATTTCTAGTGTGTCTGCGGAGCCAAATAATTGCACATAGAAAGGTAGAAGAGATAGGTATACCCTATACTATTCCTAGCCTCTACTCACAATGCGTATATATATATATATATATATATATATATATATACAACCATTCCTATATAGCGCCGACTAACAATGAGAGCAGCAAAATTAAATTTGTCGAGTGAGATTATACTCGCGCTTCCAGTGTTCTTTTAATTATATTAAATTATTTTCAGCATTTTTTCTTCTACCCCCTCTTTCCACCTATTTACCAACGAGTATCAAAAAAAGACAACCTCACACAATAGAGTGGAAATTTCATTTTTATTAACACACATTTTCTTTTCTTTTTCCTCTCTTCATAGTAGTTTTGGTGAAATAAAATAATTTACAAAAAAAAATTTTTTTTATTATTAACACATATTTTATAATTAAGGAATTTCTTTCATTCTTTCTTAGAAATGTAAAAAAATGTTATTGTTGTGAATTAACGATTTTTTTGGGTAAATCTTTGTTATTTTTGTTTTCGAATTTTGCAAATTCGATGCTGAAAATTCGACTCAAAAAAACTATTCGAAAAGATTTGTTAAAGTTTTAACTTTTTACCCGCCATTTTGAATTTTACAAAAATTTAGTTAATTTCACTTAAAATTTACTTTTTCACTCTCACTTTCACTTTTGGCAAAATTAAAATTATTTTTTTTCACATTTACTGAAAATAAAATACTATAATAAACTCATTTTGTCTTTATTAAAAGTGAAATTAATCTTACTTTATAAAAAGTTTTTCTAAATGTTTGTAAATAAAAACAAATTCAGGGTGTTTACTATTTTTATTCAACAAAATTACCGGTTAATTCCCGGTTTTTCCCGGTTATGGCCTAATTTTTTCCCGGTTTTCTTTTCTTATAAAATTTAAATTAAGATTTGATTTCGAACGTAAATAAATAATAATTTTAATTGAAAATTTGGAAAATAATTTTTTCAATTCTAAAAAAATAATATTGTCTTTTTATAATTATAATTGGAAATTTTCTTTTCCAAGTTTATTACAATTCTATTGATAATAATTGAATTTCTGCAAAGAATTTTACTATTTACAAAAATAATTGAAATCTTTATAAAGAATGATATTATTTATGAAAATAATTTAATTCCTATGAAGAATTTTATTACAATTTAAAAAAAAGCAATGATAATTAATTACTTAATAAGTAATAAACATCAAATTTGCTTAAGAAATGATAAATATTATTTATTTGAACATTCAGAAATTTGAAATTATAAAAATTTAAGAGAAGTTCAATAATTATAAGTATTGAATAATAATAAAATAATATAATTTTTAGAAGAAAAAAATGGTTTAAAACTTTAAGAGGGACTTTATGTTTTAAAAATAAAATTATAATTACGGTCACTAACTTCACTTGATTATTTTCGAAAAACTAAAATTAGAAATCTTTCAAAGAATTAAATTATTTTTCAAAAAAAAAATGTAAAGAAATTTAAATTATTTCAAAATTTTTCAATTATTTGTGTAGAAAAATTAAATTATCTTGAAACAATGGAATTAAAAAATTTCAACAATTTTACTTTTCAGAATTTAAAAAAAAATTTGCGAGAATTCAATTTTAATAAAAAAATTGAAGTGCACGTCGTTTTTTTTAAATTAACTAATAAAAATTTTAATTATGAATCTTCGCACTAAGAAACATGAATTCATTAAAATGTGACTATAAAATCCAATTATTAATTATTAAATTAAAATACTTTGAAAATTTTATTTAGTAAAAAGTTTCTAAAGAAATTCTTTAACAAATTCAATTACATATTTTCAGTCGATTTTCACAATATTTCTATTAACTCAATAATTTTTTAAAATTTATTTACATAATCTGTTTAAATTAGTGTCTGACTTTTACTATAAAATTAATTTTTTTTAACTCATTCAAAGTTAGAGAAGAGTATAAATATTTATAAAAATTGAAATAAAAAGTAATTTTTTAAAAAACAAATTCAAATAATAAAACTTTTTTTAATTTTAGTGAAAAAATTACCGGTTTTGTAAAAAAAATCCCGGTTTTTTCCGGTTCAATTAAATTCCCGGTTAGTAAACACCCTGAAAATTTTTTCATTTTCTTGACATAAAATTTTTTTTTATACATGAAACAACAATTTTACAAATACCCAGTATATAGATTCAAATAGAGTAATATATTTCTAAATATATTTATAGAGAGAGAGGGAGAGAGATTAAAAAAAAAATAAATAAAATGTGAAGGAATTTGTTAAGCGATGTGAAAACATGAAATCTGTGGGAGTTGGACTGAGAACAAAAAAAAGGGGGTGGGGGAGGGTAATACACGTGCGGAAACAGTGACGAAAGCCGACACGATATTGACACAAGCTTCAGTTTAATTTCTCTACTAGCAAACATTGGATTTCCATCCCTTGTTTGGTCATTCCTCTATACTTTCTCTTCTCCCTCAAATTTCCCACCATCATTCCTCTACATATACCTGCTTCTGTACAAGTTACTTTCTCCCCACCCACACTTTTTTTTTAAAACAGTTTTCCCATTAATTTGGAAAATTATTACCGCTTTCCTTCTCTTCACAAAAGTAAAAAAGTTTGTAATTTATTCGCATCACTAGTTTCCAAAAAAACGAGAGAGAGAGAGAGAGAGAGAGAGAAGAATAATTTCCATTTATAGTCTGTGAAATAAATTCGCATTTACTATTATAATTTTTTATTCTTGTTTCTAATGTAAATAATTCTGAATGGAATCGTCGAGAAAGTTCTTGTCAAAATAAAGAGAGGGCAGAGAGTTCATATATATATATGAAGTGTGCGAAAATTGAAATAAAGTGGAACTTTTGTCGAGAGAAAATAAATAGAAACTGGGGCATTGATGTAAAATGGAAAATTTTTACTATTTCAAATTTTTTTTAAACAAAATAAAAAAAAGTACTGTTTAATAACTTCTTATTATTACTAAGTTTATAAGTATATATATAGTTTTTTAATTACAAGAATTAACAACAAATAAAAAAATATCAGTTTTACGAAAATATTTCAAAAAAATCAATTATTTAACCAAATTTTTATACAATTATTCACAATAACAATCACATTCATTAATAATAATATTTTTCGCAAAAATTCAATTATTTAAACAAATTTTTGATAAAATTGTAAGCAAAAATTTAATTATTTTAAAAAAGTACTCAGAACAATTTCAAAATTATTTTCAAACATACATTTTTCCACGAGAATTTAATTTACTTGAAGCAAAATTTTTATAATTTTTTTTATATCGCGGAAAGATTAATTATGTAAAAAAATTAAAAAAAAATTCTTTTAAAAAATGGAATTATTTTCAAAAATAACAAAATTATTACATATCAAAAATCGATTATTTTCATAAATAATAAAATTATTTTCAAGAACTCCATTATTTTGGAAAATGTTAATTAAATTCTTTGCAACTATTCAATTATTTTCATAAATAGTAAAATTCTTTGCAAGCTTTCAATTATTTTTAATAAAATTTTACAGGAATTGATAAAAAAAATTGTAATTATTGTTAAAAATTTATTTTAAATTTCTCAAATAAAATCAATTATTTAAAAAATTTTTTTTAATTCTTTCGAAAAATTGAATTATTTACAAAAATATTAGGATTTTTCACAGGAATACAATTATTTTAAATTCACTTTTAATTTAATTTTTTTGGAAATAAAAAAATTATTCTTTTAGATATCAAATTCTTGCCAAGAATTCAATTATTTTCATAAATAATTCTTCGATAAAATGCAATTAATTTAAGAAATTTTCATAACATTTTTTTTGCAAAATTCAATTATTTTCATAAATAATAAAATTCTTTTTAGAAATTCAAATATTTTTTGCAAAAAAAAATTAATTAAATGCCACACAGACATTTAACTATTCTCAAAAATTTAAATAGAATTCTGTGTAAAATTTTATTATTTTTAAAATCTTCGCAATTCAATAAATTCCAATATTTGATATTTTCCAAATATTTATTGTTTAAAAATGTGTATGTCAAAATCTTCGTAATAGGAATTAAATTTTTTTCATGAATAATAAACATTTCTCAGGAAAACAATTATTTAAATAAGAATTCTCATAAAATTAATCGTAAGGAACCAATTATTTAAATTTTTTTAATAAAATTCTTGTCAAGAATTAAATTATTTTAATAAATATTTAAATTCTTTCATATGAATAATAAAATTTGTTGTAGGAATTCAATTTGTTAGCAGAATAAAGAAAGAAGAAAATATTTTTGATAAAAATTGGGTAAATAAAATATAAAATGGAATTTTTTTCAGCTTTTCAAAGTGTCTAAAACGAGTTGTTTTGATCGACAAGTTTAATTTTTTGATGGCTACTTTTCACTACTTTTTTTTAGTTTAGAAGCTTCTTTTTGCTACTTTTATTCTCCAATTTAATTTTCTGTGTTTCTTGCTTTTGTTCTATTAAAATAATTTAAAAGAAAATAAAGTAGATTCGAATTACGCGCTTTTTCCGAATAGTTCAGTGACGCCATCGCTAGGTAGCGCCTACAGAATTTCATTGAAACCCCTGCAATTACAAAATTACTTTTCTACTTTTCTTTCTTGTCATATTTTCATTAAAGTGTTTCTCAAATACTTTTCAAAAAAAAAAAAACTTGTATAGACAAAGTATGAATACACAGAGTTTCATAAGTTACTGACGCCATTACCAGATGGAGCCTCTTAATACATTTTTTGTCAAATTATTCTCATTATATTTATTTTCATATTGTTGTAAATTGAAAATAATTACTGAATTAAACAAAAAATAAAATATCAAATAAAAACATTTTGTTTTTTTCTCAAAAAAAAAATTTTCTAGTGGACGCAAGTTGATAGTCACTGGCATAGTCAAAGCGTCGTTCCAGCGACTTGCAAATGCGTTCGCAGAGTTATTTTTACCCGGTTTAAAAACACGAGCAGCTGTACCGATCGCGTGTACTCTATCCCCCTTTCTACCCTCTCACTCTTTTTCTCACTCTCCACAGTTCACTTCCATTCTTATTTAACTTTATCGTTACTTTTGTTCCACTTCCGGTCTAAGAATTTGCACTAGATTTCGCAACAAAATGAATATTTATCGAAAACAAAATTTTTCTCTCCTATTTTTCAAAAAAAAAAAAAAACATATCTGATTTTTTTGACATTACTCGAATAGATATTTTTTAGTTCAGTAAAAAAGTGAAATAGATAGTTTTTCTATAATTGAAAAAAAGTATTGGCTTTAAATTGGTTCAGGAATTAAAATCTACAAATGAAATTAATCAATTTTTTTTTATTTTTACAAAGGAAAATAGAGTGAAATTGTATTTTTTTTTAATTTGTGGTTTTCGCAGATTTTGTAAATTTACAATAAATAAAAAAAAAGTCGAAAATAATTGGAAACATGTTGAATCGAGAGAGAATGTAACGAAATAATTGTATATTTCGTAAAATATATTTTTGATTAGAGTGATTTTTTTTTCAATGTGAAAAAAAAGATTTTCCATTTTATTGAAATTTGAATTTAAAACTGATTTTAATTAAAGTGCGCTTTTTATCTGTTTTCTCGTTTTTATTTCTGAATTGTTTTATATTTTTTTTTTATAAATAGATATTAATTTCAGGATAACTGCGTACTAGTTGTTACTAATTTCATTTGGGAAATATTTATTTTGTATTTTTTTTCTTATATGAGGGATGAAATCAAAATTTAGTATTAACGAAATTTGAATTACGCGCTTTTTTAATTAGTTACCTGACGCCATCGGCAGGTGGAGCGAGTCTCCTTTTTTTGTCTTTTAATAAAAATTGCATTTTAATGGATTTTCTTTTTGTTTTTGTTATTGTTTAAGAATAGTGTACTTTTTTAATTGTTATTTTCTTTTGTTAAATTTTTTCCCCTTTTGACAATAGTTTTTAATTTTTTTCTATTCTATTTTTTTTTAATTAGAAACTAATGGAGTTTTTTTGAGAGGGTTTTTAGACGCTGTCGCCAGGTGGCACTTTATACACAAGCATTTTTCTTTTTTATTAAAATGTATGAGGATTTAGAAAATAGTTAAAGACTGTTTAATTAAAAATAGTTTAATTGTCTTTACCGTTATTTTAGATACAATATTCCATTAACCATTAATATCATTCAATATCAATTATCAGTAGTTAGAGAATTTGTGTTTGGGGTTTAGTTCACCCACGCCCTCGACAGATGGTGTCCATCGAAATTTACAATTCTTCAAAGTAGTAAATTTTTTACTTTTCCAAAATTAATCGAATTGTCGACACTTTTAATCTAATTTTGAGAGGCGAGAGGTTTATGATTCAGCTTACTGACGCCTCCGACAGGTGGGGTTGCTAAATTTTAAGCATTATTCCTTCAAATTATTTTGCACGTTAATATTATTTTCTATTTTAATAAGAAAAGATAAATTATTTACTGAGAAATGAATCTTTTTTTTTAATTATCAATGCCATTGGTAAGTGTCGCCTGTTGTAGTTGTTTCTAAAACAAGTTTGTAAACATTTCTTACGATTAATAAATAAACATATTATTATTATTTATTTTTATGACACGATTACACAGAAACTCTTGGTACCCAGTGACTTTTAATATTTTTGTGAAATTATTCAGTCAAGAGTAGTTTTTTCTATTGTTTGCGTTAGTTAACCGACGCTCTCGACAGGTGGCGCTTATCAAGTTTATTTTCAATTTTGTTACTACGCTTAGAATTATCGACTGAATTTTTTCCACTTTTGGTAATCGGAAATTTTTTATGAATCCTTTAGAAAAAAAATACGAGTATCTTGAGAAAATAGTTGAGAAAAAAGAAAATTCAATTTAGCCAAAAACAAACTAGACGACAAGTTTTAATGAAAATTATCTATATTATTGAAATGTTTTTGTAGTGATTTTTTGTTCTATAAAGCCGGCACGAAAATCACTGGAGCACGTGCTAGTTGTTTCTGCCATCATCATTGAATTCCGAGAAGAAGTTCACTCTCGTCTTCGTCGCTCGTCATGTGTTTGCACTCTATTTTCGAACGCCGCTTGTTGCATAACGGCGAATCCCGCTTGAGGATTAGTGATCTTTATATATATGTATATATACTTTATATACAATACTCCAAACTTGCACTTCACGTACATTCACGTACATTTTATTCAGACAAATTCAGACAAAACTTGTATATATGAAATTATAAGGCGCATTCTATGCTTGTAGTAATGCAACTATTTTGCTGGTTAACGCGTGCCATACATTTGATTTCGCAGAAGGCAAAAGTATCTCTGGAATTATGAGAGAAATTTTTCACATTTACTGTTTTACCTTTTAAAAATTTCATTTTGATAAAAATCGTAAGTGCTGAACTTTTTTTCCAAAAGATATTACTTTTCTCTAACTCAGAGCGTCTAGTTTGAAGAAAAATTCCCTATGTAATAATATAATTTACGATATATAATAGTGTTTTTGAAATTTTCACATTTATACTGTTTTCCTGAATATCGACGTGACACGAATTCGACTGTAACAAGTTGCGCCATCTGATGAGTTGACCAAAATAAACCCCCTTAGTCGCATCTCAATCCTTATTAATCTATGCCTTGAATATAAAAAAACAATTTTTTTCCAATTATCCTACTTTCATATATTTGGATAATTATAAGAATCTAATTTCCAATATCTACGTAAATTCGGAATACAATCTATAATTGAGTAATATAATGAATTCCAAAATTCAGGTACATGTTTATTTTTATCTATATATTGCTTTAGAATAAAGTCAATATCTAGTTTCACTCTAACCAACATTTACATAATGTTAACGAATCTAATTACAATTTTGTGTGTTTAGATTAATTACGATAATTTGATATTTAACAATTATTCGAGGAATATATTCACATGCAGAAATATTCTTTATTATGATGAATTTTAGGTTAAAACTCCATCAATTTAATTCAATTGTTTTCAAATTTTTTTTATTACCCTATAGTTTAGGAAAGAAACAAAAATATTTGAATTTAAAAAGAATTATCGTAAGGTAAAGTGTTTTTTCTGACGAAATACGTGATTTTCAAAAAAACCGTTCATTTTTTTGTTTTTGAGAAATTCAGGGCTCGGATTGTGCGACTTTTTCGACTTTTCTATAAGGAAATGGGAATGTTTTCGACTTTTTTGTGAAAAGATCCCACTAATCGACTTTTTCGAGATGTTTTTTTAGTAAAATGCGACTGAAATTTTTAAAAATTTTTAGAAAATTAAAGTTAAAGGAAAATGTTTTAGTCAAAAAAATGTTCTGTTAAGTTTATTTCAAGATTTCTTTCAAATTTTTCAAAAAACATGAATAACTTCTTTTTTAAATAAATATTTAATTATTATTTTTCCATAAGAATTAAAATTTTTCAAAAGATTCAAATCAAAACTTTTTGAAATTAAACTACTTATAAGAAATTGTTATAAAACATGAAGACATTATTTATCATTATTTTATATTATAAGATTTTATAAAAAAAAAGAATTTGAAAATAATTGAATTTCTAGGATAAATTTTTTTATTTATAAAGATAATTAAAATTTTGACCAAAATTTTATTAAAATTCTTTGCAAATAATTGAATTAGAGAGAAAAATTTTATTATTTATTAATTGAATTAATTTTAATTAATTGAATTTTTGAACAGATTTTTTTAAAAATGTTTAAAAGTAATTGAATTTTGAAGAGGAATTTTGATATTTTTAAAAATAGTTGAAATTGTGGGGAGAATTTAGAAAAATTTGAAAATAATTGAATTTTTGCCATGATTTTTCAAATTTTTTAAGATAATTGAATTTTGCAAAGAATTTTATCAGGACTTTTAAAAAATAATTAAATTTCCATGATGAATTTTATTATTTATGAAGATAATGATAATTTTGACGAGAAATAAAAAATTTTTTTTTTAAATAATTGAATTTCTGCGAATAATTTTATTACCTTTGAAAATAACTGAATTTCTAGGGTGAATTTTATTATTTATAAAAATAATTACAAATGTACCGAAATAAATATATAAATAATTGAAATTCTGACAAGAATTTTATTAAAATTCTTTGCAAATAATTGAATTACAAAGAAGAATTTTATTATTTATAAAGATAATTGAATTTTTGAACAGATTTTTTTTTGAATGTTTAAAAGTAATTGAATTTTGAAGAGGAATTTTGATATTTTTAAAAATAGTTGAAATTGTGGGGAGAATTTAGAAAAATTTGATTGTAATTGAATTTTTGCGAACAGTTTCATTATTTTTGAAAATAAATGAATTTTAGAGAAGAATTTTATTATTTATAAAGATAATTGAAATTGTGACAAGCATTTCATTAAATGTTTTTTAAATAAATGAATTTTGAAAAAGAATTTTATTAATTATGAGGATAATTGAAATTTTAAACAGATTTTTAAAAATAATTTTAAAAAATACCTCATTAAATTTTTTCCATGCATTTTATTGAATTTTATTTAATATTATTCCAGATTGTTTGATCTTAAAGTATGTGTTGGCGAGAAATGGGATTTTTTTACAATTTTGATAATTTCGTGTTTTTTTCCAAAAATTTCATTCGACTTTTTCGGAAATTTTATGCGACTTTTGTTGTGAATTTATTTATTTTATTTTTTCTCTCTTAAATGACATTTGTCACGAACTATGAATACTTGATAGATGTGACACGACTATTAAAAATGTTGTCTTAGTTCACCGACGCCGTCGACAGGTGGCGGGTTTTCCGCCCATTTTTGAGATCATCATAAAACATTTGTAATTTTCAATCATCTATTTTGAGGTTACACCCATAAATTCTAAATATTGTTTGTTTTTTATCACTGTCTACAAATACTGTAGTGCAATATAAATATTGACCTTGCTGACGTAGGAGGAGAAGCCCCTCTCCCACCAATGTCTGGTTGCACACGTCAATTCCCGTCTCAGTTATCACGAAATTCTTGAAAAGCCTCTCGACACGACGCCCAGGAACCGATAAAGGCCAAGAGAGCAAGAGGTGGCTTCGCCATTTTGATATATATATATATATATATATATACATATATAAAATATCGATGGTACGCGCATCGCTTATGACCGCATGTGGCCATAGTATATAGAGTATATAGAGCAACTCCAGGTAGAGAATATATACATATATTGAGAGGCAAGGAGGGGGGGGGGGTTGAAATTCACAGTAGAAGGTACTTCGGGGAATTATATATGCAGGTTATAATAAGCTGCCGGTCCTCGAGATATCGGCGAGTTATGACTGCCCTAATGGCCCCTAGCGTTTGATTTACACACCACATGGAATTCACGCGCTACTCCTGAGGACCCACAATTGTTGGTTTGAAACACACGTGGCGTAGTGCTGAGAGAGGACACTAGTGGGAGTGATAGTACAAAAGAGTAAAAGCGATAGTATGAGGGACATGGAGAGAAAGCTTAGTTGAGTGAGAAAGAGAGAGAGAGAGAGAGAGAGAGAGAAAGGCAGCAGATCCATTCCCCTGGTGAGATGGCAATAAAGACCAGTGGTTCTTCTCTCCCATAGAAGTAGCGCATCCCTCATGATGACACTCCCACACTTTAACCACCCCTCGACTACTAAAACGCTTCCCCAGAGACCCCTGCGAATGGCAATCCTTAAAAACATATTACGACTTGCGGATTTGAAAAAGCGATTTTTCCTCCCTGATCCTTGTTGTACTATTGCAACGCAACGTACAAATACAAGTATGGAACAAAGTGTACTCTTATTTTTCGAATGTATGTTTCTTTTCAATGAAATTGGATTTTTTTCGTTTTATTTTGGATTTTCAATTTTTTTTCACCCAACATTAATAGTTCTTTTTTGAAATATTAAATGTGAAAGAAGCTATCAATTAATTTTAAAGTTTTCATCAATTCATGTTAATTAATTAATAGTTTTATTTGAATGCTAATTGGTTTTCTGGTTTTGAACGTTATTAGCACTATTTATTATGTTTTCTTTTATTTAAATTTATTCTTTTTATATTCTGTAAAGTTATTTGATAATTTTGGGTATTGCGATCAGAGCTGGAGAGACGTGATTCAAGTGTGACCTCTCGTGGAGGCGTCTCCAACTAAGATGCGCCTCTAGCGGTGGCGTCCTCAACTAGGTTGCGTAATGCAATTCCTGACTAAAAATTCGTCATCTTTGGCAAATTTCTTTAAAATATAGTTGTAGTTGGAAATTTCAACAATAGAAAGTACAATTAGGTTAGAGAAAAGCAAATGTGTATTTTTGGAGTCACTGCTTACGAATTTTGAACTTAATTATTCTTATTATTTCGGCATAAATCGGTATTAAGGGGTTTTTGAGGTCGGCGATTACGACTTTTCTTTGTGATTACGAATCTATATATTATAGTTTTTCAAAATTCATAACGTCGGATCTAATATGGTACGATGATTATAAATCTGGGAGTCGATTATGTAATTTCACTCAAAATTTATTTCCACTCCATTTTCACTTCACTTTGACTCAATATTTATTTTCAAATAATTTTCACTTCACTTTTACTCACAATATTTGTTCACTGTTTTCACTTCACTTTAACCGAAAATATTTTTCCACTCTATTTTCACTTAACTTTCACTCCACTTTTACTCACATTTTTTTCATTCTATTTTCATTCAAAATTTATTTTCACCTCAATTTTACTTCATCTTTAATTTGACTAAAAATTTATTTTCACTTCAGTTTCATTTCGTTTTTACTTAAAATTTATTTTCACTTTAATTTCATTTCATTTTCACTTCAATGTTATTTCATTTTTCCTTTGACTAAAAATTTATTTTCACTCCACTTTCACTTTACTGTCACTTTGACTGAAAATTTATGTTCACTTCAATTTCATTTCATTTTAATTCAAAATTTATTCCCACTTTAATTTTATTTCATTTTTGCGTTCACTGAAAATTTATTTTTACTCCACTTTTACTTTACTGTCACTTTGACTTAAAATTAATTCAATTTCATTTTATTTTCACTCAAAATTTATTTTCATTCCACTTTCACCTCACTTTCCCTTAAAATTTATTTTCATTTCAATTTCATTTCATTTTCACTTCAATTTTATTTCATTTTTCCTTTGACTGAAAATTTATTATCACTCCACTTTCACTTCACTTTCACTTTACTGTCACTTTTACTTAAAATTTATATAATTTCATTTTATTGTCACTCAAAATTTATTTTTATTCCACTTTCACTTCACTTTCGCTCAAAATTTATTTTCACTCCACTGTCACTCTCCTGTCACTTTGACTAAAAATTTATTCAATTTAATTTCATTTTCACTAAAAATTTATATTCATTCCACTTTCACTTCACTTTCGCTCAAAATTTATTTTTACTCCACTTTTGGATTGCTTTCACTTTCACACAAATTGCGTTTCATTATTCTTTTTCTTCAATTGAAAGTGAAAGTCCAGATCATTAACCAACGATAAAATGAAGTGGAAATAAATTTTCAATGAATGTGAAAGTGAATTAAAAATATGTTTTGGGTGATAGTGAAAGTGGAGGAATAAATAAATGTTTTGAGTGAAATTGAAGTGAAAATAGGGATACCCGAAAGCAGAGTGGAGAAATTTTTGGAGTGAAAGTTAAAGCGGATTGAAATTGAAGTGAAAATGAATTGAAAATAAATATTTAGTGAAAGTGAATTGAAAATAAATATTAAGTGAAGGAGAAGTGAAAATGGTTCAGTTTTTAAACAACTTTAATAAAATTAATACAGAAAAGAATTCAAATACAATTTTTCATCAGTCGAATCGAAACATGTTCTTAATTACTGTCGACTCGTCAGTGCTTATCTACTTGCTTGCTTATATTTGTAGCTGACTAAGAAATTATTGTTTATATTTTAATATCGCACTATTTTTCATTGTGTTCCATTATACAGTTTGTGCACTTATCGTAGGAATATTATTCCTTAATGCTAGTGTCGCCTCTAGCGGTGGCGTCCTAAACTATTTATCGCCTCTAGCAATGAAGTTCTTTCAAAATTTTGTAAATTCGCCACCTTTTGCGATTCTTTGACGCTAACACCAGAAGGCACACTTTAGTTACAGACGCCATCGCCAGGGGGAACAACACTGAAAATAATGACACAAACAATAAAACGTCAAAAGACTTCCAATTCACCAATATAGTTGTATTAGTCGCTATTTCCAGTAACAGAAAATATCTACAATCAAAAAATAATTCTCAATTTTTCTCCATAATCCTTGAACTGAAGAAAAGAAAAATGAAATTTCCAAGAAAAAGGAGAGAGACTTGCGTTTAATCTTTAGAAATCCGCTTCTCTTGTTTTCGTTCATTATTCCACGTAAATAAGGTGTACATGACGCAAACTTCCTTTTTATAAGGATACTTTTCAATATTTTTTTTTTTTTTTTTTACTTTATTTTTGCCCCACGTGTACACTTTTTACTGCTTACAATGTAACTTGAAGAATTTCTCTCTTTTTCTCGACATCATTACAGAAGGCTTGTAGGAGGTCTGAACCGCGGAAATAACTAGAAAAGAAACCCACGTACTCAAGTGGATGAAATCCGTGAGTTTTTTCCTTGTACCACCACTGCCGCCATCATCATCCTTCCACCCTATCGTCCTCCCTCTTTTCCCCATTCCATTTTCTTGCCTTTCCCATTCCATATCAATGTGCCTTACAATCCCTTTTCTTTGGGGAAAAAAAAAAAAAAAATTCTTAAATTGTATTTCGAAGCAATACACAAAGAACGTTGCCAGAGTGTCGTGGTGATTCGTGAGACAGATTGCTGAGAGCGGAAGGAAGTGCAGTTTCTCCCTCTCAGCACCCATCACAAACCCTTACACTTTTTTTTTATATTTTCCTCCCTCTCCTCCCCCGCACTCTGTCTCTTGGACCACCTTACTTTCCTCCCCAGTTCATCCTTAAAGCTCTCATTTTATGGCATAGGAAGAAAAGTAGCGGAGGAGAGAGAGAGAGAAAGAGGGTATTTCCTGCCCCTCCCCCCTTTTTACTAAAGAATTTCCGTCCTGGCGTCTCTTCAGAATTTAATATAATAGCTAATATCATCGGAGATCCGTACAATGCAAACAATTTGAACCTGCCTCTCAAGTTGGCGATAAGGCGGCCAATGAACAGAAAATGAGGGAGAAAGAGTGGGGAATGGGAGGGGTGGGGGGTCACAGGTATGTACATACATATATACCTTGAAGGAAATACAAGGTTCGTCGATTAAATATATATATATATATATATATATATATATATATATAGTGAGGGAGAGATCGATTATCGATAAATTACAATAGAGACGAAAAGGGAGAAGGACAAAATCGACTGTCAAGAACGATTTATGAACGAAATGTAGGTTTCTGTATCACTTCACGTCGTCCATTGTGCGGTATTGTCGACGACAATTTTACCCCAATCGTAAAAATATATTAAATTATGTTACAAAATTACTGGAGAAATGATTTTAATTATAATATTTAACAGTGGAATATTATTTTTGATTTTAATTCTAATAACATTAGAATTTGAGACAGTGCTAATTATATATATTAGAAAAAGAAATATTCGTGAAATGTAAAATGGAACTGACACCGAAGGACTATCCATAATTTACCATGATGTTATAGGTACCTTAAATTGTTTCAATTAACACTCTATTATGTATATATTATATTTTTTTAAAATGAACTTTCGCACTTATTGAAATCTTCGCATCTAGCGCATTATAAAATGTCAAACCTCCGTATTTCGTAAACACTAGGCTAGAGTGGGGTAAAAAAGCCATTTGTTTCTTATTTTGAAACTATTCAACTATTTTACCAGCCGTTTAAAATAGAAGTTTAATTAAGTAAAACACAACTTTTGATTCTAGCTTGGCTATCGTATCGATAATATTATAGTTGTTATTGTAAATTTTATTTTTTAACTGCTTGTTTCGATTTGCTTCGATGACTGTGAATTGAAAGCAGGCAAACTTAACATAAAATACAATTTTGGAAGCTAAAAAATTTTCCTAATTATTTATTTGTTATACAGATAAAAGAAAAATATAATATTACAAAATTTGATAACAAAATATTTTGACAAAATCACCAAATGGCTTTTTCACCCCACCAGGTGGTGCAAAAAAAGCCATATGCAGAACTTTCGTAAAACTCTTATAACTTTGTCCTTTCATGGAATACAAAAAAAATGTTCTACAAGGATTTTGAAGCTCAATAACTAAACTTTCAGTAACATTTTGAAATTCAAAAAAAGAAATTCAAATTTCGATTTTATAGTACCAAAAGTACAAAAGTGGCTTTTTTACCCCACTCTACCCTAAGCTCGTCTCACAGTGTAAAGCTGCACTAAAAATTGTTCTCACGCATCTATCTATGTGGAGAATATTCTATGCCATAAAATTACATTTACTTATTGTTGATATTTTGTTGAGTATAAATTTCAAAAAAAATTTATCCATAATCTACGAAACATTATTTATCTTTACATAATCTTGTAATGTTAAAATTTAAAGTTTTTCTTAGTAAAAAAATTTATTTAATTTTGTCTTTTAGTTCTGGTTAAATATGATACATATTTTTAATTATTTTTTAATATAATTAAAAATTTTGTAATATAGTCTTAATATATATCAAATTGAAGCTTAGAATCTACCGTTTATTTTTCACTTAAATTTAGTTTAAATAAAAGAAAAGAAAGTTTTTAAATAATTAATTAAAAATTACTGGCAATGGGAGTAAAAATTCAGTTTCATCTCCGAAGCCTCGTTTTTCAGTTAATCAAATTTTTAAACTGTTTTTTAATTATACGTAATCTGTATATAAATATTTGAAGTTGTAGCCCAAGAAATTTGTTAAATTATGTTTCAATATTTATAAATTTAATAAAACGGGAATTTTTTATTTAACAAACTATTCATCTCCGAAGCCTTTTTCATATTTGATAAGCGTTATTGTTTTGTTTTTAATTTATTAATAATTATTTTCAAATACCTTACCCTTGAATTATAAAAACATTTTCCGTTTTATTTAAAATAAAATATTTGTAATTTTTTAAAATATAATATATTAAGTAGAAAGTTAGATAAATAACAAAATTATAATTAAAAATAAAATTTTTTTAATAGAATATATCAATTATAAAGTTAAAATGATAAATTAAAAAATTCATTACAATTTTTTTTCGTTCAATATAAAAAAACATATTTTAGTTATTTTTGAAAAGATAAAATTTAGTTTTTGATCATTTTGAACAATTTTTAAGGTTATATAATTAAACAAAAATGTTAAATTGACAGTGTTTTGTTCATTTCGTAGTTAAAAATAATGTTTTAATTCTGAAAATCATCAAAATCGCATCTCCGTTCAATATAATTTTCATTATAACTTTTAAAATAATTGTCGCTCCAAAATTTTCTCAACGGATTTTGATTTCTTATAGTTTTAAGTGTATGTTAATATTTTTTTCAAATTTTTAAAAGGCGTAGAACATTAAAAAAAATTAATTGTTTATAAAATTTTTATTAAATAATTATTAAAAAATAAACTTTTTAAAAATTTTCTAATTCTAAACGAAAGTATATTTTATCCCCTTGATATTCCCGCTTGCTTCATTTAAATCGGTTCATTCATTTAGGAGAAATTTTATTTTGTTTAAAAAGTTGCAAAAAAATTAGTTTTGCAATAACTTTTATAAAAAATAATTTTCTTTTCTGTTGTTTGGTGAACACATTCTTAAGGCCAAATAGAAATGTTTTTTCATCATTTCGATTTAAAAAAAAATACTTTTTATTTTCTGTAAAAATTTCACGAATTCTGACCCATTTTTTATTTATTGAGGCATGGATCTCTAGTTCAATTAATACAAAAAATTACTTTTAAATATTATTTTCCATTTAATAACCCATTATTATTATTATTTTCTAAAAAAAAACCTGTAAAGTCTTTTTGGTACTTTTGTGTGAAAAGTGTAAGGGAATTAAAAATGAAGTGAGAGTAAAATAAAATTCAATTGACTGTGAAGTGAAAGGTTAAGTGAAAGTGGAAATCAAATGAAAGTAAATTAAAAGTGAAATGAGAGTAAAGCGAATGTCAATTTCAAGTGAAGTGAAGCCTCTAGCGGAGGCGTCGTGAACTAAGTGTCACCTCTAGTAATCGCGTCTTAAACAAAAACCCTCTTGACAAATGTTATATGTTTCCATTCTTGATGTCTGATATTAATAATAGTAATATTAAAATAACTTCCAGAACTAGTTATCAATAATAATTTCCGAGATTATTTCAATATTATATTCTCTGAACAAAACGAACAACTCACGTTATGAAGAAACACAAGAAAAATGGATATTGCCATTTGTGACACCTGCTTTACCAAATCAGTCACATATCTCTGTATATATACATACACATATACACACAGACAATGCACAATGGTTTATTCAGTACAACGGATTACAATAATTTTCAAACCCGAATATTCTAGCTTCAATATATGTATATGGAACTTCGCTAAAGATATTGATTTTACACAATTTCAGGCTGAAAATTTCAACATAAAATATTCATATTATAATTTACAAGCTCTTAATTATAAATTCATAATAATACAATATTCTCCTGTAGTTTGGTAAAAAAAATTATTTAATACCTCATTTATTATCTATAAATATGCACTGAAAGAGGATTATTTAAACAAAATTTCCTTTTAATTTCATTTCGTTGAAAAATAATAAATTTATTTTTTTTCTTTTACATTATTAAATTAATATACTTTTTATCTCTCTCTATATTTATTTTACTCTCTGTCTGGTTTTTTTAATGAAAAAATTAAATGCTGTTAGAAATGTATGAAAACTATTTTCCAAAGGAAGTTATAATGAAAAAATTAATAAAATGAGATATTTTCATATTTTTAAAAAGGTCATAAGAATGCTATTATGTTTACTGTTTAATAACCTAGATCAATTTTTTTTGTTTTGTTTATACTGCCTTAAGAAAATGTTATCTCTCAAGAAAATGCATTTTAATATTCTCAGTATGATGGCCTTTGTCAGAAAATTTAATTTCGTTTCTTTAGTACTTGAAAGTTACACTATTCTATACATATAATCGTTGATATAATAATATTATAGTAATAAATATTATTCTTTACTTTATGTAAATAATAATAATAATAAAAATATAATTATAATAGTAATAATAATAATAATAATAATAATAATAATAATAGAAGTAGTAGTAGTTGTTGTAGTAGTAGTAGTAAAAATAATAGTAATAGTCATAATAGTAAAAATAGTACAAATAATAAATATAAGATTGTTAGGTATTACAAATTTGACGGTAATGTAATTAATAATATCATTATGGTACTACTATTATCATCAATGAAAAATTAAATTTTTCTTGTATTGAATGTTTAGTTAAGGACGCCACCGCTAGAGATGACGAACAGTTGATGACGCCGTCACTAGGGGGCTACACTACAGAATGCTTCGAAAAAGAGAGAACGATTTAATTAAAAACGTTAATATTATTAAAAGTAATAATTATAGTAATATATTCATTTTTAACTTTTCTGTAAGATTAATTTATGTTATCGTCAAATTGGAAAAAAAAATTTAATTTTCCAATTAAATCTATTTTTCTTAACAGCAAAAATATGGTTTCTTTTTGTTGAACGAAATTCTTATAATAAGATGTTGTTGAAGGTCCTCGTGACAACTTAATTATGATGACGTGGGTAAACATAATATCAAGCACATGATGAAGATGTCGACGCTGTTGGCTATAAAAGGGGGAAACTGATGAATGATTAATTTTCAATAAAAGCGCATCGCACGTCAACTAAACCGATAATGACTCGTACATATATATGACTGACAGATAAAAGTCTTCACAATATTTTGCTTATTCAATAAACACAGTATAATATATAAATATACATATTTTTACAAAATAAAGAAAATAATATTTCTATTATGTATCAACGATTAATTAATAAAATTAAAATTAATTAATCATTAAAAAATAAAAATTAATTATTTATTTAATTGAAATAAATTAATTTATTTTCTACATTAAAAATAAATATCGCTCTTACTCATTCGAAAATTTCTTTTATTTCTTACTTTCTAGAGATGAAAAAAAAACTCTCAAAAACAATTTTTTTTTTTGGAATCCTATTTCAGAATAATAAAAATAATGAAGAAAAAATTACTTTTCTCGTTTGTCATGAAAAGGAGAAGTTTCTTTTATGTCCTCATCCCTGTGGCGCTGCGAAAAAAAAGTATTCTACTTAGTAAACAAAGTCGACGCTTGAGAGTAAAGTTTACGAGGACCGTTCAATCCTAGTTTTTTCCTTCTTCATCGTTGTTTTTTTTATCGTCTAATTTTCAAAGAGTGTAAGAGAGAGAGAGAGAGAGAGGGTGGAGGAAGTGTATATTCTTTTGGCGATTCTGACGATATCTGACTAAGAATGTATCAGTGAAGAAAAATTGTGATACCTATAAACTTTCGTTGCCCACTTTTTCATTCTTTCTCTCTCTCTTTTTTTTCTTTACCCTAACTAGTAAAAAAAGAAAGCGGAGGGGGGAGGCGAGACACTTAAAAGATTTACGGCTCTAAGAACTCGAAACCGTTCTTGGGTCAACTTTTCAGTAAAACGCAGAAAAAACTAATTGTAAGTACACTCAGCTTTGCAAAAAAAAACCAGGGGAAGTAAATCCAACTGACAATAACGACGAAGTATTGAATCTATTCCGTGAATTCTAAACTTCTTCGACGAATCGTATATATAGGATTTACGAATTTTTTACACAGTAAATCGTGAGGTATTAAAAAGTGTTGCAGATTAAATTAACACCAAAAAAGTTTAAAATAATCAATTTTAGTGTTATTTTTTACAATGAATGAAATTTTAGTTTATTAAATTTTTTATAACTATAAAACATGAAGATATCGATAACTCGATAACTGATCGATTTCTTCATATTTTATAATAATTAAACATGACCAAGTAATAAAATCATTATTTTATATTATAAGAATATTATACTTCTTCAAAATTATTTTCATTATTTCAATTCGATTATTAGTTTCCAAAATTTTTAACTACAATTTTACTTTATATCTATTATTTTTAATAATAATTAATTCATCAATTTCACTAAATTTAAATTATTCCTAAATTCTTTAATTAAATGCATATTAAAAAATAAAAATTTCAAATAATATCTAAAAAATGCAATTAAACTTTTTCAAAATTCAATTATTTTCAAAATTCAATTATTTCCAAAAAGTTCACTCTATATTTCTTTTGATATTCAATTATAATCTAAAATTTTAACTGAAATTTATTTTTATCAAATGAAAATCAATTTTTATTAAAAAATTCTACAAGAATTTAATTATTTAAATGCAAAAGTAAATAATTTATTGAATAATTAAATGTTTCTCAAAATTCAATTCTCATAAAGAATTTTAGTAACAAATTGTTTAATAATTCAATTCTTTTGTAGAATTTTATTAAAACTTGCAAGAACGTAATTACTTTTTTCAAGGAATTCAATTATATAATTGTATGAAAAATAATTGAAACGCTGCGATGAGTTTTATGATAATTTTCAAATTTATTCCTTTACAATTCAATTTTACAAAATTTTAATTATTCGAAAATTCTGCAATTAAATATATATTGAAAATTATAAACTTGTAATAATTTCAATAAAAATCCTATTAAACATTTAAAAAGAATTAATTCTACAGAATTTTTTGTCAACAATATTTGAAAAATTATAAATTTCAATGATTTTAGTTTGAAACTTTGGCAAAATTTAATTATTTCTAAAAATCCACGTTTTAATATTTAAGTATAATCTAAAAATTTTAACTGAAATTCATTTTTAAAGCCATTTTTATTAGTAAATTCTACGAGAAGTCAATTATTTAAATACAAAAATAAATAATTTTTTAATTTCATGTTTATTGAAATTAAATTCTCATTAAAAATGTTATCAACAAATTTTTTAAATCATTAAATTCTTTGGACTAATTTTAATAAGATTTTTAAGAATAATTGCATTTTTCGAAGAATTTGATTAAAATTGCAATAAAAATAATTTAAATTCCGCAATAAGTTTTATTCTTTATGAAAATAATGGAATTCCTAAAAGAATTTTATTATTTATAAAAATAATTGAATTCCTATACAAATAT
The DNA here is from genome assembly GCA_032872475.1 of Leptopilina myrica (nomen nudum). Taxonomy (NCBI): domain Eukaryota; kingdom Metazoa; phylum Arthropoda; class Insecta; order Hymenoptera; family Figitidae; genus Leptopilina; species Leptopilina myrica (nomen nudum). The sequence goes on along the minus strand of CM065462.1, from coordinate 9,614,335 downwards.
TATTATTTATGAAAATAATTGAATTATTGCAAAGAAATTTATAAAAAAATTTCTAAATAATTGAATTCCTTTAAAAAAATTTATTATTTATGAAAATAATTGAATGTTTGTGCAAAATTGTATTCAAATTATTTTTAATGATGGAATTCTTTTGGAAAATTTTATTGAAACAGTAGATATTGAAAAGTATAGAATTTTAGAAAACTGTTGAAAATAATTGAAATTTTGACAAAAACTTGATTAAAATTTTGTAAAATAATTGAATATCTGGGAAGAATTTTATTATTTATAAAGAGAATGGAAATTTTGACGATAACTTTTAAAACATTTTAAACACAATTGAATTTAGTAACTATGTTACTAAGTTAGTTAGTAACTAACTTACTATTCTCCCCGGAGAAGCTAAATAAAAATAACATCAAAATAGAGTATTTTAATTCTTTTTGGTGTTAATTTAATCCCAGAGGGATTAAACTGTTGCAGATTATTTTAATCCATTCTGGTGTTATTTTAACACCTCACGTTTTACCGTGTTTCCATATAATAAATAACGTGAAAATCAAATAGTTGAGGAAAACATTTTTAGAAATAAGTAAAATTAAAAAAATAATTAAAGACTAATATTCAGTATCATTAATTCCTCACGAAAAAAAACCTTTAGATGGAACAGCGATAACTTTCGCTAAAACAGCGAAAGTATTCGTTAAAATAGCAAAAGTATTCGTTGCAATAACTAAAAATTTCGCTAATATAGTGAAATTTGTAGTTGATCCAGGTGAAGATTTTTTTTCGTGCTGTGTTTATAAGTTTGTATTTCTAAATCATAAAGAAAAAATAATTTAATTCTTTTTAACGCTCTGCTTTAAATTATTACTATATAAATTGTGTTTATATCTTTCACCTAGTTTAGAGAAGGAAAATTCTTTTTTCAAATTTTTTTTTTCTATTTGTAATTAACGAGAAATGTTTAAAAGCTCTTCTCAATTTAATGTTCTACGAGAAAAAAAGCTCGAAACTCCTCTGAAAGGAATAAAAAAAATGTGCTTACAAGTTAGAAATTCATGCCGTAATTTGTCAACTAGAGCAAATTGGGTTGGGGCGTAAATTATTATTTTTTTATTATAAGACGAATTTCTGACGCAATTCTTAAATACCTAGTAAATAATTATAATATAAAACTTTTCCTTTATGTAAAATTTAATTTTTTTGCCTTTTTTGTCTAAATATAAAACGTTTTCGTTTTGAACTAAAACAAACGAGTGATAAATTGAAATAAATTTTTTTTTGTCATTAACCGGAAAGTATTTTTGAATTCGTTAAGAAATTTTTTTTCTCATTTTCACCAATAGAAAATATGGAAAATTATGTATTATTTGGACTTTAAGAGTAACTGGCAAATTATTCATTCAATGTGTACCTAACGGGCAAAATTTCACCTTCAATGGATCAACAGGTCTTTATTCAGAAAAGAAGCGAATGGAAATACTCGAGATAGTCAACAAGAGTCTCTCTTTCTCTCTATGTGTTTAAATCACAACTCTTTTTAAGAATTTAACGTGTTTCTGTTTATTTAAAAAAAAAAATTTCTACTAAGAATGTATTTTTTAAAAATTTTTATTAAAAAGGTACCGATTTAAGACGAGAGCAAAAAATACACTATTTTAAATACTTTAATATACATTTTATTTAAAATATTTAATATTTATTAATTACCATATATCAAAGTTACTAAAATTTTGAATATAATAATTTCAGCATAAACGATATTTGATATTAAAGAAAATTTCTCTATTTATTAAATGAAATAAATTCAAATGAATATTTGTAATTAAAAATTTATATTGAACATATCCATCAAATCGAATGTTATATATTAATTAAAACGCAAAATTTCACTTTATATTATAATATTTGAATTTTCATATGCTAATGAATGCAATAGTTGTAATGAAATAAAAAAATATAAAATTCCACAAATATGCAACAAAATTGAACAATAAAGGATTCAGAAATTACATATTCATTCTCTTTTCAATGGGGAAAAATTAAGAAAAAGAAAAAAAAATTTTATATTCATTTAACTTTTTTTTATAAATTTAGTTCTATTTTTTTGAAAGCGCACATTGTTTATTTAAAAAAATTTTTTTTTTAACTCAATGTAGATAGTAAGGAAAATTAAAAACAAAATTTAAACAAAAGTTTTATAATTTAATAAAATAAAATAAAATAAAAAAATAACGCTCAAAAAAAATCATTTAAAAGAACACTTAAGAGGGTTAATAATTTTCATTTCCTCGCTAATTTTATTTTCTATGTGTTTACTAACCAGGAAAACCGAGAAATAACCGAGAAAAACCAGGAATTAACCGAGATTTTTATACAAAACCGGGAATTTTTTCACCAAAATTAAAAAAAGTTTTATTATTTTAATTTGTTTTCGAAAAAATTACTTTTTATTTAAATTTTTATAGATATTTATACTCTTCTCTAACTTTGAATGAGTTAAAAAAAATTAATTTGATAGTAAAAGTCAGGCACTAATTTAAACAGATTATGTAAATAAATTTTAAAAAATTATGGAGTTAATAGAAATATTGTGAAAATCGACTGAAAATATGTAATTGAATTTGTTAAAGAATTTCTTTAGAAACTTTTTACTAAATAAAATTTTCAAAGTATTTTAATTTAATAATTAATAATTGGATTTTATAGTCACATTTTAATGAATTCATGTTTCTTAGTGCGAAGATTAATAATTACAATTTTTATTAGTTAATTAAAAAAAACCATATGCACTTCAAATTTTTTATTAAAATTGAATTCTCACAAATTTTTTTTTAAATTCTGAAAAATAAAATTGTTGAAATTTTTCAATTCCATTGTTTCAAGATAATTTAATTTTTCTAAATAAATAATTGAAAATTTTTGAAATTATTGAAATTTCTTTACATTTTTTTTTACAAATAATTTAATTCTTTGAAAGAATTTTAATTTTTCGAAAATAATCAAGAGAAGTTAGTGACCGTAATTATAATTTTATTTTTAAAAAATAAAATCCCTCTTAAAGTATTAAATCAATTTTTTGCTTCTAAAAACTATATTATTCTATTATTATTCAATAGTTATAATTATTGAACTTCTCTTAAATTTTTACAATTTCAAATTTCTGAATGTTCAAATAAATAATATTTATCATTTCTTAAGCAAATTTAATGTTTATTACTAATTAAGTAAATAATTATTTATCACTGCTTTTTTTTAAATTGTAATAAAATTCTTCACAGGAATTAAATTATTTTCATAAATAATATAATTCTTTTGAAGGATTTTAATTATTTTTGTAAATAGTAAAATTCTTTGCAGAACTTTAATTATTATCAATAGAATTGTAATAAACTTAAAAAAGAAAATTTCCAAGTATAATTATAAAAAGACAAGATTATTTTTTAAATATTGAAAAAATTATTTTTTAAATTTTTAATTAAAATTATTATTTATTTATGTTCGAAATCAAATTTTAATTTAATTTTTATGAGAAAAGAAAACCGGGAAAAAATTAGGCCATAACCGGGAATTTCGTTGAATGAAAATCGTAGACACCCTGTATTTTTAATTTTTAGAATAATATTTTTAAAATATCCCTCTTTTCACCAACGGCGCAGTTTTCTTTTGTATTTAATAATTTTCTTTAACATTAGAGAGAATTATTTTCTTTTCTACATTTTTTTTTCTAAAATTATTCAGTAGATGACGACAAATCTGTAAATGGCGTCGTCAACCGAGTGTCGCCCCTGGCGGTGGCGTCCTCAACTAACAGTCGTCTTTAGTGACGGCGTCCTTAACGAAAATCCCATTAAAAACAATTCCCTTTTCAATAGATAATCATACATTTCACAATTTGAAAATTATTATTATTATAATTATAATGAACTATTATTAACCCATAAAACTGAAAATAAATTCACTATTCGCAAAAATATTTACATATAGAAAAAGCAAGAATTCGAAGTTTCAGACAAAAGGATTCAGATTGAAAGAAGAAGAAGAAGAAAAAGACGAGAAAGAATAAAGAGAAGAGAAGAGGAGGTAAAGACGAGAATTAACCCAGTTACTGAAGATAATGTCGACGAGAAATCTATTCTAGAAAGTTATTCGCTGGTCTAAAGACAAATCGGAGATATACGTCTCGTCTAATAAAGGCCACCGTTCTCGTAAAGTCGATCCAAATTTTAACCTGAAACGCCATCGGGATGTTTGCCAATTCTAGTATGTGACAATAAATCAATTTCCCGCTTTTAACGAGATTTTTGAAGTTAAAAAAAAACCCCCGTCAAATTGTTCAATATTAATAGTGTTGAAATATTTCCACAATTGAAAAAAAATAGAGGAAAAATAAAAATCTTATGACGAATTCAATAACAATAATAATATACCTAATGATTCAAAAAGTTGTATTCATTAATTATGAATATCAAATATTCGCAAAGAAGATAAAGTCAATTTATTTAAAGATCGCAAAATATAATTTAGAACATTTCTCCGCAATTCGTTGAATCTAAAAAGTCCGATTTTTTCAGTTATCAAGAAGATGATTTTCTAAATTTTTTTCTAATTTCTATAAAGATTATTAATTTTTTAAAAACATTTTTTTCCTTCATAATTTTATTCTTTTGGTAATTAAAAGAAACACAATAGTGTACGAATAAAAAAATATTTAAACAGGAAGAGGAAATATTTTAAAAATATTGCAAAATTAATTAAAGATATGTGTATGTGAGAGAGAGAGAGAGAGAGAAAGAGAGGGGAGAGGAATGAGTAGAAACAGACGATTAAAGCTGTTCAAGCTTTAAATGGATATCCAATAATCGAGATTTAATTATTAGAATAACAATGGATAATATGTCACTCAAAACTCGCTTTTGTTTAGAGTCTTCTTGACAATTGCAATTCATCGGTCAAATAGATAGAGTTATAAAATAGTTGCAGGATTTAAAAAAAAAATAAAACTTTAATTGAATTCTAGAATTTTTTAATATGATATCGTAAATCAGTAACGGTCGCATTTTTAAAAATTCCTCCGCCATATTGGATCCGCCATTTTGAATTTTCAAAAACCGATCAAAAAGCGTGTGTTGCATTGCAATGAAGATTGTGCACCTTGATTACATTCTGAAATAGCCCTAGAATCTCAATTTTGAATTGAACATAATTAAAAAAGTAAAAAAAAAGATATAAAAAATTCAATTTTAGAACTATAAGGACTTTCGATTAAAAATTGTTGCGCGATATCGAACGAGTGGAAATGTCATTTAAAGATTTATATTTTTGTAAATTATTTTATATGTCATCCTGTTATTAAAGTCAAATCGAAATGGCTTATGCAAATTGCTTATTACGTGAGCACACGGTGTTTCAAAGATTTTATTACGGCCATGTTTCGAGGCGCAAGGTAGACGGTTTTAATTGTTATGTAAATCGCGCCTCCCTCACGAGCTACCAACGAGCGCGCAACAGTGCTTATCGTCTAACTGAGTATTTCTATGTATATACAAATTTAGTATATATATATATATATATATATATATATATAAATATATATGTGCTGCATATTTACAAACCACTACAACAAGCACCCCCTTCTCACCCTCTTGTTAAGAATACACATGCAATGAACAACGAACTGTTAATACGGATAACTCCTTTCAAATTTTCCTACAGGTTCATAAATTCTCCCAAAATATCCGAAATTAATCCGAATTGTGAGCTCAATGGATGTATATATATATATTAATTAAGACTGTTTTTATAATTAAAGCGAATTTTTAGCTGATGAATCTAATTCATTCTTATCGACAATTGGTTGTCTATGGGTCAGAATTCGTGAAATTTTCACAGAAAATAAAAAGTATTTTTTTTAAATCGAAATGTTGAAAAAACATTTCTCATTGGCCTTAAGAATGTGTTCACCAAAAAACAGAAAAGAAAATTATTTTTTATAAAAGTTATTGCAAAATTAATTTTTTTAAACAAAATAAAATTTCTCCTAAACGAATGAACCGATTTAAATGAACCAAGCGGAAATATCAAGGGGATAAAATATACTTTCGTTTAGAATTAGAAAATTTTTAAAAAGTTTATTTTTTAATAATTATTTAATAAAAATTTTATAAACAATTAAATTTTTTTAATGTTCTACGCCTTTTAAAAATTTGAAAAAAATATTAAAATACACTTAAAACGATAAGAAATCCAAATCCGTTGAGAAAATTTTGGAGCGCCAATTATTTTAAAAGTTATAATGAAAATTATATTGAACGGAGATGCGATTTTGATGATTTTCAGAATTAAAACATTATTTTTAACTACGAAATGAACAAAACACTGTCAATTTAACATTTTTGTTTAATTATATAACCTTAAAAATTGTTAAAAATGATCAAAAACTAAATTCAGCGCTGCGCTAATATAATTTTCATTATAACTTTTAAAATAATTGTCGCTCCAAAATTTTCTCAACGGATTTTGATTTCTTATAGTTTTGAGTGTATGTTAATATTTTTTTCAAATTTTTAAAAGGCGTAGAACATTAAAAAAAAATTAATTGTTTATAAAATTTTTATTAAATAATTATTAAAAAATAAACTTTTAAAAAATTGTCTAATTCTAAACGAAAGTATATTTTATCCCCTTGATATTCCCGCTTGGTTCATTAAAATCGGTTCATTCATTTAGGAGAAATTTCATTTTGTTTAAAAAGTTGCAAAAATATTAATTTTGCAATAACTTTTATAAAAAAAATAATTTTCTTTTCTGTTTTTTGATGAACACATTCTTAAGGCCAAATAGAAATGTTTTTTCAATATTTCGATTTAAAAAAAATACTTTTTATTTTCTGTAAAAATTTCACGAATTCTGACCCCTATCCAAGTAATTATTCGGAATTGGAATGCAATAAACTATTAAGAGCCTTTTAAACGAACACTGAGAAAACATTATACTTAAATGAAACACAAAAATAATGTTAGACGATTTTGTTTAATTGAAATTAGTTTGTAAGTTTAATGTCAATATATAGAAAACATCTACTGCATTGATTCAAAAGTATCTTAAAAATAAATTATTTTGAGTCAAACTGAAGTGAAAATAGAGTACAAAAAAATTCGGCGTGAAAGTGAAGCAATAGTGAAGTGAAAATGGTGTAAAAATAATTTTGAGTAAAAGTAAAGTGAATGTAAAGTGAAAATAAATTTCGAGTTAAAGTAAAGTGAAAATTAAGTAAAAATAAATTATTTTGAGTAAAAGTAAAGTGAATATAAAGTGAAAACAAATTTTGAGTGAAGGTGAAGTGAAAATGGAGTAACAATAAATTTTAAGTTTAAGTAAATTGAAAATAAAGTAAAAATAATGTTGAGTGAAAGTAAAAGTGAAGTGAAAGTTAAGTGATAAAATATTTTAAGTAAAAGCGAAGTGAAAATGGAGTAAAAATAAATTTTGAGTTAAAGTTACAGTGGAATAAAAATAAATTTAAAAAATTGTGAGTGAAACTAAAAGTGGAGTGAAATTTTTTTTTTTAGGAAAGTAAAAGTGAAGTGAAAGTAGAGGGGAAAATGATATGGAGTAAAAGTTAAGTGAATGCAAGTGAAAATAAATTTTGAGTAAAAGTGAAGTGAAAATTAGGTAAAAAATAAATTATTTTGAGTGAAAGTGAAGTGAAAATAGAGTAAAAATAAATTCTGAGTGAATGTGAAGCAATAGTGAAGGGAAAATGGATTAAAAATAAATTTTGAGTGAAAGTGGAGTGAAAATAAATTGAAAATGGAGTAAAAATAACTTTTGAGTGAAAGTGGAGTGAATGTAAGGCGTAATGTAGTGAAAATAAATTTTAAATGAAAGTGAAGTGAAAATGGTTCGCAAATATAACTTTTTATATATCAGGACAGTGAATTGTGATCTTATAAAATAATTACAGTTCCTACCTGATTGCAAAATTGTTTTGAATAATAACTAAATGTTTTTCATTCAAAAAACCTGTTTCTTTTAAATATCCCCATAAACCAACCTCTCAACATTTGCAAATATTGGTTAATGCCAAAAATATGCAAAAAACTTATGTTCCTAGTTGAAAAATAAAATTAAGAAAACACACATTAATAGAATAGAATCGTAGCGTAAGGATACTTAACAGTTATTTTTAACCCATTTAAAAAATTGTGCATTAAAAAAAAAATTTCTTTAATGATGTTTATTTTTATTTTTTAACGAGTTAAAAATTCAGCGAATGCTTTTGAAAGTTATTCAACACATCAACAAATATTAAGGTCAATATAAGTGTTCTCTACTTCGCTTGGAAGATTGTTTTCTGAGCAATTTTTTTTCTTCCTCTTAAAAAGCAACATTTCTCGATTGAAAAGAGAATGTGGACAACTTTAAGTATGAGGACTTTTTAAAGTGCAATTTTTTCTTCATATATAAGAAATAAACTTTTTCAAGATTCTTTAACTTTAACCATTGATTTTTGTTGTTGTTGTTGTACTTTTCCAATGGATAATTTTTGCACCCTCTCTGTCTTTCTCTCTGTGTTTGTCTTTCTTTTTTTTTCTTTCGATCTAAAACACAGCCCTTGTGCTATATCTTTTTCTCATATATATACCTTCGACCTTTTCGCTGCATCTTCTCAAGCACTCATGTACTTCATCTTCGAACGAGAGACAGATACAATCAAAAGTTACCATGACTACAGAGATGCGTGTCTTTGTATGTCCTTGGGCCACTGATTTTCTACTTGTATAAGTTTCCCGACATGCATATATATGTGTGTATGTGTGTGTACACATTTATTTTATACACAAACATAAATTTACCTGATAAAACGGAAATGTCTCGTGTACTTTACAGGAAGAGACTGATATCCCTGCATTATGAGTATGATGCGGCTTTCTTGTTTGTAATATGGAAAACGTAAGTTTCCCTTGAAAGATCAACTTTTCCAACGTATCTCTTTACCGGAGATCTGTTCATAAATTGCATTTACCTTTTAACATATTTCTTATAAACTACTTGTGTTGAATCATTCTCCCTTGTGAATTTATTTTTTTCCCCTAAGACATTCACCTTGAATAATGTAAAATAGAAAAACATTTACTAGACATCTACTAGACATTAGACCTCTTTTAAATAATCAGGGTTGTTACAGGTCAGGGAATTCAGGGAAAAGTCAGGGATTTTTACTAAAAGTACTACAGGGCTCGAACAAGGTCCGTAAAGGGCCAGTCCCATGTGAGCGTGAAAGCGGAAAACGGAAAACGTTTAGCCAATAACAACTTCCGATTCAATGGAAATCATTCTAAAAGAAAATTCTTATTGGTTGAACGTTTTCCGTTTCCCGTTTCACGCTGACATGGGACGGCACCTTAAATCCCGTAAAAGTCCGTAACTTTGCTTAAAGTCCGTAAAAGTCCGTTTTTTTGAAAAAAGGTCCGTAAAGTCCGTAATTCGGTTGAAAAAGATCCGTAAAGTTCGTAAATTATACGATATAATTTGGATAATTTTAGAGAAATTACAAATGATTGAAGGAATTCAATTATTTTCAAAAGTAAGAAAATTCTTCGCAAAAATTCAATTATGTTCAAAAAATTTTTTAAATTCTCGTCAACATTTCAATTATTTTTAGAAATAATTAAATTCTTCTTCGAAATATCAATTATTTTCAAAAATTTTAATCAAATACTTGGAAAAATTTCAACTATTTTCAAAATTTTTTCTCAATTCAATAATTTTTAATAGGTATCCATACTATTCTAATAAAATTTTCCAAAAGAATTCAATTATCTAAAAAGAAAAATCTACTAAAATTCTACACAAACCTTTAATTATTTTCAAAAAATAATAACAATTTTACAGGAATTTCATTATTTACAAATTTTTTTTAATAAATTTCTTCGCAATATTCAATTGTTTTCATAAATAATACAATTTTTACAGGTATTTAATTTTTTTTGGCAAATAATAAAATTCTTGTTAGGAATCCAATTATTTTGATGAATAATAAAGCTAATTGCAGAATTTCAATTATTTTTAATACAATTTTAATCGAATTCCTCAAAAAATGTAATTATTCTTAAAAACTTTATTAAAATTTTATCAAAGAAATTTAATTATTTTAATAATTTTTGCTACAATTTATTTATTAGAATTTAAATATTATTTTTAATAAATTTTTGATTAAATTTCTTTAAAGAATAAAATTATTGCATTCAAAATTTTTAATGCCATTCTTTGCGTAAATTATCAATTATCTTTATAAATTATAAAATTCTTCACTAAAATGGAACTAATTATAAAAAATTTAATAAATTTCTTGGCAAAATTTCAATTATTTTCAAAAATTTTCCCTAATTGAATTATTTTTAATATCTATGTTAATAAAATTTTGCAAAAGAATTCAAATTATTTGAAAATTGATTGATACAATTCATTAAAAGAATTCAATTTTAAGAAACATATGTAATTATTCAATAAATTGTTTTTTTGTATTTAAATAATGAAATTCTCGTAGAATTATCTCATAAAAATTGATTTAAAAATGGATTTGAGTTAAAATTTTAGATTATAATTGAATATTAAAAGTATTAGAGCGTAAAGTTTTAGAAATAATTAAATTTTGAAAAGGTTTCAGATTGAAATCTTTGAAAATTTGAATTTTTCATATTTTTAACTAAGTAACAATTCTGGGGAATTAATTTTTTTGAGAAATTTTAATTGCGAATTTTTTTTTAATATTATTTGAAGTTTTTATTTTCTAATACATATTTAATTGAAGAATTTACGAATAATTGAAAAATCGAATATTGTAAAGAATTGGATTTGAAAATTGTCAAAGAACTTTTTCGAAAATTATTAAAATAATCGATTTTAAGAAGAATTTGAGTTAAAAATTCTTGAAAATAATAATTGAATTGATAATGATTTTATCACTCTATCTTTAATTATTATAAAACATGAAGTAATCGATCGATATCTTCATGTTTTTTTAGTTATGAAAAAATCTAATTTATAGTTTTAAGTAAAATGTTCTCTTATATATTTTTGTCAGTAATTGGTCCGTAATTTTTCATTTTTGGTCCGTAAAGTCCGTATTTTTAAATACTTTTACTGGTCCGAGCCCTGAAAGTACTGGAAAAAATTGAATTTTTAAAATTCAATAATTAATAATAAATAATAATAATAACTATCATAAATTATGACTTATAAATTATTTTATGAATAATTTTTACAATTTTCATAAATACTAGATTGATAAATGGATTTTAGTTAAAAATACTAATTTAATAATAATAATAATAATAATAATAATAATAATAATAATAAAAATATCTAATTAAAAAATTAGATTTTGGAAAGTTTACAAATGATTACAGAAATTCAATTATTTTCAAAAGTTACAAAAATTCTTCGCAGAATTTCAATTATGTTCAAAAATTTAAAAACAATTCTCGTCAAAATTACAATTATTTTTATAAATAATAAAATTCTTCATTAAAATTCAATTATTTTTAAAAGTTTTAATAAAATTCTTGACAAAATTCCACAAGAATTCAATTATTCAATGTTTCATAAATGTTTTTATTTTCATAAGAAATAAAATTTTCACAGTAGTTCTATTACTTATTTACAATACAAAATTTTATAAAATTTTTCGAAAAATATAAATTATTGAAAAAATTTTCACCGAAACTTAGTTATTTTTATAAACTGGAATAAAATTTTTTGTAAGAATTCAATTATTTATATAAATAATAAAATTCTTCTCCAAAATTCAATTATCTTATGGAAATTTTAAAAAAATTTAAATTATTTTCATATGTAATAAAACTCATCGCAGAACTTTAATTATTTTTTATACAATATATATTTTAATCAAATTCCTTGAAAAATGTAATTATTCTTAAAAATGTTATTAATATTTGTCAAATTAAATTCATATATTTAAAAATTTATTGATAAAATTCTTTATGAGAATTAAATTTTAACAAAGAACATTCTATTATTCAATAAATTATTGATTTTTTAATTTAAATAATTGAATTTTTCTAGAATTTTCTAATAAAAATTGATTTGAAAATGAATTAACGGATAATCTATTTATTATTATTTATGAAGGTAATTGAATTTATAGGTTAATTATTTACAAAAATCCTAAAACAATCCTTCGCAAGATTTCAATTATTTTTACACGCAGTAAAATTTCTCGAAAAAATTAAATTATTTTTAAAAAATGTAATAAAATTCTTGGCATGAATTTTATTTCTTTAAAATTTCCATAAGATAATTGCCAAGAATTTTATTACATTTTTTAAAAATAATTTAATTTTTTCGAGAAATTTTACTGCGTGTAAAAATAATTGAAATCTTGCGAAGGATTGTTTTAGGATTTTTGTAAATAATTAACCTATTCTGAAAAATGTTTTGTAATAATTTTCTTATAAGTTGTTCAATTTAAAAAGGGTTTGAATTTGAATGTTTTGAAGAATTTTAATTCCTACAGAAAAATAATAATGATTAAATATTTATTTAAAAAAGAAGTTTTTGATGTTTTTCAATAGTTTTACAATTAATGAAATTTGTAAATAAATGTAATAGAACATGTTTCCTTGATATTATCTAATAATTTTTAAAGTGAATCAGAATATTCTTTAGGGTCAGGGAAAAAGTGAAATTTTTTTCTGAAAATCAGGGAAAAGTCAGGGGAAAATGAAATTAAATATTTGTGGCAACCCTGATAATTTTTTCTTTATAATTATTTACATTTACAATTAATTGATCTTCATTCGTTTTAAATATTCCCGCCTTTAGGAGAAATGAAACAGAAATCTACATTACCGATATCTGCCTAATAACAAGAGTAAACTGAAGATATGAAAATGTCAAAAAGTTGAGGGAAGAATTCTTCGTTTAAGAAAAGAGATAGGGATCATGTATTAGAGAGAAAGAGAGAGACTATTGTTCGTAAAATAGAAATTGCTCCACAAATCGTTGAATTCAATCTAAAGGATTTTGAGCTTTTAGATTTAGTTGTTGAAGGGATATATATATATATATAGAGGAGTGACCAAGAAAGTTCCATTGCAAGTCGTTTCCTCTATTGTTATGGATGATTCTTGCCAGTATGTATATAGTTGGATGAATTGTGGATGAAATGGCCAAGAGGAGAAATTGAACTCAAGTGTAGTGGTGGGGGGGAAAGGGGGATATTTCATTTTCTCGAAATTATGACCCTTTCCAAAAGGGTAACCACACAATGTAACTGAACATAACCGTACCTTTAAATGTCCTTGGTGTGGTAATAATTGTTCAGTTGGACAGGACAGTTGTGAGAGGGCAATAGTTGTGTCAGTGTATAAGACACGAGGGGGGGAAGTGGCGTGAGAAAGGGGAAAACCGCGGAAGGAAGTTGTAAGGACCATGCAATCAGAATTTTCCAGAAATTCATTGTTCAACCTCAGCTTTTGTTGCAGATTCTAGACCAACAATGGCGGTCAGTCTTCCATTCAAAGGGAATTTGTTTTTTTCCTCTCTCACTCTCTCTCTCTCTCTTTCTCTTTCTCTGTCGCATACACACACGCATGTCTTATTTCCCATTTCAAAACTTGTGACAGGCGGAAGCTTATGTTTTTTCTACCTCTGAATGTTATTTTTAACACAATATAGGATACAAAAGATTACTACAAAGAGAAAAATAATTGCGAGAACACGTCGCAACTAGATGATTCATATTTTTTTTGAGGTTAGGTCACAGTTGGAAATTTCGATTTCCAATAACTTTGGAAATATAAAAGAAAAAGTGGAGTTTTAAAAAGAATTTCGAAATTTGAAAAGTGAATCAAGAATATGAAAGAAAAATGTTACCTTGATTTTCGTAGTTAATCTTTATTTACAAAAACTATTAATTAATATATTAATTAAACAGATAATTTCTACTTTACACTGCAAAAACTGATATCTCACAAGTGTCTCACAATGAGTTGTTTTAAGCGTTTACACCATTGAGATACAAAATCTGTTTTATATTGAGACATTTAATTTCATCTCGTGTCTCATTTTGAAACATTTAAAGTAACTCAATTCGCACTGAAAAAACCTTGTCTCAAAATGAGTATCATACGCTACTCATTTTGAGTTGCAACAAAAATGAGACTCTTAGGTGGCGCCACGTTCTATGGCGTTTAACATAGTCTCATTTTGAGATGCAACAAAAATGAGACTGGGTTTTTTGTGTGCGTATAAAACACATAAAACGTTTTCTTACCGTGAGACGGATACTCGAAACACATAACGTGTCTCAAAATGCATTGCTAAATGTGTAAAACACTTGAAACGTCTTAAAATGAGACACCAATCTGTTTCAAATATGTGGACACAAAACATCTACGTGTTTCAAATATGGGGACAAAACGTCTCAAAATGAGACACTTGATTTTGCAGTGTATATCATAATATTGGAATTTTTATATGCTAATGAATGCAATAGTTATAATAAAATAAAAAATTCACAAATATGCAAAAAAATTGAATAAAGAATTCAAAAATAACATATTCATTCTCCTTCCAATGGAAAAAATAATGAAAAAGAAAAAATATATTTTTCAGTGAAGGTGATGTGAAAATAGAACGAAAATAAATTTTGAGTCAAAGTAAAAGATAATTAAACAATAGTAAGTAAAAAATAATTTTGAGTGAAAATAAAGTGATAATGGAGTAAAAATAAATTTTTAGTGAAAGTGAAGTGAAAATTTAGTAAAAATAAACATTAGGTGTATATGCGAAAGGGAAGTGGAAATGGAGTAAAAATAAGTTTTGAGTGAAAGTGAAGTGAAAATGAAGTGAAAATAATTTGTGAGTAAAAGTGAAGTGGAAATGGAATAAAAATAAGTTTTAAGTTAAAGTGAAGTGAAAATGGAGTAAAAATAATTTTGAGTAAAAGTGAAGTGAATGTAAAGTGAAAATAAATTTTCAGTGAAAGTGAAGTGAAAATAGAGTAAAAATAAATTTTGAGTGAAAGAGAAGTGAAAATAGAGTATAAATAAATTTTGAGTGAAAGTGAAGTGAACATAGAGTAAAAATAATTTTGAGTGAAAGTGAAAATGAAGTAAAAATGGTGTGAAAATAAATTTTGAGTGAAAGTTACAGTGGAATGAAAATGAAGTAAATAAAATTGTGAGAGAAAGTTAAAGTGAAATGAAAGTGAAGTGAAAAAATATTTTGAGTACAAGTTATGTGAATGCAAAGCAAAACTAAATGTTGAGTGAAAGTGAAGTGAAAATAGAGCAAAAATAAATTTTAATTTAAAATAAAGTGAAAATGGAGTAAAAATAATAATGAGTAAAGGTGAAGTGAAAGTTTAGTCAAAATTGAGTGAAAATAAATTTTGAGTGAAAGTGGAGTAAAAATGGAGTAAAAATAATTCTGAGTGAATGTAAAAGTGAAGTAACAATAGTGTGAATATATATTTTGAGTGAAAGTTACAGTGGAAATGAATTAAAAATAAATTTTGAGTGAAAGTGAAATGAAAATGGAGTAAAAATAATTTTGAGTAAAAGTGAAGTGGAAATGAAATGAAAATAAGTTTTAAGTTAAAGTGAAGTGAAAATAGAGTAAAAATAATTTTGAGTGAAAGTGAAAATGAAGTAAAAATGGTGTGAAAATAAATTTTGAGTGAAACTTACAGTGGAATGAAAATGAAGTAAATAAAATTGTGAGAGAAAGTTAAAGTGAAATGAAAGTGAAGTGAAAAAATATTTTGAGTATAAGTTAAGTGAATGCAAAGCAAAACTAAATGCTGAGTGAAAGTGAAGTGAAAATAGAGCAAAAATAAATTTTAATTTAAAGTAAAGTGAAAATGGAGTAAAAATAATAATGAGTAAAAGTGAAGTGAAAGTTTAGTGAAAATTGAGTGAAAATAAATTTTGAGTGAAAGTGCAGTAAAAATGGAGTAAAAATAATTCTGAGTGAATGTAAAAGTGAAGTAACAATGGTGTGAATATATATTTTGAGTGAAAGTTACAGTGGAAATGAATTAAAAATAAATTTTGAGTGAAAGTGAAGTGAAAATGGAGTAAAAATAATTTTGAGTAAAAGTGAAGTGGAAATGAAATAAAAATAAGTTTTAAGTTAAAGTGAAGTGAAAATGGTGTGAATATATATTTTGTGTGAAAGTTACAGTGGAATAATGAATTAAAAATAAATTTTGAGTGAAAGTGAAGTGAAAATGGAGTAAAAATAATTTTGAGTAAAAGTGAAGTGGAAATGAAATAAAAATAAGTTTTAAGTTAAAGTGAAGTGAAAATGGTGTGAATATATATTTTGTGTGAAAGTAAAGTGAAAATAGAGTATAAATAAATTTTGAGTGAAAGTGAAGTGAAAATAAAGTGAAAATAATTTTGACTAAAAGTGAATTGGAAATAGAGTAAAAATAAATTTTGAGTGAAAGTGAAATGAAAATAGAGTATAAATAAATTTTGAGTGAAAGTGAAGTGAACATAGAGTAAAAATAATTTTGAGTGAAAGTTACAGTGGAATGAAAATGAAGTCAATGAAATTGTGAGAGAAAGTTGAAGTGAAATGAAAGTGGAGTGAAAAAATATTTTGAGTACAAGTGAAGTGAATGCAAAGTGAAAATAAATTTTAAGTTAAAGTGAAGTGAAAATATAGCATTTACACATTTCTGTAAAAGGATTTTCTGTTTAATTGCGTTTTTAAATGAGTTTTAATAAAAATTATAATCATAAAATAGCCTAAAATTTTACTTGTAATGCAACTTAACTGAAAAACAAAAGAAATGCATAGTCAATATTATTATCAGTAAATCAATGAGGTTAAAAATATTATTTTTCCAAATTTGAAAATGCCACGTAGATCCGGGAAAAAAGTTATTAATAAAAAAAAAGATGAAAAAAATAAACAACGCGCAGGAGAAGCATTTACAAAAAGTAACGGAGAAGAGGTTTTACCTTAACTGTTCAATTTTTATGTTTTTACATTTAGGTAATTTTATTCTCAATGTGATTGTTAACAATATGAATATCATTCTTTTGTTTATTTTTAAATATTTTTGAAAATAATTTGAATTTGAAAAATTTTGAACTGCTTGCTTATAAGTAATCACTTAATAAATTATTTTCTCGAAAGCAAACAACTTTTTTAAAGAAAACTTTTTCACATTCGATTTATCAATTCAATATTAAGAAATTAATTTCTCAGTTTTTCTATAAATGGTATACTTTTTTAATAATTAATTTTAAAAGAAAATATGCGCAATTGACGTAACCTTAAAACAACACACACTTATTAATTTTTCTCGTTAATTTCTGGGTTTATCTCATCAAAATGTTTTTCCTATGGTAAAGCGTTATAATATCTCGAAACGGTTTTTTTGGTTTTTTTTAATGACCTATAGAATTTTTAAATATGTTTTTTTCGCTTCCTGTAAAATCATAAAATCGTTGCTTGACCCCTTCAGTTATGACACCCTTCATTTAAGGGTTCAATATTTTTTGTGGCAATCCACAAAGTTAAATTTTTGCTTTTATAATTTGGCAATTGTCTATAATAATTGGATAAAAGACAAAATTAAAATTTTTTTTTATTTTTTAAAAGGAAAACTTGGTTCGAGATAATAAATAATTTTTTTTTAAAATGGTTTTTATAGAAAGGAACAAATTTTTTTCGAATGAATTAAAAGGGTGACAATCCATTATTGCATAGCGAACTTCGGTTTAACGCTTTATTGATTACTAATGCTTAGCACTAACGCATCCTAGTATCGTATAAAAATTCAATGTCCATTTTTCCTTTCGCCATCAATGATCTGCCCACGTCACATTTCAATAGCCCCAACAACACACAAATATATATATATATATATATATATATATATATATATATATATCGTTCCAATAAATCGAGATACAATTTTTTGTTCCACCTCCGAGCAAAAATGGGTTACTAAAAAAGCATTCGCCACATTTTTTTTATTCGCAGTACTATTTTTAGTTTATTTTTAACTCACATATCTACCCGTTACATGAAAGGGAAAAAATCAGTTTATAACACGGAGGTCAAAAAAAAAAAAGAATTGGCTTCAAAACACTTGTCATTCTAGACCCGAAAAAAAATCCATATACAAAATGTGAAAAGTTTAAATTGTTTTCAATTTGTCAAAAAATTTACAATAATTAAATATGTACTTCAATCCATTTTCAATTAATAAATTACGTTTTTTAATACGTAAAACTCTTTGTTTTAATATCGAAAATTCTATTTTTTTTAACTGTGAGGGAGAGAAAGAATTAACCCTCCTGTGCATAAAGCCGAATATATTCGTCCAACTATTTTTGTTAATAACTTTTGTTTAAATTAACATTAAGTGATCTATCAAGTTGCAAATTATTTCTTAGGGATAAACAAATGTTATTAAATTATTTATGACACTTTATATTATTTATTTCACAATAAACATTACTTTTAGAATGCTTAAAACAATAAAAAAAAATTTTTTTTGATTGAAATGTATGCGCAGGAGGGTTTATAGAATTTATAATTAATTTTTTTTTAAATTGACAAAAAAGTGAGAAGTGAAATTTTTTTTTTTTTTTTATTTTAATTGAATGAAAAATGCATTTAATTGATTAATTAAATTCTCCTACTGCTAGTTGTATTAAAAGGGTTGGTATTTGTTAGATATGCTCATTGCCTAAATGGAATTCATCATAAAGGTAAATGCATGAAAATGATAATCGTGGATTGGTTCGGTCCATAACAGTGATTTGTCAATCATACAATGTGTATTAATTACTCGCTGAATATTGGTTCTTTTTAGGAGAGAGAGAGGGGGGGATGATGCGAGGAAATGGGGAAGCAGTGGGGGGTGGGGGGCTCAATTACACTAATTAAAGCGACTCTCAGTATTCTCGCTAATTATTCACAACTCTCTTTCTATGCCTCCTTTCTCGCTTATATTTTTCCCTTTTTTTTCTCTCTCTTAAACATTTTTTTTTATCATTTTTCACTCATTCGTTGTGTCTATATATATATATATATTATTTGCTTTTGGTTCCTCTTCAATATTCCTCCAATTCAAATGCACACGCAGTTTTAGTGATAATTTTTTTCTCCATCCAAACGGTAAAGTAAACTTACCCCCTAAAGTTCTATATTTCACTGGCGGAAAGTTTTTCTTGAATTGGTTGAGGTTGAAATTCTAAAGTTTAAAATAGAAAAAAAGATTGAGGGGGAGAATGAAGAGTAGAAAATATTCCAAAAATATGAGTTCGGAATTTTTAACAAATTTATATATTTAAGTATTTTTGACAATTCTCATTATCGAATGTTGAAGTCAATATGTATATATATATATAATTTTGAGGTCCCAAAAATAACGTTTTTTATTTTATTGCCACACATGTGAGGAATGAGCAAATTTTTTTTACTGATTGATGGTCAATTAAATAAGATGACAATATGTAAATTTTTATTACCGATTCATTTCAAGGAAGGTTTTTTGTATTTTATTAAGTTTTGGTATTGGAAATTTTCTACGTTGCAATTGAGTTATAAAAAATTTGTGTATTTTTTTAGGAATGATAAAAATCGAGTGCACAGATTGGCTCGTAATATTTCGGGAATTATTACGTGATCCAACTTCTTTAACGGAGGACTTTTGGACTCGCTGATTATAAATCTGAACTTAGGTTTACAAAATTAAAAATGGCGGATCCAATATGGAGGACAAAATTGTTTAAAAATTAATGGATTAAGGTATAAATTGGTTATCAAGGGGTTTTTGAGGTTCGATTACGAATCTGGAGGTCGATTATATAATTTCACTTGACTTCATTCCACTTTCAATTAAAATATATTTTCACTACACTTTCACTTAATTTTCAGTCGAAATATTTTTTTATTCCAATTTCACTCCACTTTCACTTTTACTAAGAATTTATTTTAACTCCATTTTCACTTCACTTTCATTCAAAACTTATTTTCACTTAACTTTCACGTGATTTTTAATCAAAATATATTTTCACTCCATTTTCCCTGTAACTAAAAAAAAATCCACTCTCATTTTCAGTCAAAATATATTTTACCTCGATTTTCACTTCACTTTCAGTTTAACTAAAAATTTAGTTTCACTCCATTTCCACTTCACTTTCATTCAAAATTTATTTTCACTCATTTTTTACTACTTTTCACTGCATTTTGACTCAAAAGTCATTTGCACTCCATTTTCACTTTTACTAAAAAATTTCACACCATTTTCACTTCATTTTCAGTTTCACTCAAAATTTATTTTCACTTCATTTTTAATCCACTTGCACTCAAAATGTATTTTCACTTAATTTTCACTTCACTTTCACTCTACATTCACTCAAAATTTATTTTCCCTCCATTTTCAATTCACTTTTACTCAAAGTTTATTACTTACTTTTAACTTTCACTTTACTTTCACATTCATTATGAAAAATTTTTCAATTCATTTTCACTTTCTTTTTCACTTAAAAAATTCATTTCCCTCCATTTTCACTCCACTTCTACTAAAAATTTATGTTCCCTCTATTTTCACTTCACTTTCACTCAAAATTTATTTTTACTTCAATTTCAGTCCACTTTTATTCATAGTTTATTTTTACTTACTTTTAACTTTAACTCCACTTTCACATTTACTCAGAAATTTTTTTTCAATTCATTTTCACTTTCACTCTATTTTCCATTTTACTCAAAATTTATTTGCCCTCCATTTTACTCCACTATCACTCAAAATTTATTTTTACTTTATTTTCACTTCACTTTCACTCAAAATTGTTTTTACTCCATTACCACTGCACTTTCACTGAAAATTTATTTTCACTTCATTTTTAATCCACTATCATTCAAAATTTATTTTCATTTAATTTTCACTTTACTTTCACTCTAAATTCACTTAAAATTTATGTTTACGTCATTTTAAATTTATTTTGAAGCTACTTTCACCTCTAATCAAATTTTGTTTTATTATTCTTTTTCTCCAATACAAAATTAAAATCTTGACCAACGAAAAAGTGAAGTGAAAATAAATTTGGAATGAATATGAAGGTGGAGGGAAAATAAATTTTGAATGAATGTGAAAGTGAAGTGAAAATAGTGAGTCATAGTGAAAGTAAAGTGAAAGTGAAGTGCAAATGGAGTGAAAATAAATTTTGAGTGAACGTAAAAGGGAAGTGAAAAAGGAGTGAAAATAAATTTTGAATAAAAGTGAAAGTGAAGTGCAAATAGAGTGAAAATAAATTTTGAGTGAATGTAAAAGTGAAGTGAAAACGGAGTGAAAATAAATTTTGAATAAAAGTGAAAGTAAAGTGCAAAGAGAGTAAAAATAAATTTTGAGTGAATGTAAAAGTGAAGTGAAAACGGAGTGAAAATAATTTTTGAATAAATTGAAAGAGAAGTGAAAGTGAAGTGAAAATGGAGTGAAAATAAATGTTGAGTGACCATCACTTGCAGGGTCAATAGTTCAAAAATTTTAGGTTCCAAATTTTTTCTTGTATTTTTTTAAAAGTTCTCTTGCATTCTATCCCATTTCTGATATGGAAATGAATATCGAATGACATCATAAGTGCTAAAACCTGATTTTAGCACTTATTATGTCATTCGATAAGTATAAAAATGTAGAAATATATCAAATTCCAGAATCCTGACCCATTTGCGGAGAGAATTCCACAATTTCAATTCAATTAGTTGATTTGATAAATTCCATTATATAGCAAGACAAGTTTCTCTCCTATGACCAATTTCGCATTCATCCTTTGATGTCTATTTTGATCAAATAAATACAGAATAGATATTGCAATTTCGAAAATTAGAAAACTTGTATAATTGACAATTGAATTTCGATTTTATCAAACAGAAGAGAAGCTTTGGACAGTTAGTCATCAAATCAGAACTACACTGTAAAAAATTTAGGGATTTAACGTACTCGAGAGTTAAATATTTCGAGTTAAAAATCAACTACAAAAGAGAGTTAATTTATTGACGCCCTTCATTCAACACCCGTGCGAGTTATTTTTCAATGGGCACTGAGAAAACGATTTATTTGATTCAAACATATTTTGTTAAAATCAAACTTAAAATATCTTTGCTATACAGTCAAACAAATTTAAGTTTAATTAAAATATATTTTTTGGTTCATGTAAAGAAATATTATATTTAATTCAAACCTAATTTATTATTGATTATAAATTATTTATTATCAACTTTTAAGTTTGAATCAAACATAACATTTTGAAACATATTTTTTGTTTAAACCAAAACAGAAAATATGTTTAAATTAAACATAATTATTCAAACAAAAATTATTTTTAAATCAAAGCAGTAAATATTTTCTATTTATTGGAATTAAGCTTACAAACTAATTTCAATGAAACAAAATCACTTGAAATTATTTTTTTAATTGAAACGAGTATAATTGTTTTCTCAGTGTAAAGAAAAATTGCGTCACTAAAGGGAGAAATTTATCTACTATCGATACGATCTTATATCTCGTTTAAGATGAAGCGAGAGAGAAAAAGTAATAAATTCCCCCTCCCCGCCCCCAAAGGGCTAATGAATTTAAATAACGACATTCTGTACAGCAATTAACATTATAGGTGCGAGAATAGTCGCGCGCGCCTTCATTATACAAAACGTTGACAGTTTGTGGCGAGCGGAGGTTTTTGTGCGCCACGAAACTCTATTGCTAGGGATGGGGAGGGGGGAGGGAAAAAAAGGAGATTTTCAGAGTGTGAGAGATCGAACACTGTATGCCGGGAATGAGAGAAGAGAAATGGTACGGGAATACACACGGAAGAGGTTGCAACGATAAAACCAATAACTATTAATCGAAGCGCCACCGCACATTCGGCAAAGTCCGCGAGATCCAACCGCAGTTGCCTCTAGCCACTGCCCCATCCCGCACCCTCGCACCCCTTTTACCAACAGACCTTCCCCTCACCCAAAAACTAACGAGCTCCCGTCTCTCACTTTGCACAACTCCTCTTCTCCCCCCCCCCACCTCCACCTTCACCGGAATCACCCTCCCCACGCTCTCCCTTTCTACATCACATCGTTTCCCTTTAACTCTATGCAGCGCAACGTCCACACGGACCGTCTCCCCATTATCGTTTACCAGCAAAACCCTTTCCGCTAAATCGCCATCCCTCGAGTTTTAGCTTCCAACATCAAACCAACATAGAGAAATCATCGATCGTGTGCAAAAATTTGAATTGGGACTAAGCACTTGGAGAAACTGCCGCTGCCAATGCTGGGGTGCTATTCTGTAACATCACTTCACATCCACATCACTTTCACTTTACTTTCACTCAACTTTCACTTTACTTTCACTCAACTTTCACTTTACTTTCACTCAACTTTCACTTCACTTCCACTTCACTTTCACACAATTTTCACTTCACTGTTATTTTACATTCACTTTACTTAATGTTAACTTCACTTTCACTCAACTTTTACTTTACTTTCACTTAACTTTCACTCAACTTTTACTTCACTTTCACTTCACTCTCACTTCAATTTCACTCAACTTTCACTCAACTTTTACTTCACTTTCACTTCACTCTCACTTTCACTTCACATTAACTCCGCATTAACTCCACATTCACTTTACTTGCACTCTACTTTCACATCACATTCACTTCGCATTCACTTCACTGTTATTTCACATCCACTTCACTTTCACTCTATTTTCACTTCGCATTCACTTTCCCTCTACTTTCACTTCACATTTCACGGTAAAACGTGAGGTGTTAAACTAACACCAGAATGGATTAAAATAATCTGCAACAGTTTCATCCCTTTAGGATTAAATTAACACCAAAAAGAATTAAAATAATCTATTTTGGTGTTATTTTTAACTATGAATTAAATTTTATTTTAAATAAAACACCAAAGTCAACGATTTGTAAAAATTCAACGAATTTAGCTTCTTCAGGGAGAATAGTAAGTTAGTTACTAACTAACTTAGTAACATAGTTACTAAATTCAATTGTGTTTAAAAATTTTTAAAAGTTGTCGTCAAAATTTCCATTCTCTTTATAAATAATCAAATTCTTCTCAGATATTCAATTATTTTACAAAATTTTAATCAAGTTTTTGTCAAAATTTCAATTATTTTCAACAGTTTTCTAAAATTCTATAATTTTCAATATCTACTGTTTCAATAAAATTTTCCAAAAGAATTCCATCATTAAAAATAATTTGAATACAATTCTGCACAAACATTCAATTATTTTCATAAATAATAAAATTTTTTAAAGGAATTCAATTATTTAGAAATTTTTTTATAAATTTCTTTGCAATAATTCAATTATTTTCATAAATAATAATATTTGTATAGGAATTCAATTATTTTTATAAATAATAAAATTCTTTTAGGAATTCAATTATTTTCATAAAGAATAAAACTCATTGCGGAATTTCAATTATTTTTATTGCAATTTTAATCAATTTCTTCGAAAAATGCAATTATTCTTAAAAATCTTATTAAAATTTGTCCAAAGAATTTAATGATTTAAAAAATTTGTTGATAACAATTTTAATGAGACTTTAATTTCAATAAACATGAAATTAATAAATTATTTTTTGTTGTATTTAAATAATTGACTTCTCGTAGAATTTACTAATAAAAATGGTTTTAAAAATGAATTTCAGTTAAAATTTTTAGTTTATACTTAAATATTAAAACTAAAAGTACTGTAACGTGAATTTTTAGAAATAATTAAATTTTTCCAAAGTTTCAAACTAAAATCATTGAAATTTATAATTTTTCATATACTTTTGACAAAAAATTCTGTAGAATTAATTCTTTTTAAATGTTTAATAGGATTTTTATTGAAATTATTACAAGTTTATAATTTTCAATATATATTTAATTGCAGAATTTTCGAATAATTAAAATTTTGTAAAATTGAATTGTAAAGGAATAAATTTGGAAATTATCATAAAACTCATCGCAGCGTTTCAATTATTTTTCATACAATTATAATTGAATTCCTTGAAAAAAGTAATTATGTTCTTGCAAGTTTTAATAAAATTCTACAAAAGAATTGAATTATTAAACAATTTGTTACTTAAATTCTTTATGAGAATTGAAGTTTGAGAAACATTCAATAATTCAATAAATTATTTACTTTTGCATTTAAATAATTAAATTCTTGTAGACTTTTTTAATAAAAATTGATTTTCATTTGATAAAAATAAATTTCAGTTAAAATTTTAGATTATAATTGAATATTAAAAGAAATATAGAGTGAACTTTTTGAAAATAATTGAATTTTGAAAAAGTTTAATTGCATTTTTTAAATATTATTTGAAATTTTTATTTTTTAATATGCATTTAATTAAAGAATTTAGGAATAATTTAAATTTAGTGAAATTGATGAATTAATTATTATTAAAAATAGTAGATATACAGTTAAATTGTAGTTAAAAATTTTGGAAACTAATAATCGACTTGAAATAATGAAAATAATTTTGAAGAAGTATAATATTCTTATAATATAAAATAATGATTTTATTACTTGGTCATGTTTAATTATTATAAAATATGAAGAAATCGATCAGTTATCGAGTTATCGATATCTTCATGTTTTATAGTTATAAAAAAATTTAATAAACTAAAATTTCATTCATTGTAAAAAATAACACTAAAATTGATTTTTTAAATCTTTTTTGGTGTTAATTTAATCTGCAATACTTTTTAATACCTCACGATTTACTGTGTTACTTTTACTCTACTTTTACTTCACAAGTTAAGTTAGAGTGAAAGTGAATGTGAAGTGAAAGTAGAGTCAAAGTGAATGGGACGTGAAAGTAAATGTGAAGTAAAAGTAGAGTGAAAGTGAAGTAAATGTGAAATAACAGTAAAGTGAATGTGAAGTAAATGTGGAGTTAATTGTGAAGTGAAAGTTGAGTGAAAGTGAAGTGAATGTAAAATAACTGTGATGTGAAAGTGAATGTGAAGTGAAGTTACAGAATAGCACTCCTGAAGTTGCGTTTGTTTTTGCATATCGACAAAATAGGTGGAGGGGCATGAGATGAAAGGGAAGAAAACTATGAGAAAGAGAGAGAGAGAGAAGCAATATTTCCCCGGCTGACAAGGCGAAAGTTGACTTGTCCGAAAGTGAAAGGAAAATCACATTTTGCCGCATTGTGATTGGATGTGAAGCAATGACGTGTGGCTGGCTCGTGATATCACCAAGAGAATTTTCGCGAGGAGGACATTACGAATTTACATATACCAATGTCGATTTATCATCGCTCTTGTGCCCTTTCGTAAATATAAATCTCAAGATACACTCTCTGAAACTACGTGGGAATTGTCGTATAAATTTTTCATGTTCCCAACACTCAAAACCGATTGTCAATTCAAAATAAAGTTAGATTTATGGAAATTAGAAAAATCTTTGTAAACATGAAATTCACTTGGACCATCATGTAGAATTTGTAATTTAATTTAAAAAAAAACGAATGCGTACATTTGCATAAAGCAATTATGTAATTTAGACGTTAACTAACTTACTTTTCGTTAAACACGAAAATTCCAGATTTCCTCACTTTCACTCCACATTCACTTTATTTTCAAATCAAAATTTATTTTCACTCAATTTTCACTTTCACTTCACATTCGCATTCACAAAGAAATTTTTTTTCAATTCAATTACACTTTCACTCCACTTTTTCCTTTAATCAAAAATTTATTTTCCCTTCATTTTCACTCAAAATTTATTTTAACTTTACTTTCACTCAAAAATTTATTTTCCCTTTATTTTCAGGCAAAATTTATGTTTACGTCATTTTTAATTTATTTTGAAGCTACTTTCACCTCTAATCAAATTTCGTTTCATTATTATTTTTCTCCACTATACGAAATTAAAATCTTGGCCAACGAAAAAATGAAGTGAAAATAAATTTGGAATGAATGTGAAAGTGGAGGGTAAATAAATTTGGAATGAATGTGAAAGAGAAGTGAAAATAAATTTTGAATGAATGTGAAAGTGAAGTGAAAATTGTGAGTGATAGTGAAAGTAAAGTGAAAGTGAAGCGCAAATGGAGTAAAAAAAATAAATTTTGAGTGAACGTAAAAGTGAAGTGAAAAAGGAGTGACAATAAATTTTAAATAAAAGTGAAACTGAAGTGCAAATAGAGTGAAAATAAATTTTGAGTGAATGTAAAAGTGAAGTGAAAACGGAGTGAAAGTGGAGTGAAAACGGAGTGAAAATAAATTTTACTTTATTTTTACTCCAATTTCAGATTACTTTCACTTCACATTGACTTTAACTCAAAATTTATTTTCAACACAATTTTTATTTCACTTTTTCACGCAAAAAATTGCGAGTAAAAGTTGAGTAAAAGTAAATGAAATATAGAGTAAAAAATCTTTTCAATCATCAAAGTGAAGTGAAAATTGAGTGAAAATAAAATAGGTAGAAATAAATTATTAAATACACAATTCAGTAAATTTTAAATAAATAATGTTAAAAGTTTAATAAATGAAAGAAATTAAATTTTTTTGAGTAAAATTGTTAGGTTTGTAAATAATATTGAATCTATTATTAAACGGGATTGTAAATTCTAAATTCTCTTAATTGTAATCTGATAATTACACGTTTTTTTTTGATGCGCTCAATCATACGAGCAGTAAAGCAATAACACTAAGGCACTTTTATTATGCGATGAAAAAAGCTAAATCTCTTTCGATTCGCCGGCCACGATTGACGAACATGAGAAACGATGACTCGTCTCTGATAACACAGTGCGCGAGGGAACATGCCAAGATATATGAGACCAAATATCCGGAAAGGGCGGTCTTGCAACCTGGACACTGTCCGAGAGAGATAGAACCGATCACCAAAGGGAGATGAATATTCCAGACGAGATCCGTCTATCCAATAATTATAAAAAGTCAACAAAACAAAATTTTATTAATTTTAAAAAAATTGTTATTCAATGCAAATTTAATTTTAAATATAAAAACAAAATTACGCCTCTATTTCATATATAGTGAAGGCGAATAAAAAGGACAGAAATAGAAACGTTATTTTTCAAACGAACCTTTAGAATTTATTACTAAAAAATTCCAACCACGAATTCCTCGTGGAATTTTTTATCGATTACCATCTTTTTCAATATTATCTCTCTTTCACTTAGAATCGAGTAGTTCTTCTTCTGTTTTTTTTTTGTTTCAAAAAATAAATTTTTCAATGACGCATAAATGAGGAAAAAATTGACTAGAATGAAATTTCAAACTCAGCTTTTGAGTCTATTTAAGTTGAGTAACGAGTGAAAAAGATCATTGGTTTATGTGTCGAGTACACTTACCGTTGCTGCCGTGTGTATCTCGGAAGGTGAAGGGGTGGCGGTGGTGGCTTTACTACGCGAGCCATCCTTGGCCGATATCTGGGCTGTCCTCCAATATCCTATACATATACTGTAAAAACAAAAAAAGTTTTATTTTCATAGAATTCTTTTTACAAGGGTACATTGGAAATATAAACTATAATTTGATATAATTCGCTTTTGAAGTAAAAAGAAATTATCTTCTAGTTTGGTTTTGGTATATATGGCGTTCCATATAGAGTTTCATTGAGAAGGAGACATAATAATCATTGGATGAGTATAAAAATTGTGATAGAAAAATTCATCCATAGGGATAGTTCCACTTCGCCTCGAAAAATACTTTTATTACTCCTATTTTCACTCCACTTTCACTCAAATATTTGTTTTACCTCAATTTCACTTCACTTACACTCAAAACTTTTTTTGACCACTTACACTTCAGTTTCACTTTACTTTCACTTTGCATCAAAATTTGTTTTCACTTCACTTTCACTCTACTTTAAGTTTAAATAAAAAATTTTTTCACTTCACTTTCACTTTACTTTCAGTTTGACACAAAAATTTATTTTCACTTCACTTTCTCTTTACATTCCCTCAAAATCCATTTTCACTCAATTTTCAATTCACATAAAATAAAAAAAAATTTTAATTCATAATTAATTTATTTTCACTCTAATTTGACTCACAATTTTTTTACTTTCACTTTAGTTTACATTTTACTGAAAATTTATTTTTCACTTCACTTTTACATTCCCTCGAAATTCATTTCCACTCAATTTTCACTTCATTTTAGACAAAAAAATAGTTTACTCCATGTTGAGTTCACTTTTACTCAAAATTTATTTCCACACCACTTTCACATTTACTCAGAAATTTTTTCCAATTCATTTTCACTTTTATTACACTTTCGTTTTTACTTAAAATTTATTTTTCCTTAATTTTCACTCCATTTTTAGTCGACTTTCCCTCAAAATTTTTTTTATTCTTTTATTTTACTTTCACTTTGACTAAAAATTTATTTTCACCTCAATTCAATTTTACTTTAACTCAAAAATTATTTTCACTTCACATTCACTTAAAATTTATTCTTACACCACTTTCACATTCACTCAGAAATTTTTTCCAATTTTTTTTCATTTTTACTCCACTTTCACTTTTACTAAAAATTTATTTTTTCTCCATTTTCACTTCAGTTTCACTCAAAATTTATTTTCACTTCACTTTCACCCAAAACTTTACTTTTATTCCATTTTCAATACACTTTTACTTTAATTTCTCTTTGACTTAAAATTTGTTTTTACTCCATTTTCACTTTTACCAAAAATATATTCTATTCCACTTTCACTATTACACAATGTTTTCACTCCATTTTCAGTCTATTTTCCCTAAAAAATTTTTTTATTCTTTCATTTTACTTTCACTTTGACTAAAAATTTATTTTCACTTTACTTCAATTTCACTTTAACTCAAAAATTATTTTCACTTTCACTTTTACCGAAAATTTATTTTTACTCCACTTTTACTTTACTTTCAAACTACTTTTAACTCTAATGGAATTTTTCTACCTTTTTTTCCAATACGAAGTTAAAGTCTACGACGTCGACCAAAGAAAAAGTGAAGTGAGAATAAGATGAAAATAAATTTAGAGTAAAAGTGAAGTGAAAATGGAGTGAATATAAATTGAGTGAAAGTGGGGTAAAAGGGTTTGGAAAATGGGGTGAAAAACATTTTTGAGTGAAGTGAAAATAAAGTGAAAATAAATTTTAGGTGAAAGTAGAGTGAAAATTGAAGGGAAAATAAATTTTGAGTAAAATAGAAAATAGAGTGCAATTGAAGTGGAATTAAATTTTTAGTCAAAGTGAAAGTAAAAGTAAAATAAAAGAATAATAAAAATTTTGAGGAAAAATGGAGACTGAAAATGGAGTAAAAAAATTGTGTGATAGTGAAAGTGGAATGGAAAATATTTTGGATAAAAGTGAAAATGGAGTGAAAACAAATGTCGAGTCAAAGTGAATGTAAAGTGAAAGTGTAGTAAAAATGGTTTAAAAGTAAGTTTTGAGTGAAAGTCAAGTGAAAATAAATTTTGAGCGAAAGTGGAGTGAAAATGAAGGGAAAATATATTTTGAGTAAAAGAGAAAGTAGAGTGAAAGTGAAAATTAATTGGAAAAACTTTCTGAGTGAATGTGAAAATAAATTTTGAGTGAAAGTGAATTAAAAATAGAGGGAAAATAATTTTTCAGTAAAAGTGAAGTGAAAATGGAGTTAAAATAAATTTTGAGTAAAAGTGGAGTGAAAATAGAGGGAAAAGAATTTTTTAAGTGTAAAAGAAAGTGAAAAATGAATTTAAAAAATATTTCTGAGTGAATGTGACAGTGGAGTGAAAATAAATTTTGAGTGAAAGTGAATTGAAAACTGAGTAAAAATAAACTTTGAGTGAAAGTAAAATGAAAATGGGGAAAAATAAATTTTTAGTGATATGGAAAAGTGAATGATGCGTGACTCTTTGATCTAGTATTAAATCTATTGATTTCAATCACATATTGTTCGAAAACACCTTATTGGATAGGATCAGACACACCAGCTGGAGCCAAGCATTTATTCACCCTGAGCAAGTTAGCAACTTATCGATAGCAAAAATAGTGCACTTCTAGAGGAGAGCAGGGCTCTAAGTTGAATTTAAAAGAGCGAACTGTCTACTCTTTTTTTCCATCTTTTGTCACGTTTTTTTCGGTACATAAAACCCTGTGTGTGAGGTGTCACTGGAAAAACTAACTACTGTAAATTTATCGATCTACACGTTCGGTCGTCATTCATATGTATATTTACACTTTTGGTGCAACGACCCTTCTCAAATATTTAACGTTTGCTTATTAATTTTCCTGATTAATAATCCAATTACAAGCAGTTGTGAAAAATTGTAAATCGAGGAGCGAGTACTAAAAAATTAATACACCAAACGACAGAAATTTCTAACTACAATACAATATTTACTATAATTAATAATAATTCTGTGTCAACAACAGGAATAACAATTATTTATTTTATTCTTCAAATTATTTAATTATTGCTTCCTCACATTGAGAATTGTAATACCAAAATTTTTCAGGTTTGATTTTTTAACATATCTTTATGTTATTTGACCTCAGGAGTTCAAAAATTACATTGTGTGTGTGTAAACATCACATTTTCATAAATATCTCCAAATTATAAAGAGCTTTTGAGCTGAATTTTTTTTAAATTGTAGGTCTCATCTGCGGACATAAAATGAGAGTACTTTGAGATAGATTAATAAAGTTTAACTATTTATTATTTTGATTTTTAATTTTTCAAAAAAACGTTTTTTGCCCATAACTTTAAAAAAATATTAGGACACCTATAAATGTTTTTCTCTAATTTTTTAGAGTTTTTTTAGACGCATCTTTTGAGCCCAGAATGAACATTTTTCGTTTATATTCACCGGAGATATTAAACTTTTAAAAATCAAAAATTTTGGAAAATAAGACTTTTTTGAGAATTTTGTTGAAAAATGTAGAAATAACATTAAAACCATAGTTACCAACTTGTAGAGCATTAAAAAACCCTTCGATTGACCTATTTTTGAAGCTATTTCGATTAGAGATAAAGAAGTTATTGATATTTTAAAAAACAAATTGTGAAAAAAAAATTTTTCATGTGAAAGTATTAAATAAAGAGAAAAAAATATTACAGCACTTAAGAATAATTGTTGAAAATTTATACTTTATTGTTATTAACATCTCTATGAGGAAGCAAAGTGTTCATGAAATAAACACAACAAGATTTACGAAACACAATAAAACAGGAGGTGTTAAAATAACACCAGAATGGATTAAAATAATCTGCAACAGTTTTATCCCTCTAGAATTAAATTAACACCAAAAAAGATTAAAATAATCTATTTTGATGTTATTTTTAACTATGAATGAAATTTTATTATAAATAAAACACCAAAGTCAACGATTTGTTAGAATTCAACGAATTTAGCTTCTCCAGGGAGAATAGTAAGTTAGTTACTAACTAACTTAGTAACATAGTTACTAAATTCAATTGTGTTTAAAATTTTTTAAAAGTTGCCGTCAAAATTTCCATTCTCTTTATAAATAATCAAATTCTTCCCAGATATTCAATTATTTTACAAAATTTTAATCAAGTTTTTGTCAAAATTTCAATTATTTTCAACAGTTTTATAAAATTCTATAATTTTCAATATCTACTGTTTCAATAAAATTTTCCAAAAGAATTCCATCATTAAAAAAAATTTGAATACAATTCTGCACAAACATTCAATTATTTTTATAAATAATAAAATTTTTTAAAGGAATTCAATTATTTAGAAATTTTTTTTATAAATTTCTTTGCAATAATTCAATTATTTTCATAAATAATAATATTTGTATAGGAATTCAATTATTTTTATAAATAATAAAATTCTTTTAGGAATTCAATTATTTTCATAAAGAATAAAACTCATTGCGGATATTCAAATATTTTTATTGCAATTTTAATCAAATTCTTCGAAAAATGCAATTATTCTTAAAAATCTTATTAAAATTCGTCCAAAGAATTTAATGATTTAAAAAATTTGTTGATAACATTTTTTATGTGAATTTAATTTCAAGAAACATGAAATTAATAAATTATTTATTTTTGTATTTAAATAATTGAATTCTTGTAGAATTTACCGATAAAAGTGGTTTTAAAAATGAATTATAATTAAATTCCTTGAAGAAAGTAATTATATTTATGCAAGTTTCAATAAAATTCGACAAAAGAATTGAATTATTAAAATATTTGTTACTAAAATTTTTTATGGGAATTTAATTTTGAGAAACATTCAATTATTATTTAATAAATTATTTACTTTTGCATTTAAATAATTAAATCCTTGTAGAATTTTTTAATAAAAATTGGTTTAAAAATGAATTTCAGTTAAAATTTGAGATTATAATTGAATATTAAAAGAAATATAGAGTGAACTTTTTGGAAATAATTGAATTTTGAAATTAATATTTTTGAAAAAGTTTAATTGCATTTTTTAAATATTATTTGAAATTTTTATTTTTTAATATGCATTTAATTAAAGAATTTGGGAATAATTTAAATTTAGTGAAATTGATGAATTAATTATTATTTAAAATAATAGATATAAAGTAAAATTGTAGTTAAAAATTTTGGAAACTAATAATCGAATTGAAATAATGAAAATAATTTTGAAGAAGTATAATATTCTTATAATATAAAATAATGATTTTATTACTTGGTCATGTTTAATTATTATAAAATATGAAGAAATCGATCAGTTATCGAGTTATCGATATCTTCATGTTTTATAGTTATAAAAAAATTTAATAAACTAAAATTTCATTCATTGTAAAAAATAACACTAAAATTGATTTTTTTAATCTTTTTTGGTGTTAATTTAATCTGCATCACTTTTTAATACCTCAAGATTTACTGTGAAACGAATGAAATGAGTACCAAAAATGTATAACTTGGCAGCGGTTTTTATTTAATAATTATTATTTTAATAACAATTTATTAAATTACACTTCTTTTATATAAGATTGCAAAAGAAAATGTTTTACAATTTCCTGTCAAGATCAACATACAGAAGAAAATAATAAATTTCTCTAGAGCGATATTTCCATTATGTGTTTTCTTAATGTTGTCTTTAAGAAAGGACTGTAATTCAAGTTGCGTCATATAATTAGAGTTACGTCTTCATTGTTGTCAATGAGAGAGAGAGAGAGGTATTTCTGGAAACGATATACTGTATACTGAAAAGGGAAAATAACAGTAACCTTTTTCGCCGTTTCAAACGCAGTGCAAGTAATTGCATCACCAAGAGAGCCTTAAGGTTTACGGCGTTTTTGCTATGACAACCGCGCTTGTTATTATCTATGACGAGAGAAATTCTACTCAAAAGTTATGTTATTTCTCCAGCCTCTGTCTCCCTTTTTTTTATTGGTTTTCATCGTAAGAAAGGCGAAATATAAAGACTCTCTCTGACTCGCATTACATCGAACTGTTACCGCTTCGACAGTAAAAAAAAAGTGCGTTCTTTATTGCTTTCACATTTGACGCCATAGCTATAATTTTAGTTTTATCATCGTGTATTTTTTTATTTTTGATAATTTATTGACTCTTTGATGGAGATGTGATCAAAACAAGCACAAAGAGAGGTGAATTGTTGTTTTTAATTTAAAATAGGGAGACAATTCTTATTGTTAGCTTTGTAAATAGGAAATAGTTTCTAAAAAAAAATTTAATAATGTCAGAGATACGCGCATTTCACTAAAAAATTATTTTCATTCCACTTTCACTTCACATTCACTCAAAATTTATTTTCACTCCATTTTAACTTATACTCAAAAAATTTTGTCCTTCCATTTTGACTTCACTTTCACTTTACTTTCACTTTGATTAAAAATTCATTTTCACTTCACTTTAACTCAAAGTTTATTTTTACTCAATTTTAACATTCACTTCACTTTCACATTCATTCAGAAAAATTTTTCAATTCATTTTCACTTTAAAAATTCTTTTCTCTCCATTTTCCCTCCACTTTTACTCAAAATTTATATTAAATCCATTTTAATTTTAATTTTACTTTCAATCAAAATATATTTTCAATCCACTTTCACTTTACATTCACTCAAAAATTTATTTTTACCTCACTTTTAGACTACTTTTAACACCAATCCAATTCAATTGTTCTTTTTCTCCATTACCAAGGTGTAAAGTCCACAACCGTCGAACAACAAAAAAGTGAAGTGAGAATAAAGTAAAAATAAATTTTGAGTAAAAGTTGAATGAAAATGAAGCGAAAATATATTTTGAGTGAAAGAGAAACTTGAATTAAAATGCAATGAAAAAACTCTGAGTGAAAGTGAAGTGAAAATAGACTGAAAAAATTGTTGAGTGAATGTAAAGTGAAAATTAAGAAAATTTAAGCAGTGAAAATGGAATGAAAATAAATTTTGAGTGAATGTGAAGTGAAAATAAAGTGAAAATAAATTTTGAGTGAAAGTAAATGTGAAATGAAATCACGTAATTGACTACTTAATTACATAATCGGGCCACTTTCACTTTATTTTCATTCCACTTACACTTCACTTTCACTTTCACTTTTACTCAATTTTTATATTAATTCCACTTCACTTGACTTTCACTAAATTTTTATATTCACTCTAGTTTACTTCACTTACACTTTACTTTTTTCAATTTTTTATTCATTTCACATTCACACTACTATCAAACAATGTTTTGTTCACGTCACTTTCACTGCAATTTCATTTTAATTCAAATGATATTTTCACTTCACTTACACTGAAATTTATTTTCACCCCATTTTTTTCTCTACTTTTACAACAGTTTCAGTTTTAATAATATTTATATTTCACTTCACTTTCACTCAAAATTTATATTCTTTCAATTTTCACTTCACTTTCACTCACAAATTTTTTCAATCTATTTTCACTTCACTTTCACTTTTACTGAGAATTTATTCTTTCATTTTCATTCATCTTTCTCTTTCACTCAAAATATTTTTTCTTTTCATATTGTCACTTCACATTCACTCCAAATTGGTTTTCACTTAATTTTCACATTACTTTTTTGTTGATCAACGATGTGGACTTGTACTGCGTATTAGAGAAAAAGAATAAATTAATAATGGGAAAAAGTAGTCAAATAATAAAAGTAATAATAATAATAATAATAATACTAAAATATAAAATACATTAAAAATAAGTTGTAATAAATAAGTGGAGTAAAAAAAAATTTGAGTGAATGTAAAGTGAAAGTGGAGTAAAAAAAAATTTTGAGTGAAAGTGAAGTGAAAAATGAAGTAGAAAAATATTTTGACTGAAAGTGGAGAGAAAAAAAATCGTCAGGGAATATGAAGTGAAAGTGGAGTAAAAATAATTTTGAGTGAAAGTAAAAATAAATTGAGTCAAATTAAAAGTAAAGTGTAAGTAGAATAAAAAAAGTTTTGAGTGAAAGTGAAGTGAAAATGCAGTGAAAAAAATGTTAACTGAATATAAAGTGAAAATAAAGTCGAAAAATATTTTAACTGAAAGTGGAATGAAAAAAAATTGTCAGTTAATGTTAAGTGAAAATAAATTTTAAGTGAAAGTGAAAATAAATTCAGTCAAATTGAAAGTGAAGTGAAAATAGATTAAAAATAAATTTTGTGTAAAAGTGAAGAGAAAATGGAATAAAAATAAATTTTTTGTGAAAATGATTTGAAAATAAAATGAAAAAATATTTTGGTTGAATGTGAAAGTGGAGTGAACAAATAATGAAAAAAAAATTTTGAGTGAAAGTGAAGAAAAAATGCAGTGAAAATAAATTTTGAGTAAAAGTGAAGTGAAAATGGAGTGAAAATAAATTTTGAGTAAATGTGAAGTGAAAATAAAGTGAAAAAAATATTTTGGCTGTAAGTGGATTGAAAGTGAAGTGAAAATACATTTAAAATAATTTCTGATTAAAAGTGAAAGTGGAGTGAAAATAAAATTGTCAGTGAAAGTGAAATTGAAGAAAAACTACATAATCGACCTCCTGCCTGATAATACATTTTCTAAAAGTCGTGTAATCGAGGCTTGTATCAAGAATATCGAAATCCGTTACGATTAGACATTCAATTAAATCCCATTTGTTAAAAGTAATATCTAACAAAACTAGCAGTCCTTCTGATCCATATCGGAAGATATCTAATTGTGCCATTGATTGAAGTTATTATTAAATACTTCCATTCAGTATTTAACAGACAATTTCACTTTTATGGAAATTAATTTTTTTTTTTTTGAAAATAAGAATGACTTTTATTTTCCACAAGTTTCCGGTTGATAAAACAAACTCGTATTTCGAAATTAGCCCTCTGCGTGATAGGAACGCCCCGATAATTATAATCAGTTAGGTAGACGAAGCAGCACAGTGTGCCGTAGGGTGTGGATGCTGGTGGAAAGAGAGGAGGATGAGAATGATGGAAAGGGAGAGAGAGAGAGAGGGGGGGGGGAATGGAGATAGAGTTGGTGCGGGAGAACTGTGTCTCGTTGCGACTGAGGGTGGACACAGCATTTACATCATTTAATTTATGACCCTCCCTTGGACGCCGTGGGCAACAGCCCCAATGCTGGGGCAAGAGTAAGCCGACCGAGAGTAGCTTGTGTGTGAGAGAGAGAGAGAAGGAGTGTGCAGTAAAGTGAAGCTATGTTAGATATAGGCGCTGCTATGGGGAGGACACATACTAATGCGAGTCGAATAAATTTGCATATGTATGAAACCGAATGTGGATGCACTTTGGACTCCTTGGTGATGTGCGGGAACATTGTGGAGATAGAGACAGTGAATAGGTAAGAGGAAATGGGAGGGAGAGAGACAGAGAGGGGTTTGGCGGTCGATGATTCAGAAATTTGTATAAGACCTGTGGCAGGACCTGCCAAAAACGTTTCATGTCAACTATTGTGCGGTCCTCGACGACCTTGAAGAGTTAAAGGACCATGGAAATTGCCAATTAAATCCTAGACCTTTATTAAGTCGCTAGTCAAACTTGAAACATGCCCTTTGGCTGCACCAAGAAACAATATTCTTGTCTGCCACATAATAGTTCTAAACAAATAAATAAGTACTTTCCCAAAACGTAATTTTTCCATTCAGTCCACGAGGTTTCATTCACATACACTTCACTTCACTTTTACTTTATTTTCACTCCACTTTCACATCACTTAAATCCACTTTTACTTTATTTCCACTCTACTTTCACTCCACATACACTTCACTTTCATTCCACTCTCACTTTACTTTCACTTCACTTCATTTACACTCCACTTTTACTTTATTTTCACTCTACTTTTACTTTACTTTCACATCACTTTAAACCACTTTTACTTTATTTTGACTCTACTTTTTCTTTACTTTCACATCACTTTAAACCACTTTTACTTTATTTTGACTCTACTTTTACTTTACTTTCACATCACTTGAATCCACTTTTACTTTATTTTTACTTCACTTTTACTAAACTAAAGTAAAAGCGAAGTGAAAGTGAAGTGGAAGTGAAAAAAAGCGAAGTGAAAGTGAAGTGAAAGTAAAGTGAAAGTAAAAAGGGAATAAAAGTAAAGTGAAATAACATAATCATTGTTTATCATTCATTAATATTTATTATTCATTATTATTTAACATCAGCAGTTGTCTTGTCGAGAAGTTTCTCACCTCTAGAAATTATTTTTTTATTTTCCCTACTGATGCTTGATGCTAAGTTTACTTCATTAAAAAAAAATCCTAGTTAAATTTGCTATTAATGTTTGTAATTAAAATCCATCACAAAGAAGGAAACTTGTCATGAAACTTGTCATTTTTAGCATTCCAAAATTGGGTAGACCCCTTAATTAGAGATTGTAATTTATACTAATTAAACAATGTCCCGTTGAGTTTAGCTGCTTTGTTAGAAAACAAATGACAATTCAAATTTTGTAAGTATCCAATTACAAAGGTAGCGAAAACAGAATTTAAGTTATAGTAACTTGAAATAGAATATTAGAGTCGCGTATCATGAAGGTTGCTGTGTGAAAATAAACTTTGTGTTTCACAAGTTCAAAAACTAAAATGTCTTAGAGACTATACTAAAATTACTTTCTGTTAAAAGAAGAAAATGTGTCTCAGAAACACAAAAAGGAAGCATGTGCACTTTCTCTTCACAGCATCTATTATTCATTAATTTCGCTGTTAAACATTTCTAATAATCGCAATGATATACGTGAAGAACAAATTTTAGAGCTTTTAGTCAAAAATTAAAAAACTGATCCAATTGTGAATAATTGGATGGATTAAGGATGATTCGCCTGAAAGGAAGTGTCTTCAACGTGTCTTCAACGTGTGACTCAATATTTGCATTAACTTTTTATTGATATTTTGTTGTGTAAAAGTTTCAAAAAAAATTTATCCATAATCTAAAAAACATTATTTGTGATGCGATCTGAAGAAAGGGATCTTAGAAACAAAAAAATATAGGTTATGTATGCAATTTTTTAAATAAAAATACTAAAGAAGGATCAACTGACCAATTGGATTCATTAATGTTTAAGTCTTCACTACAAGTGAAATATTTAATTAAAACTGATTTTAATTTGCAATAAGTAAAAAGAAACTTTGAAACAAGAAAAAAGTGACGCTAACATAACCTAAAAGTGATTTGCTTCTAAGGTACCTTTCTTCAGATCGCGTCAAACAAAAGAAGTTTATAATTGAGGGGCTGTATGCTATAATGTGTTACGCGCTATTCACTTAACATGGCGCGTAACACATTATAGCATCCAGCCCCTCAATTATAAAAGCAGAATAAAATTAAATTTTCTAAAATAATTTAGATAATAAATTACATTTTGTAGGATACTTTTAAATATAAATATTTCGTATTTTTAAAATATTTGAATTTTTCACTAAAAAAAGTTGATTTTTTAACTATAATACAAACGTAGACTCTGAAGTATTAAACAGTTTCATAATAGACTAAATTTTTAATATTAAATTGTAACAAATATAAAAAATTGAAGTTGATGATCAACATAAGCAGCTAATGAAATCCAATTATTCGTCATAATAAAGAATTTCAATTAGTAGCAATTTTAAAATCTTAACGTCAATAAACAGA
Source organism: Leptopilina myrica (nomen nudum) (assembly GCA_032872475.1). Classification (NCBI taxonomy): domain Eukaryota; kingdom Metazoa; phylum Arthropoda; class Insecta; order Hymenoptera; family Figitidae; genus Leptopilina; species Leptopilina myrica (nomen nudum). Next base: position 9,574,248 of record CM065462.1, on the reverse strand, counting down.
AATTTTTTATTAATGTCAAAAAATTGAATTTCATAATATGCTTATGTTAATCATTAAATTCAACTTTATATTTGTTATTACAATTTAATATTAAAAATTTAATTATAATTTTTTATTTATCTTTACATAATCTTGTGATGTTAAAATTTCAAGTTTTTCTTAGTAAAGAAATTTATTTAATTTTGTCCTTTGGTTTTGGTTAAATATGAAACATATTTTTAATAATTTTTTAATATAATTAAAAATTTTGTAATATAGTCTGAATATATATCAAATTGAAACTTAGAATCTACCGTTTATTTTTCACTTATATTTAGTTTAAATAAAATAAAAATTTTTTAAAAATAATTAATTAAAAATTACTGGCAATGGGAGTAAAAATTTATATTCATCTCCGAAGCCTCGTTTTTCAGTTAATCATATTTTTAAACTGTTTTTCAATTATACGTAATCTTTATATAAATATTTGAAATTGTAGCCCAAAAAATTTGTTAAATTATGTTTCAATATTTTTAAATTTAAAAATGTGAATTTTTTATTTCACAAACTATTCATTTCCGAAGCCTTTTTCATATTTGATAAGTGTTATTGTTTTGTTTTTAATTTTTTAATAATTATTTTCAAATACCTAACCCTTTAATTATAAAAAAAATTTCCGTTTTATTTCAAATAAAATATTTTTAATTTTTTAAAATATCAAGTAGAAAGTTAGGTAAATAACAAAATTATAATTAAAAATAAAATTTTTTTATAGAAAATATTAATTTTGAACTTAAAATGATAAATTAAGGAATTCATTGCAATTTTTTTCCGTTTAATATAAAAAAATATATATTAATTATTTTTGAAAAGATAAAATAGTTATAAATAAATTATTAAATACGCAATTCATTAAATTATAAATGAATAATGTTAAAAGTTTAATAAACTAAAGAAATTAAATTTAAAAGGAATTTTTTTACAAAAACCCCAATATTGATTACTATTTAAACTTCAAAACACTTAATAATAAAATAATGCTGGAAGGCTTATTTTTGAAAATTAATTTTGCGCAACTCAGATTCTTATCTTTAAGGTTATGTTATTCAGTGGTCACGTGCCCCATTTACTTTACTATGGAAAAACTTCCCACTGAATAACATGACCTTAAACGTATTTAAAACATACCCATTCCAAAAAAATTCAGAAAATGTAAAAACTAATTTTTTTTAGCTTAAAAATCAGATTTCTCTACTGTAATATGAGTTTATCTCGAAATGAAGGGTACATAAATTAAAAAATTTTTGGCAATAGTAACAGTGTGTGGACAATAAGATTTGCAGTTGAGAACAACTTTTATTTGTGTAGCGGTTCATTTAAGGGACCTTAGAGTACATAAAGACACCTGCAAGAGAATTCTATAGTTTCCTTGTAGGATTAGGTTCGACGAAACTCGAAGGAAACAGACGTCCTTCCCATAACCTATAACGTGCAAACGGTATATATTTGGCGTCGGGATTACCGGAACTCAAACTTTGATTGGCTCATCTGGTGAAGGTATCAAGTTTTCGGAAATGTACAACTTGAAACAAACTCCCTCGTGTGTTCGCCAAATTCCAACAAATCGGATCGAACAACCCGTCCCCGTCCCTTCGCATAACGGTTAAGTTACTTTTTCTTCAATTCGATTAATCCTCACTACTTTTTTTTTTCTAAAAAAAGTATAATTAAAAAAAAAAAAGATTCATACTTCACATGCTCATATAATAGTAAATTCTTTGATAAATATTGAAAACAAATTTTTATATAATACACGAATCCAACGCATTTTCATGTCGCAAATAATTAATTATCCCAAAGTATAATTTAAACAGAATTATGAAATTTCAATATGCGACTCAACAATGACGAAATTCCGACATTGTAGAATCCAAATTCCATATAAATATAATTATTAAAAGTATGCGAAAAATTTAAGGGAATTATGAATGGAATTTGTAGTCTAATAAACAGCACATTTAGAGTAAAAAGTTATGTCGACTTAACGAAATTATTTTTAAATGTTCGTTGTGGTATTTTGTTTACTGAGTCTTGGGTAATTTAATTTGCCTGTTGATTCGCAAGAGAATGGAAAGTTTAACAATGTGTTTATATTTTTCGACAAATGGGTGTAAATGCCATTTTTTAATGAAATGGTCTCTTCTTAATTGCCATAACCCTATTGGATGTTACTAAGGCACTTGTACCAATCGATTTTGTCTGCCAGACGAACTTTATTGACGACGGGAAGAATTACAGTCCAAAGATTCTTCTTATTTCATTTATTTATCATTATTCGATTTCGAATCTTGTGGTTAAATCTTATTTTGGGAAAACAAGAAAATTTTGTCAATATGATGTAGCTCTGACCTTTATTTAAAAATTAAAACACAATTAAAAAAAAATGTATTGTATGATCTTAGAAACTCCAGAGGTTTGTAGCTTTAGATTAATTTTTACTAGTCACACATTTTGCTTTCTTGTGAATCTATTGGAACTAAAGATTAGTTCCATTCTTTTCTTTCATCACTAATGACACAACGATCAAGAGTTTCAACAACACCAATTCCAGTAATGGGCACCAATTACTTGTAATGACTCGATTTGATGTCAAAAAGTGATTTTAATAACTTTATATTAACTGGAGGTCGATTATGTAATCTCACTTCACATTCACTTAAAACTTTTTTTATTCCACTTGCACCTCACTTTCACTTTGACTCAAAATGTATTTTCACTTCACTTTTATTCAAAATTTATTTTTCCTACACTTTCAGACTACTTTCACCATTACAAGAATTTTATTTCATTATTTTTTTTTCTACAATACGAAGTTAAAGTCCTCAACGTTGAACAACGAAAAAGTGTAGTAAAAATAAATTTTAAGTGAATATGATAGTTAAGTGAAAATAGATTAAAAATAAATAAAAATAAATTCTCCCAAAGCTATATATTTAAAAATCACACACAAAAAATTGACGAACTTTCTATATTTGCATGACGTAAATTTCCAGCGATTAAAAACAAAAAAAATCAATCTAGGTATTCATTATTTATTTTGTGGAAAAACTTTTCACCACACGTTGGATTACAGGAAAATTTTTTTTTTTTTATTATTTAAATGTAAAAAACGCAAACCCAGTACTAAAATATTGATGAAATGTAAATATTTATTAATAAACAAAACGCTGTATATTAGTAAACATTACCAACATACTCGCTTTTTCATCAAATGAATAAAAAAAATTCATCTATGCGTTAAAAATTATTTATTAGCTTAAAACCAGATTTTAATTAATTAATTTTTATTAAAATTTAAAAGTGAATTGCTTTTTTGATGATTGGAAAAATTAGACATAGAATGTGGAATAATGGTGAAATAGAGAAAATTATAATTTTCAACTATACATATATATATATAGAACATAAATTCAAATTGATGTCTGCTTAAAAATTCCAAGTGCATTCACAGTTCTCCACGGTTTCGTTATGGCCGTCGGTGCGACGATTTGCACCGCGATCGGTTTTGCACGAAAATCCATTACACGTGCCCATCACGACCACCAACCATCACCCACTAACAGTATGTGGTTAGTATTCTATATACGTGACACAATGAAACTAACTTGACAACTCTAACCATCCAATCGATTCTGTAAAACCAAAGTAATATCTCTCGTTTCTCATTAAAATTGTTTTAATCTATTCATCTTGATTAAATTCATTAATTTAAATGAATATTGTTTGGTTTTACACTAATTTTTTATATTTTTTAAAAAATTTTTTATATATGTATATGTATGGGTAATTCTGCTGAAAGGCACCTGTTTTTTTTTCAAAAACTAAATAAAATTAATTTTATATTTTCTGAATTTTTTTGTCATGGGTATGTTTTAAATACGTTTAAAGATAAAAATCTGAGTAGCGGAAAATTAATTTTCAAAAATAAGCCTTCCAGCATTATTTTAATATTAATTGTTTTGAAGTTTAAATAGTAGTCAATATTGGGGTTTTTGTAAAAAAATTCCTTTTAAATTTAATTTCTTTAATTATTTAAACTTTTAACATTATTCATATATTTTTTTATATTGAACGGAAAAAAATTGCAATGAATTCCTTAATTTATCATTTTAAGTTTAAAATTGATATTTTCTATTAAAAAATTTTTATTTTAAATTATAATTTTGTTATTAATCTAACTTTCAACTTAATATATTATATTTAAAAAAATTAAAAATATTTTATTTTCAATAAAACGGAAATTTATTTTATAATTCAAGGGTTAGGTATTTGAAAATAATTATTAAAAAATTAAAAACAAAACAATAATGCTTACCAAATATGAAAAAGGCTTCGGAAATGAATAGTTTGTGAAATAAAAAATTCACATTTTTAAATTTAAAAATATTGAAACATAATTTAACAAATTTTTTGGGCTACAATTTCAAATATTTATATAAAGATTACGTATAATTAAAAAACAGTTTAAAAATATGATTAACTGAAAAATGAGGCTCCGGAGATGAATTTGAATTTTTACTCCCATTGCCAGTAAATTTTAATTACTTATTTAAAAAATTTCTTTTATTTTATTTAAACTAAATATAAGTGAAAAATAAACGGTAGATTCTAAGCTTGAATTAAATATATATTAAGACTATATTACAAAATTTTTAATTATATTAAAAAATTATTAAAAATATGTTTCATATTTAACCAAAACCAAAGGACAAAATTAAATAAATTTCTTTACTAAGAAAAACTTGAAATTTTAACATCACAAGATTATGTAAAGATAAATAAAAAATTATAATTAAATTTTTAATATTAAATTGTAATAACAAATATAAAGTTGAATTTAATGATTAACATAAGCAGCTTATGAAATTCAAATATTTGACAATAATAAATAATTTCTGTTTATTGACGTTAAGATTTTAAAATTGCTACTAATTGAAATTCTTTATGATGACGAATAATTGGATTTCATTAGCTGCTTATGTTGATCATCAACTTCAATTTTTTATATTTGTTACAATTTAATATTAAAAATTTAGTCTATTATTAAACTGTTTAATACTTTAGAGTCTACGTTTGTACTATAGTTAAAAAATCAACTTTTTTTAGTGAAAAATTCAAATATTTTAAAAATACGAAATATTTATATTTAAAAGTATCCTACAAAATGTAATTTATTATCTCAATTATTTTAAAAAATTTAATTTTATTCTGCTTTTATAATTATAAACTTCTTTTGTTTTTCTAAGTTTCCATTCGGTAATAATATTTGTTTATTTACTTTTATTGCAAATTGTTAATTCTTATCAATCCAAACAATATTATAAAGACCGTAATTAAAATATTAATAATTTTTATATGACGTTTGGAAAAAAACTTATAAATTTGTTTAATACTAAGTTCAGGGGGTCGATTATGTAATTTCACTTCACTTTCACCCAATATTTATTTTCACTCCACTTTCACCTAAACTTTATTTTCACTCCACTTTCATTCAGAATTTATTTTCACTCCACGTTCACTTCAATTTCATTTCACTTCACTTATACTCAAAATTTATTTTCACACCATTTTGAGGAAAAGTAAAGTGAAAGTGGAGTGGAAATAAATTTCGAGTGAAAGTGAAGTGAAATGAAATTGTAGTGAAAATAAATTTTGAGTTAAAGTGCATGTAGAGTAAAATTAAAGTGGAAATGGAGTGACATTAAATTTTAAGTGGAAGTGAAAATAAATTTTCTGTTAAATTGAAAGTGGAGTGAAAATGGGATGAAAAAAATGTTGAGTGAAATTGAAAGTGAAGTGAAATTACATAATCGATCCCTAGATTCATAAACAGTGACGCTAAAAAATCCCTTCTTACCCACTCTTCTGTGCAAATTGAAATATTTTTTTAATTTTCATCCGCCATATTTGATCCGCCATTTTGAATTTGTGTAAATAACAAATTTGTGCATTTAGAAACATTTTTTTTTGGGATTAAATTCATACACATATTAATGATTAATCCTCGAAATTAAACATTGACAGTCATATCGATAAATCAGAAGTCAAAGTTGTCGAGTGATCCACTAGTGAAACTCTATCAGCCGGTAAATCAGTAGTCAAGGGAGTGTCAAGCAAAAAATTATCTTAGAAATTCCTCCACTTTCTGAATTTTGAATTATATTTATTCTTCCTCGTGGGATTCCACAAGAAATGCAAAACTAACATTTATTTTAAGTCCAACTATCGTGAGATTGGTATTTTACCAATTTTGCCCCACTGCAAAAAAATATTCCTTAATAAAGGTTTATGGCAAAAAACAAAAGAAAATTCTTCAAAGCAAACAAATGAAAAGTGAGACGATTTATTCAAGCTATGTGTTCATATAAAAAAAACAACTATTCAAGGCATTTGATTTTGAATATTCAGAAATATCGTGACAATTTCATTCCAATGGTTCTATTAGATTGAGAATTGCGAACGCCCTCTTTTTTTCCACTTACGTATACACTTCCTATACAACCCGTCTCGTTGGGAATTTATCGGAAATGAGGTCAAGTTGATTTTATCCTCGGACCTGACTCCGAAGTCCATGCTCTATATGTATGTATGTATATATATATATATATATATATATATATATATATATATATATATATATTTCCGAAACGGGAGAGACATTATTTATGATCGGCACATCTTTATTGCTTTTCTATAGCTAGACTCGCTAGAGTATGAATTTCTGAAAGATGGGAAATTGGAATTTAATGTCGCTTTTCTTTATTATCAGAAGTGCAAAAAAAATTGTTATATTTGATGACTTGGAAAGTTTAGGTTCACTTTGTGCAAAGTTCGAAAATGGTATTGTAGTGATGCGACATAATTGATAGTTTTAAAGGAAATATTATCTGATGCAATGGAGATATTAGCACAGTAAATCGTGAGGTATTAAAAAGTGTTGCAGATTAAATTAACACCAAAAAAGATTAAAATAATCAATTTTAGTGTTATTTTTTACAATGAATGAAATTTTAGTTTATTACATTTTTTTATAACTATAAAACATGAAGATATCGATAACTCGATAACTGATCGATTTCTTCATATTTTATAATAATTAAACATGACCAAGTAATAAAATCATTATTTTATATTATAAGAATATTATACTTGTTCAAAATTATTTTCATTATTTCAATTCGATTATTAGTTTCCAAAATTTTTAACTACAATTTTACTTTATATCTATTATTTTTACTAAGAATTAATTCATCAATTTCACTAAATTTAAATTATTCCTAAATTCTTTAATTAAATGCATAATAAAAAATAATACTTTCAAATAATATTTAAAAAATGCAATTAAACTTTTTCAAAATTCAATTATTTCCAAAAAGTTCACTCTATATTTTTTTTAATATTCAATTATAATCTAAAATTTTAACTGAAATTTATTTTTATCAAATAAAAATCAATTTTTATTAAAAAATTCTACAAGAATTTAATTATTTTATTAAAACTTGCAAGAACATAATTACTTTTTTCAAGGAATTCAATTATAATTGTATGAAAAATAATTGAAACGCTGCGATGAGTTTTATGATAATTTTCAAATTTATTCCTTTACAATTCAATTTTACAAAATTTTAATTATTCGAAAATTCTGCAATTAAATATATATTGAAAATTATAAACTTGTAATAATTTCAATAAAAATCCTATTAAACATTTAAAAAGAATTAATTCTACAGAATTTTTTGTCAAAAATATATGAAAAATTATAAATTTCAATGATTTTAGTTTGAAACTTTGGCAAAATTTAATTATTTCTAAAAATCCCATTTTAATATTTAAGTATAATCTAAATATTTTAACTAAAATTCATTTTTAAAACCATTTTTATTAGTAAATTCTACGAGAAGTCAATTATTTAAATACAAAAATAAATAATTTATTAATTTCATGTTTATTGAAATTAAATTCTCATTAAAAATGTTATCAACAAATTTTTTAAATCATTTAATTCTTTGGACGAATTTTAATAAGATTTTTAAGAATAATTGCATTTTTCGAAGAATTTGATTAAAATTGCAATAAAAATAATTGAAATTCCGCAATGAGTTTTATTCTTTATGAAAATAATTGAATTAATAAAAGAATTTTATTATTTATAAAAATAATTGAATTCCTATACAAATATTATTATTTATGAAAATAATTGAATATTGCGAAGAAATTTATAACAAAATTTCTAAATAATTAAATTCCTTTAAAAAATTTTATTATTTATGAAAATAATTGAATGTTTGTGCAGAATTGTATTCAAATTTTTTTTAATGATGGAATTCTTTCGGAAAATTTTATTGAAACAGTAGATATTGAAAATGATAGAATTTTAGAAAACTGTTGAAAATAATTGAAATTTTGACAAAAACTTGATTAAAATTTTGTGAAATAATTGAATATCTGTGAAGAATTTTATTATTTATAAAGAGAATGGAAATTTTGACGACAACTTTTAAAAAATTTTAAACACAATTGAATTTAGTAACTATGTTACTAAGTTAGTTAGTAACTCACTTACTATTCGCCCCGAAGAAGCTAAATTCGTTGAATTTTTACAAATCGTTGACTTTGGTGTTTTATTTAAAATAAAATTTCAGTCATAGTTAAAAATAACATCAAAATAGATTATTTTAATTCTTTTTGGTGTTAATTTAATCCTAGAGGGATTAAACTGTTGCAGATTATTTTAATCCATTCTGGTGTTATTTTAACACCTCACGTTTTACGGTGAGTCGAAAGGTCAAAATTTTTGTTGGAAGACAAACAGGGGATCGATTATGTAATTTCACTTCACTTTCACTCGACTTTCACTTACACTCACAATTTTTTTTCACTCAATTTTCACTTCACTTTCACTTTCACTAAAAATTTATTTTCATTACACTTTTACTTCACTTTCGCTTCACTTTCAGTCAAAATGTTTTTTAACTCCATTTTCACTTCACTTTCACTAAAAACTTGCTTTCCTTACACTTTAAATTCACTTTCACTCCACTTTCAGTTAAATTGTGAAAATAAATTTGTGAAAAAAAGGGGATTCATTTCAAGTCAACATTCTCGATTATTTTCCGGATAAAAATTGATCCCCCTACGATTCTTATCAGTTTTGAATCCAATCCTTCTACATAGTATGTACACGAGTCGTATATGGCCATAAGCGTAAAACCGAAACATTTGATAGCTCGAGCTCGATATATTCGCATATTGAACTCTAGAAACAATAAGTAGGGAAGACAGGAGAAAATCGAAAGAGGGTGTGTGCGATTGCGAAAATAAAATATCTGCAAATACCAAAGATTGTATTTGTATTTGCATCACTGTGGAACATCTTCTTGTCTATTTCTTTTCATTTTTTTCCCTCCTCCCCCCACCTCTCTTTCATTCCTTCTGATACTTGAGGAAAAAAATGTATATATATGAAACAGTAACATATTCGAAAGAATGTCAGCTGACTCTTTTCTCAATTCCATCACGCGCAAATATAAAAGAAATTGTGAACATTTTTCTTTTTTTCATTAGAAAAATAACTAAACAAATTGTTAAGAAAATTGAATATATTATTTTTCAATTTTTAGGTAATTTTAAGTAATAAGATTAATTGAGTATAAATTAAAAAATAAATGTATTCATTATCTACGAAACATTATTTATCTTTACATAATATTGTAATGTTAAAATTTAAAGTTTTTCTTAGTAAAAAAATTTATTCAATTTTGTCTTTTGGTTTTGGTCAAATAAGATACATATTTTTAATTATTTTTTAATATAATTAAAAATTTTGTAATATAGTCTTAATATATATCAAATTGATATTTTAATAAAAAGGTGAATTTTTTATTTGACAAACTATTCAGCTCCGAAGTCTTTTTCATTCACTTTAACTCAAGATTTATTATCACTACAATTTCATTTCACTTCACTTTCACTCGAAATTTATTTCCACTCCACTTTCACTTTACTTTTACTCAAAATGGTGTGAAAATAAATTTTGAGTGTAAGTGAAGTGAAATGAAATTGAAGTGAACGTGGAGTGAAAATAAATTTTGAATGAAAGTGGAGTGAAAATAAAGTTTAGGTGAAAGTGAAGTAAAAATAAATATTGGGTGAAAGTGAAGTGAAATTACATAATCGACCCCCTGAACTTAGTATTAAACAAATTTATAAGTTTTTTTCCAAACGTCATATAAAAATTATTAATATTTTAAATACGGTCTTTATAATATTGTTTGGATTGATAAGAATTAACAATTTGCAATAAAAGTAAATAAACAAATATTATTACCGAATGGAAACTTAGAAAAACAAAAGAAGTTTATAATTATAAAAGCAGAATAAAATTAAATTTTTTAAAATAATTGAGATAATAAATTACATTTTGTAGGATACTTTTAAATATAAATATTTCGTATTTTTCGAATATTTGAATTTTTCACTAAAAAAAGTTGATTTTTTAACTATAATACAAACGTAGACTCTGAAGTATTAAACAGTTTAATAATAGACTAAATTTTTAGTATTACATTGTAACAAATATAAAAAATTGAAGTTAATGATCAACATAAGCAGCTAATGAAATCTAATTATTCGTCATCATAAAGAATTTCAATTAGTAGCAATTTTAAAATCTTAACGTCAATAAACAGAAATTTTTTATTATTGTCAAAAAATTGAATTTCATAAGATGCTTATGTTAATCATTAAATTCAACTTTATATTTGTTATTACAATTTAATATTAAAAATTTAATTATATTTTTTTATTTATCTTTACATAATCTTGTGATGTTAAAATTTCAAGTTTTTCTTAGTAAAGAAATTTATTTAATTTTGTCTTTTGGTTAAATATGACACATATTTTTAATTATTTTTTAATATAATTCAAAATTTTGTAATATAGTCTTAATATATATTTAATTCAAGCTTAGAATCTACCGTTTATTTTTCACTTATATTTAGTTTAAATAAAATAAAAGAAATTTTTTAAATAAGTAATTAAAATTTACTGGCAATGGGAGTAAAAATTCAAATTCATCTCCGGAGCCTCATTTTTCAGTTAATCATATTTTTAAACTGTTTTTTAATTATACGTAATCAATATATAAATATTTGAAGTTGTAGCCCAAAAAATTTGTTAAATTATGTTTGAATATTTTTAAATTTAATAAAAAGGTGAATTTTTTATTTGACAAACTATTCATCTTCGGAGCCTTTTTCATGTTTGATAAGCGTTATTGTTTTGTTTTTAATTTTTTAATATTTATTTTTAAATACCTAACCCTTGAATTATAAAAAAAAATTTCCGTTTTAATTAAAATGAAATATTCTTAATATTTAAAAATATATTATTTTAAGTTAAAAGTTAGATATATAACAAAATTATAATTAAAAATAAATTTTTTTTTAAAGAAAATATCAATTTTGAACTTAAAATGATAAATTAAAAAATGAATTACAATATTTTTTTCGTTAAATATAAAAATATATATATAAAGTTATTTTTGAAAAGATAAAATAGTTATTAATAAATTATTAAATACGCAATTTATTAAATTTTAAATGAATAATGTTAAAAGTTTAAATGATTAAAGAAATTAAATTTAAAAGGAATTTTTTTACAAAAACCTCAATATTGATTACAGAATATTACCTTCAAAACTAATATTAAAATTATGCAGGATGGCTCATTTTTGAAAATTTATTTTCCGCTGCACAGATTTTTATCTTTAAACGTATTTAAAACCTACCAATGACAAAAAAATTCAGAAAATGGAAAAATTAATTTTTTTTTGTTTTTGGAAAAAATCAGGTGCCCTTCAGGAGAATCATTAGGTTCATTAGCATATTTTGTAATTTTACTGTTTTGGATTTCATAATTTATAATACATGTAAATTTAATGTAGTTCAGTAATCGTTTACCACAAAATCGGTGAAATTCATGTAAAGTAATATAACGTTTGTAGTTGATAATCAATGGAGGAAATTGCCAAAGGCCAGAACATGTAAATTAACTAATTGTACTTGGAATTGATTAATTAACTTTAAATTTTATATTGTTAAATTCATCAAAATTAGTTTAAATTAAAGCTTACATTGAATCAGATGCGAATTTGTAATTATTTGTGTACTTAATTTTAGAGAGAAGGCCGGTTTTTTTTCTTCATTTTCGAAAAAAGAGTTTTTCTATTACAAATGTTCAGATAGTATACGTATTTCATCTAAAAAAATATTTCTTTCAGGTGAATTAGATAATTTATTGTCATTTGTGATTTGAAATCGGTAAATTGAAAAGAGTGACATATTTTGTGAAAACTTTGGTACATTTAATTTTTTTCTTCTCAAAGGTTCGAATCAAGATTTCTCAAGTTATATAATACTGATATAAAGTTTTGCCTCGTCATTTTGTCGTGATCGCGAACTAGTTTCGTTGTCAGAAGTCATGCTAACAAACAATAGAGCCACGTCTATGGGCAAACAAACGTAATTCGATCTTGAGTGTAATCACCGACGCTTTGATGGTTCGCTAGTGGAAACGGAAGCGATGTGCCTTTGTTTACATCGATCCAAGCTCCAGACAAGACTTGTTTCCTCTCACTCAGCACTTTTCCCCTTTATATATTTTCTTGACGTGCACAAAACTTTTCCCACTTCTCAACCACTGTCAAGTTGACGTAAACGAAGCACTGGCAATTTTAATACAAAAACATACATACAGATATCGATGTATATATATACGTGTGCGTTTTAGGTTTTGAAATTTATTTACTTGTTAACGATCTTTACAAAGTTCATCAAACATTTAATGAGCTTGCTCAAAAGAAAATGATTGATGGTAATCTGAGAATGATCTCATGGTAATTATTTCTTCCATACTATTTGTTTCATATTTAGAGATGACTTGGAAGCAATATCTGTAGCAGAATGCCGAAGTACTTACACGATTAACAAAAAAGAAAAATAATAAACATAAAAAATACTGCTAAAATCGTAATGAAAAATAAAAAATCAACATTATGTCCCTAAGATGTCTTTGATATATCCATGGACTTCTCTAGGACACCCAAAATTGATTATAAATTTGTGACCTAATCTGAAGAAAGAAGCCTGAAAGAATCTGAAGCAAAAAATTATAGTTTATGTTTGCAATATTTGAATGTCAATCCAAAAAGAAAAGAATCAAGTGTCAATGTAAACTTAAAGTTTAAAGTAATAAATACTTTAAAGTCTTGATTACAACTAAAATATTTAATAAACACTGAGTTCAATTTACAACAAGTAAAAAGAAACTATGAAACAAAAAAAGTTAAAATGATGTGCTTCTAAGGTCCCTTTCTTAAGATCGCGTCACATTTATTAAATGTATATTAAAAAAAGCGAAGAATGAAATTAAAAGAAAATCTTTTCTTTTTTATTGAACTCCAGTGAATTTAAAAGTCAAGCGATTCAGCAGTTCAAAATAAATGAAGTTCGAGTGGATGAAAGTATTTTGAGACGGGTTCACAAGTGAGATTTAAAATCGATGGAATGTATATAGAGCAAAATGTAGAAGAATATCTCGCCCAATTTCACTCGATCCTGCTTTGCAAGCATCGAATTTAGACCAGTTTGCAATCCAAGGATCTCACGCTGCCGCGGGCAGCAGGCAATCTAGCATATAAAATATTGAAGCGGCATCTTGGTAAAAAGCAGCCCGCATTTGTAGGGTGTTCTTTTACTTTACTATTATGATAGCTTTCAAATATTTATCAAAATCTAAATTTATGACTATTTTAATTATTGCGGAATATTTTCAACGCTTAAAATAGTACATTTAGGTGTTTTATGTCATTATTTGACACTTTGATGTTCTGGGGGTCGATTATGTAATTTCACTTCACTTTCACTCAAAATTTATTTCCACTCCACTTTAACTTCACTTTCACTCAAAATTTATTTCCACTCCACTTTCACTTTACTTTCACTTGAAATTAATTTTCACTCCACTTTCATGGAAAATTTATATTCTCTTCATTTTAACGGTAGGGAATTAATTAACGGAAAATTATTTTACGGAAAGAAAATACAATCGCGTTTTTGCATTAAAAATCAGCAACTTCATTAGAAAACTCATTTGTTTTTCAATGCAAAAATCTTTTCGGGTCAGAATTCGTGAAATTTTTACAGAAAATAAAAAGTATTTTTTTTAAATCGAAATGTTGAAAAAACATTTCTATTTGGCCTTAAGAATGTGTTCACCACAAAACAGAAAAGAAAATTATTTTTTTTCTAAAAGTTATTGCAAAATTAATATTTTTGCAACTTTTTAAACAAAATGAAATTTCTCCTAAATGAATGAACCGATTTAAATGAACCAAGCGGGAATATCAAGGGGATAAAATATACTTTCGTTTAGAATTAGAAAATTTTTAAAAAGTTTATTTTTTAATAATTATTTAATAAAAATTTTATAAACAATTAATTTTTTTTAATGTTCTACGCCTTTTAAAAATTTGAAAAAAATATTAACATACACTTAAAACTATAAGAAATCAAAATCCGTTGAGAAAATTTTGGAGCGACAATTATTTTAAAAGTTATAATGAAAATTATATTGAACGGAGATGCGATTTTGATGATTTTCAGAATTAAAACATTATTTTTAACTACGAAATGAACAAAACACTGTCAATTTAACATTTTTGTTTAATTATATAACCTTAAAAATTGTTCAAAATGATCAAAAACTAAATTCAGCGCTGATGCACAACACTGCGCTAATATAATTTTTATTATAACTTTTAAAATAATTGTCGCTCCAAAATTTTCTCAACGGATTTTGTTTTCTTATAGTTTTAAGTGTATGTTAATATTTTTTTCAAATTTTTAAAAGGCGTAGAACATTAAAAAAAATTAATTGTTTATAAAATTTTTATTAAATAATTATTAAAATATAAACTTTTTAAAAATTTTCTAATTCTAAACGAAAGTATATTTATTTTCTGTGAAAATTTCACGAATTCTGACACGAAATGATTTTTGCATTGAAAAACAAATGAGTTTTCTAATGAAGTTACTAATTTTTAATGCAAAAACTCAAAATTTATTTTTATTCAATTTTCACTTCACTTTAAATCAAAATTTATGTTTACACTATTTTCACTTCACTTTCACTCAAAATTTATTTTCACTTCACGTTTTTTTCAATTTCACATCAATTTTAATTCACTTTTACTCAAATATATTTTCACTTCACTTTCACTCGATTTTGTTTCATCTAATTTTCACATCACTTTCACTCAAAATTTATTTTTATTCTTATTACACTTAACTTGTACTCCACTTTCACTTCATCCTCACTCAAAATTTATTTTTACTCCACTTTTACTTCACTTTAAGACTACTTTCACCTCCAATTAAATTTTATTTCATTATTTTTTCCCCATTACGAAGTTAAACTCCGCAACGTTGTCCAAAAAGATAATAAAGTGAAAATGACGTGAACATAAATTTTGAGTGAAAGTGAAGTGAAAATAAATTTTTAATGAATGTGAATTGAAATTGAATTTTGATTCGAAGTGAAAGTAAACTCAAAGTGACGTGTAAGTGAAATAAAAACAATTTTTGAGTTAAAGTAAAGTGAAAATAAATTTTGAGTGAAAGTGGAGTGAATGTGAAGTTAAAAAAATTTTGAGTAAAAGTTAAGTGAAAATAAAATAAAAAATATTAAGTAGAACTAAAAGCGTAGTAAAAGTAAAGGGAAAGGAAGTGAAAATAAATTTTGAATGAGAATGGAGTGAAATTGAAGTAAACGTAAAGTGAAAGGAAAGTGAATATAAATTTTGAGTGAAAGTGAAGTGAAAATTAAGTAAATATAAATTTTGAGGGAAATAAAAGTAAAGTGGATTGAAACTATAGTGAAAATAGAGAGAAAATTAAATTTTAGGCGAAAGTGCAAGTAAAATGAAAATGAAGAGAATTTAAGTTTTTAGTGAAAGTAGAGTGAAAATAGATTGAAAAAACTTTGTAAGTGTAACTGAAAGAGGAGTAAAAGTGAAGTGAATGAGTGTGAAAATAAATATTCAGTGAAAGTAAAGAGAAAATTAAATGAAAGTAAATTCTGAGTGAAAGTGGAAGTGGAGTGAATGAGAAGTAAAAAAATTTTTGACTAAGTGTCAAGTGAAAATAAATATAAAAAAATATATTCAGTAGAACTAAAATTGTAGTGAAAATGAAGGGAAAGAGAGCGAAAATGAACTAAAAATAAATTTTGAGTTAAAGTACATTGAAACTGAAGTGAAAATGAGGTGAAAATAAATTTTGAGTGAAAGCGAAGTGAAAATGTAATATAAATAAATTGAGTGATAGTGGAGTGAATACTTAAAGATTGAAAAAAAATTTAGTGGAACTGAAAGGGGAGTGGAAGTGAAGTGAAAAAGAGTAAAAATGAATTTTCAGTGAAAGTAGAGTGAAAGTGACATCAAAATGAAGTAAAAATATATTTAGTGAAAGTGGAGTGAAAATAGATTGTAAAAAACTTTTATGTGGATTCTGTAAGCGGAGTGAAAGTGAAGTGAATGAGAGTGAAAATGAATTTTCAGTGAAAGTGAAGTGAAGTGAAAATAAATTTTAAGTGAAAGTAGAGTGAAAACAAATTTTGAGTGAAAGTGAAGTGAAAATGAAGTGAAAAAAATTTTGACTGATAGTAAAGTGAAAATAAATCTTGAGTGAATGTGGAGGGAATGTGTGGTGAAATTCCATAATCGACCCTCGCTAACCATAAAGTTTGTTACAACGTTTTTTTATGACAACTAAATTCTTTTGGTGTATCTAATAATAAATGGCACTACAATTATTTTCAGTGACTGATAAAAGTGCTTACTACATTACCAACTGAAGGCACATGGTAAATAACACACAGAAATGTCACTCAAGAGTTGTAGAAAAATAATCAGAATTTCTAGTTCAAAAGACTGACAAAGAAAGTATATATATATATATTTATACATTTCGCATGTGCCTAATAACAAAATTCAAAAGTTTTACCAAAAAAATAGCGTTACAGAAATAATTTTTTTCTTGCTGACTCCGGCAAATCGTTTGGAAACATTTATTTTTTATCTTCCCCTGCTATAAATATACATTTTCACCGGTGTCAATTTTTAATCCTGAATTCTCAATATGATGAGTTGTGAAAAACAATTTACACGTGCTGTTAGTTAAAACTGCTTGAGTAATTTACAATTGTCATGTCGAATAAAATTGTATCACACAGATAATTGATATTGATACGTCAGTATTTACAAACGTTGCTATTTTTTCGTTATTTTTTCATCATTTACATCGTCATTTAAAATCGACGTATCTATAGCATCGCCATATATTGCTGGGTCAATAAAACAATTATTTTTAATTTCCCAACTATATTTTTTCAATTTTTTCATTTTACCATTTCACAATTTTCTTTTTATTTTCGGTTTAATAGTTTTTTTTTTAAATTACAAAAAATAGTTCCAAACTTTCCATTCTGCAAGGAAAATATATTGACGAACAAAATCAATAATACATATACCAAGATAAAAAAAAATACGTTTTGATAATGTTCTCTACTGGTATTTTTTTTTGCTCAAGATTTAGAAAGCTGAATAAATACCCCCTCTGGTACCCACCCATACCATCAGCCAGCCTCTCAACTCACGACGCGAAATCGTCGCTGGCGTAGACGTATGATCCTGTACTGAAATTTACGACTCTGCTTCGTCCCTGTCGACTCGGCATGGCACTCTTAAAGTATACTGCACATATATATATACGTTTCCTTCCGGCTTCAAGAAAACGATTTTCAATGCAACATACGTAGCTCCAAGGACTTGTAGAAAATTTCCCGAAAACAATTTATCCCACTCTGTCAAAGACTTTGGCATCGATAAATTAATGGCTTTCTGAAACAAGTGATGTAAGAATTTTTTTTTAAATTGGTGAAAAAATTACTATTTCTACGCATTCAAGCAAAAATCATAGATATAACTAGTTATGTGACTAGGAGGACTTTACTGAGTTATTAAAAAAAAAAATTTGCGGGAACGTAACGGATTGGAACCAAGGCAGCTAAAAGCTTCATAGTTTACGGGGAATATTAATAGCAGCAGAATATCGAAAGTCTGCTGCAGACTAAAAGGTCTCTAAAAGTAATATTTCAATTAAATTCGTATTCGATATTATTTTTCAGGATCCTCAGGTTCATTATTTATTTTATACTGTCATTGATAAATAATTTAACAAAAAGAATCTTCCAGTACAGATGGTAAAATCTGTAACTTTTCCACTTCCCACTAACACCATCCACATTCCACTATATCTACTTTCTATTTTTATTTCCCATCTTCTACTTTTCACTTTCACTTCTCATCTTTTACTCCTACTATCCACATTTTACTGTCATTTCCCACTTTCCACTCTCACACTCCACTCCCATTTTGCACTACACTTTCCACACCTACTTTCCACTCTCACACTCCACTCCTATTTCCCACTTCACTTTCACATCATTTTCATTTTCGATTTTGTAACTTCCCTTCATTCTCACTCTCACTTTTACTTCACTTTCACTTTACTCTCACTTCACTTCTCTTTCATTAAACATTTATATTAACTTCACATTCACCAAAAATTTATTTTCACTTCACTTTGAATGAACTTTCACATTCACGAAAAATTTATTTTCACTTCACTTTCACTCCAAATTTATGTTTACTTCATTTACACTTTACTGTCTCTTTGGACAACATTGTGGACATTAACTTCGTAATGGGGAAAAATTAAAACGAAATAAAATTTGTGTCGAGGTGAGTGTAGTCTGAAAGTGAAGTAAAAGTGGAGTAAAAATAAATTTTGAGTGAGAATGAAGTGAAAGTGGAGTAAAAGTTAAGTGTAATTGGAGTAAAAACAAAGTTAGAGTGAAAATGATGTAAAAATGGAATGAAAATAAATCGAGTGAAAGTTTAGTTAAAATATATTTGATTAATAACGAGTGAAAGTGAAGTGAAATTGGATTAAAAATAAATTTTTAGTAAAATATTTTGAGTGAAAGAGGAGTAAAAGTTAAGTGTAATTAGAATAAAAATAAATTTTGAGTGAAAGTGATGTGAAAATTGGATGAAAAACAATCGAGTGAAAGTTTAGTGAAAAAATATTTGATTAATAACGAGTGAAAGTGAAGTGAAATTAGATTAAAAATAAATTTTTAGTAAAATATTTTGAGTGAAAGTGGAGGAAAAGTGAAGTGAAAATTAATTATAAAAAATTTTAAGTGAAAGTGGAGTGAAAGTGAAGTGCAAATTGATTATAAAAAAATTTTGAGTGAAAGTGATGTAAAAGTAAAGTGAAAATTAAATAAAAATAAATTTTAAGTGAATATGGAGTGACAATAAAGTGAAAGTGGAGTAAAAGTTAAGTGTAATTGGAGTAAAAATAAATTTTGAGTGAAAGTGATGTGAAAGTGAAGTGCAAATTAATTATAAAAAAATTTTGAGTGAAAGTGAAGTAAAAGTAAAGTGAAAATTAAATAAAAATAAATTTTAAGTGAATATGGAGTGACAATAAAGTGAAAGTGGAGTAAAAGTTAAGTGTAATTGGAGTAAAAATAAATTTTGAGTGAAAGTGATGTGGAAATTGGATGAAAAAAAATCCAGTGAAAGTTTAGTGAAAAAATATTTGATTAATAACGAGTGAAAGTGAAGTGAAATTGGATTAAAAATAAATTTTTAGTAAAATATTTTGAGTGAAAGTGGAGTGAAAGTGAAGTGCAAATTAATTATAAGAAAATTTTGAGTGAAAATGGAGTGAAAGTGAAGTGCAAATTAATTATAAAAAAATTTTGAGTGAAAGTGGAATAAAAGTAAAGTGAAAGTTAAATGAAAATAAATTTTAAGTGAATGTGGAGTGAGAATGAAGTGACAGTGGAGTAAAAGTTAAGTGTAATTAGAGTAAAAACAAATTTTGAGTGAAAGTGAAGTGAAAATATATATTTAATTAATAACGAGTGAAAGTAAAGTGAAATTGGGTTAAAAAATAAATTTTTAGTAAAATATTTTGAGTGAAAGTGGAATAAAAGTTAAGTGTAATTGGAGTAAAAATAAATTTTGAGTGAAAGTGATGTGAAAATTGAATGAAAAAAAATCGATTGAAAGTTTAGTAAAAAAATATTTGATTAATTACGAGTGAAAATGATGTGAAATTGGATTAAAAATCAATTTTTAGTAAAATATTTTGAGTGAAAATGGATTAAAAGTGAAGTGCAAATTAATTATAAAAAAAAATTTTGAGTGAAAGTGGAGTAAAAGTAAAGTGAAAATTAAATAAAAATAAATTTTAAGTGAATGTGGAGTGAGAATAAAGTAAAAGTGCAGTAAAAGTGAAGTGAAATTAGTTTCAAAATAAATTTTGAGTGAAAGTGATGTGAAAATTGGATGAAAAAACATCGAGTGAAAGTAAAGTGAAAATATATTTAATTAATAACGAGTGAAAGTGAAGTAAAATTGGATAAAAATAAATTTTTAGTAAAAGTGATAGAAAAAAAAGAGTAAAAATAAATTTTGAGTTAAAGTAAAGTGAAAATTGATTAAAAATAAATTTTCATAGAAATTGAAGTTACAGTGGATTGAAAGTAAAGTGAAAATAGAGAGAAAATAAATTTTCAGTGAATGTGGATTGTAAGTGGAGTGAAACTAAAGTTACTATCTCTTTAGTCAACATTGTGGACTTAAAACTTCGTAATGGAAAAAAAGAATAATTAATTAAAATTTTTCTGGAGGTGAAAGTAGTCTGAAACTAAAGTAAAAGTGGAGTAAAAATAAATTATTAGCGAATGTGAAAGTGAAGTGAAAATAGAGTGAAAATTAATTGTTAGTGATGGTAAAAGTGAAGTGAAATTGAATTTTGAGTGAAAGTGAAGTGAAAGTAGAGTGAAAATAAATTTTCAGTGAAAGTGAAGTGAAAATATGATCTCCAAGTTTTGAACGTTCAAATGAACGAAATATTTTTTATTGAAGTTGTTTTTATTAATTCCTAATTATAAAAAACTTTTAAAACTAAAATTGTACGTTTACAAACTCAGTAATTAGTTTTTTGGATAGTGAAGTAAAATAATTGCAATAAAAATTGAAGTTTTATAAGAAATAAATAAATTTCGTTCATTTGAACGTTCAGAACTTTAGGATCTTGTGAAAATGAAGTAAAATAAATTGTGTATGAAAGGGAAGTGAAAATAAATTTTGAGTTTATGTGAAGTGAAAATTGACTAAAAACAAGTTTTGAGTGAATGTGAAGTGAAAATAGTATAAAAATTAATTTTGATTGAAAGTGAAGTGAAAATTGAGTAAAAATAAATTTTTAGTGAAAGTGAAGTTAAAGTGGATTGCAAGTAGTAAAGTAAAAATAGAGAGAAAATAAGTTTTGAGCGAAAGTGAAAGTGAAAGTGAACTAAAAGAAAGCATCAAATTTTAACCACATCTTGCAGTTTTTGAATTTCTAAAAGTATTTTTCCCATCTAGAGTACTGTTTTATTTCTTTTTTTTCTCCTGTATATATATATATATATATATATATATATATATACATAATTATATTCGCTTTTTGACAATTTAGCGTATGCAGAAATTGCTGAGGGAAATTTTCAAATAGAAATGTTACCCGTCGTCGTTGCTATTCGGATGCATATGGTTAATTCATTTAGTGACCATTCGGGGAAACCGCGATGTGTATGTCTACATTTTTCTTTTTCCATTTATTTTTCCCTCTCTCTATACATACATATGTATTTATGTACATGAATATGTATTCCTATATATCCATGGTTACATGTATACTTGTAAAAATGAATGCGTACATTTCCATTGTCGCAGTGTAGGTGAATATATGTATGTATATATATATATATAGTAAAAGGTGTCGCGAAAAACAAAGCTGTCCCCTCATAATTGGACGGAACCTAGGACAAGCCTTTTTACCTTGATGAGTACCTTTGTCTTCGTTTTACGATACTGCCAAATGAGTAGATGACTCCCGCTCTTTTTGCCAAGTAGCAATTACGAAACGAAATGAGAAACAGTATATGCTCAAGTGGACGAATTAGGCGCCCACGAAATCTGCATTTTTACTAGTCCCCGGACAATTCACCAAATGGGAATGTAAATTTTTTGACTAACTTTCTTCCCTCCTTTTTTTATTTCCCTTTTTTATTTATTTAATTTTCTCTCCCTTTTTTTTAATGAAAATTTTTAAACTACCTTTATTTTCATCTAGAGTTGAAAATTATTTTAAGTTTTTAAATTCTATTTAGAATATTTGCACTGTATATGTGCAGAAGACTTGAATACTTTTTTATAACGCACCGTGAGTAAGTAAAGAAGGCAATATTTTCATTAACATATTTTACTGAGAACGAAAAAGGGACTTTTAACTTTATATATATGTTACAGGAATATACACCCATATTTCATATTTCTCTAAAAAAATATTGTTAGTATTCTTTTTTTCAATGAAATCAAGACTCTTGGTTATTTACGAGTTTGTTTGAGTAATAGAATAAACATTTTCAGCTGCTATATATTTATTTTACATCACATACGTGAAAGTAAATATGAATTCTTGTCTTTTTTTCAGAAAAAAAAATTAAAACGTACTTTTATGAAATTATTTAAAAATAACTTATTTCCTTCTGCAAATATTTGTTTATCGTTATTTGTGCTATGTGAAAATCAGAATTCTGTGATGAGTTTTACAACCCGCTATACTTGCTCTTGTACCTTTTATTAAATTAATATTTTTCTATTGATATAATAATTAATATTTTGGTGGATGATTTTACGGATTGCAAACGATAAATTTATTTTATTCTGAAGTCCAATACTAATCGCCATTTTTTTTCTTGTTAGACATCTTTTTTTTGGGGTGCAATACTTGTTGGTCTATCGTATTCACTAAAAATTTATTTTCACTCCATTTTCACTTCAATTTCACTCAAAATTTATATTGATTTCATTTTAATTTCACTTTTACTTTCGCTCAACAATTTTTTACTGAATTTCCACTTCATTTATAGTCCACGCTCACTGAAAATACTTTTTACTTTATGTTCAGATCACTTGGACACTGCACAGAAAATAGTTTTTCCCTATGTTTTCACTTCACTTTCACTCACAATTGTTTTAATCTTCATTTACACTTCACTTTCACTTTCGCTGAAAATTTATTTTCACTTCACTTCTACAATCACTAAAAATTTATTTTCACTCTACTTTCACTTCACATTCACTCAAAATTCATTTTCACTTCACTTTCACACAAAATTTATTTTACTTCATTTACACTTCACTTTCACTTTCACTGAAAATTTAGTTTCACTCTACTTTCACTTCACTTTCACTCAAAATTCAATTTCACTTCACTTTTACCTTCACTAACAATTAATTTTCACTTTATTTTTACCTCACTTCCACAATCACTAATAATTTATTTTCACTCTACTTTTACTTCACTTTCACTCAAAATTCATTTTAAATTTACTTTCACTCAATATTTATTTAACTTCATTTTTACTTCACATTCTCACAGAATTATTTTACTCTCCATTTACACTTCACTTTCACTTTCACAAAAAATTTATTATTACTCTATTTTCAATTAACTTTTTCGTCAGGTAACGTTGTGGACTTTAACTTCGTTTTACAGAAGAAGATTAATGAAACAAAATTTGTGTAGAGATGAAAGTAGTCTAAAAGTGTAGTAAAAATAAATTTTAAGTGAGAATGAAGTGAAAGTGAAGAGAAATTAGAGTAAAAATAAATTTCAAATGAAAAGTGTAGTGAAAGTTGAGTTAAAATCAATTTTGAGTGAAAGTGGAGTAGAAGTGAAATGAAAATTAAGATAAAATAAATTTTTCAGTGAAAGTGGAGTAAAAGTAAAGTGAAAATTAAATGAAAATAATCTTTGTTTGAATGTGAAGTAAAAATAATTTTTGAGTAAAAGAAGAGTGTAAGTGGAGTAAAAGTGAAGTGAAAATTGAGTTAAAATAAATTTTGAGTGAAAGTGGAGTTAAAGTAAAGTGAAAATTAAATGAAAATAAATTTTGAGTAAAAGTAAAGCAAAAAAGAAGCGAAAATTGAGTTAAAATAAATTTTCAGAGAAAGTAAAGTGAAAAATTAAGTTAAAATAAATTTTGAGTGAAAGTGGAGTAAAAGTGAAGTGAAAATTAAGTTAAAATAAATTTTTCAGTGAAAGTGGAGTAAGAGTGAAGTGAAAATTAAATGAAAATAATCTTTGTGTGAATGTGGAGTGAAAATAATTTTTCAGTAAAAGGAGAGTGTAAGTGGAGTAAAAGTGAAGTGAAAATTGAGTTAAAATAAGTTTTGAGTGAAAGTGGAGTTAAAGTGAAGTGAAAATTAAATGAAAATAAATTTTGAGTGAAAGTGAAGTAAAAAAAGAAGTGAAAATTGAGTTATAATAAATTTTGGGAGAAAGTGAAGTGGAAATTGAGTTAAAATAAATTTTGAGTGAAAGTGGAGTTAAAGTAAAGTGAAAATTAAATGAAAATAAATTTTGAGTGAAAGTGAAGTAAAAAAGAAGCGAAAATTGAGTTAAAATAAATTTTGAGAGAAAGTGAAGTGAAAATTAAGTTAAAATAAATTTTTCAGTGAAAGTGGAGTCGAGACGAAGTAATGCCTAAGAAAAATTTTATTCTTGATGAAAATCATACCAATTGAAAAGAAAGTTTTTTCACTTCTCATCTCTGACAAAAAGTATAATTTGAATAAATAACGCCAGTAGAGTGAACTGGCATAATAGGCTAGCATTTCTGCCCAAAGATATTTAGTACACGACTGTATCAGTTGACTGACGGACAATTGGTGGTTCATGAGGTACATGACAGTCTCGTTCAATCGAGTTGACATGCCCCTGGGATCATATATGAGTTCGTGCACGACAGTCGAGCGTGTCTACTCTATTACGAATGTCATATCCCCCAATCGAAAGCAAAAAGGTGTTACAAATTCTCTCTCTCTCTCTCTCTCTCTCTCTCTCTCTCTCTCTCTCTCTCTCTCTCTCTCTCTTTTGCTACTAATCTTTATCGAATTGTTACTTAATCAGATATCATCAAAAAAAATTTTATTTCGAACAAAAATACTTGAATAAATTTCCTCCAATCAATATAAATGATTCTCAACAATAAAAACTGTTAGATATCCGGTAATGAATAACCTTAAACTGTCAAGAATAAGTAAATTAAATAAAATTCATTTTGAAATAACAAAAAAATTACAAACTGTCAGTTATTTAAAAAATGCATCGAAACTCACAAAAGTGTATTTACACTAACAAGTAACAAGTTTACGTTTATAACTAAGGTGCACACCTAAAGGACCAAAAAATATTCGGTTCAAAATTTACTACCATACTCTCTAAATTTGAATTAGTAAAAATGTTTACTAATTTGAATTAATGACTGACTTTTCGCTTTTTAATTAGTAAATTTTACTATTAAATAGTAATTTCTACAAAGTTCTTAGTAAAATTTACTAATTATTAACTTTTTGCTTTTCAATTGGTAAATTTTACTAATAAATAGTAATTTCTCCTGAGTTAGTATTAAAATTTACTAATTGAAAAGCAAAAAGTTAGTCACTAATTCAAATTACTAAACATTTATACCAATTCAAATTTAGAGAGTAGAATATTAAAAATTGATTTTTATTTTTCCACAAAAATCCATGTATTTTATAAAATGATTTTTCATATATATATATATATATATATACATATATATATATATATATATAATAAGAGATAACAATAAAAATGTCTTTTAAGCGGAAACGAAAAATTGACAAAAGTTAAAGTGAAAATAAAATAAAATTGTATAGTTTAACGGAAATCCGTGCTGCAGCGCGTTTCAAACGTGTTTTTCTGTGAGTAAAGTGAAACAGCACTTTTCAAAGTGGAGTATTCTAGTTGTGGTCAGACGCAGCGGAAAAAGTTCATTCAATGGGTGTTTTTGCGTCGGACAAGGTGAAATTTATTTTACTGGGAATTCGCAATTTTTTTTTTTTTATGTGAACGTATAGAAAAAAAATCTTAAAGTCTTGCAGTCTTTATTTACTTTATTATTTTCGATTTTATATGATGTGAGAAAAAAAAAGAAAACATAAAGAACATAGTTAAGAAGTATTCAGTTTAATTTCATAAAAACTAGAAACAAGATGACAACTTTAATCAAAATAGGGCATATTGATCCTGATTTCCAGTTCAGTTGACTTCTGTAAGATTCCTCGTTGGATAACCAACTATGATGTTTGGAGGATTCTTCAAATATTTGCACTGCTATTGGACATCTATCATCTGAATATGGTTAGTAACGATAAGCATAACCAAAGCATCATTTTTCAGCACCTAGTTGCAAGTGGTATAAGAAGGTACAATTTTAATATCACAGTAAATCGTGAGGTATTAAAAAGTGTTGCAGATTAAATTAACACCAAAAAAGATTAAAATAATCAATTTTAGTGTTATTTTTTACAATGAATGAAATTTTAGTTTATTCAATTTTTTTATAACTATAAAACATGAAGATATCGATAACTCGATAACTGATCGATTTCTTCATATTTTATAATAATTAAACATGACCAAGTAATAAAATCATTATTTTATATTATAAGAATATTATACTTCTTCAACATTATTTTCATTATTTCAATTCGATTATTAGTTTCCAAAATTTTTAACTACAATTTTACTTTATATCTATTATTTTTAATAAGAATTAATTCATCAATTTCACTAAATTTAAATTATTCCTAAATTCTTTAATTAAATGCATATTCAAAAATAAAAATTTCAAATAATATCTAAAAAATGCAATTAAACTTTTTCAAAAATATTAATTTCAAAATTCAATTATTTCCAAAAAGTTCACTCTATATTCCTTTTAATATTCAATTATAATCTAAAATTTTAACTGAAATTTATTTTTATCAAATGAAAATCAATTTTTATTAAAAAATTCTACAAGAATTTAATTATTTAAATGCAAAAGTAAATAATTTATTGAATAATTGAATGTTTCTCAAAATTCAATTCTCATAAAGAATTTTAGTAACAAACTGTTTAAAAATTCAATTATTTTGTAGAATTTTATTAAAACTTGCAAGAACATAATTACTTTTTTCAAGGAATTCAATTATAATTGTATAAAAAATAATTGAAGCTCTGCGATGAGTTTTATGATAATTTTCAAATTTATTCCTTTACAATTCAGTTTTAAAAAATTTAATTATTCGAAAATTCTGCAATTAAATATATATTGAAAATTATAAACTTGTAATAATTTCAATAAAAATCCTATTAAACATTTAAAAAGAATTAATTCTACAGAATTTTTTGTCAAAAAAATATGAAAAATTATAAATTTCAATGATTTATAATTCAATTTTATAATTGAATTACTGCAAAGAAATTTATAAAAAAATTTCTAAATAATTGAATTCCTTTAAAAAATTGTATTATTTATGAAAATAATTGAATGTTTGTGCAGAATTGTATTCAAATTATTTTTAATGATGGAATTCTTTTGGAAAATTTTATTGAAACAGTAGATATTGAAAATTATAGGATTTTAGAAAACTGTTGAAAATAATTGAAATTTTGACAAAAACTTTATTAAAGTTTTGTAAAATAATTAAATATCTGGGAAAAATTTTATTATTTATAAAGAGAATGGAAATTTTGACGACAACTTTTAAAAAATTTTAAACACAATTGAATTTAGTAACTATGTTACTAAGTTAGTTAGTAACTAACTTACTATTCTCCCCGGAGAAGCTAAATAAAAATAACACCAAAATAGATTATTTTAATTCTTTTTGTTGTTAATTTAATCCTACTCGTAAAAATTTCAAATTATTCTGAAATATTTTCCTCATTTCAAGGATTTTTAATATCTACTATTTTAATGAAATTAACCCAAAAGAATTCAATTATTATTCAAAAGCAATTTTAATAAATTTGTACACAAAACATTTGATTATTGTCATAAATAAATAATTAAAATTTAACAGAAATTAAAATATTTACAAATTTTTTATAAGTTTCTTTCATCAATGATTAAATTATTTTCAGAAATAATAAAACCATTTGTAGAATTTTTTTAATTTTTAATACAATTTTAATCAAATTTCTTAAAAATTGTGACTA
Organism: Leptopilina myrica (nomen nudum); assembly: GCA_032872475.1. Lineage (NCBI taxonomy): Eukaryota > Metazoa > Arthropoda > Insecta > Hymenoptera > Figitidae > Leptopilina > Leptopilina myrica (nomen nudum). The sequence continues at coordinate 9,545,944 of CM065462.1, read as the reverse complement.
TTCTAAAAAATTTTATTCAAATTCGTCAAAAGAATTCAATTATTTAAAAATTTCTTAACAAATTCTTTATAATATAAGAATTTAATTTCAAGAAACATTCAATTACTAAATAAATAATTTAGTTTTGTATTTAAATAATGGGAGTTCTCGAAGAATTTTCTAATAAACATTGATTTGAAAATGAATTTTAGTTTAAATTTTAATCTAAAATGCAATGTGAAAATAATTTTCAATAATTTTTAATAATGGGAGTTCTCGTAGAATTTTCTAATAAAAATTGATTTGGAAATTGAGTTTTATTTAAAATTTTAGTCTAAAATGCAATGTTGAAATAATTTTTAAAAAGTTACAGTAACAATATTCGTATATAATATGAAATGGTTTCAGCACTCGATCCTTTTTAATTATCATAAAACATGTTTTATGTTTTATAACAATCTTTTTAATGTTGATTAATTTCAAAACGGGTTGGATTGGAAATTTTTAAAAGAATTTTAATTCCTATGGCAAAATAACAATAATAATTGAATATTTCAAATATTAAAAAAAGAAATTACTGTTTTCAAATAATTTTACATTTAGAATTAATTAATTTATTTTATTTGATTAATTAATTAATTCATTTAATTTTGATTTTCTAATTAACAAATATAATTTATAAACATTTTGTAGCTTTGTTTTTAAAAAAATTTGAATTTTATAAATAAATTATTATTAATTTTATTTTTTTTTTGTTTAAGGGCATTTGAACCATTATGACGTCACAATTTTAAAACTCATGCTTTTCACACATTGTGACGTCATAGTGGTTCAAATGCCCTTAAACTAAAAAAATAAAATAATTTTCACATTTTCTGAATTTCTTTGTCATTGGTAGGTTTTAAATACGTTTAAAGATTAAAATCTGAGTTAGGCAAAATTAATTTTCAAAAATAAGCCTTCCAGCATCATTTTAATATCAAGTGTTTTGAAGGTTAAATATACTGTAATCAATTTTGGGGTTTTTGTAAAAAAATTCTTTTTAAATTTAATTTCTTTAATTTATTAAACTTGTAACATTATTCATTTATAATTTCATGAATTGTGTATTTAATAATTTATTTATGACTATTTTATCTTCTCAAAAATAACCAATATATATTTTTTTATATAGAACAGAAAAAAAATTGTAATGCATTTTTTAATTTATCATTTTAAGTTCAAAATTGATATTCTCTATAAAAAAATTTTTATTTTTAATTATAATTTTGTTATTTACCTAACTTTCTACTTGACATATTATATTTTAAAAAATTAAAAATATTTTATTTGAAATAAAACGGAAATTTTTTTTATAATTAAAGGGTTAGGTATTTGAAAATAATTATTAAAAAATTAGAAACAAAACAATAACGCTTATCAAATATGAAAAAGGCTTTGGAGATGAATAGTTTGTCAAATAAAAAATTCACGTTTTTATTAAATTTAAAAATATTGAAACATAATTTAACAAACTTTTTGGGTTACAACTTCAAATATTTATATACAGATTACTTGTAATTAAAAAACAGTTTAAAAATATGATTAACTGAAAAACGAGGCTTCGGAGATGAATTTGAATTTTTACTCCCATTGCCAGTAATTTTTAATTAATTATTTAAAAAATTTCTTTTATTTTATTTAAACTAAATGTAAGTGAAAAATAAACGGTAGATTCTAAGCTTCAATTTGATATATATTGAGACTATATTACAAAATTGTTAGTTATATTAAAAAATATTTGAAATATGTATCATATTTAACCAGAACCAAAAGACAAAATTAAATACATTTTTTTACTAAGAAAAACTTTAAATTTTAACATTTCAAGATTATGTAAAGATAAATAATTTTTCGTAGATTATGGATAAATTTTTTTTGAAATTTATATTTAACAAAATTCATTTAATAAGTTAATGCAAATATTGAGTTTCACGTTTGAGACACGTGAAGTGGTCCCTTTCAGGAAAATCACCCATATTACTTTTTTTAAGCATAAACAAATTTTTTTCTTTTCTCTCTAATTTATTTTATCACGTGTTTGTCATTGTTTTTTACTATTCACATTTTAAATGGTAATATGATTCTATCACTCGTTCGTATTAGTTATTATAAAAATTAAAGTTTAACATTTTACTTAACTCGTGTTTGTGACTTTTAATATCTACTCATTGACACTCTCGACACAAAAACACAGAAAACGAACTCAAATGATCATATTGATTGAATGTTTAATCATATTTATATTTTGCTAAAAACGCTAAGAAAAGTTTAGTCGAAGAAAATTTTTTTAAAACTCTACAATACAGCAGATTTAAGTGAACAGAATAATTCACAAGGTGTGGGGAAAATTCTCTTATTCGTTGCGGTGAGGGAGAATAAGAAAGATGTGTAAACGTGTGACTGATGAAAAATGGAAAACAGAAAGAACAATTTGGCGAAAAGCCGACGACGTGAATTTTATCCGGAAGGAGAAACCTCCGAGGTAAATTGTTGAACTGGTAACCGTAGTACAATATATCATATAGGGCAATGCAATGCAATGCAATGCAATGCGTGTTCTATATATATATATATATATAAATGGAACAACGACACGGAACTAGAAAAAGCAAGAGAGACTGCCAACCTCGGGGAAGGGTTGAAGGGTAAAAGCGGGAAGAGGGTTTAGGATATACCAGTTGCAGTTGCATGTTGGCTTAGCCAGAACACAAGTACATGGCAGTAGATCACAGGATCTTCACCCTACAACCACTACGGCGTGGCGGCGGCCAATGCATTCCCCAGGAAGCTGCGCATAATTTATCTTCTTGACTTTCGTGTCACCCCTATAAGAAACAAGAAACCCCATGAGGGTTCATTCGCAAACGATTATTATTAACCTTCCAACACTTTTACATGTATGCGGACTTCATTAAACACCATAAAAATCATTATTTATTCCTTTTCTACACTTTAAGATGGGGAACATTTGATTGTGAGTGGACAATAGTGGAAAATACTTCTGGAAGTCGATTTTGCAATGTCACTTTCACTCTCTCATTTAATTCAGTTTCACTTCACTTTCACTATAACATTGATTTTACTTTCACTTCACTCTCACTTTACTTTGGCTTCATTCTCACTTCACTTGCACTTTCATTTCACTATAACATTGACTTCACTTTCACATTCACTTTTATTTCATTTTCACTTAACTTCATTTCACTGTAATATTGACTTCAGTCTCACATTCACTACACTTTTATATCAGAGTGACGTAAAAGGGAGTGATTTCAGAGTAAAGTGAAAGTAAAGTGAAAGTAAAGAAAAGTGAAAGTAAAGTGAAAGTAAAGTAAAATTAAAGTAAAAGTAAAGTGAAAGTAAAGTGAAGTGAAAGAAAAGTGAATGTAAAGTGAAGTGAAACTAAAGTGAAAATGAAGTGAAAGTAAAGTGAAAGTAAAGTAAAAGTAAAGTGAAAATGAAGTCCACGTAATAATGAAATTAAAGTGCAATTGAGAGTAAAGCGATTTGAAAATGAAAGTAAAGTCAAAAAGTGAAAGAGTGAAAAGTTAATGTTTTAGTGAAAGTGAAGTGAAAATAGGAGTTAAGTGAAAGGATCAATGAGAGCGAAGTGAAAGTGGAAATAAGGTGAATGTGAAAGTAAAAGTAAAGTGAGTGTGAAAGTAAAGTGGATTGAAGTATAAATTAATATTTTAATCATCCTTAGCATGATTTTAGACGCAAATTACCCATGCTTACCTTACTTTCAGTAAATTCGAAGTAGTTGATTTCTAATTTTTTTCAAAATTAGTAAACCTTACCTAACGTGAGCTATTTAAAAATGTTTTTTTAAATTCACTTTGCACTCACAATCAGAGAAAGATTTAGAGTGTAACTTTCATACCCGTTTAATGTAAAATAAAATCTTCCATCAACATGCGTGGTTTTCGACTGTTTACCTTGCAGTTAGAAGATGATGTTTACCCTTCATTCGTAGAGACTAATTTCTCTGTTAAAAAAAAAATATTTTCCTTTCCTCTTTTCCAACTATTCTTTGCCATTGCCAACACGCACGCGTAAACTCTAACTAAAGATATATTTGTATTAATTTGTCAGAGGTAGATTTTTGAATTAAAAACTTTTTAAGTATTGAATCCAATAGTTATTATAATAATTTGTTAATTAACATTTTATTCAATTTAATATTTTATTTAATTTTAATTAATTTTATTTAATTATATTTAAATTGTTAAAAAATTTCAATTATTTCATAAAATCAAATAATAGAAACAATTTTCAATTTACTTTCACTCAAAATTAATTATACTCCATTTTCAGGTTCACTAAAAATTTATTTTCACACAATTTGCACTTCACATTCACTCAAAATTTATTTTTAATTTATTTTTACTTTACTTTCACTTCAGCCACACTCTACTTTTACTTTCACTTAAAATTTATTTTTACTAAACTTTCACTTTATTTTCACTTTCACTCAAAATTTATTTTTACTCCATTTTCACTCCACTTTCAGTCAAAATTAATTATACTCAATTTTCAGGTTCACTAAAAATTTATTTTCACACAATTTGCACTTTACTTTCACTTAAAATTTATTTTTAATGCATTTCCACTTCACTTTCACTTCAGCCTCACTCTACTTTTACTGTCACTCAAATTTATTTTCACTAAACTTTCACTTTACTTTTACTTTCATTCAAAATTTATTTTTACTCTATTATCACCCTACTTTCACTCAAAATTAATTTTTACTCCATTTTCATATTCACTAAAAATTTATTTTCACACAATTTGCCTCACTCTACTTTTACTGTCACTCAAATTTATTTTCACTAAACTTTCACTTTACTTTCACTTTCACTCAAAATTTATTATTACCCCATTTTCACATTAACTAAAAATTTATTTTCACACAATTTGCACTTTACTTTCACTCAAAATTTATTATTACCCCATTTTCACTCCACTTTCACTCAAAATTAATTTTTACTCTATTTTCACATTAACTAAAAATTTATTTTCACACAATTTGCACTTTACTTTCACTCAAAATTTATTTTTATTCTATTTTTACTTCACTTTCACTCTACTTTCACATTCACTCAAAATTTATTTTCACTAAACTTTTACTTTCACATAAAATATTTTTTCACTTTATTTTCACTTAATTGGCACTTTCACTCACAACTTTTTTATTCTCCATTTACACTCCACTTTCACTCAAAATTACCTTTTACTCCACTTTAACATTTACTCAAAATTTATTTTCATTTTATTTTCACTTCACTTTTTTTGTTTGTCGACGTTGAAAATTTTTAGTGAAAGTGAAAGTGAAAGTGTAAGTAAAGTGAAAGTGAAGTAAAAGTGAAGTCAAAGTGAAAGTGAATGTAAAGTGAAAGGGAAGTAAAAGTGTAATGAAAATAAATTTTGAATAAATGTGATATGAAATTGAAGTAAAAAGGAATTTTGAGTGAAAGTAGAGTGAAAAAAAACTGTGAGTGATGGTGAAAGTAAAAATGGAGTGAAAAAATATTTTTGGGTGAAAAATGAAAGTGAAGTGAAAGTGAAGTGAAAGTGAAGTGAAAGTGAAGTGAAGATTGAGTAAATATAAATTTTAAGTAAAAGTGAAGTGAAGATAAATTTTGTGTGGAAATGAAGTGAAATTACATAATCGACCGCCTAGTTTAAAAATTTAAAAAAACGAATAAAAATAAAAAAAATTTTCGAATAAGAATACAAAGAGATAATAATGTATGTAGAATTTTAAAAATGTCTAAAAAATAATATGAAATAAAATACTCGTTACTTTATATATATAGAATGGAACATTGAAGCAGCGAACAATGAGGGAACTAATTAAACTAATTACAAATTTCCAATATCAGTTTTCAACGAGACGTCGTCATCGTCAACGGGATATCTCCTTTATGAAAATGGACGGGCTTGACTCTCGTGCGAAATGCATTCAGCGAGAAAGTTAGCTGGTGCTTTGTCGTTGCTTCCGCAGATTGCAAATTATCGTCCTGCGCGCTCTGGACGACCGCAGCATTGCGCTCGGCTTCATGCCTGCTTATAACCATTTATGCCCATCTTCATATATATATATACATATAAATAAAAAGCGCGTCCAACACGGAAATTGGACATAAACATAAATACACTGACTTTTACTGTTACGAATTTTTAAAAACTAAGAAAAAAGAAAAAAAAGAACAACAAGAGATTGCAAGCGCAAAGAAGAAAGAAAAAAGACAATACACGATCCGGATGATATGCCACACGCCATTTATTATTATTATTTTCAAATTTCCATGATTTCAACTATACACAAAAAGGCACAAATTGAAGTTTCGCCTTTAATTGCGACGAGATTTCAACGAGGAAATTCATTTCAAAAAAAAAGAAGGAGAGAAATATAAAAACTTTAGAAAAATGAATGTCGAATATTTTTTCATTTATTTGAAGTGAATGCTCTTCTTCGATGCAGCATATACATTGAGAACAAGATAAAAGAAAATTCAAAATAATAATAGTAAGCAAGGGAAAAAATATACGAAAATTAATTTTTTTCAAATTTATATTTACCGTTCATTGAATGTGTCATTCTTGATATGAAATTTAATCTCAAAATGGAATATACACTTGGTGAAATTGCATTTTCTCTCTCAAAAAAAAAAATAATAATAATAAAAAACCTTTACTCTCTTAGGATAAGATTGAGGATCGAAAAATAATGTAAAATGAAGATTCGTTAAAATAGTTGCACATATTATTGTTCACTCGCTATGTATAATCTCCTCGTCGCCCTGGTAAATTTATTCATAGCGCCGGTAATCCTGTTACAGGATTTTACCGACCGAAACGTAAAAGAAAAAGAGAAGTTGCTATAGCGTGAGAGAAAGAGTCGTTTCTCATCCAAATGCCTTCTCCAACTTTTGCGATTTTTCAACACTCCACAGTCTACTGTGTCGACTCCGTACCACTTTCTTTGGAATTCTACACATTTGTGAATTACTTTTCAAAAAAAAAAAATTCATAGAAATATAAAACATTGAAAAAAATAACCCTGCCTGTTGTAACCTAAATTTTTGATATCTTACAAACAACTATTCTTAAAGTTGGGAAGAAATTTATTTTTTAGCAAATTACAGGCTTCGCACTCTTCTACTAAAAGCTACTATTTGGCTACTTTTTTGAGCCTAATGCTACTAAAAGCTATTTTTCTGAACAACTAGTCAAATTTCAGGGCTCGAACCAGTGAAAGTATTTAAAAATACGGACTTTACGGACCAAAAATGAGAAATTACGGACCATTTACGGACCAATTACTGACAAAAATATATAAGAGAACATTTTACTTAAAACTATAAATTAGATTTTTTCATAACTAAAAAAACATGAAGATATCGATCGATTACTTCATGTTTTATAATAATTAAAGATAGAGTGATAAAATCATTATCAATTCAATTATTATTTTCAAGAATTTTTAACTAAAATTCTTCTTAAAATCGATTATTTTTAATAATTTTCGAAAAAGTTCTTTGACAATTTTCAAATCCATTTCTTTACGCAATATTCGATTTTTCAATTATTTGTAAATTCTTCAATTAAATATGTATTAGAAAATAAAAACTTTTGCAAAATTTTATTAACATAGATATTAAAAATAATTAAATTAGGGAAAATGTTTGAAAATAATTGAAATTTTGCCAAGAAATTTATTAAATTTTTTGAAATTAATTCCATTTTAGAGAAGAATTTTATAATTTATAAAGATAATTGATAATTTACGCAAAGAATGGCATTAAAAATTTTGAATGCAATAATTTTATTCTTTAAAGAAATTTAATCAAAAATTTATTAAAAATAATATTTAAATTCTAATAAATAAATTGTAGCAAAAATTATTAAAATAATTAAATTTCTTTGACAAATTTTAATAAAGTTTTTAAGAATAATTACATTTTTCGAGGAATACGATTAAAATTGTATTAAAAATAATTGAAATTCTGCAATTAGCTTTATTATTCATCAAAATAATTGTATTCCTAATAAGAATTTTATTATTTGCCCAATAAAATTAAATACCTGTAAAAATTTTATTATTTATGAAAATAATTAAATATTGCGAAGAAATTTATTTAAAAAATTTGTAAATAATGAAATTCCTGTAAAATTGTTATTATTTTTTGAAAATAATTCAAGGTTTTTGTAGAATTTTAGTAGATTTTTTTTTAAATAATTGAATTCTTTTGGAAAATTTTATTAGAATAGTATAGATACCTATTAAAAATTATTGAATTGAGAAAAAATGTTGAAAATAGTTGAAATTTTTCTAAGTATTTTATTAAAATTTTTGAAAATAATTGAATTCCTTCAATCATTTGTAATTTCTCTAAAATTATCCAAATTATATCGTATAATTTACGAACTTTACGGATCTTTTTCAACCGAATTACGGACTTTACGGACCTTTTTTCAAAAAAAACGGACTTTTACGGACTTTAAGCAAAGTTACGGACTTTTACGGGATTTACGGACCTTGTTCGAGCCCTGAAATTTAGATTTTTAGTTTTCACATTTCAATTTAAAAACAGTGTAAAAACTAAAATCGTTAATGCAACACGACTGCCAATAAGCTCTCTAAATCTAAATTAGTAGAATTCTACTAAGAATTAGTAAAATTTTACTAATTTTTAGTAGTTTTCATGAACGACTTTTCACCTTTTTATTTAGTAGAATATTACTAATTTTTAGAAAAATTCTACTAATGTTTTAGTAGAATTCTACTAATTAAAAGTCACTTCTTCACTAAATGAATTAGTGAAACTGTTTTATCGACTATTAATAAAACAGTTCTTCTAATTGTTAGTAGAATTCTACTAATCAATTAGTAACGCTCTACTAACAATTAGTAAAATTTTACTAATTGTTAGTAGAATTATTACTAAATCATTTAGTGGACGACTTTTCACCATTTCATTAGTAACTTTCTACTAATTCAGATTTAGAGAGAGATGATAGGAAATTATTTTACCTACATTTACTCTATCAATATAGTGACTGATTATAAATTGTGTTTAATCTTTAAATTCCCTGTTTTTCCCGGTTTTATTTTCTCATCAAATTTTAATTTACTTCATTTCGAACATAAATGTACAATTTGGAAAATAATTGAATTAAACAAAGAATTTTTTTCAATTTTCCAAAAAAAAATCTTGTCTGTTCATAATTATAATGGAAAATTTGATTAATTCAATTTCATTAAAATTTATTGATACTAATTGAATTACTGCAAAGAGTTTTACTATTTATAAAAGTAATTGAATCCTTCAAAAAAATATTATTACATATTTATGAAAATAATTAAATATTGGCGTAGAATTTTATTTAAATTTTTGAAAAAAATTGAATTGTAGAGAACAATTTCCTTGTTTATAAAGATAATTGAAATCTCTGAGAATATCAAAAAAATTTTAAACATAATTGAATTTCTGCGAACAATTTTATTACTTTTGGAAATAATTGAATTTTTTTTTAATTTTATAGAAATTTATGAAAATAATTGAATTCTTGTGAAGAATATTTTTCAAAAATAATATTCAAAAGAATTTAGTAAATTGGAAAACTTTTTCTATTTATAAAAATAATTGAAATAATTGAATTCTTTAGAAAAAATGTAATTTAATTTATACAAATAATTGAAATAATTGAATTTTTTAGACAAAATTTAATCAAATTTTTAAAAATAATTGTATTTTTCGACGAATTTGATTAAAATTGTATTAAACATAATGTCATTTCTGCAATGAGTTTTATTATTTATGAAAGTAATTGAATTATTGCGAGGATTTTTAAAAAAAAGTTTCAAATAATTGATTTAAAAAAAAACTTCCAGATAAACTATTTTTAATAATTCAATTCCAATGAAATTTTCATTCTTTTAGAAAATAATTGAATATTTGTGTAGAATTTAGTCAAAATTGTTTTTAAATATAATTGAATACTTTTTGGAAATTTTATTAAAATAGTAGACATACAAATTATTGAATTAAGAAAATTTTTTGAAAATAATTGAATTCTTGTGGTGAATATAAATGAATTTTTGTTATTTATAGAAATAATCGAACTTTTACAATGAATTTTAATAAAATTCCTAAAAGTAATTTAATTTTGTCCAAGTTTTACTATTTAAGAAAATAATTGAATGCGTTGCGAATAAATTTTTAAAAATAAAATTATAATCATACGATGACTAACTTTCATTGATTATTTAGAAAAAATTAATTAAAATTATTTAAAAGAAGTAAATTCTTTTCAATAGAATGTACAGACATTTCAATTACATCAAAAATTTTCAATCATTTGTTTATAAAAATTCAATTATCTTGAAATAATAAAATTAAAAAATCTTATTTTACAAAAAAAACTGCGAAAATTCAATTTTATTAAAGAATTTGAAGTGTGCATTTTTTTTTGAAAATTAACTAATAAAAATTTTAATTATTAATCTTCGCAATAAGAAACGTGAATACATTAGAATGTGACTTCTTGTAAAATTTAATTATTTATCAATTATTAAATTAAAATACTTTGAAAATTCGATTTTAAAAAAGTTTTTAATGAAATTATTTAATTCTTTTTTTTGTCACCGAGGCTACTTTTTCCTACTTTTTTTAAACTCATGATGGAGTGCGAAGCCTGATTAATTAATATAAATCTTTTGTTTGCTTTCATTTTGCTTTTATATTTTCTTCCTGAAAACGAAAGTTAGAGGGCCCAAACAAAATTTACCTTATACAAAATAATTTAGAACATAAAAATCAAATTAAGTTTTTTTTAATCATACTAAATCTTTCTCGGATTTTATATAGGTAAAAATAAAAATAAATGCAAATTAAGAACACGTGAAAATGTTGAGAACTGAAACTAACTTGTGAATAAAGTGGGTAATTCACAAGCATCTGATAAAGTTAAACTTTCATACGTTCTAATTAGAGACTCAAGTTTTAGTTTACATCAAGTTCAGTTGTATACATATTTACATACCGTGCGGGAAACTCCAGGAAACGTCACTGCATCAAAGTCACACTAAAACACCTGTGACAGAAAGAAAGAAATGAATATATTAAAATTCGTATTAATAAAGACGAATATGTACCTATATTTTAGTTATTTTATTAAAGTCCTTATTTTTAGGTTTTTCAGTTAAATTGTTAACAAAATTTTTGGCAAAATTCAATTATTTAAAAAAATTTTTATAAAATTTTTGGCGAAAATTTAAATTATTTTCGAAAAAAAATTTTCCCAATTTTATCTGAATTCTATTATTTACAAATTTTTTATAAATTTCTTTCTTAAAAAAGTTATTAAAAATCGTCAAACAAAATCAATTATTTCATATTATTTATGCGGTGAAAAATAAATGTTTTTTTAGAACTTAGAAAATTTTCATTTCTGAAACTGAAAAAATAGGAACTTTCAAATATGAGCAAATGCGTTGAATAAATTTTTTAAGCAAAACAAATAATAAAATAAAAATATTTCTACATGAGGGTCTTATTTCTGTTTATAAAAAAAAGAACATAAAAGAGAAAAAATTTAAATGCGACTAATATCCCTTTATTAGTGATAATAAAACTGATAAAAAACGGAGAAAAGTATAACGAAATAAAGAGGGGGAATTTAAAAAAGAAAATTACTTCTAAATTGAATGCTCCATATATGCAAAATAGTGAAAAGAGTGGAAAAAAATGTTAATAAATGAGATAATCCCTTCTGTGGCATACCTTTCCCTTTTTAGCGGTGTGTACTGCATTCAAAGGGACACCATGAGTGCAATATAGCAAAAACGTGGAAACATGGTGGGCCATGTTATCCGCGCATATATATATATATATACCCTGTGCAACGACGTGAACATGTATTATTCAGTCTGACACCCGTGCAACGCCAGGGCGGATCTATTCCCCTCCTTCTTCGTTCGTTTAACGTTTGAACAAGAGAAAAATAAAAAACAAAAAGCTCATCGGCTGAACGACAGAAATAAGGGGGTGTGAGAAAGTGCCTTTCTCTTATATAAAGCTTTGCCGCGCGCGAGGGATAAAATGAAGGACAGAGAAGAATATTATTTCTTAGGGTGCCTAAGTGACAAGAGGATGGACAGTTCGATATTGTTATTTGTACTTTGGGAAGTAGTTTCAATGACGAATAATATTGTAGGAATAAAAAGGCACATCTGTAAAAGGGACAGCAATAGGAAATCTATTCTCAAAGGGGACTTCTGTTTCTTTGGCTCTTCAATTTTTCTTTTCAAATGTTGAATAAAATAGAAATGAATTTTTGAATTTCAATTTCTTAATTTCTGTATTGTTGTGATTATTATTGTTTTAAAGTAGAACAGAATCTAATGGGAAATTAACCCAGCAGCAAGTATATAACAGTATTAGAAGAAGCACGGTAAAACGTGAAGTGTTAAAATAACACCAGAATGGATTAAAATAATCTGCAACAGTTTAATCCCTCTAGGATTAAATTAACACCAAAAAGAATTTAAATAATCTATTTTGCTGTTATTTTTAACTATGAATGAAATTTTATTTTAAATAAAACACCAAAGTCAACGATTTGTAAAAATTCAACGAATTCAGCTTCTTCGAGGAGAATAGTAAGTTAGTTACTAACTAACTTAGTAACATAGTTACTAAATTCAATTGTGTTTAAAATTTTTTTAAAGTTGTCGTCAAAATTTCCATTCACTTTATAAATAATAAAATTCTTCCCAGATATTCAATTATTTTACAAAATTTTAATCAAGTTTTTGTCAAAATAATTTTGTATTTAAATAATTGACTTCTCGTAGAATTTACTAATAAAAATGGTTTTAAAAATGAATTTCAGTTAAAATTTTTAGATTATACTTAAATATTAAAACTAAAAGCATTGTAACGTAGATTTTAAGAAATAATTAAATTTTGCCAAAGTTTCAAACTAAAATCATTGAAATTTATAATTTTTCATATATTTTTGACAAAAAATTCTGTAGAATTAATTCTTTTTAAATGTTTAATGGGATTTTTATTGCAATTATTACAAGTTTATAATTTTCAATATATATTTAATTGCAGAATTTTCGAATAATTAAAATTTTGTAAAATTGAATTGTAAAGGAATAAATTTGAAAATTATCATAAAACTCATCGCAGCGTTTCAATTATTTTTCATACAATTATAATTGAATTCCTTGAAAAAAGTAATTATGTTCTTGCAAGTTTTAATAAAATTCTACAAGAGAATTAAATTATTAAACAGTTTATTACTAAAATTCTTTATGAAAATTGAATTTTGAGAAACATTCAATTATTCAATAAATTATTTACTTTTGCATTTAAATAATTAAATTCTTGTAGAATTATTTAATAAAAATTGATTTTCATTTGATAAAAATAAATTTCAGTTAAAATTTTAGATTATAATTGAATATTAAAAGAAATATGGAGTGAACTTTTTGGAAATAATTGAATTTTGAAATTAATATTTTTGAAAAAGTTTAATTGCATTTTTGAAATATTATTTAAAATTTTTATTTTTTAATATGCATTTAATTAAAGAATTTAGGAATAATTTAAATTTAGTGAAACTGATGAATTAATTATTATTAAAAATAATAGATATAAAGTAAAATTGTAGTTAAAAATTTTGGAAACTAATAATCGAATTGAAATAATGAAAATAATTTTAAAGAAGTATAATATTCTTATAATATAAAATAATGATTTTATTACTTGGTCATGTTTTATAGTTATAAAAAAATTTAATAAACTAAAATTTCATTCATTGTAAAAAATAACACTAAAATTGATTATTTTAATCTTTTTTGGTGTTAATTTAATCTGCAACACTTTTTAATACCTCACGATTTATTTTGAGAAGAATCTTTAGCAATAGTTAAAATAATAATAGTAGAGGTTGTAACCATTAATTTTAGATACAAGGCTTAGTGATGAGAACGTTGCATCGACATTATCAGATGATTCAAATGCGTACGTAAAAATTGACGGATTTCTTAATCAAAGACATATTTCCTTCTTATTCATATATATTTTTAAAAAACCGAATAAGAATTCGTCAATCTACGACAAAATTCGTAGCACCTTCTTACGTTACAGACAAACAAATATATAAATTCCATTCATACACAAAAACCAACACTTGTATTATTTTATCGCTTCAAGGTAGCAGAGGAAGAAGTATTTTTCATAGCTTGTGGTACGGGGAATATAAACTACCCAAAGTAAACAAAAACCGGAAAAAAGAAGAATGGGTGATTGTACAAACATGGAAGGATGGGTAATGCTACAGTTGAAATTGCCACTGGTTCTGATCGTCATGGGGCGGTGTTTGTGATTCAACCAAAACAGTTGAATTTTGATTTTTGGTCTTCAATAATGCTTTTGAGAATGCATTTACTAAAATAAGGTATAAGCCTGCAAGAAGAAGAAGAAGCTTCATGTAATTCTAAAATGGTACCAGTTGTTAGCACCAGTGAATTTTAGAATAATATCAACATGTCAATTAAAAGTGGGCTCAAAAGTTTAACATTGCTCATACAGGAAGTTAACATATTTCAGAATAATATCAAAACAGAAAAGCTTAACATTATGTAATTTCACTTCAGTTTCACTCAGAATTAATTTTTACTTTACATTCATTTTGGATAAGGAAAAATGGAGCGAATATAAATTTTGAGTAAAAAGTGGATTAAAAGTGAGGTGACATTACATACTCGATCCCCAGGAAGGGTATGAGCAACCATCGAATAGAACTTAAAGATCATGAACAATTGCCTCAAGCAGACCTCCACTGTGTCAAAAATATACATGATAAAGTAAAAGTTTTAATAATAGGATCCTTAAGACTGTTAATCTAGGGGAAATTAGTCGCAGTACAAGACTCGCGTGCCGGTTGTCATTTAGCAAGAACACGTATAGCGTTTCTGTATGCAAATCCTAGATGGGTATTACGAGATCGAGGGTGCCTTGGGAGCCCTTGATGAGAGCACTCAGCCTTTGGCTCTCCGCGTCCTAAATCCAGATGTGACATTATGCATTGCTCGCATGTATGAACATCAACAACACACGTGCCTTCCAATAATGCAAAATACATTTTGTTTACCGTTATAACATTGTGTTGTTCATTAATATACCTCAACACTGTGATTATTTTCCAAAAGTACACGTTGTTGGCAAAATTGTTTTGCTTTTGTTATGTCTTACCTTATTATTATTATTTTCCCAAGTGTTCACCGATTTAACTTTCATTGAGAATAATTAAAGTTGGGACGAGGTTAGATAAATGACAAGAATAAATTTTATTTGAAAAAGATCAAAATTCTGCAAAGATGAAATGAGCACTAGCTTTCTAATAGTAAGTATTAAGTCACAGGTTACCAGTATCCCAATTACTAGTATGATACAATTTTTTAGCTAACATCATAATGGTTGATTTTTACAAGTAACAATCGTTTACATCTGTTACCCTGAAAACTTGTAACATACTAGTAACTAAAATTAGTTATCTTGAAATCAGTCAAAGTTTGTGCACCTGAATTAAATTTTTTGTTGTTATCTTGACATGTTACAAATTTTCAAAACAGACATAAAAATAGCAATTAAGTTTCTTTCAGCTTTTGTCACAACTCGAACGATATTTTCTAAACACCAAATTTGACTTCAAGATGAACTGAATTTAGAATTTCACGTATAGATCAGGACAACTACTGTATTGGGGTTGAGAGCACTATCACGAAGAGAACCACTTGTTGTGATTTAAATTTTAAGACTGAATTGCTGTTGATGGTCTGGCCCTTTTTATACCTAAATTTTCCTGTGTATTTTAGAAACTGTTCATTTTTCCATGTATTTTACGAATTGTTCATTTTTACATGTATTTTACAAACCGTTCACTTTTCCATGCATTTTTAGGAACCCTTTGTTAGAGGAACACTTGTGGTGACTCACTATTAGCTCGCACGTGTCTATATCCTATCACTCGTGTTATTTAATAATTTTGTTGTTACAATTAATTGTTTATAATTTGTTATTACAATTCGTCATGTTGTTTATTAATTATAATTGTTTAATTTTGTAACAATTAAAGTTGTCATTATAATTCTGTTGTTTCTTATTTTAAAACATCTAAACAGAATTTAAAAGTATTAACATCGAAGGATACAAAGATATTTATGCTATAGATTAGAATTAGAAAATGTCAAAAATTCTTGTGGATTAATTTATTCAAAGTCGTCTGTCTTTTAGAAAAATTTCGTCTCGAGAACTTCCAACTTAACTACTTCTAACGAGCAATACTTGGACCCTTATACGTATTAACTTCACCACTTGAAAAGTTTTCTCAACTTCTCCGCAATGAAATATTTCGAGGGCATATTTTTTCCAAACGATTTTCAGGGTAATGGTCCATGTTCGTCCGTTAATCTGGACTTTTTTTTCTCCAATTGCAAAAAAAAGAGGAGTTTTTCCCCTTCTATTGAATGAGGATGAAGTTCGCCTGGAGTGTTCAGCTTTTCCAAGAGACTTGGAAAAAAAGTTTTTACGATAAATTTTCGTTTTCTCTTTGGCTAACGGTACAATGCGTCTGCACATTGAATGACAGTAGAGCAACGTACAATTTAGATAGACGAAACGATATATATATATATATATATATATATATAAAAGGGGAGATTGTTGTCCTCGTGGAAGAATCGAAGACGTACGCGTCTTTAAAGAATTTTCTATTGGGACGGTTATTACAAACTTTTTTAAAGGTTGTATTTGCAATGAGTGTAGTTGTAGCTTCGCTTGGCGCGCTTCAATGGCTCTATATACCCTCTCGACTTCATATTTTCTATTTCCTCAAGATAACCAGCGAACCTAAAGCAGCAAAACCGTGACGGTCGATATCCAATATCTGTTTGCTAATATTTCACATACGGCTGCCACACACAAGTCTTCTCCCTCCCTTTACCTTGCAATCTTACCCCATCTGGATGGCGTAGCGAGTTTTCGCGCCCTCTCGCCTTTCACAACAACAAAAAAGATGAAATATTTCTCCTCTATTCCAATTCCACTATAAGGTGAGGTGAGAGCCCACTAACGCAGGCCGCCCAAAAAGTAACTTCTTTTATTTGGAAGTAAAATTGAAGAGTCCCTCTCTTCTATTGAATTCAAAATATCAACAACTTTCGTTAATCAAATAACACACGAGCTTTAATTGACATGTTTACATAAACGTTTACTTTCAGGACGTTAGTATTGAAATAAACAAACAAAAAAAATTCAATTGCCAATATCTTTGTATATAATTAATTATTAATTGACTATGTGGGTTATTAGTTCGAAGGCTACTAAATTACAACGGCCCGTAACGTGAAGACGTAGGGGGTCAAGGAAGATCAGTCAACTACAGTGTTGCGGTATACTTGAGCATTTGTCTCCAATTTCAACAAGGCAGGTTCTTCCGGATAAGCTCCATCAACAGATGTCTCAAATTATGTGGAAGGCCTCGATGAATCCCAAACAGATGGTTCAATAACACAGATTCCTAACTAACCACAAGTGAAGGGTTAACATATATAAATAATATCGTCTTACGTATAGGGTTTTATATGAAACTAATTGTAATCACGTGTTGCCTGACCTTACGACCTCGTACCATTCCTGTAAGCAAGCACAAAAACCACAAAAAATATCAATAATATCAGTGAAAAGGATTTTACATTTTTGGTTTATGATGTGGATGATCGGTTCACAAGAAACACAATTTGTCTTTAAGTTCTAAACTATTGTTAATGTGTGAAGGATCTCTCATGAAAGAGATAAAATATCTTTGCAAGAAAATTTATAGGACTATTTATTTTTAAAAACATTTTTGTTGAAATGGGATATTTTCTTTGATTATTTTTAAAAGTCTGTATGCTTTAGCCAACACATATATAGTGTCAGTCGGAGTCTATTGATATGCATAGTAATTTTTACCGAGGAATTCGTTTTGATTTAGACAGTTCAAAATGTTTGATGTTTCTTTAATGAGTCTATTTTCCTTTGAAGATAGATCTTTGTTAATTGTTAAAAAATCAGAAAATTTTCATCTTAAGATTATTAACTACAATTATCTTCTTATTCGTTCTTTCATTTTTTCATTTTATTTCACATTAAAAACTATTATTTATTAGTGACAGTGTTCGGTTATGGCAACTATAACAGATTTTTTCCATCCAAATAGAAAGAATCCAATGGATATTCCCAAAATTACAGCAAAACAGAGCCAAATGTTGTAGGTCATGAAAATCAGCATTAATAAATAAGAGAGGGAAATTTGTATAATGTGCAGAGATGTATGGTACATGTGCATTCAGGAAAACATTGTTAATCTGTTCAAGAAATTGTCGATAATTAAATATTTATAATTAACAAAATTAAATTTTATTAAACTATATGTGGGTGCTTCTCCTGAAAGGCACCTGTTTTTTTTCCAAAAACTGAAAAACATGAATTCTTACATTTTCTGAATTTTTTTTTCATGGGTAGGTTTTAAATACATTTGAAGATAAAAATCTGAGTTGCGCAAAATTAATTTTCAAAAATAAGCCATCCAGCATCATTTTAATATTAAGTGTTTTGAAGGTTAAATATACTGTCATCAATATTGGGGTTTTTGTAAAAAAATTCCTTTTAAATTTAATTTCTTTAGTTTATTAAACTTTTAACATTATTCATTTATAATTTAATGAATTGCGTATTTAATAATTTATTTATAACTATTTTATCTTTTTAAAAATAACTAATATATATTTTTTTATATTGAACAGAAAAAAAATTGTAATGAATTCCTTAATTTATCATTTTACGTTCAAAATTGATATTTTCTATAAAAAAATTTGTATTTTTAATTATAATTTTGTTATTTATCTAATTTTCTACTTAGTGTATTATATTTTTAAAAATTAAAAATATTTCATTTTAAATAAAACGGAAAATTTTTTAATAATTAAAGGGTTAGGTATTTAAAAATAATTAATAAAAAATTAAAAACAAAACAATAACGCTTACCAATTATGAAAACCCGTGTAGAAAAATCTTCTGGAACGTCTAGAGTCAAGCCTGGCGCAAACCAGAAAGCGTCTAGCCTCGCAAGTCTGGAAGATCTGGTTTGGCCCAGTTCTGGTGCTGCTCAGCTACAAGTCAGACCGTAGCTATTTTGTCTGTTCTGCATTGTCTGGCCAGACCCAGCTCTGATTCTAGTCAGAATATCTAGATGACTAAAATTTTTTAGTTTGCCACTTCTGGGCTGCGGCGAGCGATGCTAGTCTGGAAGGTCTGGCCAAACCCAGCTCTGATTCTAGTCAGACTTTCTAGAGGACTAAAATTTTTTTTTGCAACTTCTAGGCTGCGGCGTGCGATGCTGGTTTGCAAGGTCTGACCAGACCCAGTTCTGATTCTAGTCAGAATTTCTAGATTACTAAAATGATTTATTATTTTGCAACTTCTATAGGCTGCAGAGAGCGGTACTGGTCTGAAGAGACTAGCCGATTTTAAGATATCAAAAGCCATCTAATTCTTTATCTAAAAAACTAGACAACAAGTCTCTAAAATTTAATATTTCTTCCACATAATATTTTCTACGGGAGAAGATTGTCCAAAATCACAACATTTTTCGACTTTTTAAGATCAATGTGTAGGTATAAAAAGTTGTAAAACATTCAAAAAATAGTTTTTGAAGAGAATTTTAAAAATTTTTATAAAAAGAATCCCGTTTAAATTTTTAATTTACGTTTACTAAGGGAACCAGAAGGTTCCTCGCAGAATTATTACTGAAAAATGAATTAAATTTGTTGTTAACAACTATAACAATTTTGCGGTAATTTATAGAAATTTTCGCAATAAATCATATAAATATGTTCCACATAAATTACAATGAAAAATTTTTATTTTAGCAAATTTTTGGAAATTTTAGCAGTAATTTATGGAAATTTCTAGTAATTTTAGGGATAATTCATAAAGCAAAAAATTATCATTAAAATTTTGGATTTCAGCCATTTATGGAAATTTTCGAGGTAATTTATAAACATTTTGACGGTAATTTATAAAACTATGTAAAACAAAAACGAGAACTAAAAAATTTAACGTCGGTAATTTATGGTAATTTCCTCGGTAATTTATAGAAATTTTTTAGATAATTTATAAAACTATGTTAAACTCAAAGGAGAACTAAAAAATTTGACGTCGGTAATTTATGGTAATTTATGGAAATTTTCGCGGTAATTTATAAACGTTTTGACGATAATTTATAAAACTATGTTGGAAGTAAACAAGAACTAAAAAATTGAACTTCGGTAATTTATGGTAATTTAAGGAAATTTCCGTGGTAATTTATAAACGTTTTGACGATAATTTATAAAACTATGTAGGAGATAAACGAGAACTAAAAAATTTAATGTCGGTAATTTATGGTAATTTATGGAAATTTCCGCGGTAATTTATAAACGTTTTGACGATAATTTATAAAACTATGTAAAACAAAAACGAGAACTAAAAAATTTAACGTCGGTAATCTATGGTAATTTATGGATATTTTAGAGGTAATTTATGGAAATTTATTAGGTAATTTACGGTTAATTTACTATGATGAGTTCAAATCAAGTTTTGTTTTTTTTCTTTATGTACCATAACACGAAACCTGCAGTAGTTTCGTGATTACATAGTTTAACACTCTTTATTAATTGTAAGTGTAAAAGGTGTCGGAAATTAAAATTTATTTTCTTGTAGCTTCGATAGAGTAGTGGTTAGTGTGTTAGGCTAGAAGTCCGTAGGTCATAGGTTCGATTCCCCGCAATGTCAAATTTTATTTAGTTATAGGTTTGCGTTTATTCTGTGTCGTGAACATTAATTTGATTGAAAGTTAAAAGTTGATGATTATTACTTGTTTGCAAATACAAATTAATTTTTTTTATTATATTAACATTTAATTTAAATAAAAATTTCTCATATGTTTCGTTTAATAAACGATGTTGGAGGGCTGCTTTATTATATTTAGAAAACAGTAAATATCTATCTTGCGGTTGGCTAGAGCCTGGCCAGACTATCTGAATAGCCTGTCTATTCAGCGGCTGACCGTTTCTAGCGTTACACTTTTGGCCAGCCACAGGCCAGAGTTACAGGTCAGCCACTAGTCTGGAAAATAGACGGTCTGGTCTGACTCAGGCCAGCGCCAGAAGATTTTTCTACACGGGAAAGGCTTCGGAGATGAATAGTTTGTCAAATAAAAAATTCACCTTTTTATTAAATTTAAAAATATTGAAACATAATTTAACAAATTTTTTGGGCTATAACTTTAAATATTTATGTATAGATTACCTATAATTAAAAAACAGTTTAAAAATATGATTAACTGAAAAACGAGGCTTCGGAGATGAATTTGAATTTTTAGTCCCATTTCCAGTAATTTTTAATTAATTATTTTAAAAATGTCTTTTAATTTATTTAAACTAAATATAAGTGAAAAATATTTATATATTTTATTGCACATAAATGTTATTTTGTATAAAGTTTACTTTATATATTTTCCATGCCACCTAATTTGCAGAATATTTTACGAATTAACAATAGAGTTTCATTGTATTAACATTGAATTTTCATAAATTTGTAAAATATTCTATCTGCGAATTAGCTATTCGGTGGAATGAAAATTTAAATATATCAAAATTTTATAAAATAAACATTATATTAAATAATAATTCTGAGCGATAAAATTATTAAAAATAAATAACAAATTAAAAATTAAATTAAAATTCCTATTAAATTAAAATTATGTAAAATAATAAATTGAGGAATTAAATTCCGGATATTTAAAAAACAGTAATTATTTTAAAGAATAATGAGATTTTATAAAAATTATAAGGAAATAATAATTATATTTTTAACCTCTATATTACTTTCCATTTCACAATTTAAAATTTCATTATGAAAATACAGAAAAATTTCTGAGAATTTGGAAAAAGTTCCCAAAAATTGGAAACATTTCCTAGTAACTTCAAATTATTTAGAAAAAAGTGAATTAAACTTTGCAAAAAAAATGAATTCTACAAAATTTGACAACAAAAAATTAAAATTGTACTAAAAATAATTAAAATTCCGCAAATTCTGTGAAAATTATTTTTTATGAAAATAATTGAATTCCTAATACAAATTTATTATTTATAAAAATAATTTAATTCATAAAAACATTTATTATTCATGAAATTAATTGAATTATTGCGAAGATATTTATAAAAAAACTTTTAATAATTGAATTCGTGTTGAAATTTTTATTGTTTATGAAAATAGTTAAATTTTTGAGTACAATTTTATTAAATTGCTTTTTAGAGAATTGAATTCTTTCAGAGAATTTATAAAATAAGTGTATAGATATATTTTGAAAATAATTAAATTTTAGAGAAGAATTTTGTTATTTTTATAAAAATAATGGTAATTTTTAAGAGAATTTTTCTTTAAATTTTGAACATAATAAATTGAACTTTTGTAAGAAGAGTTTTATTATTTTCAAAATAATTGAATTTCTGTAAATCTCCAAAATTCAATTTTACAAACATTTTTTTAAACTAAAATTTTGTAAATTCAAATATTTTTAATTAAATTAATTAATAACATTTTGCAAAAATCTAAGTTTTAAAAAACTTCTAATTAAGTTAATTAAAAAAGTTAAATTTTCTAAAATTTAGAATTGATAACTTTTGAAGTTCATCTATTTGTGAAACTTTTAAACACAACTCTTTTGAACTTGAATTAATTTTGAAATATTTAAGATAAAAATTTTCTTTAAATAATTTGTAATAAGTAACAATTTGATGATAGTAGTTGAATAATTAGTTATTATATTTTAGAATGAAATTATTATTAGATATAAAGAAAACAATTTAATTTTCATAATTAAATTTATGAAACAAACAAAAAAATCAGTAAAAGTCAAAATGTTCTTATAAATTCTAAAAATTTAATCTTTCCCATTACTTTATCTGACTTTTCCTTTAATCTATAATTGTTGTTTTAATACTAATACTCGATTTTCTAATTCACATTTCATATTTATGGATAAAAATTTGAATTAAAAATTTTTAAATTCTATTTTTTTTATATTGATAATTTTATTTAAAAAAGTATGTACGAAATAATCTGCGCGCTTCGTCGCGCGAATTGTTACAAGTTGATAGTATCTTTTTTACAAATATCTTTTGTAAAACAAAAATAATTAGGACCGAAAGAAAAGTAATTTTATTAATTTTAATTTTCCTGTTTTAATAAGTTTCTTGTTGTTAAAAAATCCATTTTACTGATTTTGATTTAGAATTTAAAAAATTGACAAAAGATAGAGACAGAAAATTGAAAAACCAACTTCAAGCGAAATTCTAAAAAATTACTGTTTGTTAAAGAAATAAAAGGTTAGTTCGAATAGTAATTAAAAATCTATGTTACATTAAACAAACGTTAATTTTTGTACAATGAAAATTTTTTTTCAGTAAATTATATTACAATTCGTAAAAGTATAAAATAATTAAATATTATACTTTCTTTTCATGTTACTTATAAGCTGTAATTTTTTTAACCTTATATTTTGTTAAAATTGTCTAAATAAACTGTGAAGCAGATTTTAATAATTAATTTCTCTGTTTTGTCAGATGAATGACAAACAAGTCGATAATAAACCGCAATCACAGTCTAACATAGAACATTTTCATCAATCAGAAATGAGATTCATGAATAATTCGATGCACACAATGTCGGTAAGTTTGTTTTTCTTTTTACTAAAATTATACTTTTACTAAAAATTCTCTCGTTATTTTAAAACATTCTTAGCCAAAATGGATAATAATTTTGATAATAATTTTAGATGCTTTTTCACGGTGGTTATCACGAGACGATTTTATTTAATTTTTGGCAAATTTCGACTATCGATGGTCTTATAATATCCATGGCAGGAGTTATTGTAATGGCAGCTTTCTATGAGGGTCTTAAATATTATAGAGAGTACATATTTATGAGAACTTGCAATGGACCCAATTGCAGAGGAATGTCTCGGGGGAACACTATGATATCTGATAATAGTCAAATCGTAAGGTATAAACTTCATTTTATTTAATTAATATAATAATAAATAATAAATATTTTATAATGTGATATAATGCGATATAATGCAATATAATTTAATATAATTTAATATAATTTAATATAATTTAATATAGTTCGATATAATATTAAAGTTAAATATAAATATGGATGATTCTCCTGAAAGGGACCACTTCACGTGTCTCCAACGTGAGACTCAATATTTGCATAAACTTATTATTTATATTTTGTTGAATATAAATTTCAAAAATTTATCCATAATCTACGAAACATTATTTATCTTTACATAATCTTGAAATGTTAAAATTTTAAGTTTTTCTTAGTAAAAAAATGTATTTCATTTTGTCTTTTGGTTTCGGTTAAATATGGTACATATTTTTAATTATTTTTTAATATTATTAAAATTTTTGTAATATAGTCTTAATATATATCAAATTGAAGCTTAGAATCTACCGTTTATTTTTCACCTATACTTAGTTTAAATAAAATAAAAGAAAGTTTTTAAATAATTAATTAAAACTTACTGGCAATGGGAGTAAAAATTCAAATTCATCTCCGAAGCCTCGTTTTTCAGTTAATTTTATTTTTAAACTGTTTTTAATTATACGTAATCAGTATATAAATATTTGAATTTGTAGCCCAAAAAATTTGTTAAATTATGTTTCAATATTTTTAAATTTAATAAAAACGTGAATATTTTATTTGAAAAATTATTCATCTCCGACGCCTTTTTCATATTTGATAAGCATTATTGTTTTGTTTTTAATTTTTTAATAATTATTTTCAAACACCTAACCCTTGAATTATAAAAAAAAATTTCCGTTTTATTTAAAATGAAATATTATTAATTTTTATAAATATAATATATTAAGTAGAAAGTTAGATAAATAACAAACTTATAATTAAAAATAAAATTTTTTTTTATAGAAAATATCAATTTTGAACTTAAAATGATAAATTTAAATATTCATTACAATTTTTTTCCGTTCAATAAAAAAATACATATTAGTTATTTTTGAAAAGATAAAATAGTTATAAATAAATTATTAAATACGCAATGCATTAAATTATAAATGAATAATGTTAAAAGTTTAATAAACTAAAGAAATTAAATTTAAAAGGAATTTTTTTACAAAAAGCCCAATATTGATGACAGTGTATTTAACCTTCAAAACACTTAATATTAAAATGATGCTGGAAGGCTTATTTTTGAAAATTAATTTTGCGCAACTCAGATTTTTATCTTCAAATGTATTTAAAACCTGCCCATGACAAAAAAATTCAGAAAATGTAAGAATTCATGTTTTTCAGTTTTTGGAAAAAAACAGGTGCCTTTCAGGAGAATCACCCAAATATAGTTTAATAAAATTTAATTTTGTTAATTATAAATATTTAATTATCGACAATTTCTTGAACAGATTAACAATGTTTTCCTGGATGCACATGTACCATACATCTCTGCACATTATACAAATTTCCCTATCTTATTTATTAATGCTGATTTTCATGACCTACAACATTTGGCTCTGTTTTGCTGTAATTTTGGGAATATCCATTGGATTCTTTCTATTTGGATGGAAAAAATCTGTTATAGTTGACATAACCGAACACTGTCACTAATAAATAGTTGTTTTTAATGTGAAATAAAATTGTTTTCAAATTTATTAAACACTTTTTTTATTTTGATCTGAAAAGAGATTTTCTGTTATTAAAAATAATTATTTACTATATAGTTATAATATTACTGAATTTTGAAAATTAATGTTTTATATTAATAATAACCTATACTAGATTATTAATTATATTATACTATGGAGCTTAAATATTATGGAATTAAATAGATGAATACATATATTAATACAAGTCTATTACAATGGTTGGTTGGCTATTTTATGAAGAGAATTCTACCAACGCATGTTCAAATAGTGCAATGAGGATTTTGTACTACGTATTTTGGAGTATGGGAATGGATTGGAAAGGGTGCTTTCGAATGTACCTCACTCGTCAGCTGAAATTCAAATAGCGTCTACCGTGTAAATCATGCATACATACATGTATCCGTATATATATATATTACTATATATATATATTCTATATATTACTATATATATCTGTAGAATAAAATCACGGAGTTTTGATTCCTTTTATGAGAACAAGCCACTGTTTAACAATACCCAGAAAAAAAACAAACTGAAAAAGAGTAATCTGATCCAAATAAATTTTATCGCTATATAGAAAGTTTTATGTACATTTGGGAAATTGGTAAAAGTTCTCCTTTCCAATAGTCTATTTTTAGAAAAATATTTAAGGGAAAATCAACATTAAGAGGCTCATTCCTCCTAATTTCTACAAAATAATAAATTAATATCTAGAGGTCGATAATATAATATCACTTTCACTCAATTTTCACTCAAATTTTATGTTTTATTTCATTTTCACTCAGATTTTTTCTTTACAACTTCACCGAATTTAATTTAATTTAATCTAAATGTAGAGTGCAATTTAGAATAAAATTGAAAATAAAGTGAAAATAAATTTTGAGTAAAAGTGAAAATGGAATTTGAGTAGAAATAGAGAAAAAGTAGAGTGAAAGTGGAGTGAAAATCAATTTTGAGTGAAAGGAAAGTGAAAGCGTAATGAATATAAAATTTCAGTGAAAGTAAACATTCAGTTGCAGGGCTCGAACAAGATCCGTAAATCCCGTAAAAGTCCGTAACTTTGCTTAAAGTCCGTAAAAGTCCGTTTTTTTAAAAAAAGGTCCGTAAAGTCCGTAATATTCGCAATATTTAATTATTTTCATAAATAATAAAATTTTTACAGGTATTTAATTTTTGTTGGCAAATAATAAAATTCTTATTAGGAATTCAATTATTTTGATGAATAATAAAGCTAATTGCAGAATTTCAATTATTTTTAATACAATTTTAATCGAATTCCTCAAAAAATGTAATTATTCTTAAAAACTTTATTAAAATTTATCAAAGAAATTTAATTATTTTAATAATTTTTGCTACAATTTATTTATTAGAATTTAAATATTATTTTTAATAAATTTTTGATTAAATTTCTTTAAAGAATAAAATTATTGCATTCAAAATTTTTAATGCCATTCTTTGCGTAAATTATCAATTATCTTTATAAATTATAAAATTCTTCTCTAAAATGGAATTAATTTTAAAAAATTTAATAAATTTCTAGGCAAAATTTCAATTATTTTCAAAAATTTTCCCTAATTTAATTATTTTGCTTCCTCGTGAGGAAGCTTTGTAGTCGTTTAATTTACAAAATTTTTAAAAATCCTTTTGACAAATTTTCTTCTATATGGGACTATGTTATATAAGACCCTGAACAATTGTCCGGATGTATGTATGTGTGTGTATGTGTGTGTGTGTGTGTGTGGATCCCGTTTTTTGTGAACACGATAACTCGAAGAGGTTTCAACGAATTCGGCTGAAAATTGCTAGGAATATTTATCATAAAAATATCTCGAAATAGATTGATGGACATTAAAAAATCTATTAAAAAAAATTTTTTTTTTACTTTTTTCAAAAATTTTTTTTTTAATTGAATATTAAAGTCAATATACAATAAAATCTTCTTCTTTGCATCAAGACGAATCGATTGGTATATATAAAGTATAAATTGTATGAGAGTTTATAGAGGTAATGACAATTAAAGCAAAAAAATTACCTTTTTTTATCAAAAATTTAGTTCTTTCATCAAAATTATATTCCAGTACAATAAGATTTTACTCATTTTTTTCAATAATCTTATCCGTTGCATTAAAACGGATCGATTGGTATATATAAAGTATATATTTTATTTGAATTTATAGAATTAAACATAATTAAAACCAAAAATTCGCACTTTTATTAGAAATTTATTTCCTTCTTAAAAATTATGTTGCTTTATAATAAAATGTTAATCTAGACTTAAAAACAAAATAAAAATCTTTATTTCATCAAGACGAATCGATTGATGTATAAAAAGAATATATTTTATTAGCATTAATAGAATTAAATAAAATGAAAAAATTCACTTTAAAGCAAATTTTTTGCTTATCGTAAAGAGGAAGCAAAATGTTCATGTAATGAACATCTTAATTCACAACTTGTTTAATATCTATGTTAATAAAATTTTGCAAAAGAATTCAAATTATTTGAAAATTGATTGATACAATTCTTTAAAAGAATTCAATTTTAAGAAACATATGTAATTATTCAATAAATTGTTTTTTTGTATTTAAATAATGAAATTCTCGTAGAATTATCTCATAAAAATTGATTTAAAAATGGATTTGAGTTAAAATTTTAGATTATAATTGAATATTAAAAGTAATTAGAGCGTAAAGTTTTAGAAATAATTAAATTTTGAAAAGGTTTCAGATTGAAATCTTTGAAAATTTGAATTTTTCATATTTTTAACTAAGTAACAATTCTGTGGAATTAATTTTTTTGAGAAATTTTAATTGCGAATTTATTTTTATATTATTTGAAGTTTTTATTTTCTAATACATATTTAATTGAAGAATTTACAAATAATTGAAAAATCGAATATTGTAAAGAATTGGATTTGAAAATTGTCAAAGAACTTTTTCGAAAATTATTAAAAATAATCGATTTTAAGAAGAATTTTAGTTAAAAATTCTTGAAAATAATAATTGAATTGATAATGATTTTATCACTCTATCTTTAATTATTATAAAACATGAAGTAATCGATCGATATCTTCATGTTTTTTTAGTTATGAAAAAATCTAATTTATAGTTTTAAGTAAAATGTTCTCTTATATATTTTTGTCAGTAATTGGTCCGTAAATGGTCCGTAATTTCTCATTTTTGGTCCGTAAAGTCCGTATTTTTAAATACTTTCACTGGTTCGAGCCTTGCAGTTGGAATTAGAATGAAAGTTGAATAAACATAAGTCTTGAGTGAAAGTGAAGTGAAAATCAATTTTGAATGAAAGTGTAGTGCAAATAAAATTGGAGTAAAAGTGAAGTGAATGTGATCCCTCTTATCCAAATTCGAGGTAACTACAAAGAAGAAGGTCACTGTGTGGTGGTGACCAAAGTGGTTGAATGCCTGAAGAAGCCAAAGTCTGTAGATCAAAGAGTCACTCTCAAGATCCGCGACTTGAATTGTCTTACTCAAGGAAGACGGAGTCCAGGAAGTAGCAGAACAAAAACTAGGAAAGCCTGGAAGCAAAATGATGTTCCTAAGAACCAACAGGCCAGGAATGAAGCTCGCAGTTGTATAGCCAAGAAAAACTAAAAATAAAGACCCAGCTCTAAAACTACTACTCATATTCGTCCATTATACGAAAAGTCTTCTCTGAATTACAATCAGTTTCGTCTCCCAGTGGATTTTCAAATTCTTCAAAAGTGTAAATAATTACAACAATAATAATTTGCATCATTTATATTTATTGGAAAAAAATTCTTAATTTATCTATAGGAATGAAAAAAATATAACTTCCATCAAATGCAATAGATTTATAAGAAAAGGATATAAGGGGAGGACATGTTTAAAGAAATAAGGTACCGAGATACAACGACTAACGGAGACAAACAGTGTGTTTGCCCCTTCATTACCCCCGAGTAAATACCAACGGGTTTTAATTACAGTCTCCGCCGCACAACTATATCTCTTGTTGCTTGTTATTTACTTGTATCCCTGCGTAAGCTATCTAACTTTCTTATACTGTTGGTTAAATAGAGGTCGCTCTTGGGAGGGTCGAGGCTCACCTCCGGAAGATTATTTTCCAACTAGAACGTTTGTAACAATTTTAAAGCACCTTGCTATCTACTATTATTTATTTTCAAAAATATACACTCTTCTAAAACGATACTATTTGTTCTAAAACTAAAATTAATCCACATAGTAGATCATTTTCATTGATTAAAATAAATGATAATGAGTTTTCTTAATTGAAGATATGTTTGGGAATTATTCGTTATAACTAGAACCAAAACCAACACTCATAGTTTAATACAACTTTACTAAATTTCACATTAGCTATCACTCAAAATTTATTTTCACTCCTTTACTTTCACTTTCACTTTACTTTTATTCCACTTTCACTCAAAATTTTATTCATTACATTTACACTCCATTTTCACACAAAATATTATTTTTTCTCTCTATTTTCACTTCACTTTCACTTCTCTTCCACATTCACTTACAATTTTTTACTCTCCATTTTCACTGCACTTTCAGTCAAAATTTGTTTCCACTTCACTTTCTCTGCACTTTTACTTTGAGTCAAAAATTTGTTTTCACTTCACTTTTTACTCTACTTTTACTTTCACCCAAAATTTCTTTTTACTCCATTTTCACTTCACTTTCACTCAAAATTTATTTTTACTCCATTATCACTTCACTTTCACTGAACATTTATTTTCACTCCATTTTCACTTTCCTTTTAACTCAAAATTTATTTTCACTCCATTTTCACTTCACATTCACCCAAAACTTATTTTCATTTAATTTGCGTTTCATTTTCACTCCACTTTCACTTAAAAAAAATTTTACACCATTTTCACTTCAATTTTTACTCCACTTTTACTTTTACCCCAAACTTATTTTCACTCAATTTTCACTTCACTTTTACTCCAAATTTATTTTTACTCCATTTTCACTTCACTTTCGCTCAAAATTTATTTTCACTCCACTTTCACTAAAAAAAATGTCACTCTATTTTCACTTTACTTTCACTCCTCTATCACATTCACTTATAATTTTTTTTACTCTCCCTTTTCACTCCACTTTCACTCAAAATCTATTTTCACTTCACTTTCTCTGCAGTTTTACTTTTAGTGAAAAATTGTTTTCACTGCATTGTTACTTCACTTTCTCTTCATTTTCGCATTCACTCAAAATTGGATTAAAAGTAGATTTCAAGTTATAATATTTATTACTACTTGTTTGTTTATAATTATAAATAATTATTTATTGTTAGAATTAATAATATGTTTATAACAGTTACTTGTTGTTAATTTTATTATTATTAATTATTATTTTATATATTAATATTGATATTGTTATTAATTGATATTACAGCCATTGTATTATTATCATAATTATGAAATTTATTACTTTTTAATTATTATTTTTATTATTTATACTTTTTAATATTATTCCTATTATATATATATATTATTAATTGTACATATATATTATTATTAGTTATTGAAAATACGTTACGCTGACGTAACATTATCCTTATTACATAAAAATAATTTTTTTCTCTACTTCATTCTATTTTTGTTTGTTTTACTAATTCACTATTAATATACTTCTGTACTCATTGATATATTATTCCAAGACTTAAATAATCAAATGTCGAGAATAAATTATAATCTTTCTGCTCTTTTTCAAAATACAAGAGGATTAAAGTGATAAAATATTAACTCACGCATCTTCTGTTTTAAAAAAAATGGTAAAATTGTTTAATAATTCGAACGATTTAAATGAAAATTTATCGCTAATGAATATTATTGTATAATAATGAAAATTGTGCTGAATGTTTGAATCAAATCTCGACAAATAATAATTGGATATGATGGAGCAAATAAAAGATTGATTATATATAACTCTAAAAACTTCAATTTATCAAGAATGCATTAACGATAATTGCCAATTGATTTACTACTATTAAACCGTATTTTTAATTAAAAAAAAAAAACAAAAAAAAAACAAATATGAAATTTATGAAAAATTCAATTAGCTTTGATTATACTTCAATGATTATTAATATCCTATAATGAATTGCATTCTTTCGATAAAATTTAATAAGAGATATAATGTGACAGTATTTGTAATATCGCTTCAAAGCAGATTTGTAAAATAATATTTTTACTTTAATTTTTTAATTTTTTTGATCCTATATATACATGTAGGGCTCACTTTTTTGTCTGATCAGTGGAAAAATAATATTCACAAATAATTGTATTAATTCTTTTTAGGTAAAGTACTTTTATTCTTAATATTTTGATGTTAAAGTAGAAATATTAATTCGGAAGAATTTATTCTGAAAATTTTAATTTTTAAATTTTAGCCTCTATTTTGATTTTTGAAACTAAGTTTATATTCGTAATCAGCGACCCGAAAAACCCTTTGATACTAGTTTACACCGAAATCCTTTAATTCACAAACTTAAGCCGCCATATTAAATCCACCATTTTGAAATTTGAAAAACAAAGTTCAGATTCGTAATCAACGAGGCCAAGAAGTAATTTTAATTTACTGTCGAAATAATACAATATTGAACTTTTAATTCCTTGACAATTTAAGCCTTATACGTATGTATAAAGGAGATTCTAATTAGAAAACTTAAAAATTAAAAAAAAAAGAGAGAATTAAAAGCAATTCTGAAATTTTATTTTTAAAAATAGAAGACAAAAAAAGAGAACCAGAAAGAGATTTATAGAATGAAAAAAAACGAGGAAATTAAAGTAATCAGGAAAATTGCACTGAATGTAGGTTAAGGCTAAAGGTATTCAATAGTCGCTCAATGGAGAATGCCCTGCTTACACAGCGTTGAAACCAATCGGAACTAGCATGTCGTCAGCTGCTGATCGTCAAGTAGATGTCACACATTATGATTTGAGTGATAATAATTTTTGAACAAATTCGTCAAATATGAAAATTTCGCGAAGAATCTTCTCTCTCTCTCTCTCTTCATTCGCTTTTTACGGAAAAACGAGTCAGAATATTTACGAGACAATTGGACACACGCCATATCGATGTGAGCGACAGGACAGATGCGACAAAATATTCACACAATTACGTGGCCCATGCGACACGCCTGGTGAATAATAAATTCACCCTTTTGGACTTCGCGGAAATTTAATTGGTCCTAAAAATTGTCACAAGGCAACTTTACCTTTGTACCCCTTGCGCGCGGCTATTTTTTTTTTTTTTTGCTTCTTTCACTATCTAGCCCTCCCTTGAGGGAGAATCACTCTTAGACTCTTTTTACTCCACGGTAAAACGAGAGGTGTTAAAATAACACCAGAATGGATTAAAATAATCTGCAACAGTTTTATCCCTCTAGGATTAAATTAACACCAAAAAGAATTAAAATAATCTATTTTGGTGTTATTTTCAACTATGAATGAAATTTTATTTTAAATAAAACACCAAAGTCAACGATTTGGAAAAATTCAACGAATTTAGCTTCTCCGGGGAGAATAGTAAGTTAGTTACTAACTAACTTAGTAACATAGTTACTAAATTCAATTGTGTTTAAAATTTTTTAAAAGTTGTCGTCAAAATTCCCATTCTCTTTATAAATAATAAAATTCTTCCCAAATATTCAATTATTTTACAAAATTTTAATCAAGTTTTTGTCAAAATTTCAATTATTTTCAACAGTTTTCTAAAATTCTATAATTTTCAATATCTACTGTTTCAATAAAATTTTCCAAAAGAATTCCATCATTAAAAAAATTTGAATACAATTCTGCACAAACATTCAATTATTTTCATAAATAATAAAATTTTTTAAAGGAATTCAATTATTTAGAAATTTTTTTATAAATTTCTTTGCAATAATTCAATTATTTTCATAAATAATAATATTTGTATAGAAATTCAATTATTTTTATAAATAATAAAATTCTTTTAGGAATTCAATTATTTTCATAAAGAATAAAACTCATTGCGGAATTTCAATTATTTTAATTGCAATTTTAATCAAACTCTTCGAAAAATGCAATTATTCTTAAAAATCTTATTAAAATTCGTCCAAAGAATTTAATGATTTAAAAAATTTGTTGGTAACATTTTTAATGAGAATTTAATTTCAATAAACATGAAATTAATAAATTATTTATTTTTGTATTTAAATAATTGACTTCTCGTAGAATTTACTAATAAAAATGGTTTTAAAAATGAATTTCAGTTAAAATTTTTAGATTATACTTAAATATTAAAACTAAAAGCATTGTAACGTGGATTTTTAGAAATAATTAAATTTTGCCAAAGTTTCAAACTAAAATCATTGAAATTTATAATTTTTCATATATTTTTGACAAAAAATTCTGTAGAATTAATTCTTTTTAAATGTTTATTAGGATTTTTATTGAAATTATTACAAGTTTATAATTTTCAATATATATTTAATTGCAGAATTTTCGAATAATTAAAATTTTGTAAAATTGAATTGTAAAGGAATAAATTTGAAAATTATCATAAAACTCATCGCAGCGTTTCAATTATTTTTCATACAATTATAATTGAATTCCTTGAAAAAAGTAATTATGTTCTTGCAAGTGTTAATAAAATTCTACAAAAGAATTGAATTTTTAAACAATTTGTTACTAAAATTCTTTATGAGAATTGAATTTTGAGAAACATTCAATTATTCAAAAAATTATTTACTTTTGCATTTAAATAATTAAATTCTTGTAGATCAGTTGTCGAGTTATCGATATTTTCATGTTTTATAGTTATAAAAAAATGTAATAAACTAAAATTTCATTCATTGTAAAAAATAACACTAAAATTGATTATTTTAATTTTTTTGGTGTTAATTTAATCTGCAACACTTTTTAATACCTCACGATTTACTGTGTCATCATTCCGTTATATACATATACCCCGCAGTAGTAACATTTTTCAAAATTAAAAGTAGTAAAAGAATTACAATTTTAATAAATTCAGTATTTAAATTCAAAGAATGGTAAAACTTTATAAAAGACAAATTTATTTTGTGGTTGAGTTTAAGCGTCTTTTTTTAAAAAAAGTATTTCCAATTGCATTTTATGAAGGTCATTCTACTTGAAAGTTTCTAAAGTTTCGAATAAATTTTCAACTTTAAATCATTTTTCGTTGAATATTTATAGACTACCTTTCAATTATTTTAATAGATGCATTCTATTACTGGTTTTAATATGTATGTTTATTTTTGTACGTATATATTAATGTAGTTCTAAGAAAACAGCGAGAGAAATGAAACAACAATTTTCGAAATAGAAAGTAATTAATAGAAAGTGAATCGTTAATAATTTTAAAATTTGCCAAAGGGCTACGTTGCAACCTCCATCAGACTTATTAAAAAATGTTTCTAACTCACTAACCGCAAGTAAACAATCTGATCAATGATCGTAGAAATTCAGAATTACGAATTTATCAAATAACATCAAACCTAATTAAAAAAAAGTCGGTAGGATGCACATAACTTTTTGGTTCTAATTTTACAATAAGAGTATAAAAATATCTATCCTCTACTTGATTTAATGCTGAAACTTTTTGAATTGAAAAAAATTTCTCGCGTTTCAGCTATAGGTTTTGATACGATAATTGTTAGTATAAAACTAAAATACCTTCAATGAAAAAAGCTCTAACTTTAAAATATTGAATCAAGCAATATTATCGGGAAGCACTCGTTTTAAATCTACCTTCGGACATTTGCAATTCTAACGAGGTGTTTGCATTTCTGCGTGGATCGTTGAACACTAGACCGAAGCTTTGGTCAGATCGAGTTGATATCGATAGAAGGGAGGGCGTTTCATCGTCAATCGTTGGCCGGAAGTTACCTCTTTCGATTTAGCATTTTTTTTCCTTCCTATTACATTTTACATGACTTTTAAAACACAATCTGCTAAAACTTAATCGGTAAACATGAAATATTCGATAAATTAGTAATTTTTCAATTATTAATTTAATTTTCCAAAGCAAGAAATCATTAATAATAATAATAATAATAATAATAGTAGTACATGTTGGGTGGTTCTCCTAAAAGGCACCTGTTTTTTTCCAACAACTAAAAAAAATTAATTTTAACATTTTCTGAATTTTTTTGTCATTGGTAGGTTTTAAATACGTTTAAGGATAAAAATCTGTGGAGCGGAAAATAAATTTTCAAAAATAAGCCTTCCAGCATTATTTTAATATTAAGTGTTTTGAAGGTTAAATATACTGTCATCAATATTGGGGTTTTTGTAAAAAAATTCCTTTTAAATTTAATTTCTTTAGTTTATTAAACTTTTAACATTATTCATTTATAATTTAATGAATTGCGTATTTAATAATTTATTTATAACTATTTTATCTTTTTAAAAATAACTAATATATATTTTTTTATATTGAACAGAAAAAAAATTGTAATGAATTCCTTAATTTATCATTTTAAGTTCAAAATTGATATTTTCTATAAAAAAAATTTATTTTTAATTATAATTTTGTTATTTATCTAACTTTCAACTTAAAATACTATATTTATAAATATTAAAAATATTTCATTTTAAATAAAACGGAAAATTTTTTTATAATTTAAGGGTTAGGTATTTGAAAATAATTATTAAAAAATTAAAAACAAAAAAATAACGCTCATCAAATATGAAAAAGGCTTCGGAGATGAATAGTTTGTCAAATAAAAAATTCACCTTTTTATTAAATTTAAAAATATTGAAACATAATTTAACAAATTTTTTGGGCTACAACTTCAAATATTTATATATAGATTACGTATAATTAAAAAACAGTTTAAAAATATGATTAACTGAAAAACGAGGCTTCGGAGATGAATTTGAATTTTTACTCCCATTGCCAGTAATTTTTAATTGATTATTTAACAAATTTCTTTTCTTTTATTTAAACTAAATATAAGTGAAAAATAAACGGTAGACTTTAAGCTTTAATTTAATTTGATACTCAAAAAAATGTTCTATTAAATTTATTTACAAATTTCATTAATTTTAAAATTATTCAAAAACATTAATAACTAAATTTTTAAATAAGTATTTAATTATTACTTTTCCACAGGAATTAAAATTCTTTAGAATATTCAAATTCAAACCTTTTTGAAACTCAACAATTTATAAGAATATTATTACAAAACATAAAGAAGGCGATCACTCCGAGTCGAAGACTCATCTTCTTTATGTTTTGTTATAATTTAAATAACCATGAAATTTTTCAACAAAAATTTAATTATTTACAAAAATCCTTCGCAAGAATTCAATTATTTTTAAAAGTAGTACATTTTCTCAAAAAAAAAAATCCTGCGATGAGTTTTATTATAAATGAAAATAATTTTAAAAAATTTCCAAAAATGTTATTAAAATTTTTATAAAATAATTGAATTTCGGTGAAGAATTTTACTGTTTCTAAAAATAATTAAATTTTTGTAAAGAACTTTGTTAAATTTTTTCAATAACTGAACTCTTGCGACGAATTTTATAAAATTCATTTTAAATAATTGATATTTTTCGAAAAATTATTTGAAATTTTTTATATTAAATAATTGAATTCCTGTGAAAATTTTATTATTTATGAAAATAATTGGTTGATTTAGAAGAAATTCATCAAAATTTAGAGATTTTCATGAATTTTTGAAATTCGATTTTTCCCAGTACTTTTACTAAAAATCCCTGACTTTTCCCTGACTTCTTTTCTATAACTTATTTTTAAAAATTATGTTTTACACATAAACATTCAATCAAAGGAAAATATCTTTCCTTTAGATGAAAGTTCGCATAACCCGATATCTCTTATTTCACTTAGAATCTAACTCCTTTTGGCGACCCCAATTTCATTCTATATATCAGGAAGGCATTGTCGGGTGCGAACATACCCTGTCTCAACATGAAACTCCCAAAATTGGAGGCGAGCCAGCCGACTAGAATCGTCAGAGTCACTTTTCTTCTCAACAGCAGCGCACTTTACTAAACTAAAAAGAGATTTTTATCAAAAATAAATTTTCCAAATTATTTCTATTATTGCCACTGCATTCAATTTAATGCTTTCAACTTCTTTTTCCCAATAATCAATTTATAAAATGAAGAAATATACAATTTGTAAAATACGATAAATTAAAAACAATATATTTTGTTAATAGAGACACAGTAAATCTTGAGGTATTAAAAAGTGTTGCAGATTAAATTAACACCAAAAAAGATTAAAATAATCAATTTTAGTGTTATTTTTTACAATGAATGAAATTTTAGTTTATTAAATTTTTTTTTAACTATAAAACATGAAGATATCGATAACTCGATAACTGATCGATTTCTTCATATTTTATAATAATTAAAGATTCCCAATAAGTAATAAAATCATTATTTTATATTATAAGAATATTATACTTCTTCAAAATTATTTTCATTATTTCAATTCGATTATTAGTTTCCAAAATTTTTAACTACAAATTTACTTTATATCTATTATTTTTAATAATAATTAATTCATCAATTTCACTAAATTTAAATTATTCCTAAATTCTTTAATTAAATGCATATTAAAAAATAAAAATTTCAAATAATATTTAAAAAATGCAATTAAACTTTTTCAAAATTCAATTATTTCCAAAAAGTTCACTCTATATTTCTTTTAATATTCAATTATAATCTAAAATTTTAACTGACATTTATTTTTATCAAATGAAAATCAATTTTTATTAAAAAATTCTACAAGAATTTAATTATTTAAATGCAAAAGTAAATAATTTATTTAATAATTGAATATTTCTCAAAATTCAATTCTCATGAAGAATTTTAGTAACAAATTGTTTAATAATTCAATTCTTTTGTAGAATTTTATTAAAACTTGCAAGAACATAATTACTTTTTTCAAGGAATTCAATTATAATTGTATGAAAAATAATTAAAACGCTGCGATAAGTTTTATGATAATTTTCAAATTTATTCCTTTATAATTCAATTTTACAAAATTTTAATTATTCGAAAATTCTGCAATTAAATATATATTGAAAATTATAAACTTGTAATAGGGGAGAGTGGGGCAAAATGGGGTACCTTTTTGTAATTAGCTGTTCACAGAGGACCAAACGAATAAATCGATTCAACTAATCATCAGAATTCTTCTTTGTACTCTTAGGTTTGAGGAAATTATGATAATAGCGGAGAAAAAAATTTTTGGAAGAACTTATATCCCATTTTCTGAGAAGGTGCAAAAACCCCATTTTGCCCCATGGGTGGGGCAAAATGGGGTGGTATCAAATTACCATACAAAACTAGGAATATTTTTTCAAAATTTGTTAAATTCTTGTTGTAAGAGATTATAAATACAAACAAAAAGTAAGATTCTTTATTATTATGAAAAAAACAAACAATATTTACTAGAAATTAATAGAAAATCATCGATAATGAAAAATGTCGATATATCGATAGTGAATCATCGATAGCATAATACCCCGAAACAAAAATTTGACTTTTCTGCGGAAAGTTGTTAAATATGCATAATATAACGTTTTTAAGTAGTTCAATGAATATTAAATACCACCCGGCATGGCCCAACACATAGGTACCCCATTTTACCCCGCACTGCATAGTACAACAAAATGTAATGTTTACAAATTGTTGTAAACAATTTAACAATCTATCCTATTGGAAATTACTCTTAAATAAGTGCCGAAAACGATTCCACACTTGCCAAATTTAATAAATTATCCCAAAAGGTTTTATAAGCACTTTAATTTCGAAAAAAATCGATATTTTTTTCGCTCAAAACTTTAATGTTGTATAACATTCAAAAAAAAAAATTTTTTCATATTGCTCTCATAATTAATAATATTTTCTTATCAAAATGAATAATATATATCGAAGATAAAAAAATTAAATGTACCCATCATGGAGAAACAGAGGTACCCCATTTGACCCGCCTACCCCATTTTGCCCCACTCTCCCCTAATTTCAATAAAAATCCTAATAAACATTTAAAAAGAATTAATTCTACAGAATTTTTTGTCAAAAATATATGAAAAATTATAAATTTCAATGATTTTAGTTTGAAACTTTGGCAAAATTTAATTATTTTAAAAAATCCACGTTACAATGCTTTTAGTTTTAATATTTAGGTATAATCTAAAAATTTTAACTGAAATTCATTTTTAAAGCCATTTTTATTAGTAAATTCTACGAGAAGTAAATTATTTAAATACAAAAATAAATAATTTTTTAATTTCATGTTTATTGAAATTAAATTCTCATTAAAAATGTTATCAACAAATTTTTTAAATCATTAAATTCTTTGGACGAATTTTAATAAGATTTTTAAGAATAATTGCATTTTTCGAAGAATTTGATTAAAATTGCAATAAAAATAATTGAAATTCCGCAATGAGTTTTATTCTTTATGAAAATAATTGAATTCCTAAAAGAATTTTATTATTTATAAAAATAATTGAATTCCTATACAAATATTATTATTTATGAAAATAATTGAATTATTGCAAAGAAATTTATAAAAAAATTTCTAAATAATTGAATTCCTTTAAAAAATTTTATTATTTATGAAAATAATTGAATGTTTGTGCAGAATTGTATTCAAATTTTTTTTAATGATGGAATTCTTTTGGAAAATTTTATTGAAACAGTAGATATTGAAAATTATAGAATTTTAGAAAACTGTTGAAAATAATTGAAATTTTGACAAAAACTTGATTAAAATTTTGTAAAATAATTGAATATCTGGGAAGAATTTTATTATTTATAAAGAGAATGGAAATTTTGACGATAACTTTTAAAAAATTTTAAACACAATTGAATTTAGTAACTATGTTACTAAGTTAGTTAGTAACTAACTTACTATTCTCCCCGGAGAAGCTAAATTCGTTGAATTTTTCCAAATCGTTGACTTTGGTGTTTTATTTAAAATAAAATTTCATTCATAGTTAAAAATAACTCTAAAATAGATTATTTTAATTCTTCTTGGTGTCAATTTAATCCTAGAGGGATTAAACTGTTGCAGATTATTTTAATCCATTCTGGTATTAATTTAACACCTTACGTTTTACCGTGGACTGAACTAATTTGGATATCTAATTAATCGGAATTTTTTATTTTCAACTGAACAAAATTGACAAAGTTTCTGCACAATTCTTCTCTATTTTAACAGCATCTCTATATTTTAGATTATCCATTTCGTTTCTTTTTTGTAACTTCCCTGGTTGGCTTGCCCTCGTCGATAAATTA
The DNA here is from genome assembly GCA_032872475.1 of Leptopilina myrica (nomen nudum). Classification (NCBI taxonomy): domain Eukaryota; kingdom Metazoa; phylum Arthropoda; class Insecta; order Hymenoptera; family Figitidae; genus Leptopilina; species Leptopilina myrica (nomen nudum). The sequence goes on along the minus strand of CM065462.1, from coordinate 9,504,806 downwards.
TTGTTTACTCTCCTTCGTGCTCGTAGTTCGGAGAGAGCTACTGCCTCGCACTGTTTGTTCGTACGTATCGATAAATAATGTTTCGCTAATTCATCTAACTTGTATGCGACTGGCGAGAACTGATCTGTCCCTTTCAATAATGTGAGGGGGAAAATTTTCCCATGTGCAAAACTTAGTGTCGTCAATAATTCAATGATTGTGGTAAATTAATTATTAACTTTTCCCAACAATTTTATCATCCGTTCCTCAAAGGGGGAGTAAAAAGGTTAATTTAAGCGAGCACAAGTCGTGCTATTAAATTTTTTTTCAAATGATACAAAAATTCATAGAAAAAAAAATTTATACCTTAAGGCAAAATTTAAAATTAATTTTGTAAACTTTTATTTCAAATTTAGCCAATGATTGTGATTATCCCGAAGAGTAGGAGCTTTGGAAAAAAAATTCTAACTCGCAATAGAAGACAATGAAATTAAAAATTTAAAACAAAACTCGATAATTCTTTTATAGAGTCGTCGATGCAAGGTCCATATAAAGAGCTTTCATCGAGATAATCTAGAGCATCTATTTGCATTTGTTTACGCAAAACTCTTCATGCTTTGGCGAATATATTTTTTGTATAATTCCCTTAAATATTTAGGACGAATTTTCAAATATTCCCTTGGGTATATTTTTTAAAAGCTAAAAGTTTAATATTCGTATTTTTCAGGACCTTAATCAGAGTTTCAAAGAATTTCTTCTCATAAAATTTCATGATTTCCAGGTGATAGATGATAAAATTTTCGTGACACATTAAAAGAAAATTTCTGTCAGTTAAGTTAGGTAAATGTCGAGAAAAACATTGCAACAAAATTCCACCATTTCTTAGTAAAAAAGTGGAACTTATTTTGATTCTTGTAAATAGAAAAATAACTATAAACAAATCTTGCAAAAATTGTTATCCAATAGTTAAAATTTCATAGAACTTAAATTGAAAATAATTCATGTATTTCAATTATTTTGTTGCAATTTTTTAAATTCAACTTTGGAGAATTTGTTACGTCGAAAATTTAACTTATGTATATAAATCTTTAAGAATATTGAACAATAATATTTCTTTCATTAATTATTTTGAGTCTAGATTTGCGTCTACTAACTCAGAAACGATTCAAATTGATTTTTTTCGTATAGGAATTTTGTTTAAAAGAATGAAAAAATCACTACCGCGATTAACACATTAATGTTCTTTTGGCGGGGAAAAAATTGTCAAATACAAAAAATTTGGAAAAGAGTTGAAGAATTATTAACAAGAATTTTGTAACAAATTAACGTTTTAATAACAAAATTATAACTCATATTATATTTATTATTCTTTAACTACTAAACTTTAAGTTTAAAAATGTAATATAATAAATATAATATAAATATAAATATATATATATATATTTAATATATTTAATATATATATATATATATATATTTTTTTTTTTGAGTAGAAGAGATTTAAAAGTTTTTGTCGTTTTTAGGAGATGGAGCAAAAATTCACTTTTTCGACAAGTTTCTGTAATTGTCACATAATTCAGTAAATTCCACAATCCGATTAGAAATTCTATGAGATTTCCACGATTCCAAGAATGAAAATAAAATCCCATGCCAATACCATGATTTACAAGTTTTCCATGACTTGTAGAAACCCTGTTAATTTTTGTCGAACATCCTTTTCGTAAATTCGTAGCCTTGGATTTTCATGAATAGAAAAAGTAGTTGTTAAAGAATGAATCTTGTTTTCTAATTATTGAAGGGAAAAAAGATGTGTTGAAAATAAGTTTTCAGTAAACTTTTAGTCTTCAATGGATGACTATTAGGTTCATATTTTCTCGTGAACCACAATGTCCAGTAGATTCATTCTGGATTAGATGTGTCTTCACTGGAATCTCTAAACAACACCTGTTACCGACGTTCCAGAAGTTCCAACACCATTCTCCTTTGCAAAGCTGTTCAACTATTCGCCTCACACCCTTTTATTCACTGCACCCTCATTCAACCCCCTTCTAGGTCTTACCAACATTTAACGTTCTTTCATCCAGACTGACATGGTCCTGTCCCTTTACTACCGAAAATTCCTCTTATTCAGCTGACCATGAACCCCATGTCAAACACTATTCCCAAAAAACAAATTTGATACCGAATTTTCAAGAAAACTTTATTTCTCTAAACATTAATATAAAAGCAAAGCTTTCTTTGCGTAAATAAATATTGCTTAAAATATAATAATTAGTAATTAATATAAAAACATAAATGAGAAACACACTTTAAAATAAAATTGATAAACAACTAAAGTTTTATTAGCTGCGACAATTTAGGTCATGGAGAGTTGGAAAAATAAATCAATTTCACCAGGATTCTGTTCTCGCAAATTATTTTAGAAAACAACTCAGTGATTTTCGATTTCTGTGTTAAAAATTGCATTAAAAGTGATTCGATGTCTTTCTATTTCTGAATGACGTAGGATACATATACGTATGGTATGAACGTGGTTTTATGGTATATCCCATACTGCCGACAAAGCAGATCGATATCCAACCTCCCAGCTAGTACGGTCTCTCTCATTCCACTTGGAATGCTTGGGTTTAGAACTTGCTTTACCACGCGTGACCTCCCTCGAAAATGACCCAAAGATATGCGAAAAACGTGAAAATAAAAAAAATTATGTTTTCTTAATTCAGTTTTTATTTGTCTTATTCTTTTATACATAACCCTACGACGTTTTTCAATGTTACTATTGCATCCATGACAAGAGGAACAAAAATGATTGAATATTTTACACCGCCCCGGAAAAATATTCCTTAATGAAAATTGGTACCCATTAGTCACTATATTGATCGTGACTTTTTATTCATTGATTATAAATTCGTTTGTTACAAACTTGTGTTTACATTTTCTAATCTCACTTTAACTTTAACAAACCTAATTATTCTCCAATAAGTTCAGCAAAGAGCAAACACAATAACTGCTACGTCAAAACGAGAAACCTTTATAAATATACCTAACGTTCCTCGTTTAAATTAGTTTCAAATAAATTGAATCTAATTTGGGATGAGGATAAGTCAATGAGCCTACTAAATGTTGTGAGAGAATAATTTATTTAAAAACCAACAAGAAAGAAAAGTATTGACAAAATACAATGAATATAATTATAATTTACATATCTTACTTTAAGAATAACGATTACTGGTGATGAATGACCTGGTGATAATAATCTGTTAATCCGATCTTCAAAGGTGTTGAGAAGGTTTGTTGTAATTTTAACACTTGGAAAGTTCACTTGGGAGTTCACTTTAAACTATGTTCTTTTAGTTCACTTGTAGACGATGTGTTTAACTCTCTGGTTAGATGACTTATGATTGGTGATTCAAAAAATTACTCTCTGAATGTAAGGGAACTGGTGCCTTTTATTTATCAAACTTTCCCCATAAGCTTAATGCTTTGGATGCTAACTGGAATTGTGGAGAGTTGATTATCCTTCATTGTTTTTCCAATTTTATGCGTGATTTTTATAAACTTGAATCATCGCCTGGATTTTAAGTGGGGATATGGGCCAGTCATTCGGTTAACTGCTCCTCACAGGTTGATTCAATGCTTGAGCGGGACTGTGGGCAAGTTGCTTAGTAGGTTACTTCTTGTTCGTTCGTTGTGTTCCTTGTTTATAGAACGGTCGTTGAAATGATGCTTAATCGTTATTCTGATTATATTATTCAATGTTAATATTCTACTTTGTCTGTGGCAAAGGTTTTTACAGAATTCTAATATTACTCTTCTTTCTTGTATTTCTTACAATTTATAAATTTGATGTAAGACATATACAATATTTAAAAAGAAAATAAACACGTAATTATTATAAGTAAATGTAGTATGTTAGGAATAAGTTACGGACGTAACAATATTTCACAATAAAATTATAAATAATTTACTCCATTACTTTTCCAAATACTTTTTTTATTATTAATATAAACCCCCACGCGGGACACTAAAATTTCTGTCATAACATCTCTCGAATTTAAAAATAAATGATATTTAACACCTTAGCGCACGGTATAAAATTACTCTAGAGAATAATTTTTTCCCACGAAAACCTCTATTTTCAGTTTGCCATGCAATAAAGTACAGAGTAAATATTTCGAGAGAAATGTATGTCAATAAAATATCTACAATATTATAGTTTTCAATTCAGCAGAGAATTTCACCATTAAAACTAGTACATGAGAGAGGAAAAAATTAATATCATTGTACTATATTCAATTTTTTTTAAATTTAATTTTGTTGAAAAATATTCTACGGTACGCTATGAAAAACAGCATATTTTTAAAAAAATCAAGATTATTTTTGACAAAATGTTAAAATAAGTGGAAAATTTACTACACATCATAAACTAATGGCTAGTGAAGGAAATTTGTAAGCGATAATAAATTAGTTAATCCCAAAAGGTTAGAATATAAGAACCTCGCGCAGTGACATTGTACAGACCGTTATTGATATCAGGCAGTATTTCGCATTGCCAGTAATCCACACGCGAGAGTAAGGACGTCAGCGATAAAAGGATCAACCTTTTTATGAGCGCCATTCCGTGCGGGTAGTCTGTTCGATCTTGAGTTTTGCACCCTCAAAGAACCCCAATATATATATGTATATAGATCATTCGTTGCGACGATAGTAAAATGGAGAAAAAAAAGATTTTACAGCCTTATAGATCGTCTTGACTGTCAAAACAGAAAGGGAGAGGCAGAGGCTTAAAAAATATTTTAAAAAAAAGAATAATTAACTTTGTTTTTTTTTCATAAATTCTCCAAAAATTGAAAAACATTAATTAATTATTGATTAAAGAAATATTTAGCCCATAAAACAAACAAAAATTCTGAAATTACTAAACAGAATACAACAAAAAATTTTCTTTTTTAATTATTAAAATAAACGTAAATATTAAATTAACATCAAAAGCCCTCAACTTCCGGGAAATTATAATCCCTTGAAGTGGGACGAAGCAAACGAAAATGAATAAAATAGTGGAGTTTGAAAGCACATAAACTAAACTCAAAGTATTATATTTCTCGTAAAATTGTTTCGGCTCACGTCCCATAGAAAGTTTTCAACATCACACTGTGCGTAACTAGAAAGTTGCGGTTGGAAGTAATATGTACATTGTAAATTTCTAAAGGAAAGAGAGAGAAAGCGAGAAAGAGGGTGAGAGAGAATATTATTCCGACGTTGTGGAATTTCCAAGTACATATTCCAAGACATCGTCGATGTGTGAAATCCTCTCTCCATTCCACGTCTCTTCTCTCATTCCATCAGCAACACTCGTCACATTAATTTCTAAATGTACCACCAACTCGCGCAAAACGTCTAATTACTGACGCGACAACGAATTTCATCAGGGTTCTTGAATACGTGCGAAATAGTACATCACGAACTTGAAACCAATGCTTCCAACAATGCACTAAATATGTGTTGTGCTCCAATTTTTCATAACTATTTAAATGACTGACAACGAAAGCACCAATAGAATTTAAATTTAGTATATGACTTAAGGGATCATCGATATGTTGGGTAATGCTTTTCCACTCCCAAACATGACTGACATTATGGATATATTCGGTAGACCTTGTCCTGGTAGCGGGACTTTTCACTAAAGGACAACCAAACAGCAAGAATAAATTAATTCTACAAACTCAGAGAATTTCCCAATGCTATAGTGTTAATGAATGCGTTCAAATTGAAAATGCAATAAAGAAAATAATAAATCTAACTTTAAAATACGCAAGAGTGAAGAATGGAGATCCTTTACTTTTTTTAAGCAAAGCATCCTTGCTCCTAAAACTGAAGCGGCTGCTCTCTAAACTCAAGAGATTCTGATTCGAGAAGATAAACGTCTATAACAAAACTTTATCTTGTTGAGTTCTCCAGTTCGCTCTTCTCCTCGAGAATAGTGCAAGCAGCTGCTATAACGATCCTCGTTTAAACAACTTTTCAACTAAATCGTTTTCGCGGCTTGTAAGACACAAACTGGAAGTAGAGGGAGCAACATTTCTCTGAATACACAGGATGTCGGTCGCTCGCCTTGCATTTAATGGATAGTTAAGTACAGCTTTTCTACGTGAGCTGAATAAGAGTGTCCGTTAGAGTCACATATGTTTCGGTAAAGTGATCTACACTCAAGGCGAATATGGCAGCAAAGTATGTTACATGTTTAAAGATGACAATATAGCCCCAAGGATCGAGCATTTTTAATGGACCCATAATCATCCGAAACACGTATGAAACTTTAGTTGCTTAATATTTTGCATAATTCGAATCCTTTGGATATATTTTTAGGACACTAATTACTTTTCATTATACATCAGGAGTGATAGGAGCATCTTAAACATATATATCCTTGCTGACCCACTAAAAACTTTAAGTTTGAATATATAGTCACCGTGTAGAATTAGTGTTATGCTTCAAACTTTACAGATAATATTCTTTGGATCCACATGTACGATCGTAGTTTTATGTATCTTAGTCTACTTGCTATGTCCTTATCAATTAAGGATCGACTCCTATGGATATCCTAGGAATGACCATTGATCCGGGGATATTAGTATCTTCCATCTCACTTTTGTCCATTGATATTCTACTGATATCTTAGTGATACCCTAATTTCTAGATACGCCTTATATAGGATAACCTTAAAGGTATTTTTTTGTCAACGTGACTAGAACTATTAAAATCCAACAACATCAGAGACGATACATGAAGGCAACAAAATTATGTAACGACATTGTTACGATTTTATTATCATTTTATGGTTGGAAGATTCGATCAATTGGAAGATGAGGTTAGTAAAAGGGATGTTTTGTTAAAGAAATGCTGCGTTGTTTCACCATTGATAAAACAGTCAACCGGAGAATAAGTGTAGTGACCTGAGCAAACTCCAGTGCTAGCAATATTTTACCTACACTTTGTTATGAATCATAGTGTACATAAATAAAGGGATCATCTTTCCAGATTTACTTTTTGTTCCTGGTAAATTTTCTTTAAATGACAATCATTCTGCAACTCTGATCCGAGGATTGATAATTAAATTCATTATCCTTTGATATGTGTAACGAAGCATTTCGTTACATAAATCTTGTGTGGTTCCTGTTATTGGGAATATAGGATTTTCATTTGGTCAAGGGATTGATTCTCTTTGGAGATCTCTAGGAAAATGAATTGCGCATGCGAGGTTACGAAAAGTCCCGAATCTCCGCGGTCCTTCCCGAGTTTTCTTTACAGGTTGTCGCTGTCCATTTGAGTGAGCGAGAGGGTCATATGTGGGCCCTTATCAGGATTAGAAAGAGAGGTCCAAAGAAGGATGAAGCCGGTCAACGTGACAATCATTTTTCGGACGGGACCAAATTTTACTCGGGGTTTTCACCATTTTGGGAAACCTCAGGGTTTTAGTAGAGTCGTTTTTATGGTGTAATAATCGAGTTTTTATTATTAATAAATTGGGCAAATGCAATTTTAATGTTGTTAAAATAATATCTGTTACATATGGACTGTTCGAGAAGTGTACATTCAGATTTCAAATTAATTATAATTGACAACATGACAATGTGGGACTATGTCCATCTCCAAAACGAATTCTGATCTACACATAACATTTTTTATCACCATTTAAACAACATTTTCATGTCTATCATTTTTTTTATCCCAACATAATCTTACTTATCTCCTACAGGTAAGATGGGTCTGTGTATAGGAGTCTCTAGAGTATATACGATTAATCGAGATTCTGGAACAATACCTACAAATTATCTACAATGGACCAATTGAATTGATGACTTCGATTTCTAGTTACATAACCTTTGATATATGGAGAACAACTCAGATCAATGACAACTATCAACTCACCAAAATCTGCATAATTTTGAATAATTATTATTATTAATTCATATTTTGGGTTTTTTACGATACTGTCCGACAGAAAACATTTGTTCGTTTTCTATAACTTTGATGATTACTTTATTAAATTTTGTCGTTCCAAAATGTTCTCCATCCTTAATCCACTTCCCCTTGTTTAATTAACATCAATGACTTTGTCAATTTGGGTACAGGAATATTGTTTTCGATATGATCAAACAGAATTTATAATTTTGTGATATTTGAAGATTTTGATGCTAGAGATTAATACTTTTTGTTGGCAACACTGACGTTGACTAATGTATCTGGACAATCAGCTTTCATGATTTTACATCTAATTTTTTTAACGTAAGAAAATTTTATAGACGAAATTGTCATTTTTTATATCTTATACTTACAAACAAATTTCTTATTTTGTGCCAAATATCAGCATCTACTTTATCTCTTGTTTAAACAAGATCCTTATACAAAAATCAATGTGAATTCGGAATTCGGGGTATTTCCAAGATTTTCCAAACGTATGTCAGCACAGAAAAAATTGTTTTGACAAAATTTTAATACTGATTTTTATCACGGATTTCTCCTTCATTCCGTTTATACCAAAACAATAGCAAATCATTATAATTCATAACTTTCCATTTAGTCCCTCAATTTCAATAAATAGTATAACAAATTTAATTTACAGTAAACTTTCCCTCAACTATAACTTCTGTCCTACTTAAATTGTTTGACTTTTCAACTCGAATAGACATCAAATCAATTTGAAAGTACAGAGAGTATTCATCTAATTAATGGATGAGCTTTTGAGAAACATTAAATCGATTTTTAAACAACAATGTAAAGGAAGCAATTTGTTAAAAGTGACGATGTGACTTTTCAAGTTGAGAATTGAAAAGGGGCTTTTGAGAAAGCTGGGATAAATCTAGTAACGTGTAAAATGAAAATACAAGGAGAATTGAACGAGAGCAACACAAAAAAAAAGTTGCGAAGGGAAACGTGGCTGCTGCTGGTGCTGTTACTGCTGCAACACATATTGGCACAATCGCTTAATAACACGTTGCCGTTTGGATTGATTTTCCTTGTCAGTTCATTTCTTCGTTTCAAAACTAAAATACTATATACTAAAACCAACAAATGGAAGAAATGAAAAATCAAATTTATCAAAAAAGTAGAAAAATAGTGTCACGTCATCGGGACGTACTTATTTTGATATTTGTAATGTTGGAATGTGAATCCTCCCTTTTTTCTTGTAACCCAAACAAATCGATCCAATTGTCAGACACCTGAACGACCTTTACCATATATGGTCCTCCACGAAAGCCACCCTTGTATATGGTGAGTCACTAGTCTGAGATAACGCGCCTAATTTAATCAATAGAAGAGAACTGTTCCAAAGGGTTATTAAAGTGGATGGCATTATCATTTCTTTTCATTGGAAGCCAAGGTATAAAAGGTGCCACCCTCGACAAATTCTTCAGTCCAGGAAACGCCGTCACCTTCACTTGTCTACAAGTCACCCTGGAATTATCAAATCTACGTTCTTTGCGTCAGTCTAGAAATCGCCACCAAGTTAACAAGTCGTGTTCTATCCCCGTGTGTCTTCTTCGTATCAATCAAGCAACCGCGAACAAGTTAACTAAGTCAAATTCATCCAAGAAGAATATTTCTACTACGAGGCACATTTTTTAATTTTCTGAAGACTGCATTATATCGGCATCGACTTCATATAAATAATTCCGTCACTCCTAAGCTGAGGGATGCACACCTAATTTACATTCGACACCTGGCCTTCGGACCGTTCGGTTTGGCTAGCCCGAAAACAATTCAAAGGGAAAATATTGCATTCTCTGTTTCCGTTAGACGACGTCATTTCTTCGTTCTCTTTCTGAAGGAGGTTTTCACACGTTAGGTCTACGATTCTAAGAATAATTTTAAAAGTGTCTTTGAAGACATCTGGATCTACCCTTTCTCTCTGATTCTAATTGTAAAGGATTCAAATAAATACTCTAGTAATTTAACTACAATTAACCAGTCACTCTTTCTTAAAAGCTATCTCTTAAAATCAGAGCTTTATGCTCTGTGAATAAATCAGGTTGAATCGCCGATGCCGGCCGAATTAAATATATAAATTATGATTACGTTTAGTATCATTCTTCGAGTGGAAGGAATAGGATGAAAAAATTAATTTTGCTAAAACTGGAAGCTAATGAAATAGAATGTTTCAAAATACAAAAAAGGATTATTACTGGTTTGGAAGACTTATTTTCATTAAAGTGTAACATATTCAATTTATTGCACTACTGTTAATATTTTTATTTTTGAAAAAGCACGCACGTAGGTACGTTTAGAGAAAATGAAAATTTACTGAAATCTGGTATACTCCCATTCCCATTTGGTCATAGATCAATTAATAAAAGTGGCATTTAACCCGGATTCAACTTGCAGATTACAAGCGAGCCGCAGGTGCGCCCATTGCAAACATTGTCTATAGTCCGTTGTACTGTCACGGTTCACGCCCGATAACCACGCATTCATATGGAGAGCCACTGTCACGCTATTTACAATCTGAAGAGACGGTTTCTGGGCGGATAAAGGGAATGGGGGAAGGGAAAAGGGGTTTAACTAGAGGCACTACGTTTCGGCCAATGTTATGCATTTACCGGACGCGTAAACCAAACGCATTTAGCGTGTCTGCTAGAGGCAACGTTACTGGTCCATGGGAGCAATTGCATTCAGTTCTGCCAAATGCACCGATTACTATCGGCCCACTATTTTGTTAACTAAATCAACCATTTTTTTATTCTTGGATATTTATGACTTTAAAAATAAATTATATTTCAGTTCAATTGTTCGCTTTATATTATTGGAAAATGCACTGTTCAATAATGCACCATTTATATTAAAAGCTTTTTTTCCGTTTATTTACATCAAATGAAAGCAACGGGAAAAAAATCTACTGACAATGCTTACTTCTTAAACGGCTTTTGTAACCGATTGATTTGTGTCATTTGGTGGTGTTCGTCGACTAGTGTCTTAGGGATTCCCTAGTTTCTGGATTAGCTTTTCATATATAGAGGATAGAAAATCTCTTCAAGTACCAAATGCATTCTTCAAGTCATAGTCAAGTTATTCAAGAAGAATATAATCAAGGAGATAACTTCTACTGCGAGAAACATTTCTATTTTTCTAAGAACTGCATTATTTCGACTTCAATGTCAAATCAATATTTTGACACCTGGACTCCGGACCTTTCACTTTGACTGTTCCGAAAACAATTTAAAAGAAATCTACAGCATATTCAGTTACTACTATGACAACATCATTTCTTCGACCAAACACTGAAGGAGATATCGGTTGTTGGGTCTACGACTCTAATAATAATTTTAAAAAGTAAGTTGCAAATACTTTAAAATCTTGTCCCATTTAAATTCTCGATTGATCCCACAAAGTAAAAATTTTGTTTCAGTATCCCTGAAGACATCTGGATCTACTCTTTCTCTCTGATTCTAATTGTAAAGGATTCAAATAAATACTTTAGTAATTTAACTTCAATTTAAAAGTCAAACCAAAACCTGTCCCTTAATATCAAAGCTTTCCGCGCTGTGAATAAATCAGGTCGAATTAAATAGAAAATTTGAAATATGTTTCGTTTCTTAAGACATGACCCAAAAAAATCCCAAAAATTATCTACTATTGCGTCGCAATAAAATAATTTAGTTTTAAAATTTATAATCATTAATCTATTGCAATTTATGTTTATAAATATTTACAATTTCTATCAAGATAATTTATTTAACCTTTATTGAAATAATAAACTCAAAATAACTCAAAATAATAAACTCAAAAACTTAACTGTTTATAAAATTTCAATCATCTTCAATTTAATTAACATGAAGAGAATTAAAAGATTTATAAAATTCGAAACATTAATAAATATTATTTAAAAATTTTCCAGACTTGTACTATTAAAAAATTAATTAAATTAAATTTACTAATGAATACAAGTTATTAATTTAACTCCTTACCAAAGTCAATTCAATTATTTATAAATTATAAAATACAAAAATTCTCTGAGAATTCGATTTTCATTAAATTAAAAATAAAATTTTTTAACAAATTGGATTATTTTTAGTGAATTTTTACAAACATTTAAAATGATTTGGTGCTTTTAAAAAAAATTATTTAAAAAATTTAAGTTTCTTTCAACAATTGCATTAAAATTTACAAATTTAACTGAATTTTAAATAATATTATTTGAAACTTGAATAATTTTAAAAATAAGTATTTAATTGACAAATTGCATTAAATAACATTTCACAAAATTTTAATAAATTCGATAATGTTTAATAGCATTATTTAACAAAATGCAAATATACTTAAAAATTTATTTAAAATTTGCAATTTTTACTAAATATTACATAAATTATCTGAAACCTTAAATAACCTTTAAAATAAGTACTTAAGTGACAATTTTTTTTTGTTTTAAAAAATTCTACAAAAATTTGATAAATTCGATAATTTTTTAATTAAATTATTTGACAAAATTTATGAATTTTTCCAACAACTGAGTTAAAATTTACAATTTTATTAGAATTTCAAATAAAATTATTCAAAACTTTATTTATTTTTCAAACAAGGTAAATTCGATAATTTCATTTAAATAACATTATTTATCCAAAATTTAAGTTTCTTCTAACAATTCGATAATGTTTTAATAACATTATTTAACACAATGCAAATCTTAAAAATTAAGTTCAAATTAGCAATTTTTTGTAAATTTTTAATAAAATTATTCTAAACTTGAATAACCTTTTACACAAGTATTTAATTGACAAATTGTTTTATGTCTGTTAAAAATTCTACAAAGTTTTAATAAATTTGATCTTTTCTTTATAACATTATTTAACAAACTTTAAGTATCTTTCAACAATTAATTTAAAATTCATCATAATCAAATCATATTCATTCGTTCATCAAATTTATCATAGTTTTAAATAAAATTACTCAAAACTTGAATAATTTTAAAAATAATTATTCAATTGACGAATTGCATTGTTTTCTTTTAAATTCGACAAACTTTTATAAATTTCATAATTTTTTAATAACATTATTTATCATAATGCAAGTCTCTTTAAAAATTAAGTTAAAATTTTCCAGTTGTTTAAGAATTTTAAATAATATTATTGTATAACTTAAATAATTTTCATAATTTAATATTTAATGAACAATTTGTAGGATTAATTTTAACAAAATTTCAATTAATCTCTTCATTTTTTGAGAAAGTTTATTGAAAAAAATAATGTCTCTGAACAATTAAATAAAAGTTTCTTTAAAATGTGAATAATTTTGAAAATAAAAATTTGCAATCACTATTAATTTCTTCACAGAATGTTCGAGTTTTAAAGTATTTTAGTTTCAATTCCTCTAAACTTTAAAAATTTTTTCTTTGAAAATTGAAAAATTTTTCCACTTAACTTTTTGATAAGTTAAAATAATTAATGAACCTAACGAAACTACATCTGACAAAGTGGTCCCTTTTCTAAAATTGCGTTTTTTAATTAATAAAGCTGATTTTTTAGAAGTTAATGGTTGGATGTTATTTTATTGAGTTTTTTTAAAGCAAAAAATGAGAAAGTAAACATAAAAAAAATTTTAAGGGACTTTCTTGTGAATAAGTTTAGGAAATAAAAATAAATTGAAAGCTTTTGTATAAGAATAAGAATCCCTCCCAAGATGCTTGTTCTTTATAATAATTATGATTTTGTGTTATAAAAAAATTTTTGAAAGGTCAGTTATGTTTGTAAAATTACGGTTTTATTTTGTTATCACGAGAAATTGAGTTTATGTTGTTTAAATTTATGATTTTTTAACAGATTTTTTTTTACCTGAAGGGGATATCTGATTTTTAAAAATAAATATGATTATCCAGTATTTCCTGAAAATTTTTTTTTGAAAATAGTTGAATTATCAATAAATGAATTTATTAATAAAATGACCCTGTAGATTAAGAAAAAAGTTTAAATGCGACTAAAGTGGAAAAACTTTCTTACATGTGACAATTAACTTCAAACTTATTTTCAAATGGCAAATAATTGCAATTTTTTTTAATTATTGTGCCTCATCACTGTATTGGATCTCTAGAGGAGAATTGAATTAACGGAAGAAAAAAAATTATACGACATATCGATTGCTCACATTAGCAGTGCACTTCAAAGGTGTACATGCGTAGGTATTTGAATATGGGAGAATGTATGAAGGTGGTCATAGAAAGGGTGGTTTGAGGTGAGGGGCGAAAGCGTATGGACAATAGAAGGACTAACAATGGCCACCGTGAGGTGAGCGTCGAGACAATAGAGTGGCTTGCATCCCCACTGTGAACCCTAAATCAACGTTCAGCATAATAAAACGCCAACACCAACCAGCAGGTCTCTTTAACGATTAGCATTTTTTTTTTTGCTCCCAACACTATTTTCCGAGGGCTGATTGTGACTTTCTACAACAATAGCGATGCTTGATTAATAAAATATTGATTTCCCAACAGAGAATTTTTAAGAAATTTGTTACTTTTATAGCATCTTAACTGGTAAACATTCTTTTTCCTGATTTCCCAACTTTGACTCTGAGTAATCGCATTCTTCACAATTCATAATATAATTAAAAATGACCTAGTGATAAAATCGTTATTTTCTATTTATAAGAACATATTGTTACTCTACCTTCTTAAGAATTATTTTCATCACTTCAATTTAATTATTATTTTCTAGAATTTTTAACCAAAATTCTTCTCTAAATTATTGCTTTCAATAATTTAAGAAAAAAGTTCTTTCAGGAATTTTAACAAACATCTTTAATCATTTTTATAAGGAAATATGTTTGCATCAATTCTATTTCTCAATTTCCAGTTTTTAATTGTTTTAATAAAATTCAAAGTAATAGTAAATAAAATAATAAAATTCAAAATAAAGGAAAAAAATGTTAATATGTTATATTTGTTAATTAGAAAATTTATGAATTTTTATGAAATTAAGGAAAACATTTTATTGAAAAAAAATGTTCTGTTTAATTTATTAATGTATTTCTTGGATTGTAAAATTATTCGAAAACAGTAATTGCTTTTTTAAATATTTAATTATTGTTATTTTTCCATTGGAATTAAGATTTGCAAATATTTTTAAATCCAAATTTTTTTGAAATTCATCAAATAAAAAAACCAACCATTTCTTCATGTTTTATAATTATTATAACGGATGTAGTGTTAAAATAATTATTTTATACTGTAACATGAATATTGACAAAATTAACTAATTTTAGAAGATTTTGAATTATTAAATTTTTTCAAAAATATAAGTTCATTAAAATTTCTAACTAAATTCTTCCCGTTTCTTAATATTTTTGTAGAAAATTTTTATAAGAAAATATTTCATTTCAATTTAATTATTATTTTCTAGAATTGTTAACTAAAATTTTTCTCTAAATTATGTGCATTTAATAATTTAAGAAAAAAGTTCCTTCAGGAAATTTTAATTCCATTCGTTTATAATTTAATTCTAAGTAATTTCGAATATTCGCAAATTCTTCTACATTAAAAAATTAAATCATAAAAACATTTCCAAAGAAATTTAATTAAGACTTTTTCAAAAAATAATTAATTCTACATTACTGTTAGTTAAACAAACATAAAAATTTCAGATTCTCAAAGAATAAATTAAAACTGAAAATTTAAAAATTTTCATTTAAATTTAAAAATTTTTAATTTTAATTTAAAAATTTTAAATTTTAATTTTTAAATTTTTAATTTTAATTTTTAAATTTTTTAAATTTAATTATTGCTGAATATAAAATTTGTTAATTTCATGTACTAATAAATGCCATTATTATATTCAACTAAAGTTCATAATCAATTTCCAAAGATTTTAATTGCAAACCTTTTTTTCAAATTTAATTATTTTTAAAAATTCATGTTATAAGGCTAATATTCAGGTTAATTAATCTATAATTTATTGAATAATCGAATGTTTTTCAACATTGAATTCTCATTTAGAATTTGGTGAAAAGAATTTTTAAATTAATTAATTTTTTCGACGAATTTTCATAAAATTTGTTAGAATAATTGCATTCAATTCAAGGAATTAAATTAAAAAGATATTAAAACTAATTGAAATTCAGCAATGATTTTTATTATTCATACAAATAATTGAATCCCCAGAAAGAAGAATTATTTTTAAATGTTATTAAAACCTGATTTTTTTCGCAAAAATTTATCCAAATGTAGTCTTTTTTAAGTAATTGAATTCATCTGAAATTTTTTTTTTCTTTTTGAAAATAATTAAATGTCTGCGTAGAATTTTGTCTAAAATTTTGTTAAATAATTGAATTCTTTCGCTAAATTTTGTGAAAATAATTGAAATTTGGCACAAGCATTTTATTAAATTTTTGGGAAAAATTGAATTTTGGAGAAGAATTTTTCGATTTATAAAGATAATTGAAATTTTGACAAGAATTTAAAAAATTTTTTGAACAAAATTGAATTTTGGAGAAGATTCTTGTTATTTATGACGATAATTAAAATTTTGACAAAAGAGTTTTTTTTTTAATTTTTCAACATAATTAATTTTTATACAAAAGCATTTTAATACTTTTGTAAATAATTAAATTTTTCTGTCATTATTTGTAACTCATCAAAAATTTAACTTTCTTTAGCATTTTTAACTGAAATTCTCCTATAAAACATTATTTCTAGTAATTAATTAAATATGTATTTAAAAAAATTAACTGATTTTAGAAGAATTTGAATTTTTTTAATTTTTTCAAATATCCAAGTTCAATAAAAATAAATAAAATTCCAATTAAATTCATTCAAAATTTTAATGTTATAAATTTTTAAATTAAAACCTTTTGAAGTTTATCTATTTACTAATTTGACAAAACAAAATAAAGAATTATAATTAATTTTAAAAAAACGAATTATTAATAGTACTTTTGAAACTAAAAATCATTGTCATGTAAAGTGAAAAATTAAAAAGTTTCAAAAAGCAATTTTAGAAGAATATTCATGGAAACAAATCGAAATTTCTTTTTATTTAAATATACCTATTGAATTTCCTTTTTTTTGTTTTTTATCGAACGGAATTTTTCGAACAATAAAAATATTTACCAAAAAATAAGGAATGACATTTATCATAAAGAAAAACAATGAAAAAATCGTTCAATAAAACTTTCTATTTTTTAAAAATGTGATTATACATTTATAGTTTATTGTTAGTAATAATCAAAAATATTTTGAAAATAAAGTTATCCTTTAGATTGTTCATTTAAGGAGATGTTGACATCTCACAAAGAAAATAATTAATTAACATTTCAGTAATTACATTGAAATTAATTATTAATTAATCTCTGAAAAAATAATTCATTAACATTTGAATAATTAAATTAAAATTTATTATTAATTAATCTCTAAAAAAATAATTACTTAACATTTAAATATGTTTCGATTTTATTTGAAGTTAAGGGCATTTGAGCAACTATGACATTACATTCTCAAACTAAACGAATGGTTCGAATTCCCTTAATCGTAAATATTAAATAAATTAATAAAAATCATCATTAACGACCTTCCTGAAATATTATTTCACATTTCTAATTTTATTTATGGAGAAATATTTTTACTTCAAAAAATCGTTTACTTTAGCGCAGAACGACGACTGAGAAAACATTCCATGAACTCAACTTGAAGCTCTACTTGCAAGTTCCGGCGAGCTCTCTCCAAGTTTCCTTTTCGAAAAGTCTTTACGAAGCACGTTCTTCGAAAACTTTTCATGGAATCTTTACGCAAAGTTACATTAGTTCGTTCGTGAGCGAGGAAAATAAGGCCACACAGAGATTGGTCTTTGTAAAAAAAAAAAAAAAAAAAAAGAATGAAAAAAGTGCTTACGCGAATTTCTCCTAACGGTAAAAAGCCTGCCATGGGAAATGGTGGTGGATTGCAGGATTGGGAAAAAGGGGGATGTTTAACGAGTGAGACGCGAACTAGAGAAGGCCAAGGTAGACGCAGTAGATTTTCAAAAGACAACATCCGGCACATGAAAACTGTGAAAGTAAAAAAAAAAAAGCCGTTGTGTAAGAAAGTACTAAAAAAAAGTATAAAACGACTGATGTTCTTTCTCTTATTTTCTCTTCCCGTTGATTTTCTAGATTTTCCGATTCCTCCACCTTTCTCGTAGATTGCGTGCCCTTTTAGTGTTCTTTTTTTTCCCTAAGTACAAGAGATTTTTTTTTAAAGCACTGCTTTTGTACTTTTTATTGCCCATCACAATTAATCAAAAGTAAAATAAAATTCTTGTTGTATTATACAAGTTATTTGCAAACATTAAATAATCATCAACAGACATCTCAATATTGTGTGAAATTTTTTTATTTGTGACGCGATCTGAAGAAAGGGACTTTAGAAGCAAAAAATTATATAGGTTATGTTTGGAATTTTTAAAACGAAAATACAACAAATTTATCAAATGTTAATGTGAATCATTAATTTTTAAGTTTTCATTATAACTGAAATATTTAATAAACACTGGTTTTAGTTTACAAAAAGTAAAAAGAAACTTTTTATCAACAAAACAGTACCACTAACATAACCTTATAGTGATTTGCTTCTAAGGTCCCTTTCTTGAGATCGCATCACATTTAATAGCCGAAAACTAAAATATAAATTTAAAAAATTTTATTAACGTTCTAATTAATTTTTTATAAATTAAAATAAAATGATATTAAAATTTAGAAATTTAAAAAAAAATTATGATTAACAAATAAAAGACAAATTAACAAATAAAAGTACTTTTTAAAAAAATTATTTCGTTTGTCGCATCTAAATTATTATGCAAAAGAGTTTTTTTTTAAACTTTCATACAAAAGCATTTTATTACTTTTGTAAATAATTAAATTTTTCTGTCATTATTTGTAACTTATCAAAAATACAAGTTTCTGTAGTATTTTTACCTAAAAGTCTTCTATACAACATTATTTTTAGTAATTGATTAAATATATATTTGAAAAAATTAACTGATTTTAAAAGAATTTGAACTAAAATATAAATTTAAGAAGTTTTATTAACATTCTAATTAATTTTTTATAATTTAAAATAAAATGATATTAAAATTTAGAAAATTAAAAAAAATTATAATTAACAAATAAAAAATGTACTTTTTAAAAGAATGATTTCGTTTGACTCATCTAAATTATTATGCAAATTATTCTTCTTTTTATTTATAAAAAATATTTAGAAATTGTTAAATGTTTAAAATTTAAATTTAGAAGTAGGTTTCAAACATTTTTAATGAATTATTTTTTTCTTCGAACTTCAAGACTAAGCAACTACTAAAACAATTTTAATTAATATCCGGGTCGTCAAAATTAATTTAATTAATTTTTTCTGAAAAATAACCACAGCCGAAAATCAGCAGAAAATGAAAAAAATTATTTTTTTCTTCGAACTTCAAGAAAATGAAAATAAAAAATTATTTTTTTCTGCGACCTTCAAGAATTGATTGTTGGTCACTAAGCAACTTCTAAAACACATTTAATTAATATCCGGGTCGTCAAAATTAATTTAATTCATTTTTTCTAAAAAATAACCACAGCCGAAAATTAGCAGAAAATGAAAAAAATTATTTTTTTCTTCGAACTTCAAGACTAAGCAACTACTAGAACATTTTAATTAATATCCGGGACGTTAAAATTAATTTAATTCATTTTTTCTAAAAAATAACAACAGCCGAAAATCTTATTATTTATAAAAATAATTGAATTTCTATACAAATATTATTATTTATAAAAATAATTAAATTATTACAAAGAAATTTATAAAAAAATTTCTAAATAATTGAATTCCTTTAAAAAATTTTATTATTTATGAAAATAATTGAATGTTTGTGCAGAATTGTATTCAAATTTTTTTTAATGATGGAATTCTTTTGGAAGATTTTATTGAAACAGTAGATATTGAAAATTATAGAATTTTAGAAAACTGTTGAAAATAATTGAAATTTTGACAAAAACTTGATTAAAATTTTGTAAAATAATTGAATATCTGGGAAGAATTTTATTATTTATAAAGAGAATGGAAATTTTGACGACAACTTTTAAAAAATTTTAAACACAATTGAATTTAGTAACTATGTTACTAAGTTAGTTAGTAACTAACTTACTATTCTCCCCGGAGAAGCTAAATTCGTTGAATTTTTACAAATCGTTGACTTTCGTGTTTTATTCATATGTGTAAAACTTGTTACTTTTACTAGAAGGTTTTTCGGTTCGTCGATTACGAATCTAAAGTGAAATTTTCAAAATTGGTTTTCGAACACAATAGAGAAAGAAATAATTATTTTGCATAGGAACGGTTTTGTTTCTAGAAAAATTTAACCGTGACTCAATGTTTCATGTCATAAGAAAATGTAACTTATATCGAGGCGACAGACAGCTTGGAATTGCGTTCTCCTGAAAGGTGGGGCAAAAAAAAAAAAAAAAATTAGAAGGAAAAAAAAATCACCGTTGAGTTCGCGGCACGACATTTTTCTTATGTAGTCTTTCATACTTCTCCTTTCGCGCCTGCTTTTCTTTTTGTATTATTTTCCAGCGCCTCTTCTATTTTCACGTCAATCTAATCCCCATCCTTTCTTCTCATCCAAGAATTCACTCTCTTCAATCCTTTTGTCTCCTCGTCACTAGTAACATCGCATCTCAAACCAGGTTTGTAAACTCAAATGCATCTTTTTTTCGCCCATAAATCTTATTATTTGCAGAAAAAAGAAAAGAAAAAATTAATTCCCTTTCTCATGATATCCTACGGGAATTATTACCCATAGCATCTGACGCTTCTCGGATTCTAATGTCTTCGATTATTCCAGTCGCATCGTGTTACGGTGTTACTTTCTTAGCGGTGGTGTGTCAATAAAGTCCTCTCCTTATTATCTCATTTTTACAGCACCAGGAAGTGAATAAGGATTGGAGCGTCACTATACTTTTAATGTAAATGGATCTGATGTTATCTATTGATGAAAGTTTTATGAGAAGAGAAAAAGTTGGGTTTTTTCAACAAAAGGGATTTTAATATCGACTGTTTTTTATTTCCAAAAAGCAAAAAGAATTTGTTTAAATCTTAAACTTTTGAAAAAATTGAGTTAATTTTTCGGTTTTATCAAAAAAAAAATTTCTTTTTTAAATTAGTAAATATCATTAATAAATAGTAATTTCTACTTATTTTTTAGTAAATTTCATTTTAGTAAATTAGTGATTGACTTTTTGCTTTTAAATTAGTAAATATTACTAATAAATGATAATATCTACTTATTTATTACTAAAATTTCATTTTAGTAAACTATTTATAGACTTTTTGCTTTTAAATTAGTAAATTTTACTAATGAATTGTTTTTCTTTATTAAAAAATAAATTTTTTAATTATGCAAAAATTTCAAAATGAGATAAACAAACTAGAATAAACGAAAAAAGAAGAGAATTAAAGGAAACAACATTTTTTTTTCTCAAAAAACAGAAAATAATAGAGGGGAAAAAAGAATGTTTAGTAAAAACAGAAAGAATGGGAAATGAGTTTCAAAGGGAACTGACAAAAGAAAAAAAAACGAGTAATAGAAGAGATAGAATATCTGAAAGGAGAAGCGTGCATATAAGAAGTTTCAGATGATCAAGAAAGCAAAACAAGACTCACAGTGTACGATGATACAACCTTCCAAGGGATCTTGAAGGAGTCAAAGGTTAATAAACTTACGGTTATATCAAAGGATAAACGGAAAGATGATACACAACAAAGCCAACACCTAGGGGAATTAAGGAGGCTGAGAAAAAAATAGGAATACTGATTTTCAATAGGAATTTGTTAAAAAAAACTAATAATTAATATACACTTTAAGAATTGTATTGTTAAAAAAATTGGGTTGCCACCAAAAAAAATTATGTTTTCCCTGACTTTTTCTCTGATTTCCAGTCAAAATTTTGATTTTCATCCCTAAGCCTAAAAAATAATCCGATACCTACTCTAAAAATGATTAGAGATGGTTAAAAGAAAGTTTCTATTACATTTATTTACGAATTAAAAAATTTTTTAAACTATTCGAAAAGAACAATAAATTCTTTTCTAAATAAATATTTAATCACTTTTCCATAGAAATTAGGATTTTCCAAAAATATCAAATTCAAACCTTCATCAAACTAAATTTGACTTAGTAAAAATGTTTACAAATTTCAATTAGTGACTGACTTTATGCTTTTAAATTAGTAAATTTTACTAATAAATAAAAATGTTTATTAAATTTTTTATTACATTTCATTAATTTAAAAGCAAAAAGAGTATTTTTTAAATCTTTAACTTTTGAAAAAATTGAATTATTTTTTCAGTTTTATCAAAAAAAATAAATTTTTGCTTCTAAATTAGTAAATTTTACTAATAAATAGTAATTTGTACTTATTTTTTAGCAAATTTCATTTTAGTAAATCAGTATCTGACTTTTTGCTTTTAAATTAGTAAATTTTACTAATGTATAGTATTTTCTACTTATTTTTCAGTAAATTTTACTAATTTAAAAGCAAAAACAATTTTTTAAAATCTTGAACTTTTGAGAAAATTGAATTATTTTTTCGGTTTTATTAAAACAAAATATTTAGCTTTTAAATCAGTAAATTTCACTAATAAATAGCAACTTCTTTTAAATTTTTAGTAAATTTTTATTAATTTAAAAGCAAAAAGCATAAATTTTGATAATAAATTTAATATTTACAGAAATTTTAATTAATTTCTTTGCAAAAATTGAATTGACAAAAAATTTTTCACGTAAATTCAATTGTTAAAAAGAAATGTAATAAAATTTATTGCAAAAATTCAAATATTTTTATAAATAATAAAATTCTTTACATGATTTCAATTATTTAAAAAAATGTGATAAAAAATCGTTACAAAAGTTCAATTATTCTCCTAAATAATAAACTTCTTTACAGATTTTTTCAATTACTTTTAGTACAATTTTAGATAAATTTTTCGAAAAATGTAATTATTTAAAAAAATTTTTATTAAAATTCTTCGAAGGATTTCAATTATTTAGGTATTATTTTTTAATAATTTTTACAAATGTTTCTTGAGAATTTTAAAATTTATTTAGAAAATAAAGGATTAAAATAATTTTAAAAAAACTTCAATTAAACTTTTTCGTAAAATTAATTCTGCGGAATTGTCAGAAAAAAGTGAGAAAATTTCAAAATTTTTCAATTTAAATTTTATTAACATACTTTGAAATAAAATTGCATTCTTTGGACGAATTTTCATAAAATTTTTAAGAACAATTACATTTTGCGAAAAATTCGATTGAAGGTTCGAGAAAAAAATTTAATTATTTATGAAAATAATTGAAAAATACAGTAAATATTGAAAATCATTGATCTGAGTAAAATTTTGGAAAATAATTGAATTCTCACGTTCCTGAAATTGGCATCGACGTTCAACATTGAAAACTATTTGTTCTTATTTTTATTTGATAAAACTTTGATAATTTCAAATCCTTCAATCACTGAAGAAGAAGAAATCTTTTCAAGAGTATTTTTTTAATCAAATTAAATTAATAATAATAATAATAAATAATAATTATTTATTGGTTTAAATTTAAACATTGAAAAAAATTGATTTATTTTTTCAGTTTTGTGAGAAGAAAAATATTTTTCGATACTCAGCGTCGACGCTAACTTCAGGAACCTTAGTTTTTGAGAAAACGTTTATTATTTTTAATAATTATTGAAATTTTTACTAGAATTAAAAAAAATTTTCAACATAATAGAATTTTCTTATTTAAAAATGATAGTACTTTAATAAATTATTAAAAAATTTAACAATTATAGTACTCTAATGAAAATTCCTTGACTTTTTTTCAACATTACTTGTAGACAATTTTTCTCATGAAATAGATTTGACGGAGGAATAAAAAAAAGAGTTAAATTTGAAACGAGTAATTTTTCAACTTGAAACGCTAGGCATGGGAAATTATAGTGACGGCCCTGACGAACAGTACGTGAGAGCTGCGCACGCATCGCCCCTCCAGTCAGCTCGGCCAGCCGGGTATATAAGCCAGAGCGCAACGCGAATCCACTGAGATGAAGAGGTGCTACTCCAGAGAGAGGTTTTCCCGCAAGGGAATTTACCAAGAATTTTAAATATTCTGAGTAGACATTATCGTGGTGGCGGGGCTTTTCACTAAAGGACACTCAAACACAACAGTAAATGGATTCTACAAATTAAAAAAAAGTACCTCCACATTGAGCAGGCCAAAAGCTAAAAAAAATTTAACAAGACAAAAAAACTTCCCAAAAGTCCCTATACGCAAAATATATTAAAACTAAGAATTTATAGTTTAATAAAGGAACGGAAAAATTGTATCCATTATTCAGAGGAGGATAATATTTTTTCTCCACAGCTTAGAATGTCTATTCAACATTTGTGGTAGTGTCAGGATATATGGATATATATTTTTTTTTTAGAAATCTTTCCTGCTCTTCCATTCAAGGAATACGAGGCGGAAAAGCCAGCACGCAGAGTGCCGTTGTGATGGAAGAGAGAGAAAGAGATAGGATGGAATGGGATGTTCGAATAATGCGGATAAAGACGGATGTAGCTTGTTAGGGGATGAATGAAAAGTTGTCAAGACCGTCCAATTAATGTCAACTCTTCAACTAAAGCTTATCTTAGCTTACAAGAAAGCCTTCTTTTTCTTTCGCTTCACTATTGCACTAACATTTTTTTTTTACTTTTCTATTGACTCCTTTTTTTTATTTCCATCGTCAAGCTGTTGTTCTTCTTTTTCTATTTTCTCTAAAACAAATGAAATTTGGAAAAATCACAAGAATTCAAAATATAGACATATTAAGGAAAGTATAAATTGTTCTGAGAGTTCAGCAGTTTGGTATACTGCAAAAAAAGATTTAAGAAAATTTATTAATATTTGGAAGAAAAATTTATTCAGGAATAGGAAGGAAGAATTTTTTTTCCCCCTCACATGAAAACGAAAATTGTAAAATTTTCAATTTAACAGTAAATTTTTGTTCATCGGGCGTATAGCTTTATTCGAAATAGAAAAGAAGATAAGCTTGAACAAGATACGTATTACAGTGTCTCTTATATTCTGAGATAAATAGGAAAATGGGGACAGATTGTCAACTTTATTACGACGTCCCTTACTTTAGCTAAATCCTGTCTGTAAATCGTTTCAGCGTATTGAAAATATATATATCTAGCTGCTGAAAAAAACTAATTAAAATTATGTTTCACAAAGATAATATAAAAGTTTAATTTTTTAATATAAAAAATAAAATAAATAAACATAAAGAAAAGAAATGTATTTAGACAAAACAAATTTACTTTTGAAGGGAAATTTTTATTTATTTAGGAAACATAATTCAAAATTTATTGAGGAAACATAATTTAAAATATATTTAGAAGAAATAATTACAAATTTATTTGGATAAAATTATTAAAAATTTATTTAGGAAAATTTACAAATTTATTTAGGAAAATTTACAAATTTATTTAGGAAAAATTACAAATTTATTCAGGAAAAATAATTAAAAATTTATTTTAAGAAATATAATTAAAAATTTATTTTAATAAACATAATTAAAAATGCAAAAAATAAAGAAAAATTTTTCTTTTTACACTCAACTTTATTTTGAATGCTCTTCAAATGCAGAAAGATAAGTTGCTGAGTAAGAGAGAAAACGCAAAAATATATATGGAAGAACTTGTTGAAAATATATTGCACATTTGGTATATTTTAAATTCAAAAAACCACTGCGAGTTTTTCTTCTGTTACTTCTTTATAAGTAATAAATTTAAAGCGATTCTAAAGATTCTTTGGAATAATGCTATTTATTCGAAAATGGCTGATTGTGAATTTATACATAGCGCTGCTGTGTTGCTAAAGGAATTTCTTACCTGAAAAATTTTCAAAAGCAATTTTCTTGACACTCACCTGAAACAAAGATTAAAGAAAGCAATTAATTTCACTGCTCTTCACTTATTTTGAAACATAATATTAAAAAAATCCGCCAGAAGTATGGATGAAATCAAAGTCCAATTTATGGAAATCAAAATGGCGGAATCAATATGGCAGATTACCCGGTTGCTACAAAAAATGAATAACTACAAATTTCCATATTGTAAAATAAAAAAATATTTGTTTTCATTTGATTCAATATTTATTTTTCCTTCTTCTCTTATCCGTATCAAAGTCCTCGAGAAATTCTATCTTATTTTAAGTGATCAATTTAAATGTATAATGATGTTATATTCATGAAATCAATAAATATTATCATTTTCTGATTTGTACGTAAATGGCAATTAAATCAATCTAATCTAATCTCAAATTTTTATTATATATCTGTAACGGGAGACAATTGAAAATTTTGTTGTCAGCATAAATAATATAAATTTTCCAGCTTCGCGCAGTTTAGATTTACGCGGACAGAAAATTTTATTACGAAAAGAAGAAAATATAAGCAAATACAATATTCTTTAATCGAGAACAAAAATGTTTTTACTGCATTTAATCTCAACTTTTTGTATATTTATTAACAATGCAGAAAGTTTTGGATTTCGAGGAATATTTTATGAAGGATTAAAAGAACCTGATTCCTCCTTTTGGAGAAATACCACTTTGACTAGCGAAAAATGGATAACACAAATGGTGGATCATTTTCATATTCAAGATACTCGTACATGGAAAATGGTATTTTTTTTTGTTTAATTTTATTTATTTTAAACTTCAGTTTTAATTTATGTAAAATAATAATATAAAAATAAAAATAATGTAAAATAAAACTTTTTTTAACGATAAAAAATTTAAGTAAACTTTGCTTAGTTAAAATTTTTTTTATTAAGTTTATTTTATTTATAAAACAAATTTGAATATAAAATGTAAATAATACTTTAAAAAATAAGAAATTTAAAAGATGTTCTTAAGCTTTAAGATAGTAAGGAGCTTTTTTGAAGAAGACAAATTATCTCTTGGTTTAATATTCATTTAAAAAAGAGTTGTAACTTCTAAAAATCTTCTTAATTTTGTTTATTTTTTCAAAATTCGTCTCTTCGAGTCTTTATTTATTATTTAAATAAACAAGTTTAAAATTATAAATTTCCCTAAAATTAATTAATTTTTAAATATTCAAAAAAATTTAAGTAAATTTTGCTTAGTTTTAATTTATTTTATTTATACAACAAATGAAAAAAATAGTAGTAATAGTAAAATAAAAAATAAAATAATAATATAGTATCTATATTACACTTGTGAAAGAAGAAATTATTTAAATAATTACAAACCAACAAAAAAAATTTCAATTCTTCAAATAAAAATTATTAATTTTTTCCCATAATTAATTTTTCTAATTTACCGAAATAAAAAAATCTCCAATATAGATAAAAATGTTATCGCATTTCAATTGATGGATTATTGACATTAATTTGTCTATAAAAATACAAATGTTTTCTATTATCATTCATCTTTTATCATTAAAAAATGATCAGATAAGATTAAGTGCAGACTATTAATTGACAAATAATAATAATAATAATAATAATAATAAAATTATTCTTATTATGAAAAAATTATTATAATTGACAAACTGCAGATGTTTAGTCCCTAACAGTTTCCGAATAACAAAGTTTTCATAGAATCCGATTAAATTAAAAAATTTGTAATAGTCGCCATATTGGATCCGACATTTTTAATTTTTCTAAACTGAAATCATGGGGTCCATTATGTACTTTCACTTCACTTTCACTCAAAATTTATTTTCACTTCACTTTCACCCGAAACTTATTTCCACTCCATTTTCACTTCACTTTTACTCAAAATTTAATTTCACTACAATTTCACTTCACATTCACAATCACGAAAAATTTCTTTTTACTCCAATTTCATTATACATTCACTCAAAATTTATTTCCTTCACTTTCACTCGAAACTTATTTTCACTTCATTTCAACTTTCACATCCACTTTCACTTAACATTTTTTTCACTCGATTTTCACTTCACTTTCACTCAAAATTTATTTTCACTGCAATTTCACTTCACTTTGACAATTACTCAAAATTTCTTTTTACTCCAATTTCATTTCACATTCCCTACAAAAATTTTGTAATCCCTTCTTACTCTACTTTCACTATAACTCAAAATTTTTTTTCACTTCATTTTCACTTCACTTTCACTCACAGTTTAATCTTATTTTCGGTCCACTTTCATATTCACTTATAATGAAAATGAAAGTGAATGTGAAAATGGAGCGACAAAAACTTTTCAGCGAAAGTAAAGTGAAAATGGAGTGGAAATAAATTTGAACTGAATGTAGGAGTGAAAATAAGGTAAAAATAAATTCCGAGTAAATGTGAAGTACAAATATTTAATATAATTTTTTAGTGAAAATGAAAGTGAAGTGAAAATGTAGTGACAAAAAATTTTGAGCGAAAGTGAAGTGAAAATGGAGTGGAAATAAGTTTGAAGTGAAAATGGAGTGAAAATAGAGTGAAAATAAATTTTGAATGAACGTGAAGTGAAAGTACAAGGAAAGTGAAGTGAAATTGTATTTAAATCAAATTTTGAGTGAAACAGAAGTAAAAATGGAGTGAAAATAAGTTTTGAATGAAAGTGGAGTGAGAATGAAGGTCAAATGGTGTAAAAAAATATTTTGACTAAAAGAAAAAGTGCAGTGAATGTAAATTTGATATGGAGTGACAAACATTTTTGAACGATAATAAAAGTGAAATAAAAATGGAGTGAAAAATAATTTTGAGTGAAAGTGAAGTGAAAAATAAGTGAAAATAAATTTCAAGTGAAAGTGAAGTGAAACTATGGTAAATGTGAATTGCAAATTGAGTGAAAATAAATGTTGAGTGAAAGTGAAGTGAAACTGTAGTGAAAGTGAAGTGCAAATTGAGTGAAAATAAATGTTGAGTGAAAGTGAAGTGAAACTGTAGTGAAAGTGAAGTGCAAATTGAGTGGAAATAAATTTTGAGTGAATGTAAAGTGAAACTGTAGTGAAAGTGAAGTTCAAATTGAGTGAAAATAAATTTTGAGTGAACGTGAAGTGAAAATGGAGTGAAAATAAATTTTGAGTGGAAGTGTAATTAAAGTGAAAAAAAATTTTAAGTGAAAGTGAAAATAAATTTTGAGTAAAATTGAAAGTGGAGTAAAAGTGAAGTAAATTTACATAATCGACCCCCAGGCACCCAAGATAAATCCCGAGAGACAAGTTTCAAGCGATTTTAATTTTCAAAATATAAAAGATATACGAATAATGTATTAAAAAAATATAATATGCTTTTACAATTTTTTTTTTCACTAAAATCATATTTACACTGTGAAATATAATTTTTATTTTATATTTCTCCACATACATCTATATATATGTGTAGCGTTACCTCGAAAATGATGGATATTTTAACGGCACTGGTCCAATTTTAATAATGTTGGGTGGCGAATGGACTATTAATCCCGGATTTTTGAATGCGGGATTAATGCATGGAATAGGCGCTCAACATGGAGCGTTGATGTACTACACGGAACATCGATTTTATGGCAGAAGTAGACCCTTCGAGTACGTTTACCATGTATTGTTTTTCATTTATTTTTTTTTTTCATTTTTTTTATGAAAAAGTTTTTTGTTACAGGAAAAATATTGCAATATAAAGAAATATAATAATAAAAAAATTATTAAAAAAAAAACATGCACAAAATACAAAGTGAATAATGAAAAGCATTTTTTTTCCCCACATTGTAGAAACGTCAGTACAAAAAATTTAAAATATTTAAATGTAGACCAGGCATTAGCGGATGTGGCATATTTCATAGAAACCGTCAAGCGCGAAAGAAAGCTCAACAATACAATGGTCATTGTTTTTGGTGGATCATATGCTGGAAATATGGCTGTGTGGATGAGGCAAAAATATCCACATTTAGTTCAAGTATTCAAAATTCACATATATATATATATATATATATATATATATAAAATATACATTTATAAAATACACAAAGAAACATTAAAAAGAATTAATTAAAATTAAAAAACTGTTTAATATGAGATGAAAAATTATTTTTTCATTTTTTAAAGCACTCTTACATGTTTGAACAAAAAATTATTTATTTTATCTGCATATTGTTTGTTTAAATTTATTTAACATAGCTTACATTTAGATTTATTTTTTTTTATAGATTTATTTGTCATTTATTTTGTAGATTACATTTTTTATATTTTACAGGGAGCTTTGGCCAGCAGTGCTCCAGTGCACGCAAAGGCAAACTTCTACGGTAAATTTAGTGAAAAATAGAAACAGAAACATATTTTATGATAGAAAAATGAAATTTTTAAAACTTTTTCATTATATATTTGCAGAAGTAAGTAACTATAATACTTTGATTTGAATTTCAGAATATTTGGATGTAGTTACAGCGTCATTGAGAAAATACAGTAAGCAATGTGTTGATGAAATAATGAAAGCCATTGATTCAGTGGAAGTTCTTGTTCGCTCAAAAGTGGGAAAGGAAAAAATAAAAGAAGAGTTTAAGTAAGTTATTTATTTTTAAATTTATTTTTTACTATCCTATTTTTTTCAGTAGGTTCAAAATGGTATTTTTATTTTAGCCTCTGCAGCGTTCCTGACACATCAACACTTAGTGGTAAGGGAATATTTTTCGAGTTCCTTACAGAGGTAAACGAATTTATTATTCAACTTTTACTCCATTTTCACTTTCACTTCACTTTCACTTCATTTTTACTCAAACTTTTTTTCAATCAATTTTTACTTTCAACAAAAAATATTTTTCCACTTCATTTTCGCTTCACTTTCACTCATAATTTTTTTCACTTCACTTTCACTCAAAATTTATTTCCAGTCCAATTTTTTCACTTCACTTTTCCTCCACTTTCACTCAAAATTTTTATTTGCACCAATTTCACTTCACTTTCACTTAAAATCTGTTCATATTATTTTCAATCGACTTTCACTTTACCTCAAAAATTTGTTCACTCCATTTTCACTTTTACTTCACTTTAACTAAAAAATTTTTTCAATCCACTTTTACTTTTAATTTAAAATTTATTTTTTCTCCAATTTTACATCTCTTTTACTTCACTTTCACTCAAAATTTATTTTCATTACACTTTTAGTTCACTTTCACTCAAAACTTATTTTATTCCACTTAAACTCTGACTTCAACTTTATTTTAACACTATTTTCATTTTACTTTTACTTAAAACATATTTTCAATACACTTTCACTCAAAATTTATTTTCACTTCACTTACACACAAAATTAACTTTTACTTTACTTTCACACAAAACTTTTTTGAATCCACTTACACTTCACTTACACTTTGACTTAAAATTTATTTCCACTCCATTTTCATTTTACTTTCACTTAAAACATATTTTCAATCCACTTTCACTCAAAAATTATTTTCCCTTCACTGTAATTCAAAATTTACTTCTACTCCAGTTTTACTTCACTTTGATACTACTTTCACCTCCTCACGAATTTTATTTCATTATTTTTTTTCAATACGAAGTTAAAGGCCACAATGTTAACCAAAGAAATAGTAAAGTGAACATTAAGTGAAAATTAATTTTGAGAGAACATGAAAGTGGGGTGAAAGTTAAGTGAGTATAGAGTGAACACAATTTTTAATTTGGCAGTAAAAGTGGAGTGATAGTGAAGTGAAAATGGAAGGAAAAAAAATTCAGTGAAAGTGGAGTGAAAGTAAAGTGAAAACGGAGTGAAAACAAATTTTGGGTGAAAGTAGAGTAGAAGTGAAGTGAAAATGGAGTGAATAAATTTTTGAGTTAAAGTGAAAGTGGATTGAAAATAATATAAACAGATTTTAAGTGAATGTGAAGTGTAAGTGGAGTAAATAAAAATATTGACTGAAAGTGGAGGTGAAGTAAATAAAAATTTTGAGTGAAAGTAGAGGAAAAGTAAAGTGAAA
This sequence comes from Leptopilina myrica (nomen nudum), assembly GCA_032872475.1. Classification (NCBI taxonomy): domain Eukaryota; kingdom Metazoa; phylum Arthropoda; class Insecta; order Hymenoptera; family Figitidae; genus Leptopilina; species Leptopilina myrica (nomen nudum). The sequence goes on along the minus strand of CM065462.1, from coordinate 9,472,868 downwards.
AAATTGGAGTGGACATAAATTTTCAGTGAAAGTGAACTGAAAATGGTCTGAAAATAAATTTAGAATAAAAGTGGAGAGAAAATGAATTTTGAGTGAAAGTAAAGTGAAAATGGAGTAAACAAACTTTTGACTTAAAGTGAAAGTGGATTAAAAATAAGATAAACAGATTTTAAGTGAAAGTGAAGTGAAAGTGGAGGAAAAGTGAAGTGAAAAATTTTGAGTGGAAATAAATTTTGAGTGAAAGTGGAGAGAAAATGAATTTTGAGTGAAAGTGAAGGGAAAAAGAAACTGTAATTAAAAGAGAAAGTTAAGTGAAATTACTTAAATCTTCCTCCCCGAAACTTTGTAAATCGTTTCATGCCTTTCAAATTAACATTTTAAAAGTGTATAATATTTAAGGAACGTTTTTGGAACATTAAATGTTTTTAAAATGTTAATTTGCCAGACATGAAACATTTTAGGAACGTTTAACGTCAATGTCTTTTTTCACACTGCCGGTTACTAAAGAATTTTCGTCAAAACACCTTAGTTTTTATATTTTCTTATAAATTATTCCAAGTTCTAACAATTTTAGAAATCAATCAAAAAAAAAAAAGTTTCCATTTGTACAATTAAAATATTATTCAATTCAGAATTATTAACATATTAATTGTATTAAATTTTTTCAGACATTTTCAAGTATCGTTCAGTATAATGCAATGATAAGTGGAAAATCTGCAATTGCAAATGCATGCGATAAAATGATCAATGTGACATTGGGAACACCTTTCCAAAGATTGGCAAAAATTGTGAATAACAAAAAAGCATGTACAGACATTGATTACAATTCTTTACTTAAATTACTTCAAAACGAGTCTTGGAATTCTGGAATTAGTAAGTAATTTTTTTTGTTTACTTCATCGTGTTAAATATTCAAAATTAAATTAATTATGCATTAAATTTGTCTTATTTCTTATGATTTTTTTTTTGTAGTAATTACCTTATATTAAGATTGTAATTAATTATCTTGTTTATAGTGAGACAATGGATATTCCAAACGTGCACTGAATATGGTTTCTTTCAAACAACAGACTCGAAAAACTCCATATTTGGTCCTCACTTAACCTACGAATACTTCACGAAACTCTGCAAAGATGTTTATGGCGATGAGTATGCTTTTACTATTTAATATACTTTAAACAGCATATGGCCATCGTTGAGCTTGAAGGCAGAGAGCGGGAGAAAGTGACAACTGCGCACGCAACTTGCGCCGCTTGTCTTCTACCCCCACTCTCGCTTTCTTTGCACCGCTATAAATACTCGCGCGCTGAGTCTTTTCGATCAGTGCGCCTACTGACTTGCCTCGTGGTGCACCTCGGATGAACAAAAAATTAACTCAAAAATCTAAATTTTTTTTTGAATCACTCGCGTTTTCCCTAACTTTTAATAAATAGTTTGTTGTCAATACTATCTATGAATGTTTGTATCATTTTTTTAACAATTTAAAACCAAAGTTTGCAGTTTAGAAAGTCTATTGTTAAAAATTATGTTTGTAAAATCAATGATCATGGGAGGGTAAAAATTAAAGAAGATAATTTTAATTTTAGGTACACGCAAATATTACTAAATGAAGGAATAAAGCGAACGAATGTCATGTACGGTGGTAGAATACCAGATGTTCATAATGTTCTTTTTGTCAACGGGAATCTAGATCCCTGGCATGCTCTCTCAATTTTAGATAATCTTAATGATGCATCGCCGTCAATTTTCATAAAAGGTAATCAAACTTCAGTTAATGTTTAAAAATTTATTTTACCAAACTTCTTTTGAATCTCTTTTTTAGGATCATCTCATTGTATGGATCTTCAAGTTGATCGTCCAACTGACACTGAAGATTTGAAGAATGCAAGAATTCGCGAAAGGGAGATAATTGTTAAATGGATTAAGACATGGAAGAAAAGAGTACCATCGATTATTGATCATTAAGAAAAAGATCATTTCTTTTTATATTTTGTGATAACTTTTTAGTAAATACAATTTTGAATTTACATTCTTCAATGTTTTATCTTGTTACATAATGGACATTACATTTTTTTATTTCCCCCTGTTCTACAAAGTAGAATAGGAAATTGTTGAAAATATCTTCTTTTTTTTCTCAATTCAACACCGAGACTCAAGTTTCCTAAATAAATTGCAGGGAACGAAAACGTTTTAAAATCGTTACTCGCGCGTGATAAGAGTGAAGTGAGAGACGGTAGTCGTTAAGCAAATTAAATGCACACGCCCCTGTTTTGTCCTCTCTCGTTTATGTGTCACACTTTATAGAGGCATTCAACTTTAATCACGAACGCCTACAAAATCTTTTAGGTATTTTCTTTTCCATTCCTCCGGAGAAAAATGTGTCAAAAATTTTTGCATTCTCATTTGTGTAATTCGTTTTCCCTCCTACTGAATATTTATATATATTTTCAACTTGAAGAGGATTACAATTGTTTGTGGGGAGGGGAAAAAAAAATTCGTAATGAACACAATCTTTGTTAAAAAAAAAAGAAAAAAAATTGGAAGCAGGAAAATTCCGTTGCTGCAACTTTTTTATCCGACCACGTATAATATCGTGATGAAACTTTTTACACAGTTATGGGATTGAACTTTGGCCCCGCGGGCGCCTCAAGGTACTTGGCTCATAATCATCGTTCCAACTATATTCCATGGTACGTGACACTTATAGTGCAGGCAAATACAGGAAGCTCGAAATGAATTAGAAACATATCCCCGAAGGATTTTACTTTCCAGACTATTAATAATTGTTCTATTTGCAATGATAATAATTTTAGTTACATATCAAAATATTTCTAACAAAAAGCAATTAAGGGAACTGTTTTCAAGACCTAATATTATGATGATGATGATGATGTTTTTCATCATCCTAACATTATTTACCAAACAAACGATATCACCACTTCAAGATCAGTTTACAAAAAAGAAGAATATTCAAAATCAAAAGTGAATTTTGTTTTAAATTTTGCTCTGAGAAAATTTATGAGGCACACCTTAAATCTAGAGTTGAAAATAACGTTGGGAAATACTTCTCTTTAGGTGAGATTTACGCAAGGAAGCGAATTCGACATTAGATACAGCTGCTTCCTGGTAAAGCCAGTCGTGAGCCTGTCTAGCTCTAGCTTATAGTTTATGCCCCTGCATTAACATAGAATTCTCTCTCTCTCTCTCTCCCATCTTGACGCGAAAAATACGAATCGGCCGAACCTTCCTTATACTTCAGCAGATATTACAGAGACATTTTCAGGAGCACGAGGAATGGCAACATTTTCACTGGCGAGGAAGGGAAATTCACATTTAAAATTTCGTCCTCAAAATTTAAGAGAAGCATTTGTAGGAAAAGAAACTCGCGAGACTATGTGATAGAAATGAAAAAAAAAATGATGTATCTTAAATTCTAAATTGTAATTTTACCCTCCCATATATACATTGTACACTTCAAGGCGGTACTTCTCCAATTCATAGAATTTATCATTCTCTGATATATCCAATTTCAAATAATCCACTAGAACGGTAATTATTATTTCATTCAAAAGGCGTTTTCTCATTTAAAACAAAAACAATCAATTTATCCACTTCTGCTACGACAACTCAGAAACAATGTCAACATTGCTTAAACACCCTTTGTTTTTTATTAAATCGAAAATGTAAAAATTCAAAATTATAATATTAAATGTTAAAACCACATTGTTTTTCAAAATATGGAACAAGAAGTTTATGTAAATTTATTATTATTATTATATATTATTATTATTTATTGTTCTATTTTGAAAAACAATGTGGTTTTTACATTTAATATTATAATGTTGAATTTTTACATTTTAGGGGAAATGTTTCGATTTAATAAAAAAACAAAGTATGTTTAAGCAATGTTGACATTGTTTCGGAGTTGTTGTATAGCAGAAGTAGATAAATTTATTGTTTTGTTTTAAAGAGAAATCTGTTATTCAATTTTTTTTTTACTTTAAAATTTGAAGATATGGGTAGTTTTCTCGATTTAAAAAAAACAGAGAGTGATAAAGCAATTCTGACTTCAAATTCGTTTTCAGTGGGCAAACATACTACAAGATATGAATGTGTGGTTCAAAAAACAGACAACTTTTTTTTGTGTGCCTGTGTAATGTATCATATTAAATAAACAATCAACTATTACAAAATTAGAAATGTAAAAACTTGAATAACTTCAACAAATTTTAATAGATTTTCATTCAACTTGGTAAAAAAAACTAAAACTTACATTCTTTGACAACTGTTTTCTAAACTCAATATTTTCACAGTTATAGGCTACTGAAAATTGATCTATGTTTAGAAATCAACAATTTTGAAAATTCATAACTGCAAAAATTTAGTCTCCAAACAAAAAATAAAATAAAAAAATACGTATCTGTTTATTTTCAATACAGAATAGAAAAAAAATATTTATGCCCGATTTTAAGAGGTTAGAGGTAAATCTCACGTGGAATTGCCCATATTATAAGAAGAAGCTATAATACTATTATAGCACGTTCTCTTTCTATTTAAAATAAAGATTTCGTGCGAAATTAGCTACTGTCTCTTATGCTTATTGTATCGAAAGTATTTTCACAATAAGTATATGAATCTATGCTAAAAATATATGAGACACGATAAGCAAATTAAGTTATATGCTCTTTCGAGTAATAAATATTAGCAGCAGATTTCTCTCCGTGTAGTATAAAGACAAATTTATGTGACTCATCATTATTATTGCAGTTATAAATGTAATTAATAAACTAATATTAATAAAATTATTATTAAAATATTATTCATTATTTAAATATTATTATTACTACTATTATTATATTATTTAATATAATACTAATTGTATTATATTGTAACGGTGCTTAATAAGGGACGCCTTGACATTTCTTTCGATCACTGTGAAATTTACTGTGTCGGACTCTCAGTGATTTTACCAAATAAATTGACCGTCAATACTTTATTTCAGTATTTTTTCTCTAAAAAAAATTATATTATTTAATAAAGTCACATTTTCAAAAATTCTTAAATAACAAAACATGTGATTTGGCATACTTAATTTCAATTAATGATACATGCCTTTTGTTTCAATGTGATAAGAATTTATGAATTATTAGTAACATTATAAAGATATTTTAATTATTTTCACATAAACAAAAGAAAAATTTGCTTCATGATAATACTACAACAATAATGATGAATCACACATTTGTCTTTATACTATATATTTTGATGCACTACATAAAGCATTACAAGATTCTATGTTATCTATGATGTAGATTATAAACAAAATTTTCTACAAATAAAATTTATGCTATTATTTCATTTTTTTAATTATTATCTTGGTATTACATGATTTTTTTTATTATTTATTTTATTTCAATTAATTGATTATTAACTTGTTTACTTATTCATGAAAAGTAGGGTTCAAATTTTATTTTTACAATTGAAAATCTAAATTCTAACTAAACCGTTCGAGCATTTAATATTTGAGATGAAAAAAATTAATAAATTAATTAATATTTATAGTTCCATAAAATAATATTTACATGTTTAATGGGAAATTTTTTGTTATTTTTAATCGAAAGGATGGAATTTTTTCTGCGCAATTTCTGTAGAATAGCAAATGAAAATATTTATTTAATATTAATATAAAATTAGCAAAACTACACTGGAGTAAGCGCGCGTGAAATTTTCAATGCTAGGTATATTGTTACTTTAAATGATATCCTTTTTGAAATTTAATGAAAATCTTCCATTTTAAAAAAAACGTAATTTTTCAAACATTTAATTATTCGAACAATTCGTATAAAATTCGCTTAAATATTTTTAAATATTTTCCAAATGCAACTTGAATGTATGATATATTTTTTAATAAATAAATTGAATCACTGGAATTATCCTGCCTAATACGTTTATTCTAAATTTCTTTTAAATTCAAATATCTTTCAAATTAGAATTCATCAAAAATACGATTATATTTAAAAATAATTTTTAAAAGAAAACAAAAAAAAATTACTTGAAAATATAAGTGTATTTTTTTGCTTATTAATAATAACAATAAATAATAGAATCTTGTAATATTTTTTGTAATCGGGCAAAAAATTTTTTTTCTATTCTGTATTGAAAATAAACAGATGCGTATTTTTTCTTTTTTTTTGGCCAAATTTTTTTGTTATGAATTTTGGAAATTTTTGATTTGTAAACATAGACCAATATTGTCAGTCGCCTATAAGTCTGAAAATATTGAGTTTAGAAAAAAGTTGTCAAAGAATAAAAGTTTGAGTTTTCTTTCAACTTTAAAAAAAATGTTAAAAAAAAAAATTTTTATTACAATCAAATTTATTTATATAAATTGCTAAAAACAATATTACTTAACAAATAGTTAACTTTGGTTCGTCACCATAAAAAACTTTGCCCTTCATTAAATATATTGTACTTTAGATTCGCATTTAATGAATATAACTCTTTTTGTTACAAAAATTTTAAATTGTTTTAAACAAAATTAATTAAGAGATAATTAATTTTGGTTAATTTGACTAAAGATTTTAAATGTTTTTTAAAATTACATGCAAGCTGATCACTTGTTAACTAAAATTTGTTAACAAGTTAAACTACTAAAATTTGTTTACATTGTTTATAACAATGTATAATTTTTTGGACAAAAAGAGTTATATTCATTAAATTTAACGAATCTAAAGTACAATATATGTAATGAAAGACAATGTTTTTTTATGGAGACGAACCAAAGTTAACTATTTGTTAAGTAATATTGTTTATAACAATTTACATATATTAGTTTATGATTTGCTATTTAACTGGAGATTATATTATAGTAATTTAAACTGATTTAAGACATAAGTAGTAACGGAATGAAAAAAAGAAAGTTCATTTTTAAAGAAAAGTATATGTATACAATTAATTTGTGAACTTTGCTTTAAAAAAATTATAAACAATTGAATATTCTTAGGTTTGCATAGAGGGAAATGTTGAAAAATTATTCTTCTTGTATTTAAACCAAAAAACATTCAAATCTATTAAAAATTCTAGGCTGTAAACATTTTTGAAAAATTAATTGAAAAAAATTTCCACTGTGAGGCATGTAAGTGATTTTTGAAAAATGTTTTTAACTCAATAAACTCATCAGGCCCACTCTAGTTCCTTTTGGATAATCTTCTGTAAATTATAAGATATAAATAAATTTAAAAAAATAAATAAATATCGGATCTACAGTTCAAAAAAATTCATTTGTTTATAAAAAAAAAAATTTTTAATTGTTTTTAATAAAAAATTTAAACATAAAGCCGAAAAATTACCTTTTTTTTATCAAAAATTTAGTTCTTTCATCAAAATTATATTCCAGTACAATAAAATTTTACTCATTTTTTTCAATAATCTTATCCGTTGCATTAAAACGGATCGATTGGTATATATGAAGTATATATTATGTATTTGAATTTATAGAATTAAACATAATTAAAACCAAAAATTTGCACTTATATTAGAAATTTATTTCCTCTTTAAAAATCATGTTGCCTTATAATAAAATGTTACTTTTGACTTGAAAACAAACTAAAAAACTTCATTTTAAAATTCAAATTTATTTCTTTTAAATAAAAAAATAAAATTTTATTATACAATAAAATAATTTAAAAAAAAAATTTTTAATAATAAAGTGAATTTTTTTATTTTATTTAGTTTTATTAATGCTAATAAAATATATTCTTTTTATACATCAATCGATTCGTCTTGATGCTTCCTCACAAGGAAACAAAATAAAATAAAAAAATACGTATCTGTTTATTTTCAATACAGAATAGAAAAAAAATATTTATACCTGATTTTAAGAGGTTATAGGTAAATCTCACGTGGAATTACCCACATACAGTATAAAGACAAATATTTGACTCATCATTATTATTGTATTTATAAAAGTAATTAATAAACTAATATTAATAAAATTATTATTAAAATATTATTTATTATTTAAATATTATTATTATTAATATTATGAATATTATTATATTATTAAATATAATACATATTATATATATATATATATATATATATATATATATATATATATATATTCTTACATACTTTACTTTTACTTAAAATCAATTGTAAAAATTTTTAATTCAAATAAATATTCTAAGACAGGAAATTCAAGGAATCATTATGAAGATTGTGAATTTTCTACAAAAATATGAAGAAACAGAAATATTTAGAAATTATGATTAAGAATAACAACAAATATATATTCATTTTATGCATAAATTTTATTTCTCAATAACAATATTGTTCACAAATCCATTCTTTTCTTTTGAATAGTAAACAACTTCCATGTTACTTCAAATTATTTAAAAAAAAATTATATTAAACATTTTCATAAAAATTAATCCTTCAAAATTGACAGTTAAAAGTATGGAAAATAAAAATTTTCAAATATTTTAACTTGAAACCTTTCAAAAATAATTCAATTATTTTAATACAAAACTAATATAATTTATTAAATAATTAAATGTTTTTTAATATTTAATTCTTATAAAGAATTTTTTTATTAACAAATTTTTAAATATAGTATTAAATTCGATTAAAATTTTACTAAAAATGATTAAAACTCTGCGATGATCTTTTTTATTATTTTTAAAAATAATTAAATTCCTATAACAAATTTATTATTATTTATAAAAATAATTGAATTCATGAGCTAATTATATGTTCGAGTACAATTTTATTAAAAAGTTTTTCTTCAAATAATTGAATTATTTTGGGAAATTTATTAAAATAGTAGGTAGACATTGAAAATCATTGCAATACGGAACATTTTTGAAAATAATTTAATTTTTTGAAAGGGTTTTTGTTATTTAAAAAAATATTTGTTATTTTTACAATTAAAAATTTTTAATATAATTCAACTTTTCTAAAAAGAATTATATTGTTTTTCAAAATAATTAAATTTCTGCAATCATTTGTATTTAGAAATCTATTTAATAACATTAATATATACGAAAGTTATTTTCTAAATTTGAATTCGTAAATATTAAAATAATTAGAAGAAAAGTGATTAAAATTTTTTTTAAATTAATTCTTTAACTCTAAATAGAATGAGGTTTTAAAATAAATATAATTGAGTTTTTCTTAGAAATTAATTATTTATTATTGATCTTCCTTTAAATAATACACTTTTTCATTTCTTCATTTATAAGGAAAATTCCATTAAAAATTATTATTGTAATTTGTAAAATTATAAATGTATAAAATTAAAACAAGAAAACTGAAAAAAAATTGAAGTTACAATCATTAAAATTCTCAATTAAAAAAAATTAAACATAAATTTACTCTAAGATTTTTTAAAATTATTATTAACAACAGCAACATTCCTCAGAACTGGATGAACTGGATGAACTGGATGAACTGGATGAACTGTCGTCACAATAACAATTGCAGTTATTGCTGAAATTTAATATTGATATAAAATAAGTAAATTAATATTTCTTTCTTATACATAAATAAATAAATCTTTGTCTTGATTTTAATTATATCATATGTGTTTAATTTATTTATGCAAATAAATAATTGAAATATAATTCTACAAATATAATATTAAAGAATAAAGTTTTTTTTCAATTTAAAAAAAAAATAAAAAAAAATAAAACGCAAAAGAAATTTGAAAAACAGAAATACTATTTTTTTCAATTAATTATTAAATTAATATTATTAATTACCAATTTGAACAATCAATACAGCAGCATGGATCTTGCGTTGTTGTCGGTGCTGTCGTCGTTGTCCGCGCTTCCCCGGCTTTTTCTGTCTCCTTCTGCATCAAATTTGGCGCCAATAAAAATACAATGCAATTAAAATTTATTCCAATTCTCTGGTGAAGTAACATTCAGCGTTTTAAAAGATTTAGATTATAATTTTAGATAAGTACAAGGTTCGATCCCCGTAGGATTCATATTTTATGTTGTAAAATTAAACTTTAAACCCTACTTGATGAATGAAAAACAATTAAAATAAAATAAATAACAAAAAAAAAGGAAATAACAATTACATAATAAAGAAGAAAATAATTATATAAATTTTATTTGCTTATAAAAATTTTATTACCTTTTGTAAAAGTTCTTTTAATTGCTCATCCTGTTTGGCCGAAAGGATAATCGCTGTCCCCTATAAAAATACAATGCAATTAAAATTTATTCCCATTCTCATAATGGTGAAGTAACATTAAGCGTTTAAAAAGATTTAGATTATAATTTTTAGACAAGTACAAGGTTCGATCCCCGTAGGATTCAAATTTAAAAATGTAAAATTAAACTTTAAACCCTACTTGATGAAAGAAAAACAATTAATAATTATTCAATTAAAATAAAATAAATGACAAAAAAAAGAAATAACAATTACATAATAAAGAAAAATATAATTATATAAATTTTATTTGCTTATAAAAATTTTATTACATCTGTTGGAGCTCCAAGGCTTGCATCAGGATATATAAACAAAAATGTGCACAAAATGCCAAAAAGAATGAACGGTAATTGTATGTTCTTCATGTTTTGTATGTTTTGTATTAGAGAAGTATTATAGTTACAAAATTTGTATACTTTTTAACTTACAATGTTTCTGCATTCGGATTATATATAAGAGCACTCTACTTTGTTTCAGTATTTTTTCTTAAAAAAAATTATATTATTTAATAAAGTCACATTTTCAAAAATTCTTAAATAACAAAAAATGTGATTTGGCATACTTAATTTCAATTAATGATGCATGCCCTTTGTTTAAATTTGATAAGAATTTATGAATTATTAGTAACATTATAAAGATATTTTAATTATTTTCACATAAACAACAGAAAAATTTGCTTCATGATACATTGACTCATCATGATGAGTCAATATATATCAGTAGGCGAATTTTTATTATTGTATGACAAAAGAGGTCAAGCAACAATTTTATCAAAATCGAGATTTTTTATGAAAAAATAAAATAAATTCATTTACACATTTCTGTAAAAGGATCTTTTGTTTAATTGCGTTTTTAAATGAGTTTTAATAAAAATTATAATCATAAAATTGCCTAAAATTTTACTTGTAATGCAAATTAACTGAAAAACAAAAGAAATGCATACTCAATATTATTATCAGTAAATCAATGAGGTTAAAAATATTATTTTCCCAAATTTGAAAATGCCACGTAGATGCGGGAAAAAAATTATTAATGAAAAAGAAGATGAAAAAAATAAACGACGTGCAGGAGAAGCATTTACAAAAAGTAACGGAGAAGAGGTTTTACCTTAAGGGCATGTGGAACGAGCCAACTTCAATTAATACATATATTAATATTCCCACCGGTTTTCTTAAAAACTATAAAATAAATCTTGATAAAGTATAAAAAAAAAGTATTTTATTTATTAAGGCATGAATCTCTAGTTCAATTAATACAAAAAATTACTTTTAAATATTATTTTCCATTTAATAAAAAGTGACATTTTTTGAGAAAAAAAGACAATCAAATACAAATTAATATTGAAAAAAGTGAATAAAATTATATTTTTCTATGTTAACATTCATTTTTTTCAATGACAATTTGTATTGGATTGTCTTTTATTCTCGAAAATTGTAAAAAAAATGAAGGTTTGAATAGAAAAATATCAATTTATTCACTTTTTTCAATATTAATTTGTATTTGATTGTCTTTTTTTCTCAATAAATATCAAACTTTTTATTAAATAAAAAATAATATTTAAAAGCAAATTTTTGTATTAATTGGACTACAGATCCATGTCTCAATAAATAAAATATTATTTTTCTTATATTTTGTCAAGATTTATTTTATATTTTTTAAGAAAACCGGTGGGAATATTAGTACATGTATTAATTGAAGTTGGCTGATTCCACATGCCCTTAACTGTTTAATTTTTATGTTTTTACATTTAGGTAATTTTATTCTCAATGTGATTGTTAACAATATGAATATCATTCTTTTGTTTATTTTTAAATATTTTTTAAAATAATTTGAATTTGAAAAATTTTGAACTGCTTGTTTATAAGTAATCACTTAATTTATTATTTTCTCGAAAACAAACAACTTTTTGAAAGAAAACTTTTTCACATTCGATTTATCAATTCAATATTAAGAAATTAATTTCTCAGTTTTTCTATAAATGGTATACTTTTTTAATAATTAATTTTAAAAGAAAATATGCGCAATTGACGTAACCTTAAAACAACACATACTTATTCATTTTTCTCGTTAATTTCTGGGTTTATCTCATCAAAATGTTTTTCCTATGGTAAAGCGTTATTATATCTCGAAACGGTTTTTTTGGTTTTTTTGAATGACCTATAGAATTTTTAAATATGTTTTTTTCGCTTCCTGTAATATCATAAAATTGTTGCTTGACCTCTTTTGTTATGACACCCTTCATATATATATGTTATATTATATTATTTTTGTTATTATTAAATAATATAATTATTAATTTCGGATTTCTTGTCACCACATTGTTATTTTTTAATATAATTTAAAAATTTTAATTTTAATGCGTATTGCATACCCCACGCTTCGATGTAAACAATAAATAAAAGGGAAAATTATTTTATTTATTTAATATTTTTATGTTTACTTTTATCATTAATTATTGGGTAAGATGGCCACTGATGACTTTTATTAAAAATTTTTGATGTTAATGTTATATACTTAAGAAATATTAATGAAAAACAAATTAAAAATGTCTGAAAATAAAATAATTGATCCAATTGACACCAGAGATGGATTCAATTACCAATAAAAGTTTAGACAAAAAACGCTTTTTCATAACTTTTACAGTACTTTAAAAAAACTATGGCCATCTACCCCGGACTTACCCTACTTAACAAATAGTTAACTTTGGTTCGTCTCCATAAAAAAAACATTGTCTTTCATTAAATATATTGTACTTTAGATTCATTAAATTTAATGAATATAACTGTTTTTGTTAAAAAAATTATACATTGTTATAAACAATGTAAACAAATTTTAGTTGTTTAACTTGTTAACAAATTTTAGTTAACAAGTGATCAGCTTGCATGTAATTTTAAAAAACATTTAAAATTTTTAGTCAAATTAACCAAAATTAATTATCTCTTAATTAATTTTGTTTATAACAATTAAAAATTTTTGTAACAAAAAGAGTTGTATTCATTAAATGCGAATCTAAAGTACAATATATTTAATGAAAGACAAAGTTTTTTATGGTGACGAACCAAAGTTAACTATTTGTTAAGTAATATTGATTATAGCAATTTAGATAAATAAATTTGATTGTAATAAAATTTTTTTTAAAACATTTTTTAACAGTTGAAAGAAAACTCAAACATTTATTCTTTGACAACTTTTTTCTAAACTCAATATTTTCAGACTTATAGGCGACTGACAATATTGGTCTATGTTTACAAATCAAAAATTTCCAAAATTCATAACAAAAAAATTTGGCCAAAAAAAAAGAAAAAATACGCATCTGTTTATTTTCAATACAGAATAGAAAAAAAATTTTTTGCCCGATTACAAAAAATATTACAAGATTCTATTATTTATTGTTATTATTAATAAGCAAAAAAATACACTTATATTTTCAAGTAATTTTTTTTTGTTTTCTTTTAAAAATTATTTTTAAATATAATCGTATTTTTGATGAATTCTAATTTGAAAGATATTTGAATTTAAAAGAAATTTAGAATAAACGTATTAGGCAGGATAATTCCAGTGATTCAATTTATTTATTAAAAAATATATCATACATTCAAGTTGCATTTGGAAAATATTTAAAAATATTTAAGCGAATTTTATACGAATTGTTCGAATAATTAAATGTTTGAAAAATTACGTTTTTTTTTAAAATGGAAGATTTTCATTAAATTTCAAAGAGGATATCATTTAAAGTAACAATATACCTAGCATTGAAAATTTCACGCGCGCTTACTCCAGTGTAGTTTTGCTAATTTTATATTAATATTAAATAAATATTTTCATTTGCTATTCTACAGAAATTGCGCAGAAAAAATTCCATCCTTTCGATTAAAAATAACAAAAAATTTCCCATTAAACATGTAAATATTATTTTATGGAACTATAAATATTAATTAATTTATTAATTTTTTTCATCTCAAATATTAAATGCTCGAACGGTTTAGTTAGAATTTAGATTTTCAATTGTAAAAATAAAATTTGAACCCTACTTTTCATGAATAAGTAAACAAGTTAATAATCAATTAATTGAAATAAAATAAATAATAAAAAGAATCATGTAATACCAAGATAATAATTAAAAACAAGTTGTTCATTTCATGACCATTTAGCTTCCTCAATATATATTATTATATATAATTTTAAAAGTTAAATAATTATAATAGTTTATTAAATATAATTAATAAACCGGGTAAACTACCCTGAATAAATATTAATTATTTAATTTTTTATTATAGAATAATTATTTTAAAGTGTTATGATAAAATGTCAAAAAATACAAAATTTTAATTTTTTGTGAAAAATTATAATATTTATTAATTCCATAAATTTTCATGAAATATATACTTTATATACATGAATCGATTCGTTTTCATGCCAGGAATATAATGCTGAGAAAAATTAATAAAAATTTTAATAAATAAAGAAGTTATTTCAAAAAATAAAAAAATTCATTTTTTCGAAAATTAAAAAATTGCTAAAAAATTTTTATTTTTAGATATTTTTGAAAATCCTTCTGTCTGATTCAAGATATTCGTGACCGTAATACACCTACAAAATTTTATCAAAATCCATCAAGATGTGTAAGAGAAAATTTGTCCACAAGAATCGGTGACATACACACACACACACACACACACACACACATACACACACACATACATACACACATACATCCGGACATTTGTTCCTCTCGACGAATTATATATACTACACTTGAAAATTTGTAAAAATAATTGATTTTAAAAAATTCGGAAATCGACATCACTATAAGGCTTCCTTTATGAGGAAGCAAAAAGAAATAATAGCATAAATTTTATTTGTAGAAAATTTTGTTTATAATCTATGTACATCATAGATAACATAGAATCTTGTAATGCTTTATGTAGTGCATCAAAATATATAGTATAAAGACAAATGTGTGATTCATCATTATTGTTGTAGTATTATCATGAAGCAAATTTTTCTTTTGTTTATGTGAAAATAATTAAAATATCTTTATAATGTTACTAATAATTCATAAATTCTTATCACATTGAAACAAAAGGCATGCATCATTAATTGAAATTAAGTATGCCAAATCACATTTTTTGTTATTTAAGAATTTTTAAAAATGTGACTTTATTAAATAATATAATTTTTTTTTAAGAAAAAATACTGAAACAAAGTAGAGTGCTCTTATATATAATCCGAATGCAGAAACATTGTAAGTTAAAAAGTATACAAATTTTGTAACTATAATACTTCTCTAATACAAAACATACAAAACATGAAGAACATACAATTACCGTTCATTCTTTTTGGCATTTTGTGCACATTTTTGTTTATATATCCTGATGCAAGCCTTGGAGCTCCAATAAACGTAATAAAATTTTTATAAGCAAATAAAATTTATATAATTATTTTCTTCTTTATTATGTAATTGTTATTTCTTATTTTTTTGTCATTTATTTTATTTTAATTGAATAATTTTTAATTGTTTTTTATTCATCGAGTAGGGTTTAAAGTTTAATTTTACATCTTTAAATTTGAATCCTACGGGGATCGAACCTTGTACTTGTCTAAAAATTATAATCTAAATCTTTTTAAACGCTTAATGTTACTTCACCATTATTATGATAATGGGAATAAATTTTAATTGCATTGTATTTTTATAGGGGACGATTATCCTTTCGGCCAAACAGCAAGATGAATTATTAGGAATTTTACAAAAGGTATTAAAATTTTTATAAGCAAATAAAATTTATATAATTATTTTCTTCTTTATTATGTAATTGTTATTTCTTATTTTTTTGTTATTTATTTTATTTTAATTGTTTTTCATTCATCAAGTAGGGTTTAAAGTTTAATTTTACAACATAAAATATGAATCCTACGGGGATCGAACCTTGTACTTATCTAAAATTATAATCTAAGTCTTTTAAAACGCTGAATGTTACTTCACCAGAGAATTGGAATAAATTTTAATTGCATTGTATTTTTATTGGCGCCAAATTTGATGCAGAAGGAGACAGAAAAAGCCGGGGAAGCGCGGACAACGACGACAGCACCGACAACAACGCAAGATCCATGCTGCTGTATTGATTGTTCAAATTGGTAATTAATAATATTAATTTAATAATTAATTGAAAAAAATAGTATTTCTGTTTTTCAAATTTCTTTTGCGTTTTATTTTTTTTTATTTTTTTTTTAAATTGAAAAAAAACTTTATTCTTTAATATTATATTTGTAGAATTATATTTCAATTATTTATTTGCATAAATAAATTAAACACATATGATATAATTAAAATCAAGACAAAGATTTATTTATTTATGTATAAGAAAGAAATATTAATTTACTTATTTTATATCAATATTAAATTTCAGCAATAACTGCAATTGTTATTGTGACGACAGTTCATCCAGTTCATCCAGTTCATCCAGTTCATCCAGTTCTGAGGAATGTTGCTGTTGTTAATAATAATTTTAAAAAATCTTAGAGTAAATTTATGTTTAATTTTTTTTAATTGAGAATTTTAAATATCGATTGTAACTTTATAATTTTAATGCTTTCTTGTCTTAATTTTAAAATAATAATTTTAAAAGTGAGAAATTTTCTTAAGAAATCAAGAAATGTAAAAAATATTGATATAAGGTCAATATAATATAATAATAATTAAAATGTATGTGCAATAATTTTTCTGCCAACATAATCAATAAATATTTTTGTATTCAATTCAAATATGCTTATTAATATTTTTATGCAATATTTGTATATCATTGCTAAATGAAACCTACTTATATTGAAATTAAATAACATTCATTATTTAAGATATAATGAGCTTAATTGTGTAGAAATTTATTATTAATAATTTTTTTTTTATCTAAAAAGGTATATTTTTTTAATGAATTAAATTCTCATAGGGTCTTTTGAGGTAAATGTAAACGGAATATCTATTTTTCACCAAAAACATTAGTTTTTTTTGTTAAAAGGTTAAACAAACGGATTTTGTTTGCATGATCTTGTTACTTTACTTCCCTAGAAAAATTCCTGTATATTTTCAATTTGTCATCGAATTTTTAAAATGAAAAGAAAAGCATACACAGAAACTAACTTCAAACTGCGGACATAATTGGACAGAATGAATGAAAGAAATTGAAGACTAATGTAGTTAATTAATAATAATTAGATTTTACCGATAGAATTGCGTCGATTTAAACACAGTACTAAATTATTAAATATCAATTCTATATTTTCTAATAAAAGCAGAAAAAAAAACAGAGAACCAACTTCAGTTACTTGAAAAAAAAAAAAAAACAATTACAAGTTCGAACTTGCTCACAGAGAAAAAAGAAAATAGAAAAGAAGATGAAACTTCCCTGATTCGAAAAGAAAGAACGACCAACTCTTTGTGGAAAGAACGTTAAGAAAGACAGCGAGAGAAAGCAGGAAAAATAGTGGCAAAGGGAAACTTGCTCCGCCTCAGGATCGATCTGTTAAAACTTTTCTGGCTTGATAACGATTCTTATAATCTAGCCACTGAATATTTTTTGAAAAGAATTTTCCAGTAATTAATCTACAGCATTTCAAATAGAAAGCACATGAAAACAGAATTTCGAATAATTAAATTATTCATACCATATCCTAGACATCAATTTCCTCCATAAATCAATACATCCACATTAAGGACCATTCGTAATTAAGGACGAGCCATCTATCCTTCAGTATCATTGTTACATCCGGAATTTAAACTGAAACCCAGTTATACCATAGTTCTGTCTATATATACATCACTCTTCTCTATATATCTAAATTGATATAATGTCATGCCTATAGCTGAAATTGTTCATCTAGCGAATAAAAGTTTTAGCATTAATATTAAAGTATGTCATCATATTAACACTGTCAATAATGTTTACACATTTAATTCAATAATTGAACTGGAATAATTGTCGTGATTAAATTTTGAATTGATCCTAATGACACTACGATCATTAGAGACAAGTATCAACTACAATGGGAAATGATGATATTGATTGAATGTTATCGATGCTAATTTCTAGTGTCAATTTGATGTTTAATTACGAACCATATGTCGAGATAGTACCATCACAAGACCATTATAATTACAATATGATGAAATTTGCGTTATAATTGGGTTTTATGATTAGTGTCACGCCATTGCAACGCATTTCTATTTTGTCAAATAATATTTTTTTAAAGTGAAATTCGATTTCACAATTACACATTTGAATCCTCTATTTTCTTGTAACCGAAGCAATACGTTCAACCTTGCAAGCAGATGCCAATAATATGGTCATCAATGTTCTGTCACTTTGATATTGAGTCACTCACCTGCCAAATACTAAGCAAATTCACTTAAATGAAATTAATAGAAAAAACTGATTCAGAAAAGAATTTAAGTGGATGTCATTAACATTTTGTTAGATTAGAAAATCATTCACTCTATTTACATATTCACTGAAAATCTATTTTCACTCCACTTTCACTTCACTTTCACTAAAAACTTATTTTCACTCCATTCCCTCTTCACTTTCACTCAACATTTATTTTCACTCCATTTCCTCTTCACTGTCACTGAAAATTTATTTTCAATCTAATTTCACTTCACTTTTCCTATACTTTCACTCAAAATTTATTTCCACTACAATTTTATTCAACTTTCACTCAAAAATTTTTTTAATCCATTTTTACTCCACTTTCACTTAGTTAAACTAACAAAATTTTAATTCATTTTCACTCCAATTTCACTTAACTTTCACATTCACTCAAAACTTATTTTTACTCCAATTTCATTTCCCATACACTGGCAATTATTTTTGTAATCCCATTTTACTCCACTTTCACTTAAAATTTATTTTCACTCTATTTCCTCTTCATTTTCACGCAAAATTTGTTTTCAATCCATTTTCACTTCACTTTCCTTTTACTTTTACATAAAAATTTTTTTCACTACACTTTCACTTCACTTTCACATTTACTCGAAATCTAATTTCACTCCACATTCACATTTACTCGAATTCCATTTTCACTCAATTTTCTCTTCAATTTCACTAAAAAAAATTGAATCAATTTTTAATCCACTTTCACTCTACTTTCACTTTCATTCAAAACTTAGTTACAATCAAATTTCACTTCACATTCTCTATACTTTCACTCAAAATTTATTTTCACTACAATTTCATTTAACTTTCGCACAAAAAATTTTTTTAATCTATTTTTACTCCACTTTCACTCAACAGTTACTTACATTCACTAACAAAATTTTAATCCATTTTCACTCCAATTGCACTTAACTTTCACATTCACACCAAACTTATTTTTACTCCAATTTCATTTCACGTACACTGACAATTTTTTGTAATCCCTTTCTACTCCACTTTCACTTAAAATTTATTTTCACTCCATTTCCTCTTCACTTTCACTCAAAATTTGTTTTCAATCCATTTTCACTTCACTTTCCTTTTACTTTTACATAAAAATTTTTTTCACTACACTTTCACTTCACTTTCACATTTACTCGAAATCTAATTTCACTCAATTTTCTCTTCAATATCACTAAAAAATGTTAATCCATTTTTACTCCACTTTCACTCAAACTGCAGTTGCAATTAAATTTCACTTCACTTACTCCTTTACTTTCATTAACAAATATTTAATTCTTTTTCACATTAATTTCACATTCGCTGAAAATTTATTTTTACTTTAATTTCATTTCACTTTCACTAAAAAAGTTTTTTAATACATTTTTACTCCACTCTCACATTCACTTAAAATTTATTTTCATTCCATTTTCTCTTCATATTCACTCAAAATTTATTATTACTCCATTTACTCTTCACTTTCACTCAAAATTTTTTTTACTCTAATTTCTCTCCACTTTCACATTCACTGAAAATATATTTTTACTCAATATTCTCTTTACTTCCACTAAAAAATTTTGAATCTATTTTCACTCCACTTTCACTTTACATTCACAGTCACTCAAAATTTATTTTTGTTTTTTATTTTTTTTTTTATTCACTCCACTTTTACTCAAAATTTTTATCACTACATTTTCACTCCATTTTCAATTTTACTGAAAAATAATTTTTATTACACTATTACTTCACTTTCACTAAAAACTTTTTTATTCCACTTACCGTTCACTTTACTTTACTTTCATTTTGACTCAAAATATATTTTCACTTTTAATTACATTACACTTAACTTATATTCAAAAATTTATATTCACTTAAAATTTTATTTACTCCACTTTTACTTCACTTTTAGACTACTTTCACTTATATACAAATATTATTTTCATGGCACATTTACGTTTGCTGTGAAACTTTAGAGTGAACATGAATTAAAAGTGAAATGTAAATCAATTTTCAGTGTAAATGGAGTAAAAATATAGAGGCAATTTTTTTTTTTTTGAGTGAAAGTGGTGAGAAAGTGAAGTGCGTTTGATGTGAAAATAAATTTGAAGTGAAAGCGATAGAGGAGTAAAAATAGGATTAAAAAATTTTAATTTAAATTGGAGTGAAAGTGAAGTGAATATGAAGTGAAAATAAATTTTTATTGAACGTGAAAGTGTATTGAAAGTGAAGTGAAAATAAATTTAGACTGAAAGTGAAAATAAAGTAAAAATAAATTTGGACTGAAAGTGAAAGTAAAGTAAAAAAATAAATTTTCATTGAAAATGAAAGTGAGGTGAAAGTGTAAATGAATTGAAAATAAATTTAAAGTGAATGTCAAGGGGGAGTAAAAGTGAAAATTGTGTGAAAATAAATTTTGAGTGAAAGTAAAGTGAAAATGGAGTGAAAATAAATTTTGAGTAAAAGTGCAAGTGAAGTGAAAAAATTTATAATGAAAGTGGAGTGAAAGTGAAGTGAAAATAGAGTGAAAAAAATTTTGGAGGAAAAACGAAAGATGAGTGAAAAGAAATTTTGAGTAAAATTGAAATTGAAGTGAAAGTAAAGTGAAAATGGAGTGTACCTGAAAACATCTGGACCTACTCTTTCTCTCCAAATTTAATTATATAGGATTCGATTATGAATGTTAATTATTTAATTTTAACAGTTCCTCTTTCTAAAAACCTTTCCTTCGAGATCAGAACCTTCGACTCTGTGCTTGAATCACCGATCTTTGAATATTTTTTTAAGACATCCAACTGGTTTTAATTTTAAAAAAATTCTTTTCTAGATATTATAAAATTAGATTATCCATCATCGCTTCACAAATTGTCGTCGATTCTTCATTTCGTTCAAAAATCATGTTCCATTTATGTTTATAGTGTATATATACACCATTTTCGAAAGGTTTGGGTGCGCATTCGAAAAAGGCAAGTTCAAAAAAAAAAAAAAACAGGAAGGAGAATAAACAGGAGGATTCGTAGTTCTGAAGAAACTTGGACGAATCTAAAAATTGGACGACTTGTTCGGACGCTTACGAGGCTGGGACGTGTGCGGCTTACGGTGAATCCTGCAATCCAATGTCTGCTTTTGAGACTGGTGGGAAGGGTTAGAGGGCAACCTCGGCAATGGAAGCCTGAAGGAGAATTTCGTATCGGATGTATCGACTGAAGCAGCTTTAGAGGAAGCGGTAAAGAAAAACAAAAGTAAAAAAAAAGAAAAGAAACGAATGAACGAAATGAGAACGAAGACCTAGTGTGCTGACAGACAGGTTACAGGACAAAAAACTTTTTATTTCTTACAAAAAAGGAGAAAAAAACACATCTTCCCATGAGTAGACGACGTTGACATTTCCCAGAGTCCAGTTTGCTTTTCATCTTCTTGTATCCTTTGTTCTTATTCCACCGGATATTTTCATAATCTTGAGTCATCGTTTTATATCGACAATCACCTGGTATAATTCTTTTCGAGTGGAGTATCATTCATTTACATTTATTACTTATTTATAAATATAACATCCCAGCGGTCGATTATGTAATTTCACTTCATTTCACTTCACTTTTAATCAAAATTTATTTTCACTTTACTTTCACTCCATTTTCACTTTATTTTTACTCCATTAATCACTTCACTTTCACTACAATTTCACTTTACTTACACATAAAATATATTTTCACTCCATTTTTAATTCATTTTTACTTCATTTTTACTTTACTTTTACTTCACTTTCACTCCATTTTCACTTTACCTTCACTTCAATTTCACTTTACTTTCACTTCAATTTCACTTTACTTTCACCCCAAAATTATTTTCACTCCATTTTCACTTTACTTTCACCCCAAATTTATTTTCACTCCATTATTACTTTACTTTCACTCCATTTTCACATTAGCTTTACTTTAATTTCACTTTACTTTCACCCCAAAATTATTTTCACTCCATTTTCACTTTACATTCACTCCAATATCATTTTACTTTCACTTTAATTTCACTTTACTTTCCCCCTAAAATTATTTTCACTCCATTTTCGCTTTACTTCACCCCAAATTTAGTTTCACTCCATTATCACTTTACTTTCACTCCATTTTCACATTAGCTTTACTTTAATTTCAATTTACTTTCACCCCAAATTTATTTTAACTCCATTTTCACTTTACATTCACTCCAATATCACTTTATTTTCACTCCATTTTCACTTAACCTTCACTTTAATTTCACTTTACTTTCCCCCCCAATTTATTTTCACTCCATTTTCACTTTACATTCACTCCATTATCACTTTACTTTCACTCTATTGTCACATTGGCTTTACTTTAATTTCACTTTAGTTTTACTCAAAATAAATTTTCACTTCATTTTCACATTTTTTTTACTCTATTTTCACATTACTTTTTCTATAATTTTACTTTACTTTCACTCAAAATTTATTTTCATTCATCTTTTACTTTTACTCAAAAAAAATTTTGAATCCATTTTCACGTCACTTTCACTCCAAAGTTTGTCACTACACTTTCACATTTATAATTTATTATTATACTTTAATCCGTTTATACTTTATTTTCACTCCACATATACTTCACTTTCACTCCACTTTTACTTTATTTTAACTTCACTTATTTTGATTAAAAAAGTATTTTTACTTCAATTGCATTTCATTTTCACTAAAAATTTATTTCCACTCTACTTTTACTTCAATTTCAGACTACTTTCACCACCACAACGAATTTTATTTAATTTTTTTTCCAAAACAAAGTTAAAGTCCACAACGTTAACCAACGAAAAAGTGGAGTGAAAATAAATTTTGAGTGAAAATGAAAGTGGAGTGAAAATATATTTTGAGTGTAAGTAAAGTAGAAGTAAAGGGAAAATAAATGTAAAGGAGTGAAAATGAAATGAAAATGGAGTGAATATAAATTTTGAGTGAAAGTGGAGTGGAAATATATTTTGAGGGAAAGTGAAGTGTTAATAAGTTTTGTGTGAAAGTGAAAGTTGAGTGAAAATGAAGAGTAAGGAAATTGTAAGTAAATGTGAAAGACGAGTGAAAGTGAAGTCAAAAGGCAGTGAATATAAATTTTGTGTAAAAGTGAAAGTTTAGTGAAAATGGAGAGTAAGAAAAATGTAATTCAAGTGGAAATATATTTTAGAAGAAAGTAAAAGTAGAATGCAAATAAAAAAAATTTTTTTTAGTGAAAGTAAAGTAAAAGTAAAGTGAAAATGAATGTAAAGGAGTGAATGTAAAGTGAAATTGGAATGAATATAAATTTTGAGTGAAAGTGAAAGTGGAGTGAAAATATATTTTAACGGAAAGTGAAGTAAAAGTAAGTTTTATGTAAATGCGAAAGTGTAGTGAAAATGGAGAGTAAGAAAAATGTAATTCAAGTGAAAATATATTTTGGGAGAAAGTAAAAGTGGGCGTACAAGTGGTATAAAAAATTTTTTTTTTAGTGAAATTGGAGCAAAAGTGAAGTGAAAATGAAGTGAAATGAGATTTTAAGTAAAAATATAATTTGAGTGAAAGTAAAGTGAAAATGTAGCGAAAATAAATTAATAAATTTTTTAATAAAACTGAAAGTTTAGTGAAAATGGAGAGTAAAAAATTGTAAGTGAATGTGAAAGAGGAGTGATAGTGAAGTGAAAATCGAGTGTAAAAAATTATTTTAGGAGAAAGTGAAAGTGAAGTAAAAGTAAAGTGAAAATGAAAGTAGAGGAGTAAAAGTGAAATGAAAATTGAGTGAAAATAAATTTCTAGTGAAACTGGAGTGAAAACAGTTCTTGAGTGAAAGTGAAGGTGAAGTGAAATTACATAATCGACCCCCTGGTACAAAAAGGATTATTCTCATGATATTTATGATTATTACCTGACGATTATAAAGTCTATCTTAATTCAGGTCATTGTAATCTAAACTATGGACACAATACCCTATACCATCATCGATTTTGAATGGCCATGATTTTCATCAATAACAAACAAATAGAAACTATATTTATTTCGATTATAATGTCATTTATAGTGTCAAAGAATATTAAAGTGAAATTCTTCATTTAGCCTCCCCTTGTGGAATTTTAGAAAAATTCCTAAAACGTTTAATGAATATGATGAAAAGCAAATGTTTGATAATGGAAAAGCTAGAGGAAATGATGTTATTGATTTCAGATTGAATCGCACTGACTAGTAAGATTATTAAGCAAACAGGTTCTTCGATTACTACCTTCACCTAAACATACGTCGCTTTATGGAGCCCTATACCAGTTCGTGTTTACTGAGTATACGCTGTTACGATTCGGGATATGCTCTTGAGCTAAAGTAAGTAACATATACCCACGCGCGTACTATAGGGAATCAATACATTTTCGATTTAGTATTCACGTCAAATTCGAGGCAGAAACTGACATGTTTTCATTTACACGCGGCTAACAAATGAAATTCAACTTTAAAACATGAATTTTTCATAGAGGAGAAAACATTAGATTTATACTAATAATCAGTTTTTATTAGCAATTAACTTGATACAGCAGCTCTTCTAAATCGAATTCAAGATTCATTGAAAGTGCTGACTTGAAATTATGGTCACATGAAAAGTAGTCAAATGCAAATTTTGCAGAAAATCCCAGCTGGAGGTGGATTATGTAATTTTATGTTAATTTCATTTCCCTTTCTCTCAAAAATTTTTTTCACTCCAAATGCACTTCAATTTCACTCCACTTCTACTCAAAAATTTTTCCACTCTATTTTCACTCCACTTTTACTTTCACTTAAAATTTATTTTTACTCCATTTTCTCTTCACTTTCACTCCACTTTGAATTGCATTAAAAAATGGTTTTCACTGCATTTTCACACCACTTTCACTCAAAATTTATTTTTACTCCACTTTCACGTCACTTTCAGACTACTTTCACCTCCACACAAATTTTATTTTATAATTCTTTCTGTCCAAAACGAAGTTAAAGTCCATAATGTTGATAGACGAAAAAAATTGGTTACATTTATTCACATATTATTATTTTTAATTTAATATCTAATTGTACAACAATCAGTGAGATAAGTGAAATAGGAAGTGGAGGAAAAGTTGATATTAACAGTAAAAATGAAACAAAAAATAAGTACACTGAATTTTCTGTGAATGTAAAGTGAAAGTGGAGTGAAGATAAATTTTATGTAAATATGAAAGTGGAATAAAAAAAATGTTGAGTGAAAGTGAAGTAAAAGTGGAATGAAAAAAAATTTTGAGCGAAAATGAAGTGAAAGTGGAATAAAAAAAAATTTTGAGTCAAACAAATAAAAGTGAAATAAAAATATATTTTAAGCAAAACTGAAGTGAAAGTGGAATCAAAAAATGTTGAGTAAAAGTGTAATGAAAATAATTTTTGAGCGAATTCGCAGTAAAAGTACAGTGAAAATGTAGTAATTATCAATTTTGAGTAAAAGTGGAGTGAAAATTAAGTGAAAATGGAGTGAAAGTAAAGTGAAAGTGAAGTGAAATTGTAGTGAAAATAAATTATGAGTAAAAGTGAAGTGAAAATAGAGTGAATATAAATTTTGAGTGAAAGTGGAGTGAAAATGTAGCGAAAATAAGTTTTGTGTGAAAGTGCAATTTAAGTGAAAATGGAGAGTAAGAAAAAAGGAAGTAAAGTGAAAATATATTTTGGGAGAAAGTAAAAGTGGAGTTCAAATGGAAAAAATTAATTTTGAGTGAAATTGGAGTAAAAGTACAGTGAGAATGGAGTAAAAATAAAATGTAAATGGAGTGAAGATAAATTTAGAGTGAAAGTAAAGTGCAAATGGAGTGAAAATAAATTTGGAGCAAAAGTACAGTGAAAATGAAAGTAAAGGAGTGAAGTTGAAGTGAAAATGAAGTGAAAATAAATTTTGAGTGAAAGTGAAGTGAAAATGTAGAGAAAATAAATTTCGTGTGAAAGTGAAAGTTTAGTGAAAATGGAGAGTAAAAAATTGTAACTGAATTTGAAAGAGGAGTGAAAGTGAAGTGGAAATAGAGTGAAAATATTTTTTGGGAGAAAGTGATAAGTGAAAGTGGAATAAAAAAATTTTGACTGAAAGTGATGTAAAAGTGGAATGAAAATAAATTTTGAGCGAAAGTGAAGTGAAACTGGAATGAAAGTGAACTTTATAACCTCTTAGACATGCAGTATTCCATTTTGAAATTCAAAAATTTATTTTCCACTTGATTCATAATAGTAAAGCTATTTAGTCTCCTTCAGAAGTAGTGAGTACAATTTAAAGATTTCGAGCACTTATCATTGATCTAGGACTAGAGGAAAAAGAACCTATAACCAAGGCAATGGAAACGTGAGGCGAAGCAGAACCCATATACTTTTTCTCAAGTTAATCGTTCTCAGTGCAGAAAACGAGGCATCAGGGCGTTTCGTTGGATATAAAAAGAATTCTTCATCTTACCCCTCTGACCTACCTCATCATAGGGTTGTATCCTTAGGGATTAATTTCTCCAGTATATAGAAGACGGAAAAGGTGAATTTCCTTCATAGTGCATGTACATCTTAAGTCGTTTGCCAAGAATTTTCCTCTCATATATATACATACGAAAGATACGAGCATTTCCCGTCAAGGTTGTTTCGCAAACTTTAATAGGTAATGCAGGATTTAGTGCAGATTTAAATAGAGAATTTCTTAAAGTAATAAATACATTCAGAAGCGGGGAAAAAGTGTTCATTACATCCAAAATGCACTGAAAGTAAAATACTGCTGGAGTCATCAAGCAACAATTAAAATTTAGAATTAGAATAAATATTTATTTTTTCCAGAAAACCGCGAGGACAAGAAAATAAAATTACATTGAAAGAGTATAACAATGAATGTTCAAACAAAAGTCTATTTTTCACTTTGAGCTATCAAATAAGAAGCAAACCATTTCAAAAACCAAACTAGACAATCCAAATGATTTTAATTTAAACAACAGTATGTTGTGAGGAATCGTGTCAAAGGCTTTATTGAAATCAAAAAAGATTATTAATCGACAGCCTCATCACTGTAAAAAGAAGGCATCTTATTTTAAGATACTTTTAAGTTGTTTCCAAAAAGTTATCCAAAGCATCTTAAAATGCATTAGTTTCTAAGATAGAAGATGAAAGAATAAGATGTTTTAATCGTTTTAAAAGTGATTTTAATGTATTTTAAGATGCTTGTTTTTGCAATGTTTTTACAGTGCGCAAGTATATGATTACCTTTAACAAAAAAAAGTTTGAGTCTACTTAATCCCTTTCTGTATTAATAATTCACAAACTCTGTACTCTTATTTTTGAAATTATCCATATATATATATATATATAAGATCATGAAAATTATTTATTAAAAAAGAAATTGTTCAATTTTGCAGTCAAGCAAAGAAAACATTTATTAAGAATAGTTTCTTAATTGTCGTATAATAAATTTGCAGTTAATTAGAATAAAATTTTATACTTCTATCTGCAATACGTCTTCTGTGTGACAAGATGGTGCACACAATTGAGAATATATGTATATGTTAAATATACGGACGGGTATTATGTGCTATACAATACAGCAAATTTTGAGATGTTACGTTAAGAGGAGGGGGCGAAAACGTTATTAATTTGGTCTCAAGGGTGCCACTAATATTCATTTGCCCGCAATGTTGTTCAGGGACGTATGTATAGAGGGTGGAAACATCGCGAGGTTTTCGAGTCGTTTTGATGTTTTTTTTAACAGGAAAAACGTACATTGCGACTCGAGTAAATAACTCAATATCGATTCTACCCTACGTCCACGGGGATATACGAATCCCTTTTACATCGTTTGTCACTTTTCGTCGAGAACAAAATCGAGATATTTCTTCTTCTTTTTTTTTATCAATTTTCTATTTCTGCAAAAAAAGGGTTACATTTTTTTGTTGTTGCTTGTAATTAAATTTGATTAAATTTCTTCTTACGATGATTATATGACTTTTTATTATATGATATATGACTTTTCATTAATTTATATTATGTATAGAGGGATTTTAATTTCACAGTAAATCGTGAGGTATTAAAAAGTGTTGCAGATTAAATTAACACCAAAAAAGATTAAAATAATCAATTTTAGTGTTATTTCTTACAATGAATGAAATTTTAGTTTATTAAATTTTTTTATAACTATAAAACATGAAGATATCGATAACTCAATAACTGATCGATTTCTTCATATTTTATAATAATTAAACATGACCAAGTAATAAAATCATTATTTTATATTATAAGAATATTATACTTCTTCAAAATTATTTTCATTATTTCAATTCGATTATTAGTTTCCAAAATTTTTAACTACAATTTTACTTTATATCTATTATTTTTAATAATAATTAATTCATCAATTTCACTAAATTTAAATTATTCCCAAATTCTTTAATTAAATGCATATTAAAAAATAAAAATTTCAAATAATATTTAAAAAATGCAATTAAACTTTTTCAAAATTCAATTATTTTCAAAAAGTTCACTCTATATTTCCTTTAATATTCAATTATAATCTTAAATTTTAACTGAAATTTATTTTTATCAAATGAAAATCAATTTTTATTAAAAAATTCTACAAGAATTTAATTATTTAAATGCAAAAGTGAATAATTTATTGAATAATTGAATGTTTCTCAAAATTCAATTCTCATAAAGAATTTTAGTAACAAATTGTTTAATAATTCAATTCTTTTGTAGAATTTTATTAAAACTTGCAAGAACATAATTACTTTTTTCAAGGAATTCAATTATAATTGTATAAAAAATAATTGAAGCTCTGCGATGAGTTTTATGATAATTTTCAAATTTATTCCTTTACAATTCAATTTTACAAATTTTAATTATTCGAAAATTCTGCAATTAAATATTTATTGAAAATTATAAACTTGTAATAATTTCAATAAAAATCCTATTAAACATTTAAAAAGAATTAATTCTACAATTTTACTTTATATCTATTATTTTTAATAATAATTCATTCATCAATTTCACTAAATTTAAATTTTTCCTAAATTCTTTAATTAAATGTATATTAAAAAATAAAAATTTCAAAAAATATTTAAAAAATGCAATTAAACTTTTTCAAAAATATCAATTTCGAAATTCAATTATTTCCAAAAAGTTCACTCCATATTTCTTTTAATATTCAATTATAATCTAAAATTTTAACTGAAATTTATTTTTATCAAATGAAAATCAATTTTTATTAAAAAATTCTACAAGAATTTAATTATTTAAATGCAAAAGTAAATAATTTATTGAATACACTGTAAAAAATTTAGGGAGTTAACGGACTCGGGAGTAGGGAGTTAAATTTTTAGAGTTAAAAATTAACTCCAAAAGAGAGTTAATTTTTAACTCCCTTCATTTAACACTCGCGGGAGTTATTTTTTCCATGGGGAGTTAGCATTTGGGTGTTAAATTTTAACTCCTTTTATTTAACTCCCCTGGCATTAACTCCCAAATTGGGTGCGACTTTTATAGACTCCCTGGGGAGTTAAAATTTAACTCCTTTTTTTTACAGTGTAATTGAATGTTTCTCAAAATTCAATTCTCATAAAGAATTTTAGTAACAAACTGTTTAAAAATTCAATTATTTTGTAGAATTTTATTAAAACTTGCAAGAACATAATTACTTTTTTCAAGGAATTCAATTATAATTGTATAAAAAATAATTGAAGCTCTGCGATGAGTTTTATGATAATTTTCAAATTTATTCCTTTACAATTCAATTTTACAAAATTTTAATTATTCAAAAATTCTGCAATTAAATATATATTGAAAATTATAAACTTGTAATAATTTCAATAAAAATCCTATTAAACATTTGAAAAAAATTAATTCTACAGAATTTTTTGTCAAAAATATATGAAAAATTATAAATTTCAATGATTTTAGTTTGAAACTTTGGCAAAATTTAATTATTTCAAAAAATCCACGTTACAATACTTTTAGTTTTAATATTTAAGTATAATCTAAAAATTTTAACTGAAATTCATTTTTGAAACCATTTTTATTAGTAAATTCTACGAGAAGTCAATTATTTAAATACAAAAATAAATAATTTATTAATTTCATGTTTATTGAAATTAAATTCTCATTAGAAATGTTATCAAACAAATTTTTTAAATCATTAAATTCTTTGGACGTATTTTAATAAGATTTTTAAGAATAATTGCATTTTTCGAGGAATTTGATTAAAATTACAATAAAAATAATTGAAATTCCGCAATGAGTTTTATTCTTTATGAAAATAATTAAATTCCTAAAAGAATTTTATTATTTATAAAAATAATTGAATTCCTGTACAAATATTATTATTTATGAAAATAATTGAATTATTGCAAAGAAATTTATAAAAAAATTTCTAAATAATTGAATTCCTTTAAAAAATTTTATTATTTACGAAAATGATTGAATGTTTGTGCAGAATTGTATTCAAATTTGTTTTAATGATGGAATTCTTTTGGAAAATTTTATTGAAACAGTAGATATTGAAAATTATAGAATTTTAGAAAACTGTTGAAAATAATTGAAATTTTGACAAAAACTTGATTAAAATTTTGTAAAATAATTGAATATCTGGGAAGAATTTGATTATTTATAAAGAGAATGGAAATTTTGACGACAACTTTTAAAAAATTTTAAACACAATTGAATTTAGTAACTATGTTACTAAGTTAGTTAGTAACTAAATTACTATTCTCCCCGGAGAAGCTAAATTCGTTGAATTTTTCCAAATCGTTGACTTTGGTGTTTTATTTAAAATAAAATTTCATTCATAGTTAAAAATAACAGCAAAATAGATTATTTTAATTCTTTTTGGTGTTAATTTAATCCTAGAGGGATTAAACTGTTGCAGATTATTTTAATCCATTCTGGTGTTATTTTAACACCTCACGTTTTTTAAAAAAAGAATCCAGGGCAAGAGACAAGAATGAGATTGTGTGTGTGTGGGGGAGTAATATATGGGAAAGAAGAAGAAGAAGCCGCCTTTTCTGCAGCTCTTTAGAAAATGCTTTAGCGAAAACAGAACGATGCACGGTTGTGTTTACGGCTGACGATGTAATTTACGCTGGAAGCTAGAGACGCACGCGTCCAGAATAAAAAAAAGAAAAATGGTCTAAGGGCGAAATAAAGCGAGCGAGCAGATGCAAGGAGGCAGTGCCTCCGCGACTCGTAAAACTTTTACGGTGCAATCTTAACCCCTGGCCCTCACAAATGCTTGCTCATTTTTTTTTCCTACCATCGTTAAACACCTTCTCCAGCTCTATCGTACATATACAACCCCCCCCCCTATTACTTCTCTCCTGTAGTCCAACCAAACATTTCATCACCTAATTCTGAAATTGTTGCTTTTAAATTTTTTCAATTATTACAATTTGAGAAATTTCCATTTTATCTCTAATGAATTGAGGTGTTTATTTTGAAATGCGGAGATGTTTATTGACGATCTTCGATATAGAGCTGATGACAGAGGCTTTAATGCACGTGTTGTTGAAATTCGACACCTTACACTTGTTCAACATGATCTACAACTTAGGTTCTATTTTTACAACTGTGACTGTAACTATATCACTGTAATTGTGACTGACTTTGACTTAAAGTGGTGGCCCTTTTCAATATGTGACAGATGTTGGATTTTCCACACAGTGTATATTTTAAAACCCGTGTCAAATCCCGAAACGATTTTCTCACTCTTGATCAGCTTTTTTTGAAAAATCTCCTCTCTTTTCAATTATACAGAGATAATATATAATATATATGGGTGATTCTCCTGAAAAACTAAAAAAAAGAAATGAATTTTGACATTTTCTGAATTTTTTGTCATGGGTGGATTTTAAATACCTTTAAAGATAAAAATCTGAGTTGCGCAAAATTAATTCTCAAAAATAAGCCTCCAAGAATCATTTTAATATTAAATGTTTTAAAGGAATTAAAAAAAAAATTTTTTAACATAAAATTTATGAAAACTAAAGGTTTTTTTGGTTTATGTTTTGAAAGAGAATAAAATTTTGAAAAGAACAAGACCTTACAGAAGTCATTTGGCCAAAATTTGTACAAGATATTCTTAAAAATCGCCATTTTTAATGTTTTACAACAATTTTAATAACTTCTAAAATAATTAACGCTTTTTAATAATCTTAGACTTATTTTAAAGGTCATTTTCTACGAAATGAGAATTACCTATAGGCATTAACCTGTATTTTTTTCTTGGAATAAGCATGACGTTAAAATTGGCCAAAAAAATTGGAAAAATTTGAAATAATATCATTAAATGAAAAATAATTTGTGAAATTTAAACAAATTTGTTTTAATTAAATTTTCTTGAAAAATCTACACCATATCATGTTTTTTATATGTTCTAGAATATTTTTTTAAATTTGCTAATTTTATTTTTAAAAAAGTATGTAACACTTTGTATTTTCGTACAAAATTTCAGATAAAATTATTAAATATTCAAAGAAAAAAATACATAATCGAAAAAATTACCACTTAGAACCAAACAATTTTATTAATATTTCATAAAACAGAGTGTGACCTCTTTTAAAGTCAGTGCGCACTTATACGTCGTAAACTGTTTGACCGACAAATGTTCTAAGAGAAATTCGAAATCCAAAGATATTGTCTCGAAAGTATCGATTTTAAAAATCTATTCAAATATTTACTACTAAATAAAAAAATACGTCGGAATAAACTTAACTAAAATTATAAAAATAAGTTATAAATTAAATCAATCAGGTACCATATAATTTATTTGCAAAAATAATTTTTAAATATATATATAGAAAATACATTAAAAAAAACCTTACTGAAAAAGCTATTAAATAGTATACTATTATTATTAACATTTTAAAATATTATTTCATTTAAAGACCAAAAACTACTAATGAAATATAATAATTTACTAAATTTATTTTCAAACCTTGATATGGCGTAAAACTATTTTACCAACACATGTTATACTTTATTTATTAAAAAATTTTTCAGAAGACTATTTTTTTTGCCTATCTATACAGAAAATTCAGACATATTTCCGGTAACAAAAATCTGTCCTGGAACGTTTCATTCAATTAAATAAGTAAAATGAAACCTAAATATTTAAAAAAAAAATAATAATCAATAAAAAATTAAATTTTTGTCTTAATTATAAATAATGTATAAAATAATGTTTTAAAAATTATTTGATGATAGAATAATATTCCATTTGCAAATAAATGCAGATGTATGCATAAAATCGTATTACAAATGTAATGTAATGAAATCACTTTATGTTCCATGTTACATAAAAGGACTGTTAATTTGGAAAATTTGCACATTCATATTGCATATTACTTCATTTTGTCAACATTTGTTTCAAAATATGTTTCAATATTTTTGCGACTTATTTACATATATCATTTAATTGCAATTTTTAAATTAGTGTGTTTTAGAGAAACGTAACTATATATGGGTGATTCTCCTGAAAAGCACCTGTTTTTTCCAAAAACTAAAAAAAAATCATTTTTACATTTTCTGAATTTTTTTGTCATTGGTAGGTTTTAAATACGTTTATAGATAAAAATCTGAGTTGGACAAAATTAATTTTCAAAAATAAGCCTTCTAGCATTATTTTAATATTAATTGTTTTGAAGTTTAAATAGTAATCAATATTGGGGTTTTTGTAAAAAAATTCCTTTTAAATTTAATTTCTTTAGTTTATTAAACTTTTAACATTATTCATTTATAATTTAATGAATTGCGTATTTAATAATTTTTTTATAACTATTTTATCTTTTTAAAAATAACTAATATATATTTTTTTATATTGAACCGAAAAAAAATTGTAGTAAATTTTTTAATTTATCCTTTTAAGTTCAAAATTGATAGTTTCTAAAAAAAATTTTTATGTTTAATTATAATTTTGTTATTTATCTAACTTTTTACTTAATATATTATATTTTAAAAAATATTTTATTTTAAATAAAACGGTAAATTTTTTTATAAATCAAGGGTTAGGTATTTGAAAATAATTATTAAAAAATTAAAAACAAAACTATAACGCTCATCAAATATGAAAAAGGCTTCGGAGATGAATAGTTTGTCAAATAAAAAATTCACCTTTTTATTAAATTTAAAAATATTGAAACATAATTTAACAAATTTTTTGGGCTACAACTTCAAATATTTCTATAAAGATTACGTATAATTAAAAAACAGTTTAAAAATAAAATTAACTGAAAAACGAGGCTTTGGAGATGAATTTGAATTTCTACTCCCATTGCCAGTAAATTTTAATTAATTATTAAAAAAATTTCTTTTATTTTATTTAAACTAAATATAGGTGCAAAATAAACGGTAGATTCTAAGCTTCAATTTGGTATACATTAAGACTATATTACAAAATTTTTAATTATATTAAAAAATAATTAAAAATATGTTTCATATTTAACCAAAACCAAAGGACAAAATTAAATAAATTTCTTTACTAAGAAAAACTTGAAATTTTAACATCACAAGATTATGTAAAGATAAATAAAAAATTATAATTAAATTTTTAATATTAAATTGTAATAACAAATATAAAGTTGAATTTAATGATTAACATAAGCAGATTATGAAATTCAATTTTTTGACAATAATAAAAAATTTCTCTTTATTGACGTTAAGATTTTAAAATTGCTACTAATTGAAATTCTTTATTATGACGAATAATTGGATTTCATTAGCTGCTTATGTTGATCATTAACTTCAATTTTTTATATTTGTTACAATTTAATATTAAAAATTTAGTCTATTATTAAACTGTTTAATACTTCAGAGTCTACGTTTGTATTATAGTTAAAAAATCAACTTATTTAGTGAAAAATTCAAATATTTAAAAAATACGAAATATTTATATTTAAAAGTATCCTACAAAATGTAATTTATTATCTAAATTATTTTTAAAAATTTAATTTTATTCTGATTTTATAATTATAAACTTCTTTTGTTTTTCTAAGTTTCCATTCGGTAATAATATTCATTTATTTACTTTTATTGCAAATTGTTAATTCTTCACTGAAAAAACCTAGTCTCAAAATGAGTATCATACGCTACTCATTTTGAGTTGCAACAAAAATGAGACTCTTAGGTGGCGCCACGTTCTATGGCGTTTAACATAATCTCATTTTGAGATGCAACAAAAATGAGACTGGGTTTTTTGTGTGAATTATCAATCCAAACAATATTATAAAGACCGTATTTAAAATATTAATAATTTTTATATGACGTTTTAAAAAAAACTTATAAATTTGTTTAATACTAAGTTCAGGGGGTCGACTATGTAATTTCACTTTACTTTCACCCAATATTTATTTTCACTTCACTTTCACCTAAACTTTATTTTCACTCCACTTTCATTCAAAATTTATTTTCACTCCACGTTCACTTCAATTTCATTTCACTTCACTTATACTCAAAATTTATTTTCACACCATTTTGAGTAAAAGTAAAGTGAAAGTGGAGTGGAAATAAATTTCGAGTGAAAGTGAAGTGAAATGAAATTGTAGTGATAATAAAGCTTGAGTTAAAGTGAATGAAAAAGGCTTCGGAGCTTAATAGTTTGTCAAATAAAAAATTCACCTTTTTATAAAATTTAAAAATATTGAAACATAATTTAACAAATTTTTTGGGCTATTGTAGTTTATTTATGTATTTTACTTAAGAAAATACTAAAAATCTTATAGTACTATGTTATTATAATAAAAAATATGAATTATAGTAAATAATTAAATGGAAATTTTATAAAAAAGGCCACAAACGGTATATACTCCTACCCTATATATGTCTTAATAGGTATAAACGTAACATATAAATTTAGAAATATTAATTTTCAAGTCTAGATTCTCGTTTAATAATAATTTATGGTAATCTTATCGAATTAAATATTTTTAATACAGAAGAAATCTACAATCATTTTTTTCTGCTATTATCATTTTCAATTTGTTGTGAGCACGCGACTGACTCGTCACGCGCTGCCTTTATACCAAGGTCACTAATGTTTACAAACAGTGCAAATGAAAGAAATATTAAAATTAAATGGATGAAAAATTTTTAAAATCAGTTTTTTTGTTTCTCAAAATTTTTTATTTCCCTCCTTTTTAATTCAGTTTGAAACATTTAAAATGTCATATTTTTAGAATTAACCTTTTATTAAATTAAACAATTTAACAAGCATATATAAATCTGAGGTTCTTGCAAACCAATTATTTAAACAAATAATTGTTGTTATAATTAATAACTCAGGACAGAATTTGGGTAGTTTTTGTCAAGAGTAATATTAATTAACAATTATTAATTATTTAATAATAATATATTTTATATTATTAATTATTATTATAATGATTATTATTATTTTTATTTTAGTAAAATATATCATAACAAAAGTTGTTTACAGTGAAAATGATTAATTTGCATATTGTGCCAAGTTTACTATGAAGTCGGCGATTATGAATATAAAGTGAGTTTTTTAAAATTCAAAATGTCAGATGCAAAATGGCGGACAAATTTTAAGCACTGTTAAGAGTGCGCAACTCTCTCTCTCTCTCTCTCTTCTTCTCTCTTTCTGTTATTTGTTGTACTATATTTCTCTCGCCATTTCACGCATTTTCGCGTGCAACACTGTACTGTTGAGGTCCACGCGAACACGTAGCCGGTCATGAGAAAAGTTTCTCATACAAAAGAAATAATAAGTGACAACAACAACAACTTACCGAAAAAATAGTCTTTGAGACTAT
Organism: Leptopilina myrica (nomen nudum); assembly: GCA_032872475.1. Lineage (NCBI taxonomy): Eukaryota > Metazoa > Arthropoda > Insecta > Hymenoptera > Figitidae > Leptopilina > Leptopilina myrica (nomen nudum). The sequence continues at coordinate 9,435,465 of CM065462.1, read as the reverse complement.
AAACGATGTATGTTTATCCACTCGATATATTCACTGCCTAGAAAATAATCGAAAATTCACACACGAAACACAACCCGCACACAGCGATCCACATTCCACCATAGAGAATCTGCGACCGCGCCGCAGACGCGGAACGAATTCACGCCCGCGTTGTAAAATAGTTCCCTTGAAAATTTATCATTCAACACATTACAATATGAAAGAAATGTAACTTTAAAATATTTATTCAAACTGATAAATAAGTTTTTCCATTACACCCTGCTTTGTTTATTCTTTATTCTCGACATATTGTATCCGCCATTTTTAGTTTTTTTCAAACCTAACCTCGCTAACAGCACACCTTTAATATACGTTGTAACTGATAATAAAGCTCGGACTATGATATATACTTTATTATCAATAAATATTTATTTTTAATTAAATAATATTTTTAACAATTTCAAACTTTGTCCAAAAACTAATTTAAATAACAAGAAATGCCATAAATATGAAAATAAAATAAGAAAAAACGACATATAAAATTGTCTCCTAATATTCCACTGTTCGCCTATCAGGGTTGCCACAGGTCAGGAAATTCAGGAAAAAGTCAGGGATTTTTTTAGTAAACGTACTGGAAAAATCGATTTTCAAAAAATTCATGAAAAAAACTCTAAATTTTCATGTTTTTTTTTGTTTGCCTTGTAAACTATAAAAATAATCACGAATTTTAATACAAAACCATGCATTTTTTCTACTTCAGACAATAATTTCTTTTTAAAAAACTTCATTTTTAAAGAACTATCATAAAATTATGACTTATAAATTATGTGATGAATAATTTTTACAATTTTCAGAAATACTAGATTGATAAAAGAATTTTAGTTAAAAATTACTAAAAAAAAATTTAATTTTGGAAAAGTTACAAATAATTACAGAAATTCAATTATTTTCAAAAGTAGTAACATTTTTCGTAGAAATTCAATTATATTCGAAAATTAAAAAAAATTCTGGTCATTTCAATTATATCTTTAAAAATAAAAAAATCTTTGTAACATTCATGCAACTTTGTAGTAACATTACCATGTAATGCTGCTGGAATATTACATGTAATATTGCCTTGGGGCGGACATTAAAATATTACTGGAATGTTACTACAATATTAGAATGCAATTAGTACCGGCCCGGTACCTTTCCGGTAACAAAATGAAATTGTTTTTAAAAAAACCGTTATTATTGCCAGGACTAATATGTCTAGTTCCATAGTGTTTATGAATTTTTGGAGTGAGTGAAACTTAAATAAATATTTTCAATTACCTCCCAGGGGGCAAAAAACCATCATTGTTTTTAAAACGTTCCAAAAACGTTTTTTTAGAACGTTTCGTGACTGCCAAATAACATCCCTAAAACGTTTTAAAAGCAATGGAACGTTTTTTGGAACATTATTTGGCAGACATGAAACGTTCTAAAAACGTATTTGGAACGTTTTTAAAACAATGATGGTTTTTTGCCCACTGGGCTATTATCAAAATTTGGCTCGCAACAGCAGTTTTCCTTTATGGAGCAGTAGTTGTTGCTTCTGTATCTTGGAATCTTTTTAATCCAATATATTCTTCTTCCTCAATCTTTTTAAAGATGGAATTTAAAAAATCAACTCCGTTGAAGCTTGTTATGTTGGTACCGTTTTTAAGTTGTATTAATCCCAAATCTTTCCAATTTCCAATGGAACGTCGCAAATCATTAATATTCGTGTAGTGTAAAATAATAGATTTTTTTATTTCATTTACATGTGCACTCTTTATGATTTCAAGATCTCGTATTAATTTTCGTCCGTAGTTGATTACTTTGTTACCTATCAAAAATTGATTAACAATCCAAGAGGCTTTGTCTGATTCCTTCACCAATTCTTTTTGTAGAATTATATTTAAATAGTCTAAATACATGTTACTCTTTGTAAATAATGTTTTCAACATTTCTATAGCTTCTTTCAATGGACTATCTACAATAAACAAAAGTGTATTAAATACAAAACAATGTAATCGTTTTACAATATTAACTATAATTTTTAACTAAAAGTTATAAGAAATTCTTATAGTCAAAAATATTGTTTGTTTAACATATAATTCTGTCGCTCCAAAATTTTCTTAACGGATTTTGATTTCTTATAGTTTTAAGTGTATGTTAATATTTTTTTTTTTAATTTTTAAAAGGCGTAGAACATTAAAAAAAATTAATTGTTTATAAAATTTTTATTTAATAATTACCTATTAAAAAATAAACTTTTTAAAAATTTTCTAATTCTAAACGAAAGTATATTTTATCCCCTTGATATTCCCGCTTGGTTCATTCAAATCGGTTCATTCATTTAGGAGAAATTTTATTTTGTTTAAAAAGTTTCAAAACTATTAATTTTGCAATAACTTTTAAAAAAAAATAATTTTTTTTTCTGTTTTTTGGTGAACACATTTTTAAGGCCAAATAGAAATGTTTTTTCAACATTTCGATTTAAAAAAAAATACTTTTTATTTTCTGTGAAAATTTCACGAATTCTGACCCCCTTACAAAAATTGTTTAAACAATAAAATTGTATAACAATATAAATTATTCTTCCTAAACCAAAGTTTTTCAATTTTTGAAATTAAAACCTTATAATGATGGTTATAGAAAATGTAAAAAAAAATAATTTTATTTGAAAACATTGTGTAATTAGACAGAAATATCAATATTTGATTACTTGCATTAGTAAATTGTGACATTTCTCAAAAAAATCAAAATACACCATTATTTAAAATTATTCCTTCATTTTCTATTAATTATAAAAAATTAATGTTCAAACAAATTATAAAAAAATAAGTAAAAACATTTTTAAAAAATAATATTATTAAAGTTCAATGTTTTCTCTATAAAGAATAACAAATTTTTTTTTCTACGACCATCAATTTTTTTTATTTCTGACAATAATTTCATTTTAAATACAACTTTAATTTAAATAACTTTTATTATAAATAACTAATTCTTGAACAACTATCAAAAAACTATTACTTAGCAATTATTCGATAAAAAAAAGAAAAAATTATTATTATTATTTTTTTTTTTGATTTTACTTAAATATGTTAATATTAATTTAACTTTAAAAGAGTTGCGATTATAATAGGTATTTATAAATCAATAAACTTCAAGAGGCTAAAATTTGAAATTTTATAAAATTTTTATTTTTTATGAATTTAATTAAAAATTTGAGTTTTTAGCAATAGTTAATAATTCAAATGATTCTTGAAGTTAATTAAATTTTGTAATACATATTTAATTAATTATTATAAAAATAACGGATTTACAGAAAAATTTTAATTAAAAACATTAATTTTTATAAAAAATGGAATTTTTCCAATAGTAATTATTAAACAATTTACAATTTTCTAATATTTACAATAAATGTAAAAGGAAAAAAATTTACGCCATTTACATCAGTGAAACAAAATTTGTTATAAAAAAGCATATAAATAACAAAATTTATTTGTTAATTCACAATTTTTTTAAATTTTCAAATGTTCTAATTTCAAATATTTTATTATAAATCATAAAAAATACCGGTACATTCAGAATTACTAGATTTCACTAAATAAATAGACGGGAGAATACATTTCGATTTTACAATAATAAAACAGTAGTTTCTCTAACCATTTATTTCTCTCAGTGTATAATATTTCTTCAAAAAAAAAAAGTATTGTATATATACGTTAATTATTTATTAATACAATAAATAGGAAAAAATGAAATTTAGGCTTACCAGAATCAGTTGTCTGCGCATCTGAACATATAAAAACAATGAACAGAATGCCAAGGGAAATAGAAAAGAATTGAAAAATAATCATTGCGGTTTTTTATCGTTTTTTATTATTTTAATAATATTCTTTTTAATTTTTTGTGAAAAATGATGCTTTACCTTTCTTTATATATACTAAAATTATTTACTATCTATATAAACAAAATAGTTTAAAATCTCTCAAAAAACACGTTTTAGTTTAATCAATTTGTTTACAGGATTAAAACAATGAATAATAAAGTGATTAAGCACGTGAGTTATAAATAATTATACAATTAACATCTAAAATTTAAACAAAAAATAATTTTAATAATTTGCTGCTTCATTCTTTTTGTTCTTAAAATATAATTAATGAGAGAAATCATTGTTTAAAATAAGATAAGAAACAATATTGAGTGAAATATATTTAATTAATTTTATATTTAATTTTGCATTATTAATCAATATGAGGCATATAATTTTATTTAATTCTTTAAAACAATTTAAATATTCATTCTTTATTAAAAAGAGAAAATTTAATATAGAATTTTTTAATATAGGGTCATTAGGTGTAAATGTAAACAGTAGATGTTTCAGCTAAATTTACAAATTTAAAAATAAGTACGACGTCAATATTTTTACCGTAGCTCACCTACAAAATGTTCTGAGTATTGACAATATTTTATTTTGACAATTGGCAATGCCATAGTGTCAGTTATCTTTTAATGCAAAAAAGATTGATAATCAAAATTTTACTGTTTCAGTATTTTATCTCGAATTTGCATAAAAATAAATTAAAAAATCCAACTAAAATTTTGCATTCTTCCTTATTAATGTCTTAACAAAAGTTGACTTTGATTTTCGTCAATTTAGTTAATAAATATCTTAAATAATGAATGTTATTTAATTTCAAAATAAGTAGGTTTCATTTAGCAATGATATACAAATATTGCATAAAAATACTAACAAGCATATTTGAATTGAACACAAAAATATTTATTGATTATGTTGGTAAAAAAATTATTGCACATAAATTTTAATTATTATTATATTATATTGACCTCATTTCAATATTTTTTACATTTCTTGATTTCTTAAGAAAATTTCTCACTTTTAAAATTAGTATTTTAAAAATTGTAAATTTGTAAAATTAAGGCAAGAAAACATTAAAATTTTAAAGTTACAATCGATATTTAAAATTCTCAATTAACAAATATTGTTAATTAAGTCACAATCGCATTTTGCAGTGACTGCTGGAATTATGTTGATATAAAATTAATTAATTAAAATTAGTTCAATTTACTTATACATACAAATAAAATATAATGAAAATTCTACAATAATAATATTGTTAAACAATAAAATGTAACTTTAAATTATTTTAAAATAAAATTAAATATTTTCATAAAAATTAATCCTTCAAAATTGACAGTTAAAAGTATGGAAATTAAAAATTTTCAAATACTTTAACTTGAAACCTTTTCAAAATTATTCAATTATTTCAATACAAAAGTAAATATAATTTATTCAATAATTAAATGTTTTTTAAAATTTAATTCTTATATAAAGAATTTTATCAACAAATTTTTAAATATAGTATTGAATTCGATTAAAATTTTCTGAAAAATGATTAAAACACAGCGATGATCTTTTTTAATATTTTTAAAAATAATTAATTTCCTATAACAAATTTATAATAATTTATAAAAATTATTGAATTCATGAGCTAATTATATGTTCGAGTACAATTTTATTAAAATGTTTTTCTTCAAATAATTGTATTATTTTGCGAAATTTATTAAAATAGTAGGTAGATATTGAAAATCATTGAAATACGAAATTTTTTTTTAAATAATTCAATTTTTCGAAAGGGTTTTTGTTATTTATAAAAATAATTGTTATTATGAAAATTAAAATTTTTTAATATAATTCAACTTTTCTAAAAAGAATTATATCTTTGTATCTTCCTTTAAATAATACACTTTTTTATTTCTTCATTTATAAGGAAAATTCCATTAAAAATTATTATTGTAATTTGTAAAATTATAAATGTATAAAATTAAAACAAGAAAACTGAAAAAAAATTGAAGTTACAATCATTAAAATTCTCAATTAAAAAAAAATTAAACATAAATTTACTCTAAGATTTTTTAAAATTATTATTAACAACAGCAACATTCCTCAGAACTGGATGAACTGGATGAACTGGATGAACTGTCGTCACAATCACAATTGCAGTTATTGCTGAAATTAAATATTGATAAAAAATAAGTAAATTAATATTTCTTTCTTATACATAAATAAATAAATCTTTGTCTTGATTTTAATTATATCATATGTGTTTAATTTATTTATGCAAATAAATAATTGAAATATAATTCTACAAATATAATATTAAAGAATAAAGTTTTTTTCAATTTTTTAACAAAAGAAATAAATAAAACACAAAGGAAATTTGAAAAACAGAAATACTATTTTTTTCAATTAATTATTCAATTAATATTATTAATTACCAATTTGAACAATCGTTACAGCAGCATGGATCTTGCGTTGTTGTCGGTGCTGTCGTCGTTGTCGGCGCTTTCTCGTCTTTTTGTGTCTCCAACTGCAGGAAATATATCACCTATAAAAATACAATGCAATTAAAATTTATTCCAATTCTCATAATCGTGAAGTAGCGTTAAGCGTTTAAAAAGATTTAGATTATAATTTTTAGACAAGTACAAGGTTCGATCCCCGTAGGATTCAAATTTAAAGATGTAAAATTAAACTTTAAACACTACTTGATGAATAAAAAACAATTAAAAATTATTCAATTAAAATAAAATAAATGACAAAAAAATAAGAAATAACAATTACATAATAAAGAAGAAAATAATTATATAAATTTTATTTGCTTAAAAAAATTTTATTACGCTTGGTGAAGGATCTTGTAACTTCTCTTTCAGTTTGCTCCCAGCGATACTCTGTCCATCCTATAAAAATACAATGCAATTAAAATTTATTCCCATTCTCATAATGGTGAAGTAACATTAAGCGTTTAAAAAGATTTAGATTATAATTTTTAGACAAGTACAAGGTTCGATCCCCGTAGGATTCAAATTTAAAAATGTAAAATTAAACTTTAAACCCTACTTGATGAAAGAAAAACAATTAATAATTATTCAATTAAAATAAAATAAATGACAAAAAAAAGAAATAACAATTACATAATAAAGAAAAATATAATTATATAAATTTTATTTGCTTATAAAAATTTTATTACATCTGTTGGAGCTCCAAGGCTTGCATCAGGATATATAAACAAAAATGTGCACAAAATGCCAAAAAGAATGAACGGTAATTGTATGTTCTTCATGTTTTGTATGTTTTGTATTAGAGAAGTATTATAGTTACAAAATTTGTATACTTTTTAACTTACAATGTTTCTGCATTCGGATTATATATAAGAGCACTCTACTTTGTTTCAGTATTTTTTCTTAAAAAAAATTATATTATTTAATAAAGTCACATTTTCAAAAATTCTTAAATAACAAAAAATGTGATTTGGCATACTTAATTTCAATTAATGATGCATGCCCTTTGTTTAAATGTGATAAGAATTTATGAATTATTAGTAACATTATAAAGGTATTTTAATTATTTTCACATAAACAACAGAAAAATTTGCTTCATGATACATTGACTCATCATGATGAGTCAATATATATCAGTAGGCGAATTTTTATTATTGTATGACAAAAGAGGTCAAGCAACAATTTTATCAAAATCGAGATTTTTTATGAAAAAATAAAATAAATTCATTTACACATTTCTGTAAAAGGATCTTTTGTTTAATTGCGTTTTTAAATGAGTTTTAATAAAAATTATAATCATAAAATTGACTAAAACTTTACTTGTAATGTAACTTAACTGAAAAACAAAAGAAATGTATAGTCAATATTATTATCAGTAAATCAGTAAGGTTAAAAATATTATTTTCCCAAATTTGAAAATGCCACGTAGATGCGGGAAAAAAATTATTAATGAAAAAGAAGATGAAAAAAATAAACGACGTGCAGGAGAAGCATTTACAAAAAGTAACGGAGAAGAGGTTTTACCTTAAACTGTTTAATTTTTATGTTTTTACATTAAGGTAATTTTATTCTCAATGTGATTGTAATAATATGAATATCATTCTTTTGTTTCTTTTTAAATATTTTTGAAAATAATTTGAATTTGAAAAATTTTGAACTGCTTGTTTATAAGTAATCACTTAATTTATTATTTTCTCGAAAACAAACAACTTTTTGAAAGAAAACTTTTTCACATTCGATTTATCAATTCAATATTAAGAAATTAATTTCTCAGTTTTTCTATAAATGGTATACTTTTTTAATAATTAATTTTAATAGAAAATATGCGCAATTGACGTAACCTTAAAACAACACATTATACTTATTCATTTTTCTCGTTAATTTCTGGGTTTATCTTATCAAAATGTTTTTCCTATGGTAAAGCGTTATTATATCTCGAAACGGTTTTTTTTTTTGGTTTTTTTTAAATGACCTATAGAATTTTTGAATATTTTTGTTTTCGCTTCCTGTAAAATCATAAAATTGTTGCTTGACCCCTTCAGTTATGACACCTTTCATATATATGTTATATTATATTATTTTTATTATTATTAAATAATATAATAACATTATTAATAATAATATTTAAATAATAATTTAATAATAATTTTATTAATTACTTTTATAAGTTCAATAATAATGATGAGTCACATATTTGTCTTTATACTATATATATAGGCAATTCCTCGTGAGATTTACCTATAACCTCTTAAAATCGGGAAAAAATATTTTTTTTCTCTTCTGTATTAAAAATAAACAGATACGTATTTTTTATTTTCTTTGTGGAGGCTAAATTTTTAAATTATGAATAGACCAATATTTTCAGTAGCCTATAATTCTGAAAATATTTGAGTTAAGAAAAAAGTTGTCAAAGAATGATACTTTAAGTTTTCTTTCAACTTTTTGAAAATGTTAAAAAAAATTATTTTTTAAATTTTTTAATAGAAAAAAAAAATTTTTTTTTATAAACAAATGAATTTTTTACAACTTTAGATCCGATATTTATTTATTTTTTTAAATTTATTTATACCTTATAATGTACAAAAGATTATCCAAAAAGAACTGAAGTGGGCCTGATAAGTTTATTGAGTTAAAAACATTTTTTTAAAATCACTTGCATGCCTCACAGTGGAAATTTTTTTCAATTAATTTTTCAAAAATGTCTACAGCCTAGAATTTTTAATGGACTTGAATGTTTTTTGGTTTAAATACAAGAAGAATAATTTTTCAACATTTCCCTCTATGCAAACCTAAGAATATTCAATTGTTTATAATTTTTTTAAAGCAAAGTTCACAAATTAATTGTATACATATACTTTTCATTAAAAATGAATTTTCTTTTTTTCATTCCGTTACTACTTATGTCTTAAATCAGTTTAAATTACTATAATATAATCTCCAGTTAAATAGCAAATCATAAACTAATATATGTAAATTGTTATAAACAATATTACTTAACAAATAGTTAACTTTGGTTCGTCTCCATAAAAAAAACATTGCCTTTCATTAAATATATTGTACTTTAGATTCGTTAAATTTAATGAATATAACTCTTTTTGTTAAAAAAATTATACATTGTTATAAACAATGTAAACAAATTTTAGTTGTTTAACTTGTTAACAAATTTTAGTTAACAAGTGATCAGCTTGCATGTAATTTTAAAAAACATTTAAAATCCTTAGTCAAATTAACCAAAATTAATTATCTCTTAATTAATTTTGTTTATAACAATTAAAAATTTTGGTAACAAAAAGAGTTATATTCATTAAATTGAATCTAAAGTACAATATATTTAATGAAAGGCAAAGTTTTTTATGGTGACGAACCAAAGTTAACTATTTGTTAAGTAATATTGTTTTTAGCAATTTATATAAATAAATTTGATTGTAATAAAATTTTTTTTTTAAACATTTGTTAAAAGTTGAAAGAAAACTCAAACTTTTATTCTTTAACAACTTTTTTCTAAACTCAATATTTTCAGACTTATAGGCGACTGACAATATTGGTCTATATGTTTACAAATAAAAAATTTCCAAAATTCATAACACAAAAATTTGGCATAAAAAAATACGCATCTGTTTATTTTCAATACAGAATAGAAAAAAAAAATTTTTGCCCGATTACATTAAATTTCAAAGAGGATATCATTTAAAGTAACAATATACCTAGCATTGAAAATTTCACGCGCGCTTACTCCAGTGTAGTTTTGCTAATTTTATATTAATATTAAATAAATATTTTCATTTGCTATTCTACAGAAATTGCGCAGAAAAAAATACCATCCTTTCGATTAAAAATAACAAAAAATTTTCCATTAAACATGTAAATATTATTTTATGGAACTATAAATATTAATTAATTTATTAATTTTTTTCATCTCAAATATTAAATGCTCGAACGGTTTAGTTAGAATTTAGATTTTCAATTGTAAAAATAAAATTTTAACCCTACTTTTCATGAATAAATAAACAAGTTAATAATCAATTAATTGAAATAAAATAAATAATAAAAAAAATCATATAATACCAAGATAATAACCCAGCTGAAAAAGTTCTATAGAATTTCACTAGAATCATTCTATAGAATCATTCTATATAAATTCTAGAGAATATTCTATAGAGTTTCAATAGAATGATTCTATAGAATTTCTACGTGAATTCTACTAAATTTTAGTGGTTTTTAATTAGAAGGAATATAAATTTCGTAAAATAATTTTTTTTAACATTATAGTTATGTATGGTTACGAAATTCAATGAATTTTATATATTTAAAGGATATAAACAATTATTTTGTCCTAAAATTTGTTGAAAAATATTATTTTACAAATTTAAAGTTTTTCTAATTAAAAATCACTAAAATTTAATAGTATTTATGTAGAAATTCTATAGAATCATTCTAGTGAAATTCTATAAAATATTCACTAGAATTCCTATAGAACGATTCTTTAGAATGATTCTAGTGAAATTCTATAGAACTTTTTCAGCTGGGAATTAAAAAAAAGAAATAATAGCATAAATTTTATTTGTAGAAAATTTTGTTTATAATCTACATCATAGATAACATAAAATCTTGTAATGCTTTATGTAGTGCATCAAAATATATAGTATAAAGACAAATGTGTGATTCATCATTATTGTTGTCCCTAGTAGAAATTTGTTATAGTATCTTTAAGGGCACTGGACAGTACCACTGGAAAATTTCGAGGCACTTAACAGTTAAACTGGCTAAAAACTATAAAGTGATGTCACGCTAATTTGTTCAAGTTATTGTCCAGTCAAATTTTACAGTTTCTGATCATCAGTCCTGTAGAAAAACTGTACAAAATAATTCACTTGGAAATGTCAAAACTTTATTTATATTGACGTTTCGTATTGAACACGCACAAGTTTGAAAATATAACGTTAAATTATTTTGTCAACAAATTAAATAAATTAAAATTTTACGAAACTATATTTTTACTGTTGGTGTATCTATTGTTACGTATAATAAATTATCTGTAATATTATTTTTTAATAACTACATAATTAAAAAAAATTATGAACATTACTGATTCTTGTACACATGTCTTTTTTTACAGTAAACAACATTCACTTTTTCCTTGAATTAAGCACAACACTGAAATAAATATTATTATTTTATCACACAACAGACTTAAAAGTAAACCCTAATATGAAGAACTAATTCAGTTCAAACGAAAAATATCTAGCGGTATCGGGGAGCGAACTCGGGTCACACTGGGACGAAATACCTAAACGCACGCTTACGCATCACGGCCGTTCTAGTTGATGGACGATTCCGAAAAAAATAATAACCATACTCTACCGGCAGGTAAAGCAGTTCCCTTTTTCATCTTTTCTAGCTCAACTGGCGAATTACTGGACAGCTACTGCATAACACTCTAAAGTTGAACTTATTGATTTTTATTGTATTTCTCATGGTACTGTCTAGGCGTTCCGTGAAATTATGTTTCAAAGTTTGTCGTGGCGTTTGCGCTACCGTCAGTCCAGCAACTGAACAGTGTTATATAGACATTTTCCATAAATACATCAGTGTATACACTGAAAAAAATAATTCGCGGGTATAACTAGAATTATGTCTATTTTTTTCCGTAAGGAATTAGTAATAAATTGTTACTGGCTACTGTCATTAATTATAGACAGTTCTGTTATATAGATCGGAGAGCTATACATATGTCAACGTCAATACATCAATGTAAAACATAACCTCACTTTATTGGACCAATTCTAACTTTTTGTATGTAACAGGTTTGTTAAATTAATATTTATACATATAATAAGATTATGTAATCTTGAAAAAAAATTGTCTTCTGAATTTAAAAATTAGTTATTTTAATTAACTCAATTAATTAGAGCGAATTTTAAAAAAGTTTTCAAGTTGTCAACAGTAAAATAAAAGAACAAAATTAAAAATATGAAAACTATAAACTTTAAAACCAAAAGATTTATTTTATAGAAAATATTTCGAAAATGTCAATACACAACTGTTTAGTTACTGAAACCGGCGGTAGCGCTGACGCCACGACAAACTTTGGAAAATAATATCTCGGAACGCCTCGATAGTGCCATGAAAATAACTGTACAGGACTTCTATGCAGTAATAATCAAGTTCAACTTTATATTTTCTTTAACAGTGTTATGCAGTAGCTGTCTAGTAATTCGCCAGTTAAACTAGATTAAACTTCCATGACTAAAACTGTACAGTAACTTGAATAAATCTAGTCATGCCACGACAAATTTCTACTAGGGGTAGTATTATCATGAAGCAAATTTTTCTTTTGTTTATGTGAAAATAATTAAAATATCTTTATAATGTTATTAATGATTCATAAATTCTTATCACATTTAAACAAAAGGCATGCATCATTAATTGAAATAAAGTATGCCAAATCACATTTTTTGTTATTTAAGAATTTTTGAAAATGTGACTTTATTAAATAATATAATTTTTTTTAAGAAAAAATACTGAAACAAAGTAGAGTGCTCTTATATATAATCCGAATGCAGAAACATTGTAAGTTAAAAAGTATACAAATTTTGTAACTATAATACTTCTCTAATACAAAACATACAAAACATGAAGAACATACAATTACCGTTCATTCTTTTTGGCATTTTGTGCACATTTTTGTTTATATATCCTGATGCAAGCCTTGGAGCTCCAATAAACGTAATAAAATTTTTATAAGCAAATAAAATTTATATAATTATTTTCTTCTTTATTATGTAATTGTTATTTCTTTTTTTTTGTCATTTATTTTATTTTAATTGAATAATTATTAATTGTTTTTCATTCATCGAGTAGTGTTTAAAGTTTAATTTTACATCTTTAAATTTGAATCCTACGGGGATCGAACCTTGTACTTATCTAAAATTATAATCTAAATCTTTTAAAACGCTTAATGTTACTTCACCATTATTAGAATTGGAATAAATTTTAATTGCATTGTATTTTTAAAGGTTGCACAGAGTGTCAATGAGATCAATCAGGAAAAAACAACAAAAGATCCTTCACCAAGCGTAATAAAATTTTTTTAAGCAAATAAAATTTATATAATTATTTTCTTCTTTATTATGTAATTGTTATTTCTTATTTTTTTGTCATTTATTTTATTTTAATTGAATAATTATTAATTGTTTTTCATTCATCGAGTAGTGTTTAAAGTTTAATTTTACATCTTTAAATTTGAATCCTACGGGGATCGAACCTTGTACTTATCTAAAATTATAATCTAAATCTTTTTAAACGCTTAACGCTACTTCACGATTATGAGAATTGGAATAAATTTTAATTGCATTGTATTTTTATAGGATGGACAGAGTATCGCTGGGAGCAAACTGAAAGAGAAGTTACAAGATCCTTCACCAAGCGTAATAAAATTTTTTTAAGCAAATAAAATTTATATAATTATTTTCTTCTTTATTATGTAATTGTTATTTCTTATTTTTTTGTCATTTATTTTATTTTAATTGAATAATTTTTAATTGTTTTTTATTCATCGAGTAGGGTTTAAAGTTTAATTTTACATCTTTAAATTTGAATCCTACGGGGATCGAACCTTGTACTTGTCTAAAAATTATAATCTAAATCTTTTTAAACGCTTAACGCTACTTCACGATTATGAGAATTGGAATAAATTTTAATTGCATTGTATTTTTATAGGTGATATATGTCCTGCAGTTGGAGACACAAAAAGACGAGAAAGCGCCGACAACGACGACAGCACCGACAACAACGCAAGATCCATGCTGCTGTAACGATTGTTCAAATTGGTAATTAATAATATTAATTTAATAATTAATTTAAAAAAATAGTATTTCTGTTTTTCAAATTTCCTTTGTGTTTTATTTTTTTCTTTTGTTAAAAAATTGAAAAAAAACTTTATTCTTTAATATTATATTTGTAGAATTATATTTCAATTATTTATTTGCATAAATAAATTAAACACATATGATATAATCAAAATCAAGACAAAGATTTATTTATTTATGTATAATAAAGAAATATTAATTTACTTATTTTATATCAATATTAAATTTCAGCAATAACTGCAATTGTGATTGTGACGACAGTTCATCCAGTTCATCCAGTTCATCCAGTTCATCCAGTTCTGAGGAATGTTGCTGTTGTAAATAATAATTTTAAAAAATCTTAGAGTAAATTTATGTTTAATTTTTTTTTAATTGAGAATTTTAATGATTGTAACTTCAATTTTTTTTCAGTTTTCTTGTTTCAATTTTATACATTTATAATTTTATAAATTACAATAATAATTTTTAATGGAATTTTCCTTATAAATGAAGAATTAAAAAAGACATATGTGTACTATTTAAAGAAAGATCAATAATAAATAATTAGTTTCTAAGAAAAACTCAATTTTTTTTCTTTTCAAACCTCATTCTATTTAGAGTTAAAAAATTAATTTTTAGAAATTTTTAATCCCTTTTCTTCTAATTATTTTAATATTTACGAATTCATAATTTGGAGAATAACTTTCGTATATTATATATTGCAAACAAAATTTGTGAATTAATTAATTTTTTAATATTTTATATTCGCGAAATTAGTTCTTTTTTAAAATATAAAATTTTCAGTAACATTTTATATTACTTTTCATGATTTTTGTAACTTTTTAAATTTTTGTATCTGAAATATGAAATAATTTAATTTTGCTCATTAAATAAATAAATATAAAAAAATAATGATTTTATGAAGACAATGTGATGATAAAATTGGCATGTATCATTTATCTAAAAAATTTAAAAAAATTTTAATAATGTAAACAGTTTTTAAAATATCAGAGGCGTGACATTTATTTAAGATTTCGAAAAGAAATCGATGTTTATACTTTTGATTCATTTATAAATATTTTATTCGAATTTCATACATACATTCGATAATAAAAAAGAATTAAAAAAGAATTAAAAATTTTTTTATTTAATAATAATAATAATAATAATAAATAAATTAAATATAGGCAATTAAAATGTTATTTTTATATTCTGCACAAAAAACATGTCCTATAGCTAAGATGTAAGAATATAAACATGATTTTAAAAAAATTCAAAAAATCTCAAATATCTAAATTTTATATTTTTTAATGAACTGCTTTTTAACTATATATATAATTATTACATGTTATTTAGTTACATTTTAGCATAATTTTGCAAAAAATAGTATAACTAAGATGTAAGTATAAAAATATTTTTAATATCAAAAAATCGAAAAAATTATAATTGCTATTAATAAATAAAGCTTAATTCAGTAGTGTTTTTGGGATCTTTGATTAAGATTGTGATGTCAAAATAATGCAATTCATAATTATTTATCCAATTCATTTAATATTTTTTAATTAAAAGAACTTTAGAAACTGAATATTGAATATTATTTAAAATAATAAGTGTTTTTAATCTATAATATATAATAATTTGTTGTTTATGTAACAATCAGTTATTATATAAATATATAGTCACGTGGATATTAGTCCAATTATATATAGTCACAATCTTATAGGTAATTCTCAAAAAAAAAATTTCAATTAGGAAGAATTTATTTTTTGAACAAAAAAAATTTTTTTTTTTTTACTGTTAGAAAATTTTATAATAATTTCAAATTCTTTGAAAAAACGTAATAATAAGAAAAAATAATTTTATTTACGTATAGATATTTATAGATAATTCAAAATGAGATGTGCTTAATCACTTTTTCTTATTTATAATATTATTTCGTTTAAATTGATAATAGTTTTATATTTAATAAAAGATTACGATAAAATATTTTATTTTTCAAATTCGCATATCACACCATTGATAATTAGTGATAATTGATACTAATGATAAAAAAAAATACCATCGGTGGGAAAATCTATATATATAATCTGAAAATGTAAATTTGCTGCACAGTGTTTCGTAGAAAGTTTAAATTGTAGTTTTATATAAAAATGGCAAACAATAGTATGCATTTATTCTACTTTGGTGTTTTTATCGCTTATATTGCAATATTTACAAATACAAATGGCAACGTTTTAAATCAGAAAGAGTTACAGGTAAGTTGAATTTAAAAGTTATTGTTATTGTAAATTAAATGTTTAACATTATTATGTGTTTGTTTAATTGGTATTAATTCTACTTTTCCTTTTTTTTCATTTAGAATGAACATTCAAAACTAATGGTGAAACGATCGTTGGCAGGTAAAATAAATTTAAAACTATTTATTATATTCAGAAAATGGCACTAATTAATCGTCGCAATAATTTTTTTTTAATAATAATAGTAATAATATTAATAATTTTTTAAAATAAAAAACCATAAAAAACACCGAGTAATAATATTTAAGTAGATCAGTTAAGTTTTAGATATTTGTCTTGCAAGCATTAATTTTTTTACAATTTTGTTATTATTGTTACTTGATTTTCAATTGACTGATATTTGTAAATACCAAAAATTACACATATATGTAGATGAGTAATCAAAAGTGTGAAATAAAAATATTGAATTTTAATTTTGTGAAAAAAATACGTTACACATGTGACGATTATTAGTGCTTATATCGCATCTTTATAATATTGCAACTTATATTTTAAATCAGACCATTACAAAATATATAGTAATGCAATAAAACTTATTTTTATAATTTTTTGTTCAATATTATTTTTTTTATCGATTATTTATTTAATAAAGCCTTTAAACCTTTTTTTTAATATTAAGAAATTTTTTTAATTTATTTTTCGGTTAAATATATTTGATTCTGTTTTTTTAATTGTAATTATTCTAAACTGAAAGTAAAATATACGTACTTTTGTTATATTAAAATGATTCTTGAATAAATTTCGAATTATTATTTAGCTAATTCTAAATGATTAAATTTAACACTACATTGATAATAATTCTCTAAGGCAGAAGAAGCGTTTTACATATATAGTTTTTGTAGATAATATAAATTCTATTGAAATTGACAGCAATAATAATTCGAAATTCATGAATGAATAAATTTAGCACGCAAAAAAAAATCAATTCAAAATTTCCAGACTAAAAATGAAAAAAATAAATAATTTTTCAGATTGTTGTAAAAACAATTGTACCTCTACAGACAAGGATGAGTGTTGCATATTATTAGATTGTAAATCAGAGAAGAATCGCAATCACCATTGGTAAATATAAAATTGAAATAATTTTTTATTATTTAACATTATGAGGCGATTTTCAATTTTTTTCCAAAATTAACGTTTAATGGAAAACTTAATATGATTTATTAGTGAATTTATCGCTACTTCGATAACATTCTTTTAGTTTTATACACTCAGGGCTCGAACCAGTGAAAGTATTTAAAAATACGGACTTTACGGACAAAAAATGAGAAATTACGGACCAATTACTGAACAATTACTGACAAAAATATATAAGAGAAAATTTTACTTAAAACTATAAATTAGATTTTTTCATAACTAAAAAAACATGAAGGTATCGATAACTCGATCGATTGCTTCATGTTTTATAATTATTTAAGATAGAGTGATAAAATCATTATCAATTCA
Source organism: Leptopilina myrica (nomen nudum) (assembly GCA_032872475.1). NCBI lineage: Eukaryota > Metazoa > Arthropoda > Insecta > Hymenoptera > Figitidae > Leptopilina > Leptopilina myrica (nomen nudum). Next base: position 9,417,521 of record CM065462.1, on the reverse strand, counting down.
ATTATTATTTTCAAGAATTTTTAACTAAACTTCTTCTTAAAATCGATTATTTTTAATAATTTTCGAAAAAGTTCTTTAACAAATTTTCAAATCCAATTCTTTACAATATTCGATTTTTCAATTATTTGTAAATTCTTCAATTAAATATGTATTAGAAAATAAAAACTTCAAATAATATTAAAAAAAATTCGCAATTAAAATTTCTCAAAAAAATTAATTTCACAGAATTGTTACTTAGTTAAAAATATGAAAAATTCAAATTTCTAAAGATTTAAATCTGAAACCTTTTCAAAATTTAATTATTTCTAAAACTTTACGCTCTAATACTTTTAATATTCAATTATAATCTAAAATTTTAACTGAAATCCATTTTTAAATCAATTTTTATGAGATAATTCTACGAGAATTTCATAATTTAAATAAAAAAAAAACAATTTATTGAATAATTACATATGTTTCTTAAAATTGAATTCTTTTAAAGAATTGTATCAATCAATTTTCAAATAATTTGAATTCTTTTGCAAAATTTTATTAACATAGATATTAAAAATAATTAAATTAGGGAAAATTTTTGAAAGTAATTGAAATTTTGCCAAGAAATTTATTAATTTTTTTTAAATTAATTCCATTTTAGAGAAGAATTTTATAATTTATAAAGATAATTGATAATTTACGCAAAGAATGGCATTAAAAATTTTGAATGCAATAATTTTATTCTTTAAAGAAATTTAATCAAAAATTTATTAAAAATAATATTTAAATTCTAATAAATAAATTGTAGCAAAAATTATTAAAGTAATTAAATTTCTTTGATAAATTTTAATAAAGTTTTTAAGAATAATTACATTTTTCGAGGAATTCGATTAAAATTGTATTAAAAATAATTGAAATTCTGCAATTAGCTTTATTATTCATCAAAATAATTGAATTCCTAATAAGAATTTTATTATTTGCCAAAAAAAATTAAATACCTGTAAAAATTTTATTATTTATGAAAATAATTGAATATTGCGAAGAAATTTATTAAAAAAAATTTGTAAATAATGAAATTCCTGTAAAATTGTTATTATTTTTTGAAAATAATTCAAGGTTTGTGTAGAATTTTAGTAGATTTTTCTTTTTAGATATCTTTTTAGAATAGTATGGATACCTATTAAAAATTATTGAATTGAGAAAAAATTTTGAAAATAGTTGAAATTTTTCCAAGTATTTTATTAAAATTTTTGAAAATAATTGATATTTCGAAGAAGAATTTAATTATTTCTAAAAATTATTGAAATGTTGACGAGAATTTAAAAAATTTTTTGAACATAATTGAATTTTTGCGAAGAATTTTATTAGTTTTGAAAATAATTAAATTCCTTCAATCATTTGTAATTTCTCTAAAATTATCCAAATTATATCGTATAATTTACGAACTTTACGGATCTTTTTCAACCGAATTACGGACTTTACGGACCTTTTTTCAAAAAAACGGACTTTTACGGACTTTAAGCAAAGTTACGGACTTTTACGGGATTTACGGACCTTGTTCGAGCCCTGATACACTTTTTATTTAGAAGTAAAAAAAGTTTTTTAAAAAAACAAATTGAAATATAAAGAATTTCTGCAAATTTCTCCCATCAAATTTTTTTTTCTTCTATAATTCTTCATAGTAAAACTTATTGGAATAAATAGTAATTAATTACGCATTTTTTTCAACAGCTGTAAACAAAGTAACAAAGATTGTTGCTCTGATTCTAGTAGCGATTCTAGTAGCGATTCTTGTTCTGACTCAGGTTCTTGCTCTAATTCTGAGTCTAGTGAATCTAGTGAATCTAGCGAGTCTTGCGAATCTAACAATTCTTGTAAATCTAGCGAATCTAGTGATTCGAGTGATTCTAGTGATTCTAGTGATTCTAGTGATTCTAGTGATTCTAGTTCAGAAGAATGTGATGATCATCATTGCAAGTGTAGTGATAAATCAAAATGTGCCTGTATAGATGTTGATTGTGAAAAGAAATGTAATTCCGATTGTAAGTCAGACGAATGTAAAAAGAAATGTAATTCCGATTGTAAGTCAGACAAATGTAAAAAGAAATGTAATTCAGACTGTAAGTCCAATAATGATAAATGTAAAGATACGGACACAAAAAATAGTATTACACTCGAATGCTGCTAATTCAACGACAAATGAAACATTTACCGAAAAATCAATTAGTATTTAAATATTAGATATAGGATCATTAATTTAACGAAACTGTTAAGCGAGTGTAAAATATTTTTGTATAGCGCCTGTATACAATTTGAAAATGTTGATGCGTGCTATAGATTCAATAGCATATTTTTCTCAGTGTATATACTCTTTCTTATTATTTATTTAAAATTATTTAAAATTGATATGAATATTACAAAAACCATTATTTAATATATTTAATACATCTGTATTATTTATTATAATAGACATTGTCTATTGTTAAAATTAAGTTAACCTAAAATGAATTGAGACAAATAATTTGTATTTATATATAAAATCTGCAATTATATAAATGAAAAAAATAAATTAATAGTTTCAAATAAGCAGGCTTCGCATTCCATAATGTGTTTAAAAAAATAGAAAAAAGTAGTTAACAGAATGTACTTTTTACAAATATCCAAATATATATCATTATAAATTTTATATATTTGTAAAATATATATAATCAAAATTTATTCCAAATATATTTATTTCAGGGTTGTCACAAAACATGGATTTTAAAATTCCATGACTTTTTCAGGTTTTCAAGATCATTTTTTAAAAAATTCCAAGCCCAAAAGTGAAATCGTTTTGATAAATTTTTTTCTAATTACGACAAAAAATTTTTAAATCTCCAAGTAAATTATAAATTATAAATTCTAGAAGAAATCAATTCTTTAACTTTAAAAATAAACAATTTATTAAATAATTAAATGTTTCTTAAAATTTAATTTTTACAACAAACTTTATCAGAATTGAATTATTATGTTTATTATTATTATTTTTTGTCATGAGACAAATTAAAAAGAAATTTAACAATAATTTCATTTTTCGAGAAATTCGATAAAAATCTTGTATATTAAAAATAATTGAAATTTTGCCAAGAATATTATTAAAATTTTTCAAAAAATAATTGAATTTCGGAGAAAACTTTTATTATTTATAAAGACAATTTAAATGTTGAAAAACATTGTTGTAAATTTTCAAACATAATTGTATTTTTGCGAAGAATTATATTACGTTTGAAATTAATTCAATTCTTTAGACTAATTTTATTGAAATTTTGGTCTAAATAATTGAATTGTTTGTGTAAAATTTTATGAAAATAGCGAACATTGAAAATAATTGAATTTTGAAAAATTGTTGAAATCAATTCAATTTCTACCAGGAGTTTTATTAAAATTATTTTGAAAAACATTGAATTGTTAGAAAAGAATTTCATTAAAATTTTTGAAAATAATTTAATTCTGAATAAATAATAAAAGATAAAAAAAAATAATTGATTTTCTGAGAAGAATTTTACTTCTTTTAAAAATAATTCTCCAATAATATATGTATTTGCTTCAAAATTCTATTTATTTTAGTAGTATGTTTGTAACTAAAATTCTTCTATAAATCCGTTATTTTCAATGATCAATTAAATATATTTTAAAAAATTTAATAATTTTAGAAGAATTTTAGTTATTAAGGTGTTTTAAAAATCTAGGTTATTAATTTTTTTTAATGAAATTCATTTAAAATTGAAATTTTGCAAATTTTGAAATGAAAATCTTTTCACAAGTTCATCTACTTATATATGAAAATACTTATATGGAAATTTTAAATACAATTCGTTTAAAATTCAATTAATTTTGAAATATTTAAGTAAAACTAGATTTCAAGAATAAATATACAATTAGAAAACAACAATTTTGAGGTTATGTTTTAAATTTTCGAGCAAAAATACAGAAATAGAATCAATTATCAATTAAAAATTATTCATCTTCAAGTCTTCATTATATCGAAAATATCCGATAAATATTGGTTTCAAATTCGAATAATTAAAAATAAACCTTTAATCAAGATATCTGTGTATTGATGGAAATTTTCGTTTCGTTTTTAATAAGTCATTTATTATGTATTGTAATATCTACGTGTATGTACACGTATCTAACACGAATAATCTAACGAATCTAACACGAACCTAACCTATAATTCGTTTTCGAAATATTTGGGAAAAACTGCGTTTTTTTGAAACATGTTAAAAATTATTTTTTATTAATAATATATTGATATTTACTTGACAAATGTCATTTTATTTTGTTTAATATATCAAAATTTGACAGTACTTCACAGCTTATTAAATTTTTTTTTTTTTTTGGTATAGAAAAAAAAATCTTTACAATGACGAGCAAAATTTTAAAGTTATGAATTTCTTTTTACAAAAATTATTCACATATATGCAGAATGCAACATGCAACTTCTTTTTTTTAACCTCGATTCGAACTTTTGATGACGTTACGTGTATATATATATATATATATATATATATACATAGACAAAAAACTATATTGTATATATACACTACTGGTTTACGTAGTAAATGCTGTTGCTGCGTATAGCATATGGCAAAGTGGTTGACACGTTTAACACTCGCGCGCATCTCCGGAAGTGGGGTTTGTTATTCGTAACTCAATATGGCGGACACTAAGGAACGTAAACAGAGTGGCGACTGTGATACTTCAAACGTTGGTAAGTCATTTATAACACGAATTTTCATTCTAATGACAATTTACAAACGTAAACAAATTACTTTGAATTTCAATAAAATTTATTCTCCCTGTATATAATACCTAACCTTCAAATTTCATCACCATTCTGATCGATGTCCATCTTCAACTTATAGATTATATATGCTTTTCGATAATAATTCTATCCTCTATTCCTTTCGATATGTTTCATGCATATATTGACTGCAATTAATTTTTCTCCTCGTGACGTCATTTGACACTTGAAAATTATTCTCCATTCAGTGTGTATATACTTAATTCTGAAATATGGAAATTGACACAATGTTTTTTTTTCTGTTATTCAACATTGAATATTTTGCTTTTCTTTAAATCTTTGACTTTTATTGTAAAAATTTAATGGTAAAAAGGGAAATTAATATTTGTTAATGTTTGGAAATAAAAATGTCTACAGGAAGTGTGTTTACGAATTATGTCAAAGTTTGAATGAAATTTTTCTAAATATTGTCCAATTTAAATAGTATAGTATATTAAAGAATATTTAGAAAATAATAGGAAATAGTGTTTTTCAAAATGTTTATTTAATAAAATCAAATTACGTGCTTAATGTGTATTTTAAACATTCGTGTGAGAAATTGATTTTCATCGTAATTAGAAAAAGCAGCTGATTGCTCTCAAGGCAGAAAGCATGGTGGCGAATGTCTCGCCGTCTAGTGACAATATTCGAAAACTTGTCAATGTGGATTTAAATTTTAAAGGGCAAAATCAAGAATTTTTTTTTTATATTCAGAAAAACAAATAATTTTTATTTATGTCAATAAAATAATTTACATTTCAACCTTGGATGATAATTTTAAAAAATATTAATTTAAGATTTTTAAAAACTACTTTTTCTTTTTTGAAATATATTCAAAGACAGGGAATTTAAACATTGTCAGTGATTTAAAGAGATTAATTGAAATAGGAAAAAAAGGCTGATGTCATCAATTTATTGAGACTCGTCATGGAGATATTAAAAATAAACCAAGGACACATTTTAGAAAATGCATTTAATAATTATTTTTTATTTAGTTTATTTAGTTAATAATTTAGAATTAAAAAAAAATTCATATGTTTAAAAAATAATTTTATTTTTTCATTTTCTTTAAAATTGATGTGAATATTAAAAAAAAATTTACTGATAATATGTAAAGGCTGCAATATTTAACTTTACATATACATTTCTCGATTTCTAGAAAAGTTGTAGCTTAGAATACATTATCTGAATTATTAAAGTAGTTTTAAATTATTGGAGAAAAAAACTTTAGTTAAAAAAAAATCTATTTAACTTTAAAAGAAATCTTTCATTACAAAACGGATATTCCTTTTATTATTTATTTAAAAGGATTTTCTCTTTGGACAAATGGATCGTATTTTCAAGTATATCCTTTAATTACAAAAAAAAAAAAAATTTTTTAAAGAAATGTTTTTTAAACAGAGAAATAAATAATAATTTTTTTAACTATTTATTACTATTATTAATAATTAATTATCACTGATATTATTTATAAATTATAAATAAAGTAAAATTATTTAAATTAATTAAAATTATTATTATTATTGTTATTATTAATTAGTTAAATAATTCTCGAAAAACAAAATTTCTTAATTTTTTCTCATTTTTTAAACACTTTTTTGTTATAGTTTTGAAGTATCAATAAAAAATAGATTGAAAAATAATAAAAGATAATTTAATTTAATCCTTTAATTACAAAAAAAAATGTTTAAAAGAAATGTTTTTTAAACAGAGAAATAAATAATATTTTTTTAACTATTTATTACTATTATTAATAATTAATTATCACTGATATTATTTATAAATTATAAATAAAGTAAAATTATTTAAATTAATTAAAATTATTATTATTATTATTGTTATTATTAATTAGTTAAATAATTCTCGAAAAACAAAATTTCTAACTTTTCTCATTTTTTAAACACTTTTTTTGTTATAGTTTTGAAGTATCAATAAAAAAGAGATTGAAAAATAATAAAAGATATTTTAATTGTTTGATAATTAATTAATTGTTGATTTAGTGATACAGAATTAATTATGCATTAAAAAGTAACTCTTAAAATAACAAAAATGGAGGAAAATTAATTTAATTTACCCGAAGGAATAAGATTTGGGAATTTTAATTTTTTGGCAGTGTGATGATTTCTAGTTTAGAATCAACCCCGGACATAATTTTTCAGCGTTTGTGGAATGCTGCCAAGATGAGAACTAAGAGATATTTCTAGATATTTTCACGTCTTAGTTGAATCGCCTCTTTATTGAGAAGTGTCGTTTTCCACGGTGAAAAAAGCGAAATTTGAAAAATCCTATTTTTCAATATTCTCATTTTATTTCAATATAATATAAATATAAATTAATCGCGAGTGTCTTGTTGTCATCAATTTTTCCAACAAGAATTGTTTCCATATTTTTCAAAAATCCTATTCATTTGTTTTTCTAATCAAACTTTTTCTATAGAAATATAGTTAATTATTTTTAAAAATCTAAAGTTTCAAAAAGAAGGTTTATAAACATAGAATGTCGAAATAAATCGAAAATAATGAGCGAAAGAAAAAGAATGACAAACCGAAAGCGTGTGGAGGAGCTGCGAAGGATCAGAATTACGTCAGAGGAATTGAGAAATAGGTCGAGGTCAGGGGCAAACGATGACGTCATATCAAGTAACACCCTCCCGAGGGAATATGACATTAATGTTAAAATGTCGAAACTCATTGAAAAACGTAAAGTGTGCAGAAAATTTTTCAAAAGAAATCCATAAATTATGCTTTAATTTTGCATATATTTTTAATAATTATTATTCATTATTTGTGTTATTAAAAACTAGCCAAGACTCAATTTTTTGTTGAACTAAATATTTTAACTCTTGTAAGCCTTTTTCTTTTTATGTTGAAACTAAAGAAAAAAATTTTTTTAATCTCAGAGGAATCGAACCTCAATTCTCATTTAATTTAAGCGCTTAACGACTACGACTATCACGAACCTGAAAATTTGTCTCCCAGCACTTAAAAAGCTGTAATTTTATTTTTTTTTTTACAAATTCTTGAGACACAAAATGTTCTTAATAACAGGGTTGCAATAATAGTTTTTCAATTCTGGAAAATTTCCAAACAGTTAAAATTCAGAATCTTTTGAGAAAAACATAAATAAAAATGATGAAATTTAAATATTTTAATTTAATAATAAATATTATATAATATTATTTATTAATATATAATATTATTATTATAGAATTTAATATTTTAATTTTGATCCTTAAAAAAATTATTACATAATTCAATTCTAATAATTAGTTTTTAAAAATATTTTAATGTAGTTTTTCGAAAATAATTGTATTAGATACTTGAAAGAATTTTTATATAATTTAAAAAACTAATGAATTTTTTGATGAATTTTAATTACAAAATTTTGAACACAATTGCTTTTTTTCAAAATATTAAAATTAATTCTAAAATGTTATATTATTTTTCGAAATATGTAATTGAAAATATTAAATTTTAAAAAAGTAGAAGTTAAATTTTATTTTTAAATTTACCTTTAAAGATGATTCATAACAATTTTTGATAATTCAATTATTTTCAAAATTTGCAATTAAAATTATTAAAAAGTTGATTTTCAAAAATTGTAACAAAATACTTGAATAATTAAATTAATTGTTTTCAATTCAATTTTACAAAATTTAAACTATTGAAAAGAAATTTTAGAAAAATTTGTTAATTTGTTTATTTTTTGCATTATAAAAATTGTAATAAGCTGCACTTTTTTACGAGTAAAAATTGTGGTATTTTGTTGCAATGTTGTTTTAAAATATAAAGTCTGTCTTAAAGTTTTAAATCAATTTTTTGCTTCTAAAAACTATATTATTCTATTATTATTCAATAGTTATAATTATTGAACTTCTCTTAAATTTTTATAATTTCAAATTTCTGAATGTTCAAATAAATTATATTTATCATTTCTTAAGCAAATTTAATGTTTATTACTTATTAAGTAAATAATTAATTATCACTGCTTTTTTTTAAATTGTAATAAAATTCTTCACAGGAATTAAATTATTTTTATAAATAATATCATTCTTTGGAAGGATTTCAATTTTTTTTTTTTGTAAATAGTAAAATTCTTTGCAGAACTTCAATTATTATCAATAGAATTGTAATAAACTTGAAAAAAAAAATTTCTAATTATAATAATAAAAAAACAATATTTCTTTTTTAAAATTGAAAAAATTATTTTCCAAATTTTGAATTAAAATAATTATTTATTTATGATCGAAATCAAATTTAAATTTAAACAAAAAAAATTTGTAGAGACCCTGATTAACATTAAACAATTGCCAAAGATAAAATTCTTTTAATTTGGATTATTATAAAAATTGTCTTTGATTATTAACATTGTGCTTAGTATTTTGTATTATTTTTATATATAAATTATTTCCATAATAATAACGATAATAATAATAATAATAATAATAAAATAACTTTTATCATTATTTTTTTATCGTTGTTATTATTATTAAGTAGATGACAAAATTTTAAACTCACGTCTCTATTAAAAATTACCTTTGATAAAAATAATTTATAAATTTTTGGTGTATATTATGACTAAGCTCTTTTTATTCTAATTTACAAAAAACATACAACAATGAAAGTAATAAAGCAAAGAATTTCATTCTGCGAGACAGTGGGGAAAAATCATAATTTCGAGGGATTGTGATATAGAAAATATTCCTTAAACTAAATTAATTCTGAATATCGTTTATAATCATGAATATTGTTGAAAATTTTACATATATAGTCTTTGTTTCAATTCGCAAAATTTATTGAAAAATAACTTTTTTTCGCTTTTAAAATAGGAAAATTAAAAAAAAAATTGCATTCATTGAATTTAGAATTTTGTTTTTATTTTCAAGAAAGAATTAAAAAGTGTGTACCTGAACGATTTTTTTCTTTCTGAATTCTGTATCATCAGAATGATTTTGTTTCTGCAAACAGATTCTTGACTAATCAGCAATTAAAAGTTTCGAATTGCTTTGTTTCGTTATTTAAACTTTAGAATTCAATAAACAATTTCATGTAATTATTGATTGAGGTCAAGGTCTATTTCGTCAGATCGTTTTCAAAGTTAATTATTATTATTATGTAAATCGTAGCTAGTTGCAGTTTTTTTTGTAAAATTGATGTATTTTTTGAGAAAAGAAATTTGTAATTTAATTTTATATTGGAAAACATTATTTTTAGACCCATTGGGAAAACGAGAGAGGATAGAGCATGTTGACATAAGCGATAAGGATGAGATCGAAGAAACAGGTCGGCCAATTCAAATAATATTGGCACATCCGGATCACACCTTTGAATTGGACGAAGATGCGCTCACGAAAATTCTCCTTCAGGATGAAATCAAAGATAGGAGTGTTGTCGTTGTCTCAGTCGCTGGAGCATTCAGAAAAGGAAAGAGTTTTCTCCTCGACTTCTTTCTTCGTTACATGAACAACAAGGTATAAAAAATTTGTTCCTTCAAATTTTCCTCCTGTCTATTTATTAATGGCATAGCATCATGTAAATTTCCTTCTTCAGTCAATGAAGAAAATTTAAAATTCGCATATCTATTCTTTTTAGCACTTCATTTAAAAAAAGGTGCATTCCTCTCGAATAAGAAATCAATCTCTAGTGTTTATTAAAATAGAATTCATAACAATAATTTACAGAGAGATAAGAAATTTATTCTTAAGCATAAAAATGGATAAATTTCAAAAATGTTGCCTAGTGTTAATTTTCAAATTAACAAAAAAATAAAATGCAATTTAAGAAAATATTATTTAGCATAAATTCCGCAACTTTAATAACTCAAGGAATAATTTTGAATTTGTATTTTTAAATATTTTGTGTATAAAAAGTTGTAAATTGTTAAAAATATTTAAATTTTATTCAAAAATTATTTTCTCATTTTCATTTATAAACAAAGGTAAAATATTTTATCATTGAAAATAATAACAAGGCTTCACATTCAATAATAAAATTTAAAAATATACAAAAAAGTATCTTTAATAATTAAAAATTAGTAAAAAAAAAAGTATCGAATTTTAAATTTAACATATTGTTTTCTGATTTCAATCAAAAATATTATTATTTTTATTCTAATCCTGTTGAGAACATTAATTCTAAATTTTTGAAAAATTCAATTATCTTAAAAAAATAAAAATGAGTTTACAATTTAAATAAATTATGAAATTCTAAAAGTTTTCAAATTATATTCTCTGAAAATATTCTCAAAAGACGAAAACAGTAGAAGCTATTACTGTTTTACAATAATTGCAATTTTAAACTATCTCAATTTAATAATCTTTTAAAATTTAGTAATTACTACAAAAAATTGTATTTTATTTATTTCTAAATAATTGGATTCTCGTGAAAAATTTTATTATATACAAAAATAATTGAATTCTTGGGAATAATTTTGTAATTTGGGAATATAATTGAATAATTGTGAAAAATAAAAGGACGAATTCAAGAATTTATCATTTTTTACTAAAAATAATTGAATTTATCGGAAGAGTTTTGATATTTATGAAAATAATTGAATTCTTGAGTAGAATTTTTTTGAAGGAATTGAATAATTGTGAAGAATTAAAGAAGGAATTTAAGAATTTATAATTTAAAAAAAATTTTATTTCTCAGAAGAATTTTGTTATTTTTTTGAATAATTGAATAATTGTGAAAAATTTTTTAAAAAAATTCTAGAATTTAATGATTTTTTAAAAAATAATTAGATTTCTGAGAAGAATTTTCTTATTTGGGAAAATAATTGAATAATTGTAAAGAATTGAAGAAAGCTATTGTCAAATTTTATCAAAAATAATTCAGTTGTCGTGAATAATTTTATTTTTTGGGAAAATAATTGAATTCTTGTGAAGAATTTTCTTAAAATTCTTAAAAGTAGGTTATTTAATTCTTGTTTAGAATTTTATTATTTTTACGAACATAATAGTATTCTTTCCTGGAATTTTCTTTAAATTTTTAGAAATACTTAAACTGTCGTTAAACATTTTATTATTTAGATAAAAATAATTGAAAAGTTGTGAAGAATTTTATTTAATTCTTTTTAAATAATTGAATTTTCGTGAATAATTTGATTATTTTGGAAAATCATTGAATTCTTGTGGAGAATTTTATTTAAATTTTTAAAAGTAAATTAATTTTTGAGAAGCAGTTTATTATTTACTTGAAAATAGTATTGTATTTTTGCCTGGAATTTTATTTAAATTTTTATAAACAATTGGCTTTTCACAAAAAATGTTATTGCTTGTGAAAATAATTAAATTTTTTGCTATAGAATTTATGAAAAGGTTTGGAAATTATCAAAAATGGTTTGTGAAATTTTGATTAAAATTGTATAGATATTGACAATAATTGTTTTTCGAAAAGTTTTTGACAATAATTATTTGAATCTTTTTAAAGAATATAATTACAATTTTTTAAATTTGTTTTTTATTTCAACTTTTAACGAATTGAAAGTGAGGCGAATTTTTCCCAAAGATAAAGAAAAAAGTAACTGTTAGTGTCATAAGTCTAAAAAACTTTCCAAATAGTGGCAAATTTAATAAAAAAAAATAGTAAATGGTAGGTTTTAGAAGATGAGTTTTTAGTTTATTTGTAACATTTCAACAAACTTTTTTTACTGAATTGGCGGTTTAGTATACAATTTCTTTTCTGCATTCAAAATGACCATATTTAATCAAAACTGAAAAATTTTTTACAAAATGGGAAGCTAGAAAAATTAAAAAAAATGTTTCCTTTTTAACTGTTAAATAAAAACTTAAGAACTTTAACTTAAGAAAACAAATCTTTAAAATCAGCTGAAAATTGATTTGTCTAAGAATTACTTTGTCGACATCTTTTAAAAATACGATTATCGGCATGTATTTACCTGAATTTGAAAAATAAAATCTAAAATTGAAAATTCGAAATTGAAAAGTATTTTTTTTCAGAAAAATGACTAATTTCGGTAATTTTGATTTTTTCCACAGTACGTGGAGTACGAAGTAAAGAACGATGAATGGCTGGGTAATGAGAACGATCCATTGGGTGGATTTTCGTGGCGCGGTGGCTCTGAACGTGACACAACGGGAATATTAATGTGGTCAAAAGTATTTCTCAGTACATTGGAAAATGGCGAGAAAGTCGCGATACTTTTAATGGACACACAGGGCACATTTGACAGTCAATCAACTGTCAGAGATTGCGCAACTGTATTTGCACTAAGCACAATGGTGTCGTCGGTACAAATTTACAATCTTTCACAAAATATACAAGAAGACGATCTTCAACATTTACAACTCTTCACCGAATATGGACGATTGGCATTAGAAAAATCAGGCAGCACACCATTCCAAAGGTTGCAATTTCTCGTTCGTGATTGGAGTTATCCTTATGAGGCCGATTATGGATCGGATGGCGGACAAATAATACTAGAGAGGCGATTACAAATTTCTGACAAACAACATCCCGAATTACAGAGTCTACGGAAACATATCACATCATGCTTCTCGGATATCTCCTGTTTTCTCATGCCACATCCAGGTACGTCTAAAACAATAAACTTGTTTAACAAATTTTCTTTTCTTTATTTTCATTTTCTAATTTACAGGTCTCAGTATCGCTACAAATCCAAAATTTGACGGTCGATTGTCCGACATTGAAGCGGAATTTAAGAAACAATTGAAATATCTCGTGCCAATGCTTCTAGCACCGGAAAATTTGGTGACGAAGAAAATTAACGGACAAGTTGTTAAAGCTAGAGAACTTGTCGAGTATTTTAAAAGTTATATTAAAATTTATAAAGGAGACGAACTGCCCGAACCGAAAAGCATGCTTGTTGTGAGTTATTATTTTCTTAAATCAAGGTGTCTACTAACCCGAAAATTCAAGAAATAACAGGAAATTTCATTTAACCGGGAATTAACGGGGATTATTATACAAAACCGGAAATTTTTTTAGCAAAATTAAAAAATATTAATATTTATACTCTTCTCTAACTTTGAATTAGTTTAAAAAAATTAATTTGATAGGTAAAGTCAGGCACTAATTCAAACAGATTATGCAAATAAATTTTAAAAAATTATGGAGTTAATAGAAATATTGTGAAATTCGACAGAAAATATGTAATTGAATTTGTTAAAGAATTTCTTTAGAAACTTTTTAATAAATTCAATTTTCAAAGTATTTTAATTTAATAATTAATAATTGGATTTTATAGTCACATTTTAATGAATTCATGTTTCTTAGTGCGAAGATTAATAATTAAAATTTTTATTAGTTAATTTAAGAAAAAACCATATGCACTTCAAATTTTTTATTAAAATTGAATTCTCGCAATTTTTTTTTTAAATTCTGAAAAATAAAATTGTTGAAACTTTTCAATTCCATTGTTTCAAGATAATTTAATTTTTCTAAAGAAATTATTGAAAATTTTTGAAATAATTGAAATTTCTTGACATTTTTTTTTTGAAAAATAATTTAATTCTTTGAAAGAATTTTAATTTAATTTTTTCGAAAATAATCAAGGAAAGTTAGTGACCGTAATTATAATTTTATTTTTAAAATCTAAAGTCCCTCTTAAAGTTTTAAATCAATTTTTTGCTTCTAAAAACTATATTATTCTATTATTATTATTCAATAGTTATAATTTTTGAACTTCTCTTAAATTTTTATAATTTCAAATTTCTGAATGTTCCAAATAAATGATATTTATCATTTCTTAAGCAAATTTAATGTTTATTACTTATTAAGTAAATAATTAATTATCACTGCTTTTTTTTTAAATTGTAATAAAATTCTTCGCAGGAATTAAATTATTTTCATAAATAATATCATTCTTTGGAAGGATTTCAATTTTTTTTTTGTAAATAGTAAAATTCTTTACAGAACTTCAATTATTATCAATAGAATTGTAATAAACTTGAAAAAGAAAATTTCCAATTATAATTATAGAAAGACAAGATTATTTTTAAAAAATTGAAAATATTATTTTCCAAATTTTCAATTAAAATTATTATTTTTTTATGTTCGAAATCAAATTTAAATTTTATGAGAAAAGGAAATCGGGAAAAAATTCGGCCATAACCGAGAATTTTGTTGAATGAAAATAGTAGACACCCTGTAAATACATTGTTATCAACAAATTGAAATTTTTAATATAAGTGACATTTTTATCGTAAAAATTATTAAATAAATCAATTTTTTTTGGTACAGGCAACTGCTGAGGCGAATAATTTATCGGCAGTAGCCGACGCTAAGGAATTGTATATGCAAATGATGGATACCGTTTGCGGTGGAACGAAACCCTTTTTGGCGACCGCACATATTGAATCAGAACATCAACGATGCGTGGACAAAGCTCTACATCAATTTCAAAATAAACGTAAAATGGGCGGCGAAGAATTTAGTCAAATGTATTTGGAGAAATTGATAAAAGTATGTAAACATTTTACTATTTCATAAAATTTATCAAAAGAATCAATTTACAAAACTTTTGATAAATTCTAAAGCAAAAAATTCAATTATTTTCACATGCAATAACATTTTTTTGAGAAAAGTCAATTATTTATAAAAATTTAAATAAAATTCCAGACAAGAATACAATATTATATTCGCGTGAATAATAAAATGCTTCTCAAAAATTAATTTACTTTTAAAAATTTTAATAAAATTCTTCACAAGAATTTTTTAAATTCAATTATTGTCAATATTTGCTATTTAAATAAAATTTCACGAAACAATTCAATTATTTAAACCGAAATTTTAATAAAATTAGTCTGAAGAATTCAATTATTTTCAAACGTAATATAATTCTTCCAAAAATCCAATTCTATTTGAAAATTTAGAAAAATTCTTGTCAAACTTTAAATTGTCTTTATAAATAATAACATTTTTCTCCGAAATTCAATTATTTTCTCAAATATTAATAATATTCTTATCAGAATTTCAATTATTTTTATTATACAAAATTTTCATCGAATTTCTCGCAAAATGAAATTATATTGTTAAATTTTTTTTTCTAATTTGTCTCTTGACAATAAATAATAATAATAAACATAATAATTAAATTCTGATAAAATTTGTTATAAAAATTCAATTTAAAGAAACATTCAGTTATTCTTATTATATAATAAATTGTTTAGTTTTATAGTTAAAGAATTGAATTCATGTAGAATTTTCAAATAAATATTGAGTTTGAAATAAATTTCATAAAAAATTTTTGAATTTAATTGAATATCATATCAAAAAAAATTTTTTTTTTAAATTCTACGAGAATTCATTATTATTTCACTCTAAAAATAAATATATTTTATTAAATAATTTAACTTTTTTTAAATTTTCATGAAGAATCGACAAATTTTTAAATAATAATTGAATTCTTTTGAAACATTTTAATAAATTTTTTATTCGAGAAATTTGATACAAATTTTGTATATTAAAAATTATTCCAATTCTGATAAGAATTTTATTAAAATTTTTGAAAATAATTGAATTTTGGAGGAAATTTTTATTATTTATAAAGGTTATTAAAAGTTTGGCGGGAATTTTGGACAATTTTGAAACATAATTGGATTTTTATGAAGAATTGTGTTACTTTTGAAAATAATTGAATTACTGAGGTTTCGAATAATTTTCTTATTATTAATAAACGTAGTTTTAAAGAACCTGGAAAAATTCTGTTTTTATAACCTGGAAATCCTGGAAAAGTCAGGGAATTTGAAAAGGGTAAAACCGTCGCAACCTTGAAATTGTAAATGTTTAAAGAAAAGATGTGTTTTTTCCCTGAAATAATAAAATCAGGGCTCGAACAAGGTCCGTAAATCCCGTAAAATTCCGTAACTTTGCTTAAAGTCCGCAAAAGTCCGTTTTTTTAAAAAAGGTCCGTAAAGTCCGTAATTTGGTTGAAAAAGATCCGTAAAGTTCGTAAATTATACGATATAATTTGGATAATTTTAGAGAAATTACAAATGATTGAAGAAATTCACTTATTTTCAAAAGTAATAAAATTCTTCCCAAAAATTCAATTATGTTCAAAAAATTTTTTAAATTCTCGTCAACATTTCAATTATTTTTAGAAATAATTAAATTCTTCTTCGAAATATCAATTATTTTTAAAAATTTTAATAAAATACTTGGAAAAATTTCAACTATTTTCAAAATTTTTTCTCAATTCAATAATTTTTAATAGGTATCTATACTATTTTAATAAAATTTTCCAAAATAATTCAATTATTTAAAAAAAAATCTACTAAAATTCTACAAAAACCTTGAATTATTTTCAAAAAATAATAACAATTTTACAGGAATTTCATTATTTACAAATTTTTAAAATAAATTTCTTCGCAATATTCAATTATTTTCATAAATAATAAAATTTTTACAGGTATTTAATTTTTTTTGGCAAATAATAAAATTCTTATTAGGAATTCAATTATTTTGATGAATAATAAAGCTAATTGCAGAATTTCAATCATTTTTAATACAATTTTAATCGAATTCCTCGAAAAATGTAATTATTCTTAAAAACTTTATTAAAATTTATCAAAGAAATTTAATTATTTTAATAATTTTTACTACAATTTAAATATTATTTTTAATAAATTTTTGATTAAATTTCTTTAAAGAATAAAATTATTGCATTCAAAATTTTTAATGCCATTCTTTGCGTAAATTGTCAATTATCTTTATAAATTATAAAATTCTTCTCTAAAATGGAATTAATTTTAAAAAATTTAATAAATTTCTTGGCAAAATTTCAATTATTTTCAAAAATTTTCCCTAATTTAATTATTTTTAATATCTATTTTAATAAAATTTTGCAAAAGAATTCAAATTATTTGAAAATTGATTGATACAATTCTTTAAAAGAATTCAATTTTAAAAAATCTATGTAATTATTCAATAAATTGTTTTTTTGTATTTAAATAATGAAATTCTCGTAGAATTTTCTCTCGTAAAAATTGATTTAAAAATGGATTTCAGTTAAAATTTTAGATTATAATTGAATATTAAAAGTATTAGAGCGTAAAGTTTTAGAAATAATTAAATTTTAAAAAGGTTTCAGATTGAAATCTTTGAAAATTTGAATTTTTCATATTTTTAACTAAGTAATAATTCTGTGAAATTAATTTTTTTGAGAAATTTTAATTGCGAATTTTTTTTAATATTATTTGAAGTTTTGATTTTCTAATACATATTTAATTGAAGAATTTACAAATAATTGAAAAATCGAATATTGTAAAGAATTGGATTTGAAAATTGTCAAAGAACTGTTTCGAAAATTATTAAAAATAATCGATTTTAAGAAGAATTTTAGTTAAAAATTCTTGAAAATAATAATTGAATTGATAATGATTTTATCATTCTATCTTTATAATTATTATAAAACATGAAGTAATCGATCGATATTTTCATGTTTTTTTAGTTATGAAAAAATCTAATTTATAGTTTTAAGTAAAATGTTCTCTTATATATTTTTGTCAGTAATTGGTCCGTAAATGGTCCGTAATTTCTCGTTTTTGGTCCGTAAAGTCCGTATTTTTAAATACTTTCACTGGTTCGAGCCCTGTAAAATGCAAATGTTCACTAAACTTTAGATCAATAGTTGTAAAATAATGAAGAAACATCTCTTTTTCGAAATTTTTTTGTTTTGAAATTGATGTTAAAGTATAATTCAAAATTTGGTTAGCCATATTTTCCGGAAATTTAATAATATTCTTCATTTGTAGGATATGGACGAGGCTTTTCTTCAGTTCAAGGCGCATAATGAGAGTAAAAATATTTTCAAAGCCGCTAGAACACCAGCAGTTTTTTTTGCCATTGCTGTTACAATGTACATTTTGTCCGGTATTTTCGGACTTGTCGGTCTCAATACATTTTCCTACGCTTGTAATGTCACAATGGGCGTCGGATTGTTGACTCTAGCCTTATGGGCATACATAAGGTTAATAGTTATTTTTGCAAATTTATTTATTTTCATTCGCTTGTATATTCAATTTTTATTAACTATTCGTTTTTATTGCCGGAAAATAGGTACAGCGGTGAATTCAGAGAAATTGGAACAAAAATAGACGAACTGGCCAATGCTCTTTGGGAAAATGTAAGTTTTTTTGCGATTTCTCTTTTACATCTAAAGCTCGTCGTGATTACGTTTGAAAATTTCTCAGTAAAACTAGTATTTTTTGTAAAACATTATTATTCAAATCCTAAAGTTGATTTTTGTAATTTTTTTTTTTTTTGTTTGGGATTTAATTAACTTTTTTGTTTTTTATGTCCAAACAGGCCTGGCAATGCGCTCGTCTCGTTCACAAAATGAGATATTTGATTCTTTGTATTTTTCTGTCTCTATTTTTAATGCCCGCCTATACCTTCGCGTATTCTCAACTTCGTAAACATCGTCTCATCTGATCTCCACCCTTTTCATATTTTTTCTACTTTATCACAAATTCAGTTTAATTTTCCTTACTTTATCGGAGAAAAATGAGTTTTTAATTAATTTAATTCCTTGTTGAATTATTTATTTTGTTGGTTATAAATTATTCAATTTATATTATACAATCTTTTTGTCGCTTTTTTCCAAAAATTTATGAACGATATTGAGTGCTTGAGGAATTATTAGTGTCGATGAAAAAGGTATGAAACATTCCTCTGTCAGTAGATTTAATTAAATTTTATTTCTGGATATAAAATTATTGTACGATAAAGGTTCAATGCAGTGAATATAAAATTTTTGTCGAGTGTCGTATTTACCCCACGAAGTGTTGCAACATTACCCCGCATTCTCTCTTTCTCAGTATTTTACTTTTTTCTTATTACAAATAGGTCATAGATATTAAAATTGAAAGTAAAAAAAAAACTGAATAAATTATACTTTTGCAGATCATGAAGCCGCTTTATCAGCAATTTATGGAAAAATCAGTCAGTGCAGCGGTTGCACGTAGTGCAGAAATGGCGACAAATTCGACGATTAATGCAACAGTTGCATCGAATGGTAAAATGAAATTAACATAACGATCGATAAAACATTTTTTTTTAGATTAATTCCAAGTTTACCACAAAAATGCAAACAAATTCCCTCATGCACGTTTGTATTTTAAGACATTAGTAAAATTATCAACTTGGAAATGTGAAAATCGGAAAAGAAAGAAATTCGTATAACTATTTAAAGAAAAAAAAAATAATGAAATAAAAATTATCTTTTGTAAAAGTCAATGTGTAGAGTGTACATTAAAAATCTGGTTGTAAATCAGTGTTAGATTGTTAAAAAAAATCGCGGGTTATTTCTATTATATGGTCACTAATAATTTAATAATATATATATTGTCTTGTTATAAAAAAAAGATAAATCCGTATATATATATATATTTAGTGTTTGATTTTTATTAAATTTTTAAAATTGAGAAAAAGTTATACAAAATACATGAAAAGAAAAGCGACAGAAGTAAAACATTTTCTTTTGTCTTTTGCTCAAAAAAAAAAAAAATTGAAAATTCCGATAAAGCCACTAATATCGTATTTTTGTTATGTATTTAATGTATATCTGTAATATTTATGTGTAACCATCACAAGAGAAGTTTTCGTTATTATAATAAGTTTAGAAAAATATCGTCATTGTGTGCCAGAAACTTCTTACAATATATAGAGCAATTATTTCTATAATGAATGGACCAAGTTCCTTTTTTGGTTTTTTAAAAATCTTATCAAAAAAGAAATTGTCTCACTACCGAAAACACTTTTTTTTTATTTTTCTTCTCCACAAAATAGTAAAAAATTCAGAAATCATGTGTCAATTTTTTTTTTTTTTAACAACCAAGAACCGAACAAAGTGAAATAATTTTTTTTAGTGTTCAATTCTTGCCAATGGAAAAAAAGGAAAAAGTTAACAATTTGTAAATAAATCAAATTTTCTACATATTGTTTTTTCTCTTAAATACATCTACACTCTGGAGAAGAGAATTTTTTCCTATTTTTAGATTTCGACAATAAAATAATAATAAAAAGATAAAAAAATTTTTTCGTTTTAAAAAAAAGAACAAAAAGACGAATTCTCAAGAGGGTAGATGATTTTTTCTTTCTAGAATATTAAGATACACTGGTGGCATATATTATAAACGTAGAAAATAAATAAATATTAATATTAATGGAAAGCAAAAAAAATATTAACTATAAAGATGAAAGTGGGGTGAAGGTTTTTATAACTTGTACTAATTGCGTGATTTTTTCCAAGATTTCTTTTTTTCAAGCACTATTAAAATATTAAAGTGCCATGAAACAAGATTTTATTTATTATATAAATCGTCACAGAATTTTTATATTATATACACATACACACACACACATCTAAAGATGAATAAAAAAAACAAAAAGAGAACGAAAAATCATTTTATAATTGCATTTTCTTCTTTCTTATTGTTAAGAACTTTTTCTCAGAGTGTTTAAAAAAAGAACTTTTAAAAAATTATAATAAAAAAAGTTTACGAAATTAAAAAAAAAATGAAACTGTGGCCATAGTTCTGTATTTTTAAGACAAAAAAAAATTCATACGTCCAGAAATAAAAAAAAATTTGTTTCTTGTAAAATTCTTTCTTCCTTTTTTTTGTTGAGTTGGAATGAATGCAACGCTCTCTATTAATCTGAGAAATTCTCGATGTGTTGATATTGTGGTGTAAGTGATCATGGGTGGAAATAAATATGTGTATTTTTGTATTTAACGAAAAAAAATTTGTTTTCATTCTTCGCCATTTCTTCGCACAAAATTTTTACCACAACAAATAAATACAAATGGATAAAATAATCAGGGTGTCTACTAACCGGGAATTAATAGGGATTTTTATACAAAACCGTGATTTTTTCACCAACATTTAAAAAAATGTTATTTTAATTTGTTTTTAATAAAATTACTGTATATTTCAATTTTTATCGATATTTTTACTCTTCTCGAACTTTGAATTAGTTAAAAAAAAATTAATTTGATAGTAAAAGTCAGGCAATAATCCTACAGATTATGTAAATAAATTTTTAAAAAATTATGGAGTTAATAGAAATATTGTGAAATTCGACTGAAAATATGTAATTCAATTTGTTAAAGAATTTCTTTAGAAACTTTTTAACAAATGAAATTTTCAAAGTATTTTAATTTAATAATTAATAATTGGATTTTATAGTCAAATTTTAATGAATTCATGTTTCTTAGTGCGAAGATTAATAATTAAAATTTTTATTAGTTAATTTAAAAAAAATACGATATGCACTTCAAATTTTTTATTAAAATTGAATTCTCGCAAATATTTTTTTTTTAATTCTGAAAAATAAAATTGTTGAAATTGTTCGATTCCATTGTTTAATTTAATAATTAATAATTGGATTTTATAGTCACATTTTAATGAATTCATGTTTCTTAATGCGTAGAATAATAATTAAAATTTTTATTAGTTAATTAAAAAAAACGATATGCACTTCAAATTATTTATTAAAATTGAATTCTCGCAAATATTTTTTTTTTAAATTCTGAAGAATAAAATTGTTGAAATTGTTCAATTCCATTGTTTAATTTAATAATTAATAATTGGATTTTATAGCCACATTTTCATGAATTCATGTTTCTTAGTGCGAAGATTATTAATTAAAATTTTTATTAGTTAATTTAAAAAAAACGATATGCACTTCAAATTTTTTATTAAAATTGAATTCTCGCAAATATTTTTTTTAAAATTCTGAAAAATAAAATTGTTGAAATTGTTCAATTTCATTGTTTAATTTAATAATTAATAATTGGATTTTAAAGTCACATTTTAAAGAATTAATGTTTCTTAGTGCGAAGATTAATAATTAAAATTTTTATTAGTTAATTTAAAAAAAACGATATGCACTTCAACTTTTTTATTAAAATTGAATTCTCGCAAATATTTTTTTTAAAATTCTGAAAAATAAAATTGTTGAAACTTTTCAATTCCATTGTTTCAAGATAATTTAATTTTTCTAAAGAAATTATTGAAAATTTTTGAAATAATTGAAATTTCTTTACATTTTTTTTGAAAAATAATTTAATTCTTTGAAAGAATTTTAATTTACAAATTTTTCGAAAATAATCAAGGGAAGTTAGTAGTGACCGTCATTATAATTTTATTTTTAAAATGTAAAGTCCCTCTTAAAGTTTTAAATCAATTTTTTGCTTCTAAAAACTGTATTATTCTATTATTATTCAATAGTTATAATTATTGAACTTCTCTTAAATTTTTATAATTTCAAATTTCTGAATGTTCCAAATAAATGATATTTATCATTTCTTAAGCGAATTTAATGTTTATTACTTGTTAAGTAAATAATTAATTATCACTGCTTTTTTTAAAAATTGTAATAAAATTCTTCGCAGGAATTAAATTATTTTCATAAATAATATCATTCTTTGGAAGGATTTCAATTTTTTTTTTGTAAATAGTAAAATTCTTTGCAGAACTTCAATTATTATCAATAGAAGTGTAATAAACTTGAAAAAGAAAATTTCCAATTATAATTATAAAAAGACAAGATTATTTTTAAAAAATTGAAAAAATTATTTTCCAAATTTTCAATTAAAATTATTATTTATTTATGTTTGAAATCAAATTCAAATTTAAATTTTATGAGAAAAGAAAATCGGGAAAAATTAGGCCATAACCGGGAATTTTGTTGAATGAAAATAGTAGACAACCTGATAATGAAAAACTTATTTTATTTCATATTTACATTTTCTTTTCTTTTTTACAAACTATATTAAATATCACTTTTTATTTTCCAATAAAGGGAAAAACAAATGTTTTCTAATGAATTTAAAATTCAAACATTCGTTTTACAATGTCCTCGTACTTTTTATTCACAATTTGCGACTGTTGTTTATAAAAATTAAATTTCGCTTTCACTAGTGAATTATTGGGTTCAAGGGACAAAACTTTTTTCAAATCATCAACGGAATTTTCGTAATTTTGAAGATTGCCGTAAGCAATACCGCGTCTGTAAAGTGCCTTAACATTATTTACATCTCGATCGAGAACCTTATTGCACAATGTAATAACGTGCTCGTAATTTTTTCTATGCACATGACATTCGGCCATATTATTATAAAGTAATGTTCGTAAATTTTCAATGTCTTTCAATAAATTAGCGTTTAATTTCAGATCAATTATTGGCTCGAGTGTTATGAGAATTTTGCATGCTTTACTAAATTTATGAAATGCATCAACATAATGTGTTTTTTGGAAAATTTGTATCCCCCTCTCCTTATATTTTAGGGCAATTTCATATTTTTCCTCGGGTGTCCATTGCCATATTGGTTTAAATGGAAGGAATTTAATAAGAGTTAATTGAAATTTAATATTTTGTATTTTATCGATGGTGGCATTTTTCTCTGAATTAATTCTCACTGTTATGAGACTCGTCTCATTGATGAACATTGTTGAAATTGCGCGCTCAATTTGTCTATCGAGTTCAGTGCAGGCGTCACCTAAAATCCATTCTTTTTCACTTGCACCATAAATAATATCGCTGGGATATTTTAATATTAATTCGTCAATTTTTAAATATGTTTCATCAATGTTGTCGATTTTTAATTCACAAAGTGCACGTTCTGTTGGTTTATCGGTAAAATCCTTCTTCGTCAGAATTTCTTTCGTCACAATTTTGTCCGCCGATTGCCATTTATCCATTTTTTGAAATAAATTATGCACTGTAAAAATAAAAATAATTATTTTTAATAAATGTTAAAAAGTACAAAATAAAAATTTAATTTTTTTGGGGAATTCTTCGCCGTTTGTTTTAGTTTATTAACTAGCAAAAATAAACGCGTGCAAGCGGGCGTGAAATTTTTTTTTTCCTGTTTAACTTTCAAAATTTGCTTTTCCAAATTTAATGGAGATTCTTAATTTCTTAAAAACAATCATTTTTTCTTACGGTCTTTTATTAAATGTAATTATTTGAACAACTCGTATAGTAAATGCCGAAAATATTTCTAACAGCAACTTGAATTAAAATTCAAAATTTATTTCAATAAAAGTTGGCAAAATTTTCATTTGTTTCAATTTTTTACAATTATTTTCGGAAATGAAAGTAATTTTAAATAATTTTGGTTTTATTTTTTCAAGAAACAATTTTTCGAAATGTCTAAATTAAATTTTTCAAGACTTTAATACTTTTTATTAAACAAAAATTTAAAAACTTATTCATATTTATTTTTCACTTCGGAATTAAAATTTCAAAATTTTAAATAATTTCAATGAAAAACCTCATAAAATATAATTATTTCTCTAAAAAATTTGCAACTGTAATTCATCCAAAATGCAATTATTTTTTTTAGAATTGTTGAATAAAATTATTGAAAAACTTTCTTAATTTTTAAAGAAAAAAAATGTTATTAATAATTTTTTTAAATAAAAATTTAAAGATTTTTCAAACTTTTGCTTCACTAAAATTTTCAAGGAATTTAATTTAAAAGCCTTTTAAAATTTAAATAATCCCCAAAAATTCCCATTATAACGGTTTAAATATTCAATTATTTTTGTAAAATTTACACTGAAATTTTTGTTAAATCAATTCCTATGAAAATTGAATTATTTAAATAGAATAATTTTTGAAAATTCATAAAATGATATAATTTCAAAAATTTAATTATATTTAAACACAATTTTTAAAGAGGAAAAAGATTAAATTCTTTAAAATATAAAATTTTACAAAACTTCCAATTATTTCAATTTGTTAAAATTATTATTGAGAATTCAAGAACTTTTTTCTTTAAAAAATTTTAATTATTATTTTTCAAAAACCTAATTTTAAAAAAATTTAAAAATTAAATTTTTAATATTTTAATAACTTTTGTAAAATAAATATTTAACTAATTATTGTTCTTTATTTGCTTAAAATTTCGAAATACTTAAAAATTTGAACTGCAACTCTTCCAAAATTCAATTAATTTTCTAGAATTTTTGAATATTATTTAAAATTTAATTTTTAAGGAAGCTAACAAATTGAAACACTACACATTTATTAACACTATTTTCTATACATTTTTAGATTTACAAAAATAACTTTCCTTTTTTTTACATATCAATTATTAAACTATAAAACAAAACATTGTAATAAAACAACGCTAACTTCAGGTAAGGACAGATTATGTCTATTATTATAATATGATTTTATTATTAATATTATTATTATTATTATTATTAATTGTTGATATAGTGTTTGTAAATAAAATTTTACAATCGCCGGATATGTTGAAATGAAACATAACCTAAAAAAAACAATACTAAAGTGTTTGACAAAATATTTAAATAAAATTTATACTTACAATTTTTCCAAAATTAAAATCTTTACCAACTGAAGTTGATTTATTTCTGTTTTTTAAATAAATAAAAAGTATTTCTCGCTTAAATAGTACGATTTAACGTAATAAAGAAAAATTTTTTCTACATATATAGAGGCCTGTAAACATTATAGCGCCATTTTGAAAGTTTTGACATTTCTCCGCTCTCCTCGTTCATAAAGACCGTAAAGAAAATAGTCACGTGATATTCATTCAATAACTTTCAATTATTTGAAAAATTACCATATCCGGACACCGGTGAAATTATTATAGATTTTAAAATAAATAATTTCACTTCTATGTAAATATTGAATATTCATTTTTCACCCAAAATGTACAGTGTTTATATTTAAATTCTCAAATGTAAAATTTTGGCATTTTACTTATATATTTATCTCACGCACACGAAAAATCAATAAAACATTTTAAAAAATGTAAGTATAGTAATTTTTCTTTTTTGTTAAATTACAATTAGTTATTTATCCAGTTTTATTCTTTTTTTATCACTTCAAGAGGCTTGAATATTTTAATTACATATCGTTATAGTCAAAATTTTGTTTCCAGAAAAAAGGTTAATTTGAAAATTCTTTGTTTAATATATCCATTAAATATTATTTTATCCTGTAAAAATAAACTTTCAAATATTAACAAGAAAATACGAAAATTTATAAAGAAATAGTTTTTTCAATTTTGAGCATATATTTTTGTAAGTCCAATTTTTTTATTTATAAATAAGGGAATTTTATATTCAAAAATTATTTCTATTTAGTTATCCCGCATCTTTTTTTTCTGAACTATGTACATATAACACTATAGCTCACATCAATATAGAGGTCCATTAATTATATTTAAGTATTTGTCCCCTTGCAGCCTTATTTCGATTCGAATCGTCAAAGTTGAGTGAACCAAAAATTGTCATCTCTTGATTCATTCGGCATTTTTATCATTCCTTAAATTTAAAACAATATGAATCAAGACGAAACATTTGAAAAACAATTGGAAGAGTTAACAAATTTTTTGGATTCTTATTGGATTTATGTAATTGGAATTGGAATTGGAATAGTCACAGCTATAAGGTACAATTTTGTTTTCTTAAATTACTCCATTAAGGTTATTTTGGTAATAATAATAATTATTATTATTATATAATAATATTAATAATAATCCTCACCTGAAGTTAGCGTTGTTTTATTACAATGTTTTGTTTTATAGTTTAAATTGATATGTAAAAAGATGGAAAGTTATTTTTGTAAATCTAAAAATGTATAGAAAATAGTGTTAATAAATGTGTAGTGTTTCAACACGGTAAAACGTGAGATGTTAAAATAACACCAGAATGGATTAAAATAATCTGCAACAGTTTAATCCCTCTAGGATTAAATTAACAAATTAACATTTGTAAAAATTCAACGAATTTAGCTTCTCCGGGGAGAATAGTAAGTTAGTTACTAACTAACTTAGTAACATAGTTACTAAATTCAATTGTGTTTAAAATTTTTTTAAAGTTGTCGTCAAAATTTCCATTCTCTTTATAAATAATAAAATTCTTCCCAGATATTCAATTATTTTACAAAATTTTAATCAAGTTTTTGTCAAAATTTCAATTATTTTCAACAGTTTTCTAAAATTCTATAATTTTCAATATCTACTGTTTCAATAAAATTTTCCAAAAGAATTCCATCATTAAAAATAATTTGAATACAATTCTGCACAAACATTCAATTATTTTCATAAATAATAAAATTTTTTAAAGGAATTCAATTATTTACAAAATTCTTTTTATAAATTTCTTCGCAATAATTCAATTATTCTCATAAATAATAATTTTTCTCCAGGGATTCAATTATTTTTATAAATAATGAAATTCTTTTAGGAATTCAATTATTTTCATAAAGAATAAAACTCATTGCGGAATTTCAATTATTTTTATTGCAATTTTAATCAAATTCTTCGAAAAATGCAATTATTCTTAAAAATCTTATTAAAATTCGTCCAAAGAATTTAATGATTTAAAAAATTTGTTGATAAAACATTTTTAATGAGAATTTAATTTCAATAAACATGAAATTAATAAATTATTTATTTTTGTATTTAAATAATTGACTTCTCGTAGAATTTACTAATAAAAATGGTTATAAAAATAAATTTCAGTTAAAATTTTTAGATTATACTTAAAGCATTGTAACGTGGATTTTTAGAAATAATTATATTTTGCCAAAGTTTCAAACTAAAATCATTGAAATTTATAATTTTTCATATATTTTTGACAAAAAATTCTGTAGAATTAATTCTTTTTAAATGTTTAATAGGATTTTTATTGAAATTATTACAAGTTTATAATTTTCAATATATATTTAATTGCAGAATTTTCGAATAATTAAAATTTTGTAAAATTGAATTGTAAAGGAATAAATTTGAAAATTATCATAAAACTCATCGCAGCGTTTCAATTATTTTTCATACAATTATATAATTGAATTCCTTGAAAAAAGTAATTATGTTCTTGCAAGTTTTAATAAAATTCTACAAAAGACTTGAATTATTAAACAATTTGTTACTAAAATTCTTTATGAGAATTGAATTTTGAGAAACATTCAATTATTCAATAAATTATTTACTTTTGCATTTACATACACTCGGGTCGCAAAGTTTCAGTACATTTTGACTGTTTACTTGTAAATGTTCGCTCCACTTCAAATTCAAATATTTCTGTAAAAATAGATGCAACAGCTATCAAACAAGGATCAATTTAAAGCTCAATAAATTTAGAGTCAAATAGGCAAAAAAAATAACCAATTTAATATTGTAAATTTAAAAATATAATTCTTTAAAGTTAGAGATTTTTTATGAAAATTGTGATTTCGGAATCTGGAGTTCAAGCGAATGCCAATTGAAGAAAAAATTTTTTTTAGACTTGACAGTTGTACAATAACAAGTACAAATTCCATTCTTTAATTCTAAACAAAAATCATTTACAAATATGAAGTATTTTTTTCAAATTGTATAAAAATAATTGCTCTTGCTCTAAATTTTTCGAAGAATATAAATTGCAAATTCGTCGTTTCTATTCATTTGTTTTATCAATTAACCACACTTTTGAAAAATATTGAACCTCTTGACTGTAGTAAATTTAAATTATTTACATGAAATTTATCCCTCTTCTTATAATGCTACAAATTTAAACTCGCATTATTACTTATTTTATTTCAAAGTGCAATTTTTTAAATTTTACAATAAAAAAGAGATGCACATTTTTCAAAAATTTGGTTAATTGATAAAACAAATGAACAGAAATGACGAATTTGCAATTTATATTCCTTGAAAACTTTAGAAAGCAAGAGTAATTATTTTTACAGAATTTAAGGCAAATACCGAATACTTATAAAAGATTTTGGTCTCGAATTAAAGAGTGAAATTTGTACATTATATTGTAAAACTGTCAAATCTTAAAGAAATTTTTTCATTAATTGGCGTTCGCTTAAACTCCAGATTACGAAATCGCAATTTTCATAAAAAATCTCTAACTTTAAAAAATTATATTTTCAAATTTAAAATATTAAATTGGTTATTTTTTTGCCTATTTGACTCTAAATTTATTGAGCTTTAAAATGATCCTAGTTTGATAGCTGTAGCACCTATTTTTACAGAAATATTTGAATTTGAAGTAAAGTGAGCATTTACAAATAAAAGTCCAAATGTACTGAAACTTTGCGACCCGAGTGTAATTAAATTCTTGTAGAATTTTTTAATAAAAATTGATTTTCATTTGATAAAAATAAATTTCAGTTAAAATTTTAGATTATAATTGAATATTAAAAGAAATATAGAGTGAACTTTTTGGAAATAATTGAATTTTGAAATTAATATCTTTGAAAAAGTTTAATTGCATTTTTTAAATATTATTTGTAATTTTTATTTTTTAATATGCATTTAATTAAAGAATTTAGGAATAATTTAAATTTAGTGAAATTGATGAATTAATTATTATTAAAAATAATAGATATAAAGTAAAATTGTAGTTAAAAATTTTGGAAACTAATAATCGAATTGAAATAATGAAAATAATTTTGAAGAAGTATAATATTCTTATAATATCAAATAATGATTTTATTACTTGGTCATGTTTAATTATTATAAAATATGAAGAAATCGACCAGTTATCGAGTTATCGATATCTTCATGTTTTATAGTTATAAAAAAATTTAATAAACTAAAATTTCATTCATTGTAAAAAATAACACTAAAATTGATTATTTTAATCTTTTTTAGTGTTAATTTAATCTGCAACACTTTTTAATACCTCACGATTTACTGTGAATTTGTTAGTTTCCTTAAAAATTAAATTTTAAATAATATTCAAAAATTCTAGAAAATTAATTGAATTTTGGAAGAGTTGCAGTTCAAATTTTTAAGTATTTCGAAATTTTAAGCAAATAAAGAACAATAATTAGTTAAATATTTATTTTACAAAAGTTATTAAAATTTTAAACATTTAATTTTTAAATTTTTTTAAAATTAGGTTTTTGAAAAATAATAATTAAAATTTTTTAAAGAAAAAAGTTCTTGAATTCTCAATAATAATTTTAACAAATTGAAATAATTGGAAGTTTTGTGAAATTTTATATTTTAAAGAATTTATTCTTTTTCCTCTTTAAAAATTGTCTTTAAATATAATTAAATTTTTTGAAATTATATCATTTTATGAATTTTCAAAAATTATTCTATTTAAATAATTCAATTTTCATATAGTTCAATTCTCATAGGAATTGATTTAACAAAAATTTCTGTTTAAATTTTACAAAAATAATTGAATATTTAAACCGTTATAATAGGAATTTTTGGGGATTATTTAAATTTTAAAAGGTTTTTAAATTAAATTCCTTGAAAATTTTAGGGAAGCAAAAGTTAAAAAATCTTTAAATTTTTATTTTAAAAAATTATTAATAACATTTTTTTTCTTTAAAAATTAATAAAGTTTTTCAATAATTTTATTCAACGATTCTAAAAAAATAATTGCATTTTGGATGAATTACAGTTGCAAATTTTTTGGAAATAATTATATTTCATGAGGTTTTTCATTGAAATTATTTGAAATTTTAATTCCGAAGGGAAAAATAAATATAAATAAATTTAAAAATTTTTTTTAACAAAAAGTACTTATTAAAGTTTTGAAAAATTTAATTTAGACATTTCGAAAAATTGTTTCTTGAAAAAATAAAACCAAAATTATTTAAAATTACTTTCATTTCCGAAAATAATTGTAAAAAATTGAAACAAATGAAAATTTTGCCAACTTTTATTGAAATAAATTTTGAATTTTAATTCAAGTTGCTGATAGAAATATTTTCGGCATTTACTATACGAGTTGTTCAAATTATTAAATTTAATGAAAAATCGTAAGAAAAATTATTGTTTTTAAGAAATTAAGAATTTTCATTAAATTTGGAAAAGCAAATTTTGAAAGTTAAAAAGGAGAAAGAAAATTTCAAGCGCTAGTTTGCTAGTTTCAATTAAATTATAATTTGTTGTTGTTTAATTGTAATTTTATTATTTATTCTAATTTTGTTGTTATTTATTATTTATTATTAAATTAAATGAAATAATCAAGAACAAAAAATTTTAAGATCATACATGGGTGGTTCAGAATGTCCATCCAAAGAGAGAATAGATGGAAAAATTGTCATAATAACCGGAGCTTCGAGTGGAATTGGAAAAGAAACTGCATTGGAATTAGGAAAACGTGGAGGTCACATAATACTCGCAGTGAGGGACATTGAAACCGGAAATAAAGTTGCTGAAAAAATTCGTTCTTTTCCAAATGGACAGGCGGAAGTTAAATACATTGATCTCTCGTCATTAAAAAGTGTTCAAGAGTTCGTTAAAAATTTAGGTATACATTCGTCTTTCATCAATACATTTTAATTCATATTTTGCAGTAAAAAAAACGATTTTTTCTTACAGAAACTGATCGAGTTGATATTTTAATAAACAATGCGGGAATTGCATTTCATCCGTTTGAAAAAACTGAAGAAGGTTTTGAGATGCATTTCGTTACAAATTATCTCAGTGAGTTTTGGTATCTCTTCTTTCCCTGAAAAATGAAAATTTAAAAGAAAAAAAAATTAATCATTAAATGTTAACACTAAAAAAATATGACATTGCAAATTAAACATTTTTTAAAACTGTCTTAACAGGTCATTTTCTTTTAACGAAATTACTTTTGGAGAAATTGCAAAAATCTGATCAAGGAAGAGTGATTAATGTTTCCGCTCAAACCCACTCGACGCCTTCCATTGAACTTAACGATTTGAATCGAGAAAAAAACTTCACCTCCAGAGAAGCATATGCTCAAAGTAAATTGGCTCTTATTCTTATGTCTCGTCACATGAGTTCACTACTAAAAGGTATAATTATAATTAAAATAGAACCTTTTTTTACATCTTCTAGAATTTTAATAAATAAAAATTGAGATGATTCAATCATTGTTCGTTTAAACAGAAACTGCTAATTTTAATTTAAAATGATTTATTAATTAATAAATTTTGCAATTCTTTAAAAAAAAAAATTAGATGAAACAAATATTACCATCAATTCACTCGATCCGGGTTTCGTGAGGGGAACCAGACACATGAGACGATCCTTAATAGATTCTACATATATTCTAAAAGCAATAATTCAACCGTTAGTGTGGTTACTCCTTAAAAATCCCATTCAAGGAGCGCAGACTTCAATTTTCCTCTCGGTCTCGTCCGATTTGTCGGATCAAACTGGAAAACACTTCAGGTACTGAATTACTTTTCGTTAGAAAATAAAAATTATTACACCCATAAACCGAAGATTTATAGAATCAAGAAAAAAATAATAAGTAATCCAATTAGTAAACAACATGAATAATAAACAATTAAAATGGAAATTAATTATAATAACATAATATTTCGACTGAGAATTAAAACAGAAATACTATTTTCAGTGATTGTCAATTGAAGGAACCGGCAGAAAATGCGAAAAATGATAAACAAGCCAAGGGACTTTATGAAAAATCGTTAAAACTTGTCGAAAGCTATACGCACACTTGACGGAAAACAATTATAAATTAAACGAATAAAAATAAATGATAATGTAAAAATTGACAATTTTTAAAAATGTAATTTTACATGAAACAAAAATATTTAACTAACAATAACAAATACTTTATAAATTAATTACAAAAACATTAACTAGCTTCTAATTTTGTCCATTTTTCACTCGTTAACCAAAGCCATTTTGAAGTTTTTTCATCCTCTGCTTCTTTCGATAAATCTGTTTTTCTCCCTTTACTGTAAGAAAAAAATTTTTCTTTATTACATTAAAAGGAAAATTATTTTAATTTTAACCCTTATTTAAACTACCATTAAATAGATAGTTTTATAAAAAAATTATTTATTTTTTTTAATATAAAGGGATAAAATTTTAATCGAACTTTCCAAGAATAAATTTACTCAAACATCACTTTCAATTTCACTCTAAAAATGTTTACTTTCAACTTCAGGGTGTCTACTATTTTCATTCAACAAAATTCCCGGTTATGGCCTAATTTTTTCCCGATTTTCTTTTCTCTAACAATTCAAATTTAAATTTGATTTCGATCATAAATAAATAATAATAATTTTAATTCAAAATTTGGAAAATAATTTTTTCCATTTTTTAAAAATAATCTTGTCTGTTTATAATTATAATTGGAAATTTTCTTTTTCAAGTTTATAACAATTCTATTGATAATAATTGAATTTCTGCAGAGAATTTTACTATTTACAAAAAAAAATTGAAATCCTTCCAAACAATGATATTATTTATGAAAATAATTTAATTCCTGTGAAGAATTTTATTACAATTTTAAAAAAAAGCAGTGATAATTAATTATTTACTTAACAAGTAATAAACATTAAATTTGTTAAGAAATGATAAATATCATTTATTTGAACATTCAGAAATTTGAAATTATAAAAATTGAAGAGAAGTTCAATAATTATAACTATTAAATAATAATAGAATAATATAATTTTTAGAAGCAAAAAATTGATTTAAAACTTTAAGAGGGACTTTATATTTTAAAAATAAAATTATAATTACGCTGACTAAGTTCCCTTGATTACTTTCGAAAAATTTAAATTAAAATTCTTTCAAAGAATCAAATTATTAAAAAAAAATGTAAAGAAATTTCAATTATTTCAAAAATTTTCCATTATTTGTTTAGAAAAATTAAATTATCTTGAAACAATGAAATTGAACAATTTCAACAATTTTATTTTTCAGAATTTAAAAAAAAAATTTGCGATAATTCAATTTTAATAAAAAATTTGAAGTGCATATCGTTTTTTTTAAAATTAATTAATAAAAATTTTAATTGTCAATCTTCGCACTAAGAAATGTGAATACATTAAATAATAAAACCTTTTTTAATTTTGGTGAAAAAATTCTCGGTTTTGTATAAAAATCCCGGTTAATTTCCGGTTAAATTAAATTCCCGGTTATTTCCTGGATTTCCCGGTTAGTAGACACCCTGAACTTTCACCCAAAAAATTTTCTCTTTCAATTTCAGCCAAAGAAATTTTCACTTTCAACTTTCACCCAAAAAATTTTCACTTTCAATTTCACCAAAATAATTTTCTCTTTCAATTTCAGACAAAGAAATTTTCACTCTCTATTTCACCCAAAAAATTTCTCATTCAATTTCACCCAAAAAAAAGTTTCACTTTTAATTTTAACTTTAACCCAAAATAATTTGCATTTTTAATTTCACCCAAAAAAATTTTTACTTTCAACATTCATTTTTTTTAGGTGAAATTGTATGTGAAAATTTTTTTGGATGAATGTTGAAAGTGAATATTTGTCGATTGAAATTAAAAGTAAAACATTTATTTAAATGAAAGTTGAAAGTGAAAGTAACGTGAACGCATCTGTGTTTAAAAGAAAAATTAAAAGAAAGCACACCTAAAGTAACAACCAGTAACGTCCTTTAGTTCTTCATCGATCGCTGCAATCCAAACTGGTGTCGCTCCTTGTCGTGCAGACTGAATGAATAACCAAGCGAATGGTTTCACGAAAACTGAACTAATATAACTAGAATGATAACTCAAATGTCGATTAATTTCAGTGTCACTACTTCCTGGATAAACTGCATTCACTGTAACTCCAGTGCCTGAAAAGTATTTTTTAAATTAAAGATTAATATTTAGTTTTGTTTTTATTTTATTTTTATTTTTTTTTAGTTTTTTAGCAGAGAAAAAATTTTCTTTTTGTAAAAGTTTCCTTTTTCTAAAATTATATAACATGTGGAAATAAAGAATAATAGACTTTCAAAACATAAAAAACAGGCAACGAAATTAAAAAAAAATTATAAACATATAGTGTACCTTTTAATTTTTTAGCCAATTCGACGGTAAAAATAACATTGGCGAGTTTACTTTGTCTATAGGCCTCATCGGGATCATAACTTTTTTCACTATTAAAATCGTCAATTTTAATTTTCCCACGATTATAAGCTGCACTAGTGACATTAATTATTCTCGATGGTGCCGATTCTTTTAGCCTGTCAATTAATAAATTTGTTAATAAAAAATGGCCAATATAATTAACGCCCAATTGCATTTCAATTCCATCTTTTGTCTTAGCTTTCGGACAATTCATCACTGCAGCATTATTTATCAAAACATGCAAATCTTTAAATTCTGTAAAGAATATAATTTTTAGTAATAATAATATTAATAATAATAATAATACATAATATTGTCTTATATATTATTTTTTACCTTTTTTGAAACGTTTTACAAATTTTCGAATACTTTCTTGTGATGCTAAATCACAATGTCTGCAATAAATATATTTATTCTTTGCTTCAATTGCAATTTCCTTTCTGACCTGAAAAAAAAGAGAATTAGTTGAATATATATATATTTTTTTTTAATATAAAAAGAGAAAATTTTGATTGGCATTACTATTGCATATATTATTATTAATTTTTATTATTTATAATATTTAAATTTACAGCTTCACATTTCTCCATATCTCGACAGGCCATAATAATTTTAGCCTCTCGTTTAGCCAGTGCTTTTGTTGTTTCCATACCAATTCCCGAATTTGCTCCAGTAATAATTACCACTTTGTTTGGTAATTTCTCATCTCCCGTGAAACGATATTCATTTATTCGATCTCTAAAAATCAAATAATATTCGCCAATTATCTCTAAATTATGAAGTATTTGTATAAAGTTCTATATGAAATTTACATTTAATTACAAATAGCCGCATCAAAAGATTAAAAGAAATTCTTGTTAAAATAACACCAGAATGGATTAAAATAATCTGCAACAGTTTAATCCCTCTAGGATTAAATTAACACCAAAAAGAATTAAAATAATCTATTTTGGTGTTATTTTTAACTATGAATGAAATTTTATTTTAAATAAAACACCAAAGTCAACGATTTGGAAAAATTCAACGAATTTAGCTTCTCCGGGGAGAATAGTAAGTTAGTTACTAACTAACTTAGTAACATAGTTACTAAATTCAATTGTGTTTAAAATTTTTTTAAAGTTGTCGTCAAAATTTCCATTCTCTTTATAAATAATAAAATTCTTCCCAGATATTCAATTATTTTACAAAATTTTAATCAAGTTTTTGTCAAAATTTCAATTTTTTTCAACAGTTTTCTAAAATTCTATAATTTTCAATATCTACTGTTTCAATAAAATTTTCCAAAAGAATTCCTTCATTAAAAATTATTTGAATACAAATCTGCACAAACATTTAATTATTTTCATAAATAATAAAATTTTTTAAAGGGATACAATTATTTACAAAATTCTTTTTATAAATTTCTTCGCAATAATTCAATTATTCTCATAAATAATAAGTTTTCTCCAGGGATTCAATTATTTTTATAAATAATGAAATTCTTTTAGGAATTCAATTATTTTCATAAAGAATAAAACTCATTGCGGAATTTCAATTATTTTTATTGCAATTTTAATCAAATTCTTCGAAAAATGCAATTATTCTTAAAAATCTTATTAAAATTCGTCCAAAGAATTTAATGATTTAAAAAATTTGTTGATAACATTTTTAATGAGAATTTAATTTCAATAAACATGAAATCAATAAAAATGGTACCATAAAAAAATGGTTTTAAAAATGAATTTCAGTTAAAAAATTTTAGATTATACTTAAATATTAAAACTAAAAGCGCATTGTAACGTGGATTTTTAGAAATAATTAAATTTTGCCAAAGTTTCAAACTAAAATCATTGAAATTTATAATTTTCCATATTTTTTTGACAAAAAATTCTGTAGAATTAATTCTTTTTAAATGTTTAATAGGATTTTTATTGAAATTATTACAAGTTTATAATTTTCAATATATATTTAATTGCAGAATTTTCGAATAATTAAAATTTTGTAAAATTGAATTGTAAAGGAATAAACTTGAAAATTATCATAAAACTCATCGCAGCGTTTCAATGATTATTTTTTGTACAATTATAATAATTGAATTCCTTGGAAAAAGTAATTATGTTCTTGCAAGTTTTAATAAAATTCTACAAAAGACTTGAATTATTAAACAATTTGTTACTAAAATTCTTTATGAGAATTGAATTTTGAGAAACATTCAATTATTCAATAAATTATTTACTTTTGCATTTAAATAATTAAATTCTTGTAGAATTTTTTAATAAAAATTGATTTTCATTTGATAAAAATAAATTTATATAGTAAGTCGTTTAGCAAATTATTAAATTTTTTACTTATATTGCTTATAATTTATTAGATATAGAGCTATTTTATTGTCTCATGACTCTTTTCATAAATGTATAATACTGAAAAAGTCATTTAAATTCTACTCAAGAATGATTATCCATTGGAATTTGTCAATAAACATATAAGAATTAGATTGTTTAAACAAAAATCCGCATTTAACTAAAATAAAAATAATAAAAAATTGACTATTTACAGTCGTATTTAAAAAATTTTGCAATCATTATTTATATTAAAAATTTTTTTTTATTCTTTAATAAAGTGGCCTGTTGATGGTGTCATAAACCAAGACACCGAAACTTTGCACATCTAATGAAATAGTGTTTCATTTATTATTCTTCCGATAATCGATTAAAAGAATAACAACAAAGTTAAAAAAAACGGAAGAAAAAAAATCAACTATTAGATAAAAATGATCTACTTACTTTAAAAGATAAACTGCCCCTATAGCTGTTATAACTGCACTCCCAACATAATACGGACGTGGAATTTTCATTTTTTTTTACTTCAGAACTATTCTAATTAACAAGGAAATTATTTTAAAAATTTATTGTTAATTCGATTAACCTTGCAATACATGATTTTCAATTAACTTCTGTTAACATTTTGTGAAATATTTATACACACAAGAATACGAGATGAAATCCGGTATATTCGCATGTGTTTCTTTAATCTAACTTAACCTGAGCTAAATGAACTGAACCCTAACCTAACATAACCTGACATAACCTAGTGGATTTGATTTGCCAAATGTCTGCAACTATTTATTGCCTAATTAGTCTTATTAATAGATATAATTAATATTTTTACATTCTTTTATCAATGTAAACTATTTGTTCCCTAATTCACAACGTTCTCATTAAGGAATTATGGAAAATAACATTGCTATAAAATCTCAAGAAAGTTTTTGGATATTTCAGTTAATTATTTCTTTATTTGTAAAAGTCTTTGCATAATTTCATTCTCTAAATGTTTCTTTTCAATTTCCAATAGTTTTTTCTATCAAATTCTATCTATTAACAGACTTATTTGTCATTTACCCGCAACTGAGTACAATAACCGTAGACAACGAATTGTGACAGACATTGAATTAGAAATTGTAGAAATCTACCGTTACCGACAAAAAATAATATCAGCGCTAAATTTAAATATGATAAATATATATGACTTCCATAGTCACCTATAAACATCGAGATTTAGTTTATAAAATTTGTATCGTATTCTTTTTTTAGTTTATTAATTTTTCCTTAAAGTTAACTATGATATAAATATTTTTACATTCAATAATTTTAAAAAGCTGTCTGGCTTTCTGTTTGTGTCGCGCGTGCATTATTCTAACCTTACCTTCAGTTTCACTGGCACTTTATGTTAGACTCTCCTTGAAAATTAAAATAATAATGACATGAGTTGATTGGAGGCTTCGAATTAAAACAATTTTTTAGTTTTTCAATATTGATTTTACAAGCTGACGATTAATTGTGAATGTATACATACAGTGAAAAAACGAAATAATTATACAATAAAATGTTTCGCAGGTTTGTCATTCTTTTAAGATTCAATCAACGACGAACAATTATTTCTGCCGTCACTGTTGAAAGTTACAAGGTGTGTAGGTGATTTAGCAAAAAAAAAATATACCTATATATAAATAGGCAGGTTTACTTATAAATATTAAAAAAATTTTAAATTACTAAAATTATGGATTTTTATCGAACAATATAATAGCACACTATTAATAATTTAATTTGCGATTTCTTGAATAGATTTACAGTATTTAAACAAAGTTTTTAATATATAATTTTTTTTGATAGACTAGAATAAGTTCAAATAAGTCAAGAATTTTTCCCACATTTGGATCTTTTTATGCATTGAGTTTATGGAAGGCAAAGAAAACAGAGGAAAATGAATCCTCAATAATGACGAATAAAGAACTTTTAATAGCAAAAGCTGATGCCCTATTCGAACAAGAGGAATATAAGCAAATTTATGAATTGCTTAGTGGCTTCAAGGTATTTTGTAAAGAAAAATCCATTTTTTTAAATACATTTATATATCGCTCTTAAAAGAAATTAGTATTTTTTTTATGTATAAAATATATTTTCAGGGTGTCTACTAACCGGGAAATCCGGGAAAAACCGAGATTTTTAAACAAAACCGAGAATTTTTTCATTAAAATTAAAAAAGTTTTATTATTTTCATTTGTTTAAAAAAAATTACTTTTTATTTCAATTTTTACAGATATTTATACTCTTCTCTAACTTTGAATTAGTTAAAAAAAATAATTTGATAGTAAAAGTCAGGCACTAATTCAAACAGATTATGTAAATAAATTTTAAAAAATTGTGGAGTTAATAGAAATATTGTGAAATTCGACAGAAAATATGTAATTTAATTTTTCTAAACAAATAATTGAAAAATTTTGAAATAATTGAAATTTCTTTACATTTTTTTTTTTGAAAAATAATTTAATTCTTTAAAAGATTTCTAATTTAAGTTTTTCGAAAATAATCAAGGGAAGTTAGTGACCGTAATTATAATTTTATTTTTAAAATCTAAAGTCCCTCCTAAAGTTTTAAATCAATTTTTTGCTTCTAAAAACTATATTATTCTATTATTATTCAATAGTTATAATTATTGAACTTCTCTTCAATTTTTATAATTTCAAATTTCTGAATGTTCCTAATAAATTATATTTATCATTTCTTACGCAAATTTAATGTTTATTACTTATTAAGTAAATTATTAATTATCACTGCTTTTTTTAAAAATTGTAATAAAATTCTTCACAGGAATTAAATTATTTTCATAAATAATATAATTCTTTGGAAGGATTTCAATTATTTTTGTAAATAGTAAAATTCTCTGCAGAAATTCAATTATTATCGATAGAATTGTAATAAACTTGAAAAAGAACATTTCCCATTATAATTATAAAAAGACAAAATTATTTTTTAAAAAATGGAAAAAATTATTTTCCAAATTTTCAATTACTTAAAATTATTATTTATTCATGTTCGAAATCAAATTTAAATTTAAATTTTAGGGGAAAAGAAAACCGGGAAAAAATTAGGTCATAACCGGGAATTTTTTTTAAATGGAAATAGTAGACACCCTGATTTTATACGACTGTTTATGATGAAAGGGGATGAAAAGAGGTTATGTCCAGAAAATTGTTTACCTTATTTAAGATCTATTTTTAATAATCTCAAGTCAAAATTAATTCTTATTAACTATTTAGTATATAAAATAATTAATAAAAATTATTTTTGACATGAAATAATTAAAAATTAATCTTAAATCGAAGCAAAAACTATAGTAAAGATAACCAAAAAATAATATATACACCAATAGTTAAATATATCTTATATATAGAGTAATAAAAATGTCGAAATCTTATGGAGATTAAGTCGAGCTCTATACAAAATGTCCCTCTCTGCAACTGACGTTGAAGCAAAAAAAATGGTTTTTGAAGCACACGATTCAATTGCATCTGCTCTCGAAATTGATGAAAATCATTGGGCAGCTCAAAAATGGATGGCAATTATTCTTGATGCAAAAAGCGGCTATGAGGGAATGAAGTCTCGTATAAATCAATTGCACAATGTTAAAAAGCACATGCTAGTGAGTTGTTTAAAATATATTTTTTTAAAGTAATTATAATGACATTAAAAATTCTTCAAAAAGTGTAACAAAATTCTTGAAAGAATTTAATTATTTTCAATTCAATTTTACATCATTTCAACAATTTTTGAAAGATTTGCTTATAGTTACTTTTCGCATTATAAAAATCAAAATTATAAAAATAAATTCAGGTATATAATATTTTCAAAAAATTATAAAGAAATGCTTACAAATAATATTAAAAAAATATTTTTAAATAATTTTTCAACGATAATAGTTTTTCAAGTTTGAAAAATTTCCAAATAATTAAAAATTTGGTAAAATCTTTGAAAAATAAATAAATTTTTGAAAAGTATAAACAAAAATGATTAAATTTTTAATAAATTTTAATTTTCATCAGGACCATGATTTCTCAAAAATTTTAGTAAGTCCAGAAAGTAAATTTTTGAATCTTAAAAGAATTATTACAAAACAATTCTAATAATTGGTTTTTAAAAATATTTTAACGTAGTTTTTTGAAAATAATAATTGTATTAGATACTTAAAAGATTTTTTATGTAATTTAAAAAATTAAAAGTTTTAAAATCTTGCAAAAAATGTTGTCATAAATTTGGAGAACAGTTGAATGTTTTCGCAGAATTTTATTATTTAAGAAAATAATTGAAATCTTCAAAAGAATTGTTCTTTTTATGAAGATTATAATTGAAATCATGCGAAGAATTTCATTCGGATTTTTGAAAATAATTATTGAAATCCTCGGAAGAATTTTATATGTTAGGAAAGTAATTGAAATCTTCAAAATAATTTTATTTTTTTATAATGGATTTTTTGTAGAAGTTAATTAAAAATTTTGAAAATAATTAAAATCCTTTGAAAAAATGTTGTTATTTATGAAAATAATTGAAATCTTTCTAAGATTTTCATCAAAACTTTTGCAAAATAATATTATTCTTTCGATAAAAATTTCAATTCTTTGGGGGAATTTAATTCAGCTTGAATTAAAGATAAAAAATTCAATTGAATTTTCAGAAAAAAAAATCTTGTTGAAATTTTGAGAAAGAAATTTTGTGGAAATTTTTAAATAATAGTAAATTGAACTTGATTTCTCTCTCTCTCTCTCTCTCTCTCTCTCTCTCTCTCTCTCTCTCTCTCTCTCTCTCTCTTTAAAATGTTAAAAATAATTCTAAAATGTTATTATTTTTGGAAATATGTAATTAAAACTATTTAATTTTAAAAAGTTAGAAGCTAATTTTCATTTTTTAAATTTACCTTTAAAGATTCTTCATTAAAATTGTTGATAATTTAATTATTTTCAAACTTTGCAAATAAAATTCTCAAAAAGTAGACTTTCAGAAATTGTAACAAAATACTTATTGGAATAAATTATTTTCATATTTATTTTTATTTCTTATTAAATTTTATAAAATTATAATTATTCAAAAACAATTTTTGAAACATCTGTTTATATAGTTATTTTTCAGAAAACTCAAAGTAAGTTACACTTTTCTTTACTAAAAATAATTGTGGTATTTTGTTGCAATGTTTTTGGAAGAAAAGTAAAAAAAAGTCGCAATTTTTTTTAATACAAGTGGAAAAAGTCTCAATTTTCTTAATTTCCGGCACAAAAAATTCTATTGACCAATGACTTACTTGACAAAAATTTTCTTTTAATGTGTCATGGAAATTTTATCGATTATCACCTGAAGATCATGCGGAATTTGAAAAAAGAAAACCTGAAATCTATCTGAAAAATAATATATAATTATATACCTGTTTTTTTTTCTTTAGAAAGCCAGCGAACTGAATCCTGCAGATGCTACAACACTCTATTTAATTGGTAATTGGTGTTATCAAATTT
Organism: Leptopilina myrica (nomen nudum); assembly: GCA_032872475.1. NCBI lineage: Eukaryota > Metazoa > Arthropoda > Insecta > Hymenoptera > Figitidae > Leptopilina > Leptopilina myrica (nomen nudum). The sequence goes on along the minus strand of CM065462.1, from coordinate 9,374,113 downwards.
CCGATTTAACCTGGTATCAGAGAAAAATAGCGTCAGCAATTTTTGGCAAGCCACCAAGTTCAAGTTACGAGGAGGCACTCACCTATTTTCAGAAAGCAGAAACTGTTGATCCCAATTTTTACAGTCAAAATCTGTTGATGCTCGGTAAAACTTGTTTGAAATTAAATCGAAAGGAAGAAGCTCTCAAGTATTTGAAATTGGCTTCTGAATTTTTAGCAAAAAATGACGAGGATCAACAAGCAAAACAGGAAGCACAAAAATTACTGAACAGTATTTCGTAAATTTACATTTACCTTGGAAGCAAAACAATAGGTTATGTTTGCTATTTTAAAAATGAAAATACAAAAAAAATGATGAACTATTAATGTTAATCATTAATGTTTAAGTTTTCATTATAACTGAAATATTTAATAGACACTAATTTTCATTTGCAGAAAGTAAAAAGAAACTCAATTAACAAAAAAAGAAACGTTAATATAACCTTCAAGTGATTTACTTCTAAGGTCCCTTTCTTCAGATCGCGTCACATTTATTTATTTTTTACTGTTTTATATCTTTCGATAATCATAAAAATCGATGACAATTAAATAATTGCTGTCTTTTATAATTGTTACTTCTTTGTATATGTATATATATAGAATTTATTTTTTATAAACTATTTGTAATAGCAAAATAATATTAGTCTTTTTTGTGGAATTATTTGAACCTTATTTAAAAATTCCATCACGATAAAACGTGAGGTGTTAAAATAACACCAGAATGGATTAAAATAATCTGCAACAGTTTAATCCCTCTAGGATTAAATTAACACCAAAAAGAATTAAAATAATCTATTTTGGTGTTATTTTTAACTATGAATGAAATTTTATTTTAAATAAAACACCAAAGTCAACGATTTGTAAAAATTCAACGAATTTAGCTTCTCCGGGGAGAATAGTAAGTTAGTTACTAACTAACTTAGTAACATAGTTACTAAATTAAATTGTGTTTAAAATTTTTTAAAAGTTGTCGTCAAAATTTCCATTCTCTTTATAAATAATAAAATTCTTCCCACATATTCCATTATTTTACAAAATTTTAATCAAGTTTTGTCAAAATTTCAATTATTTTCAACAATTTTCTAAAATTCTATAATTTTCAATATCTACTGTTTCAATAAAATTTTCCAAAATAATTCCATCATTAAAAATAATTTGAATACAATTCTGCACAAACATTCAATTATTTTCATAAATAATAAATTTTTTTAAAGGAATTCAATTATTTAGAAATTTTTTTATAAATTTCTTTGCAATAATTCAATTATTTTCATAAATAATAATATTTGTATAGGAATTCAATTATTTTTATAAATAATAAAATTCTTTTAGGAATTCAATTATTTTCATAAAGAATAAAACTCATTGCGGAATTTCAATTATTTTTATTGCAATTTTAATCAAATTCTTCGAAAAATGCAATTATTCTTAAAAATCTTATTAAAATTCGTCCAAAGAATTTAATGATTTAAAAAATTTGTTGATAACATTTTTAATGAGAATTTAATTTCAATAAACATGAAATTAATAAATTATTTATTTTTGTATTTAAATAATTGACTTCTAGTAGAATTTACTAATAAAAATGGCTATAAAAATGAATTTCAGTTAAAATTTTTAGATTATACTTAAATATTAAAACTAAAAGCATTGTAACGTGGATTTTTAGAAATAATTAAATTTTGCCAAAGTTTCAAACTAAAATCATTGAAATTTATAATTTTTTATATATTTTTGACAAAAAATTCTGTAGAATTAATTCTTTTTAAATGTTTAATAGGATTTTTATTGAAATTATTACAAGTTTATTTATAATTTTCAATATATATTTAATTGCAGAATTTTCGAATAAATTAAATTTTGTAAAATTGAATTGTAAAGGAATAAATTTGAAAATCATCATAAAACTCATCGCAGCGTTTCAATTATTTTTCATACAATTATAATTGAATTCCTTGAAAAAAGTAATTTTGTTCTTGCAAGTTTTAATAAAATTCTACAAAAGAATTGAATTATTAAACAATTTGTTACTAAAATTCTTTATGAGAATTGAATTTTGAGAAACATTCAATTATTTAATAAATTATTTACTTTTGCATTTAAATAATTAAATTCTTGTAGAATTTTTTAATAAAAATTGATTTTCATTTGATAAAAATAAATTTCAGTTAAAATTTAAGATTATAATTGAATATTAAAGGAAATATAGAGTGAACTTTTTGAAAATAATTGAATTTTGAAAAAGTTTAATTGCATTTTTTAAATATTATTTGAAATTTTTATTTTTTAATATGCATTTAATTAAAGAATTTAGGAATAATTTAAATTTAGTGAAATTGATGAATTAATTATTATTAAAAATAATAGATATAAAGTAAAATTGTAGTTAAAAATTTTGGAAACTAATAATCGAATTGAAATAATGAAAATAATTTTGAAGAAGTATAATATTCTTATAATATAAAATAATGATTTTATTACTTGGTCATCTTTGATTATTATTATAAAATATGAAGAAATCGATCAGTTATCGAGTTATCGATATCTTCATGTTTTATAGTTATAAAAAAATTTAATAAACTAAAATTTCATTCATTGTAAAAAATAACACTAAAATTGATTATTTTAATCTTTTTTGGTGTTAATTTAATCTGCAACACTTTTTAATACCTCACGATTTACTGTGATCCCTTTCCTTTTTAATTTCATTCAAACACTTTTCATGTAATCTTTTAGTGGGAAATTTTGCAATAATTTTTCTATGAAAGATTATTACATTTTACATTATAAACTGCTTACGATAGGCGGGACTTTTGTGGTTTATACAGTGACAGTTATTATTCAAGGGAAAGTAAAAATTATTTCTATATAGTATATGAAAATAAAAGTAGGACACTGCCAATTCTTGTTCCTCAATTTTTTTTTTTTTGTATTGTGATGAAACTAATAATAATATATAATAATATAGTACTCCAACTTGACTGTAAGCAAACGCACCCTAATATAACATCTATATCATTACATGATCATTTCCTGTAATATTGAAATCGTTTCAGAATTGTTGGAGAAATTATTTAGTAACACTGTCATGTGTAATGGTCACTTTACAATCACCATTATATACGATAGAAAATAATAATATTATCCATAAATGTAAAAAATTTATATTTTTGTAATGATTTCTAAAATTATTTTAAAGTCACTTGAGACTAAAGGCTACAAAAAGACGAATAAAACCTAAAGTAGCGTAAGAATTAAGATTGAAAAATTAAACCGCATAAAACAATGCGAAATTCAAAATTCAAACTTAAGACGTAAAACTAAACTTTGTATTTAAAATTTAGGATTTATAACTTTACAAGTAAGACAAAATTATTGTAGAAAAATATGGGTTTAAAAATATGTAAAAATTTTAAAGATTTTATAAGAAAATGTAAGACATTAAAAATGAGACTTAAAATTTTAATCAAGTTTAGTTAACATTAGTTAATGAAAACTTATTTTATAACTATTAATATTATTATACATATATTATATTATATTATAATATATATATTATTTATATTATATTATAATTATTTTGTAGGAAAATATAGGTTTTAAAATATGTAAAAATTTAAAAGATTTGAGAAGAAAATGTAAGACATTAAAAATGATACTTACAATTTTAATCAAGTTTAGTTAACATTAGTTAATGAAAACTTATTTTATAACTATTAATATTATTATAATTCAAAAATAAAAAATAAAAATTGGAACAACATTATCAGAGATAATCACTAAATTATTATTGTTATATTATTAACTTAAAAAAAAATCTTTAATCTATTATTAATTTATACACTGAAAGAAAATGTAATATTAAATTTTGTAAAAGTATTTTGTAATTTGGAGAAAAAGTACAATAAACCGAAATTCTGATATAAAAAATACTGAACATTAAAAAAAATTATGTGGAATTTCGTATAATTATGCCAAGAATCAAAATTTTTTATTCAATTTTAATATAGCTTTAATAAATTTCACATAAATTCTTTTAATGTTTAGTATTTTTTATACAAAAATTTCGGTTTGTTGCACTTTTGCCCCAAATTGCAAAATACTTTTACAAAATTTAATATACATTTTCTCTTAGTGTACTTATTACTTCAAATATTAATAAAATTATTTCATAAAATATTTATTATTTTAAAACAATAATTGTTATTAATAATTCAATAATAATAATAATTCACATGTAAGGTGTAATTTATAGTTTCTAATCAAGTCAATTAAATCTATAATTCTAATTAAAATCTAATTAAATCAAATTTATCAAAATTATCGAAATTCTTATCAAGTCAATTATAAAATTGACTTGATAAGAAACTATAACTTACACCTTAAATATATGATAAATTCAGCCACAAGTCGAAACTAAAAAACTACATCTAAAAATAATAAATCTATCTCTATCTTAAAATAATAATAATTATAAACATAATTTATAATAATTACAAATATAATTTACAATAATTATAAATATAATTTATAATAATAAATATTTTTTTCTTTTTTTTTATTTACCATGTTTTAAGAACTGAAAAAAATCATTTTTTTTGTCACGTAAAAATTATTATTGTTTATATTTTTGTGCAAAATGAAATTTTTCTGTTTGAAATTTTTCCACTCGATTTGTGTTAATTGCATCTCTTTGTAACAACAATTTTTTATATTCTTTATATATATTCTTTCACCGGTCGCCACACCGGTAATGTCCTTCGACTTGAGTAAATCAGTGAACGATAGATTCTCGATGTGTCAAGACGTTCAAAAAGAAGAAAACAAAATTTTCTCAATTATTATTTATCAAAAGTGAATTTAAAAAAAAACAATTAATTATTGTGTTGTAAAAGAAGAACATTTTTACAGTAAAAAAGAAAAAATTATTATTAGAATAAAAATTTGTGCGTTCAGTGTTTTGAGAGATGTTGGTGAACATAATTTTTTTGTAGCAAGTATTTTAAGGTGATGATTGTCTATATAATATATATATATATATATATATATATATATATATATAATTTTTTACACTAAATTATTGCAATTATTTTAATTTCTAGAGGTCAAATTCGTTTTTTTATAAAATGCAAATATAAAAATATTTTTTTATTATAATAATATAATGTCTAGTAGCATTTATTTATTTTATTCAGTAAATCTGTTCAGCATTGTTATTATTATTATTATTATTATTATTATTATTATTATTCAGTAAAACTAAAATAATCTGTAAAAAATATATTTATTTATTTATTTATTTATTTATTTACATATTCAAAATTATTATTAAACAATAAACAAAAACTTTTTCTCCTTCTATTATTTTTTTATATTCAGAAACAAATAGAACCAGACTGAAAAATTTGTGCAAATAAATTAATAATGATAAATAAAATAGATATAAAATAAATATATAAATAAATGAATTGCCAAATAAGGAAAAGAAAAATGTATTTAAATAAAAATTAATATTAAAATATATAAGAAAATTTGACAGAAATTTATAAAATTTTGCATTTTTTTAGATGCTTAATATTTATTTACTTTTTTTATACAAATGGGACTAAAAATTATTAATACACATAATTTATGTATTATTAAAAGATAGAAAAAATAATTAGAAACCAATGATGAAATTAAAAATGTGGACTGTTTATTTTTATCGTCCACTATATATCTTCGAGCTTATTCTTGAGGAAATGAAATTATAAAATAAACATTGGGAATAAAATTAATAAGATCACTTCGGCATTTGATTTAACTTTTTATCACTTTTGGAATGTTGTTACACTCATCGGACATGAATTTAAAAAAAATTTTTTTTCTTTTAAACCTCTATTCAACAATATATCAAATATTATAAATTTAAATTTACACGTTTTCTTTTTTCTTTCTCAAAATAGATATAAATGTTTTGAACGAATAAAATGTGAAAATGCAAATTGTAAAATATTTCATAATAAAAAATTGACCACTGTACAATTAGAAAAAAGTTTCTACTGTATTTTAAAATTCAAAATTTATTTTTATCTATTTCATTTATTTAAGATAATTTTTGAAAAAAATTTTATTTTTCTTTTCAAAAATTGCTTACCTATATTGGTATTTTTTTATTAAATTTTTTAGTTTGATTTTTTAGTTACAACGCTTATTTATTTGTTTAATTATTTATTTTGCCTTTAATTTTATTGTACACTTATACCTGATAATAATTTTTATATAATGTTTGAAAGTTTACATTTCAATATGTGGAAGTTATTTATTAATTTTAGCAAATGTGATTTCATAAATAATTTTTGTTTTTAAAAATGTATTTAAATAAAAATAAATATTAATAAATATATAAAAAAAAAATTTGACAGAAATTTATAAAATTAAAGTTTTGATAATTTTTATAAAAGAAAAAATGATTTTCTACTTCTTCTATTTCATAGGTGTGAAAGGAAATTATAAACATTAAAAATGTCTTGCGAAAATGCTCTGAAGAGTTGCTTCTTTGATATTTCGACATAATCAACATTATAATCAACATCATTATTATCTTCATCGTGATCATACGAAAACGATTCCACGAAGAATGAATTTTCAAGTCCTTGTCACGTGCACTATTGTAAGTTGCTAATTTAAAAATTTTCTTCTTCATGTACCTATATGTTCTACAATTTTTACATTATATTCTTGTAAACAACTATTATTTTTGTCTAAATTGGACTTTCGTTACTTATATGTAATAATTGTTTATAAAAGGGATAATAATTATAAATAATTAAATATTAATATAATTATACGTATTATTATTAATATTATTATTAATATTATTATTATTATTATTATTATTATTGTTATTATTTTTAATATTATTATTATTATTAGTATTATTATTGTTATTTTTTTATTATTAATATTTTTATTGTTATTATTTTATATTGCTATCATATTGTTTAAAAGCTTATTCACAATTTTATTCGGTCAAATCGAAATCGTAATTTTTAAAGTCTATAAAGTGATCCTACGTCCGGAAGTAGGTATGAGGCATCAATTTCCGGTCTCCATCTCTTCCAAGTAGATAATTCGCTCTTGAGAAACTTTGCTCACTCCAAGTTCTCTAAATTTAAATATTAGTAAAAATGTTTACTAATTTCAATTAGTGGTTGACTTTCTATATACTTTTGAATTATTAGTTAATTTTACTAATAAATCAGTAAATATAGAAATTACTATATATCTATTCGCAAAATTTACTAATTCAAAAGCAAACATTCAATCAAATTAGTAAATATTTTTAATAATTCAAAAATATTCGGTTTATAGGTAGAAAATAATGTTTTTTATTAAAAACTTTACATTTTTTTATTCAACTTTATAATATAAATATAAATATATATATATATATAAATATATATATATATATATAATATTATAATTCTAAGAAAATATAAAGTTCGTTGTCCGAGTAATTTTTGCATAACAAGTGCCAATACACATTGCAAATATTCTCGTGTTCGTCGTGTCTTATCTCTATATATAAGAATTTCAAAGCGGTCGAGATCCTTTAATCTTTACCGACTAAAAAAAATTGTTTAGAAATAGTTTTTTTTTTAAATTTCTTTAAAAACAAATTTTTTATTTTTTCGAAAAAAAAATAATATTATTATTTTCAATAATTTATTTACAACTTAAAATTTGTTATAAATTCTCACGATTATTAAGTTGAAAAATAAAATAAGTAAGTTTATTAATTAATAAAAATGAACGTCAAGAAAGATTTTTAAATTGAAAAAATAAAAAACTGAAAATAAATTTTTCTTAAATTGCAGTGACTTGGCGGGTATCTTACGCTGCGCAAGCTTGAAAAAATTGTTGTCTAAAACTAAGAAAATTTCAAAAAAATATGAAATTCGAATATACATTTGAAGCATTCAGGGCATAGGGACCGTCGCGGAAATCAAATTTTGATTTCGTTACGATATTCCAAAACAAAACGAAATTATTAATGTACTTTGATTTTGATTCTGTAACGAAACAAAATTTACTTCCTATTTTGATTCTGATACTGTAACGAAACAAAATTTACTTCCTATTTTGATTCTGATACTGTAATACTGCAATTCGGTTTTCTTATACACAGTAAAACGTGAGGTGTTAAAATAACACCAGAATTGATTAAAATAATCTGCAACAGTTTAATCCCTCTAGGATTAAATTAACAACAAAAAGAATTAAAATAATCTATTTTGGTTTTATTTTTAACTATGAATGAAATTTTATTTTAAATAAAACACCAAAGTCAACGATTTGTAAAAATTCAACGAATTTAGCTTCTCCGGGGAGAATAGTAAGTTAGTTACTAACTAACTTAGTAACATAGTTACTAAATTCAATTGTGTTTAAAATTTTTTAAAAGTTGTCGTCAAAATTTCCATTCTCTTTATAAATAATAAAATTCTTCCCAGATATTCAATTATTTCACAAAATTTTAATTAAGTTTTCGTCAAAATTTCAATTTTTTTCAACAGTTTTCTAAAATTCTATAATTTTCAAATACTGTTTCAATAAAATTTTCCAAAAGAATTTCATCATTATAAATAATTTGAATACAATTCTGCACAAACATTTAATTATTTTCATAAATAATAAAACTCATTGCGGAATTTCAATTATTTTTATTGCAATTTTAATCAAATTCTTCGAAAAATGCAATTATTCTTAAAAATCTTATTAAAATTCGTCCAAAGAATTTAATGATTTAAAAAATTTGTTGATAACATTTTTAATGAGAATTTAATTTCAATAAACATGAAATTAATAAATTATTTATTTTTGTATTTAAATAATTGACTTCTTGTAGAATTTACTAATAAAAATAACTTTAAAAATGAATTTCAGTTAAAATTTTTAGATTATATTTAAATATTAAAACTAAAAGCATTGTAACGTGGATTTTTAAAAATAATTAAATTTTGCCAAAGTTTCAAACTAAAATCATTAAAATTTATAATTTTTCATATATTTTTGACAAAAAATTCTGTAGAATTAATTCTTTTTAAATGTTTAATAGGATTTTTATTGAAATTATTACAAGTTTATTTATAATTTTCAATATATATTTAATTGCAGAATTTTCGAATAATTAAAATTTTGTAAAATTGAATTGTAAAGGAATAAATTTGAAAATTATCATAAAACTCATCGCAGCGTTTCAATTATTTTTCATACAATTATAATTGAATTCCTTGGAAAAAGTAATTATGTTTTTGCAAGTTTTAATAAAATTCTACAAAAGAATTGAATTATTAAACAATTTGTTACTAAAATTCTTTATGAGAATTGAATTTTGAGAAACATTCAATTATTCAATAAATTATTTACTTTTGCATTTAAATAATTAAATTCTTGTAGAATTTTTTAATAAAAATTGATTTTCATTTGATAAAAATAAATTTCAGTTAAAATTTTAGATTATAATTGAATATTAAAAGAAATATAGAGTGAACTTTTTGGAAATAATTGAATTTTGAAATTAATATTTTTGAAAAAGTTTAATTGCATTTTTTAAATATTATTTGAAATTTTTATTTTTTAATATGCATTTAATTAAAGAATTTAGGAATAATTTAAATTTAGTGAAATTGATGAATTAATTATTATTAAAAATAATAGATATAAAGTAAAATTGTAGTTAAAAATTTTGGAAACTAATAATCGAATTGAAATAATGAAAATAATTTTGAAGAAGTATAATATTCTTATAATATAAAATAATGATTTTATTACTTGGTCATGTTTAATTATTATAAAATATGAAGAAATCGATCAGTTATCGAGTTATCGATATCTTCATGTTTTATAGTTATAAAAAAATTTAATAAACTAAAATTTCATTCATTGTAAAAAATAACACTAAAATTGATTATTTTAATCTTTTTTGGTGTTAATTTAATCTGCAACACTTTTTAATACCTCACGATTTACTGTGATACTGTAACGAAACAAAATTTACTTCCTATTTTGATTCTGATACTGTAATACTGCAATTCGGTTTTCTTATAGAAACAGAAATCGATTCGAATTCTACTTCAGATTTCGTATGTAAAAACGATATTATCTTCTGATACATTTGACATTTGCAACAAAATTTAGGTTCAATGACACTTCTACATGCGCAGTATTATTTTATAAAAATTAAAACAAGAAAGAATTTTGATTTTGATATTAGAACCAAAACGAAATAGAGTGGAATTTTGATTTTGATATTGGAACCAAAACGAAACACAATTGAATTTTGATTTTAATATTTGGAACCAAAACGAAAAAGAGTGGAATTTTGATTTTGATATTGGAATCAAAACTAAATAGAGTGGAATTTTGATTCTGATACCCATATCCGAATCAAAACAAAAGTATTTTTTAATTTTATTTTGATTCCGTGACGGTCCCTGATTCAGGGAAAATATGCCGTAAATGAATTAAAAAAAAATGTTTGTCAAAATGTTTTAGATTTTTGCATACACCTCATCAGGAGCTGTGCTGGAAAAAAATTTGTCCGCAGTGAATGTTAAACCAATCGAAGAGGATAATGATTATGCTAAAGTTTTGGAACTCTCCTTTCTATTTTACGAGGCTCAGCGATCGGGAAAATTGCCATCTGATAATAGAATTCCATGGCGAGGGGATTCTGCTCTAAATGATAGTGGTGTCGACGGGGAGGATCTCACAGGAGGCTATTATGATGGTCTTAAAAATGATTATTTACAATTTTTAAGATAAATGAAAAAATTCCTTTTTCCCATCAAAAATGGAAACATGTTTTTTTTCTTTCTTTTTGCAGCTGGTGACTTTGTAAAATTTGGTTTCACGATGGCTTGGACGACAACTCTATTGGCTTGGAGTGGCATCAGTTGGCCCGAAGCTTATTCAGCAGCTGGTCAATTGGACGAATTACGTAAGGCTGTGAAATGGTCAACTGATTACTTCATAAAGTGTCACGTTAATGAAACAACATTTTACGGACAAGTTGGTGACTTTATTCTTGATCATAAATTTTGGGGAAGACCCGAAGATTTGAATACATCTAGGCCTGCTTTCAAAATTGACCCTGACAATCCAGGTAGAAAAAAAAATTCTTGAGTTAAAGCAAAATTTTCCTTAAAAAATAATTAACATTAATTTAATTCTTTGGGAGATATTAATTTTCATTGCACTGTACATATAGGTTCTGATTTAGCTGGAGAGACTGCTGCTGCACTAGCAGCTTCTTCACTTCTTTTTAAAGACACAAATCCAGAATACAGTGAGGAATGTCTTCGGCATGCCCAAGAACTTTATCAATTTGCCACCGATTATCGTGGACTTTATCATCAATCAATAAAGGATGGTACACAATATTATGAGAGCACTGATTATGGAGATGAATTAGCCTGGGCTGCTGCTTGGCTTTATAAAGCAACAAAGACGACGAATTATCTTGACGAGGCAGAATATCATTATCAACATTTTTATCTTAATGAAAGAGCAAATTCCTTTTTTTACAATAAAAAATCAGCTGGTGTTCAGGTTCGTATAAGACTCCTTTTTAGGATTATATAGAATCTGTTAACGATGTGTTTGAAAATAATTATTTCTTTTTAGATTCTTTTGGCACAATTAACGGGACGTGATGTTTATAAAAATTCATCAAATGAATTTTGTCACTTCTTTGTGAAACAACAGAAACGAACACCAAAGGGTCTTATTTATATTGAAAAAATGGGAACTCTTTGTCATGCGGCGAATATTGCTTTTGCCTGTCTACAGGCTGCGGATTTTGGAGAAATGAAAAATTCACAGGAGTATAGGGAGTTTGCCAAGGAGCAGATCTCTTATATTCTTGGTAGTGCAGGTGAAAAATTTTCTTGCATAAAAAAAGAAATTTACTCACACTAAATCACTATTTTTCTAAATTTATTCAGAAAAATCAGAAAAAATTTTTTTCAATTTTAAACTTAATTGATTTTTGAAAAATTACCGAGAAAAAATTATTTTTTTAATTTTTCACTTAAGGGCATTTGCATCATTATGACGTCACAATGAATGCAAAGCATATATTTTAATGCTGTGACGTCATAAAGGTTCAAATGCCCTTAAAAATTAAAAATATAATTAAATTTTATGAAATTTGCATTTAAAATCTTTTTTACAAATAATATAATTCTCATTCTCATCTCATTAAAACTTTCAATTATTATTTTCAAAAACGTTTCTTAATTTCATCTCTGAAATCTATTATTTAAAAAAATTTTTATAAACTTCTTCGCGATAATTTAATTGTTTACAAAATTTTTATAAACTTCCTGCGGCAATAATTTAATTATTTTCGTAAATAATAAAATTCTTCTTAGAAGTTCAATTATTTTCATATAAATAAAACTCATCGCAGAATTTTAATTTTAATCGAATTCATCGAAAAATGTAATTGTTCTGGAAAATTTTATGAAAAATCGTTAAAAGTAATCAATTATTAAAAAATGCTTCATGATAAAATTCTTTATAAGAATTCAATTTAAAAAAATTCAATAATTCAATAAATAATTTATTTTTTTAAATTACTAAATTCTCTAATAAAAAAAAATCAATTAAATATGAATTTCAGTTCAACTTTTAGATATAATAATAAATATTAAAAGCATGATAGCATAAATTTTAAGGAATAATTAAATTTTAAAATGGTTTCAAAACAAATTCTTGGAAAATTTAATACGTATTTTTCATACTTGTAACTAACAATTTTGTAGAATTAATTATTATAAAAGAATTTTTTCTCAAATTATTTCAAGTATTTATTTACTTATTTACGTATTCAATTGAAAAAATTTTCTTAATTATACTCGTGAAATCTGTTTTTAAACGATTTCAAAAATTTCTGAAAAATAAAAATTCGTCAATTCTTTTGTTTTTTTTTCTACAGAAAATTTGAAAATTCATATTTTCAACTAGATTTCATGAAATTTTCCCATTTTCCAGCTAAATTATCAGCAAAAACTAAGTCTTTAAACGAAATTGAAAATTTTTTGTATTTTAAAAATCTTTTTATTCTTTGGAAAAATTAAAAATCCTGAAATTCGTCATTTTTTAAATTTTAATTTCGAAATCGTAATATTTGACTGAATTAGTTCTTATTTTTCATTTTCAAACAGAATTATACACGAAAATTCAGTTTTTGTCTGGATGAAAAAAAAAATCTTCACTTGAAAAAATTCTACAAATTTCACTATATTAGCGAAATTTTTAGTTATTGCAACGAATACTTTCGATTTTTTAACAAAAGTTATCACTGAATTCAGGTAATGGTTTTTTTCCTGTGAATTCTTTATTTGTGAACATTTTCCAAAAGAATTAAATACAAGAAAAATAAGTTTTTGAACGATTTCAAAATTAACGATTTGAAAATTAATTTTTTTGCAACTTTTTAAACAAAATAAAATTTCTCCTAAATGAATGAACCGATTTAAATGAACCAAGCGGGAATATCAAGGGGATAAAATATACTTTCGTTTAGAATTAGAAAATTTTTAAAAACTTTATTTTTTAATAATTATTTAATAAAAATTTTATAAACAATTAATTTTTTTTAATTTTCTACGCCTTTTAAAAATTTGAAAAAAATATTAACATACACTTAAAACTATAACAAAACAAAATCCGTTGATAAAATTTTGGAGGGACAATTATTTTAAGTTATAATAAAAATTATATTGAACGGAGATGCGATTTTGATGATTTTCAGAATTAAAACATTATTTTTAACTACGAAATGAACAAAACACTGTCAATTTAACATTTTTGTTTAATTATATAACCTTAAAAATTGTTAAAAATGATGAAAAACTAAATTCAGCGCTGATGCACAACACTGCGCTAATATAATTTTCATTATAACTTTTAAAATAATTGTCGCTCCAAAATTTTCTCAACGGATTTTGATTTCTTATAGTTTTAAGTGTATGTTAATATTTTTTTCAAATTTTTAAAAGGCGTAGAACATTAAAAAAAAATTAATTGTTTATAAAATTTTTATTAAATAATTATTAAAAAATAAACTTTTTAAAAATTTTCTAATTCTAAACGAAAGTATATTTTATCCCCTTGATATTCCCGCTTGGTTCATTTAAATCGGTTCATTCATTTAGGAGAAATTTTATTTTGTTTAAAAAGTTGCAAAAATATAAATTTTGCAATAACTTTTATAAAAAAATAATTTTCTTTTCTGTTTTTTGATGAACACATTCTTAAGGCCAAATAGAAATGTTTTTTCAATATTTCGATTTAAAAAGAATACTTTTTATTTTCTGTGAAAATTTCACGAATTCTGCCCCTCAAGCAATTAAATGTTTCATATATATTTTTGCATATTTATTTTTGAAAATATTTTGCAAGATTTACATTTGTTATTGGTTATCTAAAAATATTTGTTTGAAAATTGAATTTTTCTTTCAGGAAGAAGTTTTGTAGTCGGTTGGGGTAATAATCCACCAACACAACCAAATCACGCAGCTTCTTCTTGTCCTGATAAGCCAGCGTCTTGTGACTGGTCAGAATTAGATCGAAAGTCACCAAATCCACAAATACTCTATGGTGCCTTGGTATCAGGACCTGATGAGAGAGACGAATTTGATGACAATCGTCAAGACTACATTTACACTGACGTCACTTTAGATTGTAATGCTGGATTCACTGGTTCTCTTGCCGGTTTACTTCAACTTCGAGTTAAAGCAACTTCTTGACCTTGTTGCAATAATATTTTTCTGCACTGATGTTTTCTTTTTTCTTTGTCGACTCAAGTTATTGCATGATATTGATGCGTATATATTTTTACTCACACGGGGGACGTACTTTACTATATGTATCTTTTTTTTATTTTTTTATTACAGTTTATGACTGAAAAATACTTGGGAAACACGTGGGAAGAGTGGGACTTTGCTTTATTGTTATATTTTAAACCCCAGAGATATGAAAATAGAGAACGCGAGTCATGGGTAGTCAGTCCTGTAGAAAGAGATAGCTAGTGTACTTAACGTCCCCTCTTTCTCGACGCATGCGCATAAAATTACTTCTACCACAAGCGCGCATGCGTCAAGACAGTCAGAGGAGACGTTAACTTCACCAGTTTTAATTCGTTTTCAATAAATCTTTCGCGACCTCTATTTTTTAAACCACAGTCACCAGTGCACTGTAAACGTGATTAATAAAAAATTTTCTAGTTTAAAATTATTTTATTTTTTAAAAATAAGCTGTACATAATACTTTTAAAAATGTTTAACATCACACACACACACATACATTTTACTATTATTTTTAATTATTTTTATAACTAAATACTATGTGATAGTAAAATTAAATTTTTATTAAATAAAAATTCAATTGAAACCCAACAAGAGAGTTCAAAATCAAAATTTATAATTTTCTACAAGAATAAGAAAACAAAAATTTTTCGAGAATTTTTCTGAAAACAGTATTTTCTAAATGCCAAAGATATGAATTGTATTCAAAGAAAAAAATTAACTAACTTCACTATAAATGAATTTTGATCGCAATGTTATATTTAAATATCGTAGAAATAAAGGAGATTAATTGTACTTTTAATTTTTAATAAAATTTTTCTACGAAAAATTACTTTTTTCTTTTCACCTACCTATTTTCTTAAAAATCGAATTTAGTTTTTAAAAAAAATTTTCTTTTTCTTTACAAAATGTTAATTTTATTCGAAATCATCTATACTTTTGTTTTGTTCTGAAAAAATTAAAGATTTCATAATGAGTAAGCAAAGGGAAATTAAAACGACGCTTATGGAAAAAATACATCTTATTAGATTACAACGGATTGTTTTGAAAAATTAACATCCTTTGTTTTATCTCCGATTACATTGATAAACGAAAGCATTCATCAATGTCTTTAGTCGAATATAACTGAATCTATTTCATTTCCTTGTGTCAATTACATTATGAATTGGAAATTTGGATGTAAAAATTTTGTTAAAATATTCTTTATATGCACACTCGCAATAATCCCTTCACATCAAGAAACTTCAGGTAATTAAATATTTCCTATTCCCATAAAACAAAAATTAATTGTATTCTAATACATGTTTAACTTCATAACAATATATTTAATAAAATTTATTTAGAAATTTTAAAAGTGTCAACAACTTGTAAATCCGTTCGTTGTAACTGAAATTTATTATTTGCAAAATTTTCTTTATAAATTTCTTCGCCTTAATTTAATTATTTTCGTAAATAATAAAAGATTCTTCTTAGAAATTCAATTATTTTCATAAATAAAAAACTCATCGCAGAGTTTCAATTATTTTTAATACAATTTTAATCGAAAAATGTATAATAATTTTTCTTACGGTTTTTCATAAAATTTAATTATTTGAACCACTTGTATAGTAGAATTTTAGATAAAATTATTGAAAAACTTTAATAATTTTTTAAAATAAATATTCTAATATTTTAAAACTTTTGCTTCCCTGAAATTTTCAAGGAATTTAATTTCAAAACCTTTTAAAATTTAATTAAAAAAAAAATTTTTTTTAATAAAAATGTAGAATTTTCTACTATTGTTACTTTACAAGAATAAGAGATAAAAATGTCGAGAATTTTTCTGAAAACAGTATTTTCTAAATGCCAAAGATATAAATTGTATTCAAAGAAAAAAATTAATTTAATTTAATTAATTTTTTAATAATATTTTTCAAATTTAATTTTTAAGAAATAAATAAATTTTAAAAAGGTTTCAAATCAAATTCTTGGAAAATTGATTTTTTATACTTATAACTAATAATTTTGTAGAATTAATTATTTTTAAAAAGTTCAATTGAATTTTTTCCGAAATTATTTGAAGTGTTTCTTTTTTCCAAAATTTATTTAATATAAAATTCCTAAAATTCCTCTTATAACAGGTTCAAATATTCAATTATTTTTTTTAAATTTGAACTGAAATTTTTGTTAAATCAATTCCTATGAGAATTAAATTATTTAAATAGAATAATTTTTGTAAATTTATAAAATGATATAATTTCACAAAATATAATTATATTTAAAGACAATTTTTAATAGAGGAAAAAATAAAATTCTTTAAAATATAAAATTTTACAAAACTTCCAATTATTTCAATTTGTTAAAATTATTATCGAGAATTCAAGAACTTTTTTCTTTAAAAAATTTTAATTATTATTTTTCAAAAACCTAATTTTTAAAAAACTTAAAAATTAAATTTTTAAAATTTTAATGACTTTTGTAAAATAAATATTTAATTAATTATTGTTCTTTATTTGCTTAAAATTTCGAAATACTTAAAAATTTGAACTGCAACTCTTCCAAAATTCAATTAATTTTCTGGAATTTTTTTAATTTAATATTATTCAAATTTAATTTTTAAGAAATAATTAAATTTTAAAAATGTTTTAAATCAAATTCTTGGAAAATTGATGTATTTTTCATACTTATGTTACTTTTATAATTGTTAGTTACAATTTTGTAGAATTATAATTATTTTAAAAAAATTTCATTGAATTTTTTCTGAAATTATTTGAAGTACTTCTTTTTTTAATATGTATTCTTCAATTTCAAAATTTCTGAATTATACACGTGACAAAATTTTTTAAACGATTCACAAAAATTTTCCGAAAAATAAAAGTTCGTCGATATTTTCGTTTTTTTTTTCTACAGAATATTTAAATTTTAAAATTTTTGACTAGATCCTTGAAATTTTGTCATTTTCCAGTAAAATAGTAATGAAATATTTTCTATTTTTACAAAACAAAAATTAATTGTAATTCTAATACTTAAATGTTTAAATATATAACAATATATTTATTTTGTAAAATTTGTTTAGAAATTTTAAAAGTGGCAACAACTTGTAAATCCGTTCGATGTAACAAAGGATATTATTGTCTCGTTAATGTTCATAATTGCAGCTGGGGAGAAAGTAAGGGAAGAATTTTTTTTTTTTTGAAAATAAAATAATAAAATTGTTTTTCACTCATCAATCATATTTTATGTCTTTGAATTTTTCTTTTTAATTGTCAATTATTTTGTAGATTGTGTGCAAAAGATAGCAAAGTGTGTGACTGAGAAAGAATATTATGATGCCACAGCTTCTTGTGTTGATTTTCAGTGTCCTGATGGGCACAAATGCATTCTCAGAGAGTCTTTATGTACCAGACCGCCATGCAAAGTGTTGAAAAGCTGTGCCCGAAATACTGGTATGTTTAATTATTTAAAATCGTGTTCTACGTCAAAAAAGGAACACGGTAAAACGTGAGGTGTTAAAATAACACCAGAATGGATTAAAATAATCTGCAACAGTTTAATCCCTCTAGGATTAAATTAACACCAAAAAGAATTAAAATAATCTATTTTGCTGTTATTTTTAACTATGAATGAAATTTTATTTTAAATAAAACACCAAAGTCAACGATTTGTAAAAATTCAACGAATTTAGCTTCTCCGGGGAGAATAGTAAGTTAGTTACTAACTAACTTAGTAACATAGTTACTAAATTCAATTGTGTTTAAAATTTTTTAAAAGTTGTCGTCAAAATTTCCATTCTCTTTATAAATAATAAAATTCTTCCCAGATATTCAATTATTTTACAAAATTTTAATCAAGTTTTTGTCAAAATTTCAATTATTTTCAACAGTTTTCTAAAATTCTATAATTTTCAATATCTACTGTTTCAATAAAATTTTCCAAAAGAATTCCATCATTAAAAAAAATTTGAATACAATTCTGCACAAAAATTCAATTATTTTCATAAATAATAAAATTTTTTAAAGGAATTCAATTATTTAGAAATTTTTTTATAAATTTCTTTGCAATAATTCAATTATTTTCATAAATAATAATATTTGTGTAGGAATTCAATTATTTTTATAAATAATAAAATTCTTTTAGGAATTCCATTATTTTCATAAAGAATAAAACTCATTGCGGAATTTCAATTATTTATATTGCAATTTTAATCAAATTCTTCGACAAATGCAATTATTCTTAAAAATCTTATTAAAATTCGTCCAAAGAATTTAATGATTTAAAAAATTTGTTGATAACATTTTTAATGAGAATTGAATTTCAATAAACATGAAATTAATAAATTATTTATTTTTGTATTTAAATAATTGACTTCTCGTAGAATTTAATAATAAAAATGGCTTTAAAAATGAATTTCAGTTAAAATTTTTAGATTATACTTAAATATTAAAACGTGGATTTTTAGAAATAATTAAATTTTGCCAAAGTTTCAAACTAAAATCATTGAAATTTATAATTTTTCATATATTTTTGACAAAAAATTCTGTAGAATTAATTCTTTTTAAATGTTTAATAGGATTTTTATTGAAATTATTACAAGTTTATAATTTTCAATATATATTTAATTGCAGAATTTTGGAATAATTAAAATTTTGTAAAATTGAATTGTAAAGGAATAAATTTGAAAATTATCATAAAACTCATCGCAGCGTTTCAATGATTTTTCGTACAATTATAATAATTGAATTCCTTGAAAAAAGTAATTATGTTCTTGCAAGTTTTAATAAAATTCTACAAAATAATTGAATTATTAAACAGTTTGTTACTAAAATCCTTTATGAGAATTGAATTTTGAGAAACATTCAGTTATTCAATAAATTATTTACTTTTGCATTTAAATAATTAAATTCTTGTAGAATTTTTTAATAAAAATTGATTTTCATTTGATAAAAATAAATTTCAGTTAAAATTTTAGATTATAATTGAATATTAAAAGAAATATAGAGTGAACTTTTTGGAAATAATTGAATTTTGAAATTAATATTTTTGAAAAAGATTAATTGCATTTTTTAAATATTATTTGAAATTTTTATTTTTTAATATGCATTTAATTAAAGAATTTAGGAATAATTTAAGTTTAGTGAAATTGATGAATTAATTATTATTAAAAATAATAGATATAAAGTAAAATTGTAGTTAAAAATTTTGGAAACTAATAATCGAATTGAAATAATAAAAATAATTTTGAAGAAGTATAATATTCTTATAATATAAAATAATGATTTTATTACTTGGTCATGTTTAATTATTATAAAATATGAAGAAATCGATCAGTTATCGAGTTATCGATATCTTCATGTTTTATAGTTATAAAAAAATGTAATAAACTAAAATTTCATTCATTGTAAAAAATAACACTAAAATTGATTATTTTAATCTTTTTTGGTGTTAATTTAATCTGCAACACTTTTTAATACCTCACGATTTACTGTGAAATTATTATTTTAATTATAAGTTAATTATTATTTAAATTATAATTTTACAATTATGAATTTAAAAAAAAAATATTTTCAGCTGCTGAGAATTGGTTCAAGAAATGTAAGCAATTGGGCTGCAGTTCTGAATATGAGTGTTTCATCAGAAGACCAATTGACAAATGTGATAATAAAAGTTGCAAGCATATTCCCGATTGCATGCTATCTTCTGGTATCAAGTTCGAATTAATTTTCTTTTAAAACAATTGTCAAAAATTTAGTCTCACTGCCGCGACTTTATCTCTGTTAAATAACAAAAATGAAATAATTTCAGGAAAAAGAAGATACTTTTCTTTGAATCTCCTTTATTTTTAATTCTTTTGCATTTGTTTACATAAATTCACAACATTTGCAATTTAAATTAAATACTTTTCTTATATTTTTTAATATCATTCAAAATTTTGCTATCAAACGATTTTTGTAAAACAATGTATAAAGTTTCTTTTTTCAAGAAATTTTGAATAATTCTTTATTTTAATTCTTTAGTAAAAATAAATTATTATCTAAAGATTTAATCACTATTTTAACTTTGCTTTCGCTAAGATTTCAATTAAATTGTCAGTTATTGAAAAGGTTATACAACCCAAAGTGTCTTTAGAATTTTAAAAATTTTAGGATTTTAAAATATTCAAATGCTTCAAACATTTTAAATATTGAATAAATTGATAAAATTAATTAATAATTGCAGAGAATGAGCTGAACAAACATTGCAGAGGTTGGATTTGTCCATTAAAAACTGAATGTTTGGCACATAAAATGGGACCATGCCAGAGCAATGATTGTCAGATTTTTCGAACATGTCGATCAACAGTGGTCAGTAAATAAATCTAGATAGTGTTTGCCATTAATGATTTTTAATTTTTCAAATAATAAACGTCAACATTATTTTCTGTCTTTAAAAATAAAGAGTGTTTAAAATTATTATTTGTGATGTTTAGCCATTAAAGTCGAGACTTAAAACTTTACCAGACATTGAAAGAGAATGGTTTTATCAAGAAGAAGAAAAGTGGAGAAAACAGACTTTGTTAACAACACCAATGTCAATTTTAGATAAAGTATAATATTAATAATAATAGTAATAATAATAATAATAATAGTAACAATAACAATAGGAATAATAATAACAATAATAATAAAAATAATAGTAATCATAATAATCACAATAATAAAACTATCAATCCTCCAAAATATTCACAATTTTAAACATTCCTAAAAAAAATATTTCCGCATGAAAAATTTCATTTTTAATTGTTATTTCCAGATACCCAGTTATGACAAGAGAAAGCAATTATTTTTTAAACCAATCAACACTATTTCAAGGTAACAAGTGAATTTTATATAAAATTAAATATTTTAACACATAAGTAGAACGGTTTATGAAACATCAACAGTTCTAATGCTAAAAAAAATTCAGTTTTATAAAATTTTATTTTAACAAATTGCTGGAAAATTTGAAAACAAATATTATTTATTACCTAAACGTACGTGTCAAGAGCTTTAGTTTAAAAAATTTTCTTATCATTATCAAGAACTTTATGAGTAATGAGCCATTTAGGTGACGCTTTCGTGAAAAACATATATAGAATCCGATGACCAACATTCTTTAACTATACAATTCTGAAATGCATTCTGAAATGCAAAAGTAAAATTAATTTACATTTATTATAAGATTATCTAATTATCAATCAAAGAATTGAAAAGAATAGATACTTAAAACAATTTTCTGATGTAAAATCTATATTAAATAATCGTATTTCTATAATCTGTTCGCAGTTTGAAGTTATAAATTTACTTTCTTCTTTACCCAGCTGAAAAAGTTCTATAGAATTTCACTAGAATCATTCTATAGAATCGTTCTATATGGATTCTAGTGAATATTCTATAGAATTTCACTAGAATGATTCTATAGAATTTCTACATAAATAATACTATTAAATTTTAGTGATTTTTAATTAGAAAGACTTTAAATTTGTGAAATAATATTTTTCAACAAATTTTAGGCCAAAATAATTGTTTATATCCTTTAAATATATAAAATTCATTGAACTTCGTAATCATACGTAACTATAATGTTAAAAAAATTATTTCACGAAATTTATTTTGGCCTAAAATTTGTTGAAAAATATTATTTCACAAATTTAAAGTATTTCTAATTAAAAATCACTAAAATTTAATAGTATTATTTATGTAGAAATTCTATAGAATCATTCTAGTGAAATTCTATAGAATATTCACTAGAATTCATATAGAACGATTCTATAGAATGATTCTAGTGAAATTCTATAGAACTTTTTCAGCTGGGTACTAAAACCTTTTAATTAATTTTTTAAAATTATTATTTTTATTTATTTTTATTATTTTTTAATCTATGAAAAATCTGTATTCTTGGGAAAAATTTTAACATAAAATCTGATATTAATTGCATTTCTTCGCAGAATTTTATTATTTATAAAAATAATGTAATCGATATCTCGTAAAAAATTGTATTATATCTTTAAAAATCCAAGTTAAATTATTTAGAAATTTCTTGGTATTTTTTCTAAATAATGGATTTTTTTAAAAATAATTTTAATTGTAAACTTTGAATTTTATGAACAATTTTTTTCAAGTTTATTAAAATAATAGTGCTTTCTCAATAATTGAAATTAAATATTTAATATTATATTGAATTTCATTAAACTTTTTCGAAAATAATTAAATTTATTCTTCTCAGAATTTTATTACAATTTTCTAAATTTCATTTATTTTTCATTTCTTTATTAAAAGAATTTTATTTTTTATATGAAGATAATTGAATTTAAGAAAAGATTTTCATTTCATTTTTTGAAAATTATTGAAATCTTTGGAAGAATTTTATTTAATTTTTTTGAAAATTATTGAAATCCTTAAATTATATAGAAAATAATTAAATTCTTTCGAAGAATTTCTTTGTGTGTTTCTTTAAATACTGTAGTTTTTTTTAAGAAATTTTAATTCAAACTTTTGAAAATAATAGAATTAAACAAATAACTCCTTTTCAACTTTTTAAATTAATCGTGACTGCCAATAATTATGATGAAATATTTGATTTTTGAAGTTTATTAAAATTGTACTAAAAATAATTGAATTACTCAGAAAAATATATTTTATTATATTTATAACAAATAATTTTATTTTTCTGGCGAATTTTAGTCATAAAGTATTACTTAACGAGAATTTGCTTCAAATTTTTGCAATTAATTGAAATCCTCCGAACAATATTTTTTTAATGAAAATAATTGAAATCTTACAAAGAATTTTATTTTTTATGAAGATATAATATTGACTTTAGAAAAAGAATTTAATTTCATTTTTTTTAAATTATTGAAATCTTTGGAAGAATTTTATTTATATTTTTTGAAAATTATTGAAATCATTGGAAGAATTTTATTATTTAAGAAAATAATTGAAATCTTTAAAAGAGTATTTCTTATTGTAACAATAAGTAATTGAATTTTTAGGAAGAATTTTATTAAATTTTTCGATAATAATTGAAATCCTTTGAAAAATTTTTATTATTTATAAAAAAATTTAAATCTTATACTAAGATTTTTATTAAAATTTTATTAGAATTTTATTAAATCTTTTGATAATAATTGAAATCATTTGAAAAATTTTTATTATTTATAAAAAAATTGAAATCTTATACTAAGATTTTCATTAAAATTTTATTCGAATTTTATTAAATTTTTTGATAATAATTGAAATACTTTGAAAAATTTTTATTATTTATAAAAAAAATTAATTCAGATTGCATTGAAGATATAATTGAATTTTTAGAAAGAATTTTCTTAAATTTTTTCAAATAAATTGAATTCTTTTGGAAAATTTTCCAACGAATTAAAAAATAAAAATTGAATCCTTTCGTGAAATTTTATTGATAACAATATTTAGAGAAGAAAAATACTTTTGCTAAAAATAATTAATTAGTTAGTTAAAATTGTCATAATCCTCGGATAATAAAAAAGGAAATATTAATTATTTTCAGTATCCAGGATAATAGTTTAGAAATACTTAATAGAGGACATGATCCAAGTTCTGAAATTTTAAAAAAATCCACTTTATCACCTGTTTGGTTGAATTCATTAAAATCAAAAACAGGAATGGATGTTGTTAATTTCTGGCTAAAGGAGGCTGAAAAAAATCAACACAATTCGGTAAATTTTTCCATTGATTTTTGGTAAATTAATTTACAACTACTCTTAATGAAAAATAATTGAGGGTCCCTATCAAAGAACCAGTTATAACTTTTTGCAGCTCAAAATTCTCGACCTCTAAATAAAAAAAGGAATTAAAAATTTCAATTTTTTGAAAACATGTTGCATTTGTATAAGGATTATCAAAATGTTTCTCAAAAAATTGGGATTGAAAACATTCTAATTTATTAACTTACAGGGCAATGATTTTGAGCTTAAAAAAGTTATAACCGGTTCTTTGATAGGGACCCTCAATTTTTGAAACTAGTAAAATAGTGAGAATTTAATAGTATTGCATCTTAAAAGTAAAGTGAAATTAGAACAGGAGTACTAATATTATAGTGTATCAAAAAATTGTAACTTAATAGGAATTTCACCAATGGCTTGAGTCAATCCGAGAAACATTGGGTCCAAAAAAATATCCACTTTGGTTGGAAAGCATTCGATCGCAAACGTCTCACAGTAAAAAATTTCAAGAGTGGCTTCCAATTCCCATTCCAAACATAAATGACCAAATTCCAAATTTTTACCAACCTATGGATTTTAATTCGAAAATTAATGACATGAAGGGAGAAGTATTTTCTGAATTTCCAAAATCACAATTCGACGATACATCTGAGGTACCAATTGTATAACTATATTTTCGTGGCAAAAAATAAATTACTTTTTAAAATATTCATAAAGATTGCAGAATATGTCGAACAGGGGGATAATTTGCCAGCAATGATGACAGAGAAGAGAGTATCAAATATCGACACTGCATCATTAAGAAAATATATGCCGTTTAATAATTCTGTGAATTCTTCCGAGGTAAGGAAATTTTTTTCCCCCATGTAAAATAATTATAGTCTACGTAGATTATGTATTTGTTTGAAATTTATCTGAATTCTTTGTTTCAGTTGGAGAAAAATTCAGTGATTCCTACATTCATAATTATTCAAACGTCACCGGGTGAAATTGCATCAAGTATTTCGGAATCACGAAGATTTAATCATCCAATTTTAGGTGAACGCTTTTTTTCTTTATAAAGGAAGGTGAACATTTTTTTTTTATGAACCTTGGATAAAAATTCAGGTTTTCCACAAACAAATTAACAAATAGAAGCATTTTTCTACACAGGCTTCACTATATAATTATAAAGCGTGAGACACTTTTCGGTCGAGTCAGTACGTCAAACAGAAGAGCCATCGCGATCGCGTACGGTTCGCAGGCAGAGAGAGACTGACTACAGCGCACGCCAGTCGCGCCGTCCTCTCTCCCCCACCACTCATCGTTCGTAACGCTTTATAAGTCGCACACGCTCCGTCCTTCGAGTCAGTTCGTCTACCGACTTGCCTCGAGGTGCTCTTCGCTATAACAAAAAAAACGAATTCACCTATGAATGCTTCACATTCAGCTGTCATTCTCCTCTGAATATAATTTTATGCATATTTCTTTCGACAAAAAGTAAATATCGAATTATAAACTGTTAAAACCCTTCTTTCAGAATCAAGCATCAGTCAATTGAATTCAAATCAACAATACCAGGCGTCGCAACCGTTAGTTCATAATTATATGCCTCCATTCTCGCCCTATCATTTTTTGCCACAACACAATAATCAACAAATAAAAGCAGTCTCACCAATTTTTAATTGGATGCATCAGTTAAACTATCCGTCCAAAGAACAATCAGCGATAACACACTTAAATCAAAATTTAATCCCTCCGAACTATTTGGAAAATTTTTTATTTCCCGTAACGGATCAAAGATCAATGCTTTATTGGTATCCTGGAATTGGATATGTTAACCTACATCCACAATATAATGACGAATCGTCTATTGAAAATAATGATTACTCTCAGTCAACAAGAAATAAAGTTCATTCACGCCGTCGTATTGATTGGAGGGGATTTTTTAAAAATAGAAACAAAAATTATTTAAATTCTAATGATGAGAGTGAAAATGCTAAAAGGTAAATGTTTTAATCGACATTCAATTTTAGTGTTTCCTTTTTCCCACATATGTTTAAAAATATTAAAATTATATTCTACATTAATTTTTTTCTTACATTAATTTTAAAGATATTCATACGAAAAGCCTAAAAGAAAGGAATTTCTTAGAGAAGACAATATTGAACTCGACAGGGCTAAGCAAAATGAAGAGGAAGAAATTCAATTTGTAAAAAAAATTTTACAGGAAATTCTTGACTATAATTTTCAACAAAAAGGTGAGGAAATAATTTACAATGAAAAGAAAGACGAAAACTATAGTGAAAATGTGTTAAACAAGGAGGTTAAGAAGAAGAAAAAAAAGATTCACAAAAAAAATGAAAGAAGAAAAGAAAATGAAAATAAAGAAATTGAGAAGGAAGCAAAAAAGAACAGGGAAAAGGAAAATAAACAAGTTGAAGGAAATTATGATAATACAGAAGACGTTGAAGAAACTGACATTAATTCGGATGATATTTTAATGGAGACATTATTTAACATGATAAAAGAACAATTGAGCAACAATCAGGAAAATGTAATTTCCTCTAAGTTCTCTTTATTGAACAATATTAATTATCAATATTACTTAATATTAAATATTAATTATTAATATTAATTAAAATTAAATAATTATTAATATTAATTAATATTAAATATTAATTATTAATAATTCGACAATTATTTCATATATTTTTTGTTGTTGTTTAAATTATCTAAGTTTGTTGGAATTCAAAACAATATTACTTGAAATTATTTATTCAAATACTAATAACTATTAAATAATAATAAAAAGTATAATTTTATAAATAATTAAAAAAAATCAAAAATTGTTATTATACACAAAAATGTTTAATAAATTATTTTTAAATTTTATTAAAAAATATAGTTGGAAAATTAATGGCGAAAGTAATTGAAAAACTTAATTTCAAATTTTTGCAGATAACAAATGTACCATTAGAGACCTTACTTGAAGAAGTTGAAAATAATGAAAATAACACGCAACTATTGAAGGAAGAATTTGAAAAATTTCTTGAAAATTCAGAGAAAGGTATTTATTTTACTGTATAAGAAAAATATTTACTATAATAATAATTTTTAATTTTTTTTTTTTAACAATTTTACATGATATTATAATTACTTCAAATAATGTTTGTTTTTGTATTTGAATTTTTTTCAGAAACAAATAGCAGTTAATATTTAATAAAATGAAAGTGAAAAATTGAACCTAGAACCCACATCGATTTTCAGATTTAGAAAAATTCTTGGCAAAATAAAAAATTTTCATTTAAATTTAAAATTTATAAATAATAAAATTTTTCTCCGAAATTCAATTATTCTCAAAAATTTTAATAAAGTTCTTGTCAGAATTTCAATTACTTTTAATATACAAAATTTTCATGAAATTTGTCCAATAATTATATTATTGTTACATTTTTTTTTAATTTGTCTCTTGACAATAAATAATAATAATAATAATACTAATAATGTTAGTTATGTTTAGTAATAAAAAACAAAATAATTAAATTTCGATAAAATTCTTTAATAAAACTCAATTTTAAGAATCATTCCATTATTATTTAATGAATTCTTTATTTTTATAGTTAAATAATTAATTTCTTGTAGAATTTTCTCATAACTGTTGATTTAAAAGTGAATTTCAGTTAAACTTTTGGATTATAATTGAATATCATATTCAAAAATATTTATTAGAAAATTCTACGAAAATTCATTTATTTAATTCTAAAAATAAACATTTTATTAAATAATTGAACTGTATCAACAAATTTTCAAATAATAATTGATTGCTTTTAAGGTATTTAAATAAATTTTTTTTAAATAATTGCTTTTTTCGAGAAATTTGATGGAAATTTTGTATATTAAAAATAATTGAAATTCTGACAAGAATTTTATTAAAATTTTTGAAAATAATTGAATTCTTGAAACTAATTTTATTAAAATTTCTTTGTAAATAATTGAATGGTTTTGTGAAATTCTATTGAAATAGTAGACATTGAAAATAATTGAAATTTAAACATTTTTTGAAATTAACTAAATTTCTACGAAGAATTTATTAAAATTTAAAAAAAAACTCAATTGTCACATAAGAATTTCATTGGAATTTTTAAAAATAATTTAATTCTTTAAGGAATAAGTAATGAATGATAAAAAAGTATTTGAATTTTAAAAAAACTTAATTTCTATATGAAAAAATAATAAACGATTAAATATTTATTGAAAAATGAGGTTATTGATGTTTTACAATAATTTTCTAATTAATAATAAATGTATAGTTTATAAAGTTTCTATTTGCCATAATGACAACTATAAATATGTAATAAATTTAATTAGTTTTTTTAATTAGAAAATAACAATAGGTTTATTCATTTTTTGATGATTAAAAAAATTCTTTTTTCAAAAAATTGTAAAAACTACCAAAAATTGCAAAATTTACA
Source organism: Leptopilina myrica (nomen nudum) (assembly GCA_032872475.1). Lineage (NCBI taxonomy): Eukaryota > Metazoa > Arthropoda > Insecta > Hymenoptera > Figitidae > Leptopilina > Leptopilina myrica (nomen nudum). The sequence continues at coordinate 9,345,075 of CM065462.1, read as the reverse complement.
TTGAAAAAAAAATTGTCTAGTTTTTCAAAAAAAAAAACTGATTAAAAAAGGTTTTGGACTTTAAAAAAATCATAATAGATACTTCTCGGGGGGGAAAATTTGTTTTTGTATTAATCAATAAAAACATAATTCTTTTTTACTAACTGAAGTTTTTTTTTTATACTATGGAAACATTTTTTTTTAAATATAAAATTCATTTTATTCTCATACATAATTTATAAATTTATACTTCTAGATATGATTGTAACTGTATTAAAAAGATGTTTTTTTACATTTGAAATTACAAATGCTTTCTTACATTTAAGTAATTACGTATTATTTAGATAATTTTATCATAATATTTTTTTATTATTTCGTTACAAAACACATGAAAGTCATTATTTTTCAATTTATCTCTGTTTAGTAAAGTAAATATTATTAAAGTGTTGTTAATACTTAAGATTAACTGTTACATATATAGAAAAAAACATGTGGCGTTGAGTATCCGATAAAATTGAAACCTGTATTAAAATACAGTTTTCCGTAATATTTAATTTATAATTAATGAGATGACTGTCGAAATTCTGTTATCATTTTCTTGCTATCCTAACTTAATTATTATTGTTATTATCATGATAAAAAATGTACTTTTATTAGACAAGTAGGCATTGTATCTTACGTAAACAATTTTTTATTACCATAGAAATAAATAAATAAATTTTTTTTCACAATTACAATATAAAAATTGAATTAGTGTCACGCAATTATAATAAAAACGAAATAAATTAAATTTTATCACAATAACAAAATATTAAAAATGTAACATGATTTTTAAATATTTCAATTTTATTGTTAATATAAATTGACTAAAACTAATTTATATTTCATTAAATAGTTAAAAAAGGAAAGTAAAAAAAAATTACCAACAAAAAAGAAGTATAATTATTCAATTCGTCAAATTTACAAAAATAATTTGAATTTGCCATACTATCATTATAAAAATATGAAAAATAATTTTTTTTTTTTTTTTTTTTAAAGAAAAATGATGAAATTATAAATTGTAATTTCCAATTTGTAAGATGCAAAATCTTCAGGTGTTAATTACGTAAATAATTATTATAAAGATTTCTGTTCCTTTGTGAAAAGATAGTGACGTAATATATGTGTGGAGCTTCCCAATCGCGATTATTCATTCATTTAATCATTTATTGGATTTTTCACAGTTATCAATTTTTATTGGTGAGCCCCTCCTTCCCCCCTCTATTATTTCCTGAAACCGTAAACTATTATAAAAACTGGCGCTCTTTCGCATCATTTAGTTATAATCAAAGTTTCAGTTTTTACTGAAACTGATACGAAGAGGTGGTTATTTTTTTGTTCCTTTCGAGACTCATTGGAATTAGTATTCAAAGGTAAGAAAAAAAAATAATTTTACATTTTTTTTCGTGCATGATATATAAAATAATAAACACAAATTTTTTTCAAAAAAAAAAATTAAACTAACATTTTTTTTACATGTATTAATTTTTTTTGTTAAAATATAATAAATAAACTAAAGTACCTTTTAATTATAAAATATAATAATTAAATAAAATAAAGAAAAACTATCATAAAAAGAAAATAATGAAAACAAATTTGGAAAAATAAATTTTTTTTTTTGAATCGTACAATTGTGATAAAAAAAACAATAATATTTCAAAATAGATTAATTTTTTTCTTCAGCTTGAACTTTGTGAAAAATAATTATTTACTAGTTTTCATACCTTTTTTAATAAAACTAAAATTATTTAATATTTTTTAAAAAACAATATTTAAAATAAAAATTTAATAATAATTATTTATTAATTTTTAATAACTTTCTATTCGATTAAAATTATGATTATTTTGTTTAAAAATAAAATTTTAAATATAAAAATAATTTGACTTTGTTTTAATTACAAGTGTAAATGTTGATTTCTTCATTAAAAAAAACCAAAATATCCAATTTTTAACATAAATTTAATTCTTTTGTTTATGTAAATTTACAAAATTTACCTTTTTTCAAAAAATCATGTTTTAAAACAATATATTGACTAATACGAATTTTTTTATTAACAAATCTTTGACGAAATTCTGTCATCAAATGAAACTTTGACAATTTTCAACTTTATGAGTTTACATAAATTTTAAAAGTTCATTTTTCTTTTTCATTTTATCAGAGAAAAACAATGTTAAAAAATTATCAGTAACTATTAATAATTATTATTTAACACTTATATCAGGTCTTCAAGGCTTTCAAATATAATTATCCAGTAGTTTTTCAACTCTAAATTGTTGTGGATTTGTATAGTAATTATTGCTTTATAGATAATTCATTTTGACTTGTTTATTGATTATAAAAAAAAATTCCATCCGAATGTTTTCCTCAAAAGAATATATTATTATAAAATGTAGGGAAATTTCGAAATACTGAATATAATTGCAATTTTTTTTTTACTAGAAAAATTTTAACTCCCCATTCTTTGCACTCTTTCTTTTCGAAAGAATTTTTTATATCTCGTATATATAGATTTTTACAATACACACTTTTTGTCTCATTTAAAAAAGTGATTTATATTAAAGTGATTTATGTTAAAAAAATAGAAAAAAATGTTAAATTACATTAGAATAATGAATTTTTATAGTTTTTTTAATAGTATTTAAGTATAATTTAAAATTTAAATGAATTAAATTAAAATTTGGAAATACGTTTATACGAAATAAATAAATAAATAATTTGAAAATTTTTGATAACTTAAATATAATTTTAAACTTTTGTTAATTTAATAAAACAATTTAAAACTTTTTATAATTTGAAAATAATTTTAAAAATTTCATTTATTTTTGTTACACAAAAAAAATTATTGTTAAAAAATGTTAAATATATTTAACATTTTTTGATTACCATTATTTGGCGTTGAAAAAAAATAAATTATTTATAAAAGCAAAAGTGAAAAAAATTATTTAATAATTTCGTATTTAGCTCTACTCGTATATAATGATCGTTCATCTCAATGTTTATATAAAGTAAAAAAAACAGAATTAATAAAAAAAACGAGATATAATACATATTTCTTTTCATGTCAGTAATTTTGTTTCATGAATAATTCCATACGAGGTATTCTTTTAAAGATTTTACAGGGCTCTCTATTACAATTTGAATGTACATATTTATTGAGTCTTTCTTTGTCAAACATTCCATGACGAATAATAAAAAGTTCTATACGCGTTGTTTCGGTTAAGTTTTTGTCAATAAATAACAGTAAAATATTTGTAAACTTTTATCTTTTTTTTTGGGAGAAAATAATTTTTTTTTATTTTACAATTTGCGAATAAATTAAAACTTTTTTTATTTGAAAATAATTTTAAAAATTTCAATAATTTATTTGGTAAATAAAAATTTATTAAATTAAAACTTTTCATAATTTGAAAATAATTTTTAAAATTTCCTAATTTATAGTAAAAAATTTTAAAATAATTTATTTGAATTTTTATATTATAAACATAAATTCAAACTTTTCTCAATTTAATAAAACAATTTAAAACTTTTCATAATTTGAAAATTTTTTTTAAATTTCATAATTTATAATACATAAATTAAATTTTTGTTAAAACTTTAAAATAATTTAAAAAATAACATACATTTTTAAAAAAATTTATATTTTAAATAAAACTTTAAACATTTGACAATTTAATAAAACTATTTAAAAATTTGTATAATCTGAAAGTAGATTGAAAAATTTCGTAATTTATAGTAAATAAATTAAAACTTTTAAAAATTTTATTAAATAATTTTAAAAAGCATACTTTAGTAAATAAATTAAAACTTTAGATAACAAATGACTTTTAAAATTCTCATGTTTTAAGTATAATTTTAAATTTCAATGAATTAAATTAAAATTTATAAATTCGTTTATATGAAATAAAAAAATATTTGTAAATAAATAATTTGAAAATTTTTGATTACTTAAATATGATTTAAAACTTTTTAAAATTTGAAAATAATTTAAAGAATTTCATAACTTAGAGTGCAATAATTTTTATTACTGTTGAAAATAATTTTTAAAAATCTCATAAATATATTGTAAATAAAATTTAAAAATTCTGATACTTTAAGAAAATATTTTAAAACTTTTGATAATTTAAAAAAACCTTTTTAATGGTTTATTATTTATAACTAATTTCAAATTTTTTGTAACTTTAAAAACAATTTATTTAAATTATGTTATATTTTAAGCATAAATTAAAACTTTTAATAATTTAAATTTTTTAAAACTTTTTATAATTTGAAAATAATTTTTGAAATTTCGTAATTTATAGCAAATAAATTCAATCTTTTTTTAATTTAATAAATAGTTTTTTAAATTCTCTGGTTTTAAGTATAATTTTAAACTTTTGATAGATTTTATAAAACAATTTAAATCTTTTTATAATTTGAAAATACTTTTTGAAAGTTTTATTATTTATAAATAGTTAAAAACTTTTTACAACTGAGAATAATTAGAAAAATTTTTGTTTTAAACTTTTAATACCTGGATTTATAAATAATTTTTGAATTTCAACGTTTTTAGGTATAATTTTTATAATTTGAAAATATAATTAATTTTATTTAGTTTGTAATGTTTTTGAAAAAAAGTTTTTCCTTTTTGTTAAGTAAATCCTGGATTACATTTCTCTTTTGACTTTATATACATATATAAATATTTTTTTAAAAATCAAAAATATTTTTTTTATTTTTTTCTACTTATAAAAAAAATATTTTTTGTAAAATTTTTGACAGAGAATGTCCCATATATAAATATCAATAATCTCTTTGAGATATGCAGATCGAAATGTAAAAATTGACCATGAAATTGGTCGTTCCTCTCATATTCACGTGTCACACATCTATAGTTATGTTAATTTTGGGGTTTTTTTTTTTTTGCTAAGAGAAAGAAAAAAAAAATTTTTCCAGTGTAATTTACTAATGAAATTTCAAAGAGGGGGGAAGGAGAATTTTCAAAGCCTAAAGATTCTTTGCGAGTACATTACATTTTAACCGTAGTTTGTAAACGGTCGCAGTTGATTTCTGAAGTTCTTAATGTGAGGTTCCTGAATATTATATAGTTAAAGAAAGAAGAATAATTTATTTAAAAAAAAATTTTTGTTATAAAATAAAAAATAATTATTTCTAATTAATTTTACTTTTATTGAATTTCATTCAAAAATATTCAGGTGAAGGACTTAATTTATTTTAATTAATTTATGTTGTATATAATTTATTTGAATTTATTTAATTAAACGCAAATTTTTAGTTTGTTACACTGTCATGAAATATATGAAATGGGATTTCGGATAAATTAAAAACAAAGTTAAAAAAAATTGTGAAAGTTTGTGGATAAATAAAGAAATAAATAAATGAAAATAATAATAAAATAACTAATAATAGTAATAAATATTATTATTACTTTTAATAATTTTTTTATTCTATTTTTATTTAGATGAATTGCAACGCCGTTTGTCCATTGGCAAGTAACAATTTTAGTGGAACATCATTAGCATCAGCATGTGGCGGTGGAGCATTTTTACTTTTTATGGGAATATTGGAGCAATTTATCCGTAAAAAATGTGACTTGGAAGATCCGTGTCACCGTGTGCCGTCAAGAAATATTCCTAACGACAGGTTAGAGAATTTATTTTCTTTTAAAAAAAAAAAAAACTACTTTCTTTTCATCATTTTCTCTTCTAAAAATAATGCTCTTTACTCGTATCGAGTTTTAAAAAGAAATGTTAATTTTTCACTATCGCAGAATGAAGAAGGAAAAAAAGAATTATGCAAATTGCAAACAACTGCTGTCGTTGAATTATTATCAAATATTTATTTGTTTATTTTTTGCAAATAATTCTTAATTTTTTTTTACTATTTTCTTTTCAACAGTAAATTTAAAAAAACAATCATTATTCGTTTATTTCCTTTTTAGCGAAATGTTTCAATTTTATATTTCATTCTTTTATTTTTTTTAATAATATTTAATTAAAATTTAAATTAAAAACAATTTGTTGAAATAAAGTTCATTCGTTTTTGCAATGAGGGTATTCAAAAAAAAAAGAAATAGAAAATTCGACAAAATTGAAAACAAGTAATTGTATGAGAAAATTTATACCTACTTAAGAAATAGAATAAACAAGAAAATAGAATTTAAAATAACGTAACAATTGAAAAACAAGATAGTTTAAGGAAAACAGTAACAATCTGAGAAATATTTTTTAAATAAACTTTTACTCTGGAATTATTTCCAACGAAAGAAAAAAAAGAACGACGACGGAAAAAAAACAATACAAAAACAATGGTAATAAAAATATAATTATAATAATTAAGAATGAATATTGACAGTGACAATAATAGAGTTCTTATAATTATTATACAGTTCAACGTTAATGATAATAATAATTGTTCTCGATTTTTATTTTTATGTAAAAAAACTAATTTATTTTTTCTTTTTTTCACATAATTTTTATAGTTATGACTTTATTGTGATTGGAGGAGGAAGTGCCGGTGCGGTGGTTGCCTCGAGGCTGTCAGAAGAAACATGTTTTTCCGTATTACTTTTGGAGGCAGGATTAGATGAACCGGCATGGTCACAAGTGCCATCGTTTTTCTTCAATTATTTACATACCGATATGGATTGGCAATATACAACTGAGAGCGAGGAAAATGCTTGTCTCAATAAAGAAGATAGTAAATGCTACTGGGGAAGGGGAAAGGTACAATTTTTTTTTTATTTTACCTATTTAATTTTTGTATATATTTAAGTAAAATTAGCAAATTTAAAAAAAACATAGGATTTAAAAATTTTAATTCCAATTTAAAAATTTATTTATTTTTTAAAGAAGTGCGTTTATTATATGCATAAATAAATCACCTTCAAACGGTTTTAATTAAAATTTTATCTAATTTCAATTTTTAATGAATTTAATTAGAAATTTTATGAAATTTCAATTCGATAAAATTTAAATTTTTAATGAATTTAATTAGAAATTCGATAAAAAATAAATTTTTAATGAATTTAATTAGAAATTTGATAAAAAATCAATTTTTAATTAATTTAATTAGAAATTTTATAAAAAATGAATTTTTATTGAATTTAATTAAAAATTTGTTAAGGGCATTTGAACCATTATGACGTCACAATTGATACAAAGCATATATTTTAATGCAATGACGTCATAAAGGTTCAAATGCCCTTAAAAAATAAATTTTTAATAAATTTAATTATAAAATTCGATAAAAAATGAATTTTTATTGAATTTAATTAAAAATTTGTTAAAAAATCAATTTTTAATGAACTTAATTAAAAATTTGTTAAAAAATCAATTTTTACTGAATATTTTTACAAATTTGATAAAAAAATCAATTTTTAATTAATTTAATTAGAAATTTTATAAAAAATGAATTTGTATTGAATTTAATTAAAAATTTGTTAAAAAATCAATTTTTAATGAATTTAATTAGAAATTCGATAAAATTTCAATTTTTAATGCATTTAATTAGAAATTTGATAAAAAATAAATTTTTAATGAATTTAATTAGAAATTCGATAAAAAATAAATTTTTAATGAATTTAATTAGAAATTTTATAAAATTTAAATTTTTAATGCATTTAATTAGAAATTTGATAAAATTTAAATTTTTAATGAATTTAATTAGAAATTTTATAAAATTTAAATTTTTAATGCATTTAATTAGAAATTTGATAAAAAAATCAATTTTTAATGCATTTAATTAGAAATTTGATAAAAAATTAATTTTTAATGAATATTTTTAGAAATTTGATAAAATTTTAATTTTTATTGAATTTAATTTAATTAATTTTATGTATAATGCATTATTTTATGAAGTCAATTATTTTTATAAATGATAAATTTGTTTTAGCAATTCAATTATTTTTATAAATTATAAAGCTTATTTTAAATTTTAATTATCAAATTTTAATTACTTTTAGTACAGTTTTAATGGAATTCTTGGAAAAATGTAATTATTCTTAAAAATTTAATTAAAATTCGTCAAAAGAATGCAATTATTGAATAACAATTTTTTTTCTGTAATATTCTTCATGAAAATTTCATTTTAAGAAATAATTTTTCAGTAAATTATTTAATGTTGTATTAAAACAATCGAATAATTTATTTTGAAAAGATATCAAATTAAAATATTTAAACCTTTTAATTTTCTCCTTTTTTAACTGTCAATTTTGAAGAATGATTTTTTAAAAATAAAGTTTAATTTTTTTAAAAATAATTCAAAAGGTTATTTTTCTAAACGTTTAATAGAATTTTACCAAACTTTTAGTATATTTTTCTAAATTATTTCATGGGAATGTTTCTAAATTCATAAGAACTTTTCAATTGCAAATTCTCAAACAACTTTTTCAAAAAAAATATTTTATAAAAGTTGATTTAGAGAAGAATTTCAGTTAAAAATTCGAAAAAATAATAATAATTAAAATGAAATGATGGAAATAATTTTTAAGAAACTTACAGTAACAATATTCTATTAATAGAAAATAAAAATACCTTTAAAAGTTGTTTAATTTGGAAAAAGTTTTGAATTTGAATGTATTGAAAAATCTTAATTTCTATGGAAAAATAATAATTAAATGTTTATTTATAAAAGAATAGTTATATTGATGTTTTCGAATAAATTTACGATTAAAGAAATTCGTTAAAAAAATGTAACAGAACATGTTTTTGAGTAAAATTTTGTGTTTTTTTCTCTTTATTTTCTAAAAATTAAAAAAAATTTCTATTTCAATTTCAATTAAAATTTGCAATTCGACAAATAGAATTTATAAACATTACTTCCTTTATTTTTAAAAAGTATTAAATTTTGCTAAAGCAATAATTGTAAATAAAAAATAGTAATCATGCCAATTAAATAATTTAAAAATACAAAATAGAAAAATTGAGAAAATGCAAATTGAGAATTTAAAAAAAAAATGAAATACGACAGTTATTATAGTTAATAGGAGATCTCGTTAATAGTTATTAATAACTTTTTAAATTTAAGTTAAAAACAAATTTATTTAATTAAAAATTTTTTTTTGTAGGTTCTTGGAGGCACGAGTGTAATGAATGGAATGATGTATATGAGAGGATCCAGAAAAGATTACGACAATTGGGAAAAATTGGGTAACATAGGTTGGTCCTATGGAGATGTACTTCCATATTTCAAAAAAAGTGAAAATAATCTACAACTCGGTAGTGTGGATGCTGGATATCATAGCAGAGGAGGACCACTTGCAGTAACACAATTTAATCATCATTTCCCAATTAGTTATGACATTCTCAACGCTGGCAAAGAATTGGGTGAGTTGATCTTTAATTCTTTAAAAAAAAACTCCCACATTCAATCATTTATGTAATTTTTAATACAATATTTTTTTTATTTATATTAATTATATTTTTAAATTATTGTACATAATCACAATGTTCGAAATTAATTAATAAATGAATAATAATTGTAGGTTACAATACAGCCGATTTGAATGGAAGAAATCACACTGGATTCATGATTGCTCAAACAAATTCATTTCAAGGATCAAGATTTTCAAGTGCTCGAGCTTTCGTTCGACCGGCTCGTAATCGTCCCAATTTTCACGTTATGCTCAATTCAACAGTGACGAAAATTATTTTTGATAAGAATAAGAGAGCCGTGGCTGTTGAATTTTTTAAAAATGGAAAACTTAATAAAGTTGGCATTAACAAGGAGGTCGTTGTTAGTGGAGGTAATTTATATTTAATTGTCCAAGTCTGCAAACTTTTCACAGACTCCTGTCAGTTCATAAAAAGGCAGAAAGTCTGATTTAAAAATTAGGGAATAACAGTTTGTTTTTATTTTCTGAAGCATCAAACTTTCTGCAGACAAAGAATCTGCTAAAAGTTTGCAGACGGTTTTTGCCGACATTCTGTCCACTTTTTTTGGAACATTAGAAAGAACGCATTTTGTAACTTTGCTAAATTTCATGGTTTACTGATTGATTTTGAATTACAGGAGCTGTTAATTCACCGCAAATACTCTTGAATAGTGGAGTTGGGCCCAAAAAAGAATTGGAAAAAGTTAATGTTCCAGTGGTACATGATCTTCCAGGAGTTGGAGAAAATCTACACAATCATGTTTCCTTTGGACTTTCGTTCACTATGGATGAACCTAATAATAATACGTTAAATTGGGCGTCTGCGATGGAATATTTGACTGAAGGAAAAGGTCCCATGTCTGGTACAGGTAAGCATATCACCCTTTTTTTTGGTCCTAGAGACTTTGGGAAATTTGCTTACAAATAATTTACGATGATAATCAAACTATTCGCGGTAATCATGAAAAGAACGGTTCCTATTATATAACTGACCAAACGTTGGTAAATAAAAATATTATTTTACAGGAATTTCGGAAACGACAGGAATGATAAACACAAAATACGCAAATCCAAATGAGGATCATCCGGATATACAATTGATTTTCGGTGGCTATTTGGCGGCGTGTTCCGAGACTGGAGCAATCAATGAAAAGTCAGAATCACCACGAATCATCAACATTTATCCAACTCTTCTTCATCCAAAGAGTAAGGGATACCTTCGTTTGAGAAATAATGATCCCCTCTCGAAACCAATGATTTATCCAAAATATTTCTCAAATTCCTCCGACATTGATGCTTTGACTGAGGGAATTAGGTTTGCCATACGATTAACAGAGACCGATGCTCTCAAAAAGTGAGTGACATATACATAATCAACACTTCTTCTTTTATATATAGCGCACTAATAATTGTTAGTATGTGAAAATATTCGAATAATAATTTTCACGAAAAATTTTTCAGATACAACATCAAGTTTGACAAGACACCGGTGAAGAATTGCGAAAACTTGGAATTTGGCAGTGATGCATATTGGAAGTGTGCCGTGACAAGGGACACAAATCCAGAGAATCATCAAGCTGGTTCTTGTAAAATGGGCCCCGACACGGATAATTTGGCTGTTGTCGACAATGAATTGAAAGTTAAAGGAGTGTCTGGTGTTCGAGTCGCCGATACCAGCATAATGCCTGACGTTATTTCCGGAAATACACACGCTCCAGCTGTGATGATTGGCGAAAGGGCGGCAGATTTCATCAAAAACTGTTGGAGTTCATATAAAAATCAATGTAAACATAATCATAATGGTTTTGTCAGTCACCATCAATTCTATCATTATCAGCATCATCGTTTTGAACATTTTCAACATCCACCACATTATTATGATATTTAAGTTTAGAAATTTTATTTTTAACCAATTAAGATAAGATTAATTAGAAATTTGTATATTTGTGTACTTGTGTCTTAGTATTATAATAATAAAAATTAACTAGAAAATTAATATGTTTCTTGAGATATATGTTAGGCGGAATTTTTAATTATCGCACCACACCCATTCCAAATATTAATAATTAATTGTTAAGTCAATTAAATTTAAACGGAGAAAGTAGGTTCGTTTTTAAACGGAACACTTGTGCTGTTGTTAATTATTATCTTTCTAACATATTATTCATCATTAAATATTAATATAATTTTTTTAGTATAACTGACGTGTTAGTTAGAATCTAACAATATTATTCATCATTAAATACTAATATAATTCTTTTAGTATAACTGACGGACTTTAACTACACGGTTAAACGTGAGGTGTTAAAATAACACCAGAATGGATTAAAATAATCTGCAACAGTTTAATTCCTCTAGAATTAAATTAACACCAAAAAATATTAAAATAGTCTATTTTTGTGTTATTTTTAACTATGAATGAAATTTTATTTTAAATAAAACACCAAAGTCAACGATTTGTAAAAATTCAACGAATTTAGCTTCTTCGGGGAGAATAGTAAGTGAGTTACTAACTAACTTAGTAACATAGTTACTAAATTCAATTGTGTTTAAAATTTTTTAAAAGTTGTCGTCAAAATTTCCATTCTCTTTATAAATAATAAAATTCTTCCCAGATATTCAATTATTTTACAAAATTTTAATCAAGTTTTTGTCAAAATTTCAATTATTTTCAACAGTTTTCTAAAATTCTATAATTTTCAATATCTACTGTTTCAATAAAATCTTCCAAAAGAATTCCATCATTAAAAAAAATTTGAATACAATTCTGCACAAACATTCAATTATTTTCATAAATAATAAAATTTTTTAAAGGAATTCAATTATTTAGAAATTTTTTTATAAATTTCTTTGCAATAATTCAATTATTTTCATAAATAATAATATTTGAATAGGAATTCAATTATTTTTATAAATAATAAAATTCTTTTAGGAATTCAATTATTTTCATAAAGAATAAAACTCATTGCGGAATTTCAATTATTTTTACAAATCTTATTAAAATTCGTCCAAATAATTTAATGATTTAAAAAATTTGTTGATAACATTTTTAATGAGAATTTAATTTCAATAAACATGAAATTAATAAATTATTTATTTTTGTATTTAAATAATTGACTTCTCGTAGAATTTACTAATAAAAATGGTTTTAAAAATGAATTTCAGTTAAAATTTTTAGATTATACTTAAATATTAAAACTAAAAGCGCATTGTAACGTGGATTTTTAGAAATAATTAAATTTTGCCAAAGTTTCAAACTAAAATCATTGAAATTTATCATTTTTCATATACTTTTGACAAACAATTCTGTAGAATTAATTCTTTTTAAATGTTTAATAGGATTTTTATTGAAATTATTACAAGTTTATAATTTTCAATATATATTTAATTGCAGAATTTTCGAATAATTAAAATTTTGTAAAATTGAATTGTAAAGGAATAAATTTGAAAATTATCATAAAACTTATCGCAACGTTTCAATTACTTTTCATACAATTATAATTGAATTCCTTGAAAAAAGTAATTATGTTCTTGCAAGTTTTAATAAAATTCTACAAAAGAATTGAATTATTAAACAATTTGTTACTAAAATTCTTTATGAGAATTGAATTTTGAGAAACCTTCAATTATTCAATAAATTATTTACTTTTACATTTAAATAATTAAATTCTTGTAGAATTTCTTAATAAAAATGAATTTTAGTTAAAATTTTAAATTAAAATTGAATATTAAAAGAAATATTGAGTGAACTTTTTGGAAATAATTGAATTTTGAAATTAATATTTTTGAAGAAGTTTAATTGCATTTTTTAAATATTATTTGAAATTTTTATTTTTTAATATGCATTTAATTAAAGAATTTAGGAATAATTTAAATTTAGTGAAATTGATGAATTAATTATTATTAAAAATAATAGATATAAAGTAAAATTGTAGTTAAAAATTTTGGAAACTAATAATCGAATTGAAATAATGAAAATAATTTTGAACAAGTATAATATTCTTATAATATAAAATAATGATTTTATTACTTATTGGGAATCTTTAATTATTATAAAATATGAAGAAATCGATCAGTTATCGAGTTATCGATATCTTCATGTTTTATAGTTATAAAAAAATTTAATTAACTAAAATTTCATTCATTGTAAAAAATAACACTAAAATTGATTATTTTAATCTTTTTTGGTGTTAATTTAATCTGCAACACTTTTTAATACCTCACGATTTACTGTTAGCTGTTAATGACAGGTAAGATTAATCATATACGATACTTTTTTTTGAATACTTTTTATTTCCGAAAATTTACTTCTATAACTAACAAAAAGCATTTTATAATCAAACTTTGGAATGTAGAAAATAATATATAAATCGTTTCTTGCACTCTTGAAATTTTGAAAATCACATTAAACTTCGTTCAGAGGAAAGACAAGATTTTTTACATTGGTTAATGATTGAAGAACAATGTTGTCGAAATGTTCTAATCTTTTGGAATGAATAAATATGTTTCTCAGTCAATTTGTAATTTTCTAAATGATCCATCGAGGCCAAATAAATCGTTGTATGTTTTTGGTTTTCCTGGTCGTTGTGTTTCGTTAGCTTTCAGGGGTTCTTGTTCCTTGAACCATGCGTCGTATTCTTCTAATCTTTTTATCCATAAATCTGAAAAAATACCAAAGAATAATTAAATAATAATATAATAGAACAGTAATATAATAAAATAATAAAATACTAAATTATTAAAATGCAATAAACCGTATAACCCAAAAATATTAATTTCCTCCTCACCGAAAATGTCCTGTATGGGACCAGCTTTGCCTCCGTATTCCATTGGCAACATATCCTTTGGGATACACTCATAAAGTGTATCCATTGTACTGTGTACAAATATTCTTTTTCTGATTTTCTCCTTAAGAAATGGTTTTACAAAATTAATAATACTATCCACTAGAGGACTGACATTGATGACGTGAATTTCCTTCAATTTCACGGGATAAGCTTCTTGAACGCAGATGAGGAATTTTTTCACAAGCGCTGGCGTGAATTTGGCAAAATGATTCGGTGTCACGACATTGGCATCTAAAATATAAACATCGCCAGCAACGCCGACAATTTCGTCTTTCAGTCTTACATCACCAATCATTAGAACCAATTTCATTGCTTCGGCAACATTCGGCGTTGGACGATTTTTATCCAATCCTCTCATGACAATAACACGACGTCCATTCTCTGTGAGTCCAGGTAAGGGGGGAACTTGACTGAAATTTGTTTAAAAAAAAATATATTTTCATAAAACGTCAGAATAATATTTATATGTATTATGCTTCATATAGCAACAATGGGAATATATACTTACATAGTTGACAGTATTTCCTTCATGTTTGGATTCGAAATACTTCGTTTGCTGAAAAATTCTGGTACGTGTGTTCGCATCGTAAAATACATATCTAATTTTCTTTTACATTTTTCTAGGGAAAATTTGCACCCTCGTAGAAATGTCATTAGTAAATTGTCGTCTTCATCTGAAAAAAAACAGTTTTTATAATAATTACACAAAATTTTTTTTAATCTTTTCTCAGTGAATATGCAATTTTCAAAATTACACTTTTCATTTCTTTATGTCAACTATTAGAAACTAATTTGTTTTATTAGATGGCAATCAAAACAGGTTTCTATTTATGATTATCCATAAAGTAATGACGTTCAGGAATCAATGTTTTATAGACATATGTATATATATTAAAAAAAAAATTTTATAGACGGACAAGAAACATACATAGTAATCAAGAAATACAAAATAAGAAAATTAATTTTTCCCTAATTGTAAAGTAATTTATTTATTTCGCTTTGAAAAATAAAAGAAAACTGTTAAAGGTTTTCAAATAATAAATTTAATATAATTTGATTTTTTATGTTTAAAATGAAACAACTTCTTTTTTCATGTTTACTTCCAAATAAATTGAATCTATGTATAATTGCAGTTAATATTTTATTTACTTATTATTATTTAAATAATAATACAGTTTAAATAATAATTATTAATAAGAATAATCAATAATATGAGTAATAAGAAATTGTGATAAATTAAATCTTTATAGTTACCATTTAATTCAGGTAAATGCGGTTGTTTCGAAAGCCATTCTTTGATAGTTTGCAAATCTTTGTCTCGCGTTTCAACATTTTCATTTAATTCCTGTCTGATCGTTTTTGACATTTCCTCCGTTGGATGGATTAGTAACATCTGGAAAACAATAATAATAATTAAATAAATGAATTTAGTTTTATAATTTCAAAATTAGATGGATTTTCTTTATTTTCGCAGAAATTTAAATGCAACGCCCCGTGCGGCTAGTTCGAAGAAGTGGGGAGAGGAACAGCTCTCCCCACTCCTCAGCACTAACCGTGAGACTCATGACAGAAAACATAAAATGCGAAACTCACGTAACTGCGATGAAATTACTTAATGTTATTAATAACATATTAAAATTAATTATTATTTTAAACAATATTATCAAAAATTACTGTAAAAAAAATAACGTTATTAGTTAATATTTTTCTATTTACACAATAAAAACATGAAAAAAAGCTTAAAATGAAAAGAATAAAAATAAATCCTTAATGTAATATATTTCCTTAAATTATAATATTAATATATTAAATTACATAAATAAATTTTAATTTTGAAAGTTACATATAAAAATAAATTAATAATAAAACGAATAGGAAAAATAACGTAAACTACAATTTTACAATAGCACTTTTGAAATCATAGCTG
Source organism: Leptopilina myrica (nomen nudum) (assembly GCA_032872475.1). NCBI lineage: Eukaryota > Metazoa > Arthropoda > Insecta > Hymenoptera > Figitidae > Leptopilina > Leptopilina myrica (nomen nudum). Next base: position 9,328,912 of record CM065462.1, on the reverse strand, counting down.
ACGTAATTATAAAATGTTGTTAAGACTGCAGTTGAGACTATTATAAGAATAGTATGCTGAAATACCATATATTTTTTTTCTAAAATTAATGATGCACCTAGTCGTATATCAATTTTTATAAAAATGTTTTTTTTTCTTAGGAATTGAATACAAAAAAAATGTTTAAAAATGTTTAAATGTTTAATGTATAAAATTAATATATGTTTAAATAATAATATATACCTATGTAATATATATTTAATTATAAATATATTAATATATATATATATATATTATTAATATATGTATTTATTTATTTATTTAAATATATATTTAATGTTTAAAATGTTAAAATTTTTATTACTAATACTAATTTGTTAATAATAGAAAAAACATTGTATTTGTTAAATAAATTACAAAAAGAAGACGAAAAAAAAGATTGAAATTATTCAATTAAATTGAAAAGATTAATTTAATTATTTAAAGTAATAAAGAAGTTAAGAAATATTAAAAATTGTTTCACAAAGAAAATTATATGATAAATAAATAAATAAATTTGTATAAAGTAAAAAAAAAAGAGTAAAAGTTAATAAAAAATGAATAAATTTAAGAAATTAATTAAAAATTAAAAGGAATTAAATATCGTTCGCGACATTTTAAACTAATTAATTTTTCTACTTTTTACAAAAAAATTACTTTTACTATTTTATTATAATTATTATTTTTTACTATTACTAATATTTATATACATTAAAGAGTAATTACATTGAAGAATTGAAATAATTAAATAATGAAAATTAATTTAATGTATTAGTTAGAAAAATAATTTATTAATTATTAAACACGATAGTGAAATAATTAATTAAGAAAACATTGTTAATTAATTACTAAAAATCAATTACAATGACGAATTTTGTTTTAATTTAAGTAAATTAAATTAAAGGCCTAACTTGATAACATTATAATTATTAAATAATTGCGACTAGATGAAAATGTGCTTTAAGAAACAGTTTTTTCTATAAAGAATAAAAATGTGAATTAATTTCTATTATTAAATGTGAATTTCGATTTTCTGCAATAATAAAAGTGAAATAATATTTCTAATTAAATTTCATTTGCAATATTGAACGCTATATGGATCAAAGATCATGATATTACATCTACTTTTATGAGAAATTAATGGGGGCCTCTTGCTTCATCAAAAAACTTTCTCTCTCGAAACGTCATGGTCCTGATGTTGCGAATTTGATGCAACCAAACTAAACTAATTATTTAAAAAAAAAAAAAAAGAAACATGAGCAAAATTATAAATTTGAAAGTACCACCTTTCCCTTTTACCCTTCGCAGTAAGTTAACTGAAAAAAGAAAAAAGAATGATCTTGATTCAGTAATTCTAAAGATATTTGACTCTTCGTATGTATACTTTCACTTTTACACATAAACTTTAGGTACTCGTGTAGAATTGCTGAAAAAAATTTTAATTCCTAATATTCTCTTATAAAAATAGGATAAAATAATTTTTTTTCTCTCTCTTCAAAGGAAATATTCTAGAATATTTGTAATTAATATTCATATTATTGTATTATAGTAAAATATCTTTAATTATTAAGGGCACTTGAAACATGACGTCAAAAATATAAAAAAATATTTAAAATATTTTATTTTTATTATATAAAAACTTATTAATTATTAACACTATAAAAATACGAATATTTAAATATTGTAATACGTTGAATTAAAAATACATATTTTAAAAATTTTCAATTAAAAATAATAAAAAAAAACAATTTCCTGGAATTTTCGAGAAAAAAAGACTGAATTTACTAGAAAACGAATTATCAAAAAACATTAGAAAAATTTACTGCGGGCGATAAAGATAATTGAAAATATTTCTTATTGTTAGTATTGTTTATATGAAAAAATACACGTGTTTCTTAAAAACGTAAACTCCTCTTTTTTGTCAAAACTTTATAAGAATTAAAAAAAAGATTGTTTTAATAAACAATTCCGCATTGTTTAATTATTCTTTATCATGATTCGATTGTATTTTCTTCTTTTCATTTAAAAAAAATATATTCCCTAAGTAGAAATAAAGAAAAATAAAAAAAAAAATCTAATTTATTTTTCTTTTTTTGTTATTACACTGAAAACAATGATAAAAGTTACCTTGGTTGAATTGCGATTGTTAATTAATGACATTATTATATGGAGAACGTGGAGAAAATTATATGTTTTGAAAAATGAAGAGAAGCAAAGGAAAAAGTCACTGTGCGCACTGACTATGTGTTATATTGCACTGACACACGATTCGCGTAATAATCAAATAACTAAAAGAGACTCAAGTAGTTGGAGAACGTTCTTTTGTATAAATAGTGGGAAACGTAATTTCTTGGACCGGTTCCCCTTATATCTGCGTGTGATCAATATTTCCCCACTTTCGAAAAAATGTGCAACACCACAAATATATATATATATATATACCAATTTCAAAATCATTAAAATTGTTTCTAATAAAAACATTACTCGAAATTTGTTCTTTTTTTTTTGCTAGATAAAGAATAGAAGTGTAATAGGAGAAAATAATTATTTCACAATAGTGAAATAAGTTAATAGAAATTTTCATTATTTGATATACATTTTACTCGCACGCACGTTATGAAAACAGAAAAAAAAGGTTTTAATTATAAAAGTAATTTATTACTGTAATGATTAATTGAAAAAGTAAAAAAGAAAGTGAAAATTTAGACAATGTGGTTACACTGCAAGAATATTTCTTTGAAATTTCACGAGAATATTTCAGTGCAATATTAATGTTCATTAAAATATTAACCCTTTCGTAGCCTGGCGAAAAAAAGTTATTCATATTTTATTATATTCATAACTACACCCGCAGAATTGGTATTGCAAAATGATTTTTCCTCCAATGGGAATGCAGGGAATTTTTATATTCTTTAATTTTACCACTTTTATAAATACATTATTCTAACTGGTTAACCACAAAACTGTTTGGAAAAATTTTTCTAAATTTCTTATTAATATAAAAAAATATATTATACGTAGGGAACAAAACTATTTCAAATCTTCGAAAAAAGTCAGTTTATTCACTATTCTCATTTTGATTCATAAATAATAATTTTCTAATAATTGTCTTTAAACGTTATTATTAAGGGCATTTGAATCGCACTATGACGTCACAATGTGTGAAAAGCATTAGTTTTAAAATTGTGACGTCATAATGGTTCAAATGCCCTTAAATTAAAAAGAAACAAAACTTAAAAATAGAAATTAGAAATTTTTTCAGTAAAAATAAAATTTTAAGAATGTGGAAAATAGATTAGGAGGAAAAAATTTACCAATAATTAAAATTAATCTTTTTAAAGAAAAGAACTTCTTTCACATAATTAAAATTTTGTTTTAATAAATTTGGAAATTATTCTAAAATGTCAATGAATTATTTTTTAAATAAATATTTAATCATTATTTCATAGGAATTAGGATTTTCAAAACAACTTCCAAATTCAATTTCTTATGAAACTCAATGACTAATAATTTTAATTTCCATCATAAATTTTAAAAAAAGGAGCAATTTTCCAAAAGTTCGATACCTAAATCCATTTTTTATAAAAATTGAGACAAATAGGTTTTTTAAAATGTTAAAATCCTTAGAAATCGATTTATCACTGTTCGATTTAAGAAAAAAAATTTATTACTTAGGAATTTATAATTTAACAAATATTTTGGCCTAACATTGATGATTTTCAATCTTTATTTCTTTATTATAGAAAAAATTACCAAAAGCTTTAAATTCTCCTATTATAGGTAATAGAATTTAATTTGCAAATAGAGCATTTGAAATAGAAAAAATATTCAAAAATTAATAATTGAATAATTTATTGATATTTTGTTGAGTATAAATTTCAAACAAAATCTATCCATAATCTGCGAAACATTATTTATCTTTACATAATCTTGTAATGTTAAAATTTAAAGTTTTTCTGTGTAAAAAAAATTTATTTAATTTTGTCTTTTGGTTTTGGTCAAATATGATACATATTTTGAATAATTTTTTAATATAATTAAAAATTTTGTAATATAGTCTTAATATATATCAAATTGAAACTTAGAATCTAGCGTTTATTTTTCACTTATGTATATTCAGTTTAAATGAAATAAAAGATATTTTTCAAATGATTTAATTAAAAATTACTGGTAATGGGAGTAAAAATTCAAATTCATCTCCGAAGCCTCGTTTTCCAGTTAATCATATTTTGAAACTGTTTTTTAATTATACGTAATTTTTATACAAATATTTGAAGTTGTAGCCCAAGAAATTTGTTAAATTATGTTTTAATATTTTTAAATTTAAAAACGTGAATTTTTTATTTGACAAACTATTCAGCTCCGAAACTTTTTTCATATTTGATAAGCGTTATTGTTTTGTTTTTAATTTTTTAATAATTATTTTCAAATACCTAACCCTTGAATTATAAAAACATTTTCCGTTTTATTTAAAATAAAATATTTTTAATTTTTTAAAATATAATATATTAAGTAGAAAGTTAGATAAATAACAAAATTATAATTAAAAATAAATTTTTTTTTATAGAAAATATCAATTTTGAACTTAAAATGATAAATTAAGGAATTCATTGCAATTTTTTTCCGTTCAATATAAAAAAATATATATTCGTTATTTTTGAAAAGATAAAATAGTTATAAATAAATTATTAAATACACAATTCATTAAATTATAAATGAATAATGTTAAAAGTTTACTAAATTAAAGAAATTAAATTTAAAAGGGAATTTTTTACAAAAACCTCAATATTGATTATATTTTTTTTATCAATTGTAATTAGTAGTAATAAATAATAAAATTAGCTGCAAAAAATCAATTTATTTACATAAATAATAAAATTTTTCACAAATACTGCTTTTAGAAAATTTTTTTTTATTTCATTATATTTTTATAGAAACTGAACCATGTATATAAATATACTTTAGTTTACAACTACTGTGCGATGTCTGGTTTATAAAGCATAATCAAGATCACGATTTTATACGATTGCAGCATATATAGTTTTGCTTAAAGTTACGAAAGCAATTTGCGAGTGCATTTTAGGTGTACATGCATTATAAATATCAAACCGTGTTTTCATTTTTATTGTAAATTTTTTTTCCGGCGAAAGAGAGAAAGAAAAGTTATAATTTTATGCAACATTTTTGAAACTTAATTATTCTATTAATAATAAAATGAAAACTAAAACAAATCTGGAAATATTGAAAATTATAATAATGTAAATAACAGAATTAATAATAATAATAATTAAAATAATATTAATAATAATAATAATAATAATAGTAATATAAATTATAATAATAAAATATTGAAAAATATCATTGATTTGGTATATTTTTTTTTAATTTATCCCAAACAAATTTTTTAACGAATAAGAGAGACAAGCCCTTTTGAATAAAAATTAAATTTTTTTCAATTATTACTGATTTTGATTTTATTTTCATTTTATTTATTTTTTTATTCCTTTAATTTACTGATTGTGAATTTTAAAGAATAATTTTAAATTAGCTATTTCTTAAAAATCTGTTATTTACTTTTTTACTATTTAATTCATTTCATAAAAATAACAAGTATTTTAAATTTTACACTTTTATAAAGAAGTTTAAAAATTTAAAGAATTTTTAAATTAAAAGAAATTTATTACTCGTTGCAATGCTTTTTTTTAAATTGAAATTTCATATATTTACAAAATTCCAAGTTTATAATAATATTAATAAACAAAAATTATATGTTTCTTCTTTTTTTTTTTTTTTTTATTAAACATAAAGAAAAACGCGAGAGTGGATATAATTAAATTTCCAATGAAATGAAAAAAAATTAATGAATAAACAAAAAATTTGATTTTATTTAAAAAAAAGGGGAAAAAAGTTTAAGGACAAAAAAAATGTTTAATTAAAGAAAAATGAAAGAGAAAGTTTTTAGAATTGAAAAAGTAATAGAGCAGCGAAGGACGTTGCTACGCTAATTACAACGGTCGAGGTTTGTTTTGAGTAATCGGACGCCTCCGAAGTAGCATTATTATTTTCCGTCTCATTTCCTCCATTCGTCTTGTTCTAAATGGAGAAAAGAAAAATTAAAAATTTATTTTCAAAACTTTTTGACAAACCAAAATTTAGTTTTTTTTTCTCATTTCTAATGAATAAATAGAAAGATTTAAAAAATAAGTATTAAAAATAGATATAAATACCTGAAAATTCCAATTGATTATAATTTCCTCCTCACTCGCCTTGGTAGTGGTTGACTTTTCTTCCTTGAAATTAACAATTCACTCAAATTTAATTATCGGAAATTAAAAAAAAAAAATTCTTTACTTTTGTTTCTTTTTTGTTTTTCCATCTTTTTAGATATTAAATTTTTAATGAAACTTAATTTAATTAATTAATTAATAAACAATTAAATTGTCTAAATTAATAATTAAGAAAATAATTAAAATTAATACTCAACAATTGTATTTCTTATAATGTCGTCAATAGTCGTGATTTTGGTTTCATTGATTGTTTCATTAGTACCCTTTGAATTATTTCCAGCAACCACTTTTTCTAATTTCTGTAAAAAAAATAATTAGTAATTATTATTTATTTACAACAAATATATATTTTACCATGTAAAAAATTTTCTTTTCATTTTTATAAATTTAAAATTCCCTCTCGGAAATGTAAATTCAATTAGTTTTGTAGTCTTTATCGATAATTTGCTGTCTTATAAATTCAAATTATATTTAAAACAGTGAAATTGAATTAAAATTCTAATATTAAGAGAAATTTCTTAGTTTATGAAACTCTGATTTTGCGCATGTCGTGACTTGCGCAGAAGACGTTAATTAATCTTGGACATGCGCAAAGGTTTAAACCAGTATAGTTTTTACACTCACAATAAATAGAAGGAAAAAAAAGATTAGATAACTAAATTTCAATTAATTTTATGATTAAATAACATAGTAAAGATAAATTAAATTAAAAATACTCAACAGTTACAGCTGGTACACCATCGAGAGTTGAATTTCTCATCGATTCCCCAATATTTGTAACGTTCGAGTTCGTTGAATTACCGACATCCAAAGTATTATTCTCCAATGATGAATTCGTCAATTGCTGTATAAAAATCGTTGCACAGTAAATCGTGAGGTATTAAAAAGTGTTGCAGATTAAATTAACACCAAAAAAGATTAAAATAATCAATTTGGGTGTTATTTTTTACAATGAATGAAATTTTAGTTTATTAAATTTTTTTATAACTATAAAACATGATGATATCGATAACTCGATAACTGATCGATTTCTTCATATTTTATAATAATTTAACATGACCAAGTAATAAAATCATTATTTTATATTATAAGAATATTATACTTCTTCAAAATTATTTTCATTATTTCAATTCGATTATTAGTTTTTATTTTTTTTTTTATTTTTAATAATAATCAATTCATCAATTTCACTAAATTTAAATTATTCCTAAATTCTTTAATTAAATGCATATTAAAAAATAAAAATTTCAAATAATATTTAATAAATGCAATTAAACTTTTTCAAAAATATTAATTTCAAAATTCAATTATTTCCAAAAAGTTCACTCAATATTTCTTTTAATATTCAATTATAATCTAAAATTTTAACTGAAATTTATTTTTATCAAATGAAAATCAATTTTTATTAAAAAATTCTACAAGAACTTAATTATTTAAATGCAAAAGTAAATAATTTATTGAATAATTGAATGTTTCTCAAAATTCAATTCTCATAAAGAATTTTAGTAACAAATTGTTTAATAATTCAATTCTTTTGTAGATTGTTATTAAAACTTGCAATAAAATAATTACTTTTTTCAAGGAATTCAATTATAATTGTATGAAAAATAATTGAAACGCTGCGATGAGTTTTATGATAATTTTCAAAATTATTCCTTTACAATTCAATTTTACAAAATTTTAATTATTCCAAAATTCTGCAATTAAATATATATTGAAAATTATAAACTTGTAAAAATTTCAATAATAATCGTATTAAACATTTAAAAAGAATTAATTCTACAGAATTTTTTGTCAAAAATATATGAAAAATTATAAATTTCAATGATTTTAGTTTGAAACTTTGGCAAAATTTAATTATTTCTAAAAATCCACGTTAGAATGCTTTTAGTTTTAATATTTAAGTATAATCTAAAAATTTTAACTGAAATTCATTTTTAAAGCCATTTTTATTAGTAAATTCTACGAGAAGTCAATTATTTAAATACAAAAATAAATAATTTATTAATTTCATGTTTCTTGAAATTAAATTCACATAAAAAATGTTATCAACAAATTTTTTAAATCATTAAATTCTTTGGACGAATTTTAATAAGATTTTTAAGAATAATTGCATTTTTCGAAGAATTTGATTAAAATTGCAATAAAAATAATTGAAATTCCGCAATGAGTTTTATTCTTTATGAAAATAATTGAATTCCTAAAAGAATTTTATTATTTATAAAAATAATTGAATTCCTATACAAATATTGTTATTTATGAAAATAATTGAATTATTGCAAAGAAATTTATAAAAAAATTTCTAAATAATTGAATTTCTTTAAAAAATTTTATTATTTACGAAAATAATTGAATGTTTGTGCAGAATTGTATTCAAATTATTTTTAATGATGAAATTCTTTTGGAAAATTTTATTGAAACAGTAGATATTGAAAATTATAGAATTTTAGAAAACTGTTGAAAATAATTGAAATTTTGACAAAAACTTGATTAAAATTTTGTAAAATAATTGAATATCTGGGAAAATTTTTATTATTTATAAAGAGAATGGAAATTTTGACGACAACTTTTAAAAAATTTTAAACACAATTGAATTTAGTAACTATGTTACTAAGTTAGTTAGTAACTAACTTACTATTCTCCCCGGAGAAGCTAAATAAAAATAACACCAAAATAGATTATTTTAATTCTTTTTGGTGTTAATTTAATCCTAGAGGGATTAAACTGTTGCAGATTATTTTAATCCATTCTGGTGTTATTTTAACACCTCACGTTTTACCGTGTGGCATTTAGAAACATCAAATTATTCCATATTGTTAAAAAAAAAAATTTTTGTATTTGTAAATTCCGTTTTAGCAGATACTTTGTAGTTAAATAAAAATTTTTACCAAATTTTTTAAAGAATCCACTTTAACTTCGAGAGGTAATATGGTCGTTATCGTGACGTTGGCAAATGTCGAATTTATCATTTCCTTCTTATCAGGAACAATCGTTGTCGAATCAGCAATCGTATTATTCATCCCATTAGTCACATTCTGAGTCAGTGTTGAAGTTTCCACCTTGAATTAAATTTAAAAAAGCATATATCTGTTAATTTCCAAGAAGGCGCACACTTTGGACATGCGCAGAAGCTTTTATCTCCTAAAGCCATGCGCAGTAGCTCCGACCATACTGGGAGCATGCGCAGAAGCTCTGACTATGCGCAAATAGACAAAAAGTTTTGAAAATGAATAAATAATTATTTCTACGAAAGGATAATTAAAAAAATTTAATCACCACTTGCTCAGGAACTTGATTTTTGACCGTTCTTTTGGAAAATCTTTTCCTATGATCAAATTTTCGATTAAAGGATTCAATTTTACACCAAAGTCCCTCGCAATTCGATGCTGTACGTTTGATTAATAAAGGAAGATCAAAAATTGAATTTGCTTCATAGAAATTCGTCGATCCAGGACCGCGGGCAAAGAATGGAATTCCTTTTCCCTCCTCCGAGCAAGTTCCCGTCACAAGTAAAAGTGTCTCCTCACTCGAAACCTGTTATTAAAAATTAAAAAATACATTAACAATATTTTCCAATTTAAAAAAAAAAAATTATCTCTTTTGGAAAATTCAAATTTTTCTCAACCTTCTGCTTTATGAAGTCAACAGCCGCCGAAAGTTCATTGCCAGGTGTGAATGCAATGAAAACAAAATTTTTATCATCAGGTAAAAATTTTGTTTTTGCAATCGTGTCCTTCACTAATTCCACTAAATTCCCTTCGAGATCTTCAACTCTCTCGTTACTATTCAATAAGGAAATTAACCATTTCTCAAAAATAGCGATTCTAATCATTGAGAATTGTCCAAAGAATCCATTCAGTTCTTCCTCTGTAAGAAAAAAAAAATGTAGAAAAATTTTCTTATTAATAAAAACAAAAAATGTCTGTAAATAATAATTTTCTTTAAAAAGAAAACATTTTTTCCGTTAATAATAAATATTTTTCTTACCTCCTGATAATTTGTCAAAGGATAAATTTTCATTATTCAAATCCAAGAGATGCCAATGATTTTTCAATTCGGAAAGTTCGCCAAATAATTCCATGTGAAGAATCGGTGCCTCTTTCGCAAGTAATGAATAAATTGGTCGATTGAGTTTTGTTGATGGAAAAATTCCTGTAAAAAAAAATTTTTAAATTGAAAATAAATAAAAATTTACTACAAAACTAGAAGAAAAAGGGGAAATAACAAAAAGTGACAATTATCTGTTGATTGTGAGAAAAAAAAAGTATGCGCCATCTGTATGAGCGCGGGAATATTTAAAAACTGATTTCGTACAAAATTAAAAAATTTGCAGTTAACTTGAAGAAATGATTAAACGCAAATAGAATAAAAATTTAAATTTATTTAAATTTAAATTTACCATTAATTTTCAATGTTCTTTTCAATTTTTGCCGTGTAACGACACTGCTCCTTGACATTTTCATTCGATCAGCCCATTCCAATAAATTTCCAACGTTCCTTTGCAGAAATCCTCGACAATCGCATTCCGATAAATAATCAGAATTCATACTTCTTTCGAGGGGAAATTTGTTGAAATTTCCCTCATTCTGACAACCCTTAAATTCATTATCGTTTATTTAAAAAGAAAATCGACAAATTACAAATTTATAATTAGTAAAAAAATATATATAATCCTATTAATGACTTAAATTTCGATCATTTCACTTTAATATAAAAAAATATTAATTTTAGTAAATTACTGATTTAAATAAATACAAAAAATAATTACGAAATCAATTTCTTTTTGTTAAAGAACTGAAAAAAAATTAAAAATATTAATATTTCAAGTAAAACATAATTTTGAAATTGTTTCTAAAATTAGTAATCATTGAAAATAAATAAGACTAATAATTTTACGGAATTGATTTAATGAATGAATAATTGTGGCAAATAATACAAGATAAATTTAAATTTATGATTACTTTAATTAATTATCTTGAATAATAAAAAATAATCTTGAAATTTAATAAATTTAGTAATAAATTTATAATTGCAAGCATGTAATAAACAATTTTGAATTTGATTAATTTTAATTTATCAATTATAGTAAATTGTAAAAAATTACCTTCAAAATCTAACTGAGTATTAAATTATGATAAATAATCAAAAAATAAAATTGAAATTAATAAATTTAATTAACCCTGTAATTGTAAATAAGAAAATAAGAAATAATTTTGTTTAATAATCAAAAATAGTTTTGAAATTTGTGAATCTAAATAATTATTTATCATTAAAAAATAAAAAAATATTGAAATTAATATAAATTCAATATTATTTACGTTAGAAAAATAATTTTCAAATTAATTAATTTAATTGAAAATTGCTACCAACTTGAAGATGTCCATGTATGGGAAAAATGTGCGATTTTTCTAAATCCCTCCAAATATCTTGCCCCCGCGTTCCAGATTCTTGAATAAAAAGCAAAATCACATTCTTTGGCTTTTCACCGGCGTTAATTGTCTTCACTGCATCGTCATCTTCATTGTCCAATGGAATAATGAATTCTTCAACAAGTCGTGGAAAAGTGTTCAGATTTTCATGAAAATTTGGTTTTGACAATCTTGAAGATTCCCTATTTAAAAAAAAATAAAATGTAAATAGATTTAAATAAAATATAATGAAATAATAATAATAATAATAATAATAATAATGAATGACAAATATTAATTTAAAAAAATATATTCTCTCAATGTTAAAGCAATAGAATAAAATATTTTAATAAATAAATAAAAATATTTAATAACAAAAAATTGAATTGTAATAAAGAAAAATAAAACTAATATTTCAATGTGAAAAAAAATCCATCGAAATCATTAAAATTTATTTGTTTATTTATATTTACCATCATTTATTCTATTATTAAATAAATATAAATAATTTTTATATTTTATTATAATTTATATATAATAAATATATATAAATATATATATTATTTTATTTATTATTTTATTTATTATTTATTTTATTTATATATTATAAAATAATATAAATATTAATATTAATTTATTATTATTAAATATTAAATATTTAAAAATTTACCTTTCTCTAATTGTCGAATTCTCATCTACTGCCGTTTCGTTCAATGTTAAAAAAAATGGAATTTTTTCCGCTACTCTCGCTAAATTAAAAAATTTAAAACAAAAAGAAAATAATTTCTTTGCTTGATTATTAATTGTTATTGGATTTAAATAAAACGCAATTATTAAATTCTCTTTAATTTCAAACTATTGAATGAATTGAAAAAAAATAATTATCAATTTCCACTCTAACGGAAAATTTAACTATATAAAAAAATGATGAAATTAAAATTAAAAATATAAAATAATATAATAAAAAATTAAAATACGCATTATTAGAGATAAAAAAACAAATTTATAAAAGATTTATAATAAAGAATAAGAAATAATAGAAAAAAAACAATTTCTTTCCATATTCTACAATAATTTATTGGGCATTTTTCCTCTTTTTTTTTCTTACAATTGGATTTAAAGAAAAATTAAAATACCGTGTCTACTGAGGGATAGTCCTTGAGAAATTGCTAAAAGAATCGAAATTCCAATGAAGAATGAACAAATTTTCACCTTCATGCCTGAAATTAAAAAAATTAATTTAATAATTTTTCGTTTTTTCAACAAATAAAAAAATGAATTTTACTTTTTTCCTCTCTATGCAAATTTAAACCAATTATTAAAATTTTTTTTAAATAAATTTTTAATATTTATTTTTAAAATTCAGGACCAATGAAGAAATAAATAACTAGGATACATAATTAAATATTATCTATTTTTTCGGATAACTTAAAAAAAATTTTTCAACTAAAAAATGCAAAAAAAAATTTTATTGAAACGAACAAAATAAATATGCTTATATAAAATTTCTTTTTTTAATTATAATTTATTGAATTTTTAAATTTTAAAAAATTTTTAATTTGGAAAAAAATAAATGTTCGCTAAAATATTTTTTCAAACGCGTAAAAAGTAAGGGATTTTCACCTGACAATTATTTCAGTAATCAATTATTACAGATGCTACGGAGAAGCTGAATTTTCTTTTTTGGATTTTTTAAAATATATTTTTTCGCCGATTTTTCTGAAAATTAACTTATTTTCGCTTTCGAATAATATGTCACGAGAAATATGTGAAAAACAATAATAACCGTCGTTACTAAGGCGATTTAAACTGATTCAAACAAAAGACAGTTCAAATCGAATTGTTTTTATCTGTAGGATTCAGAAATAAATTTCAAAACATTTCCAACAAATCGCAAGTAGTTTTTTTTCTAATCGTATAATTTATCATCAACTATAGGTTTAAAAATAGTTAATTTGTAAAAACAATTTTTTTGTTTTTATAAATATTATCAAAAGAATAGGAAAATATTTTGAATGATAGCAGAGGAAGAAAATAGGTTAAAATTTTTTTTTAATATTTCCAAAAATGAATGAAAAACAATTTGATTATTCCACTTACGACTTTAATTTGTAGAATTACTAGTATTGTGAATGCAAAATAATTCAAATTTTGAAAAACTTATGGAACTTTATTTTTCGTAATTCTAATTTTACGCTCTTAAATTAGAAATAAGTTCTAATAATAATTCATTTCGAGTTAATTAGAAAACGCATTTTTATTACTAAAAGTATTATTAATAATAACGATAATAAATTTATTATTTATAATGACATAGTTTTTCAAAAACTTTTTTATTTTGAAAAAAATTACATTTTTCTTTCTTTTAGTTACATATTATTTATTTGATTTTTTAAAACTTCTGTTAAGAATCTTATAAAAATTATAATGCACATTATTTTAAGAAATTTTTTCAGTAAACCCCCTCTTGGTGAAAATTTAAAAATTCAAAATCCACAGATTCGATAAGATTAAATTTTTTTAAGGTCGACATTTTGAATTTTGTCAAAATAAATATTTATCATATGTTCAATGATATTATTTTGCTTAAAAAATTAAATTAAATTTTAATTTTTTTTTATTATACCACAAAAGAAAATCTTTGTCATAATTTCAAATTTTTAATTCTTAACAATATTGCGAGTAAATATTTAATTAAATTCAAGAGTGGAAAATAAACAATTAATTATTTTTAAATATCCTATCGTATATGGGTAATTAGGAATAATTTGAAAAATTGATTTCTCATTATACATATGGCAGAGGGAAATTATACATATAATTAGGAATATCGTTAACGACTCGTCAAATAAATTACACCTTTTTGTACCATAAATGACAATGTTATTTTTTTCAATATATATTTATGTGTGTGTGTAGTATTTGAATGGTTTTTCATTCTATTGTCACAAGAATTAGAATTATCAATAATTAATTTGCTTTTACAATTGTTGTCTTAAAGAATGGTATACATAAGTCGATAAATACATGCGGAATGCTATATACAATATTTGACAACTCATTTATATATAGGTCAATAATTATATCAACTATTATTTCCTACTACTTTTAGACAATCGACCTTAAAACTATGCTTAAATTTAAATTATTGACTTTGCAATATAAATTATTTAATACGTATTAGAGATAATCATATATTTTTCATATTTTGCCATGCGAATGTTTAAATATATAAATATGAATGCAATAAAAGTGTAATGCAGTCAATTTTTTACAATTGTATTACAATTATTATATTATTATTATATTATAATTATAATAATAATAATCTGCCCTCACCTGAAGTTAGCGTTGTTTTATTACAATGCTTTGTTTTGTATAGTTTAAATTGATATGTAAAAAAAAGAAAATTAATTTGTAGAATGTGTAGAAAATTGTGTTAAATGTTTAGTTTTTTAATTTGTTAGCTTCCTTAAAAATTAAATTTTGAATAATATTTATTCAAAAATTCTAGAAAATTAATTGAATTTTTGAAGACTTGTAGTTCAAATTTTTAAGTATTTTGACATTTTAACCAAAAAAAGAACAATAATTAGTTAAATATTTATTTTACAAAAGTTATTAAAATTTAAATTTTTAAATTTTTTAAAATTAGGTTTTTGAAAAATAATAATTAAAATTTTTTAAAGGAAAAAGTTCTTGAATTCTCAATAATAATTTTAACAAATTAAAATAATTGGAAATTTTGTAAAATTTTATATTTTAAAGAATTTTATTTTTTCCTCTGCAAACATTGTCTATAAATATAATTATATTTTTGAAATTATATCATTTTATGAATTTACAAAAATTATTCTATTTAAATAATTCAATTCTCGTAGTAGTTAAATTCTCATAGGAATTGATTTAACAAAAATTTCAGTTGAAATTAAAAAAAAAATTGAATATTTAAACCGTTATAACAGGAATTTTTGGTGATTAATTAAATTGTAAATAGTTTTGAAATTAAATTCCTTGAAAATTTAAGGGAAGCAAAAGTTTAAAAATCTTAAAATTTTTGTTTAAAAAAAATGATTAAAAAACATTATTTTTCTTTAAAAATTATTAAAGTTTTTCAATAATTTTATTTTAAAATTCTAAAGAAATAATTGAATTTTTGATGAATTACAGTTGCAGATTTTAGAAATTATTTTATTTCATGAGGTTTTTCATTGAAATTATTTGAAATTTTAATTCCTTTCGGGAAAAATAAATATGCAGAAGTTTTTAAAATTTTTGTTTAACAAAAAGTATGAAAAATATAATTCAGAAATTTCAAAAAATTATTTCTTGAAATAATGAAACTAAAAATTTTTTCAAAATACTTCTATTTCCGAAAATAATTTTAAAATATTAGAACAATTAAAAATTTTTGCCAACTTTTATTGAATTAAATTTTGAATTTTAATTCAAGTTGCTGTTAGAAATATTTTGGTACTTACTATACGAGTTGTTCAAATAATTAAATTTAATTATTATTATTAATTATATAAGAAAAATTACATTTTTTTAAGAAATTAAGAATTTTCATTAAATTTGGAAAAGCAAATTTTGAAAGTAACAATTATCTATGTTCATTAATGAAAAGTGTAGTATTTAAAAATGTTTATAATTATATAATATTCATTTTATTTTCCAATAATTATGTTTGTTTGTTTTATTTTATAATATAAAAATTATAAAACATTTACGCAGAGTTAGTCCCCAATTTTTTCATTTTTTTTTAAATTTATTTTTCAAAATATCGACTTTATGTAAAATTTTATTTTTTAAATGTTTTCAGAAATTAAAGTAGATTTACTCATTTTTATTTAGAAATTAATAAAAATAGAAGATAATTGTTAAATAATATTTATTAAATAAATATTTTTCTCATTATAAATAAATATTCATTAATTCTTTATTCAATATGTGAATATTAATTATTGGCATTAATTAAATATATTTATAATATTTAATATTTATTATTATTATTATTTATTTATTATTAAAATTTGTCTTTACTTTTCTATATTTTATATATTAATATAATATTAATATACATTAATTTTATTGCACTGTTTATTTTTTTATTTATGTCAGTTTTTACTTTTTATTTCTCTTTAGTTCCATATTTTACTTAAAAATTTTTTTTTTATTTTATACTTATTATTTATGTTATTAATATTTTGATTTAATTTTATCCTTTTTTATTTTTGTATTTTGTTTCAATTATCGTTATAAAACGTATTTATATTTATTTTTTAATTTATTCGTTAATTTTTTATTTATTTTAAATTAATTTATTGTTTCTTATTTAATTCTATATTTTGATTTTGTATTAACTTGTAATTAATATTTTAATTTTAATTTTTTATTTGCTTTTTATTTAATTTATTTAAAATTAATTTATTGTTACTTATTTAATTCTATATTTTAATTTTCTATTAACTTGTAATTAATATTTTAATTTTAATTTTTTATTTACTTTTTATTTAATTTTTTTTATTTAATTTATTGTTCCTTATTTAATTCTATATTATGATTTTTTATTTACTTGTAATTTATATTTATATTTTAATTTGTTATTTACTTTTTATTTAATTTTTCTATTTAATTTATTGTTACTTATTTAATACTATATATTTTGATTTTTTATTTACTTGTAATTTAATTCTGTATTTTGATTTTCTATTTACTTGCAATTTATTTTTATACTTTAACGTTTTATTTACTTTTTTATTTATATTTTTATTTTTAACTACTTTTTATTGATTGTGATGTTATTCTGTTTGGATTTGTAATTTTTGTGTAATTTTTTTGTTGTTTGATAAAAGATATATTATTTTTATTTTTTTAAATATTTTATTTTTCATTATTTTATTTATTTTATTATATTTTTATTTCTTATTGCTTTTTTCAATCTTTTTTTTTTTAATATTTCAGAATTGTCGACAAGAATTTAATTTTTTTTTTTAATTATTTAAATGTCACATTGCAAACCATAATATTAAGGGTGTATCTCAAGTTCGAATTCATCTGCCTAGGAGGAAACTTGGCATCAATATCCGTTCATTTTCAATCTATGAATAATTAAGGAGAATACACAATCTAGCGACTGTTTGAAAAAAAAACAATGTACAGACAATGGCGTTCGGTAGAACGTGTGGATTATAATCGCGCAGGCGTCAAAATGAAAAGCCCTCCCATTGGTCCACGTCTGGGTAGGGACGCGCAAGTCGAATTGCTTTCCACACATTAGTAGGGTCAACTATATGTAATTAAGTATTAGTGGTGGAAAATCAAGAGGGTTGGAAAAGTGACCGATGTCGCGACGGATGCGGGCACGTTTGCTCGTTCATCCATAAATTTCTTTATAAAAGTTGTGTGCAAAGAAAAGAGTGTTTTAAAAGAAAAAAAAAATTTTTTTTCCTTTTTTTTTGGTAAAGAAAAAATCCAGTTTTTTTGTGATTGTGTCTGTGAGAGTATTTTAATAGTGATTTGAAAAAGTTTAAGGAAAACAAAAAACTTTCAAGGTACAAATCGACCTGTTGATCTCGAACACTTTAACATCTCATTTTTTTTCAATTATTTCTACTATTCAGGAAAAAATTTCTGTTCTTTATTTATAAACATTTTTTTTGTTTCATTAAATAATTACTAACGAATAAATTCTTGTTTTAAAATTCAAAATTTGTTTGATACAATTTCCATCACTTTTTTGGGGAATCACAAGAATGTTCGATATGCCGAAAAAAAATGAGTGTGTATTGACCTTAAGGACCACTTAGATGCCTCATGTGATTTTTAGTGATTCCCCAAACTATCGCGTTCGCGGGAAAACACAAACTACTTTAGACTCTATTCATTTAATAACCATATAAAAAATTCATTGAAAAATAATAATTAAATATTCATAATTCAATAAAAATGAATACAATATTAAATCATTGAAACAAAGTGGAAAAAAATAAGTTTAATAATTCATGAAACGAGAAACTTTTGTAAACTATGGAAACAATATTTAATGACAGTAACTTTGCTGTATAACATAAATGATTGGAATTATGTCTAATGCGAGAAAAATTGAATTGCAGTAAACAAATGAAATTGTTTGTTGTCAAGAAAAAATATTTGATCTTGAAATTACATTATTTAATAATTTTTACTGTCCTTCGTTATTATATATATATATATGGATTGACACACGTGATATAGAAATTTTCTCATTGACACCCTTGGATTGTGTCTTATTCAAGATTATAAAAATTTCAATCAATAATAATACGTACGCGCAGGTGAATGCCACTTGTAAACGACAAAAATCGAACTTTATGCATCTACGGATTATTTCCCTTCTGCAAAAAAAAAGTTTCTATAGTTCCTATACATTATATTCTTCTCTAGTCTTTTTAATCAACGTACAATAAACAATGTATAACGAGAAAAAAAGAAATAAATAATACAAAAAAATTGTTAGTGATAAAAAGAATTTTTTTTTATAAAACTAAAAATATTAAAAAATATTAATTAAAATGAAATAGAAAAAAAGGAAAAATGAGATGAAAACTAAAAATAAAAAGTAAACATAAGTTAAAAAAATTCAAGCAAATATGATTTATTGATCTTTTGAAAAGTGTTGTTAAAATAAAGTTCTTATGCCCCAAGTGTAATAAGTTTAAAAAAAAGAAATTATTTTTGAGTCGCACAATTTAAATTTTTGGTCAAAATTCAAAATGGCACACGCAAAATTTAAAAGTTAACAGAATTTGTCTGATAATGCTTACTCGGTTTTTAGGGTCGCTGACTTCAAACTTTTGATAAAAATTTGAAATTCAGAATTCAGGGACTTAAAAATGATTTATTTAAAAACTTTTGTATTTTTATCGTCGACATTTTGAATTATTATGTTTTTACCAAAGATTCGGATTCAGGCACCCTAAAAATTTTATATTACTCAATTCATATTATTTTTTCTAAAGTAATTTGTTTTTGCACTTCCATAGAGGCCATATACAGTTAAAGGGGTTAATAAAAATAATTGTCATCAAACAAATATTGAATAAATTAACGTAAATTTAATTTTACCGTTAATGTGAGAAAGTTTGCTATTGAAAAAAAATAAATGTGGAAAATTGTAATAAGTAAAGTGATTTTGAAATTTTAGATGATGAAATTCAAGCAACAGGGCTTGGTCTCTGACCTAATGCCCAATCTTCGATTGATGCAAATCAGTGGACACTTTATGTTTAATTATTATGGTGACGCAAAAAAATTCGCCCACAAAATTTACTGTAGTGTAAGTACCATTTTTGAAAAACTTTTTTTATTCGTATGTAAAATGTGCGATGAAAATGTGTATACAATGGTATAACTATACCACTATATGCTCCCTCAAAGTTACTGAATTATTTATGGCTAGGGTCATAATAGGTCTTGTCGCAAAAACCTACCCACAAGAAGGAGTTCTTTCTCCTTTGTTGTGATAATATGAAGAAAAAAATCTCAATATTCAGAGACCCTCTTCTTAGAACATTCGGAAAGTGCACTTAAAATTGTCAAGAATCGGTGCAAACTAAAGGGATTTTCTGTGAATCCAGATAAAACGAGGATAGTAGTCTTCACAAGAGAATATAAGGTTCTTGATTTAGAGAAACCGATTTTTTATGGTAGTGAATCTTCTTTTTTCGAATCTGCTATGTACCTGAGAGTAATCTTGGATTAAAACCGCAGTTGGAAGGAACATTTTGAATATCTGTATGGAAGGTTCTGTACTTTTTTTTTGATGTGTTGCAGGACAAAGGTTTTGAAAGGAGACTGAAATTGGTTGTCAGATGATTTTAAAAACCCAAATTTCCAAACGCGGTGATTGTTGTTTGGACTCGAATTCCAATGATTGATGAGAAATTGGATCAACTCCTAGCAATGGTTTTTTAGGTTCTGAGACAATATGACAGGATTTGTGCAGTTTGAACTAGTGCTTAAATGTCTACTTAAAGGGGACCAAAGTTTCCCTAAGCAGAATGATTAGTATTTGTGGGGACTATGGAATTACCATCAGCACGAACTTTCCTCTTTTGTGGAAATTGCAGGAAATACTGACGTATTATGTTAATACCCGATGTTGGCTAGGATCAGACTTTCTAGCTGGGGCCAAGCAATCATTGACCCTGAGCAATTTGCAACTTACAGACATAGAAAAGATATAGTAGACTTGTGGAGGAGAACACAACTCCGAATAAGTTGCATTTAAAACAAGGGAACCGAACTTTGGTACATTGGATTAAAGGATCCAATGTTTCCTAACTAGATCATACTTTTCCCCTTTTATCGTTGGTTGAAAGATCGAAGGTTGAAGAAACGTTGATTACCACCCAAGTTGATGATTGCACTGCTTGTGCATCATCAGAAAAACTCTCTCACTTTATAACAGATGCACCTTTACCCCAAAAGTGAATATCCACAAAGAAAAACTCCTAAATCTAGACATCTCTGAATAATGATTAATACTTTATTAGAAGTACGATAAAATCGAGATAGTTAGATTTTTTTCTCGAATCGTTATTAACAATAACCAATTAAATTACAGGTTCACTTCTTCCTGATCCTCATACAATTTGGATGTATGGCTTTTAATTTGGTGCTCGAAAGTGGTGATGTCGATGATTTAACAGCTAATACGATAACAATGCTTTTCTTCACGCACAGCGTGGTGAAAATTATATACTTTGGCGTGAGGAGTAAACTTTTTTACAGAACATTAGCAATCTGGAATAATCCCAATAGTCATCCATTATTCGCCGAAAGTAATGCCAGATATCATTCTATAGCATTGACAAAAATGAGAAGATTATTATTTTGTGTGGGAGCAGCAACTTGTCTTGCAGTATTCTCCTGGACAACTCTCACATTTATTGGCGATTCCGTGAAAACAATCACTGATCCGGTGACAAATGAAACATCAACTGTTGAGGTAATGTTTTTCAACTTCTATTTTTTAATTTACACATTTTCTTTTCTTTTATCTTTTCAATTGCCTTTAATATTTGGTTGCTACTCTCAACTATAGGGTAATTTTAAAACATTTCGAGGGAGGCTAAAGTTAGAAAAGCTGTCTTAATCTAAGATAGCAAAGATATCAATGATCTGTAATATAAGGGGAAAATTAGAAGTAGATTCGGAATAGAAGTCTTTTGTTTGAAAATTACCCTTTATTTGTAGTATCGTGATCATAGTCTTATGGAAAATTCTAAAATACCGAAATTGAAAACATCTTTTGCTTAATTTCTCAGATCCCAAGACTGATGCTTCGAGCATGGTATCCATTTGACGCTAGACATGGAATGAAACATGTTCTTATGCTCATTTACCAATTTTACTTCCTCCTTGTAACAATGACAGACTCAAATTCATTGGACGTTCTATTCTGCTCGTGGTTATTATTCGCCTGCGAACAGCTTCAGCATCTTAAGCAAATCATGAAACCCCTCATGGAGCTCAGTGCCACTTTGGACACGGTCGTACCAAACAGCAGTGAATTATTTAAGGTCAGTACCTCATGGACAAAAAAAAACCATTTACCAATTAAATTCTGCATTTAATTTTTCAACAAAACATTCGATTCCATTGAAATAAAACTATTTTCAAGGCTGGAAGTGCAGAGCACCTTAGAGATAATCAAGCGCCACCAAATGAAGGGGGTGAAAATAATATGCTCGATCTGGATGTTCGAGGGATTTACAGTAATCGTCAAGATTTCACTGCGACCTTCAGGCCAACGGCAGGAATGACATTTAATGGTGGCGTTGGTCCAAATGGATTAACAAAGAAGCAGGAAATGCTCGTAAGAAGTGCCATCAAGTACTGGGTTGAAAGACACAAGCACGTCGTAAGGTGAATTATTATACCATTGCTCTAGAATTTAATCCTCATCACATTCATAAGAAGCAAGTCACTATTTATCATCACTAAGCAATTAAGCATACATCATCAAAACATCACTAATCAAACTACTAAAAAAAATTTCTTTTATATCGTAAATTAGGGAACCAAATTTATTTTTGAATCATAGTTTGGAACCAATTCTATTTCATCAATATTCTCTCTAGTGATTCCTTAATCCCCCACAACAACAAAAAATTCCCAATATTCATTGAACAAAGATTATATAAGCAGTTAAAAAATTTTACCTACAAACATGAATTTAAAAAGAAGAAATATGCTTATACATAATGTAAAATCGAAATGGTGCACGTGATCGCGTATAAGATTGAATCGACGAACTGTTAAAGACTTAAAGTCTCTACATAGTTTTAACAATTGTATATAGGTTCTGAATCATTCACAATAAACTATTCTATATGCCAGTTGCTTGAAATGCTATCAGTTCAATGTAAATTCTTCGAAAGTAAATATTTTCGACTCTCGCTTAAAAATTACATATCATTTTGAAGCTCCGGATCTTAAAAGGGCACATGTGGCATTGTTTTGAAATTATGTATGTGCCTTTTTAAGATCCGGAACCTCATAACAAAAAATCTAATAAAATAATATCTTTTTTTTCTATAAGACGGAAAATTTTTTTGTTCAGTTACCTTGGATATTTATTGTCAGGGGAAAAATTTAAATGTTTTGATGATTCTCTAGTAACAGATGACACTTTTGTGACATCAATGAGATGTTAGAAAAGTCTACGAGTGTTGAGGTTCTCACATTTATAAAATATTAATGAGTAGTATGCGCGATATTGACCGCAACGGGGGCCGTACTCTATAGTCGACCAATTCGCTGGGAAGAAAACGACTGATGAACAATTGTCCCAACAATAACACGCAAATTATATATTAACATTTATTTTTTTTTTCACTTTAAAAAGTTGAATTAAATAATTAATTTTTGTTTTCTAATAACATAGTTTTATTGAGAATAATGTGAAAAATTCGTTTTACAGTAGAAAAATCTATACAAGAA
Organism: Leptopilina myrica (nomen nudum); assembly: GCA_032872475.1. NCBI lineage: Eukaryota > Metazoa > Arthropoda > Insecta > Hymenoptera > Figitidae > Leptopilina > Leptopilina myrica (nomen nudum). The sequence goes on along the minus strand of CM065462.1, from coordinate 9,305,211 downwards.
GGGGGGGGGATTAAATAATTAATTAAGTCGAGAACACGAATACAATTATTTTTGTCAGATATGTGTATACAGGAGGGTATCCAAAACACACAATAAATACCCCTAATGAAATATTAATTATCATGTAAATATTCAGTGAATATTCTATAGGGTCAAGTGGATTTAATATTTGAACAAATAATCTATACTTTTTGTAGGATAAAAAAAGTTATATTCTTTCCTTCTATACGAGGAATTGAGAAAATTTCCATAGTTTTAAATTATATTTCTTTCCTGTTCTTTTGTAGCATAACATAAATTATCAAAATGGTATAGAGACAATGCTTTTTAATTTCTTTTTAATATTCATAAAGGTGAATACAATGAAAATGGAAAGAATTGAAGGAACGCAGATATAAAGAAAAATAACCACATGTTCGTATTTTGGCATGAGCTCTAGTAATTATTTTTTAAGTTAAAAATCTTTTTTGAACAAATTTTTTTTATTAATTCATTTGCTATAAGTTATAAATTTACAGCACCAATTATAAATTCGTACTATTAGTATCAGTACTAGTTTTACTTTTGTGAAAAGCTGGTAAACAAAAATTTAAGCTAAAAATTTCTCGTAATCATAAATTTTCTAAATTAAAAATTTACCATTTTTTTCATTAATATCACAGAATACACTAAAAGTGATATTAATGCTCGAACAGTTCCGATAATTATTGATTTATTCGATTCTATATGTTTGTAGAATTTCCACTTTCATGACAAATAAGCATTGAAATCACCGTTTTAGTGTAGAAAAAAATCACAGTCGGACAAAATTTCATCAACTGCACCAGCTGTGCCTCAAATGTTTCTACAGTCGTTTGGGATTTTCTATACTTGAAATTATTTCATTCGCTCTTGTTTTCGAGCAATTTACATTATTTCATTACCCAAAAATACGCATTTTTTACATTTTTTTTTCAAGTCCTAACTCTTTAATATCCACAAAGAAAAAAATTTAATTGATGTACACTGTAATCCTTTAATGACGGATGTGAATTTTAAAAATTGTTAATATTCGTTTTTAAGGGTGGGATGAAGGATAATATTTTGCGAAATTGGTATCTGTTGTTAAACATATTATTTGTTATTGCCTCAAGGTATTACAAGTATTTATTGATCAAATAGATGGCAATGAATAACATAAACTGCTATTATACTCTTTTAAATAAATAATTTTCCAAGTCAACTACTTGTTACATCAAGTTTTCGATGTTTTTGCCTCTTGGTCATATAATTTAATTAAGTTGAACTTCTAAGCTTATAAAGACTACATTTCAACATTAATAAATTAGTTAAGTAATGACATTTTACGAGCTTTCAAGTACACGTCATTGCATCAGCTTTTAATGATTAAGCCATGAGGCTAATACAATGAATTTTTAAGGAGGCATTTCTTTTCAAGGAAATCGTTATAAATTTTTACGTAAACTTAATCATGGACATTTTCATCATTAATTATTTTCAATAATTTTTTTTACCTCCCTGAAAGTAATTTTTAAGTATGAGAAAGAATTACAAGCGTAGAATAATTATTAAAAATTGCCATCCACCTCACGATTTTGACTAGTTGGGAAAAATAATTACGATCTGATTTCAATTTTTTTTCTTTTCTTAAATTGTTCCTCAGAAGTGAAGATTTGCAAATAATCATATTTTTTGAACTTTTGAGTTAGAAATTGAAAATTAAAAACTTTTTTTCTAGATTGGTAACGGCTGTTGGCGATGCTTATGGCGTGGCACTGCTGTTACACATGTTGGCAACGACTATAACTCTAACTCTACTTGCATATCAAGCGACAAAGGTGATTCTTCAATAAAATGAAATTTTCCAAAGCAATATGAATAATCTAAAGTAGGAAAACTTTTAACTGTTAAAGTTCTTGTTTTATATAATGTAAAGAATTGTTGAAAAAAAAAATGTTTTCTTTTATACAATGTACACTGATTTTTTTTTTTTAAGTAAAAAATTTTATTTTATTAAACTCTTACATAATTTTATTAGGTAAATGGAATTAACGTTTATGCTGCTTCCACAATTGGTTACTTGTTGTACACACTGGGTCAAGTATTTCTTTTCTGCATTTTTGGCAATCGACTCATCGAGGAGGTAATTTTTTTTTGACAACTAAAATAATTCCACTTTTCTAAATTATAATTCAACTTTTCAATTTCATTCAGTCTTTTAATAACGATTATTTGAAACTTTCAAAATGTCGGAAATTAATTAAGTTTTTTAACTTTTAATTGTTTATTAAGAAACAAGATTAAATTTATTGAATTTTTACTCTTTACATAATTTATACTTTACTTGAAATTTAAAATAAAAGTAATGTAAAAAAAAATGTTTATAATCTTCCAGAGTTCCTCAGTCATGGAAGCTGCCTATTCGTGTCATTGGTACGACGGTTCGGAGGAGGCAAAAACTTTTGTTCAAATTGTATGTCAACAGTGTCAAAAAGCAATGTCAATATCAGGGGCGAAGTTTTTCACAGTTTCCCTCGACTTGTTCGCTTCGGTGAGAATTTATTAAGTTTTCGATTTTACCCTTTTTGTATAATAGAAAAAATAATGTCGAAAAAATTTTTAAAAATGAATTAATTTATTTTAAAAAAAAGTAAATAATTCATAATTAATTAATAATTATTAAAATAATGAAAATAATTAAAAAAAATTTGTTAATTATTTCGAAAAAATTAAATTAAAAATTAAATTTTTATTTAATTCAAGTTAATTAAAGTTTAAATTGAATTATAATTATTTTTATTTTACAGGTTTTGGGAGCTGTCGTTACATACTTCATGGTGTTAGTGCAACTTAAATGAACATCAAACATTACTAACTGCAAACTCCAAAAAATGTACCGAAGAATTGAAACGAAGATTTTCTTTTTTGTTCCAAGTCTCCAGATGCGGATTATTTTTTAATTTATAACTGAAATTTAATCGTGGATCCAGGGGGGGGGGGGAATTTTTTTTCTTTTCTTTAAAAAAAAAATCTTCACCCCTTCCAAAAACCTTGTCTGAAATTTAACTATTTTTTTACATAAAAAAAAATAATTTTCTTTTTTCTTCTGTTAACTAATAAAATTTTTTTTTTTTTAAATTAATTCGTGTATTATTGATTAATATTAATTATTTAAATAATTACTAATAATTAAACAATTATTTAAATAATCACTAATAATGGAACAATTATTTATTTATTAATAATAATTGAACAATTAATATTAATGAAACGTTAATTTTCAAAATTATCTTTATTTTCAATTGTTGAGTTTATGATTATTAATAATTATTAAACAATTCATTTGTTCAATATTCAAGCGAGTTATTTAGGTGAAAAATGAAATTTTTTATCAAATAGAATTTAAAACAAAAAATTAATTTGTTGAAATAAAATATCAAAAACAGAAAGTTTTAGTATTTATAAGAGTTAGATTTAATGTAATAATAACAAAAACTTTCTCAATTTTTTTATTACATAAATTGTTTATTAACTCGAGATATTATTAAATAATAAATTAAAGAACCAAAAATTAGCTCTTAAGTGTAAGGGAAATTATGTAAAACAAATTTTAACAATTATTTGAAATTTTTGAAAAAAGTGTTAAAACAATACGATTTATACTTTTTTAAAGAGAAAAAAATTAATTATTGTTTAATTAAAATTATAGTATTTAAAAATTGTCAAGCGATTTATATTGGGTAATAATTTTTTTAAGGACAAAAATTCTTGTTATAACATTAGAATACTGTCATTCATTCTTTGAAAATATAGTTGTATAATATTTATTGTTTTGCACAAGAAAAAATAATCTTAGGAAAGTTTTATTTAAAAATTGAAAAATTATTTTATATTTTTTACATTATTTAAAAAAAAATATTTATTTTATGATATTTTTTTAATTTCTTTTTTTTAATTTTTTTATTTCAACTTGATTAAAATATTGTTAAATAAAATGTTTTTTATTAATTTAACATTTAAAATTTATTCTTCTTTGAATTTTTTTTTTATAAATTTATATTATACAATATAATTATTATTAATTGGGGAAAATGTACGCTGTATTTTAGAAAAACAAATTTAATATTCAAGGCAAAAAAAAATATTCTTTTTTGCCATTTCACAATTTTTAATGAAATATAAAAAGTAATAAAAATAGAAAATGTTATTTTTTTTTTTTTTTGCTTTTTGAAAATTAGAATTAAAAATATTGCTGTCTTTTATTTATATAAATTTACTTTATTCTAATCTAATAATATTACAAATTTAGCTTTTAAATTAAATTTCCTATAATAGAATAGAAAATTAGAAATTTTTATTAATTCTAATTTTCAAAATAATAATTATTAAAATATTAAGGTATTTATATTTGTGAAAATTTTTTTTTTAAATATTACTTTAAATATTATTAAGAAATAAAAAATTTACGACTACGTTATTTAAATATATTAATAATTTACTTATACAAATTTTGAAAAAAAAAAAATATAATGGACATATTTTTAATAATCACTCTGCCTAGCCGTTTAAGGTACATATTACTTTATATTTGTAAATCTATGAATGTTGATCGTTGACAATATTCACCTTGTATTTTATTCCACCAGCATTATAATTTATAAATCATCTGACGCAGGAAAAAAAAAGAAAACAGATATTTATTAATTTATAAAATTCTTTTTAAAAAAAAAAGTGCCAAATGGCAAAATTTTGGTTCTATTAAAAAAGAATTCTAAGATTCTATTATATTTTTGATTAGTTATTTTAAAAATTAAAACAGAAAAAAAAAGTTTTCTTTTTCCTGAGAAAAAAAACACATAATGTAAATACAAATAAGAAAGACAAATAACAAACAACAGTTAAATAGTAAAAGAAGGAAATTATAATTTTTCAAGATTTTGTAAAGAAAAAACCTGTGATTCCGGTATCTATACTATTAAAAATTTATTTTCATTCACTATATTTCTTAACGCAAATTTAATTTAAGAGTTCAGAGACAGAAATTTACTTTCTAATTTTTGAAAATAAAATAAAAAAAAAGAATTAAATAATAGTAAATGTTTTAATTTTAAATCAGTAATACAAAATTCTATAAGTTTGACAAAATAAAAAGTGAATATTTTATTTATCGTTGATATTTTTATTTGTTATTTAAAAATTGTTATGAAACAATATTTTTTTGATTTTGCAAGAAATTACGAATTTTATTATTATTTTAAATTATGCGTTTAGAAATTTTAATATTAAAGAACAGTTGTATAGGTATCGAGGTCATTCTATAATAATAGTTAATTGATAAAATAAGCATTAAAAGAAATTGTAATATTCGTAAAGGTAAATAAAATCAAATTATTTGCTTCTCTTTCTGGACTCTTAGATTTATTTTTTATCATTTAAGAAAACCTGCTTTTTTATATATATATTCATAGTAATTTATTAATATTTATTAACTGATTTGTGATTTCAATTACTAAAAAAAAAGATCTTCAATACTCAATTAGTTTTCACGATATAAAGATAAAGAATTAAAATTTTTTATCGACTTGCGATTTGTAGAAAGCTCGATATAGAAAATGGGAGTCATTACTCAATTTAATTTTGTTAATTTGTGAAAATTCTCATTATTTTTAATACAATTTCAATAGTTTATAATTTTTTTTTCGATAAATGAAAATAAAGTATTTTAAAAAATATTTTTATAACATAAATTCTTGAGAAATTTGTCTTACTTAAAACGAAGTTACATACCAAATAAATATTCGATCTGAACATTTTTTTTCAGAATTTATATAGCGAATTTGAATACAAAAAAAAGTCACAACCTCAAAACGAAAGAAGAGTAATTACTTTCATTTTATTATTAACTAAAATTGACGTCACTGTATTCTTATAAACAAATACATAATATATATTATTTATAGACTAAGAAAATTTCATTTATTACACACAAATATTAAAAATAATATTTACAAAAAAAGTATTTTTCTAATGTATGAAAAAAATTAAATAATATATAGGAGTAAATTACAGTTTTCTTGTAATTTAATTAAAAAATTATTACACATGATAGAAGAAATAAGGATAAATTATATTTCTCGCATATTTGCCAATATTTTATAATCTTCAAAAAAAAAAAAAATAGAATATAGTATGGAAAAAAAAGTGTATGAGAAAAGAATATCCTGAATTATTGCTCAATTTTTGCACACTATTTTTAAGGGGACAGAAGAAATATAAATTTTGTGCTTTTTGCAAAAAAAATAAAGACAACAATTATCATTAAAATTTAATTACATTCATTTTATTTATTATATCAATTATAATGCGTATAATATTATTTACTATGATAATTATAATAATTTTTTTGCAATAGTAACTCTTTTACGTACTTTTTATTTTTGCGTAAATAAATAATCAATGAAATGTTGTATTAGATTCCAAAAATTAATAATATTATCTCTCACACTTATTGTTTTCATGAAATTTTCTGTTTTACTTCGACTTTTCATTTCGTTTTCTTCAATTTTTCCCTTTCTTCTATTGTAATCTTGCTTCTTTATAAAGTTTCTTTGAAGATCAATTTTGTTACTGATGATTTCCATTCTCGATTTTGCAGCATCTAGAATAGCTTTAAAACCAAGATTCACTTGAGGGCCCATTTCTATATTCAATATTTTATCGATAAATTCTACTTCATTAATTTTTATCCACATTTTATTCTCTTCTATCGCTTTTTTAATATCGTCATTAAGTTGTTGGGAAATTTGAATCCTTTCCTGTAAGCTACAACTGTTATTTAATGCTCCGTCTATTATTGCTATAATTGCAGTTACATTTTCTTTTATAGCAATTAAGTTTTCTTCGTTTGCAGTTGCCATCGAATTTTCAATATTATTTATAATTTCACTGCATACAGTTGCCGTAGTATTTGATAATGCAACAAAGTTTTTGACTGACTGCAAATCAGACTCGGCATTACGCAATGTCCTCTCTGAAGACGTTGAAAAACTTGGATATACATTTAAAAGAGAGCTTCTTTTTAAACTTGGAGTGTTTCTGATTGCTGACACAATATTATCATCAATATCAGATGAAGAATTATTATTGATATTGATGAGGGTATTTTCCATTTCTAATCGTCTAAAGATAGCAACATTATCTAAATGATTTGTTATATATTGTAAAAATGCTTTTACAAAAGAAGACAATATATTATTAAAAGGTGATAAAACTTTTTCTATTAACAATTCTTTAATGAATGAACGATCTATTTTCCATTCATTAAACATTTTACTTGCTTTTGTGAAAATTATTGAAGTGCTTGCAAAACAATCATCAAACTGTTTTTTAAACATTCTTTCAAAAGAACTTAAAGTTGATAAAAATGAACTTACATCTTCAGAATATAATAATTCATTGATATCGATAACTAAAACCATTTTTAGTGATTTAACATTTTTCATTAAATGGTAGACATAAAAGGCATTAGTGATGTCTTGTACTGCTCCTCTATTGTCATCAAATCCAGGACAATCCCAGAGTGACAAATTAGGAAATAAATTTGAAGTCCATTGAGATGGCTTTGTAGTTTCAGAAGATATAAAAGAACCAATTCTGGGTCCCTCGGTTTGATTGTCTACTTTTACGACTTTTATCGGCTCAAATGAAGATTTTCTTATAGTTATTAACGTATTGCCAAGCAGGTAATTAATTAATGTACTTTTCCCATTTTTTAATCTGCCCACGAAAATTACTGCATCATCATTTGAAACATGATTTTTATAATATGTTTCTGAGTTTGAGAAAACATTCATCAAATTCTGTAGATCTTCGTGGTTAAGAGGAACATCATTACTTGTGACAAAAGAAATTATTAAGCAGATAATAGCTATTCTTGTCATGATTGATTATATACTACCTGAAAAGAGCACCCAGAGTTAATGAAAGTTGCAAAAATTTATTATTATATTAAAATTCGTATACATCTATATTATTATGAATATGAATATTGTAAGCTATTCACAAAATGGTTGTCAACATATATGTATATTAAATATATTTCAAAATTCTCAAAAGTTTGTGACCGCGGGTATTTTTAATAATAAAATTATTTGTTTCGATTTGTTCAAAAATACACCAAAAACAAAAAGAATTATCACAGACGAGAGTTCACTTCAGACCAATCTATTTGGACGATCAGGGTTGCCACAAATATTTAATTTTATTTTTCCCTGATTTCCAGACAAAAATTTCACTTTTTCCCTGACCCTAAAGAATATTCTGATTCACTCTAAACATTATTAGATAATCAAGAGAAAAATTGTTCTATTACATTTATTTACAAATTTCATTAATTGTAAAATTATTCAAAAACATTAATAACTTCTTTTTTAAATTAATATTTAATTCTAATTATTTTTCTGTAAGAATTAAAATTCTTCAAAACATTTAAATTCAAACCTTTCTAATTTGAACAACTTATAAGAATATTATTAAAAAACATTTTTCAGAATCGATAATTATTTACAAAAATCCTTCGCAAGATTTCGATTATTTTTACAAGCAGTAAAATTTCTCAAAAAATTAAATTATTTCAAAAAAATGTAATAAAATTTGTGACAATAATTCAATTACTTTCATAAATAATAATAAATCGATTATACGTTAATTCATTTTTAAATCCATTTTTATTAGAAAATTCTAGAAAAATTCAATTATTTAAATTAAAAAATTAATAATTTATTGAATAATAGAATGTTCTTTGTTGAAATTTAATTCTCATAAAGAATTTTAACAATAAATTTTTAAATATATGAATTTAATTTGACAAATTTTAATAAAATTTTTAAGAATAATTCCATTTTTCGAGGAATTTGATTGAAATATATATTGTATAAAAAATCATTAAAATTCTGCGATGAGTTTTATTACTTATGAAAATAATTTAAATTTTCTTAAAATTTCCATTAAATAATTGAATTTTGGAGAAGAATTTTATTATTTTTTAAGTTACTTGGAATTTTAACAAGAATTTTTTTTTAATTTTCGAACACAATTGGATTTCTGCAAAAAATTGTATTACATTTGAAAAATAATTTAATTCTTCCAACGAATTTTATTTAAATTTATAAAAATAACTGTATTTATGTGAAGAATTTTAATATTTATATAAATAATTGAATTCTTACAAAGAATTTTATTCCTGTTTATAAAAATAATTGAATTTCGGTGAAGAATTTTTTAAATAATTTATATTTTTCGAAAAATTTTATGAAATTTTTTATTTTAAATAATTGAATTCCTGTGAAAAATGTTATTACTTATGAAAATAATGTAATTATTTTGAATTAATTCATTAAAATTGAATTCCTACAAAATTTTGCCAAGAATTTTATTAAAATTTCAAAATATAATTGAATTTAAATGAAGAATTTGTTTTTTTTATAAATATAATTGAAATTTTGAAAATATTTTCTTTTTTAATTTTTGAAAATAATTTAATTCTTCCAATGAATTTTATTCAAGTTTATATAAATAATTGAATTCTTACAAAGAATTTTATTCCATTTTATAAAAATAATTGAATTTCGGTGAAGAATTTTTTAAATAATTTATATTTTTCGAAAAATTTCATGAAATTTTGTATTTTAAATAATTGAATTCCTATGAAAAATTGTATTGCTTATGCAAATAATGGAATTATTTTGAATTAATTCATGAAAATTAAATTCCTACAAAATTTTGCCAAAAATTTTATTAAATTTTTTAAATATAATTGAATTAAGATGAAGAATTTTTTTATTTATAAATATAATTGAAATTTTGAAAATATGTTTTTTTTAATTTTTGAGAATAATTGAATTTTTGCGGAGAATTTTATTAATTTTAAAAATAATTTAATTCTTCCAATGAATTTTATTTAAGTTTATATAAATAATTGAATTCTTACAATGAATTTTATTCAAGTTTAAAAAAGTAATTGAATTCCTGTGAAAAATTTTATTACTACTTATGAAAATAATTGAATTATTTTGAAGGAATTAATTAAAAATTGAATAATTGAATTCTTGTGGAATTTTGTCAAGAATTTTATTAAAACTTTTAAAAATAATTGAATTTTAATGAAGCATTTTATAATTTATAAAAATAATTGTAATTTTGACAAGAATTGTTTTTAAATTTTTGAACATAATTGAAATTCTGCGAAGAATTTTTGTAACTTTTGAAAATAATTGAATTTCTGTAATCATTTGTAACTTTTCCAAAATCTAATTTTTTTTAGTATTTTTAACTAAAATTCTTTTATCAATTTAGTATTTATGAAAATTGTAAAAATTTTTCATAAAATACTTTATAAGTCATAATTTATGATAGTTATCATTAATTTTATTTAATTATTATTTATTATTATTATTTACTTATTATTTATTATTAATTATTAATTTTATGATAGTTTTTGAAAATTTAAGTTATTTGAAAAGAAATTATTGTCAGAAATAGAAAAAATTGAAGATTTTGTATTAAAATTTGTGGTAATTTTATAGTTTACGAGGCAAAAGGAAAAAAAATCTGTTTTCTCATGAATTTTAAAAATTCAATTTTTTCCAGTACTTTTAGTAAAAATTCCTGACTTTTCCCTGGCTTCCCTGACCAATTTTACTTTCCCTGAATTCCCTGACCTGTGTCAATAATAATCCCTGACGATTGATAATTTTCTTTATTATTTTGAGTTAAACAATTTCAAAAAATTTTATTTCCTCCAAAATTATTGAAATATTGAATTATATAGAAAGAGTTATTACTCACTTATGAGCAGCTTTTTATAATTTTCAGAATTCTCAGGATTCGTCTAGGATTCTTCTAGGATTGGATTCTCTCTTTATTTTTCTTTAAACACTGAAGCTACGTGGCACAAAACTAAATTTATAATACATTTGCATACTTTTTATCGCAATTTTAAAAACTATAACATTTGATAAAGCAAGACAATTTTTTAAGTACAGCTTTAAATTTATGTACAAGTATCCAATAAGAAACAGATAATTCTCCAATATTGAAAAAAATATTTTCCGCAAGTAAGTCATAAGAATTTTATTAAAACGTCGAACGTGAAACTTGAAAATTTTTAAAATGATTACTATTTTTTTTTGCTTTTCAGAAATCAGAAATAAAATCCAATATATAAACAAAAAAATTTTTATTTCAAATTTAGAGTCAAAGCAAAAATAATGCCGATTAATGCCGAAGTTTTCTTTAATTTGAATATACTGGATAAAGTTGCATCACTAGTGTCAATCTATCCACGATTGCCAGTATAAACTAAATAATAAAAAATTTATTGAATTTTCCTTTTATTCTAAAATATCAATATTAATGTCAAATTTTAAATCCTTAAAACTAGTTAATAAATAATGAACAAAATAGTTTGTAACTGTAGTAATAATTACTTACACTTAATATCAATTGGTGATGTATTTTACATCCAAATACATTGAATACAAGGGGGCATAGTTCGATTTGTTCAATAAATTCATTCACCTAGAAAAGAAAAGTTTTTTCTTTCTCAAGACTAATATTTAAGGCGTTACACCGTCAAACGGACCAAAACTCTGTTCAAAATTCTACAAAAAAACGGTCATTTTGAAGCGATTTAAAAAAAAAACCTCCGAGTAACGAATTTTAGGCCAATCCAATAAGTTTTTAGAATATCGTCCGTCATTTTGAATTTTAAATAAGCAACCACAGAAGCGCCCAAGTAAAAAATGTTAAGCAATTCCGAACGACAATAATAAGTTTTATAAAAATATTAGCCGCCATATTGGATCGAAAATTTTAAATTTTTGAATCGAATTGAAAAACACTTATGAGATAAGGAATATTTGGTCCGTTTGACGTGGAACGCCCCATATGCATTCTTCATGAAAATAATTTACCTCATGTTTTAATTTTACGTCCTGTGCTAAATAAAGAAGATGTTCCTTAGTTTTAATAGCCTATTTTTTATTTTAGAAAAAATTTATTTATGTATCATTTTACTATTTTTATTTATACTATTATAAAAACACTTAATCAAAAATATTTTCAAAATTTAAGACCATTATATTCTAATAAACTAACCATTCTTTTACTATATACGTTAGGTTTAAAAAATTAAAATTTTTACCGCCATGAATATCACTTTTGTGTATATAAAAAATTATTATTATTATTATTATTATTATTTCTATAAATATATATACCTCCAAATTTACATTATAACAAGAGGTACAGACGTAGATGAATTTTAAAAATAATCCACTAAATAAAAATATATCCTGTAGATAAAAATGAGTAATAACATGTGAATCTTTTCTTTCTCTTACATATGTCACAGCCGTTGAGTAAAGTACAGTTATCAATGACAAGAAATTTACCAACATTGACATTGAAATTTGAAATTTGTAAATATTGTTAATCTTTTGTCCAATACTTCTCAATTCCATAAACTGTAACCTAATAAATGGAGAAAAAAAAATTATATGCAAAAGTTTTTTTAAAATAACAACTTCTACATTTTGAAGAAAAGAGAGAAGAAAAAAGATGTATCTTTTACATATACTTTACAATCTGTATCATCTTCGATGTACTTCTCTGACGTTTTGCATGAAATTCATGACACAAGAAAGAGAATTTTTTTTCCCATTTTATATTATTGTTTATTTGCTTCAAAGAGCATCCAATTAATCTTTATTAAAAAAAAATTTTATAATCAGCATAAAATGTATGTAATCAAAAAACGTAAGAATTAAATAAGTATATATATACGGTAAAACGTGAGGTGTTAAAATAACACCAGAATGAATTAAAATAATCTGCAATAGTTTAATCCCTCTAGGGTTAAATTAACAACAAAAAGAATTAAAATAATCTATTTTGGTGTTATTTTTAACTATGAATGAAATTGAAGTTTTTATTAAAATTAGAATGTAATTTTTTCAGTGTATATTTTAAATAAAACACCAAAGTCAACGATTTGGAAAAATTCAACGAATTTAGCTTCTCCGGGGAGAATATTAAGTTAGTTACTAACTAACTTAGTAACATAGTTACTAAATTCAATTGTGTTTAAAATTTTTTAAAAGTTGTCGTCAAAATTTCCATTCTCTTTATAAATAATAAAATTCTTCCAGGTATTCAATTATTTTACAAAATTTTAATCAAGTTTTTGTCAAAATTTCAATTATTTTCAACAGTTTTCTAAAATTCTATAATTTTCAATATCTACTGTTTCAATAAAATTTTCCAAAAGAATTCCATCATTAAAAATAATTTGAATACAATTCTGCACAAACATTCAATCATTTTCGTAAATAATAAAATTTTTTAAAGGAATTCAATTATTTAAAAATTTTTTTATAAATTTCTTTGCAATAATTCAATTATTTTCATAAATAATAATATTTGTATAGGAATTCAATTATTTTTATAAATAATAAAATTCTTTTAGGAATTCAATTATTTTCATAAAGAATAAAACTCATTGCGGAATTTCAATTATTTTTATTGCAATTTTAATCAAATTCTTCGAAAAATGCAATTATTCTTAAAAATCTTATTAAAATTCGTCCAATGAAATTCATATATTTAAAAATTTATTGTTAAAATTCTTTATGAGAATTTAATTTCAATAAACATGAAATTAATAAATTATTTATTTTTGTATTTAAATAATTGACTTCTCGTAGAATTTACTAATAAAAATGGCTTTAAAAATGAATTTCAGTTAAAATTTTTAGATTATACTTAAATATTAAAACTAAAAGCATTCTAACGTGGATTTTGGAAATAATTAAATTTTGCCAAAGTTTCAAACTAAAATCATTGAAATTTATAATTTTTCATATATTTTTGACAAAAAATTCTGTAGAATTAATTCTTTTTAAATGTTTAATAGGATTTTTATTGAAATTATTACAAGTTTATAATTTTCAATATATATTTAATTGCAGAATTTTCGAATAATTAAAATTTTGTAAAATTAAATTGTAAAGGAATAAATTTGAAAATTATCATAAAACTCATCGCAGCGTTTCAATGATTTTTCATACAATTATAATTGAATTCCTTGGAAAAAGTAATTATGTTTTTGCAAGTTTTAATAAAATTCTACAAAAGAATTGAATTATTAAACAATTTGTTACTAAAATTCTTTATGAGAATTGAATTTTGAGAAACATTCAATTATTCAATAAATTATTTACTTTTGCATTTAAATAATTAAATTCTTGTAGAATTTTTTAATAAAAATTGATTTTTATTTGATAAAAATAAATTTCAGTTAAAATTTTAGATTATAATTGAATATTAAAAGAAATATAGAGTGAACTTTTTGGAAATAATTGAATTTTGAAATTAATATTTTTAAAAAAGTTTAATTGCATTTTTTTAATATTATTTGAAATTTTTATTTTTTAATATGCATTTAATTAAAGAATTTAGGAATAATTTAAATTTAGTGAAATTGATGAATTAATTATTATTAAAAATAATAGATATAAAGAAAAATTGTAGTTAAAAATTTTGGAAACTAATAATCGAATTGAAATAATGAAAATAATTTTGAAGAAGTATAATATTCTTATAATATAAAATAATGATTTTATTACTTGGTCATGTTTAATTATTATAAAATATGAAGAAATCGATCAGTTATCGAGTTATCGATATCTTCATGTTTTATAGTTATAAAAAAATTGAATAAACTAAAATTTCATTCATTGTAAAAAATAACACTAAAATTGATTATTTTAATCTTTTTTGGTGTTAATTTAATCTGCAACACTTTTTAATACCTCACGATTTACTGTGATAATAATAATAAGTAAAAATTGAAAAAAGTTTCTATAAAAAATTATTTTCATATACTAGACAATGAATAATATCCCAAAAGAGGAAAAATTTAACATTTGTCGAAAAGAGTTACGATTTCGTTATAGTTAGGCTAAATTAGAAATAAAATCGAAAATAAGACTTTTCATGTAAATATACTTCTTACACATAAATAGTTTCTCTTAATTGTAACAATTTTTCACATATTCCTTAAGAAATTTGCGCGAAAAAAATCCAATTATTGCGAAAGAAAACACTTACTTTATAAGAAATCCAAAATTTAGATCAATAGTCATTTGTATCATTAATAAGAGTTCATAGTACAATGAGCAGTAGCAAATCCTCGAGAATGAGTAATTTTCGAATAAAATGTAATTATTATAAACAAGCACAATATGAAAACAACAATTCGCTAAGTTTAATAGAACAGAGTGATAAAATATTTTATGATAGATTTCGTTTAACATACAGCCATCTATATGATGATTTAATAATTCTAATCTATCCAAGCATACTTCTTCTTTCTATTGTCAAATTTTTAAATTTAGATATATATGCAAAAAAAGAGCATGATTTATAATAACATTAATTATATATAACAAATGTAACAAAAAACATATAACATATATAATGATTTAAATAACACACAATTATTCTATTTAAATTTTTCTATATTACGAACATTTCTAATAATTAACAAAAAATAGAAAAAATTATTTACCTTACTCATAAGCAAAGTTATAATCAGTGAAATGATTCCGGACAATTGATTGAATCCGTAAATTATAGTCAATATTGTTTGACTACTAGTCAAATATTTTGAAGTAAAATTACATTTCTTGTATTCTGATGCAAAAAACATAATAGAAAGTGAAAATATTATTGTTAATGTGTAAATATATGTTAAAGTCGGCATACTACGTCTGTGGGGAAATTTGAAAATTTTGAATCCTAAAATGGTGTTTATCACTGACGATGGTAATAATGCAATTGTCAAATTCTTCGGCGACCAGGCATAGAATTTTTTTATTTTCTCCTCTATTACCATTATTCAGATTATTATTATTATTATTAATATTATTATTCCTATTATTATATTTATATTATTGACTTTAAATGATTTTTTCACTTTAAATATATTTTGCTTAGAAGAAATTGGAAAATAAATTATTTAAATACTAAATTGCAGAGACAATAAAAGTTTGCTTTTCAGAAAACTTCAATTGACGCTCATAATGAATTATTCTTATTATCATCTACAACTAGGTATATAAAATCGATTCTCAAGTTGCGTGTTACATATCGTGACTTTGAAGAAATGTTTGCACTAATATACACTAAAAAGTATTAAGTGTTTTCCTTTTAAAAGGATATAATTATGATATGCATCTATAAAGAGTAATTCTAAATTATTGTCCAATGCGATTATAAGAAGATATACATAAATATATTTTTTTTAAAATTCCAAATTTCATCAAGTTAATATTTTATTCATTATTTATTAATAGCAAATTTTAGACGTTAAAATATTTCTAACAGCAACTTGAATTAAAATTCAAAATTTATTTCAATAAAAGATAGGAAAATTTTCGCAATTGTTTCAATTTTTTTAAATTAATTTCGGAAATAGAAGTATTTTTAAAAAATTTTACATTCATTTTCTCAAGAAACAATTTTATGAAATTTCTGAATTAATTCTTTTTGTTAAAAAAAAAATTTTTAATCTTCTGCATATTTATTTTTCCCGAGGAATTTGAAATTTCAAATAATTTCAATGAAAAACCTCATGAAATAAAATAATTTCTAAAATCTGCAACTGTAATTCATCAAAAATTCAATTATTTCTTTAGAATTTTAAAATAAAATTATTGAAAAACTTTAATAATTTTTAAAGAAAAATAATGTTATTTAATCGTTTTTTTAAAACAAAAATTTAAAGATTTTTAAACTTTTGCTTCCCTAAAGTTTTCAAGGAATTTAATTTCAAAACCTTTTAAAATTTTATTAATCCCCTAAAATTCCTGTTATAACGATTTAAATATTCAATTATTTTTTAAATCGTAAACTGAAATTTTTATTTAAATCAATTCCTATCAGAATTCAACTACGAGAATTGAATTGTTTAAATAGAATAATTTTTGTAAATTCATAAAATGATATAATTTCAAAAATATAATTATATTTATAGACAATTTTTTTCTTTTGAGATCAGGCCAAAATTGCAATTTTCAACTAATTTTTATAAACAGTAGTTGATTTAATTCAGTGAAATATTCTCTAAAATCGTAATTTTTTAAAAATTGCTACAAGTATGTTATCCAAAAAATTATAAAAAAAACATTATTTATTTATTAAATAATTTTTTACTCATCAAAATGAGGTATTGTTTATGAAGATTGGTTCAAAATTGCAATTTTTTCGTCTGATCTATGAAAGAAAGAAAAATTAAATGTTAAAAAAATCATTGTTGACAAAACAATTTTGCTTTTTACAATTATGTTTGTAATTGATATAATTATTTTATTTTCGTTTGTGTTAGAATATAATTTTTATTTTTTAAGAACTTGAAAGAAATTCTTCAATAACATTGAATTACATTCAAAATTTTTAATAAAAAATTAATAAAGAAAATAGATTATTAAAAAAAAAAATTCGAGGAAAATAGTTCAAAAGAATTTAATAAAGACTTTTAAGAGAGTAGTAAAATTTTTCTAAATATTAAAAAATTAATTTTTATAATTTCATATATAAATTTGTGCAAAAGTAAAAAAATTTGAAATTTTTTCAACAACGTAAATGAACGATTTGTAAATAATTTTCCGTGATAATATTTTATGACAGAATTTACAAGAAACTATGTCGATTTTCGCATGATGATAAAATTTCTAATAAACAATATAAAAAATTTTAAAAAACGTGCACCACGTGAAGAAAGAATATATTTTACTGATACTTTGACTTTTTATCATCGATGACTAAATACGCTCACACGAATAAGATATATACGTTACTTAGTAACAATAAAATTTTTCTTAATAATTGAAAGCATTTTTTTTATTGTACATCTGATAATCGCATATATACAACATTTTTAAGAATTTCTTCAATACAGAAACAGAGTTAACAAAGTTATGTTAAAAACATAATTATCAAAATACTTTATTTCAAATTTTGGTTTTTTTTTAAACCCTCGGTTAGTAAGTTTACAAGTCTTATTAAATTGTCAAAAAATTTATTCTTTTTGTCTACTTCTGAAAGATTTTGTATCTCATTTTGTATCTGTTGTTCAGCATTTAAACATTCGTTTATAATTCTTTTCTTCTTATCCTCTAGAGTTTCGATGGTTTCCATATTCAAATCAACGTCAATTTCAGAAATCAATATTTTTAAACGCATTTTTGCTTTATTCATGATTAACTTTATACCGGACTCAATCACAAAATATTTCCTCGTATTCAGTATTGTATCAATAAATTGCAATTGAGTGATTTTTTTCAACAAATCATCTTCGTCAACATTTTTTGTAACCCTTTGTAGAATGTTTACTTTTTTAGGTAAATCGTTCGTTGCCTGCAATACTGACTGTATTAAATTTGCATGTACTGTTAGATTACGTTTAAGGGTTTCTAATACAATAAATTTCTTTCTACCTCTAACTGTCTCGACAGTTTTATTAAAGATATTTATAATACTACTGAATACTTCATTAACAGTATTTTGATAGTTAGCAAATATATTGAATGATTGCAATTCCTCTGAAGCTGCGTGCAAGCAAGTTACAGATTTCTCTGAAATACTTGCATTTACATGCTGAAGGCAGCGTCTCTTTACGTTTCTGGAATTTCTAATGGAAGAAATAATATTATCGTCAATTTCTTGGGGACTTATGATACCTTCATGTTCTACTTTCCTAAGGATACCAATATGATTAGTGTTGGCAATTAAAAATTTTAAGAAATCTTTTCCAAATTGTGAAAGTTTCAAACCATCATGCCTCAGAGATGCATTTAGAATTTTCGATTCTAAAATTGTGGCAATATCTGATGTATTTAGTAAAAAATTTTCAGGCATATCACCAACTTTTGTGAAAATTATTGATACGCTTGAGAAAAGTTTTGTGAAATCCGATTGAAAAATGGTTTCAAAAAATTTCAAAAGTTTTAGAAAGAGTTCAACGCTTTCCTCTTTAATTCCATTAAAATCGAAAACTAATATTGTTCTTAGAGTTTTAACATTTTTCACCAAATGATAGATGTAAAATGCATTAGAGATGTCTTGCACTTGTCCTCTATTGTCATCAAATCCAGGAGTATCCCAGAGGGATAAATTGGGGACTTTATTGGATTTATAAGGACTAACATACGCAGTTTGCGATGTTACTGAATTACCTATTTTCGGTCCCTCTGTTTCATTGCCCACTCTAATTAATTGAAGTACATTGAAGTGTCTTTTAGCTCTCAGCTGATTGCCAATTAAGTAATTAATTAGAGTACTTTTTCCAGATTTCAAAAGTCCCAGGAAAATTATAGCTTTTTCATTCCTAGCGCTATTTTTAATTAGTGCCTCCGCTTCTGAAAAAGATTTTTGTATCTTCTCTATTTCATTGACATTAAGCGTACAATCTTCTCCATTCACGAGAATAATGATTAACAAGCTGATGACTATTTTAATCATAGTTATAGTAAATGATAAAACCTTCCTAATGTATAGTAATTTAGTTGCAATTTTTTTTCTTTGTTGATATTTTACACACTGAAATATGTACACAGAGATTTGATAATTAGTGAATATATAGATGCATTTACAAACAATATTAAAAATGAGACTTTCGACAAAGTATTTATTGAAAAAAATGTCTTTTTATTGACAATTTAAAAAATAATTCACCTTAATATGTTGCAGCAAAAAAAAAGTTATGCGGTTTCAAGGGAAAAAAGCCAAAAAATTTCAATGTTGTATATCTTCTATTGCTTAGGAATATTTTTCCAAAAAAGTTTCATTATTTTTTTCAGTTGTATCCGAGAGAAACAGTTTCACAAGAAGGAAAATTCTATTCTATGAGACAACATTATTTTCGATTAAAAAAAGTATTTCGCTTTTATTGTTTTAATGTAAAGTCTATAGAAAATTTTTTACAAATTTTTAAGTAATGTTTGTACAGTTAATTATTGAAAAAGTAAATACTTACAGAATAGTAATTGATGTAAGGAACGAACGATATTCTTTTATATTGGTTTCAACTTTTAAAGCAACGTGGCGCAAAACTAAATGTATTATTTGAATATATTTATGTTTTCTTCAAACTTGTAAAATTTTTCAAAGCAGATACGTAAAATGTGATAATAAATTTTATACAAATAGTACCCAATGAAAAATACAGATTTACAAATTAAAAAATTTTTTTCGATATTCGTTATATATGAAAATTACCTCTGGGAAAATTAGCATGCGAATTTGATAGATTTAAAAAAAAAACTCGTTCACCATTTAAAAAAAAACCTTGAATCAATTTCTTCATTATATGGGTGATTCTCCTGAAAGGCACCTGTTTTTTTCCAAAAACTAAAAAAAAATTAATTTTTACATTTTCTGGATTTTTTTTTAATGGGTGGGTTTTAAATACGTTTAAAGATAAAAATCTGAGTTGCGATAAATCAATTTTCAAAAATAAGCCTTCTAGCATTATCTTCATATTAAGTGTTTTGAAGTTGAAATAGTAATCGATATTGGGTTTTTTGTTAAAAAATTTCTTTTAAATTTAATTTCTTTAATTTATTAAACTTTTAACATTATTCATTTATAATTTAATGAATTGCGTATTTAATAATTTATTTACAACTATTTTATCTTTTCAGAAATAACTAATATATATTTTTTTATATTGAACGGAAAAAAAATTGTAATGAATTTTTTAATTTATCATTTTAATTTCAAAATTGATATTCTCTATAAAAAATTTTTAATTTTTAATTATAATTTTGTTATTTATCTAACTTTCTACTTAATATATTATATTTTAAAACATTAAAAATATTTTATTTTAAATAAAACGGAAAATTTTTTTATAATTCAAGCGTTAGGTATTTGAAAATAATTATTAAGGATCACAGTAAATCGTGAGGTATTAAAAAGTGTTGCAGATTAAATTAACACCATAAAATATTAAATTAATTAATTTTAGTGTTATTTTTTACAATGAATTGAATTTTAGTTTATTAAATTTTTTTATAACTATAAAACATGAAGATATCGATAACTCGATAACTGATCGATTTCTTCATATTTTATAATAATTAAACATGACCAAGTAATAAAATCATTATTTTATATTATAAGAATATTATACTTCTTCAAAATTATTTTCATTATTTCAATTCGATTATTAGTTTCCAAAATTTTTAACTACAATTTTACTTTGCATCTATTATTTTTAATAATAATTAATTCATCAATTTCACTAAATTTAAATTATTCCTAAATTCTTTAATTAAATGCATATTAAAAAATAAAAATTTCAAATAATATTTAAAAAATGCAATTAAACTTTTTCAAAAATATTAATTTCAAAATTCAATTATTTCCAAAAAGTTCACTCTATATTTCTTTTAATATTCAATTATAATCTAAAATTTTAACTGAAATTTATTTTTATCAAATGAAAATCAATTTATATTAAAAAATTCTACAAGAATTTAATTATTTAAATGCAAAAGTAAATAATTTATTGAATAATTGAATGTTTCTCAAAATTCAATTCTCATATAAAGAATTTTAGTAACAAATTGTTTAATAATTCAATTCTTTTGTAGAATTTTATTAAAACTTGCAAAAACATAATTACTTTTTCCAAGGAATTCAATTATAATTGTATGAAAAATAATTGAAACGCTGCGATGAGTTTTATGATAATTTTCAAATTTATTCCTTTACAATTCAATTTTACAAAATTTTAATTATTCGAAAATTCTGCAATTAAATATATATTGAAAATTATAAACTTGTAATAATTTCAATAAAAATCCTATTAAACATTTAAAAAGAATTAATTCTACAGAATTTTTTGTCAAAAATGTATGAAAAATTATAAATTTCAATGATTTTAGTTTGAAACTTTGGCAAAATTTAATTATTTCTAAAAATCCACGTTACAGTGCTTTTAGTTTTAATATTTAAGTATAATCTAAAAATTTTAACTGAAATTCATTTTTAAACCCATTTTTATTAGTAAATTCTACGAGAAGTCAATTATTTAAATACAAAAATAAATAATTTATTAATTTCATGTTTATTGAAATTAAATTCTCATTGAAATTGTTATCAACAAATTTGTTAAATCATTAAATTCTTTGGAAGAACTTTAATAAGATTTTTAAGAATAATTACATTTTTCGAAGAATTTGATTAAAATTGCAATAAAAATAATTGAAATTCCGCAATTTTAAATTAATAATTTAAAAAATTTCTTTTGTTTTATTTACTTGCATTAATTATAAAAAATAACAAAATAAAATATAAAATATAATATAAATAAATGTATAATATAATATAAATAAAATAAAAAAATAAAAAAATAAAAAATATTTAAAGATATTACATAATTATATATTGAATATGTAACAAATTTTTATTTTTTGATAATTAAATCTTTTTATTGAGTAAATAATAAAAAATTATTTTCTCGAATCTTCGTGAAAGAAGAATAACAAATATTTACTAAGAAAAATAATATTAAACGCGCGTGGCTTCTTTAATCTATATATAGTTTTTTATATCCATATATACTTATTCAATTTCTTTTTATCATAAAAACCGTACGTTTACAAAAATTTTCAATAATACAAACAAAAAATTGCTTTTAATTATCAGCTTACTTATTAGCTTAATTATTTATTTATTTATTATAAACAGAATTATCGTTCAATGACAAATATTAGTTCTCAAATGCATGAAGAATTTAATTTCACAAGAAAATAATAATAAATTGTCATATATCAGTGGCAGAATAGATTTCAGTAAAATTTAAAAAAAATTGCGTTTTCTTGCGAAATTCAGTGCTACCAACCCAACCCTATGAAACATAACCTAAAAAAGAAAACCTAAGTAGACCATGTGATACGGTATATGTATGTAAACAATTTTTTTTCCATTTCAACGATTTTAACAATAAAAACTCATAAACTAATTAAAATGATTAAATAAACTAAATTCTAAAAAAGAGATTAATAAACTAATTAATATTTTGCTTACAGTATCAAATTTTGTGGAATTTCGTAATTTGTCTATAATTAAAAACAAGGGGGAAAATAAATTTTCATTCTTCATGGACGACGAGCAGGAACAATTTACAAGGGTAAGTGAATTATTTTTATTTTTAATATAATTATAGAAAACAAAAGGGTTTCTCTTTTTAAAAAATTATTATCTTTAACATGGAGTAAATAAGTTTCGAAAATAAAAATGCAGTTATTGAATTGTATGGAAATTTAATTGATAATATTATTGAATGAAGCAAAGATCCTTCACGAAAGGTCATTTATTGTTGTTTATTTCAGCGAATGTTACGTCGAGCAGGTTTGAAAAAAGAGAATAGTGATGATGTATCAAATTTTAATTCTATGAGGAGAAAATTAAATATTTTGCGAGCCATCGATGTCAATAATTCTTCAAGTGAACAAATCATTGGTGAGTGTTTATTATTTATTTTATATCTATGAAAAAATTGTGTATTTCTCTTCAAGTTTTTGAATTAAAGTGAACATTTCTCTAATTGAAATAAAAAAAAATTTTCTAATAAAAAAAATGAAATAAATATAAATATCTGATTACAATAAAAATAAATATTTTATTTAATATTAATATAATTATCTTTATTTAAAATCGAAATTTAAATATTTTTTAATTATAATTCATTTTTGAATTGAGATTTATAATCTTTTTGAGAAGAAAGTTTATAAATTTAAAAGTAACAATTTTTTTCATCTTTTTAGCAAATTTTTTTTCACTCTAATTTTTAAATTCCTGATTATTTAATTTTTATTTAATTGAAATTTGATTGAAAAAATTAATTTTTGAATATTTATTTTCGCTTTTATTCTGTTTTCTTGAATTTTCGAAAATTTTGCAATTTATTTTCAAGTTTTGGTAAATTTTTATGTTTTTTATGTAAGTTATTATTGTTTTTAATTTATTTAATTCACTCTTCAATAAAAATAAGAAAAAATGTAATTAATAAAAAAATTGGCAAATTATTTCCTTTACAGATCCAGTAGACGAGAAACGAAAAGCAAGGAATTTAAAAAAAGAGGGTAAAATAAGTGCGAGAAAAAGTCTTCTCAACATCAATAATAATGAATTGAAAAAAAATAATTGTCCCACATCAACATCGTGGTCGAAAATTCCCTCAAATTACATCGAAACATTAAATACATCAACGCTGAATAATAGTCACGAATTGGCAAAAAATCTCACAATTGACGAATTTTATCAAAAAAATCAATTTCTCGAGCAAAAAGATGAAAATTCCTTCAATTCGGAGAAATTTCTTAAATTCGATAAAGAAAATTTATCAGATTCAAGTAAAAATAATTCATTATTGAATGAAACGAAAAATATGGAGGCAAACGAACACGAATGGGAGGACACAGTGAAAAAATGTATCAACAACTATTTTCAAAATTTAAACAAAAAATGTAAAAATATCGACACAAAACTCGAGGAAATCAAAAATGATGTTGCATCGCCTAAAAATTTTCTCTCACCAAAAAGTAATTTCCTTCATAAAATGATTGCATCGAGTGAAGAATTTCTTCCATTGAAAAATGAAACGAAAAATCCCCTCTCGCCATTATCGACGAAAACGGAATTTTTCTCGCCCCGTTCAGAATTTCCTTCATTAAAACAAGAGAAGACGGAGTATTTTTCACCGGAAAATTTCCAACGAAAACTCGACATTTCAGAACAAACTTTCGAGACAAACGTTGAAACGAGTGAGAAACAAAAAAAGGAAAATTCCATCAATGAATTGTCCTTATCGACATTTGTCAAAGGTCTCGACACCGAGGAGAATGACTATTTGGAGAAAACTGATGAAACCTGGAAGGATGCGAGTGATTTCTTCAAAAGTACCGACAACAATGAAGAATCACAGGAATTAGTGAAAGTCACGTGTAAAATTATTCAAGAAGATAATTTTGATATTAAATTATCAACACTTCCAGCTGCCGAATCAATATCGAAAAATTTGGAGAAACTACACGAAACTCAATCGGAAAATGAGTCCTTGGATTTGTCATTAATAATCGACAATTTAGACGAGGAGATAAAAAATCTCGAAATTCGACCCGAAGCATTGGAAATTGAGAAACAAATGTCCGACACACCGAAAATATTGTCCCCAATGAAGATTTCCTCCAAATCCCAAACGTGCACACCAAGAAAATTATTTCATCAAGAAAATGACGATTCCAAAGAAATCGAGAAACAAAATCAAAATATTCAAATTAGTGAAGAATCGATTCTTGAAACAGAAAAATTGGAAAAAAATATCCAAGCTAATGAAGAGGAAAAAATAGAGAGCAGAGAAAATGAATCAATCCACGAATTAAATGAATCGAAGGAAAAAATATTCAAATCCCCAATAACAAGAAAGTCGTCAAAACCAAAAAAGAATTCAACCACAACGGGTGAGAATTCAAATAGTTTTCTACGAAGAAATTCGAGTTTCTTTCGATTTAAAACACCAATTTCGTGGAAGGCGAAACCAAATTTAGAATCAACGAGAAAATCGTCGAATTACGATTTAACGAAATCAAAAATAACGAATTCCCCATCAAATGTTGACAGTATGATATCGTCGATAAATCCAAATTCACCGGCAAGTCAAGATGAAAACGAGAGAAAGAGTCAACGCATATCCGATTGTTCGATATCGTTTGAGGTGGAGAAATTTTTAGAGGAAGCCTTAGGCGAGGAATTGTATAGTACATCAATGACATATGGATTGGATAAGACAAATTCAAATTTAGATGCCACTGAATTAATGTCGGGCGATAGAACATCACTTCAAAGTTGGATATTGAATTCGTCGCAAAGTGAAAATCGTCGTTTTTCACGTCATTCAACGTTAAATCGAACGATTAGCGCTTATAAATCGTTGTCGAAACGAATTAAAACTGTGAGTTGATCATTTTTTTTTTATTTCTTTAATAATTTTTAACAATAATTTTTACAGGATTTATATTTAAGGCAGGCTTTGCACTCTTCTACTAAAAGCTACTATTTGCTACTTTTTTTATACGAGGCTACTTTTTTGTGCCTAATGCTACTGAAAGCAACTTTTCTGAACAAATAGTCAAATTTAGATTTTTAGTTTTCACATTTCCATTTAAAAACAGTGTTAAAAACTACAATCGTTAATAAAAAACGACCGCCAATAAGATAATAGGAAATAAGTTTCCCTACATTTACTCTATCAATAGTGACTGATTAAAAATTGCGTTTAACCTTTAAATTCCCCGTTTTTCCCGGTTTTATTTTCTCATCAAATTTTCATTTATTTCATTTCGAACATAAATATACAATTTGGAAAATAATTTAATTAAACAAAGAATTTTTTCAATTTTCCAAAAAAAAACTTGTCTGTTCATAATTATAATGGAAAATTTGATTAATTCAATTTCATTAAAATTTATTGATACTAATTGAATTTTTGCAAAGAATTTTACTATTTATAAAAGTAATTGAATCCTTCCAATCAAATGTTATTACATATTCATGAAAATAATTTAATCTTTGCGTAGAATTTTATATAAATTTTTGAAAATAATACAATTATAGAGAACAATTTAATTATTTATAAAGATAATTGAAATTTCGGAGAATTTCTAAAAAATGTTAAACATAATTGAATTTCTGCGGAGAATTTTATTACATTTGAAAATAATTGAATTGTTTTTTTTTTAATTTTATGGAAATTTTTGAAAATAATTGAATTGTAGAGAACAATTTCATTGTTTATAAAGATAATTGAAATTTCGGAGAATTTCTAAAAAATGTTAAACATAATTGAATTTCTGCGGAGAATTATATTACTTATGAAAATAATTGAATTTTTTTTTTTTTATGGAAATTTATGAAAATAATTGAATTCTTGTAAAGAATATTTTTCAAAAATAATATTCAAAAGAATTCAGTGAATCGGAAAACTTTTGCTATTTATAAAAATAATTGAAATAATTGAATTCTTTAGACAAAATTTAGTCAAATTTTTTTAAATAATTGCATTTTTCGACGAATTTGATTAATGTTGTATTAAATATAATTCCATTTCTGCAATGAGTTCTATTATTTATGAAAATAATTGAATTATTGCGAGGATTTAAAAAAAAGTTTGAAATAATTGATTTAAAAAAAAATTCTAGATAAACTATTTTAAATAATTCAATTTCTATGAAATTTTCATTCTTTTAGAAAATAATTGAATATTTGTGTAGAATTTAGTCAAAATTGTTTTTAAATATAATTGAATAATTTTTGGAAATTTTATTAAAATAGTAAGCATACAAATTATTGAATTAAGAAAAATTTTTGAAAATAATTGAATTTTTTTTTTAATTTTATGAAAATTTATGAAAATAATTGAATTCTTGTGAAGAATATTTTTCAAAAATAATATTCAAAAGAATTTAGTGAATCGGAAAACTTTAGCTATTTATAAAAATAATTGAAATAATTTGATTTTTTAGACAAAAATTAATCAAATTTAAAAAAATAATTGAAATAATTGAATTTTTTAGACAAAATTTAATAAATTTTTTTTAAATAATTGCATTTTCCGACGAATTTCATTAAAATTGTATTAAACATAATTACATTTCTGCAATGAGTTTTATTATTTATAAAAGTAATTGAATTATTGCGAGGATTTTATAAAAAAAGTTTCAAATAATTGATTTTTAAAAAAAATTCTAGATAAACTATTTTTAATAATTCAATTTCTATGAAATTTTCATTCTTTTAGAAAATAATTGAATATTTGTGTAGAATTTAGTCAAAATTGTTTTTAAATATAATTGAATAATTTTTGGAAATTTTATTAAAATAGTAGACATACAAATTATTGAATTAAGTAAAATTTTTGAAAATAATTGAATTCTTGTGGTGAATATAAATGAATTTTTGTTATTTATAGAAATAATCGAACTTTTACAATGAATTTTAATAAAATTCCTAAAAGTAATTTAATTTTGTCGAAGTTTTACTATTTAAGAAAATAATTGAATGCGTTGCGAATAAATTTTTAAAAATAAAATTATAATCATACGATGACTAACTTTCAATGATTATTTAGAAAAATTTAAATAAAATTCTTTAAAAGAAGTAAATTATTTTCAATAGAATGCACAGAAATTTCAATTACATCAAAAATTTTCAATTATTTGTTTATAAAAATTCAATTATCTTGAAATAGTAGAATTAAAAAATCTTATTTTACAAAAAAAACTGCGAAAATTCAATTTTATTAAAAAATTTGAAGTGTGTATTTTTTTAAAATTAACTAATAAAAATTTTAATTATTAATCTTCGCACTAAAAAACGTGTATACATTAGAATGTGACTTTTTATAAAATTTAATTATTTATCAATTATTAAATTAAAATACTGTTAAGGGGATTTTTATTTATGTTTATTTATCATTATTTATACATTATTTCAAGAAAAACTTATTTTATATTCTCAGAAATGAATTCTATACAGTTATTAAGTACCAGGTCTTTTTCGAAAATAGGCCTTTTTTCCAAATAGTGCCATTTTTATTCAAATTAAAAATTCGGGGATGTAATTAAGTTTTCAGGCTATTTTTTTTCTCAAGGCAAAATTATTTTATAATTCCAAGGTGAATAGTAAATAATTTTCTATTATAATCCGTCATTTCGGGAATAAAGCATTTTTACCGAAAAGTGCCATTTTCTAACTCAATTAATTATTTGGATGCAATCAGCTCTCGAAGCCATTTTTTTTATCAAGAAAAGATTGTTTAACATTCACATGTTTAATTATTTATAATTCCGAGGAATTTAAAAATAATTTTTCCTACAGAAAAAAATGATTTTGAAACTTAATTTCACCTCTGAATTGTTAATTTGAATAAAAAATGGCACTTTTCGGAAAAAGCCCATTTCCTAATTGCTGGAATAATTAGGTGTTTCATATTAATATAATTGAACTGGAAAATAAGTTTTCCTAGAGAAAAGAAAATTGTCTCGAATATTGTTTTCATCGAAATAATTAATTTAGTTTGAAAATGGCACTTTTTTTTTATAAAATTTGCTCGTTTTTGGAAAAAAGGATTATTACCGTAAAGGCAGAGTAAGAGATAACTGTTTAATATTCATTTCTAAAGTATAAAATAATTTTCCTTTAATTCGTCCTTATTTCCACAAAGTGCCATTTTTCAACTGAATCAAGTCCATTTTTATCGGAACCAATTTTTAATACGTAAAATTATTTTACTATTCAGAAATAAATATTCAGTTAGTTTGACTTTTCGAAAATGAACCATATTTTTTATAAAAAAAAGTGCATTTTCTTTAATAAAAAAGTGCCATTTTCTATCAAAATTAATTATTTGGATAAGAATATTAATCGAGACCATTTTCTTTCTTTTTTTAGAGACTATTTTCTTTTCTTAGGGTAAAATTATTTTTTAATTAAGTGATGAATTCTAAACAGTCTCCTGCTTATCCGGCCTTTTGGAAATGGAACCTTTTTTGTTAAAAAAAGTGCCATTTTCTCAATTAATAATTTTTTTTTTTTATTAATTATCAAGACCATTTTTTTCTTGGTAAAATTACTTTATCATTTAGAGATGAATGTTTAACCATTTCTTGATAGTTCGGCTTTATTGACACGAACCCTTTTCCTTCCAAAAAAGTGCCATTTTATAACTTAATCATTTATTCAAATATAATTAAGTTTCGAGACACTATTTTATTTTCTAAAAAAAAATGATTTTATAATTCAATAGCGAATATTGAACAGTTTTCTATTATATACCGTTTTTTTCGGAAATGGTCCTTTCATCCAAAAAAAAGTGCCATTTTCTCCTTTAATTATTTGAATTCAATTAATTATTGAAATAATTTTCAGAAATTTCGTCCCAGTCTAAAGGAGACAATGAAACAAGTATGGAATCCAATTTTACCGCTAAACAGTGAACTAAACGAAAAATTACAACCACTAATACAAGAGGTAAACATTCAACAAACACGAATTTATCAAGCGAGTAAGGCACTAGATTATTGTCGTTCGATAAAAATGTTTCAAGCATCACCAGAACAAGTTGAATCAGAACGTCTTCTACTCATAGCACAACTAAAAAAACAAGCTCTCTTTAATGAAATAAAAGCCATCACCTCGGGTACAAAATTAGAGACAACATTCACTCAACAAGCAAACATAGTTGTCGATAATTTCTCCCTAACATTGAAGGATTCATTTTTACAATTGGAAAGGCAAAAAGATATTGTCGAATGGTTCGTCATTGTTGTCACTCATGGTCTAACATTATGGTCAACGCAAGCAGTCGCATGTCCCACTGATGGTACAACAAAAATCCCCTTTACCGGCTCAATAACAATTCCAAATTTAAATCCTGATTTTAAAGTCCTAGTGCGTGTGTTTAGTACAAAATATCATAATATTTGGAATGTCGATAAGTATTATACGAAGGATATAGATCGTGACACAACATGTCCATCGCCAACGAAATTATTGAAAAGATCCGAGAGACCAGTGTCGATGAGAAGTCATGATATTAAATTCTCTGGTATTAGAGAAACGAGCTTCACTCTACAGGGTTATGTTGAACTTCAAGTTCACGATCTCTCTCTCTATCCACCGTGGCCATTAATGTCGGTAAGTTAAATTCCCTAATTTTTAGAAAGAAAAATTTATCGATTGTTGATAATGTGATTTTCTTCCATACCGACAGATGGTATGTTAGATTTTTACATTTCCAACGGTCGGTAATTGAGCCTTTTTTTCTATTCATCAGGTACCGAGAAATTCCGTATTACACAATTCGATAGATTTGCAAGTGACAAGTAAATTCGATGTGGATGTTTATCATGCTGGCTTTTTGAATTACGGTAATGAAATGGGAGGTTATGCAGCATGGAATCGAAGATGGTGTGTTTTGGAGAAACATATGCTTATGTTTTGGAATTATCCCCGAGAACAGGAGGTGAAACCGCCAATTTTAACAATTAACTTGATGGAATCATTGAGCGATCAAGTGACAACAATAAGCCGTACACTTTGTGCGAGACCAAGGACATTTGTCATTGAAATATCGCGGCAGAGAAACAAGGATGATCGCAATAGTGGTGTCATGGAATGTCGTGCTAGCTGTACAATTATCAAGTGAGTAGCATTTAACTTCTAAAAAAATTACCGACTGTTGGCAAAGTAGAACCCCTTATTTACCAACAATCGGCAAAGTAGCTTTCAACCTTATCAGTAGTCGATAAAGCAGAATTTCGCTTTTTTTCTCTCTCTTCAAAACCTAGTTATTGATCTATCTTTTTTCAGGCACCTTTTGCAATGTGATTCTCTTCATGATTTAATGGAATGGAAGACAAAATTAAATCACATACTCACTGTTTTTCGTGAATGGAACGTAAAGGGCGATTCATATCACGTGGCGTCCGCTTTATACAAGTAGAAATTTTAATGAATAATTTTTTAAACTAATTTATTTTTTCTTATCAATGAAAAAAAAGGAAAGCAAGTTTCTTTAATTTAATATTTCTTAATTAGTTTTTAAGAAAAAAAATAGAAGAATGAATGAATGTGAAAAATTCTTTGATAATCTTCCATGCCAGAAAGTGACTCGATTTTAAAAGAACTGAGAATTTAATCAGTTTGTCAGAATTAAAAATAAAGAAAAAACTTTTGGAGACAATTGGTAAGTTTTTATTTATTTGAAAAAAACATATCTTTATTCGGATCAGTTTGAGGGTAAATTTTCTATTACAGTAAAAAAACAGAACAATCGGTAATTTTAAAAAAAATCTACTTTACCGACTGTTGACAAAGTAGAGATATACCGTTGTTAACAGTCGGTAATGTAGAAAATCGAAATTTTTATTTAAATACACATTTCTCTCACATAAATTGCAATTTTTATCAAAAAAAAAAAGTTGTAAATGAATAGGAAATTAAAGTTACAATATCAAAAGAAAATTTCCAATCGGAAAATAATCGGCGTTTCTTAAAAAAAAAAATAGAATTGAGAATAGAGTGAAATATGATTATAAAAAAGTGTAAAATAGAAAAAAATTGGATAAAATTTCTTGATTTGGTTTTTGGATTTTTTAACAGTAGTTTTTAGAAAAATTTTCTATTTCTCACTGTCCGCTAATTTTTTTTTTCTCACTTTTTTAATGATTTTCCAATTACGCTATTTCGTTCGGATTCAATTTTGGAATCTGTCTCCGGATGAATTTGATTCTATAGAAATTGAAAAAAGGTTTGAATAATAAATAAGTGGAAATATTTTTCGAATTTTAATTTTGTTAATTTAAGTATAGAGATCACAGAGTATATATTACAAAATTACAAAATATTAGTTAAAGTTAATGTAAATTGAAGTAAGCTGAACGAAACTAAATCAAATGGAAATTAAATTAGATTAGAATTTCATTTCCAATTACAGTTTTCGGATAATAAAAATTAATTTAAAAATTAATTAAAAAATTAATTTAAAAATTAAATTAAAAATTAAAGAGAAAGGTAAAATAGAAAACTTCTTTATCGACACTTAGTGAAGAAGCAAATCGATCGATAAAAAAATCTTTCTCTAGCGTGGACACGAGCCAAAAGTGGTTTGTGTCTCAGCTAAAAGTATCGATAATAGAGAAATTTGGCTAAATTGAAAAATTCCCCAAGAAGAAGAAACTTGAGGGAGAAAATAATGTAGAGTAAGGTAATTTTTTTGAAATTCGTCATTACTTGTGGTCGAATTGGTGGCGCTGAATGTACAAGTCTTCCTGTCATTAAATTATTTTTATCCTTGCGGACGCGAACCCAATCGTGTCCCAAGACACGATCCAATGTCAATCTTAGCGTCATATCGGGCTCGAGAATGTGTCTGACGATACTTTTCGCCTGCGATGTTATAATATCACGTACACGCGAACGAAATATCCAATTTCTCGACATTTGATCCTTTAGGAGTTTGCGTAGATTTGAATCGTCAAATGGCATTGAGCCATTTAGCATTATGTAGAGTATTATGCCAAGTGACCAAACGTCGGCTAATTTTGGATTATATGGTGTACCAGACACCACTTCTGGCGCTGCGTACGCCGCTGATCCACAGTATGTTTGACTTAATACACGACGACCGTCATCATCGATGCAAAATCTGAATTGAATTTTTTTTTTAATTTTCATTTTAAGGGCATTTGAATTTTAAAGCCTAAGAAACGCGTTATATAGTTATAGCTCAAAACTTTATAGTTTTAAGACAAGCTTTGCACAAACTATGACGTCATAATGTTTCCAAATGCCCTTAAAATTAAAAAAAAAATGTCAAGAAAAAAAAGAAGCAAAATGTTTTAGATTACCTTGCAAATCCAAAGTCTGCTAGTTTAACGTTGAATTTTCGTGAAAGTAAAATATTTTCACATTTTAAATCGCGATGAGCAATGTTTTTGCCGTGAAGATAATGTAAACCGGATGCCATTTGTCGAAACCATAATTTTGCTTGTTGCTCCGGAATGAAGCTCTTTTTTTTAATAAAATCCAAAAGATCTCCGTTATCGGCGTAACGCATAAATATAAAAACCCTCGGACCACGTTGAAGAATACTATGTACCTATGGGTGAAATATTATTTTCTTTATTATTTTTATTGAGAGAAATATTTTCTGATTTTATTTTATTTTTATATATTTTCTGATCGTAAATATAATATTATAAAATTACGAACAAATTGGAGACGCTTTTCATCACCTGCGAACGCCAAGGTCACCGCTAGATGACAGTTCAGTTCTTTCTTGGAATTTTTACCGACATCTGGTGATGACCTTGGCGTTCTCAAGTGGAGAGATTCAATTCATACTTCAAAAACATTTTCATAATTAATAAAATACGAAAAAAAATTTTTATTATTTGAATGAGAATATTAATAAATTAATATTATTATAATTAGCAATATTAATAAGTTAATATTATTATAATTAGTAATATTAATTAAATTAATAAATTTATATTACATTTAAAAAAAACTTGATTCAAATTAATTTTATTTAATTACAAAAAGTGAAATAAAAATTAGTCGTTTATTTGAATCAAATAAACTTTTTTTTAGTGTATGGATATTTTTATCTTATTTGAGATTTTATTATTTCTCAAATTAAATATTTAATTTTTATTATTAAAAAAAAGATGAATTTGTCAATTTTGCCCCTTGTTACCTGAATAATATGAGGATTTTCGATTTTCGTCAAAATTTCGAGTTCGCGGGGAAAGAATTTATCTAAAAAATCAGGTGGCGCTTTTTCTTTGTCAAAAATTTTACATGCAAGTTTCATTTTCTTTGGATTCACTCCATCGGAAAATTCAGCCAAGTGAACAGTTGCATATGAACCCTGTTAATGTGTAAGAAAGAAAATTAAATTATTTAATAATTGAATTTTTATTAAATGTTTAATTTTTTTTTGTTTTTTATTTTTTAATTTTTTCTTTTTTGTTTTTTATTTTTCATTATTGCTTTTTTGGTTAGTTTTTTGTTTGTTCTTAAGAGATTTTTTTTAAAAACCTGTCCAATTTTTTTGCCAAGAAAATAGCCACGTTGCTCAAGAGCATTTACTTCCGAGTTTCGAGGGCTTAAACGTGAGGCCATACCAAAATTTCAGCATTGGAAAATTACTGTCTCCTGATCAAATTTTTTTGTATTTTCGACATTAATGTTCAAAGAAAAATTACTGTTTTTTGAGAATTAATCGATTTTTTAGCCTTTTTTTATTACTTAAATTTGATTGCTGTTTGAAAAAAGAATTTTTTTTTATTAATTTCCACAATAAATAATAATAATTCTAATAGTTGTATTGGGGACATTGTTTAAATAAATAAATTATAAGTATGATACAATAATAAGAATAATAATAATAATGATAATAAAAATATTATTAATGGTAATAATCATAATCATAAAAAATTATCGCAAAATTTTTTATGAAAAAATTAACTTCAATTAAAATTTTTCAAAATTCAATTACTTTCAAAATATAAATATAATTTTTTCTGAATTCAATTAATTTTCAAATTTACTATTAAAATTTAGAAAAATTCAATTATTTTCAAAGCATAAAATTAAAATTTTTCAGAATTCAATTACTTTCAAAATATAAATATAATTTTTTCTGAATTCAATTAATTTAAACATTTTCGATTAAATTTCATCAAAATTCAATTATTTTCAAAAGATAAAATTAAAATTTTTCAGAATTTAATTACTTTCAAAATATAAATATAATTTTCTATGAATTAAATTAATTTAACTTTTTTCGATTAAATTTCATCAAAATTCAATTATTTTCAAAACATAAAATTAAAATTTTTCAGAATTCAATTACTTTCAAAATATAAATATTTTTTTTCTGAATTCAATTAATTTAAACATTTTCGATGAAAATTCATCAAAATTCAATTATTTTCATAACATAAAATTAAAATTTTTCAGAATTCAATTACTTTCAAAATATAAATATAATTTTTTTAGAATTCAATTAATTTAAACATTTTCGATTAAATTTCATCAAAATTCAATTATTTTCAAAAGATAAAATTTTAATTTTTCAGAAATCAATTACTTTTAAAATATAAATTTAATTTTCTCTGAATTCAATTAATTTTCAAATTTACTATTAAAATTTAGAAAAATTTAACTATTTTCAAATTCGTGGATAAAATTTTTAATTGTATTGAAAATATTAAAATTCTTGTAAAAAAAATTTTTTAATATAAATATGTAAATTCTATAGAGAAATTTAACTCAAAATTATATTAAATATTAATTCTATCGT
The DNA here is from genome assembly GCA_032872475.1 of Leptopilina myrica (nomen nudum). Classification (NCBI taxonomy): domain Eukaryota; kingdom Metazoa; phylum Arthropoda; class Insecta; order Hymenoptera; family Figitidae; genus Leptopilina; species Leptopilina myrica (nomen nudum). Next base: position 9,269,213 of record CM065462.1, on the reverse strand, counting down.
TATAAACAAATTTTATCCAAATCTTCTAAAAATAATGGAATTTTTTCTTCAAAAAGAACTTTGTATTAACTTTGTATTAAAAATTAATTTATTTAATTTAATTAATTAATTACATTATTCAATAAATAAAAATAAATTTTTTTGGTTTATTTAAATTTTAAAAGTTGTATTTTAATTGAAAAAATTTTATTATTTTTTTTCAATAAACTAATTGAATTATTTAATTATTTAATTAAAAAGTCATTTTTTACCACTTGTGCACGTAGAAAAATTTGTTCCAAGAATCCATAAAAATCCACATAGTTTCCCATATGGAGATTTTGAAAAAATTTTCAACCTTGCATTAAAATCTATTTTTTTTAATAATAAAATTAAAATTTATATTTCAAATTTTATAGAATTACTTATATTGTGAAAAAGAAATATTTTTAGAAAAATTTATTCATAAAATCCAAATACATAAAATATTTTTTTTTCTATTTGCAGTTATTTATTTATTTACTGTTTACACAAAAAAAATAGATAAATTTATTTATTAAGAAATATTTAATTTTGTTTAACCAAAAAGATAATAGTAGAATTATTTTTTATTATTTAATTTTTAATTTGTTTTTTATTTTCCTTTTGCATTTATTATTTTTTTTAATAAAAATGAAAAATAGTACCTTTTAACCTTGTTTAATTGTCATTGATGAAAAAAAAAATGTTATCTGGAATGAATTTATTTATTTTTTTTTATTTTTGTTTTCTATTTCTTGAATTCAAATTAACTGATCAGGAGAGTAATTTTACAATATTCTTCATTTGTGATTGGAACATTATAATTTTGAATAATTGTCGTCAATACTAGAATTTTGGTCGTTTAAATTATATTTTTAATATACGAGACGAATGGGAAAAAAATGATAAGCCTGTCATTCAATAAACTGCCATTGTGAGAAACTAGAAAACAAATGAATTATTTGAATTCAATTTCAAGTCACTTTTTTCCTTCTATCTTCCCCTGTGTAAGTAGTGGAATAATTTCGACGTTTTTTTCCACAGTAAAAAGAGTAAAAAAAAATAGTAAAAGTTTTATAGAATTGAAGATTTACTTTTTTAATATTTAAATTTTCCCGCTTTAAATTCAAGCGACTATGCAAAGCTTGTTGCCTTCCAACAGGCGTTTTTTCCTCGTATCATTTTTTTTTTGCATTCTTTATAGAAAAACTTTGAAAATATCCTCATTTTTACGAATTTAGTAAAATTAGTTAATTAATTTAGTAAAGTTGAGTTTGTGTTAATTAAAGTGTATTTTTAGAGTATAATTTGATTTTCTTCTCTTGGTTTTTTTTGTGTTGGTAACGCAAGTTCCGAACTTTGACGATAGGGCGAAATTTTAGGATAGAAGTGATTCAACCCTGTTGTGGACGTCATCAACCACTGATTTCCAATTTAACAAATATTAAACAATGTTTAGAATAGTATTTTTTAAATATATATTAAGTGTTTTGTAACTAAATGGTAATTAACGAAACATGCAACAATTTTTAGTGGACGACACGTAAATTAATTTTTTGTGCCTATTATTTTGACAAGCAAGAAATAAAAGTCTGGAGAAACTTTTAATAGAGGTTAGAAGTTGTAATATTTCGTATATATAAAACTAGAACATAACCTTTGTATTTGATCGTAATTTTTTTTTTATAATAAAATATAAATACGAGACAAATAATCGAGGAATTTTTTACAGATTATAATTTTTCGTCATTGAAAAGATTGGAATTTCGCAATATTAAATGAAATTGATGACAGTTCGTTGAAAGAGGTTAAGTCAATAGCCGCTATCTTGTATATGAATGACGTTAAAATTTTCCTGTGACGTTTACACATGTGCTTCCCATACGGTACGTAATTTTTTTTTTCCCCCGAAAATTATTATATTTTCGTATTTTATTTAATAATTGATTCATTATTAACAAGATAAGTTGTGATTTTATTATTCAAAAAGTGAAGTGGTTTTTTAAGTTTCATTTTAGTTGCTGCCATAAAAATTGATTGTGTTTTTGTCTCATTGTTATTTGTTTTTTCATTGTGAAAAATTTAGTCGGTTTTCTTTTGCAATAAAATTATTTGGTATTTATAAAAATCGAAAAGGAATAATATTTTTCTTTTAAATTGTTTCTTTTCGTTTACTTGGAAAATTTATTTTTTGGTAATATACTTAACCTATAATTTTAGTTTTTATCAGGAAAATAAAAATAATTGAAAAGAAAATCGACTAAAGGAAATTTGCTACTTTTTTTTTTAAACAAAAACCGTTTTCTCTGATTGCTTTACGAAAAATATCTTTCTTAGTTACAAATTTTTTATATTTTTAATAATATTTTTTATATAAATTATTTTCAATAGCAAAAAGTATAAATTAAGTTACGAAAAACTTGATACAATTTTATAATTATACTATTTGTTTCTAATTTCTTTTTTTTACTCATCTTTGCAATGAAAAATTGTTTAAAACTTTCTAGTTTTTTTATAAAGGGGAAATAATGATTATCTTTGTTTGTTTTGTAACATTTTTTTTCCATTATCATTAAGAATTACTGAAAATTATAAAATTTATAATTTCAAATTAAAAAAAAGTTGTGAAAAACTGTTGAGTTTCAAAATTTAATTTATTTTGAGAAAAAATTCTCTAAATAAATCCAATTATTCATTTATTAACAAACAAAAGTCTTTATTTTCATAATTAAAATTTTAAAAATACCATAATTTCAATATTTTAAAAAATTTAATTATATTTTTGAACACGAAATAGTTGAATTTAATTTGGAAATTTTTATAAATAATTGATGTCAACAGAAAAATTTAATAAATAACTGAATTCAACTAGAAATTTTTTTTAAATAATTAAATTCAACAGAAAAATTTAATTTATAATTTAGTATATTCAGGAAAATTTAACAAATGATTTGATTTAAAACTTAATTTTAAAGAATATTCAGTTTAAAAATTATTTTTAACAATCAATTGAATTCCATTGGAAAATCTGATAAATAATTTAATTTAATTTGTAAATTTTAACAAATAATTTAATTTGGAAATTTTTATAAATAATTGAATTCGATAGAAAAATTTAATTAATAATTTAATTTATTCGGTAAAATTTAACAAATGATTTGATTTAAAACTTAAAAAAAATCAATTGAAAAACTATTTTTAACAAAAAATTGGATTGCATTGGAAAATTCGATAAATGATTGAATTTAATTTAAGAATTTCAATAAAAAATAATTGAATTTAATTGTGGAATTTTTATAAATAATTGAATTTATTTAGTAAATTTGAATATACAATTTAATTTAAAAATTAATTTGAACAAATAGAAATTGTATTTTTAAAATTATTTTAAACAAATAATTGAATGCCATAAGAAAATGCGATAACAAATAATTTAATTTGGAAATTTTTATAAATAATTTAATTTAACAGAAAAATACAATAAATAACTGAATTCAACTAGAAATTCTTTTAAATAATTGAATTCAACAGAAAAATTTAATTATTAATTTAATTTATTCGGTAAAATTTAACAAATGATTTGATTTAAAACTTAATTTTAAAGAATATTCAGTTTAAAAATTATTTTTAACAAAAAATTGAATTGCATTGGAAAATTCGATAAATGATTGAATTTAATTTAAGAATTTCAATAAAAAATAATTGAATTTAATTGTGGAATTTTTATAAATAATTGAATTTATTTAGTAAATTTGAATATACAATTTAATTTAAAAATTAATTTGAACAAATAGAAATTGTATTTTTAAAATTATTTTAAACAAATAATTGAATGCCATAAGAAAATGCGATAACAAATAATTTAATTTGGAAATTTTTATAAATAATTGAATTTAACAGAAAAATTCAATAAATAACTGAATTCAACTAGAAATTCTTTTAAATAATTGAATTCAACAGAAAAATTTAATTATTAATTTAATTTATTCGGTAAAATTTAACAAATGATTTGATTTAAAACTTAATTTTAAAAAAAAAATTAAAAAACTATTTTAAACAAAGAATTGAATTGCATTGGAAAATTTGGTAAAATATTGAATTTAATTTGAGAATTTCAATAAAAAATAATTGAATTCAATTGTGGAGTTTTCATAAATAATTGAATTTATTTAGTAAATTTGAATAAACAATTTAATTTAAGAATTAATTTGAACAAATATAAATTGTATTTTTAAAATTATTTTAAAGAAATAATTGAATTCCATAGGAAAATTCGATTAATAATAATTGACTATTAATTTGAAAATTTTGACAAATAGTTTGATTCGAAAATAATTTTTGTTAATTAATTGAATTCATTAAGAAAAGAAATTTTTTCCCATTCAATTAAATTATTTGTTTAAATAAAATTATTTATTAAAAAATCTTTTTATTGAAATTAATTATATTCGTTAGATTTTTGTTTCTTAAATTTAATTATTTGTTTATTTTCTTATGAAATTAATTTTTCTTTCCTCTTGAAATGAATTTTAAAAATTTATTAATTTTTTTCACCGATTTTATGGTGAAGAAATATTTTTTTTCGTAAATTTTCATTCTTATATTGAATTGTTTTAAATATTTATTTTAAACATTTAAGTTTGAATGTTGAACTGATTTTCTTTTTATAAAACTTTTATTTTACTATATTAATTTCTTTTTCTACTTTTTTACTATAAATCAAAAAAATTATGAACTATTTTTTATTTTTCTAATTAATTTATTGGTTAGAAGGATAATTAAAAAATAATTTAAGAACAATTTTTAATAAAGTAATGTTATTGTTAGCTAATGTATTTTAATTTCTGGAACAAATTATGTGATAATGAATTCGTTTTTGTTTGTTAATGAATTAATAAATAGAAATCGTTTTTGTTTGTTAATGAATTAATAATTAGAAATTAAGTTTTATAAATACTATTAAATTTGATAAATTCGATAATTTATTTTTATACAGTGAAATATTTTTAATTTGAAAGAATAACGTTTCTCAAGTTAACGTCGACACTTAGCATCAAAAACAATTTTTCGTAGGTATGAAAATTTCATTAATTATTTAATTTATTTTCTACTCCTCGGGAGTAAAAAGCGAAATTTATGACTTTTTTTAACCTCTGCAAAAAAATCGTTTAATGATTTTTATTTTTGAGAAAAAGAAAACGTTTTTCGACACTAAGCTTCGACATTAACTTCAAGCAAAGAATATAAATATTTTCTTAAATTTTTTTATTTTTGGAATTTATTCATTCTTAATGTTAAAATTGTGTATTTTCTTAAATTTATATTTTCATTAATTTGAATAAGAAAAACAACTGACTCGGAATGATCGTTAAATTCAGTGTTTAGTAACTATTTAAAACAACCGAGTGATAATAATTTAAAAACTATTTTTGTTTTTTAAACTTTTCTTAGTAAGTAGTAATTTTAAGAAATTGATTTACATTCCCATTGGCGTTGCATTTCGATTTAGGTCTTTTTGGTATGATAATTAGGATTATTTTTCGCTATTGCTTCTTTCTTTCTGCTTTTTTTTTGTTTCTGCATTCTATCATTGTTTCTTGTATAGAAATCGTTAAGTTATAGAAAATTGATTACTTTTCGACTAGATTAGAAATATTTGTATTTTAAGAAAAATATTTGATGATAGAAAACGAAATGGAAATTTGCAGGAATTTCACTGAAAAGCAGTAGTAGCAGTAGCAGCAGCAGTAGCAGTAGCAGCAGCAGTAGCACAAAAAGAAAATAAAATGCTTCCACTACATCATCGTGACAATCCAAGTATTTTAACAAGAATCAAAGAAAAATTACAAAGTTGGCTACGTCTAGTTTTCTCCGACAAGAATACAAGAAATCTATTTTCCTTTCTATTGATTAATTTTGCCTTTGCATTCGTTGAATTGTCATATGGTTTTTGGAGTAATAGCTTGGGACTAATATCCGATGGATTTCATATGTTATTTGATTGCGCCGGTCTTATTACTGGTCTAGTTGCATCGGTGATAACGAAGAAGCGTGCCAACGAGCGTTTCACCTATGGCTATGTGAGAGCTGAAGTTATCGCCGGTTTTATTAATGGCCTATCATTACTTGTTGTTGCAATGCACATTATGTCAGAGGCTATTGAACGAGCCATTGAACCACCGGAAATAAAGCACGAGAGATTATTTATTATCTCCGTTGCTGGACTAATGGTGAATTTAATTGGAATATTTGTCTTTCAACATGGAGGAGGACATCATGGTCACAGTCATGGAGGAGGAGGTGGTGGTGGTGGTGGTCATGGACACAGTCATTCGCAGTATAATAATCATGATCATTCGCATAATCATGTGGATGATCATCATCATCATCATCATTCGCACGATTCGGATGTTACGCCGCAAAATTCGCAGATAATGAAGGGTGTATTTTTGCATATTCTAGCTGATACACTGGGTTCGGTGGGTGTTATTATATCGACATTGTTGATACAATGGTTTGGTTGGTTGATTGCCGATACTATTTGTTCGATGTTTATTGCTGTTTTAATTGCATTTAGTGTTGTGCCGTTAATTAAGGAGACGGGTGTGATTTTAATGCAGCGACAGCCAACGGCATTGGACAAAGTATTGCCGCAATGTTACAATAAAGTTAAGCAATTGTCGGGTGTTATTGGTGTTCAAGAGCCACATTTTTGGAGTCTTAGTTCGGAAATTTATGTTGGCTGCTTGAAATTAGAAGTCGATGCAAGAACTGTTGAGCCGAAATATGTTCTCGCGCATACGCAGATGATATTTCAAGCGGCTGGTGTACGACAACTTACTATTCAACTTGACTATGTTCCGGCATGATGCGGGAATGATGATGATTTATTATTGTATAATAGTAATAGTATCGATGAGAGCTTCCATATTCTATCGGTTTGTAAGGCATTCTGGGCGTGAAATTTCCTTTTTTTTCGTTCCTTTTGGCAAAAAAATAACTTTGCAGTTCCTTATTTGACAATGATAAGTCCCAAAGAAAGAGTAAAGTCGTAGAATTAACCTTTTGAGATATTTTAAAGACAACTTTTGTTCCTTTCTGACCTCTTTAGATTGTAGAGCAAAATTTCCAAGTCTAAAGTTACAATTCAAAACATTATTAATTAAATTACTCAAATAAAATCCATTTAATAGCATTATTTACACATTAATCTCATTCTTGCCATTGGGATGAATTTAAAAAAATATACATCGTCATTTAATTCCGTTCATTTTGGAATTTAAACGAATTTAAAAATTTCAAGTGAATCAGCTGTTCTGTTGTTCGCCGCCATTTTGTTTCTAGTAATTCTCAGAAGAGACAGAATACGGCGCGAAAAAGTTTATAAATTTGAAAGAAATATCAAACCTTTTGGTTTTCGGAACAAAAAATAAAAATTAAAAATTGCAAACCAAAAGAATTTACGAGTTAACAAAATTACAAACTGAAAAAATTATAAAATAAACAGAAAATAATTCATTTTTTTCGAATAATGTACAAAAATAAAATTCTATTGACAATTAAATAAACGAAGGAAAAATGAAGGAAATTTCCATACGTCTTGAATTTACATATTCATCAATATTCTCTTCGAAGGGAAAACTTTGGCGTATTATTGTTCAACTGAATCATTCCTTTTTTTAAAAAATTAAAAAATGTACTAAAAGACATTTTTACAGAAATATTGTGCGATTGAACGCCATTGTTATACGAATGTTTTATTTAACCGTTAGAGAAAAATGTAAAACTTTTCATTTTTGAAAGGTTCAATATATTTTGTTTTCATCACTATTAAGAAAAAGGATCAAATCTATTTTGGAGGTCAAAAGAAATTTTTTTTTTCAATAAAAATAAATTTAACAAGTGAAAATAAATTAAATTTAAAATACCATAAAATTAAATTTAAATAAAATAAATTGAAAATGCAATACGAAGGAAAAAGTATTTTGACAATCTACCAAAATATATTTGTTTCTGACTGTATAAATGGACTTTGCACTTCAGTGAAATGAAGTTTTTTTTATGAATATAATTGTTAAAAGTTTTCTGGAAAGGAAATTTTTGTTTTTCACAATACAAATGAAAACTTCATTTTTATTTTGCAATTCAAACTTAAAAAATATTATATATATATACTTTTTAAGGTTTAAAGAAATTTATTTAAAAAACAAAAAATAGAATTCTTTGTTTTACAATTTCAGAAAGGAATTTTTCATTTTTTTTCAATTTTATAAAAAAATTTTGAATTTGAAAAATTTTAAAATCGATTAAATATTGAAATGTAAAACAAATTAAGTTACTTTTTTTTGTATTTTTCTTGAGAATGTGATTTTGTTTTTTCCCCTAACAAACTAGACAAAAAAATGGGTAAAATATGTAAATTTTTTAATTTTAATTTCTAATCGTAATGTTATTTTTGAAAACTGCCACTAAAGCAGTAGGGATAATTTTTTTTCTTTTTCATCGTAAGAAAAACAATTTCGCACTATTTTAATTTAAAAATGAATGAAATTTAAACAACTAAGTATTTTGAAATGAAATTCTAGTTTTAAAAAAAAAACGAAAAATGGTATTTAGTGGTAAACAATTTGAATTTTATTAAGTGCGAATTTTTCCAAATTATAACAGATTCATTTAGAGCATTTTTCTAGTCTGTAGAATGTTTTATTTGTGATTTTTGTTTTTAAATTTCGGCTGTTGTGCAAAAAAAACAAAACAAAGAGAATAAAATTGAATTTTCCATCAGTGAAAATTCATTTAATTTTTTTTTTTTCAAAGAATTAAATCAATTTTAATTTATCGAGTTTAAAAATTGGTTAAATTTATAATTTTACAATATTAGTTTTTAAGTATAGTAAAATTTACTAATGTGAGTATAGTAAACTTTACTAATTAGAGGTATAGTAAAATTTACCAATTAAAATATAGTGAAATTTGTCAATTGAAATAATGGTAAATTTTACAAATCGAAATATTATAGTGAAATTTATTTTTTAATTTTGAAATAATATTCATAAAATTTACTCCTGTGCAATTGATAAGTTTTACTGTCATTCGATTTGTAAAATTTACGAACTGCAAAACAGTAAATTTCACAATTTGCTATTTAGTAAATTTTACAAATGGAAAGATAGTAAAATTTACCAATTTTTGCAATAAAATAAATTTTACAAATTGAAACATAGTAAAATTTACAGATTAACCAACAGTAAATTTTATAAAAACAATTATTAAATAAATTTTACAAATTGAAGCATAGTTTTTAATTTTCAAAAAAGTGTTAAGTGTAATTTTTCTAAGGGACATTTTTTTTTTGAATTCACAAAAAGAGAATTTTTTGACTCTTTTCTCTTCTGCATGAAATTAGAAAAATAATTTTGTTTGGGAATTTTGCATTTACTGTTATTTAATTTAAAAAAGGAACGTATTTTGCGTTAAAACCGTCCGTGATGTTGCGTATGAATATAAATAATTATTAATTATTAAAAAAAAATTAATAAATAATATAAATTGGCTTTTTTGTTCTACAAAACTATTCTCTCATTACAATGAAGTATTATAATTTCTTTTTTAAATCCATTTAAAGAAGAAATGAAAATGTTAGAAATGAATTTTTACTGCAATTTTAAGATTAAAATAATTTTTTCAAAAAAAAATTTTCAAAACAAGATTTGAATAGAGATTGGTAAATTTTTTATCTTTGATAAAAATATAGTGAAAATCATGACACAACTTGCGAGTTGTTTCTTTTTTCGTAAAATTTTTCAATATACACGCCTTTCTTAGATGTTTTCTAAGAAACTTTTTTTAAATTTATAAATATATATATTTATATTGATGTGACTATCAATTATTATATTATATAAATAGTTATTAATATAATTGTAATAAAAATTATTGATATGTAAATAATGTTCATTTTTTTAAATATATTAATTACGATATAAATAAAAATATATAAATTAATAATAATATGCGATTTGTGATGAAAAATGGTAAATTTCGTTGTTCTCGTTTTGAGATATAACGATTTCCCACTCCTGTACAATATTTCTTTGTTGTTTTTTTTATAAATTTTTACTATATACATGAAAATGACAATTTTATCTATTTTAAAAGTAAATTAGTTAAATTTCGTAGAATTTATTTTATTCATTTAAATTCCCAAAAGGAAAATTTAAAGGGTTATTTTTTATATTAAAAATGAAAATATTTTCTTTCAAATATAAGGTACTGTTTTTTTTTCTTAGAAATTATATTTATTTGCAAGAAGAATTTTAACAATGTACATATAATAGAATATTGACAACTTTGAAAGAAACTAAGAAAGTGAATTTTTCGAAAATTCAAAAATTAAAACAAATTCTCGCATTTCTGCACAGAATTAATTATTACAATTTTAACAGAGTATTTTTAAAATTAATTTATTAATTATATTTAAATTAAATTTATAAACAAAGATTTGAAATTACATAAATTGTAAGAAAATGAGAGCAAGACAATTTTTTTTAGTGAAATTTTCTGTTTTTTTTTCTTGACGTGACAACGTCTTGGCAGAATAAAGTAGTTTTTTGTTTAAATTAGTTTCTCTACCTATTGTCTTATTATTTAATAAACTATAAATAATATTTTAAAAAGTTCGTAGTATTTGGATATTTAAAATTTAAGACAGATTTCTCTACTATTTTTTTTTTCGTTTTTGACTAGGAAATTTTTATTTACTTTTCTAAATTACTGACAGATGTATATATGTACAATTACTGACAATCGTGGATAAATAAAATCGCTATTAAATTCTGTTTCCAAAAGTTTTATGAAGGCAAATTGTTTTATTTGGAAAAATTTTTTTTTTGGCTAATTTTTTATTTGGAAAAATTTTTCGTCTTTGTGAATTTTCAATAATTTTTTAATAAAAAAATGTTGCAATTGATTAGATATTTTTAAGAGTTGATAAATGGTGAATGAATAGACGTTGTCACGCCTAATAAACGCATAAATTTTTTTTTATACACAATTGTCAATATAATCAGTTGAGTGATGAAAATTTTTAACGATTTGGACAATTTTTATTACAGAAATTTAATTAGCATTTAATCAAATAAATTTTAGTATTTATTTTAATTCAAGAATTTGTATTTTATTTTCTAAAAATAAATTTTTAGTTAAGAGAAATAAATTTGATATTAAAAAGTTAATTTTCATTACAAAAAAATAGATTTTGACTTCCGAAAATAAATTTAATTTCAAAAAAGAAATTTTTAGTTCAGAAAATAAATTTTAGTTACAGAAAATTAATTTTAGGTGCAGAAAATAAATTTTTCTTTCATAAATTAAATGTTAATTTTTAATAAATAAATTTTGTATTTAGAAAATAAATTTTAATTTCAGGAAATAAATTTCAAATTCAGAAACTAAATTTCAATTTCATAAAATAAATTATATTTAAGGAAATTAAAATACCAAAATTAAAAAAAATTAATAAAATATTTTCCCTTCTAGTTAATAGAGGAAATTTCAATTTCATAAAATAAATTTTAATTAAGGAAATTAAAATACCAAAATTTAAAAAAATTAATAAAATATTTTTTTCTTTTAGTTAATAAAGGAAATTTTTTGAGATCTCGAAGTCCGAATTTACTTTCATCATTCAACTGGTTAAATTAAAACTTAAAAAAAAATTTTTCTTCTATAAATTCTTAACGAACTTTTATTTTCTTTTGCAAATTAGAATCTTTTAAAAAGTGGCAATATCGTTGAGTCAGTAATTTTGCTTCGTTGTTTTATACAATTATTAACAATTGAATTTCATTCTTCCTGTTATTTTATTTATTAATAACCGACTAAATTTTTTATTTTTCCGTTATTATTTTTTTTTTTTCATTGAATAGTCACATTTTAACTTTAATAATATCACAGTTTATCTCTCGTTTGCCGGTGGAACGCGATTTATTTTTCATTTTGAAAATTACACAAAAGTGATTTTTGTTATATAATTAAAAAAGAAAATTATATTCTTAAAATTTTTCGAATTTTCCTTTTCGTTTCTTTTTGTTTTCTTGTCTTGTGTCACTTATAATAAAATATTTATTTTTATTGACATGATTTATAATTGAAGTCGTGTACTTTTTTATTTTTTCTTCAACCGACAATATTATTTTTTCGTAATATTACTTATATATGTTGGAAACAGTATGAAAAAAATTAATATTACAAAAGAAATGCTTTTTCGCCTGATAAGAATGATACACAGTGGTCATATAATTTTTCATTTTAATGCGAATCTTAAATATATATTGTCTTGATGAAGCTGATTTTTGTTGTGTTTTAAAAAGGATTCTTTTTTGGAAATGAAATATTTTTTGAAATTATTTTTCTTTCATTTGGAAAATTAGTGTTTTTTCTAGCAAAAAGTTATTTTGGATTTTTTTTAACCAAAAAGTTTTTTTTTTAACAAAAAGTATTTTTTTTTACCAAAAAGTATTTTTTTTACCAAAAAGTATTTTTTTCTACCAAAAAGTATTTTTTTCTACCAAAAAAGTATTTTTTCTACCAAAAAGTATTTTTTTCTACCAAAAAATATTTTTTTCTTCCAAAAAGTATTTTTTTCTACCAAAAAGTATTTTTTTCTACCAAAAACTATTGTTCCTACCAAACAATATTTTTTTTATTCCTTCTATCGAAAAGTAGTTTTGCATTTTTTCTACAAAAAAGTATTCTTTAAAATTTTTAAGTATTTTTTTGCATTTTTACTAAAAACTTTCTACTAAAAAGTATTTATGCAATTTTTTTCTCACAAGCGAAAAGTATTTTTCTAAATTTGTCTATCACAAAGTATTTTTTACCCGTCTACCATCAAAATAGTATTTTTTTAAATAGTTTGAATCAAAAAGAAATTTTTTTAAATTTATTACTAAAACCAATTTTTTTTTGTAATTTTTAGAAAAAATATTTTCTGATTTTTTGTTAATAAAAAGTAGTTTTCTAATTTTGTTGTCCACAAAGTATTTTTTGCTTTTTTTTTCACTAAAAAATACTCACTAAATTTTTTCCACCACCAAATAGTAACTTTTTTCAAAATTTGTCTGCCAAGATTTATTTTTAATTTTTTAACATCGAAAAGTATTTTTTGAATGTAATTAATAGAAAATAAATTTTTCTTTTTTAACACTCATGGTATTTTTTGCATTTTTACTAAAAATATTTTTTCGTTTTGTTCACAATAAAAAGTATTTTCAGACATTTTTTGGACACAAATTACTTTTTTTCGTTTTTTATTAACAAACTGTTTTTTTTAGGATTTTTTCTACACAAAAATTACTTTTTAAACAAAATGTTTCTTACTAAAAAGATTTTTAATGGAAAAACTTTTAAATAAGTAAAAATTTATTTTTGATTCACATCTATCAAAAGTATTTTTTGAATTTTTACCGCCGAAAGTATTTTTTTGAATTTTAACCATCAAAAGTGTTATTTGAATGTTTGTAATCAAAAAATAATTTTTTTTACTTTCGGAAAAATACTTTTGCGTTTTACCAATAATATTTCTCTCTTTTTTTGCCAATAAAAAGTATTTTCGGATTTTTTTTGTCACAAAGTATTTTTTGGAATGTTAACCAAAACTAATTTTCGCTTTTTATCAACAACGAGTTTTCTTTAAATTTTTTCTACTCAAAAGTATTTTTACCATTAAAAAGTATTTTTTAAAAAAAAATTTTGTCTACCAAAAAGTATTGTTTAGGTAAAATTTTTTCTCAATAAAAATTATGTTTGGAATTTCCTGAACCAGAAAGAATTTTTGGAATTTTTACCATCAAAAAGTAGTTTTTAAATAATTTTTGTCAACAATACATTTTTTTACAACCAAAAAAGAATTTTTGGAGGTTTTAGGAAAAATGTTTTTTTTCTTCTGACAATAAAAATGTATTTTTAGAATTTTTTGTCAGAAAGTATTTTTTTTTAAATTTTTACCAAAATTAATTTTTATTTTTTATCACGAAAAAGTCTCTTTATACTTTTTACCATCAAAAAAATACTATTTTAAAATAATTTTTTCTATTAATGAATTTTTTTTTTATTGGGAAAATTTTTTCACTAGTGAAAATTATTTTTTAAATTTCTGCTACCAAAAAATATTTTTTGAATGATTAACAAAAATGATCTTTTACGTACGGAAAATTTTGTTCTAAATTTGTTATTTATCGTAAATCCTTGGAAATGTATTGCTAACTTAAAAAAAAAATGTTTACAAAATTTAAATTTTTTCGTTTTTATTCTTCGTACTTAAAACATATTCCAAATGTCAGCTTCATTATTGTCTAATGAAAATTTTTGCATATACAGTAATTTAATTAACGATAAATTACTATACATGTTTTGTGAAATTATTAATATTATTATTATTATTATTATTATTACTATTATTGCTAATTATAATAAGAGTTAGGAAGTATTTTTTCTTCTTGAATTGACAAAGTGTAATTTTATATTGACAAAGTATTTGGAATTGAAAATTGATTATTACTCGTTTTATAATTAAGGCAATGCATTTATTATAAGTGTGAAAATAGTTGAATATTTAAATTATTGCATATGCAAATCAGTTCACGTAAATATATATTTAATTGACTCCAAAAATTGTTGAATAGTGCGTTAAATACAATATTTTTTATTAATATTATGCAATAAAAAGCAGTATTTCAACTAAGAGAGGTAAATTTTTTTTTTAATTTTAACTTGGACGTCTATTTACACAATTTAAGCATTTTTTTTTAAATTACGCGAGGCTTTTCTTTTTGGTTTTGCTCTTTACTCTGTGGACTGAAATTTTATTGCAATTTTTAAAAAAAAGTTACACAAGGAAAAGTATTTTTTTTTTACTTTTTCAGGTGTATTTTCCTTTTTTTTCTTTGATTTAATTTTTATAAGGACGTGATTTTTGAATTGAGTAGTCGATCTGTACAGTAAAAATTCGTTTGGTGTTGGTTTCTTTTTTCATGATCACTATGAAAAGTCTAGAGAAAAAAATGTTAAATAAAAATTTTTTTTAAGTCATCTTTCGTAAGCAGGCTAATATTTCTATTTTACTGCTAGTTTGAAAAATATTTTTTTTTAGATTGTGAATGTCAATTTATCGGCCAACCTATAATTATACGTGATTTACAACACATTACTATTAGTTTTTTTTTAATTTCTTCTACTTTTAACTATTATATATTTAATAAGTAATAACAAGGTCATTAGAATTTTTTTCCTAAGGCTCTGTATAAATAATTTTTTATACTATTCTCTTTTTTTTGCCACTCATTTTAATTTAATTATTGTATTTTGTTTTTTTTTCGGCTGATAATTCCTATTTGTTTGTTTTCTAAAGTTCTAAAGTTTTAATATTCGTTTAATTTTTATTGTATAGCTTTTAAATGGTATTTATGAGCCCCCTTTTTGAAAAAACTAAAAATTCCCAGTCGGATCGGTTTTTTTTTCTTTTTCTTCTTTTTCTTTTTCTGGTTCTTGAAATTCTTCCATGGCAATTTTTCCTCCTCGAAGTCCTTTTCTTTCTGAAATTTATTAAAATAAATAATTTTTATGGAAAATATATTTAAAAAAAACAAAAAATTACCCTTTTTGGTAAACTTGATTTTTTATGTCATTTATAATATAGTTTTTATCTCTGCTTTTAATTGAGAAAATTTTTTGATTTTATCTTGTTTATTTTCTTTATCAGGGTTGCCACAAATATTTAATTTTATTTTTCCCTGACTTTTCCCTGATTTCCAGACAAAATTTTCACTGTTTCCCTGACCCTAAAGAATATTCTCATTCACTCTAAAAATTATAAGATAATAAAAAAAAATGTTCTATTACATTTATTTACAAATTTCATTAATTGTAAAATTATTCAAAAACATCAATAACTTATTTTTTAAATAAATATTTAATCTTTATTATTTTTCTATAGGAATTAAAATTCTTCAAAACATTCAAATTCAAACCTTTTTAAATTTAACAACTTATAAGAATAATTTAAATTACCATAACATTTTTCAGAATAGGTTAATTATTTACAAAAATCCTAAAAAAAATCCTTTGCTAGAATTCAATTACTTTTACAAGCAGTAAAATTTCTCAAAAAAATTAAATTATTATTAAAAAATGTAATAAAATTCGTGTCAATAATTCAATTACTTTCATAAATAATAATAAATCGATTATCCGTTAATTCATTTTTAAATCAATTTTTATTAGAAAATTCTAGAAAAATTCAATTATTTAAATTAAAAAATTAATAATTTATTGAATAATAGAATGTTCTTTGTTGAAATTTAATTCTTATAAAGAATTTTAATAATAAATTTTTAAATATATGAATTTAATTTGGCAAATTTTAATAAAATTTTTAATAATAATAACATTTTTCGAGGAATTTGATTAAAATATATATTGTATAAAAAATCGTTAAAATTCTGACATGAATTTTATTACTTATGAAAATAATTTAAATTTTATTAACATTTCCATAAAAAAATTAAATTTTGGAGAAGAATTTTATTATTTTTTAAGTTACTTGGAATTTTAACAAAAATTTTTTTTTAATTTTCGAACACAATTGGATTTCTGCAAAAAATTTTATTACATTTTAAAAATAATTGAATTTCGGTGAAAAATTTTTTAAATAATTTATATTTTTCGAAAAATTTTATGAAATTTTGTATTTTATTAATAATTGAATTCCTGTAAAAATTGTATTACTTATGAAAATAATTGAATTATTTTGAATTAATTCAATTATAATTGAATTCCTACAAAATTTTGCCAAGAATTTTATTAAAATTTTTAAATATAGTTGAATTTAGATAAAGGATTTTTTTATTTATAAATATAATTGAAATTTTGAAAATATTTTTTTTTAATTTTTGAGAATGATTGAATTTTTGCGAAGAATTTTATTAATTTTGAAAATAATTTAATTCTTCCAATGAATTTTATTCAAGTTGATATAAATAATTGAATTCTTCCAATGAATTTTATTTACGTTTATAAAAGTAATTGAATTTCGGTGAAGAATTTTATTATTTATAAAAATATTTTTGTATAATTGATATTTTTCGAAAAATTTTATAAAATTTTGTATTTTAAATAATTGAATGAATTCCTGTGAAAAATTTTATTACTATTTATGGAAATAATTGAATTATTTTGAAGAAATTTATTAAAAATTGAATAATTGAATTCTTGTGGAATTTTGTCAAGAATTTTATTAAAACTTTTAAAAATAATTGAATTTTAATGAAGTATTTTATGATTTATAAAAATAATTGTAATTTTGACGAGAATTGGTTTTATATTTTTTAACATAATTGAAATTCTGCGAAGAATTTTTATAACTTTTGAAAATAATTGAATTTCTCTAATCATTTGTAACTTTTCCAAAATCTAATTTTTTTTAGTATTTTTAGCTAAAATTCTTTTATCAATCTAGTATTTCTGAAAATTGTAAAAAATATTCATAAAATAATTAAAAACTCATAATTTATTATAGTTATTATTAATTTTATGATAGTTTTTTAAAATTTAAGTTATTTAAAAGGAAATTATTGTCGGAAATAGAAAAAATTAAAGGTTTTGTATTAAAATTTGTGGTAATTTCATAGTTTACGAGGCAAGAAGAAAAAAAATTGAGTTTTCTCAAGAATTTAAAAATTCAATTTTTTCCAGTACTTTTAGTAAAAATCCCTTACTTTTCCCTGAACTGTGGCAACCCTGTTTATTTTGATCAAATTTTTATGTATCTTCTTTTTTAGTATTTCGGTATTTTATTTATTCTTCTAACATTTTTTTCCTTCTATCCAATTTTTGTATCTTTTTTTTTGCTTTTTATTTAAAAACAAATTTTTTCCTGAGGGTAATTTATTTATTTTTCGCGGTATAGGTTTAGAAAAAAAAAAATGTTACCAGTTCAGTTTTCTAGCAAAGAAAATCCATTAATTCGTCGATGTTGGGGTAATTGGAATTTTTTGTTCTAAATTCAGTAGCAGTGATAAAAAACTGCGCTCATGAAAAAATTTTCCATTGCGATTGATTTTTCCTCGATATTTTTCACTCCGTGTCACCAGGTCGAGCATTTCTTTGGTGGATTCATTTTGGCACCAGCAGGACAACGAAATGCTTCAGTAAATGGAAAT
The DNA here is from genome assembly GCA_032872475.1 of Leptopilina myrica (nomen nudum). Classification (NCBI taxonomy): domain Eukaryota; kingdom Metazoa; phylum Arthropoda; class Insecta; order Hymenoptera; family Figitidae; genus Leptopilina; species Leptopilina myrica (nomen nudum). The sequence continues at coordinate 9,250,995 of CM065462.1, read as the reverse complement.
GAATTCATCATTATGCCGTTTACTCTAAAAATTAGGGGGAAAAAAAATTTTTAGAACAAAAATTACAACATTTTTGCATATAGAAGAAAAATTTTCCAAAAATTTTATTATTTTTTTTTGCAGAAATTATTTTTACCTCTCTGGTTGAGGCGTGTGATAATCAAGCTCGACAGAGAGAATATAAGCCTCGGCAGTCATGTTAGAACAATAGGTCTGAAATTTTATTTTAACATTAAAAAAAAAAAATTTCAATTAAAGAAAGAAATCAGAATAAATTTTCTTTTTTTTTTTAAATGTACGGAAAACTTACTTGAGCGGCGCTTATAAAGAAAAGTTGACTGGGACGAAGGGCCTCCAATCCTGGTAAACTTCGATCTTTTCCATTTGTTAAAGTATGCCAAGTTTGATAAGAAATTTGTAACGCCCCAACGTCCGCCACATTTTCATTTCTCGTCACATTCCAATCAAACTGAAAAATAAAAGAGGTAAAAAAAAATTACTTATTTTGAAAGAGGAAAAAAAAATTGGTTTTACTTCGTGAAAAGGAAAAAGAAAGGCAAAGTAAAGTAAAAAAAAAAAATGTAGAAGAGTTTTTAAAAATGTAAAACAAATTTTTGTTGTCGATAAAATTTACGGGGAGGACATTTTTTTTAAAGAGAAAAGTCGGTATAATATTTGAAATTAAAATTATTTGAATACTTAATTTTTTGTTGGTAATTTAAATTTGAAATTTCGCAAGTTTTAAATTTTAAATTTCAATGCTTCACCTGAACATCGACACTGTTTCCATAAAACTTGACCTTTCGCCAAAAGCTCCTGGCATATAAATTTGAGACACACTCTATTCTCGCCTCTAGTCTTCTCCATGATTCAGGAGTTATCCAGATCCACTTTTCGTTACCTGTGAAATAATAATTTAGAAGACATTTTTTTTCGAACGATGCGAAACAGGAAAAATGCCACTTAAATTCACTTTTTTGGATTCTTAATTCTAATGTCCGAAAATCTCTAAGAAAATTTTTTTACAATTATACATTATTTTGAAATTAATTTATTCATACAAAATTTGTATTATAATAAATAAAACATAGTAGTCTTTTATTTAAAAATATTTCATTTACTTTTATTTATTATAGTAATTTATAATTACTATTACATTAATTAAATTCAAAATTTTAATTACAGTCATTTAATTTAACTTTTTATGAAAAAAAATTTTCGAATTGAAGCTAGTTTGTTTGAGTAACGAATATTTTAAGTGACTGAGGTTGAGAACAGTTGCGCGCGCAGCTGGAGAGGAGTGGGGGTGACGACAGTGATTGGTGGACTCGTTCCCCCCACTTAGACGCGCGCGCAGTGACTCTCAACGCGTCGACCGAATTCGGCACTACATTTAATTGACGATTTTGATTTATTAAAATAATAGTTTGAGAAAATAATTTTTTTTACCTAACGTTACATCCAAATCGGGATCTAGTGGCAAACGTCGATGATGAAGATCAAAAGCGTGAAGTATTTCGTGAGCAATTACTGAACCTAGAGTCGCGTATGAAGCAAATGCTGGGCCACCATCCCACGACCAGGACCAAGCTGCCATCATTGGCAATGGAATTACTAGCGGAAAAATAGAATTTATTCTCATTATTATATTTTGCGAATAAATAAATATTCTAAAATAAATTTTTTCGAAAATAATATTTCTTTTGGTAAATATATATATATATATATATATAAGTTTTTACTGAAAAACAATTTTTCTTTTTTTTTTGAAAAATATGTATCTTCTGAAAAACAATTTTTATTTTTCGGAAGTGAAGTTATTTTCTAAAAAGAATTTTTATTTACTGAAATGTAATTATTTTCTAAAAAGAGTACATTTCCACTGAAATATAATTCTTATTGTTTCAGAAAAAGCTTTTCGGTTTCGAGAGAAATTAAATTGTTACCAATCGAATTAGTCCAGGACTCGTAATAGGCATTAACAGAATAGTGATGTTGCCAACTGGAAATAAAAAAATTCCCCCCAAATCGTTAATATTAAATAAGAATTTTTTTTTGTAAATTATTTTTATTAACAATATTTCTTATTCAAAATTTTTTTAAAACTTTATTATTTAATTTTTAAAAATTATTTATTACTCAAAAATGTTTGAAGCTTTGTTATTTTTAAAGAATTTTTAAATATTTATTACTTACAAATTTTTTTAAGGCTTTATTTTTGAAAGAATTGAAAAATTATTATTATTTAACAAATTTTTTGAATCATTATTAAAAACACTTTTTAATTATTAAAATTATTATTTAAAAAAAAAATTTTTATTTAGAAAGAATTTGGAAATACTTTTGAGTTGAATTTCTGGTGGACCATTGACCATCCATGGTGCGAATTTGCTCGAATCTTCTCAAGAGTGTCGTGAAAAAATCATCTGGATCAATAACGACCTGGTGAATAGAAAATTTTTAATCAAAAATTAGATTACTATTCTTCTTTTTTTAGGTAAAATATTTTCGTTGTGTTGGAAAAGAAAATTACCTCCGACATTTGTTTAGCCAATAAAGTATTATTAAAAAAACCGGACCAGACTTGGAATTTTCCTCGTAAGGTACGTAACTTGAGCAAAGCTTGCGTCCTTGTGTCGTCATCCAACCAGGACATAACTAACATTCGTGTAGCTAGAGTCTCCTTTAATCTTTCAAATAATGCTGTCACCTTTGGGGGAAAAAAAATTTACATACTTTCGTTGTATCATTTTTTTTCCAATTATGCAAATTATAATTTAGAGAAAAATTCGAATTCAAAATTCTGCTTCATGAATAAATGTTTATAATTTATATATAGCGTTAAATTGTGCCTTTAAAGTTTCTGAGTTAAAAACTGCGCTGGGTTTTTAGTAGTGGGGAGGGAATATTTTTTTAGTTAGCCCCACTACTGAAAAGCTGCGCGCGCCGTGTGTTTGTAGTGGGTCAAGCATTCTGATTGGATCCCTTTCCTGTTTGCGTCGCACGAGAGTAGTGGGAGAAGCGTTATAATTGGTCTCCCCCCACTACTCACTCGCGGCGCGCGCAGTTTTCCGTAGTGGGGGAAAGCACTCCGATTGGTTGTCCCTACCACTACTCGAATGCGCGCGCAGATTTTCAGCAGCAGGGGACAGCATTCTAATTGCCCTCACTACTTTTTTTTGTATTTTTAATTCGAATTTTTTTTCTATATATAAATTTATTTTGTTTCTTCCACTCGAATTTTCCAGTAGATTAGTTATTTTGTATTTAATTTATTGTATTTTAATTTAATTTTTTTTTCTGTTTGTTTGTTAATTACTTTTCAGTTTGGATTTTATTTCCCCTGCAATCACTCTGTACTTTTTCATTTAAAGAGAGAAAAAAACAATTTAAAAATACAAATCGATTGCAATAGAAAAACATAGTTTGCCTTTCCTTCGAATATGAATAATAAATAAATTGAATTGGAAATTGAAATAATGTTAATATTGGTAGAGTAAAAGTAAAATTTTTTCTCTCTGATAAATCTAGGGAGAAATTGAAAAGTGTTTTTTTTTTTAATTTTATTTCTGTTTTGCTTTTTTGGAACGCGCTCTGGATAATAAATTATTAGTTGGTGGGTGAAGTTGTCGGTGAGTTTTGAAACTATATGTTTTCGTTGTGGAAAATTGCTCACCCTATTAGCTAGTGTTTCTAAAAATTGAGGTTTGTACTGTTGCACATAAAGAGCTCCTACAGCTTCACTGAAAACGTTTTTTGTTAAATGGTAGCAAGAAGTGTTCCAGTTTTCACTCGCAGTTACATTTACTATATCGTAAAAAGTATCACTCGAATAAAGTAGTAGTAAGCCATTGTGAATAACCCTGCAAATGACAAATTATGTATATTATAATAAATTCGGATGAAAATTATATATATCAACGGGATTTAAAGAGAGGATTAGAAATTAGAGTATGATTTGTAAATTTGTGGGGAAAAAATCGTTTTGCTGGTCAAAATTTGTGGGGAAAAAATTTTTTGGTGTAAATTTGTGACAATTTTTTGTTTTGTTTGTTCTTCTTTGTTTTCTTACCGTTTTGGAAACTTATTTAATAATTTTCCCAAGCTTCGAAAATAACGAGGCGCCGTCACGTAGATATAATAAAGACTTTCATTTTCGCTCCCAGTCTCATAGTCGGCACGATTTCGATTATTTTGATCGGCAGTGGTATTACCAATGGTAGCATTTAATAGAATTTCCCATCTTATCTAACGAAACATTGAATATGTTTTTTTAATTATTTACTTAATTATTAGAATTATTTACTTAATTATTACAATTAATATACAATTAATACACTATTCATATACAATTAATATACTATTAATATTATTTTATTTAATATTTCTTTATTAATAATTTATTTATTTTAAAGAAAATGGGACATGCTCTTTAGTAATTATTATTCTGTAGAGTCAGAATATTTTTATTAATTAATTACTACGAATTATTATAGCAATAAAGTTCCGAATTAGCGTTGTAATTTTTACTCGATGCAAATGCGCAAGCGCGCACGATCCCCACTCCTTGCGTGACGCGCCGCCTCATTGGTGGACGGACGCTATCCCCCCTCTTTGATCGTCGTCTATTGGTCAAAGCGCTCTATCCCCACTCCTCGTTCACGTTTCGCTTATTAATTAGTTAATATTAATTAATATTAATCACAATTTTCTTTTATCACTATTTTAGTAAAATTTTCTAATTATTTAATTTAATTAATTAATTAATTAATTTTTGGATATTTTTTTTTAATTTTTTTGAAATCGAACAAAAATTAACGCTATTTCGTACTTTATTTTTATTTTCAAAAAAAAAATTTATCTTTAAATTTGTTGATAAAAAAAACAACAATTAATATTCGTACATAATCAAAGCTCTCCTGAAGAAACGATAAATTGTAGCGCACATAAATCCTATGATCAATGTCCATCCAATTGTACAAATCCTTGTGCCTGGGATAGATCTGATGAAGAATTTTTTTTTTTATTTGCATTATTAGATGAAGAAATAAGTTTACAATTAATTTTTTTTATTGATTAAAAAATTTTGTTAGTAATAAAATAGTATTACAATTTACAAAATGTAGAACAATATTAAAAAGTGATAAAATTTGTAAATGAAAAATTGATGAAACGGAAAAATGTCGTTTGAAAAAAATTATCGAGGACAAATTTTCTTTATTATGTGTAAAAAGTAATTGATGGAGAAAATTAAATTAAATTACCTTGTGCAGAGCTAAGCAAAATTGTATTAATTGATCTGCCTCTAAGGATCGTGCCTGTGGATCCATATCGATCGGTATCAGCCTTTCTACTATTTTCTCAATTTTACGAATTCTAGCTTCTTCCTTCTTGCTCTAAAAAATAGAATTATTTTTAATTTTAATATATGAAAAAGGGAAAGTAGAAATTAATTTTAAATAGATTAATTAACAATTTATATTTTTTTTATTAATTTGTTTATAATTATATAACTTTTAATTAATTAACAATGTTATATCTATTAATTACTTTATTATTCAAATTGTTAATTAATAATATTTAATATTAAAAATTATTAAATTATTTAAAAGTGAATATTTTCTATGAATTTATAATTAACGTTTTTAATTAATAAATTACTACTTCAAATCAATTAAAAATTATTTAATTAACAATTTCTAAATTAAAATTTTAACAATCCTAATAAAATTTGTTAAACTTTAATTAAAATTTTAGAAAATTTTATTAAAAAACTTTTAATTTTGATTAGATTTAATAGATTTTATTTTGGAATTTTTGTTTGTTAATTAATAATAGTTAATATTAAGAATTATTAAAATATTTAAATGTGAATATTTTCTATCAATTTATAATTAAATTGTTTAAAATACTTCAACTCAATTAAAAACTATTTGGTTTACAATTTCTAAATTAAAATTTTAACAATCCTAATAAAATTTGTTTAATTTTAATTAAAATATTTTTTAATTTCAATTAAAGTTTTAATAAATTTTATTACAAACTTTTAATTTTTATTACAATAGATTTTGTAAATTTTATTTTAGAATTTTTGTTGAATCTTTTACATTATTATTAAATTTGAAAATTATATTTTAGAATTTTTCTTGAAAATTTGAAATATTTACAAAAATTGGTTAATTTATTTGAACATTTTTAAATACTTAAAAATATTCATTAACATTCTTTAATTTTTAAATACTTTAAAATATTTATTGAAATTCTTTAATTTTTAAATATTTTTAAATGTTTATTAAAATTCTTTAATTTATTTAAATATTTTGAACTATATTTATTAAAATTCTTTATCTTTAAAAATATTTTTTAATTTTTCTTAAGATTCTTTGAATTCGTACGAACATTTTTTTTTAACTTCTAAAACTAAATTTTTCTAATATTTAATAGAACGTTGAATTTAACGATCATTCCGAGTAAGAAATTCAAAATTATATTTTAATTCGTTAATTTTAATTAAACGTTAAATTCAACATTTTATTAAATTTTTCTATGTTTAATATTAATAAGATTTTCTATGTTTAAATTAAGTTCTTGAAAAAAACAGTACCTTAATTATTGAATAGGCTCTACTTTCTGCAGTAGTCGATCTTTTGCTACGATTTTCGACAAAACTGAATCCTTTTAATTGTCTTGAGACGCTGTCCTACAAAATACTAGGATTAAATATACAAAAAGAAAATAAATTTTTTATTTAGTAAACGAAAAAAATTAATTAAAAACAATTAAAAATTTTTTTAAATACGAATGAAATAAAATTTAATCTTTTCAGAGCAAATGATTGAGGAATACATTTTTACTATATTTCAAAATGTTGCAACTTTTCCAAAAAGTTAAATTTCTATTTTCTTTTTTGAATTTAGAAAATTTTGAATCACATAAATATCATTTTTCGTCAAACTGAGAAAGTTGGAAGTTTTCCAAAAAATTAATTTTCTAATTTTTCTCAGAGTTTAGAAAATTTGAATCACATGAACGATTTTTCGTTAAATTGAAAAAGTTGGAATCATTCCAAAATAGGAATTTTTCAAATTTTTCCGTTTTTCTGATTTTAATAAATTTTTAATCCTGGTATTTTTTTAAACATCTTTTTCAATCTATTTGACATTTTCTTCTTTTTTTTTATTTATTTATTTGTTTCTTTATTGAGATAAAACGGAGGAATCTGAAAAATGTTTAATTGTTAATAATTTGAATTGAAATTGCAAATAAATGTTGGCACTTTATTTTTTTATACGATTTTGAAGTAAATTTTTCGCTGCTAAATGGGAAAACTATAGGATTGTACTTTAAAACGAGTTTGAAATTAATCTTTTATTCGTTACACGAATGACATTCAATTTCAACGAATGTTCTCTTCTGTATTGAGCGGCAAAAGCAAATAAAAAATTATTGCTCGTTACATGAAAGCAATATGAATTGTAGGGCAAAGATTACAAGTTTTTTTTGTTTTTTTTTTTTTAGTATTGTGCTTTCATTTCGTTTATAATTTCTTCTTCCCTTTAGGTATTAAGGGAAAATAAAAATTTTCTTTCTAATGAAATTTTTGATTGGAAAAAGGAAAATTTTTTTATAGTTTAATATTTTTTTTTATTCAATTTTTTCATAATCTCTTATCTTCATTTCGTTAATTTTAGCATTTTGTTGAACCAATTTATCAAAATTCGAATCTGCGATTGTACAGCTTTTTTTGGTTTTTTTATCTTTCGAAGAATTTTAATTCAGAAATTTTTTATTTTGTGAAAAATGTTCTTGCCCGACTTTCATTTTAATTATAAATTTTTTCAAACTGAAAATTTCAAATTTACAAATTTCTGATTTCTAATTTCCAAAAAAAGAATTTTTTTTCTACTATAATTCTTTTTTTTAAATAATACAAGCCTTCAGCTAGTGCCCGGAAAAATTAAAAAGTTCTTTTTTTTTGTTTTTAACAAATTAGGAAATTCTGTGAAACACTTTTATTCGGTTTGTAAAATTTCCTGAATTTTTATCAAAAAAATTTTTTAGTTTTAGAATTTTTTCCGGGCAGAATATAGGAAACATTATAATCTTCCCAGTTTTACACGGAAAAATTTCAAAATGTTTATTTAGACTATTAACAATTTCTGTAATTGACTATATATTTTGGTTTTCAAACTTTCTTCAATGATTCGCGAAAAATTTTGGAATTTCTCGAATTTTTCTTGTTTGCCCGGAAAAAATTAAAAAATAAGAATTTTTCAGTTTTTAGCCCTTGACAAATTTTTTGAAATACTATATTTAGTTTAAAAAGTGTTCTTAATTATTCTCAAAAAAAATTATATCACAATTTTCCAACTTGGAATCTGAATTTTTTGCTATGTGCCCGGAACAAATTTTGAAAATCGTAGTTTCTTCTGATAATTAATAAATTCTACGAAAGTTTTTCTATTGTTTATAACTTTTTTCTTAATTAATCCCGAAAATTCTTAAACTACTTTCGGATTTTTGAACAGATTTTAAATCAAATTTTTTTCTTGATTCAAAATACGCTTCATTTGCCCGGAAAAAATTGAAAAATTATATTTTGTTTTCAGAGATGACAAATTTTGTATAAAACTTTATTTAGTTTTTAAAGCTTCCTTAATTATTCGCAGAAAATAGTGAACTTTATTTTGAATTTCCTTTACATTTTTTTGCCCGGAAAAGAAATTCAAAAATTTTATTTTTAGAGTTGAAATATTCTCTGAAGTAATTTAATTATTTTTTAAAGTTTTCTTGATCACTAGTCCGCGGATTAAATGAAAATTTGGTCTGGGGTTGAATTTTTTTGCCCGGAAAAAATTGAAAACTAGTAAATAATTTCGTTTTTTTGATAAAAGATTGAATTGAGAAAATATTTCCAAAATTACTATCACCATTACTTTATTGAATTTGTTTTCAGTATACTGGAAAATAGAAATTTTCAATTTTCCACTCGTGACAAAATTTTTGTTTCAAAAAATGTAATTTCAATAAAAAAAATAGTTATTAACTTTACTGTCAATATTTTAATAAACTCAATTGAGTCTAGAGATTGTTTTAATTATTAAAATCCAAATTATTACATTTTTCGATTTTTACGGGCAAAAAATTTTTTTTTCAATTTTTGAACTTTTTTGAATTAATTTTTACAAATTTTGAAAATGTTCCAGCCGTGACGAAGTATTTTATATTTTAAATAAATGAGACTATAAAAAATTCCAAATTTGAATATTTAATGTAATTTTCTTTTTTTTTTTTTTTTTGAAGAGTAATTTAGTGTGAAAAATGGTATTTTTTTGGTCCAGTTTTTTTTTCTATTAAATCAGCAAAACGAGAGAATGAATGATTAGATAATTATTGAAATAAGTGAAGGAAATTTTTGTGAAAAGCGACGAGAGTAAAAGGAAGTGAAAGAGATTGAATAATAGAAGGGAGGGAGAAAAAGTGTGGGGGGAGGGGGAGTAGAGAAGAGTTTATTTGCAAGAAATGAAACATGTCTGACATCTCGAGACAGTCTGGAGCCAAGAAAGAGAAAAGTCGTGTGGCGGGAATGGGAGGATTTCGGGTAGCCCTGGACTTGTTGGCTTTTTGCCAAAACATGCAAACTGTGGAGATATCAAACGAGCCAACACATGGTGGGTCTTTATAATTTTCCTTCAGCCCTTGGAAAATCTCTCTCTCTCTCTCTCTTTTCCTTTTTTCAACCTTGGTCTGATTTTTCAATCTAAAAGATAGTTTAAATTCCTTTTGATTTCAGATTCATTCATTTATTATTATTGTCCAGAAAATTTTCACTCTCCCTCCCCCCTCTCCTCTCTAGCCTCCCTCTCTCTCTCTCTCTCTCTCTTTTTTTCTCTCTCTTTCTCTCTTTAAGAAACTTTATTTTATTGCTCGCAAAAGTTTTCTTAATTGTTCTCGTAAAAAAAATTTATCGAAATTTGGATTCGTTTACTTTCTTTTTATTTTTGGTGCCAAAAAAGAAGTGTAAAGGAGAGATTTTTTTTACAATATATATTTCAAATAGTTAAAATTCTATTTATATATATATATATATTTTTTTTTTAATTTTCAAGTACAAAATTGATTGAAATTTGAAATCATTTTGCTTCGTTTTCTTGCCCGGAAAAAATTAAAAACAATTAACAAATGTTGTGAAGGGATTTGTTTAATTGAGCCTTCTCGATTATTTCCACAAAAAAAAAGAAAAAAAATGGAGCGGACAATTGATTTTTTCAGTATCTCTACATTAATCTTTTTGCCCGGAAAAAAAATTCAATATTTGAAAACAATTAACAAAATTTATGATAGAATTTATTTAATAAAGTCTTCTTGATGAATTCACGTTGAAAAATTGATTGGTAGAATTCAATACTTTTGTATTACATTCAAATTTTTCTTTTTGCCCGGAAACAATCAAAATTGTGTAATTTTTTTTCGAGTTTTAAGGGAAAATTAAGAAATGACCAAAAGTTCTTTTTTAGTTTAGAAAGATTTCTGTAATTGTTCCCTAAGAAACTTGAATCGAAAATCGTATTTATGTTGCACTTTCTTCTTGCCCGGAAAAAATGCAAAATTTAAATTTTTTGGTTTATTAACAATTAAAAATCTATAAACGAATTTTTTAGTTTTGACAAATCAAAAATATTGGAGCGTACCTAATTTTGATTCATTTAGTATATTTTTTTGCCCGGAAAAAAAGTTAAAATTCGAGATTTTTTTGTTTTGTAATTCTTATCAAAATCTGTAAAAGTAATTATTTAGTTTAGAAGGTTTTCTTAATTATTCTCAGAAATATTAAAATGCAGTTTTTGATAATTTTGTATGTTTCCTTTTGGCCCGGAAAAAAATTGAACAATTCTTTTTTTGTTTTCAAAGGTAAAAAATTCGACATTAGAATTCATTTAGTTTTCAAAATTTCTTTAATTATAACTCTGAAAATGTTGAACGAAATTTTTCATTCGCTTTTGAATTCTTTATGCCCGGAAAAAAATGAAAAATTTTATTTTGTTTTCAGACTTAAAAAATTCTGTGGGAACTCTATTTAGTTTCAAAGTTTGTATAATTGAACGAAACTTTGGACTCGCTTTAAATTTTTTTTGCCCGGAAAAAAATCCAAAAATAGTATTTTCTGGTTTTTTACAAATAAACTTCGCTTGAAGTATAAAGTTTTCTTAATTATTCTCGGAAAAATTGAATTCAAGTTTGAATTCATTTTGCATTTCTTTGCCCGGAAAAAATTTAATATAGTATTTCTTTGGTTTCTTACAATTTACAAAATCTAGAAAGAATTTTGCTTACTTTTATAGTTTTTTTTATAAAATATTATACCTTTATAAAAAGAAATAAAAATGATCCACAATTTTCGAAGAAACATCTTTTTTTCTGTATTTAAAAAAAACTAAATTTCAATTTCTCTTATTTTTCGTGATTCAAAAAATTTTCAAATTTCCCTTTAACTCGCAAATAACTCTACTGTAAATGTAAATATTTCCCTCTTAAATTCCGAAAAAGTATTTCATAAACTTCTTCAAAGTTAAAAAAGCAAATAAGAATCGTTTCTTGAATTTTAATACCCGAGTCTTGATTTTTGGAAAAAATTATTTTAGTTTCAAAGACCAATTTTTTTTTTATTTTTCAAGTTGACAAAACGAAGAAAAATTGACTTTAAATTATTGGAAAAATTTCTCTATGCTGTAAGTAAAAAGTAATCAAAAACTTTGCCCGGGTGAAACTTTTTCGTATTAAAAGAAAAAGAAAATATTTAATTTATTACATTTTAAATTTATTTTTTAAAAAAAGAGATAATAAAAATTGTTTTTTTTTTGCAAAAACTCACCAGATTTCGTTGAAAAAATGAATTAATCTGGTACTCGATGGGCAGATCCAGAAAAACGGCAAATTTAGTTGAATCCTGAAGGTCCGTGTCGATGTAGAAATCAAAAAGAGGAGCTCCATTCATTTTTAAAAGTGCAGCAACTAAAGGAGTTATATCTCCTGGAGCTGAACTGCTCGGTGACAAATAGCCTCCTAACTTATTTAGTAATCGATAGACTGCAAGAGAAAGAAAAGAAAAAAAACACACACACTCGTTACACAGTTGGGTTAGTTTGTAACTAAATAAAAAATGGGGCATGGAAAATGAAAAAAGCAAGAAGAAAATAAAAAGAGAACTGAAAATTTGAGAGAAAAATACAAAATACACAATTTAAAAGAAACAGTTTCTTTTAGATTTCTGTTTTGTAAAGCAGATATTTTTTTTTTATTTTTAGAAATAAGGCTTTAGTGAAAATTCACCTGGACTCGTTTTTTTATTGCCCGGAAAAATTTAGAAATGGAAATTTTATTGTTTTTAACAATTAACAAAATCGTTAAAAGTATTCATATATGCTTTGTCACATTTCCTTAATTATTCTCGAAAAATTTCGTACTCCTTTTAGAATCTTCTCTTTTTGTCCGGAAAAAATTCAAAAAATGAGAATTTTTTGAATTTTGAAAGTTAACAAAATTTTGTAAAAAACTTTATTTAGCTTTAGAAAGTTTTCCTAATTTTCTCGGAAATAATTCTAATTTTTTTTAATTCAAAATTCGAACTTTCTTTGATTTTATGTCTTTTGCCCTGAAAAAATTCAAAAATTGGCATTTTTGCTTCTCGACAATTAATAAAATCTGTAAGAGAATTTATTAAGTTTTTTAAGTTTCCTTAATTGTTCAGCGGAAAATCTGAAACAAAATTTTGGACATATTTTCAATTTTTTGCCCGGAAAAAATTCAAGAAATCGGACGTTTTGTTTTTTAAAAGTTAAGAAATTTTTAAAAATAGTTTACTTAGTTTAGAGAGTTTTCCTAATTATTTTCCGAGGTGTTAAATTGAAATTCGAACCTGCTTTGAATTTTTGTTATTTGCCAAAGAAAAAAAAATTCAAAGCAGGTTCTTTATTTGAACAAAGGCAAATTCTGTGAAATACTTTATTTACTTTACGTTTTTTTAATTATTCTCGGAAATTTTTAAATAAAATTCTGTTTTCAGAACCGTTTTTAAATCAAAATTTTGACCTATTTTGAATTTTTATTTTTGCCCGGAAAAAATTCAAAAAATTTGTTTTGTTTCAAGAGATGAAAAATTTTGTAAACTGAAAACTTTAAAAGTCTAAAAGTCTCCTTAATTATTGTTGGTAAATGTTGAACGAAATTTAAGACTCTCTTTGATTTTTTTGCCCGGAAAAGTTTTTAAAATAGTATTTTTTGTTTTTTAAGAACTATTTAGATCTGTAAAACACTTTATTTAATTTTTGGAAGGTTCATTAATTTTTCTCGGTGATTTTTAAACTACTTTCGAATTTTGTAACAGATTTAAAATCGAAATTTGGACTTTTTTTTTAAATTCCTCTTTTTGCCCGGAAAAGAGTTGAAAAATTTTATTATTTTTTAATAGAGTAAACAAATTCTGTTCCAGAGTTTATTTAGTTTTTAAAGTTTTTTCATTATTCTCGGAAAATCTTGAACTGCATTTTGGACACGTTTCGAATTTTTCTTTGTTTGCCCGGAAAAAATTGAAGAATATTATTTGATGGTTTTTAACAATTATTAAAATATGTAAAGCACTTAATTATTTTATGTTTCTTCAATTATTCGTCGGAAAAAACTTGGAAACTAAATTATTGGACTTTTTTGAATTTTTGTTTGCCCCGAAAAAATGGACTTTTTTCCAAAAATTTGCAACGTTGCCAAATATAAAATATTTGGATCAAAAAATTAGATGGAAAATACGTTTGATAAATATTTTTCTCCCTCGGCCTCTGTGTAGGAATATTGAAGAATGAAAATTTTTATTTTTTTGCAAACAAAATATTTTTTTATGTCTTTTTTTTTGATAAAAAAATTTTCAGAGGGAGAGAATTTGCCTTGAATTGATTTTTGAATGGTGTCGAGTGCAGTTAATCTAAAACTAAATACTTCCCCATCTGATATAATGATCAGCCTCATTATATGTCATTACACACGGCATATATAATAGGGGGGTGGTGGTGGTGGGGGTTCAAAGAGGGTGGGTCTGATCTCCTTTTTAGATGGGGAAAAGTGGGTAGTTATCGACGACCTTTCTTTCTCATGTATAAATAGTGAAAAGTTTTCCGCAATTAACCTTGCCCTTGACATCATTCCATTCATAGACTAAATGATACACACACACATAGTACATAATTTTTTTTCTTCTTCTCTTTTTTTTGAGGGGGCTAACACTAAAAATTATTGCTGTTCTTTTAAAGAATACAAGAGCACAACATCTATTAAATGGTGTGTAACATAAAACAGTATTAAATGAAAATATATTACTATAATCCAAGTAAAATAAATCCTCTTTGCCGTTAAAAATGGCAATGAGAAAATAGAGATGAAAAATGCAGTCAGGAATGGAAATTGTGTATTTTTGTATTTGTAATGGGTTTGTTTTGCCTTTTTTCTAAAGAATGATTTGTTTTCGAGTGTACGGAATCGATATAGTGTTGGGCAACTTGTTTGCTCTGTGGTTTTTTTTTTTAGAAATAGGGAGGTACTTTTAGACGCAATGGATTGAAGTAGTTTGGAAGTCATCTCAACTATTTGTACTGCAGCAAGTTATGGATTTAAAACTGCAATGATTACTCTAATTAATACTGATTTTAGTGGAGCAATTTGTAATGCAGTAGGTTGTGGAATTAGGACTGGAGCAATTACTGCAATTGGTAATTAACATAGTAGTGGAATTGGTTCTGGATGAAGTACTAGAAATAGAAGTACCTTAATAAGTGCAATTGGTACTACAACAAGTAGTAGATTTAGAACTGTACCAATTACTGAAATTAATACTGATCTAAATGAAGCAATTTGTCCCAAAGCTAGTTGTGGAATCAGAAATAGAGCAATTACTCTGATTAGTAATCAACTTTGTAGTGAAATTGGTACTGCATGAAGTACTGGAATTAATACTAATTCAAGAAGTGAATTTGGCACTGCAACAAATTCTGAATTAAGTACCATTAACTGGAAGTAATACTGCACAGAAACTAAGTCGAAACTAGATATCAAAATTAGTACAACACAGGATAGTGGAATTAAAACAGTTTAACCAACTTGAATTTATACTGCACTAAATTGCGGAATTAGAATTGGACCAATAACCAGATTCAGTTTTGAACTGAGTAGCGGAATATATCCTTCACTAATTGTTAGTTATTAGTGTTGACAACTGAACAAACAATTGGAGCAGGTTCTGAACTAAGTGGTGCACTACATTCTGCATCAAATTCTGGAATTACAACCATAACAATTACAGCAATTAGTGAAAAACTGAGTAGCGAAATCGGTATTCGATTAAATACCGTAACTAATTCTAAAGTAGGAAATATAATACTGTCACTGACGAAAGTTGTGGAATTAAAACAGTACCAATAAGTGCAATTAACACTGAAGTCAGTGGATCAATTTATTCAACAGCAAAGTGATAGACAAAAACTGGAATAGTTGATGAAATTAATACCCAAATCACTGGTGCAATTTGTATTGCACTAAGTTTTGACATAAAAACTGGAATAATTACCAAACTAAGTGATTTTTAAAATCATTTTTGCTTTGCAGTTTTGTTTTCCAACATTCGGAATCGATAGTCTTCGATAATTGGTTCGGTCTGCGGTTTTTAGTATTAGGGATGTATTTCTAATTCCACTGATTTAATGTAGTTTGGGAGTCATCTTCGTATTTTCTCAGGACACAACTTTTTCCGAGTTATTCCATTTTTGAAGATGTTGATCAAAAGCAAAGTTAGCGTTCGAGTCTTGTAAGGTGATTTTAACCAGGAACTTAAATCTCTGGCAATTGTTTATAAAAGATTTGTGAAAGGTTTCTAACAGGTTTCTAATAAGGACCTAATTTTAAATAGATTAGAATTTTGGAGCATATTTTATCCAGTGGTTGGTCTTTTTTTGGGTAAGGTAATCCAAGTCGTGAATCTCAAGAGTTATCGTTTGATCCACCCAGTGTACGTGAATCATGCTTCCTGCCTTGGTGATGGTAACAAACAAAGACTAGTCCGCAAGTAATTTAATCTGATGCTTTCCTTCTTCATAAATATTTTAATTTAACAACTTTGTGTTGTACCAATTGCACTGGTTAATTTAGTACCAAATCCAGTACTTGGTCCAGTACCAATTCCACTACTTAGTTCAGTACTAATTACAGTAATTGATCCAGTTCTAATTCCAATTCTTCAAGGAATTGTTGGATTTTGAATTGCATCAACAACTGGAAGTAAAACTAATCTAAGTATCCCAAATTGTACTGCAACATGTTGTCGAATTCTTTGCAATTTTCACATCAACAATATTCCTTTCTTCTTTTCCTTTTCAAATTTATTCATTGTCCAGTTTTTGGAGTAGTTTTTTTCAGCGGCTTGGTCGTCTAACTCGACAAAATTCTGACAAATAGTTTAGAAGATGTTCTTTTTGCACTTTGGGTAACCAACATTATCTACTGGAATTGAGCAATTTCCAAAAATTATTGTACCAAATTCAAGAATGCAAACAAAATTCAAAAACTTTTGTCATGTAGCTAACATAAGTAGAAGAAGAAACAAACTTTTTTTGTTCCTTTTTTGAAAGTCTACAAAGATCAAAATTCACGTATAGTTTCCGTATGTTTCACAGGGGTCAAACTCTCAACAACTTTTCGATGTGAAAACTAATTCCAAAGTAGTGAACATACTTGTTGAAAAAACTAAAAATCAGCCTCTGTTTCAAATATAAAAAATTGTAGTAAAAATTATTTTTGATCATCATCATCATTATCATCATGATAAATTTTTTCTCTCAATTTTTGCAGCTAGTTGAAAAATATATTGCAACATTTCATTCAATTCACGACCAATCGTATTACAAAATCATTAATCAAAAAAGCCTTTTCCATGATATAATTTATGCCGAACAAACATAAAAGCAATTTCTAATGAATTTGCCCTTGACACGGAATACATTTCGAATTGAAATAGGGAGTTTGAATCGAAATTCGATAAGCGTACATGGAGATATGCCCATTTGACAATAAACCAGCATATGTAAGTGAACCAGATCGTGTAAAGAATGCAGCGCAAAATTTCGAGTATGATACCGATACTAATAATAATCTCTCTCTCTCTCAATACATATGGAGCAAAAAAAAAATCGCCATTATTTTTCAGTATTAAAAACGATAGTTTAATATTGTGCGACCTCAATAGCAATAATATTTCATTTTACTCTCATCATTTTCCTTTTTTTTCCTCCCTCCCTCCCTCCTATACTTTTTATTGTCTTTTTCCAACTGGATGAAGGAAATGAGAAAATCCGAATATCAATATAGAAATGCAAATCGAAGTGAGTGTTCTCTCATTGGAGCGATAAACTCGCCGTGGTGTATTTTTAGCGTAGGATCGATAATTTTGTCGTCCTTGATATTCCTAGATAATTTGTAAGAAACACTATCTCACGCGACTCGATGAACTCGCAAGTATATATATACTGAAAAAAGTTTTCAATTAAGGGAACAAGAACATTTTTATTCAAATATTTACCCCAAAATGGAAGCGCAAAAACAAAAGAATAAAAATTGTACTATAATTAAAAAAAATAATTGTATCTAAAAATCGGAAAATTGTTATTGAAATCTCTTTTCTTGCTGAAGGGAAAAGTAGAAGTACTTTAAGGCCTTTTGAATTATTTGCAAGAATTTCATCCGATGCATACTGCCAAGGAACTCGGGAGTGTCGATAAAACCTTAAAGTACAGTTTTGCTCTTACTTTTGTTAGAGGAGGGAAAAAAAACCTCAACGTGTGGGTAGTTTGTTAAATTGCGAGTACTCCTACAACCAGCTTGGAGAAAAAAAAAGAAACTTGTTTCTATTCTTGTTCTGAGAAGAACTTAGTTCTTCTTTCTCTAGATACTACTTCTTTGCTTTCTAAAAAGCTATCCTAAGTTTTCGTAAATTCCGTTGTCTACGATCTTGGTTACCTTCCGGAAGGTAATTCTTCTTGACGAAATTCAACGAGAGGTGAAAAAGAAACTTGTATAAGAAGCAACATCGAAATCCTCTTACGCCAACTTGTGATCGACTTCTCTGAACTTGAAGCACATTGGTTTATCCGTTGTTTTAAAATCTCGACGAATTTTTAGTTTGGTAATTACCGTTTTTACTTGGCTTCTTTTAAATTCGGTTTAGGATCTAAAATTCTAAATTATTCACCAAACTAGGTATGAGTCTAATTCCACAATTTGGTGCAGTACGATTTAGGATACTTAGATTAGTTTTACTTCCAGTTGTTGATGCAATTCGAAATCCAACAATTCCTTGAAGAATTGGAATTAGAACTGGATCAATTACTGTAATTAGTACTGAACTAAGTAGTGGAATTGGTACTGGACCAAGTACTGGATTTGGTACTAAATTAACCAGTGTAATTGGTACAACACAAAGTTGTTAAATTAAAATATTTATGAAGAAGGAAAGCATCAGATTAAATTACCTACGGACTAGTCTTTGTTTGTTACCATCACCAAGGCAGGAAGCATGATTCACGTACACTCAGTGGATCAAACGATAACTCTTGAGATTCACGACTTGGATTACCTTACCCAAAAAAAGACCAACCACTGGAAGAAATATGCTCCAAAACTCTAGTCTATTTAAAATTAGGTCCTTATTAGAAACCTGTTAGAAACCTTTCACAAATCTTTTATAAACAATTGCCAGAAATTTAAGTTCCTGGTTAAAATCACCAAACAAGACTCGAACGCTAACTTTGCTTTTGTTCAACATCTTCAAAAATAGAATAACTCGGAAAAAGTTGTGTCCTGAGAAAATACGAAGATGACTCCCAAACTACATTAAATCAGTGGAATTAGAAGTACATCTCTAATACTAAAAACCGCAGACCGAACCAATTATCTAAGACTATCGATTCCGTCTGTTGGAAAACAAAACTGCAAAGCAAAAATGATTTTAAAAATCACTTAGTTTGGTAATTATTCCAGTTTTTATGTCAAAACTTAGTGCAATACAAATTGCACCAGTGATTCGGGTATTAATTTCATCAACTATTCCAATTTTTGTCTATCAATTTGCTGTTGAATAGATTGATCCACTGACTTCAGTATTAATTGCACTTATTGGTACTGTTTTAATTCCACAACTTTCGTCAGTGACACTAATTATATTTCCTACTTTAGAATTAGTTACGGTATTTAATCGAATACCGATTCCGCTACTCAGTTTTTCACTAATTGCTGTAATTGTTATGGTTGTAATTCCAGAATTTGATGCAGAATGTAGTGCACTACTTAGTTCAGAACCTGCTCCAATTGTTTGTTCAGTTGTCAACACTAATAACTTACAATTAGTGAAGGATATATTCCGCTACTCAGTTCAAAACTGAATCTGGTTATTGGTCCAATTCTAATTCCGCAATTTAGTGCAGTATAAATTCAAGTTGGTTAATCTGTTTTAATTCCACTATCCTGTGTTGTACTAATTTTGATATCTAGTTTCGACTTAGTTTCTGTGCAGTATTACTTCCAGTGAATGGTACTTAATTCAGTATTTGTTGCAGTGCCAAATTCACTTCTTGAATTAGTATTAATTCCAGTACTCCATGCATTACCAATTCCACTACAAAGTTGATTACTAATTACAGTAATTGCTCTATTTCTGATTCTACAACTAGCTTTGGGACAAATTGCTTCATGTAGATCAGCATTAATTTCAGTAATTGCTACAGTTCTAAATCTACTACTTGCTGTAGTACCAATTGCACTTCTTAAGCTACTTCTATTTCTATTACTTCATCCAGAACCAATTCCACTACTAAGTTGCAGTAATTGGTCCAGTCCTAAATCCACAACCTACTGCATTACAAGTTGCTCCTCTAAAATCAGTATTAATTACAGTAATCATTGCAGTTTTTAATCCATAACTTGTTGCAGTACGTATTGTTTCAATTCAGTATTAATTCCTCTGCTTCATCCAGTAGCATTTATGGACGGAACTAAGTTAATTATTTATTTCACTTATTGGTTCTGATGTGGGGGCTGTGGAGGTGCAGTTTTAGGTGCAGTACGAAATACACTACTAAGTTCAGTATTAATTCCAGTTGCCGGTTTAATTCTAATTCCTTTACTTGATGCAGTAGTAATTGCTCGCTTTTAGTTCAGCACTAATTCCAAATTTTGGTGTAGCAAAATTTTTGTGTAATTGCAGAATATGATTCAGTTTCCACTACGGGGTGCAGTACCAGATCCGCTACTTAAGTTGTTGTTAATACTTCACTATTGTGATTTGCATAGTTCCAAAATAAACAAGTTGTAGGTGCATTTCCAGTTGCATCATTCAACAATTGTTTAGGTCGGTACCAATTTCAGTTATTGATCCATTTCTGATGCAACAAATTGGTAGCCCCATCTCTTCCAGTAATTGGTCCGCTTTAAATTTCCTCCGCTGCACCAATTGCACTTGCAAGTTTAGTATCAATTTCAGTAATTGATCTATTTCTAATTCCTCCACTTGATGCGGTATGAATTTCAATAATTGGTCCATTCCTAATTTCATTACTTATTGCTCTAATAGTAATTCCACAGCTGAGGGATATAATGTTATGACTCTATTATCATTTGCTGCACTTCGTCTTTTATGCCTACTGTCTAATTAAATAAAGTGTTTATTAATTTTTAAATTTATTTGTCCTTTTTATTTATTCTTTTTGTTTATTTATTCATTCTTCTTATTCATCAATTAGAGGATGAAGTATTATGAATTCTTTTTTCAAACATTCAACACCTGGTGTTCCTTCTCCTTCATTGTCTATATATAAAGATAAATGAAATCCCCCAACATTATATCGAATATTTCATCTCCTTCTTACTGCATCCAGATGCTGAATTCCATTCATAGCATATATATATATATGTATTCAAAATTTCACACCAACAAATCATTGGCATTGTCTAACTTCTCCAAAAACAATTTACATAAAGTTTGCTATTTTAGTGCGGTGGTCGAGGTGGGGAATGAAAATTTTTCATTTCTCATGATTATTTAAGGAATTATAATTGTTCTGTTAAGTTAATTTAAATATTTTCTAATTAAAAAGAAATGATCAAGTTTTGTTTATCTATTAGGTATATGAAAAAATGCATACTCTTTTGTTTTCGTAGAAATTAATTCTTCAGTTTTGGGCAAAAATTTTAGTTTATCTTTAGTTTGTGCACATACAGCATGTGCACATGTTTGTATAGAGATGTAATTTACGAGAAGGTTCTTTATGCTGTTAAACTGTTAATTTGCATATCATTCGATTATATCGTGTTTATGTTCAAACATCAGGATCAATTATGGCATTCAACGGAGAAGCGCTTACGCAAGTGAAACCATATCACGAACAACTGAGTGTAATATCAAGTGTAAATGCATATAAAGGGGTTTTAAATGTGTGTGTGTGTGTGTGTGTGTCTGTGTGCTTGTAGTTATATGTATATTCTTAAGTATATACATAAATATGTGGGTGTATAGGCATATGCGATAGGTATAAAGGTACATATATAACATGTTTTATATACAAACAAAAATATCTATATATACAACTGCTAATTATCACAAATGTGCGCCCAAGTATTTTAAACACGAAAACCTTGAATGTCGTATTATAATCAAAATACAGTAATTCTGAGTGTGTATCGCTTAATAATAATTTTTTTTTTTTTAAACAATTTTTTTTATATACCTAATTCTCAGAGGGCACAGAAGAAATGTGTTGTGTGTGCGAGCTTATAAGAAGTAGGTCAGATTAAAAATCAGTTCACGCAATTCACGTAGACGACGAAAGATTTCCATAAATCATATTTTTCCTTAACCGCATGGGATTAAGTAAAAAAAAAATAAAATAAAAAGAAAAGAGAAATGAAAGATTGAAAAGTTCAAGCTCTCAACCTTGCTTTTGACAAATTATTATTTTAAACTATATATATATATGTATATAGTATTATATTAGAAAAAAAAGCTGAATGACTTTAATTATTAGTCTTAGAAGAAAGGAAATTTTTCTTTTTTTTTTATCAACACGTCATGGTCGCATTAATTCTTTTAACATAATTATTACTCATTCTTATTATAATCAAGGAATTATTTTATTAGAATTTTACATGAATATTTCATAAATGTAGGGTTTGAAAATTTTATTTTCCCTCTTAGCTAAATTTATATTACTTGTATTATTATTATTATTATTATTGTTACTATCATCTATTTTTATTTATTATAATTTTTTTTATTATTAGTATTATTTTTATTTTTAATACACAATGTTTACACTATAATTGCTACTATATTTATTCTAATGTGTTAACAGTTGGTTAATATTGATTTAAACTCTTCTAAACTTGTTCAAACATTGTTCCAAACATACTTAAAGCTGACATAAACGAGTTCAAAGTTTTTAAAACTCATTAAAATTTACTTAAACTTGTTCAAAATGGTCTTAAGCTCTCATAAAATGATGTTGAACTTATCCTGACTATGTTAAAAACTAACCCTACTGATAAACTGTTTTAAACGAACTAAAAATATTTTAAATTGTGTTAAAGGTGTTACAAAGGATTTTAAACCATTTTGAACTTGTTTAGATTAACTTAAACTTGTCTAAAATGGTTCAAAGTTGTCCTAAAGTTCTTACAAACGACTTTAAACTTTTATTAATTTAATAATTAATTAAATTTTTAATTTTAATTAATTTTAATTAATTTGAACTTGTTTTAATTAACTTAAACTTGTTTAAAATAGTCCAAAGTTGTCCTAAAGTTCTTACAAACGACTTTAAACCATTTTGAACTTGTTTTAATTAACTTTAACTTGTTTTAATTAACATAAACTTGTTTAAAATGGTTCAAAGTTGTCCTAAAGTTCTTACAAACGACTTTAAACCATTTTGAACTTGTTTTAATTAATTTGAACTTGTTTTAATTAACTTAAACTTGTTTAAAATGGTCCATAGTTGTCCAAAAGTTCTTAGAAACGACTTTAAACCATTTTGAACTTGTTTTAATTAACTTGAACTTGTTTTAATTAACTTCAACTTGTTTAAAATGGTCTAAAGTTGTTCTAATTTAATTAGAAACGGTCCAAAATTGTTCAAAATGATTAGAAGTTGTTCAAACCTATCCCTAAAGTAAAAAAATTGTTGTTAGATTGTTTTCAAAGCTGTCAAAATATGTTATACTGATTTGAAGATGACATAAACGAGTATTAAACCATTTGGAACTCGTTTAAAATTAACTCAAACTTGTTCAAAATGTTCCAAAGTTGTTCAAAATGTCCCAAAGTTGTCCTAAAGTTTTTTTAAAGCGTTCCGAAGTTTTTTGAACACTTACAAAATTGATGCAAACTGTTAGAAAAATCGGTTAAATCTGATTTTAACTTGTTGAAATAGTTTCAAACTTGTTTTAACTGTTGTAAACTGTTTTAAACTCGTTGACACAGTTCAAAACTTGTTTTAACTGTTGTAAACTGTTTTAAACTCGTTGACACAGTTCAAAACTTGTTTTAACTGTTGTGAACTGTGTCAAACTTTTTTTAACAGTTTCAAACTTGTTTCTAATTATTTTGAACAGTTTTAAACTTATTTTAATTGTTGTGAACTGTTTTGAACTTGTTTTAATTGATGTGAACTGTTTTAAACTTGTTTAAATTGTTATGAACTGTTACAAATCTGTTCAAACCGTTTTGAACTTGTTCTAAATTTTAATTAAACTGTTGCCACCCTGTTAATCTATTTTAAAATTGTTAAAAACTTTTTTAAATAAGTTTAAAATTTTATTTTTTAATTTTTCTATGGTTTATTAGTTCTTTAGTTTAATAGTTTCAAACTGAATTGAATTTTTTTGCAACTAGTTGAAACTTGTATGGACTAGTTTAATTTTACTTTTATTTTTTTTACTTTTATTCATCAATTCCAAATTAATTTGAATTTTAATATGACAACCAGTCTAAACATGTTTGAACTAGTTTTTTTCTATAACTTATTTTTCAAATAGACAAGAAAGAGGTCTTTAAAAATTTGTATTAACTTTTATTGTTTTCTAAATCATTATTTTCTTATTGTCATTATTTTGTTATTATTTTTATTATTATTATTATTATTATTTTTTTTTTTATGATTATTATTTTTATGATTATTATTTTTATTATTATTATTATTTTACCTTCTCTCTCTCTCTCTCTCTCTCTCTCTCTCTCTCTCTCTCTACCTTAAAATTTTTTTTTCATTTTGGCTGTTTTTTTTAAAGATCGAAATGTTTTTTTTTCAAATTCAATTATCAGTCGTTCATTTTTCTTCTCATAAAATTTTTTTTTATAAACGTGTGGCGTCCGTAATGATTTAGTTTGCCATTTTTGTGCCATTAATTATTTTTAGTCCACTTCTTTAGCACCTGTTGGTAGCAATGAAAATTCTTTGGAAACAATGCCATTTAACTTAATTTAGATCACATTTGGTTGGAAGGCAGATTTTATGATTTTATTCCACGAGAAATATTATTATTCGAATCTGCTCTTCTAGCATTTCAAAATTAACGATCATTTTTGTTTTGTTTTTTTAATTACAATTGTCATATTTGTGTATTTTTTAATTTTCTAAGTGCAAGAGAATTTCTATTATTATAATTCTATATTTTAGTGAATTTTTTTTTCTATTTTATTAATTACTTTACTCATTTATTTTTATTATTATTCTTCTTATTGACTTGTATTTTCTTTTATTTTATTTTTTTTGCAATTTGTAGGCATAATTTGAAAGAGATATTTTTTTTGTGATTTTATTTCTTCATTGACAATTTTAACAAACTCTTTTAATTTGAATCGCGGTTAAAAATCATGATTTTGACTGACAATCTGCGACTGACTTTTTTGTTTCTATAAATGAGTTATTTTTAACTGATTTGAATTTAGAGTGAAGGTTTGAAATATTTTTATTATAATGTTAGGGAGGATTTTTATTATTTTAAATTTCATGATAATGATTAATTTATATTTAATATTTAATTAGGACCTTATTATTGTTTTATATGAAGAATAATTTAATATTATTATTATTTCGTTAATAGTCAAAGAAATGAATGAAATTATTATTAATTTATTTTTTTTTATTTATTGTAATTACTTTTTAGTATTTTAAAATAAATAAAATTCTGATGAATAATAAAAAATAAAAATAAATACATTTCTTTTGCAAATTTGTAACAGTTTTTTTTTTTTTGACTCTTGATGAAATGGAATTTCTATTAGAATTTATTTTTAGACGGTGTGGTAAATACATTTTTTGAAAGTAGAAGAAAAAAATTTTAATTTGCAAATTTTTTTATTCAATTAAAACGATGTTTTTTTTCTGCTGTTCAAGTGAAGAAAATACAAAGTGAGGGAATTTTTTTCAATTTACGGCTTTTTTCAGATTAATTATATATAGTAAATGAAGTTTTTTGTTAATTGGATACTTCGCTAATTGCACGATGCAATATTGAATATGGGAGCTTAATATGCGAAGATTAATTATTATAACGAGCTTGTGGTTATGTATATATGTATGTATATACATAGAGTATACAGAATATTTTATTGAAATAATGCTTCATAATTGGGTTCATTATTATTAAATCTTTTGGTTTATTGTCGTGTGGAATGGAATTGTATGTAAAGTGTGAGTGAATGTTTTTTTGGGGACAAAAATAGATTTTCAGGATAATTATTCTCGGAGGAGTAGTTTCCCAGTTTTATTAAATCGATGTCACATACGGACATTGAATCGATCCATATAACCATCCCCCGCTCTTTTCTCTCACTATACTTGCTGTGTGCCGGAAACCAAGCCAATCTCGGTCACCGTCGCGCCACTGACACGATAAATCATTCTCGACCTGATGTCACTTTGTATAAAAGTTTATGGTCTTGTGTGTTGATATATATACATGTAGCTACTCGAAAAAAGATAGTTTCATTTTTTTTACACATCAAAGGCGGTAATTTTCGGTGGAAAAATTTCCCTGAATTACGAAAATTTGATATTTTTTAAGATACTTTTTAGAAAATTGGAAAACATTTTTTTTTGTATTTTTAATTCGAAATTTTTAATATTTAAAGTTTCATTCAACAAAATTCCCGGTTTTCCCGGTTTTCTTTTCTCATAAAATTTAAATTTAAATTTGATTTCGAACATAAATAAATAATAATTTTAATTGAAAATATGGAAAATAATTTTTTCAATTTTTTAAAAATAATCTTGTCTTTTTACAATTATAATTGGAAATTTTCTTTTTCAAGTTTATTACAATTCTATTGATAATAATTGAATTTCTGCAAAGAATTTTACTATTTAGAAAAATAATTTAAATCCTTCCAAAGAATGATATTATTTATGAAAATAATTTAATTCCTGTGAAGACTTTTATTACAATTTTTGAAAAAATCAGTGATGATTAATTATTTACTTAATAAGTAGTAAACATTAAATTTTCTCTAGAAATGATAAATATAATTTATTTAAACATTCAGAAATTTGAAATTATAAAAATTTAAGAGAAGTTCAATAATTATAACTATTGAATAATAATAGAATAATATAATTTTTAGAAGCAAAAAATTGATTTTAAACTTTAAGAGGGACTTTAGATTTTAAAAATAAAATTATAATTACGATCACTAACTTCCTTTGATTATTTTCGAAAAACTTAAATTAAAATTCTTTCAAAGAATTAAATTTTTTTCAAAAAAAAAATGTAAAGAAATTTCAATTATTTCAAAAATTTTCAATTATTTGTTTAGAATAATTAAATTATCTTGAAACAATGGAATTGAAAAATTTCAACAATTTTATTTTTCAGAATTAAAAAAAAAATTTGCGAGAATTCAATTTTAATAAAAAATTAATTTTTTTGTAACTAATTAAAAGTTAGAGAAGAGTATAAATATTTATAAAAATTGAAATAAAAAGTAATTTTTTTAAAAACAAATGAAAATAATAAAACTTTTTTAATTTTGGTGAAAAAATTCCCGGTTTCGTATAAAAATCCCGGGTTTTCCCGGTTAAATTAAATTCCCGATTTTCCCGATTAATAGATATTTCTATATTAATATTTATTAATATTAATATTTCGAAGCGAGTTCGAAATGGAAAATTTCGTTTTTACTGTTAAAAAAAACTAAACTTCAAAGTTTTTCCCAAGAAAATGCTTTTTGAATTTGAAAAATTAGAATTTCTGAAAACTTAGCATAGTTTGGAATTTTTTTATTCAGAATTTTGAAAAATTGAAACCAACACGAGATCGAAATATCAAAATTTGTTTGTTACACTTAAAAAGCTTAAGTTCAATTTTTTGCCCAAAAAAATATTTTTTATGTTCAAAAAAGTAGTTAAAATTTTTAGAAACTTCAGGTCTTTAAATTTCTATTTTTTCGAGTATAATTTTTCAAAATGAAGCCAAAACGAGTTCAAAATATAGAATTTTTGAAAAATTTTTATTTTACAGAATTTGAATTTTTTATCAAGTACAATTTTTAAGCTTAAGGCCGAAACATAAAATTTCGTTTTGTTTTATTAAAGAAGCAAAAATTAACATTTTTTAACATTGAAATACTTTTTTTAAAACTAAGAAATTAAATTTTTCGAAAATGTTCATCTTTTTTGTTTAAAGCACAATTTTTAATGTTAAAACCGAAACTTGGCGAAATATAAAATTTGGTTCAAATACATTAAAAAAGCTAAGATTAAAATTTTTGATCAAGAAAATGCTTTTCGAAATTAAACAATAACATTTTTTGAAAATTTTACACAGTTTAGGATTTTTTATGCACAATTTTTGATGTTAAAACCGAAACGTGTCGGAAATTTTTGTGTTATATTGAAAAAGCATAAAATTTAATTTTTTTTTCAAACAAAGATTGTATAAAAAAAATTAAAATTTTCGAAAACTTATTTTGAAATTTTATTTATTCAAATTGAAACCATAGCGTGAAATAAATTTCAATTTTTAAAATAGTTTCTTTTTTGAATCGTTCAAGAAAACATTTTCATTTTTCAAAGATTGAAAACTCGAAATTTACTCAACAGGAATTTTGAGTTAGTTTCTGTAATTTTATTTGTTTTATTTTAATTTTTTTGTTTCCTAACTCTCAAAATTTTGAGATTTTTGAAAAGTAGGATTAACAATTTTTTTTTACAAAAGAGTCCGATATTTTTATTCTTCATTCCTTTTTTCTTTAAATTTGAGAAAAAAATAAAAATAAATTTAGGGTAAAAAAATATTCAAACTTACCGGGAGTAAAATTTACAGGCTTTTCCCCAAAATCGAGACAAGTTTTGTAGAAACGACCCACATTTGTAAAAACCCCAGTCATTTTTCCAGATTTATTTGTCAGCATATCTGAAAATCAAAAATTTTTTCCTTTTTTACTAATTATATTATTTTTTTTATTTTAATGAGAATATTTCTTATTTTTAATACATTTCATTATTTCTTTGTGTTTTAATTTCTATTTTATGTAAATATGCATATGTGAATTAAAAAGAAAAATATTTCGTTAAAAGAACAAGCAGAAATGGAATGTAGGAGAAAAGTTGTGTTTTTAAAAATAAAGGAAAATTGTATTATAATTCTTAAAATTTCTCAAGTGTATAAAATTTCAAGCCCATTATATAATATTAATTTAGGAAATTCTCTCGATGCCTTTATAAATGACATTATGTGTGTGTGTGTGTGAATATGTGTCGGGAATTTCAAAAATTTTACAAACTTGCAGAAATTTATCCTGAGGTTTTATCTTACATTCAACGTTTACAACATTTTCTAACTTTATGATGTATTTTGTTAATGTAAATTTTTTACATTCCATGGGAAGAATATAAAAAAGTTATAGACCTCTCATTCATTGATAATGAATTTATAGAATGGATATTTTTAATTCTTTTATCAATAATTTAATTTGTAGCAAAAAAAGGTTTTTTACAAAAAGAAAATTTTTAATTTCCATTTTTTTATCAACTTCAATAATGAAATATCTTACTTAACACTTATGACCAACTGGTTCATTTTTTTCATTTTACCTCTGTATTCAAAAATTCGATCCACAAAACAAAAAAATTTGATTGAATTTATCATTTTATGTTCGTTTCCTGACTCTTGCTATGATTCTCCCCATTGTGGAATTACCCTAAATGGTTTAATTTTGAGGTCATGATTGCATTTTTAAAAAAATATTTATCTCATTGTGGAGTGACCCTAAATGGAACTTTTGAAAATATTTATCCCATTGTGGAGTGACCTTAAATGGAACTTTTGGAAATATTTATCCCATTGTGAAGTGACCCTAAATGGAACTTTTGGAAATATTTATCCCATTGTGGAGTGACCTTAAATGACTTCGATTTTGAGGTTGTTTTTCTTTTAAAAATATACGTTTATATTGTGGAGTAACCCTAAGTGACCTAAATTTCCTTAAGTGTCTTAAATTTTGTTTGCCTGTTGGAAATATTTATCCCATTGTGGAATAACCCTAAATGGCCTAAATTTTTAGGTTATGTTTGCCATTTAAAATTATTTATTCCATTGTGAATTAACCCTAAATGACGTTTATTTTTCGATTTGGAAAATATCATAAATATTTATAAATATCATTAATATTTATCCCATTGTGTAATCACCTTAAACAATCGCAATTTTTCGGTTTTATTGAAAGAAAAAAACTTTGAAAATTAGTAGCAGTAAAATTATTTTATATCAAAAGTGAATTATTAACTTTTAATTAATAGTTTATTAATAATTAAAAACCAATTTTTTTTATGTAAATATATTTAAACTTTATTATATACTATATTAACGACAATTAGAATAAACCAGATAATTTATGAAACGAATTAATTTAAATTTTTACCGTCGATTAAAATCATCTCTTTATTTTTTAACATCCTTTTCCTTTGAAAGTTTCTTAATTAAAAAAGTTATTACTTTCAACGGCGAATGAAATACAATTTTTTTTTACTTCTTTTTCTTAAATGAAATGGTGAGAATGGAGGGGTTGAAAAAATTAAGAGTGAAAGAGTAGGGGGGGAAAGGGAGATTTTGGGAAAAATATTAATAATTATTAAAATTGTGGTTATAATAAAACGTCGTATAATTAAAGACAAAGAAAAAGAGTGAGAGAGTTGGGCTTAGGACGAACTTGACCCATTGAAAGTGCTTGGCAGATTAATCAACTTGGTTTGGAGAAAACGTATATGTAACCCGTTTTTTTCTTACGTAAATTCCGACTTCTGTAAGGCTTCTTTCAACGTTTGCCAAGTAAATTTAGAAACAAAAAAAAAAGAAAAACAAAATTTTCTTTAATAGTCAAAAAAAAAGGAAAATGTTTTAACCCAGAGTGTCAAACTTTCCACTGAGACGAGAAATTCGGCACTTTTTTTAATTTTATTTTATTAGCTATTTAATCTATTTGATTTTTTTCAAAAAATTTTCAGGAAAAAAAGAAAAAAAAATTCATATAGAAATACTCAAAAGAGTCGCTATTTTATTTCGTTTTTCATACGATTGTGAACATAACCTTAAAATTTAGGTCAAAAATCGTTGAATAACTTTTTAGTCAAAAAAAAAAATCCAAACTTTGGGAACCATTGAGAAACCAAAAACAAATTTTTCACACTAAAACCCTTGAAAAAATTGGTCTGAAAGCGAATACAAAAGAATAATTTAGGTCAAGAATAGACATGACCTTGAAAAAACGGTCAAAAAAACGAATTTTAAACTAAAATTTAAGTCGAGAGTTTTTTTAAACCTAAATATTTTGAATAAAAAAAAATTGCAGGTCAAGAGCAGACACAACCTCAAAAAATGGCCAAAAAGTGAAGAGAATAGAAACATTTAAGTAAACAGGTAACATAACCACAAAAAATTCAGGTCAATTGCTAATAAACCTCATTAAAAATTAATTATAAATTATACTTATAAATTCAATTAAAAAGTTTTTTTTAAAAACTTTTTTAAACACTTTTCAAACCTCGATTAGAGAGCAAATGTTACTTAAATATAAACCCGAGGTAAAAAATAAAAGATAACCTCAAAAGTAATTAGTTAAAAGTAAAACTAAAGTCAAAAACTAAGGGCAAAGAGCGAATTATAAATCGAAAGTCAAAAACAAATTGTTTTAAAAAAGAAAAAAACATATTGAAAATTTAGCTCAAGAACTAATTATATAGAATTTTTCAGGTCAAAAATGAGGTCAACCTAAGATCAAAAACAAAGAAAACCGAAAAGTGAATAAAAAATAAAATGTTTGGTCACGAGAATAATAAAGATCTGAGGTCAAAAAATAAACCTCAATAAAATAGGTCAAAAAAAAATTGTAGGTCAAAACGAATTATATACAAACGCCTGAGGTTCATATTATACTATATTTATATCAAAGTTTAATAATTTTTTGACCTTATGTTTATATTTATAAAATCTAAGGTCTGAAAAAAACATAACCTTAAAAAGTAGGTCAAAAATAGATAAATAAAATTTCAGGTCCAGAGCAAAATATAAACCTGAGGTCAAAAAGAAACGTCGTTAAATAGAAAAAAGTAGATTAAATAAAAAATCGTTAAAAAAATAAAAAGTCGAAAAAATCCTCGATAAAATCGATCAAAAAACGAATCAAAAACAAATAATTCAGATCAAACGTTAATTACACAAAGATCTGAGGTCTAAATAAACTGTAAAATTTTTAAAAATCGGTCCAAAATTCTTTTTAAGGTCAAGTTTATATTTATAAAATCTGACATCGGAAAAAAATATAACTTTAAGAAACTGTTCGAAAAGCGATGAATGAAAAATAAAATTTTCGGTCAAAAGTAAAATTAAAACTGGAGGTCAAAAAAGAATCATACATAGCCTTGTAAAAATCGGTCAAAAAGCAAATTCAGCTCAAAAGCGAAGTATGGACATAAATTTTAGGTCGAATTTTACATTTTAGGAAACAAATTTTTTTTTCTTGGAATAAGAAAGGAGTCATTTTTGAATTTGTAAATATTATTTGGATTTTTATAAAATTTTTAAGTCAAATGAAAAGTATATAAATATTTTTAGTGAAAAATTGATTATTTAGTAAAGAAGAAAAAATTTTTTTTTTGTTTTGCCTTGGTGACTAATTTAATTTTATTTATTTTGAAAATGCAAATTATTTACGTTCGAGTTGCTGATCAACTTGAGCTTGTAATGTGTTGAAATTTGAAGTTGGCTGATAAGGCTGTCGATCGCGATAACCGCCACAAGCAAATTGATAAAAATCCTTGCAAGGATCAACGCCTCTTTTCATGGACGACATGATTTTAAGAGAGGCTTCGTAACATGCCTTTGTCTCGCAGACTCCCTCAGGACCGTCCCTTTCCCTGATACATGCTTCGTCCTAAAACAGAGAAAAATGCAAAACTAAAATTTTCAAACATATTTATTTATAAATTTTATTAACACTTTTTTTTAATTCTGTTAGATTTTTGCATACTTTTTAAAGAAATAATTTAAAATAATAATAATAATAATAATAATAATAATAATAATAATTTAATAATAATAAATTAAGGGCATTTGAACCACTATGACGTCACAATGTGTAAAAAGCATGAGTTTTATAGTTGTGACGTCATAATGGTTCAAATGCCCTTAAATAATAAACAAAAATTTTTAATAATTAAATGTATCCTTAAATGTATTTAAAAAAAAATTTTTATTAATAATTTTTTTCATTTTGTTGTAGAAAATTGTTACACACTTGGAGCTATTAATTCAGGAACAAGTTCATGTGAGTTTTATTTTGTTATTAATAATAATTTATTGTTTGCTTGTTTGTTTTTTATTATTTACAACTTATTGTTTTAAAAAATATTTCTTTATTCACTTTGATGAATGATTTTAAAAAATATTTTTTTATAAATATTTTTAAACTTAATATATTCAATATTTATATTCGTATTCATTTTAGTGAATGATTTTAAGTTAAATAATATTTTTAAGAAAATATTCTTAATCACTTTTTAAAAATACTTTTAAACATTTTTTTAAAAATATTTCTAATCTTTTTTTAAAATACTTTTAGACAATTTTTTAAAAATATTTTTTATCATTTTTTAAATATACTTTTAAGGGCATTTGAAACATTATGACGTCACAGTATAACCAAAGCATGTGTTCTAAATTCGTGACGTCATGATGGTTCAAATTCCATTAAAACCTTATTTTTTAAATATTTTTAATCATTTAATTTAAAAATACTTTTAAACATTTAAAAAAAAATATTTTTTTATCATTTTTCAAAAATACTATTAAACGTTTTTTTACAAATACTTTTAAACATTTTTAAAACAATACTTTTAAACCTTTTTTTAAAAATGCTATTAAACGTTTTTTTAAAAGTACTTTAAAACATTTTTTTAAAAATACTTTTAAACCTTTTTTTAAAAAATATTTTTAATCAGTTTTTAAAAATACTTTTAAATCGATGTTTAATTGTAATAACTTTCAAAAGTTTTAATGAAAATTTTTAAATTAAATTAAATTACATCAATAAATATGTAATTTATTGATGTAATGACTGAAAATTAACCGATTTTTAATTTTTTTTATTTTAATACTTATAAAAACATATTAGAATATTCATTACTTTACATTTTCAATCAAAAATTTTATATTCACTGCAAAAAGTACTAAAATGAAAAATTTTCATTTAAAAGAATTTTTTCCAACGAATTAAAAATATTTTTACGAACATTATTTCTCAAAGTTCATTATTTCAAGCTCGCTTTACGAATTTTTGTTAAATCTTGGAAGAGTTAAATATAATTAAGTTCTTTTTTCAGGGAGTAAATGGAGAGGGGGGTGAATTATCGAGAATCTGTCTTGATAGTTTAAATACTTGGTAGAATATCTTGAAATTATTTTAAAATTAAGAAAATTTATTACTATTTATTTTTTTTTTTATTTATTATTTCATATATTTTTATGTTTATCTTTTTATATATAATTTAGTTTTTTTTAATTATTTATTTAGATTTTTATTAATTTAATTTATTATTTAGTTATTCATTTATTTACTTATTTAATTTATAATTTATATTTTCCTTATCTTTCTGAATTCATTTTTATAAAATATTTTGGAAAAACGAAATATTTTTGAAAGTTAAAAAAGAATAAGTAATAAACAATAAAAGACGGTAATTTTCTTTACGGCTATGATTGAAATTATTCACTAAAGTGAATAAAGAAATCTAATTTTATTTCATTTAAAACTCCATTTTTGTTGAAACTGTGTATATACTATATACATATATAGTTGAAGAGAAACGTTTCCGACAAATTACGCGAACGTGCTACAAATGCGACAATTTTCTGGTTATTTCACTCGAAATCTAAAATGATTATTTTCACGTAGACTTCTGCGTGGTGAAAATAAAATAAATAAAAATCACAGTGGAAGTTGAAAAAGTTTTGGGCAAGAGGAAAAAAAGAATTCAATTTTAGAGGCAAAAAAAAAATTAACGAACTCGTTTAAATTAAACAATTTATACCATTTACTGTACTAAAGTTATTTATCTATTAATATAAATAATTGAAATATTAATATTTATATTAAATTCTATATTTTGTAAAATATTCGGATAAAATAATATGTATTAATTAACGTAATTAATTTGTAAAAAGCGCTGGAACGATTTTTTTGTTGTTTGTATAGAAAACATTAATTAACTAAACTGTACTTTAAAGCAATTTTAATTTATTGATTTTTTTAAAATTAAAAAACTTAATAATTTTTTTAATTAATTCACCTATGTAGTAATTTATTTATTTACTCAATTAATTTAATATTTTGTAAAAAGTTTTCAAAAGATGTAGAAATATTTTTAAAAAAATTTATTAACCTGTCTGTACTTTAAAGCAACTTAAATTTATCGATTTTCGAAAATTAGTTAACTTTATAATTTATTTAATTACTTAATTCACCTGAATAGTAATTTATTTTTTCATAATTCGTATAGAATGTTTTCGAGAGACATAGAAAAATTTTATTTCAAAAAAATTACTTAACCTAACTGTACTTTGAAAGAATTTTAATTTATTAATTTTTTAAAATTAATTAACTTGATAATTTATTTAATTAATTTACCTATATAGTAATTTATTTATTTATTAAATTAACTTAGTAATTCGTAAAAAGTTTTTGAATGAAATAGAAATATTTTGTTTTTAAAAAACTTTTTAATATTATTGATTTTTTTAATTTAATTCAAAAATTAATTTATTTAATGAATTCTTTCACATAAATAATAATTTATTTATTAGATTAACTTAATAATTCGTAGAATGTTTTCGAATTAAGTGGAAA
Source organism: Leptopilina myrica (nomen nudum) (assembly GCA_032872475.1). Classification (NCBI taxonomy): domain Eukaryota; kingdom Metazoa; phylum Arthropoda; class Insecta; order Hymenoptera; family Figitidae; genus Leptopilina; species Leptopilina myrica (nomen nudum). Next base: position 9,215,516 of record CM065462.1, on the reverse strand, counting down.
ATTTTATTTAAAAAAATATTAATTAACTTAACTGTACATTAAAGTTACTTTAACTTTCTAATTTTGTTTAAACAACTAACAGAGTGAAAATTAATGATTCTAGTTTTATTTTTAAAAAATGTCATCTTATTAATTTTCATTCGTTAATAAACTAATTAAACAATTAAGTTTTTAATTAAATTAATCAATTACATAAAATTAACAAAAATTCAGTTATAAAAAAAGTACAGTAGGGTCAATTAGTTATTTTTGCAAATAAAATTTTTCTCTTTTATTCAAACATTTTGTATTAATTAGTTAGTTAAGTAGACAAATTAATTAATTTATTTAATTTATTTACGAAATTAGGTATAAATAGTAATTAAATTACGTTTCGTTAATTAAAAAAGTTTTTAATTTTAATAAATATTTGAATTTATCATTCGGTCGTCTTAATTTTATAATTTTAGTATATTTTTATTTATTTATTAAAATATTAATTCATATACTATATTTTCAAAAATAATTTTACTATTATTGTTGCAATAATTTTGATCGTATTATTTTCTTGAAAATTTTCAAATTAAGCGATATAGGAAATTTTCCTGTTTTTCTGGGCCTAAATGTGGAAAAAAATATGAAATTTTAAGAAGTTTTGAGAATATTTGTTAATTTAGATGAATTAATTGTTAATTTTTTGGTAAATTTCAAGAAATTGGAATAAAGGTCAGGTTGAAGGATTAAGCCTTGACCCAAGGTAAGGTTGACATTAGCCTCGAAACCTTACCTTGTGATATGGCTTCTGTAACGTTTGCACGTGCGTTGCCACAACAGATACTTTAACAATTATTCACATTTTAGAAAGATTTTAAAAATAATTTTCCCCCAAAAAAAGGGCAAAAAAATTGATAATTTACCATTAAGTATGTTATTTTTCTTAAATATTCAGATTTTTTTACCTAAAAAATAATTAGAAAAAAATAAATTCCGATTTAAAAAATGATAAATGAAAAAATTTTCTACACCACTTTTTGCAAAAAATTTCTACTTTTGTTTATTGAAAATTAACAAAAAAAATTGTATTTCAATAACAGTATAGGTACCTTTGGAACAATTTTCCTAAATAAGAAATTTTAAATAAAAGCAACTTACTGTTTTGGAAATTAAGAAAAAACTCGTTGTAATTAAATTAATTTGTTCTTGGAACTAAATTTTTGGAAAAAATTAAGATTCTTTTTGTGAAACAAATTTTTTTGTCAGATAGATTTTGAAATGTATTGTGTATTTACAAGATTGAGGGGCGCCTGTGTCATTTTTATATATATATAAATACTAAAAAGGACTTGAAAAATTATCGGCATTTGGCAGGTATTGCGATCAGATAATACACATAGAAGTGGCTTTTATATAAATCGGATAATAAAAAACTGGTAGCAAGCCAATAAACTTTGTATCAATAGTACACTGCTGATTTTAAAATGACGCAACGTCAAAGCAAATACTCTCCTCCACACTCATACATTTATAGATATATTTGTACATATATATATAAACGTAAAAGAAAAAAAAGTACACCTTTAGCCAATTTTGTTGAATTTCTTTTTCAGTAAAATCTTGAGCCAAAAAATCCAGACGTTTATCACTAAAAAAGACTGCTATTAGAGTAAAAGAGGGTAAAAAATATATGTTTTATACATCCGTTCTCAATTGCAATCGGAAAAACAAAATTTCAATAAATCATTGGCAAATTGAATTGAACCGCGAATGTAGCAAAGGATTTTTTTTTCGGTCTTTTACGTTTATTTGATGTCGAGTTTCTTTTTCTGACCTAATCTACTAGTTTGCTTGATGGTAATGTAGAAAACTGTCTTAATTTATTTTTGTAGTTAAATAAAAAAATAAAAGTAGAGGCACTTAGTTAAATTATTATGAGTATTACAGGTACCTACAGTTTTTGGAAAAATAGTTCATTGCTTAAGAAATTAAGAGCGAAAAGTTAGAAGACATGTAAAATGTTATTAAGACAGATATTAATTATTAAATTTATTTACAATACAATTTGTTTATTTCGAAAATAAAATATATTCTGTTTGGAATTACTCTTAAAATGCAGACATTAGGACAAAAGAACGAAATCTTAAAAATATTGCCCCGAAAAACGACCAAAATCTACTATTTCGATAGTCGGTAATGTAGAAAACGGTCTTAATTTTTTTTAACCATAAATTAAAAACAATAGTAGAGGCACTTACTTTAAGCATTAGGGAATAAAATGAACAAAGTAACTTTGAAAAGTAGGGTATTATTTACGAAATAAGGAGCATAAATCCGTTGATAAAATATTTATAGCTAAATTTTAAAAATATTGTCAGAAAGTTGTTAAAAAGTTTCCACTTTAAAGGAGAGAAAGTTAACAGTATTTTTCATTGTCGTAAATGAGAAAATTTAATCGAACAATATATCTACTGCTGGTAATGTAGAAATCTAACTCAAACATTTTTAATACAATCGAAAAATAGTAGTAGAGGCATGTAAGACAGACAGTAGGCAAATTGAATAGAGTAATAATTTTTAAAATATTCTTCGATTGATGAAAAGCAAATCAAATTTACTCTAAGCTATAAATTTCAATTTCGACAATCGGTAATGTAGAAAACTGTCCTAATTTTTTTTGGTACTTTAATCGAGAAATAATAGTAGAGGCACCTAGTGCAAGCTTCAGGTAAAAGAATTACTTAAACATCTTTAAAAAAAATAGTCTACTGTTTACGAGATAAAGAGCGTAAAAATGCTAAATATTGTGTATCGAGTCAAAAATTATTAACACTACAGCTAAATTTTTTTTCTTTTCAATTTAAAAGTATATTTGATAAGTCCCATCTCAACGGAGTCGAAATATCTAAATAGCTATATTTTTTCGCTAATTAAAACTTCAATTTAAAAATAAATCTACTATTTCGATTGATAGTAATGTAGAAATCCGTCTTAAAAACTTGCAATTGAATATTATTAGTAGAAGCAAGACATTTGGCAATAGGACAGAATAAAGATCTTGAAAATATTACTTTAGACGACAAGGAGCGGAGCATGATTTTAAATTACCATTTATGTTGGTAATGTAGAAATCTAGTTTATAATTTAGATTCCACTTTATAGTAGAGGTAAAATTCACAGGATTTCAGGAGGGTCCCATAGTCGATTGGATTTTTACATTGTGCTTCAATGGGAAAATCGCATCGACTTTGACACCGCCTTAAATTAGAATAAAATGAAGATTATTACTTCAGAACCAACTGTTTTTCAGTCGGTAATGAAGAAGTCTGTACTGAAGATGCTTTCTAGGTAATGAAACTGAATGATTTTGAAATTTACCGACATTTTTAGTACCAAGCAGAAATCTACTATTTTCGTCTGTCGGTAATGTAGGGATTCGACTTTTTTTTCACTGAAATCAAAAAGCAATGGCAGAGGCACTTAGTTTATGGACTAAGTAACAGAATTAGATGAAATTTGAAAAAAAAATAATTTGTGGATTAGGAGAAAATTCGACGAAATGATGTAAGATTTAGGTGGTGAAACTTACGAGAGGACTGCATTCGAGTGGCTGTTCGCCTTCCGGCAATGTGGTGATGAGAAATAGAACTGGACTGGTGACAAGTAGGCTAGTGACAAGAAGCATGGCAAATGTGAGTAGGGCCTTGTGAACGGCTTTGCTTCGTCGTAGCCAGAGGCATGGCATACAACAGACCCATGAGCCTGATTGTTCGCTCCTCTCGTTATTGAGCATTGGCTCGTCGGGAGGTGGCGCCACATCCTCACCACCTGACACCGATGTCGTTGATGAATTGGCATTCTGATCACGAAGTCCCGATGACGATGCCGATGTCGATTGTTGTGGTTGTTGTGCAGCAGCATTTGGGCCTTGGGAGCCGGCCACTTGTGATGTTGATCCACTGCCCGGGGCACACAATGTGCGGGGACTTAGGGGCAAACGGACGGTTGTCTCGCCACGTGAGCGGACCCCACCACCACGGACCCGTCGCCCACCGCCGTAACCCTGGTTCAATGTACACAGAGCCACATTTGCCGGGTGACCCCGAACTTTCGGCCTCAATCACGCCAGTCTTTTTATCAAATTCCTTGAATCGCGAGTCGTCCAGCTTTGATCGACTCCGATCAATCTTGATAGCAACTACCGGGACCATTGAGTTCTCTTAAATCAATATTGGACATTTCTTTTCTTTTTCTCGCTCGCTCTCACTCTCTCGCCTTGGCTCTCTGCTGAATTTTTCTGGAATAAAAAAAATTTTTTTTTTATTAGATCTCGCTGGCGAAGTCGCACTTAGCGACTGTACTTGTAGTGGTAGGCGAAAATCTACTATCGGTAATGTAGAAATCTAAAAAAAGTTTTCTTCGTCAAGTAAAACCCAAAATATTGGGATCAGTAATTATTCCGAAGGTACCAACCAAATACTACGTTGACCCTTTAAGGGACAAAATTTATCGACAGTATTAGCAGTGACAAGCAAAAATCTACCGTCGCTAATGTAGAAATCGCAAAAAGAGTTTGCTTCGTCAAGTAAAACATCCAAATTAGTATCAATTCCAAAGTTATCAATCAAGTACTTTGCTGACCTTTTAGGGGAATTGATTTACCGACTGTACTACTAGTGACAAGCGGAAATTTACTGTCGGTAAGGTAGAAATCGTTAAAGAAAAAGTTAAGATCGAAAAAATATTGACCTACGTAGGCCTTTTAACGGAATTGATTTACTGACCTTACAGTTAGTGACAAGCAAATATCTACCATTGGTAATGAAGAAATCGCAAAAAGAGTTTGCTTCGTCAAGTAAAACATCCAAATTAGTATCAATTCCAAAGTTATCAATCAAGTACTTTGCTGACCTTTTAAGGGAATTGATTTACCGACTGTACTGCTAGTGGCAAGCGAAAATTTACTGTCGGTAAGGTAGAAATCGTAAAAGAAAAAGTTGGGATCAGTAATAATTCGGAAGTTACCAACGAAATACTAGGGAACTATTGGGCAAATAATTATTGAGGCATCAAGTTTACACCTACATTAACAAATGGCCATAGAAATTAAGTCGATTACTAACGCAATCGATAAAGTAGAAAACTGTATGGATTTTTTTTCACTTAAACCGAAAAAATGATAGTAAAGGCACTAAGCGTAAATATTAAAAAAATTCAATGGTAATTGAATAGCATTACTAAAAGTATAATAGTATTACTAAAAAGACCGTCGGTAAAGTAGAAAACAGTCTCTTCTTATGTTAAGCCAAAAAATATTGCCAGAGGCATGCAAGATAGACATTAGGCAGTAGAATTTTGAAATCTAAGTTATAATTTGGCAAATTGAGAGTTGAATAAACGATATCGAATCATTATTTCGACAATCGATAATGTAGGAAACTGTCTTCTTTTTTGTACGTAAACCAAAAAATATTGCTAATGACACTAAGTTTCAACACTAAAAAATGATATGACATAAATCAATAAGTTTACTGTAACAGTAAAATCATTTACTGTTTTTTTTACTAAAAAGTATTGTCGATAGTGTAGAAAACTAGCTTAATTATTTTTAGTGAAATAAAAAATTATTAGTAGGGGCATTTAGTTTCAACAGTAAGGAAGAAAGTGGCATAAATTCAGAATAATTCAGTTTCAATGTTAAATACGAAAATAGCATAAATTATGAGCTAATAGTATTACTAAAAATACTGTCGATAATGTAGAAAACTGTTTTTGATTTTTTTTTAGTGAAACCAAAAGTTAATAGTACAAACACCTACTTTAGGCAAAAAGTAGTTGATTTATGTAAAAATTGAGAAAATATCGCTAATATTTATCGAGAAAAGAAGTAAAATATATTAAAATTGTCTCTCGATTATCAAATTTTTCAATTATTTAAATTTCTTATTATCTATAATTTTTTTCCTACTCTTTTTTTCTGATAATTTTCTTGGATATTGTCATATTTCTCTGTGAAGAGGCAATAAAACTAGGACGTTGTCGTGTATACATACTTTTCTTTTAACGGACCACTCAATTGTTTTATTTATTGATTTATAAATTGCGAAGACCAAAAGAAAAGGAAAAAAAAGAAAGGAAATATTTTTAAGACACACTATTGCAAAGCTAGAACATTGGGATATTCGATTTTCAAGAGATCAGTAGAATTTCATTTCATTCGATATACTTTTAAGTCAATTGAATAAACTCAGGGTCGTCACACATATACACAAATAGTAACCGGGAAAAGGTTTTTTTTAAAAAAAAAGGAAAAAAAAGAAAAAGAGAAAAAAAGAATGAAAGAAAAAGAGAAAATGATAGAGAAAAAGAATGAGATCTCCGTAAACCCTAGAAAATAAATAGAAATTTTTGAAGAAGCTCTTTCAAAGCCTTCAGATTCTTTTATCTTAAACATTTTGTGAGAACGTGTTCTGTACCTTTGAATTCTAAATTACTGTATTATTGTGGAAAGTAGAGAAAATTGATTATTTGTTTGAAAATTTTTTCTCTCTTTTCATGATGAATTTGTAATCTGAAAATTTTTTATATTTTTTTTATTTTAAAATATTTACTATTTTTTTTTGTATTACAATAATAAAAATAATTTTTTTATGAGAAATAATTGTTATTATTTGTTTATTACAAAAAAATTTTATTTTTGTTTTTTTTAAATTTTATTCATTGTATATTTAATTATTATTTTTATTTGCGATATTATTTTTCCTTGTGTCACATGACCCCAACTTTAGTGACACTTTACCCCAATTTAACAGTGAATTACGATTATTTTCATTTTATTATTTACTCCACGATTTCAAACATATTTTTTTTTCATTTTAGAAATTAAAGATAAAATACCTTTTGTTTTTCTATACTCTCTGCAAAAAAATGAAATAAAAAATAAAATTTATTCGTTTATAGAAAATATTGAACCATCGTTTTCATCAGTGACGGAAATTTGATATAAATCATTTCTGTTTCTCGCATTGTATATAAATTTGATTTTTTCGCAAAAAAAAAAAAATATCTGTTATTTTGATAAAATTTTTCTTTTCTTTTTTTTTTTTTGATTTGGTGAAAATAAATCTTTTTCGTTCGCAAAAAAGATTGCCAAGTTCCATTAAGTGTAGTTGCACGAGGTTTTGAATTTTTTAAAAGTTGCCCTGGAAATGTGAACTTTTCAAATTGAATTTAACGATCATGTAAACTCTATCGTGTTGCGTTTGTTTCTATATATAAAAATTTGAAACGAAACAAACAGAAATATATTTCTGATGGAAATTATTTTTCTCAAACTTCATGTTTTCATATAGATTGAAAATTATTTTTTAGTATTTTTTATTTTTTGAAAAATATTTGTAATATTTGAATTTTAAAAAAACATTTTCGTTGCTTTTCTTAATTTGTGTTTTAATGCTTTTTTTTATTTTGTTATATTAATTTTTTATTGTCAACTTTTTATTTTACTTGTTTTAATCATTTTCTTTCATTTTTTTCTGTTTAGAATTTTTTCATATTTTTAACATTTTATTTATAATTTATTCGTTTTCGTTTTATTTTTTTATTTTAATTTTATTTAATCCTTTTTTGTTTGGTTTTTATATTTTTTGAATGTTTGTTTTATTCTTAACAAATTGGTTTTATTTTTAACAAATTGGTTTTATTTCTAATAAATTGTTTTTATTTTTAACAAATTGGTTTTATTTCTAATAAATTGGTTTTATTTTTAACAAATTATTTTATTTTTCAAATAATAATTTTTATTTTTAAAAGTTTATTTATAAATTTCCTTAAATTCAGTTTTTTAAATAAACCAAATTGTTTATCAAACATTAAAAACCGTCCAAAGAATATTTCTTCTAATTTTATTTTATTTCTTTTCATTTTTGTTGGTATATTTTGTTTGCATCCTTTTTTTTGTTTGTTTTTTTCTATTTTACATTTTTAAAATATTTTTTCCCCACTCATTTTGTTTTAAATTATTTATTATTTAGAAAATTTTATTTTAAATATATTTTCATTTGACTATTTTTCAAAAAAAGAAATTGTTATTGAATATTAAAAGTCGTGCGAAGAATAATTTTACGAATTTTATTTTTTAAATAAATAAACAGCAACAATTGGAAAAAATTTGGGGATAAAATTTTCATGCAAATGAGAAAATGAATTTTCAGTAATGATTATCATGAATAATATAGATTTATTGTTTTTGAATATGGAACGACAATCATCGAGAAATAAACACCACTGAACTATTTCCGGAATATCTGAATCGATTTCTCTATAACAGTATTCCTATAGTTAAGGACAACTTATAGTTACAAAAAACCTTATCCGACTTTTTTTTTCTCTAGCAAAAAGCAACTTTTTGTTTTGTCGATGTTTTACTACTGAAAATTTAATTTACAATATGATGTTTCTTTAAACAAAAACGAAATTAATATTCATCGGTTTTGGCAATGAGAAAATCGATTCTTTAGATTTTAAAAAAGGGAAACAATTTCAATGTTGGCAAAAATTTTTTTTTTTTAATTCCTAATAAATATCTAATTGTAGTAAGGTCCATTTTTATATTGTGATGTCTAGCAAAAAAAAATCGTCTATTTTCTACTTCTATTTTATTTTATTGGAATTTCTATTGTTATTTACCTTTTTTTGGGGGGGAAAATAACGATAATCCGTTCAGTAAATGATGAATGGCTAAAATTTTTCTTTTAGTGGAATTTCAAAATTTATATTTTATAAAATTAAATATATTTCTATTGAGAGAAATAAATTTTACACATTTAATTTTTTTTTTCTTAATTAAATAGTGAATTTTTTTCTTATTTAAAATAAAATTTGAATATATTTCTGGTAGTTTTGGTTTCCTTTTTTTTCTTTAATGAAAAAAATATATATACAAGAAACAGAAGTGTGTTTAAAAACGAAACCGGAAATCGAGATGCAACGTGTTTGTTACACGGCTCACACGCGGACTGGCGACTTAAACACAGAAAATCGCCTCTCCTTTACCTCCCTTCTACTCGTCAATTTGAAACAGGGTCGAGCTTCGATCCTTTGGAACCCTTAGTTTAAGAAACTGAAAACGTTCATTTGGTTCTTTTTATTTATTTTCACTTTGCTTTCACAGTAAATCGTGAGGTATTAAAAAGTGTTGCAGATTAAATTAACACCAAAAAAGATTAAAATAATCAATTTTAGTGTTATTTTTTACAATGAATGAAATTTTAGTTTATTAAATTTTTTTATAACTATAAAATATGAAGATATCGATAACTCGATAACTGATCGATTTCTTCATATTTTATATAATAATTAAAGATTCCCAATAAGTAATAAAATCATTATTTTATATTATAAGAATATTATACTTCTTCAAAATTATTTTCATTATTTCAATTCGATTATTAGTTTCCAAAATTTTTAACTACAATTTTACTTTATATCTATTATTTTTAATAATAATTAATTCATCGATTTCACTAAATTTAAATTATTCCTAAATTCTTTAATGAAATGCATATTAAAAAATAAAAATTTCAAATAATATTTCAAAAATGCAATTAAACTTTTTCAAAATTTAATTGTTTTCAAAAAGTTCACTCTATATTTCTTTTAATATTCAATTATAATCTAAAATTTTAACTGAAACTTATTTTTATCAAATGAAAATCAATTTTTATTAAAAAATTCTACAAGAATTTAATTATTTAAATGCAAAAGTAAATAAGTTATTGAATAATTGAATGTTTCTCAAAATTCAATTCTCATAAAGAATTTTAGTAACAAATTGTTTAATAATTCAATTCGTTTGTAGAATTTTATTAAAACTTGCAAGAACATAATTACTTTTTTCAAGGAATTCAATTATAATTGTATGAAAAATAATTGAAACGCTGCGATGAGTTTTATGATAATTTTCAAATTTATTCCTTTACAATTCAATTTTACAAAATTTTAATTATTCGAAAATTCTGCAATTAAATATATATTGAAAATTATAAACTTGTAATAATTTCAATAAAAATCCTATTAAACATTTAAAAAGAATTAATTCTACAGAATTTTTTGTCAAAAATATATGAAAAATTATAAATTTCAATGATTTTAGTTTGAAATTTTGGCAAAATTTAATTATTTCTAAAAATTCACGTTTTAATATTTAAGTATAATCTAAAAATTTTAACTGAAATTCATTTTTAAAGCCATTTTTATTAGTAAATTCTACGAGAAGTCAATTATTGAAATACAAAAATAAATAATTTATTAATTTCATGTTTATTGAAACTAAATTCTCATTAGAAATGTTATCAACAAATTTTTTAAATCATTAAATTCTTTGGACGAATTTCAATAAGATTTTTAAGAATAATTGCATTTTTCGAAGAATTTGATTAAAATTGCAATAAAAATAATTGAAATTCCACAATGAGTTTTATTCTTTATGAAAATAATTGAATTCCTAAAAGAATTTTATTATTTATAAAAATAATTGAATTCCTATACAAATATTATTATTTATGAAAATAATTGAATTATTGCAAAGAAATTTATAAAAAAATTTCTAAATAATTGAATTCCTTTAAAAAAATTTATTATTTATGAAAATAATTGAATGTTTGTGCAGAATTGTATTCAAATTATTTTTAATGATGGAATTATTTTGGAAAATTTTATTGAAACAGTAGATATTGAAAATTATAGAATTTTAGAAAATTGTTGAAAATAATTGAAATTTTGACAAAACTTGATTAAAATTTTGTAAAATAATGGAATATGTGGGAAGAATTTTATTATTTATAAAGAGAATGGAAATTTTGACGACAACTTTTAAAAAATTTTAAACACAATTGAATTTAGTAACTATGTTACTAAGTTAGTTAGTAACTAACTTACTATTCTCCCCGGAGAAGCTAAATTCGTTGAATTTTTACAAATCGTTGACTTTGGTGTTTTATTTAAAATAAAATTTCATTCATAGTTAAAAATAACAGCAAAATAGATTATTTTAATTCTTTTTGGTGTTAATTTAATCCTAGAGGGATTAAACTGTTGCAGATTATTTTAATCCATTCTGGTGTTATTTTAACACCTCACGTTTTACCGTGTTAGAAATCATTCTTATAAAATTTTTATTTATTTTCTCACAGTAACCCCGTCACTTAGGACAAAAATACAATTTCTTGAAAAAAATTAATTGAAACTTGTTTAGAACTACTTTAAAACTGCTTTAAAACTAAAAGAAACAAGTGCAAACAGGTTTTTTTCGAAATATTTTCAAACTGACACCAAACAATATATTTTTGAAAACATTTTGAACTGGTTTTCGAATTATTACTAAATTGTTTCTTTAAATGCTGTAAAATTGGTCTACAATAGGTTCGCGAATGTTCCCAACTTGTTTAAACCGTTTCAAACTAGTTCGAAACAGGTACAAATTGGTTTTAAAATTGTTTTAAACTTGTTCAGAAACCTGCCCAACTAGTTTAAATCGTTTTAAACTAGTTCGGAACAAGCTCAAACTTGTTTGAAATTGTCATTAACTAGTTCAAACTGGTTCAAAAATGTTTCTAACTTATTTAAACTTGTTTAACTAATTTAAACTATTTTAAACTTGTTCAAAAAGGTTTGTAACTTTTTCTAAATTGCTTCTAACTAATGTGATCTTGGTTAAAACTTGTCTAAAACTGTTTATAACTTATTTTACCCATACACGCCTATTTTCCACTGTTTTAAACTTTTTCATCTTTGCTTTAGATTTATTTTAAAATTAGATCAAAAATTTTTTTTTAATTACTTTGAAATTCGTTAAAATATAGTTTCAAATTTCTTAAATTTTGTTGAAAATTTGTTAAAAATTAGTTGAAAATTAGATAAAAATTAGTTAAAAATTAGTTTAAAATTAATTAAAAATTTGTTAATAATTTGTTAATAGTTTGTTTAAAATTGGTTTCAAACTAATTTCAAAACTATTTTTAAAGACAATTCGAAAATTCTTTAAATTTTAGTTTAATTAAAAATTATTTTACGAAACTATTCAGAGTATTTAATAGAAACTTTATAAAATGAAAATTAAATATTTAAATAAGAGAATATTTGAATTTTTTTCAACGAAAAAATCTTTTTCATCGATTAAAAAAAAAACTAAAATAAAATTGAAATTCTTCCAATAAAATGAAAATATGTACCTACCATTAAATAGAGAAGATTTTTCGAGAAAATTGGAATTGTTTCAAATAGCCTAGATATATTTTTTTTCATATCAAAATTTAAAATTTTTTCTCATAAAAATAAAAAATATATGTATATTATTTTTATAATGTCAAAATTAAAATTTTTTTCTCTTAAAAATAAATATATTTTGTCTCTTATATAGCGCATTATAAAATATGTGTAGGAAAAAAGTTGTTAAAAAAAATAATATGTTTAGATACTAAAAACGATGTGTACTTTTTCCTCTCACTTAATGTTCTTTTTTTCTCCTTTCACATATATATAAAAAGAAAAATGCCAAACAAGTTTGCAAAAAAGAACAAAGACAATAAAAATGTTCAAGTCAGTAAATTTTGAGAAAGAAAAAAAAGCGTATTTTTAGACATAATGATGTGTATTTTCCGTAGTGTGTCTACACTCTAGTTTCCTTTTTCTTTTTGTTTCCTCTTTTTTTTTTTTTTTTTTTTTAAATGAAAAAGCAAGTCTCGTTTGGAACCATAATGCGCATGAGAACAATCGAGCGTGTAACGTATTTCTATGAATATGTATAGGTATGTGTGTGAAAAACTTGTAAGCCACTTTGTTATACATTGTATTAAAGCTTTAGTGTACGATAAGCGCTTTTAAATTGTCCAGGGCTGTCTCAACATTTTTAGAAAATAATTTTTACTCAAATAATAAATTAACACCAACTGTCTACAATTTTTAAAAATTCGAACAATTCCAAGAAAATAATTTTTGTTTTTGTACAAATTTGAAACGAAAATTATTCAAAACTTAGAACATGACAGTTGAATGCACTTCAAACCAGTTATAAACAGTTTTTAACTTGTTTTAAACAGAAAGTTCTGCAATTTTTTCCCTCGCTTTAGAAAATACTTGAAATTGTTTTAAATAATAAAAAAAAGGATAAAAATTCGGTTCAAAACTGGTTTAAAGAAGTTTCTAACTTGTTCCGACGATTTCAAACTAATTTTAAACTGTCGAAAACTGGTTCCAAACTGTTCACAGTTTGTTGACATTGAAACTGACCCAAAACTTGTTGAAACAGCTTCAAACCAGTTTTTTCTGCTTCAAAGTATTTAAAAATTAGGTAATAAGAAGAATTTATCACGAAATAAATTATTAACAGTTTAAATTGTCGTTTAAAACTGTTTATAACTTGTTTAAACCACTTCAAACTTGTGTAAACGTGTTTAAATTGTTTCAAACTAGTTGAAAGCTGACGCAAACTTGTTTACAATTTGTCACAATTCACAAACTTAATTAGCAACGGTTGAGCAATGTTCTTAAAGTGTTCAATTTGTTTCAGACTAGTGTGAACTTGTTTAAAACTATTCATGAATTATTATCGATTGTTACAAACTAGTTTCAAACTAGGGAAAATTTGATCAAAAACTTCCCTAACTTATCGATTTTGAAAGCAAACCTTTGTGAACATGACTAAATCTTATTTGAAACTGTCATTCAAACTATTTTTAAACTTGTTCAAAGAGGTTCATAACTTGTTTAAATTAGTTCTAACTACTAGGCACTTGTTTCAAACTGGTTGAAAACTGTCCTTAACGCTTATAAATTACTAAAAACTTGTTTGAATCTGTTTCTAACTTGTTTAAACTACTTTCAACTTATTTAAAATTATTTAAAACTATCTACAATTTGTTTAAAGTTATTTAAAACTTTGTATAACTTTTGTAATTATTTCAATCTAATTGGAAACTATTTGTAACTTGTTTGAACTGCTTTATACAGATACAAAACTGTTTCTAACGTATTGAAACTATTTTTAAGTTGTTTAAACTGTTTCTAACTTGTTCAAACTGTTTCAAAGTCAATTAATACTTTTTACACCTTTTCTCAAAAATTTTTTAAATATTACTATAAACGACTGAAAATAAATATTAAAAAACTACAAATAACTGAAAATTAATATAAACGGCTAAGAATTAATGAAAATTACTATAAATATCAAAAAGTTAGTATTAAATTACTAGAAATTACTAGAAATTAATCAGAATTATTAAAAATTCTTAGTAAATTCTTTACATTTAGTGAAAATTATGAAAAATTTTATTAATATAAATTCTAAAAATTATTGAATTTTATTAGGAAATAATATAAACGACTGTAAATTAATTGTAATTACTGTGAATTAACAAAATTACTGAAAATTGCTTAAAAATTACTAGAAATTAATAATAATTATTAAAAGTCAATAATATAGAAAAAATAATTTTTAAGGAAACGAAGGAAAAATTGAATTGCAGGTAATTTATGTACATGAAAGACAATGGAGGCCAAAAAATAAAGACTTTATTCATCCACGTATATTGTACAGAATAAAGTTTAGATCAAAATCCATCTTCTTCAATCATCACGAATATGTTAAAATTCGAGTTCTTTCTCACATTTATATTTTTCTGTTTTACATGTATAATATTTCTTTTCAGATTTTTGTATTTTTTTTTCCTTTTTTTTTGTTTGTCTTCATTTTTACTACTCGTTCTAAAGATAATATCTACATCGTGGATTTTATTCATTTATCTCTCTTTATATATATAATATTTTTTTCTTTTTTTTATAATAATAATATTCTATATACTCATAAGCGCAGTTATGAAAATCCCGTCCTAAAGAAAGATAAAAATTATTACAAAAACATATTATTTACAATTTAATGTTATTTGTATTTATGAAACGTAGCTAAGTTTTGTTTATTATTTCTTTTTCTTTACTTTTATTTATTTTTTTTGTAAATTGCAAAAAATGATATGTGACAAGTGGACAGAATAAAATTATTTTCAAAAAAGATGAGAAAATTGAATTTATAAGAAAAAAGTTAATCAAAATTAACAATTGAATGAGAAAATTAAAGAAAATAGAATAAAATTTTAGAGAAAATAATAAAATTGAAATTTTTATAAAAGGTTTAATTAAAATTAAATTAAATGTTTCCCTACATTCATTCATTTATTTTTTTTTTGTAAAATATCGAAAAAAATAAAAAACTGGAACAAAATAAATAATACAAAAAACATAGAAACAATTTAGTAATAATAAAATATCAAAATTTAATTACATGGTAATATAAAATAATAATTAACTTAAAAATAATATAATAAATTCATCATTCACGAAATCTGAAACTGTTAAAAAAGGTAATAAGATTTTTTTTTGTAAAATATTAAAAAAAACTCCACGACAAATGAATTTCAACGAAAATTACATTCTTTTTGTTAATTTTTAAAACGACGAAAGTAACGAAACAATTTATTCACATTCGACGGGCATAACATTAGATTTATTACAAAATATATCAAAATTAATGTAGCAACGAAAAAATCCCAAGTATTTATGATATTTTTTAAAAATATTGTTATCTAAATAAATATTTAATTGTTTATATTTCAAATATAATTTTAATAAAGTTTTTTAACAAATCTAAATAAATAATTATAATAATTGAAATAATAATATTGAATGAAAATTATATATAAACAAAAAAATAATAAAAAAAATCTTAAATTTTAATAATAGTTACTATTGTTTTTATTAAAAAAATCAAATTAACTTTTCTAATAAGTTCAAAAAGGAAAAAATAAAATTTAAATTTTGAAAAAGCCCGCGTTAAGTTGCCAGAGGGCGCCACTAACTTTCTCGCTAGTGGTAATTTTCACACGATAGACGAAGAATAATTTTTTTTTTGTCTTACTATATGAAAATAAAGAAAATAATTATAAAATATCATTTAACTTGTAATTTCTTCGATGCTGACAATACAAAGTCTCTTTGAAGTTCATAAATATTTTTCAAAAAATGAAAATAGCATGTAATAATAACAAATGTTAAATTTCTGAAAATATAACTTTTGTTTCATTTTCCATTATTTTTAACTTTTCTTTTTCTCACTGTTTTTAAATATATCATGCGATAAATATTCTATTGATAAAGTTAACAAAATTCTCGACAATGTGTCATACAACGTCACTTACTCTTCTGCGATTTCTTAAATATTTATGAAAAATTAAAAATTTAAATACATGACATGATTATTAGTATTCACGTCATATTTTTTTTTCTCTTTCTCTCTTTTTTTTGTATAATAATTTATAATATATAGGATTTTTTTTTAAAATTATATTGCACAATATATATTTATAGAAATTTACGTTGCGCTCTTGTGCCACAAAAGACTTACGAGAAAAAAAATTTGTTTTTATTTTATTTTTTTGTAATATGGATGAGAAATGATTTTTTTTTGTAGCACAGCTACAAAAATTATCGAAAAGGAAATATTTGGTTTGTTTTTGAAAAATTTTTAAGAGGAAAGATTGTGACAAAAAAATGGACAGATCCCGCGTTCCATTTTTTAATCTTGTCTTTCCGCTTGAAGTAGTAATAAAATTTTTTTTTCAGTAATAGATTATTATTTTTAATAAATAATTGTAGATCAAGATGCATTTGGTAATTGTTTTTTTTTGTTTAATTAGTTTTATAATATGAAGACAATTTAATAATAAGTAAATGTCTTTCTTTTTTTTATTTTTTTTTCTCTCTCTCTTTTCTTTTCTTTCTTTTTTTTTTGGTTTTTGTCACAGAGTAAGAATTATAAATTTATTCGTACATTAGTTTTTACCACAACTACCACAATAACAGTAGAATTACAGTTTGACCTCTAATACTGATATTTGGGGAGTGTGAACAATCCTTTTCATTCTAATATTTATTTTAATTGAATTTAATTAATAAAAAATTTTTTTTTATAATAAAGCAATAATATAATAATGAATAATTATTTTATTTATAGTCATAATAAATATAGTAACATAGTTAATAATATAATTATAATATAATTTTTCTTTATATATTTTTTTTTAAGTTTTCAAATTTTATTTTGTCACCTTCAATTAAATTTTAACTAAGTTAGTTAATTAACAATTTAATTCAGCAAAATAAAAAAAAGGAATTAAAAGAAAGAAAAAAAAATTCTTTTAAAAAGAGTAATGAATAAAATTGAATTAACTATTCAATATTTATTTTTACTTAAAATTGTTTATAAATAATTAAATTCAGGAAAATATAGAAATTTTTTTTTTTTAAGTTCAAAAAAATTTCAGGCAATTAAAAGTGTAATCAAGTAGAATTTGAGAGGATTATTCACACGACCAGTGATATATTCTCGTTGCATCAGAAACTTTGCACTCTTAGATTTTTATTTAGAATGAAAATTAAAAAAATGAAATTTTCCCTGTTTTCTTTATCTTTTCATAATTAAAATAGATAAATTTTTTTCCTCAGTCGCTTTGTGCGATTTTTTTAATACTAAGAATGCAAAATTTCGATTAAAAAAATATGACTTACTTGCTTTTTGGCAAGATTTTTTTTTTCATTATTATTATTATTACTTTAATTTTATATTTTAGCCAAGTGGGAAATTTTTACTATTTTTTTTTTTTAATAATAATAATTACAAGCAAAAATGGTCCAAAGAAGTTATTTCTTGTTTTGTTTTCACCAACATTGATATAAATATGTAGTCAAAAATAAAAATTTTTTGTAAAAAGAAAAGTAAAAATTTATGCAGAAAAAAATTTTTGGTAAAAAAATGAAAATTTGGTCTAAACGTATAAAGAGTAAAAAATTACAGTAAAAATAAAAAAAGGTTTAACGAAAATTAATAATAACATACACCAACTTTAATAACAAACGTACATTATTAACAAATTTCAGTAATATATTCTTTAAAATAAATTTTCAATTGTTAATAAACAATATTAACATAATAACAGTAATAAAAATTTTCTCATAATAAAAAACACATTTTTATTTAACAAAAAGACTAAAAATCCTCATATTTAAAGAATTAATAAAGCAAAATATTATTTTAAAATAAATTTCTAATTGTTAATAAAACCATATTAACATAATAACACTAATAAAATGTTTGTAAAACGTAAAACGAAAAATATTTATAGCATTAAATAAATCTGTTAAAAAATATTTCGTCAGCAAAAGTAAAAGTTAATTTTTTTAATGGCAATGCATTTATAATTTTATTTAATGAAATAATAAATAAATAAATACAAAAAAAGTTGGAATATCTGATAAAAAAATTACTGCCACAAAATACTGAAGGATAAAAGTTTTTCATTAAAATAAAGAATATTAAAAAATATAATAGTTAAATATATTATATATAATATTACATAGAAAAATAACAAGAAAAAAAGCGTAAAATATCAAAAATTCACAACAGTATAAAAAATATTTTCGAGTAAAAATATAAATTACAAGAGAAAAAAATGTACAAATAGGAAAAAAAGTAAATAAGAAGGAAAAATTAAAGTGCATTTAATCTAATTTCTGAAAAATTAAATTGTAATTTTAAAATTAAATTTTTACTGTAAAGTAAAAAGTAAAGAAAGCTTTCAACAATTTTTTTTTTTAAATTGAAATTTGATTTTCCGAAATAAAATTTTCTTTTCCTTTTGAGAATGATGCATGAATTCTTATACAATATAGCAATAAGGATCTTCTCACAAGTGGAATTCTATTATATACGATAATATTTAGTACCCAATGTATAGCATCAATCAGTATATTATATAGTTTTCAAGATGTATTCTTGTAAAAAATATAAAAAATTTCTTGAAAAAATGAGGACAATATTGTAAGGACTGCCGGGACTAGAGATATTATTAGTTTTTTTTTTTGAAAAATCGTTCCTCTGTTATACTTCTTATTCTTCTCTTATTTTTTTTCATTTTTTTTTTTTTTTTGCTTTGCTTTTTTTTGGGAATCTGTCAGTAAGAAATTAATCCTCATTCAATCGTTCTTCATGGGCTTTTTTCACTATTGCTAATTTAGAGTGAGGATCGGCCGCCGGTAATCCGGTGTATGGTGGATCTCTTGTGCCATGCAGCATCAGGGTCCATTCCTTGAACCAACCTTTCTGAACTGTAGTCGAGTGAAATTTCACCTGAAAAATTTATTTTCTTTTGAAAATTTTTGTTCTTTTCTCTCGATTTTATCCTCCTTTTTTGTATTTTTAATTTTATTTATTTTTTCTACTGCTTTTTCCCCTTTTTTTGGATTTTTTTTTAAACAATTTTAATTATAGAAGCAAACATTTTTCATTTCTCGCTCGCGGTAGAAGTGAACTGGAGTGGGGGCAATGAGAGCGAGTGAGAAGTTCGGGGAGTTCTCTCTCGCACTCATTGCCCCCACTATCAACAGTTGCGCGCTCCCGGATGCGCAATCGCGCAGTGAGCCGCTATTTTTCTATTTCTGCGTGGAAAAAGTTTAATCTTATCACAAAATGTAAATTAAAATTCCTTAATTTCTCACCTCAAGCTGCCAATTTCCTTGGGGATATTCTCCCCAGGTGTGAGTCGTCATAAACGGCCATTTTGTGAATCCGTCCCTATGATCGTCGTCGTTAACTCTCCTGCTCAAAATCATTGACCTGAAACGATTTTTTATAATTAATTATCTTATTTATTACTAATAATAAATTAATGAATTAATAATAATAAATTACTGACATATAATTATTAATAATTAATTTAATTAATAATTATTATTTGTCAGTAATTTGTATAATTCCGGGAAAACAATTCAATAAATATATTAATTTGAAAAAATTGGGTAGAATTTATTTTTTCTTTTTACGAAAGGCAATAATAGAAAATGGAAATGGAAATTGTTTAAATAATTTATTTTCTAATAACCTTGTTCCCATTGGAGATGTCAAAAATAATTCCACGTCTCCTCGTCGACTTGAATTTACGGAAATAACTGCCTGTACGTGTTCTAAATAATTTACAGCAAAATCTGTACCCGCACAAGCGTCCGTCTTGATTTTCAAATAAATCGAACCCTTACTTGGAATTTTCCTGCAAAAAAAAAGGAATTTTTTGTATTTTCATTGAATTACATAATTATTTAACTAAACAGAATAGAAGTAAATTTAATAAAAATATTGAAATAAAAAATTTATTATTAAATAAAAAAATAATAAATTAAATATAAAAATATTTTATTCTCCAAAAAAATATTTTTTCGTTTAATTAGAATAATTATTGAATTTGAATAAAAAAATGTGGTGAAAAATTATTAAATTTTTAAATATTTATTTATATTTAATAAAAAAAAAATTAAATTTGACGAAGAAAATGTACAAAAATAGAAATATTGTTTATTGAAAAAATTGAAAATAGTAAAAAAAAAAATAATAATTTTCTTTTTCTTTTCGCCACTCACATTGGTGTATTGACAACACCAGCCTCACAATGATAACGTGGAGGAACGGTTTTCCATTTTTTTGAAAGTGCAACCATTGCACCAGCGTCTAGAACACCATAGCCAAAAAGATGATTGAATTCCAATCCAACGCCATTCATCGTCCAATCGAATCTTCCATTAGCATCGAAGAGGGAATTTCTCTTTGAAGTTAATACTGTCAGATGTTGAATGTCTCTCCAAGTCAATTGCGGACTATATTAATAAAGGTAAATTAATTATTGATTATTACTAATTAGATTCTCCCTCTCTTGTACTAGTAAAATTTTGACGTAAAAATTACCACTAGCGAGAAAGTCAAAGGGCGCCCCCTGGCAATTAAACCTAACGCGGGATTTTTCAAATCTTGAAAAAACCATTTCTTCGTATTTAGAGAATTAATTTTTTTATTTTCCTAATAATTGCAATATCAGAAGTTTGTTTCGTATTATTAGCAATTTACTAATAATAATTATACTATAATATATAATTATAATTATTATATATAATTTACTAATAATAATAATAATAATATACTTTATCAGTAATTGCTAACTTCTTTCACTTTTGGGGCTATTCATTTTACCCCCCCCCCCCCCCCCCCATCACCATAAAATCTCTAACGTTCCTTTTATAAAAATAATAATAATTTCTATTTTTATTTAAATAACTTCTTTTACCTTCAACAATTTTTATCGTTGTTGCTATTATTATTATTATTATTATTATTATTATTATTATTATTATTATTATTTTTAGTTAATTTTGTTAAGTTCAATATAGTAAAAAAGTCAGTTTTCTTCATTATTACTAAAAATTTAAATACAAAAATTACCACTAGTGAGAAAATTTACTACGCCCTCTAGCAATTAAATCTAAAGCGGGCTTTTTTAAATCCTAATATTCATTTTTTCGTTTATAGCAAAATAATAAATTTTTTTTGTTAATAAAAATATTAATAATAATAATAATTAGTACTACGAATAATTATTGATTATACGAATATTAATAATATTATTAATAACGAATTAACTAATAACCATTATTAATATAGAAATAATAATAATAGTTTTTACTGTTGGGTATTATAATAATAATAATAATTATTATTATTATTATTATTATTATTATTATTATTACTATTAGTAACTTTTATTAATTTATTTTCAAAAAATAATCTCTCTTGATTGTTACTAAAACAATTGTAACGTAAAAGTGACGTAAAAGTTACCACTAGTGAGAAAGTCAATGACGCCCTCTGGCAATTAAATCAAGCGCGGGCTTTTTTAAAATTGTAAATTTATTTTTTCGTTTCTAGAAAATTAATTTTATTTTCCTAATAATAATAATAGCAATAACAAAAAGAATTATTATTAATTTGTAATTTACTACTATGACTGCTATTATTTGTGGAAAATTAGTAATTTTTTTGATAGCAGTTATGAAAAAAAATTATTATTATTATTTTTTAAACAATAAAGAAACTTACTTTGCTTCAAGAGCAAGCGCAAAAACTCCTGCAGCTTCCGGTGCTGCTGCAGACGTGCCACTATGAGTTGTTGTACATTTCCCATAAAGATCAGTTGTCGCCTAAAATAATTATTAAAAAAAAAAAATTTTTTTATTTTTTTAAATGATTTATTTCTAATTTATGTAATTTATTATCAATTTTTAACTTACTTAACTTATTATTTATTTTTAACTTACTTAATTTATTATTTATTTCTAATTTTTGTTTGAATTAGGAAAAAATTGTTTCTAATTTCATTTAACAGAATTTTTTTTCTAAAATTAATTTTATTTTTCAAAATAGAAAAAAAAATTGAATTTCTTCAAGAATATTGAAAAATAGGTAGAAAATACGAGAAAAATAATTTTTCTTTTCTGTTAAAGAAAAGGGGAAAAAAAATTAATCGTTTAAATAATAAAAATATTGTCGTTTAAAAATAATATTCACCACTCCTGTGTTGGGATCCTTAGCTCCATTACTGAAAGTGGAGGCTAATGTACTCGAACAACTTTCATCGTAATGGGCATTTTGACCATCGTTGATTGCACTATTTATGCTAATGGTCCACATGCTGGCAGCGTAACCATCACAGTTGCAATCATCCTCCTCGCCACCGTCACCCGAAGCCCACACATAAATATTTCCAAGACCATTTCTCCCCTGGAATTGAGAAAAATGTTTTCTTTTCATTCCCAAACACGACCCCCCACTTGTGCCTTATATTCTCAATTTTCTTCTCTCACCATTAATATCATAAATTACTAAATTTTCCATGACTGACAAATTGCGTGGAAAAATGTCGAAAAATTCATACTGAGAACGCAGAGATATTTTTTTGTATTTAAAATTTCCAAATAGATTAAATTTTTAAACTATTTTTTAACGTTATTATAAGCTAGAGATTAAATTATAATGGTAAGTTTGTTTCATTTTAATGTCGAATTAGTCTAGAATAAAGAAATAGAAGAATACTAATCGATAGATAGTTGATTAGGTGTTAAAAAAATTCGTGCGTAAGTGTGGCTTAGTGGTAGAACGCTGTACTGGGAATATGAGGACCTGGGTTCGCGCCCCGGTGGAGTCGCGTTTTTTTTCAAACACACGTTCGGTAGGAAAATTGTTTGGAAGAACATTTGAAAACGTAAGTCAACTAAATACATGAAAAGTAGTTAATAAAATTGAAAATTGAGAAAAAAACAAAAAAAAATTGAGAAGAAAACGAAATAAAAATGAAAATTGAGTAAAAATAAAAATAATTGAGTGGAAATAAAAAAAATTGAGAAATAAATAAACTTGGAGGAAAATAACGAAGTGAAAATAGGGAAATGGATTTAAATAAAAATTACCTCATTCACTCCGCGTACGATTGCTCTCATGGTGGCATTCCTGGGACCGTCCACAGTCTTTCCATCGTCAGTTGGGCCCCATGATGCACTGTAAATATCGATTAAATTTGGTTCATGTCCCATACTGTTGGCCTCAATTAAATCCGTCATATATGGCTGATCCAACATTCTGATGCCAGCAATTTTTGAATCGTACGCCACGCCAACACCGCAAACTCCATTATCTCTTGCGGCTGCCACTTCACCCGCACATCTCGTTCCATGACTGCAAAATTCATTATTTAAATTATTCATTAACTCAATAACCGCAAACAATTATTTATTAATTAAAATCATCTCGAAAATTGTGTTTTAAATTGATTGGAGATTTTTTTTTCTTTACTTCGAATTAGTAGCATTTTTCCAAACTGGAGAAGAAGGAAAAGAAGTTTCCAACACTAGGGACTAAAATCATTATTTTACTCCCTTGCGTTGGACACACGTTTTTTTCTATTTTTCCCAAGGGCGAAATTTTTTTCCCCAGGAGAAAAATAAATAGTTTCATTATTGGAGTAGGAAGGGAAGGAGTTTCTAACCCTAGGGAGAAAAAGAATTTTCTTTTTGGTCCTTAGGTTTGGAAAAATGGTGCTTTACCCACTAGTGTTGAAAAAAAGTTACAAAATTCATTTTTTTCTCACCTGCGGGGTAAAAACAGTCATTTTACTCCCTAGTTTAGAGAGAAAACATTTCTATAGTCTGAAGACAAATGAAAATAACTAAACCCACTAGTGAGGAAAGAAAACACTGACAAAAAATTGAATTTATTCTCTCTTGAAGTAAAAACAGTCATTTTACTCCCTAGGTTAGAAGGAATACATTTTCACAGCCTGAAGACGAAAAAAACTACTTTACCCACTAGTGATGAAAAAAGAATCAGAAAAAGTACATAAAACAATAGAAATAAAATCAAAAATACAAAAAAAACTAACAAAAAAACAAATTAACAAAAATACAAATAAACAAATTAACAAATGTAGAAAAAAACGAAATTAAAAACAAGTTCATTAAATAAAAACTCACATTATAATTTCATATTATTCATATTTTGACATTTAAGGAAGAAAATTACTCCTTCAATTCACTTGAAAGTTAATTTTACAAAAAAAAAAAAAAAAAATAGTATGATGAAAATTTTTTCACTTCTATAAATCATTGGAATTACCAATTGTCGAGAAAACAAGGTTTGATTAGTGCAATGATTTAAAACTCATTGGTGACAGAAATTTCCCACGGGAAACTGCTCTGTACAAATATCGATAGAGTGAAAAAGTACATATATGTATTATAAAGAGAAATAGAGAGGAAGTTGAAATAAAAATAGTAATTGATTTTTATATCTAAAGAAGATAAAGAAACTTTCTGGTAAAAATAAAATCAAAATTTTGTTTTAATTTACATTTTAAGAAATGAAAAATTTGTTCCTAATAATTTTGAGAACTAGATATAATGAAAAAAAAATTTATTTGATTCTAGTAAATATTTATTTGATAATAGTCAAATAATCGGTTATTTGAATCAAATAAATTTTTTCTTCAGTGCACAGGAAAAAAGAAATTTAGTTTTTGTTTATTTTTTATTCATTTTATTTATTAATTTTAATTTGAAAAAAATAATTTCTTCTTGATTGTTACTAAAAGTTGACGTGAACATTACCACTTGCGAGAAAACCAGTGGCACCCTCTGGCAATTAAACCTAAGGCGGGCTTTTTTAAATTCTAAAATTCATGTTTTCGTGTTTACTAAATTAGTTAATTTTTCTTTATTAATAACAATATAAATAGTAATTATTTTTAGTTTTATGTATTATTACTATTAATTAACATTTATTTATTTCTTTAAATTGCAAAAAAAACGTCATTTTTCTTCATTATCATTAAAATTTGATGTAAAAATTACCACTAGCGAGAAAGTCAATGGCGCTCCCTGTCCCTTTTAAATCAAGCGCGGGCTTTTTCAAAATTGAAAATTTCCTTTTTCGTTTCTACAAAAATTTATTTTATTCTTCAAATAATAAGAAGAGTAATATTTTTTATTATCAATAATTATTAGTTTACTAATATAACATTTGAAGAATTATAATAATAAATATCTTTAAATTAATAGATATCTTTGAAGAATACGATGAACTTCTATCTTTAGAAGAATAGAAAACTATTTTACTCCATAGGAAAATTAATTTTTTTCTCACTAGAATAAAAATAAAAGAATTTACTCCCTAGGGGAAAAAATCTACTTTGCCCACCAAAAAAAAAGAATCTTCCGGGTTTAAAAAAAATTATATTGTACACAATAATAATAATAATAATAATAGAAAAATACTCTACAATAGTAAAGAAATAAGAGACATATATAAATAAATAGTAAATTAAATAAACAAAATAATAATTAAAACATTGATAATTTTGAAAAAATTGTTGAGACAGAAATTTATAATAAAAATAAATAAAAAAATTTGTATAGAAAAAAAAAGTTAAAAATAATATACAAACCTATAATCTTACATAACTTATAATATAATAAACTCTTATAATCGAAAAAACATAATTATAAGTCTAATAAATTACAAAAGTTTAATTCAAATTTCTCGAACATGAACTTTTAAATTAAATGAAAATTTCTCATTTGAATTGAAAAAAAAACTTTTCTCTTTAAAGATTTTATTTTTTCTTTTTTTTTTTTAATGAGAGCAAAAAGAAATGTCCTTTGATCTAGTTAAGAAATGAGAGTAATTTGAAATAGTATACTCTTTCCCACCAGGTGTATACCGAATGTAGAAAGAGGAAAAAAAAAAGATGATGATGACCGCGTCGAGTTTTATTTTCTATTTATTTTTCTTTTCTTGTTTTTTTTTCTCCTCTCTTGTGGAAAGGGGCGAGTAAAGAAAAGAAGATTTTTTTTTCTTCTTCTTCTTATCTTCTCGAAGACGCAATAACTTTGTGCACACCTATATATGTATTTAATAACAGCAAGGCATCAGGAGGAAACGAGAATCTCCCCTCAGCAATTTCTACGCGGTAATAAGCGTTAATGACTTTCTGAATAATTTCAACTTTGACGACAACTAATAAAATCGTATTAAAAATTAATACGTAATCCTTTTTATCGCCTTTGGATAAACATTGTTTTTTTTCTCAGAAGGAAAGTGAAGAGTTCTTTTTTTATTTTATAGCTTTCCAGTTAATTTTCCATTTGGGTTTTTGAGTTTTAAAAAAAAGTTGAATATTCTTTCATTTGTAGAGAAATTTTTTTTAAGTATTTAATAAATTAACTTTCGATCTTTATACAAGAAGAAAAATTTTTTAAGGGCATTTGAACCATTATGACGTCACTGCTTTAAAACAGATGCTTCATACAATATGTGACGTCATAATGGTTTAAATGCCCTTAAATATTAAAAAAAATAATAATAATAAGTAAATAATAAAAATATATATATATATATATATATAACAGGTGATAATAGTAATAATATAATATAATATAATAATAGTTATACAATAATTAATCATAAATTATTGTTATGATAATTATTAATAAATTAATAATAAATAAATAAATAATTAATTATATTCAAAATGATTTTTATTATAATAATTAATTGCAATACTAATTAACTACTTGTAAGTAACTTATAATAATTATTTATCATTAACAATCATCAAATTATTAATTAATGTCCAAATAGATTTATTTGTTAATTAATATTTTTAATATTAATTAATATTTATTTTATTTAGTTGTTAATTAATATTTCTAATTCATTTAAGCATTATTAATTAATGTCCAAATAGATTTATTTGTTAATTAATATTTTTGATATTAATTAATATTTATTTTATTATTTGTTAATTAATATTTCTAATTCATTTAAGCAATAAATTAATTGTTATTAATAAATTAATTCCCATTACCTATTGAACCAATCGTCCGTGTACCTTGGATAAGGATAAGGGTCATTACTACTGAAGTCGTAGGAAGCTGGAGCATTCTGAAAATAAATAAATGTCAAGATTTTTTTTCTTTGCTTTGTCATTTTCAATATTTTTCTAAAATTATTTACTCTAAACTGAAAGTAGAAAAAGGACAATATATTTTTTGCTCTTTAATATCTTTCTCGACAGTTTTTTTTTAAAAAGATTTTATGTTAAGATTATTTAAAAAAAAGAATATTAGAGAAAAAATATTAAATTAAATTATGATTTTTTCACTTTTAAAAATTATTTATTTTCATCGTCTATATATATTTTAGAAAAAATAATTTCAGAGACGATAAAAATAAATTTAAAGAGAAGTTTCCTTGATAGCAAAATGGAGAAAAAAAAATTATAATAAAGTTAGGTTGGTATACTTGAAGCCAATAAATAGAAATTGAGAGAAGAAATTAAATTTTTAATTACTTGTGAGAAAAAAATTTTCTCTTTTTCACTTTGAATATAAAAATCTATTTCTGGAGAAATTATTTCCTTAAAATTATCACTAGCTATTATTATTTATTTGCATATTTATTTAAATTTTAAATAATTATTTATTTCTTTATTTACATGCATATTCATTTAAATTTAAAATAATTATTTATTTGCATATTTATTTAAATTAAAAATAATTATTTTTTTCCTTACTTATATGCATATTTATCCATTTCCTTATTTATAAACAATACAGGGACTTTGTTTTAATATAATAAACGTACTAAAAAATACTCACGTAATTAAATTTCAAATCTGGATGCATGTAGTCAACACCTAAAAAAGATTTTCAATTTATAGCAAATTTTTTAATAACTATATTTTATTTATAATTTCTTATAAATTAAATTCAAATGAAATTTTAATATTTATTACATTTTTTTGCGAACAGGATAAATAGTAATCTTTTATCAATAAAATAAAAAGTGACTTTAATCAAATACTAAAAAAAGTCATATGAAAATGATTTTATTACTTTCCATAAAATTATCTAATAAAATCTAGATGTCTTAATATTATTATTATCATCGTTGTTGTTACTATTATTATTATTATTATCATCATTTTTATTATCATTTTTATTATCATACTTTAAGAAAATATTTTTATTGTACCATATTCAATTATATTTGCTTTGTATTTGTAAACAATTTTCTTTAGTTTACGAGCTGAAAAAAGTACTGCGAAAAAAATTAAAACTGTTTTCAATTAAAACTAATTTTCAGTAATTAATGTATTCAATTAATGATAAACAATTTTGATAATAGTAATTAATTATAATTTAAGAATTTAATGATTATTTATCCTTAGAGGGGGAGTACTTTATTTCACACACCCTAGGGAGTAAACAAGTTTATTTTATTCTCAAAAAAATGATAATTTATAATAATTCATTGTATGATTGTGATTATTAGTTATTATTATTGTTTTTTTTCTGTGTACAACTGTTTTCTATTATTTTATTATTAATTCTCGTGAGACGGAATGTGCGCACCAATCAACGTACTTTCCCCCACTCCTCAACGCTCTACCTATAATTTATTCAATTTTATTTAATTTAATAAAGAATTCGTAAAATTAAATAATTCTTTTTTTATTAATATTATTATTTATATTATTATTAACACTGAAAATAAAAAATAATAATTAGATTCAAAAATATTCTCACAAGCAGTAAATGTTGGAATATTATTTTTATTTCCCCTTCAAAGTATATAGAATTGTAATATGGATTCTTTTAAAATGGTTAAAATAAATTTTTTAATTTTCGTTAAAATATTTATAGGGAGAATGCAGGATAGTATGTAATTTTATATAAGGTTCCATCATGAAACAATCAGAAAACAGAGCCAGAGACAATCGTGTTAAATGTAATCCTCTTAAAATCCAGTGAAATGGAGATATTGATTAAATCTGATCCGAGTTCATGTGGATGCACATATATATATATATATATATCAAGAGGTAGAACTGTAGTTTAAATTCAAACTGATATATGTGTGTAATTTATATATTTTTAATAATCCCTGGAAGTATTTTGCATTTTTAATGCAACCAGAAGAAGGTAGAAAATGCAAATTAATTAGATTAAGTGTACCAGTGAACATTGGTAATTTAATTAATAGAATGTCAATTTTTTAAATATTTACTTTTTTATTTTACAACCCACGTATATTTGAGTTTTTTCCTCTTCATTTTAGTTGTATTTTAAAATAAATTTTTCTTTTTTTTGTTTCATGCTTTCTTAATAGTATTTTTCGTTTTCCTTTAAATGTTTCCTTTTTTTTAAAATTAGTATTCTTCGTTTTTAATTTCGTAAATTGTGTTTTTTTTAAAGTTTAGATTTTTATTTCTATATTATTTGAAGCTTAAGGTTCAATATGCTGAAGTTGAGAGTCACTGTGTTAGGGGGGGATTCGCGGAAACCGTTATAGCGCTTGGTAGTGGGGGAAAGCGCGCTGATTGGTGCGCGCTTCCTCCGGCGTCAGAAACATTTTCCTATCTTCATAAAATATCGAACATTGATAATTCTAAATTTTAATTTTCAATTCTAAAATCTTAAAAAAATTCTCTTTCTTTCAACTTTTAGTTTTTCTCCATTTACTGCGTGTATCTAAGAATAATTTTTTTCGCTCACCATCGTCCATGATAGCAGTTGTGACATTTTTTCCAGTCACACCTTGCGCCCACGCAGACTCAACGTTTAAGTCGAGCTTTGGTTTACCGCCATTTTGTCCCGTATTTTTCAAGTACCATTGATATCGAAAATATGGATCCGTTGGATCTCGACTGGCGGGATTCGAGGGATCGCTCATTTGATACAATGGCACTAATTTATCGACACTCAATGGTTTATAGCCTCGTTTAACTCTCTTGAATCCCTGTTGCTGAACAGCTGTGTGAATCTGGAAAATTAGAGATGGAAAAGGAGAGGATTTTAATTAGATATGCAAATTAATCGCATAGGCGAAAATTATGTTACAAAAATAATTAATTTTGATAATAAAAAAGTTTAAAAAAAGGAAGTAAAAAATATTCATAAAATATTATAAAAGTTAGGAACAATGAAAAAGTGAAACTATTATTAAAGTAAAATGGAAAAGAAAATTTTTCACATTAAAAGAAAGAGGAAAACGATTCGTCTCGAGGGAAATAAGTATATATATTTGTATAAAATCGAAAAACTTTTTCTTTTTTTTTGCTTTTATTAAACAATGGGGAAAGATATATTAAAAGAAAGTTGATGCAAAATATTTTTAAAAAAAGAGAAAATAAAAATTATTTTCTTACCAAAGGATCCACTTTTAACTTTCTCATGTGTGGGACGGACCGTTTGCTTCTTGCGTGTGGTAGGGCCCTATGAACGAAATGATATTCCGTTTGACTTCCCAGAAGCTGAAAGAAAAAAATTTTTTTTTTTATGAAAATATATTGAAATAACAAATTTTTACCATTTTTTTATTTCTCATAATTAATTAATTAACAAGGGGATGAATATTATTTTAAAAAAATTATAAAGTAAATTAGTTGTAGGGCCACATAGGGGCATTTTACTCCCTAGATAGACAATAAACAATTTTCCACTCGTTTAATAAAAAAGTAAAGTACTTATAATTTTGTAAGTAACTATTTAATAACAAATTAAATAATAATTTAAATAATAATAAAATTATTTATTTTTATTTGTTATTAGTAAATAGTAGTAGTAAATTGACAATAATAATGATTTTTATCATTAAGACAAGAAAATTAATTCACAGAAACTAAAAAATGAAATTTAGGATTTGAAAAAGCGCGCGTTAGGTTTAATTGCCAGAGGGCGCCAATGCCTTTCTCGCTAGTGGTAATTTTTTAGTTAAATTCGAGGTTAAATTTGAATAATAATCAGGAAATTGATAATATTGATTATAAATAACACTAAAAATAATAAAAATAACAATAGTATCTTATTTTTTGTTACATTTGGTTAAATAATTAAATAAATTTTAGTAATATAATTATTATAGTGGGAGATAAAATTGATTTATATTCTTCGTTTATTATTTATTGTAATTCTACTAATAACATAGTGATTGTAGAAAAAAATGATAATAATCATAACAATTTTTAATAATAATAATAATAATTATTATTATTATTATATTAAGAACAGTATTTAATAATAATAATAATAATAATAATAATAATAATCACAATTCTCACGTATTAATAATTTAAATGATAAAATTAAATGAAGATAACAATAATTATGGCTGATTAGATTTTCTACACAAATTGCCAATTACTATTCACCGGAAAGTTATTGAGAAAAAAAAATAAAAAATTTAATCACTATGTATGTATGAACTTTTTTCTTAAAAATATGGCAATTATATTATTTTACTTAATTATATACGGTTTCAGTATGATTGTGTGTGTGTGTGTCTTTTTTTAAACAAAATTTTCTAATAACGTACAACAAAAATTGATAATAATTACTCTCTCTTTCTCTCTTTTCGTGAGACATCGTATAATTGGCGAGGAACTTTTCCATTAAAAATAAAAAAAAAATTATACTACGTACAATATTTTGTATATGAAAAAGTTGTCATCCCAACGCTAATTGAATATAAACAATAAAAAAGCAAATAAAAGAGATCAAAATTTCCACTGCAAAAAAAAATAGAGAAAGACAGAGAAAATAGTGAATAAATGCAAAAAAAATTGCTTTTTATTTTGTTTCATGTTTTGTATTTTTAGTGTAAATTTTCTAATTAGAATATAAAATTTAAAAAAAAGAAAAAACAGGGAAAGAGTGAATATTAATAGCAAAAAAAATTAGTTCAAAATTTCCACAAAAAAAAGAAAGAAAGAGAGAGAGAGAGAGAGAGGACGTTAAAAAAAAGAAATTTTTCTATACTGTAAGTAATGCAAAATTTAAAGTTTCCATTTAAAAAAGAGAGAAAACAAAATAGGATAAAAAAAGAGTTCAAAATTTACATTAAAAAAAAGAGAAACAATAAGAGAAAATAAACAAAAGAAGGAAAAATAATAAGAAATCAAAAAGTTCCATGATAAAAAGAAAGAGAAAAATTAATCTCTTTTTAAAAGCAAAAGAAAAAGAGTTGAAAAATTTCCAACAAAAAAGAAGAGAGAATAAAAAAAAGTTTTAAATTTTTCACTAACAAAAAAGGTGAAAAAAAATAAATGATGAAAACAAAAAATTTCGAAAAATAATTAAAAAAAAAACTTACAGAAGAAAAAAAAATTTATTTTTGTCTATTTTCCAGTAAAATAAGAAAAAAGAGAGGAGGGCGATCCTTATTCAAAATATAAGAACATCTTGTAAAAATTATTAATAGAAAAAAAGGAAAAAAAAAGTAATGATGATGTAGAAAAGAGGTGAATACATATTAAAAATTATCAGAGCATGGGTAGTATCGACTTTTTATTTACTTCACTCTTTAAAGTTATGTTTCATACACGTATATTCAGAAAAGGAAGAGAGAGAAAGAGAGAGCGCCCTCGCGTTATAAAAACCTTTCAAAGAATATATTTCATATACGTGGCACGTAGTTTGTCGTAGGCAATTTAAAAAAAAAAAAAAAAAAAAAAATTGGAGAAAAAGACAGAAATTTAAAGAAGGGGGAGAAAAAATAAGACATTACGTAACGTAACATGGAATATTTTTCTTTCGCCTGTCTTTTGAATATAAAAAAGAGACTAGTCAATACAGAAGAAAATCTCTATCGAAATATACCATCAGTTTCTCTTCTTCTTTTTCTCTATTTTTTCGCTTTTTTCCCAATATTTTATTAAATGCAAAAAAATATGTGGGGGTACAATTTTTGTTTTGGCAATGAAAGAAATGCGCGATGTTATTGCAGACATTTAGAGATGCAAATCTATTTATCAGGACGCGATGCTTAAAGAATTTCATTGATAATTTATTTTTCCTTTTATTCTACAATGTTCTATAAAAAAAAAAAAAAAAAAACTCGTCTCTTGAAGAAACAAACACACATAAATTCAATTCCCATAAAAAAATGTATTATTCTTGCGTCTGCCTGTGTATAAAACTCGTTAAGAAAAGAATATAATCCAAATAAGAGACTCTTATAAAAGGATGATAAATTTTATTTCAACATAAATTTATAATATTCTTCACCCCCTCCCTGTTTTTGTGTTTGTTTAAATGTAAAAATTTATTAAAAAAATAACTAAAATTTTTTTTTTTTAATAGAATTTTATTTCGTTTCAAGTGGCACAAATTTATTTTTTATGAGAACCTATTTTAATGGAATTTTTTTCAGTTGAACTTACAAATTTTTGTTCCAAAGTGATAAAGATTTATTTTTGACGAGATCTATTGATTTTTTTCAAACGCCTTAGAAAGTGATGGGTCTTTAGAAAAAAAACCAACTTTTCTCCCTGGGGTATTAAGAATAAATTTTACAACTTGAGGAAAAAGTAGAGAATATTATTTTTGCTTCTAGAATGATAATAATTGTGTTTCAATCTTTAAATTAGGTTACAATCATTGTTTTAGGGGTTAATGAAAAAGTCTAGGATTAGGAAAAATTATTTTTCCCCCCTAGGGATAAAATTAGTGTTATTTTTTTGTTTCACAAAGCAGAAAAAAAGTTTATTTTTCACCACTTTATTTCCCTAAGGGCGAAATTAGTGTATTTTTCTTTCTGAAAGCTGAAGAAAAAAAATAGTGGGGATGACGATATTTTTCCCTAGGGAGAAAAAAAGCCAGTTTAAGCGTGGGAGAATGACGAATTTTTAATTGATAATTATTTTTTGTATTCAAATTGCAGGGGTAAAATTATTACGAATTACTCTTTTTAAGAATTTTTTAATTTTTTAAGCAAAAAAAGAATTATTAGGGACGACGATTTTTTCCCTAGGGGGAAAAAATGTAATTTTAGTCCCTAGGGGTAAAAATACTATTTTTTCGCCACGATGGAAAAACTTTGCAAAAAAAAGTGGTTTTTTGCTTCACTAGGGAGAAAAGTGATATTTTACGTCCCTGAGAAGAGAAATGATCTTTTACATTCCTAGGGGGAAAAATTATACTTTTCGTCCCTAGGGAGAAAAAGCAAAATTAAAGGTACATTTAATTTGAAAAAAAAATTAAAATAAAATATTTTTCACTCTCTTGAAAGGAAATTAATTTTTATACTTAAAAGCATAAATTAACACCCTGGTTGCGGCTAAAAAAATTTATTTTTTAGTAAATAAGTAAAAAAAAGTTAAAATTTATTACATAAAAGAAATTTAAATTATCATTGTCAGTTTTGAAAGAGATACTTTTTGAAAAGATTCGTTTTCAATGAGATTTGCTTTTGCATTTAACGCATATAAATATAGGATCAATGGACAGAAAAAAAGAGGCGTAAAACATAAATTGTATATGCATTTGTAATTCTACTTTTAGTGAGAAAAATGACATTTATTGTGTTTACAAAATGTATTTAGAAATTCTCTCAAATGCTTCGTGTCTTTCCGTTAAATTTTCCTCTTCAAAAGAAAAATCTAAATTAAATGTTTTTTTTGAAATTACAATTCAGAAATTAAATAAAAATGAAAAGAAAAAAGAGAATTAAATTTTTTGCCCGACTACATTAAACAATTAAATTTTTATTAAATTTTTTTTTTTTAATTTTTATTAAATTCAAAAAGTAAATTAAGAGGGTAAATAAAAAAAATTAGAAATTCAAGTATAGTAATACATAATACATGGAAAATAAAATACATAAATAAAAAATAAAAAGAAGATAAAAAAAGTAAAAATATTTTCAAGGGAAGAATAATGTAAATTTTTCTTGTTTACAAAGGAAGTGAAGAAAAATTGATTTGAACAATAAAATACATAGCATTTTCCCTTGAAAGTACGATGGAAAGTTTCGAAAAACGATTTTTATAACTGTTTATAGTTTTACGATTGACACACATACACACATTTATATAGACACAGTCGTCATGTACCGGAATTTACTCTATTTTCCGATGTAAAGTCATAAAATCTTCAAATCCATTTTAAATTGTCACTTTTATGCCGTTAAATGTTTTAAAAGCTATAAACACGTTTCTCCAATAAAAAAAGTAGTTTCAATAAAGATTTAATTTTATTAAAATATTTATTTACTGGCTATATATATATGTATTTATTTATTTATATTTTGAAAAACAGGGTTGCCACGCTTTTACCCTTTTCAAATTCCCTGACTTTTCCAGGTTTTCCATGTTGAAAAACAGAATTTTTTCCAGGATTTAAAAATACATTTTTTATTATTTAATTTATCACCATATATTGTAAAAAACCAATAACTTCATTTTTCAATAAATATTTAATCATTATATTATATTTCATATAAAAATTAAGATCTTCAAAAATTCCATTAGATTTTTTATCTTTAATTATTTATACTCCTCAAAGAATTAAATTTGTATTAAAAAAAAAACCCAAGAAAGTTTTTATGTGAAAATTCAACTATTTTAAAAATAATTTTCATAAATTCTTCTTAAAAAAATTTAGTTAATTTCAAAAATTTCTCAAACTTCAATATTGTTTTCAATGTCTACTATGTATTTCGAAAAATTTTCACAAAACAATTCAATTATTTGAAAAGAATTTAAACAAAAAAATAGTTTTCAGAATTCAATTATAGTTTCAAAGATAACGTAATTCTTAGCAAAAATCCAAATATATTTCAAAATTATTTTCAACAATTTTAATAAAATTCTTGTCAGAATTTCAATTATTTTTAATATAAAAAATTTTTATCAAATTTATCGAAAAATGAAATTAATATTAAAATTTTTTTTTTAATTTATCTTTTGACACTAAATAATAATAATAATAATAACAATAAAAAATTCTATTTATTCAATTCTTTACGAAAATTCAATTATTTGAAAAAGTGTTTATTTTCATAGTTAAATAAATGATTTCTCGTAGAATTTTCAAATCAATAAATATTTTTAAATATGATATTTGATTTAAATTCAAAATTTTAAATGAAACTTATTTTTAAATTAATATTTATTAGAAAATTCTACAAGAAATCAATTATTTAACTATAAAAATAAACAATTTATTAAATAATAATTGAATGTTTCTTAAAACTGAATTTTCATAAAGAATTTTATCAAAATTTAATTATTTTGTTTCTTATTATTATTAACATAAATATTATTATTATTATTATTATTATTATTATTATTATTATTTATTGTCAAGAGACAAATTTTAAAAAATTTAACAATAATTTCATTTTTCGAGAAAATTCAAAAATTTTGATAAAATTATTTTATCAAAATTTTTGTAAAAAATTGATTTTTTGAGAAATATTTTACTATTTATAAAGAAAATAAAAAATTTAAATAAAAATTGTTAACTTTGACAAGAATTTTTGTAAATTTTCAAACATAATTAGATTTTTGCGAAGAATTATATTATTTTTAAAAATAATTGAATTGAATATTGAAGTAAAATTGTTAAAATTAATTTTTCAAAAATATTTTAATACAATTATTGATTTTTTTTTGGTTTTAGTTTTTTTCAGTTTTTACAAGACTTTTAATTATATTATACAATTCAAAAATTTCCAAACAATCAACACTTCGTAGAAGCTTTTAAAAATAATTGATTTTTTAAAAAAAAAAATTTCTTAGAACAATTTCGGTATAATTTTAATAAAAAAAACTGTTTGAATTTTTTTTAGTAATTTTAATTGAACATATTTTGAACATCACTGTTTTTACCAAAAGTTTAAAAAAAATTCTAAAAAATATTAATAATTTTTTATTTTCGAAACTTTATATACGTACATTGAAAATAGTTTAATTAAAAAAAACTAGAATGAAAAAATTCTAAGATTTGCTTATCTCTAACAAAATTTTATTATAATTTTTCATTAACTATCAATCTTCAAAATTTACACTTGACGAATTTTTCATTAACTATCAATTTCAAAATTTACACTTGATGAATTTTTCATTAAAATTTTTGGGGAATTCGATTATATATCTATTTTTGAAACATTTGCAAAATGAAAATTCTCCAAAAATCGTAATAAAATACTTGAAGAAAAATGAATTACTTTTAATTAAAATTTGCAAAATTTTACAAAATTTTAATTAATCAAAATATTTTTAATTGTGTATTTCGAAATTTAATTTGAAAAATTATTTCTAAAAAATATAATTCTCGAAAGATTTATTTGTAAGTATTTCTCACACTATAAGAATCGAGGGAAATAACACTTTTTATATTAAAAATTTTGTTGCAATTTCTTTTTATAATTTAGAAAATTAATTTTTTTATTATATGAAATTATTAGTTTTTCAAACAATGAATAGATAATTTATAAAAATGAACGTCAAGAAAGTACCCTCGATTTTTAAATAGAAAAATTGAAATTTCTCTTTTTAATTTATGAAATATTTTTTTGACTTGAGTCTATATAAATAAATGACTAAAAAAAAATATAGAAAATCTATAGGTAAAAAAATGTGATCTTCGACATGGAAAATATTTTCTCGACTTAAGGTCATGTTGTTCAGTGGTCACGTGGCCCGTGTACTTTTCTATGGGGCAACACGTGACCAATGAATAACATAGTTTATTTATTCCATCCATGGTTTATTTATTAAATATTTCAGTTTTTATTAGTTTCAACGATTTGAATATTGATTTCATTAAAAAAAAATTTTTTAATTTGATTTTTTTATTCATTAAAATATTTTTACTTTTTTTTAATTGCAATTCCTCGTCAGGTTTTTATCAGTATCAGGTTTTAAATAACTTTTTACTTATTTATTATTTTTAAATTTATATTTGAAAAAAAAAATTGTCGACATAGTTTAAAAAATGGTTAAAAATTTTTTTATTTAAATTGAAATTTATTTGCAGAAATAGTTTAGAAAATGGGGTCAAATGTCTGAATGAAAAGTTTAGGAGTAATAAAAAAAAATTACTAATATATGTTTTTCTTGACGTAAATTTTTTTTTATTTTGATTGGATTAAATTTTTCTTTTTTCATTATATATACGTATTGAGATGCGATTAAATTTTCTGGAATCATAAACAAAGTGTGTATTTGTATATAGATGCGTGCGACTTTTAATAAATTATGTCACATCTCACCCCCCTACTCGATTATTTTTTCCTTTTCATGCGTCATACCTGTATAGTCCCTCGTTTCTTCTTATAGAATAATATTTATTCATGAATCGAGTTAAAAATAGGTATTTAAAAAAAAATTGTGTTTCGAATTTTAATTTTTTATGAAATTGCCAGAGAAAAAAAAGGGGGAGTTTTTGAAGATAACAATTGACCTGTTTTCAGTGTAATTATAATTTATACAGTTAATTTATAATCCCAGTTTTAACGATCAAAAGTGTGTGTTGATTCATATCTTTGACAAGAACATGATTTCTTTGGATTCTATTCTATTTTCTGTTAAATTTGGTGTTTCTAATTATGTTTATTTTTTTATTATTTTATATTATTTTTTACTACTTTTATTA
This sequence comes from Leptopilina myrica (nomen nudum), assembly GCA_032872475.1. NCBI lineage: Eukaryota > Metazoa > Arthropoda > Insecta > Hymenoptera > Figitidae > Leptopilina > Leptopilina myrica (nomen nudum). The sequence goes on along the minus strand of CM065462.1, from coordinate 9,176,627 downwards.
TTTTTACTATTTTTATTATTTTTTATTATTTATTATTATTTATTACTCTTTATTTTATTATTTTTATTATTTTGTATTATTTATTACTCTTTATATTATTATTTTGTTATTATTTATTATTATTTTTCTATTATTTATTATTTTTATTATTTTTTATTATTCCTTTATTTTCTTTTTATTTATTTTTTTTCATTATTATATTCTTTGACATATTCATACAATTAATGTGACAGATAATGCACATGGAATATTTGTTCAAATATTATATTATTATAATTGGCTACGTAACTATTAAAATACACTATGTGGGATAATTAATTTATGTATCAGTGTATTTAACTTTGAATATATTATATGCAAATAGGTTAAAATGTGTAGGATGTGTATTTATTTTCCTCTAAATATTTGCGACCCATCTTTCAAATATTTATTTGTTGTAAAAACAAAATATATACACAAAATATATTCATGACGCGAATATCTAACAATACGAATTTTATAATCAACTTTTTTAACTTTACACGATGAAACACAAAATATTTTAGTTTTTATTTATTTTTTTACTTTCAAACAGGAATATAATCAATTTTCTTATTTTAAAGAAAAAATATAAAAAATATTTTAGTTTTTATTTATTTTTTCTTCTTGTTTTAGAAAACGAATATCTATAGCTAAACCAATTTTATTATTTTCTTATATAAAGTGTTTAAAATTATAGCTTAGTTTTAAAATTCGGAAAAAATATAAAATTTATTAAATATTTTCCGCAAACATAAAAAGAAGAGTTTATTTAATATTTAGTTTTGCTTTGTTATATTAGATGCACTTTATTTCACGTCTCTTGTAAACTTCCATGTACATGAAACTAAATCAATAATCTTTGATACATCATACCTCTATATTGCTCTCATAAGTGAACCCCTACAATCTAAATATACATTCAAATATTTATATTTATTTATTTTTTATATTATATATATTTATCTCAAAAAAAAAATTGTAGAAATTTTAATTAATATTCATATGTCACTTTTTTACCCCTCATACAATTATTTAACTATTATTTTAATACTTAAGTAGTAACTTAACTAATCACACTTGTTACCTTAGAAAAGATAAAAGTTTCAGTGTAAAACTTGAGATTTTAGTTATTAATTCATGTTTAAAAAAAAAGGCAAACTAATTTTTTTCCAGTGTAAAACACACAGAATTGACGATTTTCTAGTTATCAATTGTATAAAAGAAAGAAAAAAATTAATTCTAAAACAAGAAAAATTGAAGACAAATATCGAAAAGAAAAAAGTGAATTAAAACATGAAAATCGTTTTTATTAATTGGCAAACTCTCCAAATTTGATTAGAAATAATTATTGAATTACAAATATTGACGAGTATCTTGAGATTCAATATGGAGACGCTTGTCTCCACCTGCGAACGTGAAGGTCGCCACTAGATGGCAGTTTACTTTTTTCTTGGAATTTCTCCTGCCACCTGGTGATGACCTTCGGCGTTCTCAAGTGGAGAAAAATGAAACCACCTGGTTTTGTTAAATTTTTTTTGAAAATTAAAACAATTTGAAAATGATTTCGAAAATAAAGTGGAATTTTTAGTGTATAAAAGAACTCTTTATGTGAAAATCAATGCGCTTGCTGTTAATAAATAATTTGCTACTATTTGCCAAACAATTACACTAACAATTACATTATATTATTAATAATCATTCTTTAAGAGAAATAAAAAAATATAAAATGATTTTATAAATTATGTAATCAATTTTTGTAACAATACTCAAAATTATTTGTTTCTATTATTACTATGGTATGCTTTGTGAATTTTTTTATTTAATACTTATTATTTTTTTACTATTATAATTATTTTTTTTTCTTCTTGGGGGACAAGAGAAAAATGCCTTTGACGCATTATTGTTATAGTTATTATTGTTAGACTCATTATTAGTATGTATTATTATTATTATTATTATTATTATTATTATTATTATTATTACTTGTATTATTATTACTATTATTATTATTATTATTATTATTATTTTTATTTTTATTGGAGGAATTTCTTTTCTTTTTGCATTCTACAAGTGGAGTTACATAACCTTTACAAACGAATGGCTTCGATTGTAATGAAAAATACTAAATATTATCAGTATTATTATTGTTATTATTAATATATTATTAACATGATTTTTTTTAGTTACTAATTTTTTTTCTATACTGAAACTATTTTTTTCTCCTACACTATATTCTTTTGTTCAACATTTATTTTTGCTGACATGTCATACATGACAGTGCATTAAAATGTATTGTGCTATTCGAAATGATGTAGTATTCAACAAGTCTTTTTTTTTCTTTTTTTTTTTTGATCCACTTTATACACACTTGTCCTTATAAACTTCATTTCCACATTCAAGGACAGTGTCAACATCCCTTAGTCGTTCATTCTTATATGGATTCTTTTATGCATTTTAGTGCTACTATTCTTCTATATATAGAGCAATATTTTATCAATTCAATAATTTATCAAATTATTTTCAAAGTTTACTCTAGCATTTTTCCAACATCTATGTCTAGATGAAACAGAAAAAATTTTGAAGAAAACAAAAAGTTACAAAAAAAAAATTAAATTGAATCCATAAATAAATTGAGTAAATAGTAAAAGTATTTAAAAATAAAAAAGTAGAAAAAATAAAAGTGGGTGTGAAATGGGAATAATATAAGAAAATAAGTCCCATATAAGAAAAGTGAAAAATGTTTTATTTGCGGAATTGTCCATTTTTTTCAACTGTCCACAACAATTCTAGTCCTTTCTAAGTAAGCATCCATTTGGAATTTATATTATCGTAGCTTCTTGATCATTTTTCATCCCCTTATATAGGTATTCATTTGTTGTCCTATAAGATTCGTATTCATTTTTTTTTTCTCTTAAATTATTCCTAATGAAATATTTTTCCAGATTTTTCTTTATACTGGAGTTTTTTTATTCTTTTTTCGTCTGTAATTTTTTTTTCTAATCGCATCGTTTATTTTAAAAACGATTTTAATTTTTTTAAGACATTTTTCCGTTTTTAAACATATTTTCATCTATCTCCGTTAAAAATTCAGATTCCCTTTTTTCTCTGACGTCAGTTTCTAATTATTACTTTGTACCTTCATTATAATTTATAGAAAAGCGTAAGAAAAAGTCGATTAAAGCTTTGTAATTAAACATCCTGAGAAGAATAAATTTGTATAAAAAGAATTTCATTTCTTTCTTATATAAGTGTGTAAAAATCAGTTATTTTTTAATAAATAAGAGAATAGAATAAATATAAACAAATATAAGTAAATGTAAGTAAATGTAAGTAAATATAAGTAAATATAAGTAAATGTAAGTAAATATAAGTAAATATAAGTAAATATAAGTGAATACATGTAAATATAAATAAATATATATAAAAAATCTCTTTTCTATAAATAAATAAAAAATAAATTCAACCTTTTTTGGAAAAATAAAGCAAAAATTCACCGTTTATGATCTAAAAGTTCGATTCATTCAGAAAAAAATGAAAATCACATAGATAATGGCTAGCAAATGAAAAAAGAAAAAACACTCTCGGCCATTGATCAAGTTCCGAAGAATAATTACCTCTTTAATAATAAATAATAATGGGAAAAGGGGAATTAAAAAAAAAACCGGCCGGCCGTTGTCATATCGTAACGTCATCGACCTTCGACCTATTGGATAATTTTTTTTTCGAAAAAAAAGCAGAACGGAAAAAGAAATGACAAAAAATAGAACAGAAAACAAAAGAAAAAGACGAAGGTATTAAAACAATTGGAAATATTTGTCCAAATCTTCTGTTTGCTAGTAGGAGAAGGCAAAGAAAACATTTTTATGGTAACAATGTTTATTTTCAATTTCTATATGATTCGAGAATTTTTCCTTTCCGAGAAATTGATAAAAATTGTATGTTAAACAATAATAATTATCATATAGAAAAATACAAAGAAAAAAATACTTGCTCATATAAATACAAACGAAAAATTAAAGAAGAAATTGTCAAATATCAACTGAAAGAAGAAAATAATTAACAAGAGTGAAAAGAAATGTGGAAAAATGTCAATAAGCGAAGAGAGATGACGAAAAATTATCTCAAAAAGAAGTAAAGAATTTTTAATTGAATATTGAAGCAAAGAGAAGTTTAAAAATAATTCAACTTATAAGAAAGACAATAACAAACAAAAAGAGAAAAAAATGAAATGATTTCTATTTTTTAATTTTATTTATTTTCTTTATTAAAGAAATGAAAAAGGAAGAAATTGAAGAGAAAAGAAGGGAAAATTAAAGAAGAGACAAATAAAAAATTAAGAGAAAAATTTTAAGGAAACAACATTAAAAATAATTTTAAAAATACTAAAAAGAAAAATAAAGAAGAAAACAAAGTAGAAAGGGCAAAATAAAGAAGAGAACAAAGCAGAAAAAGAGAAATAAAGAAGAAAAAAGAGGAAAATAATGAAGAAAAGAAGAAAAATAGGGAAAATTAAAAAGGTGGCAAAAAACTATACGGATTAAAAAAAAACAAAAAAAAACAGTTTAAAAGGTAAAAAAAGAAAAGTAAAAAAGAAAATTTAAGATTCAAAGAAATAGAGAAACAAAAGAATAAAGCAGAGAAGAAGAAGAATAAAAAAAATTAAGAAGAGAACCTAAAAAGAAGAACGTATAAAGAGGATAATATTGAAGAAGCAAAAAAGTATGGAAGCGAAGAAATAAAAAAAGAAACAAAGAAAATAAAGAAGAAACAAAGATCATAAAGAAAAACCAAGAAAATAATGAAGAAATAATGAAAATAAAGAAAAACCAAGAAAATAAAGAAGGAACAAAGAAAATAAAGAAAAACCAAGAAATTGAAAAAGAAACAAAAAAACGAAGAAAATAAAGAAGAAACAAAGAAAAACGAAGAAAATAAAGAAGAAACAAAGAAAAACCAAGAAAATAAGAAAGAAACATAGAAAATAAAGAAAAACCAACAAATTGAAGAAAAACCAAGAAATTGAAAAAGAAACAAAGAAAAACGAAGAAAATAAAGAAGAAACAAAGAAAAACCAAGAAATTGAAAAAGAAATAAAGAAAATAAAGAAAAACCAAGAAAAAAAGAAAATATAGAAGAAACAAAGAAAATAAAGAAAAACCAAGAAATTGAAAAAGAAACAAAGAAAAACGAAGAAAATAAAGAAAAACCAAGAAAAAAAGAAAATATAGAAGAAACAAAGAAAATACAGAAAAAAAAATTTAAGAACTGAAAAAATAAAGAAGAGATCAAGATAAGAAGCAAATAAATAAAGAAGCGAAGAAATAGAATGATAATAAAGAATAAATGAAGAAATATAAAGAGCAAAAATTAAGAAGAGATGAAGTGAAGACGAAAATAGATAAAGATTAAAGAAATTAAAGAACTGCAGAAATATAAAGTGATTAAAAAATAAATAAGCGAAGAAATCTAAAGAAGAGAAGAAATTGAGAAACGAAGAATTAGAGAAGAAGAAAATTAAAGAAACAAAGAAGGAGGAAAAATTATAAATAAAAATAACCAAAATAAAGAAGAGATGAACTTAAAAAGTGAAAATTTAAAAAAAACAAAGTAAAATGAAGGAGGAAAAATATTAAAAAGCCGAGACATAAAGAAGAGGAAAAAGAAAAATAAGGAAAAAGAAAGAGAAGGAAAAAATCATTACCAAGTAAAACCTATATATAGTGAAAAGCCATGTCCTGAGTAACATTCTCCTATTGACAAAAAATAAAAAATTGTATCCCAAGAGGTACAGTGATGATAAATGTTCGTTTCACTCTAAAAACAGTATAGATTTTATAAAATTTTTACAAACGGAATAAAAAATTTTTATTTATATATTTATACAAATAAAATACAAATAAAATACAAATACGCATATAAAATACTCTATTTTGAAAGAAACGAAAAAAGTCAATACTATATGATACAATAATAATCACACATCATAACACGTAATTGTAATAAAACAAAAATATGTTTCCAAACATCTAAAAAAGAAAAAAGAAAAATATTCATAAGTTCAAGAAAACATATGTCCTCTTCTCGTCAGGGTAAAAATGATGTCCTTTTCTATATATACATATATACTCACCGGTCCCAGATTGACGAAACCGTTTCGGGCAGCGACAAAATCGGCTACGTGTCGTTCGGCCGGTTCGCGCATTTTCACCAGAAATGTATTGGTAAAGACCTCGGCCTTGACGCGATCACATAATGTTACGATAATAATGATGAGGGCAAGTCCAAGGAGCCGAAACGGCCGTTTATGGCCCATCGTTATTGATGGTAATTTAATGTATTTATTTTCATTGATATGAAAATAATGAAAATTGTGCCGATGACGTAAATTATTGATAATATGTCCCGCACAGCTGGCCACTTTTTTGTTCCGACGATTACAGCTGGTTATGGTGGTAGAAGAAGTGTTTCTTCTTGTTGTTATTGTTGTTTTACTTGTGGCAGAAGTTTCAGAGGTTGACAATAAATTGTTGGTGGTGTTGGTATTGTTATTATTATTATTATTATTATTTGTGATTAAAGTTGTTGTTGTTGTGGTGGTGGTGGTTGTAGTGAGGGCACAATTAGTTAGGGGGGCGCTGCTACTGCTTTGGTTGTTCTTGTTGTATGGGGTTGTTCGCGTGATAGCAGAAAGGACACGTGCATTACCCATGCTCGCCCGAAATCGACTGCGACAATGCCAATCACACTGGTTGGAGCTGCAGTCTTACCAAACGTGAAGATCGAAGGCCTCCCCTCGAGAGAGGAAAGCGAGAGTTAGAGAGAGAGAGAGAGAGAGAGAAGGTGGAGGAAGCGAGCGCCAAAGGGCTGTCTTTGCTGAAGCTTCATGCGCCCCCACCCCCCTCCTCATGACGGCGCGAGACGATTTTTATCCCGCGTTGCGCACTTGGATCCCCTCCCCTCCCCGCTGCTACGTCACTTCCATCTTTTACATACATTACTAGACAACATGTTTAACAATGTCTTTTATTTTTTCCACTTCCCCCCCTTTTTACCTTTTTTCATTCTCATTTTTTCCACTTTTTCCATTTTCTCCATTTTTCATCTTTGTTATTTTCCAATTTTACAAATTTCCGTTTTTTTAATATTTTCCACACTTCCTTCATTTTCATTTTTCCATCAGATTCATTTTATTTTCTTCTATTTTCATTTTCTCAATTTCCAATTTAGACTATTTTCCACAATTTCCATTTCCATTTTTTGTATTTCCCGCAATTTCCCTTTCCTTTTTTTGCATTTTCCACAATTTTCATTTTATTATATTTTCCATTTCTTTCAATTTTCATTTTTTTTATTTTCCACAATTTCCATTTACATTCTTTTTACTTTCCACAATTTCCATTTACATTCTTTCTATTTTCCACAATTTCCATTTCTTTCATTGTCATTTTTCCATTTGCATTTTTGCCATTTCCTTCATTTTATTTTTTTTTACTTTCATTTTTCCACTTTTTCCATTTTCTCTATTTTCATCTTTGTTATTTTCCAATTTTACAAATTTTCTGTTTTTTAATATTTTCCACACTTCCTTTATTTTCATTTTTCCATCAGATTCATTTTATTTTCTTCTATTTTCATTTTCTCAATTTCCTTTTTATTCTATTTTCCACAATTTCCATTTCCATTTTTTGTATTTTCCGCAAATTCATTTTCCATTTTTTGCATTTTCCACAATTTCCATTTCCTTTAATTTTCATTTTTTATATTTTCCACAATTTTCATTTACATTTTTTTTACTTTCCACAATTTCCATTTACATTCTTTCTATTTTCCACAATTTCCACTTCTTTCATCGTCATTTTTCCATTTGCATTTTTGCCATTTCCTTCATTTTATTTTTTTCTACTTTCATTTTTCCACTTTTTCCATTTTCTCTATTTTCATCTTTGTTATTTTCCAATTTTTTTCTGTTTTCCACTTCACTTTCATTTTTTCATCAGATTCATTTTATTTTCTTCTATTTTCATTTTTCTCAATTTCCTTTTTATTCTATTTTCAACAATTTCCATTTCCATTTTTTTACTTTCCACAATTTCCATTTTTTCATTGTCATTTTTCCATTTGCATTTTTGCCATTTCCTTCATTTTATTTTTTTCTATTTTCATTTTTCTACTTTTTCCATTTTCTCTATTTTCATCTTTGTTATTTTCCAATTTTACAAATGTTCTGTTTTTTAATATTTTCCACACTTCCTTCATTTTCATTTTTCCATCAGATTCATTTTATTTTCTTCTATTTTCATTTTCTCAATTTCCTTTTTATTCTATTTTCCACAATTTCCATTTCCATTTTTTGTATTTTCCGCAAATTCATTTTCCATTTTTTTGCATTTTCCACAATTTCCATTTCCTTCAATTTTCATTTTTTATATTTTTCACAATTTCCATTTACATACTTTTTACTTTTCACAATTTCCATTTACATTCTTTCTATTTTCCACAATTTCCATTTCTTTCATTGTCATTTTTCCATTTGCGTTTTTGCCATTTCCTTCATTTTACTTTTTTTCTACTTTCATTTTTCCACTTTTTCCATTTCCTTCAATTTTCATTTTTTATATATTTTCCACAATTTCCATTTACATTCTTTCTATTTTCCACAATTTGCATTTTTTATATTTTCCATTTCTTTCATTGTCATTTTTTCCATTTGCATTTTTGCCATTTCCTTTATTTTATTTTTTTCTACTTTCATTTTTCCACTTTTTCCATTTCCTTCATTTCATTTTTTCATTTCTGAAATTTTCGTCAATTCATTATTTCCAACTTTCATTTTTGCCATTTCCATGAATTTATTTTTTCGATTTCCTACATTTTCATTTTTCTTCTTACCTACTTTTCCTATTTACTTTCGTTTCCATCTTTTTTTTATTTTCACTTTTCCTTGATTTTTATTTTTTATATTTTCCACTTTTCCATTTTCTTCGTCTCCTTTTTTAAATGTATATATTTTTTCACGTTTTCCATTTCCTTCATTTTCATTTTTCAATTTACTTCTCTTTTGTTTTTTCATTTTCTTCATTTTCATTTACTTCTTCAATCCTTCATTTCGTTTACTTCATTCTTTCCTTCTTCTCGTTTTTGAGTTTTCATTTTTACGTTTTCTCACTCGAATTGGTTTTTTTTTTGGTTTTTAGATTAAAATTTAGCCCAGCAATGATTTTGTTCAATCTGCGCGTTCGTGGTGGAGGAGATTTATGCAAGGGCTCCGGAGAAATATTCGTACGGCACTGGTTCGAGTGCAATGTCATTGGTCCACAGGATTCTGCGCACTGGAATCAAAGTTGAGGTTAGTATTTTATCCGCAAAAGAAAGAAATGTAATTCATATTGCAGAGTGGAGAGACTGATTTATTAATTTTCGTTTGTAATTTATCGAAATTAGAGAAAGTATTCGCAAAAGCGGATTCTGCCAATCATCAACATAGTTATGAAATTTCACAATAATTCGCTCTATTTTCCTGCGAATGAAAGTACAATTGAGGTGCGCGAAATTTTTTTTCCCCCCAAATTCGTTTTTTTTTCTTGTCTTTCTTTTACGGACGACCATTCGTCTTGCACTAAAAACTGAATAAGAATGATCTTGCATTTGTTTTTCTATAAGCATTATATGATCGGGAGACGTCAAAATATACAATTTCGTTTTTCTCTTTTCTTTTTCATTGAAAATCAAATTTGACAATTTTTAGGTTATGTTTGTCTTTCTAAATATTTTTCAACTTAATAGAAATTCACACGTAAATACTATATTCCTATTTGAGTCAATGGGATTTTTATTTATTTATTTATTTAAATTAAATTAAATTAAATTAAATTATTTAAATTAAATTACTTACTAGAATCATTTTGATTTGGAGAATTTAAAAGATTTAGCGAGAAGAATAAAAAAAAATACCCAACGTGGAAAATTATTATAATAAAGTAAACGTAAAAAGCTGTCATTTGCAGAAAACAATGGTGAATACACACAGAAAAAAAGTTTATATATCTCTATGTAGAAGAAAAAAAAATGAATATTGACCTTCCTTCCCACGTATATAGAAAAAAAAGTCCATTCACGTGGAATAATTTTCTTTCTCTCTCGCATTTATTTTTCACGTGAAAATTAACGACATAATTTTCACCAAATGGAAAATTGCTTCAGTGATTAGTATTTTTACACCTCTTTTTGATATATACGAAGAAATTCAACTAAATCACCGAATAAATAAAATTGGCCCTTTTCTTATTTTCTATAATTTAATATCCCCTCATCTTTTATTTTCTTCTTTATACTCTCCCGTTATTCATTGTTTAATGTTCCCCCTTTTTTTTGTTTAATTAACGAAAGTCTAATATTTAAAGGATAAAACTTAATTTTTTTTTATTAAATTATTTTTTATATAAATAATTGTTATTATTTAATTTGTTATAACTATTTATATGTCTATAGTAATTAAACGATAATAATTATTTTATTTATTGTAACTATTTATTTATTTAATTATTTATTTATTCAAGTCTCAGCCCTCAATCACAATCATCATTAATGGGCAATACAAACAAAATAATAAACTATAATAATTATAAAACATTATTATAATATTGAAACAAAAATAAAGTTTTTGAAAAGACGATGTTTGAGATACAGTAAAAATTATATAACAATTTATATATAAATATTAAACAAAAAATTATTTTATTTACTGTAACTATTTATATTTAGTTATTAAACTATAATTATTTTGTTTATTTAAACTATTTATGTATAATTATAATATTTGCAATTATTTTATTTATAAAATTTTAAACTTTGTTTAAGGGAGAATATTTCAATAAAATGTTAAAATATTTACTAGTACTGAAATCAACTCGCTTTTCCCGTGAAACGAACTCTACGCGACAAAAATTTTAGGTTATGTTTATAGCAAAACTTTAACATCATTGAAAATTGTTTTCCTTTTCCTATTATATCTCAAGTGAAAAACAATTCTAATTGACTATTTTCAATACCAAAAATTAAACATTGTTATTTTGACTTTAGGCAATCAAAACTGAATCTTAAATGAGGAGGAAAATTTTTTAAACATAACCTAGAAGTTTTTAAGGTCCCTCATTTTTAGAAAGCGTGTCAAGTTCGAAAAACACAAATATTTTTCAAAAAAATTATTTTTAACTTTTTTATTAGCCGAAAAAATTTTTTTTTAACCGATTTAAAGAAATGTTTTACAATTAAAATCCCCCTCTCCCTACTTTTTATATAGATAGATGAATAGAGAGTGAGAGAGAGAGAGAGTAGGGGAAATATTGTCATTTCATTTTTTTTTGCTATTTTCGTTGAGTTTTATTGAATGAAAGATAGAAAATGTGTATATACTTGGGTTTTCTTTTTTTTTCATTATAGGAAGGGGGTTTAGAGAAGATTGTGAGTGGGGAAAGTAGGAGGGTGAGGGGAGGGGGGGGGTATAAAAAACGATAACAGAATTTTCATGCGGGCAGATGAGTCACGTGGTTACGGCGGCGGCGTCGTTATCGTGCGTCGACGCGTGACGTCACACGCCCTATTGATTCGACAGAATGGAATAGGCACCAACGAGTATTGTAATATATATATATATAGAGAGAGGCTCATGTATAAAAGGAGAGCGATTGAGCAGATTGCACAAACTTGCCAAGTGTTTTACACGGTCAAATAAATGATAAATGTCCATTGTTTATCATTTTCATTTTCAATTTTGCAACAAAAAAAAAAAAAAATAAAAAAACGTGTATTGATTTTCTCTCATTAACAGAAAATCATATTCTCTTTTTCTCTCTTAAAGCCAATTAATGATATTGTACTATAATACTTATGAAATAATTATAATTATATATTTATATATATATATATATATCTAATTATAGTTATATTATACATTATATACCTACATATAATTATAATATATGATTATAATATTATAATATATTATTATATAATTATTATATACATAAAATTATAATTATATCATAAGTATTATAGTACAATAAATTATAATTAAAAAATAAATATATTAAAATAATATAATATTATATTATATATATAAAATGTATTATATAATTATAATTATTATTTATCGCTATACGAGTTTTATATATTAGTTTATTAATTATATATTATATATAAATGTGACGCGATCTGAAAAAAGGGACCTTAGAAGCAAAAAATTATAGGTTATGTTGGCAATTTTTTAAATGAAAATACAAAAAAAGGATCAACTTTCAAGTGGTTTTTTTAATGTTTAAGTCTTCAGATTAACTAAAATATTTAATAAAAACTGATTTTAATTTGCAATAAATGAAAAAAAAAATTTTAACAAGAAAAAAGTAACGCTAACATAACCTTAAAGTGATTTGCTTCTAGGGATCCCTTTCTTCAGATCGCGTCACAAATATATCTATACATATATATATATATATACAATTTTTTTTTAATATCAAAGTAAAGTTTCTTTTGAGAAAACATTATAATTAACTGAATTTTGATATAAATATAATAATAATAATATAGAGAAAATATTTTGAAACAATAAAGGTACATCAACCGTTATGTTGTTGCCTTCTTCCTCTTTTTTTTCTTTTTTTTGAATGCAATTTTTTTCAAGTTGATGTTACTCTGAAAATGAGATTGCTACCTGAAAGGAATTTTTATCTTGGGATAGAAAAGAGAAAATTCTTTTCTTTTTTTTTATAAGAACGTTACTAAAATTAACTCCTTTCTTCCTATCACTCTCGTTTCATGCCTTTGTGAAATTCGTTTTCAATTATTTTGAAAAGAAAGTGGTAAGAAAATGGAAAATGTACCTTACATTTTATAAATTAGTATTGCAGAGATAAAGTAAAGTATAAAAAAAGAAAGTAGTAGAAGAGCACGTTCACTTTGTCCTAAGTAGTGACTGTCAACATATGGTCAGACGTGTAGGTACATACTATACATATAGTACATTTAAGCAAAAGATCGTTTTACTTTGATTAGTCTCGTTGTGTATAATAATTTTTTTTCCTCATTAAATTTAGAAATTTTTAACGAACGATTTATTAAGAATTCAAGGTTGATAATTGTAAATTTAAATTCAATGAATTTATTTCAAGAATAAATGAAAATAAAAATGAAAAAAAAACCGGATATGAAAAGTAAATAATAAGTATAAATATAATTTATTATAATATTATTATCTATTTATAAACTAATGGAAATAATTTTCGATAATAATTGTTAAGAAAATAATTATAAATCGTGTATTTTGAAGGCTTGCCTAATTCTTTTTAAAAAAAGGTTAATAATAAGTAAAATAAAGTAAACAGTTAATATTTAATAATAATAATTAGAATAATATTAATTTTAACAAAATACCGAATATTGACAGTAATTTAAAAATAAATTTTATTTTATTATCAATATTTTAAAATGAAGGCCTTGAGTCATGAATGATAATAATTATATTTTTAATAATTGGAATTCAAATTATTATAATATGTAAGTCGTACTATTATTATAATTTCTATTACAAATATAATTAAAAATGTTTCAATTATTTAGAATAATAATTTATTTATAATAATAATTATTTAAAATATTTGGTATTATCAAATATTCCAATAATTGTATTATTATTTATTATTATAATAAATAATTAATGAATTAATTTTTAAAACCAAAAAAGTAATGCACCTTTTAATTGCTTACTATATGCAAAGCGTATCTTGACTGTTTACTTAATGCGCATGACGAAAGGGAGGGAGAACCTAAGGCGTCGGAGTGGGAGCAACGAGAGCGAAAGAGAAAAACCGAGACTTCTCTTTCACTCTCATTATCCCCTCTCCTACTCTTACGCTCCGCATTTTATCGTTCAACCCCCACTTGCCTTCCATTCGTTTATATTTCAGGTCAATTTTTTTTTAACAAGAAAAAAAAATGTCTATTTAAATAAAAAAAAAATTATATTTACTTTTAAATGATAGAAAAATTAAATTAAAAATTATAAATTTGAAAGAATATATAAAATATCAATTTTACAGTGTCTCGTATCTCGGTAAGAATAAATTATTTTATTTTTGGTAATCCGACACGTGTTTCGTAAAATTTTTTATTATTTAAAATTTTATGTACTTACTTTTTTATTTTATTTAATTATTAAATTTTTTTAGAATTTTTGTACTCAAATTTTTATCAAGTGTCAATTACTGGAATAAACTTTCTAGTAATTTATTCTTATTGATATTAAATTAATATATTATTAATTTTTTTTAAAAATCGTACTTTAAGAAACATAATTTTGCAAAAAAAAAATTTTTTGTGCTCGAATTTTTAAATTAGGGTTTATAATAAGTTTTTTTAAGTTTCCTTCGTAATGAACGTTTTGCAATTAAAAAAGTATTTTAAAAAAATAGAAACAGGCAAATTTTTCCCAACTCGTCAGAATTTCAAGAATATTTCAATTATTTTATTAAATAAATGAATCGAGATTTTAATTTTGTTCATAATTTTTAGTACGTTTAGTTACTATACTATTTTTAATGAATTACTGTTTGAAAACATTTTTTTTTTATTTTTGTAATTTAATTACTTTATAATTAATTCGAATACAAATTTAATTTGAATTTATTTTCAATTTGTCTTCTATATTTTCGTTTCTATAATAAAATTTTCTCTCAGTAAATACTAAAAAATAATTTTCTCTTGTTAAAAAAAAAATTTCCTCGGAATTCTATTTTCTTTTAATTACATTTTGTTTTCCGCCTCTTTAATTTAGGTTTGTAATTATATATTTTCTTTTTTTTCAAAAAAAAAAAAACTACTCGCATTTTTGTTTTCTTTTTTTTTTAATCGAATGTTGTACATTTTTCTAATAATAGATAATTAAGAATGAGAAATTAACCGTGAGAATTATATTTTTGCCCCCTCATATTCTCTGTATAGAAATGGGAGAGGAAAAAAAAATCTTAACCCAGTTCAAACTTATCTGAGTTATGCTAAACTTTCTGTTCTCTTTTTTTTTATTTCTCCATTTCTTTTTTTTCTGTTTCCAATTGAATTTTCACGTTTCAACAGACTCACTCTTTGATTAATTTAATTTACTCATAAGAACTTTATTCTCCTTGACAATTTAATTTAATGTTACATTTGCAAAAGTATTTTCTCCTTTTATTGCATGTATATAGAAATACTTTTTTCTAAATTATTTTTCAATTTTCCTTTTTTTTTATTAGTTATCTTTTCGTTTTTCAGCGTCGACGCTGAATTCAGAGACAGTTTTTTACTTTTACCATTTATTTTATTTATTTAAAAAACTGACGGATTAAAAAAAATTTTTTTAATATTATTATCAATAAAAAAATGAAAATTAACAATCAGTCCGAGTTAAAAAAAAACTTTGGTTTGGAGTGATTGTTAAATTTAATGTTATTTTACGACTTAGTGATGAATCTTTTTATTATTATTGTTTAGATTTATTAATAATAACAATATTTTATCATTTTAATCACAGTAAATCGTGAGGTATTAAAAAGTGTTGCAGATTAAATTAACACCAAAAAAGATTAAAATAATCAATTTTAGTGTTATTTTTTACAATGAATGAAATTTTAGTTTATTAAATTTTTTTATAACTATAAAACATGAAGATATCGATAACTCGATAACTGATCGATTTCTTCATATTTTATAATAATAATCAAAGATGACCAAGTAATAAAATCATTATTTTATATTATAAGAATATTATACTTCTTCAAAATTATTTTCATTATTTCAATTCGATTATTAGTTTCCAAAATTTTTAACTACAATTTTTCTTTATATCTATTATTTTTAATAGTAATTAATTCATCAATTTCACTAAATTTAAATTATTCCTAAATTCTCTAATTAAATGCATATTAAAAAATAAAAATCTCAAATAATATTTAAAAAATGCAATTAAACTTTTTCAAAAATATTAATTTCAAAATTCAATTATTTCCAAAAAGTTCACTCCATATTTCATTTAATATTTAATTATAAACTAAAATTTTAACTAAAATTTATTTTTATCAAATGAAAATCAATTTTTATTAAAAAATCCTACAAGAATTTAATTATTTAAATGCAAAAGTAAATAATTTATTGAATAATTGAAGGTTTCTCAAAATTCAATTCTCATAAAGAATTTTAGTAACAAATTGTTTAATAATTCAATTCTTTTGTAGAATTTTATTAAAACTTGCAAAAACATAATTACTTTTTCCAAGAAATTCAATTATAATTGTATGAAAAATCATTGAAACGCTGCGATGACTTTTATGATAATTTTCAAATTTATTCCTTTACAATTCAATTTTACAAAATTTTAATTATTCGAAAATTCTGCAATTAAATATATATTTAAAATTATAAACTTGTAATAATTTCAATAAAAATCCTATTAAACATTTAAAAAGAATTAATTCTACAGAATTTTTTGTCAAAAATATATGAAAAATTATAAATTTCAATGATTTTAGTTTGAAACTTTGGCAAAATTTAATTATTTCTAAAAATTCACGTTACAATGCTTTTAGTTTGAATATTTAAGTATAATCTAAAAATTTTAACTGAAATTCATTTTTAAAGCCATTTTTATTAGTAAATTCTACGAGAAGACAATTATTTAAATACAAAAATAAATAATTTATTAATTTCATGTTTATTGAAATTAAATTCTCATTAAAAATGTTATCAACAAATTTTTTAAATCATTAAATTCTTTGGACGAATTTTATTCTTTATAAAAATAATTGAATTCCTATACAAATATTATTATTTATGAAAATAATTGAATTATTGCAAAGAAATTTATAAAAAAATTTCTAAATAATTGAATTCCTTTAAAAAATTTTATTTTTTATGAAAATAATTGAATGTTTGTGCAGAATTGTATTCAAATTTTTTTTAATGATGGAATTATTTTGGAAAATTTTATTGAAATAGTAGATATTGAAAATTTTAGAATTTTAGAAAACTGTTGAAAATAATTGAAATTTTGACAAAAACTTGATTAAAATTTTGTAAAATAATTGAATATCTGGGAAGAATTTTATTATTTATAAAGAGAATGGAAATTTTGACGACAACTTTTAAAAAATTTTAAACAGAATTGAATTTAGTAACTATGTTACTATGTTAGTTAGTAACTAACTTAATATTCTCCTCGGAGAAGCTATTTTAAAATAAAATTTCATTCATAGTTAAAAATAACACCAAAATAAATTATTTTAATTCTTTTTGGTGTTAATTTAATCCTAGAGGGATTAAACTGTTGCAGATTATTTTAATCCATTCTGGTGTTATTTTAACACCTCATGTTTTACCGTGATTATTAATAAGATTAACAGCTGTTTTTTTTTAATTTTTATTTATTATTTATAACCACATTTTTGAAATTACTCGCTAATGCGTGTTCTATTTATTGCTTTTTTGTAATTATTTATTTTAAATTACGTACAGATAACTTGAATAATAAATGTCTAAGTCTATATTTAGAAATTTCTTTTCCCCCATAGTGATATACGTCATCGTAGATTCTTTCCCAATTTGAAAACACTTCCGACATCTTCAGTTGGGTTTCGTTACGATCAACCCCCAAAGGGTAGAGAGAAAGAGCGAAGGAGAATTTAAGAGAGAGAGAGAGAGAGAGAGAGAAAAAACAAGAATGAGACGTCACTGACGAAAAGAAGGAAAGTCTACTTACATTAAAGTTTGATTAATTTTACTTGATTAAGTTCATTAAGTAAATACAAAATTTCAAAGGCACTTGAAAAAAGAAAAAGAAGACGAAGAAGGAAATCCTCTATTCTATAAAAGTCTGATATATATGTATGAAACAAAGCATCCTTCTCTGACCTAGATAAAAGAAAAGGACTTATAAAGAAAAAAAAACTCCTCATTGCTTGTTTTACATTTTGTTTTCTTCTTCATCAAAAATAAATAAAAGGAAAAAAAAATTAAATATGAGAGAGAAAATTGAAAGACAAAAAACCAAAAATTTAATTACAAAATATTTTTCTGTATTCATTTTCTATAATTAGATGAAGAATTTAAATCGTAATTTAAAAATTTTCATTTCTACTTCTTTAACATTTTTTTTGCTCTTGAAATTTAATTTTAAAAAAATATTATTCAGTGTAAGAGAATTTTTTTTATAAAATTAGGTTTATAAAACAATTTCTGTTATTTATTTAATTATTTCTTTACTTAGAAGATATGATAATTTATTACATTATTTTAGATAAATTAAAAAAAAAAATTATTCATAATCTATGAAACATTATTTATCTTTACATAATCTTGTAATGTTAAAATTTAAAGTTTTTCTTAGTAAAAAAATTTATTTAATTTTGTCTTTTGCTTTTGGTCAAATATGATACATATTTTGCATTATTTTTTAATATAATTAAAAATTTTGTAATATAGTCTTTAATTTTTTAATAATTATTTTCAAATACCTGACCATTGAATTATAAAAAAATTTTCCGTTTTATTTAAAATGAAATATTTTTAATTTTTTAAAATATATAATATATTAAGTTGAAAGTTAGATAAGTAACCAAATTTTAATTAAAAATACAAATTTTTTATAGAAAATATCAATTTTGAATTTAAAATGATAAATTAAAAAATTCATTACAATTTTTTTTCCGTTCAATATAAAAAAATGTATATTAATTATTTTCGAAAAGATAAAATAGTTATAAATAAATTAACTATATTTTAATTAGAAATTAGATTTCATTGAAATTATTAACATTAATTTACCTCTTTTTGGTTGTAAAAATAAAAATAATATTTAAATGCGCAGAGAGAAAAAAATAATTACATATACAATTTGTTTAATTTCATATAAACGTCATGGCACAGCCGTATTTTATTTACGTAAAATATACACAGAGAAAAATCTATTATTTCTCGAATCGACAAGAACTTATTTCTAATTTTTTTTTTCACTGCTTTTGTTTTCAAAACTGGTTTGCTTTTCATTTCTCTTACATCTATATATTCTTAGCATATTTTTTTTCACTAAAAATTCTTTTAGAAGTTATTTTTGCAAAGACAAAGATAAGAGTATACAATTCATAATTTATTTCTATATTATTTACATATTATTTTCTTTTTCTTGTTTTGTTCTTTTAATTCTTAATAAGCGAAAAAAAATACTAGTAAAGGAATAATTATTAAAATGTTAACAAAATCTTTAAGCACGTTCAATTTCAAATTTTCTAAATGAATTTTAACGCCTAAAGCATAATTTACAAATAGTGCATATAAAGAAATGTTTTTATTTTCATTCTATTTTAGAATCAGTGAAATTTTTTTATTAACGAAATAATTAATGTTTTAGAGAAGCAAAAATTGTATAAAAAAAATTAAACAAAAAAAATTTATTCTTTAATTTACAGACTGGGAAAGTGTTTTTACCGACTGTCGATAAAAAAAATGAGTTTTAACGGCAAACACGTCTTTACCGATGGTCGATAAAGGAGAGAAAAAGAACATTCTGTTTTATCGACAGTGCAGAAAATGATAAATCTGGTTTACCAACTGTGGTTAAAACTTTAATTTTAATGTATCATTGAAGTAATAGTAATTAATAATAATTTAATGTTGAAGACATGTAATCTTCTTTACCATCAGTTGATAAGAGAACATATTCACTTTACCATCAGTCGAAATATGTTCTTTTTTTTGAAAAAAAGGCAAATCATTTTCTCACGTTTAAAAAAACGTTAACAAAATGTAAATTTTTTTTTCTCACCTTTTCTTAAGAAGGAATCTGACGGCCAGTCAAATCAAAAGTTACTCTAATATCCTATTTTCAATAAGAAACATTAATTGAATTTTATGTTACGTTACATAAATAATTTATTATTGCCAAAAAATAATATTTTTTTTTATTCAAAAATAACCTTAAAATGTTCTTAATGGAGAAAATTAAATTCCTTACACTTCTACCAAAAGGAAATTAAAATTTAATTTGACTATTAAAAAAAAGGAAATTATGACATTGGACTAACTTTTGTTCTGATTGTTTATATTCTTTCTTAAGGGCATTTGAACCACTATGACGTCACAATGTGTTAAAAGCTAGAGTTTTAAAATTATGACGTCATAATGGTTCAAATGCCCTTAAAAAAGAGATTTTTAAGAAAAAGCAAATTCTTTTTTTTTTCTTAAAAAAAAAGATTTTAACAAAATAATAATTATTTCGTCACGAAAAAATCACTGACCGAACTCTGTTTCTTTGAGCAATTTTTTTTTTTCATTATATTTTTCAACTTTTTAGACACTCTCTTCTCTATTTCTGACTCTTTTAACATTGTTTAATAAACTTTTCACAAATTAAAAAAAAATATGTTTTTAACGCACATTTTGAACACGAAACATTGACATGTTACATTAAATTGTGTATTTTAAAGAAATACGCACAGTCTCTTTTTTTTGTTTTTTGTTAGAAACACATAAAGAAATTCTTCATCTCTTTATTGAGGACGCAATTGGTAAAATTCTTGTAATTGTCGATGTTCTTGTTGTCGTTGATAACGATGCTGATGACGATGACGACGACGACGACGACGACAACGATGATGATGACGATAATGGAACCTTGGCACTCAACATTTGTCGTTTTGCTTCCAATTTCATTTTTGCCTCGAGTCTTTTTTTCTCAATTTGCTCCTCAGTGAAGATAATGACTTGTGTAGGTTTTTTCGATTGATTATGAAATTCATCCATGGATCTATGTTTGGAGAGTGGTATTGTTGAAAAATTATTATTGTTGACATTATTAATATTATTGATGTTATTATTTATTGGACGATTTTCGGTTGATATAAATTTAAAGTTGCTGCTGCTGCTGCTACTACTGCTTTTATTGTTATTGCCGCCGCTGCTGCTACTACTTTGACTATAATATGAATCCGAGAAAATCTTGCATTGAAATGACTTACCAGTGGGTTTGTTTGTACCATTACTCGGGACATTTTGAATTTGAAGAGTGGAAGAATTGGAGGAATTCTTGTTGACTGGAATTGTTGTTAATTTAGGACTTTTTGCAAGTGGTTCCGAATTGCATTTGGATTTGAAAAATTTTCTTGGCGATGATTCGATTAATTGATGATTAATCGTTTGTTGTTGTTGTTGTTGCTGTTGTTGATGTTGTTGGAAGGAAATTTTACTCACACTTGGATAAATTTTTGCCTGTGAATCAAAACTTTTGGTTTTTGGTAAAAATTTATCATTTAGTGATTTTTTTGCAGTGTCTAGAGTTGAACAGGATTTCACGAGACCTAATTTACATGTAGATTCTTTTGTATTTGGAAATAGGGATTTTTTCGGTGCTGAACTATTGAGACGTGATTTATTATTTCTTATTAATGGACTTATATTTTTGGGTAAATTCTCAACGTCTAATTGCGATAAAAATTCGTCGAATGAATCGTCGGCTATTGTTGTTAATTTTGTTCTTTGCACGGGAATATTTTTCCGTGGCGTTTCAATGGGAATTTTTATTAAATCCTCCAAACCTGTTATTGGACTGTTGTGAATGTGTGAGCCTTTATCTTCAATTTTGATCAATGGCGTTGAACAATTGCCAATTTTTTGTTCGTTTGCTATTTTTGCGAAAAATTCATCTTCACACATTTGACTACAACGAACGAGAGATTCGTCGAGACTGTAATCATCATTGTAGACGAGTTTTAAATCACTTTTGTCCGTTATTTCGAATGGTTTCATCTCCATTTTTATTGTTGTTGATATTTCGTCGATTTTCGAATTTCTTGATTTTTCGCTTGATTTTTCGCTTGATTTATCATTTGATTTGTCATTTGATTTCTCATTTGATTTATCATTTGATTTATCATTTGATTTATTATTTGATTTATCATTTGATTTATCATTTGATTTATCATTTGATTGATCATTTGATTTTTCATCACTAGTCGATGACACTGGTTCTGTTTGTTTATCAATTGGAAGCATTTGATTTGGCACTATCACACGAAATGGTTCGAAATTTGCGATAAACTCTGCTTGATTTAAAATTGGTTCTTTTATTTTTGCACGTACTCTTGATAGGGCGTACATTTTTGGTGAGTCTTGCATTCGTCGCTTTTGTAATTTTGATGATCTTTTTGGTGTTTTGAAATCATTTTTCTTCGTTAGCTCATCTGGAAAATAGGAAACAGAATTTTTGTTTTGCATTAATGATTTTAAATTCAAGTGATTTACATGTTTAGTTAAATTTTAAGTTAATTTAAATCCATAAAACTGGAAGAAATAGAAATTTAGAAAATATTTAAATAAAAGTTTGATAGTTAATTATAAATTAATTTTATGTTACGTTTCATTTAAATTATTTTTGTTAATTTATGAAAATTATTTTTATTTTTTGCATTTAATTGAAATTTTTATATTTTTGTTCATTTATGGCGCAAATTATTTTTTATCTTTGTATTTTTTTTACAGGGTTGCCACAAATATTTAACTTTATTTTTCCCGGACTTTTCCCTGATTTCCAGAAAAAATTTTCACTTTTTCCCTGACCCTAAAGAATATTCTAATTCACTCTAAAAATTATTAGATAATCAAGAAAAAATGTTCTATTACATTTATTTACAAATTTCATTAATTGTAAAACCATTCAAAAACATCAATAATTTCTTTTTTAAATAAATATTTAATCATTATTATTTTTCTGTAGGAATTAAAATTCTTCAAATCATTCAAATTCAAACCTTTTTAAATTGAACAACTTAGAAGAATATTATTACAAAACATTTTTCAGAATAGGTTAATTATTTACAAAAATCCTTAAAAAATCCTTCGCAAGAATTCATTTATTTTTACAAGCAGTAAAATTTCTCAAAAAAATTAAATTATATTTTAAAAATGTAATAAAATTCGTGGCAGTAATTCAATTACTTTCATAAATAATAATAAATAGATTATTCGTTAATTCATTTTTAAATCAATTTTTATTAGAAAATTCTAGAAAAATTCAATTATTTAAATTAAAAAATTAATAATTTATTGAATAATAGAATGTTCTTTGTTAAAATTTAATTCTTATAAAGAATTTTATCAATAAATTTTTAAATATATGAATTTAATTTGACAAATTTTAATAAAATTTTTAAGAATAATTCTATTTTTCGAGGAATTTGATTAAAATATATATTGTATAAAAAATCATTAAAATTCTGCGATGAGTTTTATTAATTATGAAAATAATTTAAATTTTCTTTAAATTTTCATAAAATAATTGAATTTTGGAGAAGAATTTCATTATTTATAAAGTTACTTGGAATTTTAACAAGAATTTTTTTTTTAATTTTCAAACACAATTTGATTTCTGCGAAGCATTTT
The DNA here is from genome assembly GCA_032872475.1 of Leptopilina myrica (nomen nudum). NCBI lineage: Eukaryota > Metazoa > Arthropoda > Insecta > Hymenoptera > Figitidae > Leptopilina > Leptopilina myrica (nomen nudum). Next base: position 9,153,155 of record CM065462.1, on the reverse strand, counting down.
CTAAGATTTTAAAAATAATTTAATTCTTCCAACGAATTTTATTCAAATTTATAAAAATAACTATATTTCTGTGAAGAATTTTATTATTTATATAAATAATTGAATTTTTACAAAAGAATTTTATTCCAGTTTATAAAAATAATGAAATTTCGGTGAAGAATTTTTTAAATAATTTATATTTTTCGAAAATTTTTATAAAATTTTGTATTTTAAAAATAATTGAGTTCCTGTGAAAATTTTATTACTTATGAAAATAATAGAATTATTTTAAATTAATTCGTTAAAATTGAATTCCTCCAAAATTTTGCCAAAAATTTCATAAAAATTTTTCTATAATTGAATTTAAATGAAGAATTTTTTTATTTATAAATATAATTGAAATTTAGAAAATATTTTTTTTTTAATTTTTGAGAATAATTGAATTTTTGCAAAGAATTTTACTAATTTTAAAAATAATTTAATTCTTCCAATGAATTTTATTCAAGTTTATATAAATAATTGAATTCTTACAACGAATTTTATTCAAGTTTATAAAAGTAATTGAATTTCGGTGAAGAACTTTATTATTTATAAAAATATTTTTGTTTAATTGATATTTTTCGAAACATTTTATTAAATAATTGTATTTTAAATAATTGAATTCTTGTGAAAAATTTTATTACTACTTATGAAAATAATTGAATTATTTTGAAGAAATTTATTAAAAATTGAATAATTGAATTCTTGTGGAATTTTGTCAAGAATTTTATTAAAACTTTTATAAATAATTGAATTTTAATGAAGTATTTTATTGTTTATAAAAATAATTGTAATTTTGACGAGAATTGGTTTTATATTTTTTAACATAATTGAAATTCTGCGAAGAATTTTTGTAACTTTTGAAAATAATTGAATTTCTCTAATCATTTGTAACTTTTCCAAAATCTAATATTTTTTTAGTATTTTTAACTAAAATTCTTTTATCAATCTAGTATTTATGAAAATTGTAAGAATTATTCATAAAATAATTTATTAGTCATAATTTATGATAGTTATTATTAATTTTATTTAATTATTATTTATTTATTATTTATTATTAATTATTGAATTTTAAAATTTCAATTTTTTCCAGTACTTTTAGTAAAAATCCTCAAATCCCTGACTTTTCCCTGACTTCCCTGACCAATTTTACTTTCCCTGAATTCCCTGACTTCCCTGTCCTGTTACAACCCTAATTTCAATTACAATATATTTTTTTGAATTTATGTAAATTATTTTTAATTTTTTGTATTTTAATTAAATCATTCTTTACTTTTGTATTAGTTTTTATTTAAATTATTTTCCTTCTATTTTATATAAATTATTTTTCATTAGAAGCGGTTTTTTAATTTTTTAAATATTTTTTTAATGTATATTTTGCAAAAATTACCTTTTGGACTGTGCCAACTCCAACAAACTTCATTTTTTTGTGTATTCGAAATTGGACTGGCTCGATTACACATTTCAGGAGAATCATCTCCATTTGTGATAATATTTGGATTTCTAATCGGCGTACTGTGAGTATTACGTTTTGGTGTAGTTTCTCCATTATTTATCATGTTATCTGAAAAAAGAAATAACAAAATATTAGAATTTTTCTAATTTTCCTAATATTTTTTTATTTACTATATTTAATTTAATAATTATTCACAAAAATTAAGATAATTACTTAAAAATAATCGTCTTAATTCCGAATGTGACAAAAAAGAACTTGAGTCGAAAGAAAATAAATTTCATTAGTCCCCAAATTTCATTTAATTGTATTATTAACTCAAAATAATAATAGAAATAATATTAAGAAAAATTCACTAATATTTCTAATTGAAAAATTCATTAAAATTTATTTAATTCCATAAAAGACTAAATTAACACAAAATATACGAATTTAGTTTCTAAATTTCACTAATTTAGTTGCTTATTAACGTAAAATTATAATAGAAAAAATATTTAAACTATTAACAAAAATACAACTTTCGGTAATAAAAAAAATATCAAAAATAACAATGGAAATAAAAACAGTATAATAATAATGATAAAAATAATATGAAAATCAATAATTTTAGTGAAAATAATAATGTTAACAAAGTAGTAAATAAAAATTGCCTACTTTTTTAGTTTTTGGTTCGAATTATCTACGATAATAAATAATTATCAAAAAAGCGCCTAAATTTGCGTCAAATTATTTTGATAACGAATACTACGAAATACTTCACTTATACAGTCCATTATAATAAATAATAATAAACTAAAATTAAGTAATTATTAAATATAAAACACTTGCAAGGAGAAAATAAACCTATTCTTTTAATTAACTCTGAAAAAAGTAGAACAATTTTTCGCTATACGCGAAGAACATAACCTCAAAATAATGAAACATTTTCTTACCTTCAGAACTCGTTCTTTTAGTTTTCAATTTAAATCTGGATTTCGTCGATAATGGACTATCACTTTTCTTTCTTTTTTCACTCATTACTTCTAATTACTTGGAAAGAAATGAAGTTAATTCCTTATTTTTGATGCAAACACACATAAAGTATAATGTAGAATCAACAACTGGGATTTTTATATATGAAATTAATTTACATTCACTACACCAAAAAAAAAGGCAAATATTAAATATTCACACTGGTTTATATTACTTGCATGAAATAATTTCAATTAGCAAACTATTTGGAACATAAAAATGTTCTATACAAATTTTCCTTTTTTCTTTTGAATACAAAAAAAAACAATACAAGTTTTGACAGTTGAGAGAGTTGGGGAATTTTTCGCTAGACGGCGATGGTACTTCACTGTGCCAACCAATAGGATTCGTTCTTAAGTTTCGTTACAGATTAGTCGACCAATCGGATAGTGTGCAATGGAGAGTTTCCACCAATCAAATTTTACAGTTGGTGAGTTTTAACTCTTGATACAGTTCATTGTTCAATGGTCAAGTATGTAACAATTGTGTGACAGTATTTTTTTTTGACAGATTGAATATTTTTGTCGTGATTCATATTTGAATAAAAATAAGTAAATCAGGTGAGAAGATTGAATAAAGTGTGAGGAAGTGTGGAATTATTGAAACAAGGTATGAATTTAATATTGGAATTCTCGTTGGTTGCGTCTGGAATTATTGTCAAAGTCCTTGGTCTTTATTTTTTTTCTCTTTTAAAACTATGACTCACTGTCAAATTTGTCATTATCGCCAGTGTATTATGTTTACAGTTAATTATCAGTTTCAGAGAAACTTTGATACCGTTTGATTCACCTTTTTATTTGGGAAAGTTCACTTTTTACCTTGGGGATTTTTCTGGAATCTCAAATTTCCTTTTTTTCGAACTTTTTCGCTTTATTAATTGATTGATCATTGTTCTACATTATTACAATAATTGTTGCATTAAAAAGATTGTTCTACTTTATTAAGACAAAATGATGGGAACTAATGTTGTGTCTTAAATCTATGAAATTATTAAATGTGAGGAAATTTTTTTTGCTCCTAACCTCAAATTTTGACAATTTTAAAAGTGGAAAAATCGCTTTTATTTTTTATGATAACTATTGTTGTTATTCGATAGATTTTGAAATTATTAAATTATAAATAATAAATGATAAATTATTAAGTGATATTTATTAAAGTTGTTAATATTTTATTTATTTTTTAATTTAACAAGGACTATTTTTATGTTTTTACTCTTCTTATTATTTTAATATTATTATCATTGTTAGTATTAGAATAGATTAAATTATTATTATTATTATTATTAAGTTTAATAATTTTGGGTGAATTAAGAGATTTTTTTTCACTATTAAGTGTAAATTTCTTTATTTTAAAAATTTTTACTTTAATCGTAAGAGAATTTTACAATTTTCAGAAAAAAAAGAAATAAAAATGGAGTGGTTATTTGGAAAGCGTGTGTCGCCGGAGGAAATGTTGAGAAAAAATCAAAGAGCACTTAATAGAGCAATGCGGGATTTGGATAGAGAAAAAATGCGAATGGAACAACAGGAGAAGAAAATAATTGCTGATATTAAGAAACTCGCAAAAGACGGACAAATGGTGAGATTTTTTTAATTTTTAATGTATTTTTAAAATTATTATTATCCCTATTTTTATTGTTTTTTTCTTATTTTTACTAGTCTTATTTTTCTTATTTTTTAAACTTCTAATCGAATTTAAAAATTTATTTCTCTCTTGTTATTTATATTTTATTTATATTATTTTATTATTTTATAATTTTGCCAAATAGAAACGAAAAGAAAAGTTATTATTTTATTATTTTGCCAAATAGAAAAGAAAATTTTCCTCTAAATTCTAAATGGTTTTTAAAAATAATTTCCCTCTCAATAGAATTAAAATTTTCAGGACGCTGTAAAAATAATGGCTAAAGATCTCGTAAGAACGAGGCGTTACGTTAAAAAATTTATGTTAATGAAGGCCAACATTCAAGCCGTTTCACTAAAAATTCAAACTCTTCGCTCGCAAAATACAATGGCACAAGCGATGAAGGGCGTAACGAGGGCAATGCAAAATATGAACAGGTTAATTACTGAAAAATAATTAATTATCTAATTTAGTCTTCTCTTTCTAGTTTTTACTTATTTTCAAAAAAATCAGTTTTAACAATTTCTCCATTTTCCCCTATCATTGAAATCAAACGTTTGGTAATTTTCATTATTATTCAATTATATTCAAAAAATTTTAAAAATTCTCATCAACAGTTCAATTATCTTTAGAAATAATTAAATTTTTCTTCGAAATATCAATTATTTTCAAAAAATTTTAATAAAATACTTAGAAAAATTTCAATTATTATCAAAATTTTTACTCATTTCAATGATTTTTAATAGGTATCTGTACTATATTCTAATAAAATTTTCCAAAAGAATTCAATTATTTAAAAAAAAAATCTACTAAAATTCTACACAAACCTTTAATTATTTTCAAAAAATAATAACAATTTTACAGGAATTTCATTATTTACAAATTTTTTAAATAAATTTCTTCGCAATATTCAATTATTTTCATAAATAATAAAATTTTTACAGGTATTTAATTTTTTTGGCAAATAATAAAATTCTTATTAGGAATTCAATTATTTTGGTGAATAATAAAGCTAATTGCAGAATTTCAATTATTTTTAATACAATTTTAATCGAATTCCTCGAAAAATATAATTATTCTTAAAAATTTTTATTAAAATTTATCAAAGAAATTTAATTATTTTAATAACCTTTACTACAATTTATTTATTAGAATTTAAATATTATTTTGAATAAATTTTTGATTAAATTTCTTTAAAGAATAAAAGTATTGCATTCAAAATTTTTAATGCCATTCTTTGCGTAAATTATCAATTATCTTTATAAATAATCAAATTCTTCGCTAAAATTGAATTATTTTCAAAAAAATTTAATAAATTTCTTGGCAAAATTTCAATTATTTTCAAAAATTTTCCCTGATTTAATTATTTTTAATATCTATTTTAATAAAATTTTGCAAAAGAATTCAAATTATTTGAAAATTAATTGATACAATTCTTTAAAACAATTCAATTTTAAGAAACATATGTAATTATTCAATAAATTGTTTTTTTGTATTTAAATAATGAAATTCTCGTAGAATTTTCTCTCGTAAAAATTGATTTAAAAATGGATTTCAGTTAAAATTTTAGATTATAATTGTATATTAAAAGTATTAGAGCGTAAAGTTTTAGAAATAATTAAATTTTGAAAAGGTTTCAGATACAAATCTTTGAAAATTGGAATTTTTCATATTTTTAACTAAGTAACAATTATGTGGAATTAATTTTTTTGAGAAATCTTAATTGCGAATTTTTTTTTATACTATTTGAAGTTTTTATTTTCTAATACATATTTAACTGAAGAATTTACAAATAATTGAAAAATCGAATATTGTAAAGAAATGGATTTAAAAATTGTCAAAGAACTTTTTCGAAAATTATTAAAAATAATCAATTTTAAGAAGAATTTTAGTTAAAAATTCTTGAAAATAATAATTGAATTGATAATGATTTTATCACTCTATCTTTAATAATTATAAAGCATGAAGTATTCGATCGCTCCGAGTCGAAGACTGGGCGTTATCGATATCTTCATGTTTTTTTAGTTATGAAAAAATCTTATTTATAGTTTTAAGTAAAATGTTCTCTTATATATTTTTGTCAGTAATTGGTCCGTAAATGGTCCGTAAATGGTCCGTAATTTTTCATTTTTGATCCGTAAAGTCCGTATTTTTGAATACTTTCACTGGTTCGAGACCTGCATACGATATAAATGAAGGAAAAATACAAAAATTCTTTTGTTAATACAATGAAATAAATTTCAGGCAACTAAATTTGCCGCAAATTCAGAAAATTCTTCAAGATTTTGAAAAGCAATCGGAAATAATGGATATGAAGGAGGAAATAATGAATGACGCAATAGACGACGCAATGGAAAACGAGGACGACGAAGAGGAGAGGTAACGAAAATATTCCTCTAATTTTCCTTACAAACATTAATTTTAAGCATTTTTAATTCAAAATTTTATTTTTAAAAAAAAGGTAAATTCGATTTTGGAAATTTTAAATCTAGTTAATTAAAAAACTCAAGAGTTATTTAGTTTACAAATTTTGTAAAAAATACGCTAAAGTTAAAGAAACACCAACAAATTATTTAGTGAAGTCAGTTAATTTTCGGATCGAGTCAACATTTTAATTTTTGTCCATTTTCTCTTTATTTTTCCAGTGACGCTGTTGTGTCGCAAGTGCTCGACGAGCTAGGCCTACAATTAACCGATCAACTCTCAGGTTTACCGCAAGCTTCCGGATCATTGGGCATCGCTGGTTCGAAGCAACCTGCAGTTGCTGCCGCTGCAGGTGCCGATGATGGTGGAAGTCTCGCAGACGCCGATGCCGATTTGCAAGCACGTCTCGAGAATTTACGTCGCGAATAAAAAGAAAAGAGACAAACGAGAGAGAGAGAGAGAGAAAGAGAGCAAAAAAAGTAACAGTGTAAAATAAGAAAAAAAAATTGAAAATTGCACTGAATTATTTTGTATAAATAGTGTATAAAGAAAAATTTCTTTCCACTTGTGATATAACGTAATTTAAGCTTCGATTTAAGTTTCCAAGTCAAGAGTTTTTCAAGAGCGAGTTTAAAGTCAAAACTGCACGGACGATTAAGAGAAAAATTTAATTTTCAGGTAAGAGTATGTGAGAAATAGAAATTTTTATAATATATTGAAATTTGAAGGAAATTTTAGAATCGAGTAGAGTTTATTATTTTTTTAGTAAATATGAATTACAAAAATAATAATTTTTACTTTATTTGATTTAAAACATTTTATTAATTTTACAGCAAAGTTATTTTATTTTAAATAAAACGGCTAAATTTATTTTTATTTAAAATAAGTTATTTTATTTTAAATAAAACGGCTAAATTTATTTTTATTTAAAATAAGTCATTTTATTTTAAATAAAACGACTAACTTTAGTTTTATTCAAAATAAGCGATACACCGAAAATAAGTTATTTTATTTTAAATATAACAAAGCTAACTTTATTTTTATTTTAAAATAAACTGATTATTGTACTACCAAAAATAAAAGAAACTTCATTTTCTTTATTAATTTTATCTAAAATAGTTATTTTTTCAAAAATAAAATAACTATCTTACATAAAGATGTTTTCTCTAAATTCAAAAAATGAGTGGGTTTTATTTTCCACTTGCTTTGAAAGCTCTGATTGCAACTGTGTCTAATTTCACACGCTTAACATTGTAAAGTCTAGAATATGATATTTTTTCTCACCTTTGGGAGAAAAAAGTTTATAAAATGTTTTACCATTTTATATAAGACATATATATATATATATACATATACATACACTAATAAGTTTTAAAACTTCATCTTTCTGTAGTTTTACAATTTCAACTGGGAAATAATACACTGCTTTTGCCAAAAAAAATGAATTTTATCTATAAATTGTACGTTTTTTTCTATTAAAAAATGATTTATTTTAGTTTTACAGGCTTCCTATGAGTTTTATCCCACTTCTTTATTTTTTTTTTACAAATACTCTCTTTTATTTTGAAAAAGAAGACGGTCAAGGGTCGGATAAAAAATACTTTTGATGATGAATTATGGACGCGATTTGTGGAAGACCGAAAAAGGAAAATCGAAGACAAGCGAAAATATTGTATTTAATTTACAAAATGGTTTTTATTTTAAAAATGTTTTTTTTATTTTAAATTATAAACGGGTTTAAAAAATAAAATGTTCAAATTTAACGAGCCAATCACTTCTGTGTATTTTGTTCTGTTCGGTAAGTACTTTTTCGTAAAGATGAAGGTGTGAATTCGGCTTAATGAAACTGTCTAGGGAATTTTTATTTGTGTGGTTGCGGCAACTTCACACTAGTCGTCGAGCCTTCTCAAAAGTTGTCAAGTGAGGTTAGTATTCTCCTCTTATTACTGAATGGGACGCCTGCAAATATGTTTTATTAATTTTCGTTTGTAATGAAAAATATTAGACTGGAGTCTAATTGCAAAAAAAGAACAAAAGTTCTGACAGTATTTATTTGTTTAGTTATTCAATTCTGACCGGAAAAGTAGCTGTTTTTTGTTTATTTTTGCTGTAATTTAATCTCGATCGTCAAAATCTAGTATAGCATTTCGTTAAATAACAAATACAATTGAATTTAGTCTTTTTTATTAAATATAATTTATTCAAGCGAAGTAGTAAATTAAATCTTAACGTGCTTTATTTTTCTTTTTTGCAAAAGTAAATAAATATATAATTTACAACGTGTCAATTTTTATTGAATATTTGATTTATTTTTATATTTTAAATTCTCGTTTTAAAAAGAACTTCTAACCTTAAATTTAGTTTTTCTCGGAGATATTCATTTATTTTTGAGGAGTAAGTTTTCAAAATCTGATAAATCCAAATTTTGTCATTTCGAGAAATTTAAACAAATGACAATTCTCACATAACCATTAAAATTATCTTTAATGTAGACAAATTGTAATAAATTATTCATTTTTAAATATTTTTTCTATTTAAAATGCTATGTTTGTAATTAAATTCTATTGTAATAGGGAATTTCAAGGTTTTGGTAATTTTTTCTAATAAAAAGATAGAAATTAAAAATCATCAAGGTTGGACCAAAATATTTTTTAAACTAAAAATTCTTTATTAATAAATTTTTTTTAAATTGAACAGTGATAAATGGATTTCTAAGGATTTTAATATTTTAAATATGTGTTTATCTTATTTTTTTTAATGGATTTATCAACTTTTGAAATATTGCTCCTCATTTAAATTCTCGTTTCAAAAAAAAGATCCTAATGTTAAAATTGATTTTTCTCCAATGAAACTAAATAATAGGTTAGTTTAGATTTTTTGGTTGTTGGTCAGTTATTATTTTATTAAATATTCTATTCAAAGTCAATAATAGATTAGTTTAGATATTTTCCTTGTTGGTCAGATATTTTTATTAAATTTTCTAATGAAATAAGTCAGTAACATAGTTTGGGAATTTATCGTTGTTGGCTAAAAAAATAAAAACAGAATAAAGATGAGGGGAAAAAAAGAAAACAAGTAAAATATATGAAACAGTTCTTCTATTAAATTAAATATACAATCGTGTGTTATACTTAATGCAAAGTTGACAAATAATCTCACTGTGAAATACAAGTATAAAATACAAGTCTGATCGCGTTGCTACGAATAGTTTGTTTTGTTTTTTTTTCTTTTTGCGTTTAACTAATTAGTGCACTTGTCGCTAATTACGTAGCGTAATCAATGCTTGCTTGATTCGCATCGATATAGGTGACTTGTTCTAAAAGGAGAACGGAATTCATATAAGAGATTTTTTTTTACATTAATAATAATGTATTCATAAATGTAATAATAAAAAAAGAAAAGAAACTTTTGTAAACATGCAGAAAGTTAAGAGAAATCAACCCTCGAATCTAGAAGTTGTAAAATAATTTAGGGTTTAGAGGGGGAATTTTTTTTATCCAACTAGATTTTTTTTTTACTAGATTAGAAATTCGAATTTTCACGCCTATAAAGTAAATTCTACTGTAGAAGGTAGAAGGTGTTTTTTTTTCTTCATTTTTCTGTCCCTCTCAATTTAACTATGGCTAAGCATTTTTATAATCACTATAATTGTGTTTCTAAAGTTTTTTTTTATTCATTTTTTTTTACAAAATCGCGCGTGACGTCCTCCCTTTCTTCCGACCACAGTGAATGCATATATATTGTCAATAATTTTTTTTTTTCAAACAGTTTAGAAAGACTGTCGATCGTGTGCTTCAAGCTTAAAGCAGCTATGGAAAAGGGAAAATTTTATTCCGTCTTATATTGAGTGGAAAAGAAATTTTCAAAAAAATTGTGTTTGGAAAATTTTTGTTCTAAAAAGAAATTAATTTTCAATTTAAATATTTTTCTTCTTCTTTTTTTTTGGATTATAAGAAATAGGAGTGAATGCAAAAGAAAAGACGGGGAGTAAAAAAAAATATGGGGTTTAAAGGTCTTTTTACAATGGGTTCTTCTTTCCGATTGGTAATGGTAATTTTTTCCCAGTAATATTACGTACCAATCGGAAAGATTCGTAACTTTAGCACCTAACCCTGTTATCAAGACTCTTAAAATCTCTATATACTAAACGATATTTTACTCCCTTTCTTATAATATTTTTTATAATAAAAATGAATAATTGGACAAAAATTATTTAAAACGGAATAATTTTCTGTCTTTAATTTTTCAATTTTAAGAATATTTTTTTTCACTTTTGAAACTGATTGAATTGGAGAAAATAAACTTTCCAAGCTTTCTTTTTGCTTTTTCTATCTGAAAAGTGCACTTTCACAGCTTTTTTTTCTGTTTGCCACAGATAATATATGGCTATTCATTCTAAATAGCTTTTACAGCGAAGCAACATCGAGTCGCAGCTCAGGCAAGTCTGTAAAGAATTTATATAATCGCTAGCGATGCAATAGTTATTGGTATGAAAGAATCATACACAAACATTGAGCTTTGTCAAATACTGAATTATTTTATATCTTATCATCATGCACAGAGTACATAGTTTTTTTCTGGGGGGGGGTATTTTTAGTGTTTTTTCATTCGTCCTCTCGCGTTATATTGAAAATTAGTTTTTTTTCTCTTTTTTAAAAATAATGAATGAGGCTCACTGAGTTGAAGGAAACCTCCAATCGCTATTGCATGTGAGAGAGAAGGATGGTAATATCTTCTGTCCTTTTTTCTCTCATGTAAAATTTATTAGATTCGAAATTTCTTTCTACTTAGGCTTATTATTATAAGTTTTTTCTAACAGTTTTGATAGTTTTTTTTAAACAATGAATTATTTTCAGGGTGGAAGAAAAAGGTGTTGCTACTTTTGATACAAGGACTTTTTTCTAAAATTAGGATTGCATGTTAAATGACTATTAAAAAAATTGAGGTTATGTTGGTCAATAAGTATTACTTTAAGGTGTATGCACAATGAAATGTAATTATTAAATTTTATCCAGTTTTTAGGTTCGTTTGCAAACCAATTTTCAATTTAACGGAGATTCTTTGTTTTGTTTTTTTTTGATAGAAATATCAATATCGAATCGCAGATTCATTATTACAGTTATCCTTCCAACTTCTATTATCGCAAGCTATAAACAGAAGCCTCTCGGTCCCTATTCGTCTAATCTAAATATTTTCGATGACTAAATTTTTAACTCGGCATATATAGACTGTCGACTCTTGAAATATATAAAATGACAATCTTTGGAGAAATTGATCGCAGAAACAATAATTTTTAGGTTATATTTGTAATTTTCAAGTACACTCTCAAATGTTGTATATATTGTCCTTCCGGTTTGACGGCGTTTTCAAAAGTCGTGATGCACATCTATCCGCAAATGTTAGTTCGTGACGTTTAAAAAACGTTTTCTGATACGTCACGAACTAACAACATTTTGATAGATGGGTTTGACTTTTGAAAACGACGTCAAATCGGAACAAACATAACCTAAAATTTCTTTGCTTTTAAGACCTTTTTCTTCAAAGTCAATCACATCTATATTAAATTCGAGTCATTGAGAGCTTTCAGATTGATAATAATTTATATTTATGTGCATATAATTTTCTCTGAAAAATGAATAATACATATATATAATTTGAAAGCTTTCAGAATATAGTCAACAGCCGTTTTCTTTTCTATAGACTTGAAAAAATTGTAATATATTTATATATTTATATTTTTTTGCTTTTGTTGTTGTGAAAATGATTTTTTTTAAGAATGAAATTTACATCATTTACTATATTTTTATATGTGAAGATATGCCTCAAGTTGTGACTACATATATATATGTATGTATATGTAACGTAACAACCAGATAAAATTCCAGTCAGGTGATTATACATTTTGGATTAGACGGATGTAGGAATATCACAATCTTATAATGGTGTCACTGGCAATATATTAATATATTTTTGTTTTCTATTTTATATATATAAATCACAAATTGTTTACAATATTTGGAAATTTCGTATATATATATATTTTTTTTTCAAGTAGTAGTTTTAATATAAAAAGAATTCTATAGGGAAATTTCCTTTAAAAATTGTAAACAATTTGCGTCATTTTTCTTTTTTTAATAGAACATTTATATTTTCATTCAATACCAGCTTTTATTTTTGTTTCTTTTTTAATGATATTCATTTTCGAGAGTCTTGTACCCTGACTTTTATATATTTATATATAACTTTCTGAGGAAAAAAAAGGAATTTTTTTTCACTCTTCGATTCGCTGATATGCTGGGATATTAACTATTTTTTTTCGTAAACTTTTTTTTTAGTACCTGTTAGCCTTAAAAATCTCTTCTGCTATTCATTATGGAAATGCTTGATTAAATCGCTAGGCAAAAATGATTCTAAATAACTCTCTAAACTGTGACATTTTTCTTTCTTTCTTCTCTTTTATAACGACAAGTGTTTCTATTTACAAGATTTTTTTTTCATGTATTTCGCATAAATAACAAAAGTGGTCCAAATTTACGGACGAGATTTCTTTTGGATCACCTTTTTTTTAATCTCTTGCAAGCAGAATTTTTAGAATAAAAAACATTGTGTTCAAAAAATGATTTTTATTCTATTAATTCTGTTTTGGGATTAACATTTTTTTTTTTTTTTTTTGAGAATTCGCACACCCTGTAGAACGATTTTAAAAAAATTTTTTTATACAAATAACTAGTTAGTCGAAGGTATATTTTGTAAAAAGGTTTTTTTTCTTAATATTTGAAGAATTCAGGAGATACTTAATGTTTGAAAAGAATCCAGATGGAAAAAATCAGTCGCTGAAGGGGAAACATTGAAGTGACTAAAATTCTGAATTAATGTTCTTTTCATTTATCATAATGTGGGTCATAATTTTCGTTGGGTCTTTAAATGTTAAGGTCCGTTTACAGTGCGACATTGACGTCAGCATTGTAAACAAACCTTTAAGTTTCCGAGAATTCCCAAACTCATTTAGTGACAATTTTTTTCAACTCTCCAATCCTGGTGAATGTGGCTATACATTTTTTTTAGGTTAAAATTAGAGAATCAAAGTACACTCAGATGCATTAATGCTGTCCTTCCGGTTTAAAGGAATTTTGAAAAGTCGTGTCATTTCTATCAAATATTCTTAGTTCGTGACATACGAATGTTCTCATCTTCTCATATATATATATAGCATGAACTATAAACATTTTGATAGAAATCATACGACTTTGCAAAATACCGTCAAACCGGAAGGACAGCATTAATGCATCTGAGTGTACTTGTAGCGAAACGGAATTTTTTTTTCTGTCGCAAATTAAATTCTATTAGTGTTTTCGAAATAGATCGTCTACCATTTTTGTGTGCGTTTAAATCAAAGATAATTTTTGTTTTTCATTTGTACATATTTACAAGCGAGTGTTTATTTTGTGTGAGAATGCGTGACAATTATTTACATATCGTCGAAATTGTTTTTCATGTTTGTATTCAAGTATAGGATGGACAATTTCTAATGAACGTCTCTGTGTCTCTCTCTTATTTTTTTTAAAAACAGAAAACGACTATGTTTTACTAATTCGTATGAAACATCGTACTTCGAGATTTATTTTTCTACGTCTAAATATTGCACAGTGAAGAAGAAGAAGAAGAAGGAGGGGGGGATTTTCTCTTCCATAATCTCTTGTATTTTTTCTTTCCTATATGTTTTCGCATCGTTGAGAGAAATTACACTGTTTTTTTAAACTACGGAGACTTTAAGGCCGTGTCTACAATAGAAACTTTTTTTTAGGTTAAGTGATGAAAATTTGACTAATATTCATTATTTCATATCAGTTGGGAAATTAAAGTGAGTTAAAGATTGTTTAGATTACGTTTCTAAACTGACATCTTTGGAACAATTGTTTAATTTTATTTAAAGGTCAATTCACGACTCTTTCGTGAAGAAGTTGTGTTCAGGTGTTGTGACTGGTTGAGTCTGTTTAGCAAAAAAGTCTTTATTGTAGACGAAAAACCTTATGGACAAGTTCCATCTGTCGAGTTGTGGTCTACTTGGACCAATTTTACTAATTTTGTTTGTATCTAATAACTAGAATCTAATTTTGGTTGATGTTAGGGTGAGCGTAAAGGAGACGAAGGGGAGTTTTAGAATGAATCACTTTTTCTAAACAAAAAGAGAAGTTGATAAAAAATGTGATGCAGAACTCAAGTAGTCATATAGTCCAGACTTGCACCTTCTCGGCAACTATGCACCAACTTGCGTGATCGTAGTACGATGAAATGATGTGTAAATTCTCGACGTACTTGTTTATTAACTGGTCCAATTCGCCTTCTCGGAATACATGATAATATTGATGATAGGTGATGGCACCGCCTCCCTGATCGGAGGGCAACGATTCCTGTGATGATGAACCACTTAGAGTTCCATTACTAACTCCATTGGTCATTCGTGTACGTTCGAAATGATTTCTTCCTGAAATGAATTTTGATGGTATCTCCTCTGATGCTGATCTATTTTGACTGAGGAATTTTCGCCTCTCACTAATGCATCGGCTAAAATCTAAATTACTCGAACCTAGGGATGCTGTACTTCCGGTTCCTAATCTTCTTGTACTACCTTGACTACTTTCGCTAATGGTATTTTCTATTGAATCACCAATATCACTTGATTCAATGGAATTACCAAATCGTAGATATTTCTCCTTTAATTTTGTGTCGTGGGTTTTTCTCTCATTTTCTGATTCGTTGGTGAAATCATCGTTAGCCTTTGATAGCATTACAAAATCCATTGTCTCCTGGGAGGCGCTTCTACCGATGAGTTCGTCATCATCGAGACTGTCGTCGGGTTTATTGTCGAATTCTAGATAATCGTCGTATTTACAAGAGTCTTGGGATGATTTCTTTTGAAGGGGAGAATTTGTGATCGAACTGTAAGCGGATTTTTTTGGTAATTGGTCAAGCTCGCCATTGATTTCGAGTTTGGTCTTCTGACAATATTGGTCGATGTCGTGTATTAAATTTTCGCTTAATTTTTCGGTGAATTCGAGTAAATGCTGACGGCACTCCTCGTTCCAGGTGACTTCTTCCGGTGAGGCTGCGAGAAGGTGTTTTGTTTCTGAGGCGGAGGTATTTTTGTCGTCTTTGATGGGGTCTGTTTGTTGAATTACGGTTCCAGCTACACTCTCGAGAGAAGTTGCGACGTTCGCTGCCGCTTCTAGTAACTTTGAGGTGGGATTGTCTTTCTTGTCGTTTTGTTCTTCGGGTTTCTTCTTTGCTAGATATCGTTCGTCGGAAATGACACTGATGACCGATCCGGTTGACTCCGGCGACGATACTCCACTGGAGTCACTGTCCAGGTCGTCTGTTTCGGGATTGAACAACTCTAAGGAGAGTAGTCGAGGGAGGATTTTTGTTGCCGCTTCGAGCCTACCGGGAACTGCTGACGATGCTCTTCGAACAAGAGGAAAAGATGGTTTCATTCGAGTGGCGAATCCCGGTTTTTGATAAAGTAACTCCTTGATTTGTTTCAGTCGATCCTTTCGACTTTCCTCCTCATTGTTCTTCTCATCCGATGGATTTGGATTTTTGACTTCAGTTTTCGAAGGTACTTGCTGTAAGGGATCTTCGCAATTGCTTTCACTGGGTTTCTCTTGCTCCAAAGAATTGTCCCTCAATTCTTTGGATGTATCGGAATTAATTTCACCAGATACGGTGGAATCTTTACTGAGCGTAAAATCGAACTTGTCTAGAAAGTTGATGATGGGTTGGTTACTTTCTGTTTTGTGATTGAAGAAGGGTTTCATTGTGGTCGAATTAAGTGTTTTGGGTGATAAACCTGGTGGACTTGGTGGCGGAAGAGATTTACTTGTTGCGGGGAATTGTTTTAAAAGTGGCGATATGGATATCATTTTTAATCTAGGACCTGATAGATCAGGTGGATACTTGACTCGGGGTGAAGGTGGCGCGGAAGCTGTACTCAATTGATAGCCAGGTGGTGCCGTTATCACATCAATTAACGGCGCAACATCTGGTTTTGGCACATAAATAACTGAAGCAAAACTGTCCTCTGAATCGACACTCGTATCACTTTGTAAACTACTGTCCTTTGATGAATCCGAACCATCTTCACGTGACAATCGTCTCTCCACTAAATCATGCTCACGTTTTAATCCCATTGCATTTTGCAAATTCTCCGCCTGAACTGTCGATGTTACGTACTCGACATTCGTTGATACTGGAACATCACTCTCGGTAGACTTCCAACTCTGTGAAAAATAGAATAAAATTAATGTTCAAAATGTTTCTTTGAAATAAATTGATCAGCTTCTATCAATGAGTAGATGATTAAACAAACCTGGAGTATTTTCACGAATCCATTTCTAATTGACATTCCCGAAACCTTTTCAATATTTGTCGTCGATTGTTTGATCTTATTTGTAAGGCCACTTTTCAACAATTGAAATCTCTTCGAAGCATTACCAGAATAGAAGGAATCTCTAAAGGCTTCGAAGGCCTTTCGTTTGTAGATGATGTCCTCATTTAGGGATGATTGCTTAGTTATATTTCGTCGTAGTTGTTCCTTTTCTTCAAGTCGTTCTATTGACATTAATTCTTCATTCATTGAACTCTGTTTCTGCACGTTTCCTCTTTTTGTATTTTGTGAATCCTGTTTGAAAAAAGTAAAAACACAAATTTTAAGAAACTCGAAATTTTTTTAAACTGAGTGGTATTGGCAGTTTGGTTGGGTATTGATTTATCCAGAGACGATATTATTGTCAGAACAGAGAGAGAGAGAGAGTTGAATTTAACGACTCTGTGTTGTAACTTTTACGAGCGGAACGCACGAAACAATAGTCTCGGGAGAAATTGAGATTGATCGAAGAAATTGAAATGGCTACTAAAATTTTTTTCCTTTCTCCAAAAGGATAATAAAATCAGTGATTTGTGATTAATTTTGATCTGTAAATTTTTTTTGAAAGAAACTGAATTGCATACCTGAATGTCTGGAAGATCCTTGATGATTTGTTCAATGGCAGTGTTTTCAGGAAAATCCAGGCAATCCTCATCTTCATTGAAATGTGTTTTTTGCTTTACTAACTTTGGTTTTGATGTGCTTAATGATGATGATAATGAATCGTCATCCAATTGAAGATTGGAGTTTACTGTTGAACAAAGGCCGGGAATACTTGATCGCGATCGAACCAAATCGAGTCGTTGTATTTCTAAAATATCACCAAGACTCTTTGATTTGATACTCAAACTTTCCGATTGTTTGCTCAATGTCAATGTTGTGTCTTCGAGTCTTCGCAATTCAATTGGCATATCATCCATGTCTCCACTGTCCTCTTGCTCGTAGCGACGTCGACTTTTTCCATTGTTTTGCCAATTTTCCAGGAACCATGGTCGTGATCCCCGTCTACCGCCAGCTAATTTTTGTAGTGCTCGACGAAAAAAGCTGTAGCACGTTTCATTGGGACTCGAGAGACTGCTTGTGGATGGCGATGGACTGAATATTGGATCGGTCCAGTAACTTTTGTTCTTGCATTTCCGCTGGCTACTTCTGTAATTTAAAGAGGTTTTTATGTTTTAATGGTGATATGGTAGTAATGATGATAATAATAGTAGTGATTGTGACTAATTATATAATAGCAACTGATGAGAATTTACTGTACTTTTTTCACTAATTAACGAAATGTTCTACCTTTTTAGGATATGTTTTTCTGGATACTCTCGCTGCCTCTCGTCACAGGAAGAGCCATAGGATCTTCCACTACTGGACCTTGAGTTGAGACAATATGCCTTGGGCCATGGAACCAGCACGTCTTGGGATTCAAACTGGAACAGACGGAAACGGGTGTAAACAAAATTTTGGTAAGTATCAGTTTTTTAGTAACTGAACGTTGGATTAAAAGTGTACATTGCTGACGTTCTGGGTAAACTTCGCAAAGAAATTAATCATAAAATAAAAATCCTAGTTAATCTAGAATTGTACTACCAACAGTGCTAGTCATATGCTGACATTCTGAGTAAACTTCGCAAACATATCAATTCGAAAAACAAAACTCTAGTTAATCTAGAATTGCACTACCAAGAGTACTAGTCATATGCTGACGTTCTGAGTAAACTTCGCAAAGAAATTAATCCTAGAAACAAAACTCTAGTTAATCTAGAATTGTACTACCTACAGTACCAGTCATATGCTGACATTCTGAATAAACTTTGCAAAGATATTAATCCTAGAAACAAAACTCTAGTTAATCTAGAATTTTACTACCTACAGTGCTAGTCATATGCTGACGTTCTGAATAAACTTCGCAAAAAAATTATTCTTAAAATAAAAATTCTAGTTAATCTAGAAGTGTACTTCCAACATGGCTAGTCATATGCTGACATTCTGAATAAACTTCGCAAAGAAATCAATTCTAAAAACAAAACTCTAGTTAATCTAGAATATGTGCGACCAACATTTCCAAACAAACGAAATGATTTTTAAAAACTATTTCTAATTACCTTCCTGTGCTTCTGCTCCATGGCCCAGACAGAAATAATTAGTCGTCCTCCAATTCGCAAGACGCGAGCAAGTTCCTTTAAAGCACGAACTCGTCTCTCGGTTGTCGCGAAATGATGAACAACAGCAATGGACAGAACCGCGTCGAAGCTCTCGTCACGAAATGGTAACGATAAATTGTCACATATTAAAACCTAAAAATAAATAATTATTTTTAAAAAAATCGAATACTTTACAAGATAAAAATTCCATTTATTCAGATAAATTCCTAGTAGTGTGGGAAATAATTTCGAAAATTTCTATTAAATTTTTCTCTCATGGAATATTATTATGTTCTTTACCAACCTCATTTTCTTTCTCTCGTGCAATATCAGTCAATCTGTTGCATCGGTCCACACCGACCTTATAAACACTGTGGTTGACGTTGAGATATTTTCCATTCCCACAACCTTGAATTGGAGGGTGAAAAAAGGATGGAAAAGAAATTATTAAATTTTTATTAAAAATAAACTTTTTTTTCATTGAGGTTAAAAATAATAAAATTGTTTACTCTTTAGCTTTACCTATGTCGCAAACGAGAGCTCCCGGTTCCAATTCCTCGAGGAATTGATAAATTCTCGGCCATTGTTTCCCTTGGACAGTCTTTTCGGCACATTGTTCATAGACCTCGTGAACATAAGCTTGCTCTAGGGCCAGAGACCGAGCTACTTGATCACTGTCGCTCTCAGACATTCCTTTCTTTGTGACCTTGTGTCCACATCCACACGCGTGGTCACACTACTGAAAGAAAGTTTCGAATAATTAATTTCAAATTAAAGACATTTCACGTCAAATAAATAAAATAAAATTTTTAAAAACTGATTAGGAAAGAAGTTGGGAAAAATTTATTAGTATAATTTATTTTTAGGCTTGTCAAAAATTAAAACTTTTGGGAAATCTGCCTAGAGAGACCTTGGATTCCTCATTTGGAAGATTATGAGGAATTAATTTACTTTTATATTGAATTGTAATTTTCAAATAAATTTGGAGATTAAAATTTTCCACCTCTGGTGCGATATTGTAATTTTCCTGAATTAAATATCAATTTAAAGAAGAAATCGCGATTGGAATATTCTGATAAGGCGAACGCGCTCTATGTGCATAATTGGATTTTCCAGCATTATAATAACTGGGTAATCTAATTGAGATTTGAAGAATTAAAATAGATGGTGAAAATAATTTAATATAGTTTAACCCTGAGGTTTGATAAAATAACCCGACAGTAGGCAAGTGGAACTAACCGTGACCCTATTGGGAATTCACAATCTCTTGTGTGTATATGGAATCCACAGGTACGCGCGCCAGTTTAAACAATCGAACTTTATCCGCAATATCGTCCCAGATTCCCGACCAGCAGAAGGGGAAAGGGAAATTTTTTTTATAAAATAAAAAATAATGATGGGAAGAGAATATTTTTCCGTTGGACTCTTTTTTTTAATTTAGAATTTTTCTGGGTTTATTTCTAATATAAAATTTTTTAAACTGTTTTAGTTGATGATATAATGAAAATATTTAGTGTTAAGCTAAATTTTGTAGAAATAAACATTTTTATTTAATGTATGGATAAAAATAATTGACCATTTCTTTAGCCTTGTGATGAAAATATCCCATATTGTCGAAGATTCTTTTTCTTTTGAGAAGAATAAGACGTTTTTCTTTCCCCAAAGACACTTTTGCTTAGGAGTGAAGAAAAAGCTGTAAGTATGTGATGAATTTCATTTCTCGAAATGAAGCTCAATTGGTATTTTTATATTTCATAGTTTTATTCTTCAAGTCGATAGTTTTAGATTCCAAAATTACTCTGTGGTAGACAACCACAATAGAATAATTCCTGAAGTATTCGAAGTATTTTCTTTTCTTCGCCGTGAACTTTGTCATGTGATTTGTGATTCTTTCGCTCCTCACAATCTCGAAGATGAAGTATTGAATACTTTTGACACCATTGCAAAAAACTTGTTGAATCCTCCGTCTTTATAAACGTTATTATTGCCCAAAGTGTACAAAGATCGCGTGATTTTTTCTTGGTTTGAAAATAAAGTTGACAAATATCGAGAAACATTATTAAATCAACGACGCTCTTCTCCATCAATACGTTAGGCTGATTCTCTCCTTTTACTGATTTTTGTTATCTCATTTATTATTTTCGATTCTTGAAAATTATCTTAATAGCGAGTTTGCGATTCTAGGGATCTGGATTTTTAATCGATAAATTTTAATTTATAGTCGATGGAAAAATGGATCCGATTAGAAGTGAAGAATTTTTTCTTTTTGGGGAATTTTAATATTCACGGCACTTGAGGCAATTGCAACATTACTGTTGCATGGGAAGAAGAGACTGCAACCCCCGTAGACAACCGGTAGCCGGTAGGGAGGCTGGATGGACCGTATTTGAAAGGGAGGTGGAGAGAAAATTGTTGAAGAGAGAGAGAGAGAGAGAGGCGAATGTAGGAGGTTGTAGGATGGGGGATGGTAGATAATGTGAAGGCACTGACGACGTATAGAGGATGGTAGGCGTCTGCGCATTGAATTTATTCAATATCCATTTCGCATAACTGGGTTACTTTCAGCGTACAAGTTTAACTAATTGACAGATGCTGAGGTCTTTTGATAGTCCACCCAGACCCAGTTTATCATATAGGCTTGTGGTCGATTTCCCTGCACTGAAAGCGCGGGAACATGTTCCAATTGACTAGAGAAACCTTTGTATGTTTCAAGGTCCCCTCTTCAATTTCTACCACGAGGCACGTTACAGGTAGATTCATTCTTAATGGAGACATTGTCTGGATGATTTCCTTATGCTCCTTCGAAAAGTTCACCAGTTGCATGTTAGATTGGGAATTTTCTTGTTGGTTTTTGCAGGTTTCTTTAGGGATGGAAATGGTATTTGTAAATAGCATCATTTAATGTCTGTGCAACTAAGGTCATTATTCACTGTTTATGCAGGAAACGAGTGTTAAATACAGGAAATTGTCGAAACAGTTTTTTTAAGGACATCAAATTAAGACAAAAATAGTGACAAAACGTTGCTTCGTAACGCTTTTAATTTGTTTATTGTCCTTTAAAGAATTATGAATATCAAGACAAAACAAAAATTGTAGGTCAACCTTTGTTACTTTTCAGATCAGGACTTTAAAATCCGCAAAAGGAAAATCAGCTCCACAGTGAAGTAGATGAAGAAGAGGAAGATGCAGCAGACGTAGTGGAGGTACAAGAAAAGGTAAAGTAGAGTCATATGCTGACGTTCTGAATAAACTTCGCAAAGAAATTAATCCTAGAAACAAAATTCTAGTTATTCTAGAATTGTATTACCAACAGTGCTAGTCATATGCTGACATTCTGAGTAAACTTCGCAAAGAAATTAATCCTAAAATACAAATTCTAGTTTATCTAAAATTGTACTACCAACAGTACCAGTCATATGCTGACGTTCTGAGTAAACTTCGCAAAAAAATTAATCCTAAAAACAAAATTAACAAAATTCTAGTTTATCTAAAATTGTACTACCAACAGTACCAGTCATATGCTGACGTTCTGTGTAAACTTCGCAAAGAAATTAATCCTAAAATACAAATTCTAGTTTATCTAAAATTGTACTACCAACAGTACCAGTCATATGCTGACGTTCTGAGTAAACTTCGCAAAGAAATTAATCCTAAAATAAAAATTCTAGTTAATTTAGAATTGTACTACCAACAGTACCAGTCATATGCTGACGTTCTGTGTAAACTTCGCAAAGAAATTAATCCTAAAATACAAATTCTAGTTAATCTAGAATTGTACTACCAACAGTACCAGTCATATGCTGACGTTCTGAGTAAACTTCGCAAAGAAATTAATCCTAAAATAAAAATTCTAGTTAATCTAGAATTGTACTACCAACAGTTCCAGTCATATGCTGACGTTCTGAATAAACTTCGCAAAGAAATTATTCCTAAAATCAAAATTCTATAAAAATCTAGAATTGTACGACCAACATGTCCAAACAAACGGATGATGATTTCAATTCTGATTCGGTTAAATGCGAGCATTCAAACACGGAACCACCAATGATTATTTTAAATTCTAATGCTACTAAGTGTGAGTATCCTAACGCTAATCTACCGATGATTCTAAATTCTAATTCTGCTGAATGTGAGCATTCTAACACCGATGATGATTTTAAATTATAATGCTTCTAATGCGTGCATTCTAACACTAAACCACCGATGATTAAAAAATTAATTTAAAGTCATCTACCACTAAATAACTGAGGGTTCAACAGTAACACAATGGGTGTCGCGAAAGAAAAGTCGTATGTTAAATAAATTATTAAACTTATTTAAGTTTTAGTACGTTAAATTTATTTTGGTTTTAATAAGTTAAACTTATTTAAGTTTTGAGTAGGTTAAATTTCTTCTGGTCTAAATAAGTTAAATTTATTTAAGTTTGAAGAGGTTAACTTTTTTTGGTTTAGTAAATTAAATTTATTTGAGTTAAAATGAGTTAAATTTTTTAAGTTAAAGTAAGTTAAACTTCTTTAAGTTTGAAAAGGTTAAATTTCTTTTGATTTAGTAAGTTAAATTCATTTGAGTTAAAATAAGTTAAATTTATTTTTAGTTTGAAGTGGAAAAATTTTTTTGGTTTAATAAATTAAATTTCTTGGAGTTAAAGTAAGTTAAATTTATTTTTAGTTTGAATGGGTTTGATTTATATTTGTTATACTAAATTAAATTTATTTGGGTTAAAATAAGTTAAATTTATTTAAATTAAAATGAGTTAAATTTATTTAAGTTAAAATAAGTTAAATTCGTGACTTAAAAAATACAGATTTTTGTATAAATCTAACAATTCTAGAAACTTTTGTAAAATAAAATCTAATCATAGATTGTAAATTTCGCAGGAATTGCAGTAAGGGAACTAACTCTACGAGGCGTCTGCTTGATTCTCGAGTTTTAATCTATTGGAAGTTTTCGATTGGAAACAAGGGACTCGTTTCGAATAACAGGTAATAAAAGGAAGATAATTGAAATTTAGAAACAATAGAAAATACATTTTCAACCGTTTCAGTTTGGGAATTCCCCTCTCAACAAGAAAATCAATTTTCACAGTGAAGAACGCACTTTCCTATTGCGAACAGTGACCATGTTTATCGAAAATTCAATTAAAAAGATATTCAAATTTTTAAATTCAACAAACTAGTCTTAGTTAGTTTCACGACTTTAGGGTGTTTTTTAGAGTATTTCTAGTAATTTTCTCAAGTATTCGACTTTATTTTAAAATGCAAGCAAATTCTTTTCAATATTGGGAAACGTGGACTGAATGCTGCTTCAAGATGAAAATATACGTCAAATTCGGAGAATTAATTCTAGGTAAGATTTTTTATTCTTCTCTTATTAAGAAACAAGTTTTTAAATTGAGAAATTCTTCAAAATATTCATGTTTTTATAATAATTTGTTTTTATTAAGAAAAAATTTTGTACGCTGCAATTTTGGGCGGATATTTTATTTAATAATTAACTTTGTGTTAGTTCCGTTTGCAATAATTTCTTTGTAGAAAAAAATTTTGTTGGTTGCAAACGAATTTTTTGGGAAATTTATTTTTTTTTCGTTGCGTTGTTATTTTTTTCTGTCTCTATCATTGACTTTCTTTATTAGTGAATGAGAGAAATAATAAGTAACAGAAAGTGGCTCTCTAAAATGAGAGAATTTTAATAATATGTTGTAGAAAAAAATTTGCATCAAAATGAGAGGGATTCTCGAGTAAAGAATAATTATTCAGATGTAAATAATTCGTTAATTATTTTTGAGAATAATTAACGAATGCAGAAGCTTATTTTTACAAATTTAAATATTAATTCGAATGGTATTATTCAAATGAACATTGTAATTATTATTATAATTATAATTATAATTATTATTAATACTGCAATTATTATTATTATTATTATTATCATCATTATTACCATGATTGTTATTATTAATGTTATTATTATTAATTTTACCATTAATAACATTGTCATTAATAATAATAGAAAAATATTGAAATAGAATTTGAAAAAAGTATAAATATGCTTCTGATTTACATTTTTTCAATATTTTTGTACTTAATGAAGACAGTAAATGTGAATAATGTATTTATGGGTTTTTTTTCATTAAATGACAATGTGAATAAAAAATTAATACACTGAGTTCATTAAGGGAATGCTCATAAATGTCAAACGTATGTATACAAAATAGAATACGCGCTTTAGATAAAGGGATGTCGAAACATTATCAAGTTACTCCCACGCCTTCCGGAAGTACTATTATCAGTAAATACTTGATGAAGCTCAATAACTTTCACTCAATTTAACAGTTAGCCTTGCATATAAAATGTAATTAAAATTCCTAATATGCAATTAATTAAAATCTATCGTCATATTCATTAAACGGTTTATAAAGTCACACTAAAATAGTGACACAATATTTTAAGTATTATTTATATAGTTGAGTCAAGTTTTATTTACATATTATTATTTTTATTGACACATTTTATTACAAATTGTTTCGAATAATAAGAAGCCTACATAACAATAAAGGTATTGTTAGTGTTTTATTATTATTAATATAATTAATTATTATTATTATTATTAAAGTTATTATTACTATTAACATTATTATTATTATTATTATTATTATTATTATTATTATTATTATTATTATTATTATTATTATTATTATTATTATTATTACTATAATTATATTTATTATTAACTTACTAAATTAAAAATTTTTTTATTATTATCGTCTAATAGTAAAAGAAAATTATACAAAAATTAATAGAAAAGAAAATTTTTTTTTTTCATCAAAAAAGTTGGTTGCGATTGCAAAACGATATCAATGAAAGATAATCAAGTTGAGGAATAGGAACACAATGGCTTTTGAACTTTAAAGAAAAGAAAAAGAAAAAGCATCGTGGAAGTTTGTTCATAATTCATTATAACGACCATATACAGATTTATGACTTTTCAAAGGAAATGTCTTTATATAATTTTCTAAAAAAAAACCTTTTGTTCTCTAGCTTGAATATATGACGCATCGAAAATATGCTTAATTATTTTTATCTATTACTCATTTAACATAGGGTCGAATAAAAATTAAATTGAAATTATTTTTTTTAATCTTTTAGGGTTATTTTCTTTCTTTTAAATTTTGTTTTTATAATTTTTGATAACAAGAGAAAATGACAAAAATTATTTCTAATTGTAAACATTAAAAAAAAATTAAATTGTGGTTTTTAAAATCAGAAAATTAAATTAAACTAAGATTGCAATACAAAAAATTCCATTAGCAGAATTTTATTTTACATTTTTATTATTATTAATTTATTTATTATTATGTTTTGATTACACGAAATGGAAAAATCACCAGTTTGATTTTTAACAATTCCATCGTAATTAATTTTAATGTCATCGATTTTGTCATCAATTTTGTCATCAATTTAATTATAAAAACTTTTATTGTCATCAATTTAATTATAAAAACTTTTATTGGCATCAATTTTATTATAAAAAATTTTACTGTCATCAATTTTCTAGTAAAAACTTTTATTGTTATCAATTTTCTTATAAAAACTTTTATTGCCATCAATTTTTATTATCGACAATTTAATTATAAACATTTTTATTGTCCGCAATTTCCTTACCACTAAATATGATGATTTTCATTATCATCCAATTTTTTATAAATTAATTTTTTTCATTCTCATTTTTAATATTTTATGGCGAAAATTTTGTGTGTTAACTATTTTATAGTGTATTTGAGGATGCAAAAGAGTTGAAACAAAAAATTCACCCACTTTATGAAAAAAAATCATTCATTAATCATAATGAAACTGATGATAATTAAAATTGAAACCATAAAATTGATGACAATTAAATTGTTGATAATAAAATCTTTGATGATAAAAATGATGATAATAAAAAGAATTAAAATTTATAATAATATTACAAAAATTGTTTAAAACTAATTTGGTAAAAATAAAATTGATAATAATGAAATTGATGATAATGAAATTGATGACGAAATAAATAATAAATTATTGCTGCTTATGAAAAGTGATAATAAAAAATTAATAATAAAATTCATGATTATAAATTTCATAGTCAAATGGATCATAATTAAGTTAAGAATAATGAAATTAATGATTTTAAAAATTACAATAAAATTGATGATAATAAGATTGATTGATCAATAACAAAATTGATGATTATAAATTTGATGACAGTAAAATTGATTTTAAATAAATTCGTAATAAACAAAATTGATGACAATAAAAATTATGAAATTCATGATAAAATTGATGATAATTAATAGTGATGAAATTGATGATGAAATTGATGATAATTAACAGTGATAATGAGGAAATTGAAAAATAGATTGATTGTAATAAAGAGCTATTAAAAAATTGCTAATTCTGAAATTTCTATATTGTTAATATAATATAATTGTTAATAAATTAAAAACTTTAATTCGATTAAATTGTAAATTAATTTGAAGCAATAAGAAAACTTTCGAAAAATTAAAATATTTCGTTTTAAATGTTTCTTTTTTCTATAACATTTTGAAGTTGTAATTTTATTTTTAAATTTATTTTCCCCTTAAAAGCGCATTATTTATCTCGCATTAACACATTTCGCAACTTTTAATGAAACTTGTTGTCGTAACCGAAAATGGATAGTCGAAGGCACTAGACAAATTGAAGTAATTTTCTCGAAATATTTTCATTTAAATTGAAAAAAAGAAAACATTGTTCAAAGTCCAATGTAAATAATTTAGTTAATTTTCGTTTAATTACTATTTGCGTCATGATAAAAAAGGTGCACAATAATCAAATAAAAAAATTGGAAAATGAAAAACAATATTATAAATTTTATAAATTTTATAAAATAGGAAAAATATTAATTTTTTAAATATTTTTATAAAAGATTTTTCCACCTGGTAACATTTATAGTCAAAAGAAAGCACAATACAATATGAAACCTTAAATAAAAAGAATAGGAATTCTTTTTTTTTTCATTGAAAGTTGACACAAGTTTTAAAAGAGTATTTTTATGTGAAATATTGAATTTTCCAATGAAGCAATAGAGATTTTTTTTTGTTTTATTTTCAGCATATTTTATTTTTATTGAAAATGTACATGAGCTCTTATAAAAGAGTTAATTTTATATATGAAATTGAATTTTAAAACGAAGCTAGAGACTATCGATAATATTAAATTGTAATAAAAAAAAAGGAAAATTGAAAAAAAATCAGCGCTATAGATACTACGCTATAGATGTGGTATAAAAAAGGAGAGAATTTAAATATGATTAAGTATACCGAAATTACATTGCAGAGGCCAATCACTTTGAGGGAGTGCCGAAGCCTGAATATGAATGTCCGCAACTAGAATTTCCCAGGGGTCACTGGGTTACCCTATAGGTGCAGGGAATACCTAACAACTACATATAAATATGCATATAAAATAAAATTTGTCTTTCGCGTCAGGTGTTATGTACTTATCACATAATCCCCCCTCCCCTTATATCATCAATTTTGTTCATTTAATTACAAAATCAAAGAAAATTTATTTTTTCAATATTTTTTCTTCGTTATATTTTTAGTATTTTTTACTATTAAGTATAAAATTACAGAATATTCGCTCTTTTGAGTGTTTTAAGAGAAAAATGTTGTGTTAAAAATGAAATAAAAGGATAAAAAGTTTTCATCAATTTTTTAAAGAAATCATCAAAAATTAAGAATTGATGATTATCAATTTTTTTTTGTATTCTCAATATTAGAAATTTCATGACATTCACAAATTTAATAATATATACAAATTCTCATAAACTTTTAAAATTATTATTTAATCTTCACATTATCAAAAGTTGAGATTTGATGACATCTTTTCTTAGGAACATTGGAAAAAAAAGTTTTTCAATTTTCTACATCATTCGTAATTTTCAGAAGACGATTCATTTTAAGTAAAGTGAACCTAACGTAAGATAAATAATAAATGATTGAAATTTATTTCATCATCAATTTTCATCAAATTATGAAAAAAAATAATTTTCCCTTGCAATATTAAACAATTATTTTGTAACACTAAATAAATGATGAAATAAAACAAAATTTGATAAGCTTGTTATAAAAATACATTTTCTTAACAAAAAAATTTAAATAATTAAGATTACAAGACATCATCAATTTTCATCAAATTTTAAAAATACTAAAATTTTCTTTTGCAACATTAAACAATTGTTTTTCCAAAGTTTATATATAATTGAACGATAAAATGAAACACAAGGTTCGCTAACTTTATTATGAAAATATTATTTCTCAATGGAAATAGTCGAAAAAAATTGATGATTCCTTATAAGACGTAAAAAATTTAAGAAAAAATGAATATTAAAGTGTTTCTTAAAATTCTTTATCAGTTTCCAGAAAAAATTGATTTAATTAATATTGCATTCCTATCTTGCAGGTAATAATTCTTTTCCCTCTTGAAATTACATTTTCTGTTTAAATAAAAGTACATCTAAATTTACATATAAAAAAATATTTCTCTCATAACGTTTGGAAACTTTTTCACTTAGTAAATATTATTATTTTTTAATTTTAAAAATGTAATCAATTTTTTTTACCTTTGAAACTCGCAAATGAAAAACAGTGTCGCATCATATGTATGGAATCGAAATATAGGAATCTAGGTTAATTATTCAGAAATAATGATCCAATCTTAATTTCTTGCAAGAGACAATGCGAATTTTATCTAACGTTTAATTGGTTTTGCTTACATTACTTTGAAATATATTTTTTTAACTAGAAATATTGTAGAAGAATAAATAAATAAGATAAAAGAACAAAAAAATTCTTAAAAGTATAGTCATCAAATTTCGATTTTTTGACAATTTGATGAAAATTGTTGACGAAATAAATTTTATCCTACGTTTCTTCATTTTTACATAAAGGATTTTTTTCAAATTTGCAATAAATTTTGAAATTTTTTAATAGAAAAATCACATTGAAATCTCAACTTTTGATGATTTGATGAAAACTGATGAAATGGTAAAATTTGATCCGGTTGTTAATTAATTTTACTTAATAATTTGGAAAAGTTTTCTATTTTTTAATCATATTACATGAAAAAATGGAAGAAGTTTTTCAATTCCCTTGGGAAGAAGTATCAGATTTTTTTTATGGTTTGATGAAAATTGATGATGAAGTAAAATTTATCTCACTTTTAGTTGTTTTTTTTAAATACGGTAGAAAAGGTTTTTTTAAATTTACAGTCCATGTAGAAAAAATAAAAGAGACTTTTATTTTTTTTCCTAAGAAGAGATGTCATCAAATCTCATTTTTTGGTAAATTGATGAAAATTGATGAAGTATTGAAATTTAATTCTACTCTATTAATTTTCATAAATAATTTTCAAAAGTTTGTAGAATTTGTATATAATATTATTTATTATGTGAATATCATAAAATTTCTAATATTGAGAAAACAAAAAAAATTGATAATCATCAATTCTTAATTTTTGATGATTTCTTCAAAAAATTGATGATAACTTTGTATCCTTCTATTTTATTTTTAACACAATTTTTTTCTTTTAAAAAATTCGAAAAAGCGAATATTCTGTAATTTTATACTTAATATTCAAAAACAATAGAGAAAAAAAGGTGAGAAAAATATTTTAAAAATATCAAATTCATTTATTGACATACAATAATATTTGTAAATGGAAAAAACGTTTGAAATCTAATTTTTCGCCTTTACACGAGCAAATATTTTCTATATTGAGCGTTTTGTGTATTTTCGTCAATTTTTTTTCGAGAATAAATGGAAGCAAAAAGTAGTTCGACAAGCAGAATTGAAAGAGAGTACTGCGAGCCAGGGAGAGAGAGAAAAGAGAGAGATTATATGTATTTTGAATTACTGCAGGCATACTATCGTTCTGACCTCGATTCCCAGTATAAAAAATTGGTCCCGGAAAATTCGCGAATATCGACAAATAAAAGATAAAAAAGAATTGATATTTCCCAAAGAGTTGAAAATTTATACAGTATTGTTTGTAGATTTGTGAATTTGATTTTGGTTTCAATACATGTCAGTTAAAAATCGTAAACAAACGAAATTTTTTAATATAAAGGAATTTGAAAAGAGTGAGGATTTATTTTTGGAAATAAAAATATTTTTTAATTGGAATTAAATGCATAACTGAAAAAAGGTGTTTTTATTAAATATTTTAAAGTGAAACATATTTTTTTAATTACATAAAAAAATTTTTATTTAAATGAATAAATAAAGGTCCCTTTTGTTAATAAATAATTTATTAAAAAAATAAATAATATAAAATAATATAAAAATAAATAATATATTTTTTATTTACACCCTCCTTTTTTGTAACTAGAAAAATAATTTTATTCAAACAAAAAAAAATTATATTCCTTTTTTAAAATAAAAAAAATTAAATGCATTTTTTAACGATTTTATTTTAATTATTTATAGTAATTTAACGTGTATTCTATTTTGTAATCGATTTTTCGTCCACTTTTTTCTCATTTCTCATTTTTCTGTTTTTCCTTTTGACGATTTCCCGCCATTTCCTGTGTGAACTCGACCTTCTTAAAACTCATTAACTATGGTTCATTGGCGTCGTTTTTATACCGCAACTAATTTTCCATTTTTTTTCTTGTTTTTTCACTAACTGGATCGTTAATTTCTTTGTGTAGAATCACTTTTACAATTTCAGGGCCGATTAAGAGTAATAATTATTCTTTTTATTCTGAAAATATAAATTTAAAAGTATATCGATATCTCCTATGACGTGTAATAGAGAAAATAATTTAAACATAATAATAAATCAAAAGGAAAAAAATTGTACATAACATTTTTAAAATGTTGGAAAAATGATAAAATTACGTAATTAGAAAAAAAAATGCTTTAACACAAACTTTTTAACTATTAATTAAATTTTATAGGGTACTACTTTATTTTTTATATTCATTAAATTTGGTCTTATATGAATTTTCATCAATTTGCATCAATTTTCGTCAACTTTCATCATTTGTCATCAATTTCATTCTATTTTCATCAATTATTATTAATTTTATTAAAATAATTCAATTTTCATCAACTATAATCACTTGTCATCAGGTTTATTCCATTTTTATCAAATTTCATCAACTGCAATCAGTTGTCATCAGTTTTCCTCAATTTTCAACAAGTATCATCAATTTTGATCAATTATTACCAATATTGGATTTATTTCATTTGCATTATTTTTTTATTAGATTTCATTCAATTGTCATCAATTTTCCTCAATTTTTATGCATTTTCATCAGTTTCCGTCAATTTTCATCAGGTTTCGTCAATTTTCATCATTTTTCATCATTTTTCTTCAATTTTTATCAACTTTTCGCAAAATACACTTAAATCTAGAAAAATAAACTATATTTATTAACTATTATAATAATTAATTTACGAAAATGAGAGAAAATTGAATCAAAATTTATTATATTTGAAAAAAAAAATAAAACCAAGTTGAAAATAAATGCTCAATATAAAAGTCAGGAGAGCAAGAAAAAAAGGAAAATAACTGACAAAAATATAATATGCATTTTCCAGCAAGAGAATATTCTTCGGTTTGAAGGACTTTCACTCTTGTATAAATGCTTGAGCATAATTATGCCACGAGCCTTCAAATGTAAATTGCAAGTATATAGAATTTTTTTTTCTGTCGATGAATCTAAACTTGCATTGTATAATTGACATATTATCTGGAAAATTATGGAATAAATATATTTGTGACATTTGCATGTGTCATCAAGGGAGAATGATCTTTCCTCATTTTACAATATATATATATATATACTTATAGAAAATACAATAATGGGGGAGTGTGTCATTGATACAAATAGAAAAATATAAGATTTATGCTGTAATAATAAATAATTGTATGTGTCATGTTAATGAGCAAAAGAAAATTCTCATGTCGATCCACTTTTGCAAATAAATGTTAATTTTATTCCCTGCTCGCTGCCTTTTTTGTGTTGATTAATTATTATACAAAAAATTTTTTTTTTATTAGATACACTGTTTTCTGAAAACTAATTTTAATTAGTCTACAAGCAGAACTTTATGTTTTTAAAAGTTAATAATTAAATCATTTATTTACTAGTGATAATAATTATGACATAAAATTCTATTCTATTCTGAAAAGAACAATGAAATATATATTAAAAGTCTTAATTTTAATAAAAAATGACAAACTATAATATTTTTTTACCTTTTACACACAAAATTAAACTATGGAAAAAATATAAATTTTTTTTCAACTTTCATAAATTTTCATCAAATTCGAATAAATCATCAAAAAGTATGTTTATACTAATCAACATAAATTCTTCAGAAACAGATAAAATTAATTATGTTCTATCGTTTTTCAATTAACTTTTCTTTTCTTTTTCTTCTTGGTTCAATTTTCATCAATTTTCCACAATTTTCATCAAATTGCGTTAAAAAATCAAACAATCAGTTTGGATAAATTACTGTAATTCATTCGCAAAGTACAAATTAATCATGCTTCATTAGCTCTTTATTACTTGTTTTTTAAATTTTCATCAATTTTCATCAAATTTGATTATCAAAAATTAATTTTTTATTTCAATAATTTAATTTATTCAGAAAATTAAAAATTATGTTCTATTATCTATATTAACTACTTTGCTTTTTATTTTTTCAAAATATTAATTTTCATCAATTTCTCTCAATTTTCATCAAATTGCATTAAATCATAAAAAAACTAAATTTTGATTAATTACTTTAAGTCATTTGCAAAGTAGAATTAAATCATATAACATTATATTGTTAATAGTTACTTTTCAATTTTCATCAATTTTCCTCAACTTTCATCAGATTGCATTAAATTATCAAAAATTATCTCTTTATTAATTCGTTTGCTTTTCTTCTTTTTTTTTGTTTCAATTTTCATCAATTTTTTACCTTTTTGTGAATTTGATTCAACTTTCATAAAAATGCAAGTGATTAAATGAAATAAAATTTGTATTCATTACGAAAGTTAGATCACAAGAAGTACAATTTAATTAGGTGATTTTAATTAGTTTAATTAATTGTTATAGTAATTTAATTAATGTTATTTAATTAATCTAACTTATAATAATAATTAGCCTAATTAATAATGATAATTAATCTAATTAAAAATAAGAATTAATTATTAATCAATATTAATTAAGTCTAGATTCAATTTTCATAAATTATTTACACTTTTTATTGAACAAATAATATCAAGTTCTAATTATCTAATTAACACTCAATCAGCAAATTAGTGCAAATTATATTAATTAGTAATTTCATGAAATAGAAAAACAGTAATGCAATTAAAATTTTTAAAAAAACTATTCAATATATAAAGAAACTGGACTAAATGCAATAAAATATTAAATATTTTATATAATTTTCAATATATACATATTATACTATAGGCAATGCTATATTTGTGAGAAGAGAAAAAAAAAGTGGGGGAAAAAGGGCAAGTTGGGAAATGTGTTTTCCTTATTGATAATTATATCATGTATTCCTAAAGTGAATTCGTGCGAGATTATTAGCTCTTGTATGTACGTTATACGTAATTCATGTTTTACGTAATAATAAAGTTACCGCTAAAGCGTGAGACCCGCGATTTATTTTTATGTCATCAGTTTTCGTAATCGATTATCACGCCCTAAGGATAAGTAGACACATAGAAGTCAGGAAATTTACATAAGCAAAAAAGAAGAGGAACTTTGGGAAATAATTTTTTCTTTCTTTTTTCTTTGATTTGATGCCAAAACGTGGGGATAAGTATATAAGTATTTATTCTTCTTCCTTCGCCCAATTTTCAAGAAAATTTTATTTCAATATTCTCTGATAATTTTTTGCATTTTCTAATATACTCAAATTTCATCAGTTTTCTTCAATTTTGATGAAATTATCCAATATAATTTAAAATTTAAGTTTCTTTCCTTTTTTTATTGTTAGAGCGAAGTTCGTTTATAAAATTTTCTTTTTCGTTGATATTAAACTAGGAATAAAAATTGTCATCAGTTTTCGTCAACTTTTATTAAATTATCGTATTTTTTATTAAACTTCAATTGTTTTCTCTGCTTTATTGTCATTATGAAGGTGGTAATTAAATGTTTTTTTTATTGACAAATTATACAATTGCAAATTAACAATTTTCATTCATAGTTTTCATCAATTGTCATCAATTTTCATTGAAATGTAAAATTTCATTTTAAAAAATAAAATATTTTTATCCTTTACAATATCATAAGGAAATTAGTGTCTTAATTTTCTTCTTCAATTGACAAATTATTAAAATTAGAGTCAACAAGTTTTATTAGCTTTCATCAATTTTCATCAATTTCCGTTTAATTATAAAATTTCATTTAGAATTTAATTAAATTTCTTTTTCCTTTTTAATATCAACGAAATTAGGAATTAAATTTTCTTTTTCTTTCATAAATTGTTCAATCTGAATTCGTTAATTTTTATCAGTTTTCATCTTCAATTTAGATCAATTTCATTAAATTTAAAAATTATATTTAAAAGAATTAATTTTTTTGTTTTTATTATCATAACGAAATTTGTATCTTAATTTTATAAATGTCATTGACAAATAACTAAATTGGAGTCGAAAATTTTCATTATTGTTCATCAATTTTCATCAGTTTTCATTAAAATTCATCTTTCTTTACTTTTAAATGATGAATTTTAAGTATAAGTTATATTCTACTAATTCTAATAGTAAATTATATTCTTTTTGAAGGTTTCTCC
This sequence comes from Leptopilina myrica (nomen nudum), assembly GCA_032872475.1. NCBI lineage: Eukaryota > Metazoa > Arthropoda > Insecta > Hymenoptera > Figitidae > Leptopilina > Leptopilina myrica (nomen nudum). The sequence continues at coordinate 9,117,231 of CM065462.1, read as the reverse complement.
GTTTTTCTTTATTTTTCATCAATTTTCATCAATTTTCATCAATTTTCATCAAAAATTCATAATTTTTAAAATTTTTTCCTTAAAAAATTGAAATTTTTCATTTATAGAAAGTTCTAAAGGGCACCTCATTTAATATCACAATTTTCGTCAATTTTCATCCTCAATTTTTTTTAATTATACAAATTTCCTCGCATTACACATGTCTTTTTTCAAACTTTTTAACATTTACTGATATTAAATCTCCCAAAATGTAGAACATTCCTCTCAGCAAATTCATTTCTCAACTTTGCTTGTTTTTTCGTATCATTTAAAAAATTGTTTTTTTGCTTTTTCGTTGATCGAAAAAGTTTTTCTTTGATATATGAAATCTCTCGTTGTGTTGAAAAAAATTGCATTTTAAAATTCAAGTAATGAACGATTTTAGTTTTTTTGGTTAATTAAAAAGAACCTTTTTCTTTTCTTTTCTTTTTTTTTTTGCTTACGAATTCAAGTGATCATAATATGTTGTTCCTTAAAGGCCAAAATTTTTTCTAATTAGACGAGAAGTTTTATATACTTGTAAATATTACATTCTTGGTGTGTGACACAAGTAAGTAGGCCACGTGGCCGCGGGGATTATATTTTCGCATTCGTCCCTCGAGTGGTTCTTCAAGTGGAGGGAAAAAAGTTACAGAAATAAACCACATTTTTACACTCTTTTAATTTTAAGTGCATTTCTTCTTTTTTTTTTAATTTGAGTTTTCTTCTGAGTTTACATATTTATATTGGTTTTTCTTTTAATATTCGTTTATTTTAATTTTATTGCTTAGTTGAGTGAATTTTTTCTTTTAAATTCGAATTTAGATTTTTAATTAGCGATTCCAGAAAGTTAAAGGGTTAAAAGATATTTGAGTCGAGAAGAATGAAGTTTTTGAAAAATGTCGGAATTTTGAATTTTTTAATATTTGATTTTAGTTTCTATTTAGTAAAGGGAAAATGGACTTTAATTTACAATTTTTAGTTGATTATTTTTTTCAGTTTTAAAATTTGTTTCTGTTTATAATGATATTTGTTAAAAAGAAATAGTGAAAAGTTGAAAAACAGAAGAAAATATATATTTTGTTTTTATTTTAAAAAGCAATTATGAATTAATATTTTTTTCCATAGAATATTAAACAATATATTTACTGTTAATAATAAATTAATAATTTACTTAAAACATTTTGTTTATTACATAATTTTCTTTTACTTTTTACTTAAATTTTCATTTATTTTCTCTCTTTTATGTTTCGTGTATTTGAGAATTAATATTTTTTATACAAAATTTTTTTTTAACAATCGATTCATAAAATATTTAAATAAAAAAGAAATTAAAAAAATTTTGAATTCGAAATAAATGAGAATTTGTTAATTTCTATGATTTTTAATATATATACATATATAGGATAGAAAAGTAGCGTACAATGCCAGTTTGAATGACAATGAAAGACATTACAAGAACGCTTATTTTGCTTTTCTAAAAATAGAAGTCGAAAACTGTATATGAAAGGAAGGAGGAATAGTTGCCGAGAGGGATGATGTATATATATATGCTGTCAGGGGGTGGAGAAATGACGTGACTATGACGATGGGGTTTTAAGCTCAGTGGCGACTTTATATTAAAAAACAAAATCAACGATTATTGTATTTTTCATCTCTAATAATAGAATTAATAATTTTGAAAATAATTAAAAGTAATTTTATATAATAATAAAATAATAAGAATGTTAAAAACAAAAAAAATAATAATAAGGAAAATAATAATAATAACAATAATAATATTAATAATAGAAATAATAGTAATAAAATAATAAAAATGAGAATTTATTATTATTTGGTTGTAAAGGTTATGTTAACTACCCTTAAAGAATGCAAAAAAAAAAATTATAATAATAATAATAATAATAATAATAATAATAAAAGTAGAAAAACTGTATACAATAAGTTATTAATAGTAATATGCGAATTATCATTACTGTTACTATTATTGCAGAATATGAAATATTTATAAATGGTACTTAATAGCATATACATATTTATAGTGAACAGTAGGATTTATAAATAGTATACGATATATCGTGAATGGAATTTTTTTTCTCTTTCTCTTTCTTCCTAGAAATGATATTTTGAATTTCCAAGAGAGTATAAAAATTTCTTTTTGTACATATAAAAGCTTCTTTTTCTTCGTTCTTTTTCTTTCATTTTTTTTTCTTTTGATGGGGTAGCAAAAAAAGAAAGAAAGAAAGAAAAACGTTACTGGGGGGTTGTGGTGGTTGAGGCTGTGTGTGATGTGAAAAGGCAGAGGTTCTGACGCGCTAATATATACTTTGGTTCTCTTCCCGTGGGTAGCGGTTATTTTCAGCAAGCCGATGCTGGTCGCAGTAGTAGTGGTAGACGCAGTCGTACTATGTTCGGAAGTATCTACTAACGATCCACTATAGTATATATATATACATAATTATAATAATAAAATATATATATATATATATAATTATAATAAAAATAATAAAATCAAAATTGTAAAATTAAAAATTTTATATTATATTATAATTATAGTATTTGAGGTTATGTTTTTAATTTTTCAAGTTTAAATACATAAAGAAAATCAATTATTAATTGAAAATTATTGATCTTCAAGTCTTCATTATATCCAAAATATTCAATAAAAATTGGTTTCAAATTCAAATAATTAAAAATAAACTTTTAATTAAGAGAAATCTAACACGACACTAACCTATAATTTGTTAAGCGTTATTGTTTTGTTTTTAATTTCTTAATAATTATTTTCAAATACCTTGAATTATAGAAAAATATTCCTTTTTATTTAAAATAAAATATTTTTAATTTTTCAAGATATATTATATTAAGTAGAAAGTTAGATAAATAACAAAATTATAATTAAAAATAAAATTTTTTTTTATAGAAAATATCAATTTTGAACTTAAAATGATAAATTTAAATATTCATTACAATTTTTTTCCGTTCAATATAAAAAAATATGTATTAGTTATTTTTTAAAAGATAAAATATAGTTATAAATAAATTATTAAATACACAATTCATTAAATTATAAATGAATAATGTCAATTCTTTTCTAAAAGTTTTCAAAATTCTATTTTTCTATTTTTTATCCTAAATAAATAGTTTTAAGTACATAATATAGATAAATATTTCAGTTATAAATAATAAATTTTTCACTGGAATTTTCAATTATTTAAAATACAGAATTTTCGATTAATTTTTCCAAAAAAAATTAATTCATTTTTTTAAAAGATGGTTTTAATGAAATTCTTTGCAAGAATTTAAATATTTTTTAATAATCAATAAAATATTCTTTGCAAGAATTCAATTATTTTAATAAACAATAAACTTCTTCTTATAGGAATACAATTATATTTAAGGGAATTTGAACCATTATGACGTCACAGTTTTGAAAGAAAATGCTTTTAACATACATTATGACGTCACAATGGTTCAAATGCCCTTAAAAAATTTTTTTTTAATGAAATTCGTTCTAAGAAATCAATTATTTTTAATAGAATTTGGATAACATTTTTTTTTTTGATGAATTTGAATTATTTTTAAAACAATTTAACATGAACCCTAAGTTTTGAACGTTCAAATGAACGAAATATTTTTTCTTGAAGATATTTTAATAGATTACTAATAATTAACAAATTTAAAAACCAAAATTATAGGTTAACAAACTCAGTAATTAATTTTTTGGAAATTGACAAAAAAAATTGCAATAAAAATTTAATTTTTAGAAGAAATAAATTAATTTCGTTCATTTGAACGTTCAAAACTTTAGGATCTTAATTTGTTGATATATTTTAAAGAATATAAAACGTTTTTTAAACATATTTTTAATTTTTAAGAATATATAATTCTTCAACATTTTTTCTCGATTTTTAGGAATTTATTATTATTATTATTCAAAATTATGACGCAAACTTTTTGAAGAATTAAATTATAGATCTAATTTTAATTAAATTTCATGTACCAACTTAAATTTTCTTCGAAACATTAAATTTGAATTTTTATAAATTTTATTCCTTTTTTTATTATTTTTATCAATTATTTTCATAAATATAGAAATTTTTTCCAAGAATTCTATTATTTAATTTACTAATTCGCCAAATTTAATTTCCAAAAAATACGAAATTTTGTCTTGGAACTAACTTCTTTTTCTATTGTTTATCGAATTCCTTTTTAATTGTAATTGGGTCAGAATTCGTGAAATTTTCACAGAAAATAAAAAGTATTTTTTTAAAATCGAAATGTTCATAAAACATTTCTATTTGGCCTTAAGAATGTGTTCACCAAAAAACAGAAAAGAAAATTATTTTTTTATAAAAGTTATTGCAAAATTAATTTTTTTGCAACTTTTTAAACAAAATAAAATTTCTCCTAAATGAATGAACCGATTTAAATGAACCAAGCGGGAATATCAAGGGGATAAAATATACTTTCGTTTAGAATTAGAAATTTTTTAAAAAGTTTATTTTTTAATAATTATTTAATACAAATTTTATAAACAATTAATTTTTTTTAATGTTCTACGCCTTTTAAAAATTTGAAAAAAATATTAACATACACTTAAAACTATAAGAAATCAAAATCCGTTGAGAAAATTTTGGAGCGACAATTATTTTAAAAGTTATAATGAAAATTATATTAGCGCAGTGTTGTGCATCAGCTCTGAATTTAGTTTTTCATCATTTTTAACAATTTTTAAGGTTATATAATTAAACAAAAATGTTAAATTGACAGTGTTTTGTTCATTTTGTAGTTAAAAATAATGTTTTAATTCTGAAAATCATCAAAGTCGCATCTCCGTTCAATATAATTTTCATTATAACTTTTAAAATAATTGTCGCTTCAAAATTTTCTCAACAAATTTTGATTTCTTATAGTTTTAAGTGTATGTTAATATTTTTTTCAAATTTTTAAAAGGCGTTGAACATTAAAAAAAATTAATTGTTTATAAAATTTTTATTAAATAATTATTAAAAAATAAACTTTTTAAAAATTTTCTAATTCTAAACGAAAGTATATTTTATTCCCTTGATATTCCCGCTTGGTTCATTTAAATCGGTTCATTCATTTAGAAGAAATTTTATTTTGTTTAAAAAGTTGCAAAAATATTAATTTTGCAATAACTTTTATAAAAAATAATTTTCTTTTCTGTTTTTTGGTGAACACATTCTTAAGGCCAAATAGAAATGTTTTTTCAACATTTCGATTTAAAAAAAATACTTTTTATTTTCTGTGAAAATTTCACGAATTTTGACCCAATTACAATTATATATTATCATTTTTATTATTATTATTATTATGCTTATAATTATTACTATTATTATTATTATTATTATTGAGATATTATGTAATTTTTTTTATATATCGCTTTCCTCTGGATATCAAATTGAGACAAAAAACCTATGAAAAATGTTAGAAAGCAACGTTTCGATATATTTTATATATTTTTATTATGTATTTTATGTCCATAATATATTATAATTTAAAATATATTATAAAATAAAATAAATGAATTAAAGTATATATATTATATTGTTACCATACTATTTAAGTTAACTTTAAATTACATAATTTTTAAGAGCTGCGAAGTCCTCTAAAGTTCCAAAGTGAACGCGAACACAACATAACCTCAAAATTCAGAGAGATACTATTGAACCCTAAAAATCAAAAGTTTTCCCCTTTTCGAAAATTAGAAAAAACTTTTTGAACTTTATGTCGTGTTAAAGTAGATAAGAATGGGGGAGAATAATTTCGTTACTATACGGTATTTTGTTTCTAATTATTTTTTTTTTTTTGAAGCGTAAAAATTGAAAATTTTTTCTTTTTCCTTAATTTATGATTCTGAGTCTCTCTGTGATATGTGTAGGAGGGAGAAGGGAGGGGGCCGATGTGAAAGATCACCCTGTGTATATAGAATGGGAATTTGCGGAGGATTAGAAGATGACTGTGATATATTGAGATGGTGGTGACGATAGTAAATATGGTTGTGGTAGTGGTGCTACTGCTACTGGTGGTGGTGGTGGTAGTGGTCGCTACAGCAGCGGCAACGTGCCAGCGTGAGGGAGGCAGCCATGAATGAAAGTAACACATATCGATTTATCCGCACCGCCCTAGTTATAAAATACGGTAAATAGTACTCCGAAAATGTCACTTGAAATCGAATGAGTCACTCTTCTTTGCGCGTCACTAGTTGTATTCAATTTTTTTACCCAACACAGTAGATTTAAATTTTTGTTCGCATCATTTAATTCGAATTTTTTTTTTAAATTTTAACCTCAAATTCGAATTCAGCGACCCGAAAAACCTCCCGGGATGAATTATTATTGAAATCAGTTGAATTAAAATTTTTTTTGTCGCCATTTTGTTTTTTTTTTAAATTTTGACTTTAGATTTCGATTTAGCGACCCCGAAAAGCCCTGGGAATTAATTATTTTTTGAATCGGTTGAATTACAATTTTTTTGGTCGACATTTTATTTTTTTTAAATTTTGACCTTAGATTTCGATTCAGCGACCCCGAAAACCCCCGAGGGAGTATTTTTTTCTAGCAAGATTAGTTCTTACTAAGGTTTTCAATTATTTTTAGTCGCCATATTAAATCCGCCATTTTGGATTTTTGAAATTTGAGGTCAGATACAAATACATTTATGTCGAAAAACCCTCGAGTTAATATTTATAACACTTTTAAGGTAAGCAATAATATTTTGAACTTTTACTCTCTAAATTTGAATTAGTAAAAATGTGTTTAATTAAATTAGTAATAGTTAATTTTTACTAATTTTTTTGGTAAAATTTACTAATTTAAAAGCAAAAAGACAGTTACTATTTCAAATTAGAGAACATTTATACTAATTAAAATTTAGAAAGTAATTAAATAACAAAAATACTGATGAGAAGGTTTTCGATGTCGGTTTTTAAGAATTCAAAATGGCGGATGAAAAAAATATTAAAAATTATTAATTTGCCCTTTGTGGGTTTTTGAGTTTGATGATTACAAATTTGAAAACGATTGTCAAAAATACGGATCTAATTTAGCGAACGTGGTGAGTGAATCCTAAAAATTAAAAAAAAATTGTCCGCCATTTTGAATTGTTTAAAAACCAATTCAAAAATTTGTAATCAGCGACCACCAAATAACTCCGAAATGGTTTAAGTTTCAAGTTGAAAATAAATTCTCCTTGAAAGTTGTTAATTTTCAATTTATGGACCAATTATTTTGAGCTTAAAATAAATTACAAACAGTTCTTTGATCTTTAATTAAATTTACTCTCACAGAAAAAATGAAGTTACGCGTCTTTTTTTTTCTATTGCGGCATTTGAGATTTTTGTTTTTCTAGACAAATTTTTTTTTTCTGTAGTCTTAATAAAGATGTTTGATGATTTATTTTCATTTTTCAATTTGGAGAGGGAATTTGAAATCTGGGTTATCAAGATTGTATACCAAAAAGAAAAAAAAATAGATATAGAGTTCATTGCACAGTTGGGGACGATTCTTTTGATGACCCAATTTTAGAGAGTATCCTTTGGCTGTGAAGACAATTTTTTTCTATTGAACTCCCATACCGTTATAGGAAATTTCCTACTTTGTAGGCTGCTTTGTAGCTTGGGAGTCTCTGCCTTGAGCGAGCATGATAGTACCGATGACCCCCTCTCGTGGCCTATATTTCCTCCTGGTGCTAGTTGCGAAGTCTTTTTTTTATCCTCTTTAGAAGGATCTAACGACCCTGCGAACTGTATTTTTTTGCAGTTTCGTATGTTCCATTTTTTTTATATTTGGTATAAGTCGAATTTTTTTATACGGTGTGTGCGATTCTATTATAACACTTCACCGTCACTTTGCCTTCACTTTATTTTCTACTTTCACTTTATGTTAAATTTCACTTCATACTCTCCTTCACTTCAAACTCACTTTCACTTTCTGTTCACTTTCACTTCATATTCACCATCACTTCATAATTCATTTTTACTTCATATTTACCTTCAATTCATTTTTCACTTCAGTTTTAACATTCACTTTATTTTTCTCTTTCACTTCATATTCACTTTCACTTCATTCTTCACTTCATATTCACCTTCACATCATTTTTCACTTCATATTCACCTTCACATCATTTTTCACTTCATATTCACCTTCACATCATTTTTCACTTCATATTCACTTTCACTTCATTTTTCACTTCATATTCACTTTTACTTCATTTTTATTATTCACTTTATTTTTCTCTTTCATTTCATATTTACCCTCACTTCATTTTTCACTTTCACTTCATATTTACCTTCACTTCATATTCACTTTCACTTCACCCACAGCTTCACTCTCCACTCATTTCACTTAGCTTCAATTACCTTTTACCCCAATCTTAAACTCGCTTTCACTTCACTTTACTCTACTTTCACACTTCACTTTAATTAAATTTCACCTCGTTTCAATAGTTTCACTTTACATTTTCATTTAACTTTCACTTCATTTGACTTTCAGTCTGTTTTTATTTCAATTTTATCCACTTAGATGTGATAGTGAAGTGAAACTAGGTGAACTCTTTATTTTACTTCACTTCACATTTGTGTGATAGTGAAGTGAAAGATAGACCAACTTTAAAATTTACTTTACTTCAGTTTCATACCACTTTCACTTCACTTTTATCTAATAGCGAAGTCAAAGTGAATTGGAGTACTAGTTGAACTAACTTGAAGTAACTGGGTGAAAGTTAAGTACAGTAAAAGTAAGTAGAGTGGAAGTTAATTTAATTGAAGGTATATGAAAGTAGAAAGTAAGTCAAGTGGGGTGAAAGTAAAATAAAGATAAAGTGAAATTCGAGTAAAGTTAAAGTGAAGGTGAATTGATAGTAAAGTGTGTTGAAAGTGAAGGGAAAACAAAGTAAAGTGAAAGTAAACTAAAAACAAAGGGCAAGTAAAGTGTAAACAAAGTGAAAGAAGTGAAATCAAAGTGAAAATGAAGTGAGAGTTAAAGTGAAAACAAAGTGAAAGTAAAGTGAAAACAAAGAGAAAATAAACAGAAAGTAAAGTGGAAAAAGTGATGGTGAAGTGCAAGTAAAAGCAAAGTGATAGTAAAGTGAAATTAAAGTAAAAGTAAAGTGAAAAGAAAGTGAAAGTGTAGTGAAAGTGAACTGAAAAAAGTGAAAAGAAAGTGAAAGTGTAGTGAAAGTGAACTGAAAAAAGAGAAAATAAAGTGGAAAAATGTGAAAGTGAAGTAAAAGTAAAGTGAAAACGAAGAGAAAGTAAAGTGGAAAAAAGTGAAAGTAAAGTGAAAACAAAGTAAATATGAAGTGTAAATAACGTGAAAACAAAATAAAAGTGAAGTGTAAGTAAAGTGAAAAAAGTGAAGTGAAAGTTGGGGCAAAGGAAAATAAAGTGAGAGTAAAGTGAAAACAAAGTGAAAACAAAGGGAAAATAAACAGAAAGTAAAGTCGAAAAAGTGAAAGTGAAGTGCAAGTAAAAGCAAAGTGAAATTAAAGTGAAATCAAAGTAAAAGTAAAGTGAAAAGAAAGTGAAAGTGTAGTGAAAGTAAACTGAAAAAAGAGAAAGTAAAGTGGAAAAAGTGAAAGTGATGTGAAAGTAAAAACGAGGAGAAAGTAAAGTGGAAAAAAGTGAATGTAAAGTGAAAGTAAAGTGAAAACAAAGTGAAAGTGAAGTGTAAGTAAAGTGAAAACAAAGTGAAAAAAGTGAAGTGAAAGTTGGGGCAAAGGGAAATGAAGTGAATATGATGGAAATAATGATATAAAATTAAAGTGAGGGGAAATGCAGTGAAATTACATAATCGCATCCCAGGATCAGAGGAGATTTTACTCAAAATATGACCCTGCATGTATTCCTTATTACTACAATCGCTCATCCTGATTCTTCCCGTCGTTTATCCCCCCTAACGATGGACGATCGGGCTTTAATAGATTGCAACCCTCCTGCCATATGATGAACCCTAAACCACTTGCATCAGTTACATTGGATTTTATAAAATTCAAAAATAGGTGAAGTGGAAGTTTTTTTTTCCCGTATTTTGTCCACATTATGACTATAGGGCTCATTAACATTATTTTTCTTCATTCCAAAACACCCAAAAGTGTACCATAAGTCATCAATTTTAAAAAATAATTTTTAGGATAAACTTTTTCCATTTTTTTTTATTAAAAATTTATTTTTAATATTACCCATATTAAAAAACTGACATATGTAACTAATATCATTTCTTCTTCATTTAGATTATTTTTCCCTTGAATAAAAATAAAAAATTTTTTTTTGTAATTACAAAAATTTTTTTTTTCCAAATTTATTTATAAATTAAATTCAGTAAAAAAAACGACAATTGGGGAAAAAAATTTCAACAACATTATAAATAAAAATTAAGTAAAGAGAATTACTTTGAAAGGGGGAAATTCGAAACGTGGCGAGTGTCTCATTCAAAATATGGGAATGCGGCATCACTGTATGAATCGGAGTAAGGAAACTGACCAACCCCAACGCGCTTATGTCGACGCCCTTATTTAACATTCACACGAAAATAAGAAATCAATTTAAATTCCATATTCACACACGCATTAGATATTTATTGAACTCGTTAATATCAGTGCATTGAGTAATTTTCTTTTCTTTTCTTTTTTTTTGCTTCTATTTTCTTCTTTCATTAATAGCCAACGAATCACCATATGATGATCAATAGACGGGAATGAACGAAAGAGAAGGGCAGAGTTCACGGGAACTTTTCTTTAAAATAATATTTCACCCCCCAAGAATTTAGATGGTAAAAGACAAAAAAAAATTTGTTCTTCTAATTTAACGATTTCTAGACACGAATTTTTCGAAAAAAAAGGGAATTAATTATTCGATCTAACTATTGTTGTTCGAAAAGAAGTAGAGAGGTAATTTTTTCGAAAAAAAATAATTTTTGCAAAGTGGATTTTTTTGGAAAATTGTATTAAATTTTCTTTTTTTTTTAAATAAATCAATAGAGCTCTACATTTGTACGTATATCGAAAACTTATGTATTGTCCGCGAGAAATGTCGCCATTGCTCATTCATGCGAAACACAAGTTGATCGTGTGCGTCAATGACAAGGACGCCATTTAGGTATATTGTGTGTCTTCGCAAAAAAAAAATAGTTTTTCACTGCGACAATTTTTTCCGAAAAAAAAGAACCACCAAAAAAATCCTTTTCGAATCATACTCTTTTGCAAAGGAGATAAAGTCAAAAATTTGCAAAATTTCCCCCCCAAAAAAAACAGAAACAGAGAAAGAAATTAAAATTAACCCTCGCCCCCTTAAATTTTTTTTTCTTACTTCGAAAATGAATTCAATTTTTTTTGATTGTGGAAAAAAAAAATTTTTTTTATTTAAATAAAAAAGTCTTGCGCAACGAGAAGATGGTGCTGAAACATACAGCAAATGAAAAAAAAATGTGTGGGTGGTTTAGAAAAGAAAAATTCTCTTCCGCAAAGAAAAGGAAAAAAATGTTTTTTTCACAATTGCAAAGAAAAACATTGTTGAATGTAAAAAAAATTTATTCTATTCACAGAATCGTACCTTTGTCATGATGTTGGATAAATATTCATTTTTTTAAATAATGAATAAATTTGTTGATTTTTGTGCAGAAATTATTTCTTGATATTGTCGTTGTTGTTGTTTCCGATGCAATTATTGTTTTCGATTTACACGCCATTGATGATTATTTATTTTTTTTTTAACTCACATGACATTTATAACAAACACACGAGTATTTATATTTATATACATATACATATATATATATATATATATATAGAGAGAGAGAGAGAAGTAGGAAATAAAATTTGTTTCTTTAGGGGTGGAGAAATTTTTTTTTTTTTAATTTAAACTACTTTTTTTGTTTAATTTTTTTCTCTTTTTTTTAAAAGGGGATAATTTTAATGTGGGAAAAATGTGAAAATTTTTAGGAGGAGGACGAGAGTTTTACTGAAAACGATGGTGAGTGTCCTTTGCTTGGTGAAAGCGACTGTTCACCGTGTAAGAGGGCGGCTAGTTTGGGGGTTGAAAGACAGAGGGAAAGCGCTGGTTCACGAAAACAGGGACGTAAATTGTCAATGAAAATACCGGGTGCTCGAAAGTGGGGAATTGTGAAAAATTTATTTTTTTGAAATGAATTTTTTTTTGTATTGTTAAAAATAATTATTTATTTTGATAAAAAAAAATTATTTTTCTTTTTTGAGAATTTCTCAAGTTTTTTATTAGTTTTTTTTTAGAATTTTTTCTTAGTTTGATAAAACATTTAAATAAAATGAAAGTAAATATAAATATTTTACTTTTTACATGTATTTTATTTTATTTTTTTTAAATTTCATTATTTTATATTTCAATTAGTTTCTGAATTTTTATAGTTTTATCTTATATTTTTATTATTTCCATCTTCTATTTTTATTGTTTTTAATATTTTTTATCTCCTATTTTTAATAATTGCATCTATTATTTTTGTTATTTTTAATATTTTTTATCTTCTATTTTTAATATTTTCATCTTTTATTTTTACTATTTTTACTATTCTTTATCTTCTATTTTTAATATTTTCATCTTTCATTTTTATTATTTTTAATATTTATCTTCTATTTTTAATATTTTTATTTTCTTTTTTTATTAATTTCATCTTTTTTTGATTATTTTTAATATTTTTGTCTTCTATTTTTGATTTTGATTTATTTTATTTAGGATAATTTCTTTATTTTTTTTTAAACTTAAAAGTAAGAAAGGTACCTAAGAAGCAGAAAAATTTTAGGTTATGTTTGTTATTTTTGGAGTTAACATTTTAATATTTATAATATTTTTTATCTTCTATTTTTAATATTTTTGTCTTCTATTTTTACAATTTTTAATATTTTTTATCTTCTATTTTTAATTGTGATTTACTTTTATTTTATTTATTATTTACTTTATTTTTTGATTTTTTTTAAACTTAAAAGAAAGAAAGGTACCTAAAAAGCAAAAAAATTTTAGGTTATGTTTGTTATTTTTGAAGTTATAATACAGTGAGAGAATCATTTACATTTTACTATTACAAAGTATTTACATCTAAGTCTTCAGAACAAGAAAAGTATTCTAAAAAATGGTTTCAAATTTTCATAATTAAAAAGGTACTTTTTATACGAACTTAAATTTAAAATAAACATAACCTACAATTCGTTTGCTTCGCAGAAACCTTTATTGCAAAATAATAATAATAATAATAATTCATAATAATAATTATAACAATAATAATAATAATAATATCAATACTTATAATAATAATAATAATAAAAATGAAGAATAAGAAAAATATATGAGATTAGCAATAAAATTATTATTAAGAAAACTAAGAATAAATCATAAAATAATAAAATGTAAATAGTAAAAAATTTTTAATTAATAGTAATAAAGAACAAAATAATAATAATAATAATAATAATAATAATAATTAATAATAATTTTTCAAGGGGTGAAAATGAATAGTACGCTATTGGGGAAAAGAGGGGATTAGTTGAGAGAGAAAAGAATACTCAGTGAGAGAAAGAGAGAGAGAGAGAGAAAATGAGATAAGGGTGAGTGAGAGGGTTGAGAAGGTGGGAGAGAGAAAAGAAATAGTTTCACGAATCAATGTATAGAGGCGCTTTTATCACAAACTGGCGCATTACGTACGAAACTACGTATATCGTTAAAATCTATAGACATTATAAAGTTACAGATGCACAACTTTCGTTATATATATATATATATAAATATACATTTATGTGTAGGCACGTTTTATCAACTACATACAAGGTGTCTCGAAAAGAAAAAACATATTTTGTAATTTACCGAATCTTTTTTTTATAATTAAACAATTTATTTATATAGTTAAAAAAATAATTTTTTCCCGATGTAAAAAACAACAATATTGTAATATTAATATAAAATAATTATTTTATCACATAGTCATCTTTAATTATTATAAAACATGAAGATAAAGATAAAGTCAAGATAAGTCAAAGAATAAAGAAAATTATAATTAAATTTTAATAAGTTTTTATTTTGTTTATTTATATTTATTATATTTATTATATTTATAAATTTTTCGAAAAAGCATCGCGATATATATTACGTGACTGTAATATAAATTATCAGAATATATTTAGTCGGTTTAGAATTTATGTATTTTTATTCAACTTGACCTCTTTTGGTAATCAGTGTAAAAAAAATTTCTGTTTTTTCTTTCTCTACGCAAGCGCCCGATTGGAAACAATGAGTGTGAGAGAGATGAGTGGAGGTTTCTCTCCTTCTGATTCTCACTGAGTCCCCGCCCAGCTCTGGCGTTCCAAGAAGTAGTTCCCCCTCTCCTAACGGAGGCTACGAGTATATAAGTCGACTGCACATCAGCCAGCAGCGTCATTCTTGCGTTTAACACTGCCAGGTAATGACTACTTTGTGCTATAAAAAATTTTGCTGTCAAATTTTTGTAGAAATATATTCTTCTACAAGAATGAAAGAAAAAATAAATTCAAAACGGAATAAGTTTTCAGAAAAACAATTAGTTTCGATGTCGATTAATTTTTTTCCAATCGATGTAGACGCAAATTGCAACTTTTCTAAAAAAAAAAATTTTCTTATTTAATGCGCCAAATCCCACAGGTGAAATGAATAAGTTCTCTCCGAGGTTTTATATATAAGAAGATTTTGCACGTAAGGCAGTTACTATTTATAGAAAATGTTAAATCAAGTATATATATATAATACATTTATATATGTATATATATAAAATAAAATATGTGTCTAGGAAAGAAAGAACATGAATCAAAACTTACTAAACCCGCAGTGCGAAAATTTTTTTTCTATACGACTTTTATTTTTTATAAATTTTGTTTTCCTTGTAATTATTCTCCTTTTTTGTTTGCCATAAGTCACGGATTATTAAACCTCTTTATACTTTACAATGTCTGTATTAAGAAAAAGTTGGTAATACATTTTCTAAAATGATAATCAAAACTTGCGAAAACTTTTTTTACTTCCACATTAACACCTGGATATATTATTTTATAATTTTATGAGCGCAACTAATTTTGTATTTTATTGAGTGTTACATATTTATTAACAAACTGCGTTATGAAATTCTAAGTACCTTTTAATATAAATATGTATAAATATCTAGCATTCAGAACTTAATGTCTACCCTCCTTTTCACACTCTTTTTTTATTATCGAACTGTATATTAACTTTGCGAAGACACTTTTTTATGTAATTTTCTTTTTTATAATTATATTGTTTAATGTAATAAAATTATTATTATTAAAGTTATTATTTTTTATCTATTTAAATTTATTTTTAACTTAATTATTTTTTTGCACATTTTTTATTATTTAAAAAAAAGGTTTGCGACGCGCTCTAAAGTAAGGTACCTAAACGGATAAAAATTTTAGGTTATGTTTGTGGTTTTAGAATGAAAATAAAAAATACCCTCATTATAAAATATTGATGTTTGTCATAATTACACTTAAAATAATTAATAAAAACTGATTGTAATTTTATATTATTGAACCGAACATTTCAATTCAAATATAAATAATAAATAAATCAAACATAACTTTCAAATGTTTTACTTCTTAGGGACTTTCGTTGGAGCACGTAACATAATTTAATTTTTTATAAATATTTTTAAGCGTTTCTTATAATAATAATAATAATAATAATAATAATAATAATAATAATAATAATAATAATAATAATAATAATAATGACAATAATGACTAGAATTATAACAATAAAAATAAAAGTACTGTTATTATTAAAAATTACGCTAAATTAAAAAAAATAGAAATAGTATTACTAATAATATAAATAGTTTTAATAATATTGATTATAATAACATATAATATTAATAATAATAATATAATAATATTAATATAATAATAATAATAATAGTAAATGTTGAAAAATAACTGAAAACATAAGTTGCATAAAAAATTAATGAAAGTGAAAATATAATGCACGTGAGAAATTTGATACATGTATATGAAAACATTATTATTAAAGCAAAATCTTACTCGCGCGAGGCATGATATTGATAACAAAAAAATTTTTAAAAAAAATATATGTAACAATAGAAGTTAAGAAGGCGAATATAATTGTAAAAGTAAATGGTACGGAATTATTATGTATGCTAATGATAACAAGCACTTTCGCCATTTAAACCGCAACTCTTCTTATATTATTCTGATTCACTGGGCATGAAGGAATATAATCTTTTATATATATATATATATATATAAATAAATACTTGCTTGAGTTTCGATTTTCAATGTCAATGGCACGAGACCTGTTTTTATCAAAAATTCACTATCGTTCATAATTTATATTTTGTGAATTTCGTTACATATTCGCGAATGCAAATTTCTGAGACAACATGTATATATTTTATGTGGTCGTTTTCTATGCTAATTAACTCCCAAGTGCAGACCGGAAAAAGGTCAATTTCTTTATAGAAAAAAAAACAGTTTTATGGCCTATTAAATTATTCCCGTTTTTATTTTATACGTCTGTTCAAATTTTAGTTTATAAATGTATAAAATTATCATCGAATTATGCATATGTGTACAAAAATGTACTTATTTCATATATTATCTAAAATATAAAAAAAATTATAAATTAAAAAAAAATTAATTAATTAATTTAAATAAACACAAATATATTTATTTTAAATTTATTTATTAAATTACACAATTTATTCATATTATATATATATATATATATATATATATAAACATATATATATATATATATATATATATATATAAATGAATATATTTTATTTATTATTCTTAATTTATACAAATATTAAATATAAATACAAAATATATTAGTACATTATTTGCTATCGTGATTTTCCACTCAAAACTCGAATTATTCTTTATCTGTTTAATATTTAAACTGCATTTCTTTGCCACACAACCTTTACTCGTCTGATAAATTATTATTATTATTATTATTATTGATATACATAATATGATTAAAATTTATAAATAGATAACAAATAATGCAAAATTATTATTCAATCTTAATATTTTAACATTTTTACACACGGCAATATAATATTACTTTAAAATTTATCGAGGTTTCATTTTTAATTTAAAAAAATGTATTTCTTAAAAAAAGATTTTTTTTAAACTATAATTTATCAATTTATACAATTTTTTTGTATAATTTATAACTATATAATGTTTATAGCACTTATTATATTTAATACTGCATTAATAATAGTTTCACGCTTCGAAGAAATAGCAAATGAGGCAAATCATTTTAAGGTTATGTTTACCATATTTTTTTCATGCTTAAAAGTTTCGGTTTTATTGTATAAAATTAAAATCAGTTTTTATTAATTACTTAAGATGCAAAGAAAGACTTGAAACAATGTTTTATGCCTAGTGTTCGATTCCTTGTATGGATTTTTATTTTTAAAATTACAAACATAACCTAAAATTTTTTTGCTTCTATGAAGTGAGTCAAAAATTGTAACTATCGTATTATAACTATTATATTAGTATTATTATATTATTTTTATTATCAACTAACAGTAATAATACATAAAGATTATTTGTAAAAAATAATATTTTGCTATTAGGAAATCTGGTTTTTTTAAAATTCTTTCCTAATTTTTAATATTGTAACGTAATGAAATAAATAAGTTTCATTAAACCATTAAATAATGGCAAAGAAATGAAAGTAAAATTATGAAGAAAAATGAAAGTTTCTTCTTTGTATTGTTTAGAGAAATCTTCGATAAATTCTCGTTTAAAAGATTTAAGTATTGCAATCAATGTCCGTCCGTCCATCTAATTTCCTTCGCTGCACAAATGTTCTTCCATACGAACCATGTTGAGACGATTTAATATCTATGCACTATAAATATATAAAAATATATTAATGTACAAAAAGGAAAATGTCAATTTTTATACAAAAAATATTGTTTTTATAAAAAAAAAATTTTTTTAAGAGTTTGAATTATTAAAAATATTAATGTATAAAAAAAAATGTCAAACAAAAATTTGTATACGAAAAATATTGTTTTTATAAAAAAAAAACTTTGATGAGTTTTAAATTATTAAAAATTTTAATTAAATACCAGTAAAATGTAGATTTTTAAATTACATAAATTAACATTTTTTAAAAAGTTTAATATACTTCTAAAAAAAAGAGCGAAATTGGAAAAAAAATTTTTTTTTTAATTAAAATATTTTCTATATTTGTCTCCGCGAATTTTTCAATGAGTTTTTTGATGGACATTTAGAATCTAAAGGCCTTAATCTCGGATATAAATCAATAAATAAAAAAAAAACTTGACCTATGGGAACGAACTTTGTGAAACAAATGTTTACCTTCGAGTCGCGTACTTTTTAATATGCAAAACTTGTTTCTTTCGCACACTGCAAAAAAAAATAATCTCACTAACTTTTTTTTTCATCATTCATTTCACCCTTTTAAAAATAAAAACAAACCTGATTGACTTGAATGTTATTTTGAACTGATACGAAAAAAAAAATTTTGTGCGGTATTTATATACTTATTATTATAAAAAAATAATTTTATTATAAATTATAATTTTTATTAATATTCCGATATTATTTATATTATAATTGTTATATTACAATAGCTACCTTTAGTTAGTACTGTTTTTATATTTCAAATTGTTACACTTTTAAAAATTTATAATTCTTCAAAGTTATGATTTTCGTTATTTACATAATTTTGAAAGATGGAAAAAAAAATTTTTTTTTGTTAAAAAAAAAGAATTTAGGAAATAAATGATAAAATTAAAAAGTCGAGCGGGAAAAAACGGGATATGCGGTAAAAGTCTCTTTAGATATTTAAGTTCATTAAAATGTAGTATTTGTACTACATTCTTCTGTTCTGATAAAACAATAACAATTTATTTTATCGGATATCTAGAAATAAACCAGAATGCTCCTAATCAATTATTAACATATCATATCGTGCTTTTTTCTGTGTTAATGAACGATAGCAAATTAAAAGCAGATAATAAATTTTATTAAGTGACTAATTGTTAAACAAAATATCAGTTTAGAAGCGACCACATTTGCAGAAACAACACAGGTAGACGACAATTAATTAGTAAATGGACAAATTATAATTAAAATGAAAAATAATTTATTCCATTACTCACAGAAGTGAACGCGAAAGAGAAAAAAAAAATTTTATTCTTTAAATTCTACTAATTTACTAATTAATTGTGAGCAATATTTTTTTTGGAAATTATAACAGTTATAGAATTCATCAAATCTTTCATTCTTTGTAATTTTAAAAAATTCGGACTAATTTTATATTTTTATTATAAAAAAAATTATAATATATATATTATAATTTTTTTATAATAAAAAATTTTTTAAAATGATAATTTATTTATTATTTATAAATATATTTGTATAAATAAATTTATATTTATTATAATTTTTTTTATACATATAAAACATACGGTTTTAGTTTTCTCATATATTTAGTTTTATTTGACCGAGTTGACCTCATTTTTGGTAATTGCTCCTAAGATTGATACAAAACGTACATTAATCCCCCCCTCTTTCCAACCCTGCGATCTTAATTTGACATAATGTATCCTACATATAATAGAGTAAACATTGTGTGATCATTTTTTTTTCTTTTCCATTATGCAACTGTATCTATACTTATTTTCAAGGTCGAAAACTAGTTTCAATAATAAATAACGAAAAATTAATTAGATTATTCTTGACGATGAATTGAATATAGGTTAATTCAATGTATTATAAAATAAATAGGCTAATTATATGTCCCCAACAATATGTCAACATATTGCATAAATGATCCAAAAACAAGCAACAACCTAACTCCGTAGCCTTGTAAAAATGTCCTTTATTTATGATTGAGATTGCGCTGTGGGAGAGAGAAAAATTTAACCGTTTCTTCGTCGATTCCTCGAAAGTATTTGAATTTTAATATATTAAAATTTGTTATAATAAATATATTTTTTAATTCTTTGAAATATTAACTGTTTTATATTATTCTGATTATATTTTATACTATTCAATTTTATATTATTCAATGAAAGGGAGCTTCGAGGTTAAAAAAATTATAGGTTATATTTAGGAATAACTTTTGTCTTGACTTAAGAATTTTAGTTTTAATTTTCGAAAGACAAAAGCAATTTTTATTATCTATTTTACATATACTCTAATTAGTAGAAATTTGTTTTCGACTTCAGAGAATTGAAAATTATTTTTAAATCGAACGAAAACTTTTCAAAACATAACCTATAATTTTTTCCACGTAACGCCGAATAAGTTAATGTTAATTATTACTGTAAATAAATGAATAATATCGTCAAAATTTCAACAATTTTTTTAGAAATAATAAAATTCTTCTCCAAAATTCAATTATTTTCGACAATTTTAAGGGTATTTGAACCTTTATGACGTCACAGCATTAAAATATATGCTTTGCATCAATTGTGACGTCATATTGATTCAAATGTCCTTAATAAAAATCTTTGAAAAATTTCAATTATTTTCAAAAAATTTTATTTTTTTCAATATAGCTACTATTTTAATCAAATTTACCAAAAGAATTCAATTATTTTAACAACAACAAAAAAAAATAATTAATAAAATTCCAAGCAAACATTTAATTATTTTCATAAAATAACAATTATTTTTTGACATAATTAAATTCTTTTCCGAAAATCAATTATTTACAAAAATTTTAAATAAAAATGTTGGCAAAATTTTAATTATTTTCCAAAAAAATTCTTCGATTCAATGATTTTCAATATCTATTATTTTAATCAAATTTTCCGACAGAATTTAACTATTTGAAAAATATTGATAAAATTCTAAGCAAACATTTGATTATTTTCATAAAATAATCAAAATTTCCCAGGAATTTAATTATTTACAATTTTTTTTTTCATAAATTTCTTCTATATAATTGAATTATTTTCATAAATATTAAAATTCTTCATGAAAATTCAATTTTAAGAAACTGTTAATTATTTAATAAATTATTTTTTATTTCAATTTTTAATTTCTGGTAGAATTTTTTAATAAAAATTGATTTAACAATTAAGTTCACTTTAAAATAGTTTTAGATTATAATTAAATATTAAAATATGTTTAATTTTTAGAAATAATTGAATTTGAAAGCTCTCTTAACAACTTTCTCAAACATTATTAAAAATAATCGATTTATAGAAGATCTTTAGTTAGAAACACTGAAAAAAATTTAATTTTTAATGATTTACAAATCATTGCAGAAATTCAATTATTTTCAAGAGTAGTAAAATTTTTCGCAAAAGTTTAATTAGGTGTATTTGAAAAATAATAAAATTTCTCTTAGGGATTCAAATATGTTCACAAATAGTAAAACTTATCTCAAAATTTTAATTATTTATTAAAATGCGTATTAAGAATAAAATTCAATTATTATTTAAAAATTTGTTGATAAAATTATTTGTGTGCATTATTAAATTTTAATAATCATTCAATTTGCGTGTCGTACTCCTACGAAAGGTAGCTGAGAAGCAACAATTTTAAGGTTATGTTTTTAATAAAAAAAACAAATACAGAAAGAGAATCAATTATTATTAAAAATTACTGATTTTCAAGTTTTCATTACATCTAAAATATTCAATGAAAATTAGTTTTAAATTCAAATGATTAAAAATAAACTTTTAATTAAGATAATTCTAATACGAACATAACCTATAATTCGTTTGCTTCTTAGGTACCTTTCTTGGGGACACGCACAATTTATTTGTATATTTAAATAATTACATTCTAGTAGAATTTTTATAATAAAAATTGATTTAAAAATGAATTTCAGTTAAAATTTTGAACAATTATTGAATTTTTAGAAATAATTGAATTTTTAAATTTATTTTTTTTTACCAAGTTGAATTAAATGTTTTTGTTATTTAAAGTTTTTATTTTGAAATACATATTTAATTTAAAAATAGCATTATATTTCGACAGGTCGACTGTAATATAAATTTTATTAAAACAAGACTTTCTCATTTTTGATGAGAATGTAAAAAAAAAATATCATAAATGAATGACAAATAGAAGAATATTACAGCATACTGAAATCGTTCTCTATCCATATCAATCTTTTAAAATATAATGAAAAAATTTTTAAAAATATGATTTTCAGTAATGAAACTATTTTTGAAGTAATAACTTATAAAATCATTCTGTTGGAGACAGAAAAAAATAATATTATTAAATGAAATATACAAAATATTAATTTTTTTTTATAAATCTCACGTAGAAGTTATAAATACTTTTTTTAAAAATCGTTGCAATATTTATATTTCTTCTCGCTGTAAAATAGTTATAAAAAAAAATCTCTCAAGCTCATAAACGCAAACCTAATAATGTGTTAAAAGGCAATTTTACGTTTTATGTGCACCCGGAAATTTACACATATTGCTTGTTTAAAAATTACGCTACGCTACCAGATTTTCTAAAGGTAATATCCACTATTATAATTTGAATGTAAAAAGAATATTTCAATTTCACTATAGGCACAAATTAGTTTATTTTTCTAAAAAAAAAACCATGTCATCTTAACATATTATATTTTTTAACACCTTTTTAGTTTATTTTCAGTAAACTATAATAATGCTAATAAAAAGAATGTTTCAATTGCAAAGAACTTTAATTTATATCTATTTTGAAATGTTTTGAAATTAAAACTGTAAAAACGATGTAATTTGAAAATCTGATAAAATCTTTTTTTTATATGTAGTATTTTTTTCTTTTTAAACTTTGTAAAAATACTAGTAATTTTTTCATTTTAAAATAGTAATTTTTTCTTTTTAAGTTTTTCTCAATTACTTTTTATTCTCTGCTTATTTTTTTAAAGTATTTCATAAAATTAATTATATTAATAATAGTAGAAAATTTATAATCATAAATTAATTAGAAAAAAGTATTTATTAAAAATATAAAATTAGGATAGATAATTATAAAAACTACTAGTAACATAATTGACACACATGATTGTTATTTTCAAAGAATACAGATTTTGCAGCGAATGTTCATAAGCTTAATGTCAATGTTCAATTCCAAAACCCCTCGTTCTAACCAATTGGCTCTTATTACGTCAATCGAATAAAAGCTGAAAGTAATCTAATTGTTTTAAGAGAATGCTCTTGACTCACTTTCTCCTCATAATATTCTTACATTATAATATCATTGACAATTCTGATATTAGATTTTTTTTCAATTGTTCAAACAATAATAACATTAAATTTAATTAGAAAACAAGCTAAAGAAACAGAAACATAACTTTTTCACATTTAAATATTATAAAAATAAACCGAATAATGCTAATTTTACTGAACCAATTTTTTAAAAAGTAAATAGTAATTTTTCTCGCTAATGCTTACCGAACTGACAATTTTTCTAAATAAACTATTTGAAAACACATTTACAAAAATTATACCTCGTCTTATTAAATTATGCGTCATTTATAAACTCAATAATTATAAAATTATAGGCTTCAAGTTATTCACTTATATATGCGACATATTTGCACAGACTGGATCGTATGTTGCTTTGCATACAAAGTATCCTTTTTAATCCTTTCGTAAATTCCAATTAGTAAAGATTTAAAAATAATTTCGAATTTTTAACTTTTTGGAATTTATCTTCAAGGGTAATGTTCAAATCTCCATGCGGATTTGCAAGCGACAGAAAAACAATACATAAGTATTATAATCTTAAATCTAATCATTGTCAAAGCAAATAATCAACAGGCAAACGAGATATATTTATGACAATATTATCTCATTGAGCATATAGCACTAATTTTTCATGTCAACGTCCCGTACCTATGACAATACGAATATATATACCGACAGTGGGAAAAAATTCTCTCACTGACAAGAATACAATATATACATATATATATATATATATATATATAAACATGAATAGAAAGACGTAACATTAGTTCTATATTTTTCAACTTCTACAAACTATTTCCCTCCAATTATTTTTCTTAAAGGATATATTATTTATTAGCACTACTTCATTTAAAAACATGTAGGTACTATAATTATTATACAATAAAAATAGTATCTTCATTATTGATTTCCTAAAACTGAAAATTAAATTAAAATCTACAATCAGAGCATAGTAACATGTATGCTTAAATATTTAATTAAAATACGTCCCACTCGAGCAGTATACACATACATACCTATCTTCATATATATAAATAAATAAATAAATACATATATTTAAAAATGTATATGGGTGATTCTTCTGAAAGGCACCTGTTTTTCCCAAAAACTAAAAATTAATTTTGACATTTTCTAAATTTTTTTGCCATGGGTAAGTTTTAAATACGTTTAAAGATAAAAATCTGAGTTGCACAAAATTAATTTTCAAAACTAGGCCTTCCAGCATCATTTTAATATTAAGTGTTATGAAGGTTAAATATACTGTAATCAATATTGGGTTTTTTGTAAAAAAAATTCCTTTTATATTATATTTTAAAAAATTAAAAATATTTTATTTTAAATAAAACGGAAAATTTTTTTATAATTCAAGGGTTGGGTAATTGAAAATAATTATTAAAAAATTAAAAACAAAATAATAACGCTTATCAAATATGAAAAATGCTTCGGAGATGAATAGTTTGTCAAATAAAAAATTCACGCTTTTATTAAATTTAAAAATATTGATATATAATTTAACAAATTTTTTGGGCTAAAACTTCAAATATTTATATATAGATTACGTGTAATTAAAAAACAGTTTCTAATCAACTTGTTTATAATCCAATTTTACAAAATTTCATCGATTATTCGAAAATTCTTTAATTATGTAATAGAAAATAAAAACTTCAAGTAATTTCACCAACAAAAATTCAATTAAACTTTTTTAAAAAAATTATTTTTACAAAATTGTTCCTGAAAAGAATAAAAATTCTAATTTTCAAAGATTTTTATTTAATACCTATTGAAAATTCAATTATTTTTAAAAATTCACGACTACAAAAAATTCTACAAAAATGTAATTATTTAATTATAAAAATAAACATTTTATTGAATAATTGAATGTTTTTTAAAATCGAAATTTCATAAAGAATTTTAATCTAAATTTGTAACTGAATATTTATTTTTAAAAATTCTACAAAAATTTTATTATTTAACTATAAAAATAAACATTTTATTCAAATATAATTGAATGTTTCTTACAATTGAATTTTCATAAAGAATTGTATCAACAAATCTTTGAATAACAATTCAATTCTCTTAACAAATATTAGTAAAATTTCTAAAAATAATTTATTCCATTTTTCAAGAAATATGATGAAAATTGTACATGTATTCAAAAAAAATTTTAATTCTGTCAGGAATTTCATAATTTTTGAATATTTTTGAAAATAATTGAATTTTGACAAAATTTTTAAAACTAACTATTTTTCTACGAAGAATTTCATTACAAAATTTTTGAAAATAATTTAATTCTTTAAAAAAAAAAATAATTTAATTTCTGAGAAGAATTTTACTTTGAACTTTTAAAAATAATTGAATTTCTACAATCTTTTTTTCATATATGCGATTCAAAATTCAGTTGTTCTTTAGTGTTTTTAACTAAAAATTTTAATTATTACAATTTTTTTTAAATTTACGTTTTAAAAAATTTCTAATTAAATTCATTGAAAAACTGTGTTTTAAAAAAATGTCTAATTAAATTCATTTAAAATAAAGGTTTTTAAGTTTCTAATTAAATTCATTTAAAATCTAGGTTTTAAAGTTTTTAATTCAGTTGTTTTTTAGTGTTTTTAACTAAATATTTTAATTATAACAATTTTTTTTAAATATTTCTAATTAAATTCATTGAAAAACTGTATTTTAAAAAAATTTCTAATTAAATTCGTTTTAAAATTTACGTTTTAAAACATTCCTAATTACATTCATTGAAAATCTAGATATTTAAAAATTTCTAATTAAATTCATTTAAAATCTAGGTTTTTAAGTTTTTAATTCAGTTGTTTTTTAGTGTTTTTAACTAAATATTTTAATTAATACAATTTTTTTTAAATTTACGTTTTTAAAAATTTCTAATTAAATCCATTGAAAAACTGTGTTTTAAAAAAATGTCTAATTAAATTCATTTTAAAACTTAGGTTTTAAAACATTCTTAATTACATTCATTGAAAATCTAGATTTTTTAAAATGTCTAATTAAATTAATTGAATAACTGGGTTTTAAAAAATTTCTAATTAAATTCATTTTAATACCTTGGTTTTAAAAAATTCCTAATTAAATTAATTGGAAGTCTAGGTTTTTAAGTTTCTAATCCCGTTTTTTTAGTATTTTTAACTAAATTTTTTAATTATTACAATTTTTTTTAAATATCTAGGTTCTTAAAAATATCGAATTAAATTTATTTAAAATCTAGGTTTTTAAAAATTTCTAATTAAATTCACTTAAAATCTTGTTTTTTAAGTTTCTAATTAAATTCATTTTAAAACCTAGGTTTTTAAAAATTCCTAATTAAATTTATTGAATATCTAGGTTTTGAAGAATTTCTTATTAAATTCATTCAAAAACTGTGTTTTAAACAATTTTTAATCAAATTCCATTTTAAAACCTAGGTTTTAAAAAATTTCAAATTAAATTCATTTAAAATTGAAATTTTCCGAAATTCCAAATCTAAATCTTCTCAAGTTCATCTACTTATGAAAAGTGAATTAACTTTGAAATATTTAATTAAAATTAGATTTTATGAATAAACATAATAACTTTAGAGTAAAACAATTTTCTATGCACCCTGATGTATATAAATATATATACACAGTGCCGGCCAAAATTGTCAGTCCACCCATTTTTAAAAGAATAATAAAATTTTTTTAAAATAAAATTTATGAAAATTGAAATTTTTTTTGGTTTATGTTTTGAAAGACGATAAAATTTAAAAAAAAAAATAAGACCTCACAGAAGTCATTTGACAAATATTTATTCAAGATATTCTTAAAAAATCGCCATTTTCAATGTTTTAGAAAAATTTGAATAACTTTTAAAATAATAAACGCTTTTTCATAATCTTAGGCTTATTTTAAAGGTAATTTCCTACGGAATAAGAATTACTTATAGTCATTAACCTGCAATTTTTTTTCTTGGAATAAGCATGACGTCAAAATTGGACAAAAAAATTGGAAAAATTTGAAATCATTTTTTGTACTAAAAACTATTCTAAAACATATATAAAACATGATATGATGTAGATTTTTCAAAAGAAAATTTAATAAAATAATTTATTTAAATTTTACAAATTCTTTTTCTTTTAATAATATTATTTCAAATTTTTCAAATTTTTTTGTCCAACTTTGACGTCATGCTTATTCCAAGAAAAAAAAATTGCAGGTTACTGACTATAAGTAATTCTTATTCCATTGAAAATGACCTTTAAAATAAGCCTAAGATTATTAAAAAGAGTTCATTATTTTAGAAGTTATTCAAATTTTTGTAAAACATTGAAAATGACGATTTTTAGGAATATCTTGAAAAAATATTTGTCAAATGACTTCTGTGAGGTCTTATTCTTTTCAAAATTTTATCGTCTTTCAAAATATAAACCGAATGAAATTTTAGTTTTCATAAAATTAATGTTAAACAATTTTTTTCATTCCTTTAAAAATGGGTGGACTGACAATTTCGGACGGTACTGTATATATATATATATATATATATATATATATATATATATATATATATATATATATATATTTATATATGTATATATATATATATTTATATACATTTATATATATATATATATATATATATATATTTATATATATATATATATATTTATATATATATATATATATATATATATATATATATATATATATATTTATATACGAAGGTAGGTACGTAGCATGTAATGAATAGGTGGACATAACCTATAAAGCCGCGCCAGTCGCTCCGGTGGCGTCGAGTCGAGAGTCAAGTTCTGATGTTGTGTTATTGTGGGAACAAAGAAACGTGCTAAACAATTTACGTTTAGAATTCGAATCGTTCTCGTATTTGCTACATATATACACATACCCACCCACTTTGCAATCACGCTCGTTTATTTCTATACTATAAATGGATACAACTCCACTGTTTCATGTGTACATGCTATGTGAACGTCTTGTCTCTCTTTCTCTCTCACTCTCTCTTTCACTCACTGTGTATATAATATGTATATGAAAGGAAACCAATCACACACAATGGGGAGTTAGTTCTCTTGGCTGTGTGTTAAAAATGAAATGGGGCATTGGGTGAAAGTACTCTTGTGGTACTCGGAGGTCTTATATCAGATCAGTCTGCCAGGAGCAGTTCAGGATGTGGTTCGTGTTATATTTACTAAGAGCTCCTGACGTGAGCTGCCATTCGGAATAATATTTTACTCCTTCACTTCATTTTTACATATATATATATATATATATATATACAAAGAGAAAAAAAGCACGTGTTCATTTTCAAAAAAAAAGAGTAAAAATTTCTCCTATTAAACTGATATTTAAATATTTTTAAACTATTTTAAAATGTCTCTTAGAATATAAGACAGTTTTTTACTAGAATTTTTGTGATTTTTAAAGTTTCATTGACAAGTGTGTTTTGTTGTGTGTTTTTTTTTTAATTGGGGGTGTGTGTGTTGTGTATGTGTGTTTTTACAGAAACAAAAAAATGCAGTTGACAAGGACATGGGGTCTATTGTTTGTGGGAATTTTAACTTTGGCATGTTTCGTGAATGCTCTGGATAATGGATTGGCACGAACACCACCAATGGGGTGGCTAGCTTGGGAAAGGTTTCGCTGCAATACCGACTGTAAAAATGATCCTGACAATTGTATCAGGTAAGCCCACAAGCTGATATAACTTTAAGAAAATGTTTTCCTTTTTTTTTTTATTTTTCTTTTCATTCTAATCTGAATTTAATGTAATATTGGGTTTATAATAATATTATGTACTTTCCATTTCGATTTCCAGTACTTTTACTTTTCAGAGAGTTCAAAGAAAATGAAAGCGAATCGTTTAAGTGCAAGTTCCCTTTTTCATGTTTACATTTCTAATCTCTTGAACTTGTTTTCTGGTTCTCTTTTGTTTTTTTTTCCTTTTGCTTTTGTTCTATGAGCGCATTTTTTTCTGCATTATAAAAGAGGACTTCTTTTTTAATTTAATTTTGATGTTTTTAAAACATTTTTATTTTTTCTATTTTTTTTTTAATACTTTGGTTATAAATTTATTAATTTTTAAGAATAATTTCTTTTTTAAAAAACAATTAAGATTTCATAAAAGAGAACATCTTCTTCAATTTTTTTATTTCCATGTTTTACAAATTTTTGTTATTTTTCCATAGTTCAGTTATAAATTAATTTTTGAAGAATAATCTCTTCTCCTTAACGAACTAAAGTTTCTTAAGAAAGAATTTACGAGTTCTTTTAAAAATATTAACGACACTAAATGCAAAACTTAATTTTTTAAGTCTCGACTATTAATTTTTCATTCTGTAGATATTTTAGAAAAAAATTTGAGCTTTAAATTATTGACATTGATGAAAGTAAAGAGCAATGATTATTATACTGATTAATACCTATTATTATTATTATTATTACATATTAATTTTTTAAAAATATATTATTCAGACCCTTTATTAAAAAAAAGTAATCATATAGTATTTTAATGTAAAGTTTTTAATTTATACAAATAATATAAAATTTAACTCGTCTTAAACCTAATTTCGACTAAAACAACTTAAATTAACTCAAATATCAACAATATTAGAAAACTGATTTTAAGACCTAAAATTCTTTTAATTTCATTTTAAGTCCAAAAATGGGTTGAAGTTAAGAAAAAAAATCAATTTGACTTGAAAGTGCTTTTCACTAATACTTTATAAATAAAAAAAATTATTGTACTTTGTTTTAACAGTAAATATTTTTGTAAATATAAAATTTTAAAGCCATATAATTTTGATTATTGGGTCATGAAAAAAATTGAACGTTAGAAAATAATGAAATGTAAACTGGTTATTTAGGGAAACAGTATAAACTATTAAAGTGTGCAATTTCTGTCAAAATAAATCCACATTTATATAGATATAGATGGTGAAAGTGAAGTACTTTTAAATATTATTTTATATACAAATTTTCCAGCGCAGTATTTTATTTATACATCTTCATTTAAACTGCTTTCTTCTTTTATTTCCTCCTTATTATATTATTTCGTTTATATTTTTAAATATTATTGAACTTTTAAGTAGTCATTAAACTTTTACTTCTTCCTTTTATTCATATTTTGACATTTTCAGTATGGTTTTATAACATTTTGCCTTTTTTAAAATTGTTTTCAATGTATAATTAATTTTTATATATTCTATTTTATGAATTGAATTTATAATTTTTTTTCTTCTTTTTTTCTGCGTTCTTAATATTCTTCCATATTCTTGAAAATGTCTTTTACTGTTTTTACATTTCGCTGCAATTTTTATTTTACAATAATCTTGGTCAAAAGTTTTATCACTACTTTTTAACGACTTTTGTTCTACATTGTACTGTTGGGTTCTATTTCACCTGTTTGTAACTTTATATGTAAATAAAAATTTTTTACTGTTTTTTAAAATATTTTTTTCTCTTCCTCGTTTGAACTTGATTTTTAAACTATCAGATAATAAAAGAAAACAGCAAATAAAAGTTTCAAAATCTAAAAAAACTTTTAATTTTAACAAAAAAAAATTGATAATCTTAAGTTAATTTCTCTTTTCGATTTGATATTTTTAATTTTATTCCTCGATGATGAACCATAAAGATTAAATTCAAATTGAAAAATGTTATTTCAAAACTAAAATATTTTAAAAATTGTCTTTTTTCAAATTTTGTATCTTATTTTGCACTTTCCTTTTTTTTATATTTAATTATCGTATAATAAAAAAGTTATTTCTTTATATTTACCAAAAAATTTTAAATTAAATTAAATTAATCTTTTAAATTGAAAAAAGCTTTACATTAAGATTTATAATTAAAATAAAGCTTTAAATTAACATTTTGAATTAAAATAAAGTTTTAAATTAACATTATAAATTAAAATAAAATTTTTAATTAACATTTTGAATTAAAATAAAGTTTTAAATTAACATTTTGAATAGAAATAACATTTTTAACTAAAATAAAGTTTTAAATTGACATTTTGAATAAAACTAAAATTTTAAATTAACATTTTGAAGTAAAATAAAGTTTTAAATTAACATTTTGAATAGAAATAAAATTTTGAATTAAAATTTTAAATTAAAATAATGTTTAAAATTAACATTTTTAATAGAAATAAAATTTTTAATTAACATTTTGAATTAAAATAAAGTTTTAAATTAACATTTTAAACTAAAATAAAATTTTTAATTAACATTTTGAATTAAAATAAAGTTTTAAATTAACATTTTGAATAGAAATAAAATTTTGAATTAACATTTTAAATTAAAATAATGTTTAAAATTAACATTTTTAATATAAATAAAATTTTTAATTAACATTTTGAATTAAAATAAAGTTTTAAATTAACATTTTGAATAGAAATAAAATTTTGAATTAACATTTTAAATCAAAATAATGTTTAAAATTAACATTTTTAATAGAAATAAAATTTTGAATTAACATTTTGAATTAAAATAAAGTTTTAAATTAACATTTTAAATTAAAATAAAATTTTAAATTAACATTTTAAATTAAAATAAAATTTTAAATTAACATTTTGAATTAAAAAAAAGTTTTAAATTAACATTTTTAATAGAAATAAAATTTTTAATTAACATTTTTAATTAAAATAAAGTTTTAAATTGACATTTTGAATAAAACTAAAGTTTTAAATTAACATTTTGAATTAAAATAAAGTTTTAAATTAACATTTTGAATAGAAATAAAATTTTGAATTAAATTCAACACATAACCTATAAAGCACCAATTTTTAAATCGATTTGATCGATTAAATTTATTTCTTATTTTCAAATCGTCAATAATTTTAACAATTTTAAATTGTTATCCCTTAATAATGTTCAAATGCAGTCGAAATTTCTTTTTCAAATGATTAAAAAAAAATATTTTGAAGCCATATTAAAAATGATTATTTTCACACAATGAAACATTTATAATCTATTTTTGTTCCCAATCGGTAAAACTAAGTTCACGCCAATTAAATACAGTAATATACTTTCACTCATTCGACACATCGACATTTAGCTAATTTCATTCATGGAAAGGAAACTTTTCATTATAAATGAAGTTCGCACTTAAAACTATTTAGCACCAGAAATAGAATATAATTAAATAGATTATATACTTTTAATGTAGAAAATACTTTTTTTTGTTGGTAGTATTCGTGACGCGCTCCCACAAGAAAGGTACAAAAAAGAGAAAAAAAAATTATATGTTTATAATTTTTCGACAAAAAATACAAAAAGAAAAATAATTATGTACTATTAGAACTTAATGACATTCAAATCTTCTTTAATGAAAAATATTCTAAAAAAAACTCGTTACAAATTTAAATAAATAGAAAGAAACAAGATAAAAAAAAACATATTGTTTGCTTCTTCTTCTTCTTCTTTCTTGCGGGAGAATGTCACAAATTACAGAATTTCTTTTATGAAAAAAAAAATTACATTTCGTCCAATTATAATTGAATTGTATAAGAAAGAAGACAATTTTGTAACTTCTTGTCTCATTTCTTTTATATAGATATATATTTGAACATCAGTGTTAATTTAATTTATTATTTCTCTTTATATTTACTTTGGAACAATTCTCTTAAATGATTGTGAAAACGATGATGATAAATTACATAAATAATAATGTGATGATGAAGACATAAGTTGTTAATAATGTATGTATATGGGTATACATTACATATTGAAAACAATGGAGTGTGAATATCACATGGAAGTGTGTGATGAGACCTTGCATAAAAATACAGTTATTATATTTATGAGGATGCAATTTTATTCACACACATATATATATATATATATTAAATGTTTTTCTTCCCGATTACAAATCATAATTTTATCCATAACCATTTATAATGATGTATGTGTTGAAGAAAAAATCAGAATTAGTTCCTTGTTTTAGAAATGTTAATTTTTTAATTACATCGTTCAATTCTGTTTTTATTTCATAAAAATTTGCATACAATCTTTCCCTGACATTTTTTCAATTTTTTACGCTTTATGTAAATTTTACGAAAACCACGTTCTTTTCTCATACGGAAAAAAATCACTTCAAAATTTCGTTATTATTAAAATTTTAATAAACGAATAAGAAAAATTGTTTGATGCAAAAAATTCCGATTGGATTTGAAAAAAAAATTTCACGATAAATAAAAATTTAGTGACAGTGTGTGAAAAAAAAATTTAACAGACTAGAAAATTAATTTTTGACGTAAATGTGAATATTTAATGAAAACTAATCGAAGGCTCGAGAAGTGAATTTAGAATTTTAAAAGAAGAAATAAATATCGAGTCATTTAGAAAGTGTCCAGGTTGTCGCGCAGAGAACTAGGTCGCTTTTTGAAAAATAAAAATTCGCACTTGTACTGCTTTCTTTGCGTGTATCAAGGACACGAATCCTTGAAGTGTGTGAAGAAGGAATTATAAATACTTTTTCAAGATTTATTATGCATGTTACGTAAAATTAGATTTCAAGTTATCAGTTTCAAGATGTAAATATGACAGGAATATTAAAAAGAACTTCTAGGTCTCTATCCATCATCATCATCTTCTTTCTCAATCTCTTTGTAATAAAAGAATTTCTTTTGTTTTTCTTTTAAGTTTTCTCAAATTCGAATTATTTTAAAGTTCAATTTACATAATTTTTTATTTGCATTAATATTAGGAACAAATTGAGAAAAAGCTGATAAACTATTTTTTTTATTCATATTTCCATAACTTTTGTGACATAATTTGTTGCGTATATTTCAAAAAATCTAAAATTCAATTAATCAAAGTTTTAGTAATTAAAAATCAGTTCCATTAATCATTTTTAAAATGTTTTTAATAAGGTTCTTAATCATCCCTTAAAAGGCACACGAATAATTTAAATTTTAAAGCTACAATAATGTGACGTGCTCTTGAGGTACCAAAGAGGCAACAAATTTTAGGTTATGTTTATCATTGTAAAAATACAGAAAGGGAACAATTAATAACGTTCAAGTCTTCTTTATACAACAAAAATATTCTAAAAACGGGTCTCAAAATTTAAATAATAAAAAAATCTGGTTATCAAGTTTATTATGAATAAATAAGGTTGAATTTGACCCAAACATAACCTATAACTTCGTTTTATTTCTTCAGTACTTGGAAGAGCGTGAAAAAGGCTTAAACTTTTAAATTTAGTTCTTAAAAATCTTGCCCAACTTCTGCCTCATACAAAAATAAGGATCTTCTAGAAAATAAATAAATCATATGCATAAAAATCACAATATCGCAAATATAAACAAATAAAAATGCAAAGAATTTTCTTCACTCTCTCTCTCTTTTCTTCATTTTACAGTGATCGACTATTTAGAACAATGGCAGATATTGTCGTATCTGAGGGATACGCCGATGCTGGATATGAATATATTAATGTAGATGATTGTTGGTTGGAAAAGGATAGAGACTCAACTGGTCAATTAGTACCTGACAGACAAAGATTTCCATATGGAATGAAAAGTCTGGCAAATTATGTAAGTTTCTTCCCCTCCTAATTTTTGTTTTCTTGTTTATAATTAAAAAAATCCCATTGACCCATAAGAAAAGAAAAGTGTATATATAACATTGAGAAATAAAAAAGTGTTGTCTCTCTCTTTTTTTTTAATTTTCTTGAATTCATTAGCGTATGAATAATATTGAAATCGTTACGAAACACTTTTTCCCCAAAACTACTGAAATAACTTTTGTTTATTTAACACTTAATATTTCTTTTATTGATTAATTTTTTTCTCCAATTGCGTAAATTTTTTACTTTCCTTACTACTCTCTGAATTTGGAGTAGTAAAAACTGAAAAATGTTTACTAATTTGAATTAATGAATTCAATTTTCTGAATTCAATTTTACTATCAAATGTGACGCGATCTGAAGAAAGGGACCTTAGAAGCAAATCACTTTAAGGTTACGTTAGCGTTACTTTTTTCTTATTTAAAAGTTTCTTTT
Source organism: Leptopilina myrica (nomen nudum) (assembly GCA_032872475.1). Classification (NCBI taxonomy): domain Eukaryota; kingdom Metazoa; phylum Arthropoda; class Insecta; order Hymenoptera; family Figitidae; genus Leptopilina; species Leptopilina myrica (nomen nudum). Next base: position 9,081,959 of record CM065462.1, on the reverse strand, counting down.
TACTTATTGCAAATTAAAATCAATTTTTATTAAATATTTCACTTGCACTGAAGACTTAAACATTAATAAATCCAATTGACAATTGATCCTTTTTTTGTATTTTCATTTAAAAAATTGCAAACATAACCTATGATTCCTTGCTTCTAAGGTCCCTTTCTTCAGATCGCGTCACAAATATAGTAACATTTACTAATTCAAAAGCAAACGTCAGTCACTAATGTAAATTACTAAATATTTTAATTTTAATTTAATTTTAAGTTAATTTTAATTCTAATTTAATTTTAAGTTAATTTTAATTTTAATTTAATTTTATTTTTATTGTTATTTTTACTAATTTCAAATTTAGAGAGTGCAAATCATTTATAAGAATTTTTACTTTTATAGAACTCACATTCTAAAAATAGCCAATAAGTTTGTGAATTATATAACAGTTTGTTGATTATAAATACTTAACGTATAAAAATTCTGCTATGAAATTTTCAATTTTTCACTTCATTGTATTTTTTTCATCAAAAATATTAGAATTGATTTATTATTTTTTCTTTTTTCTACATCTAATATTTTTAAAAAATAGTAAAAAGAAAAAAGATTATAAATTACATTTCACATTGTCAGGTGCATTCGAAAGGATTGAAATTCGGAATTTACGAGGATTATGGAAATTACACGTGTGCAGGATATCCGGGAGTTCTCGGTTACTTGGAGACTGACGCTGCAACATTCGCATCCTGGGATGTTGATTACGTTAAATTAGATGGATGTTACGCTCATCCCAGTGAAATGGATCGAGGTAAAATCATCAAAAAAGAATAATTATCAACATTTTTATAACGTTTTCGCTTTCTTCAAATTAGTAAAATTTTCATTTCAAAAAAAATTTTTGTTTATCTCTTTTTAAAACTTGTTTCTCTTTTTCAGATATCCACACATTTTCTGTTTAAAATTTCCAGTATTTTTCTTTTCTAAATTAGCAACATTTTTTTGTATCTTAAATTTTAAACTTCGACTTTTCTTCAATTAACATTTTTTTCAATTAGTAGCATTTTCTTAATTTTTGGAAATTATTCTAATCTTTCGGAGATAAAAATTCTTTTGCGCAAAGGAAAAACAACACTTTTTCGCATCACAATTTTACATAAACTTTACGAAACCATCAAAGAAACGGGAAGAGAAAAAAAAACATTTATAATTTAATTAAAATTGTTACTGTTAATAAAATTCTAAATTTATTAGTCATGGAAAATAATTTCCATCAACTTGAATTGTCCGCATATTTTGTGAAAGTAAAACTGAATGCGATAATTTTATACATGTATAATTAATAGTTGATAAATACTATGCTATTATTTATTATTAATAAATTTTTATTTATGTTAATAATATTATTTATCGTTAATAAATATATTTATATAATTAATTTAATTCGTAATTAATAAATATTTGTTTATATCAATAATTCAATTAATTATTAATAAATATCTGTTTAAATAAACAATTTTATTTATTATTAAATAAATTTAGGCATAAATAAAAATTTATTAATTGAGGAAGTGAACACGACTGTTTGAAAATGTGAAAACTTTGTCAATTTTTTCAGGATACCCTGAATTTGGATTTCATTTGAATCGAACTGGACGGCCAATGATTTATTCCTGCAGTTGGCCTGTTTATCAAATTTACGCTGGCATGCAGGTAATTCAAATAACAATTTAATTAACTTAATCCATCAATAAATTAAATTAAATAATAATTTAAATCATTAAGCTTGTCCTAGGGAAATAATGGGTACCTTAACTTTTTTTGCCCTAGGGTAATAAGAAGTACTTTATTGATCTGTGAGCGTGGTCAATAAAGTGCCTATTATTTTCCTAGGGCAATATCACAAAAAATGAAAATTCAAAAACTTTAATTTCAAAAAATCAAATAAAAAAAAAATACAATGCTTCGTTTTCGATAACAATTTCAAAAATAATTACCAAAAAGAAAAGAATTCCGTAAATAATTTTCGAAAAATGCCACCCGAAAGGTTATTCAACTGCCGCCGAAATTGTGTCAGTTTGAAGGAAAGTTAGAAAGTTGAGAGAATATATTTGTGACAACAGAAGGTATTATTAAATATTGCCGTCTTCCTAATAATAGACTTTGATTATTAAAGGAAAAGAAGAAACAACAACTGCAACAAAGCAAAAAAAATACTAAAAACCCACTAATGAAGAAAATGGGTGATTAAATCTCATTTTCTCATGTCATTAAACAAATGAAATTTGTCTGTTTTTTCTGTTTTTTTTTTTTTTTTTGACGTACTATGTAATTTTCCTTTCTAGCCAGATTACAAGGCGATAATACGACACTGCAATTTGTGGAGGAATTTCGATGATATTCAAGATTCATGGAATAGTCTCGAAACAATTATCGATTACTACGGCAATAATCAGGACGCAATTGTACCAAATGCTGGACCCGGTCATTGGAACGATCCCGATATGTTGATTATCGGTAATTTTGGTTTGAGTTATGAGCAAAGTAAAACGCAAATGGCACTTTGGGCAATACTTGCAGCGCCACTTTTAATGTCCGTTGATTTACGAACAATTAGGCCCGAATATAAGGCTATTTTGCAGAATAAAAAAATTATCGCCGTTGATCAGGATCCACTTGGAATACAGGGACGAAGAATTTACAAGGTTTGATTTCTTTCTTTTTTTTTAAAATTTGTTTTGCATTTTTTTAGTTTCACAATAAACAAACAAACAAACAAAAAATTTTTTCATTTGAAAAGTGAAATTAAATTTCTTTGCAGCATAAAGGCATTGAAATTTGGGCGAGACCAATAACGCCAATCGATCAATCTTATTATTCGTATGCGATTGCGTTTTTGAATAGAAGAACTGACGGAACACCGTCTGATGTTTCGGTGACGTTAAAGGAACTCGGTTTGCAATATCCTGGTGGCTATCGAGTCGAGGTAATTTTTATCAATTTTTATTGCCGCATTGCAAAAAGACAATTTCAACATCAACATTTTTATTTACGTTAGGAGAGAAATTTTTACTAGATATAAAATATCTTTTTTTTCCTTCTAATCGCATCCGAAAGTTTTAAATTATAATTATAGTATAGAAAAAAATAATCACAATAAGGGGAAAAAAAGGAAATGAAAGAAATTATATAAATCTTTGTTTTCAGGACTTGTACGAGGATGTCGATTATGGAATTCTCACGCCATTGACAAAAATCAAAGTCAAAGTAAATCCATCGGGAGTTGTAATTTTAAGATGTGATTTGCAAGTCGATGATTTGTATCTTGCTGATCAATATACGCCGTACGTGCCTCTAAATCAAGTCTTCAAGGAAAGAAACAGTTTCAAATAACTTGCCAGTTAGATTTTTAGTTTCATTTCGTCTTTTTTTTATAATTTAATTATTTTTTTACACCCGAGAAAAAGAAACTTTATTATAGCAAACAAAAAAAAGGAAAGAATCTTTCTTTCAAAAGAAAATGTTACCATAATTTTTTTTATATAAGAAAAAAACGTAGAGTACAATATTACTTTGTATGATGTATCTTTACGTATGTACATATGTGATACATATTATTTACGAAGTTATGAAATTAAAATTAAAAAAAAATACAAGAAGCACTGGTTTTTAATTAAGTCGAAGGAATGCGATTCAATCGATTGCTACTACACTTGTGTTTTACTGATTCAATCATTTATAGTTTAGTTTTTAATCGTTACATTCACTCCTACGGATTCTCGTTCTGGGAGAGTTGCTCTGCTATATACACATATAGATTGACTTTAAGGAGCGAACTCAAAGAGTTTTATCGTATTATAAATGGTTTTTTTTTCGAGGATTATGGTTCTGTTTCCGAGTCAATGAATTTGTTCAAGGATTTTTTCAATTTTTTTTTGTTATTAACTATTCTGATTAATATTTATTTACATGGTAAATAATGTACGTATGTGGGTAAATTTTTATTTATTTTTTTGTTGCGTCAGATTATTTTGCAATATCAATATCATGGCAAACAGGAATGTTTGTTTATTTTATTTAGAAAAAATCCACGGTCAGGCACTTTTAAAATATTTTTTAGGGTCGCCTGCAAATTAGCGCTCGCAACGAGCAGTTTGGTATAAATAAAAGTTTCCGTTCCTTTGTTTTTTCTTTTTTGTCTCATTGTGGTAAATGAGATAAAATTTGCAAAGATTTTTAATTATTATAAAATAATGTAAATAATATTTTAGTAATTAATTTATTATTAATTCCTTAAAATAGTAAACTGAATGCTTTTAATAGTTAAAGAATATACTTTAAAGGGCTATTCTTTTTTTGTCCTTTAAAGAAATCCTTTTAAATAAATATTAACAGGAAAATCCGCAGTAAAATAAAAAAACAGTTAATTTCAACAATTTCTAAAAACATTATAAAAGTTTTATTTTTGCTGAAATTAAAAATAACTTTTTTTTTAAATTGTTCTAATTTCCGGTTCAAAATCATTGTCACTTGAATCAGTCAATTCAGATGAATCTTCAGGTTGATTTTTCCTATTCAGGCAAACAGGATAAAGAACTGACGGTAAGTGCGGAATGGGTTTTGAAAAAGAATGCACATTTGCAAATTCAACTTTCGAAAACAGTACAAAGGGTTAGAAATTTAATGACATGTCACAAATAACATAAATATTTAACTAAATTCTCAGTATAAAACAAAAAAGTAGCCTTAACATAAGAGGAATAATAAATATCGCGAAAAATTATGAAATTCAGTTAGCAATGAATTTCTGCATTTCGACTTGAATGTTTATAACTTTTATATTTTCTAATTCAATTTTGATCAACTAGGGCTTATTTTCTTCGTAAAAGATCATACTTTTACATTCAGAAAAAATCGAAATTTAGCTATATCTCAAAAACTTTTCTACTTTCTTAAAATCTGACTTCACATTCATATTCAGCGGTAAATTTTACGTAAGAAATGACTGTGAAATGGTGCCGGTCAGAATTATTGTAAACTATTGTTATTAATTATGAAGACAAAATTTTTGAAATAAAAATAATTAGATTATTTTAACCCCTTAACTGCCATGGCAGAGATTTGGCCGGCAGAATCTTTGCCATGGCAGTTAAGGGGTTAAAATAAAAATTTACTTACCATTAGTTGAAATCTCGCCTTCAGAATGAAAATTCCTACGATTTCCTTGGATAAGTCCTGTTTCCGATGAGAATAATTCTGATCCACTTCTTCCAAATTTTCTACAAATAGCTTCATGTCTGAAAAAGAAAAAATGAAAAACCTGAAAAAAATTATCCACAACTTAAATCGTCCACATATTGTAAAAACGTGTTTTTAAAATTTATAACCTGCAAAAGCTTCTGTATTAAATTGTTCAGCAATAAATTACAACATTAAATCGACAAAATATTAACAGAAATAATAAAAAAAAGAATTACTGAATTTTCTACTGTGGATATAAGTATAGCAAGTATAAAATAGCCGCATGGCGTCACTTGGAACAATTTTATTTTCCACTCTATCAAACACGTGGAGGGGAAATGAATTATTTCTTCACCATTTTGGTAAAATTTACGAAAACAAAATTTAGCATACTCGAAATTTATATATTATTAATGACATTTTTTTTCTCACCTTATAATAATGCAATAAACTATTGCCGCTCGTGTCACTCGATAAAATTCTTTTCTTCAATGTTTCTTATACTTTACTCTACACACGATTTATCCAAAACCCACAATTATTGATCATTCGCGTAAACTTTTCGTCCCTTTTGTTCAAATTAATAATAAATTATTCAAAGATTCAACCGGTTCAAGTGAAATACAAAAGCAATAATTAACAATGTTGCTAAACGGATCTTTTCCCGTTCAGCCATCAGGGTCTGGAAGATTCGCACTATCAGGGTTGAGAAGTCACAACTCACCAATGCGTAATGGTGAACTAACAATAATAAAGTAGTATTCACATGTTTCTATAAGACTCGTCGCAAGTACTCCAACTTCTAAATACAAAAAGTTAAATAGACACGTATTTTGTCGTTGTTACGTGAACATTTTGTTTCAAATAATTATTTTGAATTGTTTTACATTAATTTTGTTTTTTTTTGTTTGTTTTTTTCCTTCTCGATCTGTTATTATCAAACGTTCAAATTGCAATTGATCATAAGGAATATATGGAGTTGCAGAATTTAATTTTGTTATATTATGAAAATAGTATTTAATATGCACTTACAATATGAATTTTACGTCAGTTTTGACCGTTTACACAATAGTAATTTGAAAAACTGACGAACTCTGATTATAGGTATACATTTAAACAAACAATAATATAGAAGAGACAAAGTAATTAAAATATTTCAATTTATAATAAAACGAATATATTTTTCTACTTCAAAAGTTGATTTTTCTTTAGTTTAGTTTTTTATATCTAGGATAATTATAACATGAAATATAGGAGATAGAGAGAGAAACAATAAAAAAAATAATGATAACTTTACACGCATCAAGTTATCTGGTAACAGTACATTATAATTCTCTAAAACTAAAGAAATACACCGAAAAAAAAGTATTTTCAAATTTAGAGAATTCCTCTTCTTTTGCAGCATTTTTTCCTCTCATATACGGGCACTAAAGTTTTCTTTTATAATTGAGAGGATTTTCCTTTATTATATTTGTTATTAAATGTCACTTTTTAGACAGGTTAAAGTTGCATTCAGAAAAACAAAAAGCAACTTAAAAATCTTCTTTTTAGTATAAATTTGTTTCATTTTTAGAGGAATAATTTCAATCAAAGAAGAAATATTAAAATTAATCTTTTAGTTAAAAAACTGTCAAATATAAACAAAAATTCCTCTTTTTTACAGATCAATATTCGTATATTGAAAATAAAATGTGAAAATAATTGTTGAGCGGAATTTTCTTCTCACTCTGAGATTTTATTTTTTTCGGTGTAATGTAAATGATTTTTTAAATTCCCCAGTAGTCGCATTTCTCCCCAACTGGATTCATTGGTCGCCCTTTTGCGCAATTAAATGCTTCTGCAAATTCTTCCATATTCTGTAAAGTTCCTGTAACTCTGTCCCTGGCTGCTGAATGTGTACGACCGAAAAATTTGTATTTTCTACTTTCACATAAATCCTAGAAAAACATTTACAACCATTATTATTTTATTTACTTATAGTTTTCTCTCTAAATCTGAAACAGCGATAAGTATACAACTGATTCCAATTAGCGTATATACGCTGCGAATTAGTGAAATTTCGCTAAAAAATCAGTGAAATTTCACTAATTAATTAGCGTATATACGCTTTTTGGAATTAGTTGTATACTTATCGCTGTGAAACAGTGAAATTTCGCTTATTCAAATTTAGAGAGTTCAATAGTAGAAAACATTTAAATGAATTTTACAAAAAAAAATTTCTTTTTAATACAAATGAAGCGTTTTGTGCAGAAATAACATAAGTCCAAATGTTAATTTATTTTTTTATTTCTTATATTAAGTAGATAAAAAATTAATCACATTGGATTTTTTAACTTACAGGTTACTAGAACATAATGTAATAAGCAGAATTAGAAAAAATCTCAACATTTACAAGTAAAACAGTTTTTATTTAATTCCTGAACAATTTCGATTTATGGACTTATGCTGTTTCTGCACAAAACGATTCAAATTGTTTATTGTTTTTGTAAATGTAAAAATGTTAATATTAACATTTGCAAAGGCTATAAAAAACAGTTTGTTTGCATCAAAGTCCTGAAAATTTTCCAATCTTTCATCTGCTGTTTCTGGATGTGTCTCAATATGTCGTCTCATTGCTTTAAATGCCAATTTCAATCCTTGTGTATCAGCAATATTTTCTATTACAGTATTCATACCACTTCCCTAAATGACCATATTTGCAAATATGGTCAATTAAAAGATCGAAATTTCAATTAATCGAATAAACTTTACACTATCATTAATCAATAATAACTTATTTATTAATAAATAAAGTAGGGGAGACTGGGGTAAACCCGCTGACTTTTTTCAGAACGGTAAAAACCTATAGGAAATTATTCTCTAAATCCAAGTTAATTTATATAATTTGAAAGCTTATATGATTTGTACTAACAAAATAAAAAAGAATTTTTGATTTATCTGTTTTAGTTTTACTTAGGGAAAATTTTTAATAAACATATACCAAATTTCAAAATCACAATTTTCCAGGGTAAATCCACTCACCCCTCGGGGTAAACCCGATCACTTAATTTTTTAAAGAATTTAAGGTAATCCCAACAGTTTTATTTTGTATATATTAAATTTCTCCTTATTTCCGTCTTCAGTATGATTTATTAATGATAAATTATGAGTTCTATAAACAATAAATATTGGTTTATTTAAATAATAAGTATAGGTTTCATGAATTGCAACTGTGAATTTAAATAATATTTTATTAAGAGAAAATTAAAATGTAGATACAATTTTGGATGTTACAAGTTATAGATTTTATTATTGATAAAAAATAACAAATGAAATTCAAAATTTTAAAATAAACAATGATAAAACGTGAACTGAACGAAGACAACAAACTAGATTTATGTCTTTTTTTGGCCGAAAAAAACAGCGCCAAATATTAATAGTTCGGCGCCATCTACTGAAAAAAATCGCCACAAATCGCGAAATGCGGGACATTCAAAATGTTAAATATTTAACTAATTACCCAATAATTCAATAACATTGTTAGGAAATTAATATTTTTTCTCTTTTAATAAATATTTTTAATATTGAAAATTTTAAGATCGCCAAAAAGAACGCAAATACTGTTAATACTGATTCTGCTTCCTACACAAATTTAATAAGTGAGCGGCTTTACCCCGACTAGTTGCAAATGAATTTAAACCATTAAAAAAAACACTTTTTTAATTGTTTAATAACTTTATTAATAATTACCGAAATTGTTTATAATTCACCAGGAATATTCTCCTTGCAAAGCTTAATAAATCCCAAAAAATGTAACTCGATCGGACAAATAGTTTATGCATAATTCCATTTGTTAACTAAAAACATGTAATTTTGCAACGGAATTTCAACACTTTTGGACCTGTGAATTTTTTTTTATATATATGAATATGAACAAAAAGAATTTTTTGTTAAATATGATAAATAACAATAATCATTTGTTGTTCACAATTTTATTTTGGAATTTATTAAGCTTCGCAAGGAGAATATTCCTGGTGAATTATAAACAAATTCGATTATTATTAACAAAGTTATTAAACAATTAAAAAAGTGCTATTTTTAATCGGCCATCGAAAAACCACGTTTTCAAACTTTGACGATTGTTTACACTATTTTTTGCAACTGATAATCGAGAGCAAACTCTGGGGCTCTTATGAGGAGCCCTCAAACTACAATAAACCACTGAGACTTTTCAGGTTGCATTATTGTGCACTTTTTCGACCCAAACTAGCCTACCCAGTCTTCCCTAAATATTACTTTTTATAAAATTTTTGAAAAATAATAAGGAATATTTATTATACAAACTTCTTTGAGTTGGTCGAACTGATTTGCAAAGCAAATCAGTTTATAAGCAATACCTAGTTCGTGCTGTTTCTTATTTACAGCGTGATCTAAAAACAATAAACATCTAAATCAATGTAATATTTCAAATAGCTTATCCGTTGAAAATTATTCCAAAAATTACGTTTTCTCCGGTTTTTAGAATGTAATTAATTTTCTACTGCATATAGGAAATAATTTAGAAAATTGAGTAAACATATATACTTACATCCAAATTTTGGTTGAATACGTGTATAATCGAATGCATGAGATATTTCATGGCCAATTACCCTTCCCAATCTCCCAAAGTTAAAGGCTCTATTAAAATTTAAAGAAGAAGAAAGATAAATAAATATTTGTGATTTTCTTTTTTCAAAAACAAATAAACAACTTACCTTGGTGCCTTATCATGAAAAAAAGGTGGGAATAAGAATGCAGGCGATATCACTGAAATATTGAAAAATAATTTATTCCATTTTATTTGTGTCTGAGGCATAATTTTTTTGAATAATTTACTCACCCATAATATTTTTCTGGTACATGTAAAATGCATTCATTTTTATATCTCTTTTAGTTCTATATTTAAAAAATATTCATTTTTATTATATTTATCTGCTGGCAAAATGTACAAGAAAAATACAACTTTGCTCACCAAATATAAAATTTTAAAAATGTATATAATACATGCACTTAAGGATAAAAAATTATACCTTACTGATTTTTTGCCAACTGAAAACAAACTAAACTTGTACACCGTTTGAGCTTTTTTAAAGTTGATCAAATTTTCCAAAGAAATAGGAGTAACATCAAACTGTAAAAATTACAACATTAACGTATATAATAGGTTCAGAATGTTTGGAATTATATTTATATACTGTAATATCTTACATTGTATGCAATTGATTCTATTTCTCTTTTTGTGATGGGAAAATGCATATTACTTAACCAAAGTTTTATTTTATTTACAACAGTCACTGCTTGAAATTTTAAACCAGTTTCAAACCAACTATCTAGAATTTGTGATCTCAGTTCCGTTTTCAATTTAGTAAGCATATTTGATAGCTGTTACAGTTATAAAATCGTAAATATTAAAAATTGGAATTTATTGTAAATAAGGTATCGTTATATGTATGAGTCCATTTTTGTCATTAAATTTCAAAAAATTCTATTAAGATTGGTTCCGATTTTGAATTTTTCTTACATTGTTAAACAAAAATGATATTTTTAAATAAGTTTAAAGTGACAGAGTGGGCCGTTTCATACATATGTTCAAAAAACAACTTACAAAGGAAAGTTTTTTTGGTAATTTATCCTCAGACGTCAGAATATTAGAATACCCAGTTGATAACGGCATTTTGACGATGCAATTATAGGATCTATTTTAAAAAGGATTCTTATTAAATATTAATATTAAATATTAAATATTAAATATTAAATGTAACGCAATGTTTTATATATTTAAAGTACTTTTATTCATACCTTTCTAAATTGTTCATTTTTTTCAACTTCTTGTCAACATAAAACATAACATTTTCATCTTCTTCAAAATTAAACCGCAAATATCGAACTAAAAGATAAAAATTATTAATTTAAAATATACTGTACTTTTACTAATCTATTTTGTTAATATTAATGTTCTCTGTTCATTACAACAAATTTAATAACAAATTACCAATTACGTCGTTTGATGCTGAACTTAAAACTGCGCATAATGTTCTTATATATGACCAATCAACATATATGTTGTGCAAATTTGTAAGAATAGCACCAGAAGGACCCGCAAGTTTTTTAAAAAATCTTAACCAATTTATCTGAAAAATAAAATAAAGCAGTTTATTAATTTTCTACAGCTTTGGTCGACAAAATTAATAAATTTTCTGTAAAAAAAGAAGAATAAAAGCTAAAAACATTTACAATTACCTTCGTTGTAGAATTTAAAAAGGGGCAAGATTCATCATACAATTCTTGTAATTGGCCAATAGTAACTGGAAGCAATGGCAATTCTGGCTTACGTACTTGCTGTAAATTAATTTTAGGATTTCCTTTTCAACGTAGAAGTTAATACTGATCACAAATAAATATAGGAATAAAATATAAAACTTATCAAAAAATGTATTATATTACCCAAGAAATAAGCTCAACAAAATTTTTAAAATGTTGCTTAAAGGAAGAAGTTATTGATTCTTTTTGAAAAAGCCGTAAATAACTGGACATTTTATCCAAATAATTATCAATGTCTTCACTTATCACCGTAAATGGTTCTTTGTTTGATTTCGTATGGGATGGTCTAATAATCTAGATAAAAATAATTGTCTTTGTAAATTAAAATGTTTTATAAAAGATAATTAACTGTATATTAATTCTAATTTTAACATTGAATTAATTTCAAAAAATTTACATCGTTATTCGTTAAGGAAAACGTTATATCTTACTTCCAATTCATTCTCGAGGCCTAGTGTAACATGAAAAAAAGAAATTTCGCCAATTTTATCAGCATAATATTCAGCCACATCTTGCCAATCAGGACCTGCTTTCTTGCTTTCTTTAATCATATGTTCGTATAATTGTTCCCCTTTTTCCATCGAATAATCTGTTACATAAGTAAATAACAATGAAAATAATAAAAAAATTCTTTCACAACAAAATTTGGATATCCATTTGTCCTCAACAGCACAAAGCAATAAATAAGTTTTCATTTCTAAGCACATTACACTGAAAAAAATATATTTATGGTACTGCCATAAATATAGCCAATTCTGACATATTATATTGGTAGATATGATACTGCCATACAGTATTGCTGTTTTAGCCATACGCAGTGTAGAACAGCAATATGTTTTTGAGAGACAATAATATGTATGCGGAGAACACGAATACTGTATTTTAAGAACAGTAATACGGTATTGCTGTTTCAGCTATACATCCTAACCATACTTGTATGTCAAAATTAACATTATCATTTTTTTCAGTGTACTTTATGTAAGTATTTATATTCTCGTATTTATTTATTTACGCTCTTACCTACATCCATGCATGCATCATAGTATACCCTTTCCTTTAAGAGTAATTGTTTATGAAGATTATTATTTCGATCTTCTAAAATCGCTATAATGAAAGAGCAATAATTAACAAACAACATGGGACGAATACTTAAATTGATTGATATGAATATTATACCCAATAGAACAAACGAATAAAATTTTTGTTTTATTTACTTCTAATCTTATGAGTTATGATTTCCTGTGATAGATGATGCATATTCCAAACATTATAATGACTCGGTCTTGGAAAAGTTTCATTCCAATTAGCACAAACGTAGTCATAAAAATTTTCACACGGATCTTTGCTATGGTCCATCACTCTGTCTAGAGTTTTAGCTAATTCATCTAAATTAATTAATGTGATAAGTTTTATTGAGTAAATTTATAAGTACCGGTAATTATCAGGGTTTCAGTTATCGGCAGATGGTATTTTATTTTGTAATATTTGATATGCTATTTTAAAAACTATTTTACTTGTAGCTCTGAAAATATTCATACTTACTAATCTGATTTAAAGTTGTAATGGCATCACTATAATAAAGTACTGACAATGCAAGTCTAAAAATAAATAATAATAATAAATAAATCTCCTATATATATTATAATATTGACATATTCGTCGTCGTTTTGTCGTCCGTCGTTCGTGTAACTCCGTACTTCATCGTTCGGTCGTTCGACTTTTATCATTTATTCATCGTATTGTTTATTTATTTACTCATTGTACATACATACACGCATGTCAGGCATGCGTAATAGTGTTCTGTCATTTTCAGACACACGCAGTACTGTTCTGTCAATGTCAGGCATGCGCAGTAGTTTAAGATCCACAATGCCAAAATAAAAAAAAATTCAGGATGTTAAAAAAAGTGGGGATAATAAGCCTCAAACAATTTGTTTTGGTTCTTTTGGTTATCAGAGTGGTTTTCAATGTATGATTATGCGGTCTACACGATTTTGGACCTCAAAATGGCCTAGCATGTAAAGATTCAAGCTTTAATTTAAGATTAAAACGCATATGAATCTTAAAGTTCACGAATAAAGGTTTAATTTGAGACTAAAAAGAAGTCTAAAATCAGGTTTATGAGAAAAAAAATACCGAAAGCAGTCAAAAACACGTTTTTCTGTGTGTTTACCCCCACTTTTCTCAAAATCCTGACGTGATACGCAATTTTGGAGACCGGGATGATTTTCAGCGGACAAAAATACATGGGAAACGACTCCGATATCTTTTTTTTGTAGTCGGAAGTGGAAAATCTGCGAATTCCAAGGGGTGAACAACTCGTGAATTATGGTGTACACCTGTATTGTATTACCAATGTGAATTACCATAAATTACTGAATTATTATTGTAGTAGGTGTACACCAAATTCCTTTGTTGTTTGCCCTTGGCGAGTTCAGATACCTGAGAAAGGAATTTCAGGTAAGTTTACCAAACCAAATGTTATTTTTTATTTGAGATTAAGAATCTTAAATTGATTTTAAGAAATTCAAATAGGCGGATTCAAAATTGTGAATTGTTTTGGGTGAATATTGGAACGCCATTCGTAAAAAGTATTAAAAATTGGCTACATTAAAACCTTTTTAAAACCATTTAACATCTCTGAAAAATAATTTTTTCTTGTCCTATTCATCTTCATTTATCTCAAATAATAAATAACATTTGGTTTGGTAAACTTAATTTGTTTACAGAGTTTAAGAATCAAGTTTAAACAGGAACGTCATTTTCAGCTTACTACATTGCCCGCAGGAGAAGAGAGTGTGTTCCGCGTTGTCAATTTCAGCTCCGCAATACACACATTTTGCCTCTTCTCTGATCTTAAATCTATGAAGGTACTATCCGAAGCAGCCGCGACCAGTCATTGCTTGCGTAAGGTAGTAACCAACCTCTCCGTGTTTTCTTTCTAACCAGGTGGCGAGGTGTGGAATCAGGCGGTAAGTCCACCTTACTTTGGATTCCCTTTCCCATCTTGCCTGCCAACTATCGACGAGTCTGATTCTTGTTTAACCTTTGGTCCAACGTTGCTCCCAGGTACTGAAGCTTTTTTCCCCATGAGACTTCAGTTCCACCTATTTTCACCTTAGGGGCTTCAAAACCTCTCCGGACTGTAACGAGCAAAGCCTCGGTCTTCTCTAGGGCCATTTGCAGCCCATGACGATATAAACAACGCTCTACTCGCCGTAGACTTTCATTGAGCTTTATAAGAAGAAATTTGATTTCCCGTGCTCTACACACCAGAAGTACGTCATCTGCGAACGCTTTCAGGTTTGTGTTCTCAGGCAGTTCCATTCACAGGAGTGCGACGCTCATGACGTTCCACATGAATGGGGACCCTCCATCGACCCCTATGGTGCCACGCAGGTCATTTCTTCCTTGAGATGGACACACTGCTTTCGAACACGACCCATCTGTCGCTAAGATAGTTTTCCATCTTTCGCAACAGATAAATCCGCACTCCTTTTTGTCTTAACGACTCAATGCAGATGTCCCATCTCGCAGAATTAAACGCATTCCGTATTTCGATGGAAGCAAGAGCACAGAAACCCTTCTTTCTCCCCTGATTGACTTCCTTTTCCAGGTTAACAACAGAGAGTATTGCATCAACTGTTGCCCGACATTTACGGAAGCCAAACTGGTTCTCCGGTAGGCTATTTTCGCCTACCAGGATTCCTTGAAGTCTCTCTAGAACCATAGCCTCCAGAAGTTTTCCTATCGTATCCAACAGACAAATTGGTCTGAACGATGAGACTCCATCTAGAGGCTTATAGCCTTTCCTAAGGAGGACCAACTTTTGCATTTTTCAGTCGCTGAAAACTCTCCAGCTTTTAAACATGCATTAAAGACGTTGAGAAGCAACTCTGGGTTTTTTCAGTTTTTCCATCCCTTAAGGGCATCCGGGAAAAATCCAACGAAATCCGGGTTTCGTGATCGACGTCTTATTTTAAAAAGAAAAGAATATATTGAGTCGGGAATTTTTTGGTAAATATAGATGAATGCTTTGGGACTAGCGGCCCTCTCGAAATTCTGCAAAATTTTGATAAATAATAAATTTAAAAAAATTGTTTAAACCTACGGAAAAATGGGGTTTTTAACGGTTTGGTATCACCGTCTCATTTTGAGAGGATAAAATATTTCCGGTTCATATTTGCAGAGGTGATAGAAGAAGACTCACTGAAGAGCGGTCCTCTCCGTTTTTGCAATAATTTTGCGAGGAAATTATTTTATTTACGATTGAAAATGAAGTAATTTGAGGTTGGAAACACTTTCGTAGTTCAAGCCGCGGTCACTTTCGAGAATTGGCGCCACTTTCTTGACCACTGACACATACATCCACTTGTCTGTGTGTTCGCCGCCATATTGTCCCCCACTTTCGCCAAAAACACAACTTTTCTAATTACGTTTTTCAATATTTATTAAAAAAATTACTTGCAAATTTTGAGAATATTCTTTATCAGGACGAATTCCCCTAATTATCCTGATAAATCAGAACAAGATATCTTTAATTCTTTAGAAGTGAGACGAGAGGCGGGAAAACACTTTTTGGGGTCAATTCTTCCCGGATGCCCTTAAAACAGTAGTATACTTGAAATAACTTGTTTCTTAAACCTCGCTTAACCCATTAAGGACGGGATGTACAAAATTTGTACATAATGTTTAAGAACATATTTCAATCTTAAAAAGCACCAAGAATAATTTGTAAATACACTTTTCTTATGTATCTTGAATCCCTCTTTCGAATAGCGTACTCAAAAAACTGAAAAATGTTAAATTAATAATTTATACAACATTTTTTAAGAAAAAACACGATTTTTTAAGAATTTTTTTTTAGTTTTTTCAATCTTTTAATAGCTAAACCCTTCAACAAACCTTCTACTGATAGAAATATCGCTTTAAAAATAGTAGGAGTACAACATAGGAGTATTTTGAATATTAAAATTTTAAATGGCTGCCATAAAATGGCGACTAAAGTTACTTTTTTTAAACAATATTATTAACATATAGAAAAAAATATAAAAATTCGACGTTTTGAACATTCGACCACTTGCCGATTCGATGTTTTTAGCATTCGACCAGTTGATAATTCGACGTTTTGAGCATTCGACGGAATGAGAATTCAACGTTTTGAACATTCGACCAAACCTAATTCTATGAAAATGCCTTTACTCTATATTAAATTTCGGTTCCATCTTCCTTACAAACTTTAGGAATTATAACATTTAAAATTAGGTTATGTTAAAACCCAGACAAACAGAAATTATGATAATTTATAATTACAGCACATGTCGATTCGATCATAAATTATTCTCTCATATTCATTTTCGGTAAAATGTTAATTCCAGAAAATAAAATTTCCTTACATTTAAAATTCGATAAAAATAAATTTTTAACAATACAGATTCTGAGGTTGTGGATTCGATGTAATAGTCATTCGTGTAATTCAATTTGGTACATATGGATACATCTTGAACTGTCATTCGCAGTATATTCGTACACTGTAAAAAATCCTAAGGATATTACCCAGACCAGGGGGAAAGTGACGCTTTAAATAAGGTTATGTTGCCACATTGAATGCGGCACTTTTCCCCTTGTCTGTAAAATAGCCACATTTTATGTGGGTGATATTCTTAGGATTTTTTACAGTGTAACTACGTACTAAAAACACTCACTTTACGTTCACCTACGTAGGGACAAATAACGCCATTTTTATGATTGCGTTATGAAAATGTATATTCACACATAAATACACAACACATACTCATGTATAAATATATTTAAAATATACATTATCAATAGAGATACTATTAAATAAATTTATACAAGTGAAAATAAACAAGCAAAATGTCTTCCGAGCGAGCGAGGATAACGACGATAGTAAATAAATTTTAATTTAACAACTAACTTACTGCGATAACGCAACGAAATATATTTCACTCGATTTTTTTGGGTCGCTGATTATGATTCTGAAGTCGGATTTCAAAAATTCCAAATGGTGGATCCAATATGGCGGATAAAAATTAAATAATATTTGTTAAAAATGTTCAAATAACAAGTATCAAGCAAAAAGATTTGGTTTTTTAAAAATCTATCGACCATATTGGATTTTCTATTTCAATTTATTAAAAGAATTATTTCAAATTCATAATCAGCAAATAAAAAAAACCTTAATTGTCAAGGTTTAAACTACTTCTCATTGTATAGACAATTGTAACAAAAATATTTTTATAATTTTTAAAATAAAATAAGCGGAAACATAAAAACTAAAAGTTCTAGGGTTATATCCTTATAAGGATAATAAAATCTACAACTAATAGCTGAATTTATAAAAAATGTATAGTATGTTACTTACAACATTATTTGTAGCAAGAAACAGTTGCCCCAACCCATTTTCAAATAAGACTTTTATATTTTATATAAATGTAAAAGTTTTAAATATACTATTCGTTGCTCAAATTAGTAGGAAACAATTTAAGAACAGTAGTAAGTGAAGTTTTTCTTCAAAGCAAAACTGATATTTATATATATCGCATATCTTTCTGTACTTTACATATTGTCACGAAGTAAAATAAAGTGAAAAGAAAATGTAAAATTGATAATTTTTTCTATTACAGCAGAACGTATCGTTTTTTAAAATAGGAATACATTTTTACGATTATAAAATTTTCAAAAACAAAAAATTTTTAACATAAAGAATACGCTGAAAGACTTTTTGTTTGAAAAATTTCATATTAATTAATTTAATCCCTCATTTTAGGAATCATATAAAAATTATTGTAGCTTATATATAAGTTTAATACAATAAAATTTAATTTATGAACTTAAATTTCGAAATTTTTAATATAAAACATTGAAATAATTTATATTTCTCACAAAAGATAGACAAATAAGCATTCTGGAGAGGCATTACTACATAGGATGTTCTTTATAGCGTCATTTCGATACCATTTTTGCCCCAATATATTTTTTGTAGGAAAAAAGTCAAGCTTTCGATTTATGATGTCGAAAAAAATTAAAAATGCCGCAATGGGAGAAAAATTAAACAATAACCGTAAAATTCAAAAATTTTAGACTACATATTTTTATTTTTTTAAATCAATATTTTTTTTGAAAAGCTGACGAAAAATGCTTCTTAACGTACTCTTTGGGAACTAAAATTAATTAATTTAAGTAAAAGTTATAAAAATTAGAATTTTGACGCGCACGAAAAAAGTGGAATTTTGAATAACCCCTGTATCTTGAATACCCGGCATAGAAATCTTGCATACTTCACAGATTTTAGAAAGGTCAACTAATACTTCAATTTGACGGAGTTACAAAATAATTGGGTACAAAATTTTTTAGCGGGTACACTTAAGGAATTTTTACCCAAATATAAGATGCAAATTTTTATTTTTTAATTATTATTTATTTAAATTTAATTATTATTTAATTATTATACTTTGATTATTTAAAAAATTATTAAATTATTTAGGTACTAAAATAAAAATATATTGTGAGTTTAACAAAAACTGGTATACGAAGTTTTTCCTTGAAGAAGTAATAAAATACTATCGTTGATTTAAACGTTCGTATCTTGCGGAATTTTTATTTGTCTATCTTTTGTGAGAAATATAAATTATTTCAATGTTTTATATTATAAAATTCGAAATTTAAGTTCATAAATTAAATTTTTTTATATTAAACTTATATATAAGCTGCAATAATTTTTATATGATTATAATCTAATAATTAAAATAAGTAATTTTAGGTAAGGTTCGAATCTGTATAGAGATGTTAAGATTTTCCGATATGTTATGTTGTTAATTGTAAAAATGTAATACACATGTAGAGTGTTAATTACTTAAAGAAATATTTTTTGGACGCACTGATTATTTTATTTTTATTTATAAAAAGAAAACGAGAAAATATATAACTCTCTACACCAGCATTATTTTGTCAAAACATGGATAGACGCGCAGGCGCGCTGTCATTTGTTTCGCCCGTCGATGTGAGGCGCGTCATGTCATTGTGTGGGTACGGATTACTATACTTCTCCGAGTAAAAATCCCTACGAAATAGTAATAATTACTCTGATTCGTAATAATAATTGCTTCGCTCAGAGTATTAATTACTCTCTGGACATTTTAAATATTACTAGGCGTTTAAGGGGGGAGCCTACTTTAGAAGGCTTAAAAATAGCGCTTTTTTAAGAATTTTTGAGGAAGGAGAAAAATAACTTAAACCTCCGGGCTTTTTGAGATGTTTTTGTACATATTTAAAGCATTTGTGAAAAAATTTTTGACATGAAATATTAAAAAATAGATAAGTTAAAATTAATTGTTGATAGTGGTGCACATCTGGACTTAAAAAACGGTGGGCACGATAGAGACCGCAATTCTTGTTTGAAACATAAAAATATAGACAAATTTTTAAGTTTACATATGTAGTTTCTATTTGAACTAAAAAAATTCCAAAGAAATAATGAAATTCGATAATTTTGAGTGATAAAAACAGAAAAATCATTTTTTTGAAAAAAAATAATGACTTTAACTGGTTCTCAAAATTGTTGAAAAAAAATTTTTCAAATTTTTTTTAGTTCAAGTAGAAGAGGGATTAATACTGAGTAAAACAAGCCATCATTCATTCAAATCGGTCTAGGCGTTTTCTGTCAATCCTGCCCACGAGTTAGTAAATTTCGTAAAAAGTGAAATTCGAGAAAACGCTCTTTAACTTTTGCGTTACCGATGGGCTACCCGGCGGGTGGCCAAGCAATTATTAATGTTATAAATCTGCTCGAATTTTGCATTAAAAAATCGCGATTTTAAGTCACTGAACAAAATTTTATCTACTTTCGAAAAACAAAGAAATTAAATTTTTTTACAATTCCTCTAGTTTATTTATAACAATTCAATAATTGGTTGTAACCTTCAATGTTTTTTAACTTAACTTTTTACACTCGACAAAAATCAACGAAAAACATGAAAAATAATTTAGATTTGCCTCTAAAACTTTAGGTACATATTCTTGGATGTATTTTCTAAAGATTTAAGAAAAAATCGATTTTTTTACCATGTAAAGTAGGCTCCCCCCTTAATAAAATTTAGATTCCTTGAAGTAAATTAAACTTTTTCAAAAAAGTAAAGTCTTTGAAAAAGAAGCAAAAGTTACTATTTCTCGAGCAGTTTCAAAATTACTACTTTCTAGTAGTAATTTTTCATCGAAAATAGTAAAATTATTACTATTTATTTTTCTCCATGTAGGTTTAATATAAAAAAATTAAATTTATAAACTTAAATTTCGAAATTTTTAATATAAAACATTGAAATAACTTATGTTTCTCATAAAAGATAGACAAATAAATATTCCTCAAGATTCGAACATTTAAATCAACGATAGTATTTTATTACTTCTTCAAGGAAAAACTTCGTTTACCAGTTTTTGTTAAACTCACGATATATTTTTATTTTAGTACATAAATAATTTAATAATTTTTTAAATAATCAAAGTATAATAATTAAATAATAATTAAATTTAAATAAATAATAATTAAAAATAAAAATTTGCATCTTATTGCATTATCAAGTTTAATAGTTTTATCATCCAAAAGCATTCTGTTTTGATATTTATTAGACAGCCTCAACCGAGCAATAATTTTTTTATATGGTTGATGGGTATTTTTAATCTAATATCTTTTCGGATACATCATCAAAATAATAATAATTAAATATTTATTTTAAAATGAAATTATTGATGTTTTCGAACAATTTTTGTTTCTAACAAAATTTTTTTCTTTTTTGAAGAAATGGTGACGGCGTTTACGTAAAGATTAATGTGTATACATATTATTTATCGTATCATTAAAATTTCCATATTTTTTGGTACTAAAATTTTAAATTGTCCTTTAAAGTTTTGTAATTAAGTTCTTTGTAAAAACTTATTGTAGCTTGATTATTGTTTTTTATTTTGATAAATAAATTAACATTCGATTACTAATTTGAAGACAAATTTTGAAAATTCAAATATAATAAATATAACGAAGTGGCTATTTCCCAGTCAACGAGCGAAATAAGAGAAATAGTTTACTTCGCCCGTCAGTAAAAATGCATGGGAAAAAAGGGCGAAATAAACGAAATAGTTTATTTCGCTCATCAGTAAAAATAGGTATATAATTACTAATTAAAAATATTTGTAAATTTTTCTTTCCTTTTTTTATTTGGAGAAAAAAGGAGTCACCTACCTTGAATTTTTTAGAATTAAAAAAATATCACTCGCCCGATTTTTATTGCTATGCATTTTCTTTTACTTGAAAACACTTTTTTATGAAAAAATAATTTAATTATTAATTATGAAGAAAAAATTTTTGAAATAAAAATAATTAGATTATTTTAACCCCTTAACTGCCATGGCAGAGATTAGGCCGGCAGAATCTTTGCCATGGCAGTTAAGGGGTTAAAATAAAATATTTACTTACCATTAGTTGAAATCTCGCCTTCAGAATGAAAATTCCTACGATTTCCTTGGATAAGTCCTGTTTCCGATGAGAATAATTCTGATCCACTTCTTCCAAATTTTCTACAAATGGCTTCATGTCTGAAAAAAGAAAAAATGAAAAACCTGAAAAAAATTATCCACAACTAAAATCGTCCACATATTGTAATAACGTGTTTTTAAAATTCATAACCTGCAAAAGCTTCTGTATTAAATTGTTCAGCAATAAATTACAACATTGAATCGACAAAATATTAACAGAAATAATAAAAAAAAGAATTACTTAATTTTCTACTGTGGATATAAGTATAGCAAGTAAAATAGCCGCATGGCGTCACTTGGAACAATTTTATTTTCTACTCTATCAAACACGTGGAGGGGAAATTAAATTTTTCTTCACCATTTTAGTAAAATTTACGAAAACAAAATTTAGCATACTCGAAATTTATATATTATTCATGACATTTTTTTTCTCACCTTATAATAATGCAATAAACTATTGCCGCACGTGTCACTCGATAAAATTCATTTCGTCAATATTTCTTATACTTTACTCTACATACGATTTATCCAAAACTCACAATTATTGATCATTCGCGTAAACTTTTCGTCACTTTTGTTCAAATTAATAATAAATTATTCAAAGATTCAACCGATTCAAGTGAAATACAAAAGCAATAATTAACAATGTTGCTAAACGGATCTTTTCCCGCTCAGCCCTCAGGGTCTGGAAGATTCGCACTATCAGGGTTGAGAAGTTACAACTCATCATTGTGTAATGGTGAACTAACAATAATAAAGTAGTATTCACATGTTTCTATAAAGTTCGTCGCAAGTATGCCAACTTCTAAATACAAAAAGTAACCATCCGGTTATTTTTCTAGTGACTTTCGATTTTTAAAAACAATACCAAAAATCCCTAGATAGTACCTCTAGTAACTTTCTCATGTAACCTTATTTATTAAGGCGCAAGCACACCTCTACTGCCTGCCTGCCTGCCTGCAGGTAGTCATGGCAATACATAAGAGTAAGAGAGTCAGACAATTCAAATTTTGAATTTTCTGACTCTCTTACTCTTATGTGTTGCCATGACTACCTGCAGGCAGGCAGGCAGACAGTGGAGGTGTGCTTGCGCCTTTATGCGCTTTCGATCGCAGCGCAACCAGAAGCCGGGAACTAATGATTTACTCGTTAGTTTAGTGATGACAGTATTTTTTTACAGGAAAAAAATAAAAATAATGACAAAATAACGAAATTTATCATTGAAAACAAGTGTAAATAATCACGAGTACTTAATAAAAATGAAGACAGCACTTATGGTGGCTGAAAAGCCATCTTTAGCTGCTTCACTCGCGAATATTTTAAGTAATGGAAGATGTTCCTCACGAAAAGGTAGGTTATAAAATTTAATTTTTGTTCACACTTTTATTTACAATTCTTTCTAAATTAAATAATAACAAATCATTACTTGTTAATCACTGAAATTGTTCTACTACCTAATTAGTCTACATTTCGTTCAATTTTCAATTTTTCAGAAAAATAACCTCAAAATATTGTGATTTTCAATTTAAATAAGAAAGAAAAGAATCAATGTTGCTCTTAAATTTTGGAAATTTTTCAAAAGTGAGGAAAATTGTTTTTTTAACAATTAGAAAAATTTCACTTAAATTGATTAAAATTTTTAATTTATAAAATTTATATAATTAATTTATATTATTTATGGCTATTCAAACATAAATGAATTAAAAGTTTTTTGAAAGCAAATTTTGACTAAAAAAAATAATTTACAAAATGGATTAAATAGATGGCAAAATTTAAGAAAGGTGATCAAATAGTTTTCATGAAAAATTTAAATTTTAATGTTAAACGTTAACAACTACAAATATCTTATTAAAATGGATATTTTTGATCTGAGAGGATAAATAACTTAAATGTCTTATTCGTCCCACCAGCAGGCTATAAATATACTCTTATAATTTCAAATAATTAATTTACTTTCGTGTCCTCGCGAGGAAGATTTCTATTTTATTGACAAATTAAAATTATAACCCTAGGTTTAAATGGTTCCTGTTCGGTGCACGAATGGATAGGACAATTTCGTCAGGAGACTGTAAATTTTAAAATGACATCAGTCTGCGGTCACGTAATGAGTCTCGATTTCATTGGAAAGTACAATAATTGGGATAAAGTTGATCCTGTAAGTAAATGAAGAAAAAATTGAAAAAAATAGAATCCATATTTTCTAAATTTTCTAATTTTTCAAAAATAAAAACTTGAAAATTCTATTCTCATAAAACTTGGTTTTAAATTAAAAAAAAAAAAATTACAGGCGGAACTATTTTCCTGTCCTACGGAGAAGAAGGAGGCGGTTCCAAAATTGAAAATTCCCTATTTTCTCGCAAAAGAAGGTTCACATTGTGATTATTTGGTCCTCTGGTTGGATTGCGACAAGGAGGGCGAAAATATTTGCTTTGAAGTTATTAATGCTGTTCAACAGGGAATGTCTCGTCGTTTACATCCAAATGTAATGTTGAAAAAAACTTGCAATTCTTTTAGACGATATTTAATTCTAAAGAATTTTTTTTCAATAATAATATAGATGAAAATTTAATTGAAAATTTTCAACATTAATATTACAGGGTTGCCACAGGTCAGAGAAGTCAGGGAAAAGTCAGGGAAAGTAAAATTGGACTGGGAAGTCAGGGAAAAGTCAGGGATTTTTAGTAAAAGTACTGGAAAAAATGGAATTTCAAAAATTCATGAAAAAACTCTAAATTTTGATATTTTTTTGTTTGCCTTGTGAACTATAAAAATAACCACGAATTTTAATACAAAACCTTGAATTTTTTCTATTTCAGACAAAAATTTCGTTTTAAAGAATTATCATAAAATTATGACTTATAAATTATGTATAATGAATAATTTTTAGAATTTTCATAAATACTAGATTGATAAAAGAATTTTAGTTAAAAATACTAAAAAAATAATTTTAGAAAAGTTACAAATAATT
This sequence comes from Leptopilina myrica (nomen nudum), assembly GCA_032872475.1. Lineage (NCBI taxonomy): Eukaryota > Metazoa > Arthropoda > Insecta > Hymenoptera > Figitidae > Leptopilina > Leptopilina myrica (nomen nudum). Next base: position 9,056,887 of record CM065462.1, on the reverse strand, counting down.
ACAGAAATTCAATTATTTTCAAAACTAATAAAATTTTTCGCAGAAATTCAATTATATTCAAAAATTAAAAAAAAATTCTGGTCATTTCAATTATATCTTTAAAAATAAAAAAATTCTTCTCCAAAATTCAATTATGTTCAAAATTTTTTTTAACGTTCTCGTCAAACTTTCAATTATCTTTATAAATAATACAATTTTTCCTCGAAATTCAATTATTTTTAAAAACTTTAATAAAATTCTTGGAAAAATTTCACAGGAAATCAATAATTTACAAAATTTTTGTAAAATTTCTTTTAAATAAACCAATTATTTTCATAAATAATAAAATTCTTCGCAAAAAATCCAATTATGTTCAAAAATTTTTATCAAAATTTCAATTATCTTTATAAATAATAAAATTCTTCAATATTCATTTATTTTAAAAAAGCTTTTTTTAATTCTCGTCAAAATTTAAATATATTTAAAAACTTGAATAAAATTCTTGTTAAAATTTTACAGAAATTTAATAATTTATGAAATTTCTTTGAAATAATTCAATTATTTCCATAAATAATAAAATTTTCACGTGAGTTCAATTATTTAATATACAAACTTTTATAAAAATTTTTAAAAAATATCAATTATTTAAAAAGATTTTTATAAATTCCGTCGCATAAATCAATTATTTAAAAAAAAATTAACAAAGTTCTTTACAAGAATTTAATTATTTTTATAAATACTCAAATTCTTCATCGAAATTCAATTATTTTAGAAAAATTTTAATAACATTTTTGGAATTTTTTAAAAATTATTTTCATGAATAATTTAAATTATTTAATTATTATAATTATTATATTTATAATATTATAAATATAATTATATATTAATATATATATATATATATATATATATATATATATATATATAATTATATATAATTATAAATATAATTATATTGGATACAATATTTTAATTAAATTCCTCGAAAAATGTAATTATTCTTAAAAATTTTATTAAAATTTGTCAAAAAATTCAATTATTCAAAAATTTGTTGATAAAATTCTTTATGAGAATTCAATTTTAACAAACATTCAATTATTCAATAAATTATTTATTTTTCAATTTAAATAATTGAATTTTTCTAGAATTTTCTAATAAAAATTGATTAAAAAGTGAAATTACCGAATAATCGATTTATTGTTTATGAAAATAATTGAATTATTGCAACGAATTTTATTACAATTTTTTCAAATAATTGAATTTTTAAGAGAAAATTTTACTAATTTTAAAAATAATTGAATTCTTGCGAAGGATTTTATTAGGATTTTTGTATAAATAATTAAATTTTTGTTGAAAAATTTCATGGTTATTTAAATTATAACAAAACATGAAGAAGTAATAATATTCTTATAGATTGTTGAGTTTCAAAAAGGTTCGAATTTGAATGTTCTGAAGAATTTTAATTCCCGTGGAAAAGTAATAATTAAATAATTATTTAAAAATTTAGTTATTGATGTTTTTGAATAATTTTATACAATTATTTTTGCAATAATTTGTAATTTTGTATTTGTAAATAATTTGTAAGTAAATTTAATAGAACATTCTTTTTGAGTATCTAATAATTTTTAGAGTAAATCAGAATATTTTTTATGGTCAGGGAAAAAGTGAGAATTTTGTCTGGAAAATCAGGGAAAAATAAAATTAAATATTTGTGGCAATCCTGTATTAGAAAATTTCACTTCTATTTTGGTTTTAATAAACTAAATTTATTTGCAGGACATTTGGCGGGCTCGATTTTCAGCAATTACCGAAAAGGACATAAAAGCAGCTCTCGCCAATCTCGAAAAACCAAATGAAAATGAGGCGAAGAGCGTTGACGCTCGACAGGAATTGGATTTACGAATAGGCTGCGCCTTCACGAGATTTCAAACTAAATTCTTTCAAGTTTGTCTCCGTTTTCTTATATTTACGTTTCGAAAATTACACCAAGTCATAAAATTCATTTTAAAAAAATAGACTAAAATAAACATATTTCTAAAAAATAAAATATTTATGTACATTTTAAATTAAAATATCCATTTTTTATGAAAATGTACAATTAAAATATAAATTTTAGAATACATTTTAAAATAAAATGTATATATTTTAAATTAGAAAATAGTGAATTTATTTTTCAAGCACAAGCTTTGGAATGTTTTACGAAATTTCAATTTTAAATGAAAATAATGTTCTACAGGGAAAATACGGAGACTTGGACGCATCTTTAATATCGTATGGACCATGTCAGACGCCAACTTTGGGTTTTTGTGTTCAGAGACACGACGAAATTCAAACATTTAAACCCGACGCTTACTGGGTACTTCAGGTAATTGACAAAAAAGAAAACAAATTAGGAAAAATTCTGATAATTTCAAAAACCAAAGAACTTTACATTTTTGTTTACAAAACATATTTTCAAGTATAAAGCACTATTTAATGTATTTATTATTTACAAATTTAATTTTTTCCACTTTAAAAATAGGTCACAGTGAAAACTTTAGAGGGTCAAGACTTAATTTTAAGTTGGAGTCGAGTTAGATCTTTCGATAAAGAAGTGGCATCAATTTTTCTCAGTCACGTAAAGGAACACGAAATCGCCAAGTAAATTTTCTATTTCTACTAAATGTTAAAAATATTAAAAATAGATAAACTATAATTAAAATGATATATTTGTAACATATTTTAATATATTATTATTATTTTTAATACATAAATATCATTTTCATTATTTTCATTTCATTATTTTTTATCATTAATATTAAATTTCCAAATATTTTAATATTTTTACTACTATTTTTAATATATTAATTTTAAGCTCTATTTTGTGTTCTTATTAAAAAATTAATTGCTTTGTAGAGTGTCGAGTATACAGAGTGTCGAGAAATCAAAATCGAGGCCCATTGCTTTAAACACCGTTGAACTAATGAGAGTGGCGAGTTCTGGTCTAGGAATGGGACCGCATCATGCGATGCAAATCGCCGAACGACTCTATACACAAGGTTACATCAGTTATCCGCGAACCGAAACCACATCGTATTCGGAAAATTTTGATCTACTGTAAGTTTACCAAAATTTTCTAAAGGAATAGATTTTTTTTTCCTTTTAGGAAAAGAAACTGAAGAAACAAATACATATTTTTTCTCCAAAAATTATGATATCACTGTAAAAATCAAAAAAATAAAATTTTCAGCGCAACTCTGAGACAACAGCAAAATAGTTCCGAATGGGGTGACGAGGTGCGAAAAATTCTCACCGAGGGAATAAATAGGCCAAGAAAAGGACACAATGCTCTTGATCATCCGCCAATAACACCAATGAAGCATGCCTCGCGAAATGAATTAGATGGCGACTCATGGAAATTATACGACTATATAACTAGACATTTTATCGCCACGGTTCGTAAACAACAGTTAATTTATAATTTCAGGGCTCGAATTAGGTCCGTAAATCCCGTAAAAGTCCGTAACTTTGCTTGAAGTCCGTAAAAGTCCGTTTTTTTTTTAAAAAGGTCCGTAAAGTCCGTAATTCGGTTGAAAAAGATCCATAAATTACGTAAATTATTCGATATAATTTGGATAATTTTAGAGAAATTACAAATGATTGAAGGAATTCAATTATTTTCAAAAGTAATAAAATTCTTCGCAAAAATTCAATTATGTTCAAAAAATTTTTTAAATTCTCGTCAACATTTCAATTATTTTTAGAAATAATTAAATTCTTCTTCGAAATATCAATTATTTTTAAAAATTTTAATAAAATACTTGGAAAAATTTGAATTATTTTTAAAATTTTTCCTCATTTCAATGATTTTTAATAGGTATCTGTACTATATTCTAATAAAATTTTCCAAAAAAATTCAATTTAAAAAAAAATCTACTAAAATTCTACACAAACCTTTAATTATTTTCAAAAAATAATAACAATTTTACAGGAATTTCATTATTTACAAATTTTTTAAATAAATTTCTTCGCAATATTAAATTATTTTCATAAATAATAAAATTTTTACAGGTATTTAATTTTTATGGCAAATAATAAAATTCTTATTAGGAATTCAATTATTTTTGTGAATAATAAAGCTAATTGCAGAATTTCAATTATTTTTAATACAATTTTAATCGAATTTCTCGAAAAATGTAATTATTTTTAAAAATTTTATTAAAATTTATCAAAGAAATTTAATTATTTTAATAACCTTTGCTATAATTTATTTATTAGAATTGAAATATTATTTTTAATAAATTTTTGATTAAATTTCTTTAAAGAATAAAATTATTGCATTCAAAATTTTTAATGCAATTCTTTGCGTAAATTATCAATTATCTTTATAAACTATAAAATTCTTCTCTAAAATTGAATTATTTTCAAAAAATTTAATAAATTTCTTGGCAAAATTTCAATTATTTTCAAAAATTTTCCCTAATTTAATTATTTTTAATATCTATTTTAATAAAATTTTGCAAAAGAATTCAAATTATTTGAAAATTGATTTGATACAATTCTTTAAAACAATTCAATTTTAAGAAACATATGTAATTATTCAATAAATTGTTTTTTTTTATTTAAATAATGAAATTCTCAAAGAATTTTCTCTCGTAAAAATTGATTTAAAAATGGATTTGAGTTAAAATTTTAGATTATAATTGTATATTAAAAGTATTAGAGCGTAAAGTTTTAGAAATAATTAAATTTTGAAAAGTTTTCACATTCAAATCTTTGAAAGTTTGAATTTTTCATATTTTTAACTAAGTAACAATTCTGTGGAATTAATTTTTTTGAGAAATTTTAATTGCGAATTTATTTTTATATTATTTGAAGTTTTTATTTTCTAATGCATATTTAATTGAAGAATTTACAAATAATTGAAAAATCGAATATTGTAAAGAAATGGATTTGAAAATTGTCAAAGAATTTTTTCGAAAATTATTAATTGATTATTTAAAAGTAACTGCGATTTATAGAAGAATTTTAGTTAAAAACACTAAAACAAAAATTGAAATTTTGAAGCAAAAACATATTATTGGAGAAATTCATTTATTTTATTAAAAGAAGTAAAATTTTTCTAAGAAATTCAATTATTTTTGTTATCTTTTATTATTCTTTCTTCAAAAAAGTTAATTATTTTCAAAAATTTCATTGAAATTCTTTGGTAATAATCCAATTTTTTTCAAAATAATTTTAATAAAACTGTTCGTAGAAACTTAATTGATTTCAAAAATTTTTCAAAAAATTAAAAATAATTGAGGGGCTGGATGCTATAATGTGTTACGCGCCATGTTAAGTAAATGGCGCGTGACACGTTATAGCATCCAGCCCCTCAATTGAATTTCTGCGGAGAATTTTATTACTTTTGAAAATAATTGAATTTGTTTTTTTTTTAATTTTATGGAAATTTAAGAAAATAATCGAATTCTTGTGAGGAATATTTTTCAAAAATAATATTTAATAGAATTTAGTAAATCGGAAAAATTTTGCTATTAATGAAAATAATTAAAATAATTGAATTCCTTAGACAAAATTTAATTAAACTTTTAAAAATAATTGCATTTTTCGTCGAATTTGATTAAAATTGTATTGTAAACATAACTCCTTTTCTTCAATGAGTTTTATTATTTATGAAAGTAATTGAATTATTGCGAGGATTTTATAAAAAAAGTTTCAAATAATTGAATTTTTTTTAAATTTTAGATAAACTACTTTTAATAATTCAATTCCTATGAAATTTTCATTCTTTCAGAAAATAATTGAATACTTTTTGGAGATTTTTTTAAAATAATAGACATACAAATTATTGAATTAAGAAAAATTTTTAAAAATAATTGAATTCTTGCGGTGAATATAAATTCATTTTTGTTATTTATAGAAATAATTGAACTTTTACAATGAATTTTAATAAAATTCCTAAAAGTAATTTACTTTTGTCCAAGTTTTACAATTTAAGAAAATAATTGAATGCGTTGCAAATAAATTTTTAAAAATAAAATTATAATTATACGGTGACTAACTTGCATTGATTATTTAGAAAAATTTTAAAAAAAATTCTTTAAAAGAAGTAAATTATTTTCATTAGAATGTACAGAAATTCCAATTACATCAAAAATTTTTAATTATTTGTTTACAAAAATTCACTTATCTTGAAATAACATATTTAAAAAATCTTGTTTTTCAAAATATTCAAAAATCAATTTTATTAAAAAATTTGAAGTGCGTATTTTTTTAAAATTAACTAATAAAAATTCAAATTAATAATCTTCGCACTAAGAAACGTGAATACATCGAGGCTACTTTTTTTATACTCATAATGGAGTGCGAAGCCTGTAAATAGATGTAGTTTTAAAAATCTAGGAAAAATTTCGTTTTTTAACCTGGGAAAACTGGGAAAAGTCAGGGAATTTGAAAATGATAAAAAGCGTGGCAATCCTGGTCTCCTTCACTTTAATTATTTACTTTTTTCTATTCCAGTTGGCGCGCGACTGTAAATATCTCAGCACGACAATTAAATTTAAAATCGGAATGGAAACATTCACAGTCACTGGACATTCATTAATCGATCCTGGTTACACCAGTCTTCTCACGTGGCAAGCTCTAAGTAATAATGAATCCCTTCCCAAACTTGTTCAAGGCGACAAGGTCAATATTCAGGAGGTAATAATTTCATAAAATAGTCCTATCAAAAATAAATAGAAAAAAAACAATAATGAATATACACGAAAAAACGTTCAATAACAAAATGAAGAAAATGAATTAAATGAATTGAATGAATAAAATTGATTTTTCGATTTCATTTAAATTAATTCATCGACTCGATATGAAAATTACAGACAAAACTTCTCGAGTGCTTCACTCAACCACCGGACTATCTCACCGAATCGGAATTGATATCGTTAATGGAAAAGCATGGAATTGGTACTGACGCTTCAATTCCAGTGCATATCAATAATATTTGTATTCGAAATTACGTGACAATTGCAACGGGCAGAAAATTAGTGCCCACCTCACTGGGAATTGTCCTCGTTCACGGTTACCAAAAGGTTTCTTGTTTTCTTCAAACTTTATATTTATCTAAATAATAAATAATTATTAAACTTATTCTAAACTTATTCTTCTATTTGGAATTTGTGTTTGTTCAACTATTCGTGTTTCCTCAGATTGATCCAGAATTAGTTTTGCCAACAATGCGATCGGCCGTCGAGGAGCAATTAAACTTAATAGCCATTGGTCGAGTTGATTTTAGCGCCGTCCTACAGCACACTGTGGAAATATTTAAATTGAAATTTCGTTATTTTGTGCAAAACATCGAGGCAATGGATCAATTGTTTGAAGTCACATTCTCACCGCTATCGGCGTCGGGAAAATCGCATTCGCGTTGCGGTAAATGTCGTCGTTACATGAAATACATTCAGACAAAACCATCGCGCTTACATTGCGTGCATTGTAATGAGACTTATAATTTACCACAAAATGGAAATATTCGCATCTACAAGGAATTGAAATGTCCACTTGATGATTTTGAATTATTGTCATGGTCGAGTGGCTCGCGAGGGAAAAGTTACACTTTCTGTCCCTATTGCTACAATAATCCGCCTTTCAGGTATGGAAAACAATTCTTTTTTTTCCTTTTTGTCACATTTATCGTTAAATTTAAGAATTTCATTGATAAGTGAAATTTATTTAATTTAAAAATTTTAACTTTAGTTTAAATTTTTTTTTTATTTTTAACTCTCAATAGTGGTATAAAATTTTTATATTTAAATTTTTAATTGAGCTTAAAATTTTATCTGTAAATTTTTTTTAAGTAGCTTAAAGTTTTGACCTCAATTGTACTTTTCGGCCCCTTATTTTCTAATTTACGTATTTTTCTATATTTTCGACAGTTCTCTTTTTTTTTTTTTTTTTTTAAAGTTCTTTGAAAATGTTTTTTCTTTCAGGGAAATGAAAAAGGGCAGCGGCTGCAACATGTGCACGCATCCAACTTGTCCGCATGGAATGTATCAGAACGGAATATCAAGTTGCTTGGAGTGCGATACGGGAATTTTAGTTTTGGACCCATCGGCCGCGCCAAAATGGAAATTAGTCTGCAATCGTTGCGACGTTATTATTCATCTTTTCGAGAATGCTCACAAAGTGAGCGTCGAGACAGACGTCTGCGAATGCGGCGCTCAATTAGTTACTGTTGAATATAAACAGGTAAACACAAGAATACATAATTCAAAAATTAAAATTACCCGTTAAAAAAAACTAAATTCTCAAAATAACCATTTATTATTTTTTCCAAACTTTCCGTATTGTTGAAAAATATTAAAAATAAATACTGAAGTATTTTTACTGTTTTCTTATAAATATAAGTAAAATTTGAATTCTAAATAAAAAAGAAAAAGGGTAAAGAAAGAAAATTCAGGGAAAAATTATGAAGAAGTAAAATTATTTTTAATTTTCTTTTCAGGATAAAACAAAACTTCCGGACGAGGCGACGGAAATGACCGGCTGCGTTTTTTGCACGAGACCATTTGTTTCGCTGGTAGAAAAGCATAGGGCTGTTGCATCGAAGCCGGTCTCGGTTAAATCGCGCGGTCACTCGAAAGGAAAAAGCCGAGGACGTCCTCGACCACCAAAAGATAAAATGGCACAACTCGCGGCTTATTTTGTTTAATTAAGCTTGCAATCTCTCCGCCCTTTTCATTTGTAATTTTTTCATTAATTCAATTTTCGTACTAAATTATACAATAATAATGATAATAATAACAAAAAAAAATAATAATAATAATAGTAAAATTATTATTTTAATAATAATAATAATAACAATAATAATAATAATAATAATAATAATAATAATAGTTAATTGTAAATTTTAAGGATTTTGGCACATTTGCTGTCTTCCTTTGATTAAATTTTACATTACAAAATTACAATTATGATTGATAAAACCAACATTCACTTATATTTATTTTTTATATTTTGTAATTTAATTTCATGTCATACTTTTACTTCTATATTTTTCTATTTTTGATGTTGACTTTAATTTCTTTCTATTTTTAATTAAATTGCCCCTTTGTATACTTTTTCTATTTCTAATTACAACTTTTATCATTTCTTTTTTTTTTGCTCTTTTTTCGTTTTTATCCTTTTTTATATATTTTTCATCACCTCCTCCTCTTTTTAGTTCACAATTTAAAATGTTGATTTATTGAATATTTCTTTAAGATTTTTGATTTATTCAAAAACTCTTTTTTTAACTACTTTGGAAATATTATTTAGAAAATGTTAAATGAAATATTTTTTGAGGAATTTTCTTGTCATTGAATTTTTTTTTCATAAAAAAAGAATATTTCCACTTTTTTAAAACAGCAAAACATGGAATAAATTTTCATCCTCATTAATTTACATAATGTGCCAAATATTTTATTCAATTTTCAATGTCCGTTTTTTTTTAGGAAAAAAATGTAAATAGAAAATTTCCATTTATACGTAATTAATGTGAATGTAGATCAAAAGTATTTATTTGATATATTATATAAAATAAAAATCTAATAAGCGAAAAATTTCGTTATTTTGAAAAATTTCACAAAATAGAAAAAATTATTTTCTTTTTAAATTAATTTTTAATTGGGAAAAAAATATATATATTTTTTTCCATACTTCTATAGAATTCAGAATTGAAAGGGGAAATTTTTGAATTTCATTTTTCTTCAACCTTAAATTGAATTATGATGTTAAAAAAATTATCAAGAAATATTGAAAAAAAAAATTGTTTTCTTTCCTCTCTTGCTTTTTATATATAATATTTATAAAAGAGGAAAAAAATAAGAATTATATCCGAACGATTTCAGGCAGACAATATTTATAGCGAAAAATATCTGAAAAATATCATTCTATCGCCCTAAACTATGACCTTGCTCAATTCAAGAGGAAAATCCCTAATAATCTTTTCTTTGTCCTTGGCTGTACCATTCTTCTCGTTTCTAGGGGAGATGACCCTTTTCTCACTTTTTTATTTCACAGAAGTAAGATAAATGTCACGGATGATAGGAAAATTAAAGTGTTTTATTACACATTTGTTTATCTTTATTTCTGATATTTCGAAAAAAAAATTTTTATCTTGTTAAATATAGTACTTTTTTATTAAAAGAATTTTTTTAACAAGAAAAAAAATTTTATAGCTTTAATATACTCAAATTATTAAAATTAATTTACTTTCTGTATATGGAAATCATCAACTTATCCTCAAATCATCAGAAATTATCAATTTCGTGGAAAAGGGATAAAAACTAAATTTAGTATCAATTTTTATCAAAAAAAAATATTTCTTACCTTCTTTCAAAGAAATAATGAAAGTTTTTAAATTAAAAGAATTTTAATTTTCAAAATTATCCTTAAATCATCAAAAATCATCAAATTGACGAGAAAAGTTGATCGAATATTTACAAAAATAAAATGAAGTCATCAATTTTTGCAGACCAGAGTTAAAAAAAGTCAACCTTTATTATATTAATTTTATCAAAAAATCTACTAAAAGTTTCTTTTATCCCCAAATCATCAAAAATCATCAATTTAAAAAAAATTGAATTTTCCCTTTTAATTAATTGTTTTTAAAAAAGAAATACGTAAATTAGATTTACTATTCGAAGGAGATATTTATTTATCCATAAAAGGGGAAATTTTGAGAAAATTATGTAAACCTCAAATCATCAAAAATAATCAGCACAACTATTAACTGCAGTAAAAGACAGTTTGAAAAATGATTCTCGTACAAAAAAAATTGTGAATTAGGAATATTTAGAGAAAGAAGATGAAACTACTATTTTTTTCAATAGAAAATGATAAGAAACTATCCTCAGATCATCAAAAATCATAAAATTATTTAAGACCTGGAGTAATCGGTTCATTATCTCAAAAAAATTTGTAGAAAAAAATTATACCACGGTATTTATGGGCAAAAAATTATTTTTCGTAAGATTGAATTGGCATAATCCTTAAATCATCAATAAAACTATTATAAATTCAGAATAAAAAACAGTTTTTGAATGAAAAAGAATTCTCAATGTGCGACAAGAGGAACAAATTAATAGAAATTAATCTTTTCCCAATAGAAATTAACAGAAAACAATCAATTTAAATTTACATCCTCAAATCATCAAAAATCATCAATTTTTTTTTAAAACTGAAATAATCCGCTCTTTATACAGTAAAAACCAATAAAATCAAATTACACCTTGGTATTTAAAGATAAAAAGTTATTTATCTTCGGTTGGAATTAACATTGGAAATATTCTCCAATCCTCAAATCATCAAAAATTGAGAAAATTCAGAATAAAAATCCTTTTTGTAAAAAAATTATTCTCACTTTTATTTCAAGGAGGTAGAAACAAGAAATATTTCTGTCTCCAATAGAAAATAATAGAATCCTCAAATCATCAAAAATCATCAATTTTTTAAAAATTGAAACTATCAATTACTAGTTGATTCAAAAATTACAATCGAGTTTAATAATTCAACTGAAAGAAGACCAAATAATTCTTTTAAAAGGAAAAAAAGTTTTTTTTTTGTTACAGCTAGAGAAAAAGTAAAGTTAAGAAAAGTTTCTCGACTTTCCAGGAGTGACTAATATAAAGTTTTGAGTTTATCGTTAGTCACGAAAAAGTATCAGTCGCGATATAATGTTTAAGAGGCGGAATTGTTTTACGGCATTCACCGGGATAAAAAGTCGTATCTTCTCTTAAAAAAAGAAAGAAAAAAAAAAAACAGTCGAAAAAAGAAGAAGAAAAAATTCTTCCATAGAAAAAACTGATAAGTTTACTATAGTGAGAATGACGTGTTATACACACTCAAAAAAGACGTCCCCTGGGGTTCGACACTTTCTCACATTCACATCTTTTTTTACGTTGCAAAATCGTTTCGTCATGCGCTTGTGTTTGCCACTATACACGAATTCGCGCTTATCGGAGCAATTTTTCTACATCTTTTTACGTCCAGAAACATTTCACTCTTCTAATACAAGTAGACGCGCTTTCTCGTATGTATATATATATATATACATGTGTCTATAAAATATAAATATAACAACGCAAGGGCGATGCAAAAATTTTTTTCAAGAAAATTTTTCAACTTCAGATAAAAGAAAAAAATTACCATTTTTAAATTAGCAAACTAAAATGATTCTAGTTTTTACATTTATATATACTTCATTTTGTAAATTAATAGAACTTAAGTAATTAAAATTTTCTTTTAAATTCGAATTAAAATAGAGTCGTCGAATTGAGTTATTTTTTGCATCCTTAAATCATCAGAATTCATCAATTAAAAAAAAAACTAAAATCGATTGTATTTTGAAGAAAATGTTTTATATTTTAAAAAGTAAGTATTCAGTTCAAGAAAATACAAAAGAAATATTAATATTCTTTTTCATTTTGTATCCTCAAATCATCAGAAATCATCAATTTTTCAAAAAATCTAGAATAAACATTTTTTATTGCAGAAAATTATTCTGTTCAAGAAACTATGTAAAAAAAATTAACATCCTTATGTCTTCCATTTTGAATCCTCAAATCATCAGAAATCATCATTTTTTTTAAAGGAGAATTACTATTATTTCGAAATAATTATTTTTTTATTGCAAATAAATTTATTTTGCTCGAGAAAATAGTAAAAAAGTGTAATATTTTTATTTTTGACAATTCGTATCCTCAAATCATCAGAAATTATCAATTTAAAAAAATAATATTAATATTATTTTGAAATAAAAATTTTTTTATTGCAAACAAATTTATTTTACTCGAGAAAATAGTAAAAAAGTGTAATATTTTTAATTTTGACAAATCGTATCCTCAAATCATCAGAAATTATCAATTTAAAAAAATAATATTACTATTATTTTGAAATAAACATTTTTTATGGAAAAAATTTATTCTGATAGAAAAAATATTAAAGAAGAATTAACTTCTTATTTTTTCCATTTTGAATCCTCAAATCATCAGAAATCGTCAATTTAAAAAAAAATAAAATTATTATTATTTCGAAATAAACATTTTTTTGTTGCAAACAAATTTATTTTACTCGAGAAAATAGTAAAAATGTGTAATATTTTTATTTCTGACAATTTGTATCCTCAAATCATCAGAAATCATCATTTTCAAAAAAAAGGAGAATTATTACTATTTCGAAATAAACATTTTTTTGTTGCAAACCAATTTATTTTACTCGACAAAATAGTAAAAATGTGTAATATTTTTATTTCTGACAATTTGTATCCTCAAATCATCAGAAATCATCATTTTTAAAAAAAGGAGAATTATTATTATTTCGAAATAAACATTTTTTTGTTGCAAACAAATTTATTTTACTCGAGAAAATAGTAAAAATGTGTAATATTTTTATTTCTGACAATTTGTATCCTCAAATCATCAGAAATCATCATTTTTTAAAAAAAGGAGAATTATTACTATTTCGAAATAAACATTTTTTTGTTGCAAACAAATTTATTTTACTCGACAAAATAGTAAAAATGTGTAATATTTTTATTTCTGACAATTTGTATCCTCAAATCATCAGAAATTATCATTTTTAAAAAAAGGAGAATTATTATTATTTCGAAATAAATATTTTTTATGAAGAAAATTTATTCTGATAGAAAAAATATTAAGGAAGTATTAACTTTTTATTTTTTCCATTTCTTATCCCTAAATCATCAGAAATCATCATTTTTTTAAAAAAGAAGAATTACTATTATTTGAAAGTAAACATTTTTTTGTTGCAAATAAATTTATTTTGCTCCAGAAGATAGTACAAAAAAGTGTAATATTTTTATTTTTGACAATTCGTATCCTCAAATCATCAGAAATTGTCAATTTGTTGATATTATAAATGAAATAATTCTAATCAGGATAATCTTGATGATAGAAATATTAACATTTTTTCTGACAAGAAACTTTTGAATATAAAAATATTTTCTTTGCTTCTGTATCTTTAAATCGTCAGAAATCATCAATTATTTTTAAAAATTGAAACTTACGCGTATTTTAAAATAAATATTTTGAATATTATACGAATTAGAAAATTGGTTTTCTTAGATTTTAAAGAAATAAAAATGCTTCTTTCTTTCTACGTCCTCAAATCATCCAAAAAGCATCAATTATTTTGTAAAAAATTAAAATTTGTAAGTTTTACAATATAATTCGAAAAGTGTTACAATAAAATATTACTAAAAATATTTTTAGCATTGAAAATTTTTGATTAAAGTTATTATTTCTTTCATTATTTTCTTTCCATATCCTCAAATCATCAGAAATCATCAATTTTCTTTTAAATTGAGATTTAAGAGTATTTCACGACACAAAGAAAGGAGGAAAAGAAAAATAAGAAATTCCAACCTTAAATTTTTCCTTTCTTTGTACTTCTCTTTTAATATCCTCAAATCATCAGAAAAAGAATAAATTCATGAAAAAAATATAAAATTACAGCTAATAAATATTAAAACGTATATAAATAAATTTTTAAATTTATATATTCAAATTTTTTGATTTTAAATAGTGTTCTATTTTTTTTCTTTAAAAAAAAATTAATTAGATAAATAAAAATATAAATACATTGTAAGAAAAATAGAACGCAATGTTTAGTACACAAAATTGAATTTGTATTTCTTTTTGGGGTGAAAATTATAAGAAATATTTTTATTTTCTCAAATAACTTGCTTGAATCGATATTATAGTGATGCAATCACTGTTTTTGTATGGAGGATCAAAGAAAAGGGTAAATATTATTTTAGTACCGCTCTAGGCTTTCAGTAAGATAAATTTGACGGGGAAGAAAACATGACTTTTGATGAAACGGGGAACATCCTCTTTTCTGAAATAAATCTTGTAGCTCTTTTTTCTCTCTTGTCAAAAAAGATTTCATAAGTTCTGAAAAATTGAACAACAATCTTTACATGATATACTACTTCTCAATTTATGCCATTTAAGTAAAAAAGTCACAATTTTTCATTTTGTCTAAATATTTATTTACTTATTTATGTTATTTTAATTTAATAGGGGAAGAACTTTTATTAACTGATAAAATTTTTTAGAAAATTTTTAATTGAAAAATTACACTCTTGTTATGAGTTATCAATTTTTTGATGATTTTGAAGTTATTTTCTAATCTCAGAAAATTGCCGAAAATTTTTTAAAATAGAAAAATTATAAATAAGATGCTACGCTTTTATTTCTTCATTACGAAAATGGAAAAAATTTACATCAATTGAACTTTTCTTGACCAAATTGATGATTTTTGATGATTTAAGGATAAAATTTTAAAGTCTAATTTACTAATATTTTCTATTTCTTATTCAAAATAATGCCTCCAATTGTTTTGAATCAATTTTTTTCCTTTTAAAATACTGAATTTTGTAGTTTATAAAATTCTAAAAAATAAAATTGATGATTTCAGATGATTTGAGGATACAACTTTATAGTCTAATTTAATATTATTTTCTCTTCCGTGTACAAAATTATTCTACAAAAATTCTAAAAAATAAAATTGATGATTTCTGATGATTTGAGGATACAACTTTATAGTCTAATTTAATATTATTTTCTCTTTCGTTTTCAAAATTATTTTTTTTCGTTATTTTGAAGAAATTTTTCCCGGATGTAAAACTGATTTTTGTAGTTTATAAAACACTTAAAATAAAATTGATGATTTCTGATGATTTAAGGATACAAATATTATATAATAGAGTTAAAAGAAAATATTTTTTACATTATTTTAATAAAGATATCAAATTATATTTAAGATTAATAGTTTATTAATTAAAACACACATTTTTTCACAAAATGAACAATTTTGGATGATTTGAAGTTTTTTCGAATTTTCAGAAAATTCCCAAAAATTTGTTAAAATAGAAAACATTCTTTTTGAACTTCTCGAACAAAGCTGGTAGATATCGATGATTGGAAAATAAATTCTTTGTCTATTGATTTATTAAAAAAAAATTGTTTAACCAAAAATTGATGATTTTTAATGATTTCAAATAAGTATTCTTCAAAATAATTGATTTTTTAATTGTTCCTAAAGTCAATAAATAAATTGTAAACTATTTCACAAGAAATCACGAATTTCGATGATTTAAAGCTTTTTTCATATTTTACACATTTATTCTTTTTTAAATTGTTTAAACAAAATTGATGATTTTCTTGACACTTTAAAGAATAATTGTTGAAGTAAAAACTTTCTTTTTTAATTGTTTAAACAAAATTGTTGATTTTATCTGATTTCAATATAAATTTTTCAAACTGACAAAATCGTTTTTTGTCTTTAGAGAAAAATTGATGATTTTTTATGATTTCAATAAAATAAGTTCTGAAAGTTATAAATTCCGTTTATATTCTCAAAAATTCATAATTATTCAGGGTTTAAAGAAAAATAAGTTTTAATGAAATTATTTTAGAGATTTTTTGAAAATAAAATTGATGATTTTTGATGATTTGAAGAAAGATTCTTGTCCCTGATGAATTTAGGTTTTAAATTTAGTTTTAATTTTTCCCTTATTAATTAGGATTAAAAAAAATTCTATTTGAACTTTTTGACAAAAATTGAAGATTTCTGATGATTTTAAAATAACTTCTAAAAGCTATAAATACATTTTGAATTTATTATTAAAAATTTATGATTTTTTATATAAAATTGATGATTTTTGATGATTTGAGTATAAATTTCCAGTTATTTTTCACTATAATTTTTTTTTCTTCATGTTATTACTTTTCCTCTTACTTATTTTTGTTATTATTAACATTATTTATAATTATTATTCTCTATTATTATATTTATAATTTTTTCTTATTTTTATTATTTTACTATCATATTTTACTTGACAATCCTGAATAAGTGGAGTAGATTTTTTTTTCCAACGTCATATAGAGTAAAAATTGCTCAAGTGTATCAATATCCAACGTTGAAGGGGTTGTCCAGTAACTCAGAAGAAAAGAAAAGCGTGGTTTGAGAAGAGAGGAGGGAGGAGAGGGGGGGTGGTGGTGGTATGTTTTTCCACGTGGGAAAGTAATCCGATAGTGCCGATAAGTAACACTTCCTTCCATTTTCACAAGAGTGTTACTTATTCTCTGTATGTGTATGTATATGACATATGAAAAACTTTTGACCACACCCACAATTGTGAAAATTCAAAAAAAAAAAACATATTGTTCTCCAAAAGAAAAAATAAATTAAAAAAAAATTTTTTACTATTCAAAACAACATTTTAATGTTAATAAAATATAAAGAGTTTCAAAGCTAATCTTGAAAAAAAAAATTTCAAGACTATATAGACGCACTTTATATGTATGAGATGTATCGCTTTATCGACCAGAATAGTTTATTCAACCTTTAAAGATATAATGTGTGAAAATGGTAGGGAAAAATTTATTGATTCATGCGAAGGGGAAAAAGGACAAAATTGTTTTTCTTGTCCTTTTTTTGGCACTAAAATTTTCATATTTTGCATTTTACGATTTTACTCGTAAAGGGAGCAAAAAAAAATTATTTCCTTGCTGTGAAAAAATTATTAAGTCGAAGGATTTTTTAATAATTATTATTTGATTTATTAACTAATTTTTAAATTCACTAAAGTAGAAATATTTTATAGTCAAATTATTTTCTTCAACTTGTATCTTTTATTATTTTCAATTTTTATTTTTTAATATTATTATTATTATTATTATTATTATTACTATTATAAATAATAATAATTTAATCAATATCATTACTAACAGTAAAAAATAATTTTTTGTACTAATAGCAACTAATAGAAAATAGAATAAAATAAAAAACAAATTCTAGTAAAGTGAAAAAAAAATTTTCTTTTTGTATTTTTATAATAAACATAAAAACGAAAAATTGATCAAACTTTTGTTCTTGACTGTCCATCAGATTTTTCCTTAAAACGATGGTGTTTATAGTATAATATATACAACTGGCACGGATTTAGTGCAGATTTATAGAAAAGATGTGTATTTTGATATCGTAAATTTTTATAGGCATAATGCGAATTTTTATGGATAAGGAAGAAAACATTTCTTTGCGATAAACGATCCGCGATAAAAATACAGTAAGTGAACTTTTCCATTTTACGAGTTGCAATAGTTGCTGTTGTTTTGTGTGTATATACATATAGCTGCACAATGAACTCAATCAAATATAAAAAGCAAAAATAAACATATACAAAATTTGAAATACTTTTTCCCCCATCTTTTATTTAACGTATTTTTAAATTAAAAATAAATTTAATTACGAAAATTAGTGTTATTTTTTCTATCCTTAAATCGTCAGAAATCATCAATTTTATAGAGCAGAGTTTTATAATCGATGATTTTTCGATTGTTTGGGAGAAAAATAAAAAAATAATGTAGTTAAGATTTTATTTAATTAGAATAAGAAATATAAAACATTTATATTTAAAACAAAATTTTAATTTCCTTGAAACCTCAAATCATCAGAAATAATCAATTTTATTTATAATTTTATTAACGACAAAATATTTCTAGTTTTTTAAAAAGAAAAGAATTACTTAAAAGAGGAAAAATAATAGTACATTATATTATAAAGTATCCTTAAATCATCAAGAATCATCAATTTTTTAAGAAAAGTTCAATAAATGTACAGGTACATTTTTTTCTTTCATGTATAATTTAAGAATAACATATTTATTTTCTTCTTTTATGAGTTGATATTTGTCTTTTATTTAACGTATTAAAAAATTAAAAAAGAAATTCACAATTATGAAAAAATAGGTTTTGTATCAATTTTATTTAAATCCTTAAATCATCAGAAATCATTCTCATTTGGAACAGTTTTACAATCGACAAATTTTTTTATTGTTTTGTAGGAAAAAGTAAAGAAAGTAAATTATTTAGAATAGGAAAACAATTGTAAAGATGATTAAGGAATAATATCCTTAAATCATCAAATGTCATCAATTTTCGTAAAATTTGGCAACAACTTAAATCATCAGAAACGAATAATTTTGTGACTAAAGTGTACTCGTTAATAATAATGAAACCTTCAATCATCAAAAATTTTAAGAATAATTTAATTACTGTAAATTTTTCATCAAAAATCATCAAATTAAATTTATATCAATGTAGAAAAGAATTTATTAACTCTTAAGAATTTTTAAAAAACCTTAAAAAACGTGAACTTTTGATAATAAATTCGTATGGAATTTATAACTTTAAAAAACATATTTTAAAATCATCAAAAATCAACAATTTTTCTCTAAAACTAAAAAATGATTTTGTTAGTTTAAAAAATTTATATTGAAATGAGAGAAATTCAATAATTTTGTTTAGACAAGTAAAAAATATATTTTTTACTTCAGGAATTATTCTTTAAAATGACAAGAAAATCATCAATTGCCTTTATCCAATTTAAAAAAGAACAAATGTAAAATATGAAAATTATCGAAAATAGTGATTTATTGTTACATAGTTTCCAAATCTTTTCATTAGCTTTTAAAATAATTAAAAAATTAATTATTTTGAAGAATTTTTGTTGTCAAAATCAAAAATCATCAATTTTTCTTTAAAAATTTTTTAAAATAAGTCAATTCGCTTTAAGAATTTAATTTTAAATCATTTAAAATTAGCAACTTTGTTTGAAAAGTACAAAAAGAATGTTTTCTATTTTAACAAATTTTGGTAATTTTCTGAAAATTAAAAAAAGACCTCAAATCATCAAAAGTTGTTCATTTTGTGAAAAAACTGTAGTTTTTAATTAATAATCAACTACTAGTTTTAAATATAAGTTAATGATAGCTTAATTAAAATAATTTAGAAAATATCTTTTTTTAATTCTATTATATTTGTATCCTCAAATCTTCAGAAATCATCAATTTTATTTTGAGTCTTTTAAAAACAAAAAAAAATTCAGTTTTGTAGATGGAACAAACTTATTCAAAGTAATGCAAAGAATTATATTTAATAAGTGTAAAAGAAAATAATAGTAAATTAAAATTTTAAAGTTTTTATCCTTAAATCATCAATTCTTGAAGATAATCTCAATTAACGGAAATTTTTTCCCTTTTTCGTAAAAAAGAAGATAAACATATTTATTTATTATTTCTCAATTCGAAAAATATATTATTTTTAAATCATCAAAAATCATCAATTTTCATCAAAAACAAAAAGTGCTAATAAGAAAAGAATTGTTCGCGAAAAATTATTCTCGTTATTTAAAACATAGAAAAACGTAGATAAAACGACTTTTCTTAAAACGTAATTGCCAATTTCAGACATAAAACACAAATGACCTGTCTAAGCAAACAAGAAAGGAAAAAAAAGATAAAAGAGCCACATAAAGTTATACGAACAAACGTAAATCACTTTTCAAATTTTAACTATAAAATTCCCATGATCTCATTTAGAAAATCCAATAAAATTTCAAACTCTTATTTCAACTTCTAGAGAAGATTTTACAGTTTCTCTTCTTGTGAAATTAAATAGCGTCTTCTAAGTTGATATGACGAATGGCAGTTTATCACAGAGTGACATGAGAAAAATTTGAATAACTGCATTACGTCACAGTGCTTTTGAAAAATTGCTATATTTCATCAAATTACCGAGAATAATAAGTGAATAATTTCCGCTCTAGACTTGTGTTATTAGAAGAAGATTTCCCATTTATTTTTTAATCTATATTATTTATTTCAACCAAATAAAATATGTTTGACCAAACTAAACTTTATTTGAAAGAACCAAATGTTATTTTGTTTTTTAATTTATCCCCAATTTCTACATTTGTTCATGGAATAAAAAATACGATTCTTTTAGCATTAGAAAATATTTATTTAGATTTTTTAAAAAGTTTATATTTTACTCTACTGAGTAATCAATAATAATTTTATTATTTACGAACATAATTGGATCCCGGATAAAAATGTTATATTATTTATG
Organism: Leptopilina myrica (nomen nudum); assembly: GCA_032872475.1. Classification (NCBI taxonomy): domain Eukaryota; kingdom Metazoa; phylum Arthropoda; class Insecta; order Hymenoptera; family Figitidae; genus Leptopilina; species Leptopilina myrica (nomen nudum). Next base: position 9,035,954 of record CM065462.1, on the reverse strand, counting down.
AAAATAATTAAATTACTGCGAAGAAATTTTATCATCAAATTATATTTAACACTAGTAGTTAATTGAGATTTTCTTCAAGAATTGATGATTTGAGGATAAAACTTTAAAAAACATAAAATAAAATTGATGATTTCTGAAGATTTGAGGATACGAATATAATAGAATTAAAAAAAGATATTTTCTAAATTATTTTAATTAAGCTATCATTAACTTATATTTAAAACTAGTAGTAGATTATTAATTAAAAACTACAGTTTTTTCACAAAATGAACAACTTTTGATGATTTGAGGTCTTTTTTTTAATTTTCAGAAAATTACCAAAATTTGTTAAAATAGAAAGAATTCTTTTTGTACTTTTCAAACAAAGTTGCTAATTTTAAATGATTTAAAATTAAATTCTTAAAGCGAATTGACTTATTTTAAAAAATTTTTAAAGAAAAATTGATGATTTTTGATGATTACAACAACAAAAATTCTTCAAAATTAATTTTAATTAATTAATTTTTTAATTATTTTAAAAGCTAATGAGAAGATTTGGATACTATATAACAATAAATTACTATTTTAGATGATTTTCATATTTTACATTTATTCTTTTTTAAATTGGTTAAACGCAATTGATAATTTTCTTGTCATTTTAAAGAATAATTCCTGTAGTTAAAAGTATCTTTTTTGATTGACTAAACAAAATTGTTGATTTTATCTTATTTCAATATAAATTTTTCAAACTAACAAAATCATTTTCTATCTTTAGAGAAAAATTGGAGATTTTTGATGATTTTAAAATATGTTATTAAAGTTAGTTATAAACTCCTTAAGGCGGTGTCAAAGGCGATGCGATTTTCCCATTGAAGCTCAATGCAAAAATCTAATCGACTATGGGATCCCCTTAAGAATTTATGATCAAAAGTTCATGACTTTTTTAAGATTTTTAAAAAATTCTTAAGAGTTAATAAATTCTTTTTTACATTGATATAAATTAAATTTGATGATTTTTGATGACAAATTTACAGTAATTGAACTTTTCTTAGAATAATAATTTTAATTTAACAATACATCACGATTTTCAATAATTTACATATTTTAGATTTAATCTTTTTTAAATTGGTTAAACTAAATTGATGATTTTCTTGTCTTGAAGTAAAAAATTTCTTTTTTGATTGTTTAAACAAAATTGTTGAATTTATCTGATTGCAATATAAATTTCTCAAACTGACAAAATCGTTTTTTATCTTTTAGAGAAAAATTGTTGATTTTTGATGATTTTAAAATATGTTTTTTAAAGTTATAAATTCCTTACGAATTTATAATCAAAAGTTCACGTTTTTTAAGGTTTTTAAAAAATTCTTAAGAGTTTATAAATTCTTTTTTACATTGATATAAACGAAATTTGATGATTTTTGATGAAAAATTTACAGTGATTGAATTTTTCTTAAAATTTTTGATGATTGAAGGTTTCATTATTATTAAAGAATACACTTTAGTCACAAAATTATTCGTTTCTGATGATTTAATTTTTTTGCCAAATTTTACGGAAACTGATGATATTTGATGATTTAAGGATATTATTCCTTAATCATCTTTACAATTGTTTTCCTATTCTAAATAATTTACTTTCTTTACTTTTTCCTACAAAACAATAAAAAAATTTGTCGATTGTAAAACTGTTCCAAATGAAAATGATTTCTGATGATTTAAGGATTTAAACAAAATTGATACAAAATGTATTTTTTCTTAATTGTGAATTTCTTTTTTAATTTTTTAATACGTTAAATAAAAGACAAATATCAACTCATAAAAGAAGAAAATAAAAATATGTTATTCTTAAATTATACATGAAAGAAAAAAATGTACCTGTACATTTATTGAACTTTTCTTAAAAAATTGATGATTCTTGATGATTTAAGGATACTTTATAATATAATGTACTATTATTTTTCCTCTTTTAAGTAATTCTTTTCTTTTTAAAAAACTAGAAATATTTTGTCGTTAACAAAATTATAAATAAAGTTGATGATTTCTGATGATTTGAGGTTTCAAGGAAATTAACATTTTGTTTTAAATATAAATATTTTATATTTCTTTTCTAATTAAATAAAATGTTAACTACATAATTTTTTTATTTTCCTCCTAAACAATTTAAAAATCGTCGATTTTATAATAAAAATATAAGATATAAATAATAAATAGATAATAATAATAATAGTAAATATAATAATAGTTTTCTCTGTCCTATAAAATTGATGATTTCTAATGATTTGAGGTTTCAAGGAAATTAACATTTTGTTTTAAATATAGATGTTTTATATTTCTTTTCTAATTAAATAAAATGTTAACTACATTTTTTTTTATTTTCCTCCCAAACAATCGATTTTATAATAAAAATATAAGATAAAAATAATAAATAAATAAATAATATTTATAATAGTAAATATAATAATAATTTTCTTTGTCCTATAAAATTGATTATTTCTGATGATTTGAGGTTTCAAGGAAATTAAAATTTTGTTTTAAATATAAATGTTTTATATTTCTTTTCTAATTAAATAAAATGTTAACTACATTATTTTTTTATTTTCCTCCCAAACAATCTAAAAATCGTCGATTTCATAATAAAAATATAAGATAAAAATAATAAATAAATAATAATAATAATAATAATAATAGTAAATATAATAATAGTTTTCTCTGTCCTATAAAATTGATGATTTCTGATGATTTAAGGATCGAAAAAATAACACTAATTTTCGTAATTAAATTTATTTTTAATTTAACAATACGTTAAATAAAAGAGGGGGAAAAAGTATTTCAAATTACAAAAATCTGTTTTTTCAAAAAATAGAAAAATTTTAATTATCCCCAGTTCTTGTTAGAATGAAAAAACTATCTTTTCTCTCTCGGTTTTCTTCTTTTTCTTTTCTTTTTTTTTGTAGGTATACCTCTCTAAAAATGCAATTTCGATTTGAGAGGACATTATCCTTTTTCAATCGTTTGGCAAACGCTCGGGGAATAATTTCAAGTTGAGAGAGGGCGAATGTGTATAGAAAGAAAGCTTTAAGAGAGGTCTTCTAATGTCAGGTTACCCGGAGGAGTTTTCCCTCGAATACGGTCCTGATCACGTAATAGGGTGTGGGGCGATCGATGACGTCATACGGAGCAAGATCAGAGCATGAGTATACCAAAAACTAACAGGCGAATAAGAAAAGTGATCAAGAGAGAGAGTGAGAGAGAGAGAGAGTGAGAAAGTGAGTGAGTGGTCCCACTCGACAAGTCTCGACAGTCACTGGCAGCAAAAGCTACCGTCAGGTGTCTAAAGCGCTTTTCTTCTAGAACGTCATTATATAGATATATATATTTTCCCCACAATAAAAACAACCTTTCTCCCTCAAACTAATAGTATTTAATCGTTGTTTTTAAAAAAAACTTTTTCAATTTTAAATTTTTCCAATATATTTCCTCTTTTCTTTTACTTTCCTCATATAAGAATAAAAACAAGGTAAACTTTTAGGAAAATTCTTCGAAAACAGTGAATTTTAGTGAATTCTTTTTTATTTTCTTTTTCAAAACTATAACCGCAGGCTTACTATTTGTAATAATAAATTAAATAATTAAATAAAGAAAAAAATATTAATTTTAACATTCTTCATTTCAATATAATATCCTAATTTAATTCGCAATAGTTTCATTGACAACAACAATTATGCAAAATTTATATTTTATAATTATAGGACACTCAATTATAATATTTTAAAGTTAGAGTCAAAAGGCAAAAAAATTACTAAATTTAGGTAAAAAGAGAAAAAACTCTTAATTTTAGGTCAAAAGGCGAAAAAAAATTCTGATTTTAGGTCATAAGGCACAAAATCTTTTCGAATTAAGATCACAAAAAAAATTTGAAAATTAGGTGCAAATGGAGGTCGACCTGCGGAGCATAACCAACAAAAATTTAGGTCAAAAGGCAAAAATCTTTCCAAATTTAGGTCGAAAGGCAAAAAAACCTACGAATTTAGGTCAAAAGGTAAAAAACTTCTAAATTTAGGTCACAGAGAAAATTTTTTAATAAGGTCGAAGCTTAATTTTAGGTCAATACATACGTAACCTTAAGACGTAGGTCAAATTTACACAACCTCAAATTTGAGGCTTTTTTGCAATTTTCGCCTGTAACATTTTCTTTTCAAATTTACAAGTAAAAAAAATTGAAAAAGCGTTTAAGTTTGACGTCACGTTCACAGGTCTAAAACTTTTTAAAATTCAGGTCAAAATTAGACCAATGCAAAGAAATACTGTAATTTTTTTAATTTAATCAAATTTTTTAATTTGAAAAAAATTTATAATTTAAATATTTATTATAAATTTCTTCCAAAAATCAAACTTTAATTCAAAAATATTTGACTCAATAATTTAATAATTTAAATGAACTAAAATTTGAGTGTTATCATTTTTTGATGAATTATCCTTAAATTTGACCAATTTTTAATATCAATGAAATTAAATCATTTCTAAAAATTACCCCTAGCTTGCATTTATTTAACAAATATTTGTCTTATTATCTTAATAATTTATATAAACTAAAATTTGAGCGTCATCAATTTTTGATGTTTTATAACTGAAATTTAAAAAGATTTTGAATAAATTTTTAGTTTCATTGAAATTTATTATTAAAATATTTATCATAAGATTATTTCCAGAACTGAAAATTTATTTTAAAAATATTGCCTTTCTTTATATAAATAATTTTAATAAACTAAAATTTGAGCGTCATCAATTTTTTAATGATTTTTCGTTAAATTTGACAATTTATAATATCAACGAAATTAAATAATTGTTAACAATTTATCCCTAGTTTCCATTTATTTAAAAATCATTTGTCCCATTATTTTAATAATTTTAATAAACTAAACTTTGAGCGTCATCAATTTTTGATGATTTATAATAAATTTTTAATTTGAAAGAAATTTATGATTTAAATATTTATCATCAATTTCTTCCAAAACTCTAAATTTATTTCAAAAATATTTGACTCAATAATTTAATAATTTAAATGAACTAAAATTTGAGCGTCATCAATTTTTTCATTATTTTTCGTTAAAGTTGACAGGTTTTAATATCAATGAAATTAAATAAGTATTTAAAAAAATACACCCAGCCTTCATAATTCCTTTAAAAACATTTGTTTTATTAATTTAATAATAATTAAATCAACTAAAATTTGAGTGTCTTCAACTTTTTGATGATTTATCATTAAATCAAAAAAAATCCTCAATGAATTCCTAATTTGATTGAAATTAGCTTACATTTATTTTTGAAAATATTTATTTAATAAAAAAATCGCATTAATCTAAAAATTCAAATGTCACAAATATAATTGAATTATAAATTTTTCAATTGAAATCGAAAATAATGCTAATTAATTTTTAATTACGCTTTTAATTCAAATAAATGTAGTTCAAAACTGGTTGGGATTTTAAATAAATTTCATTAAAAAAAACCGTATTATTCTACAAATTTTTAATTCAGGTCAAAATTGAACCTTCACAAAAACGAAGAATTTAAAAATTTTTAAGTGACCGTTGAAGAAAATGAAAAAATTAACAATAATCTTAAATTTCTGGTCAAGTAGGATACATAACCTCAAAATTCAGGTCAATTTTATTTGGAAAATATCTACAGAACTTAAAAATAAATTAGTCAACTTGCAGGTCAATTTTACGATAAAAACAGGTCAAAATTCGAGTAAAGTTTAAAAGTTCTCTCATTTTAAACTTCAAAAATAACCAATTTAAATATTAATAATCACAATAAAAAAAATCTAGCTAACAAGCAACAGGAATGGAGCAAAATCGAAAACTAAATTTATCAAAAAAAAAAAAAAAAACACCACTAACTTGACAACAGAAGGACCAGCTGATGGTTGGTTGGTTGCTTGTTGTCGAGATGCCAGAAGATACGACTACGACAATACGGAGAAAGAGAGAAAGAGAGAGAGAGAGAGAGAGCAAGTGAGAGTGAGAGAGAGAAAAGGAAAAATTGAAGGTGGAGGTGGTTTGATGGCCAACCAAATGGAAGAGGGGAAGATCAAAAGGAGGGGTGAGAGGAATGTCCTCCTCTAAAAAGGGGTGGGAGTCACAACGCTAGACAGAGAGGGTATAAGGGGCAAAAGAGATAGCAAATCAGTGCAGACCCCCACGTAGGTACTTCAGTCCAGTCGGTGAATGCTCCACAGTGTGGAAGTCCGTCTCCTTCAGTGAAGGTGCGATTCGCGGTCTCTCTCTCTATTTTACATCTTTTGCCAAAAAAAAAAAATTTATTTCAATGATTCATCAATTATTGTGATTTTAAAAAAAGCACTTTTTCTCCTTTCCCTTTTTATAAATTTCAATTTTTTTTTCTTTTTTGCAAAATTTCGCGACAAAAAAAAACTTTGCATTTATTTTAAATTTTACTCATTCTATTTTTGGTAATTATATTGATTAAATTTTGATAATTAATACTAATAAGTTTACTTTGTCTAATTTACTAATTAAATCATTCATTTATTATTTTATTTATTATAATTGTTTAATTATTTATATTATTTACTGTTTTATATTATTAGTTATTAATTATCTATTATTTATTTGATTGTTTATTTTTTTATTTATTGTATTATTTATTTGATTATTTACGTTATTATTTATTTGATTATTTATTTTATTAATTACGTTATTATTTATTTGATTATTTATTTTATTATTTATTTTATTATTTATTTTATTACTTATTTTACCATTTATATTAATAACTTTTTTATTTTTATTTATTTCATTAATTTATTAATTATACAAAAAATTTTTTTTTTAATTAAAACTAAACAAAATTATTTAAATTCGAGGTTTCCTTACTAAACAGTTAACATTTTAATTACTAATTAGTACTTTTTGACTAAATGGCTAATTGCGAGGCTCTTATTCAATTAAAAAAAATATATACTAAAGAAAAGTTTAATAAGTTAACTAATTTACTAATTAGTGTATTATTTTAATTTAAATTTTTTTTCGACTTTGTTATAAATTCTTTTTGTAAGTTGAAAAAAGTTACAAAAAAAACTAAAAAATTTTTTTTATTATTTTTACTAGTTTACTACAAAGTTTAGTTAGTTTTCATTTCCAATGCTAATTAGTTTTTATTTTGTTAATTTTCCAAATTAGCATAAATTACATTTCCTTATTCGTTGAAAACAAAAAATTCTTTTTAAAACGATTAAAATTTTTTAAATTATATTCCTAAGCTACTAATTAGTTAGTGTATCATTGTAATTGATAAGTAGTTCTCTTGGCTAATTATTTATATTACTAATTAATGAAGCAATGAATTTAAGAAGGAAATTTAAATTTTTGAATAAACAATTAGTAATTTCTATGTATTCACTATTTTGTGAATTAATAATTTTTAGTAAATAATTAGTAATTTCTATTTATTCAATTTTTTTTGTGAATTAGTAATTTTTAGTAAATAATTGGTAATTTCTATTTATTCAATTTTTTCTGTGAATTAGTAATTTTCAGTAAATAATTAGTAATTCCCTGTAAATAATTACTAAAAACTAGTAAATAATGACTATTTACGAGTAAAGAACTACTAATTATAAGAAAATAACTAGTAAACGTCTACTAATTAGTAAATAAATAATTAATAAATATCTTGTAAAGTCTAGTAAACAATTAGTAAATAATTAGTAATTAATTAGTAAACAAATAGTAAACGCTTACTAAATAATTAGTAAATTATGAGAAATTAACTAGTAAACACCGACTAATAATGAATTAATAATTAGTAACTAATTAAAAATTATTATTAGTAAATAATTAAAAATTATTAGTAAATAGTAAAAAAATAATTAGTAAATAACCAATAAATAATTTGTAAATAACTAGCAAACATAATAAAAACAAAAGAGATCACAATCGACAATCTGCTAATTAGTAAATTAAAAGTACTAACCACAAAAATTGATGAATCATTAAACCAAAATTAAATTTGTTAACTTGTTATAAATTTTTTTTTGTTTCTGTCTTCCAGAGTTCAACTTTTGAAATAAAAAAAAACAATTTTCAGTGATTGGTGGCAATTCGTGTGGTTGACGTTTTGCCCCCTTTCCCGCCTTTGAACCCAGCATCCGGATTAAAAAAGTACAGTGATTTATGATAAATTAAAAGTGTCTCCGAGTGACATTTTAAGAAAATTTTCGATGGAGAATATTTTTTTTTATTTTTTAGTATCAATTAAAATTTTCTGCACATTTTCTTAGGGGCAAAAAAGAAGGTGAATTTGAAAAATGTGTTTTGTGCGGTGGTGATGCTTGTGGGTCCACAATGCGGGGTCAACCCCTTGTCATGACGTGGAACTGGGGTCAAGTTCAGAGAAAAATCAACAAAACAACCAATGAGAGACATTGTCATATTATTGAGAAGAGAAAAAAATTACTTAAATATCCGAGAAATTTTTCATTTTATCGACATAGAAAAAATTTTCAAATTTTGAGCGAAATTTCAAAAGGAAATTATCATCAGCAGCAGGAATTGATAACGAGAAAATATTGGAATTGTCAAATTTTTGAGAATAACAAAGAGGAAACTTTGACTAAACGTTTATTTTGTGATAAAAAAATATTGCCAACGAGGAAAAAGAATTTTCTACATTCACAAATTATTGTCGTCATCCTCAGAAATCATCAATTTTTAACAAAAGACACGAAACGAATGATTTTTCACGGTTCTTTCGGGAGAGAAGGCGATAAGTTTTCGAAAAAGAGAAAATATTAAATTGGGTTTCAATGTTTTGCGAAAGTATTAAAATTAGTAATTTTTACATTCATTATTTATCCTCAAATCATCAGAAATCATCAATATTTTGAAGAACGAGACATTACGAATTTAGTATCGTTGCAACTTGAAGGAAACATTTCACAAACAGAAGAAATTAATTGAAACTGAAAAATTAAAAAAATCCTCAAATCATCAAAAGTCATCAATTTTTGCAAAAAAGATGCAAATATTTTTAATTAATTTCAAAACAACTGAAAAAATGGAATATTGAGTATTAAATTATCATTTACTTCAATTTATTGAAACAACAAGTTAGTGTCCTCAAATCATCAAAAATCATCAATTCTAGTCCAGGGCATAAAAAAGAAGTGGTGGGACTTTTTTTACCCCTTTTGGTGAAAAATTAATAAGCAAAGCTTTTGGAAACAAAACTATAATGCAAGAAATGCGGTAAATCATCATTTAAATCTAATCCTCAATTCATAAAAAATCATCAATTTTTTCAAGAACAAACAAATTGTCAGCTAAGAAGAGAAACGATTTTTAAAAGAAGGGAAACAGAAGAGAAAATAGAGAAAAATAATTTTGATCAATTCTAAGAATAAATATCGGAAAAATTATACTTATCCTCAATTCATCAAAAATCATCAAATTTGACAAAAAACATTTCTTTTCGAAGAAAGAACTTTAAAATCAAGAAAATAGTCGAAGTAAATTATCTCTAGAGGAGAAAGAATACAAAAAGAAATTTTTTCCTATCCTCAAATCATCAAATTTTTTGAAAACAAAATCAAAAATCATAAAATTTGACAAAACATTTCTTTTCGAAGAAAGAACTTTAAAATCAAAAAAATAGTCGAAGTAAATTATCTCTAGAGGAGAAAGAATATTACAAAAAGAAATTTTTTCCTATCCTCAAATCATCAACTTTTTTGAAAACAAATACTTTTTAAAAGGATGTCCTAAAATTTGTATGAAAAAGATAAAAAAAGAAATTAAAGTAAAAAAGAAGCAACAATAGTTTTTAAACAACAACATTTTTCTAATTGCCTCAAATCATCAAAAAATCATCATTTTTATGAAAAGTTTTTTTCTTTTTCGAAGAATAATGTAAACTTACGTCTCGATGTAAAATAATAAAAGTTTATTAATCTAATAAACCTACTCAGTAACTGAAATTATTTTAATATAAGAGAAATAAAGAAAAATAATAAAATTTCGGTCTTCCATCCTCAAATCATCAAATGAAATAAAATAATTTCTTCAAAGAAAAATATTAAAGGAAAACTTTCTAAAATTTCCAGAAAAAATACATTTTTCACGAAAAAAGGTTTAAATACACAACGTAAAACATTGCCAACTTCTTCAAAACCTCAAGTCATCAAAAATCACCAATATTTCAAAACTACACTGTTAAAAAAAACTTTTAAAGAGTAAAAACTACAAAAATTAGATTCAATTTATTTCTACAAAAACAGATACACCAATATTTGATGCAGCGAATAATTAACAAACTTCAAATCAACAAAAATCATCAATTTTTGACAATAGAACCTTAAATCATCAAAAACCATCAATTTTGGCCAATTGAACCTTAAATTGAACTTCAAATCATCAAAAATCATCAATTTTTATAAAGTTGAACCTTAAATCATCAAAAACAATTAATTTTGGCCAATTGAACCTTAAATCATCAAAAACCATCCATTTTGACCAATTGAACCTTAAATCATCAACAATCATAAATTAAAAAAAAAAGTTAAAGAACTAGATTCCATTGGGGAGAAAAGTAAAAACAAATTGACTACCAAAAAAAACGAGATGCAGTGAACTGGGAAAAGAAAATTGAAGAATGACGGCAATGATATTGATGACGTCATTTTTCGTGATAGTGTTGACGAACGATTTGTGGATATTGGGACAGGCGAGAATTGTGGAAAATTTTGAAAAGTGCAATGTGACAAACGACGGAAGAGAATTTATTTGTCGGGGAATGGGTTTTCGGTCGATTGACGAAATTCTCCAGAACAATGATTTAAAATCGATGGAATTCAATATCACGAAAATGTAAGTTTTCACATTTTACAAAAGACTTTAATTCAATTGTGTGCAATCAATTAGTTACTTAGTTAATGAATTTAATACTTCATTAATTGATTACTGAATTGATCAATTAGTTACCAAATAAATCAACTAATTAGTGAATCAATCAATTAACTAGGGAATCAATCAGTTAATTAGTGAATTAGTCAATCAATTAATTAATTATTTAATGAATTCAACAACTAATTGATCAATTAACGAGTACATTGATTAATTGATAAATAAATTAATTACTAATTTAAGTTATTAAAGTAGTAAATTAGTTAATAACTAATTAGTTACTTAGTTAATTAATTAAATACTCAGATTATTTTTTAAATAATCGGTAATTTTACTTAATTAATCAATTTTACTTAATATCAATTAATTAATAAATTAATCAATTAACTATTATAATCATCAATTTAGTGACAAATTAATTAATTACTAAGTTAAATAATTACTTAATTAACTAATTGCTATATTTTTCAATTTATAATTAAAATAATAAATTTGGTTTTAATCTACAATTATAGAAAAAACGTTTAAATCATTTTTAAAAATTTACATTTCATCAATTTCTGATGATTATCTTTTTCTGACGATTTTTGATGAAATCGAATTTTTAACTTCATTTTTACTATTCCTTTTATTATTTTTATTATTATTATTATATTTATTTCCATTATTAATATTCTTCTTACAATTTTTTTTTTATTATTACTATTTTTTCAAAGTTATTCTTTCATTTTCTAAAGTTTATAAAGATTAAAAAAAAATTGAAAATTTATTGTGTATAAAATTTATGACAAGAAAATCAGCTGTCAATTTAATGTACAAGACGTTCGCCTCTTACACGTCGGATAAATACTACGAGCCACTCATTCATTGATTACGATTCTCTATATACTGACGAGAGTTAAAGTTTTTTTTTCTTTTCTTTTTTATTTCTGTTTATTTTTCTCCTCTTTTTTCAGACTACCAAGTTTATCCCTCAAAGTCTCCATTAAAATTCCACAATTTCATCTAATGGAATAAATAAATTAAAAAATTTATTTTTACAATTTCTTGAAAAAAAATAAATAAAATAAATAAATAAAATGTTTAAAAAAAACCAATGGTTTTCAATAATATCAAAAATGGAGATAGAAGTTTTCAAAAATGTTTAATTTCAAAATTAAAAACTTAAAATAATTATAAAAATTACATTTACAGTTGGAAATTATTAGAACATTTGTTTTATTATTTTAAAAATTAACTCAAAATTCGTCTTCAATTTCTGATGATTTATGAACAAATTTAATAAAGAATTTAATCAATTTTTAATTGAAATGATATTTAGTGTTTAAATAATTATGAAATTATTCCTAGAGATTGAAATTTATTTTAGAAAACTATTGTCTTTCTTAATTTTAATAATTTAAATGAAGTAAAATTTGAGTGTCATCAATTTTTTTAATCATTTTTCGTTAAGTTTTACAATTTTTAATATCAATGACATTAAATAATTATAAAAAATTTACCCCTAGTTTGCATTTATTTAACAAACATTTGTCTTATTATCTTAATAAGAAATTAATAATCTTGGAATATAAAATTTTTTCAATAAATTTTTAATTTCAAAGAAATTTATTATTTAAATAATTATCATAAGATTATTTCCAGAACTGAAAATTTATTTTAAAAATATTGCCTTTCCGTATGTAAATAATTTAAATAACGTAAAACTTGAGCGTCATCAATTTTTTCATGATTTTTCGTTAAATTTGACAATTTTTAATATCAACGAAATTAATTAATTCTTAAAAATTTATTCCTAGCTTGAAATTTATTTAAAAATCATTTTTCCCATAATTTTAATAATTTTAATAAACTAAACTTTGAGCGTCATCAATTTTTGATGATTTTTCGTTAAATTTGACAATTTTTAATATTTCAACGAAATTAAATAACTTCTAAAAATTACCCCTAGCTTGCATTTATTTAACAAATATTTGTCTTATTATCTTAATAATTTATATAAACTAAACTTTGAGCGTCATCAATTTTTTGATGTTTTATAACTGAAATTTAAAAAGATTTGCAATAAATTTTTAGTTTTATTCAAATTTATTATTTAAATATTTATAATAAGATGATTTCCAGAACTGAAAATTTATTTTAAAAATATTGCCTTTCTTTATATACATAATTTAAATAAACTAAAATTTGAGCGTCATCAATTTTTTCATGATTTTTCGTTAAATTTGACAATTTATAATATCAACGAAACTAAATAATTATTAACAAATTCCCTATCTTGGATTTATTTAAAAATCATTTGTCCCATCATTTCAATAATTTTAATAAACTAAACTTTGAGCGTCATCAATTTTTGATGATTTATAATAAATTTTTAATTTGAACGAAATTTATGATTTAAATATTTATCATAAATTTCTTCCAAAACTCAAAATTTATTTCAAAAATATTTGACTCAATAATTTAATAATTTAAATGAACTAAAATTTGAGTGTCATCAGTTTTGATGATGTATTCTTAAATTTGCTATATTTTTAATATCAGTGAAATTAAATAAGTATTTAAAAAATACACCCAGCCTTCGTAATTCCTTTAAGAGCGTTTGTTATATTAATTTGATAATTAAATCAATCAAAATTTGAGTGTCATCAACTTTTGACGATTTATCATTAAATTAAAAAAAAATCTTCAATGAATTCCTAATTTCATTGAAATTAGCTTACATTTATTTGAAAATATTTTTTTTAAGTTAAAAAATCACATTAATCTAAAAATTCAAATATCATCAATTTCTGATGATAATCTTTTTCTGATGATTTTTGATAAAATTCAAAAATGTTAACCAAATTGCTGATTTTTTATTTTGTTGGCTCTTTTCTATGCTATTATTATTGTTTTTCTTAAATTATAATAATAATAATAATTATTATTATTATTTTTATTATTTTTTTTTTTAATTATTTTTATAATTTTTATTATTTCTAAAATTAAGAAAATTATTTTTTTTACCAAAATGTCAGAAACGAAAATTTTCAATAAAAGAAATAAAGGAAAATCAATTTTCATACAATTTCTTATTCGCCCTGTCTGTTCAAACGAGCCTTTTACTACTGACAATGCATCATCGGCACTCTCGCTGTCAGTAGATAAAGAACGACATAAGTCAGCCAAGTAGAAAGAAAATTTTTACTTTCTTATTTTTGTTTCCTATCTATAATATTTATATGCACAATAAATTAATGCGAGAACTTTCAAGAAAATGTAAATATAGACATTCCTTTTTACTCCATCTACTTAGGTAAATGTAAATAGCAAATTTTTTTTCCTCCCCCTAAGTACAATAAAAAGAAATTAATCAATCTTTAGGTAGAATATGATAATAAAAATTATCAATAAAAAGGACACTGGAAATTAAGGAAGCAAAAAAAAATAAATAAATAAAAAAACAACAAAAATACGTAAAATCAAGTACAATGTCTGACCTAATATAGTGTTACTACTGGGACTCGTTGAAAGTTCCCCGTTTAATTATTCGACCGCTGCCGCATGAATAATAGATGATGTTTAAATAATGTTAATGCAAGCGTGAATCATTTTATCTGGACCTCGTAATTTTATACGCGCAATGACTTACTTTTATTATTACACAAAAGAGATTATTGTCATAATAAATTTTCGTGAAATTAAATTATTGTGTCAAAATTTATATATTATCAACATTTCACTCGACTCGGTGTAAATTATTTTTCGTTTATTATATATTGAAATAACAAATTAAATAAAAATAACAAATATATGGTACATTGTTAAAATTTAACAAAAATTTTTAAATATTTCATTTTTCCCAAACTTAAAAATTACCTAATTTTCAATTTTCCAAAAAAAGATGTTTTGAAATAGCAACAAAGAAATATTTACTAATATTATTAATTAAAACCAAATAACTTAATACATTTTTGGCATTTTTAATAAATGAATTCATTTTTTTTAATTTTCAATAAATTATTTAATAAATTTTGGTCACTTTTAATAAAAAATTTGGTAAAACTTTAAATTTTTAATAAATAGTTTATATAAATTTTCACAATCTTGAAAATAATAATTTGATAAATATTTTAAGTTTGGAATAAATTATTTAATAAATTTTTGCAATTTTTTAGGAAAAGTTTTAAAAAAAAATTACTAAATGCTTTTAATAAATAATTTAGTAAACGTTTTTCAAAAAAACAATTTTACTTAATGTCTTTAATAAACAATTTAGTAACAGCTTCTAATAAACAATTTTAAAAAATGTCTCTTATTTTTAATAAATTTAAAAAAAGTTCTTGATAATTTTAAAAATGGTTTTGATAAATAATATACAATTTTTTAATCAATAAATTAGTTAATATTTTGATAAGCAATTTAGAAACTGTTTTTTATTTATTTAAGAAACATTTTTTGTTTATTAATTTTTCATTAATTTTTATTAATTTTTATTAATTTTTTCTACAGTTATTAATTTTAAATAAATTATTTGGGTGATCCAATTATTTAATAAACAATTTTGTCTTTAATAAATAACCGAATAAATTTTTCTAAATTTAAATAAATAATTAAATTTTCAAATTTACGTTTCATTGTTCGTAACTCTAAACGTTTGCTTTACGCACTTAGAAAATTAAAAGTTATTTAAAAAAATTGAAATAAAATATTTGAATAAGGGCGCCTTTGAAATAAAATAAATTTTAATTTTGAAAATACTCTGAATATTTGAGACCAAAGAAAAAAAGTTTGACTCATTTACAACCTATTTTGCGGTACTTGAGAGCATTTTTTACCTCTCGTGTAATTAAAAAATGCAATGCGTCCAGAAAATGTGTTTCACTTTAGAGGGGAAAAAAAAGTGTCATAAGGGAAATTCTCCGCCGTATAACTAATAAACTTTAGAAAAAATATGCTCAACTTTATGGCTATAAAGTAAAATTAAAATTTCATATTCTTTCTGCTTATATAACTTTCACTATAAACAATAAAAGTCTAATAGTCGCAAATAAATTCTTATTTATAAAATTTTACAAATTGTAAAATATTTTTTTAAAAATTATTATTATATTTGAAATGTTTTTAAAACACTTCTATTTGAAAATATTTTTCAAAAATTATTATCATATTTAAAATATTTCAAAACTTTTCTATTATAAAATACTTTAAAAATATTATATTTTAAAATACTTTAAAAATTTTATATTTTAAAATACTTTAAGAATTTTACATTTTAAAATACTTTAAAAATATTATATTTTAAAATACTTTAAAAATTTTATATTTTAAAATACTTTAAGAATTTTACATTTTAAAATACTTTAAGCATTTTACATTATAAAACGAGTTTTAAATTATTAAAAAAATGTTATATTATAAAAGATTATAAAAATATTTTCTATTAATTTGAATTCTAAAAATTATAAATAATATGAAATTATTAGTGAAAAATACTTGACTTACAGTTTGTAGACTACCGTCTAATGTTGATGATAGCTCAGCATTTTCAAGGGTTAATCACAGTAAACTATATTTAAAAAATAGAAAAAAAATTAGAAAAATTGTTTTTCAATAATAAAAAAAAATTAAAAATGCAAATTAAAGAAACAAAATAGTTAAAAAATAAAAATTTTCTTAAAAATTTATTTCAAACGGAAATTGAGAGGAAAAAACATAAATAATAAAATATTATAGAGAATACCTAATAATTTAAATGTAAAAAAATGTTTTATGAAAAATTTATTGCAAATGGAAATTAGAAAAGAGGAAGGAAACAAACAAGAAAAAATTTCCTCATAAATTATTTTAAGCGCATGAAAAATTCCCATGTGAAGAAATATTGAATTTTTATTATTAAATTTAAATTGAATATTTAAATTAAATTTTTAATGTTTAAATTAGATTTTTTATGTTTAAATTAGATTTTTTATTTTTAAATTAGATTTTCAATTTTTAAACTAAACTTTTAATGTTTAAATCAAATTTTTAATATTCAAATAAAAGTTTTAACATTTGAATAAAATTTTCAATATTTAAATTAAATTCAAAATTAAATATTTGAATTCAATTTGAGATTATGTCTAAAAAAATTAAATAAACAAGTTTGGCGAAAAAGACAAAAAAAATTGATTTGAAAATAAATTTATAATTAAAAATTAAACCGAATATTTAAATTAAATTTTTTATGTTTAAATTAGATTTTTTATTTTTAAATTAAATATTTTACTTTTTAAATTAGATTTTCAATTTTTAAACTAAATTTTTAATATTTAAATAAAAATGTCAATATTTAAATTAAATTCAAAATTAAATATTTGAATTCAATTTGAGATTATGTCTAAAAAAATTAAATAAACAAGTTTGGCGAAAAAGACAAAAAAAATTGATTTGAAAATAAATTTATAATTAAAAATTAAACCGAATATTTAAATGTAATATTCAAGTTAAATTCAAATCGAATTTTTAAATAATTACAAACAAAAATCAAACGAACAATAGATAATTGATAATAATTATTAAAAAAATCTTACCACATTTTTCTATTATCGATGACTTCCAGATTGAAAAAAAACATTTTCTGGTTTTATAATTTTCAAACGCTAATATAGTTGAAAATATTTTCGAAACACGTGACATTGAGGAAAATATATTTCCCGCCAGCAGAGAATTTATCTTCATGTTAAGGGGACGATTTCTAAATTGTAACTGACTTCAGAATTTATTTTCTATTAAATATTATTGTGAATTTCAATTTCAATTTCCATTGGTTATGACTCGCTATATAAATATAATGCATTCGTCCTTTACTGCGTTTGCTTTCCTTTGAACGTCACATTGTCTCGAGTTGTAAACAAATATTTCGGAGATACTTCGTTTTCTTTGCACTTTTCCTGGAAAAACCCACAAATTCAAATTCGATTATTATATTATTTCAATTTCAAAAACTTATTCTCAATAATATTTCATTTTAATAATTTTTATTCTTCAATAATAATTAAAGTTAAAAAAATCTTCTTCAATATCGTTAAATTAGAAAAATATTCTTCAATATAATTAAATTCAAAAAAAAAATTTTCAATGTAACTAAATTCAAAAAATCATATAATTAAGGCAAAAATAATAAATTTATTCCGAATTTTTAAATAAAATAAAAAACAAAAATTATTATTTTTCTCAATTTAAATTATGAATATAAATGAGTTACTTTCAACCAAAATTAAATTTACAATTCGCTTGTTTTAAGTTCAGACCACAAAAATTATTATTACATAATTATTACGACCATAAACTTTTTATTTAAAATTAAATGCCTATTGTAAATTATTTTCACGTGAAAATGAAAAAGATAATTAAATTATTCTTATAATTAAAATTACAAGTAAAAAATAATTGAATTTGCTTTTTGGTCAGAATTAAAAATAAACTTGAATTTTTTTTCAATCAAAATTTAAATATTATAATTGAATTCGTCACAATCAGAATTGAAAATACAATTGAATTTTTTTTAACAGCGAGTCAATAACGTAATTCAATTGTTTTCAGTAAAGAATTAGAATTCCTGACTCGGAAGGATTGACAGAATCTCTCGTCCCCGATTCATTTACCGAGTGATAAATTCGAAAATCTATTTAATTAGAAATAGAATAATTAAATTATTTTTCAAACTGAAATTCAAATCACAAATTATTTTCAATAAAAATAAAAAATTTGTAATTTTTGTTTTTTCGACCAAATTAATTAATTTCTATAATAATACGGTTTATTTTTTTAATGAAATTTATTTAAAATCCCAACCAGTTTCGAACTATATTTTTTTGAATTACAAGCGAGATTGAAAATAAAATAGAAATATATTCGATTTCAATTGAAAAATTTATAATTCAATTATATTTGTGACATTTGAATTTTTAGATTAATGCGATTTTTTTTATTAAATAAATATTTTCAATAATAAATGTAAGCTAATTTCAATAAAATTAGGAATTCGTTGAGGATTTTTTTTTATTTAATGATAAATCATCAAAAAGTTGATGACACTCAAATTTTAGTTGATTTAATTATTATTAAATTAATAAAACAAATGTTTTTAAAGGAAATATGTAGGCCGGGTGTGTTTTTTAAAATACTTATTTAATTTTACTGATATTAAAAATTGTCAAATTTAACGAAAAATAATGAAAAAATTGATGACGCTCAAATTTTAGTTCATTTAAATTTTTAAATTATTGAGTTAAATATTTTTGAAATAAATTTTGAGTTTTGGAAGAAATTGATGATAAATATTTAAATTATATATTTCTTACAAATTAAACATTTATTATAAATCATCAAAAATTGATGACGCTCAAAGTTTAGTTTATTAAAATTATTAAAATGATGGGACAAATGATTTTTAAATAAATGCAAGCTAGGGATAAATTGTTAATAATTATTTAATTTCGTTGATATTATAAATTGTCAAATTTAACGAAAAATCATCAAAAAATTGTTGACGCTCAAATTTTAGTTTATTTGAATTATTAAATTATTGAGTCAAATATTTTTTAAATAAATTTTCAGTTCTGGAAATAATCTTATGATAAATATTTAAATGATAAATTTCAATGAAACTAAAAATTTATTGCAAATCTTTGTAAACTTCAGTTATAAAACATCAAAAATTGATGATGCTCAAATTTTAGTTTATATAAATTATTAAGATAATAAGGCAAATGTTTGTTAAATAAATGCAAACTAAAGGTAAATTTTTTATAATTATTTAATGTCATTGATATTAAAAAATTTCCAAATTTAAGGAAAAATCATGAAAAGCTGATGACACTCAAATTTTAGTTTATTTAAATTATTAAATTATTGAGTCAAATATTTTTGAAATAAATTTAGAGTTTTTGAAGAAATTTATGATAAATATTTAAATTATAAATTTCTTTCAAATTAAAAATTTATTATAAATCATAAAAAATTGATGACGCTTAAAGTTTAGTTTATTAAAATTATTAAAATAATGGTACAAATGTTTGTTAAATAAATGCAAACTAGGGGTAAATTTTTAAATATTATTCAATGTCATTGATGTTAAAAATTGTAAAATTGAACGAAAAATCATCAAAAAATTTATGACACTTAAATTTTAGTTAATTTAAAGTTTAATCTGTTTTATCCTAAAATTGACCTTGAATTGAACCTACAAATCATCAAGTTATCTAGGGTTTTTTCTCGAAATAAAATTGACCTTAATTTTGAGATTATTCACACCAATGACTTGAAATTTGAGAATTAAAAAACCAGTGAATTAACAAAAATTGAAAAAATTAATTTTCTTTGTGCAAAATTATTTTGACCTGAATTGTAAAACTTTATTTAACATTTGACTGTATTTTTGGTAATTTTTTTTATAATTATTTAGTTTTATTATTATTAAAAGTCGTCAAATTTCATGAAAAATCATAAAAATTTGATGTCACACTAATTAAAACCGCTGCCAAGTTATAAATTTTTGTTATAATTTTGGTACTCATTTCATTCGTTTTCGTAAATCTTGTTGTGTTTATTTCATGAACTCTTTGCTTCCTCATAAAGATGTTAATAACAATAAAGTATAAATTTAGAACAATTATTCTTAAGTGCTGTAATATTTTTTTCTCTTTATTTAATACTTTCACATCAAAAAATTTTTTTTCACAATTTCTGTTTTTTAAAATAATCAATAACTTCTTTATTTCTAATCGAAATAGCTTCAAAAATAGGTGAATCGAAGGGTTTTTTAATGCTCTACAAGTTGGTAACTATGGTTTTAATGTTATTTCTACATTTTTCAACAAAATTCTCAAAAAAGTCTTATTTTCCAAAATTTTTGATTTTTAAAAGTTTAACATCTCCGGTGAATATGAACGAAAAATGTTCATTCTGGGCTCAAAAGATGCGTCTAAAAAAACTCTAAAAAATTGGTGAAAAACATTTATAGGTGTCCTAACATTTTTTTAAAGTTATGGGCAAAAAACGTTTTTTTGAAAAATTAAAAATCAAAAAAATAAATAGTTAAACTTTATTAATCTATTTCAAAGTACTCTCATTTTATGTCCGCAGATGAGACCTACAATTTAAAAAAAAATTCAGCCCAAAAGCTCTTTATAATTTGGAGATATTTATGAAAATGTGATGTTTACACACACATACGGAATGACATTTTGTAAAAATGTAATTTTTGAACTCCTGAGGTCAAATAACATAAAGATATGTTAAAAAATCGAACCTGAAAAATTTTGGTATTACAATACTTCCTCAGTATGAGGAAGCAATATTATAAATCATAAAAAATATTGAAGACGCTCAAAAGTTCAGTTTATTTAAATAAACGGATGCTAGATTCGTAATGATGCACGGACCTAAAAAGCGTCAAGGTAATTTGGTTCCAAAGTCAATCTGGTTAATTTTTAATTTTCTAGATCGCCATATTGCGTCCGCCATTTTGAATTTTGAAAAACTATTCGCAACTGAAGTCAAACCGCTATTTTCTATCGTCCAAGGATCAAATTTTGTAGATCTACTCCGAATGGTTATAAAAAATCATTCATGATAAATGAATATTAACTATATAAAAATAATTATTACTAATTTTTAATATAAAAACTAATGTTCAAACATGAAAGTATACGAATTTTGGCGAAAAAAAGACAAAGTAAGCTTATACTATCGGTACTAAGGATAAATGAAAGGAGTACATTAATATGATTAGAGTTCTCTGATTATACAGTGCCAATGTCCCGCGAGAGAAAATATAATTTCCCCCCTAATTTCATTACATGCGGCTTTCATATAATATAGGTATGTATTATTCTTCTTCCACTCCGCACCTCACTCTCACTACGCCCAACCCTCTATGTGATGATGATAATAATTGCGTGAAAAGGCAAATGATGAGAAGGAGAATTATGACTATAATGTGGTGTAAACAACAAGTGGCATTCGTAATTGAAGTGTATGAGTGTGTATTAGCTTTCAGCGAGGTGTTTATTATCGCGCATAATAAACTCTCTGTTTGTATATGTAATAGGGTCTATTATCGTTCACGATGAAGCTCTCGGAGGTGCTCTCACATTTATATTACTAGTAAATTGCGTATACCATGCCGTTATATGTGCCGGTAATGACTGTTGACGTACTGTCGAATGAGAAATGATCTTATCGTGTTACGCCCATAATGTGTGCGAACTTCCCCTGCTCTGACCGTAAAGGAAAGTCCGCAATACTATCAATCAACATTTTACATCCTGTTATTTATTATTAAGTTCGCAATTATAATAGTTATAGTCAAAAGCTAATTGATTAACTTTTTTTTTTAATGTCTACAACTAGAAGGGCTTCGTCTATATCTAAATATGAACCGAATTTTCAGGTTATGTTTCACCCTTGACCTGCTCTTTAACTAAAAATAGATCTACCTTTAAGGTTATGTTCGCCCTCTGAACTTCTATTTAACTAAGTATAGACCTAATTTTTAAGTTATGTTTGACGCTTGGCCTGCTGCTTAACCAAAAACAGATCTAATTTTGAGGTTATGTTTGCCCCTTGACCTTTTGTTTAACTAAAAATAGATCTACCTTTAAGGTTATGTTCGCCCTCTGACCTTCAGTTTAACTAAATATAGCCTAATTTTGAGGTTATGTTTGACCCTTGATCTTCTGTTAATTTTAGAAATAATAAAAATAATAAAAAAATAAAAATAATAATAATTCAATAAAAACAATAATAATATCATAGAAAAGCGTTAACAAAATAAAAAAACAGCAATTTGATTAACATTTTTGAATTTCATCAAAAATCATCAGAAAAATATTATCATCAGAAATTGATGACATTTGAATTTTTAGATTAATGTGATTTTTTAACTTAAAAAAATATTTTCAAATAAATGTAAGCTAATTTCAACGAAATTAGGAATTCATTAAAGATTTTTTTTTAAATTTAATGATAAATCATCAAAAGTTGATGACACTCAAATATTGATTGATTTAATTACTAAATTAATAAAACAAACGTTTTTAAAGAAATTACGAAGGCAGGGTGTATTTTTTAAATACTTATTTAATTTTATGGACATTAAGACGTTCGCAAATTTTTAGCATTGAATTCTCTAAAGTTAATAGTCTTTATAATTCAGTTATCTTTAGATTGCGTAGGGAAGCAAATGAGTTTATAAGTATTATTGAGTTTTTTGATATCCCAATTAATTCTTTTGTTAGAAGTCTACGAGATTGTATATACGTAACAAATAACAATCAAATTAGTGCGGCCATCTCAATATCGTGAACAATTTATGTATCTTTTTATTATTAGTACGCTGTACGAATGGGCACAGCCCGTATATTTGAATAAATAAATAAATAAATAAATTAAAAATTTGTCAAATTTAAGGATAAATCATCAAAAAATGATAACACTCAAATTTTAGTTCATTTAAATTATTAAATTATTGAGTCAAATATTTCTGAAATAAATTTAGAGTTTTGGAAGAAATTTATAATAAATATTTAAATTATAAATTTCTTTCAAATTAAAAATTTATTATAAATCATCAAAAATTGATGACACTCAAATTTTAGTTCATTTAAATTATTAAATTATTGAGTCAAATATTTTTAAAATAAATTTAGAGTTTGGGCCGAAATTTATGATACATATTTTAATTATATATTTTATCAAATTAAAAATTTATTATAAAACATCAAAAATTGATGACGCTCAAATTTTAGTTGTTTTTTAATTATTAAGATTTTTTTTTAATTTTTAATTTTTTTTTAATTAATGCAAGCTAGTAGTACTTTTTAAAAATTATTTAATTTCGTTGAAATATTAAAAATTGTCAAATTTAACGAAAAATCATCAAAAATTGATGACGCTCAAAGTTTAGTTTATTAAAATTATTAAAATATTGGGACAAATGATTTTAAAATAAATACAGGCTAGAGATAAATGTTTAAAAATTATTTAATTTCGTTGAAATATTAAAAATTGTCAAATTTAACGAAAAATCATCAAAAATTGATGACGCTCAAAGTTTAGTTTATTAAAATTATTAAAATATTGGGACAAATGATTTTAAAATAAATACAGGCTAGAGATAAATGTTTAATAATTTTTTAATTTTGTTGATATTAAAAATTGTCAAATTTAACCAAAAATCATCAAAAAATTGATGACGCTCTAATTTTAGTTTATTTAAATTATTTATATAAAGAAAGGCAATATTTTTAAAATAAATTTTCAGTTTTGGAAATAATCTTATGATAAATATTTAAATAATAAATTTCAATGAAATTAATTATTGAAAAAAATTTTCAAGGACCCCGCACAAAATACATTGAAAAAAAGAAATTTCCAAACAGAATTCCATTATTTGAAAATTTTTTGTAAAAACTTCCTAAGAATTCAATTCTGTTCATGAATAATAAAACTTTTTAAACAATTCAATTATTTTCATAAATAATAAAATGCTCTGAAAGAATTCCATTATTTTCAGAAAAAAATTTACTAAAATGCGACACAGACATTTAATTAAAATTAAGAAAAAAATAAATTCTTAAAAATTGTAATAGAATTTTTTTGTAAAATTTTATTAGTTTTAAAAAACTTTTTCGCAATTCGATGATTTTCAATATTTACTTTTTTCTTAAAATTTCCTAAACAGAATTGAATTATTTAATAAATTGTTTATATTAATCTTCGTAAGAATTCAATTTTTTTCATGAATAATAAAATTTTCTCAGAAATTCAATTCTATTCGTAAATAATAAAAATTTCTCAGAAATTCAATTCTTTTCATGCGAATAATAAAAATTTCGCAGAAATAAATTCAATTTTTTTAATTTGGAGTTTGCAAAAAAATGAGTCAAAAGAAAGGAATTAAATTTATCAGCAAGATATAAGAAACAAGTAAATCTTTTTGATGAAAATTAGGAAAAAGTCACAAGTCTGGGGTCGTTACCCTAGGACAAATTTTATGTCAAATTTGAAGAAATGAAATTTGAAAAACATTTTTTCTTTTTACAAGGGAAATAGAAATTTTGAATTTTTTTAGCTATTCCTATTCGGAGCTTAGAACGATTTTTTAATATTATACACTTAACTAATTTTTTTAATTAGAATTAAGATTTTTTGTAAATTTATGAAAACTAAAATTTTTTCGGTTTATATTTTGAGAGAAAATAAAATTTTGAAAATAATAAGACCTTACAGAAGTCATTTGGTCAAAATTTGTACAAGATATTCTTAAAAATCGTCATTTTCAATGTTTTACAAAACTTTGAATAACTTCTAAAATAATTAACGCTTTTTAATAATCTTAGACTTATTTTAAAGGTCATTTTCTAAGGAATAAGAATTACTTATAGGCATTAACCTGTAATTTTTTTCTTGAAATAAGCATGACGTCAAACTTGGACAAAAAAATTGGAAAAATTTGAAATAATTTTTTTGTACTAAAAACTATTCTAGAACATATAAAAAACATGATATGGTGTAGATTTTTCAAGAAAATTTATGAAAAAAAAAATTTGTTTAAATTTTACAAATTATTTATCTTTTAATGATATTATTTCAAATTTTTCCAATTTTTTTGGCCAACTTTAACGTCATGCCTATTCCAAGAAAAAAATTACAGGTTAATGCCTATAAGCAATTCTTATTTCGTAGAAAATGACCATTAAAATAAGCTTGAGATTATTAAAAAGCGTTAATTATTTTAGAAGTTATTCAAAGTTTTGTAAAACATTGAAAATGACAATTTTTTGTGAATATCTTGTACAAATTTTGGCCAAATGACTTCTGTAAGGTCTTGTTCTTTTTAAAATTTTATTGTCTTTCAAAATAGAAACCAAAAAAAAATCTTAGTTTTCATAAATTTTATGTTAACAAATTTTTCTTATTCCTTCAAAAATGGGTGGACTGACAATTTTAGCCGGTACTTTATTATAATATGAAATATTAATTATAGTAAATAATTAAATGGAAATTTTATAAAAAAAAGGACACAACCGGTACAGTGGCCACAAACGGTACTTCTAACCTACTATGTATTGATTCAAAATTATTATGTTTAAAACAATCATAATTTGAGTGTACAATAAAGATATGTATATATTTGATTCAGTGCACAAAATGTAAAGAGTTTACACTATAAACAAGAAGATTTAAGAAACAAAAAAACTTCTTTTTTTCTGTTAAGAATTTAATTGACAGTAAGACAAGCGATAAAAATTAAAAGTGTACATTATACAAGTGTATTACGAGATTAGCGTCTGAAATGTTGATTGGTGTCAATGTTGATTAAAAACATTTGTACGTACGCAGTCAGTTTAAGTAGGATGTTCTGCCATTTAAGTTTTCTTGACTTGGCGAAATTACGAGCTTATATATATATACATATACACCTATGTAACACTTGAAGTTACCGCTATCCACTCATAGCTCTCTCGGCAAAGATAAAGATTGCGAGCACGTATTTTTCAAATACGTGGTGTCTAGCCATATTGCTTGCCATGATTGTATATATGATCTTTTTGCCATTCTAGGATTTAAGCTATCCACTTTTTTTTCTCTCTCGAAGATACAAATCGTAAATCACGAACACTACAAGATGAGAGAAAAAGAGAGAGAGACCTATTCATCGACAAGTACTATTTTAAATTCAAATTTGTCAATAAATTCCTTTAAATGTTATTTAACTTCAGTCGGAGTTACGCATCGGTCAATAAAACTTAGCAAGACGCTTGGAAATTTTAATTGAGAAATACTGCCGTCAAATGGATCTCTATTCAGTGACAACAAAAAAATTTCCCCTTTTTTTTCTTTCTAAATTTTCTATTTTTAATTAGAAATTATGTAAATAAGTTTTTTTTTTTTGTTTTTCCCCGATAACAATTTTTCAAAGTCGTTAAATTGTCATTTTTCAAAAAAAAAAGTTTTTCTTTCAAACCCTTTCCGTCAATGAGAATCTCGTCGTCTCATATGCTCACGCGCACATTTACCAAGATCCAAAGTCTCTGGAATTACTTTTAACAAAAGTTTTGCGCAAAGTAGATTTAAAACTAACTTTTACACGCTTCAATTTTCTAGCGAAACTTTTTATGAAACCTTTTATATATATAGTAAATTGAGAAGCGATTGTGCGAAAATTCGGGCATTTCATTATCCTTATTCTATTCCAGAGAAAAACTATCCGCCAACTGAAATATCCACTAAAAATGGGTGCATTACTTTTTTTTTTTTTTAAATTCCCACCTTTCACTGAACTTTGCATTTTATTAAAAGGAATAGCATTATTCTCATTTATTTATTACCCACAAATACATTTCTCATGGTTTTTTTTTTTTAGAAAATTTACCAACTGAACCATTTCGGTTGGGTATTTATCAAAAGGAAGAAAATAAATCGCAAAATGAAGAAATAAATTTTTAATAGTGTTAAATTTTCGATTTGTCGTTTCTAAAACAACAAGGAGCAAACATGCTGTCATATTTTTCAATTTTTATAACGTTTTGTCAAAGAAAACTTCTTGAAAAGTTACAGAGCTCGAACCAGTAAAAGTATTTAAAAATACGGACTTTACGGACCAAAAATGAAAAATTACGGACCATTTACGGACCAATTACTGACAAAAATATATAAGAGAACACATTACTTAAAACTATAAATTAGATTTTTTCCTAACTAAAAAAACATGAAGATATCGATCGATTACTTCATGTTTTATAATAATTAAAGATAGAGTGATAAAATCATTATCAATTTAATTATTATTTTCAAGAATTTTTAACCAAAATTCTTCTTAAAATCGATTATTTTTAATAATTTTCGAAAAAGTTCTTTGACAATTTTCAAATCCAATTCTTTACAATATTCGATTTTTCAATTATTTGTAAATTCTTCAATTAAATATGTATTAGAAAATAAAAACTTCAAATAATATAAAAATAAATTCGCAATTAAAATTTCTCAAAAAAATTAATTCCACAGAATTGTTACTTAGTTAAAAATATGAAAAATTGAAACTTTCAAAGATTTGAATCTGAAACCTTTTCAAAATTTAATTATTTCTAAAACTTTACGCTCTAATACTTTTAATATTCAATTATAATCTAAAATTTTAACTCAAATCCATTTTTAAATCAATTTTTACGAGAGAAAATTCTACGAGAATTTCATTATTTAATTAAAAAAAAACAATTTATTGAATAAATACATATGTTTCTTAAAACTGAATTGTTTTAAAGAATTGTATCAAATCAATTTTCAAATAATTTGAATTCTTTTGCAAAATTTTATTAAAATAGATATTAAAAATAATTAAATTAGGGAAAATTTTTGAAAATAATTGAAATTTTGCCAAGAAATTTATTAAATTTTTTGAAAATAATTCAATTTTAGAGAAGAATTTTATAGTTTATAAAGATAATTGATAATTTACGCAAAGAATTGCATTAAAAATTTTGAATGCAATAATTTTATTCTTTAAAGAAATTTAATCAAAAATTTATTAAAAATAATATTTCAATTCTAATAAATAAATTATAGCAAAGGTTATTAAAATAATTAAATTTCTTTGATAAATTTTAATAAAATTTTTAAAAATAATTACATTTTTCGAGAAATTCGATTAAAATTGTATTAAAAATAATTGAAATTCTGCAATTAGCTTTATTATTCACAAAAATAATTGAATTCCTAATAAGAATTTTATTATTTGCCATAAAAATTAAATACCTGTAAAAATTTTATTATTTATGAAAATAATTTAATATTGCGAAGAAATTTATTTAAAAAATTTGTAAATAATGGAATTCCTGTAAAATTGTTATTATTTTTTGAAAATAATTAAAGGTTTGTGTGGAATTTTAGTAGATTTTTTTTTAAATAATTGAATTTTTTTGGAAAATTTTATTAGAATGTAGTACAGATACCTATTAAAAATCATTGAAATGAGGAAAAATTTTGAAAATAATTGAAATTTTTCCATGTATTTTATTAAAATTTTTGAAAATAATTGATATTTTGAAGATGAATTCAATTATTTCTAAAGATAATTTAAATGTTGTCGAGAATTTTTAAAATTTTTTGAACATAATTGAATTTTTGCGAAGAATTTTATTACTTTTGAAAATAATTGAATTCCTTCAATCATTTGTAATTTCTCTAAAATTATCCAAATTATGTCGTAAAATTTACGTAATTTACGGATCTTTTTCAACCGAATTACGGACTTTACGGACCTTTTAAAAAAAACGGACTTTTACGGACTTCAAGCAAAGTTACGGACTTTTACGGGATTTACGGACCTAATTCGAGCCCTGAAGTTATATTCTTCTAAATAATTTTCGGTGCTAATCCTTTAATGATATGTTCAGTTTAAATATATATCTGAGGATGCCAGTCGAAAATTATTCTCGAAAAGTTTATTACAAACGAAAATTAAAAGAGCTTCTTTACCAAAAATTGCTCTTCATACAATTTTCAATTGTATATATAAATTAACAAAAAACTTACCAGAAATGCCCAACGTCAGTCTCTGAATGTTTTCGCGTCTCTTCTAGATTTTAAACCACCTTCGTGACATATCTTCAAACCTGAAAGACAAAAGAACAAGTTAATATCAAAATTTCATTAACTTCGAACTAAAAAAATTTTTCCCTAATAATAAAAAACAATACAAGAAAGAAATAACCAAGCAAAACAGATATCATCATCAAAAAAAAAAAGAAACTAACAATCCAAAAGAAATTTGTCTGCACTGTACAAAATTGCGTTCGTAAAAAAATTCACCGGTATTAAATTCTATTTGATTCGTCTCTCAATCCTGTAAGATATGTGCGTAAAAATTGAAGTCGACTCCGAATTAGGCATTCGGAGAGCAAATCTTGTTTGGTGCGCGATTGAGGTCGATTTGCAGTTTAGGAGTTCTCTTAAGAAAATTGCGAAAAGAACGAATATATATATGTTTGTGACCAAGTGGAAAGTTTTTTGGTTCATGTGTACGTGAATACGTACATGCTGGAACTTTGACGAAATGACCTGATAAATTTTTCCTCCAAATTTATATATACGAACATATATATATGTATTCTCAGGGAGACGAAAATTCAATTTAGGTTAATTTTCCCCGTAAATCCAAAGCTCGAAAATTTCCCGTCTCTCTTCATTAATGAAAAACCGAGATTTTTCCAAATGGAAAAACAAACAAAAAAATGCAAAAAAAGGGGGCCGAAAAAAGAGAATAAAAAAAGAAATGTGAAAAATAGCACATTCACCAGGAGAGAATTTCAATTGCCCGGCGAAATAATCATGAATTTTTACGATCATTTGAGTTTATGAGTATTTGTCGATTCGCTCCGATTATCGAATTCAATTATTCGACTCCATAAAAAACGAAACTCGCTTTCGTGAGAAGGGTGATGTTATACTTTTAACTGTGTATTGAAAAAAAGCAAAAAAAAAAAAAAAACAAACACGAAATTCTGATTAGGAAAAATTTTGTTGTACTTATTAAAATTTTCCCTTTGAGACTCGACTTTGCCTAAACTTTTTTTTTACTCTTTTTAACTTCAAGTCCCAACATTCAGTCCCAAGCATGAATTCATCGAAATCTTGTTCAGTTTTTTTCGTTATTTCTTCTTCTTCTTCGTTATTTAAATCTACCTCCTGCATCATCACTTCCATCTACTTCTTAATAAATTAATTCAACAGAATATTAACTAATAATTATTTCCACCAAAAAAAAAATCCAACAATATTTAATATATACTAGCGGAAAAAATTAATACAGACACGAACAAGAGAAAAAAAACCTAATATGAAATTCTGATTAGGAAAAAATTTATTATTTGTCCAGTGACTTTATATGCTTGGATGATAAAAAAAAAGAAGTCTTTGAAATTGGATCGTAATTTTTTATGTCATTTTTCTCGACTCGTATAATATACGTTTGCGAATCACTTTCCGGGAGAAGAATTTCATTCAATTTCTTCTTTCCTCGTTGTCGCTGTCTTTCACAGCTTTAAGACACGAGACGCGCGCTAAATTGACAGACGAAATGCATCAAATTTTTTTCTCCTTTCGCCCAGACTGTACACTTCAAATGTCGAAAAGAATTTTTTTCTTTTTGCACAAAAAAAATGTTTCGCCTTAGAAAACTGTTGTTTATTAATTTTCCCAATGGAAAAAAATTTAATTTTTCTTGTTCCTTTTGCGATTTGATAAAAAAAATGCGGGTATACAATTACGATGGAATTTCGTTCTCGTTTTGTCACCCAAAGCACCCAACGAGATTTCTCGCTGACTAAGCAATTGTTTTTTTAGTACTCGCGCTGAGCAGTAAAATCTTGTCGGGTCCTCTGTGTGCAAGATATATGGACCATTGAAACAAAGGGAAAAATTTTACTGACTACGAAAACTTGTGGTTGTCTTGCTAGAGAAAAAGAGAGAAAGAGTAAGAGAGACAAGAGGAGATTCGACATCTTCACTTTCGATTATAAAAACAGTAGGGGAATGAAGTCGAATTTTTTTCTCCCTCGTGATTTGAACATAAAAACTCTCAACTTCTTGCGATATATACGTATATACATTTATATATTTACGAATATATAATATATATATATATATATTTATACGAAATACATTTATATATATCGAAATCGAGTTGTGATTTCATTTCTTGACTTTTGAAACTTCCAAGTTCGTGGACACTTTTCAGCCAACGACGACGAAAGGGAAAGCGATTCATTGAAAGGCGGCGCATTTCTTTTGTACACTATATGTATATATACATACATATGAGCGAAGAGTCGCTTCCCAATCGAATTTAATGGTCCCGAAGAGCGGATCTCATTCAATTCGAAAATTTATTTCCACATTAAATTTTTTTATGGTAAAAAAAAAAATTTATTTTGAATTGAAAAGAAAAAAAGGAAAATTTTCCCTATAAAATATTTCAATTATATACTAAAGTCTAATGACCCGTGTTATAAATATATGATTTTAGAAAAAGAGCCCAAAAAATTAAATTTCAGAACCAATTTTCTTATATAGTATACTAAAACATTAAAAAAAGAATTTCCATCAAAAAAATTACAAACTAAAATTAAAAAACCTTCTTCCACATTGCAAACTCAGGGCTGCCACAAATATTTAATTTTATTTTTCCCTGATTTCCAAAAAGAAATTCACTCTTTCCCTGACCCTAAAGAATATTCTGATTCACTCTAAAAATTATTAGATAATCAAGAAAAAATGTTCTATTACATTTATTTACAAATTTCGTTAATTGTAAAATTATTCAAAAACATCAAGAACTTCTTTTTTAAATAAATATTTAATCATTATTATTTTTCTGTAGGAATTAAAATTCTTCAAAACATTCAAATTCAAACCTTTTTAAATTGAACAACTTATAAGAATATTATTACAAAACATTTTTCAGAATAGGTTAATTATTTACAAAAATCCTTAAAAAATCCTTCGGAAGAATTCATTTACTTTTACAAGCAGTAAAATTTCTCAAAAAAAGTAAATTATTTTTAAACAATGTAATAAAATTCGTGGCAATAATTCAAGTACTTTCATAAATAATAATAAATCGATTATCCGTTAAATCATTTTTAAATCAATTTCTATTAGAAAATTCTAGAAAAATTCAATTATTTAAATTAAGAAATAAATAATTTATTGAATAATAGAATGTTCTCGGTTACAATTTAATTATTATAAAGAATTTTATCAATAAATTTTTAAACATATGAAATTAATTTGACAAATTTTAATAAAAATTTTCATTATAATTACATTTTTCGAGGAATTTTATTAAAATGTATATTGTATAAAAAATCATTAAAATTCTGCGATGAGTTTTATTACTTATGAAAATAATTTAAATTTTCTTAAAATTTCCATAAAATAATTGAATTTTGGAGAAGAATTTTATTATTTATAAAGTTACTTGGAATTTTAACAAGATTTTTTTTTAATTTTCGAACACAATTTGATTTCTGCGAAGAATTTTATTACATTTTAAAAACAATTTAATTCTTCCAACGAATTTTATTCAAATTTATAAAAATAACTGTATTTATCTGAAGAATTTTATTATTTATATAAATAATTAAATTCTTACAAAGAATTTTATTCCAGTTTATAAAAATAGTTGAATTTTGGTGAAAAATTTTTTAAATAATTCATATTTTTTGAAAATTTTTATGAAATTTTGTATTTTAAATAATTGAATTCCTGTGAAAATTTTATTACTTATGAAAATAATAGAATTATTTTGAATTAATTCATTAAAATTTAATTCCTACAAAATTTTGCCAAGAATTTTATTAAAATTTCCAAAATAATTGAATATCTGGGAAGAATTTTTTTATTTATAAATATAATTAAAATTTTGAAAATATATTTTTTTTAATTTTTGAGAATAATTGAATTTTATTAATTTTGAAAATAATTTACTTCTTCCAATGAGTTTTATTCAAGTTTATATAAATAATTGATTTCTTACAACGAATTTTATTCAAGTTTATAAAAGTAATTGAATTCCTGTGAAAAATTTTATTATTACTTATGAAAATAATTGAATTATTTTGAAGAAATTGATTAAAAATATGGAGGGAAATAATCGGAAAGTACCTGACGAAGAAAAATGCGGAAACAATTTCCAAAAGAAAACTCATTGAGACGAAAAATTAAATTTTCACCTCCAACGCTTGCCGATTAATCTTTTTTGCATGACAGAAATTTTGTTTATATATAT
Source organism: Leptopilina myrica (nomen nudum) (assembly GCA_032872475.1). Taxonomy (NCBI): domain Eukaryota; kingdom Metazoa; phylum Arthropoda; class Insecta; order Hymenoptera; family Figitidae; genus Leptopilina; species Leptopilina myrica (nomen nudum). The sequence continues at coordinate 9,002,228 of CM065462.1, read as the reverse complement.
ATATATATATATAAGTTATATATAAGTACGTTGATTGATCTAAAAATCCCTACCACCGTGAAATCTTCTTGGGGGTAAAGTCAGACGTCTTATACAAAAGAGATTTTCATTGAAATTCAAATTTTCCTTACCACGTCCCCCCACCCTAGTCGACAACGGTTCGACCCAGTTGAATTTGGCACTTTGGCTTTTCATGTTCAGAATTCTCGACATACTTCACTCATCTTTTAATATATATATACGTACCTATATAATAAAAAAAGGACGAGATGAAGACGAAGGGACCAAATAAATTGAAAAGGAAATTGCCTTTTCTGGTTTACTTTTAAAAAGTTTATTGATAGCCCCCTTTTCAAGAATGAAATACCAAGAATAACCTTTACATGCCCAGACTTTACAATTTACAAATTTGGAGAAATTTTTCCAATTTTTCAAATTCAATTCATAAAAGTAAATGTGACGCGCTCCGAAGAAAGGTACCTAAGAAGCAAACGAATTATAGGTTAGGGTCATGTTAGATTTCTCTTTATTAAAAGTTTATTTTTAATTATTTGAATTTGAAACCAATTCTTTATTGCATATTTTGGATAATGAAGACTTGAAGATCAATAATTTTTAATTAATAATTGATTTTCTTTCTGTATTTTCACTTGAAAAATTAAAAACATAACCTCAAATTTTTTGCTTCTTAGATACCTTTTTTCGGAGCGTGACACAAATTTCAATAGAGAGAAAGTTAAAGTTAGGCGTAGGGTTACTTCAATCGACATAACCCAAAATTGAAAAACACAATTTTTTTATTTTAAAATAACGCAACAAAAATGAAACTATAGGTTCAAGCGACAAGCTAAAGTCGTCTGCTTGGCAAAAACATTACGCGCGCCATCTGCGTACTACGAAACTTGGAAAAAAACGCGGGAAAATTTAAACTCGTATTTAAAACTATAGTTCCACTTTTTTAATGTCAAATATAAAACAACCCAAAAAAAAAATAAATAAAAATTGTTCTTTAAAATAGAAGAAAAAACAGCTGTTTATCGATTAAATATCGAGTTTTTGAATGCCTCCAACAATTATCGCGTGATGAAGAACAGTTTCTTTTTTCTCGTGCAGACGAATAGAGTGATCGTTTATACGAGAGTGACGGTTCGGTTAGAATGTTTGTTTTTATGTTATTGCCTCCAAGTAAATTGAATCGTTTTCCCCAAGATGGATTGCAGCGAAAATGTTGGAGCTTAATTTTTTTTTCTCTACTTACATTAATTAAAATAAAGAAAAAAAAATAAAGATTTTCTTTGCAAACTTCTCCTTCGCAATTTTCTACTATTACACGTTTTTTCTAAATTTCAAAAATATGCTATCGAATTTTTAAAATTTACCAAAAAGTCTATCTCTATTTTTCAGAAAAGAAAAATGTTTAAAATAATAAAGAAAATAAATTTGCAAAAAAAATGATCAAAGTATAAACAAAATTACAAAAAATATACAAAATAAATTCACAAAATATTACAAAAAATTTATAAAGCAATGTATTAAAAAATGAGTAAAAAATGTATAAAATACCTTCTGATAAATGTACCTATTAAAAACGTGTAAAAAAAAATTATAGAATCTTTATTTAATGAGTGCTAATATTTTATATTAGAATGATAAAGATTATTTACTGTTAAAATCACATTTGAGACGTAAATCATTATCGAAAGGTGTATAATTCATTGGTGTGGGGAATTTTTTTTTGTTTGATTTTATAGAGACACACTCTTTGATTTTCTCGGCGTTTAATAGCTCATGACGTACGGAACTATTAATCAGAGGAGGTTTAGTCGTGGCACAAAAAGATCAACGAAAACGATTATGTGCTATATACACATTATATTATTACTTTTCGCTCCGGGGCGAAAAAATAAGCATCTGCATATATGTAACTTAAATTTATATTAAAAATTGCGACAATTCGTTTTAAGTGAAAATTGCGAAAAAAAAACGCATTTCATCTTAATTTTATAATTACTTAAAATATATTATTGTACTTTCACTTCTTATCTAGATGTAATTAATCTCAAATTATAAAAATGCATTATCATATTGCGGCACTTTTCTTAAAGTGTTAAACACTTTTGCAATATTTTTTTTCACTTTTTATCAAATTTGAAGAAAATATTTTTTTTACATTATGAAGACAATTATTGTGATTACGTATGTAATTGAAGACTATATTATTTTTTATTTATTAAGTTAAAGAATTCGTGAAAATTCTTAGAAAAGGAAATTTAAGGGATCAATCTTAATTTATAATTTTTTTTAACAAATTCAATTCTCAAATATTCCAATTTTTTTTTTCGTAAAACATGATTAAATAATATTTTTTAATAAACTTACCATAAACTCCGAGTTCATCTTCTGCTTCAACGTTCGCCAGGTGTTCAGTAGTTGTCTGCTAGTTCTAAGCCACCTTCACGCCATCTGCAACCTGTAAATTGAAAGCGCGCCAAATTTAAACTATTTTTCATTAAATTTAACTAAATTATCACTAAAAATTATTTTCCCCATGGAAAAACTGAAATTTCTCTTATAAACCTTTAAATCATTAGAAAAAATCAACTTTTTAAAAATAATTTGTGACGCGCTCCGAAGAATGGTACCTAAGATGCAAACGAATTGTAGGTTAGAGTCGTGTTAGATTTCTCTTGATTAGAAGATTATTTTTAATTACTTGAATTTGAAACCAATTTTCATTGAATATTTTGGATATAATGAAGACTTGAAGATAAATAATTTTTAATTATTATTTGATTTTCTTTCTGTATTTTTACTTGAAAAATTAAAAAACATAGCCTCAAATTTTTTGCTCCTTAGGTACCTTTCTTCGGAGCGTGATACATTTGATCTTTCTGAAATCTTAAAGACGAGAAAATTTATTTTTAATTAAATTTATTAGCATTAATTGCTTCCTCATATAAAAATTGCCTTTCAAATAATCTGTTTTTTGAAATCTAGCTTTTAAAGCTCGATTTTAATAATTTTTCCATTAACACGACATAATATAAAAGCGAAAATCGTAAACAGAGAAAAGTATCAAATGAAAATTGTTGTTTCGAATTCAAAAATAAATTTAACACAATCACTTGGGGGTTTATTTCGAAAATTGTTTTTTTATGGACCATTTGGGGAAAGTCAGTTTTTCGGTAGCATTTGAAAATCAATGGTGATAGAAAGGATATGGGGACAATTGCGAAATGTATATATATATATATATATATATAAAGGACAGAGTGTATTGAAATGAAGAAATGAAGGCGATGTAGTATATTATGGGAAGGGGAGACACGCCAAAGGGTCATTTTATCGTAACGTGGGTTCTTGATTTAGGTATATGAAGTGGGCGGTAAGGGTCACTTAATCTTGGCATGAGTTCAGTGATTTAGGACAAGAGTTGTACACGGAGGGGTCGCTTAATCTTTGCTGAAAAGTCCTACAATAGTGGCAGATCAAAGATTTATTCAAATCTGTACTTCCTACCATGTTTCGGATTAACTTATGCAGCTTCTCTCTCTCTCTCTCGCTCGATCGCTCTCATCAATTCTATATAAAAAAAAATTTGATTTATTATCAACCATCAAACGCAGACTTCTTTCTTTGTAACGTATTTTTTAGTCAGTATTACCAATATATATATATATATATATATATATATAAATACGTATACCTAAGAAACAAATGATTTTAAGGTTCACAGTAAATCGTGAGGTATTAAAAAGTGTTGCAGATTAAATTAACACCAAAAAATATTAAAATAATCAATTTTAGTGTTATTTTTTACAATGAATAAAATTTTAGTTTATTAATTTTTTTTATAACTATAAAACATGAAGATATCGATAACTGGATAACTGAACAATTTCTTCATATTTTATAATAATTAAACATGACCAAGTAATAAAATCATTATTTTATATTATAAGAATATTATACTTCTTCAAAATTATTTTCATTATTTCAATTCGATTATTAGTTTCCAAAATTTTTAACTACAATTTTACTTTATATCTATTATTTTTAATAATAATTAATTCATCAATTTCACTAAATTTAAATTATTCCTAAACTCTTTAATTAAATGCATATTAAAAAATAAAAATTTCAAATAATATCTAAAAAATGCAATTAAACTTTTTCAAAATTCAATTATTTCCAAAAAGTTCACTCCATATTTCTTTTAATATTCAATTATAATCTAAAATTTTAACTGAAATTTATTTTTATCAAATGAAAATCAATTTTTATTAAAAAATTCTACAAGAATTTAATTATTTAAATGCAAAAGTAAATAATTTATTGAATAATTGAATGTTTCTCAAAATTCAATTCTCATAAAGAATTTTAGTAACAAATTTTTTAATAATTCAATTCTATTGTAGAATTTTATTAAAACTTGCAAGAACATAATTACTTTTTTCAAGGAATTCAATTATAATTGTATGAAAAATAATTGAAACGCTACGATGAGTTTTATGATAATTTTCAAATTTATTCCTTTACAATTCAATTTTACAAAATTTTAATTATTCAAAAATTCTGCAATTAAATATATATTGAAAATTATAAACTTGTAATAATTTCAATAAAAATCCTATTAAACATTTAAAAAGAATTAATTCTACAGAATTTTTTGTCAAAAATATATGAAAAATTATAAATTTCAATGATTTTAGTTTGAAACTTTAACAAAATTTAATTATTTCTAAAAATCCACGTTACAATGCTTTTAGTTTTAATATTTAAGTATAATCTAAAAATTTTCACTGAAATTCATTTTTAAAACCATTTTTATCAGTAAATTCTACGAGAAGTCAATTATTTAAATACAAAAATAAATAATTTATTAATTTCATGTTTATTGAAATTAAATTCTCATTAAAAATGTTATCAACAAATTTTTTAAATCATTAAATTCTTTTGACGAATTTTAATAAGATTTTTAAGAATAATTGCATTTTTCGAAGAATTTGATAAAAATTGCAATAAAAATAATTAAAATTCCGCAATGAGTTTTATTCTTTATGAAAATAATGGAATTCCTAAAAGAATTTTATTATTTATAAAAATAATTGAATTCCTATACAAATATTATTATTTATGAAAATAATTGAATTATTGCAAAGAAATTTATAAAAAAATTTCTAAATAATTGAATTCCTTTAAAAAATGTTATTATTTATGAAAATAATTGAATGTTTGTGCAGAATTGTATTCAAATTATTTTTAATGATGGAATTCTTTTGGAAATTCTTATTGAAACAGTAGATATTGAAAATTATAGAATTTTAGAAAACTGTTGAAAATAATTGAAATTTTGACAAGAACTTGATTAAAATTTTGTAAAATAATTGATTATCTGCGAAGAATTTTATTATTTATAAAGAGAATTGAAATTTTGACGAGAATTTCTAAAAATTCTTGAACACATTTGAATTTAGTAACTATGTTACTAAGTTAGTTAGTAACTAACTTACTATTCTTCCTGGAGAAGCTAAATTCGTTGAATTTTTACAAATCGTTGACTTTGGTGTTTTATTTAAAATAAAATTTCATTCACAGTTAAAAATAACAGCAAAATAGATTATTTTAATTCTTTTTGATGTTAATTTAATCCTAGAGGGATTAAACTGTTGCAGATTATTTTAATCCATTCTGGTGTTATTTTAACACCTCACGTTGTACCGTGATTATGTTTGTATTATTTTTACTTTAATTTAACGATTCTGGGTATAATTTAAAACCAAAATTAGTTCTTATTTATTATTTTAGATTCAATGAAGACTTTAGTGTTAATCATTTACATTTAAAGTTGATCCCTTTTCTGTATTTTTAATATGAAAATTTTAAACATAACCTAAAATTTTTTGCTTCTTAGGGTCTTTCTTCGGAGCGCGTCACGTATTTTAAATATATCAGGAAAATGTAAATTCTTAAACATGAACTTTTTAAATTTTGAATTCCGACCTTCATAAAACATATATTATATATATATAATATAATTTTATTTATTTCTATTCTATTATAATTATATAATATAATATAATAATTAATATATATATATACAACATATATGTTTATTACGTCACACTCTTTAAATTATCACTACATGCTACAAATGAATACAGAAATATATTTAAAAATTATGATTAATGAGAATATTGTGAGGCGAAAAAAAGGAGAAAAATTAATTGATTGGCGAGTGAGAAAAATATTGAAAGTGACAATTATCTCGAAAACGACAAGAAACATGTGCTCAGGTGACAGATCGATATTGATCTAAAGATAAGGAGACGAGAGTTAAGTACACATCATGTATATGTAAGAAGCCACCCAGCAAGATTTAAAATGAAAAAAATTTACTTTTTTAGGGCTCCCTTAATATATTTTACCTCCAAAGAGTTTGTATATATATATATATCATGGTGATCACATATTTTTCTCCTTGTGACGTGTCATGTTACACAAAATCCGCAAATTTTCAAGAACCATAAAAAAATCAGATTTATTTTTTAAATGTTTCATGTCAAAAGATTCGTTTGCGATTGTAATTAACTCGATTCTTATCTGATACATGATTAATTTCTTTTCGTATAAATATCTTGATTTTCGAATGTTTTTAGCACTTTTTTCAACATTTATTTATATTCTTGAATATTTTTTTCACTTTTGTTACTTTCTTGATTATACTTTTTAAATCAGATTTTCTTTGAATATTATTATTAAAAACTATTTTGAAACCTATTTATAAATTTTACACTTTTTAAGTTAAATTTTGTTCATTTCTTGATTACTTTTTAAATCAGATTTTCTTTGAATATTAACATAAAAAACTATTTTGAAACCTGTTTATAAATTTTACACTTTTTAAGTTAAATTTTGTTAATTTCTTGATTACTTTTTAAATTTTATTTTCTTTGATTATTATCATAAAAAACTATTTTGAAACCTTCTTATACTACTTTATAAAATTTACACTTTTAAACTTAAGTCAATATACAACTTAAATCAAAATGTGTCACACTCCAAAGAAAGGTACCTAAGAAGCAAAAAATTTGAGGTTATGTTTTTAATTTTTCAAGTAAAAATACAGAAAGAAAATCAATTATTAATTAAAAATTATTGATCTTCAAGTCTTCATTATCCAAAATATTCAATGAAAATTGGTTTCAAATTCAAATAATTAAAAATAAACTTCTAATCAAGAGAAATCTAACACGACCCTAACCTACAATTCGTTTGCTTCTTAGGTACCTTTCTTCGGAGCGCGTCACAAATATATTAAGAAATAATGTTACTTTTTTATTTTCTGTTTTTTGAGATTAAGTTTAAAAACCTTTTTTTAGTAGGCTAAATAATCAAGAAAATATCGCCCAATTTTAATTACTTATCTCAGACTATAATTCCATATTCTAATGTTTAATATAGAGAAAATATTTTATTATTTTGAAACAACATTTTTCATTTCAAAGGATTTTGATTAATAAATTGTATGAGACGATTAAGGTTAACGGTTGAAAATTGTCAAGACTTTTGTTTTTCTTTCTTTTTCTATCTCTCTCTCGTCTCACGGGCAAGATGAGAACATGAGATCACATTTACCACAATCTTTTTTGACACCACGTGCTCTGAATTCGTGCACAGTCAAAATGAAATGAACGCAGTTATACTCTCCAGAAATATAAGCGAAATAAAGAAGGAAAAAAGAAAGAAAAAAGAAGAGGAAGAGGGAAAAAATAAAAACTTAAAGAAAATGGAAAAAGTCGAGCGATAATGATTCGACCCACTATCAAGTTTTTGAAACCACGAATTTATATATATATAAGAAATAATAAAGAGTTAAAAGTTTTACTGAAAAAAATTGTTCACTCCTGCATTTAATTCAAGAAAATTAAAAAAAATTTTCGGACACTTATATCCCACAAAATCTTAATATGAAATAGTTTTTCCCCTTCTTCTTGCGCTTTTCACTTTAAAAAAAGTTTTCGAACATAACCTTGAAAATTGTCTAATTTACAATCTAGAATTTAGAAATAAATAAATTACTCGAAATTTAAATTGTTTTTCGCATAAAATTTAACCGAATTTTATTTATGTTTTAAAAAAAGAGTCGAATGTCGAAAACCGAATTAATTTAAAATGAATAGACACAGAAATAAAATTAGTATTGAATCAAAGTAACCTCAAAATAAAATACTCTCCACGGCTCATAAAATATTTTCAAAACAAAGTCAAAATTTAAAAAAATTATTACAAATGTGACGCGATCTGAAGAAAGAGACCTTAGAAGCAAATCACTTTAAGGTTATGTTAGTGCTACTTTTTCGTTGATTAAAAGTTTCTTTTTACTTTTTGCAAATTAAAATCAGTGTTTATTAAATATTTCAGTTAAAATGAAAACTTAAACATTTATGATTAACATTAACAGTTGCTTAATTTTTTGTATTTTCATTTCAAAAATTGCAAACATAACCTATAATTTGTTGCTTCTAAGGTCTCTTTCTTCAGATCGCGTCACAAATGGAAATTAAAGGGACAATATTATAATGTCCTGTTCAACTACGACACAATACTTTTTAATTATTCAAATAGTTTAACTTTTTTTTTTAAATTTAATTAAAAACAAATTTTATTTATTTTATTTTATTAAAAAAAAACTCTATTTGTTCACATATCAGGTGTTGAAATTCTGATTTGAACGATCGCCAGGTGTTCACAGTTGTCCGCTAGTTTTAAGCCATCTTCACGCCATCTGCAAACTGAAAATCAAAAAGCGCGCCAAATTCAAACCACTTTTTATCGAGTTCAGTTCAATTGTCGCTAAAAATTATTTTTTTCCACGTTAAAAAAAAGAGTAGACAGTAGACGAAGAAAAGATAGTATCACAAACAAAAATTGTTTTAAAAACTATTTAAATTTAAATTAATAATAACCGCAGTGAAATTAATGTTAAGTTAATATAATTTTAAAATCTTTGAAATTCAAGAAAATGCGCCGAAAATTAGAAGACTTTTTTATGTTTGCAATTGCCGGCAGTAGGAAAAAGGAAGAAGAGTTTAATATCAAAAATCAGACATTTAACCTAAAAAACGAGTCGAAACTTTGCCTCACAAAAGAACATCAACTTAATTTTAATTACAAAGTAGTTTTTTAAAGTATTTTTTTAACTATTATCTAGTGATGAAAATTTTCAATATATCTCAGCAGTTAAATTATAATATCCCCGCATATTACAAAATTTTTGATATTGATAATTTAAATGTAATTGACATTTATGAGGAGATGATAAACATTTTGCTAGGCTGGGTGTGAAATGAAGTGAATGAGGCACCTCACGAGGGAATAAATCAGTGAAAGGCCAATTTCCTCAGTTTATTTGCATTATCGCCGACTGGCTTTGTAAACATTATAGTGGTGCGCTACGGGCATTTATATATACGGCCACTCACAAATTTACAATCGTTTGCGCGAATAATAAGAGAAGCGAAACGTGAAAGTCGCGGAGGTGGCGATGAGATTTTGCGCGCAATGGAGACGCTTTTTCGTTTCTCTCTCTCTCTCTCTCTCGCTCTTGAGAATATCACTGCGGACATTCCTGAAATGCATATTATTAGACCGATCGTAATGAATCCGTTAAGTATAGCACCGACCGCCTTTGCCACGACTCCACTTATAAAGCGCGCTTCTCGACTCTTCAAAGCTGCGAGTTTATATACCCAAAAGAAAAAAAAAAGACGAAACACTTTACGAATGATGAAAATATATTTGAAACTATAAACTGAAAGAGACAAATTTTGAGTAAAAATAAATCTAACGTTTGTCATTTACAAGTTTAGAAATTTTTTTTTAATTCTTAGTATAGTTTAATCTTAACTATTTACTTTTGCGGTAAAAAGAACTAATTTTTCAATACAAAGTTATTTACAATCGAAATTTTTCTTATTGGACTCGAAAACGTAAAAAAACAAGAAAATCGAATTTGAATTTCGCGGGTGGGGTTTTGTTTTCACCGTCCGACGACAGACGGCGTTATTGTCACCAAAATAAGTCTCAAGCGCTTCTCAATAATTTTATCCACGGTTTAAAGTTGAAACTTAGACTTTAATGTTTAATTTCGCAAAGAAGACAAAAAGCAGTAAAGAACATAGTTTTTATTGTTCCGGTAGTATTTTTCTTCAAAAAAAAGACAGTCAAATACGTTATATAATTATCAGAAAAAAAAGAAGAGAAAGAGAAACAGAGGTTAATTAAAATCCAGGCGAAAGTGAATTTATTCCTTTGTTTTTTTCTGCATTTTCGACGCAATAATCGTACATTTCCTAGAATCGTCTTCACCAAATGGCAATAAAAACTTTGTCTATATACACTTTTTTTTGCCTTAAATAAAATTATTAGTCTCCACAAAAGTCAGAGCCAAAATGGTCCATTTCCTTTTTCCGCGCGTTCATATAAGAAAAAAAGAACTACTTCTTCCGACAATACGCAGTTTCTTTTCGTTTCAAGAAATTGCGACTTTAATTTTTTCCCCTTTTCTTTTTTTTGCAATCCCTTCTTTTTAATTTTATCCAAATAAATTTAATAGAACTTGAATTATCATTAAAAGAAAAATTACCGCAAACATAACCTACAATTTTTTTACTTCTTAACTTTCTTCCTTTCTTCGAAGCGCGTTATTTTCAATTTTAATTTCGATTAAATTTCCCAAATTTTTAAAAAGGTTGAAAGTTGAAAACTTTAATGTGCTTATTTTTATATATTTTATATTATTATAGAATATTTTTTTATTATATTATTTGTTTCATAAACTTTTGCTCAAAACGTAACCTCAAAATTAAAAAAAAAGAAGTCGCTAATTCTTAAAGTTATTCAAACATAACCTCCAAAAAAAAATTATTACGAACAGAAATTAAGCCACCTTCACGCCATCTGCAATTTAGAAAATTAAAAACCCGCGAAAATTCAAACTCCTTTTCATAAATTTGAGTAAAATTGCAAGAAAAAAATATTTTTCTTTACGTCAAAAAGAGTAGAACGGGGGGGGGGGGGAGAGAGAAAACTAGCAAAAATTATTTACAAAAATTGTTAAAATTAATAACAACTGCAGTGGAACTACATAACCTCAAAATACAAAAAAAATGCGCCGCTAAATCTTAGAATTTTTCCAACATAACATTAAAAATTGAGAAATAAAAACATATACCAAATGATAATGAGAGGAACAATATTAAGTTTTCCAAGCCATTAGTATAAATTAAAAATTTTAAAAATGGATTTTCGTCACATTTTTAAATTGACTACAGTATGAAAGAAACTTACCGGAACTTTTTGTGTCCATCTTTGCTTAAAACGATCGCCACGTGTTCAGTAGTTGTCTGCTAGTTCTAAGCCATCTTCACGCCATCTGCAATCTGAAAATTGAAAGCGCGCCAAATTTAAATTATTTTTCATTAAATTTAACTAAATTATGACTAAAAATTACTTTTCCCTATGGAAAAATTGAAACTTCTCTTATAGAGAAGAATTATTAGAAAAAATCAACTTTTTAAAAATAATTTGATCTTTTGAAATCTTAAAGTCAAGAAAATTAATTTTTTATTACAGTTATTAGAATTAATTAACTATTTACTACTATTAATTAAATATTAAAATGAATAATATTATAATATTATAATAAATAATAATATTATAATAATATTATAATAAATAATAATATTATAATAATATTATAATAAATAATAATATTATAATAATATTATAATAAATAATAATATTATTATAACTAATACCCCACCAATAAAAGTAAAAAAAGCATAAATCTATAAATATACAGAAAAAAATATATTGTAGCAAACAAAAATGCTAAATCATCAACTTTGAGGTTAGGATAAAAGAAAATTTTTTCTTTTACGTTAAATTTTTTTCTTTTAAAACTTTTTCGTAATGAATACAATTTCGGAAAATTGGCAAATTTCTTTTCCATATATAAGAGATTCACTTCTTTTATATATATATATATATATATATATATATATATAGAAGTCTGCGATTTTCACATAAATCTCGAAGAAATAACGAAGTTGTCTGGTCGAAGGAAAAAAAAAAGTTGATGGGAGGATTTTTTTCATATACCTACATTTATGTGCGTGCACACAAAGACTTTCTGACGATGAGAAACATCTGTATATTTTTTTTTGTGGAAATAAAATACCTATGGGAGGAAATACGCGAGACCGATAAGAGTCTTTAGGTGTTCTTGGGATGATTTATCAGCCCTGGATCTTCACAACATTGGGGTAGTTACTTCTATATAGGTACGCAACTTGTAGCCTAAGTGACTTTATATCTCAGATTTTACAGAAAGAAAAAAGAAACGAACATAAAACTTAATTACTGTTTTTCTTTTCTTTTCTCCCCCAAAGTGTGTAATTATTATTATTATTATCATCATCATCACCGTAGGAAATAAATTTGTTTTATTATTATTTTGATAATTAGTGAAATTTTTTTTCCAATTTTCACCTTCTTGGAAGATTTAAAATTTCATTTTTAAATTATTCTATTTCTGTGGATTGTAATTTGAAAAAAATTTACAATTTTCTTAATTTTCACCTTCTTGGAAGATTTAAAATTTCATTTTTAAATTATTTTATTTCTGTGCATTGTAATTTGTAAAAAATTTACAATTTTCTTAATTTTCACCTTCTTGGAAGATTTAAAATTTCATTTTTAAATTATTTTATTTCTGTGCATTGTAATTTGAAAAAAATTTACAATTTTCTTAATTTTCACCTTCTTGGAAGATTCAAAATTTCATTTTTAAATTATTCTATTTCTGTGGATAGTAATTTGAAAAAAATTTACAATTTTCTTAATTTTCACCTTCTTGGAAGATTTAAAATTTTATTTTAAAAATATTTCACTTCTATGTGGGTTAAAAATGGAATGAATTTGGGAAATTGGAAAAATTGCAATTGCAGTTGACATATGAAGAAAGAGGTTCTTCCATATTCTTAGAAATGAAATTTTTATCCGGGACATACTTCATGGAATTTTCATTAAACTAAATTAAAATAAATATATGCACATTGCGAGAATGAAAGAATTCCGCGGTAGTTGAATTAAAATTTTTCCAAATATAAGGAAAGAGGATTTTTTTAAAAATATTTATCAAAGTGAAAAAATTTTTGAAAAACAGTTTTACAAACCGAAAAAACTATTTAATTTTTTTTTTTTAATTTACTTTGTTATACATATTTTTAAAGTGTTTTTAAAAAATCTACTGTATTAATATTTTTTGAAAAATTTGCTTTATTTAATTTGTTCAAAAATTTACTTTATTTAATAATTATAAAAAAAAAATTTTTGTTTCTTTGAATTGACAATAATGAATGTTTTTTCTACAAAAAAAATAATCTACAATTTAAAATTTATTTTCGTCCCTATTTTCTAAATAGGAAAATTCGATATAACAATACAGTAAAAGTCATATTAAACGTAAATTGACATTCACTTTAATTAAAACTCAAGGAACGGTTCTTTGTTAACGGGTTCAAATGGAAATTCTCATTTCGTTGAGCTGTAAACTTTGACAAAGTTCAACAATTTCAGACCTCGTGGAGTTTAACAAACTTTGACTAATCAACACAAACGGAAACTGAATCCTCCACAAAGTTACTATTTCATCTTTATATAAAATAAAGTGAGAGAACACTATATATATATGTTTGGCTCTTTTATCATTGACACGTTCCGTGATAAATGAGCCAATTTCACAGATGAGCAAAAAAAATTTTTTTCATCCTTCCATTTATTAATATTACATAATGAAGAATGTAATTTTTCAAAAAAAATTGAATTGATTTTTTTTTCAAAAATCTTTTTTGGCACAGTTGATGACTATTTCTCGCATAAATTTGTATGTGTCTTGTGAAGGAGAAACTTTTTTGGAAATTAAGGGAATATCTTAGTTTATATAGTCGTTATGAAGAGACAAGATAATAATTTATGCCCAATGAGCGCTAAGTCGTTATTGCATATCAGCGACAAAGTTTCCACGTCCTTGCTCGGAAATGCTTGCTCCGTTAAATTCGTGCCTGGTTTATGTCTTAGAATTAATCTCATTATTATATGAAATTTACCGCAATTCCATTAATTCTCTCGAACTTCTTTATCTATATATCCACTTGTACCATTTTATTTAACTTTTACATTCATTTTTCAGAAAAATAGTTCTCAATTTTTCATTATTGTTTTTATAAGTTGTTTCAATTTTTCGAAGCTGTAGTAAAATTTTATTTCATTTTTTTTTATTCTTTGTAAAATTGATTTTTTATTACTTACTTAAGTTTCTAGTAATTTTATTTCTTTTGTACTTTTTTTTTAATTTAGCCAATCTTTCTCTGATAATTATTTTAAATTACGAACTCTTTTTGATCTTGAGATTCAATATGGAAATGCTGCATTCCACCTGCGAACGCCAAGGTCGCCGCCAGATGGCAGTTTACTTTTTTTCTTGGAATTTCTCCTGCCACCTAGTGACGACCTTGGCGTTCTCAAGTGGAGAAATGAAAACCACCATTTTATCGCTCAATAAATATTCCGAAAAGGAAAGTAAAAAGAATGTTTTTTTCGAAAAGGAACATCAATTTTCCTTTCTGCAATAATCAAGATAATATTTTTAATTTTTCTGCGATAAAATGAAAAAGAAATATTTTAGTAAAAAATTCTCTTTTCTATATAGAATTTAAGAAAAAGTGTCATACGAACAATTCTTGATTTTCACCATAAAAAAATGAGCTTCTTACTAAAAAGAAAAGAAGAAAATATTTAAATCTGACGTTACAAAATAGAAAGTAATTAGTGGCACATAAATATTTATTCTCTCCCTTAAATTTTATTATTATTTTATGATTTCTTTTTAGGACTTATTATTATTTTATTATTAATGTTTATTAATTATTAATTATATATATATATATATATATATATATATATATATATTATTTTTTATAAGACAAAAAATGTTTTTTTAGTTTTAAAAAAAAATTATCTTTCAATTTTCTCCTTTAGCTTTGAAAAATTCTTTTATATAAAAAAGAAAGAAATTTCTCTTTCCCCTCAAACACATTTTCATTTAATTATCGTAAACATTTTTGCAAAATAAATCCGTTTAAATGTAATTAGTTTTTCATTGTGAGTATTGTTTTCTTACGTGTACACCGTTAATTAACCCACTTCTTCTAATCAATTTTCTCATCTAAATAATATGTTGTCTCACGATTCTCGATACACGAAACCGGATATACCATTTTTTTTCAACAATTAAATGAAAATCTTAATAACGAAAAATTTGTGATTCCCCTTTGAGAAAAATATAGATCAAAACTTTATTTCATCTCCAATTTTGTGACTTATTCTGACTTTTATTATTTTTATTATTATTATTATTAATATTATTATTGTTATTTATTTTTATCTAATGTTATAATAATAATAATAATAATACCTCAAAATAATAAAAATAAAATTAATAATTTATAGGATATAAAAAAATACCTTCTTAGAAAACTCGGAAAAGACGAATTTAATACCTTCCAGTGTCACTAGCAATTTTTGAAAATTGAAATTTTATTTGAAAATAATTTGAGCATAAAATCAGAGTACGCTATTGAATCCAGGTAGACGAAACTATATCAAGAAAATATTTTTCTTGGTATCCCTTTTCATAGCGTGGAAATTCTCGGGAGATCATCGCATTGGCTACAGTCCAATGTTATTGACATTAATTGAATTTATTGCGACCGATGAAAATAAAAAGAGAAAGAAAGAAAAGAATCAGAGAGAATTGCTCAACTTCCTTCAAAGTTTCTTTTATTCTTGTACATATATATATATATATATATATATATATATATATATATATATATATATATATATATATATATTACAAAACTTAAAAATAATTCAGTACTTTTTTCTATCTTTCTTTGTTTTTTGTTGCAAAATAAAATTAAAAAAAAACATTTCTCTAAAACTTTTTTTTTCCTTATAACAAATGAAAAAAAAGATTGAAATTACTAGAGAAATTTACAGCATAATATGCCTTTGAAAATAAACCTGTTAAAGATGAAAGATACGTTCCGTATAATTGAGTTTCAACAACGAGACCATTTTCTTATCCCTTTAAGCATTAAGTGCACCTCCAGAAGTGCACAAGTTGCTCGCAAAATTAATTAAACTCAAGCGTAATAAACAATGAAAATTTTATAATTAAATTATAATTATTCATATACTTTCTGAAGTTTTTAATAATCTTCATGTTCTTTAAAAAGGTTCAGTTAACACTTCTTTGTGATTGTTCGTTTTTATTTCAATTCTTTTTTTTTAATGAAAAGTTGAAAATATTACTCTCGATTCTGTTGTTTATGAACAGTATAACAATTATTATTATTATTATTTATTATTATTATCATTATTATTATTAAATCTTTAATTAATTTAACTATTTTGTTATCATTATCATTATTAATATTAATTTTTTAATTAATTTAACTATTTTGTTATCATTATCATTATTATTATTATTAATTTTTTAATTAATTTAACTATTTTGTTATGATTATAAAATAGTTGTAATTTTTAAAGACTGCGGTAAAAGTCACCGCTCTTGCTCAACAATATCTTGCCCTAGGGAGTAAAATAACTACTTTTATCATTATCATTATTGTATATACAATTTCTGACATCTATTAAAATATTTGTTAATATTCAAACATTGGATTCAGAGAAAAGAACATAAATTTACATTTTTCCTAGGATGTTAGATGGCATTTCTCAACCATTTAAAAAAAAAAAAAAAATTGACGATAATTACCACACGCAAATATTGTAGAAATCCTTATTCTTTCAGTGCATTCACGCAGGATCAATTGTTCATTAAAATTTATGACACAAAGATCATTAATCACTGCGCTGTCTTAATACAAGTTCAGCACGAACTTTTGCGGTCATTTAAACTGAAATAGTAAACATTTTTCTTTTCCGTTCTTTTTCCCCCTTTATGCGAATAATAAGAAGAAACAAATAACCGGAGACTTTAACAAGTTTTGTTTCAATTAAAAATCAATTAGCATCTTTTTTTTTAATTTCTTTTATATAGAAAAAATGTAAAAAGATTCCATTTAATTCTTTTATTCTCTCTAAATTTGAATTAGTAAAAATGTGTACTAAATATTAGTGACTAACTTTTTGCTTTTGAATTAGTGAATGTTACTATATTTGTGACGCGATCTGAAGAAAGGGACCTTAGAAGCAAAAAATTATAGGTTATGTTATGCAATGGTTTAAATGAAAATACAAAAAAAAGGACGTACTGACAATATAAATAATTGATTTTTAAGTTTTCTTTATAACTAAAATATTTTATAAACACTGATTTTAATTTTCAATAGGTGATAAAAAAAAACTTTTAATCAAGAAAAAAATAGCGCAAACATAACCTTAAAGTGATTTGCTTCTAAGGTCCCTTTCTTCAGATCGCGTCGCACAATTATAGTAGAAATTACTATTTATTAGTGAAGTTAATTCAAAAGCAAAAAAGTCAGTCATTAATTAGCATTTTTACTAATTCAGATTTAGAGAGTAAAAAAAAATTCATTTTTTTGGTTGAAAAATTTTAAAATTTATAGAAATATCGTTACGTATGTTTCTTAAAATAAAAATGAAGGACCCACTTTATATGTAAAATTGCAGAAAGAAAAAAAAGTAATGATAATAATGATAATAAATTGCGTCCAATTATTCGTTAAAATCGGTGCAATTTAACACATAAAAATTCACTTATAAAATTCGTTAAATATATTTTGTCCCTTAATTGAAAAAAGAAAATTTTTTCGATTTCATTGATAAATTATTGCCTCGTTTATTTCTTTCTTCACGTATAAATATATATATACATATTATGCTCCTAACTTTACATATATATATATATATATATATATATATACAGTAGCATAAAATATCAAATGAAGGTATATTGGCAAATTTTTCAAAAGATTTACGCAACTCGTGCGAACGGGCGCGAGCGCAACTATAGAAACGCGCGTTTATTGTCGTTGTCGGTCGTCTCTCCGCTTTTATAGGAGAATGATATTCGGAGAATATAAATGAAATTGCTGGCAATTGAAATGGATTCATGTTTATATGTATATATGTATATATAACAACTCTCGGAAACTTGACAGCGATTAATAAACCAGAAGCATTATATGATTTTACCCGAAAAATTATGAGATCGTCCTGTTCGCCATGTGACAAGATTTGCTACGCGCCGTTGTATTTTTCAGGTCGATTCACTTTTTATAAGTAAAAAAGAAAAAAAAACAAAAAAAAACAAAACGAAAAAAAAAGAAAGAAGGGAAAGAAAAAAAATTCTTTTATAATTTCATAAAATTGCCTCAACTGAAATTACACGCAATTTCTCAATTATTCATTAAATATAAACATGTATTACACGACACAAACTTTTACTACAATTTTTTTTTATATTTATATTGCCACCAATTTTATCCAATTTTGTGAAATAAGAAAATAAAAAATTTTTATGCGAAATTCGAGACGAACTTGAATCGTATTTTGTCATTTTGTATAATGGGGAATAATGTTTTGCTGATTAAAAAAAATCATAGTTATAATAATGATGATAATAATAATAATAATAATAATAATAATAAAAAGAAGAGTAATTAAAAATAATAATAACAATAAAAATAATAATAATGAAAATAATTATAATTAAAGTAATAATAATAATAAAAATAATAATAATTTTTGTTGTCTGAGCCAATTGTAAGTTTAATTTTGGTTGAAAATAACTCGGTTATATTCATAATATTTAAATTAAGAAAAATATTAATAAATGTTTTTTATTTTTTTATTTAAAAATTCAGATTAAATTTACTATTTTCACTCAATTATTTTATTTCTTCAATTTAGTTATATTGAAGAATTTTTTTAAAAATTTAATTATATTGAAGAACATTTTTTTAATTTAATTATTATTGAAGAATAAAAATTACTAAAATGAAATTTTATTGAGAACAGTTTTCGAAATAAAAAAAAATAATAATCGAATTTAAAATTGTGGATTTTACCAAGAAAAGTGCAATTTAATCATTTTCAATACAATTTCAATAAAATTCCTCGAAATAATTCAATTATTTTTCTAAAATTTGCATAAATTCATTGAAACAATTCAAAAATATTTCTAGTAAAGTCTTTAGTAAAATTCAATTCTCTTAAAAAAATTTAATCTCAAAAATTCAATTATTCCTAAGATTATCTGCAAAAATTTATTTAAAAAATTCAATTATTTTGCAAAATTTTTAAGAAAATTCTTGTAAAATATAATACTGTTTTCTCTGAAAATGAAAGAATGACATAATTTGTTTATAAAAATTTTTTTTTTTTTAATAAAATTTCAAAATTTCATTGAAGGATCCAGTAAAATTTTTACCATTTTTCAAAAAAATTCACTCATTTTCCAAACTTCTAATAAATTCTTGGAAACAATTCGATTATTTGCAAAAAAATTGAAAAATTCTTCGCAAGAATTAAATTATTTCTATAAATAATAAAATTTTTCACAGGAATTCAATTATACTGAAAACAATTTTAATAAATAAATTTATTAAAAACTCAATAAAGTATTTAAATATAATTTTTAACAGAAGCAATTATTTTAAAAACCTTGAAATAATAATATAAAATATAAAATAATAATATTTTTTATAAAATTCAATTCCTTTCAAAATTTTCAATTAAGATTATTAAAGAAAATAGATTATTAAAAAAAAAGTTCTTCAAAAGAATTTTATCAGGATTATGAAAATTTAAAAAAAAAATTTTCGTCGAAATTCAATTATTTTCATTATAATAATATTATTTACTATTTAGTATTATAGAGAAACTTTGAGTCGTCTTCTTTTGATTAACTTTTATGACTTTTATTTGCACTTAGGTTGGTAATAGCCTCGTAATCAGTGATACCAATCGTATAAAGTTTGTGATTCCCCCTCGTTTTAAATTCACGATTAGCTTAATTCTACTAATCTTAATTTTTACTTCTTTTTTATCGCCAAACACAATTTTAATAAAAATCACTCAATTTGTCATGTAGAATAAAAAAGAATAAAATTTTGCTAAAATAGAATAAAACAATAAGTAAGAAATAAAGAAACTAAATATCAAAAAGAAACAAATAATTTTCCAATATTTTTTTTTTAAATTCTTATTTTCATTTTCAATGAAAACGGAAATTGTCAGTCAATTTTAACATATTTACACCTTAGTAACATATTATTATTCTTTATTTATTAACAAAAAATTTTTTTTTTTGACTTTTTTAAAAATTATTTAAAAGAAATTAAATTTAGTAATTAACTAATTATTATTTCTCATTTAATAAGGAAAAAAATTGTTGACATTTTTAAAAATTATTGAAAAGAAATAAAATGTAAATTTATAGTTTGAATTTAATTTCACAAAAATGAAATTTATAATTATTTTCTAAATTTTGAAATCAAATTTAAGAGAAACAAATAAATATTATTTAAAAAATAGAAATTAATTTTCCTTTTTCTGAAAACAAATAATTATCGTTGTAAATTTTCCTACGTTTTTTCTCGACAAAAAAAAAGGAAGGAATGTGTTTATCCCTCAAGTCTCAAGTTTCCACGAGTCGCATAATTTTTGGGCAATTGTCTCTTGTTTCTTCGCGAGATACACTGTTCTACTCGGTACTTTTCTACAAAAAAAAAAAAAAAACAAAAAAAACTTTGTATATACATTTTGACACCGAAGAAATTGTTTTACAAAAAAGGTCGCGCAAACATTTTTACATACACAATTTCCTGCGTGGATTCGTCGGAGAGAATGCACTTTGTGTGTTAAAGTGGCCCTGAATTCTAATTACCCGCACAATTTAGTACTTTTTACACACAAGTCGTAAAATTCCACCCGCAAGGTATATTCCGCGCAGAAATTTAATATATATAGTAGGTAAAACTTCAAGGCGATCTCTCGAAAAGAAACAATAGAAATTGTATTTATATATATATATATAAATATATTTCTTAATTTCGCGAATGTCTTAAAAATGTTTTATGCCTATTTCATAAATTATCAGTATTCAAACTTGTCTCATAAATAATTGTAATTGAACACACAGTAAATTTTCATTTTAATTGATAAAAAGAAATTTTTTTCCATTATTACTTCACAAAAATTTCTATTATTTAAAACTTTTAGCAGATCCCTCATAAGTCACATCAGAATAATATTTTTTGCATTTTATTGATTAATAATTGTAAAAGAAAGTTGATAAAATTGTTTAATTTCTCCACTTGAGAACGCCAAGGTCGCCACCAGGTGGCAGGAGAAATTCCAAGAAAGAAATAGACTGCCATCTAGCGGTGACCTTGGCGTTCGCAAGTGGAGAGTGGCACGAGATGTTTGTTAATATTTCTAACTCTCTATAATTTACAATAATAATTAAAATCTTTCCACAATTTGATTGTCAATAATTTTAATGAAATTCCTCTCTATACAGAAAAAATTTTTCCAACTCCTAGGCTTTGGTAAATAAAACAAAATTTTTTTTTTTAATGTAACGCACGGCCGATTATTTTGGATTTTTAGAAAAGATAAAAAGAAAGAGCGAGAGACAAACAGAGAATCCTCATGTTCGCTGTCAATAGTATTTTTATGGACATGACCTTATTACCTGATCCTCTGCATTCCATAAAAATGCGAAATGCAAGCGACCGAGAGACGACGATGGGTCTCGTTCTCTTTAAAAATATCCGCAGTTTCTATATACATATAAATAAATTTAAAACATCTTGCGCGATATTTTTTTTTTTTTTTGTACAAAATAATGTCCAAGCAGTTGTAAATTTTGCAAAAATTTTCCCCGCGCGCCAACAAAATAAACGCCCGCAAAAAGAAATGTCTAATAATTTTTCATGAAATGCTGAAAAATTGAGTCGCCGCAAGCTCCTTTTCATACTTGCCATTATTATCCTTCATCGATAAATCACTTCAATTCCGGACTATATTATTAAGAATGGTTATGGACTCTCACGCGTTCCGAATTTATTATATCCCTCACGATTTGTCTTCTACATTCCTTCCCCATCCCCCTCGCCATATTTCTATACACAGTATTTACTCGCCGAGTGGCTAAAGTTTCCAAAAAAACGTTACTTAAAAAAAATTTAATGAAATTTGTTATAAATCATTTAAATAGAATTAATTTAAAAATATCAGTTAGAATTGAAAGTTAACAATATAAAATATTTTTACTATATTTAAACTACAGTCTTAAATTGTTGTGCAAAACTTTAAATGCGATTAATAATGAAATTTTTAGGTTATGAATACTAACAGCTGACTTCTTAGAAAATGCGTTGTACGCATGTCACATGACGAAGACAAAAATGTGTTCTCTATCCTTTTCCCTCTCATGTAAAACTTTGCAATAAAGTCAAGTCCCAATCAGAAAAAAATATTAAAAAAACAAATTACTCACCGTTGTGATAAAAATTCCTCGACTCCAAATAAAGTCCAAGTTCGTCTCCCTCTCTTTGACAGTTGTATTAATTCTCCAACTATTATTACTTTTGTCCTAATATCCGGATATTTTACCCTGAAGTAAGCAGATACCGTGATGAGGCAAAGTATAAAGCGTCCATCTCCTATTACCAGAAGCACTTATGCCAGTTCACACTATTCGATGAAACCTAGAAATAAGAAACATAATAACTTTTTTTTCGATAATTTTCCCTAAATGAGTTTCATAACTGGAAAAAGTACTTAAATTTCCATTAAGGCGCTGAAAGAGAATAAGTTTGCAAAACTGGTTCAATGTATTTTATACAAAAAAAAAAAATTTAATTTCCCAAATGCGCCACTAGTCAAATTCTCAAATTTTTGGCAACTGCCCAACCTTGCTCTAGATGGGAATTTTTAACTCTGTTTGTTTTCCGAACTACCCAACCCTGCAGGACAAACTCGACAAATTTTACGAAAATTTCACATCGGACAATTTTTATTTTTCGGATTTTAAAACTTCTATGAATTCTATATCAATTATGAAAAATTTGGACGCAGTTGACAAAAGAGTAATGCAAATAAAAGACAAATAAGCAATGTTTAAAAACTTTAAAAACTGAAACTATGATTAGAACAATTCCGAATTAATATCTGGGTCATAAAAATTAATTTAATTCACAATTGAGGGTCCCTCAATCAAAGAACCGGTTATAAATTTTTTAACCTCAAAATCATTGCCCTGTAAGTTAATAATTAGAATGTTTTGAATCCCAATTTTTTGAGAAACATTTTGATAATCTTTATATAAATTGAAAATGTTTTCAAGAAATTGAAATTCAGGGTTGCCACAAATATTTAATTTTATTTTTCCCTGATTTCGAGACAAAATTTTCACTTTTTCCCTGACCCTAAAGAATATTCTGATTCACTCTAAAAATTATAAGATAATAAAAAAAAATGTTCTATTACATTTATTTACAAATTTCATTAATTGTAAAATTATTCAAAAACATCAATAACTTATTTTTTAAATAAATATTTAATCTTTATTATTTTTCTGTAGGAATTAAAATTCTTCAAAACATTTAAATTCAAACCATTTTAAATTTAACAACTTATAAGAATAATTTAAATTACCATAACATTTTTCAGAATAGGTTAATTATTTACAAAAATCCTAAAAAAAATCCTTCGCTAGAATTCAATTACTTTTACAAGCAGTAAAATTTCTCAAAAAAATTAAATTATTATTAAAAAATGTAATAAAATTCGTGTCAATAATTCAATTACTTTCATAAATAATAATAAATCGATTATCCGTTAATTCATTTTTAAATCAATTTTTATTAGAAAATTCTAGAAAAATTCAATTATTTAAATTAAAAAAGAAACAATTTATTGAATAATAGAATGTTCTTTGTTAAAATTTAATTCTCATAAAGAATTTTATCAATAAATTTTTAAATAATTGAATTTTTTTGACAAATTTTAATAAAATTTTTAAGAATAATTATATTTTTCGAGGAATTTGATTAAAATGTATATTGTATAAAAAATCATTAAAATTCTGCGATGAGTTTTATTACTTATGAAAATAATTTTAATTTTCTTAAAATTTTCCTAAAATAATTGAATTTTGGAGAAGAATTTTATTATTTATAAAGTTACTTGGAATTTTAACAAGATTTTTTTTTTTAATTTTCGAACACAATTGGATTTCTGCAAAGAATTTTATTACATTTTAAAAATAATTTTATTCTTACAACGAATTTTATTTAAATTTATAAAAAAAAATGTATTTATGTGAAGAATTTTATTACATAATATAAATAATTTAATTCTTACAAAGAATTTTATTCCAGTTTATAAAAATAATTGGATTTCAGTGAAGAATTTTTTAAATAATTTATAATTTTCGAAAAATTTTATGAAATTTTGGATTTTGAATAATTGAATTCCTGTGAAAATTTTATTACTTATGAAAATAATATAGAATTATTTTGAATTAATTCATTAAAATTTAATTCCTACAAAATTTTGCCAAGAATTTTATTAAAATTTCCAAAATAATTGAATTTAGATGAAGAATTTTTTTATTTCTAAATATAATTGAAATTTATAAAATATTTTTTTTTTAATTTTTGAGAATAATTATTGATATTTTGCGAAGAATTTTATTAATTTTAAAAATAATTTAATTCTTTTAATGAATTTTATTCAAGTTAATATAAATAATTGAATTCTTACAACGAATTTTATTCACGTTTATAAAAATAATTGAATTTCGGTGAAGAATTTTAATATTTATAAAAATATTTTCATATAATTGATATTTTTCGATAAATTTTATTAAATTTTGTATTTTAAATAATTGAATTCCTGTGAAAAATTTTATTACTACTTATGAAAATAATTGCATTATTTTGAAGAAATTGATTAAAAATTGAATAATTGAATTCTTGTGGAATTTTGTCAAGAATTTTATTAAAACTTTTAAAAATAGTTGAATTTTAATGAAGTATTTTATTATTTACAAAAATAATTGTAATTTTGACGAGAATTGGTTTTAAATTTTTGAACATAATTGGAATTCTGCGAAGAATTTTTGTAACTTTTGAAAATAATTGAATTTCTGTAATTGTAACTTTTCCAAAATCTAATTTTTTTTAGTATTTTTAACTAAAATCCTTTTATCAATCTAGTATTTATGAAAATTGTAAAAATTATTCATAAAATAATTTATAAGTCATAATTTATGATAGTTATTATTAATTTTATTTAATTATTATTTATTATTATTTATTAATTATTAATTTTATGATAGTTTTTGAAAATTTAAGTTATTCAAAAAGAAATAATTGTCAGAAATATAGAAAAAAATTGAATGTTTTGTATTAAAATTTGTGGTAATTTCATAGTTTACGAGGCAAAAAGAAAAAAAATTCAGTTTTCTCAATAATTAAAAATGTACTTTTAATAACAATATAAATTTGACACGAATCTAACCTACAATTCGTTTGCTTCTTAGGTACCTTTCTTGGGTCTAATTGTAATTCAAAATTATTATCAATAATAATTGTTGTTTTTTTGTTTCGATAAAAATAGTTGATAAAAATTAAAAATTACTTAAAATAGTTAAAAAATTATTCCACAATATAATGGCTAAATCTGATCAATTAAAGATTAATTATACACAATTATAAATCTCGGCGGATAAATGGTTGGGAAAAGTCCTGAAAGTGTAAATTTTGCCCCCCTATGTGCTTTCTGCTCTTTATATGGTTTCGAATATGAAAATAAATGAGACCCGTTTGCACGATTATAGTTCTCTTTTGGAACGTTTGTGTAAGTAGAAAAAGTATGTTCATGGGAGCCATTCGTGAATGCAATCACAGAAGTAGAGTGAATCACACGGGGAATAGAACAAGTTGAGAGTGAAATGTGCTTTCACTCTTTTGCTTCTTTTCTTATAACCATGAGAGGACGGTCACCTACTTAACTTTTATAAAACGAATGAATATATATATATATAAACCCGATGCGCACATAAGTCAATGTTGGAATTTAAATTCGTGCAATACATACAAAAATTTTGCCTGTATATATGTATAAGTATATTTTGCGCCCAAGGCAACGCAATAACGTTGGGTGTATATATATATATATATAAAAAAAATTTCTTTGCTGTTCGCGTCGGTTACAAATAAATATGTTCCCTCTACACTTTTAATTTTATTCAATTCACATGAGTAAGCCTCGGGGAAATTTGAGGGTCAAATTCTCTCCTCAACAAAAGAACGATTCTAAAATCTATATATATATATATATATATATATAAGACACTTCATGTCGCGATGGAAATTTTCAATTTAAATTTCATCATGTCATTGACTTTTGAAATTTGAATTAGTCAGGAGATTTATCATATATGCGAATTTTGCCGTATCATTCAATGATTTCTTTGGCATTTCGTTTGATAGTATTTTAAAGAAGAATTTTTTAATAATAATAATAATATAATTATTAGCAAAAAAAATTTTTTTACTCCCATAATATTTATTTTTACTTTTGGACTCTTTTTTGCCACTTAAAAATGTTTTTAGAACTGAATTTTAGCTTTGAGAATGATTTTAAGATGTGAAATATTATGTTATGAAAGAGGAAGAAGGGTGGAAAGATTCAAAATACAAAATGGCGGATCCAAGATGGTGGTGATTTAAAAAAAAAATTTTCCATTTCGTCGAGCCTCGAGGTTCTATATTTGTATAGAAACTATAATTTTTTAGTTATAATAAATAAATTTAGTAACATAGACTAAAATTTAACAAAATGTTTCTCATTGACAAAATTGCAATGGTTTTAAATATTCAAAATTAATATCTTCACCTTTCTACCCGAGACGAATTTAAAAATTTGTTTATTTCTTTTTTAAATTACAAATTTATGACATTGGACTAACTTTTGACTTGACTGTACGTCACACTCCTCCTTAACTTAATTTTTGCCAAAACTCAAAATTCTGGATCGCAATAAAATACAAAATGACGAATCCAATATGGTGGATGGTTTCGAAATAAATACAAACGAAAATTAAATTCTAATTTTCTCTCTAAAAAATAAAAAATCTGCCATATTTTAATGATAACTAATGCGACGAGAAATTTTCTTTTTTTCAAAAATATTTCTTTATTTGTACGCGTGATTATAATTGATAGTTATGTTTCTGTAATAAAATGAAATTAGTGGCCATAATTCAGTGTGCGCAAGAGGGCTTTTTCTTTTCTTTTTGATTTATATGTAACACATTGAATTTCTTCAACGAATCTATAAATTCATCTTCTGTCAAGTTGCGAGTAAAACTTTCAGAATTCATTAAAAAGAGAAAAAAAAAATTGCGGCGCACATTTTCTTTTTTAGAAAAAGAAAAGGTCTTTTTTTTAATTTTTTTTTTTTTTTTTTTTTATTATGAAAGATAATTTCTCGTTTGCGTTTTGTGTAGGGGGATTTAAAATCCGCACATATTCGCATATATGAGGGGCCAATAAATCTCGATGTTTATATAGAGGAAGCACTTTTGCTTTTTGGTATGAAGTCGGTTTGCGAATTTTCATGAATAAAATTTCTCTCCACATTGCACCACGCAGTGACATAGGAATTATTTCAAATTGTACGTTAAAAACAGCGAAAGAAATTCGCTTGCACGTGTTTTATAAAAAAAATTCATTTTTATTCCTTATATTAATTTTTTTTTCCTTTTTGCCTTTTTCCACGCTTCTATGTCTTCTAAACTATTTCTTTTTGTTTATTTATTTATTTAAAAAAAAAAAAAAAAAATCCCATATTGTCAGAAAAATGTAGGAAAAAGTAACTTGAAAATTTGTTCTCTCTAGCACTATATTTTAATGACTGTAATTCATTTTTTCACTCTCAACGTTATTGTTAAATTTTTTTTCTATTTATTCTCGATTTTCTTTTATTTTATTTTTTTATTTTTTCTCTTCCTTTCTACTTTATATTGTTTATTTTATTTACTTTTCTTTATTTTACTTTACTGCGCTCTCTTTTCCCCGGATTTCTTTTCTACGTGTCTTTCAATTTATTCTCTTCTATTTCTTTTTTTTTATTTTTATTATAACTAACAATTTATTATAATAAATAAATTATAATAAAAATGAATTAATTATAATAAAAATGAATTAATAATAATAACAATAGTAATAATAATAATAATAATAATAATAATGATTATAATAATTAAAAAAAATAATAAAAAAAAATAATAGTAATAATAATAATAATAATAATATCAGTAATAATATATTTTATAACCTACTAAAATTAAAAAAAGAGAAGTATAACAATAACAATAAAAACTTTATTAATTATTAACAACAATAATTGTTATTGCCTAATAATTAAAAATATTTCCCATAATTGACTTTTTTGCAACAACAACAAAAAAAACTCAATAATTTATAAACGCTCGACTGAATGATGTTTCAATTTAAGAAATGAAAATTAAAATAGGATAAGAAACTTTAATCTGAGTTGAAATTAAATTAAAGAGCAATTACATTTAATTGAGTTGAAGAAGAGAATTAAAATTTTCACGTGTACGATCAGATTATCGGGGACTGTTTAAGGATTAAGTGTTTCTTATTCAGGAAGAGGAATTTTAAATTGACTCCTGCCCGCAAGCGATAAATTAACTGGCGCGATCTTGAGTAGAATTTCACGTTTCACGATCATTATGATTGGAAATTACGTGTATACATATATAGCAATGAATGAACTGCTCTCGATTATTAATCACTTTCTCCTTCGTCACTATTGTTTTTTTTCATTGATTGAATAATATATACAATGTAGATGAAGGATAATTGATTTTTTACTTTCTTAAAAAAATATTACCTACTTTGATTTATCGATTTTTACTTAAGAATATCGACTTAATATTATGTATTAATAAGTTAATAATAATAATAATATTATTATTATTAATATCGCAATAATATTTTTTGCATTTTATTAACTAATAATAGTAAAAGAAAGTTGATAAAATTGTTTAATTTCTCCACTTGAGAACGCCAAGGTCGCCACTAGGTGGCAGGAGAAATTCCAAGAAAGAAGCAGACTGCCATCTAGCGGTGACCTTGGCGTTCTCAGGTGGAGAGTGGCGCGAGCTGTTCGTTCACATTTCTAACTCTGTAAATATTTATAATCAAATTTTGAGAGTTTGACAATTAACATAAACGAATTTAAATCTATATTTTACTTTCCTCTTCGGTATTTTATATTCTTAGAATTAATTTCATCACTTTAAAAATTGATACACTTAAAATCTCGATTTATGAAATAAAGTGACTTTTGATAACGAAATAATGATTCTTTTCAGTAACCTATTTATTAAAAAAAAAGTAAATTAAGGTTCTTGAAAAATACCAGCTAAATATAGTTGTAGGTATTAATTTTTCCCCTCTGTTTCTTTGTTTCAGTGACCTAATGAACAACAATATAACGCACATTCCAGTAAACGTTTTTCAACATTTTTCTAGTCTGGAAATTTTGTAAGTATTTCTCTCCTTCTTTGCGAAGAAATAAATGAGAAGTTTTTTTTTTTAACAAAGCAGCTATTAAATTTTTTCTTTTCTAAATTACTTTTTGCACACGATGTAAATTTCACTCTTTTCTAAAGCGAAAAAAAACGTAAATTGTAAACTAAAAAAGCAAATGCCTTGAAATTTGAAAATTCGTGGAAAAAAGATAGATGATTCGTGTATATTACATAATAGGTTAGCAATGCAGTCTTTTAAAGTTATAGGGACAAAAAAGGATAAAGAGACAATTTAATATGTATGAGAGGTATTTTTCAGGCTACTTCGACGCAATCATCTCAGATCCATTGATGTCAATGCATTTACAAATCTAACAAATCTCAAAGTCCTGTGAGTATTCTTCACTGTTTTTTTTTAATTTTTACCCCCTTCCCTTCCTTTGTTTTTTAAAAAATTCTTTTGTACAGTTACAATACCCCAAAATTAGAATTTTCAAGACTAAAAATTTTCAACTAAATATAAAAAAAATATTTCCTTTTCTAGAGAACTCGATGACAACGAGTTACTAGAGATTCCAAAGGCAATTGCTTTACTGCCATTTTTAGAAGACTTGTAAGTAATCACTAAATTTACTCTATAAATAAAAAAAAAGTAGAAAAAAGAGACTTTAAAACATGTTTCAAACAATGTTTTCCAGTCAAATGAAAACATTATTTTTAAAAAAGGCAAATAAACGCGACGACGAAAAATTTCGAGCAATCAAACTTCGGATCTTTTAAAAATTATTTTTAACTGTATTTCAAAAATCAAATCTTACATTTTTCTAAAAATCAATTTTTTGGCATGTATTTTCAATTTTTTAATAATTTAAAAAAAATATATATAGCGTTAAAATTTTTACAAACAGTCGAACTTTTGTATTTAAATTTTAAAGAACTTTCTGCTATAATTATTGAATTAAGAAATTAACGAATTTAAAAATTTTTTAATTGACCCCAAAGCTTCGACTTTTTCCACCTCTCAAAGTCGAGCCAAGGTCTAAAATGAAAAAAAAATAAGATAAAGCACAAGGGATAAATTACTTTAACAAACAGAACCAAAATTTATCAGATACAGGACTTTTTTTCGGGTAAAGTTAATTTTTTTTTTTTGCCTAAATTTTTCAGATCGTTATCAAATAATAGGATACAGAGGCTGGAAGCGAATGATTTACAAAATACTGTGTACCTGGTGTCTTTAGATTTTCGTGGAAATCCCATAAGAGAAATTCACGAGCACACTTTTCAGAATCTAGCACGACTTCGAAAATTGTAAGAGCAAAAAAAAGAGAGAAAAAGAAATAGAGAGAGAGAGAGAGAAAGCGAATGTAAATGAATGAAATAACGAAATATCTCACACGACATTGAGATTCACTAAAAATAAAAATCTGACTAAGAATTTGTATTTCATTTCTTTTAGAATTTTCTCCAATGTAAAGGAACTTATTGAATTCCCCGTTTTAAATGAAACTGCAGCCTTGGAAGTGTTGCGACTCGATCGAGCTCAAATTCAATCTGTTCCGGAAAAACTCTGCCAAAATTGTCCAAAACTTAAAAGTTTGTGAGTCAATTTCAAAATCTTTTTGCTTTTTACTAAATGTAAATTATTTAAAAAATACAAATTTTACACTGGAAAAGTATTTAGTTCCTTTTTTTTAAATACTAAACATTTAATAGTTCAATTTTTTATTAACTAAATTTTAAATTACTAAATTTTAAATTGCTAAATTTTAAATTGTTAAATTTTAAATTACTAAATTTTAATTCACTAAATTGAAATTTATTGAATTTTTAATAATTTTGTATTTACATATTAATAATTGAAGATTAGTAAAAGTACCTAAATTTTAAAAATTAAATATTAAAATTTTTTTGTAATAAAAAAATAGGGAAGAAACTAAAAACAATGTTACATTACTGTTTTTTGCTTGAAATAAATTATTCGTCTTGAAAAAATTGTTATTTGTTCTAGAGATTTAAAGTCCAATCGTCTAACGGAAGTGCCCGACTTAAAAAACTGTCACGACCTTCGGGTTTTGTAAGTATGTGGAGATATTTACTGTTACATTATTTTTCAATTGTAAATTTTTTCTTGTTACGCAATAATCAACAAGTAAGCAAAAACTTCATTCTAATTAATCTTAAATTTTTCTCTCCCTAGCTATTTACTTTTTAAATTTTTTTTTATATAATTAAAACTAAAATTGAAATTAAGATGAAAAAAATAAAATTTTTTAATTAAAAAGACGAGTAGAATAAAATTCTATAGATTCTAATTACAAATTTAAATCTAATTTAATTTATTATTCAAATTCTTATTCTAATTAAAATTCTAATTCTAATTGAAATTCTAATTCTCCCACCAAATTCTAATATTAATTCCAAATTCTCATTCTAGTTCTAATAAAATTCCAAGTTTTATTTTTAATTCCAAATAATAATTCTAATTTCAATTTGTAATTCTAACTCTAATTAGAAATTCTAATTAAAAATCTAATTCTAGTCTCCAATTCTAATTTAATAATTCTAATTCTAATTCTAATTCATTTTCTAATTCTAAAATAATTATAATTCTTTTTTTAAATTCTATAATTCAATTTATAATTCGAATTCTAATTCTAATTAGAAATTCTGATTCAAATTCTAATTCTAATTAGAAATTCTGATTTAAATTTAAATTCTAATTAAAATCTAATTCTAAGTAATCATTAGAAATTTTATTCTATGTATAAATTCTAATTACAAATCTAGTTATAATTAAAGAACTATTTTAATTTACAATTGAAATTCTAATTAAATTAAATATTGAAATTATAATCCTAATTCCAAATTTTAATTCTAATTTTAATTCTAATTCTAATTCTAATTCCAAATTCTAATTTAATTTATGATTTTAATTCTAATAATGATTCTAATTTCAATTCCAAATTCTAATTACAAATCTGATTTTAATTTTAATTTAATTAAAAATTCAATATTAATTCTAGTTTTCAATTTTATTTCTAATTTTAACTCTAATTTGTAATTGTGATTTCAAATTTTAACTCCAAATCCTAGTTCTAAATCTAATTTCTAATTTTAATTTCTGAT
This sequence comes from Leptopilina myrica (nomen nudum), assembly GCA_032872475.1. Taxonomy (NCBI): domain Eukaryota; kingdom Metazoa; phylum Arthropoda; class Insecta; order Hymenoptera; family Figitidae; genus Leptopilina; species Leptopilina myrica (nomen nudum). Next base: position 8,969,398 of record CM065462.1, on the reverse strand, counting down.
TCTAATTTACATAAGTCTAGATGTAATTCCAAATTCTGATTATAAATTTAATTTTAATTCTGAACTCTAATTACAAATCTGATTCTTATCTTAATTCAGTTTAAACTTCAGTATTAATTTTAGTTTTAAATTTTAATTCTGAACTATAATTACAAATCTGATACTAATCTTAATTTAGTTTAAACTTCAGTATTAATTTTAGTTTTAAATTTTAATTCTGAACTCTAATTACAAATCTGATTCTAATCTTAATTTAGTTTAAACTTCAGTATTAATTTTAGTTTTAATTTTGAACTGCAAATTACTAATTTTAATTTCAAATTCAAATACAAATTCAAATTAAAATTCTAAATTTTTATTTTAGATTCTAATTTTCAAGTAATAAGTTTTTTTAATATAATAAAAATAATTCTAATTCCAAATTATGATTCTATTTCAATTTATAATTTGTTAATATTCTCAATAATTTATATATATAAATTATGTAAATAATTGTAAATTTATTAATCATTCTTAATTTTATTCCGTGTTTTAGAGATTTAACGAGCAATATGATTTCATCTTTATATGGAAAGCCTTTCGAGGGCCTGAGTAACGTTCACGATTTACTTTTATCAAATAATAATGTAAAAATTATTCCACACGATGCTTTCGCAGGATTAAATCGTTTACAAGTTTTGTAAGTTTTCTCAAAGACAATATTATACTTTTAGAAAAACAAACCAATCCAACAAAATTTTATCAAATCTCACTACTTTATTAATAAGAATAATTATTCATTCGTTTTTTCCCCTTTTTTCAAGTTCTCGAATTTAACGTCGAAAACGAAATTTATTATAAAAATAAAAACTCATATTCCCCCCCTAGGGAAATAAACAAGTTTTCATAGTACTTTTTTAAACCTAAAAACTTGGAGAAAACATTGTTTCTCTTCGGTTTTTTTTAAATAATAAACATTTTCTGACGCTAAATTACAAGGACTTTGTTTTTTTCCGATTAATAAATAATTTAACATTATTTTTAGAGACTTAGAAAGTAACTATATCGAATACATTCATCCCGATGCATTTATGGAGATAAAACATTTGGAAGACTTGTGAGTAATTTTCTCCCTTCAATACATATATATGTGTGTAGAAAGAAGACGATAAATTTATCTTCGTTTCATATAATATATAAATCATAAAACTAAAAGTCATACAAGCTGAAATTTGTTTTTTTTCAGAAACTTGGGAAACAATATTTTTCCAACATTGCCAATAGCAGGTCTCGCTGGTCTATTGCATTTGAAAACATTTAATAATCCTGAATTAAGGGAATTTCCATCACCGGAAAAATTTCCCAAAGTCAAAACAATGGTATTATCGTACGCTTATCATTGTTGTTCATTTTTGTCAATTGAATTGGAAGAAAGTATAACGAAAATTCCAGTCGAGGAATCAGTTCTATTTCCCACTGACAATGAATTTGATATGAGCCTTTGGAATTCGAGTTTAACCGACGTCTGGCCTCAACTACGTGAGTAGATTGAATTTTTTTTTGCAAAACTATTTTTAAAGAAATACCTTTTGGTTTAATTTTTTTAAAAAGATTTTAAAGGAATAAACATTCTTCTAATCTACTACGTTTTCAATTAAATCCGTTTTTTAGTGTGTTTAACATTTTCTATTTCAAAATATTTATGTATTTCATGAAAACAAAAAGTAAACAATAAATAACTAAATTTCTACAAAAAAGTTTTTTTGAAATACAAAAAGAAATTTTTATGCAAACAAATTTTTACACTAACGCACCTTTAATTTCCAAATAACAATTAACCAATAATCATAAATATTATCTTTCAATTCGAAGATTAATATTTCTCTAGTGAAAATTTTTAAACGATGAATGTGCTTTTCTCTTTTCTGTCGCTTCTCAATGATTTATGATTCGCTCTTTATCCTGTGGTCTACTACAAGTTTAAAATTTCTCAAAACTTTTGCTCTTGCTTTCACTTCCAAAACACTGAAATGCTGCAAATAGTTCACTATTTCAAAAAAAAAAGAAGAAAAGAATCGCGGAAAAAAATTATTGTTAAATTTTCTCAGAAAAGAAGGGAAGACATATTCTAATAAGGTTTTGGGTTTAGTAAAAAAAAAAGAAAGAAAAGTTTTGTTCATCACAAGACTTTGCAGCACTGAAGTGATAAAATTTTCTAGATAACTTGAGCAGCAAATTTGGATCACAAATAAATGAACTTCTGGATAACTTTGGTTCAGATTTTACGTATCCGGGAAATTTGCCATCGTACGTCGATGACTACTTTGAGGAACACGATGGACGAACTCTACTCAGTCAAAATACGCATTCCCAGCAAATTCAGTGTTTACCACAACCTGGTAGGTACATTAGAATTTGAAAACCAAAAAAAATTTTTAAAAACTTACAATCATAAAACTAATAATAATCATACGACCAATTAAATTGCTCCCTATAAACTATTTCTTCAAATAAACTAATAAATTATTTTTCTAGTCATCCAATCTCCATCAAAAAAATAATCAACCAAAGATAATTGAATTTAACAAAACCATTACAAAGCAAAATTCTAAGAATTAGTTTTTAAAAATATTTTTATTTTTCGACAATTACATTAAATTTGAATTTAAAGTTGAATTTCTTAAAAGAATTTTTAGAATTTTTAGAATTATTACTAATTGGTACAGATAAGATACATATTCTGGTAGACTTTTTAATTATTATTCCAACCATCCTTTACAACATAAAATTGCAATTATTAAAAATTTAGTTGACACAGCATTAAAGCTTTCAAATAAAACTTTTCATAATAAAAATATTAACTTAATTAAATTATATTTAAAACTAAACAATTATCATGATAAATTTATAAATTAACATGTACAAAAACGGATTTCAAAAATTAACAATAGGAACCTCTGGAATAATAATCAAATTATTGATATTAAGGACAAAAATAAAAATAATAACGATATAAAAATAGTTTTTCCATATTATGGATCAATTTCAGAAAACATAAAAAGATTATTGAAAACATTTAATATTCAAACAGTTTTTAGTGTTAATTCAAAACTAGATCAATTTATTAAACTAGGGAAGGATAAACTTGACTAAGGAACACAAGAGTAATATTGATTTAAATGTAAAATATCATAATGTTATTAGTAATCACTTAACAAATTTCAAAAAGTTGTTCATTTCATGACCATTTAGCTTCCTCAATATATATTATTATATATAATTTTAAAAGTTAAATAATTATAAAAGTTTATTAAATATAATTAATAAACCGGGTAAAGTACCCTGAATAAATATTAATTATTAAATTTTTTATTATAGAATAATTATTTTTAAAAGTTATGATAAAATGTCAAAAAATACAAAATTTTAATTTTTTGTGAAAAATTAAAATATTTATTAATTCTATAAATTTTGATAAAATATATACTTTATATACATGAATCGATTCGTTTTTATGTCAGGAATGCAATTTTGACAAGAATTATTTAAAATTTTAATATAGAAAAAAGTTATTTCAAAAAACCAAAAAATTAATTTTTTCAAAAATTAAAAAAATGTTGAAAAAAAATTTTTTTTTATATATTTTTGAAAATCCTTCTGTCTGATTCTTGGTATTCATGACCATAATACGTCTACAAAATCTTATCAAAATCCATCAAGATGTGTAAGAGAAAATTTGTCCACAAGAATCGGTGACATACACACACACACACACATACATACACACACACATACATACACACATACATCCGGACATTTGTTCCTCTCGACGAATTATATATACTACACTTGAAAATTTGTAAAAATAATTGATTTTAAAAAATTCGGAAATCGACATCACTATAAGGCTTCCTTTATGAGGAAGCAAAATGATTCTATTCTACATTTTATAAAATGGAATAAATTTGAAGTGTTAGATGTTGAACCAACTCTTAGTAAAAGACTTTTCTCAGAAATGTTTTTTTATAAAAAAAGAGGGAAATAATAGTTTAAATAAAGTAACAGATTTGGATAATTTTGATAGCTCATACGAAATGATTTTGAATTATTTCTATTAATTAATACCTTTGATTGCTCATTTGCCTACTCTTTGTTTCTTATTTGTTTTTGTCTGTATTTAACAATTGATGTACAGAATCGATAGTGTTTGGAGTTAATTTTTTTTTTACTTCACACGCAGAGTTTTGATTTTAATTTATTTGTTTTAATTTATTTAAGTATTGTTTCAAAATTAACTGAGATGTGTTACTATGAATGTTTACTTTTTTGACTATGGTGTTATTGTTTATTTATTTTTTATTACAAAATTGGTTATATTATTTTTTATAGGTATGTTATTCTCTTAATTTTTATTTTTATTATTTAATTTATTATATTCTTTATTATAATTTCGATCTTCATTTATTTTATTTTAGTTATGATTCCAAACTCTATGTTTTCTCAGACGTTGGATGGGTGATTTTGTTTTTTATTTTTGCAGACGAATGTTTATTTATTAATTTTTTGGTAATATCTTATTGTAAATCTTTATTATTCATGAATGAATGTTTTAATAATTATATTATTTTTTTTATTTTGTTGTACATTGTTTATATTTTTGTATATTATTTTATATTTTTTGTAAAATTATTTTATATTTTTATATACTCCCCAAAAGAGGAAATCATTTAGATTTCGAAACGTTGGAGTAAACTAATTTTTTAAAAAACTATTTGTCCGAATGTTTTCGTTTTATTCACCTTTAATATAATTTTTAGAGGTTATGTAGCAAAAAATTCAAAATTATAGCAGGGAAGTTTTATAGAAGAAACCTTTTCGTATTTCAAGGACAAAAAAATTAAAATCGGTAATTTGTGTCATCGGCGGAATTTTGTCCAGAACACCATATTTTTCCCATTGTGCATTGTTTTTTTTCTGCCGATTCCATTGATTCCATCAATTACGACATTAGCTCAGATTTTTAAAAAAGAACAAGTTTCTGTTCTAAAATCGTTGTTAAAATTTACTTACCATCGAAATTCGCCTAGGTCCGTTTTTGCCCTGCGAGGATCTGTTCGACTGGTGGACACTGAGATGTGGCGTCTGGATTGTCTTCCTCTTCGCTCTGCTTGGAAATGGAACCGTGGTCTTCGTGTTGATCTTCTCCCGCAGCAAAATGGACGTTCCCAGATTCCTCGTCTGTAATTTGGCTGCCGCTGACTTCTTCATGGGCATCTACCTGGGTGAGAAAAGAACATTTATTATTTGTTTGCATTTTAAATTATTAAACAGCTAATTGTATTAACTTAGAATTTTTAAGAAAAACGATTCTCACTGTTTGGAATGTAGAGTTTGGGTGGATTGTTGTTGGACTTTTCTCCCTAGCTCTAAATTCCAAAAAAAATGATTTTAGGTTTGTTGGCTGTGGTGGACGCGTCGACTTTGGGTGAATTTCGAAAATACGCCATACCGTGGCAAATGTCAGCCGGTTGTCAATTGGCAGGATTTCTAGGAGTCCTCAGCTCTGAATTAAGTGTCTACACACTGGCAGTGATAACTCTCGAGCGAAACTACGCAATCACTCACGCAATGCACTTGAACAAACGTCTCTCCTTGAAGCACGCGGGTTACATAATGACAGTAGGTTGGGGTTTTGCTCTATCAATGGCGACACTGCCACTCCTTGGGGTCTCGGATTATCGAAAATTTGCCATATGTCTTCCATTCGAAACGACCGGCACTGCATCACTCAGCTACGTGGTCTTCCTGATGCTAATCAATGGAGTCGCCTTTCTCATTCTCATGGGTTGTTATTTAAAGATGTATTGCGCAATTCGTGGTTCCCAGGCGTGGAATTCCAATGATTCGAGAATAGCCAAACGAATGGCACTCCTCGTCTTCACGGACTTCCTCTGTTGGTCGCCAATTGCCTTCTTCTCTCTAACAGCAGCCTTTGGACTTCAACTCGTCTCTCTGGGTCAGGCCAAAGTTTTCGCCGTCTTTGTCCTTCCACTGAATTCCTGTTGTAATCCATTTCTCTACGCAATACTCACGAAACAATTCAAAAAGGATTGTGTCCTCATTTGCAAGGCTATTGAGGAATCGCGAGTCACCCGAGGAATTGGCAGGTGTAGACACAGTTCGAATTTCAGTAATCGTCAAACACCGGCTCATACAAATAGTCTTGTTGATAGACACTCGAGGGAGAATCCGCCGCAATGTGTTTGCGGCTCGAGAATTGTGAATCGCAATCAGTGCACTAATCGATGGTGGGGTGCAAAACTTCTTTTGCCATGCTCGAGAAATCAGCGACAACGTCACGTGAGGAGTGATCAGTATGCCTATCAGATTGCCGAAATCCAACAGAAGCAACACAAACGTGCCTGTTCCGTTTCGTCAAGTGAGAATTATTCGTCATCGAGATCCGACTCCTGGAGGCAGGCTCATCATTGCGGAATTCCTTTGAGGTAGTACACCCTTAGTTTCCATAAACTCCAAACTGTTATCACTTTCTGAATTGTCTATTATAAAACCAGTTATGTGTTTTTAAGTTTAATCTGAAAATTTTCTCCCAGATTGCTAGATCCGAACAGAAGAGCCTCATCGTGGCTAATAACGAGGAAACCATCTCAGGATTCGAATTTAAGTTCATCACGTAATGATTCGTCGGGTTCGGGAACGACAGCAAGTACGAGCACGTGGCGAATGTCTAGGTCGAGTGCATCTCTTGAATTAAATTGTCGAAGTACTCAACGTCCACCAAGACCGAAACCCCGATTGACGAGGCAATTAGCTTTCCAGGAACCCGATCCACCCGGCTCTCCTGGGAGACTTGCCGTTAGATTACTTGCCACTATTCCCTCGGCGGCTGAAATGAGCGATCAGCAAGAAGAGGAAAATGCTCTCGCAAACGAGACACCTGAATCTTGAGTTTCTCATCATTAAAGACGATGATAATTTTGAAGACTGTCATTATATACTCAAACTTCTTTAGACTATTCTCGATATATAATTAATTTCCTTCCTTCTTTTTTTCGGGAAAATGCTTATCATATTTATATATGTTTCAAAAAGTTAATGTATATTATAATTTAATTCATCATTTTGGATTCGAAAGGAATTGTAAAAGTATCTGTTCGTTTTTATGTGTTTCGCGACAGCATGGAGGAAAATGGAGTGTTAAAGTAATTATCCGGTGGGTTAAGTTCTACTACATTCACAGACATTCAATTTAAACTTTCCTAGAGGGAAAATTAAATTAGCAAAGAGGGAAAAGTTACCTTTCTTAATAGATGACATCGCTATCTTGATAATTGAACAATTTTAAAGAGGAAACAAACTAGTCTTTACATTTAGAGTTATGTTGAAAGTTTCATTTTTCCAAATTTGCCACTTTATAGGTTAGTTGACAATAGTTGTAACACTAAAATTAAATAATAAATTTAGTGGTAAAACTATCTTCGAATTTCACACATTATAGCTCAGTTGACAATAGTTTTTACAATAAATTCATTATAAATAATAAATTTAGTGTTAAAACTATTGTCAACTAACCTATAAAGTGCCAAATTGGGAAAAATAAAATTTTCAGCATAACCCCGAAATGCAATTTGTTTCCCCTTTAAAATATTGTTCAATTATCACGATTGTATGTTCAGTTATTTTATTTTGTCTCTATCAGCAAAAAATCTTTTCACAGAAGCTGAAATAGTTATTCTCAGTATCATGTTGAATGCGAACGTACAATATAGTCAAAATGCATCATATTTTTAAATTGATATAAAAACAAAACTTTTACATTACCATTGTTGAAAAATAGAAATAATGAAAACTACAAACCTAATCAGAATAAGTAAAAATTGGTACTGAAAACACTGCAAATAACAAAAATTTATAGGTTACGTTTAAAATCCTTCTCCAGTTTCCTCCGTAATGGCACATGAACAATGGCGCGTGCGCGCGCACAGTATAACCTAAGGTTGTCTCATTTTTGATTGGTCGTCAATTATACAGTTTTCTCAGTAACCAATCAAAAATGCGAAACAACCTGATAATTTATCATTCTCTGTCCTAACGGTTTATTTTTATCGTTTTCAATTCATAACTAGCAAAATTGCCGCATAAAACCAACAAAGAAATTGTTTTCAATCAATAAACAATTTTTTCTGTTTCTCCTCCAGCCAAATTGAAATAACAATAATGAAAAATTTCACTTTTTTTGTCACTTTCTCTTTCTCTCACACACGTGAGATGTATAATATTATTTGAAAGTGAATCGACAAAAGAAGTGATATATAGAGATTGCAATTTTTTTTCCTTTTTTTTATTTAAGGTTTAAAATTCCGAGTTAATGAAAATACTCATCCGCACTATGAAATAATATATTTTGCATATATATATATATATATATATATATATATTTATAAACTTTTATTATATATAATTTTAGTAAATTTAACTAACAATTATAATGAAAAATATATGGGAAAACAAAAGGCATTAAAAACATTGAAATCGTAAGACGTAAGAGGGTAAAAACTTTGTCATGAGATAGAAAAAAATGGAATATACTTCTGTCCTTTTCTTTCTCATTCTTATGACTTATGATATTAATGTGCTTTAGGCCTATACCTGAGGGCTTACCAAAGACAAAAAAAATAACCAATAAATTCTATTTAAAATATATTTATATATATTGTCTCGACTCAAAATAATGGTTTTCCTTTAATGAGAAACTTTTTTTTTTAAATAAAAAATTTGCATTTATACAAATATTCTAGATTTTAAGAAGTGTATTGTATATAAAGTACTGTAAATTTTTAAGATAAATAGGTAATAAGCATTTTTCCACCTTCAATTTTTTTTTATTATTATTTAATAAATTATGTAATGGAATAATATTATTAAAATTATATTTCTCTATTTATAATTTTATAAGTATATCTATTTAATTATACATTTTTTTTATCAATTGGAATATATTTTATTGTTATACTGAAAATAGTTATACCACTTGCGAGATGCTACTTTCAAAAATGTATTTTTTTTACATTTGGAAAAATAATCCCTTTTTACACAGTGGGAACCGAACCTCGTACCTTTTATCAGTCCAAGTGTTTTTGCCACAATGCTAATTCACATTCTTCTTAAAAAGTTTATTTTTATCAAAAAATCAAGTAAAAATGACGAAAATAAATTTTTAAAAAACTTTCCATTGAAGGTGGATTATTTTAAAAATATGTTGATATTAGAAAAATGTAACTTCTTTTTTTTCAACGACTAATATATATGTTTAGCAAAATTTTATATTTATTGCGTGTAGAAGAAAAAAAAAGCCGTAGAAAACTTTTTATTATAATAATAAGAGGCTGTTAATTGTAAATTTAGTACATATAAAAAATAGTAAATTGCAATTAGTTTCTAATGTATTTATTCATTCAAAATGATTTTAGAGTATATATATAAATTATATGTTTCGCCGCAGTATTTAGTCGAATGTCATTAAAAAAAAATTTTTAGTATAGAATTTGATATAAAAAAGAGAAAAAAAAGAATTAATTTCTGTAAATATTGAAAAATTCGATATTTTTACGTGCCTTGTATTTAAAAAAACTGAAATCTAAAAATATTTATTTCTCTCGCCAAAAGTTTGTATTTAACGTTTTCTCAAATTTTACGAAAAAGCAAATCTTGTAAAATTTTCCTACAAATAATAATAATAACAATAATAAAAATACAATAATAATATTATTTGTACGAAAATATTGAAAATATTATATATAAATATTGCAAAAAAGAAAAATATTTATAAAGATACAAAAATATTAATAATGGAATTTTTCAAATATATAAAAAAATAATCGTTTCTAAAACAAAATTTTATTTATTTAAAAACAAGTTAAAAAAAACTTTTTTTAAAAATATTTTTAAGTATATAAAATTTAAAAATAAACAAATGAAAAGTATATATAAAGTATATCCAAATATGCAAATTCATCAACTTTGTCAATAAAAAAATATTTTGTATATGGAAAATTCCATTATTTTTATAGTTATTTTAAAAACTGTTTTTGTTTAACAAAGAGTATATAAGAAAACATCTTTTTTTTTAATTTTAATTTATAATTTCTTTTTTAAGAAAATAAAGTGCAAAATAGTTAAAGACGAGTGAAAAATGAGTATTATTATATAATGTACAGTATATAAGAGTAATTTATAAAAATTATAATCCCGTATGTTTATTAACATTTCCCGTTATAAATTTCTAAGTCAAATTAGCTGTATACTTTTATTATTATTAAACAGCATATTGTAATGCCAACATTTCGAAATATACTATGATCTTATTTTTCAAAAAAAAAAAATGTCCGTTAAATTTCTAATTGTATTCACAATATATTAAAGACAAAATTAAATAAATTTTTATTATAACCATTTAAATATATTATAATCATAATTATTAATTTTAATTATTATAATTAATTATAATTTATAATAATTATTAGAATTTGATATTAGTTTTAATTATTCATATTACAATTTAGAGATATTATTTTTATTATTATTAAGGTTATCATTATTAATATTATTATTATTAATATCAATCTTATTATTATTATTATTATTATTATTATTATTATTATTATTATTATAAAACTTTCGAAAGTGTTTTCATAACATTCTAAGTTCAAATTTTCCCGCGCGAACCGTTAAAATCTGTGGCGCATGCGTGACGGTAAAATTAGTTCCGAGTTTGTCTGCTAGAGAGCGAAAGTAACTGGTCATGAAAATTTGTTGTATTCATTAACATTGCTCTGTATTTTTCTCAATTTTACCTCAAAAATTCGTGTCTATTTCCTTTACAAGCATAATATATCGAAAATTTTCCAACTATTGTTTCATATTTGTAAATAATTGTCCATTAATAAAGTGTTTTTAACTCAAGTGACTTTGTTCTAAAAATCAATCACATTTTCTAACCTCAAAAAATGTCTGACGAGGAATTCGAGGCCGACGAGTAAGTTTATTTCTATTTTGCAATTAAAAAATATTTCGCTGGCTTGCTGAAAAACTGTACCATTTCAAGAATATTCGTTATAAACAATGCCAATTCAAAAGTTTGTTATAAAACATACCATTTCGATGGAGATCTATAAAAGTGTTGAACAAAAGAATTTTTGTCAAGCAATTGTTTTGAATGAATATAGAAACTTTTGTTTTTTTAAGTATCGCTGACGATTTTGAGGATGATATTGAATTGGAGAATAAGGAGGATGAGGGAGAAAATTTTGAATTACTTACCGCAGGGGGAGAAGACGGTTCTGGGGGTGTTGAAACGTCGAAACGAATAACAACAAAGTATATGACAAAGTGAGTAAATTTATCGGGTAAACGTATTTATACCAAATTGGCGAATATTTCGAAAAACTTTTAGTTTTCTATTTTTCGGGTAAAAAAAATTGGTTTTTGACTTAAACAGTGAAAAATAATTTTTAAAAAAAACTAAGAAACTTTTATTAATTCGATCGGCAATGAAACGTTTAAGAAACTTTTCTCGAACGTAAATGTTTTTAATACACTTTTACAAATGAAAAAAAAGTAGTCGAACATAACCTCAAATTTAAAACAGGTTTTACTACTTTTATAATTTAGTGCCTAAATTTTTATTTTTTTTAAATTACCTTTTAGTATTGATTGATTTATTAATTTCCCACCTTTTGATCTTTGGAAAATGTTAATTAAAAAAAAAATGTGTTTATTAAACAGATACGAGAGAGCTCGTGTTTTAGGAACGCGAGCCTTGCAAATTGCAATGTGCGCACCGGTTATGGTCGAATTAGAGGGAGAAACTGATCCATTACAAATTGCAATGAAGGAATTGAAGCAGAGAAAGATTCCAATTATCATTCGTCGCTTTTTACCTGACAACAGTTATGAAGATTGGGGTATTGACGAACTAATTATAACTGATCTTTAAAAAAGAAAAATGTAATTTTAAGTTAACCTTTTAAGATTTAAGATCCATTCCGACAGTGAGAATGTTTCTAATGTTTGCAGATAGAAAATAAATATTTAGTTTAAATATATTTAAATAAACTTTGAGGTTAGAATTTAATTTTTTTCCCGTCTTTATCCTTTACCTCCTTTTAATTCATTTTAACGAATGGAAATTTTTTTCTCATTGTGCTTAAGATAATGTCGTAGATTTTTACACAAAATTGAATCGACTTTTGGTCAAAATAGGGTAAATTTTAAATATTTTTTAATCTATAAATTTTCGAAATTGCCGCTAATTTTTTTAAACAGCGACTTCGCCATCTATCGACAAGTTGTCAAAATTTACGAAAATTACTTTGCATTGAGGTTATGTTTAAAGTGAGAAAAAAAAATGAGAGTGTGACTTCCCTTTTTAATTTTTAGAATAGTTATTGAAATATTTATGATACTTATGTAAAATTATTTGACTTCCATGGCCGTTTTACATCGAGCACTATTCACTTGGTTCAATTTTTTGATATTTTTAATATTACTTGTGCTTCGACTCGATCAAAGAATACAATGGAATTGGTTTATTGTTTTCATGCCAATGTGGATACACGACAATATTTTGATGATTTACATTATATTTCATATGATTTCGCATTGTAAGAATGGACCCAATCGTATTATTCTCACACTAAGGATAAAGGTAGAGGTTTTTTTTTTAAACTAAAAAATTAAATTTTAATTTTAAGATATTGTAGTGTATTTTTTTTTTGTACTTCAATTGTTTCGAATTTCTTTTTCAGCCTTGGTACATTGTTATTGCAGTGCTTTTAAAAATGAGCGCACAAATATTAATCTGCCTAAAACTTGAAGTACCACAGTGGCAAATTTCAGCGAAAGCCGTTTTGGCTCCATATTTGGTTTTATTTTCGGCATTGGCCGTTGACGTTTTTTTCGATCTCATCATCAGTTCCCGACTCACTTTATAGAAAACAGAAAACAATTGAGGAAAATGTCTTTCACTTGCAACATTCCACATTCGACAGGTAAAAATTTGTCTTTTGGATGAAAAGGACGAAATTATTTTTTTTAACTTTTAAGAACGAATTAAAAATCGTCAAAATCGCACTTGTTTGAATTTCTTCACGTTGACATTTAATATATTTACTATAAATATAATAAGAAGCAGTTGCAGAAAGTATGATTTACTGATTTTTTTTATTACGAGTGGGAAAGCTTTGAATTTTTTCACGTTGACATTCATGTTTCTCTCAAGAAAAAAAATTTATTTCACTTTTTTCGATACAATTAGTTTCTAAAATATTAATCACCGATTTTTTTTCACTATTAATTAATTTTGTTTTGTGGAAATTAAATTTTCTTTGCTTCTTATATTAATTTTAGAAAAATTCCAAATTTCGTTAAATTTTCTTTTTTGCAAGTAAATTTCAGAAAAAATTAGTAAAATTAACTTGGGACTAGGAAAAATAGTAAAATTTAATATTAACAGGGTGTCTACTAACCGGGAATTAACTGGGATTTTTATACAAAACCGGGAATTTTTTCACCAAAATTAAACAAAGTTTTATCATTTTAATTTGTTTTTGAAAAAATTACTTTTTATTTCAATTTTTATAGATATTTATATTCTTCTCTAACTTTTAATTAGTTAAAAAAAATTAATTTGATAGTAAAAGTCAGGCACTAATTCAAACAGATAATGTAAACAAATTTTAAAAAATTATGGACTTAATAGAAATATTGTGAAATTCGACTGAAAATATGTAATTGAAGTTGTTAAAGAATTTCTTTAGAAACTTTTTACTAAATAAAACTTTCAAAGTATTTTTATTTAATAATTAATAATTGGACTTTATAATCACATTTTAATGAATTCATGTTTCTTAGTGCGAAGATTAATAATTAAAATTTTTATTAGTTAATTTAAAAAAAACCAATTTGCACTTCAAATTTTTTATTAAAATTGAATTCTCCCAAATTTTTTTTTTAAATTCTAAAAAATAAAATTGTTGAAATTTTTCAATTCCATTGTTTCAAGATAATTTAATTTTTCTAAACAAATAATTGAAAATTTTTGAAATAATTGAAATTTCTTTACATTTTTTTTTGAAAAAAATTTAATTCTTTGAAAGAATTTTAATTTAAGTTTTTCGAAAATAATCAAGGGAAGTTAGTGACCGTAATTATAATTTTATTGTCAAAATATAAAGTCCCTCTTAAAGTTTTAAATCAATTTTTTGCTTCTAAAAACTATATTATTCTATTATTATTCAATAGTTATAATTATTGAACTTCTCTTAAATTTTTATAATTTCAAATTTCTGAATGTTCAAATAAATATTTATCATTTCTTAAGCAAATTTAATGTTTATTACTTATTAAGTAAATAATTAATTATCACTCCTTTTTTTAAAATTGTATTAAAATTCTTCACAGGAATTAAATTATTTTCATAAATAATATCATTCTTTGGAAGGATTTCAATTATTTTTGTTAAATAGTAAAATTCTTTGCAAAAATTCAATTATTATCAATAGAATTGTAATAAACTTGAAAAAGAAAATTTTCAATTATAATTATAAAAAGACAAGATTTTTTTTAAAAAATTGAAGAAATTATTTTCCGAAATTTCAATTAAAATTATTATTTATTTATGTTCGAAATCAAATTTAAATTTAAATTTTATGAGAAAAGAAAAACGGGAAAAAATTAGGCCATAACCGGGAAATAACCGGGAATTTCGTTGAATGAAAATAGTAGACACCCTGAAATAATTATATTTTCAAGTCTTAAAAAGAATTATTTTGCTAGATCTCTTTCTTTTATCGTTCAAAAAAAAAATATGTTACTGGTAATATTAGAGTAAATTGTCAATAAAATAGTATAGATTACATTTTATGAAAAGTAAACAATGAATTTTATCATTTTTATTGTTCTGTTTTTAAAGAAATTTCCATTTAAATATTTGTTCTCTTTTTAATAATAACTTTACCAATTTCGAAATTTTCGCACAGTTTTTTTAATGAATTTTATTTAGTAAACGTATTTTATTTACTTATTTAATTCATTAATAAAAATTGTTATCTTCTAACTATATTTTAATAGACCGAAAGTGGTTTTTTTTCAGTAAATCAATTTGTTTATCTTTTTAATGAAAAAATTATTAATAATGAATAAAATACTTACAATTAATAATTATTTGGTTAAAAAGATAAATAATTTGCTTATTAAAAAAAACACTTTCGCTTTTTAAAATTTAGTAAGAGAAAACAAAATTTTTTTCAGTCTAAAAGCAACACAAAAAAAAGTAAATGACGGGGGGAAAAATTCCACTCAATAAATAAATTGAAACCTCGCAATTACAAAGTATCGAAACAAACAAATCAAATCGAATTACGCGTATTGAAAATAGGATGTCATCAATAGATTTTCAGATAAAAATGATCAAGTTTTTGAGCAGGATGCGAATATTACATAATTCACATGTCTTTTTAGATCTTTAACGATAATGATAGAAGCAAGTCGTCAGATAGAACAATTACTGAAACATTTCAATAGACTTTAATAGACAATAGAAAGATAATAAAAGTTCAACCCGCGGTAAATTAAATTCAACTCGCGCGATTAAGACAGAACGAGAGAGAGAAAGAGAGAGAGAGAAATAAATAACGCAACATCCAATTTGTGTGACTCTTTTTTTTCTTATTTATTTCCATCACGGAATTTCACGTGACGCAATTTATTTGCGAACAAAAAAAAAATTTTTTTATTTATTATTTTTTAAAAATTGATTGATAAACAAGGGTTTTATGTTTGTGGAATTTCCTCGTGTTTATGTTGTTCAGTTTTATGTTAGAAAATGAATTGTGATGATGAGTGGCAGAGAGACAAAATTCACTCTATAAATACTCGCATTGAGCCAAGGATGAATAGGACAGAGAGATATAAATAAGTAAAACTAAAAGATGTTCATTATTACCAAAGCATTCTCATTAGTTCAGTAAGTTTCAATTTTTTTAGTGATTAAAAAATAGAAATAAAAAAAAAGAGTTAAAGTTCTTATTTGAAAATTAGAGGGGAAAGTAAAAAAATTCGGATTTTTTTTGTCAATTTTTGAGACGAGGTGATATTTTCTTTTTTTGTTATTTTATTCAATTGAATTGATGTAATGTCGCATTTCTTATAAGGTAATTATCGTGCGGACAATTCATCAAGTGCTAATTAAATTTCTGGGTGACATTAAAAAATGAAAAAAAAACATGTGCTTTTTGAGAGGGAGGGAAAAATATTGTTTCTGTCCCTTCTTTCTTTTTCTCTTAGTCACAGTTGAGAGCAAGTTGGTTCGACAGCGGCTCGTAAAATAGATAAATTATTACAAAGTGATTTTATTTTCTTTTTCAAATTTTTCCCCATTTTTTCCTGTTAGCGTTTTTTTTTTGAACCGTTATTTTATGAATTGTCTTTTTATTTCTTGAGTATTTTTTTTATTATAATTACAATTAAATTATTTTCATTACTACAGAATTATTATATTACTTTCGTTTTCACTTTCATTTTTACTTTCACTTTCATTTTTCATAATCATAATTATTTACAATATTTTATTGATTTTTTCTTTTTTCAAAAATAAAATCATTATTTCTCATTCCACAAAATTTTAATTCTCTAAAATAACGAATGAGTGTCGAAATTATAGATTTCTTTCCGTTTTGTCTAAAAATAAGGAAAAAAGAAAGTTCCAAAGTTTTGGGCGTTAGGCGATTTTTTATTTTTTGTGATTGTTTTTTTTTGCAGATGACGGAAAGATTAATTATTTTATTTCTATTGTCACTAATTGTGACGAATTATGAGGCTGATTCAGTGATAGTGACGGAAGTAAGGGCTGGGAATTTAGCGGAATTACCATGCCCGAGCAATGACGATCGTCATCGCTTTATGTTTTGGCAATTGGCTGACGAAAATATAATCATCGGACCCGGAAATCCGATTGATCAAGAAAAATACAATTACGAAGTGCTCACTGGCAAACTTCTCATTAGGGTAAGAAATTAAATAGCAAATATTATTAAAAAGGTAATAAATTAAAAAATATATATTAATAATAAAATTTTTCATTAATAAAATGTGTTTCTTAAAAAATTCAAATTTTGATTTTCAAAAAATTAAGAAACAGAATTTCATTTTGATGTTAGAAAAAGTGATGAAAAACGGTTAAAAAAACACAATTTAATAGATTTAATTTTCGCCATGTAATTAAAACTTGTTTTTTCCTAATTAATTACTGTTTTCTGTAAATTAATTTCAGCAAGTTTCTACCTCCGAGTCCGGTTTTTATAAATGCGTTTCCCGAGGACTGAAAAACGCCGCCGCGATTAATATCCAACTTGTGGAATTAATTGTCAGCAAAGATCAAATTATCGAAAGTAATTTTGAGGTAGGAAAAACGGAAAAAATTTTCAAAACATCGATATTAAAAGAAACAATAGAAAATCTAAAAATAAATTTCATAAAAATAGAAAATCTAAAAATAAATTTAATAAAAATGCAAAATCGAAAAATGTATTTTATAAAAATATAAAATACAAAAATAAATTTTATAAAAACATAAAATTGCACGAAAAAATTAATTTTCTTCTTTTCTCATGTAATGAGACAGTGTAAAACTTAAAAAATTAACTGAAATTAAAAAAAAAAAATTTTAGTGAAAATAGGCGCTAAAGAAAGATTTTAAAAAGATTATTTTTTCAGACACATCTACTGAGAACATTAACAATAGTGATGTTAATACTTGTGGCAATAGCCGGCGTTCTTCTTATAATAGTTTACAAAAAAAAGAAAACCAACCGTTTCTTTGGTAAGTTAATAAAACAAAAATTTTTTCACTTTCTTTTCAATTAAAAAAAACTATTTTTAAAAAAATTTTCCCTTAAAACTAATCATAATTTTAGTATTAATTAATTTTATTTATTCATTCATTATTCTTTTAATTTATTTATTATTTTCTTAATTAATTTATTTTTTATCAATTAATTTATTTTTTATTAATTTAGTAATTCTCAAATTTATAGAAATGGACGAGTCTCGCGAAAATTCACCGGGAAAATATAATGAAAAATTTCCAAGTAGAACAACAGCATCGACAGCGTCAGCAGCAGCAGCAACAACAACAAGAACAACATTAGCAACGCCAACAACAACGACGTCGTCGGGAAAAATTGGTGTCGATAATGTCGGTCTTGATGTTGATTTTCCAAAATCGTTTATTAACATGGAAAAAGATGAACCACTTTTCTAAGTGTCGAAAGAGAAAAAGAAAGAATTTTTACGAAAAAAAAACTAAAAAAAAATTGGAATAAAATTTTTTTTTGGTAAATTTCTTCCAATATTTTTTAATAAACATCCCTTTCCTCTCTCTTTCGACAAATTAGTTTAAGAAAGCTTAATAAGGCTGTGTAGTTAAAAATTGTTAATTATTGATAAAAAAAACATATATAATATTATAAAGTAAATTGTAAATAACTTTCGTATTTTGAAAATTTCAATCAATAAAACACATTTTAATTATAAAATTATTTACATTTTTTATATTTTCTTACAATTACGAAAAATTATTTACAAATTATTGGCGATAAAAAAATTTTACTTACTACTAAAAATACTTTTTTGTTATTATTAATATTATTATTATTTTTTATAATAATTATTAACATTTTTGTTATTTTTTTTTATTGTTATCATTACTAATATTTTTATTATTATTATTATTATTACCAAATATATTCATTATTGTATCGAAAAAATTATTTACAGCTTCGTTTTTCGTTGCAGAAAATATTTGAATTCTTTCTCTCAAATATTCTAGTTGAAAATTATTTTTAAAAAATTTCTCTAATAGAGATTTTAACGAAATGTCATTAAATCTCAAAACAAAAATAATTATTTATCGATCGTTTCGAGAAGTAAACACAAAATGTAATATTTTTTATGGATGGAAAATAAAGTGTTTCTATTTAAAATAAAAATTTGGATTCAAAATATTTTCTGAAATTTCAGTTTCTTAAAATCAAATCATCAATGTTTTAATAGTTTTAAATGGTTAAGTATCTAATTGTTGATGTTTAATTAAATAAATTGTTAATTAACAAAATTGGTTAATTATTTTTATATATTAACAAAATAATTGGTTAATTATCAAAATAATTAATTAACAACATGATTGATTAATTGACAAATTAATTGGTGAATTAACAAAATCACTGATTAATTAATCGAGCAGTTGATTAATTAACAAAATAATTGATAAATTATCAAAATAATTAGATAGTTAAGAAAATAATTTTACTAATTAACCAAAACAATTGATTAATTAATTACGAAAATATTGCAGCAAAAAAGGGAATTAATTAAAAAATAATAGTTAAGCATCTTGTGTACTTGCCGTGACGTCCATCATACTTTCGTCGCCAATTTCCTCGTCCTCGTCCTCCTCCTCCTCATCATCCAATTCGACTTCCGTTTCGAGGAGGCGAATTTTCCGACAATTTTCGCTTAAAATTGCCGCGACTTTACGCGCGCCACTAACTGTCAATTGTTTCGCATTAATTCCCTCAAAGGCACGTGGCCACGATTCAATTAAATCATTTAAATCAAAATTCTCCGTATCGCGATTAAATAATTTCGCATTTTTCAACGAAACATTTATCAAGTAACTCGATTCATTTTGCGAATCATAAATAAGAAGACTCAAAAATTCTTGTGAATAAAATTGTAGATCAATGAATTTACAATCGTTCGATGATCTCGATACTGAAAGACCTAGAGGGAGGAAATTATAAAATATAAGTAGAAAATGTAAATATAGTTAAATAATTTAATAAAATAATATAAATTCAAAAGAAAAATTAGGGAAACAGAAAAAAACTCACCCTGTTCTTCATCAATTTCGACTGTAATTTTTTTAAACGTCAATTTCTTTTGCTCGTCCTCAATGCGATTCACCAAAAAAATATTGATGATTTTCTGCTGTTCGTCACTGATTGCAACAAATAAATTATCATCAGTGTTGACAATTTGCGAGAAGGATTGATTTTTTTCAAAATCAATTGACACTTGTAGTGTGACAAAGTGCTCGATGAGTCCTTGATAGGATTTTGCGAATAGAGAATTTATCGCCTCAACAACATTATCGTGTGACTGCAATAATGATGAATCTAAATCTTGTTTTATAATCAGTGAATGATCGCGGAGACAGAAATTCTCATCCAATAATAATGCCCATTCACTGCCTTCTGATTTCAAACAATTTTGCAATGGTTCACGACGTAAATATTGTCCTAATTTCTCTAAATTCACGCCCTTACGTCCATTATTGCCAGCTTCGGTATTATCGAAACCACGTAAAAATTCCGCAATATATGTTAATTCCTGTTGACTCAATTTATTTATTTCCGGCGGTACTCTCTCGTCGGTTAATCGCAATATCACCACGTACAACCATCTGTAAGTGAATTTTATTTTAGTCTCTTCGAAAAATTCTATTCTTCAGGGACAACAAAAAATAATAATTCAAATTCCCTGACTTTTCCAGGATTTCCAGGTTAAAAAACGGAATTTTTCCAGGTTTTTAAAACTACGTTTATTATTAATAAGAAAATTATTGGAAACCTCAAGAATTCGATTATTTTCCACAAAAAAAACACAAATCTTCACAAAAATCCAATTATGTTTCAAAATTGTCCAAAAATTCCCGTCAAAATTTAAATAATCTTTATAAATAATGAAAATTTCTTCCGAAATTCAATTATTTTCAAAAATATTAATAAAATTCTTATCAGAATTTCAATTATTTTTAATGTACAAATTTTTTATCAAATTTCTCGACAAATGCAATTATTTAAAAAAAATCATTAAAATGTTTCAGAAGAATTCAATTATTATATAAAAATTTGTTGATTCTTTATGAAAATTCAATTTTAAAAAAAGTTCAATTATTTAATGAAATGTTTATTTTTAGAGTAAAATAAATTAATTCTCGTGGAATTTTCAAATAAATAAATATTTTTTAATATGATATTGAATTAAAATCCAAAATTTTTACTGAAATTTATTTTTAAATCAATATTTATTAGAAAATTCTACAAGAAATCAATTATTTATTCAATTATTATTTAAAAATTTGTTGATTCTTTATGAAAATTCAATTTTAATAAAAGGTAAATTATTTAATAAAATGTTTATTTTTAGAGTAAAATAAATTAATTCTCGTGGAATTTTCAAATAAATAAATATTTTTTAATATGATATTGAATTAAAATCCAAAATTTTTACTGAAATTTATTTTTAAATCAATATTTATTAGAAAATTCTACAAGAAATCAATTATTTAACTATAAAAATAAATAATTTATAAAATAATTAAATGTTTTTTAACATTGAATTTTTATAACAAATTTTATCAGAATTTAATTATGTTTATTATTATCATTTATTGTCAAGAAACAAATTTAAAAAAAATTTAACAATAATTTCATTTTTCGAGAAATTTGATGAAAATTTTGTTCATTAAAAATAATTGAAATTCTGATAAGAATATTATTAATATTTGAGAAAATAATTGAATTTCGGAGGAAAATGTTACTATTTATAAAGACAATTCAAAGTTTGACAAGAATTTTTCTAAATTTTCAAACATAATTGGATTTTTGGGAAGAATTATATTACGTTTGAAAATAATTGAATTTTTCAGACTAATTTTATTAAAAATTCGGTTTAAATAATTGAATTGTTTCGTGAAATTTTTTTCAACTAGCAAACATTGGAAATAATTGAATTTAAAAAAATTTCTGAAATCAATTAAATTTCAACGAAAAGTTTTATTAAAATTATTTGGAAAAAAATTAAATTGTCACCAAAGAATTTCATTGAAATTTTTGAAAATAGCTTAATTCTTTGAAGAATAAACAATAAAAGATAAAAAAAATAATTGAATTTCTGAGAAGAATTTTACTTTTTCTAAAAATAATTGAATTTCTCCAATAATATGTATTTGCTTCAAAATTTTATTTTAATTTAGTGTTTTAACCAAAATTCTTCTATAAACCCGTTATTTTTAAATAATCAATTCAAAATATATTAAATTTTTAAAATAATTTTAGAAGAATTTTAGTTATTAAGGTTTATTAAAAATCTAGGTTTTTAAATTTTTTAATGAAATTCATTTAAAATTGAAGTTTTCAAAAATTTTAAATGAAAATATTTTCAAATACATCTACTTATAAAAATTGTAATTGCAACTCTTTTAAAATTGAATTAATTTTGAAATATTTAAGTAAAATTAGATTTCAGAAATCAATTTTCCAGGATTTCGATCAAAATTCCCTGACATTTCCAGATTTTTCAGGTTTCCAGGTTGCGTGGCAACTCTGAAAATTTACCGAAAGAATGCCTTGTAGTCGCGCATACTGTGATCGATGACTTGTTGAACCTCGGATGTTTTAGCGAGAAAAGCTTGAATTCTGTGCAGTGCACCTGTTATTGGTGTTTCTTTAATTAAACCAAGAGATTCGTAATCACCGCCGAGTCTCGCCATTCCGAGCATTTCAGATATTTGATAGGCAAGAGCCATTCCAGCACTATTCAAATGCTTCAATACTAATTTCTGTAACGAAAATAAACAAATAATATAATAATACAATTCAATTTTTTTCAAAAAGTTGTAATAAAATTCATCGAAACAATTGAATTGCTTTTCAAATATTTTAATCAAATTTGTCAAAGCAATGAAATTATTTTAGATTCAAAATTAGATAAGTTACAAAAATTCTAACATTTTTTTGTTTTAAACAAACATTTACTTATTATTTTTGCATCTACAGGCCTCGGATCGACTTTTAAAATAGGATATCGCATTATTTGAAAATAGTCGAAAAAAATCGCAACTATTTTTTTTACCTGTATATTACTGTAACACATTTCAATACTGTGACCCAATTTTTTAAGTCCCTTCTCAGTCAAGTCACGCAATAGAAAACTCTCCAAATTCTCCGATGGAATTCCAATCATGAGAAGTTCGAGAAAATCGGCAGCAACACTTCCCGGTGGATTATTTTCAGCGTAACGTGTTAATTTCTCGTCCATCTCGAGGAGAATTGTTTCCCACGCTTCGGTAATTGCCATCAATGTGCGCGAGAGATAATCCATTAAATAATCTACATTCGCCTGCGCTTGAGCGACCTTAAAAATTTATTCAACTTTTTCAAATAATTAAAATAGCACAAAAAAAAAAATATGAAAAATTATACTCTACAATAGCAAAGTATGAGAAAATATTTGAAATAGAAAAAAACCTTGAGAAAAGCGTCGCTACTCTCGAGCAATGGACATGAGAGTTTATTGACGACAATTTCATTTGTATTTCTCCAGCTGGCCCATAAAGGTTTTCCAGAGCCACCGCTTATTTCTAAAATTGGTCCCTTACCAATGCTCAATGTTCCACAGTAAAACATTCCGAAAATGTACATTCCAATTTCCCCCGATTCTTGACCTGTCTAAAAATGCAGCGGAAAAAATTACAGAGTGTCTATTATTTTCATTCAACAAAATTCCCGGTTATGGCCTAATTTTTTTCCCGGTTTTTTTTCTCATGAAATTTAAATTTAAATTTGATTTCGAACATAAATAAATAATAATTTTAATTGGAAATTTGGAAAATAATTTTTTCAATTTTTTAATAATAATCTTGTCTTTTTATAATTATAATTGGAAATTTTCATCTTCAAGTTTATTACAATTCTATTGATAATAATTGAATTTCTGCAAAGAATTTTACTATTTAACAAAAATAATTGAAATCCTTCCAAAGAATGATATTATTTATGAAAATAATTTAATTCCTGTGAAGACTTTTATTACAATTTTTGAAAAAATCAGTGATGATTAATTATTTACTTAATAAGTAATAAACATTAAATTTGCTTAAGAAATGATAAATATTTATTTGAACATTCAGAAATTTGAAATTATAAAAATTTAAGAGAAGTTCAATAATTATAACTATTGAATAATAATAGAATAAAATAGTTTTTAGAAGCAAAAAATTGATTTAAAACTTTAAGAGGGACTTTAGATTTTAAAAATAAAATTATAATTATGGTCACTAAGTTTCCTTGCTTATTTTCGAAAAATTTATAAATTAAAATTCTTTCAAAGAATTAAATTATTTAAAAAAAAAAATGTAAAGAAATTTCAATTATTTCAAAAATTTTCAATTCTTTGTTTAGAAAAATTAAATTATCTTGAAACAAAGGAATTGAAAAATTTCAACAATTTTATTTTTCAGAATTTAAAACAAAAATTTGCGAGAATTCAATTTAAAAAAAATTTGAAGTGCATATCGTTTTTTTTAAATTAACTAATAAAAATTTTAATTATTAATCTTCGCACTAAGAAACATGAATTCATTAAAATGTGACTATAAAATCCAATTATTAATTATTAAATTAAAATACAATTTGAAAATTTTCTTTGTTAAAAAGTTTCTAAAGAAATTCTTTAACAAATTCAATTACATATTTTCAGTCGAATTTCACAATATTTCTATTAACTCCATAATTTTTTAAAATTTATTTACATAATTCGTTTAAATTAGTGCCTGACTTTTACTATCAAATTAATTTTTTTTAACAATTCAAAGTTAGAGAAGAGTATAATATAAATATTTATAAAAATTGAAATAAAAAGTAATTTTTTCAAAAACAAATTAAAATAATAAAACTTTTTTTAATTTTGGTGAAAAAATTCCCGGTTTTGTATAAAAATCTCGGTTGATTCCCGGTTAGTAGACATCCTGAATTATTTCTCTATTTAAACTCTTTAGGTAAATTGAAAAAATTAATTTCTAACTATACAATTTAATGTCCAATTGAAATTTAATAAAAAAGTAATTAAAATTTAATATTAAACTGTATTTAACTGTTTAATAAAATACTTATTAAAATTTAATAAAATAGTTCTTAAAATTCAATAAAATAGTTATTAAATTTTAATAAAACAGTTATTAAACTTTAATAAAATAGTAATTAAGATTCATTAAAATAGTTATTAAATTTTAATAAAATATTTATTAAAACTTAATAATTATTTTTCCCTTTGATTATTTCAAAATACTCACGAAGAACATGTCGAGCTTCTGTAGAAGAAATTCCTTTCTCTCCGAATCCTGACCATAGCTTCGATCGAGACTCGGCAATGTTGATAAATAATTACCAGTTGGCGATGAAATATCATTTGCGCCGTGACTTTTAAAATTTAACGGCAACCATGCCATGCAAGTGATGGGCGAATTTTTTGCAAATAAATTCGTCTTATGAACGACATTTTTATTTTCTACATCGACGAGATAAAGTGTCTTCGATTCTTTGTAGGTGACTGCCAAAAGTTTTCCATCCGGTCGCCAGCAAATATTTTCTACAAGGCCCGATTCGTCCAGTGGTGCGAGCAACCATACACGTTGAAACGTGAGTCTGTGCAGTGTCACTTCACCTGCAAAAAGAACAAAAAATAAAACACAGGGAAATATTAAATCGTAAAACTGAACTTTTAAACTATTAACGAAATAATTAAACTATTAACTAAACTTTTAAACTATTCACAAAACAACTAAACAATCAACTTAATTTTTTAAAAGTTAATTCAAATATTAAACCAATTATTAACTAAACTATTAAATTGACTAACTATCAACTAAATTAAACTCTAAACAGAATTAAAAAATTATTTTAAGTTCGCCAATTTAGGAAATTTTACAAATTTTAAATTTCCCGCGCACAAAATACATATAAGGAAACATAACCTCAAAAAATCGAATTTGAAAATAATAGACTTCTGTACGTGTATTTGTACGATTTATATAAACTAAAGTTGATTTTTCAAATATACTACCGATTATATTTTCAAATTGAATCAATCATGCAAAAAAATCGACAATTGAGATTAAAAATTCCCGAACTTTGCCAATTACAAACTTACAAACCTTACAAATTATACGATTGCATATACAAAACGAAAACGTAATTACTTACAAAAATAGAAATACATTCTTTTTAGTGCATAATGAAACAAATAAAGTTTATAAATATTCATAAATTGTATATTGACAATATTTTTAATTTTACTGCATATAATGAAAGTAAAGAAAAAAACTAACCTTTAACATTGGCTAACGCCAGAAGATCCATTTTTGGCGACCATCGCATTAAAGTTATTTCCGTCGATACTTGACGCTCCTCTAATTGTCTCATAATTCCGGACATGTTTCTTTAATTAATTATTTGCTTGACAGTAATGAGTAAAATTTTTAATTGCACTAATAACATGTACATATTAAGGTTATCCTGGCCACGATTTGTTTGTTGACAATCATGTGCGTGAAGTTGGCACAACAACCATAGAAAAATCAACTTTTCTAGTAAGGAAACGTTTTGGTCATGTTTGGAACATTAATGCTGTCCTTAGGCTGCGTCTACAATAGAAAAAAATAATGTGTAATTTGAAGTGTAATGTGTATTGTTTTTGGCATTGACAACTGTCAGGGGCAATTACACTGTATATTACACAATTTTCTACACATTTTTTCTGTTGTAGACGCAGTCTTACGGTTTAAAGGAATTTTGAAAACAAATTAAATAAACAATTAACTTTCATTTCTCAAGCCGGACGAGGAAGAATTTTTGTATTATTGTTTTTGACCTTTCAAAGAACAGAATATAACCTTGAATATATTGGAATAGTTTAGCCTGACATAATAGTCAGTTTTTGACTGTTAGTCTTATTATATAATCACAAAATATATTCGGCAATCGAAGCCGACTTGGGCTCGGCCCTACTGAAAATCCCGGTGCAATATCTTGTACAGGAAACTGTACCAATTTTTGTCAATGAACCTGTACCATTTCAGCATAAGAAATTGAAACAAGTTCTTGTACAAGATCTTGTACAAAAACTTGCACAAGTAATTTTTTTCGATTTCGAACAATAAGGTTCATGTACAATTTCTTGTACGAGATCCTGTACATGTTAAAATTAATTAAAAACTTCAATGGCTGCGCAGTAGTTTTCTATGGCTTCTACAGATGCGCAGTTGTTTTTAAATCGTAAATACAAAAAGTCTCTAACAACAATGTTAAAAATTTTCTTATATTTTGTATTAATAAAAAAATTAATAAAAAAAAATATTATCTGCACAAGAACTTGTACAGGATCTTGTGCATATACACGTTCTTCTAAGGGATCTCGTTCAAGAAATTGTACATGAACCTTGATTCAAAAGCGAAAAATTTACATATACAGGTTCATATACAAGATGTTGCACAAGATCTTATACAAGTACACATTCTTGTACAGGATCTCGTACAAGAAATTGCACATGGACCTTTATTCAGAAGAGAAAAAATTTAGATGTGCAAGTACACATTCTTGTACAGGATCTCGTACAAGAAATTGTACATGAACCTTATTGTTCGAAATCAAAAAAATTACTTGTGCAAGTTTTTGTACAAGATCTTGTAAAAGAACTTGTTTCAATTTCTTATGCTGAAATGGTACAGGTTTATTGACACAAATGGTATAGTTTCCTGTACAAGATCTTGTACAATTTTCTGTACAAGATATTGCACGGGGATTTTCAGTAGGGGGGATACTTTCTAGTTTTTTTTAAGGTACCATGGCACCTACTCCACACAAAAAACTTGTGGACGCGCAATCTCCATCACTTGATCCGACGCGGCCTGCCGCTTCAGCTTCAACCTCGGGATCAATTAATATCAGCGGCCGAGGCAGAGGAAGGGGCAAAACAATGAAGCACTCCTCGGATCGTCCGTCACTGACACCTGGTCTGGCGGCTGCCATTAAAAAAGAACTCTCAACGGAATCATCGCCTCTGGTTATCCAATCATCTACAAACCAAATACGGAGTCTAATTTCTGTTCCAACGGTAACAAAGAATGATGACGGTCCCACTCCGATGCATACATCATCTCCACTCCCCTCTCCCAATTCCTCTCAGTCCTCTTCTCCCAGTTCCCCCCCAGCTGGTTCCATTTCTGAGGGCTCCATGGATCGCGACACCGTGGTCGGTCGTGCTTCGGCCGCCGCTTCTCCGGACCCCCCACGGGGGGTGACGGAGACATCGGGGGCTTCTGGCGCGGGCGGCGTGGGTGCTGCGGACCATGCAGACTCCACACTACCCCTTGACTCTGCACCCATCAGTTACGAACTACTGTGGACAAATACCAATTTTTCGAATGACGCCAGATTTTTTGAAAATTCCCCCCCCCCCCCCCATATACCATCTTAGTCGAATCGACAATTCAGGGGAAGAAGATTGGCAAGTACAACAGGATTGCTTTTGCTGACTTCCTGGAAACAGTGGTTCCCGATTCTGACAGAACCATAGTTCCCAACGGCCTCAACCAATTGAGAATTACTTCCTCAAGCGGTTTGATCGCGAATAGTCTGCTCGATGCAGAGGCTCTCGGCGAGAGGGGGTACAGGTCGTACATTCCGACGTCGTTGGTCAGCAGGAAGGCGCTGGCACATGACGTGGACCTGGGCTTGTCTCCCCTCTCTATTAGTGCCAAGATTAACTCTGACACCCTCTCCTCGATCATCTCCATCAGAAGGAGAACCAAAAATGAAAATGAGATTCCCGGCCTCGTCGAATTCGTCTTCTCAGGGCTTTCTATTCCGAACACCATTCTAATATCTAGTGCAGTTTTCAATCTGACTCTAATAGTCACCCCCCCCCCAAAGAGATGTTATAAATGCCAGAGATATAGACACCTCTTTAGTCAATGTCGCTCTACTCATTATACTTGTGAATTTTGCTCGGAGTCACATTCCAAAAAGGATTGTCCCTATCCAAACCGATGTTCTGTTTGTTCGAACTGTGCCGGTCAACACGCCGCCTCGTCGAAGGAATGCGATTTTTACAAGTTCGAGTTCGCGGTCATGAAGTGCAGACTAGAATTAAACTTGGGATACGAGGACGCTGAAGCGTACCTCCTTGCACATGGTTTCTCCCGCCCTGGGTATGACATCATTTGGGAAAGGGACTTCGACACACCTGCATTCGAGATCCAGGAGGTGGTGACTCCAGCCATCCTCGATGAAGTCCCTCCTCCTCCACCCCCCCTGTTTCTCCTCACGCTCCAACGGAGCCTGAGGAGTCCGCCATGTCGGTGGAGAACGCCGAATAATATATAAGTAAGACTGTAACCTTAAGACTTATCTTACCGACTAATATTAGTTATACCGGTAGTTTTTGCTTGCTGATCTATTTGTTCTTGACCAGCCAGTTTTTGGATGTACAAATTTCTCTAACTTCCCCAACTTTCTTTAGTTTTACTTTTAAGACTGCATCACCATAACCGTTTTGCATACTTATTTTTAGTTTCTCACTGCTCATTACGACCAATTACTTATTTTACTTGCTGACTCATTAACTATCTAAGGACTAATTTTGACTGTGACTGTATTATACACCGATTCTTTCACTTTTGCTCTCTGTTTGACTTGTTCACTTGTCTGTTTTATCTGTCTAGACCATCGGATTGAATCATTTTTTTTCATTTTTGTTTTTCTTCTCTCCTTAACATTGGAACGACTACCTACAAGAATATCTCACCCTGGCTATTTTACTAGTTGTCTATTTGTTTGCTTATTTATTTGTTGCTCACTTGTTCACTGATCTATTTTTATACTCTATTTACACGTTACTTAGTTATTCTTAGTTTGACTGTTAATCAATTTAATTCATCTTTTATATTTATTCTCCTAAATTGCAGATTAACCACCTATTGGTCACTCTTCTATAGTTTTGTAGCTTTTGTCCCACCCTTTCAGTTCGGGATCCGGACTGTTTTAACTGTTGACCTATTAACTGATCACGGATCAATATCGATTTTAACCCCTACAGTTTTAAATACTGAGTCTCTCTCCATCGGCTTTTGCTGGTCTTATATTTGCTTTAACAGGATAGACTATCGGTTCGAGTTTGTCTGTTTCTTCTTTCTTTTGTTTTTCTTTCCTTCTTTTCCGTTTTTTTTTCTCTTTTAATTGGTTTTTCTTTTATCACCAGATTTTCTGCTTACAAGACTATTCCAACGTGGATATGTTATTCAACCTACTCATTTCTGTTTCTTTAATTTTATGTACATGACATTTTGTCTGTCCGTCTATTTGTCCATATTCTTCATGTCTGTTATTTTGAGCTGTGTTTTTTTGTTTTTGCTTCTGTTTTTTTTTGTTCTTGTTTAATTTTGGTCGTTCATTTTTCATCTTGCCATAGTTTTTCGATTAACTGCTCACAGGATTAATATATGATAGTTACTCTTCTTATCCATTTTCTGTTTTATCTCTTTTCGTTTACTTCGCCATTGGCTTACTATATCAGGTGACTCAATAGTTGATAGCAGTCTAACCTCCTGCCCAACATTTTGGTGGCCTAACCCCAACCCTAACTCTAACCCTTACATATAGACTCTTATGGAAGATGAATGCCCCCTCGACCATTCACAAGTCCCTGACCCTGGTACTTTGGAATTCCAGAAGTATTCTCTTCAAAAGACCTGAACTGGAAATCCTTTTGTGGCAGTACAACCCTGACATCGTCTGTATTACCGAGACTTGGCTTTCAACCGGAACCGTATTTGAAATTCCAAACTATATCACAGTCAGACAAGATCGTCCCAACGGCAGGGGAGGTGGCGTCCTCCTCCTGGTTCGTAGGGAGATCAAGTTCCTTATCTCCAACAGGTTCTCGCACCACTACAATAACATACAGATCGACGTTGCTTCGATATCGTTGCAAACTATTTTTGGCAAAACCCAAATCACGGTTATCTATGCCCCTCCCGGAGGTGATATCCCGCCTAAGGAATGGTCGGATATTTTTAGGAATCTTCCAACTCATTCCAATCATATCTTTTGCGGCGACTTCAACTCTCACCATACCAGTTGGGGCGATGGGGTAACCAATCTCAGGGGCTACTCCCTCGAGACCTTTACCCTGGACTCAGACCTATTCATCACCAATGACTCCGCCGCCACCAGATATCAGGATGCTAACGTCTCCGGCAGCAATTTGGATCTCGTATTCTGTTCCCCCTCAATTCTCCAAATATCAAACACTATTGTAATTCAGGATAGTTTCAATTCCGACCACCTGCCGGTCCTATTAAAGGCAGACATAACCCCTAATTACTCACTTACACCAAGCAATAGACTCTGCCTCAAAAACGTCGACTGGAGTAACTACCGAGAGGATATGGAACAGCGCTCTTTGGACCTCTCCTCTCAACTCCTAGTTGACGCTACTCCAGCGGAAACATATAAATCTTTTGAGGAACATTTGAAATCTTCTTTACTCAATCATGGGGCTTTTATTCCACAATCTGGATCTATGAAGTCCATCTCTAAACCTTTGTGGTGGAATCCCATATGCGACGAGGCAGTATGTCTCCGTCGAGAGGTATGACCGCTCTATGGAGAACGCTTAAAGCCCTGTCCACAAGATCCGACCAGCGTAATACAAATATTTCGACAGATTCAAACTCTCTGGAACATTCCACCTTCCGTAACGACCTGATCAGGGATGACGTACCCCCGGTGGACATTCCATTTCTACCCACCCCGAAACACTTAGGAGACGATTTTCCGCCATTCACAAAGAATGAATTCCAGTTCGCATTATCTACCACCAAGTCGAAATCTGCACCGGGCCTCGATGGTATAACTGCGGATATGATCAAGCAGCTGGGTCCTGTGGCGCAAGAATTCCTTTTGGTTATATTTAATCGTATGCTCCTGCACTCGTTTTTTCCATCTTCATGGTTGTATACAAGGGTCATGGCCCTGCCTAAGCCGGGGGGGTAAGGGGTTCCGCCTCATAGCCCTCACCTCGGTTATGTCTAAACTGTTCGAGAAGTTAATTCAAGGCAGGTTGGAACACGAGGTTGAGGGCGGGGGCTTGATTCCTTCCTTCCAGTTTGGCTTTAGAAAGCAAAGATCGGCCGTGGACTGTGTGGCGTCCTTCGTCACAGACACCCAAATAGGGTTTATGGACGGGGAGCACACGCTCGCAGTATCCATTGACATAAAAGGAGCTTTCAACAATGTTCGCCCCCTTATCTTAAACTCAATGTTGAAGCGATTGAATTTTCACCCCTGCCTGACGAACTTCATCACTCACATGACCGGGAAACGGTTCATCTCCTTCCAGGCAGATGGTTCCGACCCTAGGGTCTGTGGTGTTGGAGTCCCCCAGGGCGGAGTTTTGTCGCCGCTTTTGTTCAGCCTGTATCTGAGAGACCTGGAATCATACCTTCCCCCCAACATGAAGGCGGTTATGTACGCCGACGACCTACTGCTATATACAAGGTTTACCACCTCCGAAAACCTAAGTCACGAAACCTCGGCGGCCTTGGAAAGTCTCGCTGCCTGGTTAAAATCTTTGGGCATGGATGTAGCCCCACAAAAAACAACCTGCTGTATCTTTTCAAATTCGCGCCTTTCATTTGATAATATTACAATAAGATTGGGGAACACAGATATTTCATGTGTTGACTCTATGAAACACCTGGGAATTGTTCTGGATCGCAGACTCACCTGGTCCCCTCACATAAAAATGCTTTCTAATAGGGCCTTGAAAGCGCTCGGTATCTTGAGAATTATCTCGCGCGTTACATGGGGCACTTCTCCAACACTCGCGCTTTTGGTCTATAAAAATCTCATTAGAGCAATCCTGGATTGGGGCTCCCCTTTGTTTAGTAATTCCGCAGTTACCACTCTTAAACGCCTTGATAGGGTTCAATCTGCCGCCCTTAGGATCGCCCTGGGAACTATGAGGTCTACTTCCATTCCAGTCCTGCTGGCGGAAGCTGGTGAACCTCCTCTCGCCATCCGAAGGACTTTCTTGATTGTCTCCTTTATCCTACGTAACTCCTCGTGGAAGGAGAACCCTCTTACATCCCTTCTCTCCACTCTGAGCAGGAAAGCTAAACTCAACCCTCGTTCCAAAAAATACAACAAACTTCCTATCCTACCTGCATACAATCATATACTCCCTATTCTAGACATGATGTACAAAACTTCAAAGCCAGCTTACTTTGACTGGAAC
This sequence comes from Leptopilina myrica (nomen nudum), assembly GCA_032872475.1. Lineage (NCBI taxonomy): Eukaryota > Metazoa > Arthropoda > Insecta > Hymenoptera > Figitidae > Leptopilina > Leptopilina myrica (nomen nudum). Next base: position 8,936,202 of record CM065462.1, on the reverse strand, counting down.
TGGCGTGCTCTATCTACGCCTCCCGTTTGTGATACCACCTCAGGGACTCGACTTGTGACTCATTCTTCCCCTGAAATCCTTTACAGAGAGATACTTCAATCTGAATACGCAGGCTTTAGCCCTATATATACAGATGCATCTCTGGACCCGAATTCTGGTCTAGCCGCCGCTGCCTTCTTTGACGAGGACCTAAATTATACACAGTGCACCCCTTTACACCCCTTCACCTCCATATTAACGGCTGAACTTTATGCTATTCGTTCTGCCCTGAAGTATGCGGTTGAACGTGGCAGACAGGGGGTTCTTATAGTTTCTGACTCGCTCTTTTCCATAAACAGACTGAAGAACTGCTTGCTCTTTAAAGATAATCCCTACCTAGTATTCGACATTTTAAACATCCTGATATCAACTCGGTCCACTGATTCCCATCCATCCTTTAGATTCATGTGGATCCCTTCTCATAATAATATTAAAGGCAACGATTACGTAGACTCCGTATGTCGGGAAGTAAATCACTCATCTAACAATAGGCTATATTTTAAAATCCCTCTCAAAGACCTGAGAACGAGTGTTTTTGACCCGGACAGGAAGGATTGGCTTCTCCATGAATGGCCATACTCAGAAAGAGACCTGTCGGGTCACAGATACTTCTCCAGAGTCTCATTTAAAACCGTCAGACCATGGTTTCGGGACCTTGACCTTCCGAGGAGTTGGACCAACATAGTAACGCGGTTGAGAACGGGACATATACTGACCATTGAGCATCTTGAGAGGATTAATTGGACTGAAGCGGCACGCTGCAGATGCGGTGAGGAGAGGAGATCGTTGCATCATGTCTTAGTTGAATGTCCTGTACTGGCCCCGGCCAGATCTAGATTTGTTAGATTCCTGAACGGCTCGTATCCCGACCTGGATCTCAGCTCGGCTGCGATTGACGAGATTATTTTTCCACCTAATGAGCAAGTGGTGAGAGAGTTGGGCAAATTGCTGACTCACGATAAATATTTCATTTGATTCACTGACAACGTCTAACGTACCCAGTTACCCACCCTTGACCTATCCATCGACTTACTACCCAGATCAATGGACTGCTGCACCACCGACTCTCCCGCTTCGTGTAACAGCGACCGGTTCTCTCTACTTGCTTATGGAGGATTCATCACTGATTGCTGACATTGATGGGCATACAATTTCAATTCTTATTCTTCACATGTTTACAGTTCTGACAGTCGGCGAAGCCAAAAGTCATTTAAGAAGAAGAAGAAGAATTCTTAAAAATAATATTTTCTACGATTACAAAGTAGTTGTGTTATTTAAAGATATAAGTGAATAAAATTAACATTTACTATTTAGTATTCTCATGTTCTTATAATGTAATGTAACAGGTTTCCCAAAAAGCATGGTTCGATGCCATTGGAAATAACCTCAAAAACGGAAAGAGTGATCGAACAAATTTACTTATTTTCAAAAGTACAGTTATATTTCAAAATAATTTTTTTAAATAAACAAGTAAAATTTGTCAAATTTTTTATTTGTTTCAATTTTTTTTAAATATTATTTTCGGAAAACAGTTACTTTTAAAAAATTTTCATTACATTTTTTCGGAATTGCTAATAAATTAAATTATTCAAAACTTGACTACTTTTTGTTATAAACAAAAATTGAAAAACTTATTCTTATTTACTTTTCTACAGGAATTTTATACAAAATGTCCAATTGTTTGAATTTTTTTAAAATTATTTTCGAGAATTCAGGTATATCTTAAAAAAAAATTTAATTACTATTTTTCAAAAATCTAATGTTTTCAGAATTTCCAAATTACTTTCAATCAGTTTTGTAAAATATATTATTCTAAAAATAATCATTATTTTTAAATAAAAGAATTTCTATTTAAATATAAACATATAAAATGTTTAGAAAAATTTAATATTTTTACTGCATTTGCTATTATTTTAGGGGAATTACAATATTAGGAAATTTACTAACAAATTAGATGCTATTAATTTTTTGTTTTTTATTTGACATTTTTCTTTAAGTATTGACAGAATTAATATTTCTTACGAACATTTTGCGGTGTTAATTTAGACTTTATTTAAGTAAAGTTAATCATATTTCAGATTATTATAATTTTTCTTCTTTTTATGTTTTATTCGAAATTAATATTCGACGGAAAGATTTTAATTTCGGTTATAAAAATTTGTACTCACAATTCAAATCCATTTAAACTTTCTCGTAATTCTCTTTCGTATGAAATAAATTTTCGGCATTGATTTTTTGACTTTGGTTTAATACGACTTATTTATTCCCAATTTAAAGATTTTCGATTTTTTGCTGGTATTACTTTTCGTTAAAATATCAAAAGCAGCTTCTGAAAAAAAATTAAAATTTCAATAATTTTGTTAAATAAATAATTAAATATTATTTATTTTTTAAACCCAAGAAAAATTATATTTCTCAACATTTCAACTTTAAATCTTTGGAAAATGAATTATTTTCTAAAAACTACAAATGTAACCTTTTCAAAAATTTACAAATTTTCTACAATTCTTAAATAAACTTCTCAAAATTTTATTTTCAAAAATTTTTATGAGATAATTTAAAAAACTACTTAGTCAATTTTTAAAGAATCACTTGCATTAAAATTCTGCTTTTTCTTAATAATTGATTTCTCTGTCATTTTTATAAAAATTCCAAAAGAACTAGATAAAAATTGTAATACATAATTAAAAATTGTTTGAAGATATTTGAAATTTTTGGAAATATGTAATTGAATATATTTAGTTTGTTAAACAAATAATTAAAAATAATGTAATTTTAAAAACTTATTAAAAGATTCTTTAATAAGTTTTTAAAAACATTTTTGAAAAACAGTTTTTTTCAATTCTAAATAGAAATATTAATTAATAAACTCCCAAATAATTGAAATTTAGTAAAACTTTTTTTATCAAAATAACTAAATTTTTGGGGAAATATGAAAAAGTTTGGGAATGGAAAAATTCGACGTTAACAATTTAATCTTCTTGAATTTGAAAATTTACTCACAATTTGGATCCATCATTTACTCTTAATTTTTCTTCTTTTGAAATTTTATTCGAAACAAATTTTTCCGTTCGTGTTAACAAATCAATTCACAATTTGAATTCATTTTATCATCTTGTAAATTTTTTTCGAGATATTTGGCAAATTATTTTTTTTTATTTTTGCCTGAAAATGATTAATTATCACAATTTTGATCCTATTGATTTTTCTTTTTATACATTTGAAGAATTCTTAGTTGCTTTATCGTAAAAGCTTTAGCAAAAAATTTGTCTAGTCCATGAAAAAAATTGAAATTCACGAAATATTATTTTATATAATTTTACTTATATATTTAAAATTTTCGATTTAATAGAAATTTTATTTCTCGAATAAACATAAATTTTTTATTTTACCTTAAAAATATCTTTATATAAGATATTTTTCAACTCAAGTCAAAAAAATTCCTTTTTAATTAAAAATAAAATAATAATTCATTAAAAAACAAAACAGAAACATTTTTTTTTAATATAAAATAAAACTATTTGTGAATTTAAATTTTTTTCTTCTCAAGCATAATGCCAATGTCAATATTTTCAACATCCGTAATATTGACAATATCGTTTAATATTTTGCCAACCAATTTATTTTTTTCGTTTAAATCCGAAGAAATTTGCTGAAGTTTGATTTGTAGTTTCGTTATTTTTTCAATTGATGAATTCAATTGTTGCCGAAGTTCTTCATTTTCGTTCTTAAGATACAAATTCTCTTCTATTTGGACATTATTTGCATTCCTTTCATCGAGGGAAAAGAATTCCGAATTCTCTGCCACATGTTTTTCGACTCTTTGTTCAATTTTATTTAAATTCTCGTCTTGTTCCGAAATTACAATAAAAGAACAGAGTGAAGAATTCGAAGAAAGCGATTTTAGATAATCTTTTTTATTCGAAGTCTTCTCATCTTCTGAAATGGAATTTTCGTTCTTTTCTCTTGAATTCACCTTCTTTTTGAAAATGATAAAATGATCGTCAGTGTCAAATAGATTTTTTTCACTGAAAGCAGTGTTTATTTGTCCATCGTGAATAATTTCAAATTTCTTCACTAGAAACGAAAGGAAATATTGTGCTTTCCGGTAATTTAGATTTGAATCACAAAGCAAAACAATCGGCGAACTAATTTGCTTGAACAAATTTAATTTTCTGGATAACATTCCATTTTCGACTTTAAAATAAAATAGAACTTGTGGTGCTTGATAGTTTTTATCGAAAATATAATCGTCGTATGATTGGGAATAATTGTCGACATTCAACGTTTTTCCCTCCAATTGACATTTTTCGCAGAGAGAATGCTTTTCCGTTTTGTCATTTTTTCCGATAATGACAATTTTTAATGTTTTTATAAGAGGATTGAGATGAAGAAGAAATTCCCAGTAATTTTCCTTTATTATTGCGTGATCTTGGGAAATTGCGTCGATATGAATGAGAATATCGGCAGGGAAATTGTTGTAAATTTTTTGCAAACTGGTGTTGAATTTCGAAGCGATATCAATGAAATTGAAGAGATTTACTTTCAGTAATCTCGATTGTACACTGTTCGATCGAATATCGTTTAATTTGATTGTATAGGTGAGTCCATCGAGAATGCCAATTTTTTTCTCATCGCTAATAAATGGAAATGTTGACGATAGAAAATTTAAATCAACATTCAATTCATCGGCTGTATTTAGAATATTTAAATAATAATTCATTGCTTGACAATTTTTCGTGTGAATCTCATTGAATGAATGTTGTTTACAAAAACTTGCGACGGGGCAATTTGGACAATTTTCCAAATCTTCTTGCTTTGATTGCCAGCAAACGAAGCAAACACGTGGCGAATAGCACATTGTCACTTCCAATGATGTTAGACATCTTCCTAATTTATTCATTAGTTTACGGCAAATTTGCTCCCTCTTTTTCGTCCAATCCGAACCAAATAGATAATTGAGCTCGTCGTAAATGTGCGCTAATCCTTTTTCTTTGAGTAATTCCTTGATTGCTTTGCAAAAGTTTTCGTGAATTGGTAAATGTTTTTGACGATGATTCTCACTGCAATAGGCTATCATATTGCAGTCACATCTTTGTAGTTTTTTTCTTGACTTACAAATGTAGCATTCGTTGGGAAAAAATCTGGCTTCCTTTGAATAATCCATTCTCTCTTTTTTTTGTTTTGTTTCTTAAACAATAGGAATAATTTCAAGTAACCTAAAAACAGATTTTTATTAGGAACATTTTTTTCAAATAACTTATTATATAATTAGTAAAATATTATATACACTAATGATAATTTAATTTTAATATTTTTTATTCTAGAAATTCTTTAAGAAATTAAAAACTCATTTGCCTTTGAAAAAACACAAAAAACTAATTTTAATATTTACTTTTAACAATTCAATAGTTATTAATAAAAAAAACAAATTTTTTTGTTGAAAAAACAGAAAAAAATAATTATAATATTTATTCTCAACAATTCGATAGTATTTATAAATTTAAAAAAACATTTCCAATAAAAAACTATTTTTGCTTTAAAAAAAAACCATAAAAAACTAATTTTCATTTTATTTATACTGTTTTTTTTTCGATTTTTTCTAAAAGGCGAAAATGAAAATGCAATTTCTAAATGTACAAAAAAATACATTAAGATATTTATATTTATTCTGTTGTTTCTATAACAATTGACAATTGTTAAAAAAATTCAAAAAAATTTATATAAATTGTATAAATTATATTCGCATTAATTGTCAAACATAACCTTCAAATGTTTTATGCACAGTTCAGCGACTATAATCATCGTTTTGGAAATAAAAATAAAATAATTATAATTTATAAAAGCCATAAGCAGTAATTATCCAAATGATTACATAAATCAAAATATCTATTAGTAAAGAAAAACAATAAAAATCATTAAAATACACTAAAACCCCCTCCTCCTCCCCCCTCAAAAAAAACAAAAAGCAAAAAGTGTAAAAGAGGTAAAGGAGTAAAAAAAACTGTGGTATGTAAATAAATAGTAAAAGATAAATAAAAGACATAAAAAATAATAGTATTTTACTTACATTGACAATTAAGGAAAATTTCTCATGAGAAAACAAAAATTAAACAAAATCGTCGAAGTTTGTCGACAAATGATACAATTTTGTTAAGTGTCAACAAATTACAAATGTTTCAAACTTACAACGTTTACAATTTTACATATAACAAAGACAACAAAGAACAAAGACTATAAATAGTTTTAAAGTAACCTAAAAACCAACAATACAATGTAGAAAAAACGGAAGTAACACAGTAGCGCCTTCTTTCAATGTTTTATCGAAGATGCGAAACCGGAAGATGCAATAACTCTACCATCAACTTGCGATTTCATTTCGAATTCGAACATTTCGAATCGGGAATAAAATAAATAAATATTAAATTAATAATTTAAATTTTTTATTTTCCACAATTTTGTTCTTTCATTTTTTAGTTGTCACGTCTCTTTTGTACAAGAAGAAAGAAAAATTCCATATCAATTTCGCGCGCCACTTTTGAATTAAACATCGATATATCGTTTCCCCCCCTTTCCAAATGCAACCGACGCAACTTCAGTCTAGAACGAAATTCCCTATAGTTGCGCCACCGCGTCTTTCAGTTTATTTTCAAACAGCTTTCAACATTTTTAATCAAATTTTCGTCACATCTTGAAAATAATTGACAATATTCATCTAATATTTACTTATTTACGGGAAAATTATATAGAAAAATTTAGACATTCAATCGTCAAAGTCTTTATAAAAAATGAAAAATATTTTTGCGAAAATAGTCTCTATATGAAGAGTGAGGAAATCGAGGGGGAATATTATGGTTCGCGGGTGAAAAAGTGTTTTAATTTATAGTAAATTTTGTTTCTAATGTAACAATTAAATTTGTTAAACATTCCTGAGTAATGATGTATTTTGGAATTCGTTGTTGAAAAATGCGGGGGAAATTCTATATAACCTTTCTTTTTTCTCGCCAAATAAAATATAAATATAATTACAAAAAATTTAAGTACTTTGAAATTTTTAATTAACGGTGTTGGAAGATCTGCTTGAAATTTGTAGGTTATGTGAGACCTTTTATTATCGCCGTTATCGCCCAAGAAAATACGACACTGACTACAGTTTAAAAGACTTGAAATAGGCAAACAAACATTTTTCAACTAATTTTTCTCTAAACACAGACACGTTTTGTAAAATATGCCAACTTACAAAGGGAAAGCATATATTCTAAATTACAATAATACACGGAGAAAAATGGATTATACAATTAGGAATATAGAAAAAAAGATCATACTGAATATAATCTGATTAATACCCTTTATAATCTATCTACAACCTTTCAATGTTTTAGAATTATTTCTGGTATTCACAATAGATTATACATTTTATACTCCAAAATTTCTCTGTAAATATATTTATGATTAATTCATCAATTATTATTGAATTGATAACAATTTTTTAAATAGTTTTAATAGTTTTGTAGATTTATTATAAAAATGAACCAGAAATTTATGAATAAATAAATTTATGTTAAAAAAAATAAATTTAGTGATTGATAAATTAATTTAATTAATAAATTATTAGCAACAACAAATTCTAATTTTTATTTTTTTTTAATTTTATTATTAGGCAATTAAATATAGTAAATTAATTTTTTTAATTTATGGGTTAGTTCTGATTTATCAAAATTTTATTTATTTAAAATAACGTAAAAGACCAATTATATTGATGCAAGTTTTATAATCTAAATTAATATGATCAATAATTTGAAAATGGTAATGCTTAGATATTTATAATTTTATAATTCTGGTTAACTGTCCTATATACAATGTAAAAATATCATAAGAAGTATAATCTGGATTATATTACTTACAATCCATTTTTCTCCGTGTAAATTTTGTAAAATTTCAAACTAAAACCTTTTAAAATTGATCTATTTGTGAAAATTGTAAACTCTATTTCTGACTTTTCCCTGAAATCTCTAATCTGTATGACAACCTTGAAAACAATGTTTGTCAATTTGTCCCAGTAATTGATACACTTACATACCCAAGTTATTATTAGAAAAAAAATTGTAAATTAATGGAAAGTGCAGAGAGATTTTTCTTTACAAAATAATTATCTTCATGAGAAAAAAGAGTTTATTTTTTTGTTATAAAATTAAAAACATTTATTTATTCAATTCGTAAAATGTGAGTGTAAGTTTTACATGTAAATTTACATGTTTAAACTTTCAATTTTACATTTAACAATAAACATATCAATAATTGAGGAAAAACTGAAAAAATCTAACGTTTAGTGTTTTGCAATCACAGAATTAGTCAATTATGCAGAGAATTTTAACAAAATTTGTAATATATTCTAAAAAATAAGAAAAAACATTTATTTTTTTATATAAATTTATTAGAACTGTACAATTTCAGTCATAATATTCAAATATTTTTATAAAAATACACTTTTAGTTTAAATATAAAAAAGAACTATAAAAACACTATAAAAGGAGTGATTGAATTTTTAATTCAAAACAGTGTTAACTATAGAAATATAAATACGATAATCATTCTTTTAAACCGAAGTAAAAAACTAATTGTATACTTTCTAATAAATTACATTTTTTCAATCGCCATAAATGCTAGACTCTAAGAAGTCTAAAATACACTTTTATTTGTTCTATTTTTATATAGCTTGTTTTGAATTCAATTTATTATTAACGTTGTTAAACATTGATAATTTTGGCGTTACTTTAAGTTGAAGGGACAAATGTACGATGGAGAAAATAAATCTATTATCTATCTAATGTAGATCACATTTTTTAACAATATTTTTCAGTTTATTAGTCACTGAAACAGTAAATAAGTAATAATTGAATTTTAAATTCAAAAGAAAAGAAAAACTAGATTTCTTTTAAAGAAATAAAAGTGGAGGCATTTTTTCAATACGGATTAAATGCTGTTGTTTTCACACAATGAATCTGTGTCTTCAAGTTTATTGCCTGTAGTATCGACAATATCGCTCAATACTCTGTTTAGTAACTTGTCCTTTTTGTTTAAATCGAAAGAGACTTGATCAAGTTTTGTTTCCAGTTTCGTTATCTCATTAACTGATAAGTTTAACTGTTGTCTTAAGTCTTCGTTTTCTTTTTTAAGGTACGAAATATATTCGATTAGATACGATTGTGAAGAATTAACTATATCATCCTTTTTGCCAATTTTTCCTTCTTCTTCTTCTTCTTCTTCTTCTTCTTCTTCTTCAGTTTTCGATTTTTTATTCTTCTCTTCTTCCTCCTTTTCTCTTGGTTCAGACATAGTTGCAAATGAACGTTTCGATAAGGATGTATAAATTGACACACAATTTTCGGATTCTTGTGTTTTAGTTGTAGCAATATTTTCCTCAGTGCTTTCGCCTGTAACTGTGGCGCAAGATTTTTGAAGTACTTTGTTCCCCTTTGATTGGAAAATTAGAAAATAATCTCTATTGTTAATCGAGGACAATGTGCTGAATGGTGTTGTTATTTGTCCTTCGTGAATAAATCGAAACTTCGCTTTCGAAAACGAGAGAAAATGTTGTGTTTTACAAAAATTGGAATTTGTATCAAATCGCAATACAACGGGAAAATCGAGTTCACTCCACTTGTTGAATCTTTCGGAATTACATTCATCGACGACTTTCGCGTAAAACAAAATATCCGGCTGTTGATAATTTTCATCAAGCATGTAGTCTTCGTAGGTTTTTGACGAATATTCAATAATCAATTGTTTTCCCTCTGAATGACAATTTTTGCAAAGAGACTTCTCGGAATTGTTCCGATTTTCAGTTTCAGTGATGACAATTTTTAACTGCTTCATCTCTGGATTGAGGTGTAAAAGAAATTCCCAATAATTTTCTTTTGTGATTGCATGTTCTCGAGAAAGGGCGTCGATATGAATTGTCAATTCTTCTGGAATCGTGTCGTGTAGTTTTTGTAAAGTACTATTAATTTTCGAAGCCACGTCCATAAAGTTAATAAGGTCTATTTTCAATAATCTGGATTTATTACATCCTAAGACAATGCCAATTACTTTGAATGTCTGTGTAAGTGAGTCTGCAATTTGATTGAGTTTTTCTTTTCTAATACACGGAAAAGTAGGAGAGAGAAAGTTCAAGTCAATATTGAATACCTCAGCTGTGTTAAGAATTTTTAAATATTGATTCATCACTCTACAATTCAAATTGTGAAGTGCATCTTGAGGATGATTTTTACAAAAACTTGCCACTGGACATTGAGGACAATTTGTTAGATCTTTTTGTCTTGTTTGACGACAAGTGAAACACACACGCGGATATTTCAACATTGCATGTTCCAATAGACTCATGGGTCTTCGTAATCTCTTTGTTATTTCAATGTTGATTGCATTTCTTTTTGCTTTCCAAGCTGGTCCATTTAAAGTTTCAAGATATTCATAAATGTGTGCCACATTCATATTGTCCAATAATCCCTTAATTACTTTGCAAAAAGTGTTGTGACCTGGAAAATGTTGTAATCGATGATCCTCAGAGCAAAAAAAAATCAAATTGCATTCACAACTTATTAACATGTTTCTGGATTTACAAATATAACACTCATTTGGCAAAAATCTTTCCATCTTTGACATATCCATATTTTAAGAATTTGTTCTGAACGAATCAAATTTGTCGAAAACCTGTAATAAAAATTTTCAACCTTTATTTTTAGGGAAAAGCGACGTATATTAGCGAAAATTAAAAAAAGTTATTTTAAAAATAAGTTTCTTTTTCCCTCAAAAAAAAAATGTATATTATAAATATTTTGAGAATTGAATGTGCGGCGTAGTAAAAAATGAATGAATAATGAAAAAATAAGTAGGGTAAAAGTACCAATTACGCATAACACTTTAAAATTTCGTTCCTACTGCGGAACAGTATAAAAAAAATTGAAATAAAAGCAATTAAAATTGGTGGTGAGAAAATTCTAGTCATTTCAATAAATTTTACACGATATAAGAATTATTATTTCTGTATAGTATTTAATTAAATAAGAAATATTAAATTGCATTTTAGCTTTAAAGTTAATGTGTCCATCAAACTACCGTTTCACATTTGGTACATTTATTATTCACATGCCCCGATTAATGGAACATACAGGAAATATACAGTAAACATAACCTCAAATATTTTCAGTATTTTCGTATTTATTTTCTACCAAAAAAAACTGGCTTTTTAATTATCTATTAAACCTAGAATTTGTTCATTGTATTTAATTCTTTACAATTAATATTCAAATTATTCTTATTTCATAAAAAATAAGCATTTTAGGGTTAATAAAATACCAATCTTTCAATTTATACCCTAATTATTCATATTAACACTTCTAATTCCATGATATTTATCATAGAAATTTAGTTAGATTAAAAAGCGTTCCGGTATTGGTACCTTAACCTTAAAGTTTATTAATATTTTACTTACAAGGCTCACACTTATAATAATATTAAATAACATTTGATAAAAATCTGCGACAATGGACAAACTGACATTGTTTTGTAAAACAACGAACATAGAAAAAATAGATGATTTAGAAGTGCAACTATATTTTCACACGTAAGTTGTAAAGGTGTTTCTGCAATAGCTTAAAAATGCATTTGTTTTATTTTTAGAAAAAATAAAATTCTTTTCAGAAATTCAATTATTTTTTTTTATCTTTTAGTATTTATTCTTCAATGAATTAAATTATTTTCAAAAATTTCAATGAAATTCTTTTCTGAAAAATTAATATTTTCAAAATAATTTTTATAAAACTCTTCGTAGAAATTTAATTGATTTCAAAAACTTTTTTAAATTCAAATATTTCCACATGTTTGCTATTTGAAAAAAATTTCACGAAACAATTCAATTATTTAAACCGAAATTTTAATAAAATTAGTCTGAAAAATTCAATTATTTTCAAACCGTAATATAATTCTTCGCAAAAATCCAATTATATTTGAAAATTTACGAAAATTCTTGTTGAACATTTAAATTGGCTTTATAAATAATAACATTTTTCTTCGAAATTCAATTATTTTCTCAAATATTAATAATATTCTTATCAGAATTTCAATTATTTTTAATATACAGAATTTTCATCGAATTTATCGAAAAATGAAATTATTGTTAAATTTTTTTCAAATTTTTCTCTTGACAATAAATAATAATAATAATAAATATAATAATTAAATTCTGATAAAATTTGTTATAAAAATTCAATGTTAAAAAACATTTAATTATTTAATAAATTATTTACCTTTTATAGTTAAGTAATTGATTTCTTGTAGAATTTTCTAATAAATATTGATTTCAAAATAAATTTCAGTAAAAATTTTTGATTGTAATTGAATATCATATTTAAAAAAATGTATTTTTTGGAAAATTCTACGAGAATTCATTTATTTCACTCTTCAAAATAAACATTTTATTAAATAATTTCAACTTTATTATATTAAAAATTTGCCGAGTGATAGCTTAAATTATTCTAGATTTTATTAAATAATTGAACTTTTTTTAAAATAGAATTTTCATGAAGAATGAACAAATTTTTAAATAATAATTAAATTCTTCTGAAACATTTTAATAAAATTTTTCTTAGTAATTGCATTTTTCGAGAAATTTTGTTAATTTTAAAACTATTGAAATTCTGATAAGATTTTATTAAAATTTTTCTGAAAATAAATTAAATTGAGGAGAAAAATTTTATTATTTCTAAAGATTATTTAAATTTTGAAGGGAATTTTTGACAATTCTGAAACATGAATTGTATTTTTGTGTTACTTTTGAAAATAATCGAATTCCTGAGGTTTCCAATAATTTTCTTATTAATAATAAACGTAAATTTAAAAACCTGGAAAAATTCCGTTTTTTAACCTATGGGAAACCTGAAAAAGTCAGGAATTTTGAAAAGGGTGTAAATCAATTCAAATTAATTTTAAAATGACCTCTAGACCATTAAAGGAGAATAAAATAATTCATTTAAATAAATAAATTCATAGTTAAATTTAAACATAAAAAAAGGTTTGTCAACCTAGTTGGAATTTCCCGCTGTATAATTATTATTAAAAGTAAAATTTATAGTTAAGAGTTCAGAGAGATTTTTCTTTATACAAAATAATGATTTTCATGGAAAAATTGTTTATTTTTTTGTATAAAATTTATAATATTCGTAATATGAATAAAATTTACAATAATTATAATTATATACTTTCTCAGTATAGAAATAAAATTAACAATATTCTTTCTGGACAAGAACATAATATCAAAACTTACTCAGAATATAGTAAAAGTTAACAGAAATGTTTAAAAGTAAAAGTATTGTAAAAGTTACTTTACATTTTTCTTAATAGAATTTTTTTTTCAATGATATAACAAAAAATTTATGAAATCCTTTTTCTCTTAACTAAAGTCATTGTTCCATCTTTTTTATCTGATAAATTGGCAATATCGCGTGTTATTCTACCTATAACTTCGTTTTTTTTATTCAAATCATTGGAAATTTGTTGTAATTTTTGTTCTAAATTTCTTTTCTCCTCGATTGATGCATTCAGCTGTTGTTGCAATTTTTGCAATTCACTGTTGTTCTTACTTGCATGTTCAGAATTCTCTTCTCTTACGAACATGTTATTACTTAGATGTTCGAAAATTTCTATTTTGATTTCATCATTTACTTCTTCGTTTTCTTCTTCTTCCTCTCCATTTTCTTCTTCTTCAACTTCTTCTGTTTCTTCATCTTCCTCTCCATTTTCCATTTCAATTTGATGAGGTTTAAGAATTAAAAAATAGTCTTTATTTTCAATCGAAGATAACATGCTGAATGAAGTATTCAATTTTCCCTCATGTAATTGATGACAATTTGGAAATAATTCCCGGTGGGTGAGTTTAGCTTTTTCGAAATTTAATTTCGATTCAAATCGAAATACAATGGGGCAATCTAATGTCTCCCATCTATTTAATATTTCGTCAATATTTTCCATTTTGAAGTAAAAAAGAACATTAGTTATCTGATTATAATGAAAAGGGGTTAAATTTGAATAACATGTTACAGACAATTTTTTCCCTGAATTTTGACATTTTTCACAAAGTTCATAATTCATAGAATTGTCATTTACCTCGTCTTTTACAATAATAATTGTTAATTTCTCTATTTGAGGATTTAAATGCAGAAGAAATTCCCAATAGTTTTCCTTGGTAATTGCATGATCATAAGCTAAAGCATCAATGTGAATAGTCAATTCAGTTGGAATAGGTGCGTAAATTTTTTGTAAAGAAAAATTCAACTTAGAAATGACATCAATGAAATGAATCAGATTGACTTTTAATTTTCTCGATTTTTGACTATTCGTTTCCATTTCGACGATTTTGCGTGTCCAGATGAGATCGTCCAAATTATAGACAATATTGTCCTTTTTAACATAAGGAAAATTGACGGGCAGAAAGTCTAAGTCAATATTTAAATTGTCGGCGGTATTTAAAATATTGATGTAAGTATTCATGATTTTGCAATTTTTATTATGAACTTTGTCGGTTTTGTGTTTTTTGCAAAAACTCACTACTGGACATCCGGGACAATTTTTTAATTCCTCTTGTTTTGTTTTTTGACAAACGAAACAAATTCGTGGACATTCCCACATTGTGAATTCCAAAGGACTCATTTGTCGATCTAATTGTTTGATTATTTTCCAACGGATTTCAATTTCTATGGTATTCCTTTCAAGATCGGAGAGTGGGACGAGAATTTCGTAAATGTGGGACAATTTTTTTGCTTTCAGTAATTCCTTTATTACTATGCAAAAACTTTGATGAATTGGCAAATGTTCGAGACGATGTTCCTCGGAGCAATATGAAATCATGTTGCATTCACATATTTTTAAATTGTCCCTCGATTTACAAATATAGCATTCGTTTGCAAAGAATCTTGCACTCTTCGACCAATAAACGGTATCGTCATCGTGATCCATTATGTTTTTTTTTAAACTTACAGATTTGGGAAATCTGAAAAAAAATTTGAAAATATTCTTTTTATTAACTGTTATTCGGGAAATTATCAAAATTTTATTTGACAGAGTTTACATTAGGTAGAATTTTAATTTATCGAAATTTCCATTTGCAAGGATTTTTATTAAACAAAATATTATGAAATCTTTCTATATTAATAATCGTTATTGGGTAATTTTGTTAGTAATTTGAAGTTACTTGTTAGCTTTTTTTCAGGGTGTCTACTAACCGGGAAATCCGGAAATTTAATTTAACTGGGAATTAACCGGGATTTTTATCTGAAACCGGGAATTTTTTCACAAAAATTTAAAAAAAATTTATTATTTTAATTTGTTTAAAAAAAAATTACTTTTTATTTCAATTTTTATAGATATTTATACTCTTCTCTAACTTTGAATTAGTTCAAAAAAAAATTAATTTGATAGTAAAAGTCAGGCACTAATTCAAACAGATTATGTAAATAAATTTTTAAAAATTATGGAGTTAATAGAAATATTGTGAAATTCGACTGAAAATATGTAATTGAATTTGTTAAAGAATTTCTTTAGAAACTTTTTAACAAATAAAACTTTCAAAGTATTTTTATTTAATAATTAATAATTGGATTTTATAATCACATTTTAATGAATTCATGTTTCTTAGTACAAAGATTAATAATTAAAATTTTTATTAGTTAATTTAAGAAAAAACCATATGCACTTCAAATTTTTTATTAAAATTGAATTATCGCAAATTTTTTTTTTAAATTCTGAAAAATAAAATTGTTGTAATTTTTCAATTCCATTGTTTTAAGATAATTTAACTTTTCTAAACAAATAATTGCAAATTTTTGAAATAATTGAAATTTCTTTACATTTTTTTTGAAAAATAATTTAATTCTTTGAAAGAATTTTAATTTAAGTTTTTCGAAAATAATCGAGGGAAGTTAGTGACCGTAATTATAATTTTATTTTTAAAATATAAAGTCCCTCTTAAAGTTTTAAATCAATTTTTTGCTTCTAAAAACTATATTATTCTATTATTATTCAATAGTTATAATTATTGAACTTCTCTTAAATTTTTATAATTTCAAATTTCTGAATGTTCAAATAAATATTTATCATTTCTTAAGCAAATTTAATGTTTATTACTTATTAAGTAAATAATTAATTATCACTGCTTTTTTTAAATTGTAATAAAATTCTTCACAGGAATTAAATTATTTTCAAAAATAATATCATTCTTCGGAAGGATTTCAATTATTTTTGTAAATAGTAAAATTCTTTGCAGAAATTCAATTATTATCAATAGAATTGTAATAAACTTGAAAAAGAAAATTTCCAATTATAATTATAAAAAGACAAAATTATTTTCAAAAAATTGCAAAATTTATTTTCCAAATTTTCAATTAAAATTATTATTTATTTATGTTGGAAATCAAATTTAAATTTAAATTTTATGAGAAAAGAAAACAGGGAAAAAATTAGGCCATAACCGGTAACTTTGTTTTTTTTCCCTTTCAATATTTTTAATTATAAAATTAAAACGCATTGTAAATCATTGAATTCTTACTTAGAATTTTATAAAAAATTTGCAAATAATTGAATTCCTGCGAAGACTTTTATTATTTGTGAAAATAATTGAAGAATTTTATTAAAATTTTTGAAAATCTTAATTAAATTCATTTGAAGAATTTGTTTCAATTTTTTTAAATAATGGAGTTCTTTTTATTGATTTAAATTGAAAATTTTGAAAGTAATTCAATTTTATAAACAATTTCTTTCAATCTTTTAAAATAATCGCGATTTCTTAATAATTGAAATAAAACACTTAATTATTAGAAAATAATTGGATTATTTTGAAAAATTTTACTAAACATTATTTTAAAAATATCGAATTACTTCGAAGGATTTATTAAAATTTTCGAAAATAATTTAATTTCTTTGAAAAATAATATTAATAATTAAAAAAACCATTGTTATCCTCACAATTTATTATAATTGTTGCACAATAAAAATATAATTCTTTTTATTAGTTTAAAAATATAAAGAAACTTAAAAAATATGATTCTGAAACTTTTTTGAGGTTAGGTATGTTTATTATATTGAAAAAAAATTCTAATGCAATTTAGCAACAATTATTTTAATGATAATCGTCAATGAAGATAATAATAGTTAGCAATCAAGTGAGATTTATTGGAGAATTTTTTCGTTTTGTTCGCAAAAATCCATAAAACAACACGTAAATAATTAGAAATTATTAAAAAAATATATATGAAATAAAGAATATAAAATAATAAACTTTATAAAAATTTTGTATTCAGTTTTATTGAATATGTAATTTGTTTTTACGTAAATACGATAATAGTATATAAATTTAGCTAATTTAAATATAATTTACTTACAATGAATAATAATTAAGAAATAAAAGAAAATGAATAATGTAATTAATATAGAACATCGCAAAATTAGAAATTTGATTCTTATTCAGAGCCATCTACAGTGTGGTAATTGAAGTTAAAATAATCATCACCATTTTAAATAGAAAAAGGGCAAAAAATATTATTTGAAAATAGTAGTAAAAAATTTCAAATTGTGACAAATTAAATATAATTTAATTAATTAAATATTTTTTTTTCCTTTTTTTACTTAAATATGCTTTTAATAAATTGTTTTTTGATCAATAAAGTAAAATTAAAAAATTGTAATAACATTAAAACATTAATTTATTATTCGAATTTTCTATTTAATTATTAATTAATTTAAATATTAATTTAATTATTATTTGCAATATTAATAATAATTATTATTAATTTGCATTCAAAATTCAATGAAATTTCCTCTTTTTATAAAATAAAAATACGATGTTCATTTTTTTGGAAAATTTTTATTATAATAAATCTTTAAATATATATAGATTATATAGAAAAAATTGCATTATTGGAAAAAAAAATAAAAACTATCAATAATGTAAAACGGTAAGATTTGCAAATAAAATCTAAAATTAAAAAAAAAATTGTAAAATATAAAATAAATTATATTTTAGATGAAGATCATAAATAATTTTGTTTTTGTAATTCATCGGCAATTCTCCCTAAACATGAGCACAATTTCTCTTGCATTTCCATTTTTAATTTCATTTTTCTTTCATTTTGCTCTTCAGTTTTCTTCCATATATATTCCTTTAATTCCAATTCTTTTCGCTTTAATTCAATTCTCTCTCGTAATAATTGCAATCTATAATTCTCTGCAATAAAAAAAAATGGTTCATTAACGAAAAATTAATTTCTATTCTCTAATTTTTCTAAATAGAAGAAATAGAAATTTATTTGTTTTTTTTCTCCAATAGAAAATAGAAGAAAGAAAAAAGAGAATAACTGTAGAAAAATATAATTTAAAGAAAATCAAATATAATAAATTTGATGTATTTACCTTTTTCTTCTGCTTTCTTTGAGTTTCTATTCTCCTCAGTTCCAATGAAAAAATTGTTATCCTCTAGCTCTTCTTCCTCAAATAAATTATTATCGGTATCTGCGTAAGGAAAATTATTTCTTTACATTCTTTCGTAATATTCCAGAAGAAAGGTAAATTACAAAAATTTAATTTAAGATATTTTTTTTTATTTTAAGAAAAGGGAATAAAAATCATAATTACTGTTAATTTTGGCTTTTTTGTAATAAGCAGGAACGGAAGTATCAATTTTCCTCTTCATTTCACTCGTTGAGGGTGGTGAGAAGTAATTCATTTTATTCCTCTCCTCATCAACTTCGAAATCGTTGAAAAAAAATTCATTTGTGCTGAAAAGAAAAATTCCTTTTAGTCTTTTAAATTGATAATAACTTCTTCTTTGAAAATTTTATTGTTTTCATAATATTAATTGATTATAATGTCCCAATAGGTAGTAGAGTCGATTCTCGAGAAATTAAATTTCAAGGGACATAAAATAATCCAAAGTATCGAAGGTTTTGTTTAACGAATCTTTTTAGTATCCAAATTTTTTCTAGAGACACAAAGTTCGCCCAAATCAACTTTAATTTATTTGAAATTTAATATTATCAGGAGTTTACTGCAAAATATGAAATAATGTTATTAATAATTATTTACTTATTTTCCACTTCATTTTCCTGTGGTTCAGTCTTAATTGTAGAAATCTGAAAACGAAACAAAAATAATCATTATTATTATTATATTATAATAAAAATAGTAATAATTTATTGTGATTGGAGTAAAAAATGAACTTTATTTACCTCGTGTTCCTTTATTTCCAGCTCATTTACTTCTTCAGTTCGAAATCTTTCTTTAGGAACAAGGTGTTCTATTATAATTCTGTCCATATCACTCATTTGTACTTCCTCTCCATTCGGTATCGTTAATTGTTTCCTTCTGTAAAATTCCTTTTCAATTGACTTTCTCTTTAAGTCCGTCCAACTCTGTAATTAAGAAAATAATTTAATTAAAAATTTATTATTTCTCTTACAACAATAACAATGTTAATAACAATTATTATTTATCGTATTTATCGATAATTAAGAATATTTTTATAAATATACTATTAAAATTTTTTGCAGGAATAAAATTATTTTTAATCTAGAAATTTAATAGAATTTCTTGAAAACGAAATCAATATTATTTTCGAATATATTCAATTCTTAGCAGGAATTCCATGAGTTTAGAATTAAAATAAAATTTTTCCATTTCATTCACAATTACTTAAAAAATTGTATTAAAATTCTTCGAAATAATTCAGTTCTCAAGGATTTTAATGAATTTCTTCCTAAAAATTCAATTATTTTTTAAAATATCAATATTTTCATAGGAATTGAATCATTCTTATAAATCTACAATTTTTAAGAATTTTTTATTTCTAGAAAGAATTTATTTTCTCAAAAATTTTAATAAATTACAAAAATTAAATAAAATAGAAATCATTTTTAGAAATTTTAATTCAATCACTTTCACAATGAATAAATTTTTTCACGAATTATTTAGAAAGAAACTTTAAATATAATATTGTATACGTAAGAATTCAATTATTTTCGTAAATAATAAATTTTTCTACTAAAACTCAATTATTGAGGAAAAAATTAAGTAGTAATTAAATTATTTTCGTTGATAAATAATAAAATTTTTCTCACGAATTCCATTATTTTTAAAAATTTCAATTTAAAAAGTTCTTCAAACGAATGCAATTATTTTGAAAAATGTTGGTAAAATTATAATAATCCATTTTTAATCAATAATTTTAGTAAAACTTTTAGAAAAAAATTCTATTGTTTTTTGAATATTTCCTAAAAATTTTCAAAAAAATTAATTGATGGTAAAAAACTTTTAATGAAACTCTTTATTAGAATAAAATTATTTTAAATACAATTTTTTATTAAATAACGGGAAAGAATTGAATTATTTGAAAAAAATGTTAGTGAAATTATTCGAAATAGTTTAATAATTGTTTTCATTTTTAAAAAAATAACCCTAGCCGTATATTTTTCATTAATAAAAATTAATTTCTTTTACAATAGTTTTTAATTAGGTTTTTACGTATCAGAATGTGAAATTGAATTTGTAAATGAAATTAACATTTTTAATTCCAAGAATTTTTGTTTAATAAACTTTTATTATATTATATTTAATCTTAAAAATATTAAACTACAACTTCATTAATGTTGCGATTTTCAAAAAATTTAAAGAGAGTAAAATTACCAATGAAACTAACTTTAAATTAAATTTTTTTTTTAAGTTAAAACTTTTTTTTAATAATAAATTGATAATTTTTTTAAGTTAATTTCAAATTTGTTTTTGTTGAAATTAATTACCTTCTTCCAACCGTCGACATCTTTAATTGATCCGCCTTTCACGGCATTCAAAATATTCGCTAATTGAGCATACAATTGTTCCTGAAAAAAAGTATAAAAATAAATTACTGTTAATTAATTTATACGTACATACATAAAATGTATTTTTTTTGCTATATAAATGTAATTGTAAAGAATTTTGTTTTGCCAGTGACAGAAATATTTCTCAAAATTTAGATAAAAATAAAGAATAATTAGTATCAGTATTAGTACACAAAAAAATATATTTACATAGTTATCTCAGGTAAAAATTGAATAACTTACAGCAGTCTGTTTATATTTATTGCCACTAACTTTTCCCGCTGCCAAGTCTTTATGTTGGAGCATAAATTCCAATAATCTCTCCTTTTGTTCAGCATTAATGTGCTTATAATTTTTAATAGGAGCCATCGTTCTTTCAGTCTTTTTTCTTATGATTATTATTTTCCTCAGAGCAGTCTCTGTAAAAGAAAGAAAAAAATAACACTGAAATCAACAAAAGATCATTTTTCTTGCGATATTTTTCTAATTTTTTGTAATTTTTAATAATATTATTCAAAAATTCTGGAAAATTAATTGAATTTTAGAAGACTTGCAGTTCAAATTTTTAAGTATTTTGAAATTTTACGCAAATAAAGAACAATAATTATTTGAATATTTATTTTACGAAAGTTATTAAAACTTGAAAAATATAATTTGTAAATTTTTTAAGAAATTACGTTTTTGAAAAATAGAAATTAAAATTTTTTCAAGAAAAATGTACTTGAATTCTCAATAATAGTTTTAATAAATTGAAACAATTGGAAATTCTGTAAAATTTTATATTTTAAAGAATGTTATTTTTCCCTCTTTAAAAATTGTCTATAAATATAATTATATTTTGGAAATTATATCATTTTATGAATTTTAGAAAATAATCGAAAATTGAAACCGTAATAACAAGAATTTTAGAAATTAATTCAACTTTAAATTAAAAGGTTCTTAAATTAAATTCCTTGAAACTTTAAGAGAAGCAAAAGTTTAAGAATATTTAAATTTTTATTTTTAAAAATTATTACATTATTTTTCTTTAAAAATTACTAAAGTTCCATTTTATTTCAAAATTCTAAAAAAAAAAGAATTTTCGATAAATTGCAGTTGTAAATTTTAGAAATAAAATTATATTTCATTTCGCGCGTTATAATTAAAATGAAAAAAAACTATTATCTATTTAAAAACAATAATAATTTCAAATAGAAAGAAATAAGAATCAATAGTAACTAGAATAGAATACAATAAAAAATGGAGTAAGTAAAACTAACTAAATTAACATTATAAATACGATTTTTTTTAAATAAGAAATATGTCAGATTTGTTACTTTTTTAAGGAATGTTAATTAAGACAAAATATTTTTTAAAAAAAGAGAGAAAAAACAATCTCTGACATCTGTATTGTATGAACTTATATTCAACAACATTGCATTATCGATAACGTCACTTTCTATTTCACAGTAAACTAGAAAATAGAAAACACACTTTTTTCCTCTCACTCTAGAACTATATTAAACTAACAACTGGATACCAAATATTTCCAATATTTCATTATTTCCAAACAGTAGTCGAAAGAAAATGAAAACAAAATCAGAATCTAAAACTAAGTTTACAATTTTCCGAGAATTTTTGTTTTTAAATAAAGTTTTTTTTCATAAAATAACTGATTTACCTGCGTATTACATTGACAGAATAATCAACCAAGTCCTCCTTCTCAACATGTAGAATAATAACAAACACACAGTTGGAAATCTGGATTCACATTTGCAGATTCATTTTTAATTGGAAAATTCGATATATTTTCAGCAGAATGAGCACCGACTTCCTTTTATATTCACAATAATTTCACCAATTTCTATTACAATTTAATAACTTAATTGATAATAATACTTTAAATCCTTACAAAAGATTGTACAGTTAGACATTACGGTATTGTAATGTAATTAAACGTCTACCACACTCTCCACACACAGACAAAATCCACCTGTGAAAATGCGCCGTCATGCGGGATGTTTATCAATTTCTTAGCGAACCTTACTCTTATGGTAACAGTTCTTTTTTCTTCTTATTGATAAATGGATAAAGTAGATTTCAACCAGAAGAAAATTCTATTATCATTGGAATTTAAAAATTCATAACTAAAAGTGTAAAGAAATTAATTAATTCTATTAAAAAATTATTAAAGGGTCGTTCACAAACTATGTCATGTTAATGTAAACTAATTTTTATCCCCCTCCTCTCTTCGTCATATTCTTTCCCCTCCCCTTCCCTAATTTTATTATTTACTATTTTAATTTTTAATATTTTTTATTAGATTACTATTAACCTTTTAATTTTATAATTTTATTTTTATTACAACTTCCCCCTCCCCTAGAAGTATGATGTGTGTGAAAATAATTTATAAAACTTAATAATTTTTTTTAATTTTTAAAAATTTATAATTTTATATATTATATGTAAAAAATTGCAATTTTCTAAAATTCCTTCAAAATTTGTTATTTTATTATTATTATTATTATTTATTTATTTAAAGAGAAGACAATTTTTTTAGGGTATTTTTAGTAATTGATTTAAGTAAACTTTCAATCGTTTGTAAATATCTATCTTTCAACGATAATTTTTAATAGAAATAAATGATTAAATTAATAAATAAATTATATGGCATAAAATAATTATTGAATAAAGTTATATTTTCTTATAATAATACAAGGTGCAATATTTCCAGTGCCGTCCCTGTGATGTTTAAAATTAACCAATAGGATGAGCTCTATTATTGCAATTTTCATAAAATTCGGGGAAAAACAATTGTTAAAACTACTATCAGGAGCGTAGCTAGTCAACTAATTGTAGCCCTTGAATTTTTTTTTATAATTTTGTTATTATTTATTTAAAATTAATTTTTTTATTTCAATTTTATTGGTATTTATTTTTTATTTTTAATGTTTAATTCTATCTCAGTGGATTTTTAGTAACATAAACTAAATATAACAAAGATTAGAGAATGAAAAATTTTTTTTTTAATAAATTGGCAAAATTTTTGTTTTATTTAATTAATTCAATTTTTATTTATTATTTTGATTCTTTTGAATAGAATTAATTTTTTCGATGAAAATCCTAAGTTATCGACTGTGAATAAATTAAAAGCAGAAAAATAAATAACAAGTAAATATAAATAGAAATAATATTATATTATTTTTTTGAGTTATTATTTTAAATATCACAAAAAAAATTAACAACCAAAATATTATAATATTTAAGATTATTATTAAATAATTATGTAATAATATTAATCTAAATTAAAAAATATTTTATACTAAATAATTCTAATTTTTTTCTGTTTCAGATACTTTTCTATTTTTTATTGTTCTTCGGAAAAAAATAAACGTGAGTGAATTTTTTTTTTAATATTTAGAACTTATGTATATTAAATTAAATAATTTATTTGCTCTAATAAAAATATATAAAAATAATTATGAATAAAATAATTTATAATTATAAATTTGTAAATAAATAATAAAAGAATAAATTAAAATTAGGAAAAATACGATTAACAAATAAAAAATGTTTATTTAAAAAATAAATATACTTTTGAACCTTTTCTTTGAATATAATTAACTATTTTTCAGTAAATTAATACAAAAAAACAAATAAAATGAATAAATAAAAAACATTGTAGAAAATACATAAAAAGCACTAAATAATATTTCAAATATTTAATTTAATTCTAAATACTCAATAAAAAAATTATTATTGTAAATAAACGAGAAGTAATATTGAAATTAATCAAAGAATAAATTAAAATAAATAATTTTTTAAATGCTGAACCAAATTAATGTATTAACGATTAATTTTCTTCCAAAAGCTCGTTACCAAAAAAACGTATTTTAATTTATTCTGAATAATTGAAACAATTCCTTTTTGTATATTGTAAAGTTTATTTCTTTTTTTAATTCAAAGTGAAACTTTTTACAAATGAGAGAACAATATTTTTAATAAAATACAAAAAACATGCCTTAAGTACTAAAATTAGAAGGACAATATTTAAATAACACATTTTATGCGTTTACAACATAGCAATGAGAGTTAAACTCAATTACAATATTATTATTTTGAAAATAAAAAAAATGGTAAATTAAAAGAAACTTAAAAAAGTAAAATTTCGAAAATTTTTGTATTACTAAAAGCAATTTTTCGTTTGTTTTGTTCCTTTTATTTTTTCTCAACTGCAGACACGAAATTTTTCTCAATCGAAACAAGAGCTTCTTTTATTAAATTACTTCCATCCATAATTGTTGGATAAATATTTTGAAAAATTAAAATTTGCTTTCTCAAATTTTCAATGACGGTGTTTGCTGAATTTAAATCGTCCCGTAATTTTTCAATTTCCTTCACAAGAGACGAATTTTGTTCTTTTAATAATAAATCCGGTTTTATTTCGAATTCTTCGAATGAATTTATTTCGGATTTCAAACTCGTTAATTCGACCTGAAGTGATGAATTTTCAATTTCTGATAGTGAACCCAATGATAGTGATTCACTTTCGGAATTTTCAACTAAAATATCCGTTGTTAATTCCTGATTGAATTTTTTGTTTTCGATTCGATGAGATGAATTTTTTTCATCCTCCGACAATGAATCCGGCGATAAGGATGCTTCGAGTTCTATTCTTGGTTTTTTCGATTCTTGTTCTATTTTTTTGTCTCGATGATGATTGGATTTTGAAATTTCGTTTAATTCGATATTCTTTGTTTCGTCGTCGTCGTCATCGCCATCGTCATCGTTGGTTCTTTTTATACTTTCTTTTAAGAGATCTATAAATTCTTTGATTTTTCCTTCAACTTTTGCAGAGTTCTCTTTAGTTTGTTTATCGTCGACTTTATCCGCTTCTAATTCCTTCTCTTGTATATTTTCTTCTCTTATTTCCTTCTTTTCCTTTTCAATTTCTTGATGTTTGTTCGTCTCTTTTTCTTTATTGGCAATTTTGTCAACTTTCGTTTCTTCTTCGATAGAATTTTTTAAATTTTCCTCGCCGTCTTTCTTTTCTTGATTTTCCCCTTCTTTTATATTTTTTTCTCTTATTTTCTTATTTTCTTTTGCAATTTCTTGATGTTTGTTCGTCTCTTTTTCTTTATTGGCAATTTTGGCAACTTTCGTTTCTTCTTCGTTTTCATCCTGTAAATTCACAGGATTTTCTATATTTTTTTTAAATTCGCTTTTATTTTCTTTTTCGATTTCTTCATGTTTTTTCGTCTCTTCTTTTTTCTTGTCGATTTTATCCACTTTCGCTTCTTCTTTATTTCTATTCTCTAAATTCACTGGTGGTATTAAATTTTCCTTCTTCTCTTCTTGATTTTCTCCAATTTTTCCGGAATCTTTCTTCTTTTTCATTTCTTGATTTTCTCCCTTGATTTTCTGTGATTTCTTTTTCTCTATATTCTCTTTGTTGTCGATTTTTTCCACTTTTGTTTTCTCTTCGTTTTTATCTTGTAAATTCGCAGGATTTCTTAAATGTTCATCTTCGTTTTTCTTTTCTGGAGTTTCTTCTCTAAATTCACTGCTATTTATTTTTTCGCTATCTTGCTGTTTTTCCGTTTCTTTTTCTTCATTATCGATTCCATCCAGCTTTGTTTCTTTGTCGTTATTATTTTCGAAATTCGCCGGAGTTTTTATCATTTCCGTGTTGATCACTTTTTCTTGATTTTCTTTCGTTTCTTTATTTTGTTTCATAACTTCGTTGCTCTTTGGAAATATTCCATTCACTTTCGAAACGTGTTCTTCATTTGCGACAACTTGAATTTTAATCAATTCTGATTTTTCTTCAGATTTCCTTTCTTCTCTAGATAAAAATTCCTGAATCTTAGAAATGTTCGTTATACTTTGTTTCAAATAATCGTCAATTGAAGATTCATGATTATTTCCTATAGATTTGACATTTACTTCTTCCAATTTGGATTCTTTAATTTTTTCGATTATCCCAAATAGGAGCGCCTCTTCATTGTTGTTGATTTTTGAATTCAACGCCTGTACACAAACTTTTTCTTTTGGATCGATATTAGTTTTTGACGAAATTGTTATCGACTCAGCATTCTTTTCCTTTGATTTCAAGTGTTTTTTTGGATTTTTCTTCGATTCAAAATTCTTTTTTGAGGAATTTTCACTCGACTTGGAAATATCTTCTCCCTTCGATTCAAAACTAATTTTTTTATCAATTCCATTCGCTTGAGAATCACTATTTTCTGTTGAAATTTTATCTGAAACTTTCTCCTTTGGCTTCAAATGTTCTTCCATCGAAATTTCACTTGCAGAAACTTTTTCTTCCTTCAATTCCCTATTATTTACAGCCGTAATTTTACTCGATGCAGAAATCTTTTCCTTTGATTCTAAATCCGTTTTTGTAGATTTTTTATTTGACTTTGAAACTTTTTTATTTGCTTTCAATTCTTTTTTTGACAAAATTTCAGTTGCGGAAACTTTTTCTTTCTTCGATTCGAAATTATTTTCAGCAATAATTTCACTGGAGGCAGAAATCTTTTCCTTCGATTCGAAAACTTCTTGCTTCGCTTCTTCTGTCGTTGAATTCGCCAAAACTTGAAAGTCGTAGCCAAATAAATACTCATTAGAATACTTAACTCCCGTTGTTTCAAAATCACGTTCCGGCATCAACGACGCAAATGGATTTACCTCGAAAAACTTGTAACTCAAATTATTTGCAGCAAAAATCCTACCGTGAAGATTCTCCGCATTTTCTTTCGTCCCAGCCGTGAGAACTAAAGGAATTTGCAATTTTTTCAAACTTAAAATCGCCTTTTCGGAAAATATTTCCGATTTCGTGGATTTTTTCTCTAAATTACATCCAATAATAATGTCCGGTTTGATGAACTTTTTACTCGACAAATATTTCTCGTAATTTAAAGCGTGACCTTCAATTTTCAAGTTAATCTTCATTTGGGAATAATTTTTGACTGGAATTTCAGGAAAATCGTTAAATTCTGAATCGATAAATATCAATTTTAGTGCATCAAGTTTTTCCACGTTGAGAAACAGAAATGCCCAGAGGAATTTCCTTTCAAACTCAGCAAGTTTTGCTCCAATTACGTGAATTGTCATTGATGATTTGATTTGCACGTTCATTTTCTCGAGTGCATAAAATAATGTCATTGGTGATGATAGAAAATTGGTGGTAAACATTTTTTTCAATGAAAGATTTCCTTTTACTGTCGTTTTGCAGTCTGATGGTGCATTTAACAATTCGATTTCTGGTGATAATTCTTTGTTGAACATTTCATTAATGAAAATTTCATCCAGTAGAGAGAAAATTGTAGCAACGAAGTTTTCCATTAGATTTTCTTCCTGCATTTCATTGAAGATAGAAAAATTTTCATTCACAATCGGCTGTCTCGTTGATATTTCAAAAGCAATTGACAAATCGGCACATGCTTTTTTGTGTTCTGGATCGCTTTTGTGCTTTTTGCACAAGAATACCTAAAAAAAGAAAAATAATTAACAAAAAGTTTGGCAACATTAAATCTTTATTAATAATCGTTCGTAACTTCAAGTTAGTTTATTTATTTTTTTTTCTTATTTCTTAACTTGTTTTTTTTTTTTTTACAAATTTCATGTCCCTTTTGTTTTAATTAGTTCAAATTTTAAATAATTCAGATTTAGAGAATAAATTTTGTGATACTATTTTTTCCAGAAAAACTTTGAAATTGTTTTATTTTCAATACTTTGGAGTTAAGTGGATTTTTTCTTAATTTTTTTTTATCAATGTTATTCAAAGTAATTTGATTCTTGAGATGAATTTTATTTAAAATTTAAAAAACTGAATCGTTATGAGGAAAAGAATTAATTTTTTACTAAAAATAATTGAATTGTTTAGAAGAAATTACCAGAGTTTTTTTAAAATAATTAAATTCTGAAAATGAACATAATCAAAATTTTACTGGTAAAATAATTGAATTCTTGCGATCAATTTTCTACTCATTAAAATAATTTATTTTTAGGAAGCATTTTATAAAAATTTTAAAAATTGAATTTTATGAAAGAGTATTATTAAAATGCGTAGAAATTAAATTATTTTAAGCAATTTAATGAAAATTTTATTCAAAAGAATTCAATGAAATTAATTCTTATATTAAATTAATATTTAACTATTTTAAATTAAATTTCATAAAAATTACAATATAAATTCAAAATAATTAAATTCTGATATAAAATTTTATCAAAATTTTTGAAAATCGAAATCTTTCCAACAAATTCTAAATAAATGCTAAATAAATATTAAACAATTTTTTTTTAATTCTGATAAATTTTTCTTATAAGAATTCAATTAATTTTGTAAATTTTATGGCCGTTTAGCAATAAAAATTTAAACCGTTTGAAAAAGCTGAAAAGATGGAAATAGAATTATAAAAATAATTTCATAACACAAATTAAAAATTTGTTTTTGGTTTCATTTCTATCGAAAGAAAAAAAATTATAAATTCAATTACTTTAGTCAATTGAATAAAAAAGGAATTAAAAAATATAAATCAATTCGATGAAAAAAATAATTACTTACAACAACAAGAACTGTAATTTTACAAATTAAATTTTAATAAAAAAACGGGTTTTTGAAAAATTAGAAATTTATGAATTTTTGGGGAATGAAAAAAAAATAAAGAAATTTAACTAATTTGATTGACGAAAAAATTTTATTTTACAAAAGTGACGTAAAAAAATAATAAAAAATAAAATAATTTTATTCAAATTGTATTCAAAATAATATATAAATAATAAATGAATAAAGAATTTTTTCAACAAATTTTTGACAAAAAATTTTAAGAATAATCACATTTTTCGCAGAATTCGATTAAAATTGTGTTAAAAATCATTGAAAATCTGCAAAGAAGTTTTATTATTTATGAATTTAATTAAATTCCTTTTAAGAATTTTATTATCTATAAAAATAATTGAATTCCTAAATGGAATTTTATTATTTACGAAAATAATTGAATCCCTATAAACATTTTTTTTTTATTATTAAAGTAAATAATTGAATTCCTGTGAAATTTTTACTGCATATGAAAATAATTAAATGTTTGCGTAAAATTTTATTGATATATTTTTTCTTAAATAATTCAATTTAATTTTTTTATGTTTAGAAAAAATATTCAGAAATCAGGATGTCTAATATTTTCATTCAACAAAATTTCCGGTTATTTCCCGGTTTTCTTTTCTCATAAAATTAAAATTTCAATTTGATTTCGAACATAAATAAATAATAATTTTAATTGAAAATTTGGAAAATACTTTTTTCAATTTTTTAAAAATAATCTTGTCTTTCTATAATTATAATTGGAAATTTTCTTATTCAAGTTTATTACAATTCTATTGATAATAATTGAATTTCTGCAAAGAATTTTACTATTTACAAAAATAATTGAAATTCTTCCAAAGAATGATATTATTTATGAAAATAATTTAATTCCTGTGAAGAATTTTATTACAATTAAAAAAAAGCAGTGATAATTAATTATTTACTTAATAAGTAATAAACATTGATTTTGCTTAAGAAATGATAAATATCATTTATTTGAATATTCAGAAATGTGAAATTATAAAAATTTAAGAGAAGTTCAATAATTATAACTATTGAATAATAATAGAATAAAATAGTTTTTAGAAGCAAAAAATTGATTTAAAACTTTAAGAGGGACTTTATATTTTAAAAATAAAATTATAATTACGGTCACTAACTTCCTTTGATTATTTTCGAAAAATTTATAAATTAAAATTCTTTCAAAGAATTAAATTATTTTTCAAAAAAAATGTAAAGAAATTTCAATTATTTAAAGAATTTTCAATTATTTGTTTAGAAAAATTAAATTATCTTGAAACAATGGAATTGAAAAATTTCAACTATTTTATTTTTCAGAATTAAAAAAAAAATTTGCGAGAATTCAATTTAAAAAAAAATTTGAAGTGCATATCGTTTTTTTTAAATTAACTAATAAAAATTTTAATTATTAATCTTCGCACTAAGAAACATGAATTCATTAAAATGTGACTATAAAATCCAATTATTAATTATTAAATTAAAATACAATTTGAAAATTTTCTTTGTTAAAAAGTTTCTAAAGAAATTCTTTAACAAATTCAATTACATATTTTCAGTCGAATTTCACAATATTTCTATTAACTCCATAATTTTTTAAAATTTATTTACATAATCTGTTTGAATTAGTGCCTGACTTTTACTATCAAATTAATTTTTTTTAACAATTCAAAGTTAGAGAAGAGTATAATATAAATATTTATAAAAATTGAAATAAAAAGTAATTTTTTCAAAAACAAATTAAAATAATAAAACTTTTTTTAATTTTCATGAAAAAATTCCCGGTTTTGTATAAAAATCCCAGTTAATTCCCGGTTAGTGGACACCCTGGAAATATAATTAAATTGATGGAATAAAGATAGGGGGAGGGGAGTTAAAAATTAAAAATAAATTCAGAAAAAGTAAATAGTTTTTTATAAAAGGGAAAGAAAAGATAAAAATTCTAAAAATGAACAATTTTTAAAAGTAAAAAAAAATGGGATGAAAATTACAAATTAATCAATTTCTACAGAATGAAAATGAAAGGAGATTTGAAATAAATTTCTAATTAATATTTCTATTTAAATAGAAATAAAAAAAAATATTTCTATTTAAATAGAAATCAAAAAAAAAATTTCTAATTAAATTAAAGATAAAAATTAGAAATTTAATTTTTTTTTACTAATTGGAGTTAACTAGAGTTGTAATATTTTTTTTCTCAAGTGAATTGTTTCTTACCCCACATTCGCAATTCTTCAGCAAACTCGCATTAATCTCGTGACAAATTGCACATGCTCGGGGAAACAGGAAAATTTCTTCCTCCTCCTTCGTCAATTTTCTCTTAATCCTTATCTCGGCATTTCTTAACATTTCCAGTCTCGTCTTGAGCCAATTTTCTTCATCCATCTCAAGTTTAGCCGCCTCGTGATACAATTGCTTCCCTCCCTCAATTTCTTTCCGCATTCGAGAAATAACGTCACACAATTCGCTGTGATGAATTTTATCCTGATTCTCGTGCTTCTTATCACAATAATAAACAACTCGACAATGTTTACATGGCAATTTTCCCTCTTGTTTCTTGCAATAATGACAAAGCTGCGAATAGTGCGAAGTTATTTTCATCGCATTCGATTTTTTCTCATCGTTTGGCTTGATAATTGCCACAAATAGCGAGTGTCGAAAGAATAATATCTCTGGATGTGGTTTGAGAAGAGACGAATATTCATTGTAATTGTCGTAAACAATTTCATAGTTTTTCAACTTTTTGAGGAAGTAATCAACTTCGAGCTTGTGAACATCTTCACATGATGATGTAATGACAATGGGACACGGTAATAATTTTTCTACCTCAACATTTTCACCATCATTCATGTTGAAAATATTTTCAAGAACTTTTTTCTCTACCGATGGTGCACTGCTGAATAATGCAATTAGAGTTGGTTTTTCCTGAACAGTTGGATTTCTTGTTATTTGAATTGACTTCTTCTTCAATTTACATTCCTTGCAGAGACTGATTTTTACTTTTTCAGACGATGGCAATAAATCTTCAATGTCGATTATTTCCAATGTTTTTACTTCGGGCAGTAAATGTAGAATAATTTCCCAAAATTCGTAGCAAATTCTTGTCCATGCACAGTGTTGGGATTTTAAATGAATCTGTACTTTCGATGGTATTGGTGAAAATAATGCTCTCAATGCACTGCAGATTGTCAATGGAACACTGAAGTATTCAGAGAGTAGAATTTTATTCTTCGGTGAAAGTTTTTCCTTTGTGAAAGAATCGAAAAAATCAATTGTCGACGTTGGCAGTGGATCGTCTTCTTTAACGGGCTTCATTCCTTTTATAAGTGAATTTATTTGTGATTTCATGGTTAAAAAATTCATATCGACTTTAAATGGAGTGTCTTTAGTGATTTCGGCACTTTCAATAATGCAAAATCTTTCGTGAATTCGACTCGTTGGATGCAAATCGCAAAAACTTGTGATTAAACACTTTTGGCATGTAGTTAATTTATCCTGATTCGACTCACGACAAACGAAACACAAACGTGGTTCTTTGAAAAGCATGAGTTCTTCTTTGTTTAATGCACGCTTTAATTTTTCCTCCACTTCTGAAATAATACGGCATTTTTCATCATTGAATTCTGTTGAGTCGATATTTTCGAAAATGTGCGATTTCTTCTGTTCCTTTAAAATTTCGGCAATAATTTTGCATAATTTCTTGTGCTCCGAACGATAATCTATTTGATGTTGCTTGGAACAGTAGGAAATCATTCTGCACGATGAACATTTCTTGAGATTTTCTGTTCCGCCACAAGGACATTTTATTCGATGATGTGTCTCCATTTTGGATGATGACCAAAAGGAATAGACTTATTCTTCAATCAACTTCGCTTCGAAGATTTTAATCTGAAAAAAATTTAATAATTTCAATATTTTGGCGGAACAAGTAAAAATTTATTTATTAATTCAATTTCTGTAAGTTTAGGAATATTTTTTATAATTTTTTGAAAAAGTTTTTAGACAATTTTCAAATTCATTTGTTTTTTCAATTCCAATTCTACGAAATTTTTGATTATTTGGAAATTCTTCAATTAAATAAAGTAGAAAATAAATACTTTCAATAATTTTAACGAAAATTCAATTTAACTTTTCCCAAAAATTAATTCTACATAATTTTTAATTAAAAGTATAAATAAAATCAATTTACAAATATTTTCATTTGCAAATTTTTCAAAATTCACACTAAAAAGCTTTTAATAATCAATTTTTATCTAAATTTTAACTGAAAATTATTTTTTAATAATTTTTTTTAGAAAATCCTGAGAGAATTAAATTTTTTAGATACAAAAAAAATTTATTCTATTATTAAATGTTTCTTAAAATTTCATTATCATGAAGAATTTTAATACAAATTTTAATTAATCGAGAAATTCGAATCAAATTGAATTGAAATTGTATGACGAGTTTTATTATTTGTGAAAATAATTGAATCGCTGAAAAGAATTTTAATACTTATAAATATAATTGAATTATTGTTAACAATTTTATTCTAATTTTCTTTAATAATTGATTTGTCAAAAAAATGTATGCATATTTTTCTGTAAATAATTGAATTCCTGTGAAAATTTTATTATTTATTAAAATATTAAAATCATAATTAAATTCGTGGGTAGAATTTTATTAAAATTGTTTTCAAAAATAAATTCTTTTGGGAAATTTTGATTAAACTAGTAAATATTAAAAATCACTGAACTAAGAGAATTTTTTTTAAATAATTGAAATTTGCCAAAAATTTTTTTGAAAATAAATGAATTTTGATATTTATCAAGATAAGTACAATTTTTCGAAGAATTGCGTTAAAATTGTTTATAAAAAAAAATTTAATATACATTTAAAATTCCACTCATATCAGGATAATTGAATCTAGACTTTTTCAAAGAAATTAATTCTACAAAATCGTTAAGTTAAAAGTGCAAAAATTAAAATTTTTAAACATTTTAATTTGAGATCTTTTAAAGATTAAATTATTTCTAAAAATACAAGCTATAGTTTTTTTTTAATATTCAATTATTATCTAAAATTAATTTTTAAATCAATTGCCATGATTAAGGTCTACAAAAATTTAATTATTTAAATACAAAAATAAATAATTTATTCAATAAATAAATGTTTCTTAAAATTGGATTCTTATAAAAAATTGTATCGACAAATTTTTTATTACTTAAATTTTTCCGACGAATTTTAATAAAGTTTTTAAGAATCGAAAAATTCGATTAAAATTGTACTAAAAATTTATTGAAATTATGCTAAGCGTTTCATTATTTGTAACAGTAATTAAATTCCTAAACGGAATGTTATTATTCACGAAAATAATTAATATTTTTTTCAAATAATTGTAAGAATTTTTATTCTTTAGGTTTCAGAAAATTAATTTTCAATATTTGTTTCATTTGCACTAAAATGAACAAATACGTACTTTTTTCTTTCCCGATCTAATTCGAATTTTGTCGATTTTAAGCAAAAAATAAATAAATAAATAAATAAATAAAGAATCTAGTTTCACTATTATACACAAAATGAAAATTTTGTTGATTTAAATAATTAAAGAAAAGAAGCTTGAAAGAGAAAGTTTGTTTATAGTTTTCGGTAATTTTTATTTCTTTGATAAATTTTATTCTGCCTCGAGGTAATCATACCACATGAAAAAACTATGATTTTATCGAACCAATTTTATTACACAAATTTTTTTCTATTTTAAATGATGTAATTGATATCGGTTTTCTATTGGAGAATACTGATAAAGGAACAATTGTATTTTTGACAAAATTATTAATAATATACGAGAAGAATACCTTTTTCCTGAAGAGAAACGAAAATGGGAAAGACAGTAAGCAGCGTCGAGATGAGCTATGTATATGATCAGGGTTGAGTAGCTAGGTAACGGACGCTCTGCTCATAATGCTGTTTCTGCAATAAATAATTACATTGCTCGTTCAATTAATGTTGGTCCATACTGCTGTCAATATTGCATTGACTTAAAAACGAAAACAAATAAGAGACAATTTACACGTTCGGTAAAAATTTCCAGAACGGAAAATTTTTATTGGAGTAAGAGAGACGGACTGTGTATCTGTCTCTCTTACTCCAGTGCAAATTTTCCTTTCTGGACAATTTTTACAGAAGGTTTAAACCTCAACAATTTGCAATTAGGGGCCGTACACAAACTAAGTCAGACCTTAAAGGTGCTTGCACACTTTCAAATTTCTCGTCGAGCAGCGAATCTTCACGACGACACACTAAATTTAAAAAAAAAATCTACAAAAAAAAAATTAAAGAAAATAAAGTTTATTATAAAAATTTCTATTACTGAATTATTTTTTTTTTTGTAAAATGAACATTTTTTTTCCCACAGGACAATTTTTGTTTTTTGTAAATACGGAACTAAAATTTCTTTTTTATTCTCAAAAGTTTTTTTTTTTTTTTATTGCTGAAGTAAATAAATAAAAAATTGTAGTGATAAAAAAATAATAATTCCATTTTAAAAAATTCATTTTTAAATTTTCGAAACAAAAATTTTTTTTTATAAAATCGTTAAAAACTGAATTTTTTGTTAAAATTTTTTTAATTTTACAAATTTATTTTTACTAAAAATATTTCTATTTATTAGGGAATAAAAAATTTATTGTATTAATAAATTTTTTTTCGATACTGATCAAAAAGTGATTTGTTTTTATTTTTCTATTATACGAAGAAAAAGATTTTTTTTATTAAAACAAATTCGAATTTTACTTTAAAATTTTCGTTAAAGAAATGAATTGGTAAATAAAATATAAATCAATTCACTTAATCAATATATTTGTTAAACAATATTAAAGAAATACAATATTTTTGTAATTTAAAGTACGACAAAAAATTATAATATAAAATTTTTTATAATCATCTCTTGATAGTTTGAAACTATTTTCGTAGTGAGATATTTAGGGACAAATTAAAGTCATACAAGAAAATCGTAGTAAAGAAAATCGAACCTAAGTATTTATTTTTTTTTTATTTTTTTTTTTTATAAATATTTTTTTTTATTTATTTATTTTTTTTTTTTTTATTTTTTTTTTAGTTCTGTGAAATATTTAGTGACAAATTAAAGTCATACAAGAAAATCGTATAGTAAAAAAAATCGAACCTAACTATTTATTTTTATTTATTTATTTTTTTTTTATTTTTTTTTATTTATTTTTTTTTCTGAACTATAAATAAATAGTTTCTTGTTTTTTAAAATATCTTTTAAGCTTATTTTTAATATTTAATTCGTTAAATTAATACCTCTGGTATTTAAGGTTTAATTCGTGGAATTAATGTTGGTCTTAAAAATTACGAAAAAACTGATTATATTGAAAATCACAAATACCATCTTGAAATAATAAATAAATAAATTATTTTCCACTTCTTTTTTCAATTTTTTGTTCTTTTTTTTATGTGACTTCTTTTTCTTTTTTTTCTGCAAATTTCTATCCTCTTGTGTTTGCGAATTTTTTCCTTCTTCTATTGCTTCTGTTTGTTCCTCTTCTTTTGTCAATTTTTTATCCTCTTTTGCTTGTGATTTTATTCGCTTTTCTTCAGACAATTTTCTTTCCTCTTGGTTTTGCAATTTGTTTTTCTCTTCTTTCGGAGATTTTGTTTCCTCTTCTGTTTGTGATTTTATTTCAATTTCTCTCGACAATTCTTTTTCCTTATTATTTTGCAATTTGTTTTTCTCTTCTTTCGGAGATTTTGTTTCCTCTTCTGTTTGTGATTTTATTTCAATTTCTCTCGACAATTCTTTTTCCTTGTTATTTTGCAATTTGTTTCTCTCTTCTGTCGCCAATTTCTTTTCTTCTGTTTCCCTTGTTTTGTTTATTTCTGTCGGCGATTTTTTCCCCTCTTCTCTTTGTGGTTTTATTTCCTTTTCTTTGGGCAATTTTTTGTTCTCTTTAATTTGCAATTTGTTTCTCTCTCTTTCTGTCGATTTTTCATTATCTTCTGTTTGTGAATTCTTTTCCTTCTCAGTTTGCGATTCGATTTCCTTTTCTTTCGGCAATTTTTTGTCCTCTTCTTCTGTTTGCGATTTTTTGCCCTTTTCATTTTGGAATTTCTCGTTTTCTTCTGTTTGGAATTCTTTCTTTTCTACTGTTTGGAATTTGTTCTTTTCTTCTGTTTGGAATTGGTTCTTTTCTTCAGTTTGCAATTTTTTTTCCTCGTCTTTTTGCGATTTTTCGTTGCTCTTTGGCAATTTTGCTTCTTCTTCTTCTTGCAATTTTTTTTCCACCTTTAATTCCTTGTATTTTCCATCGTAGGCGATGAGAAATTTATTCGCGTACATAACGCCTTCTGTGCGAAAATCACGTTCCGGACACAATGAAGAAAATGGATTTTCCTCCAAAAACAAGTAATCGACACTTTTACCTAAAAATTGACAAATTATTCGGTGCTCCCCCTCGACACGCTCCTTTGTGCCTGCTGTTAAAATAAAAGGAACACCAACTTTTTCGAGAGTTAAAATTGTCCCCTTCCAATTGTTACTGTCACACGATGCAAGCAATTCACTGTCTTGAATATTTAAATTCGAACCCAAAATAACATCCGCTTTCTCGTACTTTTTACTATTGGAATATTCCTCATAATTCATGTCACAATAGTCGAGTGTTAATTTCTTCTTTTCTCCTGCATTCATCGAATTAAATTGCGACGTATCGATAATTTTTTGAGGACAATTCGTCACTTGTGGACCGATAAAAATAATTTTCAAATTTCTCAATTTTGGCATTAAGTACAAAAAATTTGTCCACGTATTCTCAGTGACGAGTTCTGCTTTTTTTGCAATGATAATGTGAATTGTCATTGTTGTCTTAATGAGAGAAGGAATTTTTTTTCTTATTACATTCTGCAATGTTAGTGTGTCAGTTATTGACTTTGACGTTGCTAAATGTTGATAATTTATTTCTTGAGCGATTCCGACATTTTTCACAGCTGACGGTTGAACATTCGATTTTAGAAAATCGAGCATCGTCGTTGAGGTGTTTTCACAATCATATTGACCAGTAATGACGTTGAATTTCATTTGGACCGTTAAAATTGGTTCAATTTCAGTTTGTGAAAATTTGTAAGCAATCGATAGTTCTTTACATAATTCCTTGTGACTTTCATCTTTGTTGTGAATTTTGCAGAGACTCACCTGAAAAGAAAATATTTTTTTACTGTTAAGAAATTAGAATATTTAAAAAAAAAATTAAAAACTAGCATAATTTCCATTTTCATTGTTGCTTTAAAAGATTTTCTTCTTAAAATTTTATAATAATTTATTTCAAAATAATTTTTAGAAGCTAAACAAATATAATTAATTAAAATATTAAATTTATTTTAATAAAATTTAACAAAAAATTTTAATTGTTCCAATTTTTTAAAACTGTTTTCGGAAATACAATTATTTTAAAAAATCTTTAATTTCATTTTATTAAGAAACAAATTTTTTTCATATTTCTAAATTAAGTTATTCAAAACTTTAATACTTTTTTAAAATAAAAATTAAAAAAACTTATTACTATTTTTTTTAAGAATTGGATAATATTTTTAAACTTCTTGTTCTTCCCTTAAATTTCCAAAGAATTTAATTTTAAAATCTTTTCAAATTTAATTAATTTCTAAAATTCATATTACAACCCTTTAAGTATTCAATTATTTTCTAAAATTGTAATTCAAATTTTTTTTAAATCAATTTCTACCAGAATTCAACTACGAGAATTGAATTATTTAATTTTTAATTTTTGTAAATCCATAAATTAATCTATTTTTGAAAATACAATTTTCTATTTTTATAAAACATTTTTAAAGATAAAAAAATAATATTCTTTGAAATAAAAAATTGATTTTTATATTAAAGTTTCACCAAAATTTCCAATTTTCCCAATATTTTCAAATTATTTTCGTCAATTCAGAAATTTCTTCAAAGAATTGTAATCACTATTTTTCCATGATTTCCAAGTTTCTCAAATTTAATAATAATTGAAATTTATGTAAATAATTGAATTGTAAAAGAATTGCGATTTTGCCGAGAGAGTCAGAGTAATTATCAAGATGAGAATAAAAATAAAAATGAAGTTTTTATTTCAATAAAAGAAAAGTTGAGAATTTTGTGAAATAGTTTAAATATTTTATTATAAAAATCTATTTTAAATAATCAAAGTAAGTTATAAACGTATTAAACTTAAAAAAATATTCACAATCAAAAGAAATTTTTTTTTTAATATTTGAAATTTTATTAAAAATAATTGAATTCTGTAAAAAATTTAATTGAACTTCTTGAAAGCAATCAAGGAAATTATTTTTTAAAAATATTTCAGTTCTATTTTTAAAAATAATATTGCATTCGTATTTACAATTTGAAAGTGAATTTACAAATTAAAATTTTTCAAAATAATTTACATTCTCTAAAATTCTACTAATAAAAATAATTGAATCTTATTAATTTTATTGACATTCTTGAAAATAATCGAGAGAAGTTAAATATATGAATTTTCTAAAAATATCTGTACTTTTTAAAGATATAATTTGAAGATTTTATAATTAATTGAAATTTTGTAAACTTTTCTTGAAAATAATGATTTTTTTCATAATTTTTAAGATTATCAAATTTTTGGAAGTTCTCAACAAAAAAAAATATATATTTTAGATAACTGAAAATTTTTTGGAATCTTTGAAATTTTATTACAAATAATTTAATTCTTTAAAAATCGAATTTTATTGAATTTCTTAAAAGCAATCGATGGAATTTTTATACGTTTTTTTAAATTTTAAAATATTTCAGTTGTGGTTTTTTAAAACAATAATTGCATTTTTACAAATAACTTAAAATTCAATTGAAAAATTGCATTATTTAAAAAATTATTTTTTTAAATAATTGAAATTTTCTGAAATTCTATTACAAATAAATGAACTTTTTAATTAATTTAAATTTCGTAAAGTTATTGAAAATAATTGTAGTTAAATACTGTTTGAAATATTTTGATTTTTACGAATAGTGTTGGAAAATGTTGTATAAATAATTGAATTTCACCGGGAATTAGAATTCTTGTGTAAATAATTGAATTTTAAAATAATTGCAATTTCACCAAGAGTCAGAATAATTATCAGTATAAGAATTAAAGAAATAATAAAATAAAAATAAGTTAAAAATGTTATTAATTAAAATTCTGTTTGAAAATCATGAAAATAATAATCAAATATTTGTTGTCAACTCTGAATATAGTAAAAATAATAAAAAATTTAAATTCAATGATTTTGAAAATAGTGAATAAAATAGAATTCCTTACCCCACATTTGCAACTTTTCAATAAACTCGAATCAGTAACGTGACAAATTGCACATGCCTTGGGAAATAGAAACATTTGCTCTTCATATTCTTCCAGTTTTCTCTCAAATTTTCCCTTAACTTTCTTCATGACATTAACTTTTGTTTGTAGCCAGGAATCAGAATTTGATTGATTATCAAAAATATTTGCCGTACCCATTTCACTCAACAAATTCAAAATCACCCGACAAATATCCTTATGATGAATTTGATCCTGATCACGATGCTTATTAGAGCAATAACTTATGATTCGACACCGATTGCATGTAATTTTTGGCTCCTCTTTATGACAAACGTGACAAACATGCGGATGAAAGGAAGATCTCGGTCGATTTACTTCTGCAGTTGATGTTTTCGTTGTTGTTGTTGTTGTTGTTGAGGCCAGTGTATTTGCTTCTTGAATTAAGCAAATAAATTGAGAATTTCGTCTCACTGAACCATCGTCAATTAATTCAAAATGCATCAAAGGTGCAAATGTATTGAATCCACTGTCAATGATTTTAAAACCAATGGAGGAGCTTAAAAAATCTTCTCTCGTCATTTGGAACGATTCTTCAGTGAGTGTTGTAAATACCATTGGACATGTGACCTTACGGAATCTCTCGATTGTTGCCCTCCATTGATTTCGTGCGTATAATGGAGGCGAGATGTTGAAGTAAGCAATAAAAGATGGTTTTTGATAATTTCTCTCAGCCAAGTATCTTTCGTATGGCATTGATTTTGCTTCAACTATCAATTGCCTTTTATTTTTCCTACAATTTTGACACAATGACACTACTTTGGTGATATCTAAAGTTCCCTCGATATTTATGATTTTCAAACTTTTCACATTGGGCAGAAAATGTAAAAGTATTTCCCAATGATGATAATAATTGACGTGCTTCTCGAGACCTCCGATATCGATATGAATAACAATTTCCGGTGGATAAACACTGTAATTGTAAATTGTTTGTAGAATTTTGTGAATTGTTAAGGAAATACTGACAAATTCGGAGAGATACTTTTTTTCATCTTCCAAAATACAGCATTCTGGCGTTATATACTTGTCGTAAAATTCAATCAAATCCACTGGTGATTCGTCATTAATTTCTTCCAAAATCTTTGTCCCATGAGAAATTGCTTTCATTTTTTTGGGCAAATTATGAGAATTGTAGTTCATTGACCATAAGGACAATTCATTTTTAATGATGTGACAGCATCTGTCGTGTAATTTGCTACTTGGATGGAGTTCACAGAACGAAGCTAATGGACAATTTGGACAATTTTTCAATTTATCTTGTCTAGCTTCGCGACAAACGAAGCACACTCGGGGGAATTTCAAAATTTCCGCTTCAAGTGAATTTGGATATCGCTTCAAGTAACCTAATAGTTTTTTGATAATTTGATTCTTCGATGATTTCCATATGGTGAATGATTCATTGTTGATTCCCTCAAAAATATGTCCTATTCCTTTTTCTTTTAATATCAGTGCTATTGCTTTGCATAAATCTTTGTGTTCTGACCAATGGTTTAATTGATGAGCTCTGTCACAATAGGCAATCATATGGCATCCACTGCATATTTTTAATTTCGTTGTCGAATGACAAACAATGCACTCGTTTGGAAAATATTTTACAGTTCGTTCCATATTCTTTCTTATTTAATTATTATTTTCATTTGATAAGAACATAAATCTGTAAAGAGAAGAAAATATTTCAGTTTGAGGTTATTTTAGAATCAAAGAAAACCAGTTAAATGTTTCAACGAATTGTGCAAAAAATGCTCTTGCCGAAACGATATCTTTTGTAGGTTGCAATGATCATAAATATAGTTTAAAAAAGACGATAATTCATTATTATTGCATCACAAGGAGCCATATTTTATGTAAAAAGCATACTATTGTAAATAATGATTCCAAAAAAAAGAAGAACAAAAGCAATTAAAATTATTGTCAAAATTAGTTGGGGCCGGAAGAGAGTACACCAATAAAAATCAAGCTATACCAAACATTACTGGAAATGAGAACAAACGAAAACGTGGCAAACCATATATTCCAAAGAGACTTGTCTCAAAAATTCTGACAAACTAGAATCACACCAAAAATCAAAAAAAGATTCGAGTAAAAAATTTGAAAATCCCTCACAAGAAAACGCGGTAGATCATCTAAACAAGACTTGTCTCATGATTCCCAAGTAAATATTTGCTTAGCTCAAAATATATAGTAACAAATTAATAAGTAAAAACAAACAAGTTTTATAAATAATTTACTATTTTATTAATTGTAATTTATCATATAGGGTATAATGTGATGAAAAAGCCATTTGAGTTTTATTTAAAAACTTTTAAACCGATTTATCAGACATTTAGATAATATAAATATTATTAGGTAATACGCAACTTTTAAATCTAGTTTGGATGTTGTATTTTTAATAATGTTGTTTAGTGAACGGGTTATAAAAGTTCATGTTTGTACATAAGGAGAAAACTTAGTCTCTTCATGGGATAAAAAATATTCCCGACAAGAATTTTTTCAAGCTTAGTAACTAAACTTTCAATGCCAATTAGAGTTGTTTTTTAAATTTTTATAATTTTCTCTACTTTTATAATTTTCTATAAATGTGATAGATCCTCAAAGTGGCTTAAAATTTTGAGTTCAATCAAAAGTACTCAAAAACTCGAATGTAAAAGAGTATACAGCAATGAGAACACACTAATCTAGTGTACTAGCAAGAAAAAGTTGAGTCTCTTGATTTTAACTTCTTTTTCTTAGCAGATTTTCTTGAATATCTCAAAATTTTTAGCTGATTTGATCATTCTAACTTTGAATTCGGATTCAGAAGGAAAAAATACATGGGATATTTGATCGAATAGACCACAAATATAAATCTTTCCATTTAGCCGATACTATCGACAAAACTAAAATAAAAATTTTATTATTTGTAGATAAAAATTTATATTAAACATTTCTTTTTTTAAAATTACATTTTTTGTTTCACTTACAACTTTTTTGTCAGACCTTTAAAAAAATTGGGGATTTGTATATATATTTAAAAAAATTAAGAACATAATTATTTATCTTCTATTGAAATTTGACGTAGGAGTTTTTCTTCGTTCTCGAAATAATAATTTTTAAAATTTGTGTTCAAAAAGGTAAATTATAAGGCTTGAAATTAACAACAAGAGTAGTTGTTACTTTAGTCAATATCAACTTCATGTCTTAGACTAAACCTTTTTGCATACAAATTTTTTTAATTATCATTTCGAAAACGATGAAAAACACCTTCGTCAAATTTCAATAGAAGATAAATAATTATATTCTTGAAAGAATATTTGCAAATCCTCAAATTTTACAGTTTATATTAATTTCTTTCACCTTTAATGAATTTACAGAGATCCATTAAAAAATTGTAATATGTAAAACAAAAAATAGGTTTTTCAATTTAAAAAAATGGTTAAAATCAATTTTTGTCTACAAATAATAAAATATTTGGTTTATTTTCGTCGTCAGTACGTGCAGAATTGAAATATTTATATTTTTCGTAAGTACCAACACCTACCATTTAATAGTAATTTATGAATAATATCTTTTTTAACGACTATTTATAAATGAAAAGATAACTATAACTACACGTGCTTTTGAAAAATGTGATGCCTTGTATTGAAATAAAGATAAATTTATATTTTTTTTACCTCTTTTTTTTACTAGGACCAGTGAAAAA
Source organism: Leptopilina myrica (nomen nudum) (assembly GCA_032872475.1). Lineage (NCBI taxonomy): Eukaryota > Metazoa > Arthropoda > Insecta > Hymenoptera > Figitidae > Leptopilina > Leptopilina myrica (nomen nudum). The sequence continues at coordinate 8,891,622 of CM065462.1, read as the reverse complement.
AATCTCCTGTTGTACTTCCTTCAACACGAACAATGAAGTAAAATTATTCTTTATTAAAACAATTGTAGATGTAAGAAGTTTATATCTAATCGTGCTTTAAAATATATATACGAGATAAAAATTGATAGATAGATTTCTGGGAACTAACCGGTGTCTCTTCTGAGAATAACTTACAGGGCTGAGGAAGTTTATAAACTAAAATGCCATTACTATTTACCACAAATGCAGAATTATTAAGTCGAATCCACAAGTGATGAAGATTTTTACATGAAGTGTTTACCATCCCTGTCAACTTTATATGAGACAGAAAAGAATAAAAATATTTCTCTATCCTTCTCTACCTCATACACAGTTTGGGTTTGTTAGTTTTTTGTACAAAAGGAAAAAAACCCTTAAAATTCATTATAATTTGGAACGAAAATATTGAGAGCATTGTAATTTTAACTATATAGAAGGGTATTATGACTTTAAATAAATTTCCATAGTTATGTGACATTCTGTTTATTTTTGTAGTGTCCATAATGCAAAGTGTGTTTTGACACACATTGAAAATTTTTTTCCTTCTTTAAAATTTTAATTTATTAACTATTTAACTGTTCTAACGCTATTGTTAAGCAAACACAGATGTTTTATTAAGTAAATTACTTGTTTTATGTATACTTTATCTTATTTACTAGTTAACACCTATCAGAAAAAAGCTTTAGTGGACTAGAAATAGAATTTAACATTTGACTCTAACATGGGGCTAAATGTAAAAAAAAGACAAAGCTTGCAAAAAGGACGAAACATGTACTTTACGTTAAAATATCAGAAACTTTTTTATTGAAAGTTGTTGAGGACAAGTTACCCTACAATATTGATATGTACATATTTGTGTAAAAGCGAAATTATGGACTAAAAAAACCATTTATGCAAAATTCAACATTTAACCTCAGTCTCCCTTATATATTAAAAAAGAGAAATATTTTATCGATGAATTCGCAATTCAACCATAAAAACACCCGAGATAATAAGTTTCTAGCGACTCCGATGAATTTTAAATTTCGTTCGCCATATTGGATCCATCATTTTAGATTAGGGGAGAGTGGGGCAAAATGGGGTAGGCGGGTCAAATGGGGTACCTCTGTTTCTCTATGATGGGTACATTTAATTTTTTTATCCTCGATATATATTATTCATTTTGATAAAAAAATGTTATTAATTATGAGAGCAGTATGAAAAAATTTTTTTTTTGAAAGTTATACAACATTAAAGTTTTGAGCGAAAAAAATATCGATTTTTTTCGAAATTAAAGTGCTTATAAAACTTTTTGGTATAATTTATTAAATTTGGCAAGTGTGGAATCGTTTTCAGCACTTATTCTAGAGTGATTTCCAATAGGATAGATTGTTAAATTGTATATAACAATTTGTAAACATTACATTTTGTTGTACTATGCAGTGCGGGGCAAAATGGGGTACCTATGTGTTGGGCCATGCCGGGTGGTATTTAATATTCATTGAACTATTTAAAAACGTTATATTATGCATATTTAACAACTTTTCGCAGAAAAGTCAATATTTTTGTTTCGGGGTATTATGCTATCGATGATTCACTATCGATATATCGATATTTTTCATTATCGATGTTTTTCTGTTAATTTCTAGTAAATATTGCTGGTTTTTTTCATAATAATAAAGAATCTTACTTTTTGTTTGTATTTATAATCTCTTACAACAAGAATTTAACAAATTTTGAAAAAATATTCCATGTTTGTATGGTAATTTGATACCACCCCATTTTGCCCCACCCATGGGGCAAAATGGGGTTTTTGCACCTTCTTAGAAAATGGGATATAAGTTCTTTCAAAAATTTTTTTCTCCGCTATTATCATAATTTCCTCAAACCTAAGAGTACAAAGAAGAATTCTGATGATTAGTTGAATCGATTTATTCGTTTGGTTCTCTGTAAACAGCCAATTACAAAAAGGTACCCCATTTTGCCCCACTCTCCCCTATTAAATTTGACAATGATCATTCTATTAGATTTCAACTAAATGTTGCCTACTATATTTAAAAAAAATTATACATATTACTTTAAAGGAATTATTATAATAATTAACTAAATCTTTTCCTTATGTAATTTTCAGACTTAAATAACATTTGTGCAAAGTATTTTACTATTTGTAAAAGTTAGTCGACCATAGCAGAATTATTCGTTAATTTTATTATAGTCGCATTCTTTACGATTTCAACCATTTTTATGTTAATATTTAAATAGGTGAATTATACAGCATTTGATGTTGACTTTTGTCAGTGTGAAATATTAGTGCGAAGTGAAAAAGAAAATTCCAAAATAAAAATTGTCAATATTGATCCAATAAAATTGAAACTATGAAAATACAGACAATTTTTTCTTTTTAAGCCATACGTGGATTAATAATTAGCTTTAATACGTCAATTCAAATATCATTTTAATTTTTATTTGAACGAAGCTGAAAATATTATTAGGTAAACAATTTTATGATCTATATAAAGTGATCATTTTTCAAGCAGTAAGTAAAATATTTTTTTTAATAATATTATTTATAACTATAGATTTTTAATTATTGTCAAATCAATCTTCTTTAACAATTTTTGCCATCTATATTTCTGCACTTGCAAAAACCAAAAGATGTACTTTCGATACTTTTGGTCTTTTTTGGCATTTCTATGTTCATTGAATTCAGCAATTTCAGTTGATAAAAACAACGAACTAACTGTAAGTGGAAATTACTTTACTAATAATAAATTATTATTTTTTTAAATAAACAAATTTTCAACTTTATAATATCAATATTTTTTTTATTTTTAGGCTGAATGTATATTAGTAGAAAATACCATAAAATTACAAATAAAAGGAAAAATCATTAGTACTAGTAAAATCGACATTAACAAATGTGGTGCAGTAACAAAATTGATAGAAATCTTTGCAGATGAAAAGGCTATTATCGACATGGATTTAGTTTTAATTGGTAGAGAGATGCAGTTAGTAATAATTGCTCCAATTTGGGAAATAATCAAAGATCGAAAAATTAATTTAAATGGAATAGATGCCAAGGATTTTAATGAACCTGCAAAAAATGGAAGTGAAAATGGAGACTTTCACGGAGCCGATGGACTTGCGGGATTACCAGGAGGACCAGCTGGAAGTTTCTATGGGGTTGCGAATAAAATTTTTGATGGAGAACGATTAAAAATTCTAGCAAACGGTGGTAATGGAGGAAAAGGACAAAAAGGTGGTAGTGGAGCAAATGGCAGAGATGGCCAAACTTTTAAAAATGCTGAAGCATTTGACTGTGTGAATGGAGAAGTAAAGGGGTTTAAATCTGAGGTTAAAGAAAAAGTATCATTATTATGTTTAAATGTTAATGTTGAATATACCGTCTTTGGACAGTTAGGAGAATCTGGTGGAAGAGGTGGAAATGGTGGCATAGGAGGTTTTGGAGGTTATGCAGGAGAAATTGTCCTCTTTGACTTCTCGAAAGTAAATGGTAAAAGTGCTGCTAAAACTGTCAATAAAAATGGTAATCCTGGAATTGATGGAGTTGGTTCACCTTCAGGCACAGCAGGAAATGATGGAGATACAAAAATAGTTTCATGTTCACCAGTTAATGTAAAATTCAAATCGAATTCAATAGTATCATTAGTAGATATAGTTGGAAAATCGTTCAGAAGACATCAACATGCATCAGGATCCCATGGAAAGAGTTTGAAAAAGCGACAAATTCCGAAAACTGCTTCGATTATTCAAAATTTTCCACAGACAATAAATAAGTACAAATTCTATATTAGACCTAAATTGATTGCAGATAATAACAAAAAGAGTCAGTCCTATTCTTTATATGATTCGTTAAATAGTCACAATAAGTTGACAAAACTTTATGAGACCATAAATTTAGTTGACGAATTTAAAGACTTGGAATCACAATATTTTATTACAAAAGATCGTGATTTTCTTTCATCATCCTATACCAATTTAGCAAAACGATTTGAAGATCATTTAAATAAACCTAACTTTGAGAAAGAAACGTGTAAACTGTATGAAGAAGTTATGAAGGAACTATTGTGGCTTATAGGAAGTGAGTATTCCTCTATTACTTATTTGTAGTTTTCATTTGTATTTTATTACTAAACAATGTTTAATACAGCAATTATTTTATTTTAATAAATTTACTACCATTTTACAGGCAGAACAAAAACTATCAATGGACCAAAAGGATATTCCGTAATGACGAATATTACGAATGGTTTTATCTCTAATGCAGTAGAACCAATGAAAAAATTAATAGAACACGAAAAACTGGACAATCAAATAGAAACATTTTATAACAGAATAACTCGCATAGATAATCTTATTAAAGAGGGTCAATATTTGATCAACAATGATTTAATGAACGCCATGCAAGAGTTGCAGATTACAATAGAATTGAAAATAGGTACCCTCTTAAATGAAATTTCAAAAATAATTACAGATACTGACAAAGTAGAAAGCGATCTAATTGAAAGACGTACAGAACTTCGACAAACAATGTTCTCAAAGGCTGTACTTGCACTTATGAAAATGAGTTGCGGAATAATTGCAGTGGTCAACCCATCAATAAAAATTGCAGCAATAGGATCTTCGGTATCGTCATTTAGTTTATCGTTCTTTCAACAAACAGATATATCGTCGGAAGTTAATAAAATTGCAAAAGTTGAAAAGATACTGTCAAAAGCAGCCGAGAAATTCTCAGTAAATGTCGATCCAATTAAAAAAGAAGATACTGTGAATAATCATATATCGGAAATGACAAAAGGTTTATCAAAAACTGGAAAAGGTATGTTTAACGAAATGAAAGAGAAATTATTAAAAAAATTCAAGGACAACAAACTTAATTGGGAGAAATCATACATAAACGATATAACAGAAGTTTTAGAAAAGGCAACAAAAGAGAATGACGAGACTAAGAAAAATGATTGCAAAATTTTGTTAAATATTATAAAGTACTTAAAATTAACTAATAATGTGATATCAATTTTATCTACAGCATTGAACACTGTAATGGATGATGTGAAAAAAGTTAGTGAAATAAACACTGCTTTAAATAGTAATAAAGAAAATTTAGAAAAATTGCACACAATTGAAAAAGGTATATACAATCAAATTCAACCAATGTTGGAAAAAATGTTCGATGATATAAATAAAGCAAGTCTTAAAACAGATTCAGTGAACTCAAATCGAATCGTCATTGCCAAATGGGATGTTCTCAATATTTTGAATAAAGTTCAACGAAAATTGAAGAGTATATTCACAACTTTTGAAGCGTCCGAAGAAATGGATTGGGCATTTGAAAAACTTATCACAACATTTAAAATTATAATCGAAATGTTTAAAAATATTTCGGAAAACGATAATGAAAAATCTGAAACTACATTTGTAGCATCAATGCATTTACCAAAAGAAAGTAAGATGCTAGCACAGAACTATCAATTGGCACAGTCTTTAGCAAAATTGAAGAAAATCTTTTATCAAAATGAATTAAAAAACAAATACTCAGAATGGATTTACGCCTTTAAGCAATTTTCATTTCCAAATGGTGGAGAATTTTTGCTTAAAACTGGTTGGAGTGATTTTGAAGGTACTACTTTGTCGTATTTGGAAGTTGACGAAATTATAGAAAAGGTCAAAAAGAATATTAATAGCTTTAAAGAGCATTTTGATATGGAAAACCAGAATGACTATTTTTTGGTAAACCATGTAACAGAGACTTATAGAGGCAGCTGTAGTGCAGATCAAAAAGCTCTCTTTGTTTTAAGCGATAAGAGCAGTAATGGAATAGTAAGTAATATTCTGAAAGGAAAGATTGCAACAATAAACACTAAAGAACTTAAAAAGAAGACCGATTCTTTGAAATTTAGAAACGTGGGAATTATTTTTACATCAAAAGATCGTGTAATTCAACTGAAATTGTTTAATATTTTGAGTAAATTCAGAGTTTATTTAACACATCATGGAGACTCGCTTTATACATTTAAGGATAAAACATTTCTAATTGAAACCAATCCAGTTGAATTAATTTTTAATTATCCCGAAAATAAGAATAAAATTACATGTCAATCATCACCGATGCATGAAAAATTTGTTACTGGTGACTACATGTTGAGTCCCTATGCTACATGGACTGTTAAACTCGAAAGTCGTGGAGCTGAAAAGGATTTCGATTTACTGAAAGGGTTTATTGGGAAAGTAGATTTTGAATTAATTGGACAGGCCGAACACTTTATGTCCAATAGATGCGATAAAAATTGTGAAGATATAATGATGAAAACTTATAAACTTTCAACCAAAAATTAGCAATAATCATTTCTTATAAAAACTTAATCGTATCTATACTTTATCTATAAGTTTACTATTGTAATACGTGAAGAATTTTATCTATGTATTGATAATAAACCATTGAATCATCAATTTGCCAAAAATTTATTTCGAAATCAGTGCATTATTTATTAGAAAGATAGAATTTGTCTGAAAATGATTTTTAGAGTACCTTAAAGTATTGATAATTCTAAAAGAAAGTTTAAAATTTAAAACAGTGGAAATCTTTATTTTTTATACTTTTGCTATCACAAATGAGAAATAAAAGTGAGAAATAAATAATAACACTTTTATAAAATATATTTGAATATTATTAACACGTAGAAATATTTTCTAAATAACGTTTTTCAATTAATACTTTTTTTATAATTCGTTGCGAGTTTTTTTTCAATTTATCAAACAAGATTTTCGTTATTGTCACTTTTTTGATATTTAATAATTTTGTCTTCCAGTCTTGCAATTTCCGCCATCGCTAAATCTAATTGTTGTCTTAATATAACATTCTCACTCTTAAGGAATGAATTATGTTTTATTAGAAATGATGTTTCAGAATTATTAAATCTTGTTTGATTACTTAAATTCTCACAACTAACAGACATCATTTGACTAGTTTCTTTTGCTATTTCGCTACCTTGATGAATTTCCGATTTCCTTCGTATTACTGACTTAAGTTCTTCATTCTCACTAGGATTTTCTTTTAAAGCTGCAATTGTACCAGAAATTGTGTCAATATTAGTAACTCGTGATTTTAATCGATTCTGCTGCAACCTTCTGTCAACTTCTTTTACGGACAATGATTTAGGTAAACTGTAAAAACGATACGGTTCATTATAGATAATTATAAAACTATTGCAATACATTATTCCATCTGTTTCGAAGTCTCTTTCTGGACTGAGTGATGCAAATGGATTTTTGGTTTGAAACGAAGGAACATTGAAAGCACAAGAAATATTTTTGTGCTCCTTTAAAGCACGTTCTTCACTTTCAGCTGTTAGAATAATGGGAACTCTAATTTTTTCCATAGCCAAAATTGTTTCTTTCCAATAATATTCCGACATATCAATATTCGAGTCATGAATATTGAGATTACAACCAAATATCACATCCGGTTTGATGTACTGCTTACTTGATTGATATTTATCGTATCTAATTGGATGACTTTCTACTTTTAGGTATTTGATAGCAATTTGGGAGAAATCGGTCGTATCGACAGTTGTTTCGGACCATTCGGGTATTTCTCGTCCGATAAAAATTACTTTTAGGGTTTTTAAATTTTTTAAACGGTACAATAATAATTTCCAAGAACTTCTTGCTAGGAGATCTGCTCTATTTGCTCCGATAATATGAATCACGATTAGTGAATTATTCGAGAGTTTGGTAAATTTTTGTATGGCATAATTCAACGTTAATGATGATGTCAAGAAATCTGATGTTATCAGATCTTTGCTGTTTGCATTTTGATTTGAACTTTCGGCTGATGGTTTACAAAAGTCTTTTATAAAATTTCGCATTGAGGATGGTAGTTCGTTGCTAGAGTCCAAAGAGGTGGATAATATTGATCTTAGAGATGGTTTTTGTTTGAGGGTGGCGAGTTGAAAAGCAATCGACAGTTCCTCGCATAGTTTTCGATGTTTCGGATCTTTGCGGTGTAGTCGGCAGAGGATCGTCTGAAAAAATAAAATTCTTTGAATGTTTATAAAAACCTGCGATTTTTTAGGGTGGGAACAACATTTCGGTATTGGGAATATCCAAATTTTTGACTGTTGACAAGAGTTTAATTGAAAAAAGTAAAAGAGGACCCAAATTGAATCTTTGAACAAGGATATCAAAAACTTTTGATAGAAGATTTGGAACTTTTGTATATATTACTTGGCAATAGTGCTTTTACTTACTCCACATTTGCAAATCATTAAAAACTGCGGTTCATCCTGGCGACAAATGGAACAATTTCTCGGAAAGAAGAACATCTGCCTCTCGCTTTCCTCTAGAATGCGTCCAGTCCTTATTTGCACTTCTTTCAATGCATCGATTCTCATTGGTAACCACAAATCTTCTTGTTGCAATTTTGCTTTATAAAAAATATTCTCGCCTTTCGTTTCGATCATCAGACTACAAGTTGCTTCACAAACATCCCTATGATGCATCCAATCTCGATCCCGATGTCTACTACTACAATAGAAGATCATTCCACATCTACTGCACGGCACTTGTGGATCAACTTTCCTACAAATATGACAAATTGTCGGATAGAAACATGTTCGTGACCAATATTCCTTGAGAGATGACTCTGGAAAATTACTCCTTTCATCCTTAAAGACGATAATAAATTGAGAACTTCTGTTCAATGATCCATCGTACTGTTCATGATGAAACATCATCGAGGCAAAATCGTTATATCCACTGTATATTAACGAGTAATTTATCGAGGATCGTATCAAATTTTTTCTCATTAGTTGCATTTCGGATTCAGTCAGGAATGTCAACAACATCGGGCAGTTAATCTCGTTTAGTTTATTAATCGTGTTTATGTAATTATTATCACTGTTTTCAAGAGTAGGATTAGAAATATTAAAATAGGCGATTAAATTCGGTTTTTTGTAATTTTTTCCCCGCATATATGTCTCATACTTAAGGGAACTTGACTCAATTGATAATTTTTTCTTTTTTGATTGACAATCACTGCAGAGGGATATAATATTAGCATCATGATTGTGATCCACTTTACACTCAATGTAGACAATTTTTAAATGTTTCACATCCACCAGAAGATGTAAAAATGCTTCCCAAAAGTTCCCCACGAATATTCCTGATGAACCATTGATGTTCAAGTGGATAACCAACTCCGATGGTGAATTATCGTAGAGCATTTGAAAAATACTGTAAATAGTTAAAGAAATACTGAACGTTTCAGAGAGAAAGATTTTTTGGATTTCGGAAATTTTTGTCCTTTTTTGATGTTCGTCGAAAAATTCTCTCATTGTTACTGGGGATCTTTGATTGCACTGCAGAATATTTGTACCAGCACCAATTGATTTGATTAAATTTTCTAGAGTTTCAGAATCGAAATTCATTTTTCTGGTTATAAGATCAAAACGATTTTGTTGCATTATTGAACAATTCCGATTGTGAATAAAACTATTTTGATGACGACTACAGAATGTTGTTGTCGGACAATTGGGACAATTTTTTAACAACTCCTGTTTAGCTTCATAGCAAACAAAACAAATTCTTGGTGATTTTAGTAAAAATAATTCCTCACTATTTAAAGGACGTTGTAATTTTTTTCTCACCTCGTTAATAATTCGATCTCTCTCCATAAGCCAAGTGGATCTTTTTAAATTCTCATAGATGTGGGATAAATTTTTTTCTTTTAACATTTTTGTTAGTGATAGACAAAAATTTTTGTGTGTCTTCCAATGTTGTACTTGATGATCTCTTCCGCAATAGGAGACCATATTGCATCCGGCGCATCTTAATTTATTTTTCGACTTGCACACAATACATTGATTAGGATAATTGATTTCCATTTTTGGCTAAAATTATTCTTTTATTTAAGATGTTTACGTTCTTTTTCTTTCTTTCATATCTGAAACTGTAATTTTATCTTTTATAAGTCAAATTGTTGGGACTATGTATTTTTATACAGTAACTTTAAAACATAAAAATTTAAACTTTATAGTTGTTAATAATTTTATAAACATGTAGAAAATTTTACCTTGGTACAGAATAATAATCGTTGCATTGAACTTGTGAAAAATTAATTGTTTTGAAACATGAAACTTTCTTTCTAGGCGGTTTTGTGTAAAAGTAAACCGCACAATCACATTATACTTTTCAAAACGAACTGAAATATTATCTTGATAAAGCGTGCAGACATTCCTAATCTAATCGCGAGCGCGCGGCTTTTTACGCAAGTGATTCATAATTTGATTGTAACCGCAGCTAGTAATAAAAAGTCGTAATTTTTTCAAGGTATTTGGACATGATAAGAAAATCAATTAAATAAAAAACTGTGTCAAAAAAGAACATAAATAAATATATGCTGTAATATAGAAAAAGAAATTAATTAAAATAGAAAGAAGAGAGAAAAAATTATATTTAAAGTAAACATGAATTTTAATTACATAATGACTGAGGTATTTGTTATTTTAATGCCTTTTAAAACATGTTGTATTTTTCAACATCTTATCGGATAATGAGATTTTTTCCTTTAAATAAAAAAAAAGAAAATTTTAAATAAGTTTTATATAAAATTCTTCCTAAAACTTTTTTCAACTACTTTAAAGAAATTATTGATAGAATTTTATTTATTGAAAATTCATTAAAAATACTTATAAATAAATAATTATCATCAAAGTATGTGTTCTAAATTCGTGACGTCATGATGGTTAAATTCCCTTAAGAGAGAAAGTTCGGCTAAATTTTTAATTATGTCAAGAAAGTGATTTGAATCTTCCATGAAATTATTTTTATACAGTAGTTTTTTTGAGAAAATAAAATTGGTCAGAAAATATTTTGACCCTTTTTGAATTTTTTTTTAAATTGATAGATTCTAAAATTCATGCGTATAATTTTGTAGAAAATATGTTTTTTATTCTGCAAAAATATTGCTGAATAAAAAAATTGATTTTTAAAAGTTTTAAACCTTTTAAAAAAAACAATAGGAAGGTTTAAAATATTTTCAAAATTACCATTGTTGTACAAAATTAGGCATGATTTTTAAAATCTATAGTAATTTTTATGAAAAATAAAAAGGGTCAAAATATAAAATATTAAATTACTGATTTTATTTTATGAACAGTTGAAATACTCTCAAAAAATTACTATAAAAATAATTTCATAGATTTAAAATATTTTCTTGACACAGTTACAAATTTAGCCGAAACCTTATCTTAATACTAGTGCAATTTTTTTGCAATTTTTGCTATTTTTAATAATATTGTGTTAAAAAAATTTTATTGATTTTCTAAAATGTTAAAACTTTTATGAATATCGGTAGTTCACAACAAAACAAAAAAAACACTTTTAACCGTTTTTTGAAATTTAAAATTTTTGTTATTGTTTTTGCATTAACAAAATAATACAAAATTTACCAAAAAAATTAATAACTCAAAAGCCGTTTACAATGAATTAATGAAACTTACACCGATTACACAAAATTGTCCATTCTTTTAAAAGAAAATATTTGCAAGTTTGTAAATTTAAAAATTCCTTGATTTATAATAACAATTTTATAAACAATTTTAATTATTTATGTGTTACGGTTAAAAGTGTTTTTTCGTTTTGTTGTGAACTAACGTTTTTCATAAAAGTTTTAACATTTTAGAAAATCAATAAAATTTTTTTAACACAGTTGAACTGGTCTGACCCTACAGTAAAAAAATTTGTTTACACAAAATAATTATAATAAATAATATATATATTTACCTCTTATTACTGGGGAATTAAATTCCTAGAGTTTCTTGTTATTCCTTTGAATAATAATTATAATATAGTATTTTCTTCTTATTATATATTATATCCAATTGACGCAGATTTTTCACCACATTATTATTGTTATTATTTCAAAATAGCCACCACAATTTTTTTCTGTATTGTAACAATTCTTTGATTAATATCATAGAAAATTTTAAAACTTATAGAATTTTCTATTAAAATATTGTAAAATATCATATATACTAATTTAAAAAAACAATTATGTAAATTTGTTTTTATACTTTCATAGAATTTTTTTCTTTCGATAATTAATATTCCAAGACGTTATACGTGACAAATCACGAGCTGCACATTTTTTAATTCCTTTGTTTCTTGTTCTCTTTGGTTTCTCATCCCCCCCCCTCTCCTCCATTCATTCTCACTCTTTAATTGAATTAAGAATAATGCAAATGAAAATAATAAAACTAATACTAATAATTTATATAATAATAATTTTAATTGTAATATTATTAATAATAATAATAATTATTATTATTATTATTATTATTATTATTATTATTATTATTATTATTATTATTATTATTATTATAATAATAGAGTGAAAAAGGAAAATAAAAAATAAAATAAGATATATCCTATCAAAATTTTTGAAATTCGATTTCGTATTTGAATAAACGATTACCATGTCGATTTCAAATTAAAATAAATTAATAATAATTCATTTTTAAATGAAATATATGTTTTTTTCAGAAATAAGGGATTCCTATTTTTCTTTATTAATTAAACAAATGTAGCAGGGAAAGAAATTAGAATAAGGAATAAAACGAGGAAAAAAAATAAAGATAATTATAAAACTAAAAATACAAAAATTATTTTTTTATTTCAAAATAAAGAGTTAGAATAGATCATAAACACTAAAACTATAGAAAAGTACAAAATTTGTTCTTTGTTTTATATTTCAAAAATATTTCTCTGAACAAAACAATTATTTTCAATATTAAATACAAATTTTTAAACCGATTTTAAACAAACAAAAAAAATAATTTTTCAATTTCTGTGAATTGTTCCGTCTTAAGATTACGCGAATTCAACCAAATTTTTAATTTGTTTCGAATAATAAGAAAATTGAGTATTATTTTTAACTTTTTCAAAGTTTAAGCTTTTTCAACCCATTTTGACATAATTTTCAAACTGAGTCAATTGCTTGTAACACCAAATTAAATTTTAAGTATTTTATAATTGCATACTTTATTATTATTATTATTATTATTATGTAATATTTAATAATACTATAATAATAATAATAACAATAATATATCATAGTTATTAATAAATAAATTTCGAAATATCCAAAGTAGTTATTCAATTTTTAGAAAAAGTAATTTTGGCGCAAAATTATTATTTTTATCATTGCTATTATTGTTTTTGTTACATTGAAAAATTGATAAAAGCTGTATTTTTATATGTAAGTTAGTTTCAGTTACAAACATTTTGAAATTATGCCAATAGGGGGTTGGGAATTATCATTATATTCTTTGCCATATCAATCTTAGATTTTTAAATTAAATTTTCAATTTCAAAATTTTATCCTTCAGTTGATCGTTCTCGTCCTTTAGATTAATATTCTCCTTAATGACATCATCAATTTGCGTTTGAAGTAGCATATTCTTTTTTAATAGAAGTTTATTCTGATTTTCAATTTCCTTGTAATCAACATTTTTCGGAACTATTTCTGCATCAGTTTTCTTATTTTCGTCAAGTTTGGGACTTTTATCTTTAACTGCACTTCCACCAGCAGTACGTCGAATATTGTCCTTGTAATTAGAATTCTCCGGAATTGGTTCCACCTTCTCCTTTCTCGCAATCGGTGCCACTGGAACATGATTCTTGACTGATGAATTTTTAGCAGCATCATTTGTTCTCTTATTCCAATGTTTATTTGCAAATTTTTTCTTCATTCTACTTGAATTCGATTCGGCAGCATTGACAACCAATAGAAATTGTTTGTCCTCAACGATTTTCCAATCATCTGACGAACGACATGGACATGAGGGTGCAAATTCATTGAGACCATCGTAGCAGATTAATCCCTTCCATTTAGTGTCGGATCTCAATTTTCTTCTCAATTGTTTCACTTGTGATTCTTTGTTTAGCATGAAAATAAAGGGACACTTGAATAATGACCAAACGTGACTAATTATTGACCACTCGAAATCCCAATTTTTCGGCACCGATATATTGCAGATGACTGCCAAGTTAGTTGAGAATGAATCATTAGTATTGGGATCGAGGTTTGATTCAATTTTTGCGATTAATTTTCGCTTCATTGAAGTGCATTTTTCACAGAGTCCAACATCTTGCTCAGTTGTAACACTACGATCACTGTCGAGAACAATTGTGAGGTGTTTAACATTTGGAAGAAGATGCAGTAAAATCTCCCAATGCTGTGGAATATCGTTAAGATTATCTAGGGATCTGATATTTATTTTGAATCTCGATGTTGGAGTGTAATTTAATTTCTGAATGGCGCTAAAAATAGTTAATGACGGTGCAAGAAGAGCGTAGAGATATCTCCTCGTTTTATCATCAACTTGCATCGAAGGTTCGAGAAGTTGATTCAAGTAATCGGCTGTGCTTGTTGGTAATCTTGTTTGATCATTCTTTTTCAAATGGAGAAGGGTGAAAAGTAAAAATAGTGCTCTCTCCAAAAATTCCTCGGCATCAATTTCAAAATTGTAGCAGTCCTTAATTTTCGAACATTCTTCATCGTGTTGTGGACTAATTGGATGTTCTTTGCAAAATGACGCCAATGGACAGTGTGGACAATTCGTTAGATTCTCCTGTCTTGTGTCGTGGCAGACAATACATGAGCGGGGAAAATGTAACATTGCCATTTCATTCGAGTAAAGATCACGATCTAATAATGAAGAGACATGATCAATCATATTTATTCGTTCGGTTGTCCATTTATTTGAAGAGAAACCTTTTGAATTTTCATAGATATGAGATAAATTGTTGACCCTCGTTATTATATGTACTACATCGCAAAATGTCTTGTGGGATGTCCAATCATTTCTTTGGTGTTCTTCACCACAGTATGATATCAGTTGACAGCGACTACATCTTTTTAGCGTTGCTCTCGAGCCACAAACGTGACATTCGTTTGGATAGAAAGATTTTGTCATTCTCGTTAGAATTCCGGTTTCTGCAAATAATTACAATTTCGATAATTACCATTATAAACAAGGTAAATTTTGCATTTTCTTTATTTATATAACTATATGTATAGGCAAATTTACAAAACTAGTCGATTTTCACTTGTAAAAATGTATGTATTTAACATTTTCCAATTGTAAGCACACCTTTTATTTACAGTTCATTTGCTTCAAAATTCTATTCCAAAGCAATTATCTTTTTATGTGATTGATTTTATTTTAATACCGTTCAAGTTCGAAGCCAAAAACAAATCTATGAGCTTTTCAATCATAAAATATAATCAAGAATTTGTATTTCTAATTTCTTTTTTCCTCTGTATATTTTTGTAACATGTACAAAACATTTTGCCTTATAAAATTTTATTACGTATAATTATTGATGTATGACAATCAATATTAATTTATTTATAATTAAAATAATTACTATTTTTCGGTGGATGATTGAAAAATACAAAAAATTAATGCAGTGAGAAATAATCACAATCCATAAACATTAGGATTCAAAAGGTGCACAAAAAACCCTCTGGTCAGAAAGTACAATATCGAGTTCTAAACATTGGAGATAAAAAATCTATAATTGCTGGTCTCTATAAGGGAAAAAATAAGCCTGGGAATCCATTTGATTTTTATGAAAAGTTCGTAACCGAAATTCGCGAAATCCGACAAGAAGGTGGCATTCGTAAACGGAATCAACTTCTTCCAGTCAATTTTGTATGTTTCATTGCAGATGCTTCTGCAAGAGCATTTGCCTTAAACCATTATGGCCATAATTCTGGATTTCCTTGTTCAAAGTGTAAAGTAGAAGGTGAACAGGTTAATGGAACAATGACTTATACAAGCACCGAGAACATTGAAAGGACAGATGATGAGTATAAGATTGCAAATGACGACGACCATCATAAAGGTAGAAGTCCTTTATCTGAAGTTTTGGGAATTGATTACCCGTGTTCCATTTGAAATTACGCATTTGGTATATTTAGGTGTTACCAAAAAAATTTTCGCTGCAAAAATAGAAGAAAAATTCGAAGAACAAAAATTGAGCGTCAGACAAATCAGTATAATTGATTATAGAATGGAACAACTTTCAGATAATTATTACCCTTCATAATTTAATCGTTGTCCTCGAAACAATAGCTTTTATGGAAGCTACAAAGCCACTGAATGTAGGCAACTGCTACTATAAACTTCTACAGCCGTTCTGCAGCATGTTTTCAAAGAAAATTATTTTTCCCATTTTATGATTCTTCATTTTTCGATTTATGAGTTTTGGTAATGATTTTAATTAATTAACGTTAAAATTCTGTTTCTTTTCTTTTTTTAGGGGCCATGGAGAAAAGAATAATAAACTGGTTTCGGAAATAAACCAGTTTAATACTCCGAGTACATCGACTAGAGAAAATGGAAATGTTAACGTAATTCTATCTACGAATCTCGTAAAAATTAAAACAACAGTTCCTCAACCGTGAGTAAAATTTAATGTTTAGAATCTTAATTTGCCAGAAACAAATACTAAAAGATATTTTTTTTCTTTATAGATTTTACACTGCTTTCAATCCGCTACTAACTAAAATAATTTAAAAATTTTTGTTAAATACTTAGAAACACTTTCAAAAAATTTTAGAAAATTTTTTGTATAGCTTTCATGATTTGCAAAATTTTTAAAAACATTTTTCGAAGAAGTTAAATTTTATTATTTTACCAAATAATTAAATTCTTGGATAATATTGAATTATTTTCATTTGTCTATTATTTAAAGAATATATTATTACAATTATATTATATTCTTCAAAGGAATTTAAATTAATTGTTTTTAGAATTTTTAACAAAAAATTAAAACTAGATTTACAAAATTAAAAAAACAATATTCAATTCAATTATTTTAAAAATTAATAAAATTATTTGCAGAACTTAATTAGGTCTAAAAAATCTAAATATTGTGGTCAATATTTCAATTATCTTTGTAAATAAAATTCATTGCAAAATTCAATTATTTTTATAAATAGTGGGATTTACCCTACTATTTTAATAAAATTTCCTAACAGAATTTAATTATTAAACAAAAGTTTTCATGAAATTTCACACAAACTTACATTTATTTGGAAAATAAATTGTAAATAAATTAATATATTAAAAATAGAATTTGTATCGATGTTTTCGAAAAAATCAATTGTTTTCAAATTTGGTATTAAATTCAAAGCGAAATTTCAATTATTTTCAATAATTTATTTTAACTCAATAATATTTAATAGAAATTCACAGAAGAATTCAATTATTTAAGAATAATTTTGACAAAATCCTGCAGGAATATTCAATTATTTTCTAAAATAATGTAATATTCACTGGAATTCAATTATTTAAAATTAGAATTTGCATAAATTTTTCCAAAAAAATTTAGGCTAAAGGTTCGGTTGTGGACACACCTGTGTAACTTTTAATAAATAACCATGAAATCAAATTTGACAAATGTCAAGTGTGTGTTATCGTCAAACATCCTTTTTATCTAAATATCAAAGCAAACAGTTGTTTTTTCTTGGTTCTGCAAAGAGATTTGTTTTTTATACGTTAGTCGAGATATAATTCTATTTTTTCTCATTTTCAAAAGTGTTATAAATCCAAGAGAACCGAACGAAAAGGTTAGTGCAATATATATATATTTATAAAGCTAATTTATTATATTTTATGATTTAATACCGACTGACAAGGAAATTTGTGTAACCAAAATTTTGTTCATAACTTTTAATGTGACTGCATCTAAATTGGTTCGGTTGTGGCCACCCGTTGTTTTTTCTTACAAATCAAAAATATCATTGCTGAACACAGAAAAACACGAAGTGAATTTATTAATGTTGAAGAGTGTTGACTAATTATTTAAAATTCATTTTGAAGATTTTTTCGGCAGCCCAGGAGAGTGACTTGGTTGAGTATATTTTGAAATGCGCAAAGCATTACTACGGCCTTAGTGTAAATGAGTTGTTTGAGTTGGCATTCCAGTTTGCAAAGAAGCTTAATGTTAATTTTCCGGACAATTGGAACGAAGATAAGAAAGTAGGCATGGAATGGTACAAGAAGTTCATGCGTTGACATCCCAAACTCAGTTTGCGTTCCTCAGAACAAACATCACTGAATCGCATTAAAGCTTTAATCAAGAATAACGTACAGAAGTTTTTCGTACAACTCGGCGCTATATTGGATGAATTTCATTTTACGGCTTCGTGCACCTATAACATGGATGAATCAGGTTATTCAACCGTTCCAACAAAAATTGGTAGACTGATTGCCCTGAAAGGCGAACGTTGTGTTGGAAAAGTGGAGGCCGCTGAACAAGGTACTATGATTACCATGGCATTGGCTGTCAACGGAAGTGGAAACAGTATACCACCTTTTTTCTTGTTTCCAAAGACAAAAATGCAATTTTTTTTCTTGACAATGTCAGTGATGGATCCATTGGTTTTGCCAATAAATCTAAGTAGATGACTCAGCCGGAATTTGTGAAGTATATGCATAATTTCGATAAGTTTGCCAAACCATTACAAGCTTCTCCAATTTTGTTGCTTTTGGACAATCATTGACGCCAAAGATAATTAGGTCCGGTTTTCGAGCAACAGGAATCATGCCATTCGATCCAAACATTTTCAGTGAAGCAGACTTTGTTGAGGCTGTTGAGAATGTAGCTGCTGACGAAAATCAAATCAACGAAAACGAGCAGCATCGCGTTGTAGTATTGCCTGATTTAGCTCCTCATCGAGTTCAAGAAGTTCCAACTACACCACAGCCATCTACTTCTTCCAATTCTCGCTCCATGTCAGTGACCAGCGGTTCCATTTTAGATAAGGTTGGTCCAATGCAAGGTGCTACTCCGAAGAAGCCGTTGATTGCGATCGGCCTGTGCATTTGAAGTGTGCCAAAATGCGTAAGAACTATTAGCAATGCAAACATTGCGAAGAGGCTGAAGAATAATAACAAAAGTGCCATTTTCTGTTGTTATTTTAATGTTTAACTTTTGAAATTGATAAATTTTATTTTTTCCTTCTATCTGTGTTGATTTTATTTCACTTCTTTTTATTTTTAACAGTTTTTTCGAGGGTGCCCACAACCAAACTACAATTTTTTTTTGTTAAAAGTGAACTTTTTCGAAAAAGGTCAACAAATTTTTTTTAGTCAACGGAATCAGTTTATTCTCTTCGACAGTAGTTACCTGAGATCTGCAGCTTTCCATAAAGAAGCATAAATCCCCTTAATATATACTTGGGCAAAAGTTATAATCCAAAAACTAAACTATGCCCATAACCGAACCTCTTCCCCTATTATTTGAAACATTTATAAAAATCATTGCAGAATTTGAACTTACTGATATCTCACAGGCTATTATAATCAAAGTCTTTATTTATTTACTAATTAGAAAATTTTAAAACTATTTTTAACTTTAAATTTTGAAACATCTCTACACAGTAAAACTCTTATTAATTCTTTTATTTTTTGCATGTTGACAGTTTCATATGGGCAGAGGAATTACCCTCCAAACGGAACAATATGTGTCCGCAATGGTTGGGATTAAATCCCATCGGTAATTTTTAAAAAACCTTGCATAGGCTGTTTTCGGCAAAGAAACTCTTTTTACCTCCACTATCACGGGTAGCACTTCTAATAGAAGTAAAAAATGGGACTGATACTGTGATGAGTTTAGACTCAAGAAAATTGCTCGCCATTACAGGTACTTATAATTTAATTTCAAAAGGTTCTATCATTTATATTTAATAAAAAGTGTTTTTACTTCTTGGACTTCTATAATTTTCTTTTTAAATTAACAGTTTTTCTATTTTTCAGATACTTATATGTATTGGCTGGAGAAGGAGCAAGCGTTTGACCGCATATGTGCCGATATGGAAATATTTTCTGCGTTAGGGCATTTATCAAAAATAATCTCTGATCTTAAATTGGACGAAAAACAAAGTAAGCCATTTCTAATTCATATATTTTAACTAACTTTTTTAATTGACTGCTTTTGTAAATATGTAAACCGCTCTTTTCTAGAAACGTTGAAAAGAGTGTCCAAAGGAAACTCTCTTGGACAATTTCAAGAGGAAGAAGAGAAAGAGTAGGACGAAGCAGCATTAATTTAAATTTCGTTTAATTTAAATTTTATTTAAATTTATATATATAATTTGTTAAACGAACTATATACCGATTATGCGCCGCATTGAAAAAGCCTATGCCGCATTGGACTCATATTTAACAGTTAATCTTATCTTATTTTCTTTAAACTTCATTTTCACACTCACTATTAGTATTTTCTCATTCCTTTAACCTAGCATTTTTCTCTACTACCATTCAATATTTATTCCTGTCAAGTATTTTCTTTTTTTAAGCTTAAAACTTGCACCGCATTGGGACCCCTTAATTACCGCATTCACCACGACACCCAATGCGCTATTTCGCGAATACCGTATTGCCAGGTTGGCACGCGCAATGCGGAATCCCGTACCTTCCAATACTTTTTTTTACAGGGTAATAATGAAAACGAATCGACGAGCAAATAAATATATGATGAAGAAAATTTCTCATTTCCGCTTTTGTTCCTTTTCTCATCTATTACAAATTTTTAATGTTTATAATAAAAGTTATTTAAATATTTAAAACATGTTTAAATTTTTTTCGTCTCAATTATTATTCCTTTTTTTGCTCTCACTTTTGAAACTATTAATTGTTTTAGGCTACAAAATATTTCCTAAAATTGTATTCAAAATTTTCTTGCAATTTTTTGAATATTTAAATGTGAAGTTTTGTGAAATTTTTAAAAAATTTAAATGTTTAACGTGCAATATGTGCCTAAACATATATGTTTTTAAATTCCCTGACCAAATTAGTTAGTTGTTGTTTGCTTTTTTGTTTCCTAACATTCTTAAAAAAATTTCTTTTTAAATATTTTCAATTTCAAAATTAATGTATCGAACATCATTGAATGCTTGCAAAGAATTATATCAAAAATTTTGAGAATAATTCAATTCCTTCGAAGAATTTTATTATTTATAAAAATAATTTAATGCATGCGAAGAATTTTATTAAAACGATTAATAATCCTAAGTAAATTCTTCGAAGAATTTGTTGTAATTTTTTTTTAATGAAGTTTCATTAATAATTTTAATTGATAATCTTCCAAATAATTGAATTTCAACAATTTATTTTAAATTTCTAAAATAATCATGTTTCGTAATAATTGAAATTAAAAATTTAATAATAAAACTTTTTTAAAAATTTCTAGAAAATTATTGATTATGTCGATGTTTTTAATAATTATAATAAATTGATAATCATACTGTAAAAATTTATTAAAATTTTATCTGGAAAATTTAACTCTTTCTTAAAAATGAAAAACAATTATTTCTTTCGTGAAATAAAATAAATTTTATTACAATTGTATTGAAAATAATTGAATTTTTGAACAGTTTTAAAGGTTTTCCCTGACCGTTGCAACCCTGAATAAGAATAATATTTAACATTATATACAATGAATTTAAAAATTTTCTATAAAAATATTTTGAAATTTTTTGTGAATAAAGGCTCCCTCTCCGCTCTGCTGCAAGAGTAAGAGAGAAAAACCATTTAATTTGAATTTTCTGACTCTCTTACTCTTATGTGTTACCATGACAACCTGCAGTCAGTAGAGCTGTGCAAGTACCTTTAGTGTTTAACAAATTGCATTTGTGGCATATTTTTGTTTACAAAATTTACAGAAGAATTTAATTTTTTTTGTGTTTTTGTATTCATTGCTTTTAAAATATTTCCATTTTACACTCTTTGTTTTTGTTATTTTTGAAATCTTTAAATATATAGCCACTTTAATAAACAAAATAACATCTACTTTTTAAAAACACAACGTTAGACAATCGAATTTACCACATATTAATTTTTCCTTTAACAATTTACAATGCATTTTGTTATGAACGAACCTTGTTGTTTAAAATTATTCATGTGGAATTTACGCGGGAAAAAATTATAGGTTATGTTAAGGAAAGTATATTTGCTTGACATTTTTAATTCAAGTGAAAAGTAATTTTTATTAATTGTTTAGCATATAAAATTGATAATAAAAATTGTTTTTGACTTCAGTTAAAAGACTAAAAAATCCAAGAGTTAATGAATTGGAACATAGCATAAAAATTATCATCAAATGTTTCGTGAAAGTTGTATTGATTTTGTGAAAAACACAAGTTTTATATGAATAGTAAACCAAACTATGGTATTTCAATGATTTTAATTAAAGTCTATTTTAACTATATATAGTTAAGAAATCTTTTAAATATTTTTAATTGTAGGTATAATTGGATTTGAATTTATATTTTTAATTATAATTGTTATTGTAATGTTTTTTTATGATTTCTTTTCTTTCTACATTAAAACATCAATAATTACAAGGTGTCTTACCGTGGTTTTTATAATGTTTTCTCCTTTGTAAATTACTTCGATTTTTCTTTTTTTCTAATACTTTATTAAATTTACATTAAAAAAGAAAATAAGAAAAGTAACCTTAGAAGTAACGAAAGAACCAAACACGTGACAAATCAACAGTCATTGAAAAAGTACGAAAGTAGATTGCATTTTTTTTGGACAAATCGAGTCCGCAAGTTAAAGTTTTGTTCACATTCCGTCAAATTCATAACCATTTTTTCTATATAGTATTTTTGTATTTGCAAACTTGACAATAAAGGTACCGTCCCATGTCAGCGTGAAACGGGAAACGGAAAACGTTCAACCAATAAGAATTTTCTTTTAGAATGATTTCCATTGAATCGGAAGTTGCTATTGGCTAAACGTTTTCCGTTTTCCGTTTTCACGCTCACATGGGACTGGCCCTTAAGAAAGTATGAATAAAACTTAAGTTACTTGCAAACGAAATAAGTGGACAAAAGTGGATAAGTCCATTTTTTACTATTTCGAGAAATTTAAACAAATGCAATTTGACACATAACTAAAGTTAATTTTTATTAATTTTTTCTGGACTGTTATTTGTGATGTGCTTCCAAGGAAGGTGTCTGAGAAGCAAAAAATTGTAGGTTATGTTTATAGTTTTCGTAGTAAAAATACAGAAAGAGAATTAATTACTACAAAAAATTATTTATGTCCAAGTCTTCAGTACATCCAAAATATTCACTGAAAACTGGTTTCAAATTTACATAATTAAAAAGAAAGTTTTAATCAAGATAAATCTAGTTCAAACATAACCTATAATTCGTTTGCTTCTTTGATATACCTTTTTTGTGAGCGCGTCACATTCAAGTATGTAAAATACTTTCTCAAATACATTATTTATTTAATTAATAAATGTAAAAATCGACATCTAAATGAGTGCGAAAAGTGATTTTTTTGCGTATTAAAGCCTCGTTTCTTTGAAAAATATTAGTCCAATGTACTATCAGCGCCAACTGTGGCGGGTATTATTTTTCATGCGGAATATTTTTACGGCGACTGGTATAAGTTATCGTCCATCTACAACAAGCTACATAGATGTTTTGAAAATAGTGCAAAAATATTTTCATCTAAATTTGTTTAATTAAAAAAGTGCTTGGCGATTGTTGCAAATAAATTTGTTTATAATAAACATACGAGGATTTTTTTCACTTGCAAAGGTAAGTTATAAACATATTCTTTAGATTTGGATTATTATATTTTATCTCCAATTTTATAAAGCATGATAAATACGAACGATAAAATCTAGAAAACATTTTTTTTTATTGTCAGTGTAATTATTAAAATTATAAAAAAAATGATAACATTTTGAATAAAACAGACTGCATTTAGTAAATATAGAAATATTTTTTGTGTACATTATAACACTATAATACAATTTCTCTATATATAATTTTTTACGTTTCGTAAACAACATTGTAAACATGTTTGAGCCGCTTTTAATAACTTTTACGGCTTTTAAGCTTTATAGGCTTTTGAATAAAGTTGATAAAGAAAAGATAATTTCTTGCTACTAGTTATAATTATTTTTAAATCAATATATGAACAGTACAAAAAGAATTCAGTGTTTTAAACTTGAGAAACGAAACAATTTTTTGTAAGTCGCAATTGTAATTACTTTATAATAATACACCTAAAAATTGTAAAGTGCGATTAAATTCATTAAATTATTTAACATAACCTCAAAATGCCACAACATATTTTTATAGAAATAATAAAAGAATTTTTATTTGAAATCTTTTTTTGTGAAAATAATTAGAAAAATTTTGAATACTTAAGAAAACATGGAAAAGTGACTTTTTTCATAATAATTTTTTTTTTCAGGAGAAAAATTGTTTTTAAGCAAAACAAAGATAGTAATAAAACTCTTGTGAACTGGGCTTAAAATGGAATTTTATTTATTTAATTTTATATTTTATTTTGTTTAATACATGAATTTTGTTGCTTTATTTTTTATTCTATTTTTTTCTATTTAAGATATTTCAATAATTTAATTTTTATAAATAATAAAAGTTTGTTAAAATAATTGAAATTTTCTAAAATTCTATAGAAAATAATTTAATTTATTAAAGTTGTTTAAAAATAATCGAGTAGGGAATTCGGCGATGTCCTTTTTTTTAGTATTTCAATTCTAATTTTGGAAAAATAATAAAAATTTCTATAATCTTTTTCAAGGAAATTAATTCTACAGAATTTGTAGGAAAAAATGATATGATAATTTTAATATTCTATTATTTAAATACAAAATTAAAATAAATGAATGAATTGAATAATTTCTTAAATTTACTTTTTAAATAAATATTTTTTATTGCTCATTTTTCGAGGAATTCAATTTAAATTTTACGAAAAATAAATAATTATTTTTAAAAACATTTAAATTATGTGAAGAAATTTATTTTAAAAAATTTTATGAACAACAATTCAATTTTTTTCATATTTTCACAAAAATAAGAATAGTTTTTCAAGAACTTTTGTTCTTGAATGAAGAACTATAATAAAATTATATTACTTAAAAATTATTTAATGCACAATTTTACCAAATATTTTCCTTTATTAAAAATTATTTGTATTAAAAAATCAAAAACAAAATTCAATTTCTTTCAATGCAGTTTTAATAAAACAATTTATTTTCATAAATAATAAAATTTATCGCCAAAATGAAATTATTGTCAACTTTTTTTTAATAATAATTAAATTGTAAATAAAATACAGTAGAAATTTTTAGAAATAATAAAATTTCAAAAAATTTTAAATTATAGAGGTAACTTTTTGAATATTTCTATTAAATGTAGAAGTTTGTGTAAATATTAAAAAAACACATTTTCAAAAGAATTATTAAACTTTGGATTAATTTTAGAGAAATTTTTTAAAGAATTTCAGTTGCGAAAAAATAAATGACAATTTGAAAGAAATTTTATTCAGAAAATTAATTTCAAGAAAATAAATTTTAAAAAAAATGTTAGGTAATTAAAATTTTTGGAAAATATTTAATATTAAATTCCCGAAAATAAGTAATTATAAATAATTAAATTTCTTTTAAAGGAGACAAATTAAAATTTTAGAAATTCTAAAATAATTCAAGTATCAAAGATGTTGATCAAAAATGAAAAAATGGCTGATTAATTTTTTTTTTAAACATTTAATGATTTTAATAAATAATACAAATTTTGACAGGAATTCAATTATTTACAAATTTTTTTCACAATAAATAATAATTATTTTTGTAAATAGTAAAATTCTTAGCAAAAATTAAATTATTATCAATAGATTATTTTTAAAAAATTGAAAAAATTATTTTCCAAATTTTCAATTAAAATTATTATTTATTTATGTTCGAATTATTTTTAATACAATTTTTATCGAATTTCTCGAAAAATGTAATTATTCTTCTATTATTTATGAAAAAATCCATCGAAAGAATTTAAGTATTCAAAAATTTATTGAAAGAATTCTTTATGAAAATTAAATTTTAGGAAACATTCAATTATTCAATGAATTATTTATTTTTCTACTAAAAGTGGAATTTTTTTTACTTTTAACTGACCATTCTCTATAATTAACTTTTTTGAAAAAGTTTAATTGAAATGTTCTTGAAATTATTTGAAGTTTTTAATTTCTAATATCATTTAATTCAAGAATTTCTAAAGAATCGAAAATTTTGTAAAATTGAATCGTAAACAAGATTTATTTTAAATTCATTTGGAGAAGAATTTTAATAAGAAAAACTAGAAAATAATTGAATTAAAAATTTAAAAAATTATTATTAGAAATAGAGAAAATTCAATAGGTTTTCTATTAAAATTCGTGGTGTAATTTCATAGTTTAAAAGGCACAAAAATTCAGAATATTTTTTTTTATATTAAAAATTTAATTTCAGATTTTTAATTATTTTTAATACAATTTTAATCGAATTCCTCGAAAAATGTAATTATTCTTAAAAATTTTATTAAAATTTATCAAAGAAATTTAATTATTTTAATAACGTTTGCTACAATTTATTTATTAGAATTTAAATATTATTTTTTATTAAATTTTTGATTAAATTTCTTTAAAAAATAAAATTATTGCATTCAAAATTTTTAATGCAATTCTTTGCGTAAATTATCAATTATCTTTATAAATTATAAAATTCTTCTCTAAAATTGAATTATTTTCAAAAAATTTAATAAATTTCTTGGCAAAATTTCAATTATTTTAAAAATTTTCCCTAATTTAATTATTTTTAATATCTATTTTAATAAAATTTTGCAACTGAATTCAAATTATTTGAAAATTGATTGATACAATTCTTTAAAAGAATTCAATTTTAAGAAACATATGTAATTATTCAATAAATTGTTTTTTTTTATTTAAATAATGAAATTCTCGTAGAATTTTCTCTCGTTAAAATTGATTTAAAAATGGATTTGAGTTAAAATTTTAGATTATAATTGAATATTAAAAGTATTAGAGCGTAAAGTTTTAGAAATAATTAAATTTTGAAAAGGTTTCAGATTCAAATCTTTGAAAGTTTGAATTTTTCATATTTTTAACTAAGTAACAATTCTGTGGAATTAATTTTTTTGAGAAATTTTAATTGCGAATTTATTTTTATATTATTTGAAGTTTTTATTTTCTAATACATATTTAATTGAAGAATTGACAAATAATTGAAAAATCGAATATTGTAAAGAAATGGATTTGAAAATTGTCAAAGAACTTTTTCGAAAATTATTAAAAATAATCGATTTTAAGAAGAATTTTAGTTAAAAATTCTTGAAAATAATAATTGAATTGATAATAATTTTATCACTCTATCTTTAATTATTATAAAACATGAAGTAATCGATCGATATCTTCATGTTTTTTTAGTTATGAAAAAATCTAATTTATAGTTTTAAGTAAAATTTTATCTTATATATTTTTGTCAGTAATTGGTCCGTAAATGGTCCGTAATTTTTCTTTTTTGGTCCGTAAAGTCTGTATTTTTAAATACTTTCACTGGTTCGAGCCCTGACTTTATTAATTAATTATTAATTATTAATTTTACTATATTAATTGTTAATTTAATTATTATTTAAATATTTTTTTTATTTATTTCAGAGAGAGAGAGAGAAGAAGAAGAAGAGGAGGAGGAGGAGAAAAGAAAACAGAAAAAAGGATTATTTGAAACATGGAATATAAAGACAAAATGGCGTTTGTCTTCTATCCAAACGATTGTATCGTTTGTAAAAAAAGAAAGTCACTAAAACGTTGCAGTCGCTGTCAAATGATCTCCTATTGCGGCGAGGAACACCAAAAGGAAAATTGGCCAATGCACAAGGAATTATGCCGCGTCATATCCTGCATAACAAAAGCAAAACGCCTTACCCATCTCTACGAGGATTTACGTGGTTGCACACCAAACGAATGGACGAATTCGCGAATTATCATGTGGGATCGCATAACAACAATAATGGGCCGTGAATTGGAAAATTACGAATCGCAAATGTTACATTATCCACGTTGTTGTTTCATTTGTTACGACACGCGGCAAAGTAATTTAACAAATTGCCCCAATTGCCCGTGGGCATCGTTCTGCAAAAAGCATCCGCAAACATCCGAACACGACAAATTATGCTCACAAATCGTCAGCTGTCACAGTCTCGAAATTGACGAATCACTTCATCTCCAAGCGGCCGGAATTCTCTATCAATCATTATTTCTATTTCCAAATAAATTGAAAAAATTACCAACAACCACGCAGGAATATTTAAATGCAACAATGAAATTGAAATTCAGCGAGAAATTATCGAGTATCGCGTCAATGCTAATTTTCTATCCACTAACAATTTTTAGCGTTCTACAAAAATTGAACACACCAAAATTAACCAAACTCATTGTTTACATTAATTTACGCGATAAATTCAGCATTGTCGAACAATTTTGTGAAATTATACTTCATCTTGTTGACAATTTGGAAAGTTTGACAATTCTAGTCGATAAATGTAATATGAGAAAAACGTGTCCATTAACATTGTGCCCCGATTGCAATAAGAAGAAGAAAACATTAATCGTCCAACGTTTCGCCGATGTGTCGAATTTTGATTTCAAAACAATTGATCTTGCACTATTTAACAATATCAATCCAAATAAGGAATTAAATTGGAGTTATAAATCATTTTTGGAGGTGAAAAGAATGTGGCCAAAATTAACGTGTCCAATTGCATTGACAACCGACACGAATGTTACGATGAAGAGTTTGAAAAATTATTTTCAAGCCACTTGTTCGAATATGACAATTATTTACGATGGTTATAATAATTTCTCCTCATTGTATTTGTATCGCGATTGGGAGAATTGGCGAATATCGAAGCATTCGCAATATATTTTGATTGGAAAACCAACGAGGCCTGTTGAAAATATTGCGAAAAGAAATGAGGAAAATATGACGAAAAATTTTGGATCGCCCAAGAAATCAGCGGCGAATATTACAAAAGTAGAAACGCAAATATGGAGGAATGTTGAGGGGAAGAAAATTTCTGGCAATTATATTATTAAGCAATATTATCCAGGAGTTTGTCATGTTTGTAAGAGTTCGAATGCAAATGTTGCTTGTACAAGGTGTAAAATGATTTTTTACTGCGGCAATGAGCATATGAAGCAAAATCAATCGGAGCATAAGGAGATTTGTCGAGTAATTCTACGAATGTTGAGTGAAAAAGGAACGCCACATCTTTTCGATAAATTGGGGATAAAAAATGAGAAAACATGGTTCGAGGCGAAAATTAAATATTTGAAACAAGCGAAATTGAAATTGAATCGAAATCTACAGAATTTTGAGAAGCAAATGTTCTTCTTCCCGAAGACATGCTTTGTTTGTCACGAGAGCGATTTGAGCGTGCTGAAAACTTGTAAATGCGGTGTAAGTATTATTTTTTTTTTTTTTGTTGAAAGTTTTCACTTTTCGTTAATCTAAATTTTGAAACGTAAATGTGACGCGCTCCTAAAAAAGGCACCGAAGAAGCAAATGATTTATATCAGATTTAATTTCTGGAAAATTTCGGATTCCTAACTTTAAAAAATTATTTATTTATTATTATTATTACACATTATTCTCAAAAACATCAAAAATTTCCTCGAAATAATTAAATTATTTTTACATTTTCGCAGGAATTCAATTAATTTCACTACAATTCTTCTAGAATTTTAAGAATAAATTCAATTATTTAAAAACATTTTAATAGAAATAAAATAAATTTTTTCGAACGAATTCAATTATTTTCGTAAATAAATAATAAAAAATAATTAAGTTAAATACTATTTTCATAAAACTCTACGAAGAGGAATATTCAATTATTTTGAAAAATTTTAATAAAATTAATAAAATAAAGTAAAATTCCGTTGAAGGAATTCAATTATTTTCGTAAACAATAAAATTATCAAGACAGAAGTTTAATTACTTTCAAAAATTTGTATAAAAATACATTTTATAAATTCAATTCATTTCAAATGCAATTTCCATTGAATTCCAATGAAATTGCTCAAAAGGAATTATTTAAAAAATTTCCATAAAATTCTTCAAAAACAAAATTCAATTTCTTTCAATGCAGTTTTAATAAAACAATTTATTTTCATAAATAATAAAATTTATCCCCAAAATGAAATTATTGTCAATCTTTTTTAATAATAATTGAATTTTAAAGAAAATACAGTAGACATTTTTAGAAATAATTAAATTTCAAAATATTTTAAATTATAGACGTAACTTTTTGAATATTTCAATGAAATGTAGAAGTTTGTGTAAATATTAAAAAAACACATTTTCAAAAGAATTATTAAACTTTGGATTAATTTGAGATAAATTTTTTAACAATTTCAGTTGCGAAACAATAAATGACAATTTGAAAGAAATTTTATTCAGAAAATTAATTTTAAGAAAATAAATTTCAAAAAAAAAATAAAAATGTTAGTTAATTAAAATTTTTGAAAAATATTTAATATTAAATTCACGAAAATAAGTAATTATAAATAATTAAATTTCATTTAAAGGAGACAAATTTAAATTTTGAAAATTCTAAAATAATTCAATTATCAAAGATGTTGATAAAAAAATATTTAAAAAATAATAAATTTAATAAAATTTATTGAATTTAGATAAAAATTCTAAAAAAAAAGTTTCATTGAAATCTTGAAAATAAATTGGGAGAAAATTAAAAAATAATTCATTTGGAAAGAATTTTAATTAGAAAACCTAGAAAATAATTGAATTCAAAATTTTAAAAATAATTTCCAAGAGAAATGATTAAAAATAAAATTATATTTCAAAATTCGAGACAAAAAATTTTTTTTTCTGCAATTTTTCTAAACTGATTGAATTGAAAAGGAACATAAGAAAATTGAATTTTAAGGAAGTCAGAAAATAATGTTTGCAAAAATTCAATTATTTTCAAAAGAAATAAAATTCTTTTCAGAAATTTAATTCTATTAAAATTTAAAATAAAATTCTAGTTCAAAATTTCAATTATCTTCATAAATAATAAAATTCTTCTTCAAAATTCAATGATTTTCATTAGTTTTAATAAAATTCTATTTAAACATTCAATGATTTTGATAAATAATAAAAATTTTGACAGGAATTCAATTATTTACAAATTTTTTACAAATTTTTTTCACAATAAATCAAATATTTTCATATAAATAATTTTTTTTACAGGAAATAAATAATTTCTATTGATGATAAAATTCTTTAAAGGAATTCCATTATATTCATAAATAATAAAACTCCATTGAAGAATTCTAATTATTTTTAATACAATTTTAATCGAATTTCTCGAAAAATGTAATTGTTCTTCTATTATTTATGAAAAAATCCATTGAAAGAATTTAATTATTTAAAAATTTATTAAAAGAAAGCTTTATGAAAATTAAATTTTAGGAAACATTCAATTATTAAATGAATTATTTATTTTTCTACTAAAAGTAGAATTTTTTTTACTTTTAACTAACAATTCTGTATAATTAACTTTTTTGAAAAAGTTTAATTGAAGTTTCTATTTTATATATATATATTTAATTCAAGAATTTCTAAAGAATCGCAAATTTTGTAAAATTGAATAGTAAACAAATTTATTTTAAAATTCACAAGAGAACGTTTTTAAAATAATTGATTTCAGAAATTTTAATAAAAAATTGTAGGAAATAATAAATTGAATTGAAATGGTGAAAATAAATTTAAAGAGTCCGGGAAAAAATCGAATTTTTTTCCGCAAATCAATGAAAAGTCAGGGAAAAAGAAAATTACATTTTTGTAGTAACTATGAAATATTAAAAAAAATAATTTTCAGAATGATTTAAGGGATTTTTTTTTATCGAAACAGTCATAATTTTGTTTGGAAATGAGAAAAAGATAAAATTAAATTGTAGGAACTCTGTATTTGTTTACTTATTTTGTTTATTTATTTTCTAGGTGAGCTTGTGCAAAATTCATCGCGACAACGTTGAACACAAAAATCTCTGCGACAATTTCCAAATGAATTTGAACTTCGAACGAAATAAGAAGAAATTTCAAGACGAATTAAACGTCTCGTCAACGCTAAATAAAAATCATCAACAATTACCAACGAATATGAATCAATTTATTGATTTACATTTTAAATTATCCAATGGTACATTAAAGGGAGTGGAGAAGAATTTACATAAAACTGTCCTCTCCGATTTTATAACACGACCAATGACACTAATTTATTTAGTGGAAAAATTGAAAATTTCCGTTCCCGAGGTATTCTCAGTTCACGTTATTGGTGCAGTTAATGATGAATTTTATAATGTCGATTATTGGAATACAATTTTGTATTGGTTTAAAACATTAAAATATCTATTCATCGATTTCATTGGTTTGGAAATTAATGAATGCTTCGATGACTTTCAAAGTAAGGAACCCTTTAATTTCTGTCACTCCAACGAAATAAAGGACAAGGAATTGAGTTTTAATTCAGTTAATGAGCGTTACGATGAATTTTGCGAGAGTGAAGATTTCGACAGACCGGATTTAATAATTGGTTTTAATTTAAATCTAAATGAGAGCAATTTAGAAATAGCCGATTGCACATGGAAGAAGACGGTGAAGAAGATTGTTGAATTGAAAATTCCATTTGTCATGACGGCAATGAACGAGGGACAAGCAAAGAAGGATCATGAATTATTCTCTTCGCTTTTGGGTAGAGCAATTAATTACGACTATTTGGAGAAGAATCCCTATTGCAGTTTAATGCCAGAGAGAAATTACGAGAACGAGAGAATTTGCTATTCGAATAGTCATTTTGTTGCTTATCAAAAATTCACCGCTGGGAAAATTGTCAAGAAAATTGCAGCATCGTCGTCGGAGAATAAAAATCAAACTGCAAATGATAAGAATAAGAATTCAGTGGCAAAAACATCGGTAACAAGTGGAAATAAGAAAGTGGATGCTAAAGTTCAAGGTGAAAGTTCATCGTTAAAAAAAGTTGAGGGAAAAATTGTAGATGCGGAGAAAATGGTTGGAGAGAAGAATTTGAAACTGAATAAAAATAATAGTGATTCAAAGATTTCACAGAAGAAACCAATAAATGAAAATTCTCATGATCATCAAGGGCAATCGAAAAATAACGAAAAATTGTTGAAGGCTAATGAAAAACTTCAGCAGACGAATAAAATTCTTCAAGAGAATCTACGACTTAAGGAAGAAAACGAAAAACTGAAGAGTCAAATTTTAAAATTGAGTTTAAAAGACTAAGAGAAACATTTTTATTATACCTGTAAATGTCCTATTCAAAGTATTTTTATTTTTCGAATTTAAATATATAAAGAGATTTTTTTAAAATTTGAAATTTTATTTTTTAATTATATATAAATTAGAAAAAAAATAAATTCTTTTGGCATTTCTCTTTAATGGGAAGAGAAAGCAATTTTTTTTATTATTTTCGTGATAAATAAAATATTTTCCTATCCATTAAATTATTAATTACAGCTAATCATTTTCCGTTTACTATTAATTTACTCTGCATTTGTTATCAGTTTATATAATTTTCCATTCTTTAATTATTATTCATGATCTCAATTAATAATTTAATAGAATTTGCACATGATTTTAAAGAAATTATCGAAAATAATAAATTTAAAAAAAAAATTCATTAGATTTTTGACATCTTTTATGAAATTTCATTATTTATAATTAATTATTTTCGGACATCAAAAAATTACACAACATCAAACAATATTATAAAATTTTTTAGAAATATACAATTTTTTTTTTAATTTTCTAAATTAAATTTTTTGAACTTGCGTTATATATTTTTCGACAATTGCAATTTTTCTAAAATTGAATTATTCCTAATTATTTAAAAGTTTAATAATAATCTTTAGAAGAAGTAGTTAAATATTCAGAAAATTATAATATGAAACTTTTTGAAATTCAATTATTTCTAAAAATTGCTACCATAATTTCTCTAACATTTAATCCCTTAAAAAAAATTGTTATTGCATTTTCTCAAAAATTGAATTATTGCAAAAAAAAGTTGACATAAAATACGTCGAAAATTCAATTGTTTTTAATTCTATTTTACATAATTTCATTTTTTTGTAGATTTTTCAATTTCTTTATTAGAAAAATAATTTAAACAATTGGAGAACATTAAGAACCAAAGTTATTTGCAAATATTAAAAAATTTATTTACTTAGATAAGAAAATTCAACAAATTTTTAAAAAATTGAATTAAAATTTCTATAAAAACATTTTTTTTAGAATATTTAATTCCCAATTGAAAATATTGTAATTAATTGAATTCTTTAAGGAATTTTATTAAATTTTTTCAGAATAATTAATATCTTCAGTCATTTCATCAAAATTGTATTAAAAAATAATTAAGTTCTCGAACATTTTTTAATAAGATAATTGAATTCCTGTGAAATGTATAAAAATAATTAAATTGTTAGGGCAAGAAGGTAGTTAGAAACATACTGAATTACTATTTGAAATAAATCTATCTAATTAAATTATTTTTTAAAATTTTCGCAAAATTCTTGAAAATTATTAATACAAATTGTAATGAAAATAATTCAATTGTTTTGGCGAAATTTATTAATTTTTTTTTTTTTAAGAATTGAATAACTTTCAACTATTTTATTAAAATTTTTCAAAATAATTAAATTCCGTCATAAAATTTTATAAAAATTGTATTGAAATTAATTAAATTCCAGCAAAAATGTGAAAATAATTGAATAGTTTGCAAGACTTTTGTTTAAAATTTTTAAAATTAATAAATGCTTCCCAGGAATTTAATAAAAAAATTTTATATTCAAATTAATTTAATTCTTTACAGAACTTTTATTAACATTTTTTGAAAACAATAAAATAATAATAATTTAATTCTTGAGGCAAATGTCAATAAAATTGCATTGTAATTAATTATTATTTAAAAATAATATTTTAAATAATATTTTTATTTATTTATTTATTTTTATTATTATTATTTAAAATTGTACAAATTATACAATTATTATTATAATTATAAATACAATTTATAAATTATATAAATTGTACAAATTATACAGAACCGGGAATTTTTTTACCAAAATTAAAAAAAGTTTTATTTTAATTTGTTTTTAAAAAAATTACTTTTTATTTGAATTTTTATAGATATTTATACTCTTCTCTAACTTTGAATTAGTTAAAAATTAAATTAATTTGATAGTAAAAGTCAGGCACTAATTCAAACAGATTTTGTAAATAAATTTTAAAAAATTATGGAGTTAATAGAAATATTGTGAAAGTCGACTGAAAGTATGTAATTGAGTTCGTTAAATAATTTCTTTAGAAACTTTTTAACAAATAAAATTTTCAAAGTATTATAATTTAATAATTAATAATTGGATTTTATAGTCACATTTTAATGAATTCATGTTTCTTAGTGCGAAGATTCATAATTAAAATTTTTATTAGTTAATTTAAGAAAAACGATATGCAATTCAAATTTTTTTTATTAAAATTGAATTCTCGCAAATTTTTTTTAAATCTGAAAAATAAAATTGTTGAAATTTTTCAATTCCATTGTTTCAAGGTAATTTAATTTTTCTAAACAAATAATTGAAATTTTTTGATTTAATTGAAATTTCTTTACATTTTTTTTGAAAATAATTTAATTCTTTGAAAGAATTTTAATTTACAAATTTTTCGAAAATAATCAAGGGCAGTTAGTGACCGTAATTATAATTTTATTTTTTAAATCTAAAGTCCCTCTTAAAGATTTAAATCAATTTTTTGCTTCTAAAAATTATATTATTCTATTATTATTAAATAGTTATAATTATTGAACTTCTTTTAAATTTTTATAATTTCAAATTTCTGAATGTTCAAATAAATGATAATTATTATTTCTTGAGCAAATTTAATGTTTATTACTTATTCATTAAATATTTCATTATCACTGCTTTTTTTTAATTTGTAATAAAATTCTTCACAGGAATTAAATTATTTTCATAAATAATATCATTCTTTGGAAGGATTTCAATTATTTTTGTTAAATAGTAAAATTCTTTGCAAAAATTCAATTATTATCAATAAAATTGTAATAATCTTGAAAAAGAAAATTTCAAATTATAATTATAAAAAGACAAGATTATTTTTAAAAGATTGAAAAAATTATTTGCCAGATTTTCAATTAAAATTATTATTTATTTATGTTGGAAATCAAATTTAAATTAAAATTTTATAAGAAAAGAAAACCGGGAAAAAATTAGGCCATAATCGGGAAAAACCGGGGATTTTGTTGAATAAAAATAGTAGACACCCTGTGATTCGAAAAATTTTATTACAATTTTTGAAAATAATTTTAACATGAAAATTGGATATAATGGAATTTGGAAATTGATAGTTGGTAATTGAATTTTTTATTAAAGTATATAATTTTATTGAACACAAATTTTCATAATACATTCAAGTTTTCCTTCTTGAATTAAAATTACAAGTATTTTTATAATTTCGTTCCCATAATACTCAAAACTTAATTAATATAACAAAATAAAACAAAATCTATATATTTCGAAATAGAACCTAAAATCTTTTTCTGCTTAATTATCAATTTTCTTAGTCATGTTTTCATCTTTAGTTGTATTCTGACTACTGAGCGCTCCGAAGAAAGATACCAAAAAAGCAAACAATTTTCAATTATATTAGTATTATTTGTATAGTGAAAATACGCCGAAGGGATTTTTTTTTCTTACTTAATTTTCAATTTTAAGCATTGTAATCAGATCATCCTTAAGTCGATCGCTTTCCTGCACAAGACTTAATTTTCCCTGAAGTAATTTATTTTCCTCATGCAGTTGCACATTCTCCTTCACTAATTCTTCATTGACAACAACAGCTTGTGCCTTACTGTCAAAATCCTCGACGCATTCTTCCTTCTGGTCTGTTTCTTTTTCATTAACTTCCTTTGTGGCTGAATTTTTACCTCTCCCACCCTTTTTCTTCTTCTTGCCCTTTGAAGTCGAAGCCTCCTCCACACTCTCTAAAATTTTCACTTCATTAAAATTCCTATAGACCATCACATGACTATTCGAATAGCACAATCTCTCCGTTTCGAAATCTCGCTCGGGAATTAAACTTGCATAGGGATTTTTCTCCGATATTTCATAATTAATTCTCTTCCCCAAAAGTGAGCACAACATTTCGTGTTCCTTTCTCCCTCGTTTCTCCGATTGTGCAGTGATAATAAACGGCACATTCATTTCACTAATCACCGACAACGTCTCCTTCCAGGTGCATTCGGAAATTTCGTAATTACTCTCATGTAAACCCAAATTATAACCAATTATAATATCAGGCTTCGAGTAAACTTTACTCTTTACATAGTCATCGTAGCGTCCTCTGTATGAATTCAAACTCAATTGCTTCCCATCGAGAGAGAAATCGGGTAATTTGTACGGACTTTTGAAATAGACCTCTTCATATTCAACAATATCATTGCCAATAAAGTCAATGAGGAGAAATTGCAATTTACTGAACCAATAGAATAATGTTTGCCAATAGCCAACGTGATCGAATTCCTCGCATGTTGCGCCAACAATGTGAATGCAAATTTCTTTTGGTACTTGAAATTTCAATTTTTCAGCGGCATAAACAAAGGTTAGTGGACGTGTTAAGAGATTGGAGACAATAATTTTTTGTTTTTCCGCATTATAACTCTTTAGAAGGAAATATTGATCGACAAATTTCCAAATTGATGAGGGGAGCATTTTATTTTTATTCCTTTTTAATGCTGCTGTTATTGTAAATGGCTCGGCTGGTTTCTCTTTATTGCTCTCCATTTGTAAATACAATTGAAAATCTTTACAGAGATTTTTGTGCTCACCGTCCTCTCTGTGAATCTTGCAGAGACTCACCTATTTTTTTTTTGGAAATGAAAATTATTCATTAATTTCTTGACATAATCTTAAATTAAAATTCTATTAAGAGTTAAAATTTATCAATTCTATTGTCTATTTCCATAGACAATAGAATTCATTAAATTAAATTATTTTTAATATAATTTTCATTAATTGAAAATTAAAAATAAATATTCTTCGAAAAGATTCAATTACTTTTGAAAAAACTAAAAAATCTTCTCAGAAATTATAATATTAAAAAAAAAATTAATTCTTCGAAAGAATGTGATTATATTTAAAAAAAGATTTTTTAAATGATTTCATATTGTAATGTTTCACAATTTTTATTTTTGTAAAGTTTTTATAATATTTTGATATCTATTTAGAATTGTTATTTATTAATTGTTTCTAAAAAAAGTTATTTAACTACAACTGTTCACTAGTTTTGAATAATTTAATTTAGAAATTTGGAAAAAATTATGTCTTTGAAAACTTGTAAATAAAATTATTTGATTTTTGCAAATAACGAGATTCTTGAGGAAATTTTATTAAAATAGTAGTAGATTTCGAAAAGAAATGAATTGAGATAATTTTTATAAAAGAATTAAATTTCAACAATAAATTTTATTGTTTATAAAAATAATAATTGAAATCTTGAAAAGAATTTTAAAAAAAATGTTGAAAATAATTGAATTTCTATGGAAAATTTGTATAAAAATAATTAAAAATTTTCCAAGAGTTTTATGAAAATAATTCAATTTTAGAAAAGAATTTTATTCCTATTTCTATTTATAAAGATAATTGAAATTTTGACGAGAATTTTAAAAAAATTTGAATTTTATTAAATTTTTGAGAAGAAGTTTATTAATTTTAAAAGCAGTTGAATTTCTGCAATCATTTCTAGCTCTTTACGAAAATTCAATTTTTTCTTTTTAACTATTAAAATTTTTCTATAAATTCATTGTTATTAATAATTAAGTAAGTATATTAAAAATGTAAGTAATGTCAAAAGAATTTGAATCCTTACAATTTTTTTAAAATTTAAGTTCTTTAAAATTTTTTATCTATCTGTGAAAATTGTAAAACGATCAACTCTTTTGAAATTGAATTAAATTTGAAATATTTGAGTTAAAATTATTCATTTATTAATTTATAAGTAATAAATTTATTATACAGGGATGCTAGGCTTCTACCCTTTTCAAATTCTCTGAATTTTCCAGGTTAAAAAACGGAATTTTTCCAGATCTTTAAAACTAAGTTTATTATTAATAAGAAAATTATTGGAAACCTCATGAATTCGATTATTTTCAAAAGTAACACAATTCTTTTAAAAAATCCAATTATATTTCAAAATTGTCCAAAATCCACTTAACAATTTAAATAAACTTTATAAATAATAAAAATATCCTCCGAAATTCAATTATTTTCAGAAAAATTTTAATAAAATTCTTATCAGAATTTCAATTATTTTTACTATACCAAATTTTTATCAAATTTCTCGAAAAATGCAATTATTTAAAAAAAATTTAGTAAAATGTTTCAGAAGAATTCAATTATTATTTAAAAATTTGTTGATTCTTCATGAAAATTCAATTTTAAAAAAAAGTTCAATTATTTAATAAAATTTTAACTGAAATTTATTTTTAAATCAATATTTATTAGAAAATTCTACAAGAAATCAATTATTTAACTATAAAAATAAATAATTTATTAAATAATAGAATGTTTTTTAACATTGAATTTTTTTAACAAATTTTATCAGAATTTAATTATTATTATGTTTATTATTATTATTTATTGTCAAGAGAAAAATTTTAAAAAAATTTAACAATAATTTCATTTTTCGAGAAATTTGAATGAAAATTTTGTATATTAAAAATAATTGAAATTCTGCCTAGAATATTATTCATATGTGAGAAAATAATTGAATTTCGGAGAAAAATATTATTTATAAAGACAATTTAAAGTTTGACAAAAATTTTTCTAAATTTTCAAATAGAATTGGATTTTTGCGAAGAATTATATTACGTTTGAAAATAATTGAATTCTTCAGACTAATTTTATTAAAATTTCGGTTTAAATAATTGAATTGTTTCGTGAAATTTTATTCAAATAGCAAACATTGGAAATAATTGAATTTAAAAAAATTTCTGAAATCAATTAAATTTCAACGAAAAGTTTTATTAAAATTATTTGGAAAAAAATTAAATTGTCACCAAAGAATTTCATTGAAATTTTTTAAAATAATTTAATTCTTTGAAGAATAAATAATAAAAGACAGAAAAAATAATTGAATTTCTGAGAAGAATTTTACTTTTTTTAAAAATAATTGAATTTCTCCAATAATATGTATTTGCTTCAAAATTTTATTTTATTTTAGTGTTTTAACTAAAATTCTTCTATAAATCCGTTATTTTTAAATAATTAATTAAAAATAAATTAAATTTTTTAAATAATTTTAGTTATTTAGGTTTTTTAAAAATCTAGGTTTTAAAATTTTTCAATAAAATTAATTTAAAATTGAAGGTAGACATCAAAATTGAGAATTTTCTTCTGAATTGTAAAAATTTAATTTTGTTCACTACATTTAGTAAAAAAAAAAAACTCTCCGACTTTTGCTTGATTAATTCTACATTGTCGGAATTTTCCCTTAATTCTCTGACTTGTGGCTACTCTGCTTTGATTATGCTTTTATCATTTTTATAATTTTTTTAATATTTAAAACAACCGATTGATAATATCATATAATAATTTTATAATTTCTGTTTGTTATAAATTTTCGTAAAATTACGTAAAAGAGAAAGAATCTTTAGTTTTGTTTCCTTAATTTTCGTTTCCTGCAAGAATGCAAGAAAACTTCATTATAGAAAGAAGAGATCTCGTTTATAGTTATTTAATATTTGTTCCTAGCAAATTATTTTGCAAAAAAAAAATACTTACACTACATTTACAAGTTTTGAGTACACTCAAGTCGCTTTCATGGCAAACAAAGCACGTCTTTGGAAATAAAAAAATCTGCTTCTCAAAATTCAATAATTCTCGATTTAATTTTAATTTTGCCTGTTTCATGAAGTTGACCCTTGCATCCAACCACAATTCCTCATTGGTATTTTGCAACTTATCAAATAGATGCGGCGTCCCTTTCTCATTCATCATTCCCAAAATGACTTTACACATCTCCTTATGATCAGATTGATTCATTTTCATATGATTATTGCCGCAGTAGAAAATCATTTTACAACGTGTACACATTGTCGATGTATTGTGATATTTACACACGTGACAAGTGCCAGGATTGAATTTCTTAAAAATTTTCTCTGCACTAGGTTGAAAATTTTCCACTTCACACGATGTACTTGCAGTGTCATGAATTTCAGCATTCGGAATATTTATCGCCTTGGAAATTAACATAAATTGTGATTGTCTTCCAATGAGCCAGTCTTGCCAAATTCTGTACGGACATATACCGGCAAAATCATTACGACCATCGTAAATGATACATCGATTGGGACAAAATAATGAGAAATGACTCGCAATACGTTCCGCTTCAAATTTTGTATTTGATGTTAGGACCAATGGACAGGAATATTTCTTCCAAACATCGCCAAATTGGGCGAATACTTTAAATCTATAATCTCTGATATCAGGTGGATCTAAATTATTAAAGATCGCAAGATCAATCGAGTGGTAATTGAATTTAGTCATTGATTGCATTGTCAATTGTTGGAGGGATAGTTTTCTCTTTTTTGTAATGCATTTTTTGCAAAGTGCCACCTCCTCACAGGACACTTTACCAGTTATTGTAGTCACGGTTAAATTCTCCAAATCAGGCATCATGTGAAATATAGCCTCACCAAATATTCGAAAGAGTTCAATTTTATCCACAACATCGACATAAATTCTCAATGTCTTCGCCGATGTTAAATTCAATTTTTGCAGTGCTCCAAAAATCGTCAATGGCAAATAAATGAATGTCGAGGCATAAATCACAC
The DNA here is from genome assembly GCA_032872475.1 of Leptopilina myrica (nomen nudum). NCBI lineage: Eukaryota > Metazoa > Arthropoda > Insecta > Hymenoptera > Figitidae > Leptopilina > Leptopilina myrica (nomen nudum). The sequence continues at coordinate 8,849,780 of CM065462.1, read as the reverse complement.
CAGCGTCATTTAATTCTGGATGGGGTTTTAAAATTTTATCGAAATATTCTTGAGTTGATGTTGGTAATTTCTTGAAATTAGGCGGATAGAATAAGAGGCCAAGTATGTGTTTCAATGACTCGCGAACATTTTCCAATGCATTGTCAATGGTGTGACAATATTTCATTTCACTGCACCACATTTCGTGGTATGCCGAGCGTGAATGTCGTTTACATGTCGAAACCAATGGACATTGAGAGCAATTTATTAAATTATCTTGCCTTGTGTCGAAGCACTCGAAACATGAGCGGGGATATTGAAGCATATCTGATTCATAACTCTCGAGACCGCGACCTAATAATGAGGTGACTTTCTTCTTCATTTCATCGCGTGCATCAATCCATTGCAGTAAATCACATCCCCGCAAATCCTCGTAGAGATGAGTGAGTTTCTTTTGTCTCGTGATGTCGGTTAATATTCGACACATCTCCTTGTGCTTGTCCCAATTTTCTTTTTGATGAACTTCGCCGCAGTACGATATCATGTTGCAGCGACTGCATCTTTTTAGATTTGTTGTTTTCTTGCATATATGACAATTGTTTGGATAGAAATTGTTCGTCATTTTTCTCTTCACTAAACTCCTATCTGAAATTAAATAATAGATTGCAATACTTGAACGGTCATGTTTTAGTGGTTAAAAATGTTTTTTTATAGTGTTTTTCATAAAAAACAATTTTTTCATATATGTGATGCGATCTAAAGAAAGGGACCTTAGAAGCAAAACATTATAGAGGTTATGTTTGCAATTTTTGAAATAAAAATACATAAAGAGAATCAACCTGACAATGTAAATAATTGATGTTAACCCTGTTTAAAAAAATTATTAAAATGGATAGGATTTGATAGAATTTTATTCCTTCACTCCTTGAAGTTCGAATCCAATTTAATCAAATAATGTAATTTCAATCCACTTCTATCCAAAGGAGAAAATTAAATCCATTTCTATCATAAATTTTGATGTATTATCTATCAAAGTTAATAATATACAAATATTCAATACTTTACTATCAAAAATTTGGATACGAATTCTATCAAATTCTATGAGTCGAAAATTCTTATACTTTTCAATCCATGAGTTTGGATTGAACACCTATCAAATTCTTTCCAAATGAAAATCTAATATTTCTCTATCAAAGATTTGGATACAAATTCTATCAAATTCTATGAATCGAAAAATCTTATAATTTTCTTTCCATGAGTTTTGATTGAATACCTAGCAAATTCTTTCCAACTGAAAATCTAATATTTCTCTATCAAAGATTTGGATACAAAATCTATCAAGTTCTATGAGTTCTATGAAAATCTAATATTTCTTTATCAAAAATTTGGATACAAAATCTATCAAATTCTATGAGTCGAAAATTCTTATACTTTTCAATCCATGAGTTTGGATTGAACACCTATCAAATTCTTTCCAAATGAAAATCTAATATTTCTTTATCAAAAATTTGGATACACAATCTATCAAACACTGACATAACCTTAAAGTGATTTGCTTCTTCAGATCGCGTCACATATGGTCTCTTAAAATATAAAATAAATTAAGCTAATTTTTTATAAATAACTATAAAATAGACTGAGTTGCAAAAATATATTTAAGAATGACTTAGATCAATAAAAAATAACTATTTAACAAAAGATTTAAACATAAAGTTGTTTCCAAAATGTGTAAATACAAATCTTAAAATAATAATTAATAATGTAGAATTAATTTTAATTAATGTATAAAAGTCCCAGTGGAACGTTTTCACAATGTTGTCCCTATTATGGAACACATTACAAAAATTAAAATAAATGGAATTATAATTGGTGATAAGAATATTCTAGTTATTTCAATAAATTTTACACAATATAAAAATTATTATTTCTGTATATTATTTAATTTAAAAAGAAATCTGTCCCGATTGATGTGCGGAAAATATACATCAAACATAACCTCAAATATTCTCAATATTTTCGCATTACTTTTCTATATACCAAAAAATTTGGTTTTATAATTATCTGTTTAAATAGAAGTTGTTCTTTGCATTTAATTCTTTATAGTTAATATTTAATAATTAAACTGTTGAGATAAGATAATACAATTTTAATAACTTATTAAATAAAATAAGTATTTCATAATTAGGACATTTATTTTGGAACACCCGTAAATAGGCAGGAAACTGTAGTTTCATAATCGGTACAAGTGCAGGGATTCACCATTTATTTAATATTATATCTTTATTTCATAAAAAATAAACATTTTAGGGCTTAAATACTGCTCACTAAATACCAACACCCGAATTATTCATGTTAACACTTCTAATTCCACGAAATTTAGTTAGCTTAAAAAGCGTTCCATAATTGGGACCTTTACCTTAAAACAATTTATTATTTTTGAGGTTATGTTTGGTTTACATAATTTTTTCTTTACAAAACGTTTGCTTTGAAACATTTATTCAACAACAATAATAATTATCAGTTTAATATTTTAGATTTCCTTAAAAAAAATGTCAGTTCAATTTAATAATTATATTTAGAGAGAAAAATGTCAAGGCCAACGCAGAATAGAATCTTTAACCGGAACCGCAATCGTAAGCGTAACCGTAAGAATGAGTTAAAGAAGGATAAACAATATACCTATCCTTCTTTAACTCATTCTTGCGGTTACGCTTACGATTGCGGTTCCGGTTAAAGATTCTATTCTGCGTTGGCCTTTATGTCGAAAAATTAAGGAGGTTCTATCGCTTGACGCAGCTAGTCAAAACAGTGAACAATATTTACTGATTTGACTTACTTGGTAACGTAAAAAGTTTGGCAACGTCGAATTATTTCTAATCTGTGATGAATATATTATCATTTAAATTTCGCGCTCAAATTTAATGTGCACAGTGCAATAAGCAACGTTGCCAAACGTTATAATTATTGTTTACATTATCCGAATATAGAAGTAAATTCGTTTACAAATTGATTTATTGTAAATCTCACAGGTACCTATTGACAATTGTTTTACCAGATAAGTGATTATTGATAATCGGTTTTGTATATTTAAAAAATTTGGATCAATATCTGTTCATTTAATATTTTACAGTATCTAAATATATATGCCAAACTATTAAATTCCCATAAGACTCGCAGTGTTAAATGTTGAAAATCAAAAATGTTTAAATAACTTTCTTTACTGTACCTAGAAGTCTCAAAAATTTAACTAGACCTTTACATTAACTTTACCTAGCTGCGCATCAAGTTTTATCAAAATCTGTTCATTAATTCAATTATCGATAGAACCTTAAAATTTGGAGTTGTTGTTTTAGACAAAAAATTCAAATATGGCGTCGCATAGAATCCTCCATTTTGAATTTTGTATAACTTTAGTAAAAAGCAACAAAAATTGTGTAATTCTTTGTGTTTTTAATTAATTGAAAATATTTCTGTTATTCTAGTATTGCAAACATTTTGTTGAAAAATGGAGTAAAAATAAAATTTAGAAACTTACTCAACCTGAAAATATAGATCATCTTATATTTCACGCTCAATATAGTTTACGCGAAATAAGTGATCTATACATTTTTAGGTTAAATTAAACGTTACTTTATATTTACAGTTCTCGTAAACTGATTTATTATTAAAATATTCAGTAATTAGTCACTTACCACAGGAGTTTTAAGTTTTAGAGTTGTGTAAATTGCAATCGGATAATGTATATATGAAAGAAATTCTAATTATTACATGCTGCTCGCACGTTTTAGTGATAAATTTACTCTTTCGTAAACAGGCAAACCGAGAATCCTTACTTTATTTTTATCTACGATGGTATAAAAACGCTTTTTTTTATTACAAATGACAATGAAACTTTATAAAAATTGTCTCTATAAAATAAGGCAGACGTTTTTGTTTCGTTAGCACAGAATATCGAGTGTGATGGCAGGGCCCACGAATAGAGGAAAGTATATGTGGAGAAAAGTGTGCAATTTAGTGAAGGAATTTCTCATAGTTTCGCTACATTCCGTGGGTGGCGATGGTGCGTATATCTAGCATAAATTACATAATACCTTAATTTATTCGGTTTCATTTATTTATGAATTAATTTATTTGGTAGAAAATATTTATTTATAATCATTCTGTTACTATTTTACTTTACAATTTGAATAAGTACTTTTTAATACGAAATACAACGCGAATTTAAAATTGGATTTGGAATATTTTTATATAATTAAATGTCATAATTATACAATCTTACAAGCATAAAACATAGTTTAAAGTTTATTATTAATAATTTTTTTTAAACATCACATTTTTGCAATCTTCTTCTTTTAATTACTCTCTAAATAATTGTCACTGCAAATAAAAATATATTTCTCAGAAAACAAGTCATAATCGACTTTTAACAATTCAAAATGGCGAATCCAAAATGGCGGCTAAAAAGATCAATATTACTCGGATTTGCCTGAAAACTTTTTATTTGGGGGTTTTTGGGGTCGCTAATCACGAATATAAGGTCATAATTTAAAAAAAAACCCAAATTTTTATTTCTTTTTTGCTTATTGGTTCACAAACTATCAAATTACCACGAATTTTAATACAAAATAATCAATTTATTTTATTTCTGACTTTAATTTCTTTTTAAATTAATTCTCCATTATTTCAACAACTATTGAAAGAATTTATAAATTATCTATATGAATAGTTATTTTAAGATGACGCAATTTTCCTAAATTAGATGATCTTCAAAAGGTTTCAACTTAAGATTTTTAAAAATTTCATTTTTTTTTATTAATTACGATTAGAAATTTTGGAAAGTTTTTATAACAATTCAAATTTCTTCTAAAATTAGATAATTTTTTTAACATTATATTGTATATTTAATTAATTATTAAAAATAATACATTTATAGAACAATTACAGATAAAAACACTTTAAAAAAAAAAAAAAAATTGGAGAAGCTACAAATGATTGTAGAAATTCAATTATTTTCAAATGTATAATAAAATTTTTTCAAAAAATTCATAATTTTTTAAAAACTCTCTTCAAAATTTCAATTATGTATTTTTAATGTAAATAATAAAATTCTTCACAGAAATTTAAGTATTTTTAAAATTTTTTATAAAATTCTTGTCAAAATTTCAATTATTTCTCAAAATTTTCCAAAAAAATTCATAATTTAAAAAAAAAAAAATTTAATTATTTATTTAAACATTTTTTGAAAAAAATTCTTTACGAGAATTCTATTTTGAGAAACATTCAATTATTCAATAAATTCTATTTATAGGTATTTACCTGATCTAAAATTGAATTTTGCAGTGAAAATTTTAGATAAAAATTAAATCATTTATAAGCATTATGAATTTTTAGAAATAATTAAATTTGAAAAAGGTTTTGTTTCAAAGAAACAAAAAATTTATACTCAAAACACTTTCAAAATTAAACATTTTTTTATTTTTATTCAGCACATTTCAAAAAAATAAATTCCAATTCATACAATAATTATATTGTATAAATTTAATTACAAATAATATCATTATATAATTAAAAATCATATTGTTACACTTCAAAAATAAATATTACAATACAAATAGTTGTCATAATTATCAATAATTGTATAATTACAAACAATCGTATAATTACAAATAATTAATAACAAAAAATAGTACAATTACAAAAAAGTGAATAATTTCACGAATAAATAAAATTATATTTACAATTAGAAAACTAAAAAACATTTTGAGAACCGTCTGTCGTCAAAAATTAACAAAAGTAATTATTAAAATTGTAAAAAAATGTGGGGAAATTAATATTATAATTAATTAATAGAATTATTATTAATTATATGTGACTCGCTTCTTAGAAAGATATTTAAGAAGAAAACGAATTATAGGTTATGTTTGCATCAAATTTATCTTGATAATAAATTTTCTTTTTAACTATGTAATGTAAAAATCAGTTTTTACGAAATATTTTGGATATAAAAAGCTTGAGAATAAAAATAATTTGTTTTGGTAATAGATTCTTTTCCTGTATTTTTACTATAAAAATTATAAACATAACCCAACATTTTTTTTCCTTAGGTACCTTTCTTGAACGAGCGTTTCACGTATTGTTATCAATAATAAATATTAGTTATAATAAAAAATAATATTCAAATAAGAAAATTGTTCAATTTTTGATAAACTTAATATTAATGTCCGCAATTATAAAATATATATATTTTTATAAATTAAAAAAATAGAATTATATCACATTTATTGATAAAATTATTTCCTGATATATTATTATTATTATATTATTATAAAAGTAGAAATCACAATGATGTTTTCTTATTTATTAAATCGTCATTACAATCATTAATGAAAATCTCATTATTCTCACGTCTCAATCTCTCGCCTTCAGCTCTTAATTTGGAATTTTCCTTTCTTAATTTCTCATTTTCACGCATGAGAAATAAATGTTCCTCGAGAAGTTTGTTTCGTTCGACTAAAAGTGTATTATCATTTTCTTCAACAGCATTTTCCATTTCTAATTTTATTTGATTTTTCAATTTTTGTTGTTTCTTTGATTTTGTCTTCTTTTCGATATTTTCATTCACTGATGATATTTCACCTTTTTTCACTGTCTCCTTCGATTCTTGTATTTCTTGCGATTCTTTTTTATTATCAATTTCTTCTTTTTCGTCCTTCTCGAGTTTTGTTTGTTTCTTGTTTTTTGATTTCTTGGCGCTCTCAGCTTTTGTTATTGCTTCGTCTTGAGGATTCACTTCCTTCTCCTTGGGATTTTGTTCGTTTTTGGATTTTTTATTTTTTCCCCTTTTGCTAATTGTACCTGAATCGTTATCAGATATTTGGAGATTTTCTTCTTCATGGGGAATTTCTCTTTCGTTTTTTGTTTGTTTTTTATTTTTCCCTTTTTTGCCCTCGTTGGAAATTTTTTCTGTTTTCTCGATTTCTTCATTGGAATGGATAATTGTTGTATCGTTTTCTAATTTGGATTGTTTTTTATTTTTTGATTTTTTATTGCCACTTGGTGAGGGATTTTTGTTTTTTGATGATTCACCTTTTTCTTCTGTTGGAAGTTTTTCAATTTTTGTTTCTTCAATTTTTTTTGTTTCTGTTTTCAATTGTTCGTTGAATGTGTATTTTAGATTTCCTTTGGCTTCTTCTTCGTCTTCTTTTTTTTCTTTTAAAATTTCTTCTTTTATTTTTTTTGACTCATTTAATTTTTCTTTCTTATTTTCTTTAGCTTTTTTCTCTTCATTTTCTTTTTTTTCACTTGATCGTTCTTCTTTGTCTTCTTTTATTTTTCCCTTTTTTACTTCTTTTAATTTTTCTTTACTATCTGTTTCTTCTTTTAATGTTACTTTATTATCTTCTTTTAATTTTCTTAATGGGATTATTTCTTCTTCTATTTTTCCTTCTTCAACTTCTACTAATTTTTCTTTACTGTCTGTTTCTTCTTTTAAGTTTACTTTTGTATCTTTTTTTAATTTTTCTTCTTCAATTTCTTTTGCTTCGATGAATTTTTCTTTCACATTTCCTTTAACCTCTTTCATTTTAACTTCTTTTAATTTTTCTTCTTCAATTTCTTTTGCTTCGATGAATTTTTCTTTTTCAATTTCTTTTGCTTCGATGAATTTTTCTTTCTTATTTCCTTTAGCTTCTTTCTCTTTATCTTCTTCAATTTCTTTTTCTTTGTTGAATTTTCCTTTCTTATTTCCTTTAGCTCTTTCATCTTCTTGTAATTTTTCTTTATTATCCGTTTCTTTGTTTAATTTTTCTTCATCTTCTTTTAAGTTTCTTTCTTCATCTTTAACTTCTTTTAATTTCCTTTCTTCACCTTCTCCTTTCTCTTCTTTAGCTTCTTTTAGCTTCTCTTCTTCATCTTCTTTACCTTCTTTTAATTCCCTCTCTTCACTTTTTCCATTTTCTTCTTCAGCTGTATTTAATTTTCCTTCATCTTCTGCTAACATTCTTTCTTCATCTACTTCCATCTCTCCAAATTTACCCAATTCGACGGACATTGTTTCCTTTTCCATCCCAGTTTTCAAAAAATTTTCCTTCCCACATTTCTTCTCCTCGGGGGAATAATTTTCCCCATTTAACACTGATTCCTGTTTCTCCTCCTTCCCATCAATTCGGACTATTCTGCGTAGTGCTTTTCTTATCACACGATCGGATTTCTCCTCTTGCTGATCTTCGTGTTTTTTATTTTTTCCTTTATTCGGGGAATTGTCTTGAAATGTTTTGATTTTTGCCGCTACTTCTGGCATTTTTTCGATTTTTGGTTTCACTTTTGCTAATTCTTCTAGTTTTGGTATCATTTCCGGCGCTGATTTCCCGGGTTCCGACGATTCTTCAATTTTTCCCTCCACTTTCGGTGATTTTTCGATTTTCGTTTCGGTTCCCGTTGATTTCTTCAATCTTGCAAGTAAATCGGACAATTTCTCCATTTTCTGTCCGACTTCCGGTGAGAATCCGGATTTCTTCAATTTATCGGCCAAAGATGATTCAATTTTCGTCGCTGTTTTCGATAATGCCTCATCATTTGACTCGAGGCCCGGCATTATTTCGACACTTGAAACTTTAACATCGGTTTTTTGCTTCTTCGCGGGACTATTTTCGGCCCTACGCATTGCTGCTTTTTTGGCATGCTTCTCGGCCCTTTGATGCTCGCGTATATTTTTCTCGATTAACAAACGACGCACTTCCACTTCGATCTCCAATTGCTGAAGAGTTTTACCCGATGGCCTGTAACGTCTCTCCAATAATGTACAAAATGTTATGCATTTATTCGAGTAGCAAAGTCCCTCGATCTCGTGATCACGTTCAGGAATGAAGCTCGCGTAGGGATTTATATCGTTACTGTAATTTATTGCGTGATAGTCAATTGCGAATAGAATCTCCTCCATTGCAGTGTCATCCTTGAAGGAGCGCGCCTTACTTTTAGCCGTCATGATAAATTGACAATCAATTTTCGTTAGGACCTCTGCTAATTTCTTCCACGTATCAGGCTCACTCTCGTGAATATTCAAATTAAAACCAATGATAATTTCCGGTTCGATAAATTCATTGTGCACATAATAGTCCTCATATTTCATTGCGTATGATTTTGTTTCTAAATTTTGATAGCGCATATAGGCAATTGAGGAGAAATCGAAACGTGCGAGTAATGATTGTTGGGTGTTTGGTACTTTTGTCTCGACTTCTGGACCAATGAAGATTACCTTTAAATTCTTCATATGATTAAACCAGTAAAGAACAAATTTCCAAAAGACTGCTTCGTATTTTTCGCGCATTGTCGCACCGATGACGTGTATAACTAGAGAATCATTTTCGAAATAGCAGGGATCCATTAGAAATTCGGCGCAATAGAGAAATGTTAATGTTCGCGATAAATAGTCGGAGAGGAGGATAGTTTGTAAATTTGGAATACTAAAATCTTCGTGGTTAAATTTCAGACAATTCTTTATGAAATCCTTCATTGTCTCTGGGAATGAATTACTCTTTTTTGGTAGTACTTTTACATCGAGATTCATAACGCGCGGCTCGAGGATTAACGTTAATTTGCGAACTAGAGAGAAATCTTTGCACTGCTCCTTGTGAACTGCATTTTTCATGTCGATCTTGCAGAAACTTACCTGTAAATACAGAATTTTAGTTAAAATTATTTCGTTGTGCAATAATTCATTGTAAATTTGTGTATTTAGTTCCTTAGTGGGCCTCCAAGCCCTAGGAACTTGATCTCATTAGATAAACAAAATAACAAACTTTAATATACCATTAAAATTAGTGGTCTACTATCTTAAACTTAGTTTAACCCTAGAAGTTCGTTGGTGAAATTGGCCCTAAAGATACAACCACCAGGGTTGCCACAAATATTTAATTTTATTTTTCCTTGACTTCCAGACAAAATTTTCACTTTTTCCCTGACCCTAAGGAATATTCTGATTCACTCTAAAAATTATTAGATAATCAAGAAAAAATATTCTATTACATTTATTTACAAATTTTATTAATTGTATAATTATTCAAAAACAGCAATAACTTCTTTTTTAAATAAATATTTAATCATTATTATTTTTCTGTAGGAATTCAAATTCTTCAGAACATTCAAATTCAAACCTTTTTGAAACTCAACAATCTATAACAAACTCAACAATCTTCGACTCGGAGTGATCGTCTTCTTTATGTTTTGTAATAATCTGAATTTCCATAACATTTTTCAGAATTATTTACAAAAATCCTCAAAAAATCCTTCGCAAGAATTCAATTATTTTTACAAGCAGTAAAATTTCTCAAAAAAATTAAATTATTTTTAAAAAATGTAATAAAATTCGTGGCAATAATTCAATTATTTTCATAAATAATAATAAATCGATTATCCGTTAATTCATTTTTAAATCAATTTTTATTAGAAAATTCTAGAAAGATTCAATTATTTAAATTTAAAAATAAATAATTTATTGAATAATAGAATGTTCTTTGTTAAAATTTAATTCTTATAAAGAATTTTATCAATAAATTTTTAAATATATGAATTTAATTTGACAAATTTTAATAAAATTTTTAAGAATAATTACATTTTTCGAGGAATTTGATAAAAAATATATATTGTATAAAAAATCATTAAAATTCTCCGATGAGTTTTATTACTTGTGAAAATAATTTAAATTTTCTTAAAATTTCCCTAAAATAATTGAACTTTGAAGAAGAATTTTATTATTTATAAAGTTACATACTTGAAATTTTAACAAGAATTTTTTTTTAATTTTCGAACACTATTGGATTTCTGAGAAGAATTTTATTACATTTTAAAAATAATTTAATTCTTCCAAGGAATTTTATTCAAATTTATAAAAATAACTGTATTTATGTGAAGAATTTAATTATTTATATAAATAATTAAATTAATACAAAGAATTTTATTTCAGTTTATAAAAATAATTGAATTTCAGTGAAGAATTCGTTTTTTATAAATATAATTGAAATTTTGAAAATATTTTTTTTTTAATTTTTGAGAATAATTGAATTTTTTCGAAGAATTTTATTAATTTTGAAGATAATTTAATTTTTCCAATGAATTTTATTCAAGTTTATAAAAATAATTGAATTTAGATGAAGAATTCGTTTTTTATAAATATAATTGAAATTTTGAAAATATTTTTTTTTAATTTTTGAGAATAATTGAATTTTTTCGAAGAATTTTATTAATTTTGAAGATAATTTAATTCTTCCAATGAATTTTATTCCAGTTTATAAAAATAATTGAATTCTTGTGGAATTTTGTCAAGAATTTTATTAAAACTTTTAAAAATAATTGAATTTTAATGAAGTATTTTATTATTTATAAAAATAATTGTAATTTTGACGAGAATTGTTTTAAAATTTTTGAATATAATTGAAAGTCTGCGAAGAATTTTTTTAACTTTTGAAAATAATTGAATTTGTGTAATTATTTGTAACTTTTCCAAAATCTAATTTTTTTTAGTATTTTTAACTAAAATTCTTTTATCAATTAAGTATTTATGAAAATTGTAAAAATTATTCATAAAATAGTATATAAGTCATAATTTATGATAGTTATTATTAATTTTATTTAATTATTATTTATTAATTATTAATTTTATGAAAGTTTTTGAAAATTTAAGTTATTTAAAAAGAAATTATTGTCAGAAAAAGAAAAAATTGAAAGTTTTGTATTCAAATTTGTGATAATTTCATAGTTAACGACGTTGGTGAAGTTCACAACGTTTATAGTCAACGATTTTAGAAAAAAATATTTTTAAGAGGAAATTGTTATAAATTTTTGTAAAGAAAATTGTACAATTAATTTTCTTCAATGATTATTTACAAAAGAAAATATTTGTAAACAAAAAATATTATTTTTATTCGTAGGAAAATATTTTGTTTCTTTTAATCGTTGATCATAAACGTTGCAAACTTCATCGACGTAGTTAACGAGGCAAAAAGAAAAAAAAATTCTGTTTTCTCATGAATTTTAAAAATTCAATTTGTTCCAGTACTTTTAGTAAAAATCCCTGACCTGTGGCGATCCTGAACCACGTATCTTCCCTTAAGAAACAACCCGAAAGAATATGAAGAGAAAAATATCTTACCCCACATTTGCAGTTCTTCAAGATACTCGAATCGTTGGCATGGCATATGAAACAAGTCTTCGGAAAGAGGAACATTTCCCGCTCGCCATCAGTCAGTTCCTTGCCAATCTTCAACTCCGTCCTCTTCAGCAAATCAATTTTTCCCTTAAACCACAATGCATCATTATCCTTAGGCAGTTGATCAAAAACACTCGTCGCGCCCGTTTCATTCAGCATTCCCAAAATTGCTCGACAAATCATCTTATGATACGGCCAATGAACACGTCGATGATTCTCCCCACAGTAGAAAATCATTTTACACTTTTTGCACGCCAATGTTGGATTCATCGCTTGACAGACATAACAAACACTGTGATAAAACGATCTCCTCCACAGTCGTTTCTTCCATTCAATGGAATTATCTGGATCATCCACATCATCCTCCTCTTGATACTTCTCCAAAGTTGCACCATCAATTAAATTCATCTCACCTGTTGCTGCCGTTGTTCTCGATTCACATGGACTCTTGGCAATTATAATATTCATCGAATTCTTACAACATGTCCAATCGTACGGATTCAAGCATGGATAGAGTGGAGAAAAACTATTTAAACCCATGTAATAAAGTGATGAATTACAAATATAAGGATGTAAATTTTCAATAACAAATCTCTCAACATTCCCCTTATAGGCAATGACAATTGGACATGACGATGTATTCCAATAGTTGAGATTCTCATGCCACATACGAAATTGATCGCGTGTACAATAATACAAATCCATCATGAACATTGCCAATAAATTTGGTTTGCGGCACGATTTTTTCTTCACATATTTCACATAAGGCAATGTGGGCACTTCGACAATTAATTTCTTCTTCGCCAATAAACATTTATTGCAGAGAGCAACATTCGTACATGAATTTTGTTTACTATCAATAAAGACAATAGTGAGAGATATGATATTTGGCATTAGATGTAAAATTGATTCCCACGATTGTATGAAAACGTGAACATTCGCAACACCCTGCACGTGAACAACAATTTCGGATTGTAGTGGTTGATTTAATTTTTGAAATGCATTGTAGAGTGTCAATGGAACGCTCATTGCTTCCGAGACGTAATATTTGACATTCTCCTTAATATCAATCTGCCCACCGAATTGCTGCTCCATCAAATCTTCCATTGATAATGGTGGTTTCTCGGACTTCTTTAATGACGCAACGAGGATATTCAATTGTATTCGTTCCTCGGACGGTACGACCAGTACTTTTTTATCGTGTACCATTTTAATCTCGTGACAATCCCTATCGTGAATGGGACTCGATGGATGTTCTTTGCAAAAACTTGCAAACGGACAATTGGGACAATTTTTCAAATAATTTTGACGTGCCTCAAAGCATACGAAACAAACGCGGGGAAATTGAAGCATTTCCTCTTCATTTGGAAATAAAGCTCGATTCAGATATAACATAATTTCTGTCCACATATTTTTACTTTCGTCCATCCATTTGTGACGCGATAGACCCTTGAGGCCCTCGAAGATATGTGACTGATGATTTATCTTTAATATTGTTGATATTGCGCGGCAAAATGTTTTGTGATTCTTCCAATCGACCTTTTGATGTGGCTCGCCACAATATGAGACCATTCTGCATCCGCTGCATTGTTTTAGAGAATTTGTTGTCTCACATACGTAACACTCGTTTGGATAGAAATACATGTTTTCTTTTTGTTATTTTTATGTCTATTGATATTTTTATGAATGGAATCGTTTTTTTTATGTTCAATTCCCGTTCCTTGGTTTCATTTAATCTGAAAACAATATTATCGGATCAATTCGGATTATAGTTTTCCTTTTTGGAAGGTTTTTATCTAAGATCATTTACATCTGGCAAGGGTCCTGCGGTTTCGAGAGGGGTAACTAAAAATTAATATTAGTAAGAACAAGACGAACATATTTCTGTTCTTGTCGGGATAATTAATTAAAAGGCATTATTCATTAAAAATAATTGCAAATTGCAAAAGCATTGAAAAGTATAATTTAGTCCTCAAAGCAGGATAATCCATTCCAGGGTGTCGACTATTTTAATTCAACAAAATTTCCGGTTATTTCCCGGTTATGGCCTAATTTTTTCCCGGTTTTCTTTTCTCATAAAATTTAAATTTAATTTCGAACATAAATAAATAATAATTTTAATTGCAAATTTGGAAAATAATTTTTTCAATTTTTTAAAAATAATCTTGTCTTTTTATAATTATAATTGAAAATTTTCTTTTTCAAGTTTATTACAATTCTATTGATAATAATTGAATTTTTGCAAAGAATTTTACTATTTAACAAAAATAATTGAAATCCTTCCAAAGAATTATATTATTTATGAAAATAATTTAATTCTTGCGAAGAATTTTATTACAATTTAAAAAAAAGCAGTGATAATTAATTATTTACTTAATAAGTATAATAAACATTAAATTTGCTTAAGAAATGATAAATATTTATTTGAACATTCAGAAATTTGAAATTATAAAAATTTAAGAGAAGTTCAATAATTATAACTATTGAATAATAAAATTTTTAGCAGCAAAAAATTGATTTAAAACTTTAAGAGGGACTTTAGATTTTAAAAATAAAATTATAATTATGGTCACTAACTTCCCTTGATTATTTTCGAAAAAATTTAAATTAAAATTCTTTCATAGAATTAAATTATTTTTCAAAAAAAATGTAAAGAAATTTCAATTATTTCAAAACTCTTCAATTATTTGTTTAGAAAAATTAAATTATCTTGAAACAATGGAATTGAAAAATTTCAACAATTTTTTTTTCAGAATTTAAAAAAAAAATTTGCGAGAATTCAATTTTAATACAAAATTTGAAGTGCATATCGTATTTTTAAATTAACTAATAAAAATTTTAGTTATTAATCTTCGCACTAAGAAACATGAATTCATTAAAATGTGATTATAAAATCCAATTATTAATTATTATATTAAAATACTTTGAAAATTTTATTTAATTTTTTAAACAAATTTTATTAGCATTTAATTATTATGTTTATTATTATTATTTATTGTGAAGAGACAAATTAAAAATAAATTTAACAATAATTTATCATTTAATTAGAAATTCGATGATAATTTTGTATATATTAAAAATAATTGAAATTCTGCGAAGAATTTTATAAATATTTGAGAAAATAATTGAATTTCGGAGAAAAATGTTATTATTTATAAAGACAATTTCAAGTTTGACGAGAATTTTTATAAATTTTCAAACATAATTAGATTTCTGCGAAGAATTATATTACGTTTGAAAATAACTGAATTTTCATTAGACGAATTTTATTAAATTTTCGGTTTAAATAATTGAATTGTTTCGTGAAATTTTAATCAAATAGCAAACATTGAAAATAATTGAATTAAAAAAAATTTTACAATCAATTAAATTTCTATGAAGAGTTTTATTAGAATTATTTTGAAAAAAATTAAATTGTCACAAAGGAATTTCATTGAAATTTTGGAAAATAATTCAATTCTTTGAAGAATAAATAATAAAAGATAAAAAAAATAATTGAATTTTGAATTTCATATATTTAATTGAAGAATTTACGAATAATAAAAATTTCGTAAAATTGAAAAATGCAACCAAATGGATTCAAAAATTGTTAAAGAATTTTTTCGAAAATTATTTAAATTATTTGATTTAAAGAAGAATTTTAGTTAAAAATGCTAAAAATAATAATCATTATGATGAAAAAAATTTTTGAAAAAGTTACAGTAAAAAAAGTAGAAACTAAACTTTAAAAAAAAATTAATTCTATACAGAATTGTTCGTTAAAAGTATAGAAAATTAAAATTTTTAAAGATTTTAATTTAAAACCATTTGAAAATTTAATTATTTCTTAAAATTATCCAATTATTATTAATTATTATATTAAAATACTTTGAAAATTTTATTTGTTAAAAACTTTCTAAAGAAATTCGTTAACAAATTCAATTACATATTTTAAGTCGAATTTCAGAATATTTCTATTAACTCCATAATTTTTTTAAATTAATTTACAAAATCTGTTTGAATTAGTGCCTGACTTTAACTATCAAATTAATTTTTTTTAACTAATTCATAGTTAGAGAAGAATATAAATATCTATAACATATAAAAACTGTCGATAATAATTTTCGAAATCGTAAACCGTGAAATTCCGCTTAAAGTCTGTGAAATTTGACTGAGAATCATTGATTCTATTTTTGCGATTCGATTCGCGATTTGAGTCAGTAAAATTTCACTAAAAATTAAGTTGAAAATTATACTGAAATATTAGTCATTTTTCACTGACTGGTCATTCTAAAAATTACTGCAAATTTCTGTCACGCTTATTAAAAATTGCTGTTATTTTTTAATTGGCCAATTTGTGAAAAAAAAATTTGTGAAATGATAATTATCATTTCAATTAAAAATTTTTTAATAAAATTTTTGAAAATATTTTCCCTTAATATTGTTTAAAAAAATATAGAAAGGATTATATATAGTTGTAATTTTTAGAAAATAATAAATTTCAGAAATTGATTTATTTTCTCTGTGAATAAAGAAATAAGAAGTAGTTAAAGCAATTTATTTAGCAAAATTATTCGAGTTTCGATTAATTGAGAAGAATCAGCGAAATGAAAAATAAAATGTTTGTGTGACAAAAAATAATAATTTGAATTTAAAACAATTCAATTCAATTAAATACCACAAAAATTTGTGTGAAAATATTCGTTAAAAAGAGGCAAATGACTATTTCTATTTTGTTTTAAAAGGAAAAATTGTCATTATAAACAGAAGGAACAAGTAGAAAAAAACAACAATTTGCATAAGAAACAAGTGGAGATTATTATAAAAATAAAGGGTAAGAAATGTACAGATCTGTGTATGTAAATTAAGAGATAAATTTTCTGATTCACTTACCAAATTAATATTAAGTATTTATCATATTCTTTCATTTATACGATTTATACATTTATAAATGTAAATTTTTAGAGGTTAGGCTGTGCGTAATTCTGCTTTCGTTTAAATAAACTTGTGATAAAACTCTTTTAATTAGGTATAAAAATTGCCCCTGTGTGAGAAATTAACTATTAATATTGACAGGACATTTTTAATATTAAGGAATTAATTAAATATTATTTTATATCACTTTCATTAACGAAGCGGTTTAAACACATTTTTCCACTGTATATCGTACACAGTACACACACAGTTTTATATTGGAAACAGATTTAGGTGTGTGAGTGCATTTATGTATACATATTACATATTATGTTTACGAGTTTGCGCATTGTTTTTTTTATTGTCAACCCACATATTTTTTTTGTTTAATTTTTAACTTTGTACTACTTTTTCCAGAATGCCAAAAAAAAGATTTGATAAAAAAAAAATATTCAAGAAATTCGAAAAAATAGGAAATTAAATATAAAATATGAAAAAAGGGAATATATTATTTATTTATAAATGTGTTAATAAGTTAATTAATTATTTTTTTTATTATAAATTTATTTATTATTTTTATTATTATCATAAATATTAAATTCATGGTTTTATAATTTTTGTTTTTTTATTTATTTATATAAATAAATTTAAATTTAATTTTTTTGAGAACTCATTTTTTTTAAAATTCAATTAATATTTTCTAAAGTTTCATTTTTTTTAAATAGTTGCTTTTTAAATTACATGATTTTCAAAATTCATTATTTTAGAAAATAAATAATTATTGTAATAATTTTATCAAAAAATTTGAGAATACTTGAATTTTTTTTGAAGAATTTTTCTACTATTTACAAAAATAATTGAATTCTTGACGTAGAAATTTTAAAAAATATCCTAATTCAATTTTTTTAAAGAATTTCTTTCAAGTTTTTAAAATAATTATTGTGTTTCTTAATAATTAAAATTAAACATTCAACTTATGATGATTGAGTTTAGAAAAAAATATAATTCTTTCTTAGAATTTTGTTGCAATATTTTTTCTAAAATAATAATTTTTCTTTTGAAAAATGTTATTAAACATTTTTTTTTAAATTTAATATTCTTTTGAACGAATTTATTAAAATTTTTGCAAATAATTTAATTCTTTTGAAAAATTTTCTAACCAATTAAGAAACAAGTTCAATTTTCTCAAAGAATCTTATTCTATCTATAAAATGAATAATTGAATTGTTTCGAAGCAGTTATTAAAATATTAAAAAATAATTTAATTCTTTTGTGAAATTTTATTGAAAATAATTGAAAATTTTGGCAAAGATTCAACAATTTAATTGTGAAAGATGTATTACAATTTTTTTTTAAATAATTGAATTATTTCATGAAATATTTAAAAAATTTTATTAATACTAATTAAACTTTGCAAAGTATTTTAATGTTTAAGAAGAGAAACTCTATTCATAAGAATAATTAAATTGCTTCCATGAATTTATTAAAAATTTGTAGAAAATAATTTAATTCTTTCGTGTAAATTTGCTAATATAATTTTAAAAAAATTAAATTTTGGCAAAATATAAAAAAATAATACTTAATATTCTGTATGTACTTAATAAGTGAATTTTTTTCATTTTTATTATGAAATTACTCAAATTATAGTAATGTATAGAAAATATTTTTAATTCATTCTTTTATTTCATTGTACAAAATATAATGTATTTATTTTTGTTTTTTTTTAATTATAAAAATGTTTATCTTTTATTGCAGTGTATAAATCTTACATATATCTTATTCTAAAAACAAAGATAATACTAAACTCAACTTCGAAACAAACTTATGTTTCCTGAATCGAGAAATTCTTAAAAATTAAACTTTTAATTAAAATTACAAGCAATGGAAATTAAATGCCATTTAACATTTTTGGTCCGAATTTCATTTGTTTTCTCAATTTATATTTTATACAAAAAAAAGGCCTATTTTTTCTCGAGAAATATTAGTGCACAATAATTGTTGATGAAAAAAAAAAATTTTATTTGTTTTGATAAAGATTTTTTTTTTTTCATTTTTCAAAAAGAAAATCTACTTTTTACCATTATCACAGAATTGACAATTTTTTTTCTCTAGCAATTTTTTTAGTGTTTCACTAATTTCACTGCGTATGTCAATAAGAATTTGATTTTCCTCGCGAAGTCGTTGATTTTCAAGTTTATTTATTTCGTTTTCATTGATGATTATTTCGATTTGTTGTTCCAGAGTGTTAATTCTTGTAATTATTTCGTTTTTCATTTCGTCATTCATTTCATTTTCTCTCGATGGACTTGAATTTTCAGAATCTCTTTTTTCTGTTACAAACTCCGTTGTTTGCAAACAAATCTTTTCCATTTCGCCGACTGTCAAATTTCTTTCCTCCTTCTCTTCTTCTTCTTTTTCTTTTGCTTCATTTTTTTCTGCTTCCTTTTCTTCCTCGTCGGATTCTTTTTTTTCTTTTTCTTCTTCGTCGGATTCTTTTTCTTCTTCTTCTTCTTCTTCTTCTGTCTCTTTTTCATTTTCTGCCCCTTTTTCATCTTCTGCCTCATTTTCATCTTCTTTGTCTTCTTTCGTGAATTTTTTATTTTTGGAAATTTCCAATTCGCACCTGGCCAAAAATTCTTTTTCAACTGCTGAATTGACTCTTTCATTTTTCCTCTCATCCATCGGTTCGACTTGTCGAATTGTCGTCGGTAATAAAAATGATTGGTCCAATCGAAAATTCGACGGACTCTTCATTCTCTCGACATACAATTTTTTATAGATGAGAATAAATGCATTTGGATATTTCAATTGCTCAGTTTCAAAGTCAGGTTCCATTATTGTCGATGCAAATGGATTTGGCAGTAAATAATCGTGATTCACGAATTCATCGAGGAGTGAACATAATTTTTCGTGATCCTTTAAACCTCGTCGCAATGTGCCCGATGATATTACAAATGGCGCATTCACAATATCCCTTAATGCTCGAATCGTCTCCCTCCACGTGCACTCAACTATTCCATAATCACTCTCGTGTAAATTTAAATTAAAGCCAAAAATAATGTCCGGTTTCGTCGCCTGTGTCTTGTCGGTCAAATATTCATGATAATTGACCGAATTTCTTGAAATAAGAAAACTCTTTTTTCCCGCTGGCCTACAGCAATCGCATGTTTTCACTGTCAGCTGTGAATTCTCCTTCAATTCGGGGCCAATGAAGTGAATTTTCATTTCCTTTAAATCCGGCAGCCAATGATAGAGAATTTCCCAATAGTCGTGAAAAATAAATTCCTCAATATTTGCGCCGATAATGTGAATGGTCAATGATTTTGATGTATTTAATTGGAGTTTCTCCAAACAATAAAGTGCAGTTAATGGTCGTGAAAAATATTCCGTGACAATGTATTTAAGGAAACAACTATTTTTCCCAACAATTGGATTTGTCGTTTTAATATTTGCATCGACAAATAAATTAATTCCTTGTGGTAATGTTTTTAATTTCCTTTGTAGAGGGACTTTTTTTAATGTAATTTTTGTCATTTCATACATTATGGATTTTCCATTGAATTTACGACGAATTCCTCTTAACATTCGAGTGAGACTAAATGAATCTTGTAGTCCTGCACATAATTTTTGATGTTTCGAATTATTCTTGTGCTGCTTACAAAGACTTATCTGCAAAAGAAAAATAAAAAAAGAATAAAAAAAAAAGAATGTTAAAAAATTGAAAAATTATTATATAAATTTTATTCTAATTCTAAACTAATAATCGAGAAGAATTAAAAGAAAAATTAATTTCAAAATAAATAATTAGTACATAAATTATTTTTCATTTAATTTAATTTTAAGAATAATTTAATTTAAATTCAGAATACATTTTCCAAAAAGTTCTTGAAGAATTTTCATGTCCATTTGTTTACAATTGAATTTTACGAAATTTGGATAATTCTGAAATTTTTCATTTAAGTTAAATATTAGAAAATAAAAACTTTTAATAATTTTCAAAAAATTCTATTAAACTTCTTAAAAAAAATTAATTCCACAGAATTGTTAGTTAAACGTATAAGAAAGTTCAGACTTTTAAAGATTTTAGTTTGAAACCTTTTCAAAGTTAGAAAATTCAACGAAAATTCAATTCTAAAATTCTTTTTAATTCCACTACTTTACATATAACTTTCTTTTTAATTTTCTAATTTTAAAAATTTAATTTTACTATTTTTATATTTTTATTTTACAATTTTTAATTAAATTCAAATGCTGCTCGATTTATTTCCCAAGAAGTGTTTAGATAAATTTATCGCATTATATTTCTTATGATTGCCTTAGTTTATAATTGTCTTTTTATAGTTGTACTATTTTTTTCTTTTTTAATAATAAATTAATTTATTCGATTACAGTTTTAATAAAATTAATATTAATTTAATACTTTTTTGTAAATAAAAATATGAAGAAAGAAAAAGCCAATAAAAAATACAGAAATAAAAAAATATAAAGAAATCAATAAAAATGACGCAGAAATAAAATGAAAAGCATGAAAATCAATGAATGATGCGAAAATATATTAAAATCACAGAAAAAAAACACAGAAAGACATAAATAATAAGAAAATAAATAAAAAATACATAAATGAATAGAAAATACAGAAAAAAATACAGGGTTGTCATAAAAATTTTAATTTATTTTTTCCCTACGACTTTTCCCTAATTTGAAGACAAAATTTTGATTTTTTCCCTGACCCTAAAGAATATTCTTATTCACAATTATTTCCATCCTTTTAATTCAATTCAATTATTACTTTCTATAATTTTAACAACAAATTTTAAAATAAATAATTTTTTATACAAATTTTAATGACACTTTTTTTTAAATAATTAAATTCTTTTCAACAATTTTATTAAAATCTTAAATATTCAAAATAATTGAATTTTAAAAAGAAGAATGTTACTAAAATAATGATAATAAATAAATTTTTGTCAAAAAAATTGCATTCTTTTTCAAGATAATTGAATTCTGGACAACAATATTGTTAGAAATTTTTGAAAATAATTTAATTCTAAATTTCTAATGCAAACATTTTTTATTTGATTAAAATAATTCTTGATTATTCTTGATAAGATTTTTAATAGAATTTTTGAAATTATATTAATTCCAGCGAAGAATTTTATTTTCATTAAAATAATTAAATTCTTGCAAAGAATTTTAATAAAGTTTTTGAAAATAATTGAATTTCTGCTCTAAATTAGATTAAAATTTTTGAAAATAATTAAATTCTTTAATAGAATTTAGTTAAGATTGTTTTGAAACTAATAATTAGATTAACTTTATAAAGAATTTTATTAAAAAATAATAAATAATGTTATTAATTCTCAAGAAGAATTTTGTTGTTTATAACAATAATTGAATTCTTGCATCGAATTTTATTAAAATTTTGAAAAATAATTGAGTTTTTAACTATTATATTATTATAATGAAAATAATTGAACTTTTGCGAAGAAAATTATAAAAAATTTGAATATAATTGAATTTCTGCAATCATTTGCAACTTTTCCAAAAGAAATTTTTTTTTTTTTATAACAAAAATTTTTCTATAAATCTATTATTTTTAATAATTAATTTAAGTTATATTTAAAAATTTAGCTATTTTCAAAATTTGAATTATTAAAATTTTTTAAAATTTAAGTTCTTTAAAACTACAAATGAAATTCATTCAAAAATTGAAATATTCTATAAATTCCAAATTGAAACTTTTTAAATTCGATTTGTTTATATAGAAATAGTAGCCTCGATGACAAAAAAAAGGATGAAAGAATTTCATTAAAAACTTTTTAAAAAATCGAATTTTCAAAGTATTTTAATTTAATAATTGATAAATAATTAAATTTTATAAGGAGTCACATTCTAATGTATTCACGTTTCTTAGTGCGAAGATTAATAATTTAAATTTTTATTAGTTAATTTAAAAAAAATACACACTTCAAATTTTTTAATAAAATTGAATTTTCTCAGTTTTTTTGTAAAATAAGATTTTTTAATTCTATTATTTCAAGATAATTGAATTTTTATAAACAAATAATTGAAAATTTTTTATGTAATTGAAATTTCTTTACATTCTATTGAAAATAATTTACTTCTTTTAAAGAATTTTATTTAAATTTTTCTAAATAATCAATGGAAGTTAGTCATCGTATGATTATAATTTTATTTGCAACGCATTCAATTATTTTCTTAAATAGTAAAACTTCGACAAAATTAAATTACTTTTAGGAATTTTACTAATATTCATTGTAAAAGTCCAATTATTTCTATAAATAACAGAAAATTCATTTATATTCACCACAAGAATTCAATTATTTTCAAAAAATTTTCTTAATTCAATAATTTGTATGTCTACAATTTTAATAAAATTTCCAAAAAGTATTCAATTATTTAAAAACAATTTTGACTAAATTCTACAGAAATATTCATTTTTGAAAAATATTCTTCACAAGAATTCAATTATTTTCATAAATTTCCATAAAATTAAAAAAAAATTCAATTATTTTCAAAATTAATCAAATTGTTCGCAAAAATTCAATTATGTTTAAAATTTTTTTTTAAATTCTCAGAAATTTCAATTATCTTTATAAACAATGAAATTGTTCTCTACAATTCAATTATTTTCAAAAATTTTAATAAAATTCTTCGCAAACATTTAATTATTTTCATAAATATGTAATAACATTTTATTGGAAGGATTCAATTACTTTTATAAATAGTAAAATTCTTTTGCAGAAATTCAATTAGTATCAATAAATTTTAATGAAATTGAATTAATCAAATTTTCAATTATATAATTACGAACAGACAAGATTTTTCTTTTGGAAAATTGAAAAAATTCTTTATTTAATTCAATTATTTTCCAAATTGTAGATTTATGTTCGAAATGAAATAAATTTAAATTTGATGAGAAAATAAAACCGGGAAATAGAAAAATAAAGAAACGAATAAAAAATTTATAAGGAAAACTTACTCCACAATCGCAAGTTCTCAAAACACTTCTATCGCTCTCATGACAAATGAAACATGCCCTTGGAAATAGAATCATTTGCCTCTCATAATCAACGAGTTTTCTACCAATTTTCTCCTCTGCTTTCAATAGAAAATCCACTTTTGTCCTCAACCACGCCTCCATGTGACATGTTTTTGATTTATCAAATAAACTCGTACCGCCAATTTCCTTTATCATTCCCAAAATAACTTTACAAAAATCCTTGTGCTCCGACCAATGCTCACGACGATGTTCCTCACTGCAATAGGATATTATTTTGCAACGCGTACACGGAACACAATCTTTCGTCTCGTGACACACTTGGCACGAATCAATTTTAAAAAAATCCCAATTTGGATCAATGCAACATGGAATTGACGAATTTTTCTCATTATCCTTTGAATTTGTTTCCTCCACTTTTTCTTTTTGCGATGAATTTTCTTTTTTCGTCGATTTCTCCTTTGGTGGCGATTTTTCTTTCGACGACTTTCTCTTTTTCTCCGATTTTTCCTCTAGGGAATTTTCAATTTTCTCTTTCGGCGAATTTTCCGTCTTTTCTTGCGGGGAATTTTCCATTTTCTCACTCGGCGTATTGTCCACTTTTTCTTTCGACAATTTCTCCGTTGATGCATTTTCTCCATTTTTCTTCAGTGCCTTTTTATTCTTCTTTTCCGATTTTTCGATCAAACCATTTTTCACTGTCTCTTCTTTTGATGGGGAATTTATCGATTTCTCCTTCTCTTCCTTTATTGAATTTTCCATTTTCCCGATAGTTTCGTCTGCTGAATTTTTCTGTGTTTTCACTTTCTCTTTCTTTTGGGAATTTCCTCGGATTTGATTTTCTTTGGATGACTTTTGGTTTTCGTCGTGTGAATTCTTTTTTATCGAGCATACCTCGAGGGGTTTCTTTAAATCCTTAGCGACAGTGGAATTTTTCGGGACAATTAGTAATCCACTCTTAATTGCCGTTTCATTTTGTGATTTAACTTGCAGCAATAAATTTTGTTGGGCTATTTCTGATTTAACGAGCGCGCCATTATTTGATTCCTGATTTTTTCCATTCTGCTCTCGCTTTGATTTTAAATATTCCATTATAGCCGTGTGCATTGTTGGTGGCATTCGGGAAACTTTTGCCTCTTTCAAAAAATTGATAAAATATATTTTCATATTGTCGGAGAGACCTTTGAAACTTGCTGTAATTTGAAATAGAAGAATATTCGAATTGACAATGTAACTTAATTCTGTACGACAATCGCGTCTCTGTCTTAAACTACGAAATTTATTAACGCCATCGTAATACATTGAATGTTTCGATACACATTGAATTAAAGACTGACGAATGCCATCGATTTCCGTATAACCGGAATAAATAATAGGGCATTCATTTGATAATAATAATATATTGACATCTTCAAGTATCACTTTATCGATACGATTAAATTCTGTCATTGTTTCTAAATTATTGTCGAAGCAAAAATGAATTACAGCATGTGGTAGGACATTGTTGTTGCTCTTCAAAAATTCCCTGTAATTTTTTGCTGTTACTATTTCTAATTTTTTACCTCTGCTATTGCAATTGTCGCAAAGATTAAATGGTTTTATACAATCGACGAAATTTTGATGGAAAAATACAAGTTTTACATTTTTAACATCGTGCATTAAATGCAAAATAATTTCCCACAATTTACAATTTATCTCCTCAATTCCATTGCAAAATATTACGAAACCTTCTTTCGTTGACATTTTCAATTTATTCAGAGCATTATAAAGTGTTAGTGGATATGTTAATATTTCGGAGAGGCAAATTTTTTCAATCTCAACAATTTCCAATGGTGGCTTCGGATAATGCTGTAATAATTGTGCTATTGATTTTGGCGATTGATTTTTATTCGCCTCGCCGAGATAAATGCGATCGACAATTAATTCGGCGAGATTGAATATTTTATGGAAATTCAGTGAATTCTTTTGTAAATCAAAATTGTGTGTTTGCCTCATTATACCGCATTCATGACTGTGTTCACGTAAATCTCTATGATCGGAGCAATACGAGAGTGATGGACAATTTGGACAATTTGTGAGTGCTTGTTGCTTCGAAAGATGACAAATGAAACATGAGCGTGGAAAATAGATCATTTGCTTTTCAACTGATGATAATGGTCGTGATAATCTTTTTTCTAATGCTCTTTTCCAACCGTCTTTCAATAAAGGCCAATTGATAATGTTGCCGTCTTCGGTTTTCTTCTCATAAATATCGTAAATATGTGAGAGTTTTCGTACTTTCAATTCCTCGGCAATTACGCGACAAAATTCTTTATGTTCTGAATGTTCGTCTTGATGATTTTTACCGCAATATGATATCATTTGACAACGTGTACATTGTCGGAGATTTTTCTTTGTCCGACAAATGTAGCATTCATTTGGATAAAAGTCCATTTTTGCGATTGTCAAATATGATGTTTGGTCATCTGCAATGAATACAGAGAGAAAATATGTAATTCAGAATAACATTTATAAATATTATAGATTCAAAAATTTTTAAATTCCCTTTTATTATTGACTAACTATACCTTAATTAATTATCAAGTATTATTATTTTCAACATAATTCTAATAGTTTCACGAAAATATTGAATAAGTGAAAAATTTAATACAAATATTCGTGAAAAAGAATTCAATTATTATTGTTCCAGAATTGTTAAAAAATTTGCACAATATCAATGATTTAAAAAAATTTTTCTAAAAATTCTTAGAAAAACTCATGTTTTTTCCAAAAATTCAATTATTGTAAAAAATAAAAATTCCTTTAAAAGAATTCAATTATTTTTCAAGAATTATTAAGATGTGTCCAATTTCAATTATTTTTAAAAATGTACAAAAAATCCTTAGAAAAATTCATCTATATTGAAAAACAATAAAATTTGTCGAAACAATTCCCCATTATTTTCAAAAACTTTTGTTACAATTCTTTAGGATAATTACATTTTTTTCAAATAATAAAACAAACACCTTCGAAAGAATAAAATTATTTTTAAAACAATTTTAAATTTTTTTAAATAATTCAAATTTTTAATTTTAATAAAATTCGTCGCAAAAAAATTATTTCAAAAAATTCTATTAACATTCTGCAAAAAAGAATTCAAGTGGATATTAAAAAATTTTTTCCAACAATTCTTCGCAGAATTTTCAATTATTTAAAAAAAAAAATTTTACAATTCTTCAAAGAATTTCAATTATTGACCAAAAAATGTTAATTAAAATTCTGTGCAAAAAATTTAATAAAAATTCTTTAAAAGAATTTAATTAATTTTAAAAAAACATTTTAAAGAATTATCCCAAAATTGCAATTACTTAAAAAAAAATTTGAATCAAAATTATGAGAAAAAATGCAATTGTTTACTAAGAATATAATGAAATTTAATTGAAATTATTCAATTATTTCAAAATTTTTGATATTTATTGCGAAAAACTAAGATGTCTAAAGAAATAATAAAAATCTTCAAAAAAATTAATTTATTTTCAAAAACTTATATTTGTATTTTTAATTATCTTTATAAGTAATAATTAAATTTTTTTCTAAAAAACTTAAATTAAATTAAATACAAGATTTCAATTATATTTTAACAAATTTTAATAAAAAATTCAGTCAAAGAATTTATTTATTTTCAAAAAATGTTAATATCTTCATAAATAATAAATTTTGCAATAATAAATTCAATTACTTTCAGAAATAGTTGAATTATTTTCAGAAATAATAAAATTCTAATTAAAAAATTCAAATATTTTCATAAATAGTAAAATTCATGGCAGAATTTCACATTTTTTATACAAACTAATTAAATTCCTGGAAAAATTGAAAATTATTCTTAAAAATTTTATTAAAATTCGTCGAAAGAATTCATTTTTAATAAACAATCAATTATTCAATAAATTTAGTTTTTATTTTCTAAATTTAGGATTTAATAAAATTGAGATAATTACAATAATAATAATAATAATAATAATTGAATTTTCGTAAAAATAAATTGTAAATTTGTTGATTTGAAAATTCTCAAAGAACTTTGTCAAAAATTTAAAAAAAAAATATATCTATAGAAGAATTTTGGTTAAAAGTACAAAAAAAGTTGAATTTTTGAGAAATTACG
Organism: Leptopilina myrica (nomen nudum); assembly: GCA_032872475.1. Lineage (NCBI taxonomy): Eukaryota > Metazoa > Arthropoda > Insecta > Hymenoptera > Figitidae > Leptopilina > Leptopilina myrica (nomen nudum). Next base: position 8,821,544 of record CM065462.1, on the reverse strand, counting down.
AAATAAGTGCAGAAATAAAATTTATATTTTCAAAACAATTTGAAAAAAAATTCACAAAAGAATTAAATTAATTTACTAAAACTTTAATAAACTTTTTGAAATAATTCAATTCTTTTTATAAATTGTAATAAAATTCTTTGCATTTATTCAATTACTTTCAATAAAATTTTATTAAAATTCAATAATTAAATTTTTAATTACATTAAAAATACAAACATAATTGTTTTTAAGAGTTGAAAAAAATACTTTGTTTAATACAATTATTTTCAAAATCTTCAATTAAAATTATTTTAAAATAATGGATTTGCATTTAAAAAATTATACAAATTCTTCGCAAGAGAATTCAATTATTTTCAATATATATTTTAATTTAGCAGAATTATAAAAAAATTTTTGCAAAGAATTTTATAAAATATTGAAAAAGTTGAATTCTTAAATAAAAATTAAATTTTTTTTGAAAAATAATGAAATTTTTCTGAAGAAGTTCATTATCATGTGAAAATAATTGAATTCTTATAAAGAATTGAACCGAAATTTTTAAAAATAATTGAATTACATCATAAAATTGTTATTCTAAACAACGATAATTATTGAATTTCTGCAAAGAATTTTATTTAAAAAATTCGATTCTTAACAAATAATTGTAATTTTCTCTTTCTGGTTTTCTTCTTAAAGTTATTAAGATGAATTTATATTAAAAAAAAGAAACTGAAAATATTGAAAATAATTGATTATTTAAATATGATAATAACAATAATCTAATAAAAATTAGTTTTCAAATTAAATAAATAAAACTATCTGAATTTAATTTTCGAAAGATAATAAATTTTTAAAAATATAATTGAAATTTTTTTTTAAAAATTGTATGAAAATTTGTTAACAATATTTAATTTTTCGAAAGAATTGCTCTAAAATATAATTTGATTTTTTTTTTTTTTGAAATAATAAAAAAGGTAAAGAAAGATTACATTATTATAGAAGTAAAAATAATAATAAACATTTAAACAACAATATAAATTTCTTTTATTACCAAATTTTCATTGGTCATAAATTTGAAACGTTTTATTGTTTGCAATTTTAATAGTCAGCATAAATGAAAAGTGAACGTAATTATTAAAGTAACAGAATATTTTTCATTTTAATTTTTTAAAACAGAAAGATTTTCTTTTTAAAGACAAAAACAAAAAGTAATGCTAATAATAAATTTAAAAAATAATTTTATTCTGTTATTTCCACTTATCATTATTATTACGGTTTTTTTTTTATTTTTTTTGAAAAAAAGTTATTGTTAGTATTGCTACTATTGTTGTCATTATTATTATTATTATTATTATTATTATTATTATTGTTAAATTACGTTTTACATGCGTATTTGCATTTTTAAAAAAACTTGGAGCAATAATAATGACTTTTTCTAACAATTGAAATTTTGCATTATAAATGAAATGTATAAAATAAAATTAATAAAAACAATTAGTCACTTACTTCTTTCTAAAGAATATTGTTAGTTACGCATCGTTTAGAGGTTATGTTTCAAAGACAGAGGAAATATGCGGTTAATGTGTTTTATATTTCTGCTACTACGGAAAATTCTTTTTATTTTACAAATTATTGTACTTTATAAACATTTGTTAATAAATTCAATGGTATAACAGGTGTACTATAACTTTTTTTATTTGAATAATGTATAATGTAAACACAAATAAAATAAAAATATAACTTTAAACTTTCTAATCTCTATATATCCACTGAAAAAAAGCGTGCTCTTCAAAATAATCAGGGTTCGGTTGGAGGATTTAATTAAATAACCGCGGTTACAATTGCGTAAGAATGTAAGTTTACGTAAGTGTCGAACCCCTGTTGTTTCAATATTTTTTTAAACCTTACGTAAATTACATTCTTTTTTTTACGTAAATTACGTTTACTTCTTTCTTATACATAGTGTCACAACCCTGCCGTTGGAAATTACATTTCCTTACTACCCATCCTTATTATGACATTTAATTAACAGAATATTTAAATTCATTTCTAATAGTAGAAATTCCTTTTTATAAATAAATAAAATAATACATTCTTTGATTTTTTAACAAAATACTCGAAATTTCCTATTTACATTAATTACAATCCTATATATGAATACTTTGAAAGTATTTTACTAACTAAAATCGACAATATTCTCTAAAACTGTTCTATAATTATTATTTCTAATAATAAAACAAAATTGTGTAATTGAAATTATATTTCATCAACAATTTTCATTTAATTCGCGTAAAAAAATTCTCAAAGTTTAAATAGTTCAAAAGATAAAAAAAAAAAAAAAGGAAATAATATTCTCAAGCAGGGCAAATGTCATATAAAAAGTTCTTTCTCTCTCTTTCCTATATATATATATATATATAAATAATTGGAAGCTGAATCTCTAGAGAGAGAATCAACAAGATCAAAATTTTAAACTCTCGTTGTTTTGACATCATTGACATTCGTTTAACATTGTCGTTTATAGTATTTGTCTATTGTCACGTGTACATATATAAATGTGTCTCCTCGTTAATTGTATTTTGTGTGTGTGTATTCAATGTGTGAATTATAAAAGTGCACGAATCTTCAGTTTTTTTCATTGAAAAATATGTAATAAAATTGTATTTTTATTTTGTGCGTGTCTCTGTGTTAAATGAAATATGCGAATAACAATTAAAGGAAATTATGAATTTTGACAATTATCAGAAGTTAGAAAAAATAGAATGTTACACATTGTAACATTCTAAATTTATCCGGAAAAATAAAAATTTCCATCTTGACTTGGTGTTTATCAACTATTATAGTGATTGAATATATATAAAAATATCGCCATACAAGGTAATCCTAACCTCAAAATAGAGGAAAAAATCTAAATATTGTTATATTGTTTTAAAAACACGATTATTTTGGTTTTAATTTCTATTTTATTAATTCTATATTAGTTAATTGATTGTTTTTCCAACAATATTCATAGTATATTAATAATAGCAATAATAATATTAATAATCAAGATAGTAATAATTAGTAATTTTTTTATCTAAATATAATTTGACCCTTGTAATTAAAAATAGACCTTTATATATACATAAAAAATTTATTTAAATATAGACAATTTCCGAGGGTGAAATAAAGGGATTATTAATATTATTTTAAACATTATTTTATAATTTTTGTAACTTATAATTTTAAATCTGAAATAATTCAATTCTTGTACAATATTTTATTAAAATTGCAATTCTCTTTTGTAGAATTTTATTCTATTTTTAAAAGAAATTGAATGCTTTCAAAACAATTTTTTATTTATTCAAATAATTGAATTTCTGCGAAGAAGTTTATCACATTTTTTAAAAATAAATCAATTTATTTTAGCGAATTTTAACTAAAAGTTGTATTAAAAATAATTGAAATCTTTGACAGAATTTTTATTATAAAGAAATTTATATTCTACTCGAAATGTATTAAAATTTTTGAATAAAATAAAAAATATTATTTTAAAGTATTCTATAATTTATGAAAATAATTAAATTCTCGTAAAAAAATTGTATTAAAATTTTAAAAAAACTAATTGACGGTAAAAATTTATTAAAACTGTATTAAAAATAATTGGACTTCTGCGAATAATTATTAACAAATTATTAAAATAGTTATTTTAAATAATTACTTTAAAATTAAAAATTAAAATCTTTCAAGAAAGATTTTGGAAAATAATTTAATTTTTTCCAAAGTAGTTCATTTTTATATGAATATATTTTAAATCCAGTGAAGAAATATATTTTAAATCTTTTAAAATAATTGAATTGTTTTGGTGAAATTTTTTTATTTATGATAATAATTAAAAAATTAAATAATTTTATTTTCTATGCAATTAATTTGATTATTTCATAAATTTTAATTATTTATGAATATAAATAAATTTTTCAGAAGAATTTCATTAAAATTTTTAAAAGTAATTGAATTCTTTTAAAGTTTTTTAATACAAAATTTTTTGTGTCAATAATTATACATATTTTCTTAGAATTTCCAATTCAATTATTTTCATAAATAATAAAATTCTTCGCCGAATTTCAATTTTATCAGCAAAATTTTAATAACAATGATTTGTAAATAGTTTTTATAAAATTAATTTGCGAAAAACAATTATTTAAAAAAAAATGTATTAAAATTAAGCCAAATTTTAATTGTAATGCAATTTTTTTTTAATTATTTGTTTTCAGTGATTAATTTTATAAAAACTATTTACAATTATAATTTTCATTAAAATTTGTTTTAAAAAAAATTAAAATATCGCAAAGAATTTATTAATTTTGAAAATAATTGAGATTCATTTCAAGATTTTAAAAGAAATTCTGAAGAATTGAAAATTCTGCAAAGAATTCTAAAAATGTTTGAAAATAATTTAATTCTTTAAATTCGAATTAAAATATTTTAATAAAATAAAATTATTTCAAAGAATTATGTATAATTTATGAATATAATTGATTTTTAGTAGAATTTGAATTAAAATTTAAATAAAAAAAAAATTGAATTCTCTGAAAAAAATGTTTTTAATATAAGTAATTTAATTACTTCGTAAAAATTTGGTTATTTATGAAAATAAATGAGATTTTAGGAAGAATGTCAGGAAAAAATTGTTTTTCAGTGAAATTAGACAAATTAAGAACTATTTTCTATACTTATTTTCAAAAATTACGACTTTTTCGATTTTTCTCCAAACATTAAAACAAAATATAACAATTTTTAGTTTATTTTTTTATTTTTTCCTATAAAAAAAATTTTGTTGGGGAAAATAATTTTAATGTCAGTAAATTGTCGGAGAAATTGATAAACTGAAACTTTTGGTCACCTTGTAATAATTTATGAAAATTTTCTTAAACATTGGGAAAATAATTGAATTTTTTCAGACAATCCTAACAATAATTGAATTTTTTAGAAAATCACATTTAGAATTGTTTTTAAGAGAATTCAATGTTTACAAAGACTTTACTAAATTATACTTTATTATTACATTTTTTTTATTGAAAACAATTTTAGAACTTTACTGTTTGTGAAAATGATAAATTTCTTTCAATGTATTTTCTTGCAATTAAAAATTTTTAAAGAATAATTGAATTTTGAAAAAATGAATTTTTCTCAAGAATTATATTTAAATTTCTAAATTACTTGAATTTCGTCATGAAATTGCATTAGAATTTTATTGAAAATGATGAAACATAATAGTTAATTTCAATATTCTTGTTTTCAGAAAGGAGATTTAAATCGAAGAGGAATAAAAAAAAAGAATAAAAAATGAGGAGTCGCAGTAATTCAGGCGTTCGCCTGGATTATTATCAGCGCGCTGTGGCGAGAATAATAATGCATCATCAACATCCAGTTACGGGATTATTTCCAGCGAGTCCCGACAATAATCATGCGTGGATTCGCGACAATGTTTATACAATATTGGCCGTATGGGGTCTATCGATGGCGTATAAAAAAATTGCCGACGCCGACGAGGACAGGGCAAAAACCTATGAACTCGAACAGAGTTGCGTGAAATTAATGCGCGGCCTATTAATGGCAATGATGCAGCAAAAGGATAAAGTTGAAAAATTCAAGACAACACAAAATTCATTGGATGCACTGCACGCAAAGTACAGTTCATCAACTGGACAGAGTGTCGTTGGCGATGGTGAATGGGGACATTTGCAAATTGATGCCATTTCACTTTATCTATTGATTTTGGCGCAAATGACCGCTTCCGGCTTGCAAGTCGTTTTCAATTTGGATGAGGTATTTTTTTCTTCATTTTCAATTACTTATTTTTCCCATTATTTCGTTTGTGGGCCTTAAACTTTCTTGTCCCTCGCATATACATATACACTCGGGTCGCAAAGTTTCAGTACATTTTGACTGTTTACTTGTAAATGCTCGCTCCACTTCAAATTCAAATATTTCTGTAAAAATAGATGCAACAGCTATCAAACAAGGATCATTTTAAAGCTCAATAAATTTAGAGTCAAATATGGCAAAAAAAATAACCAATTTAAATATTGTAAATTTGAAAATATAATTCTTTAAAGTTTAATCTGGAGTTCAAGCGAATGCCAATTGAAGAAAAAAATTTTTTAAGACTTGACAGTTGTACAATAACAAGTACAAATTCCATTCTTTAATTCTAGACAAAAATCATTTACAAATATGAAGTATTTTTTTCAAATTGTATAAAAATAATTGCTCTTGCTCTAAATTTTTCGAAGAATATAAATTGCAAATTCGTCGTTTCTATTCATTTGTTTTATCAATTAACCACACTTTTGAAAAATATTGAACCTCTTGACTGTAGTAAATTTAAATTATTTACATGAAATTTATCCCTCTTCTTATAATGTCACAAATTTTAACTCGCATTATTACTTATTTTATTTCAAGGTGTAATTTTTTAAATTTTACAATAAAAAAGAGATGCACATTTTTCAAAAATTTGGTTAATTGATAAAACAAGTGAACAGAAATGACGAATTTGCAATTTATATTCCTTGAAAACTTTAGAAAGCGAGAGTAATTATTTTTACAGAATTTAAGGCAAATACTGAATACTTATAAAAGATTTTGGTCTCGAATTAAAGAATGAAATTTGTACATTATATTGTAAAACTGTCAAATCTTAAAGAAATTTTTTCATTAATTAATATATTTAGAAATAATTTTAATTTTTCCCGAAATTTTATTAAAGTTGCATTGAAATGTTTCTAAAATTTATTGAATTGGAATCTTTCCAATTAATTCAAATTTCGTTAAATTGAATGAATTTTGTAAATTCTCAAAGAACTTTTTCAAATATTTTTAAAAATAATTGATTTAGAAAAGAAATTTAGCTAAAATGATTAAATTTTAACATGAAAATAATTTTTGATAAAAATGACAGAATGCAAATTGCAATTAAAATGAGAGAAGTTTTATTTTGAAATTCCAGAAAGTAATTAAATTGAAAATTGAAATCGTGATTATAATTTTCTAGAGAAAGTTGCTGTTGCAATTCTTGTAAATTATTAGATTTCGAAAGTTGTGTAATTTTTAAAAATCATTTCTTATAGAGTAAAATAATTATTCAATATTTATTTTAATAAAAATATTACTGTCGTTTTGATTAATTTTGAAATTTGAAGATATTCACAAGTTAATGTATGGGAAACAGTTTCTTTTAAGTGTCTAATTATTTTTGTAATATTTTACTTTTCTTTTAATTTTAATATAATTTACATTTTTTGTTTTTAGTTAAATTTTATTCTTTTCTATTCAGTTTAATTTTCTAATTAAATTTTCTTCAATTATTATTTTCTGTGTATAAAATAATTATTTTATCACTAGGTCATAAAGCAAAAAGAGGGTGTTTACTAACCAGGAATTTAATTTAACCGGGATTTTTATACAAAACCGGGAATTTTTTCACCAAAATTAAAAAAAGTTTTATTATTTTAATTTGTTTTTAAAAAAATGACTTTTTATTTCAATTTTTATAGATATTTATACTCTTCTCTAACTTTGAATTAGTTAAAAATTAAATTAATTTGATAGTAAAAGTCAGGCACTAATTCAAACAGATTATGTAAATAAATTTTTAAAAATTATGGAGTTAATAGAAATATTGTGAAATTCGACTGAAAATATGTAACTGAATTTGTTAAAGAATTTCTTTAGAAACTTTTTAACAAATAAAAATTTCAAAGTATTTTAATTTAATAATTAATAAAATTGAATTTTCGCAAATTTTTTTTTTTTAATTCTGAAAAATAAAAGTGTTGAAATTTTTCAATTCCATTGTTTCAATAGAATTTAATTTTTCTAAAGGAATAATTGAAAATTTTTGAAATAATTGAAATTTCTTTACATTTTTTTTTGAAAATAATTTAATTCTTTGAAAGAATTTTAATTTATAAATTTTTCGAAAATAATAAAAGGAAGTTAGTGACCGTAATTATAATTTTATTTTTAAAATATAAAGTCCCTCTTAAAGTTTTTAATCAATTTTTTGCTGCTAAAAATTTTATTATTCAATAGTTATAATTATTGAACTTCTCTTAAATTTTTATAATTTCAAATTTCTGAATGTTCAAATAAATATTTATCATTTCTTAAGCAAATTTAATGTTTATTATACTTATTAAGTAAATAATTAATTATCACTGCTTTTTTTTAAATTGTAATAAAATTCTTCACAGGAATTAAATTATTTTCATAAATAATATAATTCCTTGGAAGGATTTCAATTATTTTTGTAAATAGTACAATTCTTTGCAGAAATTCAATTATTATCAATAGAATTGTAATAAACTTGAGAAAGAAAATTTTCAATTATAATTATAAAAAGACAAGATTAAGTATTTTTTAAAAATTGAAAAAATTTTTTTCTAAATTTTCAATTAAAATTGTTATTTATTTATGTTCGAAATCAAATTTAAATTTCATGAGAAAAGAAAAACCGGGAAATAACCGGGAATTTTGTTGAATGAAAATAGTAGACACCCTGAAGAATGATCGAGCACTGTGAGTGATTATCGATATTTTCTTGCTTTACAATATTTTCTATAATTAGTTTATTCATCGAAAAATGAAGAAAGAAAATCCCTTTTTCAGGTGGCATTCATTCAGAATTTGGTGTTTTACATTGAATCGGCGTATTGCACGCCCGACTATGGAATGTGGGAGCGTGGCGATAAGACAAATCACGGCCTACCCGAATTGAATGCAAGCAGTATTGGAATGGCGAAAGCGGCAATGGAGGCAATGAATGAATTGGATCTTTTTGGCGCACGCGGTGGACCAACGTCGGTGATTCATGTACTCGCCGATGAGGCACAAAAATGTCAAGCAGTTCTGCAATCAATGCTCCCGAGGGAATCGAATTCCAAGGAACTTGACAGTGGTCTATTGTCAATTATCAGTTTCCCTGCGTTTGCCGTTGACGAACCGTCGCTCATTCAACTCACTCGCGATACAATTACGAAAAAACTTCAGGGACGCTATGGATGTAAACGTTTTTTACGTGACGGTCATCGTACACCGAAGGAGGATCCGAATAGGTTCTCTATTAGATATTTTCTCCATTTTCTCTTCCTCCTTTTTTCTCTTTTATTATTTTTCTTCTTCTCCTTCAATTCTTGAGTGAAAGCTCGTCAGAAAGTTTTTTTTAAATATTTTTGCGAATAATTTTATTTTAAAAATACAAAAAATAATTGAATTTTTATCAAGGTTGCGCTTTCAATGTTTATAAATAATATAATTTTTTTAATTAATTAATAAATTTTAATAATTCCAGAAAAATTCAGAAACAAACTAATTTTTAAATATTTTCTTCAGTTTAGAATTTAGATTCAAAAATTTTTCTTTAAATTCCCCTATTAACTAATTAACAAATTAATTTTTATATTTTACCATTTTCATTAAAATTTTTCGAAAGAATTCAATTATTTAAAAAAGAAATGTTAATAAAATTCTTTACAAAAATTCAATTATTTCCAAAAACATAACAATTCTTTGCAGAATATCTATGATTTTGAAAATTTTTAATAAAATTTACGGCAAATATTTCGATTATCTTCATTAAAAAATTCTTTCAGTTAAATTATTTTTAAAAAAATGTTAAATAACTTGAAGAATTTTAAGTATTTAAAAAATTTCATAAAAATTATTGCAAAAAATTGAATTTTTTTTAAAGTTAAATTATTTTCTTTTTTAAGAATTTAATGAAAATTCTTTGAATGAATTCAATTTCTTTTCAAAATTTTAATGAAATTGTTTGTAAAATTTCGTATCATCTTTTACGAAAAATTATATCAAAATTTGTAGAAATAATTAAATTCTTTCAAAGAATTGTTTTCAAAATGTTGTAGATTAATTCAATTTTTTCGAGAAATTGGATTCAAATGCCATTGAAAATTATTTAATTCCTTCCGAAGAATATTATTTTTTAACAAAAATAAATAATTGAAAAATAAAATAGAATTTTTGAGATAAATTTTACTATTTTTAAAAATAATTGAATTTCTGATAATAATTTTATTATTTATGAAAATAATTGAATTCTTGCAAAAGAAAAATTTAAAAGTAACTATTCTTATGTTTTAAAATATTTTTTTAATAGTTTTTTAAATATGTCAGAATATTAAATTAATATATTATTTATACAAATTGAATTACAAAAAGTTTCAAATTATAGTTTTGGAAGATTCTAATTGAAGCAAAGTTTTAAACATTCTTAATAAGTTAGTTTTTTTTTTATTTTTATTTACATTTTATTGAAATTAGTTACATTTTCAAATATATATATTTAATTCATATAAATTTTCAAATTTTTCGAAATTTCGTGAAATTTTTATATTAAATAAATTGAATTTTAGAAATATTTCAGTTTTATGGGAACTATTTGTTATTTTATATTTTAAATAATTGAAGTGTTAAGGAATTTCCTTAAAAAATATAAAGAATACTTGAACTAGAAAATAATTTTAATCAAAAATTTCTTGAAAAGAAATTTATTTTTTAGTTGAAATCTTGAAAATTATAATTTTTCAAAACTATTTTTCTTTATGATCGGAAATTTGTTTTATGATAAAAGCAATCATACTGAATTCTAATTTTTTTTAAATTAGACTTTTATTTACGTTTAAAATAATTATATTTTCAATATTTCAAGGATAAGTTGATAAATAAATAAAATTTTCGTTTTAGATTGTATTACGAGCCATGGGAATTGCGAATGTTCGAGAATATTGAATGCGAATGGCCTCTATTCTTTTGCTACTTGATTCTCGACTATTGCTTTCAAGGGAATAAGAATTTAGTGGCGGAATATAGTAAACAATTGGAGAAGATAACGACAAAAACTGACGATGGAATGAGATTGGTGCCAGAATTGTATGCAGTTGCCGCTGAGAATGTCGCCGCTGAATACGCGGAACCCGGAAGTCAAGAGAGAGAGGCCTTCGGACGATGTCCATTCATGTGGGCTCAGTCGTTATACATTCTGGGGAAATTACTCCAAGAAGTAAGAAACGTGAAAATATTTTTTTCTTTTTTTTAAATTAAAAATTAAATAAAAATAAAATAATCACGAAAACGCAAAAAGAGGTAAAAATAAAATTACCGCCAAGGAAGTAAAAAATAAAAGCAATAAAATTCAAAAATTAATAAAATTGTTTTTCTATAAATTTATAAAAAACAATAAATTTTTAGGGTTTCCTGGCAGTTGGCGAACTCGATCCACTGAATCGTCGATTGTGCAGTGAGAAAAAGCCGGACGTCGTGGTGCAAGTTGTGATTCTTGCAGAGGACGCGGAGATTCGTGAAAAAATCGCTCAGCATGATATTCACGTGCAAACGATTGCCGAAGTCGCGCCTATTGAAGTTCAACCGGCAAAAGTACTCAGTCATCTTTACACCTATCTAGGTTCGATGAATAATTATCATTTTATTTCTTCCCGCAAAAAAATTTCCCTAAAACAAATTTTTTACTTTCTAGTTTCAAATTTAAAAATCTATAGTTAAACAATTCTCTCAGTATTTTTATTTTTACTAGTTTTTAATCTGTTTTAATTTTTAATTTCGACAATCTTTTGCATATGTAGAAATTACATTTGTTTTTATATTATTAGATTTAATCATTTATATAATTAGATGTTGTTATTTTGTTGATAAAAGAACAATAATTAGTCATTTTTCAATTTACAGGTAGAAATAAAAAATTGGGATTGTCGGGAAGAAAATCGCGTGACGTGGGAATTTTGAGTACGAGTAAATTGTATTCACTGCACGATAAAATTTTCGCCTTCACACCACAGGTAAAATTCCATTACATTTTCACTTTAATGCCTAATTTATTATTTAAATTTCTTTCTAAATTTTATCTAATTTTTTGTTTATACGTATTATTCGTTTTTAATACGATGTTTAAAAAATTTCACACCACCTACGATTGATTTTTTCTTTTTGAAAATGTTAATATTTAGTATTTTATTCATATTCAATTATTTTCGAATTCTCGTAGAATTTTCTAATACAATAAATTTTATTTGAAAATAAATTTCAATTAAAATAATTTCAAATAATTGAATATTCAAAGCATTATATTGTAAATTTTAGAAATAATTAATTTTTGAAAAGGTTTTAAATTAAAATCTTTGAAGATTTGTATTTTTCGAACCGGAACTTTTCTTTTTCTTAAATGTTGGTTTTTTAAAGATTTATTTGAAAATTTTTCCACGAAAAAAAAAGTCAGGGAATTTTAGTCGAAATCCTGGAAAATTTATTTTTGAAATCTAATTTTACTTAAATATTTCAAAATTAATTCAATTTTAAAAGAGTTGCAATTACAATTTTTATAAGTAGATGTACTTGAAAATATTTTCATTAAAAATGTTGTAGAACTTCAATTTTAAATGAATTCCATTTAAAAATTTAAAAACCTAGATTTTTAAAAAACCTTAATAACTAAAATTCTTCTAAAATTATTTAAAAAATTGTAATATATATTTAATTGATTATTTAAAAATAACGAGATTATTGAAGAATTTTAGTTAAAACACTAAAATAAAAATAAATTTTTAAGCAAATACATTTTATTGGAAAAATTCAACTATTTTTAGAAAAAGTAAAATTCTTCTCAGAAATTCAATTATTTTTTTTATCTTTTACTACTCATTCTTCAAAGAATTAAATTATTTTTAAAAATTTCTATGAAATTCTTTTGTGACAATTTAATTTTTTTAAAATAATTTCAAAACTTTTCGTAGAAATTTAATTAATTTCAAAATTTTTTTTAAATTCAATTATTTCCAGTGTTTGTTATTTAAATAAAATTTCACGAAACAATTCAATTAGTTAAACCGAAATTTGAATAAAATTATTCTGAACAATTCAATTATTTTCAAACGTAATATAATTATTCGCAAAAATCCAATTATATTTTAAAATTTAGAAAAATTGTTGTCAAACATTAAATTGTCTTTATAAATAATAACATTTTTCTCCGAAATTCAATTATTTTCTCAAATATTAATAATATTCTTATAAGAATTTCAATTATTTTTAATATACAAAATTTTCATCGAATTTCTCGAAAAATTGTTTCTCGAGAAAAAAAATTTCTCGAGAAATTGTTAAATTTCTTTTTAATTTGTCTCTTGACAATAAATAATAATAATAAACAATAATTAAATTCTGATAAAATTTGTTATAAAAATTCAATGTTAAAAACATTTAATTATTTAATAAATTATTTATTTTTATAGTTAAATAATTGATTTCTTGTAGAATTTTCTAATAAATATTGATTTAAAAATAAATTTTGGTAAAAATTTTTGATTGTAATTGAATATCATATTAAAAAATATTTATTTATTTGAAAATTCTACGAGAATTCGTTTATTTCACTCTAAAAATAAACATTTTATTAAATTAATTGAACTTTTTTTAAAATAGAATTTTCATGAAGAATCAACAAATTTTTAAATAATAATTAAATTCTTCTGAAACATTTTAATAAATTTTTTTTAAATAATTGCATATTTAGGGAAATTTGATAAAAATTTTGTTTGTTAAAAACTATTGAAATTCTGATAAGAATTTTATTAAAATTTTTCAGAAAATAATTGAATTTTGGAGAAAATTTTTATTATTTTTAAAGATTATTTAAATTTTGACGGGAATTTTGGATAATTTTGAAACATAATTGGATTTTTGTAAAGAATTTTGTTACTTTTGAAAATAATCGAATTCTAGAGGTTTCCAATAATTTTCTTATTAATAATAAACGTAATTTTAAAAACCTGGAAAAATTTTCGTTGTTTATCCTGGAAAACCTGGAAAAGTCAGAGAATTTGAAAACGGTAAAAGCGTGGCAACCCTTTTATTAATATTCATTACAACTTAAGAAAAGTTAATTCATTGAATAATTATAAATAAATATTTTTAAAATTTCAAGGAGGTCTGGAATTTTTTGAACATTTCGTACATAATTTTCTTATTTTAGTTTCTATTGTTATTCTTTTTTCAGTTTATTTTTATTTGATATATTTTATCATCTTTTTTGTATTATTTTATTTTGTATCTATTTTATTTTATATTTTATTTTTTATTCTTATTATTTTACTTTTTTATTATCTTGTTATTTTATTGTATTGTTCATTTTGCATTTTATTTTTAATTTATTGTAGTTCTACATTTATTTATAGTACTTTTTTGTACTTATTACATTTTCAACTTGTTTTTACAATTGTGGATTTAATTTTCAAAAATTTTTTTGTTACTTATTCCATTTTTTATACAATTTTTCACAATTTTCTCTCTATTTTTTTTCTCGAATATTCTTTGTTTCCTCACTTTTTATTTTTCGTTTTTGTTCAAATTACCGAGAGGAATAATGTAAATGGAGATATTTTTCTCTCTTACAAAAAAAAAAAGAAAGAAAGAAAAAGAAAAACGATCTTGTTTATTGCACCAAATATCAGTTGACAGACATGACCCGCTTCTACATCGCATCGGACTATGAGCTCATGATTGACATATTCAAAGGCGAAATTAATTTCTTGAAGTCTAGCTGGCAGAATATGTTAGGCCGTCCACTTGTGGTCATGCCTCTCAAGAATATCCACCTAGGTACAGTAAAGTCTTATCCCAAAGCCATAAAATTTCAACTCCTAGTTACAAACATTTTTCCATTTTTTTTTATTCAATCGGAAAAAAGAAAACAAAATTTACGCCAATAAAGCACGAGAATGCAATGCAGAAATATTTAAAGAATGAAAAAAGATTAAATCCAATAACAGGCTTCAATTTTTTTTTCTCTGTACTTTGAAATTTTTCTTTTAAAAATTTCTTTTTTTATAATAAAAAATTTATTTTTGATTATTTTATTTTTTTTTGTTTTTAATTAAGAATTAATTAGTTTACAAATTTCTAAACACGTTTGAACTGCTTTTTAATTTATAAATAATCAAAATTGAAAGTGGATTTTTAATGTTAAGGATATTTTTCTAAAATTACATTTTTAATTTCTCTTCTTAGAAATGAAAATTTTTTTATTTCAAGTGTTTTCGTTATATTTTTATTTTTTAATTTTTATGTTAGTATAAACAAAATAAAGAGTATTTTTTTCTGAAGCCTGGTGAGAATAGAAATATAATTATTAATTTAATAAAAAAAGAAAGAATGCTACAAAATTCGCGAAAAAAATAGGAAAGAAAAATCGAAAAATCAAGTTAAAGATAAATTTTTTTTATTTTAACTGCTATAAATATTTGTTTATACAGAAAAAAATGCATTTTGGAGTTAAGAGTGCATGGCTTTTGGATAAATTGTCTTTTTTGTCGAGTGGATCCTGTTTTGAGTCCGAGTTTCTAACATGCATGTTTCTCTTTTTTTTTATTTTAAAGAAGAAAAAGAAGAAAAATTTTCCTAACCCCCCCTCTTCTCCTTCGCTTCAGCAAAATTCTTATCGTTATCATTCTTCTGCTCAGTGAAAATTCATCTTTGCCTTTCACACACAAAAAACACACAAAGCGTTAACGGAGAAAAAGTGAATTAATAATAAACGCTGTAAACCATTTTTTAATAATTAATAATTTAATAATTTAATTAAATTTAATAATTAATAATTTTTTCAACAAAAATTTGATTTAATTTAATTTGGTTTAACAAATTACAATTAACAAGAATTAAATATTTTTTGTTAAATTCGAAACTTTCGTAGAAACAAATTTTGTTCTTTTTAATTTTTTACAGTAAAAACAATTAATTAAAGAAAGTATTTTTTTTTAAATTGTAAAATGTAATTGAATTTTATTTTTTTGTAAAAAATTAGTTATAAAACGATTTCTACATTCTGTTTTTCTAATACTGTAAAAAAATAAGGAAACAAGAAGTAGAAAAAATACGCTATTTTTTTGCTGTTTGTATTTAATTCACTTTTATCGTTTCCGTTTTTTCCTCCATTTTTTAAATTAAATTTCGAAAAAATAGATTGTCTGCCTTGGTTACATTGCTAGACAGTGGTTCGCCAGTCTGATTTTGGTTTTATTTTTATTTTTAAATCTTTTGTTTATTTGAAAACATTTTATCTTTTATTTTTCATATTCTTTTCTTTTTTTTACAACTTTTTGCTTTTTATTTTTTGTATACTTTTTTTCTTTTATTTTTCATATTCTTTTCTATTTTTCTTTTAGTTTCTTCATTTTTTTTTTGTTTAAATGGAAGGGCGAAAAATTTTAGTTTGTTTTCTATTTTTCCAAAAATTTATTTTTATTTTCTAGTTTTCATTTAAAAAATTTTTTTAATTTACATAAATTTGAACAGATAAAAAAAATGTTTGGAAAAGTTGTAAATTTTTGTTTGTTATTAAATAATTTTCAATATTACGAAAAGAGCTAAAGGAAATAGAAATAAATGAAAATGAAAAATAAAAGAATTGTAAAAAGGCAGATGTCAATATTCGTGTATGGCGTACGCGTATGTTTTTTTGCATGTGTTAGAATTTTGATCCGGAGGAGTTCTATATGACAAATGATGCTGCCCTTCTTGCCAGCACATTTACAACCCACTTGGCATTCCTCACCATCAACTGGAAGCAAATACTCGGCAGACCGACCATAACACTTGTTGCTACTCATAATTACTTAGGTATGCCGCTGGATGTCGGTTTCTCATAAAAAAAAAAAAAATAATCTTTTCTATTTTTTCCCTTTCTAGAGATGTGATTTTTTCTGTCACATTTTTTTTTATTTAATTCGTCCATTTTTCCAATATAAAAAATTTTTTTCTCTTGTCTTTATTTTTTTCAATTTTTTCCATTCATTTTAAATAGTTAGTCAATTAGTTAATAATAATTGAATTAATTTTACTGATTTTATTATTAATTGTAGAATGAAATTAATTTTTTCGATTCCTGAAAGACTTAATTATTTTGTTTTCAAATTTTTGATTTTACTATTTTTAATTTATTTATTTGTCTTTTTTCACTGTTTTGCTATTTTATTTCATGCTTTTTATTGTTATTAATAATTTAATATTAATTTTTTGATGACCACATCTCTGTTTTTTTGCTTCTTTTCTAATTCTACCGTTTGACACTCAGCTTTTGCTGTATTTTTTCGCAAGACAAAAAAATTGTGAATAAAATTCTCGCTTGTCCTTTAAAAAAAAAAGTATAAATAAATAAAGAAGTAAAAATAATAAATATGAAAAAAAATTTGTCTCATGAGAGAGAATTGATTTCATTTTTTGTTTGTTTGCTTGCAGATCAGGGAAAAATTCCACTGGCAATGATAACAACAATGAAGAAACTAAAGAGTGGTTATATTAATGGAACTCGTGTTTCACTTGGAAATTTAAATGAATTTTTGAGTACATCGTGTATTACAAATCTTAGTTTCCTCGGCAGTTCGGAAGATGGTCGACCTGATAGATTAAATCCCGAGGTGAGATATAAAGGGAAGAAAGAAAATAGGGACAAGTAGTAAATAAATCAGTATTTTTGAATTTTTCTTTTCTTTTTTTAGGTTCAACAGTATTTAGATGAACATTTAATGAAAGCTTTCCCTCATCGCACGAGTCTTTTGAGTCGAACTGGCGTGAAAAGTACTAAAAATTTACGTCGCCGAATGTCGGTGAAGGGAGCAATAAAAAAAACGAGATCAATCGCCGTTGAACGTGAGTCGAGAATTACGAAAGTTAAAAATCTGCATAAACAAATTTTTTATAATACTATATTGCGGTTATATATATTTAATTGTTTTCTCACTCTTAACCAAATTTCATTTGCATGTCGTTCGATAGTGGAGAAACTAACGCCTTTTTTTGCATTTTTCATCTTAATTTCCATATAAATACAGCTGCTGTTCCTCTCGTCCAGCAAGAACGTAAGTTTCATTATTAATCAACCTTTTCATTCATATTCTTATTCAATTCATATACTAATAAAATCGAATACCACCTAAATAAATATTGCATTTTTTTCGAGAATCAATTGGAAAACAGTTTCTTGAAAAAAAATTTTTTTTTATTTTTATTACAGTAGAAGTGAAAAATTGTTTTTTTTATTTATATGATTTTCTTTTTTTTTTTTTGCTTCACAGCGGAAATCCTGGGAATGGCCGGCGAAGAACGGCGACCGTCGACTATTTTATCGACAAATCCCTTCATTGAAGTGACGGACACTTCATTAACGCCGAATGCAAAAATACCCGAACGAACGCCATCACCTACGGAGGACATGTTCCCTTGGAAATATTCGCCACGTCCACATCGGCATCGTGTTAATTCCGAGACACAATACGCCGACACTGAAGTTGAGGAATTAATGTCGATGCTCCGCGAAACTGAGAGTCTCGAAGAGCAAGGAGATATTTTACAATATTTGGTAATTATGCTGAACAAAAAAGAGAATTTTTGAGAAAAAAAAACACATTTTTTTATTTTCAAACATCATAACTTTTTCAATAATATTTCGCTTATCAAATTTAAAAGAATTCTTTAAAGCATTTCCATTAAATTTAGAAAAACAAATTTTGAATGTAAAATTTTACGCGCGCGTTTAGTTTTACTAGTAATAATAATAATGTGAATATTAAGAAAATGTTAAAAATATTTTAAAAAAAATTTATCGTCATCTTTTTACAGGTGGACACGCAGGGTTTGCAATTTAACACAGGAATGATTGAGGACGGCCACTCGGTTCTGGTGAAAGATCTTTTAAAAGGCCTCTATGAGAAAGCGTGTCAACAAAAAATGTGGGGAATTGTGAGGCACACTGCTGGAATGTTGGGCAAACGAGTTGAGGATTTAGCGAAAGCAGTAACTGATTTACTTGTTAGACAAAAACAAGTGACAGTCGGCATGCCACCAAGTAATGAGCATACAATTGTTGCGCCCCTACCTGAGAATGAATTACGCTCATTAATTCATCAAGCTTATGGCGACGACGAATCAACGGCAATGCTCACACAAGAATTACTCGTCTATTTGGCAATGTTCATTAGAACCGAGCCACAATTATTTAATGAAATGCTACGTCTTCGTATTGGTCTAATAATACAAGTAATGGCCACTGAATTATCGCGCACGCTAATTTGTAGCGGCGAAGAGGCTTCTGAACATTTACTCAATCTCTCGCCATTTGAGATGAAAAATTTATTACATCATATTATGAGCGGAAAGGAATTTGCAATCAGCAGTGGTTTGTACCTTCTTTTTTCATTGGAAAATTATTGAAAATAATCATTGATTTTTACAGGGTTGCCACTGGTCAGGGAAAAGTCAGGGAATTTTAGTAAAAGTACTGGAAAAAATCAAATTTCAAAAATTCATGAAAAAACTCTAAATTTTGATTTTTTTTGTTTGCCTTGTAAACTATAAAAATAACCACGAATTTTAATACAAAACATTAAATATTTTTCTATTTCAGACAATAATTTATTTTTAAATAACTTAATTTTTAAAGAACTATCATAAAATTATGACTTATAAATTATGTGATGAATAATTTTTACAATTTTCATAAATACTAGATTGATAAAAGAATTTTAGTTAAAAATACTAAAAACATTTAATTTTGGAAAAGTTATGTTCAAAAATTTTTGTCAAAATTTCAATTATCTTTATTAATAATAAAATTCTTCAATATTCAATTATTTAAAAAAAAATTTTTTTAATTTTCGTCAAAATTTCAATTATTGTTATAAATAATACAATTTTTCTTTAAAATTCAACTGTGTTCAAAATTTTTTTTAAAATTCTCGTTAAAATTTCAATTATCTCTAAAAATAATACAATTCTTCTTCGAAATTCAATTATTTTTAAAAACTTTAATAAAATTCTTGGAAAAATTTCACAGGAATTCAATAATTTACAAAATTTTTGATGAATTTCTTCTAAATAGACCAGTTATTTTCATAAATAATAAAACTTTCACAGGAATTCAATTATTTAATATAAAAAATTTCAAATAATTTTTCGAAAAATATCAGTTATTTAAAAAGAATTTTATAAAAGTCGTCGCATGAGTTAAGTTATTGAAAAAAATTTAACAAAGTTCTTTTCAAGAATTCAATTATCTTTAGAAATAGTAAAATTCTTCACCGAAATTCAATTATTTTATAAATTTGAATAAAATTCGTTGGAGAAATTAAATTATTTTCAAAAGTAATAAAATTCTTTGCAGAAATTCAATTATGTACAAAAATTTTTGTCAAAATTTCAATTATCTTTATAAATATTAAAATTCTTCTTCGAAATTCAATTATTTTTAAAAACTTTAATAAAATTTCACAGGAATTCAATAATTTACCAAATTTTTGATGAATTTCTTCTAAATAGACCAATTATTTTCATAAATAATAAAACTTTTACAGGAATTCAATTATTTAATATACAAAATTTTATAAAATTTTTTGAAAAATATCAATTATTTAAAAAAAAATTTATATAATTCGTCGCTTCAATCAATTATTTTTAAAAAATTTTACAAATTTCTTTACAAGAATTAAATTATTTTTATAAACAATAAAATTCTTCACCGAAATTCAATTATATTTATAAACATGAATAAAATTCGTTGGAGAAATTAAATTATTTTCAAAAGTAACAGAATTCTTCGCAGAAATTCAATTATTTACCAAAATTTTTGTCAAAATTTCAATTATCTTTATAAATAATAAAATTCTTCAATATTCAATTATTTAAAAAAAAAAATTTTTAAATTCTCATCAAAATTTCAATTATTATAATAAATAATACAATTCTTCTTCAAAAATTGAAATATATTTAAAAACTTGAATAAAATTCTTGTTAAAATTTCACAGAAATTCAATAATTTATGAAATTTTTAATTAATTTTTTTTGAAATAATTCAATTATTTTCATAAAAAATAAAATTTTCAAGTGAGTTCAATTATTTAATATACAACATTTTATAAAATTTTTTGAAAAATATGAATTATTTAAAAAAATTTTTATATAATTCATCGCTTGAATCAATTCAATTATTATGAAAATAATTGAATTAATGCAACGAATTTTATTACAATTTTTTCAAATAATTGAATTTTTATGAGAAAATTTACTACTTTTAAAAATAATTGAATTCTTGCGAAGGATTTTATTAGGATTTTTGTAAATAATTAAATTTTTGTTGAGAAATTTTATGGTTATTTAAATTATAACAAAACATGAAGAATGATCGTCTTCTTTATGTTTTGATATAATATTTTTATAAATTGTTGAGTTTCAAAAAGATTTGAATTTGAATGTTCTGAAGAATTTTAATACCCGTGGAAAAATAATAATTAAATACTTATTTAAATATTTAGTTATTGATGTTTTTGAATAATTTTACAATTAATGAAATTTGTAAGTAAATTTAATAGAACATTTTTTTGAGTATCTAATAATTTTTAGAGTGAATCAGAATATTTTTTATGGTCAGGGAAAAAGTGAGAATTTTGTCTGGAAATCAGGGAAAAGTTAGGGAAAAATAAAATGAAATATTTGTGGCAACCATATATTTGTAAAATTTTTTTGCACCCTAATCTAAATAAATATGTAAAAATCTAAATTAGGGAAATTTTTCTTAATTTTTACAGTTGGTCGTGGAAATTTCTCAGTAATTAGCTGTAAATCAGGAAAAGTCAGTAAGGTATGAATTTTATTGAAGCAATTTAAAAAAATTTGCAAAATTTAAAATTTAATAATTTTTTTTCTTTACTTTTCGAAATAGAAATCGCAAATAGGATTTTTAAGCGCTGATCCGGGCGAAATGGGAGAAATTGAACCAGATCGTCAGGGACAATGGTTGAGAAGACGAAGACTCGATGGGGCTTTAAATCGAGTTCCGAGGGATTTTTATCCTCGAGTTTGGCACGTTTTGGAAAGAGTGTGTATTTATTTATTTATTATTTGCCTTTTTTTGTAATTATAAACAGATTTTTATTGTCATTTTCTTTATGCTCTTTTCTTTTTTAGTGTCAAGGATTGGCAATCGAGGGAAAACTCTTGCAACAAAATCTCACGCAAGAAATGACGCCGGGCGAATTGAAATTCGCATTGGCGGTTGAGACATTTTTGAATACAATTCCACAACCGGAATATCGCCAACTTGTCGTTGAGGCATTAATGGTATTGACACTCGTCACCGAATACAATGTATTAGCATCATTGGGTGGAATTATTGCTGTCGAGGACTTAGTTCATAAGGCAAACGCAATTTTTCTCGCCGATCAGGTACAAAAAATATTAATTTAAATAATTTTTCAAAGATTGTTATTTCAAACTAAATTTTTAAATATTCACTTAATTAACCTGGCAAAAATACTATAAGTTTTTATCTAATACAAAACAAATTGTGGCTTTAAACGATTTTCTTCTTGAAATTTAATAAAAATTCTACATTTTCTAACGAATATAATTTTTGCATTAAATAAATGAACTTTCGAGTACTATTCAAGCAATCTTGTCAATAAGATAAATTCTTTAAAATTCAATTATTTTCCAAATTTTAAATTCGATTTCTTCAAAAATACGATTATATTTCAAAATAATTTAAAAAGTAACCAAATAAAATTCATTAAAATTTATTTCAATAAAATTTGACAAAATTTTCAATTGTTTAAATATTTTAAAATTATTTTCTGAAATACAATTATTTTTAAAAAACTTTAATTTCATTTTTATAAGAAACAAATTTTTTCGGAATTTCTAAATTAAATTATTCAAAAATTAAATACTTTTTTGTTAAACAAAAATATTCAAACTTATATTTATTTATTTTTTCAAAAGAATCAAAATTTCTAATAATTTCAATGAAAAACCCTTTGCATTTTAATTATTTCTAAAAATTACAACTGTAATTTTTAATAAAAATTTTCGAAAGAATCTAAGTATTTTCTGAAAATTTAATAAATCCTTTGAAACAATTCAATTATTTTCTTAAAAATGTTTGCAAAAATTTAATAATTTTAAATAAGAGTTCACGAAAGAATTGAATTAATTTTTAATATTTTAATAAATCCTTCGAAACAATTCAATTATTTGTTTAAATCGAAAAATCTTTCGCAAAAAATAAATTATTTTTAACAAAGCTTTAATAAAATTTTACAAAAAAAAATAAATTATTTTTTAAAAATTTTAATAAATCTTTCAAAACAAATGCAATTACTTTTATAAATAGTAAAATTCATCTTAAGAATTCAATTACTTTTTTTAAATAATGATAAAATTATTCTCAGGAATTAAATTATTTTCAGTCCAATTTTAATAAACTTCAACAATCATAAATTTAATTTCATTATTTGAACAACTCGCATAGAAAATGCAAAAATATTTCTAACAACTTGAATTAAAATTCAAAATTTATTTCAATAAAAGTTGGCAAAACTTTCGATTGTTTGAATTTTTTAAAATTATTTTCGAAAATAAAAGTATTTTTAAAAAAATTTAGTTTCATTTTTTCAAGAAACAATTTTTCGAAATTTCTTAATTAAATTTTTCAAAACTTTAATTCTTTTTGTTAAACAAAAATTTAAAAACTTATTCATATTTATTTTTTTCGAGGAAATAAAATTTCAAATAATTTTAAAGAAAAACCTCATGAAATATAATTATTTCTAAAATTTACAACTGTAATTCATCCAAAATTCAATTATTTTTTTTAGAATTTTTTAATATAATTATTGAAAAACTTTAATAATTTTTTAAAATAAAAATTTAAATTTTTTTAAACTTTTGCTTCTGTTAAATTTTCAAAGAATTTAATTTAAAAAACTTTTAAAATTTAATTAATTCCTAAAAATCCTGTTATAACGTTTTAAATATCCAATTATTTTTTTTTAATTTAAACTGAAATATTTGTTAAATCAAGTCTTATGAGAATTCAACTATACGAGAATTGAATTATTTAAATAGAATAATTTTTGTAAATTCATAAAATGATATAATTTCAAAAATATAATTATATTTATAGACAAATTTTAAAGAGAAAAAATAAAATTCTTTAAAATGTAAAATTTTACAGAAATTCCAGTAGTTTCAATTTGTTCAAATTATTATTGAGAATTCAAGTACCGTTTTCTTTAAAAAATTTTAATCACTATTTTTCAAAAACCTAATTTTTTAAAAATTTCCAAAGTAAATTTTTCGAATTTTAATAACATTTGTAAAATAAATATTTAACTATTTATTGTTCTTTAATTGCTTAAAATTTTTAAATACTTAAAAATTTAAACTGCAAGTCTTACAAAATTCAATTAATTTTCTATTCTAGAATTTTTAAGTAATATTATTCAAAATTTAATTTTTAAGAAAGCTAACAAATTAAAACACTACACATTCAACACAATTTTCTACATACTTTTTACAGTCTACAAATTAACTTTCCATCTTTTGACATATTAATTTAAACTATAAAACAAAATATTGTAACAAAATAACTCTAACTTTAGGTGAGGACAGATTATGTCGATTATTATCGACAAGAATTCAATGATTTTCAATACATTAATTTTGAAATTGAAAATATAAAAAAAATTTATTTAAAAAGTGTGGAAGTAAAAAAGCAAAGAACAACTAATTTCAAACTTGCTAACAGATGAATCGAACAACGATTATTATTAATATATAAAATATGATTAATAATGAATAATTATTTTAAAAAATTTTTAATAAAATTCGAAATACTGAAAAAATGTTTTTTTTTTTTTCTTATTCTAGATAAAGTGTGACGGGGATGCGACATTGTGTTGCGCAAAACCAAAGGATCAACGGGAAATAAATTCAACGGGAATGTTACTTTGCGGTGGTGCAGCGTACGTTTGTCAACATTTTTATGACAGTGCGCCGAGTGGAAGTTTTGGTACAATGACATACATTACGCGTGCAGTCGCCTCAATGTTGGACTGTTTGCCAATTAATCACGATCTAGAGTGTTCCATTTCGTAGGCAATTTTTTTTTCTTTTTTTCTTTCTTTCTCTCTTAAAAATAGTATAGGTAAACTTTTTGAAAAATCTTCCCCTGAACATTTTTCTCCTAAACAAGTCGCATGTTGGTCAATATTAATCTTTTTTCAAAATTTTCTTTCTTCTTTACAAAAAATCGATTTACGTATTTCAAAATTTTTACTTACGTATTTAAAAAATTGAATTTATAGCTACATTTACAAATTTTATTTACACATTTAAAAAATTTATTACTATAATTTTCATTAGAAAAATTATAATTATTATTTTTTAATAATTGAAGGAGAAAAATTATGATTTCAATTTGAAATTTTTCAATTTCTATAGTTTGAAATAATAGTGAATTAATTTGATCGATTCATTAATTAATTTTAAAAAATTCATTTTAGAAATTATTTTGATCTAGGTACAAATTTTGATAGAAATATTTAGTTAATTAATAAATTACATTTAACAACTGGCCAATTAATTAATATTCAATCCTTATTGGTTGATTCAATTAATTAGTTACTATTCAATTGATTTTAAACTTCGTATTAGTTAATATTAAATTACATTCAATTGATATTTAATTAGTATTAAAAATAATTTGAAACAAATGTTGATTAGTTTTAAATCAATTTCAAAGTAATCTTAAAATATTCAATAATACTTCATTATTGACATGAAATTCATAATGAATTAGTTCGAAATTAGTTTTCAAAAATTCGAAATTTATTAAAAATTAATACTAATTTGTGTTTTAAAAAAAAATCATTTTAAATTAATGAATGAAAATAATAAGACTTTATTTTTAAATTAAATTAAATTATAATTAAAATTTTCATCGATAAAATGAAAAATTTCCGTCAAATAAAAAATTCGTCCAATTTCTTTTGGCCTAAAACAAGAATCTCTTTAAATAAGAATTATGCGAAATACCAAATTTTCTCAATATTTTTTTAATCTCTGTGAAAATTTAGTTCTATTTGTAAAAAAAATGCACAAGTCGTTTGTCCTTTTGCACAAATACGCTTTCAATCAAGTGCCAAGATAGTAAAAAAAATTTAGATATATTATGAATGTAAAATTCTGTATAAAATACTCGTATTTCTTATAAATATCGATGTGAATAAAATTATTATGTATAATAAACGTTAAAACTTGAATTTTGATTCTTTAAATCTAGTTAAAATAAAAGAACAAAAATTTTTTACCCTAAATAATAAAAATAATTTAAAAAACAATGTTTTGAAAAAAAATTGAAACAAAATCTATAGTAATTTTTTTCTCCATGAAAATCGGAATATAAAAATAAACGATTTCTAATTAGTTAAGAAACGAACCATTTTTTTAAAATTGATAACAGATTTTTTGAAAAATGGGATAAAAGTGATGAATTCAATTTCGTTCTTTAAATAAAAAATATTAATATAACAATTTTATTTTTCAATTTATTACAAAATTTTCGTAAACTATGTGTTTATCTTATTCTTTAGTAAATGGATTCAACTCCTTTATTTTGGTGAGTAAACTGAAAAAGAAAATTTTCTTGGATTAATATGAGGAAAAACATGTGTAAATTTTTTTTTCTTGTTAATTTTGTATATACGGATTTTTATAAAAATCTATTTTTGTTAAATAATTTTACGTCCGTTATTTATGAAATTGAACTTAAATTGATTGACTCAAGAATAATTATAAATCTATTTTGTTTTCTTATCAATAGCTCAACAAACCTTTTCTCTTCCTCTATCTGTTGATTTGCTTCTGATGTAGCTTTCAAATGATCGATTATATTTTTTCTAAATTCAATTTTCAATGGCTCTATTACATTATTTGCCTTCATTTCATCTTTTAATTTTAAAATAGCCTCCTTGTATGTTAAACCGTACCATTCAATTTCCTTCTGTGTGTACTGAAAATTAAAAGATAATTTGTATATATAATTCAATGAACAGAGAAATTAAAAGTTTTTAATAATATTATTTAAAAATTCTAAAAAATAATTGAATTTTGAAAGAATTGCAATTCAAATTTTCATAACAAATTGAAATGGTTTCACATTGAAGGTAAATCGGAAATTTTCAACAAATAAACTGCAATAAGTATTTAAATATTTATTTTACGAAAATGATGAAAATTTAAAATATTTAGTTTGGAAGTTCTGGAAAAATTTAGTTATTGAAAAATAGTAAATCAAATCTTTTGAAGATATACTTAAATTAAAAAAAAAACTTTTTCTAAATTGAAATAATTGGAAATTTTTTTAGAATTTTACTAAAATAATTTTTAGATTTAAAAAAATTTTATTTATCTATAAATATAATTGTGTTCTTGAAAAAACATTTTATGAATTTACAAAAATTATTCTATTTAAATAGTTCAATTCATCCAGTTGAATTCTGATAGTAATTAATTTTTAAAAAAATTTTCACATAAAATTTTAGAAAATAATTGAAAATTTCAAGAATATTAAAAATATTTAACGAGAATTTAGGAAATTAATTAAATTTTAAAAGATTTTTAAATTAAATTTTTGAATATTGAAGGGAGGCAAACGTGTAAAAATATTTAAATTTTTATTTAAAAAAAATTATAAGTTGCATTATTATCTCTTCAATAATCCTCACAGTTTCAAATAATTTTATTCAAAAATTATAAAAAAAGTAATTGAATTTTGGAAGAATTACAGTTGCAATTTTTAGAAATAATTTTAATTTCAAAAGTTTTTTCATTGAAATTATTTTGAAATTTTTATTCCTATGTAAAAATAAATAAGAAGTTTTTAAATTTCTTGTTTAACAAAAATGTTTTAGATAATTTAATTCGAAAATTGTAAAAAAAATTTGTTTCTTAAAAAAATGTATTAAAATTTTTTTTGAAAATAATTTTAAAAAATTCATACAATTGAAAATTTTGTCATATTTCATTGAAATAAATTTTGTATTTTAATGCATTTTATTGGTTTACCTTCTAAAAATTATTTTGAAATAGAAAAATTAAAATTCATATTTTTGAAGAATTCTACATGAAAATTAGGAAAATAATTGAATAGAAAAATTCTTAGAAAGAAAATAAAAAAAATAAACGAAGATTAAATTATATTTATAAAAATTGAAAAATAGTTTTAATGAAAAAAAAATAATAAATAAATTTGTTTTTGCAAAAGTTTATCGAAGATAAAAAAAAGATAGAAAAATTATCAATGTATTCAAGTTCGTGAAGCGAGGGAGAAAAAATTATATATTTTGTAACTATTGTTGCTTACATTGTCCAGATATTTTTTATACGTTTCATAAATCTCTTCTTGTTTAACTGGATCGTCTGGATAGAGAGTTTTGTTAGACAGAGCCAAAAGAATATTTCTCTTCAATTTAATTCCAATCAAAGATTTTATATCACAAGCGCTTGTCTGTCGAAAAGAAAAAAAAAGAATTTAACAAACGTTATTATAGAATAAAAATAATAATTATAATATATAAAAATATTGTGTTTTTAATAATTTATTTATAACTATTTTATCTTTTCAAAAATAACTAATATATATTTTTTTATATTAAACGGAAAAAAAATTGTAATGGATTTTTTAATTTATCATTTTAAGTTCAAAATTGATATTTTCTATAAAAAGAAATTTTATTTTTAATTATAATTCTGTTATTTATCTAACTTTCTACTTAATATGTTATATTTTAAAAAATTAAAAATATTTCATTTTAGATAAAACGGAAAATTTTTTTATAATTCAAGGGTTAGGTATTTGAAAATAATTATTAAAAAATTAAAAACAAAGCAATAACGCTTAGCAAATATGAAAAAGGCTTCGGAGATGAATAGTTTGTCAAATAAAAAATTCACGTTTTTAAATTTAAAAATATTGAAACATAATTTAACAAATCTTTTGGGCTACAACTTCTAATATTTATATATAGATTACGTATAATTAGAAAACAGTTTAAAAATATAATTAACTGAAAAACGAGGCTTCGGAGATGAATTCGAATTTTTAGTCCCATTTGCAGTAATTTTTAATTAATTATTTGAAAAATTTCTTTTATTTCATTTAAACTAAATATAAGTGAAAAATAAACGGTAGAATCTAAGCTTCAATTTGATATATATATTACAAAATATTTAATTATATTAAAAAATAATAAAAAATATGTATCATATTTGACCAAAATCAAAAGACAAAATTAAATAAATTTTTTTACTAAGAAAAACTTTAAATTTTAAAATTACAAGATTGAAGTGGTCCCTTTCAGGACAATCACGTTTATTTTCATTTTCATTAATAATTGTTGAAATAATTATATTAATTGTATTTTCTTGTATTCTTTTATTCCTTTGCTTTCTAGTGGAAGAATAATTTCGTACCTTTAAAATATAATGATCCAAACCGTAATTGGTGTGAATTAATTCGAGAGCCCTTGGAGTGACAAGGACTTTTAAATATAAATTCAAGACTTGACTGTAAACAACTGAAGACATTAATCGTGGAAACCAAAATCGTGGCACTCTTCTACTGTAATTGTCTTTCTTAGTAAATCCTTGTATCATGCCCTCGCCACCTAAAAGACATTCGTCAAATTCCTTTGGGAATTTCAAAGGAATTGGAACATTCTGCACGGGATGTCTGCGAAAAAAATTCAATCATCATTTTTATTTAGTCGATTTTTATTTCTATTCGATCGAGAGACAATTTCATTTGAGTAAGTTTTTTTTTTAATTTCTTACAATTTTTAAATTTTTTTCAACTTATTTCATTTTTCTGTTTGAAAATAATGTATTTTCAAAAATTAATTATTAATTAATTAATTAATTAAATAACTTTATTAAAGTCTGTGGTTTTTCATTCTGTCCGTTCGCACTATGAAGTTAGTTTTTGTATATGCTTTTGTTTTTTTTTCTTTTTCAAAACAATGTGTCTGGCAGATCGAAATTCTACAGTTTTTCGATTTGTCAATATCAATTTTTATTGTTGTTTAAGAAAAAAAAAGATGATAAAAGATATTGCTTTTATAAAATAAGGTAAGAAATTTTCATAATGTTGATTTACAAATTTTGTAATTATTTTTTGTTTATTATTTTTAAATTATTAGTTTCTTTTGAAATAAAAAGTTGTGAAATTTTTGTTTTTTAATTACAATTTTCAACAAAGTTTTTTCCATTTTAAATTAATTAAAATAAATGTGTCGGAAGAATTTGTGTATTTCATAATTACAATTTTTATTTTTTATGAACTTTCTCATTTAAATGATAATAGATATATAATAATATAATAATCATGCCTATTTACAATTCACATTTTTTTTATTAAAAAACAAAATATTTAATTTCATTTGAAGAATTTCTTTAATAAGATTTAATTTTTTAACCTTCTAAAAATGAATTTATTTCAAGTTTTATCTAGAAATTAATGAAAAAATGTGCATAATTTCTCTTTCTTTATTTAAAATCAAAGAAAAAATAAAGTAATTTGAACTATTTATATTTCTCCATCAACATTTTTTTTTAAACTTTCATTTTGTAATGAATTTTGACAATCATATTGTTTTTACAAAAATTTGTAGTATTTTTTGCATAATTTCTATTTATTTACCACAATTTTTTTAACAAAATCAAAATATTATTTTTTTAATAACTATCGATTAATAAATAATAAAAATTAATTATTTAATATTTTTTTAATAATGTGTATACCCAGAATGAATACGTGCGCTTTAACTCGTTTTTTCTATATTTTTCATGAAAAATTGGAATATTTTCAAAATAATTGTCATTGAGAAAGAGAAATTATGCAATTTTCTTTTCTTCTTTCAAAAAAAAAATTTATAATCTTGTAATAATAATTTATAAATCATCATCACGCAAACTTCTGTCATTTGTTATACAGAAAAAAATTAAAGTTGCTCTTTGTTTATTTATTTCTTAACTTTTTTATAATTTTTCTTTTCAAATATTTAAAATTTTTAAATTAATGTATTGAAAATCATCGAATTATTGCAAAGAATTTTATCAAAAAATTTAATAATAATAGAATTCCTTCACAAAATTTCACTATTTAGGAAAATAACTTAATTCTCGCGGAGCATTTCGTTTAAAGTTTTAAAAATTCTAATTAAATTCTTTTTGCAGAATGTCTTTGAATTTTTTGTCAAATAATAAAGTTTCTTTAATAATTTTAATTAATTAAACATTTTAAAAATAATAGAAATTTTATGGAGAAGAATTTTACTAAAATTGTATTAAAAATAATTGAATTCTTGGGAAAAATGTTACTATTAATATAAATAATTTAATTATTTCGAATTATTTAGAAAGATTTGTTAAAATTTTAGGAAATATTGGAATTCTTTCGTGAAATTTCATTAAAATTTTTGAAAATATGAACAGTAATAAATAATTTTGTACTTAAAATGTGACTTTTTTAAAATTTTGATTATGAAATTTTTTAAAAACTTTATGTTTGTTAATAAAAAATTTTGTAATTTGTATAACAATATCAAATTAAATACTACGTTCCGCGCGCTTATTATTTGCTAGTAATTGTTTGAATAATTCTACAAAAAAAAGTAACAATATTGTTATTTGGATTTTAAAGAAAAAATATTTTAAAAAATTTGTTTTCATTCTTTACGCTTTTTAAGTTATTTGTAAATTATAGACTCACATTAATCCCGACTTTTCATCACGATAATATCGTCCCTCTCTTGGTATATAATGAATTGGTTGTGGTTTCTGTAATTTCCATTCCTTAAAGAATTTCCTATATTCTTTTGGCAAATAAACTCCTAATCCTTTTTGCCACCTATTTGGTTCTCTAAAAAAATACAGAGTCTGCAAAAAAAAAAAATGTTTTGAAAAATAATTATTTTTTTATTATAATTGTTTACTTATTTATTAACCGGCTATTAATTTATTATAATTAAATTTTTATCAAGTAAATTGTATTTTAAAAATTTCCAAATACTTCATTCATTGTAATTTTTGATACTTTTATTTATTTTTTTTTTCTATAAATTTATTGTTATTTTCAGTATTTTTATTTTATCAATTTTTTAAATTTATTTACAAATTAGAATTATTATTATTAAAAATGTTAAAGAAATGTTAAAAAGTTGAAAATTCTTTTTAAAAAATTCGTAAGGGATAGATTTTGAGGTTATGTTAAACTTTCTACTTTGCGTTCAATTAATTCGAATTTTTTATTACTTACCAAAAAATCACATAATTATAAAATAAAAATCATTCTTTTAATTTCATTATTAATTCAGTAGTTTTTTTTAATCGCGAAAAGGAAAAACTTGACTTTTTTAAGGTTATAATTTTCGAGCAATTTCATTAAGAAATGAGCAAAAATGTTTAGAGGGAAAATGTGACATACCTTTCCCAGTTCCGCGTGGTTTCTAACCTGTGATGCCATTATTAAATTTTACTCTATTTCTATTCTTTTTATTGAATAATTAACACATTTTTTAGTTTATATTATTACAATTTGTAATATACTTAACTAGCAGACATATTATTGTTTTTTTCATGAGATTGGTAGTCGTTGTGTATATTTTTTATAATACATACCCATCCCTGGATTTCCTTTTTCATAAAGTCCAATGCACAGTGTAGCAAAAAAGAACAGCGAACAAATTGTGTTCTTTTTTGTTTCCCTATCTTCACGATTTACTTTTCGCTCTTTTTAATGTGAATGAACTTAAAAATAATGTTTTTACTAGAAATTACACACATACATTAGGTTTAAATTAAACAATTTAAATAATATTCTTTATGCAATTTTCAACCCTTTGTTATTTTATTTCTTGATCATAACTATCCAACTGTGTATAAGAAAAAACTTGTCCATATTTGTCAATCGACCAATCAGAAGAAAGAAAAATAAAGGCGTTGACAGCGCAACGACAAACAGTTTTCAAACCGTATTTTGTATATTTAAAAATGGAGATCGCTTTGCAACCGTCGCCGAATGGAAAAATTAAAGTGAGAGAACGTGTAAGTCTCAATTAAACTAGAAAAATTTGCACATTAAACATTAAAATCTAATTAGAATATTATGTTAGTGTAATGTGTTCGTAGTAATTAGTGTGTTGTAAGTGAAAAAAACAGAGAAAAAGTGCATCGATAATGGAGGTTAGGATATATTATAATTGCTATATGTTGTGTATATACAAAAAACTTGGCATTTACTTTTTTTTTGAGAGAATATATAAACAAACAAAATTTGCATGTAAAACGCCGTGATATTGAATTTATTGTGACCGGCATTGGCATTTATGGTTTTTTTCTTTTAGAGATAAAGGAAATTTTTTCTCTTTTTTCAAGTGCAATAAAAGTAGAAAATTTTAGTTTGTCAATTTTTCTATCGCGGGAGATTATTGCGCGCTTGTGACGCTGAAAAAATCACAAAGATGTCAACAAACTTTAGGATCAACTTGAGAATTATTCGTTTGGCAGTAGAATATTTTAGTTTTTTTTTTGCAAACACCTATTTTTATTTAATTAATTGAGGGGTAATAATATAAATAAATCAGTGTATTTTTATTAATATTTAGTATTTTTAGCAGCAGAAATTTTATTTTTTCTCATTTTCACTTTGTGCAATGTGTATTTACAAAATTATGGCTTTTAATTAAATTAATTCGGTTTTAATTCTTTTCTAATATTATTGTTATTAGTAGTTAATTAATAATTACCAAAAAATTTAATTTTTAAAGTAGTATTTTTTAATTAATGTATATTTTTAATCGTAACATTCTTCGCAGAAATTCAATTATTGTCAAAAAATGTAAATAAAATTCTTTGAAAAATTACAATTATTTTATTAAAAAATTTTCTCAATTAGATTATTTTTAAATATTTACAATTTTAATAAAATAATTCTTAAAATGTATTTCATTAAAAAAATTTTTAGTAAAATTCTGCGCAAACATTG
Organism: Leptopilina myrica (nomen nudum); assembly: GCA_032872475.1. Classification (NCBI taxonomy): domain Eukaryota; kingdom Metazoa; phylum Arthropoda; class Insecta; order Hymenoptera; family Figitidae; genus Leptopilina; species Leptopilina myrica (nomen nudum). The sequence continues at coordinate 8,787,622 of CM065462.1, read as the reverse complement.
AATTATTATCACAAATTATAAAAGTTTCACAAGAATTCAAATAATTACAAATCTTTTTTATAAATTTCTTCGTAATTTAATTATTTTAATAATAAAATTGTTTTCAGGAATTCAATTATATTTTCAATATATCAAATTTCTCGAAAAATGAAATTATTCTTCAAAATTTTATTTAAAATCACCGAGAGAATTTAATTATTTAAAAATAAATCGATTAAATTCTTTATGAGAATTTAAATTAATTGCGAATTCTCGTAGAATTTTCTAATAAAAATAGTTTTTAAAATTTATTTCACTTAAAATTTTCGATAATAATTGAATATTAAAAGCATTAAAGCGTGAATTATTAGAAATAATTGAATTTTGACAAGTTTTCAAATTTAAATCTGGGAAAGTCTGAATTTTTCATACTCTTGACTAGGAATTCTGTAGAATTAATTTTTTAGCAAAAGTCAGGAAAAAAAATTTAATTTTTCTGGCAACTTTGGAATAGTGTCTTCAAATTTAGCGTAAAATGAAAAAGAAATAGATAAATATAAAGATATTTGTTGAATTATTGAAAATTTATTTCTGCTTTGAAAACAAAAAAAGAAGAATATTGAGAAATTTTAGAAAATAATAATATTGAGAAATTATTTTTCCTTTTTTGAAAATTAAAAAAAAATAATCAGTAACATTGAGGTGGTGAGAAATTATTTGAATTCCTATTAGAAAATTGTCAATAACAAGTGATATTGAGAAAATATTTGGTTTTCTTTTTTATTCAAAGTCTTCGCGACGAATGCTGGACAAAATGGATCTCGATGCAGAAATGGAGAACAAAAAACGCGAACTCAAAGAAGTTCGTGAGCAGAAGAAAAAATTGCTTGAACTGCAGGATAAAACGAGTCTTAATTTAAAAGCAAATTCCAATTTGGAATCGCAATTAACGGAAAAATCAAAGCAACTCGATTTGTCGAATAGAAAAAGAGATAATCTTGAGCGTGAATTGGTCACTGCAAGATCGGAAGCTGCAGGAATCAAGAGAATTTTGGGTAAGCGAAGAGCAAAAAATTTAATTAAACTTAAAAAAAAATTATTTATCTAAAACTTTTTTGGAATTTTTTTATTTTTTCTATTATTTGTGTTCGTATTTTTTTTGTCGTGTTCTTTTCATAAACTTTTGGAAACAAGAAATTGTTGAGAAGAATGTTAAAAATTAAAATTAGATGATAAATTATATTTGTGTCGATTATTCAAATAAAAAAACAATGGAATACAAAATTTGACTAAATTATGTTTATTGCAGAATTGGAGAGACAAGAGAGACGAGAACTGGAAACAAGAGCATTGAACCTGATAAAGGGCGCAAAGAGAAAATGGGAAAATGCGGAAAAAGATAAAATTACTCAACTTAATAAACACATTGAAACGCAAACAACTCGAATTGCCGAGTTGTGCTCAAGTAACAATGATATGAGCGCACGATTACAACGCGCCGAATCCGAATTAAAAACATCGGCTGCCGAATTGAAGAAACTCCGCTCATTTCAGGTATTTTCGTTTAATTCATTTTTTCTATATTTTATTAAATACAATTTTTACTTTTTTAACATATTTTTTTTTAATATTATAATTTTTATTATATTTCTTCATAATTTAGGTGTTAAATACTATAATTTTTACTACATTCTAAAAAATTAAGGGAAACCTGAAAAATCTGGAAATGTCAGGAAATTTTATAAAAATTGAAAAAAAAACCTTGAAAAGTCAGGGAATTTTGAACGAAATCCTGGAAAATTTATTTTTGAAATCTAATTTTACTTAAATATTTCAAAATTATTTCAATTTTAAAAGAGTTGCAATTACAATTTTTATAAGTAGATGTACTTGAAAATATTTTTGTTTAAAATTTTGTAAAACTTCAGGTTTAAATGAATTTCATTAAAAAATTTAAAAACCTAGATTTTTAATAAACCTTAATAACTAAAATTCTTCTAAAATTATTAAAAAATTGTAATATATATTTAATTGATTATTTAAAAATAACGGATTTATAGAAGAATTTTAGTTAAAACACTAAAATAAAATAAAATTTTGTAGCAAATACATATTATTGGAGAAATTCAATTATTTTTAGAAAAAGTAAAATTCTTCTCAGAAATTCAATTATTTTTTCTGTCTTTTATTATTTATTCTTCAAAGAATTAAATTATTTTCAAAAATTTTAATGAAACTCTTTTATAACAATTCAATTTTTTTGAAAATAATTTTAATAAAACTTTTCGTAGAAACTTAATTGATTTCAACAATTTTTTTAAATTCAATTATTTCCAATGTTTGTTATTTAAATAAAATTTGACGAATCAATTCAATTATTTAAACCGAAATTTTAATAAAATTAGTCTGAAGAATTTAATTATTTTCAAACGTAATATAATTCTTCGCAAAAATCCAATTATATTTGAAAATTTAGAAAAATTCTTGTCAAACTTTAAATTGTCTTTATAAATAATAACATTTTTCTCCGAAATTCAATTATTTTTTCTAATATTAATAATATTCTTATCAGAATTTCAAATATTTTTAATATACAAAATTTTCATCGAATTTCTCGAAAAATGAAGTTATTGTTAAATTTCTTTTTAATTTGTCTCTTGACAATAAATAATAATAATAAACAATAATTAAATTCTGATAAAATTTGTTATAAAAATTCAATGTTAAAAACATTTAATTATTTAATAAATTATTTATTTTTATAGTTAAATAATTGATTTCTTGTAGAATTTTCTAATAAATATTGATTCTACGAGAATTCATTTATTTCACTCTAAATAAAACATTTTATTAAATAATTGAACTTTTTTTAAAATTGAATTTTCATGAAGAATCAACAAATTTTTAAATAATAATTGAATTCTTCTGAAATATTTTAATACATTTTTTTTAATAATTGCATTTTTCGAGAAATTTGATAAAAATTTTGTATATTAAAAATAATTGAAATTCTGATAAGAATTTTATTAAAATTTTTCTGAAAATAATTGAATTTAGGGGGAATTTTTTATTATTTAAATTTTGACGGGAATTTTGGATAATTTTGAAACATAATTGGATTTTTGTGAAGAATTTTCTTACTTTTGAAAATAATCCAATTCTAGAGGTTTCCAATAATTTTCTTATTAATAATAAACGTAATTTTAAAAACCTGGAAAAATTTTCGTTGTTTATCCTGGAAAACCTGGAAAAGTCAGGGAATTTGAAAACGGTAAAAGCGTGGCAACCCTGAAAAAAGAAATGCTTTTAGTAAAAAATGAAGAATAAAAATTAGAAAATAAAGAGTAAAAATTTCAAAACTGAGAATAAAAATTAGGAGAAGAATAATAGTTTAAAAATTAATCTATTTAAAATCATGGAATAGTTGCAAAGAATTTTATCAAAAAATTTTAATAATAATAGAATTCTTTTGAAGAATTTTTCTTTTTCAATAATGGAGTTTCTTTAATAATATTAATTAAAAATATTGAAAATAATTGAATTTTATGAACAATTTCTTCCAAGTCTTTAAAATAATTGTATTTGTTACAAATTGAAATTAAACATTTATTTATTTAGAAAAAATTAGAAGCTAAGAAATTAAATAAACAATTTTAATAAAGAAAGAAATATTTAATTTTCAGGTTCAATATAAGGAGTCATTGGCAAAAATGCGCGAATTAAATCGTCAAAGTGCACAGGGAGTTGGCACAAAATTGGAACAAATGGCGGCGCGTGCACATAATCAAATTGCCGAATTACGCACAAAACTTGAATTGGAAGTGGCGAAAACAATTGATTTAGAGAGTAAATTACGTGACGAGCAGGACTCGAATCATTGTCGGCAATCGCGATTAAATGTTGCATTGGAATTGTCACAATCTGAACTTCGCGATTGTCAAGAACAATTGAGAAGTTTAAAGGCAACAATACCAGCGCGCGACGCCGAAATGGAAGAATTGAAAAAGGAATTAATTCAAAAGACAAAACAATTGGAAAATGCCGTTGTCAATGAACAAACATTTATCAGTATGCAGGAACAAATTGAAAGAATATGCGCTGAAAATGAACAATTACGAAATCAACTCGAGGTAATTATTAAATTAATATAATTATTAAATTTCTTAAATCAAATTGAAAATATAATTAATGACTCTTTAAAGGAATTTTATTTAATACATTTTTGATACTCTTTCTTTCTTCAGGCAACGAAATCAGATCTCAGCGATACTTTAATGAGTTTAGAGCAAAGGGAAACGATTGCTTTGAGTTTGGAACGAGTCGAACAAGACAGAGCAACTTTGGAACTTCGATTACGAAGTTCTTTGGAGAAAGAAGGTATTTAAATAATTTTACACGAAAATTGCAATTATTATTCCTAATAATTATTAAAATAAATTTTAATAAAATTGTAGGCAGAAGTTTAATTATTTTCAATTATTATTTATGTTTTATTTGTTTACTTGAAGAATTTAAAATTGAAATTTCTTTCTAACAGAGGAGCAATTGCGAAAGGTGAGTAATTTAGAAGAATTATTGCGAAGACTCGAGCAAAGTGTCTCGAAATTGGAAACTGAGAATGCATCATTAAAAGCAATTGAACACGAGAGGCCAATACCGTTGAAACGTTTAGGCATTGATTACAATAAACAAAATTATCACGATAAAAATATATCACAATTGGAACAACAAATACAAAAATTAGAACAACAATTACAAACGGCTAATGAAAATTTAGCAGCTGAACAAAAAGTTGCAAAGCAAGCGCAAATTTCTCTGTGGAAAAAGGAGAAGGAATTGTCAGATGCAAATTTGGATAAACGAATTGCAACGAGAGAGGCAAAAACGGCAGAGGAGAAAATTAAAACCCTACAAGAGGATAAGCATCGTTTATTGGAGAAATTGAAGAAAATGGAGAAGGACGAGGAGGATAAGTGCGCAAAATTATTAAAGGAAATGGAGAGTGCAAAAGCGTCATTAAATGAAATAACGCGTGAATCGTCACGAAATAAAATGCAAGCCGATTCAGCACAAAGGGTAAATATTTTTTGGACAATTTATTCTTTTACTTGGGAGAGAAATATTCACAGGTACTACTTTATGTAGTACTTTTTTTTTGTTTTCAAAAATATATTTCCAAATTATATATTTCTTCAAAAATAGGATTATATTTCTAAACAAATTAAAAATTTTGTTTAATTCTCAAGATTCGTCAAAAGAATTTAATTATTTAAATATTTTTTTTTCATAAAATTCTTTAGGAGACTTACAATTTTAAAAAACATTCCATTTTTTAATAAATTGTTTATTTGTATTTAAATAATTGAATTCTTGTAGAATTTTGTAACAAAAACTGATTTCAAAATGAATCTTACAATTAGTTAAAATTTTAAATGATAATTGAATATTAGAAGAGAATTTTGAAAATGTTTCAAATTAAAATCTTTGAAAATTTTGAATTTCTCATGCTTTTAATTAACAATTATGTAGAATTAATTTTTTTTAAAAGTTTAATTGCATTTTTTAAAAATTATTTGAAGTTAAAATTAAATTGTAAAGAAATGAATTTAAAATTTCTCAAAGAACTTTTTCAAAAATTATTAAAAATAACAATTGATTTAAAAAAGAATTTTAGTTAAAAATTCTAGAAATTAATAATAATTACATTTATTTAAAAGAATTTTCCTCAATTCAATGATTTTCAATAACTACTATTTAAATAAAATTTTTTCAATTAATTAAATTATTGAATTAAATTTTCAGTAAATAATACAGTAAATAATCTCATGGCAGAATTTAAATTTTTTTAATCAAATTTCTCGAAAATGGAATAATTCTTAAATTTTTTTTTTAAATTCGTCAAAAAATTCAATTATTTTAAATAATTTTGATAAAATTGCGTACAAGAATTCAATTATTTTCCATTTAATTTCAATTAAAACTATGAAAAGAATGTAATTATTTTTAATACAATAATTGTAAATAAATTCTTTGTTAGGTAGAAAATTTTGTGAAACAATTAAATTTTATTTTACAATTTTAATAAAATGTTTTAAAATAGTCTTTAACATGTTATTGAAAATCGTCAAAAGAATGAAATTATTTAAAAGTTAGTTGAATTCAATTTCAAAAAAAAAACATTCACAGGGTTGCCACAGGTCAGGGAAAAGTCAGGGAAAGTAAAATTGGTCAGGGAAGTCTGGGAAAAGTCAGGGATTTTAGTAAAAGTAGTGGAAAAAATCGAATTTTAAAAATTCATGAAAAAACTCTAAATTTTGATGTATTTTTGTTTGCCTTGTAAACTATAATAATAACCACGAATTTTAATACAAAACCTTGAATTTTTTCTATTTCAGACAATAATTTCTTTTTAAAGAACTATCATAAATTATTTGATGAATGATTTTTACAATTTTCATAAATACTAGATTGATAAAAGAATTTTAGTTAAAAATACTAAAAAAATTTAATTTTGGAAAAGTTACAAAATGATTACAGAAATTCAATTATTTTCAAAAGTAATAACATTTTTTGCAGAAATTCAATTATATTTAAAAATTAAAAAAAATTCTGGTCATTTCAATTATATCTTTAAAAATAAAAAGATTCTTCTCCAAAATTCAATTATGTACAAATTTTTTTTTTAAATTCTCGTCAAAATTTCAATTATCTCTATAAATAATACAATTCTTCATCGAAATTCAATTATTTTTAGAAAATTTTAATAAAATTCTTTAAAAATTTTCACAGGAATTCAATTATTCAATATAAAAAATTTTTAATAATTTTTCTAAAAATATCAATTATTTAAAAAGACTTTTATAAAATTCATCGCAAGAGTTCAGTTATTGAAAAAAATTTAACAAAGTTATTTTCAAGAATTCAATTATTTTTAGAAATAGTAAAATTCTTCACCGAAATTCAATTATATTTATAAACTTGAATAAAATTCGTTGGAGGAATTAAATTATTTTCAAAAGTAATAGAATTCTTCGCAGAAATTCAATTATTTAACAAAATTGTTGTCAAAATTTCAATTATCTTTATAAATAATAAAATTCTTCAATATTCAATTATTTTAAAAAAAAATTTTTAAACTCTCGTCAAAATTTCAATTATTGTTATAAATAATACAATTCTTCTTCAAAATTCATATAAATTTAAAAAATTGAATAACATTCTTGTTAAAATTTCACAGAAATTCAATAATTTATGAAATTTGTAATATATTACTTTGAAATAATTCAATTATTTTCATAAATAATAAAATTTTCACGTGAGTTCAATTATTTAATATACAACATTTTATAAAATTTTTTGAAAAATATCAATTATTTAAGAAAAGTTTTAATAACATTTTTGGAAATTTTTTAAAATTATTTTCATGAATAATAAAACTCATCGCAGGATTTTAATTAATTTTGGATAAAATATTTTAATCAAATTCCTCGAAAAATGTAATTATTCTTAAAAATTTTATTAAAATTTTTCAAAAGAATTCAATTATTTAAAAATTTATTGACAAAATTCTTTATGAGAATTCAATTTTAACAAACATTCAATTTAAATAATTGAATTTTTCTAGAGTTTTTTAATAAAAATTTATTAAAAATGAAATTACCGAATAATCGATTTATTGTTTATGAAAATAATTGAATTATTGCAACGAATTTTATTACAATTTTTTCAAATAATTGAATTTTTATGAGAAAATTTTACTACTTTTTAAAATAATTGAATTCTTGCGAAGGATTTTATTAGGATTTTTGTAAATAATTAAATTTTTGTTGAAAAATTTCATGGTTATTTAAATTATATGAAAACATGAATAAGGTGATCGCCTTCTATTTATGTTTTCTAATAATATTCTTATAAATTGTTGAGTTTCAAAAAGGTTTGAATTTGAATGTTCTGAAGAATTTTAATTCCCGTGGAAAAGTAATAATTAAATACTTATTGAAATATTTAGTTATTGATGTTTTTGAATAATTTTACAATTAATGAAATTTGTAAATAAATTTAATAGAACATTTTTTTGAGTATTTAATAATTTGTAGAGTGAATCAGAATATTTTTTATGGTCAGAGAAAAAGTGAGAATTTTGTCTGGAAATCAGGGAAAAGTCAGGGAATATCAGGGAATAATAAAATTAAATATTTGTGGCAACCCTGGGTCCGTCCTTTTAAATATTTTCTACTGATTCGAGCCCTGAATGTTGTGAGGACAGAATATCTCAATGATTATTAAATATAATGAAATTTTTTTCTTATTTTAGGCGTTAACCCAGTCGAATAAACAAATGGAGGAACTACAAAATTCAAGTGCCGCACTACGTCGTGAATTGGACGCGACACGTAAGCAAATGCGTGGTAATCAAGATCGTACCGATTCATTGAAATCGGAGAATGAACGTTTAAAATTACAAATAAGTAAACATAACGACACGGAAGATGAATTCGAAGTGAAACTCGAGAAATTACAAGAAGAAGTGAATAGCTATCACGTGAATAATGTTTTACTCAAAGAAACATGTACAGTTCTTGAGGAGCAATTAACCGACTACGAACGTTTAACGAACGATCACGAGACGCGGGAGAATACTCTAATACAAGAGAAAATGCGTCTGCAAAAGGAATTGGAATTAACTGAGATTAATTTACGTGAAGCAAAAATAGCGCAGAATGAGGAGAAGACAATGCGATTAGTTGCTGAACGTGCAATTGAACGTTTAGAATCGGATGCCTCCGATATTGAGGGTGAACGTAATACACTGTCATCACAGCGTGATGAATATAAGAAATTAGCGCAAAAATTAAACGAAGAAATTGGTTTATTAACAATAAAGTGCGACACACTCGAGTGTGATTTATCGCAAACGCGTCGTCTCCTCGACGTCTCGAAGGAGGAGGCGAGAATTGTCAAGGAAGAATCTTCGCAGCATTTAACGAGACTCCACGAACTCAAGGAAACGAATCATAATTTAATGGCCGACTTGCAGGACACTGTGGACCAGGCGCATGAACTTCGGACCCGTGTGGCTGAACTCGAGGGCGTTATGGATGAAATGAGACAATTCTATCAGGAGCGTGAGGTGAAGGCCGGAAGTACGTGTCAACAGCAAACGAAACTGATTGATTATTTACAGCTGAAATTAGAGGAGTGCAGTAAGAAGAAGAAAGGCGTTTGCGACAAGATTTTCGGCTCGAAGAAGGAGAATGTCCCGCCGCCGGCAGTTGGCGCAGCAATGCCGGTTGGCTATCGTGAATTGGAGAATCAATTGGACAAGGAGAGGGCGAAAGTTAAGGCACTCACGGAACAATTGTTGACGACAAAAACGGCGCAATTGTCATCGCCCGTTCTATCGGCGGCCTCACCCGAAAAGAAATTCACCGACGGCACTGACATAATGACACGACATTTGTCATTGCAACGAATCAAACACAATATTCCCCATCGATTCAACATAAGTCTACCGATGCGCGCCGGCAAGTGTTCCGCGTGTCTCGATTCCATTCAGTTTGGCAAACGGGCGGCAATTTGCAGCGAATGCCAAATAATGACGCATCTCAAGTGTTCGGTGTCGGTGCCGGCAACTTGCGGTCTGCCAGGCGATTTTGCACGGCACTTTGGCAAATATTCGCGCGACAGTCTCAACAGTTTGTCGAGTCAGGGCGAGAGTGTGAGAACGTTGGCGATTGATGAGCCCGATAAGCCGGAGCGCGACACAGATTATTTGATGGCAAATCAGAAGGAGAGAAATGGCGACGAAGCGGTGACAATGGAGAGTTGGGTTAAGGTGCCGGGCAGAGGGAAGTCCTGTTGGGAGAGGAAATATTTGAAATTGGAGAATGGAAATTTAATGATTTATGAGCATCAACCGAGTCCTGGTATGGTGGCGATTAGTCAATTGGAATTGCTGGAGAAAAATGGTTTCATCATAAATGAATGCGTTGAGGTTGCCGATGTTGGTGGTACGGCGAAATCTGATTTGCCGTTTATCATTAGAGTTGAGCCGAATTCAGGGACGACGTGCTGGCCAACGGCGAGACTTGATATTATGACGCTCAGTCAATTGGATAAGAAGAATTGGCTTAAGGCGCTCAAGACGCTTTCGAATACGCCCAAAATTGATAAGTATCAGACGATACTGAGACTCGAGAAGAATCAGGTGAGTTTCTTTTTACACGCTTCGTGCTCATATATCGTAAATTATTAACTAGTGGTATTCTTTCTTTTTGTTCGCATTTGAACTTTGTCGTTTGTACATTCTTTTGTTTTTCGTTAAGTTTTCATAGATTTCATTATTGTAACTTACTAGCAAATTTTAAGCGCGGAACGTGATGTTCGATTTATTATAATGCAAATTATCAAATTTTTTATTTTAAATTTTCAAAATTTTCAATCAAAACTAGCAAATAATAAGCGCACTAGCGCGCGGAACGTAGTATTAAATTTATTTATTTATTGAATTTATTAACAAACATAAAGTTTCTAAAAAATTTCATAATCAAAATTTAAAAAAAAACACATTTTAAGTACAAAATTATTTATTACTGTTCATATTTTCAAAAATTTTAATGAATTTTCACGAAAGAATTCCAATATTTCCTAAAATTTTAACAAATCTTTCTAAATAATTCGAAATAATTAAATTATTTTTATAAATAGTAACATTTTTCGCAAGAATTCAATTATTTTTAATACAATTTTAGTAAAATTCTTCTCCATAAAATTTCTATTATTTTTAAAATGTTTAATTAATTAAAATTATTAAAGAAACTTTATTATTTGACAAAAAATTCAAAGACATTCTGCAAAAAGAATTTAATTAGAATTTTTAAAACTTTAAACGAAATGCTCCGCGAGAATTAAGTTATTTTCCTAAATAGTGAAATTTTGTAAAGGAATTCTATTATTATTAAATTTTTTGATAAAATTCTTTGCAATAAATCGATGATTTTCAATACATTAATTTAAAAATTTTAAATATTTGAAAAGAAAAATTATAAAAAAGTTAAGAAATAAATAAACAAACAGCAACTTTAATTTTTTTCTGTATAAAAAATGAAAGAAGTTTGCGTGATGATGATTTATAAATTATTATTACAAGATTATAAATTTTTTTTTTTGAAAGAAGAAAAGAAAATTGCATAATTTCTCTTTCTCAATGACAATTATTTTGAAAATATTCAAATTTTTCATGAAAAATATAGAAAAAACGAGTTAAAGCGCACGTATTCATTCTGGGTATACACATTATTAAAAAAATATTAAATAATTAATTTTTATTATTTATTAATCGATAGTTATTAAAAAAATAATATTTTGATTTTGTTAAAAAAAATTGTGATAAATAAATAGAAATTATGCAACAAATACTACAAATTTTGTAAAAACAATATGATTGTCAAAATTCATTACAAAATGAAAGTTTAAAAAAATATGTTGATGGAGAAATATAAATAGTTCAAATTACTTTATTTTTTCTTTGATTTTAAATAAAGAAAGAGAAATAATGCACATTTTTTCATTAATTTCTAGATAAAACTTGAAATAAATTCATTTTTAGAAGGTTAAAAATTTAAATCTTATTAAAGAAATTATTCAAATGAAATTGAATATTTTGTTTTTTAATAAAGAAAATGTGAATTGTAAATAGGCATGATTATTATATTATTATATATCTGTCATCATTTATATGAGAAAGTTCATAAAAAATAAAAATTGTAATTATGAAATACACAAATTCTGCCGACACATTTATTTTAATTAATTTAAAATGGAAAAAAATTTGTTGAAAATTGTAATTAAAAAACAAAAATTTCACAACTTTTTATTTCAAAAGAAACTAATAATTTAAAAAAAATAAACAAAAAATAATTATAAAATTTGTAAATCAACATTATGAGAATTTCTTACCTTATTTTATAAAAGCAATATCTTTTAAACCTTTTTTCTTCTTAAACAACAATAAAAATTGATATTGACAAATCGAAAAACTGTAGAATTTCGATCTGCCAGACACATTGTTTTGAAAAAGAAAAAAAAACAAAAGCATATACAAAAACTAACTTCATAGTGCGAACGGACAGAATAAAAAACCACAGACTTTAATAAAGTTAATAATTAATAATAATAATAATTAATTGTTAAAGAATTATTTTGAGTTTTGAATTAATATTAAAAGACTATTTAAAACAGGGCTCCCGCAGGTCAGGGGAGTCAGGAAATTCAGAGAAAAGTTAGGGATTTTTACTAAAAGTACTGGAAAAAATTGAATTTTTAAAATTCATGAGAAAACTGAATTTTTTTTCTTTTTGCCTTGTAAACTATGAAATTACCACAAATTTTAATAATAATAAAAAACGTTCAATTTTTTCTATTTCAGACAATAATTTCTTTTTAAATAACTTAAATTTCCAAAACTATCATAAAATGAATAATAATTAAATTAAATTAATACTAACTATCATAAATTATGACTTATAAATTATTTTATGAATAATTTTTTCAATTTTCATAAATACTAGATTGATAAAAGAATTTTAGTTAAAAATACTAAATAAATTAGATTTTGGAAAAGTTACAAATGATTAGAGAAATTCAATTATTTTCAAAAGTTACAAAAATTCTTCGCAGAATTTCAATTATGTTCAAACATTTAAAAACAATTCTCGTCAAAATTACAATTATTTTTATAAATAAGAAAATACCTCATTAAAATTCAATTATTTTAAAAAGTTTTAATAAAATTCTTGACAAAATTCCACAAGAATTCAATTTTTAATAAATTTCTTCAAAATAATTCAATTATTTTCATAAGGAGTAATAAAATTTTTCACAGGAATTCAATTATTTAAAAAACAAAATTTAAAAAAAAAATTTCGAAAAATATCAATTATATAAAAATATTTTTTATAAATAATAAAATTCTTCGCAAAAATTCAATTATTCTCAAAAATTAAAAAAAAATATTTTCAAAATTTCAATTATGTTTATAAGTAACAAAATTCTTCATCTTAATTCAAATATATTTAAAAATTTTAATAAAATTCTTGGCAAAATTTTGTAGGAATTCAATTTTAATGAATTAATTCAAAATAATTCCATTATTTTCATAAGTAATAAAATTTTCACAGGAATTCAGTTATTTAAAATAATTGATATTAATTAATTATTATTATTTAAAATAATTAAAATTATTTATTTCATAAAATTTTTTGGAAAATATAAATTATTTAAAAAATTCTTCACCAAAATTCAGTTATTTTTATAAACTGGAATAAAATTCTTTGTAAGAATTCAATTATTTATATAAATATTAAAATTCTTCACATAAATTCAGTTATTTTTATAAATTTGAATAAAATTCGTTGGAAGAATTAAATTAGTTTTAAAATGTAATAAAATTCATCATTCTTTCGGGTAACTTTATATAAAATATTAAAGGTGAAAGAATATTTATTTAAAATGTATTGAAAATCCTTGAAATGAGAGAAATTTTTGAAAACAATTGAAATTTGGACAAGAATTTCATTAAAATATTTAAAAATAATTTATTTTTGAAGAAGAATATTTTTATTCATAAAGATAATAATTGGGACTTTGTCGAGATATTTTTTTGCAAATTTTGAACATAAGTAATTGAATTTTGTGATAAGAAATTTAATTTCAGAAAATAATTAAATTTCTACAATCGTTTTGTAACTTCTTTAGAATGTAATTTTTTTTAGCGTTTTTGACTAAAATTCTTCTAGAAATCAATTATTATTTTTAATAAATAATTGATTAATATTGACAAATTTTACTAATTTTATAAGTTTTTTAATAAATTAATGCTTTTTTGAATCTCAGTTCCTTCAAATTTCTAATATTAAATTCATTTAACATTGAAATTTTATAAAATTTCAAATTGAAACCGTTTTGAAGTTTCTTTATTTATGAAAATTGTAAACACAACTATTTTAAAATTGAATTAATTATGAAAAATTTATGTAAAACTGTTCATTACCTAAATAATTTTTTTTTTTTAAATAATTGTTCAAGGTTGAAGTTATTTAAAGAGAAATTTTTGTCAGAAATTGAAAAAATTGAAGTAAAGGTTTTGTTTTAGAATTCGTGGTAATTTAAAAGTTTTTGAGTCAAAGAAAAAATAAACAAAAATTTAGAATTTGTTTATATTACAACTATTTATTTCAATTCATATTTTATTTTTATAAAAAAAATGTTTACGTTTTATTATTTAAAAAAAAAATGTTAATTTTATTTAAAAAAGCGAGTAAGCAGTAAGCCGCTCGTGAATTGTTGCTTGTTTTCTTAATAAAATTCTTAATGAGAATTTAATTTCGAAATACATTCAAATATTCGATAAATTATTGAAAGTTAATGATTGATTTTTTTTTCATTTTAATTCCAGTTGGACTTGAATTGCCTCGTTGAATTAAACGAGGAGGGAGTATTATTGTTGGGCGCCGAGGAAGGTTTATATTCGTATCAATCGTCAAAGGCGCAAGTACTCACTGCAATTAGGGGAGTGAAGAAAGTTCATCAATTGACTCTTCATCCGAAATTGGGATTGGCGTTGATGATTGCAGGCGAGGATCGACAATTGGTCGCTTGCGATTTGAGACAATTGAAAAGTAATGCTGTCGCTGCTGAATGTTCACGGCCTGCAATTAATACTAAACCCGTTCTCACTGGTTCCGAAAGTTGTCATCTTTATCAAGTTCAGGGCGAGATGCTCTGCGCAGCGACAACATCGCACGTCATGTAATTTTTTTCGATATTACTTTTATTATTTTAATTATTAATACACTCTTTTTTTCATTTTATTTACTTTATTCATTTTAATTTATTTATTTTCACAATTTCATTCGTTTGAAAGTTTAAAAAATTCAATTAGGTAATTGACAATAATTTCAATTTTTGTATTTTACAGACTTCTTAAGTGGACTGTTAATGAAGATTCAGGTGAATTCATTGGAATTCGTGAACTCGAAACACAAGAGCCATGCAGTTGTGCATTATTTTCGAGGAATATACTAATTGTTGGCTGTAATAAATTTTACCAAATAGACATGAACACTTATGAAATCGATGGTAAGTTGCAAGTGATACTTTTTAAAAATATTATTTGTGTTTAAGATTAAGGTATTCAGGGTTGCCACGCTTTTACCGTTTTCAAATTCCCTGAATTTTCCAGGTTTTCCAGGTTAAAAAACGGAATTTTTCCAAGTTTTTAAAACTATTATTTTCAAAAGTAACACAATTCTTTACAAAAATCCAATTATGTTTCAAAATTATCCAAAATTCCCGTCAAAATTTAAAGAATCTTTATAAATAATAACAAAATTTCTCCGAAATTCAATTATTTTTAATATACAAAATTTTTATCAAATTTCTCAAAAAATGCAATTATTTTTAAAAAATTCATTAAAATATTTCAGAAGAATTCAATTATTATTTAAAAATTTGTTGATTCTTCATAAAAACTCAATTTTAAAAAAAGTTCAATTCCAATTATGTTTCAAAATTGTCCAAAATTCCCGTCAAAATTTAAATAATCTTTAAAAATAATAAAAATTTTCTCCGAAATTCAATTATTTTCAAAAATTTAATAAAATTCTTATAAGAATTTCAATAGTTTTTAATATACAAAATTTTTATCAAATTTCTCGAAAAATGCAATTATTTAAAAAAATGTTTATTTTTAGAGTGAAATAAACGGATTCTTGTAGAATTTTCAAATAAATAAATATTTTTTAATATGATATTCAATTACAATCAAAAAATTTTACCAAAATTTATTTTTAAATCAATATTTATTAGAAAATTCTACAAGAAATCAATTATTTAACTGTAAAAAGTAAATAATTTATTAAATAATTAAATGTTTTTTATAACATGGAATTTTTATTACAAATTTTATCAGAATTTAATTATTGTCTTTATTATTATTTTTAAATTTTCAAATATAATTGGATTTTTGCGAAGAATTATATTACGTTTGAAACTAATTGAATTTTTCAGACTAATTTAATTAAAATTTCGGTTGAACTATTTGAATTGTTTCGTGAAATTTTATTTAAATAACAAACACTGGAAATAATTGAATTTAAAAAAATTTTTGAAATCAATTAAATTTCTACGAAAAGTTTTATTAAAATTATTTTGAAAAAATTAAATTGTCACAAAAGAATTTCATTGAAATTTTTGAAAATAATTTAATTCTTTGAAGAATGAATATTAAAAGATAAAAAAAATAATTGAATTTCTGAGAAGAATTTTACTTTTTCTAAAAATAATTGAATTTCTCCAATAATATGTATTTGCTTCAAAATTTTATTTTATTTTAGTGTTTTAACTAAAATTCTTCTATAAACCCGTTATTTTTAAATAATCAATTAAATATATATTACAATTTTTTAATAATTTTAGAAGAATTTTAGTTATTAAGGTTTTTTAAAAATCTAGGTTTTTAAATTTTTTAATGAAATTCATTTAAACCTGAAGTTTTACAAAATTTTGAACGAAAATATTTTCAAGTACATCTACTTATAAAAATTGTAATTGCAACTCTTTTAAAATTGAATTAATTTTGAAATATTTAAGTAAAATTAGATTTCAAAAATAAATTTTCCAGGATTTCGTTCAAAATTCCCTGACTTTTCAAGGTTTTTTTTCAATTTTTATAAAATTTCCTGACATTTCCAAATTTTCCAGGTTTCCAGGTTTTGTGGCAACCCTGGGTATTAACATTTTATAGAAAGATAGAAAATAAAAATACGCAAACTTATTTATAAGGAGAAAAAAATCGAAAAAAGAATTTTAATGTTATTTAATTTACTAGATTTTCCTGAGGAGGATGACAATTCGATTAAGGCAGCGCTAATGGGTGTTGCTAGGCTTGGAATATTTCCCGTTTGCGTCCTCGATGTATCGAGTAATTCACAATACGTTGAATTATTACTGTGCTACAATGAATTCGGCGTTTTTGTCAATGAAAAAGGACAGAGGACGCGAAACATTAATCCAAACTGGAGTCATCTTCCGTTTGCATTTGGTAAATATTTTTTATATTTAAAAAATAATTTTCTCCAAGTAAACTCAATTATTTTTCTTAGATAAACATTTTGTTTTCACTTCATTTATTTTCATATTTCAAGTAAATTAAAATTATTTTCATAATATTTTGAATAAATTTAAATTACTTTGATGCAGTGAATAATTGAGAAAAAAAACTTGTTTTTACAGCTTATCGCAAACCGTATTTGTTTATTGTACACTTCTCGTCAGTGGAAATAATAAAAATAGATTCCGATTCATTTAAATCGTACTCGAATAAATCGGAAAGAACATTGTTGGAGTTTAATAATCCACGTTATTTGGGTTTGGCTGGTACCAAAGGTATTTACGTAACTGCTGTTAATACCGTTCTTGAATTGCTGAAAATTGAGGGAAATTCATTGATACGAAATAGTGACAGTCTCACAAGTATAGACACATTGTAAGTAACAATTTATCACCTTTCTCCCCATTCTTTTAAACATTTTTTTATTTAACATACAGTATTGAAGTTTTGAATAATTTTATTTAGAAATTCCGAAAAAATTCGTTTTTTTTTGTTGAAATAATTGTATTTCCGAAAATAATTTTAAAAAATTGAAAATTTGTTTACTTTTAAAATTTATTTTGAATTAAAAATAATAATAAATAAATAAGGAAACTAAATAATAGAAGGAAAAAGAAATTACTAAATATATAAAATAATAAAATTTCCAGATGTCAAAATGAGGATAGCACGTCAGAATTCAGTTTTACGTCGAGTCTGATGGACGTACTCGAGAGTCAAGGGAGAAAGGTACATTTTTCTAATGTATCCAATCATTAACAAAAAAAAAGTCATTAAATTACTAATTTCTCTAAATCAAAGTAGTAGAATGATAAATTAGTGAATAATACACTTTACGATAAGTTTTTATTGTATAAATTTTTCGATAAACTTAATTTTCATCGATTAATCGTAACGACTTTTGAGAAAGAACTTAGTTTAATTAATTTTATATCATGCATTCAATTAATACATAAAAAAAAAGAAGTGAAAAATTAATCTCATTTTTAACTAATTGATAAATTTTGATTCAAAGAAAAAGAAAAAGATCTCTTCGTAAATAGTTTGATTAGTGTTCAAAAATATTTCTTTTCAATTTGGTAAAATTTTTGTTTTTAATTTATTTCTATTTTTAATAATTTGACTGGCGAAAAACTTAAAAAAAAAAGAATACGTTGGTATTTAAGTATTATTTAAAAGAGCTTGCCATATTGATATTGCTTTTTTTTTTGTTTTTTTTTCTCGTTTAGTATACACAAGCTTTCAGATAAGTTTTTCTTTGTATATTCTAGAAATATATTTAAAACTTTTTTTCAGTCAAGAAATAAGTTGTTTTAAAATAGAAGAAAGAGGTATTTAGAAATAATTTGGTAAAGAAAGTAGGAAAAAAGAAAATTCAATTCAGTTGAATTGACTTTTTTTTATAGTAAAATATGTGTACAATGCTAATATATTTTTTGTGTAAACAATATTTTTAGGAAAATCCTGTATTTTTTATCGTAAATACCTTTTATCGATTTAGGATTTTGTTTGATTCTTCAGAAAAAAATAAACATCTGATTTTTCTAATATAAAAAAAATTATGAGTTTAGATACATTTACTTTTTCCTAAAAACTATTTTTTGAGTTTTGATTATTTCTAAAAAAAACGTTTTTCCTAAAAGTTATAATTTTTAATGTTTATTTTCCTAAAATTTGTGAAATTCCATAATTTTAATTTACTTATTTAATTTAATACATTTACTTTTTCCTAAAAACTATTTTTTGGGTTTTGATTATTTCTAAAAAAAAAACGTTTTTCCTAAAAGTTATAATTTTTAATGTTTATTTTCCTAAAATTTGTGAAATTCCATAATTTTAATTTCCATAATTCTGGAAATTTCTGTTTACAAAATTATAAGATTCTTTTTGAAAAAGAATAAAAAATTTTATAATATTACTATTTATTATCACAATTTGTTAACAAAATTCTGTTCGTCTTTGGGAAAAAATAATAATTAGCATAACTTCTACTTTTTATTATAATTTTCTAACGAAATCTCAAGTTTTTTTTTAAAGAATTAAAAAATTTTCGGAAATTTTGTTTTTTAAGCATATTTTTCTATTGATCGTGATTACAAAAATTTAATATTGTTAGAAAAAAGAAAATTTTGAAAATTACTTTTATTATAGAAGACAGAAAACTGCAAAATCACCTTTATTAGAAAAAAGTTTTTTACAATTAAATTTTTTTCAAAATAATTTTAATATAACTTTTCGTAGAAATTTAATTGATTTCAAAATTTTTTTAAAATTAAATTATTTCCAATTTATATTTGAAAAAAATTTCACGAAACAATTCAATTAGTTAAACCGAAATTTTAATAAAATTAGTCTAAAGAATTCAATTACTTTCAAACGTAATAATATAATTCTTCTCAAAAATCCAATTATATTTGAAAATTAAGAAAAATTCTTGTCAAACTTTAAATTGTCTTTATAAATAATAACATTTTTCTCCTAAATTCAATTATTTTCTCAAATATTAATAATATTCTTATCAGAATTTTAATTATTTTTAATATACAAAATTTTCATCGAATTTCTCGAAGAATGAAATTATTGTAAAATTTCTTTTAAATTTTATCTTGACAATTAATAATAATAATAAAGACAATAATTAAATTCTGATAAAATTTGTTATAAAAATTCAATGTTATAAAAAACATTTAATTATTTAATAAATTATTAACTTTTTATAGTTAAATAATTGATTTCTTGTAGAATTTTCTAATAAATATTGATTTAAAAATAAATTTCAGTTAAAATTTTGGATTGCAATTGAATATCATATTAAAAAATATTTATTTATTTGAAAATTTTATGAGAATTCGTTTATTTCACTCTAAAAATAAACATTTTATTAAATAATTGAATTTTTTTTTTTAATTTAAATTTTTACGAAGAATCAACAAATTTTTAAATAATAATTGAATTCTTCTGAAACATTTTAATAAATTTTTTTTAAATAATTGCATTTTTCGAGAAATTTGATAAAAATTTTGTATATTAAAAACTATTGAAATTCTTATAAGAATTTTATTAAATTTTTTGATATTAATTAAATTTTGAAGGAAATTTTTATTAGTTATAAAGATTAATTAAATTTTAAAGGGAATTTTGGATATATTTGAAACATAATTGGATTTTTGTGAAGAATTGTGTTACTTTTGAAAATAATCGAATTCTTGAGGTTTCCAATAATTTTCTTATTAATAATAAACGTAGTTTTGAAAACCTGGAAAAATTCCGTTTTTTATAACCTGGAAAACCTGGAAAAGTCAGGGAATTTGAAAACGGCAAAAGCGTGGCAACCCTGAGCAGTAATTTTGATTTTTTTTGCAGATTTTCTAAAAATTCCGGTATTTAAACTAAATTATAATTTCCACACCTCGGAAGCAATTTTTTTTGTAGGCTAATTATTTATTTTAATGTACAACATTATTACGATATTGACAAAATTTTAATTTCTTCCCTAACCGTAAAGAATATTCTGATTCACTCTAAAAATGATTCGAAAACATCAATAACTTCTTTTCTAAATAAATATTTAATCATTATTATTTTCCCACAGGAATCAATTATTATTTTAAGAAATTTAAATTATTCAGAAATTTTTTAATTGAATACGTATTAAAAAATAAACACTTCAAATAATTTAAGAAAAAAATCAATTAAAATTTTTTAAAATAATTAATTCTATACAGAATTGTTTGTTATAGGTATGAGAAATACAAATTTCCAAAGAATATGATTTGAAACCTTTCAAAAATTTATTTATTTCTTAAAATTCATGCTATAATGTTTTTTGAATTCATTATTATCTAAAAGTTTAACTGAAATTTATTTTTAAACTAATTTTTTCTAAAGAATTCTCTAATTTAAATGCAAAAATAAATAATTTATTGAATAATTAAAGTATCTTAAAATTAAATTCTCAAAAAGAATTTTATCAAAACTCTTTTAAATAATTGATTATTCTTTTAACGATTTTTCGTAAAATTTTTAAGAACAATTACTATCTTTACAAAATTTTATTTACTACTTATTTATATTATTTATAAAAAACATTTTTTTAATAAAAAGATCATAAAATTCAATTATTTTTTAAATTTTTAATTACAAAATTATTTCGAAATAATTTATAAAAAGTAATTTTTTCTCGATACTTTTTCAAAAATGAAATTATTTAAAAAATCAATTTTGAATCTGTAAAGTCTAATTATTGTTAAAAGAAGGAAAAGTTTGAAAATTATAACAAGAAAAAACCCTAGTAGCACGTAATATTGGAAACATTCGAGCAGTATTCCAGTAACTTCGACAACATTAGTAATATTAAGGCAGTGCCCTCAATATTGCTGCAATATTACGTGCCACTGGCAGCGGTTTTTTATTTACATTATTTTATTCCAATATTTTAATCGATAACAATAAGGATTGAATCTACATAATATAACAAATACGTTTTTCTAATTTCCAAAATAATCTTCATTAATGATCTACATATCTTTAATTTGCAAATAAGTTTGAAACCTCTTCTTTTTTTGTCACAATCCGTTGGTTAAATACTTGAGAATTTTGTATTTGTCTCGAACAAGAAGTTGCAGCCACTGAAAAGCTATTTAAAGTTTTTCTTTAGTATACGATGAATGAATTCATAATTAATTATTAATTATAGACCATAAATGAATTCAAAGAAGCAATAATACATATTTTGTATTTTGCAAAAACATACCATTCTGTAAAGTTCATCTTTCAGAAAGTCTGCGATTCTCAAGTAGATACTTCTATTAATAATTTATTTTCTGAAATAAAACTCAAGGAATGAAAATGAATAAATTATCATTAGAAAAGAAAATATTTATTTATTGTACCATATTAGTGTGAATATGGTCAATTAGGTCTGTAACAAATAAAAAGTATTATTGTTCTCAATTTTCTAGTAAAAGTGTAAGACTACCTTATAGTCAAAATCACTGTTTCTAATTCTAAAAATGTAAAATTGTATAAACCTCTATTAATTTACCACATTAGCAAAAATTTTCTTTTGACATTCTATCACCTTATCGATAAGAAATTATACGTTTTCCGATTTACCAACTAGTAATAATATAATAGGCAATTAATTTTCTAATTGATAGAAAATAACATCGGCTGTTGATCAGTTTTTTGACAAGAAAAGCCAACACTTCATATTGTAGCAATATGCTTTGCCAACTAATGGCAAACTATTACCAATTAAAAGTAATAATTTAGAAAAACATACCTTCTTCATCGTCTGGAGATCCAGAATTTGCAATAAAAATACAGAAAAAAATGTTAGCTTCGAAATAAATAACATATATTTGACAAATTGACAAAATAGTCGAAAGTTTTCTTGGGTTACATTAAGCACTAGTAGATGTGAGATTTACCTGATAAATTGCCTAAAGATTCAGCATCTGCAATAAAAAGTCGAACGATATCACTCAGTTAATAATCAATTTGACGAGAAACGTAAAAAAATCCTATTTTCCAATTCGATAATAATCTTTAACATACCTGAGATATCGGATATGTCTGCAACATTCAATAAGTAATTTTATTAAAAGATTTACTATTCAAAAGTACGAAAAAACGTGTATAAATAATAATCTATGTATTCACTGCAATGTGAAAAAAATATTTTCCATATACTGTTATTAATATATATCCACAAAAAAAGAAGTATTGAGTGGAGCGTTTAGGAATTGAGTTAAAATATACAAATCTTCTGTTTTTTTTTTGGATCATACCTAGCACAGTATTTTTCTTGCGAAGTCCTGCTCTGGTTTTTTTCGGTGTCTCTATGGCAACAAGAAAAATTTTATTATTATTAATTTATTTACGGGTATAGAAATATTCTATTCGTACATAAAGTGTTTGATGAAAATCAACTTGTAAACAATTAAGAGAAAACATTAGGCTACATTACCCTTTTCGGAATCATCATCTGAAACAGAAATTCAATAAATCTTAGAAACTTTTCTATGAATACTTATTGTTATTTATAATATCATATTGTAAAATTCTGATGTCTGAAGAAAAAATCTTGCTCATAAAGTCATAATTTGTTTGGAACCAAATAAGTTAACTTCAATACCACCTCTATTCTTTAAAAAAAAATTAATTTTCGAATCAGTTAATGTTATTGATTTCGTTAACTTACCGGAGATATCGGATATGTCTGCAATACGACCTGCGACATACAATAAGTGATTCTATTAAAAGATTTACTATTCTATAGAACGAAAAAATTTTTATAGTTAATCTATTTATTCGCTGGTATAAAACTATACATTAAAGTAATACAAATCTTCTGATACTTATAAATCGTACCTAAATTAGACTTCCTGTTACGGAATCTTTGTGTTATTCCACTGGCTCCAGCATCTGAATCTATTGTAACAAGAAAAATTCTATTATTATTTATTTATTTACAAGCATTGAAGTATTCGAATCATATACGTAAAGTGCTTAAGGTAATTGAAAATCTAGTTCTAAACAATTAGAAGAAAACATTGGACTTCATTATTATTATCAAATAACAATAAAAAAATCATACACTCGGGTCGCAAAGTTTCAGTACATTTTGACTGTTTACTTGTAAATGCTCGCTCCACTTCAAATTCAAATATTTCTGTAAAAATAGATGCAACAGCTATCAAACAAGGATCATTTTAAAGCTCAATAAATTTAGAGTCAAATATGGCAAAAAAAATAACCAATTTAATATTGTAAATTTGAAAATATAATTCTTTAAAGTTAGAGATTTTTTATGAAAATTGCGATTTCGGAATCTGGAGTTCAAGCGAATGCCAATTGAAGAAAAAAATTTTTTAAGACTTGACAGTTGTACAATAACAAGTACAAATTCCATTCTTTAATTCTAGACAAAAATCATTTACAAATATGAAGTATTTTTTTCAAATTGTATAAAAATAATTGCTCTTGCTCTAAATTTTTCGAAGAATATAAATTGCAAATTCGTCGTTTCTATTCATTTGTTTTATCAATTAACCACACTTTTAAAAAATATTGAACCTCTTGACTGTAGTAAATTTAAATTATTTACATGAAATTTATCCCTCTTCTTATAATGTTACAAATTTTAACTCGCATTATTACTTATTTTATTTCAAGGTGCAATTTTTTAAATTTTACAATAAAAAAGAGATGCACATTTTTCAAAAATTTGGTTAATTGATAAAACAAGTGAACAGAAATGACGAATTTGCAATTTATATTCCTTGAAAACTTTAGAAAGCAAGAGTAATTATTTTTACAGAATTTAAGGCAAATACTGAATACTTATAAAAGATTTTGGTCTCGAATTAAAGAGTGAAATTTGTACATTATATTGTAAAACTGTCAAATCTTAAAGAAATTTTTTCTTCAATTGGCATTCGCTTGAACTCCAGATTCCGAAATCGCAATTTTCATAAAAAATCTCTAACTTTAAAGAATTATATTTTCAAATTTACAATATTAAATTGGTTATTTTTTTTGCCTATTTGACTCTAAATTTATTGAGCTTTAAAATGATCCTTGTTTGATAGCTGTAGCATCTATTTTTACAGAAATATTTGAATTTGAAGTAAAGCGAGCATTTACAAGTAAAAGTCCAAATGTACTGAACTGTATCTAAAACCAGTTTTGTGTTCTAAATGAAGGATTTATTCTTGAATATAATTATAAAAGTTAAAGAAACTGGAGAAAACCGAGAAAACAGTATACGGATACTTAATTCATCATTTCTTTAACGTACCTGCGGAGTCGGATGCGTCTGGTTCATAACCTGTAACATTCAATAAGTAACTCTACTAAAAGATTTATTTTTTTAAATTTATTTAAAATAAGTTTAAAAATATCTGCAACTTGCGTGACAGAAAATTATTGAAAATAATTTAAAAAAAAAAGTAAAATAACGAAGTTAGGACCCTATTGGAATTTTTAAACCTGCGAAGTCTGATTTCAAGGAAATGATGACAAAAAATATTAAAATTATTGTATCTTGCTTGTAACTGTCTATATAATGTATAATGACTCTTTTTGTTCTTAATTCTGCATTAAATAATCTATCAAATTCCAGATTTATTTTTTAAAAAAATTTAATTTATCAAATTGGCGGCTATTTTTAGAAAAACATTTTTAAAAAATCTTGTCAAAAACCCCAACGTATTTTTTCCATTCGATTTTTTTATTGCTTTCTGAAAGTCTAAAGATTATATATACATTCCTTGACACATTTTCCAATAGTCCTTAATAATCCTTGGAAAATTAAATAAAAATTTTAGATAATTCGTGTTGTGATACTTTGTTTAACGTACCTGAGACAATAGAAGTCGAATCACCTTCTACAACAATCGATAATTGAGACTCAATATATTTGCATTAACTTATTATTGATATTTTGTTGAGTATAAATTTCAAAAAAAAAAATTTATCCATAGTCTACGAAACCTTATTTATCTTTACATAATCTTGTAATGTTAAAATTTAAAATTTTTCTTAGTAAAAAAATTTATTTAATTTTGTCTTTTGGTTTTCGTTAAATATGATACATATTTTCAAATATTTTTTTATATAATTAACAATTTTGTAATATAGTATCAATATATATCAAATTGAAGTTTAGAATCTACCGTTTATTTTTCACTTATATTTAGTTTAAATAAAATAAAAGAACTTTTTTAAATAATTAATTAAAAATTACTGGCAATGGAAGTAAAAATTCAAATTCATCTCCGAAGCCTCGTTTTTCAGTTAATTATATTTTTAAACTGTTTTTTAATTATACGTAATCTATATATAAAAATTAGAGTTTTTTTTATTGATAGCAATATTTTTTAGCAATATTGAAAATACTTTCTGAATTTGGTCCTTTACATACATCATAGAATAAAAATATATAAAATTGTTTTCAACATTTGTCTTACATCTTACTCAAAATGCTTTTTCTTCTTCTTGTTAATTAACCGATTAAGATAATTTTTTTTTAAAATGCTTATAATAAAATGTACTTAAAAAATAAAAGAAAAACAAATTTCTTTTGTTCGCAAATAATTTTTTGAACTCAAATTTTGAAAAAATTGATCTTATACTTGAAATTTTTTGTTAGATATTCTTTTTAAAGTAAATCATACTTAATTTAAATTTAATTATGAGACCGGAATAACTTTACGAGACAAGAAGTATCCTTCACTTTTATAAACAATATCTTGAAAAATTGTTTTCAAATCAAAAATATATTCGCGTGGAATTGCTCAATGAAGCACTACTAATAAGTAAGTAATTTTTGCAGCATACCTTGAATGCCACTGCGAGATTTGCTTTTTTTTATTCCTTTATCTCCACGTTGAACTAATACAAAAATCATAAAACGTTATATTTACGACTAAAAAAAGGGAGACTTCAGTATCTTATTACTCTAAGTGAAAAATTATAATTATTTTCAGTAATAATGTCAATTAAAAACTATTCAAGCTAAAGTATATAAATATATAGTTATAACTCTCGACAACTCAAATTTTTCTATGAATCAAAGAAAATTCTTGGGTTCTAATCATTCTCTATATTATGAACATTTTTGTTAGCTCAGGGTTGCCACTATTTTACCGTTTTCAAATTCCCTGACTTTTCCAGGTTAAAAAATGGAATTTTTTCCAGGTTTTTAAAACTACGTTTATTATTATTAATAAAAAAATTTATTGGAAACCTCAAGAATTCGATTATTTTCAAAAATAACACAATTCTTCACAAAAATCCAATTATGTTTCAAAATTGTCCAAAATTCACTTAAAATTTAAATAATCTTTAAAAATAATAAAAATTTCCTCCGAAATTCAATTATTTTCAAAAATTTTAATAAAATTCTTATCAGAATTTCAATAGTTTTTAATATACAAAATTTTTATTAAATTTCTCGAAAAATGCAATTATTTAAAAAAAATTTATTAAAATGTTTCAGAAGAATTAAATTATTATTTAAAAATTTGTTGATTCTTCATGAAAATTCAATTTTAAAAAAAGTTCAATTATTTAATAAAATGTTTATTTTTAGAGTGAAATAAATGAATTCTCGTAGAATTTTCAAATAAATAAATATTTTTTAATATGATATTCAATTACAATCAAAAATCTTTACCAAAATTTATTTTTAAATTAATAATTATTAGAAAATTCTACAAGAAATCAACTATTTAACTATACAAAAAAAATAATTTATTAAATAATTAAATGTTTTTTAACATTAAATTTTTATAACAAATTTTATCAGAATTTAATTATTGTCTTTATTATTATTATTAATTGTCAAGATAAAATTAAAAAGAAATTTAACAATAATTTCATTCTTCGAGAAATTCGATGAAAATTTTGTATATTAAAAATAATTGAAATTCTGCCAAGAATATTATTAATATTTGAGAAAATAATTGAATTTCGGAGAAAAATGTTATTATTTATAA
The DNA here is from genome assembly GCA_032872475.1 of Leptopilina myrica (nomen nudum). Lineage (NCBI taxonomy): Eukaryota > Metazoa > Arthropoda > Insecta > Hymenoptera > Figitidae > Leptopilina > Leptopilina myrica (nomen nudum). The sequence goes on along the minus strand of CM065462.1, from coordinate 8,759,968 downwards.
AGAAAATTTAAAGTTTGACAAGAATTTTTATAAATTTTCCAATATAATTGAATTTTTGCGAAGAATTATATTACGTTTGAAAATAATTGAATTCTTCAGACTAATTTTATTAAAATTTCGGTTTAAATAATTGAATTGTTTCGTGAAATTTTATTCAAATAGCAAACATTGAAAATAATTGAATTAAAAAAATTTTTGAAATCAATTAAATTTCTACGAAAAGTTTTATTAAAATTATTTGAAAAAAAAATTAAATTGTCACCAAAGAATTTCATTGAAATTTTTGAAAATAATTTAATTCTTTGAAGAATAAATAATAAAAGACAGAAAAAATAATTAAATTTCTGAGAAGAATTTTACTTTTTCTAAAAATAATTGCATTTCTCCAATAATATGTATTTGCTTCAAAATTTTATTTTATTTTAGTGTTTTAACTAAAATTCTTCTATAAACCCGTTATTTTTAAATAATCAATGAAATATATATTCAAATTTTTTAATAATTTCAGAAGAATTTTAGTTTTTTAAGATTTTTTAAATTCTAGGTTTTTTAAATTTTTTAACAAAATCCATTTAAAATTGAAGTTTTACAAAATTTTAAATGAAAATATTTTCAAGTACATCGACTTATAAAAAAAGTAATTGCAACTCTTTTAAAATTGTAATAATTTTGCAATCTTCAAGTAAAATTAGATTTCAAAAATAAATTTTCCAGGATTTCGATTAAAATTCCCTGACTTTTCCAGGATTTTTGAAAATTTTTATAAAATTTCCTGACATTTCCAAATTTTCCACGTTGCGTGGCAACCCTGTAGCTCTAAATTCTTTAATAAAATTATTAAAAAACTGATAAAATGAGGGTATGATGACAATAAAAAAAATGCAGACAATTGTTAATTGACTAAAATATTAGATAATTTCTGCAACCTACCTGGTGTATACTTGGTCCTACTATCATCTAATTTCACTTTTTTCTTAATATGCTTTAATTCTGTAACAATTATAAATTATTAATTGTTTTATTATCTTTTTGGGGTTACTATCGAAAACGTGAAAAACACATTTATATTTTTTAAATTTGTTTAAACAATCTTTTTTGTTTATTTGTCATTTTAAAGACTATAAGAGTTCACGAATAGTGTCACATTTTTGGGGTTAAAGGTGCTCTACTAAAAGGACACAATGTGATTACAGGACTGGTATAACTTTTCAAGAACAAAGTATTCTTTACATTATAAACAATATCTATAAAAAACATTGTTCAAATCGGTATAAAACTACATTAAATTAATACAAATCTTCTGATATACTTGTGGATCATACTTTTCATAGACTTCTTATTATTATTCAGTCTGTCTTGTATTTCACTGGCTTCAGCATCTGAATCTATTGTAACGAGAAAAATTCTATTATTATTTTTTTTTTATTTACCCAATTATGAATTAAATGAATGAAACTTTTAATTTTCAAATCGAAACTCCCAATTCCGAAGATGTTTTATGGGTCAAAAATGATAAGTCACTAGTATGAAAGAGTTAAAGGAAAAAATTAAATTTTTCTGAGAAAATTTCACAATTAAAATTTTAAAGGAAGCTCCAAAGTTTTGTAATACATGTTAGCTATGAATTCACAGAAGTATTAATAATTTTTGTAGCTTACCTAGCATTAAATTGGCCTCTTTTAACTTCTTGTCCAATTCAGGGTCTTCAATTGCTAAAGTTTTAATTAGATTTAATAATGTTTTTATAAAAAGTAATCTCTTAGAATTAAATATATAGCATTAACTACCGAATTATATAGTTAGAATCAAAACTATAAAATCTATCAAATCTGACTTAAATTTATTTATAATGTATGTATATTTATATTATATGGTAAATAGATATTCACTAAAGAGCATATTAGATATAATTAAACCCAGTACGAAGAAAAGAGAATTATAAATTTTTGAAATTAGAAAAAAGTTTTTTTTAAAAAACATACGTTCTTGAATTTCTCCCGACAAACCTGTAGCAAAGAAAGAGAATTATTAATCTTTCAAGTTAGAAAATAATCTTTTTTTAAATAACATACCAATGTTCGTGTCAAGATCTGATAGTTCAACTGTAGCAAAGAAAGAAAATTATTATTTTGCGAAATAATTTCTTTGGCTGAGGGGCTTAAGGCGCAATGCTTCAAGCCCAAGGTACCCGAGTTCGATTACAGCCTCATATAAATTTTTCATTATTTCTGCATAATTATTGTATAGAAAAAATAAAATTAAACTTAAAATAAATTTAATATACAAAAAAGGAATGTCTTTAAGACGTCCCTGTGCCCATTAGGGAATTGCTTGAGCAAAGTAGCGAAAGTATAAAAAAATAAATAAAAATAAATAATAATATTAAAAATAAATGGCGGAAATTTATCTTCTGGTCGAAAGCATGCGAGTAACGTTCAGTTTATATGGATAAAAATAATTTGATAAATATAAATACCATCATCGCCGGAGAAATCGCTTGCTATAAGTAATTAATTTTTACTATTAGAATATGTATTTTGTTATATTGACATATTATTCAAAAGAATTTGAGAAACATGATAATGATGATATAAGATAATAATAATTATTAAGTTATCAATCTTGGCAAAACGTACGTCCAAGTGCATTCAGTAAGCTCGATGCTTCGGAATCTGAAATAAAATTTAATAGATAATAATAATAATTGTGACGCGATCTGAATAGAAAGGGACCTTAAAAGCAAATCACTTTAAGGTTATGTTAGTCTTACCTATTTGTTGATTAAGGTCATGTTATTCAGTGGGAAGTTTTTCCATACACTGTAAAAAATCCTAAGAATATTACCCACATTAAATGTGGCTATTTTACAGACTTTGGGAAAAGTGCCGCATTCAATGTGGCAACATAACCTTATTTAAAGCGTCACTTTTCCCAAAGTCTGTGTAATTTTCTTAGGATTTTTTACAGTGTAGTAAAGTAAATGGGGCACGTGACCACTGAATAACATAACCTTAAAAGTTTCTTTTAACTTTTTGCAAATTTAAATCAATATTCATTAAATATTTCAGTTATAGTGAAAAAACTTAATCATCAATAATTTATATTGTCAGTTGATTCACTTTTTGTATTTTTATTTTAAAAATTGCAAACATAACCAGTACAATTTTTTGCTTCTAAGGTCCGTTTCTTCAGATCGCGTGACAATTATTAAAAATAGTTTTATTCCCATAGATATTTAGTAATGCCTCTTCCATCAAGCAAGTATTGTATAGTAGAGACATTTTTCATATTCAATTTTTGACATTTCTTTATGTTATCATGACCTCATTTATTACTAAAACTGTTTATAGTTAAAGTTAATTAACTAATACTGATTTATTTACAAAAAAAATTAATCAATTAATCACTCAAAATTAATTGGAAAAATTGGTCTAAGGGTACAGTAACACGATCTCATGCAAAAACTTATGCATGCAGGTTGCCATGGTAGCGTTCAAGAGTGAAAGAGATAGGGAATTATTCTATCTCTCTCACTCTTGAACGTTACTATGGCAACCTGCATGCATAAGTTTTTGAATGAGAAGGTCTGAACGCTCCCTGAGTAGTTTATGAACGTTCTCTTAAGGCCTACACTGTAAAAAATCCTAAGAATATTACCCACATTAAATGTGGCTATTTTACAAACAAGGGAAAAAGTGCCGCATTCAATGTGGCAACATAACCTTATTTAAAGCGTCACTTTTCCCCTAGTCTGTGTAATATCCTTAGGATTTTTTACAGTGTAAGCACAATAGAATCTTTAATCGGAACCGCAATCGTAAGCCTAACCGTAAGAATGAGTTGAAGAAGGATAGGTATATTGTTTATCCTTCTTTAACTCATTCTTACGGTTACGCTTTCGATTGCGGTTCCGATTAAAGATTCTATTGTGCTTAGGCCTTTAAGGAGGATGGTGACCGTAACATAACCTCAAAATCTGTCAAAACTAAAAAATAATTTCTAACGCAAACAAAAACAAGATAAATATCATTTACAAACAAATGTAAAAGATCTAGTTTTACTAGATTCGAAAAAAATTATTGTTAGGCAAAATAGTTTATCAACAATGATTTATTTAACACATTTAATTTTTTTTTCTTTCAAATCAGACACAAATTGCAATTTTCAACCAATTTTTATAAACAATAGCTCATTTCAATCAGTAAAGCATTCTTCAAAATTGTGATCTTGTTAATATTGTTAAAAGTATGTTATTATTAAATTATTCAATAAATAAACAATGTTTTCTTTATAATTTTTTAATAACATACTTTTAACAATACTAAAAAAATAACGATTGTAGAGAATGCTTCACTGATTAAAATGAGGTATTGTTTATAAAAATTGGTTGAAAATTGCAATTTTTGTCTGATTTGAAAGAAAAAAAATAATAAATGTTAAATAAATCATTGTTGATAAACTATCTTGCCTAACAATAATTTTTTCCGAATGTAGTAAAACTAGATCTTTAACATTTGTTTGTAAATGATATTTATCTTGTTTTTGTTTGCGTTAGAAATTATTTTTTTTAGTTTTGACAGATTTTGAGGTTATGTTACGGTCGCCATTCTCCTTAATAGTTATTATTATACGTCAAATGTAAATTATGAAAAAAAAAAATTTTCATTCGAAGCATACCCGATCGTTGCCTTTTGTTCTGCTCAAGAGTTTTATGACATTCAATATTTACGCCTGTTGACAAAAGGACGAATCCAATGATACAGCACCAGAGTGATAATCGAGTTGCCATTTTGTTAATTTTAAGATTGATTGGTTATATCGCCTTGTAATCAATCTACGTGCGGGCATGAATTTGCCAATGCTATAAGAAAATTTGTAAGTATTATTAAAAGTCAAGTTTATTGGTATTTTAAAAAGGCCTTTAATTAAAGGCCTAAGCAGAATAAAACGGGAAGCGAACGCAAGCATGAGATAGAAAAGGACAGAAGTAGGTTTATCCTTTTCTATCGCATGCTTACGTTCACGTTTCTTTTTTATTTTGCGTTGGGCTTAAGTAGCATAAAATTAATAAATTAAATTAAATGACTCGACTAGTGAGCCAGATTCGAAGAGTGATCCGAGTCAATTCCAGAAAAGTGGGAGGAAAAAGCAATAGAAAATATAAGTCCTGCTGGTGGTTTAAAGTGATCAAAACACTGAAAGAATGGGATTTAAAATACTTTGGGGATGGTGGACAATGTCGATGAATTTTTGTAGCACTTGGAAGACTGTAAGGCTTTGTTCAGATTTTTCTCAACGAGAAATTTTGAAAGCGTTGCTAATTATTCTGCAGAAAATAGCCAGTAGTTGGTTCAGATCATTACGCAGAGAGATAACTTCGTGGAAATCATTCTAGAGGGCCTTCAAGAACGAGTACTTAGTGACGGTCGATAACGGATGATGTTGTACAAATAGTTGTACTTTCAAAATATAAAATAGAGAAATTCTTATTTCAAGATGGTGGAATCAAAAATTTTGAAAAAGTAAATACATAATTACAGTAACCAAAATCAAGATTTCTACCAACATTAAAAAAGTTTGCAAATTCGATTCAAAATGTATAGTCGGGGGTTTTCGAGGAACGCTGATGACGAATTCGATGTCAGTTTTTCAAAATTCAAAATGGCGGATCCAATATGGCGGATATTCTTTTTTTAAATTTGGTTTCGCTTGAAAATTATCACTAGGGGGTTTTCGGAGTCGCTGATGACGAATCCGATGTCAGTTTTTTAAAATACAAAATGGCGGACATTAAAAGAAAACAATTTCGACTCGCTTGAAACTTGTCACTCGGGGGTTTTCGGAGTCGCTGATGACGAATCTGATGTCAGTTTTTCAAAATTCAAAATGGTGGATCCAATATGGTGTTGTTTACTATAATGCATTTACTTTTTCAAAATTTTGATTCCGCCATCTTGAAATCAGAATTTCTCTATTTTATATATCGACATCATAGCAATAAGGCTTCCTTTGGAGAGAAAACAATAATTATAATAAAAAATTTTCTCACTGAAACTGAAGTGAAGTCTTCGTAGTATTTGCACTTTTGGAGTAAAGAAAGAATTGTCCTTGCCTGCTTTTTATATTTGCGTACAGTCGCTCAGCATTGCAATAAAAATATAATAAAAAAAGTTTAATACATTTTTTTCCTTCGAAGTTATCGAGAACAATAAACTCCACAACTAAGATAGCAGGAATAGAAATATTTAATTTCTTACAAAAATATATTTATAATAAAAAAAAAAAACGTTCAATTCCATGAGAAATTTTTCTATGGTTTTTTGAAATTGGTTATTAATTAGTAAACAAGTGGTAAAAAAAACCGTTTTCGAATAAGTTTTTGTCTGCAAACAGAAACATTTTACAAAATTTGACAACGTACAATAACAATCGTTCACAAATGTTTCTAATTGTCTCAATTCAAAAGATTTTTTATTAATTACATAGATTCCCAGTGGGACATGTCCCTTAACCAGATATGAAATGTTTTAAAAATTATTATATTTTATTTATTATTTTATTTATAATTTTAATTCTATTTTTTAATTTATATTATTATATTTTATTATTATATTTTAACAATTCATTGTGAACTTTATTCCCACATCTTTAAAATTGAAAAAAAAATTTAGAAAATTACAAAAAACTTTAGAAAATAAAAAAAGAAATTTCTCTGCAAACTATGAAAATGCTCAAAAAAATATTTCAAGGACAGTTGTAAAAGAAAAATGTAATTTTCAAGCATTCTTAAAAAAAAACGATGTTTATCAACAATTCTATTGCGACTTACTCCTTATAACATAAATGTTTTTAAGACATAAATTTCAAATCTATGATGATATGAAATATCTTCCTGTTTGAATAAATACATATTTTTGTTAAATTTAAAAAAAATTTTAAACTCGTTAAATCAAACATAAAAACATATATTATTTAAAGTTAAATATTTGTTTCACTTATTTAATTAAAAGAAATAATTTAAATAAAAATTGTTAGTAATATTTTAAATATTACTAATAATTGTTTTTGTAAAAAATAATATTTATGTAAAATAATATTTTACATAAATAAATTTAATGAATAACAAAATATAAATTTTGTAAAATTAAAAATTAAGCAAATAAATACCTATATAAGTAAATTCTATGAAATAAAATAAATTAATTGCGAACGCATGGAAGGAGAGAATGAAATATTTTTATTAAATAAACAATAAATTAATAACATTCACAGAAATAATTTATTTTACACAACCTAAATAAATATTACAGTGATCAGGTAGTATTAAAGATAAAGTTACATAATTATTTTTTTTATAAATAAATATAACTATAATACGCATTTTGAACAAAAAGAGAAAAATAGCACTCAGAGTAGTATTTGTTACTAAACAAATTTTTAAAAATAATTTATGAAAAACATAATTTTTAAATCACTAGTCCATTTTTTCTTCACTCCCTCGTTTTTTATTTTAATAAAAGAATAATTTTTTTTGCATTATCAAGTATATTTTAAATTTAGTTACATTACAAAAATACGTAGTCTAAAAATTATTTAAGTTTTCACATATATAGTTAAAATTCTCTTCCAATAAAATATACGTTCTACTGTTTATTAGAAAATTTATTAATTTTTTCTCGTCCAGTGAATAAGTTAATTTAGTGTGAGATTTAAAATAAAGAAAAAAAATTAAATTAAATTTATTAGAATATAGAAGAAGAATTAAATTTTTATTATTTTTTCGATAAAAAAGTATTTTTTGTTTTCTTGTAGTTTATTTAAATGATGATAATAATATGTTTATAATAATGAGTGTATTAACAAAAAATAAAAAAAATAAATCAAAATTATTTTTAATCAGGAGAAAATATAAAGAAAATTATTAATATTTATTTATTATTCATTAATATTGATATAAAATAGTTTCAAAATTTTTTTAAAACCAAAAATAAAGAATTAATATGATTAATCGAGTGTATATCTAATAAATCTACTATTTTACAAATTTGACACATAATGAAATAATTTATGGTGAATTTCTTTTCACACTTCTCAGTTGACATAATAAATATTACGTACATACAAAAATGTGTTAAGCGAATCTGTATACAGAATTACAGATAATAGAGCCGATATATAAGTACTTTAGGCTAGTGCATTTTTTTCTTGGAAGCAGAATTATATAATAATAAAAATAATTGTAGTAATAGTAATTATAGTAATAATAATAATAATAATAATAATAATTCAGTAATTACAATTTATGGCCACAATTCCAATTTATAATTATTTGTTTTTGCGTAAGAAAATATAGAAATGAAAATCAAACAAAAAGCACATATTATTTAATATTATCAAATTTTCTTGAAAGATGCACATTATTTTTTCAGTAATCAGTAGTATCGGGACCTGAAAATAAAAGAAATTACTATATTTTTTAAATAAAGAAAATTATAATTTTTAATAAATTTTTGTTTTAGAATAAAAAAAAATTTTGAACAAAGACTAATGCAAAAAAAGTATAGAGCAAATTAATAAAAGATGTAATATTTCAATAATTATTCATAATTATTTCCTTCAAAAAATAAATAACATTAAATGAGTGAAATATTAATTACATACAAGAATTGATTTTTATTTAAATTAATAATGAATAATACAAAAAAAATTATTACAATTTATGTTAATTGTAATGGAGAAATAATAATTTATCATTTGATTTAATACCAATGTTAATTAATTATTAAAATTAACATGAATTCATTGAGATTAATTAAGATTTATCCTGATGAAAAAAATTAATTTTTTTGAAACAAATTACAAAAAAATCGAATGAAGCGTTTAGATATATTAAAAAAAGCAAAATGCAAATGACACAAGGTGCAATTAAAAAAAAAAAATTATTTTGTTAATAACAATTATTGGAAGAAATGCATTTTTAATAATATTTTTCAATATTTGTTAAAGAAGAAAAATGTATATGCTTTTTTCTCTGGAAACTTTGAAAGAAAAAAAAATATAATTTTTATTGTTAGATAACAATTATTCATAAAATCACGTTGAAAAAATTTTGACCAAACGATTCTCAATATATGATAAGGAAAAATAAAAGAGGCACGTGAAAAGACTATAAACGAAATCAACTCGAAAATTAAAAAAAAAACAAAAACCTAGCATGCTTAAAAAATAGTAGCAATAACGTGTCAAATGTTTGAACTTTACATTTTATATTTATTTATTGAAATAAACTAAGAAAATTAAAAAAAAATGTAATTACTTAATTTTGAACTTCCTGCGTAAATGACACAGATCTACTGCGCTTGCGCAAATGAATGTGTATTCATATGCGCAAGCGTAGTAAATTATTTTACTTTAATACTTTTTCATATACAGAAAAGTCCAATATAGTCGTAAACGAAATATCTATCTACACTACCGGTCAAAATTGAGAGAGCACCCATTTTCAGAAGATTGAAAAACATTTTAAAACAAAAATTGTATGGAACCTAACATTTTTTTATTTTTTGAAAGATGTTAAAATTTTGAAGAGAACAAGATGTTTTAGAAGTTATTTGGTCCAAAATTTAATTTAGAGATTTTTCAAAAATCACCATTTTCAATGTTTTACAAAAATTTGAATAACTTTTAAAATAACGAACGCTTTTTAATGATCTTAGGCTTATTTTAAAGGTCATTTGTTACACTATAAGACTTACTTATAGGCATTAACGTATAATTTTTTTCTTAAAAAATGCAGGCCGTCAAACTTGGACCAAAAAAATTGAAAAAAATTTGGAACAATTTTTCTGTACTAAAAACTATTTTAAAAAATATTTAAAACATCATATGGTATACCTTCAAATGACACAATAAAATTGTTCCCAATTATTAATCTTGTACAAAAATGGTTTATTAATAAGAAAATCGTCTTTTTTAGAAAAGGGCCCATTTTGTCGGTTTTATGTATTTTCAAAATTAAGGGGGGGGGGGGTGGTTTTAAAAATTTTAAACTTATTTGCTTTTCATCTTTAAGGTGCCCTGGACTGAAAACAATTATTATCTGAATAACTTCCCAGAAGAACCGGAGATTTCACAATTAATAGTTATCACAATCTTTAATTCCGTTTTTCTCGAAATGAGGTATTTGTCACTAAAAACTTTGAAATTCTGTAACTTATCGAATTTTTGACTAAAAAAGTTGTATGACCACTCAAAATTTTCGTAATTTTGCAAGGAATTCGCCCATACAGATAAGTCCAATAGTGCCAAAATGGGCCCTTTTCATGTGGACGTCGACATATATTTAATTGCAGAATTTTCGAATAATTAAAATTTTGTAAAATTGAATTGTAAAGGAATAAATTTGAAAATTATCATAAAACTCATCGCAGCGTTTCAATTATTTTTCATACAATTATAATTGAATTCCTTGAAAAAAGTAATTATGTTCTTGCAAGTTTTAATAAAATTCTACAAAAGAATTGAATTATTAAACAATTTGTTACTAAAAGTCTTTATGAGAATTGAATTTTGAGAAACATTCAATTATTCCATAAATTATTTACTTTTGCATTTAAATAATTAAATTCTTGTAGAATTTTTTAATAAAAATTGATTTTCATTTGATAAAAATAAATTTCAGTTAAAATTTTAGATTATAATTGAATATTAAAAGAAATATAGAGTGAACTTTTTGGAAATAATTGAATTTTGAAATTAATATTTTTGAAAAAGTTTAATTGCATTTTTTAAATATTATTTGAAATTTTTATTTTTGAATATGCATTTAATTAAAGAATTTAGGAATAATTTAAATTTAGTGAAATTGATGAATTAATTATTATTAAAAATAATAGATATAAAGTAAAATTGTAGTTAAAAATTTTGGAAACTAATAATCGAATTGAAATAATGAAAATAATTTTAAAGAAGTATAATATTCTTATAATATAAAATAATGATTTTATTACTTGGTCATGTTTAATTATTATAAAATATGAAGAAATCGATCAGTTATCCAGTTATCGATATCTTTATATTTTATAGTTGTAAAAAAATTTAATAAACTAAAATTTCATTCATTGTAAAAAATAACACTAAAATTGATTATTTTAATCTTTTTTGGTGTTAATTTAATCTGCAACACTTTTTAATACCTCACGATTTACCGTGTAACAAATGACCTTTAAAATAAGCCTAAGATCATTAAAAAGCGTTCATTATTTTAGAAGTTATTCAAATTTTTATAAATCATTGAAAATGATGATTTTTTAAAAATATCTAAATGAATTATTGGCCAAACGACTTCTGAAATATCTTGTTCTTTCCAAATTTCATCATCTTTCAACAAATGAATAGAGAAAAATTTTACTTTCAATAAATCTTATGTTTTAAAACGTTTTTCATTCGGCTGAAAATGGGTGGTCTCTCAATTTTGACCGGTAGTGTATGTGTCTTAGATTTAAACAATCATCATGCAATAAACAAATTTCCAACCACATGACAATTGACACGTTATTTCGTACAAGTTTAACGAAAAAATTATTCAACTATATCACATTTCGAGATTATATGAGGACGCATTGGAAAGTATAATCATAAAAGGGAAGAATATTTAGAACTCCATCTACCGAATAAAGGCGGTCAACATCAAGAAATATAGAGAGAATGAAAAAAAATACAGAAAAAATAATATGTACCGATAGAAAAAAATCACGTATCTCGCCTTGTACCTTCCGGGCATCGTGGCCCAGTCTTGCGGATTAAAGACAAAATTCGTCGTGCACTTCCGTGTTGACCGGATGCTCGGTCTCAAACTACCCTGGGATTAATCAGCATTGGCTATTTCTCAATGGATCTTTAGGAGAGGATAATGTTAATGGATTGACGCAACACTCACTTGTTGTTTTCAAATCATTGGGAACGTTTTTTGAACTTCGAATTCTGGGACAGAGAACATTCACCTTGTATGTCCAATGGGGTTTTTGACTGTCGAGAACTTTGTGAGCCATCGATGGCAGTATGTCGAGATCGTTGTCTGATTTTGACGATTTCCACGTTTGGTAGTAACAGTCCTGCGTTGATTTATCAGCTTCATAGACGGGGGAATATTCCGGTGATGTCATTCCACTGGATAAATTGGAACAATAATGATCGTCAGTGGGAGCAACTGATTGCAATTGAAGATAGAGGTGTTCTGATCGATCTTCCTGATGACTATTGGAATCATTGTTCAATAGTCGAAATAGCCTCGAGTGGGTTTGTGTCCTTTGGTATTTGCTTTGCTTCCTTGTTACTGTACAACATTCCGAATCTGTATCAACTTCGGAGATAATTCGACTCATATCGGACGTGACACCACTGTCTTCGTCGTCAGTTTCCTCCTTTGAATTCTGTACGCTTAGTAAATTTTTCGATTTACTTCTGCTGGAGTTTTCCTCAGGATCCTGATGCACATCGTCATTCTCTGGCGTGTGGATCTTTTCGTTATCTCGTTCTATTTGCTTCAATGGCAAATGGTAAACTTCGCCTAATGATGAATGATAATTATCAGAAGTTGAATAAACTTCGCTACATGTTGCCAAGTCGTAAACAACATCCGAGACCCTGGATTCGTAGAACATTTGGGGATTTTTGTATTCCGATTCAGCGATTTGTTTCATTATATCCGTTCGTGTTGCACTGACTGAAAATTTCGTTTTGATATTCTCATCATTCTCGATTTCGTGTATGCCGTGAGGTAAGTCCGTATCGGGTGTCGTCTGCTTCTTTCGACGCAGTGTGAAATCGACGTGAATTTCGTCATCATCTTTGGAAGAAGTCATTTCTGTCTGCTGTATTGTACTGTCGCCGACAATTAGAGTAGTCACGTCTTGATTATTCTCCGAAACGGAGAATCGAAATCTGAGTGGGAGACTGACGCTGACTGTGTTTGCACTATCATCATCGGGAAATTCCTCTGTTCCCATGTTCCGTTCAGTTTTCGGGGAATCTTCTCTAATGACACTTAAACGATGGGGAACATGTTGATCTACAAGATTTGCTTTAGATTCTTCGCACGTGTGTTCGTTGTCCTCATACATTGCACATTCCTCGTCTTGATCATCGGACTCAGAGTCGGAATCCAATTTATCGGATAGCAAGGACTGATCTCCCGAGACTGTAGTTGCGGATAAAGACTTTTGAAAATTGGACTCAGGATTAAGACCCGTTGAGTAGGCTAAAAACGATTCCGAGTCATCGGAGGAACTCGAAGTTCTAGAATTTGTCTTTTCAATGCTTTTGGAGGAATTTAGGGATCCTGAATCCGAATCAGTGTCATCGTCTGTGCATGGTGTGACGATTATTCTCGTCTCTTGGGATTCAGTCTCGAGATAATCGTTATTATTATTATTATTTACGATTTTGGAATTCCGAATTGTTTCATCACTATTGGGAGACTTGTCCGGTATCTCTGATTCGTGAACATTCTGCAGGAGTGGCGCTGGACAGTTTGGTTTATAAAGCGGATAACAAATGTATGTATTGCCATCTTTGGCATTAAAAAAAGTGTAGGGTTGATTATTTGGATTGGTATTTGGAATACTGGGTGCAATAGGATGATAAGTCCACCAACCACCGTCTGAGCAACAAAAATTATTAGGACAAGGGGGATAAAAGATAGCTTGCTGATTACCCGGTATGTTATTCTCAGTTTCACTGATGAAATCAGCTTGCCAATTTTCTTGCGTGGCTATAACAAAACAGCATATTGCATTGAAGAAGAAAAAAAATTCAAATTCAACTCACGCGTTTTGTTTTTGTCCCATTCGACCTCTGTCAATAAGTCTTGATTGTTATAGCAGCGAAATTATTCTGTCATTTTAATTTCTTTGAGAACTTTTTTTTTTTAAAACAATAAAAACAACTTCGATTAGTTTATTCACTTATTGAAAATATCTAAATTTAATTTTTTGATTAAAAAAAAAAAAAAAACCGTCATCTCCCAATAAGTTTTATTCATTATGTTTTTTATAATTCACGGTTAAATATTAGTAAAATGTATACAATATTTAATAGGAATTACTATCATTTTAGCAAGTGATATGAGCAAGAACGAGACGCTTTAATCCTGTGTTCAAAGGAAATCGATTTTCGCAAAAATTCCGGGCCACGATGAAAGGTTTCTTTTCTCTCCCATTATAAATACGGTTTTTAAAACTAATTTGCTGTAAAATTAATTAGCAATTGTAATGACAAGTTTTGGAAATGGATGACATGCTGCGAAATAGTGATGGGGATAATATAACATATATATATTAAATAATCGATCGCTATTTAAATATTTATCTATGTAAAAAAATTTCACATGCATAAAGTGACGCAATATTAATGTTTCAAAAAAAAAAAAAATGTACGAACAGTGAATATTATCGTAACATGCACATTCTCATGTCAAATTTTTGCATTCCTCTTTTCTGTGCATAACTAATTTTACTTTTTTTTAACGTTTCTAATGTTAAGTTTACTGTCTGTATTAATTTTTTAAAATTGTGACATGGGCGACAAATTAATGAACAAAATTTGTTGCCGGTAGCAATTATTTTTGAATTAACTGCTAATTTACTTTTGACTTATAATTTTGCGTTACATTCAACGCTCGTAATTTACGTTTTGGATTTTCGATCATGATATTCTTAACACCATTAAATGATGACAGAATTTATTTTACAAATATGTTGAGAATATTTCTAAAAAGAAGCAATTGGAAAATTTACTTGCTCCATCAATAGTTTTTCGGAATTGGAATCATCGCAGAAACGTAAAATTTATTCGTACGGTAATTATTGAAAGAAATTTTCGTCATTCCTGTGAACACAGGATTCAGATGAAACGTTCTGGCGATTCGTCTTAATAAATTGTTTTTTTAAATTCAATGTACATTAGTGCGTCATTAGATGGTGATATTTTAAACATTAATGTACAATGGCAAAAAAGAAGCGTTTGATGATTAATTTATGAATGTATATATTGCAACACTTTTGTACCAGTGAATCATCAAGACATCGTTATTGAAGTACGATATTATTTTTTTCTTGCGATTATTATTATTAATAAAAATTACTATTATTATTGTCTTTTTTTTTTGTTGATTAATTTTAGTTAATAACTAAATGGAAGAGACTTACCAATAGCCTCTGGGGTAGTCATTGCTTGGAGTATCCTAAACGATCTCGATGGAATTGCACTTCCTGTGTATTTTTTTGGTTCCTGTACAGTTTGTTCGCTGGCTGGTAAATTCACTTGCACTTCCTCTGTAAATTTTTCGTACGATAAACAAGAAATTAATTTTGTATGGAGAAGAAATGTGATTAATAACAATAAGACGACACAACAAGACATAATTTTGATTTGTGAAAATTACCGAAAGATTTTGAGTTTCTATTTTGTTTCTTAAGTGCTGAATTAACGGCTCTTGGGGCTGGAAGAAAAAAGTTGTGTATCAATTTTGAAGAAGTGCAAAAATTCTGTTATTTGTCAGATCATAGCAATGTGGTAGAGTATAAATAAGGTAGGAGGGTAAGTGGTCAGAGTTAGGGCGAAAATATATAAATTGAAAAAGATTATTTTTTTCAGAAATTCAGCCTCAAGATGCTTACCTGCGGCGGTTGTAACATCTCCCGAATCGGTCATATTTTGTAAATAGCGAAAAGCACGTGATGGTATTGCTGAACCACGATATCTGGGATCAGCCTCCTGATGAAGATAAACGTCACCATCGACTAGGAGAAAAAAAAATTTTTTTTCCATCAATCAAAATTGCGATAAAGAAACCGATTTCAAGGCGAACAATGGTTTACCTTGTTCCTTGAATTTATTCATGAGGACTTTCTCGTCTTCGGTCAATTGTAATTTACGTAATTGATCCCCATCAACATCGTCTGCGTCGGTGCTTGTGATCTTTTGAAGAACTCGAAATGATTTCGACTGTATGGGTCCAGGTTCCTGAGCAACTGCCGCTGGTCCACGTTGAGTATTCCTGAAATGTATGGCATTTTAGGAGAAGACACAAATTAAGGATGCATAGAGAAGTTTAGAGATCACTAGAGTGTCAAAGAGAATGGTGAGGATATGTATGTTGTTAAAATGTTTGGTGTTCTAAAAATCATACCAAGTATTTGAGAGGCAGAGGTGGAAATAGATTTTCTAATGGGGACAAAAATTGTTCGCTTATTTTGCATTCAATAAATGAGAGGAGATTTGGATCTAGAGTAAGAGACTGCACTGCACTTCAAAGGATTAAGAGGAAGTTTATTAATCGAGCACCAGGTTGAAAGATTATTAAAACTCTCCTGAAGAGCACCTCTGTCATTGTCATCTTGGATTACAGTAAAGAGTTTAAGGTCGTCAATAAATAAAAGATTATCTACTGATACGTATTGTGTGACATCGTTAATGTAGAGGATGAAGAGGAGGGATCCAAGAACAGAGCCTTGAGGAACGCCAGATGTGGTGATAAAAGGTTTGGAACAGAAACCTTTATATTGTTCAATATTTGGTCGATTAGAGAGGTAAGATTGTAGCGTAGTATAGTCAAGTTGGCTAAGTTTTTGAAAAAGATGACCGTGGCCAATCTTGTCAAAGGCCTTCGAAAAATCAGTGTAAATTACACCAACTTACAACTTTGAGTCAAAAGATTGTAAAAGAGTTTGCGCAAGTTTGGTAATTCTTGATGCTTCCGTGTTGGTTTGGTGAAATTTTAGGGATCAAGGCGGAATTCAAAGTTTTAATAATTGATTTTTCGAAGACCTTTGGAAAATTTGTGATGATGGATATTGGACTTTGTTATTTGATGAACATTGTCAGATATAAAAATGGGAACAACTTTTGTAACCTTTAATAATCCGGAAACTGTTGAGAATCTAAGATGTTAAAAATTTCTACGAAAAGGTTGGAAATAACTGGTTGAAGGTCTTATATTAAAAAAGATGGTATAGAATTAATTCCAGAGATGAATGATGGTTTTAAGGATTTGATCGCATTATTTATGTCAATACTCTGTAGTTGAAAGAGAATGTGGATTTGTTAGTAAGAATATTCTGTGGTAGTGTTGAAGGTTTGTAAACTGATAAATAAAGTATCACGTTCACAGTAAATCGTGAGGTATTAAAAAGTGTTGCAGATTAAATTAACACCAAAAAATATTAAAATAATCTATTTTAGTGTTATTTTTTACAATGAATGAAATTTTAGTTTATTAAATTTTTTTATAATTATTAAACATAAAGATGTCGATAACTCGATAACTGATCGATTTCTTCATATTTTATAATAATTAAACATGACCAAGTAATAAAATCATTATTTTATATTATAAGAATATTATACTTCTTCAAAATTATTTTCATTATTTCAATTCGATTATTAGTTTCCAAAATTTTTAACTACAATTTTACTTTATATCTATTATTTTTAACAATAATTAATTCATCAATTTCACTAAATTTAAATTATTCCCAAATTCTTTAATTAAATGCATATTAAAAAATAAAAATTTCAAATAATATTTCAAAAATGCAATTAAACTTTTTCAAAAATATTAATTTCACAATTCAATTATTTCCAAAAAGTTCACTCTATATTCCTTTTATTATTCAATTATAATCTAAAATTTTAACTGAAATTTATTTTTATCAAATGAAAATCAATTTTTATTAAAAAATTCTACAAGAATTTAATTATTTAAAAGCAAAAGTAAATAATTTATTGAATAATTGAATGTTTCTCAAAATTCAATTCTCATAAAGAATTTTAGTAACAAATTGTTTAATAATTCAATTCTTTTGTAGAATTTTATTAAAACTTGCAAGAACATAATTACTTTTTTCAAGGAATTCAATTATAATTGTATGAAAAATAATTGAAACGCTGCGATGAGTTTTATGATAATTTTCAAATTTATTCCTTTACAATTCAATTTTACAAAATTTTAATTATTCGAAAATTCTGCAATTAAATATATATTGAAAATTATAAACTTGTAATAATTTCAATAAAAATCCTATTAAACATTTAAAAAGAATTAATTCTACAGAATTTTTTGTCAAAAATATATGAAAAATTATAAATTTCAATGATTTTAGTTTGAAACTTTGGCAAAATTTAATTATTTCTAAAAATCCACGTTACAGTGCTTTTAGTTTTAATATTTAAGTATAATCTAAAAATTTTAACTGAAATTCATTTTTAAACCCATTTTTATTAGTAAATTCTACGAGAAGTCAATTATTTAAATACAAAAATAAATAATTTATTAATTTCACGTTTATTGAAATTAAAGTCTCATTAAAATTGTTATCAACAAATTTTTTAAATCATTAAATTCTTTGAACGAATTTTAATAAGATTTTTAAGAATAATTGCATTTTTCGAAGAATTTGATTAAAATTGCAAAAAAAATAATTGAAATTCCGCAATGAGTTTTATTCTTTATGAAAATAATTGAATTCCTAAAAGAATTTTATTATTTATAAAAATAATTGAATTCCTATACAAATATTATTATTTATGAAAATAATTGAATTATTGCAAAGAAATTTATAAAAAAATTTCTAAATAATTGAATTCCTTTAAAAAATTTTATTATTTATGAAAATAATTGAATGTTTGTGCAGAATTGTATTCAAATTTTTTTTAATGATGAAATTCTTTTGGAAAATTTTATTGAAACAGTAGATATTGAAAATTATAGAATTTTAGAAAACTGTTGAAAATAATTGAAATTTTGACAAAAACTTGATAAAAATTTTGTTAAATAATTGAATATCTGGGAAGAATTTTATTATTTATAAAGAGAATGGAAATTTTGACGACAACTTTTAAAAAATTTTAAACACAATTGAATTTAGTAACTATGTTACTAAGTTAGTTAGTAACTAACTTACTATTCTCCCCGGAGAAGCTAAATTCGTTGAATTTTTACAAATCGTTGACTTTGGTGTTTTATTTAAAATAAAATTTCATTCATAGTTAAAAATAACACCAAAATAGATTATTTTAATTCTTTTTGGTGTTAATTTAATTCTAGAGGGATTAAACTGTTGCAGATTATTTTAATCCATTCTGGTGTTATTTTAACACCTCACGTTTTACCGTGTTAGTCACCTCTTAGATTTGCGGATGATCTCAGGTGCCGCGCTTAAACACGGTTATTAGGTAAGATTATAAGAATTTAGAGTTTTTTGTTAAGTAATTCTGAGAGATTTCTTTGTTGGATGTGAGGCCACCATAGCCGAGCATACTTACATTCTAGAATTCTGGTTGTCGATCGGAACGATTCTAACTTGAGGTTGTGAGTAAGTTTGCGGAGTCGGCGCTGATTGACCGTTTGTTCCATTACTACCTTCCACCATTATCGGTATGATGTAACCTCCAGATTGTTGAGGATCCTGTCGAACTGGTTGGGGCTGATTTTGTGGTTGTTGATACCAACGCGATTGATGATGAGGCTGCGTGTTTTGAAATTGATGATGTCCTGGTTCTTGTTTCACTGAAAATACCGAGGGTCTGTCCTCAATCTGTAAAAAGAAAGGTCGCCTTTTTGAAATGATTGTTAGTGATTTGATTAATTTAGTGCGTCTGTTGTAATCACAACTTACCCGAAGAGGTACATTCCTCTCTTGGGGATTACTTTGTGGATGACTAACTTGTTGAGGTAGTGTTTTTGGCTGAAACTGTTGTTGTTGATGTTGACTTTGAAATTGCTGTTGTGGTTTTGGTTGAAAGGGCTGTGCTTGTTGAACTTGAATGTAGACTGGAGGCGATATGGGACTTTCTGGTGAGGTTTCCGGTGATTTGGTGACATTGGATCGCCTGGCCCATTCGGGTAATTCGTCCTGCGATTTGGTTTTGTTTTGAAGCCATGGTGTTGGGGCTTTTGCCAGTGTCACTTGAGTGGGTGAGGTAGGTGATGTTGGCGTTTCTGGTGAATTTGGTTGTGAATTATTTATAATAATAGGAGTCATTTTAGTTTCGACTTTTACTCGTGGTTGTTCTGGAGCTGATGAATGTCTTTCTGGTGCTGAACATAAGAAAAGTGGTTTTATTATTTTTTATATAATCCCTGATATGATTGAGTGTAAAAATGAAAATTACCAGCTGGTGGTACTCGATTGATTTGCACATTTGGAGTTCTATTGGCTGCCGGTGGCGATGGGATGGTTGATGGAAAGACTGGAACAGCAACTTGCGGTTGTATGAAGAGATTAGCGGTTCCTGGTGGAATAGGTGCTTTCGGTTCAAGAGCAGACTTTGGTGGACCCTCGATACCTTCGTCATTGGCATTTTTCGCCACTCTACGTGCCATTCGTGGACTTCTTATTTGAGAGAGGTCCAATTTTCCTCCCATTCCGGGAGTGTAAGTAAAGGGTTTCTTGTCCTTGGTCATCATTGCGTTTTGAATAGCGGCCGGCGGCTCATATGGATCGGATGATACTTGCGGTCTTCTAGGTCCGCATGTCTGAAAATGAAAAATAGTCAAGACCACAATTCCATAATCCACAAAATCTTTGAATAAATAGGAGAAATAATCATACCTCGGTAGTGTTGATTCTTAGAGTTGGTATTGGACCGCCTATTGGAGGAGGTGGTGGAGGCGGTGGCACAGGACCAAGTCCTTTAAAAAATTATTATTCATTATTTGAGAACAAATGATTTTTTTTGCAAACTCTTCATGATTAAAATAAGCTTTCTAAAGGGGTTGCCAAGGAAATTCTAAATTCTTTCCGTAAATAATTGTTTTATTCAACAACTATTAATAATTTTTTCCAATACTAATTGTAGTTAATTTTTTTTACTGGAAAATTTGAAGTTTACTTTCGACTTAAAGAATTAAATATTTTCAAGGTTAAAGTTTCTAGTATGTCAAGAAGAATCCTAAACAGGAGGTATGCTTCCCTCCATAAGAGATTGTATAACTAGGTCAAGTTTTGTTGAATTTACACTTGCGAACTTTATCATCACATTTAGATAAAAATTTCACTACATTTTCAAAAACAGTTTCTTCATATTTACAAAAAAACAAATTTAGTAATAAAATGTATTTACCCGGCGCTGCTGAGCCAGAATTTCTGCAACAAAAAATAAAAGCTTCCTTTAATTGTTGGCATAAAAATATTATCACTTTTAATTAACGGATATCAATTATATGAAATTCTAGTACTAATATTAGTTTTTTATTATTTTTTAAGATCATATATCATTAAAAATCAGTTAACACTTATTTGAAATTTTTGTTGTTGTAAACAATTAAGAGAACAATACTATTTGAAACAAAATTTAATTTTAATTAGTATACACATTTACCGCACAGTTTTTCTTTTAATTATCACCTTTAATAATTACGGGGTTTTTTTTTTAAATTTGTTAAGATTGATGCAACCCACACAGTACGTGAGTGAGAATCGTTCGGATGGAAGAATCCATAGTGACTGGTGTAACCTACATCGTTCTGATCGGTAAGTAAAAATCCTGACAAGTGGTACCTGTTAAAGTGAACCTTTTAAGGAAGGAAGTTTTTAACTTTTTGCCTCATGGCTAGGCATTTGCAAGGTCATCTTGTATTCTTGTCTTTACATATAAACATACATTCAACCGATTACCTCTACTTTTATCTCAACGTAATAAGACTATAATACCATAGAAAACGAATTTCAATTACACTTAACAAGTTGTATCATAAATTGTTTATTAGTTGGAATTAAATCTTTACATTCTTTCCGAAACTACAAGTATTTTTCTCATTTTTAGAAAAATTTCAAGTTTCCAAAAAATATAGTAAAATTATTTACATGTTACTGTGGAGACAATTTACAAAAAAGTCATTTTGAAAGTCATTAATATATTTTTTTTTATTTTGCAAAATTCATTGAAACAATGCAAAATAGAGGGGTATTTTTAAAAATTTGGTTGAAGAGAAAAAACTTTTATTTTATTATATTATCTAGTGTATTTTTTTTAATTATTTGTTTCTTTTGTAGGTACTAGAGTCAAGCACAATTAAAAATTTTATACAAAATATTCTTCCCTATGAATTCAATTTAGAAAAAAAAATTTAAGCATAAAGAAGTGGGGTCTATGAGTATATTCAAGTTAAAATAAATAAATAATAAATAAATAAATAATAAATAATAAATAACAAATAAATAATAAATAAATATAAAATAAATAATAAATAAATATAAAATAAATAATAAATAAAATTAATAAAATATAAATAAATATATTAACATTAGATATTATTGCAAAATATTAATATATAGTTATTATGCGTTGTTAAAAAAATAATACGGGATATTACGCGTTATATTAAGTAGTAGGGAAAAAATTAGATTTACAAAATTTGTGCTTTTTTAAAAATTCGATAAAATTGAATATGGCTTGTAAGTGATTTGAGGAAGCCAGATGAGGCTCTTTAAGAATAGAATATCGAAGAAGAGGCGAAAACAGAAATGATTTTATTTTGGCACACACACGTTGACACGTGGACGCGATTTATCACACGTTTTTCACAATAAATTTTACTCATAAAATTATTTTCTATGACCAACTTTATTATTAACTGAATACAATTTTCTTTTGTATTACTTATTGTTATGTTTTATTTAAAAAGTAATGATTAATTACTGTAAAACATTTTTATTATAAATTACTAATATTAATTATATTTAGCTTGTAATTTAATTTTCAATTAATTGTTTAATTAATTGATTTTTAAGTTATTTATATTAAAAAAAGAAAAAAAACTTGTTTTCTGCAAGTTTTTTCTTTTAGTTTTCGTTATAATTGGGATTGAAAGAATTTTTTTTTAAAAATAATTATAATATTCGATATTAATTAAAATCTTTTCTTTATTTGTGATAATCCTACCTACTTGGAAATGTCAAATATAATTAAATTATAATTAGAATTCATTTTTATTTACTATTGTAAAATTAGAAACAAAATCAAACAAATTATTTCAAATTGAAACCATAACGAAATTCCTAAGTAATTAACTAAAGACTCTGCAAAAAGTATAATATAATAATAATAAAAGAACAATATAAAAAATGGAGTAAATAATAATATAAAAAAAGTAAAAGTAAATGGGTCAGAATTCGTGAAATTTTTACAGAAAATAAAAAGTATTTTTTTTAAATCGAAATGTTGAAAAAACATTTCTATTTGGCCTTAAGAATGTGTTCACCAAAAAACAAAAAAGAAAATGATTTTTTATAAAAGTTATTGCAAAATTAATTTTTTTGCAATAATTATTTAATAAAAATTTTATAAACAATTAATTTTTTTTAATATTCTACGCCTTTTAAAAATTTGAAAAAATATTAACATACACTTAAAACTATAAGAAAACAAAATCCGTTGCGAAAATTTTTGAGCGACAATTATTTTAAAAGTTATAATGAAAATTATATTGAACGGAGATGCGATTTTGATGATTTTCAAAATTAAAACATTATTTTTAAGTAAGAAATGAACAAAACACTGTCAATTTAACATTTTTGTTTAATTATATAACCTTAAAAATTGTTAAAAATGATGAAAAACTAAATTCTGCGCTGCGCTAATATAATTTTCATTATAACTTTTAAAATAATTGTCGCTCCAAAATTTTCTCAACGGATTTTGTTTTCTTATAGTTTTAAGTGTATGTTAATATTTTTTTCAAATTTTTAAAAGGCGTAGAACATTTAAAAAAATTAATTGTTTATAAAATTTTTATTAAATAATTATTAAAAAAAAACTTTTTAAAAATTTTCTAATTCTAAACGAAAGTATATTTTATCCCCTTGATATTCCCGCTTGGTTCATTTAAATCGGTTCATTCATTTAGGAGAAATTTTATTTTGTTTAAAAAAATTAATTTTGCAATAACTTTTATAAAAAATAATTTTCTTTTCTGATTTTCGGTGAACACATTCTTAAGGCCAAATAGAAATGTTTTTTCAACATTTCGATTTAAAAAAAATACTTTTTATTTTCTGTGAAAATTTCACGAATTCTGACCCAAATATAAAAAATAAAGTGTTAGGTAATAAATATTTATTTCAGAAAAACGTCAAATAATATAATTATTATTAATAATAATAATAATAATATTAATATTAGTATTATTATTATAAATAATATTATATAATATTATATTATTTTAAACAAATTTAAAAATTTAATTTTAATAAAAGAAAAAAAGTAGAAGAATAATTTTCAACAATGAGTGTATTATTGTTTCGAGGAACGAATGAGTCGGATAGAATTTACGTGCGTACTCTCTCACAGTATATATAAATGCATTATGTGAAATTTCACCGCGTTTTTAGACGCCCACGATTTGTCGAGAAAATATTCACAAAATTCTAAAGCATCATCGACCCGATTTTTTTTTTTTTTTTTTTTTTTTTTAGGGATATTGTATAAAATTTGTAGAAGACAAAGAAAATGTTTTCCCCTTCTTTAAAGTGGTAATCATATAACTTATAGGTTTTAAAGGAAAACATTTTTATTTTCAAATTTTCAAATTGAAAAAAAAAATAAATTTTTTTAGATCAAAAATAATTATATATTTATTTGACAATAGTCAAACTTGTGACGCAGTTATGAATATTTCTTACTTGAATTGAAA
The DNA here is from genome assembly GCA_032872475.1 of Leptopilina myrica (nomen nudum). Taxonomy (NCBI): domain Eukaryota; kingdom Metazoa; phylum Arthropoda; class Insecta; order Hymenoptera; family Figitidae; genus Leptopilina; species Leptopilina myrica (nomen nudum). The sequence continues at coordinate 8,735,274 of CM065462.1, read as the reverse complement.
GCGCACTTTATTTTTGGATCAATTTCGAAACTTTATATTATGTTTACCAAGTTTTTGTGTATTCTAAAATTTGTATAATGAGGCAATTTTTGTAATTTAAAGAAAAAGGAAGTTGTATATTTTTTTATTTTTTGTTTCTTCTTAACTGTTCCATTTTTTTGTTATTAATTAATTTAATTAAAATTGTGAATTTTTAGTTATTTCATAAAGTGACATTAAAAATATGTTTTAGTTGAAGAATTAGACGAATTATAAGAAACAATCGAACTATATGTTCTGTTATTTATCTTGATTAAATGTTTCTTTTTTAATATTGTAAATTAAAGGTCAATTTTTATTGAATATTTTAGTCGTAATGACTTGAATATAAATAATTTGTATTAGTAAATTTAAAAATAAAAAATTGTTACATTTTTGTGATTTTTTTTGTCAAATATAAACATAGCCTAAAATTGTTTACTTCTTATAGGTGCCGCGTTCTTGTAGTTATTTTATTTATAATTATGGATTTTTTTATTTTCTTAAATTTATATAAATTTTTTTTTATATATTTAAAAAAAATTTGTAAAATTTGAAATGAATGTAGGTATGGATTTTTTTTTATCATCGAGAAAAAGTGTATGCTCATCATCTCGCGAAACGAATTATTGTAGACGCGTCTCTGGGGCTCACGGGAACCCAGCCAAGGCGCTTTACAAGCAATAGAAATGTATTTAGGTGGATACGTTAAAAGCGCGTTTAATTTTAGAGTAGGCTGACCTGCGCTTTACAAGTTGTGTATAAAATGTCTTCGATTATTTTATTTTTAGTATTTTTTTTCTGCGTTAAATTTTTTTTTCTCCTTTTCCCATATCCCTTCTATCTAAAGCAGGTCCCTTAAATTTTAAATTAATGACAATATCGGGGAATTAAATAAAATATAGAAACAAAAATTGTATCTTATTTTTATAAATTTTTTACGTTTTGTAATTGAGAAGCATGATTACACCCGAAATCTTATTTGGCATAAAAGCATTTAATTTGAATTTATAAAAAAAAAAATAAAATAAAATCTATTTGGTATGAAAAACATTTAATTTGACATCAGTTCATAAAAAAGAAACAATTTTAATTCCATAAATGGCATAAATGGCATTCAACAAAATTCTCATTTGACATGAAATTTATTTTACACGTACAAATTACAGTTTACATATAAAAATATCGGCACGAATTTTAAAAATAATCAATTAGATATTATAAACAACATTATTGTGATTTGACAATTTTGAAATTCGCGCCAATATTTTCATAGCATATGATCTTTATGTAAAATGTAACTTATGTTAATTGAATTTTATGCTAAATAAGAATTATGTTAAATGATATTTACGTCAAATGAAATTTATGTCAAGAAAAACTTTATGTTAAATAAGAATTATGTTAAATGATATTTACGTCAAATGAAATTTATGTCAAGTAAACTTTATGTTAAATAAGAATTATGTTAAATGATATTTATGTCAAATGAAATTTATGCCAAATGAAATTGTAAATGAATTTTATGTGAAATGTACGTTAAATGAATTTTTTTGTCAAAAGAAATTTGTGTTAAATGATTTTTATGTCAAATGTATTAGAGATTTTTTATAGGTTAGGTTCTTTTTTGTAAGAGGTTAATAAAGAAGCGTATAGGTTAATGATTTTTTTTGTAAGTAGTTATAAGGAAGGTAAATATTTTTTTTTATAGAAAAATTTAATATTTATGAATTATGTATTATGTATTAATTAATATTAATTAATTTTTAATACTATATGTATATATTCCTGTAATTATGTATTTGGATCCTCCAAAAGCTGCTTTTAATGCAGGGGGAATAATTAGATTACATTGTTTATATTAGTATTTATCTTCATTAGAATTTTTTCTATTTATTATTAATTTCTACTTCTAATTATTTAATAATAATATAAATAATAATGTAAATAATATAAATAATAATATAAATAATAATAATAATAATAATAATAATAATAGTGGATAGAAAAATTAACAATAAAAAATTTATTTTTTATTGTTTTTTCTTTTAATTATAATTTTTCTCATTGTATTCAATAAAATTTTTATTATTATAAAACGATTGCCGTCGATCCGGAGCGAAATTTAAAATTGAGCTTCAGGACTAAGCCGTGCTCTATTGAAAGTGTTAAAAATATCCTATTGCCAGTTGAGTCAGCACGTGGCAATGAACAATTTTCTCGATACCTTCGATCAAAAGGTCATTCACTTATTGCCGAATTAAAAGTTTATTTTTCTTTTATTCTTTATTTTTTTTTCTCTTTAAATGAAATGCTTCACTCTATGCTCACAATTTTAATTTAAAAAAGAATATTTTTTTTGCTAAAAAAAAACGTTTTTATTAAAAAACTTCTTTTATGCATAAATTTCAGAAATTCGATTTTTTCTCATTATTTTATTTAATTTCTTTTCTTTTTATTTTCAACTAAAATGACACGACCCATTGACCTATTTTTGAAAGATTCAAATAACTCCTCGCGTCTTTTCTACGCGGTCAGACCTGCGACACTTTTAAATTAGAATCAAATTACATTTTAACTTTACTATTTAAAAATATGAAATATTAAATAAATATTCATATTTAATATAACATTATTATTTTTAATTATAAAATTCATAACTTTAATTATTTCTATAAAAATATATATATAGAAATTTACTTATTTATATTTTAATATCATTGTTATACTAATTAAAATATTGAGTTTTTTAAAAATTACTTTAATGTTTCAATGAAAAAAGCAAAAATTTCAAAAGAAGTAAAAAATTATTTTCGAAATTAATTAAAAAATTATAAAAGTTGGAAAATAATAACAAAAAATTGTTACATTGGATGTAAATCAGTTATGAATAAATTGTATATAATTAATGAGATTAGTTAAATTAATTAAGTTGTTAATTAAAACGTTTGCACTATTAAATTGATTGATTAAAAAAAAATTTATTTAACACTTTATAGTTATTAGACGTAAATGAAAAATTAAAAGTTTCGAAATAAAAAATTATTTTCTTTTTAGCTTTTTTCTTATGTAACTTTACAGCAATAATTCTAAAAGTGCGTCGAGTGCTTTTTTCTACATAAAACACATTTTTCCAAGGTCACCGCATTTTAAACTAAGATTTAAAAATAATTCGATAATAATAAAAAATTTGTAAAAAAATAAATAAAAATGTTTCTTTTTTTCTATTAAAACTATTAGAATTTTTTCTCCAATATATCACACGTGCAAAATAGATAAAAAGTTTTTTTTTTGTTTCATATAAAATCTTACCCGGAAAATGTGGCTGAATTCATAATTTGGATCCACAATAATTGTAAGGGTCCAAAAAGTATTTTTACTTATCGATATAAAAAAAAATGCACAAGTCACAAATTTTTCCTTATTTTTGTGTAAGAATATTTAAAAAAAAAATTTTTTTTACTTTAAAAAAAAAACGTCTATTATCGCAGACGTCTATTGTAGAAAAAAAAATAAAATAAAATGGACCAACAAAACGCGATGCCGACACTAGCGCACACTTGCCGCTACTGTGGTACAGTGCTAAATCCGCGGCTGTTGAATCCCAATCGTTTCTGAATCGTTGAGATCACTCTTTACTATATTGCTAACCAAGAAAACAGTAAAGCCACGAAACTTGAATAATTTCCAAATTTAACATTAAACTTTAACACGTCACTTCCGACCGGTAATGATTCATAATCCGGAATTTTGTTTTAATTCTCATTTTTCCCGCTAGTTTTTTTTTATAATATTGTTACAAACAGCAATAAATAAAATTAAAAACAATAAGTAAAAATAAATAATAAAAATAAAACAATTAATACAAACAATAAAAAAAAATGAAAAACACATAAATTATATATATATATATATATATATATATATATATATATATATATATATATATATAATATAATATAATATAATATAATATAATATAATATAATATAATATAATATAATATATATATATATAATATATATATAATATATAATATATATAATATATATATATATATATATATATATATATATATATATATAGAATTAAAACAATAAAAATATCTTACTAATAAATAAAATATTTTACATTATACATGTCAAAGAAAAGAAATTTAATCAAAAATTTGGAATTAATAACTGAAATTTATCAAAATAAAAATTCACAAAAATTTACAAAAGAATAAAAAAAAAGTTAATTTTAATAAAGATAGAAATTTAAGTTAATCAATTTTTGAAAAAGTAACAATATATTCTTATCCAGCGATGACCTCCAAAACTTGCGAATACCATTTTTAAAACTTGGACCATTTTGCTCTAAAATTATTTTAGAGCAAACTGGTCCAAGTTTTAAAAATTCATTCATTAGTTTATTATTATTTTATTAATTTTATTAATAATATTAGTTAATAAAAAATATACTTATAGAATTAGTTAATAAAAAATGAAAATTAAATAATATAAATTTAAATAAAAATTAAACAAAAGATTGAATATTATAAATAAATAATTATAACTAGATAATTATAGTGAAATAAAAACAAAAATAAAAAAATTTAAAAATAATATATATATATATATATATATATAAAACATATATCAACGGAAATATATTCCATGGTCAAAAACAATGATATAAATGATAAAACGACACAAAAGAAATAAATAAATAATTAAAAACAAAAATTTAGCAATTTACAATAAGAACAAAAACCAATAAAAATAAAATTAAATAACTATTAAAATTATTATAATACATAATAATTTATATTTTATATAAATAACTATAAAAATACTATTATTCAGTATTAATTAAATAGTTATTATGAATATTTTAATTCAATATATAATTATTATTTATTTATATATTATTAATATTACCGTATTTTATATTTATTTATCAATAGTTACTTATAAAAGAATTATTAATTTGATATTATTTGATAATTATTTATGAATCATTTTTTAATATAAACATTTATAATTAATTTATTATTTGTTGTAATTTTTTATTCTTTCACCATTTAGTAATTCTTTCTTTTTCAACATTTTTTTGTTTATTAAAGATGGAAAATGTTAACAATTTTCCTGTTTTCTGTAATTTTTTTGTTTACTAATAATTTAATATTAATTTTTATAAGATAATTAACAATCATTTATTACTAATTATTATTATTATTGATTATTCATTAATTATTAGTTATTTTCTATTAAATAATGTTTATTACCTGTTGACTGTTATTTAGTTAGTCGACAATTATTTATTGTCTAATAATTATTTATTTTTAATTATTTATTGTTTAACAATAATAACATTACTGTTCTATTTACGTATCATTAAATAATAGAAAAAAAGAACTATTGACATCTTGATTTTATAAAAAATGAGAAAAAAAAGAATAACGGTTTCAAAATTTATATTTAGAAAGAGCAAATAATCCTTGAAATTAATTTTTAGACAACATCAGAAGACAGAATGGAAAAAATAAATAATTAAGATTTCTTTTTGTTTAATTGGATTTTATTTGTTGATTCTGTATAGCAAAATAAAAAATTTATCCTATTTTCGAAAGAACAAAAATATTTTTGTTTTGATAAAAATAAAAGATACAATACGAAATACAGTGAGATGTAATTTTTTTATTTCGTAGAATAGAATAAAAATTTGTTTAAATTTTGAAACATAGGCTAATTTTATTTTTAAAATTTGCTTAAAAAAAATAATAAGGTAAGATTAAAAACCTAGTTTTTTATAAACTATTGTCTCTATAATATTGAACATTATTGTAATTTTTATAATTAAATTTATTTTTTCTTATCCTTCTAATAAATTGAATTTATGCTACGAATTTTATTATTCATGAAAGAATTTAAAATAATTTAATTCTTGCGAAGAATTTCAAAAAAATATTTGAAAATAATTGTATTTTCAATGAAAAATGTTATTATTTATAACAATAATTGAATTTTTCAGAAGAATTTTATTATTTACAAAAATAATTGATTTCTTTAGGCAAATTTTGTTATTTATGAAAATAATTGAATTTTCTTGAAATATTTTATTATTTATTAAAATAATTAAATTCTTGCGAAGAATTTTTAAAAAAATTTTGAAAATAATTGAAATTTTCTGAAGAATATTATAAATTTTAAGAAAAATTGACTTTTTTAAAAAAATTTCATAATTTATGAAAATAGTTAAATTTTTTTGGAATATTTTTCTATTTTTATAAAAATAATTGAATTCTTCCAAGAAATTTTATTAATAATTGTTGACAAAATAATTTAATTACTTTCGAAGAATTTTATTATTTATAAAAATAATTTAATTCTTTTAAAGAATTTTATTAATTAGGTAAATGATTAAATTTTTGCGGCGAATTTTATTAAAATTGATGAAAATAATTGAATTTTTTCCTAGAATTCTATCATAAATTTTTTTGAATAATTGAATTCCGTTTGATTATTTTATAAAAATAGTAGATATTGAAAATCATTGAATTGTGAAAAGTTTTTAAAGATAATTAAATTTTACGAAGAATTCTATTAAAAAATTTGGCATTAATTGAATGTCGGTGGGAAATTTTATTAAATTTTTTTGAAAATAATTGGATTTTCGAAAAAAATATTTTATTATTTATGAAAATAATTGAATTCTTGCGAACGATTTATTAGAATTTTTTAAAATAATGGAATTTCCATGAAGAAATTTATTACTTTTATTAATAATTGAATTATTGTGATGAATATTGTTATTTATGAAAATAATTGAATTTTGAAAAGAATTTTATTGAAATACCTCAAAATAATTGAATTTTCGGAAGTAATTTTTTTATTATATAAAAAAAATTTTATATTAATTATATTTAAAACAATTAATTTATTTCGAATAATTTTATTAAATTTTTGAAAATAATTGAATTATTGCGGAAAAGTTTATTAAAATGTTCAAAAAGAATTGAATTTCTGTTGAAAATTTTATTAATTTTGAAAGAAATTGAAATCTTCATAAGAATTTTATGAACATTGTTTTGAATAAAGAATTTTTAAATGTTATGAACATTTTATTAGTTTAAATAATTGAATTCTTGTCAAAAACTTTATTTGTTAAAGTAACTGAATTTTACGATTTTGAAAATAATTAAATTCATGCTTAGAATTTAATCAAAATTTTTTTTGAAAAAATGGAATTTACATGAAAAATTTTATAATTATTAAAAGTAATTGAATTATTGGGAAAAATAAATTGCATAACATTTTGTTAAATAAAATTGAATTTTTTCAATATTAGCGAATTAAAAGTAGTGGAAATTCTCTAAAAAAATATTGTCTATATTCTTTGTCCGGAAAGTTAAAAATAATTTTTTTTACCTTCTCTATTCTTTAGAATAATTAAAATTTTCGTAATGAAGTTTTTTTTAATTTAGTTATCAGATAACAATTTTTGTGAAATTCAATTTTCCTCGTACAAGAAAGTTTTATTATTTTCAATTTTGAAAATCTGATGCCAAATTTGAAATTAGTATGGAAATTTGTAAAAGTTTTTGTTATATACTTTAAAGTCTAAAAATATAATATATTTTGAAAATTTAATTCTAATTAGTTTTTCAGTTATGTGTCATAATAAGTATTTCTTTAAAAATTACTTAAATTAAAATGACTTGAAATTGTTTACAATAAACATGGTAGCTATTTGGCTATTACTCATCCGCAGATTTAAAAAAAATGTATTTAAATGATGATAACAAATGTTTATTTTAAAAATTACTCATAGTAAGCCGTAGATTTAAAAAAAAGTATATTTAAATGATGATAACAAATGTTTATTATTAATAAATTTGTTAAAATATATATTAATTAACTTAATATTTATCATTAATTTCAATTTATTAAAATTCGGTTTAAATTTTCTCTTCTTTTTGTTTCAAGATATTTAACTATGTTTATTGTCAACTTTTTAAAACTCCGAAAACCACAAGTTTTTAGAAAAAAATGGTTGTTTAAACATTCATCAGATAAATTAAATTTTTGAAAAGTATACATTCTTAATCAGCGACCTCCAAAACATGCGTATAACAATTTTAAAGCAAAATGGTCTAAGTTTTAAAAATCTGTTCGCCATATTGGATCCGCCATTTTGAATTTTTAAAACTAGCATCATATTTGTAATCGGCACACCCGAACACCTCAGTTTGAGAAAATTTAAGCCTTAAATCTTTTGCAATAGGTAAATTTTAGAATAAATTTAGCAAATATAACCGCCACTCGCTTTGCTAACAATATTTTGAAAAAAATTGACAATATCCCATTGTGAACATATCGGTTTCCCGTAACCTTTACCCTGGGAATATGGCGATTCTGAATTTGTATTTAAATAATAACGACCAGTTCGATTTGATGTTTGATTAATTGATCCCATAATATCGTCATAAGATGTGCAGATATTATACTTGAAGGCATTATAATCGTCACATTGAAGTGAATAAAATGGATGCGATGGATTTTCAATTGATTCGGCGTAATACATATAGGATCTTGAATGTGAACACGCCGCTGTATAAAGTAGATCCTTACTTTCACAGCCTGGCTGAAACATTCCTCCATTTGGATAGAAATCATAATCGCCAACTGTCTCCGGAAGGCCTAAAATTCCAGCGTCCGTGTGAATTACTTCGACGAAATCTGCGTCACCAGTGGAAATTCTCTCTGATGGTTGAACGAAACGAAACAGAGGCATTGCCGGATCGAGTCCTGTTGAAGAAGATAAAAATATTTTTTTAACATCCGATGGTCATTGTAGGGCAAATATATTCTAGTTTAATAATCTTTTTGGTTTTTTTTATTTCAGTCATCACTGCAGCAGTGGGACAACCTTTTTTTTTTGAACACTAGGTGTGCCCCTTAACATACCGATAAGGTATTTTACTCTCTTCTTAGCATTCTTTCCAGCAATTCCCATTATATGTGCACCAAGCGAATGTCCAACAAGCGTTGTTGTACCTTCATTCATTCCATTGTCTTCTAAAAATGACAGCATTTTACCAACGTGAACTCCAATTAGTGGCACTAATAATCTTGCCAATAAATATGAATCTTTCGATGCAGGACTCCAATCAATGACGATTACGTTTGAATCAGATTTATTCAGAAATGCTTAAAAGAGAAACATCATTTTTTTTAAAAAATGTAAAATAAAGTAAAATAAATTTTACCCAAAAATTACCATCTCGTATCAAGGTGCATGATGGTCCATCGGCAGAAGTTAAATAACCATGGGTAATTAATTTAGTTGATCGTCTTGTATTAAAATGACTCTTATTTAAAGTATCACTACTATTGAATTCCAAAATTTCATAATCACCCAACGTTTCCAATGTGTACAAACGAAATGACACTATTGCATTTAAATCAATATTTGTTCTATTATCCTTATTTATTGTAATTTCTTTCGGTACTTTAATACTCTCATTTGGAAATGTGAGTTTCGTAGGAATTTTGTCCTTCTTGTCATCTTCAAAATACACTAGCGATCTAGTGAGTTTTTCAATTTCATTAAATATGTAATCTTTTACAAGTTGAGTATGATTTTGTAAAACGTCGTTAATTTCATTTATCCATTCGATTGTTACTGAAAAGAAGGAATCACGGTAAAACGTGAGGTGTTAAAATAACACCAGAATGAATTAAAATAATCTGCAACAGTTTAATCCCTCTAGAATTAAATTAACACCAAAAAGAATAAAAATAATCTATTTTAGTGTTATTTTTAACTATGAATGAAATTTTATTTTAAAATAGCTTCTCCGGGGAGAATATTAAGTTAGTTACTAACTAACATAGTAACATAGTTACTAAATTCAATTGTGTTTAAAATTTTTTTAAAGTTGTCGTCAAAATTTCCATTTTATTTATAAATAATAAAATTCTTCCCAGATATTCAATTATTTTACAAAATTTTAATCAAGTTTTTGTCAAAATTTCAATTATTTTCAACAGTTTTCTAAAATTCTATAATTTTCAATATCTACTGTTTCAATAAAGTTTTCCAAAAGAATTCCATCATTAAAAAAAATTTGAATGCAATTCTGCACAAACATTCAACTATTTTCATAAATAATAAAATTTTTTAAAGGAATTCAATTATTTAGAAATTTTTTTATAAATTTCTTTTAAATAATTCAATTATTTTCATAAATAATAATATTTTTATAGGAATTCAATTATTTTTATAAATAATAAAATTCTTTTAGGAATTCAATTATTTTCATAAAGAATAAAACTCATTGCGGAATTTCAATTATTTTTATTGCAATTTTAATCAAATTCTTCGAAAAATGCAATTATTCTTAAAAATCTTATTAAAATTCGTCCAAAGAATTTAATGATTTAAAAAATTTGTTGATAACAATTTTAATGAGACTTTAATTTCAATAAACATTAAATTAATAAATTATTTATTTTTGTATTTAAATAATTGACTTCTCGTAGAATTTACTAATAAAAATGGCTTTAAAAATGAATTTCAGTTAAAATTTTTAGATTATACTTAAATATTAAAAAGTGAATTTTTAGAAATAATTAAATTTTGCCAAAGTTTCAAACTAAAATCATTGAAATTTATAATTTTTCATATATTTTTGACAAAAAATTCTGTAGAATTAATTCTTTTTAAATGTTTAATAGGATTTTTATTGAAATTATTACAAGTTTATAATTTTCAATATATATTTAATTGCAGAATTTTCGAATAATTAAAATTTTGTAAAATTGAATTGTAAAGGAATAAATTTGAAAATTACCATAAAACTTATCGCAACGTTTCAATTATTTTTCATGCAATTGTAATTGAATTCCTTGAAAAAAGTAATTATGTTCTTGCAAGTTTTAATAAAATTCTACAAAAGAATTGAATTATTAAACAATTTGTTTACTAAAATTCTTGATGAGAATTGAATTTTGAGAAACATTCAATTATTCAATAAATTATTTACTTTTGCATTTAAATAATTAAATTCCTGTAGAATTTTTTAATAAAAATTGATTTTCATTTGATAAAAATAAATTTCAGTTAAAATTTTAGATTATAATTGAATATTAAAATATTAAAATATTAATTTTGAAATTAATATTTTTGAAAAAGTTTAATTGCATTTTTTAAATATTATTTGAAATTTTTATTTTTTAATATGCATTTAATTAAAGAATTTAGGAATAATTTAAATTTAGTGAAATTGATGAATTAATTATTATTAAAAATAATAGATATAAAGTAAAATTGTTGTTAAAAATTTTGGAAACTAATAATCGAATTGAAATAATGAAAATAATTTTAAAGAAGTATAATATTCTTATAATATAAAATAATGATTTTATTACTTGGTCATGTTTAATTATTATAAAATATGAAGAAATCGATCAGTTATCGAGTTATCGATATCTTCATGTTTTATAGTTATAAAAAAGTTTAATAAACTAAAATTTCATTCATTGTAAAAAATAACACTAAAATTGATTATTTTAATCTTTTTTGGTGTTAATTTAATCTGCAACACTTTTTAATACCTCACGATTTACTGTGTATATATAAAATTTTTTTAAGTATTTCTTCAAATTTTAATTTATTTTATTATTTTAATTTCTTTTTTAAATAACAAAATGAATTTCAAGTAAAGTGTACTTACTGGCTTGTAGAAGAGGAATTAATAAAATTATAACTATCAATTCTTTCATTGATATTTATTTCGTGAACTGTTTATAAATTAAAAAATTTATAATAATTACTTACTTACTATCTTTTAACAAAAAAAAATTTGTTTTTTGAATTTTTCCCTCAACTAAAAATATGAAGAGGAATAATTATAATAAATCGGTATTATTTTCTAATTTGTTTTATACATAAAAAATGTTACAACATTAAAAAATTTAATATTATCTATTTAAACGTCATAATGTTTTTCAAAAGTAATACACTAAATAAATAAAAATGACTCACATCGAGCATAAAATTAAAATTTACTTCATTCCTTTACTATTACTAAATGCATAATAAACAAAATCTTATCTACAACTGGAAATGGCAATAAGGTAAATACAATATTATAAGTTTCTCATTTTTTATTTTATTTTTTTTTATTATTATAGAAACAGGAAATAAAAAACAGGTAAAGAAAAATATAATTATTACTTCTTTATTATTATAATTACCAGTAAATTGTAAGGGATTAAAAGATAATTATGTAAAATTTAAAAAAGTTGAAAAAAATTTAAAATAAAATTATTACGTAAATTAATAATATTGACCGTGCTGAAATATGGATTCTGTATAGAATAAGTGATTTAGACATTATTTTCATCAAGAAAATTTTTCTTGTTATTAATATTGTATTTATTTTAAGCTAATTTTTTTGTAAATTCAATAAAATACCAAGGAAAAATTTTTTTTTTTAATTTTCAATAAATATGATTTTTAACAAGTACAATTTCTTCATAGTAATATTTCATTCTCTCATGAAAAGTCCTTTATATAAGAAGATTTAAAAACATACGTAGTAAACAGTTAAGAAAAGAATTACTATTTCGCTAAGAGTTTGTAAACTGTGGTCATTGTGTCTTGACACAATTTACCACATCTGTCCGATTTGAATGCATTACCTTCTCCAATTAATTCTAAATCTACTCTTCCAATGAATCCCTCCAGTGATGTAAAATCATATGCACCTTCAGGAATAAGTTCAACAGTCCACGTTCCATATGGACTTAAAACGCAATTACTATTACTAAATTCTTCATGTAAAGGTGGCGAAAAACTGGAAATCTGATTTCTTTCTTTAGGGTATTCAGTATATTTTCTAACAAATATTGTAATTATATTAAATGTGTTTCTTATTACAAATCCAGGAAAGAGTATTATTTCAAAATAGTGTCAAAAGAATAACGAGCATCTCCGTTTAGAACAGAGAGTAATTTTTTGGAAATCAACCAGTAGTGAACACAGCATCACGAAGTGAACTCAAAGTATAATTTCAAAAGTGAACAGCAGTTTATCTCCAAGCATTAGTTTGAAAAGTACATCGTTTAGAAGTGAACTATAAAATATCTTCAAGCATTATTTTGAAACGTGCAACGTTTAAAAGTGAATTATTTCCCCAAAAACAATTGTTACTATATTTTCAAAAAACTTAATTTGGAAATAAATTCAAGTGTCAACAAATTCTCAAATCTTATATTTGATTTCCTCCATTAGGTCGCGAAATTTTTTGTCTCCTATAATGTTAAGACTTTCATCCATGGTGCACAAAAAACATGCTTTAAAGAGTCTCATTGATCTAACATAATAATTATATAATTCCTCTCTTAACTATTCCATATAGAACGTGATGGAAAAACGGAACCTAAAGCTGATCTTTCTAAAATTGAATCCATTTGCTGTCGAAGAAGATAAAAATAACGTTAATAATAATATTATTGTAAATGCGAAAAAAATTTAAAGGAATTAAATGATTGACCTGTTTACAAATTTTCTGGAACAAACTCGAACAGCTTTTCATTTTTCAAAAAAGGTTTGTACACTTCTATCGTTAATAACCTTTTTAATACGAAAACAAGTACAATTTAGAAGAAGGCAACAAAATATTGAAAACGTAGTGACTTTTATAGGATAATGGATCTTTATCATTTTTAGGAAAGGTTTGTATTTAAAATAATTTAAACAGATTGATTAATAAGCACTATGTATTGTACACTCTAAAACCCTTATACAGAAAAGTAAGTTGCCATTTTATTTCCCTATTTAAAGAAATGATTCTTTCTTGTTTATTCTAATAATATCTAACCGTTTAAACGCAAATTATGTCACACAATATTTTGAGATTACTCTGTATGGTTCTTTTTACTTTAAGCTTTATGCGTAAAGAACTGAAAGTTTTTGCCTAAAAGAAACAAATTTATCTTTTGGTATTTGAAAAACTTAATGATGCTGTAAGTGTAAGAAATGATTCGGAGAGATTGTTAATTATAAATTTTTTATCAATTTATCAAAGCACTTTTCTAACAATTAAATAAAAATAATATTTATTTTTTCGATCGAAGTAAATAAAAATTGTTAAAAGCTTACTTTTTCAGATTTCTTAAAATTCCAGAGAAATCATGTGGGCAAATATTAAAATAAAATCCATCAAAAAAAGATTTTTTCATTTACATTTTTCAAATTTTAAATTATTTTTTAAAGATATTACGTTTTTTTCTTTTTATAGCTTCTAAAAGATGGTAAAATTTAGAACCGTAATCTTAACGTGACTAATTTTCTCGTACTTATCAAGATCCTCTTGGCTGGTGACCACGATAGTGAGCTTTACTCCTCGGTTGTAGATTTAATGCGTAGTTTTTCTTAGACATTTGTAACTAGCTTAAAGCCCCAATTACTTTTGTTACCTCCTCTGAAAAAAAGGATTATTTGAACTTCCTTTAATTTTAATAAGTAGGTCTCCCTCTTGAGTGTGTTTTGCTCCCAGAACCCTTCTTTGATTGACGTCTAAGTCCAGCCTCTTCATGAACATTCTTCAGCACTTTAAAGATTGTTGTTCCTTCAGCCACTTTGATAATCATTGTTGTTCGTTGTTATTGCTGTTTTCTGTAGTTGGCTGAATTCGCATTTTATGCCGTTGTTGACCCTCGTTTTCAGTCCATTTAGGAGTTATGCTCTTTTAATTTCATGCTCTTTGCATAATCGATCTAAAGATAGAAATGCAATCGGCTTGACTTGTTACACTGCTTCAACTTTTTTTACTGGGATCCAACCTTTGTGCCTGCTTTTACTTTTTTATTTTCATTCCTTAATCAATGTTTGCGAAATACATTCAATTTACTCCAATTAATACAGATCAACTTTTCTACAAAAAAAGTAAATGTTGCAAGAGAGTATCCGATTGCCAGCAAGTAAGAGGCAATGACAAACAATTTTTCCTTGCTGACTTCTGTTAATGGTGAAATCGTAGTTACCTCTTCAGCAACTTTATCCTCTAATCGATACAATAAACCGGCCTGTGATGCTCTTAGTATTATTTCATTAAATCGGTCAAGATAAGGAGAACATTTTTTTGCTCTCCAAGAAACAAGAGAATACGCCATAGGTTCCTGCAGTATTCTTGCGTTTAAATCAAAGTTCTTATTGAGCATTGTTGCCAATTTCCATCTGCCGAAACAGGATACATTTGCATAAATTTTTAAAAAAACAAAGCAGACTTCATAACTTGCGTTCGAAGCAATTCTTACTTTTGTGCCTATTTCACGAACATATGATAAAGGACTTTGCTGGAAAAGGTTTTTCAAATAACGATCAGCCATTGGCATTAGAGATGAATTTGCAAGTTCTTCGAGATTTGAAATTTGTGGCTCTGGTCGCAAAGAGAGGTCCAAGATCACAGAGTACATGTAGCCTGAGTAAACAATGCAATTCAACATTAATATACCCAAAACCAATTTTTCTATAGGCTTTTCAGGGTTTCTGGTAATCGACAATCCCATTATAATTCGAATGATGTTGAAAGTTTGCCAGGTTTTACAGTTGAATTTCAAAATCCATGCGGCGATTCGAATAGCAACAATAGCAACGCTGGTTGTAAGCAACATATTCAGAAACTCTGTTGATATCACGATGACTTTAGAAAACTTGGACGTACGTGGAATCACAGCGTGCATGACTTCAAAGTCCACAACACGAATCCTTGGATTTTGTTGTAAACCGTCTTCTACAGCTACCATACGTACTACATTAAGAATCATATCAAATTTGCCTTGGTGCAGGATTTTAAACATTGCGCTCCATTCTTTATTTGTCGTAGAAATGCGAAAAGAACCGTTCATTGCTGTTGATAAAATATTAGCAAATCGATACTCGTCTACAAATTTTGACTTGCTGAAATTTTGATCTGCTTGTAATAGAAATTTCAGACTATGTCCATGGAGATTTAAAATTTTGTTGGGAAACCATTTAGTCTGTGCAATGACTTTTTCAGCTGTGTAGGTATAAGTAAATAGATTGATTTCATGTAGAATTGGTTGTCTACGTACTTTTAATTCCAATGACGGTTGCTCTTCTGATGAATGTTCAAGGATTGCAACGTCAAAAACATCGGTCAACCAGAAGAACGTTAGAAATTCCTTGATGAAGTGAATTTTCCCCTGAGAATGTAAATTAATTGAACATCTGGGATGCGAATGTCCGTCAGATAACTGCATCAGTTTCTTTAGCGTATGTCCTACATGGTTCCAAGTGTCATTTTGATTGTCAACAAGAGTTATGATAAATAACGTCGTTCGCCTTGGTGGCCGAGATGAAGATGGAAAGTGCTTTTGCAAACTGTTCTGCAGATTAGTCGAGCTAGTACTGAATGATGGAAAGCTTTTGAAAACATCAGTGATCAGATAATTAACGCTTGAACTTGAATTCTGGAGAACGTGATCATCAACGATAAACATTACCTGGTGTAGTTTCGATTCCCGTTTCAAGTACTTTATTAATCCTCGAGTATAACTGCCACAGGCTGACAATCCAAGAACGACTATTGCAGAAAATGTTAAACAAAGACTGCTGTTTATAAACTTCATGATTATTTGTTTGTATGTAACAGCGACTACTTTATATATTTTTTTATATTTGGATGCAATTTATATTTCCTAACATCCGACTCTACTGCAAGCGAGGTGAACTCTATTTGAGCAAAATTTTTACATGACAAGCTGTAATTTGTGGTGGAATTAAAAAAACTATAAAAATGATTGCGAGATGTAGAAATAGATTACCTCTGCAAGTAGTTGGAAAGTTTAAATATCTCCGTCTGTTACAATGCAGAAATGTTTGTTTGTCCAACATTTCCCATGGATACTATCTAACTGAAATAGGTCATCACTAATAATTCTTGTGAGTATATGTTTTGTAAAAGAAAGGACTTGCTTCTAAATGCAAAATCAATATTTTGTAACAATAATTTTTTCAAATTTAAAACAAGATGCCTTTGAAGAAAAATTTATTTTGATGTTCGAAATATTTCCATCGACTCAATTTTGTTTATATTTAAAGATTTAAAATATTACAGATTAGTAATCTGGAGTAGAGATTGCAAAATTAAAAATTGCGAATCCAACCCGTAAAAAAAATTATGGAAAATCCACGAATATTTGGGGTGCAGCTCAGTTATTTCTGTGATAATAAAAGTCTCTGTCTTTTAATACATTCTTAAAGTATGCTTAAAAATGAATTCATATGTAATAGATGTAAGTAATATATGATATAAGTATAATCTTTATACGAACGAATTACTTTGTAGAAATTTTTTCAACTAATGTTTAATAAAAATCGATGAAGACAGTTTACCTTGCATAGAATAGCTCGCAGAAGGTATTTTTCGAAATTCACCTTTCTCGTAATTTTGCAATGAATAAATAGATATTTAAAAACATATTGATTGACCTGTTTACAAATATTCTAGAATAAACTCGAACAGCTTTTCATTTTTCAAAAAAGGTTTGTACTCCAGCGTTAATACTCTTTTTCGATACAAAAAGAGGAAAAATTAGAAGAACAACCAATTATTATAAACGTTAAACTCTTGAAGGATACTGGATTTTTTTGATTTTTAGGAAAGGTTTATATTTAAAATAATTTAAACAGATTGATTAATAAGCACTATGTATTGTACACTCTAAAACCCTTATACAGAAAACTAAGTATCAATTTTATTTTCTCTTTTAAATAAAAGATTTTTTTTTGTATTCTAATATCTAACCGTTTAAACGCAAATTATATTTTTTATATTATAAATTAAAATATATTATATTATATGTCACACAGTATTTTTAGATTATTTCGTATGGTTCTTTTTACATTAAGCTTTATGCGTAAAGAACTAAAAGTTTATACTTAAAAGAAACAAATTTATCTTTCGGCATTTGAAAATTTTAATGAATATTACAAGCTTTTTAAGGGATCAGAAATTGTAGATTCAAATCATGTTGAAAGTAGGCTGAAAATTTTGTCTCGGGAAGCTACAAGTTTATTAAAAAAACGAAAAAAAATTAAATTATGTAACAATAATTTTTTAAAATTAAAGACAAGATGTCTTTGACGAATAATTTATTTTGAAATTCAGAATATTTACATCGACTCAATTTTTTACATTGCATAGAATATAGCTTACAAAAGGTATTTTTCAAAATTCACCTTTCTCATAATTTTGCAATGAATAAATAGATATTTAAAAACATATTGATTGACCTGTTTACAAATTTTCTAGAATAAACTCGAACAGCTTTTCATTTTTCAAAAAAGGTTTGTACTCCAGCGTTAATACTCTTTTTCGATACAAAAAGAGGAAAAATTAGAAGAACAACAAATTATTATAAACGTTAAAACTCTTAAAGGATACTGGATTTTTATGATTTTTATGAAAGGTTTAGATTTAAAGTAATTTAAACACATTTGATTAATAAACACCATGTATTGTACACTCTAAAACCCTTATACAGAAAACTAAGTATCAATTTCATTTTCCCTTTTAAGTAAATGATTCTTTTTTTTATTGTAACATCTAACCTTGTAAACTCAAATTATATTACGGAGTTAACTGAGATTAATGTGTCTGGAAAATATACTCTTGTTAACTATATGAATTTTGTTTTTTCAAAATATTGTTTCTATATCTTCAATATCGTAAAAAAATTAACTAAACAATAAAAGGTACAAATTTTTTAAACATAAAAATGATGCTTCTGCATTTTTTCTCAGTGAATAAAATATTACTGAACATTTAATTTTAAATACATACAAAAAGTAATACTTTAGTATTTTTTTAACATTTTACAGAAAAAAATAATGTTCAAAATTTCTAAGTTACATTGCTCAAGGAATTATAGTTTTTTTAAAATAAATTCTTTACAGCAATTTTCGAATAAAGTAAATAAAAATTCACTGTTTTAAATTTCTTAAAATTGCAGAGAAATTATGCGGTCATTATTTTTAAATAGAATTCTTTAAAAATATATTCTTGACTTTTCTTAGTCCAAGTTTAACCTTCATTTATTAATAAAATTATCAATTTACGAAACAAGTGTCGATAAAAACTTGTAATAATCTTTGCAAAGTTAATACAAAAATTGCATTTATTGAAAGAAACAATTGCTTTGTCAATATTGATTTTGTTCTTAGGCAAAAATTGACTAATCTTAATAATCATAAAATGACTGACATCAGGTGTGGACAGACAGAATGAATACATTAAAGGGCTACATAAAATAAGGGGACGAGCGCTAGACAAGTCAGTATAATGCCAGTCAAAGGTATGAAAATAGGAGTAAAATTGAAATTGGAAATTTTAATTTTTGAAAACTGGTACCGTATAGAAAATAAGAAGGCGCATCTTTTTTTCATTTGATATTTTTTGTAAAACGAATATTTAAGTTAATAGAGGCAAAAAACTCCCATTTTTATTTACAAATTTTACTGAATTTTAAAACATAAATTGTCGTATCTTCGACAATTATTAATGAATTGTTTCAAAATTTAACACACACACACTCGTTGAGGTCCATAGATGATGATATTATGTTAATAAAAGTAAAAATCATTGAATGTTTAAAAATATTTTATTATAAATAGTAGCGTGTGCGTTAAAATGTTTTTTTTCCTTTGTCGACAAAAAGTCTGCGGGGAAGTTTAAAATTTAAAGAACTTCCAGTGAGACATTTTTTTATGCTCTAAAGCGTTGATTTTACAGCAGAATTGATTTGCATATTTCACAATTTCGCATTATAAAAATATATTGCACTGGATAATTTGTAATTTGTTTAAATAGTTTCATAATTTTAATATTTATACTTTTTTATTGACTTAACATTTAGTCAATTGAATTAAATATTTTATTTTTTAATATATAAATATAGTTATGCAATATTTTTAAATATATTATTAGTATTATTCAAACTTTTAAATTAAAACATTAATAATATTTAGTCTGTGAACGCAGACTATTTTATAAACGTTTTTTCTTATAGACTCTCTTGTTCACTTTTGTAAAGTATTTTTGAGCAACAATTTTTTTTCTTTTGTTTTTGAACACTGTTTAATGTTTGTTTTTCCAAAAACCTTTTTGTACCACATTCTTGCTTTCACACTTAGATACGGTAAAAGTTTCTCTACGTCTACTATTTTTTCTTTTGTAATTCCTACATCTCCAGCCATTCCAGGACTAGCAATTTGTAAGGCATGAAAAAAATTTGAATTTTTCATAACTGAAAAAGTTACTGAACTATCGTTATATGAATAAAACACATCTATAGATCCATTTGCATAGTAGCAAATTTTAACAACTTGACTTATTTTAATATCATTCAACTCTTTTGTTTTGTCCACAAATTTTTGGTAGTGTAAAACTGCTTTCTTAAAAACGTCTATCATAGTAAAAGGAATTTTTTTTGAATTTCTGATAATATGTACATATTCATTTACTGTTTCGATTCTTTCTTTCTTTTTTAACTTTTTTCCATACAACCCAAAATTTCTGTCGCATTGACATTACGAATGTCCGCGAACAGGATACAGATGTTGTATTTCAGTTTGATACTTTACAGACAGCCAAGACAGAAACAAAACAGTTAAATAATTTCTGTTTTGGCCACCCGCAGCGTCAGAATACAAAAAAACTTTTTCGTAATGATTCTATTCAAATTCTTTTTCTATCGCTTCCTTAACTAAATTGCACACTGTATTAGCGCATTTTTTTAACGTACCTTCTAAAAAATAAAACATGTAGCTGTTGGAATTATTATGTACGTGGACATTAAATACATGAAGCCATAACAATTATAATTTTCGACTAGTTCCTTGTGGATTTTATATTCCACTTCGTTAATTTGTAAAACAGTATACACAGAACACACATTGCGTACGTCTGATTTTGGCATTTTAAAAGAAAAGTTTACATGATGGTTAAAATAATTAAAATACGTACTTTTACTTAAGGGGACATTCCAGTTAAAAACAGGGAAAAATTTGTCTTTTTAGGATTTAATTAAAAAAAATTATCACATTTATTTATAATTTTTTTTACATATTATAAACAATTTTTTGAAGAAATTAAAAAAAAAACATCGGATTCGCTTGAAAATTGTTATTCAGGGGTTTTTGGATCCGCCATTTTGAATTTTTGAAAATTAATATCGGATTCGTAATCAGCGATCAATTTAAGTCTATGTAGAAGTTTCTGGCACGTCAGGTTTAGAAGAAAAAAAATATTGAAAACGCTCTAAAACACGGTTTTTGTGGTCTTTACCCCCACTTTTCTCAAAATCCTGACGTGATGGCCAATTTTTTGACCCGGGATCGTGTTCAGCGTCAAAAAAATACTTCGGAAACCACTATCATATCTCATAAAAAAGTAAGCCTTTTTTTATTGACCTGTGTAATCAATAAATAGTATATATAACGTTTCGAGAGTTAAATCCGATGAATCGAAATAATTTAATTTAGTACATTCGCGTATGTAATAAGATTCTGAGTGCGGTAGACTTTCACAGTGCAGTTTTATAAGACATTTAACGTCAGAAGTTATTACTTTTATTACCTTTTCTGAAAAAACGCATTATTTGAAGTTCCTTTAATTTTAATGAGTAGGTCTTTCTCCTTAGTGGGTTTTGCTCCTAGAATCCTTTTTAATCTGACGTCCAGGTCCAGCCTCTTCATGAACATTCTTCAGCACTTTAAAGATTGTTGCTCCTTCAGCCATTTTAATAATTATTGTTATTCGTTGTTATTGCTGTCTTCTGTTGTTGGATGAATTCGGCTTTAGTGCCGTTTTGGTACCCTTGTCTTCAGTTCTTATAGTAGTTATGCTCTTTTTATTTAATCCTCTTCACATAATCTGAGGACCGCATATCTTTCGCTTCTGACTCTCCTAGACCAAGATCTGTCCAAGTTTTTAGATCTATATATTTTAGGGTTAAAAATGGTGCAAGAAAAAAAACATACGCTACTTTAATAATTCAAATTTAAAGGGGTCAAAGTTGGGGGGTGGTGACTCCCCTTAATGCATTCATCTTGTTCCTAAATACAGCTTGAATCAGCAGAACTAAAGACAGAAAGGCAATCTGATTTGTTACACTGCTCCAACTTTAACATGTCTCCACCATGTCTACGATGACATCGGGTTCTCCCAAAACGTTGTTGCTTTCCTGCATTCTCGACCAGTGCTCTCTCACCAGACGTTTGACTATCGAAACCATTGTGCCTGCTTTTACTTTTTTATTTTCATTCCTCAATCAATGTTTGCGAAACACATTCAATTTACTCCAATTAAAACAGATCAACTTTTCTACAATAAAAGTAAATGTTGCAAGAGAGTATCCGATTGCCAGCAAGTAAGAGGCAATGACAAACAATTTTTCCTTGCTGACTTCTCCTGATGATGAATTCGTAGTTACCTCTTTAGCATCTTTATACTGAAATATATTCACTAAACCGGCCTGTGATGCTCTTAGTATCATTTCATTGAATCGGTCAAGATAAGGAGAAAATTTTTTTGCTCTCCAAGAAACAAGAGAATACGCCATAGGTTCCTGCAGTATTCTTGCGTTTAAATTAAACTTCTTAATAAACATGGTTGCCAATTTCCTTCTGCCGAAACAGGATACATTTGCATAAGTTTTTAAAAAAACAAAGCAGACTTCATAATTTGCGCTCGAAGCAATTCTTACTTTTGTGCCTATTTCACGAACATATGATAAAGGACTTTGCAGGAAAAGGTTTTTCAAATAACGATCAGCCATTAGCATTAGAGATGAGTTTGCAAGTTCTTCGAGATTTGAAATTTGTGGCTCTGGTCGCAAAGAGAGGTCCAAGATCACAGAGTACATGTAGCCTGAGTAAACAATGCAATTCAACATTAATATACCCAAAACCAATTTTTCTATAGGCTTTTCAGGGTTTCTGGTAATCGACAATCCCATTATAATTCGAATGATGTTGAAAGTTTGCCAAGTTTCACAGTTGAATTTCAAAATCCATGCGGCGATTCGAATAGCAACAATAGCAACGCTGGTTGTAAGCAACATATTCAGAAACTCTGTTGATATCACGATGACTTTAGAAAACTTGGACGTACGTGGAATCACAGCGTGCATGACTTCAAAGTCCACAACACGAATCCTTGGATTTTGTTGTAAACCGTCTTCTACAGCTACTATATGTAGTACATTAAGAATCATATCAAATTTGTCTTGGTGTAGGATTTTCAACATTGCGCTCCATTCTTTATTTGTCGTAGAAATGCGAAAAGAACCGTTCATTGATGTTGCTAAAATATCAGCAAATCGATACTCGCTTTTAAATTCTGACTTGCTGACATTTTGATCTGCTTGTAATAGAAATTTCAGACTATGTCCATGCAGATTTAAAAGTTTGTTGGAAAACCATTTAGTCTGTGCAATGACTTTTTCAGCTGTGTAGGTATAAGTAAATAGATTGATTTCATGTAGAATTGGTTGTCTACGTACTTTTAATTCCAATGACGGTTGCTCTTCTGATGAATGTTCAAGGATTGCAACGTCAAAAACATCGGTCAACCAGAGGAACGTTAGAAATTCCTTGATGAAGTGAATTTTCCCCTGAGAATGTAAATTAATCAAACATCTGGGATGCGAATGTCCGTCAGATAACTGCATCAGTTTCTTTAGCGTATGTCCTACATGGTTCCAAGTGTAATTTTGATTGTCAACAAGAGTTATGATAAATAACGTCGTTCGCCTTGGTGGCCGAGATGAAGATGGAAAGTGCTTTTGCAAACTGATCTGCAGATTAGTCAAGCCAGTACTGAATGATGGAAAGTTTTTGAAAACATCAGTGATCAGATAATTAACGCTTGAACTTGAATTCTGGAGAACGTGATCATCAACGATAAACATTACCTGGTGTAGTTTCGATTCCCGTTTTAGGTACTTTATTAATCCTGGAGTATAATTTCCAGCGGCTGACAATCCAAGAATGACAACTGTCAAGAATGTGAAACAAATGCTGCTTTTTCCGATCTTCATGGCTAATAGGTTTTCTGAGAATCGTCAAGATATTAATTTCCTCACCGTGTTTTGATCGAATTGCTTCTTCGGAAAGTTTAAGTGTTCTGTAAGAGAGGTGAATTATGTTTGACTAAATTTTTACATGTCAAGGTGTCTTTTACTTTTGGATTTCAAATTCAGATTAAATCATTTTTGAACAGATGTGGTAAGAGATTTCTTCGGCAAATTGGTAGATAAATACTAAGTATGGCTTATGCAAGTGTAAACTAGTATTTTCTTACCTGAATGGTTTTACTAAAAGATAAAAGCGAACCTCTAATAGCAATCACCTTTTTTCAACACCATATAAGTATGGTTTAGGAATTAATAGCTGGATTTTAAGAATGTGGGTCATGCTTAATTGTTTTAGCTACTTTGTTTTATGAAAAAAAATTTTTTTGTTTTATTTTTATAATCGACTATAGACTACATAGAAACGCGCGTGTAATTTTTGCGTTTACAAACATAGATTTTGTAATATATTTTTTAATGAGATTAATTATGAATGTCAAAACCATTTTTACCACCCATCACCTTTATTTTTGATTGATTTTTAAATATACTCTAGTATATATTGATTCTGAAATATAAAAATTTGTGAATAGAAATGACAACCTCGGCGATTCAGTTGAAGTACAAAACATAAAAACTTTAATGTTAGAATGTGCTCGGAACTTTAAATGTTACTAATAACTTTTAAAAATTTTATCGAATATTAATAAAGTTTTCCAGAAAACTTCTTTTCTTATTAATGAACAACTTTCTCACTGAACATTTTCAGATAAACGAAGCGCTTGGCTTGAAAACAAAGATTGGCCTGAAAATTTTTACTCAGGGGTTTTTGAGCTTCCCATAAAGTTTAAAACCATACACAACTTTACTATTCTAATTATAATTCTTAAGATAAATTAATCAGGCCAGTCTGATGTATATTTTAATAAAACAAATTCTAATTTGAAACAAAATTAACTGCAATAAGAAAACCTTAAAAAAAATTATTATTTTAAACTAAACGTTTGTAAGTTTTTTCAATCAGATCTTCACACATTTTGTTACAACTATTTGATTTAAAACGTTGACCCTCTCCAATTAGCTCTAAATCTACTTTTCCAATAAACTCCTCTAGTAATCCAAAATGATTTCTACCTACAGGCAGAAGTTCAACAGTCCATGTAGCAAAAGGACTTAAAATACAGTCACCAGAAGAAAATTTTCTATGCATCGGTGAAGATGTGCCCGCGATTTCATTTACACTTGCGGGATAATAAAAAATTAGATTCACGGGATTCGTTTCTATGACATAATTCTTGTTATAAAATGAATATACCGAGTCCCCATTATGTGTTAAATTTACTTTGAAATTACTTAAAATATTAAACAATTTGTCTTGAGTGGTAGGATCCTTGGACGTAAAAATGATTCCAATTTTATTGAACTTCAAAGAGTCTGTTTCATTATCTAATCCTTTTGACACTAATGTCACACTCTTGCCTTTTAGAATATCAGTTATTTTTCCTTCGTTATCCTCCTTTCTCCAAACAAAGAAAGCTCTTTCATTAATACTGCACGTGCCTTTATATGACTCAACAATCTGATTTTCTAAAAAATTGTCCCTTCCATCTTCCGTGTTAAAATAAGTATTAAAACTTTTAATATTGAATACGATTTTTGCTATAAACTCATCAATATTTTCGTTCACCACAAAATCGGGATAATTTGTTCTTCTCAAATAATAACCACCATTTGGGAAAGAAAATTGTCTAAAAGCATGAACCCAAACGTTGTATTTGTCTTTTAAATAGTTTTGATGATATATTTTATTTAATTTAGCTAAAGACCATGATAATTTATTGTTCGCAGCTAGAGTTTTACTCTGTTGTGGCATATGCAAAGTTACTAAGAAAGTCGCATCGGCGATTTCATCAAGTTTCCTTGTAATCACATCATGCAATTTAGTAATAACATTGAACGCAGAAAAAAGTTTCTTAAAAACAAAGTTAATCTCTTCTGATGCTTCGAAGTTGCTAAGAGTACTATTAATTTTCTGCTGAACATCTTCTAAAGTATTAATAACATTCCAATTGGCAATTAATTTTTGATTTACACTCATTCTACTCATGTTATGCCCCATTTGATGGATATCACTAAACATATTTTCTAACATTGGTTCAGTCTGACTGTAAATACCTTCTTCGATAACGTACAATCGTTTTAAGTTGACATTATTATTTTCCAAAGCATCATTAATTTCATCAACTTTTTTCTGATCTTGCAAATTATTTTTTAATGTCGATGAAGCAGTTGAAGCTACTATATTACTTACCTTAAATAACTTTATAACATTTAATTTGACTTTGCAGTTATTTTTTTTAATTTCATCTTTTTCTTTTTCTGCATCTTCTAATTCTTTCGTTATATCAGTTATGTAACTTTTTTCCCATTCAAAGGATTTATAGCTCTTTGTCTCCTCGTCTTCCTCTGCTTTTTTCAATTTCTTTAGTATTTCATTTTTCAATTTCTCAACATCACTTTTTCCACTTCTTGACATATTTCTTGTCATATCTGTTATACGACTATTTAGAAAAACTTCTTGATGACTAGCGTCAGCATTCACTACAAATTTCGTCGCTGCTTTTGCAAGCATTTTTTCTGCTTTAGTAACTTTCTTAATTTGTGACGATGGATCAACTTCTGGAATAAGTGATTCAGCAACTGACAATGCTGAAGATCCTACAGCTGCTGCTACTCCCAATGGAGGATAAACCGCTGCAGCTACTGCACAACCTGCTTTTAGAACACTTAATAAACCTTTTAAAAATATTGCTTCTTTTAACTCTTTACGCTTCTTGAAGAGATCATCTTCTGTGTTGCGATTATCTTTAACTAAAATTGTAATCTCCTCTAGAATTTTGTTTATTTGTGAATCTAATGTATCCTTTAAATCTTGCATAACGTTTTTAAGATCATCATTGATCAACTCATTGGCTTCTCTAATGAGATCATCTATAACACCTATTCTGTTACTGAATGCTTCTAATCTAATAAAAGTATTTTCAAATTCTATTAAATTATCCTTTGGTGTTATTCCATTAGTAAACAATCCTAGGGTAATGTTTGTCATTGCAGAATGTCCTTTGGAGTATGTGAAAGTATTTAATTTTTCTGAAACATTATTAGAAAATGAAATTTCTATTAATATTTATACTAAGAATTGTATATTGGTAAAAATAATTCGAGTTAATACTTGGAAAAAAACTTACCAGCTATCAGCCACTCTAATTCCAATAGTACAGCTCTGTAAATATTTCTAGCTCTTTCATCCAAATGTGCTGAACTTATTGATGTTAGGTACTCATTAAGTCTTTTTGCTAACTGAGTATATGATGGTACAAGATAGTCACGATCTTGTGAGATGAAATATTCTTTTTCCAAGTCTGTAAATTCGTCAACTAAATTTACGGAATCATAGAGTTTAGTTACTTCATATCGACTATTTAATAAGTCATACAAGGAATGTATTCTACTATTCCTATTATCAGGATTAGCTAATTTAGGTCTAATGTAATTTTTGTATTCATTTATAACTTGAGGAAAATTTTCAATAATTATTGAGGGCTTCGGTATCTGACGCTTCTTAAGACTTTTTCCACTAACTCCATCATGTCCGTCTATTCTCAATGTATCATCGTAAATCAAATATCCGTAGAATGATTGTGACCACAACCCATATATTTTACAACAATAACCCCTCCCTGTTTCACCCTGTTTTCCACCTCTTCCTCCCTTTCCACCCATTCCAGAGTAACCAAATGCACCAGCACTTTCCATTGTAAAAACAGATCCTTCAAAATTTTCTTTGGAAAAGTGAATTATATCAATAATTCCTCTAAGACCACCTTGTCCTCCAATGCCTCCATTCCCACCTCTGCCACCACATGATCCATATTCACCATACACAAAATAATTATTTCCAATTTGTGATGTCTTTTGTCCCGGTACTTTTCTCGTTTCACAGTCGTATTCTCTTGTTTTCCCTGCTCTTCCACTTTTACCATTTGCACCATTACCGCCATTTTGACCTTTACCTCCGTTTCCACCAATTGCTGAAATATCTAATCTGCTTGCGTGAATTATTTCATCTGCGATTCCATAAAAATTTCCAGCTGATCCACCTGGTAAACCCGCCAATCCATCAACTCCATTTTTATTTCCAGTTTCATTTCCATTATTTGCTGGATGGTGATAACTCGGAGCATCTTGACCATTTAAGTTAATACTTCGTGATCCAATTACTTCCCAAATTGGAGCAATTATCACTAACTGAGTCTGCATGCCATAAAAACTAATATCTTTATCAAATATAATCTTTTCCTCTGCAAATATATTTAGAAGCTTTATTGTGTGATTGCATTCTTTAAATCTAATTCTACTGATGGTTACGACTTTTCCTGTTACTTGCTGCTTTGTGCACTCCCCAATAACTTTTGTCATCATCTAGAACAGATTAAATATATTATTAATTGTGTACATCATTTAACTTTTTATACTTTTGTTTGTTAAATCCTTTTTACGAGTGTACATTATGTCAAAATAGAATGAGTAAAATATGGGAATAAATAATTTAATTTAAAATGAAAAGTATATCCTCTTTAGAAATTGTATAACTAAAATTTATGAAAATGATTGGAATTTTTAAATGGGCAGTATTAATTAGATTTTACTTACAAGGTGACTATTATTTGAAAATGTTGTAGAAAGCAATGAAATTAATAGTACTAGAAAAAGATTAATATGTGGAAAATTCATTATTATTTTTAAAATAGTTTGGATTTAACAATATTAAAATGTGTTGATCTTTTAGTATTTGAAAAATTTTATATTGTCTTAATTGAAAACTTATCGCATATTATATATAGGTCTTAACTTTCTTGATTTATTCAAAAGTTACTCTTATATTTACAACAATTACAATAAATTAATTATGCATTAAACTTATTTCACATCTTTAACAAATAAATTTTAATTCTCATTGACGTAGTTAACGTTTACACATATTTTCCTAGAGCAATATTTTAAATTCAATTTTGAAATTTTTGTTTACTCTATACACTTGTTTAAAAGAAAATTTTGACATTTTGTCTAAAAGTAAATGAGATGGCAATCAAATAGTTTTCAAAGCATATTTAAAGACATTAACATACTCGAAACATTGTGTACATTTCTAGATCTGAAATAATCTTAATACTTTTAATTTTGATAAAACTTAATTTCTTTGAATTTTAAATAAATTTATTTAAGTAAAATTTTTGATGACGTCAATTTACTGTCAAATATTGTAATTGGAATACTTTTAAAAATTTGAGACAAGACGAAAGTACAATGAAAATTTTGGGTCTTACAGATTTTGGGGAGGAAGAAATCAGGGAAAATAACTGATAAAGCTGATCACGGACCTAACAGATTCGAAAATAGATTGGGAATACTTGAGAAAAGTATTTGAAGTTTACCCAGATATGTTTGAGAACTGCGAAGCTACAGCAGAATTTTGCCTAAAAATAAACAACTTATTTGAAATTTTGAATATAACAAGTCCCGAGAAAGGACATCGAATAAATTCACCAAATTATGAGGTAGAATTACAATTTTTTTGTTATTATGATCTAAAATCTTTTAATACATTTCGGTCATAAATTTTAAGGTATCTATTAGCTATCAATGTAAGATTTATTCCAATC
Organism: Leptopilina myrica (nomen nudum); assembly: GCA_032872475.1. Classification (NCBI taxonomy): domain Eukaryota; kingdom Metazoa; phylum Arthropoda; class Insecta; order Hymenoptera; family Figitidae; genus Leptopilina; species Leptopilina myrica (nomen nudum). The sequence goes on along the minus strand of CM065462.1, from coordinate 8,705,381 downwards.
AAAAGTTGTGTAACTCATTTCTTCTTTCTTATCTTGTTTCTTGTTTATTAATTTATAACAATTATTTTAGCAATTGCAATTGTTATTAACAATTATGAAATTATTAATTATATAGTAGAGAAGAAAAATTTATCCTCACTGATAATTGTAGAAATTATCATCATAATTATAGGTGATGGATTTCTTGATTTTTACATAATTTCCTGCTTCGTATTCAATTGAAAAAAGAATTAGAATAAATGCAATACTTATTTACAATTAGTTTAAATATATATGAAATATTTTACGTCTCTAGAAATTAAGTTAATGTATCATTTTGTTCTAGATAATGGCAATGTCAAGCATGTTTTTATAGCTATATTTTCTCTTATCAATGTTTAATTTAAATTAAATTTCCAACCTTGTACGAAACTCATTTAAAGTTAATAAACTACTTTGTGGTACTTTTGTAATTTTTTGGTTTTTGAATATTATGAAATCTAGGTTATAATTGGAATTTCAAAGACATCTAGAGGATAATTAAATTTTATTCTATTTTACGGAACTCAAATAAAATATGTTTGTACAATTATGCTTATGAAAAATTTATTCATTAATACAGACATTTGAAATGTAAAATATAAATTTTTAACATAATTGAATATTAAATATATGATTAATAATACTGTACAGGCACATGGCGAATTTTGAAGAGGAACATCTAACATCTTTAGCAGATTTTCCTAGTGCATACGGTGATTCTGCTTTTGTATAAAGAAAATAATGTCCCTTACGTTTTGGTGTCTGATCAATACCGCCCATTATTGCTTCATAAGTTTCACACTTATTTGCCTTAAATGCATCTAAATTCTTACATAGAACGGAATAAAATAATGGTTTCGTTTTATTTAGCGATTCGGCGAAATATTCAAATGCTGATGAATGCGAGCAGACGCTTTCAGTGACGAGATTACAGGAGCATTTCGGCTGATTCACACCGCCATTTGGATAAAAATCATAGTCACCTATTGTCTGATTATCCCCGAATATACTCGTGTGTATGACCTCAACGTATTCGGCATCATCCGGTGAAATACGACTACCAGTTTCTGCATTTAAAAAACATGGCATTGCTGGATCCAATCCTGTTTATTAGAGTGATTTTTCTTTATGAATATTTGCGATTGAATTCGTAGAAGTTGAAAAGACTGCGCGCGCAGATGTGGGAAACTGTTTTGATTGGAACACCCCCCTCTCTATCTTCGTTATGCGCGCGCAGATTTCTCGATTTTTCAATTTCAGGGCTCGAACCAGTGAAAGTATTTAAAAATACGGACTTTACGGACCAAAAATGAAAAATTACGGACCAATTACTGACAAAAATATATAAGAGAACATTTTACTTAAAACTATAAATAAGATTGTTTCATAACTAAAAAAACATGAAGATATCGATAACTCTGAGTCTTCGACTCGGAGCATTCGATTGCTTCATGTTTTATAATTATTTAAGATAGAGTGATAAAATCATTATCAATTCAATTATTATTTTCAAGAATTTTTAAACAAAAATTCTTCTTAAAATCGATTTTTTAAAATAATTTTCGAAAAAGTTCTTTGACAATTTTCAAATCCATTTCTTTACAATATTCGATTTTTCAATTATTTGTAAATTCTTCAATTAAATATATGTATTAGAAAATAAAAACTTTAAAATTAATTCCACAGAATTGTTACTTAGTTAAAAATATGAAAAATTCAAACTTTCAAAGATTTGAATCTGAAACCTTTTCAAAATTTAATTATTTCTAAAACTTTACGCTCTAATACTTTTAATATACAATTGTAATCTAAAATTTTAACTCAAATCCATTTTTAAATCAATTTTTATGAGAGAAAATTCTACGAGAATTTCATTATTTAAATAAAAAAAAACAATTTATTGAATAATTACATATGTTTCTTAAAATTGAATTGTTTTAAAGAATTGTATCAAATCAATTTTCAAATAATTTGAATTCTTTTGCAAAATTTTATTAAAATAGATATTAAAAATAATTAAATTAGGGAAAATTTTTGAAAATAATTGAAATTTTGCCAAGAAATTTATTAAATTTTTTGAAAATAATTCAATTTTAGCGAAGAATTTTATTATTTATAAAGATAGTTGATAATTTACGCAAAGAATTGCATTAAAAATTTTGAATGCAATAATTTTATTTTTTAAAGAAATTTAATCAAAAATTTATTAAAAATAATATTTAAATTCTAATAAATAAATTGTAGCAAAAATTATTAAAATAATTAAATTTCTTTCATAAATTTTAATAAAGTTTTTAAAAATAATTACATTTTTCGAGGAATTCGATTAAAATTGTATTAAAAATAATTGAAATTCTGCAATTAGCTTTATTATTCACAAAAATAATTGAATTCCTAATAAGAATTTCATTATTTGCCAAAAAAATTAAATACCTGTAAAAATTTTATTATTTATGAAAATAATTTAATATTGCGGAAAAATTTATTTAAAAAATTTGTAAATAATGAAATTCCTGTAAAATTTGTTATTATTTTTTGAAAATAATTAAAGGTTTGTGTAGAATTTTAGTAGATTTTTTTTAAATAATTGAATTTTTTTGGAAAATTTTATTAGAATGTAGTACAGATACCTATTAAAAATCATTGAAATGAGGAAAAATTTTGAAAATAATTGAAATTTTTCCATGTATTTTATTAAAATTTTTGACAATAATTCATATTTCGATGAAGAATTTAATTATTTCTAAAAATAATTGAGATGTTGACGAGAATTTAAAAAATTTTTTGAACATAATTGAAATTTTGCCAAGAAATTTTCTAAATTTTTTGAAAATAATTCAATTTTAGCGAAGAATTTTATTATTTATAAAGATAGTTGATAATTTACGCAAAGAATTGCATTAAAAATTTTGAATGCAATAATTTTATTCTTTAAAGAAATTTAATCAAAAATTTATTAAAAATAATATTTAAATTCTAATAAATAAATTATAGCAAAGGTTATTAAAATAATTAAATTTCTTTGATAAATTTTAATAAAATTTTTAAGAATAATTACATTTTTCGAGGAATTCGATTGAAATTGTATTAAAAATAATTGAAATTCTGCAATTAGCTTTATTATTCACAAAAATAATTGAATTCCTAATAAGAATTTTATTATTTGCCAAAAAAATTAAATAACTCTAAAAATTTTATTATTTATGAAAATAATTTAATATTGCGAAGAAATTTATTTAAAAAAATTTGTAAATAATGAAATTCCTGTAAAATTTGTTATTATTTTTTGAAAATAATTAAAGGTTTGTGTAGAATTTTAGTAGATTTTTTATTAAATAATTGAATTTTTTTTTGAAAATTTTATTAGAATATAGTACAGATACCTATTAAAAATCATTGAAATTTTTGAAAATAATTAATATTTCGAAGATGAATTTAATTATTTCTAAAAATAATTGAAATGTCGAGAATTGTTTAAATTTTTTGAACATAATTGAATTTTTGCGAAGAATTTAATTACTTTTGTAAATAATTGAATTCCTTCAATGATTTATAATTTTTCTAAAATTATCCAAATTATATCGTATAATTTACGTAATTTATGGATCTTTTTCAACCGAATTACGGACTTTACGGATCTTTTTTTTTTTTTAAACGGACTTTTACGGACTTCAAGCAAAGTTACGGACTTTTACGGGATTTACGGACCTAGTTCGAGCCCTGCAATTTACATACCATAGATGTATTTGACTTTTTCAAGGGCAGCACTGCCTGCAATTCCCATAACATGTGCGCCCAATGAATGTCCAACAAGTGTCGTTGTACTTGCATTCATTCCCATTGTCTCCAAAAATGTTATCATTGATCCAACATAGTCGCCAACTAATTTCACATAGAATGCAGCAATCGGATAGAACTCCAAGGCCAATTCGCTCCAATCGATAACGATTACATTGCAATTTGTAAAATTTAAATAGGCTGTAAAAAATAATTTTCTTTAACCAAAAATACAATTTTGAAACAAATTTCATAAAGCAATGATATTATTTCGATAAGAGGTGAAATCATTCAATTAGGAATACAATTTTTTTACTCTGAAACCTTCTCGAATTAATTGGCACGATGGACCAGCGGCAGAAGATAAGAAGCCATGTGTTATAAATCGTGTAGGACGTTTTTTATTGAAATTACTCATTTCCAATGTGACAGTGTCATTAAATTTAAGGAATTCATACGTTCCATTTGATTCCGGAGTGTAGAGGAGAAATTTAACAATTGTTTTCACATCTTTTCTATTTCTCGTTATCTCCTCAGGTGCCAAGTAATTATTATTGTTTTCGTCATTTTCGAAAAAAATTCCTTTCGAAGGAATTGTGTTTTCAATGCAACTCGTTATATTATTCTTAATATCCATTATTTCGGAGAAAACACTTCGTCCCAATAGTGAAGGAAATAAAGCTGAAAATTCACAATTTGATCATTTTTCACAAAGAGGAAATTCGCTTCGTTTTAAGTTCAGAATAATGCGCGCGCGCAGTAATTGGAAGAGTGGGGGAAACGTCTCGAATCAGTCCGTAATGCGCGCGCAGTATTCTAAACTTAGCGCTTGTCTTGCAAGACAAATAGTAACATTTCAATTTTAGACTTAAAAAAAACTGCTGAAATATTAATTAAAATAGTCTCCAAATTGGAATTAATTTAAATAAGAATTTTCTTTACAACTCTTGAATAAATTATAATTCAGCTCCTAAATTTTCAAAACATATATTTTCTATTATTCGAATTCCAAAAGTACTCACCATTTGTAAAATGCGGATAAATCAAAATTACAATTTTAAGCGTTCTTATCATTTTTCCTTCAAATTTATTAACTTTTGTATTATTAAAAAAAACACCACTTAATTTTAAATGTTATAAAACTTTATAAAAATAATTTTAATTCCTCCAATTAAGGTTTTTATAAGAAATATTTTAGAGAAATATAAATACGGTACGATGCAATGCCGACAAGTACTAATTGAGAAATGTTAAATTTTTTTTCTTAAAAGTTGCATTATTTTAATGGTTCATTAAACGTTATCAATAGCTGAAAAAAAAGAATAACTATTTTACACTAGACTTTCATGTCATTGAATTTTTATTTGTCCTCAATTTTCATTTGAAAATTTTATTATCTTTATTAACACTTATTTGAAAAATTATCCAACTTTCCTTCAATTATCGAATTGTGTAAAAAAAACTTTATACCAAAACAATATGGAAATTTAATTTTTGCCTTCAAAATTACAATTACTTTGCATTCTGTTTTTGTCATTTATCAATAAATTTCTCGATTTTATCAATTTTTAATCGTGTTTCTGTGTTTTTCTTTGTTTACCATTTTTATCGGTAACTATAAATTTATTTATATATACATACTTTGTTTATATAATTTTTTCATATCTATGTCACTATTAAAGTGTACGTAAGTTACTCTTATTTTGTTTTTCAATTTCTTTTCTAAAAATTTAATTCAATTGAAAAAAAAAAGTTCCAGATATGTATATTTAATTGCTTTATAATTATAACGAGTATTTTTTTTATAAATTCTCTTTTCTGTGAAGAAAAAGTTATGTTTTCCAGATAAATATTTTTATTTATAATATAATACAATCATTAATTTGAAAAATTTTTTTTAATGATTATTGTAGTTGAAAAAGTACATTAAGACTATTCTTCTTGGAAATTCTATTTATTTAAACAATAAATATAATTTTTTTATTACACACTAAATAACAAGTAGAGAGGAATTTCTTCCCAATCGAAAAGAACCAAAATCAGTCGAAATATGAAATAGACTTTTAATTTCCTCCTTAAAAAATTTATAATTCCTTATTTAATTTGAAACTTTTCTATTTTTCATTGAAATATTTCTTTCTTCACAATATTAAAAGTTTAGGATTGAAAATTTGTTAAATTACTTAACGAACCATAAGAATTTTGCTATCTAACAAAATTTCAATGCAACTATTTTTTTGCCAGTGAGTTTCCACTCTTTTACTCTAATTTTTAGAGTCGGTTAAATTTTATGCGTTTTTTTATAACATTTTTTTGTTATTTAAAAAAATTTGTTTTTTCGTTATTGAAAAAATTTTAGCAGCACGGTTGGCAAAAAAAATTTGAGAGTAAATTGTATGTTTTAAAGTATTTTTAAAATTTGGCGGTGTAAAGTCTACTTTACCGACTGAGCGGTCGGTAATATGAGTGATGCCAGAGAGGAAACTCGATGATTTATTCAAGAACGACGCGGAGGAATTGAATTTCACTTAATTATTTCGATTCCCGTAGAAAATTTCATCGAATTCCTTTTCATAATCGGAATGTTCTAATGTATGGGATGGTAACTTTAGTCCAAGGGCATTGTGATATTTGTATTTAGTTTCGGCGACATATTCGTAGGGATCAGTCTCATAGGGACGATCATTTCTCCCCTTATCTTGGAAATCATCACTGGAATCGTAATTCGTCTCATCGTTTCCATTGTCATTGGACTTTCTTCTGGATTGTCTTTTTAATCGATAGGAACGTCTAGTTGTTTCGGCTACTGGTTCCAAGGTGGTGCCCTCTGATTTAATTATTCTTCGTTTCCGTTTTTGCTTTGCTTTTAGAACATCATCAGACGCTGCAGCAGTTGCTTGAATGTCCTTCACTTTTGTTGGAGTATCAACATCCGGATTTTTGATGTACATACACTCCTCCTGACGGAGTCCATTCTCCATAACGCATTGATAGCAGGTCATTTCGTTTTTCATTGTTTTCTTGCATCGCGTTCTGTTCGCGGTTCGATCGTCCTTCAGCAATTGTTCCATTTTTGCCTGCTTCTGCGATGCTCCAAGTAGTCCAATGTCCACTTTTGCTAGTTCGGGCTGCAAGGGATGAAAGAAATGATAAATATTTATCAAAGTCTATAGAGGAGAAGAAGTAGGTCTTACCTTTTCGGTCTCTCCAAGATAAACCGTTCGCTGTGTTTTCGTTTCAGTTGCTAGGGGAATTTTTCGATTTGGATAGGCGACGGTGGGTTTTATTTCTGAAGCGTATGCGTAACTTCCTTCAGGTGATGACTCATCGGAACTGTAACTACCCTCGCCGCTGTATTCTTCAGCTTCGTCTTTAGTGGGACTTCCGAAAGATTTTGATTTCGTGTAGGCAAACTTCTTGTCGTTTGGTTCATAAGAATAGGAACATGATTCAGAGTCTTCGCCTGTTTTTGGATCTTTACACACTGAGCAGATCATTGAATTTTTCTTTACTTTGTGACAATTCTCCGATTCGGCGTTATTCAAAATTTTCTCCGATTCTGATCGAATGTATTCGACGTGTTCTGGATTGTAATCGTAATTTTGATTATTTTCTTTACTATTCTCTTCGGCCTCTTGTGACGATGATTCAAGACTCTCGTAACCAGAATAAGCTTCGGGATTATCGTATGCACTGTAATCCTGCTCCTCCTCCTCCTCTTCCTCGGGTTCATCGTCTAAATAGGTGGTGAATTCTTCAGGATCGGATTCGGATACTTCCTTGTCATGTTGTCTTTCCTTTTTTTCAGGATTTTTTTCGACTTTTTTCTTCTCTTGTTTTGATGATTCCGGATAGCCAAATGACTTGGATCTAGTGAATTTGTAGACTTTTTCGTCCGGTTCATAATTGTAGGTGCACCTTTGGGAATTACCGCCAGTCTTTGGGTCTTTGCAGACTGTACAGATCTCCGAATCCTTTCGCACCTGTTTGGAGAGGGAAAAGGATGAGTATTTTCTTTTAGCTGACCACAAAGTAAGTAAGAAAAACACAACTTTTTATGATGGGAAGAATAACACCCAACAAGCTCCTTATTGGAAGACCAAAACAAGAACCACATAAATCGTCTTAAACATCAAGAAATTAATTATCCATTAGGATTAGGATTCTAACGTTATCAAAAACCATTCCAATATGACATGTTGTCAATTTTACCTTAACTACTCTGCGATATTGCAAATAAAACATTAAATTAAATCAATTACCTGTCTACAATCGGAAGATTCAGCGGCATCCTTGACATCCTCAGTGGGATTCTCCTCCAAACTTTCGACCTCTCGCTCCCTGGATTCGTTATTCTCGTGAATTGGTGCTGGCTTCTTGTCAGTAAACTTTTGATTCTTTCTAGGTTTGCCAACAGAGTGGGAAGTTGAGAAGGAATAAGCTTTATCATTCGGAGCACCAATATGGGCACATTGTTCAGACTTAAGACCTGTTGTTGGATTCTTGCAAACTGTGCACACCATCGAGTCTTTGTACATCTTTTGACACAATTCATTTGTTTTATGCTCAATTGCAAATTTTCTCGATGCATCAGGCAAGAAGTAATCCTGACTGAATTTATAGGGAGCTCTTGATTTATCCTCCTTCTGTAATGAAGGAACATAAGCCGTCGATACACTTGTTGCTCCATAATTATCTGATCTTCTGAATCTCGGTGGAACTGATTTCAAATTCTCCGGTGTCTTATCAGAAGAATAGGAACAGTACTCGTACGTTGATCCTCTCTCAAGATCCTTACAATTATAGCAAGTCATTGCTGTTGGTTTTAATTTGCCCTCGACTCTTGTTTCATTAAATTTGATTTCCTGACAAAGGGGTTCAGATTTAGTTAATGATTCCTTGTCACTAATTGTGTAGGCTTTTTTGTAATTCTTGTACTCATTGGGGATTTTTTTTGTACTTGAGTAAAAGGAATCGGATGATGGTGAATAGTCGCTGTAAGTTGGAACGTAGCTGGAACCCTCTTCTAGATTATCATAGGGATAGGCGTAAGTATAGTGTGCAATTGTCTCTGATGGTTGAGATAAATATGACGGTGTGTCATCCAGAAACCAAGGTTTTAGTGGAGGATATTTGGCATCGTTGAGATTTATAATCCTTTTCAATTCATGATCAATATCGGCAATCACAGTCGAAATTCCCGCTACTATTATCAAACATTTCTGGAAGAACGATAAATTTTTCAAATACAGAAAACAAAATATGATGTATTTCACAAATACAGGAGAATTTAGTGATTTTACGCATGCGCAGCAATATTTCTTAGAATTAAGACATGCGCATTAGAGTTTCTATGAAGTTTGACATGCGCAGTTAAATTCTATGGACTTTAAACATGCGCAAAAGTGTTTTTTTTTGTAATTTTGACATGCGCAGTTAAATTCTATGGACTTTAAACATGCGCAAAAGTGTTTTTTTGTAATTTTGACATGCGCAATAGTGTTAAATGGAATTAAAACGTGCACAGTAGAGTTTTTTTTCGTAATTACCACATGCGCAATTGAATTATATGGAACCAAAACATGTGTAATATAATTTTTATCACTAATTTATTAATCAATTGAATTAACTCCCCTCGGACGTATGAAAAATCGAAAAAAATAAAATAAAAATTTTATTTAAAATACATTTTTAATAAAATAAAAATTTTAAACGTAGTAATTCTTTTTTTCTAAATTAATAAAATAAAATTTTTTATTAAAAATAAAATATTCAGAAATAACAAACCTTGCAGAAATCCATAATAAGAAGTAACCAAACATTGGCAGATGATTTAATAAAAATTAATTCTTCTCACTTTAAAGTAAAATGAATAAATAACACATCACTTTCTCAGAAAATGATCGCGCGGCCCGGTTAAGGATTTGCTTTTATATTGACTTGCTTGTTCATAAGAGTGGAACAACTCTTTAAATATCCCACCATCAATATAAAATAATGTAAAAGTTTGAGAAAAGTGACAAATTTTTCAGCCGTGAAGTCGACAATATTTGCAATCAGTCTCTCGATTACCGAAACAATTACTTAGTTTTATCAAATTTTTTTTTCTTCTATTTTATATAATTTAGAGAGGCATGTGAATATCGAAAATAGAAGTTTTATCGTGTTAATTGTGTTTTTTCAATTTGGAAAGAGATTTAGAAAGAAATGTTTTATTTCCAAAGTTACTGTTATCTATTAATTTTGTAAGACTATTTTCTTAATAATATTTCGTTTCATTTTTTTTCGAATTTGTTCATTTCCATCGTGAGTAAAAAAAAATAATTGTATATGAAATTACTTTTTCTGTATTAATTAAACACGTAGTTTAAAATAATTATTAAAAATTTATATTTTCATCTGAATTTTCTATTAGGAAAAAAAAGCAGGGAGACAATAACAGTGAAAGCCGCAGTGAGATCAATGGCCCCTCACGTCACTGAATATCGCGTATCAAAAAGGCGTGACACTGGAACTTCCAATAAAATTATTTTCACACTTCACTCTTTTTCAACATTGCAATAAACTCTCGATTGTTATGAATCGTGAAAAAGGCAAAAATTACATAATTATACGGAATCAGTTTCATTCATTTTTTTTTATATTTGATTTTTAGAAAATTTGAAATTTAAAAATTTTTTAAAACTGCAAACTGTTTTTATGATATAATAAAAATATTGATTTACTTATTTAAAATAAAAATGTAAATATAAATTTACATATAAATTGTATTTATAATAATCTAAAAAGTAAATATATACTTTTTTCACAATAAAATATGTCTAAAAATAGAAACATTATTATTTTTTCTATTTTCATTTAATCTGGTAATGATAAAATAATTTTGAAAGCGAGAAATTTTTTTAAAGTTGCATATTTTATCATGCGTATGACGTATATATTTCGTTACTTATATAACACAATTTTTTTTCCTTATTTGATAGACTTTGTAATACATTTCAAACAATTGAATTCGTGTCATCGCACGAAATCTAATTTTAATTCATGGATCAATACTTTTCTTATATTAAGAATATTAATAACACGGTAAAACGTGTGGTGTTAAAATAACACCAGAATGGATTAAAATAATCTGCAACAGTTTAATCCCTCTAGGATTAAATTAACACCAAAAAGAATTAAAATAATCTATTTTGGTGTTATTTTTTTTAACTATGAATAAAATTTTATTTTAAATAAAACACCAAACTAAACGATTTGTAAAAATTCAACGAATTTAGCTTCTCCGGGGAGAATAGTAAGTTAGTTACTAACTAACTTAGTAACATAGTTACTAAATTCAATTGTGTTTAAAATTTTTTAAAAGTTGTCGTCAAAATTTCCATTCTCTTTATAAATAATTAAATTCTTCCCAGATATTCAATTATTTTACAAAATTTTAATCAAGTTTTTGTCAAAATTTCAATTATTTTCAACAGTTTTCTAAAATTCTATAATTTTCAATATCTACTGTTTCAATAAAATTTTCCAAAAGAATTCCATCATTAAAAAAAATTTGAATACAATTCTGCACAAACATTCAATTATTTTCATAAATAATCAAATTTTTTAAAGGAATTCAATTATTTTGAAATTTTTCTATAAATTTCTTTGCAATAATTCAATTATTTTCATAAATAATAATATTTGTATATGAATTCAATTATTTTTTAGGAATTCAATTATTTTCATAAAGAATAAAACTTATTGCGGAATTTAAATTATTTTTATTGCAATTTTAATCAAATTCTTCGAAAAATGCAATTGTTCTTAAAAATCTTATTAAAATTAGTCCAAAGAATTTAATGATTTAAAAAATTTGTTGATAACATTTTCAATGAGAATTTAATTTCAATAAACATGAAATTAACAAATTATTTATTTTTGTATTTAAATAATTGACTTCTCGTAGAATTTACTAATAAAAATGGTTTTAAAAATGAATTTCAGTTAAAATTTTTAGATTATACTTAAATATTAAAACGTGAATTTTTAGAAATAATTAAATTTTGCCAAAATTTCAAACTAAAATCATTGAAATTTATAATTTTTCATATATTTTTGACAAAAAATTCTGTAGAATTAATTCTTTTTAAATGTTTAATAGGATTTTTATTGAAATTATTACAAGTTTATAATTTACAATATATATTTAATTGCAGAATTTTCGAATAATTAAAATTTTGTAAAATTGAATTGTAAAGGAATAAATTTGAAAATTATCTTAAAACTCATCGCAGCGTTTCAATTATTTTTCATACAATTATAATTGAATTCCTTGAAAAAAGTAATTATGTTCTTGCAAGTTTTAATAAAATTCTACAAAAGAATTGAGTTATTAAACAATTTGTTACTAAAATTCTTTATGAGAATTGAATTTTGAGAAACATTCAATTATTCAATAAATTATTTACTTTTGCATTTAAATAATTAAATTCTTGTAGAATTTTTTAATAAAAATTGATTTTCATTTGATAAAAATAAATTTCAGTTAAAATTTTAGATTATAATTGAATATTAAAATATTAAAATATTAATTTTGAAATTAATATTTTTGAAAAAGTTTAATTGCATTTTTTAAATATTATTTGAAATTTTTATTTTTTAATATGCATTTAATTAAAGAATTTAGGAATAATTTAAATTTAGTGAAATTGATGAATTAATTATTATTAAAAATAATAGATATAAAGTAAAATTGTTGTTAAAAATTTTGGAAACTAATAATCGAATTGAAATAATGAAAATAATTTTGAAGAAGTATAATATTCTTATAATATAAAATAATGATTTTATTACTTGGTCATGTTTAATTATTATAAAATATGAAGAAATCGATCAGTTATCGAGTTATCGATATCTTCATGTTTTATAGTTATAATAATATTTAATAAACTAAAATTTCATTCATTGTAAAAAATAACACTAAAATTGATTATTTTAATCTTTTTTGGTGTTAATTTAATTTGCAACACTTTTTAATACCTCACGATTTACTGTGAAATTATTTTCCTAATCATACTTTTAATATGATCAATTTCTGTATTTAAAAGAAAAATTAATTTCAATAATGTGTATAAGTGTAATTTATATATTACAATTTGGTTTAGAAGTTTATACTATCACATGTAACGTATATAATAATTATTATAGAGAGATAACAATAAAAATAACTTCTTATTCAATTACAAAATCACCACCTGTTGTATTGTTTAATTTTCATTAGCATATATATATAATGTGCTCAAATCAAAGAGAAATTCAAATAATCTGTACATATTTATTTGAAAAGATCAATCAAATGAAAATAAAGAGTTATTTAAATAAAAATTAAATATATTGAATAATCAAATGATAAATATTTGGCTAAAATTCTAATTACTAAGAGTAGGTATTACATCGAGGGGAAAATATTATTAGTGCAAACATTATATTATTCATGTTTCACTTTAACTCATCGCTATATAAGTTCACGCACACCTCTTATCAAAAATTTAAGTCTTATCAAAATATTTATTTTTTCATTTATTATTAATAATAATTATAATTTTTAGTGATTATTCTATTACTATTTTTAATATTTTTAGTGTAGAAGGATATATTTCAATCATTTCAATCATTTCAATACAGGAGAGAAAGGTGTTTAAATAATTTTCTTTTCGTGTGAAAGCAAAAATACTTATTAAAACTTCATTTTATTATGAATTCTCTCTCTATTTTCAAATAAAATTTATAAAATATGTTATTATCCTTTCATAGCCAGTTTTCGTGTACATTTACCGGTACAGCTACACCCAAATACATTACAAGATCCTACGCCACACTTCTTTCCTTTAAATTCAGAACTTGTGTAGCAGGCAAAGCTTACACCACCGGGGCAACATATGGCACGAATCTCATTAAAAATTAATAAAAATGTTACAACAAATAACAGCAAGTAAAATTTTAACATTGTTGATATTTTATAACTCAATTTGTTGTTATATCAGATAACAGTTATTGATGATTCAATTTTTAAAAATGTTGTTGGATCTTGTGTATACGCTTCTTTATACTGTTTTTGACACATGATTACTTCATAGTTTTGTTACAGGTCAAAACTTTTATGTCCCAAAAAGTGGAGAGAAAAGCAATAAAAAATTGTTTTCCACTCCAAAACATAATATTACTTAAATTAATAATCAAATACGCATCCACTGAATGAAAGGTTTTAATTTATTACAAATTGATAATTACGAGGCCTGAAAAACTGATGTTATTAAATATAGGGTAGAGACATCAGTTATCAGAGAGAGTAGAATTTTTTTTTTACAATTTTAGAGTAATTCCAGTTACTAATTACATGCTGTTATATTTGTTCTTAAAGAATTATGGCTATTTTTGTGCGTCAACAACTTAATTTCTATGTTCCCAAAGATTCCATGATTTATGTATTCAAAACAAGGATAAATTTTCCTACTATTTTAAATTTGTATTTTATTTTTTCAAAAAATTCTTATTTATTAGAAAAATTAATTTTTAATAACTTTTTGCTTTGAATTAATTAAAAATTTACTGATTTATCAGTGAAAACATTGTTATACTATAAAAAAATCAGAAAATTTTATAACATTCTTTCCTTAGAATATTTTCAAGGACTTTAAACTTAACAAACTTATTACCAAAAGTAGAAATTCGAGGAAAAATGAGAAAACTAATTTTTCTGAACAAACGAATTTCTGAATCTACAAAAGTAGAAAACTGAGGAAGAGTAAAGAACAAGAAACTAATTCTTAACAAAATAATCTTATGGCCATAAATCGAAAAACATATATGTTGGAAATTAATGATAAAAAAGAAATAGAAAAACAGGGTTGCCACAGATCAGGGAAGTCAGGCAATTCAGGGAAAGTAAAATTAGTCAGGGAAAAGTCAGGGATTTTTACTAAAAATACTGAAAAAATAGAATTTTTAAAATTCATGTGAAAACTGAATTTTTTTCTTCTTATTGCCTCGTAAACTATGAAATTACCACAAATTTTAATACAAAACGTTCAATTTTTTCTATTCCAGACAACAATTTCTATTTAAATAACTTAAATTTTCAAAAACTTACATAAAATAATTACTAAATAATAAATAAATAATAATTAAATAAAATTAATAATAACTATCATAAATTATGACTTATAAATTATTTTATGAATAATTTTTACAACTTTCATAAATACTAGATTGATAAAAGAATTTTAGTTAAAAATACTAAAAAACTTAGATTTTGGAAAAGTTACAATTACAGAAATTCAATTATTTTCAAAAATTACAAAAATTCTTCACAGAATTTTAATTATGTACAAAAATTTAAAAACAATTCACGTCAAAATTAAAATTATTTTTATAAATAATAAAATACTTCATTAAAATTCAATTATTTTTTAAAGTTTTAATAAAATTCTTGACAAAATTCCACAAGAATTCAATTATTCAATTTTTAATAAATTTCATCTAAATAATTCAATTATTTTCATAAGTAGTAATCAAATTTTTAACAGTAATTCAATGATTTAAAATACAAAATTAAATAACATTTTTCGAAAAATATCAATTATATAAAAATATTTTTATAACTAATAAAATTCTTCACCGAAATTTAATTACTTTTATAAACTTAAATAAAATACGTTGTAAAAATTCAATTATTTATAAAAACTTGAATAAAATTCATTGGAAGAATTAAATTATTTTCAAAATTAATAAAATTCTTCGCAAAAATTCAATTATTCTCAAAAAATTAAAAAAAAAATTTCAAAATTTCAATTATATTTATAAATAAAAAAATTCTTCATCTAAATTCAAATATATTTAAAAATTTTAATAAAATTCTTGGCAAAATTTTGTAGGAATTCAATTTTAATGAATTAATTCAAAATAATTGCATTATTTTCATAAGTAATAAAATTTTTACAGGAATTTTATTTAAAATACAAAATTTAATAAAATTTCTCGAAAAGTATAAATTATTCAAAAAATTCTTCACCGAAATTCAATTATTTTTATAAACTGGAATAAAATTCTCTGTAAGAATTCAATTATTTATATAAATAATAAAATTTTTTACATAAATACAGTTATTTTTATAAATTTGAATATAATTCGTTGGAACAATTAAATTATTTTTAAAATGTAATAAAATTCTTTGCAGAAATCCAATTGTGTTCGAAAATTAAAAAAAAAAAATTTTTAATTTCAATTATATTTATAAATACAAAAAATTCTTCATCGAAGTTCAATTATATTTAAAAATTTTAATGAAATTCTTGGCAAAATTTTGTAGGAATTTAATTTTAATGAATTACTTCAAAATAATTCCATAACTTTCATAAGTAATAAAATTTTCACAGAAATTCTATTATTTTTATAAACTGAAATAAAATTCTTTGTAAGAATTCAATTATTTATATAAATAATAAAATTCTTCGCAGAAATCCAATTATGTTCGAAAATTAAAAAAAAAAAAATTCTTGTTAAAATTACAAGTAACATTATAAATAATAAAATATTTCTCCAAAATTCAATTATTATAGGGAAATTTTAAGAAATTTTAAATTATTTTCATAAGTAATAAAATTCATCGCAGAATTTTAATGATTTTTTATACAATATATATTTTAATCAAATTCTTTGAAAAATGTAATTATTCTTAAAAATTTTATTAAAATTTGTCAAATTAAATTCATAGATTTAAAAATTTATTGATAAAATTCTTTATGAGAATTAAATTTTAACAAAGAACATTCTATTATTCAATAAATTATTTATTTTTTAATTTAAATAATTCAATTTTTCTAGAATTTTCTAATAAAAATTGATTTAAAAATGAATTAACGGATAATCGATTTATTATTATTTATGAAAGTAATTGAATTATTGACACGAATTTTATTACATCTTTTAAAAATAATTTAATTTTTTTTGGAATTTTACTGCTTGTAAAAATATTTGAATTCTTGCGAAGGATTTTTTTAGGATTTTTGTAAATGTTTTGTAATAATATTCTTATAAGTTGTTCAATTTAAAAAGGTTTGAATTTGAATGTTTTGACGAATTTTAATTCCTACAGAAAAATAATAATGATTAAATATTTATTAAAAAAAGAAGTTATTGATGTTTTTGAATAATTTTACAATTATTGAAATTTGTAAATAAATTTAATAGAACATTTTTTTGAGTATCTAATAATTTTTAGAGTGAATCAGAATATTCTTTAGGGTCAGGGAAAAAGTAAAAATTTTTGTCTCGAAATCAGGGAAAAGTCAGGGAAAAATAAAATTATATATTTATGACAACCCTGAAAAAGAAAATAGTTTGTAAAATAAACAAGTTTTCTTGATCGTAAATTAAAGAATAGAAGTAGAAAATTGAAGACAAATAAGGAACAAAAAAATGTTTTTTTTTTACAAATTGAAACACAAAAGTAGAAATTTTGGAAAACTCGAAATAGTTTTTGAAAGAAAACAAATTCTTGATATGCTAAATTGTAGAGCAAAAAAAAAAATTGAGGATAAGAAAAAGAGCAAAATTTGAGGATAATAAACGCTAAAAAAAGACAATTTTAAAACAGATCAAAAAATCAGATAATTAGAATAATTATAATTTTTTTTAGAATCAGTGAAGCAAATAATCATGTTCAGCCTCTTGAATGTAAATTTTTCGCTTTCTTATACCCTCACGGCGAATTTAAAGAATATTATAAAATTTTAGATAACAATTTATTTCAACCTTATACTTATATTATATTTCTATTTACATATGTATTTTAAATATTCACAAACTAAAAATATGAAATAAATAACATTTGTAGGAATACAAGAATTATAAATATTTTTAATAATTAGAACAGTAAGTCGTAAATAAATATTGCACAATAAATAGTAAATATTATTAAAAGGCACAAATGTAAAGAGGAAAAAATAAATTATTCCTATATACTAAACAATAACCAATAAATTGAAAAATATTATTTCTTAAATTATGTATTAGGTATCTGTATATATATAATTATATGTATTCTATAAAAACTACTATGTAGAAATTTTATGCTAAAAATTCCAACTATTTTTGCTATTTAATTTATTTTCAATGAAAAAGAATGTTTTTTTTTTTTTTTTTTTTTAGAAAATAGAGTAGAAAAATTGTCGTGATTACTGATTATTTATATTATAATAGGAAACATTAATTATTATTCTTTGAATGGTATTGGTCGTGGATAAACAGAAATATGTGAGATTCGTGGTTTCGGTGCCGGTGGTTTTTCAATAAACGCAACCGTTGGTGCTGCTTTAAATGGTAATTTTTTCATAAAATTCCTCATTGCCTTCTCTGTCAATTGATATTCTTTACTTTCCTTTTTCATTAAATCCTGCGTTTTATTCTTCTTTTTATTATACAAAACTTCCACCGCCAATGTGAGCATTGCCAATGCCAATCCAATTAATGTTGCTATGAAAACTCCACCTATTTTCAATAAAATAAGTTTTAAATTGAAATTTTTTGGAAAAATATACATATACTTTTTCAAGTATTTCAATAAGTATTTGCTGACTTTTCAATGTCAATCAGATGATAATTTCTAAAGTTTTAGTCATTTTTTTTCTATCAATTTCCGCCATATTGAATCCACCATTTTGAATTTTCGAATTATGACGAATGTCGTATATGTTAATAATGTACTTTCTTAAATAGAGAAGAATTTCATTTTACCTAAACTTTCCAAAGTAATTCCTTCATTGTCATCAGCATCAGGGCATTGTCTTTTTAGAGTTGCATTCCAATATTTAAAATTAAGACTCTCGAAGAATCGATCCTTTTGTAAGTCCAATATTCTGTGAAATGATTCAAATCGAATTTTTATACGTTACTTGTTTTTAGAAAATTATTTTTTAGCTTAACAGGATTGCCACAAATAATTAATTTTATTTTTCCCTGACTTTTCCCTGCTTTACAGACAAAATTCTCACTTTTTCCCTGACCATAAAAAATATTCTGATTCACTCTCAAAATTGTTAGATACTCAAAAAAATGTTCTATTAAATTTATTTACAAATTTCATTAATTATTGTAAAATTATTCAAAAACATCAATAACTAAATTTTTAAATAAGTATTTAATTATTACTTTTCCACGGGAATTAAAATTCTTCAGAACATTCAAATTCAAATCTTTTTGAAACTCAACAATATATAAAAATATTATAACAAAACATAAAGAAGACGATCATTCTTCATATTTTGTTATAATTTAAATAACCATGAAATTTTTCAACAATAATTTAATTATTTACAAAAATCCTAATAAAATCCTTCGCAAGAATTCAATTATTTTTAAAAGTAGTAAATTTTCTCATAAAAATTCAATTATTTGAAAAAATTGTAATAAAATTCGTTGCAATAATTCAATTATTTTCATAAACAATAAATCAAATATTCGGTAATTTCATTTTTATAATCAATTTTTATTAGAAAATTCAAGAAAAATTTTATAATTAGAATTGAATAATTGAATGTTTGTTAAAATTGAATTCTCATAAAGAATTTTATCAACAAATTTTTAAATAATTGAATTTTTGGACAAATTTTAATAAAATTTTTAGGAATAATTACATTTTTCGAGGAATTTGATTAAAATATTGTATCCAAAATTAATTAAAATCCTGCGATGAGTTTTATTATTTTTTTTACGAAAATAATTTTTAAAAATTTCCAAAAATGTTATTAAAATTTTTCTAAAATAATTGAATTTTGGTGAAGAATTTTATTATTTATAAAAATAATTAAATTCTTGTCAAGAACTTTGTTAAATTCTTTTTAAATAATTGATTCATGCGACGAATTTTATAAAAATCTTTTTAAATAATTGATATTTTTCAAAAAATTTTATAAAATGTTGTATATTAAGGGCATTTGAACCACTATGACGTCACAATGTGCGAAAAGCATGAGTTTTAAAATTGTAACGTCATAATGGTTCAAATACCCTTAAATAATTAAACTCACGTGAAAATTTTATTATTTATGAAAATAATTGAATTATTTCAAAGAAATTTATTAAAAATTTCATAAATTATTGAATTTCTGTGAAATTTTAACAAGAATTTTATTCAAGTTTTTAAATATATTTAAATTTTTGAAGAAGAATTGCATTAGTTATAACAATAATTGAAATTTTGACAAGAATTAAAAAATTTTTTTTTTAAATAATTGAATATTGAAAAATTTTATTATTTATAAAGATAATTGAAATTTTGACAAAAATTTTTGTACATAATTGAATTTCTGCGAAGAATTTTATTACTTTTGAAAATAATTTAATTCCTCCAACGAATTTTATTCAAATTTATAAAATAATTGAATTTCGGTGAAGAATTTTACTATTTCTAAAAATAATTGAATTCTTGAAAAGAACTTTGTTAAATTTGTTTCAATAACTTAACTCATGCGACGAATTTTATAAAAATCTTTTTAAATAATTGATATTTTTCAAAAAATTTTATAAAATTTTTTATATTAAATAATTGAATTTCTGTGGAAATTTTATTATTTATAAAAATAATTGGTTTATTTAGAAGAAATTCATCAAAAATTTTGTAAATTTTTGAATTCCTGTGAAATTGTTCCAAGAATTTTATTAAAGTTTTTAAAAATAATTGAATTTCGAAGAAGAATTGTATTATTTATAGAGATAATTGAAATTTTTACGAGAATTTTAAAAAAAATTTTGAACATAATAGAATTTTGGAGAAGAATTTTTTTACTTTTAAAGATATAATTGAAATGACCAGAATTTTTTTTAATTTTTGAATATAACTGAATTTTTACGAAAAATGGTATTACTTTTGAAAATAATTGAATTTCTGTAATTATTTATAACTTTTCCAAAATTAAATTTTTTTAGTATTTTTAACTAAAATTCTTTTATCAATCTAGTATTTATGAAAATTGTAAAAATTATTCATCACATAATTTATAAGTCATAATTTTACAATAGTTCTTTAAAAATTAAGTTATTCAAAAAGAAATTATTTTCTGAAATAGAAAAAATTTAAGGTTTTGTATTAAAATTCGTAGTTATTTTTATAGTTTACAAGGCAAACAAAAAAAACATCAAAATTTAGAGTTTTTTCATGAATTTTTGAAATTCGATTTTTTCCAGTACTTTTACTAAAAATCCCTGACTTTTCCCTAACCTGTGGCAACCCTGCTTAACTACGAAAGTTATTATAAAAATAATTTTTCAAATTATTGGAGATAGTTATTAAAATTATTAGAGATACTTATTAAAATTATTGGGGATCCTTATTAAAATTATTAGAGATACTTATTAAAATGATTAAAGATACTTATTATAATTAATAAAGATAAAAATTAAATTTAAAGACTTATATAAAAAAAAGGTGAAAAATGATCTAAAAATACACTTTTTATTTATAGAAGAAATTATGGACTAACTTTCTGCTTATTTCCTCTTGTAAGTGACTGCCTTGTTGTACAGCAATTGCGTAAGGTTGCTCGGCAAAAACTTCTCCAACTTCAGTCAAAGAACAATTCAAAGTGACTCTGTACTTTATTTCCTGAGAGTCGTGAATAAAGGCAAATAACGAGTCTTTACTCTCTAAAACCTGTCGTAAGAAGAAAAATTATTAGAATTTTAATTACCGAGAATTGTAACCAAACTGCTGTAAGTTGGTGTTTTGGATTCAAAGTGAAACATAATCTAATAAAATTTATCATTGACAATAAGTTATTTGGAGAGATCAAGTAAAAAGTTTCTATAATATTGAATTTGAAAAGGGAAAAGTTACCAACAAGAAACTACAATTGAAGAAAGTATTGGTATGTTCGCACTGCTATCAAAGAATTAAAAATAAAACGCATGGAGTTGCTGATAATTCTAATGTTGTTTCATATTGTCCTAAACTTGCTTAAATATTAATATAATATTTGTCATATAAATGTAAAACTAGTTTCAATTATCGAATCTGTGGAATATTTTTAAAAACCTATTTTCAAGTGACATGATGAAGAGAGTAAACCTTTAGGGAAAAAGGTGTCATATAGTATTCATCGTTTATCGATACATCAGATCAGGTACAAAACATTTGGATCTAAAATCAGCAAATGCCAATCGTTCTGTTGCTGTTAGAAGAAATTTGTCCCACTCTACCTTTTGGAAACCTTCTTCAGTAGAATTTAATAATCCCGCCTGATTAATCGACTGTAGAATATGACCATACTGCTCCTTAATTGGATAGTCCCATACTCTGTACTCCACTTGATCGGTTGTACTATTCAATGTCATTTCCTTCCAAACTCTACAAACATTTTTTTTTTAATTTTCACAATATCACAGTAAATCGTAAGGTATTAAAAAGTGTTGCAGATTAAATTAACACCAAAAAAGATTAAAATAATCAATTTTAGTGTTATTTTTTACAATGAATGAAGTTTTAGTTTATTAAATTTTTTATAACTATAAAACATGAAGATATCGATAACTCGATAACTGATCGATTTCTTCATATTTTATAATAATTAAACATGACCAAGTAATAAAATCATTATTTTATATTATAAGAATATTGTACTTCTTCAAAATTATTTTCATTATTTCAATTCGATTATTAGTTTCCAAAATTTTTAACTACAATTTTACTTTGCATCTATTATTTTTAATAATAATTAATTCATCAATTTCACTAAATTTAAATTATTCCTACATTCTTTAATTAAATGCATATTAAAAAATAAAAATTTCAAATAATATTAAAAAAAAAAAAAAAAATTCAAAATTCAATTTTACAAAATTTTAATTATTCGAAAATTCTGCAATTAAATATATATTGAAAATTATAAACTTGTAATAATTTCAATAAAAATCCTATTAAACATTTAAAAAGAATTAATTCTACAGAATTTTTTGTCAAAAATATATGAAAAATTATAAATTTCAATGATTTTAGTTTGAAACTTTGGCAAAATTTAATTATTTCTAAAAATCCACGTTACAGTGCTTTTAGTTTTAATATTGAAGTATAATCTAAAAATTTTAACTGAAATTCATTTTTAAAGAAATTTTTATTAGTAAATTCTACGAGAAGTCAATTATTTAAATACAAAAAAAAAAAATTTATTAATTTCATGTTTATTGAAATTAAATTCTCATTAAAATTGTTATCAACAAATTTTTTAAATCATTAAATTCTTTGGACGAATTTTAATAAGATTTTTAAGAATAATTGCATTTTTCGAAGAATTTGATTAAAATTGCAATAAAAATAATTGAAATTCCGCAATGAGTTTTATTCTTTATGAAAATAATTGAATACCTAAAAGAATTTTATTATTTATAAAAATAATTGAATTCCTATAAAAATATTATTATTAATGAAAATAATTGAATTATTTCAAAGAAATTTATAAAAAAATTTCTAAATAATTGAATTCCTTTAAAAAATTTTATTATTTATGAAAATAGTTGAATGTTTGTGCAGAATTGTATTCAAATTATTTTTAATGATGGAATTCTTTTGGAAAATTTTATTGAAACAGTAGATATTGAAAATTATAGAATTTTAGAAAACTGTTGAAAATAATTGAAATTTTGACAAAAACTTGATTAAAATTTTGTAAAATAATTGAATACCTGGGAAGAATTTTATTATTTATAAAGAGAATGGAAATTTTGACGACAACTTTTAAAAAATTTTAAACACAATTGAATTTAGTAACTATGTTACTAAGTTAGTTAGTAACTAACTTACTATTCTCCCCGGAGAAGCTAAATTCGTTGAATTTTTACAAATCGTTGACTTTGGTGTTTTATTTAAAATAAAATTTCATTCATAGTTAAAAATAACACCAAAATAGATTATTTTAATTTTGTTTGGTGTTAATTTAATCCTAGAGGGATTAAACTGTTGCAGATTATTTTAATCCATTCTGGTGTTATTTGAACACCTCACGTTTTACCGTGTACCACATCATTTAATAAATTTGAAAAATAGAATTTTTTCTAAAATAAAAATTTTTTTTTCTAAAGTGCCAATAATGATTTACTTATAAAGTTTCTCTTCTGCATTCTTCATATTTTTGAAGTATTGATAAATTGTTGAATTCGTGAGAACCGAGTAATTTATTCTTGACTGTCGTGCCAATTGCTCCAGCGATTGTACTGGTGACTGAAAAACAAAACAATTTCATATTTCTCCAAGATTTTTTAGGGGAAAAATTTAACACAAACCTGCATTCGTTCGACGGTGAGAAATGCGGCTAAATTGGCAGTGAATGTGGCCAACATTAAAACGACAAATAGCCAATAGGCCGCAACAAGTGTACGACTTGAAAGAGCTTTCGGTGCCTCTCCACCACCTTGCGGTGTAAATGATGTTAGAGCAAACCAAAAACTTTCCTTTAGCGTAAATTGCCTGCGAGAAATGGAAAAATTGACTCATTATTATATATTTTAGTTTAAAAACTATGAAAATTAGTTTTTACACAAATAATGAAACGTGAATGCTAAAAATATTCTTTATAACATACAACCAACCTGCAGGGATATGGATAGAGTTTTTTATTATTCCTAGCACTGTAAGGCGAATATTTATCTAAAAACCATATCATCACGGCCGTTAGTGTCAAAGCGCCAACGATGCTCAACCAAACTTCCACCCTTAAGACGGTCATGAATTTAAAAAGTGACGTCTCTCTCTCTGGCTTTCGCATAACTGAAAGTAAAATTTATTTAAAAACAATTCTATTATTAAAAATTAAAAATTATAACTTTTACATGAATTTTTAAAATGACCATCAATTATTAAAATGATTACTAATTCTTAAAAGAAGTGTTAATTCTTAAAAGAAGTGTTAATTATTAAAAGAAGTACTAATTATTAAAAGAAGTGTTAATTATTAAAAGAAGTATTAATTATTAAAAGAAGTATCAATTATTAAAAGAAGTGTTAATTATTAAAAGAAAGTACTAATTATTAAAATGATTCGTCATCATTAAAATGCCAACTAATTATCACTCGATTTGAGCTAATATAAATAAATAAATTCTTGTATTATTGATTAGAGCTATCTAACAAATTTTTTTATTTTTAAATAAAATATCCTAATTTCAAAAAAATGTTTCTAATCAAATTAATTGATACCAATTAAAATTCCCGATTGTTCGAAATAGGGAGCAACAAAATCGATAACTTCCTCCCTTTCCGATGTCATTGTCAATGCCGCGACGGCAATATCCGTTTCCTGAAGAATAAAGAAAAAAGTTTTATATTAATATTAAAAAAAAAAACATTTCATATGAAAGACAAGTGCGAGCACCGTTTATAGATATACTTTTTCTACAGTAAGGTTAATCTGATTGCTACATTTCAGGCGTTTGTTGAAAATTTTAACTTTTAACTTTATAAAAATATATCTTGTTCTACCTATATAATTAATAATTACTTTAATCTTTATTATCATTATTTAATTTGAATTTAATTATAATTCATTTAAATTTCAATGTAATTATAATTAATTTAAGTTTCAATGTAATTAATAATTATAATTTAAATTTAATTTTAATACAAATTAATTTAGTATATAATTTAGTTATACAATTATAATGTAAATAAAAATATAACTATAAGTCTAAAATTTTATTACTAATTTAAAAAAAACAATTTAAATTCTGTTTCCAAATAATAATTCATTAATAATCTCCTACCCCTTTTGATAAATCACCAACTAAGCCAGTCCAATCGCCATTGGCGGTTTTCGCTCCAAATTCTCTATCGTCAGGAACTACGAGGTCATATTCAAAATCCATTTCTTCTGCCAATTTGTTGATCAAATCAATGCAATATCCAGACCAAACAGTTTTTCCATTTGCATCCGTCTCCCCTACTGTCCATGGAATTGCCTTGAAAATTTAAATTTCATCAGATTAAAAAAAAAATTTTCTAAATATTGTGATTTATATTTATATTTATATTTAAATTTTGTCTTTTATCTTTTTTTTTCATAACAAATTTCCTTATAAAAATATAGGAAAATTCCCATACTCGTAAAAATTCCCACGCAACTTCAAATTATTTAAAAGACAATAAATTAAAATTTTTCCAAAAAAAAATAATTCTTCAAAATTGCCAGTTAGGAGTGAAGAAAATTCAAAATTTTAAATATTTCAATTTGAAACCTTTTCAAAATAAATTATTCAATTATTTCAATACAATAGTAAATTTACTGAAGAGTTGAATGTTTCTTAATATTGAATTCTCATAAAGAATAAATTAAATTGAATTTTTCTACAAAACAACATTTTTATTCAATATAATTGCATTCTTTTGATGAATTTTAATAAAATTTTTAAAAATCATTACATTTTTCCAGGAATTTGTATATAAAAACTGTATTATCTTAATACAAAAGTTCATAATTTATTAAATAATTAAATGATTTTTTAAATTTAATTCTTGTAATGAATTTTATTAACAAATTTTTAAATAATTAAATTCTTTTGACGATTTTTATTCAAATTTTTAAGAATAATTACAATTTTCCAAGAATTCTATTAAAACTGTACTAAAAATAGTAATATTTTTTTATTAATGTTAAAATAAATAAAATTCTACGATGCGCTTTATAATTTATGGAAATAATTGAATTCCAAAAACAAATTTATTATTTATAACTAAGAATAATTGACTACATTAAAAAATGCATTATTTATGAAATTAATTAAATTATTACGAAGAAATGTATACAAATTTTTTTTAATTAATGGTAATTTTCTTTAAATTTTCAACATAATTCAACTTTTGTAAGAAGAATTTTAGTACAATTAAAAATAATTGAATCATTTGAAACTTCTCCAGAATTCAATTTTTTAAAATATTTTTAACTAAAATTTGTCTATAAAGTCATTCTTTTTCATAATTAATTAAATACATATTGACAAATTTCAAGAAAAATTTGAATTATTAACATTAAAAATTGAAATTTTAGAAAATTTTAAATTAAAACCTTTTGAAGATGATTTATCAGGGTGTCTACTATTTTCATTCAACAAAATTCCCAGTTATTTCCCGGTTTTCTTTTCTCATAAAATTTAAATTTAAATTTGATTTCGAACATAAAAAAATAATAATTTTAATTGAAAATTTGGAAAATAATTTTTTCAATTTTTTAAAAATAATCTTGTCTTTTTATAATTATAATTGGAAATTTTCTTTTTCAAGTTTATTACAATTCTATTGATAATAATTGAATTTTTGCAAAGAATTTTACTATTTACGAAAATAATTGAAATCCTTTCAAAGAATTATATTATTTATGAAAATAATTTAATTCCTGTGGAGAATTTTATTACAATTTTTAAAAAAAGCAGTGATAATTAATTATTTACTTAATAAGTAATAAACATTAAAGTTGCTTAAGAAATGATAAATATCATTTATTTGAACATTCAGAAATTTGAAATTATAAAAATTTAAGAGAAGTTCAATAATTATAACTATTGAATAATAATAGAATAATATAGTTTTTAGAAGCAAAAAATTGATTTAAAACTTTAAGAGGGACTTTATATTTTAAAAATAATATTATAATTACGCTGACTAAGTTCCCTTGATTATTTTCGAAAAATTTATAAATTAAAATTCTTTCAAAGAATTAAATTATTTTTCAAAAAAAATGTAAAGAAATTTCAATTATTTCAAAAATTTTCAATTATTTGTTTAGAAAAATTAAATTATCTTAAAACAATGGAATTGAATAATTCCATCAATTTTATTTTTCAGAATTTAAAAAAAAATTTGCGAGAATTCAATTTTAATAAAAAATTTGAAGTGCATATCGTTTTTTTTTAATTAACTAATAAAAATTTTAATTATTAATCTTCGCACTCAGAAACATGAATTCATTAAAATGTGACTATAAAATCCAATTATTATTAATTATTAAATAAAAATGCTTTGAAAATTTTATTTGTTAAAAAGTTTCTAAAGAAATTCTTTAACAAATTCAATTATATATTTTCAGTCGAATTTCACAATATTTCTATTAACTCCACAATTTTTTAAAATTTATTTACAAAATCTGTTTAAATTAGTGCCTGACTTTTACTATAAAATTAATTTAATTTTTAACTAATTCAAAGTTAGAGAAGAGTATAATATAAATATTTATAAAAATTGAAATAAAAAGTAATTTTTTTAAAAACAAATTAAAGTAATAAAACTTTTTTCAATTTTGATGAAAAAATTCCCAGTTTTGTATAAAAATCCCGGTTAAATTAAATTCCCGGTTATTTCCCAGATTTTCCAGTTAGTAGACACCCTATTTATTTATCAATATAATGACCCCAATTCCCTTAAAATAGAATTATTTTTAAAATTTGAATTAAACATTTGTAAATTATATTTCTTTTGAATTTGCTAATTTTATTTTAAAAAAGTATGTAAGAAGGTAGATGCGCGCTTTAGAAGTAGTGGAACAAGCAATCCGATTGGTGCGCGCTTTTACTGTTCCCCCTCCACTCAGGAAGATGAGTGTCACTAGGCATTGATGG
Organism: Leptopilina myrica (nomen nudum); assembly: GCA_032872475.1. Lineage (NCBI taxonomy): Eukaryota > Metazoa > Arthropoda > Insecta > Hymenoptera > Figitidae > Leptopilina > Leptopilina myrica (nomen nudum). The sequence goes on along the minus strand of CM065462.1, from coordinate 8,676,950 downwards.
GAGAAACATTGAACGTGAGTTATAAATAGTAAATAAATAACGACATATACCGTGACTTTGTCATTAATTTTCCACTTCTATCCTAACAGTTAGAGAATAAAAAACAATGAAATTTCTATTACATACCGGAGCCGTTCCAATACGAAAATAACGTTTAGCAGCAACAATTTCTTGATCTGGAAGTGGCTGAACATTACCACTTTTCGTCCAAGTTGCAATATTCGTTACTCCACCGCGTTGTAAAATATTTATCTCAATTTCTGCATTATAAGCTATTAACAATTTTTCACTATCGAAATAAAATTTATCCGATTGTTTTAGTTCCTGAAATTAGTGAAAGAAAAATTGTGAATAAATAACTATCCATTTTTGCCTTTTCGAACTAAAAAAATTTAGAGATCCGAGAAGATACACGGAACTTATTACAAAAGCAAAAACAATTTTGCGAAAAAGTATTTAAACTTTCTTTATCAGTTTTCTTCTTCACTTACCACATTTACTTGATCAAAAAATATTGATGTTATATTCTTAGACGATTGTGTGTTGGGATTTTTACAATCTCCCTTTATTGGACCGCCAGTATCGATATTTTTCAAAATTTTAATTATAAATTCAATGAGGCGTTGAAAATACATTGATGATATCTAAAAGGTGATCGAATTGATAGTTAAATTTTTTCCCAACTTTTAATTGAGTTAGAGATTTCGTTTCTATATGTATAAATAAGTAGATTTTATCTATACAAGATACTTTTGAACAAATCGAATCTATAATTCAATTAAAAATTAAAAATTTATTAATTTACTTTCTTATCCTTGGAACAGTCACAGGTGGATGAGGTTGAATTTGAATCCGTTTGTGACAATAGACGACAGCAAACCTCGTCTTTCATATTCAATGTCGTAATTGTAAAATTAATTCTCTCCATATCATTTTGCGGTTTGTAATATTTAAAATTTCTATATCGAAAATCAGTGAATACAAGATTCCAAGTTCCATTTCTCGTCACCAATTTCCCGTCTAGTGCCTTTTTTTGGGAAAATTATTTAATTAAAAAGTAAAAACAAAAATAAACTGAACTCAAAAAAATACATTTATCTAAAAATGTAATTTAAAAACATCATTTCTAAATCAAGTAACAAATTTTTGAATAAAAGAATAACAATTTTGTTTGATAAAGAAAATATTTATTTACAAACCGTTTTAAATAAAGTTGCCATATTTTCCGTGCTTGCATAAATTACATAATAAGAAGGTAAAGGCCTCATATTAACAATTCTTTCAACTTGCTTTTGCGAAAAGTCATCAATGACAACTAATCTGATGATTGAATTACCAATCAAATAGTAAAGAGTTTCGTTTAGTTCTAAATTTATAAAAAAAAAAGAAATATAATAATATTTAATTTTTCTAAAAATGTGACGCGAAAGGGACCTTAGAAGCAAAATCACTTTAAGGTTATGTTAGCGTTACTTTTTTCTTGTTAAAAATTTTTTTTTTCATTTATTGCAAATTAAAATCAATTTTCATTAAATATTTTAGTTAAACTGAAGACTTAAACATTAAAAAAAACCACTTGAAAGTTGATCCTTCTTTTGTATTTTCATTTAAAAAATTGTCAACATAACCTATGATTCCTTGCTTCTAAGGTCCCTTCCTTCAGATCGCGTCACAAATATTGTTTTATTGACATAAAACTATAGTTTTGAGAAAAATGTGAATACCTTTTTCATTTTCAAATATTAATGCTGAATCTGTGGTGTTTTTCTTATAAAGTAAATCATCCATTGCTTGTACAAAGGGACTTATGCTTACGTCACCTCGTATATAGACAATACCTTGGGACGTGGCAACTTTCTTTAATTTATCCCAACCCGTCCAAGTAAAGTCAATTATCAACGTAATTCCACCGGACAAGAATTGACATACTAGAAAAATTCGAATTAATATTCTCATCACATGAGGTAAAATTATTTTTAAAATAAAAACTAACCGGTACTCAATAATACTTCTTCAGGGTAGTTATACGCTTTTAACGTTTTCAAATTATCTGACCTGACTTTTCCAGGTTATAAAAAACGGAATTTTTCCAGGTTTTCAAAACTACGTTTATTATTAATAAGAAAATTATTGAAAACCTCAAGAATTCGATTATTTTCAAAAGTAACGCACAATTCTTCACAAAAATCCAATTATGTTTCAAAATTGGCCAAAATTCCCGTCAAAATTTAAATAATCTTTAGAAATAATAAAAATTTCCTCCGAAATTCAATTATTTTCAGAAAAAATTTAATAAAATTCTTATCAGAATTTCAATAGTTTTTAACATACAACATTTTTATCAAATTTCTCGAAAAATGCAATTATTAAAAAAAAAATTATTAAAATGTTTCAGAAGAATTTAATTATTATTTAAAATTTTTTTGATTCTTAATGAAAATTCAGTTTCAAAAAGGTTCAATTATTTAATAAAATGTTTATTTTTAGAGTGGAAAAAATGAATTCTCGTAGAATTTTCAAATAAATAAATATTTTTTAATATGATATTTAATTACAATGAAAAATTTTTACTAAAATTTATTTTTAAATCAATATTTATTAGAAAATTCTACAAGAAAACAATTATTTAACTATAAAAAGTAAATAATTTATTAAATAATTAAATGTTTTTTATAACATTGCATTTTTATAACAAATTTTATCAGAATTTAATTATTGTCTTTATTATTACTATTAATTGTCAAGATAAAATTAAAAAGAAATTTAACAATAATTTCATTCTTCGAGAAATTCGATGAAAATTTTGTATATTAAAAATAATTGAAATTCTGATAAGAATATTATTAATTTTTGAGGAAATAATTGAATTTCGGAGAAAAATGTGATTATTTATAAAGACAATTTAAATAGTTTGACAAGAATTTTTCTAAATTTTCCAATATAATTGAATTTTTGCGAAGAATTATATTACGTTTGAAAATAATTATATTCTTCAGACTAATTTTATTAAAATTTCGGTTGAAAAAATTGAATTATTTTGTGAAATTTTATTCAAATGCCAAACATTGGAAATAATTGAATTAAAATAATTTTTGAAATTAATTAAATTTCTACGAAAAGTTTTATTAAAATTATTTGGAAAAAAATTAAATTTTCACCAAAGAATTTCATTGAAATTTTTGAAAATAACTTAATTCTTTAAAGAATAAATAATAAAAGACAGAAAAAATAATTAAATTTCTGAGAAGAATTTTAATTTTTCTAAAAATAATTGAATTTCTCCAATAATATGTATTTGCTTCAAAATTTTATTTTAGTGTTTCAACTAAAATTCTTCTATAAACCCGTTATTTTTAAATAATCAATTAAATATATATTAAAATTTTTAAATAATTTTAGAAGAATTTTAGTTATTAAGGTTTATTAAAAATCAAGTTTTTTAATTTTTTTAATGAAATTCATTTAAAATTGAAGTTTTACAAAATTTAGAATGAAAATATTTTCAAGTACATCTACTTATAAAAATTGTAATTGCAACTCTTTTAAAATTGAATTAATTTTGAAATATTTAAGTAAAATTAGATTTCAAAAATACAGTACCGACCGAAATTGTCAGTCCACCCATTTTTAAAGGAATGAAAAAAAATTTTTAACATTAATTTTATGAAAACTAAAATTTCTTTCGGTTTATATTTTGAAAGACGATAAAATTTTGAAAACAATAAGACCTTACAGAAGTCATTTGGCCAAAATTTGTACAAGATATTCTTAAAAATCGTCAATTTCAATGTTTTACAAAAATTTGAATAACATCTAAAATAATAAACGCTTTTTAATAATCTAAAGCTTATTTTAAAGGTCATTTTCTACGAAATAAGAATTACTTATGAGCGTTAACCTGTAATTTTTTTCTTGGAATAAGCATGACATTAAAGTTGGACAAAAAAATTCGAAAAATTTGAAATTATTTTTTTGTACTAAAAACTATTCTAGAACATATATAAAACATGATATGATGTAGATTTTTCAAGAAAATTTAATAAAAAAATTTATTTAAATTTTACAAATTATTTTTCCTTTAATAATATTATTTCAAATTTTTTTGTTCAACTTTAATGTCATGCTTATTACAAAAAAAATTGCAGGTTAATAACTATAAGTAATGACTATAATTAATTATCGTGGATAATGCCCTTTAAAATAAGCCTAAGATTATTAAAAAGCGTTAATTATTTTAGAAGTTATTCAAATTTTTGTAAAACATTGAAAACGACGATTTTTAAGAATATCTTGTACAAATTTTGGCCAAATGACTTCTGTGAGGTCTTATTCTTTTCAAAATTTTATCGTCTTTCAAAACATAAACCAAAAAAAATTTTCATAAATTTTATGTTAAAAAAATTTTTTTACTCTGTCAAAAATGGGTGGACTGACAATATTTTGGGCGGCACTGTAAATTTTCCAGGATTTCGTTCGAAATTCCCTGACTTTTTCAGATTTTTTCCATTGTTTATAAAATTCCCTGACATTTTCAGATTGCGTGGCAACCCTGTTCTTGGATCATTCGAAACAAGTTCGTGTTACCCGAAGTGCACCGATTTTTTAAATTACTGCAAGGAATCATCACGGTAGTCGAGTGAAGAATGAGGTCCGCTCCGGTGAGCGCCTACTTATATACCCGACGTCTAGTCGCGAGTGATTGGCTAACGCGGGCAGGAGAGGGGAGCTCGTCAACCCCCACCAGTTCAGTGGGTCCCTTAAGTGCGCGCGTAAATACGAACTTCTGCAGTCTAACTACGGACAAAGTTAGTGTAATACCAATGTAAAAATATTCCAATAATTTATATTTATTCAATAACATCAACTTTTTACAGAAATGTACCTTTGTTCCTGTACATCATCTGAATTATTCCAAGTTCAAAAATAAACCCAGAAAATTACACAGAATATTCGCAAATAATTTATTCTGACTATAACTAAACCTATAATTTCGTCATTGTATCCTTATTCTATTTTTTTCTATAGACTATAATTCATAAACACTAACCTTGTTGATAACTAGCGTCTACATTCTCCCTATCAACTTCAATTGTCTTTGCCTCAAGTTTCAATTGATTAGTTCCTGCATCTTTTTCGCTCCTCGGAAGAATTTCGTTTAGTGCCCCTAATAGAGTAGAATCTGGCTTTTCCATCACTACAACTGTAAATAATTAATTAAAATATTAATTTCACAATTAAAGCACTAAAAACTTTAAAAATTATTTTCATTTCTTTCGCAAAACTGCTGTTAATTATTACATTTATTCATAATAACGTACTATATCATTATAGTTACGTTCTGCAATGTTTCGAATAAGTAAATTTTGCAATGTTAATTCTTTTAAAAATTTTTATTTAAAACAAACCTGGCGCAATCTGGCATATATAACTAAAAATTCATTAAAAAGTGGAATATTGGTACCTAGATTTAAAGATTTTTTTTTCTATAGTTAATTATTTCAGTTTTTTTGTTCAGTGAAGGCTAACAATTTTTAAGTAATAAAAGAGTGTTGATTTAAAAAACAATTTTAATAAAATATAAATAATTATTTACAATAGTTATCAAACTTGTGAAAAATTTAGAAAATAAAAAAGATTCCAAAATTTTTATCTAAGTTTCTTTTAATAATAATAATGCCTCAAATAAAGGATATAGAAATAGAGTAACTGCAAAATTCAATATACCGAAGAATTAAATATTAATTTAAATTACAGCTAATTATTTCTACTTTATATATATATTAATACATACATTTTTAGAACTAAATTTTATTTACTAAAATATTTATTTTTTGTCTCACGTGGGTGTCAATTAATTTTCATGACTCGACTTAAATGTAATTTGTTTCTAAATACAGTGAGAATGCTTGTTAGAAATTTCGATTAGGCTAATGAATATAAAATATATATATATAGGTAAAAGAGCAACAAAAATTATGTTTTGTATGAATGTGAGGTAGAAAACAAGAAGACAAATTTATGAACGATTGTCGATAAAGTGTGTCAATGTACAATTTCATTAATACTACACGTATTAACGGAGAGAAAAAATATAAAATTTACTGCCCGATATATAATGTATTTTTGTTCTTTGGAAATATTCAATATAATAAGTAAAAATTATAGAAAACTTGAAAACAAAAAATATTTTTATTTGAGAAGAATAATAATTTACAATAATAAGAATAAAAAAGGATAACAAATATTTTTAAAAAGTGATAAAAATAAATAAAATAAAATAAACAATGCTATATTAATAATAATAATAATAATAAAAATAATAATAATTATTATAATAATAATTATTATTATTATTATTATTATTATTATTATTATTATTATTATATTAATAGTAATACTAATAATATTAATAGTAATAATAATAATAAAAAACTTGTAATAACTATAATTAAAGGAATAAATAAAATTAAATAAATAAAAATGTAATAAAATAACATCAAAAAAACTATTATTTTAATTAATTAAATTAAATTTGAAATTAAAGTAAAATATAATTATTAAAATATAATATCATTTTTTTTTTGTTTTAAATTTTCTAGTTTACAAAGTTTTTTCTTTTCTTTTGTTTTCCAAATTTCTTGTCGTTCCATACATTAAAAAAATGAAAATTTTAAAAATAATAACAAAAAAATCTTAAAAATTTATTAAACTTTCGCAAAATTTAAATAATTATATAAAAATCAAATTAATGGAACACAAATTTAATAGCAACTGTAATAAAATAATAAGAAAATTATTTGAAATAAAGTGCAATAGAATTTAAAAAGTACAAAATACAAAAAAAAAGTAACTGAATAATTTTGTTGTACTCACGTAATGTTACTTGTTTTTGTGAATAAATACCAGGTAGAAAGAATATAAAAACTGGTAGTAACGATTTTTTATTTGACAACATTGTCATATATGACAGTGGCGTTTTTTGTAAGGAATTTGATAATACACTAAATAGTATAACAGGAGTCTTCCTTGTACATACCTGTTCGATGGAACATGGGGTTCTTTAATAACGACGCGTGCGCTACCGTCAGGAACTCTGCTTATAAATTTTTTATCACTATAACCATTAAATCATAACCCTGTACCTACAATGTACACACACACAAAATCTAAATGTATATATCCGTACATCACATAATATATATATATATATATATATATATATATATTGTCTCTATGTGGTCAATAAATTTATAATTTTTTTTTATTCATATTTATAAATATTTCTCACTAACTCCATGAACATCGTTTAGCCAACACTGAGAAAACGATTTATTTGATTCAAATATTTTTTGTTTAAATCAAACTTAAAATATCTTTGCTATACAGTCAAAAATATTTAAATTTAATTGAAACATATTTTTTGGTTCTTTTCAAAAAATAATATATATTTAATTTAAACATAAACTAGCAAATGATACGCACGCTAGCGCGCGGAACGCAGTATTTAATTTAATACTGTTATACAAATTACAAAATTTTTTATTAACAAACATAAATTTCTTAAATAATTTCATCATCAGAATTTTAAAAAAATCACTTTTTAAATACAAAATTATTTATTACTGTTTATATTGTCAAAAAATTTTAATAAAATTTCACTAAAGAATTTCAATATTTCCTAAAATTTTAACAAATCTTTCTAAATAAAAATAATTAAATTATTTTAAATAGTAAAATTTTTCGCAACAATTCAATTATTTTTAATACAATTTTAAAAAAAAATTTTCTCCATAAAATTCCAATTATTTTTAAAATGTTTAAATAAAATTATTAAAGGATTCCCATTATTTGACATAAAAAATCAAAGACATTCTGCAAAAAGAATTTAATTAGGATTTTTAAAATTTAAACGAAATTCTCCGCGAGAATTAAGTTATTTTTCTAAATAGTGAAATTTTGTGAAGGAATTCTATTATTATTAAATTTTTTGATAAAATTCTTTGCAATAATTCGATGATTTTCAATACATTATTTAAAAAATTTTTAATTTTTTAAAAGAAAAATTATAAAAAAGTTAAGAAACAAAAAATCAAAAAGCAACTATAACTTCAAATATATATATATATATATATATATATATTCTCATTCATTATTAGTTAATCATTAATCTTTGTCAACTATTAAAAGAATACAATTGATAGTTAATGAATAACATTTAACATTTTGTTAAATAATTTTAAAATTTTGTTAGCAATAAATCAAAGAAATTATTTTGATTTGTTACCAGCACCTGCTTAATTTTAGAAATTAAATTTAAAAGTTAAATATTTTTTGTTTTAAATCCAATATTGAATTTTCAAAAATGAAGTAGGACTGGTAACTGGATGTAAGTTTCAGTTTCATAAAAATACTTAACTTTTAAAATTCTATTTCTAAAATTAATTTATTATTAAAAAATATTAAATAATTGATTCATATTATCTATTAATCAATACTGATTAAAAATATAATATTTTGATTTTGTTAAAAAAATTGTGATAATAAATAGAAATGATGCAAAAAATACTACAAATTTTGTAAAAACAATATGATTGTCAAAATTAATTACAAAATTAAAGTTTTAGAAAAAATGTTAATGAAGAAATATAAATAGTTCATACTACTTTATTTTTTCTTCGATTTTAAATACAGAAAAAGAAATTATACAAATTTTTTCATTAATTTCTAGATTAAACTTAAAGTAAATTCATTTTTAGAAGGTTAAAAAATTAAATCTTCTTAAAGAAATTGTTCAAATAAAATTAAATAGTTAATTTTTTAATAAAAAAAATGTGAATTGTGAATAAACATGATTATTATATGAGAAAGTACACAAGCATTTTTTTAGCTAGTAAAATTTAAAATAACTTTATACACATAAAAAAATAAAAATTGTAATTATGAAATATACAAATTTTTTCTACACATTTTTTGTTATCAATTTAAAATAGAAAAAACATTTTTGTTAAAAATTGTAATTAAAAACGAAAATTTCATAACTTTTTATTTCAAAAGAAACTAATAATTTTAAAAAATAAGGAAAGATTAATTAAAAAATTTTTAAAACAATATTATGAAAATTTCTTACCTTATTTTATAAAATCAATATCTTTTAACCTTTTTTTTCTTCATAAACAACAATATAAAAATTTATATTGACAAATCGAAAAACTGTAGAATTTTGATCAGTCAGACAAAGTGTTTTAAAAATGAAAAAAAAAACAAAAGCATATACAAAAACTAACTTCACACTGCGAACAGAATGAATGAAAACCCACAGAGATTAATATAGTTAATTGTGATTGGTTTTAAATTATTTATAATCAACTTTTAAGTTTGAATTAAACATAAAATTTTTAAACAGGATTTTTTGGTTAAATCAAAACAGAAAATATGTTTCAATTAAATATATAATTATTCAAACAAATATAATACTTTTGAATCAAAGCAGTAGATATTTTCTATGTATTGGGATTAAGCTTACAAACTAATTTCATTAAAATAAAATCATTTAAAATTATTTTTTTATTTAAATTAAGTATAACGTTTTCTCAGTGAACGACACTTTGAGCTTGAAAATTATTGTTTTCTATAATGTACATAATTACACTTACTGTTATTAAGTTTAAAAATAATAAAGATTTTTAAACTTTTGCTTCCGTTAAATTTTCAAGGAATTTAATTTAAAAACCTTTTAAAATTTAATTAATTCCTAAAATTCCTGAGTTATAACGGTTTAAATATTTAATTATTTTTTTTTTTAATTTCAACTGAAATTTTTGTTAAATCAATTCCTATCATAGTTCAACTACGAGAATTAAATTATTTAAATAGACGAATTTTTGTAAATTCATAAAATGATATAATTTCCAAAATATAATTATATTTATAGACAATTTTTATAAATTTATAAAAATAATTGACTTCATAGAAAATGCATTACTTATATGAAATTAATTGAATTATTACGATGAAGTTTGTAAAAAAAATTTATTAATTAAATTTCTCAGCAGTTTTCATTTTATTTATGAAATTAAATGTCTGAGTTCGATATTATTAATTTTTTTTTAAATAATTGAATTATTTTATGAAATTTATTAACTTAGTAGTAGACATTGAAAATAAAATGAGAAAATTTTTTTAAATTCTTGAATTTTAGTGAAGAATTTTGTTATTTATAAAGATGTGATTTTGACGGGAATTTTCTTTAAATGTTTAACATAATTGAACTTATGTAAGAAGAAGTTTATTAGGACTGAAAATAATTTAATTTCTTCAATGATTTGTAACTTCTTTTAAAATTTAATTTTTTAAAATGTTTGTAACTAAAATTTTTCCATAAAGTCATTATTTTTAATAATTAATTAAATATACATTTTGACGAATTTAACAAATTTCAAGAAGAATTTGAATTATTAACATTTTATTTTATTTATTTTTTAATTTTTAAACATTTTTTTCTAATTATTTACCCAACTTTTTTCTAATTTTCATCTAATATTTTTTCTTCTTTCTTATTCTGTTGAAGAATTGAATTCCTGTAACGAATTTTTATTATTCATGAATGAATTTAAATATTTTAAAAAGTTTTTTAATTCTTTTAAAGAATTTTTAAAAAATACATTCCTTAAATAATTCACTTTTTGGAGCAATTGAAATTAAATTTTTAAGAAATTAAAATTAAAATCCAGCCATAAATTTTATTTATTTATATAAAAATAATTGAATATTTTTTAAGAATTTTATGAAAGTTTTAAAAAAATAATTAAACTTCTAGAAAAGAATATTTATGAAAACAATTGAATTTTTCGATTAGTTAATGTAAAATAGTATTAAAATTAATGGAAATTCTTTGATGAGTCTTATTATTTATATAAGTAATTTAATTCTTGTTTAGAATTTTATGGAAAATTTTTTTTAAAAATTTAATGATGAAATATGAAAAAATTTTATTATTAGTAAAAAAAAGTAATTGAATATAATAATTATATTAATTATATTAATAATAATTGATTTATTCGAAATTTTTTTTTTTTGAAAACACTATTCTAAATTAATTGAATTCGTGTGAAAATGTTATTAGTTAGGTCTGAAAATAATTGAATTTTGAATTAATTTTATCAATTTTTTTTTCAAAATAATTGAATTCTTTTAGAAAATTTGTCGAAGATAATGTAGATATTGAAAATAATTGATAATCGTTCTAAAGAATTTGATTATATAATATCAAGCAAGACTGTGTATCTTCAGGAAAGTATTCCGCAATTTTGTATATAATTTTTAAAACTTTATGCGCCATATTGAATCCACCATTTTGAATTTTTCAAAACTGATATCATATTCGTAATCAGCAAGGCTGAAAAAAAACAAGCCTCAAAACTTTAACGGTGTAATTTCTTAAGGGGATCCCACATACCGACAATGCAGATCTAAAATGGCTAAAAATCTGCAACGACCGTTTCTTGGAAAATATAAGATATTATGACCTATAAATTTGACAAACTCACTTTTTAACATAAATACACAGGATGACTATTTTATTTGTTGTAATTATTGAAAAAAAATTATTCATAAGAAATTAAATATGAACAGTTTTCCTGTAACAGGTCTTTTGACAACAGCTCAAACTGCAACGACCATTTCTCGAAAACAACAAAACAAAATAATTTTTCCATTTGGGAAATTTAATTTAGTAGGAAAATATACAGGATGAGACTCATTTGCCATTCAGAAATAAATAAAAACTTTATTCTTCCCAAAGTGTATAAGTGACAGCTGTTCGGTAGCACATGATATTTAATTTACTAACATTAGTTTTTCTTTAACAATTTGAACAAAATATATTTCTCCCATTGTGTATCTTTTATCACTAATGAATTTTCACTCGAAAAGAAGACATTATGTCTCATTGTTGTTAATTTAAAGTTAAAAATAATGAAAATTTGTCAGTTTTTGTACCTTTGGCGCCATCTCTTGGTTCTATGTATCACTAAACATCTGTCAGATGTGTTCTTCTTGTTGCAAATTGCTATACAAAATAGTTTACATAAATTAAAGTTTTATATTCTTGTTTTCATATAGAATGAATCTTATTATGTGTATTTTTTATTGAAATTAAGTTTGTCAAATGGAAAAGATATTTTGATTTTGTTGTTTTCAAGAAAAGGTCGTTGCAGTTTAGGCTGTTGGAAACTGCTCAGATTTAACTTTTTATGAATAATTTTTTTTCAATAATTACATCAAATAAAATACTCATCCTGTGTATTTATGTTAAAAAGTGAGTTTGTCAAATTTATAGTTTATAATATCTTATATTTTCCAAGAAACGGTCGTTGCAGATTTTTTACCATTTTACATCTGCATTGTCGGTATGTGGGATCCCCTTAACATTCGTCTACCATATTGGCTTCGCCATTTTGAATTTTTAAAATGGACATTATATTCGTAATCAGCGACCCGGAAACCCCGGAGTAAAAAATAAAACGACATCTTTTTCTTTAATAACATTGACTTTTTGGAAATAATTTTCTTACTAGTTTACTATACTATTTTTAAAAAAGTATAAATAAAGAGCGCTTGTAAGTGTTAAAATGCTGTACATAACCTAAAATTTACTCCAGAAGTTAAAATTTTACTATAAAAAAACTTTTTTTCAAAAAAGTTGATCCCGATTATTACTATATTACGAAAGACGAATTTGATATGAGGTTTATATGTTGACGCATATTGCTGCCTGGGCGGAAATTCTTAATATAGCAACGAATTTTAGAAGATATGAATGAACTGAAGACGAGCTCAGGTAACGGTTATTCAGGAATACAATAGCAGTGGTCTATTTTTATTTTTGCGGAAATATCTATTGAAAGATAGAAATCTATTATGCCTAAATGGCATACAATACGTATATTGAATTTTGATATTCATGCAGCACAAAAATATAACATGAATGAAAGTATTATATAATAGTTTTTTTTCAAAATTAGCTCAAAGTTTTTCCCCTCTCAATCAAAGAAAACAAAATTAGCCTCATGAAAAAGAAATATTTTTTGGATTAGTTACATATTTAATTATTTTCTATTTATATAACCACTTTTGTCTATTCTATTATTATAGAGAGAAAGGAAGTATAAAGTGTTAAAATTACAAATATGACGTTTTCTGTTTTGATATGGGAATTTTGTGACGGTGACGGCAAAACAAATTATAGGTTATGTTTTGAAAATACTTTTTACTTGACTTAAGAGCTTGAGATTCATTTTAAAACAAATTATAGGTTATGTTTTGAATATACTTCACAGTAAATCGTGAGGTATTAAAAAGTGTTGCAGATTAAATTAACACCAAAAAAGATTAAAATAATCAATTTTAGTGTTATTTTTTACAATGAATAAAATTTTAGTTTATTAAATTTTTTTATAACTACACTGCAAAAATAGGTGTCTTTTTTGATATCTTAAAATAAGATGTAAGATGGCAAAATGGTGTCTTACATCTTAAAATAAGATGTTTTCTAAAACATCTTACTGATATTTAAGATGCTTTATACGTTTTAGCAGTGATGAAGATATTTCTTCCATCTTAATAAAGTAAGATACTTTTGTAAGTTCTTTAAAGTATCTTAAATTAAGATGTTTCTGTTGCAATAAGATGTTTAGAGATAAGTTACTTGAGAATCGTAAGATGCGCCATAAGTGTAAGTTACTAAAAATTAAGATACATAAAGCGTTTTCCATAAGAGCCCATAGTTAACCTCAAAACTTTTTGCCCCAAAAATACCACAGAAAATGTGTACGAAGATACTTTTAACATCTTAAATTAAGATGTTTCAAGTAACTGAAAAGTGTCTACCAAAACATCTTAGAAATGACTACCAAAACATCTTAAATTAAGATACTTCTTTTTGCAGTGTATAAAACATGAAGATATCGATAACTCGATAACTGATCGATTTCTTCATATTTTATAATAATTAAACATGACCAAGTAATAAAATCATTATTTTATATTATAAGAATATTATACTTCTTCAAAATTATTTTCATTATTTCAATTCGATTATTAGTTTCCAAAATTTTTAACTACAATTTTACTTTATATCTATCATTTTTAATAATAATTAATTCATCAATTTTACTAAATTTAAATTATTCCTACATTCTTTAATTAAATGCATATTAAAAAATAAAAATTTCAAATAATATTTCAAAAATGCAATTAAACTTTTTCAAAAATATTAATTTCAAAATTCAATTATTTCCAAAAAGTTCACTCCATATTTCTTTTAATATTCAATTATAATCTAAAATTTTAACTGAAATTTATTTTTATCAAATGAAAATCAATTTTTATTAAAAAATTCTACAAGAATTTAATTATTTAAATGCAAAAGTAAATAATTTATTGAATAATTGAATGTTTCTCAAAATTCAATTCTCATAAAGAATTTTAGTAACAAATTGTTTAATAATTCAATTCTTTTGTAGAATTTTATTAAAACTTGCAAGAACATAATTACTTTTTTCAAGGAATTCAATTATAATTGTATGAAAAATAATTGAAACGCTGCGATTTGTTTTATGATAGTTTTCAAATTTATTCCTTTACAATTCAATTTTACAAAATTTTAATTATTCGAAAATTCTGCAATTAAATATATATTGAAAATTATAAACTTGTAATAATTTCAATAAAAATCCTATTAAACATTTAAAAAGAATTAATTCTACAGAATTTTTTGTCAAAAATATATGAAAAATTATAAATTTCAATGATTTTAGTTTGAAACTTTGGCAAAATTTAATTATTTCTAAAAATCCACGTTTTAATATTTAAGTATAATCTAAAAATTTTAACTGAAATTCATATTTAAAACCATTTTTATTAGTAAATTCTACGGGAAGTCAATTATTTAAATACAAAAATAAATAATTTATTAATTTCATGTTTATTGAAATTAAATTCTCATTAAAAATGTTATCAACAAATTTTTTAAATCATTAAATTCTTTGGACGAATTTTAATAAGATTTTTAGAGAATAATTGCATTTTTCGAAGAATTTGATTAAAATTGCAATAAAAATAATTGAAATTCCGCAACGAGTTTTATTCTTTATGAAAATAATTGAATTCCTAAAAGAATTTTATTATTTATAAAAATAATTGAATTCCTATACAAATATTATTATTTATGAAAATAATTGAATTATTGCAAAGAAATTTATAAAAAAATTTCTAAATAATTGAATTCCTTTAAAAAATTTTATGATTTATGAAAAATAATTGAATGTTTGTGCAGAATTGTATTCAAATTATTTTTAATGATGGAATTCTTTTGGAAAATTTTATTGAAACAGTAGATATTGAAAATTATAGAATTTTAGAAAACTGTTGAAAATAATTGAAATTTTGACAAAAACTTGATAAAAATTTTGTAAAATAATTGAATATCTGGGAAGAATTTTATTATTTATAAAGAGAATGGAAATTTTGACGACAACTTTTAAAAAATTTTAAACACAATTGAATTTAGTAACTATGTTACTATGTTAGTTAGTAACTAACTTAATATTCTCCCCGGAGAAGCTATTTTAAAATAAAATTTCATTCATAGTTAAAAGTAACACAAAAATAGATTATTTTAATTCTTTTTGGTGTTAATTTAATCCTAGAGGGATTAAACTGTTGCAGATTATTTTAATCCATTCTGGTGTTATTTTAACACCTCACGTTTTACCGTGTTTTTACTTATGACTTAAGATTCATTTTTTATCGTATAAAGTCAAAAACAATTTTTCATTTGCATAAATTTCAAAAAAAAAATTATCCATAATCTACGAAACATTATTTATCTTTACATAATCGTGTAATGTTAAAATTTAAAGTTTTTCTTAGTAAAAAAATTTATTTAATTTTGTCTTTTGGTTCTGGTTAAATATGATACATATTTTTAAATATTTTTTAATATCATTAAAAATTTTGTAATATAGTCTTAATATATATTAAATTGAAGCTTCGAATTTACCGTTTATTTTTCACTTATATTTAGTTTAAATAAAATAAAAAAATTTTTTAAAATAATTAATTAAAAATTACTGGAAAAGGGAGTAATTTTTCATATTTGCTAAGCGTTATTGTTTTGTTTTTAATTTTTTAATAATTATTTTCAAATACCTAACCCTTGAATTATAAAAAAAATTTCCGTTTTATTTAAAATAAAATATTTTTTTAAGATATAACATATTAAGTAGAAAGTTAGATAAATAACAAAATTATAATTAAAAATAAAAATTTTTTTTATAGAAAATATCAATTTTGAACTTAAAATGATAAATTAAAAAATGCATTACAATTTTTTTCCGTTCAATACAATAAAAATGTATATTAATTATTTTTGAAAGGATAAAATAGTTATAAATAAATTATTAAATACACAATTCATCAAAATTTTTAATGAATAATGTTAAAATTGAAAATTAATTTTGTGCAACTCAGATTTTTATCTTTAAACGTATTCAAAACCTATGACAAAAAATAATTCAGAAACTGTAAAAATTAATTTTTTTTAGTTTTTGGAAAAAAACAGGTATGCCTTTTAGGAGAATCACCCAAATAGTATTTATTTTAATTTTCAGTATTTTATATAAATTCTTCTTTATAAGAATTTTTTGTTTATTAAAAAAAAAAAATTTCACTTAAAATGAAAATAATTCTATCCATTTTTTCATCCATTTTGAAAGATAAAGCATTTATTAGAAATATTTAAGGCAAATAAAATTGATAACGGGTTTAAAAGCCAGGAAATTTCCGCTAATGCACTCTCTGCATAGAAAATGACGCACTAATGTGCATTTCAGACAAACGATTCTTTTTTTTTATATAAAATCGATATTGTATGCTTCGCATTAGAAGTCAATCATCATATAATTATCTCAGACATAATCAGAAATAAGGACACATCGATTTTACTAAAATCAATGCAGCAATATTTATATATATATATATATAAATATAATTTTTTCATTTTGCACAATAAATGAATTATTTAATCGCAAAAATCGAATTGATTTAGTTTCGATAAATTATTTTTATTGTTCTATATATACTATTAATATAAATATGAATTAAAATAAAGATGAATTTCAATTTAATTATAATTTTATAATAATTAAATTTGACATTAATTAAAATTTCTAATTTAAGGGCATTTGAACCATTATGACGTCACAATTTGTGAAAAGCAATAGTTTTTAAATTGTGACGTCATAATGGTTCAAATGGCCTTAAGACTTTTTTTAAAATTCAAATTGTTAAAATTTTTTGCTTTCTTTAGGTTGTAAAAATTTATTAACACATAATGTTAAACAATTGTTATGAAAAGATTTGTGACTGTGGTAATATTGAGCTTGATTAATTTCCATGGTTGAGAAAACAGTGAAGCGGCGATGCGTGAGGTCATCATCATTCAAGATTGCAGTGCAGATGTTTTTCGTCTGGCAGCAGGTGAGATGAGATGCTTCAATAATTCGATACTATTTTTAGATTTTTTTATTTACCATTTTTTACTCCCCCCCCCCTTCTTCCCTGCTTCTTTTTTCTCTTGAATTTTTTTTTCTAAGTTTTAATTTAAAACAAAAAAAAATCAATTTAACAAAAAAAAATTTTAATAAATATAAAAATTTAAATTAGATTAAATTTAATCTATTCATAAATTAAAGAAATATCGATTTTTTAAAAATTATGTGTGAATTTTTTTTCAAATGCTTATAACTCAAACAAAAAATTTTTTTTATATAATTTACGATAAGATTTAAAAATTTGTTTAAATAAAATTTTATTTTCAATCACAATCAGATAAGACTTGAAAATTATTAAGGGGATGTCAAAGTCGATTTGATTTTTATATATATACAATTGAGCTTTAATAGAAAAATCGAATCGATTTTGACATCCCCTTAATTTAGTGCTAGTATCTTACAAAAAATTTTGAAAAAAAATTGATCGATACACACATATTGCAAAAAAAAAAATTTTTATTTTTAAAATTTTATCGTAAATTATTTAAAACATTTTGTTTCATATTTTTATTAAAAAAAATTTCCCATACAAGAGACTTGAATTTGATCAATTTTTCTGTCCGAGTTATAAATATTTTCAAAAAATTATTTAAAAAACGTAATTTAAAAAAAAAATCTGTATCTCTTAAATCTCTTTATGAAAAAATGGAAAAAAACCATGGTAGCTCATTTCAACGAGCAATGAAAGAGGAAAAAAAATATTTAAAAAAAATTTGTGATGCAAAAGCAAAATGATGTCCGATTTAGTGTGGAATGCCCCATACATATAATCTTAAAAATTGGAATTACACTTAAAAAGTTAAATGGGGAAGATTTATACATAAAGATTAGACGAAAAATATAGAAGAGGTATAGTAAAAGTAAGAGGTGTTCTTCTTCTTCTTTTTTTTTTTTATTTAATTTCTTCCGGTTATTAGTAATATTATAATGATTTTCACATTATAAATGCGCAGCAGAAAAAGAGGGAGAAGGGGGAAAAATTTACATATATGCAAAATTACGTAAAAATGGAGAAATAAGTGCAAATTGGTTCTCACGACATATTCAATATTAGATGTCAACTAGTGTAAAAAAGGAAAAAAGGACATTTTTACAAGTGTAAAATAAATACTATATTTGATAGGCGACATATATTCGTGTATATATGTGCTTACAGTATATATGACCCACTTAATGCAAAGCAGTCTTTTTTACATGAAAATTTAATGAGACTGTTGTTAATACTTCATCCATTTTCATATTTTCTTTTCTTTTTTTAAATACGTCCATCCACTGTTTATTTTTCACTTATATTCAGTTTAAATAAAATAAAACAAATTTTTTAAATAATTAATTAAAAATTACTGACAATGGAAGTAAAAATTCAAATAGGGTCAGAATTCGTGAAATTTTCACAGAAAATAAAAAGTATTTTTTTTAAATCGAAATGTTGAAAAAACATTTCTATTTGCCCTTAAGAATGTGTTCACCAAAAAACAGAAAAGAAAATTATTTTTTTATAAAAGTTATTGCAAAATTAATATTTTTGCAACTTTTTAAACAAAATAAAATTTCTCCTAAATGAATGAACCCGATTTAAATGAACCAAGCGGGAATATCATAAGGGGATAAAATATACTTTCGTTTAGAATTAGAAAATTTTTAAAAAGTTTTTTTTTAATAATTATTTAATAAAAATTTTATAAACAATTAATTTTTTTTAATATTCTACGCCTTTTAAAAATTTGAAAAAAATATTAACATACACTTAAAACTGTAAGAAATCAAAATCCGTTGAGAAAATTTTGGAGCGACAATTATTTTAAAAGTTATAATGAAAATTATATTGAACGGAGATGCGACTTTGATGATTTTCAAAATTAATAACATTATTTTTAAGTAAGAAATGAACAAAACACTGTCTATTTAACATTTTTGTTTAATTTTTTAACCTTAAAAATTGTTAAAAATGATCAAAAACTAAATTCAGCGCTGCGCTAATATAATTTTCATTATAACTTTTAAAGTAATTGTCGCTCCAAAAATTTTCTCAACGGATTTTGATTTCTTATAGTTTTAAGTGTATGTTAATGTTTTTTCAAATTTTTAAAAGGCGTAAAACATTTAAAAAAATTAATTGTTTATAAAATTTTTATTAAATAATTATTAAAAAATGAGCTTTTTAAAAATTTTCTAATTCTAAACGAAAGTATATTTTATCCCCTTGATATTCCCGATTGGTTCATTTAAATCGGTTCATTCATTTGGGAGAAATTTTATTTTGTTTAAAAAGTTGCAAAAATATTAATTTTGCAATAACTTTTATAAAAAAATAATTTTCTTTTCTGTTTTTTGGTGAACACATTCTTAAGGGCAAATAGAAATGTTTTTTCAACATTTCGATTTAAAAAAAATACTTTTTATTTTCTGTGAAAATTTCACGAATTTTGACCCAATTCATCTCCGAAGCCTCGTTTTTCAGTAAATCATATTTTTAAACTGTTTCATATACGTATAATCTATATATAAATAATTGAAGTTGTAGACCCAAAAAATTTGTTAAATTATGTTTTCAATATTTTTAAATTTAATAAAAACGTGAATTTTTTATTTCACAAACTATTCATCTCCGAAGCCTTTTTTATATTTGGTAAGCGTTATTGTTTTGTTTTTAATTTTTTAATAATTGAGGAGCAATTTTTCAAAAGTTGATAAATCCATTTTTTTTAAAATTGAGATAAACACATATTTAAAATATTAAAATCTTTAGAAATTCATTTATCACTGTTCAATTTAGAAAAAAATTTATTAATAAAGAATTTTTAGTTTCAAAAATATTTTGGCCTAATCTTGATGATTTTTAATTTCTATCTTTTTATTAGAAAAAATTATTAAATCCTTGAAATTCCCCATTACAATAGAATTTAATTACAAACATAGCACTTTAAATAGAAAAAATATTTTTAAAATGAATAATTTATTACAATTTTTCTACATTAAAGACAATTTTAATGGTTATGTGAGAATTGTCGTTTGTTTAAATTTCTTGAAATGACAAAATTTGGATTTATCAGGTTTTGAAAACTTACTCCTCAATTATTTTCAAATACCTAACCCTTGAATTGTAAAATAAAATTTCCGTTTTATTTAAAATAAAATATTTTTTAAAAATATAACATATTAAGTAGAAAGTTAGATAAATAACAAAATTATAATTCAAAATATAATTTTTTTATAGAAAATATCAATTTTGAACTTAAAATGATAAATTAAAAAATGCATTACATTTTTTTCCGTTCAATACAAAAAAAATATGTATTAGTTATTTTTGAAAAGATAAAATAGTTATAAATAAATTATTAAATACACAATTCATCAAAATTTTTAATGAAATAATGTTAAATGTTTCATAAATTAAAGAAATTAAATTTAAAGGAATTTTTTTTACAAAAACCCCAATATTGATTACAGTATATTTATAACCTTTAAAACACTTAATATTAGTCCATAAATAATAAAATCATTATTTTTTTGTCCATCATCATAATGAGTGCAGAAATAATTCATATTTGTTGTGAGTACCAACACCTAATATATTTATAATTGTTTTTGAATATTAAACGCTTTTGGAAAAATTAAAAAAATTAGAATCATTGATTTTCACAATATATTAAAAAATTAGATTATTTTTTATAGAAATTATAAATTTAAAGAGAAACATGTATAGTGAACGGCAAAGTCATGCGGAGATCATATAAATTTTACGCCTGTTCTGATACCTTTCATCGTACACACCTGTTCATTATTTAGTTTCAAGCTCACCATAACTACACTTTTTTGAAAGAATTTTGAGAAATTTCTTTTTTATTTTCTCTATACACGGAAAACAAAAATTCACCTGGAACAGCTACAAATTTCGCTAGATTAGCCAAATATTTAGTTTTTTTTTTAGTTACGACTTTCGCTATTTTAGCGAAACTTATCGCTGATCCAGATAAAATTGTTTTCTTCCTTGTAATTTATTTATTCGTATAATTTTGAGGTATTTTTGACAATATTATTTTATGTTGTACATTTTTATTTTCAAAATAATTATGAATATTTAGAATTTTGCATTTATTATTTATTAGAATAATTAAATATTTATTAAATATCTTGTTATTAATTAGAATGACTGGCAGACAAAAAAATTGTTGTTCTGAATTTTTTTGTCATGGATAGGTTTTAAATACGTTTAAAGATAAAATTCTGAGTTGCGCAAAATTAATTTTCAAAAATAAGCCTTGCAGTATCAATTTAATAAAAAAAAAGTTTAATAAAAATTCACATTTTTATTAAATTTAAAAATATTGAAACATAATTTAATACATTTTTTGGGCTACAACTTCGAATATTTATTTATAGATTACGTATAATTAAAAAACAGTTTCAAAATATAATTAACTGAAAAACGAGACTTCGGAGATGAATTTGATTTTTTACTCCCATTGCCAGTAATTTTTAATTAATTAAGTATTTAAAAAATTTCTTTTTATTTATTTAAACTAAATATAACTGCAAAATAAAGGGTAGATTCTAAGCTTCAATTTGATATATATTGAGACTATATTACAAAATTTTTAATGATATTAAAAAATAATTAAAAATACGTATCATATTTAACCAAAACCAAAAGAGAAAATTAAATAAATTTTTTTACTAAGAAAAACTTTAAATTTTAACATTACTAGATTACGTAAAGATAAATAATGTTTCGTAGATTATGGATTAATTTTTCTGAAATTTATACTCAATAACATATATTAAAAAATATATATTTTTTTAAAGTCATAATAAGACTTGGAAATCAGAATAAATTTTTTTTTATTTCAAATTTTTGGGGTTCAATTTTGAAGCTTTTTGAGGTTATGTTAAAAACCTGACTTGATAGGGTTAATAAACTTTAAATTTTGATTCAGCAATCCCAAAAAAATAAATTTGCCATACAATTATTTATATTACATAGAAAAGAATATCTACATGTC
The DNA here is from genome assembly GCA_032872475.1 of Leptopilina myrica (nomen nudum). Classification (NCBI taxonomy): domain Eukaryota; kingdom Metazoa; phylum Arthropoda; class Insecta; order Hymenoptera; family Figitidae; genus Leptopilina; species Leptopilina myrica (nomen nudum). The sequence continues at coordinate 8,654,335 of CM065462.1, read as the reverse complement.
TAGTTTTAAATTAAAGTGAAGAATATTAATAAAGAGAGATAGAGAGCTAGAATCTCGCGGTTGTAAATTTGGTTGCCTATTGTCAGGCATCAGTCGCTTAAAACCCTTAAAACCAATTTCTGCGCAGGTAAATAGTAATAACGAAAGTAAGCATAATTGTAAATTTGCTAATATAATTTAATGGACAATATATAATATACAATATATAAAAAATATATAAAAAATATATAAAAAATATATAAAAAATATATAAAAAATATATAAAAAATATATAATATAATATATAATATTATATAAATAATTACAACAAATTTTCATAAAGTAATTATAATTAAAATTAGTAATAAATCCAATATTAATAATTCCCTTTATCATCATCATTGACAAAAAAATAGAATAAAAAATTTTTTTTGAGTAAAAATAATTAAAAAAAAATTTTTTTTGCTCCTTAAAAGCCACAATCATTCATTATTACATGAATGTGTATTTGTAACAACTAATTTCACCTCATTCTTAAATGTAATGCGGGAAATTCTATTCGTACATTCTCGGTGAATTGAATCGGTTCTTTTCGACTTTCTAGCTTTTTTTCTCTCTCTCTCTCTCTCTCTCACTTTGTCTCTGAAGTGAACCAATTCATTTGTGGGAGAGAGAAAAATTTACTAGCCATTGGTGCAAGAGAGACGGTTGATGATAGTCACAGGGCCGTCTTCAATATTTCGAGAAAAAAATTTTTTTCAATCGTTTTTTTATTTTTATTTAAATATATCATTTCCTATAATTATATTTAATTTATCACTGAATTTCATATTTTATATACATTTTCTGTAGCTTATAATTAAATAATTAATAATAATTTTTTATATTCACAATTAAAGGAATTTGTTAATAATTTAATTATTAGACTTAGAATTGAGTTTATTGCAATTTAAACAGGAGATAAAATTTAGTTTATTGCTTATTCATAATTAATGTCTTTTTGTTAACCATATAATTATTAAATTTATTGGAATTTTTATGTAATTCATTTGAAATAATATAATATTCAATATTATAAAATAATAATAATAATATTAATTTGAAAATACAAATTATGATGTTTTAATTTTAATTGACTTTATTTTATGAACATTTGAAAATATATAAATTTTATAAAAAAAAAACCCCAAAAAATTATTTACAATATAAATGCAATAAATTAAATTATTTATCAATATGATTATTAAATTTATTAGATATTTAATTTTTCCATTTAAAAAACGTCATTTTATCAAGATTTTAAAATCATAACATTTTATTTAAAATTAATATATTATTAATTAATTAATATTTGATATGGGGCATTCCACGACAAATGGGACGAAAAATTTTTTACTTTCTCACTTAGTTTTTAAAAAAATTGTGAGAAATTTTTTTTTCTAAATTTACGATAAGATTTTCACTGCATATATAAATGAAAACTTTCGAATTAAATCGATTTCGTCGACACAATCAGAAAAGGCTTAAAAAATTTTATTTAGTGCTAGTTTCATACAAAAAAATTTGAAAAAAATTGATCAATACATTTAAAAAAAAATTTTTTTTTTGTTTCATATCGTGTGAAAACAACATTTTTCCATACAAGAGAATTGAATTTGAGCAATTTTTTGCCGAATTATAAGTATTTAAAAAAAATCAAGTAAAAAATGTAATTTTTCAAAAATCTGTATCCCTTAAATCGCGTTATAAAAAAAAATTGAGAAAATAACCCATTGAAGCTCATTTCAACGAGCAATGAAAGAGAAAAAAAATATTTGAAAAAAATTTGTTATGCAAAAGCAAAATGATGTCCTACTTGGCGTGGAATGACTCATATGCATATTCATAATATTTATTAATAAAAAGAAAAAAATTTTTTTCTTCTTTTGTATTTATTTTAATGTTTTTTATAAGGTATTTTTTATTACTTCAAAGTAATTGTAATTATTTATTATTATTTATTATTAATTATTTACTTTTATTTGTAGTTTATAATTAATTAAACGTAATTAACAATTAATATAATGGTTAAACTTAATTAATTGAATTTTTATAAATAATAAAGCAAAAATTATTTGCAACCTATTTTACTTAACAGAATAAGCAATTAATTATTAAAGAATTAATTATTTCATTCTTATAAATTTGTAATTTAAATTTTTTATTTTAAATTACCGCGGGAGAAGTAGACCAATGAAATAGCTTCTTATATGCATTTAAACTACCTCGTAGTTCAAGAAACATTCGCCAGGTGTCTAAAAACGCCTGAAATCGCCGGTGGCGTGGTCAGGTGGTCAACATTATTAAAAGTTTGTCTCGTGTTTTCTTATTCATTTTTGTTATTAATAGAAAAAGAAATTTGATAAAATTATAAAATTCAAGGAACAAATGAGAAAGTGTGAGTTTTATTATTAAAGAAAAAAGTGCTTCAACAATGAAGGAAACACACTTTTTTGTTCATCATTTTATTCACAAAGAAATATTTTTATCGCTTTGCCATTTACATCGAGAGGACATGGTGCGAGAGGGATATTAATTTTTCGGTGAGTTTTTAATTTTATTTAATGTGTAATGTGTGATTAAAAATCGTTAATACTAGAAATTTGTGTTAATTATATATTAGTTATGTACATCATAAAAATGATTTTAACTTGTATTTGTTCTTTAATGAAACTATACATTTTGTTGTTGTAAACTATAACAAACTTATGCGAAAAAATTGAAAACAGTAAAAATATAACCTCAAATTTCAGGATATTTACACTTTTTTTATTATAGAAAATAGAAAATAAAGATTCATTAAATCTGTGCAAAAAATAATTCTATGTCATATTTCACTCGACATGAAAAAAAATAACGGAAATTTTTACAATAAATTCTCAAAAATAATGGGTAAAGGAAAAAAATGACGTATGAAAGGTCACATGTTTATGGGTCATTCCACACCAAATCGGAAATTATTTTGCTTTTGCATTTCAAATTGATTTCTAATATTTTTTTTTCTTTCAGTACTCGTTGAAATTATAGATACCATGGTTTTTTTCAAATTTTTTCATAAAGCTATTAAAAAAATATAGAATTTTGAAATATTACGTTTTTCACGTAAATTTTTTTTTTCAAATCCTCATAACTCGGACAAAAATTGATCAAATTGAACGCTTTTTCGACTAATTTCAAATAATGCGATTTTTATTCACTTATATTGTAATAAAATATTTATGAATTATTTTTTAAATTAAATTCTCGAAATATACAATTAAAACAATTTTGAATAATTGAAATTTTGTAAAATTTTATTTGAAACTGAATTATATTTTGTTTAAGTATTTATTAGAATTTTTGAAAATTAACTTTTAATGAATTTTATAATTGAAAATTTTGGAAATAATTAAATTCTGCAAAATTTTAATGAATAAAATCTTCAAGTGTAAATTAAATAAAATTGAAATTATTAAAATTTACTAATTTACTAATTTTGAATTAGTAAATTTTACTAATAAATAGTTATTTCTACTAATTTCTTTATTAAAATTTACTAATTCACTAATTTTGAATTGGTAAATTTTACTAATAAATATTTATTTCTACTAATTTCTTTATTAAAATTTACTAATTCACTAATTTTGAATTAGTAAATTTTACTAATAAATATTTATTTCTACTAATTTCTTTATTAAAATTTACTAATTTTAAACTAGTAAATTTTACTAATAAATAGTTATTTCTACTAATTTCTTTATTAAAATTTACTAATTCACTAATTTTGAATTAGTAAATTTTACTAATAAATATTTATTTCTACTAATTTCTTTATTAAAATTTACTAATTTACTAATTTTGAACTAGTAAATTTTACTAATAAATAGTCATTTCTACTAATTTCTTTAGTAAAATTTACTAATTCAAAAGCAAAAAATTTGTCACTAATTCAAATTAGTAAAGATTTTTATTAATTCAAATTTACTCTTTAAATCTCAATTAGAAAAAATGTTTACTAATTGGAATTAGTGACTGACTTTTTGCTTTTGAATTAGTAAACTTCACTAATAAATAGTAGAATTGTACTAAGAATTAGTAAAATTTTACTAATTTTTTGTAGTTTTCATGAACGACTTTTCATCTTTTTAATTAGTAGAATATTACTTATTTTTAGTAAAATTCTACTAATTAAAAATTCACTTCTTCACTAAATGAATTAGTGAAACTGTTTTATCGACTATTAATAAAACAGTTCTACTAATTGTTAGTAGAATTCTACTAATTAATTAGTAACGCTCTACTAACAATTAGTAAAATTTTACTAATTATTAGTAGAATTATTACTAAATCATTTAGTGGACGACTTTTCACCATTTCATTAGTAACTTTCTACTAATTCAGATTTAGAGAGATTAGTAAACATTTTTATTAATTCAAATTAGTAAAGATTTTTATTAATTCAAATTAGTAAAGATTTTTACTAATTCAAGTTAGTAAAGATTTTTATTAATTCAAATTAGTAAGAATCTTTACTAATTCAAATTAGTAAAGATTTTTATTAATTCAAATTAGTAAAGATTGTTAGTAATTCAAATTAGTAAAAATTTTTACTAGTTTAAATTAGTAAAGATTTTTATTAATTCAAATTTACTCTCTATACCTGAATTAGAAAAAATGTTTACTAATTGGAATTAGTGACTGACTTTTTGCTTTTGAATTAGTAAACTTCACTAATAAATAGTAATTTCTACTAATTTATTAGTAATTTCTACTAATTTATTAGTAAAGTTTACTAATTCAAAAACAAAAAGTCAGTCACTAATTCCAATTAGTAAACATTTTTTACTAATTCAAATTTAGAGAGTATGCATTGATTATCGTAAAATTACGTCATGTTACATTATAATTATAATTAGTTTATGTAAAATTACGTCATGTCACATTATAGTTATAATTAGTTTATGTAAAATGACGTAATATTATAATATTACGTTTTATTTAACATTATTTAATACTATCCGAAAATGATTTTTTCTTTGAATAAAAATATTTGATTGTAAACTAATAGTGATAAATGGAAAAAAAACGTGTCTTAATTTTTTTGATTCCCTTCGGGGGAGCTAAGGAACCCCCATATTGTGCGGCTATTGTACTCTTGACATGGTGTCAGGAGAGGGGGTAGACTCTCTCTCTCTCTCTCAGTCTTATATAGTGAGAAGAATAAGGAGGGGAAGAGATTATGTCTTACTCACTCATAACTAGTGAGTGTAAGAAGGAAAGTTTATATAGTGGAGTGAGAAAACGAAGAATGGCGAAAGAGTAAGAAAGACAGAGGGGAATATAGAGTGAGACGAATAAAAGCCATGTGTAAGAGAGAAAGAGAAAGAAACGTTCCTTGCCGTAAGTGCAACAAAGAGCGCACAACCACAACCGATTCACGTATTCCAGGTTTGTTGAAGGGAGAGAGAGAGAGAGAGAGAAAACTGTCTTTCTCTCTCTCCCTCTGTCGTTCTCTTCTGGTCTCTCGTCGAGCAGATGCAATGCAGTCAGTTGTCTCGGCACCGTTGACTCGTGCGGGTGGTTTTTATTCTCCATTATTTTCCCCTCTTTCTTTCACGAACGAAAAATTTCGCGAACATCCCACACTAATATATATATATATATAGTCTCTTTTTTTTCATTCTCACTCACGCCCATTCTTGTGTGTATATTTAATCAAATAAACAAAGAAGAAAAAGAAAAATCAACGAATGGAAATAAGGACATTTTTCGCAAAAAAAAGGAATCAGGACATTGCAAAAATTGAAAAACTCGAGTCCCGTAGCAGACGTTTTTTTCTTTTCTACAGAAGAGAAACATTCGCATGGAATGAGAGACACAGACACAAACATACACATACACACATGTAGACAGACATCAAGGTATTAAACAATAATAACAAGAGAATCAAGAAAAACTTGGGGAGTTTTTTTTTCGAAATGTATATGAAAATAATTACCCGGAGACATCGAGTTTGACTGGCCTTCAACCAGGGACAGTGACTTTCCACCTGTAATATTATGCGCTCGCACGCAGTAGTTCCCATCGCGTTATTATCGTTACGCGTTTGTCGTTGGACTCGAATGATGTGGCAATGGCGCTCAAGCGATGGAGTCGTCTGTATTACTCCTGCTACTTTAACTTTTGCTCGTCGACAACACATTTATTCATCGTTACCATGTTACACTAAGTACTCATTTTTACAATTTATAGTGCCTTTATAATTATTGACAAGTGCGTACATTTTTTTCCCCCCCCCAAAAAAAAAAGAAAACAACACCGGAAATTATAAAGTGAATTTTTGTCCTTTTTCAAAGAATAAGAAAAAGAAAACATCTTTCTCTCTCTCGCTCAAATGTGAGACCACCAGGTGAGCGGAAGTTTAAGTGTGTGTGCCCCCCACCCCCTGTTCTTTTTTTACTCACCAACAACCATCATCACCACCCCCTTATGAGAACGATGCACCAATCGTTCTCTCTAGGACAGAAAAAATTATTAAAGGATTAAAAGTTTGTGTATATGTGAAAATGAGAATTTTGATAAAAATCAAAAGTGTTTAAAGAGATTTTTTTGTGTGTCAAATTTATATATTATATATTATATATATATATATCGTGTGCTAGTGGCCACAGTGTGTTTTTCACGGGTGAGGTTAGGTTCGGCCGCAAAAGGTAACATATACACGTATTTTAATATACACAACAACAAACGCTCTCTCGCGCGCACATACAAACACATTCTTGCAAACATTTACACACACACAGTCACCGCCCGGCTCCTCGCGGATTTCTCAAGAGAGGAGGCGACCGCGAAAGGGGATTTCTTAACCGTCGAGACGAACCGGGTTCTCTCCTTCTTCTCTTTTATTTATATGTATATATGTATGTATATATATACGTGAACGAAAGGGTTATATACAGGTGAAAAAAAGAAAAGAGAAGAAAATAAAATTGAAGAAGAAAAAAAAATAGTTTTTTTTTGAAAGAAAAAAGAAAAGAAGAAGAAGAAGAAGAAGAAAGATACGGGAAAGAAGCACGCGAACGAATACACCAAGGCGAATGCCGATCGCCGCTGGAATTCTTGCCACTGGAACTGCGGCTCATTGCCTGTCCTCCGCCGCTGGCATGTTTCGCTTCCTCGCTAAACTTACAGGTTAGTCGACAGTGTTTCCCTATTTTAAAAAATAAAAAACTGATAATTATAATACTTGGATATTTATTGATAATTCGAGAGAAATTTTTTTCATATTCGTGGGGGGAAAAAAGCAAATTTGTTCTCGGTTTTTGTAAATGTTCTTTCTTTAAAATGGGAAAATCCTAACCTCTCGTTTGTCAATGACTCACTCTCTCGTGTCTCGATTGTCAATTTCTCTCTCTCTCTCTCTACGTCACTCTCTTCCTCTTTTTTCTCTCTTCCCTTTTTTTACTCTTTCCTCTCTTTCCTCTCTTTTCCCTCTTTACTCTTTACTCTTTTCTGTTTTCTCTTTCCCTCTCTCTTTTACAGTAACGAAAAATTCTTCGATAATTTCTCCCATTTACAGTAGAACCTCGATTATCCGAGGTAATGTGGGGAAGAGGTACCTCGGATAATCGAAAACTCGGATAACACGGAACCAATGAAAATTTCAAAATTTTAAATTATTTTTCAAGTGTTTAAAGTGTTAGAATAATATTAAATGACAAAAATGGACGAAATTTTAAATGGAATGATCACAAACAGTGGTTTTGTAAAATTTACTTTCCAAATTTAGTCGCTCGATCCGTTTTATCCGAATAATTCCGCATTATCTGAGCATGTTTAGTGCCTCGGATAATCCGGAATCTCGGATAATCGAGGCTCGGATAACCGAGGTTCTACTGTACTCTTCAACGTTTGCCTCTTTCCAGCAGACGATTTTTTTTCTTTTTTTTTTTTTTTTTAATAAAAAACCAAACTTTTCTTCTTTAGTGACGAAAATGTCTTTGATAAGCTCCCATTTATGTTTGCCTGCATCCAGCAGACGAATTTTTGGTTTTTTTAGAGAGAGAGATAGAGTGGGAAAGAATTTTATTTTTTCGTCGTTCGTTGATGTGTCTGGTGAATTTTTTTTTTCCTTTTTCAACTGATGCAGTGCTCGCCTTTTAACACAGTTTGTGGCATTTATTTTATTTTGTCACTCGCCTCCCTATTTTCTGGAGTCTCGTTTCGAAATTTCTTCGCATTTTTAATCGATGATATTCTTTTTTTTATGAATCACAACAAATTTTAAAGAAAATTTCTGTCTTATTATTGAGGTTAGGTTTTTGTGTATATATAGATGAATTTCAGAACGTTTTTTTTTTAGATGACAGGTGTGTGGATTGGGTTAGTGAATGTAAAAAATAAATATTCTTTTTTTATTATATTAAAAAAGGTATTAAGTAATGGTAATAATAATAATAAAAATAATAATAATAATAATAATTATTATAATAATAGTAAAAATAATAGTGATAATAATAAAAATAACAATATTAATAAGAATAATAAATACATAATTTTTATTATACAACAGAAATTTGTAAATGGTACTGATCCGAATATTCCTTACACAAATAAATAATAATTGTCGAGTAATTAAAATAAATTAATAAAAGAAGTAAAGAAAAATTGATAATAAAAAAATTATAAATGAAAAATATCAATGAAAATATAAGTTGCAACAATAGAAAGTGATTACTATGTTTATAAAAAGTACTAATTAGTGGAAAAAATAATTTATTATTAATAGAAATTATAGAAATTTTCGATAAAGAATTTAGAAAAATTGAAAATACATAAATTATTAATTATTATTAATTAATTATATATTTGTATTTTCTAAATTTTTCCGTGAAAGTATAACATTCTTTAGTCGCGAATGTTGTTTATAATTATTCCTATCTCTGTTTATATATATATATATATATATATATATATTTATATACTTATATATTATATATAGAGGAAAGTATATAATTAAATTAAAATTAACACGATATCAATATAAAAATAGTATTTTTTTTAATTTTGTATTAGAATTTTACATTTGCAATTACTTTTTGTTCTTTAACTTTATTTTTTCAAAAATCAAATTATATAGTATAATTTGTTTAATGCACATATTGTAATATAATTTCCAGTTTATATACATACTTTAATAATAAAATATTAATAGCGAATTTGTGAAAATCAATTTCTAGCATAAATATAGATAAATAATGTAAAAATTATTTCTATGAATTATATTATTTTTATATTTAGTAAAGAAATTAATTATTAATTGATATAAACATACACAGGAATTTTATTAACTTTTTTTTATTAAAATATATGACGCGATCTGAAGAAAGGGACCTTAGAAGCAAATCACTTTATAAGGTTATGTTAGTGTTCCTTTTTTGTTGATTAAAAGATTCTTTTTACTTTTTGCAAACTTAAAATCAGTGTTTATTGAATATTTCAGTTATAATGAAAACTTAATCATCAATAATTTATATTGTCAGTTGATTCTTTTTTTGTATTTTCATTTAAAAAATTGCAAACATAACCTATAATTTTTTTGCTTCTAAGGTCCCTTTCTTCAGATCGCGTCACATATATGTATTTATTTGACAAATTACTGAAATAATATTTTATTAAAATTAAAAACATTAAATATTAAATATTATATATATATAGATAATGCTAAATTATTTTGTTTTAATTAATTTTAATTTTTAATAATTTTAATTTTAATTAATTATTTTGTTTTTTACACATCTAATAATAATTAATTATTGAATTAATTATATGATAATTGTTGATTTCGAATCATTATTTATTATTATGATATTATTAATATAATTACTTTTTTCTAACCTTCTATATTGCATGATTCGTCATTACTAATAATTAGAAAATAGAAATTTTAGTTTTAAATTATTATTCTCATTTTTATTGTTATTAACATTAGTTATTTTTTTATTTTATTATTCATTTTTATTATTATTATTATTTAATAATTTATTATTAGTTAATAATTTATTTATTAATTCTTCTTGGTCAAATTATATTTGATATTACTTTTAATGTCCAAAAAGAATCGAGCGTTCTTTAAATTTCGTTAAAATTTGAATTTTGTTGGAAAAAATTAATATTATTATTATTAATCATTTTTATTATTATTATTATTATTAATATTGTTTAATAATTAATTTTTAGTTAATAATTCATTAATTAATTCTTCTTGTTTCAATTATATTTTATATATTTTTATAATGTCCATAAAGAATCGAGCGTTCTTTAAATTTCGTTAAAATTTGAATTTTGTTGGAAAAAATTAATATTATTATTATTAATCATTTTTATTATTATTATTATTATTATTATTATTAATATTGTTTAATAATTAATTATTAGTTAATAATTCATTAATCAATTCTTCTTGTTTCAATTTAATTTCATATAATTTTATAATGTCCAAAAGTAATCGAGCGTTCTTTATAAATTTCTTTAAAATTTGAATTTTGTTGGAAAATATTATTTTTAATATGATTATTATTATTGTTATTATTATTATTCTTATTATTAATATTACCATCATTATTATACAATATATAACTTAATAATTAAATTATTTGCTTAATAATGATTATTATATACTTAATATTTGAAAATTATTTTTTTTCTTGTTTTCGAAAAGTAGATGATTTTGTTTAAAATTGAAATATATATATATATATATTTATGTAAAGCGAGAGTTTAAAAAAAGGATTATAACTATATATATATATATATATCTGTACAGTAGATCTTATAGGCTCGTAAAATAAAAGCTACAGAGTACACGATCTCGATTAATTTCTTGCACTTCGAATCGGGCCACCCAAGCCAGGGTTGTTAACCTCGTTAAATGAACGTTCGTTTACTGACTAATCGATAATATTTCTAACTTCATACCCTTTATATTTATTATATATACATTATATATATACAATATACTTACAGCTCAAACTTATTTTTTCTTAAATTCAACACATTTTTGGGCTTAAAATAAAAACGCGACAATTTTAGGTTTTAAAATTTATTTTCTTATTTATGTCCAAGAAATCTATACATATTAGTTATAATATTGAGACTAATGTAAGTTGTTTTTAGCTAAAATTTAAAAAATGCTGTTTAATTTTTTTAGGGCGCCAATGAAATTATATATTATATATATAGTCTTTTTGTCAAACCCGAATTAAATGTCGCGATATTATTTTGCAACTTTATAAAATCGTGGGTGGGCTTTTATAGGTATATATACTATTAAGGAGAGAGAGAGACGTCACGAGTATATATATATATAGGACGTAGGAAGCGGTAAAATTAAAAAGCAAGTGCCGTGCGATTTCCGGTGATACGAACTTTCATGAATCACGGATGCAGTCTAGTAGGGATTATATTCCAAAAGATATTTCAAGTTTAAGAAGAAGAAGAAGAAGATATATAGAAGAGAATGATTGTTTCATTTTCTAATCTAAACCCAAAACAAAAAGAAACGATTATTCTTTTGTTCTCATTCAAATTGACTTTCTACTGTAAAATTCATCTTATATATGGATATATAAATATGCAATCTTGATTTTTTACAAATTTATAATATAAAAACACACATTCTTCTTTTTTTTGAAAAAGTATGCGCGCAGTCTTTAAGGTTTTTATTCGTCTTATAAAAAATGTGTATCACATTTGAATATATTTGTCTGTATATAGAATTTTCGTGAAGTGAATGTGCCTTAAGGATCAGGCTTAGGATCATATTATTTCTTCTTTTCTGCCTCAGATAAATATATATTTTTATTTTTCAATGAAAGTTTGTAAGAATTTTTTTTCTGTAATCGTTTGACTTAATTGCACTGAAAATTTATTTGATTCAAATAACCGATTATTTGATTATTATCAAATAAATATTTACTTGAATCAAATAATTTTTATTTGAATCAATTATAAATATTTGCTTTAAATACTGAAATATTTGATTCAAATACTGAAATATTTAATTCAAAATAAAAATTATTTGATTCAAGTAAATATTTATTTGATAATAGTCAAATAATCGGTTATTTGAATCAAATAAATTTTTTTTCAGTGTATAATTACTGGCGATTTTTGATATAATCAATCACGAATATTGTAAAAGGACCTTGTTGTCTGATAACACATTTTCTGCCTGTCGACGGAAAAATTGTTGTTATTGTAGAAGTACCTTATTGAGCGCATAGTTTAACGTTTCTTGCGGGGATTAAAAAGAAAGTTATTGCTGAAGGACCTTAATATTGTATGCATATTATAAAGTTAATATTTTATTGTTTTATAATATTATTGCCGATCGGCCTTGAATTATATTTATCATTATATATTTAGCTTCAATTACATTATATAATGTATTTATGTTTTAAACTTTTATAAAAAAGTTGAAGTTTTTTTTTATTTAGCTTCAATTACATTTACTTTTGTAAATATTATATATATGTATATTATATATTATAATAATTTTTGTTTGTTTGACCGTATTAAATATTCATTTATAAGATAATGAAAAAGTACTACTTTTACGGCCTTATATATAACCTTAAAATACATATTTCAATTTTTAATTTTTAATTCTAAAATAATTTTTAAAAATTTTTATTTCAGATAATTTTTAAAAAATCTAATCCTTTTTGAAATCTTTTGTGTGCTGTCTTGTTTTTGGATTATGTATTTGTGAAATATTCATCCCCTGATGAGGAGCCATATATATGGCTTGAAACTAGTTGGGATTAAAAAAAATAATAAATGTGATCCTTAAAAACCGTAAAATAGGCCTTTTTCATTATCTTATAAATGAATTATATATTATATTTATAAATATAATTGTATAGTAGTATAAATATTAAATATAGTTTATACAGGATTGAGGAAGAGTTGACGAAGTTGAAGTCCTCGTTTTTAAAAACGAAAAATCGAAAAAGAATTTGTTAAAAATGAAATTAATCAGCTCTAATTTTTAAGAAATTAATTGTCACTAAGGATATACAATTATTAAAGAAGAACATGATTTAAAATTAATAATAAAAATATCGTACCATTATTTTCTTGTTTTCGTTTATTAAACACGTTGCGGACTTTAGCCTCATAAGAGTTGCAGAAGAAGCTTAAAACTATATAGTCATTATCTAATATATTTGTAAGGTCCTTCTGCAATCCTTTATTATATATAAAATGAAATTCAACATAATGCGAATAATATAAGCTCCTTTTACAGTCCTTTAATTCTGCGTATATATAATATTAAGGTCCCTCTGCAATAACCTTAAACATTTTTTTTTTCAGAATATATATGAGATTGTCGCGACTCATTGCAATTTTTTCGTATATACTTTGTACAATATCTCCTCTCTCATCAAAGAAGCGCTCAGGGTGAGAGAGGAGCGTCGAGATGAGACAAACCGATCCGATTGGAATTCATGGTCCAAAGTGATTTTCAAGTTGAAACGCCTCAGACGCTTTTATCTTTAGAAAGCTCAAACAGAGACAGTAGCATCACGACTATTTTTTTTTTTTACTTCTTTTCTTTTCTTTCTAAACGGAAATAGCTATCATTCTATGCGGAGTGTATAGGTTATGTACGATGCACGACAAAATTTATTTTCGTTAGTGCTTTATGCTTTTGCAATCTCGATACATAAGCCGCCTTCTCTCTCATTCACTCTTTTGTTTTTTTGTTTTTATTTTCTTTCTTTAAGTTCAGTTTCTTTTCATTGAAACTCCCCTCCCTCCCTCCTCTCTCTTTCTCGTTGAAGGGGAAAAATTTTCTCCACACGTGTGTAGGTTGCTCGCATCCTACACGCTTTTGGAAAAATGAATCTAGTTCAAGCCAAAACACGCATTTTCAGAATTTTATTTGAAATTTTCGTTTAATTTTCATAAAAGTGAAAAAATTTTAAATACTAAGAATGGTTTTTACTGTAAATTGAGGGTTCTTATCAAAGAACTGGTTATAACTTTTTTAAGCTCAAAATTCTCGTCCTCTAAATAAAAAAAAAAGGATTTAAAATTTCAATTTCTTGAAAACATTTTGCATTTGTATAAGGATTATCGAAATGTTTCTCAAAAAATCGGGATTGAAAAGATTCTAATTTATTAACTTACAGGGCAATGATTTTCAGCTTTAAAAAGTTATAACCGGTTCTTTGATATTAGGAACCTCAATTGTAGAAATACCGTAAAACAGTAATTGCATTTATAGTGATAATTACTGATTATGGTTGTTTTAATGATTGGTATGATTAAAAACCATAATAGTAGTTTTCAATAAATAGTTACAATTTTTTGTAGTATTAATCGTTGGTAGTTTTACCATGCTTGTTAGAAAACTTTATTATGATTTAATTAATAAAAAAAAGTAGAAAAAAAATTCATAATATATAGGTGCGTATGTAATTTCTAACCTAAAAATATATAATTGAATTGAATTTTCAAAGCTGCATATTGTGAGTTTTGTCTATAATCAACGACGCATTATATATAATATATTGATATATATATCTTTAGGAAAAGTCGATCGCTTGATTATTGTAAAGGCCGCAAACATAAGAGATATATCGCGCAACTTTGAAACGATGACGTCATTAAATCCGTGTGTGCGTAAGGTGCGCCAATGTTTGTCGAGTTTTTTTTTCTTCACTTTTTTTTATCATATATATATATAAAACTTTGCAACCAATGAGCGACAAAATTGACATATATGACTTTTCGAAGATAAAAAATAGAAAAACTTGCCACCAATTCATTTATATAGTTGTTTATGGTAAGTTCATTGATCAAAATCAAAAAAATTTTAATGAGAATCAAAGTGTCTACTAACCGGGGAATCCGGGAAAACCGTGAAATAACCGGGTTTTTTTTTATACAAAACCGGGAATTTTTTTCACCAAAATTAAAAAAAGTTTTATTATTTTAATTTGTTTTTAAAAAAATTACTTTATATTTCAATTTTTATAGATATTTATACTCTTCTCTAACTTTGAATTAGTTAAAAATTAAATTTATTTGATAGTAAAAGTCAGGCACTAATTCAAACAGATTTTGTAAATAAATTTAAAAAAATTGTGGATTTAATAGAAATATTGTGAAATTCGACTGAAAATATGTAATTGAATTTGTTAAACAATTTCTTTAGAAACTTTTTAACAAATAAAATTTTAAAGTATTTTAATTTAATAATTAATTAATAATTGGATTTTATAGTCACATTTTAATGAATTCATGTTTCTTAGTGCGAAGATTAATAATTAAAATTTTTATTAGTTAATTTAAAAAAAACGATATGCACTTCAAATTTTTTTTATTAAAATTGAATTCTCGCAAATTTTTGTTTCAAATTCTGAAAAATAAAATTGTTGAAATTTTCCAATTCCATTGTTTCAAGATAATTTAATTTTTCTAAACAAATAATTGAAATTTCTTTACATTTTTTTATAATAATTTGATTCTATTAAAGAATTGGGTCAAAATTCGTGAAATTTTCACAGAATATAAAAAGTATTTTTTTTAAATCGAATTGTTGAAAAAACATTTCTATTTGACCTTAAGAATGTGTTCACCAAGAAACAGAAAAGAAAATTATTTTTTTATAAAAGTTATTGCAAAATTAATATTTTTGCAACTTTTTAAACAAAATAAAATTTCTCCTTAAATGAATGAACCGATTTAAATGAACCATAAGCGGGAATATCAAGGGCTATAAAATATACTTTCGTTTAGAATTAGAAAATTTTTAAAAAGTTTATTTTTTAATAATTATTTAATAAAAATTTTATAAACAATTAATTTTTTTTAATGTTCTACGCCTTTTGAAAATTTGAAAAAAATATTAACATACACTTAAAACTATAAGAAATCAAAATCCGTTGAGAAAATTTTGGAGCGACAATTATTTTAAAAGTTATAATGAAAATTATATTAGCGCAGCGCAGAATTTAGTTTTTCATCATTTTTAACAATTTTTAAGGTTATATAATTAAACAAAAATGTTAAATTGACAGTGTTTTGTTCATTTCGTAGTTAAAAATAATGTTTTAATTCTGAAAATCATCAAAATCGCATCTCCGTTCAATATAATTTTCATTATAACTTTTAAAATAATTGTCGCTCCAAAAATTTTCTCAACGGATTTTGATTTCTTATAGTTTTAAGTGTATGTTAATGTTTTTTTCAAATTTTTAAAAGGCGTAGAACATTGAAAAAAATTAATTGTTTATAAAATTTTTATTAAATAATTATTAAAAAATAAACTTTTTAAAAATTTTCTAATTCTAAACGAAAGTATATTTTGTCCCCTTGATATTCCCGCTTGGTTCATTTAAATCGGTTCATTCATTTAGGAGAAATTTTATTTTGTTTAAAAAGTTGCAAAAATATTAATTTTGCAATAACTTTTATAAAAAAATAATTTTCTTTTCTGTTTTTTGGTGAACACATTCTTAAGGGCAAATAGAAATGTTTTTTCAACATTTCGATTTAAAAAAAATACTTTTTATTTTCTGTGAAAATTTCACGAATTCAGACCCAATTTTAATTTTTCGAAAATAATCAAGGGAACATAGTCAGCGTAATTATAATTTTATTTTTAAAATATTAAGTCCCTCTTAAAGTTTTTAATCAATTTTTTGCTGCTAAAAATTTTATTATTCAATAGTTATAATTATTGAACTTCTCTTAAATTTTTATAATTTCAAATTTCTGAATGTTCAAATAAATTATATTTATCATTTCTTAAGCAAATTTAATGTTTATTATACTTATTAAGTAAATAATTAATTATCACTGCTTTCTTTTACAAAATTTGTAATAAAATTCTTCACAGGAATTAAGTTATTTTCATAAATAATATCATTCTTTGGAAGGATTTCAATTATTTTTGTAAATAGTAAAATTCTTTGCAGAAATTCAAATATTATATCAATAGAATTGTAATAAACTTGAAAAAGAAAATTTCCAATTATAATTATAAAAAGACAAGATTATTTATAAAAAATTAAAAAAATTATTTTCCAAATTTTTAATGAAAATTATTATTTATTTATGTTCGAAATCAAATTTCAAATTTAAATTTTAAGAGAAAAGAAAACCGGGAAAAAATTATGCCATAACTGGGAAAACCCGGGAATTTTGTTGAATGAAAATAGTAGGCACTATTGTCATAGAGAATGCACAATGAACTACCATAAACAACCATATAAATGAGTTGGTGGCAAGTTTTTCTATTTTTCGATATTTACACACTGTGAATATATAAAAGATGTGTTAATTTATTAATAATACAACATCTTAAGATTAGAGTTAATTCATTGAGGCAAATTTTATTAATATATATATATATATATATTTTTTTTTTGTTGAAAAAGTATGAAATGTGTGAGAAAATGTTCTTCTTCTTCTTTCTTTTTGGTCCAAGAACGGTTTAAAATCCTCTTCTTATGCAGAAGTCGGCTTTGGTGCATTTACAACAATGCGACGTAACGCCCTGTTTCTAAACAGTACCAGGCGTGGGATTGTCGCACAACAATGAATACCGTTATTATTGGGCTCCCTGGTCAGGCAGACGCCACCCGCTGGGGCAAAAAAGGTTTTGAAACGACGTCTTATTTGCCATTTGGGGCATTCCAACTATTACTACCCTTCAATTTTTCCTTGTGTTCTGTATATATATAGAGAGATACGTGCAGTATTTATCCCTTTAAAAATCACCAGGTCATTAGGGTCAGTTTTAATCTTTAAATCCTCAAAATGCTTTTAAAACTCAACTATATATATATATATATATATATATTCCTCATCCTCAAAGTGGGTATATCTGATTTAAATTAAATCACGAAACTGGTATACAATTAAAGGTAATTGGTTTACAAAGAGAGAAAAAAAGTTTTTGTCGTTTACATTATAATGCCTTTTGTATAGTTTTATTTGTACATTAATTTAGAGGGTAATAATGGCACTGGTACCAGAAAAGAATATTGTGCGGTATTGTCAATATATAGGGGATTTGATAATAATTAATTTGATTTGATAATAAATTAGTACACTTATTATCTAATGTTAGAAAAGAAAAGTTTGTTCAAAATTTTCGAAATTTAACACTTAGTATCAAGTTTCTTTATTTCCCTGAAAATATAAGAAGGAACAATTTAACCACTTTCATTTTATTCATGTTTAGAAAAAAATAAATGTTAAACCAAAAAAAAAAACTCGAAGAAATTAAAAGTGAAATGAAATAATTTCAAGGTCTTTGAATTATATATATATATATCTTATTGTGTATGTACGGCAATATCTTGTATCTTCAATAATGATTTTATTGGAGTGTGGAGAAAAAGATTTTGCCCGACACCATTTCGCGTCAACTGCAGTGCAGACGAGTGTTTTATGTTCGTTGAGGTGAAAGGGCGATTTAGGAGTCTGGGTCGACTAATGAGCATTCCTATGACTGTAGAGAGGCTCGTCCCACTCTATAGCTTTTGATCTCGGCTATGTAAAAAGCAACAGAGAGGATTTAAAAAAAAAAAGAAAGAAAAACAGTAGAAAAAAAATCAACCTACACAATCCAAATGAAATTCGTTTTCACTTATAAAAAAGAAAGAATTTTTTTTCCTTTTTGGAACTTGTCTTTCGCTCATATATATATATATATATATATATATATATATATATATAAGCATGCAGTCTGTTTTTTTAAATATGTCCGAATTTTTTTTTATTTTTTTTTTTATTAAAATGATGATTCGAAATGGATTTATTCATGTGTGTGTATGTGTGTATATGTGTGTTTATATTTGTGTTAATTCTCAAATGAGTAGCTCGAAATTCTTCACCACTTTTTGGAATCTTTATTACTCACTTTGTACATCATTAAACTCGCTGGTTGATAATTACCCCCTTTCACTAATTTTCTTATTGCCCTCTTAATAGTTCCCCAAAACACATTTTATATGGAGTCGTAAATATTCTCCGAGTCATTCTCGTTAAGAAGTCGTTTCTTTTAATTAATATATTTCTTATTTTGTGTTTATTTCTCAATAATATCTATATATATATATATATATATGTTTGGTTTATAAATAGATTTTTTTATTTTTAAAGATATTTTTCCATTTATAAATGTTTTAAATTAAATTATTATATATAATAATCGTCGTGATTCCGGATCTCTGTCCACACTTGAAGTTATTAGTTATAGTTATTCTTTTGTTTTTTATACGTTTTGATAGAAAATAGAAATATACATATACATTATAATAATCGTAAGTTTCCTTTCCGTTAGCAAATTATCTGTATTCATTTTTTTTTAAATTCATTTTTGTGGGTTATTGTCATTTTTTTAATGTCAAAAAGAAACCAAAAAAAAACTCGTTTTATTCACTTCACAAAATTGACAAACATTCCATTCCATATTTTTTATTTTCCTTACTTTTTCCTAATTTTCATCAAAAATATTTACTTTTTTCTTATCCTGTTAATAAATTGAATTTATGCTACGAATTTTATTATTCATGAAACAATTTTAAATAATTTAATTCTTGCGAAGAATTTAAAAAAAAATATTTGAAAATAATTGAATTTTCAATGAAAAATGTTATTATTTATAAAAATAATTGAATTTTTCAGAAGAATTTTATTATTTACAAAAATAATTGATTTCTTTAGGCAAATTTTGTTATTTATGAAAATAATTGAATTTTCTTGAAATATTTTATTATTTATTAAAATAATTAAATTCTTGCGAAGAATTTTTAAAAAAAATGTAGAAAATAATTGAAATTTTCTGAAGAATATTATAAATTTTAAGAAAAATTGACTTTTTTTAAAAGAATTTCATAGTTTATGAAAATAGTTAAATTTTTTTTGGAATATTTTTCTATTTTTATAAAAATAATTGAATTCTTGTGAAGATTTCTGAAAAATTTTATAAATTTTGAGAA
Source organism: Leptopilina myrica (nomen nudum) (assembly GCA_032872475.1). Classification (NCBI taxonomy): domain Eukaryota; kingdom Metazoa; phylum Arthropoda; class Insecta; order Hymenoptera; family Figitidae; genus Leptopilina; species Leptopilina myrica (nomen nudum). Next base: position 8,634,314 of record CM065462.1, on the reverse strand, counting down.
AAATTTAATTTTTTTGAACAATTACATTTTTTTTTAAGGATTTGGTAATTTATGAAAATAATTGAATTATTAATAATTGTTGACAAAATAATTTAATTAATTTCAAAGAATTTTATTATTTATAAAAATAATTTAATTCTTTTACAGAATTTTATTAATTAGGTAAATGATTAAATTGTTGCGGCGAATTTTATAAAAATTGATGAAAATAATTGAATTTTTTCCTAGAATTTTGTCATAAATTTTTTTGAATAATTGAATTTCGTTTTGTTATTTTATAAAAATAGTTGATATTGAAAATCATTGAAATGTGAAAAGTTTTTAAAGATAATTAAATTTTACGAAGAATTCTATTAAAAAATTTGGCATTAATTGAATATCGGTGGGAAATTTTATTAAATTTTTTGCAAATAATTGGATTTTCCAAAAAAATATTTTATTATTTATGAAAATAATTGAATTCTTGCGAACGATTTATTAGAATTTTTTAAAATAATGGAATTTCCAAGAAGAAATTTATTACTTTTATTAATAACTGCACTGTAAAAAATATTGGTAAATTTTCCTAACATTTCTTAGGTAATTTCTCATATTATTTTGGGTAAAGTCGTTTTACCCAAAACTTTTGGTAATTCTACAAAAATTGTGAAATATTACCTAAATAAATTGGAAAATTTTCCTAAAACTTGGGTAAATTCTTGGGAAAATTTCCAAATTTTGTGGGTAAAATTTTTTTACCAAAAACTTTTGGTAATTTTACTAAAATTTTGAAAAATTACCTAATTAAATTGGAAAATTTTCCCAAAGCTTGTCTAAACTCTTGGAAAAATTTCCAAATTTTGTGGGTAAAGCCATTTTACCCAAAGATGTTTGGGTAATTTTTTTGGAAATTAAACATTTTTTTGAGTAATTTATATTATTAGCTCAAACTTTTAATATTTTTATAAAAATTGTGTAATATTACCATATATAGTTAAAAATTTCCCTTCACTTATATGCTTTAATATCGAATATTAGTTGTGTATAATATTTTTTCTTTTCAAATGTTGTCACATCTGGTTCGTCTTTAAGTGGCCAGCTAAGGGTTTCGTCTGTCAAAAGAACCTTTTTTATGACTTTTCAAATACCAGTTTTTTTCATTAGTTTTATTTAAACGGAAAGTTTGTGAAATTTTTCAAATAAAAGAAATGAAGGAAATATTTAGAAGTTTTCTGTAATTTCTTAGAAATTTTTGTCAAATGGTCCGTTTGGCGTCAGTTGCTCTGCAGCATTTGCTAGAGAAGCTAAGTCCGCGCGTGAAGATTTTGTCGTTTTTACAGTGTTTTTAATAAAAAAATGTGGTTTTTAATTCAAATTAAATATATGTGTGGTGTTGTATTTTATGAATAGTGAAAAATAATGAATTTTTAAATGAATTAATCAGCTAGTGTGCATTATCAGGAATATCGACTATTTTGTGAATTTCTCGTTATAAGTGGTTTAATGATAAGTGTTGATTATGATTAATCTAATATAATAACCCCACTATTTTATTATTGTTTTTCATAACTGTTTATTATAATAAGTGAAAAAATATTTTGTAACAAAACATATTTTTAAAAATAAAATGAAACTCTATAATCTACAATTATTGTTAAAAATGTTATTATCCAATTTTTTAAAATTATGAATGAAAAATTAATAATTCCACTTCATCAATTAAGTATTTTCTCAAAATGATTAGATAAAATTATCATAAATTTTGTATATTTTTCCTAAAATTTAATGTGTATTTTTACACATAAATTTGAGTAAAAGTACAAAAATTTGTGTAATTTTACCTAAAAATTTTTGGGTATTTTTTCCAAAACTTTAGTAAAAGAGACCAAAAAGTATGTATTTTTACCCAATAACTTTTAGGTATTTCTTCCAAAATGTTTGGGTAAAATCACTAAAAATCTTGTGTATTTTTACCTAAAAAATTATAGGAATTTTTTCAAAAAGTTTTGGGTAAAATTACCAAAAACTTTGTGTATTTTTACCCACAAATTCTTGGTGAAAATTACTTCCAAAACATTTTTGGTAAAATCACCCCAAAAATTTTTTACAGTGTGAATTATTGTGATGAATATTGTTATTTAGGAAAATAATTGAATTTTGAAAAGAATTTTATTGAAATATCTCAAAATAATTGAATTTTCGGGAGTAATTTTTTTATTATTTAAAAAAATTTTTTTGAAAATAATTGAATTATTACAGAAAAGTTTATTAAAATGTTTTAAAAAAATTGAATTCCTGTTGAAATTTTTATTACTTTTGAAAGGAATTGAAATCTTCATAAGAAATTTTATGAACATTGTTTTAAATAATGAATTTTTAAATGTTATGAAAATTTTATTAGTTTAAATAATTGAATTCTTTGTCAAAAACTTTATTTGTAAAAGTAACTGAATTTTACGATTATGAAAATAATTAAATTCATGCTTAGAATTTAATCAAAATTTTTTTTGAAAAAATGGAATTTACATGAAAAATTTTATAATTATTAAAAGTAATTGAATTATTGGGAAAAATAAATTGCATAACATTTTGTTAAATAAAATTGAATTTTTTCAATATTAGCGAATTAAAAGTATAGTGGAAATTCTCTGAAAAAATATTGTTTATATTCTTTGTTTGGAAAGTTAAATACCTATATATATAGCTAATAATTTTTTTACCTTCTCTATTCTTTAGAATAATTAAAATTTTCGTAATAAAGTTTTTTTAAATTTAGGTATCAGATAACAATTTTTGTGAAATTCAATTTTCCTCGTACAAGAAAGTATAATTATTTTCAATTTTGAAAATCTGATGCCAAATTTGAAATTAGTATCGAAATTTGTTAAAGTTTTATTTATATACTTTGAAGTTTGAAAATATAATATATTTTGAAAATTTAATTCTAATTAGTTTTTCAGTTATGTGTCATAAGTATTTCGCTTTAAAAATTACTTAAATTAAAATGACTTGAAACTTTAAGGTTAAGAATTTTATTTTTCCTTATACTTTATACATATTAGTTTTCTTAATTTAAAAAAAAGTTATTTCATTTATAAAAATAATATAATATTTCGGATGTAAATTCAGTACAATATTCAATTTCAATATCGTCAATATATATATATGTATATATATATATATATATGGTATTTAAGGGATTATTTTTATATTGTGGGAAATTTGACGGTCCTTTGAAGGAAAAAAATTAATTTCTAGTTTCTGAACGACCTCAATATTGTAGGATTATGTCATGTCTGATTTTTTTTTTTTTTTTTTTTTTGACAAAATTGACGGTGCGACCTATAGTGAATTTGTTATTCGTGGGTGGTGTAGTTTTTATATATATATATATATATATATATATTTATATTTGTGTGTGTGTGCTTTTAGACAATTTTTACCTGAACCAAAGGCGCAGATCAAACGACACGCTCCGAAACCTTTTGGTTATATCTTTTCGATGTGTTTTGCCAAGTATCTCACGACATGCAAAGCCCCCTGTGATTTATTATCAAGTTTCGATGTTTGCGCGTCGTGTCTTTATAGCCTCGAGCTAAAAAGAATTATTCACGAAACTAGGGCTCCTGATTGAATTGATTTACTTTCATTGATCCGCAAACTCGCGCGAGAGTCTTAAAAATTCAAAACTTTATATATATTTTATATATAAATCAAATGGAAAAGGGAGCATATATATATATATATGCGCGAGGCGAGAATTTTATTACTATTTCATTTTTTATTTACTTTATTTACTATTTTAAAATATTAAAAAAAAAACTAAAAGTTGTTAATTTTATTTATTTAATTATTGACATGTTTAAAATCGCCTTATAGAAAAAAACATCTTATAACAATGATATTCATCCAATAAATTAAATATCTAAAAATTCCAAAATTTTAATCTATTTAATATTTAAATCTATTTTTAGATTTAAATAATCTAAAAATATCTAAAAATTATGAGGCTGAAGTCCACAACGTTTTTAAAAAACGAAAACAATAAAATAATTGGATGATACTTTTATTTTTGATTGTAAATAATAATGTTATTTTTTGATAATTGAATCCTTAGTAACAACCTATTTCTTAAAAATTAAGGCACATGAAAATTAGAGATAAATTTTATTTAAGGGCATTTGAACCACTATGACGTCACAATGTGTGAAAAGCATGAGTTTTTAGATTGTGACGTCATAATGGTTCAAATGCCCTTAAAAAAAACCTCTTTTTTTTATTTTTCGTTTTTAAAAACGTTGCGGACTTCAACTTCGTTAAAAATTAAGTATATCTAAATAAATGCAAAAATTTAAATATTAAATTAAATTTTTCTGAAATAAATTGAATTTGAATGAAAGAAAATAAATTAGAAAACATTTTTTTAATTTAATTTAAATTTTCCTGGGAGTAAAAAAAATATAAAAAAGATATAAAAAGGTATTTAAAAAAATATAAAAAAGTAAAGGATGTAAAAACGATTCTTTCGAAAGATTCTTGACGTTTCGTGCGCAGAAAATATAGTGAAAGATTAAATAGAGAATATATACGTATGCGCCCACTGAAAGTCAGATTTCTATCCAACACGAACCCCCTCCGATATATAGAGGAAGTTCCCTCTCTTGCATATATATATATATATATAAAATCGTTTGCAATTCTAACATAATTTGCCCTAAATTGCACATATATACATATAGAGACGATCTTTCTTGGCAAAATTCACCAATAATAATTCTCCACTTTATAAATTATTATCTTTTCATCGTTTGAAAAATGATTCGTTCATATATGCTATAAAATATATATATAGCGATTTTTTCCTTAAAATAAGAAAATCGATTTTTAATAACCTTATGAATAATAAATTTGCACGCAAAAATATATCATTTATTAATATCGTGAAATTATTTTAATTTCTTTAATTTATACGAGTGAAAAAATAAACATTTTTTATGATATCATTATTTACCCTTTTTTTTCTTTCAATTTAATTGGACAAATAGTAATTTTTTTTATTCATATTATATATTTATCATATATATAGGTTTAATTAATTGTATTCTCAAAGACATTTTTATATTTTTTGTTAGAACATTTTATTTGCAATAATTTTATGAAAAATATTTTTTATAACTTTTTCATAATTTTAAAAGTTTTTATAATTTTAACAATTTTTATAATTTTAACAATATTTATCATTTTAACAATATTTATCATTTTAACAATATTTATAATTTTAACAATATTTATCATTTTAACAATATTTATAATTTTAACAATATTTATCAATTTAACAATTTTTATAATTTTAACAATTTTTATAATTTTAACAATTAATTATAATTTTTATAATTTCAGAATAAGTTGATAATAATTTCAAATGTTTATAAAAATTTTTAACCAATAAAAATTTTTATTTTATAATAAATAAAGTAATTTCTCTTTATAAATAGTAATTTTTTATTTAAAAAAAAAATTTTCATGGAGAAAAATAGCAAATTTTAGTAGAAAAATAATTTCACTTAATAAATAGTATAATTTCTTATAAAAAATATTTTTCATTAACAAAATTGCAATTTTTAATAAAATAAAATATAAATTATTATTGCTGTAATAAATTATTATTATTATTATCAACTTATTCTGAAATTGTTAAAATCATAATTAATTGTTAAAATTATATAAAAATTATAGAAATTGTAAAAATTATAAAATTTTTAAAAATTATGAAAAAGTTATAAAAATTCTCTTCAACAATGTAATTTTCTTATGATAAAAAAAAATTTCTTTTTAAAAATGTATAATTTTTAAGAAATCAAAAACAATTTTTCGATCATAAATTATTTTATTAAAAAATTATTTATTTAATTTTTTTTTTTTTGCGAAATTGGAAATATTAAAAATACAGGCAAAAAAGAAAAAAAAAAATGTAATGCAGTAGGGCTCTTGAGAGTTTAGTTCGATGCTCTCGATAGTATTCGCTCGATCACGCGACTCGAGCGTAACGCGTGGGCAGTAAAAATGAATTAGATTAAGAACGTTGTACGAGGATATTGACTTCCTTGTTGTATATATATATATATTTGTAACTCATCGTGTGCTATATGAGCGTGCAAAAGAAAATGGGAACTTGAGCGAAGGTTGAGGTATAGGGGAGGGGGTAGGGGTTGAGGGGGATGGGAGGGGGGTGAATCTTATATATGCTAATTAAACACGCCGGTTTATAATTAAGACGCTCCGAGGCTAATTAGATCGACCGTTTATCTCTCAGCGAGAGGCGTATATGTCCTCCATTCGAAAGCGAAGTCCAAAAGAAAACTACTAATTTTCACACTTATTTACCGTTTAGAGAATAGATGTATTATTATTATTATTATTATTATTATTCATCGTGAATTTTCAATAGAAAATCAGAGAAAAAACAACGCTTCTTGTTTGTTTATGAGTTTTTTTCTTAGAAAAATGGTTTCTTTTTCGTAAATAGTAAAAAAAAAAATTTTTTAGATTATTATCTTCTTTGTTATCTATATATACTATCAGGGTGTCTACTAATCGGAAAAACCGGGAATTTAATTTAACCGGGATTTTTATACAAAACAGGGAATTTTTTCACCAAAATTAAAAAAAGTTTCATTATTTTAATTATAGTTTTAAAAAAAATTAATTTGATAGTAAACGTCAGGCACTAATTCAAACAGATTATGTAAATAAATTAAAAAAAATTATGGAGTTAATAGAAATATTGTGAAATTCGACTGAAAATTTGTAATTGAATTTGTTAAAGAATTTCTTTAGAAACTTTTTACTAAATAAAATTTTCAAAGTATTTTAATTTAATAATTAATAATTGGATTTTATAGTCACATTTTAATGAATTCATGTTTCTAAGTGCGAAGATTAATAATTAAATTTTTTATTAGTTAATTTACAAAAAAAAACGTGCACTTCAAATTTTTTATTAAAATTGAATTCTCGAAAATTTTTGTTTAAAATTCTTAAAAATAAAATAGTTGAAATTTTTCGATTTAATTGTTTCAAGATAATTTAATTTTTCTAAACAAATAATTGAAAATTCTTGAAATAATTGAAATTTCTTTACATTTTTTTGAAAAATAATTTAATTTTTTGAAAGAATTTTAATTTAAATTTTTCGAAAATAATCAAGGGAACTTAGTCAGCGTAATTATAATTTTATTTTAAAATATAAAGTCCCTCTTAAAGTTTTAAATCAATTTTTTGCTTCTAAAAACTATATTATTCTATTATTATTCAATAGTTATAATTATTGAACTTCTCTTAAATTTTTATAATTTCAAATTTCTGAATGTTCAAATAAATATTTATCATTTCTTAAGCAAATTTTAATGTTTATTATACTTATTAAGTAAATAATTAATTATCACTGCTTTCTTTTACAAAATTTGTAATAAAATTCTTCACAGGAATTAAGTTATTTTCATAAATAATATCATTCTTTGGAAGGATTTCAATTATTTTTGTAAATAGTAAAATTCTTTGCAGAAATTCAATTATTATCAATAGAATTGTAATAAACTTGAAAAAGAAAATTTCCAATTATAATTATAAAAAAACAAGATTATTTTTAAAAAATTTTAAAAATTCTTTTCCAAATTTTAAATTAAAAATTATTATTTATTTATGATCGAAATCAAATTTGAATTTAAATTAGGTTTATTGTAAATTGCCCTTTTGTTTTCATTTTGATTTCAATTTCAAGGTTATGTTCGCTAATAGATCTAAATTTTCAAGTCAGTAGGTATTTGTAAATTGCCTTTTCCTTTTATTTATATTTCGAGTTTGAATATAAAAATAGACCCGAATTTCGAGGTTAAGTAAGAAAATTGATCTGAATTTTGAGGTTAGGTTTGTAAATTGAGCTTAAATTTTCATTTTAAATATTAAAATTTTTAATTTCGAGGTTACGTGTGCAAATTGATTTAAATACTAAGATTTGGTTTATAAATTGAATGTTAAACTTCCCTCTCTAAATTTGAATCAGTTAAAAATAACTGATTTAAAAGCAAAAAGTCAGTCACTAATTCAAATAGTAATATTTCTACTGACAATTAGTTAAAAACAACTGATTGTCAGTTAAAAATAACTGATGTTTCAGTAAATATTTTTTTGACTGATTTAATTAGTCAAGTTTAACTAAATTTTCAGTTATTTTTTACTGTAAATCAGTTATTTTTTAACTGAAAATCAGTTGTTTTTAACTGATTCAGAAGCAAAAAGTCAGTCACTGATTGTCAGTTAAAACCAAGATTTTTAACTGATTCAAATTAAGAGAGCCCATTTTGATTAATTTTCTTGTTAAATATTCAAATAGACCTAAATTTTTTTTAGTAAATTGACATTAACTTTTCATTTTTATTTAAATTTCGAGATTAATTATATGTCCAAATAGATGACTTGAATTTTGAAATTTGCCTTGGAAATTAAACTGAACAAATTGACCTAAATTTTGAATTTAGGTCTGTAAATTGACCTTTACGTTATAATTGAACTTTTGATGTGAAGCATAAGTGAAATTAATTATAAGTAGACCTCAATTTTTAAGTTAGGCTTGTAAATTGACCTAAATTTTACGTTATATTCGCGTAGAGAAATACAACATGGACCTAAATTTTTAAATAATGGTCGTCAATTTTATTAATCTGTTTTTATATATATAGATTAATACCTACTAAAATTTAAAATTTTAGGTCTTTCGACGAATGTAACCTAAAAATTTAGGTCAAAATGGAGCATAATTTTTAAAATATTAATAGCACAAACTAAATTGGACCTAAATTTAGGTCAAATGTACGGTTTATCCTCTTAAATTTTTATAATATTTTTTGCCTGTTGACCTGAAAATTAGGTCAAATTTACCTAACCTAAATTCAAATGTAGTTCTGGAACTTCAATTTTTAGAATAATTTTTGCTTATTGACCTGAAAATAAGGTCAAATTTCGTTTTTGTGGCTTTAACATTTTAAGAATAATTTATTTTTATTGACCTAAATTTAAAGTTTATATGTTCCAATGAGCGCATAACATTGACCTAAATTTGGAGTTTTGAAGAAAGTAAAATTTGTTTCCCTGGACATACTTATATAAATAAAAGTTTTGTCGAAAATAAAAGGGAAGAGGAGGGAATTGTCTCTGCGAATGTTTGAGTGAGACTTTTAATTTTGTTTTTTAGTAAATGGAGAAAATAAAAAAGTCTGAGACCATGAACGAACGTCCTAGTCTGACGGTTGTCCAAATACAAATGTCGTTGCCCTTATTTCGAGATTTAAATACACAGTACTATTTATAAGCCGACGGAGACTTTTTAGTTCCCATAACACGACGGAGGATCTTTATACGATCGTCTCGTCTCGTTCAAGAACGCGCGCATCCCGACAATTTGTGTTTCTTTCCAGGAAGTGACGTGTATATTTCTATGTATGAGTACTTTTTCAAAATTTTCAATTTCATTGACTATTTTTTTTTGACTTTTTTTCTATTTATTTTTCAAGAGAGAAAATTCTCATTTTTTAAAATAGATAATTTGATATTATATAGAAATATATATTTTTAGACATATATTGTACACCAATTTAGAAACAAAAATGAAAATATTTTTAGAATTTTGACATATAAATATAGAAAAATACTTTTTAAGAGTTTTCATTTTTGGCATTATTTTGGAATATTGAAATAAATTCTTCTAGATTTTCTATTTTAAGAGGCATTTATTTATTTTTTTTTTATCTAACAGGAATGAAATATTTGACCAAAAAAAAATACTTTTTGAAACGATTCAAAACTGAATTAATTCAATAATTGAAATAAAACTGCGGAAATTTCTAAATGAAGAATTCGTTTCAACGTACAATTATTGATCTCTTAATTATATAAAATTTCTCTGCGTGTCTTTGTTTTGAGTCATTAAAAATTCCAACACAAAAAATTGCGTTCTCGCTTGAACAATAGAAAAATTCCTAAACGAAAATCTAGAGAATTCATGGACACTATTAGAAATTTCAATTATGTATACTTATACAATTTACACATTTATAAAGACACATTCAATGAAAAATATTCCAATAATAAATGAAAATGATGAAATCGCAATAAATGACAAAAAAAGAAGTCTTAAAGGTCCTTGTACCTATATATATATATAAAATGTGAATACGTGTATCGCATATAGAAATATAAATATTCGATCGAGAGAAATTAAATATAATTCTGCTTGAAAAATTTATTCTTTATGATGAAAAAAACAAATTTTTTTCTTCTTTTGCCCGCCTAAAAACGAAATTAAGACAATTTTTCATTATTTCTTTTTTTTGACCCAAAAAAAAAAAAAAAAAAAGAAGGATTGATGATCTGTTTTGTGTGATGAATGTTAATAATTTCTAAAGTTTTATATGGAAACGATATAAAGTGTCACGTGTCGATAAGTCAGTTGCGAGAAAATATAAATGTCTATTTGTGCGTGTGAGTATATATATATATGTATATTATAAGAAAAAGAAATATAAACCGACATCCTCAATCGAGTCATCGCGTCGTCATTTGTAATGCAAAATTCAATTCCTGGAAACAATGTTCGGCACTATTGTCCCATCGTGTGTATAATCCTTCTTTTCCAAGTCGATCGTAAAACACGTATCGTGTCAGGAAGCCCAAGTATTTTTATCGCCGCAAGACCTAACACATCTTATAATACCAAGTGGCGCAAAAAAAGAAAATAAAAAAACTTTGCATGATAAAGCAATCGTTTCGAATAAATTACTATATATATATATACATATTAAGAACGCGAGAAACTCCAAATTCTTCATAAAATTATGAAATATTTGTATATATAGACATTTCCACGTGAAATTTTTCTATGACATTTTAGAATCGGTTAAACATAATATATGTGTCACGCTCCGAAGAAAGGTATACCTAAGAAGCAAAAAATTTGAGGTTATGTTTGCAATTTTTCGAGTAAAAAGACAGAAAGAAAAGCAATTATTAATTAAAAATTATTGATCTTCAAGTCTTCGTTATATCCAAAATATTCAATAAAAATTGGTTTCAAATTCAAATAACTAAAAATAAACTTTTAATCAAGAGAAATTTAACACGACCCTAACCTATAATTCGTTTGCTTCTTAGGTACCTTTTCTTCGGAGCGCGTCACATATTTTTTTTTCGTGTTCCTTATAGAAAAATATTAAATACGTATTTTTTTATTTTTCCATAATTGCCAAAATTTTCGAGATATGAATTTTCGAAATTTTGGATTTTTAAAAGCAGACCTATTTTCAATGGTAGTTTTGGTAAATTACTGATAAAAATTGACAGTAGTTTTGTAAATAGTGATAAAAGTCGACGGTAGATTTTTAAATTTAGTGATAGCAGTCGGCGGTAGTTTTATAAATTATATAGTGGTAGCAGCTCGACGATAGTGTGACGGTATAGTTTCGGTAATTACTGCTCAAACTCAAAGATAGATTTGAAAATTATTAGTATAATAGAAGTCGACGGTATATATTTGAAAATTAATTATAGAAGATAGCGGCATATTAAACAGAGACAGAAGCCGACGGTTTAATTGCAATTCAATGATTTTAAAGTTGACGGTAGTTTTATGAATTAGTATTCTTGAAATAGAAGATAATTTTTAAGCTTCTTCTTGTAAAAAAATAGTGACAAAAGTCGACGGTAGTTTTACAAACTACTGCTTGAAATCGATAATTATTTTAAGGTCCTTTTTGTAAATAGTGATAAAAGTCGACGGTAGATTTTTAAATTTAGTGATAGCAGTCGGCGGTAGTTTTATAAATTATAGTGATAGCAGCTCGAGGATAGTGTTACAAATTAGTGATAAAATTTGACGTTAGAATTTGAACTTATTTATAGTGACAAAAGTCGACAAAATAGTTTTAAACATTAATAATGAAAGTCGACGGTAGTTTTACGAAAATAGTGATAATTTTCGATAATTTTTAATTTTTTTTTAATTTTCTACATTGGTCAATTATATAGTGATAGAAATAAGACAGTATTTTAATCAAAATATCACCTGTTTTGTCGATATATAAACAATTTTAGTTTCCTTTTATACCATTTAAAAAAAAAAATAGTTTATCTTCATATTTTTTATATTTAGTTTCTTTTCTTTTTCATTTTAAAAGAAGGAAAGAGAGGCACATGTCGCGTCGAAGGCAAGCAACAATACCTTTGATTTTTTCTTATCGCGTCAACCTGCATTCCATTGGACTTACGTGAAAGATATCCAAAGATGTAGATGTAGATATAGAAAGAGAGAAAGAGAGAGAGAGAGAGAAAGGAAGGTTCTGACTTCTCTTCAGCACTAAAGCCAATTAGGCGCCCGTCGCCGAAAGGTGGTCGAAAACGAATTGCTATTCGTTACCCACTGACACTTATTCCCGACATAAATCACTGTCCTATCAAAAGAAACGTTCTCTTTATTTTGATAATACAGAGAGAGAGAGAGAGAGAGAGAGAGAGAGAGAGAGAGAGAGAGAGAGAGAGAGAGAGAGAGAGAGAGAGAGAGAGAGAGAGAAATTCCTGTATTACACATCTCAACCGACAACAGTTTTTGACATTTTTTTTCTATATATACTTCTTCTTTTCATCATTCAGTTTTGAAAATTTTTTTTAATTTTACTTGAATTAAAAAAAATGAGAAAAATTGTTAAAATTAAATTAATACAATATTAAAAGGAATGTCAAAAGTGTTTTTTAATATAATGCGTTAACGTGGTAGTTTTGACTTTTAATTATAAGTTGACCAATGATAGATTTAACAATTAGGAATAATAGTCGACGGTATATTTTACAATTATCGATTTAAGTCGACGGTAGTTTTGGTAATTAGTGATGGTAATCGCGATGTTAGTTTTACAAATTAGTGATAAACATAGACGGTAATTCCTTTCTTTAGGGATAATTATTGGGCGGTATTTTTGTCAATTAGTGACAGAAATCGATGGTAATTTCTTTATTTAAGGACGGTATATTTTAAAATTATCGATAGAGGTTGATGGTAGTTTTTGGTAATTAGTGATAAAAATTTACGGTAGTTTTGTCAATTAGGGATGGTAATCGATGTTAGATTTACAAATAGGTGACAAAAATCGACGGTAATTCATTTATTTAGGGAACTATTGGACAGTATTTCTGTCAATTAATGACATAAATAGACGGTAACTTTGGTAACAAGTGATATAAATTGACGGTAGTTTTGACAATTAGTGATGGTAATCGATGTTAGTTTTACAAATTAGTGATAAACATAAACGGTAATTCCTTTCTTTAGGGATAATTATTGGGCGGTATTTTTGTCAATTAGTGACAGAAATCGATGGTAATTCCTTTATTTAAGGGCGGTAATATTTTAAAATTAACGATAGAGGTTGACGGTAGTTTTTGGTAATTAGTGATAAAAATTTACGGTAGTTTTGTCAATTAGTGATGGTAATCGATGTTAGTTTTACAAATATGTGACAAAAATCGCCGTTAATATCTTTATTTACGGAATCATTGGACGGTATTTTTGTCAATTAGTGACATAAATCGACGGTAACTTTGGTAACAAGTGATATAAATTGACGGTAGTTTTGACAATTAGTGATGGTAATCGATGTTATAGTTTTACAAATTAGTGACAGAAATCGATGGAATAATTCCTTTATTTAAGGACGGTACATTTTACAATTATCGATAAAGGTCGACGGTAGTTTTGGTAATTAGTGATGAAAATTGACAGTAGTTTTGCCAATTAGTTATAAAAATTGACGGTAGTTTTGCCAATTAGTGATGATAGTCGATGTTAGTTTTACAAATTTAGTGATAATAATCGACGGTAATTTGTTCTATTTTGTGAATCATTAGACGGTAGTTTTGTCAATTATAGTGACATAAATGGACATAATTAATAATTATTAATGATTATTATCGATAAATAATAATTATCGACATAATTCTATCTTACTGATACATTTAATAATTAGCGATAGAAGTCGACAGTATTTTTTACTAATTTGTGATAGTACTCTCTAAATCTGAATTAGTAGAATTCTACTAAGAATTAGTAAAATTTTACTAATTTTTAGTAGTTTTCATGGACGACTTTTCACCTTTTTAATTAGTAGAATATTACTAATTTTTAGTAAAATTCTACTAATGTTTTAGTAGAATTCTACTAATTGAAAGACACTTTTTCACTAAACGAATTAGTGAAACTGTTTTATCGACTATTAATAAAACAGTTCTACTGATTGTTAGTAGAATTCTACTAATCAATTAGTAACGCTCTACTAACAATCAGTAAAATTTTACTAATTGTTAGTAGAATTATTACTAAATCATTTAGTGGACGACTTTTCCCCATTTCATTAGTTACTTTCTACTAATTCAGATTTAGAGAGTAGAATAAGAAAAGGAATGGAAAAAAAAGAAAAATGGTATGAAGAGGGAAAAAAGAAAACTATGGTCAAGGAGAGGGGAAGAAGAAAGAGAAGGATAAAAAAGAAAATGATTATAAATGTATAATATTGATAATTGTGAAATGATGTTTGAAAGTTTTTCTATGGCCATGGTTTAGGGCTATCAAAACGATTTGAAAAAGGCACTCTCGCCAATTTCACGTTCACTTTCAAACATTATTGGGTCCCCTTTTTTTTGCCTTTTTGTACGCCCCACCAAACCTCTCTTTAGCCTATATATACTACAACTACTACTACTACTATTACCACTCCTCCTCCTACTCCATCATCGCAATGGGTTTTTGGGCCACCCGCTCGTTACAGAAAGAAAAAAAAAAGAGAGAGAGAGAGAGACATAAAGAGAGAAATGAAATATCCGTATGCCCGTCAAACGAGCCGACAGTGAAGACCTTTTCTTCCAAATTGCCATATTAACCTCACCGGCCAATGAAGCGGAATCCTTATTTGTCGTTTCAATTCATGGGGGTTTCGCATGGCTTTGCGGACTTCAGGGAAGAAGGAAAGTAGTAGGAGAAGAGAGAGAGAGGGAGGGGGAACGAGGCCTATGAGTCCCATTGCTGCTTGGTGGTCCCACGACAAATGTCAGCTCTCTCTCTCTCTCTTGCTCCTGGCATTGTAGCGCCACCGTCGCCCAACAACAAACCCAAATACACAAAAGTAACGACACACAACGGACAAGCTTATTTAAGAGCAAAAAAAAAAAAATAATAAAAGAGAAAGAGGCAAACCTCAAAAAAAGGAAAAAAAAAATATTGCGGAGGGGGGAATAATAAACGGATTTTCTCTGCCCTTGGAAACTGATTTTTAACTATACATATACATAGTTAAGAGTGGATTTAAGAAAAAAAAAGAAAAATTCGACACACTAGTGTGACACTATGACACTTTATAAAGTATACTAAATAGGAACGTGTTTGCACAAGTCAAATCAAGATTTAACCATCACCGCGACACATTCCTTTTGAGATTTACCATTTTCGGGGGAAAAAAAAAATAGATGAGGGGAGAGGGTAAAAAAGGACTATTTTTTAGCGCGTGACTTTTTTTTTACTGATGGTGTGATGGAAAAAATGTAACAGTAGAGGGTACTTTTTCTAAAAGCGCACTATTCATTGAATATAGAGAGTTTATTGGATTTAGAAGATCATTAAGTGGAAAAATTCTTCTTTGTTGAGTTTGTAAATATGCGACTAGACGGTAGTTTTGCTAAATAACGGTACATTAATTATTAATAGAAGCGTCGTTGGTAGTTCTCTCTAATAAAGTCTGGTAAAACTATTGACATTTGTCAATTAGTAATGCGGTAGTTTTGTTTCAGTTAGAAATAAAAGTCGACTATATAGTTTACGAAAGAAGACGACGGTAGTTTTGTCTGTTTCTGATAACAATCGATATGATTTTTGATAATTATTGATTTGAGTCGACGGTATATATTATTATATTTACCAAAGAGTGATGAAAGAAAATTATAATTTTGTCAAATAAGATAAAACCGAAACATGTGGTAATTAGTGATTGAATTCGACGGTAGTTTTCAAAATGAGTGATAATTGATGGTAGTTTTACACACTAAAGATAATAGATTTCCTAATTAAAGAAATGTTCAACTATTTTACAATCAGTAATAGAAATCGATCGTCTATTTACCAATTAGCGCTAGCTTTGATAATTAATTCGTGATGAAAATCGACGGTAGTTTCGTCCAGTTTGTGCGACGGTAGATTTACAAATTAGTGACAGAAATCTACGATAGGTAAGCAAATTAGTGATAAAAGATAATGCGGTATTTTTGCTAATTAGTGATACATCTCGACGGTAGCTTAAAGTACTTTGTAACAGAAATCAACAGTAAATTTGGATATTAGTGATAAATATAAATGGTAGTTTAAACAATTACTGACAGCAGGCGAGGATAGCTTTCAAAATTAGTGATAAAATTCGACGGTAGAATTGCAACTTAGTGATGAAAATCGACGGTAGTTTTACAAATTAGTGATAAAATTCGACAATAGTTTCACAAATTAGTGATAAAATTCGACTGTAGAATTGCAACTTAGTGACGAAAGTCAGCGGTAGTTTTACAAATTATAGTGATAGCAGTTGACGATAGTTTCACAAATTAGTGATAAAATTCGACTGTAGAATTGCAACTTAGTGATGAAAATCGACGGTAGTTTTACAAATTAGTGATAGCAGTTGACGATAGTTTCACAAATTAGTGATAAAATTCGACGGTAGAATTGCAACTTAGTGATGAAAGTCGACGGTAGAATTGCAACATATTGAAGAAAGACAACGGTATTTTTACAAATTAGTGATAAAATTCGACGGTAGAATTGCAACTTAGTGTCGAAATTCGACGGTAGTTTCACAAATTAGTGATAGAAGTCGACGGTAATTTTTTTTATTGGCACTTTTGATAATTATTATATAATGTGAATTGACGGTAGATTTGACAATTAGTGACTGTATACAATTATTTAAAATTCTACCATACTTTCTAGTAATATTAAAATGTAATTGCAGTCAAAGCTATATATATGAAATTTTCATATATACAAGTTGAACTAAATTCCAAAATGCGTTTTATAAAAATTGAAAAGTTTGCTTTTTATATTTTTATAGACTCACATTTATACATTTTATATCAGATAATACAATAGAAGAAATGGTTCAATGAGATCATAAATTTATTATTGTTGGATTTTTGTTTGCATTGCGATGACAAAATGAGGTTATATATATATTAAAGAGCCGCATTTTATGTGATGTATAAATATTGACTCAGGTTTCATTATCTGCTTTTACGATGAAAATTCATTTAGCTATTCAATTTTCATTTAACATATACGCATATTTAATATATTTCATTACAAATTTTCATTCTTATATATACAAACTCACGTTTATTGACCTCACAGTTTGACCTAATTTTTCACAAACATTGTTTTCTTTTTTGTTGGTTTAAATTTAAAAAATAACTTATTCCTTCTCTCTAAATCTGAAACAGCGATAAGTATACAACTGATTCCAATTAGCGTATATACGCTGCGAATTAGTGAAATTTCGCTAAAAAATCAGTGAAATTTCACTAATTAATTAGCGTATATACGCTTTTTGGAATTAGTCGTATACTTATCGCTGTGAAACAGTGAAATTTCGCTTATTCAAATTTAGAGAGTTCGTGTATAATGACTTCTATATTGTACTTTTAATCTAATTTTTCTATTTTTTTTACCTTTAACTTGAAAGTAATAATTTTTTTCCAAAACTTATTGACCTTCACGAACTATGAACTTAATATTATCCTTTCTTATTTATGCTTATTGTCAATTCGTTCAGGTCAACAAGCAAAAATATGACTTTAACATATAATTTATAGATCAAATAAACAGGTAAAGTCAACATTTACTTTTTAGGTCAAAATGAAAGCAATACTTAGGTCGATAAAAGAGTATAATGTTAACTATATTTTACTTTTAAGAAATAAGATATAAATATTTTTGAGATCAAAATAAAAAAGACGCATATTATATATCTTTAGGCAATCGTTATAGAATATAAAGTCAATAAACATCTTTTACATTTAGCTTAAAGTTCAAAAGTTAGGTCAATATTTAGCAGAACGAAGGTCAAATTTTTGTCCATAAAACGGAAGTTAACTAAAATTTGGCTGAAAGTATATAGATTCGAATAAAAATTCGTTATGTTGTTATATATTAGTATTTGAAAAAATAATTATCGTATTTATAAAAAAATTGTCGAAATATTTTCGTGGAATCAATTTGCTAATTTTGTTTAGCTGGTCAAACATATATGTGAGTATTTAGGATAATATATATGATCAAGGGACATGGAGAGACTATATATATATAAGTATATGTATAGGATATAGACGATGAGAGCCAGGTGTTTCATTGGGGGGGGAGGGGGGGGTACCATGGAACAGAACGGAACCACCCTCTATACTTTTTGGCTCCTACCCCAACATACATAGAATCCACGAAAGGGCGAGTGCACTTTCCCCCACCCCTTCACTTTATATATATATCGTATATACTTCTTCCACTTCTTTAGTTTCTTCTCCTCTTTCGTCTTTTTATATATTGAAAAAAAGAACCTTTAGTTAATCTTCTCTCTCTCTCTCTCTTCTATTTATTTAGTCCCCCGTTTTTTCTTTCATTTATTGAGTCTCTCTCTCTCTCTCTAATTTTCTCTAGTTTCGACTAAACTCCTTGTTATATCGGGTGACGTGTGCATCAGTGTGTAAGAAATAAAGAAGACGAAGGAGAGAAGAAGAAGAAGAAGAAGAAGTCCCAGCCGGAAGGGCAAGACGATTCCTTTAAAGAGAGTCCCTAGTAATTTTCCTCTCTTTGTTCTTAAGTATAATTACCGCGAGACTTGATGCTCACACAAAAGTCAGAGAGAGAGTATTATTTTTAATGACTTATTTTTTTCTTTTTTTTTAAACTCGATTTTGTCAAGTTTTTCAGGAAAGGAATGTTGGTATTTTTTTTATATATCGTGGGAGAAAAGTTGTATTTTTTAAAAATATATTTTTGTCAATTTATATATACCTATAAAATTTTTTAATTTCTCTATATATAGCTTTTGACTATTGTTCTTTTCATTTCTTATTAAATATATATGTAAAATTTTGTCTGAATTTTTTTGACAATAAGTCAAGATATGCGCAATAAAAATTCAGGTCAAAAAGAAAATGTAGAAAAAAGTTATAAAGTTATTAGCATAAAATTTTGGACGATAATGCAGACAGGTCAAAGAGAAAATTTATAATATATATAGAGTAAAGTTATATAAGTTTGCGGTGTTGAACGATAATCATGAGAAAATATATATAGAGACTCTTTTCGTAAAGCGGTATAATTCTTATCGAATGCGAAAACCCTTAAAGTAGAGGGGGAGGATATATAAATCATATTGGCACAAACATCGTTGACCTAGTTTGCGATAATAGGTAGTAGCCACAGTCCAAGTACCTTCCTGCATCAGACTGCGGCAGTGATTTGCATATTAGAACTACTATCCGCTTATTTTCGTTGATACGTCCAGATTACCATTTATACTATATTTAAGAAAACAAATTAAACATTTTAAACAGTTGTTGAATTTATCACACGGTGAAAGATATTGTAAAATGTCTCAAAAAAAAAATTTACCAACCCTTCAAATCAAATTTTAAATTAAATATTTTGTTAAAGTCACGGACAGATCTAAATTTAAAAAGTATATCACTAATTGGTTAAAGTACCGTCGATCTTTATCACTAATTGGCAAAACAGTAAAGTTGTACCACTAATTGGCTAAAGTACCATCGATTTCTATCACTAATTGACAGAAAGTACCGTGAAGTTGTATCACTAATTGGCTAAAGTACCGTCGATTTCTATCCATAATTCACAGAAGTACCGTAAAGTTATATCACTAATTGGTTAAAGTACCATCGATTTCTATCACTAATTGGCAAAACTACCGTAAAGTTGTATCACTAATTAGCTAAAGTACCGTCGATTTTTATCCATAATTGACAGAAGTACCGTAAAGTTATATCACTAATTAGCTAAAGTACCATCGATTTCTATCACTAATTGGCAAAAATACCATCGATTTCTATCACTGACTGGGAAAAATACCGTCGATTTTTATCACTAATTTGGCAAAACTACCGTAAAGTTGTACCACTAAATGGCAAACTACTGTCGATTTCTATCACTAATTCACAAAACTACCGTTAAGTTCTGAAACTTATTAACATTAAACTATACTGCCTCCATTCGTTAAATTTGAAAAACTGTCTGGTAATTAATACTATAAAATTTGTATTTTTGCCAGTAATTGACAAAACTACCGTCCACTTTTGACACTAACTCGAAAGTACCGTCATTTTTCTTTTCTAATTGAAAAACTGTCTTCAAAATTTTTACCATAATATTTTCTCAAATCACCGTCGATTTTCATCACTCCTTAACGAAACTACCGTCTAGTGTTTACGCTAATTGAACTAACTATATATATATATATATATATCGCCTATTTTCGAAAACAGTGGGTCCTTCATATAAGAGGTCGTTGAAATATTCGATCGGTCAGTGCGTATTCCACTATATATCACAAAACGGAATAGCAACTGCACTGGAATAATTGGACGGCAGGAAAATTAAAGGGAACCCTGCTTCTGGACCCCTCAGCGAGCGGAACGAGGCGGAATAATCTCCCTTGTTTTTAAAAGATTAGGTCGTTAAGTTCCGAGAGTCTCTTCGAAACACTTTTCCAAACAAGACACACACACAGACGCACACACACACACACATAGACAAATTAATGACCAACCGATTTAGTGCACCTGTTTTTTTTTATCGGTTCATTCCAATGTATTTTTTCTTTTCAATATTTTCGTATACGATTATTCTCAATTTAAACCCCCTGTCCTCTCTGTTTCCGATTTAATATATATAAAAATTTAACGAATACGTTGATTATTAATATTTAATAGTTTATAATAAATAATTTGTTGGTTTCGGAAGATTAAATATGTAGTAATTGTTTTCCGGAAAAGAGTGCATGGAAAATTCGATAGTTATAGTGATAAAAAAAGATGCGACGGTAGTTTATCAACTAATTTTTGAAATCGACGGTAGTTTTGAAAATTATGATAGAACTCTATGGTAATGTTTATGCTATTAATAGATGTGGTATACTCGACTGTAGCTTTACCTTATTATATATTATAGTGATAGAAGTCGACAGTAGATTTGCTATAATTAATATGATATAGTAATCGACGGTAGTTTAGAAAATTAGTGATAAATAAGGCAGGAGTTTTACAAAACATCTCATAGATGTTGATGGTATATTCGCCAATCATGATTTAAATTGACGGTATTTTCATATACCCTAAACATAAAAGTCGACATTTGCTAATTACTGGCAAATATCGACGGTAGATTTGACAATTAGTGGTATAAATTGATCGTAGTACAAATTAATGACAAATGTCGACGGTAGATTGGCAAATTGGTGCTTTAAATTGACGGTAGTCGTCCAGTATCGTCCGAAATTGTCAGTCCGCACCCATTTTTAAAGGAATGAAAATAATTTTTTAACATTAATTTTATGAAAACTAAAATTTCATTCGGTTTATATTTTGAAAGACGATAAAATTTTGAAAAGAATAAGACCTTACAGAAGTCATTTGACAAATATTTTTTCAAGATATTCCTAAAAATCGTAATTTTCAATGTTTTACAAAAATTTGAATAACTTTTAAAATAATAAACGCTTTTTAATAATCTTAGGCTTATTTTAAAGGTCATTTTCTACTAAATAGGAATTACTTATAGGCAATTAACCTGCAATTTTTTTCTTGGAATAAGCATGACGTCAAAATTGGACAAAAAAAATTGGAAAAATTTGAAATAAGTTTTTGTACTTAAAACTATTCTAAAACATATATAAAACATGATATGATGTAGATTTTCAAGAAAATTTAATAAAAAAATTTATTTAAATTTTACAAATTCTTTTTCTTTTAATAATATTATTTCAAATTTTTCAAATTTTTTTGTCCAACTTTGACGTCATGCTTATTCCAAGAAAAAAATTGCAGGTTACTGACTATAAGTAATTCTTATTTCATAGAAAATGACCTTTAAAATAAGCCTAAGATTATTAAAAAGAGTTCATTATTTTAGAAGTTATTCAAATTTTTGTAAAACATTGAAAATTACGATTTTTTAGGAATATCTTGAAAAAATATTTGTCAAATGACTTCTGTGAGGTCTTATTCTTTTCAAAATTTTATCGTCTTTCAAAATATAAACCGAATGAAATTTTAGTTTTCATAAATTTTATGTTAAAAAATTTTTTTTCATTCCTTTAAAAATGGGTGGACTGACAATTTCGGACGGTACTGTACATATTAGTGACAGAAGTCGATGGTAGAATTTAAGATAGTGATAAAATTTGACGGTAATTCAACAAATTAAGTAACTTGCTAGTTTTTTCCTAATTATAAGCAATAAAAAACGGTGTTTTCTCTAATTATGATTTTAAGTCGACGGTCTAGCAAATTATAGTATTATATAGATATTAACGGTAGATAGATGACGGTAAAAGAAGCAGTGAGGAGAAGGAAAATAGTCTTGTTTTTGTAAATTATAATTTAATCGCCGCCATATATTTATGTTCAAGTAAAAGAAATGTTTCCTCGATTCAAGAGAATTTGGGCAAAAAAAAAAGAAATAAAAATAAAGAAATTTAAAATATATATATATATATAGTTTAAAAAATCCTAATAAAAATGTGAGGAAAATGTATACTTTTAATGTTACCGCCAAATTTCCATAAATATAATATATATTATAAAAGTAAGATATATACAGGTTTATGTGGAAGCAACCTTTCTCGGGGGCATATATTGTGAAATGGTGATGAATATAATGGACTAATATTGATTTTGTGATTTGGCACTTTGTCGGTCTTTCATTTTTTTTTCGGACGCGTGACTCCCGTGGAGTTATAGTGTCGCAGTGGGTGCGAACTCGTTTTACCTTTTTTTTTTTTTTTTGAAAAGGTGTAGGCGCTGCTCTTTAGCATCGATCACACACACGTGTGTGGCGTATACACGTCATTTTTCCTCGTTTTCTATTTTTTTTCTCTTCGTCTTTTTTTTTTTATTTTTGTGCTACTTGGATTTTTTTTTCTTCCTCAAGAATACACACAACACCGACACATGAACAATTGTATCACCCGGTACGTGATCGAGCAACGGACACCCAAGAGTTGTATAGAGAGAAAGAGAGAGAGAGAAAGAGGGAAAAAAAGAGAAAGAGAGGGTGGGGGAGGGAGAAGAGTCCTAGTGCCTCGAGCCCTGTAATATTACACCGCCCGACTATCATGTGCATCGAACGCTTCACTGTGTATGCGCCAATAGCGGCGGCACCCGCGTTCAACTCTTTTCTCTCCCTCTTTCTTTCGCTATTTATTTCCCATTTTGTCCCCATCCTTCTCACTCGTTTGGACAATTTTGACTTCCATCTCTTCCATTGGCAAACGATGGGCTAATGAGTCTCATCGAATTTCAAAACCGGGCGGAGGAAGGTGAAATATACTTCTCGGAAAATAATTTTAAAGCCTTCACAACCTAAAGCTACTTAGGAGACTGACGAAACAATTTCCTACCTCAATAAACGTTTAACAACTCGCATAAAAAGAGAGAAGAGAAAAAAATAAAATTCAGAGAGAGAGAGAGAAAATTAAACTGTTAACTGTGTGATAAAAGGAAGTCTTTTTTGCCCTCTATAACATATTCAGAAAATAAGTTTCTTTTCCCTTTCCCATACCAACGATTTTTGACACTTTTTTTTTACAAATTATAATGTCAATTTTTAACACAAATTTTTGTAAAATTACCGTCGCAGCTATATCACTAATTACCCTAACTATATTGTCGTCTGTCACTAATTAGCAAACGTACCATCGTATGCCACCATTTACTATACCCATAAGAATACAATCCGCGTTCGTCATTATTTCATAAAAATACCGTCGAGTTCTATAAGTAATTCGCAAAAAAATATACCGCGTCGACTTTTGTCACTATTTATCAAAAATGTCGTTAAGTTCTAGCACTAAGTTACAAAACTACCGTCGACTTTGTTCACTAATTGCCAAATCGCCGTTAGCTATAATTAATTACCGTCGTTCTATCACTAAATCGCATAACTGCGTCTGTCACTAATTAGTAAAAGTACCGTCGTTTTGTATCAATCATTTATCAAAAATGACATTAATTTCTATCACTATTTGATAAAAAAAATACCGTCGATTTCTGCATCACTAATTAACAAAAGTACCGTCTGTCACTAATTGATAAATCTACAACTAAGTAGAAAAAAACTACCGTCCAAACAATCTATTATAACTAATATGATTTAACTAAAAAGTCTATTATATGCAGTAATATTCAAACTTTGCACTTTTTTCTAAAAAGTAATAACGAGAAAATTAAATATATATATATAGTTACTCGCAAATAAGTCTAGAAATTGAATAAGTAAAATGAAAAAAGACACTACTTTCAAAATATTTGTTATTACTAATTTCTTTATGGCGTACGTATATATATATATATATATATATATATGTATGTATAACGAGACAACAAGTCGATCATATAAATATAGCCCTGTCAGAAAATTCCGACGTTCTTTAGGCTTCCATATCCATTTCGAGTTGCTTGAGAATCAATATTTGGTGAGACCTGAACGCGTCTTTAGGTATACGCAAACATGCTACTGGATCGCAAAAAAAAGGAAAAAAAAATATTTGAGTTTACTTCGATACAAATAGGACGATAATGATAATGATAAAATAATATACTGTATATGTATTTTGACAGTACAGAAAAATTTTGTCTAACATTTTTTTTATATATGTATATACATATAGTTAAAACTGTATCTAAATTTTATGGACGGTAGTTTTGCTAATTATATGTAGTAACTTTAATAATGTTGAAAATTGTCAATTTTCTATCTCTCATTGACAAAGGTACCGTCAAGTTTTATCATACTAATTGTCAAACCTTCAGTCGTCTTTTATCACTAATTCGCAAAAATATAACCATCGGGTTCTTTCGCCAATGGGAAAAAACTACCATCGATTTCTGTCTCTATATATAATTATTGACAAAGGTACCGTGGAGTTCTATCACTATAATTACCGCGCACACTAACTCAACGGTATACCTTTACCAATTAGAAATATAGAATTCTTCGGTAGTTTTGCCAATTAGTTATAGAACACAACGGTATTTTGTCGAATTAGTGATAATACCGTCGACTTCTATCACTATAATTACCACACTAACTCAACGATACCGTTGAGTTAGTACTTTACCTTTGCCAATTAGAAATAGAACTGGACGGTAATTTTGCCAATTAGTGATAGAACTCGATGGTAATTTTGCGAGTTAGTGATACAAATTTACGGTACTTCCGTCAATTAGTGATAGAAATCGATGGTACTTTATATAGTCATTTATATAGTGATATAACTTTACGGTGCTTCTGTCAATTAGTGATAGAAATCGATGGTACTTTAGCCAATTAGTGGTACAACTTTACGGTAGTTTTGCCAATTAGTGATAAATATCGACGGTGCTTCTGTCAATTAGTGATAGAAATCCATGGTACTTTAGCCAATCAGTGCGGTACAACTTTACGGTACAGTTTTGCCAATTAGTGATAAAAATCGACGGTATTTTTGCCAGTTAGTGATAGAAATCGATGGTATTTTTGCCAATTCGTGATAGAAATCGACGGTACTTTACCCATTTTTGTGATACAACTTCACGGTACTTCTGTCAATTATAGTGATAGAAATCGACGGTTCTTTTGCCAATTAGTGATAGAAATCGACGGTACTTTAGCCATTTTAGTGATACAACTTCACGGTACTTCTGTCAATTAGTGGTAGAAATCGACGGTTCTTTTGCCAATTAGTGAAAGAATTCGGCATTGTTTTTGGCAATTAGTGATTTGCCAATTAACTATACATAAAACGACGGAATATTTGCTATAATTAATTGTAGAAGTCGACGGTAGTTTAAAGAATTAGTGAAAAAAAACGGAGTTTCACAAATTTCTGTCAGATGTTGATGCAGATATTTGCGAATCATGATTGAAATTGCGACGATAGTTTTGCGTCTAGTGATAAAAGTCGACGGTATTTTTTGGAAATTAATGATCAAAATCAAAAGTAGTTTTATGCGGTCTATTGACAAAAGTCGATGGTATTTTTGGAAATTGGTGATAAAAGTCGACGGCAGTTTTACGGTCCATAGTGACAAAAGTCGATGGTATTTTTGGAAATTGGTGATAAAAGTCGACGGTAGTTTTGCGTCTAGTGATAAAACTCGATGGTATTTTTGGAAATTGGTGATAAAAATCGACGGTAGTTTTTATGCCATTGTCATTATAGATTAGTCTTTTAGAGATTTAAACTGCGGAGGTAATTTTACATCTTAGTAACAAACATCGACGGTAGTTTCGGCAGTTGGCCATATATAAGACGACGGTAATTTTCTTTAGAATGTGAATTGCATTCGTGGATTATTATTATTATTATTTTATTGTATTTTATAAGAAAATAATTCTTCTACATTGATGCATTTTTTCCTTGAATATAAGCTAAACAATTTTTTTTTCTTATTTAATCATTCAAGGAAGAAATTGAATTTAAAGATTTAAAAGTATATATAGAGCATTTTTTTGGAATTCCTTTTCGTCAATTATACATAAACAACGTGTATAGAAATAGTTGGAGGAGGAAAAAAAAGTATTCCTTTTTTTTGTTGAAAAGAATCAATTCGACTGATCCCTGGAAAGGATGACACTTGTAACAACGGTACCTTAAGTGCTAAATTGAGGGCAATTTCGATGCACTGTATATATATATATATTTATGTGCATACATATATACGTAGAATTTTAAGAATTTTGAAAGACCCAATTTCTATTTTATTTTTTGATCCTCTTATAAGCATTTATTCCGTTTCATTTGCCCGATTGGGTCCGCATGTGTGTGGTGAAGGCTTAGGAGAGTCTAAGCGGACTAAACGAGATAGATTTTGTTTGAAAGAGAGAGAGAGAGAGAGGGGAAAGAAGAGATCTCATTCTCTGGACCATTCCATCGTGTTATTTGCTTCAGGTTTATTATTATCCGCTTTTGTGTCGCGCACGAACCCCCCCTTCCCCTCCCATTCTAACCCCAATGGGAATGGCTTAATTTATTTGCCAAAAAGCAACGGGATGATCATTTCGTTGAGATATATACCATCATAGCAATGACTGGTCCAATCGACCCCAGACTAATTTTTCGACAATGCTTTTTGCTGACCCCAAGATTTGTCGATAAAAAAAAAGGAAAATAGAAAAACATGCCTACCACATTTACTGCAAGGGACGAATACAATAAATGTCAATAAAAAAAAAATAAAATCGCGTTACATTGTTCGATAAAAAAAAAGAAGAAAAAAAAGAAGTATATAATCGATAAGGGGTCGTTTCTCTGATTAGTTTGACCATTTTTTTTATCAAATGTTCACCATACAATTAAGACCATAGAAAATGATATAATTATCTGAAAAGTGACTTACAATATTCAACTTTCATATATATACATTATACAGCGGCAAAATTTCATGTTTAATTATATAATTGTAACGAAAAAAATTACTGAAAGAAGAAAAAACTTCCATTGTTAATTATTTATGAAACAAATTTTTCATTTTTACCCATAAATTTTATAATTTTTTTTAAATATTCAGAGCTATGTATAATTATACTGATAGGTTTAAATTAATTTCGAACATATATAAGTAAATCTTTAAATTTTTTGAAAATATTGCTTTTTTTTAAATATAATTTAAATTTAAAATTTGGAAAATAATTTAATCAAACAAAGAATTTTTTCAATTATTTAAAAATAATAATATTGCCTCTTTATAATAATTGAAAATTTTATTTTTCAATTTTATTAAAATTATATTATTAATTGAATTTCTGCAAAGAATTTTATAATTTTTATAAAAATAAATACGTCGGTGAAGTTCTCAACGTTTATGATCAACGATTGAAAGAAAAAAAATTATTTTCTTACAAAAAAGAATAAAAATTTTTTGTTTGTGAATCATTATTCAAAAAATTAAACGTATTACTTTCTTTACTAAAGTTTATAAAAATTTTCTTAAAAAATATTTTTCTTCAGAAATCGTTGACTATAAACGTTGTGAATAATTGAATCCGTTCAAAGAATGTTATATTTATGAAAATAATTTAATTCTTGTGATGAATTTTATTCAATTTAATCAATTTTTACTTAGAAACTTTTTGAAAATATTGAAGCAGTAATATTTAATTGTATACTTAATAAAAAAATAAGCATTTACATATATTTAATTAAAACAATCTTATTTTTCAGATTTAAAAAAAAAGTTTGCGAAAGTTCAATTTTGTTAAACAATTTTAAATATGTATATTTTTCAAGTTAATTAATAACAATACTAAATATGTTAATATATTCGCCCTTAGAAACATGAATTAATTAATTAATTAATTATGAAACAGATTTTCATTTTTACCCATAAATTTTATAATTACAAGTTAATATTTAATATATGTTATAATATGTTTGATTTGTTAACTGTTTTTTACTGTGAAATTAATTATTTTTAACATATTCAAATTTAGTACAGTATAAATTTAGAACAGTATAAAATATCTCTAAAAATGGAAATAAAAAATTATCTTTTAAAAACAAATTGAAAACCGCTGCCAAGTTATAAATTTTTGTTATACTTTTGGTACTCATTTCATTCGTTTTCGTAAATCTTGTTGTGTTTATTTCATGAACACTTTGCTTCCTCATAGAGATTGTTAATAACAATAAAGTAAAAATTTTGAACAATTATTCTTAAGTGCTGTAATATTTTTTTCTCTTTATTTAATACTTTTACATGAACATTTTTTTTCACAATTTCTGTTTTTTAAAATATCAATAACTTCTTTATTTCTAATCGAAATAGCTTCAAAAATAGGTCAATCGAAGGGTTTTTTAATGCTCTACAAGTTGGTAACTGTGGTTTTAATGTTATTTCTACATTTTTCAACAAAATTCTCATAAAAGTCTTATTTTCCAAAAGTTTTGATTTTTAAAAGTTTAATATTTCCGGTGAATATGAACGAAAAATGTTCATTCTGGGCTCAAAAGATGCGTCTAAAAACTGTAAAAAATTAGAGAAAAACATTTATAGGTGTCCTAACATTTTTTTAAAGTTATGGGCAAAAAACGTTTTTTTGAAAAATTAAAAATCAAAAAAATAAATAGTTAAACTTTATTAATCTATTTCAAAGTACTCTCATCTTATGTCCGCAGATGGGACCTACAGTTTAAAAAAAAATTCAGCCCAAAAGCTCTTTATAATTTGGAGATATTTATGTAAATATGATGTTTACATCATGTCATTTTTGAACTCCTGAGGTCAAATAACGTAAAGATATGTTAAAAAATCGAACCTGAAAAATGTTCGTATTACCATACTTCCTCAGTATGAGGAAGCAATAATAAAACTTTTTTTAATTTTTGGTGAAAAAAATTCCCGGTTAGTAGACGCACTACTGTTCTTTATAAATTTCTTTAAAACAAATAAATTAGAGATATAGTCATAAGAAAGAAAATTTTCAATATGTAAACAAAACAATGTTTCGATAAGCTAAACGGTTGTATATACTTAATATCAATATAAAAATTAAAGAGTCAAAATTTATTTTTAAAAAATTGTAAACTTATTATAGTTCCTGCGATATACTTAAAAATAAAACTGTATGGAAGGATTAATTAAAGTATAAATGATTTATATAAAAATTTAATTTTGCCGTATTGTAATTTCGCTAAATTTTAACGCTACTTTCCATTACTTTATATACGTTGCTTAATTTATCTTTTAACCAGCTACTGGAAATATGAGCCTGATTCGTTACCGTGACTTCAGGTTGTTGCTGAAGCTATTAATTAGAATGACCTCACAAGTTGTCTGTAAATGAGACAGACTTCTTCAATATATATATATATATATATATATATATATATATATATATATATATATATATATATATATATATATATATATTCATACATACAAATACATATATATGTATACACATATAGATATATATAGTTAGGAAGCCATTTTTGCCCTAATTAGTGGGTTGTGACGGTAATCCGTGAAGGAACACGCGATTAGCGTCGAAAGGGACGCGCACCTTTAACGAAAACTGAGAAAAATGACAGTTTTTGGTGACCGACACACCTTCTCTTTGAAAAAATTTTCATTATTATATACCTGTTTCGCTATATATAGCAAAAGTCACGATCTGCACGCTGACCTGATGTTGTTTAGAGTGGAACCTCTTCTCTGCTTCTTCTTCTTCTTCTTCTTCTTCTTCTTCTTCTTGAAAGATTATAAAAGAGGGAGAGGGAACCTATTTAGGAGTACAACCTTAGTGTACCTATACGATTTTTTATACATATATATATATATTTATATATAATGACCATCATTAACTTCCCCTTCTTTCAAGAAGGGATCTATTTTTCGTGTTAAATAATTTACCTGTCGAAAAAATACAATTTCTTCTAATGCTTCTCTCTATACACATATAATAATAGTAAGGACCAGATAATAATTTTTGCGGCTAGATTATAATCCAAAGGCAAAAATCGTATACACTGTTAAAAAATTTTGTTCCATTTTTTATACAAAATTTTTTGAAGCAATAAGTATATAAAAAGCCTTATTTTTTGTACAAAGATTTAATCATTTTACATGAATAAAATAAAACCGATTTCATATAGAACTTCAATTATTTAATACAATTTAAGTATAGAATTCCATGAAAAATGTAATCCTTCAAAAAATTTGTTGAAGTATAATTATAGTTAAATTTTTTTTTTAAATTTGTCTAAAGAATTCAATTGAAACTAAGTTTTACAAGCCGCTCTATATTTTTGAACGTCCATATAAAATTGCATTTTTAAAAGGGATCAATTTTTCAGGAATTTCTATTGTCAAATGCATAGTGAAGGTAGATTGGAATTCGTTTTTCAACTATATTTATATATATATATATGTAACGACGAATGATGCTTGGGAATATAATGTATATACGGATTGAAGGATGCATTCTTGGGTTTTAGAAAAATTTTTCCGAACTGAATTTCTGAATATACGAGGGGGAGGCTTTTTTTCATGAGGGGTTATAAGTATAATGTCCTCACCACCACCATCGAGTCCAATGAACTTTTGGCTCTGCGGTGTTGTATTCATTGGAACAAGAAGAAGAAGAAGAAGAAGAAGTAGTAAAAGAGGAAGAAGAAGAAGAAGCAGAAAAGTAATAGAAGAAGAAGAAAAAGATGAAAAAGAAGAAGAAGAAAGAGGAGAAGGAGGGAAAAAATGATCGAAAAGTTAGCAGAAGTACCTCGAGACACCGGTCAGGGTACGTTTTAAGCAAAAAACCATAATCGTGCAAGGAAGAACCATCTGCGGCTTCCTATGCCGATGCAAACCATGTGCTTTGCCTGCCATCGATACTCATATCGCGAGCCCATTATTTCTGCATGCATTCTTCTTCTTCTTCTTCTTCCACTGCTTTTTTTCGACCTCTTATATACTTATATATACTCTCATTCTTCTTAGCCCTATACGTAAATATGAATGTATGTATATATATGTACTTAATGCACCGGTGATATACACAATGATGCATTCGATATCATTCAGTTTGACACGCGCCATTATGTATCACCTTCGATCCTCTTTTTCTTCATTGTTGCTTATATGAATTTGATACTTTTGTAACTGTAGCTCATTATAATGTGTGCGACTAGCTCCTCGAATTTTTTAGGGTTAAAATTTACACTTTATTGCGGGAAACATATTGTTTCTTTCTGCCCACACTGTAAAGAGAAGAAGGTACTTGAACTATATATAAGTTAGTACCAATTTTGATACTTAGTACTTATAGTACCAATTTTGATACTTAGTACCAATTTTAATACTTACAATTAGTACTTAGTACCATTTTTAATACTTAGTAAACTTAGTACAAATTTTGATAAATTGTACAATTTGGTTCTATTTTACACGAAATATATGTTGTTGACAATATAGTTATAGTATATATAGAATATACACTTACCGTTGATAATAGTTAGTATGGAATTTATTTACTGATAATAATATAGTGAATAACAAATACACTTACCGTTAATAGTGGTTAATATCGAATACACTCACTTACCCTTAATAGTAATTTTTATCCAATACACTTTTATCATTAATATTAAAAATTAATATAGAATACACTTACTGTTAATATTATATAGCTAATAACGACTACACTCACTTACTGTTAATAATAGTGTTTATCGAATACACAAACCGTTTAAATAATAATAATAATAATACCGTACGCACTTACCGTTAATATTAGTTAGTATCGACTATACTAACTTATGTTAAAAATGCGAATACAGAAAGCACTTATCGTTAATATTAGTTAATATCGACTACACTATTACTTATACCGTTAATAGTAATTTTTATCGATTACACTTACTATGAATGTTAAATAATATATAGTAATAATAAAAATTGAAAACTTAAAAAATTTAATGCTGAAAACACTTACCGTTCACATTAGTTAATATAGACTATACACTCACTTACTGTTAATAATAGTTTTTATCGAAAACACTTACCGTTTAAATAATGATAATAATTAATATAGAATACACTTACCGTTAATATTATAGTTAATAACGACTACACTCACTTACTGTTAATAATAGTTTTTATCGAATACACTTACCGTTTATATAATAATATTAATTAATACCGAATGCACTTAGCGCGTTAATAGCAGTTAGTTTCGAATACACTCACTTACCGTGAATAATAGGTTTTATCGAATACACTTACTGTTACATGATAATAATTAATACCGTATGCACTTACTGTTAATAATAGTTTCTATCCAATACACTTACCATTAATAATAAAAAAAACTTAATACATAATGCACTTACCGTCAATATATATATATATATATATATATATATATATATATATATATATATATATATATATATATATATATATATATATATATATATATATATATGAGTTAATATCAAATACACTCTCACTTACCGTTAATATTAAAAACTAATGCAGAATGAACATATACCGTTAACATTGAATTCACACACTTACCGCGTTAATAATAGTTTCTTATAGAATTCACACACTTACCGCGTTAATAATATAGTTTTTTTATCAAATACACTTACCGTTGACTATACAGTTATGTTTATACTAATTCTCAAAGAATTTTTTTAAAAATTAACAAAAATATATGGAAGTAAAAAATATATAAAATATAAAAAGTATATGGAAGTCAGAGTTGAAAATTCTGAAGAAAATGTTATAAGCGTGCCTAAATATTTCTATAAAAAAAATTTTTTTGATCATGTCACGTACGACACTTGGTGATTTTACGCAACATGCGCTCTTTTGCGAAAAAAAAACTTTTTTTGGACAACATGTGGTGAATGACTCCTTCTCTCCTGCTTCTTCTGCTGCTTCTTCTTCTTGTAGTTCAAAGAAGAGAAAATTGCCTTTAAGTTAACCACTGTGAATGTTGTTTTCGTCCTTATTTCATTATTCATTTCATGATATATAGGTCTTTAAAAAAAATGAATTTTCTCTCTCTCTCTCTTGCTTTTACGCTGTGACTCACGTGATCTCTTATCTATAGCATGAGATTATCTTTTCTCGTTATACTTTCCGGCGCGACAAGCACCATTCTGTGCTTCACACAGGTGCCATTTATCCGACACTGATAAGGCACGTTATCAAGGCGCATTTCTCAAAGCGCACTGATTTTGAAACAAAGCACAGCGAGCTTGTCATATATATTCGAACTGAGTGGATTTATCTTATACACTTTGATAATTTATATCTTCGAGTGAAATCAGTTTAACGTTTTACAATTATTTTTATACATACACATGTATTCTATTATTGTTCATATTATTATTTTACTTTTATGTTAATATTACATTATTTTATTATTATAAGTATTCAATTCTATAGTAGAAATTCTATTATAGTAGAAATAAAAATAATATTCAAATGTGACGCGCTCCCAAGAAAGGTATACCTAAGAAGCAGAATTGTAGGTTAGGTTCATGTTAGATTTCTCTTGATTAAAAGTTTATTTTCAATTATTCGAATTTCGAAACTAATGTTCATTGATTATTTTGTATTTAATGAAGACTTGAAGATCAATAATTTTTAATTAACAATTAATTCTCTATTTGTATTTTTACTCAAAAATTTTAAAACATAACCTCAAATTTATTGCTTCTTAGGTACCTTATTCTTTGGAGTGTGACACAAATGTAGTTTTAAAAACAGTTGAATTTTATTTATGAAAATAACTAAATTCTTACAACGAATTTTATTAAAATTTTTAAAAAATAATTTAATAATATTAAAATATTATTTTTTAAAAGAATCGAATTTTCGTGAAGAATTTTATGAAATTTTTTGAATTTAATTGAATTTCTGAGAAGAATTTTGATTTTTGTATATAATAATTATAATGATTATTAAATTCTTGAGAAGAGTGAAAAGAATATATTTCATAACAATATTTTCAAAAATAATTAAATTCTTTATCCGTGAACTTGTATATGAAAAATGTTTAAAACCAAATTTTATTATTTCAGCAAAATAATTGAATTTTTGCGAAGAATTTTATTAAAATTTTTGAAGAAATTTTATTATTTGTATATAAAATAATAATTGAAATTTTGACGACAATTTTTGAAAATTTCTGCGAAATATCAAATTAAATTATTAAAAAGAATTTAATAATATAAAAAATCTTTATAAATAATTGATTTTTGTTCGGAAATCTCATATAAAAATTATGTATTTTAAATAATTGAATTTCAAAAGATTTTCGAAAATATATTTTGAATATACTGCATTTAAAAATATTACATTTTAATAAGATTCTATCAAACGATTTAATTATGTTTTAAGAAATTTTGTCGATATTCAAATATTTATGAAATTTTTAAAAAAAAGGTTCTTTATGTTTTGAACATTCAATAATGAACGACAATATTTTTTTTTCTTTTTCTAATTTTTATTTCTTTGCAAAAAATTTTTTTTAAAAATTAAAATAAATTAATTCTAAACTAAATATTGTTTAATTTCGCAATTATTTTTCTTTTTTGAATATATATAGTAATTTTCAAAAACACTTGAGGTGAAAAAAAATTTCGTTCATTTGAACGTTCGAAACTTTAGCCACATTAAAGAAAATCAATTGTTAAAAAAAAAAAGTTTTAAATTTCTATTATCCTCATTTTATAATTAAATTTCTAATTATAGCAATAGATTTTTTGTTTATCTTGTTGTTTGTTTTACATGTGTGTTTGTGTGGTTTTTTTTCAGTGGAACTTGTATATGAAAATATATATATAGTAATAAACGCTTTTTAAATTCCAAATTCGTTGTAATGATATATATATATATATATATAATATGATGAGAAACAGGAATTGAATTTCTATATCGATGGAAATGTTTTCTCGACTTCGTGACTAAAATGAGGAACGCATATCTTTATATAAAGAGACCTACTTGTTTGAAAAAGAAGTCGCGACTCTCGCTTCATACTGATCATTCGCCATGACGTGTTTCAAATCTAATGTAAGAAAATATATATATATACAACATTGCGATCTCAAGTATTTCGACGGCCTACTTTCTCATGAGAAAAATCCAACAAAACCCATATCTTAAATAGTCATTATATTTTACAAGCTTCTTCTCAGGTATTTATATATACTCCCCGCTATTATTTATTTTTTCCTAATTATTATTATTATTATTATTATTATTATTATTGCATAATTATGCTGCAATTTGAAAATTTTGGCTCGTTTCTTCCCCCTTTATCGACTTCTTCTTTTACTTAAAGATAATTAGAATACAATACTTATTACACTGAAAAAAAAATTTAATCGATTCAAATAACCGATTATTTGACTATTATCAAATAAATATTTACTTGAATCGAATAATTTTTATTTGAATCAATTAAATAGTATTTGCTTCAAATACTGAAATATTTGATTCAAATACAATTTGTTTGATTCAAATACTGAAATATTTGATTCAAATAAAAATTATTCGATTCAAGTAAATATTTATTTGATAATAGTCAAATAATCGGTTATATATTTGAATCGAATAAATTTTTTTCAGTGTATATATAATGTATAATTATTAATTAAAAAATTGAAATAAATTTACTTTTTGCATTCGTTTCATTTTTTAATGTAGAAAAAGAAAAAATGTTATTTTGAGGTTATGTTCTGATATTGAACCCGGTTTTTATAAAAATAAAACGTATATATACTGTGCCAATCGAGAAGAAGAAGAAGAAGAAGAAGAAGAAGAAATTGGTTGAATCGGTTCAGAAAATATATATATGTGTATGACGTGAAAAGAATATTTTCATAATTTGTTGGGACAATGCTCATATGTGCGGAATCGTGTGCGAACACATATGCCTCGTGGAAGAAAACGGAGGAATGAGGATCGGCACATGTGCCACGTGCGCGTATTCAGTGACTCGCAGCTGCCATACGTGTACATCGTAAACGAATTTTCGGCTCTATTACCTGCCTTCATATATATAGTATTCTTCGCCATCTCAATTCAATACACTTTTTTCGTCTCTCACTCTCCCTCTCTTTATAAATATTACCCCCGCGTTAGACCAAATCAGATAGATGCCGAACAAATTTCATCACATTTTATAAATTTTCTAGAGCTTTGCTATTCAAAAAAAAAAAAAAAAAAAATGAATTATAAAATTTCCAAACGAAAGAAAATTGTATTTTACTTTATATATATGCACTTACCTGTTGACGGTAGTTAATATTGTCGTCACTATAACTTTCAACGATATAGTTAATATCTATACACTAACAGCCAGAAAAGTTAATATCAAAGACACTTACCGTCGAAAGTCAATATCGAGGCACTTACCGTCAAAAGTTAATATCGAGGCACTTACCGTCAAAAGTTAATATTGTTACACTTACCGCCAAAAGTTAATATCAAAGACACTTACCGTTGATAATATTTATTATTGATAACGCACATACTGTTGACAGCAGTAATTGTTGGAGACACTTACCGTTAACAATATTTAAATAATATATAAGAACCTGTAGCTAACAATATACATATAGTTATAATAGTTATATTCTAAAGAGTAAAATAATTTGTATTGTATTACTTCTTTTAATATAAATATATAATATTATAATAGAGGTGAATTACTTATGTGCGGTGGATATATATTATATATAAATACGCCTATATGAATTTATATATTTATAAATATTTATATACATTTCTCAAAAGAAATATACAAACGTGACGATTTTTATCGTCTCGCTTACAATTCTCATTGATTTGATTCAATCGTGAGGAAAAATTTTCCATTAGTATTATATAAGTCCATATAAATTTTCCCCACAGGGGTTTTTTTTTGTGACCTATGCTTTCAATTTGAAGACGCTTGTAAAATTTTTCCTTATCCTCAAATTTTCATGCTGCGAACGATTTGTTCTGGTTTCTCTCTCACCCTGTGTATATACATACATATATATATACGAAAGAGATAAAGAGTGAGAGGGATATATATATATATATATATATATATTGAATAAGAATCGGACTGTGATTATATATATATATAAGTGAGAGAAAATCATTTCAATCAAATCTGAGTAAAGCAGAGAGTGAATGAGTGTGAGAGAGAGAGAGGAGAGTTTCAATTATTCAAATTAGGGCAGGGGTGAATTAATGAACGGATAAGCAACGGGGTGTCCACAATAGGGAAAAAGAAGGGTGCGTACTTGTTTGTTTTTGGAGAGCATGAGAGCGGAACGTGACTCTTATTCAGGTGAGAAACAAGTGAAGACGTATAGGGATACAAGTATATATATATATAACACGACACTCGGCAATTAGACATGCTGTACAGATCATGTCGCACATGACACGCGGCTCAAGTTTATATACCAATAACAAAGTAGAACTCTCTTTCACTATAACTTTAAAACAATATTCTTAATACCACTATACATATATATAGTCTTTTCACTATATACAAATTGGAAAATTAAATAAGGAAAGAAAATTTTCGTTTTCTTTTTAAATAATAAATACACTTACCGTCTCCATATTGTTGTACAGAAGAAAAGACGCAATAAGTGCCTTTAAATTAAAAAGAAAAATCTCTTTTGTTTTCCTTTTTAATTTATATGCACTTACCGTCCCCATTGTTGCAGGGAACGCGACGGTAAGTGCATTTAAAACTAAAAGAACCCTTAACTCTTTCCACTTTATATTTATTTTAAAGTAACTGCACTTACCGTCTTCTTTGTTGTAGGTAAGGAGACGGTAAGTACATTTAAATTAAACGAACCCTTAGTTCTTTATGCTTTATATTCCTTTTAAAGTAACTGCACTTACCGTCTACTTTGTTGTATAGCGCGAAGCAGACGGTAAGTTCATTCCATTTAAAAGAATTATTCTTTCTCTCTTCTTTTTATCCATTTTACAAACTGTACATGCACTTACCGTCTCATTTGCAAAAGGTTTAGTTTCTAAATTTGAATTAGTAAATTCTACTAACAAATATAATAATATCTAGTAATATATTAGTAAAAATTTCTATTTCAAATGAAAATTTAATTAAATTTCCATTTTATTGAATATAAAAAATATAATAGTAAAGGAAAAAGTTAAATACCAACAATAATATGATTTAGGAATATTATATTATATATGACATAAATTCAA
Organism: Leptopilina myrica (nomen nudum); assembly: GCA_032872475.1. Lineage (NCBI taxonomy): Eukaryota > Metazoa > Arthropoda > Insecta > Hymenoptera > Figitidae > Leptopilina > Leptopilina myrica (nomen nudum). The sequence goes on along the minus strand of CM065462.1, from coordinate 8,595,227 downwards.
AGCATATTTATTTTTAAAATATCTTAAAAATATACATAAATATATAGTTTTATATAGATACAAGAATAGCATATATGATTATGAAATAACACAAGCGGCATGAGGTATATATATTTCTTTTTTGAAATTCGTTCTTTTACATGTATATGGACTCTCTTTGGGTTTTAATATCACTCGTGCTTAATGGAGCCCTCCAGTATATATAGGACTAACTCTCAATTCGCTCTCTCGTACTAACCAAAAGAAGACGTGTGCGGCACCGCACATGCCGTGTATATATACATATATATGTATTCATCGTTCGCAGCTGCCGAAAATGCACTATAGTCAAATCATTATTATACCTGTTTTTCGCTTGGGTTTAACTTTGCACGCCCCAGAATAACCCCCCACCCTCTAACGTCCCTCAAAAATCCAAGGGATATTTCACACACACACTCACACACCTTATTCATATCATATATTTTCAAATTTTCTCCTTTTTCCTTCTTCCCCAATTATTATATTCATATATAAAAATCTCCTTTTGGGATTCGTTTACAAAATACGCGACGCTATTATATAGACGACTAGTTTTTCACCACCCACCTAATTGAAATTGATTATTGAATGTTTGGACGTTTTTTTTTATAATTTACGACCGTTGACGGTATTTACTACTTGCGAAACACTTATTGATGGAAATACATTTACCATTGACAGTATGTATTAAGAACGTCCTTACAATTAACGGTAATTACTATAATAAATGCACTTACCGTTAATAGTATTTACCGTTTATACACTTACCGTTGACGGTATTTAATATCAATACACTTAGCGTTGACAGTTAGTATCATCGTAACTAACTAAAAGTAGTTAATATCGAAACACTTACCGTCAAAAAATTAATATCAAATACCCTTACCGTTGACAGTTAATATCGCCATGACTAACTATCGAAAGTAGTTAATATCGAAACACTTTCCGTCAAAAAGTTGAAATCAAAGACCGTTACAGTTGACGGTATTTAATATCAATACACTTACCGTTGATGGTTAATATCGTTGTGAGTAACTATCGAAAGTAGTTAATATCAAAACACTTTCCGTCATAAAGTTGAAATCAAAGATACCCTTACAGTTGACGGTATTTGATATCAATACACTTACCGTTGATGGTTAATATCGCCGTGACTGAATGTCGAAAGTAGTTTAATATCGAAACACTTACCGTCAAAAAGTTGAAATCAAAGACTCCCTTATCGTTGAGGGGTATAGTTAATATGGAAACACTTACCGTCATAAATAATTATCGAAGACACTTAACGTTGACAATAGTTAATGTTAATAAAACTTACTGTTGACGTTAGTAATTTTCAGAAATACTTATCGTCAAAAATAGTTATAATATCGAAGATACTTAACGTACCTAAATTACATTAAAAAAAAATTCTTTAATTTTAAATATATTTTTCTCAATGAAATAAAATGAGAATGTTTAGACTATATATATAGGAAATTTTAAAGAAATAAAGATAAAATTATTTATAGTGTCATTAATGTCGAGTATTATGTATATGTGACATTTTCCTTGGCGTCCATTATTTTCTCGGGAAGGAACTCATAAAATTCGCAAAAAAAAAGATTATTCGGGCCAAGTGTTTTCATTGAGAAAAGAAAAGGCGCAGGCAACGCAAAGTTAACTCTCTGTCTCGCCACTTTGAAACTTGTAATGTTTTCTTTTTATTTCTCTCTCGCTCTCTCTCTCTCTCTCTCTTTCTTTCTTTTAATTTCTTCGCGACTTGGCAACCCTGCATCAACGAAACTTCCTGGCGCACGACCAGTTTTCAGCCCCTCCCTCTTTTTTTCCTCCTCTTCTTTCCTTAAAAATTCAGCATCCGGACTTGTCCGAATAGTCGATCTAGTTTCAGCTGGTGGTCCATTTTTTTTTTTTTTTGTCGACTTGACAGTAAAACATGTGGACACACAGACACACGCGTTGACAATCGTTTGAAAATATAGAGGGTGGAAGGGGGGGTGGGGTGGGGACACAGGCTGTGTTTTGAGAGTGAGTGTCCTTTTTCCTAAAGAGGATCTAATTTTTTTTTTTTTTTTTTTTTTAAAAACACAGATTTTTTGGGTTATATATTATATGTACATATGAATTTCCGTGTTTGGATGAGACGCAGCTGTAAAGTGTGGAGGGAAAAAAAAATGTTGAGGCGGCTTCTCTTCTCTTCTCTTTTTTTTCAACAAGGGACACGTGCCATGGTCGTGCGACCGAGATCACAAACTGAGTAGCGCACTCGACTCATCATTCATTGACAATGAACTTTATCCTTTGCGTGGAAACACTGGTTCTTCATGTCTCGTTGCGCCATATTTAAAATTCAATAGAAGAAAAAAGGGTTGTGGACTTTTTTTTCTATATATATACTTCTTTGGCACCCTCGGTAAAAATGGGGAGATTAACTCTTCTTTTTTTTTTGCTAATGTGTCACTTTGACTTTTGACACTTTAGAAATCAGAAATTATTAAGTATATTTTCAAGTAGAATCATTTTTCTTTAGCGGGGAGAGGGGGATTCATTTTCTAATTAAACAGAATTATGACAAAAAATTAATTTCAACGATAATTGACGGTAATTTGTTCCTAACATTCTTGTTATTGATGGTGATTAAAAAATACATTACATTTTATTGACTATAATTGTGTATTTTTATTGCGGTATCACAGGACGGTAAGTTCCGCAAGTGTTAAATACCCGTTAATGGTATTTTAATATCGACGGACTTTACTGTGAAGAATTATCAATGAGACTGGGACTGTCGATATATTGTTGAAAATCAGAAGAGCTTACCGTTGACGGTACTGAATATATACATATGATAACACTTACCGTTAACTAATGAACTAATTATTGTCAAAGGCACTTACTATTAATAGTGTTTAAAATTTAGTACGCACTTACCGTTTGACAGTATATAGGTATAATATCGCCGTCACAATTTGTCGTGCTTCGTTTCTATGCAAAATACACTTACCGTTGCGGCGGTGGTTAATTTTAAAGATACTTACCATTGGCGGTAGTTAATTTTAAAGACATTTACCACTGGCAGCAGTAATGGTAGAAAAAACTTACCGTTCACGATAATTAATATTATAGGCACTAACCGTTGAGAGCACTTACTGATGACGGTAGTAAATAAAAATTAAACTTACCGTTCGTGATAAATGATAAAGACTATTCACGAGTTATAATAAAGACAGTAATAACAAAAATAATAAATATATTATCAATGTCACTTAGTGTCGATAGTGTTTAAGATTTGATATACACTTACCGTTGACGGTACTAAATATCTACGACTACATTTTTCATTTTAAAAAAAAATAATAATAAAATGTTTATTATAATACACTGAAAAAAAAATTATTTGATTCAAATAACCGACTATTACCAAATAAATATTTACTTAAATCAAATAATTTTTTTTTGGACCAATTAAATAATATTTGCTTCAAATACAGTTTCTTTGATTCAAATAAAAATTATTTGATTTAAGTAAATATTTATTTGATAATAGTCAAATAATCGGTATTTGAATCGAATAAATTTTTTTTTCAGTGTAGATATATATTAATAGATAAATAATTTAAAAAAGAAAAAAATTTGTTGTTTAAATTGAATTGGTAAATTCAATCTAATTTCTACTCTAAACATATATATATAGAAAGTAGAAATGTATAATATTTGAAAAATTGTGTTTCCTTTTTTTAAAATATGTTTTTGAGCAAGCTATTTTGGGTTTTGAGTGTTGATGTTCACTGAAAACATTGATCACCCTCAAGTGTCCTTTTTTTGTGCAGATGGTCCTTGGGGATGAAATTTAAACACTTAAAGATGACAAATCACTTCAGCAAACTGTCACATTACCACATTTTTTCATTTATCACTATTACGTAAATATAATAGTTTTTATCTCTTATTTTTATTTTGGAAAGAAGAAACAACCGTTTACCCCATATATATATATTTATAATTATGCAAATTTTCTACGACTATTAATTCTCTTTTTTTATTTTTCAAAGTCATACTATATTCGGCGAAATTAATTCTAAAAAAAAATTAATTTAATTTTCGAAATAGTATTGATAAATTTTTTTTTCTAATTTTACTAATAACTAACGAATCTTATATTATAAATTATTATAAATAGTTTCGTTTTTTATTTAAATTCGTTATTTTAAAAAGTAATAATTTAAAAATTACTTATTTAATAACTAATAATAACATATAAATCTAATTGAAGTAAAATAATGAAGTAAAAAAATTAATTAATTTAATTAATTTTCATTTAATCACTGACTTATTAAAAATTAGAAATTCATTTAATAAATCGACAAAATAGAAATGAAATTTTTCTGAATATGGCAAAAGATGAAATTAATTTACAAACCTATTTTACCATAAGAATAAGAGAGGGAATTTTTTTTTCATCTTTTGCGTTTTGTTTTAATTGAAGAAAAGTATATATATATATATATACATATATTTATATGAAAGTTGTATAAACTATTTCTTTTCTTGGCGTTAATGTGCGCAGAAAATAAAATACTTGGTTGGCTCTTCCCATAAAATTGAATTAGCGCCGCGTTACTTTCTCAAGAGAGCTCACCGCGAGAGAGATCACGCTTTTCCTACTTAGCGCTGCTGGTTAGTTACGGCATGGAAGTTCCTCGTTCGCGAATCGAATTATATGCTCTTTATCACCGGACACACCGCGAGAACACATTAGAATGATGTAAGAATCTAAAAAAAGATTCTTTACTATTATATATATATATATATTTATATATACAGACAAATAGAAACAGAAGGAGAGAGAAATACACAGAGATAAAGAAACATTCTTCTGAGTATGAACAATATATAGAGCACTCAGAAGGTATGGGAAAAAAAAATTTTCTTTAGAATTAACACCGAATGGTATTTTTGTTGTAAAATTAACTTCGTGAGATATTTTTTTTTCTATTAAATTAACCGTAAACGGTCATTTTTCTGTAGAATTAACCCCGAACGGTATTTTTTTTGTAATTAACCCAGGACGATAATTTTTACTGCAAAATTAACATCAGACGGTAATTTTTCTGTAGAATTAACCCCGAACGGTATTCTTTTTGTAATTAACCCCAAACGGTATTTTTAAAATTAACCACGAACAGTATTATTTTTGTAATTAACCTAGCACGATAATTTTTACTGCAAAATAAGTAATTTTTCTGTAGAATTAACCCCGAACGGTATTCTTTTTGTAATTAACCCCAAACGGTATTTTTAAAATTAACCACGAACAGTATTATTTTTGTAATTAACCTAGCACGATAATTTTTACTGCAAAATAAGTAATTTTTCTGTAGAATTAACCCCGAACGGTATTCTTTTTGTAATTAACCCCAAACGGTATTTTTGAAATTAACCACGAACAGTATTATTTTTGTAATTAACCCAGTACGATAATTTTTACTGCAAAATTAACATCAGACGGTAATTTTTCTGTAGAATTAACCCCGAACGGTATTCTTTTTGTAATTAACCCCAAACGGTATTTTTGAAATTAACCACGAACAGTATTATTTTTGTAATTAACCTAGCACGATAATTTTTACTGCAAAATAAGTAATTTTTCTGTAGAATTAACCCCGAACGGTATTATTTTTTTAATTAACCCCAAACGGTATTTTTTGTAATTAACCCAGTACGAAAATTTTTACTGCAAAATTAACATCAGACGGTATTCTTTCTGTAGAATTAACCCCGAACGGTATTCTTTTTGTAATTAACCCTAAACGGTATTTTTTTGTAATTAATCCAGTACGATAATTTTTACTGCAAAATATTAACATCAGACGGTATTCTTTCTGTAGAATTAACCCCAAACGGTATTCTTTTTGTAATTAACCCAGCACAATAATTTTTACCGCAGAATTAATATCAGACGGTAATTTTTCTGTTGAATTAACCCCAAACGGTAATTTTTCTTAAAGAATTAACATCGAACGGTATAATTTTTATCCTTCAAATTGAATCCTGAATGGTATTTTTGCAATTCACAGTGTACGGTAATTATTTACTGACGAATTAACCCCGAACGGATATTTTCTATATGGAGAATTTACATTGAAACGGTATTAACACAATACGATATTTTTTCATGGATAATTAACGCACCGTGTATGCTAATATTTTTTTAAAGAATTAACATCGAAGAAAAATACCGATAATTTTACATATAAACAATTATGTTTCTGGAAAATTATCCCCAGACGGTATTTTTCTAATATATTAACAGCGAACGTTATTTTTTCTATACAATTGATAACTGACTGTATTTTTGGTAAAATACTACCGTTCGTTAATTATATGTTATCAAATTTACTGCACAAGGAATTTTTTTCTTTAGAATTAAACTACAGCGTTGAACTCTAACATATTGACGGTAGTTAACATTTTTTGTATTCAAGTTCGTCGGAAGTTCAAACTTTGGGTAATTTAAGCGTTGATTATACTATAAATCGACGGTAGTTAAAGTTATTAATATCGCGACGGTAGTTTCGAATTCGCTAATTAACTTCGACGGTATTAAATTCACGGTAGTTAAAATTTTTAGTATTCAACTTTGTTGGAAATTCAAACTTTTGCTAATTTAAGCGTTGATTACCATAAATCGACGGTAGTTAAAATTATTATCGTGTTAATATCGCGACGGTAGTTTTGAATTCGCTAATTAACTTCGACGGTATATATATTAAAATAAAGTGCGCGTCTAAATTTTTAATTCGTGGAAAATTGAAATAAAAAGAAAATTAAAATTCAAGGTATATTTATAAGATTGACGGTAACATTGCGACGGTAGTTTTATGCATATAAGTCTATAGTTTATTATGAAATCGGGTTCGCTAAAATGAATATACGGTAAATTATAAGGAAACTGCGTTAAGTAAAAGTTTCATTCAGAGAATTAGAAAATTATAACCCTCTCTCGCTTCTCGTTTGTATATTTGACTTAAATTGAATTCGCGAATAGAGGTCAAAGTTCTCGCGTGAATATTGCACATTTAAAAGACGCGGAAGTCACACACTAAAATGGGCAATTGTGAAATAACCTAAATTCTAGAGACGATTTGCAATTTTAAAGTTAAAATGATTTAATTTAAAATGAAGCTGATACATATATATATATATATACATACACATAACAAAATTATTACACGAGGGAAATGACCAATTATTAAAGTATATGAGAGAATATATAAAATGTGGGAAGAGTCATGTATATTATGACGTCATATATTTATATTGTATTGTCTGGAATTTTTTTGTCTCACCTATATTATATATATATATATATAAATATTTTAGAATTCATTTTTATTACTATTTTTAAGTTTTTATTTTTTAATACAATTTACATTTTTTTATTTGTTATAATATTTTGATAATTTTAAAAATATTTTTGCAATGTTGTGGTTTTAATCATTTTTGTTAAATATAGTTTTTTCTATTCTATTTATATAAAAATTTTAATAGTGTTTATATTTTTCTTTTTTTTCTCTCATTATTATTATTATTTTTTTTATACTTGGCCGCTGACAATTCTCGGTGCGCTAAAATGACTCTCGCGACAGTTTTCATTTAGTGCCAATGCACTCATGCCTCAAGGCGGGCGGTTATTATTTCTGTACTTTTGATGTTTATTTTGTATATTCGCGCACTCGTCGCTTCAACTGCACGCTTCGAAAGAAAGTTAATGATCCAAGAAGTATTTAGAGAAAAAAGCAAAAAAAATAATTTTTTTTAAAAGTAAATTACTCGAACCAATCTTTCATAATTATTTTAATTAATTTAAATTTCTCAATTTAATAATATTAAAAAAAAAAATTTTCTAAATATTACTTTCTTGCTGTAACTGAAATTCGTTTTAAGGTCTAAGAAGAAATGAAACTTGGAGTTTTTTACTTTGTATGGCAGAATAATAATAATTATTATTATTATTCTGGTATACAAAGTAAAAAAATCTAAGTTATTATTATTATCATTAACTTGGGGTTGAAAATAAAAAGTCATGAGATTCTAAACAAAAATGTCTTTTACCGTTTTTTAATTAGTTACTTTGCTTCCGAGTTATTGCAATTTAAAGCCAACGCCGAATTTCTTCTAGCCGAAAAGAGAGGGGGAACTTCCACTCATTAACAGTTCGGCCTTGACTTTAAATTGCTATTACTCGGAATATAATGAACCTGTAAAAAAAATGGCAAAAGACTTTTTTGTTTCAAATTTCCACAGTAATCGAATTTGATTCTTAGAATAACAATTTTTTTTATAAGGAACAGTTTCATTTAAAAAAAAAATCCTAGTCGATTTTCTTCCTGAATGAATAATATAGATATATACTCATATTTAAAGAAATGTATACTTGTTTATTTATCAACAAAACAAGATTATTTTGAATTGAAATTTCATAATATTATGCATTCTTGTCTCGAGGCCGTATCAGGCAGTATCTCGTCTCTTCTGAGATATGACCTTTTGTTATCGATGCTGGAGAATGAAATAAAGAACATGTATGTATATATATATATATATATATAATATGCTGTTCACTGGCCGTGTCTAAATTGCTCTTAAGCCGCAACATATATACATACGTCATACAAGAGTGAACAGTCACACGTCCCATAGTAATTGCTGAATATGCACTCAGAACGCAGGTACATGCATGCAAACATTATTTTCTAACTTTACAATTTTACATATAATTTGACATGTACAATAATTAAATATATCGCATACAGTACCGACCGAAATTGTCAGTTCACCCATTTTTAAAGGAAAGAAAAACATTTTTTAACATTAATTTTATAAAAACTAAAATTTCTTTCAATTTATATTTTGCGATAAAATTTTGAAAACAATAAGACCTTACAGAAGTCATTTGGCCAAAATTTGTACAAGATATTCTTAAAAATCGTCATTTTCAATATGTTTTACAAAAATTTGAATAACTTCTAAAATAATTAACGCTTTTTAATAATCTTAGGCTTATTTTAAAGTTCATTTTCCACGGAATAAGAATTACTTATAGTCATTAACCTGCAATTTTGACGTCAAACTTGGACAAACAAATTGGAACAATTTGAAATCATTTTTTTGTACTAAAAACTATTCTAGAACATATATAAAACATAATATGATGTAGATTTTTCAAAAAAATTTAATAAAAAAACTTATTTAAATTTTACAAGTTATTTTTCCTTTAATAATATGATTTCAAATTTTTCGCATTTTTTTGTCCAACTTTAATGTCATGCTCATTACAAGAAAAAAATTACAGGTTAACGCTTATAAGTAATTCTTATTCTGTAGAAAATGACCTTTAAAATAAGCTTAAGATTATTAAAAAGCGTTTATTATTTTAGAAGTTATTCAAATTTTTGTAAAACATTGAAACTGACGATTTTTAAGAATATCTTGTACAAATTTTGGCCAAATGACTTCTGTGAGGTCTTATTGTTTTCAAAATTTTATTGTCTTTCAAAATAGAAACCAAAAAAAATTTTAGTTTTCATAAATTTTATGTTAAAAAAAATTTTTTATTCCTTCAAAAATGGGTGGACTGACAATTTTTGCCGATACAGTATGTCAAATTTTACTTAATATTTGACCTACAATTATTGTTGTCAAGTTAGCTTTCAATTTACCATAAATATATGACCTATACAATCAATGTTCCTAATTTCAAACCTTTACGAAATAAAACTGGCAAACTATTTTTCGAACTAAAATACAAATAATTTTTACACACTACGATTGCATGCTATTATATTTTTAGGGTATTTTTTAAATTACCCTTTTTTTATTAATAACGTGAAAATAATTTAATGAACCCAAAAGGTAGGGGGAAGAAGTGCATTAGCAATACATATAAGGTAATATGTTTTCCATACGCATAACATCAGAGGTCATATAATAGATATAACGATGTGTCATATATACAACGAACCATTTGTCAAGTTGTTACATTCTCATGTGCACAACTATTTGTATGTATGTATATATATATATATATGTATATATTTTGTTGCATATTATACATAGGTGCAAAGTGTATATATTATATAGTTGCTCCGTGTACATAAACTTTTCTCCAAAGCAGAGATATACGGATAATATGATTTGCTTAAGACATAGTCTTTTCACACTTCCCATTATATATATAGATTCATACTTTAACGAGAGTGTCGACACATTTGGAGCATGATCTCTGCACCTCTCTCTCTCTCTCTCTCTCTCTGTCCTCTCTTTTTCTCTTACCACTTACTAGTACAATAATCACTGTTTCAAATCTGTATTTATTAACGACATTCGCCATGTCAAGTATCCGGAGTTCTATTTTATTGATATAATCGTCGAACAAGTGCATTATTCATATCATTTCATTGAGCTTTGTTATATATGTATTTATATATATATATATATATATATATATATATATATATATATATATAAATGATGTAGTGATAATTATATATAAACGATATAAACTCAGTGAAATATCCCTATAATTATTCAAAAAAATACTAAAAAGTAAATATAAAAAAAATACAATTAGATAATTTTTGTCAGAAATTATTTAATAGGGTTTGTATATAACTATATAGTTATACAAACCCTATAAAATAGAATTTCTGATAAAAATTATCTACTTGTATAAATTTTTTTTAATAATTAGGGACTGAAGATAGATTTCTTGTAAAATTTGGAAGAAAAAATCCTTTTGGCGTCATTCAATCGGTTGCGTAATTTCCAAGTTATCGCCGATTTACTGACCGCCGAAAAGAGAGGGGGAAACACGTACCTTTTCCATTTGCAGTTCGGCTTTGACTTTAAATTGCAATAACTCCCAAAATGCTCAACCGATTAAAAAACGGTAGGAGACTCTCTTGTTCAGAATTTCCCAAGGGATGTAAATCTACTCTATGCTCTAAGAGTAAAAAACGCTAATATAATAAGATATTATTATAGTATTTGTATTATTATATTATATTATATTATATTATATTATATTATATTACAATTTTTTTAATATTTAAAATATGTCGAGATTATTTCTTCCGATCGAGTTATAAATTCTTTTCCTGTGATTGTGCGGCTTTATTATTGAAACTAATAATTGTTATACGACACACACACATATACACGCACACCCTGACCAATGCGAATGTTTAATGAACCGATATTAATAACAGTCTGTTGCTCAATAAATAATGACGCAATATTGATTTCATTGAACGATTGCCGCTATATAGAGTTAATAAATATATATATATATATATATATATATATATATATATATATATGTACATTGTGACCACTATTCAGAAGCAATTACAGGGGCAAGGTCACTATTGACTCATGATTTTTGCATACAAAAAAATACATTCAACTTTCCGACCCCTCTATATTCTCTTCGAGAATATATGTAAACACCATATCACATACATAATACATATGTAAATATTTAATAATTATTAGATTTTACTTTTTTTTATTTCATTTTTCATAAATTCATTTAGCAAAAATGCTATAATTAAAAATAAAAATAGAAAGAATAATAATAATAATATATATTATTATTTAAATAATAATAATAATAATAATATTTTGAGCTTTTATTTATAATATATAATTATGTTTAAATATGTGTATAATGCGGGAGAAACGTGTTGAGACCTGCGTTGGAATACACATTTATTTCATGTACCAGATGTTCCCCCCTCTCCCCTTTTCTTCATCTTCTTCGTCTTCTTGTTCCTCTTTGCCTTGCGCTCCCCTTTACGCTTCAAGTTCCTCTCCATCCCCCACGATTTCTTTTCGCTTTTTCATTCTTTTATATCGCGAACCAGAAATGATAAGTAGGTCGTTGAATACCGAAGCGAAAAGTGATTTTACGTTTCTGCAAGTTCGACAATTTTCATAAAACACAATTTACAATTAAATATTACACACAGTAACAATTATTTTTCTTTATATTTTATTTTATACATAAATGTAGATTATCGCATTATTTCGTATTATTATTTTTATTATTGGGTCAGAATTCGTGAAATTTTCACAGAAAATGAAAAGTATTTTTTTTTTAAATCGAAATGTTGAAAAAACATTTCTATTTGGCCTTAAGAATGTGTTCACCAAAAAACAGAAAAGAAAATTATTTTTTTACAAAAGTTATTGCAAAATTAATATTTTTGCAACTTTTTAAACAAAATAAAATTTCTCCTAAATGAATGAACCGATTTAAATGAACCAAGCGGGAATATCAAGGGGTTAAAATATACTTTCGTTTAGAATTAGAAAATTTTAAAAAGTTTATTTTTTAATAATTATTTAATAAAAATTTTATAAACAATTAATTTTTTTTAATGTTCTACGCCTTTTAAAAATTTGAAAAAAATATTAACATACACTTAAAACTATAAGAAATCAAAATCCGTTGAGATAATTTTGGAGCGACAATTATTTTAAAAGTTATAATGAAAATTATATTAGCGCAGCGCTGAATTTAGTTTTTGATCATTTTTAACAATTTTTAAGGTTATATAATTAAACAAATATGTTAAATTGACAGTGTTTTGTTCATTTCTTACTTAAAAATAATGTTTTAATTTTGAAAATCATCAAAATCGCATCTCCGTTCAATATAATTTTTTGCATTATAACTTTTAAAATAATTGTCGCTCCAAAATTTTCTCAACGGATTTTGTTTTCTTATAGTTTTAAGTGTATGTTAATATTTTTTTCAAATTTTTAAAAGGCGCAGAAGATTAAAAAAATTAATTGTTTATGAAATTTTTATTAAATAATTATTAAAAAATAAAGTTTTTAAAAATTTTCTAATTCTAAACGAAAGTATATTTTATCCCCTTGATATTTCCGCTTGGTTCATTTAAATCGGTTCATTCATTTAGAAGAAATTTTATTTTGTTTAAAAAGTTGCAAAAATATTAATTTTGCAATAACTTTTATAAAAAAATAAATTTTTTTTTCTGTTTTTTGGTGAACACATTCTTAAGGCCAAAAAGAAATGTTTTTTCAATATTTCGATTTAAAAAAAATACTTTTTATTTTCTGTGAAAATTTCACGAATTCTGACCCTATATTATAGGTATGAATATTATTATTGTATTTTATTATTAGGTATATAATTATTGTTATTATTATTATTATTATTAATATTATTGTTATTATTTTGTTTGGATTTATAATTTTAGTGTCATACTATTTTGTTTTTTTTTAAATCCATAATTTTAATAATTTAAATTATTAATAATTCTTTTTAAATATTTTACAATTTAAACAATTTATTTGCTAAACGGAAGCATTAGTTCTGTTAAGAGTACACTTCAATATTTTTTTGCCCTTATTAACCTACTAATTTATTGCAAATTGTTTTTTCTTTCTTTTTTGTATAGCAATTATCATTTTCTTGTGTGAGAATAACAAATAATAAGAAAAAATGATACTTCTGACGTAGATTTCAATGTTTTAGCATAATATTATGTGTTTATTTATATATTGATCAAAAAGGTATATATATAGTATAAAAGGAGGGGGAGGAAAAAAAATTCTTACATTACTATATCGATAATGTTCCAATTGCGGCCAATAATATCTGCATCCGGCTATAGAGATTGCCGCGCGTTTGTCATAATGACATGGCAAATTATTGACCGCAGGTTTGCAACTCTTTCTAGTTTAGAAATTTACTGTACAGTTTATATATATATAATAATATAACAATTGTATTGTAAATTATTAACCGTGTTACATTGCAATTTATGATATTATATTAAATTATATTATAATAAATATTATATTTCGTATTTAGACAGTGCTGAATGATTTCTTATTAAATTCTAAATAAAAAAGTATCGTACCAATTTTTTAATTGGTTGCGTATTTTTCGAGTTATGACGATTTAAAGTCAACGCCGATTTCCTAAGAGCCGAAAATGGAGGGGGTACTTTATATATGCCTCTTCCACTTATTGTTAGTAACGAATAATATGATGAACGAAAAAGTCCCTTATAATTTTTTAATTGGTTGCGTAGTTTCTGAGTTATGACGATTTAAAGCCAACGCCGAATTTCTTCCAGCCGAAAAGGGAGGGGGTACTCACTCCTCATTAGTTCGGCCTTAACTTAAAATCGCAATAACTCGGAAAATTATTATCCGATTTAAAAGCCGTAAAGTACTTTTTTGCTCTGAATTTCACAAGGAATCGATATTTTCAAATTTAGAACTTGAATATTTACTGTAATTAACATAACCTATGTTTGATTGTAATAACTAAAGAATATTTTAAACTACTTTGATGAAAAACTAACCGGTAGACTAAACTCAAAAGGGGATAAGATAAAATGGTATACATTTCGAAGACGATCGAAGACGAACTGATGCAAAAGAGTATTTTATACCATGTATTTGAAATTGATCAGGAGGTGAATGTGCGGCCCTTTTTTTTTCTTCCAAGCAATTTTCGGATAGCCTATAAAATGAGGCATGAGTAATATTGTTAATGATACCTGGAGAGCGGAAGAGAAGACGATCCCACCTGCCTTAACAGAATGTTTGTCTCTCTCTCACTCATTCACTCGTTTTCCAACACGAGCGGCGCATGGGCCACCCCGGGGATCATGATGAAACCATCGGATCGGATGGAATCGTCCCTTTCGATGATCATCGGGGTGGCGAAATTAAAGAGGCTCTTTTTGGCCTCATCGTGTGGCAGGATCGAGGAGAATGTGTAATGGTTAGACACACAGTCAACTAAAGAGAGAGAGAGAGAGAGGGATGGGGGGCGAGAAGTGGTGAGGAGAGGGGGAAGGAAAAGAGAGGGAGAGATGGTATTCAGGGGGTAGATCGTTGAGGCGCCTCGCAAGATAGAACACACTGTAAACGCTCGTGCGGTCGGATATTTGGTTACAGGGAGGCGGCGGCACGTGCGTCGGAGTTCTGGGCCAGGTGCGGCAGACGGTCGACCGGCGGCGACAGAAGCTGCAGCGGTAGCATCACGAGAAGCCGAGGAAGCTGGCGAGCTCAACTTGGAAACGAATAACAACAGCATTTCGGACCTCATTCCACGCTGCACTGAATTTGACGAGGTATGTTTATTTATTTTAGAAAAAAGATTTTCATTTTTTTATTATTATTATTGCTAATTTCACTCTACAGTGGTTGAACAATATTTTCCGTTTTCTTTGGTTCATTTTTTTTAATAAAATGTGAATGTAAAATTTTTAAATGAAATCTTTCTTGAAAATAGGCTATTCCTTTTTTTTTTTGGTTAATTTCTCCTTTTGAATAATTTTTACATAAAGGCAAAAAATGTATTTAAGAAAAAAAAAATATTTAGAAGATGTCAAGAATTTTTTTTGGATCAATCTGTATTAAAGGTCTTTTTGCAAGTGGTGCTAATATTAACGTGAAATTGTGTTTTGTAATAAAAATGCTTGCGCAGTTGAGTTCTACGACAACTACACATGCGCAGTAGAGTTTTATAGCAACTACACATGCGCAGTAAAGTTCTATGACAACTACACATGCGCAGTAGAGTTTTATAGCAACTATGCATGCGCAGTAAAGTTCTATGATATCTACACAGGCGCAGTAACATTCTCTGGACACTACGCATGCGCAGTAGATTTTTATAGCAACTATACATGCGCAGTAGTGTTCCTTCGCTACCACACATGCGCAGTAGAGTTTTATAGCAACTACACATGCGCAGTAAAGTTCTATGACAACTACACATGCGCAGTAGAGTTTTATAGCAACTACACATGCGCAGTAAAGTTCTATGACAACTACACATGCGCAGTAGAGTTTTATAGCAACTACACATGCGCAGTAACATTCTTTGGACACTACACATGCGCAGTAGTAATAATAATAGTATCCTCACGAAATCGAATCGAAAATAAATTTTTGCACTATTCTTTCTTTAAATTCCAGGTGGATATTAATATAAGAAGCGTGGAGTTGGGGCGCTGGGAGCAGAGGAGACTTGAGGAGAGTCGAAAAAGGATTACGGCGGACGATGACATTGACACGTGTCATCGTGAGCATGGAGAATCCTACCTCTACCATCACCATCCTGCCCAGGAACGATACCTCCACCATTATCATCATCATTACCATCAGCACCATCATCTTCCTCACACGTCACATGAAAGGCAATTGGACGATACAAGAAGAAGTAGAAGGTCGAGAACATTATCATCATCATCAGCAGCAGCAGCAACAACAACAGAATCAACGACGACGACAACAACAACAACGACGAGAACGACAAGGAGTAGTTGTAGGATTAATAGTGAGTCAGAAACAGCAACATGGCAGCAAAGTGACAGTGAATCAAGACTGCCAACCCTCAATAACGAGGAAATTATTTCACCAAGTCCAAATGTCACCGTCCCTTCCGTTACTGCCATGACGAAAGGATACAGGTTTCCACCGTACCTCGCCACACTGCTCATCCTTTCTTACACGTTCTTCGGTATGGCAGGTCAGTATACATATATATATATATACACAACAATGTGAATATATTAAAATATTTATTTTGTCGCTGTCACTTTTCGGAAATGAATTCTTGGGATATTATTTCATTCTTAGGCAGGGACCGCTTCTAAAACGAAACTAAATAGAAAATTACTTTCGTTTTAGTGTTTGAGTCGACACGAAACTAAATTAACAAAGTGACTTTGGTTTCAAGTCGACACGAAACTAAATTAACAAGCTATGAGTTTAGTTTCGTGTCCGCTCGAAACTAAATTAACAAATTAGATATAGTTTCGTGTCAACTCAAAACAAAATATTGAAAAACGTAATTATTTAGTATCAATCACAGAAAAATTGTTTCCCCTGACTCACGAAACTAGAGAAACGTAACTAACGTAACTGGCCAAACTTACGAAAGAATTCTTTTAGGAATTCCAAACAAAATTCCGATATCTGATGGAATTACGATCCCATCGGAAATTCCAGAATCCAGATCGGAATTATGACAGAATTCTTATGGGAATTCCAATCAAAGTTCCGATCGAATTCTTTCAGGAATTCCAATCAAAATTCCGATCGAATTCTTTTAGGAATTTCAATCAAAATTCCGATCGGAATTCCAGTCGAAATTTCGATCCCATTACAGTTTTCAGAATCCAGATCGGAATTCTGACAGAATTCTTATAGGAATTCCAATCAAAATTCAGATTTCTGACGGAATTCCGATCCTATTACAATTTTTAAAATCCAGATCGGAATTCTGATAGAATTCTTATAGGAATTCCATTCAAAATTCAGATTGGAATTCTTTTAGGAATTCCAATCAAAATTCTGATTTCTGACAGAATTCCGATCCTATTACAATTTTCAGAATCCAGATCGGAATTATGACAGAATTCTTATAGAAATTCCAATCAAAGTACCGATCGAATTCTTTGAGGAATTCCAATCAAAATTCCGATCGAATTCTTTTAGGAATTTCAATCAAAATTCCGTTTTGGGAGTTTCAATCGAAATTTCGATCCCATTACAGTTTTCAGAATCCAGATCGGAATTTTGACAGAATTCTTATAGGAATTCCAATCAAAATTCAGATCGGAATTCTTTTAGGAATTCTAATCAAAATTCTGATTCCATCGGAATTTTTAGATTCCAGATCGGAATTCTGATAGAATTCTTACAGGAATTCTAATCAAAATTTTGATATGAATTCTGACAGAATTCTTTTTGGCATTCCAATCAATATTCCGATTGGAATTCCGACCGAATTCTTTTAAGAATTTCAATCAAAATTCCGATTTCTGACGGAATTCCGATCCGATCGGAATTTCCGAGTGTAACTATAATTCCCTGTAGATGACGTCGAATTTGTACCGAATTTAGTCAGGTTGTTGATGGGTATAAAAATTTATGAAATTTTAGTTGATACGAATTATTTCATATATTATTTTAGTTTCGTATTGACACGAAACTAAATTAAGAATTTGAATTTAGTTTCGTGTTGATACGAAACTAAATTCACTTTGATAGTTTAGCTTTGAGTCGACTCGAAACTAAATTCAGTTTGTTAATTTTGTTTCGTGTCAACTCAGAAACTGAAACGAAACTAAACTTTGGAGACGGTCCCTATAGGTATATCATTATTATTATTGTTGATTTAAAAATTTTTTTTTAATTTTCAAAAAATTTTGTTTAACATCGTGAATAATCGGAAGGAAGGAATTTAACTTGTTGAGAATTGAAAATTGATAAATTTTAAATAATATGTTTTCGATTGGAAAGAAATCAATGCGGTAAAACCAAATAAATACACATGTCTATTATTGAGTATTTATAGAGACTCTCACGTTACGATGACGGTAAAATTAAATTTTAAATTGAAAGGAAGAAATATGCGCGTGCTAGAGGCAGGGGTGACTTTTTGATATTTGTGTGTATATATACACAGTATTTTACCACTATAGTATATATTATATTAATACAATACAGAAAGTGGACTATTTAGTGTTGATTTAGGATTTTTTTCCTTTTTTCGAAACTTTATATATATACGGAAAAGAGATTTAAGTTAAATGCGTCTAATGGAGTGTGTGTTTTCTCAACTTTTATTGATATAGGATTTCTAGTATATACATTTATACACATTTTATATATATTATAGACGCATACAATTTATATCTCTGTCAGCATTTTTTTCACTCTCTATAACAATTCTCTTTTTTTTTGAAATTTTAATTTTGGAATTATTTTATATTCAATGTTATAAGATAAAGTCAATAAAGCTGGGAACAAAATTTTATTTAATTGTCGGGCGCAGTTAACAGAAAAAAACGGAAAATTTTAATTTTTTTTTTGCTGAAATATTGAACGATTAAAACTTCAATTGGGGCGCAAACATAACCTCAAAAAATTAACTTTAATTATAAATTTTCAAACTATTTCTCTCGTTTCTCTTAAAATAATATAGTTAAAAGAAATATATTAGAATTTAAATTTTTGTTTACTTAACCTTAAAAATATTAATTTCATATTTAAAATATTAAAATATATTTAAAACATAACATTAACATATTTAAAAATATGTTTTGAAGTCTCTACAAATCTGAATTAGTATAGAATTCTACTAAGAAATGTAGTAAAATTTTACTAATTTTTAGTAGTTTTCATGAATTCTACTAATTGTAAGTAGAATTCTCAAAAACAATTAGTAAGGGTCTACTATAACGTTTAGTAAAATTTTACTATTTGTTAGTAGAATTATTACTAAATCATTTATAGTAGACGACTTTTCATCATTTCATTAGTATAACTTTCTACTAATTCGCAGATTTAGAGAGAAACGTAGAAACAAAGTTTCTATTGAAATAATATTTTAAAGTTATACTTACAAGTTTTAAAATGATAATTTTATATTTATAATATATATAGAAAATTCTTTTATAAATTGTTTAATATTATATTTTCAATTTTCTCTTCTTGAAACTAAAAATCTTGAGGTTATGTTCGATCTGTTAGTAAAATTTCTTTGTAAAATCATTCTATACTCTCTAAATTTGAATTAGTAAAAATGTTTACTAATTACGTTGCGGTGCAGTTCTCAACGTTTATAGTCAACGATTTTAGAAAGAAAATATTTTTTTATGGAAATTTTTATATATTTTTGTATATAGTGAATTAAAGTTTTGAATAATGATTCACAAAAAAAAATTTTTGTAAATAAAAAATAATGGTTTTTTGGTAGAAAAATAAATTTTTTTCTTTCAATCGTTGATTATATAAACGTTGCCAACTTCACCGACGTTACTAATTTGAATTACTGACTTTTTGCTTTTGAATTAGTGAACTTTACTAATAGATTAGTAGAAATTACTACTTATTAGTAAAATTAGTAGAAATTATTATTTATTAGTAAAATTGGTAGAAATTACTAATTATTAGTAAAATTAGATAAAATTACTATTTCTTAGTAAAATTAGTAGAAATTACTATTTATCAGAAAAATTAGTAGAAATTACTATTTATTAGTAAAATTAGTAGAAATTAATATTTATTAGTAAAATTTACTAATTCAAAAGCAAAAAGTCAGTCACTAGTTCAAATTGGTAAACATTTAAACTGATTCAATTTTAGAGAGTAGAAATATGCATTATGTATTCCTAAACTAAAAGATTACATTGAAAAATCATAATTCTATTTTTTGGCTTATAACATATTAATTTTGATGTTATATGTTCACGGAAATTTTTCAAAATTTATGTTTTCGGTTTAAAGAAAAAAAAGCTATTTTTCTAATTATAAATAATAAAAAAAAATAATAATAATAATAAAAGTTGAAGAGGATAGAACTTTCTTTAAGGCAAATGAAATTTCGAACTTTATAGAGATACCCACCTATAATATAAGAGGGGAAGGGGGCTCTAAGAAAGGTAGAGGCTTAAATGGGGGGGAGGGTTATAAGTTGCCTTTACCCCTTGTTATATAGGGGTAAAAGTCCTTCAATCATATTATGAATATAATGAATTTAGAATTTCGACATCGCTTATTCAATAAGTTCGGTCACAAGTACAATGGGGGGGGGGGGGCCTAGTTATAATTCTAAACTCGATGGGAGTGCTTTATTCTTTTGGGCCTTGTTTGTATTTGACTCTTTTCTCTCTCTCTCTCTCTCTCTCTACATATTTGCCAGTTTTTGTATAAAATGAACTAGTGTGGGCGCGCGTTTGGAATATATATATATATATATATATAGAGACAGACTAAGTCCGCTGAGTAAAGTAGTGGTTAGTGGTGGGGGAAAGAAGAAGTGGCAGCGAGAGGGGGAGAATATGGGGACTTATTGGGCCGGTTGCGTGGCGCGTGTGCGTGGCTTTATTTGCAGAGTTGGAGTGGGAATAGTTGTTGCAAAGGGGTAAGAGAGGGGGGAGGGGTGACTGAGAAGTGGAAGAGAAAAAAGGACTGACAGAAGGAAGAGGAGGGGGGGGGTGGTGAATTATCAAGTAGTGTGGGCCCAATCATGGTGGCGCAGCGGTTTTCTTAAAGTTTTATATATATATATATGTATATATATAGTCATGCGCTTACTTATATACATATTTCTCTAAAATATATAAATATATTATTTTGCAAATATATATTTACAAAATAATATATTTATATATTATATATATATATATATATATATATATATATATATATATATTATATATATATATATATATATATATAGTATAGGGTATATATATATTATGTATATCTATATTTTAGGCCCAACCAGTATATATATAAAATCTTAACCCTAGTTAGGCCTACCACTAGGCCTAACCTAGTTATATAAATTATATATGTATAATATTGTTGATTAGGTCTAGTAGTATTTCTAATTAGGTTTAGGCTTTGATTAATTAATAAATTATATAACCTTATGACTATAGCTTATGTATAGTTATGGTGATGTTATATAATTTATTAATTTATTAATATTATTATTATTATTATTATTATTAAAATTATTATATATATAATAATATTACATTTATATATATATATATATATATATAATATTTATATATATTTATTATATTTACACTGAGAAAAATGGATATTCAGCTTTAATATCTAGATATTAACTGTCAATATCTGTGATAAGTCAAATACATAAACATCTTAGATGTTTAAATTTAATATCCACAGATATTGGCAAAGACATGTTCACACATAACCTCAAATTTGTAGATTATACCAGTTAGCATCTGAGTTATTAAACCATAACATCTAGATGTTATGAAATACCATCTTTTCTTAATATCTATAGTATATTAAGATTTTTAACATCCAATTTTCTCAGTGTATTTATATATAAATTATATATTTATTTTATTATATATATATTATATTACACAGATAAGTGTGAATAGTGTAAGTGCAGGTAAATGTATGTATGTATATATATTAGCTCTGCGTTTCTATATATATACACACAAAACACAAGTGAGGCCCTTGTGCAGCGAATGAACTGCTGCAACGCATCTGCCCGTGACGGGGCCCCCGCTATCTGTCACCTGTTGAAATTTAACAATCTGCCGTCCCGTTATTATTATTATTTATAGTTTGGCATACCGAAAAGAAAAAAAAATAAAGGAAAGGACCATCGCGCTTACTGATGTTAAAGAGTATATATATATAGAGGGATGGCGAAAAAATTATTCTCCTCACGTTCACGTATTTTTACGTTTTAAATTCAACTTCCTTCCGTAATTCCGAGTAAATAACTCTCACGACTTGAGTTAAGTCGTTGTATATATATATATATATATATATATATATATATACATAGTGTTGTCGTCATTGTCGTTATATTCGTTGCCAAGTGCCACTCAATAAATCTTGGGGTGACAGCGTTGGGATTGGATTTAACGTTTGGAATTTTAAAATCTTTCTCTATTTTCTATTGTTTTCGTTGCTTTTTTTGGAGGAGGGAGTAATTTAATTTTTGTGAATATTTATTATTTTTTTACAACTTATCTAATTATTTTTATTTCAGTTATTATTAGTAGCTTTTTTTTATTAAATAATTTTTCCTTCAACTGAAAAAAAAGTTTTGGTTAGGGTATATTTATTTAACACGATATTCTATAGTTAAAACTGGGATTTCTGGTAATTCCAACAAGAACTTTTTTTTCAGTGTATTACTAGCATTGCATTTTTTTTTAAAATCAAATGCTCAGATTTTATCTGATAAATATCTTTATATTTTAAATAATTCTCTCCCGGGAATTATTTATTTTACAATAATAATAATTTGTATAGTATATAGTTACTTGCAACTATTTTCTATTAATTGTTAAAGAAAAATCCATGTGAAAATTTGGTCAAAATCCAAATTTAGTCATTTCGATTATTCATATTTAGAGAGTTATAAATTTTTTTTTAAATTACTCGTACATTATTCTTATTTTTATTTATTTATTTTCTTAATAGTACTATTAAGATTGTTATTTTGATTATTTGATTTATTATTTTTGTAACATTTTTTTTTTTTTTTTTTTTTTTTTTTTTTAATACTTAAATATTTAGAACTTTAGAAAGCTCGCGAAGTAGGATATATTATAGTTGACAAGAAGTATTAGCACTGAAATTCTCTCTTCACATAAGTGCATTACACAAATTAGCGACAATATCTTTTTCTCTCTTTCTTATTTGGAACGACAAATTAAGGCGGTCATTATATTTCGCAAGAATTTTACAATTATTTTATTTACTAAAATTTAACCGATGAAATAATCGGCATTTTTTTCGATAGTATATTTATATATTTACAAGGAAGAAACAATTTCAAATTTTCTCCTATTTTGTTGTGTTAATAATATATTAATAGATAAATTTATTTTTTCTTAATATAAACGAAATATAATAATATATAAACAAAATCGTTTATTAATAAACAGAAAATTATTTTTTTTCTATTTTTAGTTCTTTTATTTTCTATATATATTTATTTTCTTTCCCTTTCCCGCCGCTTCTTTTACTTTTCTCTCTTCTTTTTCTGCTCGAAAACATCGAAGTGGCGATTTTGACATCAATAAGCGTGTTATAAGGTATTTTTTAAAAAGAGATTTATCTTCTTTGCGTTACAATTTTTATTTTTTTTTTTATATATATTTCGAAAGCTAAATCTGAATAATCCGATCAGTATAGAGATCTCTCTTTCTCTCTCTCGCTGGATGTGTTTTTTTTGTTGACAATACGACGTTATGAATATATTTTGTCAAAGAGAGAAAAATCTATTGTCATTGAATAAAAAGGGTTCAAATTTAACCGGGACTGACAAAACATTTTCGTGTCCCCCTTCACTATTAACTAACCCCCCCCCCTCTCTCCCTCTCTCTCTCTGACATCCCTCTTACCTCTTCCCCTAAATCTGAGGAAAAATGGAAATCTATTTATATATAAACGAAATTTTTCATAAAAGTCTCAAATTTCTTAAATACACCCGTCTCTCGAAAATTCTTATTGTTTAGTTATCCGGCAAATATTTTCTGTAATCCGACTTAGTTTTTGGAGACAATTTTTTTTTTGATGTTTTTTCACCGACTACGGTTTGAGGAATTTTCTTTATGACACTCTTGATGTTTATTACAAAAGAACCGAAAGAACTTATTATTAAATTTTTTTTTTGACAAATTGTTTTTAGAATTCTTTTTATTATTCGGAGAATATTTCATTTTTGAACGTTGCCTGATTGCGAAATGTTGGGTAATTTTTTTTATTAAAAATATTGTATTTTTATTTTCAAAAGTGTAGCAAAATTCTAGATAAAAAAAAAGTTCTTTAATCGGATGCCTATTTTCGGAGTTATGACGATTTAAAGTTAACGCCGATTTACTAATAGCCGAAAATGGAGGGGGAAAACTCTCTTTTCGGCCTTGACTTCAAATCGCAAAAACTCCGAAAATAATGATTAGAATAAAAAACGGTAAAAAAAGTTTTTTGTTTAGAATTTCCTAAGGCGTCGAACTTGACCATGAATTTTCAATTTCGGCTATTCGATAGTGGGCGTTAACTTAAAATTGCATTAACTCGGAAAGTAGGCATTCGATTAAAGAACTGTAAAGGACTTTTTTTGTTTAGAATTTCGCAAGGAATTGATATTTGATATTTCATTATGTATTTTTGATAAATGTTGAGTGTGAAAATGAAAAATTTTTTTAGACGCGTGTTCGTCGCGGTCAACGCCGAAACCGCGGCCGCCGACGGTGACGCAACGGCCGAACATCACATTCCAAATGTACACATGCCCACCGGATTATGCACAGTGGTACTGTTTAAATGGGGCCACATGCTTCACCGTGAAAATCGTCGACTCTCTTCTCTACAATTGCCTGTAAGTACAAACTGTATTTTTATTACCTTTTATTCTCTCTTTTTTCTACTAATACAATTTTTTTTCTTTACTTTACAGTTTAGAATTTTAAAAAACATTTTAAAATTATTTTACAATAAAAAAAACATTTTTTAATTATTTAACAATAAAAAAAACATTTTTTAATCATTTAACAATAAAAAAAAGCATTTTTAAATTATTTTACAATAAAAAAAAACATTTTAAAATTATTTTACATTAAAAAAAACATTTTAAAATTATTTTACATTAAAAAAAAAACATTTTTTAATTATTTAACAATAAAAGAAAGCATTTTTAAATTATTTTACAATAAAAAAAACATTTTAAAATTATTTTACATTAAAAAAACATCTTAAAATTATTTTAAAATAAAAAAAACATTTTACAATTATTTTACAATAAAAAAACAATTTTAAATTATTTTACAATAAAAAAAAATATTTTACAATTATTTAAAAATAAAAAAAACATTTTAAAATTATTTTACAATAAAAAAAACATTTTTTAATTATTTTACATTTAAAAAAAACATTTTAAAATTATTTTACATTAAAAAAAACATTTTTTAATTATTTAACAATATAAAAAAGCATTTTTAAATTATTTTACAATAAAAAAAAACATTTTAAAATTATTTTACAATAAAAAAAACATTTTTTAATTATTTTACATTTAAAAAAAACATTTTTAAATTATTTTACAATAAAAAAAAACATTTTAAAATTATTTTACATTAAAAAAAAACATTTTTTAATTATTTAACAATAAAAAAAAGCATTTTTAAATTATTTTACAATAAAAAAAAACATTTTAAAATTATTTTACATTAAAAAAAACATCTTAAAATTATTTTAAAATAAAAAAAACATTTTTAAATTATTTTATATAATGTAAAAATGTTTAATTATAAAATAATTGAAAAATCTCTTTTGAAATGTTTTTTTTAAATAAAAAGGCCGAAATATACGAACTAATTTTTTTCAATTAAAAAAAAGAAAGCGGTCACTGAAAATATTTTTTACATCAAACACCTGTCGTTTGTAGTAAGAAATTTGAAATTACACTGGTGAGTTTGAATTCACGAGGTGTAATCGCAGTTTTGTGGTATTTTTCTTTTTTTCTTCTTTTCAACTTTTCTATATAGTATTTTGCGCTCACCCTCGCGTGGCACGTGACACACGCAATTTGAAACCGAAAAATTCTGGTCATCTTGTTAAAAAGAATAAAGAAACGAGTTCTCTTTCACCTTATGGCCGCACAACTTAAATATATATATGTTGTTTATTCACAAAAAAAAAAGTTTTTTTTTCTTCGGTGAATGAACTTTTGAGTCAATAATTCGTCCTGATTTTTTTTAGTAACAGAAAAAAGTTTTATTTAAAAAAAAAGAAGAAAAGAAAAGACTAAATTTTCTAAATAGAGAATGAAAGATGAAGTATCAATATATAAGGGATAAAAGTATTAAAAAAAAAGTATAAAAAATTAAAAATAAAGAAATAAAATAGTATAAATTTCCACGGTCAGGACGCGAAGAGACCGCGATTTCGCACTGCTACGATTTCATGGTCTCTCTTTCCTTCTCTTTCTGTCTCTATCTATCTCTCTGTTAGTTCTTAAAGTCTCTCCCTCTCCAAGGAATTTTGCCGCTTATCGATCCACCGCCCACCGCGATGTTCCCTCGACGATTCATGATCACCAATGTTAATTAAATTCCATGGACATGGACTCTTATATATATATACGAACACTGATCCAACAATCAATAATAGTTGCCTTTTCACACAACATTGACAATTTTTTTTTTGTTCGTCCCTATTTTTTTTCCAGTCCACTCATTGTAATAGTATTTTAAAAGAAAAGTTTTCTTTAATAATTATTTTATATAGAATATTTTGAAAGGGGGACATTAACTTATTTATTTTTGACCCGCAGGTAAAAAATTGGGTAAATGTGATCTATATTTTGATGTAAGGTTACAATTTTCTTTTTAAATTGCGTACTTTTCGAGTTATTGCGATTTAAAGTCAGCGCCGAATTTCTTCTAGCCGAAAAGAGACGGGGAACTCTCCGCCTCGTCTCCCACTCATTGAAAGTTCGGCGCTTCCTTTAAATCACAATAACTCGTAAAATTCGCATCCGATTTAAAAATTGTGAAAGTCTGTTTTCTTCAGAATTCGATAAGGAGTCGAGATCTATAAATTCATTACTTCGTATATTCAATTCTGAAAAATTTGTAGAAATTGAATTTTCAATGTCTATTATTCTATACTGAAAAAAAATTCCTAAAAGATGTTACGAATTATTTAACACTAACTACTTTTTTGAAATATTCTTTGGAACAATTCACTTATTTTCATAAATCATAAAACTCATGGTAGGTTTTCGATTATTTTTTGCAAACAAATTAATTATTCGGAAACAATTTGTAATTATATAAAAAAAATTTTCAATTATTTACATAAAAAGTTTCCTTGAATTCCATTAATTTCAATATATTATAGTATTTTAACAAAAATTTCCAAAAGAATTTATTCATTTGAGAAGAAAGAAAGTTAAAAAAAATTCTATGCAAACATTTAATTATTTTCATTAACAAAACTTAAATTTCTTCGCAACAATTCAATTATTTTTATAAAAATTAAAAATAAATAAATAAAATACAATTTTAATCAAATTCCTCGAAAAATGTAATTCTTGATGGGAATTGAATTTTAAGAAACATTCAAATATCCAAAGAAATGATTTATTTTTGTATATTTAAATAATTGAAGTCTAGTAGAATTTTCTAAAAGAAAAATATTAAAAAATGTATTTTTAGTGAAATTTTTAGATATAATAAAATTATTAAAAAGAATTGTAGAGCAAATTTTTCGAAATAATTAAATTTTTTAAAAGATTTCAAATTAAAATCTTTGAAAATTCTGAATTTTTCTTACCTTTGACTAACAATTTTATAGAATTAATTTTTTTTAAATAAAGTTTCATTTGAATGTTTTTTATATTATTTAGAATTTTATTCTCCAATACATATTGAACTAGCAAAACAAGACAATTTTCTTTTCCATTTTTACTTTCAAAATTTGCTTTTCCAAATTTAATGAAAATTCTTAATTTCTTAAGAAATATAATTTTTCTTATGGTCTTTCATTAAATGTAATTATTTGAACAACTCGTAGAGTAAATGCCAAAATATTTCTAACAACGACTTGCATTAAAATTCAAAATTTATTTCAGTAAAATTTGGCAAAATTTTCAATTGTTTCAATTTTTTAAAACTATTTTCAAAAATAGAAGTATTTTTAAAAAATTTGAGTTTCATTTTTTCAAGAAACAATTGTACGAAATTTCTGAATTAGATTTTTCAAAACTTTAATACTTTTTTTTAAACAAAAATTTAAAAACTTATTCATATTTATTTTTGACAAAAGAATTTGATATTTCAAACAATAATTTTAATGAAAAACCTCATTAAATATAATTATTTCTAAAATTTGCAACTGTAATTCATCTAAAATTCAATTATTTTTTTAGAATTTTAGAAATAAAATTATTGAAAAACTTTAATAATTTTTAAAGAAAAATAATGTTATTAATAATTATTTAAAATAAAATTTTAAAGATTTTTAAACTTTTGCTTTCCTTAAATATGACAAGGAATTTAATTTAAAAACCTTTTTAAAATTTAATTAATTCCCTAACATTTCTGTTACAACGGTTTAAGTATTTAATTATTTTTTAAAATGTTAACTGAAATTTTTGTTAAATCGATTCCTATCAGAATTCAACTACGAGAATTGAATTATTTAAATAGAATAATTTTTGTAAATTCATAAAATGATAAAATTTCAAAAATATAATTATATTTATAGACAATTTTTAAACCAGGAAAAAATAAAATTCTTTAAAATATAAAATGATACAAAATTTCCAATTGTTTCAATTTATTAAAATTATTATTGTGAATTCAAGTATGTTTTTCTTTAAAAAATTTTAATTACTATTTTTTGAAAACCTAATTTTTTAAAAATTTCAAAATTTAATTTTTCAAATTTTAATAACTTTTGTTAAATAAATATTAAACTAATTATTGTTCTTTATTTGCTTAAAATTTCGAAATATACTTAAAAATTTGAACTGCAAGTCTTTCAAAATTCAATTAATTTATTTCTAGAATTTTTGAAGAATATTATTCAAAATTTAATTTTTATATATTGCGAATTGAAGAATTATACCGAATAAGCGATAAGAATTCGTAAAATTAAATTGTAAACAATAGTGAATTTGAAAACACTCAAAGAATTTGTTGAAAATAAAAAATAAAAAAATCATTGATTTAAAGAAGATAATATTTTAGTTGAAAATATTCTAGAAGATAATAGTTGACAATCCGTTTATGTTAATTGCCAAACTCTCTAAATTTAATGATAAATACTTATCTATAGATTTAGGCAAATTGACGAACATCTTGAATTTTAATATGGAGATGCTGTTCTCCACTTACGAACGCCAAGGTCACCGCTAGATGTCAGTTGATAATATCAAATCTCTCGCCATCTAGTGTCGCTCTTGGCGTTCTCAGTCGGAGAAATTAATCACCATTTTATCCGTCAAAGACTTTTTTTCCAAAATAATTTATTTTCAATTTTTATATTTATTATATTATGTATTAATATCAATTAACACAATTTAAATATAAAATTGTATAATAAATGTATATTACAAAAACCGTAGAACCTTGTCCCCTAATTTTCATTATACCCTATTGTCAAAAAAAAAAAAAATGTTCGCTCTCTAGTATTAAAACGAATTCGTTTGTCAATTGGCGATGTATATATATATATTTAAAATTGAAGATGAAAAAATAGAATAAAAATGAAATAAAAGATTAAATTGTTTGAGCATTGACGGCAAAATATTTCGGGGGACTTGACATTGAAAGAGTGAGGGAATGGGGAGGGGTGGGGGTAAAAGTAAAGGAAGACAAAGGAAGGTATAAGTTAAGGTCCCTGAATGGGGGGCAAAGAAAGATATTGAGAGGTGGATACACAAGAGTTTTGCTCGCTCAGGCTTCCTATTTCCCACGGTGTTTGCTTTGTCGACTTATTGCGATCTGTCGGCTAAAAGACTGGGACGCAGGTTTTTCGTCTCGCTTCAAGTGAGGTCACTGCGCCTCAATCGGCCACTCTCAATATAATATCCCGCAAACACTTATGGTCTTGTTTCCACGATTATAACCATCAGAAAAGAGACACGCTCGTTTTGCACCGCTACTTTACTATTCATCATTTCTATCTCTTTTTTTTTAAATCTCTTTTTTTATATACTAATTCTCCATTTTTATTTTCTTCTTCTTCTTTTATTATCTCTTATCTCTCTTTTTTCTCCTTTTTTTTATCTCTCTCTCTCTCTCTCTCTCTCGCTTTTTGTTTTTCTCTTTTTATTCTTTCTCTCGTTCGCTTTTTCTTTCTCTCTTTGCTCTCTTTCTGCTCCGTCCATCAACCACCCACCAAGAAAAAAAGAGAGAGAACATTTCTCAATACTCAATCGCTGAAAAATTAACAACTCACAAATCGTTTTCTTTCAATTCAATCGAAATTAAAATCAATTTTACGATCCATTTCACCGATTGAGAATTAATTGTCGAATTCGCCCTTCTTCGTGAAAAATAATTATTAATATTTCTCAGCAGCAGTTTTCACTATATTTGTACCGTTTCAAAAATACGTTTTTCTTTCACTCTAAAAAATATAATTATAATTTAGAAAAATAAATGCATTTTGTGTAATACAATTATTATTATATTATTATATAATTATTATTAACTAATAATATTATTATTATTATTATTAATATAATATAATTATTGTTAATTAATAATACTATTATTTAATGATATTTAATATTTATTAATTAATTTTGAATGTTCTTTACTGAAAAATTATTTGAAACATCGCTTAATTTTTTTGAACTATATAAATATTTGATCATTTTATTATAATATATTTTTACCATATACTCTCTAAATTTGAATAAGCGAAATTTCACTGTTTCACAGCGATAAGTATACAACTAATTCCAAAAAGCGTATATACGCTAATTAATTAGTGAAATTTTACTGATTTTTTAGCGAAATTTCACTAATTCGCAGCGTATATACGCTAATTGGAATCAGTTGTATACTTATCGCTGTTTCAGATTTAGAGAGTACAGGAAAAAAATTTACAAATTTTGAATTCCCCTTGAAAATTGAATCACTATAATACACTAACTTATCAAAAATTATTTTCTTTTAATTCAACTTTTTTCTAGAGAAATTTTTTAACAAAAAATGTCTTCTCTGTATAGTTTTATTATTTTTTTAAGATTTTTAAAAAAAGTTCCTTAAAAAATTCAATTACTTAAAGAAAATCTTTAACTGCGAAACATTTCTAAAATCCAATATTATTTATTACTATTTTATGTGTGAAAGTTTTTCTATATTAACAAAAAAAAAAACATTTTTAACAATATTTTATATTAATTTTCGTAATTTATGTAAGTTTCAATGATTTTAAATTGGAAATAATTTTGATTTTTTTTTGAAAATAAAAGAATTTAATTATTTAATTATTAAGAATTTTATGGAAATATTCTTTGAAAATAAGTAAATTTTTGTCGAAACAATTCAATTAAAATTCTATCAAGAATAATTGAATTTTTTTACTTTATTTATAAAATATTTATTATATTTTTTTATTTTCTTTATGTTACTTTTTGTAATTTTTGTAAGTTTTTATGATTTTAAATCGGAAATAATTTAATTATTTTTAAAAAAATTTTGGAATTTTTTTGAAAATATAAGAATTCAATTATTCCATGTTATTAAGAATTTTATGGGATGTTTTTTTTTTGAAAATAAGTTAATTCTGTCGAAACAATTCAATTAAAAATAATTGAATAATTCGATTCTTTTATTTTATTTATAAAATATTTACTATATTATATTTATTTTATTTATTTTAAGTTATGTTTTGTAATTTTTGTTTCTATGACTTTACATCTGAAAAAGTTTAATTAGAAATGTTTAAAAACTTATATTATTGAAAAAATTTTAATAATAAAATTCTTCTTCGAAATTCAATTATTTTCTTAAACATTTTCCCCATTACAACGATTTTTATTATTCACTATTCTCATAAAGTTTTCAAAAAAAATTCAAATTTTTCAAAATAATTCAAATACATTGTAATATTTTCATAAATAATATAATTTGTTTAACAAAGGTATTCAAATTATTAATTTCATAATTAATAAAATTCTATTGAGGATTTCAATTATTATTTTTGTAAATAATAAAACTCATCGCACAATTTCCATCGATTTTAGTACAATTTTAATCGAATTTCTCGAAAAGTGCGTAATTATTCTTAAAAATTTTATTAAAATTCGTCGAATAGTTAAAAATAGTATATAGTTTAAAAATATATTAATAAAATTCTTCATCAGAATTCAATTTTAAGAAACTTTAAATTATTCAATAAATTATTTACTTTTGTATTTAAATAATTGAATTTTCGTATAAAATTTTCTATTTAAAAAATTAATTTAAATATGAATTTCATTTAAAATTTTCAATAAAATTTGAATATTAAAAGCTCAATCTGAAAATCAGGGAAATCATGAAAAATGCCTGGAATTTTGAAAAGTTTCTAAATTTTCTCTTTATAGTTTTTTTTAATAAAACCATATTTGTATTCAACAATTTTTTATGACACATAAATAATATATTTATTCATAAATTTTATTACACTTATAGTAGAAATTTTAAGATAATTTATTATACCACGTAGATATTAAATTTTGAAATTGTACCGAAAATTGAATAAAAATTGACCTGAAAATCGTGGAAAAGGAGGTATGAAATTTTAAAATTCGGATTTCTGTATAGGAACTCTTTGATTTTTAGAAATAATTGGATTTTGAAAAGATTTCAAAATTTAATTCTTTGAAAAATTTGAATTTTTTATGTACCTTGAACTAAAAATTTTGTAGAATTATTTTTTTCAAACAGTTTAACTGAATTTTTTTTAAAATTATTTAATGTTCTTATTTTCTAATTTATATTCAATCGAAGAATTTCCAAATAATCGAAATTTTGTAAAAGTGAATTCTGAACAAAGTAGATTTCCAAATTTTTAAACAATTTCTTTTAGTATTAAAGATAATTGATGTAGTGATGAATTTTAATTTTAAATTTAAGAAAATAATAATTGAATTAAAATTCAAAGTAAATCTTATAATTTTCAGAGTGAATCGGAAAATTCTTTAGCGTCATTCGTAAAAAGTGAAAAATATTGTCTATAAAGAATTTAGGGAAACCATAAGTTGATCGACGAAAAAAAATTATTTAAAAACGACGTTGCAATATTGATAGAAAAATATTCAGAAAGAAAGATTGATATTTATATTTTGATAATAATTATTTTACAATTAAATATTAAATTAAAAATAATATTTGGATGAATTAAATAAATTTTTTTCGTTGTTAAACGTTGTGGACAACTTCGCGTTAGGGAAAAGGAAAATTGAATTTTTCTGAAAAACCCCCGTGTTTGAGAAAATAATAAGTAAATTTGAAAATATACAATATTCGTATAATGAAATTACTACTCTTTTAAAACGATGAATATTTTTTTTTGTCGACATTTTTTTTTTTAGCTTATATACAATCTATTCGCAATAATCGCAAGCTCGAGAATTGTTGCGAATAGATTGTTTTTTAAGGGTGGCTTTCGTGACGTAAAGTACTTCTCTTGTACACGTAGGAAATTACGTTGCATTATATTAAACGACAAGGAAAAATAGTCCTGGAACTTTGGTGCATGAGTAAACCTGCTTTACATATACACATATATGTGTGTGTATATATTTTTATATGTGAATTCGTGTATATATGTGTATATGGACGGATAAAAAATGTGCCGACACGAAAAGCTACCGTAAATTCCAGAAAAAAAAATGAAGGCAAGGGGAAAAGAGAGGGGGGTTCTCGAACTAACGCTCTGAATAAAGTCACGAACCAAATTCCTGGCATTTTTTATCCCTTGATACACGACCGCCTAAGTTGGAAACGCGAGCGAATTCTCAAAATGTCCCGACGTGCTCAATATTCGTGCAATTTTTGTATAGATTTTTTTTTTTGACACTATTATCTTTTCTATTAATTGAGAATTATTATGTGACAAGATTTTTGTGGAAATTAGTCTTTTTATGTAACCGGAAATTTTTGCATTAGGTAAAAAAAAGAAAAAAAAACTATTTTCGGCAATGGGAAAGGAGTGGGGGGCGAGAATATAAATTTTCAAGCTACATTTAACTTATTTTTTAATTAAATTTGGGTTTTTTATTTGCAGAAGAAGAAAAAACTATTTTTCGGCGATGGAAGAGAAAAGTGGGGGGAGAATTAAAATTTTTTCTAGTTAAAATTGTGTTTAATATTTACCTTAATTTTTTAATAGCAGAAAAAGAAAGAAATTAATTAAAAACGATTTTTCTTTTTCGGCAATGGAAGAGGAGTGGGGGGGAGAATTAAAATTGTTTCTAGTTCGCAGGGTGTCTATACTATTTTCATTAAACAAAATTCCCGATTATGGCCTAATTTTTTCCCGGTTTTCTTTTCGCATAAAATTTTAATTTAAATTTGTTTTCGAACATAAATGAATAATAATTTTAATTTAAAATTTGGAAAATAATTTTTTCAATTTTTTAAAAATAATCTCGTCTGTTTATAATTATAATTGGAAATTTTCTTTTTCAAGTTTATTACAATTCTATTGATAATAATTGAATTTCTGCAAAGAATTTTACTATTTAACAAAAATAATTGAAATCCTTACAAAGAATGATGTTATTTATGAAAATAATTTAGTTCCTGTGAAGAATTTTATTACAATTTAAAAAAGAAAGCAGTGACAATTAATTATTTACTGAATAAGTAATAAACATTAAATTTGCTTAAGAAATGATAAATATCATTTATTTGAACATTTATATCATTTATTTGAACATTTAGAAATGTGAAATTATAAAAATTTAAAAAAAGTTCAATAATTATAACTATTGAATAATAATAAAATAATATAATTTTTAGAAGCAAAAAATTGATTTAAAACTTTAAGAGGGACTTTATATTTTAAAAATAAAATTATAATTACGGTCACCAACTTCCCTTGATTATTTTCGAAAAATTTAAATTAAAATTCTTTCAAAGAATCAAATTATTAAAAAAAAATGTAAAGAAATTTCAATTATTTCAAAAACTTTCAATTATTTGATTAGAAAAATTAAATTATCTTGAAACAATGGAATTGAAAAATTTCAACAATTTTATTTTTAAGAATTTCAAAAAAAAAATTTGCGAGAATTCAATTTTAATAAAAAATTTGAAGTGCACGTCTTTTTTTGTAAATTAACTAATAAAAATTTTAATTATGAATCTTCGCACTAAGAAACATGAATTCATAAAAATGTGACTATAAAATCCAATTATTAATTATTAAATAAAAATACTTTGAAAATATTATTTGTTAAAAAGTTTCTATAAAGAAATTCTTTAACAAATTCAATTACATATTTTCAGTCGAATTTCACAATATTTCTATTAACTCCACAATTTTTTAAAATTTATTTACACAATCTGTTTGAATTAGTGCCTGACTTTTACTATCAAATTAATTTTTTTTAACTAATTCAAAGTTAGAGAAGAGTATAAATATAAAAATTGAAATAAAAAGTCATTTTTTTTAAATAAAAATTAAAATAATAAAACTTTTTTAAATGTTGGTGAAAAAAATTTCCTGTTTTGCATGAAAATCCCGGTTAATTCCCGGCAATTAAAATTGTGTAAATATATTTACCTTAGTTTTTATTAGGCTTAATTTTTTAATTAGCAGAAAAAGAAAGAAATTAATTAAAAACAATTTTTCTTTTTCGGCGATAGAAGAGGAGTGGGGGGAGAATAGAAATTTTTTCCAACTAAATTTATATAAATAGAATGTGTGTGTGTGTGTGTGTGTGTGTGAGTCGTAAACGCGAAACCCGCAGGAATATAATTATCATTGTTCGCGTTTAGAGGTGGGTATAATAAGGGAGCAATAGATACAATCAATAGATGAGGGACATTACGGAGCGGGGGTTGAAATTATATTATATTTTGTTCCGTCTCTATAATCCCATGGCTTGGCGAGACGACACGTCCTTAAAATGGAATTTTGCCATTCAAACCGGCACACGCGGCCATGAGAAAATTGAAATCGCTTTCTCAAATTTTATTGTCCGCATAGAATATTGTCCTGGGAAAAATAGCGGGAGGGCCCTATTTTTCAAGCACTTGTTTTTCTTATTCTTATTCATTCATTCATTCTTTTTTTTTTTTTTTTTTGAAAAATTCACCGACTGATCAATTTGCAAGATGAACTGTGTGATTTTTCTCCATCAACCAAAAAAAAAAAGGAGAAACAGAAATTTTTTTTTCAAAAATCTCACGTTCTTATTATATATCAATATATTTACAAAACGCAGACACTAGTTCCTTGAACTTTTTCACACAAGAGGAAAAGCTCATCGTCTGGGAATTTTTTTTTTTTATTTTTATTGGTAAATGGAATGTAAAAATAAAATATTATTCATTCAGTTTATTGTGTATTATATATTTATATGTTATCAAATTTATTATAATGAAAGAATATGTACATTAGAACGTACAGATATTACATAATAACCATTTGCTGTATAATTCTATATTATAATAAATTTTTTTTATTGTTTAAAAATTTAAGATTTTAATTTTAATTAAAAATTTAATATTAGAAAAATGCATAATATACAAAATACTATTAATTAATATAAAAGATATAAAGTATTGTAAATATGGATATTATATAGATAATGTAATATAATTTTGTTCAAAAATTAAAATTATAATTCAATTGTTAACAATTATATTTTACATATTCAAACAGTTGATTTCGACAACTAATTGAATTCTGAAGAAAAAAGGCTTTTACTATTTTTAAATAGGTTGCGAATTTTACAAATTATTGCGATTTAAAGGCAACGCCGAATAGGAGAGGATTTAAAAGTTCCCCCTCTCTTTTCGGCTGAAGAAATTCGGCGCTGACTTTAATTCGCAAAAACTGGGAAAATATGTAATCGATTAAAAATTTAAAAAGTGAATAAATATTACCGTAATTTATTTAAAACATTAATTTTATTTAGCCATAATTTCATTTTGCTTCTTTTTTATAACTTGGCACAGTTTTAAAAATTTGTAGAAAAATAATTTTATTCAATTGAATTTTTATTTCGTTTAATTCTTAATTGCTACATTTTTTATTTCCTATGATATTTACTTTGTTTAATTTTTATTATTTTAGAATTTTTACTAGACAAATATTTAGCAGGACTTTGTTTTTTAGAATTTTTACTTGATAAACTTTTTGTTTTACAGGATTTTTTAAATTATATTTTATATTTAGCTCCACTGTTTATTAGGTAAATTTTTTATTTGCTATTCTTCTTATATTTAGCAGGATTTTTGTTTGATTAAATTTTTTATTTTGCAGGATTTTTAATTTTTATTTAGCTCCACTGTTTATTAGGTAAATTTTTTATTTGCTATTCTTGTTATTTATAGCAGGAATTTTGTTTGATTATATTTTTTATTTTGCAGGATTTTTAATTTTTATTTAGCTCCACTGTTTATTAGGTAAATTTTTTATTTGCTATTCTTATTATTTAGCAGGATTTTTGTTTGATTATATTTTTTATTTAGCAAGATTTTTATTCAGTTCAATTTTTATTTAGCAGGATTTTTCTTTGGTTTAATTTTTATGTATAGCAGGATTTTTTTATATAGTTTTTCTTTTTTTCAGAAGTTTTACCACCTAATTTTTTTATTTAGCAGGATTTTTGTTTTACAGAATTTTTAGTTGACGTATAATTTTTTCAGGGCTCAATTTTTATTTAGCAGAATTTTTACGTAATTATTATTTTTTGCACATATAGTTTTAAAAAAATGTTCTTTTTTTTTCTTTGAAAGAAATATTTTATTATTAAAATTATGTCGAATTGAAATGAGAATTTATTTGAAATGAATGAAAAATTCAGGTTAATTAGAACGAATTTCAGAATCTGTAACTAATCGTGAAATCGTGAGAATCTTTGTAATTATATTGTGAACCGATATATATATATATTTCTTTTTTCACCTTGGCATTGATTCTCTATTCCCTGGAACAATGATTTAAACAATTTTTATTTTTTATTTTCTCTGGTAAATTTATATTAATATGATTTTTTTTCCTTCTATTTTTTCTTAAGAAAATTCAGTAAATTTTAATTCATTATTTTTTTGATACGCAGACAATTTTTATTTTACTTTTTCTTAGTAGTAATTTTTTACTACTAAATAAAATCATTTTTATTAATTTATTTACTTAATTAAAAGTTTTCTTATATTATTATTTATTTTTCATATGTATTTATTGAAATTTATAATTTAAATAAATAATAAATTAAAATTGATTGTTATTTATTTTTAATATATTTATTATTGTTTAATATTTATATTTTTAAATAATTTTCATTTCAAATAGAAAATTCACATGATTTTAATTCTTATTTTGTAAGTAGAAAATAAATTTTTTTCCATTGCGTATGAATTCTATTTTTAATAATTAATTTTCCTGTTTTTCTTCTATTTTGCAGATGTGCTAATGGGTTCATTGGTCAGAGATGCGAATTCAAAGATTTAGATGGTTCCTATTTACGTGAGTATTAAACATGTTTTTTATATGTATACTGCAAAAATTATTTTCTAATAATTTTTTTTTCTATAAATAGAGAAAGAATTTTTTTTTCAATTTTTTTTGTTTAATAAAAAGAATTCTTGACAATTTAATTTTGTATTGGAAAGAAAATTGTTAAACAATATTACACAATTAAATGGGTGAAAATTTGTTATTTTTGTATTTTTTTTTTCCTACAATGAAATTAATTGTTTTGGTGATATTTTTCAGCTTCTCGGCAGCGGGTCATGCTAGAAACTGCCAGCATCGCTGGTGGTGCCACGATAGCAGTATTCCTCGTCGTTATCATTTGCATAGCGGCTTACATTCATTGTAAACGGAAGCAAAAGGAATTACGTTCGAGGTAACTATCACGCTAACTCTTCACTATATATACCATATATACCACCAATCGTATGTGGTCGATATCACGCTTTAACTATAAACGTAACATTTTTATTTCCAAAAAAGAAAATTTATACTAAAAGTTCAAATTTTTATTTCCAAAAGAAAAAGAAAATTTACTATGTTCAATTTTTATTACAAAACGAAGAAAAAACTTGACTACAAATGCAATTTTTATTCCACAGGAAGAAAATTTACTAAAAATCAAATTTTTATTTCAAAACAAAAAATAAAAATTGACTGAAAGTAGAATTGTTTCTAAAAAACAGAAAATTCACTAAAACTAAACTTTTTATTTCTAAAGAATAAAGAAAATTGACTGAAAAGAAAATTTTTATTTCAAAACAAAAAGAAAATTGGCTAAAAGTAAAATTTTTATTTCAAAACGAAGAAGAGAATTTACTATAAAATAGTAAAATTTTATTTTCAAAAAATAAATTGAATTAAAGTAAAGTTTGTATTTCTATAAATAAATTTAATTAAAGTAAAATTTGTATTTCTATAAAAAGAAAATTGACTATGAAGGTAATGTTTTTATTTCCAAAAAAGAAAATTTATACTAAAAGTTCAAATTTTTATTTCCAAAAGAAAAAGAAAATTTACTAAGTTCAATTTTTATTACAAAACAAAGCAAAAAATTGACTAAAAATGCAATTTTTATTCCATAGGAAGAAAATTTACTAAAAATCAAATTTTTATTTCAAAACAAAAAATAGAAATTGACCGAAAGTAGAATTATTTCTAAAAAACAGAAAATTCACTAAAACTAAACTTTTTATTTCTAAAGAATTATGAAAATTGACTGAAAAGAAAAATTTTATTTCAAAACAAAAAGAAAATTGGCTAAAAGTAAAATTTTTATTTTAAAACAAAGAAGAAAATTTACTATAAAATAGTAAAATTTTATTTTCAAAAAAATTAATTGAATTAAAGTAAAGTTTGTATTTCTATAAATAAATTTAATTAAAGTAAAATTTGTATTTCTATAAAAAGAAAATTGACCATAAAGGTAATGTTTTTAATTTAAAAAAATAAAATTTACTAAAAAATAAAATAAATTCGAAATTTTAAATGAACTTAAATATTTTGAAAATTTTCAATAACTCAAATTCTTCTAAAATGTGTTAAATATTTTTTTATAAATATCTAACGAATGTCTAATGAATTATTTAAAATAATCAATTTATAGGAGAATTTTAGTTAAAAACACTTTAAAAGAATTGAATTTTTGAGAAGTTACAAATAATTAGAGAAATTCAAATCATTTTCAAAAATTTGTTAAATTGTCAATATTTCAATTATCTAATTATTAATAATTAAATCATCTTTATTAATAATAACATTTATCATAGAAAAGTTTTTTTTACATTCAATATAATTTACAAAAATTCTAATAATATTTATTGGTACATTTTCAATTATTTTCAAAGATTTTCCTCAGATAATAAAATTTTCATAGTAATTCGATTATTTACAAATCTTCATGAATTTTTAACACAAATATTAAATTATTATAAAAAATAATATTTTTTTCATGTAGGATTCAATTATTTTCAAAATTAAAATTCATCTATTTTCATAAAAATGTTTTTTCTATGCAAACATTTAATTATTTATGAAAATAATAAAATGTTTGCATAGAATTTAATAAAACATTTTTGTTGTTGTTGAAATAATTGAATTTTTGGGAAAAATTTTTATGAAAATAGAAGAATTTTAATTACTTTTGAAAATAATTGAATCCTGTGAAAAAATTATTATTATTCTTTATAATATATTTTAATTTTTTGTGTCATCGTAGAATTATTTATGAAAATAATTAAATGTTTGCAAATCTTTTTTTGAAATAATAATAATAATAATAAATTTTTTTCTTTGTCATCATTGGTTTTAAAAAGTAATAACACCTCCGTTTTTTTTTGGTTTTGCTTCAGTAGCAGTGTCGATACGGTGGATGGTCCTAGTCGAGTGAGGCCGTTTAGCCATCACAGTCACTCTCTTATGATCATCATGGCCAAGGACCACAACAACTCGGTAAGACAATAATTTCATCTTAATTTCATTCTTTTCTCTTCTTTTGTTTCCAATTTACCATTTCTGATTATGTCTTTCCTTTTTCGTTTTTTTCCCTCTCTCTCTCTCTCTCAAGAGGGGGAAACAAATGATTTCTTTTCTTCCGTTAAATTGAAAGTTCCGCATCTATACATGTGCAGAAAAGAGAGTGAGGCCCTCTGCCTTTTCGAATGATTAAGCAATAATAATAATCTATACGCGATGATACACATTCGAAAAAAAAGAATAACAATTCAATATAATGAAGAAATTTTCCGCTTTTCGTGAAAAAAAAAATTGTTAAGAAAAAATTTTCCATTTAACATTAATGGAGATGTCAATGATGACTTTTCAAATTTTCTACTTTTTGATTTATTAATTTTGCCTTTAGAAATATTCCACTATTCGAAAATGTGAGTATAAAAATATGTTTTCTTTTCGTCAGAAAATAATTTCTTTCTTTTGTTTAAATAGAACAATTTCCATTTGTTAATAAATAATAATTTTTATTTTAATAAATAGTTAATAATGAAGTAACTAAATTAATAATAATAATAACTAATTAAATAATAAATACAATTTTTTTAATTCACGATAAAAGAGAAATTGAAAATTATTCTCGTGCGAAGAAATAATTGAGAATTAATTTTGAAGGAAATTCAGAATTCATCAAAAATGAATATATATTTTAAGAAAAGAATGAAAAATTAATTAAAATATATTTTTGATACATGGCGATTATAAATCGAAATTGAAAAATTGTTTCTTTTTTTTCACAGTCGATAGAGCAGACGCGAATGGTCGGTTGGAATAACCCGCAACCGGAATCAACAACGCGGATGTCATCGATCAGCGAAGGAAAGCGTTCGAGTCAATAGCCGAGTCGACAAATAACGAAACAAGTTGAGAAAACCAGTGACGACGAGACGCGATCGTTCAAGTGTCTCCAGGATTCGCTGATGAGCATTAAAAAAAAACGAAACGAAAGAGAGAGAACAAAAAAACACGCAAAACAAATTTTTTTTTTTCCACAAAATTCTTCTTCTTTTAATAACAAAAAAAACTATAAATAAATGTAATTTCTATCCCTCTCTCTCTCTCTCTTCCCATTTTGCACTTTATTTCTTTTGTAAAAAATTTACACTATTTTTAATTCTTTTTTCTAAATAAAATAATAAAGTACCCAAAAAATTATGTAACTAGGGTAAAAAAAAAATTTTTTTAACTTCAAATTTATAAAAATTTAGAGCAAACTTCAGTTTTTGAAAATGAAGTAAAGCAAAATTGAAAATTAAGTAAAAGTAGAGCTAAAAGAAATAGAGAGAGAGAGGGAAGGAAAGAGAGTGACAATGTACAAGCAAAATGACTACGAAAAGTATTAAATGACGATGAACGCCCGATGATTGAGATGAAAAAGAAATTCTTCAAAATGCGAAAGAATTCGGAAATTTTTTTTTTTTCGAAAACGAAATAATTTTTTTGAAGTCCGAGTACAAAAAAACCTATTGTTTCAAAAAAATGTATTTTTCTAAGAGGAATAACTATAAAACAAGAAATATTTCTTTCCTATCAAATTAATTCTTTAAGGAAAACAAAGAATTTCTTAAAGAAAAATAAATTTCTAGCAAGAAGGAAAATTTCTTGTAAAAAGATAATTTCCTCACAAGTAGAAAAAATAATTTTTCAAATAAAAAAACAGCGGAAATAATAAAAACAAAAAGAAATTACTTATCAAATAAAATAATTTCTTTAGGGGAAAGAAAAAGAAATTCTTGAAGAAAACAAAGAAATTCTTGTTGGAAAAAAATTTGTAGCTTAAAGATTTCTTATGCGAGAAAAAATTTCTTTAGAAGAAAAAAATATTCCAAAGTTTCTTAAACAGAAAAAAAAATTCTTAAATGTAGAAAAACAATTTCTTTGAGAATTAAAAAAAGAGTAGAATTTTTTAAGGACCAAAAAATTTCTTTAGGATAAAAAATTTCTAAAGAGAAAAAACTTTTTCTGATAAGAGAAAAAAATTTCATTTCTAAAAATAATCTTTTGTTACATTTAAAACAAATACGAATTTTCTTAAGGAAAATAAAGAATTTCTTAAGAAAAAAGCAAAACACATTTTTCTTTAAAACTAGAATACAAAATTATAAACACCGATAAAAATTCAAAAAATTATTCGTAAAAAACAAAAAATTTTTACTGATAATAAAATTTACTTTTAAAATATAAGAATTTTTTTTTCTCGAAAAAAAAGAATTTCTTATAGAGAAGAAAAAGTTTCTCGAGAATTAAGAATTTTTTTTTTCATAGAAATCATTTTAAAAAACTGT
Source organism: Leptopilina myrica (nomen nudum) (assembly GCA_032872475.1). Lineage (NCBI taxonomy): Eukaryota > Metazoa > Arthropoda > Insecta > Hymenoptera > Figitidae > Leptopilina > Leptopilina myrica (nomen nudum). The sequence goes on along the minus strand of CM065462.1, from coordinate 8,551,614 downwards.
TTTCTTTCAGAGGAAAGCATTTTAAAAAGTTTTTTTCTATGGAAGAAAAATTTTATTTCGAGAATGAAGATTTTTTCCTTCAAAAAAAAAAAAAAAAAGGAATTCTTTATGAAAACAAAAAGAAACGTAAACAATTTTTTTGTTGGAAGAAAACAAAAGAAACGTAAAAAAAATCTTTGTAGAACAAAGAAAGAATCGTAAAGAAATTCAATTTAAATTTCAAGTATTTTTTTTTAACCCTAAAATCGTATTTTTTTGTAATTACTAATTTTTCCGCAAAAAAATGTAAAAATTAAATTTCCGAATTCTTTCAAGAAGTCAAAAAGGAGAAGCTTCTCAGCGAAAAGTTGAGAAAAAAAAACAAATTTTTGTCCTTCGAAGACAATTTTTTTTTCTTTTTTTCAAAAAAAAAAAAAAAGAAAAATTGTCCCACATCCACTTGTTGCCTTAAAAAAAGCTTCTCCTTCGTTTCGCTTTTCTTCTTTCGCCAAAAAAAAAATATATAATAATAACACATTCCCGGAGCATTTTTTCCCCTTAATTTAGTTTCGAAGAAAAATTCAATATTGCATTTATAAAATAGTAAGAAAAAAATTGAAATAAACTTCGAATCGCTTTTTTAAAATATGTCAACTCATCTTTTTCTTTCTCTCTTCGTATTTTGAAGAGAAAACAAAATCGAGAATAGAATAAAATTCCTCAAAGAAGGAGAATTTGAAAAAAAAGAACAATTCTAATTCTTTCAAACAAATTTTTTCTCGAAACTATTTTTCTACGAGGGAGAAAATCTTTTTGTTGAATAAAATTAAAAAATTAAAAAACGATAGAAAATTTCTCGTTAAAATATTTTTTTTAAAAAGTATTTTTTCTTTCTAAATAATAATTCTTGCCCTTTAGAAATAAAAATTAAAAAAGAGAGAAAGAAAAAGGAGAGGAAAAAATTAAAAGCAAATTTCTCGAGATTATGAAACGAAAGAAATTTTAACGTTCGTGTTCTTCAAAACACTGACTATAAACAATCTCAAAAATGCTTTCGGAGAACTTTTTTTTTTAATTGTAAAAGCTCCGCGGCAGCATTTCCATAAAATAATGTTTATATATAAATATATAGGAATGAATAATAATAATAAAAAGTTTGAAAAAAAAACAGAAAAAAAAGAATACTCGATCGAATGTAACGATCTTCCATATTTGTTGTGCAGTCGTCGCTTGTAAATAGTAAATTATCCTCTAGGGTTTTTTTTTTTTTTTTTGCACTTTTTATGGAAGTATTGATTATACGCGTGAAGAGAGAAAAAAATATGAATGAAAGAAAAAATAATCGAGAGCGAGTGCTAAGAATAAAAAAAATAAATAAATAAATGAGTGAGAGAGAACCGGGCGTTGTCCATCGACAGATTTGTACATTTGTAGATATTTGGTGCGATTCATATTCCCAAGCACTCGATAAATTGTCTTTTTAATAACTAAACAAAAAAATAGTCAATTTTTTTTAAAAAAAAAAGCAAAACATTTCCCTTCTAAATTTCAAATTAATTTTTTTTATTAACAGAAAAATTCAAAATTTTTCATTAATCAAGTCGCTTATTTTCTGTAGAGAGAAAATTTTTCTTTTTTGAAATTTCCTTTTTTTTAACAAATTAAATAAAGAATTCAAATTTTACACTTCTTTTCTTTTTTGTCATTTCAATTTTTTTTGTTTTTTTTTCATCGCCTACTTGAGAAAAAAAACAGTTATTCATTAAATAAAAAAATTAAATTTCTAGGACTTGAAAACCAAAAAAAAAAAATTTAGTGAAAATTGTCAAAATTTACCAATAAATTGTAAATTGGTAAGAATTAAAAATTTATATTACCCTTCGCCCCCCTCTCGCAGTAAAAACTGAATTTTTCTGAAAAATTTCTACCCCAAAAATTAGAAATTTAGATGAAAAAAAAACCATTTTTTCTTCTCCTGTGAAAAAAAGGGAAAATAGTCAAAATTTAAAAAAAATTTTTTTGCCCTAAACCCAAAAAGTAGTAGGAGAATATTTTTCAATCCTTTTCTTTAAAAAATATATTCTTTTTAAATTAATAATATTTTTGTAAAAAAAAAACAACAACAACAACAACAAAGAAAGAAAATGAAATATATTCTCAATTTTCGAGTGATTTCGAAAGAAGAAAAATCAAAGAAAAAAAGAAGCATAAAAAAATTTTTTCTCTTTCCAATCAGCAAATTTAAGAATCAACAGACAATTAGAACGTACCGTACAAGTTATAAATAGTCTCCTAGATAACGAAAAAAATAGCATATTATAATTTAATTTCTCGTAATATTTTATATTGTACTTGGTTCCTAATTTATTGCTATATTATTATTATTATATTATTATTATTATTATTATATTATTATTATTATTATATTATTATTATTATATTATTATTATTATTATTATATTATTATCATCATTATATTATTATAATATTATAATTAATTGCGATTAATATTATTCGTAAAAATAACAACGTCCCTCTAATAAAAAGTAAAATAAATAAACAAAAAAGCAACACATTCGTAATTCGTAGGCGTGTGTAAAAAGGAAAAACCGCCGAAAAATCCTCTATTTTCGTCACTCAACGTGTAAAAAATTTTTTTTTTTTCTTACAAAAGCAGAAAATTTTTTGTATTTTAAAAATTGTGCGCATTTTTGTAAATTAAAGTAATATTCTTCTTTTCGATCAATAGAAATTTTTCTCAATTAAATTGCTAAATTTTTGTATTTTATAATTTTGTCCGATGTGTGTACTTTTCTTATTAAAAAAAAAAAATAATTTTTTTAAACAAATCTTTGAATTTTTCTTTATTTTGTGTTTTGAACAATTTTTTTTTCTACGAAATTAGGGAGAAATAAAATTTTCCAAAACAAATTTTAATGCGATAATAATTTTTCAAATGATACACAAGTAAATTTCAAATATAATTTTTTTTTAAGATAAAAATAATAATTAATACTAAAAATTTTAAATAAATAAAAAAAAATCCGAAAACTAAATATTTGATAAAATTATTTAAAAAATACATAATTTTTTTTCGAGAAAAGTACATTTTTTTTTATTTACATAAAATAAAACTGCCTTTTCTCTTGCTTCTTAGAATTATGTGTCTAGTTAAAAATCAGTGTTTTTGAAAAAGTAAAGAGAAAAATAGAATTTTATTATTGAAAGAATATATTTATTCAAATAATAATGAATAAAATAAAAATATTTAATTATACAAATAGAGAATTTTAATAAGGAATAATTTTATTTTCGCAAATAAATATTTATTTGCGAAAATAAAATTATTAAGAGAATTATACACAAGAAAATTAATTAATTAATTTTGTTATAATTAATTTGAAAATACTTTTCATATAAATTTTTTTTTTATAATATCTAAAAAATTCTATTAAAAAAAATAATGTTATTTAAAAAACATTTCCCACCAAAATTTCATAAGAAAAATACTTTTATTTCTTGCTAGAAAAATTTTCATTCAAGAAAAATTTTTCTATTTAAAAAAATGTTTCTTTCTGGAAAAATTTTTTTAGTTCAAATTTCAAGAAAAAAAAATTTACAAAAATAAACTTTTTCTTCAAACGCGTATAGAGCGAAAATTGAGGATTAATAAAATGAGAGAAAGAGAGTGAGCGAGTGAAAAAAAATGAGTATTTAGAGTACGAGAGTTAAAAAAAAAGTGTGTGAGCGAAAAACAGAGAGAGAGAGAGAGAGAGAGAAAAAAATTGTGTCTGTATGTGTGCGTGCCTTAGTCTCGTATGAAAAAGTTGACAAAAATAAAAAAAAATAATAATAATAATAAAAAGCAGAGCCAGCGGTGGCCTTTGTTTTCTAATCTAACACGCTTTCCTTTTTTTCTTCAAACCAAAAAAAAAAAAATATGAACTCGTCCAAACAAATCTCATTTTTTAGTTTATTCCCCCCTTCTCCACCTTTTTTCACAAAAAAAAACAAACATCGAAATTTTAAAAATTGCGATTTTTCACACTGAAAGTGACTAATTTTTGTACAGCATTTTTAAACACCACAGACAGTGTCATAAATTATTTCCACATAAAAAATATAAATATACATATTTTCAAAACAGACGAAAGAAAAAAATTTTTACTTGCAAATTTTATTCATTTTACTAAAATTCAAAAAATATTCTAAAGTTAAAATGAAATAAACAAAAATTATAGGAGAAAAATTTATGAAAAATTATTTCATATAATTAGTTTAGTTAATTAATTAATTACAGCTCAATAAATTATTATATTAATTATTATAAGTTGAAGCTAATTAAAAAAAAATTGTTTCTTCCAATTAAATAATTATTTTTACTAATAGTTAGGATTTCCTAATTAAAAATAATGAGTTACTGCTAATTAAATAATTAATTGCAAATAAAACACACTTATTCATTTTTTGATAATTAATTATTAGTTTTTGCTAATATTTAATTTTTTTTGATCAATTAATTTTGCTTATTAACTAATTTGTTCTATTTAATTAAATAATACTTAAATCATTAGTGTTTGCAAATTATTATTTAACTAAAAATTTTAAAGATTTAAATTAAAATTTAAAAATTAATTAAAAATAAATTTTTATTTTATTTATTTTCTATTTAAATAATTAATAATTTTGATAATTGGTTCATTTCATTTTATAAGTTAATTAATTTAAAATAATTATTTATTAACTTTGATAATTAAACAATTCTACATAGTTCTTATCTTTTTGCTAATTAGATTATTATTAATTGATTTCTTTTGCTAATAAGTTAATTAATTTCTCGATAAAAAGAAGTAATTAAAATGACCAATTATTTAAAATTAATTAGCTTTAGCGAATAGTAATTAATTATCATTAGAAATTTATTAATTATTTAATATTTACTAAACAATTAATGAAGTGATGCGAGTTCAATGAATTTAATAATTTACAACGAAGTTTCAATTCATTTAATTAAACTCTTTTTTTCTCTCATCGCCATATAGCGAAAGAAAAAGAAAATCTCAATTTTTTAGCGCATATTTAATTAAATGCAATAGAAAAATGTAATAAAAATTAAGAATAGTAGCAACAAATTAAACCATATATATAGAAATTAAAGAAATGCAAAAATGCTGTTTGTTTCTAAATGTACCAAAGACATAATGTTGTTAATTTATAGAATTCAAAAATTCAAAAGCAAATTGCAGAAAAAAATAAAAATTAAGAAATTACAATAAAAATAAAAAAAAATTGTCTATAGTTAGAAAAACCATATACCGAATTGGCATAATGTTGTGTAGTAAACAATAAAAAATTGTTATAATTATTTTTGTAAAGAAGATTTAAGCAATTTAAAAAAATAATGATAATAATAAAAAAAAGGAAATAAGACACATTATATTGTATAAACATTTATAAATATTAAACACAATATTTTTAGCGTGCTCTCTTTTGCCTATGAATGCTTACGAATATGTTGAATAATTATTAGTAAAAGAAAAAAAATCAATTATATTGTCTTCATATTATTAAGAAATTGAAAAAAGTATAAATAATAATTTAAATAGAGGAGAAAAAATACCATAGAGATCAGAAAAAAACACTCAAATTTCCACAATTAAAATTTTTTTTTAAATAATTAACACAAATTATATTTCCTTCAACATTAATTTTTCCTAATTTACCCATTTTATATATATTTTTTTTTTATTAATTTATTCCAATTATTTATTTTTTTTTGCTAATAAACAGTAACCCAAACATTTTTATATATATTTTACCTTAAGAACATAAATGCGGTAATAATTCCCCAACTATAGAGGAGAATAAAAAAAACAATTTTCTCAGAAAAATAAATAAAAAAAAAAACATTTTTTTACAGAATATTTATAAAATATTATAATTATAACAAGTGCCAGCAGATTTATTGTATTCTTCACTCGCCTCTTCACTGCCTTCTTATCGAAGTATATATAAAGATATTATCGACTGAAAGAGCCTATTTCAACAAATAAATAAATTTGCATATAAAACAAAAACAAAAAGAATTGATTATTATTATTTTTTTTTTGTTAAATAGAAACTACTATTTTTATTACCCTATCAAAATGATTTTTAATTTTGAAATTTCGAGGAAATTGTAACTTTAAAACTTTAATACGCCATCTGGTGGTTTAAGCACTTTTTACCTACACTGTAAAAAATTTTAGGTGAAATTTACACCGTCGCACGAGGGCAATAAAAGGACCCTCGTCGCACGATGTGAAATCACCCTGAGCCTCGAATGAAATTTACATCGACGCACGATGTATATTTTTTTTTACATCGTGCGTCGATGTAAATTTCATTCGAGGCTCAGGGTGATTTCACATCGTGCGACGAGGGTCCTTTTATTGCCCTCGTGCGACGGTGTAAATTTCACCTAAAATTTTTTACAGTATACTATCTTTTTAATATTTCATGGGGCAAAAGTGTCGAACGTTCAAATGAACGGAATTTTTTTCTCACCTTCAGTGTTTTTTTTTTGAAAAATACTATCGAAAAAAGAAAAATAATTGAAATTAAACAATATTTAGTTGGATAATTAATTTGTTTTAATTTAAAAAATAATTCTTTTTGTAAATAAAATACAAATTAGAAGAAGTAAAGAAAATATTATTCATTTGAACGTTCGAAACTTTTCATTTTCAATTGTTTGCATTGCGCATGCGTTATATGGAATTAAACTTCCGTTTAAAAAGATTAATATATATAATAAGAAAATGAATATAAGAATTATACAATGGTGTTCTAATTTTAAAAACAACCGTTACAAGTGTGCACTAAAAACAGAATTTAAATTATATTCTCACAATAATACTTTTTGCATTTTATTAATTATAAAAAAGGAAAAAAGAGTTTGAGAGAAAAAAAGCAATTTCTCCACTTGAGAACGCCAAGGTCGCCACTAGGTGGCTCGGAATCTGATTTTAGTTTGACAAAATAAATGGGATTGTAATTTTTAATTATTTTCTTTTCAATATTTTCACTCTCAAATTTTTTAGACTTAGAATAAAATTTCTTCTTTAAGTAAATTGCATTAAAACTCTTATAAAAGAATAGTTTATGTAATAATAATAATAATAATAATAATATTTAAATTTTTCTCGAAATAAATAAATAATAATAATAATAATAATTATAATAATAATAATAATAATAATAGTAGTAATAATAGCAATAATAATAATAGTAGTAATAATAGCAATAATAATAATAATAATAATAATAATAATAGTAATAATTGTATTAGTTAAAAATTATAAAAACATTAATAATAATGTCAGCAAATGTTTAAAGATTAATATTGCTTTTCATTAAATATTCTTTTTAGGATTAAAAAATTTATTTCACAAAATAAGTTAAAATTATTAATTGTTTGAAAATTATTTATAATGTTACTAACCTTTTAAATAACAAAGAATCGGAGATTAAAAAAAATATTCACTCACAAATTCCTCAAAAATCCTATGAAAAAATATCACTGAATTTTATGACGCAATTTTTTTTTTGAAAATTTTACAAACATAATTATTGAATTATTACTGAATTAAAATTCACCTGAGTGAAAGAAAAATAAATTATTTTATTTTAATTCTCTGCATTTCGAAAATATACACTAGTAATTTAATTAAAATTCTTCAATAATGGAACAACTTATAATTTAAAATAAACTTCTTTTGTCATAAAATTTTTTCTATTCGCGCACCTTTTTTTTTTTTAAATATAATTTATCACTTTTATCTTTTCACAATTTATTGAAAACTTGAACTTATTAAACTTTGTCAATTATTATTTATTTATTATTAAAAGAAAATAGAGACACTTTTTCAATTTCTCTTCTATATTTTCCATAGAATTTGAATACTTGTCCTAACTTGTTGAATGCACATTTCTCGACAAGAGTGCTTTTGCTGCCGATCTACAAAAGTACTACTGGAGTCAATGGAGAAAGAGAAATTGTTGCGGCGCGCACAGGGTTGGGTAGCTAAGACATTCGGTGGCAATTAAAGCTCGGTACACACTCAAAAAAAAGAGATATAAGGATAATTTATTTTACATTTTTGTCTTTGTTTTGTTTTTCATGGCTTCTTGTATAAACAAATAGTTAATACTCCACATTTAAACGCATGCACGCTCACTTATCTGTTTTAAAATAAAAACAAATTGTATAAATTAAAATTGATTATAACCAATGAAATAATTGACATACATTACATAATATTAATAAATAAAAATAAATAATTTCATTTACATTTACATTTAATTAAAGTTTTAATAATTATTAATAAATTAGTATTATAATCAACAAAAATTAGCTTATTTAATAGCTCACTATTAAAATTAAGTGTTTTCTTCGTTCATTTATATTTTATTCACTATAAAAATTGTCGAAATAAAAGAAAGAAAAAATGACATGCATCACATTGTTATTTATTATTTATTACTTCATTTCTTATAATTATTGTTTAAATCTACTCTATATATGTCTATTTAATCATGTTTATGCATATTTCGTACTTTTATACTTAAATCAACACGTATTTTATGAAAGAGAACCAAAAGTGCACACAAAATTGCAAACATAACCTATAATTTTTTGCTTCTAAGCTCCCTTTTCTTCAAATCGCGTCACAAATAAATAAAAAAATAAAAATTTGTACCCACCTTTCGCTTTCCTTCTTTCACAATCAGGGTTCCTACGAATTCAGCATTTCAAAATTCCCTGACTTTTTCAGGTTTTCCAGACCATTTTTTTTTGAAATTCCCTGACCAAATTAGTTAGTCGCTGTTTGCTTTTTTGTTTCCTAACATTTTAAAAAATTTTTTCTTTTTAAATATTTTCAATTTTAAAATTAATGTATTGAACATCATTGAATGCTTGCAATAAATTTTATCAAAAAATTGGAGAATAATTCAACTCCTTCGAAGAATTTTATTATATTTAAAAATAATTTAATGCATGCGAAGAATTTTATTATTTTTAAAAATAATTTAATGCATGCGAAGAATTTTATTAAAATGGTTGATAATCCTAATTAAATTCTTGGAAGAATTTGTTTTAATTTTTTTTTTTAAATCAAGTTTCATTAATAATTTTAATTGGTAATTTTTCAAATAATTGAATTACAACAACAATTTATTTGAAATTTCTAAAATATAATCGTGTTTCGTAATAATTGAAATTAAAAATTTAATAATTACATTTTATTAAAATTTCTAGAAAATTATTTATTTTGTCGATGTTTTAATAATTATAATTAATAATCATACTGTAAACATTTATTAAAATTTTATTCTTTCTTAAAAATTAAAAACAATTCATTCTTTCGTGAAATTTTATTACAATTGTATTGAGAATAATTGAATTTTTGGACAGATTTAAATCTAACTTGAAAAAAAAATGATAATGAAGTTTTTTTTTTAAATTAGAAGTGAGAATAAAAATGAAAAATTGAAATTTTCGCGATTCAGATACGTAAAATTAATTTTTGAAAAAAATATTTTATAAAATTCCCTGACATTTCCAGGTTTTTCCTGAGCGAGAAAAAATTCCAGGTTTTCCCTGACAATACATAAAGAGAACCTAAATAAGAGAACAGAAATTCCAAAAGGGGGAAACAATTTAGAATTCAACCACTTTAGATAAATTTAAATTTAATTTTTAAATTCATGAAATATAGAAATTGAAATCATACACATTGAAGAAAAAATTGGAAATACCCCATGTTTTGTATATATAAAAAAAAGGACGAAAAAACACTTGTAAATCTTTATTCATTTCGCTCGTTCTGCATACCATAGCCTCTACGATATTCCTCCTCCATTGCCTCCATTTGATTAATATTCTGCTCCTGCGTCATTTGCTCCATAAGCTCATGATTGTAAGTCGAGTGAAGCATTAATGCCAATACACCAGCTCTCGATGCCATATTTGAACGTATTTGCCTCTCTTGTTCAACTAATTCGTCAATTTTCAACCATTGCCTCACACGTTCCATGTCAATTTCAGCGCGACGCAATTTCTCCCACACATGATGTTTGACACAACTTTTTTTCGGTGCACGACAAAATTCACCGGTTAAATTAAATACATTCGACACTAAAGGACAACCACAAATTTCAGTGTCACTTATTTTTGGATCCTTACAATGTTCAGGACACAGGACACGCAATCTCTTACAATATGTTCCATTAACGGGATTATAAAAATCACAGAACATAACTTGACCCTCGATTCTTGTTTTGAAACTCGATCCAAACGATTCCTGCGACTCGTACTATAATCATAATAGAAAATAAACGAACATTATTTACGATTTTTATAATGAACGAAAATTCGAAGAAAGAGAAAAAAATATTTAATCAAATAGTCTTTAACGTCCGAGATACTTAATAAATAAGTCAAATTAATGAAAACGAAAACATTCGGACAAAGTAACAAATTTTATTTACTCCAACGTTTCGAAATCAAATCGATTTCCTCTTCAGGGAGTCAAAAAAAAATAATACTTAAATAAACGAAGACTTAAAATTTAAACCCTGACGATGGAGTAGAGTCATAATAAATAAATAATCCGTCTTAGAAACACATAAATAATAATAAATAAATAAATAATAATAAATCACAATACAAAAAAAAATAAAAAACACAAAATAATAAAATAAAATGTATTGCAAACTGCAAAGTCAAATTGTGATTTATTATTATATTATTTATTTTCAGGGTTTAAATTTTAAGTCTTCGTTTATTTAATTATTATTATTTTGACTCCCTGAAGAGGAAATGGATTTGATTTCGAAACGTTGGAGTAAATAAAATTTGTTACTTTGTCCGAATGTTTTCGTTTTCGTTTTCATTAATTTGACTTATTTGAAAAAAATATATTATTGAAGGTGAAAGAGAAATTTAGAGCTAGGCAACTATCGCGATTCTAGCGGGAAATTGTAGAAAGAGCGCTGGGTTTTTTTTTCAGAAAAACCTCTTTTTCCAAATATATATATATATATATATATATATATATATATATCTAATTATTATTTTCTAGAATTTTTCACTAAAATTCTTCTTTAAATCCATCATTTTAAAAAAAAATTCTTTAAGACTTTCTAAATTTATTTGTTAATAATCCACTTTTCGGAAATTTTAATTATTCAGAAATTCTTGAATTAAATATACAAAATAAATTTTTTTCAAAAGAATTAATTCTACAAAATTGAAAGTTTAAAGTAGGTAAAATTCAAATTTTCAAAGATTTTAATTTTTAAACCCCTTTTTAAAATTTTACTAATTCCAAAAATTCATATTGTAATGCTTTTCATATTCAATTATTATCTGCGAAATTGTAATTGAAATTCATAATAGAAACTCATACGAGAATTAAATTATTAAAATAAAAAAGCGAAAAAGTACTTTTCAAAAATGAATTCTCGTAAAGAATTTTATGAGCAAATCTTTGAAACTGTTTTTAACGATTTTTAAAAATAAGTTCAAGCAAATTTACTTTTTTCGATGATTTGTGAATAATTCTGCGGAAAGATTGCAATTATTTTCATAAATAATTAAATTTTTCAAAATAATTCAATTATTTTCAATGCAATTTTAATTGAATTCCTCAAAGGATTTTCATTAGTTTCGAAAATTTCAATAGAATTCTTCACAACATTTTATTTGTTTTTATAAACAATAAAGTTATTTACAAGATTTCATTTATTTTTTAAGAATAATGAAATTTTTGTTAAAAATTCAATTATTTTCACGAATAATGAAATTCTTCTTATGCATTAAATTATTTTCAATATAATTTTTAAAAAACTTCTCTAAAAATTTAGATATTTTTCTAAATTTTTATAAAATTTTAGAAAGAATTGAATTATTAGAAAAAATGTATCATTTTCAAAAAATTGAAAGAAAATTTTATAAGATTTCAAATTAACTTTTAAAGCAATTTTTATTAAAAGATTCTACGAAAATTTTATTAACCACTTTTGAAAATAATTAATTTTTTAAAGGAATTCAATTTAAATTTTACTGAAATTTATTATATTAAAGAATTCTATAACAATTTTTTTAAAATAATCGAAGTTTTGTCAAGAATTTTATTAAAATTATTATTGAAAACAATTGAATTTATAGGAAGAATTTTAATATTTTTTGGATAAATAACAGAAATTTTATGAAGAATGCTTTTTAAAAATTTTTGACAATAATTTATTTCTTGAAAGGAATTTCTCCATCAATTTATGAAGATAATATCATTCTTGACCAGAATTTTTAAAAACTTTTGAAAATAATTTAATTTCTCGAAAGTACATTATTACATTAAAAAAAAATTGAATTCTTGTTACGAATTTTGATATATTTATCAAAATAATTGAATTTTGGAAAATAATTGAATTTTGGAAAATAATTTTATTGAAATTCCATAAAATAATGGATTTTATGGGAAGAATTTTATTGTTTATCAAGATAATTTAATTCTTTTGCAGAATTGATTTTCTGCGACGAATTAAAAGTTTTTTTTATGAAAATAATTAAACTATTGCAACAAATTTTATTAGTTTATTGAAAAATTGAATATTTCTTCAAATTCAATTCTTTCGTCAAGTTTTGATAAAAATTTTCAAGAATAATTGCATTTTTCGATTAAATTATTAAAAATACTTGAAATTCTGCAATGAAAATAATTGAATTCCTAAATGAAATTTTCTTTTTATGAAAATAATTTTATGTAAATAAGTTTTCGTAGAATTGTATCAAAAAGTTTTTTTAATAGTTAAATTATTTGATAAATTTTATGATAATAGTAAAGAATGAAAGTATTTGAATTTGCGATAAATTTTTGAAAATATAATTTAATTTTTCTAGAAAAATTTTGCTATTTTTAGAGATAATTGAATTCGTGACAAGATATTCGTTAGGATCTTTAAAAATAATTCATTTTCTTCGACGAATTTTATTTCTTTTGAAAATAATTTAATTAATGTAATGAATATTGTTGTTTATGAAAATAATTGAATTTTGCAAAGAATTTATTAAGATTTCTCAAAATAATTGGATTTTTCTGAAGAATTTTGTTATTTATCAAGTTATTTGCGTTAAAACTTTTGAAATATTTGAATAATATTAAAAAATTAATTCCTGAGAGAAATAGAAAAATATGCTGAAAATTTTTTATTAGAAATTTTGGTAGATTTATAATTTATGAGGTAAACAAAAAAGATACCAAAAATTAAGAATTTTTTTATGAAATCTAAAAATTCTAATTTTTCTAGTACTTTTAATAAAAATCCCTATTTTCCCTGAATTGATTTAGCAGATAATTTCGCTCGAGATTTCGGTCGCTATTAATTTGTTTGTATGTATTTTGATCAGATAGAAATGTCTCTAGTTTTTTAATATGAGTACAAAACCTGAAAACTGAGATAAAAATAATGAATAAGTAAGAAATAAACGAGATGTAATAAACAATATAAGTTTAAATTTTTTAAAAATGTAAAAGAAACAAACGTGAGTAAATAATGAAAAATGTTCACCTTATTGAAACACTTTTCCATGTGTTTGATGGCAGTTCGTGAATTAATTTCATGACCGCAAGTTATGCAGTACATACTCATTTCGGTGTCATCATTCTCATCGATTTCAGTTTTAGGATCGATTGACGAGTGTCTTGCTCTCTCGACAATTTGATCCAATTCCATGTGTCGTTTATCTAGCTCATGAAGAATTCGTCTCACATCGTTCTGTTGTTTTCTCACATTCTCCAAGGCACGTCGATTATTTTGCTCGGCAATGCAGGGCGTCATTGCCCATTCCTGTAGTCGTTGTGGTAAAACTTGATAAATTCGATTTGTCGCCAATTTCATTCCACATTCATCCGAACAATATTTACTGCCAACGCGCGATTGTTTCATACACGTTGGACCATAACAATGAATTGGCGGTTCATGATGTTCAATTCTCTCATTACTCGAGTCACGTCGACGTTTTCTACTTGGCTTTGATATTTTGCCCAAACTCTTCAATTTCATTGGCTCTATTGAAATGCGACATGTTTTTTGTACACAACGCAGTTTCAATCTCACTGATGGACCAAATTTTTTCAAGTGCCTTCAAAATAAATGGCAAATAAATGATAGATAAAAAAAATAATAATACTAACAGGGTGTCCACTATTTTCATTCAACAAAATTTCCGGTTATTTCTCGGTTTTTCCTGGTTATGGCCTAATTTTTTCCTGGTTTTCTTTTTTCATGAAATTTAAATTTAAATTTGTTTTCGAACGTAAATAAATAATAATTTTAATTGAAAATTTGGAAAATAATATTTTTGATTTTTTAAAAATAATCTTGTCTTTTTATAATTATAATTGGAAATTTTCTTTTTCAAGTTTATTACAATTCTATTGATAATAATTGAATTTCTGCAAAGAATTGTACTATTTACAAAAATAATTGAAATCCTTCCAAAGAATGATATTATTTATGAAAATAATTTAATTCCTGTGAAGAATTTTATTACAATTTCAAAAAAAAAGCAGTGATAATTAATTATTTACTTAATAAGTAATAAACATTAAATTTGCTCAAGAAATGATAAATATCATTTATTTGAACATTCAGAAATTTGAAATTATAAAAATTTAAGAGAAGTTCAATAATTATAACTATTGAATAATAAAAGAATAATATAATTTTTAGAAGCAAAAAATTGATTTAAAACTTTAAGAGGGACTTTATATTTTAAAATAAAATTATAATTACGCTGACTAAGTTCCCTTGATTATTTTCGAAAAATTTAAATAAAAATTCTTTCAAAGAATCAAATTATTAAAAAAAAAATGTAAAGAAATTTCAATTATTTCAAAATTTTTCAATTATTTGTTTAGAAAAATTAAATTATCTTGAAACAATGGAATTGGAAAATTTCAAAAATTTTTATTTTTCAGAATTTTAAACAAAAATTTTCGAGAATTCAATTTTAATAAAAAATTTGAAGTGCAAATCGTTTTTTTTTAAATTAACTAATAAAAATTTTGATTATTAATCTTCGCACTAAAAAACATGAATTCATTAAAATGTGACTATAAAATCCAATTATTAATTATTAAATTAAAATACTTTGAAAATTTTGTTTAATTTTTTAAACAAATTTTATTAGAATTTAATTATTATGTTTATTATTATTATTTATTGTGAAGAGACAAATTAAAAATAAATTTAACAATAATTTCATTTAATTAGAAATTCGATGATAATTTTGTATATATATTAAAAATAATTGAAATTCTGCCAAGAATATTATTAATATTTGAGAAAATAATTGAATTTCAGAGAAAAATGTTATTATTTATAAAGACAATTTAAAGTTTGACGAGAATTTTTATAAATTTTCAAACATAATTAGATTTCTGCGAAGAATTATATTACGTTTGAAAATAACTGAATTTTCATTAGACTAATTTTATTAAATTTTCGGTTTAAATAATTGAATTGTTTCGTGAAATTTTAATCAAATAGCAAACATTGAAAATAATTGAATTAAAAAAAATTTTACAATCAATTAAATTTCTATGAAAAGTTTTATTAGAATTATTTTGAAAAAAATTAAATTGTCACAAAGGAATTTCATTGAAATTTTGGAAAATAATTAAATTCTTAATATTAAATAAATAATAAAAGATAAAAAAAATTATTGAATTTTGAATTTCATATATTTAATTGAAGAATTTACGAATAATAAAAATTTCGTAAAATTGAATAATGCAACCAAATGGATTCAAAAATTGTTAAAGAATTTTTTCGAAAATTATTTAAATTAATTGATTTAAAGAAGAATTTTAGTTAAAAATGCTAAAAATAATCATCATAATGATGAAAATAATTTTTGAAAAAGTTACAGTAAAAAAAGTAGAAAGTAAACTTTTAAAGAAAAATTAATTCTATACAGAATTGTTCGTTAAAAGTATAGAAAATTAAAATTTTTAAAGATTTTAATTTAAAATCATTTGAAAATTTAATTATTTCTTAAAATTATCCAATTATTATTAATTATTATATTAAAATACTTTGAAAATGTTATTTGTTTAAAAGTTCCTAAAGAAATTCTTTAACAAATTCAATTACATATTTTCAGTCGAATTTCACAATATTTCTATTAACTCCATAATTTTTAAAAATTTATTTACATAATCTGTTTGAATTAGTGCCTGACTTTTACTATCAAAATTAATTTTTTTTTAACTAATTCAAAGTTAGAGAAGAGTATAAATATGTATAAAAATTGAAATAAAGATTAATTTTTTTAAAAACAAATTAAAATACTAAAACATTTTTTAATTTTAGTGAAAAAAATTCCCTGTTTTGTATAAAAATCCCGGTGAATTCCCGGTTTTTCCCAGTTAAATTAATTTCCCGGTTATTTCCCGGATTTTTCGTTTAGTAGACACCCTGAATAAGTATTTTTATATTTTTTTTTCTTTAAAAATAATTACTATTTTTTTAATACCTGCAGGCGTCGCATTTTCCACAATTTTCCGTTCGAAGACAACCGGTACACTCGCCACAACGTTTTGAGGATTTCTTCACAACGGGCGCATCCCAATTGATTGGCTCATGACGATAGGCGCGTTCTTTTTCCTTTTCACGATGCTTTTTGTGTTTACGATCCTCCCTCTCGGAACGTTTCGGTTTATATTGAGTGACTAGAGTCGGATCCTCCTCCTTGCAACGCTGAAATTATTGATATTTTTTTTTTAAATATCAGTTAAATAGAGGAAAAATAATATCGTTATAGAAAATATATCCGATATACTTACAACGCAAAAGAATTGCTTGATATATTTTGCTTCTTTTTCTGTTATATTTATACAGTCACCGTGATACCATTCTTCGCAAGCGTCACAACCACTGTAAAAGAGAAGAATAATTAAAAAATCTTTAAATAAAGAAAAAAATAAAACATTCTTTTTTCTTTTAAATACCTACATCATAAATCGTGAACTATCCGAACTCCGACAAATGCAATATTCTTGTCCATCTTGTTTCAAGAGAGTTGCTATCTTACTCTTTCTCTCGGGCAACACAAATTGCTTGGCAATTTCTTCCCTCTAGAATGAAAATTGAGAGGAAAAATTAGTTTTTACCTTAAAAAATTTCAATTTTTTTATGCTGAAAACTAATTCTTCAAACATTTTTCAACATTTACTCACAAATTCTAATAGAAAACTTTCAACATTTTTTTTCTATTTCTCTCAAGAATTAATTTTTTAATATATAATTCAAATATTTCAAAATTTTTAACGCAAATAACTTGATAAATAACAAAATTCTTCAGAAAAATTCAATGATTTTGAGGATTCTTAAGAAATTCTTTGAAAAATTCAATTATTTTCATAAACAACAATATTCATTACAATAATTAAATTGAAAAACAAATTTAAAGCCATGAAAAAATGGGGGACTAACTCTGATGGGACAATTGTTTCGTGAAAAATTCTAGGATAAAAGTTATATAATTAAATTCTTTACAAAAGAAATAAAATTCGTCAAAGAAAATTAATTATTTCTAAAAACTCTAACGAATATCTTGTCAAGAAATCAATTATCTCTAATAATAGCAAAATTTTTCTAGAAAAATTAAACTATGTTTTCAAGAATTTGAATACAATATTCTTTGCAAAATTTCAATTATTTTCAAAAATTTATCGCAAATTCAAATACTTTCATTTTTTACTATTATCATAAAATTTATCAAGTAATTTAACTATTAAAAAAAATTTTTGACACAATTCTACGAAAACTTTTTTTATAAAATTATTTTCATAAATAGAAAATTTCGTTTAGGAATTCATTTATTTTCATTGCAGAATTTTCAAAATTTCTAAAAAAAAGATGATTTTTTTTAAATATAATTTTATTGTACAAAAATTCGTTAACTGCGGCAAAAAGAAAGTTAATTTTTTGTAAATATGAAAAATTTAATTGTTTTATAGAAAACAATTTTTATTACCGAAAATGTAGTCTAATAAAAATGTGGTTTTGACTGGCAAAATAGAATTTTTTTTAATAAACACTAAATCTCTTTTTAAACAAATTCAAATTTATTTTAATACATTCTTTGTTAAAAATCATATTTTTGTAATAAAATCTGAAGTTTATCTGAAAGAAATTTAGTAAAAATTATGTAAAAATATAATTTTTACTATCAAAATGTATTTCTTTTTAAATAAAGAAATTAATTTTCTTAGCGAAAAATGTAAAGATTTTTTATAAACATTTTTATTACCGAAAAATGTAAGTTTCCTAAAAACTAATGTAAATTTTTATATAAATTTCAATTTATTAAGATAAAAACTGTATTGTATAAAATGAAAAACAATTTCGTATTTTTAGAAAGATCGTAATTTTTTATTAAAAAAATAGATACTATTTTTCACGAAAAATGAAATTTTTTAATAAAAATAATTTTTTGTCTTGCAACTATCGTAAGTTTTTAATAAAAACGTACATTTTCAATAAGAGAATGGAACTTTGTTTCCCCGAAAATATGAATATTTTTCTTTGAAAATAAATTTCTTTTCTTTTGACACAAACAGTGAACGTAACCTCAAAATGTTAAAAATATATACAGAAAAAATGTTTTCTTTTCAAAATGTAATGTATATTTAAATATGAAACGAAAGATTGTTTATACGTAAATATTGTTATGTTTATAATAATAACACAATAGACAGTAGTCGAAAAATTCTTGTGTAAATTACACAATATTGAATATTTTTACATACCGATAATCCATTTTGTTTATCACTCATCATTGTGGTGATTATTGAAACTATAACATAACGAAAAGGCAAATTGTCAACTAACAAAAATTTAAACTACACAAATAACATTTATAATCAAAAGTAAATGTTTTTATTGTTTTTATTTCACTGCAATCACTGACATTCATTTTTATTCTAACCTAACCGACATGACTATAAGCAAGGATGAGAAAGTGCAACACGAAATGTTCGTCAGGGTTGTGTAGTTATCTTTAACTTGGTGGGGGAATAATTTTAATTTCACTTACCCACCTCTGACAAAATGAAATTAAAATCTCCCGCCATTTACGAACAAAAATTTAAAGTTTTCTTTTCTTTCGTTAATATATTTCAATAAAAAAAAATTTCAACTTTCAAATATACAGTAAAGTTAGATAAATATTTTGAATGTAAGAATAAATATAATAATGTAAAATATTAACTTACCTTGAAAATATTCATAACTTAAAAATATCAACAAAAATATTTCCTTTTACTTCAAAAAAAAAAAAAATGTAGAAAATCGTGGGAAGTACAAAAATGAATAGAAGGTATTTTTGGAATTTGTGCATTGCTCAGTACTGCTCTTTACGAAATATGTAGTCAGTTTTTCAAAATACAAAATGGCGGATTCACTATGGCGTCAATTTATTCAAAAAGTGACGGATTTGCCTGAAATTATCCACTTGGAGATTTTCGAGGTCGCCGATTACAAAAATGAACTTAATTTTTAGAAATTCAAAATGGCGGATCAAATATGACGGTGATTTCATCAAAAAGTAATGGAATTTGGCTGAAATTTCCTACTCGGGGGTTTTTGAGGTCGCTGATTGCAAAAATGAACGTAATTTTCAAGAATTCAAAATGGCGGGTCTAATATGGCGGTGATTTCATCAAAAAGTAATGGAATTTGGCTGAAATTTCCTACTCGGGGGTTTTTGAGGTCGCTGATTTCAAAAATGAACGTAATTTTCAAGAATTCAAAATGGCGGGTCTAATATGGCGGTGATTTCATCAAAAAGTAATTGAATTTGGCTGAAATTTCCTACTCGGGGGTTTTTGAGGTCGCTGATTACAAAAATGAACTTAATTTTCAAAAATTCAAAATGGCGGATAAAATATGGTGGTGATTTAATCAGAAAGTAATTGAATTTGACTGAAATTTCCTACTTGGGGGTTTTTGAGGTCGCTGATTACAAAAATGAACTTAATTTTCAAAAATTCAAAATGGCGGATCAAATATGGTGGTGATTTAATTAAAAAATTTAACGGATTTTCCTGAAATACTCCCTTAGGGGGGTTTTCGAGGACGCTGATTACGAATCTAAAATTATTTTTAAAAAATTCGAAATGTCGGATCCAATATAGCGACATTTTTTTCAAAAAAATTCTTTATTTTCGCCATAATTTTTTACTCGAGGGTTTTTGGAATATAAATTTAGTTTTTTAAAATTAAAAATGGCGGATTCAATGAGGTGGCCTTTTTTTCTGGAAATTCGGCATTTTTGTCTCAATTTTTTTTCTATCTTGGGGTTTTTGGGGTCGCTTATTATATAAAAAAAAATAGTAAACGAAGAAAAATAAATGAGGAAAACAAAAAATATATTAACAAAACATATAAAAGAATCACGTTCCTATTTGTTTTGTTGTGAAAGCATTTATTTATTCATTCTTTTTGTTTTGAAATTGAAATAATATTCCAGAGAATGAAAATAGCGCGAACTTAGGAACTGTTCTAGCGCGTATTCGATGAATGTATATATGTGAAAAAAAATTTTTCCCTTCCCCCAAAAAAAAGAAATTAAAATTTTCAAATTTTATGCAAATACATATATTTAAAATAAATATATATATATATATATATTTTTGCATAATAAAAATTTCTTTTCATTCATCATCATACACTTTTTCTATTACGTCACGATTTTTTTTTCAATTTTTTCCATAATTTCTGTTTTGTTTTTTTTTATTTTTTGTTTTATACATTAATTATAATAATCATATAGAACAATATGTTGCTTCCGACATGAGTGGTGGCATTTATTTGAACGTGTGCAACAAAAAAATTAATAAACAGCGACATATCACAGTACCGTACGCAAAGCTTTTCTTTTTTTTTCATTTTATGAGTCGCAGAATAGAACAGCTTTAAAGCTAAAGAAAAAAAAAATGAAAAAGAAAAAAAATACATGATCGACGAAAACCTACTTTTTATTGCCCTTTATACAATTAAGAAATGTACCATTTTTTTTTCTTTTAATAGCGTTAACATAATATTTTTTTTTTAAACCCTCATACAGATAATCTTGTGGTCGATATAATAATAATTCTAGTATCTCATATAATTCGTCAGCTTTGCTTGATTCTGAGTTTTTAATTTTTATTATTATTATTAATTATTTATTTACTTTTTTGTTTTTATTTTCATTTTAAATATTAGTAACAAAGTATTAAGTGGTGGTCAAGTTTTGAATTTTTTTCCTTTTTTTTTGGTAAATCCAGTCCGGTGATGAATTTTCTTTTTAAGAAACGAGAGAAAAAAAAGTAGAGGAGAGGGAAAAAAAATTACAAATGGAATTATAAAATAGAAATTAAAAATGGCTTCGTATACGTGATATTCTTTGAGGGAAAAAAAAAAATTCTCTTTTTCTTCGCGAAAAAAGGACTAGATTACCGAATGTTTTTTTTTTTTCTTTCAAAACCCACAAAATATTTCAAAAAGCGAAATTTTATTCAACGAAACGAGAGTGTGCGTGAAAAAATTAGAAATAAAAAAAATAAAATTTCTATATTTGGCAGTGAAAAAATGAAAATGGAAATTTATTTCTTTTTTCCAAAACTTTTTATAATTTTTTTTTTCTCTTTTTTTTTGTAATATAGAAATAAACTCAAAATAACCGTTAATATTTTTTTCCTACAAATTAACGTAAAGAATTTATTTTTATATTTAATTTGAAAAAGGATTATTTTTTTTCTAAAATAAAATTATTTTTCATCTTGTACGTAAAATAAATACAAAACGAAAAGATGGAGGGGGAAAAAATACTTTGAGAAAAGAAAAAAAAAGTGTAAAAATTTATCTTACGAATAAGCAATTTCTTTCTCAGTTAATAAAAAATAAAGAAAAAAAAAAGAAAATAAACGCACTTTCGTTTCTTGAATGACAATTTTTTTCTTCATTTCTTTCGCTTTTCTAAAAACCCACAAAGGGACTTTGGCAACATACTAAAAGTTGGCAACAATATCCTTTCGTGTTATCTTTTAGTCAGGCAGTACAGCCTCTTTCAACAAATTTTTTTTTATCACACTCACACTCATACTCACGCAAACAAATATTTTTTTTTCGCACACAAATACATAACTTCGCATTCGCAATTCTTGCTTTTTCTTTTCTTTTTATATATATAATTAACCATAATGATAAGTTCTTTTTTTAAATAATATCTAGTTATAATAATAATAATAATAATAATATAATTATAATATTAATATTAATAATAATTATTATAATATAATAATAATAATATAATAATAATATAATATTAATATTAATAATAATAAAAATATCAATAATGATAATAATAATATTAATAGTAATAATAAAAATAATATTAACTAATAATAATATAATAATAATTACAATATAACATAATAATAGTAATAGTCATCGAATAGTTTCACAATAGAGGTAATAATAATTAATTAATTAATTAATTAATAATTAATAATTAATAAACGTCACAGACTGTCCTCTTCATTTCTATACATAGTCATTTATATAATAGTTTATAATATATTATTTACATAAATCGTGGAGTGTTTTACAAATAACAAAGAAAAATATACAGTTGTATACAAAGAGTTTTTTCTCGATTGTTATAAACAATCATTTTTTTATTTTTGTTTGTTTGTTCTTTTGCAATTAGTGCCCTCCACGATCCTATTTTTCTTCCGAAATGCCCCCTCCCTCCTCTTTCCCACACGAAAGAAAATTCAAAATCAAATCAAAATTTTCTACTTTGAAATATTTTTCTTTTGCATTATTTTTGTTTCTAGTCTGAATAACGTTTCGTTTTTTTTTTTGAGATTCAAAAGCAGTAAAAAGTTGAAAAAGTTTTTTTGAAACTTTACGTTAAATATAGACGTAACTAAATGTTTTTGATTTGACTTCTCTTCTCCCTTCCTCCTTTCTTTTTTAGTTATTAAAAAAAAAATTAATTTTCACAAATCACATTATTATAAAATTCGGGAATTTTTTTCTTTCTTTTTTTTAAACATTTAACTTTATATAAGAAATAAAATTTTAAAAAATGGTTTACAAATTTTGAACGTTCAAATGAACTTTGAAAAGTATTTAAACAAAAATTTTCATCAATAAGTACTAGTAATAAACATTAAAAACAAATATTACATTTAGACACTTTTCGATAAATTTTTATTATAGAGACGGAAATTTTTTTTTGTAATAAAAATCTACAATGTTAAAACGAAAAGAATTCGTTCATTCAAACGTTCAGAACTTTATAGGAACATAAAAATTTTATAAATTAAAAGGAAAAAAAAATTGTACTGAAAAAATTAGTTTTTAAAAGGAAAATAATTTTTAATGAAAATTATTATCCACAGTTGTAATTTATAGAAAACAAAAAAAAAGGATAAAATTACTATTGAAATAAAAGATCATTTATATAAAAAACTAAAAAATTCAAATAAAATTAAATAATAAAAAGAGTAATTCAAAATTCCTGAATTTTTTTCTTTGATAAACAATTCAAAACAAAAAGATAAAAAAAATTAGAAATTTTCTAAAGTTTAAAAAATAAATAAAAAAAAATATCCATTATTGGCTGAAATTAAAATTTATTTTTAAATTGTTAAAAAAAATGCTTCATAACTTGATGGATTATTGTTTTTTTTTAATGCCCAAGATCACACATCACACAAGTTTGGAAATAGAAAAATCTCACGCTAAATTAAAAAAAAAAAAAAAAATTTTCTATAAAATTCGAAACAAAATTCATCCGAATTTACAGTTTTCCTTTTGTCTTTGATTAAATATTAAAAAAAAAAAATTTTTCTTTACAAACGTCGACTTGTGATTTAAAATATAATTTATTTCTGACCCTTTTTCACATTTCGGGAATGTACACGAAAGACAAGAAAAACAAATGTTTATAAATAGCGATGATGACAATAATAATAATAATAATAATAATAATAATAATAATAATTTTTATCATTATATTACTTCGAATATAATAATAATAATAATAATAATCGTATCATGTCACAATAAATTTTTTTAAAACTACATTTTTTTCGAATGAGATGGAAAAAGAAATTTATTC
Organism: Leptopilina myrica (nomen nudum); assembly: GCA_032872475.1. NCBI lineage: Eukaryota > Metazoa > Arthropoda > Insecta > Hymenoptera > Figitidae > Leptopilina > Leptopilina myrica (nomen nudum). Next base: position 8,527,406 of record CM065462.1, on the reverse strand, counting down.
ATTTTAATTACCTGAACAAGTAAATAAAACAAATTATTTATTTAATATATTAAAATATTTAAAGAAAATGCACTTTAAAAAAAAAATTAAAACTTCATTTCAATAAATAGATTTTTTTTTTATTTAAATAAATATTTCCTTGGCCTCAGTATTTTTTGTTTAAAAACAAAAAATTTTGATTTTGAAAGGAAATAAATTTCTTTTAAATACCTATATTTTATAAAAATTGAAAAAATTATATTTACTCTTTAAAAAGCATGAAAATTTCTTTTTTTTTATTAACGTTAGAAAACAAAGTAAATAAATAAATACGAAAAATTCAATATAAAAAGAAAATAAAATGTAACTTTTAAATAATTTATCATAAAAAAATATACAGGAAACAAAAAAAGGAGAAAAATTTTTTAAATTAAAAAAAAATTATGAATCAAGTAAATCATCTAATAATAATGTTTTTGCTTTTTTTCCATTTTTCCTATTTTCTTAATAATCATAATAATAATAATAATAATAATAATAAAAATAATAAATAATTTTTATAATAGTGATAATAATAAAAATAATAAATAATTATTATGAGAGTAATAATAATAGTAGTAATGCTAAAAAAACAAAGATAAATAATAAATAAATAAATAAATAATAATGATAATAATAAATGAATAATGGCAATTTTTTCTCTACCATATCAGTTCAGGGATTGCAAAATGTTTGAGCAAAGCTTTATGTTTCATACTTTTTTTATTTGTTTTTTTTTATGCTGTCTTTTAGAACAAATTAAAAACAAAATCTTTTATAATACAAATATTGATTTCATAAGGTTTTTATTCTATATTTTCCTTCTTTTCTTTTTTTAACTGATTTTTTTTTATTTCTATTGTTACATTTTTTTCTACCATGTAAATTGCTGTTCGAACAATATACAAAAACAATGGAAGGAAACGAATTTTTTTTTACAATATAGAATATTGGAAGAACTTTTCAATAAAGAAAAACAACACATTTTGTTTCCTTGATGTTTTTCTACAAACAAAAAATTTTAAACTGTTAATTACTATTAATATTACCACTTTTATTGTTATTATTATTATTATTATTATTATTATTAATATTATTATTCGTAGTAGTATTTTTACTTAGTAGTGTTTTATTTTTTATTATTATAAGTATTATTATTACTATTATTATTGTTATTATTATTGTTCTTATCACTATTATTATTATTATTATTATTTCTACTATTATTATTGTTATTATTACTGTTATTAGCATTTTTATAATTATTATAATTTTATTATTATCCTTTTTTATTTCTATTTCTATTTTTATTATTATATTATCTTATAATTCTTACCTTTATTGCTATTTTTATTATTATTTATACTATTAATAATAATAAGGACTTTAATAATTTATTACATTATTTACAGATTATTAACATTAGTGTTTATTAATATTATTATTCATATTACAATTAATACTTATAATAATTATTAACATTAACAATTTGTTTTCATTTATTTATTATTATTTATATAAATAATTACTTTTTTTTATTAATATTCTAAATTATTATAAATATCAATAATTATAATAATATTTATAAAATTAATAGTGAAAATACTAATCATAATAATAATAATAATAACAATAATAACAATTATAATTATAATAATAGTAAAAAAGAATACTTTTTTCAAAAACCACATAAAGTAGGAAAAGAAAAATTGAACATGAAGAAAAGCCACGAAAAAGTTAAAAATTTACAAGAAATAAAACTGTTTTCGAGAATAAAATGAATGTGAACAAAATTCTGTTTAAAAAATCCGATCCAGCGGGGTTTTTCGATTTAAAAAAATTTTTAATTTTCATTCTTTAATTAATTTTTTAGTTTCTTAAAATTACTATTATTTCATTTCTTACAAGCAAATAAATATTTTTAACGCACGAGGCTATTTAATGTATTGTCAAAAGTAGATAAAATCTAACAAAAAAAAAGAAAATGTTTCTCTTTTTTCTTTGCCCCAAAAAATTTAGATTATTCTTTGTTAAAATTATTGAAGTTGTAAATTTTTTTTCTTGTAAACAGTGTTTTGGAGACATTTTTTTTTAAAATCCTAATGAAAACATTGTTTTTTTATCTTTGGAATAATTATTTTTTTCTCAATCAAAATTATTTATCTTTTAAAATTTTTTTTTTATTTTTACTACGTTCAGCACTTTTTTTTTATAATTTTCAATTTTTCTACAAATTTTTATATAATTTTTTCTTTTTATTACATTTTTTTTGCTATTTCTTTGTTTTTTTTCTATTTATTTTTTTTTAAATTTTTTCCTTCAATTTCATTTTATTTTCATTTTTTATTCAATTTAGTTTTCATTTTCTAAACAATTTTCTTTTCCTATTGAGCTTAATTTCCCTTTTCCTATTCAAGTTTAATTCCATTTTTCTTTTTCTCCTTCTCAGTTTATTATTAATATTATTATTCATTTATCTTTACATATTCCGCTGCGGTCATAATTATTATTCATTCATGTCTTTAAAATCTAATTAAAACAGAATTTTATTTCCCAGTACTTGTACAATTTCAAAGAGTCAAAATTAAAACAATTTTTGTGGGCAAAGAAACTGAGAGAGAAAAAAATTCAGAAAAAAAGAAGAGAAAAAGAAAACAATTTATCAACTATGTAAAATAAATGTTACTCAAGTAAAACAAAAAAAAAATCATTAAATAAAATTTTTCCCCTCAAACCAAATTTTTTCTTCTCTCGAGATTAAAAAATTTTTTAATTCAGAAAATAAATAAAAAAATATTTCCATTCACACGTATCTAAAGTATTTTCTATAACAATAAAAAAAAACACAGTCCAGCTCTTCCCGCGATATTTACAAGCATTATTTTCACATTTTCTCTCGCTCTGAATATTTTTCTCCCAATTGTTTTTTTTTTATTTTTAATTCTACAATTCGAACAGCAAATAAACGAGAGAAGAAAATACGCGAAATAATTTCTCTACAAATATAATTCGTTCGCTGTCTCTCTCTCTCTCTCTCTCTTGTCTGTAAACACTTTTTTTTGTTTATTAACACTCGTAACAAAAACAGAATTTTTTTTTTACATACATTTATATATCGAATGAAAAACTGTAAATTACAGATGAGTCTAATTTTTTTTTAAAAAAAGAAAAACAGAATTATTTTTTTGTCTTTGCGCAGGAAAAAAAGTGATAAACACAAAAAACGCAGAGAAAAAAAATTCTTTCCCTCACCAATTTTTTCTATTCTTTTCTCGTTTTTTCATTTTTTTCTCTGTGTTTTTCTCCTTTCTCTCTATTCTTTCCCTCCGTTATTTTCTCTATTTTTTTCCTTCCTGATTTTCTCCTATTTTCACTCTTAAATAATTTTTTTTACATTCCTGGATTTTTCCTTTCTCTCTTTCTATTTTCAAACCTATATTCTAAAAAGAAAATATCTAAGCGTAATCCAGCTCGCTAACTACAAAGAGATTTAAAGATCCATCATCGTATTATTAAAATTATTATTATTATTATTATTATTATTATTGATATTGATTACTTATTTTTTTTTTGCCGTTTTTCCAAATATAATGATAAATTCATGATCGTTTATTTTCTATCTTCTCTGGAGTAAATTTTTTAAATGTTTTATTTTACCTTTAAACGAATTTTGTTTTTTGTCGAGGAAGTATTTTTAAATATATATTTTTTATATTTATAGACGTTTTTTTTCTTTTAACAATTTTCAATTATTAAACGAATTTTTTTAACACTACCACGAGTTGTTGTTTTTTTTTGTGTCAAGAGAGAAAAAAAAATTTACAAGGGATGATTTTTCAGTTTTATTTACAATTTTTGCAGTTCTACTGAATTTCTTTTGGGACTCTTGACATTTCTAAAGTGTATGTATTTTTTTTATTTAGTTTTAATGTAGTTTTAGTTATTTTTACCTTCATTAATTATTTATTTTTTCCTCTTCTCTTTTAACTGATTCTAGAAATTTCTGGACGAAACTGTACAGTGTGAATTTTTCTTCTTTTGATTGACATATTAATAATTATATTTCCCGCGAGAAATAAAAGTCGATTTAAATCGTAACACATTTCACGGGAATTATACACAATAAAATGTTCTATTTGGTTTGTTTAGTGTTTTCAGGATTTCTTCTTCTTCTTCTTCTTTTTCTTCGAACTTCTTTTTACTTTTTTCCTTTTTTTTTGTTGAGGATTTACACCCGAAAACCGCTTCGACTATTTCACTCTTTATGTACAGTTTTTTTTTTTTTTTTTTTGCATTATTTTTTCTGCAATTTTCTGTTTTTCACTACCTGAGGCACTCAATTGCGCCGCTTGGCTTCGTTGATTCAGAATTTGAATCAAATCGAGAATTTTTTGTTTAATTCTCGATTAATTAACTTTCAAACTTTCTTCTTTCTTTACATTTTTGTTTCTTCATTTACCTTTGAGGTTAATTTTCTCTTCACTTTTTCCCTTTTCTTTATAGTCTTGAATGTTTAGCGTTTCTTGATTTATTTTCTTTCTTTTTCTTTCTATTTGTCTGTTTTCTTTATTCTTGACTATTTCGTTTCTCTCATTTAATTCTTGACTATTTCGTTTCTCTCATTTAATTCTTGACTATTTCTTCTCTATTAATTTTCTTTATTACTCGACTATTTCGTTTCTTTTTTTAATTCTTGTCTATATCCTTTTTTAATTCTTGACTATTTCATTTCTATTTTTCTTCTTTTTTAATTTCATGACTATTTTTTTTACCATTTCTATTGGAGTTATTTATTTCCTTTCTTTATTCCTGACTATTTCTTTTTCATTTTCTTCTTTTTTTTACTCTTTCTTTCTGTTCTTCATTCTTGACTATTTTTTTTCCTGTTTCTTTCATTCATTTCATTCTTGACTATTTTCTTCTTTCATTCTTTATTATTGACTATTTTTTTATTCTTGAATATTTCTTTCTTATTTATAAACTTTATTTTTGGATATTTCTATTTTTTATTCCCACCTTTTTTTTAAATTTCTGGACTCTTTCTTTTGATCTTTCTTTTTCTTTGTTAAAATTTTCCTATTTTTCTTTTCACCTTTTTTATTTTCTCTTTTCAACTTTTTCATTTCTTCTTTTTCATATTTTACTTTCCCTTTAATTCTTCTTTCTCCTTTTCGTTGCTTCCTCTGTTTCTTCTTCTTTTTCCCTTTTTTTACTTCTTTTTCTTAAATTTCTTCCTTTTATCTTCTGTTCAGTTTGAATTCGTTTTCCTCTTCTTCTTGACTATTCTTTTCTACACTATTTTCTCTCCCACTATTGTTTCTGTTTCATTTAATTTTCATTATTATCACTAAATTCTTGATTTAAAGGAAAAATTAATTGTTATCCACTTATTTTTTCTTTAAATTTTCCTCTCTCATTCATTGAAATTCTTTTTATTTATACATTTTTCATTCGTGAACACACATTTTTTTTCAATAATCCCCATTCGAAGCGTTTTTAAAAATCAGCCTAAAAGTTTTATTTTATATTTTTCTTTTAAAACTACTTTCACACTTTGAAGTGATGAACTTGCAGTTTTTTTATTATTATTATTATTTATTTTTTAAATCCGCGCACTTTGATAACGCACTAAAAATGTTCTGTCGACGGATTCTTGAAGACGTGAATTAATTTGTTTTTTTTTCAAGTTTTATTTATTTTTTGTATTATTGTTATACGAAGCACTTTAGTTTAAAATTATAGTTTTTTGTTCATTTTTTTAAATATATATTTATATATGTATAGATTTTTTATTCTTTTTTTCTTTTTCGTTTATATACTTTTGTTTTTAAAAGTTATTTCTCACTGTCCACTGTAATATCGTACACGACCGGTTGTTGTTGCTGGCATTTCCTTCATTACATCCTCCCACGCTGAAAAATATTATTTATTTATTAATTTTCTTTTTGATAATTAATATTTAAGAAAAAAAAGCAAAAGAGAACCAATTAAGGTCAAAAAAATGAAAATAATTTAATGTTAATAAAAAGTTTACACAACAATTAATCAACACTATTTTAATTGTTAAATAATAACAAATTAACGTTTTAGAAATGTGAAATACAAATAAACCAACCAAAAAGTTCACAGAAAACATCAATAACTTCATTTTTTTTAAATAGATTTCTTCATGTTTTATAATAATTAATAATTAAAGATGACCGAGTAATAAAATTATTGTTTTTTATAATAAAAAATATATTATTACTGTAGTTATTTAAAAATTCTTCTTTGAATCAAATATTCTTAAAAATGTTTTTAAATTAAATTCTTTGAGAATTTTCAAATACATTTTTCTACAATTTAAATTTACGAATTTTTTATTATTTGGATATTGAACAGTTCAATAAATATTAGAAAATAGAAACTTTAAATAATTTCGAAAAAAAAATTCTATTAAACTTTTTCAAAAAAATTAATTTTTTAGAATTGTTAGTCAAATATTTAAACGTTTAAATTTCAAACTTTTTCAAAATCCAATTATTTAAATGCAAAAATAAATAATATATTGAATAATTGAATGTTTCTTAAAATTCGAATTCTTATAAAGAATTTTGTCAAAACAAATTTTTGAAACCTTTAAATTCTATCAAAAAATTTGAATAAACCTTTTTAGCAAAACCCGCATTTTTCGGGAAATCCATTAAAAATTGTATTGTAAAAATAATTGAAATTATGCAGTGAGTTGTATTATTGACAATAGTAATTGAATTTCGGTAAAAAATTGTATTAATTATATTATTATGAAAATACTTGAATCCTTTAAAAAATTGTATTATTCTTAAAAATAATTTAATTTTTGCTTTGAAATTTATAAAAATTCGTAACTAATTGAATTCAGATAAAATTCTGATTACTCATGAAAATAATTAAATGCTTAAGGAGGATTTTATTACATTTTTTTTTAAATAATTGAATATTTTTGGTAAAATTTATTAAAATAGTAGATATTAAAAATAGTTGAATTTAGGAAATTTTTTTAAAATAATTGAAATTTTGGTCAAAAATTTTATTAAATGTTTTTGAAGATTTTTGAAAATAATTGAACTTCAAAGAAAAAAAATTATTATTTATTAAAATAATTGAAAATTTTTACGAGAATTTCTTTAAATCTTTGAAAATAATTGAAATTTTTGGAAGAATTTTAATAATTTTTAAAAATAATCTTGTCTTTTTATAATTATAGTTGGAAATTTTCTTTTTCAAGTTTATTACAATTCTTTTAATAATAATTGAATTTCTGCAAAGAATTTTACTATTTTCAAAAGTAATTGAAATCCTTCCAAAGAATGATATTATTTATGAAAATAATTTAATTCCTGTGAAGAATTTTATTACAATTTTTAAAAAAGCAGTGATAATTAATTATTTACTTAATAAGTAATAAACATTAAATTTGCTTAAGAAATGATAAATATCATTTATTTGAACATTCAGAAATTTGAAATTATAAAAAATTTAAGAGAAGTTAAATAATTATAACTATTAAATAATAATAGAATAATATAATTTTTAGAAGCAGGAAATTGATTTAAAACTTTAAGAAGGACTTTATATTTTAAAAATAAAATTATAATTACGGTCACTAACTTCCCTTGATTATTTTCGAAAAATTTAAATTAAAATTCTTTCAAAGAATCAAATTATTAAAAAAAAATGTAAAGAAATTTAATTTATTTCAAAATTTTTCAATTATTTGTTTAGAAAAATTAATTTATCTTGAAACAATGGATTTGAAAAATTTCAACAATTTTATTTTTCAGAATTTAAAAAAAAAATTTGCTAGAATTCAATTTTAATAAAAAATTTGAAGTGCAAATCGTTTTTTTTAAATTAACTAATAAAAATTTTGATTATTAATCTTCGCACTAAAAAACATGAATTCATTAAAATGTGACTATAAAATCCAATTATTAATTATTAAATTAAAATACTTTAAAAATTTTATTTGTTAAAAAGTTTCTAAAGAAATTCTTTAACAAATTCAATTACATATTTTTGGGCGAGTTTCACAATATTTTTATCAACTCCATAATTTTTTAAAATTTATTTACATAATCTGTTTGAATTAGTGCCTGACTTTTACTATCGAATTATTTTTTTTAACTAACTCAAAGTTAGTGAAGAGTATATAAATATCTATAAAAAATTGAAAAAAAAGTAATTTTTTTAAAAACAAATTAAAATAATAAAAAAAATAATTTTTGATAATAAAATTCTTTTCTGGATTTTTCAATTATTTGAAGTAAAATTTTCATAAAAAATAGGTTTCTAAATATTTTTAATCAAAATATCTGATTTTTCACTGACTGGTGACTTTAAACGTTAGTGACGTTGAAGTAAGGTTACAAGAACGTTAAAATAACGTTACAAGAACGTTAAAGTAACGTCACATTTAAAAAAATAACGTTTAAACACTCTTAAGATCATGTAATTCAGTGTAACGTTTTTCCGTAATAAAGTATATGGGGCACGTAAAAAAATAACGTTAAAGCAACGTTATTCTACCATTAAAATATCGTTATAACATGAAAAAATTAGCTTATTTCAAAGTATATCAACTTGCTTCGTTTAAAATTAAAACTAAAAACGTAAGGTGTGCCATATTAAAAAAAAAATACGTAACGCTCTCAAGAATGAGGGATAATCTACAGAAAATTAAAATCTTCCAATAAAAAGCTTTTGACATATTTTTTTTTTAAATAACCCCTCCCGTTTTTAAAAACGAAAAAAAATTCCTTCTCACCTAATCCAACAAATGACACAATCTTATCATGATTGTAGTTTTGTACATTGACAGTACGCTCCGGTGCCACGTAACGCACCGAAAAATCCTCCTTTGGATGCGTTGTGTGCTGTATGAATTTTTCCAAATTGGCAGGCGGCACCATTGGCGGCGGTCTTATAAATACCGGCGGCGGTTGAAACCTAAAGATGACATTTGGCGAAGCTTGCATAACATGTGCAATTGGCATACCCTGAGGATGATGATGATGATGATGTATTGGATGATGTCCCGGATGATTCATATGGAAATTACCCGGATATTTATCGAATATTCTCACATGCTTCTGATAGGTATTTGTTAATGCCGTTGGATTAATATGACCACCGGCTGCTGCTGCTGCTGCTGCTGATGATGATGATGATATTAATGTTGAATTTGACGATGTGTTTGATGACGATGATAGTGGCTGTGCCAATGGCAATGTTGTTTGTTGTTGTTGTTGATGTTGATGATGATGTTGTTTATTAAATGGCGGAGGTACAACGATACCCGGTGAAAAAACAGGACTAGGCGTGGGTGTTGTCTCCTCCATATCCTCGGCAAGCAAAAGTTGTTCATTTATCTCAAAACCAAATGTCAATTCACTTGAATCGGAATTACGTGAATTCTCTGAATTATTCTCGTCAAGTAATATAACAGCTGGTCGTGAATTATTTTCCGATTTTTCATCTCTTTCCAATTTATTATTATTCGATGATTTTTTCTCCGGCTCGTCATTGCGATTATTTTTCGATAATGATGAAATTGTTTTTGGATTTAATGCTTTGGTGAATTTTTCACTTTTTGTTAATGTATTTGTGGAAGCACTTGGTGTAGAATTTTTTGTTCGTGATTTCACGTCTGATTCATCATTATTATTGTGTTTTTCTGCTTTTGTTTCGGGATTCTTTTGTGTTTTTGACTCGTAATTTTGTTGAATTTTCAATTCGTTATTTTGTTGTTGTTGCTGCTGTTGTTGTTGTTGTTGTTGTTGATGATGTGTTTTGACATCGTGACTTTGGGTTGATTTAGCATCTTCGGATTTTTTTGGATTATTTTCCTCGTGTCCGGGATTTTGGGAAGTTTTTCTTACGCGGGAATTTGTTTTCAATGGTTCTTTAACGCTCTCGTTTGAACTGTTGAGGTCAAATTCTATGGGCGAACTCATTGTGACGGGATTGTTGATTTTCGGTGGCACTGGGTTGGTGGGCGTTGTTTCATTTGAATTTGGACTAGAGTTGTTACTGGTTTTGTTATCCTGAAACAAACGTATTTTTATTTTTTTAAATAAAACACTGTATTGTAACAAAAAGTTTATTTTTTTCCTACTAAATTTTCCCTGATTTCGAGATAGAATTGTGACTTTTCCCCTAAAGAATTTTTCCCCCCCAAAAAAAAATTCTATTTCAGTCTGAGAAAAAAGATATACAAAAAACCTTTTCTTTTGAAATTATTCGAAACTTCCGTAGTTTTTATTAAATCCAAATATTCAATTATTATTTTTCCCTAGGAATAATTTAATATTTTTATTTTTCTATAAGAATTAAAATTTTTTTAAATTTCAATTTTCAAATCTCTCGAAATTTATTGATTTACATAAGAATTGCTACTGCAACTTATAAAAAATTATTCTCAAAATTACAAATAAAATCATTTTCTAGAATTTTTAACTAAAATTCTTCTCTCAATCAATTATTTGTTCATTCTTCTTAAGAGAGTTCCTTAAAAATTCAATATTAATATTTATTCAAAAAGAAAGAAAATGAATCTAAACTATTTCTGAAATTCACTTGTTTGAAAATCAATTTAATAAAATTTCAATAAATTGAAAACATTTCGATTAAAATTTATAAAATTCAATTTGAAATATTCAAAAATTCAATCAATTTAAACAATTTAATAAAAATTTTCGTTGAACCTAGTTTTTTAGAGAAGATTTTTAAACATTGTACTGAAAATAAATGAATTTTATTATTTCTGAAAATAATAGAATTATTCAGAAAATTTAATTATTTTTAAAACTAATAGAATTTTTCAAAGGAAATGTATTAAAAAATTCTTAAATTCCTACGAAATTTGTAAAAATAATTAAATAAAATCTAAAAAGAATAAAAATTAAAAAATAATAAAATTCTTGTGAATAATTTTGTCATATTATTTTTGTCAAAAAAAAATTAACATCTTGTGAAGAATTTTATTGAAATTTTCAAAAGAAAATTAAATTTTCTAAATTTCTTACCAGAAATTATAATAAAATTGAATTTCAGCTAAAAATTGCTATTTCTATATATGAAAATTATAAAGTCAACTTTTATAAACTTCAGCAACTAAAAACAATTTTTATTAGAAAATTCTTCAAGAGTTCAAGAATTAAGAAGACAAACAATTTATCTAATAATTCAATGTTTTTCAAAATTGAATTTTAATAACAAATTTTTTTAATTTACTCTTTCAACGAATTCAAATAAATTTTCTAAGAGAATGAAAATGAAAATAATTGAATTATTGCGTTGAACTTCATAAAAATTTGCCAATAATTGAATTACTGTGAAATTTTCATTATTTTTGATATAATTGAAATTTTTTAACACAATTAAATTTCAGAGAAGAATTTTATTAATTTTTTATAAGCAAATTAATTTTTCTAATCATTTTCAAGTTCTCCAAAAATGAATTTTTTTCATGTTTTTAACTAAAATGCTTCTATAAATTCATTATTTTTCATAAATAATTAAATATTTATTAAAAAATTAAACTAATTTTGATACGAATTTGAATTATGTGTTAAAATTTTTCAAAAAACTAAGTTCTTTAAAATTTCTAATTAAATTTATTAAAATTGAAATTCTCCAAAATAGTAAATTAAATCCAATTAAAAACAATTTTTATTAGAAAATTCTTCAAGAGTTCAAGAATTAAGAGAACAAACAATTTATTTAATAATTCAATGTTTTTCAAAACTGAATTTTAACTTTAATTATTTTAATTTTTTGTCAATGATTGAATTATTCTGGAATTTTTATTATTTTTAATATAGTAATTGAAATTTTTTAACACAATTAAATTTCAGAGAAGAATTTAATTTAATTTATTAATAACTTTATTTATTAAATTCAATAAATGAAAAAATATTTAAATAAAATTATTCATTAAATAGGTAATTTAATATTTTTATGATAGTTCTTGAACTATTGAGTTATTAAAAAAAAAATTATTGTCAGAAGTAGAAAAAATTGTACGGTTTTATATTAGAATTCGTGGTAATTTCATAGTTTAGGAGGCAAACAAAAAAAGACACAAAAATTCATGATGAAAAAAAATCACCTCAAAAAAAAAAAAAAAAAATGGAATTAAGGTAAAAGAAAAAAAATTACCTGCGTTAAGCTCTGCTGCATCTTCTCAATGTCCTGCACGTATTTGAAGACTTGAATATTTTTATTGATCGCCTCTTCGCGAGCCTCTGCTTTTTTATTGTCAATTTTTGATTTCATCATAACTGGCGACGGTGGCTTATCGAAACTTAAATTCAATGCACTTGTAACATGATTGCTGTGCGAAAAATTATTCTGTCTCATTCTTCGTTCGCTGTGTTGAATTTCATCGAGACTTGGATATGAATCGTGTGTTAATTTATCGGGTTCGGATGGTGCTTTTGTTGTCGTAACACTCGGCCAATTAGTGCTGTTCAATACATTAGGCACCATGTGCGTGTCATTTAATATCGAATTGGTCATATTTATCGAGACCATACGCGCGATATCGGCATAACTCGCTTGCGGTGTGCCGCCCGATGAATTTGCCGTTTTTGTTAAATTGTGCTTCTCAGTGTTTGACGTCACCGGCAACGAATGCACCGAATCCAAATCGCTGCTGTCCGACTTGTCGCTGTGTTTCATATGAAAATTGAAAAAGAAACAAAATTACCATTTTACAATATCATTGAGATCATTAACGATAATTAAAAAAAATGAAAACTAAATAAAAGTAAAAAAAATAAAAATAAAGCTACAGTAAAAGTAACTTTTAAAATACAAAAATCCATATTTAAAAAAACTGAACAGAAAAGTAATTAGCACCTTGGAGGCATGCTACTGGCCGATTTCCTCCTCAATTCAGGCGAAAGTGGAGTTCGATAGTCGTTGGAAAATCCACGTGACCTCTGGAGATACGAGCCAGAAGTTGACAAATTTTGCGCCCGACTACCGCTTGAGCTGCGTCTTTGTTTTTTGCTCTTCTTCTTCTTCGTGACGACAAGAAATTCGGGTTCGGCCTCAGATTCCGTTGCGTTCATTTTCCTCGTTGAATTACGACGCATCGTGTATTCGTCGCCAGTGTCGTTGCAATAAATTGACTGACCCTCCTCAGTGCCCCAGGAACGTCGATCGCCCCTCGAGTCCGCCGAGTCGCCTGTACTTCTTTGCTTCGATCTTCGGAGCGACACGTTTCCTGCGCCTTCAAAGCAACAAATTAATTAATCATTAAAATTAATTCTTTTATTAAAAAAAAAGGGAAAATAAAATATTAAACCTAGAATATTACTTAACAATTGTTTACTATTTTCTTAAAATTATATTTAGTCGTAAAAAAATATTCTTCGTGTTAAAAAAAAACTTCTTCTTCTCCATAAACAAGCATTAAAATTTAAAATTATACAAATAATAATAAAATAATTAATAAATTTGAAACGATTAAATTAAATAAACGAAACTAACACTTTTTTACAGAAAAAAGTAAAAAAATTCAAAATAAAGAATAAACCAAGATGAAAATTTAAGAATAAGTAAATATATTAATAAATTGAATTCCATAAATTCAGTAAATTGAATACAAAATTTAAAAATAAATAAAACTAAAAATACATTTAAACAAATAGAATTGAAAGATTTTTAAAATAAAAGAAAAAATCGTAAATTAAAATAATATCGAAAACGGAAATAAAATAAAAAAAGTAAAATTAATTTGCACTAAGAAATAAAAATAGAAACGTTGAATTAAAATAAAAAGCCTAAAATAGGAAATCAAAAGAAAAAAAATTCAAACTTTACAAATTAAAAACGAATAAATAATAAAGAAGAATTGAGAAATAAATAAATAAACAACAGAGTTGCCATAAAAATTGATTCTGTTAACTCCTAATTTCCAAACAAAATTTTGCCTTTTTTCCTGACTTTAAAGAATATTCTGATTCAACAAAAAAATTATTAGATTCACTAAAAAATTTTAATAAAAAATTCGATGTAAGAATTGAATTATATTCATGAATAATCAATTTTTTCATAGGATTTCAATTATTTTTAATACAATTTTAAATAAATCCCCCGAAAAATGGAATTATTTGTAAAAATTATTTGCACGAATTCAACTAAATTTTACAAATAATAAAATAATTCGCTGAAATTAAAATAATATCAAAATCTACTATTTTAAAAAGAAATTCTTAAAAGAATTCCATTATTTAAAAAAAGGAATTAAAATTCTGTGCAAGAATTCAATTATTTGCATAAATAATAAAATTCTTCATAGGATTTCAATTATTTAAAAAAAAGGAATTAAAATTCTGTGCAAGAATTCAATTATTTGCATAAATAATAAAATTCTTCACAGGATTTCAATAGATTTGAATAAAATTTGAAGTAAATTCCGCGAAAAATGTAGTTAATTTCCAAAATTTTATTAAAATTTTCCGAAAGAAATCAATTAACGAAGATTAATTATTTATAATAATTTTTTCAACAATTTTTAGAGAATTTTTAAAACCGTTTGATTACAATTCAATTTTACGAAATTTAGATTATTTAGAAATTTTTTAATTAAATATTTTTAAAAAAATTTGAAATAATCAAAATAATGCTTTCAGTATTCAATTATTATCTAAAATTGAAACTGAAATTCAGTTTTTTAACTAATTTTTATTAGAAAATTCTACGAGAAGTCAATTTCATTAAAAATACAAGAATAAATAATTTATTGAACATAAATAAAAATGTTTCAAATTAAATTTTCATGAAGAGAATTTGTTTATTTTCATAAACAAATTTTCAAATAATAATTGAATTTTTTCGACATTTTTTATGAAAATATTCTAAAAACATTTTATTTTTTATGAATATAATTGAATTATTGCAAAGAAATTTATAAAAAATGTATTAATGGTTGAATTTTTCTGAAATTTTTATTATTTATGAAAATCATTTACTGTTTGATTAGAATTTTATAAAATTTTTTGAAAATAATTGAATTTACACGGAGAATTTTTTTATTTATAAACACATTTTTTGTGAAATCTTAATTATTAATATGAAAATAATTAAATGTTCGTGTAGAATTATATTAAATTTTTTTTAAATAATTGAATTCATTTAAAAATTTATTTTTAATTTTTAAAATTTTTATTAAAATAGTAGATATTAAAAATCATTCAATTGAGGAATGTTTATAAAAATAATTGATGATTTGCCGAGAATTTTATAACAATTTTTGAAAATAATTGTATTTAAAAGTAATTTTTTTTTATAATTTTCCAACATAATTTAATTTTTGGGAAGAATTGTATTAATTTTTAAAAGTAATTAAATCTTTTCAATTATTTGTAACTTCTTCGAAATTCAATATTTTTTCGGATTTTTAACTAAAATTCTTCTATAATTCCAGTCATTTCAATAAATAATTAAATAGGTATTTATTAAAAAATTTAACTAATTTCAGAAGAATTTTAGTTACTAAAATTTTTCAAAAATCTAAGTTCTTTATAACTTTTTAATTGAATTAATTGAAAATTCCAAATTAAAACCTTTTGAAGTTCATCTATTTATGAAAATTATAAACGCAACTATTTTAAAACTTTGAAAATTCAATAAATTTTAAAAGTTTTAAGTAAAATTATACATTAAATTATTTTTCAATTAATAATTACTAATAATTAATTAAATAATTTCCAAGTGATAATTTTATAATAGTTCTTTAAGAAGTTATTAAAAAAAATTATTGTCAGAAATAGAAAAAATTTAAGGTTTCGTATTAGAATTCGTGGTAATTTCATAGTTTATGAATGAAACAAAAAATACGACAAAATTCAGTATTTTCTTATCAATTCTAAAAAAGATATTTTTTTCAGTACTTTAAATAAAAATTTCAGACATTTCCCTGATATTCCCGAGTAATTCTACTTTCCCTGAATTCCCTAATCTGTTGGCAACCCTGAATAATAAATAAATACAGTTTTCTTCACAAGGAAGCAAAAGAAGAAAACATTTTTTTCCTTTTGGTAAAGAAATTGCCCCCTTCTCAAAAAAGAAAAAGAAAAAGAAACGCACTGTGTTGACTGGAGACACTGCTCGCGCCACTCGAACTCGTACACTTTTCAATGGTGAGATCCTCGAGTTTTGTTTTCGATATTTCCTCGAGTGAATTTGACTTATGAAGTTTGGCGGGTATCTGTTCGCGTTTAGTGTCCTTGTCACGATTTCTTGGCTTAGCGCCGGAATTCGCTTTCACGCGTACGCCATTACCGGTTTTGCCCTTTTTACCCTTTGACTCCTTGTTCTCGATAAAATTCAAGAGACTATCAATATCCTCGGTATTACGATGACCCTCAACCTCACCAGCCTTATAAACAATGACATTTGGTTCTTGCGTGTGTTTTCGACGATTCTTCTTGCGCTCACCATTATTGTAACTTTGCACTGCATTACCATTTTCGTCTAACGACTTTTTTTCACCGGCTATCGACGAATCTTTAACTGTGATATGTTGAGCAGTGAATCTCGACATTGCTTCTGCAAAACAAAACAGAGACGAAGGAAAATGTAAATTTAAATTTCTTATTAAGGTAAAAATTATTATAAAATAAATATTTTTAAAAATATCTTAGTAATGTTAGAGGTTTTAGCTTTTAGTTTAGTTTAACTTAAACTTAGGTTTATTTTAACCATGATTCAAGGTTACTTTAACTACGTTTTAACGTTCATATAATATCACTTTAACGTTGTTTTAACGGTTCATTAATTTTTATTTAACGTTACTTTAACATTCATTTAACATTATTTCAACATTCAATTAGCGTGATTTTAATATTAATTTAACATTAGTTAACATTGAATTACTTTAACATTCTTTTACAATTAAATTAACGTTACTTTCCAATTAGTTCAACATTACTTTAACGTTGCTTTAACATTTATCAAACATTACTCCACAGTTTCTTTAACTTTAATTGAACATTACTCCAACGTAATTTTAACATTAAATTAACATTATTTCAACAATTATTTTAACATTACTTTAACGTTGTTTTAACATTAATCAAGCATTATTCTACAGTTTCTTAAACATTATTTTAACATTCCTCTAATATTACTGTAAACTTAAAGATAAAGTAAATTAATTTATGTTAAAGCGACGTTAAAGTAATGTTAAAATAAAGGAAGATTACGATAAAGGAAAAGCAACGGAAAAATAATGTTAATGTAACTTTACATGAATGACAAAGTGAAAATAATGTTAAAATAATTTTAGACAAATGTTTAAAAAACGTAGAGGTATGCAAGCGCCTTTACAAAGAAATGTTAAACTTAAAGTAAAGTTAAAGGAACGTTAAATTAAAGTTAAAACAATATTTAAATTACGAGAAAGTAGTCAACGTAAAATAAAACTGGAGGAAAGTTGCCGTATTGTTAGATCAACGTTAAAGTAATTTCTACGTACTTTAACCTTAAAGATAAAGTGATATAGATAAATTGAAGAAATATTAAAGTAATCTCAATATAATGTTAAAGTTCTGTTCAAGTAACGTAAAACTAAAAGCAAACAAGGTATGACGAACCGTTAAACAACGTTAAAGTAATGTTAAAATAACGTTATTGTAAAGTACCGTTAAATTAATGTTACAGTAACGTTAATGAAATGTTAAAAGTTAAAGGAGCGTTAAAACAATGTTTAATTTAGGTTAAAGTAACAATTATATGTATCGTTTAAAGTTACAAATTTTAAACCAACGATAAATAAAAGTTAAAGGAGCGTTAAAACAATGTTTAATTTAGGTTAAAGTAACAATTATATGTATCGTTTAAAGTTAAAAATTTTAAACCAACGATAAATAAAAGTTAAAGGAGCGTTAAAACAATGTTTAATTTAGGTTAAAGTAACAATTATATGTATCGTTTAAAGTTAAAAACTTTAAACCAACGATAAATAAAAGTTAAAGAAGCGTTAAAACAATGTTTAATGAATGTTAAAGTAAAAATTAGAAATTATAAAAATGTTAAAGTTAAATTAAAAATAGTGTCGGATTAAAACAGTGTCAGAAGAATATTAAAAAAACGGTAAATCAAATTTAAGAACACTTTAAAGAAATATTTAGGCTACGTCTTAATGTTTTAATAAACAACGTTAAAGGAATGTTATAAAATTATTTTAAAGAAACGATATAGTACGTTAAAATATTATTGTA
This sequence comes from Leptopilina myrica (nomen nudum), assembly GCA_032872475.1. Taxonomy (NCBI): domain Eukaryota; kingdom Metazoa; phylum Arthropoda; class Insecta; order Hymenoptera; family Figitidae; genus Leptopilina; species Leptopilina myrica (nomen nudum). The sequence goes on along the minus strand of CM065462.1, from coordinate 8,509,134 downwards.
TAAAAGTTAAAGAAACAATAGTAGAATGCTACAGAAACGCTAAAGAATTATTAGTCAATCTTAAAAAAAGTCGTTAAAAAATTTAAATAAACGTTAAACAACGTTAAAGAAATGTTAAAATGACAGTAATGTACTGCTAAAATTTTAACCTTTCTTGAAATAACGATAGAGTAAAATTAAAACAATTTGAAAATATCGTGAAGATAACGTAAGAGTTTACAACAGTGTGTCACATAAGAGAGATGGGTTAAACATTACAGAAAAACATTACGTATTTTTTTAATTGCGTTAAAGTTAAAGAAAACAACGTTAATGTAACATAAAACAATGGTTAACTGACGTAAAAGTAATGTTCTACTAGTGTTGAAATAACGTTAACGTTACATTTACGGTAGACAATGTCAAATTTAAGTTATTTAACTAATCTATAGTTACGGTAACGTTAAACTATTGTTAAATAACTAGTGTTGAACTAACGTTAATGTGACATTGAACTGACGTTGAATATTGCTAAAGTAATGTTAATCTAGAGTTAAACTAATGTTAAACTAATGTTAAATTAACGTTAAACTAGAGTTAAAGTGACATTAAACTAGCATCAAATAACTAGTATTGAACTAACGTTAAACCAACGTTAAAGTAATGTTTAACGTTACCAAAAGTAATGATAATCTAGCGTTAACTTAACATTAAATTGCCGTTAAACTAGACTTGAAGTGACATTGAACAATCGTTCAAGTAACGTTAAAATAACGTTGAATCACCGACAAGTGAAGTAGTTAAAAAAAAGTTTTTGACTCTAAAAATACCATCAGAGTAACACTATAACTTCTCGGCAATATTAAATTCGATAATTCGAGGAAAAATTTGAAAAAAAACAAAAAGCAACACTCACCCATTGCAAGATTTGAAGACGACCATGTGACGGGCATAACTTGGTACATGCTCGGCACTATAACTTTGCCCTGTGTCGAGGCAGCATTCGATGTTGAACTCGGATTGCCAAGGACACGAACACTGTTATAGGTCGTAAATGGAAGTGCACTCGATGCGTCGGAGCCATTGATGGCGAGTTTCGATGTTGCCTTCTCGTCCTTTTGATGATCACGAAATGGAAATTCAATGGTACTGTCGACTGGCGTTTGTGCAATATCGAATGTGGCCCTTGTGATAAATTGAACCGGACGCCTTGGCTCAATGATCTTCAGTTCCGTGCCCTCGTCGTCCTCCGTTTCGATGGAGCGCGATCTCTGAACACTCCCGCCACTCGGAGTGCTCGCATTTCGATCATTGTTGCCTGGCACCTGCTGAAAATTTCAAAAAAAAAACAGGTTTAAGTTCAATTGCATAATATTAAATGTTAAAATAATAATACAATTTTTTTAAACAAAGGGTTCTTTTCTTGTTTCTAAATTGCTTAGGAAGTTTTTAATAAGAATAAAGTATTAGGAGATATTAATGTCGAATTGGGGTTAAACTGTGTAAATTTAAATAAAGGTTCTAGGATCAATGATAACAGATAATGGAACGTTTAAAGAATGTTAAAGAAACGTTGAAACGACGTTAAAGTAGATTTATACCAACATAAAAAAATTAACGTAAAAGAACGTTGAAGTAACGTAAAAGTGAAATAAAACAAAGTTAGAGCAAAACTTAAGCAACGTTAACAGTGTAGGTTAATATTAATACTGGAAAGCAACATTTAAGTAACGTAAAAGTAAAACAAAACAAGGAATAAGTAACAGTTATTCAACGTTAATGTAGTGTTGAAATAACGTTAAGATCATGTAAAAGATCGTTAAAGAAAAGCCAAAGCACATAAGAAGAAATGTTTAAATATATTTAAAATAATACTAAAGCATCAGTAACAAAAATGACGAAGTATCGTTAAATAACGTTTAGGTTTGTTAGAATTTTACTAACACAACTTTTAAGTAATAAACAACGTTTAAGTAAATAAAACATCGAGTACTCTTAAAATGTTTAAGTAACTTTTAAGAAATTTTGAAGCACCCTCAAAGTAAAGTTAAATTAGTGTTAAATTTTAATAGTATCAAATTTGAAGGAGAGTTAAAGCAATGTTTAATGAATGTTAAAGCACCGATAAATTAAAAATCCTGCTACATTCAAGCAGTGTTAAAAGAATATTAAAAAAAAACAAAAACAAATTTACGGACATTTTGAATAAATATTTAGGGAACGTTAAAGTTACGCTGAATGTTTCCCTAAACAATGTTAAAGCATGATATTAATTGTTGTTATAGAAACCCGAAACTAAATTTACTTAAATGTTACTGTATTGGCCCTATAATATTACACAAACTTTAATGTTTTAGGATTTAAACGTTTTTAAACGTTCTTTTATCGTTCAGTACAGACTACTTTATTATTACTTTCACATTTTTTTCCTTTCCTTTCGTTAAATCTTAAACTTTTAACATACGTTAAAGTAATGTTATAAATAATAACTAAAGGCACATTAAAGTAATGTTACAACTACCTTAAGGTCGATAAGTATTATTTTAACTTAAATTCAAAAATAATTTAAACAAAAATAGTTATTTCTGAAGTTAAGTAAGAATAATGGTTACAACAACGTTAAAGTAACTTTAAGGTGGTGTTAAAGCAACGTTAAAAAAATGTTGATGGAACATGTAAATTTAAAAAAACTAAGGTTTTAATAATGTGAACGATAACTAAGTCAACGTTAACGTAACATTTAAGTCAACTTTAAATGGACGTCCAAGTTAACGTTAAATAAACGTTCAAGGCAACGTTTAATCAACGTTAAATGAACGTTCAAGTCAACGTTAAACGAACGTTCAAGTCAACGTTTAATCAACGTTAAATAAACGTTTAATCAACATTAAGTGAATAAGAACATTTTTAAAATAATTCTGTATTTTCCGCTCGGTAAAAAAGATTAAAAATTCACTAAAACTAAAAAATTTTTTGTAATAGTAAAAAAATTGTGCAATTCACCTCGACATCACTGCTCAGATCGATTACCATGTAATCTCGTTTGCAGTCTAGGCTCGGGTTATCCGATTCGAGCATTTCATTTGTCCCTTGTTTGCCTCGGCAGTTCCTCTTATCACGAATCTCACTCTCCGCTTCACTTGGACCGCCGACAATTTCCCGTTTTCCCTCCTTTTTCTCCTTATCCTTCTCGTCGAATTTCGTCTTTGAACTGGTGCACGATGTTTTATCAAGTGACTTTGATTTCTCCTTTAACGTCCAGTCGCAAACGGTTCTTTCCTCCGAGAAACGCTATATTTACGAGACGAAAAATTTGAATTTATTAATGAAATGAAATAAATTAAAAATAAAGTTTAATACTAAAATAGAAATAAAATTTCTAAACAAAATTTTAAAATTCATTTTTTTTTTTTTTTTTTTTGAAAGAGTAAAATGTGGAAATTAATAAGAAGCAAAAGAATGATTAAGAAACCTTTTTGTCAAAGACTAAATCGAAATTGGCGAGCGAGGCAATTGTATGGGAGGCGTTGACGTTAGACGGAAGTGAACCACCTTCCCGTTGCCTGGCGGAAACACTGGGTCCAGTATGCTTCTTTCCTTTTCTTCGACTACAACCGTATGTGTGACTCGATCCGGACGTGAGATAGGCGAAACTACTGTCGAATTCTGAATTAATAGGCTGAGCGAGATTTTGCAATGAACCGCCGTGAGTGAGTCGTTCCGATACGGAATCCCGCTTATGACGTCGACGATTTGAACCAGGAAGACAACGAGAATTGGCGATCACTCGACGACCTTCCTCGGTCTCATCTGCCTCGACCTCCTGGAGAAGTTCCTGTAAAATTTCAGCAAAAAAAACAAGAAAAATTATTCTAATCTTCCTTTTTATTCAATTAGTCATTATTGTTTTTAATTATATTAGAAAATAAAAAAAGGCAAGAAAAAACGAACAAAACAAGTACAAAACGTTACAGTAACGTTCAAAAGTATTGTCAGGTAACGTTCAATGGAGCTTAAAGCAATGTTAAAATAACGTAAAAACAGGTTTTACAAAAATTAAATATGTTCGAAAAAGGAAATATTAAAATTAATACAACATTTAAGTAAGATAAAATTTTTTCAAAATAACGTTACAGTAACGTTAAAATTGCGTTAAACTAACGTTACAGTATTAAAAAAACAAAGTTTATGAAATCTTTTCGAAACGTAAAAGTAAATAAAGTAGAAGCAACGTGAAAGGAACGTTAAGATATAGTTAAAAGCGTGAAAGTAACGTTAACACCGTAATGTTAAAAAAGTTCAAGAAAACTGAAGGAAATATTATAGTTAGTACAATATTTAAGTAAAGCAACATTATTTTCAAAATAACGTTAAAGTTGCACTATAGCAACGTTTAAGCAGCATTAAAGCAAAGTTAAAGAAACCCTTATGGAAAGTAAAAGAAAATAAAGTACAGACAACGTTAAATGAACGTTAAAATCGAGTTGAAAAAGTATGAAAGTAAAGTTAAGTTAAGTAAACTTAAAACGTCGAAAAATATAATAGTTACCACAGAAGGAAAATAAATTTTTGTCAAAACAACGTTAAAGTTGCGTTAAGGCTGCGTTGAAGCATCAGAAAACTAATGATAAATAAATCTTTACGAAACGTTAAAGTAAATATAGTCAAAACAATGTTTAAAAATTTCCAGAAAACTAGAAGAAATATCAAAGTTAATTTAAGTAAAATAAAATCCTTTTCAAAATAACGTTAAAAATCTGTTAAAGTAACGTTAAAGCAACGTTAATAAAATTTTTTTCGATAAGTTAAAATAAATTAACAGTACTTCAAAGTAACCTTAAAATTATACTACAGTTATCATGGAATTAATTTAACTCAATGTTGAAGCTGCGTTAAGGCAAAGTTAAAATAACGTTAAATTAAATATTAAACAAAAGTTATAAAAAAGAAAGTAATAGAAAAGTAACTGTAATGTTAAAAAGGAACTAAAACACTTTAATGTTTAAGAAATATAAAATAAATGTTAAATCGTTTTTAAAATGGAATTAATCTTAATCATTTAACATTAAAATTGCAATAAAACAGCGTGAAAGTAACGTTGAAGCAACTTTATAGAAATTATATTAAAGAAAGCTAATATAGTAAATTTATGTTTACATTGATTTATATTTAAATTAAAGTTTATTTTTTTCTTAAAGTAGCTTTGAGGTGATATTAGAATTACCATGAAATGAAGCAACGTTAAAACGTTAAAACATTACTTACAACTACGTGAAAGTAACGTGAAATTAAATATAAATCGATGTAAACGTAATAGTAAGGAAACTTTCACGTTAAAGAAGTGTTGAAGTAATGTTAAACTTCCGGCTAATTATGCTTAATGAACATTTAGTAAAAGTTAAAATAATGCTGAAGTAATCTTGAAACAATGTTAAATAAACCTTCATGTTATTAAAAATCAACGTTAAAGAAACTTTCAAGTTATTAAAAAACAAAGTTAAAGGAACGTCAAAGTTATTAAAACTCAACGTTCAAGGAACGTTAAAGCTATTAAAAATCAACGTTACATGAACGATTAAGGAACTTTAAAGTAACGATTATTTAACGTTTAAAATAATGTTAAACAAAATCACATAATGCATATTATATATTTATTTAGCCACCTCCGATTAATAGAAAAATTTCATAATTGAAAATTTGATCAAATATTACCTTGAAAAGATCGGATTTTCCTTCACGATCTTTGGGACGTTTATATGTTAAGGCTTCGTTTAATAATGCCCTCAGTTCTCCTTCATTCAATGCGGAAACAGTTGCTGGTTCTTCCTGCAAAAAAAAATTTATAAATTTATTAATATAGTAAAAATAATGATAAATTAATTATATTATTATATAATAAATAATATTAACGCGATCATTATAATACTACTAATATTATAATAATAAATTTACAAAACCACGAAGTGATAAAAATAGGAAACCACAATACAATAACAAGTGGTTTTTAAGAAAAAATTATTTTAATTAACATTACACAATACTTAAAATTAAATTGTGAAAAAAAATAAAAAAAACTTGTGATAACAACAAAATAGTAATACTAAAAAATCTTTGTCTGAATGTCTTCGTTTTGTCTTATTATTAAAACGAATACTAAATATAATAAATAAAATATACCTATAAATTACAAAATGATGATCAAAATACAACAAAATGCAATAATGAATTAATGAAATAATTAAAAAATTACGTATCAAAAAAATGTAAAGAAAAAATTTAAAAAAAAACACAAAACACTTGAAACTTTATACTGAAAATTAAAACAGTTTTATTATTATTCTTTATTTAAATGATCTTCTGTATACAGACACAGTGTAGAAGGAAAAATAAAAGTTTTAATTTTAAAGGAGCAGGCGAAATAAAATATATGATATTAAATATATTAACGACAATATTCTGTAATAGTTTATTGTCAGTGTATAATATTTCTTTTACTTCTCTTTCTCTCTTTTTAATAACAAGGAAGAAAAAAAAATAAACGTTTCCGTGCAGTTACAGAAACTAACATTTATAAAAATGTACAACGTGAACAATTTTGCTGTATCATCCAATGAATACACAGGAGCTTTCTATATCAATGCAGAATTACATATGAAAAAAAGAAACAAAAGCGTAAAACAATATTTTTTCTTCCTCATATATTTTCGATTAAAAAACTACATTCCAATAAAAATTCATTTATTCAATTTTATTATTATTATTATTATTATTATTATTATCAAAAAAGTTTATATTTTAAAAAATTTCAAAAGATTTCTTTGCAGGAATTTAAATACTTTTATGAAAAATAATATTATTATGATTTTTAATAAAACTTCGGAAAAATAATCCAATTATTTTCGAAAATTTTACTAAATCCCTGAATACAATTTCATATTTTCAAATATTAATACTTTAGAAAAATTTAACTATTTTCAAAAAAAAGTTCCTTAAATTCACACACAAAAATAAAAATAAAATTAAAAAAACAGTAATTTTAAGAGGGTCAAAATTCGTGAAATTTTCACAGAAAATAAAAAGTATTTTTTTAAATCGAAATGTTGAAAAAACATTTCTATTTGGCCTTAAGAATGTGTTCACCAAAAAACAGAAAAAAAATTATTTTTTTTATAAAAGTTATTGCAAAATTAATATTTTTGCAACTTTTTAAACAAAATAAAATTTCTCCTAAATGAATGAACCGATTTAAATGAACCAAGCGGGAATATCAAGGGGATAAAATATACTTTCGTTTAGAATTAGAAAATTTTTAAAAACTTTATTTTTTAATAATTATTTAATAAAAATTTTATAAACAATTAATTTTTTTTAATGTTCTACGCCTTTTAAAAATTTAAAAAAAAATATTAACATACACTTAAAACTATAAGAAATCAAAATCCGTTGAGAAAATTTTGGAGCGACAATTATTTTAAAAGTTATAATGAAAATTATATTAGCGCAGCGCTGAATTTAGTTTTTCATCATTTTTAACAATTTTTAAGGTTATATAATTAAACAAAAATGTTAAATTGACAGTGTTTTGTTCATTTCTTACTTAAAAATAATGTTTTAATTCTAAAAATCATCAAAATCGCATCCCCGTTCAATATAATTTTCTTTATAACTTTTAAAATAATTGTCGCTCCAAAATTTTCTCAACGGATTTTGATTTCTTATAGTTTTAAGTGTATGTTAATATTTTTTTCAAATTTTTAAAAGGCGTAGAACATTAAAAAAAATTAATTGTTTATAAAATTTTTATTAAATAATTATTAAAAAATAAAGTTTTTAAAAATTTTCTAATTCTAAACGAAAGTATATTTTATCCCCTTGATATTCCCGCTTGGTTTATTTAAATCGGTTCATTCATTTAGGAGAAATTTTATTTTGTTTAAAAAGTTGCAAAAATATTAATTTTGCAATAACTTTTATAAAAAAAATAATTTTCTTTTCTGTTTTTTGGTGAACACATTCTTAACGCCAAATAGAAATGTTTTTTCAACATTTCGATTTAAAAAAAAATACTTTTTATTTTCTGTGAAAATTTCACGAATTTTGAACCAAGATTACAAATCAAAGTCAGTTTCATACATTATTAACAAAAACATTGAACGAAACAAAAAAAAAACTCGCTCATCTCTGTAATGTATATATATATAAAGTTATACATTAAATATTCCCTTGAAAAGAAAATCAATATTTCAATGAGAGGATTAAATTTTCATGGGAATAATAATTAAATTTCACACACAAGTAAATTAATTAAATTTTCAAAGTTTCATTAATAATACTAAATGCTCTTTTCATATCCAGAAACAAAGAATATTAATTTTTTTTTGCCTTCTCATTTTTTGTTTATCATCGCGTATACATGCGAAAATTTTTTTTTTTTAATTAAATTAAAATATCACTGTTAGATAACTGTAATATTAATTAATCCCACAATTATTAAAAAATCATATATGCGAAAAAAAAGGAGTGAAGTTAGATGTAAATTAAATGAAAAATTTACATTTCCTAAATATAAGTTTATATATTAATGTAAAAAAGTAAAATAAAAGAAATTTAATATATAAATATAAGGTTTAAAAATAAAAAAAAAGGAACACGTTTGTATAATTCATCCATTACAAATAAGGTAAGTGTGTCGTCTCTGTAATCCAAACTTTTACAAATGTAATACCAAATTTGGAAGTTACTGGCTGTCTCACTGTAAGATTTGCCCTTGTGTCTGAATCATTAAAATCTCATCTCGTACATCCTCTGACTTCATAATTTATAGCAAAATTAACTATTCCATTAATTTAACAATTAGAAAATTTTGTTTTTGAATAATACTACATTAATTTTTTTTAAATATTAAATAATAATAATAATAATAATAATAATTATTATTATTATTATTATTATTATCATTATTAATATTGAATATATAATATTAATTTCAAAATAATTAAATTAACAAAAGATTTAGACCTTTTTATTCAAGAAAAATAATAAACAAACTTAAAACAATAATTTAAAATAATAATATTAATATTAACAGTTGCATTAATATTCATTATTTTAATAAATTTACAAATTAATTTACAAAAATATCAATTATAAAAATAGTATTATGATTTTTAAAAAACTGTATTAAAATCTTAAAAATTTGAATACAAGAAAATTTGTAATTTTTAAAGAAATCAGTTATTCTTGAAAAAAATTTCTTTTTCAACAAACTTCGGACCGAATTATTATTTATTATCAAAGTGCATTTTTTTTATTTTTTAGGTTTTACTTGATCTGCTCGAAAGATAGAAGAAGTGGGATAAATTATTGTTTTCTAGATAAAACATTTATAATAAAGCTTTCAGAATATGTATGTCGTTATCAATTCGTTCGTATAATTAGTGAAAATGTCCCAATGACTGATGAACACTAATTAGAAACAATAATGACACTTAAAAAAAATTTTCATCACATTTTTATTCAATTGTGAAGATAACTTTTTTTAAAACTTTTTTCCATGTCTTGAATTTATTTATTTTTTAAAGATTTCTTAAATATAGGTATTTTAATTTTTTTCTTCTATCAGGGTTGCGATAAATTCATTTAATTTCGATTTTCTCTGAATTTTCCTTGATTTCCGGACAAAATTTACGACGTTGAAGTCCACAACGTTTATTAACGAAAAAAATTATTAACTTAATAAATTAAAAAAAAAAAATAATAAAGCAGCAATATTGCCATAAAAATGTTTAGAAAAAAAAGATTGATGTTTATGTTACGATAATAATTGTTATATGAATAATTATTAAATTAAAAATAATTTTTGGCATAAATTAAACAAATTTTTTTCGTTCATCAACGTTGTGGACTTCAACTTAGTAAAATTTTAACTGTTTCCGTGCAATTAAAAAAAATTCTGATTCAGTCTAAGATTGGTTACACAAAAAAAAATGTTCTATTTAATTTATTCACGAATTTCTTTAACTGTAAAATTATTCAAAAACATCAATAATTTTTTTTAAATATGTTCTTAATTATTATTTCTACAATTTTTAAATCAATTATTTTTTATAATTTTCTAAAAAGTTTTTTGAGATTTTTTAAAACCATTTTTTATACAATTCAATTTTACGAAAGTTCAATTATACTGGAAATTTCAAATATTTTCAAAAAAATGCAATGAAACCTTTAAAAAAATAATAATTCTATAGAATTGTTGGTTAAAAGTATGAAAAAACCAAATTTCCAAAGATTTTAATTTGAACTTTTCAAAATTTAATTTTTTCTAAAAAAAGAACTCGAGATATAATTTTTATATTCAATTGCTGTCTAAAATTTAATCTAAAATTAATTTTTAAATCTATTTTTATTAGAAAACCTTACGAAAATTCAGTTATTAAAATACAATAATAAATAATTTATTGAATAATTTAATATTTATTAAAATTGAATTTTCATAAAGAATCTTATATGAGCAAATTTTCCAACAATTTGAATTCTTTTGACTAATTTTAATAAAATTTTTTAGAATAATTGACGTTTTGCAAAGAAAATAATTATTTTCGAATTTTTATAAATTCTTGTCAGGAATTTTTTTTGTGAAAATTTTAAATCTTGAATAATAATTGAAACATTTAATTATTTATGAAAATAATTGAATTCTTGAATAATTTAATGATTTATTAAAATAATTGAATTCTTGAATAATAATTGAATAATTTAATTATTTATAAAAATAATTGAATTCTTAACTAGAATTTTATAAACATTTTCAATAAAAATTAAATTATTTAGAAGAATTTTAATGAAATTATATTAAAAATTGTATTTCTTGAGGAATTTAAATTTTTATAATATTGTATTTAAAAAAATTAAAATTTCGCAACAAGTTTTACTTATGTAATAGTTGAATTCATAAAAAGAATTTTATCATTTATGAAAATAATTGAATCACTAAACAATTTTTTATTTTATTTTATTCATTAAAATAATTGAGTCTCTGTAAAAAATTTTAAATTCATGAAAATAATTAAATTATTATGCGAAGAAATTTTTTTTAAAAAATTAAATATTTGAGTGGAATTTTATTAAAATTTGTTAAAATAATTGAATTTTGACGTTATTTGAAATTTTGACGAGATTTTTAGAAATAAGTGTGAACTCATAATTGAATTTTTGACGATTTTTAAACATAATAGAATTTTTGCAAAGAAATATATTAAAATTTTTTCAAATAATCGAACTTTGAAGAAGAATTTTATTATTTATAAAAATAATTGGAATTTTGACTAGATTTTTTCTATGTTTTGAACATATTTGAATTTCTGCATAAGATTTTATTAAAATTTTCGAAAATAATTTAATTTTTGATAAGATTTTTTTTTAAATTTCTGAACATAGTTGGATCACTAAAAAATTTAATATTATTTATTAAAATAACTGAGTCCCTGTAAAAATATTTTTATTTTGGAGAAGAATTTTATTATTGATAAAAATAATTGAAATATTAACAAGCATTTAAAAGACAAATTTGAATGTAATTGAAATTTTGCAAAAAGTTTTATTAAAATGTTTGAAAATAATTAAATTAAAGAGAAAAGTTTTGTTATTTATAAAAATAATTGAAATTTAAACAAGAATTTAAAAAAAAATTCGATAATAATTGAATTTCTTCAATTTTTTCTAGTACTTTTAATAAAAATCCCTGGCCTTTGTCTCTGACTAAAAAAATAAATTTTTAAAATCTCGGTTATATTTGTTTAAAAGCAAAATTTAGAAGGATATTTTGAAAAAAATTATTTATTTTAATCGAACGATTACTTGTCACATATTAAATAAAAATTTGTATCAAAAATATTTACAGCATCAAATAAATTCTATTTACACCGAGGTGACGAGAGTTAATAAAAAAAAAGAAAAGAAAGAATGCAAAACCAGGAGCACTTAGTTTATGCAAATGAAAGTAAAATTTTACATTGGACAAAATGATAATAAATATTGTATACGTCGTGATGTCAGGGGCTTATCATATCTTTATAGCGGCAAAAGTGAGGCTAAAATATATTTTTTATCAAAGCGATAAAGTCCGGATTAAAAAAGAGAGTCAACAAAAATAAGCGAGGTTTTTTTTCCTAAAAAAAAAAGAAAAATTATATAATAACATTTACGAGCATGTTCCAATTTACATGGGAAATTAGTTTTTTCTTTTTCTCCTCACTTTTTTTTTTTTTTTTTTTTTTTTTTAATTAAAACAAAAAGTTCCTTTCATTCTAATTATATGATATAACACACTATTACTCTTTTAAATAAATTTTCGCAACATGAAATTTTTAATTGCAGAAGATAAAATATAAAATAAAATATAAGATAATTTTTTTATTTTTTAAATACTGTATTTCTCTTTTAAATTAATTTTCAACGATACTTTTTTTAAACTCAAAAAATTTAATACATTTTACAAAAAAAGCAATTGTATAGTAGAATAAAAATAATTTCATCAATATTTAAAAATTAAAATACAATTAATATTGTATTTTGATTTTTTAAAAAGTAATAAAGAATCGTATATTATATAAATATAAATAACATTTTAAAAATACATTTTTTATTTATAATAAACATAAGATAGTCATACGTGTAATAAAAATATAATCAATATAATGAAAATAATAATTTTAATAAACAAATTTTTAAATTAACGTTTTTATAATTTCTCGTTGAATTAATAAAAAAAGTAATATAATTTTGATAAATTTAATCATAATAGTCAATAATAATTATCATTTTAAATTAATTATTTTGTGCAATTGATTATATTAATTAAACACTGGAAATAGAAAATTATGTCATTGCCCTCAATGGTCTGTTTTTATTTCAATTCGTCACACATTCATGAATAATTTCTTCCTCAACGCCTATAAGTGGACAATTAATATTATAATCATTACAATTTTTATTATTATTATTATTATTATTATTATTATTATAAAAAGCACGTCACAATTTTATTAATATTAAAATAATTGAATATTTATGCATTATGTAACAGAAAGCTAGGCAATAAAGTGACCATTATTGCCCTAGGGTAATAATGAGTACTTTATTGCCTTGTAAGCTATAATATAGAAATAATAAAACTAATACTAAATATCAATAACAAAAATATTACTAATAGCAAAAATAAAAATAATAATAACAATAAAATTAATAATAACAATAATATTTATGATATTTATACTATTAATAATATTTATAATATTTATAATTTTCATAATTGAAATAAAAAGAAAAAAAAATTGACTTGAAATTAAAAAAGAAATATTACGATCATTGTGTAATGCTATTAATATTACAAAAAAAATTTATTACATTGAATTAAATTATTCCGCATTTTTTTTTTATTATTTCTAAACATTTTAACTCGTCAATTTAAATTTTCTCATGCAATATATATATTGTATATATAAACGATACTTCTTTTACATTCTGATAATTCCCAATTAGCCTCAAGAATTTAATTAAGCACTAATTACATATAAATATATATTTCTTTTAATTATATTATAAATTGTAATTAGATGCGCGTATGTATTATATAAAAACAAAACATTCACAGACAAATATTTTCCACTTGTTTTTTGTCAATTTAAATATAATCAGGAAAATAGAACAAAAAATCAATTATTTTAATTGTTTTCCCAAAAATCAAATAGATAACCAATCGTCTTATTTTTAAATAGAAAAAAAATTGTGCATTTAACACTAATAGAAGAATTGGAACAATTTTTACATTCTCATCAAAAATAAGAAAGTCTTGGATTCTTTTTTTTTACTATAATTGCTAATTTCTTAATTACTATATTTCATAATAAACATTTTCCCAACATTTTGTATGAAAACACAAAAATAAGTAAAATATCACGCAGACGATGCATTTAAAAAAAAGGTAAATTCTTCTTTTTTTTACATCGGAAATATTTTTAAAATTAAATTATTATTTTTTTTTTTTGATAATTTCTAATTATTAAATTTCTATTATTAATTATTAAATTACTATTTTATTATCTTTATTAATTACTACAATTTAATTATTATTAAATAAGACGCGCGCTCAGAAAGGTAAAAAAAGTGCGCCTAAGACAGGAAGAATTTTAGGTTATGTTTATTATTTTTGGAGTAAAAATACAGAAAGAGAATCTGTTACTATAAGAAATTATTGTTATTAAAGTATCTTTTATATCCAAAATATTCAATAAAAACTGGTTTTAAATTTAAATTACCAGAAAGAATCTTTTAATTAAAAGAAATCGAACAGGTTCCTTTCTTGGAAACAAGTCACATATTATTATTAAATAATAATGTTATCTTAATAAATAGTAATAATAATAATAGTAGTAATAATAATAATAATAATAATAATAAAAATAATAATAATAATGCAATAAATTAAACGTTCAAAAAATACGTAACGCATTTTGTGGTATTTATTACTACAATTTATTACATTTATTATAAATTAATATTTAATTACATAATAGGTATATTTAAATTAATTAGATAATATCATTATAAAAATTTAATCATTTAACTATTATTATAACAAAACTAATTAATTTAACAATTTAATTTCTTAACTGATTAAATCAAATAATTTTAATTATTGATACAATAATTTTATTCTGTTTAAAAAAAAAAATTTTTATTCTTTAATTGTAAAATTTTATCTCAAAAGTGTTTGAAAATTTTGAAATCTATTTATTTATTACTTAACAACATAAGATTTGTTTAAAAATCGATTTTACGAAATTTCGAATATTTATTAAGTCAAAATAAAATATTTATTTATAGAAGAATTTTAGTTAAAAATACAAAAGATAATAATTGAAATTTTGAAGAAGTTACAAACAAAAGCAATTTTTATATTTTTAGATGTAAATGAATTTTAAAGAAGTTTGAATAAAAATCTTTGAAAAACTTAATATTTGTCATACTTTCAGAATATTAGCGATTCTCTAAAATTTATTTTGTGTTTTGAAAAACTTTAATTTTT
Source organism: Leptopilina myrica (nomen nudum) (assembly GCA_032872475.1). Classification (NCBI taxonomy): domain Eukaryota; kingdom Metazoa; phylum Arthropoda; class Insecta; order Hymenoptera; family Figitidae; genus Leptopilina; species Leptopilina myrica (nomen nudum). Next base: position 8,494,070 of record CM065462.1, on the reverse strand, counting down.
CAAATTTTTATTTTCTAAAATATATATTTAAATCGAAATATTTCAAATATTTTGAAATATTTCATAATATCGAAATATTTTGAAATATATTTAAAATATTTTAATTTGTTTAATAAATATTTTAGAAAATAAAAATTTGAATTAAAGTTTTTCCAATCAAAACAAATTTTAGAAAATCGCTAATATTTTGAAAGTATATGAAAAAAATTTAGTTTTTCAAAGATTTTCATTTAAACTTTTTTAAAATTCATTTATCTATAAAAATAAAAATTGCTATTGTTTGTAACTTCTTCAAATTTCAATTATTTTCTTTTAAGTTTTTAACTAAAATTCTTCTATAAATAAATGATTTTTAATAAATAAATAAATAATTAAAAACAAAATTTTAAAATTCAACAAATTTGAAATGAATTGGAAATTATTGAATTTATCAAAATGAAGTTTTTTTTATTAACGTATATTAATATTATTATTATTATTATTACCTATTATTATTATTATTATTAATAATATTATCTTATTGTAAAATATTTATTTTTAATAATGAATATAATTATAAGCTAAAAGACAATTTTTAATATTTAAATTATTCGTTATTTCAAAATAAAATTTTTTTGTTTTAAATAAATTCTGAAAATAATTTTTCAAAAAAGCCCCTCCCCCCCCCAAAAAAAACCGAATAAATAACAGAAATAAAAAGGAGAAGAAAAATCTATTCAACCAAAAAATAATTAATGAAAAATCAATAATGAAAACAAGAAAATTTCCGATAAAAAATTAATCAACAACCGCCACTTCTTTTGTATTAACAAAACAATGTAGTGGCAATTTTTTTTTTCCTTATCGACTGACAAAAAGCTCTCGTAAAAGTTTTGTTAAATCGAGACCAGCTGTGCCTGAAGTAGCATTTTACTGACGATTATGAAACGGATCAGTGACAATGGAACACACATAAGTATTCCAAATAGAAAAAAAAAGAATAAACAAAAAAAATTTTTTTTTTTTAAATAAATTTATAAATAGAGGAAAAAATTTAGAAAACTTACTTTTTTGGTTTTAATCCAAAAAACGAAAAAAAAAAATACACGAATATAGATTTTTTTTTAATCCACAAATATATATATATAACACTTTTTGGAACGTGGAGAATTTATATATTTTTAGAGAGGGGAGAAAACCGGGTCGTGATTAATCTGGAGTTTCTTGCTCTGGTGCTAAAAGTGCACAATTTTCTTTTTCTCTCTCTCTCTCTTTCTCTTCTTCTCACACTCTCTTTCGTTACACTGTCACAAATTAAATTCAAAGAGTCACACACACCAACTATTTTATTATTTTAATTGAAATTTCGCACCTTCTTTTCTTATTTTTTTTTCTCTCTCTCATTTATAAAAAAAAAAAAAAACACTAAAGGACCGTAATTAAAGGGCGCATTAAATAATCCTCCCCCAGTAAAATCCCATTACGAAACGTTAATTTTAATGAAACATTAAAATATTACAATAAAGAGAGAAAATAATTATTGACAACTATATTATTATTATTATTATTGTAGTAGTGGTTATAAAATTTAATGTTAGTTTAAAGGTGGGGGCGCGGTGCGCAACACTGTTCGGCATGGTCGTCGCCATTACACTGAAAAACACGGCCAATTCAGTGCCGTCACAATAAGGGGTGAAAAAGAAAAATTGATCGTCAAGTGAGATTCGCGAGATCGACCCCCTCCCTTTCCCCTCCCCCCCCACTCTCTCACTCTCTTTTACTCTATATTACTGTCTTTAAACCTGAGCGCATGTTTCATGAAACTTTCTCACACACACAAACACAAAAAAAAGACAACGACGAAAGGGGACGAATATTTGAAATCCCGTTTTGTTGGATCAATTCGAAAAAAAGAAACAAAAAAAAAAGAAGATAAAAGATCAGAGGGAGAGGAAAAAAAAATTTTTCTTTTGTATTTTAATATCGTAACCCTAGCGGGGAAGAATTTTTACCTTCCATTGCTACCTGCCGATATTATTATTATTATTTTTTAATTCAGAGTTGACACAAAAATTTTATTTTCTTCATCCCTGACCCTAAAGAATATTATAATTTACTATAAAATTCAAATTAAAAATGAAAAAAATTTAATAAAACTTTTTCATCAAAAAAAAAAAAATTAATTCTACAAAATTGCTATGGTTAAGAGTTTGAAAAATTCAAATTTACAAAGATTTTAATTTGAAACCTTCTGAAAATTCAAGTTGGGAATGCTTTTGAAATTCAATTATTATCTAAAAAATTTTTAACTAAATCAATTTCTATTAAAGAATTCCACGAGAAGTCAAAATTATTACTTAAATACAAAAATAAATAATTTATGGCACAATTGAGTGGTTCTTAAAATTGAATTCTCATGAATAATTTTATCAATTTCCAAATAATTGAATTCATTTGACGAATTTGAATAAAATTTTTAATTTTAATTTTATTTAATAAAAAATTTTTTTTTAATTATATTAAATAAAATAAAATTAATTTTATTAAAAAAAGTAAAATTAATTTTATTAAAAAAAGTAAAATTTAACAATTTTTAATTTTATTTAATAAAATAAAATTAATTTTATTAAAAAAGTAAAATTTCACAATTTTTTATTTTACATTTTTTGAGAAATTCAATTGAAATTGTTTTAAAAACATAAGTCAATTCTTTCAAATAATTTTAATAAAATTTTCACGAATAATTGACTTTTTGGAAAGGATTCAATTATTATTATTGACGAATATTCATAAATTGTCACAAATTTTATTAAATTTTCGAAAATATAAATTTAATTTTTGACTCGAATTTTATTCAAATCTTCGAAAATAATTGAATTCTTTACAAGAATTTGAATAAAATTATTAAGATTTACATTTTTTGAGAAATTTGTATTTATAATTTTATCAAAAATAATTGAAATTCTGCAATGAATTTTATTTATGAAAACATAATTTTATAATTAATATTATAAAATTATTATAATAAATATTCATATTTATTATTATTATTTTTTAATTCAGAGTTGACACAAATTTTATATGATGAAATATGAAATATTATATTTATATTATTATTATAATAAATATTCATATTTATTATTATTATTTTTTAATTCAGAGTTGACACAAAAATTTTATTTTCTTCATCCCTGATTATGAAAACAATATTGAATCCCTATAAACCAAATTTTATTATTTATCAAAATAATTGAATCCCTTTAAAAAAAAATTTACTATTTAATTATTTATAAAAATAATTTAATTATTGCGAAGAAGTTTATAAAAAAAATTGTGTGAAATTTAGATTATTTACACAAAATAAATTAAATGTAAAATTAATATAAAAGAATAGTAAAATTAAATTTTTTAAAAATTAAATTGAATTCATTTGAAAGTTTTTTTTATTGAAATAGTATAGATATTGAAAATATTTAAATATATTAGAAAATAAAAACGTTAAATAATTTTAAAAAATTTCAAAGAAATTAGTTCTAGACTTGTTATAGTTAAAAAAATTCAAATTTTGAATCTTTTTCAAAATTTAATTATTTCTAAAAATCTCTATACGTTACAATACTTTTAACATTAAACATTATAAAATTAATTATAATTCAATATTACTTCAAAATTTTAACTGAAATTAATTTTTAAATCAATTTTTATTATAAAATTCAACGAGAATATAATTATTTAAATATATTATTTATTTTAAAAAAATAATTTTTTTGAATAATATTGAATATTTCTCAAAATTGAATTCACTTATGGAATTTTACCAATAAATTTTTAAACATACGAATTCGTGAGACGAATTTAAAAAAAAATAATTACATTTTTAGAGGAATTCGATTAAAATGTCTATTTAAAAAAATTGGAATTCAGCGATAAATTTTATTTATGAAAATAGATGAATTCGTTTGGAAAATTTTATTAAAATAGTAAGTATTGAAAATCATTAATTGGGAAATTTCTTTAAAATACTTGAAATTTTGACAAGAATTTTATTAACAAATTTTTGAAAATAATTAAATTTCGGAGAAGAATTAGTTTAAAATATTTATATTAGTAGAAAAGTTTACTAATTCAAAAGCAAAAAGTCAGTCACTAATTCAAATTATAGTAAATATTTTTATAATAATAATAATATAATATTTTTATTAATTCAAATTTAGAAAGTAACTTTTCTTGTTTTTTTAAATGTTTAAAAAAAACTTGATATATATCAGTTTAAGATTTTAAATATTTTCCAAATTCTCCAAAAACTATAGATTTTTTTTTGCTAATTTACAATAATTGTTTATAACCTTTTATTTATTATTGATTACATATTATGTATTTATAATTAATTATTTACTATTGTTAATCTATTATTATTTATTTATTATCAAATAAATAAAATTTCCACCTATATATATCTTATGTTGTAAATTAATTTATTTCTTCTTGAAGTAAAACTTTTTTTTTATTTATTAAAAATAACGAATTTCCTAAAAATAAAATTGTAATTTGAGTGATTTAATCTTGATTTAATAAGTGGCTGTTAAAATAATTACATATTACTACATATTTTGTACATGTATTCATATATACATGTATACGAATAATGTTCGTAAAAGGTTGTGTATTTACATTGTAAACATAAACTAGTGTTCTATTTATAAAAATGACAAATTGCTCTTCTTTTTTCATATTATATATTACTTCAATGATATATAGTTAGAATATATTTTCAAAAAAAATATTAAAAAAATTAAGTTTGTCGAATTTTATATGAGAGATAAATAAAACTTTTGATTTTCTGTTTATAAATTATTTAATTTTATAAATAGCAACAAGTAATAATAAACTATTTTCATTAGTATTATTATTTTTATTTATTTATTATTTTTATAACTGAAATTATTTCTCCATTTCTTTAATATTTATATTTAGTAAAATAATAATATTAATAGTAATAATAATAATATAATAATAATAATAATAATAATAATAATAATACCTAATAATTATAATAATAATATAAATACAAAAATAACCTTACAATAGTACATTATAAAACAACAATAATCAACTAAGAAAAAAATGATGATTAAAATTTCGCACACATGTGGGATCGAACCCTAATAGAATCTTCGTGACGTAAAGCATAATCACCGCGCAGCCACGGTGACTTTGACAAGTGGCAATGAATTAATGTTCAAAATTTAGTGAATTACTTTGAATTTAGAATATTTATTAATGAAAATTGTGAAATATATTCAATGTAAACGAATATAAATAAAAAAAAATGCTTTTATCGACACAGGAGTGAAATTAAATATTATATGCGACTTTCTTTACTCTCTCCCTTCATCCCAAAAAATTATTGAACATTTATAAATGGCAAACTTATAATATATATATATATATATATACTCATACAATATGAAACTGTTAAACAGAAATTAATTAAAATTCCAGAAGGAAAGCATCCAGCAGTTAACGAGAGGTATACGTTCTATATGTACACACCTTGTCAATATTTAAAATAAGTCTATAGAGTCTATTGCTGATTAATAGTATTAGTAATAATATTATTCTTGACATATCGACGTACAGTGAATTTAATTAATGAAGACGATGCTCTGCCTCTCTCTCTCTCACCTTTGAGATAAACAAATTTTTTTTGCCTTAAGAGAGAGCTTATATATACTCCCTTTTTATAATCAGTAATATTATTACTTCATTAACATTATTATTAATATTCTTATTATTCTTATTATTATTATTATTATTATTAACATTATTCTTCTTATTATTATTATTCTTATTATTATTTTTAACATCATTCTTATGATTGTTATTACTACAATTCAACGCAAAAACATTACCACTTGCGAGAAAGGCAATGGCGCCCTCTGTCAATAAATTCTAACGCGGGCTTTTTAAATTTTAAATTTCATTTTTTCCTTTTTTTCATAAATTAATTTATATTTCTTAAATATTATTATAATATTTTTATTCTACTATTATTTATTATATATATATATATATATATTTTTTTTTTTTTTTTGAAGTACGATATGACGGGCAAGAAGTGAAGATACGATAGATATATATATATATATATATATATACATATAACAATGCCAATATCATTTGTCTGAAATGAAATTGAAATGGAAAAATTTATCATTGATAGAGAAAGAAAAAAAAATGTAGAAAAACGGAAGAAAAGAAATACGAAAGGAAAAAATTGAGAAAATAAATAAAAATCCAGTCGTGGGTATTCTTATCGATAACCCAGCCGCACGATTGGCATCGATTGTCAAAGCATAGACTGCCCTCTTCAAGAAACGGTTAACCTCCAGACGAACGAGTTTATAATCTAACAAAGATTTTCTTCCAAAAAGAATTTTTTTTTTCTTCCCCATAAATAATAAGTGAGGCAAAAAGTTTCACTTTCCTTATTCAATGTATATATGGCAAAAATTTAGTTTAATGACATTATTCTTCAACAAAAATTCAATTATGTTCCAAAATTTATTGCCTAAAATTCCCGTCAAAATTAAAATAATCTTTAGAAATAATAAAATCAGGGCTCGGATTTGTGCGACTTTTTTCGACTTTTTTTGTGAAAAGATGCCACTAATCGACTTTTTCGAGATTTTTTTTAGTAAAATACGATTTAAATTTTTAAAATTTTCAGAAAATTAAAATTAAAGGAAAAAGTTGTAGTAAAAAAAAATGTTCTATTAATTTTATTTACAGATTTCTTTTAAATTTTTCAAAAAAAAAAACATGAATAACTTCTTTTTTAAATAAATATTTAATTATTATTTTTCCATAAGAATTAAAATTCTTCAAAAGATTCAATTTCAAACCTTTTTGAATTTATAAACTACTTATAATAATTAAAGATAAATGAGTGATAAAATCATTATTTTTCATTATAAGATTTTATAAAGAAAAAAGAATTTGAAAATAATTGATTTTCTAGGATGAATTTTTTAATTTATAAAGATAATTAAAATTTTGACAATAATTTAATTAAAATTCTTTGCAAATAATTGAATTACAGAGAAGAATTTTATTATTTATAAAGACAATTGAATTTTTGAACAGATTTTTTTTTTAAATATTTAAAAGTATTTGAATTTTGATATTCATAGAGATAATTGAAATTTTAAGAATTTAAAAAAAATTGAAAATAATTGAAATTCTGCGGAGAATTTTATTACTTTTGAAAATAATTGAATTTCCATGATGAATTTTATTATTTATAATACTTTGATGAGAAATTTGAAAAATTTTTTTGAATGTAATTGAATTTTTGCGAAGAATTTTATTATTTATAAAGATAATTGAAATTATGACAGGCATTTTATTTAATTTTTTTAAATAATTGAATTTTGTAAAAGAATTTTATTATCAAAATAAAGAATTTTTAAGAATTCAATTATTATTTAAAAAATTGTTGATAAAGTTCTTCATGAATTAGAAAATTCTACAAGAAATCAATTATTTAACTATAAAAATAAACAATTTATTAAATAATTGAACGTTTCTTAAAATTGAATTTTCATAATAAATTTTATCAGAATTTAATCATTATTATTATTTATTGTCAAGAGACAAATTTAAAAAAATAATTTAACAATAATGTTATTATTTATAAAGACAATTTAAATTTTGACAAAAATTTTTGTAAATTTTTAAACATAATTGAATTTTTGCAAAGAATGCAAAAAACGTAATATATATTACGGTTTGAAAATAATTGAATTCTTGAGACTAATTTTATTAAAATATCGGTTTAAATAATTGAATTGTTTCGTAAAATTTTATTAAAATAGCAAACATTGAAAATAATTGAATTTTGGAAAATTTTTGAAATCAATTAAGTTTCTACGAAGAGTTTTATTAAAATTATTTTCAAAAAAAATTGAATTATTACAAAAGAAATTCATTGAAATTTTTGAAAATAATTTAGTTTTTTGAAGAAAAAATAATAAAAGATTAAAAATGTTATTGAATTTCTTGGAAGAATTTTACTTCTTTTAAAAATAATTAAATTTCTCCAATATGCGTTTTGCTTTAAAATTTCAATTTTTCGTTTAGTGTTTTTAACTAAAATTCTTCTATAAATCCGTTAGTTTTAAATAATCAATTAAATATATATTAAAATTTTTTTATAATTTTTTTATAATTTTAGAAGAATTTTAGTTATTTAGGTTTTTTTTGCAAAAAATCTAGGTTTTTAAACTTTTCAATGAAATTCATTTAAAATTAAAGTTTTAAAAAATTCTAAATGAAAATCTTTTCAAGTTCATCTACTTATGAAAATTGTAATTGCAATTCTTTTAAAACTTAATTAGCTTTGAAATACTTAAGTAAAATTAGATTTCAAAAATAAATTTTCCAGGTTTTCAATAAAAATTCCCTGACTTTTCCAGGTTTTTTCAATTTTTATGAAATTCCCTGACATTTCCAGGTTTTTCAGGTTTCCAGATTGTGTGGCAACCCTGTATAAGAATCTAACAACAAAAATTCATCCACCATTTTGGATCGGCCATTTTTTATTTTTAAAAACTAACACCAGATTCGTAACAAACTGATCTGGAAAAATTCTGAATACAATTGATGACAAAATGTTTTCGAATTTTAATTTTAATCAATTAAATTCATTAATTAATTTAATTTTTTAATTTAAAATAAATTTAATTATGGAAAATTCGACGGCCATATTAATAAACATCTATTATGCTTCTTTTTTTTATTATAAACCAACAGTTTAACTGTAAATTAGACTGATAATAATAATAATAATTATTATTATTATTATTATTTTTATTATTATTATTATATAAAATTCAATTAAAATTACTTTCTATAATTTTTGTAATTCTGTTGAATAAATTAATTCAATAATTTTCACATAACATATGTTAAATTAAATCTTTCCTTTTTTACACAAAAAAAAATTTTATAAATAAAAATATAAAAATATATAATATCACTAATTTCACATCTTTCATTCATCTAGGGAGTGAAATTTTCAGAATACAAGTTTCCTAACCAAAAATTCCAACTAAATAAATAATAAATAGTGTTTTTACAAAAGTAGTAGAAAATAAAAGAAAAAAACAGAGAGAGAGAGAGAAGCGATTATCGACTTTTTCAAGATTAGAAGTTAATACAGCAACGTGCACGCGATATTTACCTACAAATGTTTAAAAATTTCATTACATTAAAAGCACATGTAATCTTAATGATCTTTTTCTTTAATTATCAACACAAAGTGCAGGAATCGTTTAAATCCATTTATCTTTAACGGATGAGTACACGAAAAAATTCAATAAATTCTATTCTAGAAAGAGAAGAAAAAAATTCTAATAAATTTTTTTTTTTCATTCCAATTCTAAATTACAAAAAAAAAGCTAATCTTTCATTCCTTGATTCGAAATTGAAATGTTTTGAAAAAACAAAAAAATATAGAAAACGATTTAATCGTAAAAATTCGAGCGAAATTTAACAAGAGAAAAGAGCTATAGGCTCGATGCCAAGAAAATATAGATACAACTTAAACCGCAATGCCTTTAAATCTGAAAGAATTTCTGCGCCAATAACGAGTCATCATCAACGAATTCGCAAAAAAAAAATAAAAGAAAAGACAAAAAAATTTAATTTTTCCTTTATTTATTTATAATACAGAATGGAATTCTTTGTTTTCTTTGTTTAAACTGTACGTATATTTGACATTAAAAAAAAAAAATTTATCTAACAATTTAAAAACAAAAATTTTGAATCTTAAAAATAATTTAAATAAATTTTCCAAAAATTAGACTTTCTTAATTTTTCAAAACTATCACTAGAATCGTAATGTCTAACCACGAAAACCTCAGAATACAATGAATGACGAAAATTTTCCGAATATTTAAATTACAAATTTAAAAAATTCAACGATCATATTAAATACACGATTTAAAATTTAAAAAAAAACAAAGGATTACAATTATAAAAAATTCAATCTAATATTAAAATATTTAATTTTTTTACTATGACATAAAAAGCACATTTGTTTATTGACAATTAAACAAGTAATAAAAATATTAATAATAAATAATAATTATTAATAATAATTAATAAAGAAATAATATAAAAAATTATAAAAGAAAAAAAGTGTTTTTTATAAATAATTCAATTCAAGACAAAAAAAACTTATATTTCGATTTTTAAATCCGTCAACTGGAATTCGAGAAAAAATTTCTTTAATTTAGAACTATTAAAAAATTAAATATGTTAATAAGTTTTACAAAAAAAAATTTTTTATTTATATTTTGAGAGATTTTTCTTAACCATATATGAAGAGTCCAAAAAAAAGATATTTTCTGTTTTTGTATATTATTTTTATCAAATGATTTTAATCAAATGAAAGTTTTCTTTATTTTTAAAAACCTTTTTTCTTAGAATATTAGAAATTTCCTTGTGTTCTTTGGTGACGAAATTATACACTATTTTTTTTTTTTTAAGAATTTAATTTTGCCCCAAAAAATCTTTCACTATGCATTTCACCATAAGCATGGATTTTCAGGTTCTTGAATATTAAATAATTTTTTCTTCGTAAATTAAAATTACTTAAAAAGAAGAAGAATGAAATGTTTAAATTATTATGAAAATAGAGAATTTTTTTAGTTTTCCACTGAAAATGCTAAAAATCTAAGAAATTAAATAAAAAGTATGTTAAAAAAATAGTATGCAACTAAGTCATTTTTGTTATTTTTATAAATATTATTAAAAATAATTTAAAAAAGTAAATTTTTACAAAGTTAACTTATTCTTAACGATTTTGCAATTTTTAGGTTATGTTTCAATTACAATTCTGACGTTTGGTTTTAAATTTCCCTTTGAATATAACAAAGAAATGAGAATAAGAAAAAAGGAAAGTAGAGTAGAAAGGAAATTTTCGAAAAAAGGTAATTTTGATTAGAAATAAAAAAAACCTAACCTCACCTGTTTATTATCAGCCAAGGAATGAACTGGAATGGACTGAGAATTATTCGAAATCCCATCGACACTTTCAATATTATTTGAATTGTTACTCAAACTATTATCGACGACATTAGTATTTAATTCACCATTTGTTTCATTTGTCAATTGTACAACAACACGATTTTCCGTATTTTTATCACTTGTCAATGGTTCCTGACGATGTTCCGGGCCAGGGGCCATTTTGATTGAAATCGACAGTTCACTATCAATACTCACACCACCTCCACCACCACCACCACCTCCATCATCATCGTCATCATTACCGTCCACATCTTTAAAACCAATACGAAAATCCCGTGATCCTCTCATTTAAGTTTACCCCACACCCCCCTTTAAGGGGGGACTTTTTCAATTTTAGACTTGTCCACTAAATTTCGAAAAAGAAAAAAAAAACAAACAAAATAAATAAATTTCACCACGTCCTCGATTTTTCCTCAATTAACATCAAGTGATGAAAATTTTTGCACACTCCCCAATCAGAATAATTCCAAACACGACAATCATCACTTGTCATTATAATGTCGAGTCATGAAAATTGAAACATTTTTTCGAAAATGTTATCTAAAAGAAAAAAAAATTCTTTTTCACTTTGACTGCAGAAAATGGCACTTTTTAACTCTTTTTAAATCATATATAGTCCTCGCGATATGAATCTTAACCTAAAATTTCTTCATTTCCACCTTTTTAAAGATTTTTCATCGTCCCACCCTTTTTAGGTTGAGAACATTCGAAGACTTTGAAATAAATAACTTCTATTTATGCAAAAATTTATTTACTCAGCACGAACAAAATGAAATCTCTCGTTTAGATTTTCAATTTCCCTTCTATATATGAAATCAAGGAGAAAAAAAAATTTTTCCACCGAAAATTTTTCTTATAACACACACACACAGTGAGAGAAAAAAAAATACTATTACACGTCAAATGCCGAGAAGGAAGAGAGAACAAGTTTTTCACATATATACACTCCTCACGTACACTACATTTACACGTCTCTGGAGTGGGACCGAATTCAAAATGGCGCCCGTTCGACGTTATCATAAGAATTATATCCAAAAAATCATTTTTCATTACTAGAAAATAAGAGCGAGGAAAAGAGACCCTCTCTCCTCTATTCTTCTCTTTTTTTATTTAAAAAAAAACAAACACTGATTTTACTTTTCACATGATGTGTCAGGGCCGCATCGATTTATCACCATCAGCATCATTTTCTCGTAATTGTCCATTTTTACATATAGAGAGAGAGAGAGAATTTTATAAACACGAGAATATTTTTTTCTTTACGATTAAATGAAAATAATGGGGTGAATTTTGGAAAAAAATTACACTAAAATTGAAAAGGAAACAAATTCTGGGTACATGGATGGGAAATATCCTTGACAGTTTATCGATCGGCGAGATTAACCTTCTCTGGGGTCTCTCTCTCTCTCTTTCTCACTCACTCACTCGGGTTTTTCGTATTCTGTGTGTGTGTGTGTGTCTTTAAGGGCCAAGAATGGAATTCAACACGTGTCAGTCTAATTTTCAAAAAAACACTTTTCAATTCTCTTGTTTTTTTATTATTCTCCCCCTTTTGCCCCTTTATCCCCACCACTAAATGTTTTCGAGAAACATTTCCTTTTTTTAACAGGGAGGACACAAATCACAAGAAAAAAAAAATAATTCTTTCAACACTGTGGTGGGATAAATAAAAATTGAACACACAAGGGGGGAGTAAGGGGGAAGAGACACACACAGTGCGAGAAACAGAAAAAAAAACTCGAGACACTCGCGAATAACAGTGACGTATAACTCGTTTTTATTTTATATATATATATATATATATACACACAAAATATGACGATTGAAAACTGTTTATTTCGCCGATGAGAAAAGGGGTTCACTCTCTCAATCAAGTATTTTTTATGTACATTATTTTGTGTAGGTGGTTCTTTTTTTTGCCAGGGAAACGAGAGAGTGTAACTGTCGCGAAGTTGTGCGCCCGGAGAGTTTTTTTTCAGTGTTTTTTTTTTTTTGGTCTTTTTTTTAACTTTTGCTCGACACACGAAACGCTTTTGCGCAGACAAATGTTGAGCCGCCTTCTGGCGATTCCAAAAATGTCGTCTGGTCTCAGGAGCGTACAACTCACTGTCGTCACCCCACCCTCCGGGAAAAAATATTTTTTCGATTCAAAACATTTTTCTCTACTTCAATAGAGAAACGTCTCTAATTTTACGAACAAGAATAAATTCGAAAAAAAATTTTACCCATTTTGTTAGTTTTGAGATATTCTTTTAGAAAATTAATTAAAGAAAGGTTAGTTTCGCATTTTGGCGCGAAATTCAAAATTTCTTTTGGTTTATTTTAAATTTATTTTTTTTTTATTAACAATTTATTAATAGTAAAGAGAGCTAATAATATAAAAGGCAAGGATGGAGTTTTTACTTTGTGACTAATTATTTGAGGAGAATTTTGAGAAATTGTGCAGGTATATCAGGAACGTAAAATCAAGGTGACAATAATAGTGAGGAAAGAGAAAATGGACAAAAAAAAATTGTGAAATAAACAAATTTGAACGAGAAGGGGAAATTAATTAGTACGAAAGAAAGAAAAAGAAAGCAAAATTAATAAATAAATTTCGCGCCATGTTTTGAAAGATTTATCGAATTAAAAATTGAAAATCGACTAATCGAAACTTCGTTTCGAGAAATCTCGAATCATTGACGTTCTGTTATTTTTCTGCTGCGTTTCTCGCGTGTGCGTGTGCAACACTGGGAGCAATATTTCAATTATTATTATTTTTTTCTTCTCTCCCACACGTTCGTTTGTTCGTGAGTCTTAGATAATAATTAACATCACTGATTGCAAGTGGTGTTTTGTCATTCGCGATAACAGTGATATTGTAAAGGAAAATAAATTTTTTTTTCCACTCTTCTCTTCTCACACTCTAACTACCTCACTTTAGAATAGAACAAACATTCCGTGGAGAATATTTTTTTCTTTCTCTCTGAACAAAAAAAATCAAGTAATCTCAGTTATATTCTCGTCAAGTGTCAGTATCGCGAAAGAGGAAGAATCGAATAAACTGGAAACATGACGGAAACAGAAAATATTTTCATCTTCGTACCCAATATCATTGGTAAATAAAAGTGACAACTTGTATTAGATTTACGAAAAACAAAATATAAAACATTTTTCATTCATAACTCATGCAGTAGCAGTGAGTTCAAATATATTTTTTTTAATGTTGATATTTTAGTATCTATTATTATTATTAGTATAAAAAATAGTATTTCGTTATGAAATTAAATTTTTATTTAATTTGCCCCAGGATGAAGTGAGATTTATTTATAAATTTTATTGATTTTTCGTGTATCTAGAATTAGTCCTTTTAAAAACGCAATAAAGTGGAAATATTTTGCTAAAACTAATATTTTTTTATTGAAAAAAAAGGAATTTTTTTTTATAATTTAGAATTGAATAAATATTTATTAGAATTATTTAAAAAAGAATTATATTAAATTTTCATTTTTTTTTCTAGACATAAAAATTGAAATTGTACCAAACAATAATTGTATTCTTACGGATGAAGATGTATCCGGTATTTGAAAGACTTCTTCTATTGATTGTATTTAACATTCTATCACATTTTATATAACTTTCAATGTCGGGTAAAATATAACTTGCACAGAACATGAATATATTTGATTAAATTTTTGAATCAAGAATCAAATAATATATATATATATATATAGAAAAGATAGAAAATTTTTGTGACATTGTAACCTCAAAATGGAAAAACAATTCTTAGACCATTTTTCAGGTCAATATAATATTAGAAAGAAATTTTTTTTTTCAAAAAATGCAATACCTTATCTAAAAATACTATTCTTTTTCTTTAATAGACATTTTGAAAATTAAAAAAATATTTATTTGTCCCTGAGAAATTAACTACTTGAGTTTTTGAGACAGAATGACAAAATTCAAGATGGCGGAGTGTTTTTTTAACATTAATTGTATTCGCTTGAAATTTATTGCTCGGGAGTTTTTGGGATCGCACAAATTCAATGTTAGATTTTCAAAATTCAGAATGGCGGAAGAATTGTTTTAAAAAAAGTTTGATTATTTTAATTTTTTAATTTTTAATAACTCTTTATTTCAATTTTTAAAGATATTTAAACTCTTCTCTAAATTTGAATTAGTTGGAAATAATTTTATAGTAAAAAATTAGTCACCAATTCAAACGTATTATGTAAATAAATTTAAGAAAATTATGAAGTTAATAGAAATATTTTTAAATTCGACTGAAAACATGTCATTAAATTTGTTAAAGAATTTCATTAGAAACTTTTTAACAAATAGAATTTTTTAAGTATTTTAGTTTCATAACTGATTAATAATTTAATTTTATAAAAATAGTCATATATATTCTAATGTATTCATATTTCTAACGGCGAAGATTAATAATTGAAATTTTGTATTTGTTAATTTAAAAAAATACACCTACTTAAAATTGTTTAAAAAAATTGAACTTTCGCAAATTTTTTTCTTAATCTGAAAAATAAGATTGTAATTTTTCAATTATATTGTTTCAAGATATTTGAATTTTCATAAGGAAATAATTGAAAATTTGTGAAGGTAATTGAAATTACTTAACATTTTTTGAAAAATAATTGAATTCTTTTCTTGAATTTTATTTAAACTTTTTGAAAATAATGTTAGTGACCGTAATATTATACTTTTATTTTTAAAATTTAAAGTCCCTCTTAAAGTTTTAAATTAATTTTTTGCTTATAAAAATTATATTATTATTATTCAATAATTATAATTCTTGAACTTCTCTTAAATTTTTATAATTTCAAATTTCTGAATGTTTATAAAAATTATATTTATTTATTTCTTGAACAAATTAAATGTTTAATTAATTATTACTGTTTTATTATTTTCAAAAATTTTCATAAAATTCATCACAAGAATTAAATTATTTTAATAAATAACAAAAATTGTTTGGAAGAATTGAATTACTTTTATAAATATTAGTAAAATTCTTTGCAGAAATTCAATTATCAATATATAATTTTAATAAAATTGAAAAATCAAATTTTCAATTATAATTATAAAGAGACAAATTTATTTTCAACAAATTGAGAAAATGCTTTGTTTAATTCAATTATTTTCCAAATTATCAATTAAAATTATTACAAAAAACATTGTTTTCAAAAAATTTTAAGATTTATTCGTGTTCGAAATCAAATATAAATTTAAATTTGATGAGATTTTTTGGTCATTAACAAAAAACGATTGAATTTTGAAAGAATTACTTTTGTAATTTTTAGAAATATGCGCGTTAAATTTAAAGAAATGCGTTACATTCAAATCATTTCAAGTATTTTAATTATTGTAGACAAAATAAATACTCTTAGGTGCCTTTTTCTTGGGAGTGCGTCACATTTATTTATTTTAGTTTTTAATTATTTCTTTCGTTTTTGAAATGTACAGGATATGGAAGAGTGATATTGGCCCTAATATCGTTTTACTTTATGCCAACGAATCACATTATTGCGTCGTGGTGTTACATTACGAGTGCACTATTGGACGCATTCGATGGACATGCAGCTAGATATTTCAATCAAAGTACAAAATTTGGTGCTATATTGGATCAACTGACAGATCGTTGTGGCACAATGTGCCTCCTTGTTACACTCAGTCATTTTTATCCAGCCTATACATTTTGGTTTCAACTCAGTATGGCCATTGATATTGCATGTCACTGGATTTTTCTACACACGTAAGATTAATTATTGTATATAAAGAACATTAAAAACAGATCCCTAAAGTTTAGTGTCTTGACGAACAGAATCGAAAAATTCGAGACAAACATATATCGACCCTAACTTTAGGCAGCTTGAGAAAAGAATTATTATTACCTAATTTAGGCAAAAAAAATAAATTTATTAGTCTTTAAGCTGAAATAATTTTTATTATACACTCGGGTCGCAAAGTTTCAGTACATTTTGACTGTTTACTTGTAAATGCTCGCTTTACTTCAAATTCAAATATTTCTGTAAAAATAGGTGCTACAGCTATCAAACAAGGATCATTTTAAAGCTCAATAAATTTAGAGTCAAACAGGCAAAAAAAATAACCAATTTAATATTGTAAATTTGAAAATATAATTCTTTAAAGTTAGAGATTTTTTATGAAAATTGCGATTTCGGAATCTGGAGTTTAAACGAACGCCAATTAATGAAAAAAATTTCTTTAAGATTTGACAGTTTTACAATATAAATGTACAAATTTCACTCTTTAATTCGAGACCAAAATATTTTATAAGTATTCAGTATTTGCCTTAAATTCTGTAAAAATAATTACTCTTGCTTTCTAAAGTTTTCAAGGAATATAAATTGCAAATTCGTCATTTCTGTTCACTTGTTTTATCAATTAACCAAATTTTTGAAAAATGTGCATCTCTTTTTTATTGTAAAATTTAAAAAATTGCACCTTGAAATAAAATAAGTAATAATGCGAGTTAAAATTTGTAACATTATAAGAAGAGGGATAAATTTCATGTAAATAATTTAAATTTACTACAGTCAAGAGGTTCAATATTTTTCAAAAGTGTGGTTAATTGATAAAACAAATGAATAGAAACGACGAATTTGCAATTTATATTCTTCGAAAAATTTAGAGCAAGAGCAATTATTTTTATACAATTTCAAAAAAAATACTTCATATTTGTAAATGATTTTTGTCTAGAATTAAAGAATGGAATTTGTACTTGTTATTGTACAACTGTCAAGTCTTCAAAAATTTTTTCCTTCAATTGGCGTTCGCTTGAACTCCAGATTCCGAAATCGCAATTTTCATACTAAATCTCTAACTTTAAAGAATTATATTTTCAAATTTACAATATTAAATTGGTTATTTTTTTTGCCTATTTGACTCTAAATTTATTGAGCTTTAAAATGATCCTTGTTTAATAGCTGTTGCATCTATTTTTACAGAAATATTTGAATTTGAAGTGGAGCGAGCATTTACAAGTAAACAGTCAAAATGTACTGAAACTTTGCGACCCGAGTGTATATTTAATTTCATGTTCTTTTGATTCACCTAAAGGAGAAAAATAAATTTTTTTACAGGTCATTGCTTCAAGGGAAAACGAGTCACAAATTTATTGACATGTCGGAGAATCCAATAATGCGTGTTTACTACACAAATCGAACGGTATTGTTTTTCATGTGCGCTGGAAATGAGGCGTTTTATGCTGCTCTGTACCTCTTGCATTTCACCGAAGGACCCATATGTGAGTTGAACATTTAAAAAAAAAAGTCGATAATTATTCAATTTTTGATTTATTAAAGGCATTTGAAGCTTTATGACGTCACAGCATTAAAATATATGCTTTGCATCAATTGTGACGTCATAATGGTTCAAATGCCCTTAAAAAAAGTTTCTTCACCGATAAAATGGTGATTTAATTTCTCCACTTGAGAACGCCAAGGTCGCCACTAGATGGTGTTTTTCTCGCCATCTGATGGCGACCTTGGCGTTCGCAGGTGAAGAATTGCATCTGAAAATGTTCCTTCAATATAATGATTATTTATTGAATCTAAAATTAATGAAATTAATGATTTAAAATTTTCCTTTATTTTCAGTGGCCGGAATCAGTTTGTTCAGAGCAATTCTCTTACTCTCAGCTCCAGTTGCATTAGTGAAAACAATTCTTTCTCTAATTCACGGCTATGTCGCGTGCATAAATCTTGGAATAATTGATGTGAAAGAACGCGAACAACAGCGAAAAGTAAAATAAATAAATAAATAAAAATTTATCTCTTTTTGGAAAAAAGAAAATCTCTTAAGCAAACTAGTCAGCGTATATGTGATGAAGAAAATCGGTTCTTCCCCCTTTTTAAAACTCCAAAGTATGAGAAATAGAAAAACAAAGTATACATATAGATATATATTTTTTCTTCCATAACAAAATATAGTTCAAAAAGGGTAACAAAAAGGTTTATTTAATTTATTTACAATCTTTCATTGAGAAAAAAGAATATATTTTGAATTAGAAACAAAAATCTACAACGATTTCAACTTTTTCCTTTTGTTTCTTTTGTTTTAATTAAAAATTTTTAATATTATAATTAAATTTTTGATAATGAATATTGAATATTGAATATTGAATATTGAATATTTAATATTGAATATTTAATGTTTAATTTTTAATATTTAATAATATTTAATATTAAAAATATTATTTAAATTAAAAATTACTGTTTCTGGAAAAAAAATATCAAGAAAAACAGTATTTCAATATAAATTCAATAAATTTTATAATATGAAATGAAATTTTTATTTAAAAAAAAAAAATGATACGGAGATAAAAATGAAAAGTTTGTGAATAAATAAATATATCGTTTAACTGGGTCACTTTATTTTTGGATTAAAATAGAGAGAAATATATATATATATTTTTCGACCCACGAAATATTTTTTGCAAAAAAAAAGAACTTGAATGTGTCTATATATATTTAAATATGTATGTAAATGTACAATCACTGTGAAAATCCATTCCATAATATTTACCGCATTTTATTGCTTTTATTTTTTGTAATTATAAATATTTTTTTCGATTTTCGTTTATTATTTATAAATATCTCTCACACCTATACGATATACATTTAAATAATTCTACAAATAATAAATGTGTAGGAAAGTGATGAAATTAAGTTTGTTTTTTTTTGCTTTAGATTATTGTATAATTTAAGGAAAATAAAAATTTGTTGTCAAAATGAAAAAAAAATCCATGTTTCTTTATTCATTTTTTTATATAAAAAATGTTATTCTATATAATTTTACAAATTTTTAAACAATTTTTTTAAAATTAAGTTTAAATAATGATAAAAATAATAAGAATAATAATAATATTAAATTAAAATTTTTTGGTTAAATAATTTTTAATTAATTAAACAATTAATTGCTAAATTAATAAAATAATTAAGACCATTAATTGAGTTATTAATTAACTAATTAATTAATAAAAAACATGTTAAATTATAGAAAGTAACTATTTTAATTGACCAATAAATTAAATTAATTATAAAATTGATATAAACAATAAAATATAATTTTTAACTAATTATTTACTTTCAAATCATTTAGCACTTAATTAATCAATTTTTCGTTAATTCAATTGGTTATGAAATTATTTCTAACAATAAAAAACCCGATTCTAATTAATTAGTGAATGAATTGATTAGTTAAATAATTAATTAGTTAATACATTGATTTTTCAAATAATTAAGTACTTAATTAATTAAAAAATCCATTTAGTCAATGAATTGATTAGTTGAATAATTAATTAGTTAAAAAATTGATTTTTTAAATAATTAAGTACTTAATCAATTAAAAAATCAATTTAGTCAATGAATTGATTTAGTTGACAAATTAATTAGTTAATAAATTGATTTTATAAATAATTAAGTACTAAATCAATTAAAAAAATCAATTTAGTCAATGAATTGATTAGTTGAATAATTAATTAGTTAATAAATTGATTTTTTAAATACATAAGTACTTAATTAATTAAAAAAAGTTAACTACATATTTTATTAATTACTTAGTAATTTACTTAATTAATCACCAATATAATTATATGATGAATTGAGTGATAAATTAAGTAATTAATTAAGTTATTAACTAATTATTTAACTGCCTACTTAAAGAAAAATTGTTAATTTATAGATAGTAAGTAGTTTAATTGATCGGCTAATTAAATTAATTATAAAATTATTGCGAATAATAAAAAACACACATTTAGCTAATTATCCAGTTAAACAATTAATTAATCACTTAATTAATCTATTTTGAGTTAAATTAAATTTTTTGTGAAATTATTACCAACAATAAAATTAATAAATTTTAATTAATAAATTAATTATTTAAACAACTGGTTAATTGACTATCTCCTAATTAAATTTCTTAATTAATCAATTAGATAATTAGTTAATTAAATTGTTTATAAAATTGTTACGAGCATCATTATTATTAATACTACAATGGTTGTTCTTATTTTACGAATTGAAAAATTTGCAATCAGATATCAAGAAGATTATATACATATTTTTTCGTATTAAAAAAAAAAAAGATTTATCTTTGAAATTAAAAAAATTGTAGTAATATTTATCATTTAAAAAATGTTGAAACATTTTAAAGTGTTATTAAAGTTTCATTATATTTGGAGAAAGATATTAAACTTTCTTTTAAAAAAAAACTATTTTAAAATTGTAGGTTATGTTAACTATACTGTAAAAAATACCCCCTCTCTATAGGAAAGATGTTAATAAATTTTGTTCCAAAAAGGGGAAAAAATTATTTCTTTCAATAGAATCTAAATTCACTGTTGTCAATTCAAAAATAATTTTTCGTTAAAGCCTTAATATATGTATATATGTATGTATATATATTATTGAGGGTTAAGAGCCTCTTGACGGATGATTACTTTGTTTATTTATAGAATTTGGCAATAACAACAGAACCTGGATATCTCTTTTGTTCTCCTTTTTTTTTCTTTCACAAATATATCAATCACGAAAATGAAAAATTTATATATACTTGTCCTTTTCTTTCTTATATAGCTCGAATAATAATGGTAATTTTACCATTTTCTTCTATATCAATAAGATAATAAAATTTCGATATTAAAAAAAAAAAAAAATGAAAAAAACATAACTTCCAACGACGTAGTCACTTACATAAAATTACCAACAAAGTGCCACGTGACGTTTTGTACGTTACAGAAAGCAAAAAAAAAAAAAATTTAATGAATCATATATAATACTAAATGTTCTTTACTGTATATCTCTTTATAGTTTTTTTTTATTATAAAAAATCGTCATAAAAATTTATTTTCTGAAAATGAAAAATTTTTCAAACAAAAATAATAATAATAATATAATTTCCATTTATTTTATTTACTATTCTCAAGATTCTCAAGGACGTTCTCTAACACAAGTTCGAAGAGCAAACATCACGTTTCTATTGTAATACATATTAAACGAAAATTAACAATCGTTACGAATTTACATTATTGTAAAAGTAAAAAAAAATTGTTTTTTAAATATCAATAGGGAGAAATATAAAACAGTTTTTTATAGGAAAGAATAAATTTTTTTATATAAAAAGAAAAATATTCCCCTCAGCTCCGCAAGAAGAGAATAATTATTAGAAGTATATATATATATACGAAATAGAAAAACTAACCTCAAAATATGTATTTCTTCTCAAATCGTCATGTCCAGTCACGTTTAAGCGCCATATTTATAACAAATTAACACACTTCAAACAATATTACACGCACGTTGAGAATGAAAAAAATATTTTTAAAGATTCACTGCACGACTTCTAATCTCTTTATATTAAATATATCACAAAAAAATATATATATATGTATATGTACAGTATGTATAAAGTTGTATTTATTATTAGTAAAAAGGTACAAATCGCCTCGTGATATTCGCGATGACAACTATATTATATGAAAATAATAAAAAGAAAAATTACTATTAAATTCGATAACTATAAAAGACTTGTTTCTAGTTTCTATTTTTAAATTGTTGTTCTTAATGAAGAAAAAAAAAGAAAACAATAAATGACGGATTAGTTATTTTTTTTTTGGAAAATATAGATATACTTTTTTTTTCAATCAAATCAATGCAAAGAAATAAAAAGAAAAATGAACACACACACTGCACAACCGGCATTCGCGTGTATTTCTTATAGTGACACTGAAGGAACATAAGATGGCGCTGTGTTTGTAGCAAAAATTCGTACTAAATTTCTCACGTGATCGCGGGGAAAAACAAAAATATTTGCTTTTTTTTTAATTTCAAAAAAATAAATATATTGAACTTTGTAACAATGATGATGAGGCATATTTTAAATCTCTCTTTTGTTAGAAAAACTTTTCATTATTTCTTTGTCATTTTATTCAACAGTTTATTGGTTTTTATTATTATTATTATTTTTCATTCTTAAAACACACGTTAAAACCCTATAAACTTCGATTACCCAGAACTCTGTTCAAAAGTTTAAACTAAAGGCGGGAAAAAAAAATGTTTTCAAACGAGAAAAATGTAATTTTCTCTAAACTTTTTTCTTAAAATAGTGCAAATTTTTTAATTAATAGTCCGATATTATTATTATTATTATTATTTGCTACACAACATGTTTTCAAACGAGAAAAATATAATTTTCTCTAAATTTCTTTTCAAATTTTTGATTTTTTAATAATAATAATTTAATAATAAGAATAATATTAATAATAATAATATAAATTATAATTATTATAATTTTTAAATTAGTTTTTTAATGACTGCTTGCGTCAGGTTATTTTTCAATAATTTAAAAACATTTTACGTAAAATAAAGAAACAGGTTTTCGAAAAAATATGGAATTCTTTATTTCTTGTTTCTCTCATTACGGTTTGTAAATATAAAATAAACTCAATAACTTCTAAATACTCCGAATTAATCCTCAATTTTTCCCCCTTCTTTACTTCATGATCATTTAATTCATTACATAAAATATAACGTTCAAAATTTATAAATTTAAATAATTCACAAAAATGAGCGAAAATTTCTTGAAAAAAATACATTTTTTCAATACGTTTGTTAAACATGTAATTTTTCATTTATAAACGAACTTCATTTTACATATATGTGAGAACTTTTTTTATATTTAAAAATAAAATTTTTAACAGAAAAAATTTTCTTCCTGACATAAAAGAATTAAAGTTGCAAAAAAAACATATATTTTTTTAGAAAAAAAAATGATAGCAAAAAAATTGAGTGTATTAAAAAAAATGAAAATATTCATTACTTCAAAATAAAAAAAAATATTTTCTTAACATTTAGAAGTGAAAAAAATGTCAATAACTCGTTGGAAGAAAATTATTTAGTCATTTAAATGACTCACGCAACATTTACCTTTTTATTTATTTATTATTATTTTTTTAAAAGGTAAAATAAACAAGAAAAAAATTTTTTTATTCGCGATTTATCGCAATGCTGTTATCCTCAAAGTTCAAATCTGTCCTGCAAGGATAAACTTGTTTCATATTTCCCTCAGAATCAACGACTTTCACTTGTTCCACGATCAGTTTGTGAAATTCTTCCGTCTCGTTTGATTCTGGTGTGCAACCCAATCCTAGGATAACAATTTCCTTCAGGAATTGATCCATTACTTGTCTAAAAAATAGAAGAAAGTATTAATTTTAAATTATTATATGATAACAAAATTTTGTTTTATACAATCATTTAATCAATTTTTCTCTAAATTTCGAATTTTTCCAGAGTTGCCACAAATATTTCATTTTTTTCCGCTGACTTTTCTCTGATTTCGAGACAAAATTTTCACCTTTTCCGTGACCCTAAAGAATATTCTAATTCACTCTAAAAATTATTAGATAATCAAGAAAAAATGTTCTATTAAGTTAATTTACAAATTTCATTAATTGTAAAATTATTCATAACCGTCAATAACTTTTTTTTTAAATAAATATTTAATCATTATTATTTTTCTGTAGGAATTAAAATTCTTCAAAACATTCAAATTTAAACCTTTTTAAATTGAACAACTTCATTACAAAACATTTTTCAGAATAAGTTAATTATTTACAAAAATCCTAAAAAAAAATCATTCGCAAGAATTCAATTATTTTTACAAGCAGTAAAATTTCTCAAAAAAATTAAATTATTTTTAAAAAATGTAATAAGATTTGTGGCAATAATTCAATTACTTTCATAAATAATAATAAATCGATTATCCGTTAATTCATTTTTAAATCAATTTTTATTAGAAAATTCTAGAAAAATTCAATTATTTAAATAAAAAAATAAATAATTTATTGAACAATAGAATGTTCTTTGTTAAAATTTAATTCTTATAAAGAATTTTATCAATAAATTTTTAAATATATGAATTTAATTTGACAAATTTTAATAAAATTTTTAAGAATAGTTACATTTTTTGAGGAATTCGATTAAAATATATATTGTATAGAAAATCATTAAAATTCTGCGATGAGTTTTATTACTTATGAAAATAATTTAAATTTTCTAAAAATTTTTATAAAATAATTGAATTTTGGAGAAGAATTTTATTATTCATAAAGTTACTTGGAATTTTAACAAGAATTTTTTTTTTTCAATTTTCGAACACAATTGGATTTCTGCGAAGAATTTTATTACATTTTAAAAATAATTTAATTCTTCCAACGAATTTTATTCAAATTTAAAAAAATAACTGTATTTATGTGAAAATTTTTATTATTTATATAAATAATTGAATTCTTACAGAGCATTTTATTTCAGTTTATAAAAATAATTGAATTTCGGTGAAGAATTTTTTAAATAAGTTATATTTTTCGATAAATTTTATGAAATTTTGTATTTCAAATAATTGAATTCCTGTGAAAATTTTATTACTTATGAAAATAATGGAATTATTTTGAATTAATTCATTAAAATTGCATTCCTACAAAATTTTGCCAAGAATTTTATTAAAATTTTTAATTATAATTGAATTTAGATGGAGAATTTTATATTTATAAATATAATTGAAATTTTGAAAATTATTTTTTTTTAATTTTTGAGAATAATTGAATTTCTGCAAAGAATTTTATTACATTTTAAAAATAATTTATTTCTTCCAACGAATTTTATTCAAATTTTAAAAAATAATTGTATTTATGTGAAAAATTTTATTATTTATATAAATAATTGAATTCTTACAGAGGATTCTCTTACAGTTTATAAAATTAATTGAATTTCAGTAAAGAATTTTTTAAATAATTTATATTTTTCGATAAATTTTATGAAATTTTGTATTTTAAATAATTGAATTCCTGTGAAAATTTTATTACTTATGAAAATAATATAGAATTATTTTGAATTAATTCATTAAAATTTAATTCTTACAAAATTTTGCCAAGAATTTTATTAAAATTTTTAAATATAATTGAATTTTGATGAAGAATTATTTTATTTGTAAATATAATTAAAATTTTGAAAATTTTTTTTTTTATTTTTGAGAATAATTGAATTTATGCGAAGAATTTTATTAATTTTAAAAATAATTTCATTCTTCCAATGAATTTTATTCAAGTTTATATAAATAATTGAATTCTTACAATGAATTTTATTCAAGTTTATAAAAGTAATTGAATTGCGGTGAAGAATTTTATTATTTATAAAAATATTTTTATATAATTGATATTTTTCGAAAAATTTTATGAAATTTTGTATTTTAAATAATAGAATTCCTGTGAAAAATTTTATTACTACTTATGAAAATAATTGAATTATTTTGAAGGAATTTATTAAAAATTGAATAATTTAATTCTTGTGGAACTTTGTCAAGAATTTTATTAAAACTTTTAAAAATAATTGAATTTTAATGAAGTAGTTTATTATTTATAAAATCAATTGTAATTTTGACGAGAATTGTTTTTAAATCTTTGAACATAATTGAAATTCTGCGAAGAATTTTTGTAACTTTTGAAATTAATTGAATTTCTGTAATCATTTGTAACTTTTACAAAATCTAATTTTTTTTTAGTATTTTTAACTAAAATTCTTTTATCAATCTAGTATTTATGAAAATTGTAAAAATTATTTATAAAATAATTTATAAGTCATAATTTATGATAGTTATTATTAATTTTATTTAATTATTATTTATTTATTATTTATTATTAATTATTAATTTTATGAAAGTTTTTGAAAATTTAAGTTATTTAAAAAAAAATTATTGTCAGAAAAAGAAAAAATTGAACGTTTTGTATTAAAATTTGTGGTAATTTCATATAGTTTACGAGGCAAAAAGAAAAAAATTCAGTTTTCTCATGAATTGAGCCGCCGCATCGTAGAAGGGCACGTAAATTTTTCTCGGCCGAAAACGAAGTCCCCTGGACATTAAAAATTTGACTTTCGAATTTAAATATCTCATGTACATATCCTTATAGGAAATTTCATTGCGCATCTTTTTTTCTTAAGAAATTTTTTTGTATCTATTACCGTTTTCGAAATATAAGGGAAAAACTGTTATTCTAAAAAACGAAATTTTAATTGTTTTTTTCACTTCAACTCGTGATTACTCAGTCAATTTTACGAATTTCTTAATGAAACAAAAACGAAAATACGCGTAATTATATCTTACGAGTGAATAAAAAAGAAAAATGTTGTTTTAATTATAAATAAAAAAGTTATTAATTTTTTATTGAGATATTGCAAAATTCGTAATCTGAAATTTTCACTAAGCGGGGAAGTTAAACAAATTTTGAGCAACAAAAAACTTCCAGTGAGAAAATTGTTCATTAAGGTCTAAACAAGTTTTTCCCGAAAGATACAGTTCAATTAAACAATTAGTTAACAAATGGCGAATGTTTAAAGTTGCTAGCGGCTGGCCGTTTAGCGCGCGTCAACTCGCCATATTAGTGTTCGGGAGTGCTGTGTTATATTTTCTGTAGAAAAATGATTATTTTTTGGGTTTTTTTATTTTATAATTATATTTAATTAATTAATAATAAATATCAATGTAATAACACCTTGTATTTTATTATACCCTATAATTTAAAAAATTGTTGTTTATGAATTCGAATAGTGATAAGAATATTAGATTATGTTTTGTTTTCATTGTGAAGGTCAAATGCATTAAAAGTAAACAAACCGTTCATTGTTGCGAATTTTAAAGAATATGTGTTTTTAAAGTGTCTAAAAAAAGTTTTTTTAATTTTACAGATTAAGTGTTTAAAAGTGCGTAAAAAAGGTTCTTTTGCAAATAAAAAAAACTTATTTTTTTGTTATAGTAAAAAATTCAAAGTAATTACTTTTGATGCATTTGACCTTCACAATGAAAACAAAACACAATCTAATATTCTTATCACTATTCGAATTCATAAACAACAATTTTTTAAATTATAGGGTATAATAAAATACAAGGTGTTATTACATTGATATTTATTATTAATTAATTAAATATAATTATAAAATAAAAAAACCCAAAAAATAATCATTTTTCTACAGAAAATATAACACAGCACTCCCGAACACTAATATGGCGAGTTGACGCGCGCTAAACGGCCAGCCGCTAGCAACTTTAAACATTCGCCATTTGTTAACTAATTGTTTAATTGAACTGTATCTTTCGGGAAAAACTTGTTTAGACCTTAATGAACAATTTTCTCACTGGAAGTTTTTTGTTGCTCAAAATTTGTTTAACTTCCCCGCTTAGTGAAAATTTCAGATTACGAATTTTGCAATATCTCAATAAAAAATTAATAACTTTTTTATTTATAATTAAAACAACATTTTTCTTTTTTATTCACTCGTAAGATATAATTACGCGTATTTTCGTTTTTGTTTCATTAAGAAATTCGTAAAATTGACTGAGTAATCACGAGTTGAAGTGAAAAAAACAATTAAAATTTCGTTTTTTAGAATAACAGTTTTTCCCTTATATTTCGAAAACGGTAATAGATACAAAAAAATTTCTTAAGAAAAAAAGATGCGCAATGAAATTTCCTATAAGGATATGTACATGAGATATTTAAATTCGAAAGTCAAATTTTTAATGTCCAGGGGACTTCGTTTTCGGCCGAGAAAAATTTACGTGCCCTTCTACGATCCGGCGGCTCAATTTTAAAAATTCAATTATTTCCAGTACTTTTAGTAAAAATCCCTGACTTCCCTGACCTGTGGCCAACCCTGTTTTCATTCGTTGCATTTTTCAGTATAGCAAAAAAAAGTACCTGCAAATTTTTTGTGAAGTCGCACTTGTCACTTCGATAAAAATATTTTTTGTGCTCGTCGACATTTTTGTGATATCACTATTGGTGATTGGTGGAAAGGAAATTACTTGATTGTCGCTGTCCAAAAGACAGGGGAACAATGGTTTTCCTTCGATCAGGTACAAATATTTATGAATTCCTGAATAAACGCTGCGCTTCTTTTCTTTCCGCAAATTTTCAGCCTCCATTTGTAATTGATTGAAAAGTGCAGCGCCCGAATAGATTTTGTTTCTCATTAGTGGCTTAATTTGAATTTCTCCCGGTGGCATTGCAGTGTATTTTAGATTTCCTGAAGAAAAAGAAATACAATTTTTACAAATTCATCACATTAATTATTGTTCATTTATTTCAAATTCGACAATTAACATTTAAAAACATAATTATTAAAAATTTCATGAAAATTTTATAAGTCAGTTTTAAATTAATAAATAAAAATTTTTTGTAATAACATTTTTTTTAAAATAGATTTTTTACAGTAATTGTTGATTTTAATTTTGCGCCAAGTTATGTTTAAATAAAACTTTTTTTTCGTGAGACGAAGGGAACATTAGTAGATGTTGTCCTAAAAAATTTAAATTACCATCAGCAGATTAGTATTTTACTTCACACAGAATTAGAAATGAATTAAAAATTCTAGAAAATAGAATTGAATAATTAACAGATGGAAAATTTGCAAAACTATCAAAGTTTACTGACACTATATAATTATTTTAAAAGTTTGAAAAAAAAGAAAAGTACCAGCTTTTAGAAGATTTAAATCGTGTGTTGCTAAGGTCGCGGCATTTCGTTTCTCACAAATTCCATCGTGTAATTTCGTTTGTAATTGAATAAATTTCTTAAAACTCTCATCGGTAAATGTCATATTGCGAACAATACACGCAATAATATGTGGACGAACTATCTTTACTTTTTCAATAATTTCAATTTTTGGCGTTTCATCAGTTATTTTCATGACTTTCAGTTCGTGCGTTAATTTCTCAATAACATTCACATTTTGCTCGTTCTCCGATACTTTTCGTGATTTTTTTCCTTTCTTCGTTTTCACTGATGTTGAATCATTGTCACCTGACATTTTCGGCGAATGCTGCCTCACATAGTCGAGTACTTGCTTCGTACGACATTGATCGACAAGTTTCAATAAACGTTTGTCTGACAAATTATTACCCTTTAAATTTAGATCCTTCAATTTTCCACAGTCTGCCAATTCTCGTGGGACAACTGTAAATTAAAATATTTTATTCTTTCTTGTAAATTAGAAAACAGTTTTCATATATTATAAAATTATGAATTATATTAATTATAATTAAAACTAGCAAAACTACAGGAGCAAAATTTTCTTCTCTATTGTTACTATCAAAATTTGCTTTTCTAAATTTAATGAAAATTCTTAATTTCAAAAAAATATAATTTTTCTTAAGGTCTTTCATTAAATGTAATTATTTGAACAACTCGTATAGTAAATGCCAAAATATTTCTAACAGCAACTTGAATTAAAATTCAAAATTTATTTCAATAAAAGTTGGCAAAATTTCCGATTGTTTCAATTTTTTGAAATTATTTTCGGAAATGGAAGTATTTTTAAAAAATTTCAGTTTCATTTTTTCAAGAAACAATTTTAGGAAATTTTCTAAATTAAATTTAGAATACTTTTTATCAAACAAAAATTTAGAAACTTATTCATATTTATTTTTCCCGAGGAATTTAAAATTTCAAATAGTTTCAATGAAAAACCTCATGAAATATAATTATTTCTAAAATTTACAACTTAAATTCACCCAAAATTCAATTATTTTTTAGAATTTTAGGAATAAAATTATTGAAAAACTTTAATAATTTTGAAAGAAAAATAATATTATCAATAATTTTTTAAATATAAAAATTTAAAGATTTTAAAACTTTTTCTTCCTTTAAATTTTCAAGGAATTTCATATGAAAAGTTTTTAAAAAATCAATTCCTAAAATTCTTGTTAGAACGGTTTAGATATTTAATTATTTTTTAAAATTTTAACAGAATTTTTTGTTAAATCAATTCCTATCAGGATTCAACTACGAGAATTGAATTATTTAAATAGAATAATTTTTGTAAATTCATAAAATGATATAATTTCAAAAATATAATTATATTTATAGACAATTTTTAAAGAGGAAAAAATAAAATTCGTTCAAATATAAAATTTTTAGAATTTCCAATTGTTTCAATTTGTTAAAATTATTATTGTAAATTCAAGTAACTTTTTCTTTCAAAAATTTTAATTAATATTTTTCAAAAACCATATTTTTTAAAAATTTACAAATAAAATTTTTCAAATTTTAATAACTTTTGTAAAATAAATATTTAACTAATTATTGTTCTTCATTTGCTTTAAATTTTAAAATACTTAAAAATTTGAACTGCAAGTCTTCCAAAATTCAATTAGTTTTTTAGAATTTTTTAATAATTTTATCTAAAATTTAATTTTTAAGGGAGCTAATAAATTAAAACACTGCACGTTAAGCATAATTTTCTACAATTTAATGGTAACATTATTACAATATTTAGAATTGATATTTGTTATAATTTATTTTCAAACTAAATTTTTATATAGACTTTCTGAGTATTATTAATATTAATTACAATAAATTTCAAACTATAAAATTGTACGTATAATAAATTTTTTAAGTATAATAATTATTTTTTATAAATTCTATGTAATCAAATTATAAATTCACATAATGTTTAAATTGTGAAATGGAAAGTAATATAAACGTTAAAAATATAATTATTATTTTTTATAATTTTTATAAAATCTAATTAATATTTAAAATAATTTCTGTTTTTCATATTTTTTAAATATCCGAAATTGAATTCCTTAAATTATTATTTTACATAATTTTAATTTATTGAAACTTTCATTTCTTATAATTTTTATGGCACATAATTATTATTTAATATAATGTTTACTTTAAATATTTTTCATATATCTTAATTTTTATGCCACCGACTAACTAATTCGCAGAATATTTGACGAATTAATAATAGATTTTCATTGTTTTAACATTAAATTTGCATTAATTCGTCAAATATTCTGCGAATTAGTTAGTCGATGGCATAAAAATGAAGATTTATGAAAAGTTGATAAAATAAACATTATATTAAATAACAATTCTGTGCAATGAAAATTATAAGAAGTGACACTTTCATTAAATTAAAATTATGTAAAATAATAATTCGAGGATTTAAATTTTGGTTATTCTAAAAATATGAAAAACCGTAATTATTTCAAATAATAATTAGATTTTATCAAAATTATTACATTTTTAACCATTATATTACTTTTCATTTTACGAGTTAAAAATTATGTGAAATTATAATTAGATTTCATAAAAACTATGAAAAAGAATTATTATATTTAAAAAATTTATTATACGTACAATTTGATAGTTTGAGATTTATTCTAATTAAAATTAATAATACTCAGAAAGTCTATAAAATAAAAATTGGATTAAAAATAAATTATAACAAATATAAATTCTAAATATTGTAATAATGTTATGATTAAATTATAGAAACTAACCTTTCGAATAAATGATTATTATTAAGTTTAAAATTCCGTTATTTATGACAATTATAAATATTATAATTTGGCTGAAATCATGCGCCCCGAAATTAACTTTTCTTTTTTTTTTTACTTTTATCAATTTAAACTAAAAAACAAAACATTGTAAAAAAACAACGCTAACTTCAGGTGAGGACAGATTATGTCGATTATTAAAATATAATGATAATAATAATAATAATAATAATAATAATAATAATTAGAAGTATTATAAATTTCAACTTACTGGAAATTTTATTGTCGGCCAAATCGAAAAGTTTCAGGGCAACTAATACGTGAATATTGCCGGGAATATTTTCAATTAAATTCCCATTAACGCGAACTTCAGCGAGATGTACAAGTTCATTGTAACAAATATCGGGAAATTTATCAAATTTATTATTCGACAAATCCAATAATGCTAATTTCAAATTTTTCCCCTGCGATGGTAAATCATTGAGTAAATTTGAACTAAAATTAATTGTCGTTATTGATGGCAATTCACTTAATTCATTTGGCAGTATTTCCAATTTATTACGTGAACAATCAAAAACTTTGAGTTTTATTAATTTATTAATTGTGCGTGGAATTGTTTTCAATTGATTTGAATGAAGAACAAGTGTCGTGAGATTAATGAGATTACCAATTTCCATTGGTAATTCATTTAATTCTGTTTGATGGATATTTAAATAATTGAGATTTTCAAGAAAAAATAATGTCCTATCAAGACCACTGGATGAAATTCTTTTTGATATTTCGGCACCGCTTAATATTAATTCATGTCGATTTTCTTTAGCGGCTGTTATTATTTCCTGCCAACTCTCTTCGTTCGTCATTGTGTTTTTTTTTTCTTTTCAACGTTTACAAATAGAGAAAACAAAAAACAGAATTAACAATTATTATAATATTTATTTATTTACAAAAAGCGCAGACAAAGAACGTGTTTTTTACTTTTTTAATGAGAATAATTTTAAGGTTATGCGCAACAACTGTTTACAACTCGTAGTCTATAGTTTCGCCGTTAGATGACGATTATTTTTTCATTTGGCGGGAAATTAAAAAAAAATATTAATTTTTCCTATAAGGGAAATAAAGAAATAATTATTTTCTTCCATTTTTGCATATAGTTTTGAAAATAACTAATTACCTATAATAAATGTAATAATATTATTAAATAAAAAAAAACTAGTCATAAGAAAGTGTTTTTGTAAAAAAATTTATTTTTATTTTCCTTTGTGTTTAATTTCACACTTTTTAAACTCGAAATAGGAACTTTCCATTGTCCTATTATATTCATTTGAAAATTTAAATATAGTTAAAGATAGGTGAGATTAAATATTCAAATTTATTCCATAGTAGTTTTTATCTAGCTCTACATTTTTGGTCATGAACTGGTTTCTTGTCACAAAAAATAAAATCAATGAAACATTTATTAATGACAAATAAAAAATTTAATAAACGCATATATTAACAATAATTATCAATAATGTTTAACCTAAAAATATTAAAACATAATTATTATTCTTTTATTTATAAATATTATTGGCAATTTATTATTATTATTAATATTATAAATAATTATTTACAAAATTTGTTATTCTCGACATTATCAAAACATATTATTATTATTATTATTAAAAAATATTAATTTTATTATTATTATTATTATAAGAAGGATATTTATTGTAAATTTTTTAAAGAATCGAAAATTTGCAAAAAATTATTATAAGTACAGGATTAACCTTGAATTTTTATTGAGGCCATAAAATCATTACGTCAGCAATAATATTTATTTTGACAAATATCCATTTTAATAAGGATAAAACATCGAAGTCTTCATTTTAATTTTAAATCTCAATCGAGTTTTTTTTCGAGAAAAAAAAGCAACTTTAAAGTTTAAAATGTTTATAATAATAAAAATAAAAATTATTTTTCAAATTTTTACATGCAATGTCAATAAATATTTATTTGTTTATAAATTAATAAAAGTAATATTAACAATATAGTGAAATATTAATAAATAATAAAAAATAATAATAAATTTATTTTTTTTGTAAAATAATTTCTTAATCTGCAAAAAACCGGTCTTGCTAATTTTTCTTCAAAATCGGGTTGAAATAAGAACCCTAAAGAATTTGAATAAATCGTTATTTCCGGTTTTAAGAGTTCACGGCTATCACATAGGAATCCGTCCCCGAAACTTCCGCATTTGCAAAAAAAAAAAAAAAAAAAATTATCTCAACGGGGGTAAACGACCTTATCCTCACTAATATAAAATCATCACCGGACGTTGTTAACCTAGTCAGTTTCCTCTCGAATAACAACCTATAGACTTTTAATTTTTGTGAAAAATAAATATTTAGGGAATTTTTATTTTTTTAACTTTACTTTTTAAATTTGTTTCATTTTTTTCAAAAAGTAATTTATTTTTTTTTGTAACAATTTAAGATTAAAGTATTTGCAAATTTTTGAAATTTCTCGTTTTCCCGCTCACGGAAAATAAAGAAAATTTAAGGTATGTTATTTAATAGTAGCATTATTAAATTATTTATTATATTATTATCTTCAATACTAATATTTTTTTCCAAAAAAACTTTACTAAGTGAATAACAAAAAAATGGTTATAGAGACCTTGAAATGTTTTCCAAATACTTTATTAGTAAGCACACATTAATAAATGGTCGCTATTCTCTTTTCTTCAGTTACAGAAACTTCGACATATTTTCTAAATACTTTAGTAAGCCACATATCAAAAAAATGTTTACCCACAATACCTTCTCTTTTTAATTCAAAAACTCGAATTATTTTCCAAACATTTTATTTACTCAAAAAAAAAAAATGGTCGCTTATTCTACTGTTTCTATTTTAGGTTAAAGAATTCGAAGTATTTTCCAAACATATTTTAGTAAACAAACAAAAGCAGAATTTTTGCTTCTTTTTTTCCCACTTTTTTTTAAATCAGAAACCATTTTTAGTTAAAAAGAAAATTTTAAGATAGAAATTCAGAAATACTTTACAAACACTTTTTTCCAAAGGCTCGAATTTGATGTATTTTTTTGAGAATTAATTGTGAAGGATCTTCTGAATATATTATGAATTTTTTTTTTTTTAAGATACATCTTTTAACATTCAAATTTTATTGATCATTAAAAAAAATTGTGTTGACCTTGAAAGGTCATTGAAAAATAGTTGTATTCGAATTGTATTTATTCGTGAAATTTAATTTTACTTAAATATTTCAAAATTAATTCAATTTTAAAAGAGTTGCAGATACGATATTCATAATTAAATGAACTTGAAAAGATTTTCATTAGAAATTTTGTAAAATTTCAATTTGAAATTAATTTTGTTAGAAATTTTAACAAACCTTGACTTTTAAAAAACTTTAATAACTAAAATTCTTCTAAAATTATTTAAAAAATTTAATATATATATTTAATTGATTATTTAAAAATAACGGATTTATAGAAGAATTTTTGTTTAAACACTAAAAGAAAATAAATTTTTTTAGCAAATACATATTATTGAAGAAATTCAATTATTTTTAAAAGGAGTAAAATTATTTTCTAAAATTCAATTATTTAAAAATTTTATATTCTTACAAAGAATTAAATTCTTTTCCAAAATTTGAAAGAAATTTTTTTGTAACAATTCAATTTTTTTTAAAATAATTTAAATAAAATTCTTCGTAGAAAATCAAATATTATGTAAAAAAATTTACAAAAATTTTTTTTTAACTTTCAATTCTCTTTATAAATAATACAATTATTCTCTGAAATTCCATTATTTTGAAAATTTTTAATAAAATTTTTGGCAGATTTTCAATTATTTTTAATATATTTTATAAAATTCGTTTCATCAAATTTCTTGAAAACTGAAATTATTCTTAAAAATCTTATTAAAATTTGTTAAGAGAAGTCAATTATTATTGAAATTTTAAGAAATAATTAAATTTTCAAAAGGTTTTAAATTAAAATCTGAAAATTTGAATTTTTAATACTTTTAACAAACAA
Organism: Leptopilina myrica (nomen nudum); assembly: GCA_032872475.1. NCBI lineage: Eukaryota > Metazoa > Arthropoda > Insecta > Hymenoptera > Figitidae > Leptopilina > Leptopilina myrica (nomen nudum). Next base: position 8,457,606 of record CM065462.1, on the reverse strand, counting down.
TTCTTAAAAATTTTATTAAAATTTGTTAAAAGAAGTCAATTATTATTGAAATTTTAAGAAATAATTAAATGTTCAAAAGGTTCTAAATTAAAATCTTTAAAAATTTGAAATTTTTATACTTTTAACAAACAATTCTATATAAAATTAATTTTTTTAAAAAAGTTTAATTCCTACTTTCTTACTGTAACTTTTGAAAAATTATTTTTATCATTACGATTATTATTTTTAGCATTTTTAACGAAAATTCTTTTTTAAATCATTCAATTTTAATAATTTTCGAAAAAATTCTTTAAAAATTTTCGAATCCATTTGGTTGCATTATTCAATTTTAGGAAATTTTTATTATTCGCAAATTCTTCAATTAAATATATGCAAACAAATAAAAATTTCAAATTTTATCTAAAATTTTAACTGAAATTCATTTTACAAAACAATTGTTATCAGAAAATTCTACGGGAATTAAATTATTTAAATGCAAACGATAATTTATAGAATAATTCAATTTTTCTTAATATTTAATTCCAGTAATCAATTTTGTCAAGAAATTTTTTAAATAATAGAATTCTTTCGACGAATTTCAATAAAATCCTACAGAATAATTAGATTTTATAAAAAATTCGTTTAAAGTTTTATTAAAAATAATTGAAATTCTGCATAGGTATCTTGAAATATTTGTTTTTTGGAAAAATATAATTGAAATAATTATGTAGATTATTATAAAAATTTTTGTTTAAATTTTTCGACTATAAAAACGATTATTTTATATTAAATAATTGAATGTTTCTAAAAATTAAGTTTCCATAAAGAATTTTACTAACAAATTTTTAAATAATTGATATCTCTTGGCAAATTTTAATAAAATTTTTAGGAATAGTTCCATTTTTTGAGAAATTTGATAAAAATTGTATACACATATTAAAATTAATTGAAATTCTGACAAGAATTTTATTAAAATTTTTCAGAAATGTTTGAATGTAGGAGAAAAATTTTATTATTTATAAAAGTAATTGAAAGTTGACAATAATTTTTGTAAATTTTTTAACATAGTTGGTTTTTTGCAAAGAATTATATTAATATTGAAAATAATTGAATTCTTGAGACGCAATTTATTAAAATTTCTTTTTAAACAATTGAATTCTTTTGTTAAAATTTCTAGAAATAGTAGACATTGAAAATAATTGAATTTTGACAAATTAATGTGGAAGAAAAATGAAAATAATTTAATTCTTTAAAGAATAAATAAAAAAAAGTAGTTGAATTTTTTAAAATCCTAATTTCTGTTAGAAAAAATAATAATGATTAAATATTTATTTAAAAATAAAGTTGTTGATGTTTTTGAATGAGTTTCTTCACTGAGAAATTTTTTTCCAACTTTTTAGAGCTTATAAAAAAGAAATAATAAAACCTCAATTTCGGACCTTGAGAGTAGATGAAGACCCTCTTAAATTGAAGATAAACTAGAAATATCTATTCACGCAGTTTAATTAAAAATTGATTAATAGCAAAAAAAGGTTTAGCATCGAAAAAAGATTTACTTTTAGCTCCTTTTAAAATCTTCTTTTTTTTCCTTTTTTTCGACATATATAAGATTATTGTAAAATTTGTAAATTATTAAGATTTAAATAAAATTTACTTTGTGCTCCTTTGGGAAATCTTAATTTTTTCCTTCTTTTCGACACACAGTAAAACAGGAGGTGTTAAAATAACACCAGAATGGATTAAAATAATCTGCAACAGTTTAATCCCTCTAGAATTAAATTAACACCAAAAAAAGATTAAAATAATCTATTTTAATGTTATTTTTAACTATGAATTAAATTTTATTATAAATAAAACACCAAAGTCAACGATTTGTTAGAATTCAACGAATTTAGCTTCTCCAGGGAGAATAGTAAGTTAGTTACTAAATTACTAAATTTAATTGTGTTCAAAATTTTTAAAAATTCTTGTCAATATTTCAATTCTCTTTATAAATAATAAAATTCTTCTCTGAAATTTAATTATTTTACGAAATTTTAATCAAATTCTTGTCAGAATTTCAATTATTCTCAAAACTTTTCTAAAATTTTTATAACTTTCAATATCTACTATTTCAATAAAATTTTCCGAAAGAATTCCAAAATTAAAAAAAGTTTGACTACAATTCTACGCAAACATTCAATTATTTTGCATAAATAATAAACATTTTTACAGGAATTCAATTATTTACAATTTTTTTTTTAGAAATTTCTTCGTTATAATTCAATTATTTTCATAAATAATAACATTTTTACAAGGATCCAATTATTTTTATAAATAATAAAATTCTTCTAGGAATTTCATTATTTTCAAAAATAATAAAACTTATTGCAGAATTTCTATTATTTTTAATGTAATTTTAATTAAATTTCTCCAAAAATGTAATTATTCTTAAAAATCTTATTAAAATTCGTCCAAAGAATTTAATGATTTAAAAAAATTTGTTGATAACATTTTTTATGAGAATTTAATTTCAAGAAACATGAAATTAATAAATTATTTATTTTTGTATTTAAATAATTGAATTCTTGTAGAATTCACTAATAAAAGTGGTTTTAAAAATGAATTATAGTTAAGTTCCTTGAAAAAAGTAATTATATTTATGCAAGTTTCAATAAAATTCTACAAAAGAATTGAATTATTAAAATATTTGTTACTAAAATTCTTTATGGGAATTTAATTTTGAGAAACATTCAATTATTCAATAAATTATTTACTTTTGCATTTAAATAATTTAATTCTTGTAGAATTTTTTAATAAAAATTGATTTTCATTTGATAAAAATAAATTTCAGTTAAAATTTTAGATTATAATTGAATATTAAAAGAAATATAGAGTGAACTTTTTGGAAATAATTGAATTTTGAAATTAATATTTTTGAAAAAGTTTAATTGCATTTTTTAAATATTATTTGCATGAAGTATGTATTTTTTAATATGCATTTAATTAAAGAATTCAGGAATAATTGAAATTTCATGAAATTGATTAATTAAATATTATGAAAAATAACGGATATAAAGTAAAATTGTGGTTAAAAATTTTTGAAAATAATAATTGAATTGAAATAATGAAATGAATGTTGAAGAAAATATTCTTAAAATATAAAATAATGATTTTATTACTTGGTCATCTTTAACTATTATAAAATATGAAGAAATCGGAAACTAAAATTTCATTCATTGTAAAAAATTTAACACCCAAATTGATTATTTTAATCTTTTTTTGGTGTTAATTTAATCTGCAACACTTTTTAATACCTCAAGATTTACTGTGCATATATAAGATTATTGTAAAATTTGTAAAATTTGTAATTATTTTCGTTTTAAAGAAATGACTGATTTATTGATGATGGCGATAACAATATTAGTGTCTGGTTCAACGACCTCTGGATGGCCTTTTCCTCAAGTTAATGTCCTTGATAATGGCCTTGAAAATACAGACGGTATAGTCTCCTATTTGACACGTTTGGGGGAAAATTTGTTTGGCGAGCCAAGTGCAGAGAGCGGTAATCGTGTCGCCCAATGGAACGCGGAAATGAACGTAAATCCTGAAGAACTTGGAGAATACATTGAGGGCGATATTTTATTTCCCAGTGCAATGGGACGAAATGGTCTCAAGCCAACTTCGGCCCGTTGGCCAAATGGAGTCATACCCTACATGATTAGTCCCTATTTCAGTAAGAATTATCAAAAAGAAAAGAAAAAAAGAAAAAATTTCCGCCAAAATTCTACTCAGTCGGTAAGATATCGGTAATAATGGTCAAAAGCTAAAATTCATTGATCATTTAGTGTACGACAGTACCGACCGTGTAGAATAGGCGAAAGGAGAATAGATATTCTTGAATCGAGTTTACTTTTTTGTTTTTATTTCGCAAATTACGATATATTCCTTTTTTGATTCATATAGATAAGGAGCAGCGTGCTTTGATTCAAGAGGCAATGGATGATTATCATAAAGATACTTGTATTCGATTTAAACCATATACCGGCGAGGAGAGTGATTACATTCGAATAACAGCAGGTAATACTGGTTGTTGGAGTAGTGTGGGAAAAATTGGTGGGCGTCAGGATATAAATCTACAGGTGCCTGGTTGTGTCACGAAGAAAGGAACCGTGATACATGAATTAATGCACGTCATTGGATTTTTGCATGAGCATAGTAGATACGAGAGAGACGATTTCGTCAGTGTACAATGGCGTAATATTCAAAATGGTAAATATTACATAAACTAATACAAATACTAAATATACTTAGGTGACATAAAATACTAAAGATCCCTGCATCGACATTTACCAACATACTTTTTTAACCAAGACTCAAAGGAGGGGGGCAATATAGTACACTCAGATGCATTAATGCTGTCCTTTCGGTTTAAAGGAATTTTGAAAAGTCGTGTCATTTCTATCAAATATTCTTAGTTCGTGACATACGAATGTTATCTCATATGTCATGAACTAAAAACATTTTGATAGAAATCATACACGACTTTGCAAAATACCGTCAAACCGGAAGGACAGCATTAATGCATCTGAGTGTATCTTATTCAGATAAAGCAGCAGAAAAAAACTGAACTCAAAATGAGTCAGAAAAGTGACTCATTTCGAGCTACAACAAAAATCAACCTTGTAGATGGCGCCACGTTCTATGTTATTTAACATAGACTCATTATGAGTTGCAACAAAAATGAGTCCAATTTTTTTTTTTTGTGAAGTGCTTGTGACCTTGAGTTTAACCTATGGTTTGAATCTGAGCTTAAAAAATGTCGGTAAATGTCGGTGTAGGGATCTATGAATAAAATCCTTTCCCAGGGTTGCCACGCTTTTACCCTTTGTAAATTCCCTGATTTTTCCAGGTTGAAAAACGTAATTTTCCCAGAAAATTACTATTTTTATTCAACAAAATTCCCGGTTTTTCCCGGTTATGGCCTAATTTTTTCCCTGTTTTCTTTTCTCATAAAATTTAAATTTAAATTTTATTTCGAACATAAATAAATAATAGTTTTAATAGAAAATTTGGAAAATAATTTTGTCAATTATTTAAAAATAATCTTCTCTTTTTATAATTATAATTGGAAATTTTCTTTTTCAAGTTTATTACAATTCTATTGATAATAATTGAATTTCTGCAAAGAATTTTACTATTTACAAAAATAATTGAAATTCTTCCAAAGAAATATATTATTTATGAAAATAATTTACTTCCTGTGAAGAAATTTATTACAATCTAAAAGAAAAAAACAGTGATAATTAATTATTTACTTAATAAGTAATAAGCATTAAATTTCCTTAAGAAACGATAAATATCAATTATTTGAACATTCAGAAATTTGAAATTATAAAAATTTAAGAGAAGTTCAATAATTATTTTCGAAAAATTTATAAATTAAAATTCTTTCAAAGAATTAAATTATTTTCCAAAAAAAAATGTAAAGAAATTTTCAATTATTTGTTTAGAAAAATTAAATTATCTTGAAACAATGGAATTAAAAAATTTGAACACTTTTATTTTTCAGAATTTCAAAAAAAATTGCCAGAATTCAATTTTAATAACAAAATTTGACGTGCATATCTTTGTTTTAAATTAACTAATAAAAATTTTAATTATAAATCTTCGCACTAACAAACATGAATTTATTAAAATGTGACTATAAAATCCAATTATTAATTATTATATTAAAATACTTTGAAAATTTTATTTAATTTTTTAAACAAATTTTATTAGAATTTAATTATTATGTTTATTATTATTATTTATTGTGAAGAGACAAATTAAAAATAAATTTAACAATAATTTCATTTAATTAGAAATTCGATGATAATTTTGTATATATATTAAAAATAATTGAAATTCTGCCAAGAATATTATTAATATTTGAGAAAATTATTGAATTTCGGAGAAAAATGTTATTATTTATAAAGACAATTTAAAGTTTGACGAGAATTTTTATAAATTTTCAAACATAATTAGATTTCTGCGAAGAATTATATTACGTTTGAAAATAACTGAATTTTCATTAGACTAATTTTATTAAATTTTCGGTTTAAATAATTGAATTGTTTCGTGAAATTTTAATCAAATAGCAAACATTGAAAATAATTGAATTAAAAAAAATTTTACAATGAATTAAATTTCTATGAAGAGTTTTATTAGAATTATTTTGAAAAAAATTAAATTGTCACAAAGGAATTTCATTGAAATTTTAGAAAATAATTCAATTCTTTGAAGAATAAATAATAAAAGATAAAAAAAATAATTGAATTCTCATTGAATCTTCTGATAACTATTGTTTTTTAAAATTAATTTCAGTTAAAATTTTAAATAAAATTAAAAGTTTTTACTTCTTTGCATATATTTAATTGAAGAATTTACGAATAATAAAAATTTCGTAAAAATGAAAAATGCAATCAAATGGATTCAAAAATTGTTAAAGAATTTTTTCGAAAATTATTTAAATTAATTGATTTAAAGAAGAATTTTAGTTAAAAATGCTAAAAATATTAATCATTATGATGAAAATAAATAAATAATTTTTGAAAAAGTTACAGTAAAAAAAGTAGAAAGTAAACTTTTTAAAAAAAATTAATTCTATACAGAATTGTTCGTTAAAAGTATAGAAAATTAAAATTTTTAAAGATTTTAATTTAAAACCTTTTGAAAATTTAATTATTTCTTAAAATTTCGACAATAATTGACATCTCTTAACAAATTTTAATAAAACTTCTAAGAATAATTTTAGATTTCGAAAAATTTGATGACACGAATTTTATTAAATATATTAAAAATAATTGGAATTCTGCCAAAAATTTTATTAAAAATTTTCAAAATAATTGAATTTCGGAGAAACATTGTATTATTTATAAAAATAATTGAAATTTTGAATAAAATTTTTGTAAATTTTTTAACATAATATTTGATTTTCTACGAAAAATTTTATTAAAATTATTTTGAAAAAATTGAATTGTTACAAAAGAAGTTCTTTCAAATTTTGGAAAATAATCTAATTCTTTGCAGAAATAAAATTTTTTTTTAATAATTGAATTTTAGAGAATAATTTTACTACTTTTAAAAATAATTGAATTTCTCCAATAATATATGTATTTGCTTCAAAATTCAATTTTCTTTTAGTGTTTTAAGAAAAATTCGTCTATAAATCCGTTATTTTTAAATAATTAATTAAATATATATCACAAAGTTTTAATATAATTTTAGAAGAATTTTAGTTACTAAAGTTGTTTAAAAATCCAGATTTTTAAATTTTTAATGAAAATATTTTCAAGTTCATTTACTTATAATAACTGTACTTGCAATTCTTTTGAATTTGAATTAATTTTGAAGTATTTAAGTAAAATTAGATTTCAAAAATAAATTTTCCATGATTTCGATGAAAAGTCCCTTACTTTTCTAGGTTTTTGAAAAATGAAAAATGTATTTAAACATTTATTGTACAATAAATTACATAGACTCTATCAAAATGTTCCATTAGAAAATAAATATCACAAAATTCCTTTCAGGTCATGAAAGAAATTTCGAGAAAGCTTCGCGAAAGACAACCGATGCCTTTGGGGTTCATTACGATTATGGCAGCGTTATGCACTACTCATCTGGTGCATTTTCAAAAAATGGACAACCAACTCTTATTCCAAGGGTAAATTGCCAACTTCAATAAAAAAAATTTTTTTGAACCTCTGCTTCTACTCTTGTGACACTTTTAACGTTCAAAATGTGAAAATTATATATTAAAAAACGCTATTTTTTAACATAGGCAGAGGTTTAAATACACAGTAGAATTTAGAAACAAATTATTAACCTTCTTTTTCTAATCTTTTCCAGGGAACAGACACCAAAGTTATAGGACAACGAGTTGGATTTAGTAAAAAAGATATACAAAAAATTCGCCGAATGTACAAGTGTGCAAGCAAAAGAAGTTTCAGTTTGAGTGATTTTTTCTTTTGACATCTAAAGAACAATTTAATTATTAAATTTAATAGAATATTCATTTAATTATATTTAATGCCAAAGAGTGAAAAATCGTTTCTTAACTGTCGCTACTTAGATTTTACTTAATTTTTAACGCCCTACATAGTGGGGCAAAAATCACGTCCATGGACAAATTGATTTTTATACCACGCTATTTTTTTAATGTCTTACAATATTTTTTTAATTAAAGATTTACATTGTAAAACGTTTTTTTTTAAAAGAATTTCGTTAATTGTTTATTAAAAGATTAAATAAGAAAATATAAATTTCTTTACTTTAAAGAAATATTGCATATATGAAAGGTAATGAAAAACGAGATTTAAACAACTGCAAACAAAGAGAGTGTGCAATTGATAATTAAGCTTTGTTTAAACACATGTTAAATTAATAAATAAAAGTAAAGAATGTCTCATATTCTTCATTGAATCTAACTAATTCGATTATTAAGAGAACAGTATTTGTAAAATTGTTATATTTTATGCGTTTGCAGTACTTCAAATAAAACTTATTCAAAAACATCAACAACTTTATTTTTAAATAAATATTTAATCATTATTATTTTTTCATATAGAAATTAGGATTTTCAAAAATTAAACTATTTTTTTTATTTATTCTTTAAAATAGTAAATTATTTTCATTTCTTTTCAAAATAATTTGTCAAAATTAAATTATTTTCAATGTCTACTATTTCAAAAGTGATTAAAAATTTTAACACAAGAATTCAATTATTTAAAAAGAAATTTTAATAAATTGCGTCTCAAGAATTCAATTATTTTCAATAGTAATACATTTTTTGCAAATAAATTCTTTGCAAAAAACCAATTATGTTAAAAAATTTACAAAAATTCTTGTCAACTTTCAATTACTATTTTATAAATAATAAAATTTTTCTCCCACATTCAAACATTTCTGAAAAATGTTAATAGAATTCTTGTCAGAATTTCAATTTATTTTAATATGTGTACAATTTTCGTCAAATTTCTCAAAATATGAAATTATTCCTAAAAATTTTATTAAAATTTGCTAAGAGAATTCAATTATTTAAAAATTTGTTAGTAAAATTCTTTATGGAAACTTAATTTTTAGAAACATTCAATTATTTAATATAAAATAATCGTTTTTATAGTCGAAAAATTTAAACAAAAATTTTTATAATAATCTACATAATCATTTCAATTATATTTTTCCAAAAAACAAATATTTCAAGATATCTATGCAGAATTTCAATTATTTTTAATAAAACTTTAAACGAAATTCTTATAAAATCTAATTATTCTGTAGGATTTTATTAAAATTCGTCGAAAGAATTCTATTATTTAAAAAATTTTTTGACAAAATTGATTACCGGAATTAAATATTAAGAAAAATTGAATTATTCTATATATTTTCGTTTGCATTTAAATAATTGAATTCTCATAGAATTTTCTGATAACAATTGTTTTTTAAAATGAATTGCAGTTAAAATTTTAGATAAAATTTAAATTTTTTACTTCTTTGCATATATTTAATAAAATTTTTAGGCATTGTTTGTTAAAAGTATTAAAAATTCAAATTTTCAGATTTTAATTTAAAACCTTTTGAAAATTTAATTATTTCTTAAAATTTTAATAATAATTGACTTCTCTTAACAAATTTTAATACAATTTTTAAGAATAATTTCAGTTTTCGAGATATTTGATGAAACGAATTTTATAAAATATATTTATTAAAATTTTTCTAAATAATTGAATTTTGTAGAAAAATTGTATTATTTATAAAGATGATTGAAATTTTGATTAAAATTTTTGTAAATTTTTTAACATAATTTTATTTTTTACGAAGAATTTTATTAAAATTATTTTGAAAAAAATTGAATTTCGAAGAAAAATGTTATTATTTATAAAGAAAATTGAAATTTTGAATAAAATTTTTGTAAATTTTTTAACATAATATTTGATTTGCTGCGAAGAATTTTATTAAAATTATTTTGAAAAAAATTGAATTATTACAAAAGAATTTCATTAAAATTTTGGAAAATAATTTAATTATTTGAAGAAATAAAAGAAATTTAAATAATTGAATTTTAGAGAAGAATTTTACTACTTTTAAAAATAATTAATATTCTGCAGTAATTTAATTTGTTTGAGTGTTTTTATCAAATATTCTTCTATAAATCAATTACTTAAAAAAATCAATTTAATGTATATTAATAAATTTAGCTAATCTCAAAACAATTTTAGTAATTACATTTTATTTTAAAATCTAGGCTTTTTAAAATTTCTAATCAAATTCATTTCAAATTGAAATTTTACTAAATTTCTAATGATAATCTTTTCAAGTTCATTTAATTATGAAGATCGTAAATGCAAATCTTTTAAAATTGAATTAATTTTGAAATATTTAAGTAAAATTAAATTTTAAGAATAAATACAATTAGAAAATAACATTTTTACAGGATTTGGATTAAAATTCCCTAACTTATCCAGGTTTTTCCAATTTTTATAAAAATTCCTGACATTTGCAGGTTTTTCATATTTCCAGATTGCGTGCCAACCCTGTTAGTTGTATTTATATTAAAAAGTTGCTACAATTTGCCAAAAAATTTAAAAATTGGCATTTTTCTATTTTTTTTATGTTGTGAAAAATAATCTTATATCTTTTGTTCTTTTTTAATATTTTTCAATTGGATATGGCTAAGATTTTAAATTAAACTAATACTGCTCGAATAGAAAAACTAAAGATGAATTTACAAATTCTAAGCAATGTACAGAAAAAAGTCTGATTTCAAACCGCTTTCAAATAATGTGCGAACAAAGTTTTTGCATACAGACAGGAATGCAGACAGACAGGTAGACAGATAGACAGATATTTTCTTTTTCACATGATTCGAATTCTAATGTCTCAAAAGAACAAAAACATATAAAAATTTCCGAGATTAGAGCAATGTGCAGGCAGAAGTTTGATTTCATTAATATAGATAAAAATTGTAATAATTGGAAAAAAGAAGAGAATAAATGTGTCGAAACGTGTTTATCTCTAAAGTTTGTAAAAATTAAACATATATTTGAAAAAAATGAAACTCAAACGTGCCATGAAACTAATTCACAAAATTAATAAAATGTTTATATTGCTTTTAATCATTTAAAGAATTCCTTTGTATAACACTATTCTACAGATTGCTTTCTTTTCACAAGATAATGCTTGCACATATAAATAACAAAAATTCATAAAGAAAAATAATTTTATTAAAAGCCACATCTCAAATATATTCAAACTCCTGGTAGTGATGAATTCATTAATAATAGGTGAATATTTAAACATATTTTTTAAAAACATATACATAACTTTATGAAAAATTAAAAAAATTATATTTATTAAATTTTTTATTCTTATTTCCCAAAATTTTGTAAAAATTAAAAATTGTCAAAAAATTTGAAAATAATTGGTAATATTTACAGATTTTTTTAAAACAAAATTTTATTTTTCACCATGTATTTATTTTTTTAAAAAAATTTTTGCAAGAAACTAGCATCAAATTAACAATTTTTAATCCTTGTCTGATTGTGGACAAACGATGAGATCTATTTATTTTGAAATTTTTATTTTTATAAAACGGCAGGTAGATTAATTTTTTGCCGAGTTATGAAAATTTGAAAATAAAATTTACGTATAAAAAACGTGATATTTCAAAAATCTGTATCTCTTAAGTCGCTTTATGGAAAAATTTGAAAAAAATCATGGCAACTGATTTCTACCAGCACTAAAAGAAAAAAATCAGGGTGTCTACTATTTTCATTTAACAAAATCCCCGGTTTTTCCCGGTTATGGCCTAATTTTTTCCCTGTTTTCTTTTCTCATAAAATTTAAATTTAAATTTTATTTCGAACATAAATAAATAATAGTTTTAATAGAAAATTTGGAAAATAATTTTTTCAATTTTTTAAAAATAATCTTCTCTTTTTATAATTATAATTGGAAATTTTCTTTTTCAAGTTTATTACAATTCTATTGATAATAATTGAATTTCTGCAAAGAATTTTACTATTTACAAAAATAATTGAAATCCTTCCAAAGAATTATATTATTTATGAAAATAATTTACTTCCTGTGAAGAAGTTTATTACAATCTAAAAGAAAAAAACAGTGATAATTAATTATTTACTTTATAAGTAATAAACATTAAATTTCCTTAAGAAATGATAAATATTTATTTGAACATTCAGAAATTTGAAAATATAAAAATTTAAGAGAAGTTCAATAATTATAACTATTGAATAATAAAATTTTTAGCAGCAAAAAATTGATTAAAAACTTTAAGAGAGACTTTATATTTAAAAAATAAAATTATAATTACGGTCACTAACTTCCCTTATTGATTATTTTCGAAAAATTTATAAATTAAAATTCTTTCAAAGAATTAAATTATTTTCAAAAAAAAAAATGTAAAGAAATTTCAATTATTTCAAAAATTTTCAATTATTTGTTTAGAAAAATTAAATTATCTTGAAACAATGGAATTGAAAAATTTAAACAATTTTATTTTTCAGAATTTCAAAAAAAATTGCCAGAATTCAATTTTAATAACAAAATTTGACGTGCATATCTTTTTTTTAAATTAACTAATAAAAATTTTAATTATAAATCTTCGCACTAACAAACATGAATTCATTAAAATGTGACTATAAAATCCAATTATTAATTATTATATTAAAATACTTTGAAAATTTTATTTAATTTTTTAAACAAATTTTATTAGAATTTAATTATTATGTTTATTATTATTATTTATTGTGAAGAGACAAATTAAAAATAAATTTAACAATAATTTCATTTAATTAGAAATTCGATGATAATTTTGTATATATATTAAAAATAATTGAAATTCTGCCAAGAATATTATTAATATTTGAGAAAATTATTGAATTTCGGAGAAAAATGTTATTATTTATAAAGACAATTTAAAGTTTGACGAGAATTTTTATAAATTTTCAAACATAATTAGATTTCTGCGAAGAATTATATTACGTTTGAAAATAACTGAATTTTCATTAGACTAATTTTATTAAATTTTCGGTTTAAATAATTGAATTGTTTCGTGAAATTTTAATGAAATAGCAAACACTGAAAATATTTGAATTAAAAAAAATTTTACAATCAATTAAATTTCTATGAAGAGTTTTATTAGAATTATTTTGAAAAAAATTAAATTGTCACAAAGGAATTTCATTGAAATTTTGGAAAATAATTAAATTCTTAATATTAAATAAATAATAAAAGATAAAAAAAATAATTGAATTCTCATTGAATCTTCTGATAACTATTGTTTTTTAAAATTAATTTCAGTTCAAATTTTAAATAAAATGTAAAGTTTTTACTTCTTTGCATATATTTAATTGAAGAATTTACGAATAATAAAAATTTTGTAAAATTGAAAAATGCAACCAAATGGATTCAAAAATTGTTAAAGAATTTTTTCGAAAATTATTTAAATTAATTGATTTAAAGAAGAATTTTAGTTAAAAATGCTAAAAATATTAATCATTATGATGAAAATAAATAAATAATTTTTGAAAAAGTTACAGTAAAAAAAGTAGAAAGTAAACTTTTTAAAAAAAATTAATTCTATACAGAATTGTTCGTTAAAACTATAGAAAATTAAAATTTTTAAAGATTTTAATTTAAAACCATTTGAAAATTTAATTATTTCTTAAAATTATCCAATTATTATTAATTATTATATTAAAATACTTTGAAAATGTTATTTGTTAAAAAGTTCCTAAAGAAATTCTTTAACAAATTCAATTACATATTTTCAGTCGAATTTTACAATATTTCTATTAATTCCATAATTTTTCAAAAATTTATTTACATAATCTGTTTGAATTAGTGCCTGACTTTTACTATCGAATTATTTTTTTTAACTAACTCAAAGTTAGTGAAGAGTATATAAATATCTATAAAAAATTGAAAAAAAAGTAATTTTTTTAAAAACAAATTAAAATAATGAAACTTTTTTTAATTTTGGTGAAAAAATTCCCGGTTTTATGTAAAAATCCTGGTTATTTCCCGGTTAGTAGACACCTTGAAAATATTTGAAAATAATTTGAAATGCAAAAGCAAAATAATTTCCGATTCGGTGTGGAATTTCCCATTTATATATGTATGTATAAAGTGAATTTATTTATTTTAAGGTTACATATTGTTACTAATTAATGTATTGGAAATAATTATTGGCGGTGTGCAATTTCAAAGTAAAAATGCTGATGAAAATGGAAAATACTTTCAAAGTGATATTTTATTGACAAAAAGTTCATTTAAATCTGTAGTAAATAAAGAAGATTATCTCTGGGATGATGGATTGGTTTATTACGAAATTTCAAAGCAATATAGTATGAAAATATATATTATATTTATCAAAAAATATACACAGTGAGAAAATATATTGTATAGAAAAAGTTTTCAAAAACCCCAAAAAATTGAGAACTTTGTTATATGAATTCAAAAAATTTAATTTTTTTCTCAGTACTTTAAAAAAAAAACCTGATGTTTCTCCGAATTTCTTGTTTCAGATTATATGATTATATTATACTTATAAGAATATTAATATTATATTATTACTATGCATACTTTGTTTTTATGAAAAAAAATTTGAATTAAAATATTTTACATTCTATTATTTTTAATCTAATTATTAAAATGATTTACAATAATTTTTCTTACAGTGTATATAATACAAAATTAAGAAAAGTATAATTGAAAATTAAATTAATTTTTTTTTTAGATGACACACTTAAGAGAATGATAATGAAAAGTATGGAGTATATTGAAATGGTTAGTGATAAATGTGTTAGATTTAAAAACAAAAGCTCATATTTACAAAAACAAGAACCCACAAAATTATTCACTTATATATATTTTAAATCTGCTACTGGCAAGGGATGCGCCAGTCATATAGGAAAGGCGAATAAAGGAAAACAATTGATATATTTAGAAATTAATTACTGTTTTTCTGAAATAGGAGTCATAATGCATGAAATATTACATGCTTTAGGATTATATCATGAACATGTTAGACCTGATAGAAATGACTATATATCAGTTCTAATGCATAATGTTGCACAGCGTGAGTGTGCCAGTATCTTCAAACCTCTGCCATTGCTATCATTTATCTATATGTCGACGTCCACATGAAAAGGGCCCATTTTGGCACTATTGGAATTATCTACATGGGCGAATTCCTTGCAAAATTACGAAAATTTTGAGTGGTCATACAACTTTTTTGGTCAAAAATTCGATGAGTTACAGAATTTCAAAGTTTATAGTGACAAATACCTCATTTCGAGAAAAACGGAATTAAAGATTGTGATACCTATTAATTGTGATATCTCTGGTTCTTCTGGGAAGTTATTCAGATAATAATTGTTTTCAGTCCAGGGCACCTTAAAGATGAAAAACCAATAGGTTTCAAATTTTTAAAACCACCCCTTCCCCCCTTAATTTTGAAAATACGAAAAACCGACAAAATGGGCCCTTTTCTAAAAAAGACGATTTTTTTATTAATAAACCATTTTTTTACAAGGTTTATGATTGGAAACGATTTTATTGTGTCATTTGAAGATAAAGAATAAAAATTAAACTTATTAAAAATTTTTTAAAAGTCTCTATTATGAATAATTTGCCGAAATATCGAAAATTTCACTTCTACGACTACGTAATCAAAGACTCTAACATCAATATTTTTGGTTCTTCTCGGAAGTTATTCAGATAATAATTGTTTTGAGTTCAGGGTACTTTAAAGATGACAAATCAAGAGGTTTTAATTTTTTTGACCCTCCATTTCAAAAATACGGAATATTTTTGCAAAGGACCGACAAAATGGGCCCTTTTCTTTTTCTAAAGAACCAATAAAGTTAAACACTTAAATTAACGATAAATTAATGAAAACCTCATGATTTGACTTGTCAAAACATGTAGATTGATAATAAAAAATAAAAAAAAATTAAGGTTTTTCTCAAAAAAGTATTAAATTGCAAATAACTCGAAAACTAGAACCGACAGAATGGGCCCTTTTCATGTGGACGTCCACATATAACGATTTTTGATGTTTGGCAAAAGAGGGTTAATGCTAAATTTGCAAATTCATAACATTTTTACAAATTTTTATAATTTTTAAGTGTAGAATGCGTACCTAGTTATAATGTACGAAATGACAATATTACGTACAATATTTTTGAATATGATTACATGAGTGTCATGCATTATTCGAGTCGAGCTTGTGCAACAGATTCTAAAACAATGACAATAGTGCCATTAAAGGTGATTTATTTTTACTATTATTGTTTTTCTTTATAATTAATTTTAAGTCTTTTACGTCTGAAAAATTTACCTGAAAAGGCATATTTTAATGTTTCTTTTTAGACTAGTGAAGAAGTAGGTCAAAGATTGAACCTTAGTAAATCTGATGTAGAAAAAATAAAGTACCTCTACAATTGTGAGTCCAGTAAGTAATAAATCTAAACCCTGGAAACTAAGTATAAAAATTTATTTTTTGTCAAGAATAGTTTCTTAAACGAATTATTTAATCCTCTTTAACGTATATACTTTATTTTAGGTTCACATCCAAAACTTTTTAAAGAGAAATCCATTAAAATTTTTTCGATTAATTTAAAACATGAAATAGTAATAGTTATTTCTATTAAATTTAACTTTTTCTTTCAGAATATGGTAACTTAATTAAACAAGATAAAAAGAGAAAAAAAGATGAAAAGAAAAAAGAAAACGAAAAAGAAAAAGAAAAAGAAAAAGAAAAAGAAAAAGAAAAAGAAAAAGAAAAAGAAAAAGAAAAAGAAAAAGAAAAAGAAAAAGAAAAAGAAAAAGAAAAAGAAAAGAAAAAGAAAAAGAAAAAGGAAAAGAAAAAGAAAAAGAAGAAAGATAAATCCAGTCTATGAAGTAATTAATCAACAAATTTCGATGTGATAAGAGTAATTTGTACATGCTGCAACACAAATGAAATGATTAATTTTTACCGAATAATAAAAATTGAATTAGTGTATAAAAGAAATTATTATTTATTACCCCAAATAATTTCCTATTCATCAGTTCGATATTTTTTTTTGCACCAAAAAATGTATGACTTCACTATTTTTAATAATAAAAAATTGATATTTATTGATAATTATTTGTAAATAAGATAGCAGAAAAAAAATAGGAAACATTAAACATTTGCAAAATTATCAAATTATCAAAAAATAATTGGCATAATCTTTTTAGGAAATGACCATTGAAATCTTGATTATTTCATATAATTTTTTAATAATGGACAGTGATAATTTTTCTTTGTATTCGATAAAATGAATTATCAATTAATATTTTCGTTATAGACGTCGTTTATTGTTGAAATAAAATCTTGACAACATTGAAAATATAATCATGTTGTGTAGTGTTTATAAATTTTCTTTTGTGCACGTGTACATTTTAATACGTGACTATATCCTAAAAGATATTTCTTCTCCCCTTTTTTTTTTTTTTTTGATTAGCCACAGTACATAAATGACAATGTTTAGAAGAATTTTTTCTCATTGTTGCACATAATACTGCTTCAATTTCAATAAATTGTGGAGTGAATTTTATTGTTAATTTAAATAATTTCACATTATATAAAGTAGTTGAAAATAGGCCATTTTCTTCCCCGACTAATCGAATTGAAATAGAAGGTAATGTACAGTAACTTATTTTTGATTTTTAAATATTTTCCACATTAGAAAATTTTAACTTGAAATTCATATTAGTAATAAGGAAATGTAAATATAATTTTTGTCACAATAAACATACATTTAAATACGGAACTAAAGATCTCGTTTCTCAATATGACAAAATTGTATTTATTAAATAAACGACGTTTTTGTCTTCAAAAAAATTCCTAATTTTTTAAAATTACATATAAAATTTTATTTTAATTATTCATGTAATTTGCTATTTAATTAAATACAATAAAAATTAGCAACGAAAATGAAAAAAATTTATTCTTTTGCACAAATATCTTGTCTTTAGGTGGTGATTTTCTTTTTTAAGGGAGGAAAAAAATGCTCAAACCAATAAATCGGAGAAAAATTAAGAATTTAATTATCTTAATGGTATTATTTGTTACTCCACTAAAAGCATTTACTTTACAAAATTATATTGTCAATTATCCATACAATGTTGCTTCTTATATAATGAATTCAAAAAGTAAAATATATCCAGAACAAAATAGTCCTAATCCAGATGAATTAGGCTCTCATATTGAAGGCGATATTGTTCTACCACCGGAAATGCATATTCAAGATTTTGAACGTGAAATAACTCCAATATTATGGAGTGATAAAAAAATTCCATACACAATAAGTGCCGATTTCTGTAAGTTACCATTTAATTAAAATTCAATAAGTAATATAATAAAAATTAATTTTTATATCTTTAATTTTTAAATTTCCGAAGAACCCTTTATAAAAGCAATATTGTAAATTAAATAAATTTAATAAAATGTTTCAAAGAAATAATAGATTAAATAGACATAAAAAAAAGATAAAGACGAACAAAAAAAAATATTAAAATCTTAAATAATTAAAACAAAAACTTTCAAATCATTGTGTGTAAATAAAATGTTTTTTATAACAAATAATAACCTAGTTTTAAGAAATAAATTTTTCAAATTACTTTTAGAGAAAATTGATTATTAAAAGTTGTTTCAAATCGAATATGATTTTTCGATTAAAATCCTATTATAAATACTATATATTACATAACATATCGAAAAATTACCAAAAATTCTTTTCCATTGTATCCAATATTATTCAGAGTGTCTACTATTTTTATTCAACAAAATTTCGTTATTTCCGGTTATGACCTAAATTTTTCTCATCAAATTTAAATTTATATTTGATTTCGAACACGAATAAATCTTTAAATTTTTTGAAAACAATGTTTTTTGTAATAATTTTAATTGATAATTTGGAAAATAATTGAATTAAACAAAGCATTTTCTCAATTTGTTGAAAATAAATTTGTCTCTTTATAATTATAATTGAGAATTTGATTTTTCAATTTTATTAAAATTATATATTGATAATTGAATTTCTGCAAAGAATTTTACTATTTATAAAAGTAATTCAGTTCCTCAAAACAATTTCTGTTATTTATTAAAATAATTTAATTCTTGTGATGAATTTTATGAAAATTTTTGAAAATAATAAAACAGTAATAATTAATTAAACATTTAATTTGTTCAAGAAATAAATAAATATAATTTTTATAAACATTCAGAAATTTGAAATTATAAAAATTTAAGAGAAGTTCAAGAATTATAATTATTGAATAATAATAATATAATTTTTATAAGCAAAAAATTAATTTAAAACTTTAAGAGGGACTTTAAATTTAAAAAATAAAAGTATAATTATACGGTCACTAACATTACTTTCAAAAAGTTTAAATAAAATTCAAGAAAAGAATTCAATTATTTTTCAAAATATGTAAAGAAATTTCAATTACTTCAAAAATTTTCAATTATTTCCTTATGAAAATTAAAATATCTTGAAACAATATAATTGAAAAATTACAATCTTATTTTTCAGATTAAGAAAAAAATTTGCGAAAGTTCAATTTTTTTAAACAATTTTAAGTATGTGTATTTTTTTAAATTAACTAATACCAAATTTTTATTATTAATCTTCGCCGTTAGAAATATGAATACATTAGAATATATATGACTATTTTTTTAAAATTAAATTATTAATCAGTTATGAAACTAAAATACTTTAAAAATTCTATTTGTTATAAAGTTTCTAATGAAATTTTTTAACAAATTTAAAGACATATTTTCAGTGGAATTTAAAAACATTTCTATTAACTTCATAATTTTCTTCAATTTATTTACATAATACGTTTGAATTGGTGACTAATTTTTTATTATAAAATTATTTCAAACTAATTCAAATTTAGAGAAGAGTATAAATATCTATAAAAATTGAAATAAAAAGTAATTTTTTTAAAAAGAAATTAAAATAATAAAACTTTTTTTAATTTTGGTGAAAAAATTCCCGGTTATTTCCCGGTTTAGTAGACACCCCGAATATTTTAAAGGAAATTCCATCAAATAATTTTTATTATTCGTTACAATTTGTAGTTTACATTATTTTTTTTAATGTCAAATTTAATCATTTTTGTTGTATCATTATTGTTCACAAATAAAAAAATTTTTACAAATTATTTCAAATTAATTTCTATCATATTTTTGTTAAAGTTAAAAGTCAATTTTTAATTTTGAGGTTATATGTTTTTTCCAAGTTTGTCAACACTGCTACTAGACATAAAATAAGGTTATGCATTTTTAAAAAACGGTATTTTAAATATACTCTTGTTCATGTTTTCAATGTATTAATTCAAAATTTTTAATAATTTAAATTAATTGCTTGTTAATCGTTAGAAATTCTTTAGTGCAACGATCTTATAGATCTTCATCGAAATGTTATATTTTATAACAAGCTTTTGAAATGGTATAGTTTATAACGAATTCTTGAAATGGTACAGTTTTCCACTAAGCCGACGATCTAAATTATTCATGATCGATCGCAATCACTATGTACGAACCAGGCAATGACTATTTTTTCTTGCCGGTCTAGACATTTTCCAGTTTTTCTTTTTTATTTTAATGTTTAAAGATTATTTGAATCATATTTCGATTTCAAGAAGTAATTCAGATTTTCTTACCACTAAAAAAAAAATTAATCTCGAGACGTTAAAAAAAGTTGCACCCGTTTCACCATAAACTATTTTGATAAGACTTCTACTCAGGGTTGGGAATGCATTATTTTCTGTTCTAAGATAAAGATGCGTTTACAATTTTAGGTGTCAATGAAATAATGTTGTTGTAGAAGCACCATTAGAACTTTATGCAATAAAGCATGAAATGGAAGAGAAGAGAAATATATTTCTATTCTTTTCCATCTTATGCTTAAACGTTTGGAAATGTTTTTTTTTTGCAATTTGAATATAACCATTATATATCAAGAGTATATAATTTGACTTACATATTTTCATGATGTAGATGAGCATCCAACGGCATTAGACACAATTTATGAGGCGATGAAAGACTTTCATGATATGACATGCATTCAATTTGTTCCTCGCACTGTAGAATCGGACTACATTGAAATTAAGGCTGACTCAAAGGGATGTTGGAGTTACGTTGGTAAACAAGATGGACCTCAAACGGTTAATCTTCAAATTCCCATATGTTTGAGAAAGAAGGGAACGGTTATACACGAATTTATGCACACTATTGGCTTTTTTCATGAGCATCGTAGATATGAAAGAGATTTGTACATTGACGTTAATTGGAATAATATTAAAGATGGTAAAGTACATCTTGATAATTTAATGCCTTCCTTCCGATTTTGACGGCGTTTTCAAATGTCGTGACATGCCTATTTAAATGTTGTTAGTTCATGACGTATGAAACGAACTATATTAAGGCCAACGCAGAATAGATTCGCGAAGATCGTTCGCGAACGAGACGCATGAGATAGAAAAGGACACAAATATATTGCTGTCCTTTTCTAACCTATGCTTTGCGTTCGCGAAGCACTTGTGCTTAGGCCTTTATACTAACAAACATTTTGATAGATATGTCACGACTTTTGAAAACGCCGTCAAAACCTGAAGGAAGGCATTACAGCATTAAAGTGTACATGATTGTGAATAATAAGATATTTCACCTCTAGATTCGGCAAGTGGAGTACAGAGTTCCATTAGCGTATAAAGGACGGGCATAGGGAATCTACTATCTCCGTCCTTTTTGCACTAATCAAACTTTTTACTTCGACCCTTTGCCACCAGGATTTACTGCCGGATCTAGATCTTAGCTAATAGAAATATTTATTATACACCATGTACAGTGTAATTTTAAAAGAAAATATAAAAAGGTCAAATAATAAAATCCAATATTTTCAATTTTAGAGGCACAAGTTCACTTTCGAAAATCTACATATCCAAACGATGAACTGGGAATTGCTTATGACTTTGGAAGTGTTATGCATTACTCCAAGTTTGCTTTCTCGAAAAATGGCGAACCTACTATTCTCCCAAGGGTAAATAGAATTTTTTTTTTATAAAATGTAAAAAATGTTGTTAAAAAATATTTTAGCGTTCAAAAACCAGTACAAATTGGCAATAAGGTCTAAGCATAACTTTACGAATGAAAATAAAAGAAAAGCATTCGTTCCTAAAGTTGTTTCACCTTAGAGTACCACGCATTTTATGAACGACACTTTACTATGAGTGTGAAAGAAACGTAAATATACATTTATCTCTTTCGCACTCAAAGTCTGCCGCCATTTTCGATCATTTCATCACGAATTCATAAATTCTTGACGAAAAGAAAGCACTTTTATTAAAAATTATTTATTTTCAGATGAGAACAAATAAAATTTTGGGTCAACGTTATGGATTTAGCGAAAGTGATATTAAAAAAGTTAATGTAATGTACTCCTGTCCACCAAAAATAGCAAATAATACAACATGGTGGGGCAACATTCTCTATTTAAATCACTAGTTTCGAATCCTTTTCATTCAACTTTTATAATAAAAACAATTTTCGTTTTTTTAAAAAGAAAATTGTTAAATATCAAAATAAAAAAAAATGCTAGACCAAAGAACTATTTTTCGAAACTTTCGAAATTTTAATGAATATAAACTAGGATTTAATTTCAAAGAATATTGTTTAAAGACAATTGTAAATTATATTAATTATAATTGTAATTTATTACTTATAGAAAATAGAAAATAAATTATTTATTTAAAAAAAAAATTATTGCAACAAAATTTCTTTTTTGCAAGTGTAATTATTCCAAACGTTACGAAAATTGATGAAACAAAATCAACAAATCTTGTGCAAAAACATTATAAATTTATTAGTGTTCACAATTTTTCCTATTTTTTGCAAAACAAAGATTTGCTAAAAATTTATTACAAACGGAAATTAAAGAACCATCACGATTGATATAAAAATAAATAAAAAATATTATTAAAATAATGTAAAAAAAACACCTGCAGATTAGTGTCAAAAAAATTGGGTTTCATTTTTCGTTTATATCTTCTCAGTGATAACGAATTTCTCAGTAAAAATCAAGAATTTTATTCTAAATTATTAACAAAAGATTAAAATTTACATTTAAATGATAAAAAAATTAGTTTCATATTAAATTTCGTAAAAAAAATATTATGGTTCTTTTTATTTTTTTTTTTTTGCTAAAAATATTAGTCGTTATAAACCATCTATTAAATAGATTTTTTAAATGATACTAAATAGATTTGTTCGTTTTCCTTTTTTTTTTTTAAGAAAAAAGCATTTGAAAATAGTTTTTAGATTTAAAAAGTAATTTAAAAAAGAAATAGCATAAGAATAATTAATTTCTGTTATAATTTGGTCTCTTAATTTGATGTATTGTGGCAAATCTTAAAATAATAGTAAATTATTCGACATGCAATTGGTAGAATTTTTTGACACGGTATAAAAAAAGGAAAATTGATATTTAACTTCGATTATAACGATTTCCCCAACCACGACGATGTGTGTCTTTATATTCATCCATTGCTCGTGCACGATTTAATGACTCCTCGTCATCTTGCTCGATCATTTTCTCCTTATCCTCGTCCTCCTTATCTTGCTCTGTATTAGATTCATTTTTGGCGATATCTTGAAGACATGTATTATTTATTTTATTGCGTTGAGAAGGATCTGGCCAACTGGAAAAAGAAAATTATATTATATTATATTAATTGACATAATCTATCCTCACCTGAAGTTAGCGTTGTTTTTTTTTACAATATTTTGTTTTGTAGTTTAAATTGATAAAAGTCAAAAAAAAAGAAAAGAAAAGTTAATTTCGGAGCGCATGATTTCAGCCAAATTATAATATTTATAATTGTCATATAACGGAATTTTAAACTTAATAATAATCATTTATTCGAAAGGTTAGTTTCTATAATTTAATCATAACATTATTACAATATTTAGAATTTATATTAATTTGTTATAATTTATTTTTAATCCAATTTTTATTTTATAGACTTTCTGAGTATTATTAATTTTAATTAGAATAAATCTCAAACTATCAACTTGTAGGTATAATAAATTTTTTAAATATAATAATTATTTTTCATAGTTTTTATGAAATCTAATTATAATTTCACATAATTTTTAACTTGTGAAATGAAAAGTAAGATAATGGTTAAAAACGTAATAATTTTGATAAAATCTAATTATTATTTTAAATAATTACGGTTTTTCATATTTTTAAAATATCCAAAATTTAAATCCTCGAATAATTATTATTTTACATAATTTTAATTTAATGAAATTGTCATTTCTTATAATTTTCATTGCACAGAACTGTTATTTAATATAATGTTTAATTTATCAACTTTTCATAAATCTTCATTTTTATGCCACCGACTAACTAATTCGCAGAATATTTTACGAATTAATGCAAATTTAATGTTAAAACAATGAAAATCTATTATTAATTCGTCAAATATTTTGCGAATTAGTTAGTCGGTGGCATAAAAATTAAGATATATGAAAAATATTTGAAGTAAACATTATATTAAATAATAATTATGTGCAATAAAAATTATAAGAAATGAATGTTTCATTAAATTAAAATTATGTAAAACAATAATTTGAGGAATTCAATTTCGGATATTTAAAAAATATGAAAAACAGAAATTATTTTAAATATTAATTAGATTTTATAAAAATTATAAAAAAAAATAATTATATTTTTAGCGTTTATATTACTTTCCATTTCACAATTTAAACATTATGTGAATTTATAATTTGATTACATAGAATTTATAAAAAATAATTATTATACTTAAAAAATTTATTATACGTACAATTTTATAGTTTGAGATTTATTGTAATTAATATTAATAATACTCAGAAAGTCTATAAAAAAATTAGATTAAAAAAAATTATAACAAATATCAATTCTAAATATTGTAATAATGTTAGCATTAAATTGTAGAAAATTTTCAGAATGTGCAGTGTTTTAATTTGTTAGCTTTCTTAAAAATTAAATTTTGAATAAAATGATTCAAAAATTCTAGAAAATTAATTGAATTTTGGAAGACTTGCAGTTTGAATTTTTAAGTTTTTTAAGATTTTAAGGAAATAAAGAACAATAATTAGTTAAATATTTATTTTACAAAAGTTATTAAAATTTGAAAAATTTTATTTGTAAATTTTTAAAAAATATGGTTTTTGAAAAATATTAATTAAAATTTTTGAAAGAAAAAGTTACTTGAATTTACAATAATAATTTTAACAAATTGAAACAATTGGAAATTCTAAAAATTTTATATTTGAACGAATTTTATTTTTTCCTCTTTAAAAATTGTCTATAAATATAATTATATTTTTGAAATTATATCATTTTATGAATTTACAAAAATTATTCTATTTAAATAATTCAATTCTCGTAGTTGAATTCTGATAGGAAGTGATTTAACAAAAAATTCTGTTAAAATTGTAAAAAATAATTAAATATTTAAACCGTTCTAACAAGAATTTTAGGAATAGCTTTTTTGAAAGCTTTTTAAGTGAAATTCCTTGAAAATTTAAAGGAAGAAAAAGTTTTAAAATCTTTTAATTTTTATATTTAAAAAATTATTAATAAAATTATTTTTCTTTCAAAAGTATTAAAGTTTTTCAATAATTTTATTCCTAAAATTCTAAAGAATAATTGAATTTTGGATGCATTACAGTTGTGAATTTTAGAAATAATTCCCTTTCATTAGGTTTTTCATTGAAATTATTTGGAATTTCAAATTCCGAAGGGAAAAATAAATATGAATAAGTTTTGAAATTTTTATTTAACAAAAAGTATTAAAGGTTTGAAAAATTTAATTCAGAAAATTTCCTAAAATTGTTTCTTGAAAAAATGAAACTGAATTTTTTTAAAAATACTTCTATTTCCGAAAATAATTTTAAAAAAATTGAAACAATCGAAAATTTTACCAACTTTTATTGAAATAAATTTTGAATTTTAATTCATGTTACTGTTAGAAATATTTTCGCATTTACTATACGAGTTGTTCAAATAATTACATTTAATGAAAGATCGTAAAAAAAATTATATTTTCTAAGAAATTAAGAATTTTCATTAAATTTCGTAAAGCAAATTTTGATAGTAACAATGGAGAGGAAAACCTGTAATTTTGCTAGTTTAAAAATTTAAAATGAAATAAAAAAATTTGAAATTTTTAGTTTATTTCACTTACTCTCCATCTTTAACGCGTTGATCGTAAAATTCTTGTACTGTTAATACTGGAAGACTGGGATAACCAGCGCCGTAGACTTGTTTCTGAAGTTCATCTCTCGTTATAATTATTGGCTTCAATTTTGCACTTGTATTACGTGATTTGTGAAAATGTGACGATTTTTTCTCACCGTCATCCATTTTTTTCATATGCTCCAAAATTGGTCTCTCATCAGCCAATGAACGTAATTCGTCCAATGCTTGATTTACATAAACTTTCAATAGTGTCTTAAAATATTCTCTCTTTGATTCATCGTCAATATTTAAATCCTCCATACCTTGTTTTAAAATTTTTAAACGTGCCTCCAATTCCTTTTGTTCTGTGTATCGTTGAATTTTTGTATTTCTCACACTTACCTGTAGGAAAAGGTAAATTTTTATTTTTAAATTTTTATTTATAAATTTCAGAAATATCAAAAAAAAAGAATGTTATTATTTAAAAAAATACAAACCATTTGGGTTATCATTTCGGCATTTGATTTACTTCTTTCAATGGCAGTTTCCTCTGTTTCAATATTATTTTTCTCTGGTATTTGAATGTCCGTTAAGCCATAGGATTTTAAACGTTTTAAAAAATCAACGAAATAAATTTCAGCCACATCAATAATATGCATACGATCATCGGCATTGCAAATTTTTGTCGTTAATGTTCCCAATAGTGCTGGCAGTAAGAAATATTTGATATTTTCCGTTGGAATTTCATCGAAATTCTCATTATCACTGAACATATCGACAAGCGATACTAATTTCGTTGATTCCTCAAATATATGCATTGCTTGCTTAACATCTGACTGAAAAACGAAATTATAAGTAAAACAAAAATTATTATTTTCGAATAGAATACATATTTCTTTTATAATTCATAACAAAAAATTTTATTAATAATTTTTAAATATCTAATTAGGAATTCTTTCAATTAAAAAAAAAACAAGATAACAATTTATTCTTTAATAATAATTATATAATAATATTAATAATAATAATAATTTCTATACTATATAAAAAAACTCTAAGTGCAAAATAATATTTAAATCTTTATTATAATTATTAAAATATTAAATAAGAATTATTTTTTGTTTCATAAATAATAAAAATGTTTATAAATCCAGCGAAAACGATTATAAACTTAACCTAAAAATTTTGCCGCCTAGGGCGGCTTTTTTTAACTCTTGCAATAAATTTCTTCTAAATCTTATGAGAAAAACAATATTCCTTAATTGACAAAATATAGTTAACTTAAAAAACTTACTAAGATATGAAAAACTATTAAATTAATAATAATAATAATAATAAAAGTAATGATATTTTATTGTTTTTCATAATATTGAAAGTCTTATCGAGATGGAAAAGCAAATAAGAAAATCTAAAAGTAATATTAAGCAGAATTGATTAAAAAGAATATTAAAAAAGATACCTGAACTTTTAGTGAATTTGTTGATTCTTTGGTTTGATTTATTTCATTAAATAAATCAAAACCTTTGTCAAATAATTCTGATAATGATTCTTTCGAATCGATTATCTCACTGTTTGAAGCCATTTTAGAGTTGTTATTTGTAGTCTTTAATCAGTAATTTGTAATAAGAATGAACAAAACGTATACAAACGTCGGCAAAATGTAACAACTTGTTGTTTTATTTTTTATGGAGAAGAAATCAACACAAATTGGTCATCTATAACCTTAGATAAATATACTAGATGCGGCGGCGAGGGTCAGAGGTGGGAACTTAATACAAGAATTTAGATTCTTTCAGGCTTGTTCACAGTAAAATTTGTGACGTCGCACGCCTAGTGTTTCTAGGGGAATTGAGCTAAATGTGATGAAATATGCTATCATCGCACAATCTATAAGCTTTGTGGTTAATGATGATAACAAAATAACAGAAATTGTTTGACACCTTTGAAATTTTTGCTGGAAAAAGAAAATGAATTTCGAGTGCGCGATGTAAATTATAATCACGAGGTAAGTTTATAAAAAAAGTAGCTAAAATAATGCGCGCGTCAAGTTTCTTGTTTCCTTTGACATTGAAAAATTCAATTATTCAGAAGAATTCTACTCAAAATCACTATTTTTCTCAATATATTCAGGAATGTTGGGAAAAAGTGAGAAAATCTTGTCAAAAGAATTGAAACAATATTCAATTTCGAAAATTCATAGGAAAATTCTGAATCATATATTCCTCATCATTGAAAAGATTTTATTTATTTCAACCTTTTTCTATTTTTAACAACAATTGAACTTTACAGATTTTAAGGATAATTTAGGTTATTATGAAAAACTTTAATAATTCAATTTCTTATAAAATTTGTTATATTTTTTAATATACATTTCATTCATTATTAAAAATAATAATGGATTTATGAATAAAACACCAAAAAAATTAAATTTTGGAAAAATTATAAATGATTGCAAAAACTCAATTACGTTCAAAAGTATTTTTTTAATATTCTTGTCAAAATTTCAATTAATTTAAAAATTGTTAACAACATTTTTGGCAAAATTCGATTATTTAGAAAATTTTTAATAAAAATCTTGCCAAAAATTCAATTATTTTCAAAAATTTGCCTCAATATCATATGCCAATTCTATTATTTACCATTTTTTTATAAATTTCTTTCTTCTTAAAAATGTTATTGAAAATCGTCAAACGAAATCAATTATTTCGTATTATTAATGTGGTGAAAAATAATGTTATTTTGAAAACCTGGAAAATTTCCACTTTTTAAACTGAAAAAATCGGGAACTTTCGAATGAACAAATGCGTGACAAGCCTGATTAAAAGTGTTCAATTTTCTCAAGCAAAATAATGAAATTAAAATATTTCTGCCCAAAAGTTAGAATAAGAATAATCGTAATATATTTAAATTATTTGAAAATAACTGAAAATATTATTAAAAAAATTGGGGTATTCAAAAATTGTTTTATTTGAATTAGTAAATTTTACTAAAAAATTAATAGAAATTACTGTTTATTAATAAAATTTACTATAAGTATTGATGAGAAGTGAATTTCGAAATAGAGAACTCTATAAAGAAAAATAAACAAAAAAAAAACAAAAAAAATTAAAAAAATAAAAAGCCAAAAAAAATTTTTAATAAAAAATAAGACTCCAATTTTTTAATGGTTTTTTCTTAAGATTTATTTAAATTTTAGTAAATTAGTTTTAAATTTGACTTTGCAGTTTGCAATACAATTTATTTTATTATTTTGTGATTTTTATTTTCTTGATTTGTGATTAATTATTATTTATTTATTTATTATTATTTATGTGTTTCTAAGACGGATTATTTACTTATTATGACTCTACTCCATCGTTAGGGTTTAAATTTTAAGTCTTCGTTTATTTAATTATTATTTTTTTGACTCCCTGAAGAGGAAATCGATTTGATTTCGAAACGTTGGAGTAAATAAAATTTGTTACTTTGTCCGAATGTTTTCGTTTTCATTAATTTGCCTTATTTAATAATGAAATTCATTCGTGAAATTTTTTCAAAAATTATTGACGATTTCAAAAATTTTACTATATATTCAAAAATTTTTTAAATTAATTAATTTTTGGAGAAATTGAATTTGTAATTTTTAAAAATAATTTAATTTCAAAATAATTAGATTATTGAAACAAAAGTTTTGTCAAATGTAAAAAAATTGTGTTGACACTGCACCTATATATAATTATATTCTGAAAGAAATATGTTTCGAACAACTATATTTTTCAAAAATTAATAAATTTCCAAAGGAAAGATTCATGTTAGGACATATCAGTTGCTTCGTCTAGAGTAATCAAAAATTGTTTCTAAAACAGTTTTTTTATTTTATCAATAACACATTTTTTTCTATAAAAAATTACTGAATTTTTTTTATTCCTAAAGAATACACTCGTTTTGTTCTGTGATCTTAAAAATGAATTTCCAAATTTAACGATTTAACAGTAAAAGTCAATGCAGTAGTAGACATCATTAATCCCTGATTAGAATTAGAAATACTTTTAAACATGAACGGATTCTTTTGTTGCTTCAATTTTCCAATTTTGTTTTGTAAAGTTGCAATGAATTTTAACGAATGGAATGGCTTAATATACTCATCATTATCGTTTGCGAACAGTAATGTTGCTGGATATTGTTCATTATTTATCGGCACTTGCACATTATGAAGAGGTGAAAAGTCTTTTAAAATTTTGTCGATCGTTATCATAAGATGCGAAGTTATGAAAACGTAACATGTCATAGAGTCCACTGTCAATTACAGCAGCACCAAATAATTCTGGTCTTTGATTAATGCAAGAGCCAATTAAAGGACCTCTACCACCATCTCCTTTAATTATCAACTTTTCCCTCGATGTGTATCCCTTTTTAATGAGATATTCAGCGGCAGAGTGAAGATCATCGATTACATTTTGTCTTTTCTGTAAATTTACATCTTTGTGCCATTCATCACTTGATTCAACACGTCCCCGAATATGTGGTCGGACTAAAATTCCATTAAAGTTCTGGGTAAAAATCACATTTGCGTAACGAAATAATGATAAGTATTCGATGCCAAAGCTCTCATGTACGAAAAGAAGTGCTGGCATTGATCCATCAAGTTTCGCATCTTTTCTCATCACGATTGTCATTGGAACTTGTGTACCGTTCTTACTCGGATAGAAGACACGAATTACTTCATAGAGATTTGAATCGAAATTTTGTACTTTTGATTCACGGTAAATTTCCAATTTATCAAATGTATTCATGATCTTTTCTATTTCCATGAATTCCAGCACCAATTATTCCAATTCCGACGTGAAGTTTTTTTATTAGCTCCCCACTTTTCAAACTGTGCAATTGTAAAATATAATCTGTATCATAAAGTACGTTAGATCCATCGCATTGATACTGAATCACGAATTTATCATCATCATATAGTAAATTTTATTAATAAACAGTAATTTCTATTAATTTTTTAGAAAAAATTTACAAATTCAAATAAAACAATTTTTGAATACCCCAATTTTTTTAATAATATTTTCACTTATTTTCAAATAATTTAAATATATTACGATTATTCTTATTCTAACTTTTGGGCAGAAATATTTTAATTTTATTATTTGTTTTGCTTGAGAAAATTAAACACTTTTGATCAGGCTTGTCACGCATTTGTTCATTTGAAAGTTCCCGATTTTTTCAGTTTAAAAAGTGAAAATTTTCCAGGTTTTCAAAGTAACATTATTTTTAACCACATTAATAATACGAAATAATTGATTTCGTTTGACGATTTTCAATAACATTTTTAAGAAGAAAGATATTTATAAAAAAATGGTAAATAATAGAATTCGCATATGAAATTGAAGAAAATTTTTGAAAATAATTGAATATTTGGCAAGATTTTTATTAAAAATTTTCTAAATAATCGAATTTTGCCAAAAATGTTGTTAACAATTTTTAAAATAATTGAAATTTTGACAAGAATATTAAAAAAAAACTTTTGAACATAATTGAGTTTTTGCAATCATTTATAATTTTTCCAACATTCAATTTTTTTGGTGTTTTAAGTAAAATTCATTCATAAATCCATTATTATTTTTAATAATGAATGAAATGTATATTAAAAAATATAACAAATTTTATAAGAACTTGAATTATTAAAGTTTTTCATAATAATCTAAATTATCCTTAAAATCTCTAAAGTTCAATGGTTGTTAAAAATAGAAAAAAGTTGAAATAAATAAAATCTTTTCAATGATGAGGAATATATGATTCAGAATTTTCTTATGAATTTTCGAAATTGAATATTGTTTCAATTCTTTTGACAAGATTTTCTCACTTTTTCCCAACTATCCTGAATGTACACTCGGGTCGCAAAGTTTCAGTACATTTTGACTGTTTACTTGTAAATGCTCGCTTTACTTCAAATTCAAATATTTCTGTAAAAATAGATGCAACAGCTATCAAACAAGGATCATTTTAAAGCTCAATAAATTTAGAGTCAAATAAGCAAAAAAATAACCAATTTAATATTGTAAATTTGAAAATATAATTCTTTAAAGTTAGAGATTTTTTATGAAAAATGCGATTTCGTAATCTGGAGTTTAAGCGAACGCCAATTAATGAAAAAATTTCTTTAAGATTTGACAGTTTTACAATATAATTTACAAATTTCACTCTTTAATTCGAGACCAAAATCTTTTATAAGTATTCAGTATTTGCCTTAAATTCTGTAAAAATAATTACTCTTGCTTTCTAAAGTTTTCAAGGAATATAAATTGCAAATTCGTCATTTCTGTTCACTTGTTTTATCAATTAACCAAATTTTTGAAAAATGTGCATCTCTTTTTTATTGTAAAATTTAAAAAATTGCACCTTGAAATAAAATAAGTAATAATGCGAGTTAAAATTTGTAACATTATAAGAAGAGGGATAAATTTCATGTAAATAATTTAAATTTACTACAGTCAAGAGGTTCAATATTTTTTAAAAGTGTGGTTAATTGATAAAACAAATGAATAGAAACGACGAACTTGCAATTTATATTCTTCGAAAAATTTAGAGCAAGAGCAATTATTTTTATACAATTTGAAAAAAATACTTCCTATTTGTAAATGATTTTTGTCTAGAATTAAAGAATGGAATTTGTACTTGTTATTGAACAACTGTCAAGTCTTAAAAAATTTTTTTCTTCAATTGGCGTTCGCTTGAACTCCAGATTCCGAAATCGCAATTTTCATAAAAAATCTATAACTTTAAAGAATTATATTTTCAAATTTACAATATTAAATTGGTTATTTTTTTTGCCTATTTGACTCTAAATTTATTGAGCTTTAAAATGATCCTTGTTTAATAGCTGTTGCATCTATTTTTACAGAAATATTTGAATTTGAAGTGGAGCGAGCATTTACAAGTAAACAGTCAAAATGTACTGAAACTTTGCGACCCGAGTGTATTGAGAAAAGTAGTTTAGTGATTTTGAGTAGAATTCTTCTGAATAGTTGTTATATTTTAGCTAGTTTTTATAATAAAAGCAACGAACAAGATTAAGAAATATTGATAATTGTTGACTTATTTATTTGTTGAAAATAATTGACAGTTTGAAAATACCAGAACGTGTCAACAACGATAATAAATACAAGAATTGCAACAAATAAAATTAATAATACATTTTGAATAAACTCTTAAAATAATAATTTTATAAAAAGTCGATCAATAGAAAAATTTGTTAATTTTCTAATCTTAAAAATACAAAAAGGCCTATAGGAATTGTTTTATTGTTTGCATGGATTTTAGTTCGCAAAAGATTAAACCAATACTCGACTTCCGGTAAATGATCAATCTGAAATCTACATTTCTGGTGGAGGTACCTTATTAGGCAGTTGGGTACTTTCACCTCTAAGTACAGGTTATAAAATTAATCTCTCTCTCCTCCCTTCCTTGAACAGGGTTCTCATTGTAAATGATGAAAAAGTAATTGATATGATAATTCCTACGTACGTGTAACTATGCGTTTACTCTAGGTTTGATTGAAACAACTTATTTTTGTACATACATTGCGCAAGTCAATTATGTCGACTCGCTTGTTCATATTTTCACTAGTTATTTGTGATGTAAGATTTACGTTTCCATTTCTTATATGCTGATTATCGTTTTGTGGTATATATGAAAAAAAAATGTTTTCTTCTTACGGAAATTATGTTAATTTTACAATAAATTTCGAATTTAGCGGACAAATTCGTTAAATAATTCATTGATTTTGCTATTCTATTCCACAGTTTCGATATTTTACGTTTAAAAGGACATATTTTTGTCACTTTTTGTCAGTTGGGACAGTTTTAAAAAAAAAAGTTTTCAAACGAAAGAATCTCCTTCATCCAATCCAGGCTCTCTTGATAAAGTCGGCGGCTCTTTCGCCAATCATAATTGCAGGGGCGTTTGTATTGCCAGAAGTGACTTGCGGCATGATACTTGTATCAGCAACGCGCACTCCCCGAACACCTCGCACTCGTAATTGATTGTCAACAACTGCCATTGGATCGGAATTTGGTCCCATTTTGCAAGAACCAGCTTGATGATTCTCTGGCGCTGTATCATGTTTCATTGCACATTCCCAATATGCATCACAGCCGAATTTCAAGTGTTCGCAATTTTTCACCGGAGTTGTGTCCAACTCAAAACCGTATCTGTAAGTAAAAATTTATTATTAGTTCCATAATAGAAAAAAAGTGCAATTCAATGAGAAAGAACACACTTTTTTAGAGCTCTAGTCTCAGCTAATTGAATGCTAAACTTAATTCCTTCGATAAGACCAGCGACGTCGTCTGGATGAGTGAGATATTTAGGATAGATCATTGGTTTCGAGAGGGGATCATTATTTCTCAAACGAAGATAACCTCTACTCTTTGGATGAAGAAGTGTTGGAATTATGTAAATTGTTCTGTTCGCTCCCTTCTTCTCGCCCACCATTCCTGTTTCAGCACAATCCGCTAAGTAGCCACCGAAAATTAATTGTATATCAGGATTATCCTCCCTTGGATCTGAATACTTGGTATTTATCATAGCAGTCACTTCCGATATTCCTGAAATGAAAAATTGAATTAAAAAAAATTATAATTATTGAAGAGAATTCACAATTCACAATTCACAAGGTCAAGGATTATAAATTCTATTTATTTGTGAACGAGTTCCAATCATAAATAAAGAAAACAGGAATTATAGAATAATGCTTCTATGTGTCTTGCGGATTAGAAAGGGTTACTCTGGCTTATTGCGTTTGAAAAAGTGAAGAGATAGGATCGGTACATGAGAGAACCCCGAAGGGAGTCCCGGAATTAGAGTAGTTTATAATTCTTGTTCCTGACTATAAGGTTCAACTGAACGACCCGGTCAAATCGGAAAACAGTTGCACCATCATTTGATCGGCAACACGAACGACTGAATCATTGTGCAATCGGCTTTCACTATATAGTCGAGCATGAAGTTTCGGAATTTAATCGAGATGCAACGGCTCGTCGGGCAGACGATATGATTCTCTTTAAACAAAAAGCAACAAATACATGCATATATATCTTTAGAAGATTGCGGTCTAATATTGAGCCTCTCATTAATACAACTCTTATGTCACATTTCGTCATTGCGTTCGCAAAAAAAGGATTGTCCGACTTGATTTTAAAAAGAGGTTGAGTCACTTTGTTACGTGTAGGAAATTTTCTAATTAACCGGCGCCACTTTTAGTTAATATAGTTTAAAACCTTTTCTTTCAGAATAACAGATCGGATTTGATTTTGAATTATAGGAGAAATTTGAAAAATGTTTTTTGGTTTCCACAAATTTCTTTCATTCCACTTTTCTGATTTATGTTTTGCGAAATAGATTTTCCTAAGATAGTAAAGTATTCATTTGCCCCGAAGGCAGAAGGAGGTAAAGAATCTTTGAAGGTTCTCATCTTTTTTTTTTCTAATTTGACACTAATTCTCTGATGTGTCTGACAAAAAACGTCAGATCTTTTTTTTGCTCACTGGTAATTATCGCACTTTAAAGATTGGATCATAGAATTGGAATGAAAAATATTTCTGACTCACCTGTACCGGACATTAGACCATCTCGGAATAGTAAATATTCCATAGCAGTGGCCCAATTTAGGGGTGTTGTGTCCGTATCATTTATCGTGTAAGTGAGAGTGTATGCCGCGTGATTGTGAAGATTTCGTCCAACTCCTGGAACATCGTGAACAACTGGAATTCCAACAGCTTGCAATTCTTCACGTGGACCAATTCCACTGTTTAAAAGTATTTGCGGCGAGTTTACAGCTCCTGAAATTCATCACTGCTATCAGGGGATCATCAAAAGGGGAGTTTAATAATTTTTCTTGTTTGCAAATAGTAATAATAATAATTAACCTCCGCTAATGACGACTTCATTGCCAACCGACACCCTTTGCACTTGTCCGTTATGAACGAATTCAACACCAACTGCTCGTTTGTTATCGTCGAATAGAATTCTCGTCGCGGTGGAATTCAACATTACATGCAAATTATGACGATTTCGAGCTGGTCGAAGAAATGCCCGAGCTGTCGATAGTCGTGAACCATTTCTTGATGTTGTTTGAGCAATTGCAAAGCCAGTGTGTGAATTACCATTTAAATCCACTGTTTCATAACCTTTTTGAAAGAGAATATTAAAATTCTTGTTAATCTGCCGGTTTTGGGGAAAAATACGAAATGTTTGAAATTATGGATTAATTTTAGTGCGCCTAATTGGGTCTACCTAATTCTCTTCCGGCTTGGAGGAGTGCAAAACTCAGTGGTGGATGATATGGAAATTGAGTAATAGTGAGTGGTCCACCGACTCCATGAAATCCGTAATCCATATCGTTGACTTGTTGATTGTCCTCACTTTTTATAAAGAAGGGCAGGACATCTTGATACGACCAACCGGCATTTCCCATTCGATCCCAGTCGTCAAAGTCCTTTCTCGAGCCTCTCATGTACATCATTCCGTTCATTACACTTGTCCCTCCCAGTACCTAGTAAATCCATTCAATTATGTTATTTCTTGTCAGACGCAAACTAATTAATTAAATCAATAAATCTAATTTTTGTTACAGAAGCATATTGGCGATTTAAAACATTAGTAAAAAAAATGGTTATGTAAAACAAACCTGGCGCAATCAGACAGAAAAACGGTATTAATAGTGACAGTTTTATAAATTGTCATTAAAACGGTTATAAGAATATTAAAATTAATGATGGTATTTGATAATTATAATCTTGGCATAACAATGACTGAATTCGAAAAGGAGCGTGCTTAGAACAAATTTATCAGAGTGAAATGCAACTATGTAATGCCTTGTTAAATGCAGCGTGACGGATCGTTTATGGAAACTCTATAATTAAATGCTTTTTGTTGATATTCAATTGCAGAATCAAGATTACTTCCTTTAGTATACTTTGCGTGTTAGTTTATATACATATACTTTGTAATTTGCAGATCGCAATCGAGAATTAACAATAGTTTTTCATTTTAAAGACAATAACGAATTATTTCATATATACGAATTTTGTATCGATTCAAAAATAATATACCTTTCCACGTGGCCAGTAGCATTTTCGATCTTCTTTATTCAAACAAGCTTCGTCCTCACTTTCCGTTGTGTATTGCCAATCGATATCCGATCCCAAGAAATTAAAAAAAAATGACGGTATTTGCGTACCAGTTGGCTCATCTAAACCTGCCTCGAGTAACAATACGGAATATCGATTATCTTCCGATAATCTCGATGCAACAGTTGCTCCTGCACTTCCACCTCCTATCACAACAAAGTCGTACCTGAAATTAATTTTTTATACACAGTAAATCTTGAGGTATTAAAAATTGTTGCAGATTTAAATTAACAACAAAAAAAATTAAAATAATCAATTTGGGTGTTAAATTTTTTACAATGAATGAAATTTTAGTTTCCGATTTCTTCATATTTTATAATAGTTAAAGATGACCAAGTAATAAAATCATTATTTTATATTTTAAGAATATTTTCTTCAACATTAATTTCATTATTTCAATTCAATTATTATTTTCAAAAATTTTTAACCACAATTTTACTTTATATCCGTTATTTTTCATAATAATTAATTAATTAATTTCAGGAAATTTCAATTATTCCTAAATTCTTTAATTAAATGCATATTAGAAAATACAAACTTCATGCAAATAATATTTAAAAAATTCAATTAAACTTTTTCAAAAATATTAATTTCAAAATTCAATTATTTCCAAAAAGTTCACTCTATATTTCTTTTAATACTCAATTATAATCTAAAATTTTAACTGAAATTCATTTTTATGTAATAAATATCAATTTTTATTAAAAAATTCTACAAGAATTAAATTATTTAAATGCAAAAGTAAATAATTTATTGAATAATTGAATGTTTCTCAAAATTAAATTCCCATAAAGAATTTTAGTAACAAATATTTTAATAATTCAATTCTTTTGTCGAATTTTATTGAAACTTGCATAAATATAATTACTTTTTTCAAGGAATTTAATTATAATTAATTTTTAAAACCACTTTTATTAGTAAATTCTACAAGAATTCAATTATTTAAATACAAAAATAAATAATTTATTAATTTCATGTTTCTTGAAATTAAATTCACATAAAAAATGTTATCAACAAATTTTTTTAAATCATTAAATTCTTTGGACGAATTTTAAGAAGATTTTTGAAAATAATTACATTTTTGGAGAAATTTAATTAAAATTACATTAAAAATAATTTGAAATTCTGCAATAAGTTTTATTATTTTTGAAAATAATGAAATTCCTAAAAGAATTTTATTATTTATAAAAATAATTGGATCCTTGTAAAAATGTTATTATTTATGAAAATAATTGAATTATAACGAAGAAATTTCTAAAAAAAAGGTAAATAATTGAATTCCTATAAAAATGTTTATTATTTATGCAAAAATAATTGAATGTTTGCGTAGAATTGTAGTCAAACTTTTTTTAATTTTGTAATTCTTTCGGAAAATTTTATTGAAATAGTAGATATTGAAAATTATAACATTTTTAGAAAAGTTTTGAGAATAATTGAAATTCTGACAAGAATTTGATTAAAATTTCGTAAAATAATTAAATTTCAGAGAAGAATTTTTATTATTTATAAAGAGAATTGAAATATTGACAAGAATTTTTTAAATTTTTGAACACAATTAAATTTAGTTAGTTCACAGTAAATCGTGAGGTGTTAAAAAGCGTTGCAGATTAAATTAACACCAAAAAAGATTAAAATAATCAATTTTGGTGTTATTTTTGACATTAAATGAAATTTGAGTTTATTAAATTTTTTTATAACTATAAAACATGAAGATGACTAAAAGTAATAAAATCATTATTTTATATTATAAGAATATTATACTTCGAAATTATTTTCATTATTTCAATTCAATTATTATTTTCAAAATTTTTTAACTACAATTTTACTTTATATCTATATTATTTTTAATAATAATTAATTAATCAATTTCACGAAATTTCAATTATTCCTAAATTCTTTAATTAAATGCATATTAGAAAATAAAAACTTCAAATAATATTTAAAAAATTCAATTAAATTTTTTCAAAAATATTAATTTCAAAATTCCATTATTTTCAAAAAGTTCACTCTACATTTCTTTTAGTATTCAATTATAATCTAAAATTTTAACTGAAATTTATTTTTATGAAATGAAAATCAATTTTTATTAAAAAATTCTACAAGAATTTAATTATTTAAATGCAAAAGTAAATAATTTATTGAATAATTGAATGTTTCTCAAAATTCAATTCTCATAAAGAATTTTAGTAACAAATTGTTTAATAATTTAATTCTTTTGTAGAAGTTTATTAAAACTTGCATGAACATAATTATAATGTTTATAATACTATAATCTAAAATTTTAACTGAAATTTATTTTTAAAACCATTTTTATTGGTAAATTCTACGACAATTCAATTATTTAAATTTTAAAAACAAAAATAAATAATTTATTAACTTCATGTTTGATGAAATTAAATTCTTATAAAAAATATTATCAACAAATTTTTTAAATCATTAAATTCTTTGGACGAATTTTAATAATATTTTTAAGAATAATTACATTTTTCGAGGATTTTGATTAAAATTGAATTAAAAATAATTGAAATTCTGCAATAAGTTTTAATATTTCTGAAAATAATTGAATTCCTAAAAGAATTTTATTATTTATAAAAATAATTAAATTCCTAAAAGAATTTTATTATTTGTAAAAGTAATTGAAATCCCTGTAGAAATGTTATTATTTATGAAAATAATTGAATTATTGCGAAGAAATTTATTAAAAAAATTTGTAAATAATTGAATTCATGTAAATTTTTTTATTATTTATGAAAATAATTGAATGTTTGCGTAGAATTGTATTGAAATTTTTTTTAATAATGGAATTCTTTTGGAAAATTTTATTGAAATGGTAGATATTAAAAGTTATAGAATTTTAGAAAACTTTTGAAAATAATTGAAATTTTGACAACAATTTGATTAAAATTTTGTCAAATAATTGAATATCAGGGAAGAATTTTATTATTTATAAAGAGAATGGAAATTTTGACGAGAATTTTTAAAAAATTTTTAACACTTTTGAATTTAGTAACTATGTTACGAAGTTAGTAATAAACTTAGTATTCTCTCTGGAGAAGGTAAATAATTCGTTGAATTTTTCCAAATCGTTGACTTTCGTGTTTTATTTAAAATAAAATTTAATTCATGGTTAAAAATAACACCAAAATAGATTATTTTAATCTTCTTTGGTGTTAATTTAATCCTAGAGGGATAAAACTGTTGCAGATTATTTTAATCCATTCTGGTGTTATTTTAACACCTGTTTTACAGTGATAACATTTATTTTCTATTTATTTTCTCCCCATAGAATAGTTATATTTTACTTATTTCTTATTCACGTAGTTTCAAATATATCTAAATTATTATTGCAATTGAGTAAATAAACACTATAATTATCCGTATAATAAATAAATAGTTATATAAAACTAAAATTTTTCATTATATAATAAAGCAAAAAGAGAGAAGTAAACAATGAAATTATAAACGTCTTCAGGAAAAGTCATCGACTTTCTCATTATCTGATTGCGACGCGACAAAATTCTTTACAGAGTATAATGAATTGCAATCGAAGATTGTTACAAATTAGTCATGGGATATAAATAATTCTATTATCTTAATTTGTTGTGGCTGTACATATTTATTTGTTTCATGTTTGGAAATAGAAAATTGGGTTAGCGGAACAAGAAGGGATTTTATACGACGAGTGCACCACCCGTGTTTAGCGAAAGGTGCTGTTCTCAGGGCTTGCCTTTCTGACAGATAAGCGTGAGAGTTAAACGTAAAGTCTTTGGGTCGTATATATAAGTGTAAATTGTATAAATGCAACTGAGTTTCCATATATAACATATACTATCGATTGCCACACAAAAGAGAGAAAAGTGAAAGAGGCGGAAAAAAAAGAAATAAGACGGGGAAAAAAGTAGAAAATTCTCTTACAAAATATTATCTCCTCTCATGTATTATATAATTTTTTTTTTTATAAAAGTGTATTAAAATTGGGAAGCCATCAAATATCTTGATAAAATAATTTTAAAAATATGAGGTTTTATGTAATTATTTTCTACGGTAGAAACTACTTTTTTCTCTTTTCATTGCCTTGGACTTACTCTTGTTTATATTATATCATACTTGGTACTATTTAAATTTCAAAAAATTGATATTTTTCTTGTTGCGAGAATATTATAGTGCGAAGAAGATTTGAAAAAATTGTTCTGACCTTGAGTTTACGCGATCGCGTGGCACAGGTCGATTGCAAGGATCTTCGAGATCACATTGGCTGCGTAGGAACACCTCAAGAAGACCCATAAAGAGCATAAAGGAAGGCCCCCCACATGTCGAGGCCAAAGTGGGTCCAGTGGCTGTCGACAGGGGACAGTTGCAGCTCATCTGTAAATAATACATTTCGAATATTTAATTTTTACAAAATTATAATATTAGATTTGCAATAAATTTCTTATTTATAGTAATTTAACATGAAAACGGTTATTTATGAAAACAAAAAATAGTTATTTAAAAAAAGCCTGGCGCACTAAGGCATAAGCAACTAAATGAGAAGTTGCAATCAAGAAAGAAGGGGGGGTGAGTAGAAAAATAAAAATAAATGATGTTTTTGTTTTAAAATCCACATATTTATTTCTCTTTTCTACATAAGCTTTCGCTCGACAACGTTGGGCCACTTCGGATGAGAATTCTTTTTTTTATAAAAATAAGTAGTTATTTAAAACAAACCTGGCGCAATCAGGCACAGATGACTAAAACAGAAGTAAATTAATTTAATTTTAATCATCGATTCTTTACTGATGAATTTGCAAAAACCCTACGGGTTCCAAAGAAAACACACCAAATTGTCAAGTAGTCTGTAATTTTTTTTTCTTTTGTTACGAAAGAATAGAGTCTTGAATGGAATTGTCTAAAAGTTGTTCGCAAACAGCCGGAGGTGAATTGTAAACAAACTTCAGTTTTACTCCATTTTTATTGACGTTTGTTTCATAAGGAACATAGCTTGCAGATGCATATAATTTTCTCCCTACAGACTTAGTTTATGGCATGAAAATATCACAAAAGTAAAAAATCTGAATAAGAGAAGGCGGACAATATTACGAAATCAATGAAACTGGAGCTCATAAAGATACAGATTCTACAGTTTTTGCAGTGTCATCTATGTATTTAAGTTCACATTACAATTTCAAGAAATTGATGAACTATTTTTATTTCCGATCACATAAATGTCGAACTGAAAAAGCAATATCCAGAAAGAGTACATGAAAAAGAAGGGAATCTTAAAAATAGAATATATCTCATCTCCCTTGCGTATTTCCAAATGGGGCATAATAATTCACTCTCGCTATTCTTAATTTTTATGAATCAGCGAGGGAAAAATGAATATTGGCGAGAAGGTAAAAAAAATGAAGAGTAAGAAGAGGACTTCGCAATCATGAATATACGGTGCGATGTGTATACTATCTTCGTAATACCGTTACGTTCACTGACCGAGAACTGTGCTCCGCGAGATGTCGATTACGAAAGTCACGCATTGCATTTTTTTTTTCACGTCACTCTTTCCTTGTTGCCACTGTCGAGAGAGTAAAGATCACTATCGCTAACTGGAGTAAGCAATACTGTACATGTGTTGGGAGTATCGCGCGCGTCCTCGACCGAGAATCATTCCCATATATTTACCAATAAGGAAAAAGTCTTGATGCTTGTTTGAATGGAGCAAACACACAATATAAATAAATCTAAACTCGTAATAAGATGTTAAAGATGATATTCATGATTATACAAATATTCTACATTGAATATTCAGGACTCGAACTAGGTCCGTAAATCCCGTAAAAAGTCCGTAACTTTGCTTGAAGTCCGTAAAAGTCCGTTTTTTTGAAAAAAGGTCCGTAATTCGGTTGAAAAAGATCCGTAAAGTACGTAAATTATACGATATAATTTGGATAATTTTAGAAAAATTACAAATCATTGAAGAAATTCAATTATTTACAAAAGTAATAAAATTCTTTGCAAAAATTCAATTATGTTCAAAAATTTTTTAAAAATTCTCGTCAACATTTCTAATTTTCTTTAGAAATAATTAAATTCTTCTTCGAAATATGAATTATTTTCAAAAATTTTAATAAAATACATGGAAAAATTTCAATTATTTTCAAAATTTTTCCTCATTTCAATGATTTTTAATAGGTATCTGTACTATATTCTAATAAAATTTTCCAAAAGAATTCAATTATTTAAAAAAAAATCTACTAAAATTGTACACAAACCTTTAATTATTTTCAAAAAATAATAACAATTTTACAGGAATTTCAATGTTTACAAATTTTTTTATAAATTTCTTCGCAATATTAAATTATTTTCATAAATAATAAAATTTTTACAGGTATTTAATTTTTTTTGGCAAATAATAAAATTCTTATTAAGAATTTCATTATTTTCAAAAATAATAAAACTAATTGCAGAATTTCATTTATTATTAATACAATTTTAATCGAATTCCTCGAAAAATGTAATTATATTCTTAAAAATTTTATTATAATTTATCAAAGAAATTTAATTATTTTAATAACCTTTGCTACAATTTATTTATTAGAATTTAAATATTATTTTTAATAAATTTTTGATTAAATTTCTTTAAAGAATAAAATTATTGCATTCAAAATTTGTAATGCAATTCTTTGCGTAAATTATCAATTATCTTTATAAATTATAAAATTCTTCTCTAAAATTGAATTATTTTCAAAAAATTTAATAAATTTCTTGACAAAATTTCAATTATTTTCAAAAATTTTCCCTAATTTAATTATTTTTAATAGGTATCTATATTAATAAAATTCTGCAAAAGAATTCAAATTATTTGAAAATTGATTGATTTAATTCTTTAAAAGAATTCAATTTTAAGAAACATATGTAATTATTCAATAAATTGTTTTTTGTATTTAAATAATGAAATTCTCGTAGAATTTTCTCATAAAAAATTGATTTAAAAATGTATTTCAGTTAAAATTTTAGATTATAATTAAATATTAAAAGTATTAGAGCGTAAAGTTTTAGAAATAATTAAATTTTGAAAAGGTTTCAGATTCAAATCTTTGAAAATTTGAATTTTTCATATTTTTAACTAAGTAACAAGTCTGTGGAATTAATTTTTGTGAGAAATTTTAATTACGAATTTTTTTTTATATTATTTGAAGTTTTTATTTTTTAATACATATTTAATAGAAGAGTTTACAAATAATTGAAAAATCGAATATTGTAAGGAAATGAATTTGAAAATTGTCAACGAACTTTTTCGAAAATTATTAAAAATAATCGATTTTAAGAAGAATTTTAGTTAAAAATTCTTGAAAATAATAATTGAATTGATAATGATTTTATCACTCTATCTTTAATTATTATAAAACATGAAGCAACCGATCGCTCTGAGTCGAAGACTCGGAGTTATCGATATCTTCATGTTTTTTTAGTTATGAAAAAATGTA
The DNA here is from genome assembly GCA_032872475.1 of Leptopilina myrica (nomen nudum). Classification (NCBI taxonomy): domain Eukaryota; kingdom Metazoa; phylum Arthropoda; class Insecta; order Hymenoptera; family Figitidae; genus Leptopilina; species Leptopilina myrica (nomen nudum). The sequence continues at coordinate 8,412,687 of CM065462.1, read as the reverse complement.
ATTTATAGTTTTAAGTAAAATATGTTCTCTTATATATTTTTGTCAGTAATTGGTCCGTAATTTTTCATTTTCGGCCCGTAAAGTCCGTATTTTTAAATACTTTCACTGGTTCGAGCCCTGAATATTCCTCAAGGAATGTTCTCGGGAAATTTTTAATGATTCAAAAATACTATAATCATAATCAAGTTTTGCCATTTTTACAGCACTGGCAGCGTGAACACCCTTAAAGTGTTCCACTTTGTGGAACATATTTTAAAACACTTCCTATTGGTCACACTTTTCAAGGTCACGGCATAAAAAATCAGTTGATTCATAAACTTTAAATTAGTAGAGGCATCACAATTAGTAGAAGTCTCCCTTAAGTAAGTGATTGTAGTTTTTCTAAAATAATTCCAAAAATTGGGTCATACAGTTTTGTAAACCGTTGTCTTCAGATTTTTCAGAGCCAGTTCTTCAACTAGGTCAAAAAATTAGTCTAAAAGCAGAAAAAAAATAGAAACCTGGCGCTATAAACAAGTAAATTAAAAGCCAATTATTTAATACAGAAGAAAAAGTCTTTACGGGGTAAGTAAATTATATTTAAAAAATGGTTATTTAAAAAAAACCTGGCGCAATTTTACGATTCTTATACCATATTTTGGGAGTCAAAACAACATCAACCACAACATTCGATGAAATTAATATATTGAGTAAAGTTAAAGAGTACGTTTGGAATTTTTTTTTTAAATAATAAAGAAAAAATTAGTCGTGTGTTACATATATACTTGTTTTAAGACAAAAGATTGTTATTTCTCGTTTTCTCTGTGAAGAGAAAAAAGCCACCATACTGTCATAAAATTGTGGGGAGAGACTCGGTAATTAAGAAATTTACTATTATAATCCTTTTTTCGCTTCATTTTCACAAAAGAAAGATCCCTCTTCTTGTATTGTTCTTTAACTATAGAGAAAGGGAATAACTTAAAAATGAAACATTTTTCACATTTCCTTATTGTAAAGAAGAAGAAAAAAATAGTGCAATATATTTAAGCAACAGAAAAAGAAGCTTATAATTAAAGGAAAGTGAAATATTTATATATATTTTTAATATATTTAATATATATTGTCGAGAGAAAAGAGAGTAAAACTATAAATATATGTAAATAAAAAATATTCAATAAACAAGTTTTAAAGCTAAAGTATGTATTGTCATGATTCGCATTAATTTTAATCAAAATTAATCATTTAATTTTAAAAAGTCAAATTTTGTTCATAATAAATGTTTATTGAACATATTTATTAAAAAATAAAAATTTATCTAAAATTTTTTATGAAAAAAATAGTGTTAACAAAATAGCGTTTTTATAGGCAGTTAAAGAACAAAATAGGTAGACATTTTTTTTTCTTTTCAAATATTTTGTAATATTATTGAAGTTTAATATTGCCTCTCTTCAATGATTTCGTCGTCAATTGGAGCGAGTCTTATATAAACGAAGAAAACTGGTGCACGTTTCTACGATAATAATCGAAATCTCGTATTATTATTATACACGTTGTGAATAATGTTGCCTAGTTCAATGGAACTTGAGAAAAAAAGAAAATTACGCTATTTAAATAACAAATATAAATCTATATTTTAATTTTTTTTCCATAAACATTATTGGAAAGAATAGAAATTTTTTTTTATTCAATTAAAACTATTTCAATTATTTTCTGTATTTTGATTTTGAAATAGTAAGAAAGAAGTAAAAAAATTTATTTTAAATTTAATTTCTTTAATTTATTAAACTTTTAACATATGTTATTCACATATAATTTAATGAATTGTGTATTTAATAATTTATTTATAACTATTTTTTGTTTTCAAAAATAACTAATATACATTTTTTTTATATTGAACGGAAAAAAATTGTACTTAATTTTTTAATTTATCATTTTAAGTTCAAAATTGATAATTCCTATAAATAAATGTTTATTTTTTATTATAATTTTGTTATTTATCTAACTTTCTATTTAATATATTATATTTGAAAAAATTAAAAATATTATATTTTAAAAAATTGAAAATATTTTCTTTGAAAAAATTAAAAATATTTTATTTTAAATAAATCGGAATTTTTTTTCATAATTCAAGAGTTAGGTATTTGAAAATAATTATTAAAAAATTAAAAACAAAACAATAACGCTTATCAAATATGAAAAAGGCTTCGGAGATGAATAAGTTGTCAAAATAAAATTCACGTTTTTATTAAATTTAAAAATATCGAAACATAATTTAACAAATTTTTTGGGCTACAACTTCAAATATTTATATATAGATTATGTATAATTAAAAAACATTTTAAAAATATAATTTACTGAAAAACGAGGCTTCGGAGATGAATTTGAATTTTTAGTCCCATTTGCAGTAATTTTTAATTAATTATTTAAAAAATTTATTTTATTTTATTTAAACTAAATATAAGTGAAAAAATAAACGATAGATTCTAAGCTTCAATTTGATATATATTAAGACTAGATTACAAAATTTTTAATTATATTAAAAAATAATTAAAAATCCGTATCATATTTAACCAAATCCAAAAGAGAAAATTAAATAAATTTTTTTACTAAGAAAAACTTTAAATTTTAACATTACAAGATTATGTAGAGATAAATAATGTTTTATAGATTATGGATAAATTTTTTGTTTTGAAATTTATACTAGTATTATATATACTAAGAGTGTTAACATATTTTAATTTTATTATTAATAAGTGACGCGTTCCCAAGGAAGGTACCTAAGAGGTTATGTTCGTCTTAGATTTATCTTCATTAAAAGTTTATTTCTAATTATTTGAATTTGAAACCAACTTTTATTGAATCTTTTGGATATAATGAATACTTGAAGATCAATAATTTTGAATTAATAATTGATTCTCTTTCTGTATTCTACTCAAAATGATAAAAACATAACCTCAAATTTTTTCCTTCGGAGCGCGTAAAATATTCTTTTTTCATTTTGTTTTCATTACTTTTTTTCTGTTTATCATTTTTACATTCAAATATTAGGCTTCATTGTCATTAAGTTACAATTAAATTACATTGCAAAACGGAAATAGTTCCTTTCTGCATTTGTCCTTAATTTAGTTAAAATTAATGTTTACTTTAAAAATAACTTTGATTGTTTGGGCGAACAATGGAAATATAAAAGGAACTATAATTTCAATTACATTGAGTTTGAAGGACATTACTTAAATTCATTTATTAAATAAAATGACGAAAGGCGCGCTACAAATATAAGGAAATAAAGATTTACAAAAATTTAATTTAATTTATTTTTTAATTATATATTTTTTTTCTATAACTAGACTGTGAATTTGGTTATTAGATAATTTATATAAGAAGCAAGAGAAACAAAAACGAAAAATTAGAATTTAATTGGAAACTTAATGATATATTATTAATTATCTTTATAAATGAAGCGTATATTGAAAAAAAAGAGAGTAATTATTGTAATAGAAGAACGAACATTCTGAGAATATGTCAAGGGAAAGGTGCGTTGCTTCAGTAAAATACCTTAATGCCAAGGTGTCATGTCCAAAACAAAATTACTATTTTTAATCAGATCTAGATATATGATAAATCACATACAGTGATGAATTTTTTTCCCATGCAAATATATTGTTGTTGCGACACTGACATTTAACTATATATTCTTTTTTTTGTCGTTTGATATTTTCAATTATTAATAATTAATAACAAATGAATAATAATTAATAAATTATTTAGTTTATTAATACAGAAAATCATCTGAGTTGAAAATATTAAATTTAATAATTTAATTTTTAATTATTTTTAGTATAATAAAATCAATCTTACGAAAAATTTAATTAAAAACTAATTTATAGTCACATTTTTTATCCCACTTTATGAACTATGTTAAATAATTAATTTTTTAAATTGTTTTCCATAATATTTAAAAATAACTGATTTATTCTCTTTTAGAAATAAATTACAAACAGTATCGTATCAACAATTTTTGATACGACTGCACCAGAAGGTCATAATTGCCAAATTAAAAATAATTTTTTCCCTTAATATCTTCATAGCAAATGAAACTTATGGTTTAAAAAATCGTTTTTTTTTCAAAAACGGTTATTAAGATTTTAAATTAACTTAGAAAAATTATTAAATTAAATAATTAGTGAAACTGAGAAAAAAAGAAGATTAATAATTTTTAATTATGTTTAGTTGCAAAATGTCTTTCAGCACCGGAATATAAATGTTTATTCAATTGTTTCACAATTTGGAATTCCATGCGAGATGCTCGAGGTCTCTTTATTAAATTTAATAACACGAATAATTTACAGCAATAATTTACACACTTGAGAAAATTGAATTTTCTTGCAAATTTGCATAATTTTGCATTAGACAAAAAGAATTAGAAAAGTGCAATCAGGTGAAAAAATGTCAAAATAATCTTACAATTAGCAGAAAAGTAATTTAATAATAATAATTAAGAAATTAATTTTTTTTTCTCGTCATTGTTTTTATTATTTTTTAATAAAAAAAATTTTTTCTAACAATAATAATAGTCATTATATACTGATAAAAGAAAATTGCTTAAACAATTTACAAATTTCTATTCTTTTTTTTACTAAAAAACAAATTTTACTTAAATTGAAAATAATTTATATTTTGTTAACAAAAAAAAAAAAAGATAATTGTTGACCGCAAAAATGTTTTCACAGCGTTGCCTGAAGATAAAGATAATTTATATTGTGACATTTATTAGCCACTGGGCATGGAAAGTGAGTTCATTTTCTCATTACATTAATTGTTCGGAAAGTATGAAAAAGTAAAAATTACTAAATAGAAAAAAAAATTAATAAATACATTTTTTGTCAATGTGAATAATTGGATGAAAAATTACAAAAAAGAGAAAATTTGGTCATAAATTATTTCTCTTTTACAGACAACATTAATTTTAAAAGAATTTTTTATTATATCTATTTTATTAGATTTATTATTAAAAAGCAAACAATTTTGTAAATGTAAACAAAATTCATAACGAATGTAAAATTATTTTCTATTGTTTTATTTTTATGTTTAATTTATTTTATATATTTGTTTTTTGTAACTATGTTCATACCAGACGATGAATAGCAATTGCTGAGAATATTTAATTTTTTGAAAATAAATTCTTAGTTTTTTTCGTTATTAGATTTATTAATCAAAAATAAAAATTTTACCAATTTTATAACGAATGTAACATTATTTTTTATGATTATTAATTTACTTTTATATATTTAATTTACTTTTTACCTCGTTTCTAAAAAGTTATAAACTTTGTTCATATTGGTTGTTGAATAAAAATAAAAATAATAAAACTAGACATTCAAATAATTTTTTATGTATAAATTTTTAGTACCTATTTTCTTACATTTATTATTGAAAACTAATTATAGAAATTAACTTTAGGATGGATATAATTGTAGTAATTAATAAAAATATTAATTCTCTCCTAGGAGAGAAAAATAAATTTTTGTACTTAAAAATTATCTTTGTCAAAATTTAGTTACTTGTAAATTGAATTAAAACAATTTTAATAGTACACTATAAATGAAAATTTGATGTAAAACAAATAAACCGATAAATATTTCCATTCAAATTGTGTTTGAAAAAAAATATTATTTCTATGAAATGAAAATAGTTAAAATTAAAAATAAATTCCAGTAACAAAAGTTTATTGACATTTTTGTGAGAAAAAATATTTTTTTAAATTGAAATCAACAATTTTTGTAAAATTTCGAATAATTTTTATGTGATAATTTTCAATCTTACTGCTAAAAAGTATCCAACTTTAATGACAAGTTCAGTGAATTGAATGTTTCCCTTCAGAACACACGCGAAAGAACAACCGATTCGGTTTTAGTTTACGGTCCCACGACCTGCAAGCGACTAGACCGGTACCATTCTCCATCTTACTAGTAATATTCGACAATCACCACCACCTTCAATCCCTTGCAACTTTTTCCTACAGGAAATTCTTCTTCTATATATATTTTTTTTTTTAGAAAAAAAAAATTCAAGTTTTATTAAATTTCATTTATTTATTCGCAAAAAAGTGAGAAAAACTTTTACATGCAAAAGATATTAAATTTTTTTGTAGACAAAAAGTATTAGCGAAATTATGGTGAAAATATCATAAAAATTTATTAATGACATTCTAGTAGAATTAATGGCTAGTTTCGTTTCTGAAGAGTTACAACGATTTTCATACTAGATGATGAATAAAAATCATTTTTAACTAAACAAAATGAAAATAATATTAATGTTAATTATATTTTTAATTTAATTTACAAGTAATTAAATTTTGACAAAGATAATTTTAAAATGCAAAAATTTATTTTGTACGAAAAAAAAATCTTTAACTGGAACAGCGATTAGTTTCGCTGAAATAGTAAAAATATTCGTTGCAGTAAATAAAAATTTAGCTAATATAGTGAATCTTATAGTTGTTCCAGGTAAAGATTTTTTTTATTGTAAAAATAGAAAGAAATGCTCCCTGAGTATTGGATTGCAAAATATTTTTCCGCTTCTTTAAAATTTAGAGATTTGAAAAAGTATATTTAAAATAAAATTTTGAAATTTCACCTTTAACATTTTACCAATTTCTTTGTTATTCCTCAATTTTTATTTTAAACAATTCTGGTAGTTCATTAAATTTAATAATTTAAAGAATTAATCAATTTTAAGGTAAAATAATATTTTAAGCATTAACAGGGTTAACAAAAAGTTAATTTGTCTTTTTCCTGATTTCCAGACAAAATTTTGACATTTTTCCTGACTCTGCGATAAATATTATAATTCACTATAAAAATTACTTTGACTTTTTTAAAAGTTCAATTAAATTTTTTTTAATTCTTTTTTAAATCGAATATTTTTAATAATTTTAGAAAAGTGCTTCGAAAATTTTCAAATACATTTTGTTTTTAAATTTAATGCTACGAAATTTTGATTATTCAGAAATTCGTCAATTAAAAATATATTAGAAAAAAGTTTCAAAAAAATCCAATGAGACTTTAAAAATAAAATAATTCTACAAAATTGTTAGTTAAAAAGTGTAAAAAAGGGAAATTTTCAAAGATCTTAATTTAAAACCTTTTGAAAATTCAATTATTTATTCTTAACCAACAGGCTATATTAAAATTTAATTATTGTCTAAAATTGTAAATAAAATTTATTTCTAAATCAATTTTGGTTACAAAATTCTACGCGAGAATTCTATTATTTTTTAAATACAAAAATAAATAATTTATTTACTAATTGAATGCTTTTTAAAATTGAATTTTCATGAAAAATTTAATCAATAAATCTATAAAAATTTAATTGTTTTGTCAAATTTCAATAAATAATAATAATAAATATAATAATATTAATATTATAATATTTATTTATACATTAATATTATTAATAATAATAATAATAATTACATTTTTTGAGAAATAATTAATCAATTTCAAAGTAAAATAATATTTTAAGCATTAACAGGGTTAACAAAAAGTTAATTTGTCTTTTCCCTGATTTCCAGATAAAATTTTGACATTTTTCCTGATTGCGATAAATATTCTAATTCACTATAAAAATTACTTTAACTATTTTTAAAATTTCAATTAAATTTTTTTCCTTAATTCTTTTTTAAATCGAATATTTTTAATAATTTTGGAAAAGTTCTTTGAAAATTTTCAAATACATTTTGTTTTTAAAGTTAATGCTACGAAATTTTTATTATTCAGAAATTCGTCAATTAAAAGTATATATAAAACAAAAATTTACAAAGAAAAATTCAAAGAAACTTCCAAAATAAAATAATTCTAAAAAATAATAATCAATAATAATAATTACATTTTTTGAGAAATTCAATTAAAAATTTTATGACAATTATTTAAATTCAGTGTTGAGTTTTATTATTTATAAAATTAAGTGAATTTGTTAAAAAAAAGTTTATTATAGATCAAAATAATTGAATTCAAATTAAAAATTTTTTTCTTTATAAAAATATTTGAAATACTGCAAAAATAGATATAAATAATTTGTAAATAATTGAATTCCTGTGAAATTTTTGTTATATGTTTTATTAACATTCTTTTAAAGTAATTGAATTCTTCTAGAAAATTTTATTAAAACAAAGAACATTAAAAATAATGAAATAGAGGAAAATTTTGGAAAATAGTTGAATTTTTGCAATAAGTTTTATTCCAATTTATAAAAATAATTCAATTTTTGCGAAGAATTTTATTAAAGTTTTAAAAAATAGTTGAATTTTTGTAAAAAGTTTTAGTACAATTTTTGAAATAATTGAATTTTGGCAAAGAATTTTATTAAAATTTCTGCAAATAATTGAATTTTGGAGAAGAATTTTACTGTTTATAAAGATCCTTGAAATTTTTTTTTAAATTTTCGAGTACAATTGAACTTTTGTGAAGAATTTTATTACTTTTCAAAAAAATTGAATTTCTGCGAAGAATTTATTAAAGTTTTTGAGAATAATTGAATTTTGGAGAAGAATTCATAAAAATAATTAAAATTTTTAAGAAATTTTTTTTTTATTTTCGCGCATAATTGAACTTTTGTGAAGAATGTTTATCACATTTTCAAAAAAATAATTGAATTTCTACAATAATTTGTAACTTTTACAAAATTCAATTGTTTTTCGTGTTTTTATAACTAAAATTCTTCTATAAATATACATTATTTTTAATAATCATTTAAATATTTATTAAAAAATTTAACTAATTTCACAAGAATTTGAATAATTAAAAATTTTCCAAAATCTAAGTTCTTTAAAAATTTCTAATTGAATTGATTTAAAATGAAAAATTTTACAATATTTCAAATTAAATCATTTTGAAATTTATTTATGTAATTGGAAAATTGTAAACGCAGCACTTTTAAAAATAAATTAATTTTGAAACATTTTTGTAAAATTATTCATTAAATAATGTATGAGTAATAAATTTTATGATAGTTCAGCAAGAATTAAGTTATTTAAGGGAAGTTGAACCATTATGACGTTACAAATTTAAAACACATGCTTTGCAAAAATTGTGACGTCATAATGGTTCAAATACCCTTAAAAAGAAATTATTGTTGGAAATTGAAAAAATCAAAGATTTTCTATTACAGTTCGTGGTAATTTTGTAAATTAAAAAGCAAACAAAAAAATACACAAAAATTTGGATTTTTCATATAAATTTTAAGAATTTATTTTTTTTTTGGTACTTTTTATGAAAATCCCTGATTTTCCTTTTTCTTAATTTTTCCTAAATTCCCTGACCTTCGAAAAACTTGGATTGATTTGTTAATTTTGTTTAATTATTTTTCTTTGGTAAAAATTTTGTTTTTTTATTTTTATATTGAAAAACATTTTTTTTACCTTAAGGTTTAATATTTAAAATTTTTATAAAGTTTTTAAACTATGTTATAAAATAAATGTTTTATAAATTAATCCAAATAAATTTGGATTAATTTGTTAATTTTGTTTAATTATTTTTCTTTTGTAAAAATATAGTTTTTTTATTTTTATATTTAAAAATATTTTTTTACCTTAAGGTTTAATATTTAAAATTTTTATAAAGTTTTTAAACTATGTTATAAAATAAATGTTTTATAAATTAATCGAAATAAATTTGAATTAATTTGTTAATTTTGTTTAATTATTTTTCTTTGGTAAAAATATAGTTTTTTTATTTTTATATTGAAAAACATTTTTTTTACCTTAAGGTTTAATATTTAAAATTTTTATAAAGTTTTTAAACTATGTTATAAAATAAAATATGTTGAAATTATAAATAATTTTTCTATATAGTTAGTTACATGTAGGAAATAAAGTCAAATGACAGAATCGTGAGACTCGTCAAGGAGGAATGACCGGGTTGACGACTTCTCTTTTCGACTTTTTTTTTTTTTTTTCTTAAGGGATATGCATCTCCACTCCTTGTCACTTGTTTTGCAAATACTCTTTCGTATTTATAAAAGCAAATGATGAGAGAATTAATAGGCGACCACACGAAGAATATAGATTTCTAACTGTAAATGCAAGTTTTTTTTTTTAATTCACACTGTCAACCGCACATTTGCTGCGCGAAATGAATATGTTAAAAAAAATTGTAACTTTTTTCCATAATAGGAAAATTAGAAAATTAAAAAAAATGTATTTAATTTAGTTTCAAAATAAATACAAACAATTTGGGTTTATGCAATTGGAAATTAAAAAATAAATGTTATTCCACTTGGCGCAAATATATATAGTTAATGTTGTTGAAGAAAGAAAAAAAATGTACGGAAAGGACAATAAAGAGAAAAGTATCTAATAACAGGTCACTATATATATATTCTTTATTTCAAAATAAGCATTCTGATTGGATTCAATGATTGCATTAACACGAGACAGTCAATGTAGATGAAGCAGCATTAATTCTGACATATTTTTATAGCCCTGAGCTAGAAATGCAATTTCTCCCTACTCATATTTATGACATTTTCTTCCGGTTAAAAATTATTCCATCGCACGATTCTCGACGCTTTTTTTCCATTTTGTATTATTCTAAAATTGTTTCGTGATACATTCACAATGTTCTCAAAAGAATTATACATTCAGATATATATTAATATTAGTGATAAATAACAAAACAATATTAATTGTTAATTTTTAAATAAAACATTAAAATTAACAATCAATGATAAAATAATAGAACAATAAAAATAATATACCCAGAGAAAAATATTATTTAAACCAAATATATATTTTATTTGACTTAAATAAACGTAGATTTGTCTCGCAGAACCAACTGAGACTTTTTTATTTAAATCAAATAGAATTTATTTGAAACAAATAAAAAGTCTAGATGGTTCTGAGACAAATATATATATACCATTTCTCTGGGTGTAATAAAAGAAAAATTAATAATAAATGATAAGAACGGGTAAAATAAAGAAAATTTATATATGTATAATAAAAATAACGCCAATATCAGCATTCAGCAATAAAAGACACAATTAACTAATAAGTAATTATAGAAAATAATATCTAGTCATTGTATTATTTTAAATAGAAAATTGATTTTGAATTATTTTTCGAGGCCAATATAGGAATGTTCCAAGGTTTATTGAATAAAGAAATTGATCATTTTTTCTTTTGTTTCGGATGATTGAGAGTTAACTTTCGATGAAAGTAAGAATAATTTCGTAACTTAAATCACTGTCACGGCGAGACTGATAAAAATCTCATACCTGACACAAAGCAATAACTATATACGTATTATATATTGTTTTACAGTACATACACCTTGATGTTATATAATATGTATTGCATCTCTTATTGCATGATTCGTTGACATAGTAGACTCTCAGGAAGTATTTATGTATAAAATATTTTAATTTTTTTAAAAATTTATTTCTTATATTATTTACTTTGCAAATTTTACGTGTTAATGTCCTTTATGTATACTTCTAATTTCAAATGTAATAACTTCATCATATGAGGAGTAAGTTTTCAAAACCTGATATATCCGCAAATTTTGTCATTTCGAGAAATTTAAACAAATGACAATTCTCACATAACCATTAAAATTATCTTTAAAGTAGAAAAAATGTAATAAATTATTCAATTTTTAATATTTTTTCTATTTTAAAATGCTATGTATGTAATTAAATTCTCTTGTAATAGGGAATTTAAAGGTTTTAATATTTTTTTCTAATAAAAAGATGGAAATTAAAAATCATCAAGGTTAAGTTAAAATATTTTTTAAACTGAAAATTCTTTATTAATAATTTTTTTTTCTTAAATTGGACAGTGATAAATGGATTTCGAAAGATTTTAATATTTTAAATATTCGTTTATCTCAATTTAAAAAAAAATGGATTTATCAACGTTTCAAAAATTGCTCCTCATATATATATATATATCATTATTTATCCCTACATAATCTTGTAATGTTAAAATTTAAAGCTTTTCTTAGTAAACAAATTTATTTAATTTTGTCTTTTGGTTTTGGTTAAATATGATACATATTTTTAATTATTTTTTAATATAATTAAAATTTTTGTAATATAGTCTCAATATATATCAAATTAAAGCTTAGAATCTACACTTGATTTTGGACTTATATTTAGTTTAAATAAAAGAAAATAAATTTTTAAACTAATTAATTAAAAATTACTGTCAATGGGAGTAAAAATTCAAATTCATCTCCGAAGCCTCGTTTTTCAGTTAATTATATTTTTAAACTGTTTTTTAATTATACGTAATCTATATATAAATATTTCAAGTTGTAGCCCAAAAAATTTGTTAAATTATGTTTCAATATTTTTAAATTTAATAGAAAAGGAATTTTTTATTTGACAAACTATTCATCTTCGAAGCCTTTTTCATATTTGATATGCGTTACTGTTTTGTTTTTAATTTTTTAATAATTATTTTCAAATACCTAATTCTTGAATTATGAAAAAAAAATTCCGATTTATTTAAAATAAAATATTTTTAATTTTTTCAAATAAAATATTTTCAATTTTTTAAAACATAATATTTTTAATTTTTTCAAATATAATATTTTAAATAGAAAGTTAGATAAATAAAAAAATTATAATGAAAAATAAACATTTTTTTGTAGAAATTATCAATTTTGAACTTAAAACGATAAATTAAAAAATTCATTACATTTTTTTCCGTTCAATTTAAAAAAATATATATTAGGTATTTTTGAAAAGATAAAATACTTATATTCAAAATAGTAAATACTCAATTCATTAAATTATAAATAAATAAATTAATTAATTAATAAATTAATAAATTATTAATTATAATTTAATTATTATTCCTAAACTTGTGTAAAAATATTTTTGAACTACTTTTCCCACTATTTTTTTATTTGGAACTATAGAGATGTGTTTTCCATTTTTTTATTTACATTTTCAGTTTGATTTTACTTCCAATTTTATATTATTAAGTTAAAAAGTTGTATTTACACTAAATTTGCATAAAGAAATAGTATTTTTAAATTAAAAACTATAAAAATTATTTGTATTTTTCGGCGTATTTTAATGATGTCTAAATTCCTGTTTTGCGAAAATTACTGAAATTTTTGGCACATAAAAAAAATGAAAATAATAGTGATTTAGGGTAATTCTTTTTTTTTTAGGGTGATTCTTTAAAGATTGTTTTTTGTAATTTTACTTAATTGTCGATTTTATAGAAATATTGTTTATATAACATTAAAACATAAATTTAAGCTCAAATATATTATCAAAATAATTATTTTCAAGCTATATTATAAAGATCTACATAAAAAATTTCAAAATAATTAATATTTAAAAAAAACATTGCGAAAGTCAAAATTGTCTAAAGAATTCAATTTATTTAAAAAAATTCTGATGAAATTCTTTATAATTATTGAATTGTTATCTATATAATTTTAATACATTTTTTGAAAGTATTCAATTATTTTCATAACTAATATATCTTTTAAATTCTTCTCAAGAATGCAAATTGTGTTAAAAAATTTATTCACGTTAGATGAAAGAAATTTCATTTTTTTCATAAACAATAAAACTCGTCGCAGAATTTGAATTACATTATTTTTAAAATAATTTTAAATCAATTCCGCTATAACCGTAATTATTTTTAAAAATTTGAATAAAATTCTTCGAAAACATTCAATTATTTTAAAAAATTTAATTTATTTCTTAAGGGCATTTGAACCATGAGGACGTCACAATTTTAAAACTCATGCTTTTTACACATTGTGACGTCATAGTGGTTCAAATGCCCTTAAAGTGTATAATATGTATGTGTAATGTTGATAAAGTTTTTTATAAGAATTCCAATTCAAGAAATATTTAATTATTCAATAAATTAATTTATTTTTGTATTTAAATAATTTTATTCTCGTAGAAGTTTCTTGTATAAGAATTAATTTAGAACTGAATAAAATAAAATGATTAAGGTTTTGAATTATGTTATTTATGAATTTTAACAATAACAAAAATGATTCAATTTTAACAAAAAAAAAAATGATTGAATTTTAAAAGCATGACTTTTTAAAAATTTTTTGAAAATAGGTAAATATTTGAAATGCGAAAAACATTAATTTAAATTTACATTCATAGCATTCCCATGCTTTATAGAACAATTTAATGACTGATGACTAAGATTAAATGTTTTTGAGAAAATTTAATCCAATAGCAAAAGTTTTCAAATAATGTACAGGGGATGATTTTTATTGATTCGTAATTATTCTTAGGGGGTTAAATTTGTTTGAATTATATTCTGATTAAATAATAGGCCCCATAAACTTTGTTTAATTTTTTAAACCAATTTTTTGAAGATTTGGAACTTTTTTAGAGCTAAGTTTCATTTCGATTCATAAGAATTTATCCAATGTCCTGACATCTTTCGGCGATCAGATGCAGCGTTAATAAAGAGTTGCCATTCGTAGATAGAACAATAAAAGTTGGTTTAATTATTATTATAGCATTTTATAATCATTCTACTACAATTAGGAAGATGAAATATTTATTGTTTAATTGAAATTAGAAACTCGGGAAACATTGCTAAGTATTATAAAATTGGCGCCTTACAGTAGGCTACGATTTTACTTATTTACTTCGGAGTAAGCGCAGTATTTGGTTCTTGTATTCGCATCTTAGGAAATTGTTTTTTTATTAGGATTGAGGTTTTGCTGGTTACAAAATTCTACGAGAATTCTATTATTTTTTTAATACAAAAATAAATAATTTATTTACTAATTGAAAGCTTTTTAAAATTAAATTTTCATGAAAAATTTAATCAATAAATCTATAAAAATTTAATTCTTTTGACAAATTTCAATAAATAACGATAATAATAATATTAATAATTTAATAATATATTAATATTAATATTATACTATATATATAAATATCATTATTAATAATAATAATTACATTTTTCGAGAAATTTGATTAATATTATAATGACAATTATGTAAATTCAGTGTTGAGTTTTATTATTTATAAAAATAAGTGAATTTTCTAAAAAGTAATTTAATAATGATAAAAATAATTGAATTCTTCTAAAAAATTTAAAAAAAAAACAAAGAACATTAAAAATAATTAAATAGAGAAAAATTTTGAAAAATAGTTGAATTTTTGCAAAAAGTTTTATTCCAATTTTTGAAAATAATTGAATTTTGGCGAAGAATTTTATTGAAATTTTTGGAATATAATTGAATTTTTGCAAAAAATTTTAATTCAATTTTTGAAAATAATTGAATATTGGCGAAGAATTTTATTGAAATTTTGGAAAATAGTTGAATTTTTGCAAAAAGTTTTATTACAATTTTTGAAAATAATTGAATTTCGGCGAAGAATTTTATTAAAATTTTGAAAAAGAATTTTACTATTTATTATTAATTAAAACAGTAAATATTAAAAATAATTGAATAGAAGAAAATTTTGAAGAATAATTGAATTTTTGCAAAAAATTTTATTTCAATTTTTGAAAATAATTGAATTTTGGCGAATAATTTTAGTGAAATTTTTGGAATATAATTGAATTTTGGAGAAGAATTTTACTATTTATAAAGATCCTTAAAATTTTTTTTTAATTTTCGAGTGAATTGAATTGAATTTCAAAGAAGAATTCTAATACTCATAAAAATAATTAAAAATTTTACGAATTTTTTTTTTAATATTCGCGCATAACTGAACTTTTGTGAAAAATTTTGTCACATTTTCAAAAAGAAATAGTTGAATTTCTACAATAATTTGTAACTTTAACAAAATTCAATTTTGTATAAGTTTTTACTTTTACAAAATTTAGTTTTGTAAAAGTTTAACTTTAGTTTTACTTTTAGTTTTAATTTCGAAGAACGAAATGTTTTTCTTGATTTTATAACTAAAATTCTTCTATAAATACATTATTTTTAATAATCATTTAAATATTTTTTTTAAAGTTTAACTAATTTCAGAAGAGTTTGAAAAATAAAAAAATTTTCCAAAATCTAAGTTTTTCAAAAATTTCAAATTAAATTAATTAAAATTTAAAATTTGACAATATTTCAAATTAAATCGTTTTGAAATTCATTTATTTAATTGAAAATTGTAAACGCAGTTAGGAAAATAAATTTTGATACTTTTTTAGACATAAGAATAGTAAAATCGTGTTTTTAAACAGTCTATCTATTGTTTCTGATGAAATCAACAACCCTTTCACCAATCATAATTGAGGGAGCGTTAGTGTTTCCGGAAGTAACTTCCGGCATAATACTGGCATCAGCAACTCTAACACCTTTCACCCCTCTGACCCTCAGTAAATTATCAACCACTGCCATTGGATCTGATTCAGGACCCATTTTACACGATCCCGCTTGATGATTTGCTGCACTTTTGTAATTTCCAACTACACACTCCCAATAGGAATCACTTTCAAATTCCAAGTGTTCACAAACCTTAAATGCACTCCTGTTAAATTGAAAGTCATACCTAAAAATTCGTCAAATTTGTACTTATAGTCCAAAAAATACAACAGTGAAAATGATTCTTTTTTTTAAAGAACATTAATTGAGAGTTTACCTTTTGAGGACCTGTGTTGATACAAATCGAAAGGCAAATTTAATTCCTTCAATTTGCACAGACATGTCTTTGGAATCAGACATATATTGAGGATAAATCAGAGGCATTGATAGAGGATTGTTGTTCCTTAATTTTAAATAGCCTTTACTCTTTGGTCGAACAACTACTGGAAGGATTAAAATTGTTCTTCTTGTTTTTGAATTTTTATCAATCATTCCATTTTTAGAACATGACGCCTCATATCCTACGAAATTCATTTGTATGTCTGGAAAGTCTTCTCGAGGATTTGCAAATTTTGTATTTATAAAACCTGTTGTTTGTAGAACACCTGAAAATTGATTTTTTTAAAGCAACACTCGACGGATGTTATGGTTTAGCTTCGATGATGATAAATTATGGAATTTAAGTATCACGGTAAAACGTGAGGTGTTAAAATAACACCAGAATGGATTAAAATAATCTGCAACAGTTTAATCCCTCTAGGATTAAATTAACACAAAAAAGAATTAAAATAATCTATTTTGGTGTTATTTTTAACTATGAATGAAATTTTATTTTAAATAAAACACCAAAGTCAACGATTTGTAAAAATTCAACGAATTTAGCTTCTCCGGGGAGAATAGTAAGTTAGTTACTAACTAATTTAGTAACATAGTTACTAAATTCAATTGTGTTTAAAATTTTTTAAAAGTTGTCGTCAAAATTTCCATTCTCTTTATAAATAATAAAATTCTTCCCAGATATTCAATTATTTTACAAAATTTTAATCAAGTTTTTGTCAAAATTTCAATTATTTTCAACAGTTTTCTAAAATTCTATAATTTTCAATATCTACTGTTTCAATAAAATTTTCCAAAAGAATTCCATCATTAAAAATAATTTGAATACAATTCTGCACAAACATTCAATTATTTTCATAAATAATAAAATTTTTTAAAGGAATTCAATTGTTTAGAAATTTTTTTATAAATTTCTTTGCAATAATTCAATTATTTTCATAAATAGTAATATTTGTATAGGAATTCAATTATTTTTATAAATAATAAAATTCTTTTAGGAATTCAATTATTTTCATAAAGAATAAAACTCGTTGCGGAACTTCAATTATTTTTATTGCAATTTTAATCAAATTCTTCGAAAAATGCAATTATTCTTAAAAATCTTATTAAAATTCGTCCAAAGAATTTAATGATTTAAAAAATTTGTTGATAACAATTTTAATGAGAGTTTAATTTCAATAAACATGAAATTAATAAATTATTTATTTTTGTATTAAATAATTGACTTCTCGTAGAATTTACTAATAAAAATGGTTTTAAAAATGAATTTCAGTTAAAATTTTTAGATTATACTTAAATATTAAAACTAAAAGCATTGTAACGTGGATTTTTAGAAATAATTCAATTTTGCCAAAGTTTCAAACTAAAATCATTGAAATTTATAATTTTTCATATATTTTTGACAAAAAATTCTGTAGAATTAATTCTTTTTAAATGTTTAATAGGATTTTTATTGAAATTATTACAAGTTTATAATTTTCAATATATATTTAATTGCAGAATTTTCGAATAATTAAAATTTTGTAAATTTGAATTGTAAAGGAATAAATTTGAAAATTATCATAAAACTCATCGCAGCGTTTCAATTATTTTTCATACAATTATATAATTGAATTCCTTGAAAAAAGTAATTATGTTCTTGCAAGTTTTAATAAAATTCAACAAAAGAATTGAATTTTTAAACAATTTGTTACTAAAATTCTTTATGAGAATTGAATTTTGAGAAACATTCAATTATTCAATAAATTATTTACTTTTGCATTTAAATAATTAAATTCTTGTAGAATTTTTTAATAAAAATTTATTTTCATTTGATAAAAATAAATTTCAGTTAAAATTTTAGATTATAATTGAATATTAAAAGAAATATAGAGTGAACTTTTTGGAATTAATTGAATTTTGAAATTAATATTTTTGAAAAAGTTTAATTGCATTTTTTTAATATTATTTGAAATTTTTATTTTTTAATATGCATTTAATTAAAGAATTTAGGAATAATTTAAATTTAGTGAAATTGATGAATTAATTATTATTAAAAATAATAGATGCAAAGTAAAATTGTAGTTAAAAATTTTGGAAACTAATAATCGAATTGAAATAATGAAAATAATTTTGAAGAAGTACAATATTCTTATAATATAAAATAATGATTTTATTACTTGGTCATGTTTAATTATTATAAAATATGTAGAAATCGATCAGTTATCGAGTTATCGATATCTTCATGTTTTATAGTTATAAAAAAATTTAATAAACTAAAATTTTATTCATTGTAAAAAATAACACTAAAATGGATTATTTTAATCTTTTTTGGTGTTAATTTAATCTGCAACACTTTTTAATACCTCACGATTTACTGTGATCAAAACCACCATCTGTTAATTTGTCTATAAACTCTAAAATATGTTTTCTATGGTTATGTTAGAAACAATTTTTACCAATGTTACTCAGAGGACCGGTTCTAGATGTTATGTATTGCATTACAGATGACCAATTTAGTAAATTTTTGTCCGTCTCATTGATGGTGAATGGCAAAGGAACATGAACCTGGTCGTGTAAATTTCTACCAACTCCGGGAAGATGTTGAATCACTGGAACACCTACTGCTTGTAGATCATCTCTTGGTCCAACTCCACTGTTTAGTAGTAGTTGCGGAGAATTTACTATACCTTCCGAAAAAAGAAATAAACTTTTACAATAATTAAGTTTGGATCAGTTATCCAAATAATCATTTACCACCACTAACGATGACCTCCTTCCTAATTGCAACTTTGTCGAATTTTCCATTCTTGTAGAATTCGACAGCAATGGCAGTTTTGTTATTATTGAATAAAATTCTAGTGGCTGTTGTATTTAGCAGAATGTGTAAATTCTGACGATCTCTGGCAGGCCTCAGAAATGCACGTGCTGTTGAATAACGACTACCTTCTTTTGAATTGGTCTGAACAGTTGCAAAACCTGTATGATTCCCTCCATTTACGTCGAGATTATCGTAACCTACATTGACATTAATTTCTTAATATTATGCTGAAGAATGGAAAGAGCAAAATACGAAAGATTTAAAAACTTCAGGTGTCAATGTTGAATGAATCGGTGAGGGGGTTTTTACCTAATTCTTTAGCGGCTTTGAGAATGTCTTTACTAAGTGGAGGGTGATTATTAAATTGGGTTATAGGTAGTGGACCGCCACGACCATGATATTTGGAATCAACTTTATCCATTTGTAGATTATTCTCACTTTTCTTGAAATAGGGAAGCACGTCTTCAAAGGACCAACCGCTATTTCCCATTGTCTCCCAATTGTTGAAATCCTTATGAGCTCCCCTCATGTACACCATTGCGTTAATTGCACTCGTACCACCAAGAACCTGAACATAATTCTATGATTTATTAATCTAAAAAAAGCTTTTGGCATAATTTTCAAACAAATCGGACACTGTACAAAGAAAGGTACCAATTTTGGTATTAAATCGTAATTTTGTTCTATTTTAATATCGAAATTAGCTCTAATTTGGAACCTTTTTTTTTTGACAGTGTGGAAGTCAAAAGATTCCTCAATTACTTTTGGGGATTTGCAAGAAAAATTAAAACCATGGAACATATTTTTAAGAAATTAATTCAAATTGCAGAATTAATAGTAGGTTCTTTGCCACTAAACATGTCAAAGATTTTCATGTAGATGATGAATAATAATTTGCAAAAATGTAATTTCACTGATAACAGTAAGAGTCATATTTTTATGAGACTAGAAAGATCACGCAAAGGTGACATGGATATATAATGAGTACTTCGAATTGAATTCGGTTCTCTAATTAACAATCATGTTTAAGTTAGAGGATACTTAACTTTCCTCTAGGCCAGTAACACTGTGCTGCATTTTCATTTGAACAATCATTGTTCTCACTTTGAAAACTGTATTGCCAGTCTATATTAGAATGTATTGAATTAACGTACAATGATGGTACATGTAGCCATGTTGGTTCATCTAATCCTGCCTCTAAAAGTAAAATTGATTCACTACTTCGTTCTGATAATCTCGAGGCTACTACTGAACCGGCACTTCCTCCTCCAATGACAATGTAATCATAACTGAAATCAATAATAATTGTAAATAAATATAACTAATTATAGTGAAAAGTGTATGTAGATATGCAAATTAATTACTTATTACTGTGATACTAACTTATTACCAAATAATTACACAAGCATATGAAAAAATAAAACTTTCCTGTCCCAGAGGACAGACTTTTGTATTCTTACGTTTTTAGAATCGTACGTTTATTAAAAAAATTTCTAATGGCCATATTCGGTTTCAGCGACCCTAAAAACGTAGAAATATAAGGGTTCTATCCTCTGAGTTACAAAATTTCTATTTTTTTGTATACCTGTATTTTTTTGTTTATCTGCTACCTTGCAGATTTGTTTGAGTGTCATCATCCAAGTTCTGTTGCTTGAATGAACCACTTTTTACATTGAGAAATATTGTAAGTAAATTTTACTTATTCTTAAAGAATACTTGACACAGTTTTGCACATAATAAAGTATCACAATCCTCATTTCATTTTTTAGACATTAATTAAAAATTCCTTTCTGAATGTTGTAATATATATAAGTGTGTTACAAAGTGTCATCATCATGTGTTAAAAGTGTGATTGTTACCTCATAAATTGGCATTAATAATTCCTTATTGAGTTCATTGAATTACAATATATGTTTTTTACTAAAAATATAAAAATGTTACGAAGTCATACGTAACAATTATTGGATAAAAGACAAAGTTGGAAATTAATTTTAATTATAGATTATAGATAAAAACAAAAATTGAAAATTAATAATTAATTGGTATGCAGTATATGGGGAAGCAATAGTTTTAATGTCTTTTGTTTAAGAAACTTACATGTTCCCTTTTAAATTATATGGGTGATTCTCCTGAAAGGCACTTGTTTTCTTTCCAAAAACTAAAAAAAATTAATTTTTACATCTTTGGATTTTTTTGCCATGAGTAGATTTTAAATACGTTTATAAAGATAAAAATCTGAGTTGCGCAAAATTAATTCTAAAAAAATAAGCCTTCCAGTATCATTTTAATATTAAGTGTTTTTTGAAGGTTAAATATGTAATCAATATTGGGGTTTTTGTAAAAAAAATTCCTGTTAAATTTAATTTCTTAAATTTATTAAACTTTTCACATTATTCATTTATAATTTAATAATTTATTTATAACTATTTTTTCAAAAATAACTAATATATATATTTTTAAATTGAACGGAAAAAAATTGTAATGAATTTTTTAATTTATCATTTTAAGTTCAAAATTGATATTTTCTATCAAGAAATTTTTATCCTTAATTATAATTTTGTTATTTATCTAACTTTCTACTTAATATATTATATTTTAAAAAATTTTTAATATTTTATTTTAATTAAAACGGAAAATTTTTTTAAAATTTAAGGGTTAGGTATTTGAAAAAAATTATTAAAACATTAAAAACAAAACAATAACCCTTATCAAATATGAAAAAGGCTTCGGATATGAATAGTTTGTCAAATAAAAAATTCACGTTTTTATGAAATTTAAAAATATTGAAAACATAATTAAACAAATTTTTTGGGCTACAACTTCAAATATTTATGTAAAGATTACGTATAATTAAAAAACAGTTTAAAAATATGATTAACTGAAAAACGCGGCTTCGGAGATGAAACTGAATTTTTACTCCCATTGCCAGTAATTTTTAATTAATTATTTAAAAAATTTCTTTTATTTTATTTAAACTAAATATAGGTGAAAAAAACGGTAGAATCTAAGCTTCAATTTGATATATATTAAGACTATATTACAAAATTTTTAATTATATTAAAAAATAATTAAAAATACGTATCATATTCATCCAAAACCAAAAGACAAAATGAAATAAATTTTTTTACTTAGAAAAACTTTAAATTTTAACATTACAAGATTAGATAAAGATAAATAATGTTTCGTAGATTTTTTCTGTTTACTTGCAATAATTTTTTTCTAATCCTTACAATTCTTATATTATATAAGTTTCCAATATTTTGGAAAATTCACTAAGTTTTCAAAGGAAAAATAAACATATTTTGAGGGGAAAATTTCCATAAGATTCAAAAGGGAACATTCTCTATGATTTTACAGGGAAAATAGCCCGTTATTTTAAGGGGAATAGTCCACAACAATTTAAAGGAAAAATTCTCTAAGAAATTAAAGGAAAAATACCCCAAGATTTTAAAGAGAAAATTGAGCATGATTTTGAATGAAAAGTTCCCTAAGATTTTAAAGGAAAAATTCCCCACAATTGTAAGGGGAAAATTGCACAAGGTTTTAGAGGGAAATTCCCTCTAGTTTTTTTTTGGAGAAAAATTCCCCAAGTTTCTTAGTGGAAATTTATCTCTTTTGGTTAAAATTGCGTCACCAAAATTTTAGGGAATTTTCTTCAAAAATTTCTTACAGTAAGATTTATTTCATTTCCTTTAGAAGACAATAGTAATACCATATAGAATTATAGAAATTATAACCTTGAATTGGGGTTTTGACGTGATCTAATACGGTGACATGGATCCTCAAGATCACACTGTCTGCGAAGGAATGTCTCCAAAATTCCCATAAATAATAAAAAAGTTGGACCACCACATGTTGATGCCAAAGTAACTTGACTTGTGACTGGCGAGGAGCAATTTGTGCAATTTGCCTCCATCTTGACAAAAATAATAATATTAATAATTTTTTAATTAGTAAATTAAACTCAATAAATTTCTAAAGGACAATAAAGTTAGCATCACTTATAGTACGATAAATTTATAATTTAATAAATGTAATTTTATAATTGATCTCTGAAACTGGTACCCTAATAATTGGGTAAATTTTAAAGCTAAATATTTTTTTTTGTTTGAAACTAATATATTTAGGAATTGACTTGGTTTTAGTAAGTAGATGCCAATTACTGCTTCATATATATGTAGAAACTTAATAAAGGTTTAATATTTAATTTTTACTAAAAAAATGAGTGAGTTTACTTGCCTTGTTGAACGGTAATATTAAAAATGAATTACCAACATATAATTTTAGTTAAAGTTAACATTGTAGGAGATTAATATTAATTAATTTACTTATGAATATGTAAGGAGTCGTCCATATACCAAGTGGTATGCAAATGTCCACGTGGACTCAAAAAAATTTAATTTTATCTCTTTTCTTCATTATTATTATTATTATTATTATTATTATTATTATTATTATTATTATTATTATTAGATTTTTGATTAGATGATATTTATTATCCGAAAATTTTGAACCTTGAATAGAAAGCAAAATTTTGTTTTTTAATTTTTATTAAAAAATCTTTACCGTAAATGCGCACAAATGTGAAATCTGTGATGGAACTTGAAAATTTGACAATAAAGGAATGTAAAGCATCTTCTAAACAACAGTAATGTCTTAAAAATTTTTAATCATTTCCCTTTTTGTTTACATGAATACTTAAAACTATTGGATTATATAGAAATTTTATGATTTGTTTCCAAAGAGATTAAGTATATTTTTAGTAGTATAATAATTAAAGATATTCCTGCCAAAATTCCCTCAATAATATCAATGATAGCATTTATCTATATTCAACAATATTTTAAGTAATTTCATCTTTATTTAATTTTAAAGAAGTTTGTTGAATAAATTAAAAAAAAAAATTTTTGAGTTTCATTTCTTATTAAATATCTATTCATTATTCACTATTTTTCAGATGAAAAAAAAACCTTTATAGTTATAAGTTTTTAGAGCCTACGAAAATATTATTTTCCCACCAAAAAATGTCCTCGTGGACAATAGATGAAAGAAGTATACATTTTATAATTTTCTTTAATTATATAATTGTAAATATTAATGAGATAGAGAAATAAGCATTGTAAATTGAATTACGCTTTATTTAAATTTTAAATTTGGAGAGTGTTTTAACTTCAATAAGACAGGTACACAAAATAATAAAAGTAGTCTGTTTATTGAACCAGATCTACATGCCTTATAGTATTTTTGTCCACTGAAAAAAAATAAAAAGTTAGAATTTCTCCATTACATTTCTTTAAATTGAAAAAACTATATACCCATAAATATACAAATTCAGAAAGTTTAATGTAAAAAATTGAATAGCAGACTGCATTGCAAAGCTAAACAATAAATTTATGTACTTCTCTTTTAACAAACTCAGAAACAATGCCAGAATTATAAAACATCACTCTTTATTTTTTAAAATCGAAAAAACCACCTTTAAATGTGCAAGTCCAAACTTTAGATTAAAAATATGAAATAACAAAATTGTTTTTCAAAGTAAAAAAATATATTAACGAGTTAAATTATTCTATCTAAAGAATAGAGAAGGTAAAAAAATTATTAGCTATATATAGGTATTTAACTTTCCGAACAAAGAATATAAACAATATTTTTTTAGAGAATATTGAAAAAATTCAATTTTATTTAACAAAATTTTATGCAATTTATTTTTCCCAATAATTCAATTGCTTTTAATAATTATAAAATTTTTCATGTAAATTCCATTTTTTCAAAAAAAAAAATTTTGATTAAATTCTAAGCATGAATTTAATTATTTTCATAATCGTAAAATTCAGTTACTTTCACAAATAAAGTTTTTGACAAGAATTCAATTATTTAAACTAATAAAATTTGCATAACATTTAAAAATTCATTATTTAAAACAATGTTGATAAAATTCTTATGAAGATTGCAATTCCTTTCAAAAGTAATAAAATTTTCAACAGAAATTCAATTCTTTTTAAACATTTTAATAATCTGTTTCACAATAATTCAATTATTTTTAAAAATTTAATAAAATTATTCGAAAGAAATTATTTGTATAAATATAATTTTAATAAAATGTTTTTTTAAATAATAAAATAATTACTCCCGAAAATTCAATTATTTTGAGGTACTTCAATAAAATTCTTTTCAAAATTCAATTATTTTCATAAATAACAATATTCATCACAATAATATTCAATTATTATTAAAAGTAATAAATTTCGTCTTGGAAATTCCATTATTTAAAAAAATTCTAATAAATCGTTCGCAAGAATTCAATTATTTTCATAAATAATAAAATATTTTTTTGGAAAATCCAATTATTTTCAAAAAAATTTAATAAAATTCCCCACCGACATTCAATTAATGCCAAATTTTTTAATAGAATTCTTTTTAAAATTTAAATTTCTTTAAAAACTTTTCACGTTATAATGATTTTCAATATCTACTATTTTTATAAAATAACCAAACAGAATTCAATTATTCTAAAAAATTTATGATAAAATCCTTTCCAAAAATTCAATTATTTTCCAAATTAAAAAAAAAATTTCGCAAGAATTCAATTATTTTTATAAAAATAGTAAAATATTTTTTAAAAAATTTAACTATTTTCATAAATTATGAAATTTAAAAAAAAAAGTCAATTTTTCTTAAAATTTATAAAATTCTTCAGAAAATTTAAATTATTTTCAAAATTTTTTTAAATATTCTTCGCAAGAATTTAATTATTTTAATAAATAATAAAATATTTCAAGAAAATTCAATTATTTTCATAAATAACAAAATTTGCCTAAACAAATCAATTATTTTTGTAAATAATAAAATTCATCTGAAAAATTCAATTATTTTTATAAATAATAACATTTTTCATTGAAAAATTCAATTATTTTCAAATATTTTTTTTTAAATTCTTTCATGAATAATAAAATTCGTAGCATAAATTCAATTTATTTGCAGGATAAGAAAAAAGTAAATATTTTTTATGAAAATTAGGAAAAAGTCAGGAAAATAAAAAATATGGAATGAAATGTTTGTCAATTTTGTGAAGTGAATAAAATGATTTTTTTTGGTTTCTTTTTGACATTAAAAAAATGACAATAACCCACAAAAATGAATTTTCAAAACAAAAAAAACAAATGAATAAAGATAATTTGCTAACGGAAAAGAAACTTACGATTATTATATAATGAATGTATATTTCTATTTTCTATCAAAACGTATTAAAAACAAAAGAATCACTATAACTATAACTTCAAGTGTGGGCAGAGATCCGGAATCACGACGATTATTATATATAATTTTTTGTGATCAGACTGTAAAAATAAACTATAATAAACCAAATTTCAGCTCATTAGGTCAAAAAATGTGGAAATTAGAAAAAAAAAAATTTTTTTTTAAATTTTTTAGATTTTCTTTGACAACGCTAGGGCCATTATGACATAGCAAGTTCTCTATATTTTTCCTGTAATATTCGCGTTAAAATACACCAGAATGCCAAATTTCAGCCCTCCATGTTGAATAGTCAACATTTTTTGTTGGGAAAATAATATTTTCGTAGGCTCTAAAAACTTATAACTATAAAGGTTTTTTTTTCATCTGAAAAATAGTGAATAATGAATAGATATTGAATAAGAAATGAAACTCAAAAAATTTTTTTTTTAATTTATTCAACAAACTTCTTTAAAATTAAATAAAGATGAAATTACTTAAAATATTGTTGAATATAGATAAATGCTATCATTGATATTATTGAGGGAATTTTGGCAGGAATATCTTTAATTATTATACTACTAAAACTATACTTAATCTCTTTGGTAACAAATCATAAAATTTCTATATAATCCAATAGTTTTAAGTATTCATGTAAACAAAAAGGGAAATGATTAAAAATGTTTAAGACATTACTGTTGTTTAGAAGATGCTTTACATTCCTTTATTGTCAAATTTTCAAGTTCCATCACAGATTTCACATTTGTGCGCATTTACGATAAAGATTTTTTAATAAAAATTAAAAAACAAAATTTTGCTTTCTATTCAAGGTTCAAAATTTTCGGATAATAAATATCATCTAATCAAAAATCTAATGATATAATAATAATAATAATAATATTAATAATATAATAATGAAGAAAATAGAGATAAAATTAAATTTTTTTGAGTCCACGTGGACATTTGCATACCACTTGGTATATGGACGACTCCTTACATATTCATAAGTAAATTAATTAATATTAATCTCCTACAATGTTAACTTTAACTAAAATTATATGTCGGTAATTCATTTTTAATATTACCGTTCTACAAGGCAAGTAAACTCACTCATTTTTTTAGTAAAAATTAAATATTAAACCTTTATTAAGTTTCTACATATATATGAAGCAGTAATTGGCATCTACTTACTAAGACCAAGTCAATTCTTAAATATATTAGTTTCAAACAAAAAAAAATATTTAACTTCAAAATTTACCCAATTATTAGGGTACCAGTTTCAGAGACCACGTCAAAACCCCAATTCAAGGTATATAAAAAAATTTTGATAGTAGAGAAGGAGTGACTGAATCAAATCAAAATCAAACCTATAATCAAAACAAGGAATCAAATCAAACAGTTAATTTCGTTTAATAATTTTTATTAATGATACAAAATTCTCTTATATATCAAAATAAAAAATATTCCCAACCGACCGATCCAGTTGATCCTTCCTTTCCCTGATTATTTGCAGGATAATTTCAATTCAATTGTGAACAATATTATGGCATCCAATTCATTTTAATGAAATGTGCAGCTCGTTCGCCAATCATAATAGCCGGTGCATTTGTATTTCCGGATGTAACTCGCGGCATAATACTGGTGTCAGCAATCCTAACCCTTCGAACACCTTTAACTCTCAATTGGTCATCAACAACTGCCATTGGATCTGAATCAGGTCCCATTTTACACGATCCACAATAATGTCCACCCGACGATGTTTCATGTCTTATAGCACACTCCCAATAAGAATCACTTCCAAATTCCAAGTGCTCACAATTTTTCACCGGTGTCTTGTCTAATTGAAAGTCGTACCTAAAGGTATTTGTAAAGAAAAATTATTCCCTTAATAAGAAACACAATAAAATAATACTAATAGATGAAAATTTATTAGTAATCACATGATGTTACAAAAGTGCTTACTTTGCAAGAGCTCTGGTCTTTGTCATCCTAATGGCAAATTTAATTCCCTCCACCAGTACTGAAGCATCATTAGGATCGGCGAAAAAATTAGCAGTGACAAGTGGTCTTGAGAGAGGATTGTTGTCTGACAAACGAACATATCCCCGGCTTTTTGGATGTAAAACAACTGGCATTATGGTTACTGATCTTCGTAAATTTGCTCCCGTATTAGTTTTGGGACAGGAGGCTCCATAACCACCGAATACCATGTGTATATCCGGATGATCGTCCTCGGGATTTGCGAATTTTGTATTTATCATTCCAGTCACTTGCCAGCCACCTTTTTCCGAATCGAGAACCATTGGATTATTACATTAGATAATTAGAAAAATTATTAAATCATTTTCTTTTGGATTAATATAGTATTTAGAATAGTTTCACTGTCGTACGATCGTACTTCTAAAATTTTAACTTCACCTGTTGAGGAAAGTGGTCCTTTTCTATTCAGCAAGTACTCTGAAACTGAGGCCCAATCATAGGCACTTACATCCTTTTCATTAATTGTCAATGGCAAGACGTATTGTATATGGTCGTGGAAATTTTTCCCCACACCCGGAAGATTATGTACTACCGGAACATTTACCTTTTGTAATTCTTCCTTGGGACCAATTCCACTATTCATCAATATCTGAGGTGAATTTATTGCACCTGGATCGAAAGTTTAAATACAATTTTAAAGTGTTTTTTTAATTACAGAGGAGTAGCTCCTGTAACAAACTATTTACCTGCACTAACAATTACTTCCTTTTCAATTCCCACTTTAAACAGTTTTCCATTTTTGTAAAATTCCACAGCAATGGCATTTTTATGATCATCAAAAACAATTCTTGTCACTGTGCTATTAATCATGATGTCTAGATTAGGACGACTTCGAGCAGGTCGTAGAAATGCTCGAGCTGATGAATAACGTGAACCTTTATCAGTAGTAGTTTGTGCAATCATCCAACCAGTGTGCGTTTTTCCATTCAAGTCGACAGTCTGGTAACCTGATAAATAAATCTATCCAGTTTCAAAAAAAAAGTAGAAACAAATAATGTTCCCTTTCAGTTCTAAAAAATACCTAATTCTTTAGCAGCTTCTAAAATGTCGGGTGTCATTGGAGGTTGGTAATTAAATCTCGATACCGGTAATGGTCCACCTTTACTATGATAAACAGGATCTAATTCATCTATCTGTATGTTATTTTCACTCTTCTTGAAAAAGGGAAGTACATCCTTGAAGGACCAACCCTTATTTCCCATTTTCTCCCAATCGTTGTAATCCTTGTGCGAACCTCTCATGTACATCATACCATTAATTGAACTCGTGCCACCAAGTACCTAACACGACAAAAATCTCCAACTCAATAAGTATAATTTCGAAATATTTCTGTAGTCCAATACAACTGATTGCAAACAAAAAAAGAGAATTTTAGAAACTATAACCTTTCCTCCACAGAATATACATCTGTTTTCCTTTCTATTGAGACAAGAATTTGTTTCAGTTTCACCGCGATGTTGCCAATTTAATGATGTCGATGCTATGGGAAGTGCTGGTACCCTACCCCACGATATTTCATCTAAACCTGTCTCTAATAGTAAAACAGAAAAACATTTCTCTTCTGATAATCTTGCTGCAAGGGTTGCACCTCCACTACCAGCTCCAATGACAATAAAATCATAACTGTAATTAATATATTCCTTTATTATTTGAATGCAAACATTAACAAAATATTTAAAGAGTATGACCTTTTCTTTGGTTCATCACGAGGTGTTATTCGTCCACAAGGATCCTCAAGATCACACTGTTTTTGAAAGAATAATTCTAAAACTGACAAAAATGAGACGAAGATTACACCCGGACATGTCGATGCTAAAGGAACTTGATTCGTGATTGGTGTTGGACAATTAGTACAGCTCATCTAAAAGTTTATGAACAGTTTCAATTACTCACCATATTGGCTTCGTATTTATTGGCCACTAATTGTAAGACGAAAAGTTGTCAAAATATTATTTACGTATTTAATATTTAGAGTAAATACCTTTAAAGAAGAACAATCTTTTTTTTTTTTTGAAGACTCAAAGATTTAGCAATTTAAAATAAATGTATGTTTTGTTTTACGATAAAGTGAAGAGGAAAATTGAAAACATTTAGTAATTGTACAAGATTATACTAAGGAAAAAGTATTTATATACAATTTGGAGAGGTACAAAATTGTTTTTTCTACTTTCAAATTTTTTTGTCCGTTGTTATTTTGCAAAATATGAATGTTTATTTTCCTCAAAAAGTTTTGGTTATTACAAACTAGGGATGTTAGTTAAATAAATCTTAATTTTAACGTTCGTTGAGAGAGAGAGAGAGAGTAGTTACATTTTATTGAAAAATTGCAAAATTTGTTTTGTGCCAGGTCTTCACTGGTATTTAAAACTCCTCCAGCTAAATTTAATGAAATCGGCAACTCTCTCACCAATCATAATAGAAGGAGCATTAGTATTTCCAGAAGTGACCTGTGGCATAATACTAGCATCCGCAACCCTAACACCTCTAATTCCTCTAACTCTCAAATGATTATCAACAACTGCCATTGGATCCGAATGAGGACCCATTTTACACGATCCCGCTTGATGATAGCCCGGACTTCTCTTACGTTTTACAGCACACGTCCAATAGGCATCAGTTCCAAATTCAAACTGCTCACAATTTTTCACCGGTGTCCTGTCCAACTGAAAATCATATCTGAAAAAAGGCAAATCAGTTTTCCTCCATGCAATTTATCTCGCAAAGTTCTTCTAATCGTTCGCAGTAACCTACTTTCTTAGAGCCTCTGTTCCAGCCAATCGGAGCATGAACCTAATTCCTTCGATCATCACATTAATATCTTCAACATGAGACATATATTTTGGGTAGATCAACGGTTTTGAGAGTGGATCACTATTTCGCAAACGTAGAAAACCTTTACTCTTCGGATGAATAACAGTCGAGAGGAATCTAATCTGTCTCCGTGTACTTGAATTTTGATTGATTGCTCCGCTTTCCGAACATCTTGGCATGTAGGCAGAGAAGAATACCTGTATATCCGGATGATCATCCTCGGGTTTCGAGTATTTTGAATGTACAAGTCCGGTCATTGACGAAATACCTAGGGAGAAATGGATGTAATTGCTTGTTTAGATACCATTTTGGACATACTTTACCTACGCCACTCAAAGGTCCTTTCCTGAATAGAAGATAATCCAAAGCTGATGCCCAAGTTAGGTTATTAAATTCTGTTTCATTAATGAAAAAATCCAAGGGAAATAGAACGTGATCGTGTAAATTTTTCCCAACACCTGGCAAATCGTGAACAACGGGAATTCCAACTGATGCTAATTCTTCCTTGGCTCCAACTCCACTGTTCATTAGCAACTGTGGAGAATTGACTATACCTTTGGAAAAAAGTACAAATACTAATAGATTCTAACCAAACACATTCGTTATTAGACAGTAATGTTAGGCTACAAATACCTCCACTAATAATAACCTCCTTGTTAACTACAATTTTACTAAATTTTCCATTTTTGTAAAATTCAACACCAACTGCTCGTTTATTGCGATTGAATATAATTCTCGTCGCAGTTGAATTCATCATAATGTGTAAATTTTGACGATTTCTCGCAGGTCGTAGAAATGCCCTAGCAGATGAACATCGACTACCTCTCTCCGTTGTACTTTGAACAATTGCAAATCCAGTGTGGACTTTTCCATTAACATCGACTGTATTGTAACCTGAATGCGGAAATTAGAGAACAGAAATTTGTATATACATCGAAACGGATCAAAAGTTATTTACCTAATTCTTTTCCAGCCTTTAGAATATCGTAACACATCGGAGGATGATAGTTCAATTGTGTGACTGATAGGGGTCCCCGTTGACTGTGAAAGCCAGTATCCATTTTATCAATTTGCTGATTATTTTCACTCTTTTTGAAATAGGGAAGTACGTCCTTGTATGACCAACCTTTATTTCCCATTTTCTCCCAATTATTAAAATCTTTTCGAGATCCTCTAATGTAGATCATTCCATTTATTGAACTTGTCCCACCGAGTACCTTTTGGGTTAAAACATATAACCAGTTTGTATGAATTTTTTTACAATGTTCCTTCCATATTTTAATTTCAATTACAGGAAAAAAATGGTCTTCTTGATATTTTTTTTAGAAACGAACCTTTCCTCTGGGCCAAGTACAGGATAATTTGTTATCGTCGAGACATTCGTCACCCTCAAAATGATATTGCCAATCTAATTCTGTACGTAGAGTATTTAAGTAGAATGATGGTACTTGTGTCCATGCTGGTTCATCCAATCCTGCCTCGAGAAGTAGAACAGAAAAATCTGTTTGCTCCGATAATCTTGAAGCAACCACTGCACCTGCACTACCGGCACCGATGACTATGAAATCATAGCTGTGTGGGACAATTTTTTATTTTTCTAGTATTATTAGACGAAAGTTGTAATTGCGTCGAAATGATTATACCTTGAATTGGGGTTTTCACGTTGTCTGATACGGTGACATGGATCTTCAAGGTCACACTGTTTTCGAATATAAATTTCCAATAGTCCCATAAATAATAGAAAGGTACTACCACCGCAGGCTGATGCCAATGTGACATGACTAGTCACTGGCAGGGGACAATAACTGCAGTTCATCTGTATTCTAAAATATAATCATTTTGTTAAATATTTACTGGGTTTTGTAACGTACAGAATTACAGATTCTAATTTTTAAAGGATTTTCTACTTTCTTTACTACTAATTAGTGGATTGATACCATGACTAGTGACATATCATCGTTTAGAATCAGTTTTTATTAAATATTTCAGTTGTAGTGAAGACTTAAACATTAATGATGATAACAGATGATTCTTTTTTTTGTATTTTCATTTCAAAAATTGCAAACATAATCTATAATATTTTGTGCTTCTAAGGTCCCTTTATTCATCTTTCGATATCTGAGTAAACTAATTTCTACATCCCTGTTAAAGATGGGTTAAACGTCCCAACAATAAACCAGGTGTGTACCACTCTACAAAAAATTATAGAAATCTTGATGATCAAAGAAAGATATTTTTCATCTTTCTTTTAAAGAAAGAAATTTAATTATACTACTATGTTAAGAAATGGTAAGTTTTTATCTTTTTTTTTCCTTTTCTCTTTATAAGATAGCATAACCTAAAAAACATTACAAACACATTTTCCTTTTTCCAGATTTTATTTACATAAAAAACTGATCCTCTCTAAGACCTCTCTATCTGTATTTGGATGATATGTACTTTATGAATATTCTCCTGATGAGGAACTAATAAAAGTTCGAAACTAGTTGAGAAAAAAAAAACACAGTACACTGAAAAAAAAGTTCTGGTTAGGGTATATTTAACACGATATTCTAGTTAAAACAACCAGAATTCTGGTTATATTAACTAGAATTCTGGTTAACCTAACCAGAAATGTTCTGGTTAGGGTATATTTAACACGAAATTCTAGTTAAAACTAGGATTTCTGGTAATTCCAACCAGAACTTTTTTTTCAGTGTAAATCTTGAGGTATTAAAAAGTGTTGCAGATTAAATTAACACCAAAAAAGATTAAAATAATCAATTTGGGTGTTAAATTTTTTGCAATGAATGAAATTTTAGTTTCCGATTTCTTCATATTTTATAATAGTTAAAGATGACCAAGTAATAAAATCATTATTTTATATTTTAAGAATATTTTCTTCAACATTAATTTCATTATTTCAATTATTTCAATTATTCCTAAATTCTTTAATTAAATGCATATTAGAAAATACAAACTTCATGCAAATAATATTTAAAAAATTCAATTAAACTTTTTCAAAAATATTAATTTCAAAATTCAATTATTTCCAAAAAGTTCACTCTATATTTCTTTTAATACTCAATTATAATCTAAAATTTTAACTGAAATTCATTTTTATGAAATGAAAATCAATTTTTATTAAAAAATTCCACAAGCATTTAATTATTTAAATGCAAAAGTAAATAATTTATTGAATAATTGAATGTTTCTCAAAATTAAATTTACATAAAGAATTTTAGTAACAAATATTTTAATAATTCAATTCTTTTGTAGAATTTTATTAAAACTTGCAAAAACATAATTACTTTTTCCAAGGAATTTAATTATAATTCATTTTTAAAACCACTTTTATTAGTAAATTCTACAAAAATTCAATTATTTAAATACAAAAATAAATAATTTATTAATTTCATGTTTCTTGAAATTAAATTCACATAAAAAATGTTATCAACAAATTTTTTTAAATCATTAAATTCTTTGGACGAATTTTAATAAGATTTTTGAGAATAATTACATTTTTGGAGAAATTTAATTAAAATTTAATTAAAAATAATAGAAATTCTGCAATAAGTTTTATTATTTTTGAAAATAATGAAATTCCTAGAAGAATTTTATTATTTATAAAAATAATTGGATTCTTGTAAAAATGTTATTATTTATGAAAATAAATGAATTATAACGAAGAAATTTCTAAAAAAAAAATTGTAAATAATTGAATTCCTGTAAAAATGTTTATTATTTATGCAAAATAATTGAATGTTTGCGTAGAATTGTAGTCAAACTTTTTTTAATTTTGTAATTCTTTCGGAAAATTTTATTGAAATAGTTAATATTGAAAATTATAAAAATTTTAGAAAAGTTTTGAGAATAATTGAAATTCTGACAAGAATTTGATTAAAATTTCGTAAAATAATTAAATTTCAGTGAAGAATTTTATTATTTATAAAGAGAATTGACATATTGATAAGAATTTTTTTAATTTTTGAACACAATTAAATTTAGTAAGTTAGTAAATAACTTACTATTCTCCCTGGAGAAGCTAAATTCGTTGAATTCTAACAAATCGTTGACTTTGGGGTTTAGTTATAATAACATTTCATTCATAGTTAAAAATAACATCAAAATAGATTATTTTAATCTTTTTTGGTGTTAATTTAATCCTAGAGGGATTAAACTGTTGCAGATTATTTTAATCCATTCTGGTGTTATTTTAACACCTCCTGTTTTACTGTGTAAAGAAAAGTTCTTTTCACAAGAAATTGACACCTACAAACCGTAATTAGGCCTTTTACATCATCAACATTTATATATAAATACGGTGAAAAACAAAACACATTAAAAAATTATAGACTTGGTGAAAAATTGCAAATCTTTAAATATATTCTTTATTCTGTTTATTAAATAAGTTTTGAATTTTCTTTCTTAAGGAAAAAAATATATTCTTTAGTTTATACAAATTGTTGTTTTTATGAAATATTTCCCTATATTCAGAAATCCAAATAATAAAGCATCGAAAAATATTTTTATATATATATTTAAAAATTTTGTTTCATATCTTTAAAAAAATTTTTAATTTTCATTTCTCGAGGAACTTAAAGAAAAGATTTTAAAAATTCATTCGTAATAACTTTTATATATTTTTAATTACTTTGATGGTATTTAAAATTATTTGATGGGCAATAACCTGTTGAGGATAAAGTAAAAATAAATGTATAAAAAAATAAAATGCCTAAATAAGTAATTAAGAATAGCGAACTTCTAAAATTAGAATTAATTTTTCTTAAATAACAGTATTACTTTATAGCAGTATTATTTTAAATAACAATTTTATTACAATTTACCTTAATTTTATTCTTTTATCGTCTTTTTGCTGGTAAATGGCTTTGAGAGAGAATTTATCGTAGTTGAAGTCATTAACCGAATGTTTCCTGTTAAATATAATATATTACATTTTCTTAAACTTCGAGTGTGAACGATAACAAAGGCAGTTGCGTTTTCTTTGTGCAAAAAAAGTTTTCTTTGTAAACTTTTCAATATATATTTCTTAAGTAGATGGAATTTGAAAATTTCGAATAATTTTTATAATGAATATTAAAAATAATTTTAGAGAGGACCGAATTTATTTCAAATCAGACAGGCTAAACTTTTTGGGTAGTGAAACTCATTTTCGTCTTCAAAATATTGTTTTATAAAGAATTTTAGACGACAAGTATTTTTTTATTTTGCTAAAAAAAATTTTTTGTCAGAGTTATAAAGCATTTTAAGTTTGAAAGTCGAATGCTCGGTTTCCCAAAAATTTGTTGGGGGGGAATGTTTAAAGTGTTATAACTTTTTATGTAATTAAGATAATTTACTTTTTCTTTTTGCATCTGAAAGGGCCTTTATAACTCTTTTCAAATCCGTTGGAAAATTGAAAAAATATTTAAAAATAACAAAATGGCAGCCATTTTTCTAAAAAAACTTTAAATTGAATTTTCTCAAAAACCCCACCTTTTTTTTGCACAAATTTTTTTTGAGAATTGTGTTCATATAAAAAAATATTTTCCATAAGAATTTAAGTTGTGCCCGATTCTATTACCAAAGAAAAAAAAAATTTTTTTTTAAAGAAAAACATCATTTTTCTCAAAAAAATACATTAGATGTAAAAAAAATTCTCAAGTAAAAGTTGTTCCTCATTAAAAAATCTAAAAAAGTATCTCATCATTTTTCTCTATCTTGAATTGTTTCATTTAATTTTGCAAAAAAATCGATTATACGCTCACATTTACTGCATTCACGTAAAGTAGTTTAAAAAAGTTATGTGTTTCCATAGAAACAAGTAAATAATTAATAATCTTTGCTGTCATAGAGTTTAAAATTGTTGACATCATATTTGAACAAATAACGAATGTTTAAAACAGGAAAAAATTAAGTAAGATAAAATGATTTTCATAAAATTGAATATTAAATTAAATTCTACATACATGGAAAATTAATTATTTTCTAATGTTTCTAAATAAAATTCTATAATTATAAATAATATGGGAAAACATTTACAATTACTATAGAATGTCAGTTAAATTACATACTTATTATTTAAGACATTGTTTCTAAAATGACCTTCAAGTTAATTTGCACTTTTGTATAAACACACGCAACTATGTCCAAATTGGTAGATGTTTCCAAACTAGGACATTCACTTTATATGGTATCAAAGAAAAGAAAACAAAATATTTGCAAAAATTATTTAGAAAAACTAGTGTTTTGTTATTTTTTTCTTATTATTATTATTATTAATATTGAAAACTAAGTTGACAAAAAGGAAATAAACATCAATGTGTTTACCGATATGGTTGAAAATTATTTAAATAAGTAAAAAGGTATAGTGAATTGGTTTAATTCAGAAATTAATGATAAATTTTATCTTACCTTTCATCAATCAAGTAGATTATTCTTTTCAGAAATCGAGAATATTGTGGTAATGAATAATTCTACCACTGATAACAAAAGTGTCAAGCAAAAGACAGATTTCCAGTTAAAACGATATCTATCAACGTCTGGCTTTAGACTCTATACGATTCACTTAAGATTCTAATTTATATGATGCAACTTAACCCGATGATTAAGATTTACTTCCATTTTGGGATTACTTTTTTACCTTGCTATACAATTACAATTAATTGTCCATACACTGTAATACTACATAAGCTGAACTAATTTTCCTATACAAATAACGT
The DNA here is from genome assembly GCA_032872475.1 of Leptopilina myrica (nomen nudum). Lineage (NCBI taxonomy): Eukaryota > Metazoa > Arthropoda > Insecta > Hymenoptera > Figitidae > Leptopilina > Leptopilina myrica (nomen nudum). Next base: position 8,374,468 of record CM065462.1, on the reverse strand, counting down.
TATCTACAATAGATGAATTTTTAGATGAAAAAATAATAATAATAATGATGATAATGATTTTAATTCTGGTTAGACAGGCTTATTAGTTTCGGAAAAAATAAAATAGCTCTTTGGTTTGTAATTTAGAATTTCATGATTTCCATGTTTTTTTGATAAAATCGGCAGCTCGTTCACCAATCATAATAGCGGGAGCATTGGTATTTCCGGAAATGACCTGTGGCATAATACTGTTATCAGCTATCCTGACGCCATGAACACCTCTGACTCTTAATTGTTCATCAACAACTGCCATTGGATCTGTATTTGCTCCCATTTTGCAACTACCAGCGTAGTGTGCTCCTGGAGCAGTATCTTGTCTCATTGCACATTCCCAATACAAATCGCTGCCGAATTCCAAATGTTCACAATTTTTCACCGACGTCTTATTTAATTGGAAGTCGTACCTGAAATGTCGAAAAAAATTAATACTGTTTTTTTACAAAAAGATTGTGACGAATGCATAAAATTGTGAAAGTAGTTTGATAATGGAAGACTTGGTCTCCCAGAGTTGCCGAGTGACCCTAGTAGTCAACGACAAAACATTCATAATTAATCGAAGTCTAAAAAAGACGTCTTTAGGTCTTCATCCACCGGATGAAAGACTTACTTACTTCTGTAGTGCTTCTGTCTCAGTTAATTTGATCACAAACTTTATTCCCTCAATCAGAACAGCAACGTCTTCAGGATGAGATAAAACTTTTGAATTAACAACTGGCCTCGATAGGGGATTATTGTCCCTCAATTTAACGAATCCCTTACTCTTTGGATGAAGAACTTCTGGGAATATCAAAATTATTCTTCGCGAAGTTATATTAATGTTAACGTGATTACTTCCATACTGGAAACAAATTGGTGGATACCCTCCAAATATTTGTATATCCGGATTATCATCTTCTGGTTTTGCGTATTTTGTATTTATCATTCCAGTCACTTGCCAAAGACCTAAAATTATCACAAAGACAAAATTTTTGAGTTATGGCTCTCGTAAAACGTTACTGATCAGTGAAAGCAAATGGGTTGAGAAAGTGATTTGGATTAAGAAAACGTTTACCTGTTGAAGATAGTGGTCCCTTTCTACGAAGAATGTAATCCATGGCAGTAGACCAATTCAGTTGGTATCCATCTTCTTCATTAACTGAAAATGTCATCATGTACGAAACGTGATCGTGAAAATTCTTCCCAACACCAGGAAGATTATGAACTGATTTAACTCCCACATTTTCTATTTCATCCTTTGGTCCAACACCGCTGTTTAAAAGTATATGTGGTGAACTCATGGCACCTGTTAAAAGAGTTAGAAAATTATCATTCTTAATAGAATTGAGAGTTTAGATTACTGTGATTACCTGCACTGATAACAACTTCTTTTTTCACTCCTACTCTAATAAGTCTTCCACCTTTGTAAAATTCCACTGCAACTGCTTCTTTGTCGTCATTGAAAATAATTTTTGTCACTGTGCTATTAATCATGATGTGTAGATTAGGTCGATTTCGTGCAGGTCGAAGAAAAGCTCGTGCTGTTGAGTAACGGGAACCCCTTCTAGAAGTGGTCTGGCCAATTGTCCAACCGGTATGTGTTTTACCATTTAAGTCAACAATATCGTAACCTATTGGTCAGAACTTACATTATTAGTTGGCTATAATCACATTAGGACTTTGTTTTCGAAACTTTATAGAATTACCCAATTCTTGTGCAGCATTCAAAAAGTCATAACACATAGGTGGTTGATTACTAAATTGTGTCACTGGTAATGGTCCTCCTACCCCATGATATTCAGGATCCACTAAATCCATTTGTAAATTATTTTCACTTTTTTTGAAAAAAGGAAGTACGTCCTTGTAGGACCAACCCTTATTTCCCATTTTCTCCCAATCTTCGAAATCTTTACGAGAACCCCTTATGTACATCATTCCATTAATAGAACTTGAACCACCCAACATCTTTCAATGGAATCATTAAATTTTCAACAAATTAGTTATCATACCAAGAGTATTTGGTTTTAAAGTTCATAAAGACTTTTAAGACTCACCTTTCCTGCAGGCCATATACATCTTGCATCACGATAATTTTGACATCCAGTAGATTCAACGTCACCTACGTGAACCCAATCTAACTTTGTACCAACAGTATTACCGAAAAACGCCGGAACATGTGTCCACGCATGCTCATCTAATCCGGCCTCTAAAAGCAGAATAGAAAAATCCTCCTCCTCTGATAATCTTGAAGCAACAGTCGCTCCTCCACTTCCGGCACCAATGACGATGAAATCATAACTGTAAAACGTGAGGTGTTAAAATAACACCAGAATGGATTAAAATAATCTGCAACAGTTTAATCCCTTTAGGATTAAATTAACACCAAAAAGAATTAAAATAATCTATTTTGGTGTTACTTTTCACTATGAATGAAATTTTATTTTAAATAAAACACCAAAGTCAACGATTTGTAAAAATTCAACGAATTTAGCTTCTCCGGGGAGAATAGTAAGTTACTTACTAACTAACTTAGTAACATAGTTACTAAATTCAATTGTGTTAAAAATTTTTTAAAAGTTGTCGTCAAAATTTCCATTCTCTTTATAAATAATAAAATTCTTCCCAGATATTCAATTATTTTACAAAATTTTAATCAAGTTTTTGTCAAAATTTCAATTATTTTCAACAGTTTTCTAAAATTCTATAATTTTCAATATCTACTGTTTCAATAAAATTTTCCAAAAGAATTTCATCATTAAAAATAATTTGAATACAATTCTGCACAAACATTCAATTATTTTCATAAATAATAAAATTTTTTAAATGAATTCAATTATTTTGAAATTTTTTTATAAATTTCTTTGCAATAATTCATAGGCCAGTCGGTGAGTGCAAAAAGTGCACAAAAGTGCAACCTGAAAAGTCTTAATAGTTTCTTGTAGTTTGGGGGCCCCATATAAGAGCCCCATGGTTTGCTCTCGATTTCCGGTTGCAAAAAATAGTGTAAACAATCGTCAAAGTTCGAGAAACGTAGTTTTTCGATGACCCTTGCTTTCGGTTAAATTTTAGAGAAAAAAGTTGTGATTGAAAGTTGTAGAGCCTAAAAATACCTTTCAAATGACTGGTCATACGTTGAAAAAGGTTTATTAGTTTAGTTGCAAATGAATTTAAACCATTAAAAATAGCACTTTTTTAATTGTTCAATTACTTTGTTAATAATTATCGAATTTGTTAATAATTCAGCAGGAATATTCTCCTTGCGAAGCTGAATAAATCCCCAAAAAATTCGACTCGATCAGATAAATGGTTTATGCATAATTCCATTTGTTAACTAAAAACATGTAATTTTTAAACGGAATTTCCCCACTTTTGGACCAACGAATTTCGGTTTTTTCTTTTCGAGAGTACAGTTTAGGAGCCAAACTTTCATTCCATGTAAATGGGAAATTGATTTTTTTTAATTTAGTGCATAATAATAGACGTTAAAAAAGGGTATGTTTTTTTGACATAAACAAATGGAATAACTCAGTCAATTTTCACTTTATCGATTTGGTGTAAAGGGCATTTGATTTCATTTGTTTTCACAAAAATTTTCCAAAAAAAAAATTTAACCTAGCTTCAAGGGGGGGAGAGTTATTTTTTTTTTTCAAAAAATTCATGACTAGTTATTTATCAATATTTTTAATTGCAATTCACACCACTTACAGTTCAATATATGTATTTTATGAAAAAAAATTGAACATAAGGTTTTGTGCTTTTACTTTGCACTTATATCAAGTTAAAGTATTGCATAGTTTTTTCCACCTTTAGACAGCGGAGTGGGGGAACTCGGAGGCGCGAGATTCTCGCCCGCCGCAAAACTATTCAGCCGTTCAAATTCGCAAAAATGGTCATAACTTTGTTAATTATTGACCGATTTTAATCTTTTTTTTTTAATTTCATATAATTTCCAACGCTGAATCCAAAAATGAATTTACTTTTTTTTAAATAAATTATTTTTTGTACTAATAAAAAAAAAATTTTTTTAATAACAAATTTTTATTATTATTTATTATATTTAACCAAAAATTTTTTTCTTACATATAATTCCATTTAATTTGAAACAATATTGTGGACAAACAAATTTGAAATCATTTACCAGTGACCGTGTAGCATCGAGTAAACAGAAGTTAAGTAAATGAATGTGTTGACAGTGTTGAAATGAATATGATTTTAATGTTGAAATAAATGATAAGTGCACAGATGCCCCTTGAAGCTAGGTTAAATTTTTTTTTGGAAAATTTTTGTGAAAACAAATGAAATCAAATGCCCTTTACACCAAATCGATAAAGTGAAAATTGACTGAGTTATTCCATTTGTTTATGTCAAAAAAACATACCCTTTTTTAACGTCTATTATTATGCACTAAATTAAAAAAAATCAATTTCCCATTTACATGGAATGAAAGTTTGGCTCCTAAACTGTACTCTCGAAAAGAAAAAACCGAAATTCGTTGGTCCAAAAGTGGGGAAATTCCGTTTAAAAATTACATGTTTTTAGTTAACAAATGGAATTATGCATAAACCATTTATCTGATCGAGTCGAATTTTTTGGGGATTTATTCAGCTTCGCAAGGAGAATATTCCTGCTGAATTATTAACAAATTCGATAATTATTAACAAAGTAATTGAACAATTAAAAAAGTGCTATTTTTAATGGTTTAAATTCATTTGCAACTAAACTAATAAACCTTTTTCAACGTATGACCAGTCATTTGAAAGGTATTTTTAGGCTCTACAACTTTCAATCACAACTTTTTTCTCTAAAATTTAACCGAAAGCAAGGGTCATCGAAAAACTACGTTTCTCGAACTTTGACGATTGTTTACACTATTTTTTGCAACCGGAAATCGAGAGCAAACCATGGGGCTCTTATATGGGGCCCCCAAACTACAAGAAACTATTAAGACTTTTCAGGTTGCACTTTTGTGCACTTTTTGCACTCACCGACTGGCCTATCAATTATTTTCATAAATAATAATATTTGTATGGGAATTCAATTATTTTTATTAAATAATAAAATTCTTTTAGGAATTCCATTATTTCCATAAAGAATAAAACTCATTGTGGAATTTCAATTAATTTTATTGCAATTTTAATCAAATTCTTCGAAAAATGCAATTATTCTTAAAAATCTTATTAAAATTCGTCCAAAGAATTTAATGATTTAAAAAATTTGTTGATAACATTTTTAATGAGAATTTAATTTCAATAAACTTGAAATTAATAAATTATTTATTTTTGTATTTAAATAATTGACTTCTCGTAGAATTTACTAATAAAAATGGTTTTAAAAATGAATTTCAGTTAAAATTTTTAGATTATACTTAAATATTAAAACTAAAAGCACTGTAACTTGGATTTTTAGAAATAATTAAATTTTGCCAAAGTTTCAAACTAAAATCATTGAAATTTATAATTTTTCATATATTTTTGACAAAAAATTCTGTAGAATTAATTCTATTTAAATGTTTAATAGGATTTTTATTGAAATTATTACAAGTTTATAATTTTCAATATATATTTAATTGCAGAATTTTCGAATAATTAAAATTTTGTAAATTTGAATTGTAAAGGAATAAATTTGAAAATTATCATAAAACTCATCGCAGCGTTTCAATTATTTTTTATACAATTATAATTGAATTCCTTGAAAAAAGTAATTATGTTCTTGCAAGTTTTAATAAAATTCTACAAAAGAATTGAATTATTAAACAATTTGTTACTAAAATTCTTTATGAGAATTGAATTTTGAGAAACATTCAATTATTCAATAAATTATTTACTTTCGCATTTAAATAATTAAATTCTTGTAGAATTTTTTAATAAAAATTTATTTTCATTTGATAAAAATAAATTTCAGTTAAAATTTTAGATTATAATTGAATATTAAAAGAAATATGGAGTGAACTTTTTGGAAATAATTGAATTTTGAAATTAATATTTTTGAAAAAGTTTAATTGCATTTTTTAGATATTATTTGAAATTTTTATTTTTTAATATGCATTTAATTAAAGAATTTAGGAATAATTTAAATTTAGTGAAATTGATGAATTAATTATTATTAAAAATAATAGATATAAAGTAAAATTGTAGTTAAAAATTTTGGAAACTAATAATCGAATTGAAATAATGAAAATAATTTTGAAGAAGTATAATATTCTTATAATATAAAATAATGATTTTATTACTTGGTCATGTTTAATTATTATAAAATATGAAGAAATCGATCAGTTATCGAGTTATCGATATCTTCATGTTTTATAGTTATAAAAAAATTTAATAAACTAAAATTTTATTCATTGTAAAAAATAACACTAAAATTGATTATTTTAATCTTTTTTGGTGTTAATTTAATCTGCAACACTTTTAAATACCTCACGATTTACTGTGTATTCAATTGCAATATATACATATGTGAAAATTAGTTTGGAAAAGAAAATGATTTTCAACCTTTCTTCAGGATGATCATGTGGTGAAATTCGTCCACATGGATCTTGCAAATCACACTGTCTGCGAATGAAGAATTCCAAAATTGTCATAAACGTTAAAAAATTGCTAACACTACATGCTGATGACAATGTGGTTCCATCTGTTATTGGCGATGCACAATTATTGCAGTTCATCTAGATTTAATTATTTAAAGATAATTAGTTATTTAAATTATTAACTTAGTATTAATTCCACTAAATTTTGAAGCTAGAATCTAGAAACTACTCATTTCTTCACGGGATTTTTGTTATAGTATAAGAAGAGAAATTAATACCTTCATATGTTATTACTGCATCGGATGTCGTCAAATTGTGATAACACTCAAGGCATCTTCAAAGATCTTAAATATATTTTGTGTGACTTTTCTGAAAAAAAGGAAGTAAAGTAAACTAATATTTATTCAGTATTAAAGAAAGAACAAGAAATTTATAAATTGTTGTTACAGTTGCATGACATTGTTACGTAATGATTATTTATTGTACCAAAAATTGCAACATCTGTTAAGTGACACTATAGAGCATTCTGAAAACAATGACAATTTGGTTTCATGAGATAACATTACAATAATGAACAAACATTATAATAATGATTGTAAAAAGAAATTTATTTAGATTTACGGTTTTTTAAGGGATAGATGATTAGATGGGATTAATTTTTTGAAAGCATGTGATAAATTTACAAACTGGGGAATTTAAAACGAAAAAATATTTAAGAAGGTTTTAGTTTTGGACGTAATGTAACGTTACTTGCTACTTCTGAAAATATCCGCGAACATAGTAATAATGAAATTAGAACATCCAAGAATGTGGCATAAATAATTTTATTATGTAAACTTACAAAAAAAGTCGAACAAGGAAAATAGTACTAAAGTACTTGTACCATTAATGTGAATAGTAAATTGATTGTATTTCTATTTACTGATTGATGCTTTCCAAGTTTTCTTTATGAAATCTGCAGCTCTTTCACCTATCATAATTGTCGGAGCGTTTGTATTTCCGGATGTAACCAGTGGCATAATACTCGCATCAGCTACTCTGACACCACGAACACCTTTTACTCTCAATTGTTCATCAACAACTGCCATTGGATCCGTATTTGGTCCCATTTTACAAGATCCTGCTAAATGTGCACCAGGAGCTGTATTATGTCTCACAGCACACTCCCAATAGAGATCACTTCCGAATTCCAAATGTTCGCAATTCTTCACCGGCGTCTTGTCTAATTGAAAGTCGTACCTAAAATATTTGGATAATATGATTTTCAAAACAAGGAAAGGAAAGTAAGTTTGTAATATACTCACTTTTTGAGAGCTTGTGTCGCAGTTAATTTGATGACAAATTTTATTCCCTCAATTAGAACAGCAACATCATCAGGATGGGATAAAAATCTAGCAGTAAGTCGTGGTTTCGATAGTGGATTATTATTCCTCAATCGAACGTAGCCCTTACTTTTGGGTCGTAGAACCATTGGGAATGCGAGAATTTCTCTTCTTGATGGTAGACTGCTATTATTAACACCGTTTAGAGAACAAATCGCTGTGTATCCTCCGAGTAAAACATGTATATCCGGATGATCCTCCTTAGGATTGGCGTATTTTGTATTTATCATTCCTGTCACTTGCCAGAGACCTAAAGTTGTAATCTATTTATGAAAAAATTCATACTGTTAGGTATAGAAATCGAAATTTACCTATCGATGATAAGGGACCCTTTCTAGTCACTAAGTACTCCAGGGCGGAATTAAAATCCAAAACATTTAGGTCTTTTTCATTGATGGAATATACCATTTGGTATGTTACATGTTCGTGGAAATTTTTTCCAACACCTGGAAGATTATGAACTACTTTAACACCTACGGCCTCTAATTCCTCCTTTGGACCTATTCCACTGTTCAAAAGTATTTGTGGCGAATTCACTGCACCTGTTAACAACAGTTTAACATCCGTTAACTGTTTTCTTTAGATAAGAAAAATGCGATTCTTTGTTAGAATTATACCTGCACTGACAATAACTTCCCTCTTGACGGCAACTCTCGAAAGTTTTCCATTTTTGTAAAATTCTACAGCTACGGCTTTCTTGGTGTTGTCGAAAATAATTTTACTAACCGTGCTGTTAATCATGATGTGTAGATTAGAACGATTTCGTGCTGGTCGAAGGAAAGCTCGAGCTGTCGAAAAACGTGAACCCCTTCTTGAAGTGCTTTGAGCAATCGTCCATCCAGTGTGTGTTTTTCCATTCAAATCGACAATATCATAGCCTTTGGGTAAAAACAGAATGGTATATAGGTAAAAGGAATAAATGGACAACAATCATAAGAAATTTGTTAGTCACCTAATTCTTTAGCAGCGACTAGAATATCAGAACCCAAAGGAGGTTGATTACTAAATTGTGTCACTGATAATGGTCCTCCTGCACTGTGATATTCAGGATCAACTTTATCCATTTCCAAGTAGTTCTCGCTTTTTTTGAAGAAAGGAAGTACGTCCTTGTAGGACCAACCCTTGTTTCCAAGTTTCTCCCAATCGTTGAAATCCTTATGAGAACCTCTCATGTACATCATTCCGTTAATAGCACTCGAGCCACCTAGAACCTTCAAAAGAATTTACACTATTATACTATGGTAGATTGATTTATTATTAATTCTAAGAATGAGAAATAGAAAAACACCTTTCCACCAGGCCATGAGCATCTTTTTTCCTTCCAATTAAGACAACTTGTTTCCTCAATGTCGCCAACATGTAGCCAATCTAATTTTGTATTAACAATATTTCGAAATAGTGCTGGTACTTGACTCCAAGCATGCTCATCTAATCCTGCTTCTAAAAGTAACACTGAGAAACGTGCATCTTCTGATAATCTTGAAGCAACCGTCGCTCCTCCACTTCCAGCACCAATAACAATGAAATCATAACTGCAATTTTAGAAAAATTTCAAATAGAATATTTAAAACTGCGTCTATGTCCTTATTAGAGAAGTCATCCTAAGATCCTTGAAAAATCTTCTTTAAAACATTAGATGATTTTTTAGTATACTCAGGAACACTTAAAGGGACTTCAAAGTACATTTTTTGTTAAGGATTTCGTACCAAGAATGTTTTAAAGATTCCTTCTCGATTATACATGAAAACAAAGCATGATTTTTTTCAAGTCAAAAAATATTATTAAACTTTAAACCTTTTCTCAGGTTCATTACGAGGTGAAATTCGTCCACATGGATCTTCAAGTTCGCACTGTTGGCGAATGAAAAATTCCAAAATTGACATAAATATCCAAATATTTCCAGTTGCGCATGTCGATACCAAAGTTGTTCCATCCGTAATTGGCTTTGTACAATTAGTGCAACTCATATCTGCGCCGATTTAGCAAAACGATAAATCTATTTTTTATTATCTAAAAAGCAGATTTGTCAAGTGTAACTGTGTGAAAATAATTTTTCATTTAAATAAGAATAAAATTTTGTGAATTTCCAAAAAACCATCTATATTTTGTATAAAAAAAAAGAAGAATACCTTTAAATAACATCTGGCAATGATAAGCTGTTAAAAGAGACGAAAATTACAATGTTTGCAAAATATATAAGCAATTTTTCGCGAGTGGTGGATGTCGAATGCAAACAATTACAAATTATAAGAGATTATAAATGAGGAAAAATGTATTTTTAATTGAGCGAATTTTTTGTAACAATTATTTAATTTTCGGAGTCAAATTATATATTTATGATGACGAAGATTATTTTAAACACTGTGTGTAATAATATTGTTGTTGGCACATTAATTAAAAATAAATTACAAATGCTGAATATGCGAGATTAGCACCTTGACTCCTCAGGGAGTCACGGAATTTTTCATCTTTCAGAAAAATTAGTAACAAGTTTTCTAAGATATAACTTTTCTTATAAAATCCGCAGCTCTTTCGCCAATCATAATTGTAGCGGCATTCGGATTCGCCGAAGTGACTTGAGGCATAACACTAGCATCCGCAACTCTCACGTTTTGAATACCTCTTAATCTGAGTAAATGATCAACAACAGCAAGTGGATCAGTGTCAGAACCCATTTTACAAGAGCCAGCTTGATGATAACCTGGATTTTTAATTTCTTTTATTGCACACTCCCAATAGGAATCACTTCCAAATTCCAAATGTTCGCAATTTTTCACTGGAGTCATTTCCAATTGTAAATCGTATCTGGAATGTTCGAATTTTATAATTGAATCCAATGTTTTGGGGGCATAATTTCATAAAATATAAGGATGTCTAGTTTACTTTTTAAAAGCTTTTGCTTTAGCGAATTGCAAAGCGAATTTAATTCCATCCATCATAATAGCAATGTCATCAGGATGAGACAAATATCTGGGATAAATTAGAGGTTTCGATAGTGGATCATTATTTCTCAAGCGAACGTAACCTTTACTTCTTGGACGTACAACTATTGTTACAAAGGCAATTTGTCGTCTTCCAGGAGAATCATTGTAAATCACTCCGTTTTCAGCACAATTTGCCAGATAACCATCAATAACTAATTGTATATCTGGATGATCATCTTGGGCTTGAGCTAATCTTGACTTTGTATGTCCAGCGACTGTAATACTTCCTGTTAGGATAAGAAATAAATGTAAACTTTATGTCGATGTATTGGTTAGTAATTAAAGGTTTTCTCTCTTGGTCAAGGAACATTTTTTTTTCCTTAAATCTCTTGAATGAATTTTTACCAATTCCACTAAGAGGGCCTTTTCTATAAAGCAGGTAGTCTAGAGCCGATGCCCAATTGACATCATTGTACACCGTCTCATTGATAGAGAAATTAATCAGTGTGTTGAAATGATCGTGTAAATTTTTGCCAACACCGGGTAGATCATGAATTACTGGAATACCAATTGCTTCCAATTCCTCTCTAGGACCAATTCCACTATTTAGAAGTATTTGCGGAGAATTCACTATTCCTTCAGGAAACCAAAAGTACAAAAGTTTGAATATAGTGAATAAAAAGATAAAAGTTTTGGAATATTATAGTCACCTCCGCTAACGATGACTTCCTTATTAACATCGACTCGAATAAATTCACCATTTCTGTGGATCTCAACAGCAGTTGCTTTTTTATTATCATCGAAAAGAATTCTGCTCACTGTCGAATTAATCAAGATGTGTAAATTTTCACGATCTCTCGCTGGTCGAAGAAATGCCCGAGCTGATGATACTCGACTGCCATTGTTGGTGGTAGTTTGGACAATTGAAAATCCAGTGTGGTTTGCCCCATTAAAATCAATAGTATTGTAACCTATGAGATTCAGAAATAAGTCATGAGTTTGGACTTTGTGATTAATGGAAAATTTCCAACGGATGAACGTGAAGAAAATTACCAAATTCTTGTCCTGCTTTTAGAATATCGTTGGTTATTGGAGGAAGGTAATTTAAATAGGACACTGACAGTGGTCCCCCTTGGTTATGATAAACAGTATCAAGTTTATCAATTTGCTGATTATTTTCACTCTTTTTGAAATAGGGGAGTACGTCATTGTAGGACCAACCCTTGTTTCCCATTCTCTCCCAATCGTCAAAATCCTGATGTGCTCCTCTCATGTATATCATTGCGTTAATGACACTCGAACCTCCAAGAACCTAAAGTGGAAACTTTCTCCAATAAATGAACTCATAGTGTATGACAGAAACTTCCCAATAGCGAAAAAATCATCATTCTTTTAAGAGTGTATAAAACGTTTAAAATTGAAGAGTAAAAAGTTAACCTTTCCCCTCGGCCAATAACATTTTGCCTCATTTCCATTTGAACATTCATCACCCTCATACGAATAATTCCAATCCATGTCTGTATGCATCGGATTCAAGAAAAATGAAGGTACATGCGTCCACGCTGGCTCGTCTAATCCAGCCTCTATAAGTAGAATCGATCGATCCTTATCCTCTGATAATCTTGCTGCAATCACAGAACCAGCACTTCCGGCTCCAATAACGATATAGTCATAACTATTAATTGAAAATTCAATGTTATATACCTTTCCAGAGAATATCAATTTTTAAACTAATAGACAGTGCACAGTCCTTAAAAACTAATGCATCAGATTAATTAGTCGCTATTTTCAAAGTAATAGTTGTTCGTTACAGCAACAACGCTAGGAATTAAATTTAAATACAAAAAAATTATAGTATGAAAACAAAGGACCTTGTATTGAGGTTTTCACGTGGTCTAATACGATGACATGGATCCTCCAGGTCACACTGTTTTCGAATAAATATTTCCAGAATACTCATGAACATCATAATGGACGAAGTACCACATGATCTTGCAAGTGTCACTTCACTTATAGTTGTCAATTTAGGACAATTCGCACAATTCATCTCCATTATTTTGCAGCATTAAACAATAAATTATTTAAGCAAACAGTTTGTATCTGAATTGACTAATGACTCAAGTTAATAAAATTTTGTCATTGAAACTCTGTAGTTTATTTTCATCAATATATTTATACGGCATTGTCCAGTAATTGTGAATTGGAAATTATTTTTGAAATTTAGAAAGTAGAATGGTTATCTCTTTACTAGAATAAATAATGAGTTACAATGGCTTATGAAATTATACAGAAACTAAGATTTATTTTCAATATCCATAATTCATGGTAATGTAGTACAAAAGCTTTATATTAGAATATAGATAAATGGATCTACTGAATTGATTATGTAAAATATTTTTTTGCATAAGAAATGAGTTTTTGATGAACTTTGGTTAATTTCTGAATTTCTGATCCTACAATACTGCAAAGTAAAAAAGTAATCAATACTGGTTTTTAGGATTTCTTGAAGATATTCTATGTGTAGATAGTCGTTTGTGTGTCCTTTTCTTATCATTGGTCTGTCTTGTTTATTGTCAAGTCTCTCTTAATTTTCTTTCGATCACCGTCTCGAGAGCTGTGGTTTTCGTAAAGTCTGAATTCAAATGATTTTGCGCATGATTGATGGTTTTCGAGAATCACGTGGTCAGCGACCCTTTCCTAATTTCTGTAGGTTTCGTACTGGAAGGAGATGACAAGAAGAGCGTGATTTGATGATTTTTGGATATGAAAGAGAAGGGTGATTTTTCGAACGTTTGCACCGGCTTACTGAAAGAAGGCATCATTTTCATTGAGCTGAGTTTTGCGCGATATCGAGTCGAGGACAGTTGTGTTTTTCGGGGTTACGAGTCTAGAGAGAGTAATTCGGAATGAGATTAGCGTTATTTTAATTATAGTTTACTTATTTTTCATTTATTAATAGTGTTTTAATAAATCGTTTATTATTTGTAAATTGTGTTATATCATTTATTGCGGATTCACTCCTTTTCCTGTTAAGTAGTTGGTTAAGCGTTGTTGAACGTAAGTAGTAATTATTAATTCGAAATCGAAGGTTGTGCACCGCGACGAGATCTTCTCAGCGGAGTCCCCCTTCGATGAGTTTAGAGTCACATTTGAGAGTTTGATTGTTTAAATTGGGTTCAGCGTGAGATTAATAATTTAGGGGAAAACGGTGCAAGTCCGTTTATTTTTATTTTAATAAATGGATCAATTTCCCCTTTACAGATTACTCTATTAAACAAAACCCTATTTCTTCAGGAAATGAAAATGGTGATCTGTACATAGTCCGTGAGTTGTTTAATGCTTGATCTAGATACAGAAATGTGTCGGTTGCCATAAAGCCTTACTAGAAACATTAAACAGAATCTTTTACAAAATGCAACACCGATCTTCTAATTAATAGTCGACAAAGGATAAATTTTGTAACACTCAGACTACAATAATTTCCTGTTACAAATATTTTATGAATGTTTCTAGAAAGTCTTTAGGTCAAACTTGGAACATTCTTAGAACGTGTTTGGGACTTAACGGATTTAGGTAACCATTAAGATTTTATGTTTTAATTGCGCAAATGGTGAGAGTCAATTCCGATGATATTTTGTCTTAATGAAATCAGCAGCTCTTTCGCCAATCATAATTGCTGGAGCATTTGTATTACCGGAAGTCACTTCTGGCATAATACTAGCATCAGCAACTCTAATACCGTTGAGACCCTTCACCCTGAGTACATTATCAACAACCGCCATTTCATCAGAGTCGGGACCCATTTTACAGGAACCAGCTTGATGATAAGCTGGATTTTTGTCCTGCTTTACAGCACACTCCCAATAGGGATCACTAGCAAATTCCAAATGTTCGCATTTTTTCACTGCTGTCCTCTCCAATTGGATATCATACCTAAAAGATAAGCATTATCATCACTCTGATGACAATTTTTATTGCTAATTATTCCTTACTTTTTTAAGCTCTCAGCTCCGACGAATCGTAGAACAAACTTAATTCCCTCGACCATGACAGCAATGTCATCAGGATGAGAAAGATATTTTGGATGAATTAACGGTTTCGAAAGAGGATCACTATTCTTTAGTTTCAAATAACCCTTACTCTTTGGCCGAATGACAGTGGGAAGGATTTTCATTTGCTTCCTCGACGTTGAATTATTAACAATACTTCCATTCTGTGAACAAGTCGACATAAAACCACCGAAAAATAATTGTATATCCGGATTATCGTCCTCAGGTTTGGTGAACTTTGTATTTATTAAACCCGTCATGGCCATGATTCCTGTAAACCATCTGCATCTTTATAAAGAAAACATCATTTCAGAAGGAGTTGTAGGTGGACGTTAAAAATTACCTAGACCACTTAGGGGACCTTTTCTATAGAGAAAATATTCCATAGCTGATGCCCAATTTAGATCATTAATTACCGTTTCATTAGTGGAAAATGCTAAAGGATAGAGAACCTGATCGTGTAAATTTTTCCCAACTCCAGGAAGATGATGAATTACTGGAATTCCAATTGATTCTAATTCTTCTCTCGGTCCAATTCCACTGTTCAGTAGCAATTGGGGAGAATTTACAATACCTATGTAGAAAAAGGGAATAGAATTAAAGGAATAATTTGGTGAATGAATAATTTTCATCAGTACCTCCACTAATGATGACTTCATTCTTAATTCCAACTTTGGTGAATTTTCCATTCTTGTAAAATTCGACAGTTGTCGCTGTTTTATTGTGAAAAATAATTCTAGTTGCAGTTGCATTGAGCATAATGTGTAAATTCTGACGATTTCTAGCCGGTCTTAGAAAAGCCCGAGCGGTAGATTGACGACTTCCTTTACTGTACGTACTTTGGACGATTGCAAATCCGGTGTGGGTTTTACCATTCACGTCGATGTTGTCATAACCTTGGAATGGGAATTTTATTATGAAGGTCAATTTTTAGCAGCAGCTAAATCTTTATATTTACCAAATTCCTTAGCAGCCGATAGAATATCGTAACTCATTGGCGGATGGTAATTGAACTGTGTCACCGATAGTGGTCCTCCTTCGTTATGATAGTCGAGATCAACTTTATCCATCTGCAAATTGTTCTCACTCTTCTTGAAAAAGGGAAGTACATCCTTAAAGGACCAACCCTTATTTCCCATTTTCTCCCAATCATTAAAATCTTTTTGCGAACCCCTAACGTATGTCATTCCATTAATAGAACTACTACCGCCAAGTACCTAAAAAAATTAAATCAAAACTATATTCAATTCTTCGTTTTATTCTCCCGATAATAGAAAAATTGGAAACCTTTCCCCTTCCCCAGTAGCATCTGGCATCATTTTCATCTGTACAATCAACTTCGTCGTTGACAAATTTATACTGCCAGTCCAATTTTGTATGCAAAGTGTTCATATAAAACGGAGGCAACTGAGTCCAAGCTGGTTCATCTAATCCCGCCTCGAGCAGTAAAACAGAAAACTTCTCTTCCTCTGACAAACGAGACGCAACAACAGCACCTGCACTCCCGGATCCAATGACAATAAAATCATAACTGCAAATAAATTTTTCAATTGTAGTAAAATAGAAATAAATAAAAAAAACTTAATTTCTTAATTTCTTAAAATAACAATTAAGAAAAAGTGGTAAATTTACCTCGAATTGGCTTTCTCACGTGGCCTAATACGATGACATGGATCTTCAAGGTCACACTGTTTTCGAATAATAGCCTCCAATATACCCATGAATATTATAAAGGATCCACCGCCACATGTCGATGCCAGTGTCACCCCACTTGTAATTGGCGTCGGACAACTTACACAATTCATCTGCATTCACGATTAATTATTCTATAACAACAAATTAAATAAACTAAACAATCATTTTTCTAATCAATATTGCAAATTGCCTACCTTAGAGTCTTCAATATTATTTTTATGATGTCAGTTTATCGGAAACAGTGTAAGATTACTTCTGAAATAATTCGTGTCTTTAATGTAGAGAACTTTCTCCATGAGAAATAATCATGTAGAAAAAAGTTTTACATAATGCACATGTGACATAATCTTTTGAATATTAAAAGAATTAAATATGAGGAAAGTATTCTTATCGCTAGGTCAAAATGCATGTCTGTTACACTTGTATCCTTGAAACAGATTCTCACTCGAAAATGTGCGTATTGTTTGAACATTGAGATTATAAATTCTGGTTGACGATAATTTTAATTAAATAATAATAATAAATTTCTTTAGACTCTTTTGTGTTGAAGTCCCTATATTCGAAAAAATGTTTTTTTTATTGCTTCCTCATAATGAGGTAGTATTGTATAATACGAAAATTTTTCAGGTTCGATTTTTTAACATATCTTTATGTTATTTGACCTCAGGAGTTCAAAAATGACATTTTTATACAAAATGTCATTCCGTATGTGTGTGTAAACATCACATTTTCATAAATATCTCCAAATTATAAAGAGCTTTTGGGCTGAATTTTTTTTTAAATTGTAGGTCTCATCTGCGAACATAAAATGAGAGTACTTTGAGATAGATTAATAAAGTTTAACTATTTATTTCTTTGATTTTTAATTTTTTAAAAAAACGTTTTTTGCCCATAACTTAAAAAAAATGTTAGGACACCTATAAATGTTTTTCTCCAATTTTTTAGAGTTTTTTTAGACGCATCTTTTGAGCCCAGAATGAACATTTTTCGTTCATATTCACCGGAGATATTAAACTTTTAAAAATCAAAAATTTTGGAAAATAAGACTTTTTTGAGAATTTTGTTGAAAAATGTTGAAATAACATTAAAACCACAGTTACCAACTTGTAGAGCATTAAAAAACCCTTCGATTGACCTATTTTTGAAGCTATTTCGATTAGAAATAAAGAAGTTATTGATATTTTAAAAAACAGAAATTGTTAAAAAAAAATTTTTCATGTGAAAGTATTAAATAAAGTGAAAAAAATATTACACACTTTACGAAATCTTGTAGAGCATTAAAAAACGCTTCCATTGACCTATTTTTTCAAGCTAATTCGATTAGAAATAAAGAAGTTATTCATATTTTAAAAAACAGAAATTGTGATGGAAATTTAAAAAAAAAAATCTTTTAATGTAGAAGTAACTTTGAAAAGTTGAAAAATATCATTTTCCAAATTGGTAATTTCTAAAATTTTTAAAAAGAAAATAATTAAGGCATAATATTCATAAAAATCAAAATGTTTCTAATTTTTTATAATTGTTTCAGTTTTAACCTTTCACTCTATATTTTTACATTCACTTCACTTTAATTTCACATCCACTTTACTTTCACTTCACGTTCATTCCATTTTTAAAATCACAATAATATTTTACTTCTTCTTGCTTTAACTTTATTTGTACTTTTACTTGAATGTTACTTTATTTTCACTTCACTTTATTTTCACTTTGTTTCATTTTCACTTTAATTCCACTTCATTTTCACTCTACTTTCAATCCACTTTTATTTCAGTTTCACTTTTGTTTCTAATTTTTTATAATTGTGTAATTTTGAACCTTTCACTTTATATTAAATTTATATTCACTTCACTTTATTTTCACTATACTTCATTGTCACCTTAATTCCACTTCATTTTTGTTTTACATTCATTCCACACTTTTACTCCAGTTTCACTTAATTTATACTTCCAAGTAACTTCATTTTGAATTCACTTTCACTTCATTTTCACTTAATTTTGCTTACACTTTCACTTCACTTCATTTTTACTTCACTTACTTTTACATACCACTTACCATTTTCAATTCACTTTTACTTTATTTTCACTTCACTTGTCAAGTGGCAGTGAAGTGAATTTAGTATAAAAGTACATTTGAAAATGAAGTTATAATATTTCATGTGAGTTAAAACGGTTTTGATTAAAAATTAAGATATAAAGTGAAGTGAATGTTAAAATAAATTAAAGTGAGGTAAACATTATATGAAAATAAAGTGAAAGTTTAGTAAATTTAATGTAAATGATAATTGAGTTTTAAGTAGAAATGATGTGAAAGTGAAGTGGCAATAAATAAAAGCTAGATAAAAATGAAGTGAAAATAAATAAAAGTGAGATAAAAATGAAGTGAAAATAAATAAAAGTGAGATAAAAATGAAGTGAAAATAAAGCGAAGTAAATTTTATGTAAAAGTTAAGAAAAGTAAATTTAAGGGTCTAATGAAAGTGAAATGTAATTAATAAGAATGTGAAGTGAAAATAAAGTGAAAGTGAAGTGAAATTAGACCAAAGTGACGTGAAAATAAAGTGAAAAGAAAGTGAATTTAAAGTTAAAGTAGATTAAATTTTATGTAAAAGTTAAAAAAAGTAAAACTAATTAAAAAAATGATTTTATTACGAAAGTATAGTATAATATAAAAATGATTAAAATTCTTTTTTACAATAAAGTATAAATATATTTATAACATTAAATACAAAAAAAGTTTATAACAATAAATATAAAAATATTTGTAAAAATAAATATAAAAATATTAAAAATAATGTAAAGTAAATATAACAAAATGGTAATAAGAAAATATTCGAAAATATGTCTTATGAATATAATTAAAATAATAATAAATCGTATCTTTTATATGACTGCATAATATAAAATTTTTCTTTCTTGAATAATTTTGATTACAAATAATGTGCATACTAAAAAGTATTAAATTCTGTTGTAAAAAAGATCTTAAATATTTATATTTTTCTTAGTTTCTTCTTTTGTTCAAATTCGCATTATGAAAACATAAATTTCTCTTACGTAATTCAAGGAAAAGTACTTTGAGTTGCTGATCAAAAAAAATTTTATTATATTTTCGTTATTAAAAATTACTTTTCAATAAAAATCTTTTTCTTTATAATTTATTTTCGATAATATTTTTTTTTTATTAATTATAAACTAGTTTTAATAATTATTTTTAAAAATTATTATTTTTATTAATAACTATTTTTATTATTATGTTTTTAAGTAATTATTTAAGTTGTTCGAAAATTATTTTCAATAATAACTTTTCTTTATTCTAAATTACTTTCAGTAGTCAATATTTTTTTATTATTCTAAACAATTACAATATTTCAATTACTATATATTTTATTCAATGATAACTTTATATATTCTATACAGTAAATTATTTTCAAATTAGTAATTATTTATATATTTTCAGGAAATTATTTTCACTACTATACAAATATTTCTTCGAAAACTATTTTTATATTTATAAAATAAATAAAAAATAAAATAAATAAAAATTTATATTCACATTATAAAAGATATTCTTTACTATTATTGATATAAAAATAAAATTATGAAAAATTGGAGAAAAACTTAGGGGAAAAAAGGGTTAAATAAATATTAAAAGAATTATTTTTCACTTTCGTAAATTAAAATTACATAACAATTTATTGAATTTTATTGACCCAACGCAGCTGCATTAAAAAATTGCAACACTATTCATACGCATATTTACATAGGAGAATTAATTCTATAATTTATATTTATCTTCACATATTTAATCCTATGTTGATAATTTTCTTAATTTAACAAAAATAACAATTAACAATGAAAAAAAACACGTTTTTAACAACGCACGGAAAAATAGCCATACATATTATTTAAAACAATAAAAAAATCATTTTTCTGTTTTAAATTTTAAAATTCGCCAATTAATATATATCACAAAGCTTGTAATAAGCTTTTACAGTATATAATTTATATAAATAATATAAATAATAAATTATTGTGTTCCTGTTTAAAAAAAAAACAAAAATTTTCTCAACAAGATTTAGAGAATTTTCAATTTTGATGAAAAATATTATTTTTAACTTGAAAAGAAGAAGAAAAAAAAATACAGACAAACAAACAAAGAGAGAATATAAAAGGAAATAAATAAATTTTTCAAAATATTCTTCTTCTTGTTCTTTCTTCCTGAGATTCTTGAAATAAATCGGGAAAGAGAATTTCTATTGTTCGTATCCTTTGCCTCAATGTTTCCAAATGACCATGTGCTCCTTGTTTATTTTGCTCACAATGATTATTATTATTATTATTATTACGAATTTCGATAGTTCGTTTTGATTGTGAATTTAATTTTTTTTCATCTTTATTTTCTCCTTCTTTTTTAATGTCGGATAAAATTTCCGGATAATATCTTCCCACCACATTTAAAGTGGTTCCAACGAGGGGAATTTCTTCTTGTTTTCTTTCTAAAATTCCTGGCATTTTGCTTTTCTGCAAAAAATATTTTATTATTTCATAAAATTTAATAATAAATTTCTAAAATAAATCATAATAATAAATAAATAAATAATAATGATAAATAATAATAAGAATAAATAATAATTATTTATTATTAATTATAATTTAATAATAATTTTATTTTTATTATTATTTTATTATTTTTAAAAATATACTGATGAACATAATTTTTATTTATTTTCAGTAAAAAAAAATTGTTTCTCATTATTTTCTTTGTAATTTTGTTTCTATTATTTGATTTCTTTAATTATTTTACTAAAATAATAGTTTAAAAAGATATTTTAATAATAAATAATTTCAATTTATTATTATTATTATTAGTATTATTATTATTATTATTATTATTATTGTTGTTGTTTCTAGATAAAAAAATTACTATTCACTATTACATTTTTATTTTAATAAATTTTTTGTCATTTCATTGCTTCAATTTTTTCAAATTATTATTTGAAAAAATCTATTTTTGTATTCATTCAAATTATTAATTAAAATTTTTTTTGTAATTTTTTTTGCAAGATTTATATAAATGTAAAATATTCTTATAACATTTTATTCATTTATTTTTAGCCCAAACATAGAAAAACAATATCTTTATTTTATTTTACATTATAAAAATACAAAACTATATTATTATTATTATTATTAATACTAATATGAAAAATAAATACATAAATTCTTTATTACTACAGTAAAGAGATTAAATTGTTTTTAAAATTATTTTTATTAGAGGAGAAATTTTTTTTAATAATTCGAAAGGAATTATTATATCATTATATCAATAATAACAAAATTAATAATAATAATAATGATAATAATAATAATAATAGTAATAATTTTATTTAATATTTACTATTTTATTATAAATAGAGAAATAAGTAAAATAAATTTTATCTTTCGAAAATATTTATTTATTTATTTAAGTAGTAAACGAGACTATAATATAATATTATTTATTCATTACAAATAGTAATAATAATAATAATAATATAATAATAATAATAATAATAATAATAATAATAATAATAATAATAATAATAATAATAAATGAATAAATACTTGAAAATATGTGAAATGAATAAAAACAAGTGAAATATTATTTAATAATTTATTTATTTAAATAATTCTTTTTACTGTTAATTTTGACATTAATATTGCAATTATTATTTTTTTTAACAATATGTTTTAATTTAAAGTAAGCAAATACAATGAATAAATAAAGGAAAGCATTAAAAAATACGTTAAATAAAAAAATAATTATTTTCCAAAAAGAAAATTATATAAAGATATTTTTTTCAAATTAAAAAAATTAAAAAAGAGAACAATTATAATAAAGTGGATATTTAAAAAAAAAAAATTTAACGACTTATAATACTTACATTGTATTGAAAATGTTGCTCGTTGGTTTCGAATTTCTAAGCACTATGTCAATATTTTCCTATTTTTCATGGAAACAAGTGAATCTCAAGGCTAGTAACCAATTACTGGCATATTATTTAATATGAACTTTCTAGAAAGGCCCTTTTGTCCCCATTCCCTCTCTCTTTTTTTTCTCATTTTCAAAATTATTCATTTTTCATTCATTATTTTCCACTTTATATTCTATTAATACAAAATGCAAAATCTACAAATTTAACAATTTTCTAAAATTGCACTTTCATTATTATATAAAAAGTTTTTAATTCCATTTTAATGACATTAGCAGAGATGGAAAATAGATATTTTTTTATTTGAATTTTTCAATTTTATTTAATCAATTACAATTAAAAAAAAATACTTTTAAAATGCTGACAGAACTTTAGTAGAAATTTAAATTACTAAAATTTTCTAAGTTTCAGCAATTTGACATAAAATTTATAAATAATAAAAGACTTACATAATTCTATTATTATTATTATTATTATTAGCAAATAAAAAGACTTGTAATCTTGAAATTATTTTTTATTGTTGAACATTAAAATACAACAATATTCTAATAAAAGTAAATAGCAGGTGTATCTCGTTGTATAAATTATGAATAAATAATAATTTAATTTAAAAAAAAAAATGTTCTTATACCACTATTTTAAAATTAAGAAAACTTATTTTTATCTAAAACTAATTAATAATCACATTATTATAATGTACAATCTACTTTGATAAACGAATACCATGAAATTTCGTTTTATAATTCACAAAGTTTTCATTCCCTTCTTAAAAGTGTTTTAAAATATTGTTTTTCATATTTTTAATATTATGTTTTAAAGGGATTTTTCACTCATACTTCAATTTAATAAATATATATTTTTGCAAATTATTTCCGAAATTATAAAGTTTACAGAATTTTTTTTCTATTTATGAATAATATTCAAATGCGTCGAATTTGTATAATATTTAGAGTTAAAAAAAAATTGTGATTTTTTCACAATTTAACAAACAAAAATTATTACAATTTTATTATCAAATTTTATATAATATCATTCAAACGGATGAGAAAGAATTTCTCAAGAATTTTAATTAACTAGAAAGAGTAACATAATTTTCTCTTTATAATTTCAATAAAGCTTATTATTATTATATATAAATTAAAGATCTATTAAATTAATAATTTACAATAATTATGGGCTTAATTGTATATATATATATATATATATAGCAAATGATAATGTAATTCAATCGAATAATTAAATTATCCTCATAAAATTGGTGATCATTTTTTAATTTCAATTTGAATTTAATTTTATCTATTTTCAAATTTTTAACATTTTATCTTCTTTTTATCTTTTGGAATTTTAATTAAACAATTTCTATTAAAACGTCTGTAATTTATTTAATTTAAAATAGAAAATTCCTAAGTGTAAATTTTCTGTATTTTTTTTTTTGCTGCTTCTTTGTTGTTTCTTTTATTTTTCTTAAGAAAAAGTTTTTACCTATCACCAATTTTGAACATAAATATTGAATTATCAATAATATCACACAGTTGCATCATTCTCAAGTGTATCGTCATTGATTAAAAAAAAGACAAAAAAAATGAATATTTTTACATTAAATTTCGCGTAATGCGAAGAAAAAAATTTTTTATTCCTTTTGTTCTGTTATCTTTTGAATTATTTTTTTTTAAAACTCGAACAATGTAAACATTGTTAACTTTGGTACTTATAGTGTCATACAGAATGAATTTTAGGGGAAAAAAAAATTCTATATCTTATCTTAATTTTTTTTTTCTCTCACGAAGTTAAAGGAAATAATCCTTGGAATTATT
Source organism: Leptopilina myrica (nomen nudum) (assembly GCA_032872475.1). Taxonomy (NCBI): domain Eukaryota; kingdom Metazoa; phylum Arthropoda; class Insecta; order Hymenoptera; family Figitidae; genus Leptopilina; species Leptopilina myrica (nomen nudum). The sequence continues at coordinate 8,350,095 of CM065462.1, read as the reverse complement.
CGCTAAATTCTCGAGATTAATAAAACTAGAAGTGTATAAAAATTGTTGTTTTTTTTCTCTTATTCATGTAACCAAGGCTACAGCATATACAAAACAATATAGAAATATTGTGAGACAAAAATTCTTGTAAATGGTTTGAATTCTCTATATCTCATTATCCTTTTGTTTGATTTCTCGTGAATTCAATTAAAGAGGGAGAGAGAGAGAGAGAGATTCGAGAATCCGATTACTGATCATTGAAGAATTGAATTTTATTTGCATGTATACTCTTCAATTCGTTGCGAACACGTGTCACAGTGTACACGACAACACCAATGAAATTTACAATTACATTGCCAGACCTTTGTGTATTGATGTGTATTGTAGCCTCGTCCGCAGCACATTAAGTCGCATCCGTCAGTGCCTGATTTTAAATAAGAGAAAATTAAGTATTAGTCATTTTTTTTCTATTGAAAGAGGAGAAAAATATAACTTTTTTCACGTTTGTATTGCAATTTTTAAGATTTATTATATTATTTGATAGTGTATAATATTACTGCGCAGCTAATTATTACGTATATTACTTCTGCGCAGCTATTCATTGCATATTTTACTTCTGCGCAGCTATTAATTGCGCACAGCACTACTGCGCATCAATTAATTGCACACAGCACTACTGCGCAGCTATCAATTGCGCACAGCACTACTGCGCATCAATTAATTGCGCACAGCTCTACTGCGCATCCATTGGAGATACAGTACACTTGTGCGCAGTTAAATCCTGCCTACAGTCACATACTATGCACAGTTTTAAAAATTGCAAAAATCAAACGTATCCAAAATAGTTTTTTTTTCTTCTAAATTATAACATTAATGAATACCTTTACTCGTCCGATTGCAGAAACGACCCTGAGTACCAAGACTGCCCTGAGCTATATCAGAATCGCAATAATTTGGTGACGATTGAAGAAAAACTAATTCACTTCGCTTCGGTATTCGTTTATAACTCATTCCAGGTCCACTATTAAATTTTGTACGCTTCAATACCAAATGCGGTTTACGTGGTTTACTCACAGCCTTACGTGATAGTCGTCGTTCAATTTTTAATTTTTCATAACCATAACCTTGCGTTCTTGCGTCATTTCCCAAAATTGGTATTAATTCCGCTGGATTCGGGGAAACGTCCATCTGCAATTTTAATTTTTTTTTAATGAAAAAAAGAGGTTTAATAAAGGAAAGGTAGAATACTACTTTATCGACTGTTGATTAAAAACGTGTTGGTAAAACAATTTTTTTTATAAATACGGGAATGGTAAAGGTAGAGTAAATTAAGGTGCCCGTGTGGACATGATAAAGTAGAATATTACTTCATCGACGATAGTGTCGATATCGATGTAGGTAAAACAGTTTTTAAAATAAAAAGATATCAGACGTAAATTAAGCTAAGCTACTTAAGATTCAGGTAAGATAAAGTAGAAAATTACTTTATCGACTGTATAATAGTGACTGTGGGTAAAAGAAATTTTTATACATATATGGGACATTCTTTGTCAAACACGGAACAAAACTCTATCTGAAATTAAAAAAATATTGAAAATTTATTCAGAATGTTTTTATATAACAATTTCAAATACTCGCGAATCCAATATGGCGGCTGGGAAACTGAAAAAATGTAGATATCAGGATCAAAACAATTGTTACAAAAATTCGACCTTCAAAATAATTCATTTATGACGAAAATTGTTGGTAAACTGATGTCCCGAAAAAATTATCATTGCTAATTTGGCAAAATCAAAAATGGCGGATTCAATATGGCGGACAGATTCTTAAAAATCAACGAATTAGCTTGAAACTTGTTACTCGGGAGGTTTTTCAGGTCGCTGATTACAAATCTGAAGTCAGATTTTGAAAATTCAAAATGGCGGATCCAATATGTTGGTTGGTAAAATGAAAAAATTCAGATATCAAATACTTGTTTAAAGAAATTTGACGAGCCAAACAATTCAACTATGACGTGAATTCTTGGTAACTGATATTCCTGAAAAATTACGATTAAAGGTTAGCAAAATCAAAAATGGCGGATTCAATATGGCGGACAGAATTCTTAAAAATCAACGAATTAGCTTGAAACTCGTTACTCGGGAAGTTTTTCAGGTCGCTGATTACAAATCTGAAGTCAGATTTTTAAAAATCAAGATGGCGGATTCAATATGGCGGACAGAATTTTTAAAAATCAACGAATTAGCTTGAAACTCGTTACTCGGGAAGTTTTTTGAAATCGCGGATTACAAATCTGAAGTAAGATTTTAAAAAAATCCAAGATGGCGGATTCAATATGGCGGACAGAATTCTTAAAAATCAACGAATTAGCTTAAAACTTGTTACTCGGGAGGTTTTTGAGGTCGCTGATTACAAATCTGTAGTCAGATTTTTAAAAATCAAGTTGTCGGATTCAATATGGCGGATGATTTTTGAGAAAATTTATTGAATTCGATTAAATTTTGATACTTAAGGCATTTTGTGGTTGCTGATTAAGAATATAAGGTTAGGTATGTATAATCTATAAAGAGAGACGATAAAGTAGAACTCTACTTTATCGACTGTTCGTTAGAAATGACTATGTAACGATTGTGGATAAAAAAGGTTTTTAATTGAAAATATATAGGTACGATAGAGTTATGGCACCTGTACAGAGTAGATAAAGTAAAAAATTACTTTATCGACTGTTGGTTATAAACGACTGTATATACATAACGAATTTTTATTTTTAAGTAGATACTTAATAGTTGACAGTAGTTAACATTTAATAGTTAATATTTAGTAGTTAATAGTTAATAATTAATAGTTAATAGTTAATATTTGCGATTTAGGTGTAAGAAACCGTCAGTAACGAAATGATAATGAATAATAAACAGTCGGTAAAGAATCGACAGTCGGTAATTAATCGACTTTCAATGGGGGTGAAAATTTGAATTTTTTAATAGTAAAGAGCAATTTTTTTTTCATGCCTACCGACCTGCATCTTTGGTGGTGGTGGTGGCGTGACGGCAACTACTGGCCGCGCTCGGTAATATTTCTTCATGAGCGCATCACCCACTTGACGAAAGCTGGGTAACGTTCTCCAACAGGTTCTAATAGTACAAGAACCGGACACTCCATGGCACTTGCATTCCGTTCTCAAAAGTGTTTTTACTATCTAAAAATAAGAAAAAAAGAAAATTAACTCATTAAAAACATTTAAGTTTGGCGATAATTAAAATTTCTTCCTCTTCATCGCGATTATCGGTAATTAAAGAAATATTTTAATTAAATGTCTTTGGGTAACAAAAAATGATGGAAAAAAATTTTCAATTGACTTACACTATATTAATATTATTATTTTTATTTTGTAATTTTGAAAATAAATTTGCTTTTCGTTTATATAGTCTAGAATATTAAAGAAACGAAAGGACTTTTTTCCGAGAAAAATGTTGTTTATATCTTTTTTTTTGTTCTTGGAAATTTTTTTATGCAAAATGCCTTTTGTATTGTCATTGCTGATTGGACATTTGTGAAACAAAAGGTGATTTGCGTATTTTGCGCTTTAAAAAGGGAAAAGACGACATTGTTTTTTCTTCAATGATTGGCTTGTGTTTATTGGCCGATAAATCAGTATCGATAGGCACGAACATGTGTCCAAAGTAAGATATACCTTGGGAGGTGCCTCAGCTCATTATTAATTTTAGCATCTCGTTAACAACCTTGCTTTCGAGTATTTGCTCGTTCAATATTTACACTCCATATATATGTATGAGTTATATATCGTTATATCAAGACTAAATTTGTTTTCATTCTTTTTCAAATGTTTGCAAATTATTATCGTGTTATCTTATACTTTTCTGTTTTTTCTACATATAAACACATACAAATAATTTTTTTTTTAAATCATCCTTATCACTTCAGAAAAAATGCAATTTTTTTACTTTTTAAAGTTTTAATAATTCACCATTTTTTTTTTAAATAAATAAAACATTTCAAATATACTTGAAATTAAATAAAAATTGAAAAAAAATGTTCAATTTCCGTTTTTTAAACGGCTATATAAAGATTATGGGTAATTAAGTTTACTACTACTGGAAAAAGATGATAATTATAAGAATTAATGAAATTAAATAATAGTGATTTGAAAACTGTCACTTTAGTAATATGTCATAAATTTATTTTACGAGCTATAATATTGCAGGGAAAATTATATTTACGATTGTTGGTAGCGAGTATATAAGTGAGGGCTTTTTACGCATAAACAATATTGCGCGAGTGCACGCAGTTGACAAAAAAAAAGAAGTCAAGTATAAATTAAAATTTCAAAACATTTTTATTTTATAATCTTAAAAATTATTAGAATTGCATTGCTTTGAAAATTTCAAACTCAACTCACCTTTCTACCGGCTTTATTGTTATGCAAGTTCATTAAACTTCTTGGATCACCGACAATTTCACGTGCGTCCGTAAACCTGCGCGCCATCCTATTATTTAAAAAAAAAAGTATTATTATTAATTTAAAATTCATGAAAAATATAGTTTTTAAAAAAAATGTAAAATTGGAGATAAATTAATTACTCAAATACGAAGAATAATAAAATATAATTTAAATAATTCCAAAATTGTAAAATTAAAATTATAAAATTAAAATTAAAAAATTAAAATTATAAAATTAAAATTATAAAATTAAAATTATAAAATTAAAATTATAAAATTAAAATTAAAAAATTAAAATTATAAAATTAAAATTATAAAATTTATAAAATTCTTTCTTGTTTCTAATTTTTTCATAAAAAAAAATATAAATTATAATATTGAAATTAAAGATTGCAATTTAATTAAAAAGAAAATAACAAACGTACCTCATTCCGTAGGCAACGTCAGCGCTACAGCCACCCCACTGCCAATCACTTGTGGGTGATTCTCTTCTCGTCCTTTATTAAACAAAAATCATTGTCGTACAATATTAGAGCACAAAGTTACAGTAAATCAAAAATTATTAAAAAAAAAAAAAAAATTTTTCTCTTTTAAAATTAAAAATTCTGTTTCAGAAAATACTTTTAATTTATTTTTAAACTTCAATATTTTAGCAAATAAAATTATTTAGCGTATTTTCCTATTTACAAACAAGGTAAACAAGTTACCTAAGTGTCGGTTCGCAACCGCAAGCTGTGATGTTTCCGCGACTACAAGCTTCCGTGATTTTGTAAGTAACACCCGCGGAACTTATCGCATAAGTAAAAGCTGCTTCTCTGCTTCCTGCAATTATACAAGAGTTCATAATTATTAATATTAATAAAAAAATAAAAAATTAAATTAAATTAAAATTTTTAAAAAATAAAAATTAAAAATTAAATTAATGAAAATTTAAAAAAATTAAAAATGATATTATAACTTATATTATATAATAATTATTATATTATCTATATTATAAATTATATTCATTATTGGTAATATAATAAATAAATGTACTTTAATAAATATCTATAATTTAATAAATAATTGAATCGCGAAATTCGATAAGGGCTCAACTCTAAAAACCGCAAGTGTCATTTTTATATATAACAAAAGACAGTGAAAGTGACTCTTAAGATTTTCAAAAAGTTGAGCCCTTTTCGAAATTCGCAATTCAATTGCAATTTAATAAATATTTATAATTTCATAAATAATTGTAATATAATAAATAATTTCTTATATAATTAAACATAATTTTATATAAAGAAACAAAAATATTTTATATATCAACAAAAATGTTAGATATTAAAAATTTTAATTTCGCAAAAGTTAACCGTATACCAAAAAAACGATCGCCAAGTAAATTTAGGTTTTGCAAAAATGGTGACAAAATCGGCTAGTGGCATTTTATTCTTCTTTATTTAGAGCTTTTGAAAACGTAAAATCGAAAATCGTAGCTGATCCTATTTTCAAGTTATTGTTAAATTTATAATTTCTTATAATTTTGAGAGTTTAACATTTCGCCAAGTTTTCCTCATTTTTTAAAATTTTTAATGAATACTTATCTTGTGTGAAGAATTCAATGATTTTAATAAATAGCAAAATTTTTCTACAAAAATTCACTTATTTTTACAAATTTTAATAAAATTCTTTGCAAAGTTTCAATTATTTTCAAAAATTCATCGCAATTTAAAGAGTTTTAATATTTACTATTTTCATGAAATTTATCAAATTCAATTATTTTGAATAATAACTTCAATAAAATTCTTGTCAAAACTTCAATTAATTTCAAAATTTTTTTTTAAATTCTTTAATATAATAAATTTCAATAAAATTTTAATTATATTCCTTTAAAGAAACTAATTATTTTCAAAAGTTGTTAAGAAAATTATAGTAGAATTTTTTTTAATAAAAATTAATTTAAAAGTGAATTTCGATGACAATTTTGAATAGTTATTTGATATTAAAGGCATTATTGCTTTAATTTTTAGAAATAATTGAATTTAAATGATAAAAATAATTTCGAAGAAGTTAAAATAAATCTTAATTTCTATGGAAAAATAATAATGATTAATTACTTATTTAAAAAAGAAGTTATTGTTTTCGAATAATTTTCAAATTAAAGAATTTGTAAATAAATGAATTAGAAAACATTTTTCTCAGTATCTAATCATTTTTAGATTTAGGGTTCCGTACTCGGTAGGTAATTAAAAGTTATTTATAAAACTATGCATTGAAATTATTGCAACGAATTTTATTAGTTTATTGAACAATTGTATGTTTCATAAAATTGAATTTTTTCATCAAGTTTTGATCATTTTTAAGAATAATTGCATTTTTTGATAAATTTATTGAATATTTTATTAAAAATATTTAAAATTCAGCGAAGAAAATTATTATGAATTTCTAAATGAAATTTTATTATTTATGAAATAATTGAATTGAACTTTTAAATTAATTTTTATTAAAAAAAATTCTACTATAATTTTCTTAACAACTTTTGAAAATAATTAGTTTTTTTAAAGGAATATAATTTTATTGAAATTTATTATATTAAAGAATTAAAAAAAAAAATTTTGAAATTAATTGAAGTTTTGACAAGAATTTTATTAAAGTTATTATTAAAAATAATTGAATGTGATAAATTTTATGAAAATAGTAAATATTAAAACTCTTTAAATTGCGATATATTTTTGAAAATAATTGAAACTTTGCAAAGAATTTTATTAAAATTTATAAATATAAGTGAATTTTTGTAGAAAAATTTTGCTATTTATGAAGATCATTGAATTCTTCACACAAGATAAGTATTCATTAAAAATTTTTAAAAATGGGGAAAACTGGGCGAAATGTTAAAATCTCAAAAGTATAAGAAATTATAAATTTAACAATAACTTGAAAATAGGATCAGCTACGATTTTCGATTTTACGTTTTCAAAAGCTCTAAATAAAGAAGAATAAAATGCCACTAGCCGATTTTGTCATCATTTTTGCAAAACCTAAATTTACTTGAAGCCAACGCACGCATATCGTATCGATCAAAAATAATTTTTTTAATTAAATTGTCCTACATTTTTTTTTAAATAAAAACTAAAAATAAGGCGAGTGGGTAGTATGTGATTTTTATACTTGAAAGCACGATCAATCGTTTCGTTTTTAATGTATTTGTGCCCGTATGTGTGCCCTCTCTGACGTCAGTATTTAACGAAGTTGATTTGCCGTGTGAAATGCGCATCGAAATGATATTGCGTGGGTGTCAATAAAAGAGAATAAAAGGGGTGGAGGGAGGTGGAAGGGAGGGGAACACTGGATAAACGAAAGATCGAATATTATAGGAACTGGGCGTTATTTCATTTAATATATGCTGCCTATATTCTCCATTTGTATAATTAACTGCAATGGCGCGCTAACAGCTATATATATCCCACATTTTTCATCTGTAGTTTATAAAAAAAAATCGACTGCTTTTTTCATATTCTTTTTTTTTACTTTTACACTCTACAGACACATACCCTTTTAAAGATATATTTTATTTTAATTTTTATTCCTACTTTCTTATATTATTTATAACTACCATCATTCTTCTTATGTTCAATTACACCTAATATAATCTATATTTATCTAAATTTTGTTTAATAAGGTTTTTTTCAAAAAAGATGTTTCGTTTCATTTATAATGAGAAAGCGATATTTATTCATTTATTTGATATTTATTCATCATCTAGTATGAAAAACTTGTCCTTTGACATTTTGACTGACAGCAACTGCAAGAAGCAGGGATGGGTAGCTAAAGTCAGAAAAGTCACAGTGCGGTAGTGTTCCAAAAGAATATCATTAGGTCACATTTACAATATAATTATTTTATCGATATTCTTCGACTTTCAAATAATTCTGAGGTGAAAAAAAAGAATTTATTTATTATATTTTGTGTGTATAAAAAAAAATTCGAAGGAAATTGAGAATAAAAATGTGCCTTTATCAGTACATTGGACAAAGGTTGTTCTTCTTTCGAATATAAAATGCAAAATGACTCGACGCCTTATATCGAATGACGCCGCACAAGTGCGAGATGAAAATCTACCCGACGATCGGTTCCCGGATTTATGAGACGCTTGATGGAGATAGAAGGTCTCCGTCAATAAATTATGCGGCACGCGACGACACGATTCCTTAAGCAGAAAATCTTTATAAATATATATATATAATTGATAATGGAACATAAAATTTTTCATCGAGAGAAGGAAAATGTATTTTGTCTGATCCCTCTCTCGATAACTTATATGTATATAGCTAAACTTTATTATCTCAAGATGAGTTCAAAATCAACTTTAGCAGTTCCACTTTTTAACTTCTTGTGGTTCTTTCTTAAGAAATAAGAAAAACAGGATGTAATTTGTTTTTTTTAACAATTTGACATCGAACCTGTTTTGTCATAAAGTTTGGTATTAATTAATTTTGCGTGTCGAGATTTTTTTTTTTACAATGAGTGAAGTAAGTTTGTTGTGCAAAGTATTGGGTTCTATAGATAGAATTTAATAATGAGCAGGGTTTATTTTCTATACAAATAATGCATACACCAGCAAATAAAGTGGATATGGAGGAAATTGCTCGAGTTGAATGTGGAAAGAATTAATTTATGTCGAGAGCATTTATGTCAATGGCCGGTACAATGTACATCTATTTAACGTCACCAAGAGACAAGTAACTGCATCGAGAATTTATCGTTTCGTCAAAGTCCTTGCCATTTTACGACAATCGAAGCTTAAACTTGTTGCAGAATCGTGAAGAAAACATTCACTTTTAATATGCTCGTGCTTGTCCACCATTTTGAATTTTTCCAACATTTTTGTAACAAATTATAGAAATAAAAAAAAGGAATTCTTTCCGATTTAAATATTTTTGACTTTTTATCCCTTTTTTCCAGAAACATGAAATTAGTTTTTGTCCATATAGTTAACACATAGACACACACTTTCTCACATAAACTCCGATATTTTATATGTCCGAAGTTTCCTTCTTCTTCTTTTTTTTTAATGAAATAGGCAGTTTTTTAAAAAACTACTACACTCTCTTTCTCTCGTGATTTTTTATGATCTCCTAATATATGTAAATATCCAAATACATATAAATATAGAGATATTACGAATATATTTTCATATTTTACGACCCCCCTTTGCTCCGTAAAATAATTACTTTTAACAAACTTCCAAGATTTTGCATTAACTGTATATTTTTCAACCTTGCTATTAATTAAGTTTTGTTAAAAAAAATTCAGAATTTTTAAAAGTGAATATTTTCCAATATATATATATTCATAAAGTTGACTATTTATTTCACTTGTATTTTTTTTGTATTCTAAATTCTTGGTTAATTTTTTCAAGATCGTAAATCTGCGTAAAATTCTTTAAAAATTTTAATTAATCTTTTTTTTTAACAGTGGCTCCATCTACAACTCAAGTGATGCCATATGGTAACCGCGTATATGTAGAGTATTTTTTCCAAAAAGTGTTCAGGTATAGAAAATAAAAATTTTTTTTTTACTGAAAAGTGTTTTCTTTTTATTTTATATATATAGTATTCGAAAACAACTTTATAACTTATTGCTCATCTCATTTCCCCTTTTGACGACAAGTACGTGGATAATTATATTTTGCTACCCACGTCGCGTAACACGCGTACAGCTTCCCATAGAACTCTCATGGAAAGAGAGAGAGAGAGAGGCGGGGGGAGATGGAATTTTTTCTCTCCCCCCCCTCTTTCTTGCAACCCACTCTCATGAAAGAGTAAGATACCTTATGGTACTCATGCTAATAAAACATATCGAGTAATTTTATGGGAACGAGTCTTCAACCGGACAGATAATTTAATGTATATAGTAGATATAAACGTGAATCTCCGCAAAAGACTCTAAAAACATTGTATATACTACATCTAATCTTCTCTTGAGTAATAAAACAATTTTTTTAAACTCAATGATAAGGTAACTGCGCCAGTGATTCACTTTTATTTTTATTATAACCTTAAATCGAAAATTTGAAGAAATTTATTTGTTCGTAAAAAAAACTATTTTTTATTTATTTGAAGAAGTTTATTTTTTCTTTAAAAAAAACTATTTTTTATTTATTTGAAGAAATTTATTTTTTAGTAGAAAAATATTTTTTATTTGAATTATTTTTTCTTAAATGGAACTAATCGTTTTTTTAAAAATCTTTAGCTTGCAATTGTGTTATAAATAATAATTAGAGACGAGAAAGCAGTGAAGAAGACGATATTCGACGATGGTTACAGTGGGGGTAAATCATAGTAGGGAGTGGCTACAGCTGCGCAGTTCGCTCCAGCGTCGAAATTAGCTGCGCAATGCAGTAAAACGCTGCGCAGGACTTTAAAATACAAACTTTTATATGCGCACTAACGTAATTTCTAATTATTAGCCTTTTCTTCGTCAGACAAAAAAATAGAAGAAACACTTTATTCCCCATTTAGTTTGAAAATAGTTTTGTTTTTGAAAAAAATACAGTATATAATGTGCAAACATTAATAAAAAGGAATGTGAAAAAAAAATGAGGGAATTATAAAAGAATTTTAACGATATCACTTTTTTTTGTATAATATTCATAAACTATCCACCCATTCATTAATATTATAATAAATATAAATTTACCGTATCTACATTCTTAAAATATCCACTTTACATATAACATTCTTATATTTTCACATTCGACGTTCAAGAAACTTGTTGAAATTCCATTATAAATATTTCTTCTCAAACGATTTGTGTTAGTCTCATCATCATCATCATCATTAACAGAATCGTTATAAAATTAAACATTCGAGATTAAAAAAAAGTCTCTTGAAAAACGGTTAATTTTAATGTCACTCGTGCGACGTTATAGTTCAGACTGAAAAGCAGTTTTAGAATTTACGGTTCAATGAAAAAATATTTTATTATATATTAATATATAATGTCTAAAAATTTATGTATGAAAAAATATTTATTAATAACTATAATATTTATTTATATTTGTGAATATTTGTGAATAATTCATAATGATAAACCTGTTGGTAGATATTTGCAAAACCTATATAGAATCTATGAAAAAAAAATGGTTCAAAAAGGCCTTGTGAAATTAATTTTCGTCTGCGTGCAAAAATTCGAAATTCTTTTTTACAAAATACATACATTGCGAGAGTTGATGGCAAATTACCAAAAAAGGAATGGACAGCTTTCATCCTCACTGCAATCAATCGGATAATGACGATCGTCTTTTAATTTATGTCATCGCATCTTAAGTGACTCAGTTAATGACTCCTGAAAATTTACACGCCAGCAAATTGAATGTGTGGGCGTTTTATTTATGACGACGATTGCCTGCAAAAATACTCTCCCCTAAATCCGTTAATTAATTTGCCCTTACGCGCGCACTAACGGCTTGTCGATTAAATCAAGGTGATAATCGCAGCCGCAAAAAAAAAGAGGTCTAGGAATTTTTGTTTTTAAATTTTTTTTAAATATTCAGTAAAAACTTATTTAACTTTTTATTTTATTTATTATCTATTCTATGGTGTTTATTATTCGAAATTATAAATGGCGTCGCATTTCTCTTCTGATACTTTTTAGATTATTTTTGATATACAAAGCCAAATGTTAATTTTGTATAACTATATCGAAAAATTGCCCCATTCTTGATAAAGCCATAATACCCAGATTATAATTTTCTTTTTATAAATTTATATATTCTATCAAAAAAATGATTGTTGGAAAAAAAATTAAATGGTTGTTTATGTTCAAGAGGTTATGTTAATGTGCTTTCTTGTTGTGTGTATATGTGCCCAGAGAGCACGTGCGCTGAATAATATATTAACTGATGTTGGCAAGCGCCTATCATCGCCGAACAAGAATTTTTGAATCTGACACGCGCTAGCGGCGACTTAACGGAGCATGTTAATCGTACATTTAATGCGAGACAACACCTACGTGAACGCTAAAAGTTCCTATAGGGAGTATATTATAATCAACACTTTAGAAGTGGAGGCCAAGAGTGAAATTTTCTTCTCTTTCTTTTTCCAAAGGCATTTAAAATTTATCGCACGTCGAGAGGACCTGTTAATTTCACTAATTAAGTTAGCGAACTTTTAAAACACTGACTCATTAAGATGAGACTACTTACACTTTTTATTTAATTAGCACCAAAATTCTCAAAGAAGCCAAAAAAAAAAAAATGTACGTTTCCCTTCTGTAAATTTATACCAACTCCGATACATTTGAAAAATCTTTTATACTTTCTATAGTTTATTGAAATTATCAAGTAATTTACATTATTAACCGTTTACGAATTTTTTTGTAATTATAATTCAAATTCAAATAATGATAAAGTTGAATCAGAAAAAAATGTTCTTTCCGTAAATGTTGCGTTTGAATGAAATTATCGTGTGAAAGGTAATACTGAGGTTAAAGGATAAATTGTCCCCCAACTATATACAAAATAAAGATCTTGTCCGATACGAGAGTTACAAGATGGAAACACTCGTGTTTACTGGCAAGACATGCTTCCCTCGAGAGGATAATTTCGCCTATGGACATTAGTCTTTTTTGAAAGAAAGGAATTGAATATTGAAAAAAAAAGATTTCGACTCGACAACTAATTTTCATTGAAAGTTAATAGGTAAAAATAATAAACTTTTTACACGAATATATTCGGACAAATGGTTATTTAATATAAAATTCACTCCAACGTTTCGAAATCAACACGATTTCCTCTTCCAGGGAGTCTATAAAATAATATAGAAAAACAAAAATACAAAATAAACTACAAAACAAAAACACGAAGACATTAAATAATAAATAAAATTAATATAATAATTGAATGATAGTTAAAATAAAAATCAAATAGAATAAAATATGAATAATAAGTAAATCAAAATAATATAAGATATAAGAACAGAGATAGAATTAATACAAAATTAAAATAAATAAAATTAATAGAGTAATGAAGAAAGTAAAAGTAAAATATCTCACTAATGTTTTACATTACAAGTCGAAGAAATTAAAAGTTTTTAATCCAAAATTGGAATATGTCACTATTGGAGTTAGTAACTGAAAATTATAAAACTTTTTATCATAAAATCCCTTATTATAAAATCTTTAAAATAAAAAATTTTTTGATTTTGATAAACATAAATATATTTTTTAATAAAGACAGTTAATTTTGTAAAAATAGATAAATTTAAAAATAAATATAAATAAAAAATTAAAACAAGGGAATAGTTGAAATATAAATCAGTAATTATAAATATAGTCATAGAAATAAAAATAAATTGTAGTGAAATAAAATAAAAATAAAATATAAAAAACATACAAACACAGAAACGTAATCCATGGTCAAAAACAATTTTATAAATGATAAAAACGACACAAAAATAATAAATAAATAATAACAAAACTTATTTCAACAATTCACAGTAACGAATAAGTGTAAATTGTCAAGTCAAGATTAAAACTAAACTCCAAACGTCAACGATTCCTCACGGAGGTTATAATAAAAGAATAAGTTAAATTAGAATTATTCGTTTAAATCTTTTTTTGAACTAATTTTAAAATCACACAAACTGCTAATGAAAGATGCCTTTCAACTAGTGTTACTACTGTTATTAAGTTAATACGAAGTTAATAATATTTTTAAGATGATTTATAAATTTAGATTTTCGGGGTTATGTCTTGTAATCATAACTTATCGAATAGATTAGTGGTTTTTAAAAGAACTAAAGGGTAAACTGATTCGTATAAACAGTTATTTTTTCAATAAAGTCCTTTTTGTCTAAAGACGCATATTTGTTTAATAATTTATTCATTATCTAGTATGAAAAACTTGTCCTTTGACATTTCCACTGACACTGCGATTGAGTGTAACTGCAAGCAGCAGGGATGGGTAGCTAAAGTCCAAAAAGTCACAGGGCGGTAGTGTTGCAATAGCATATCATTAGGTTCCTTTTACAATATCATGTGGAATTGAATTAATTATTCGAGTGGAACAGAAAACAAAATCTATATCATCAAAGACACACAGAGTGACACACACACAGTTTACAAAATTAAATTATAATAAGTAAATGGAGAATAGTCGTCTCTTCATTAAAAAAGACGACTATTAATTCTCCAGTTTCGAAGATAATTTCTATCGATAGGGTCGAATATTTTTGCTTCTCATTTTCTATATACTATATTGAAAAGAAAATAATGAGAATATGGAAAATTGATAGGATCTGAAAAATTGAAATAAGTTGAGGAATGTTAAAAAGAATGCAAGGTCGTCGATATAATGGCAATTTGCAACTCAACGGGCGGCTTGAAGGCGTTTAGCGTAGACAAGTGCCAATGGCAATGGAGAAGACGTGCGGATTGAGTTATAGCCGTGACGGTAGTCGATCCCCAGGGGCTCTTGTAAGGCATCCTTATTCCGTATAAACAAACTTGTTAATAAATTAATATATCACTGGGGGTATCCTTCTCGCTTACGGGCAACAAAGTGCCCCCGTGAAAATTCTCCAACAAGACACATGGCCATTAATAACAACCTGACTCGATGAATTCTTTCAAATTCACCATTATATATATATATATATATATAAATGAATAAAAAGATTAAGACGTTCGGGTCTTTCGAATATTTCGCGTTCCCTTTTTGCCATACAATCGCGATTTCATATGTATATATAAATATATATATATATATATATATATATATACCTATATATACAAAAGCTTGCAATTATCGCGCTTCGAATGGAAGAGATGAGTCTCCACGATCTTGTGCTGATTCTGGCTTTTAATTTATTCGACGATTCAACTCTCGACGAGGAACGTTCTCCTTTTTTTCCCCTCTCTCTCTCTCTCTTTCTTTTCTATCCCGAACCAGTGTGATTCATTTGAATTCCAATCGAGTAACTTTGTACTCCGTACAGTTTATACGAGTCGAAATTAATTACACGGATATTTATTCGACGAACGATTCATTTTAAAAAAGAAGGTGAAACTCAATTCAGTTTTGCTTTTCTCAAGGCTGATTATAATACACAATTTTCGGGTGGTCTCTGAATTTTTAATTACTTCCTGCTGATGGGGCGAATACCTTTCAAAAATTAATTACCGTGAAATTTACAACAAAAAAGCATATATATATGAACATTGAAAATTTTTTCATATCTTAATTATCTTATTAGTCGAATGGTTAATAATTTTAATTTTAAAATTAATTTTTTTTTTTGAAGTCGTTTTGACGACAAGAACATAGATCTTTCCACAACTAGACCACCCGTTGATTTTGCGTAGGGGTTCTGACACTTACGATGTGCAAATGTACAAAGTGTCACGTGACTCGGAAACTCGATAAAACGTGGCGCTACGTTCTCTCTCTCTCTCTCTCTCTTGTTGAATTATAACTGAAAACGATTATTTAGAGAAAAAAAAAGGAACGTCAAAATCGTTATAAAAGAGAAACTGCAAAAACAAGTTTAATACGTGACATTTATGATACTATCGGACAAGAAAATTTTTTTTAGTATAATATTAAGTTCGCTAAGGTATATATATATAAGATATCGCGATTTATGTATTATTCTTATTTCAATATACCATGGCACGCATATTTATAATGCAAACATACGTATGCGGGAAAAAATGTTAGTTTAGATAATATTCCAATAGGCGCAATTGGTATTTATGTGCAAAATTCTGTTTTGAATGGAATTATTTTCCCATTTGTATAAAGTTATTCGAGTGGAGAGTCCAAGTTTTTCCACTTGCAAAGTGTTGAGTTTCGTTGGACGTTAAAATATGTCTACAGAAAGAAAAGGAGAGAGAGAGAGGAATAAAATTCGACCTTTGGCTATCCATCCCTGGGTTACTAGTTACAAGAAATGTCCGGCGAAAGTAGGTAGAAATCAGTAGACCACCCATCTCAGTAGCTGAAGATTTTTGTAAACGACTTTTCATATACTAGATGATGAATAATTTAGAAAAAACCTCAAAATCTTTTTAAAATAATTTTCATGCCACCCACGAAGCATCGAATCTTGCATCAAATTTCCCCAAAGTCTAAGAAAAAGTCACTACAGCTGCGGCTGTATAGTTAATGAATAATTTTAAAAATAAGAATCTAAACTTTTTTCATAATAGATGATGAATAATTTTTATAAAGATTTTACAAAAGAATTTGAAAAAAGGATACTGTTAAATCTATCCCCTTGAAAAACATCTATTTTTTTGACAATATGTATAGAAATTGCAGTAAGGACACTCGTAACGGCCTTTTAAAATTTCCCTTTTATACCTTTCTCAGTTTTTTTTTGCTTTTAAATAATACTATTTATTTATTATTGTAAATAGTCTAAAAATATAAAAAAAAATAATCTGCTTTCTAGATTATGAAACATAATTAAATTTTTTTTAAAAACTGTTAATTTAAATTTTGTTTGCTCATTAACTTTTTATGAAAAAAACATTAAAATTATATTATAATAATAATCGACGTAATCTGTCCTTACCTGAAGTTAGCGTTGCTTTATTACAATGTTTTGTTTTGTAGTTTAAATTGATATCAAAAAGAAGGAATGTTAACTTGTAAAAATGTGTAGTGGTTTTAATTCGTTAGCTTCATAAATTTTGAATAATATTACTCAAAAATTATAGAAAATTAATTGAATTTTGGAAGACTTGCACAGTTCAAATTTTTAAGTATATTTCGAAATTTGAAGCAAATAAAGAACAATAATTAGTTAAATATTTATTTTACAAAAGTTATTAAGATTTGAAAAATTTCATTTGTAAAATTTTTAAAAAATATGGTTTTTGAAAAATAGTAATTAAAATTTTTGAAAGAAAAAGGTACTTGAATTCACAATAATAATTTTAACAAATTGAAACAATTGGAAATTTTGTAAAATTTTATATTTTAAAGAATTTTATTTTTTCCTGGTTTAAAAATTGTCTATAAATATAATTATATTTTTGAAATTATATCATTTTATGAATTTACAAAAATTATTCTATTTAAATAATTCAATTCTCGTATAGTTGAACTCTGATAGGAATTGATTTAACAAAAATTTCAGTTAAAATTTTAAAAAATAATTAAATATTTTAATCATTATAATGAGAATTTTAGGAATTAATTAAATTTTAAAAGGTTTTTAAATTTAATTCCTTGAAATTTTAAGGGAAGCTAAAGTTTAAAAATCTTTAAATTTTTACTTTAGAAAATTATTAATAACATTATTTTTCTTTAAAAATTATTAAAGTTTTTCAATAATTTTATTCAAAAATTCTAAAAAAAAAGTTTTGGATGAATTACAGTTGTAAATTTAAGAAATAACTTATATTTCATGAGGTTTTTCATTGAAATTATTTGAAATTTTAATTCCTCGGGAAAAATAAATAAGAATAAGTTTTTAAATTTTTGTTTAACAAAAAGTATTAAATTGAGGATGGAAATTTTGTTTGGATATTTAAAAGGTAGTAATTATAGATTTATAATAAACAAAATTTACAACAAAAAGTATTAAAGTTTTGATAAATTTAATTCACAAATTTCGTAAAATTGTTTCTTGAAAAAATGAAACTAAAAGTTTTTAAAAATACTTCTATTTCTGAAAATAATTTTAAAAAATTGAAACAATTGGAAATTTTGACAACTTTTATTGAAATGAATTTTGAATTTTAATTCAAGTTGCTGTTAGAAATATTTTTTGACATTTACTATACTAGTTGTTTAAATAATTACATTTAATGAAGGATCGTAAGAAGAATTATTTTTTTAAGGGCATTTGAAACATTATGACGTCACAATTTTTGCAAAGCATGTGTTTTAAATGTGTGACGTCATAATGGTTCAAATTCCCTTAAGAAATTAAGAAATTTCATTAAATTTTTAAAAGTAAAAATGGAAAAGAAAATTTCCAAATACAAACATTATAATTATTACAATTAAAAGTTAAAAGATTGATAAATCTATTTTTTTAATGTAGGTATTCAAAACATTAAATTCATTAGAAATCGATTTATCACTATTCAATTTCAGAAAAAAATGTATTAACAAATAATTTTCAATTTTAAAAATATTTCGGCCCTTAAACTTGATGGTTTTTAATTTTAAGTTTCTTATTAGAAAAAATTACCAAAACCTTTCAATTCTTTCTCTTAATTACAAACAGATCATTTTAAATAGTAAAAATATTCAAAAATGAATAATTTATAACAATTTTTCTGCATTAAAGTTAATTTTAATGGCTGTATGAAAATTGACTTTTGTTTAAATTTCTCGAAATGACAAAATTTTGATTTATCAGGTTTTGAAAACTTATTCGTCAGTTATTGAAAGTAATAAATTTTAGATTATTAAATTTTTAATCCTCTATTTTTGCGACTTTACTATTATTATTTAGTTGTAATTACTTTGCAATTTTATTTCTATTTTTTATATTTAAAAATGATAATAGTATTTTTTCTTAACATTTTATATTTTTTATATTTTTTAATTTTATTATTATTTACATTTTTCATTTAATATAATTTATTACCTTAAATTAATCATTAAAAAACAAGAATGGAAGAATTACATTTCTTGAAAGAGGTCCTTGTAGGGTTCTTATAGTTTTTTCCCTATTCTACTTATAAATTCTATTTAATAATTATTTTATCATTTATAATTTACTTGTATTTATGTATTTTTTTTAAATTATTAACTTTTAATTTCAACTATAGAAATACCATATCACTTTTATCGTTATTTGTACACTCAGATGCATTAATTCTGTCCATCCGGTTTAAACGAATTTTGAAAAGTCGTGTCATTTCTATAAAATATTCTTAGTTCGTGACATACGAATGTTATCATATGTCATGAACTAAAAACATTTTGATAGAAATCATACGACTTTGCAAAATACCGTCAAACCGTAAGGACAGCATTAATGTATCTGAGTGTACATAATGAAGATGAATTTTATTTCCAATTTTTTTCTAACATTTGGGGTAGACTAATAATTAACACTTATTTAGTTTAAAAATTTAAATTAATTTGTTATTTCTGAATAAACAATAAATTAATCACTCTAATGTTAAATACTATATCTCAAAGAAAAGCAAGAAGTCTGCATTTTGACCATAGAGTAAAAAATATAGTAGAGTGGAAAATCGTAATTAAAAAAAATTCACTTTTCCCAGGGTTGGGAAGTAAGTAAAGTGATTATTATAGAATGTATTTAAAATACTAATATCATTAATATTAAATAAATATTTATTTACAGTTAATATTTGGATTCAATCGTCATTAGTTAATTATTAATTATTTACTGAATTTTTTAACGTTAAACTATTTTTCGATGACAATAGTTGTTTAAATTATTTATTTTTAATTATTTTTAGATTATATTTCGCACTACGAAAGACCATAGAATAGATTAATTATTAGTTAGACATTATAGTTGGACCATCACAAGCATGACAAGCATCACAAGGTTCAGTTTTTTTTAAACTGACCCTCATGATGGTGTTCTGGAACGAAATGCTTCACAGATGGCGTTGATTATAATTTTTCAAGTTAGCCACATAAATAATCAAAAAGAATGATTAATGTTCGTAATTTCTTATTTTAATCTATTTTGTAATTTCTCAAACTAAAGTAATATTCGAATACTATGCTCCTAATGAAATCATCAACTATATAAACTCTTGTGTGTGTACCCTTGGGGCATTTGATCAACTCATTTAGGCTCGATTCAAATATTGTCGATCTGCTTTTCTTGGAACTCGATCCCGCGCCTCCCAAATCGTTAAGGGCTTAAAAAAGTTGATTCATAAAAAAAAGCAAGGAGAAAAAAGAAACAATTTAAACGCCACATATATATATAGGGGGGATTCGAATGCAAATTCAATGAGCGACTTGATTTTGGATTGTACAAATCCTAAGTGGACGAGTGTGTCTTAATTATAGCGATTGGTTAATCGTTTCACTATCTGATTCGAGTCGATTCAACTTTAAAATGCCATTTGTGCGCGTGCGGTCCAGGGGGATTTTTTTTTAATAGCTCTTCTCGCAACAGTTTCTCTAACCAAATTTTGTTATGCGATCAAAATTATGCTAATTGATTTAAAATACTCGTGAGTCCTCTCTCTCTCTCTCTTTATGAAAAAGAATCTCATTCAAATTTTTATCAATTCTAAAAATGATTCCTAATTATTTTACATTGGCAAGAAAGAGAGAAGGAAATATAATTATTTTTTAATTTCGTGAATCTTTTCTCAACAAACCTATAATGATGATTTTGCAAAAAAGAAAAATTTATGATTATCTGACGTGTAAATTGCTATTTAGAAAAAAAGGGAGGGTGATGAAGAAAAAAAGAATGGTGGAGAAAGAAGATCTGAAAGCTCAGCTTTTAATTAACTGACTCCATCAGTTGATGCGCTTGTTAAGGATCGAAAGTTAAAAGACTATAGTGGGGCTGATGAGTCGTCGGGTTTCTTGCGACCAATGCAGAATATGTGAAGTAATGGCATGCAGTTTCTATACGTGTGACGATGTCCTACGTCCTTGGGATTAACGAACGAGGCACGAGAGGCAGATTAAAAGATGATAATAAACCCATTTCTTTAAATTGCTCCTGCTCCTTGGAGTCGAGTGCCATAGCGAGTGACTTTAATGGACATACCAATAGCAAATCAGCATCTATGCTCTGACTCTACTATAGTCATTAATACAGGACATCTTGTTTCGATAAGAAAAAAGAAAAAAAAACGAAAGAGAGGAGAAAATGTATCTCAAAAATGTTCCAGATAAATTTTGGCATTGTCGATATATAATATATATATTTGAAATGTCGAAACTTTCGAAACATTTTAAAATCCACTTTAAATAACTCGATGATTAAAGTTTTTGATTCCATGAAACTTGGTAATTAGTTTTTAGTTATGTGGACCGTTGATTAGAATTTATCTTTACTGAAATACTTGCTCTCAATTTATACATACAAAGATTAAAAACATCATTCATTCCCCACCATCCAAATTTTTCATCTTTTTAACGAAAATAATATATACTTTTGGATATCCTGTATTTGAATTTCTGATTCATATCGTGTTTTTGTGTATACAATCAAGAATTATTTATTTTCCTTGGTCGTAAATCGATCCATCGAACGAATATAAAGCGTAACGTTTTGCTATCGGGTCTCATTACATTATAGTGAATGAGAGATGGTTTTGCTTCTTGGATGTTTCTTCGTGGCGTTTACGGGTGCCTGAAACGGCCTATAGAACAAATTAGTGGTGAGATAAAACCGACAGAGACAGATCGTTCGGCACATGGCGCGATACAATTATCCTGGATCTGAATCACAAGACAGGTCACGTAAAAGAAAGAAGGAGAGAGAGAGACAGAGAGACGAAGTATCGTCTTTGACTTTTGCAAATGAATATTCAAATATAAAGAACACTTTCCTCTATATTCTTTATTTGGAATAAATTGATACTTTATTTTAATGTTATGCTTGAGGAAAACAGTAATCCGTTTGATACATGATATCCGATAGGGAAACGTGTTCGTTATAGAGGAAGGCGATTGAGATATAACGGTAAAATCGTAAAAAAAGATAATCCGTAAGATGGACGGTAATCCGTAACATTTGCAGTAATCAGTGAAAAAGTTTGTTAAAAGTTGCAAAATTTTATTAGTAATATTTATGTTAATCCACAACATAAGATAGACAACTATCCGTGATGAAGACGGTAATCCGTAATCATGACGGTAAACCGTAATGAAGACGGTAATCCGTAAACAATAAGAGTTTTAAATCAGTTAACAATAACACTGTAATTGTTGTAATGACACTGTGATTGTTAATATTATTCACTTTTGCTCATAAGAATTACAATTCGTAGAAAAACCTTCCTCAGCACGGTAATCCGTAAGATACACGGTACTCCGTATCAGTCAGAATAAATTGTAAAACGTACCATTTACCCTAGAGTAAACAACACATTCTACAATTTATCCCTGCTTCTTTTGTATTTTTCTATTAAATAAATAATCGGTAAAAAATACGGTAATCCGTTACCTTTCCAAGAATTCGTAACGATGATGGTAATCCGAATACAGATTTAATTACGCAAAATTTATGTATAACAGTATCAAAAACGTTCATGTTCGTCTGTAAAATAAACAACAATTCGTAATAGAAACGGTAAACCGTAATCTATTTGTGAATCCATAATCATGACGGTAATCCGTAATGAATATGGTAATCCGCAAAACGTATGACTAAGAGTAAGAAACACAGTGTAATACACTGAAAGCACTGGTAAAATATATTACAAATTCATAAAATGAACATCAATTTGTAAGTAAACGGTAGTCCGTAGGAAACACGGTAATACGCAATAGACACTTTTTTGTAAAATCACTTTTGTAGGAAACATTCTAAATTGCAATATTCGTCTTCTTTGGAAAGATAAACAGCAATACGATGGAAAACGGTAATCCGTAAGATGCACAGTAATCCGTAACGAAGGCAGTAATAAGTAAAATGTATGGTTAAAAATAGAAGACACTATGATTTTTAATATTCATGTGCGTTCATAAAAATTACAACGATTTGTAGAAAAACATAGGAAGATCTTGTTGAACACGGTAGTCCGTACAGAAACGTAAACACAAATAATTTTCAGGGAGGGGTATGGAATTTGATTAGAGGTATACTCAGAAAAAATTAGAACTTATATAGATTTTTCAAAGATTTAGGGTGGGTGGGGGGGGGTTGAACCTCTAAAAAACCCCTTGCTACGCCCTTGATTCCGTAAGATAGACGGTAATCCGTAGTATCAAGGATATATTGTAAAATGTACCGTTTATCCTAGGGTAAACAGTGGATTTTCATATTTTTCTATGAAGTAAACAATCCGTAACAATGACGGTAATTCGTAATCTTTCTGTGATTTTGTAACAATTACAGTAATCCGTAATGAATATGGTAATCCGCAAAACGTATGACTAAGAGTAAGAAACACAGTGTAATACACTGAAAGCACTGGTAAAACATAATATTACAAATTCATAAAATAATCATCAATTTGTAAGTAAACGGTAGTCCGTAGGAAACACGGTAATACATGATAGACACTTTTTTTGTAAAATCACTTTTGTAGGAAACTTTATAAATTGCAATATTTGTGTTCTTTAGAAAGATAAATAGTAATATGAAGGAGAACGGTAATCCGTGAGATGCACAGTAATCCGTAACGAAGGCAGTAATAAGTAAAATGTATGGTTAACAATAGGAGACACTGTGTTTTTTAATATTTTCCATTTGTGTTCATAATAATTGCAGCAATTTGAAGAAAAACCTTCCTTAACACGGTAGTCCGTAAGACAAACGGTAATCCGTAGCTGTCAGAACAATGACGTTATTTGTAATGAAAATAGTAATTCGCAAATTATATGATAAACAGTAAGAAACACCGTGTAGCACTGCGGTAATATTCATGCAAAATACATAAGCTAATAGTAATTCGTAACTGAACGGTAATCCGTAGGAAACACGGTAATACGTAATAGTCACGCTTTTTTCGTAAAATGACTTTTGTAGGAAACCTTATAAATTGCAATACTCGTGTTCTTTAGAAAGATAAACAAAATTATAGGAAAATTTGAAAGAGAACGGTAATCCGTAAGATTTACAGTAATCCGTCAGCAATTATATCGAAAATGCATATAGTCAGCAATACAAAGCTAAAGTGACATATTATTACTATCAGTGACATTATCATTGTCTCACTGACTTGCAGCAATTGATCATTCCACCTTTCTTCTTACCACTGGGACTCAGACGAAAGAGACCGTGGGGTTTCATATCGATAAGAAGGGCGCCATATTAACGAGAACATCCTTGTCAATGACTTTATCCACATCGAATGTTGTTGCCATCTTTCTTTTGCCACCAAAGTTGTCATCTTCCGTCCTTGCCGTCTGAATTATTTTGTCAAGCGTGATATAAAATGTCCCCCCATCAGATCTTGTTACACCTGTTCAAGTTAATACTTGAATGACGTAAGCTGAAAATTTCTTTTTGTATAACCAAAGACTTGACGTCATTTTGAACTCAGTGGATAAAGAAATTTGATAAAGATTCTTCTTCTTTCGAGAAATATATATAGTTTGCAGGCTTCGGATATTATGACTTTTTCGACTTTTTTCGCCTATTTTCAAATAATGCGACTTTTATCGACTTTTATTTAAAAATTGCGACTTTTGCGACTTTTCTTCCAAATTTTGCGCCAAAATACAATATTTTTGATATAAAATGCAACTTATTTCGATTTTTATACCGTGCAAAGTATAACTTATTATAGACAAACTTTTGGAACTTTATTTTTCAATCAGTTTTCTAATAAAATGTTTCAAAATATTACAATTAAAAAGTTTTTCAATAATAAAAATTCTGTAAAATTTAATTCAAAACTAAATCATCTTTTCAAATGTTTTTTATTCCAATTTTTTGAAAATTAACTTTTAAAGAATTTGAATTGAAAATTTTTGAAATAATATTAAATTATCAAAAATTATAATAAATAATCTCCAAGTGTAGATTCAATAAAAATGAAAATTAATGAAAAATAGGTTTTAAAAATAATATTAAAATAGTTTAGAAAAGAATAATTCTCTGAATTGTTGCGTTCTAATTTTTTTTAAAATTCAATTATTTTAAATATTTCCGAAAATTAAAATTCATACACAAAATAATAAAATTAAAATTGTTCCAAATATTGTTTTCAACATTTTGGAGAAAATAATCATATATTCCAAATTCTCAATTAAAATTCTTGAAAAACAATTTTGTTTCAAATTATACAAAAATACTTCAATTATTTTTGAAAAAATTACACCTTACAATATTTATAAAAAATTAATTCTTACAATTGTTTTATTACAATTTTTTAAGATTCAATTGCCTTCGAAGAAAGTAAATACATTTTTTTTGTTTAATTTACTACTTTCGAATTTTTCAGAAACAATTTATTTATAACTACAATTTTTTGAAAAACTTAATTTATTTATTTATATTTTTAAAAAGCTTAGCTATTTGTCAAAAGATTTTGACAAATTTTGAATTATCTTTTAATTGTTTTACAAAATTTTAATTAGTTTTGAAAAGATTTGACACAATTTCAGTTTTTTAGACATTTTTTAATTGTATTTAACTGTAAAACTTTTTTGTATTTCCAATAAATTATTTAGAAATATTTCTTTATTAAACTTTTTGAAAATGTTCTACCTTATTTAATATTTTTAAATAGAAAAATGTAAGGTTTAAATTATTATAAAAAATTGAATTTTTTATACAGCACTACTTTATATTTCTTCAGAAATAATTTATTTATAATTGAAATTCTTTGAAAAATTTCATTCATTTTTTTATATATTTTTAAAAACTCAATTATTTTTCAAAAGATTTTGACAAATTTTGAATTATTTTTTAAATGTTTTATTCAATTTAAATCAGCTTTGAAAAAATTTGACCGAATTTCAATTTTTTTGATATTTTTAAATTTTATTTCATTGTAAAACTTTTTTTGTATTTTCAATAAATAATTTGGAAATATTTTTAAAAAGTTAATTTTTACAAATTTCTTTATTAAAATTTTTGAAAATGTTCTGCCTTAATTAATATCTTTATATATAGACAAATAGACGGTTTAAGTTTTAATAAAAAATTTGATGTTTTTTATTTAAATAATTGAATTTTTGAAGAAATTGCAAAAAATGATTAAAAATTCATATAGATAATTAGAGATGAAATTTAGTTAAAAATTGTAGAAAGTAATTAAATTTATAAATGGGTTATATTATAGTTTTAATTTTTAGAAATTATTAAATTTGAAAAGTTGAAATTTAAAAAATTTCATTTCCTGTGAATAAAGAAGTAAGAAGTATTTGAATATTTATTTTGCAAAAGTATACATGTTTTGATTAATTTGAATTTTTGTGACAGCACTGAATTAAATAATCGACTTTTTTTCTAATTTTAATCGTTTTTTTTTGTTCACTAAAGTCGATCCGAGGCCTGAGTTTGTTAAAAACAAATTGTACAATTTGCAACGATGCCTTCCCTCAGAAAAATTTGACTATGTTGACAATTTTTAATCAGAATGAGCAATCAAAAATTGTTTTCGTTCGTAATGAAATTTTCAGTAGGTCATAGTAAGTAAGTCAGAGGTCTTAGGAGCCAGTAGAGGTTTTTTAAAAAAATCTGTTTTTTCGATAGTATAATACAATTACATAAATTGTTAAGTGGAGTAAGTGGTTGTGACGTTAAAGTGAGGGAAACATAACGATTTGACTGAAAAGATCGCCTCCAATCCTCTCCATCTCCTTCCGCTCTGTTGATATAATAACATTTCAAAAAAAAAAAAAAAAAAAAGAAGGAAAAAAGTGAAAGATGATCCTCATTTTGTTGTTTGTTGGCCGGATCTCAAGATCCTTTGAATCCATTGACGTTGAATGAGAAGTCCTGAAGAGGTTTACCTTTCGATTTCCTTCGTAGTCTCATAATCCTATAGGTCCACATGATCGTGAGAAATAACCAGACACACGCTATATATATATACAAACATATATATATATAAGACCAGTTTTCTTCGAGATACATATATTCAATGCAACTATATATATAAGAATGTTTCTTTAATGCCAGGATGACAAATAACGCATATTTAGCAATATTTATGCGAGCGGATCACGTCGGCTTTTACTCGTACCTCACGGATTATCTTGTTCTTAAGAGCTACTGACTGTGACTACCTGTCCATTCGTTTTGTCGCGTTTCTTCGCGTGTCTCTCCAATTCCCTCCACGGGACATTAGATTCCTTCATTCAACTAAAAACCTCCACTCGACAATTAACTTAATTCCCTTGGAAAATTATGCTTATATATATGTGTGTAGAAAATTTTTTTATATATATATGTAGGTATGTTTACTGATGTTGATGGTGAAAAGGAAGTAGTTTTTTTGTCCAGAAACAGATGGACCGCAAACTTTCCGAGTAATGGCGTCAGTAAACTTGAAAAAAGTGGATATATAACCACTCAAAAGTAAACTCTACAATTAGAAATGTCTGTCATGAAATGCTTCTTGTTATTTCTAGCGGAAAATCCCATTAATAATGACGACGCTCAAAAACCTTGTTCTGTGGATTTTTCTAGATTTCATTTCTCTTTTTTGCTTCAAATATGTTTCTAAGGAGACTACATATACTCTTTTTTCTTTCTCATAAACCTCATCCGTGTGGAATGATAATAATAATTACAGGTTTTAACTGAAAAACACTGTAATTACTTGTATTTCCGTGAATGGAGATAAATTTAAATAAAATTTGAGACTAATTTTCGTTATCAATGTTGTTGTAAATATTACAAGACACACTTTTTTGCAATTCGTTATACAAAATATAGACACAATTCCACGTGACATTTCAGTCGATCTCTTAAAATCGGACAAAAATATTTTTTTTCTATTCTGTATTGAAAAAAAATCAGGTACGTATTTTTTATTTTCTTTTGTGGCCAAATTTTCGAGTTATGAATTTTCAAAAGCTTCCGTTTTTAAATGTAGATTTATTTTTAATGTCAGATATCTAAAAAATATTCCTTTTTTTTCAAAAAAAGTTTTTTTCTCTCTCTACTTATGAATAATTATTAAACATTTTTTTTCATATTTTATTAAAAAAATAAGTTTTTTAGAAACAAATTAATTTTTATAACTTTGGATATGATAAATTTTTAATTTTTGCTTAAACATACCTAGAAATCGGGAAATGCTAAAAAGGATTTGCAAAAAGTTTAACAATGGGCCTGATAAGTATAATGGGTTTAAATAAACAATTAACTTGTTAATATATCAAGTAATAATGCAAATATTTAAATAAACATATAAAAAAAGGATTTAAAAATAAATTAAAAGTTTTGCTTTTTACATTCTTATGATTATAATAATAAATGTGATAATTATTAATTACTACAATAAATGTTTTACTGATTCATTTATTTATTTTGTAAATTAAAATAATTTATTTTTTTAAATATAAACGTTAATTTTTCAATAATTTCAGATTGAAAAATTTCAAAAATTAACTATTCTTTTTTGAAAAATTTTTTAATTATGTATTAATAAATAATTATTTATTTCATTTAATAATTTTTAGTGCATTAATTTTAAAATTGATAACATTTAATAGGAAAATTTTATTATTTCAAAACAGACTAAAATATTCTAGTGATTTGTATTTTTTGTGAAAATAAAAGCAGAGAAAGTTTTTTTTTACAAATAACTGAAGATTTCAATACAATAATTACTGAATTTATATTGATATGCATTTTAGGTTATGTTGAATTTTCGATTTTCTTCTTATATTGTACAATATACACAATTTTTCATGTAGTTTCACCATTTTCAAAAGAGGTTAGAAAGTAGATAGGGACATCGCCTATTTGGTTTTACGTGCAGTACCTCCGCATACGCGTATTTCACTACACGGATTTCAAAAGAGGTTATGAATTTCTTGATTCATTAAAAATAATTCATAATAAACCAAAAGTGAAAACACTTTTGTCAGAAATAAAACTTTTCACAATTTCGCCAGAGCGTGAGGAGAGCATTTATGCTGGGTATATACACATAACTAAGCATTTTAATTAAAGTGTTTCTCAATATTTGAAGAAAAATAATAACAGAAACATATTTAATTTTCATATATTATTTCACTTATCACTTCTGAATTAATGATTCATCGCTCCAATGTCAGTTAATTTTGGATTCGAATTGCTGTCTATTTGTCGCGATGAAAAAGATGAAAGCACAACTTTGCATAATGACCATAGAGTAAAAAAAATCACTAGAGCCAAAACACACAATTGAAAATAAACATCTATTTTCAGGGTTGGGAAGCAAAAATCGAATAATGAAATACTGCAAAATGTTTTGTACAGTCAATTGCATGTATGCTGTTCTTCCTGCTTTTGACAGTATTTTCACTGCGCGATCGCGATCAGAAAAAGGAGAAAAAAATTTACTTTATACAAAGATAAGAACAATTTCTCGTTAATTTCACATATTTTCTCCGTATTTGTCAAAAGAAACTTGACATATCTCTCTAAGTCTTAACTAACAGTATTAAACTTAAAATTCCGCGACTCTCTGAAAAATGTTTTTTGACGCAACAAACAGGAAGAGGTTAAGATTGTTGACTGCGCGCAAAACACTCGGAATCAAGCCTTGCGGCTAACTTGGAATGTTGTTCGCGTATATAGAATGAATTTTCAAGAGAAATAATAAAGTGAACCGACATGAGACGTTGACGAAGAGCGTAGGAAGATAGGATAAAAATTTCAGGGCAAAGTATCAAATTATATCCCGGTCAACAATGTCGCACAATATGTTCAAGTATAAAACGTAGACACACACACAAATGTATATATAAATATATATAGGTGTTCACAAATGCTCGTTAAGAAACGTGTGGGTGTTGAACGTAGGTATCTATGTTTCTACACATGTTTTTTGATCCCTTTTTTTCGTTTGTTTTATTCTTTTTCCAAGAGAGGGCTAAAAAGCGATTTATATACTGCTACGGAAGTGAGATACTCTTTTTAACACCCTTTATTGCTCTGCCTGCTGGGCAGGACGACTTCATTCAATCCAAACCGTATGCTAATTTTACGATTAAGATCTGGATAATTAGTATAATTAGGAATCTCATAACAGTTTTATTATGCAAATTGATACTTCTCATTTTAATCCAAAGCATCGCATTTAATCACAGAATTCTTTTTTCCCTTTTCGAATATATCCTTTCTTGATCTAATCGTACACATATATTTTGCTCTTTGATTGATTGATTATCAGGACTATCAAGTTTTTATATTTGAAAAAATGGCAAAAGTAAATTCTAAATAATTGTAAATCGTAAATTGAAAATTCCAAGTGTATTTTATGTCACTTATGACCCATTTAATTCATATTTACTAATTTTTATAATATGAAAACGTTAAATCGATCATCTAGGTTCTTTTTCGTGTTTACGCCACAGGACGCTTAACTGCATGCAATTTATCATTCGCCTGAAAGACGTTGATCAAGAAAAAAAGAAGGAAATAAATCTAATCGAGAGGTTAAAACCTGCCCCCGAACCAGTCCCTTACAGGCTATGAATCGTCAGTGAAGGCAAGCGGAATAAAAAGGGTTTTTTAATGTCGCACTTAAAAAAAAAGAAACAAAGTTGTGGGGCAACCTTAAATTCTCAGTAATTTGTTAAGGTTTGTCTACAATACGAATTCCGTCCGCACGAAATTAATAATCATGCCACAATTAATCAGTTGTGGGAATACCTTCAATTCTCGGAAATTTGTAAAGTTCTGTTCACAATGGCAATTAGAAATAGTTTTAATTAAGGCCAACGCAGAATAGAATCTTTAACCGACACCGGAATCGTAACAATGAGTTAGAGGAGGATAAAAAATATACCTATCCTTCTCTAACTCATTCCTACGGTTACGATTGCGGTTCCGGTTAAAGATTCTATTCTGCGTTGGCCTTTAAACTTAAAGAGAACAACTAACCTACAACTACAACGTGGCCAAAAATTTGATCACTGACGACGTGTGAACAATTCCAACGATGATGTCTAAATTGATGTCGACACTCACGAAGACCGAGTTCGGCACCCTCACCAATGGCTGGCATTACGTACGGTGCCTTTTTGCACAGCTCCCGCTGATTTTTACCCAATCCGGGAATCCGTCCACAAACTGCCGCACCGACCATGAAAGCTCCGACCACCCTGAAACAAAAAATTTAATGAATATTTTATAAATCTGGTATTCCCCTTTCTTTATGTCAGTGGTAAGTTGGCAATACTTTTTCTGATATTTTTCATAACTACCCAACCCTACTGAAAGATGATAAGTTGCCAAATGCGCCATTTTTTGCTTAACTTCCCAATCTTGCTTATTGAAATTTCTGAAAATTTTATCGAGCAAAGTTGGGAAGCTACCAAAAAAATTCAAAAATCGTCAACTGCTCAACCCTGCGGAAGGAGATTTTTGAATTTTTTTGGTAGCTTCCCAACTTTGCTCGATAAAATTTTCAGAAATTTCAATAAGCAAGGTTGGGAAGTTAACATAAAAATGGCGCATTTGACAACTTATCGATTTGTTTTTAATTTTCGAAAATTTCAATAAGCAAGGTTGGATAGTTCAAAAAAAAAAAATTGACCCATTTGGCCAGTGGACAAAAAATTTTACTTTTTTCGTCACTTAAGGAGGAGTTATGAGAATTTATTAAATGTTATCAGAGAGAGTAAAAATTATAGAACTATATAGATTGTAGGTTTTTGATTGCCAAGTTTAGACAGTTGTTTGTCATTTTCTTCGTTCATGAAGGGTCAAAAAATGATTTAGGTTTTTTAAAGGTTCGTTTCTGCTATAAAGAAAGGATTTATGATCCGCTAATAGGCAGTTGCGAATATTGCGGCTCAGGCGAATCCAGACGAGACTTACGCATGTTACGAATTCGTTTGGCGCCACACTATATATATATACACACTGTTCCAAATATATTATTCTCTTATGTATATTTTTTTTAAAGTGTTGGGTACCAAATGTTAAAATTGTCCATTATGAAAGTGTTACCAGCGCTCTCGTTAGTAATTTCCACACATTGTATACGCAAATTTATTGCATAAATGCATAAAGTGGGTAATTTTTAATACTATATAACTATAAATTTCTTGTGGGGGATTTTTTTTTTGTTTTTTAATTTACAAAAAGAAAAAGAATTTGGGAAATATTTTTTGATATGTGTATAGAGCTGGAGAGGTGTTATCGACTCTTGAGGCTAATTAGTATTAATTGATCTTGGGAATAGCTGGTATTAAACGAACCTTTAACGTCATGTCTTGTACTTATACATCTTATCTTTCTTGTCATGAAGGACGACCTATTTGCCTCGACATACAAATTACTCACATCCCTAAGGCGACGAGCTTCAGTCAAGACTGATTTATACGCTGACCAATCAGTGCCATTAAACGTCTCAGTCATTCAATTAGTGTTATCATAATTAGTTTTCATTTCAATATATGTGCATATGAATTTTAAAGAGTGCCTTCTTCTTTAGATTGGTTATTTGGAGACGATATATATATATATATATATATATATATATATATATGTGTTATCAAAAGGGAAATTAATATTGTGATGCATGATAAATGATCATAAGGGGTCATCCATAAATTATGTAACTTCTTTTTGGGTTTTAAAACCCTCTCGATTTGTAGAACTTTTTTTCCAGATGCTCACTTAAGGTGTTTCTACAATAGCTTGCAAATCACTGATTCAAAGTAAATTCGCACATTCTGTATATAAATTTACGTTAATTAACTGCTTTAAAGTATAAAGGCCAACGCGAAATAGAATCTTTAACTAGAAACCGCAATCGTAACCGTAAGAATGAGTTAAGGTTGAGTCCACATTAGCACTCTTAACAAAACGTAAACGTAACGAAATAATGCTAAGTATATTGTTTCGTTACGTTTACGTTTTGTTAATAGTGCTAATGTGGACTCAACCTAAAGAAGGATAAACAATATACATATCCTTCTTTAACTCATACTTACGGTTACAATTACGGTTCCGGTTAAAGATTATATTGCGCTTAGGCCTTAAATTTAAAGGCAGAATGTACAATTACCTATAATCAGATAATTTCCAAGTCCAACAAGGGTCCTGGTGGCATGTGAACTAACCATAAAGTTCCATTAGTAAGAAAAGGATAGACACCCATTTGTCCTTTCTTTAATAATCGTATTTTCTACTTGATCCACATGACACCAGGATTTTAGTTCTGACAGACAGCAACAACAAAAGTCATTTAAAAAGAATGACACCAGGACCAAAGCTGAATGTAGATGAATTATCTTATAGGTAAGAAATCGAAGAAATAATTCTGAACTTGAATTTCTTTTTCAGATGTTTTTTTCAATATACAGCAACATACACACACACACACATATATATATATATGCACTCACAAATATGTATTGGCAATGTGAAAACGAGTGACCGGTTACAAAAGGCGTGAAAAACATACGTTGAACTCCCTTTAATTATAGCTTGGCAATGACGCCACTCGTTATTCTAATTAGACACGCTTAGCTAAACCATTACGGCGCCCGGAGCACATCGCACTCAAGGAGGTCGTCCCAATAGGTGAGCAATTATTCGTTTGTTTTATATACGTATATACCGTGCGTCGAGTAATTGCGCGAATTTCAATGTAACCTGATTGGTGCGCACAATTTTGCGTAGGCGTTTTGTACATGTGAACAAAAACACATAGAGTGGAAACTTGAAGTTCATTTTTTTTCTCCTCTTATTGCTAATAAATATCTAAAACACTTTTTTTTTATGTGTACTCTTCTCTAATGCGCAATGCTTATAGCGTTTGAGAAAGAATATTCTGAATATATTGTAAACGTTGGTCTTTAAAGTATTCCTGTCAGTGGTGGGGCAAGTTTATTTACATTTTATTCTTTTTTACAACTAATATTCTGTTTTTTTTTTTTTAAATAATTTATTAATTGAAAAACAAAATATAATAATTTTTCTGAAAAAAATCGTTACGAAATGAAATATATCGAAAAACTCACTATCCTATAGAAATTGGACATGTATTACGGTTTATTTATTAAAAAAAAAACTTTTAAAGAATCGAGAAATTTACAACTTTTTTTTGTAAATTTTTAAATTACATGAAATCTTGTGTATATTGCACAATATAACGAAAAAACAAATGTTGTTTTCTTTTTCTGATTGCAATCGCAATGAGAACACCGTCAATACAGAAGAACAGCATTCATGCATTTGACTGTACAAAACATTGCAGTATTTCTTTATTCAATTTTCGCTTCCCAACCGTGAAAAAAGATGTTTATTTTCAATTGTGAGTTTTGGCTCTAGTGAATTTTTTTTACTCTATGGTCATTATGCAAAGTTGTGCAAAAATTCTACTCTGAAGAAATGTTGATAAGTCGTATTAGATATTTTTTATTGTTTTCATAAATTGTAATAATTCAAATTATTTAAAATTGTTTGTAAATGGAAATGTTTTACTTTAAAGAAGACTACCTCGGTATTGTGCATCGAAATAATTCCGAAGGTTCCGAAGTAAGTATGCGTTATAAATTCTTTCTAACCTATAAATTTGACTAAATATTTTAATTTCATGGTTATTAATAAATTTTATTAATTAATTTTCATAAAATATATTAAAATACTGAGCAATATTTATGAAAATTAAAGTTAATAATTGACACTATTATTATTTTTCTTTGTTTAATAAAGGTAAATGTAAGTTGCAATACGTTAAACAAAACTAACGCATAAGTATAATTAATTTTAATAAAGAATTAAAGTTTTGATGAGATGAGAAATTATTTGTGTGGGACAAAAACGTTTTTTAAAATATCTCCTCTATTTTTTTTGCCAATTCCAATTGGTGTTAGAAATTTAGTTTCAATGCAATAAGAACAATTAATAAAAAAAAATTTTAATTTTAAATAAAAAAATTGTTTAAAAATTAAAAAAAAAATTTATTTGCTTTTTAAAGTACATACTTTTTAGCTGAAAAATGTGTAAATTTCATTATAAAATCCCGAGATATTGAAAATTTTATAAAATTAATATTAAAAGTAATGGATCACTTGAATTTATTCAAAAGTGATAAATCAGATTAATTTTGGTTTTTGATCAAAATAATGTACTTGGTACACTATAAGTTTGTGCCAAGTTTCATTGTTATTTATTTATTATTGTGAAAAATATGGTAGAAAAAGTGATTTTGACGCTCGACAGTCAATTTTTGTTTCTTTGTTATATCTTTTTCAAAATTACTTGTACAAAATTTTTGTTTATCAGGTTTCGAGCTTTAAACATATTTGTGCTTAAAGAACAATTGACAATTGAGAAGTTCAGTCCAATAACTCGATCTTCGCTCGGCTTGACCGCTGAGAAGCCAGTCAATGGTATCAAATATAGGATAAAATAAAAACTCAAAATTTCGATATTTTAAAAATGCTATCTTAAAGGAAATAAAAAAACCCACAACTTTTTTCTTACTGTCATTTTTTTGATAGAACGATTATTTTTTACAATAAAAAATAAAAACTGAAAAATTTTTTTTCTAAAATTTAATTAAATTTTAAAACATAAATCACTTTGCTTATTCTTTTAAGAAAAACCTATTATATTTAAAATATTAATAAAATAATTCTGTCAAGTTTAATTTCTTGTCATTTATATATTAATAATTAATAAGTACCAATGATAACCTTTTATAAAAAAAAAAAAAAAAATAACTGGAGAATAGATTTTTTAAGGAAATGGATTTTGCATTTCGCTACAACTTTTTAAAATTTGAAAATTGCATGAAAATGTTTAAAGTTTAAATTAAATATTAATTTAATTAATTAATTTATTTATTTAATAAAAATAATAATTTTTGAATAAAAAATAGATAATAAATAGTAGAAAATTAATAAATGGTAAATAATAATCAGTAAAATAAAGTGAAAAAATAAAGAGAAAAAAATAATAAATAAATAAATAATAAACAAATTAAAGAATAAACATACCATAAATAAATAAATAAATAAATAATCCATCCTTGTATAAAAACATACCATTTATTAATCTTCTACTATTTATTGTCTATTTTTTATTCAGAAATTATTATTTTTATTGAATTAATATTTAAATTTGTATTTACTTGTTACTAATGTTATTGGTGATTATTTTCACAATTTTTAATAATTTTTGTCATTTATATGTTAAAACTTTTTTAGATTATCATTATTATTTTTTAAAATTATTTTAAATATTAAGTTCTTTTATAATTTTATGACTCCATCGTCAGGGCATAGAAATTTAAGTCTTCGTCTATTTTAATTATTAATTTTTGGTAAGATAATTATTTATTTATTTATTGTTAAACTAATTTTATATTTTCTTTTATTATTTTTTCTTATACAATTTATTTCTTATTTTAATTTTGTATATTTTTTTTTGGTTAGACTCCCTGAAGAGGAAATCATTTAGATTTCGAAACGTTGGAGTAAATAAAAATTTTATTCATTGTCCGAATGTTTTCGTTTAATTTGCCTTAATTTATAAAGGTGCCGTCCCATTTCAGCGTGAAACGGGAAACGGAAAACGTTCAACCAATAAGAATTTTCTTTTAGAATGATTTCCATTGAATCGGAAGTTGTTATTGGCTAAACGTTTTCCATTTTCACGCTCACATGGGACTGGCCCTTAAAGGATCTCGCGGACGTTAAAGATTACTTAAATAAAAATGATTAAATTAAATTTTATTGAGTGGTATTTTTTCTTCTCCATCACACTTATATTTCTCTGTCCGATATAAATGGAAAGCATATAATATTAACCGCAAAGTGTGCAACAAATTTTAGTAGCAAAAGAAAAGGGGGCGTTTTAACTCGTAAAACAGCGCCTCCGTAGTAGCTCATCGAGGTTATATTAAGGTATTGCAAAAAAGTGCTTCAATTTCAGTGTGCCCAATAATTTTACATGATTCTTCGAATACCCCTCTCTTCTCTCCTTCTTTCATTGCACTTTTTCTTTGATACCTGAGCGTATAATGCCTGTAATTTTCGTTATTGTTGAGGCCGCGGGGAAAAAAATCTCTTCTTCTGTGTCTAATGAATAATTACGAAAACTTGCGTCAGATGGAGCGGAGGCAGGGACAGGAATGTATTTTGTGCAAAACTGACTCAATTTTAAAGTCGCACTTAAAAGCCCCAACATTATATATATTTATATATATATACAATATCGGGGTTTAAAATAAAACGATATGATCGATTTCTTTGTAATCTGGGTGGGCTTTTTCCGCACAATAAAAGGCTTTCAGCAAAACTCCCTGGTGGTCTCTCCATCTCTCTCTCTCTTTCTCTTTCTTTCTCTCTTTCCACTGACTTGCTCACTCGCAAATAGTGTTATTAGTTGCCATATGAAAAAGGCATAATGTTAAGCATTACTCACTAATGACCGTGTGTAATGTTACTTTGAATGCAGACATAAATTTGTTGTTGCAAGCCACCTGGAATTCGATTTATAACGCATATTTTCCAGGATATGGTGCGCTTTAAATTATATTTCTCTCTCGTGAAATCGTGTGAGGTGGATGCGGGGATTAAAGAAATGGGATGGTAAGAGAGGGCAAAGGGTAGGGGAGAAGGCGGTGGTTGCAGGGTGGGGGAGAAGCAGGTGACTCAAGTGGGGGTACATATTAAGCTTTGCAGATTCCAATCTGCAAGATTAAAATCGCCAATCACGAAGCGATAAGTAATGCAGGAAAAATTCACTGATCTTAATCAGAGAGCCGATATAATATGCTTACTTAAGCACCTCTTGCTTGAAATTAATGCTTGGGCGCTGAATTTCAACTTTTTTTTTTTATTTTCTCTCTGATCATTCCTCACGTATCTTGGCCTCGTACGACAGAAAGGAAACAAAAAAAAAAAGAGAGAGAGATACAAAATTGACACTTTCTTTGGGATCAACAATTTTTTACACACTTTAATGGCGAAACGTTAAAAAGTAATCGCGTAAAAGTGTAAAAAATTAAGAGTTGTATGAGAAATAATTAATATGCTTTACGTTATATTTGTTCTTCGACTTCCACGATATGAAAGCCAAGCTTCGCACTTATCTATACTAAAACCTATATATACTATTTACTATACTTATTTTTTTAAGTTGCGCTACTATTTGGGTACTATTTTTAGATTTCGGCCACTAAAACCTACTATTTCTGTTTTTTTTTTTTCGTATTTTCACTACTTTAAATTAACTAATACTAGAAAAAAAACTATTTTCAAAAATTATAATCAAATTCTTTGAAACGATTCAATTATTTTCGAAAAATATTCAATAATCAATTATTTTCATCAAATTTTGCCTTCAAAATTCAATTATTTAACAAAAAATTAATAAATGTCAATTATTTTTGTGAATAATAAAAATTTCGCAAGGATATACAATTAATTTCGAGTATTATCAAAAAAATTTTAAGAAAATAAATTATTTAAAATAAAATTTTTATAATATTTTATAATAATTATTTATAATATTTTATAATATTTATTTCGAAAAAATTAATTCTTTAAACGAATGTTAATAAAATTCATATATGAAAAATTTAATTATTTTCAAAAATAACAAAATTTTTTTACATAAATTCAATTCCTTTTTAAATATTTTAATAAAATTGAATTATTTTCATAAATACTAAACTTCTCAGGAGTTCAATTATTTTAAATAATATTACTAATAAAACGAATGGTAAAATTTCAATTTTATTATAAAATTTATTATTAATTCAATGATTTTCAATATCCTACTATTTTTAATAAAATTTTCCAATAGAATTCAGTTATTAAAGAAAAATTTTGATAATATTCTTCTACACGAACGCATTTAATTATTTTTCCGAAAAAAGTAAAAAATTTCCCAGGAATTGAATTCTTTAAAAATTGCATTTTTATATTTAATTTAAAATTTAATTAATTTAAATGTAATTATTTTCAGAATTTCATTATTTTTAAATATTTTAATAAAATTATTCGAAAGAAATTAATTATTTTGAAACACAATTTTAATTTAATTTTTATGAAATAATTGAATTATTCTTTTTGATATGAATAAAATTCTTCTCAAGAATTAAATTATTTCTGAATAAATAATTCTTCGAAAGAATTCAATTATTAAACATGAGTAACAAAATTATACTCGAAAATTCAATTATTTTCAGTCACTTTAGTACAATTTTTTGCAAATTCAATTATTTTCATAAATAACAATATTCATCACAAAAATTCAATTATTTTTAAAAGTATTAAATTTCTCCTTGTTAATTAATTTATTTTGAAAAATTCTAATAAAACCTTTCGCAAGAATTTAATTATTTTTGTAAATAATAAAAATCTTTTTAGGAATTGAATATTTTTTTTGATTAAATTTTACCAAAATACTACACAGGTATTCAATTATTGTAAAATGTTTTAATAGAATTCTTTGTGAAATTGAGTTATTTCTAAAAACATTTCTAAAATCAACGATTTTTAAAAATTTAAAAAAAATTTGCAAACAATTCAATTATTTCAAAATTTTTTTGTAAAAATCATCGTATGAATTCAATTTTTTTCATGAATACTAACAAATTCTCAGGTAGTTAATTATTTAAATAAGATTTTGCATAAAATTAGTCGAAAGGAATGAATTATTTTTAAAAAATGTTTATTCTTCGCATGAATTAAATGATTTTTATAAATATTGAAATTCTTTCATGAATAATAAAATTCGTTGCAGGAATTCAATTTATTAGCATTAGAATAAGATAGAAGTAAATATGGGTCAGAATTCGTGAAATTTTCACAGAAAATAAAAAGTATTTTTTTTAAATCAAAATGTTGAAAAAACATTTCTATTTGGCCTTAAGAATGTGTTCACCAAAAAACAGAAAAGAAAATTATTTTTTTATAAAAGTTATTGCAAAATTAATATTTTTGCAACTTTTTAAACAAAATAAAATTTCTCCTAAATGAATGAACCGATTGAAATGAACCAAGCGGGAATATCAAGGGGATAAAATATACTTTCGTTTAGAATTGGAAAATTTTTAAAAAGTTTATTTTTTAATAATTATTTAATACAAATTTTATAAACAATTAATTTTTTTTAATGTTCTACGCCTTTTAAAAATTTGAAAAAAATATTAACATACACTTAAAACTATAAGAAATCAAAATCCGTTGAGAAAATTTTGGAGCGACAATTATTTTAAAAGTTATAATGAAAATTATATTAGCGCAGCGCTGAATTTAGTTTTTGATCATTTTTACAAATTTTTAAGGTTATATAATTAAACAAAAATGTTAAATTGACAGTGTTTTGTTCATTTCGTAGTTAAAAATAATGTTTTAATTCTGAAAATCATCAAAATCGCATCTCCGTTCAATATAATTTTCATTATAACTTTTAAAATAATTGCGTCGCTCCAAAATTTTCTCAACGGATTTTGATTTCTTATAGTTTTAAGTATATGTTAATATTTTTTTCAAATTTTTAAAAGGCGTAGAACATTAAAAAAAATTAATTGTTTATAAAATTTGTATTAAATAATTATTAAAAAATAAACTTTTTAAAAATTTTCCAATTCTAAACGAAAGTATATTTTATCCCCTTGATATTCCCGCTTGGTTCATTTAAATCGGGTTCATTCATTTAGGAAAAATTTTATTTTGTTTAAAAAGTTGCAAAAAAATAAATTTTGCAATAACTTTTATAAAAAAATAATTTTCTTTTCTGTTTTTTGGCGAACACATTCTTAAGGCCAAATAGAAATGTTTTTTCAACATTTCAATTAAAAAAAAATACTTTTTATTTTCTGTGAAAATTTCACGAATTCAGACCCCTTTAGAATGGATGCGCATAGTGTTGTTTTTAACATAAATGGCTGCGCAGTAGTGCTTGTAGGTAAGAAAGTCTGCGCAGTAACGATTTTTAACCTAAATAACTGCGCAGTAGTATCTTTAGGTATGAATGCCTGCGCAGTAGATTCATCAAGGTATAAAACCCTGCGCAGAGAAGCTCTTCAACATAAATAAATGCGCAGTACCCATTTATCCACTGTAAAGTGTTATACAAATCTTACTAATTAATAATATTAATTGTATTTATTCCACATAGGACAATTTTTCTCACTGAACATAAAATTGCAATTATATAATACCTAATCTTATTATTATACATTATATAATACTTAATTAATATATAGTACTTAAAACTAAACATTTTTCGATATTGAGATAAAATTAAATTCCTTATATAATAATCCGAATTCCACTTGTATTGCACATAGGGACGATATCATTGACGATAAGTTTCTCTCTCTCTCTCTCTCTCTCTCTCTCCCGCTCGTGAATTCTGGCTTCTCTTGCCCTAAGAACGATCTCGAAATGATCTCACTTTTGCATATGTCCACTTTGCATTGCATATGCGCGATACGCATAGATAAGGTTTAAGGACTTACTAAGTGGTTCGTACAGTACGTGGGACGTTTGTTCCTCGCTATGTACATTATTTACTGTATTTATACACAGGTACCTTTAAGAAGAAGAAGAAGAAGAAGAAAAAAGGGGAACAGGAAAAAAATACCCTCACACCTAAACTTTATATTGAATCTACTTCCAGTATTTATGATTCGTTTATTGAATATTATATTGCCTGTTATTAGCTCTATTATAGAGAAGCAAACTCCAAACCCCTCTCTCTCTTTCTCTTGTGCTCTCTTTTTTCTCCTTCTCTCTCTCTCTCTCTCTCTTACCACACAACGGAAGTCTTTTGTGATCCCCAAAAAATTCTCCTTTCTCACGCAGCATGTCCTCATCAAAAAAAAAAGAAATTCACAATGCCCTTTTTTGCCTCTTGTTTGTTTCATTTTCGTTTTTCTTTCTCTTTTTTTTGTGTTCGGTGCCACTCAATAAAAAAGGCTCAATTCACTCGTGAATAGCTTTCAAGATTCGTTATTCAACTTTCAAGGGTCTAAATATACCTACCACACGATTTCGAGTTCATTATCGAGTTTTTATTACCTTACTAATCAGTTCATCTAACTTGAAATAATATCCCACCCAATAAGATTTTTTTTTCGTTACATTTTTTTCCCCCTCTTTTCTTTCATTTTTGATGATTTAAAAAACAAAAAAATTCAACCAATAACGACGTGAAATTTTCATTTGGATACAATTTCCAAAAAAGACAATGATTTCAGAGAAGAAAAAAATGATATTTTGTTTTTTTTTTGTCTAAACATTCTTTTCTTCTTTTTAGGGTAATTTTTTTTTACCCCAAGTTATGTGGAAAGAAAAAGGAGAGAACCATTAGAAGGTGTTTTAATTATGAATGGAATATCCCAGGTCCTCGAAATTCGGAGAATATAGTAATATATATATACACGAATACCCAAAGAGGGTCAATTAGTTCCGCTCCTTCCGATAAATATTAAGTCTCACACCCCACGTTCCTCGATTATTACGCTTGTCCATTGGTACAACAGTTGGAAAATTTACTCTACAATTCTATATATCCACCACTCATTCAATATAACGAGAACATACTGGGAGGTCGACTTCTTTTTTTCCCCATTGTCAAATATTTTAAAGAAAAAAAAAACTTTTTTTTTGCCTTTATAAACATGTATAATATACATATTTTCTTTTTTCGCAGGGAGTAAGAAAAAAATTTAAGGTATATATGATACAAATAGAAAAGAAAATTTAATCGAAGGAGAAAAAAATGTGGCAAAATAACGTTGGTGGTTTTCTTGGAGATAGAAATAATGATGATGATGATGATGATGACGATGATGATGATGGTGTGAGAGGAAAGTTTTCAAGATTAACTGCTCCATTCTTATTCGATTTCGAAGACTTTTGACAGTCTGTGGCGAATTCAGTAGTTCCATTGTCTCGCGTAACGAATTGAAAATCCAAAGCTCTCACTCTGGTTGTATGGCCTTAAGGGAATTGATGAGCACAATACACCAACGTGACTGAAGATGGATATTTAAATCACTGTCTTTAAAGTCTGGCAAATAGGTCTCTCGTGTCTCCTTATACGACATTATACACTCACACACATAGACAAAAAGATATAAACCTTCTTTTATACAAAAAAAATCTTACAAGTTACTTTGCTCTGATTTTCTCCATTTTTATACTTTTGGTTGTATTTTAGGTTTCGCACTTT
Source organism: Leptopilina myrica (nomen nudum) (assembly GCA_032872475.1). NCBI lineage: Eukaryota > Metazoa > Arthropoda > Insecta > Hymenoptera > Figitidae > Leptopilina > Leptopilina myrica (nomen nudum). Next base: position 8,306,707 of record CM065462.1, on the reverse strand, counting down.
TCTACTAAAAGCTATTTCTACTATTTGCTACTTTTTTGATACGAGGCTACTTTTTTGAGCCTAATGCTACTAGAAGCTACTTCTCTGAACAAATAATCAAATTTAGATTTTTAGTTTTCACATTTCCATTTAAAAACAGTGTTAAAACTAAAATTGTTAATGAAATACGACCGCCAATAAGATAATGGGAAATAATTTTACCGACATTTACTCTATCAATGTAGTGACTGATTATAAATTGTGTTTAACCTTTAAATTCCCCGTTTTTCCCGGTTTTATTTTCTCATCAAATTTAAATTTATTTCATTTCGAACATAAATCTGCAATTTGGAAAATATTTGACTTATAAACAAAGAATTTTTTCAATTTTTCAAAAAAAAATCTTGTCTGTTCATAATTATAATGGAAAATTTGATTAATTCAATTTCATTGAAATTTATTGATACAAATTGAATTTCTGCAACGAACTTTACTATTTTTAAAAGTAATTGAATCCTTCAAAAAAATGTTATTACAATTATTTATGAAAATAATTTAATGTTTGCGTAAAATTTTATTAAAATTTTTGAAAATAATTCAATTGTAGAGAACAATTTAATTATTTATAAAAATAATTAAAATTTCGGAGAATTTCAAAAAAAAATATTAAACATAATTGAATTTCTGCGGAGAATTTTAGTACTTTTGAAAATAATTGAATTGTTTCTTTTTAAATTTAAGGAAATTTATGAAAATGAATCGCATTCTTGTGAAGAATATTGTTCAAAAATAAAATCAAAAGAATTTAGTAAATCGGAAAAATTTTGCTATTTATATGAAAATAATTGAAATAATTGAATTCCTTAGACAAAATTTAATCAAATTTTTTTAAATAATTGCATTTTTCGTCGAATTTGATTAAAATTGTATTAAACATATTAATTCCATTTCTGCAATGAGTTTAATTATTTATTAAAATAATTGAATTATTGCGGGGATTTTATAAAAAAAAGTTTCAAATAATTGATTTAAAAAAAAATTTAGATAAACTATATTTTTTAATAATTCAATTCCTATAAAATTTTCATTGTTTTAGAAAATAATTGAATATTCTTGTAGAATTTAGTCAAAATTGTTTTTAAATAATTGAATACTTTTTGGAAATTTTATTGAAATAGTAGACATATACAAATTATTGAATTAAGAGAATTTTTTTGAAAATAATTGAATTCTTGAGGTGAATATAAATGAATTTTTTGTTATTTATAGAAATAATTGAACTTTCACAATGAATTTTAATAAAATTTCTAAAAGTAATTTAATTTTGTCGAAGTTTCACTATTTAAGAAAATAATTGAATGTATTGCGAATAAATTTTTAAAAATAAATTTATAATTATACGGTGACTAACTTCCTTTGATTATTTAGAAATTAAAAAAAAAAATTCTTTAAAAGAAGTAAATTATTTTTAATAGAATATAAAGAAATTTCAATTACATCAAAAATTTTCAATTATTTGTTTATAAAAATTCAATTATCTTGAAATATCAGAATGAAAAAATCTTATTTTAAAAAATTATTTAAAAACTGCAAAAATTGAATTTTATTAAAAAATTTGAATAAGTTTGTATTTTTTTTAAATTAACTAATAAAAATTTTAATTATTAATCTTCGCACTAAGGAACGTGAGTACATTAGAATGTGACTCCTTATAAAATTTAATTATTTATCAATTATTAAATTAAAATACTTTGAAAATTCGATTTTTAAAAAAGTTTTTAATGAAATTCTTTAATTCTTTTTTTTTATCACCGAGGCAAGAAACGTAAAGAAGGGGAATTTTTTCTTTTCGAAATGAAAGTTATTTTGGTTTTAATTTTTATTGTTCGTATTAGTGTTGTTTTACATTGCTATGACACTTCTGAGCAGCTTTTTGGTTTTGAAATTTTTACTGCGCAGCTATTTTTAACCACTGCGCAGCTTTTTACTCTCGACATTTTTACTGCGCGTAACTATTTTGTACCAGTGCGCAGCTTTTTACACATTTAAATTTTCACTGCGCAGCTATTTTGTCCTAATGCGCAGACTTATAAATTTGGAATTTTTTTTATAATGTACAAAAACATTGCAAAACAACATAAAAAATATTTCAAAGCTACTATGTCTGTAGAACTTTATATATATATCGAATATATCGAAGAAAAAGTTATTTTTAAAATTCCACAACAAAAATTGCTCACATTCAACACAGTGAATTTAACACCTCTGAGACTAATTAAGGGGATATCGAAGATATTTCAAGTATTTAAATATTGCCATGAAAGTACTGAACGTGAGAGTAAGAAAAATTGGAAGAAAAAAAAATTTATTTTTTAACACACCTGGGGATTCACAAACTTGTATTTAACTCAAGTTGGTACACACCTCTATTACTTTTATGTATGTATGTATGTATGTACGTATATATGACCATTGAATGTCGATTTGAAATGTTTCGTTTATATAAAATATAAAACGTTGTGTATGAGATAAGAAAGAGGGCCGCAAGGTAAAAAAGTGTTTATCAGGCTTATTCACAAAGGTAACATGATGTTATGTTGTGGCCTTTATGACAAAATTCATGGACATCTTAAGGAGAATTTATATCTTGCAATAAATACATGACATTATATTATAATTGTGCACAAACTATAATCCTATAATAGAGTGGAAACATCACTTGCTGTTAAATCCTCCAATAATTTTCAAAATAATTTTTCCAACCCTTTGAAATTAAATAAATATTTACATATTATATGCTCCATTCACAATGCATAATGTTGTAAATTAATTTACATTTAAATGCCTTTATTTTACTTTTTCCGCGTTTTTTTCTGAGGACAGAAAAAGAAGAGAGAGAGAGAGAGAGAAATTTAATTTAAAATTCACATAATCTGAAAGAAAATACACCGAATAATCTGGTACAATAATTACTAACTTTTGTGAAATTTTTCTAAAACTTTGGGTAAAATTCATCAAAATACTTCAATAAAGAATATTTACAAATATTTGCGAATCGTATTTTATTGAAAATTCACTACAAAATTTTAGGAAAATCTTACCAATACCTGTAGAATTTTCCAAAAGGGTTGTTGAAAATTCACGAATAAAATTACAAATTATTCATAAACGTTTGTAAAATTTCCATAAAATTTTCTTCATGGGTAAATTTTTCACTAATACATTAGGGAATGTCTCACAAAATTTTTAAAAACTGAAAAATGCTTTTTAATTAATTTTTTTACAGATCAACAAAAAAAGATCTTCATAGTAGATGATGAATAATTTTAAAAACTGAAAAATCCTTTGTATTTCTTTGTTTACAGATCAATAAAAAACGATTTTCATAGTAGATGATGAATAATTTAAAAAATCTCCCACAAAATATTGCGACATATTCCACAAAATGCCTTCAAAGTTGTGTCGACTTTTGGGGAATTTTCATCACCAAATTTGTTTACAGTGTACATAAATACATAATATTTTATCTGCGGCTAATTAAGAGAAAGTGAATCACAAAATAATGAAAAAAAAAATTCATTCTATAGAAGAAAACTTAATAAAAATGGAAAATAGTGTTTTTAATAATAATAGTAGTAATAGTAATAATAATAAAACTCTTCATTCTTCCCACGGGGTCGATTGATAATGCAATGAGATAAAAAGGAAACGATTTCGATCGTATAGCCAATTACGAGAGAATGCGAAAGCAGTGGCAGCGTATGTGCGTTGCTGAAAAGCAAAGAGATAAGTATAATTTCCCTTATCTACCGAAAGAAGGCTCAACGAGTAAAGTTCTGTCTTTGAGATAATGTTATAAACGAGCATAATTTACGGATTATCGTTTTGTAATACACTGCAGTACGCGAGTGCCTTCAGTATTTAAATCTTCCTCGAGTTTTCCATTCGCGAAAATAAGCAATTGTCAGTAATATATAGCTGTGATGCAAACACTTGTAGATGTGGTTTTATGTGTCTCATTGCAGAAAAACCTTTATGAAGTCTTGGCTCAGTTGTCGAAGGTACCAACGGACAAATGCGACATTTTCTTATTTTTTCATCAAAACTGACCATAACCCTGCTGAATGAAATTTTTCTATTTTTTAATAATTACCCAAACCTTGCTAGATTTTTGGTGATTTCAATAAACAAGGTTGAGGGAGGATTTACACCTTTTGTAAAAAAAAGTCCAGAACCAAAAATTTGCATTGGAGTAAGAGAGATAAACTGTGTATATATGTCTCTCTTACTCCAATGCAAATTTTCTGGACTTTTTTTACAAAAGATGTAAAGGCCCTGACTTTTCCCTGATTTCCAGACAAAACTCTCACTTTTTCCCTGACCATCAAAAATATTCTGATTCACTCTAAAAATTATTAGATACTCAAAAAAAATGTTCTATTAAATTTATTTACAAATTTCATTAATTGTAAAATGATTCAAAAACATCAATAACTAAATTTTTAAATAAGTATTGAATTATTACTTTTCCACGGGAATTAAAATTCTTCAGAACATTCAAATTCAAACCTTTTTGAAACTCTACAATTTATAAGAATATTATTACAAAACATAATTCACCCTCTTCATGTTTTGTTATAATTTAAATAACCATGAAATTTTTCAACAAAAATTTGATTATGTACAAAAATCCTTCGCAAGAATTCAAATATATTTAAAAGTAGTAATAATTTTCTCATAAAAATTCAAATATTTTTAAAAGTAGTAATAATTTTCTCATAAAAATTCAATTATTTGAAAAAATTGTAATAAAATTCGTTGCATTAATTCAATTATTTTCATAAACAATAAATAGATTATTCGGTAATTTCATTTTTTAATCAATTTTTATTAGAAAATTCTAGAAAAATTCAATTATTTAAATTAAATAATTAAATGTTTGTTAAAATTGAATTCTAATAAAGAATTTTATCAACAAATTTTTAAATAATTGCATTTTTTGACAAATTTTAATAAAATTTTTAAGAATAATTACATTTTTCGAGGAATTTGATTAAAATATTGTATCCAAAATTAATTAAAATCCTGCGATGAGTTTTATTATTCATGAAAATAATTTTAAAAAATTTCCAAAAATGTTATTAAAATTTTTCTAAAATAATTGAATTACGGTAAAGAATTTTATTATTTATAAAAATAATTAAATTCTTGTAAAGAACTTTGTTAATTTTTTTTTAAATAATTGAACTCACGTGAAAATTTTATTATTTATGAAAATAATTGATTGGTTTCAAAGAAATTTATTAAAAATTTCATAAATTATTGAATTTCTGTGAAATTTAACAAGAATTTTATTCAAGTTTTTAAATATATTTGAATTTTGAAGAAGAATTGTATTATTTATACCAATAATTTGAAATTTTGACGAGAATTAAAAAATTTTTTCTTTAAATAATTGAATATTGAAGAATTTTATTATTTATAAAGATAATTGAAATTTTGCCAAAAATTTTTGAACGTAATTAAATTTCTGCGAAGAATTTTTTTACTTTTGAAAATAATTTAATTCTTCCAACGAATTTTATTCAAGTTTATAAAAATAATTGAATTTCGGTGAAGAATTTTACTATTTTTAAAAATAATTGAATTCTTGAAAAGAACTTTGTTTAATTTTTTTCAATAACTGAACTCTTGTGACAAATTTTATAAAATTCTTTTTAAGTAATTGATTTTTTCGAAAAATTATTTGAAATTTTTTATATTGAATAATTGAATTCCTGTGAAAATTTTATTATTTGTGAAAATAATTGGTTTATTTAGAAGAAATTCATCAAAAATATTGGAAATTATTGAATTCCTGTGAAATTTTTCCAAGAATTTTATTAAAGTTTTTAAAAATAATTGAATTTCGAAGAAGAATTGTATTATTTATAGAAATAATTGAAATTTTGACGAGAATTTTTTAAGAAGTTTTGAACATAATTGAATTTTGGAGAAGAATTTTTTTATTTGAATTTCTGTAATTATTTGAAACTTTTCAAAAATTAGATTTTTTTAGTATTTTTACACTGTTAACTTGAAAGTATCAAATGGCAACGAATTGATGTCAAAAAGTGGATCAAATCATAATTTGATACACATTATTGTATCATTTTGATTCAATTTGGTATCAATTTGATACTTTCCAGAAAATTGGGTAACTAAAATTCTTTTATGAATCTAGTATTTATGAAAATTGTAAAATTTATTAATTACATAATTTATAAGTCATAATTTTATAATAGTTCTTTAAAACTTAAGTTATTTAAAAAGAAATTATTGTCTGAAATAGAAAAAATTCAAGGTTTTTTATTAAAATTCGTGGTTATTTTTATAGTTTACAAGGCAAACAAAAAACATCAAAACTTAGAGTTTTTTTTCATGAATTTTTGAAATTCGATTTTTTCCACTAATTTTACTAAAAATCCCTGACTTTTCCCTGACTTTTTCCTGACCTGTTGCAACTCTGAAATATAAAAAACTAGGGATTTAATGTGTGAAATATGAAAATAACCCTTTTATAGTTTTTATACTATTAAAATATTTTAATAATTTCATATTACTGAAAATAAAAATTCTCGACAGTGCAATAAAAATGTTTTTGCTACGGGTGGGTAAAAAAACTGTAATTTCTGATTGTGAGGTAAAAAAGAAGATTTTGAAGTTTATACGTGGCTCTCTGTTGTGATAAATTATAGGAGAAACCACCCAAGAATACTAATTAGTTTAATGTCCGAGAGGTTGCTGAAAAGTGATGATAAATTTGAAAAAAAAGAGTCGAGAGTGAGTCAGTGTGAAGCAGGTGTAGAAATATGCCAGTGGGTGCTTCGCGGTCGTTTATACCTGAGGAAAGGAAGGTGATCTCGCGCTTTAGTGCGTTTTTACGTCGCCTCCGGTCAAAATGAAGCGCGCGAGGTCCTTTTTATTTCCAGAAATAGGGAGAGAGAGAGAGAGAGAGGACTCTTGCCTTTTTTTTCTTATTTTATTTTTTTTTATCTTCCTCAACGAATAAAACGCGCGGATATAAAAGATGTCTTGAGAGAGAGAGAGAGAGAGGAGGGAAAAATTATGAGTAAGTGCGAAGGTATGATTAATGCCAAAATGGTGACACTGTGCTTATATCAAGTTACCTCTCTGATGTAATTTGCATAATTTCTGTGTTAACATTTCACTCGACTAAACTCTTCAACTTTTATTTCTATATTTTTAATTTTATTTTTGACTTTGTTTTAGCATATATAGCACAAACAAAAATGACGATCACCTTCAAATTGAATGACTTCAGGCGTGGGAATATGGTGTATACACGAGAAAAGTATATAGTGCTGCTCATAAATCGCGCGCCCATTTCGACGCATTGCTGTGGTGTATATACTTGAGCTCTGCACGAAGCCATGCGAAATTTTTTTTAATTCACATTTTTAATTTACAGCACGATTAAGCCATTTTTTTCACAAGTTCCCCATGCTGCTAATATGCTGTCAGTTTCGAACATTTATTTCTTTGGCAATTTTTTTTTTCCTTCGTGGCGCACTTGTGTAATAATTAAATTTTTTTTCTTCGTCAAAATGAAGACTAAAAGTAATTTTTGACGCCTAAAGAATAATTATTTATATTTAAACAGGGTTGCCACACTTTTCCATCAGGTTAAAAAACAGAATTTTTCCAGGTTTTTAAAACATTTATATTTTACAAAGTTAAAGAACTCCCTGATTTTCAGTCAAAACTTGGACTTTTTTTATTCAATTATTCACTACGAAATGTTCGACTAAAATTCATCTTGAAATAAATGTTTTTTTAACCATTTTTCAGAATTATATCAAATTTGTCTACAATTCAATTTTAGGTGAAATTTCGATTTGCAGAAAATTCTTCAATTAGATATGTATTAGAATATAATAATAATAAATGAAAGGAAATTAAATTAAACTTTTTGAAAATTTTCTACAGAATTGGGGTCAAAATTCGTGAAATTTTCACAGAAAATAAAAAGTATTTTTTTTAAATCGAAATGTTGAAAAAACATTTCTATTTGGCCTTAAGAATGTGTTCACCAAAAAACAGAAAAGAAAATTATTTTTTTATAAAAGTTATTGCAAAATTAATATTTTTGCAACTTTTTAAACAAAATAAAATTTCTCCTAAATGAATGAACCGATTTAAATGAACCAAGCGGGAATATCAAGGGGATAAAATATACTTTCGTTTAGAATTAGAAAATTTTTAAAAAGTTTATTTTTTAATAATTATTTAATAAAAATTTTATAAACAATTAATTTTTTTTAATGTTCTACGCCTTTTAAAAATTTGAAAAAAATATTAACATACACTTAAAACTATAAGAAATCAAAATCCGTTGAGAAAATTTTGGAGCGACAATTATTTTAAAAGTTATAATGAAAATTATATTGAACGGAGATGCGATTTTGATGATTTTCAGAATTAAAACATTATTTTTAACTACGAAATGAACAAAACACTGTCAATTTAACATTTTTGTTTAATTATATAACCTTAAAAATTGTTAAAAATGATCAAAAACTAAATTCAGCGCTGCTCTAATATAATTTTCATTATAACTTTTAAAATAATTGTCGCTCCAAAATTTTCTCAACCGATTTTGATTTCTTATAGTTTTGAGTGTATGTTAATATTTTTTTCAAATTTTTAAAAGGCGTAGAACATTAAAAAAAAATTAATTGTTTATAAAATTTTTATTAAATAATTATTAAAAAATAAACTTTTTAAGAATTTTCTAATTCTAAACGAAAGTATATTTTATCCCCTTGATATTCCCGCTTGGTTCATTTCAATCGATTCATTCATTTAGGAGAACTTTCATTTTGTTTAAAAAGTTGAAAAAAATTAATTTTGCAATAACTTTTATAAAAAATAATTTTCTTTTCTGTTTTTTGGTGAACACATTCTTAAGGCCAAATAGAAATGTTTTTTCAACATTTCGATTTAAAAAAAATACTGTTTATTTTCTGTGAAAATTTCACGAATTCTGACCCATTGTTAATTAAAAATATGAAAAATTCGAATTTTCAAAGATTTTAATTTGACACCTTTTTAAAATTTAGCGATTTAATCTAAATTTTGCCTGAAATTTATTTTTAAATCAATATTTATTAGAAAAATCACCAAAAAATCAATTATTTAAATAACAAAATTATATTAAAGAATTGAATATTTTTTTTAAAATTGAATTTTCATAAAGAATTTTATCAACAAATTTTTAAATAATAAATTGACTCCTCTCGACAAACTTTAATAAAAATTTTCAAGAATAATTTCATTTTTCGAAAAATTTAATTAATTTTATAAAATTGTATTAATAATAATTGAATTTCTTTAAAGAATATTTTATTAAAATTCCTGAAAATAATTGAATTTTGTACAGCATTTCATGAAAGTTCCTAGAAATTAACAAATAATTGAATTTTATATAGCATTTTATTAAAGTCCCTAAAAATTAATAAATAATTGAATTTTGCAAAAAATTTTATTAAAATTCTTGAAAATAATTGATTTTTTTAAATAATTTTATTCAAATTCTTGAAAATAATTGAATTTTTTAAAGAATTTTATTCAAATTCTTGAAAATAATTGAATTTTTTAAAGAATTTTTCAAAAATTCTTGAAGAGTCTTAATAAATAATTAAGTTTTGCAAAAAATTTTATTAAAATTCTTGAAGAGTCTTGAATTTTGCAAAGCTCATTATTAAAATTTTTGAAAATTGAATTCTATACAAAGGAATTTTATATCGAAACGCCTGAAAATAATTAAATTTTGCAAAAAAATTTATTACAATTTCTGAAAGTAATTAAATTTTAAAATATTGTTTAAATAATTAAATTCTTTTGGGAAATTTTTATAAAGTAGTAGATAATAAGAATTATTGAATAGAGGAAAGTTTTTAAAAGTAAATGAAATTGTGACAAGAATTAAAAAAAAATTTTCAAAATAAATTGATTTTCTTCTAATACGTTTGTAATTGCTTCATAATTTAATTTTTTCAGTGTTTTTGACTAAAATTGTTTTATAAATCTATTATTTTGAGTAATCAATGAAATATATGTATAGTAAAAAATTTAACTATAATTTCAGAAGAATTTGAATTATATATATATATATATATATATATATATATATATATTTCTAATTAAATTTACTTAAAATAGAAATTTTCTAAAATTGTAAATTGAAACCTTTTGAAATCGATCTACTTGTAAAAATTACAAACGCAATTCTTTTAAAAAATTTGCTCTAAAATTCTAAAATTAAAATAATTAATTTTTGAAATATTTCAGTATATCTAAAATTATAGATTTCAATAATAAATGCAGAATAACTTTAGAAAACAAAAATTTTCCCGGATTTCGATAAAAATTCTTTGACATTTCCATGTTTTTTCAAGATTTATAAAATTCCCTGACATTTCCAGGTTTCCAGGTTGCGTGGCAACCCTGTTAAATTTTTTATTTGGAAAATTGACCAAAACCATCAAATTCTCTTCTTACAAACAGCGTTTTAAATATGGAAAAATATTTAAAACTGAGTAACTTGTTAATAGTTAATGTTAATAGTTATATATGTGAGAATTGTCATTTGCTTAAAAAGGAGTGGGGAAATGCTCAAAAATTTTAGTAATACTTACATATATTTTGTTCAGTTCGAAAATATTCAGAAAATTTTGAAATACCAATTTTCTCATGCTTTTTAAAATTATGCATCATCTAATATGAAAATCTTTTTTTTTGAACTGTATAAGAACAAAAGGAGTTATTGCTCCTTGATTTTTTAATAATAATTCACTTTAAAACAAAATTTTCACTTAAAACTAGGTAAAAAAATTCTTTTAATTAAATGTTTATACTATTAGATGTGAGGCATGAAATTATCAAAATGTCAATAGAGTCGCCACTACAGGAAGAGAAAATGTATACAAAGCGTTAAGGTTGGTTCACAATGTAACAATTTCATGTACATTGATAATGTTTATAAATTGAGTTGATACAAAATATTGCAAACTTATATTTAATAAACACATTCATTTACATTATTCATCTAAATAAGGGTAAATATATATTTAAATAAGAATAAATAATGTAAATTAAGTCAAAGGATAATAATAATAAAATTAAAATTCAATTCAAAAAGTAAATTTTCATAACAATTCTAATATTAATAGAGATGCTTATATTTTATATATCTAGGCAGTAATAATTGTAGTTTAAGGGGAAAAAAACGCAAGTGAGGTGGGAGATAATCCTAAAGTGTAATCGTTCTGAATAAAAAATGGAGAAGGGGACTAAAATCGTGTGGATTGACTCGATTCGATGTCCGCCGGAAATACATAACTTAGCATCAGTCGTACGAAAGAGGACTAATCGCGAAAAATACGACGGCTTTTATACTCACGGGACACGAGTAAAGTTGAAATATAATTTCGCGGATTAGCAAAGACCCATGGGCCTTTGGATCGTAAATTCTCAACGAGTCTCTCGTTACTTGTGTCCCGCACACGCTCTCTGTGCTATTTCAGCGTCATCTTTTCTTCTTTCTCTGTTTTTTCTCTTATACAAATCCAAACATTTACTCGATCTTTAATTCAACAAATTTTACACGGGCAATTGTATTTTATTGCTATTTGAAAATTCGCATATCCTTTTTTTTTAAAAAACCCTTCAAAATCACATTATATTGAAAGTATTATTACTTTTAAAGAATTAAATTTCTCTTATCATTACTTCCTTTTTTTCGTATCAGAAGAAATCATATTCAGGATCTATATAAGAAAAGGATAAAATTCTTTTAAATTTTTTTTTTCAGGAAGGTTATAAAATAACTTGTAGGTTATGTTAAATTGCAAGTCGCTGGAAAGTTCCCCATACGGATTGTGCGACTTTTTCGACTTTTCTAAGGAAATGTGACTTTTTTCGACTTTTTTGTGAAAACATGCGACTAATCGACTTTTTCGAGATTTTTTTTAGTAAAATGCGACTGAAATTTTTTGTAATTTTCAGAAAAATAAAATTAAAGGAAAAAGTTTTAGTCAAAAAAATGTTCTGTTAAGTTTTTTTTACAGATTTTTTTCAAATTTTCCAAAAAAACATCAATAACTTCTTTTTTAAATAAATATTTAATTATTATTTTTCTATAAGAATTAAAATTCTTCAAAAGATTCAAATTTAAACCTTTTTGAAATTAAACAACTTATAAAAAATTGTTATACAACATGAAGACATCGATTGCTCCTAGTGATAAAATCATTATTTTATATTATAAGATTTTATAAAAAAAAAGAATTTGACAATAATTGAATTTCTAGGATGAATTTTTTTTTTATTTATCAAGATAATTAAATTTTTGACAATAATTTTATTAAAATTCTTTAAAAATAATTGAATTGCAGAGAAGAATTTTATTAAAATTCTTTAAAAATAATTGAATTACAGAGAAGAATTTTATTAATTATAAGGATAATTGAATTTTTTAACAGATTTTTTTTTAAATGTTTAAAAGTAATTGAATTTTGAAGAAGAATTTTGATATTTTTCAAAATAGTTGAAATTGTGGGGAGAATTTTAAAAAAATTTGAAAATAATTGAATTTTTGCTATGAATTTTCTTTATTTTTTAAGATAATTGAATTGAATTGAGTAAAGAATTTTATTAGAACTTTTGAAAATAATTGAATTTCCATGATGAATTTTATTATTTATGAGGATAATTACAAATGCACAAAAATAAATAGATAAATAATTGAAATTCTGACAAGAATTTTATTAAAATTCTTTAAAAATAATTGAATTACAGAGAAGAATTTTATTATTTAAAAAGATAATTGAATTTTTGATCAGTTTTTTTTAAATGTTTAAAAGTAATTGAATTTTGAAGAAGAATTTTGATATTTATTAAGATAATTGATATTCTGAGAAATTAAAAAAAAATTTTAAATAATTCAATTTCTGCGAAGAATTTTCTTACCTTTGAAGATATATGAATTTTGCAAAGAATTTTATCAGAACTTTTGAAAATAATTAAATTTCCAAGACGAATTTTTTTATTTATAAAGATAATGATAATTTGACGAGAAATTATAAAAAAATTTGAAAATAATTGAAATTCTGCGGAGAATTTTATTACATTTTGAAAATAATTGAATTTCCATGATGAATTTTATTATTTATAAAATTTTGACTAGAAATTAAAAAAAAAATTTTAATGCAATTGAATTTTTGCAAAGAATTTCATTATTTTTGAAAATAAATGAATTTTAGAGAAGAATTTTATTATTTATTATTATTATTTTATTATTATGACAGGCATTTTATTAAATTTTTTTTAAATTATTGAATTTTGGAAAAGAATTTTATTATTTATAAAAATAATTGAAATTTTAAACAGATTTAAAAAAAATGTTAAAAATACCTAATTAAATTTTTGCCATGAATTTTATTAAATTTTATTGAATATTATTCCAGATTGTTTGATGTTAAAGTATGTGTTGGCGAGAAATGTGATTTTTTTTACAATTTTGACAATTTCGTGTTTTCTTTTCGGTGTTTTTTTCCTAAAATTTTATTCAACTTTTTCGAAAATTTTATGCGACTTTTCGTGACTTTTGTTGTGAATTTATGCGACTAAAGCGACTTTTTTTGAGTCTTATAAAGACGATCCAAGCCCTGTAATTATACACTAATATAGATAAAATATTCATGACTTAGTTTTTTTAATTCTACAATATTAATATTAATATTAATAAATTTTTACATTTAAAAAAATATTGCAGTGAATTGTTTATTGAAGAAAGTTTCAATTTAGAACTCATAATGAATTATTCTTATTATCTATATATACAATTATATAAAATCGATTCTTAAGTTGCGTGTTACATATCGTGACTAATTTAAATAAATGTTTGCAATAATATACACTAAAAAGTTTTAAGTGTTTTATTTTTAAAAGGATATAATTATGATATATCTAATGAGAGTAATTTTAAATTATCTGTAACATACAGTTATGAAAAGATACTTAATTATATTTTAGAAAAAATTCCATATTTCACCAAGTTCATCTTTTTTATTTTCTTTTTTAAAAATTTTTATTATTGTTTAAAAAATTAAAAACAATAATAATAAGATTATTATTTTTAATAATAATAACATTATTATTTTTAATAATAATGTTATTTTTTTCGTATATTATAAACAATGTCATCATATTTTGAAGTTGATGCTTCATTGATCCTTTCTTTGTGCTTTCAATTGTTCCACGGGATATAGTTGCAGTACCAATGTCAATCTATCCGCAATTGCTAATATAAACTGAAAGTTTGAATCATTATTACAAAAGATTTAAATATTTTCTAAACATTGTTAACATTTATTTAATTTTCAATATATTAACTCACACTTGTTATCATGTGATCACATAATTGATATCCAAAAATTGAAAACACAACGGGAAAATGTTCCATTTGTTGAATAAATTCATTAATCTATACACAAATCGAAATTTTTACTATATACGGCAAACTAATGTAAAATATATGTCAGTAATATTTATTTTTGCAGAAAATAATTTACCTCAGAGTTCAAATTTACATCTTGTACTAAATAAAGAAGATGTTCTTTAGTTTTACCAGCCTGTTTTGATTATTAAAAATATTAAATCTCCTCTTTAGTGTTTCAAAAATGTTTTTAGTTACAGCAAAGATTTTATATTATAAAAATATATTAAATATTGTGTGATTTTCAAATGATTAGGCAACATTTATTTACCTCTAAAGTAACATTGTAACATGAGTTACTGACGTACAGTATTTTTAAGAAAAATGCAATCAATATCATACTTTCTTGCAGGTAATAGTTCACGGTAAGTTTTAAAGTTTTTTCCTTGTGAATATATGTTACGGTCATTGCATAAAGTGTAAATATTTGTGATAGGAAATTTACTATTAAAGAAATGAACATTTGAACCTTGTACATGCTACTTATTCTTTGTGCAATATTTGATAATTCCATGTACTGTAATCTAAAAAGGAAATAAATTAACAAATGTGTATAATATATCTAGTTATATTCTTATATTTTACAACAAAAGCAAATTTAAACATTTAAAGAAAATAAAAAATAATATTTAAATGCAATTAAAGTTTTACATACTTCACTAGTTGTATCAGATCTAATGTACTTCTGCTCTGACGATTTACATGAAATTCATTACGCAAGAAAGAGAACCTATTTTCCCAAATTAGATTATTGTTCAGTTGCATAAACGAATATCCAATTGATCTGCATGCATATAATTTTTATTCGTATTAGGTCACAAATCATAAAAAAAAATAATAGCAAGAATATTAATACAAAAATAAGTGATAAAACTTTCTTCACATACTTTCTTCATTATTCAGATGAATTTTTGAATTAATTCAAATTAATTAATTGAAAGCATGTGAGGATTGACAAGTAGAAAAAAAATCGCACCACCTACTTGACAAGTATTGCAAAATGTAAATCTATAGTCATCTGCATCATTATCGGCAATTGATAAAAAGTCACGCACAATAAAGTCTCCCAAAAAGTTAAATATTCCTTCATTACCAGAAATTGCAAAAAAATAATTACAAATGAAAAAAAACAGTTTGCTGTATTTAGAATGATTGAATGAAAAAATAATTTTCGATAAATTTTAGCAGATTGAAAACCATCTAGATGTCGGTTGAATAATTCTATTCTAATCAGACATAATTCTTCTTCCTAATATATTGAACAACAGTTTTTTTTAATTTTCTATTACAAATTAGAGGCTTTTCAATTTTTAACTATATAAAAGAATAAATTAATGTTACTAATAATTCCGTTTACCTTGCTCACTATTAAAGTCATAAACACAGAAACAATTGCACCCAATTGATTGCAACCATAAATAAAATTCATAATTTTAGGATCTATTTTTAAAATTTGAACATCGACACCACACATTTTCAATCCTGATTTGAAAAAAATATAAGAAAGTGATAAAATCATTGTCAATGTGTAAAGATATGTTAAAATTGTCCTACGATGTCGTAGAGGAAATTCAAAAATTTCACAACCTAAAATACATTTTAACACTAACGATGGTAATAGGGCAATTCTAATTTCCTTTGGAGACCAATTGAATATTTTTTTTAATTTTTCCACCATAATGTAAATTGTTTATTTAAAAAGACTTCTTGTACATTTTTTTCATTTAATGTTTTAGTTTACTGAACATTTTTTAATTTAAATTCTTAACATTTTTAATTATTCCTACAAATTTTTGTTTTTTTCAAAACACTAATATCACTAGAAATTGTATTTAAAAAACACTTAACTGATGAGGTTGAAAGCTTCACATGTAAAATATGGCTCTGATGATGATCTCAATTTATTTCAACAATCGATTCTCAACTTGCGTGTTGCATACCATTAATTATTTTTTAAAGGAAAATATATTTACACAATTTTACACTAAAATAGACTTTAAATGGTTTTCTTTTAAAGGGATAAAATTATGATATAGTTAAAAGCATGTAATTCTTAATTAGAAAAAAATATAGTGACAAGGAGATAATTATTTAGAAAATTATTCAATACAATTTTAATGAAATTCGTTGAAAGGATTTACAAGAAATAATTTATTTTCATACATATAATAAAATTCTTCACATGGATTTACTCATTTTCAATAAAATTTTATTTGAATTCCTAAATAGAATTTTAATTCTTGTCAAGAAATTTTCATTAAATTCTGTAAAGCCATTAAATTACCATTTTCAAAGTTTTAATAAAATTCATAGCAAAAAGTGAATTATTTCAGATTGAAAATTATAAAATGTTATTAAAAATGTAACATTAAAAAAAATTTTGCATCTAAACTAATGAAAAAAAAAATTTAATAATAAAATTTATTTAATAGTTTAATAACTAATTAATTATTTGCAATAATGTAATTTTTGCTTTTCAAAAAAAAATTATTTACTTTAATGAAAGTTAAAAATGTATACTAAATTATGCAATTATTATTAAAGAATGAAATATAATTAACAAAATACTATAAAATTTGAGTAATAATTACATATATTGTTCATTTAAAAAATTTTGAAATACCTATTTTCTCATAGTTTTAAAAATTATTCATCATCTAATATGAAAATCTTTTTTTTTGTAAAACTGTATAAGAACAAATAAAAAAAACATTTTTCAGTTTTTAAAACTATTCATCATATACTATGAAAATCTTTTTTTGTGGATCTGTATAAAAACAAATAAAAAGCAATTTTCAGTTTTTAAAACTATTCATCATCTACTATAAAAATCTTTTTATGTGGATCTATATAAAAACAAATAAAAAGTATATTATTCATTAAACATTACATGTATTTTCAGTTTGAATATTTGTGGATAGTCGACGGGTGAATTCTCAAAAATAAAATATTTTAAATAAGGAAAATAGTTGGATTTTTATCAAACACCTTATAATATCTCACTATAAAATTATAAATCCGAACTAAATAACATGAAAATAATTATAAAAGGAAAGTTTCAGTTTTTAAAATTATTCATCATCTACTATAAAAATCTTTTTTTTGTGGATTTGTATTTTTATTTGTTTTTACAAATACATAAGATTTTTCAGTTTTTAAAACTATTCATCATCTACTATGAAAAACGTTTTTTGTTGATCTGCGTATAAAAGCAAATACAAAGGATTTTTCAGTTTTAAAAATTATTCATCATCTACTATGAAAAACGTTTTTTGTTGATCTGCGTATAAAAGCAAATACAAAGGATTTTTCAGTTTTAAAAATTATTCATCATCTACTATGAAAAACTTTTTTTGTGGATCTGCGTATAAAAGCAAATATAAAGGACTTTTCAGTTTTTTAAGTGATTCATCATCTACTATGAAAATCTTTTTTTTTTTTTTGCATACCTGCATTAAAACGTATCAACATTTTGCCCCTTATTTTACATCTAAAGACAAATATAAATTATTTTAATTTTCCCAGTTTCGTCTAAAGAAAATAAATGACTTTTAAATTATAAAAAAAATTCCATATATGTAAAAAATGAAAATAACTGTAAAGCAATTTTTCGAGTGCAGGGTCAGAAGGAAACTTTGGTAATAATTTTTTTTCACCGCACGCATGACAGAAATTAGCATATTTTATGTTCATAAATATGACACATGACAAAAAAGAGGAGCGAATCGTGGAGCAAAAATAAAATAAAAAAAAAATTCACATCCCATATCTCGTGACATTGCTACACGTTATACATACCAATGAACAATAAAAGAATCCCTTTGTAAAATAACTTACGCGTTATGAATGAACAAGGAAAGGTGGGGTGAAAGGGGACAAGGGGATTTAAAAAAAAAATTGTCGGTACACTCTCTGTAGGGTCCCACACACAAACACACACACACACTTATATTGTTGATAACATAAAATTACAACAAGTATTATTTTTTTCAAAAACACTGTATTGAAGAGAGATTTTAAGCGTCATGTAGGCAGAACACAGAGCGAGAGAGTCACTTTGCGGTGGGCGTTACAGTCGGTTGATAGAAGGAGGCAGAGGGAGGAGAAAATATTGAAGTGAAATCGAGTGCGCGTGGAGAGAAAAGAGATTCACCGATGGTGGGGGATGGTAGTGATTCAATTTATGTTCCCATCGACAATGTGGCTTTTGTTTCGCCAAATTATCATACATGAACCCACATGCATATAATCGAATGTGAAAATGTTGCATTATCATATCATAGACGCGTTAAAGTACCGGTTATGCATTAACACGAGCGCGAGAGGCGCCTGTATTTATATTTTTACGCGAGAAAAATATGCACTTAACGATCGACCCATCCTTCTCTCTCTTTAATTTTTTTTCTACCACAAAAACAGAATCGCGATATCGATTATATTTTATGCACGCGCTCTTTTACAGGCAGATAATATCTCGTTGATTCTTATCTTGAAAAGATTTTAGTCGAAAAACAAATTCTCGACAATAATTTTTTGAAATATAATAGATAAATGTTTTTTTTTTATTCATTTGGATTTAAATTGTCAGCACTTTTTACTCTAGAGCTAATTTCTGGAAATATTAGTAATTAGCTGCGTTGATAAGAAATACTGATGCTATAAAATTGTTATTGCTTTTTAATTTAGAAGAAGTTTTTTTTAAATTAAGTAATTAAATAATTTATTAAATGGGGTAAATAAATTTAATTAATAAGTGAAAACTGAACTGTCGAGAATTTCACATAATTCGTTTGACTCAACTTTGACGACATTTTGAGGTATATGACCCAAAATTTTGTGAGATATTCCCCAAGATATCGTTGACAAATGTACCCAGAAAACTTTATGGTTTTAAACGTTTATGAATATTCTGTAATTTTATTTGAATTCCTCAATAGAATTTAATTCATTTCAACAAATTTCCATAAAATTCTTAAAAGCAATTAAACAACCGCAATTTTCAAAGTTTTAATAAAATTCTTAGCAAAAAGTGAATTACACATAATTAATTTTTGAATTATTCAAAGTTTTAAAAAAATTACAAAAAGTATTATAAAATGTTAGATTTAAAAAAAAATTGCATATAAAATTTAAAAAAAATGTAATTTCTTAATTGTTGTTGCAATGATGTTACTTTTGCTTTTCGAAAGAAGTCATTTACTTTTTAAAAAGTTTAAAATTATGCAAATATTAAGAAATAAAATGTAATTATCAAATTCTACAAAGGTTTAGTAATAATAACATATATTGTTCTGTTCAAAAATATCCAGAAAATTTTGAAATAACTCTTTTCTCGTGGTTTTAAAAATTATTCATCATCTAGTATGAAAAACTTTTTTTTTGTTTATCTGTATAAAAACAAATCAAAAGCATTTTTCTGTTTCTAATGTATTGGTGAAAAATGTTCAGTTTTAAAAATTATTCATCATCTACTATGAAAAACGTTTTTTGCTGATCTGCGAATAAAAGCAAATACAATTTTTTTCAGTTTTTAAAATTATTCATCACCTACTATGAAAATCTTTTTTTGTGGATCTGCGTATAAAAGCGAATACAAAGCATTGTTTACTTTTTTAAATTATTCATCAACTGCTATGAAAATCTTTTATCAATCGTTCTGACTTTGTTTCGATGATCATTTTTATTGCCCTTTTCGTCCACTTTTTGCCCTTGGGATTAATATCCAAATAATATTCTAAAAAGATATTAGAGAATTGATTAATAATGAAGAATCTATGCTGTTCCATTTTCTAAATTACGATTAAGGCGCAGCTGCAAAATATTTATTGTCAATAAATTATTATTACATATTCTTTAAAGATAATCTAGAAATTTTTCACATTTTTAAAACTTCACTTATACACTAAAACAAATATATAAATTGTTAGCACGTTCGGTTTTGTAATTGCCATGTCCATATATAGTTAATAAACCAGAATTGAAAGTTCAGTAACCCGATTTAAAAAAAAAATGATTTACAATTTTTTGCACCACTATCGTAGTTAGAGAAACGGTAATAGATCATTGTCACCATATGTTGCGTGGTGCAAAAAATTAATTTTTTTTTCTTGCAGTCACAGCGGTTCGTCGCACTAGGAATGAATCTCCACGTGATTCGCCATACTTAAATCGCGTGAAAGCACATATGTACTCTAATAATAATAATGATTATTTATTAAGAACGAAGCGAAGATGAATGTGAGTGTACGAGTTTTGTGTAGGACGATCTCATACAGTAGCAGCAGGTGAGAGGCGCAGATGCGAAACGCTGACAGGCCGGCAACATTTAAACTTGATCTACTCCTTGGAAATTATACCAAAAGCGCGTAGTAAACCAAATTAATTATTAATTTATTAATAAATTGTTAATAATTAATTAATAATATATAGGTTTATACAAGCGTTAATTGGCATGTGGACTAAAATTCCATTAGTAAGAAAAGTATAGACGTATCTTTTCTTACTAATGGGATTTCCTATATATAGTTTATGGTTAGTTTACATGACATCAAAACTTTTAGCGCATCTATAATGGTGTATTAACAATTCTTTTCATATATTTCCTAATTTGGATGACAACACAACTTTTCTTCTCGCAAACTGAATAATAATAATATATATAAAACGTGAGATAAGGTTTCCAAAACTGTCAGTGAGCATGTAATGTTATATATAGTACATTGAATGTGATTTATGGGAATATTTATATGTATTTATAGCGCGCGAACTTGGATCTCTCTCGCTATGTCGAATGCGCAATGATACAGAGAGAGTTTTGTGGGACCCACCATATCGCGAATGCGAATTTATGTATGTTGATGGGTCTATGTTTCAAGTTACGTTCAAAAACTTCTTTTACGTTGTACGTACGTACGTACGTGCATTTAAATGGTATTTGGTGCGCGGCGGCCGTGCATATGTTATATATAACGTATGCCTATTCGAGTGTCTTGTACGATTTATCGTTCCGCTTGGTTGCGAGGGAGGCGGCGCTAAATCGCGATTCCACTCTTAGATTTAAACTCCTCGATATATGTATATACATATATATATATATATATATATACGTACTTTTATCTTTCTTTTTCTCATATCCCAACCTTTTTTTCCTTGTAATTATCACCAGATCTGATTGCATAATGTTTGGGACTTGGATTGTGCATTGACCTTAAATTTAAAGGGCTTGTGATGCGATCAGAACAATCGCGCCACTTGCGGAGAAACAGGGGAATGAATATTTTAGCTTTAAAATAAAAATGGTGTGAGAAAAAGTATTAGTACTCTTTTGTGTTGTTGCTATCTGACGATAATAATTTAAAATTATGTTATATTAATAAGACGAAAAATTTCTTAATGATTTGTATTTTGTGTTACACTATAAAGCAGAGGGGGTTTTCTTTTTACAAATGAGTATAAAACATTCTATACTAGGGTGATGTGCAACGTTTTTTTTCGTTGGACGAAAAACATGTCAAATAATTAAATTTTTAAATATTTCAAAATTGAATGACTTAGAGGCATTATAATAGAATATTTCTGCATTATTAGATTTTCAGAATTTTAAATTTTTCCTATAAATTTTTCGCTTTTTCAAAAACGTCTGTTTTTGCATTTTCCAAAAAAGTTGGGGTGATGTGCAATGCCAGTAAAATTCAGGTATGTAATGCATAAATATCAATGAAAATCTCTTTTATTATTAATTTTAGTCTCCCAAGAAAGGTACCTATAAGAAGCAAACGATTTATTATTTTCTATTTAATGAAGACTTGAAGATCAATAATTTTAAATTAATAATTAATTCTCTATCTGTATTTTTACTCAAAAAATTAAAAACATAACCTCAAATTTTTGTATTCTTAGGTACCTTTCTTCGGAGCGTGATACAAATAAAAAACATTATTTTTGTACTTAACATAACATAACATAACCTCATTTTTTATCATAAATAAATTTTTCAGAAATATATATAATAAAAATATTTCTGAATAGTTGGAATTTTGTATACGTAAAATTTAATTGAAAAAAATTTAATAATTAAATAATTTCAAGTATTTTGTTCCAATTTATTTTTGAAAATCAACTTTTTAAGAACTATTCTAATTGCAAATTTTGAAAATAATTGAATTATTAAAAATTTTAATAAAAAAAACTTTCGAATGTAAATTTTGAAATTAAAATTAATGAAAATTAGCTTCTAATCTTTTAAAAATTTAATACTTTCGGTATTTTCAATATTTACACATTTTCAAAAATTTTAATTAAAATTAATAAAAAAATGAAATGGTTTTTTTTAAATTACACAAAAAATTTTTAACGGCACTGAACCATTTTGACGTCACAGCTTTAGAACAAATTCTTGGATAAACTGAGACGTTATATAATGATTCAAATTCTCTTAAAAAATTCAATTATTTTCGAAAAAGTGTGAAAATTTTTAATTACATTAAAATATTTTTAAAAATATCTTATTAAAATTATTATTTTATTTATTTCAAATTCTTAATTTATTGATTAAATATCACTTAACTTCTTTAGCTACAGAAAATTGTTAATTAGCTGATTGGTTTTGTTAATAAACATAATTATTTATTAGTATTTTTAAAATTTAGTATATACATACAGAACCGGACAAAATTGTCAGTCCACCCATTTTTGAAGGAATAAAAAAATTTTTTTAACATAAAATTTATGAAAACTAAATTTTTTTTGATTTATGTTTTGAAAGACGATAAAATTTTGAAAATAATAAGACCTTACAGAAGTCATTTGGCCAAAATTTCTACAAGATATTCTTAAAAATTGTCATTTTCAATGTTTTACAAAAATTTGAATAACTTCTAAAAGAATTAACACTTTTTAATAATCTTAGACTTATTTTAAAGATCATTTTCTACGGAAGAGGTATTACTTATAGGCATTAACCTGTAATTTTTTTCTTAAAATAAGCATGACGTCAAACTTGGACAAAAAAAATGGAAAAATTTGAAATAATTTTTTTGTACTAAAAACAATTCTATTATTTCAAATTTTTCGAATTTTTTGTTCAACTTTATCGTCATACTTATTCCATGAAAAAAATCACAGGTTAATGCTTATAAGTAATTCTTATTTCGTAGAAAATGACCTTTAAAATAAGTCTAAGATTATTAAAAAGTGTTAATTCTTTTAGAAGTTATTCAAATTTTTGTAAAACATTGAAAATGACGATTTTTAAGAATATCTTGTACAAGTTTTGGCCAAATGATTTCTGTAAGGTCTTATTATTTTCAAAATTTTATCGTCTTTCAAAATATAAACAGAAAAAAATTTTAGTTTTCATAAATTTTAGGGTTAAAAAATTATTAACAAAAAAAATTCCTTTAAAAATGGGTGGACTGACAATTTTCGACTGTACTGTATTTGTGTAAATCTTGTTTAGAAACTCCCGTCTTTTTCAGAGCCAAACTCGTAACATATTGTGTGCTTCCGGTTTTCTAATCGAACCATTACTGGCGACGTGATCGCCTATACAGTTTTGTACACCCAATATCATATATGCCTTCCTTCCGGTTTGGACAACTTTTTGAAAAGTAAGTGTGCCTTCTATAAGAATGTCTATGGCGCATTATAATAGACGCCATAGACTTAAAACTTAGAAGGCACAACACTACTTTTCAAAATGTTTTCCAAACCGGAAGGAAGGCATATATGATATTGGGTGTACAAAGAGATAAGTGCGCGTTATTTTACGAAAATCGAAATGTTCTCATTTCTCTCGATAGGTACGAATTGGTTACTTACGTTTAAAAAAAAAAAATTACTCACGCCGCATTCTGTCCGATAGAGATCAGCTCGTTAGGGGTCTTATGCCGGTTTTGCAATAGAGTCCGAAATATATACTGCGGTCCCGGGGTGGTGCGTAATTGTACGATGGAAACGTGGGAGATGTGCGTTAAAAACCGCGTGCAACTTAAAATAGTGAGAGGGGTCATGTGTCTGACATTTCGGACGTGCGATCGGAAGATACTCCTTGTGGACTCCACTCGGGTTAAGATGCCTCATGGTGAGGTAGATTCAGATAGCGAGCAAGAATTTGCCATTACGTTTTTTTTGTGCACTTCGTTTTCTTAGATCCCAAAATTCACGAGAGAAGCAATAATCCAAACTGATCATTTTTACATTTTATTTCACTTTCAAAATCTCGTGAAACTTTTCTTTATTTTTCGCTTTTTTACCTTTTTGGCATCAATTTCTCCAGGTGTGAATAAGCGCCATGTGTTACGACTACACGCGCTTACGCTACTGAATACCACAACCTGACTTCTTCAACCTACGTATCTACCTACATATGTACGTACGTATAGAACTCGTTCGGAAGTGGAAAAAAAAGTAGGGGAAAAAAAGGAAGTATCAAAAGAAAGACGAGCGTCGTATTTTCTCAAGTAAACGAGTTGCATCGTGAAGCGGGGCAGTTTCTCTCTCTCTCTCAAGTATCACGTCACAACGGTAGATCGTCTTTATGGCAGAAGGAGATAACTTCGTCAATGTCAAAGAGAAGAGAAAATTGCCCCTTTCTGCCTTCTTCTCCTCCAATCTCAACTAACCTATCAAAATACCTTCCAAGCTATCAGAAACTTTTTTACCATTTATCAAAAATCTCTTCCCACCTCGAAACTTATTGCAATTCCAAATCCTGGGAATCATTATTGACTTGTGAATTTTTTCTTCTAAAAGGGAAGTTTCCTTTATTAGAAATCGTATTTCATATATCGTAGAACATTGAATCTTGAATGGAATTTAAGATTAAGATTAAGATTATATGATCTTAATTCTTGAATGGGATTTTTTTTCATATAAATATCTCTCTCCAATCTTTTTCTCTTCCCTAAAAAAGTTGTAAATTACCCATGATGTATAGGTAATGACACGTTAAATTACTATTCTCGAACGAAAGATTTTAACACGCAGAAGCTTTTAGAGTTACCTGTCCGCATAGAGTCTATACGAACCAACGTGATTCAACACTCGCCCTTCCCATATCCTTCCACTTTCTTATCTTTAAGATCTGATCCCTTGTCAGGCAATTTTTGTTGGTATATCTCACCCAGAAAAAGGATATTATCGTGTGATTAAAGGGAAATATTATTTCAGAAACAAAACTAAAACATTATTCTACCTGAATTCAAGTGGAGATTTTTCTGTACAATTTCCAATTTTCCGATGAATACATAATTGGAAATTAAAAAATTTCAATAACGGAATCACGTAAACCAACGAACGTTCTTCATACTAGATGATGAATAATATTTGAAAGATGAAAAATGAAACTTTGTTAATAATCAAAATTTGCAAAGATAGAAATGCAGAAAGAATTAAATATAAAATTTTATAAGTAACTAAAATTTAGAGCTTAGAAAACAAAATAATTTCAGTAGAAACTTTTTTCATACTTGCCATTTCAATAATGATTTAAATTAAATTAGGAACTGAAAGGGCTGCAAAATTATTATCTCTGTTTAAAGTTTAAATTTCAAAAAAATAAAAAAGATGACAAAGTTATACAGTGATAATATAAAGAATATCAGAATTTAATAATTATAATTTTTTGATTATTGAATGATGAAAAATAAATATTGTGTAGTTGAGTAAAAAATAACATTAAATATATTCAATATTGTTATTAAAAAAAAAATTTTCTAAAAATTTTTTAATAAATTTTATTAGAACAAGAATTTATATATGTAATAGGGCTGACCAGAAATCAAAAAATAACTGCAAACCTAACAACTTTTTTATTCAGCAGAAAGTCAGGGAGTTTTTTAAAATTCTTGAAAAATTGGAGAATTTTCAACGAAAATATTAAATTTTCAAAATACCAGAAATTTCTTAAAAAACTTTAATAAATGTCAATATAGTTTTTGTATTTAGAATTTTTTCGAATTTATTTTTTTTTATAAAAAACTTTCAAACACATTAAATATTTTTTTAGCAAAGATTTTTTAATTAACCTGTGTTTTTCTTTATAAATAAAATTGTTACTTGAAAAGCATTATTCATTCTTTAATTATATCAATGCAGAATATTGAATAATTTAAAAAAAAATTTATCAGTGAAAATAAAAAATTAGTCAAGAAAGGTCAGGAAATTCTGAAATGAAAGTTTGCGCAGCTATATTATTATTATATTATTACTATTATTAACTTTTATATTAAAAAAACAAACTACTTAAAAATAAATGTTGAAAAAAGTTTAAAAAAATTGATTTTAATAAATCAAATAAATCGGATTGTTTTGATTTATTTTAAATCACGATTTTTATCAACCCTAGATTACAGTCCTAAAAAAAATTTAATTATTTACGAAAATAATTGAATCCCTATAAAAAAAATTGTACCTTCTATTTTTATAGAAGATGGAAAATTTGCCAAGAATTTAATTAAAATTTTCTAAAATAATTCAATTTCGGAGTAAAATAATGTTATTTATAAAGATAATTGAAATTTTTGCGAAAAGTTTTTTTTAATTTTTGAACATTTTTAAATTTCAGCAAAAAATTTTATGACTTTTGAAAATAATTTAATTTTTTTGCGATATATCATTTATAACTTCTTCAAAATTGAATTTTTTTGTAATAGTGTTTTTAACTAAAAATTCTTCTATAAATCCATTATTTTTAATAATTAATTTAATATTTGTGACGTGATCTGAAGAAAGGGAAGAAACATTAGAAGCAAAAAATTATAAGATATGTTTGCAATTTTTGAAAGGAAAATATAAAAAAAGTCAATAGAGATAATGGAATTTTAAGTCTTCGCTAAAACAGAAATTTTTAATAAAAATTGATTTTAATTGCGAATAAGTAAAAAGAAACTTTCAAACAAGAAAAAAGTAAAGCTAACATAACCTTACAGTGATTTGCTTCTAAGGTCCTTTTCTTCATTTAACAGATAAATAGTTTGTTTTACTCACGAAAAAAATTACATATTATTTTTATTATTATAAGCATAGGTAAAATATTTATAAGAAAAATAGAGAAATCAATTAATTTATCAAAATTTTCTCAAATTCACTTAAAAATTACTCTTATCCAAGGGTTTCCTGGGTCGTTAATTATACACATAAAAATCTATCGTTAGAATTTCAAAATTCAAAATGATTAACATTTCAAATCTGCTGAAATTTGATTCGAAGGTTTTCGGGTTCAATATTTTCAATTTTTTTAAATCTGACTTTGGATTTTTAATCAACGTCCCCAAAAACTCTCGAGTAATAATATATAAGTTTTATGCAAATATTTGAGTAATTTAAAAAAACCTTTCGGCCATTTTGAATTTTAAAAACTTTTTAAATCTGATTTCAGATTTGTAATCAGCAACCCCTAAAAACTCTTGAATAACAAAAAGTTTCAACAAAATTCAATCTCTAGGTTTCTCGGGGGGCACGAAAGGGGTAAATAATCAGAATTCAATATAGTTAGAAATAACCAAGAAAGAATTGAGAGATTATAGGAATTTGAAAAAAAAAGTTTAGTTTGTCTTTCCGTTGATCTGAATAAATTTTTTTTTTAAATGAAACTGCGCGTAAAAATAATGAATCACGACAAGAATATAAAAGAGAGAGAGAGATGATAAATTTTGTACACTTGATAATGAAATTCTATAATAGATTTATAAAATTGGAGTATACGCGCATTTTCGCATAAAATAGAATGGGAGTTTTTCTATAATAGTCACAAACTTATATTTATATATGCTAACAATAAGAGATATTTTAATGGTGCTTTGTGTGTAACTTGCGGGAATCGAGAGGTTTCCTTTACTTAACCGCGTTTCTCTCTCTCCACTCTACAATTCGCCCTTTTGTCTCTGTCCTCTTTTTCTTTCCTTCAACTTGGTCGATTCGTTATGTCCGCCACCACTTCTTTCGGCTTTGACCATTGCTGCGGGTTATTTTAATTGGATTTTCGCCGAATCTTTTTTCGTCGAAGAATCGCTTCCTCCCTTTTTTGCCCAGTTATGTTTGCTACATGTGTATATATATATATACGCGTATAAATGTACATATAAGTTCCAGTGTCTTTGTGTATATATATACGGATGAGTATAAAAGTCTCTTTTTCAATTTGGAAGGTGTTTAAGACTCACTTTGGCATTTGAAAGTCTGTCCTGATTCTCACGATATGTCATGATTCATTCCAAAAAGTTTTCGTCCCTATTGGCGCTATATTCAGCGATTAAATGCCATAATTCAGTCCAATCTATATAGTTTTTCCCCCCTCTCTCTCTCTCTCTCTCTGTTTTAAAGGGATTTATTTACAATCATTGTAGAAGGAACGGAATCTCCAATTGTTTATGAACCTTTAAACATGTAATTTCATTGGATTGCGATCTGGCCTTTGAATGGCTTTACAATGTAAAACAATGCTAGGGAAAAAATTCCTTCGGCGTTTAAAGGGACAACGAACGTCCAGCGATTAATTACATAGTGCTTTTATTCAGGTGCCGTAAAAACCCTCCCATCGTTTTTTTTTCTTAAATTTTTTTTTTCACTAACCTTCGAATATAAAAAAAAAATTGTCAATTATATAACGAAACGAATTCTTTTTCTCCTTTTCGTTTAGAAAATTTTTATAGGTTATGTTTTGATCTAACCGAATATTAGGTTTGAGTAAAATTTACGAAACACGAGACTATAACCAACTAAAATTCTCTAAAAAAAATTTATGGGAAAATTTATGCGGCTTTTGAAATAAAACTTAAGTTATGATTACAATGCTATTACAACAAAACTCTGATACGATAATGTCCTGCTCTCAATTAAAGAATCTATTGTACATTAGCCTTAAATTTAAACAGGGTGTCTACTATTTTCATTCAACAAAATTCCCGCGGTTATGTCATAATTTTTTACCAGTTTTCTTTTCTCAGAAAATTTAAATTTGATTTCGAACCTAAATAAATAATAATTTTAATTGAAAATTTGGAAAATAATTTTGTCAATTTTTTAAAAATAATCTTGTCTGTTTATAATTATAATTGGAAATTTTCTTTTTCAAGTTTATTACAATTCTATTCATAATAATTGAATTTCTGCAAAGAATTTTACTATTTAAAAAAATAATTGAAATCCTTCCAAAGAATGATATTATTTTTGAAAATAATTTAATTCCTGTAAAGAATTTTATTACAATTTTAAAAAAAGCAGTGATAATTAATTATTTACTTAATAAGTAATAAACATTAAATTTGCTTAAAAAATAATAAATATCATTTATTTGAACATTCAAAAATTTGAAATTATAAAAATTTAAGAGAAGTTCAATAATTATAACTACTGAATATAATAATAGAATAATACAGTTTTTAAAAGCAAATATTTGATTTAAAACTTTAAGGGGGACTTTATATTTTAAAAATAATATTATTATTACGGTCTCTAACTTCCCTGGATTATTTTCGAAAAATTAAAATTAAAATTCTTTCAAAGAATTAAATGATTTTTCAAAAAAATGTAAAGAAATTTCATTTATTTCAAAAATTTTCAATTATTTGTTTAGAAACATTAAATTATTTTGAAACAATGCATTTGAAAAATTTCAACAATTTTATTTTTCAGAATTTGAAAAAAAAAATTTGCGAGAATTCAATTTTAATAAAAAATTTGATGTGCATATCGTTTTTTTTTTAATTAACTAATAAAAATTTTAATTATTAATCTTTGCACTAAGAAACATGAATTCATTAAAATGTGACTATAAAATCCGATTATTAATTAATTATTTAATTAAAATACTTTGAAAATTTTATTTGTTAAAAAGTTTCTAAAGAAATTGTTTAACAAACTGAATTACATATTTTCAGTCGAATTTCAAAATATTGCTATTTACTCCATAATTTTTTAAAATTTATTTACATAATTCGTTTAAATTAGTGCCTGACTTTTACTATCAAATTAATTTTTTTTAACTAATTCAAAGTTAGAGAAGAGTATAAATATCTATAAAAATTGAAATAAAAAGTAATTTTTTTAAAAACAAATTAAAATAATAAAACTTTTTTTAATTTTCAATTTACTTCAATTATTTCTAAAAATTTCAATATTATTAGTAACGTCTCTGCAACATTCAATTATTATCTATAAAAGTTGAAATAAAATTAATTTTTAAATCAATTTTTATTAGAAAATTCTAGGAGCATTCAATTATATACGCATAATTTTTTTAAACAAATTTTTTAATAATTGAATTTATTAGACGAATTAGGATAAAATTTTAAAGAATAATTACATTTTTTTGAGAAATTTATTTAAAATTGTATATATTAAATATTCGCGTATAGGACTTTGTCAAAATTGTATTTAAATAATTGAATTCTTTTGGAAAATTTTCTGAAAATAATAAATATGGATACAAATTATTAAATTAATAATACAATAATAGAAATTATAAAAAAAAAATTTTTTAAATAATAATTGAATTCTTTCATACTTCATAAATACTATTGTTTATGAAAATAATTGAAATTTTGCGATTAATTTTATTAAAATTTTTGAAAATAAACGAATTTTGTCGAAGGATTCTCCTATTCATTTATGAAGATATAATAAAAATGTTGACGATATTTTTTTGTTTAAATTTGAAAATTATTGAATACTTCTGATAAATATTGTATATAGTGAAAACCAAACAGTAGTTACTAATAATTTCTAAGATGATCGTAAACAAATGTAAACTTTTGTAATAGAAAAAAAAAATTTTTTGACGGTTTTTGAAAGCTTTTAAAAGTGGCCGATTACTGAATATAATATAATAATTGAATTATTCTGCGAAGAATTTTTCTCTATTTATAAAGATATAATTGTAATGTTGACAATATTTTTTTGTTTAATTTTTAAAATAATTGAATTTCTCTTCTCGGATTTCCTCGTCCTATGGCAATAAATAATCTATTGTGCATTGGCCTTAAATTTAAAGTTCTGTTCTTAAACTAAAAATATTGAATTTACCAAAAAGTACTTTTGTTAAAAAGTCGGTTTGTATTTTTAGGTTATAGAATTAAAAAATAGTAAAAAAAAAACGTCTGATTAGTTCAGATTTCGTGAATAGACAAAAAAAATAAAAATAAAGCAAAACAGTAAACAGACTTCTTAGATTGACCATGAATTAAAAAAATAAACAAAGATAATATATAGGAAACGTGCATGTATGTACAACAAAATGTATAGGGTTCTACGATGATCGAAAACGCACGAAATCGTTATTCATAATCGTTTCTCGCAATTCTGAAATAGGTTTCATAATAACTTAATTACCATCTTCCTCACACTAACCTAACACCACTATATAAGTGTATTTTATTAATGTCTATATATATATAGAAAAAAGTCTTTTCTTCCCCAAGAATTCTAAGTTATTCTTTTCTTTCCCCGATTTTTTTTTCTTTTCAAAGGTTTTTTTCGAAACCACTCATTAAGTCGAACTCATTTTTCGAAATCGTGAGTAATTTGTCCGCGACCGTTATTTGCATCGTCGCAGATGGTGATTATATACACTGAGCGCATCATATATAGGTCCATTTTTTTTAGAGAGAGAAAAAAAGAGAGAGAGGGAGAGGCGTCGATTCCTCTTGACATGCAGTGCATATCGCCTTAAGGTATATTCACTTTTTGATGGGGGGCTCCATTTTGACGAAGTGTATATATATATATATAAGGCCTCAATCACTTTGGCCCTCACAAAAGACCCGTGCGGAAGTGTGGAAAGATCTCCCCAGGCGGTGTTGTTCTTCACTCCCCGCATCAATTCACCTTTTTCGCTCTCTATCTCTCTCTTTCTGTTTTCACTCATCTCTCAACAAATTTTCGGTTTTTATCCATCTCTCGAAAGAAAGATGAATTATTACCATGGCGAAGAGGTTAAATTTGCTGTATTTATCTATTACGTTCAATTTTGTTTTCCCTCTCATAACGATTTTTTTAATGACAAATTAATAATTATGCAGAGTTTCTCACAATTTTCATTTTTAGGTTATGTCCGTCAACATTTTTCTTAATTTTCATTGGTTCTTGATAGAATGTTAATTTCTGATTGGCGATTGCAAATATTTCCAACCAATAAGCAATATTTTACTCTAAGGAAAAATATGCGACTATTTGGGTCCTGCATGAGATAGAAAAGAACGCTAGCCTTTTCTATTCCATCATTATAGAAGCTAGAACTTAAGAGAAATATTTTTATTCATAATCGTGTGATAAAAAAATAGAAATTTACTATTAATAGATAAATTATTATTTATCTTTAACAAAGAGTGTTTTTTTTTTTTTTAAAGAAACGAATAAGTCTTGAGGACTACCAGCGGTATTAAATTAAGATCCGGTGTTAAATAAGACGGCGAGGCCCCCATGCTGAGAGGAGAGTAGGTATTACCCCCGTCATTGGGGGCCCCGTTCGGTTCGGGACTGTTGTTCGTGTCTTCATTCTGCTTTCAAAAGTCCCTACGGTAGCATTTATTAACGCTTGTTACAAGACATGTAAGACGGAACCGAAGAGAAGCACATTAGTGTAGCAAACATTCTCGATTAAATCAAAAAAAATTTTTTTTCGAAACCCCAAAAATAAAGTCATTTTTTTCACTTTATAGTTAATAAATTAGTTAAATTGTTAATATTCGCTGCGAACTGTACAAGAAAAAATGCACTGCGCAAAGAAAAAAGCAATGAGGATCTATTGCGCATCTCCTGCGCACGAGAATGCGTTTCACGTCAATTCTGCGCATGGTGCAAATTTATAAACAGTTTCTGCTTATTTTATTTTATCAACCAATTATTTTCCATTAAAATCAAAAGAACTGCGCCTTCTTCAATATATTTGGAATTTAATAGAGAAGAAATCGTCAAAAAAAATAAATGAAGACTAAAAAAATAATATCGCTAAAAGGGCCCTAAAAAGTTTTATTGTTTTATTGGGATTCTTAAAAGTTTTCTTCTTTTTACGATAAGTCAGAAATTTTATAACAGTTAATTAATTTCGCAATGACACTTAAATAAATGTTATGATGATTCAAATCTGGAAATAAAAGAAGAAACAGGAAGGTAGCAAATCGCCACCAGTTTTGAATATACAT
The DNA here is from genome assembly GCA_032872475.1 of Leptopilina myrica (nomen nudum). NCBI lineage: Eukaryota > Metazoa > Arthropoda > Insecta > Hymenoptera > Figitidae > Leptopilina > Leptopilina myrica (nomen nudum). The sequence continues at coordinate 8,273,029 of CM065462.1, read as the reverse complement.
GTGCGTATATTCTTTCCACTCTCTTTTCAAGAGTCATTTAAATTTTATTCGTATAGGTGAATTAAGAGGAATTTTCATTTTTTTCTAATTACATCAATTGAATAACTTACGTTAAATATATATATATATATATATATATATGTTTATGAATTTTTTTTAAATTCTTGGTCTCCTATTGGACGACCTCGACCGCTGAAGTTGAGTTTTATTGTGAGGATAAATAGTGTGGTATGCTCGCGAAATAATTGCGCATAACGTTGGGGCATTTACTCGTGACGAGGCGTGACGTACCTCGAGCACGCATTCAACGTTACCTTGGCCATAAATTCCGGTCCCTAATTGTTCTTTTCGCAATTATTAGCTACGCTAAACCAAATTTGGTTGATAATTAACGGCTATTATTACCACTTAGCGGAGAAACTCTTTTTTTTTCATTCATGATTTAAGTTTTTATTTATTACGCGATTTTTTATTTCGTTAAAATATGCTGGATGTTGGATTTTTATAATTTTGTACCGCATGTATGTAGTAAAAATAAAAAAAAGGATGTTTGTGATTAAAATTTTTTTAATACATCGAAAAGGCATTTATATATTTGTATATATCGATAGAAGCTTTAAATCGCAAGATTTTTTAAAATCTTTTTTTTAATATTTTCAAAACAATATTAAGTATACATAATATTTTTTGACATTTTTCAGAAATGCAAAAAAATTTTTTAATTCTATTCTCCAAATTTATTGTTTAGAAATCAAATTTTTTTGCATTTCACAGAGTTTACGTAGACGCAAATTTTAAGCTGTTGTCGAATAATTTTTATAAGTCTAACCCACTTTTTTTTGTTTTTTATTTTTTAAAAAAAACCTTATTTTAATATTTTTTGACATTTTTCTTTTAAGGTACAAATTTTTTTTCTGCAGTTTACAGAGTTTATTAAGAAGCAAATTTTAGGATTCTATTGAATATTTTTTTAAGAATTTTGAACAGTTTTTTTTGTGTTTTTCGTTTTTTTGGAAAAACTATTTATGCTTATATTTTCTGAAATTTTTTTCGAAATATCGTATAATTTTTTGCATTCTGTGGAAATTTAAAAGACCAATTTTTTAAGTCACTAACTGACAATTTTAATTAAGTATAACTGTAATTTTTGCACGAATTTCATTTTTTTTAGAAATCATTTTTTTAAAAGTATTTTCTGAATTACTTTTTTAAATCACAATTTTTTCCTAGAATTTAATATGTTAATTAAGGCGCAACTTTTAAGTTATTGTTGAATATTTTTTAACATGTATAAACAGTTTTTTTTTGCGTTTTTCATTTTTAAAAAAAATATATTTTTGCCGATATTTTCTAAATTTTTTTTCGATATATCGGATTCTTTTTTGCATTTTATAGGGACTTAAGAGAAAAATTTTTTCAGCCATTAGGTGACAATTTAAATTAAGTTTAACTATATTTTTTGTATATATTTAATTTTTTGAAAAAACCGTTTTTCTTATTATTTTTTGAATTTTACTTTAAAATCACAAAATTTTTTTCTGCATCTTACAGAGTTTATTCAGACGTAAATTCGAAATATTTACGAATATTTTTTAACAAGTTTAAACAGTTTTTTTTGCGTTTTTCATTTTTTGAAAAAAATATGTTTACCCCTATTTTCTGAATTTTTTTTCTATATATCGGATTATTTTTTGCATTTTATAGGGACTTATAAGACAAATTTTTTCAGCCATTAGGTGACAATTTAAATTAAGTTTAACTATATTTTTTGCATGTATTTAATTTTTTGAAAAAACCGTTTTTCTTATTATTTTTTGAATTTTACTTTAAAATCACAAAATTTTTTTCTGCATCTTACAGAGTTTATTCAGACGTAAATTCTAAGCTATTTACGAAATTTTTTAACAAGTTTAAACAGTTTTTTTGCGTTTTTCATTTTTTGAAAAAAAATATGTTTACCCCTATTTTCTGAATTTTTTTTCTATATATCGGATTATTTTTTGCATTTTATAGGGACTTAAAAGACAAATTTTTTCAGCCATTAGGTGACAATTTAAATTAAGTTTAACTATATTTTTTGCATGTATTTAATTTTTTGAAAAAACCGTTTTTCTTATTATTTTCTGAATTTAATTTTAAAATCACAAATTTTTTTCTACATCCTACACAGTTTATTCGGACGTAAATTCTAAGCTATTTACGAAATTTTTTTTTCAAAGTTTAAACAATTTTTTTGCGATTTTCATTTTTTGTAAAAACTATTTTTGCCCTTATTTTTGGAAATTTTTTTTCAAAATGTAAATTTATTTTTTACACTTTATAGAAATTAATAAGACGTACTTTTTAAATCATTCACAAGCAGTTTAAATGAAGGTTAACTATATTTTTATCACGTATTTAATTTTTCGAAAAACCGTTTTTCTCCTTATTTTCTGAATTTCATTTTAAAATTCTCAAATTTTTTTCTGCATCCTACAGAGTTTATTCGGACGTAAATTCTAAGCTATTTACGAAATTTTTTTTTTCAAAGTTTAAACAATTTTTTTGCGGTTTTCATTTTTTGAAAAAACTATTTTTGCCCTTATTTTTGGAAATTTTTTTCAAAATTTAAATCTATGTTTTACACTTTATAGAAATGAATAAGACGTACTTTTTAAATCATTCACGAGCAGTTTAAATGAAGGCTAACTATATTTTTTTCACGTATTTAATTTTTCGAAAAACCCGTTTTTCTTCTTTTTTTCTGAATTTCATTTTAAAATCACAAATTTTTTTCTCCATCCTACAGAGTTTATTCGAACGTAAATTCTAAGCTATTTACGAAATTTTTTTTCCAAAGTTTTAACAATTTTTTTCGGGTTTTTCATTTTTTGAAAAGAACTATTTTTACCTTTTTTTCAAAATTTGTTCAATATATCGTATTATTTTTTTTTTGCTTTTAGTACAGATTCGTAAGATTCACTCTTCAAGCCATTAACGAACAGTTTAAATTAACTTTGAGTATATTTTTTAACGATTTTCTCTTTTTGGAAAAATTTCTTTTTTTTTTGCAAATTATTTCTATTTTTTCCCCCTTCTTCTAGATCTAGTTTCATACGGAACTTTCCAGTATGATAACATTTTATCTTCTATACCAATGAGTTATGTTATTTTTTCCCATAGAAAAGCAAGTACCCCTTTTTCGAACGGCGTTTGACGAATTCTTTAGTGACATTTCTTACGGAATTATTATAACGTTTTGTGCGTTTATAGCCGGTAAGAATGTAAGATTTTAGAAAACAAAAAAAAAATCCCCCTTGCGGAGTAAAGCTGATTAAATAAAAAATGTGCTAAAAAAAATAACATAAATTGAGTGCGGATAAATATGTATTAGGGGCCATAAATTTATTGTCATGTTTCTTAAATCGTTAGGAATAGATTGTCAGTATAATCTTTGTCTGAGAGAATGAAACCTAAATGAATTCCAGAATTTCCTTGTTCGATTTCTCCTTTTCCCATAAGAATTAGACGTTGACGTTTCGTCGACGATATTGTCTGCGGTCTGTTTATATATGTATACACTATGAGAGTGGGAACCGTTTGGCTCGCCATTTGCCGAATTCTCTCTCTCTCTCTCTCTCTCTGCCCTTCGCGAAATTCATCGACCTTTTATAAATACATCGAGCTGATCGTGAAGCTTCGATTTCTGTGTCGTGCCGACGATAGTTGCCTATATACCTGCTATCTCGAAATCGAATATCGAGTCCAAGGTGGTCCTCGGATCAGCCTCGAGCCAATGGGCCAGGTTCGCTTGGTTGGGCCTAATTGCAAGTGGGGGCCTTATTCTCATGGGCCCCCGCTTCTGTTAGGGACTCTTCATAAATATAAACGTGTACATCTTCAAAACTCCCCCTAAATTTCTCTCTCTCTCTCTCTCCCTCTCTTCCACCCCCTTCCCTTGTCAACTTGAGGAATTTTCAGTCACTTCACTGAGCGAGACAATCATTCCTGACATTTGTGTCCATATAAAAAATAAAATAAGAAATCTCTCTCAAATCACATCGTCCGAGGAATTTATTCTGATAACCCCATCTGACATTTTTGCCTTAAAATGCTGCACCACACAGGAGTCGTGACATTTGGAAATAAATTAGCCATGTATAATTAGTGATATATATAGTTATAATCTCTATTTTTTAAATTCTGTCGTTTCATAATTTATTTTTAGTAGGGGAACGAAATATGGTTACTCTTTTTGGATACTAATTGACACTTTTTTTTTGTTTAGCATTAACCGTATACCCATTACGATTAACTATTAGTGTGACCTATGGTTTGTTTTCGCAGTATGTTTAGAGCAACAAATTTTGCAACCAGAATTAATAAACTAACTTTATTAATACTTTATTAAATAAAATAAAGCTTTACTTTATTAATATTCTACGAATATTTAAATGTAAAGTAAACTCAAAATACTGATAAAATTCTTCATGCATTATACAGCATATAATATATATATCCGAGATGAGCGCGAAATAAATTGATTGTCATGCTAATTGTCCTGAAAGATTTTAAGAATAAAAGAGATTACATAGTTTTCTGTTTAACTTTTAACTCTTTTTCTTTTTAAAATGAATCATGAATCTCTTTGTCATTAGTTCATTAATCATCGCAGAACCATGAAATTGATTAGAGCAAGAAGTTATATTTTGTTAATGCACCATTAATAATATAATGCGTTATATATATATTTTTCTCAATGTTGCCCGCGGATAGTAATCTGACAGTAATGAATAAATGGATCATTAGGGAAGAACTATATATATATTGCTTCATTAAAAAATTTCAATACACTTCATTCAAAAACTGAATATTGCATCAGAAACATGAGCAGGCTTCGCACTCCATTATGAGTTTTAAAAAAAGTAGGAAAAAGTAGCATTGATGACAAAAAAAGTAGGAAATAGTAGCCTCGATGACAAAAAAAAAGAATTCAAGAATTTCATTAAAAAATTAAAATTTCATTAAATTTCATTAAATAAACTTTCTAAAAAATCGAATCTTCAAAGTATTTTAATTTAATAATTAATAAATAATTAAATTTCATAAGGAGTCATATTCTAATGTAATCACGATTCTTAGTACGAAGAATAATAATTAAAATTATTATATGATATTATCACTCGGTTGTTTTAAATTCAATGTTTAATATTAATAATTCAAATTTTTATTAGTTAATTTAAAAAAAAATACAAACATATTCAAATTTTTTAATAAAATTCAATTTTTGCAGTTTTTAAATAATTTTTTAAAATAAGATTTTTTCATTCTGATATTTCAAGATAATTGAATTTTTATAAACAAATAATTGAAAATTTTTGATGTAATTGAAATTTCTGTACATTCTATTAAAAATAATTTACTTCTTTCAAAGAATTTTATTTAAATTTTTCTAAATAATCAAGGGAAGTTTAGTCACCGTAAAATTATAATTTTATTTATAAAAATTTATTCGCAATACATTCAATTATTTTCTTAAATAGTAAAACTTCGACAAAATTAAATTACTTTTAGGAACTTTATTAAAATTCATTGTAAAAGTCCAATTATTTCTATAAATAACAAAAAAATCATTTATATTCACCACAAGAATTCAATTATTTAAAAAAAATTTTCTTAATTCAATAATTTGTATGTCTACAATTTTAATAAAATTTCCAAAAAGTATTCAATTATTTAAAAACAATTTTGACTAAATTCTACAAGAATATTCAATTATTTTCTAAAAGAATGAAAATTTTGTAGGAATTGAATTATTAAAAATAGTGTTTATTTAAATTTTTCTTGTAAAAATCAATTATTTGAAACTTTTTTTAATAAAATCCTCGCAATAATTCAATTACTTTCATAAATAATAAAACTCATTGCAGAAATGGAATTATGTTTAATACAATTATTTTAATCAAATTCGTCGAAAAATGCAATTATTTTTAAAAATTTGATTAAATTTTGTCAAAAGAATTCAATTATTTCAATTATTTTTATAAATAGCAAAATTTTTCCGTTTTACTAAATTCTTTTGAATATTATTTTTGAACAATATTCTTCACAAGAATGCGATTCATTTTCAAAATTTTCCTTAAATTAAAAAAAAACAATTCAATTATTTTCAAAAGCAATAAAATTCTCCGCAGAAATTCAATTATGTTTAACATTTTTTTTTTTAAATTCTCCGAAATTTCAATTATCTTTATAAATAATTAAATTGTTTTCCACAATTCAATTATTTTCAAAAATTTGAATAAAATTCTACGCAAACATTTAATTATTTTCATAAATAATTGTAATAACATTTTTTTGAAGGATTCAATTACTTTTATAAATAGTAAAGTTCTTTGCAGAAATTCAATTTGCATCAATAAATTTTTAATGAAATTTAATTATTCAAATTTTCCATTATAATTATGAACAGACAAGATTTTTTTGAAAAATTGAAAAAATTCTTTGTGTCCAATTCAATTATTTTCCGAATTTTAGATTTATGTTCGAAATGAAATAAATGAAAATTTGATGAGAAAATGAAACCGGAAAAAACGGGAATATAAAGGTTGAACAGAATTTATAATCAGTCACTCACTGCTGTTAACATAAAAGTATCAAATGGCAACGAATTGATGCCAAAAATGCGGGTCAAATAAAAAATTAATCCAGAGTTTTGGGTTCAATTTGATCCATTTTGGTATCAATTTGATACTTTCAAGAAAACTGTGCTATTGATAGAGTAAATGTCGGTAAAATTATTTTCTATTATTTTTTTGGCGGTCGTTTTTCATTAATGATTTTAGTTTTTAAACACTGTTTTTAAATGCGGAAATGTGAAAACTAAAAATCTAAATTTCACTATTTGTTCAGAAAAGTAGCTTTTAGTAGCATTAGGCTCAAAAAAGTAGCAAATAGTATAGCTTTTAGTAGAAGAGTGCGAAGCCTGCATGAGTTACAAACATATGAGATTGTATTCTAAAATTAAATTAGTAATTTTTCGGTAAAAAAAATTTTTTAGTAGATACAGTATACATAATGGAAAGGAAAATTGATTCAAAATTACCTGTTTTGACGAGGTCCCTGTATCAGTCCCAAAATTAAAAGGGCTATCGCGTTTACCGCGAAGTCACCAGGACGCATCTCTTACATCATATACAAGCATTTGATTTGTCACTAAATTTTCACTCTCTTTTGCTTCATTCTGCTATCCCGGCGTTGAAATCTCTCGCAGAACAAACTTTGGAACACTTGTCTTGATTTGAAGGGGATAGAAAATATAGCCACTCACTGTGTCACAAAAGTCGCGTAAACACTCTCTCTCAAAAAAAAAAAAAAAAATGTTTATAATACATCCATAAGTGTCTTTTCAAAATGAAGAAGGTCATTGAGATCCCACAGAGAAATGGAAGACGATCCAATCTGATCCGGTAAGTCGATCGACGGAACACGATATCAAGAAGGAGAGAGAAAGAGTGAGACAAAAGCCGGCGAGACTGCTTGTATATTGACGGCCCACTGGTTCTGGGTCGAAGGATCGAAACAATCAAACCGGAAGACAACCACCGAATCCCCTTCCGATTAAAGCAGATACCCCCAATCAAGATGTCTGTTGTACTTCTTTAATTGACTTTTTTTTAATTTTTCTTTAAATGCTTTAAATCGCCCATGATGGTGATGATGATGATGATGATGCTAATGCTGATAATTATAAAGATGATGATGGTAATACTGCAGAATGTGACGATGATGATGGTAATACTAAAGATTCTGACAATGCTGCAGATATCAACAATCTTAGTGATGATAATCACGATCCACGATGCTAATAAAAATTTTGCTTCCAATTAAAAATCCCTTCTTTTGGGTAAACGAAAAAAGTTTTATCAGACCAGTGGTGCTAATCGACGGACTATTCGAAAGTATCGTCGGCGTGCCCAAGAGCCTTACTTCCGGGTATTAATATATCTCTGACCTTTATCGTAAATGTCGATTTGAAGATCCAACAAATGCCTTTTAATAATCCCTGCCGTCATGGTCCGCGTTGTACTTTTATTACACCACTTTCAATATCATTTATTCCCTTCAGAAATCAAATCCTCAATTCGAAAATCCGTATATTCAATTCAAAAAAGAATTGAATACTAATTGTGCTAATACCACAATTGGAAAATCCGTTCATTCGATAATACTTAATTATCGTTAATTCGTCAACTTCTGACATCAAAAATTTTTATCAAATCGTCAAGTTGAAGTCAAAAATATTCATCTATATAAGCATTAATTCGTGTGTTCATTCGTAAATTTTGGAAAGTCCCATTATTGCTTAATCCTCTCTCGTCACTATAGATTAATTAGTCATCAGGATGGTATAAACCGCACTTTAAATTTGAATTCAAACTTAAACTATATATCAATAACTCCGAATGAAGATTAGTTCGCAGAAATCATCATTTACGCACACGTTATACGTATATATATCCAAAAGGTTTTTTCTCGATATTTATCTCAACATTTACTTTGACACTAATCCCGTTTCTCTTGTGGCACTAATCTCGACAGCTAATAAAATCATGCTAATCTACGAGCAGCAATTTCTGATCTCTTTTTCTCTCTAATGAATTCTTAACAAGCTTCTTGAGATTTTGAAATTCATCTTTAATTTTCCGCAGTGACATATATGAAAATAGGTACTATTTTCATCTTCTCCAAATACTCTGTTTTAATGTTTTCCAAAAGTTCAAACATTAATAAATTAATAATCCAAACAGTCCTCTTGTATTAACCGATTTCGGATCACGTTAACTTAGAAACACAAAAAGAATTCTAGAACTATAGATCGCAATCTATTAACATGCACAAGATCCTCAATGTCAAATAAGGGATAATTTTTTTTCTGTGTAGGATAAAATTTTTATTCTTAAAATAGAGTTAAAAATTTAGCACTAGTTTATAAGAAAAACGTCAAGAACACTGGTATCCAAAAGTATCTTTGTATAGCACACATCGCATATCAGCACGATGTGGTAAAAACTTTTAGACTATGCGACACTAATCGGTAATTATCGGTTCTTTAAAAAATTTTACAATGTCTCATTGTTGTATCTCTTTTTCTCAATTGGTGATTGTTTTTCTTTATTGTAGCTCCCTCTTATCCCTCTCTGTATTTTTAACACGTTTGAAATCTACACAAAAACTTCACAAAGTTTTTTGTGCTAAAATTAGGGTTATAGTTTGTTAGGGTAATTTTTGGTTATAAAAATTTTAATGTGGGGTGAAATAGTTCTCATCTTTGATTGAATTAGTTTTTTTGTAAGGTGTGATTTTATATTTTTGGAAAAATTGTGCAATTCTCTATAGTAGATAAGGGATGATGATGATGATGATGATGATGAGGGAAGTGAAAATTTAGTGGCACAGGAAAGTAAACGCGTTTGAACGAAAGGAGGGCCCGCGATGGACTGGTCTCACTAACCAAGTGCTCCTACCTTTTGGATCAAGTCCCAGCCTCTCTACGATGTTACCTCTACGATCCTACCTACCTTGCTTTTCTCTCTCTCTCTCTCTCTTTCTTTCTTTCTCCCTCATACATGGCGAAAATCTTCTTTCTCTATCTCTCTTTCACTTAATCTTTATTTTTTTTTCTTTCTTTTCCCTTTTTTTCCTTTTTCATTCTTTTTGTCTCTTTATCATCCCTTCTTTTTTCTTCTCTCTTCATTAACTTTCCTTTTCTTTCCAAAGTATAGCAAAAACCGCTGCCAAGTTGTAAATTCTTGTTATAATTTTTGTACTCATTTCATTCGTTTTCGTAAATCTTGTTTATTTCATGAACACTTTGCTTCCTCATAGAGATGTTAATACACAATAAAGTATAAATTTTGAACAATTATTCTCAAGTGCTGTAATATTTTTTTCTCTTTATTTAATACTTTCACGTGACAAATTTTTTTTCTCACAATTTCTGTTTTTTAAAATATCAATAACTTGTTTATTTCTAATCGTAATAGCTTCAAAAATAGGTCAATCGAAGGGTTTTTTAATGCTCTACAAGTTGGTAACTATGGTTTTAATGTTATTTCTACATTTTGTAACAAAATTCTCAAAAAAGTCTTATTTTCCAAAATTTTTCATTTTTAAAAGTTTAATATCTCCGCGGTGAATGTGAACGAAAAATGTTCATTCTGGGCTCAAAAGATGCGTCTAAAAAAACTAAAAAATTAGAGAAAAACATTTATAGGTGTCCTAACATTTTTTGAAAGTTATGGGCAAAAAACGTTTTTTTTGAAAAATTAAAAATCAAAAAAATAAATAGTTAAACTTTATCAATCTATCTCAAAGTACTCTCATTTTATGTCCGCAGATGGGACCTAAAATTTAAAAAAAAATTCAGCCCAAAAGCTCTTTATAATTTGGAGATATTTATGTAAATATGATGTTTACATCATGTCATTTTTGAACTCCTGAGGTCAAATAACATAAAGATATGTTAAAAAATCGAACCTGGAAAATTTTCGTATTACAATACTATACCTCAGTATGAGGAAGCAATAATATTAAAGAAATTTGTGTTTTATTCCTGTCTTAGGAATTTTGCTTAATGCTTGAAAAAAAAGGGTGTAGTTCTCAAACAGTTGACTCACTTTTTTTAGTTTAAATTATATTTACACGACCCATAACGTCTATATAGTCGGAGGCTCACGCGCAGGGACCCGCAATATGAGCACTCGCAAAACCACCTGTGCATGATAATTCAGGCCCTGGTGATTCCGAATGAAAGGAATATCCTGGTGGGAGGCTTTTTGCCTCTGATGAATGTGGTTATTAACATTTTTTTTTCTCCCCCCTCGCTCTTCCACCTTTTTCTTTTAGTAGCATATCGAAAGCATATATATATATATGATGCACAATTGGCGCAATTTTATATATCAATTCTTCATTTTATAATTATGTCTTATAATCAAGAAGTAGTTGTTACTTCCTTCTAGAATCGTTTCTATAAAAATTTAATTTATTCTTTAAAAATTATAGTATATTAATAATTACGTTTTGCGTAAAGGTTTAAAAATCGTATGATATTGTCTTGTATTTTTTTAATAGGTACCACTATTTTTTGTATATTTAATTTCTTCTCAATTCATACATATCATGATTTATATACCATCTTCACTGTATATAAACACTGCAAAAACAAGTATCTTAAAATACATTATAATCACATTTAAAACGATTAAAACATCTTATTTTTCAATCTTCTATCTTAGAACCTAATGCATTTTAAGATGCTTTGGATAACTTTTTGGAAACAAGTGACTACCAAAGTATCTTAAAATAAGATGCATCTTTTTACAGTGTTAATAATTATAAATAGAATGTAAATCTACAAAACATTGAGAAATTTAGGAAAATTTTCCAAATAATTAAGTTTTGTTCTTTAAAATTAATTTTAAGGGACCCTTTTTTTTTGTTTATCTAGGAAGAGGAATCTCTTAATATATACATGGTGGTTTCCTCGTCAGTGTATTCAGTTGATGGAACTCTCCTGCTTTCGTTTACTTAAGAATAAAATCTAATATTTGGAGTGTCTTCAACATCCCGACCTTGAGATTTTAAAGGTCTTCGTATGTATATATACAAATATACTTATGTTCTTTGTTTATTTTTTTATTTTTACAAACGTTCTTAATATTATTTTTAAGTATTTGTATAAATTACACCAACTTGAGTGTACAGTAGAAAATTCAGGGAAAAAAAGGAAAGAGAAAGAAAAACACGGTGATGAGTTTGTTTCAAATAAGTGGCCTAAGGTGACAATGGATGACAATATCGTGTATCCCCTTTCATATAGCAATATTATATTTCAGCCGTTTGTCATATATATATATATATATATATATATATATATATATATATATATAACATATAATTATAATTTATTAAAGAATACACATAATAATTAATTTTAATTAGGTTCTATTAATTTCAAGTAGGTTTTCTAATTTTTAATATTGGATAAAATCTTCAGAGTTGGTAATTTTAAATAAAAAATGATTACATTTTAAAACAGTGCTATGCTTATATTTGCGAAAGTAAAATTAAAATTTAAGGGTGGATTTAAAAATGTGACATAGTTATCTCGTTCTTTCAAGGATTGAATTTTAAATAAACCCATAAACAGTTTAAATTTTTCCCCTATATCCGAATTTATATATTCTACAGTCAATTATTAATATGTTAATTAGTTAATATATATATATATATATCAAAACGAAATTAAAAATATGATCCAAGTCTTTAATACATTTTTCAGTCCATATTAAACTAAACATTGCAAAAGCATTCATATGTAAAATTCATGAAATTAACGAAAGAATTAATTTTTTTTCTCAATTCCATTTTATTCAACTCCTATTACAGGTTCATATAAAGTAATACACTTTACTTCCAGGGGAAATAAACGAGAAATGTCAAATAGAGAATAAATTGAAAAGGTTGAAATGCCATTTAAGTGTATACGTATAACTGAAATTCCTACAAACACACACACACACACAAAAGAAAAAAAAATTACCTATACATGAAAAAAAATCATAAAGCACACGATTAACGCTGCGCAACGAGACATGATTCCCGTCGTTTGTCCACATATATATATATAATATTTTTCCGGTTGAGTGGAACGATGAATTGACTTTTGTCAAGATTTTTATTACCATATATGACTCGTTCTTTTAACATGGGACAGTGTTCATTGGAATTATTACTATGCTACACATATATATGTGTGTGTATTAAATAAAAGTCAATCGTGCCACGTGCGCGATCATAAAATCGTGCAAACTATAGATAAGATTCTTTACCTTGTGAGTAAACTTTCTCGCTCATATATATATAAACATTTTAACACATTGAAATCTTTATTTGAAGACCTGATTTTCCTTCGAGTGTTTAATCTTTATTACCGGTATATCTCATACATATATATACGTTGAAACATTTAAAAAAAAGGAAATGAATTTTGTTTTTAAAAAAGGATATTATTTATCTTTACATAATCTTGTAATGTTGAAATTTAAAGTTTTTGTTAGTAAAAAAATTTATTTAATTTTGTCTTTTGGTTAAATATGATAAATATTTTTAATTATTTTTTAATATAATTAAAAAAATTTGTAATATAGTCTTAATAGATATCAAATTGAAGCTTAGAATCTACCGTTTATTTTTTCACTTATATTTAGTTTAAATAAAATAAAAGAAATTTTTTAATTAATTAATTAAAAATTACTGGCAATGAAAGTAAAAATTCAAATTCAACTCCGAAGCCTCGTTTTTCAGTTAATCATATTTTTAAACTGTTTTTTAATTACAAGTAATCTGTATATAAATATTTGAAGTTGTAGTCCAAAAAAATTTGTTAAACAGGGTGTCTACTATTTTCATTCAACAAAATTTCCGGTTATTTCCCGGGTTTTCCCGGTTATGGCCTAATTTTTTCCCGGTTTTCTTTTCTTATAAAATTTAAATTTAAATTTGATTTCGAACATAAATAAATAATAATTTTAATTGAAAATTTGAAAAAGAATTTGTTAAAAATAATCTTGTCTGTTTATAATTATATAATTGGAAATTTTCTTTTTCAAGTTTATTACAATTCTATTGATAATAATTGAATTTCTGCAAAGAATTGTACTATTTACAAAAATAATTGAAATCCTTCCTAACAATGATATTATTTATAAAAATAATTTAATTCCTGTGAAGAATTTTATTACAATTCAAAAAAAGCAGTGATAATTAATTATTTACTTAATAAGTAATAAACATTAAATGTTCTTAAAAATGATAAATATCATTTATTTGAACATTCAGAAATTTGAAATTATAAAAATTGAAGAGAAGGTCAATAATTATAACTAATGAATAATAATAGAATAATATAATATTTAGAAGCAAAAAATTGATTTAAAACTTTCAGAGGGACTTTACATTTTCAAAATAAAATTATAATTACGGTCACTAACTTCCCTTGATTATTTTCGAAAACTTTATAAATTAAAATTCTTTCAAAGAATTAAATTATCTAATAATAAATTGTAAAGAAATTTCAATTATTTCAAAAATTTTTAATTACTTGTTTAGAAAAATTAAATGATCTTAAAACAATGGAATTGAAAAATTTTAACAATTTTATCTTTCAGAATTAAAAAAAAAAAATTTGCGAGAATTCAATTTTAATAACAAAATTTGAAGTTTATATATATTTTTTTAAATTAACTAATAAAAATTTTAATTATTCATCTTCGCACTAAGAAACATGAATTTATTAAAATGTGACTATAAAATTCAATTATTAATTAATTATTAAATTAAAATACTTTGAAAATTTTATTTGTTAAAAAGTTTCTAAAGAAATTCTTTAACAAATTCAATTACATATTTGCAGTCGAATTTCACAATATTTCTATTAACTCCGTAATTTTTTAAAATTTATTTACATAATCTGTTTGAATTAGTGTTTGATTTTTACTATCAAATTAATTTTTTTAACTATTTCAAAGTTAGAGAAGAGTAGGTATAAATATCTATAAAAATTGAAATAAAAAGTAATTTTTTTAAAACCAAATTAAAATAATTAAACTTTTTTTAATTTTGGTGAAGAAATTCCCCGTTTTGTATAAAAATCCCGGTTAAATCCCGGATTTTCCCAGTTAAATTAAATTCTCGGTTATTTCCCGGATTTCCCGGTTAGTAGACACCCTGTTAAATTATGTTTTCAATATTTTTAAATTTAATAAAAACGTGAATTTTTTATTTGACAACTTATTCATCTCCGAAGCCTTTTTCATATTTGATAAGCGTTAGGTATTGTTTTGTTTTTAATTTTTTAATAATTATTTTCAAATACCTAACCCTTGAATTCTAAAAAAATTTTCCGTTTTATTTAAAGTAAAATATTTTTAATTTTTTAAAATAGAATATATTAAACAGAAAGTTAGATAAATAACAAAATTATAATTAAGGATAAAATTTTTTTTATAGAAAATATCAATTTTGAACTTAAAATGATAAATTAAAAAATTCATTACAATTTTTTTCCGTTCAATATAAAAAAAATATATTAGTTATTTTTGAAAAGATAAAATACTTATAAATAAATTATTAAATACACAATTCGTTAAATTATATATGAATAACATATGTTAAAAGTTTAATAAATTAAAGAAATTAAATTTAAAAGGAATTTTTTTACAAATACCTTAATATTGATTACATAGTACATTTAACCTTCGAAACACTTAATATTAAAATGATGCTGGAAGGCTTATTTTTTGGAATTAATTTTGCGAGGGGAAGAAAGGGTTCTAAAGTCCTAAATATATCATTGTTTCACGAACGAAATTAATGGGACAGAAAACAATAATATAACGGTACATAATAATAAAAACAACAATAATAATTAATATTTTTTATAATTTTAATTATTACACTGAAAAAAAATTTATTTGAATCAATTAAATAATATTTGCTTCAAATACTGAAATATTTGATTTAAATAAATATTTATTTGATAATAGTCAAATAATCGGTTATTTGAATCAAATAAATTTTTTTTTTCAGTGTGTATTATAATATAATATTCAGAATATTGTCAAAAATATTACAAAATTAAATTATAGACGAATTTTTTAAGGATCGTTTACAGTAATAATATTTTAACAAAATTGAAATCGCTTCACTGACATATGAGCGATTCCATCTCAAGTGATCAAGGTGGAGAAAAATTTTTCTCCAATCGTAGCAAAACTTGGGGCTTTTGTAGTACTCATAGATAGTAATTTTTCGTGAAAATATTTTTTTACCTAGTCCAATATTTTCCGAGGTGGAGGGGGTTAAATTTTTGTGTTTTTCAGTACAATGCTTATTTCAATAATTTTTTACTCTTAAACAATTAAACATACAAATTTGACAAAGTACATTTTGGAAAGGTTTTTTCATCCTCTTTCGATTAAAAATAAGCATTTTGAAAAAAAAAATTTTTTTGACCAAAAAAAATCAAAATTAAAAATAAATTTCAATTTTTGAGGGAGATGGATACGATTTTTTTTTTTTTTTTTTTTTTTAAATGAAAGCTGAGGTTTTTTCCTAAAGGGACATATAAATGGTAAAGTGGGACTAGAATGTTTAAACATTGAAAAAAAGAATTTTCTCCAAAACGGAGCTAAAAACCGGGTTTTGAGCTCCGTTTTTGGAGAAAACTCTTTTTTTCAATGTTTAAACGTTCTAGTCCCACTTTACCATTTATATGTCCCTTTAGGAAAAAACCTCAGCTTTCGTTTAAAAAAAAAAAAAAAAAAATCGTATCCATCTCCCTCAAAAATTGAAATTTATTTTTAATTTTGATTTTTTTGAGTCAAAAAATTTTTTTTTTTCAAAATGCTTATTTTCAATCGAAAGAGGATGAAAAAACCTTTCCAAAATGTACTTTGTCAAATTTGTATGTTTAATTGTTTAAGAGTAAAAAATTATTGAAATAAACATTACACGAAAAGACCCCTTGATTGTGTAATGTTTATTTCAATAATTTTTTACTCTTAAACAATTAAACATACAAATTTGACAAAGTACATTTTGGAAAGGTTTTTTCATCCTCTTTCGATTAAAAATAAGCATTTTGAAAAAAAAAAATTTTTTGACCAAAAAAAATCAAAATTAAAAATAAATTTCAATTTTTGAGGGAGATGGATAAGATTTTTTTTTTTTTTTTTTAAACGAAAGCTGAGGTTTTTTCCTAAAAGGACATATAAATGATAAAGTGGGACTAGAACGTTTAAACATTGAAAAAAAGAGTTTTCTACTCGCCGGAGCGCTCAAAACCCGGTTTTTAGCTCCGTTTTGGAGAAAATTCTTTTTTTCAATGTTTAAACATTCTAGTCCCACTTTACCATTTATATGTCCCTTTAGGAAAAAACCTCAGCTTTCATTTAAAAAAAAAAAAAAAAAAAAAAATCGTATCCATCTCCCTCAAAAATTGAAATTTATTTTTAATTTTGATTTTTTTTGGTCAAAAAATTTTTTTTTTTCAAAATGCTTATTTTTAATCGAAAGAGGATGAAAAAACCTTTCCAAAATGTACTTTGTCAAATTTGTATGTTTAATTGTTTAAGAGTAAAAAATTATTGAAATAAGCATTGTACTGAAAAACACAAAAATTTAACCCCCTCCACCTCGGAAAATATTGGACTAGGTAAAAAAATATTTTCACGAAAAATTACTATCTATGAGTACTACAAAAGCCCCAAGTTTTGCTACGATTGGAGAAAAATTTTTCTCCACCTTGATCACTTGAGATGGAATCGCTCATATATGATTGATGATAAAATTAAAATTAAAAATATAGTAAATATAATAATTATTATTATTCACTTTCGGCGCTAGGAAGCGAAAAACTTTTTATTTCTTACTTTCATTTTTGCGAAGAGAATTCACTATTATTATTCTTTTGGATTCTGCCTATGTCTATGAAAGCCAACGTCGTCGTTTCGTGTAAATAATAAATATATAGAGGAAAGTGCACTTACAATCTAAATCCACCTATATATACCTGTTTCAGAGAGGTATCGCTTCTGTCGCATTATTCACGCTGAAATCACCAAGAAAAAACTACCAATAACCTTAACCCCCACCCCCTTCCCATCCTTCCTTCACTTCCCTTCACACAGTTGCTTCTAACTTTTTCTTATTTTTCTTCTTCTTCTTCTTCTTTACTCACTCATTCCCATCCTATCGTGAAATTCGATTCGGCCACCGAAAGTCCATAACGCCTGTCTTCGTTTCTTCTCATCAATTTAATTTTTCAGCATATTCATAATATATACATATATATACTGACAAAAGGAAATAATGAAGAAAGAAAAAAGTGAAAAGTATATATTAACCTGTTTTGTTTTTTTAATTCAATTTTGTCAAGTTTTTTGCGAAGAATTTTATTAAAACA
This sequence comes from Leptopilina myrica (nomen nudum), assembly GCA_032872475.1. Taxonomy (NCBI): domain Eukaryota; kingdom Metazoa; phylum Arthropoda; class Insecta; order Hymenoptera; family Figitidae; genus Leptopilina; species Leptopilina myrica (nomen nudum). The sequence continues at coordinate 8,255,019 of CM065462.1, read as the reverse complement.
TAAATATATAAGCATTCTTTAGATACAAATTTATTTAGATTTTTGAAAATAATTGTATTTTTGCGAAGAATTTTATAAAGCAAATTCATTTTTGCTAAAAAATTCCTTATTCATTTATAATTTAATGAATTGTGTATTTAAAAATTGATTTATAACTATTTTATCTTTTCAAAAATAATTAATGTATATTTTATTATATTGAACAGAAAAAAAAATTGTAATGAAGTTTTTAATTTATCATTCTAAGTTCAAAATTGATAATTTCTATAAAAAAAATTTTATTTTTAATTATAATTTTCTTATTTATCTAACTTTCTACTTAATATGTTATATTTTTAAAAAATATTTTATTTTAAATAAAACGGAAATTTTTTTATAATTCAAGAGTTAGGTATTTGAAAATAATTATTAAAAAATTAAAAACAAAACAATAACGCTTATTAAATATGAAAAAGGCTTCGGAGATGAATAGTTTGTCAAATAAAAAATTCACGTTTTTATTAAATTTAAAAATATTGAAAACATAATTAAACACATTTTTTGGGTCTACAACTTCAAATATTTATATACCAGATTATTTGTAATTAAAAAACAGTTTAAAAATATGATTAACTGAAAAACGAGGCTTCGGAGATGAATTTGTATTTTTACTCCCATTGCCAGTAAATTTTAATTAATTATTTTAAAAAAATTTCTTTTATTTTATTTAAACTAAATATAAGTGAAAAATAAACAGTAGATTCTAAGCTTTAATTTGATTTAATGCTCAATAATGAATTTTAAAATACTACTGGAAGAAAAAACATACTGCAAGTTAACTATCTTCACTTATTTTTTTTAAATTTGTTTATAGCAAATTATTAAAAATAAATAAAACATAATTATTAATGTAATTAACAAATTATGCTAATTTTTGCATTCTAAAATTGTATATTAGGTTGAAAACTTTAATATTTTAACAATTCTCTAAATTAATAAAGTTGAAATTATCGATCAAAAACAAAAATTCTTTAAATTGTTTATAAATGAATTTGTTTTAAACAAATATAAATTTTTATTATTTATTAATTATTTATAATTATTATTTAATTATTTAATTGTTTATTATTAATTAGGGATAATTTTTAATCCATAAAATTCATATTTCTTTTAATTTACCCAAACATATAATTTATATTGTCATTATATTCTTTCGATTAACATTAAGAAAAAATTTATTTACAATATTTTTTCTTATCTAGCATAAGCTCACGTGAATGAGGTTAAGAATTTGAATTATTTAAATTTTCGCAAAAATCAAAGTTCTTTTTTCTAATTAAATACATATTTTATTTTCATGAAAAAAAATTGAATTAAAAATATTGAAATTCTCTTGTCAAAAGTTACATAATATCGTGGTCATTATCATATTTCCTTCATTATATCAAAAAACATAAAATATATTTTATGTTTTTCTTCTTAAGAAGAAAACTTTTTTTTTTATTTGTAATTTTTCCAATTTTTGCCTTTTTCGAATACCTACAGAAATGTTTTTTTGTAAAGCAAATTTATATACTATTTAAATTAAAAATTTCGAAATTTTTGTTCTTATAATTTAATTCGCTTTGACGAACAAAAATGTGTAAACATTGTGTTTTTTTCACCTTTATGGAACTGACGAGGTACCCTTACATTTTGCGTTTTCAAATTAATTTTTTTCATAATTTTTTAAATCGTATCTACTTAACGATAAATTAATAAAAACCGCATGATTCGACTTGTCAATCTATATAGATTGATAATGAAAATTAAAAACCAAGATTTAAAAAAATTACTAAATTGTGTGATTAATATCTACTGGGTCAAAATTCGTGAAATTTTCACAGAAAATAAAAAGTATTTTTTTTAAATCGAAATGTTGAAAAAACATTTCTATTTGGCCTTAAGAATGTGTTCACCAAAAAATAGAAAAGAAAATTATTTTTTTATAAAAGTTATTGCAAAATTAATATTTTTGCAACTTTTTAAACAAAATAAAATTTCTCCTAAATGAATGAACCGATTTAAATGAACCAAGCGGGAATATCATAAGGGGATAAAATATACTTTCGTTTAGAATTAGAAAATTTTTAAAAAGTTTATTTTTTAATAATTATTTAATAAAAATTTTATAAACAATTAATTTTTTTTAATGTTCTACGCCTTTTAAAAATTTGAAAAAAATATTAACATACACTTAAAACTATAAGAAATCAAAATCCGTTGAGAAAATTTTGGAGCGACAATTATTTTAAAAGTTATAATGAAAATTATATTGAACGGCGATGCGATTTTGATGATTTTTAGAATTAAAACATTATTTTTAAGTAAGAAATGAACAAAACACTGTCAATTTAACATTTTTGTTTAATTATATAACCTTAAAAATTGTTAAAAATGATCAAAAACTAATTAATTGTCGCTCCAAAATTTTCTCAACGGATTTTGATTTCATATAGTTTTAAGTGTATGTTAATATTTTTTTCAAATTTTTAAAAGGCGTAGAACATTAAAAAAAATTAATTGTTTATAAAATTTTTATTAAATAATTATTAAAAAATAAACTTTTTAAAAATTTTCTAATTCTAAACGAAAGTTTATTTTATCCTCTTGATATTCCCGCTTGGTTCATTTAAATCGGTTCATTCATTTAGGAGAAATTTTATTTTGTTTAAAAAGTTGCAAAAAAATTAATTTTGCAATAAATTTTATAAAAAAATAATTTTCTTTTCTGTTTTTTGGTGAACACATTCTTAAGGCCAAATAGAAATGTTTTTTCAACATTTCGATTTAAAAAAAATACTTTTTATTTTCTGTGAAAATTTCACGAATTTTGACACAATTCTTTCTTATTATTATCTCTCTAGACGGTTTTTTTTTCTATTGCATTTAATTTTAAGTATACTATATTTTTACTACAAGGAATATTTTTTTTTGTAAGCCCGTGCTCTATATTTACTTAATAAATAAATTATTTTTGATATTTTTAGTAGAAGAAAATATATTTGAATAAAGAGGGAAATTTGCTTAAAATTTTTTTTTTAAAGTTTAACAGTTTTGAAGGGGTGCAAAAGAAATACTCCGCGAAGAAGCAAAATACTCATTAAATCTTTATTTTTATTATGAATTCTCTGTATTTCCAAATAAAATTTGTTAAAATTATAACAATTGTCCATCCATAGTGAACGATTGCTGAATAATGATTTTTATGTATATGTCCTCTGTCTACAGCCACCATCACAGTTACATCCAAATATATTACAAGATCCTAAGCCACAATGACGTTGTTCCGCTTGCGTTCCATCCGCGCAATAATATAAACCACATTCGTATGTCAGATTTCTAGACCCACAAGCTTGATGCTCTCTAGGTTTCTCGCAACATACAGCCCGATTTTCATTAGGAAATAAGAAACATGTCATAAAAAATAATAGCAAGTGAATTTTTAACATTGTTGGCATTCTATAACTCTATTTCTTTGTTGTATTAGATTACAATATTAATGATGTTTCAATTTTCAAAATATTTGTCGGATTATGTATAAGCTTTATAGATACTGTATAATTTTGTTGCAGGTCAAAACTTTTATGTCCCAAAAATGTGCAGAGAAAAGCAATAAAAATTTGTTTCTCTGTTTTGCACTTAAAACCCTTTCATTATTTTAGTTATTAATTATTAATCAAATACGCATCCACTGAAGACAGGTTTGAATTTATTACACTAGATTGATAATTACGAGGCCTCAAAAACTGATGTCATATATACTTTAAATGAAGCCATTAAATATAGGGTAGAGTCACCATAGTTATCAGAAAGAGAGTAGAATTTTTTATAATTTTAGAGTAATTCCACTTACTAATTGCATGTTGTTATAGTTTTATTTCTTAAAGAATTATGACTATTTTTATGCTGGATAAGAAAAATAATCGTAGCGAATGTTTCAAGAGACATAATTTATGTATTCGAAAGAAAACGATAATTTTGCTTTTTACATATATATTTTAAGGTATAGTGCGCTCACTATCCAATTTTTCTATATAGAATTCCATATGAAATTTGAAATCTGAATAGTTAGAAACAAGATATTAGGAAAAAATACCGAAACTAATAGATTAAGGCATATACGATTCATTTATATAAAATTTATTTGATATACGGATATTTATGTAAAAATTTAATGTACTTCAAAATCGTATTTAGGACCCCTAAAAATCCTCTAATATATATAACCAGAATCAAGCAAGACATTGTAAATTTAAAAAGCATTCCGATATTTTATACCATTTTTAAAACTTCGTCACCCATTATGAATTTTTAAAAATGGATATTATATAGCGACCCCCGAGGTTCTGTATACCTTATGGTACATCTGTTATTCGTAACTAAAATATTTATTACTCAATTCACTTCACACTTATTATTTCCTATTGTTTTTATATGAAATGAAGTTATACTTATTGGACAAATTTTTGGAAAAGTGCACCTTAAATTTTTCCATGCAGTATTTTTTGTAAAATAATTAATGAATCCAAAAAAAAATCAGTTTTGTTATTTTAATCAATTTAATTAATATTTGTGTTAACTTATTATTGATATTTTGTTGAGTATAAATTTCCAAAAATAATTTATCCATACCCTACGAAACATTATTTATCTTTACATAATCTTGTAATGTTAAAATTTAAAGTGTTTCTTAGTAAAAAAATTTATTTAATTTTATTTTTTGGTTTCGGTTAAATATATGATACATATTTTTAATTACTTTTTAATATAATTAAAAATTTTGTAATATAGTCTTAATATATATCAAATTAAAGCTTAGAATCTACAGTTTATTTTTCACTTAGATTTAGTTTAAATAAAATAAAAGAAATTTTTTAAATAATTAATTAAAATTTACTGGCAATGGGAGTAAAAATTCAAATTCATCTCCGAAGCCTCGTTTTTCAGTTAATCATATTTTTAAACTGTTTTTTAATTACAAGTAATTTGTATATAAATATTTGAAGTTGTAGACCCAAAAAATTTGTTTAATTATGTTTTCAATATTTTTAAATTTAATAAAAATGTGCATTTTTTATTTGACAAACTATTCATATCCGATTAAAAGTAATATGTTTAATAAATTCCTTTATTTTATAAAAATAAATTTTTTCCTTATTTAGAATAATATAATAGGGTTAGTTGGTGTAAATTGGAACAGTAGTTATTTTAGATAAATAAAAATTTTTTAAAATAAATACGGCCTTAAACCTTGTACCTTAGATCGCCCCCAACAAGTTCCAAGTATTTTCCCATTTTCAGTTTGTCAATTAGCAGCAGTATATACAAAAATATTTCCTATTGCATAAAAAATTGAAAATCAAAGAAGACGCACCCTTTCACTTTTTTGATTCGCATTTGAAAAAAATAAGCTAAAAATTCATATAAAAATTTATAATTATCTCTTATTAATACTAGAACAAAAAACAACTTTTATTTTTTAATTTTGAAAATTTTTCTTAAAAATAGGAGACTGTTTCTATTCACCCCTTAAAACTGGAAATTCGGGGTAAATCGGAACAGCAGAAGTTTCAATAATATTTCTGATAATATAAATGAAAAAATTATTTTTATCAAACTACAACACTATTTTCAGCATTATAAAAATGCATTAAAAATAGTATTCAATGTATAATCGCATCGGTACATAGTATTTAATAACATAATTGTATAATGTATTAGAATTTTTGGTATGAAATACTTTTAAACTTATATAATGCATTATTATTTCTTATTTTGAATTATTTTATGACTAACACCGCATTTTTTTATCTAATTCTTTATATCTCTTAACATTTCCAGACTTGAAATTGATTTTTTCTCAAATTTCGTAAGAAATAATCAACTGTTCCTATTTACCCCTAAATTTGAGAAAAGTTGAAAAATTTAGTGGTAAATAGGAACAGTTCATTATTACGATTCAATAATAACCATATTTTTTACTACTCCATAAAATTGTTCCACGGAAGTGAAATAACAACTCAAAAAAACAAAAAAACCGAAAGTATTCCGATTTAAAAGAAAAAACTTATGTTTTTGGTGAAACATAGTAAATCTGTTCCGATTTAACCCAATTTGGTTAAAGAAATAAACAAAAATTGTTCGTTTAAGTTTTAGTGAAACCTACTTTAAATGAAAATTATGTACATACAGAATATACATTATTATTATACATAAACACATTGTCTGCTTTTAGTTATTAAGAAGAAAGAAGGAAAAAATAAAAAAAAATTACAGAATAAAGGGAAATGAGTAATTTAATGCCATCGGTATAATAAATAGCGTGGATTAACAAAAGCGTTCTCTGATCGTTTCTGCTTGTAAATAATACAATCGTAAAGTTAATAATGTCTTGTTGAATTATACGATCTTGAATGAAATTCACGGTAGGCTGTAAACGCTTTTTACTGTTTGTCCTTAAGGATATTAAAAGTCTCGGTACATGACAAAGGTGACTATAAAGTAATTTACAATGGATTCACAATGTATATACGTTTATAATATGAAACTTTTCTTCCTGTCGAGGAGTGGAATTTTGTTTCTTCTTATATATATATATATATAAGTCTATCTATGTACAATGTATATATGTAAAAAATTATTATTTTGCTTTTGCAACACATATTTTTTTCTTTTTGCGCTCGTTGAAATTGAGCAAAAAGCATCCATGATTTTTTTCATAAAGCGACTCAAGAGCTACAGATTTTTTGAAAAATCACGTTTTTTTACCATTAATTTTATTTTCAAACTCAGTCAACAAATATTTCAATTAATTAATTATTAATAATTCGAAAACAAAGAGAACGTGATTTGTTTGGTACACATCTTTAAACTTTCTTTTGGTACGTTTGGCAAAATGTAAAAAGAATATTACCATTATAAAGGTCAATAGAAATACCTATAGAAAAAATTAAAAAGGATCAACCAATAAAAGAAGTTGATCAAAATTAACTCTTAACCTTTTTTTTTTGAAACATTACACGCAGTGTGTAGAAGGAATGGATTTACGGAAACCAGTTTATAAATTTAGACCACTCGCTGAGAGATATGACTTAATTCTTTTTCCCCTCAAGACCTCCTAAGTAGTAGATATACCTACCTACTCGGATCTTGAAAAAAAATATATATATATATATATCTAGCACAACAATACCTTACAAGGCTGTAAAAAGGCTAACACTGGCTCTCCTCATGTAAAAGGGCATTGTGAGGGTCAAACATCTGCTCGAAATACAAACCGCTAATAAAAACATACAACTCCAATGAAGAAGAAGAAGAAGAAGGAGAAGAACAAGATGATGATGAAGAAGAAGTAGAAGAAGTAATCGGGAGAAAGATCGGTTCAATGAGTTAGAGAGAGAGAGGGGGTAAGTAGAAGGAAGTTGTGAAAGGAAGAAGGTATCCGGACTACTTAGTGTAGGTGTCAGGCCTCTCAAAATGAATTCGAGAATTTTCGGGGATGAACTCTTGGGTGTGTTATAACAGGATTATAGAATAGAGATATTTCAGGAAATGTAGATATAAAGATAGTGGGGATAAAGATGAACGATACTTGTGTACACACACACACACACACATATATATATATATATAATATAGATGAGCTTATTTCACAAGTGGATTGCCAACTTTAAAACCAACATATTTTTCCCCTTAAGCTGTTTATACTCTTCAAAATGAAATCCTTGAGAGAGAAAGAGAGAAGTGCACCTTTTCTATATACACTCGGGTCGCAAAGTTTCAGTACATTTTGACTGTTTACTTGTAAATGCTCGCTCCACTTCAAATTCAAATATTTCTGTAAAAATAGATGCAACAGCTATCAAACAAGGATCATTTTAAAGCTCAATAAATTTAGAGTTAAATAGGCAAAAAAATAACCAATTTAATATTGTAAATTTGAAAATATAATTCTTTAAAGTTAGAGATTTTTTATGAAAATTGCGATTTCGGAATCTGGAGTTCAAGCGAATGCCAATTGAAGAAAAAATTTCTTTAAGATTTGACAGTTTTACAATATAATGTACAAATTTCACTCTTTAATTCGAGACCAAAATCTTTTATAAGTATTCAGTATTTGCCTTAAATTCTGTAAAAATAATTACTCTTGCTTTCTAAAGTTTTCAAGGAATATAAATTGAAAATTCGTCATTTCTGTTCACTTGTTTTATCAATTAACCAAATTTTTGAAAAATGGGCATCTCTTTTTTATTGTAAAATTTAAAAAATTGCACCTTGAAATAAAATAAGTAATAATGCGAGTTAAAATTTGTGACATTATAAGAAGAGGGATAAATTTCATGTAAATAATTTAAATTTACTACAGTCAAGAGGTTCAATATTTTTCAAAAGTGTGGTTAATTGATAAAACAAATGAATAGAAACGACGAATTTGCAATTTATATTCTTCGAAAAATTTAGAGCAAGAGCAATTATTTTTATACAATTTGAAAAAAATACTTCATATTTGTAAATGATTTTTGTCTAGAATTAAAGAATGGAATTTGTACTTGTTATTGTACAACTGTCAAGTCTTCAAAAATTTTTTCCTTCAATTGGCGTTCGCTTGAACTCCAGATTCCGAAATCGCAATTTTCATAAAAAATCTCTAACTTTAAAGAATTATATTTTCAAATTTACAATATTAAATTGGTTATTTTTTTTGCCTGTTTGACTCTAAATTTATTGAGATTTAAAATGATCCTTGTTTGATAGTTGTTGCATCTATTTTTACAGAAATATTTGAATTTGAAGTGGAGCGAGCATTTACAAGTAAACAGTCAAAATGTACTGAAAATTTGCGACCCGAGTGTATAATGACCGCAAATTCGTATATTTTTCCAATAGTTATAGTCATCATCACTAAAAAAGAATTTGCAATCATTCTAATAAAAATAATTTGTAGATTAATGAAAAGACCTAATTAAAATCCATTAATCTACAATAATTATATAATACGGTCAAACAAACAAAAATTACTATAATAAAAATAATGTTAATATGATATTACATATTATGATTTCATTATTCCAAAAGGAACCCGCATCTTTAGCATAAAAAAAACATTTAAGAGAAAGATTTTAATTTGCTTAATTAAAATTTTTATTCTTGAAAATGGATCGTATTTATATCTCACAAATTATATCTACAGAATATTATCGCTTTAATATGTAAAAAAATTTTAAATAATCGCATTTTTTTATTTTACTGAATTTTTTTCTTTTGAAAAAGTGTCATAACAACAATATTACACGAAAAAATGTTGAAATTTTAATAGTAAATATATATGGGTGATTCTCCCGAAATGCAACCGTTTTTATCCAAACAATAAAAAAAAATTAATTTTTAGATTTTCTAAATTATTTTGTCATATGCGGGTAGATTTTATAAATACGTTTAAAGATAAAAATCTGAGTTGCGCAAAATTAATTTTCAAAAATAAGCTTTCCAGCATCTTTTTAACCCTCCTGCACATAAAGCCGAATATATTCGTCCAACTATTTTTGTTAATAACTTTTGTTTAAATTAACATTATGTGATCTATCAAGTTGCAAATTATTTCTTAGGGATAAACAAATGCTATTAAATTATTTAGGACACTTTATATTATTTACTTAACAGTAAACATCGCTTTTAAAGTGCTTAAAACAATAAAAAAAATTTTTGATTGAAATCTATGGTTAATATTAAGTTTTTTGAAGGTTAAAAATACTGTAATCAAAATTGGGGTTTTGGTAAAAAAATGCCTTTTAAATGTAATTTCTTTAATTTATTAAACTTTTAACATTATTCATTTATAATTTAATGAATTCTGTATTTAATAATTTATTTATAACTATTTTATCTTTTCAAAAATAACTAATATACATTTTTTTATATTGAACGGAAAAAAATTGTAATGAATTTTTTAATTTATCATTTTAAGTTCAAAATTGATATTTTCTATAAAAAAATTTTTATCCTTAATTATAATTTTGTTATTTATCTAACTTTCTGTTTAATATATTCTATTTTAAAAAATTAAAAATATTTCATTTTAATTAAAACGGAACATTTTTTTTAATAATTCAAGGGTTAGGTATTTGAAAATAATTATTAAAAAATTAAAAACAAAACAATAACGCTTACCAAATATGAAAATGGCTTCGGAGATGAATAAGTTGTCAAATAAAAAATTCACGTTTTTATTAAATTTAAAAATATTGAAAACATAATTAAACAAATTTTTTGGGTCTACAACTTCAAATATTTATATACAGATTACTTGTAATTAAAAAACAGTTTAAAAATATGATTAACTGAAAAACGAGGCTTCGGAGATGAAATTCAATTTTTACTCCCATTGTCGCAGTAATTTTTAATTAATTATTTAAAAAATTTATTTGATTTTATTTACACTAAATATAAGTGAAAAATAAACGGTAGATTCTAGATATTAGACTCAATTATATGTTTTATTTATGTGAAATAAAAATTTTCTTTAAAAACAAATAAAAAGTCTAATTGGTTCTGAGACAAATATACGTTGATTTAAGTTAAATAAAATATATTTGGTTTAAATAATATTTTTCTCTGGGTGTAGGGAAAATTAATTTTTAAAGAAATCTTAAATTTAAGGTATCGTTATAACAATACCATAAATTGTTGACTTGATATATTGTTTCAATTAAGAGGAAAAATATACAGTATAAATCACACACTAACCTATAATTTTGAAGCTCCACCTATATATTTTCAATTAGGCAAAGAAAAAAAAGGAAAATTGTGTTTAGACTTAAAATTATTGTCTACAGGAATTTTTTGACCTTTTTCTCTGTTTTCTTCGCCTTATTCATTCTTATTTTTAAGAGGAAGAGAGATTATTATTCCTTGAAATTAGAATCTTTCACAAATAACAGATACAAAATTTTTGAAATGTACGTTAAATTATAGAATTGTATTTTAAATCTTTTAGTGGAACTAATTTTTAAATCACATTAAGGATATACTTATAAAATATTGAAGCCAATTTTTCACATTTTCGAATTAATTTTGTTAAGTTTATATACCTTCTAAAAGTAGGAAATGTCAATCTTTCGTTATTTTTTTATAAACAGAATTGAAAATTAATTTTTTATTTTATGGTTTTCAAAAATGTTTGAAAAAACTTTTTATATATATATAAATACTATATATGCGGATAGGGGGAAAAATTGTTTAATTTTTAAACCAAGAATTCTGAGATCCGCATATTTGAGAACGCTTTTGCCTCTTACTTCTCATTTCGCTTTTAAGTTCCTCTTTTATTCCCCTCATTCCCTTTGTCCAATGCGCCGAGTATATAACAATGGCCGCCCTCTAATTATCGAAAGACCGCGACACTTTAAGAGTTCCCAAGACCATCTTGGGACTCCATTTCGTCGGTTGCTCTTTTCTTTTCTGAAACTCACTTCCTTTAACTGCTATATGTACACTTACAAATATATATATATATATATAATGACTATTTGTATATAAAAATATATAATTAATATAACATTGACAATATATATAACTAATACAAAATTGCAACTGTATTGCATGCAATGAAATTTTAATATTGAATCTTAAATGAGTTAGAAAAGAATAGAAATACATACTAAAATCCTTCTCTAATTCATTGTATTGTGTTTCTCTTCACGTTCCCGATTAAGAATAAATGAAAATGCTTTTTATTATATGCTTCGATTTGCGTGATGTTCTCGTGTAAAATTTCTAATTATTTCTAAGTCTCGGCAATCTTATATAGGGTCAGGTGAGACCTCCGCATGCGCAAAACTTATCCATATGCAGGTTGCTATGGTAGCGTTCAAGAGTGAGAGAGATAGAATAATTTCCTATCTCTCTCACTCTTGAACGCTACCATGGCAACCTGCATGCATTAGTTTTGCGCATGCGGAGGTCTGAACGCTCCCTGAAAAGAGATTATAAATTTTAATTATCAAAGAAAGGTTATATATTTTTTCTTACATCATTTTTATAAACCAAAACTATATATTGGATGGTAAAAAATTGGAAAATTAAATTTTCAAAGAGTTTATAGAATTTTTATCTTTGAGAAGTTATATGCTTAAAACAATAAAATAAGGCTAGAAAAAATTTTCAAAATTCAACATTAATTTTCTCTTACAATTTTAAAAAATATTTTTTAACGAACTTTTTTTTTCTAGGCTTATTTTATAATTTTAAAGATAACTTCTCTCGCATGGATTTGTTAACAGAAAAATAACGAGTAAAAAGATAAAAATCCTAACCTCTTTGAAAATTTAATTTTTAAATTTTTGACCATTCAATATACATGTTTTTGGATTAAAAAATGATATAAGAAAAAAATGTAATCTTCTTTGTTAATTATAAAATTTAAAACGGGGTGATGCCTTCTTTTAAAAAATACATAAGTAGAGATAAAAGAATATATATGTTATAAATGGAGAAGTGGAAACAAAAGCATATATATATATAAAATAAGCAGAGAAAAATATGCAATTTCTGTCATTATTGAGACATTGAACGTCACCGGAGGTCGTTATTATACTTCGATAATTTTTATTTTTATTGTTCTGTGGCGGTATTACTCTTGACCGCGCGCAATCAAGGTACCTTATGTCCAATTTAATGATCCATAAATCGATGCTTCTTCTTTTCTTCCACAAACCGTTATTGTATATATAGTTATAGAAATTCTTATATATACTTTATGTATATATTTACGTTCCCGCAAGTGTACAAAGAAAATCATTAAATTCTTTAATATCCAAATTATACTCTATGTTGATTTTTTTCGAGTTATGTATATAGGGTAGAAGCACCAGTTTTGGCCACTAGTTAATAATTATTGTAATTATTTGTGTCACGCACTGAAGAAAGGTACCTAAGAAGCAAAAAATTTGAGGTTATGTTTTTAATTTTTTTTTAAGTAAAAATACAGAAAGAGAAAAAAATATTATTTAAAAATTATTGATTTTCAATGCTTCGTCATATTCAAAATATTCATTGAAAATTGGTAGTGTTTCATTTCGATCCGAGAATTTAATTTTTTTCGAGCGATTTTGATTTTCGAACCATTATCTCGTTTATTCTTTTGTTATTATTGTCAAATCGTATCGTCTAATTTTCCTAATCGACCGAACTTCTCGAATTTCCCATAACTGACAGCTAACAATAATAAACTAATAACCTATTTTTAAAAAAATTTAATAACCAAAAATATTTAATTTCTTTGTGTTTAATTCATTTAAAAAATATAGATAAATTTATTTTGGTTAATTAAGATTAGTGTAAAAAGTTAATTTAGGGTGTCTAGAGAATTGTGATTTTTAAATTCCCAGACCAAAAAGTAAAATATTCCTGAATTTATTTTTTAAAACAATAATAACTATAATATTAAAATATTAATATTTTATGATAAAGAAATATTAAGAAAATCGACTTTAAAAAGTCAATAGACATCTTCCTTATTTAGAGAAATATAATATTAATTATTATATTACCTTACTAATAAGTCGATAACATTGGAAGTTAGATTTAAATTTAAACTTGTTTTTTATTTTTATATTAGGTAGACACATTTTTACATTCTCATCACATGAGAAAGTATTGTTATTATTTTTGATTGTGTATTACAATAATAAAAATTAAAAATAATCATACCTAAATTGAAAAGGTTTAATTTTCTTAGGTGAAAAAATAATTCTTTAATAATAATTTAGTTTTCTCAACATTATTCAAAAATTGACGAAAGAACAGTTTTCTCCTCTTGATAAAATTTTTCTAAATTTAATAGTTTAAGTTGTGTAAAAATATAAACATATATTCAAATTTTTCATAAATTTTTACAAAGTAGCGAATATTTAAAAAAAATTAACTGTAATTTTCAGACATTTTCCTGGTCTAACTAAATTCCCGGTTTTTCCCGAAATTCCTGAACGCTAGACATTTTGTAATTATATAAAACAATTACGTAAATATAAGAAGTAAATTATAATGCATTTTACAGTGAAAAATAATAAATTATAAATTAATAATAAATAGTAAAATAAAAAATGAATAAAAAAATTAATTATAAAATAATAAATTAATAATAATTAATAATATTAATAACAAGTTATAAAAAAGTTAGATAAATATGTGAACTAAATTAAGGAGTTTTAGAGTTTTAATATGAAGAAAAATTTTACGTCAATAATTTACAGGATATATATTCAGACTTTTAATTTGTTGAAATGATTTTCATAACATAAACAAAGCGCTACAAATGAAAACTTTTAAAGATAAAGAATTTTTAAAAACTTAAATCTTATTATTTATAAATAATATAACATATTCATATATCGGATTACTATTTGAGTTAACAAAAATATATAATTTTATTAATTTATTTTCAATACAAAAAATACGTTTTTAATATTTAAAACGAATTTGTCGTTTGATCGGAGAAATTGCTCGGTTTAACGAGATGTTCACTTCAATATGACGAGCGAACATGACTGCTCGGTTATCAAAACAAAAAGAAAATCGTTTTTTGGTTCGTTTCTCGGATCGTGTCGCTTGAATGAAGCACTAATTAAATTAGTTTCAATCTCGAATAATTGAAAATAAACTTTTATTCAAAATAAAGCTAACACGAACCTAACCTACAATTTTGCTTCTTAGGTACCTTTCTTGGGAGCGCGCCACATTTATATTATATTTTATTTATATATTTTACTTAATACTTAAAATATTATAATCTTATAATACTGTATTATTATAATAAGAAATATTAATTATAGTAAATAATTAAATGGAAATTTTATAAAAAAAGGCCCCAATCGGTACAGTTGCCACAAACGGTACTTCTACCCTATAAGAACAAATTTTTTTTAATTAAAAGGTTATGTTTGTCTATATTATGGCATTTCTACAATTTTTTATTCCATTTTTCGTATTTTGTAATTTATATTACAAAAAAAATTATAAATAAATAAATTTGTAATTTATTTATTTCCGCAATCACGAAGTTTTGTAAATCTTTTTCAAAAATTTCTTATCAAAATAATTTATTCTTTTTGTGATAAGTTTAAAATTTTTGCAAATTCTAATTATCAGTTGAAGTAGATATGAGAAATGGTGTGCATTATAGTATGAAACGAATGGATGGCGCCACCATTTGGGTTACTGTTGTTGGTACGGAAGATTTTTTTCCATTATAATAGAAAATTAATCTTAAGAATGATATTTTAATGTTATGTAGTCTAGTGTATTATTTTCTTAATAGCTGAGTTACTGCCATTGAATATAAAACTAAATTATTAGCTTTATACAATCTCTATTCTTTACAACGGAAGGTAAGGTTCATCTTTCCACAAGTTTACAGCAATTTGACAATGGTGGCAGCACTCTTGGCTTCAGAAAATCCGTTAATTCATTTTCCCATCCTATAATTTGGTATTTTGTAAAGAAATAATTAGATAACGTTAATTATGAATTTAGTGGTATTATAACTTTTTTATTTGATTTACATTTTGCATATTTGAAATTATTTCGATATGCTGCGAGAATTAAACTGATATGGTCTTGTTTCCTCAGAATCTGTATAGATAATTTATGGAATATAATTCCTCTTCTGTTATTTTTTTTTTATTCTTAGGATTCTAATTAGAAATAGTCTCACAAAAAAAGATTGGCGCTCAACAAATTGTTCTTATCATTTATGTGTTATAAGAAATGTAGATACTATTAACATCTCATGCCACCACAATATCTATCTACGGCCTCGAAATCACAGCAGGCAGTTACTCTGCCGGTAGAATAATGACAATATGCTCCTTTTACTTGTAGTTTTTTATTAGTGTCACATTTCGTAGTAACCCAATTTTGACAATAACCCCGGCCTCCACCACATATTTGCCCTAAAAGAAGAAAAAATAATAAAGCAATTTCGATCTCTATAATCAAAGTAATTCGTTAAAATATCAGTTTCGATAAATGCTGTTCGGTAAAATATCAGTTCGGTCAAATAACGTCCCCCTTTTGTTTTTCTATATCGTATACACCTTTATTTTTTGTAATTAAATTCTTCACTTTCTTTTCTATTAACCAATTATGTTGATAAGAATTTTTTTTTAAATAATAACAGATTAGCTATACACTAATTTATTTCTTTACAGAAAATACTCACCTAAAAGAACGTGTATGAAGTACAGCATAACCGTTTTTATTGTTACGGTTAAACGCATTTTTTTCAAATTTCGTTTTATACTTGATTTTCTAACTTTAAAATTGAATTTGAAAATGAAAATTTGTCCAATTCTCTTTTTATAGTGATAAGGTTTTGTGTTATTTCAAAAAATTGAAACTTATAATTAATGTTGACAAGTTAGAAAAATTACCTTCTATTTATTTTCTTAAAAATATAAGATAAAGGCTATTGATTATGCTCGACAATACTGCGTATAATTTCTAACAAGTAGAATTTATTTTTACGAATTTAAAATTTTTATTAATATAATAGAACATTTTATTAATATAATAGAAAATTATAATTAAAAACATACTTTTTATCAAATAAAACAAAATCAGTAATCAACATTATTCAGAATTAAATAACCTTTAAGCAAATATAACAATAATTGAAAACTATTAGTAATTCAATAAAAAACCGATTTTAACCGATTTTAATTTACGTTTTTATTAAATTTAAAAATATTGAAACATAATTTAACAAATTTTTTGAGCTACAACTTCAAATATTTATATATATAGATTACGTATAATTAAAAAACAGTTTAAAAATATGATTAACTGAAAAACGAGGCTTCGGAGATGAATTTGAATTTTTACTCCCATTGCCAGTAATTTTTAATTAATTATTTAAAAAATTTATTTCATTTTATTTAAACTAAATATAAGTGAAAAATAAACTGTAGATTCTAAGCTTCAATTTGATATACATTAAGACTTTATTAGAAAAATTTTAATTGCATTAAAAAATAATTAAAAATATGTATTTTATTTAACCAAAACGAAAAGACAAAATTAAATAAATTTTTTTACAAGAAAAACTTAAAATTTTAATTAATTAAATAGTCTTTAACGTCCAAGGTACTTCATAAATAAGTCAAATTAATGAAAACGAAAACATTCGGACAAAGTAACAAATTTTATTTACTCCAACGTTTCGAAATCAAATCGATTTCCTCTTCAGGGAGTCTATTCAAAAAATGTATACAAAATTAAAAAATAATAAAAACTATTTTATCAATAAATAAAAATAAATAAAGTACATATTCAAAAAATTTTCTTACCAAAAAAATAATAATTAAATAAACGAAGACTTAAAATTTAAACCCTGACGATGGAGTACAGTCTGGAGTCAGAAAATTATAAAAATTGAATTAGAAAAATCAAAAATAGAAATAGAAATAAATACAAATTGGTAAAATTAGAAATAAAATAAGTAAATAATAAATAAACTCAAAGAAGAAACAATAATAAATAAATAAATTTTTGAAAAATCAATAAAAATTTTTATTTACAGAATAACTGAAAAGAAATAAAAAATAAAATTACCATACCATAAATAAATAATAATCCGTCTTAGAAACACATAAATAATAATAAATAAATAAATAAATAATAATAAATCACAATACAAAAAATAAAAATCACAAAATAATAAAATATAAAATGTATGGCAAACTGCAAAGTCAAATTTAAAACTGAGCTCCAAACTCTAACGACACTTTACAATAAACATTAATTGAAGAGTGACAAACAAAAACAAATAAACACTTATTTTGAATCAATTTCTTTCGAAAACTAGTGCAGAACCCAATGCGAAATTTTTGCAGCAAGAAAATATTGCTTTAATCAACGTGCTCCAAAAATTTGTCATATAAATCGATTTTTCTCCAAGGAAGTTACAAAACATTCAAAATCGCGATAAAATAACGAATGGTTAGTTTTTAAGATAAATTCTTTTATATTTCTCAGCTAATAATCAAAAAAATATTTAAATAATATTAAAGTGCATTTAAAAAACTTATTTAAATAATTCCGATTTCCTAAAATTACATTACTATGTCAAAATAAATTATTAAATATGATCGATTTTCGACATTTCATACACAAACTTAAATAACATATTTTACTGTTTATTATATATTATTTGATTATTTGATTCTTTTATCAACTAGAAAATACAAATTCAACCTTTAAACATAAATATCTATCGCTTTTTTTTATATGTATTAAAAATTGTTCTCCTTTTTTAAATTAATTTGTAATATCTGTCAATGTAACCTTTCTTCATGTATACTCTCAATTTAAAACATTTTTTTATACAAAAAAATGTAACTATTTTATACAAATCATTATGTATTTCGCCATCCCAAAGCAGATAAGAATATTTTCCCAAAGTATTGGAATTTTTTGTAATGATCAAAAATACATTAGGCGAAATAAAATGGTATGACCCAATAAATTTTCTTGTTAATTAATACTTTAAATATTTAAGGGTGAAGGATGATACCATACCAAGATATTTATTCTTTTTAATAAGTACGATGTTTGTAAGAGTGTATATTTAAAAATATTTTATTTTGCTTATAAATAAATTACAACATAGGAACGATGCCAATTGCTTTTCCGTCTTCTTCTTCGTGAAGGGTCAGTCCCATTTCTTTTAGGGCGCTACTATCTACGACGCCAATTTTTGTGCACTCCTTTATCACTTCTTGATTTACCGCATTTTTGTTACATAAATTTTTTATTGCCAAAATAACCCATTGAATGATTACTAATTAAATGAATCAAGTTAAGGAAAAATCCTTTTTGGAAATATATATGTATATGAATGAAGCAATAGATGATTTTATTTGTTTGTGATTTTTTTTATATTTGTGAATTTATTTATAACGATTAGAAAACATGTGGACAATATAAAATATTTGTTAAGGATACAAGGATTCCTGGCGTCTATGTTGCAACAATCTAAGAGTAGAGGAATTCCTTCTTCTTCTCTAATCTAAAAGAAACATTATTTCAATTTACTCACATCTAAATATATTGTTGGAAAAGAATTCAGAAAAGTTTAAAAGAACAAAAAATTTGCAATTAAGCCCTTAACAACCGATGACAAAGATATCTTTGCCATCGGCAGTTAAGGGATTAAAAAGTAGGTCTCTTACAAAATTTTGATTATCTTCATTTTCAAAAGCCAAGTTTCCGATTAATCTGACAAGTCCGGCTTTAAAACCATAAGCAGGATGTGCCTGAAAGTCCTGATGAATTTGCTTCTCAACCTTATGTGAATCATCATTTTTGACTGTACTTGATCTTTGAGTATTTGGAGCGACATCACTCAATTTTTGTAGAGGTGTAAAATAATTATCCGACTCCCTCCCCACCATGTGTATGGATTTGAGTAAATCTTTAAGTAAAAATACAGACTAGCATCAAGTAAATTCTTTCTTGCTAATGTTATAAGAAAATAGAAAAAATAAATACTAACAAAGACCATTTATCAGAAGACTTTTGTCCTGTCTTAAGAAACTGGAAATTAAATCAATTCTCGACGATAAAACTCCAAGAATATCTAGAAGAATCATTATCTCCATTGGTTGCACTCCGTCTAAATATGTATCTACTGTTTTAAGAATTAAATCACTTTTTCTCTTAAATTTTTCAATGATAAATTTCGTCATTTCCGTGTTCACACTTTGATATGTTTGATTCAATAGATTTTCATGAATTACTTGCAATATATATAATTTATCATCAATAGATAAGTCTTCATATAATTGCTCGAAATTTTTTGTACTCTCTATATGGTAATTAATAATTTCCAATGCTGCATTAATTTCTAATTTTGAAGCGTGTATTAAATTCTTTAGGAATTCACTTTCTTTTGTATGGGAAATATAATGATTTGTGTTAAAAACAAAACAACAAGCTGCCCTTGCTAGTGGCATGTGCTCGTGGCCGATGAGAAACCTTTGAAAAAAATTTTTATTTTTCATATGGAGAGTTCTGTTTATTTATAGAAAAAAAAAATTTTACTACTTACACAATCACATTTTTAAGTCTCTCACTATTGAGATGTGATGGCGCCTCTTCTAAATCAGAAGCACTACTAGTTTTACACGCAAATGAGACGAAATTCGAAAGAAATTGCATACACTGCGTGAGTATTTCCAATTCTTCGTTTGATAAACTTTCATCCTTATCAATTAATTCAAGTAGGTAATCAACTGCCCACTGACTAACTCCATCGAATGGAAAATGTGTCTCGATTGGATAAGTTTTATCAATTTTCTCCATATTCCCATCATTGGATAATAAATCGTAAATTTCTGTCTCATACTTAGAAATTGTTCCATCTTTCAAATAGTAGGGTTTATATTTAAAATTTTTAACACAACAATTCACGAGGCATTTCAAGAGGAGAATTTTTGTTTTTCTTGGAATGTTGGAATGTGTGTTTGTCAAAATTTTCGCCACTTTTGCTACTAGCTTTATGTCACTACAATTGTAAAATAAAGATTTAGTAAATTAATCATTTTTTTATTAATTATTATTATTATTATTATCAATTCTTGTGTATTTTGAGTCGACAGATCGGAATCTAGGGTCAAAATTCGAAGAATTGGTTTGCTTCGTTCTTAGAATTGCCGAATACAGGTATACTTATATTGAACATTTTCGAAAATTGTAAATCTTCATTATTTTTGCATAAAAATTAAGATTTTCAACAATTTCAAATTCAAAACTTTTCGAATTGTAATAACTTATATAATAATTAAATATGCTCGATTGATAAAACTATTATTTATTTACTTATTTATTTATTTAATGTACATTCCCGCAGTCCAATTTCGGACCATAAATGGGTAACTAAAAAATACATAAAACAATTAAGTAACAAAATTTTAAGTAACAAAATCAAGAAAGTAAACAAAAAAAATTATTCTTTTAGTATACTTAATCATTTTAGAAAAAAAAATATTTCAAGGCTGCTCACGTAGGCCGATTACATATTTTTTTGCACAATCAGCAAATTATAATATATTATCATAATATTATTACTATACAACTCCTTCAAAATTATAATCATAATTTGAATTCAACTATTTTTTCTAGAATTTTTAACTGAAATTTTTCTTTAAATAAATTACTTTTAATAATTCTTGAAAAACTTGTTTGAGATTTTTCAAATTCATTTGTTTACAATTAAATTTTACAAAATTTTGATTATTCAAAAATTCATTCAATAATTCATAATCAAATAATTAAAAAAAAAAGAAAAATCTAAAAGACAAGAAAAAATTTAAATTTTTCATACTTTTGAATTTCGTAGAATTAATTTTTTTTTTGAAAATGTTTAATTGAAACCTTTTCAAAATTTTTTTTTTTAATATTCACATTGAAATCTTTTTTAATGCATTTAATATTAAATTATCATTAAAAATTTTTAAGTGAAATTCATTATAAATCAATTTTTAAATAATTGAATTCTTTCGATGAATTTTCATAAAATTTTTAAATCCATATAATTAAAGTTTTTGTGAAATTTGATGTAAATTGTATTAAAAATAATTGAAATTTTGCCAAGAATTTTATTATATAAAAGAAAATAATTTAATTCTTTAAAAAATTTCATCAATTTTAAATTCGTTTGGAAAATTTTATTTAAACAGTAAATATTGAAAATCATTGAATTGAGGAAAATTTTTGAAAATAATTGTAATTTGGCCTAAAATTTTATTATAAAAAAGAAAATAATTTAATTCTTTAAAAAAAAATACCATCAATTTTTAATTCGTTTGGAAAATATTATTAAAACAGTAAATATTGAAGATCATTGAATCGAGGAAAAATTTTTAAAATAATTGAAATTTTGCGAACAATTTTATTATATAAAAGAAAATAATTTAATTCTTTAAAAAAAATACCATCAATTTTTAATTTGTTTGGAAAATTTTATTAAAACAGTAAATATTGAAGATCATTGAATTGAGGAAAAATTTTTTAAATAATTTAAATTTTGCGAACAATTTTATTATATAACAGAAAATAATTTAAGTCATTAAAAAATTCCATCAATTTTAAATTCGTTTGGAAAATTTTATTTAAACAGTAAATATTGAAAATCATTGAATTGAGGAAAATTTTTGAAAATAATTGTAATTTGGCCTAAAATTTTATTATAAAAAAGAAAATAATTTAATTCTTTAAAAAAAAATACCATCAATTTTTAATTCGTTTGGAAAATATTATTAAAACAGTAAATATTGAAGATCATTGAATTGAGAAAAAATTTTTTAAATAATTGAAATTTTGCGACGAATTTTATAATAAAAAAAGAAAATAATTTAATTCTTTAAAAACAATTTCATCAATTTGAAATTCGTTTGGAAAATTTTATTAAAACAGTAAATATTGAAAATCATTGAATTGAGGAAAATTTTTGAAAATAATTGTAATTTGGCCTAGAATTTTATTATTTATAAACATAAATGATATTTTAAGAATTTAAAAAAAATTCTAAACATAATAATAATTTAATTTTAATTATAATATTTTTCATAATTTCGTAGTTTAAAAGAATAATACAAATTAAATTTCAAATTTGTCTTGGTGGAAAGTCGAAGAATTTTATATTGAATATTTAAAACGTTTAAAAGTTGCAATTGAATTAAAATTAAAATTTTCTGTCAATAAGAATCATTTATTAAATTTTAGGTTATGTTAAATGAAATTTTTTCTTATTGAAAAAAAAAATAATTTGTATTTAAATATAACTTTAAATTGTTCAATATAAAAAATTTAATTCCCTACGCTTCTATCAAAAGAAATTGAAAATTTAATTTGACTTTTAAAAAATATCAAAATTATCCCATTGAACTAACTTTTATTCCGATTGTTTGTCGGATTCTAATTAAATTCATTTAAAACTGAAATATTATAAATTTTTAAATTAAAACCTCGTGAAGTATTAAAAACATAATTCTTTTAGAATTCAACTAATCTTGAAATACTTAAGTGAAATTATTCATTAAATAATTTATTGTTAATAATTTGATGAAATTCCCGAAGTTCACTATACAAAACGTGAAAAGCATGAGATAGAAAAGAATGAAAATATATCTCTGTCCTTTTCTATCTCATGCTTCTCTTTCGCGTACCGAATTTCTCTAGACTATCAGAGCGCTTCCCGTATGTGGTGACATTCGGAAACACATATTGAACAGTAAAATTCTGACACTTATTCAAAGTTGTTTTTTTCTTAAACCTGTCTTCATAATAATAATTCTTTACCTTCTTCGCACTAAATGTTCTTATATATTTGATAAAATTTATAAAAATCATATACATATTTCTCAGAAATGTAGGCAATTTATCAACTCTAACTAACAATTTACCATAATATTTACATAATAATAAAAACAATAATTCATAATTACATATTTTCGTCCGAATGGAAATACTTTGGCATTAAAAACTCTGGTATTGAGTCCCAATTGTTTGCTTTTTCACACGAACATAACCTCTCATAGACGTTGATAATTGAAACTGACATTTTTATTGTCTATGATTACATTTAGGGAAAAAAGGAAATAGTTTAAATGCTCGTTACTTTATTACTCTTATTTGCTGAGAATCTTTTATTTTTCTTTAATAAAAAAAGTCTCAATCATTTTAAATGAAGTATGAAAAATTACCCAGATAACAAAAGTGAGCGCATATGCTTGTAAAGCGTAACCCACAGCGTGCGACTAAGTCTCACTTGGTGAGGGCAAATGACCACCCATAAGTGTCATCCATGTGGTCGCATATTTTAGTCACAAAGTGCGAGTCGCACGCGTGAGGGTAAAATGCCAGCACGAAATGAGAGTTTATTAAGAGCCAGAAAAATAATATTGAATGTTGCGTTTTGAACTAATTACAGGCTTTTTACTCGTTGAACTCGAAAAATTACGCACTTGATTGGCCAAGATGGAAAGAAGGCCGCATATGGCGCGCTAATTCAAAATTTTAAAAAAATAAGAACACGAATTACTTTTACTTATATTGTTGCTTTTTACATTAAATAAATGAAATAATTATTAACATTTAAAATAATAATAATTATTATTATATTTTTAATTTAAAATTAAATTAAAATAATAATTAATATAATTAAAATAATAATAATTTAAAATTAATTAATAAAATTAAATGCTTAACTCGCATAAAAACTAGTAGGTTCCTTATGCAAAATTATCTTCTTTTAGTATAAAAAATGTACATACACAAGAAAAATATAATTATTCTTTGTATACTAGGCAAATAGAAATTTTTTTTGTTTTGTAAAATTGTTCCATTTCTGATTTCTTAAAAAACTTAATATATAAAGAATATATTATTTTTATGTATGCAAATTCCTTATTTAAAAAACAATTTAATTTTGTGTATAGAATCTTAGATTTTTGTATGAGTTAAGCCCGCACCTGTTCGACATATATGTAAGGATTGAGAAAAAAATTCCCTGACTTCTCCCGAAATTTCTTTTTACTTATTCTCTGACAGTATAGTTGCTACGCAACCTGGAAACCTGGTAATGTCAGGGAATTTTACAAACCTTGAGAAAACCTGCAAAAGTCAAGGAATTCGATCGAAAACCTGGAAAATTGTTGTTTTCTAAAGTTATTGTAATTAATCTTGAAATTTAATTTTACTTAAATATTTCGAAATTAATTAAATTTTAAAAGAATTGCGTTTACAATTTTACTATTTCAACAAAGTTTCATAAAAGAATTCCAATTATTTAAAAAGACATTTTTAAAAAAATTCGTCTCAAGAATTCAATTATTTTCAAGAAATAATAACTTAAAAATGATATTCAGTTAAAATTTTAGATTACAATTGAATATTTAAAGAATTATATTGTGGATTTTTAGAAATAATTGAATTTTCAAAAGGTTTCAAATTAAAATCTTTAAAAATTTGAACTTTTCATATTTTTAATTAAGAATTCTGTAGAATTAATTGTTTTCAAATAATTTAATGGAGTTTTTTTAATTATTTGAAATTTTTTATTTCTAATATGTATTTAATTGAAGAATGTCAGAATAATCAAAATTTCGTAAAATTAAATTGTAAACAAAACAACAAAAGAAATTAACATTTGATGATAATAAGAAACATAGTAATAAAAACAATTTAAGTTTTGTTTAATTAGAAAATTCTTCAATTCACAAAAAATTTTAATTTTTCTATAAATTTATAAAAACTTACCTTACTTTGAATGAAAATCTTTCAAATTTACTGACTTCTCTGTCTTTTAGGTGCTCTTATAATTCTTTTTTCATAAATATTGTTGGACTTAAAAATTTAAATTATTATCGTAAAACTTTGCGGATTCAAGATTTAGAATCTGTTTGTGGACAGTGTTCAAGATGAAATATTATGTAGTTTTAGGTTTGAACAATTTAAAATATCTTTGATAAATAAATAAATACATACGAAACAATTATAGAAAATATAATCTTTTTTATTAAACAATTTTCTGTTATAACTATACAACTTTATATAAACAATTTTCTGTTATAACTATTTAACTATATACAAATAATTACAGTCTGCATTTTATGGTAAAATTCTGAAGAGTTTTTAAATTATAATAAAGAACAAATAAATTGTAGGGGTGAATTGGATAGCCCCGGACAGTGGGTAAAACTCTTAATTTCTAAAATAATAATGTGTTTTTACTATTGAAATAAATTATAAACGATACTTAATTGGTTACCCCATTCTCCCTTACATATTAACTCAACTATTAAATTACTATAAGTAAATAAGTACAGTGGAACCTCGATTATCCGAACCTCTGTTTTTATTAAAATTCTTTAAAATAATTGAATTGTTTTTAAGAATTTATCTCAATATTCTTGAAAATAGTAAAGTTTTTTGCAAAAATTCAATTTATAAATAATAAAAATCTTTGTAAAAGACTTTAATTATTCTTATATATAAATAATCAAATTCTTATCAGAATTTCACTTCTTTTCATTTCCATTTTTAAATCATTTTTTCGAAAATTCCAATTACATCAAATTTTCCAAGAATTCAATTACTTTAAATACAATTTTCATTAAATAATTCTCAAAAATTCGCTTATTTTTTTTAAATTTTGCAAAAATTCAGTTATTTTAAAAAGGTTTAATAAAATTCTATTCAAGAATTCAATTATTTTCAAAAAATTTACTTACAAAAAAATTACTTACTAAAAATCATTGAATTCTCGTAAAGTATTTATAAAAAAAATTTGAATGTAATTGAACTTATTTCAACAATTTTATCAACATTTTTTCAAATAATTGAATCCATTCGAGAATAATTAGAATTATATTGAAATTAACTCTTGGCAAGAATTTGTTTTAATTCTTAAAAATAATGAACTTTTTAAAATAATTGTTAATGAAAATTGAATTGATATTAAATTATATTCAGATTATTCAATGAATATTAAATTCTTTTAAACAAATTTCGTAAAACTATATTGTAATTTTGAAAAATAATTTTATTTCAACATTTTTAAAATAATTGAAATTTGCAAAGAATTTTATTAGTAAATTTTGAGAACAATTGAATTGTTTTGAAAAATTTTATCACAATTTTTAAAAATAATTGAACCTGTTGGAGAAATTTTATTAAAATTATCATGAATATAATTGAATTGTTTGGCAGAATTTTTTATCAGAATTGTTGAAAATAATTGAATTTAAATAATATCATTAAAAATAATTGTATTCTTTCAAGAAATTTTATTGAAATTGTATTAAAAATCACTGGGTTAGTGTAAAAAAAGGACACCTTAAATTTCGGTTTTAAAAAGGAGTACACCTCCCATTTTACTTGAATAAAAGGATATGTCGAAAATATCCACTTTATGTCAATTTTCGTCTGGCAATACTATAAGTAATGTAATTGTTTTTTGAGTTTTTGTAATAGAAAATTTAAGAACATATTATATTCATAGTTTTTGAGCACAAAATCTCACAAATCATTTACATTAAACACATTATCGTCAAAAAAAATTGATTTAAAATTAATATTTTCGAGGTGTACTTTTTTGCAACTAAAAAGCGAGTTTTATTTTTAAAAATATTTTAATTGCTGCAAAGAATTCTTTTATTTATAAAAAAATTGAATTTTTTATAGGTCAACTGTCAAATTTTTTTACTTTAATTATGAAAAAATTTAATTTAAATTAAATAAGCCTAGATTAGTTAGGATAATCGAGGTTTCACTGTATAAGAATTATACAGTAATTGTACAATTATAACTGCCATTATTAGATGACGAATTTCACAAATTAAATAAAACAATTTTTTTTATTATAAAATAAGGGTACAATTTAAAAAATTTGTACCAACAAAATATTGGAAACTCACATTATACTGTGTCATCATGGTTTGACTCGTCGTCCCCGTCATTTGCAAAACTTTCATTTGAATCACTGACCTCATCCAATTCCTCTAACCGTCTAATTTCTTCTAATATATCCTCCGAATCCATTTTTTCTAAAATTTCTTGTTTCTTGTTCTTATTCCTAAGCCTATATCTTTGTTTGGTAACTCGGAGCACTTCGAGTATCTCGTTTTTAAATTCAACAATGCTGTGAGGCCCAACAAAATGAGGACACTGTTTCGCTGATTCTGAAAAAACAATTAAATGATTAAGTTACAATTATGATCAAAAATTTCAATTTTGAAGAAGTTACAAATGATTGCAGAAACCCAATTATTTTCAAAAGTAATAAAATTCTTATCACAAAATTCAATTATGTTTAAAATTTACAAAAATATCTTGAGAAAATACTATTTATTATCTTTATTTATAAATTAAATAATTCTTCTTCAAAATTTAGTTATTTTCAAAAATTTTATATAAATTTGTGTCAAAATTTCATTTATTAAAAAAATTTTTCAATATCTACTAACATTGAATTATTTTCATAAATAATAAAAGTTTTATATAAATTTCATTATTTTTATAAATAATAAAATTCGTAATTTTAAGAAGCATTCAATTGTTCAATAAATTATTTTTTTGTATTTAAATAATTGAGTTCTCGTAGAATTTTCTAGTAAAACTTGATTTTAAAATAAATTTGTATTCAAAATTTTAAATAATAATTGAATATTAAAAGTATTAGAGCGTTGTAGAATTTCAATTTTAATCGAATTCCTTGAAAAATGTAACTATTTTAAAAATTTTAATTAATTCTCGTAGAATTTTTTAATAAAAATTGATTTGAAAATGAATTTTAGTTTAAATTTTAAATAATAATAGTAATAATAATAATAATAATAGAATATAAAAATAAATTTGATGAAGTTACAGTAACAATATTCTTATTCTTATAATATAAAATAATTATAACGAATGCTTGAATTTTGCAATATTATATAAATTTTTCGTAGAATCTAGGAAATAATATATTAAGCAACAAGGGTATAAAGGGCGCCCGAGACCTCCACTCGTGTCACAAAAACCACCGTAAACAAATGGCTGCCTTTATACCCTTGTTGCTTAATATATTATTTCCTAGATTCTACGAAAAATTTATATAATATTGCAAAATTCAAGCATTCGTTTAACAATCCATTAAGTAGATCAAAGAATAAATCTTTATTAAAAGTTAAACTTACCGAACATAAGATTGGTAATCTTAGTGTCTCCGAATTTCTCACTGTTTATGCTTCCGGGCCAGGAAAATTGACAGACAAGTTCGTCAGTCATTAACTGTTTTAACGCATTCGTCAAAAATTGTCGCAGTTTGGTTCCGCCAAGTACAACCAATCGATTTTTCTAAAATAAAATTTGATCGGAAAATTAAAAAACGAATTTTCCATAATCAAAAAATGTATTTTGTAATAGAAGAGCTTACCATATTAATAATGATTTCAATATTCTCGGATTCTTCGAAGTTTTTGTATTCCTCCATACTTGATAAAGGGAAACCTTTAGGCGATTGGAATAAGGTTCGTTCAAGGTTTCTTTCATCATAGTTGTTTCTCGTTTCCAAGATTTGAATTATTTTTTTATTTTGTTCATAAATTTTTGTTATGTCTTTCGACATTTCGGTATATAGATTCTCAACATTTCTGTATAGTTAAAAAAATAAAGGATATAGTAGACACTATTCTTGTAAAATAAGCAAATTATTTAGAGAGCAAAAAAAAATTTAATTGAAACATTACAAATTATTTATGATATAAAAATATAATATTGAAATGGACAAGTTGGTCTAGAAAATAATAAAAAGAGAAATCTCAGAAACAATTCAGCACGTTGAAAAACACTTTCATATGTTTTTTATGTAGTATGAGGAAAGGTTTTAAATAAGACATTTCGGATTAAATGTTTCAGTTAAATTGTTAAACAATAATATTAACAATTTTCGGATCGACTTTAAGACTCAAAAAAGTCGCATTTATATTTTATTCCTTATTGTCACAAAATTTTAATTTTTCTTGATTCTCCACTGATTTCTAAACAATATTTCTTCAAAAATTAAATAACTTATTTTAATAGAACAATTTAAACCCTTGTTATTTCTTTTTCGGCAAGGATTTATAAATAATTTAAAATATTTCAACTTCAAACATTCTGAAAGTTTATTATTTTTTAAATTTTCAGGAACTTATAATCAAACTCTGAATCAATTATTTTTAATAATCTTTAAAATTTTTTTAAGATGAATTATTTAAAATATATAATTAAAAACATTGAAAATAATAATAATAATTTGAATAATAATTCTAAAAAATCAAATTTTAAAAACAAATTCTAATATTATTTTTTTGTAGATATTTTGAATTTTTGGAATTATATAATTGAAAAGAATTGATTTTTAAAAAATGATAATAAAGAAATGAGTATTACATTTTTTAAATAATTTCTTATTATACTTTTTATTAGCACTAATTTTCATTTTGATAAATGATTTTTGAGAGATACATTATTTTTAAAATTTTCAATTAAAATTTTTCAAAATTTGTTTTTCAAAGATTATTTAAAAGCATTTAAGTACCTATATATTTCGAAAATTAAATTATCCTTTGAAAAAATTAATGAAATCAAAAGTTTGAAATAATTTAGTGGACTTATTTTTAACATTACAAAAAATTGAAGTAATTTTCATTTTATATTAAAAAAAAGTGTTATTCTCTTAAAATATTTGGAGGAATCGTCGAAAAAGTCACATTTTTTGAAAATAAGTCAAAAAAAATAAAACTATCCGAAGCCTGTATTGATAATTAATTGAATATTGAAAAAAAATTATTTGAGTTAGTTATTTTGTGTAAAATTACTCTTTTAAAAATAACAGCAAAATTTCTTAAGTTAAACAGATTTAAAGAAATAATTAAAATCTAGTGAGTTAATCAGTGGATATTAGTAGTAACATACCTCAAACGTTCCGATGTTTCTTGCAAAACCTCCTCAATTTTATGAAAATTTGTTGAATAGTCTGCAGTGTTTTGTAAAATTTGTAAATCATCCAAAAGGAAATTTGGATCGATAATCATTGGTGCTTCTACCCTATATAAATGGAAAATAAATATAATGAAAAAAAGAATTTTGTAATATTCGACGGAAAAGAACAGTTTTTATTTTGATCTGAAAATATAATAAATTATTTTTAAACAAGTTTCTTTAATTTACTTCAAATTAAATTTTCAGATTTTAATTTTTTCACTTAAAAAGAAAACATAAACTTTAATCTGAGTATCTATAAAGCTGGAAACAAAAAAATGCTAAAAAAATTGGGCAATATCCAGGTAGTAAGACGTAATACCAAAAATTTATCAAAATTACAACTAGTTTATTTAATTTTTTTCGCTAGTGAAAAACTATTATTTAAACTAACATAATTCTTTCTTTAAAAAAAACCATACCCTTTAAGGTTTTATTCCAAAAATAGTAGTATTTGCTTTATAATTTATTTTTAATATGAAGCTTATTAATTAATTTATTATTAATTTAAATAATCTGGTAGTAGCCAGGAATGCAAATAACAAAATTTAGTAACATAGTTAACACAAAAACTTAATTTTTTTCATGACTTTTTCCTCCTTTCTTTAATTATTTTTGAAAACAATTGAATTTATTGGAAGATATTTACTAAAATTTTTGAAAATAATTGAATTCTTGTGAAGAATTTAAAAAAAATTTTGTCAATTATTTAATTCTTGAGAAGAATTTCCCTATCTATTTATAAAGATAATTTAATTCTTGACGATAATTTTTTAAAAATTGTGAAAATAATTTAATTTCTGCAAAGTATTTTATTTCTTCAGGGTTGCCACAAATATTTAATTTTATTTTTCCCTGATTTCCAGACAAAATTTTCACTTTTTCCCTGACCCTAAAGAATATTCAGATTCACTCTAAAAATTATTAGATAATCAAGAAAAAATGTTCTATTACATTTATTTACAAATTTCATTAACTGTAAAATTATTTAAAAACATCAATAATTTCTTTTTTAAATAAATATTTAATCATTATTATTTTTCAGTAGCAATTAAAATTCTTCAAAACATTCAAATTCAAACCTTTTTAAATTGAACAACTTATAAGAATATTATTACAAAACATGAAGAAGACGATCGTCTTTTTCATGTTTTGTAATAATTATTAAAATACCATAACATTTTTCAAAATAGGTTAATTATTTACAAAAATCCTAAAAAAATCCTTCGCAAGAATTCAATTTATTTTAAAAGCAGTAAAATTTCTCAAAAAAATTAAATTATTTTTAAAAAAAGTAATAAAATTCGTGGCAATAATTCAATTACTTTCATAAATAATAATAAATCGATTATCCGTTAATTCATTTTTAAATCAATTTTTATTAGAAAATTCTAGAAAAATTCAATTATTTAAATTAAAAAATAAATAACAATAGAATGTTCTTTGTTGAAATTTAATTCTCATAAAGAATTTTATCAATAAATTTTTAAATATATGAATTTAATTTGACAAATTTTAATAAAATTTTTAAGAATAATTACATTTTTTGACGAATTTGATTAAAATATACATTGCATAAAAAATTATTAAAATTCTGCGAATGAGTTTTATTACTTATAAGAAAATAATTTAAATTTTCTTAAAATTTCCATAAAAAAATTGAATTTTGGAGAAGAATTTTATTCTTTATAAAGTTACTTGGAATTTTAAGAAGAATTTTTTTTTAATTTACGAACACAATTGGATTTCTGCCAAGAATTTTATTACATTTTAAAAATAACTGTATTTATGTGAAGAATTTTATTATTTATATAAATAATGGAATTCTTACAAAGAATTTTATTCCAGTTTATAAAAATAATTGAATTTCGGTAAAGAATTTTTTAAACAATTTATATTTTTCGACAAATTTTATGAAATTTTGTATTTCAAATAATTGAATTCCTGGGAAGAATTTTAATTAAAAATTTTGAAAATAATTGATTTCTTGCGAAAAATTTTATTTGTTTCTAAAAATAATTGAATTTATGAGAAGAATTTTAATAAATTTTCAAAATAATTGAATTCCTGCGAACGATTTTTATAGTTTGCTTTTGAATAATTGAATTTCTGTGAAGAATTTTAATAAATTTTCAAAATAATTGAATTCCTGCGAAGAATTTTAATTTAAAATTTTGAAAATAATTGAATTCCTGCAAACGATTTTTATAATTTTCATTTAAATAATTGAATTTTTGCGAAGAATTTTAATAATTTTTCAAAATAATTTAATTCTTCCAATGAATTTTATTCAAGTTTATATAAATAATTGAATTCTTACAACGAACTTTATTTATGTTTATAAAAGTAATTGAATTTCTGTGAAGAATTTTATTATTTATAAAAATATTTTTATATAATTGATATTTTTCGAAAAATTTTATTAAATTTTGTATTTTAAATAATTGAATTTCTGTGAAAAATTTTATTACTACTTATGAAAATAATTGAAATATTTTGAAGAAATTTATTAAAAATTGAATAATTGAATTCTTGTGGAATTTTGTCAAGAATTTTATTAAAACTTTTAAAAATAATTGAATTTGAATGAAGTTTTTTATTATTTATTAAAATAATTGTAATTTTGACAAGAATTGTTTTTAAATTTTTGAACATAATTGAAATTCTGCGGAGAGTTTTTGTAACTTTTGAAAATAATTGAATTTCTGTAATCATTTGTCACTTTTCCAAAATCTATTTTTTTTTAGTATTTTTAACTAAAATTCTTTTATCAATCTAGTATTTATGAACATTGTAAAAATGATTTATAAAATAATTTATAAGTCATAATTTATGATAGTTATTATTAATTTTATTTAATTATTATTTATTTATTAATAATTAATAAATTATTAATTTTATGATAGTGTTTGAAAATTTAAGTTATTTAAAAAGAAATTATTGGCAGAAATTGAAAAAATTGAAGGTTTTGTATAAAAATTTGTGGTAATTTCATAGTTTACGAGACAAAAAGAAAAAAAATTCAGTTCTCTCATGAATTTTAAAAATTCAATTTTTTCCAGTACTTTTAGTAAAAATCCCTGACTTCCCTGACCAATTTTACTTTCCCTGACTTTTCCCTGAATTCCCTGACTTCCCTGACCTGTGGCAACCCTGTTCTTTTTAAAAGGATTAAATTCTGGTAATAAACTCTTTATATTTATAAAAATACTTCAATTTTTGAGAAGAATTTAATTAACATCCCTTAAAATAATTGATTTTATAGAAACAATTTTGTTGTTTATCAAAATAATTGAAATTTTCTTGAAGAATCACTTTGAAAATTTTGAAAAATAATTGATTTTCTGCAACTAATGAAAAATTATATGTAAAAATATTTGCATTATTGCATCGAAATTTATTATTTTATTGAATAATTAAATGTTTCGTAAAATTGAATTTTTTTTCAAGTTTTAATAAAATTTTAAAGAATAATTACATTTTTCCATGAGTTTATTTAAAATTCTATTCAAAATTTTGCGATGAAAATAATTTAATTTCTTAAAAAAAATTTATTATTTATAAAAATAATTGAATCCTTTCGTAGAATTGTATCAAAAATTCTATTAAATATTTTAAATGGTAAATATTAAAAATTAGCGATATGCGAAAAACTTTTGAAAATAATTAAAATTTTGCAAAAGAATTTTATTTGCAATTTTTAAAAATAAATCAATTTTGTGGGAAAATTTTTGCTATCTATTTGTAAAGATAATTGAATTCTTGTTATAAATATTGTTATTTATGAAAGTTATTAAATTCCTGTGAAGAATTTTGTTATTTATAATTAAATTCTTGACGAGATATTTATCATAAATTTATAAAAATAATTAAATTTGTGCAAATTCTAAAAATAATTAATTTTATGTGTAAAATTTTATTAATCACATAGGGGATAAACTGTGAAGCCTGTATTTTTAATAATTTTTGAAAAAATTCTTTGAGAATTTTTAAATTCATTTCTTTACAATTTAATTATACGAAATTTTAATTATTCAGAAATTGTTTAATTAAATATGCTATAATAATTAATAATAATAATAATATTAATAATAATTCCTCATAGAGGAAGTAATTTAACTAATTTCAAAAGAGTTGAAATCAAAATTTTAAAGAAATATTAGTTGGACAAAATTGTTTATTAAAAATAATAAAAAATTTTTTTTACCAAGATTTAAATTTGAATCCTTTTCAAAATTTAATTAGTTTTAGAAAATACTATTATTTGTAACTTTCCCAAAATTTAATTATTTTCTAGAATTTTAAACTAAATTGGAATTAAGATTTTGTAAATTCAGATTTTCAAAGACTTTAATTTGTAACATTTTTAAAATTTAATAATTTCCAAAAATTGTTATTATTTGTAACTCCACCAAAATTAAATTATTGTCAAAACTAGAAGTGTTTAAGGTTTTTCGTGAAAATTCTTGATAATTTCAAAATTTAAAGAAATCGAAAACTTTTCCCTGACCTGTGGAAACCCTGAGTAAATACCCTGTTAATTTCAGAGTGTTTTTATTTTTCGTTTTTAGTAGAACATATTTTTTACTTACAAAGCTTTTGTAGTTGTTGAGGGGTTCTCTATTGTTTTTTCCCCATGCTGATCAAGTAGTGAAACGATTGGCGGTTCAATTGGTGTCAAAGTCAAAGTATTACTTTTTATTTTTTTTGGTTTTGGCATATCAGATGATGTACTCGGTTGATTTTTATTATTTTCAATGGTCTCTTTTTTATCTTCTTCTGAAGAAAGTTTGTCCAACAACCCTCGTTTTGCTGCAACACTTTTAAGCCTATTTATTTCAGCCTTCAATTGAGTTGTCGATTTATTTTTTTTTATCTTTGGTGCCTCATCCTCCGAAGTTAAAATTTTTTGAGGCGTTTTGATAGGTCTTCCTTTGTTAGAAATTCTAACTTCTCGTTTGGAAATTGATCTCTCATTTCCTTTCAATTGGACAAGATGAGCCATTATTCTGAAACAAATGTAAAAAATTAAAATCTGGTAACCTTATTTTGACAATTTATTAAAATGAGCGAAATTGTCTAATATAAAAATAACTTTTTTAATCATGCAGTAAATTTTAAGTGATTAATATTGAAGAATTTAGTTTAGAATATGTAATTGTAAAATTTTGTAAGTATATTCCGATCACCAATAACTAAAATAAGGCATAAGAATTGTTAAAAATATATGTTAAACATTTTATCAATATTTAAAAAATTAACAGCTATTTTTATTTTTAACAAAAAATTCAAGACACCCAAGAGAGTAAATTTTTTATAAGATTCATAAATAGTGCAAAGAAGGTTAAAGCACAACTAGCTATCACGCTAATTATATGATATATTACTCACAAATTTAGAAGAAAATTAAATTTGAGGAAGAGTTATTGGTGTCAATAAATGGACACAAATCCACTGATTTTGTATGATGTGTTCTTCCTCTCCTTCCCTGCTACGCCATTGAGGCATTCTATAAATTTTATTTTTTAAATGACGCAAATCAACTGCTTTTATTCTTTTGGATAGATTTGTACATTCAAAAACACCGACCGCATCCGATTCTAATCCAACGTTATAAACTGGTAGTTTCGATTTAAATTCCCTAACAATGAGAAGAAAAGTATTTTGAATTTGCAAAATGTTTTCAATTAAAACAATTCTTCCATCGTCTAGGGCACAACAATTGTCTCGCAAGTTGGTGGAAATTGTGAATTTACCTATTTCCAATTTATGGAATTGTCGGTAAACCTGTCCAGCAGCAATATCGTCTGTTAGAGGTCCATCTGTATGATTTAACGAAGCACGAATATTAATTGCGTTAATTGTAGGTGCATAAAAAGTTTCGTCTCTTTCACACAATCGTTTGTAAACTTGTTGAAGAGTTAGGTGTGGTTTTCGAATCAATTTTCTCAATGTAGTCATGTTGTTCTCATAAGGGAACGCACTAAATTTTTCTGATGGTCCTAACTCTTCAACATCTTCAACCAAATGAATCATTGAGTGCAAATTGTAGGAAATGAATTTTTCCCCGTATAAAGTTACAGACATTGTAACGAAACTCCGAAGAAGTTCTTTGCAGAAATGATAGATTTCTCTATTCGTTTGATGTGAAATAAGAAGACGCAAGGCACACTGAAGCATCATGAAATGTTCATAATAATCCGGATCGAAGACATCTTTTAGCACAGCAGGAGCAATATAAAGCAACATCTGTCTGAATTCAGTTGCCTTGAAATTCGAATACAAGCTTATTTTTCTAGGCCTTCGATTAAATTCTGTAGGACAATATACTGCCAGTTGTTCCATCCTGGAATCAAGAATATTAATTCTTCTGACGTGTAATTTTTGTTGTCCAAATTTCCCATCTATTTTGGCAGAGAAAACCTTCTTTACAGTGCCTAAATATACTGAGTGCATAATTTCGAATGGGACTTTTTTTACCAAATCTAAAACACCGACTAAAGGACTTCTGCCTTTATGGTGATCATCATCAACAGCAAGTTCATAATCACGATGTGTTCGCGCTACATTATCCAGGTCTAAAAATACCATTGTTCCATCACTTCGTTCACCCTCCACTTTACATTTTGAACAAGGATACACAGAGTTGTGTCCGTAATGATTTAAAATGAAAGCCCTAGCTGGAGCATCTGCAATCAGCGATCGGACAACTAAGGGTAGCAGCTGATTCCTAATTCGAATACCACCATCTTGACGGATTTCATCAAATTCTGCAACTAATTTTTCATAAAAATCATATACATTGAACGGTTTAGTTTTTCCCCTATAAATTCCAGCGATTATTGGTCTCTTATCCTCTATGTTTACAATGCAATATTGGTGGGGCCAAAATTGACTCAATCCTTTGTCTACTTTTGCACCATCAGTAGACAAATCAATTTCAACAAATGGTGGCAATTTATCAGGAGGTAGTTTTTCTAATCTTTTTTTTATAGTTGCCTTCAAACCGATGTGTAAGTACTCCCCACCTGCTATCTGATCAATACGTCTACTAGCAACATCCGTAGGAGTATTCAATAACGTCCTCGTATCTTTAGGTAAGTATATCAAATTAAAAGGAAACGATCTTAAAGTTTTTAAAATGATGTTTCCTTGAGTGTGTTTCAAGTCTGCGGCAAGAAACGCATTTTTCAATAATCTTCTTCCAAAATTTGCAGGATTTTCAGGTACATCAGGCTCTTCGGGATCATCAGGCTCTTCAGGATCATCAGGCTCTTCAGGATCATCAGGCTCTTCAGGATCGACGGAATGATCAGAATCATCAGCATGTTCGTAAGTATTAATCTCATCATCATCATAAAAATCATCAGAATCATAAAAATCATCATCACGCTCATAATTTGCAGGTACTTCACCAGCAGAAGGTTCTCTAGGAACATCAGATCTTCCACAGTCTTCGTGCTCAATAACTTCATAATTGTCCTCTTCTATTTCTTCATGAAGTCTATTGTCATTTTCTTCTTGGTCAAGATTGTTTGCAATTCTCGCTGAAAAATTAAGCAACCGCCTCTGCTTTTGTCTTAAACTTAAGTCCAAAAAGTTCTTATGTCTTTTAGACATTTTTCTCCTTCACCTTTAGTCAAAGGAAAAAAATAACTACTTTTTTATTATGTACAGTAATTTATGTGCAGTATTACAGTTGCGCTTAATAACTTTTGCCCACCCTACAGCGATTAAACGCTTTACAAAAAGTGTTGTATTTTGTTTATTATTAAAGATAAAAAGGTCTCTTTTTAAAGCTCTTTTCCTAAGCTTTGACACTGTATAAAACAAATTAAAAAAAATAAATTTGATGTTTAAAAAATGTTACTGCAACATAACATTTTTCAATTGTTTTTTGTTTTTTTAAAGCGATACAGTTGTTTAGAAAATTAAAACGCATTTTTAAAAAATTTTTTACGATAATTTTTAAGAATAATATGATCATATGTTTAAATAATTAGCCATTTTTTTAATTGTTTATAACTCAAAAACGGTTCGTTAAAAAAAATTTTAAGAACATGAATTGTTCCTTTTTTATTTAGAAAAAAATATAACAAAAAAATTTTTTTTTGCATTTTTTATATTTTTAAGCTTTAATTGTAGAAATTCTCAACTTTTACTCACCACAACAAACAAAAAAATTTATTATTGTATTTCTTTAATTATTTTCAATAATTTTTACTCAGAAATCATTTAAATTACTTTTGATAATATAATTAAATTTTTTGTTTGTAAACTTGTCAAAAGTATTTTAAATAATTGCTTAGTTGAAAATAATTACATAAGTACGATAATAAATTTATTTGTTTGTTGTGCTGAGATAAAGTAGCGAATTTCTATTATTAAATTTTTTTTAAATTATCGTAAAAAAATTTTTAAAAATGCGTTTTGAAGGTGATAAAACTAGCTTTAAAATGATATAAGTGTGATTTACATGCAATGATTTTCTAAACATCTGTATCGCTTTAAAAAACCAAAAACAATTAAAAAATGTTATGTTGTAATAACACTTTTTAAGCATCATATTAATTTCTTTAATCTGCTTTATACGGTGTCAAAGCTTAGGAAAAGCTTGTAAAGCGTTTAATCGCTGTAGGGTGGGCAAAATTATAGAGCGGCAATTCCTTAAAATAATAAATTTGGCAAAAGTCTGGGCTCGGACCGTCTTTAAGAATAAAAAAAAGTCGCTTTAGTCACAAAAATTCACAACAAAAGTCACAAAAAGTCGCATAAAATCTCCGAAAAAGTCGTAAAAAAGTCGCATGAAATTTTAGAAAAGTGATAGAAAAGAAACAAAATTATCTTTATAAATAATAAAATTCATCCTAGAAATTCAATTAGGCTCATAAATAATAAAATTCATCCTGGAAATTTAATTATTTTCAAAAGTTTTGATAAAATTCTTTGAAAAATCCAATAATCTCCAAGAGTAAGCAAATTCTTCGCAGATATACAATTATTTTAAAAAAAATTTTTTTAATCTGTTCATAATTTTAATTACCTTATTAATAATAAAATTCTTTTCTGAAATTCAATTATTTGGAAAATTTTTAATAAAATTGTACGTCAGCATTTAATATTCATTATTAAATTCATTGAAAATAATGACCAAATTAAAGTTCACAACGTTGATCAACGAAAAAAAATTATTCACTAAGTAAATTAATTAAAAACGACGCTGCAATATGGATACAAAAATATTTAGAAAGAAAGAATGATGTTTATATTTTGATAATAATTATTTTACAACTAAGTATTAAATTAAAAATAATATTCAGATAAATTAAATAAATTTTTTTCGTTGATAAACGTTGTGGACTTCAACTTCATAAATAATTAAAATTTCACAGGAATTCAAATACTGACGAATTGTAAATAAATTTCTTCGCAATAATTCAATTATTTTCTTAAAAAATTATTTTAATTCTCATGGAAAAATAATTGTAATTAAATATTTATTTAAAATAGAGGTTATTGATGTTTTCCAAAAATTTATAAATAAACATAAATTATTTCCTTATGCCAATTAAGAATTTCCTACAAAAATATTAAGAAACGGGATAATATGTTATCTTTTTCTCCAAAGAGAAGAATGATTCGACAAAAAAGTCGAAAAAAGTCACATTTCCTTAGAAAAGTCGAAAAAATAGGGGTGGCCACAAGATTGACTTTATCCATTTCCCTGACCTTTTATTGACATAACAACGGACTTCCCTGACAAAAATTGTTTTGTTTAGAGCAAAAAATTGTATTTTGAAAAAAGTTTTATTAAAATTCATGAAAATAATTGAATTTTTCAATAATTATTTTTTTTAAATTTGTGAAAATTGAATTTAGACAAAAAATTTATTAAAATTCCTGCAAATAATTGAATTTTCCAACCAATTTTAATAAAAATCCCTAAAAGAATTAAATTTTGTAAATTAATTAATTTTCAATTAATTTTACTAAATTTTAATTATTCAAAATCTTTGTAATTAGATATTTCAAAAATTTAATTAGAAAAAAATTTTCAAAAATAAATCTACAACTTTTTTTTTATAATGCGCGTAAAAATTGAAAAAAAGTAGCAGCATTTTGTACGAAAAATATGGTATTTTGTCGCAAAATTTGGAAAAAAACTCGCAATTTTTAAATATAAGTAGATAAAAGTCGCATTATTTAAAAACAGTCGAAAAAATCATAATATTCGAGGCCTGCATTTAGGAAAAAATAAAAATTTTTAAGTTATGGGTGGCACGTTTCAGATATTCTTACTCACAAATGAAAGTGTACAGAACTAAGAATAAAATAGTAATAGAAATAGAAATATAAAAGTCGTATTTTACATATGGGACCATTTAAGAGAATTCGTAACGCTTTTAAGAGGAGGGGGGTTATTTAATTGCGAAAGTCTGCAGAGAAAATTTTGTAAATGTAAATAAGAGTGGATTAAAATTTTCAAGAAAAAGCATTGTGTATTTTTTAAACGGTTTTAATGCTTTTTTAAATCAATGATTTATAATTTATAAATTTCAGTTAATTAAAATTTTTATTTATCTTTCATTTACTAAATAAAATTTTTAATGTTAATTTTTGACAATTTTCGAGGAACAAAATATAATTAAATTGAAATTGACATTTAATACAATGAATGTTTAAAAATATAAATATATTCAGTCAGTCAGGGTAAATGCGAACAAGAGGTATTGGAACTTAATATTTACACTTACAAATTAAAAAGGAAATTCGACGTAAACATAATCACAGGGTGTTCACAAGTTTCAGTTTATCAATTTCCCTGACAATTAACTGTTTACTGCTAATAATTATACTGTTTACAGGAAAATGTAAATGTTTACGAAAAATGAGTAAAATTAATGAAGTTTAATAATTTCTAAAAATTATATTTCCTAAAATTCAAGTATTTTCTACAATTTTCATCTACTCTCAAAATCTGAATATGTGAAATTTCACTTATTCTAAGTTATAAGTCGTCTTCTCGATCATTAAGTGCATATACACTTGTAATAAGTGAAATTTCACTCAAAATAAGTGAAAAATTCACTTATTTATAAGTGTATATGCACTTATTGATCGAGAAGACGACTTATAACGTAGAATAAGTGAAATTTCACATATTCAGATTTTGAGAGTAAACTTCAACTTTGAATCAAATTATTTAAATAATTTCCTAAAAGTTCTACTAGAATTCAATTAATACAAAAACTCAATTTTTTATAATAATTGAAACTCTCCAGTTTTATAAGTTATTAAGGTACAATATTTTCAAAATATTATAAAAAAAATTCTCCCAATTACTTTTTTAAAAATAATTTTTGAAAGATAATAGTTTTTCAATTTTGAAAAGTTTTTATTTACATTGTTCGAAGATAATTGAATGTTAAACAATTATTGTAAAATTATTCTGATAATTAGTTTTTAAAAATATTTTTATGTAATTTTTCGAAAATAATTGAATTTCTTAAAAGAATTTTTGTATAATTTAAAAAAAGTAATTAATTTTTTGATGAATTTGAATTAAAAATTTTGAACATGATTCTTTTTTCCAAAATGTTGAAAATAATTCTAAAATTAAAAATTAAATTCTATTTTTAGTATGCATTTGAATTTTCTGAAATATATAATTGAAAATACTGAAAATATTGAATTTAAAAAAATGAAAAGTTTTTTGTCATTAATTTTAATTTTTAAATTTACATCTACGGATTTTTCATTAACATATTTGATAA
Source organism: Leptopilina myrica (nomen nudum) (assembly GCA_032872475.1). NCBI lineage: Eukaryota > Metazoa > Arthropoda > Insecta > Hymenoptera > Figitidae > Leptopilina > Leptopilina myrica (nomen nudum). The sequence continues at coordinate 8,212,663 of CM065462.1, read as the reverse complement.
TTCAATTATTTTCAAAATTTGCAAATGGAAATTCTTCAAAAGTTGATTTTCAAAAATTATAACAAATTACTTGAAAAATATTAATTATTTTCAATTAAATTGTACAAAATTTCAATTAGGGTCATTTGGGGTAAATGTAAACGGAATATCTATTTTTCACGAAAAACATTAGTTTTTTTAGCACCTGAATCGCCTAAAACTGACTGTTTACATTTACCTCAAGATTTCGAAATTTACCTAAAATTCGGGGTAAATGTAAACAAGGGATGGAAAAACTGAAAAAAACAACCAGTTGACTGATAATGTATCACAAAAAAAAACTATTAGAAAATTAGTAATGTAATAACTTGAATAACTTGAACAAATTTTAATAGATTTTCATCCAACTTGGTAAAAATAAGTTTTAAGGTTGCTGAATAAGAATCTAAAGTCGAATTTTTAAATTTCAAAATGGCAGATCCAATAATTTATTAAATTTTTTTTTTTAATGTAGTTGAAGTTCTGTTTTCATTTACCCCGAGTTTTCGAATTCTCAGGGTAAATGTAAACGCCTAATTATTTATTAACTAAATTGACGAAAATCAAAAATCAAAGTCAATTTTTGTTACGGCATGAATAAGGAAGAATTACATATTTTTGTTTGATTTTTAAATTAATTTTTATGCAGATGCGAGACAAAATACTGAAAAAGTAAAACTTTGCTTTTCAATCTATGCATTAAAAAATAACTTACACTATGGCATTGCCAATTGTCTTAATAAAATATTGGCAATACTCATAACATTTTGTAGGTGACCTGAGGTAAAAATATTGACGTCGTACTTATTTTTAAATTTGTAAATTTAACTGAAACATCTACTGTTTACATTTACTTCAAATGGCCCTATTTAAAAAGATTTTTATTATAGATATAATTGAAAAATTTATTTATCTTAAAAAATGATTTAAACAATTTTTGAAATATATGTTTACAGTTATTTTTTGCATTATACAAATCAGAATAAGTTTCACTTTTTTTTATTAAAAATTTGTGATTTTTTTGTTTCAATGTTTGAAAGAAAAGTCGAAAAAGTCGCATTTTTTTAAAATAAGTCGAAAAAAGTCTCTATTTTCTTAATTCCCTGACTTTACTGACAAAAATTTTGTTTCTCTGACATTCCCCTGACTTAACTGACATGTTTACATATTTGTAAAAAAAATTAGTAAAATTTACTCTGAAAATAGTAAAAGTTACCTGATAATAGTTTCTTTTTACCTGAGTCACTTTTTCGAAGTTCCCAATGTGTGATCGAACTAATAAAATGAAGTTGAATGCGATTTGATTCCGGATTTACTCTATCGTCTCCAACTGACCCTATAATTTTTTCAAAAAATTTTAATGAAATACTTAAAAAATTTATTATTTGATAAATAATTGTTCAATTATATATTTGTAAATTTTAATTATCTTATAAACAAAATTTCCACTACAAAATAAAAGGTACAACCGCAAAGAGAAAATAGAAAGTAATTTTTACTACTGTCATAGTAAATCCTGAACTGCCAGAAACTTCTGTGCATTTCTGATAACTTTTACTACTATCGGAATAAATGTTGCTACGTTCGAAGTAACTTTTACACGCTCAAGGTACATATTTGTAAAAAATTAGTAAAATTTACTCTGAAAGTAGTAAAAGTTACAAGAAATGCTCTAAAGTTTCTGACAGTTTAGATTTTAAACTCAAAAGTTTTAATTTTTAATTTCAGAAAGTTTTTTCAAGAGGGTAGGAATGAATGGGCAAAATATAAAAAAATACATTTTGCACATTCAGGATTGCCACAAAAATTTAACTTTGTTTTTCCCTGACTTTTACCTGATTTACAGATGAAATTTTACCTTTTTCCCTGACTCCAATAAAATATTGTGATTAACAATGATTGAATTCTCAAAAAAATTCTCTAATACATTTGTTTAGTAATTTCTTTAAATGCAAAATTATACGAAAGCATCAATAACTTCTTCATTAAATAAATATTTAATCATTATTATTTTTCAATTAGATTTGGAATTGGATTAATAGCTTTTTTCCTGTTTTATAATAATTAGAAATAACGGTGTGATAAAAAACATTTTCAAGAATTTTCAACTACAATTTATTCTTCTTTAAATCAATTATTTTTCATTTCGCCCGTCAGTGAAAATGCACGGGAAAAAAGACTGGCGAAATAAAAAAAAGTTTATTTCCCTCGCCAGTAAAAATAGGTTTATGATTACTAATTAAAAATATTTGTAAATTTTTCTTTCCTTTTTTTATTTAGAGGAGAAAGGAGTCATCTACCTTGATTACAAGAAAATTATTTTACAGTGTACTTTCATAGCTTATAAGGCAAACAAAAGACAAAAAATTCAGAATTTTCTTATGAAATTATAAAAATTTATTTTTTTTCTAGTATTTTTAATAAAAATCCTTGACTTTTCCCTCATTTCCCTGACTAATTCTACTTTCCCTGACTTTTCCCTGATTACCCTGACCTGTGGCAACCCTAACCTTTATAATGTAATTTACATGATAAAAATAGTAATAAATTAAATTTAAGGACAAAAAAGTATTATTTTGTTGCAGTATTTACCTTTTTGACAAACTTCTTATAATCCAAGAATATATTATACACTTTTAACACAAATATCACCAAACAACCAAACTAAACACCACGAGGATATGTTGACGCATCGACAGCTAGATCGATAATGGGCGAATAGTCCCAACAGTGTGAACCACGCTCATTTAAGGTGCACTTTTTCACGCACAAAACGCAAATTGTCGTCAATCACGTAATGCAAAACTTTAAGGTGCTCTTTTGAACACACAAAATGCCTCGCATTACCATCACATACGTGCAACCATCGTGCGACAATGTACTCGCATTAAAAAATGGCATTAAACATTATTTTTGCACGCAAAAAATGAGACGCATATCGTGCTAGTTATGTGCAGTTTATTTTCATGCATTTAAGCAGATTTTATGCATGCACAAAATGAGACTCATTTCGTGACACTTATGTGCGACGCACTATTGTTATCTGGGTAAACTATAACATAGAACAATAACATTAGAAAACTTGCAACGGTTGGCGACACTGGAATATGCATATTTTCCTTCCAAACGTTGGCAATCATCTGAATTTGAGCTTTATTCTGAAACCGGTTTTTGTTTTTTAAATTTTTAATTTACATAATATTTGTTAGCACCATTGTCATAATTTAACACAATTCTCTATTACTTGGGAAATAATTTTTGAAATTCAAATCCTTTTTACATTATTACTGTCAAATTTATTATCCTACTGTGTTTTCTTTATATTTATTTTAAAATACTTTAGCATGACATTTTTCCCGCGCAGTTGGTATTGATTTATCCATTAGCAACTTCAGACAGCATTTGACAGTCAACGAATTTAATTTCAGCTTACTTCTCGCTTAGTATAAATTTATTTGTCAATAAAAACTGGTTAATTTGTGTAATTAATTTTTTTTTATTAAAAATAGCAGTTGCTATAAATTAATTTATAAATTCGTTTTAATTAAAGAAGGTAGTACTGATTTAAATATACATATCGAGGAGGAACGATATTTATCGAGGGAGAACGAGAATAATCGACAATACATTTAGTGTTGCAGGTCGTGACTAGCGTTTATGACAAGTCGGCTTCATTTCAATTAGATTATTTGTAAAAAATATATATTTCTAACGAGAAGAACTAGCAGAGTGAGTATTTCTTTTTTTCGAAAACTAAAAAAAGTATATTTTTTCCAAAAATGTTTAATTATTATGTGCTTTTTTGTCATGTAATAAGAATTTTTCCAAACATTTTGCCTTGTCATTCTCATTGATATCTATTTTCTTTTTGTTTCGTTGTTTATATTTTCAAAATAATTCACAAATTTACCATCGATTTCGAGGGAATTCTATATAAATCTCGGTATTTTTAGTAAAAATTTGCTATTTTGAAATGAATATAAATTTTTATATTCATTAAAATCGTGTGCTAAAAATTGACGATCATAACCTAGAAATATACGAGAAGTAAAAAATGTAACAAATTTTCCTTTTTTATCTTAATTTGTTTTGTATTTTAACGTTCATTTTTTTATATTTATTTATTCCTTTTTTCCTGAAAAATTTTGACGCTCCAGTTAAATTGTGAGTACTTTTATTTTTAGGTTAGAATTTCTGAGGAAAAATAGAATTTTAATTTTTTCTGTTATTATTTATTTAGTTTTAAAAAAAAGTAACACCATAATATAATTTTTTTTTATTTGAATTGAAAGAAAAATGTTAATATTATTATTTATTTTTATAGAATTTGTACTTTTATTTAACTATTATTATTTTCTATACTTAGGATAAATTTATAAATTTATTTTATACTTGTTAAAATAATCTAAAACTTGATTCGCAAAAATTTAAGAGTTAACAATATTATAAAATTATAAATTATTTTAAAAAATAGTGTAAAATAAATTATAAAAGTAATAATTTTAGATTAAAAAAAAATTTAATTTTAATTTGAAATAATTTATATTTAAAAATCTTAGTTTAATAAATTGTGAAAATAATTTCATTTTAATATGAATCATTGAATTGATTTGTTTTTAAAAAATCACTTTTTATTTCGATTTTTATAGATTATTTTTTATACTTTTCTGTAAATTTGAATTAGTTAAAAATAATTAATTTGCTAGTAAAAAATCATTCACCAATTCAAACGTATTATGTAAATAAATTTTTAAAAATTATGGAGTTAATAGAAATATTTTTAAATTCCACTGAAAATGTGTAATTAAATTTGTTAAAGAATTTCATTAGAAACTTTTTAACAAATAGAATTTTTAAAGTATTTTAGTTTCATAACTGATTAATAATTTAATTTTATAAAAATAGTCATATACATTCTAATGTATTCATATTTCTAACGGCGAAGATTAATCATAAAATATTTGCTATTAGTTAATTTAAAAAAATACACATACTTAAAATTGTTTTCAAAAAATGAACTTTCGCAAATTTTTTTCTTAATCTGAAAAATAAGATTGTAATTTTTCAATTATATTGTTTCAAGATAATTGAATTTTCATAAGGAAATAATTGAAAATTTTTGAAGTAATTGAAATTTTTTACATATTTTGAAAAATAATTGAATTATTTTCTTGAATTTTATTTAAACTTTTTGAAAGTAATGTTAGTGACCGTAATTATACTTTTATTTTTTAAATTTAAAGTCCCTCTTAAAGTTTTAAATTAATTTTTTGCTTATAAAAATTATATTATTATTATTCAATAATTATAATTCTTGAACTTCTCTTAAATTTTTATAATTTCAAATTTCTGAATGTTTATAAAAATAATATTTATTTATTTCTTGAACAAATTGAATGTTTACTTATTAAAAAAATAATTAATTATGACTGTTTTATTTTTTTCAAAAATTTTTATAAAATTCATCACAAGAGTTAAATTATTTTAATAAATAACAGGAATTGTTTGGAAAAATTGAATTATTTTTATAAATAGTAAAATTCTTTGCAGAAATTCAATTATCAATATAATTTTAATAAAATGGAAAAATCATATTTTCAATTATTATTATAAAGAGACAAGTTTATTCTCAACAAATTGAGAAAATGCTTTGTTTAATTCAATTATTTTCCAAATTATCAATTTTAATTATTGAAAAGCACATTTTCATAAAATTTAAAGATTTATTCGTGTTGGAAATCAAATATAAATTTCAATTTGATGAGAAAAAAACCAGGAATTTTGTTGAAGAAAAATAGTAGATACCCTGATGGAACTTAATAAGAATATCGTGGATTTAAATAATTCAATTTTCTAAATGTTGAAAAGGATAGAATTAATTTTTTGAAAAATGTGTAAAAACTTTGATTTCTTTTCTAGATGTTTCTGACACGCTCCGAGTACGATCGTGGGGTAAATACATTTTCCCCAGAGGGACGACTTTTTCAAGTTGAATATGCAATTGAGGCGATAAAACTTGGCTCAACGGCCATTGGAATATCAACGTCTGAAGGCGTAATTTTGGCTGTTGAAAAGCGAACGTCATCAATTTTAATGGAGCCAACGACTGTTGAAAAAATTGTCGAAGTCGATAAGCACATTGGCTGCGCTGTTTCTGGATTAATGGCCGATTCAAGAACAATGATTGATCGTGCACGCGTTGAATGTCAAAATCATTGGTTTATTTACGATGAAAAGATGACCGTCGAATCGGCAGCGCAAGCAGTGTCAAATTTGGCTATTCAATTTGGCGACAGCGACGACGATGGCAGCGCAATGTCTCGGCCATTTGGCGTTGCAATTCTTTTTGCTGGCATCGATGAGAAGGGACCGCAATTATTTCACATGGATCCATCGGGCACATTTGTTCAATTTGACGCTAAAGCTATTGGCTCGGGTAGCGAGGGCGCACAGCAATCACTGCAAGAAGTTTATCATAAGGTTTGAGAAAGAAAATTTCAATTATTTCAGGGTTGCCACAGGTCAGGGAAGTCAGGGAAGTCAGGGAAAGTAAAATTGGAAATGAACTTTTAAAATTCATAAGAAAACTGAATATTTTTCATCTTGCCTCGCAAACTATGAAATTACCACAACAAAACATTCAATTTTTTCTATTTCTGACAATAATTTCTTTTTAAATAACTTAAATTTTCAAAAACTTTCATAAAATTAATAATTAATAATAAATAATAAATAAATAATAATTAAATAAAATTAATAATAACTATCATAAATTATGACTTATAAATTATTTTATGAAAAATTTTTACAATTTTCATAAATACTAGATTGATAAAAGAATTTTAGTTAAAAATACTAAAAAAAAATTAGATTTTGGAAAAGTTACAAATGATTACAGAAATTCAATTAATTTCAAAAGTTACAAAAATTCTTCGCAGAATTTCAATTATGTTCAAAGATTTAAAAACAATTCTCGTCAAAATTACAAGTATTTTTATAAATAATAAAATACTTCATTAAAATTCAATTATTTTAAAAAGTTTTAATAAATTTCTTGACAAAATTCCACAAGAATTCAATTATTCAATTTTTAATAAATTTCTTTAAAATAATTCAATTATTTTCATAAGTAGTAATAAAATTTTTCCACAGGAATTCAATTATTTAAAATACAAAATTTAGTAAAATTTTTCGAAAAATATCAATTATATAAAAATATTTTTATAAATAATAAAATTCTTCACCGAAATTCAATTACATTTATAAACTTGAATAAAATTGGTTGTAAAAATTTAATTATTTATATAAACTTGAATAAAATTCATTGGAAGAATTAAATTATTTTCAAAATTAATAAAATTCTTCGCAAAAATTCAATTATTCTCAAAAATTAAAAAATATATATTTTCAAAATTTCAATTATATTTATAAATAAAAAAATTCTTCATCTGAATTCAATTATATTTAAAAATTTTAATAAAATTCTTGGCAAACTTTTGTAGGAATTCAATTTTAATGAATTAATTGAAAATAATACCATTATTTTCATAAGTAATAAAATTTTCACAGGAATTCAATTATTTAAAATACAAAATTTCATAAAATTTATCGAAAAATATAAATTATTTAAAAAATTCTTCACCGAAATTCAATTATTTTTATAAACTGGAATAAAATGCTCTGTAAGAATTCAATTATTTATATAAATAATAACATTTTTCACATAAATACAGTTATTTTTTTAAATTTGAATAAAATTCGTTGGATGAATTAAATTATTTTAAAAATGTAATACAGTTCTTCGCAGAAATCCAATTGTGTTCGAAAATTAAAAAAAAAACTTTCTTGTTCAAATTCCAAGTAACTTTATGAATTTATGGATTCAATTATTTAAAATACAAAATTTCATAAAGTTTTTTAAAAAATTCTTCACCGAAATTCAATTATTTTTATAAACTGGAATAAAATTCTTTGTAAGAATTCAATTATTTATATAAACTTGAATAAAATTCATTGGAAGAATTAAATTATTTTCAAAATTAATAAAATTCTTCGCAAAAATTCAATTATTCTCAAAAATTAAAAAATATATATTTTTAAAATGTCAATTATATTTATAAATAAAAAAATTCTTCATCTAAATTCAATTATATTTTAAAAATTTTAATAAAATTCTTGGCAAACTTTTGTAGGAATTCAATTTTAATGAATTAATTCAAAATAATTCCATTATTTTCATAAGTAATAAAATTTTCACAGGAATTCAATTATTTAAAATACAAAATTTCATAAAATTTATCGAAAAATATAAATTATTTAAAAAATTCTTCACCGAAATTCAATTATTTTTATAAACTGGAATAAAATGCTCTGTAAGAATTCAATTATTTATATAAATAATAACATTTTTCACATAAATACAGTTATTTTTTTAAATTTGAATAAAATTCGTTGGAAGAATTAAATTATTTTTAAAATGTAATAAAATTCTTCGCAGAAATCCACAATTGTTTTAGAAAATTAAAAAAAAAATTCTTGTTAAAATTCCAAGTAACTTTATGAATAATAAAATTCTTCTCCAAAATTCAATTATTTTATGAAAATTTTAAGAAAATTAAAATTATTTTCATAAGTAATAAAACTCATCGCAGAATTTTAATGATTTTCTATACAATATATATATTTTAATCGAATTCCTCAAAAAATGTAACTATTCATAAAAATTTTATTGAAATTTGTCAAATTAAATTCATATATTTAAAAATTTATTGATAAAATTCTTTATGAGAATTAAATTTTAACAAAGAACATTCTATTATTCAATAAATTATTTATTTTTTAATTTAAATAATTGAATTTTTCTAGAGTTTTCTAATAAAAATTGATTTAAAAATGAATTAACGGATAATCGATTTATTATTATTTATGAAAGTAATTGAATTATTGCCACGAATTTTATTACATTTTTTAAAAATAATTTAATTTTTTCGAAAAATTTTACTACTTGTAAAAATAATTGAATTCCTGCGAAGGATTATTTTAGGATTTTTAAAAATAATTAACCTATTCTGAAAAATGTTATGGTAATTTAAATTATTAGAAAACATGAAGAAGATCGCCTTCTTTATGTTTTGTAATAATATTCTTATAAGTTGTTCAATTTAAGGGCATTTGAACCATGATGACGTCACAATTAGTGCAAAGCATGTGTTTTATAAAAGTGACGTCATAATGGTTCAAATGCCCTTAAAAAGGTTTGAATTTGAATGTTTTGAATAATTTTAATTTCTTCAGAAAAATAATAATGAATAAATATTTATTGAAACAAGAAGTTATTGATGTTTTTGAATAATTTTTTAATTAATGAAATTTGTAAATAAATGTAATAAAACATTTTTTCTTGATTATCTAATAATTTTTAGTGTGAATCAGAATATTCTTTAGGGTCAGGGAAAAAGTGAAAATTTTGTCTGGAAATCAGGGAAAACTAAAATTAAATATTTGTGGCAACCCTGTATTTACGAAATTTATTAATTTTTGTCAATAATTATTATCTTTTTCCCATTGAATTTTTAGTCGATGACTTTAAAGGAGGCGGCAAAAGCGGCACTAACGATATTAAAACAAGTGATGGAGGAAAAATTGAATGACACAAATATTGAAGTGATGTCAATGACGCCGGAGAAATTGTTTCACATGTACACGAGGGATGAATTGCAAGAGGTGATTAAAGACATTGCGTAAAAATAATTTTTAATATCAATAATTTTACAGAAAAATGAAATTGTGCGCGTTGATTAATTGTGAATTGTTTATTTTTATTCTTCTCGAATGAAAAGTGAGAAGAGAATTCATAAATTTTCGCGTTTAACTATACAATTTATAAATTCTTTCTTACAATTAGATTTTCCCAAGAAAAACACACAAAAAAAAGAAATACAAAAAAAGGAAAAAGGAAATAGTTGAAATTAATTCCTTGTACCTTTTTTTAATCTTTAATCCTTTATTCCAATTCCATTTATTCTATTATTATTGTTGTAGAGAAAACTGTGATATTAGTCACTTTGAATCAAATCGGAAATAATGAAAACAAAAAAGTTTATTTATAATTAAGACTGATGTCGAAATTTATTACTATTTTAATTTACTTACTACTATTCTGATTTATTTAACTTTCAATTTTACGAAAAAATTTTAATCTTATTTTAAATCCAAAATATCAACAAAAAAAAATTTCAGGAATCACTTTAATGTTTAGAAAGCATTGATTTAGGTTTTAAAGAGAAAAAAATTCAGTAGAAGAAATATTGCCTTTAAAAAAAAAATTCTTTATTAAGATACTAATTGTGTTGAATTTTTTGTCATCTAGATAATAGAATGTGTGTCGTCGGTAAGAGAAGATGAAACGAGATCACGACAAAGTAGTACTGCGTCCGCCCAAAAACCTTCCACATCCATTGAAAATCATTGATGACTTGTTTCGGTGAACGAGGTGCCATTTATTCTTTTCACTCACAATCATTTTTTATTTTTCTTCATTATTTTCATTTTTTTTTTTCATTTTTTCTTTTTCCTCTATTATTCTATTCGAGATTAATTTCGAATAAATTGACTCACATTTCGAGATTAATTTTTGAATAAATCTCATTTTATAATTTTCCTATAAATTATTGAATCGTATGTAATTTACGATAGAGGGAGTTTTTTTCCATAATAGAAAGATTCTTGGGAATCTTTTTACATGCGTTTTCAAGAAACTTTTCCTTTCTAATTTTAGAAGAGAGAAATTATTTTTTATCTTAAAGGAATATTCTTCATTATTCAATTTTGAAAATATAAATTCTTTTTTTCTTCTAAGTTTCCCTGGAGGAAAAAAAATGAATTTTCGTCTTCTGAAAATCATATTCACAGGCCTTGGATATTATAACTTTTTCGACTTATTTTCAAAAAAATTTCTACTTTTTCGATTTTATAACTAAATTTTTTGGAACTTATTTCTATTTTTATAGTGCGAAAAATAATTTTAGACACAAATCTTTCGGAAACTTATTAATGAATAATTATTTAAAATTAATTAAATTGACAAAAATTGAAATATAGTTAAAATTGTTTTGATTAATTGAAATTTTGTAAAATTTAATTAAAAATCGATCATTTTTTCAAGTATTTTATTACAATTTTTGAAAATTAACTTTTGAAGAATTTTAATTGTAAAATTTTGTTAATAAATGAATTCTCAGAAAATTTTTATGAAAAATTATCAATCTTAAAAATGAAAATTAGCTTCTAAACATTGTATTAAAATATTTTTCAAAAAGTACCTACTTCTTAGAATTTTTCATTCTAATTTTTCAAAATTCAATTATTTTTTGAAAAATTGAAGAAAATAATTTGAATTTTAGAAGGATTACTTATAGTTCTAATTTTTAGATATTATTAAATTTCAGAAGTTTTCGAGTTAAAATTTTTTAAACTTTATTCCGGAATAAAAGCAAATAAAAAGTATTTAAATATTTATTTAACAAAATTATTCAAGTTTTGAATAATTAAATTTAGAAATATCATATTTTTTCAAAATTTTTTTGTTTGAAAAAATTTCTTATTTTAACTTTTTTATAATGAAATATTTGATGATTTTAGGCTTCGGATATTATGACTTTTTCGACTTTTTTTGACTATTTTCAAATAATACGATTTTTACGACTATTCTTTCAAATTTTGCGACAAAATATCATATTTTTAATATAAAATGCAACTCATTTCGATTTTTATAGCGTGAAGAGCATAACTATAGACAAATCTGTGAAAATTTAATTTTTAATAATTTTTTTAATGAAATGTTTAAAGTATTACAATTAAAAAGATTTTGAATAATTGAAATTCTGTAAAATTAAATTCAAACTAAATCATCTTTTCAAGTATTTTGTTACAATTTTCAAAAATTAACTTTTCAAGAATTTTAATTGAAAATTTTGGAAATAATATTTAATTCTCAAAAATTTTAATGAATAATCAAGTGTTAATTCAATGAAAATGAAACTTAATTGAAAATAGGTTTTAAAAATAAACTTAAAATAGTTTTGAAAAAAGGAATTTTCTGAATTATTAAGTTCTAATTTTTAAACAAATTCAATTATTTTCAATATTTTCGAAAATTCAAATTCATACACAAAATAATAAAATTTTAATTTTTCAGAATTATTTTTAACATTTTGGAGAAAATAATCATATATTCAAAATTTTTAATTAAAATTCATCAAAACAATTTTGTTTTAAATTGTACAAAAATTCTAAAATTATTTTCGAAAATTATAAAGTAAATTTTATTTTTTTTTTAAATTTACTATTTTAGAATTTTTCAGAAATAATTCATTATTAAAATTATGTGGTAAATTTGGCGATTTTTTTTTATATTTTGAGAAAAAAACTATTTTAAAAAGATTTTATCAAATTTTGAATTATTTTTCAAAGATTTTACTAAATTTAAATTATTTTTAAAAATATTTTACCAAATTTCAATTTTTTGGACATTTGTTAATTGTATTTAATTGTAAAACTTTTTGTATTTCAAAAAATTATTTAGAAAGATTTTGAAAACGTTAATTTTACGAATTACTTGATTAAAATTTTCAAAAAATATTCTACCTTAAATTAATGTGTTTAAAAAGAAAAACGGATGGTTCGAAATATTATTAAAAAAAATTAGATTTTTTGACTTTTTCGACTTTTTCGTGATTTTTTTTAGTAAAATGCGACTGAAATTTTTTAAATTTTCAGAAAAATCAAATTAAAGGAAAATGTTTTAGTAAAAAAAAAGGTTCTGTTAAGTTTATTTACAGATTTTTTTCAAATTTTTCGAAAAAAACATCAATAACTTCTTTTTTAAATAAATATTTAATTATTATTTTTCCAGAAGAATTAAAATTCTTCAAAAGATTCCAATTTAAACCTTTTTGAAATTAAACTACTTATAATAATTAAAGATGATCGAGTGATAAAATCATTATTTTATATTATAAGATTTTATAAAAAAAAGAATTTGAAAATAATTGAATTTCTAGGATGAATTTTTTTTTATTTATAAAGATAATTAAAATTTTGACAATAATTTTATTAAAATTCTTTGCAAATGATTGAATTACAGAGAAGAATTTTATTATTTATAAAGATAATTGAATTATTGAATAGATTTCTTTAAAAAATGTTTAAATGTAATTGAATTTTGAAGAAGAATTTTGATATTTATAAAGACAATTAAAATTTTGAGAAATTAAAAAAAAATTTTGAAAATAATTGAATTTCGGCGATGAATTTTCTTATTTTTTAAAATCATTAAATTGATCAAAGAACTTTTGAAAATAATTAAATTTCCATGATGAATTTTTTTATTTATAGAAGATAATGATAATTTTGACGAGAAATTAAAAAAAAATTTGGAAAATAATTGAAATTCTGCGGAAAATTTTTTTACTTTTGAAAATAATTGAATTTCCATGATGAATTTTATTATTTATAAAATTTTGACGAGAAATTAAAAAAAAAAATTTTTTGATGTAATTGAATTTTTGCAAAGAATTTCATTATTTTTGAAAATAAATTAATTTTAGTCACTAATCAATCGAAAGCTTAAATTTTTTTTTCTCTATTTTTTAAGAAAATTTTTTTTCTATATAAAGAAACATTTTTGAACTATAAATATAGAGTGGGCAGTTTGAATGTAAAACTGAGAAAGATATAAAATTTATTTTGTCGTTCAGCAACAAAATAAAAAGAATAGAGTTACTCTCGAAGGATTCAAGCATTGAATTCGTAAATGCGCTGGGAGGTGACGGTTGGTTCGCTTTTCGATTAAATGCCGACGTCTCGACACCTATCCAAAATCAATAATTAATTTCGCTGGAAAAGCGCCCGGGACGAGAGTGATGAAATGGCTGCGCCGCTGCGATGTGCCGATAAAACGTCTCCTTCATATTTTTTTTTTTTTATTTTCATTCTGCGCTTCAGAGCTGAGAGATTATTGGATATTATTCCATTTCCAAGCGTTCAATCCCGCAACGATTCGCTCGCTCTGGATTCCCATGGGATAAACTCACCACCCCCGCCCCCCCATCCATATCTCACCTCCCCCGCCCTTCGCTTTCTCTCATTGCACACTTTAAGCTCTCTGAATTTCGTTACCACCCAATTTATAGAATGGCTTTATATTTAAACATTTCATAGAAATTGTTTTGAAATAATTTCATTTGCCAAAAGAAACCATGGAAAATTTTTTTTTAAAAATTTAAATAAGTATTAGAAATAATTAATTAACAAAAAAAATGTTAATTTTACAAAATTAAATTTTGTACTAAAGTAACCGCAATATTTGATAATAGTAAATTTTCCTAAAAAAATACTTAAAATAGGTATTTAGTGACCTCTAATATATACTTTCGATTAATAAATTTTCAAGAGAATTACATTAAACTTTTAAAAAAGTAAATAAGTCAAATTAATGAAAACGAAAATATTCGGACAAAGTAACAAATTTTATTTACTCCAACGTTTCGAAATCAAATCGATTTTTCCTCTTCAGGGAGTCTATTCAAAAAATATATACAAAATTAAAAAATAATAAAAACTATTTTAACAATAATTAAAATAAATAAAGTACATATTCAAATTTTTTTTAAAAAGTCTTCTGACATTCTGAATTTTGCAAATCTAATATCAAATTCGTAATTAACGAGACCAAAAATTCCTGATTATTAAATTTCAAACGAATTGCATTAGATTTGCAAAAATGGCCGCCATATTGGATCCGCCATTTTGAATTTTGAAAAAGTAACATCAGATTCGTAATCAGCGATCCCAAGAAGCACTGAGTATTAAATTTCAAATAAATTGCATCAGCTTCGGAAAATATCGTTTTTTCGCATTATTTATTATTATTTCAAAAATTGCAAACATAACCTATATTTTTTTGTTTCTAAGGTCCCTTTCTTCAGATCGCGTCACAAATAATTAAAGGATTATTTTGTTTTTTGCTTTTATACAGTTTTTCTTTTTTTTCAAGTTGTTTTAGGTTTCTATTTTTGAGGCATTTTCTTTTTTCAAGATTTAAGACATTTTTTGAGTCTGTTTTGTTCTTAATTCAGGATTGCGACGCAACCTGGAAACCTGGAAAACCTGAAAATGTCAGGGAATTTTATAAAGATTGAAAAAACATGGAAAAGTCAGGGAATTTTGATCGAAATCATGGAGAATTTATTTTTGAAATCTAATTTTACTTAAATATTTCGAAATTAATTCAATTTTAAGAGAGTTGCAATTACAATTTTCAAAAGTAGATAAACTTTTAATGATTTTCATTAAAAATTTTTTAAAACTTCAATTTTAAATGAATTTCATTAAAAAGTTTAAAAACCTAGATTTTTACAAAAAACCTTAATAACTAAAATTCTTCTAAAACTATAAAAAAATTTTAATATATATTTAGTTAATTATTTAAAACTAACGGATTTGCAGAAGAATTTTAGTTAAAAGCAATAAAAGAAAAAGAAAAATTTTGAAGCAAATACATATTATTGAAGAAATTCAATTATTTTTAAAAGAAGTAAAATTCTTCTAAGAAATTCAACTACTTTTTTTATCTGTTATTATTTTTTCTTCAAAGAACCAAATTATTTTTAAAAATTTCAATGAAATTCTTTTGTAACAATTCAATTTTTTCAAAATAATTTCAATAAAACTCTTTGTAAAAACTTAATTGATTTCAAAAATTTTTCAAAATTAAATTATTTTTAATGTTTGCTATTTTTATAAAATTTTACGAAAGAATTCTATTATTTAAACCGATATTTTAATAAAATTAGTCTGAAGAATTCTATTATTTTCAAACGTATAATTTATTACGTTTTTTGCATTCTTTGCGAAAATTCAATTATGTTTAAAAATTTACAAAAATTCTTGTCAAAATTTAAATTGTCTTTATAAATAATAACATTATTGTTACATTTTGTTTTAAATTTGTCTCTTGACAATAAATAATAATAATAATTAATTTCTAATTCATGAAGAATTTCATCAACAAATTTTTAAATAATAATAGAATTCTTTAAAAAAATTTTGATAAATTTTTTTTTAAATACTTGCATTTTTTGAGAAATTTGGTGAAAATTTTTTATAGCTATATTAAAAATAATTGAAATTCTGACACGAATTTTATTAAAATTTTTGATAATTGAATTTCGGAGAAAAATGTTATTATTTATAAAGTTTATTTAAATTTTGACTGGAATTTTTGGCAATTTTGGAACATAATTGAATTTTTGTTGAAGAATTATGTTACTTTTGAAAGTAATTGAATTCTTGAGTTTTCCAATAATTTTCTAATTAATAATAGATGTAGTTTTTAAAATCTTTACATACTCTTGTACTGTTAAAATTTAAAGTTTTTCTTAGTAAAAACATGTATTTAATTTTGTCTTTTGGTTTTGGTTAAATATGATACATATTTTTAATTATTTTTTAATATAATTAAAAATTTTGTAATATAGTCTTAATATAATTAAAAATTTTGTAATATAGTCTTAATATATATCAAATTGAAGCTTAGAATCTACAGTTTATTTTTCACTTATATATTTAGTTTAAATAAAATAAAAGAAATTTTTTAAATAATTAATTAAAAATTACTGCAAATGGGACTAAAAATTCAAATTCATCTCCGAAGCCTCGTTTTTCAGTAAATTATATTTTTAAAATGTTTTTTAACTATACATAATCTATATATAAATATTTGAAGTTGTAGCCCAAAAAATTTGTTAAATTATGTTTCAATATTTTTAAATTTAAAAACGTGAATTTTTTATTTGACAAACTATTCATCTTCGAAGCCTTTTTCATATTTGATAAGCGTTATAGTTTTGTTTTTAATTTTTTAATAATTATTTTCAAATACCTAACCCTTGAATTCTAAAAAAATTTTCCGTTTTATTTAAAGTAAAATATTTTTAATTTTTTAAAATACAATATATTAAGTAGAGAGTTAGATAAATAACAAAATTATAATTAAAAATAAAATTTTTTTTAATAGAAATGATCAATTTTGAACTTAGAATGATAAATTAAAAAATTCATTACAATTTCTTTTCCGTTCAATATAAAAAATATATATTAATTATTTTTGTAAAGATAAAATAGTTATAAATGAATTATTAAATACGCAATTCATTAAATTAAAAATGAATAATTTTAAAAGTTTAATAACTTAAAAGAATTAAATTTAAAAGGAATTTTTTTACAAAAACCCCAATATTGATTACATATTTAACCTTCGAAACACTTAATATTAAATTGATGCGGGAAGGTTTATTTTTGAAAATTAATTTTGCGCAACTCAGATTTTCTCTTTAAGCGTATTTCAAACCTACATATGACAAAAAAATTGAGAACAATGTAAAAAGAGGCATCTTATTTTAAGATACTTTGGTAGTCACTTTTAAGTTGTTTCCAAAAAGTTATCCAAAGCATCTTACAATGCATTAGTTTCTAAGATAGAAGATGGAAAAATAAGATTTTTTAACGTTTTAAAAGTGATTATAATGTATTTTAAGATACTTGTTTTTGCAGTGTTTTTACAGTGAAAATGTAAAAACTAATTTTTTTTAGTTTTTGGAAAAAAAACAGGTGCCTTTCAGGAGAATCATCCATATAAAAATACATTTAGATTTCTAGAAAAATTTATTGCATAATTTGCCAATAAGTTTGGCTAAGGAATAAAAAATTTGGCTTTGCAATTTACAAAGCGAAATTTTTTAACGTATAAGAAACGAATGAGTACTTGAAGGAACTTTTCTTTTTTGGTACGATAGAGAAAGATGGTGTTAGTGATGAAGATGATGATGGTGTTGAAGGCAGATTTATATATATATATATATAAAGGTACATACAGCTGGAAGAAGGAGAGTCTGTAATTAACTGAACGATGAGAGGTGGGAATACTCCCGTTTTGGAGTCCCTGAGAATCCCCGGGGATCTGACCCGTCGTATCAGACGTTAACACTCGCTCCCTCAGCCACGTTCAAGTTTCGCTACGATAATTGCCTTCCCTTTACTTGTCGCGCCAATACTCACACAGCAATGACACTAAACCACTTTAGAAACTGAGTAAAGTTTACAATTTCTATTTTTGTCAAATAAATATTTTATAAACTTTATTCTTCATAATTCTATATTAATAATTTTTATTTTTCTCCTAATCCCTAAACGAACTATTAATAGAGGGACAAGAAAAGAAAAATCTTTTTTGAATTTTTTTTTGTAACATCAACATATTATGGCTAATAAAAAAAAACAATAAATATTTACGTAACGTATTACAGAATATTCCGGTTATCATTTTTATTAATGAAGGTTGCTCATTTTGTGAAAGTGTAAAAATAAAATCATGACGATTTTTGCGATGCGTGAATTATAGGATTGAATGTATATACATTGAAGCTTATGTATCAAATGTTCTTTATTATAAAGATCCATTTCCGGTTTTCTAGTCTAGACTATGTAGTGTGTAATAAGGAAGAGCGAAACGTTCTCTTTATTATGTATTACGTTTTCATGTTTCCTCGAGGCAAAGAGTATTTTTTTTTCTTATGGCAAAAAAAATTAGGTCAAAAAAGGTCACAATTTTCGATCATTGTTTTTTTTTCTTTAAATAATAAATTAATATATATACCGATGAAAAAATAGTATTTTCTTACTAAAAAACAAGTGTAAGTATACCAGAAATCTTTATTCGCTTGAATATATAATGTAAATTTTAATTTTCAAAAAAAATTATAAACTGATATTTTTTTTTACTCTATTTAAACTAATAAAAGGAAACTATTGAAGAATATAAGAAAAATTTGTAATAATTTGTAAAAATTTGTAGAAAAGAGGGAAAATTATTCATTTTTGACCCACTGTTGTGTATAGACCATTGTGTGAAATTGTTTTCGAATCTCCTAGGTGTTATTATTTTAAAATTATTATATTGAAAGTGTGTCAGGGACTTTCTTGCCATCGAGAACAACACTAACACCCAAGTTGAGAGATTCATTTTGCAAATTTATGAATTTTATTGGGAAATTAAATCGTCAGGTGGTCTTTATCATAACCAGGTTATGTCTTGAGGTAAAATATATCCGCGCTTTTTATAACGGTAAACACGATAAACTTAGTAATATAATATCGATGGGGAAAAATGTTGTTGGAGAAAAATTGGTAAATTATCTTCTTAATTTTACCTCATTGTCGTTGTTCTCGTTCCACGCATTGAATTTATAGGTTATGTTTTGGCTTTTCAGCATTATATGTATGTTTATATTTAAAAAAAAACTCTTATTAATGACATATAATTTTTTTTTAAATTATATTTACTCATTCCTGGTACTACAATTTTGAAAATAAAAATTATTCTAAATGTAAGTGGCATATTTCTTTTTTCTTTTTAATGATTCTTCGATTTTTGCTTAGAAGTTATAAATTTGTATATAGGTTAACTTTTTGGTGTTATTGTAAAAATTTGATTTAATTATAAAATTTTGATATTTTATTAAATTAATTAATATTAAATTAATTTCAAATTAATATTTTAATTAATAATTCATTTGTTCAGTGCCATCATTTTCTTTTTAATTCGATGTACTTTTTAAGAAATAAAATAATTGTAGGTTATTTTTTCAGTTGTTTCACTTGACAATATTTAATTTAACAATGACATTTCAGTTTTACAGTAAAATTTGATTATATTGATCAATAATGGAACTTTTAAGTGACACAAAAATTGAAGAATTATTTTTTTTAAAAAGAAAGAGAAATTTTAAGATTATCTTTTTGGTTTCCCCTGTAAATTTAATGTAGTGCTGTAATTTTAATTTTGCCAAGACATTAAGTTAATTTTTGGCAAAAAATTAAGAAAAATGATTTTTTTTATTGTTTTGTTATATAAAAATTGAAAATTAAATTTCTTTCGGAAAAAAATGAGTGTATAACACTTGTGTAACTCTGGGACTTTACGAAAGGATGACACATCAGTTACACAATTCTTTTTCCGGATTTTGCATAAACATATATATATATATTTATTATTACTTTTTTTTTAATTAAAAATTACGTGAGGTTCACTTTTATGAAAGTTTCGCAAATTATTTTTGCAATAAGTGCGCGGAGAAAGGTGGTTTTTAAATACAAAATGATTCTCTCAAATAGAGGAAAAGAATTTTCAATAAATATATAGTATATATATACAAATATACAGGAAGTTAAATAATGAATTTTGCTTTGAAAATTATTAAATTGATAATTTATTTATGTAAATGATGAATTTAAAAAATATTTTTATATATTTTGTTTTACAATTCACTTTGCAGAAACTATTGTTTATTTAAAAAAAAAAATTTTTTAATTGCTTTATTTGGACATTATTTTGTCAAAAGGCACTTTTTAGTATTTTTCCACAGAAATTACTTGTTGTAGAAATAAATATTTAACATGAGAAATTTTTAGTTAAAATTTTATTTTTAAGCATATTTTTTTTTGAAAATTTAACACGAAATGTAATAAATAATTCATGTTTTTTTCTTTATTTAGAAAATTTTATAATAAACAACGTCCGTCGATTTCGTGGTCACATGCACTTTATTCGCGTAATATTAAAATGAAATGAAATAAAATGAAAATGAATAGAACGACTTATTCGTATATATATATATATATATATATATATATATATACTTTAAAGGCAGCTTGCTCGCGTGTACATAAAACTTCAGAGAAAGTAATACTTTCTTGAGAAAAGTCAGCTTGTATCAAACGTTTCTTAATTGCAACCTGCTACGATTAAGATTCACTCCAAACGAAAGTGTTTCCCCGGAAACATCGCGATTACCATCGATGGATGATCAATTTCTTTTTTTTTTTTTTTTAATCAAATGCGTCTTACTATTTTACTTTAAATATTATTCTATTTGATTTTATTTGTAATATTATTATTATTATTATTATTATTATTATTATTAATCATTTCATTGCTATTTTTTCTATTATTATTTATAATTAAAAAAAAAATATATTTTTTTAAATACCATTAATTTCTTTTATTTCATGACAGTCAATAGTAATAAATATTTTATACAAAATAAAGAAGAAAAATTAATTAATATCACCCTATTTGGTGAAATTACTGTCAATTTTTATAGAAAACGGAAAAATATTTCTCGAGTCAAAAATAGTCGCAGTCGTTAAGATGCCCCAACAATCATGTAAATGAGTAACGTCACACGTTTGGGGTTCGTTCCTCTTGTAGTTGAGAAATTTTTTTTTTTGAATCTTTAAATTTTGTAGGACGAAAATAATTTTAAAATTAAATATTCTTTTAAAAATCCCTCATATTTAATAAATATTCTTTTGTTAAAGAAGATAAAATGAAAAATATTTAGAAATTTTTTGATTAAATTAAAAATCCGTTTAATTAACATTAAATGTGAAAAATTAAAATTATTTTTTTTATTTTACAAATATTTCATAATATTTAATATTTTATTATATATGAAAAATTTTTATTATTTATTAGAATGTTTAGTTTTAAAATGTTTTCTGTTTACTTTTCAGATTTTATATTTTAATTTCATATTTAAATATTAGTTAAATTAAATTAAATTTTTTTATTTTACAAATATTTTATAATATTTAATTTTTTATTATATATGAAAAATTTTTATTATTAGAATGTTTAGTTTAAAATGTTTTCTGTTTACTTTTCAGATTTTATATTTTAATTTAATATTTAAATATTACATGTAATTTGTCGGCTCGTAAAAAATGAATAGTTTTACTTTAAAGTCTTAAAAAACAGATAATAATGTAAATTACTGTATATAAAGAAAAAAGAAATGCAAACAATTTTATTCCGACTAATAGTAAAGTATTTTACATAATGATAAATAAATAGTAAAAAATAATTATTGTATAAATAATATATAAATTATGTACAAATAATATTAATTAATAATAGTAATAATAATATTAATAATAATAATAATAATAATAATAATAATAATTATAATAATAAAAATAATAATAATAATAATATTAATTTGAATTTATCATTCAACAATAATGAAAATAATAATAATAATAATAATGATACAAGTTTTCCTTTCATCTAAAATAAATAATGAAAACTGATTTTAGTTTCACGAAATTAAACTTGTAGTTTTGATTAAGTTTTAATTATAAGTTAAAAATAACAATCATAACCTTAAAATAATTTGCTTTTTCTTAACATTATACAAAAACAATTTTTTTTATTTATTTCTCTTTATGTGCTGGATAATAGGAAGAGAAAAAATAAATTTTTGAATTTTTTACAAATTTTTAAAAATTATTAGATAAAAAAATTTTTTTTTTATAATACTTTTATACTTTTTTATACTTTATATAAAAAAAATACTTTTTTAGTAAGTCTATGAAAATTACAAAAAACTAACCAAATGACAATTTTTTTCTGAAAATTATTTAAAGCAGGTATAAATAAATAACCAGATTTTCTTATTTTCTTAAAAAATATATATCTTTTTATTTTTATTTACCTACATTACAATATTTTATAAAAGTGACATGTTTTCATTTTATTTTTGTTTTCCGGTTTTTTTTTTTTTTTTTTTTTTTTTTTTTTTATTAACGTAGCAGTTTTTTTGTGCTTCCTGGATGCAAATTATACAAAAAAACTAAAATTACAAAAAAATGACATGCCGAAAATTAGAAAATTCTTTTAAGCAAGTTTCACCGAACGTAATTTGATATTAAATCTCACCATTATGCATATTATACATAGTTGTCTTGAATTTCCTTTACCTATAATGCGAAGTAAAGTGAAATCGTCGAATACGTAAATTTTTACAATTATAAATATTGTTTTAGAGACATAATTTTTCCATATTACATTTTTTTAGTTTTCATAAAAAAATTTTTTCTTGTAATTAATTTTTTTATTAGCATTTTTTTAATCTGATTTCTGGTACAATTTTATTTGAGAAAGGATTTTTTTTCTAGTCCTAAATTCTTTATTCTTTGATTTTTTTAGGTAGAAAACTTTTTTTTTAGTTCAATGTTCTTTCATATTTTTTTTAAATACATTTTTTTTTTCAAATTTTTGTTATAAGATTTTATTTTTTCACATGAGGATTGTTTTATCGATTATAGAAATTTATAGTGTAAATAAAATTCGTCTGATCTTGATGCGATTGAGATAATTTTTGTAAGACTGGTTAAAAAAAAATTAGTTTATTACTATATTTTTTTTTTGTAAATGTTTCTTTGTTTTGCTAATAGAATCGAAAAATGGGGATATTGTTAAATAGTTCAAGCGGATATTCTATCCTCTTTCGTCAAGACTGAAAAATAATTTACATCCGCGAATAGAAACACATATCACAAAGAGTGTTTCGTCTCACTTGTATCATAATTTTTTTTTTCTTTGTAATAGAAAATTGAAGAATTGTTTTCTTTCTTTTCTAAAGTTAAATTAAATGTATCTAAATCTGATTGTATCATTGGTCATGTAAACAATGAATATTTGGCGCATGCGTCAACTGTCGGAGCAAAATGGCGGCCCGAGACTCTTCACTTGACGAATTTAATAGAGTCGTGCGACTTGATTTATCACTGAAATTGATTTTTTTTACTTTCTATCACTTCTGTTGGAGTGAACTTTTCTAATGGTACGGAAAATTATTAATTATTCTTTATTTTTTTACTTTTCATGTATGTTTTCTTTAATTTGAAACTATGAATTTTACTCAGGATTAGAGAGCTTGGACAAATTTCGCACGAATCAATTTAATTTCGATTATCAGTGAATTAGAATTTTTATCTAGAATTGAATTTCTAAATTTGTTTAACCGTGATGGGAGTATTCACCGTAACCACTGCTGGGCTCGAAACCACCGGAGTCGCCATGGCCACCGCCGTATTCGTGATGAACGTGTACGGGAACGGGAACCTTGACAGGATAGGGAACTGGTTTTTCAACATGGACGGGCACCTCTTTCTCGACAATATAGGGCTTGTCGACGGGTACCTTCACCGGATATGGAACGGGTTTTTCAACATGATATGGAACATGTTTGTAGACAGTGTAGGGCTTTGGAACGGGTACCTTGACATGAACTGGATATGGTTTCTCAACAGGAACTGGATAGGGCTTCTCCACTGGGACCTTCACCTCATAGGGTATGGGTTTTTCCACCGTCACAGGATAGGGCTTCTCGACAGTCACTGGATAGGGTTTGGGCACATGAACTGGATAGGGTTTATCGACGGGAACCTTCACCTCGTAGGGCACGTGTTTCTCGACAGTGTAGGGCTGGGGAACGGGAATTTTCACCTTCACCGGATAGGGCACGTGTTTTTCGACAGTGTACGGTTGGGGCACGGGGACCTTCACGGGAACTGGAACGTGTTTCTCGACGGTGTAGGGCTGGGGCACGAGGACTTTCACCTCGTAGGGCTTGTCGACGGGGACCTTGACCTCATAGGGGACTTTCTTCTCGACAGTGTAGGGCTGGGGCACGTGAACTGGAACCTTGACGAATACTTTCACTGGATAGGGCACATGCTTCTCGACGGTGTAGGGTTGGGGTACTTTGACCTTGACCTCGTAGGGCACATGCTTCTCGACAATGTAGGGCACGTGCTTGGTCACTTCATAGGGGACTGGGACTTTTTTTTCAACGGTTACGGTCTTGACGTGTTCATGATGATCGTATGATGCGTGCGCATCGTCACCCCCACCACCGTCGCTGCCGCCGAAATCACCATAGGAATGACTCAAGCCACGTTTATCTGTTTTTCGTTCGACGCTTGATTCGGACAATTTTTTTTGATCCTCCGAGGAACTGACCAGACTGACCAGGGCCAGGAGGACGATGTGAATCTGAGGAAAAAAAAATTTATAAAGGTATGTTTAACAAATAATATTTCTCTAGTTCTTAGATTTGTGATAATTATTTACATATTCATTAAATTAGTCAACCTAATTAGATTGACTAATTTAATTAATTCAACTAATTAATGTCATTAAAATGAAACTAATTTAACTAATTAAAGTGGTAAATACAAAGTATTTTTTAATAAATAAAAATTCTTTTGGTTTTTTGAAATAAATTTATTTTATTTTCGTAAGGTAGAATTATTTATTTGTGTGATAATAAAACAAACTTTTTGTTTAAATTAAACAAATTTTTACAAAAATAACTAGTGCTTGTATAATTTCTAAAGTGAGGCTCCTGTGCAAGGAGTGGGGGTAGAGTTCTATGATTGGCTTTAACGTGACCTTGACGCTGCGCGCGCATTTTTCAATTCTATTTAGTCAACGGTTGCTACACAACATTATTATTATCATCATTAGAATTACTATCATTGCTATTATTATTATTATTATTATTATTATTATTATTATTATTATTATTATTATTATTATTATTATATTATTATTATTATTATTAATATTATTATTTTTATTATTTTTATTATTATTATTAATAATAATATTAATATTTTTATTATTTTTATTTACATATCAAGATATTATTAATAAGATTAATATTAGTACCGATATTGAATTCATGATTTTAAAATACACGCTAAAAATAAAAATACTTTAAAAAAAGTCGTCCTCTTTTAAATGTGTCACACACTTAATTTCATTTCTATTTCAAATTAAAGTTGTTATTTATTATGAAATCTTAAGAAGGTAATAAAAGTCATTATTTTGGAAAAAAAGAAATTTAATATGTGACGTAACATTGTGAATCAATTTTATCACTCTCTTCTTATGTAAATAAATTTTAATTACTCGCAATTGTAATTAAAGAGTTAAAATCAGGAAATGTTTAACACGGAAGTCAAGTCTATATCTGATGCATTTGTTAAAATTGAGAGTGTGGATTTGAATTTTCGATTGCTATACATATAGAGTGTTTTGCTAATTATCTTTCAATTAATTAATTAGTTGAGTAATTATTCTTTCACTTCTTATTAGTTAATAGTTATTTATTATTTTTCATTATATGTTATATCAAACAGTAATTAGTTATTAGAAATAAATTAATAATTTTTATTAAATTAAAATTTGTGATTACTAATTTTAAATTCATGATCAATTAATTATTACATTTAATAATTATATTTCCAAAAAATATTTAGTATTTATTTATTCCAAAGTAATAATAATAAAATAATATTAGATAATAATAATAATAATAATAATAACAACAACAAAAAATTATGATTAATAATTAACAAGTCGGCAGTGAATGTAAATTAAGAAAATAATTTGATAAATAATAGTAAATCAATTAATTATAGTTAAATACTTTATAAAGCAATTTAAAAAATATTTGAAACATATTTTTGAGAACTTTTTTTTTAATTAAAAATAATAATCATTATGTAAGAGATAAAAAAAATTATGGTGATAAATAATGACAATAATAAGGATAATTAAGATAATAATGGACTATTTGATCTGCATATACAATTAGTAATTAATGGAAAACTTTCCCATCGCTAGTGAAAGTTAATCATTAATTAAAGCAATTATTTGAGAAATAAAAAGTCGATAGTTTCTGAAATGTAGTTTTATATTATATGAAAAAATTTTTTTTTTTTTAATTTATTCGAATACAAGAATAATTCGTGTGAAACGAATTTGTTACGAAATTTTTGACCATATAGAAATATTATAATGATTTTTAGTTCAGATATTCAATTTTATTTTTCGATCTGGTGACAAATTTAATATTTTTAAAAATTATTATTTATATTATATTATTTTTATTTATTATTACATTATTTGGATCACCCTATTATTTAAATATTTTTGAAAGCAATACATGTATATTAATTTAAAAAAAAGTTTAATTATTCATTACTATCATTTATTTCTTGACTTATTTTGTTATCAGCAGACTTATAAAACAATACATTTTTTATAATTTTTGTTTTTGAATTTTGAAATTATAAATAAAATTCTATTTCTGTCTACAATTTATTTTGTGGACATTTATTTAAAAAGTCATTATTTTATTTGAAAACTGAAAACTTGAGTAGTGATTGATTATATTGATTTATATCATTTTTAAAGAAGCGTAGGTGTTATTAAATTCGACTGTTATTTTATAGTGTAATTCTTTTTATAAAAATAATATTTATGTAATATGTAAAAATTAGTTTTCGATATTTGTTTTATAGATTAATTTGCAATTTATTGAGTGTTTTTAAAAATCGATTCCTTATGAAAATTGTAGTTATTTTAAAATAATATTTTAGCGTTGCTATTATTTAATAGCATTATTATTTATTAAATGTCCTGCTGTACAGATTATAAATTTTATTTACAAAAGCATTTAATATTTTTAAGATGAATTAATATTTAAGAAATTAGAAATTAACAATTAATTATGTTAAAAGATTTGCCTTTTGTCACTTTATGTATTTGTTTGTTCGATAAAGAAAGTAATGATAAAGAAATTGAAATATTGTAAAAGCGGAAATGGAATCGCGAAAGTAATTTTCTCCGCGCACTGGACACCTCTCATAGTGGGCGCACGATACATATAGATATATATATATATATTTTTTTTTTTGCGGAAGTGAATCTTATTTTTCTTGTCAACTTGCGTATATAGTAGTTGCGCTCACATGACAAAATAACACTGGACTTACCTTAAAATACATTGTACAGCTCGCACGTGTTTTAGCGTGGCATTCAACCACAAACTGAACCGCTACCTTTTCTAGTTACAGCTTTATATACTCCAGGGTATAATAACCCGACACTTTCCCTGCACCTCGTCGCTCATATTATGGTCGAATGTGCGTTTCCTTTGCATTTGGACAAAAAAAAACGATAGAGAAAGAAATGATACTAATAATATAATATGATAATAATGTGAAAAAATATTAAATTCCTACTAGATTACTCTTTTCTTTCGTATAAGTATATGTATTCTAAAACTAGTCTTAATTCTTAATTTAAATTTAAATTGTAGGAAAAATTGATATAAATATGTTTATTATTTTATATATATTTATATATATATATATATATATATATATATATATATATATATATATATATATATATATATATATATATATGTGGCAATGACAAAACACATGGAGGTAATATTCAAAATTATTCCTGTTTCTATATTCGAAGTAATGCGCGCGACTTCAGAGTATTATATCAAGTACTTCCGGATTGAGAACGGGCGAAAGTTTCGGTTAAGGAAGTCGATCAGACCTATTTCGATACAGGGCAAGTTTTTTTTTTATCACTCATTTTTATTATATAGTTTTCAATTTCCCGATAACTCAATGTCATTTCCAGTTTCATTACGCGTGCGTGCGTTTCGACTTCATTTCCATTTATTTACTTTATTACAATGTTTATTATTTCAATTTAAGCCGCAAATTGTTGCCTACCATTTTTGAATTTCGTGAAACTTACATCAAATTCGTCACTAGCGACCATAAAAACTCCATAATTACAATTTTTGAATTAATTCAGTAATATAACATAATTTTCCCGCCATATTGGATCCGCCATTTTGAATTTCCAAAAACTTACATCAAATTCGTTTTACTAGCGACTGTAAAAACTCCCGAATTCCAATTTTTGAACAAATTAACTAATATTTTATTAATTCCACGCCATATTGGATCCGCCATTTTGAATTTCAAAAAACTAACATCAAGTTTATATTAAGCTCTTGGCTAGAGACGTAAAGTTGTCAAGTACGAATAAAGTTTAATTCTATAACGGAATTTAAAAAAAAAAATGTGACACGATCTGAAGAAAGGGACCTTAGAAGCAAACGATTATTGGTTATGTTTGCAATTTTTTAAATGAAAACAAAAAAAGAGAATCGACTGATACTATAAATTATTGATGTTCAGGTTTCTATTGTACAATTAAAATATATAATAATTACTGATTTTAATCTGCAGTAAGTAAAAAGAAACTTTTAATCAATAAAAAAGTAACACTGACATAACCTTAAAGTGATTTGCTTCTGAGGTCCCTTTCTTCGCGTCACAAATTCATCCTCCATTTTGAATTTTAAAAATCAAACACTAAAGTCGTTAATAGAACTCCCAAAAAACTCTCAAGTAACATAATTTTAAGTAAATTTCTCCGCCATTTTGAATTTTATAAATTTAATTTCAAATTTTTACTCAGCGATTTTTTTATTCGGTATAATATATAATTGTCATTATCAATTTGATGTTTAGTATAATCAGAGTTGCCACACAACCTGAAAACCTAAGAAAACCTCAAAATGTCAGGGAATTTTATAAAAATTGAAAAAACCTGGAAAAGTCAGGGAATTTTGATCGAAATCCTGGAGAATTTATTTTTGAAATCTAATTTTACTTAAATATTTCGAAATTAATTCAATTTTAAGAGAGTTGCAATTACAATTTTCATAAGTAAATGAACTTGAAAAGATTTTCATTTAAAATTTTTTAAAAATTCAATTTTAAATGAATTTTATTAAAAAGTTTAAAAACCTAGATTTTTACAAAAAATCTTAATAACTAAAATTCTTCTAAAATTATAAAAAAATTTTAATATATGTATATTTAATTGATTATTTAAAACTAACGGATTTATAGAAGAATTTTAGTTAAAAACACTAAACTAAAAATTGAAATTTTGAACCAAATACATATATTCAATTATTTTTAAAAGAAGTTAAATTCTTCTAAGAAATTCAATTATTTTTTTTATCTGTTATTATTTGTTCTTCAAAGAACTAAATTATTTTTAAAAATTGAATTGAAATTCTTTTGTAACAATTCAATTTTATTGAAAATAATTTTAATAAAACTCTTCGTTGAAACTTGATTGATTTCAAAAATTTTCAAAAATTCAATTATTTTCAATGTTTGCTATTTTCATAAAATTTTACGAAACAATTCAATTATTTAAACCGATATTTAAAAAAAATTAGTCTGAAGAATTCTATTATTTTCAAACTTATAATATATTACGTTTTTTGCATTCTTTGCAAAAATTCAATTATGTTTAAAAATTTACAAAAATTCTTGTCAAAATTTAAATTGTCTTTATAAAATAATAACATCATTGTTACATTTTAAAAAAAATTTGTCTCTTGACAATAACTAATAATAATAATTAAATTCTGATAAAATTTATTATGAAAATTCAATTTTAAAAAACATTCAATTATTAAATAAATTGTTTATTTTTATAGTTAAATAATTGATTTCTTGGAGAATTCTCTAATCAGGGTTCCCACGCAACCTGGAAATCTGGAAAACCTGCAAATATCAGGGAATTGTATATAAAAATTGAAAAAAACCTTGAAAAGTCAGGGAATTTTTATCGAAATCCTGGAAAATTGTTGTTTTTTCATTGTATATATTCTTGAAATCGAATTTTTCTTCAATATTCAATTCAATTATTTCCAAAAATAATATAATTCTTCGCAAAAATTCAATTAATGTTTGAAAATTTACACAATTTGTTATCAAAATAAAAAATTTCCATCTAAAATTTAAATTGTCTCTATAAATAACAAAATTTTTCTCCGTAATTAAATTATTTTCGAAAATTTTAATAACATTCTTGTTTGAATTACAATTATTTTTTAATCTATGAAATTTTCATCAAATTTCTCGAAAAATGAAATTATTATTGAATGTTTTTATTATATTTGCCTCTTGACAATAAATAATAATAATAATATTAATATTATTAATAATTAAAAACAAAATAATTAAATTTTGTTAAAATTCTTTATGGAAATTTAATTATTGTTTTAAAAATTGTTTATTTTTATAGTTAAATAATTGATTTCTTGTAGAATTTTCTAATAAATATTGATTTAAAAATAAATTTCAGTTAAAATTTTGGATTATAATTGAATATCGTATTCAAAAATATTTATTTATTAGAAAATTCTACGAGAATTAATTTATTTAACTCTAAAAATAATGATTTTATTAAATAATTGAAGTTTATCAAAATTTTTTTGAATATTAATTAAATGCTTTTAAAAAATTTCAATAAAATTTAAGAAAATTCATTTTTTGAGAAATTTGATGAAAATTTTATATATTAAATAATAATCGTAATTCTGAAAAGTATTTTATTAAAATTTTTAAATATAATTAAATTTCGGAGAAAAATTTTATTATTTATAAAAATTATTTAAATTTTTATGGTAATTTTTGGCAATTTTTGAACATAATTGGATTTTTGCGAAGAATTATATTACATTTGAAAATAATTGAATTCTTGAAACTAATTTTATTAAAATTTCTTTTTAAATAATTGAATTTTTTTTGTGAAATTTTATTCAAATAGTAGACATTAAAAATAATTGAAGTTTGAGAAATTCTTGAAATTAACTAAATTTCTACGAAGAATTTTTTAACATTATTTTTAAAATAAATTGAATTGTCACATAAGAATTTCATTGGAATTTTTTGAAAATAAATGAATTCTTTGAAGAATAAATAATAAAAGATAAAAATGTAATTGAATTTTTAAAATCTTAATTTCTATATGAAAATTAAATAAGAATGATTAAAATATTTATTGAAAAATGAAGTTAACGATGTTTTACAATAATTTTCTAATTAATAATAAAGGGAGTTTTGAAGACCTGGAAAAATTCCGTTTTTTAGCCAGCCAAACATGGAAAAGTCAAGGAAATTGGAAAAGGGCAAAAGCGTGGCAACCCTGCTAATTCATGAATAACTTCATCAACAAATTTTAAAATAATAATTGAATTCTTTTAAAAAATTTTGATAATTTTTTTTTCAAATAATTGCATTTTTCGAAAAATTTGCTGAAAATTTTGTATGTAAAAAAAAATTAAAATTCTGACAAAAATTTTATTAAAATTGTTGAAAATAATTCAATTTCGGAGAAAAATTTAATTATTTATAAAGGTTATATTTAAGTTTTGACGGTAATTTTTGGCAATTTTGGAACATAATTGGATTTTTGTTGAAGAACTATGTTACTTTTGAAAATAATTGAATTCTTGAGTTTTCGAATAATTTTCTAATTAATTAGATGGGTCAGAATTCGTGAAATTTTTACAGAAAAAAAAATTATTTTTTTTAAATCGAAATGTTGAAAAAACATTTCTATTTGGCCTTAAGAATGTGTTCACCAAAAAACAGAAAAGAAAATTATTTTTTATAAAAGTTATTGCAAAATTAATTTTTTTCAACTTTTTAAATAAAAATAAAATTTCTCCTAAATGAATGAACCGATTTAAATGAACCAAGCGGGAATATCAAGGGGATAAAATATACTTTCGTTTAGAATTAGAAAATTTTTAAAAAGTTTATTTTTTAATAATTATTTAATAAAAATTTTATAAACAATTAATTTTTTTTAATGTTCTACGCCTTTTAAAAATTTGAAAAAAATATTAACATACACTCAAAACTATAAGAAATCAAAATCCGTTGAGAAAATTTTGGAGCGACGCAATTATTTTAAAAGTTATAATGAAAATTATATTGAACGGAGATGCGATTTTGATGATTTTCAGAATTAAAACATTATTTTTAACTACGAAATGAACAAAACACTGTCAATTTAACATTTTTGTTTAATTATATAACCTTAAAAATTGGTAAAAATGATCAAAAACTAAATTCAGCGCTGCGCTAATATAATTTTCATTATAACTTTTAAAATAATTGTCGCTCCAAAATTTTCTCAACGGATTTTGATTTCTTATAGTTTTAAGTGTATGTTAATATTTTTTTCAAATTTTCAAAAGGCGTAGAACATTAAAAAAAATTAATTGTTTATAAAATTTTTATTAAATAATTATTAAAAAATAAACTTTTTAAAAATTTTCTAATTCTAAACGAAAGTATATTTTATCCCCTTGATATTCCCGCTTGGTTCATTTAAATCGGTTCATTCATTTAGGAGAAATTTTATTTTGTTTAAAAAGTTGCAAAAATATTAATTTTGCAATAACTTTTATAAAAAAATAATTTTCTTTTCTGTTTTTTGGTGAACACATTCTTAAGGCCAAATAGAAATGTTTTTTCAACATTTGGATTTAAAAAAAATACTTTTTATTTTCTGTGAAAATTTCACGAATTCTGACCCAGATGTAATTTTAAAAACCTGGAAGAATTCCGTTCTTTAACCTGGAAAAGTCAGGGAATTTGAAAAAGATAAAAGCGTGACAACCCTGATAACATTTGTTTTACTCCGTAGTATATCAAAAAAGAGGCACTAAATAACTATATAGAAAACATACATCTAAGAATTATATTCCTTTTGTTTGTATTAATGTAGCTTGAGATAATGAACAATAACTTTGGTTTCAGGCGTTAATGGGAAGCATTATATATCATTAATATATTCTATTGTAGTATTATATTATACTGCATTATATATTATATTACATAACTATTATACTACAAACGGACAGTTCGTGAATGCTCCAGTTGTCAAAAAGTAATCGTACTAATATATACGTATAAGTGAAATAGTATACCTCTCACGATAAAAATCATTGAATTGAAATAATAGATTTCGCTGGAGAAGTCTTATCGAAAACTTTCATCAAATATGTGTGAGTGTATTTTCAATGAATAAAGACGTATGGTTATAGGAAAATAATATAATCACATATCACAATGTGATTATTCGTTTTCTCAATGACACTTTCACACCTTCACCGCAAAAAAAGAAGACAAAATAGAGTTATATGTTTATATGTACTTTCTTTTTCAATTGTACATATATAATGTGATATGCAGTGAATATATATATTACTTTCATGATGGAATATTAAAGGAAACGTTTTGAAATGATAAAAATTATTCTGTCTTGATGTGCGAAAATGATAGTGTTGTTCTTTCCATAACAAATGTCTAATACTCTAATGAACGTGGACAACAGGTAATTTACATCAAAAAAGTTTATTATTACTCTTTAAAGAAAACTACACTTCTCATGATTCGTGGATTATAAATTCAAGCATATGTGATATTATTATTAAATTAATGTCTTTGGATGTAGAACTTATACTTTAGTCTTGATTTTAGTTTAATTATGTATTTTAATGTGGTTATTATTATAAAAATTGGTTATTATTAAATTATTAAATAAACGGGTAATAAAATGTTTTATTTGTACAAAAGTACTTATGGAGATAGGACTAAAGTTATTACTTAAAGAATTAAAGTTGAGGATACATAGGTTGCTTTGCTTTTAACAAATATTTATTTACGCGAAACATCTTTTTGGAGTTGAAAAGTGACCTATGGTAGAATTTTAGGAGATTTTATCATGACACTATAAACATTAGAAATTGAAAACAAATTCATTGTGGTTCAGGAACAGAAGAGGCAAATTGTAAATTACCGCGTGTCGCAAAAGGTGACAGAGGGGACAATGAGAGAGACATTCAGTAAGTGACAAACCTTCATCGGGATAACATTGTTTACTTAAGTTGCTCTTCATTTAAAAATAATTTGTAATCTATACAATCGAATTATAATTTGAATTTCAATAATTTGCACTTTTGAATTTTTTATTCAAGTCTTATCTTCCCAAGATCGTATACATTATTAACAAATAAAAAATATACTAATCTGTGGAATATTGTAAACAGAGCATCAGTTACTGGTTTCACTTTCCTTTAGAGTTATAATTTTTCTAATTCAGTATGCAAGAAACCGTCAGAGGAGAACTCTTTTTTACTGAAAGCACTCACCAACTAATTATATTATTAGTGATTTACACAATCGAAATTTATCTAGTCAAATTCAATATAATAATGCAAGATTAGAAAAATATTTACACTTTCCCTCAGTATTATAACTATTTCAGGCTTCGCCATTTGTTATGAGTTTAAAAAAAGTAGGAAAAAGTAACCTCGTTGACAAAAAAAAAGTATAGGAAATAGTAGCCTCGATGACAAAAAAAAAGAATTAAAGAACTTCATTAAAAACTTTTTTAAAAATCGGATTTTCAAAGTATTTTAATTTAAGAATTGATAAATAATTAAATTTTATAAGGAGTCATATTCTAATGTATTCACGTTTCTTAGTGCGAAGATTAATAATTAAAATTTTTATTAGTTAATTTAAAAAAAAATACAAACTTCAAATTTTTTAATAAAATTGAATTTTCGCAGTTTTTTTTGAAAATTTTGAAACATAAAATTTTTTAATTCTGTTATTTCAAGATAATTGAATTTTTACAAACAAATAATTGAACATTTTTGATGTTATTGAAATTTCTTTAAATTCTATTAAAAATAATTTACTTCTTTTAAAGAATTTTTTCTTAATTTTTCTAAATAATCAAGGGAAGTTAGTCACCGTATAATAATAATATTTTTTTAATTTATTCGCAATACATTTAATTATATTTCTTAAATAGTAAGACTTTGACAAAATAAAAATTACTTTTAGAAATTTTTTTAAAATTTATTGTTAAAGTTCCATTATTTCTATAAATAACAAAAATTCATTTATATTAACCACAAGAATTCAATTATTTTCAAAAAATTTTCTTTATTCAATATTTTGTATGTCTACTATTTTAATAAAATTTCCAAAAAGTATTAAATTATTTAAAAACAATTTTGACAAAATTCTACACAAATATTCAATTATTTTCTAAAAGAATGAAAATTTCATAGAAATTGAATTATTAAAAATAGTTTTTATCTAAATAAAAAAAAAATTAATTATTTGAAACTTTTTTTATAAAATTCTCGCAACATTTAATTACTTTTATAAATAATAAAATTCATTGCAGAAATGGAATTATGTTTAATACGCAATTTTAATCAAATTCGTCAAAAATTGCATTTATTTTTTAAAATTTGATTAAATTTTGTCTAAAGAATATTATTTTTATAAGTATCAAATTTTTTTGAATATTATTTTTGTAAAATATTCCTCACAAGAATTCAATTATTTTCATAAATTTCCATAAAATTAAAAAAAAGCAAATTCAATTATTTTCAAATGTAATAAAATTCTCCACAGAAATTCAATTATGTTTAACATTTTTTTGAAATTTTCCGAAATTTCAATTATCTTTATAAATAATTGAATTGATCTCTACAATTGAATTATTTTCAAAAATTTTAATAAAACTCTACGCAAACATTAAATTATTTTCATAAATAATTGTAATAACATTTTTTTGACGGATTCAATTACTTTTGTAAATAGTAAAATTCTTTGCAGAAATTCACTTAGTATCAAGAAATTTTAATGAAATTGAACTAATCAAATTTTCAATTATAATTATGAACAGACAAGATTTTTTTTGAAAAATTGAAAAAATTCTTTGTTTCCAATTCAATTATTTTCAAAATGTTAGATTTATGTTCGAAATGAAATAAATTAAAATTTAATGAGAAAATAAAACTGGGAAAAACGGGGAATTTAAAGGTTAAACACAATTTATAATTAGTCACTACATTGATAGAGTAAATGTCGGTAAAATTATTTCCTATTATCTTATTGACGGTCGTTTTTCATTAACGATTTTAATTTTTAACACTGTTTTTAAATGGAAATGTGAAAGTTTTGAATCAATTTTTTGCTTCTAAAAATTATATTAATTATTATTATTATTCAGTAATTATAATTATTGAACTTCACTTAGATTTTTTTAATTTCAAATTTCTGAATTTTCAAATAAATGATGTTCATTAATTTCTTGAGTAAATTTAATATTTATTATTTTTTGAGTAAATAAATAATTATTATTGCTTATTATTTTCAAAAATTTTAATAAAATTCTTCACAAGAATGAAATTAGTTTTCTAATAGCATTCTTTGGAAGGATTCAATTATTTGCAGAAATTAAATTATTATCAATTTAATTTTTATAAACTTGAAAAATCAAATTTTTACTTATAATTATAAAGAGGCAAGATTATTCTTAAAAAATGGAAAAAAATTATTTTCCAAATTTTCAATTAAAATTATTTTAAAAAAAGGGTATCCAGAAAAAAACATTATTTTCAAAAGATTTAAGGATTTATCTATATTTGAAATCAAATTTAAATTTAAATTTGATGAGAAAAGAAAACCGAAAATTTTGTTGAACGAAAATTGTCGACAAGCTTGTTTAATAGAAAATTTAGTGATTGGTTAAAAAATAAATTTTAAAGAAATAGTATAATAAAAATTGTCAAGTTAAGATAGTAAATAAAAAAAAAAATGCTTTACCCATTCTGTAAAGTAAATTATGTATGTGGTTTAAAAAAATACTGCTAATGGAATGCAAAAGTAGTCATTAGAGAAAAATGATGTTGAGCTGATCTGATGTACACTTCTTTCATGTTTCGCGATTCGCATAAATTTTGCAGTTGACGAGTTCTCTCTATACGTATATATATATATCTTTGGTCGAAGATTGGTAGGATATTAGTGAATTTTCTTTGTGCGATGGGACGATTTCTTTCGTTGGTTTGGCATTATCTTTAAATTATGACATTCTACGATCGTCGATGCCATAAATAATCCGTACGATTGGCGAACGACATAATGCTGGTTCCGGCACTGATTATTATACGACTATACACTCCTTCTGGAGATGATGCTCGGGGCAAAGCGATTAGTCGATAAAAAACGTTACCATGTATCTTGAGTCGGTATCAAAATGGGTCTTGTGCATGCGACGATATTAACATGCTCGATCGCATTAGGTATTCCGCATGCGAACTTATAGGACAAGGGGCACGAGCACGGTTCTCTTTTAATATAATGCTAATAATGCTTTGCACTTGAAATGGCAATTATGCACGCAGACACGTAATACAAACTCGCACTCAATGCCGAGAATTATTCTTTGTTTATCAGTAGAATAGAGTAAATTAAATAGTTCATTGTTAGTGTTTATAAAATCAGTAGCATACAAATTCAACTTTTGTGCGCAGTTGCCACAGGCGGCTTGAAAAGTATTTTTATTTTTATTTTTTATTCTAATTTCAATTTTATGTTTCAGATGATCCAGCTCTTTACTTTTAGCAAGTGAGTATATACTGTCTATGGAAATCACTATCTAGTAAAAATTATTTGTAATTTATACAATCGAAAATTTTTATAATTACGGTTCGTGCAATTTGAACCAGCTTCCTGATATTAAGATCAGAAAGTAAAAACCTTTTTTTTTACATTCGAAACAAAATGCCTGAAAAGCAAGACAGGGTTACCACAGGTGAGGGAAGTCAGGGAATTCAGGGAAAAGTTAGAGAAAGTAAAATTGGTCAGGGAAAAGTCAGGGATTTTTAGTAAAAGTACTGAAAAAATCGAATTCCAAAAATTCATGAAAAAACTCTAAATTTTGATGTTTTTTTGTTTGCCTTGTAAACTATAAAAATCGCCACGAAATTTAATACAAAACCTTGAATTTGTTCTATTTCAGACAATAATTTCTTTTTAAAGAACTATCATAAAATTGTGACTTATAAATTATGTAATTAATAATTTTTTACAATTTTCATAAATACTAGATTGATAAAAGAATTTTAGTTAAAAATACTAAAAAAATTTAATTTTGGAAAAGTTACTAATAATTACAGAAATTCAATTATTTTCAAAAATAATAACATTTTTTGCAAAAATTCAATTATATTCAAAAATTAAAAAAAATTCTGGTCATTTCAATTATATCTTTAAAAATAAAAAAATTTTTCTCCAAAATTCAATTATGTTCAAAACTTTTTAAAAAATTTTCGTCAAAATTTCAATTATTTCTATAAATAATACAATTCTTCTTCGAAATTCTATTATTTTTAAAAACTTTAATAAAATTCTTGAAAAAATTTCACAGGAATTCAATAATTTACAAAATTTTTTATAAATTTTTTCTAAATAAACCAATTATTTTCATAAATAATAAAATTTCCACAGGAATTCAATTATTTCATATAAAAAATTTTAAATAATTTTTTGAAAAATTTCAATTATTTAAAAAGAATTTTATAAAATTCGTCGCAAGATTTGAGTTATTGAAAAAAATTTAACAATTTCTTTTCAAGAATTCAATTATTTTTAGAAATAGTAAAATTCTTCAACGAAATTCAATTATTTTTATAAACTTGAATAAAATTCGTTGGAGGAATTAAATTATTTTCAAAAGTAATAAAATTCTTCGCAGAAATTCAATTATGTTCAAAAATTTTTGTCAAAATTTCAATTATCTTTATAAATAATAAAATTCTTCAATATTCAATTATTTAACAAAAAAATTGTTCAATTCTCGTCAAAATTTCAATTATTGTTATAAATAATACAATTCTTCTTCAAAATTCAAATATATTTAAAAACTTGAATAAAATTTTTGTTAAAATTTCGCAGAAATTCAATAATTTATGAAATTTTTAATAAATTTCTTTAAAATAATTCAATTATTTTCATAAATGTGACGCGATCTGAAGAAAGGGACCTTAGAAGCAAATCACTTTAAGGTTATGTTAGTGTTACTTTTTTGTTGATTAAAATTTTCTTTTTACATTTTTCAAATTAAAATCAGTGTTTATTAAATATTTTATTTGTAATGAAAACTTGAACATTAATGATTTTCATATACAGTTGATAATTTTTTTGTAATTTTGTTTAAAAAAATTCAAACATAACCAATAATTTTTTGCTTCCAAGGTCCCTTTCTTCAGATCGCGTCACAAATAATAAAATTTTCACGTGAGTTCAACTATTTAATATACATAATTTTATAAATTTTTTTTTAAAATATCAATTATACGTATAAAAAGATTTTTATAAAATTCGTCGCATGAATCAATTATTTAAAAAAATTTAACAAAGTTCTTTACAAGAATTTAATTATTTTTATAAATCATAAAATTCTTCTCCGAAATTCAATTATTTTAGAAAATTTTTAATAACATTTTTGGAAATTTTTTAAAATTATTTTCATGAATAATAAAACTCATCGCAGGATTTTAATTAATTTTGAATACAATATTTTAGTCAAATTCCTTGAAAAATGTAATTATTCTTAAAATTTTTATTAAAATTTGTAAAAAATTCAATTATTTAAAAATTTGTTGATAAAATTCTTTATGATAATTCAATTTTCACAAACATTCAATTATTCAATTTAAATAATTGAATTTTTCTAGAATTTTCTAAAAAAAATTGATTAAAAATGAAATTACCGAATAATCGATTTATTGTTTATGAAAATAATTGAATTATTGCAACGAATTTTATTACAATTTTTCCAAATAATTGAATTTTTATGAGAAAATTTACTACTTTTGAAAATAATTAAATTCTTGCGAAGGATTTTATTTGGATTTTTGTAAATAATTGAATTTTTGTTGAAAAATTTGATGGTTATTTAAATTATAACAAAACATGAAGAATGATCGTCTTCTTTATGTTTTGTAATAATATTCATATAAATTATTGAGTTTCAAAAAGGTTTGTATTTGAATGTTCTGAAGAATTCTAATTCCCGTGGAAAAGTAATAATTAAATACTTATTTAAAAATTTAGTTATTGATGTTTTTGAATAATTTTACAATTAATGAAAAATAGAACATTTTTTTGAGTATCTAATAATTTTTAGAGTTAATTCAGAATATTTTTTATGGTCAGGGAAAAAGTGAAAATTTTGTCTGGAAATCAGGGAAAAGTCAATGAAAAATTAAATTAAATATTTGTGGCGCAACCCTGCAAGAATATTGTCAGTAAAGATTTCGTTTAGAATTAACGAAATTAAAAAAATGATTGAAAGAGTCGTATGAGACAATTTAGCCTAGGGATTTAATTTAAAAAAAATGTTGAACTTAGATAAAACCATACAAACTTGACATTAGACCTCATAAACTTGAAATTATTAACTTTCACTGGCTCGTAACAGGCTTTAAAGTAACCGATATATAATTTTGAGCAGTAGAATAAACGTTGTTTGGTCAGACAGTGTCTAACTGATTACGAGAACTGTTATTATATACTCGAAACTCGAGATTTATTGTCTATTATTATTATTTTTTTTCTCCTTTCATTCTATTATACAATAACTTTTAAAGCAACTTTTACCGTTTGAAATGTGTTTATTTTTCCGAAATTATTGTTATATATGACATTGTATAATAAAATATACAAAATATGCAATTACTTTGAACTGGTTCTCCATTTTTTTTTCTTCTAAACATTCTAATAAGATAATTGAGTAATAATAAATAGTCTGGAATAATATTACAATGAAGTAAAGTTTTATGTAATAGTAAAGTAATGTAACGTTGTATAGTTAAAGAATTTATTAATTTGCTGTTTTTGATATCTTTTTTCCGCCATATTGATTCTGCCATTTTGATTTTTTAAATCTTATTAAAATTAAGTGTACTACATAATTTTAAAAGGATTTCCGGTCACATTTCTATTTTTATGGTTGGCGATATATTTTATATACGAACAGCGCAATACAATATTACTTTTTTTGTTTTGTTGTTGGAAGACCCTCTCGACTTTATACATAGTTTGTAGACTTTCGCCGATGAGATAACGCATGCCACTTGATCGTTAAGCGAAAACGATAGAAAATATTTATCTCAAATGTGTCTCTACTCGCATTCCCTTTTTTTAAATAAAAATTCCATTTATAGATAAATCAATTTTATAGTGTTTTAATAACAGTGATGAATTAATGTTTTACATAATGAAATAATTTTTTGCAATTTTTATCGAGTTTCCAATCTGCGCTCTGTCGGTAAGGTAGAATTCCATACGCTAAATAAATGTTGCGGGAAATTTTAAATATTGGGTATTTTTTTTAAATTTTTGAATCAGTGAAGTTTTTATTAACTGTTTATTCACAGTTGGCTTCCAGTAAATTTAGGTTTTGCAAAAATGATGACAAAATCGGCTAGTGGCATTTTATTCTTTTTTATTTAGAGCTTTTGAAAACGTAAAATCGAAAAACGTAGCTGATCCTTTTTTCAAGTTATTGTTAAATTCATAATTTCTTATACTTTTGAGAGTATAACATTTCGCTCAGTTTTCCCCATTTTTAAAAATTTTAATGAATACTTATCTTGTGTGAAGAATTCCATGATATTAATAAATAGCGAAATTTTTCTACAAAAATTCACTTATTTTTACAAATTTTAATAAAATTCTTTGCAAAGTTTCAATTATTTTCAAAAATGTATCGCAATTTAAAGAGTTTTAATATTTACTATTTTCATAAAATTTATCAAATTCAATTATTTTTAATAATAACTTTAATAAAATTCTTGTCAAAACTTCAATTAATTTCAAAAATTTTTATAAAATTCTTCAATATAATAAATTTCAATAAAATTTTAATTATATTCGTTTAAAAAAACTAATTATTTTCAAAAGTTGTTAATAAAATTCTAGTAGGATTTTTTTTAATAAAAATTAATTTAAAAGTTCAATTCAATTATTTCATAAATAATAAAATTTCATTTAGAAATTCATAATAATTTTCTTCGCTGAATTTTAAATATTTTAAATAAAATATTCAATAAATTTATCAAAAAATGCAATTATTCTTAAGAATGATCAAAACTTGATGAAAAAATTCAATTTTATGAAACATACAATTGTTCAATAAATTAATAAAATTCGTTGCAATAATTTCAATACATTGTTTTATAAATAACTTTTAATTACCTACCGAGTACGGAACCCTAAATCTAAAAATGATTAGATACTGAGAAAAATGTTTTCTAATTCATTTATTTACAAATTCTTTAATTTGAAAATTATTCGAAAACAATAACTTCTTTTTTAAATAAGTAATGGATCATTATTATTTTACCATAGAAATTAAGATTTATTTTAACTTCTTCGAAATTATTTTTATCATTTAAATTCAATTATTTCTAAAAATTAAAGCAATAATGCCTTTAATATCAAATAACTATTCAAAATTGTCATCGAAATTCACTTTTAAATTAATTTTTATTAAAAAATATTCTACTAGAATTTTATTAACAACTTTTGAAAATAATTAGTTTTTTTAGAGGAATATAATTAAAATTTTATTAAAATTTATTATATTAAAGAATTTTATAAAAATTTTTGAAATTAATTGAAGTTCTGACAAGAATTTTATTAAAGTTATTATTCAAAATAATTGAATTTGATAAATTTTATGAAAATAGTAAATATTAAAACTCTTTAAATTGCGATACATTTTTGAAAATAATTGAAACTTTGCAAAGAATTTTATTAAAATTTGTAAAAATAAGTGAATTTTTGTAGAAAAATTTCGCTATTTATTAATATCATGGAATTCTTCACACAAGATAAGTATTCATTAAAATTTTTAAAAATGGGGAAAACTGAGCGAAATGTTATACTCTCAAAAGTATAAGAAATTATGAATTTAACAATAACTTGAAAAAAGGATCAGCTACGTTTTTCGATTTTACGTTTTTAAAAGCTCTAAATAAAAAAGAATAAAATGCCACTAGCCGATTTTGTCATCATTTTTGCAAAACCTAAATTTACTTGAAGTCAACTGTGTATTTAAAACGAAGGATATTATTCAAAACTGACGAACTGTTTTTACATAGTCGTAGGAATGATTCAATGCAAAAACGAGTGTAAGTAAGAAAGAACAATGTAAAAATCGATAATAATTAACTTGACCCGAAAGTGTCGTTGGAAATTTCAGAGTATACATCTAATGAGAGGATGAGAGAGATATATGTGAGAGAGTATTGGGGACTGAAAGGGGAATGAAGCTATATTGATAGAATGTCGGTAACCTGTGTAAAGATAAAAGGAGGGTAGTAAGAAGAAGAAGAACAGTGTGTGTCTTCTCGACAAGGCACGTCGTCCTTGATGGAGGTACGACATGGTGGACGTCATGTAGTCCGTAATTGGTTATCGGATCGGATGCTCGATCAAGGCGTGCTGCATTCAGTGCGTCCCAATTCGACATAATCGCGACACGTTGTTGACGTGCACGTACTACTCCTCAAATTACATCCAGTCACAAGTCGATAATTATATCTTGAACAAATAAGGGATCTCGTACGAATTTATAAACGACAACCCATTTTCCCTCCACCAGCAATAATTTTATTATATATACTTAAAAAAAAAGGGAGGAGCACACGAAACACACAAAACTTGATAAAAATTTCTTAATTTCATGCAACACTTAACTTTTAGAATCAGTTCTATAGATTGAAAATGTCTATACTTATATCAATTTTTCTCTCTATTATGGTATATTAATGTTGTCCTTTTTCTTTTTCAGATCGAATTGTTGGATTGAATTTTACCACTGTGAAAAATTTACTATAATCGAAGTGATCTATTCTAAACGGATTATGAGCTTCTACAAAAAATTTGGTTTGGAATTAAGAGTCTCCTTGTT
Organism: Leptopilina myrica (nomen nudum); assembly: GCA_032872475.1. Taxonomy (NCBI): domain Eukaryota; kingdom Metazoa; phylum Arthropoda; class Insecta; order Hymenoptera; family Figitidae; genus Leptopilina; species Leptopilina myrica (nomen nudum). The sequence goes on along the minus strand of CM065462.1, from coordinate 8,168,184 downwards.
CAGTAAGATGAACCTTACTATTAATTCCAACCTTCAATGTAACACCTTCTGGGTAAGTCATGTCCTAATTAACAAAAAGTATTTGTAATTTACACAATCGAATTTTTTTGAAACTCTAAATCAGTTATACACAACTGCAGCTGTGAAAAATGAAGCAAATCTTCTAAAAAGATCATCAATTACTAGGGTCTATACATATTATGGAATTATGACTATATCAAAGTTATGATTCTTTCAATTCAGTAAATCATCAGCAGGGTAACAATGTTTATACCTATTCTTCAGCCTTCAGTTGGTTCCGTAATGATCGAAAATTAGTTAGAAAAAGAAACTGTGTTGCTTAAATGAAATGTATAATAATAATAATATTTTTAAATATTTAAACTAAAAATATCTTTCTATCAAGAAATAGTAGAATAGCAAATATTTTTTGACAATTAATTATCAATGTTCAAAGCTAAAATTTAGAGCAATTCACAAAATCCACTAATTATTTTTATGAAATTTAAAGTAAGCATATTCTTATTTTTAAAAATCATTTCCAATTTTAGAAATTTGATTCACTTTACTGATCTATCACCTAGAGAATTTATTTTAGCAGATCATAGTGACACTCATAATATTTGTGTATGTGACATTCAAAAAAGTTTTAAATTAATGTTACAAGAAGATTTAAAGTCAATTTTTAACTAAGCAGGTTACTCAAGACACCATTTAAATTATAATTTGTAATTTATACAATCGAATTTTATTATAAATTCTTGCAACATTAAAAGATGAATTTTTTTTTAAAATATAAAATATATTATAATATTACAGGCTTCGCACTCTTCTACTAAAAGCTACTATTTGCTACTTTCTTGATACGAGGCTACTTTTTGGCTACTTTTTTGAGCCTATAATGCTACTAAAAGCTATTTTTCTGAACAAATAGTCAAATTTAGATTTTTAGTTTTCACATTTCCATTTAAAAACAGTGTTAAAAACTAAAATCGTTAATGAAAAACGACCGTCAATAAGATAATAGAAAATAATTTTATCGACATTTACTTTATCAATATAGTGACTGATTATAAATTGTGTTTAACCTTTAAATTCCCCGTTTTTCCCGATTTTATATTCTCATCAAATTTAAACTTATTTCATTTCGAACATAAATCTACAATTTTAAAAATAATTGAATTATAAACAAAGAATTTTTCCAATTTTTCAACAAAAATCTTGCCTGTTCATAATTATAATTGAAAGTTTGATTACTTCAATTTCATTAAAATTCAATTATTTATAAAGATAATTGAAATTTCGGAAAATTTCAAAAAAATTTTAAACATAATTGAATTTCTGCGGAGAATTTTATTATTTTTGAAAATAATTGAATTGTTTTTTTTTAAATTTTATGGAAATTTATGAAAATGAATCGCATTCTTGTGAAGAATATTGTTAAAAAATAATATTCAAAAGAATTTAGTAAATCGGAAAAATTTTGCTATTTATAAGAATAATTGAATTCTTTAGACAAAATTTAATAAAAATTTTAAAAATAATTGCATTTTTCGACGATTTCGATTAAAATTGTATTGTAAACATAATTCCATTTCTGCCATGAGTTTTATTACTTTTGAAAGTAATTGAATTATTGCGAGGATTTTATAAAAAAAGTTTCAAATAATTGATTTAAAAAAAAAAAAATTGTAGATAAACTATTTTTAATAATTCAATTCCTATGAATTTTTCATTCTATTAGAAAGTAATTGAAAATTCGTGTAGAATTTTGTCGAAATTGTTTTTAAATAATTGAATACTTTTTGGAAATTTTATTAAAATAGTAGACATACAAATTATTGAATAAAGAAAATTTTTTCAAAATAATTGAATTCTTGTGGTGAATATAAATGAATTTTTTGTTATTTATAGAAATAATTGGACTTTTACAATGAATTTTAATGAAATTCCTAAAAGTAATTTAATTTTGTCGAAGTTTCACTATTTAAGAAAATAATTGAATGTTTTGCGAATAAATTTTTAAAAATAAAATTATAGTTGTACGGTGACTAACTTCCCTTGATTATTTAGAAAAATTTAATTCTTACGGTTGAAACAAAAATTATGTTTAAAAATTTTTATGTTTCAATCAAACTTAAAAGTTAACTACACATAATTTAAAATCAATAACAATTTATGTTTGATTTCAATATATAATCTCTTAAACTTAACCAGAAAATACGGTTGAATTAAACTTAAATATATTTGACTGTATAGCAAAGATATTTTAAGTTTAATTTAAAAAAAATTTGTTTGAATCAAATAATTTTTTTTCTCAGTGTTCAATTATTTATTTATAACAATTCAATTATCTTGAAATAATAGAATTATAATTACAATTAAAAAAACAATTGTCAATATTAGAAAAAAGTCAACTTAGCTTTAAATTAACATAATACCAAATTTGTCAACTAGAGTGACCTCTTTATTTTTTAAAATCGCAGCTTACAAGGTGAGAAATTACTGTTTTTTTATTTTTTTATTAAGATAATTTCAAAAAGCAAAAAAAAAGTGAAATAGGTAATACTTATAGCTGTTGACAAATTGCAGACTACAGCTGCGTAATAAAATTAGAGATCATTTTGTATTTTAGTGTGTGTATTAAAAAAAAAAAAGGAAAATTTCCTCTATAGAAGCATTCTAGATGCCTTGACGGATAAAGGCCGCAAGGTTTTTTAATATTTGCACAATATTATGAACAGCCTTAGGTGCCCTATAATTTTCGATTTAATACATCGTTGTTAATTTTCTCGACAAGCAAGTTAATTTACAAACGATTTCCTATCGATGCATAGTTTCTTTGTAAGCATTCAAGGAAGAATATCGAAATTATCCTTTTAGGCGCATAGCAGGAGACGCAAAATCAGTTCGAATTTGTAATAAAATTAAAAAAAAAACCATTTCTCTCTAGTATCGTATATTTAAATACTAACGTATTTAACGACATAACGAAAATTATCCCTTTTCGGATTAAAATAACTCTTAAAGGTTCCGTAGACATTTTGGAACGTTTTTCTTTAGGGATTTAATTATAATTGCTTCCTTATACTGAGGAAGTATTGTAATAGCAAAATTTTTCAGGTTTTATTTTTTAACATATCTTTATGTTATTTGACCTCAGGAGTTCAAAACAGACATGATGTAAACATCACATTTTCATAAATATCTCCAAATTATAAAGAGCTTTTGGGCTGAATTTTTTTTTAAATTGTAGGTCCCATCTGCGGACATAAAATGAGAGTACTTTGAGATAGATTGATAAAGTTTAACTATTTATTTTTTTGATTTTTAATTTTTCAAAAAAACGTTTTTTGCCCATAACTTAAAAAAAATGTTAGGACACCTATAAATGTTTTTCTCTAATTTTTTACAGTTTTTTAGACGCATCTTTTAAGGCCAGAATGAACATTTTTTGTTCACATTCACCGGAGATATTAAACTTTTAAAAATCAAAACTTTTGGAAAATAAGACTTTTATGAGAATTTTGTTGAAAAATATTGAAATAACATTAAAACCATAGTTACCAACTTGTAGAGCATTAAAAAACCCTTCAATTGACCTATTTTTGAAGCTATTTCGATTTGAAATAAAGAAGTTATTGATATTTTAAAAAACATAAATTGTGAAAAAAAAAGATTTTCATGTGAAAGTATTAAATAAAGAGAAAAAAATATTACAGCACTTGAGAATAATTGTTCAAAATTTGTACTTTATTTGTTATTAACATCTCTATGAGGAAGCAAAGTGTTCATGAAATAAACAAGATTTACGAAAACGAATGAAATGAGTACAAAAATTATAACAAGAATTTACAACTTGGCAGCGGTTTTTTCATTCTTTTATTACGATTTATCTTCACTACAAACACTTTATTAAAACATTTTCAAATTCTGAAATTAATTTGTTCTGAATTTTTTCAGTCACAATTTATATGCATATTTATGATTCGTGTGTTACTATTAAAAATGGTGAATTAATGCTGATGAAATTTATTTGAAAATTTTTTAATGAAGGGTAAACTTTTGGCGGGATGAAAAATTTCGATGATCGTTAATGATACCTTATAAGAATATAGTTAGAGACAGATGCGACAAAAATTGAAGTGTATTAGCGATTTTAAGGGGTCAATTATAATGTCGTGTGTTAGACACGCGACACATATTATATCGTTCTTGAAGGGTTTCTTTAACTGGGTTAGGGAATGCATTATCGATTCAGAATTACCCTGAATGGTATGCTATATAGAAATGAGATTGTCCTTCGTCCATCGGTGTATATGTATATGCATGTCGAACCCCTTTCCCCCAACCCTATTATAACTCCCCACAAGTTGCAATCAAACTGGTCGTTTGGTGAATATTTCTGAATGATCGGAAATAGCACACATTAAATCGTTGAAAATCACTGGTTTTGCAATCATTTCGTACCACTAATGTGTTTCGGGCCTCATCGTAATTGCCTCAAATTCTCACATTTCGCGTCAAATCATCAGAACTTAACACTGTATATTTCTCTCTCTCTCTCTCGACTCTCTTCTCAAGCTCTTTTTCTCTCACTGTAATTCGTATATATATATATTGATATAAAAAAAAAATTTTTTAAAAACCAAAAAAATTAATCACAATATTTAGAATAAACAAAATCTGGTATTTTTTTCCATATTACAAAAAAATGTGTGCGTGATAGATATTTCATTTATAATATATAGTGGATCGATTCACGCTCATTTGAGTTAAATAACCGGCACCGATGCTATGTGTGTAAAAAAATAATTATAGACGAAAGAATAGATGATTTTCTGCTGTGATTTTTAGTATAGTCGTATTGGAAAGGTTCGGCACGTCACGCATATAATGGACCTATAAAAGTCTACACATCCTGATATTTAGAAGAACCATTATAACAGAAACCTCTATTATGAAAAAAAAACCCCCACAGGACCCCAATAAAAATAGAATCCTGCGGTTTTCCAAACTAGTTTATTCGATTTTGTATAAACAGTTTATTCTACATGTTCTACAAAAGATCGAAAATATTTAAAAATCCTCAAATCAAAAACTGACAAACTAAAAACTATATATTTTAATAGCTAAAAACTAATTACTAGAGACCTTATATATACCTTATGGGATGTAATTATTTCCAAAAAAAACAAAGTTTCCTGTTCTGCACGCAATCGTCGTGTCGTTATCTAAAATTCTGAAAAAGAAATTGCCCTTGCGACATAATGTATTATTACGAGTGCCTCCTCATGGCACCTCTCGTGGATCATCAGTCCTTCGAATGCATTTTAGAAAATGTAATACAGCACTTCGTGATGAACCGAATATTTCTAGATGCTGCAAAAATTATTCCAAACCCCCTCGAGAAATTGAGCAGTATATTCGAAAGGTATCTATTGCACACCGCAAATGACATCTGCGAGTAGGGGAAAATTACACGGCTGTAATTCAGAAGGACCGTCTAATTTTCGTTGAATGTTTTTTGTCTCCAAAAATCTCATTCTTATGGGATCAAGAAAAAAAAAGAAAAATCTAATTCGTGAGACAATTATATGTTAGACGTTTGTGGAAAGATTTTTTGTACAACAAGGAACAAAATATTTTTCGGTATAATGTGTAATTAATAATATAATATCTAATATAATTTTATACTAATTATTAATTCTCGTCTAATTTTTTTCAGGAGTTCAAGTGAAAAAGAGCGCAAGGAGCCCAGTTGAAATTATCATAAGTCTGTTACTGACAAACATTTAGAGGGTAAGAGAAGTTCTTCTTTCTTTAAAAAAAAGGTAAAAGTTATTTAAAAGGTATTTGTAATTTACACAATCGAATTTTGTTGAACTTTTAATTAAATGCACACATGTGAAAGCAGTACTAATCAAACTGTGTAACTGAAAAGTGCATCAGCTACAGACTGCTAACAATTTTTGATACAATTTTTTTTTGTCAATATTCTTTAAGTCCTGATACTAATTTCTATTTCCCGCATTAAAATTGTAACAGAGTTTTTATAAGACAACTAATTATACTCCCCCTTAAAAAGTATTCGTAATTTATACAATCGAATTTAACTATTCAAATCTTTGATTTGAAGTATACTCCTCTTTAAAAAGTATTTGTAATTTATACAATCGAATTTGATTTCAAATCTCTGATTTGAATTATACCCCTCTTTCAGACTTCTCTCTCCATTATGAGTATAAAAAAAGTAGGAAAAAGTAGCCTTGGTGACAAAAAAAGTAGAAAATAGTAGCCTCGATAAGAAAAAAAAGAATTAAAGAATTTCATTAAAAACTTTTTAGAAAATCGAATTTTCAAAGTACTTTAATTTAATAATTGATAAACAATTAAATTTTATAAGGAGTCATAATTAAAATTTCTGTTAGTTAATTAAAAAAATACACACTTCAAATTTTTTAATAAAATGGAATTTTCGCAGTTTTTTTCTAAATTTTGAAAAATAAGATTTTTTAATTCTGTTATTTCAAGATAATTGAATTCTCATAAACAAATAATTGAAAATTTTTGATGTAATTGAAATTTCTGTACATTCTATTAAAAATAATTTACTTCTTTCAAAGAATTTTATTTAAATTTTTCTAAATAATCAAGGGAAGTTAGTCATCGTAAAATTATAATTTTATTTTTAAAAATTTATTCGCAAAACATTCAATTATTTTCTTAAATAATGAAACTTCGACAAAATTAAATTACTTTTAGGAATTTTATTAAAAATTTATTGTAAAAGTCCAATTATTATTTCTATAAATAACAAAAAATTCATTTATATTCACCACAAGAATTCAATTATTTTGAAAAAATTTTCTTAATTCAATATTTTGTATGTTTACTATTTTAATAAAATTTCCAAAAAGTATTCAATTATTTAAAAACAATTTTGAAAAAATTCTACACAAATATTCAATTATTTTCTAAAAGAATGAAAATTTCATAGGAATTGAATTATTAAAAATATAGTTTATCTAAATATTTTTTTTTAAAATAAATTATTTGAAACTTTTTTTATAAAATCCTCGCAATAATTCAATTACTTTTATAAATAATGAAACTCATTGCAGAAATGGAATTATGTTTATGATAGAATTTTAATCAAGTTCGTCGAAAAATGCAATTATTTTTTAAATTTTGATTAAATTTTGTCTAAAGAATTGAATTATTTTCATAAATAGCAAAATTTTTCTGATTTACTAAATTCTTTTGAATGTTATTTTTGAACAATATTCTTCACAAAAATGCGATTCATTTTCATAAATTTCCATAAAATTAAAAAAAAACAATTCAATTATTTTCAAAAGTAATAAAATTCTCCGCAGAAATTCAATTATGTTTAAAATATTCCTCACAGGAATTCAATTATTTTCATAAATTTCCATAAAATTAAAAAAAAACAATTCAATTATTTTCAAAAGCAGTAAAATTCTCCGCAGAAATTCAATTATGTTTAAAATATTCCTCACAAGAATTCAATTATTTTCGTAAATTTCCATAAAATTAAAAAAAAATTAATTATTTTCAAATGTAATAAAATTCTCCGCAGAAATTCAATTATGTTTAAAATTTTTTTGAAATTCTCCAAAATTTCAATTATCTTTATAAATAATTAAATTGTTCTCTACAATTCAATTATTTTCAAAAATTTTAATAAAAATCTACGCAAACACTGAATTATTTTCATAAATATGTAATAACATTCTTTTGAAGGATTCAATTACTTTTGTAAATAGTAAAATTCTTTGGAGAAATTCAATTAGTATCAATAAATTTTAATGAAATTGAATTAATCAAATTATCCATTATAATTATGAACAGACAAGATTTTTTTTTGAAAAATTGAAAAAATTCTTTGTTTATAATTCAATTATATTTTCCAAATTGTAGATTTATGTTCGAAATGAAATAAATGAAAATTTAATGAGAAAATAAAACTGGGAAAAACGGGGAATTTAAAGGTTAAACACAATTTATAATCAGTCACTACATTGATAGAGTAAATGTCGGTAAAATTATTTCCTATTATCTTATTGGCGATCGTTTTTCATTTACGATTTTAGTTTTTACCACTGGTTTTAAATGGAAATGTGAAAACTAAAAATCTAAATTTAACTATTTGTGTTCAGAAAAGTAGCTTCTAGTAGCATTAGGCTCAAAAAAGTAGCCAAAAAGTAGCCTTGTATCAAGAAAGTAGCAAATAGTAACTTTTAGTAAAAGAGTGCGAAGCCTGCTCTTTAAAAAGTATTTGTAATTTATACAATCGAATTTAACTTCAAATCTCTGATACTGTCTGCACGAAATTAAGGAAACTGCGTCCAGGATCATTTCGTTGGGTTAAAAAATAAATAACAAAGCTTATAATTTTTTTGGTTGCTAAAAATGTAAATTTTACTCGAAATTCGGAGTCCCCTTCAGTAGGGAAATTATCATCGGACTTCCAATGAAATGTTCGGGGCTTAATTTTCATCAAAGTTTTCATCTATAGCTTAACTGGACTTAAATTAGGAAAGGCAAAACAGCAACTATTCATAATAAAAATTAGGGATTTAGTAAGTCGGATTTAGAAACGGGGGTGTACTTGAAAAAACAATCAGTATTTATATTTTGTAAAAAGAAGATAATTGTTTAATAAATACTAAAAATAGATTTAGAAAATTAACCTTCAGCTTGCTCATCTGACTGTAATCGTCTAAAAGTGTCTAATATTTCGAAAATTATTTATGAGAGATTATATGCTACTCCAGTAAAGAAAAAATTAGTAGCGACAAATTTTAGTGACCAGAAAATATGTAAACGTGAAAGAAGCAAATCTCCAAAAATGTTGGTTAGTTAAAATTACTATTAAAATCTCCATCTTGAGCCGGAGATGTGATCGTATGTCACGTGACATGTGATCCCTGCTTAACGGGGAGATTACCTGAGGATTACGAATGGCATTCTGCTACTACCAGATAACACAGTGTAAGTTGTCAAGCGTTCACACCCTTTTCGAAACGCGTCAACCGACCCTCTTAACACCTCCCTTTCTCTCTCTCTCTCTCTGTCTCTCTGTCTCTTTTACACACAGCCCTACACCGCGCTCACAATAATTGAACACATCTCTTGACTTTCTATTCTATTCTGGTATACTATATGCTTAATGTCTGATATGAATCCTAATTGAATCTGATTTTCATGGGAAATGGCCACAAGCTAAAGAATTCTAAGGACAAAATCATGTGTACATGTATGTGTCACATTGTCGATTTAACATCATCAAACATTTGATGACCTATACGAAAAATATATCAAAACACATCCCCCGATATATATTTAATCTCGTTAATATATCGTAACAATCCACTCGGTATAAACGCAACAGCCACTTTTTGTCAACATCATATATTATCAATAGCTTTTATCTTAATGGGAAAATTTTCACTTATCTATATACTTCCTCGCTATTTATGGAAAATTGCATTACCCACTGTATCCGATTTCGATAATTATTACAGGCTATATAAAAATAACAAAAAATCATTTATATATATTCACGACAAGAATAAATTATTTTCAAAAATTTTTCTTAATTCAGTAATTTGTATGTCTACTATTTTAATAAAATTTCCAGAAAGTATTCAATTATTTTATAAAAGAATGAAAGTTTCATAGGAATTGAATTATTAAAAATAGAGTTTGTCTAATTTTTTTTTAAATCAATTATTTGAAACTTTTTTTTATAAAATCCTCGCAATAATTCAATTACTTTCAAAAGTAATAAAACTCATTGCAGAAATGGAATTATGTTTATAATACAATTTTAATCAAATTCGACGAAAAATGCAATTATTTTTAAAAATTGGATTAAATTTTGTTTAAGGAATTCAATTATTTAAATTATTTTCATTAATAGCAAAATTTTTCCGATTTACTAAATTCTTTTAAATACTATTTTTGAAAAATATTCCTCACAAGAATATTCAATTATTTTCATATATTTCCATAAAATTAAAAAAACAATTCAATTCTTTTCAAAAGTAATAAAATTTTCTGCAGAAATTCAATTATGTTTAACATTTTTTTAGGAATTCTCCGAAATTTCAATTATCTTTATAAACAATTAAATTGTTCTCTGCAATTGAATTATTTTCAAAAATTTTAATAAAATTCTACGCAAACATTTAATTATTTTCATGAATATGTAATAACATTCTTTTGAAGGATTCAATTACTTTTATAAATAGTAAAATTCTTTGGAGAAATTCAATTAGTATCAAGAAATTTTAATGAAATTGAATTAATCAAATTTTAAATTATAATTATGAACAGACAAGATTTTTTTGAGAAATTGAAAAAAAATTGAAATATTATAACCATGTATACTATAATTAAGAAGTTAAATTTACATTCCAATTAAAAAGATTCTTTAAATTCAAAATGGCGGACTCAAAATGTCGGACATTTAAAAAACTGATCCAATTTGCTTGTAATTTAGTACTTATTGTCTTTGCTATAGGAATTAAATACAACTATCGATTTTAAAAAATCCCTTCTATACCATATCAGTTTCTATATTATACATTTTAAAAATCGGACTTTATATTTTCAATCAGCGACCCCAAAAATCCCCGACTACCATATTTCAGGCGCATCTTTTGAAAATTAAGTTTTTGGCCGCCATCTTTGATCCGACATTTTGAATTTCTAAAAACTGATACCAGATTCGTAATTAGCTATTCCCAAACAGCCCAGAAGTACCAAATTTGAAGCGAATTGGATCAATATTTAAAATATCAGCCATATTGAATCCGCCATTTTGAATTTAAAGAATCTTTTTAATTGGAATGTAAATTTAACTTCTAAATTATAATACATGGTTGTAATTTTAAAACTAGCTCACGTTGTTTTATTTTCTTACAAAATGTACCAAAAGTGTAATTTTTTGAGGTTAGAAAGAAAGAAAGAAACAACTTTGGAATTTTGCGGCCCCGAATTCGGTTTTAGCGACCAAAAACTCTTGGTCGCCGGACAAAATATTTTTTTTTCCTTTATGGAACTGTGTATTTTACAAAAATTGAAAAACTTTTAAACTTTTCTATTAGTGCGGTTTTCAATAAGTTAAACACTTTTTAAAATTGTTTAAATTAATCACCTTCTAATTTTTTAACCAATACGCAGAGTCTTCTTTATTTTTCGCTTCATATTTCAGAGTAAATCAATTTAAATCTTTTATCTGAGGCATAAAGAACGAAAGTGATGTGATAAATTCAAAAATTAATAAATTTTGATAATTTTCATTATATTATTTGCTATTTTAAGAAATATTGAAAATAATTGTTCATTCCTTAATTTCGTGTTCTTGCATGAAAAAAAAATTTGTTCAATGACATGATTAGACGAATGCGATATCGGTGGTCCGATTTTCTTTAACCACAAAATTTTTTTTTTAAATATTCTAATCGAAATTTTTATACCCTATTATTACTGGTAAGCTGACAACGAACGATAGGATGGGTTATATTTATTTTGTGCAAACACGTGTGAAAAGAATGCTCGTAGTTTAGTGTGTATCTTGGTCTTTTTTTTAGTATTTTTTCTCTATACAGGTGCTGTAGAGTATATAGAACATTTTAGAGGTGGAGTTTTCGTCTCAGAAGACCATAATTAGAAAACCACAAGCATTTCCGAATACATGCTGTGTGTGGCATTAATGCTAAATTATCACTTCGCTACCATTTCTATATATATATATATATATATATATATATATATAGAAAAGTATTGTCCATAAATTTTGAAAAAATTAGCCAATTCTCTTTTTTTCAGTTTCAACTATTTCAGTGTTGTTAAATTATTATTATTAGCATTCAGGAAATTAAAAACCATAGTTTTTTCGTGCGGAAAAAAATATTTCATAATTTTGAAGAGTGAAAAATATTTTCTTGGGTAGGGGAAGAAGCGTCACCGCGTTGACCGCCTTTTGTAAATTTAATGGATTATATATGAGGTAATAGGTATGTACAATTGGGTTCAACGAGCAAATTTACCAGATGCGCTAATGTCACGCATCATGTCCTATGTTGAACCTCAGGGGTGCCATCATTCCAGTCAGAAGTTAACATTAATTCTCGACATGTTGTCTTGTTTTTTCTACTCTTTCTGCCATTTATCACACGATAGTATCAAGCGTGTCAATATACATGCTCCTGAACAGTATATGCTTTTTAATTCAAAAAAATTTCTTCTATCAATATTGAATTAGATTCGAAGCTTAAAAAATAAAAGAGGCTTCAATATCAAAGTTAATTTCAATATTAAAATTCAATTGTAAATTAAAATATGAAAATTTAAAAATAAACTTTTTCATACTAGATGATGAATAATTTTTGAGATTCAAAAAATTACACGAATCTTGAGAAATCAAATGAAGAAACATGTATTCGAAATAGAATAAACATTCACTTATACTATTGTGTAATTATTATACAATAAGAATTAATAATTATGGAACTATAATTAGGTCAGAATTCGTGAAATTTTCACAGAAAATAAAAAGTATTTTTTTTAAATCGAAATACTGAAAAAACATTTCTATTTGCCCTTAAGAATGTGTTCACCAAAAAACAGAAAAGAAAATTATTTTTTTTATAAAAGTTATTGCAAAATTAATATTTTTGCAACTTTTTAAACAAAATAAAATTTCTCCCAAATGAATGAACCGATTTAAATAAACCAAGCGAGAATATCAAAGGGATAAAATATACATTCGTTTAGAATTAGAAAATTTTTAAAAACTTTAATTTTTAATAATTATTTAATAAAAATTTTATAAACAATTAATTTTTTTTAATGTTCTACGCCTTTTAAAAATTTGAAAAAAATATTAACATACACTCAAAACTATAGGAAATCAAAACCCGTTGAGAAAATTTTGGAGCGACAATTATTTTAAAAGTTATAATGAAAATTATATTGAACGGAGATGTGATTTTGATGATTTTTAGAATTAAAACATTATTTTTAACTACGAAATGAACAAAACACTGTCAATTTAACATTTTTGTTTAATTATATAACCTTAAAAATTGTTAAAAATGATCAAAAACTAAATTCAGCGCTGCGCTAATATAATTTTCATTATAACTTTTAAAATAATTGTCGCTCCAAAATTTTCTCAACGGATTTTGATTTCATATAGTTCTAAGTGTATGTTAATATTTTTTTCAAATTTTTAAAAGGCGTAGAACATTAAAAAAAAATTAATTGTTTATAAAATTTTTATTAAATAATGATTAAAAAATAAACTTTTTAAAAATTTTCTAATTCTAAACGAAAGTATATTTTATCCCCTTGATATTCCCGCTTGGTTCATTTAAATCGGGTTCATTCATTTAGGAGAAATTTTATTTTGTTTAAAAAGTTGCAAAAAAATTAATTTTGCAATAACTTTTATAAAAAATAATTTTCTTTTCTGTTTTTTGGCGAACACATTCTTAAGGCAAAATAGAAATGTTTTTTCAACATTTCGAAATAAAAAAAATACTTTTTATTTTCTGTGAAAATTTCACGAATTCTGACCCTATAGTTAAAATTGTTTTGATTAATTGAAAGTTTATAAAATTTAATTAAAAATCGATCATTTTTTCAAGTATTTTATTACAATTTTTGAAAATTAACTTTTGAAGAATTTTAATTGTAAAATTTTGTTAATAAATGAAATCTCAGAAAATTTTCATGAAAAATTATCAATCTTAAAAATGAAAATTAGCTTCTAAACATTGTATTAGAATATTTTTCAAAAAGTACCTACTTCTTAGAATTTTTCATTCTAATTTTTCAAAATTCAATTATTTTTTGAAAAATTGAAGAAAATAATTTGAATTTTAGAAGGATTACTTATAGTTTTAATTTTTAGAAATTATTAAATTTCAGAAGTTTTCGAGTTAAAATTTTTTAAATTTTATTCCGGAATAAAAGCAAATAAAAAGTATTTAAATATTTATTTAACAAAATTATTCAAGTTTGGAATAATTAAATTTAGAAATATCATATTTTTAAAAAAATTTTTTGTTTGAAAAAATTTCTTATTTTAACTTTTTTAATAATGAAATATTTGATGATTTTAGGCTTCGGATATTATGACTTTTTCGACTTTTTTTTGACTATTTTCAAATAATACGATTTTTTCGACTTTTCTTTCAAATTTTGCGACAAAATATCATATTTTTAATATAAAATGCAACTCATTTTGATTTTTATAGCGTGAAGAGCATAACTATAGACAAATCTGTGAAAATTTAATTTTTAATAATTTTTTTAATGAAATGTTTAAAGTATTACAATTAAAAAGATTTTGAATAATTGGAATTCTGTAAAATTAAATTCCAACTAAATCATCTTTTCAAGTATTTTGTTATAATTTTCAAAAATTAACTTTTCAAGAATATTAATTGAAAATTTTGGAATTAATATTAAATTCTCAAAAATTTTAATGAATAATCAAGTGTAAATTCAATGAAAATGAAACTTAATTGAAAATAGGTTTTAAAAATAAACTTAAAATAGTTTTGAAAAAAGTAATTTTCTGAGTTTATTACGTTCTAATTTTTAAACAATTTCAATTATTTTCAATATTTTCGAAAATTCAAATTCATACACAAAATAATAAAATTTTAATTTTTCAGAATTATTTTTAACATTTTTTAATTAAAATTCTTCAAAACAATTTTGTTTTAAATTATAAAAAAATACTTTTTATTTTCTGTGAAAATTTCACGAATTTTGACCCAATTATGATTTTCTTATCAAATTATAATTTTTATTAGTCTCAAAAGTAAGTACTTTCGGTATAGTTATCATTTCTTTTTTCTAAAATTATTAACAATTTAATGTTTATGGAGAGAAAGAGAAAGGCTTATAAATACGGTCCCATTGTTGGAAACAGTGGGGGGTGAATATTGATGGGGCATAGATTTATATGAGGAATTCAACCGTGACAGAAGACTTCGTAAATCGACTGCTCGCTGACAGTTGACCATAAAACTTTTGGCTCATCCAATTGCGAGCCAAAAAGATGGACAACGAGTGAGGAGTCGCAGATAAAAGAGTTCGGGGGACTTAACTTCATAAATCTCGTCGCGCATACTCGAAATTTATTAGCAATTTAAAAATCAATTAAATATATGTGTGCGGGACTTGACTACCATATTCGATT
Organism: Leptopilina myrica (nomen nudum); assembly: GCA_032872475.1. Taxonomy (NCBI): domain Eukaryota; kingdom Metazoa; phylum Arthropoda; class Insecta; order Hymenoptera; family Figitidae; genus Leptopilina; species Leptopilina myrica (nomen nudum). The sequence goes on along the minus strand of CM065462.1, from coordinate 8,152,934 downwards.
TGTATTTACATTATCATCCTTTTGTTTCCAGCACACATATATATATATAAACGTGAAAAAAAAAATTCTCTACAGTATTTCTTGCTCATCATTTGGACTTGTTTGCATTTTTAACATAAAAATGTTTTTATCATTATACAATAATTAATTTCCTGGTCTGGACATTTTTTTTCCTGCGTGTTGACTTTTATTTAACCGGGGTATAATTTTGATCGTTTTTTAGATAATTTAAAAAAAAATTTGCATACGGAGGTAGAGGTGAAGTTTTTTATGTTTGAACATTTTTTAGCTGTTTCTTATAATAGAATAATTATAACATATAATGAAGGTATTTGTAATTTACACAATCGAATTCTTTTTAACTTTGAATTAAATCCACGTAAGCAGTATACTAATCAAAGTGCGTTAAACTGAAAAGTGCATTTTTATTAGGTCGTGATATTAATAGTAGTATAAAAGTAATGATTAAAAATTAGTATTTCAAATATTTCATGGCATATTGAACTTATCGATTATAAAAAACTTTGTAAATACAAGTAAAAAAAAGTTTCTTTTTTAAGAATTATTATGAGGAAAGTGTTTTAGTCGTTTAAGAATTGTTATGTTAGTATAAGAGAACGTTATAATATTAAAAGTTATGCAATAATTAATAATTATATGTGAAAATTATGGACAAAAATATAAAATAATTTTTCACGTTTAAAAAAGTAAAAATCTGTTAAAATGTTTAAAATAGTAGTGTTAAAGTGAAAAAAAACTTGTATTGATTTAAAAATTGGTAGGAAAATAATTTAAAATTAATTAAAATTGTTAAACCCATTGAAAACCATTACTATAAAGTGTGGTTAAAAAGCATATTGTATTCAAAAAAATTTATATCTTATTTAATAATTTAGCTTTTGGAAAAAATTTATTAATCTTTTTTATATATCACATCAGTTTTGTTAATTTCTTCATCAGACGAAGAATATTTTTAAATATAAAGCGAAAAATAAAGAAGACGTTGTATTGATTAAAAAATTGGTAGGAAATTAATTAAAATTATACTTAAAACTCTTAAAAGTGTTTAACCCATATTGAAAACCACTGAAAAGTATATGGTTAAAAAGCATATTGTGTTAAAAAATTTTATAACAGATTTAATTTAGCAATTAATTGAAAATTTTGAATAAAAATAAAAAAGTTTTATTTTTAAAAAATTGTTAAAGAATCATAGAAACGTGTTGTAGTGATTGAAAAATTGTTACATTGATCAAATTTTAATTTATTTCATTTCGAACATAAATCTACAATTCGAAAAATATAATTGAATTATAAACAAAGAATTTTTTCAATTTTTCAAAAAAAATCTTGTCTGTTTGTAATTATATAATGGAAAATTTGTTCAATTTCATTAAAATTTATTGAAACTAATTGAATTCCTGCAAAGAATTTTACTATTTATAAAAGTAATTGAATCCTTCAAAAAAATGTTATTACATATTTATGAAAATAATTAAATGTTTGCGTAGATTTTTATTCAAATTTTTGAAAATAATTGAATTGTAGAGAACAATTTAATTATTTATAAAGATAATTGAAATTTCGGAGAATTTCAAAAAAATGTTAAACATAATTGAATTTCTGCGGAGAATTTTATTACATTTGAAAATAATTGAATTCTTTTTTTTAATTTTATGGAAATTTATGAAAATAATTGAATTCCTGTGAGGAATATTTTTTAAAAATATAATATTTAAAAGAATTTAGTAAATCGGAAAAATTTTGCTATTTATGAAAATAATTGAAATAATTGAATTCCTTAGACAAAATTTAATCGAATTTTTTAAAATAATTGCATTTTTCGACGATTTCAATTAAAATTGTATTATAAACATAATTCCTTTTCTGCAATGAGTTTTATTATTTATGAAAGTAATTGAATTATTGCGAGGATTTTATAAAAAAAAGTTTCAAATAATTCATTTAAAAAAAAAAAATTTTTGATAAACTATTTTTAAAAATTCAATTCCTATGAATTTTTCATTCTTTTAGAAAGTAATTGAAAATTCGTGTAGAATTTTGTCAAAATTGTTTTTAAATAATTGAATACTTTTTGGAAATTTTATTCAAATAGTAGACATACAAAATATTGAATTAAGAAAATTTTTTCAAAATAATTGAATTCTTGTGGTGGATATAAATGAATTTTTTGTTATTTATAGAAATAATAATTGGACTTTTACAATAAATTTTTAATAAAATTCCTAAAAGTAATTTAATTTTGTCGAAGTTTCATTATTTAAGAAAATAATTGAATGTTTTGCGAATAAATTTTTAAAAATAAAATTATAGTTGTACGGTGACTAAACTTCCCTTGATTATTTAGAAAAATTTAAATAAAATTCTTTGAAAGAAGTAAATTATTTTTAATAGAATGTAAAGAAATTTTAATTACATCAAAAATTTTCAATTATTTGTTTATGAAAATTCAATGATCTTGAAATAACAGAATTAAAAAGCCTTATTTTTCAAAATTTAGAAAAAAAACTGCGAAAATTCCATTTTATTAAAAAATTTGAAGTGTATATAGAAATTAGTTAAAAAGGAGTTAACGGTCCAGAAGCGTTCACTGACTTGAATTATTTTTTTGCAAAAGTGCATAAATCGAGTTCAAATATTTCCAATGGAATAAATATATAATATACGGATGATAGAAATTTGATGAGCAAAAATGGAATGAATGTATGTTTCAATTTTTTCTATATGAATGTTTAAAATTTAAATGTGTATTCAGCATATATATTAACATAAATATATTGCAGTCTGATTTGTGATTGTGAACAAAACACGGAAATTTCAAGCGCTCTTGCTTTAGCGCAGGTAGGATATATGTAATTATTTTTTGAGAAGTACTTTTGCACGGTTGTTTACTTTTATCGGTGAAATGAAACGATCATGGAATTAAAATTGTTCTTCCTCTTTCTCTCTCATTCTGCGGCATGTACAATATATATAGCAAACAACCATCTTGGACACATTCCATGGAAAAGAAGGTCGTAGGATTCCAAACCATAGGGATGACGGTCCTCATAAGTCTTTCGTCGAATCTCTTCTTCATTTCGTCTCCTTTTTTTCAATACAATACATTCCGCATGACATTTTTATTTCTTCTATACTGAAAGTCAAGTGCATTACTCTCTCGTTTCAGTGAGATATACTTGATTTTGTAGGACGCATGTCGATGGCTTTTTTTTAAATTTCTTCGGTATAAATATCGTGAAGAAGGCAAATAATTATATTTTTAATTTTAAAAATAATTTACACTCGGGTCGCAAAGTTTCAGTACATTTGGACTTTTACTTGCAAATGCTCGCTTTACTTCAAATTCAAATATTTCTGTAAAAATAGGTGCTACAGCTATCAAACAAGGATCATTTTAAAGCTCAATAAATTTAGAGTCAAATAGGCAAAAAAAATAACCAATTTAATATTGTAAATTTGAAAATATAATTCTTTAAAGTTAGAGATTTTTTATGAAAATTGCGATTTCGGAATCTGGAGTTCAAGCGAATGCCAATTGAAGAAAAAATTTCTTTAAGATTTGACAGTTTTACAATATAATGTACAAATTTCACTCTTTAATTCGAGACCAAAATCTTTTATAAGTATTCAGTATTTGCCTTAAATTCTGTAAAAATAATTACTCTTGCTTTCTAAAGTTTTCAAGGAATATAAATTGCAAATTCGTCATTTCTGTTCACTTGTTTTATCAATTAACGAAATTTTTGAAAAATGGGCATCTCTTTTTTATTGTAAAATTTAAAAAATTGTACATTGAAATAAAATAAGTAATAATGCGAGTTAAAATTTGTAACATTATAAGAAGAGGGATAAATTTCATGTAAATAATTTAAATTTACTACAGTCAAGAGGTTCAATATTTTTTAAAAGTGTGGTTAATTGATAAAACAAATGAATAGAAACGACGAACTTGCAATTTATATTCTTCGAAAAATTTAGAGCAAGAGCAATTATTTTTATACAATTTCAAAAAAAATACTTCATATTTGTAAATGATTTTTGTCTAGAATTAAAGAATGGAATTTGTACTTGTTATTGTACAACTGTCAAGTCTTCAAAAATTTTTTTCTTCAATTGGCGTTCGCTTGAACTCCAGATTCCGAAATCGCAATTTTCATAAAAAATCTCTAACTTTAAAGAATTATATTTTCAAATTTACAATATTAAATTGGTTATTTTTTTTGCCTATTTGACTCTAAATTTATTGAGCTTTAAAATGATCCTTGTTTGATATCTGTTGCATCTATTTTTACAGAAATATTTGAATTTGAAGTGGAGCGAGCATTTACAAGTAAACAGTCAAAATGTACTGAAACTTTGCGACCCGAGTGTAAGGTCAATTTATTTTATAAAGTTCCCGTACCTATAATTACACAGGCCAACAAAATTTTGTGGCCTAACCAATAGAAGCTGATTTTTATAGGATTTTGTCCATAGAATACGAATTTGACCTTGAAAATATTGGATTGGCTCTAGTTTTTAATCAATTTACGTTTCATTATACAAAATATGCATTTTTGGCATTTTTTGAATGATTGTACAACAATACACAGAAACAGTAAATTTGTCCGCATAACATCAATTGAAAGCTTAAACACTGCTCTTGAATATCCAAAAACAAAAAATGTAATTTATGTACACTTTAACCTATAATGTCCAAAAAACATACGCTGTTCCATAAACGTATTAAAATTAATATTACTTTTGACCATGTAAGGTAATTCAAGTAAAAATTAGTGTCTCTGGCGTTTTTATAATCGCTAGTTACAAATCTGCTATGAAATATAAAAATTACAAGTGGCGGACCAAATTTTTAAATATAATTTACGCCTTTTATGATAAAAATTTAAAATTTAAAAAAAATTCTGCCATATTGGATTCGCCATTTTGAATATTAAAATCTAAATACAGATCAGTAAGCAGCGACCATAAAAACCCCTAGAGAGACTAATTGTTATTTAAATTACCTTACCTGGTCAAAAGTACTGTTGTTTTCAATATGCTTGTGGAACAGCGAATGTCTCTTTTGACATTACAGGTTAAAGTGTACATAAATTACATTTTTTGTTTTTGGATATTGAAGAGCAGTGTTTAAACTTTCATTTTGTGCTATGCGGACAGATTTACTGATTCGGTGTATTGTTGTACATTCATTCAAAAAATGCTAAAAATGCATATTTTGTATATTGAAACGTAAATTGATTAAAAACTAGAGCCAATCCAATATTTTCAAGGTCAGATTCGTATTCTACGGACAAAATCCTGTAAGAATCGGCAGTAATATTTTAGGCAACATGCAGTTGATTAAAATTTGTCAGCCTGTGTAATTTGAGTTGTGTTATGTTTTTGAATATTTCTAAAGAGTGCGCGGAATTCGATTCGTAAAAAATGGCAAGTTTTGTTTCGATATTAAGAGATCTTAAAAGAATATAATTTCGCGATGGGATTTTTAATAGCAGTTGTGGAGTGGTTTTCTTTTCAATTTTTAATGTTCGAAATATTTTACGTGAATACACGTCCTACCTCAAGGTCGCAGTGGTAAGTTTAAAGGGAAGCCGCCGATTGCGGCGAGTGACTAAAATGCAATTACCGGCAATTAAGACGGTCTTTAGCCGATGGGTTTATAGTGTTAGTGACGATTGGAGGTGGAAGTCAAGGTGCTCGTTTTATTTCCTTTCTCTCTCTCTCTCTGCTTTTTTTTCTCTCTACGACCATATAGCCAGGCGCTGACAAACGTAACTAAAGAACAACCATTTATTACTAATTTAATTTAATATCCCTCTAAGAAATTGTACAATTTCACTCGAGATCATCCATGAAGTCATCAAAAACATCAAAATTCAAACTGACTAAAGAAAATTATATCTATACATACCCTTTTCTTCTAATTTCATCAAAATTATTTTTTTTATCACCTTTATGATTGTTTTTTTTTTAAACTAAAATTTTTCTCAGTATACCGAGAGTGTATATCGTCGGTGAAGTACAAAATATGAAGATGGAATTAAAGAAATAGGTTGAAATATAATCACTAGTGCGCAAATGATTTCTCTGGGCATTTTTGATTGACGGTTATAACTGATTCTCGAAATTTTTAATGTGATTCGCTAGAGGCAAGGATCTCAATTGTTTTTTCACCAAAGTTTTGGCACCCGCAGTAATTGAAGGGCAGGAGAATTTTTTTTTTCTTTTTCTTTGATGATTACATACCTTATTATTTTGACCATGGTCGATACGCATTGCAATATATTTTGTCCATTATAATCGGTGAGCATTTTACGGTGAAGAAAGATACTTGCACAAATATTTGTATAAAAATGGAGTAGTAGTTTTAGGCCTATCCTAAACCAATTATTGTTTTGTCTCGACACCTGCGCCTTTGTGAAAGAAAAATAATAAAGTAATTTTAAAATTACCACCGGTAATAAGTGATTAGAGAGAGAGAGAGGGGGGAACGATATATAAGAAACAAAAATTGGAAAGTGTTTTTAAAAAAATCCATTTTTAGGGTAAGAAAAGAAGGAGTTCATGTTTAAATGTAAGTTCCTAGAAAGCCAGGTATATAGAGAGGGTGCAAAGTATCGAATCGCCATAAATGGATGCTTCGCGAACCGCAGACATTATTAAAAGTGGTTGGCAAAAAAGTGCCCCTCGAGGTAGATAACTCGCGTTATTGAATTTTGAACTTTACTTCTCCTTTTACGGCCAAATGAATCAAATGCCTTTTTTGCAATTATTAACTTTCTTTGCGATTGGTGTTAATAACGTATTTCAGGAGTTTAATTATGTTTCTTCTTTTCCTTTATGCACTTCTTTTCTTGCCTTATATTACAAAATTACATGGAATTTTTTTTCAAAACACAACTCTTTGGGTTGAACAATAATTCTCTAATTAAAAGGTAATTAAAAATAGATGATGAAAAAAGGAAATTCCTTCCGTTCATAATATTATCCACAACCTATCGCATAACTATATATCATTATAAAAATTATACACACATTCTTTATGAGGACTTATGCAACGCGAATTCTAAATTATTTTTATATGTTTCAGGAAGTTGAAGCAAATTTTCTTGTTACTTGTGCATAAGTTCTTTACGCACTTGGAGAAATTAGACACTGCGGTGCGGAAAGGACAAATAAAGAAGAGTGTCTAAAAGATCTTCATACTAGATGATGAATAATTTTTAAATACCTATAATTGTGGTAATCAAAAACAGCGGTTCGTAATAGAAAGACAGCTCATTTTTGGCTGCATTTTCAGGGTTGTCACAGGTCAGGGAAAAGTCAGGGATTTTTAAGTAAAAGTACTGGAAAAAATCGAATTTCAAAAATTCATGAAAAAACTCTAAATTTTCATGTTTTTTTGTTTGCCTTGTAACTCTCTAAATCTGAATTAGTAGAAAGTTACTAATGAAATGGTGAAAAGTCGTCCACTAAATGATTTAGTAATAATTCTACTAACAATTAGTAACATTTTACTAATTGTTAGCAGAGCGTTACTAATTGATTAGTAGAATTCTACTAACAATTAGTAGAACTGTTTTATTAATAGTCGATAAAACAGTTTCACTAATTCATTTAGTAAAGAAGTGACTTTTAATTAGTAGAGTTCTACTAAAACATTAGTAGAATTTTACTAAAAATTAGTAATATTCTACTAATTAAAAAGGTGAAAAGTCGTTCATGAAAACTACTTAAAATTAGTAAAATTTTACTAATTCTTAGTAGAATTCTACTAATTCAGATTTAGAGAGAAACTATAAAAATAACCACGAATTTTAATTTTACAAAACCTTGAATTTTTTCTATTGCAGACAATAATTTCTTTTTAAAGAACTTAATTTTTAAAGAACTTTTATAAAATTATGACTTATAAATTATATGTGATGAATAATTTTTTTACTAGATTGATGAAAGAATTTTAATTAAAAATACTAAAAAAAATTTAATTTTGGAAAAGTAACAAATAATTACAGAAATTCAATATTTTCAAAAGTAATAAAATTTTTCGCAGCAATTCAATTATATTCAAAAATTTAAAAAAAAATTCTGGTCATTTTAATTATATCTTTAAAAATAAAAAAATTCTTTTCCAAAATTCAATTATGTTCAAAACTTTTTAAAAAATTCTCGTGAAAATTTCAATTATTTCTATAAATAATGCAATTCTTCTTCGAAATTCAATTATTTTTAAAAACTTTAATAAAATTCTTGGAAAAATTTCACAGGAATTCAATAATTTTCGAAATTTTTTATGAATTTCTTCTAAATAAACCAATTATTTTCATAAATAATAAAATTTCCACAGAAATTCAGTTATTTAATATAAAAAATTCCAAATAATTTTTTGAAAAATTTCAATTATTTAAAAAGAATTTTTTAAAATTTGTCGCAAAAGTTCAGTTATTGAAAAAAATTTAACAAAGTTCTTTTCAAGAATTCAATTATTTTTAGAAATAGTAAAATTCTTCACCAAAATTCAATTATTTTTATAAACTTGAATAAAATTCGTTAGAGGAATTAAATTATTTTCAAAAGTAATAAAATTCTTCGCAGAAATTCAATTATGTTCAAAAATTTTTGTCAAAATTTCAATTATCTTTATAAATAATAAAATTCTTCAATATTCAATTATTTAAAAAAAAATTTTTTCAATTTTCGTCAAAATTTCAATTATTGTTATAAATAATACAATTCTTCTTCAAAATTCAAATATATTTTTAAAAACTTAATTAAAATTCTTGTTAAAATTCTTGTTAAATTTCACAGAAATTCAATAATTTATGAAATTTTAAATAAATTTCTTTGAAATAATCCAATTATTTAATATTTAAAAACTTGAATAAAATTCTTGTTTAATTTCACAGAAATTCAATAATTTATGAAATTTTTAATAAATTTCTTTGAAATAATCCAATTATTTTCATAAATAATAAAATTTTCACTTGAGTTCAATTATTTAATAAACAAAATTTTATAAAATTTTCTAAAAAATATCAATTATTAAAAAAGATTTTTATAAAAATTCGTCGTATGAATCAATTATTTAAAAAAAAATTTAACAAAGTTCTTTACAAGAATTTAATTATTTTTATAAAAAATAAAATTCTTCACCGAAATTCAATTATTTTAGAAAAATTTTAATTACATTTTTGGAAATTTTTTTAAATTCTTTTCATGAATAATAAAACTCATCGCAGGACTTTAATTAATTTTGGATACAATATTTTATAATCAAATTCCTCGAAAAATGTAATTATTCTTAAAAATTTTATTAAAATTTGTCAAAAGAATTCAATTATTTAAAAATTTGTTGATAAAATTCTTTATGGGAATTCAATTTTAACAAACATTCAACTATTCAATTTAAATAATTGAATTTTTCTAGAATTTTCTAATAAAAATTTATTAAAAATGAAATTACCGAATAATCGATTTATTGTTTATGAAAATAATTGAATTATTGCTACGAATTTTATTACAATTTTTCCAAATAATTGAATTTTTATGAGAAAATTTACTACTTTTGAAAATAATTGAATTCTTGCGAAGGATTTTATTAGGATTTTTGTAAATAATTAAATTTTTGTTGAAAAATTTAATGGTTATTTAAATTATAACAAAACATGAAGAATGATCGTCTTGTTTATGTTTTGTAATAAAATTCTTATAAATTATTGAGTTTCAAAAAGGTTTGTATTTGAATGTTCTGAAGAATTCTAATTCCCGTGGAAAAGTAATAATTAAATATTTATTTAAAATAGAAGTTCTTGATGTTTTTGAATAATATTACAATTAATGAAATTTGTAAATAAATTTAATAGAACATTTTTTTGAGTATCTAATAATTTTTCGAGTTAATTTAGAATATTTTTTATGGTCAGGGAAAAAAGTGAGAATTTTGTCTGGAAATCAGGGAAAAATAAAATTAAATATTTGTGGCAACCCTGATTTGGCAAGATAATGGTCGCGATTGGTTGAATATTCCATGATGTGGAACTAATGTAAGTAAATTTGTATTAAACTAGGAGTGGCCGAACAACGCGCTTTATTGTTTTGGTTCTAGTTTTGTACAGAAAGAGTTAGCAATATCTCATTAGATTTTTGTGAGGTCGGTAATAACCAGTCGATTTACACTCGGGTCCGAAGAAGGTGCCAAACGATGCGATCTCCGTCTCGAAAGGGACCCAGGGGCAAACGAGCGGTAAACAGACTTATTCTTCTTTAGTATAATTACGTCGGCTCGCGCTCAGTTTTATAGTCGAACTCGCGACCGAAACGAGACGACTCACTCGCTGCCTTCCTCAATTATATATTGCAATACTCATGCATACCCATCTCAATACACTTAACAAGTCTTTTAATTTTCCCCCACCATATGACATATATAGAGAACACCCCGGTATATGTATATCCCATCAACAGCATATTCTCTTTTAATGACCATTATAGTTTACCTTTCCTTATTCTCCTATTTTCAATCTACATTTTTTCCGCATTTAATTATTTGTATAGTCTCAAAGTTCATTTCCCATTTGTTAATGTTTCTTAACGCATAAAAATAAATGGTTCTTCATACTAGATGATGAATAATTTTTGAAAAAATGCAACTGTAATCCGGAAGTGGGAGTGGTTGGTTAAAGTTTCGCACCCAGGGACACGAGGGGGCGCAATTTTTTTTCGCATAATAAACGTCTCTCGGAATTGGCCTTTAGGCACAACTTGTCCACCGTATTCCAATTAAAGTTGCTGCTTATCATACATTCAATTAGCATAACTCATACTCGTGTATAAATAGCGGACGCGACGTAACGAAGCAAACGATCGTCGCAAAAAGGTTCTTTAGTCAAAGTATAAAGAGGCAACCATAAAAAGAGACACACGGCCTCTGCGAAATAAAACGAAAAAGAGAAATAAAATATTTTCCCAACTTCATACTTTCCTGTCGCACTATTTATTATATTTACCATATATAGAAATCCTATGCTTCATGAGAAATTGAATATTATACTAGGAATATGTTTATCTCGATGAAAAAACCCCAAGGGTTTTAATAAACCTTTAGTAAATTTTCTTCTCTAATTCGAGGGACTAATTTTTTTTTTTTAACTAATTAGTGTCATTTTCTTATATTTATTTAAATGTCCTATCTTTCCGTTCTATCGGATCATTAAAATATACCAACTTCTGTGTTAATATTTTTTACTCGTCAGAGAGCAAACATTGTGTATCCCGCGAGTCGCCGCCGTGTTTGAAATTTCGATAATCCGACAAACTGTACCTTGTACAAACACATAGTAGGGCTGCTTGTTAACGACTTCTAATTACTCGGCATGCTTATTATTCCTTGGCGTGTCTGCATGACATACATCTTAATATTTTTCATCCCACTGATGTGCTTAGAATTCTTAGAAAACTAAAAAAAATTTTCTATATCCATACACTATACCGGTCAAAATTGAGAGACCACCCATTTTCAGTTGATTGAATAACATTTTAAAACAAAAATTGTATGGAACCTAAATTTTTTTTATTTTTTGAAAGATGTTAAAATTTTAAAGAGAACAAGATGTTTTAGAAGTCATTTGGCCAATATTTAATTTAGATATTTTTAAAAAATCGTCATTATCAATGTTTTAGAAAAATTTGAATAACTTCTAAAATAATGTACGCTTTTTAATGATCTTAGGCTTATTTTAAAGGTCATTTGTTACACTATAAGACTTACTTATACAGGGCTCGAACTAGGTCCGTAAATCCCGTAAAAAGTCCGTAACTTTGCTTGAAGTCCGTAAAAGTCGGTTTTTTCGAAAAAAGGTCCGTAAACTCCGTAATTCAGTTGAAAAAGATCCGTAAAGTACGTAAATTATACGATATAATTTGGATAATTTTAGAAAAATTACAAATCATTGAAGGAATTCAATTATTTACAAAAGTAATAAAATTCTTTGCAAAAATTCAATTATGTTCAAAAAATTTTAAAAATTCTCGTCAACATTTCAATTATATCTTTAGAAATAATTAAATTCTTCTTCGAAATATCAATTATTTTCAAAAATTTTAATTATTTTCAAAATTTATCCTCAATTCAATGATTTTTAATAGGTATCTTAGACTATTCTAATAAAATTTTCAAAAAGAATTCAATTATTTAAAAAAAAATCTACTAAAATTCCACACAAACCTTTAATTATTTTCAAAAAATAATAACAATTTTACAGGAATTTCATTATTTACAATTTTTTTTTTATAAATTTCTTCGCAATATTCAATTATTTTCATAAATAATAAAATTTTTACAGGTATTTAATTTTTTTGGCAAATAATAAAATTCTTATTAGGAATTCAATTATTTTTAATACAATTTTAATCGAATTCCTCGAAAAATGTAATTATTCTTAAAAACTTTATTAAAATTTATCAAAGAAATTTAATTATTTTAATAATTTTTGCTAAAATATTTATTTATTAGAATTTAAATATTATTTTTAATAAATTTTTGATTAAACTTCTTTAAAGAATAAAATTATTGCATTCAAAATTTTTAATGTCATTCTTTGCGTAAATTATCAATTATCTTTATAAATTATAAAATTCTTCTCTAAAATGGAATTAATTTTAAAAAATTTAATAAATTTCTTGGCAAAATTTCAATTATTTTCAAAAATTTTCCCTAATTTAATTATTTTTAATATCTATGTTAATAAAATTTTGCAAAATAATTCAAATTATTTGAAAATTGATTGATACAATTCTTCAAAAGAATTCAATTTTAAGAAACATATGTAATTATTCAATAAATTGTTTTTTTGTATTTAAATAATGAAATTCTTGTAGAATTTTCTCATAAAAATTGATTTAAAAATGGATTTCAGTTAAAATTTTAGATTTTAATTGAATATTAAAAGTATTAAAGCGTAAAGTTTTAGAAATAATTAAATTTTGAAAAGGTTTCAGATTCAAATCTTTGAAAATTTGAATTTTTCATATTTTTAACTAAGTAACAAGTCTGTGGAATTAATTTTTTTGAGAAATTTTAATTACGAATTTTTATTTTATATTATTTGAAGTTTTTATTTTCGAATACATATTTAATTGAAGAATTTACAAATAAATTGAAAAATCGAATATTGTAAAGAAATGGATTTGAAAATTGTCAAAGAACTTTTTCGAAAATTATTAAAAATAATCGATTTTAAGAAGAATTTCAGTTGAAAATTCTTGAAAATAATAATTGAATTGATAATGATTTTATCACTCTATCTTTAATTATTATAAAACATGAAGTAATCGATCGCTCTGAGTCGAAGACTCGGAGTTATCAATATCTTCATGTTTTTTTAGTTATGAAAAAATTTAATTTATATAGTTTTAAGTAAAATATGTTCTCTTATATATTTTTGTCAATAATTAGTCCGTAAATGGTCCGTAATTTTTCATTTTTGGTCCGTAAAGTCCGTATTTTTAAATACTTTCACTGGTTCGAGCCCTGCTTATAGGCATTAACGTGTAATTTTTTCTTAAAAAATGCAGGCCGTCAAACTTGGACCAAAAAAATTCAAAAAATTTTGAACAATTTTTCTGTACTGAAAACTATTCTAAAAAATATTTAAAACATCATATGGTGTAGATTTTTTAAGAAAATTTAATAAAAAAATACGTTTGAATTTTAAAAATTATATTTCTGTTAATAAGAATGTTCCAAATTTTTTGAATTTTTTTGGTCCAAGTTTGACGGCCTGCATTTTCTAGGAAAAAAATTACACGTTAATGCCTATAAGTAAGTCTTATAGTTGAACAAATGACCTTTAAAATAAGCCTAAGATCATTAAAAAGCGTTCATTATTTTAGAAGTTATTCAAATTTTTATAAATCAGTGAAAATGACGATTTTTGAAAAATATCTAAATAAATTATTGGCCAAACGACTTCTGAAATATCTTGTTCATTCCAAATTTCATCATCTATCAACAAATGAACGAGAGAAAAATTTTAGTTTCAATAAATCTTATGTTTTAAAACGTTTTTCATTCGACTGAAAATGGGTGGTCCGGTAGTGTATATATATAGAAAACATATCCAAAGTCTCGATGTACAAATTAAGTTAGGGTCTGTTTTTTTTAAATTTATCCAAGTATAAAAGATTTGGTATCAAAGAATCCATGACCCATATTGAAATTGTGATTATAGTGAATTCTGAATAAATTTATATGTGCGATCATGAGTCAGTCGAATACATCTCTAAGCGCTATATATATTTATAGTCGACATTGCAGGGGAAAAAGCCCGCCTCCGGGGGTTGATTTACCAAACGTTTTCAGTTGAGAGGTGTCGGTGTAGATTAAGGGTGGTGGTGGTGGTGATGACGACAGTGCACATCCTTCCTGGGCGTTACATAGCTCCACCAATCGCAGTTCTTCTCTAATATTGCACTGTAACCAATCGACCAACCAAAAGACGATGCTTTATCTATACTCGAACGTCAACGGCCACTCGAGTAACGACGATATTATCATTGAATGCGTCAAGAATGGACCTCCTCGGAATCGATACAGCTCCGTTTCACCTATTGTTAATATCCATTTATTTATCCGGTCCTTCTAACCTTGACACACACGTGTTTTAAATAAACGCATCATGTTAAAGGGATTATATATAGTATATATATATGTATAAACATAGAAATATATTGGTAAGAGTTTATATTATATAATTTTGTGATCGATTTGCAATAAAGTTTAATCAGGTTTTCATAAATATTTGTAAATATAATAACTGGATGCTTCAAATGCTCACATTCGGCGATTTCGTGGAAAATATTTGTAATTTCTAAATATCTCTTCTTTACTTTTCAATCTAAAAATTCTCTAGTTCTACAAAACTATATATGAAAAAAAAACAGAATGATTTAAAAAAATTTAATTTTGATAATGTCCATTAGAATGTAGATTAAAATTGGAATTCCAAAAGGGAGAATATTTTAAATTCCACGTAATTCTGTTAAGGAGTTGTTTTCGGGGAATATTTGCTACTTTGTCCGGACTTTTTTACAACACAACTCATCTTTCTTAGAACGGTTGAATTTTTGTTGCAAAGGGGTCTTACTATTCAGTTGGAAGTAGTTTTTTTTTTATAAAAAATATTTGTTTTTAGGAAAAGGATGAATTTTAGAAAAGAGGTTTAAATTATAGTCAAGTTAAAACTATTTTAGAACAAATGTCTTTCTTCAGGACAAACGTGTCTTGCTCAAGTCTTTTTTTTATCATCATCTTTTCTTAGAAGTATTCCTAGTGCATTTCTTAAGAAAGATGATGATAAAAAGACCTTCGATTCCCAGGACTCTAGAACTCTTTCGTCGAGCACTATATACTATATAGATCGTTTACAGAACCACATCAAAATGAAAATAATAGAGCAGTAGTCTCCCTAATGGGAATTGAGAGTCCCTCGCGTCGATGGCGCCTTTTAATGTATTGAGTGTCCAATGACAAATAAACACGAGGACCCCAAACTCCTGAACAGCCCCCTGTGGAGTAATTGTGTGCCAACAACTCTGTAGCTTGTTTTAAAGACAGGTTGCACTCGTTTACGGATCATCGCTTCTCGACTACTTGTATACATATATATATACATTCGTATTTTGCGGTGTGCCAACTGTCAGCCTGACATCGTCCTTCGGTTTCCTTTTATATCTATACCCAAGAGTCAGAGAGAGAGAGAGAGAGAAAATGACCAAACCACATTTTTCAGGGATAATTTTCCACTTGATATGATACTTCATCTCTCATTGGAATCCTGCTTCAATTCCTAAATCTCCTTTTCTATTTAATCTCTTCTCGGCAATATTGGTTTTATAATTATTTCAATTGCGTTTCTTTCAAAGGTCGGTAATCGCTCTTTAACTTCTAATCTACTTTTCCATTCACGTCTCTTGTTGAAAATTCTTGCATTTGTCTTAAGGGGTTATATGCTACTCTAGGATTTTCGAAAAGGGTGAAAATATATTTGGATTCAAATAACAATCGGATAAGTGTGAATACCTTCAACCAGAATTAGAATATTTAGGACATGTTATATCACGGATAAAGGAGTAAACCCAAATCTTTTAAAAGTACAAGAGTCAGTTTAAAATTTCTAAAAACGTGACAGAAGTACAATCATTTTTAGAACTAGTTAGATATTACAGAGAGCTTATTAAAAATTTGGCGCATATTTTAATTTAATAATTGATAAATAATTAAATTTTATAAGGAATCATATTCTAATGTAATCACGATTCTTAGTGCGAAGATTAATAATTAAAATTCGCAAAACATTCAATTATTTTCTTAAATAGTGAAACTTCGACAAAATTAAATTACTTTTAGGAATTTTATTAAAATTAATTGTAAAAGTCCAGTTATTATTTCAACAAATAACAAAAAATTCATTTATATTCACCACAAGAATTCAATTATTTTGAAAAAATTTTCTTAATTCAATATTTTGTATGTCTACTATTTTAATAAAATTTTAATTTTAATAAAAATAAAACATTGGACAAAATTAAATTACTTTTAGGAATTTTATTATAATTCATTGTAAAAGTGCAATTATTTCTATAAATAACAAAAAATTCATTTATATTCATCACAAGAAATCAATTATTTTCAAAAATTTTTCTTAATTCAATAATTTGTATGTCTACTATTATTTTAATAAAATTTCGAAAAAGTATTCAATTTATTTTCTAAAAGAATGAAAATTTCGTAGGAATTGAATTATTAAAAATAGTGTTTATCTAAATTTTTTTTTGTTGTAAAAATCAATTATTTGAAACTTTTTTTATAAAATCCTCGCAATAATTCAATTACTTTTATAAATAATAAAACTCATTGCAGAAATGGAATTGTGTTTATAATGCAATTTTAATCAAATACGTCGAAAAATGCAATTATTTTTAAAATTTTGTCTAAGGAATTCAATTATTATATTAATTATTTAATTATTTTAATTATTTTCATAAATAGCAAAATTTTTCCGATTTACTAAATTCTTTTGAATATTATTTTTGAACAATATTCTTCATAATAATTTACGTAAATTTCCATAAAATTAAAAAACAATTCAATTATTTTCAAAAGTAATAAAATTCTCCGCAGAAATTCAATTATGTTTAGATTTTTTTTGAAATTCTCCGAAAGTTTAATTTTTCTTTATAAATAATTAAATTGTTCTCTAAAATTCAATTATTTTCAAAAAATTTAATAAAATTCTACACAAACATTTAATTATTTTCATAAATATGTATAATAACATTCTTTTGAAGGATTCAATTATTACTTTTATAAATAGTAAAATTCTTTGTAGAAATTAAATTCGTATATCAATAAATTTTAATGAAATTGAACTAATCAAATTTTCCATTATAGTTATGAACAGGCAAGATTTTTTTTGAAAAATTGAAAAAATTCTTTATTTATTTAAATTATTTTCCAAATTTGTAGATTTATGTTCGAAATGAAATAAGTTTAAATTTGATGAGAATATAAAATCGGGAAAAACGGGGAATTTAAAGGTTAAACACAATTTATAATCGCAGTCACTACATTGATAGAGTAAATGTCGGTAAAATTATTTCCTATTATCTTATTGGCGATCGTTTTTCATTTACGATTTTAGTTTTTAACACTGTTTTTAAATGGAAATGTGAAAATAAAAAAACTAAATTTGACTATTTGTTCAGAAAAATTGCTTTTAGTATAGCATTAGACTAAAAAAAAGTAGCCCCGTATCAAAAAAGTAGCAAATAGTATATAGCTTTTAGTATTTATAAAAGAATATGAAGCCTGCGATCATGGAAGAAATTTCGTTTCTGAAGTAGTTAGGAATTTTAAAACCCTTTTCAAATGAAATCAATGAGAACAACTATTGTGTCGCATTCATAAAGTAATGGACGAATAGAATAAGAATGCATTCTACATTGAAAAATCTTTTAAGGAAAGCAATGGCTAGGATAATATAGGAATGTATGGGACAAGAATTTAAAAATTATTAGTCTTGCATATAATTCAACTATATAGATGAAACAACAGGATTTGCACCTTTTGAATCCCCATTTTTAAGAGAAAAAAAAACCCTTCTGCTTTTGAAAGTTCAATAATTCTTAATATACCCAGAATTAATTTAGCAATTAAATAGGAGAAGGTTCACGAATAAAATGCGGTTAATTAAATCTAAAAAATTAGAACCAGTAGCTAATAAATTCTCATTTATTTAATTAGGACCAGGAACTGTTACACAATTTGTCGACAACAATAAAGTATATATTGTATAAGAACCAAATTTCATGTTTCTTTTATATCGAGATTACTTGGAAGGAAATACCTTTTCTAAATTTAAAAATATTATTAGCAATATGAGTGATACTGCCGAAACGTATACAGAAATATGTTTAACTATAATCAGATATATATATATATCTGCGATCTTCGCGGTGAATAATCCGTAGAAAAAAATATTACGATCATAATGATGATGATGATGATGAGGAGGAGTTGGTACTATGGAAAGGAACGCAGGTGTAATGGCACGCTTCAAATCTTGGAACTGCCACATTGTCTTGTGTGCTGGTAAATTGCTAAAATGCCCTTTGCACGATGGGATGGTGCGCCTTTTTGGTTATACTATATATATACCAAAGAGTCATCTAATCGCTTTCTTTCGAGGCGCACAAGACCTGCGTGACCGTATCTACCCAAAATTTGAAGAGAAAAAAAAAACAAAACAAAACACACCCGCAAGGACTATGTTATTCTAAACCCAAATCAAGCAAACTCTCTCGGCTCGCGACTTCTAAGAAGTAAAAATTTTTTTTCAAACCCTTACAATTCCACGTAACGGAAAGGAGCATTTTGCCATGGGTCAAATTAGTGGTTCATTTTCGAGATTCGTGAAATTTTTTCACAATCGTTATATCATTTGTTGAAACCAAAATCTAGAAGAGTATTTTTTTGTTGTGGAAAAATATTTATTTTCCTCCCAATATGCGGATTTTGTGACATATAAATTTTCGCCATGTCTGCATATCATGATGATTTAGTCAATATTTACGATTTGTAAATAATTTTATCTTGAGGAATGTTAATTTCTGTAATCAAATAACAACGGCGTTAGAAATCGTGATATGCATTTGCGTGATATATAGTCTAATCGACCGAATGGGAACGTATCAATTAGACCGTACAATCAGTTTGAGTCTTCGGCGCAGATGAAGATCTTTGGTTATCAAGGACAACACGTTAGCAAATATTTTTATCTTGATTTTTAATTTCTCATTTGTCTTTAGGCTCTTTTTATTGTAATCCGCAAACTAATTGTTCATGAAATTGTGTCATGTCTTTAGAAAAATCAATTTCTAATGACTCTATTTGAATGTAAATTTTCGAATTTTTTCACAAGAATTTGAAGAAACGAAAATATATTTTTGAGGAAAGTATAGACATTGCCAGAGGCGGTTTTTTTTTTGTTGTTGTTGTTGTTGAAGGGATGGAACATAAGTCTGTACGCACGCCTTCTTCCGCAATTCGTTCCGATGCACCTTTTGCTGTGTCCCCCCTCATCTCATCAGCATGTCGAATTTCACATGTATACTTCTCCCTCTCTTCGCTCCTTCTCTGTCAAGTCGTTAACTCCCCAAAAAAACAGAGGTGGAATTACATGCCTCAACCATGCAAGAAATGTCGAATCAGAAAAAAAAACCAGTTTCCAGAATTAATTATCCAAATGTTCTTATAATGTCATCATTAAAAGTTATCAATTATATACTCGACTTGTAAAATTTGCGAAATATTATAATAATTAAGTCATAACAAGAAAATTAATTCATTAGGTATATAATATGTGATGATGAATACGGAACACATTCGGAATATCAAAATTGTGGAGAAATTTTTTTTTAAATAACAGAGAGAATTTTTTTTTTTTTAAACTGATGAAATTTTTTGGGGAAATTCTCTTCGTGAATAATTACTCCCGAAATATTCACTGGGAATTTATCCAGAAAATTTTATGAATTTTTGACTATTATATCTGCGCAGAAACTTCAGCGACATTTCGTATAAATTATTGTAGACAATTTAATAGGAAAATTCAGACAATTATTGAATAATAAATCAGTCATTGAATAATTTTTAGGACTTTTTGTGTGTATCCATTTTCAGGCGAATGAAAAACGTTTTAAAACAAAAAACTTATTGAAGCTATAAAATGTTTTTCTATGTATTTATTAAAAGATGATAAAAATTTAAAAAGAAGAAGATATTTTAAAAGTTGTTTGAACAATAATTTATTTATACATTCTTAAAAAAATCGTAATTTTCAATGTTTTACAAAAATTTGAATAACTTGTAAAATAAAAAACGCTTTTTAATGATCTTAGGCTTACTTATAAAAGTTCAAATTTTTTGAATTTTTTTTATCCAAGTTTGACCATTTTCTAAGAAAAAAATTACTGTATTTACGACTATAAATAATATTTTTGGTGTATCAAATGACCTTTTAAGTAAGCCTAAGATAATCAAAAAGCGTTTATTATTTTAGAAGTTATTCAAATTTTTTAAAAATACTGAAAATTATGAATTTTTTAAAAAACGTATAAATCTTTTCAAAATTTTATCATCTTTTAATAAATAAAGGGAAAAAATTTTAGTACATTTTATGCGTTTTAAAATGTTTTTCAATCATAATGCATATTACGTAATAAATGCAGAGAGATTATATAGGAAATTATTGTGTTTTCTAGAAAGATTTTCGTAAACTATATATTATCATATATAAGAAACAAAATCTATATAGGAAAATTTTATAGATTCACTTATTCCAAAGAAATTCCAGGAAAAATTTTCAAAAATTTACCTCAAAAATTCTCAGAAAATTTTGTGAAAAATTAAATATAATTAAATAATTATCAAATTAAAATAGAGAAATTTTTCTTGTAACTAATGAAATTTTTTAGGTTTATGATTTGAGAAAATTATTTTCAAGAAGTTCTCATAAGATTCTCGAAAATTGTTCGCCAATTTTTTTTTTTTGAATCATTTCTTTTGAAATTTCGAGAATTTTTGTCACGAAATTTCTATATAGATCAATTTTGTGATTTTTTAAAAATTATTACCAAGAAGGATTTACCGATTATTTTTCACTTATATATTTAGTTTAAATAAAAGAAAAAAATTTTTTAAAATAATTAATTAAAAATTACCGGCAATGGGATAGTAAAAATTCAAATTCGTCTCCAATTAGTTATTAGTTATTTTTCTTAGTTATTTTCAGTTAATAACATCATATTTTTAAACTGTTTTTTAATTATACGTAATCTATATATAAATATTTGATAAGTTGTAGCCCAAAAACATTGTTAAATTATGTTTTAATATTTTTAAATTTAATAAAAATGTGAATTTTTTATTTGACAAACTATTCATCTCCGAAGTCTTTTTCATATTTGGTAAGCGTTATTGTTTTGTTTTTAATTTTTTAATAATTATTTTCAAATACCTAATCCTTGAATTATAAACAAATTTTCGTTTTATTTAAAATAAAATATTGTTAATTTTTTAAAAATATAATATATTAAGTAGAAAGTTAGATAAATAACAAAATTATAATTCAAAATTAAATATTTTTTATAGAAAATATCGATTTTGAACTTAAAATGATAAATTAAAAAATTCCTTACAATTTTTTTCCGTTCAATATAAAAAAATATATATTAGTTATTTTTGAAAAGATAAAATAGTTATAAATAAATTATTAAATACACAATTCATCAAAATTTTTAATGAATAATGTTAAAAGTATAATAAATTAAAGAAATTAAATTTAAAAGGAATTTTTTTCCAAAAACCCAAATATTAATTACAGTATACTTAATCTTCAAAACATTTAATATTAAAATGAAGAAGTTCCTTTAAAATTTCCCGGAAATTGATCGTAAATGAATTTTAAATAAATGAATATATTTTCACGGAATTTCGCAAAAAAACCGTTGCAAAGTTATAAATTTTTGTTATACTTTTGGTACTCATTTCATTCGTTTTCGTAAATCTTGTTTATTTCATGAACACTTTGCTTCCTCATAGAGATGTTAATAACAATAAAGTTTTTCTCTTTATTTAAAACTTTCACATGAAAAACTTTTTTTTCACAATTTCTGTTTTTTAAAATATCAATAACTTCTTTATTTCTAATCGAAATAGCTTCAAAAATAGATCAATCGAAGGGTTTTTTAATGCTCTACAAGTTGGTAACTATGGTTTTAATGTTATTTCTACATTTTTCAACAAAATTCTCAAAAAAGTCTTATTTTCCAAAATTTTTCATTTTTAAAAGTTTAATATCTCCGGTGAATGTGAACGAAAAATGTTCATTCTGGCCTTAAAAGATGCGTCTAAAAAACTGTAAAAAATTAGAGAAAAACATTTATAGGTGTCCTAACATTTTTTTAAAGTTATGGGCAAAAACCGTTTTTTTGAAAAATTAAAAATCAAAAAAATAAATAGTTAAACTTTATTAATCTATCTCAAAGTACACTCATTTTATGTCCGCAGATGAGACCTACAATTTAAAAAAAAATTCAGCCCAAAAGCTCTTTATAATTTGGAGATATTTATGTAAATATGATGTTTACATCATGTCATTTTTGAACTCCTGAGGTCAAATAACATAAAGATATGTTAAAAAATCAAACCTGAAAAATTTTGGTATTACAATACTTCCTTAGTATGAGGAAGCAGTAAATTATTAAATACACAATTCATAAAAATTTTTAATGAATAATGTTAAAAGTTTAATAAATTAAAGAAATTAATTAACGTTAAAGACTATTTAATTAATTAAAGAAATTAAATTTAAAGGGAATTTTTTTCCAAAAACGCAAATATTAATTACAGTATACCTAATCTTCAAAACATTTAATATTAAAATGAAGAAGTTCCTTTAAAATTTCCCGGAAATTGATCGTAAATATATTTTAAATAAATAAATTTATGTTCACGGAACTTCGCAAGAATATTTTAAGGTTAGGTGAGAAACTTCTTCCTTGAGGACTTCGCCTCAGAAGAAAGAAGAGAGGATGTTACTTATAAAAGAAATGGAAGAGGGTTGAGAATAGGAGAACCCCCTTTCTTGGGTTTTGTTTTATATATATATATATATATATGTATATAGAAAAGGGAGCCAGCACGCCTGCTCGGAAAAGTGGTGGTAACCGTGTGTGTGTGTGTATGTAACTATTGAGGGAGCTAGGCGGTGACTTTGGGTTTTAGTCTCAGCATACATATATACAAGTGGCAGGCGAACACCCCGATAATCTATCCAGCACGCGACCGCACAGCGTCGCCTCATTCCTCACGGTTCACGGACCACGCTCTCGGGGATCCTATACACACGGGTGACGGTGGGGTACCCAAATCGAAACGCAAAATCCGTAACCCCCTTTTTGCTACCGCTGCCTCAAACTGCCGACGCGACCACTCCGCAGACGAGCCGTGTCCTTTGCGTGGACCGCTTCCAAAAACAGTTTCGTCCTGTCTCCCCCCACTCTATTCGACAACAGCAACAACAACAACTTTTGCTCCTGAAACGAGAGACACGCCTTCCTAAGTTTCGCGTCCTCATCCCTCCCCCCTCTTCTCTTTCCTTCTCCACCAACCCCTCCACATTGCTCTTCAGTGGATGATGACGATGTTGATGATGACGATGACGACAACGATAATGATGAGGAGGAGATACAACGGAGATCCCTGAGAGATCACTTCACAGTCGTTCGACTAAACGCATCCTTTCGGGTCACGGATCCCTTCACGTGGGCCGCTCTTCTCCACGTGGGGACATTTCTCGGGTTCTTTTTCTTTTTGCAAAGTGAAATTGTAGTAACATTTGTTGACTAATATTGGTGTGTTGACAATTTAGTGCTTAAGACGCGAAATTTAATTTAACGAAAGAACAAAATTTTTAAGTTTATTTTGAAAGTTTAGCGAGAGAAAAGTTAATAATCACTATTTTGGAGGTTTCTTCGACAAGGATTATCGAGAGGATTGGAAAAGTTTTCGAGAAATTGTAATCAAGTTTCATGTTCCTGAGGCCTTTTTTATGCTGAGCAGAGTGGATTGAAAGCAGTAGTGAGGTGAGTTTATTGTTTAATCCATTTTGATATTATTTTTTCTATTAATGTACGCGGTTGTTCGTTGAATATATTAGAGTATATATAACTGAATAATTAGTTGGGTATTTTTAAAAATTGAGGATGAAAATTTCAATGCTAATTAGTTCTCACTGTTAACTTAAAAGTATATCAAATGGCAACGAATTGTTATCAATAAGTGAATCAGATCATAATTTGATACAAATTTTTATATCATGATGATCCAATTTGGTATCAATTTGATACTTTCAAGAAAAATGGGCTATTATGCTTCATGTTCTTTAATTCTAAATTTTCCGGTGTTGTTCTTCATTAATTAAGAATGATTCTTAATGCTCTTAGTTCTAAATGGCACGGATGATATATACTCTTAATTTTATTAGATCTTTAAATATTACGAATGATGTTTTTAATTTTGTTATATATAGCCTAACATCCTTGATGCTAATAGGTATAAATGTTATATGGATTATATTCAATTCTATTCCTCTAACATATCTTAATGTTCTTATTGTAAATGTTACGAATGTTATTCTTAATGATGACAATACTTTCAATACTTTAGTGCTAGTAATTCTAAATTTTACTGATGATCTTCTTAATATTACTAAAGCATAACATCCTTAATGTTCTTAATTCTACGCGAAAAAAAACCTAAAAAATTTAAAAAAAATAACAACTACAAACATCACTATATTAGTGATGAAATTTTTAATTATTGCGCAGCGAATACCTATAACTTTTGCTAAAATAGCGAAAGTATTCGTTGCAATAATTAAAAATTTCACTAATATATAAAGTGATGTTTGTAATTGTTCCAGGTTAAGATTTTTTTTCGTGTAAATGTTACGGACGCGCTTTATATTCTTAATACTATATTATATTCTTATATATAACATCTTTAATGTTTTTATTAGTTCTAAATGTTATGGATTGCATTCTCAAAGTTCAAATGTTAATGTTAAAAATGATATTGCAAAACAAAATTTTTCGTATTTTATTTAAAATTTTTTTTATATTTTTAAATTTTAATCGTGGAAATTTGCACATTATACTCATCACAACAAAGAAGAAAATTTAACATCCCATTTATTCAATTGCTTCCAATAATTTTAATTCAGCAATCGTTTACATATAGCTTTTGATAATATAATTAAGATTATTGTTTGTATAAACTGATCAAATAAGTTATTTAAATAATTGCTGGGTTAAAATTTTTTAAAATAATTAAATAAATAAATTCATTAATTATTTCGAAAAATTCCCGTGCAATAAAATAGAAAAATTTCTAAAAAAAAAAACTTTGGAAAAATGTCTTTAGAAATATTCAGGGAACTGCCCTTCTTCGGCTGCTACTTTCGAAAAAAATGATTTTCAATAGATTTTCTTCAAATTTTGAGAAAATGTTTCTTTGAGTGTCTTTTAAATGTAGTAAAAATTTCAAAACCCTTTGCCCTGTCAGAAAACGAGATATTGTGGTTGACATTTTTTATTTTTAACATAATCACATTATATGTATAATAGTGCGCGATAGTTTGAACTTGAATAATTTAAAATTTCACATCGCAAAGGGTTTTGAAATTTTTACCACCCGAAGAAATAGGTTTTTAAAATTTGAAGAAAATCTAACGAAAATCAATTATTTCAAGAAAAATTCCCACAAATTTTTTAATATCTCCACTCTTTAGGCCCAGAATTCGTGAAATTTTCACGAAAATAAAAAGTATTTTTTTTTAATGTTGAAAAAACATATCTATTTGACCTTAGGAATGTATGTTTACCAAAAAATAGAAATAAAAATATTTTTTGGTAAAAGTTATTAAAAATTGAATTTCTTTGTAACTTTTTAAACAAAATTTTATTTCTCCTAAATGAATGAACCGATTTAAATGAATCAAGAGGAAATACTAAGAGGATAAAATATGTACTTTTGTTTAGAATTAGAGACTTTTTAAAGTGTTTATTTTTTAATAATTATTTAACAAATTTTTTTATAAACAAATTATTTTTTTTAAATTTTCTGCACCTTTTAAAAATTTGAAGAAAATGTTAAAATAAAATTGAAACTATAAGAAATCAAAATCGATTGAGAAAATTTATGGGCGACAATTATTTAAAAAGTTACAATGAAAATTATATTGCGCGGAGATGCGATTCTGATGTTTTTCAAAATTAAAACATTATTTTTATCTATACGAAATGAACAAAAGACTGTCAAATTAACATTTATATAACCATCTAACTTTGAATTAGTTAAAAATAATTAATTTGATAGTAAAAAGAAATCAGGTCCCAATTGAAACATATTATGTAAATAAATTTTTAAAAAGTTATGGAGTTAATATAGAAATATATTGTTAAATTCCACTGAAAATATGTAATTAAATTCATTACAGAATTTTATTTAAATTTTTCGAAAATAATCAAGGGAAATTAGTGATCGTAATTATAATTTTATTTTTAAAATATAAAATACCTCTTAATGTTTTAAATCAATTTTTTGCTTCTAAAAATTATATTATTCTATTATTATTATTATTATTGTTATTATTATTATTATTATTATTGTTATTATTATTATTATTATTATTATTATTATTATTATTATTATTATTATTCAATAGTTATAATTATTAAACTTCTCCTTAATTTTTAAAATCTCAAATCTCTGAATGTTCAAAACAAATGATAATTATTCATTTCTTGAGCAAATTCAATGTTTATTACTTATTTAGTAAATAATTAATTATTACCGCTTATATTATTTTCAAAATTTTTTATAAAATTCTTCACAAGAATTAAATTATTTTTCGCAAGTAGCATTCTTTGGAAGGATTCAATTATTTTTACAGAATTCTGTGCAGAAATTAAATTATTATCAATATAATTTTAATAAACTTGAAATATAAAATTTTCAATTATAACGATAAAAAGTGAAGATGGGTCAGAATTCGTGAAATTTTCACAGAAAATAAAAAGTATTTTTTTTAAATCGAAATGTTGAAAAAACATTTCTATTTGGCCTTAAGAATGTGTTCACCAAAAAACAGAAAAGAAAATTATTTTTTATAAAAGTTATTGCAAAATTAATTTTTTTGCAACTTTTTAAACAAAATAAAATTTCTCCTAAATGAATGAACCGATTTAAATGAACCAAGCGGGAATATCAAGGAAATAAAATATACTTTCGTTTAGAATTAGAAAATTTTTAAAAAGTTTATTTTTTAATAATTATTTAATAAAAATTTTATAAACAATTAATTTTTTTTAATGTTCTGCGCCTTGTAAAAATTTGAAAAAAATATTAACATACACTTAAAACTATAAGAAATCAAAATCAGTTGAGAAAATTTTGGAGCGACAATTATTTAAAAAGTTATAATGAAAATTATATTGAACGGAGATGCGATTTTGATGATTTTCAGAATTAAAACATTATTTTTAACTACGAAATGAACAAAACACTGTCAATTTAACATTTTTGTTTAATTATATAACCTTAAAAATTGTTAAAAATGATCAAAAACTAAATTCAGCGCTGCGCTAATATAATTTTCATTATAACTTTTAAAATAATTGTCGCTCCAAAATTTTCTCAACGGATTTTGATTTCTTATAGTTTTAAGTGTATGTTAATATTTTTTTCAAATTTTTAAAAGGCGTAGAACATTAAAAAAAATTAATTGTTTATAAAATTTGTATTAAATAATTATTAAAAAATAAACTTTTTAAAAATTTTCCAATTCTAAACGAAAGTATATTTTATCCCCTTGATATTCCCGCTTGGTTCATTTAAATCGGTTCATTCATTTAGGAGAAATTTTATTTTGTTTAAAAAGTTGCAAAAATATTAATTTTGCAATAACTTTTATAAAAAAATAATTTTCTCTTCTGTTTTTTGGTGAACATTTAAAAAAAATACTTTTTATTTTCTGTGAAAATTTCACGAATTTTGACCCAGATTATTTTTAAACAGTTCAAAAAATTATTTTCTCAATTTTCAATTATAAAATTATCAAAAAAAAACATTATTTTCAACAAATTTAAAGATTTATTTATGTTCGAAATCAAATTTAAATTTAAATTTGATGAGAAAAAAAACCGGGAATTTTGTTGAACGAAAGTAGTATAGATATAATATACCCTTGAGTCTTATACTTAAGTATTCCCCTCAATAATATAGAGTTTAGGAAAATTCCAGTTTGTTTTTAAAAATTTTCAAAAATTCAAAATCTGACAACAAATTTTCAAAATTCAAAATGGCGGACCCAATATGAAGGTCGAATTTGATAAATCTTATTCAGTTTTATTTTGCTTTTCAACTCTAAACGATTAGTATATATGGTAGCCAATATTTTAGCATAATTTTTGAAAATGAACTGTGTAGGCGTATCAAATATGTATATTATATATATATATATATGTATATTGGAAATAGGTATAAGTTTATCGGTAATAAAAAAAAATTTTTTAACAGCTTCCCATTTCAAATTTGGCGTGTGGGGTAAAGAAAGGTGACGGGGATACCCACCGAATGGGAGGAAGAAGAGGGGGGGGGGGATTTTATTATTTTTCTTTAAAAAAAAAAGGAATGGAAAGAGGGCTACGCACGAAGGTACCTACACGCATAGTTTTTTTTATCTCCCCCCCCCCCTCTCTCTATACCGTCGAACTAGCGGCTAAGCTTTCATAAGGTAATTGGAATAATTCGGGCCACCGTGGTTCACGCCATATAGCCTGGGAAAATTTGCATTTTAAATGAAGCGATAGCGTGCCCGCGCGTGGTCACAACTTTGGCGTTTTATAAGAACTTTAATATTTATCGCGTATCCTTTCTCAACTGAAAAGTATATCCACGCCTTTTTCTTAGGAACGATCGCTTGCGCGGGTGCACGACGAGGTTATTTTTTTTTTTTTTTTTACTATTCATACAAAAATAAATTTCATGCAGTCACGGTCGTTATCGCTCGATTAGTGGCCCAAATTTTTTTTACCTAATTTTTTTCTTTTTTAATATCAAAAACAGTGAGGAGAATAATAAGTATTTAACATAATCGAATAGTGGAATTTAAAAAATGTATGTACAAGTTAATTATTCCTAATAATGGTTTGAAAGATGTGTTTTGAGAGTAGATAATATGGAAAATTTCTACTATTCCGACAGTCGGTAGATGATTTTGCAGTTTGGAAAATTTTTTTTTTGCCAAGCACGAAGAAAATGGTTGTAGTTTAGCATAGGGTTGCCACGCTTTTACCCTTTTCAAATTCCCTAACTTTTCGAGGTTTTCCAAGGTGGAAAAACGGAATTTTTCCAGGTTATTAAAACTACATCTATTATTAATTAGAAAATTATTGAAAAACTCAAGAATTCGATTATTTTCAGAAGTAACATAAATCTTCAACAAAAAGTACAATTATGTTGCAAAATTGTCAAAAAGTCCCGTCAAAATTTTTAATAATCTTTATAAATAATAAAATTTTTCTCCGAAATTCAATTATTTTCAAAAATTTTAATAAAATTCTTCTCAGAATTTCAATTATTTTTTATATATATCTACAAGATTTTCATCATAGTTCTAGAAAAATGCAATTATTTAAAAAAAAATTATCAAATTTTTTTTAAAGAATCCAATTATTATTTAAAAATTTGTTGATGAAGTTCTTCAGGAATGAAAAAATTCTACAAGAAATCAATTATTTAACTATAAAAATAAACAATTTATTAAATAATTGAATGTTTCTTAAAATTGAATTTTCATAATAAATTTTATTAGAAATTAATTATTATTATAATAATAATAATATTTAATAATTAATATTATTATTTATTGCTGCATTTGAAACAATTGAAAATACGATATGTGACGCGATCTGAAAAAGGGACCTTAGAAGCAAAAAAAATTATAGGTTATGTTTGCAATTTTTGAAATGAAAATACAAAAAAATGATCAACTGTTAATGTGAATCATTAATATTTAAGTTGTCATTATAACTGAAATATTTAATAAACACTGCTTTTAATTTGCAAAAAGTAAAAAGAAACTTTTAATCAAGAAAAAATGACACAAACATAACCTTAAAGTGACTTGCTTCTAAGGTCCCTTTCTTCAGATCACGTCACATTTGTAAGATAATGAAAAGTCTTATTTTACAAATAAAACAAAAAATAGGTCATTTCATTATCTTACAAATGATTATTTATTTATATTTAGAAGTTTTTTTATTAAAAATTTTATTTATTTTTATTTAGAAGTTTATTTTTCTTTATTTAAAAAAAAAATTTTAATTGATTTTTTATTTTTTTGAATTGTATTTACTTAAAAGTATAAAAGGATTTGAAATCTAAAAATCCTTTATACTTTGATATTAAACCCTTTTTAAAATGATGATTAATTGAGTTGAATTAATTAAAGATTATATTATGTATATATATATATAATATAAACGTATTTATTTTAAAAAATTGATGCTTCTTTTTCTCATTTTGTTTCCTTTTTTTTTACTTTTTTTCCCCTCAGTAGGTGAAGATTATCGGAGTAAAGTGTGTACACGATCGGCGCGAGACTTTGCTCGCATGTAGGTCTAATGTATTCAGATTTTTATAGCTGTCGGCGTATCGGAGATATGGGGCCTACCCTTTACCTTAGGGTCTCTGTACGTGCCACTTAAAGCGCGGTAGCCTAATGAATAAACAAAAACTAAATTTCCCTTACCGTCTTTTACACGTACGTGAAAGCGTGACCTTTTATATTATATATACACATACATATATATATATATATATAATATGTATCCACCCGCGCGTACTTTACAATTAACTCGCGCAGAATTTACCCTCGCACAAGTTATTTCAAGAATTTAAATAATAAAGTCCAATCAAAAATAAAAAAAAAGTTACAGTATTTGCGCAGTTGCTTACTATTATTTTTATATTTTTTCCGACTTTTCCTATAATACCCTTTTGATTATACGCACAGTGAAAATCACGCACAATATATATAAAAATATTAAAATAACGCAGAATAAATAAGTATTTTTAAAATATTTTTTTTTATTTTATCCTCATTTGTTCTTTGAAAGAAGGGAAATGAAAATATTGAAAATTTAGAAAAAATTTTCTTTAAGGGGAGTAATTTGGAAATTTTCTTAGAATCCATCTTTTATTTGCGTGCCGCGCGAAGAATGGCGTATACCCGGCGCAAGTTTCTTGGCATCGAAATCACCGGAAAGATTATATTCGAATAAAAGGCTCTTCCCTTTTTATTAGAACTAAAATACTAAACGGATAATTTTTTTTAATTTTTAATTTTTTTGTTTTTAAGTTCCAATAGTTTTAATAGTTTTTAGTTTATTTAAATAACCTTCTAAAATTAGATATATAAGTGATCAAAAATCGGCCCAGTTTGGGTCAAAAGTTTAATTCATAATTTATAGTCAAATTAAAGATGAAATATAACCATGAACTTGAAAGTTTAAAGGCCTTTAAAACATTATGACGTTATTTACAATCAAAAAAATTCTTAGTAAATTTGACTACTTTTTAGCTACTCTCCTTAGTTCAATAAGTCCCCAAAGATATTAAAAACCTTATGTTAACCATCAAACAGTAGTTAAAATAATTAAGAATTTTGTTGGTGCAACAAGATTTTGTAGTTATTTTAAAAATTTAACTACTTTTCTTAGGTGCTTCAATTCTAATTTTTAAATTACATTAAGAAGTAGTAAAATTTACTATACAAACAGTATTAGATTAAATGAAAAAGTAATTAATTTAACTATACTTATCACTCTACTACCCAATAGTAGTGGAATTTCTCCAACAAATTTTTTTCAGTGTATAACTTAAATTGTTATTGCAGGTCAATAAATTCTGACAAAAAAATTTTTAGTCTATTTATTTTTTTTTAATATTATTTTTATTGTCAATTTTAATATTTTTATGATTAGATTAAGTTATGTAAAATATTTACCTAAAGATTTAAAGGTAACTATAATAATACTACGAAAATTGCAGATCAAAATTTAACAGGGTGGCAGCAAAATTTTATTTTCAAAATTTCCTGACTTTTCCCTTACTATTTATTTTTTTTATTTTCCCCGACTAACGAATTTCTGAATTACTAAATATTCGACATTGTTCATTTAAATGTTTATAATGCTTTTTAAAGTACAATTTTATTTCTAAAGGAAAAAAAAAGGAGATAATTAAAAATTGTTTGTTTTCAAAATATAATAAGATATATTTGGATAATAATAATTTTTGGAGTTCTCTCAATCAAATATCTCTGAATTTTAAAGGAATTTTTAAAAGTTCCCTGGACTTGCGGCCAACGTACTGCGTTTAACCTTATATATAGTGATAAAAAAAAATTTATGAGGAATTTGAATTTTTAGGAAAAGAGGCATAAAAATTTAGACCTAATACTAATTTGATGTCGTAGTGAAAACGCATTTTACATCGGATTTAAAAAATTCAAAATGACGATTTCTATATGGCGGACAAATTTTTGGCAAACGTCATAAATTCTCTTGACACTTATGTCATTTAGAGGTTTCTGAGGTCACTGCGAACACGAATTTCGCCTTATCGGATTTTTAAAATTCATAATATTTGGTACACTTCATAAATCTTCTTGAAACTTGTCACCAGGGGGTTTCGCCTCGGATTTTCAAAATTCAAAATGGCGGATCCAATATGGCGGACAAGTTTTTTGGTAAACATCTTAAATTCGCTTGAAACTTGTCACTCGGGGATTTTCGGGGATGCTGAATACGAATCTGTGGTCGAAATTTTAAAGAAAAAGGTGAATTTTTTAAAAATTTATATAAAATGCGAGCGAAGATTGTATAGTTACTCGGGAATGTTTGAGGTCGCTGAATACTGAATTTTTTTGTATATATATATATATATATATATATATATATATATATATATATATTGAGAAAAGTGTCAATATTGTCGACCCAATTCCTAAAATTGCAACCGATATACAAATCCCTTGAATGCAGTGTACAACTTATAACGTGAGCGCATTTATATGAAAGTAAATATGTGAATGTGTGAGTGTGTGTCGACAAGAGTAACTTTAGCAAAACCAATGGCACGCAAACAATGTGGTGATCGCTCTCGCAGTCGTTTAAAATGACAAAGTCGTTTGATTTATAATAATCGCTCAATCCTCACATCATTACATATATATATCGTTTCTCTCTTTTTGATCGGAAGATGATGAGAGTTCGCGCAATGTGTGTGTGTGTTTATGCCGACCGTAACTTTGTCTCTCTCTCTCTCCTCTCTTGCGAAGGTTCGGAAAAAGTTTATACAGCTTCAAAAAGGAGTCACGGAATGACATTGCAAAATACATTCGAGTGACTACTTTTAAAATTCTGTGTAATTTAGTAATTTTCGTGCGACGTGAGATGACGATCAACTTGAAATTGAAACGAAAGTGGTGCGTGTGGGGGGGTAGGTGAGGGAAGGAGGGTGACGATACAATAAATGTTTTCACATTTTCCCATGAATCGTGTACACGCACGAAAAAGTATATTATATAGAAATATTTATATATATATATAGAAACGGGGAAAATGCGACTTATCCGGGTCAAAAATGTCCCTTTAATTATTCTTTTTCAAACTTCTTTATGTAACGCAATAATTGTTAATTTACTTGTTTTTGGCACTTTATTTATCTATGAACAATAATATCATGATATAATATAATATTAGTAACAAAAAGAATAATAATAACAATATTAATAACAATAATAATAATAATAATAATAATAATAATAATAATAATAATAATAATAGGGTCATAATTCGTGAAATTTTCACAGAAAATAAAAAGTATTTTTTTTAAATCGAAATGTTGAAAAAACATTTCTATTTGGCCTTAAGAATGTGTTCACCAAAAAATAGAAAAGAAAATTATTTTTTTATAAAAGTTATTGCAAAATTAATATTTTTGCAACTTTTTAAACAAAATAAAATTTCTCCTAAATCAATGAACCGATTTAAATAAATCAAGCGGGAATATCAAGGGGATAAAATATACTTTCGTTTAGAATTAGAAAATTTTTAAAAAGTTTATTTTTTAATAATTATTTAATAAAAATTTTATAAACAATTAATTTTTTTAAATGTTCTACGCCTTTTAAAAATTTGAAAAAAATATTTACATACACTTAAAACTATAAGAATCAAAATCCGTTGAGATAATTTTGGAGCGACAATTATTTTAAAAGTTAAAATGAAAATTATATTAGCGCAGCGCTGAATTTAGTTTTTGATCATTTTTAACAATTTTCAAGGTTACATAATTAAACAAAAATGTTTAATTGACAGTGTTTTGTTCATTTCTTACTTAAAAATAATGTTTTAATTCTAAAAATCATCAAAATCGCATCGCCGTTCAATATAATTTTCATTATAACTTTTAAAATAATTGTCGCTCCAAAATTTTCTCAACGGATTTTGTTTTCTTATAGTTTTAAGTGAACGTTAATATTTTTTTCAAATTTTTAAAAGGCGTAGAACATTAAAAAAAATTAATTGTTTATAAAATTTTTATTAAATAATTATTAAAAAATAAACGTTTTAAAAATTTTCTAATTCTAAACGAAAGTATATTTTATCTCCTTGATATTCCCGCTTGGTTCATTTAAATCGGTTCATTCATTTAGGAGAAATTTTATTTTGTTTAAAAAGTTGCAAAAATATTAATTTTGCAATAACTTTTATAAAAAAATAATTTTCTTTTCTGTTTTTTGATGAACACATTCTTAAGGCCAAATAGAAATGTTTTTTCAACATTTCGATTTAAAAAAAATACTTTTTATTTTCTGTGAAAATGTCACGAATTCTGACCCAATAATAATAATAATAATAATAATAATAATACTCTCTAAATCTGAATTAGTAGTTTTCTACTAATGAAATAGTGCGGATTTGTTTACCAATTGAATTAGTAACTGATTTCACTAATTTTTAGTAGTTTTTTTACTAATTATTAGTAGAAAATTTACTGATTTAAAATAGTAAAAAATACACTCTACTAATTGAATTAGTAATTTTCTACTATAGCAGTTAGTAAAAAACTACTATAAATTAGTAAAAAATGTTACTAATTCAAATTGGTAAACGAATCTGCACTAATTCAGAATTTCAGATTTAGAGAGTAACATTAATAATAATAATAATAATAATAATAATAATAATAATAATAATAATAATAATAATAATAATAATAATAATAATAATAATAATAACATTAATAATACTAATAATAATAATAAAAGTAGTCATAATAATAATAATGACAGTATTAATAATAACAAAGATATGAATTTTACAACTTTTAAATAATCAACATTTTTTATGTTATTGAATTTACTACCTACACAGTTATAATTTAAAAACATTATTATACTACTTTTATGGGAGCTTGGCCTTTTTTAAAAAGTGAATTCCGCGAATTTAAGTTTATTAATAGTAAATTTTTTTTTGTTATTTTGATCTTAGAACTGCGAGAGTTGGATTTTTTTTTAAATATTACGACGGAATCGAAAATTCCGATTCGCTGTGATCGCGTTAAATCTTTCTGTCATATATTGTAAATTATAGCACAGAAGCGTGAGCAATGAATTTGGAATTGAATTCTGAATAAATTAATAAATATATAGTAACCGCGATGAATAATAAAATTTTTTACCCGTATACACGATATTAAAAATATATGTCACGTTTCAATATATATAAATCAAATTTTAATGTTGAAATTAATTTTTTACTTGTATCTTAAATATCAAATTTTTATTATTATTAAAAGTCAATAACATAATAATAATAACAACATAATAATAATAATAACATAATAATAATAACATAATAATAATAATAATAATAATAATAATAATAATATAATACATAGTATACAATATTTATTGTTTTTATTACTATTAGTCTTATTGCAGGGTGGCCACCCAATCGGGAGAACCGGAAAAAACCAGGGAGAAAAATCAATCGGGAGAAAACCGATAAAATGATTATTTTATATTATAAGATTTTATAAAAAAATATTAGAAAATAATTGAATTTCTAGGATAATTTTTTTTATTTATAAAGATAATTAAAATTCTTTGCAAATAATTAAATTTCATAGAAGAATTTTATTATTTATAATGATAATTGAAATTTTAAACAGATTTGTTTTAAAAATGTTTAAAAGTTACAAAAAAAAAATGTTCAAACCGAAAGGACAACATACACTCAGATGCATTAATGCCGTCCTTCCGGTTTAAAGGAATTTTGAAAAGTCGTGTCATTTCTATCAAATATTCTTAGTTCGTGACATACGAATGTTATCTCATATGTCATGAACTAAAAACATTTTGATAGAAATCATACACGACTTTGCAAAATACCGTCAAACCGGAAGGACAGTATTAATGCACCTGAGTGTACATATTGAAAAAAAATGTAAGTTACCGAAGTTTTTCCACCAGGTTCGCTACTGTCTTTAAAAAGTGAATCGAAAGAGAAGGACTTTAAATCCCCCCCCCTCCTTCTCTCTAGACAGTAGAAAATACACGAATTGAACCATTAATTAAATTAATTAGACAGACGTAATCACGTGACTAGTTATGTTCACAATGTTATTAAAATATTACAGAGTGAGAGAGAAAGAGAGAGAGAGGAGTGGTTAGGGTGGAAGGAGAAAGGGACTAAGAATATGAATGAATTTCAACGAAACGCATATATGCAAAATAGTGTTTTGACTGAAAAGTTCATAATGCGTAATAATTAAATCAAGATTAAGGAACGCGCGCCCCCCTTAAATGTTGAGCGTGTAAGCGCAAAGAGTAAAAGAGAGAGAGAGAGAGAGAGACTAATGTAAGGGTATAAAAAGCCATCGTGTTAAAGTTATGTATACCCTCTATACATTATTTTTTTAACATATCTTTTCTCCTGTTTCATGCTTGATATTATTGTAATATACGGAACACACGTAAAGGAAATATGTCCGTAAATGCGCGACGGCTACTTATAGACTGTATATCGTTGCTGCGGTCAAGTATTTTTGAGAGAAGGAGTAAAATATATGTGTATATTAAAAAAAAAAAAAAAAGGCGAATGAAAATAAGGCAAGAGAGAAGGAGAGAAAATCAGAATGAGCGAGTATGGGTCACGCGGGGCAGAGGGAACTTTGGTAATCGTGCATTAATTTGCATCACAAAGTACACGCTACGCTATCGCCCTCCACGCTATACGCACTCCTTTCTCGTATAACACTTTTTTTCCGCTCTAACTTTTCTAACTACACCAATTTCTCACTATTTGTCGCCTTTCTTATATTGTACTTTATTGCTTTCATATTACAATCCCTCAGTCCCTCTCTGACATTTTTATTAAAAACTTTCAGAAACAATTAGCGCTCTATTTTAAACATTAAGAAAGAGGCAAAGAATTTAAACTCCTCCGAGTTTTTATTTTGCAAAAGAAATGTCTGATTATAATATGTATAGGTCAAGAGACAAAACAGAACCTCAAAAATATATAGTCGATTTTACACTAAAGTCTTAGGGGTCAGGTCAGACCTCCGCATGCAGGTTGCCATGGTAACGTTCAAGAGTGAGAGAGATAGGAAATTATTCTATCTCTCTCACTCTTGAACGCTACCATGGCAACCTGCATATGGATAAGTTTTGCGCATGCGGAGGTCTAAACGCAATTGACTTGTGAACAAAATGCATGAGATAAAAAAGAATAGAGATAATATAGATTTTTCCATTTCATGCAGTATATACGATCACGAACATCGTTCAATGTAATAATCCAATGTCCTTTCCCTATATAATTATAATTAGGCAAAGATTTCATTGAAATGTTCAGGATAATGTTTTGCGCTAAACATTTATTCAAGTGGGACATTTAAATCTTTACACAACTTTCAATAAACATTGCAATTAAATATTCCGATTATTACGCAAAAGTGAATATTCAATAAATTTTTAGGAAAGTTTCGGTGCTATGGGGGTTGAGCGTCAAGAGGCGAAAATATAACCTTAAAAATTTATAATTCAGAAATTAAAACGATTAAAATCATTTGGACCTGACAAACTTAACCTACAATTTAAAAAATTAAAGTCAAAAGACAAAGGAAAACGACATATTTTATATATGATAAAAAAAAGTAACACTATAGAAGAGTTAAAAAACTAAATTTAAAAATGAAGTCGATCGTAACCTTAAAATTGAGTTAAAATAATGAACAAAGCGAACAAAGTGTTATAATTTAGATTACATTTAGGCTAATGTTAGAAAAAAAATTAATTCTTAATAATAATAATAAAGTTATTAAGACTTTTTTTACATTTTAAAGAATTTTAAGTTTTTTAAAAGATTTTTTAAAGAATTATAAATAAAATAAATATTAAATAATAATAGGTATAATAATAAATAATAGAATAATAAATATTATTATTATTATAATAAATAATATAATATAATAATAATAGATCAAGAATTCTCAATCTATAATTTTGATGATGGTAATTAGTTATTTTTAAAATAAAAAGTCACGGTTGTATGTCGTATTACCTTTGATTAACCTTTGCGCTTATCAGTGTAGTCGCATATTTAAGGGTCGTCAGTCACTAACAACTTGCCCTTTGAATAAATTTAAATTAATTACGCTCAGATTTTAAGCGTTACAAACCTAAATATATACTTTACCATAGCGCATAACAGTGAGCAATATGTTCATATTTTAATTTTTTTTTTGTTGAAATAAATTACATTTTTTTAAAATAAAATCTAGTGTTTCATATTATACATTTATTTTCATAATTGTTAATTATAAATTAGTAAATTTATTATAAACAAAATATAAATTATAAAAATTAATGTCAAATCGCGATTAATTGAATATTTATATTAAATATTATTTAATATATATTATATATATATATATATATATATATAATGTATACAATAAAATATATATATATATATATAATTATATATATATTTATAATAATAATATATATAATTATATTATTATTATTAAAGTTTTTAAATCACAATTATTGAATAATATAAATAAATATAAAGAAACATTGTTTTTAATGTATAGGTAATTAACGAAAAATTAATTTTTTTTTTTACAGAAAGACTCGCTGTGTCAAACGAAATGCCTCACACGGGTAAGTGTATATTTTTTATTTATAATTTTGCCAATAAAAGGTAAATAAAAAGTTTTTTTACTTAAGGGGTCGTTCATAAACTACGTTGCCAATTTTTTTTAATAGTTTTTGGACTTCCCCCTCATTATCATTGCGTTAAATGCATTTTTTTTATAGATTTTTGGCCCCCCCCCCCCTCTTAAAATTGGTTACGTAGTTTATGGACGACCCCTAAGGGCGTTTTAACTATTATGACGTCACGATTTGTGGAAAGCATTAGTTTTTAAACTGTGACGTCATAATTGGTTCAAACCCCCTTAAAAAAAAGTAAAATGAATTAAAAAATATTTTTTTTATTTTAAAATTTTTTAATGTATTAGTTTATTGAAAATTAACAGTTTAAAAGTATTTATAATTATAAAAACTTAAAATTTAAAAATATTTATAAATTATAAAAACAGTAGAAAAATTTATAATATATATATATAAATATTTGTAAATTATGAAAACAGTAGAAAATATATATATATATATATATATAAATATTTACAAATTATGAAAACAGTGGAAAAATTCATAATATATAAATATTTATAAATTATAGAAACAGAAAAAAAAATTATAGTTTATAAATATTTCTATAATTATAAATAAAACTAATCAAAAATTTTCACACATTAAAAAATAAAAGGGAAAAAAAAATTTGTCGCGTGCCATGCACTGAAACGAGGTGAATTATACATTATATATATATATATATACACTACAAAAAAAAATGAACAAAAAAACTAACGAATCTGTGTAAAAAGCATATATATAGGCCCTTGGTTGCAGGTATAAAAGCAGGTGTACCACTTTTTTTCAAATAGCCAACTCGATACCTATCTATACGCATCCCATTTAGATGGCTAATTCTAAACCAACTATTATCACCCCAAACATAACACATTCTGACCCCTAATTTTTTTCTCATATTATTTTTTTTATTTAAAAAAAATAAATGAGCAATGCCGAATAATCTTCGAAGAAATCTTTTTATTAAAATTTACGACATCGTAAAGTTTAATAAAAATAAATATGAAATAAATTAATAATAATAGTAATTGTATAGTAAAAGATAAAAAATGAAACTAAATAATAAAAACAGTAATATAATAATAGTAGTAATAGTAATAAAATTACATTAAATTATTATTAAATTAATAACTACTTTATTGTATTAATAGCTATTATTTAAGAACAATTTATAAGTATTTAATTAATAGTAATAATAATAATATTAATAATATAGAAATTAAGTAAAAAAAAAATTTTCAAAAAATCGTCCTTTTCTTGAAGAGGAAGTGAAACATTTTTAAAATATACCTTAATGTTTTGTGTCCATATTAACACTTGATTCGCTCGGGAGATAAAAGTGCATCATTCGTCTGTTTTTGCTGTAATAATAATTTAAGCTTGTCCGTTAAATCTCAAATTCCTCGAATTTTTTTTTCATTCATTTTTTTTTTCTGTGACTCAAAACAAATTATATTTTGATATACATAAAGCACAAAATATTTCATACAATATTATTTATATTTTATTATTTACTATAAATTTATATTATATTATACATTATATTATATTATATTGCTTCCTCATACTGAGGAAGTATTGTAATACCAAAATTTTTCGACTTTGATTTTTTGACATATCTTTATGTTATTTGACCTCAGGAGTTCAAAAATGACATTTTTACAAAATGTCATTCCGTATGTGTGTGTGTAAACATCACATTTTCATAAATATCTCCAAACTATGAAGAGCTTTTGGACTGAATTTTTTTTTAAATTGTAGGTCTCATCTGCGGACATAAAATGAGAGTACTTTGAAACAGATTAATAAAGTTTAACTATATATATTTTTGATTTTTAATTTTTCAAAAAAAACGTTTTTTGCCCATAACTTTAAAAAAATGTTAGGACACCTATAAATGTTTTTCTCTAATTTTTTACAGTTTTTTAGACGCATCTTTTAAGGCCAGAATGAACATTTTTCGTTCACATTCACCGGAGATATTAAACTTTTAAAAATAAAAAATTTTGGAAAATAAGCCTTTTTAGAATATTTTGTTGAAAAATGTAGAAATAACTTTAAAACTATCATTATCATCTTGTAGAGCATTAAAAAACGCTTCGATTGACCTACTTTTGAAGCTAATTCGATTAGAAATAAAGAAGTTATTTACATTTTAAAAAACAGAAAATTGTGATGAAAACTTTGAAAAAAAAAATTTTATTGTGGAACTTGAATTTTTAATTAAATAAAGAGAAAAAATTATTACATCAATTGAGAATAATTGTTCAAAATTTATATTTTATTATTATTAACATTTCTATGAGGAAGCAAAGTGTTCATGAAATGATCACCAAAATTATAACAAAAATATATAACTTGGCAGCGGTTTTATATATATTATATGTATTATACATTATATTATATTATATATATTATAATATATGGAGCGTATAACTCCTTTTATATTTTAAGCCAAATTATATATTATATAAAATTGTTTATTATATTCTTTACATTCATATTCAATAGATTTCATATATTTATCTTTGTATTTTTATGTTATGTTCAACATATGGACGTAAAAGAGCCTAAATGTGGACATAGCCTTAAGGCCTCATTTATTATTTAGTTTTCTGTCTATACTCGGAGCCGCAGAGAAAAATATTATTTAACTCAAATATACTTTGATTGACTTAAATAAACGCATATTTTTCGCAGAACCAACTATATAAACTTTTTTAAATAAAAAACTGTTTTAAATAAAATCTTTATTCGACATAAATAAAACATGTGTGGGTCAAAGCATTTTATTTCAACTGAAGTGGTCGCCGACTAATTTTAAAAAATTGTAATATTCTACGGAAATGATACTAATTGTTACTAGAATCACAAAATAAAAAGATTTTTTAAAAATAATTTTATATCTTTTGTAAAATATGAATTTTAAATATTAGAAATGCTGAAAACTGTCAATTTTCTGCCAGTAGAAAAAATAATTCAAAAAGAAATACATTTTAGTACAAAAATATAATAAAAATTATTGGCATTTGTTAAAAATGTCGAAATTTATTATTAAGTTATAAATTTGGTAAAAAAATTCTTTTAGAAATGATTTTAAGGTACAGTTCTTCGACTGCTACTATACTTGTAAAAATTGATTTTCGATATAGATTTTCTTCAAAATTTTGAGAAAATGCTTCTTCGGATATACCCTTTAAATGTGGTAAAAATTTCAAAACCCTTTTGCTATGTCAAAAAACGAGATTCTATTGTGGTTATGGGGTCAGAATTCGTGAAATTTTCACAGAAAATAAAAAGTATTTTTTTTTAATCGAAATGTTGAAATAACATTTCTATTTGGCCTTAAGAATGTGTTCACCAAAAAACGGAAAAGAAAATTATTTTTTTAAAAAAGTTATTGCAAAATTAATATTTTTGCAACTTTTTAAACAAAATAAAATTTCTCCTAAATGAATGAACCGATTTAAATGAACCAAGCGGGAATATTAAGGGGATAAAATATACTTTCGTTTAGAATTAGAAAATTTTTAAAAAGTTTACTTTTTAATAATTATTTAATAAAAAATTTTATAAACAATTAATTTTTTTTAATGTTCTACGCCTTTTAAAAATTTGAAAAAAATATTAACATACACTTAAAACTATAAGAAATCAAAATCCGTTGAGAAAATTTTGGAGCGACAATTATTTTAAAAGTTATAATGAAAATTATATTGAACGGAGATGCGATTTTGATGATTTTCAGAATTAAAACATTATTTTTAACTACGAAATGAACAAAACACTGTCAATTTAACATTTTTGTTTAATTATATAACCTTAAAAATTGGTAAAAATGATCAAAAACTGAATTCAGCGCTGCGCTAATATAATTTTCATTATAACTTTTAAAATAATTGTCGCTCCAAAATTATCTCAACGGATTTTGATTTCTTATAGTTTTAAGTGTATGTTAATATTTTTTTCAAATTTTTAAAAGGCGTAGAACATTAAAAAAAATTAATTGTTTATAAAATTTTTTATTAAATAATTATTAAAAAGTAAACTTTTTAAAAATTTTCTAATTCTAAACGAAAGTATATTTTATCCCCTTAATATTCCCGCTTGGTTCATTTAAATCGGTTCATTCATTTAGGAGAAATTTTATTTTGTTTAAAAAGTTTGCA
Organism: Leptopilina myrica (nomen nudum); assembly: GCA_032872475.1. Taxonomy (NCBI): domain Eukaryota; kingdom Metazoa; phylum Arthropoda; class Insecta; order Hymenoptera; family Figitidae; genus Leptopilina; species Leptopilina myrica (nomen nudum). Next base: position 8,109,256 of record CM065462.1, on the reverse strand, counting down.
AAGGGCTTTGAAACTTTTACCACATTTAAAGGGCATCGGAAGAAACATTTTCTCAAAATTTTGAAGAAAATCTGTCTAAAATGAATTTTTTGAAGAATATCAGCCGGAGAACTATAACTATATACCTTAAGGTAAGGCTACTTTATACAGATGTCAAGTTAGTTAAAAAATAATACGTCAATTTCCCATATACTTAAATATAGATATTTTCACCTAATTAAGGTAATTTTTCAGGAGGTCATTAAAAAAGGGGGTAAAAAAGATGAAGGTGGAAATTTTGGTCATTTAATTATTTGTCGTCGTGTCGAATTTCTTTTTTTCTCGCTACCAGAGATAATAATCGATGTCCATTTGCCTCGTGCCATTTACAAGTTGCAATCCGATGCTAATTGTCTTTTTCACCCCGCGGGCGGGCCCTTGACATTGGTGGCCCATTCTCTCTACATATATATATATATAATAGAGAGTGTGCGGCAGGTGAACGAGAAAGAGAGAAGGTAGAGTGTGTCCAGTTGTTGTAGGTGTGTCTCTCTATATATATATAAATGCCTGCAAGCACTTTTAACCAAACGGTCAGACTTCAAAGAGAGGGAAAATTTACTCGTAAAAGTTGGACAATTTTCGGGGTGGGAGTGACCCTGGAGGGCATCTTTCTGCATTTTGCAGAAGTCAATTTGGGACTAATCTCTTTTTCCCTCTCCTTCTCTCTTTGCAAGAATCATTTCCTTGAGTTTTAGAGCGCACGTGCCGCACTGGTGCCATATTCTTACAAGGTGCACAATGACATTAAATATATATATATATATATGATTGCAAAAAGGAAACGAGAAATACTTGAAAATTCTTAAAAAAATAGAAATAAAAAATTTTCTTTTCTTATAATATTTTAACCGCATATAATCGAAAAATATTTTAATTTCAATAATAAAACGAAAGAATAAACTGCGCGCAGCTAAAAAATTCAAAGTCAGTTGCTGCGCATGTCTAAGAATTACAGGGTTTCTACAGGTCAGGAAGTCAGGGAATTCAGGGAAAAGTCAGGGATTTTTAGTAAAAGTACTAGAAAAAATCGAATTTCAAAAATTCATGAAAAAAACTCTAAATTTTGATGTTTTTTTGTTTGCCTTGTTAACTATAAAAAGAACCACGAATTTCAATACAAAACCTTGAATTTTTTCTATTTCAGACAATTTCTTTTTAAAGAACTATCATAAAATTATGACTTATAAATTATGTAATTAATAATTTTTACAATTTTCATAAATTCTAGATTAATAAAAGAATTTTAGTTAAAAATACTAAACAAATTTAATTTTGGAAAAGTTACTAATAATTACAGAAATTCAATTATTTTCAAAAGTAATAACATTTTTCGCAGCAATTCAATTATATTTACAAAATTTTAAAAAATCCTGGTCATTTCAATTATATATTTAAAAATAAAAAAATTCTTCTCCAAAAATCAATTATGTTCGAATTTTTTTTAAAAAATTCTCGTCAAAATTTCAATTATCTTTATAAATAATACAATTCTTCTTCGAAATTCAATTATTTTTAAGAACTTTAATAAAATTGTGGGAAAAATTTCACAGGAATTCAATAATTTACCAAATTTTTGATAAATTTCTTCTAAATAAACCAATTATTTCAATAAATAATAACATTTCCACAGGAATTCAATTATTTAATATAAAAAATTTCTAATAATTTTTCGAAAAATATCAATTATTTAAAAATAATTTTATTAAATTCGTCGCAAGAGTTCAGTTATTGAAAAAAATTTAACAAAGTTCTTTTCAAGAATTCAATTATTTTTAGAAATAGTAAAATTCTTTGCCGATATTCAATTATTTTAGAAAAATTTTAATAGCATTTTCGGAAATTTTAAAAAATTATTTTTATGAATAATAAAACTTATCGCAGGATTTTAATTAATTTTGAATACAATATTTTAATCAAATACTCGAAAAATGTAATTATTCTTAAAAATTTTATTAAAATTTGTCAAAAAAATTCAATTATTTAAAAATTTGTTGATAAAATTCTTTATGAGAATTCAATTTTAACAAAAATTCTATTATTCAATTTAAATAATTGAATTTTTCTAAAATTTTCTAATAAAAATTGATTGAAAAATGAAATTACCGAATAATTGATTTATTGTCTATGAAAATAATTGAATTATTGCAACGAATTTTATTACAATTTTTCAAATGATTGAATTTCTTTTAGAAAATTTACTACTTTTAAAAATAATTAAATTCTTGCGAAGGATTTTATTAGGATTTTTGTAAATAATTAAATTTTTGTTGAAAAATTTCATGGTAATTTAAATTATAACAAATCATGAAGAAGGTGATCGTTTTATTTATGTTTTGTAATAATATTCTTATAAATTGTTGAGTTTCAAAAAGGTTTGAATTGGAATGTTCTGAAGAATTTTAATTTCTGTGGAAAAGTAATAATTAAATACTTATTTAAAAATTTAGTTATTGATGTTTTTAAATAATTTTACAATTAATGAAATTTTTAAGTAAATTTTATAGAACATTTTTTTGAGTATCGAATAATTTTTAGAGTGAATCAGAATATTTTTGATGGTCATAGGGAAAAAGTGAGAATTTTGTCTGGAAATCAGGGAAAAATAAAATGAAATATTTGTGGCAACCCTGAATTAGCAAATAAATTACCAGGCGCATGCGTAAATATTGGAAACTGTCGGAAATACGTTATTTTTAAATAAAAATACGTTAAAATGTAGAGAGAGAGAGAGAGAGAAGATTTTAATAAATAATATAAAAATAATTAACGTACCTTCTCGCCTTACTCTCCCTTATTTATAAATTGCAGCCACGCGTCTTCACGTACGAATTTCTTCAGCAGATGAGAGTATATAATGGCAAAAGTGCAGTGCAAATTACCATTCATGACTCCTCGTGGTTAATTACGTCATTAACTTAATTATTCGAGTCGTACTTGAAAATAATCATGAATTAAAAAGTAATAAAAAAAAATATTTAGAAATTTCTCCGCACAGTTATAATAACACATATATATCTTTCGATTATGTTAAAAAATAATACAACTCGGAGAAATTACCTACAAACATGCACTTAGAAAGTTTACACAAAAAAATGTGAAAATGAAAATTGATTTTTTATTTTATTCATTTTTGTTTATTTGTTTGTTAAAGTCCAATTGTTTATGGAAAATATAAAAAAATGTAGAATAAGTTAATAATATAATAATAATAATTATAGTAATTATTGTAATAATAATAATAATAATTATAGTAATTATTGTAATAATAATAATAATAATAATAGTAATAGTAAAATTAATATTAACTATAGTAATAATAATAATATTAATAATAATAATAGTAATAATAATAATATTATAATAGAGTAACTGAAACTATACGGAATTATGTGATCTCACTTTGTCAAATTGGCAATAATTATACATTTCTTGTCGTCTTGGGTGGCACGTGAACTCGAGATCATCTGAAGAAGCTTATTGATGGCAAGTGTTGTCATTAGGATGTCAAACCACTTCGAAAGCACCTGCCCTAAACTATGAGACACATATTGACCCATTATTTTCAACTTTTAGTGGGGAAATTATGACTATTATCCCTTTATAGTGATGAATGAACCATTCACCACCACCAGAATTTTCACAGTTACCCCACATTTTACTATTTAACAATAATTTATCATCTAGATACTTTTTTTGTTCAGCTGTGTTTAATTTTTTTTTACCTAATAAATAGTTTTTCAAGTAAACTCAACGAGTTTTTAATCAATTTTCAACTATATTCTTTATTGATAATTTACATATGGGTTCCCATAAGGATCTATAGAAAAATAAAAGAATATTAGATTTCCATATGGGTTCCTATAAGAATTTAATAAACCCACATAATATATATGGGTTCCTGTAAGAATTCACATAAATTCAAATAAGATTCACTTATGGGTTCCTATATAAGAATACTTAAACCTATATATTATAGAATAACAACATATGGATCCCCGTAAGAATTCATAGATTCCTATATTAGATTCACTTATGGATTTCTATAGGTTCTTGTAGAAACTTGAAAGTGAAGCTAATATATGTTTTTCTATAGGTTCTTATAGGAACCTATAAGTGAATCTAATATAGGTTTTTGTAGATTCTTATACGGTTCCTATTAGAAATTATAGAAACCCATATTATAGATACATAAGATCATATGCGAATTCTAATAATAAACTGAAATGTTTATTGTAATTTTTATTGTAATAACTGAAACCCGTGTAGAAATTTCGCTGGGGCCCTGATCAGGGCCTGATAGGGCCGACCTATTAGGGAATGAAACGCCGCGCCCGATGTGGCCCTGATCAGGAAATCCACACTTTCTTGTCGCCCTGATCTGGCCCTGATCAGGCGCGGCGTTTCATCCCATACTACGGCCCTAGTAGGGTAATTTCTGCATGGGAATGAACATTTTTATGCAATTTTTCACCAAAGTTTTGAATTAATTTTTCAGGTCAAGCTGGAGTTAATCAATTGGGGGGTGTTTTCGTGAATGGCAGACCACTTCCTGACTGTGTGAGGCAAAGAATCGTCCAACTTGCCCTCGTTGGTGTGAGACCTTGCGACATTTCCCGACAATTATTGGTATCTCACGGTTGCGTCTCGAAAATTTTGACCAGATTCTACGAAACCGGAAGCATTCGTCCTGGAAGCATTGGCGGCAGCAAAACAAAGGTATACTTTATACGAAAATTCACTTAAAAAATAGTTTAAAATTTAATTTTACAAAAGAAATTCATGCTTTGCACTCTTTTATATAATTAAAAGCTACTATTTCTTACTCTTTTGATACGAGGCTACTTTTTGGCTACTTTTTTGTGCCTAATGCTACTAAAAGCTATTTTTCTGAACAAATAGTGAAATTTAGATTTTTAGTTTTCACATTTCCATTTAAAAACAGTGTTAAAAACTAAAATCGTTAATGAAAAACGACCGCCAATAAAATAATAGGAAATAATGTTACCGACATTTACTTTATCAATAGTGACTGATTATAAATTGTGTTTAACCTTTAAATTCCCCGTTTTTCCCGATTTTATATTCTCATCAAATTTAAACTTATTTCATTTCGAACATAAATCTACAATTTGGAAAATAAGTGAATTATAAACATAGAATTTTTCTAATTTTTCAAAAAAAATCTTGTCTGTTCATAATTATAATGCAAAATTTGATTAATTCAATTTCATTAAAATTTATTGAAACTAATTGAATTTCTGCAAAGAATTTTACTATTTATAAAAGTAATTGAATCCTAAAAAAAATGTTATTACATATTTATGAAAATAATTAAATGTTTGCGTAGAATTTTATTCAAATTTTTGAAAATAATTGAATTGTGGAGAACAATTTAATTATTTATGAAGATAATTGAAATTTCGGAGAATTTCAAAAAAATTTTAAACGTAATTGAATTTCTGCGGAGAATTTTATTACATTTGAAAATAATTGAATTGTTTTTTTTATTTTTATGGAAATTTATGAAAATAATTGAATTCTTGTGAGGAATATTTTACAAAAATAACATTTAAAAGAATTTGGTAAATCGGAAAAATTTTGCTATTTATGATAATAATTGAAATAATTAAATTCCTTAGACAAAATTTAATCAAGTTTTTAAAAATAATTGCATTTTTCGACGAATTTGATTAAAATTGTATGAAACAAAATTCCATTTCTGCAATGAGTTTTATTATTTATGAAAGTAATTTAATTATTGCGAGGATTTTATAAAAAAAAAGGTTTCAAATAATTGATTTTTTTAACAAAAAATTTAGATAAACTCTATTTTTAATCATTCATAATTCCTATGAAATTTTCATTCCTTTAGAACATAATTGAATACTTTTTGGAAATTTTATTAAAATAGCAGACATACAAATTATTGAATTAAGAAAATTTTTTTTAAATAATTGAATTCTTGTGGTGAATATAAATGATTTTTTTGTTATTTATAGAAATAATTGGACTTTTACAATGAATTTTAATAAAGTTCCTAAAAGTAATTTAATTTTATCAGAGTTTTACTATTTAAGAAAATAATTGAATGTGTTGCGAATAAATTTTTAAAAATAAAATTACACTGAAAAAAAAATTATTTCATTCAAATAACCGATTATTTGGTTATTATCAAATAAATATTTACTTAAATCAAATAATTTTTATTTGAATCAATTAAATAATATTTGATTTAAATACTGAAATATTTAATTGAAATACAATTTATTTGATTTAAATACAAATTATTTGATTCAAGTAAATATTTATTTGATAATAACCAAATAATCGGTTATTTGAATCAAATAAATTTTTTTTTCAGTGTATAATTATACGATGACTAACTTCCATTGATTATTTACACTGTTAACTTAAAAGTGTCAAATAACAACGAATTGATACCGAAAATGTAGATCAAATAAAAAATTGATCCAGATTTTTTGGAATCAATTTGATCCACTTTAGTATTAATTTGATACTTTCAAGAAAAGTGTGTAGAAAAATTTAAATAAAATTCTTTAAAAGAAGTATATTATTTTTAATAGAATGTCAAGAAATTTCAATTACATCAAAAATTATCAATTATTTGTTTATAAAAATTCAATTATCTTGAAATAACAGAATTAAAATTCTTATTTTTCAAAATTTTCAACAAAAAAAACTGCGAAAAATCAATTTTATTATAAAATTTAAAGTTTGTATTTTTGTTAAATTAACTAATATAAATTTTAATTATTAATCTTCGTACTAAGAAACGTGAATACATTAGAATATGACTCCTTATAAAATTAAATTATTTATCAATTATTAAATTAAAGTACTTTGAAAATACGATTTTTTGAAAAATTTTTAATGAAATTCTTTAATTCTTTTTTTTTCTCATCGAGGCTACTATTTCCTATACTTTTTTTTTGTCAACGAGGTTACTTTTTCCTACTTTTTTAAAACTCATAATGGAGTGCGAAGCCTGGAAATTATTAATTTATATAATATTTAACAATTTTTGAAATTTTACATTTGTGTTATAAATATTGTACCTACTATTTTATAAATTATAACTATATTTTACTATTTATTATATTATTTATTTATATTATTAAAATTTTTTTTTAATTTTACAATTTCTTTAAATTTGAATATTGTTTTGAATTTAAAAGCATAGTTCAAAGATAACTTTTAAAAAATGGATAAATTGATAATTTACTACAATTTAGAACTTAATTTTGATACAAAATTTTCCTTAAGAAATTGCAAAAAAAAAAAAGTGTTCATTACCACACGAAAAGGTGTATCGGATAATTGCATCTTGGGCGGTTTCTTATAATATACTATAAACCCTTAAAATTACACGAGAAATTCCAAAGCCATGCGCAACTTACGACTTGACGAATCCTTTTAAAATATCTTTAACGCGCCATTATTACCGGCAATAAATTCCCTCTCTCTCTCTCTTAACTAAATGGTAAAAAAGCGTGTGCCCGTCATTGCTTTTACTATTTCACGGATTCCCTCACAATAAAACAGCAGATTGCCATCATTTACAGGCTATTAACACAACTAAATATAAAACATAATTAATTTCATATTTTTCACGTATATAAAAAAGTGTCGAAAAAAAAAATTTGCAACTGTCTATAATCTATAATACTGGATTTTTAATTTTTCGGCCCAGGTTCAATTTTTTTCCCCGAATTATTAAGTTTTCATACCATACCCTACTGCGAGTTCGAACGTGGAGGAAAAAATATGATTAAAAATGGAAATTAAAAAAGACATTGAAATGAGTGAAGTAAACGCTCTAAGTTGAGTAATTGATTAATTATTAAAAACAAACGTTTAATTGTAAATGACCTATGAAATGTCGTATATTGTTTACTCTTTGTTGCATGTATATATACATTAATGTTTGTGTATTAAAAAATTTTTTTTAAACTGATGTATGTATATATTTGCATTTCTTTTGTATAATCATCACTGATATAATGAACAGTTGTCACGACAAGTAAAATATTGTTTTGATGTACATTTTTTTTCAAATATTAAAAGCTTCACTCTAGCGCAACGCGCGGTTTCTCCGTTTATATTTATAATTTACGATCCACACAATTGATATCCTTTACGGTCGTTAATTTCATTTGAAATGTTTACCCCAAGCGGCAAGAAGGAAATTTTGTAATTACTTGTTACTAATTTCCACCAACGAATTTACTATTTCATCAATATTTCTGTTAATTATTTATTTTTTTTTTTTTGGAAAATTTACTTTGTTCCTTTTTTATTTTTTCAATAGTGTTAACAAAATAAATAAATTGTTGTTGTTATTCTTTTAGGAATTTTACTTTTTGTTTGAACTTCCCGCCTTGTGGCCCTCTAGCGATGGCGTCATGGCACTATTTCGTTTTCCTACCATCTCATTGGCTTTTTTTTGGAAAAAGTGTCTCATTGTCAATGAACCAATGAGCGATGGTTACTGGAATTTTGATTGGTTTAAAAATGACGACATTATAGTAATTGCTTCATAATTCTTTCTTCGCTTTTAGTTATAGTCTTTGTTTTTTTTAGAGTGTAAATACAGTCACGATTCCCAGACTCGTTATCGTGCAATTAAGATCTCAGTGAGGAATACCTGAATTGTTGAGGGTTTGTTTTTCGATGTATGATTTAGCGATGGTTCGTATATATATATATATACGTCATTGCGGCGGAAATGTGACGGAACGGTAAACTAGCACTTGATCCACCCCTTTCCCCTTCTTTTTCTTCTTCTCCTCTCTCTCTCTCTCTCTCTCACCATCCCATTCATTTTCGATCGACTTGTGTGCCATTATTTATTTATCGAACTTTGCCGCGTGTCATCAGTTAAATGAAATTACAGAGGAAGAAATGTCAATATTTCTCTGAATAACCTTTAAAATAATATTTCTTCTGTCAACTTTTTTTTTATTCTACCAGGAATTTTATTCGATTGAATTCTATGTTTTATGAAATTGATTAAATGTTTGGGAATTTTTCATTGTAGAAAAGTTCTTTTTAGGCTGAATTCTAACCTACCCAACCGTGTAAATGGAACTTTATAGATTGTTGGGAAGTCCCTGGGAACATAAAATAATGAATTTTTGTTAAAAACTGAAAAGTTGCGAATTAAAATATTTTAATGTAAATGTAAACTATGTAAAAATTACTTGATTAGAGCAGGGCTCGGATTGTGCGACTTTTTCGACTTTTCTAAGGAAATGTGACTTTTTTCGACTTTTTTATAAAAAGATGCGACTAATCGGCTTTTTCAAGATTTTTTTTTAGTAAAATGTGACTGAAGTTTTTAAAATTTTCAGAAAATTAAAGTTAATGGAAAAAGTTTTAGTCAAAAAAATTTTCTGTTAAGTTTATTTACAGATTTCTTTCAATTTTTACAAAAAAACATCAATAACTTCTTTTTTCAATGAATATTTAATTATTATTTTTCCATAAGAATTAAAATCTTACAAAAGATTCAAATTCAAACCTTTTTGAAATTAAACTACTTATAATAATTAAAGATGACCGACTGATAAAATCATTATTTTATATTATAAGATTTTATAAAAAAAAAGAATTTGAAAATAATTTAATTTCTAGGATGAACTTTTTTATTTATCAAAATAATTAAATTTTAACAATAATTTTATAAAAATTCTTTGCAAATAATTGGATTTCAGAGAAAAATTTTATTATTTAAAAGGACAAATGAAATTTTCAACAGATTTTTTTAAAACTGTTTAAAAGTAATTTAATTTTGAAGAAAAATTTTGATATCTTTAAAAATAGTTGAAATTGTTGGGAGAATTTAAAAAAATTTGAAAATAATTGAATTTCTGCCATGAATTTTCTTATGTTTTAAGATAATTGAATTTTGCAAAGAATTTCATCAAAACTTTTGAAAATAATTAAATTTCCATGATGAATTTTATTATTTATAAAGATAATGATAATTTTGACGAGAAATGTAAAAAAAATTTTTGAAAATAATTGAATTTCTGCGTAGATTTTTTTTTTACTTTTGAAAATAAATTAATTTCATTATTTATAAAGTTAATTACAAATGTACAGAGATAAACAAATAAATAATTGAAATTCTGACAAGAATTTTATTAAAATTCTATGAAAATAATTGAATTACAGAGAAGAATTTTATTATTTATAAAGATAATTGAATTTTTGAACAGATTTTTTTTTAAATGTTTAAAAGTAATTGAATTTTGAAGAAAAATATTAATATTTTTAAAAATAATTGAAATTGTTGGGAGAATTTAAAAAAATTTGAAAATAATTGAATTTCTGCCATGAATTTTCTTTTGTTTTAAGATAATTGAATTTTGCAAAGAATTACATCAGAACTTTAGAAAATAATTAAATTTCCATGATGAATTTTATTATTTATAAAATTTTGACGAGAAATTTAAAAAAAAATGTTTGAATATAACTAAATTTTTGCGAAGAATTTCATTATTTTTAAAAATAAATGAATTTTAGAGAAGAAATTTATTATTTATAAAGATAATTGAAATTATAACAGGCATTTTAATAATTTTTTTTTTTAAATAATTGAATTTTTGAAAAGAATTTTATTATTTTTAGAAATAATTGGAATTTTCAAAATATTTTAAAAGTAAATGTTAAAAATACCTAATTAAATTTTTGCCATGCATTTTATTAAATTTTATTAAATATTATTCCAGATTGTTTGATGTTAAAGTATATGTGTTGGCGAGAAATGTGATTTTTTTTTACAATTTTGACAATTTCGTGTTTTTTTCCTAAAATTTTATTCGACTTTTTCGGAAATTTTATACGACTTTTCGTGACTTTTGTTGTGTATTTATGCGACTAAAGAGACTTTTTTTGAGTCTTAAAGACGATTCGAGTCATTCGAGCCCTGTTAGAGGTTAGAAATGTAAAAGTTCGGTTTTTTTGGAATATATATGGTAGTGCTATGCAAAAAAAAAAAAAATAAAAGAGGAAGTTATTTTACACGACAGTTGACGAAAATTCGCACACCTCTAAACTTGCATATGCATTCTATCCACAGGTGAAGAGATGGGCAATGAGATAGTGCTGCTCAGGTGGGTAGGCAGCGCATACACTTTATTTCAGTTTAACCTGGTTATAGGGATCAACGTCATCTGCGCGCCTCCCTTTTGCGTTATTTTAACTCCCTTACTCCTCATCACGCAGTGGTTCTCAATCTCTCTCTCTCTCTCTCTCTCTCTTGGAAAAAAAACCAATTTGAATTGCTAATGAAGTTTTTAAAACTTCGCACCGATAATTTTATGCTAACACGATGGAAATGTTATTCAAACCGACAGATTTCAAGATCGAGTGATCCCCCCATTTTGTCTTGGCACGTGAACAAACTTGAGACTTTGATTTTCTTTTCGTGGAGCACTGCGTTTAATTGTAAATTCCTTTTTTTCTTTGATTAATAATTTTTTTTTTTTTAATTCTTTTGACTGGAAATTTAACTTTTGCATAACATGTGTTATATAACATAACCTAAAAATTGAAGAAAAATTCAATTTTTAAGTTTTCAATTACAGGATTCTTGAACTGAAGGCCCTCAGCGAAATTTTTGGATATGAGTCAGGTACAATCCTAAATTCTGCGAATTGCTTTTCCTGCAATTTTTTTTAAGCTGAAAGGCATATATGCAATTGAGTGTACAAAATATGGAAACATTTAGTGTTATAAGTACCCAACCGTGTGACACAACAGAAAATTGGAGAACATTCCTTTCTGAAGGAATCTTTATCGCAAGAAGAACTTGGTTGTTTTTCTTCTAACATATTGAAGAATTAAATATTGAAAAAAGGGATTTAGTAAGAAATTCGTTTTTTTTTATCAGAAACCATATGGTTGTCATCGACTTGAAGAGCATATAACATAGAAGGAAAGCACATATACTACACTGAACTATTTTTTAATCCTGAGAATTTAAAAACAAATAAGTGTCCTGTGGACGTTAGTGGCTAATAGTTTTCGTTGAGGGTTAGGGGGGCATCGCGTGCATTCAAAGGGAGCATCTCAGATTCTAATCTGACACTTCCGTCGTCGGGGCAATTATTACCAGGGGTGGATATCTACTAATGTCGCACAACACTTGGGAGTATCGCGTCGAGTCATGTTAGTTGACCATTGAACACGAGGAAATTGTTGGCTTCCATTTTAGGGTGTAAAGGGAATAAGGGTAAAGGGAGGAGAATCGGAGTTCCGTCATCTGGTTCTATAAACGTTAGATAACCCGAACTGTTGAACAGGTTGACCTTACAGTGCGGCCAATAATAATTATATCGGAAGGGCTGTGCAAGGGTCGCTTTGACATGTCGGTTATATATAGAGGGCTGATAAGCGATTCCAACGGTTAGGCTCTCATTCTCATCATCCCCCCCCCCCTCCTCTTCTCCAAAATTCATAATCCCTTCTGTCTATATATCTTTGTCTTTACGCACTCAGTTTAATTGATTGTTCTCCAATTTTCTGGGAAGTTATTCAGATAATAATTGTTTTCAGTCCAGGGCACCTTAAAGATGAAAAACCAATAGGTTTCAAATTTTTAAAACTACCCCTTCCCCCCTTAATTTTGAAAATACATAAAACCGACAAAATGGGCCCTTTTCTAAAAAAAAGACGATTCTCTTATTAATACACCATTTTTTTTACAAGGTTTATGATTGAAAACGATTTTATTGTGTTATTTGAAGGTAAAGAATAGAAATTAAACTTATTAAAAAATTTTTAACAGGTTTTATTATGAAATTTTGACGAAATATCGACATTTTTTACATCTACGACTAACGTAATCAATGATTCTAACATTAATATCTCTGTTTCTTCTCGGAAGTTATTCAGATAATAATTGTTTCAAGTTCAGGGTACTTTAAAGATGACAAATCAAGAGGTTTTAATTTTTTTGACCCTCGATTTCAAAAATACGGAATATTTTTGCAAAGGAACGACAAAATGGGCCCTTTTCTTTTTCTAAAGAACCAATAAAGTTAAACACTTAAATTAACGATAAATTAATGAAAACCTCATGATTTGACTTGTCAAAACATGTAGATTGATAATAAAAAATAAAAAAAAATTAAGGTTTTTCTCAAAAAAAGTATTAAATTGCAAATAACTCGAAAACTAGAACCGAAAAAATGGGTCCTTTTCATGTGGACGTCCACATATATGCTATTTCCTACTAGCTGGCAGGAATCCTCGAATGTTGCTTCTTCTTAGGACTATTAGAAGTTAAATTTGTAGGTTTTTCTTTTTCTTTTTCTGTTTATAAATAAAATGATTTGAATTTTTCTTGCAGCAAGTAGCAACGCCGAGTGTTGTGAAGAAAATCCTGCGGATGAAGCAGGAACATCCAACCATGTTTGCCTGGGAGATAAGGGAGGAATTGGCTCGACAGGGAGCTTGCGATCCTCAGAGCTTACCTTCCGTGTCTTCGGTGAACCGAATTCTCCGTGGTGGCGGTTTACAAACTGAACATCCGGGGATTGAGGGTGGATCTTCTACCGCTTACCAACCGCAAATGCCATCCAACATAGGAGGCGTTAGAGGTGAAATATTTGTTCTTACATATTATTATTATTTTTTTTTTTTTTTGCAAAAAGAGAAATAAATATAATTTTCTTCTCCTTGGAGTTAAAAATTTGTTATTTTAGGAAAACTTTTTAACTCTTTATTCTATAGCAGACTTCGCACTCGATAATTAATTTTAAAAAAGTAGCTTCCAGACTAAAAAAAGTAGCTACAGAAAAATTAAAACTCACGACCAAAAACCAACGTTTTAGAAACTTTATAAAACTGACGAAAATTCCATTCTATATTTTTTTTCCCCCTTTTCCTGACATTTTCTTAATTTTTATAAAAAATATTTACTTCTTTCTTATTCTAATGCTAATAAATTGAATTCCTGTAGCGAATTTTATTATTTATGAAAGAATTTCAATATTTTTGAAAATCATTTAATTCTTGAGAAGTATAATAAAAATTTTTCTTTTAAACAATTCATTTCTTTCGACTAATTTTATACAAATTCTTATTTAAATAATTAAATTCCTGAGAATTTGTTATTATTCATGAAAAAAATTGAATTCATACGATGATATTTACAACAAAATTTTTAAATTATTAAATTCTGTTTGCAAATTTTTTTAAATTATTGAAAATCGTTGAATTTAGAAAAGTTTTTAAAAATAACTCAATTTTACAAATAATTCTATTAAAATATTTCACAATAATTGAATATCTTTGTGGTATTTTATTAAAATTTAATAAAACAAAATTCAATTCCTAAAAAGCTTTTTATTATTTACAAAAATAATTAAATTCTTGCGAAAGGTTTTATTAGAATTTTTCAAAATAATTAAATTAACAAGGAGAAATTTAATACTTTTAAAAATAATTGAATATTCTTGTGATGAATATTGTTATTTATGAAAATAATTGAATTTTGCAAAAAGTTTTATTAAAGTGACTCAAAATAATTGAATTTTTGAATATAATTTTGTTATTCATGTTTAATAATTGAATTCTTTTGAAGAATTATTTATTCATAAATAATTGAATTCTTGAGAAGAATTTTATTATCAAAAAGAATAATTTAATTATTTCACAAAATTTTAATTAAAATTGTGTTTCAAAATAAGTGATTTATTTCGAACAATTTTATTGAAATATTTAAAAAATAATGGAATTCTAAAAATAATCAAATTCAAATTAATTAAATATAAACACTATTTTCAAGAATTCAATTCCTGTAAAATTTTTATCTTTTTCGGTAAAATAATTAAATGTTCGTGTTGAATATTATCAAAATTTTTCATTAATAATTTAATTCTAATGGAAAATTTTAATAAAATAGTAGAATATTGAAAATCATTGAATTAATAATAATTTTTTAGTAAAATTGAAACTTTACCACGAATTTTATTGATATTTTTTAACATAATTGAACTCCCAAGAAGAATTTTAGTATTTTTGAAAATAATTGAATTATTCTGAAAAATTTTAATAAAATATTTTAAAAGCAATTGAATTCTTGTGATGAATATTGTTAATTGTGAAAATAATTGAATTTTTCAAAAAATTTTTATTAAAACAACACGATATTGTTGACTATTCGGAAATATAATTTTATTTTTAATTGACGCGTGAATAAATTGTTTCAAAAAATTATTCATGAGAATAATTAAATTATTGCAAAATAATTTATTGTTATTTCTGAAAATAATTGAATTCTTCATAGAAATTTTACTAAACATTGTTTTAAAAAATTAATTTTTTCTAAATGTATAATAAATATTATAAAAATTTTATTTTTAATAATTATGAATTCTTGTTAAAAACTTTATTTGTAAAAATAATTGAATAGTTGCTGAGAAATTTTATTAAAACTCAAAAATAATTGAATTTCTGAGAAGAATTTTATTATTTATGAATAATGAATTTATGAATAATTAAATTATTGAGAAAAATTTTATTATATTGTTTTTAAAGAATTGAACTTCTTGCATAACAATTTCATTAAAACTTTATTTGTCAAAATAAATTAATTTTTAAATTATTTAATTGAAAATAGTATTAAAAATAATTGAAAATCTTCTATGAGTTTAAAGCTAAAAAGCTTTTTATAATTTACAAAAATAATTAAACGCTTGCGAAAGGATTTATTTAATAATTGAATTCTATTGGAAAATTTTATTAAAATAGTAGAATATTGAAAATCATTGAATTAATTATAATAATTTTTTAATAAAATTGAAATTCTACCATGATATTGATATTTTTAAAAATAATTAAACTTCTAAGAAGAATTTTATTATTTATGAAAATAATTGAATTATTTTGAAAAATTTTATTTTAATATTTAAAAAAGAATTTAATTTCTGTGGAAATTTTTTCTTTTTTTATTTTGAAGATAATTGAATTTTTTATAAGAAGTTTATAAACATTGTTTTAAACAATTTTATTTTAATAATTGATTTTCTTGAATTTTTTAAAAAATACTATTCCAAATTAATTAAATCCTTCTGAATATTTTATTATTTAAAAAAAAATTATTGACTTTTGGATGAGTTTTATCAATTTTTTGTTCAATAATTTAATTTTGAAGGCAAAATTTGATGAAAATAATTGAATATTGATTATTTTTGGAAAATAATTGAATCATTTCAAAGAATTTGATTATAATTTTTGAGAATAGTTTTTTTTCTAGTATTAGCGAATTTAAAGTAGTGAAAATACTGAAAAAAACAGAAATAGTAGCTTTTAGTGGCCGAAATCTAAAGATAGTACCCAAATAGTAGCGTAACTTAAAAAAAGTAGTAAATAGTAGGTTTTAGTAGATAAGTGCGAAGCCTGCTATATTAGGAGAAAAATTTAAAAATGTACTCTCTATTGGAATTCGTATAAAGTAGTCGCGCAAATTACCGAATCCACACAGAGAGGACTGAGATGTTTTTAAATTTTCCTCTAGGTTGCGTGTCGAAACTCTCCAGCCTGATGAGTCAATTTTGCTTATTTCTTGGATCTCATTTCGCTCTTTTATGCCATCTATACAATCTTTTTTCCCCTAAATTCACGAAACAAGAAATTTTTCTTTAAGTCATGTTTTTATTTTTATTACCTGTATGTTTCGTAATAAATTTTCTATTTTTAACCCTTTTGTAAATGTTTACTACTTTTTCATCTTGAGCTTTCAGCAATAAGTCCAATTGTTTTAATTTCAGAACCTCTTCTTCGTGGAGACTATCAATTTTTCTATCCTGGTGCTTTGGGGCCGTTACATGTTACCACAACTTCCGGAAGTTCCGGAACACCAACGTGGAATCCAAATTTTTATTCATCTCTTTATCAGGCTACAACTTTGCACTTGCATCACAATTCACAGTGAGTTGAATTATTGTTTATCACCTTACGGCCTGAGAATCCAAACCATATAACATTTGTTATTTCGAACTAAGGAAATAATTTCCCTAGTTTTCTTAATTTTTTTCTGACTTAATTTTTAAAACTTGAACTTCAGATCCCTGGACTCGGATCGACTGGCAGACAGACAGGAGAGTCAATCACAAGTCGAGTTGAAATCGAGTTCGAGTTCAATGGCCGGAAGTGACGATTCCCTGGATAAAAGTGATTTGGACGACACTGCCGAATCTCAGGATCACTACAAAACATACCAAAGATCGCCAATTATTCTCGAATTGGGTCAAAAGGTTGGCAGCGAGCGAAGCGCATTTGTACGTCATGGAATGATGCAAAAAATAGAAAATCCCTCGTCGCCGTTGGAAAATAATTTGAGAAATCTTCCTGAGATGGAGCAAAATCCCAATGTGAGTCGTAGCGAGGATAATCAATCGCCACCAAGAAAGAAGAAGAATCCCTATTCGATAGAGGAATTGCTGAAGAAAGACGAGAGCAAGGACATTTACAAGAGGCCCAGACTATTGAACACTGGAGTTGTCCAGCCCTGTGGTATTGTCGTCGGTAAGGATGTCTGAATATGGGAGAACTCAAAGTTGTTTGTTAAGAAATTAAGTTCGCAAAATCGCTGAAGGTGAGAGAAGAAAGATGGTAAAACAAAAATCCTGGAGTCTCTTCATTTTTTTTTTAAGATTATCCCCCTCAATGCCTATGATATGCGTTTCCTATGCAAAATGCTTCTATTTGAAGGTTATGTACGGCTAATTCGCGATATGGGGGAGAATTTGTGATAGAACAAGTTTTACTGTCCTCATTTTTGTAAGGACATCTGCCATTTATTTATTCCGACCTTTTTTATTTTTATTACTAATATTGCTTCCACTTGCGGCCCCTTTATAAACACAGATTTTATAAAAACGCATTACATTCTTAAAAGTTTTCGTCAGACCGTTGTAGATCCACCTTTAATAAGACTATAGTGTTTCATGGGTAAAACAAAAGTGGTGGGCTAATAATGGAAATTTTAGAAGGAAGAATGCGAAGTATAAGATAGAAAAGGACATCCTTCTAGTCTTCTTACTCTCATTAAGGTGTTTCTACAATTCAATTTCATTCCAATACTTAAGGGACAGTCCCATGTGAGCGTGAAAACGGAAAACGTTTAGCCAATAACAACTTCCGATTCAATGGAAATCATTCTAAAAGAAAATTCTTATTGGTTGAACGTTTTCCGTTTCCCGTTTCACGCTGACATGGGACGGCACCTTTACACTCGTATGTAGGCAAAGGTGGGTCGTTAAAAATTGAAAATTAAAACAAAAAATTATTCACAATTTGCATTTTTATCTCTGTCGCTGTCCAAAAAATCTCAGAATATTTACTTTCTTAAAAGTAATATACGTTAATAACAAACGAATATTTCTATTTGGATATACGGTAAAGAATTAGAAAATTTGTCTGTTTAATTTAAAATCGAAGGCCTTGATCGAAAAATTGTAAACGGCCATAAAAGCGTCTTTTTTCAAAAATATAACCTAATCTCATCGTAAATCTCGCACCTCAGTTGATTTTCCTATATATATCTTTCAAAAAAAAAAAATGTACAATAAAGTTTTTCAAGTTCTTTCCATATCTATTTCTTTAAAAACAAAGCAGAATTAAACAAATTAAGAAAACTTAGTTTAACTTCTTGCTCGAAATGAAAAAAAATTGTTTGTTTCCAATCTGTGTTCTGTCGGTAAAGTAGACACGGTGAATTCCAGCAAGAATATTGTTTCCTTCTTCTCTTATTCACTTTATTCTTAGTGAACCTAAGGAACAGAGTTGCCACAGGTCAGGGAAAAGTCAGGGATTTTTAGTAAAAGTACTGGAAAAAAGCGAATTTCAAAAATTCATGAAAAAACTCTAAATTTTGATGTTTTTTTGTTTGCCTCGTAAACTATAAAAATCACCACGAATTTTAATACAAAACCTTGAATTTTTTCTATTTCAGACAATAATTTCTTTTTAAAGAACTTAATTTTTAAAGAACTTTTATAAAATTATGACTTATAAATTATGTAATTAATAATTTTTTACAATTTTCATAAATATTAGATAGATAAAAGAATTTTAGTTAAAAATACTAAAAAAATTAATTTTGGAAAAGTTACTAATAATTACATAAATTCAATTATTTTCAAATGTAATAACATTTTTCGCAGAAATTCAATTATATTCCAAAAATTAATAAAAAATTCTGGTCATTTCAATTATATCTTTAAAAATAAAAAAATTCTTCTCCAAAATTCAATTATGTTCAAAACTTTTAAAAAAATTCTCGTCAAAATTTCAATTATTTCTATAAATAATACAATTCTTCTTCGAAATTCTATTATTTTTAAAAACTTTAATGAAATTCTTGGCAAAATTTCATGGGAATTAAATAATTTACAAAATTTTTGATAAATTTATTTTAAATAAACCAATTATTTTCGTAAATAATAAAATTGCCACAGGAATTCAATTATTTCATATAAAAAATTTCAAATAATTGAATTCTTGTGATGAATATTGTTATTTATGAAAATAATTGAATTTTGCAAAAAATTTTACTAAAGTAACTTAAAATCATTGAATTTTCGAGTATAATTTTGTTATTCATGTTTAATAATTCAATTCTTTCGAAGAATTATTTATTCAGAAATAATTGAATTCTTGAGAAGAATTTTATTATTAAAAAGAATAATTTAATTATTTTATAAAAATTTAATTGAAATTGTGTTTCAAAATAAGTGATTTCTTTCGAACAATTTTATTAAAATATTTAAAAATAATGGAATTCTAAAAATAATCAAATTCAAATTAATTAAATATAAACACTCTATTTTGAAAAATTCAATTCCTGTAAAATTTTTATCTTTTTCTGTAAAATAATTAAATATTCGTGTTGAATATTATCAAAATTTTTCATTAATAATTTAATTCTAATGGAAAATTTTAATAAAATAGTAGAATATTATTATTATACCTATATAATTATTTTCATAAATAATAAAATTTCCACAGGAATTCAATTATTTCATATAAAAAATTTTAAATAATTTTTTGAAAAATTTCAATTATTTAAAAAGAATTTTATAAAATTCGTCGCAAGATTTGAGTTATTGAAAAAAATTTAACAATGTTCTTTTCAAGAATTCAATTATTTTTAGAAATAGTAAAATTCTTCACCGAAATCCAATTATTTTTATAAACTTGAATAAAATTCGTGGAAAGAATTAAATTATTTTCAAAAGTAATAAAATTCTTCGTATAAATTCAATTAAAATTTGTCAAAAGAATTCAATTATTTAAAAATTTGTTGATAAAATTCTTTATGAGAATTCAATTTTAACAAACATTCAATTATTCAATAAATTATTTATTTTTTAATTTAAATAATTGAATTTTTTTAGAATTTTCTAATCAAAATTGATTGAAAAATGAAATTACCGAACAATCGATTTATTGTTTATGAAAATAATTGAATTATTGCAACGAATTTTATTACAATTTTTTAAATAATTGAATTTTTTTGAAAAAATTTTACTACTTTTAAAAATAATTGAATTCTTGCGAAGGATTTTATTAGAATTTTTGTAAATAATTAAATTTTTGTTGAAAAATTTCATGGTTATTTAAATTATAACAAAACATGAAGAATGATCGTCTTCTTTATGTTTTGTAATAATATTCTTATAAATTATTGAGTTTCAAAAAGGTTTGAATTTGAATGTTCTGAAGAATTCTAATTCCCGTGGAAAAATAATAATTAAATACTTCTTTAAAAATTTAGTTATTAATGTTTTTGAATAATTTTAGAATTAATGAAATTTGTAAATAAATTTTATAGGACATTTTTTTGAGTATCTAATAATTTTTAGAGTGAATCAGAATATTTTTTATGGTCAGGGAAAAAGTGAGAATATTGTCTGGAAATCAGGAAAAAGTCAGGGAAAAATAAAATTAAATATTTGTGGCAACCCTGAAGAAATTTAAATTTAACAAGTCATATAACTACTGCAAATTAAATTTTTTTTATTTAATTCTTATAAGGCGTGTCCAACTTAACTAACCTTTTTAGACATAAAAATCGTCCAAAGTGAAATTCTAAGTATAAACATTCTTAACTATAAGAAACATTAAATTCCAAAAAGCCTACAAACCAAAAAAAAAAATTTTCTATGAATTTTTCATTATAAATTAAATCTCATTAAAGATGTCATGAGCATATAATATTATAAATAATTGTAACCTAAATTTAACTCTTAATTTAGTCTATAGTAAAACTATTTTTTTTTTATCAAAAATGACAAAAAAAAGAAACGGTAATATTTCATAAAATATTTTAGAGATTTTCTGTGACAGTTACATTTTTTTTAAATTTAAAAAATTTTTAATTAATTTAATAAAAAATTGTCATTAATTCAAAGAAAAGAGTAAAAGAAAAGTCTTGCTTAATGTAAAAAATATAAATTATAGCAAAAAGAAAAATAATTAGATTAGAAAGTCCATCGTTGTGAAATTTTAACACCTAGAAAATATAAAACGATGATAATTTAATAATGACATTGTGATATAATTGTGCGCGAGTATTACGTTAAAAGAAAATTTTTGCAAAAAAATGAAAATTATTAGTATTGATTATTAATTTTAGCTTAGAAAATATTTTTCAACATTATAATTTGTTTAAAAAATAAATTTTGCAAAAATTATCTTCATTTTTTCTGTAAATTTTTTTTTTTTTCTAAAACTCATTTAAATTATTTTGTTAATAATTGTTCGGTTTGTTGATTATGTGTAGAGTTAATAAGAGGAAAGAAGATCTTTGTTATTAAACAATAAGCATTGTAAAAAAAATTATTTTTTTTTTTAGTAGTGTTAAAAACACAATTTCTGTCTTGAAACAAATCTCACAGATTGATGTATTTTTTAATCAAAATTTAGATTTTGATTCAAACAGATTTCAATTCAAACAGCAAACAAGTAAATTTAGTTGTCGAATAAACATAATTATTAGGAAAAAAAAATTGTCCTGTATCATATAACTTAAATATACTAGTCAAAATAGAGCGTTTGTTTGATTTAATTAAATACATAATTAATGTTCCTAATTATATATGTCTATTAGTGGAATAATTATTAGACTTCGTAATTCTATAATTATCAACTAAATTACCATTTAAAAAAAAATACGAGAACAAAAAGGTGATATGCTTCTTCACTTAATAAATTAAAAGCAGAATTAACTAAAATAAAATTTCTAATAATAGAAAAAATATTTATTTCAACAATCTCTTTATTTTTTCAGTCTGTCGACAATGTTACAATAACATATGTAACACATAGAGCAATAAAACAACACAATTCAACCTTTTGATTCTTCAGGTTTTATAAAAAATTAATTATAAAATACAAAATAGACTAAAATGTTATTTTGAAAAATTATGGCTAGTTAAATATCCTTAATTAAAAATAATAATTATAATTTAAAAAAATGATAATCTCTTATTTTGTTATAAAAATCACAAACACTATATAAAAAAAGAATTATTAATTTAATATTAATAGACATCCTTATAATTAACAATTCTCATTTATTTAAAGCGAAAGAAAATCAAAAAATCAAAGTTAAATTAAAAAAAAGGATAGTTTGATTTTATTTCTAATATAGTTAATTTACTGTCATTTTTTAAGATTGTTTTTTCACTAAAAAAAAATTGCAGTACATTAATTACATTTTTTAATAAACGAGTTTTTTTTTTTTTTTCTTAACAAATCTTAATCGGAAAATTATAATTTAATTATGAAAAATTTTCTCATATTTAGAAAAAATTAAAGGGACAATTACAATGGCAACAAATTTGCGCACATAACATACATACTAGAGAAAAAGAAGATGAAAAATAATTTGATTTGATCTCCTATTTGAAAAAAAAGTATGGCCTTAGAATTTTCATGCTTCCTTTTCTCTCTCTCTTTCTCTCCCCCTTTTTTAAAATTGAAAATTATGTTGAGAACGATTTAAAGTGTTTGTGGATAATGTATGAACCGGATGTCCAGGCGACGCTGCGTAAAGACTATGATGTGAATGTGATTTTGCACGGGAAATTTCTGAATATCTATCCTGTTCTGGTGGCGCCACCAAAAGTACTGGCCTTAATGATAAGGACTTTCTTGAGCCAGCAACACTTTGGGCTTCATTCACATAAGCTGGATTCACTTCTCCTATGAGAAAGAAAGAAAAAATAACTCTTTTTAGATAAAAATAACAGTTTTTTTTTAAATAAAAAGAAAAAAATTTAATAAAAAAATGTTAAATGAAAATTAAAAATAAAATTTGAAGTTTATTTTAAAGGACCTTGATTGCATGAATAACAGTGAGGTATTTTTTTTCGTGGCCTGCTTTGATCCAAGAAGTGGAGATTATTTCAATTGATATAAATTATTCATTATTTTCTGTGCAAATTCATTTACGCCATAGAATATGACTCATCAGAACTACACGAAAAGAAGGTCAACATTTTATATATATATATTTATAAATGAAACATCATTTTCAAACATGGAAAATAGTAACAACTCACCGCATTATTTATGACAAAAAAAAAATTCTTTTTTGTACAAACTAAAATCTTTGAAGATAAAACAAGAAAGTAATTTTAAATCATATAATATAAGTCGTGGTGAAATCTTTGGTTTTTTACATATCACGTGAGTTATAATCCATTTGTTTTGAGGGGTATTCTTAAATATTGAATTTAAAACATTTAATAAATGTAAAATCAGATTTAATGATAAAAATCTTACCTTTATATAAGGAACCATTATTGAATGGTTCGGCTTGTAATCTTACGTGCCGCGACGCTAAAATAAAAGCGAGAGCTGCTAATGTTATTGCGTCCATAGCGGCAATTCCTGCCAAAGGAATGGCCCATCTGATTGCACAAGCTCCTGGATTGTATCTGTAAAAATGGTAAGTAAATTAAAGAAAAAGTGAATTTATTTTCCCCATGTTACATTGCTTCTAATTTTTCAGCAAAATACATAAAAATGAATGAAAAGCAAGAGACAGAAACAACAAATTTTTCTTTTTCTACAGCTTATGCTTTGTAGTCCATTGAGATGAGCTAATAAAAATTTTTACAATATGGTATTTTTCCGAAAACTATTTTCTTTTCGTGATTGTAGAATCACGAAGAGAAAATAGTTTTAGGAATTATCAACTAAATTACACTGTTTTCTTGAAAGTATCAAATTGATACTAAAGTGGATCAATATGATGCCAAAAATTTAGATCAATTTTTTACTTGATCCACATTTTGCTTCCTCATACTGAGGAAGTATTGTAATACGAAAATTTTTCAGGTTTGATTTTTTGACATATCTTTATGTTATTTGACCTCAGAGTGTTCAAAAAAGACATTTTTATACAAAATGTCATTCCGTATGTGAGTGTAAACATCACATTTTCATAAATATCTCCAAATTATAAAGAGCTTTTGGGCTGAATTTTTTTTTAAATCGTAGGTCTCATCTGCGAACATAAAATGAGAGTACTTTGAGATAGATTAATAAAGTTTAACTATTTATTTTTTTGATTTTTAATTTTTCAAAAAAACGTTTTTTGCCCATAACTTTAAAAAAATGTTAGGACACCTATAAATGTTTTTCTCCAATTTTTTAGAGTTTTTTTAGACGCATCTTTTGAGCCCAGAATGAACATTTTTCGTTCACATTCACCGGAGATATTAAAGTTTTAAAAATCAAAAATTTTGGAAAATAAGACTTTTTTGAGAATTTTGTTGAAAAATGTAGAAATAACATTAAAACCACAGTTACCAACTTGTAGAGCATTAAAAAACCCTTCGATTGACCTACTTTCGAAGCTATTTCGATTAGAAATAAAGAAGTTATTGATATTTTAAAACACAGAAATTGTGAAAAAAAAATTTTTCATGTGAAAGTATTTAAGGGGAGGCACCACCCCCAACTTTGACCCCTTTAAATTTAAATTATTAAACTAGGTTATATTTTTTTTCTTGCACCATTTTTAACCCTAAAATATATAGGATGGTCAAAAATTTAAAATTTTAATTTTTTAAAGAGGTTAGAATTTTTATCTTTTCACTAATTGCATATTTTTGCAAATCCATGCGAGAGGTTGTTTAAAACTATAAAATAAGCTTAGAAAAAAATTTGCGTTAAAAAATATTGAAAATTGTAAGAGAAGATTAATTTTGAATATTCAAATTTTACAACTTTTTACATATTTCCAAAGTCCTAGACCAATAATCTTTTTGAGAATATCAGTTGTTACAAAAATTTATTCGTTAAATGCAAAAACCATGTCGAATAACTTATTTACTAGGTTAAAATTTTAACGTCTGTCAAAATTATTTTATTTTCTAGGTTAAAATTTTGACAGACGTTAAAATTTTAATCTAGTAAATAAGTTATTCGACATGGTTTTTGCATTTAGCGAATAAATTTTTCTAAACACTGATATTCTGAAGAAGATTATTGGTCTAGGATTTTGGAAAAAATGTCAAAAGTTGTAAAATTTGAACATTCAAAATTAATTTATAATAAATTAATTTAATTGAAAATTTGGAAAATAATTTTTTTAACTTTTTTAAAAATAATCTTGTCTTTTTATAATTATAATTGGAAATTTTCTTTTTCAAGTTTATTACAATTTTATAGAATTGTAATAAACTTGAAAAAGAAAATTGAATTTCTGCAAAGAATTGTATACTATTTACAAAAATAATTGAAATCCTTCCTAACAATGATATTATTTATGAAAATAATTTAATTCCTGTGAAGAAATTTATTACAATTTAAGAAAAAAAGCAGTGATAATTAATTATTTACTTATTAAGTATAATAAACAATAAATTTGCTCAAGAAATGATAAATATCATTTATTTGAACATTCAGAAATTTGAAATTTTAAAAATTTAAGAGAAGTTCAATAATTATAACTATTGAATAATAATAGAATAACATAATTTCTAGAAGCAAAAAATTGATTTAAAACTTTAAGAGGGACTTTATATTTTAAAAATAAAACTAAAATTGCGGTCACTAACTTCCCTTGATTATTTTCGAAAAATTAAAATTAAAACTCATTCAAAGAATTAAATTATTTAAAAAAAAAATGTAAAGAAATTTCAATTATTTCAAAATTTTTCAATTATTTTTTTAGAAAAATTAAATTATCTTGAAACAATGGAATTGAAAAATTTCAACAATTCTATTTTTCAGAATTTAAAAAAAAAATTGCGAGAATTCAATTTTAATAAAAAATTTGAAGTGCATATCGTTTTTTTTAATTAACTAATAAAAATTTTAATTATGAATCTTCGCACTAAGAAACACGAATTCATTAAAATGTGACTATAAAATCCAATTATTAATTATTAAATTAAAATACTTTGAAAATTTTATTTGTTAAAAAGTTTCTAAAGAAATTCTTTAACAAATTCAATTACATATTTTTAGTCGAATTTCACAATATTTTTATTAAGTACATAATTTTTAAAAATTTATTTACATAATCTATTTGAATTAGTGCCTGACTTTTACTATCAAATTAATTTTTTTTAACTAATTCAAAGTTAGAGAAGAGTATAAATATCTTTAAAAATTGAAATAAAAAGTAATTTTTTTAAAACAAATTAAAATAATAAAACTTCTTTTAATTTTGGTGAAAAAAATCCCGGTTAATTCCCGGTTTTCCCGATTAGTAGACACCTCAATATAAAAATAATTATTATTGTAGTAACTTTCCCGAATTTATTTTCTTTTCCTGATTCTTTAATTATCAACTAAATTACAAAAAATCTCCCGTTTGCAATACGAAAATATTTATTATACTGTTATTTTCTTTTCGTAGTAGTATAATTCTCAACTAAATTAGAATTATCCAATTTGTTTTGTTATAAACGTTTTTTTTTAAACAAAGTTCAAAAATTCTTTCCAAAATTAATTTTTAAATAATTATTTTATTTAGTCCAAAATCCTTTTACGAAATCGGAAACTAAAGACTGAGAACAATTTTACCTCTAATTATTTATTTAACTTTTCTTTATCTAATATTTAATTACTAGTTCAGTACGAATGAACTAATGGAAAAGTTATTCATTTACTCTTTTATAAGTATAAATAATTAAAGAAAATATTTTTTTTTATATTTTGTATCATAACAAAACTTATATACTAACAATGTAGAATATTTTTTTCGGAGATTATATAACATAAATAAAATCTCCAATGATTTGTTAATATAATTATAAATATTGTAAAAAGTAGGGGGAAAAGTTTTTGAATTCAAATTATAAAATATTTTTTTGCAACAATTTTTAATTAAAAAACAAATATTTTCTGTTTCTTGTTTTTCTTCTTATATTTATAAAATATATTTAGAAAAATATTTATTTATATTTAGAATATTTATTTATATTAAAATTATTTATTTATATTTAGAAAAGTTACTATACTCTACCTTGAGGCTGATGCCCCGCAAACTGCTCGAATTAAAGGTGAATCCCAGCCGAGAGGATAAACACAAACGCCAACTGCCATGCAAATTGCTGTAAAATAATAGTTCATCATAATTTTTGAATATTTAAAATTGAATTTCATTAATTTTAAAAAAGATTTTCTTTGGAAAATTTTTTTATTACTTTTTTAATGTTCTTTTTATTTCTAAACTTTCTAAAAATTGTTTTACAGATAATTATAATAATTCTGTTAAATCTATTTTATTAATAGTATAATAATTCATTTATTTTAGTTTATAATTCAATTATTTTAATCTAAATAAAAATTTTGAATTCTAAAATTAGATTTTTTATTGTAGAAAAACGTCAATTCCCCCCCATTATGCAAGGTTAGAGGCGAGGCCGCTCAGTGAAAGGAATCTGAAACATTGCTTTTCTAACTGTAAATTTACGGTACACTGATATTGTAGGCACACCAAATGCCAAGAGTATAAATAACTCAATCCCTACATAAATATTTGCTAAATATTTTCATTCAACTGTTGAAAACTATATATATATTAATAAAAAACCAAATCAGTTACGCTAGAATTTTTGCAAATTTCAATACATAGTTTATGAGACTTCGAAAAATAATTTTTAATACTTAAAGAATATTTTCTAATAAATTTCCATATTTGCAAAAATATTTTTTTTACATTCCTGCTCCAAATTACAATGTTTTTATAACGCATTTAGAGAAAAATTGAACATTAATTCTAAAAGAAAATAAAACAAAATGTGAATTTTCACGCAGATTATTGTGGTCATTGACGGAAATTTATGACCTATTGCTGTCTTTCTCTATACATTCTACAACTTTACATCGAGAGTGAAAGCCGCAGAAAACAGAAATCTCAGAAGGAAATCTAGTATATCTCAATTGTGTATTCGATTTCCTCCGATCAAATCATCAATTTCTATTCAGAATACATTTTCCAATGGCTGATAAAAATTAAAGTTTAAAAAAAGTAAAACAAAAAAACCGGAAATTCAAATTATTTAAAAATTTCACACTTTTAAAATTGATTTACTTGATTTTCCATTAAGCAGCTTTTTGATAGCTTAAACATTCATAAATCATTTTCGCCATTTTTATTTCTAAAAAAAAATCTCATAAAACTTGTGGTACAACTTATTTCGTAAGCGGTTTCCACCATTATAACTATATATATATATTTATAACGGTTTTTCATTAAATCCTGTTAAACGCAACTCCTTAAAACTTTTTGATTTATAAAACAAAATGCTGTTTCTAAATAGATAATTTTTTCCCTACTTATATTTTTATGGGAAAATTTATAATTACTTGTAAATAATTTGAGAACAAATTGAATTTAGAGTAAATGTTTTGATACAGTTTAGAAATATCTAGGTTAGAGAATATTGAAACAAAATATTGATTTAATATTATCGCTGAAATTTTTTTTAAAAGTATGATAATTAATGAGAATATTAAATTTTTTAAATGTTTAGAGAACATTTTTAAAAACAATTTCAAGTCATTTTAATTTTAATAATTTTTAAAGAAATACTTATTATGACACATAACTGAAAAACTAATTAGAATTAAATTTTAAAAATATATTATATTTTTAAACTTTAAAGTATATAAAAAAAACTTTAACAAATTTCGATACTAATTTCAAATTTGTCATCAAAATAATTAAACTTTCTTACGAGGAAAATTAAATTTCACAAAAATTGTTATCTGATACCAAAATTAAAAAAAACTTCATTACGAAAATTTTAACTATTCTAAAGAATAGAGAAGGTAAAAAAATTATTAGCTATATATAGGTATTTAACTTTCCGAACAAAGAATATAGACAATATTTTTTTAGAGAATTTCCACTACTTTTAATTCGCTAATATTGAAAAAAAATCAATTTTATTTAACAAAATTTTATGCAATTTATTTTCCCCAATAATTCAATTACTTTTAATAATTATAAATTTTTTCATGTAAATTCCATTTTTTCAGAAAAAAAATTTGATTAAATTCTAAGCATGAATTTAATTATTTTCATAATCGTAAAATTCAGTTATTTTCCCAAATAAAGTTTTTGACAAGAATTCAATTATTTAAACTAATAAAATTTTCATAACATTTAAAAATTCATTATTTAAAACAGTGTTCATAAAATTTCTTATGAAGATTTCAATTTCTTTCAAAAGTAATAAACTTTTCAACAGAAATTCAATTCTTTTTAAATATTTTAATAAACTTTTCCGCATAAATTACAAAATTCTTCGAAAAAATGTAATTCTTCAAAAAAATTTAATTTTTCTCAAAACTTATAAAATTTTTCAGAAATTTCCAATTATTTTCAGAATTTAAAAAAAAATTCTTCGCAAGAATTTAATTATTTTAATAAATAATAAAATATTTCAAGAAAATTTAATTATTTTAATAAATAATAAAATATTTCAAGAAAATTCAATTATTTTCATAAATAACAAAATTTTTTTTAAAGAAATCAATTATTTTTATAAATTTTCTATTGAAAATTCAATTATTTCAAATATTTTCATAAATTCTTCACAAGAATGAAATTATTTTAAATTCTTTCATGAATAATAAAATTCGTAGCGTAAATTCAATTTATTATCAGGATAAGAAAAAAGTAAATATTTTTGATGAAAACTTGGAAAAAGTCAGGAAAATAAAAAATTTGTAATGGAATTTTTGTCAATTTTGTGAAGTGAATAAAACGATTTTTTTTGTTTCTTTACGAATTAAATTTTTAAGAAAATTTATCGTTTAAGAAGTTTATCGTAAAACTGTTTTCTCTTCGTAATTCTATAACTATCAACTAAATTACCAAGAATCTTTCAGTTTCTAATTGAATTATAATTCTTTAATCGAAATGCATTTTAATTACTATAAAATATTCAGAAAATATTATTCAACTGTGACGCGATCTGAAGAAAGGGACCTTAGAAGCAAAAAATTGTAGGTTATGTTTGCAATTTTTTAAATGAAAATACACAAAAATGATCAACTATTAATGTGAGTCATTAATGTTTAAGTTGTCATTATAACTGAAATATTTAATAAACACTGCTTTTAATTTGTAAAAAGTAAAAAGAAACTTTTAATTAACAAAAAAGTAACACTAACATAACCTTAAAGTGATTTGCTTCTAAGGTCCCTTTCTTCAGATCGCGTCACAACTGTAAAATATTCCAGTTTTTTCAAAATTGATAAAAACTGTCAAATCTTTAAAAGTGTAAAAATAATAAATTTGTAATTAAAATAAAAGGAATTATGTGTGAAAAAAGGGGATTGCGGTTCATTGTCACGCTTTGTTAGCGCATCGATTAATTAAACATATTACTATTTAATAAATCGTCGTAATTTACCATGTGCGGAATTTTTTTTATTAATGAGAATTGTTCTGCTCACTTTCTAGAAAAGAGGAACAACGATAACTAACTTCTTCACGCTTTGAATAGCTATAATGATTGCATTATTATTTTATTTCCCTGACGATTACAATGAGAAAAATACCTTTACATAATTATTGAATGATGTAATAAACTTATTTTTATATCGTTTTTTAATTTAATTATACATATTTTTATTACAATTCCATGATGCTGGAAATTTTTGACAATTTTATTTTTAGTTAAAATTTTTTTCTAGTTAACATTTAATTAAAAAATGTCAACTTTTTAATTTTTACTCTCTAAAGTCGACAATTTTTAGTTTTAGATTCAACGTGTAATATATGGTAACAGTTGATAATACGGACAGTTCATGTTCTAATTTTGTAATTAGCAATTCGTTTTACTTTCACTTTCATAGGGCAAATCACTTGTAAAACCTTTCGCCATATTTATCACGAAATCGTATTTCATCATAAGACTTGAATCAAAAATTCAAAACTACTTTATGAGTAAATTTCTTGTTTGATAAAGTTTGTATCTTACCTGATATAACTTGCATCCAAGCACAAATGTAATAAACAGTCGTGCTGTGACAAAAGAAGAATAGAAGCATGGCACAAATTGACAAAATTGCAATTATTACTGCCAAACCAATGAGTATTGTACTCGCTTTAAATGGAACATTGGCAATTGTCGAAAAGTCATCCAAACGTCCAATGCATCCCTCCACCAATTCTCCTGAAATGAACAAAAAAAATACATTTTTATAGCAATCTTGCTAAAATACTATACGGACTCTAATTGGACGGAAAATTAACTTTCAATATTGTAAAGGCGGCTTTATTTTATTTCAAGAAAAATCTTGAATTGCGAAAATGAGTAAATTGAAACTAATCTTTTTTTTAATTACTTTCTCTATTAACTATAAATTATTAAGAATCTCTTAGTTACTGATTAAAATAAAAAACATTTACTGTACATTTTTGCAATATATTTTTCTCTTTGTGTTTCTATAATTATCAACTAAATTATCAAGAACAAACTTCGTACTAGATAATTAATTTTAAAAAAGTAGCTTTCAGACTAAAAAAAGTAGTAAAAAAGTAGCTACAGAAAAATTAAAACTCACGACCAAAAACCAACGTTTTAGAAACTTTATAAAACTGACGAAAATTCCATTCTATATTTTTTTCCCCCCTTTTCCTGACATTTTCTTAATTTTTATAAAAAATATTTACTTCTTTCTTATTCTAATGCTAATAAATTGAATTCCTGTAGCGAATTTTATTATTTATGAAAGAATTTCAATATTTTTGAAAATCATTTAATTCTTGAGAAGTATAATAAAAATTTTTCTTTTAAACAATTCATTCCTTTCGACTAATTTTATACAAATTCTTATTTAAATAATTAAATTCCTGAGAATTTGTTATTATTCATGAAAAAAATTGAATTCATACGATGATATTTACAACAAAATTTTTAAATTATTAAATTCTGTTTGCAAATTTTTTTAAATTATTGAAAATCGTTGAATTTAGAAAAGTTTTTAAAAATAACTCAATTTTACAAATAATTCTATTAAAATATTTCACAACAATTGAATATCTTTGTGGTATTTTATTAAAATTTAATAAAACAAAATTCAATTCCTAAAAAGCTTTTTATTATTTACAAAAATAATTAAATTCTTGCGAAAGGTTTTATTAGAATTTTTCAAAATAATTAAATTAACAAGGAGAAATTTAATACTTTTAAAAATAATTGAATATTCTTGTGATGAATATTGTTATTTATGAAAATAATTGAATTTTGCAAAAAGTTTTATTAAAGTGACTCAAAATAATTGAATTTTTGAATATAATTTTGTTATTCATGTTTAATAATTGAATTCTTTCGAAGAATTATTTATTCATAAATAATTGAATTCTTGAGAAGAATTTTATTATCAAAAAGAATAATTTAATTATTTCACAAAATTTTAATTAAAATTGTGTTTCAAAATAAGTGATTTCTTTCGAACAATTTTATTGAAATATTTAAAAAATAATGGAATTCTGAAAATAATCAAATTCAAATTAATTAAATATAAACACTATTTTGAAGAATTCAATTCCTGTAAAATTTTTATCTTTTTCGGTAAAATAATTAAATGTTCGTGTTGAATATTATCAACATTTTTCTTTAAGGGCATTTGAACCATTATGACGTCACAATTGAGGCAAAACATATATTTTAATGCTATGACGTCATAAAGGTTCAAATGCCCTTAATAATTGAAATCTATATTGGAAAATTTTATTAAAATAGTACAATATTGAAAATCATTGAATTAATAATACTTTTTTTAGTAAAATTAAAATTTAACCACGAATTTTATTGATATTTTTTTAAATAATTGAACTCCTGAGAAGAATGTTATTATTTATGAAAATAATTGAATTCATACGATGATTTTTACAACAAAATTGTTTAATTATTGAATTCTATTTGCACATTTTTTTAAATTATTGAAAATCGTTGAATTTAAAAAAGTTTTTAAAAATAACTCAATTTTACAAAGAATTCTATTAAAATATTTCACAATAATTGAATACCTGTGTAGTATTTTGGTAAAATTTAATAAAAAAAATTCAATTCCTAAAAAGCTTTTTATTATATACAAAAAAAATAAAATTCTTGTGATGAATATTTTTATTTATGAAAATAATTGAATTTTGCAAAAAATTTTACTAAAGTAACTCAAAATAATTGAATTTTCGAGTATAATTTTGCTATTCATGTTTAATAATTAAATTCTTTTAAAGAATTATTTATTCATAAATAATTGAATTCTTGTGAAGAATTTTATTCATATCGAAAAGAATAATTTAATTATTTCATAAAAATTTAATTAAAATTGTGTTTCAAAATAAGTGATTTCTTTCGAACAATTTTATTAAAATATTTAAAATAATGGAATTCTAAAAAAATTAAATTTAAATTCATTAAATTTTAAATTTTAAATTTTAAATTAAATATAAAAATTCGATTTTAAATAATTAAATTCCTGTGAAATTTTTATTTTTTCGGGAAAATAATTAAATGTTCGTGTATAGAATATTATCAAAATTTTTCTTTAATAATTGAAATCTATATTGGAAAATTTTATTAAAATAGTACAATATTGAAAATCATTGAATTAATAATACTTTTTTAGTAAAATTGAAATTTTACCACGAATTTTATTGATATTTTTTTAAATAATTGAACTCCTGAGAAGAATTTTATTATTTATGAAAATAATTGAATTATTTTGAAAATTTTTTTTTTAAATATTTAAAACAGAATTGAATTTCTGTGAAAATTTTTTGTTATTTTTGAAAATAATTGAATTTTTCGTAAGAATTTTATAAACATTGTTTTAAACAATTAATTTTTTCGAAATATAATAAATATTATAAAAATTTTATTTTAGTAATTTATTTTCTTTAAATTTTTTTTAAAAATACTATTCTAAATTAATTAAATCCTTGTGAAATTTTTATTATTTATAAAAATAATTGAATTTTGAATGAATTTTATCAATTTTTCGTTAAATAATTGAATTTCGAAAGCAGATGGAAATAATTGAATATTGAATATTTTTTAAAAATAATTAAATCGTTTTAAAGATTTTATTTGATAATTATCAACTAAATTTTCAAGAATCTTTTAGTTACTTAAGGAAATACTATATTACGTTATTTATTTTCTAAAACTTCTTTTTATCACAATGCCACAGTTATCAAGAATTTTTTTTTATTCTTTCCTTCAACGGTCTATTGAGTTTTTACGGTGAACGTGAGGCAAGTTTAAGATCGCAAGCTAAAATTATTTAAAAGTACAAATACTTCTACATTCTAAAAACACTTGGTTTATTTATGAATATTTTTGCAATACGTTGTAATACTTAGGTAATTTAATTTTAAACCAAAGAGTTACATTGTAGAAAATTCTAATTTTTTTACCATTTCCGCCAAAGCTGCATCGGGACCAGAGACCAAATTTTCCTGGATTCTCATGTTCCAAATCACCTAACCATTCGGGAGTGATAAATGCCACGGTACCAATTATCGCGTAACATATTGTAAAAATTCCCCACAATACACCAATTGCTTTTGAATTACGAATATAATTTGTCGCATACATATGCGACGACTCAACGTACTCGACCTTTGAACCCATTTCTTCCTTTTATTTTTCGCTTCCACCAAATCCAATCTAAAACATTTACAATTATTTTCATTATTCTTATACAAATTTTACATTACGTTTTTAAATTACTTTTTTAAATACTTTTTAAAAATATTATTCATATTTATTTAATTAATGAATAACTTAAAATTATTAACTAATTATTATTCAATTTTGATCTTAATAATATTAATAAATTTCTATTTCTATTTTTTGCTCTTTTAGATAATTTCATTAAACTACAAGTGCACGTGGAATAATTTACAATAACTCCACGGAGAAAATTACAATAATTTACAATAGGAAATAAAAAATTACGTGGGTTACTCATCCTCGAAATATTGATAAGATATTTGCAGAATTTACAACTATTTCTTTTTCAACTTAATTGTATATAAATTATTGAACATTCGTTTAAATATTTAGTTTGTTAAAAGTCAGTTTTTGGATCATAATATAATTCTTGTTTTGAAGTTTAGGCCAAAGAATCCGAATTTTTCATTAAAAAATTTTAAAGACAATTTTTAAGTTTGTCAACATATTTGTTATTAATATAATTGTCTCGACGTTTCGATGGTAGATTTAAACTGTTGTGAAAAGAAAAAATTATGTAGGTCAATATTTTTAATACAGAATTCAAAACATTAAACTTTATAGAAAATTGCAATTAAAAAATATGTTCTGAAAAAAGGAAAAATTAAATAATAAATAGAAAAACGAATGTAATTTATAGAACGTAAATGAATAGAATTTAGATTAAGTTTCATAAAAATAGTAATAAAATTTGTCATTATTTTATAATAGAAAAAATTAATTATATTTTAAAATCATTCTTATTCATCCCGCATGGATATGTTTTTAACGATTCAGAAACCTGATGGTTTATAGATATATTAACGAGTTTCACAACTTTGATTTTAGAATTTGAAAGAAAGTTGAAAATAAAGTAATTCAGACAGCTCTTTAAAAATGTATAATTAAAAATATTTTCTTTTATAAAACACACACACGTCACACTGAGTGTTTCATTTCAAAAATTACATTACTCAGACATTCCGATTGCACAAAGATATCCTTCAATAAAAAAAAATTTACATTCAATGCGATTCTAAATCGCATTTCGATAAAACAAAATTTGATAAATTCAAGATTACGTAAAATTCAATTTATTTTATATATAAAAAGTAATTATTAACAATGAGATAATAATTTATAGACAAATGAATAAAATTATTATTATTTACACAAGGAGAAAAAAAAGTAGGAAAAGAACGATAAAGATAAAGAAACAGTTGCAATAATTAAAATTCGCGATTCATTTCTTTTCACGACTATTATACATTTTCCCACACATCAGAAATCAGATTATTAAACAAGTTGCCTTTTCGTTTACATCATCACTTTTTCACATTCATCCGGAAATGATTATAACATTTTTCTTTAATAATCTGCAATATTTCTTTCTCATTCTTCCTTTATTGATGAGAATCACTAACCGGCAACTTATCCTTTTTTTTCAAATTTATTTCATCACATTTAGTAACCATAGTGTTACTTTAGATGATTAAAAATTCAAAATTAAATTTACACTCACTGAAATTTTCTTCACATTCTTTCAAAGTTGTTTATTTCTTTGGCACAATTTTCTATATTTTTAATTCCTCGTCATTTAGTGGCAGAACAAAAAGAGTGAATTTTATTAAAATTAAACACTTTTGAAAATAATAATTTTCTTGATATACATGAAAAGGATGAAGAAAAAAAAGGGGGACACACACACGAGAACCTGGTAAAATGGCCGCTCTCGTGTAGCAAACTGGCTTGTTGAGGAAAAGGAAAGACTTGCCACGAACTGGAATTGAAGGAATCGAGAAAAAGAGAAGGGGAATTGAAGTGCAATCCCGCAGGTAAAAGGAGAAGGTTGAGAGGTGGGAGGATGAAAGCATTGATACAAACATATATACACACAAAAGAGAGAACGGGGACTTTGGGTCCCATTGAACTTCTTGTGGTACCGAAAGGTCGAGAAACATTTTTTTTTTCCTTTTTAGTTTCTTCAACTTTAACGTGTCGCCTATCAATACAAATTGTAAAAGAATTACGCTTGTATGGAAAATTTTTTATTAAAAAATATTGATATCAAATTTTACTTTAGTCTAATCTTAAAAATTATTTGTTTCTAAAATAGGATAAATATATGGTTTTAAAATAGCATAAATATACGGTGTAATGTACGTTATTACTTTCGAAAATAAATAGAAACATTAATTTGAAAAAACTTATTTTTATTAACTTGATAATAATTATCTACAAATATGTGTTGTATAACTTGTTATTTCGAAGTCATTATT
Source organism: Leptopilina myrica (nomen nudum) (assembly GCA_032872475.1). Lineage (NCBI taxonomy): Eukaryota > Metazoa > Arthropoda > Insecta > Hymenoptera > Figitidae > Leptopilina > Leptopilina myrica (nomen nudum). Next base: position 8,071,692 of record CM065462.1, on the reverse strand, counting down.
TAATTTACATTTTCAAAAGTTGTATCCGCAATTTAGAACATGTTTTACAAATATAAAAAATATCTATAAATAGTTTCGTTAAAAAAAAATATTGCAGAATTATTAATTAATAAATTTAAACTATACGCTTAAGTAAATTGTCAACAATACATAATATTTCAAACACATTATACAAATAAAACAAAAAATCACATATGAGATGATTTTTCTCTAAGATTCTACAAAATAGTATTTATTACAAAACATTTTAATCGATCAATATCGAAGCACATGTGTAATAAATTTTTAAATTTAAGAAAAAAAGGGTAGTAATATTTTCAAACATCGGTATTTCATTTTACGAAAGGTGTACAATATTTGACGTAAAATTATTTTATAATTTTATAATAAAAATTTCGAATATGAATATAGTGATACAATATATGAAATAAATGAATGAAGTACATAATTTGGTTAAGGATGAATGTTAATTATTTTCTAGAAAATTAACTTTTTGGTAGACATAACTATGAATATGAAAACATATTTGTAGTAGGAAAAAAAAATTTCATTCATTGGTGTTTTTCCTAATTCATTCCCCTTCGTTATTTGCCCGTGAAAGACATTTCATTGTTTCATTGCTTTGCAGTAAAACCTAATTAGTATGAAATTTAACAAATAGAAAAACTTTTAGTTATATCTATTTAATTAAGGATGAATTTTTTTTTATTAAAAAGTAATTAATCAAAATTATAATTTAGAAGAAAAAGTCTATTTTCTTGGTGTTTTTTCCTAAATCATTATTAATTCCCTATACAATTAGAATTTAGAGTCTAAAAAATTAATATTAAATGAAGTAATATTAGTTATTTTTTGTTTAAAATAACGATGAATTGTTTTTTTTTAATGAAAAATGATGAAATATAGTTAATTGAAAAAAAATTTAAATATGGTGTTTTTCCTAAATCATCTCACTATCCTCAAGTGCATAGTATACCAAATAATATTTATGCAGAGAATTCGTTTTACGAACAAATTGTAGAAGAATTACGCTACCGGAAATTCAATGATATTACATCTACAAAACCCTATTACAATAGGTTCTTTTGTTGTTGCAGAAATTGTAGGAGAATTACGCTTGTATCGGAAATTCAATGATATTACATCTACAAAACCCTATTACAATAGGTTCTTATTTCGCAGAAATTGTAGAAGAATTACGCTACCGGAAATTCAATGATATTACATCTACAAAACCCTATTAAAATAGGTTCTTTTTTTCGCAGAAATTGTAGAAGAATTACGCTACCGGAAATTCAATGATATTACATCTACAAAACCCTATTACAATAGGTTCTTATTTCGCAGAAATTGTAGAAGAATTACGCTACCGGAAATTCAATGATATTACATTTACAAAACCCTATTACAATCGGTTCTTTTTTTCGCAGAAATTGTAGGAGAATTACGCTTGTATCGGAAATTCATTGTTTGTACGAAATAATAATGAAGTTCTTTTACGCACAAATTGTTGAAGAATTACGCTTGCATCGAAAATTATTTAATAAAATTCTTTATAATAATCTTTGCTTAATCAGATAAAATAAGATTAGTTTCCAAAGTAGTGAGAAGCACAGTTTGGAACTTTGAAAATTTAAATTAAATCAGTGAAAGTTAAAAATTTTTCAATGTTATTAAAATTTGAAACAGTAGATTTAAGCAAAATATTTTAACTTTAATCAATTAATGATAATTAGTTAAGTTAATGACAATAAGATAAGTTAATGATAATTAGTTAGTTAATAAAATTATTTGACAGTAAGTGTCAATATTTGTGATTTATAAGACGGGAAAGAAGTTAATAGCACCTAGTTCTACCTGATGTTTATGTTCTTGAATATCAAAAACGTGGATTACCACATGTGCAGTGGTGATTAGTGTTTGGATAAAAATGGAAAATGTTTTAAAAGTTACGTAATTAAGAAATTAAATAATCAAGTAAATATACGTCAAGTTTTAACTAAAATTATCTTTATAAATGAAACCTTTAAAAATTAAAATGACATCAAAACGTTTATCATCAAATAAACATTCGTTTTATTAATTACACAGGCCAACAAAATTTTGTGGCCTAACCAATAGAAGCTGAGTTTTACAGGATTTTGTCCGTAGAATACGAATTTGACCTTGAAAATATTGGATTGACTCTAGCTTTTAATCAATTTACGTTTCAATGCACAAAACACGCATTTTTGGTAATTTTTTAATGAATGTACAACAATTTACCGAAATAGTAAATCTGTCCGCATAGCACCAAATGAAAGCTTAAACACTGCTCATGAATATCCATAAACGTATTAAAAATAACATTACTTTTTTTTGTTTTTGGATATTGAATAGCAGTGTTTGTGCTTTAATTTCACCCAATGCAGACAGATGTTCACTTTAAGTAGATGTAAATTCTACCTGCAATAAATTAGTCCTTCAAATTAAACATATTGATTATGAAAATTATCGAAATTCTTTTTAAAAATAGTTTGTCTAATTGTACACCTTTCGAGAATAATCGTTACAATAAAACTTTAATTTTCCACTGTATCTACAATAAGTGTAATATTAATTAATAAAAAATCATCTCTGAAATATTATTTAAAGTACATACAAATTTAAGTAAAAAAAAATTGATAAAAAAATACGAATTCAAATTTTTATCACATCGTAGACCATAATTTACTTAATTAGTTTATAAAAATTATAAATTTTATTATTCGGATATCGATATTCTTTAGTTTAAATCATTGGTTAAGATATTTGATATTTAAAGAAAGGTTTTTTAAATTATTGCTTTAGTTTCAAAGTAATGGATGTTATTCGATATTAAAAAAATATCGATATCCGACTCACTAAGCACCATAGTTCATTACATTCTTCTACTTAATTTAATTATTAAATTACAAAAATATTAACTAATAAATAAAAAATTCTAACGTAGATTAGAATCATTAACATTGGTGAAAATTCTCTTTGATTTTACACAAAGATTCCGTTTGACAATTTTTTTTTTCACTAATAAATTAAATTGACTAAATTTTGCTACGAAAATTGCAAATTATTTATCTTTTTTGTATTCAATTGACCCTGAATATAACGGTTGGTCAACTTAAATTAACAATTTTATCAATTGAATATCATAAAATTGTTCCTTCTTAGTTTTATAAAATATAGATCACAAGGCACCTACTTGATTTGACGATCATTACAGTTCATCGTGTTTTTGTTCTGTTTCGAGTTTTAACATTTTCAAAACATTACTCTGTATTTCCTCAGCTTTGAAACCGTCTATTCTGTAACTTGATTGTCGTCCATAAAGCATTAGTGTTGGATAAGCTTGAATTCCAGATTGCGAACATTGTGATCTATAGATTTCACAATTAAGTCGCGCCACTCGGATTTTTCCCTCAAGAAGCTATAATTATTTGCAATTATAAATTAATTATTTAGTACAATTTGAGTTTTGTTTTTACAGAAATAAAAAATTTGAGAACATTAACAGAAGAAATTAAAAAATTGATGGATTTTAAATATTTTTTAAAATGAATCAATTTTTCAATGATGGGAGAGTAATTTATTAATGTAGAACTGAGAAAAGAATTCTTTACAAACCTGGGCAGCAATATTATAGTGAGGCTCTAGTTTTTGGCAATATCCGCACCATGGTGCGAAAAAATCTACCAAATAGAGTTCATTTCCGTTTAGAACTTCCTTTTGAAATGAATAGGAGGTCAGCTCTTTGACTTTGACTGGGAAAAATCCGGAAATCCAGAGTAGCAATGAAGATGAATCTCTTTGTCCATTGTATAATCTATATTGAAAAGAAAATTAATTTCGCCTCGAATATTAAAAATTGATTTGTTAGGTGACTTCTAAATATGCCAACCTCACGTATTATCAAATCGAATTTTTATTATTACGAAGTTCAAATCAACAACGTTTTTATATTTGTAACAAATTTGTAACTTCAACTTTGTTTATTTATCTCGGAAATTTCTAGGTGTTTTTTTCAGTTTGCAAGAGTGCGAGGAACTTGTATAGTCGCATAATAATCGATATTAACTTTTATTTAATAATTCACTAAATTGGTGCTTTTGGAACTCTGATTGTTAATAATAATCAGGGTTGCCACGCTTTTACCCTTTTCAAATTCCCTAACTTTTCGAGGTTTTCTAAGGTGGAAAAACGGAATTTTTCCATGTTTTTAAAACTACATCTATTATTAATTAGAAAATTATTGGAAAACTCAAGAATACAATTATTTTCAAAAGTAACATAGTTCTTCAACAAAAATCAAATTATGTTTCAAAATTGCCAAAAACTACCGTTAAAATTTAAATAATCTTTATAAATAATAATTTTTTTTCTAAAATTCAATTATTTTCAAAAATCTTAATAAAATTGTCAGAATTTCAATTATTTTTTATTTAATTGCATTTTAAAATGCAATTCTTTAAAAAAATGTATCAACATTTTTTAAAAGAATTCAATTATTATTTAAAAATTTGTTGATAAAGTTCTTCATGAATTAGAAAATTCTACAAGACATCAATTATTTAACTATAAAAATAAACAATTTATTAAATAATTGAATGTTTCTTAAAATTGAATTTTCATAATTAATTTTATCAGAATTTAATTATTATTAAAATTATTTATTGGTAAGAGATAAATTTTTTTTTAATATGTAACAATGATGTTATTATTTATAAAGACAATTTAAATTTTGACCTTAGAATTTTTGTAAATTTTTAAACATAATTGGATTTTTGCAAAGAATTACATATTAAATATATGTTTTGAAAATAATTGAATTCTTGAGACTAATTTTATTAAAATATCGGTTTAAATAATTGTATTGTTTCGTAAAATTTTATTAAAATAGCAAATATTGAAAATAATTGAAGTTTGGAAAATTTTTGAAATCAATTAAGTTTCTACGATGAGTTTCATTAACATTATTTTGAAAAAATTGAATTGTTGCAAAAGAATTTCATTCAAATTTTTAAAATTAGTTTAGTTCTTTGATGAAAAAAATAATAAAAGATAAAAAAAATAATTGAATTTCTTAGAAGAATTTTAGTTCTTTTAAAAATAATTAAATTTCTCCAATAATATGTATTTGCTTCAAAATTTCAATTTTTGTTTTAGTGTTTTTAATTAAAATTCTTCTATAAATCCGTTAGTTTTAAATAATCAATTAAACATATATTTAAAAGATTTTATTCAATTTTAGAAGAATTTTAGTTAAGGTTTTTTGTAAAAATCTAGGTTTTTAAACTTTTTAATGAAATTCATTTAAAGATTGAAGTTTTAAACAATTTTAAATGAAAATCTTTTCAAGTTCATCTACTTATGAAAATTGTAATTGCAACTCTTTTAACATTTAATTAATTTTAAAAAACTTTAGTAAATTTAGATTTCAAAAATGAATTTTCCAGGATTTCGATCAAAATTCCCTGACTTTTCCCGGTTTTTTCAATTTTTATAAAATTCCATGACATTTCCAGGTTTTCCAGATTTCCAGGTTGCGTGTCAACCCTTGAATAATAATAATAATTGATGAACGATAATTTTGTGTAAATGGTCTTACCATGAATTTAACTTATGAATTAATAAATAATGAATTATTCCTTTGTCAATTCAACTGACGCTATTTTATTTCTTACTTTATTACTCAAATCAACAATAATCAATTAATAATTTAATTAATTCGAAAAATCAACAGAAGTCTATCAACAACGTAAATTTTGATAGATTAAAATTTTACCCATTTTCTTTTAGAATATAAATAATTAAAATCTAACTTTAAAGAAAATATATTTTATTATCGACGGAAGCTTTCAACTCTGTAGTTTTTTTTTAAAATAAGGGTTCTTGTTTTGTTTTCTATTAATTCTCAAAGATTGTTTTGAAATAAATTTTATTGAACTTACAAAAATTATCATTTTTTAGCCGAGATAAAAATTTTTAATAATTAAAAATTGTCAATTATGTTAAGAGTTTAGTTAATTGTAGAACAATTTTTGAAAGGAAGAAGAAAAAAATTTTCCTCCCTTGGCAACAAAAGATGCGTACTTCTAACGGCCATATTAATTATATATATATAATTTCGCATATTTTTAAAAATGAAATATCTACGCTAGAATTTTTATTTATTTCTTTAAATCTATTAATTAATTGCTTCAGGTATTATTAATTTTAAATATTTTGTATCAATATCATAGTAAAAAATGGAACTAAACATTGCAAATGAAGATTTTTACAGAAGAGAAGAAGCCAAGGGGAGAAAATTGTTACTTTAAAAAAAAAATTGAATGAAAATAAAAATAATCAAAAACTTACACGAATAATCAAAAGTATCGCACATTCCCTTCATTATTTCACCGGGAAAACACATTTTTATTGAATGATTACAACGATTTTGTTGGATGTTAAAGTAAAACTGATTGAACAGTCACCGGCGTCTACCAGGAATGAATAAAGAACGGGACGCACGCAGGGTGAAGGGATGGTAGTACCACTCGAGTCACAAAGCAACTATTTCTTCAAATAATCATTTAATGACTCCAGCAGTTTTTACTAGATTACCAGTAAAATTCAAAAATATTAAAATTATTAAAAGTTGAAAAAGCATTTCGAATAACAGAAAAGTATAAAAATAATCGATTGCAACTTTTTGGAATTTGTTAAATTTAAAAAATTCAAAATAACAAATAGAAAATTATAAATTTTCTCCTATTTCCTTAAAAATCTGTTACTCGGGGTTTTTAAGAGGTCGCTGAATGCAAATTTATAGTCAATTTTTCAAAATTCAAAATGGCGGATTCAATATGGAAGACTTTTTTTAAAAATTTTTGTTCTACTTGCTTAAAATCTGTTAGTCGAGAGTTTTCGGCGTCCGCTAAATACAAATATACAATAAAATCAGTGAAATTTAGAAAGAAAAACTTTTTTTAATTACTTACGCAACTGTATTCATTCCTTCACTTCCCGCGGGATAAAGTCTAATTGTTGGATAACTTTGAATTCCCTGCGTTCTACAGAGGCTCGATTCGGCGTCACAATTAATTTTCGCTATCTTCACAAAATTCAATGGTCTCAATGCCTTTGCAACTGCAGTCCATTCGGATGCCAATTGTTGACAAGGACCACACCATGGGGCAAAGTAGTCCACGACCCATAGAAGTTTACTTTTCTTCTTCACTAATCTCTGATTGAAATTTTTCGACGTAATTTCTATGACTGGGGGTGAAAAGAAAGAAAAAATTACAAATTACGAAGAAAAAAAAGTAATATAATTATATAAAATAAGAAAATAAATTCTATAAATTAATTTTGGAAAATAATTTCTATTTCACTCTCACCTGAGGGATTCATTGCCTCGTGAATAAATTGTACGATATTCGATGCGGTTTTTTGCACCGTAAATTGAATCGTATTTGTGCCATTAATTAACATTGCAGTTGGATATGATCGAATGTTGTATTGTCGACAAATATTCGAATGAACTGTACAATCGACAGTGCCAAAATGAACAGACGATGAGTCAAATTCCAAAGAGGCTTTCCTTAATTCCGGCAAAAATTCCAAACACGGTGGACACCAGGGCGCGTACCAGTCGACAAACCAGGCTTCATTTCCTGTTAAAAGTAAATGTAGAATTAAATTTAATTAGAAAAAAAAATTAAATATACACTAAATTAAGAAAGAAAAGAAAATTAAACGTTAAAAAATTTCATTCAATTAAAAGCAAGGACTGAATCATCAAATAATTGCAACTAAAAAAAAGAAATAAATAAATTTCAAGATGAAAACCACATTAGAAAATTAAAACAATTACATTAAAAAAAAAAGTAAAATTTTCTAAATTCTAAATTCTAAATTTTGCTTTTAATTTTAATTAAAATTGGTAAAGATTTTTAAAACTAGTCACTCACCGTTTTCTCTCTTGAGAATTGAGAGTATTTTTTCTGCCGATAGTGCCCAGACATTTTTTGCTTTAACACTATTCTTTGCGAATCGGGCAATGTCGTTAATGGTATTTTTACCATGATTCAATTCAAAAGCGCCGCCCGGTTTTAAAACACCCCACGAGGGATAGTGATTCACGTTCAGATCCCTACACAATTTTCCATATTTCACGCAATTTATTTTACCTGAAAAAATAATGTAAAATTTTTTTAAAAATTAAAAGAACAAAATTTACAAAATAAATTAATACAAAAAAAAAGATAGTAAAAAAAAATAAACGATAAGTAGATGAAAAATCAAATGAAGTTAATAAAATGGATTATAAAAATATCAAATGAAGAAAATTAAAATGAATAAAAGAATAAAATGGATAAAGAATCAAATGAAGAGAATAAAATAAATAAAGAATTAAATTAACAACAGTTTTTTTAAAATTTATATAAAAAAAAAGTAAATACAGACTTCGCCCTTGATAATTAATTTTAAAACAGTAGCAAAAAGTAGCTTTCAGACTAAAAAAATAGTAAAAAAGTAGCTACAGAAAAATTAAAAACAACGACCAAAAACCAACGTTTTAGAAACTTTATAAAACTGATGTTTTTTTTTATAGAACTGATTTTTGTAAAAAATATTTACTTCTTTCTTATTCTAATGCTAATAAATTGAATTCCTGCAACGAATTTTATTATTCATGAAACAATTTCAATATTTATAAAAATCATTCAATTCTTGCGAAATGTTTCATTAGAATTTTTCAAAATAATTGAATCAACAAGAAGAAATTTAATATACTTTTAAAAATAATTAAATTCTTGTGATGAATATTGTTATCTATGAAAATAATTGAATTTTGCAAAAAATTTTAGTAAAGTGACTCAAAATAATTGAATTTTCGAGAATAATTTTGCTATTCATGTTTAATAAGTAAATTCTTTCGAAATATTATTTATTCAGAAATAATTGAATTCTTGAGAAGAATTATTCATTCAGAAATAATTGAATTCTTGAGAAGAATTTTATTCATATCAAAAAGAATAATTTAATTGTTTCATAAAAATTTAATTGAAATTGTGTTTCAAAATAAGTGATTTCTTTCGAACAATTTTATTGAAATATTTTAAAATAATGAAATTCTGAAAATAATTAAATTCAAATTCATTCAATTTTAAATTTTAAATTAAATATAAAAATTCGATTTTAAATTTTTAAATTAAATATAAAAATTCTATTTTAAATAATTAAATTCCTGTGAAATTTTTATTTTTTTCGGGAAAATAATTAAACGTTCATGTAGAATGTTATTAAAAATTTTCTTTAATAATTGAATTCTATTGGAAAATTTTATTAAAATAGTAGAATATTGAAGATCATTGAATTAATAATAATTTTTTAATAAAAATGAAATTTTACCATGAATTTTATTAATATTTTTAAAAATAATTGAACTCCCAAGAAGAATTTTAGTATTAATGAAAATAATTGAATTATTCTGAAAAATTTTATTAAAACATTTTGAAAAAAATTGAATTTCTTTGAAAATTTTTTGTTATTTTTGAAAATAATTGAATTTTTCATAAGAATTTTATAAACATTGTTTTAAACAATTAATTTTTTCGAAATATAATAAATATTATGAAAATTTTATTTTAAATAATTGTTTTTCTTGAATTTTTTTGAAAATTCTATTCTAAATTAATTAAATCCTTGTGAAATTTTTATTATTTATAAAAATATATGAATTTTGGATGAATTTTATCAATTTTTTTGTTAAATAATTGAATTTTGAAGGCAAAATTTGATGACAATATTCGAATATTGAATATTTTTTGAAAATAATTGAATCGTTTCAAAGAATTTTATTATAATTTTTGAGAATAGTTTTTTTTTCTACTATTAGCGAATTTAAAGTTGTGAAAATACTAAAAAAACAGAAATAGTTGCTTTTAGTAGCCGAAATCTAAGAATATCACCCAAATAGTAGCGTAACTTAAAAAAAGTAGCAAATAGTATAGGTTTTAGTAGATAAGTGCGAAGCCTGTAAAATAAAAATACAACAAAAGCAAAGAAGTAAATTAAAAATATATTAAAAGTACAAATACAAATGAAAAATAAAAATCAAAAATAATAAAAAAAAAAATAAAAATGAAGAAAGAACATTTTAATTAAAATTTAACTAAGAAAAATAAAAAAAAGATAGTAAATAACAATGATGATAAAAAATGATAAATAGAGAAAAATTCACCTAAATTCATTCCGTGAATGATGCTTGGCAATTTTTTCAATTGAACATCCAATTCGGTCGCGTGTCCCATGTAAAAACAAATTAACCAACCGTCGTCATTCTGAGATTCAAAATTCTTTTGCACTTTCTGCAAAAAAAAGAGAAAAAATATTAATTTGTTAACAAAAAATAAATTTTACTTCTAATTCAATAATACAAAAATTAAATGAAATATTAACTAAATCTAATAAATACCGCAATTATAAAATATTAACTATAAAATATTTAAGTTGAAAACGAAAATTCCTTTTTCCATAATTTTTCATTTTATTTCAAATTCATATTCATAAATTATAAATTCCCACCTCAAAATCCAAATCGCTGATATCTTGCGGCTCAGGCAATTGATCGAGAATATTTTTCACCAATTCATCAACATCGGCTGCGTCCTCTAAAGAAATTGGTTTCCAATTATCTTCATTCTTTGGTGGGAAATAAATAGCGCCACTATCTTCGGAAAATTTATCATTGCGATCATTATTTTCGCATTGAAAAATTCTAACATTTATCATTTTATCCTGAAATTTAAGAATTTTTTTTTAGAGAAAAAGAGGTAAAAATTAGGCACGTTAATAATAATAATAAACAGAATAACAATTTTAATAAAAAAATGTAAAATAATTACTGTAACTTACAAATATCGCGGCAACTTTAAGTCTTTCGTCGGACGTAAAACAATTACGATTATTATTGCAGACAAAAACTAATGTCGGCTTTTCTGATGTTTCAAGACCTTTTAATAAGTGATTCCATATTTTTTTCGTTATTTTTTCAATTTTTGCATCGAGACGATCCAAGACGAATTGTAAAATTTCATCGTACGACTTTTCACTTGTGTAACGAACGCCATTATTTGAATTCTGAAAACAAATAATAAATTTTCAATAAGTTCTTAATAATTTTTCAAATTTTTTCTTAAACAATGAATTAAGAAGTAAATTAATGAATTATTTGACTAAATTGATTGGATTAAATAAATTATTTAAATCAATGACAATTTAACCTTTTTTTGTTTATTTGAAATTAGTCAAGATTAAAAATTTTGTCTTGAAATTAAACTTTGTTTTTGAAAAAAAATAGTGAAAGAGAACATTATTTGTTAAATTTAAAAATTATTTTTTCGCTAAACCTTTGGATAGTGCATTATCGTTGGATATGATTGAATTCCAATTTGATTGCACAGTTGCCAATCGTCCTCGCAATTCACGGCGCCAACGCGAATCACTCCCTCGAGTTCTTTGGCAACTCGACGCCAAACTGGCGCCAAATGATGACAATGACTACACATTGGTGAATAAAAATTCACCAACCACATTTTTTCCGAGTCCATTACACTTTCGTCTGAAAAATACGCAAATTATTATTAGAATTTAAAAAAAAAAATTATTTCTTCATCAGAAATTTGAGAAATTTCAATCGTCCTAATAAATACCGCTAAATTAAATTAATATTACAATTGTCATTTCAAATTAAAAATTAAATTAATATTACAATTGGTACTTGAAATTACTAATCCAATTAATTTCGATTGATTAAAATTATTAATCTAATTAATTTCAATTGACTCGAAATTATTGGGAAAAAAAATAAGTTTCGAAATAGTAAAAGTAAAATTTCAAATTCAGAAAACATACAATAATCGTTTCTGTTCAGAGTCATAATTTGTGGATCGTCATCATAAATTCCAAAATTATTTTGATAATAATTCCACGAATGATATTGATTTCGATTATTATTATTATTGTCGAGTCCTTCTTCGCCGTGAATATCGTATTTTTTCCTTAAATCCGGATCCTTTAATACTTCATAGGCTCTCGTCAATTTTACGAAATTATCATGCGCCTTTGGATCGTCCTTTAAAAAACAGAATTTTTAAAATTTTAAAATTAAATAAACAATAAATAAATAAATAAAAATGTAGAAATGAAAAGGAAAATAAAAAAAAACATACAGATAAATAAAAAAATAGGTAAATAAAAACAAAGTTAATAAAAATATATTATATTTAAATATAAAACAAAGTTTGTAAAACTATATTAAAAATGTTTCAATTTTTAATTTATAAAAAAAATTATGCAATAAAATTTAAAAATTAGATATTTTTTTCAAAATTCATTAAAAAGAATATTATTTTCCAATATTTCAATTTCGAAAAATAATAGAATTTTTATATTATTTTACTGTATTTTTGTCCGGATGTTGAGTAACGGCGAGTTTTTTGAATGCTTGTCTAATCTCTCGTTGATCGGCTGTCCTTTGTAGTCCCAAAAGCTCGTAAAAATCATCGCCCCATACAAGACAATTAGTCAGTAAAAAGAGAAAAATTGTCGTTTGCCTGTAAAAAATACAATGTTTAAATAAAGTAGAAAGTTATAAAAAATAGCAAAAAAAAAAATAATATTTTTGAAACATAAATGAAAATCTAGAAGTAAATAAATTTTAAATTAAAACAAAATTTCAAACCTCACGAGATATTCTAAATATTGGTATTTTCGAAAATTTTGGAATTATTTTCACCTACATTTGGATTTATTGCGTAACTTTAAAATAAAAATCCACTTTTTTTTAGGAAATTGTTTCAATTATGTTTGGAAATAATGATTTTTTCCAAAACATCGGAAATAATTCTAACGATTTGCAAGGAAAACTTATTTTTCCAAAAAAATTTGGAATTATTTGATATTATTATGATTTTCATAGGAAATTATTCTGAAATTTTTTTACAGTTATAAAATTTACTAATAAATAGTCATTTTTACTAATTAAAAAGCAAAAAGTCACTCACTAATTCAAATTAGTAACAATTTTTACTAATTCAAATTTAGAGAGAAGATTTGAGGTTAAGTTTAAAATTTTTGTAGTTAAAATACAGAGAAATAATCAAATATTATTAAAAATTATTAAACTTCCAGTCTTCTAAACATCCAAAATATTGGAGAAAATTTAATTTCAAATTTATATAATTAAAACAAAACTTGCAATCAAAATAAATTGGAAACAAACATAACCTTTAAATCGTTTACTTTTTCTACCTTTCTTGATAACGCGTTACATTTAAAACTTTTATTTCAACAATATTTCAATTGCAATTAAATAAGTACTAAAAATAAATTCTTTTTAAAAAACTAATAAAATATTTATAATAACATATTAATTCTTTTTACTCAAAAAATCCAAGAGATCTAAAAAAGGAAGAATGGAAATTAAAAAAAACATCTCTTACAGCCAGGACAACACTTTTTAAATATAAAATATTAAAATGAACCCTTTTATTCTGTTTCATTATTTTTTTTTCAAAAGTATAGGATTAAATTCACATTAGTAGAAAATAAAAAAAAATAATTATTACATAAAAAATTTCAGGATTAATAAAACTTACAATTTAAATTAAATTAAAATTTTTTAAAAATTGAAATTATTACGCTGACTTCAAGTATAAACGAACAAAAACCAACTTCAGGCGTTAAGAACGATTGTTTATTGTTTATTTTATAAATATACAAAATAAATATTGAATTTTAATTATAAGGAAAAAACCCACTAATATTGCAATATTAAAAAAAAAAAATAACATTCTGTGAATATATTGAAGCCCTAAGAAAAAAAAATTTCAAAGAATTGTAAATTTGATGGAAATTCGAAAAAAAATGCACCGAAATCATAAGAAAATAGAAAAATAATATCCTTAAAAGGAAAAAAATATATACTTACATTTTTAGGTAGGTTCTAACACAAGAAGTTTCCTAATAATGAAAATTTTACTACAATTGTAACTTCTTTGAATTTTTGTTTTAAAATACCACAGTTATAACTTTCACTGGCGTAATTTTAACACCCACGCTTGAAAAAAAACAGATAAATATAATCTCTAACGTCTACTACTCTATTTGGAAATTATAATCATATTCAAGTCAAACCTTAAAAATTTACGTTTTTTCCTCTCCTTTTTATCAAAAAATATGAAAAATTACCTAAAAACGAGATTAAATTCAGATATAGAAAAATAAATTCCCTATGTGGTTATTGATAGAATGATTTATAATTTTCGATAGATCTAGTTTATTTACAAAAACAATAAAAATTGTCACACCGATGCCGCACTTAACGCGACAGGACGCACACTTTAGCACACTTGCCGCAACGTGTCCCTTGAAAGAAATTCTACATTACCAACACAAGCGTTGTAAAAAAGATTTAAGACTCGTCTCAACACGTTTTTGTTTTGTAGAAAAATATTTATTTAACAAAAAAAAAAAGAATTATCTGCAAATTTTATTTATATTTTTCCATTTACCGAATTCGAAATTTATAATCAAGAATTTCCATTTGAACAAAATTATCTAATTAAAATGAAATTTAAACTTAATTAAAATCTCTAATTTTTCAGAAGTATTAGGAAAAAATTATTAATTAAACAAGCGTTTCGTTAAAAAAAATTTGTTCAATGTAGTAAAATTTAAAATAAAAAAACTAATGTGATGCTTTATAAAGAAAGGGAGCTAAGAAGCAAAATCTTATAGGTTATGATTATTATCCTTTTTCTCTATATTTTATCATGCATAAGGAATTCTATTATAATTATTGTAAAATAAAAAATATTGCATTGTTTGTAAGCAATGAAGGCCTAACAAGTGTTTCACATATAAATCGAATTTTTTCTCATCGTTTAGAACAAAATGTTTCTACCGTTTCTACGGGTCAAACTTCTTGCTACGGGTAACGGGTGTTTAAAATATTTAAAAGTCCGTTTTCATCTCCATCATCGTTGAAAGTTCGTACCTTGTATTCGAGTAAAATACAACTTTAGAAATCGTCCGCAGAGAGCGTAACGATCGATTCGTTTATGTTTTACTTTTTATTTTCATACTTTTTTACCATTTAGTTATTGAATAATTACTAAAAAATAAACAGTTTTTTTAATTATAAATATAGAACGTGATTTTTCCCTCTTAAAATTAAAAAAAAAAGAAATAAATAAATAAAATAAGAAAAAATTGCAGAGTATAATAATTTTATTCTCCAGCATCATTATCGTTTGATAATTACAAAAAACAATTATTATTCTTCACTTTATAAAATAAATACTAAGTTTATTAATAAATAAATAAATAAATAATTAATTTACATTAATTATATTATCCCTTCTATTTTCTTTTACACCCGAAAAATTTTCATACTACTATTTTCCTTGTAGCGCATGTGCCATAGATCACCCGCGAATTTCAAATTATAAAAAATAGAAAACTTTTAAATTTTCATTGTTTTATAAATAATAAATAATAATATAATATATAAATATAAATAACAAACAAAATAATAAAAAAAACTTCAAGACACTTAATATTTTATCGTTTTATCTTAGATGAGACGCTGAATTTTACCAATTTATTAATATTTTAATAATTTATCGAAATAAAAAATGGAGTTATTAGCGTTTCTTCCCGAAGTAGTCAATCCTTCTACCGATAAACAGGTATTTTTTCTACAAAATTCCTCTTTTGACAATAAAAAATCTATTTTTAGAAACAATAGAACTTTTTCATAAACTAATGTTATTAGACAATAATAATAATAATTATAATAATAATAATAATAATAATAATATTTATTAAAACAACTATAATTTATTTATAATTTATTATTATTATTATTATTATGAATAATTTTATATTATTTAGAATAAACCATCGATTATTGATCACAAGTGCAATTTTATAAATCAAAATGAAAAGAGAAATATTTTCATAACAAATGGACTGTTTACTGATATGCGTGAATGGATTAGAAATTTATTTATTATGTCAAGAAACCTTCCATTCGCAAGAAATATTCTCAAAAGCACTGCAGCAGTTAATTATGAAATTAATCGACAAATAAAATTCTATCCTTACATGATACATCCATTTTCTAGATTTAGGTATATATATATATATATATATACAATTTGTGAAGAATCATATTTAATTAGAAAAAATAAAATACTAATTATATTTTTCTTACAGAGTATGTTGGGTCATGTTTCTCGTTACGTTTACTATTCTTGCTTTATTTATAATTCCAGTTTTAAATGCATTTTATTTCGAAATGCAAAAGGATTGGTATCCAATAACAATTTTTATTGACATTATCTTTCTTCTTGATATAATGCTCAATTTTCTGACTGGTTATTATGATATACAGACGAGAAATGTTATTTTTAACATGAAAATTGTCGCTCAGTAAGTTTTTTATATATAATTATATATGGGTATGAATTTAGGATTGTCACATATGTTATATATATCTTTCAAAAAGTATTTTTTTTAAAACTCATTGCAAAAATTTGTTTATTATTATTTTTTTTTGAAAATATACTTTAATAACTCAAAAATAACCATTACATTTATTTATTTTAAAAAATTGCGTTTTTGTATTTAAATAATTAAATTCTCGAAGAGCATTGCGCGTTGTCTCTCTCACTCTCATAAGTTACCATGGTTACCTGCACAACTTTGCATATATTTCAGATTAGATCTTGAAATTTATTAATAATTTACTTTAACAGCACTTGTTGAATTACTGCAAATAAATAACTAAATAAATTTTTAATTCAAAATCCCTATAACAGAAAGTATATTGGAAGCTACTTTTTTCTTGATTTGTTGACAATATTTCCAGAAGAACTCATAGACTATCTTGTATGTGGTATGGAAAGCACTAAATGGTACATACCAATTTTTAATTTTATGAAAATTATTACTCTTCGTAATATTATGAAAGGTACGGAATATTTGAAAAAGGTAAATAATTTTGAATCAAATTTTATTAGTGCTCCTCTTATGAGACGATAGAAAGCAATAAGTAACGAATTTTTGGCTAATTGCTGGGTCAGAGTTTCTTGGATGCTGAGTAACGATGTATATATTTTATTTATCTACTAATAACATCTAATCTTGCTCAATATCAAACATTGAATTACTTGCAGACCTTTCGAGTCTCTATAAAAAACTACGAAGTAATTAAATTAACGCTAATTATTTCAATAACAATTCATTGGTCCGCTTGTTTGGAGTATTACGTGCCACAAGCCATTCACAAATCCGCAAACGTCCAAGGACGCAACAAGTAATTCATCAGTTTATGTTTTTGATTTTCATTCCTCATTAGAAGCTTAAAAATAATTATTAAATTTATTTTTCAGCTCCTGGATATTAAGTGATGTCATGTTAAGTAAATCAAGTAGAATACAAAAATACATATTTTCCTTACAACGAGCAATAACGGCTTTAGTTTCCTCTTCACACATTTTACCAGTTTTTACCCTAGAGGACATGATTTTAAATTTGGTTTTATCAATGTTCGGGAGACTTGGATTTATTTATTTATTATGTACCTAAATTATCTTTTTCTCAATATTTTCTTATGAAATTAATAACTTTTAACCCTCTGCCTTTCATAGTCCTCAAGTCCAAATAAGCGATTTTAGTATCAATAACGGTCACATGAATAGGCAGATGAGGCAGATGGTTAAATAGTAATTTCATTTAAAATTTTCATTTTAATGAAATAGTATTTATCTCTTATTGGTAATTTTATAGTTAAGTTTGTTGAAATATCGAATCTCTATTATTCATCCACTAAAAAAAGAAACAAACATCTTCGACAATTACGTGAATTCATGAAAAGTAAGGAATTACCAGAAAATACGCAAAATCGTCTCCTCGCCTATTATGATTATTATAATAAACGAAATTTTGATAGAGAAAAATTTATCTTTTCCCAAGTTACTCCACATCTTCGTCAGGTGTTAAAAACACATTTTTGGGGGATTTAATTATAAATTACAGACTTCGCACTTGATAATTAATTTTAAAAAAGTAGAAAAAAGTAGCTTTCAGACTAAAAAAAGTAGCAACAGAAAAATTGAAAACCACGACCAAAAACCAACGTTTTAGAAACTTTATAAAACTGACGAAAATTCCATTCTATACCTATTTTATTTTCAATTTCCCTGATTTTTTTCTTAATTTTTATGAAAAATATTTACTTCTTTCTTATTCTAATGCTAATAAATTGAATTCCAGCAACGAATTTTATTATTCGTGAAAGAATTTAAATATTTAGAAAAATCATTTAATTCTTGCGAAGAATAAACAATTTTTTTAAAAATAATTCATTTCTTTCGACTAATTTTATGCAAATTCGTATTTAAATAATTAAATTCCTGAGAATTTGTTATTATTCATGAAAAAAATTGAATTTATACGATGAGTTTTACAAGAAATGTTTTTAATAATTGAATTTAGAAAAATTTTTTTTAAATAACTCAATTTTACAAAGAATTCTATTAAAATATTTCACAATAATTGAATATCTGTGTGGTATTTTATTAAAAATGAATAAAAAAAATTCAATTCCTTAAAAGCTTTTTATTATTTACAAAAATAATTGAATTCTTAGAAAAGGATTTATTAGAATTTTTAAAAATAATTGAATTAACAAGAAGAAATTTAATACTTTTAAAAATAATTGAATATTCTTGTGATGAATATTGTTATTTATGAAAATAATTGAATTTTGCAAAAAATTTTAGTAAAGTGATTCAAAATAATTGAATTTTCGAGTATAATTTTGTTATTCATGTTTAATAATTGAATTCTTGAGATGAATTATTTATTCATAAATAATTGAATTCTTGAGAAAAAATTTATTCATATCAAAAAGAATAATTTAATTATCTCATAAAAATTTAATTGAAATTGTGTTTCAAAATAAGTGATTTCTTTCGAACAATTTTATTAAAATATTGAAAATAATGGAATTCTGAAAATAATTAAATTTAAATTAACTAAATTTTATATTAAATATAGAAATTCTTTTTTAAATATTTCAATTTCTGTGAAATTTTTATTTTCTTCGGGAAAATAATTAAATGTTTGTGTAGAATATTATCAAAATTTTTCTTTAATAATTGAAATCTATATTGGAAAATTTTATTAAAATAGTACAATATTGAAAATCATTGAATTAATAATACTTTTTTTAGTAAAATTGAAATTTTACCACGAATTTTATTGATATTTTATTAAATAATTGAACTCCTGAGAAGAATTTTATTATTTATGAAAATAATTGAATTATTTTGAAAAATTTTATTAAAATATTTAAAACAGAATTGAATTTCTGTGAAAATTTTTGTTTATTTTTGAAAATAATTGAATTTTTCAAAAGAAGTTTATAAACATTGTTTTAAACAATTAATTTCTTTGAAATATAATAAATATTATGAAAATTGTATTTTAAATAATTGATTTTCTTGAAATTTATTTGAAAATACTATTCTAAATTAATTAAATCCTTGTGGAATTTTTATTATTTATAAAAATAATTGAAGCTTGGATGAATTTTATTAATTTTTTGTTAAATAATTGAATTTTAAAGACGAAATTTGATGAAAATAATAATTAAATATTTAATATTTTTTGAAAATAATTGAATCGTTTCAAAGAATTTGATTATAATTTTTTAGAATAGTTTTTTGTTTTCTAGTATTAGCGAATTTAAAGTAGTAAAAATACTGAAAAAACAGAAATAGTAGCTTTTAGTGGCCGAAATCTAAAAATAGTACCCAAATAGTAGCGTAACTTAAAAAAAGTAGTAAATAGTAGGTTGTAGTAGACATGTGCGAAGCCTGTAATTATAATTACAGAGATTGCAACATAATTTTTCTGTATTAAAACTTGTTCAATTTAATTCAATATTTGTAAACTTGTTTAGGAACTAATTCTCCATAGATGTAAAAAACTGTTCGAAACAGTTGTTCTCTTTCAACATCTACCGCAGGAAATTAAAATCAAAGTCGCAGAATCTATTGAACCGAAAATTTATTTGCCCGATGATGAAATTGTTAAAGCGAATACTCCTGGCGATTTATTTTTTTATATTGTTTCCGGAACTGTCGCCGTTTATACAAGTAAAGGAAAAGAGGTAATATTTTATTTTTGACTTATTTATTTGTAGCTTGAATATGACAAGGGAAAAATAATTTTAATGATGGTTTCAGATCGCAAACAATAAAGTCAATTCAGTTTATTTTAAATTCAACTTCTCTCTCTATTCCAAAGGAAAACAACATTTTTAACAATTTTTAATAATGCGACTATAAACTATTTAACTATGCATTACAATAAATATTTAGGGTATTCGCACAAAATTAACAAGTATATAAACAATTTTTTAATTTTAGATATGTCATTTAGAGGATGGTTGTTATTTTGGTGATATTTCATTGGTAATGAAGAACGAGACACGCATTGCAAGTGTCTATGCAATAGAAATATGCGAAATGTTTATCTTATCACGTGACAATTTTCTCCAAGCAATCAATAATTATCCAGGTCTATTGAATCGTTTGCAAAAAGTTGCACTACAAACATTGGAATTTATGAATTTACCCGAAGAATCAAGTACAGAACAAACATCATCATTTCCAAGAAGTGTGAACATTAGTAATATTAGAGGATCTCGAGGATTATTCAGTTAGACGAAGTTAATTATATCAGCTATTAAACTATTACCTGCAGTATAAAATTTCTAATTTTAATTTATTTCTATTATATCTACATTCTTTTTCTAATTTTACATAACAATCTGTCTAAGTTAATTTTCCTGGGTTCGATAAGGACCCTGAAGGCGCATATGGACTAACGGATATAGATCATTCTATTAGTTGAAAAAGGATAGAAAGTATCTTCTTCCTTTTCTTACTAATGGGATTTTCTACAGTTAGTCCACATGCCACCTGGACCCTTTTCGAATTCAGAAATTATCTTAGAAACAGCAAGTCTAAGTTTGATGATTTAGGGACTAAAATCTTTAACACTTAGGGCGAGTTTCACCGCAATGATGATTAAAAGTTAATGATTATAAATCCTCAATTAACCAATCACAAGCCATTAAATAACTGGCCTTAATCACTAACTTTTAATTGAGTTTGGTGAAATCAGCCCTTATTCTTTCTTGTATTCGCTGCGGACACGGAAAATTTATTACAATTATTTTGACCATAAGTAACCTAAGTTTTAAATAATCTTTGCTTTTATGTCAAACGTACATATATTTTATATTTTAATTTTTTAGGTTATAGTTATTAAAACTGCTTGACATTTTATAATATGTTGTAAATTTTTGAGATAATCTTAAATTATGTCAGGAAAATGTTGCGAGGAAAAACGAAAAAGAAATATTAATTGCTGTGTCGGAAATATTGTTCTAATTCATTTAGAAATTTACCGACTGGTAAACATTTTTATGTATATTTCACATGTATACACGAAACAGAAGTTATACAAAAATTGTCATTAATCTGAGAGGTTAATTATCTCCCTAGAGCAGATAATTAATCTCAATTTTTGGTGACAGCGGTGGGATAAATTTGTAATAATATTAATCCCTAGAAATTGTTTAACATTCTTTTTGTTGTTATAGGGATTGTAATTTTCCTTACGGCAATGATTTTATTTGAATAAGGTTTCATGTCATTTCATTATATTTTTCGATTCAAGTCAATCTACAAAAAGTATTTTAGGTTAAATTGTTTAACGTTTTTAATCATTTTTTAGGTTAATATGCAAATATGAATTTTTTTATAATCATCATTATTATTCTAAAAATTAACATTTTATATTTTTAAAAATGAGAAACTATCAATTATTTTAACGAAATAAGGTAGAAAATTCACGGAAGCTTGACTCATTCCGCTGCCTTTTTTTTTTCACATATTATATTTACTCAGAATTTTGTCTACTCAGACAACATATGGATAACTGCTAAAGCTTTTCTTTTTTAACAGTTTCTGTGCGAAACTCAATTTCGTGATTAATTGAAGCAAAACCAGTTCTAATTATCACATTCATATTGATAATTGTCTTAAGCTGTCATTATTGTCATCCAACAAAAATTGTCTATTTCTGCCGCGCCGAGCGCTGGCAGTCATATCCGGCATCCTTTCAAGGTCATGTCCGCAGCGAATAGGAGAAGAAGATGAGGAAATGTCTGTCGTGTTAAATTACTTTGGTATAGTTTTCTTTCAACTATATATACTAGCGTTCGTAATTTAAAATCGTACCCCGTTGTTTTTTCGGATTACGATAAGACTGCTGATAGACTGAAGTCAGTCGCCAGTGTTCAGGATAGTCGGCGTCTCGACAGCCCTGAACAATACTGAATGGCGGCGCTAGTGTGTCAATACAAAAAGAACGACGGGCAAATGGCGTTCGCGGTCTTGGTACTGGAAATTTGTTCGACATACCATTACGACGTGAATTTCGATGATTCTTCGCCGATTGAATATATCGCGATTGATATGTATTCCCCGACGGCTTTCCCAGTGCATCACAAGCCAAACAATGCCTCAATTGAGTTGCATGCTTTGCCCTTGGTCGAAAACCATAATTTTTGGAATAAATATTTTTCTCCTCGTCACCAGTTATGTGAATTGAATCAAAATTCGTGCACAAATCGCAATTATTTCCCAGCTCGTTTGGCGACGAATTAGTCACCGCTTCAGGTGGAAATAATTCATCTACCTTGTGGTGCTCATCGGCTTTATTCTGGAAAGAAATTATATTAAATCACTTGATGATAAAAATAGACCAAAAAAGTTTCACACCTTTAATTCCCGATTGCAACCTTGACATTGTTGTCCAATTTTCTCAGAGGACGTGAGTGAATGTTGAACTAGAGTAAAAACAGCAGGAGCTGGCCCACCGTCTGTGCCATCGATGTGCAACGCTCGTCGGGGTTCATATTCCGGATTCACTGGAGTTTCCCAACAAATCGCTAGGTCCATGTGGGTCTCGGGTTTCTTGCATCCCAAAACGGGACCGAATTTTTTACCCAAACGTTTTGCTTCATCTCGCTTAAATTGGGGAATTATTCTTTGGCATCTGGAATATTTTGAAAGGATGACAAATCAAAGCTAGCTGCGGAAAAATGATACTCAAGAAGAGAATAATATGCAACTAAAATTGTTTATCAAAAAGTGCGGGCATACTCCAATTTATAAGAAAAAAATATTATTACTTGTTTCTTTCCTAAAAGAAAGTCCCTTACCTCTCGATGGCTTTACACTTTGAACACAAATTCTCCATTAATTTCGTTGGTCGGACATTGGTAAAAATTGTGTCATCAACTTTATCAGGTAACGGTTGATGTTGCAGATTTTCGGCGTGAAATTTTTTTGCAATTGCAAATCTATTCATACACGAGTCAATTCTTTCCGTCGTTGATTTCACTGTTTTTCCCGACAATCTCTCAGCGCGTTCCTCTTCGCCAGGCACATAATTTTTCAACGACGATAATCTTAAATTTCCACTTATGTACTTTGGCAACGGACAAGAATGATCCTCGAGATCGAAAGACGCTGCTATTTTGCCCGGGCAATGGGAACAACATTTTTGACGTTGCTTCATATTATTTTTGATTTTTTCAACCGATACCGAATCATCCAAAACTGAAATACAAAGTATTTATATAATTTTTCAAAAAAAAAATCTTTTTATTTACAATATTACCTGATGATCAAAATAGAGACAGTGAGTACTAGAACAAAGAATTAGTGAAAACATATTTTTTAGACAAAAATCGAAACTCTAATGAAATAAATGATTCTTTTGGTATTTGAAGTGATGAAAGACTGGTAGCGTAATGCAGGAATGCACCTTCCGGTTTCGCGAAATTCTCATGGTAAAGTATATATTGGTTGTTTACTTGACGACGGAATAGTTCAATACCTGCGGAAGAGGAAGAGAGAGAAAAAGACGTTTATTCGCATTTGAAAAGTAGAACAGAAACTTTTCAATTTTTACCCTCTTTTTTTTGTAAATTGAAACCTATATACTATCTCGTTTGGCGCATGGGGAAAAAAATTTTATCTCTCTCTTTCTCGCGATCGCATGTTTTGGAATCATTTGACACAAATAGCAATTTCATGACCCAATGACCTTCCGGGATTATTTATTAATTTTCGTTTAAAAAAACATGAATTATAATTATATTTTTAACCTTGAATGTGACATTTTATTTACAACCCTCAGTCACGATTTGAAAGATATTTCTCATTTTTAGTACTGAAATTAGAAATCAAAACTACACTGAATGCAGTATATTAATTTATATTATTTATTATTTATTGCGTTTTACAATTATTTATTTTTATTTTTATTATATTTAAATTATGAAATACATAAATTATTTTTTAATGAGGAATATGTTTGATTTCAATTAAACATAATTAAATCAAATTATTTAAGTTAAAAGAATTATATTATAATAATCGACATAATTTGTCCTGACCTAAAGTTAGCGTTATTTTATTAGAATGTTTTGTTTTGTAGTTTAAATTGATTAAATTAAATTTTAAACAATATTATTCAAAAATTCTAGATAATTAATTGAATTTTAGAACACTTGCAGTTTAACTTTTTAAGTATTTAAAAATTTTAAGCAAATAAACAACAATAATTAGTTAGATATTTATTTTACAAAAGTTATTAAAATTTGAAAAATTTAATTTGGAAATTTTTTAAAAATTAGATTTTTGAAAAATACTAATTAAAATTTGTTAAAGAAAAATGTACTTGAATTCACAATAATAATTTTAACAAATTTAAAACAATTGGAAATTCTCTTAAATTTTATATTTTAAAGAATTTTATTTTTTCCTCTTTAAAAATTGTCTATATATATATATAATTATATTATGTTTAAAATTATATCATTGTATGAATTTACAAAAATTATTTTATTTAAATAATTCAATTCCCGCAGTTGAATTCTGACAGGAATTGATTTATCAAAAATTTAAGTTAAGATTTTAAAAAACAATTAAATATTTAAACCGTTGTAACTGGAATTTTAGGAATTAATTAAATTTTGAAAGGTTTTTAAATTAAATTCCTT
Source organism: Leptopilina myrica (nomen nudum) (assembly GCA_032872475.1). Taxonomy (NCBI): domain Eukaryota; kingdom Metazoa; phylum Arthropoda; class Insecta; order Hymenoptera; family Figitidae; genus Leptopilina; species Leptopilina myrica (nomen nudum). The sequence goes on along the minus strand of CM065462.1, from coordinate 8,046,467 downwards.
GAAAATTTAAAGGAAGTAACAGTTTAAAAATCTTTAAATTTATATTTTAAAAAAATTATTAATAACATTATTTTTTTTTTAAATTATTAAAGTTTTTCAATAATTTTATTCAAAAATTCTAAAAAAAATTGAATTTTGAATGAATTACAGTTGCAAATTTTAGAAATACCTAATTAAATTTCATGAGGTTTTTCATTGAAATTATTTGGAATTTCAAATTCCGAAGGGAAAAATAAATATGAATAAGTTTTTAAATTTTTGTTTAACAAAAAGTATTAAAGTTTTGAAAAATTTAATTTAGAAATTTCGTAAAATTGTTTCGTGAAAAAATAAAAGTAACATTTTTTAAAAATACTTCTATTTCCGAAAATAATTTTAAAAAATTGAAACATAATGGAAAATTTTGCCAACTTTTATTGAAATAAATTTTGAATTTTACATCAAGTTACAGTTAGAAATAATTTTGCATTTATGAGTTGTTCAACTAATTACATTTAATGAAAGATCGTAAGAAAAATTATATTTTTTTAAGAAATTAAGAATTTTTATTAAATTTGGAAAAGCAAATTTTGAAAGTAACAATGGAACGATTTATAGTTTTGCTTGATTTTAAAAAAGGTTAAAATAATGTAATTTTCCAACAATTTCTAATACTGAATTAGTAAAAATGTTATAATTTGAATTGGTGACTGCGACGTTTTGCTTTTGAATTAGTAAATTTTACTAATAAATGTGTCACACTCCGAAGAGAAGCAAAAATTTTTAGGTTATGTTTTTAATTTTTCAAGCAAAAATACAGAAAAACATGAATTATTAATTAAAAATTATTGATCTTCAAGTCATCATTGTATCCAAAATATTCAAAAAAAATTGGTTTCAAATTCAAATAATTAAAAATAAACTTTTAATCAAAAGAAATCTAACACGACCCTAACCTATAATTCGTTTGCTTCTTTAGGTACCTTTCTTCGGAGTACACGTCGCAAATAGTCATTTCTACTATTTTATTAGTCAAATTTACCATATTTCACAAGCAAAAAGACAGTCACTAATTTAAATTTAGAGAGAATGTTAGACACTCTTATTAAAAACTGTAAAATTGAAACTTTACATGAGACAGAAAAGGATAAATAATATTTCTGTTCTTTTCTCTCCTATATATGCAAAGCTCGTTTTCCCCAAATAAAAAAACCTTGATATCACAAGCACTGTTTATAATTTTTAAAGAATGCTCGAATTTAATATTTATTTCTCAAATTTTCTTATAATTTCAATAATAATTAATTTCTGATAGGTACAACTTTTACGTGAATGTGCATATATTTTTTTTATAAAGCGCGATGTAAATGTCAGGACGTAATTTGGGTTCCCAACCCTGATCAGAATATTCCAGTATGACATTTTACAACCCATCTCTGACCCCCTTTAATTAATTGTCTTTTGTCTCATCCTCATCGTTATCTCGGTCTATAAAAAACTTTGACTTTAAACATCCCTTTCCGTTAATCTATTTAAAGACATGCCCCAAGTATTCAATATTTTATAGCATTCTATTTTTGTTTCCGCAATTTCCAATAATATACTTTTAATCTTGTTCCATTACAGTACACAAACCTTCATTAATAATAAGATTTCTAAAAGTCGAAAGCACATGACACAAAATTTTTTGTATAAAGATTGTTATATTTATACAACCGGAAATATTATTTTCATATTCATAAAATAAAAATTGTCATTTTTTACACAAACAAATGTAATTAAACTTTAAAATATCTACAGAAAATAATAGTCGCGGATTAACATGTCAATTTTTTATTTGCTATCAAAAGCGTCCATTATTGTAAAATACAATATTATTAAATTATAAAACTGATAATTTTACTCTCGGAGACAAAAATATTAAACTACTTTGAAAAATTAATTAACATTATTTTAAATCTTTGGAAAATGAACGACTGTATGCGTACTGCGGGACATAATCGAAGTAAAATTCATAAACTTTTCGCGAGAAAGTTGCAATTTTATTATCATTGCGTATACTGAATTCTAAATTGCAAAATATCGCAGTTTTCTCCGAAAAAGGAGAATTTTTTTTCTCAATGTTTTTATTATGTATAGGTATATACACAATATACTATACATTACGCCTCCGGGTCTTGGAAGAGCAAAAGATATTCCTGATATTTTATTTCGTGACGTGACTCATGCGGCCGCGCGCAGATTAATCTCTTCTGGGAGTTCTGGGGGATATAAGGTTAGGTCCCTGTTGTTGGTGTAATGTGTATATATGTGTGTCTGCTACTTGAGTGGTGCTATTCACAAGAATCACAACCTCTCCCGCGACCTTTGCGTCTGGTGTTTTCAATAAAAATTTTCCCCCCCGATATAATCTTGTGTGATACAATGATCTAAATATGAGGTGTATTTAGTGCTACAAAATTTTCTTTGCGCAATATTTAAATATTCTTGTTTTCACTCTATATATACGTACATATATATAGTATTTTAAGGTTAGGTAAGTAATTTGTTAGAATGTTTTTTTGCATGCAGTAATTAATGTTAATTTGTTATACAATAGGTCCTCTACTCGTTGAATTATTCAGGTCACATTGAGTATATAATGTAAAATTTGTATTTCGAATTATTTTCATAATTTTGTAAAATTTCTATAAATATATTTCTATTATAAACACCTAAACACTGACAAGTGGAAATTACCGCAATGTTATTCTATAATCCTCCCCTATAAGTAATTTATAGTTTTTAGTTAAGTTTTCAATTTTTATTATTCAATTTATTTACAATTTTAGAAAAATTTTTAAATACCCTACTTAATTAATTGTAAGTAGACTTTATATTTAAAAGGTTCTAAATTAAAATTTTTTTTAGTAAATCCTTTGAAACCTTTTTTAAAAGAGATATAGTCCTTTAAAAAAGAGGAATTTAGAACAAGAACAAACAAGTTTTGAAATACTTGTAAATTTTATTTTTCGAACATTTACGATCAGGGGCGGATGTAGAAGCGACTTTTTTTGGGTAGCTAAGATCTCTTTCTATCTAATCAAAAATCTAAACTTCTTCAAATGTTTATTTATAAGCCCTTCGTGGAGAAAGGAACCTAGTAGGTTATTTTACATTTTAAAATAAGCGATATTACAACATAAACAAATGAATCAACAAAAATTTAATTTTAACACAAACGTACAAATATGTAGCAACTTATTATAAAATTTAATCTCAAAAATAAAAATTGAACGAATGCACATCTTCGAAGGAATTAAACTTTACGTGTAAAAATAATGTAACATTAACAAATAAGCAAAAAAATCATTAAATAATTTATTTTAATTATATTTATAATATAATTTTGTCATTAATACCAACAGTGGAAGAAAAAATGTTTTGAAAACTTGATTTTTTTATTTAACATAACCTCACTTTTTCGGGCTTTGAAGCTTCATAATGAAATATTAATTATGTTTAAACTAAATGTTTTTTTTTAGAAATATGTTGAGGAGTAAATTGTCGAAAGGTATATAGAAACTGATTTTATTCTACAATAAGGAAAACAAGAGTTATTTAAAAAATAATGAAACCGTAGAGGGAATCCCACCCTAGGTGTGTGACGGAGGCGTTAACGAACATAACCAACAAATCCCATACATATAGAAAAATATTTACTTGGTTAACAAATTACACATTTCAGATTGAAGATACAAAAAACAAAAATGGATGAAAACGCAAGCGCCTCGAATACGGGGGAATTAAAGGAAACATCAAAAATGTCACAGTGCTATGAGAATTATGTGCTCGTTGATGTTGGTGCAAATTTGACAAATAAAAAATATATTCGCGATTTGGACAGTGTTGTTCAGAGGGCAAAGGACGCGGGAGTTCAAAAAATAATGGTCACCGGCGCTGGTATTCGTTCAAGTAAGGAGGCACTTCGTTTGACGAGAATTTATCCAGGTACATTGTACTCGACAGCGGGTGTTCATCCACACGATGCAAAATCTTGGGAGGATCCCGATACACTCGAGGAATTGGAGGCAATTGCCGCTAATCCCGAGTGTGTCGCTATTGGCGAATGTGGCTTGGATTATAATCGCGATTTTTCCGAACCCGAGGCGCAACGTTCCGTTTTTCACAAACAGGTGATCTTTATCCTTTCCATAAATTACAATTCGAACAAATTTTCTGGGAAATTCACAGATTGTACAGTAGGGTGCAAAGATGCCTTCCTAGTTTGAATATGTTTCTATGGAAACATATGAGTGCGACACGTTCAAACTAGGAAGGCATCTTTGCACCCTACTGTACAGTAAGTAGTGTTTCATTTCGATCCGAGAATTTAATTTTTTTCAAGCGATTTTGTTCGTTGTCGTCTTTGATTTTCGAACGATCATCTCGTTTATTCTTTTGTTATTGTTAAATCGTATCGTCTAATTTTCCTAATCGACCGAACTTCTCGACTTTCCCATAACTGACAGCTAACAATAATAAACTAATAACCTATTTTAAAAAAAATTTAATTACCAAAAATATTTAATTTCTTTGTGTTTAATTCATTTAAAAAATATAATTAAATTTATTTTGGTTCATTAAGATTAGTGTAAAAAGTTAATTTCGGGTGTCTAGAGAATTGTGATTTTTAAATTCCCAGACCAAAAAGTAAAATATTCCTGAATTTATTTTTTAAAACAATAATAACTATAATATTAAAATATTAATATTTTATGATAAAGAAATATTAAGAAAATCGACTTTAAAAAGTCAATAGACATCTTCTTTATTTAGAGAAATATAATATTAATTATTATATTACCTAACTAATAAGTCGATAACATTGGAAGTTAGATTAAAATTTATTGTTTTTTATTTTTCTATTATGTAGACACATTTTTACATTCTCATCACATGAGAAAGTATTGTTATTATTTTTAATTGTGTATTACAATAATAATAATTAAAAATAATCATACCTAAATTGAAAAAGTTTAATTTTCTTAGGTGAAAAAATAATTCTTTAATAAAAATTTAGTTTTCTCAACATTATTCAAAAGTTGACGAAAGAACAGTTTTCTCCTCTTGATAAAATTTTTCTAAATTTAATAGTTTAAGTTGTGTAAAAATACAAACATATATTCAAATTTTTCATAAATTTTTACAAAGTAGCGAATATTTAAAAAAAATTAACTGTAATTTTCAGACTTTTTTCTGGTCTAACTAAATTCCCGGTTTTTCCCGAAATTTCTGAACGCTAGACATTTTGTAATTATATAAAACAATTATGTAAATATAAGAAGTAAATTATAATGCATTTTACAGTGAAAAATAATAAATTATAAATTAATAATAAATAGTAAAATAAAAAATGAATAAAAAAATTAATTATAAAATAATAAATTAATAATAATTAATAATATTAATAACAAGTTATAAAAAAGTTAGATAAATATGTGAAGTAAATTAAGGAGTTTTAGAGTTTTAATATGAAGAAAAATTTTACGTCAATAATTTACAGGATATATATTCAGGCTTTTAATTTGTTGAAATGATTTTTATAACATAAACAAGTCGCTACAAATGAAAATGTTTAAAGGTAAAGAATTTTTAAAAACTTAAATCTCATTATTTATAAATAATATAACATATTCATATATCTAATTACTATTTGAGTTTACAAAAATATATAATTTTATTAATTTATTTTCAATACAAAAAATACGTTTTTAATATTTAGAACGAACTTCTCGTTTGATCGGAGAAATCGCTCGGTTTAACGAGATGTTCACTTCAATAAGACGAGCGAACATGACTGCTCGGTTATCAAAACAAAAAGAAAATCGTTTTTTGGTTCGTTTCTCGGATCGTGTCGCTCGAATGAAACACTAACAGTAAGAATACTTAACTAGTCAAAGAGTTAGCTTAGACTTTTTTAAAGGTCAATGTGAGATGACTTTACGAACGGAAAGCGAGGTGTCCTCTCTGCGTTCGCAAAGCCATTCTGTCTTGGTCTTTAAGGTCTTTCTTCAATAGGACCCCCCCCCCACAAGGCATATTTCGCAAATTGCATTGGTTACCATAGCGACCAAGGAAATTTGCGAAAATTGTAGGTTATATTAAGTAAATAATAATGAATTATTTCAACAGGTGGAGCTGGCGTGTCGTTTAAATAAACCGTTAATAATTCACGAGCGTGGAGCACAAGCGGACGTGATTGAGGTATTAAATCAATATAAAGATCGATTACCACCAATTTTAGTGCATTCATTCATTGGCACCGCTGAGGAGGCACAAATTTATCTCGATCAGGGTTATTATCTCGGCATCACTGGCTATTTATGTAAAGATAAATCGGACAGTGGCGTACGACAATTATTGGAGGGCGGTCAAGCGCCACTCGATAGACTTCTTGTTGAGACTGATGCACCATTCATGTATCCAAATACAAGAGCAAGTAAATTACCACCTCACGTGAAGGATGCACTCACCGAACGTTCATTAACATTTCTACAAAGATATTGTACATTTCAACGAAACGAGCCATGCGCATTGCCAGCAGTTGTCGAAATGGTTGCCGCATTCATGCGAATAACACCCGAAGAGGTCGCATTGGCCACCGCCTTTAATGCCTTAAAACTCTTCGGTTTAGATCAATGATAAAAAAATGGTTTTTTTTTCGCAAAAAAAAAATGGTGCTTTTAAACATATATCGATATATCAATTTGCAAATATAAATTTTTTTCTAGGAACAAATTGTAAATTCATCCGGAATGAATTTTGCAGCTAAGATTTGCTTTATGCTATAAGACTCTATATGTTCCATTTTAAGGAGGAGGGGGATTTTTAGTTACTAGATGAAAGATATTATTAAATTCTCCTCCTTCATAACAAGCTGATATTCAAAATATATAATTTAAAAATGAATTTGGAGAAAGTGCGTTACCATAGAAATTGTTCCCATAGTAGCAATTACTGTGGTAACTATTTAAAAAACGGTTCTAGGTAAAGCGTTACCCAGGGTGTCTACTAACCAGGAATTTAATTTGACCATGAAAAACAGAGAATTAGCCGAAAATTTTATACCAAACCGGAAATTATGGAGTTAATAGAAATATTTTTAAATTCCACTGAAAATATGTAATTAAATTTGTTGAAGAATTTCATTAGAAACTTTTTAACAAATTGAATTTTTAAAGCATTTTAATTTAATAACTGATTAATAATTGAATTTTATAAAAAGTCATATATTCTAATGTATTCATATTTCTAACGGCGAAGATTAATAATTAAAATTTTGTATTAGTTAATTTAAAAAAATACACATACTTAAAATTGTTTTAAAAAATTGAACTTTCGCTAATATTTTTTTAAATCTGAAAAATAAGATTGTAATTTTTCAATTATATTTTCTCAAGATAATTGAATTTTCATAAGGAAATAATTGTAAATTTGTGAAGGTAATTGAAATTTCTTAACATTTTTTAAAAAATAATCGAATTCTTTTCTTGAATTTTATTTAAATTTTTTGAAAATAATGTTAGTGGCCGTAATTGTAATTTTATTTTTTAAATTTAAAGTCCCTCTTACAGTTTTAAATGAATTTTTTGCTTATAAAAATTATATTATTATTCAATAATTATAATTCTTGAACTTCTCTTAAATTTTTATAATTTCAAATTCCTGAATGTTCATATAAATTATATTTATTTATTTCTTGAATAAATTAAATGTTTATTACTCATTAAATAAATAATTATTACTGTTTTTATTATTTTCAAAATTTTTAATAAAATTCATTACTAGAATTAAATTATTCAAAAAAATATCATTGTTTGGAAGAATTAAAGTACTTTTATAAATAGTAAAATTCTTTGCAGAAATTCAATATTTTTCAATAGAATTGTAATAAACTTGAAATAGAAAATTTCCGATTATAATTATAAAAAGACAAGTTTATTTTTAATAAATTGAGAAAATGCTTTGTTTAATTCAATTATTTTCCAATTTATCAAGAAAAACATTTTAAAAAAAACATTATTTTCAAAAAATTTAAAGATTTATTCACGTTTGAAATCAAATATAAATTTAAATTTGATGAGAAAAAAACCAGAAGAAATGTAGAACATAACCCGGGAAATAACAGGAAATTTTGTTACTGTTTTATTATTTTCAAAAATTTTAATAAAATTCATTACTAGAATTAAATTATTCTAATAAAAAATAGCATTGTTTGAAAGAATTGAATTACTTTTAGAAATAGTAAAATTTTTGCAGAAATTCAATTAACAATATAATTTTAATAAAATTGAAAAATCAAATTTCCATCTATAATTATAAAGAGACAAGTTTATTTTCGAAAATTTGAGAACATGCTTTGTTTAATTCAATTATTTTCCAAATTATCACTTAAAATTATTTAAAAAAACATTATTTTCAAAAAATTTAAAGATTTATTCTTGTTCGAAATCAAATGTAAAATTTAAATTTTATGAGAAAAATACCAGGAGAAATGTAGGACATAACCCGGAAAAACCGGGAAATAACAGGTAATTTTGTTGAACAAAAATAGTAGACACCCTGGTTACTGTAGTTGTTGTAAAGGCCTCAGCCTTTTGGGTAACAATAACCATGATAACGCTCGTCATATTACAATTGTGGAACAATCATATTTTTTTATTTTTAAAATACGTGACCGCACACTGAAGAAAGGTATTCCTCAGAAGCAATGAATTTTAGGTTACGTTTATTTTTGGAATTTAAGGGTTGAACTTTCAATATAAACCACTGGTTTTATGAAGGCAAAATATTCCATATAATAACCAATTTTAAATTAAATACAACCCCAAAAGTAAAAATAACAAAAACATAACCTTAAAATTCTTTACTTCTGAGGTATATACCTTTCTTCAGAGCGCGTCTTAATTGTTTTGATTTTCACTTATTTTTCCCGCTCTTGCCAAAATCATTTATATTCATCACCAATGAAGGAAAAAATTTGTGAAAACAAAAACACAACACGGTGCATATTTTGCATAATTTATATTTTTTAGAAATACAGAAACAAAATGTAATTAGAAATCATATTTCACCACGAAAAAAAAGACTCTTTTTTCATAATATAGCACAAACGAGATTATCACTATGAAAAACAAATCACAATCGCTAATAATTAATTAATTTTGTAAATTTAGAAAAAAGTTTATAATGTGATGATTCATTTAAAAAAAAAGATCAGAAAGGGATTATTTTAAAATCAATTTATCAAAAATGAAGTTATTTAACTTTATTTTTATTTTAGTCAATATTTGTTTTAAATTTGTATTTACAATATTTATATATATTTTTTAAACAGCGGTAAATATTTTTTTTTAAAAATAAAATCTCTCTTGTTTCTTTTCTGAACAGTGCAGAAAGCACTTGGAGCTTATATAGTTATATATATATAGAGTACAATTTTAATCAAATGTACGTTATTGTTATAAAATATTTTTCTATCAAATAAATTGTATACAAGATTAAAAAGAATTTTTTCTCTTACATCCTTGTCACTTGATTTCCCCTTCTTTCGAAAGTAAGTTTTTTGAGATTTTTTTTTTTATATTTTATTTTTGAGAAGCAAATTAATACAAATTATTTTAAAATTGAATAAATTCTAACTTTTTTTTAGAAAGTAGAATGTAGAATTTATAAAAACGCAAAGAAGAAAGAATTCAAAAATTTCGCCACTATATTTCTACTTTACCGACATAACATAGATGGCTGTTTGAATAATAAAATTATTTCCAATAAAGAGAAAGTCCAAATATAAAAATTTAAAATCAAACCTATTGTATAAGTAAGGAGGCACTTTTTAATAAAAGTGCGTTCCGATTCAACTGTAAGTACGAAAAAGAAACATTTACATATTTATATGTTTGTTTATATGAATATATGAATATAAAACTCTGAGAATCTGATAATGAGGATATTGAAAAAAATAGAACAATTTATAGAGTAATAACAAAAACAGGAAATTTAACTTTGTACCTAAGTTACCTTGATTTTTCTTTCTTTCGTTTCTATTTTTGTTTTTGTTTTACAAATGATGTTGATTAACGGCACACTTTAATCGTATTGCGTGCAATAAGTAGGGAATTTTTTCCTTATCGCTCAATTGTAACCAACTGTGTGAACATATTGGAATTACTAGATAATTCATGGCCTCTAGAGTTTTCATATACGAATTCCAACAGCCTTTCAATTGCATTGTATTAATTGTATAACCATCTACTGGAATATCCACAAATAGGAGGCTGAAATTTTTTTTAAAGTCTATTTAAAATTTGGCGCTTAAATATTCTCCTGTCTTACCAACAGAACATAGATTGGAAACATAATATGTCTTTCAAGTAATTCATTTTCTACAAATAGAATTAAAAATTAAGAAATTACTTACACTTGACTATCCTCGGGAATGGAAATATCCTCCAAATATGTAATTGGCTTTAGATTAATATTGTCCGTTGTTGGTTTTTCAAATTTTTGACTACTTTTGTAATTAATGGGAATTGGTTTGGCATTTTCCTTATCCCAAAGTATTACGTAATCTTAAAGAAAAAGTTCATTTAGAAAGAGACACGGTAGTCTAAAGTTATTTGAGAAAAAATTTTTTCCAAATTCCCTTACCAATAAAATGGCCCAATTTCGTTCCCATTCGGGTCTCGATAAATTGTGAACCACCGATGGCAATTTCCAGTGCTTTATATATGTGAGGAATTCGACCACTATATTGATCCCAATCGGCCAATAATTCAAATTTATCCTCCAATGGACGTGGACCGTCATAATCTTTATAGAGTGTCTTTGTGAATTGATATAATCTTAAAATTTGTTTCTTACGATCACTCGTCATGATTTCGATCTGAAAAGCAAATTTTTATTATTACAGTTTTAAAAGAATAGTAAGTAGATTTTTTTTTCTTTCAGACTTGGCACTCGATAATTAATTTTAAAAAAGTAGCAAAAAGTAGCTTTCAGACTAAAACAAGTAGTAAAAAAAGTAGCTACAGAAAAATTAAAAACCACGACCAAAAACCAACGTTTTAGAAACTTTATAAAACTGACGAAAATTCCATTCTATATTTTATTTTCCCTTTTCCTGACATTTTCTTAATTTTTATGAAAAATATTTACTTCTTTCTTATTCTAATGATAATAAATTGAATTCCTGTAATGAATTTTATTATTTATGAAAGAATTTCAATATTTTTGAAAATCATTTAATTCTAGCGAAGTATAGAAATTTTTTTTTAAAATAATTCATTCCTTTCGACTAATTTTATACAAATTCTTATTTAAATAATTAAATTCCTGAAAATTTGTTATTATTCATGAAAAAAATTGAATTCATACGATGAGTTTTACAACAAAATTGTTAAATTATTGAATTCTATTTGCAAATTTTTTTAAATTATTGAAAATCGTTGAATTTAGAAAAGTTTTTAAAAATAACTCAATTTTACAAAGAATTCTATTAAAATATTTAACAATAATTGAATATCTGTGTGGTATTTTATTAAAAATGAATAAAAAAAATTCAATTCATAAAAAGCTTTTTATTATTTACAAAAATAATTAAATTCTTGCGAAAGCTTTTATTAGAATTTTTCAAAATAATTGAATTAACAAGAAGAAATTTAATACTTTTAAAAATAATTGAATATTCTTGTGATGAATATTGTTATTTATGAAAATAATTGAATTTTGCTAAAAATTTTAATAAAGTAACTATAAATCATTGAATTTTCGAATATAATTTTGTTATTCATGTTTAATAATTGAATTTTTTCGAAAAATTATTTATTCATAAATAATTGAATTCTTAAGAAGAATTTTATTCATATCAAAAAGAAGAATTTAATTGTTTAAAAAAATTTATTTGAAATTTTGTTTCAAAATATGTGATTTCTTTCCAACAATTTTATTAAAATATTTAAAATAATGGATTCCGAAGAAATTTAATTTAATTTAATTAAATTTTGAAATTAAATATAAAAATTCGATTTTAAATAATTCAATTCCTGTAAAATTTTAATTTTTTTCGGGAAAATATTTAAATGTTCATGTAGAATATTATCAAAATTTTTCTTTAATAATTGAATTCTATTGGAAAATTTTATTAAAATAGTAGAATATTCAAAATCATTTAATGTGGAGAAATTTTTAAAAATAACTCAACTTTACAAAGAATTCTATTAAAATATTTCCCAATAATTGAATATCTGTGTGGTATTATATTAAAAATGAATAAAAAAAATTCAATTCCTAAAAAGTTTTTTATTATTTACAAAAAAAAATTAAATTTTTGCGAAAGGTTTTTTTAGAATTGTTCATGTTTAATAATTGAATTTTTGTGAAGAATTATTTATTCATAAATAATTGAATTCTTGAGAAGAATTTTATTCATATCAAAAAGAAGAATTTAATTGTTTAAAAAAATTTATTTGAAATTTTGTTTCAAAATATGTGATTTCTTTCCAACAATTTTATTAAAATATTTAAAATAATGGATTCCGAAGAAATTTAATTTAATTTAATTAAATTTTGAAATTAAATATAAAAATTCGATTTTAAATAATTCAATTCCTGTAAAATTTTAATTTTTTTCGGGAAAATATTTAAATGTTCATGTAGAATATTATCAAAATTTTTCTTTAATAATTGAATTCTATTGGAAAATTTTATTAAAATAGTAGAATATTCAAAATCATTTAATGTGGAAAAATTTTTAAAAATAACTCAACTTTACAAAGAATTCTATTAAAATATTTCCCAATAATTGAATATCTGTGTGGTATTATATTAAAAATGAATAAAAAAAATTCAATTCCTAAAAAGTTTTTTATTATTTACAAAAAAAAATTAAATTTTTGCGAAAGGTTTTTTTAGAATTGTTCATGTTTAATAATTGAATTTTTGTGAAGAATTATTTATTCATAAATAATTGAATTCTTGAGAAGAATTTTATTCATATCAAAAAGAAGAATTTAATTGTTTAAAAAAATTTATTTGAAATTTTGTTTCAAAATATGTGATTTCTTTCCAACAATTTTATTAAAATATTTAAAATAATGGATTCCGAAGAAATTTAATTTAATTTAATTAAATTTTGAAATTAAATATAAAAATTCGATTTTAAATAATTCAATTCCTGTAAAATTTTAATTTTTTTCGGGAAAATATTTAAATGTTCATGTAGAATATTATCAAAATTTTTCTTTAATAATTGAATTCTATTGGAAAATTTTATTAAAATAGTAGAATATTCAAAATCATTTAATGTGGAGAAATTTTTAAAAATAACTCAACTTTACAAAGAATTCTATTAAAATATTTCCCAATAATTGAATATCTGTGTGGTATTATATTAAAAATGAATAAAAAAAATTCAATTCCTAAAAAGTTTTTTATTATTTACAAAAAAAAATTAAATTTTTGCGAAAGGTTTTTTTAGAATTGTTCATGTTTAATAATTGAATTTTTGTGAAGAATTATTTATTCATAAATAATTGAATTCTTGAGAAGAATTTTATTCATATCAAAAAGAATAATTTAATTGTTTCATAAAAATTTAATTGAAATTGCGTTTCAAAATAATTGATTTCTTTCGAACAATTTTATTAAAATATTTAAAAATAATGAAATTCTGTAAATAATTCCATTCTTGTGAAGTTTTTTTTTCTGGAAAATAATTAAATGTTCGTGTAGAATATTAGGAAAATTTTTCTTTAATAATTGAATTCTATTGGAAAATTTTATTTAAATAGTAGAATATTGAAGATCATCGAATTAATAATTTTTTTATTAAAATTGAAACTTTACCATGAATATTATTGATATTTTTAAAAATAATTGAACTCCTAAGAAGAATTTTAGTATTTATGAAAATAATTAAATTATTTTGAAACATTTTATTGAAATATTTAAAAATGAATTGAATTTCTGTGAAAATTTTTGTTATTTTTGAAAATAATTGAATTTTTCATAAGAATTTTATAAACATTGTTTTAAACAATTAAGTTTTTCGAAATATAAATATTATGAAAATTGTATTTTAAATAATTGAGTTTCTTGAAATTTTTTTAAAAACACTATTCTAAGTTAATTAAATCCTTGTGAAATTTTTATTATTTATAAAAATAATTGAAGCTTGGATGAATTTTAAAAATTTTTTGTTAAATAATTGAATTTTGAAGGCGAAATTTGATTAAAATAATCGAATATTGAATATTTTTTGAAAATAATTGAATCGTTTCAAAGAATTTGATTATAATTTTTGAGAATAGTTTTTTTTCTACTATTAGCGAATTTAAAGTAGTGAAAATACTGAAAAAAACAGAAATAGTAGCTTTTAGTGGCCGAAATCTAGAAATATTTCCCAAATAGTAGCGTAACTTAAAAAAATCAGTAAATAGTATAGATTTTAGTAAATAAGTGCGAAGCCTGTTCTTTTTTTCACTTACGTTTGCATTGGATTCGAAAATTTTTCGTAATAATTTATCGGAATAACAATCGAGAACTGCCAAATTAAAGACTATTTGCAGTAGATTTTCATACGACTCAATTGCTGCGTTTTCTAATATTAATTGTTGAATTTTGTCCCAAAATACTGGTTTATAGTCACTCATTGCCATTGCGGAAACAAATGAATCCAACATATTGAGAGATTGATAATTTGTGGACATTGATAATTCCAAGAATTTCATTGCTATGTAATCTAGAAGAGCAAACTGCTCGTGTCCGATTATCACTAATTTTTCGAGTGCCTCAATTCCCTTCTCTAGGCCAACGTCGTTTTTAATTATCACATCGTTCACCAGAGTGTCCACCATTTGTTCATTGTAGAATGCCTTTAGATTTCTGAAAAAGAAATCATTTTCAAGGGAAAGAACAATAGAACAATAAAATTAGACTAAATTTTTATTTTAAAATTCCGTTTAGAAAATCAAGATTTTTAAATTTTTGTAGGAAAAAGACAAAATTGACGAATTTTAAATTGTGCAAAAATTTCCATATAACCGTTTAAAAACTGCAATTTTTTTGTTTTCCAGTTACTAAAGAATTCTCCAACTTTTTAGGCTTTTTTCCCAAAGCTCAATTATTTAATTGGGTCAATCCATTTTATTTCAACTAAAGTGGTCGCCGAATAATTTTAAAAAATTTGTAATAATCTGCAGGAATGATTTTGATGTTACTAAACTCACGAAATCAAAGGATTTTTTCAAAAGAATTATATATTTTTTATGAAATATGAATTTAAAATGTAAGAGATGTTAAAAACTGTCAGTTTTCTGCCAGTAGAAAATAATGTAAAAGAAATACAATTTAGTACAAAAATATAACAAAAATTATTGGCATTTGTTAAGAATGTTTAAATTTATTATTACAAATTAATAAAAGCATTTAAAATTATAAAATAATAAATAAAATATTATCCCAAAGTTCATCATAAAAATAACCTAATTTTGAGATTTTTATTAACAAATAATTTTAAATGCTTATATTAATCTGTAATAATAAATTTAAACATTCTTAACAAATGCCAATAATTTTTGTTATATTTTTGTACGAAATTGTATTTCTTTTACATTATTTTCTACTAGCAGAAAACTGACAGTTTTTAGCATCTCTTACATTTTAAATTCATATTTCATAAAAAATATATAATTCTTTTGAAAAAATCCTTTGATTTCGTGAGTTTAGTAACATCAAAATCATTCCTGCAGATTATTACAATTTTTTAAAATTGTAATAAAATAAAATGGATTGACCCAATTACTATATTTTTATAGTAATTAAAAATTGATTATTTAATTATGGTAAAATCCACTTCACCGGCAAAACAAAAATAAAAAAGAGTTTCCAATCTTTGTTCTGTCGGCAAATGAGAAAAGAATACTCACTTCTTATGATATTGTATCGACTTCAATACAACCATAGCGTCATTAAATGAAACCGAATTAATTTTATCAATAATAACATTCTGTATCCGTTTCAATAGTCGTTGATGCGTAATCTCCGAATTGGGAAGAAAT
The DNA here is from genome assembly GCA_032872475.1 of Leptopilina myrica (nomen nudum). Classification (NCBI taxonomy): domain Eukaryota; kingdom Metazoa; phylum Arthropoda; class Insecta; order Hymenoptera; family Figitidae; genus Leptopilina; species Leptopilina myrica (nomen nudum). The sequence continues at coordinate 8,030,388 of CM065462.1, read as the reverse complement.
CTTATAGATTTTAAAATAAATTTCGCCGATACTAATGGTATTTCATGGCGATAATCAGATATTGTATCGAGTAAAAATTTTAATGTTTTGTAATTTTTCGACTGTTGTTTTGTCACAAAAACAAGACAAGATGCCAGTAAGTGAATATTATCCCTCTCAATGCGTGGCAATTGTATTTCAAATATTGTCGGCAGGGCAGTTAAAATTGCATTTATTAATGGTGTTTGTGGGGCATTTTGTAAATCTAATTGAAGAGTTATAACATCCTCCAGTACCAATGAATTAATGTTTGAACGAATTATTTGCAACAGTGATTCATAAATGACCGTATTTTTTTCAACATTAAATTTTGTTAATGCATTTAATGCAAGAACAGCCTCAGAGACGTCGAGTGTTGTTATTTGTTTCTTCAATTCATTACAAAGCTCAGCGAAGTCATTGCTATTTTTTATATCGTTTGACTTGAATGACAATCTTTGTAATTTTTTAAGTGCTTGCACATAATGCTGTCCACTGAGATAACCATGATTATTTTTTATGAATGAAAATATTTCGGCGGGCTGCTCGCCCAATTGTTTGTAAACTGATTTTGGCAGTACGTCTGAAACAATGTAATTTTTTTTAATTAAACTTTATTGATGATGAATTTTTCATTACAGATTAAATTCAGGGTGTCTACTAACAGGGAAAACCGAGAATTTAATTTAATCGGAATTTTTATACAAAACCAGAAATTTTTTCTACCAAAATTAAAAAAGTTTTAGTATTTTAATTTGTTTTTAAAAAAATTACTTTTTATTTCAATTTTTATATAGATATTTATACTCTTCTCTAACTTTGAATTAGTTAAAAAAAAATTAATTTGATAGTAAAAGTCAGGCACTAATTCAAACAGATTATGTAAATAAATTAAAAAATTTGTTAAAAAATAATCCAGGGAAGTTAGTGACCGTAATAATTTTATTTTTAAAATATAAAGTCCCTCTCAAAGTTTTAAATCAATTTTTTGCTTCTAAAAATTATATTATTCTATTATTATTCATTATTTATAATTATTGAACTTTTCTTAAATTTTTATAATTTCAAATAGATCAGGGTGTCTACTATTTTTGTTCAACAAAATTCCTAGTTATTTCCCGGTTTTTTCTCATCAAATTTAAATTTATATTTGATTTCAAACGTGAATAAATCTTTAAATTTTTGGGAAAATAATGTTTTTCTTGATAATTTGGAAAATAATTGAATTAAACAAAGCATTTTCTCAATTTATTAAAAATAAACTTGTCTTTTTATAATTATAATCGGAAATTTTCTTTTTCAAGTTTATTACAATTCTATTGATAAAAATTGAATTTCTGCAAAGAATTTTACTATTTATAAAAGTAATTTAATTCTTCTAAACAATATTTTTTTTTTAATAATTTAATTCTAGTAATTAATTTTATTAAAATTTTTGAAAATAATAAAAACGGTAATAATTATTTATTTAATAAGTAATAAACATTTAATTTATTCAAGAAATAAATAAATATAATTTATATAAACATTCAGAAATTTGAAATTATAAAAATTTAAGTGAAGTTCAAGAATTATAATTATTGAATAATAATACAATTTTTATAAGCAAAAAATTCATTTAAAATTGTAAGAGGGACTTTAAATTTAAAAAATAAAATTACAATTACGGCCACTAACATTATTTTCAAAAAATTTAAATAAAATTCAAGAAAAGAATTCGATTATTTTTCAAAAAATGTTAAGAAATTTCAATTACCTTCACAAATTTTCAATTATTTCCTTATGAAAATTCAATTATCTTGAGAAAATATAATTGAAAAATTACAATCTTATTTTTCAGATTTAAAAAAATATTAGCGAAAGTTCAATTTTTTTAAACAATTTTAAGGGCATTTGAACCTTTAGGACGTCACAGCATTAAAATATATGCTTTGCATCAATTGTGACGTCATATTGGTTCAAATGCCCTTAAGTATGTTTATTTTTTTAAATTAACTAATACAAAATTTTAATTATTAATCTTCGCCGTTAGAAATGTGAATACATTAGAATATATGACTTTTTATAAAATTCAATTATTAATCAGTTATTAAATAAAAATACTTTAAAAATTCTATTTCTTAAAAAGTTTCTAATGAAATTCTTCAACAAATTTAATGACATATTTTCAATGGAATTTAAAAATATTTCTATTAACTCCATAATTTTTTAATATTTATTTACATAATCTGTTTAAATTAGTGCCTGATTTTTACTATCAAATTAATTATTTTTAACTAATTCAAATTTAGAGAACAGTATTTTAATATCCACAAAAATAGAAATAAAAAGTTATTTTTCAAAAACAATTTAAAATAATAAAACTTTTTTTAATTTTGGTAAAAAAATTCCCGGCTAACCTGTAAAATCGGCATAAGGTTATGTTAGCAACGACAGAACTGTAAATAAATTCTAAACAATTTTCTACAGAATGAAATTAAAATTAAAAAAAATTATATGAAAATAATTTATTTATTTAAAAAAATGCAAATCTCAACCTCATTTCTCAACTCTATTTTTATAAAATAATTTATTACATAAGTTTAAATATAAAAGTAATCAACGAAATTGCAAATTCACCAATTATCCTAACATTAGAACCATAATATTTATCCTTCTCAACCAATTTTGTTTCCTTAATATGTATATTGCAATTATTTTCAATAAAAAAAAATTGTTTTGTATATCAAAAAAAATTTGTATATTAAGGTACATTTTTTCAAATAAACAAATATTTGTATTTAGTTAAAGATTTTTCATATATACATCATTTTTCTAGAATAACTCCAAAATCATAAATATTAATAATTGAAAATTTAATTGTTCAATTTAATTATTGAAAAAAGGCAAATTTGTTACAATATCGCATTTTTAATATGGCGGTGATTTAATTTTTAGGTTAAATTTCAATTATTGATAAATAACAATTGCGATATAGAAGAATAATAATTTATCCAATAAAATTTGCCATTATATATAGAATAAAATTTATAAATACCTGTTTTGAGCGTGTGACATTGTGACTTTTGTATAAAATTAACTACCGAACATCTACAAAAATTGCGAAAATTATGAAGAGCAAGAGTCATTTTTCTATATACTAAAAAAAAATTTAAATTATCTCGGCTCTTTTTTTTTGTTACTATATTTACAGAAGAAAATAATGATAAATTTTACTATATATATATCTTATAATGGACTCAATAACCTCAATAACTTAATCATTTTAGGTTAAGTTGACACAATTTTTTAGCATTGTCTCCACTGTTCAGTGACAAATGTGACAAACCTTAAATATACAATTGTTAAATTCCCTAACTGATTTAATTTGCTGTTCATAAAATTTTCCCTTTTATATGCGGGATAATAATAAAATATTTTTAAAAAACTTGTCTTTGAAGAAGATTTTTGACAAAAGTCATTAAAAAAAAATTGTAAAAACTGAATTTTTTACTAGTTTTAACATTTCAATTTAGGAAGTTGGCATTACAAGAAGCTAGGAATATTTTGTAACTACATCCAAAACGATTGGTAATTCTGAATTAGTATTCGCGCAGACAATTTCAATGCGATACTCAATGTTTACGTTGTGCTTGTGAGTTTTTTTTCTGTTTTTTGTCTGCAAAAATAATTTTAGGAAGATTTTATTTATAGTCAAATAAAAAAAAATATTCGAAACGTTTGTCTCTTGTATAGTCTAATAGTTAATTCTCACAAAAAATGGATAATCTAATAGATATGGATTTGTATAAAATAATTGGTGTTGAACCAACAGCGACAGAAAAGGAGGTAATTTGTTTTCAATTATTATTGTTATTTTCAGATTTGCATAATGATGGTTTTAGAAAAATACTTTATTTTCTATATTTTATTTCTTCATTGGCATTTCTTTTACTTTAATTCAATTTCTTATCTTAATTACAGATTCAAAAGGCGTTTCGTAAAAAATCGCTTATTTGCCATCCGGATAAAAATCCAAATAATCCGAATGCTGCGGCATTATTTATTGAATTAAAAGCTGCATTATTATTTTTAACCGACACCGCATCGAGGGTAAGTTGTTACAATTTTTTTACTTTTAAATTTATGGGGTTTTTTTATTAAAAATCAAATTTTGAGGTTATGTTATTCAATATATACGTTCTTTGGACGTATAAACATTTTTTTTTAATTTCCTCTATTTCTACAAATCCAGTTTATTTTCTTTTATTTGTAAATTAAAAAATTTATACTGATTATTAATAAGTTTATTAATTATCAATTATATTCCATTCCTAGTAGTTTATTAATTTAATTATTAAAAATTACTGTGGTTTTTTTTTTACTAAAATTTCTAATTTTTCATTTTGGTAACAAAAAGGCAAGGTACGATAAAATAGTTAATGCAAAACTACAAGCGAAACTAAGAGCAAAACAGGGCGATGCAAAACGACAGAAACTTATCAATGATTTGGAATATCGTGAGGCAGCTGCACGAAGAGGATCACCAGTCAATGAAGAGCAAAGGTTTAAGGTACAGAAAAAACGAAAAGAAACAATTTAATGTTTAAATATCACTATATGAATTTTTATCTTTTAAAATATAAACTAATAATTTTACATTTTTAAGGCGACTGTTGAACGAGTGGAACAAGAAAATTTGGAGCAAATGCAGGAGGAATTGAAAAAAATGAGACAACAAGTAATTGACGAATTGAGTAAAAGTGCAAAATACAATGAGAATAATTGTAGAATAAAAATAAGATGGAAGGAAGGAAATTATGACTATTCGTCACTTTATGAAATATTGTCAAAGGTAAATATATTTAATTAAGATTTTTAATCTTGATTTAACAATAGCTTCCTGACTTGAAGGCAAGGGTTGATCTTGCGACCTTAAAAAATAGTGAGGAATCAGCTTCTATTCTTGATTTAACAATTGCTTTCTATTTTGGAAGCAAGAGTCCCTCTTGGAATTTCAAAAAGTAAAGGAGAGGAATCAGTTTCTTTTCTTGATTTAACAATTATCTTCCTCTCTTGGAAGCAAAGGTTGATTTTGGAACCTTAAAAAATAGACAGGAAGGAATCAGCTTCTATTCTTGATTTAACAAAACTATTACTTTCTCATGTGATGAGAATGTCAAAATATCGACATTACGGACCAAAAATGAAAAATTACAGACAAATTACAATTAAAATTAACAATTGCAATTAATAACTGAAAATATAAACAGTTCGAGTCAAATAAGGGAATATTTTATAAAAATATTCTTCTTCAAAATTATTTTCATAATTTCAATTAAATAATTATTTTCAAGAATTTTTAACTAAAATTCTTCTATAAATCCATTATTTTTAATTGTTTTAAAAAAAAATTCTTTAAGAATTCTCAAATTAATTTGATTACAATTCGATTTTATGAAATTTCAATTATTCGAAAATTCTTCAATTAAATATATTATTAGAAAACAAAAAATTTCAAGTAAAATTGAAATAAACTTTTTCAGAAAAATAAATTCTACATAATTGTTATAGTTAAAAGTATGAAAAATTTAAATTTTCAAAAGAAAACTGAATCTACTAAACTTATTTTTTCCGTGTAGAATTCAAATTTAAATAAAAAAAATAATTGATTAAAAAATTGATTTTTAAAAAGATGTTTATTAACAAATTGTTGAATAATTGAATTCTTTCGTCGAATTTAAAAAAAGATTTAAGAATAATTATAATATTCGAGAAATTCCATTAAAATTGTATTAAAAACAATTTAAATTCAGTGATGAGTTTTATTATTTATGAAATTAATTGAATTTCTAAAAAGAATTTCATTTACGAAAATTGAATCCATTAAAAAGTTTTATTATTTATGAAATAATTGAATTATTTAAATAAAATTTATAGAAAAAATTATTATTAATATATTATAATAATCGACATAATCTGTTCTCACCTGAAGTAAGCGTTGTTTTATTACAATGTTTTGTTTTGTAGTTTAAATCGATATGTTCTAGAAAATTAATTGAATTTTGGAAGACTTGCAGTTCAAATTTTTAAGTATTTTGAAATTTAAAGCAAATAAAGAACAATAATTAGTTAAATATTTGTCTTGCAAAAGTTATTAAAATTTGATAAATTTAATTTGGAAATTTTTCAAAAATTAGGTTTTCGAAGAATAGTAATTAAAATTTTTTAAAGAAAAACATACTTAAATTCACAATAATAATTTTAACAAATTGAAACAATTGGAAATTCTGTAAAATTTTATATTTTAAAGAATTTAATTTTTTCCTCTTTAAAAATTGTCTATATAAATATAATTATATTTTTTAAATTATATCATTTTATGAATTTAAAAAAATTATTCTATTTAAATAATTCAATTCTCGTAGTTGAATCCTGATAGAAATTGATTTAACAAAAATTTCAGTTAAAATTTTCATAAATATTTAAATATTTAAACCGTTGTAACTGGAATTTTAGAAAATATTTTTTTGAAAGCTTTTTAAATTAAATTCCTTGAAAATTTAAAGGAAGAAAAAGTTTAAAATTCTTTAAATTTTCAGTTTAGAAAATTATTAATAAAATTATTTTTCTTTAAAAATTATTAAAGTTTTTTAATAATTTTTTTCAAAAATTCAAAAAAAAAATAATTGAATTTTAAATGAATTATAGTTGCAAATTTTAGGAAAAATTATATTTAAAGAGGTTTTTCATTGAAATTATTTGAAATTTTTATTCCCCAGGAAAAATAAATATGCATAAGTTTTTAAATTTTTGTTTAACAAAAAGTATTAAAGTTTTGAAAAATTTAATTCAGAAATTTAGAAATATTTTGGCATTTACTATACGAGTTGTTGAAATAATTACATTTAATGAAAGACCGTAAGAAAAATGATATTTTTTAAGAAATTAAGAATTTTTATTAAATTTGGAAAGTAACAATGGAAAAGAAAGTTTTGCTAGTTGGTAAAGAATTAAATTATTTTGGAAACTTTTATTAAAATAGTAGATATTGAAAATCATTGACTTGAGGAAAATTTTTGAAAATAATTTAATTTCGGAGAAGAATTTTATTATTTCTAAAAATAATGGAAATTTTGAAGAAAAATTTTTTTTATACATTTTGAATATAATTGAATTTTTGCAAAGAATTTTATTACTTTTGAAAATAATTGATTTTCTGTAATCATTTCTGATTCCTGTAAAATTCTCAAAATTATATCATACAATTTATGAACTTTTAGTCCTTTTGCTATTAATTTACGAACTTGATGTGCCTATTTCGATCCTTTGAACAATATCTTTTTATTTATTAATTTATTTAAATATTTCAAGTTCCTAAGGCTAATATAAAGCATTTTTTAAATATTTTCAGTACGGAGAAATATCTGCACTTGTTCTTTCAGGAAAGAAAGGAAGAGCGATGGTACAATTTCTTGACTCAGAAAGTGCAGTAAGTTATTATTTTTTTTTTTTTGCTTTAGTGATAACAAAATTAAAAAAAAAATTTTATTATTATTATTTAAAATATATCTAATTAACATTATCATTCTATAAAGAAATTGGCAACAGAAGCTGAAACCGGCCTCGCGGGAAGTCCGTTAATATTAAAAGGTCTCTGGGATTCGAGTGATTCAACGCAATCGAGTAGTGGATGTCAAGAAACAAATAAAATTAATCCAAAATCATCACCACCATCATCATTTACAAATGGCGAAGAGAAAACAGGGAAAATTGACTTCGAAGAAATGGTTCTCGCTAATTTACGAAAAGCTGAGGAACGCAAACGACAAACGAATTTATCGCCTCAAAATGAATTCGAAACCAAGCAGGAAACTAAAATTGACTGAGCGTAATTGTTTCCATTATTATTAAGTTTTTTGTAAATAATTATTGTAAAATACATTATTAAAAAGTAAATTTATTAATTATTAAGTAAATAATTTAATTGTTAAAGCATTTTTTATTCTTTGAAATTATTACAATAATTTCAAGTTGTACTTCAATTTCAAACATTCGACAAGTACAAAGAAAAAGATTTTCCAACTTTCTTTCAAGTGAAAAATAAATTTCAAATATTAAAAATATAAGGGTTAATCGAATTGAAATAGATTAAAATTTTGTTTGAAAATATTTTACTACATTTTCTTTTTCTAAAAAAAAAAGACATTTTGCACAGTCCTCTACATAATATTATAAATTCATAAAAGTCAACTATAGAATAATATTTTTTACACGCTTTGTAAAGAAATAAAAGTAATTATATAATTTTTGTTTTCTCTTTTTCTTTTCTCTTCATCATATTTAAAATAAAATAGTTACAATTAGTCATGTCATTTTAAAATAAAAAAGACACTAAATTAAATTACGTGTAATGTGGAGGCGGAACTATTAAATCTTGAAGAACCTCCAATTGTTTTTCGGTGAATTGTTGAGCGTGTTCACTCCAGCCGTCATAATGCGTCCGTTTAAAATTACCCATTGTTTTCTTAATTGTGGCCTTTAAAAAAAATGAAGGGGGAGAGAAAAATTAAAATTGTAATTTTATTCAAGTGTGTAAAGCATAAACAGCGTTGCCGCAAATATTTAAGTTTATTTTTCCCTGATTTCCAGATAAAATTCTCACTTTTTCCCTGACCATAAAAAATATTGTGATTCACTCTAAAAATTATTAGATACTCAAAAAAATGTTCTATTAAATTTATTTAAAAATTTCATTAATTGTAAAATTATTCAAAAACATCAATAACTAAATTTTTAAATAAGTATTTAATTATTATTTTTCCACGGGAATTAAAATTCTTCAGAACATTCAAATTGAAACCTTTTTGAAACTTAACAATTTATAAGAATATTATTACAAAACATAATTCAACTTCTTCATGTTTTGTTATAATTTAAATAACCATGAAATTTTTCAACAAAAATTTAATTATTTACAAAAATCCTAAAAAAAATCCTTCGCAAGAATTCAATTATTTTTAAAAGTAGTAAACATTTTTCAAAAAAATTCAATTATTTAAAAAATTGTAATAAAATTCGTTGCAATAATTCAATTATTTTCATAAACAATAAATCGATTATTCGGTAATTTCATTTTTAATCAATTTTTATTAGAAAATTCTAGAAAAATTCAATTATTTAAATTGAATAATTGAATGTTTGTTAAAATTGAATTCTCATAAAGAATTTTATCAACAAATTTTTAAATAATTAAATTCTTTTGACCAATTTTAATAAAATTTTTAAGAATAATTACAATTTTCGAGGAATTTAAATAAAATATTTGTATCCAAAATTAATTAAAATCCTGAGATGAGTTTTATTATTCATGAAAAGAATTTTAAAAAATTTTCCAAAAATGTTATTAAAATTTTTCTAAAATAATTGAATTTCGGTGAAGAATTTTATTACTTATAAAAATAATTAATTTCTTGTAAAGAACTTTGTTAAATTTTTTTTAAATAATTGATTCATGCAACGAATTTTATAAAAATCTTTTTAAATAATTCATATTTTTCAAAAAATTTTATAAAATTTTGTATATTAAATAATTGAACTCACGTGGACAATTTATTATTTATGAAAATAATTGAATTATTTTAAAGAAATTTATTTAAAATTTCATAAAATATTGAATTTCTGTAAAATTTTAACAAGAATTTTATTTAAGTTTTTAAATATATTTAAATTTTAACGAGAATTTAAAAAAAAAATTTTAATAAATGAATATTGAAGAATTTTATTATTTATAAAGATAATTGAAATTTTGAGAAAAATGTTCGAACATAATTGAATTTTTGCAAAGAATTTTATTACTTTTGAAAAGAATTTAATTCTTCCAACGAATTTTATTCAAGTTTTTTTAAAAATACTTGAATTTCGGTGAAGAATTTGACTATTTCTAAAAATAATTGAATTCTTGAAAAGAAATTTGTTAAATTTTTTTCAATAACTGAACTCTTGTGACAAATTTTATAAAATTATTTTTAAATAATTGATATTTTTTGAAAAATTATTTGAAATTTTTTATATAAAATAATTGAATTCCTGTGAAAATTTTATTATTTATGAAAATAATTGGTTTATTTAAAAGAAATTTATCAAAAATTTTGTAAATTATTCAATTCCTGTGAAATTTTTCGAAGAATTTTATTAAAGTTTTTAAAAATAATTGAATTTCAAAGAAGAATTGTATTATTTATAAAGATAATTGAAATTTTTACGAGAATTTTAAAAAAAATTTTGAACATAATTGAATTTTGGAGAAGAATTTTTTTATTTTCAAAGATATAATTTAAATGACAAGGATTTTTTAAAATTTTGTGAATATAATTGAATTGCTGCGAAAAATTTTATTACTTTTGAAAATAATTGAATTTCTGTAATTATTAGTAACTTTTCCAAAATTAAATTTTTTTTTGTAGTTTTAACTAAAATTCTTTTATCAATCTAGTTTTTATAAAAATTGTAAAAAATTATTAATTACATAATTTATAAGTCATAATTTTATGATAGTTCTTTAAAAAGAAATTATTGTCTGAAATAGAAAAAATTCAAGGTTTTGTATTAAAATTCGTGGTTATTTTTATAGTTTACAAGGCAAACAAAAAAACATCAAATTTTATAGTTTTTTCACAAATTTTTGAAATTCGATTTTTTTCAGTACTTTTACTAAAAATCCCTGACTTTTCCCTGAATTTCCTGACCTGTGGCAACCCTGATAAAATAAATAGTTTCAACTTACAGGAATTGGTTCAGGATCGTGAAGATGAGATCCCAAGTGTTCAAATATTGACGGCACGTAATTGGGAATATCGTATGGATGTGCTTGAATAAAAGCGCACAATCCCAAAATTCCCGCGTGTCTTTTAACAACAGCGTTAATGTCTTCTGTATTTGCCCTTTCAGCTGCGCCCTGCGCAATTTTATTCACCCTCTTTCGTATTCTCGTTCTCGATTTCACTTTGAATTCTTCCTGTAATTTTACGAAAATAAAGGAAAAGAAATTTCTTTACTTTAAGTAAAAAAAAAAAAGTTATGCGGAGTAAAATGGGGTAAAAAGGAATTTTTTTTATTACCAGTAATGTTTCTCGATCTGGAATAAAGGCGCAATGAAGTAATCCACCCAAGACTTGTGATGATTTTTCCCTAACCTCGAGTCTCTCGTCTTCGAGTAGTCGAAGTACAGTTTCTTGTATCGTCAAAATCCATTCATTTTGACTCAATAAAATACTCATATTATGAAATACAAAGACTTCTAAAAAATCGAGTGTCGAAGCTTTAACCCACCACGATGTATTACGTGAGGCTTTCAATATTTCTTTCAACATTTTCGGTACGTTATTCATTTTTATTGTAATTCTACCAAGTGCCGAGAGGGTGCCCGAGCACAATGATGCCAATTCATCGTCAGTATCACAGTTTTCCAATTGACAGAGTGTGAGAAAAAATTCATAAAAACTCGGATGCATATTGAGTCGATTTAAAATTGCATTATTTCTCTGAAAAAAAAATGTTCAATTTGTAAAACAAAAAAAAAGAAAATGAAAATTAATAAATATACCCACCATCCAATCACAGATTATTTTGAATATTTTAATAGCTGCCGTACGCTCTTTGTCCTCTTCGGTTTCCTCGTCTAGACGAACATTCGCAACACCCGATGTCAGAGATTTTTTCCCTTCAATTAAATTGGAATTTTCGGCGAGCATTTGTAATTTTGGAGCTAATTTATCGATTAGTGTTTTCGCCTGTGGACGAGTTTGGGACGGAATGTCTTCAATTTGCAAATCAGTGGCATAAATTGTTGCCAATAATTGTCCTAAACATTTTCTTAACATTTGGAATGGATTGTGAAAGATGCAATCATCGGCGAAATTTAATAGACGATGAAATATCTCCGAATATCGCCAATACACTTGTCGAAATACTGACTGAAAAATTTCAAAAATTCCTTTTCAATAATTTCAATTAAAAAGAAACAAAGCACTTAATAATTTTACACTTTAAAAACTCAGACTGCAAAATTAAAAAAACAAATAAAAATAACTAGTTTTGGAACAAAATAAAACCTTAGAGAAAGATTTTTAGAAATCACAATAAAAGGAATACAATTTTTTTAAAAAAATAAACAAACGAGTAAAAGTTGAAACGTAGATTTAAAAAAGAAATTTGAACAAAAAAAATGCGAAAAATACATGAATCGAATATTTAAAAGAAAAGTAACTAAATGGAGAATTTATTCATGACAAGAATTCAATAAAAAAACATTTAAAATAAATAAAACGAAAAAAAAACTTCTTAGACTTGAAAAATAGTTCTTCAAAATAAATATTAACGAAAAAAATTATTATTGAGTATTCAAGTGAAAATTAAATGAATGAATAAATAAGAAAACTATAAAATTAACTATAAAATTGAAAATGAATTTAAAGAAATAAGAAAAAAACATTTTTTAAATAAAAATAATAATAAAAAAATAAAATTAAATAATAATTATATATAATAATCGTCGTGATTCCAGATTTCCGGATCTCTGTCCACACTTGAAGTTAGTTATGGTTATTCTTTTGTTTTTTATACGTTTGTTTTGAAAATTAATTTTTGTGGGTTAAGTATTAGCATTTTTTATATTTTTAAATGTCAAATTTTTCAATGTTTATGTTATTATTGTACAGTGCTGCCAGATTGAAAGAAATATAGTCAATATAGTAAAAACTTGAAGTTTGTTTGAAAATGTTGTGAAGGCTGTGTATATATCAAGTAATTATGAAAATATTTATAAACATTTAAATTAAATAATATAAATAAACCATTTTTTAAAGATAAATTATAATTTTTGTTCTTTACGTTTTTATGATTATAATAATAAATGTAATAATTATTAATTACTAAAGTAATTGTTACTGTTCCATTTATTATTTTGCAAATCAAAAAATATGTTATATTTTCAAATATAAACATTAAATTTTTAATTTCAGATTAACTACATAATTAACTATTCTTGTTTATTATTTTCAAAAATGTTAATAACAGTTTTCGAAAGAATTTAATTATTTAAAAAAAAATTTTTATAAAAATCAAATGACTAATTATTTCCAAATTTTTCAATAAAAACTTTGCAAGATTTTAGTCATTTTCAGTGCATTAATTTTTAAAATTAAAAACATTGAAAACTTTTACTTTCAAATTGCGAACAGATTCAAACACAGCAATATTAATTTATTTCTTTATAATTCTTTGTGAAATTTAATTTCATTTATCATATTCTAGAAAAAATTATAACCAAAATCTGAAGAAAGTTTTTTGATTAATTTAAAGATTTCTGAAGATAAATAAGAAAATTCTGAAGATTTGTCGTTTCAATCATCTGGCAGTACTGTTATAGTATTTAATTCAATTTTTAGCTTTACAACTATCATTTACTCTAAAGGTAAATACTTTTCTATAATTTAATGTTAACATTATTTCAATATATTGAAAAAAGTTATTTGATATAATTTACATTCAATTGAATTTTATTTTTATAAATTTCTTAATGCAGAATATTTAGTTTTTTAACTTTTTAATAAATTTTTAACTTGCAAAACTCTAAATAATGTAATTGTTAAAAATATAATATTTATTTTTCATAATTTAAAATTATTAATTATTGTCATAATAATTTAAAATAATTACTATATTATTAAAGACTACAACATAAATTTAAATTATCAAAGTATATTTTATAAAATAGTAATTTAATACAAGTTTTATATTTATATTTTTTATTACATAAAAATATTGTCTAATGTCATGTTTATTTTATGAACTTTAAGGGCATTTGAACCATTATTACGTCACAATTTTAAATCTCATGCTTTTCACACATTGTGACGTCATAGTGGTTCAAATGCCCTTAAACATGTCTTAATTTTCATATGTTTTTAATTAATACGTGACTTATAGAATATTCAACAAATCAATGAAAATATATTGTCAATTTTTTCAATTAAAAATATATTACATCAAATATCTATTCCCAATATTTAAATAATGTTAACATTAAATTATGGACACATACCTGCCGAGTAAATAATAATTATAAAGTTAAAAATTCAATTAAACAACCAATATATAGAATTAAAATGTAGGGGCTATCATACGCCTAAAATTTATCTGAATTTTTTTTTCTTTGTTTCTAAAAACGAATTTAGAATATTTTTTTTATGCTTCATTATAATATTATATTACATCTTGTAATTAAATAATTAATTCAAGTTATAGTTTGTATTAATACTATAGATATTTTGTTTTCCAAAGAAATTATAATTAAAAGTTGTTAACTTTATTATTTTCCAATTAATTTAATTTTTTGCAGTTATGGTAGTTTCAAAAGATACGGAATTTTTTGATTAAAAAGCTAAATGAATAATTATTTTTTTAATTTTTGGAATAATTAAAATTTTCGTAATCAAAATTATTTTGAAAATAAAAGTATAAAATATGTAACAATTTTTGCGAGATTCAATTTTCTTCGTACAACATGAAAGTTTAACAGCAGTAATAGTATTTTAACAAAATTTATAGGATTCACTTAAAATTCGTTTCTAATACGTTAAATATGACATTAAAATTTAGAAATTCAAAATAGAACTTCCATTTGTCTGACTTTCTTCTAATTTATCGGACTCAGTGATTTCTGGGGTGAATTTGGTAAAGTTCTAAAATGATTAATTTCTATGTTGAATTCGTTATTTTGAATTTAGAAAATCTGATGTTAATTTAATTATTTTTTTTGTTATGCACGACAAAAAACATTTACCTGGATAAACTAGAGATTTCACTTTATTAGCGAAATTTTTCAGTGCTTCAATTAATACTTTAAAAAGTATATTTAAATTAAAATGGTTCTATATTGTTTAAAATAAGCAATGTAAAAGATAAAATTTGCTCAAAAAATAATTTTTTACCTCCTGCTGGTTACTGGCTGTGGCTATTTTTTTATTAATTGTGAATTAAATTAATTTTTATGACCCAGATACTAATTGGAATTGTTCTAGCATGGTGGCCACTAAAAACAGTTCAAAAATTTCCCTGACTTTTTCCCGACTTTCCCTGACCAATATTCTGGGTGTTTTTAACTTGGTTTCTAATGAACAATAATTTAAATAAGAAATATATCTCTCAAATTATTATTAATAACTACTATTCATTTCAAACAGTTGAGAAGGATGTTTTAAGGATTTTTGAATCAATTTGTAGAAGTAGATAAAATTCTTTATTTTTAAAATTAAATCTTTAATCTTAAAGTAGCTGAGACTGCGGCTAAAACTTAAATTTTGAAAAGATGTTTTTTAGTCAATAAATCCGTTTAGATGCAAAAATATATAAATAGATCAATCTTGTATAGGCCAATTGTCCTCACCAACATTTAATAAAAAAGCTTCTAATATTTTAGCGTAAAATAAATGTTTTGCTCTTTTTTCAAAACTTTGATTTTGTAACATTTAACAATTATAAATTTAATAAACTAAAATTTATTTATAAATAAAAAACAAAATTATGGGTTTACTTGTCGTGGGCGGTTTCGTTTTTCGGCCGTGTACTTGCCTAATGACATAAATACACTGAAGAAAATTATTTGATTCAATTAATTCGAATTATTTGCAAAAATTTTATTTGGATCTAATAAATATTTATTTGCTTCAAATAACTTGAATTATTTGAATCACATTTGTTTAACTCAAATAAATCTTAATTGGATCAATTAAATAATTAATTGATTCTAATAAACAAATTTATTTAATGCAAATAATTAGTTATTTGAAACAATTTATTTATTTATTTCACTCAATTAACTGGATATTTGATATAAATAAAAATTATTTGATATTTATATCTAACTATTTCCGTTAGAGAGATAATGCAATTTGACTGTTTTGGCTCTTTAATATTTAGCCCTAGTCTTCCTTATATAAATTTTTTTTTCTTTTTATAATCTTTACAATTTCCCTGACTAATTAAAAAATTCCCTGACTTTTCCCTGACCAGTGGCCACCATAGACTAGCCATAGTTCAGGTCCAGTAATGTAAATTCTATTTAAATTGAGACCATTAAGTGAAAGTATTTGAATTTAAAAAAAATTAGAAGTTCGAAGTTCGAAGTTCTTAAATCTTTTTTGTAAACTTTAAAGTTTCAAAATAATATAAAATGAAAATTTAATTCTCTATAATTGTTAACTTTTTCCACTTTTAATTATTTCAAACTTTTTGTTAGGTAATAATAATTATTTCTTTAAACATTTTTTAAAATAAAATGGAGTTTAAATTGTTTAAAATAAGCAGCTTGACACAACATTCCCGCGCGCTTGCGCGCGGATAGTTTAGCTAGTTAAATAAATTGATGTATAAAATTTAAAATCAATTCTAAGAAACAAAAAGAAATAATTAAAATGTTTATAAAATAATCGAAGTAGACAACATAAATGTTAAATAATTATTGTCTCCAATTTAAAGAGAAATTGGCATTAATTTCTTTTTATTCAGCGATATGAACAGGGCTCGAACCAGTGAAAGTATTAAAAAATGCGGACTTTACGGACCAAAAATGAAAAATTACGGACCATTTACGGACCAATTACTGACAAAAATATATAAGAGAACATTTTACTTAAAACTATAAATTAGATTTTTTCATAACTAAAAAAACATGAAGATATCGATAACTCCGAGTCTTCGATTCGGAGCGATCGATTCCTTCATGTTTTATAATAATTAAAGATAGAGTGATACAATCATTATCAATTCAATTATTATTTTCAAGAATTTTCAACTGAAATTCTTCTTAAAATCGATTATTTTTAATAATTTTCGAAAAAGTTCTTTGACAATTTTCAAATCCATTTCTTTACGATATTCCATTTTTCAATTATTTGTAAATTCTTCAATTAAATATGTATTAGAAACTAAAAACTTCAAATAATATAAAAAAAATTCGCAATTAAAATTTCTCAAAAAAATTAATTCCACAGAATTGTTACTTAGTTAAAAATATGAAAAATTCAAATTGTCAAAGATTTGAATCTGAAACCTTTTCAAAATTTAATTATTTCTAAAACTTTACGCTCTAATACTTTTAATATTCAATTATAATCTAAAATTTTTACTGAAATCCATTTTTAAATCAATTTTTATGAGAAAATTCTACGAGAATTTCATTATTTAAATACAAAAAAACAATTTATTGAATAATTACATATCTTTCTTAAAATTGAATTCTTTTAAAGAATTGTATCAATCAATTTTCCAATAATTTAAATTCTTTTGCAAAATTTTATTAAAATAGACATTAAAAATAATTAAATTAGGGAAAATTTTTGAAAATAATTGAAATTTTACCAAGAAATTTATTAAAATTTTTTGAAAATAATTCAATTTTAGAGAAGAATTTTATAATTTATAAAGATAATTAATAATTTACGCAAAGAATTGCATTAAAAATTTTGAATGCAAGAATTTTATTCTTTAAAGAAATTTAATCAAAAATTTATTAAAAATAATATTTAAATTCTAATAAATAAATTGTAGCAAAGGTTATTAAAAAAATTAAATTTCTTTGATAAATTTTAATAAAATTTTTAAGAATAATTACATTTTTCGAGGAATTCGATTAAAATTGTATTAAAAATAATTGAAATTCTGCAATTAGATTTATTATTCATCAAAATAATTGAATTCCCAATAAGAATTTTATTATTTGCCAAAAAAATTAAATACCTGTAAAAATTTTATTATTTATGAAAATAATTGAATATTGCGAAGAAATTTATTTAAAAAATTTGTAAATAATGAAATTCCTGTAAAATTGTTATTATTTTTTGAAAATAATTAAAGGTTTGTGTAGAATTTTAGTAGATTTTTTTTTTAAATAATTGAATTCTTTTGGAAAATTTTATTAGAATAGTATAGATATCTATTAAAAATCATTGAATCGAGGAAAAATTTTGAAAATAATTGAAATTTTTCCTAGTATTTTATTAAAATTTTTGAAAATAATTGATATTTCGAAGAAGAATTTAATTATTTCTAAAGATAATTGAAATGTTGACGAGAATTTTTATAATGTTTTGAACATAATTGAATTTTTGCGAAGAATTTTATTACTTTTGAAAATAATTGAATTCCTTCAATCATTTGTAATTTCTCTAAAATTATCCAAATTATATCGTATAATTTACGTACTTTACGGATCTTTTTCAACCGAATTACGGACTTTACGGACCTTTTTTCAAAAAAACGGACTTTTACGGACTTCAAGCAAAGTTACGGACTTTTACGGGATTTACGGATCTAGTTCGAGCCCTGTATGAAAAAAAGCCCATTTCCATTTTTTGGATTAAAATCTGTTACACTCTTTGTTTTTCTTATGACATTGTTTGTCAAAAAAACAAGTAGTAAATATTTACCTGAACAATATTAATTTTGCCAGCCTGCACTAATGACGTGTCAGTTTGTATCGACGATAATTCATCCATAAGACATTCCATAAGCCAACAATTTCTATTTGGATCAATATTATGCTGTGATTGTGCATAGGCAATACTCCACATTATTATCGATTCATTCGTTAAATTATTCATTGAAATTTTAACAATAGGTGTCAATTCCTTGGCAATTCTCATCACCATTTCATAGGGCCAATATTTTGAGCCACGTATTATACCAGCAATAATTTCCGATGCACAACGTTGTGAACTTTCCTGTTTATCAGCGACAAGACGTTTCAAATGTGGTAGAAAATTATCCAATAAAATGTCGCCATAATTTTTAAAGAGATTTTTAAATAAATAATAATTAATGCTGGTAAAATGTTCCTTTCCCTTTTTCTTCTCGAGACTCAAATATCTAATGAGTTTTTCGATATTTTGGGGATTGTTAAAGAAATTGAAAATCTCCTGTTCGACTTGATTTAGATTTCGTTGACTAATGTCTAGCGTTGGTTGTTCATTGGAAGGTGCGTTAATTTCAATTTTCTTTGGCCAGGCATAATAACCAATGTGAACTGAATCGACAAAGCGGGTTTTGTTCCATTCTTCAGCATTTTTTGGTTGTGTTTTTGAATTATATTGTAGCCATCCATTGTCTGCTCTTTCGCCAAATGTCACTTTTTGGTCAGGTGCGATAATTTTGGATAGATCGAGGTCAATCTGTAAAAAAAAAAATTTTGTTGTATTTAAAAACCGAAAACAGAGAGGAAGAAAAGTGGAAGAAAAAATACCTTCACGTAATTTAAACGTTGCTGGAGTAGACTATTGACGATTACTTTGATGGCAACCTCCCTTTCGGAAATAACATCATGAATCATTGCTTGTAGAAAATATTTCACAACTCCAGGGGAAAATTTACCATGTGGATGTGCAAGGGCAACGATAAGTTGCATCGCTTCAAATCGTCGTCGCCAATGGAGATTTTTTTCGACTATAATTTCAATTAAATTCTCCTGCAATAAATTGTAGGATTCCAATTTTTCTTTACCAATCCTCTCAAGTATTTCCCGTCCATTCTCAATTTCCTCCTTAGTTGGTCTATTTTCAATTTTCATTGTTGACAAATCCCACAAATTTGTTGCCGCATCGATACAACTTGTCGGTATTTCGAGTTCAATTTGTTTCGTCAATAGACCATTCATTAGATAATTGAAGAGAGTATCTTCTAAATTGATGACGGACAATTTCTCCGATGGTCTGGTGAGAATAATTGCTGGCCATAATTTCCTCATGATTTCCCATCCGTGATTCATCAACAGTCTTATGTGCTCTTTATTCAAGAGAATGTAGAGAACACCCTGAAAAGAAATTTTACGGTATGGAAAAAAATTATGTTACAGTAATCGACATAATCTTTCCTCACCTGAAGTTAGCGTTGTTTTATTACAATATTTTCTTTTGTAGTTTAAATTGATAAAAGTAAAAAAAAGAAAAGTTAATTTCGGGACGCATGATTTCAGCCAAATTATAATATTTATAATTGTCATATAACGGAATTTTAAACTTAATAATAATCATTTATTCGAAAGGTTAGTTTCTATAATTTAATCATAATATAATTACAATATTTAGAATTGATATTTGTTTTAATTTGACTTTTAATATAATTTTTATTTTATAGACTTCCTGAGTATTATTAATATCAATTACAATACATCTTAAGGGCATTTGAACCATTATGACGTCACAATTATAAAACTCATGCTTTTTACACATTGTGACGTCATAGTGGTTCAAATGCCCTTAAACTATAAAATTGTACGTATAATAAATTTTTTAAATATAATAATTATTATTCATAGTTTTTATGAAATCTAATTATAATTGCACATAATTTTTAACTCGTAAAATGAAAAGTAATATAATGGTTAAAAATGTAATAATTTTGATAAAATCTTATTATTATTTGAAATAATTACGGTTTTTCATATTTTTAAAATATCCAAAATTTAAATCCTCGAATTATTATTTTACATAATTTTAATTTAATGAAGGTGTCATTTCTCATAATTTTCATTGCACAGAATTGTTATTTAATATCATTTTTATTTTATAAACTTTTCATAAATCTTAATTTTTATGCCACCGACTAACTAATTCGCAGAATATTTTACGAATTATTAATGCAAATTTAATGTTAAAACAATGAAAATGCTATTATTAATTCGTCAAATATTGTGCGAATTAGTTAGTCGGTGGCATAAAAATTAAGATATAAGAAAAATATTTGAAGTAAACATTATATTAAATAACAATTATGTGCAATAAAAATTATAAGAAATGAAAGTTTCATTAAATTAAAATTATGTAAAACAATAATTTGAGGAATTCAATTTCGGATATTTAAAAAATATGAAAAACAGAAATTATTTTAAATATTAATTAGATTTTATAAAAATTATAAAAATTCTCCTAGTTGAATTCTGATAGGAATTGATTTAACAAAAATTTCAGTTAAGATTTAAAAAAATAATTAAATATTTAAACCGTTGTAACTGGAATTTTACGAGTTAATTACATTTTGAAAGGTTTTTAAACTAAATTCCTTGAAAATTTAAAGGAAGAAAAAGTTTAAAATTCTTTAAATTTTCAGTTTAGAAAATTATTAATAAAATTATTTTTCTTTAAAAATTATTAAAGTTTTTCAATAATTTTATTCCTAAAATTCTAAAAAATAATTGAATTTTTGGTGATTTAAAGTTGTGAATTTTAGAAATAATTATATTTCATGAGGTTTTTCATTGAAATTATTTTAAATTCCAAATTCCTCGGGAAAAATAAATATGAATAAATATTTAAATTTTTGTTTAATAAAAAGCATTAAAGTTTTAAAAAATTTAATTCAGAAATTTCATTAGTTAATGTCAGAAATTGTTTCTTTAAAAAGAGAAACTAAATTTTTTTTTAAATACTTCTATTTCCGAAATTAATTTTTAAAAAATTGAAACAATGGAAAATTTTGCCAAGTTTTATTGAAATAAATTTTGAATTTTACTTCAAGTTGCTGTTAGAAATATTTTCGCTTTTACTATACGAGTTGTTCAAATAATTACATTTATTGAAAGAGCATAAGAAAAGATATATTTTTTAAGTAATTAAGAAGTTTCATTAAATTTGGAAAAGCAAATTTTGAAAGTAAAAAATGGAAAAGAAAATTTTGCGCGCGTGTAGTTTTGTTAATTGTAAAACTAATAGAGACTAAACGAAGAAGAAAATCAGTTACCTTGTAAGCGTCGTGACATTCCGTTGTATCCTTGGCTAAAATATCGAGAATGTAAGACAAGAGGATTTTATCAATTCCTGAATTTAATGGCAGGACGTTTGTAATATCGGCTAAAACTGATTGCGCCGTAATACGAATTTTCGCATATCTACTTGTCGATAATTCCAATAATTGAACAACAATATGTCTGTGTGTCTCGGTGAAAGTGGAATTTTGTATAATAACACGATATTCCTGTTGGAGAACTGTTCTCTCCCAAACCATATCGATATTCCAATCTTTACGGGTTAATCTTTCATTGGAAAGTTTACGTTTCACTTCAAGGGACGAGAGTTTTTTGAAGTATTGACTGTACACGCGAACTGGACCCAAGAGAATGCACTGCCACAACTA
This sequence comes from Leptopilina myrica (nomen nudum), assembly GCA_032872475.1. Lineage (NCBI taxonomy): Eukaryota > Metazoa > Arthropoda > Insecta > Hymenoptera > Figitidae > Leptopilina > Leptopilina myrica (nomen nudum). The sequence continues at coordinate 8,008,206 of CM065462.1, read as the reverse complement.
TAAAAAGAGAAATATAAATCAACTTTACCGATTGAACATTAGAAAAAAGTAGTGACGAAATTTTTCATTCTTACCCAGACGAGCGTGCCTATTGTTTTCGTATCATCTTCAGCTGATTTTAAAATTACTTGCTGAAAACGTGTGAGAAGCTTGACAAAAAATAATCTCACATTACCACCATCGGGCATTGTTATCTCACCATTAACACCAATTTTAGCTTTATAATTAGCCAATCCATTCACTGATTTCACCAAAATTAATGGCGATTCATTCCAAACGGGCAGCAATATTTCACAACCCTTTATAATTTCATGAATCTCTTGTAATTTGTTGTGTAAAATCTGTCTGAAAAATGATTAAAAAAAAACATTATCTGTAATATTTTTTCTTCTTCTTCTTTTGTATATAAATAAATAAACAGAAGGGAAGTGAATTAAAAAATGCCTCAGTTTGAAGAAAATAAAAATAGCCAATAATACCTTTCAACTGATTTTGGATTCTCGATAAATTCCTCAATTACCATAATTTCAGGTATTATATATTTATTGAACAATTGTTGAGCAACTTGAATTTCCTTCTCACCAGGAACATACCATTCGGCGCGCATATTTTTCATTAATATCGGTTGACCCCAATCCAATATTTCAGCACATTCATCACTCGTGTAATCACGATCAATTCTCAATACACGTTTTATCGTTAAATTTGTCAGCGAATTAAATATAGATCTCATAATTGACCATGTGAATTTTAATCCATCACGTGATTTCATTAAGAGACATTTGTCCAGTATTAGCGTTAAATTGTCAATGTAGGGCAATAAATAATTACCCGATGTATTGACAATTCCAACGAGTACCATTAACATTGTTAATAGACGATTATCAAGATATTCCTCCGTAATATCGTCAATTTCATCAATTAAATTGAGAATTGTCTCTAGAAATGTTGGCAATAATATTGGTAAGGCAATTTGTGAATTTGCTTTCACAAACATTCGACATAAATGAAATACGAGGCGTCCACCACTTTTTGAATCGTGCGTTTTATTTATCACAAAATCACGAACCTTATGAACAGCCAATTCAAATAGTGCGTCACTCGATTGGCAGAATATTGAAAAAAGAAGATCACATATCGACGATTCAATCGCTAATTCTTCGTTTATCACTGCTGTGTCATTCTCCTGGAAGAAGAAAAAATTTGTTTTATCTATGAACTGTCGGCACGAAATTTTCAAAACTTGTTGAATTTGGGGTGGGTTTTTTTTTCTTTTATTTTACCTGTCTGACAAAATCGACGGAACCCGATTCCACTAGAGTGAAAATACTGTCAAGTAGTTGTAGTACAAAATCCTCAAATTTCGACGTGACTTCGGCAATAAGTCGATCCTCGTCACTAAGTTTTGCTTGTGTATTCGACGAGTCTTTGAATGGACAATGAGTCGCAATTTTACCAATGAAGTCCATCACTTTTAAACATTTGAAAGTATCATTGCGATCAATTCCTGGCAATACGACCGACAATAGTGGCAGTATTTGCAATGGTCCCTCAGCGTATGCGTAATCTGAAAATACAAAAATTTATCATTTAATAAATGGGTGATAAATTTTAATTTATCATTTTAAGTTCAAAATTGATAGTTTCAATAAAAAAATTTTTATTTTGAATTATAATTTTGTTATTTATCTAACTTTCTACTCAATATATTGTATTTAAAAAAAATTAAAAATATTTTATTTTAAATAAAACGGAAAATTTTTTTATAATTCAAGAGTTAGGTATTTGAAAATAATTATTAAAAAAATAAAAACAAAACTATAACGCTTATCAAATATGAAAAAGGCTTCGGAGATGAATAGTTTGTCAAATAAAAAATTCACCTTTTTATTAAATTTAAAAATATTGAAACATAATTAAACAAATTTTAAAAATATGATGTTATTAACTGTAAAACGAGGCTTCGGAGATGAATTTGAATTTTTACTCCCATTGCCAGTAATTTTTAATTAATTATTTAAAAAATTTCTTTTATTTTATTTATACTAAACTAAATAGAAGTGAAAAATAAACGGTAGATTCTAAGCTTCAATTTGATATAAATAAGACTATATTACAAAATTTTTAATTATATTAAAAAATAATTAAAAATACGTATCATATTTATCCAAAACCAAAAGACAAAATTAATTAAATCTTTTCACTAAGAAAAACTTTAAATTTTAACATTGCAAGATTATGTAAAGATAAATAATCAGGGTGTCTACTATTTTCATTCAACGAAATTCCAGGTTATTTCCCGGTTTTCCTGGTTATGGCCTAATTTTTTCCCGGTTTTTTTTTCTCATAAAATTTAAAATTGATTTCGAACATAAATAAATAATAATTTTAATTGAAAATTTGGAAAATAATTTTTTCAATTTTTTAAAAATAATCTTGTCTTTTTATAATTATAATTGGAAATTTTCTTTTTCAAGTTTATTACAATTCTATTGATAATAATTGAATTTCTGCAAAGAATTGTACTATTTATAAAAATAATTGAAATCCTTCCAAAGAATGATATTATTTATGAAAATAATTTAATTCCTGTGAAGAAATTTATTACAATTTAAGAAAAAAAGCAGTGATAATTAATTATTTACTTATTAAGTATAATAAACATTAAATTTGCTTAAGAAATGATAAATATTTATTTGAACATTCAGAAATTTGAAATTTTAAAAATTTAAGAGAAGTTTAATTATAACTATTGAATAATAATAAAATAATATAATTTTTAGAAGCAAAAACCAGATTTAAAACTTTAAGAGGGACTTTATATTTTAAAAATAAAATTATAATTACGGTCACTAACTACCCTTGATTATATTCGAAAAATTTAAATTAAAACTCTTTCAAAGAATTAAATTATTAAAAAAAATGTAAAGATATTTCAATTATTTCAAAAATTTTCAATTATTTGTTTAGAAAAATGAAATTATCTTGAAACAATGGAATTGAAAAATTTCAACAATTTTATTTTTCAGAATTTAAAAAAAAAATTTGCGAGAATTCAGTTTTAATAAAAAATTTGAAATGCATGTGGTTTTTTTTAAATTAACTAATAACAATTTTAATTATTAATCTTCGCACTAAGAAACATGAATTCATTAAAATGTGACTATAAAATCCAATTATTAATTATTAAATTAAAATACTTTGAAAAATTTATTTATTATAAAGTTTCTAAAGAAATTCTTTAACAAATTCAATTACATATTTTTAGTCAAATTTCACAATATTTCTATTAACTCCATAATTTTTTAAAATTTATTTACATAATCTGTTTAAATTAGTGCCTGTCTTTTACTATCAAGTTAATTTTTTAAACTAATTTAAAGTTAGAGAAGAGTATAAATATCTATAAAAATTGAAATAAAAAGCAGTTTTTTTTAAAAACAAATTAAAATAATAAAACTTTTTTAAATTTTTGTGAAAAAATTCCCGGTTTTGTATAAAAGTCCCGGTTTTTCACGGTTAAATTAAATTCCCGATTATTTCCCGGTTAGTAGACACCCTGAATTAATGTTTCGTTGATTATGGATAAATTTTTTTTTTGAAAAATTTATACTCAACAAAATATTAATAATAAGTTAATGCAAATATTGAGTCACACGTTGGAGACACGTGAAGTGGTCCCTTTCAGGAGAATCACCAAAATACATTAATTTATTTATAAAATATAATTTTCAATTTACCCGCATTGACGTTCCTCGATCCTTGACACATTTGTCGTGACACTGCATTTAATCCAAAAATTAAACTCGTAAATCGATTGGGTTCAGTGAGTGAATCGTAAGTCTCGTCGAATTTCGTCAGGAGAATTGGAATAACCGAATTTGGACGAATAGTCGCTAAATTCTTCAATGTAAAGCAAGCGCTCACACCAACGAAAATGCATTTACTGAACATTGAATTTAACGCCACGGGCAGAATACTTTTTACAAAATCATCAATTTCACCATCCGTCAATTTATGTGATTCCGGCGTTTCTGGAATCCACGATTTTTTCTTAAATCGTTCCCTAATGGAAACAAATTAAAATTAAATTATTTAAACTCTGAAATAAAAAGGTAACTTTAACTATTAAATTTTAAAAAATCTTGTTAATTTTATTATTATAATAAAAATGTTTTAAAAAAAGAAAAGCAATTATTTACTGATGTAATCGAGCGATGAAACACTGACTTATGTCCTTAACTAGTTTCATCAAATTCAAAGCCCAAGATCCATTATTAGTTGGATGGAGATAAGTTTCCACTGTTTTTAGAAATTTGTCAAGATAGCCTTGTGCCTTGGAACCATTTCCCTGAAAGGAAGAAATTTAATTACTTTCTTTCGTGAATTCTATTTTCCATCTTCGAAAAAAGAATTGAAATATATTTACAAGTGTCGAAACAATCCAACGAGCCATACTTATTGTACCCAATTTATATTTATAACTGTGACCATACTTTTTATAATAAACGGGTAAATTGAAACTTTCCAATATTCGATTGAACATTAATGGTAAGTACGGTTCCCAATCGATATAACCAATATTTTTCGCTCCAATTCTCGATATTAATTCCATCATGTCAATTTCCCATGTATTAGCATCGTGAAAATTTTCCCAAAAATTCATGAATTCAGTAAACCATAATTCATGTCCAAGATTAATTGAATTACGCGGTAATAATTCTGGTAAAAATACCATTGCTTTCTTTAATGTTGTATTTATTATTTTACTGTCAAATACATATAATTTTGGTCTCAATTCATCGAGAATTTCTCTCGTTGCATTCAACTGTAGAAAATACAAAAATTATTATTCATATTAATTTTGTTATTTGTTGTCTTTAAAGAAGATAAAAAAAAATATATAGAAAAATTAAGAATTGAAGTGTCATTCTCTTACCGGAAAATAGTTTTTCATCACACGAATCGCCTTTTCCATCACTACCATCATTTTTACACTTTGACGATACATTCCGTATCGTGAGATTTTATTTTCCACAGTTCTCTCCCATTGATCGTAAAGAGGTCGCCAATCAAGTTCCAAATCATCTTGAGGTATTAATTCAATTTTTCTGAAAGGAAAATAAAAATGACACATTTTAAAATAAAATTTATCAGCAGTAGGCGAAAAAAATAGAAACTTACTTTAATAATAGTTCTAAAGCTCGAAAAAACGATAGAAGAGCATTTGGTTCCAAATCGGGAATTATTGCCAATTCGTAGTATAATTTTATCAACAAAATATGATCCTCTTTACTGAAATCCTTTCCGTACATATTTATATATCTGAAAATTAATAAATTCTGTTTTTTAAATTCAATTTCTGGGGTCCCTAAAATATTAAATTTTCGTTTATATCAATTTTTTTAAATGGATTTATCAGCTTTTGAAAATTTGCCCCTCAATTTGTATTGCAACGAAAATTAAATAAAAATAGAGTTCCCTGATTAAATTATTTTTACAGGAAAAAATTAAAGTTTACGGAAAATGAATAAATTTTATGAAATTCAATAATTCCTAAAAATTACAACTATAACTCTTTTAAATTCAACTGTATTCAACAATTTCCAACTAAACTTTATCTCTAAATCGATTATTGCAAATAATTTTCCGAAGGTCCTTCAAGAATTAAATTATTTAATCACAAGAACCCATTTTCTTAAATAATTGTATAGTTTTTGAATGTTTTTTTCTTAAATTATTAAGGTCTATAATATTTTTATAAAATTATAGAAAAGAAATTCGAACAATTAATTTTTTTAAAATATTTTGAAAGATAATAATTTCTTGATTATGTACAATTGAAAAATTTTCAAACAATTACAATTTGGCAAAGTCATTCAAAAATAATTAAATTCATGAAAAATATAAATAAAAATAAATTTTTTTAAAGAATTTTAATTATAAAATAACAAAAAATCCAATAAGATAAATAAAAGTAAAAATAATGAATAAAAAAGGGCAATAAATTTAAATTTTGTAAAAAATAACTTTAAAATTATAATAAATCAATTCGAAGAATTAATTTTTAAAAATATTTTTATGTAACTTTTTCGAAAATAATTGAATTTCTTAAATGAATTTTTGTATAATTTAAAGAAACTAATAAATTTTTTGTTGAATTTTAATAAAAAATTTTGAACATGATTGTTTTCTCCCAAAATGTTAATAATATTCTATAATGTAATTTTAAAAAATTAAAAGCTGTTTTATCGTTTAAAATTTTTAATTTACATTTAAAGATTTTTTAACTAACATTTTTTATAATTCAATTATTTTCAAAATTTGTAGTTAAAATTCTTTAAAACTTGATTTTTAAAAATTAAAACAAAACACTTCCAGACTTCCCACTCGATAATTAATTTAAAAAAAGTAGTTTTCAGACTAAAATAAATTGTAAAAAAGTAGCTACAGAAAAATTAAAAACCACGACCAAAAACCAACGTTTTAGAAACTATAAAACTGACGAAAATTCTATTCTATATTTTATTTTCCATTTTCCTGACTTTTTCATAATCTTTATAAAAAATATTAAATTTTTTCTTTTAATACTAGTAAATTGAATTCTTACAACGAATTTTATCGATTTATGAAAGAATTTCAATATTTTTAAAAATCATTTAATTCTTGCGAAGTATAAAAAAAATGTTTTTTAAACAATTCATTCCTTTCGACTAATTTTATGCAAATTCTTATTTAAATAATTAAAATTCCTGAGAATATGTTATTATTCATGAAAAAAATTGAATTCATACGATGATTTTTACAACAAAATTTTTAAATAATTGAATTCTGTTTGCAAATTTTTTTAAATTATTGAAAATTGTCGAATTTAGAAAAGTTTTTAAAAATAAATCAATTTTACAAAGAATTCTATTAAAATATTTGACAATAATTGAATATCTGTGTGGTATTCTATTAAAAATGAATAAAAAAATTCAATTCCTAAAAAGCTTTTTATTATTTACAAAAATAATTGAATTAACAAGAAGAAATTTAATACTTTTAAAAATAATTGAATATTCTTGTAGAATATTATCAAAATTTGTCTTTAATAATTAAAAAGTTTTTGTTATTTTTGAAAATAATTGAATTTTTTATAAGAATTTTTTAAACATTGTTTTAAACAATTATTTTTTTAGAAATATAATAAATATTATGAAAATTGTATTTTAAATAATTGATTTTCTTGAAATTTGTTTGAAAATACTATTCTAAATTAATTAAATCCTTATGAAATTTTTATTATTTATAAAAATAATTGAATTTTGAATTAATTTTATAAAGTTTTTGTTGAATAATTTAATTTTAAAGGTGAAATTTGATGAAAACAATTGAATATTGAATATTTTTTGAAAGTAATTGAATCATTTCAAAGAATTTGATTAAAATTTTTGAGAATAGTTTTTTGTTTTCTAGTATTAGAGAATTTAAAGTAGTAAAAATACTAAAAAAAACTGAAATAGTAGATTTTAGTGGCCGAAATCTAAAAATAGTACCGAAATAGTAGCGTAACTTAAAAAAAGTAGTAAATAGTAGATTTTAGTAGTTAATTGCGAAGCCTTCACTTGAAAAAAATTAATTAATTTCTATTAAATTTTACAAAATTTCTATTATATAATAAATAGACGTAAAATGAAATTAACAAATTATCATAAAATAAAAAAAATGAAAATCAATACAAAATTGGAAATTAATATCGACTCCTCCTGTTGATATGAACTTGTTTCTATTGTCAGAATAATAAAATCGTTTTTGGAGCTCAATTCAATTGTCAATTGAAATAATTTTGCTAAAATTTCTATATAATATAATCTTAACTCAGATTAATTTCAAATTCAGGAAAAAACTAAAATATTAATTCGTTTCTAATATTATGTTATATTTTATAATGATTAAATAATGATTAATTGTACTTGATCATTATTTAATCACGTATTTTTCTGTATTTTTTTAATTAAGAATTTTTAACAAAACAAATTACAGAAAAATAAATGAAGAAAATTCTAAAATATAAATAAAAAATAATATAAATTATAAAGAAATAACAAACAAAAAAATAAATAAATTATCAACTGGAAAATATTAATTCGCTCAGAATATGATTTCATACATTTTCATGAATATTTAATTTTGAATAATTATTTATACATAAAATAAATCTGGAGTCAAAAATTTTGAAATGGATTAAAACATGAAAATAAATATTATTTTAATTGTTAAACGACAATTATTCTAATTGTCGTTATTGCACAATTTTAGTTCCAAATTTAATTACTGGAAAATGAAAATTCATGACAATTCCATGATTTCCAGATTTTCCATGACTTGTAGAAAACCTGAAAAATACAATCGACTTGATAGAAAAATTCAAAGAAATTATTTTACCAAAAAGATAAAAGAAAATATCCTGAAAAAAAACAAAGAGACTTGATACAAAAATAAAACTGAATATCATGCCAAATAAATAAAAAAAATTCGTTTTTACGTCGGAAATTACAATATTTAAATATTTCTCTAAAATTGCAATTTCCGACGTAAAAAAGAGTTTTTATTTTTTTGGCAAGATATTCAGTTTTTATTTGAATAAAAGTCAAGAGTGTGAAATATTTACAGAAGACTAGAAAGAAAATTCCTTTTTTGTTTTGAAATTAGGTGAATTTTAACAGAAAGAAAAATTAAATTAGAAAGTGAAATATAAGATAGTAGGAATACTTTTGAAAATAGTAAAATTTATAATTACACATATAAATTGTTTGTTGCTTCGAGACATCCTGGATATATTTCCCTTAGCATAACACTCCTGGCAAGATTGGCCTTGATAAGTGTAAATGTCTTTTGTGCCTCGTCATCAATATCCTCGGCGTATGACAATAATTTATTGTAAGGATTCTTCCTCTTAAACGGTCTCTCGTCATTATTCAAATTAATATTCATTTCCATAATATCCATGATATTTTTCATTGTATTATTTGACGAAAAAGCATCCATAAATGCGGCATAATTTTGAAAATTTGATAGTCCTGAAAGTTCACGTATTAATGTATTCATTGTTCCTAAAAGTTGTCCCTTATTTTATTCTTTTCTTTTCTTTTTTTTTTTTTTTGATAAATATTTATAAAAAATCCTTTATTAATATTAAGGTTAAGTTGCACTCTGAATGATGATGAGATACACTTTGATGTAACAAATCATCGTTCTGAGGTTTTTATTCAAAACGCACACACAAACAGACAGTGTACAATCAGCACAATTGAAAGAACTCAATTTTTAGCGAGTCATGTTTTAAAAAAAAAAAAGTAAAAACATTCCCACGTAACTATAGTTTTCTTTTCTAACGTCGCATTGATACGAAACCTGAATGAAGTGTTTTAAACTATATCCCTGTTTCTTTGTTTTTATGTTTTTTTTTAATATATTCCGATTTGACAATATTCTACTGTTAGTTCTGTTGATTTGTGAAAGGTAAACATTTTTCAAAAATACCGCCAGAGGCGCTGCTTTAAAATTCTTTTGTAATAAAATGTAGTTTTAAAATTTTTCTTTTTAATATTATTTTGTTTAAATATGTTTTAATTTCTATTAAAATTCACTGCTGGGAATATTTATGTTTAGTATAATTTCACTTGACCATATTGTTTTCTTTGAAAGTACTTATTTTAGTTGATTGAGTATAGGATTTTTCTTGAATACCCTTGAGACATAACCTCAATATTTTGAAATTACAGAAAGCAAGTGCGGAGAAGGAGCAACAAAATTTATAAAATTCAATTATTATTTGTTGTGAATTATTTTGTGAAAAATGGAAAAGTTTTTACATACCTTGTAGTTATGAATGTTTATAGTTTTTATCTATAATTAATAGATTGAAAACTGTGACATATTACACTCCTAATGTCAAAATCTCGTATTTAAATCATATGATCACTGTTCACAAATAATATGATTGGCAACTCGAAGTATGAGAGGGAATGACTTGTTTTTAGTGTCACACTTCCCACTGGTACTTAAAAGAAAAGTTAATATAGATTCGAAACTCTCAACTAAAATTCAAAGTGTGACAAGCGACTATTTTCTCGCTCAAATCGTGATTCGATATTCATAGAAAAGCATCGTTGTCGTTGTGTCTGCGCACGTTGTTTGCCTTTGTACGCAGAAAAAAATATTAAATTTAATAATTAAAAATAATTATTCCGTTTTAATATTATTGTGTCGTGTTTCGTAATAAGTTGATTTTAAAATAATTTTAATTACCATAAATAAATTGTCTTTATTATATATTATAATATATGTTTACAAAACACATATTAATTTCCATACTATCAAATCAACATAAACATTAAGGCTAATCAAATTTGATTAGATTATCTCCCTTTGCAACTTGCTTGCCACTTTTTGATGAACTTACTTCAGTCTCGTGTGAATCTTCTCACAATAATGTTATAATTTCATAATCAAATTTTGAATGTAAATGAGTTTTTCTTAATATTAAATATTTGTTCTACAACCTCATACATCTTAATACTGAAAAAAATTATCACAATTTTGAATCTGATCTAGATTTATATTTTAATCGAGCTGAATATATTTGGTATTAAAATATACACAAAATATTAATTTTTAAGCAGTTTAATTTTATTTTCGATTTCGTAAACGATATTAGAGTGGATTTTGAATAAAAAAAACTCGCGAATCAAATCAAATTAATCTAATGGAGTAACAATAACATTCTTCAAAGAAGAAAAACTTTAATATTTTCAAGAATTAATTTTGCGCAATAACATGAAAATAGTCTTGAGTATGAAATAAAATAGTTTCAATAAAAAGGAATACAAAATTTCAGAAAAGAAAATATATTAATAAATGAAGTTTCAAGAGTGTTACTTTAAAAAAAAAATTACCCATTTTTACTAAGACTTGTTTTATATTAACTATTATAATGCAGATAAAATACCATTTAACGATTTCTATTTTTTTTTCAGAAAATATAGACGCAGTTTACAGTAGATAGTGACATGAGAGGAATAATAGTAATATTTACTGTATTTGTTGTTGTGAAATGTCGTCAGGTCCCATTCAATGAAAATGACCTACAACAACTACAAAAAGCACTTCACGAGTCCGCGATTTACATGAGAAACGAAGTTAAACATGAAGATGTGTCCATTTGCATTGGCGCAACAAGAGCTGGGAAAAGTACACTAATTAATTATTTAATTGGCAATAAATTAAAATCGGTACGACATTCTAGAATCAGTCCTATTTCAATAGAAAAAGTAGACAATCAATCCTTAGGTCCTGAAATAGGTCGAGGAGCAACGTCAAAAACTACAATTCCTACAAAATGGGTGTCAAACATTTATTCAAATATAATTATTTGGGACGCACCAGGATTTGACGACAATAGAGGAGCAGTACAAGACATCACTAATGCCTTTTATCTCTATCAATTGGTGCAAAATGTTAAATCTCTAAAAATTATTCTTGCTATTGACGTCAATGACCTTCTTCACGATAATATCAAACCATTTATATCAGTTTTAAAAGCTGTTGAAAGTTTATTAGGAGAGAAAATGATAGACTTCTACTCAAGCATATCAGTAATATTCACAAAAGTGCCAAACACTCTCGAAGGCATTCCAGTCAACATGGACTTTATAAATGAAAAATTAGAAGAACAATTTTTAACAAGCATAACCATGGAATTGTCCTATATCTCCAAAGAGTTTGTACACTACTTAATAAAACATAATCAACAGATTGGATTCTTTAAAAGACCGGAAACTGAAGACAATATTACCTCAGCAGTCGATGTTAATATTTTTCAAGCAATCAACAATTCTCTAAGTATACCAAAAAATAATCTCCAACAATTACGTCCAAGTATTTCTGAATCCTCAAGTCTTTGTCTATATTCCATTCGCGATAAATTGTATTCAAAATCAGCTTTTGAAGAATTACAAACTGCTTTAGATCTTCTGATTGATAAGAAGGCGATGAATGCAGATAATTTGAAATATGATGATAATGCGAAATATCAACTACAATTACTGCAGAAAGAGTTAAGTAAAATAGAAAATGCATTATTTGAAACTACAGTTTTTGAACACGATTTCTTCAAACAAATAGAAATTCTTAAAATGATTGATGTTGATATTGGAAAAATCATTAATGAAAATCATTTATTAGAAACTGTAAATTTAATCGAATTCGTTGATAAATTACTAAATCTTGAAGAGAGCAAAATTTTGTCTAAAAAATTACAAAAAGTCCTTTCGACTTCACTTTTAAAAACAAAAGCAGCAATTTCTTCTATTCGCGAATATTTAGGTGAAATAACGCGTAACGAAATGGAAGAGTCAATGAGAAGAGATCGAGAGATGTACATGCAACAGCTACTTGAATTAAATCATCAAATAGAAGTGCTGAATAAAGAGAATGAAAGTAAAAAATCCTTCTGGAATACAGCATTAAAGCTTGCACCCGTTTTTCTTAGCATTGCTCATTTAGTAGGATAATTTAAAAAATTTTAACGAATATGTTATTTAAGTAATCTTTTACGTCCGAGATCCTTTATAAATTAAGGCAAATTAAACGAATATGATTAACAATATTTTTCTTATCCATTTAATCAATTTCTGTTGACATATTTTATTTTTTAAATATTCAGATTGTGACGATGCACATAGAATTAGAAATAAAACCTTTTAAATAAAAAAGAAGACATAGAAAAACTTAACCAAAACTATAAATTTCTTTATAATAATTCGATAATAAATAAATGAAAAATTAAATTAACTTTTCAAAATTCGTTTAATTAATGAAGAGTCATGGCGAAAAGAACAAGATGTGTACTTGGATAAGTTAATAAATCGTAATAAAAATTATTAACAATATATTCTTCTGACCAACTTCATTAATTTCCGATACCATGATAAATGTGTAACAATGTATAAGATTGATAATTTTATTAAATGTGAAAAAATTAAAATCTGGCTTGACCTCTTTTATCTTAATTAGAATTGGTTTCAATATTGTCTTTCAAGGAAAATAATCAGAAACTATGTCTTTTATGAATTATTGAGAAATAAGTAATCTAATCGTCTAGTGATTAAAGTTTAGCCTCCTCGCATTATTTCGCGACTGACAAACATATAGAATAGAAGTTAAAAGTTAATAACCCTCTTGTAGCGTAAGTACAAAATTTAAAGTATATATCTACTAATTTATTAATATTATTAATCTATTTATTTTTAATTTACTTTCCGCTTATGATCATAAAGGTAACAAATTCTTTAAAATTTTTCAGGTACAAGAAAAAGCTTTAAAAGATTGCTAAGATTTTATAACAAACAAATAAACATACCGCTTTCTGCAGATTTTAGTTAATCATGAGCATATTGAAAACATTGATAGTAATCGTTGTTGTAATTGTTACTGTCTATGGTTACGATAATAATTTTAGTGAAAATGATTTAAATGTTTTGCAAAAGGCTCTTAATGAGTCCGCGATTTACATGAGAAACGAAGTTAAACATGAAGATGTTTCAATTTGCATTGGTGCCACAAGAGCTGGTAAGAGCACCCTAATTAATTACTTAATAGGGAACAAATTAAAATCTGTACGACATTCACGATTCCATCCTATCACCATAGAAAGAATCGACAACGAATTCTTAGGTCCGGAAATAGGTCGAGGAACAACATCAAAAACTACAATTCCAACAAAGTGGGTGTCAAAGGTTTATACAAATTTAATTATTTGGGACGCACCTGGATTTGATGACAATAGAGGAGCAGTACAAGACATCACTAATGCCTTTTATCTCTATCAATTGGTGCAAAATGTTAATTCTCTAAAAATTGTCTTAGTTGTAGACATTAATGACATTCTTCACGACAACATTAAACCATTTATTTCACTCTTAACAGCTGTCGAAAGTCTGTTGGGAGAGAAAATGACAGATTTCTACTCGAGTATATCAGTAGTATTCACCAAAGTACCAAATACTCTTGAAGGCGTTCCAGTCAACATGGAATTCATAAATATAAAATTAACAAATCAATTTTTATCCACTGGAGACATGGAACTTTCTCATAGATCAAAAGAGTTTATACAGAACTTAATAAGAAGTAACAAACAAATTGCATTGTTTAAAAGACCAGAGACAGAAGGTGATATTAACCCTGCAGTCGATGTTAATATTTTTCAAGCAATCAACAATTCTCTAAGTATACCAAAAGATAGTCTTCAACAATTACGTCCAAGTATTTCTGAATCATCAACACTTCGTCTATATTCCATTCGCGAAAAATTGTATTCAAAATCAGCATTTGATGAATTGCAAAACAATATAAATTATCTAGTCGAGAAGAGAATTACGGATGCGGGGAATTTAACTAATGCTGAAGATGCTAAAAATAAGCTTACAACTTTGATGGAGAAATTAACAATAATGGAAAATACATTAATAAATGTCTCCTATTTTGCCAAGGACTTCTACAAACAAATGGAAATTCTTCAAACAATGCATTTAAGAATCGAGCAAACCATTCAAGCGAATAACTTATTGGACACAATCAAACTTATGGTATTTGTTGATAAATTGCTAAACCTTAATGAGAGTCAAATATTGTACAAGAAAATGGAAGTGGTTTTAGCGAATTCTCTATTAAAAGTAAGAGAAACTGTTAATTTAGTTCGTGAGAAATTAAATGAATTAATACAACGAGAACACGATGAGAAAATTAGACAAGAGCAGGAAGCGAATCAGAAACATCTTAATGAATTAAAGAATGAAATAAAGAAGAAAGAAGAAAATAATAATCAACTTCTTTTACTTGGTGGTGCCGCTTTGCTTCTCTATCTCGGATGATGTAAAATTATTGGATGCCGATCATTTATTAAGTGCTAATTATAGTCATTATTGTATGTTCATTTTCAGCAATATTGTTTTCTTATTTTAATACTTTGCTGTTATAATTGCATTAAAGTTTTTAAATTAAATACTTATTCAATTTCATAATATTATTCGTGATGCTCTTGGATTTGATGACAATGATAAGGAGCAGTACAAGACATTATTGTTTTTAACACTTTCAATCGGTGCAAAATTTTTAATCTTTAAAAAATAAGTGCAAGACATCATTAATTCAATTTATTTTCAATTGAGTTTTCAACTAAAAAACCTGGTGAGTAAAGAACATACAATATTAACTTTATACAGGTTTCGCACTCTTCTACTAAAAGCTATACTATTTGCTACTTTTTTGAGCCTATAATGCTACTAAAAGCTACTTTTCTGATCAAATAGTGAAATTTAGATTTTTAGTTTTCACATTTCCATTTAAAAACAGTGTTAAAAACTAAAATCGTTAATAAAAAACGACCGCCAACAAAATAATAGGAAATAATTTTATCGCCATTTACTCTATCAATAAATGTAGTGACTGATTATAAGTTGTGTTTAACCTTTAAATTCCCCGTTTTTCCGGGTTTTATTTTCTCATCAAATTTTCATTTATTTCATTTCGAACATAAATCTAAAATTCGGAAAATAATTGAATTGGACACAAAGAATTTTTTCAATTTTTCAAAAAAATCTTGTCTGTTTATAATTATAATTGAAAATTTGATTAATTCAATTTCATTAAAATTTATTGATACTAATTGAATTACTGCAAAGAATTTTACTATTTATAAAAGTAATTGAAAATAATTAAATGTTTGCGTAGAATTTAAAATTTTTTTTTGAAAATAATTGAATTGTAGAGAACAATTTAATTATTTATAAAGATAATTGAAATTACGCAGAATTTCAAAAAAATGTTAAACATAATTGAATTTCTGCGGAGAATTTTATTACTTTTGAAAATAATTGAAATGTTTTTTTTTTTTTTTGAAATTTTATGGAAATTTATGAAAATAATTGAATTCTTGTGAGGAATATTTTTCAAAAATAATATTTAAAAGAATTTAGTAAATCGGAAAATTTTTGCTATTTATGAAAATAATTGAAATAATTGAATTCCTTGGACAAAATTTAATCAAATTTTTAAAAAATAATTGCATTCATCGACGAATTTGATTAAAATTGTATTAAACATAATTCCATTTCTGCAATAAGTTTTATTATTTATGAAAGTAATTAAATTGTTGCGAGAATTTTATAAAAAAAAACTTTCAAATAATTGATTAAAAAAAAAAATTTACATAAACTCTATTTTTAATAATTTTAATTCTTATGAAATTTTCATTCTTTTAGAAAATAATTGCGAATACTTTTTGGAAATTTTATTAAAATAGTAGACGTACAAATTATTGAATTAAGGGCATTTGAACCACTATGACGTCACAATGTGTAAAAAGCATGAATTTTAAAATTGTGACGTCATAATGGTTCAAATGCCCTTAAGAAAATTTTTTGAAAATAATTGAATTCTTGTGGTGAATATAAATGAATTTTTGTTACTTATAGAAATAATTTAACTTTTACAAAGAATTTTGATAAAATTCCTAAAAATAATTTAATTTTGTCCGCAATGTTTTACTATTTAAAAAAATAATTAAATGTATTGCGAATAAATTTTTAAAAATAAAATCATAATTATACGGTGACTAACTTCCCTTGATTATTTAGAAAAATTTAAAAAAAAATTCTTTAAAAGAACTAAATTATTTTAATAGAATGTAAAAAAATTTCAATTACATAAAAAATTTTCAATTATAATTGTTTAGAAGAATTCAATTATCTTAAAATAACAGAATTAAAAAATCTTATTTTTCTAAATTTTGAAAAAAACTGCGAAAATTTAATTTTATTAAAAAATTTAAATTGTGTATTTTTGTTAAATTAACTAATAAAAATTTAAATTATTAATCTTCGCACTAAGAAACGTGAATACATTAGAATGTGACTCCTTATAAAATTTAATTATTTATCAATTATTAAATTAAAATACTTTGAAAATTCAATTTTTTAAAAAAGTTTTTAATGAAATTCTTTAATTCTTTTTTTTTTTATCATCGAGGCTACTGTTTCCTACTTTTTTTTTGTCATGGAGGATACTATTACAATATAACTTAGCAAGAAGGCTTCTTCGCGAAAAATTATTAAATATATACGTTAAAAATTGACCTATCAATTTGTCAACAAGGACACATTTATTAGAGAACATTTTGTTTATTATAAAAAATACAAACGAAAAAAAAGAATTATATTTTTTCCAAAATAATAAAAAAATGAATTTATAAGGTAGAGTTTTATATACTATAGACTTACAACAAGCTTACGAATTTGATTTTTTTTTTTAAATTAACATAACAATTACTCAGATATCCAAGATTGAAATTTTTTTTGTCAATTTGAAGTGTTCTTTAAAACTTATTTTTGCGACAAGAAATATTCAAGAGTTAAGGGCATTTGAACCATTATATGACGTCACAATTTTAAAACTCATGCTTTTCACACATTGTGACGTCATAGTGGTTCAAATGCCCTTAAGAAAAAATATTAACTTGGCTTCAAAAACGATGCGAGAAAGATGGAGTTTGCAGTTTTTACTACGATGACGTCAAAAAAAAAAAGAAGGAAAGAAACAGCACTCGCGTTTGGTAAACTAGTATAACTTTCAATGTAGTTTCCCTTCTATCAACGACTAACCACAGTACTACCCGAAGTTATCACTTTTCCGCTTGGAGGGAAAATTAAAAATCGAGAAATAAAAGAAATTTTCCAAAATATTCTATAATATGATAATCTTGATCTGTAAAATTATTCCATTAATACCAAAATAAGAAAATTTCAATGCATTTGTAATAATTTTTGCGAAAAACATTTGATTCAAACGTGAAAAATGATTTAAGGTTATGTTATTCAGTGGTCACGTGCCCCATTTACTTTACTATGGAAAAACTTCCCACTGAATAACATGACCTTAAATTTGTTTTTTAAAATTATAAAAACAGTAACATGAAGAAACAAATTTAATTTTCCTCTAAAGTCCCTGTTAATTGAATTTATAAAAATAATGATTAACACCATGAAATTTTTTTCGAAACAAGAAAACAAATTTTTTTTACCACTAAATTGAATGCTTATGCGAATTTTCTTTTATTCTAATTCAAATGGTGAATTAAAAAAAAGTGGACAAGAAAGTAGATTTATATTCAATTGCCACGTGTGGCTAGTCACGTGTGTATAAAATTGACAGATTGAGAAATAATAATAATATGTTGACGTAAAATATTTAATAATAAAACTATAATATTGAGTATAAAAAAAAAAGTTGAATGATTTTTGATAACTTCTCTATGTCTTTAGAATGATTGAATTTTATTTCTTTGTCCAATATTGAAGAATAAATTCAAAATAAAATTCTTCAAAAAAAAAAGTATGTTAATTCATCACTTTCCACAAGTGTATGCACGCATACATTTTGTATACACTTATTATAGATATGGCGAGTGCGCAGAAAAGGGATTTCGAGGTCGATAGTCAATTTCTGGTGGCGGTGCGCGTATATGTGATGCAAGTAGAAATAAGAAAGAAAATAGAAAATAAAAAGAATGACGAACACCGTCATGCGACACAATTGTTTAGTATAAACAATCGAGTTTCCGGTTGTTTATCGAGAGATTGTTAATTTTTTTTGTTTTTGTTTTTTTTTTTGACAAAACTCAAGAGGAAAGATTCAATTTCATTGGAATATTATGGGAACAAGTATTTTCAATAAACATTTTACGTCAAGGTGCTTCGTCGTGAGGTTAATCTTGAGGAAAGGGGTCACAGATTTTTGGCTGGATCTGAGAGAGAGAAATTTCTTTATCTTTACGGAAATCCTGAACGATAAATAACGTATATCTACTTTTGTGATTCAAAAAGAAAAATTTATTATGGCAATTAATCATCTAATTCATTGGTAAATTTTACTACTGTTTTTTTAAAAATACTTTTTACAACTTTCTTTTGTTTTTTTCTCTTCACATTTTTTTCTTTCTATTATAATATATATATATATATATATTTGTCACATTTCCTTTGTTGTTTTACTCACGAAATATATGTTTCTATGTGAATTAAAAAATGTAAAGAAACGAAAAATTTTATTTTTAATTTTGATTTATAATAAAGCTAAGTGACTAATACTCATCTTCAATTTTAATATTATACATTTTATTAAATCAAAAAGACTTAATCTTCTTAAACATCTTAGTGGAAAAAAATTTTTCATCCAAAGTTTTGAGATAATTTTTATTGTTTCCATTCAATTTTTAAAAGGTATCAGAAGAAAATTGGCACCTACGATAAGCAACAATGGGAAAAAACCGTGGAGCAGAGAATTTTTGGTGGTTTCACTCACGTTCCGATGAGAACGGCAAAATTGAAAACCGAATATATTGACGTTGATCTTGTAAGAGGTGAGCGACTACAATTTCGTGCGGGAATATCGCTACAAAAAAAGAAATACAATTTTTAAAATTATATTTATTTAAACATTTTTTTTTTCAAATTCTTTAAGGTTCCTCGTTTCCAAAGGCAAAACCGAAGCATGGATTACGAACAGTCACGTGGTTGGCGTTAAAAAGACTTTTATTTCTTCCTCTCAATGGTCGCTGGTGGATACAACAAACCAGTCGTTATACATTCGCCTTCTTCTTACTTCTCTATAGTCTTCAATTTTTCAATATTGTCATATTCTTTCATATTCTCAACAAGGATTCCGAATTAGAAGTGAGTTTTTGTTATATGGTATAATTATTAGCAAAAAATAAATATAGATTTTTAGCCATATCGGATCTGCTATTTTTAATTTTTTGAAACTGATTTCAAATTCGTATTTAGCGATCCCGAAAACCTACGAGTAGCTAATTTCAAGCTATACCGACAAATAATTCACGCAAATCCGATAAATTTTGTAAATTTCCTCTGCCATCTTGGATCCGCCATTTTGAATTTGTGAAATCTTTGCACTAAATCAGGCTTCGCACTTATCTACTAAAAGCTACTATTTCTGTTTTTTTAGTATTTTTACTTCTTTAAATTCGCTAATACCAGAAAACAAAAAAACTATTCTCAAAAATAATAATCAAATTCTTTAAAACGATTCAATTATTTTCCAAAAATATTCAATATTCGATTATTTTCATCAAATGTTCCCTTCAAAATTAAATTATTTAACAAAAAATTGATAAAATTCATCAAAAATTAAATTATTTTTATAAATAATAAAAATTTCACAAGGATTTAATTAATTTAGAATAGTATTTTCAAAAAAAATTCAAGAAAATCAATTATTTAGAATAAAATTTTCATAATATTTATTATATTTCGAAAAAAATAATTGTTCAAAACAATGATTATAAAATCCTTATGAAAAATACAATTATTTTTCAAAAATAACAAAAAATTTTCAGAAACAATCAAGAATTCTTTTTTAAATATTTTAATAAAATTTTTCAAAATAATTCAATTATTTTCATAAATCCTAAAATTCTTCTTAGGAGTTCAATTATTTTCAAAAAATATTCAATATTCGATTATTTTAATCTAATCTCGCTTTCAAAATTTAATTATTTAACAAAAAATTGATAAAATTCATCGTAAATTAAATTATTTTTATAAATAATAAAAATTTCATAAAGATTTAATTAATTTAGAAAGGAATTTTCAAAAAAATTTGAAGAAAATCAATTATTTAGAATAAAATTTTCATAATATTTATTATATTTCGAAAAAATTAATTGTTTAAAACAATGTTTATAAAATTCTTATGAAAATATCAATTATTTTCAAAAATAACAAAAATCTTTCAGAGACAATCAAGAATTCTTTTTTAAATATTTTAATAAAATTTTTTTTAAAATTCAATTATTTTCAAAAATACTAAAATTCTTCTTAGGAGTTCAATTATTTTTAAAAATATCAATAAAATTCGTGGTAAAGTTTCAATTTTACTAAAAAATTATTATTAATTGAATAATTTTCAATATTTAGCTATTTTAATAAAATTTTCCAATAGAATTCAATTATTAAAGAAAAATTTTGATAATATTCCACACGAACATTTAATTATTTTGGAGAAAAAAATAAAAATTTAACAGGAATTCAATTCTTTTAAATAGAATTTTTATATTTAATTTGAAATTTAGTTAATTTAAATTTAATTATTTTCAGAATTCCATTATTTTTAAATATTTTAATAAAATTGTTCGGAAAGAAATCACTTATTTTGAAACACAATTTCAATTAAATTTTTATGAAACAATTAAATTATTCTTTTTGATATGAATAAAATTCTTCTCAAGAATTCAATTATTTCTGAATAAATAATTCTTCGAAAGAATTCAATTATTAAACATGAATAACAAAATTATACTTGAAAATTCAATTATTTTGAGTCACTTTAGTAAAATTTTTTGCAAATTCAATATTATTTTCATAAATAACAGTATTTATCACAAGAATTCAATTATTTTTAAAAGTATTAAATTTCTTCTTGTTAATTCAATTATTTGGAAAAATTCTAATAAAACCTTTCGCAAATATTCAATTATTTTTGTAAATAATGAAAAGCTTTTTAGGAATTGAATTTTGTTTTATTCATTTTTAATAAAATACCACACAGATATTCAATTATTGTTAAATATTTTAATAGAATTCTTTGTAAAATTGAGTTATTTAAAAAAATTTTTCTAAATTCAACGATTTTCAATAATTTAAAAAAATTTGCAAACAGAATTCAATTATTAAAAACATATGTTGTAAAACTCATCGTATGAATTCAGTTTTTACCATGAATAATAACAAATTTTCAGGAATTTAATTATTTAAATACGAATTTGCATAAAATTAGTCGAAAGGAATAAAGTATTAAAAAAAAAATTTGTTATACATCGCTAGAATTAAATGATTTTCAAAAATATTGAAATTCTTTCTTGAATAATAAAATTCGTTGCAGGAATTCAATTTATTATCATTAGAATAAGAGAGAAGTAAAATTTTTTATAAAAATTAAGAAAAAGTCAGAATCATGGAAAATAAAGTATAGAATGAAATTTTTGTCAGTTTTATAAAGTTTCTAAAACATTGATTTTTGGTCGTGGTTTTTAATTTTTCTGTACCTACTTTTTTACTATTTTTTTAGTCTAAAATAAGTTACTTTTTGCTACTTTTTTAAAAATTAATTATCGAGTACAAAGTCTGCTTACCTTTCTAGAGTATACTGTATATCTATGAATAAATGCGAATAAAAGAAAATTGTTTATATTTTCTAGATTATTTCCACTGCAGAAGTGTTAATTCCATTTGCAATGATGTTGACATTGTGCATCGTTCATTCTCAAATTGTTTCAACACATTCGGGACCGTCATTATCGAAAAATGATAATCATAGATCTCGACGTTCCAGAAATGGACGGGGACGATTTAATAAATCACGAGTTAGAAGAAATTTACGTAAGAATTAATTTCTTTTTTGTTTCTCATTATGTCTTATTCGATTGGGAGTAGATCAGTATAAGAAAAATTAATTTATGTTTCAATATAGGTGTTAATAAAAATTTACTTTCATACAGGTGGTCAAAATGATTTTAAATCGACAGTTGACAATACGTCCGATAAGGAAAGTACAATTAGTGTGGAAGTATCGTCGTCAGTTCGTTTCGCTAAAAATGTTACTATAGAGAGTGCCATTACTTCTAGTCCAAAACCAGTAAGTGAAATTCATGTACACCAAAAAGTTACTTTATGACTTCACTTCATTTTATACGGTTTAACGGAATTTTAAAAGTCTTTTCGAAAAATTTGTTTTGTCGTCAAAATTGCTAAAAGTGTTAATTTGCTAACAGTTCTAATTCTGCAATGCAATTATTAATTTCAGAAACTTCTCGAAGATGTAGAAAACGAAGTACTTGAACTGAATGTGGAGAGATCGAATTCGCCCTCTCTCATCGATATTCAGTCACCTTTAGTTGAAGATCAAGCAGGTAATTATCAAAATTGTCGTTTCAAACAGAAAAGATTAGGGAGACTTTAAGCGGACATGATCTTGTGGCACCAAGAATACTAGAAGTATCTTCATGATGCCAAAAGATCTTTAGCGATTTTAACGGATTCAAAAATTATCATAACAGAAGCAGTTGAAGAAGTTGTGGAAAATGGAAACGTTGTTCATCAAGACGACGATGGCTTCGAGAGTCTAAATGGAAACGTCTCCAGTGACAATGAGAGAGAAGTGATTGCACCTACGATAGAGAATAAAAACGAAAATCTCGAGGGAAAAGCAAACGTCGTAGAACTTACTGAACAGGAATATTCACTGTCACGACGTTTCTCCGGTAGAACAAGTAAACAAAGTTTTAATTTATTTTTTAGATTATGCACAAAGAAGACATTGATCATACTTTTCATTCTGGACGCTAATTTCTTTTTTTTTTGCTCACGATTGTATGAATTGTCTCCTGTATGCAAACAAGAGAAAATATGATTAATGCGGCTTCTAATAAATAATAATTAGAATCGCTTTTTCAATCTCCTGCGGCAAAGTAGCAAAAATAACTAAAGAAAACAATTTTCCCACTTTACATGCAGCACCCGATTCTTCAAAAAAGGGGGGAAATTATTCCGATAGTGATGGAGATGGCTGCAATAGTTTGGTACGTTCATCACATCTCATAATCGCTTTTCTTATCTGCGCTTAATCTCATTTCTCAATGCTTATGAATTTCAAATAGTTTGCATTGAACTCTTTTTAGAAAACTAATCCCCTAAATAGTGTTGGATTATTTTTATTAGCTTCTCGAGAAAAATATTTTTTTCAAGTCCATAAGAGGACCGTTTATTAACTAATTATAAAGACTACGAAAGGGTAATTCTAAATCCTAAACCATAGAGATGGTTAAATTTGATCTTTTTGAAAATTTTTTGATATTGTACTTTTTTTTAGAAGGGAAGAGAACTACTGTCCGATTCTGCGGGTTCGAGGAAAAATGTTCTGGAGTGTGAGAGCGAAGAAGAGGGCGAGTGTGAGGAAACGGCAAATATTCATTTTACCGAGGCAACAACATCAGCTACCGAATGGATGGGAGTCACGACAAATAGCGACGAGTGTAGTTATAGGTTTGTAATTCAATTCAATGAAGATTTACCCTCAGAGTAATGGTATCAATTCGAAAGCAATTTTAGTTAACTCAGACTTTGCACTTGATAATTAATTTTTAAAAGTAGCAAAAAGTAGCTTATTTCAGACTAAAAAAATAGTAAAAAGTAGGTACAGAAAAATTAAAAACCACGACCAAAAATCAATGTTTTAGAAACTTTATAAAACTGACAAAAATTTCATTCTATACTTTATTTTCCATGATTCTGACTTTTTCTTAATTTTTATAACAAATTTTACTTCTTTCTTATTCTAATGATAATAAATTGAATTCCTGCAACGAATTTTATTATTCAAGAAAGAATTTCAATATTTTTGAAAATCATTTAATTCTAGCGATGTATAACAAATTTTTTTTTTAATAATTCATTCCTTTCGACTAATTTTATGCAAATTCGTATTTAAATAATTAAATTCCTGAAAATTTGTTATTATTCATGGTAAAAACTGAATTCATACGATGAGTTTTACAACATATGTTTTTAATAATTGAATTCTGTTTGCAAATTTTTTTAAATTATTGAAAATCGTTGAATTTAGAAAATTTTTTTTAAATAACTCAATTTTACAAAGAATTCTATTAAAATATTTAACAATAATTGAATATCTGTGTGGTATTTTATTAAAAATGAATAAAAAAAAATTCAATTCCTAAAAAGCTTTTTATTATTTACAAAAATAATTGAATTCTTGCAAAAGGTTTCATTAGAATTTTTCCAAATAATTGAATTAACAAGAAGAAATTTAATACTTTTAAAAATAATTGAATTCTTGTGATAAATATTGTTATTCATGAAAAAATTGAATTCATACGATGAGTTTTACAACAAATGTTTTTAATAATTGAATTCTGTTTGCAAATTTTTTTAAATTATTGAAAATCGTTGAATTTATAAAAATTTTGTTAAATAACTCAATTTTACAAAGAATTCTATTAAAATATTTAACAATAATTGAATATCTGTGTGGTATTTTATTAAAAATGAATTTTAAAAAATTCAATTCCTAAAAAGCTTTTTATTATTTACAAAAATAATTGAATTCTTGCAAAAGGTTTCATTAGAATTTTTCCAAATAATTGAATTAACAAGAAGAAATTTAATACTTTTAAAAATAATTGAATTCTTGTGATAAATACTGTTATTTATGAAAATAATATTGAATTTGCAAAAAATTTTACTAAAGTGGCTCAAAATAATTGAATTTTCAAGTATAATTTTGTTATTCATGTTTAATAATTGAATTCTTTCGAAGAATTATTTATTCAGAAATAATTGAATTCTTGAGAAGAATTTTATTACTAAAAAGAATAATTTAATTATTTTATAAAAATTTAATTGAAATTGTGTTTCAAAATAAGTGATTTCTTTCCGAACAATTTTATTGTTTAAATTAATTAAATTTTAAATTAAATATAAACATTCTATTTTAAAGAATTCAATTTCTGTTAAATTTTTATTTTTTTTCAGCAAAATAATTAAATGTTCGTGTAGAATATTATCAACATTTTTCTTTAATATAAAAGATAGAAGTATTTATTGTTGATCAGAATCAAATTATTGTCAAACATGTTTATTAATTGTCAAAGAACTGTTCAGTATAGTCTTTTTTTTTTAATTTTTCTTTAAAAATTGAATTCTATTGGAAAATTTTATTAAAATAGTACAATATTGAAAATCATTGAATTAATAATAATAATTTTTTAATAAAATTGAAATTTTACCATGAATTTTATTAATATTTTTAAAAATAATTGAACTCCCAAGAAGAATTTTAGTATTAATGAAAATAAATGAATTATTCTGAAAAATTTTATTAAAATATTTTAAAATGAATTAAATTTCTTTGAGAATTTTTTGTTATTTTTGAATATAATTCAATTTTTCATAAGAATTTTATAAACATTGTTTTAAACAATTAATTTTATGAAAATATAATAAATATTATGAAAATTTTATTAGAATTTTTATTAGAATATTTTAGAAATATTCCTGTAATAATTGAATACTATTGGAAAAGTTTATTAAAATAGCAAAATATTAAAAATCATTGAATTAATTATAATAATTTTTTAATAAAATTGAAATTTTACAATGAATTTTATTGATATTTTTAAAAATAGTTGAACTCCTAAGAAGAATTTTAGTATTTATGAAAATAATTGAATTGTTTAGAATAATTTTATTAAAATATTTTTAAAAAAATTATTGATTGTCTGTGAAAAATTTGTGTTATTTTTGAAAATAATTGAATTTTCCATAAGAATTTTATAAACATTGTTTTCAACAATTATTTTTTTCGAAATATATAATAATAAATACAATATGAAAATTTTATTTGAATTCTTATTAGAATATTATCAAAATTTTTCTTTAATAATTGAATTCTCTTAGGAAATTTTATTAAAATAGTAGAATATTAAAAATTATTGAATTAATTATAATAATTTTTTAATAAAATTGAAATTTTACAATGAATTTTATTGATATTTTTAAAAATAATTGAACTCCTAAGATGAATTTTAGGATTTATTAAAATAATTGAATTATTTTGAAAAATTGTATTAAAATATTTAAAAAAGAATTGAATTTCTGTGAAAATTTTTGTTATTTTTGAAAATAATTAAATTTTTCATAAGAATTTTATAAACATTGTTTTAAACAATTAATTTTTTCGAAATATAATAAATATTATGAAAATTGTATTTTAAATAATTGATTTTCTTGAAATTTTTTTAAAAACACTATTCTAAGTTAATTAAATCCTTGTGAAGTTTTTATTATTTATAAAAATAATTGAAGCTTGGATGAATTTTATCAATTTTTTGTTAAATAATTAAATTTTGAATGCGAAATTAGATTAAAATAATCGAATATTGAATATTTTTGAAAAATAATTGAATCGTTTCAAAGAATTTGATTATAATATTTGAGAATAGTTTTCTGTTTTCTAGTATTAGCGAATTTAAAGTTGTGAAAATACTAAAAAAGGGAAATAGTAGCTTTTAGTGGCCGAAATCTAAGAATATCACCCAAATAGTAGCGTAACTATAATTAACGTATAATTAGTAACGTATAATTATTTTTTCAGCTCGGAATTTGAAGAATCAGATCTTCACAGCGAATCAAATTTCAATTGCAACGAATTTGTGGAGCATCCCTTTTCATGGGAATTTGAACTACCTCCGTCTATTTTGTCAAGTTGCACATCATCCGATAGAGGTATTTTTACACTTCTTAAATATCTATTTAATTTAGTTAACAGAATTAAATATGTATCCAATTTCCAGTGTCCTGTACAATTTGGACTCGACGCGACATAAAGAAAGCTGAACTTTCAGTATTGGACATAAGTTCGGCAATAATCGAAAGAGCAGAATCAACAACGGAGAGTATGGATTATTTTTACGGAGGACTAATTCTCGCATTATTGATCTCATTAATGCCATCAATAAGAAGATTGACTGATCAAATAAACACTGAATCAGTTAATAATTCCACAATTCTGGAATTGCCTTATGAATTTTCATTCGTCAATATGGGAATTTACGTGGACATGTTTTGCAAAATGCTTGATGTCGCATTCGGTTCTTCTTTTTGGTTTGTATCTTGTATACAGTCTATTATATAAATTGAGAATACTTAAAACTTGGAAAAATATTAAATGCTTCGAAAGGAATTCCTCAATAAGTAAAAGAAAAATGTTACAACTGACTTAAAATTTTATTCAACAATTGCAGGGAACGAATTGTTGTTTTGATATCAGGCTTCGAAAGACTCGTTCTCTCATCTCTTTTATTCTTTTTACTGGCTGTGGCAGAGAGAACTTACAAGCAACGTTTGCTTTATGCAAAATTATTCTCCCACCTGACATCGTCGAGGCGAGCGAGGAAATCAGATTTGCCACACTTTCGACTGAATAAAGTGCGCAATATTAAAACCTGGCTCAGCATTAGATCGTACTTAAAGGTGAACTAAAAAAAGTCTTTCTTAAAAAGAAATTATTACTTCCTTTTGATAAATATATTTCTTTTTGCAGAGAAGAGGTCCCCAACGATCAGTGGACGTGATTGTCTCCTCTATTTTTATCCTCACACTACTTTTACTATCCTTCATTAGTTTAGAATTAATAAAGGTAATTTTCAACCAATGAAAAAATATTCTCAGTGATTTTTTAAAAGTATTTATAAAAATTTTCTTTCTTGAAATTCTATTTTCTAATTTGAGTTCAATTTTAAGTGGAAGTTGAACATTTTCAGGACTTGGAAAGTCTACATTCGCCCTATAGTGCAGAAGCCCTGTTCTGGAGTTTTGCTCTTGGAATTTTCGTATTACGGTTCATGACCCTTGGCACAAAGATTAATAAAAAGTATCGAAATCTTTCTGTTCTCATAACCGAACAGGTAAAGTTGATTTTCTTCTCAAATTTAAAATTTTATTTTATTCATTTTTTGTAATTAAAAGCTTTTACGACTTCTAAAGAAATTTAATTTTCAGATAAATCTGTACCTCCAGATAGAGCAAAAACCACATAAAAAAGACGAACTTATGGTTGCTAATAGTGTTTTAAAATTAGCGGCGGATTTAATAAAGGTGAGATGTCTAAAACAATTTTCTCAACTTTTCCATGATTTGGTATAAATAATTTGAAAATTAAAAAAACAAACATTCGAACTTATAAAGAAAGGAAAATTAACATCAATCTCTTCTTACAGGAACTGGAGAGTCCTTTTAAAATTTCAGGACTTTCAGCTAATCCCTATCTCTATACAATCACCAAAGTTGTTTTACTCTCGGCCTTATCGGGAATTCTCTCAGAACTTTTGGGTTTTAAACTAAAATTACACAAAATCAAGATAAAGTAACATTTTTCAGGAAAAAAAAATCTTACAAAACAAACACAATATTAAAAGAAAATACCTACTACCTCAAAATAGGTTTTTTTTTTGCAAATATTCCTCTAGACTTCGATATATCAAGTAAATGAAAACAGCTTTTTATGATTGCAAAAAATTATAAAGAAGAAGAAGTGTTCCAAATTATGGAAATAGAATAATATTTTTCAGCAAATAAGAGATGTTTTCCCTCGTTAAGAATTTTAGTAAACAAAAATGTTTTCCAAACTTTACCTTTTATAAAAAATATTTTGTAAATAGCGACCATACCGCATAAAAGAAAATCTCTTATACGTAGGATTCGGAAGAATTTTCAAAAATGTAGATTTAAGAATTAGTTTAAAACAAAATGGAAAATAGGACCATTCCTGCATTTTTTTATAGTGTCGAGCTTATTAAATATTTAACAGTTTTTGTGATATTAAAGAGTTTGAAACTTTGTGGGGAAAGAAATATTCCCCTCGGGTCGAATCTCATGTTTTCTAAGTCTGGAGATATAAGATGATGGCGAAGAGAAGGAAAGCAAACAAAAAGAAGATATGTGATTTCACGATTTGTGTCGTAAAATATTGTAAATAGAATTTTGCGAATAGAATACAAAAGAAAATGTATTGAATAGAGGAGAAGATATTTCTCATCAGTGATAGATTGTAAATGTATTTTATGTATTTGAATGATTCCACGAGATTTTATCAATAATCTTTAGATCTTATTTTTCGAAGTTGACTAAAATTATTTCTTATTATTCTTAAGAAGAATAATATTGTAATCGTTGTTTTGACAAAAAAATTGGAGGTGTTGGGGAAGATTTAATGCAAAATTAGATGAATGCTATTGATCTCAATGACAAACACCTTGTTACATCTTTGATGTCAATGCAAATGAATTCTAGTTGTAGGGAATTTTAGGACATCTAGTATTTTTAAGTAATTCACATTCCGCCTAATTGTTCTTCTAAAGGTTATAAATAGTACCATAGTTGGTGGATTACCTCCAGTTACGATGGTTTTTGGTTTTAAATATTTAAGAGGATTTGAAAAGTCTGTAAGGGATTTTGGGCACTAATCAATTTATTAGGTGACGTATGAGGTGTTTTTGTATTTAGCATCTTCAACTTGATTCCAATTCGCCTAATTGTTCCAAAGTTATGTAAAGGTATCAGTACCGTCACTAACATAGTTTTCTAATTGTAGGAGAGTTCATTCTTAGAGTTGCAAAGGACTTAGTCTCTATTATGTCCAAAATCTGCTATATTAGATGTTAATCATCATCTTGCTTCAAGATACTACAACAAACCTTTTTCCCTAGAAGAGCGAAGTTGTAGTAAATTTTTCATCATCTTTAGATGCATCAGAAGAAGCAGGACCTTGACGATAGGCTGAATTCGCCTTTTCTCAATTGTATCTAAAAGAATTCGTTATAGTGAAGACGAAACTGACAACAGACTCATAATTTTTTGCACCAAACGGATTTTCGAACTGTTACAAAATCATC
Organism: Leptopilina myrica (nomen nudum); assembly: GCA_032872475.1. Lineage (NCBI taxonomy): Eukaryota > Metazoa > Arthropoda > Insecta > Hymenoptera > Figitidae > Leptopilina > Leptopilina myrica (nomen nudum). The sequence continues at coordinate 7,977,620 of CM065462.1, read as the reverse complement.
AGCTCGATTTCAGGATCGTACTTTTCGAGACATCTAGCATCTCACAAGTTTTAAGAGTGTCATTAAAACAATTATTTCCCAAACAAGACGACGTAAATTCCGCTTTCTTTCAGAATTCACTTCTTCCTCCGTCCAAGAATGCTTTTCAATAATAATAAATATCAAATGATTATCCTCCCACATCTGAAGATTACTTCTTCCAGAAATTATTTTATTCAAAAAAATATGAATTGGAAAAACCTAATCAAACCATTTTTCCCAACTCTTCCATGCGTTTATGCAGAATTACACAACAATTGAGCTTTAATTTTCGATACCTTGTGTGATGCAATACAAATAAGAAAAAATAACCCAAAGATCTTTGATGAAATACGATGGAATAATTCACCTATATATGTACATATATACGAACTGTATAGACTAATATTAAAAACTATGGTATAATGAAAAATTTACAAACCAGATATAAAAATGTATAAGAATATTCACCATATTTAATGAATATTCACTTTCCGCGCACTTGAGTCTCAATTATTAAGGATGAATATTATATTTTTTCCACAAACGTCCTTATCTGGACCTGGACTATTTATAATATGTAGACATTTTTTTCTTTATACACACTTATATATGTATATAGAGAAAGAAAAAGAGAAAATACGTTATTTTTCAAAAAATAAATGTATAATTGTTGCATGTTAAGAGTATTGTTATTTTATTTATTTCACACACCAATTGACCATGAGAGGGAATTTAATAATGTCGGTTTGGAAAAAGAAATATATGAGTCACTTTAGGTTATATAACTTTTTTTTTATTGTTTTTCTTTTACGAATATGGCACTGAACTTGAAATATATAATCAACTTTATTTATATATAGTTTTCATTACATCTAAGTACGTAATATAAATGGAATAAAAATATCAATGATTTCAATTATTCATATTTATGTCTGTACACATATATATATATATACGATTGTTGGAAACTATGTCGAGATAATGTTAATTAAATTCTCGTAAAAAGAATTTCAATGCCTTCCATTGTAAATTGTTGCTTTTATGGAACATTACGATTATCAGTATAATTCTCATAATTATTACCAAAGTGTGTACTGCAGTCATCTTAAATTTACCACACAATTTTTCTAGATTAAGGTACTTTCCCTTTTTTTATTCTTTTAACCTAAATATTTTTTAAGGACCTGAAACTTCCAGTATCTATATCGAAAATAAGGTATATTTTATTCTGGTTATTTCTTATTTTTTATTCATTAGTATGAAGTATTATTATACAAAGAAGTATCGTTAACCGTAATTGTAATCATTATTATCTTTTAGAGTCATTGAACGTAAATATTTAATCGGCAAATAAAACTATTAATTGAGGAAAAGTAAAAGTTGCCATTTAATGAATGAGTTTCATTATTTTTATTTTTAAAATAGGAAAAAGAAAATTTCCTTATTTGAAGTTAAACGTCAAAAAAGCTTTTCTAGATTTAAATTTCAAGACTCAAAAGGATGAGTCCGCATATTATATTGATTATTATCAGGCTTCGCATTTATTTATTAAAACCTACTATTTACTACTTTTTTTAAGTTACGCTACTATTTGGATACTATTTTTAGATTTCGGCCACTAAAAGCTACAATTTCTGTTTTTTTTCAGTATTTTCACTACTTTAAATTCGCTAATACTAGAAAACAAAAAACTATTCTAAAAAATTATAATCAAATTCTTTGAAACGATTCAATTATTTTCAAAAAATATTAAATATTTAATTATTAATTTCATCAAATTTCGTCTTTAAAATTCAATTATTTAACATAAAATTGATAAAATTCATGCAAGCTTCCATTATTTTTATAAATAATAAAAATTTCACAAGGATTTAATTAATTTAGAATAGTGTTTTCAAAAAAATTCCAAGAAAATCAATTATTTTCAAAAATAACAAAAATTTTCACAGAAATTCAATTCTTTTTTAAATATTTTAATAACATTTTTCAAAATAATTCAATTATTTTAATAAATCCTAAAATTCTTCTTAGGAGTTCAATTATTTTTAAAAATATTCAATATTCGATTATTTTAATCTAATCTCGCTTTCAAAATTTAATTATTTAACAAAAAACTGCTAAATTCATCCAAAATTCAATGTTTTTTATAAATAATAAAAATTTCACAAGGATTTAATTAATTTAGAATAGAATTTTCAAAAAAATTTCAAGAAAATCAATTATTTAGAATAAAATTTTCATAATATTTATTATATTTCGAAAAAATTAATTGTTTAAAACAATGTTTATAAAATTCTTATGGAATATTCAATTATTTTCAAAAATAACACAAATTTTTCACAGACATACAATCAATAATTCTTTTTTAAATATTGTAATAAAATTTTTCAAAATAATTCAATTATTTTCATAAATACTAAAATTCTTCTTAGGAGTTCAATTATTTTTAAAAATATTTAATAAAATTCATGGCAAAATTTCAATTTTATCAAAAAATTATTATTAATTGAATGATTTTCAATATTTAGCTATTTTAATAAAATTTTCCAATAGAATTCAATTATTAAAGAAAAATTTGGATAATATTCTACACGAACATTTAATTAATTTGCCGAAAAGAATAAAAATTTAACAAGAATTGAATTCTTTAAAATAGAATGTTTATATTTAATTTAAAATTTAGTTAATTTAAATTTAATTATTTTCAGAATTCCATTATTTTTAAATATTTTAATAAAATTGTTCGGAAAGAAAACACTTATTTTGAAACACAATTTCAATTAAATTTTTATGAAATAATTATATTATTCTTTTTGATATGAGTAAAATTCTTCTCAAGAATTCAATTTTTTATATATAAATAATTCTTCTCAAGAATTCAATTATTTATGAATAAATAATTCTTCTCATGAATTCAATTATTAAACATGAATAACAAAACTATACTCGAAAATTAAATTATTTTGAGTCATTTCAGTAAAATTTTTTGCAAAATTTAATTCTTTTCATAAATAACATAATATTCATCACAAGAAATCAATTCTTTTTAAAAGTATTAAATTTCTTCTTGTTCATTCAATTATTTTGAAAAATTCTAATAAAACCTTTCGCAAGAATTTAATTATTTTTGTAAATAATAAAAAGCTTTTTAGCTTCAAACTCATAGAAGAATTTTAATTATTTTTAATACCTACTATTTTCAATCAAATAACTCAAAAATTAATTTATTTTGTTAAATATAGTTTTAATGAAATTCTTAATAGAAGTCCAATTAGTTATAAACTATTAAATAAAATTTTTCTCAATAATTTAATGATTCATAAATTCATTATTCATAAATACTAAAACTCTTTTCAGAAATTCAATTATTTTTGGCAATTTTAATAAAATTTTTTAGCAACTATTCAATTATTTGTACAAATAAAGTTTTCAACAATAATTCCTAATTATTAAAAATAAAATTTTTTTAATATTTATTGAAAAAATTAATTATTTAAAACAATGTTTATAAAATTCTTATGAAGAATTCAATTATTTTTAAAAACCTTCTGCAATTCAATGATTTTCAATATCTAGTAATTTTAATGAAATTTCGAAACAGAATTCGACTATTTAAAATATTTTATTTAATAATCAAGAATTAATGACGAACCCAATACGGCGGACGGGAAAATTAAAATCAATTTTGAATTGTCTTAAAACTCGAGGGTTTTTTGGGGGTTAAAACATTTAATGTCAGTTTTGAAAAATTCAAAATGTTGCACGGGTAAATAAAAATTGTGAATTATTATATTAATAAAATAATTATTATTAAAGATAAACTTTTTTACTCGCGAGGGATTTTTTAAGTCGCTAATTAAAAATACGACGCGTTTGTTTTTAAACTTTAAATAATGGTGGATAAAGAAAATATTATAATAAATCAGTCGTAGATTTGATATTGTCCTTATTTGTTATCCTTTAAAAAAAATTTATCACCGAATTTAGCAACAATAAAAAATTGCAAACACTATAATGAATAATTGTTATTTTAACGTCTCATACATTGTTTCAAATGTTTATTTATTGAATTTTCCGTTATCAGTTTCGTCAATTACCGCATACTAATAAGGAGAATATCGTTCTTCAAATTTAACTTTTTCCTTATGACAATACAATTTATTACAAGTTTTTTGTCATTTATTTTAGGGCCAGAATTCGTGAAATTTTCACAGAAAATAAAAAGTTTTTTTTTTAAATCGAAATGTTGAAAAAACATTTCTATTTGGCCTTAAGAATGTGTTCACCAAAAAACAGAAAAGAAAATTATTTTTTTATAAAAGTTATTGAAAATTTCACGAATTTTGACCCATTTATCATTTATTTATTCTCTAAAAAATGCTTACAAATATCAAATTTTAAAAATTGTTATAATAATGATTCTATCACTCGGTTTTCAAAATTAATTATGTGTTGAAGTTATATATACTTGACTCGGAATGGATCGATAACTTCAACACATAATTAATTTAAAAATTGTTATTGCTCAAAAAATATTATTGTTTAATTTTTTTGTCTATATTGTATTTTTCATATTTTATCGTAAAAGGTAGATGCAAAAGTTTTAAGTGAGCGAGAGAAACTATTTATTAATAGTTCCAAATACAATCTTCAGATGAGGTTGATGGCGGCCGTTACTATGGTAGCGCAACAAGAGTAAGAAGGACGGGAATAATTCCTATCCTTCTTGCTCTAATGTAGCCATAAGTACGTTTCCATCTTCGATACTGAAGTATTATAAATTTTCAACTAATATTTTAGACGAAAAATTTTTTTTTTATTTTCGAATAGATTATACAAAGCAATAATATATGCTTTGTGATAAAGTACTGCATGAAAGTTAATAAATTAAAAGAAATAGAAAATAAATAATATAAAGCAAAAATTTGTGGCCTTCTAAGGTTAACATTTAAAAAAAAGTATTATTTATTTTAAATCAGTTGTTGACATTCATTTTTTTTTTTCATAAAAATGAAACTTTGGTTAAAAATTATTTTTGAAAATTATTTTTAAAATTGGAAATTTTATAACTTTTTTTTTAAAGGTGGAGTAGAGGAGAGGAATGAATTTTTGAAATGAAAGAGGCAGGGTACATTGAAAGGCAGGGACGAACCTGAACCTTGAACCGGCCGGCGCCCGGTGTGCAGATGAAAGGAAAATATTTTGTGTGTCAGTTGTCAGTTGAGTCTGCTCCAAGCTGGATGGTCGTTATAATGACGGCGATTCAGGATGAAACTTATTTTGGTTTTCAAACATTTGCTTGGCTCGCGGATTACGTTAATCTTCCCATTGATCAAGTAAGTTGTAATTATTTTATAAATGTATTTTTTTTTCATCATTCCCTCTGGAATTAATATTTTTTTTCGTAGAGTGTGTGATTTTTTTTTCATTCCTTTTCTGGCTGAAATCTATTGAATTATATCCTTCGGAGGTAACAATATATATATATATATACACATATATACTATATACACTACTTCATCCTCAGGAAACGATTTATTCTGCTGGACTAAACTTGATACAGAGAGGGGAGAAAAAAGATTTTCGATTGTTAATTAATTTTTTCTATTTCGAAAAACTATATATTTCTGAATACTTTTTTTTCTTTTTTTTTTTAAAGAAGAGATAAAAAAATGTTTTTTGTTCTCTTTTGTTATAAAAGTAAATTTTTTTCTTTTGTGCATAAAACTTTGTAAATTGAAATTATTATTCCAGGCCTTGAAAAGTAGTTTATTTTATTATTTTATTTTTGAAAAATTTAGTTTATGTCATTAAATTAAAAAGTGAATCTTAAATAATTTTCTTTCTATTTTATTTATTTACATAGAAAAAAAATTAAATAACTATTTTCTTGTATTTATGATAAATAAAATAAGCGACATTCAAATTCTATAAATTATTTAAGAAATGAAAAATATTAAACTTGATTTAATATTTTTTTAACGAGCAATTGGAGATAAATATTTAAAATTTACATTCAAAATAGTAAATTTAAAATTAAATATATATGTATGAATGAATTGAATATTTTTCGAAAAAAAGTTTAAGATATTTTTAGTTAAAAATTCTGTCACGTTTTTGAGTGTCTAAAAATTTTATGTTTCAATTTTATGCACACTGTTCTATTTTTAATGCTCTGGAATTTTGTTCTTGTTTCAAGTTTCATGATTTTGCTTCATTATGTGACAATTACATTTATCTATATAATTATCTTGATAACATCAATTTTTTCTCTCAAATTTCTTTCCCTTCAATAATTCAATTTTCCTAGCAAGTCATTATTGTTAATTATAATTATTAGGCAAAAACAATTTTCAAACTTGGTATTATTTTTTACTATACTCAATTTAAATTTCAAAACGAAAATTTTTATTTCAAACCGTTATTTTAAATTACTCTATGCATAATTTTTGCATAGTAATTTAACGCAAAATAACATCTTTTTGTTTTAATGGTTGCATAAAAATTATTTTTGAACGGTACTCACTTGATGGATTCAAATTCAAATCGAATTTTTTTGCAAATTTTGTTCTAATATATATATTGACAATTTTCATTGTCACCTGTAAAATATTGTAATAATAAAATCTTTTGTTCTATTTTTACCTGCGAGATACATTTTGTTGGATATAATGTTTGTTGTTTTATTTTGAACAGTTCTTTTTATTTTTAAACGTTCTTTTTTTTTGCTCATTTTTCTTTTATATATCGCGTTATTGATCTTTCAGTAACTCGTCGTACCTGTCGTTGAGGAACTTTTATCATAAATGCGAGAAAGAAATTATTAAACCAAAAATTTATATGTAGAATTGAAAAAAATAACCGTAATAATTCAATAAAGAATATTTTATTTCAAATCCCATTTAGGGTTTGGAATTTAAAAATTTATTCAATATTTCAATGCAGAAAACTGTATATATAGGAAAATAAAAATAAAAAACATTAAAAATGTAAAAGTTTTTTAAAAAATCACAAACATGGAAAATGTATATATAATTTAAATCTGTTTCGAAACGTAGTTTTATTTTTAAAAGAATAATATAAAAATTTATTAAGTTTCTGTAGAAATTATTTTAAAATAAAAATGAGTACAAAATGTGAAAATTAAAATAGTTTTTCTAAAAATAAGGAAAGAATGTTTAATTTTCATTAATGCAAAATAGTTTCCTTTCTATAAGTGAATAATCGAAAAAAAGTATGAAAGCAAAAATTAAATAAACAATCGATCGAATATATTAAACTATTTAAATTTGTTTTTTAAATTCAGCTAATTCGAAGTTCTTTTTTTTAAAACAATTCATTATTTAGAATCCGTCCGATGTCGATAACGCACGTCATCGAAAAGTCGAAATTTTAATTTTTGATAATAAATTTTAAAAAACTGACTCATATAATTTTATGTTATTTATCACTTTCAAAAGCTTTTTTTAAACAAACACTAGAAAAAAAAATTTTAAAAGACAAAAAATTAATATTTTTCAATATTAAAATTAATTATTCTCAAAATATAAAAACTATAGTTGAAAAATATTACTACGTGTCAAAAATACAAAATTACTATTTTAAAAATATTAAAAATTATTAAGATAACAAAAATTTCAAAATAGAAAATAAATTATTTTCAATTTTATCTATTACCTTGTTTCAATTCGAGAATAATAATTGTAAACTATATATGTATAATAATTATTAACGAGAAATATTTAATTTCAATAATATGTGAAACCTTGAAATAAATAATTATTTTACAATAATAAATTGGAATTATTAAAAAATAAATTTTTTTTTCTGCGTAAATATAAGGAATAAAAATTTATAATTGGTTGGTTCTGTTAATTTGAAAAAAAAATGATATCACGTTTTTTCTTTATTGTTCTAAAGTGACCCACCGCAATGTAAAATTATTGAGAGACTTGAGTTTTATAATATATTATGTAATCTTAAATCAACGCAACACGTGCGTCGTTTTTGTTAATCGACGCAATACTTTGAAATATATTCATGGTTTTCTATATTTAAAATTTCATGAACCGAGAAATAGAATAACAATTTCTTTACTTCTTAAAATTTTTTTTTTTATATACAAACTGTAGAAAATAATTTTTTTAGAAAATTTATGGCATTATTTTTCTATTCTTTTCAAATAATAACAATAATTGAATTTTATAAACATTTTCTAAACTGTAACGAATTTTTAATATTCAACATTTTTATTGGGAAAAAGAAGGTAAAATAATATTAATTGTTTACTAAAATGAAAATATTAAAATTGCATTAATGAGCAATTCCATGTGAACTGATCAACGATTTTTCCATGTTGTTTGCAATTTTCTTGAAATTGTTTTCCCTATAGTAGTTACAATTGTAAGAAATAATAAAGTGAAAACGATTTTGAAAATATTAAAACATTTTTTAAAATATTTAAATTTGAAAATTTTAAGTACCTACTTTTTTTTAAAAATTAAGTTAACTCTAATTGATTTTAATATTTTTCAACGTTTTTTCTTTCTTAATTTATCAGTATAAGTCAGTATTTTTAAAATAAGTTTTAGAAAAAAGAAATTTCTATAAATTATTAAAAATTCAAAAGAAAATTTTTAGTTTTTGAAAAACTTCCCTCTTTGAAATCTTTTTTTTTCTAGTGATAGATAAAAGTATTAAGAATTTGTTCGTTCAAGTTTTAGTTATATTAAATAAAGTCACTGTTTTAACTGAAATATAGAATTCAAGAAATAAGATTGTATTTTAAATAAAATAAATAATAATAATAATTATAATAATTATAATTATAATAATTATAGTAATATTAATAATAATAATAATAATAATAATAATAATAATAATAATAATAATAATAATAATAATAATAATTATAATATAATAGTAATAATAATAATAGTAATAGTAATAGTAATAATAAATTAATAATAAATAAAAGAGAGTAAACAATGAAACAATTTTGAAAAAAAGAAGAATATTTAGACACAAAAATATAAAAATATCACTATCATAAATTTATTACTCTTTTCATTATTTTAATAAATTAGTATTTTTATTATTTTTTTTTGTGTTTCAGAAAAAAAAGTTTTTATGTTTATGAAAGAAAAAGTTTTATTCTTATTCTTGAATGCATATCTGTTACAATATAGCAGGTCTTCAGTGACACATCAATTTTCATATGTGTGAGATTACACTTTCATTGATATGATTGACATAAGCACCTACATACACGTATTATTGTCACTTTTATATTTATTCCTCTCGCGAAATGTTTTGTATCATTGCATTTTACTTTTAAAAATATATATTTAAAATTAATAAGTAAAACAAAAATTACATTTAAAAATAGAATAATAATTTTATTTTCCTCAAGTTTTCTTTTTACAATCATCATCATTGTATATAATAAAAATAGTGGGTGTGTCTCATTTTCTTAATTCTGATTAATATTGTAACACGTGATGTATCTGGATATTGTATATACAATACATGTCTGTTTATAGTTGATGATCTTATTTTATGTGAGGCATTAAAACGAAACATAAAATTTTCAATTTTTTTTTAATTTTAAAATTTCTGATGAAACATTCTTTGTGAATTTGAAATTTTTTCAAAATTATAGATTTTCGGAGACTTTAATTGTGATTTAGAAAAGTAATGCTAAAATATTACTAATAATCATAAAAATATAAAAAATAATATTACACAAAGGCGGAAATATAGAAAAATATTATAAAAACAAGAATATAATTTTGTTATCTTTGCAGTTATTGCGCGAGGCATTTTTAACAAATAGTCATAAAAATGCTATTAAATATACTTTGTTCCTTTTTTTCAGCAATTAAAAAATAAATCTTCTAAAGTGTTCTATATCTAACGAATGAAAGTTAAAATTCTGATATTTGAAACAAAACAAAAATCGAAAAATTATCAAAAACCTGAGATAATGCAATCTGCCTATAAAACTTGTTGCAAATACGCATTTAATTTGGATTAACAGTGCTGACAAACAAAGCGATTCAGTACGTTACTTTGTCATTTTTAAATATTGAATCATCATTTTTCCTTATTTAATAATCTCTACCATTGTGCATATATGTACATTTCAAAGAAAAACAATGATTATTATTAATAGATTTTATTTTTCCAAAAATAGAAATAAATTTTGTGTGTTTAAAAAAAAAAAATAATTTCTCCCTCTTTTATGATTGAAAATAAATTCGACAGGAACAACTGAACTAGTTTTTCTATGTATAGTGATTCCCCCAACCGAACGGAAACTGTAGTGAGGCGCGCGGGTAATATAGAATCAGATTATTTCTTCTTCCCTTTTCTGACTCACGCGATTATACATTATCGACAGTAGCGTAAGTCTATCTTTAATAGCCCTAAGGGGAGAAAACAAAAAGTAAACAAAAAGTAGAATTAAAAAAATATTTTCTATTACATTTAAGTATTTTACCTTTTTTATAATTATTTTACTTTCAAATTTTATAACTACTTTATAATTAAAAATTTATTTGCCTTCTAATGTAGAATTCTTCAAAATTATTTGTTTTAAAAAATCTAAGGAATGGTTTTAAGTTTCGCTCTTTTTCAAACATTTTCGAAAGTGGTACAAATTTGAGACAGTAGAGGGCGGACTTTTCGAACTATAGGGAGAATAGGGAGCAGACGATATCAATGTCAACACAAGTGTTCAAGTAAAGCAGAAAAAGAATCTCTTTCTTTTTCCTAACTGAAAGAATATTTCAGTAAAAATTTTTTATTTAAAAAAAGCCTGGCGCATTAAGGCAGATTGAACAAAATTCGATCTTTTACAATCTTTTGTTTATATTTGTATCTTCATATTTCAAAATGTTGAAAAACGTTTATTTTCATTTCGAAAAAAGTTAAAAATATCCTCTTGAGTAATATGCATTTTACTTTATTTGTACAATCTAGTTTTACTGCACAACTTTCCAAAATTAGCAACGTTCGTTTCGTTAATAGTCATAAACGAAAACGTAGATAAATAGCGGTTTTTCAATTTAACCTTTTTTCTCAAAAAAATGAGAATGTCATAACAGACAAATTATTAGTTAAAACATTTACATATGTTTATGTTAATTTACAATTTTTAAATGCTAAAAAATCTGTCTTTGTTAAGGTTAATGATATTTGACGGAAATAAATGAATTTCTTTTTAACATTCTCATGATGACAAGCATGATAGCACTTTATTTTAATGCTTAGCAATTTAAATTACATACAATGTTTGTCGATAAAAGTTTTATTTTCCATTAACATTTTTTAATTGATAGAGTTTTTTTTTCGAATATTTTAATTAGTAGACTTTTCCGAAATATGGTAATAAAATTAAAAGTAACATTTAACTTCATAAAGGAAACATTATAAACTTTTTACATATTGAACAATTTTTTTTTAAATTCGTTATCATTCGGGTTGAAATTAGATTATTTACTACTAATACTAGTTTTTTATAAATATTTCTAATAACAATTGTTGGTAATATTTGAAATTAAGTTAACTAAAGTATTTCATAGATAAATTATTAAAGTAAATGCATTTCTAGATAGTCTTGAGTTCTTCTTCTGATATTTACAAAATAAATATATAATTTAATTTTGAAGAGATTGCTAAATTTCTTACTCTTGCAAATCGTCGAGAGATTCTAAAGTTTCTTCGTCCTCGGCTTCAATGTCGCGTCTGAATCTGTAACGCCCACCAATACCGAATGATGGCGATAGTCCACCATGATGACCAGGTTGAACTTGTCCGAATCCTCCAACAAATCCATTTCCATTACGTCCGAAATTATGTCCGAATTCCGCACCAGCGTGGGGTGAAATTGGACTACCTGGTCTCCAGTTGGCTCCTCCTATTTTGTCAAAAAAAAATAAAGTTTCCCCCATTATCAATTGATTAGAATTAAAATAATTGACGACTACTTAAATATTGAATTAAAAAAGAAATACAATAGAAGAGGGTTAATGACTCGTAAGGGGTAGTGAAATGAATTTTGAAAAAAATTATTTCTTACCATAAGCATTGAGGTTAGTTTGTCCATTATTAAGAATCTGATGCTTGTAATCTAAATTAAGAGATGGACGACGATCGGGTCCACTTAGGGGTTTCTCGCCTGAGAGAGTGATTCCTCCTTGAGGATCCGCATGTCTTCTCATTCGAAGCTAAAATATTTTTTTCATTTAGCACAATTCGAACTAAAATTATTTCCTATGATATACATTTCTTGAGGTTACTAAGTTGCCTAACCAAATATGAATAAAAGACTTGAATTTTTTTAAACTTTCTTACCCATTCTTTCGGCCTTTCGGGAACATAAGGACCTGTAGATCGTGGAGGGAAATCTTCTTTGGTCCAGTCCCGAGGTCTTTTTAACCCAGAGGCAAATGCAAAGATGCAAATTACAACAGCGACGGCGAGTTGACCTTTCATTTTCTTCTTTTTTTAGTATTCTGAAAAAATTTCAGATTTACATAAGAATGATAGTTTAGTATAAATAATAATATAAAAATAAGTAAACAAAAATTAAGACAACAAGACCCGAACCCCGATTGTCTACGTGGAAAACTGTTACTTAACCAACCGAACCAAATAATCAGGATTGCCACAGGTCAGGAAGTCAGGGAATTCAGGGAAAAGTCAGGCATTTTTAGTAAAAGTACTGGAAAAAATAGAATTTGAAAAATTCATGAAAAAACTCTAAATTTTGATGTTTTTTTGTTTGCCTTGTAAACTATAAAAATAACCACGAATTTTTAAACAAAACCTTGAATTATTTCTATTTTAGACAATAATTTCTTTTTAAAGAACTATCATAAAATTATGACTTATAAATTATGTAAATAATAATTTTTTACAATTTTTATAAATACTAGATTGATAAAAGAATTTTAGTTAAAAATACTAAAAAAATTTAATTTGGAAAAGTTACTAATAATTACAGAAATTCAATTATTTTCAAAAGTAATAAAATTTTTCGCAGCAATTCAATTATATTCACAAAATTTAAAAAAATCCTGGTCATTTCAATTATATCTTTAAAAATAAAAAATTCTTCTCCAAAATTTAATTATGTTCAAATTTTTTTTTTTAATTCTCGTCAAAATTTCAATTATCTTCATAAATAATACAATTCTTCTTCGAAATTCAATTATTTTTCAAAACGTTAATAAAATTCTTGGCAAAATTTCATGGGAATTAAATAATTTACAAAATTTTTGATAAATTTCTTTTAAATGAACCAATTATTTTCATAAATAATAAAATTGTCACAGGAATTCAATTATTTAATATAAAAAATTTCAAATAATTTTTCGAAAAATATCAATTATTTAAAAAGAATTTTATAAAATTCGTCGCATGAGTTAAGTTATTGAAAAAAATTTAACAAAGTTCTTTTCTAGAATTCAATTATTTTTAGAAATAGTAAAATTCTTCACCGAAATTCAGTTATTTTTATAAACTTGAATAAAATTCGTTGAGAGAATTAAATTATTTTCAAAAGTAATAAAATTCTTAGCAGAAATTCAAATTTTGTTCAAAAATTTTTGTCAAAATTTCAATTATCTTTATAAATAATAAAATTCTTCAATATTCATTTATTTTTAAAAAATTTTCTTAATTCTCGTCAAAATTTAATATATATTTAAAAACTTGAATAAAATTTTTGTTAAAATTTCACAGAAATTCAATATTTTATGAAATTTTAAATAAATTTCTTTAAAATAATTCAATTATTTTCATAAATAATACATTTTTCACGTGAGTTCAATTATTTAATATACAAAATTTTATAAAATTTTTTGAAAAATATCAATTATTTAAAAAGATTTTTATAAAATTCGTCGCATGAATCAATTATTTAAAAAAAATTTATCAAAGTTCTTTTCAAGAATTCAATTATTTTTAGAAATAGTAAAATTCTTCAACGAAATTCAATTATTTTTATAAACTTGAATAAAATTCGTTGGAAGAATTAAATTATTTTCAAAAGTAATAAAATTCTTTGCAAAAATTAAATTATGTTCAAAAATTTTTGTCAAAATTTCAATTATCTTTATAAATAATAAAATTCTTCAATATTTATTTATTTAAAATTTTTTTTTAAATTCTCGTCAAAATTTAAATATATTTAAAAACTTGAATAAAATTCTTGTTAAAATTTTACAGAAATTCAATAATTTATGAAATTTTTAATAAATTTTTTTGAAATCATTCAATTATTTTCATAAATAATAAAATTTTTACGTGAGTTTAATTGTTTAGTATACAAAATTTTATAAAATTTTTTGAAAAATATCAATTATTTAAAAAGATTTTTATAAAATTCGTCGCATGAATCAATTATTTAAAAAAAATTTAACAAAGTTCTTTACAAGAATTGAATTATTTTTATAAATAATAAAATTCTTTACCGAAATTCAATTATTTAAAAAAAATTTTAATAACATTTTTGGAAATTTTTTAAAATTATTATCATGAATAATGAATCTAATCGCAGGATTTTAATTAATTTTGGATACAAATATTTTAATTAAATTCCTCGAAAATTGTAATTATTTTTAAAAATTTTATTAAAATTTGTCAAAAGAATTCAATTATTTAAAAATTTGTTGATAAAATTCTTTATGAGAATTCAATTTTAACAAACATTCAATTATTCAATTTAAATAATTAAATTTTTCTAGAATTTTCTAATAAAAATTGATTAAAAAATGAAATTACCGAATAATCGATTCATTGTTTATGAAAATAATTGAATTATTGCAACAAATTTTATTACAATTTTTTCAAATAATTTAATTTTTATGAGAAAATTTACTACTTTTAAAAATAATTGAATTCTTGCGAAGGATTTTATTAGAATTTTTGTAAATAATTAAATTTTTGTTGTAAAATTTCATGGTTATTTAAATTATAACAAAACATGAAGAATGATCGTCTTCTTTATGTTTTGTAATAATATTCTTATAAATTGTTAAGTTTCAAAAAGGTTTGAATTTGAATGTTTTGAAGAATTTTAATTCCTACAGAAAAATAATAATGATTAAATATTTATTTAAGGGCATTTGAACCTTTATGACGTCACAACATTAAAATATATGCTTTGCATCAATTGTGACGTCATAATGGTTCAAATGCCCTTAAAAAAGAAGTTATTGATGTTTTTGAATAATTTTACAATTAATGAAATTTGTAAATAAATTTAATAGAACATTTTTTGGAGTATTTATTAATTGTTAGAGTGAATCAGAATATTTTTTATGGTAAGGGAAAAAAGTGAGAATTTTGTCTGGAAATCAGGAAAAAGTCAGAGAAAAATAAAATTAAATATTTGTGGCAACCCTGATAATAGAATTCTCAAAATGTTAAAATCAAAAAATTTTACTTCAATTTAATTAAATGTTAAACGGTAATAAATATTATTCCAATTGCGACTAATTCAGTATATGTTATTTAATTCTTTAAGTATTTATTTTTCCCACATAAAAATTGAAAACGTAAAATAAATTCATAATTTGACTTACCGACTGTTAGAAGACTTAGAATTGAATGAATATTTTCGAGATGCCCAGCATCTTTTATATATCGTCAAAATTATTAAAGAATATCCCCCTTTGAAACACACGTCATTCTTGAGAACGGGGAAGAACTACAATTTCTCGGAGCTTATCTTTATATAATTTTCTTTTTATTCTTCTGAACAAAATGTTTATGAATAATATTACGGGATATTCTCGCTTGAGGAAAAAAAGGAGTAACGGTCAATTAATGAATAGCAATTGTATACTTTGCTTTTTCATACATTAATTTCTTTTTTCTTTACAAGTTCATGACTGATAAGTATCACCTCTTTTATTGATTTCTAAACATACATCGATTTATTATTAGTATTTGCAAAAAGTAATTAATTCAAATATGTAATCTTTATTCTCGCTATTATACAATCTTGTATAATAGGTGTGAACAAAAACTATTGTTTTGTGATAATTTGAATGCAATATTTAAATTAAAAAAACACATTTTGGAAAAAATGGAATTTTGGATCACTAAGTTAAAAATTTTTTGTCAGAAGTGTAAAATTAAAAATTGTTGATTTGTTGAATTTCGTCGAAATCAGAGATCATAAAAAACCTTGAGTAATACATTTGAATCAGATTCGATCAACTTTTTAAAAACTGTCAGCCCTATTGGATCCGCCATTTTGTATTTTTGAAAATTGACATTAGATTCGTAATCAGTGATCCCTAGGAGCTTGAGGAACATACTTTTAACAAAATTTATTAAATCCATAAAAAATTAATATAATTTTATCAATAATATTGCCAAAGTTGAACTTATTAAAATCCATAACTATTTTTCAGGGGTCTTATATCAACACGCAGAAATGTCGTAAGACTTTTTTATTCTATAGGGTATAGCGCTCCATTTCTGTCGTAACTATATATGACTTTCTTTAATTCCATGCATTGCATAATTTAATTATTTCTATGCAAGATGTAATATACTCTTTAAAAGGTAATCAACTTGATTTAAAATAATTTGATTTATGGTAAATTATTTTTTTTCGTGAATTCCTCTCGCCTAAAATTTTTGAACTAACGTTAATTGACCCAAGTTTTTTGTCCGAGACACTAAAATACTATATATTCCCATGTATTTTTGCCTGCTGAACTCGAATCCCAAATCCGAATTGTCAAATTGGTTATTTTTTTTGAGTTATACTCAAAAATTGACTCAAAAAATCGAATTCAAATAAAAAAAGATTTTTTTATGATACTACAATAGTATCAGGGTTTGCCACGCAACCTGGAAACCTGGAAAACCTCGAAATGTCAGGGAATTTTATAAAAATTGAAAAAACCTGACAAAGTCAGGGAATTTGGATCGAAATCCTGGAAAATTTATTTTTGAAATCTAATTTTACTTAAGTATTTCGAAATTAATTCAATTCTAAAAGAGTTGCAATTACAATTTTCATAAGTAGATGAACTTGAAAAGATTTTCATTTAAAATTTTGTAAAATTTCAATTTTAAATGAATTACATTAAAAAAATTTAAAAACGTAGATTTAAAAAAAAAATTTTAATAACTGCAATTCTTAATTCTCGTCAAAATTTAATATATAATTTAAAAACTGGAATAAAATTCTTGTTAAAATTTCACAGAAATTCAATATTTTATGAAATTTTAAATAAATTTCTTTAAAATAATTCAATTATTTTCATAAATAATAAATTTTTCACGTGAGTTCAATTATTTAATATACAAAATTTTATAAAATTTTTTGAAAAATATCAATTATTTAAAAAGATTTTTATAAAATTCGTCGCATGAATCAATTATTTAAAAAAAATTTAACAAAGTTCTTTACAAGAATTCAATTATTTTTATAAATAATAAAATTCTTCACCGAAATTCAATTATTTTAGAAAAATTTTAATAACATTTTTGGAAAATTTTTTTAATTATTATCATGAATAATACAACTCATCGCAGGATTAGAATAAATCCTGGAAAATTTATTTCTGAAATCTAATTTTACTTAAATATTTCGAAATTAATTCAATTTTAAAAGAGTTGTAATTACAATTTTTAAAAGTAGATGAACTTGAAAAGATTTTTATTTAAAATTTTGTAAAATTTCAATTTAAAATGAATTATATTAAAAAAATGTAAAAACGTAGATTTAAAAAAAAATTTTGAATAATTACAATTCTTCTAAAATTTGTTATTAAATTTTTTAATATATATTTAAGTGATTATTAAAAATGACGGGTTTATAGAAGAATTTTAGTTAAAAAATTAAAATAAAATTGAATTTTGAAGCAAATATATATTATTGGAGAAATTCAATTATTTTTAGAAAAAGTAAAATTCTTCTCTGAAATTCACTTATTTTTTTTATCTTTTATAATTTATTCTTCAAAATAATAAATTATTTTCAAAAATTTTAATGAAATTCCTTTGTAACAATTCAATTTTTTTAAAAATAATTTTAATCAAATTCTTCGTAGAAATATAATTGATTTCAAAAATTTTCCAATCTTGTCAACATTTAAAATTTTAATAATATTCTTGGCAGAATTTCAATTATATTGAATATACAAAATTTTCATCAAATTTCTCGAAAAATAATATTATTGATTATTGAAATTGATAATTTAATAAAATTAGTCTGAAGAATTTAATTATTTTTCAACGTAATGTAATTCTTCGCAAGAATCTAATTATGTTTAAAATTTAGAAAAATTCTTGTCAAACTTTAAATTGTATTTATAAATAATAACATTTTACTCCGAAATTCAATTATTTTCTCAAATATACATAATATTTTTGGCAGAATTTCAATTATTTTCAATATACAAAATTTTCAGCAAATTTCTCGAAAAATGATATTATTGTTAAATTTTTTTAAATTTGTCTCTTGACAATGAATAATAATAATAAACATAATAATTAAATTCTGATAAATTTTGTTATAAAAATTCAATGTTAAAGAACATTCAATTATATAATAAATTATTTATTTTTATATTTAAATAATTGATTTCTTGTAGAATTTTCTAATAAATATTGATTTAAAAATAAATTTCAATAACAAATTTTGGATTATATTCTTCAAAAATATTTATTTAATTGAAAACTACGAGAATTCATTTATTTCACTCTAAAAATAAACATTTTATTAAATAATTAGACTTTTTTTAAAATTGAATTTTCATGAAGAATCAACAAATTTTTAAATAATAATTGAATTCTTCTAAAACATTTTAATAAATTTTTTTTTTAAGTAATTGCATTCTTCGAGAAATTTGATAAAAATTTTGTATATATTAAAAACTATTGAAATTCTGATAAGAATTTAATAAAAATTTTTGAAAATAATTGAATTTCGAAGAAAATTTTTATCATTTATAAAGATTATTTAAATTTTGCCGGGAATTTTTGACAATTTTGAAACATATAATTGGATTTTTGTGCAGAAATTATGTTACTTTTGAAAATAATCGAATTCTAGAGGTTTCCAATAATTTTCTTATTAATAATAAACGTAGTTTAAAAAAACCTGGAAAAGTCAGGGAATTTGAAAGGGGAAAAAGCGTGGCAACCCTGCAGTATATTTTCATGCTTTTTTCCACGCTGAATATAAATTCAAAGTCCAAATTGGTAGATTTGTTCAAAATTTCAAGATAAACTCAAAAATCGACCCAAAAATCGTATTAAAATAAAAAAAAAATTCATAACACTATACAGTAGAAGTATTTTTGCCCGCTAAATCCGAATTCGAAGTCAGAATTGTTAAATTGGTTCTATTTTTGAATTTTTTTGACTCGAAATAACCAAATTGAAAGCAAACAATTTTTTTGTAATACTAGTAGTATATTTCAATGTTTTTTATCCCAATGAATTCGAATTTAAAGTCAAAATTGACCAAATTGCTGAAAATTTTTTTGATGGTAAAGAGTCGATATTCTTTTTAATTTTTAAGTTTAAAAATTTTTTTTTTTAATTTATAACGTCTATATTCTTGATTGTTGGCAATAATTTGTTGACATTTGATTTTGTTACATCTACAGTTAGCAAATGATTTGAACCGATCGAAAGATACATTAACACCAACAAAACTTTCTTTCATTATCTTTTATTTATCATCATTACCAGTATGTTAAATTTCACAAGTAACAAGCAGTTTTTTTAAAAATCAGTCTTCTCAAAAACGGCTCAACAACTATGGTCTATTTTTTAACACACTATTTATGATCTAAAGTACTGAAATCCACAGAAAAGATTTTATGTGCTTTAAAGTTGGTTTAAGCCCACCGGGGTTTTTATAAAGATGGTTAGATTCGAGGTTGGTGAACAGGTTTCAGAAATAGCAGAGAATTAATACTTGGAACAAAATTTATTAGCATCCGACTCTCCTATTATTATTCTTGGAATTATATTAAGGACGAGGACGTAAATGAAAATGATAACGTAATACAAACTTTAGAATTAGATTGAAGAGACATTTTGGAGACATTCTTTAGAATTAAATTGTGAACTCTATAAAACCTTTTTCTCCCCAAAATATTCTTAAAGGCTTCCGAGATGATTTAATGAAGTGTAAATGACGTGATTAGAATCACTAGAGCGCACATGTGTTTAAAACTCTTAGAGCAATCATGATCAAAAGACTCCTTTTGTCATCTAATGGCTAAAAAATAATATTGGACGACAAAAATAAATCTTGTAACAAAACGGCACTTTATTAAAAAAACTTCTGAATTTTGATTATGTACAATAAATGGAAACATTTTAAAGATTTGATTTTACTGATGATCATTTCACTACTTATTCCTTAATACTCATTGCCTACAAATATTTATTCACTTTCTATTTAACAATTAGAATTTCGTTTCTAAATCTAAGCTATTTACATGTATAATGTTAAAATTAAATTATTAAATGCAGCTTCTGGAGAAGTGATTGAAAATAAATTTTCCAATGCCTTTATAGGTGAACATGTGCTTGATAAATAATGATGATTTTTGATAATAGGCGGAGTGTTTGTTTTACTCTTCTAAATTGTCAATGGATTCCAAAGATTCCTCGTCTTCGGCTTCGACGTCTCGTCTGAATCTGAAACCTCCTTGAACTCCAAATGAGGGCGACACTCCGCCATGATGTCTAGGTTCAACTTGTCCGAATCCTCCGACAAATCCATTTCCATCGCGTCCGAAATGATGATCGAATCTGACTCCTCCGTGGGGTACTACTGGACCACCTTGACGCCAAGTACCTCCTCCTGTTTTTTTTTTTTTTTTTTACAATTAAAAATAAACTATGAACCACTTCCAAAGACTAGTAAAAATTTATAAAAACAGTTTTTTGAAATTTGTTTCAACTTTAAAGTAATTCTTACCATAAGCATCCATGTGGGTACGATCGTTATTTAATAATCTATGATTGTAGTCTAAATTGACAGATGGACGTTGATCGGGTCCACTCAGTGGTTTCATTCCCTCAAGAGTGATTGATCCTTGAGGATCAGCGTACCGTCTGTATCGCATCTGAAATATTTTGTTGTATTTTAATATATTTGTTTATATTTCGATTTAGATTCCTTTTTTTTGGGGGGGGAAATTTAATATTCTTTATCTTACCAACGGTCCTTTTGGCCTTTCGGGATTGTAGGGACCAGTTGAACTTGGAGGAAATGATCCACCTCTACTCGAATCTTGAGGAAGTCTAAATCCTAATGCAAATGCAAAGAAGCAAATTGCAATGGCAATGGCGAGTGGTCCTTTCATTTTCGTTTCTTTTTTTCTTCAAGACAATAGTCTAAAATAATTAATACAAAAAAATATAACTAAATTTATAAATCATCTAAATAGATATAAAAAAAAGTAACTATATAGAAAATCAGGGTGTCTACTAACCGGGAATTTGTTCATCAAAATTTAAAAAAAGTTTTATTATTTTCATTTTTATAGATATTTCTACTCTTCTCTAACTTTGAATTAGTTCCAAAAAATTAATTTGATAGTAAAAGTCAGGCACTATTTAATACTTAATAATTGGATTGGATGTTTTATTACTCACTAAGTAAATAATTAATTTATATTCTGAATTATTGTTCGATAATATTTTAGTAAAAAAAAAATTGTGAATTTTTTATTCACTTACCTACTGTAAGACGATTGAGAACTGAATGATGATTGTTGGGATGCTGAGCATCTTTTATACAAACGCCTAAGATTTCCCTTCTTTGGAACACGTCACTATCAATCGGGGAAGAACTAAAATTTCTCGAATAATATCTGTATATTTGTAATTTTTTTTTCTCCTCTTCAACAGACTTTATGAATAAAATTACGGGACTTAACCGGCGGGAGGAAAAAAATAACTATCATATTAAATGATTTTCAATTACAATTTACTCATCTTTAATCTCTTTTCATATTATCATTTTTTTTCGCAGAGGTTCATGACTTATCGCAATTCTTTCATTGATTTCTAAACATAAATGCTCGCATGAATGATTTATTTAAATCATCAAAGCAATTAAATTCTCTACAATTATAATTTAATCTCACATCTTTACTTAAATAGAAATACAAAATACACATGAAATTTGAATTTTTTGAAATAAAATATATTAAAAAAATTTAAACAATATTTTTAGAATAATTAGATTTCATTTAATGTCCAGATCTTTACTTTATAAATTTAATTTTCAATAATTTTTAGGGTTGCCACGCAACCTATAGAAACCTGAAAAACCTACCGATGTGTCAGGGAATTTTATATAAAAATTGAAAAAACCTGGAAAAGTCAGGGCATTTTGATCGAAAGCCTGGAAAATTATTGTCTTCTAATTGTATTTATTATTGAAATCTAATTTAACTTAAATATTTCGAAATTAATTTAATTATAAGAGAGTTGCAATTACAATTTTCATAAGTAGATGAAAAAAAATTGTAAAATTTCAATTTTAAATGAATTACATTAAAAAAAATGTAAAAACGTAGATTTTAAAAAAAATTTTTAAAAACTACAATTCTTCTAAAATTTGTTAAATTTTTTAATATATATTTAAGTGATTATTAAAAATAACGGGTTTATAGAAGAAATTTAGTTAAAACAGTAAAACAAAATTGAATTTCGAAGCAAATACATATTATTGGAGAAATTCAATTATTTTTAGAAAAAGTAAAATTCTTCTGAGATATTCAATTATTTTTTTTGTCTTTTATTATTTATTCTTCAAAATAATAAATTATTTTCAATAATTTTAATGAAATTCCTTTGTAACAATTCAATTTTTTTAAAAATAATTTTAATCAAATTCTTCGTAGAAATATAATTGATTTCAAAAATTTTTTAATTTTGTCAACATTTAAAATTTTAATAATATTCTTGGCAGAATTTCAATTATTTTGAATATACAAAATTTTCATCAAATTTCTCGAAAAATAATATTATTGTTAAAATTTTTTTTTAATTTATCTCTTGACAGTAAATAGTAATATTAATAATAATAATAATAAATTAAAATCGATAATAATAATAGTTATGTTTAATAATAAAATACACAATAATTAAGTTTTTATAAAATTCTTTATGAAAATTCAATTTTAAGAAGCATTCAATTATTTAAAAAAGTATTTTTATAGTTAAATAATTGATTTCTTGTAGAATTAAAAAAAAATATTGATTTAAAAATGAATTTAAATTAAAATTTTGGATGATAATTGAATATCATGTTTAAAAATTATTTTCATCATTACGATTATATTATTTTCTAGAATTTTTAATTAAAGTTCTTCTTTAAATCAATTATTTTTTAGAATTTTTAATTAAAGTTCATCTTTAAATCAATTATTTAAAATAATCTTTCAAAAAGTTATTTGACAAAATTTTTCAAATCGATTTGTTTTCAATTCAATTTTACGAAATTTCATCGATTACTCGAAAAAATTCTTCAATTATACAATAGAAAATAAAATTTTCAAATAATTTCAAAACAAAAATTCAATTAAACTTTTATAAAAAAAAAATTAATTCTACAAAATTGGCGTGATTTTTTGTCAATTTTGTAACATAATTAGATTTTTACGAAGTATTATATTAATTATAATTATATAATTATAATTATATAATATATAAAATTATAATTATATAAAAAATAATTGAATTTTTGTGACGAATTTCATTAAAATTTATTTTCAAAATATTGAATTCTTTTGTGAAATAAATAAATAAAAATAAAATAATTAAATTTTTGAAAATCTTAATTTTTATATGAAAATGTAATAATGATTATAAAAAAGATAATTTTTAATTTATTAAAATATAAAATTATTGATGTTTTCCAATAATTTTTTAATTAATAATAAATGTAGATTTTTAAACCCGGAAAAATTTGGTCTTTTGTCCAAAATGAATAAAAATTCTGTCGGATTTTTAAAATTTTCAAAATTTAAGTTGGTGTAATTTTTTTTTTTAATTTGCTCATGTTTGCTTGAAACTTGTTACTGAGGGTTTTAAATTTGAACAAACTTTGAAAAAAATGTCCGCCATATTGGATCAGCCATTTTGAATTTCTAACTTTAGATTCGTAATCAGCGTCTTTCTCAAGGGCACAAAAGGATTAAAATTGTTTCTTGTTTTTTTTTTTCAAAACTTTGACAATATTGAATATTCCTGAGAAATTAGCTCTTAATTTCAATTTGGCTTTTCGCAGGTGAATTTTCTGATAACACAATTCACTGCATTGGGATTGGCTGGAATTTTAAGGTCCTCACTAAATCCAAATGTAACATCACCAGCCGCAAGACATGCGTTCGTTCTTATTTTTGGACTTGCCCTTGGATACTTCAATTTCGGCAAGTAAGCTTCTTATATTTCTAAAATTAATTGCATATAATTTTATAAATTTTTTAATTATTGTACATTTTCAATATTTTACCTCTAAAGTGGATCAAATTCCCAAAGTATGTCACATAGGACCTTACCAGTGACACCTTCGGGAGTTCCAGTGTATTTGTTATTTCATTTTTTTTTATTTGTTCCTTAAAAAAATGTATTTTAGAATTTTTCAATATAATCTTTAATTTGAGAAACAATTTTTATTTTACAGGCACGCGATTCATTTGGCAGGACTACCGACAATATGTTACATAGTGATGAGAACACAGGATCCAAAAGTGATGCAAAGGTTTGAAATCATTTTTTTTTTTTATTTTATTCTTGGTATTAACCAAATTATTCTCCATGAGGTACATTTGTAACCTTAAAAGGAATAATTTACCTGAAATGTCTTCAACAGTTAAATTGATTTTGAAAAAAGCTTTCAATTTTTACTTTTATCGATAGCGAAAATTAATTTTTGCAATTTTTTCAGATTCGTTCTCGTCGTTGCATTGAGTTATCTTTCCTGTATTCATTTACATCGACAATTTTATAATGGCGGAAGTTATACACTCGACATCACTGGTAATTTGATAATTTTCATTTAATTGCCAATTATAGAAATAGAAAGGACGAAATTTCGCACAATTGTTTTTTTCTTCTTCAAATTTTCAATTAAATTGAAACTCATTGAACATATATATTGAACTAATAATTAGTATAAATTATTTTAATTCACCTAATTAAAGCATATAATTAATAATTAATATTAGGAAAGTATTACAATTATTATTATTAAGAAAACTGTTTAAATTACTCTATTTAAAAAATTAACAAAAATTACTATTTTGAAAAATATTAATGTTACAATTTTGAAAACAATTAAAATCACTAATTAAAAAACTGCAAATTAAATAAATAAAATAAAAGAATAATAAATAAAAATAATTTTTAAAAAATGCTTTGAAAAAAATGAACTATAGATAATAATAGATTCTAATTTGAGAGGATTAATCGCGTCATTTGAGATTTTAATTAAATCTACCTCGATATTCACAGGTCCTCTTATGGTAATCACTCAAAAGGTGACGAGTCTGGCTTATAGTATTCACGATGGATTGTGCCAAATGGATGAGGATTTGACACCCTCACAACGTCATCAAGCAGTTCGGTAAATTAATTTTAATCAATTAAAAAATGAATGACAATAGGATTGTTTTTCAAATTATTCTTCAGTTTTTTTTTCATCTAAAAAGGAAAATAAAAAAATTAATCTTAATACGTGCTCGATTATAATAGTTTTGTTTTACATTTCTTTAAAATGATAATTAACTATAAAATTAAAAATTAACAAACATTTTTAAGAAAAAGAAATCTCTTTTATTCATTCTGTCCATTCTGTCCGCAGATTAAAGTTAGTTTCTGTGTATGCTTTTGTTTTTTTTTTTAATTTTAGTTGACAAATCGAAAATATTCTGGTATTTTTTCATGATTTATAATAAAATATTATTACAAATTAGAAAAGTTTTGCAAAAATTATAATTAACAAATAGAAAACATGTCCATTTTGTTGTATAATTATATGCTTTTTTGTATATAAAAAATTTCGTTCTACTGTTCTTTATATTATACAAATTCTTCTACTTTTTCTTTATAAAAAATATTAGAAAATTGTTAATATGGTTAAAAATTGAGATTCAGAAGTAGGATAATATTCCCTATTTGTGCATAATTTTTCTTTCTCAATAAAAATATTTTTTTATAAACACATTTTTTTATTTTCGAAAGATTTTGTAGAAAATTTTCATAAGGAACTAATTTACATGAATTCTATTTCTTAATTTCCATTTTTTAAATAAAATTCAAAGTTTCTTTATAAATGAAGGTAGAAATTTTTATAAAATACATTTGTCAATTAGAAAATTTAATTGAAAAGTTTTTAGAAAATAAAGAAAAACATTTTATTAAAAAAAAATGTTTTGTTAAATTTATTTACGAATTTCATTAATTGTAAAATTATTCGAAAATAGTAATTTCTTTTGTAAATATTTAATTATTATTTTTCCATGGGAATGAAGATTTGCAAAAATTTCAAAGTCAAATTTATTTGAAATTAATCAACTTTAAAAATATTGTAATGAAGCATTAAGATAACAATTAATTAACGATCGATTTCTTCATGTTTTATAATAATTAAAGTTGATCGAGTGTTAAATTCATTATTTTATATTATAAAAATATTGTTACTATGAAACTTCTTAAAAATTTGTTTCGTATTCTATTATTATCTAAAAATTAAACTAAAATTCATTTTTAATTCAATTTTTATCAGAAAATTTTACGAGAATTTAACATTTAAATAAGAAGGTAAATTATTTATTGAATAATTAAAGGTTTCATGAAATTTAATTCTTTTAAAGAGTTTTATTAACAAATTTCAAATAATTGAATTCTTTTAACGAATTTTAAAAAAAATTTGAAGAATAGTTACATTTTTCAAGGAATTTGATAAAAATTGTATTAAAAATAATTGAAATTGTACGACGAGTATTATTAATTCATGAAAATAATTTAATTATTGAGAAGAAATTTAGAAAGAATTTGTAAATATGTGAATTCATGTGAAATTTTTATTATTTATGAAAATAATTAAATGTTTGTGTATAATTGTAGTAAATTTGTTTTTAAATAATAATTAAATTCTTTTGAAAAACTCTAATAGTAGATATTAAAAATCTTTGAGTTGAGGAAAATTTTTGAAAATAATTGAAATTTTTCCAAGAATTTGTATTATTCAAGTTTTTGAAAATAATTAAAATTTGGAGAAGAATTTTGTTATTTTTGAAGATAATTTAAATTTTGACGAGAATAAAAAAATTATTGAACATAATTGAAATTTTGGCAAAAATGTTTGTAGTTAAAATTTTTCTAAAAAAAATTAAATTTCTGCAATCATTTGTAACGGCTTTAAAATTCAATTTGTTTAGTGTTTTTAATTATAAAATTCTTCTATAAATCCATTATTTTTAATAATTAATTAAATATATGTTGACAAATTTAACTAATTTTAAAAGATTTTGAGTTATTAAAATTTTTCAAAAATCTAAGTTTATGTGTTAAAAAAAAAGAAAAATAATTATTAAAATATAAACATTATTATTTAATTCAAGAATTTTATTAAAATTTTGAAAAATAATTTAATTTCTGCAGTGATTTTCATTACTTATGAAAATATTTTGCATTATTAGAAATTCATAAAAAATTTGTTAATTGAATTCCTGTAAAATTTTTATTATTTTTGAAAATAATTAAATGTTTGTGTATAGAATTTTAAACGGGAATTTTACTATTTATGAAAACAATTTAATTTAAAAAAAATGTTTAAATAATTAAATTCTATTGAAAAATTTCATTAAAATATTTTAATTTCATAAAAAAAAAATTTGTATTAAAAATTTTGACATTCTGTTATTTTAAGAATTGCTAATTATATTTAAAAAAGTAAGCGGAAAGTCAGTTAGTTAATTATTAAAAAAAATTGCTGTATAGAATAATTTTTATTTATAACATTTTGAATTTTAGAGAAGTTACAAATTATTGCATAATTCCCATTATTTCTGAAAGTAATAAAATTCTTCTTAAAAAAGTTTAATTATCTCAAAATTTAAGAAAAATTCTCGGCAAAATCACAATTATCATAATAAATTACAAAATTCTTCTCCAAAATTCAAGAATGAAAAAAAATTTCCTCATATCAATGATTTTCAATATCTACTATCTTAATAAATTTCTTCAAAGAATTCAATTTTTTAATAAAATTTTACTCAAACATTTACAAATTATTTTCATAAATAATAATAGTTGCACTGGAATTCAATTATTAACAAACTTTTGTGAATTTCTTCACAACAATTGAAATGAGTTCCTAAATAATAAATTTTTTTTATGAATTAAACTATTTTTATAAGTAATAAATTTGTTTTAGTAATTCAATTATTTTCATAAATAATAAAGCTCAACGCAGAATTTTAATTGTTTTTAGTAGAATTTTAATCGAATTCCTCGGGAAAGTTTATTTTGATCATATTTATTTGAAGAATTTCCGTGTAATGAAAATTTCATAGAATTGAATTTGTAAACAAATGGTTTTAAAAATTCAGAAAGAATATATTATCTATTTTTTAATCACAATTTTTTAACAATTAACAATTTTCTAATAGTTTTAATAAATAAAAGGCAATTTATTTGATCTACAAATTAAAATATTTATGGCTAGTAAATATTTACTTAGTTCAAATAAATAAAAACAAATAAATAAGTAAATTAATTAAATTAATAAATTAAATAATAAATTTAAATAAGTTTAAATATTTCGTTAGTTCTATTATTAAATTTATTTTTCATTTCAGAAAAATGCCAACACTA
Organism: Leptopilina myrica (nomen nudum); assembly: GCA_032872475.1. Taxonomy (NCBI): domain Eukaryota; kingdom Metazoa; phylum Arthropoda; class Insecta; order Hymenoptera; family Figitidae; genus Leptopilina; species Leptopilina myrica (nomen nudum). The sequence continues at coordinate 7,948,709 of CM065462.1, read as the reverse complement.
CTCGAGTACTTCAGCTACATATTTCATTTCCAAGCAATAATGGCTGGACCCATAATTTTATATCATGACTACATCGATTTTATTCACGGTCAACGGATCTTTGAAGTGAAGTCACTTACCGTACGTAAATTTACTTTTCCCTTTATTTTATTAATTTTTTTCTCAATTATTATATTCGAGAAAAAAAATTTTTTTTTTATAAATAATATAATCATATTGATATGCTACAGGCTGAATAAGAAATTTTTTCCCCTCTTCTTTTAGGGTTACAGCGAGAAAACATCGAATGAAATTGTTCTTGAACCATCGCCAGCTATAATTGTTGTTAAAAAAGTTCTCACCAGTCTTTTCTTTGCCCTTGTATTTGTCACATTCATTCCCTCTTATTCGATCGTTAAAGTCAAAGGTACGTACATAATTATTTTTCTTTTTTTTTTTTTGCTTTCCGAATACTTTTGCTATCTATTTGTTTATATTTGTTATGTAAAAAAAAATAAAAAATTTCCCAGATGATGAGTTCTTGGAAAAAACTTCGATTATCTACAAATTTTGGTACCTGACAATAGCCACAATGTTGGTTCGCTTTAAGTATTATCATGCCTGGATTATGGCTGACGCAATTTGCAATAATTCGGGTCTTGGCTTTAATGGATTTGATGAAAATCAACAGTCACGTTGGGACAAAGTTTCTAATGTTGATGCCTTTAAATTTGAGGTTTGTTATTTTAATTACAGATTTATATTGCGCCAGGCCTTTTTTTAAATGACTTGTTTTTTTGCAAGGAAACGAAATTTACTCAAATTGATGTCAAAAATCTGGATTAATTTTTTATTTTATCTACATTTTTGGTTTCAATTCGTTGCCATTTGATTCTTTTAAGTTAACTGTTAACCCTTTGCTTTCTCATGGTTTTTTTTTTTTTTGATTAATTTATTAAATTTTTTATTATATAAATTTTTCTTGCAAAAATTGTATTACATTAAACACTTCTGTTTTTATAAAATTATTTTTTCTCTAAAGTTTGAAAATTATGTTTTCCATAATTTTTGGTTTTTAAAAGGATAAGGTTTAAAAGTAAAATTATAATTATAATATAATTATATTATATTAATCGACATAATGTGTCCTCACCTGAAGTTAGCGTTGTTTTATTTTAACAATTTACAATTTTAACATTTACAATGTTTTGTTTTGTAGTTTAAATTTTAATGCCAAAAGATGGAAAGTTAATTTGTAGACTGTGTGTAAAAAAATGTTTAGAAAATTGTGTTAAATGTGTAGTGTTTTAATTTATTAGATTCCCTAAAAATTAAATTTTAAATATTTTTCAAAAATTCTAGAAAAATAATTGAATTTTGGAAGACTTGCAGTTCAAATTTTTAAGTATTTTGAAATTTAAAGCAAATAAAGAACAATAATTAGTTAAATATTTGTTTTACAAAAGTTATTAAAATTTGAAACATTTAATTTGGAAATTTTTAAAAAATTAGGTTTTTGAAAAATGGTAATTACAATTTTTTAAAGAAAAACATACTTGAATTCACAATAATAATTTTAACAAATTTAGAACAATTGGAAATTCTGTAAAATTTTATATTTTAAAGAATTTTATTTTTTCCTCTTTAAAAATTGTCTATAAATATAATTATACTTTTTAAATTATATCATTTTATGAATTTAAAAAAATTATTTTATTTAAATAATTTAATTCTCGTAGTTGAATCCTGATAGAAATTGATTTAACAAAAATTTCAGTTAAAATTTTCAAAAATATTTAAATATTTAAACCGTTGTAACTGGAATTTTAGAAAATATTTTTTTAAAAGCTTTTTAAATTAAATTCCTTGAAAGTTTAAAGGAAGAAAAAGTTTAAAATTCTTTTAATTTTCAGTTTAGAAAATTATTAATAAAATTATTTTTCTTTAAAAATTATTAAAGTTTTTCAATAATTTTTTTCAAAAATTCAAAAAAAATAATTGCATTTTGAATGAATTACAGTTGCAAATTTTAGGAAAAATTATATTTCAAGAGATTTTTCATTGAAATTATTTGAAATTTTTATTCCTCAGGAAAAATAACTATGAATAAGTTAAAGAAATTTTGTTTAACAAAAAGTATTAAAGGTTTGAAAAATTTAATTTCGTAAAATTCTTTCTTGCAAAAATGAAACTAAAATTTTTTTAAAATACTTCTATTTCCGAAATTAATTTTAAAAAATTGAAAATTTTGCCAACTTTTATTGAAATAAATTTTGAATTTTAATTTTAAGTTACTGTTAGTAATATTTTGGCATTTAATATCGTAAGAAAAAAAATATTTTTTAAGAAAGTAAGAATTTTCATTAAATTTGGAAAAGTAAATAGATTGAATGTTCTACAAATTACTTTTTGGTTTTTGAAATACCAATAGTTTTGTAATTTTTATTGCCTTAATGCGCCAGGCTTTTTTTAAATAACCATTTTTGAAAGGGAATAAAATTTAGACTTTTAAAGAATTTATTTTTTTATTCTAATAAAATTTCAAGAATTCAGTATTATTTTTTGAAATTCAACTGAAAATTTGTAATTGAATTTCTTAAAGAATTTTATTAGAAACTTTTTAACAAATAAAATTTTCAAAGTATTTTAATTTAATAATTAATTAATAATTGGATTTTATAGTCACATTTTAATGAATTCATGTTTCTTAGTGCGAAGATTAATAATTAAAATTTTTATTAGTTAATTTAAAAAAAAAAATATATGAACTTCAAATTTTTTTTATTAAAATTGAATTCTTGCAAATTTTTTTTTTTAATTCTGAAAAATAAAATTGTTGACATTTTTCAATTCCATTGTTGCAAGATAATTTAATTTTTCTAAACAAATAATTGAAAATTTTTGAAATAATTGAAATTTCTTTACAATTTATTTTTAGATAATTTAATTCTTTGAAAGAATTTTAATTTAAATTTTTCGATAAATTATATTATTCTATTATTATTCAATAGTTATAATTATTGAACTTCTCTTAAATTTTTAAAATTTCAAATATCTGAATGTTCAAATAAATGATATTTATCATTTCTTAAGCAAATTTAATGTTTATTACTTAATAAGTAAATTAATTATCACTGCTTTTTTTAAATTGTAATAAAATTCTTCACAGGAATTAAATTATTTTCATAAATAATATCACTCTTTGGAAGGATTTCAATTTTTTTTGTAAATTCTTTGAAGAAATTCAATTATTATCAATAGAATTGTAATAAACTTGAAAAAGAAAATTTCCAATTATAATTATAAACAGGCAAGATTATTTTTAAATAATTAATTTTTAAATTTTCAATTAAAATTATTATTTATTTATGTTCGAAATCAAATTTAAATTTAAATTTTATGAGAAAAGAAAACCGGGAAAAAATTAAGCCATAATTTTGATAATGTTCAGCTATTGGAAGAGTTAGTTACTAATTTTAATTTTAGAAATGTTTTCCGATTTTAATATAGTTAATATTCTGAGCACTAGAAAAATGTAATAATTTTTCATTTCTATTTTCAGACTGCACTTAGTCTTAGGGATAGTATCGAAGCCTGGAACAAGGGGACAAATCGATGGCTACGATCGTTAGTTTATGAAAGAATGCTTCGCAATAAAACAGCTTATACATATGCCTTGTCTGCCTTGTGGCATGGATTTCATCCCGGTTACTACCTCACATTCGCCAATGGAGCATTTTTCACATACGCTTCACGAATCGTAAGAATAAAAATTATTTTCCCAATTTTATGATATAAAAAATTATTTTTATTCGTAAATTTACCTTTAAAAATGCGGCAAATATCTTTTCTTTTCAAATAACCAAAAATTTAATTATTCATTCAGGTTAGACGCCATGTTAGACCTCACTTTCTAATTTCGAAGAAGACCAAATTATTTTACGATATCATTACATTCTTGACAACGAAAGTCGTTTTAACCTACACGACGTTTACTTTCGTTCTTCTGGAACTAAAACCAAGTATCACGATGTACCTGTACGTATTATTTCACACGTCAATAAGAAATAACAAAATATTTATTCAAACCTTCATGTTTAAAATTTAATTTTTCTTCCAGGCATTTGTACCTTTTCCCAAATATTTTGGGATTGACAGGAATTCTCTTTCTGCCTGTAATTCTGCCTCTTTCGAAGCAAAAATCACAAACTTCCAAGACTGAATCGAGTAATGGACACGTAACGACAAATGGACACGCGCACAAATTTGAATGATTGATATATAAAAAAAAAAAATAACCAGAAATTGGGAGATTAATTGTTTGTATGTGTGTACAAGAGATTTTCCAATCTCGATTGCGAGGATTTTTTATTTATTATAAAGTACGAAAGTTGAGATATTTTTTAAGAAATATTTTTTCATAATGCAAATCACGATATGAATGTTATACCGTCAAATGGTACAGATTATTGTGGGAGAAAAATAAGGACATACCTGTAGATTTATTTTCTTTTATTTCGCAAAATATTTCATCTTTATAAATATTCCAATTATCTACAATTGCAATTCATGGGATAAAATATTTTGCAAAAAAAAAAATACGAGTGAGATTTTTTCAAAAAAAAAAAAGGCAAATAGTATTTTGTCTGTTAAATCGCACAACTTGTACCTCAACTCTCTTATTTTTTTTTAAACAATCCAATCTATATATCTTCTTAAAGAAATCAAATTTTTATACTAATTATTGAATTTCATAAAATTTTAATTCGCCTTCACTTTTAAACAATTTTATGTGAATAAAATGCTTTTAATTTTTATAAAAAAAAAATTTTAACGTTTTTTTTTTTATAAACGCAATGAAACTTTTTTATTTTTCGAGAGAAATAAATTTTCCGCATCATGCAGTATTAATTTAGTTATTTTTTCTCCATGAAAAGAAGTTAGCAAATTAAAAAGTCTTAAGATTTGGAAAATATTGTATAATTAAAAAAAATCTTGCGCAAAGTTAAATTAGTAATCAGTACATAAAGAAAATTTTACATTTTTAATGCTTTTATACACATATATATATATATGTATATATAATTTTGTAAAAATATCAAACTGTAAATCATTTTTTTCGATTCGATATTTTTAAAGCTAATAAGGGCGGAAATTATCTGATATTTCTGACAGGTCAGAAATTACTTTTTTGTCTGATATTCAAGAACAATTTTTTGTACCCAAAAACGTTGCGTAATATAGTAAAAATAAACGAAAGAATTCTATAAAAATTTACTGTCTTTCTTTAATGTTCTATCTTAATCAAAAATTTTGTCCATCCAATTTAGAAAAATTTCTTAAATTAATAGGAGTTAATTTGTAGGTAACATTTTTTATTGCAATCGAAAATTTTTTCATTTGAAAATTTGTTTTGGAAAACAATTTGAAATTACAAGGAATTCTTGTTAAGAAACTTCTTAACAGAAGACGGAATTTTTTCCGCGCATACATTTTAATGGAAGTACTCGAAAAATATCTGATATTCTAAGAAATTAATTCCTAACCGTAATCACAATTATTTTCAACATTAAGTGAGAAATTTATTCTATTAGATTGGTGCAATAATTAAAATTAATAGGAATAACAATTATGTAGTATCACTAAATGATTCACTCTAAAAATTATTAGATACTCAAAAAAATATTGTACTAAATTTATTTACAAATTTCATTAATTGTAAAATTATTCAAAAACATCAATAACTAAATTTTTAAATAAGTATTTAATTATTACTTTTTCAGGGAAATTAAAAATTAAAATTTTTCAGAACATTCAAATTCAAACCTTTTGGAAACTCAACAATTAATAAGAATATTATTACAAAACATAATTCACCTTCTTCATGTTTTGTTATAATTTAAATAACCATTAAATTTTTCAACAAAAATTGAATTATATACAAAAATCCTAAACAAATCCTTCGCAAGAATTCAATTATTTTTACAAGCAGTAAAATTTCTCAAAAAAATTAAATTATCTTTAAAAAATGTAATAAAATTCGTGGCAATAATTCAATTACTTTCATAAATAATAATAAATCGATTATTCGGGTAATTTAATTTTTAATCAATTTTTATTAGAAAATTCTAGAAAAATTCAATTATTTAAATTGAAAAATACATAGTTTATTGAATAATTGAATGTTTGTTAAAATTGAATTCTCATAAAGAATTTTATCAAAAAAATTTTAAATTGAATTCTTTTGACAAATTTTAATAAAATTTTTAAGAATAATTACATTATTCGAGGAATTTAATTAAAATATTGCATCCAAAAGTAATTAAAATCCTGCAATGAGATTTATTATTCATGATAATAATTTTTAAAAAATTTCCAAAAATGTTATGAAAATTTTTTTTAAATAATTGATTTTTGCGACGAATTTTATAAAAATCTTTTTAAATAATTGATATTTTTCAAAATAATTTATAAAATTTTGTATATTAAATAATTGAATTCCTGTGGAAATTTTATTATTTATGAAAATAATTGAATTATTTCAAAGAAATTTATTAAAAATTTCATAAATTATTGAATTTCTCTAAAATTTTAACAAGAATTTTATTCAAGTTTTTAAATATATATTAAATTTTGACAAGAATTAAAAAAATTTTTTTTTTAAATAAATGAATATTGAAGAATTTTATTATTTATAAAGATAATTGAAATTTTGACAAAAATTTTTTAACATAATTGAATTTCTGCGAAGAATTTTATTACTTTTGAAAATAATTTAATTCTTGCGACGAATTTAATAAGATTCTTTTAAATAATTAATATTTTTCGAAAAATTATTTGAGTTTTTTTATATTAAATAATTGAATTCCTGTGGAAATTTTATTATTTATGAAAATAATTGACTTATTTCAAAGAAATTCATCAAAAATTTGGTAAATAATTGAATTCCTGTGAAATTTTTGCCAAGAATTTTATTAAAATTTTTAAAAATAATTGAATTTTGAAGAAGAATTGTATTATTTTTAAAGAAAATTGAAATTTTTGCTAGAATTTTAAAAAAAAATATTGAACAGAATTGAATTTTGGAGAAGAATTTTTTTATTTTTAAAGATATAATTGAAATGACCAGAATTTTTTTTAATTTTTGAATATAATTGAATTTTTTCGAAAAATGTTATTACTTTTGAAAATAATTGAATTTCTGTAATTATTTGTAACTTTTTCAAAAATTAAATTTTGTTAGTATTTTTAATTTAAAGTCTTTTTTATCAATCTAGTATTTATGAAAATTTAAAAAATTATTCATTACATAATTTATAAGTCATAATTTTATGATGGTTCTTTAAAAATTAAGTTATTTAAAAAGAAATTATTGTCTGAAATATAAAAAATTCCAGGTTTTGTATTAAAATTCGTGGTGATTTTTATAGTTTACAAGGCAAACAATACAACATCAAAATTTAGAGTTTTTTCATGAATTTTTTTAATTCGATTTTTTCCACTAATTTTACTAAAAATCCCTGACTTTTCCCTGACCAATTTTACTTTCCCTGACTTTTCCCTGAATTCCCTGACTTCCCTGACCTCTAGCAACCCTGTTCTTCATTAAAAAAAAAATGCTTTCGACTTTTATATTATTTCCTTTTTTTTACTAAATGTTTAAAATGTTTTTAAAAATAATATGTTAAAATTTTTTTCCCACATGTCAATTCCCACTTTTGTTATCTGCTATAAGCAACAATTGATAACGTAAATGTAGAGAAAAAAAAGGAAGGGAACTTACTTTTTCTATGAAACCAGTTTAGTCAGTAGTGTGACAAACATTAAATTGTATTTGCAAATATGTTTGTGGATATAAAAAATCAAAATGATTTTGAGGGATCGAAACTTTTTCTTGAACTGTCAAATTATACTGGAATTACTCTAGATAAGGTAATTGTTGCAAAAATTTTCCTGATGGTTTCGTTATAGTTATATAGAACAAAATATTTCCACGTTCTTCAAAAAGACCCTCATCATACTAATTTTTATAAAAACCTGGCGCTATAAGGCAATTTTAAATAAATTTAATATTTTTTAATGCGCAAAATATTTTAAATTCAAACCATTCCTATTCAGTTTTAATTATTGGTTTTTTTTTTACTTTTACAATATTTTAATTAAATTTAGAAAAAAATTTCAATTTCAGATAAATTTTATGATTAGTTATTTAGTAGCATTCGTGCTAGCTGGCTTTTTGAGATCACCATTAAGCATTGAAAATACTTCAACTGCAGTACGTCACATTTTTAATATTGTTATTGGAGTAATTTTCGGTTATTTTTGTTTTGGCAGGTAAGATTCTCTAATGTAAATTCTACTAGTACTTTAAAAAAAAATACTTTTCTTTCCAAATTAAATTCAATATTTCATTAATAATATCGTTGCAGAAATTATTCTTTATCAGTATTTAAATTTTTGTTTACAGACATGTTTTGCATCTTGCAGGATTTTCAACATTAATATATGCTGTAATATTGACTCAAAATCCAAAATTCGTGCACATGTAAAATATTAATTTATTTTAGTGTATCATTTATGAACATATTGCAAAGTTAGTAATTAATTATCAATGAAAATAATTTCTTTGATAATTAATTTAGTTGTTGACATTGCATTAAAAAAAATAAACGAGACAATATTTTTTTTACAAGAAAGTCTATTGTTTTTACTAAGAGGAATTAATTTTTTTCTAGACAGGTTTTTATTGCATCAATGTTTTATCTTTCTTTTGTTCATCTTTACATTCAATTTGGTGTTAAATATGGTCCAAACACCCTGGACGTTTCTGGTAACGAAAAGAAATATTTATTTTTAAATAATAATTTATATCTATCGGATCTCTTAATTTGTTTTATTTCTGTATTTTAAGAATGTCCAATATTGAACATAAAAATAATGTAATATTAAGAAAAATTGTGAGCCCTTGAAGTTTCCAATATTTTTTTTTTAATAGGTCCCCTAATGATAATGACCGCAAAAGTATCAACTTTAGCTTGTAGTTTACATGATGGATTATCACGCCGACAAGAAGATTTAACGCCTATGCAAAAAAAGCGACTCGTAAAGTAAAATTGATTTATTAAAAAGAATTTCTATAAACTCGATAAATTTGAAATTTATAAAGAACAAAAGAAATTAAAAATTAATTATTATTCATATAATAATAATAATAATAATAATAATATAATAAATATTAATAAATAGTAATAGCAAACTTTATAAAAGCAAACTTCATAATATTCTTTCATACAAAGTTCGAATAAATTTTACTACCATTATAAAAATGTCTCTCATACCCCCCACAGCATTGAAACATTCCTAAAAATGTATTAAATATTTAGGAAAATTCCGGTGCTGTGGGGGACGTTACTTAATGAATTTAATGAAACTAATATTTTTTTCTTTTAGAGAAACACCAAGACTGTTGGATTATTATAGTTTTCTGTTCTCTTTTTTAACTCTCCTAGCAGGTCCTGTTAATTTTTATGATGAATATCAAGATTTTATTTCTAGCCGTCAAATGCAAGAGGCGCAGGTACATTATTTATTATTTTAATATCTTTTCTTAAATACGACAAATAATGTTGCTTAATTTTTTACTTATAATTATAATAATACATGTTGTATTTGTAATAATATAAATTTTCCAATTTTCCAACTAATAGTATATGACAAAGTTTAAAAAATTATTTTTAAAAAAGAGTTTAGAATATGTTGAAACTGTTTACATTTTACACTTAGATTAGATGATAATAATATTGAATGCTAATTTATGAACAATGTATTTATCTGTTTTTTTTTTTAGAAAAAAATAAATGCTAAAAAATTAAATACCACGATAACTTTTGTAGCATTAAAAAAGGCCATTTACGGTTATCTTCCTATTATTGTAGTCTTTCCAATGCTTAATGTTTACAAGATAGAAAGTTTATTAGGTTTGTAGTAGAAAACATATTTATAATCAATAATTTGTTTTTAAATTGAAGGATAATAATTTTGATATACATTCCCAGTGGGCAAAAAATCATCATTGTTTTAAAAACATTCCATAAACGTTTTAAGAACGTTTCATATGACTACCAAATAACATCACAAAAACGTTTTAAAAGCAATGGAACGTTTTTGGAACATTATTTGGCAGACATGAAACGTTCTAAAAATGTTTTTGCAACATTTTTAAAACAATGATGGGTTTTTTTGCCCACTTGGTTTATCTTGTAATCCTCTGTGAATGAGAAATCAAAATTATTATTCTATTGATTATCAAAAAAATTCAGCAATATTTAAAATGAAAATTGTAGACACCACATTTATGGAAACATCATCGTATGCATATCAGCTTTGGTATATGAATATGATGGTGAGCGTTAAACGTTTTCAATATTATTACGCTTGGATTATTGCCGAATCAATATGTAATAACGCTGGTTTTGGTTTTAATGGTCTTGATGAAAACAATAAACCCCGAATGGATCTCTTGACGAACATTAATGTCTGGAAACTCGAAGTAATGGCAAATTTTTATAAATGAATTTTTTTTTTTTATAAACGTAGAATAGATTAAGCCTCTGCCTACTAAAACGATCGTTCTCGTCTAAAATCATCCATTTTTTTTTACCACAGACGGCAATTAATATGTACGAATATTCGAAATACTGGAATTCAGCAACAATAAGATGGCTACGTTTTGTTATTTACGACAGGATGCCAAATTATAAAAGAGAATGGACCTATCTTACATCAACAGTTTGGCACGGTTTTCAAATTGGCTATTACATTTCAGGATTTCATGCAGCTTTATATGTTTATGCTGAACTTTCTGTATGTAATTTTATGTCTTTTCATTTATTACTTACAATATGGGTCAATCCATTTTATTTCAACTAAAGTGGTCGCCGAATAATTTTAAAAAATTGTAATAATCTGCAGGAATGATTTTGATGTTACTAAAGTCACGAAATCAAAGGATTTTTTCAAAAGAATTATATATTTTTTATGAAATATGAATTTAAAATGTAAGAGATGCTAAAAACTGTCAGTTTTCTGCTAGTAGAAAATAATGTCAAAGAAATACAATTTAGTACAAAAATATAACAAAAATTATTGGCATTTGTTAAGAATGTTTAAATTTATTATTACAAATTAATATAAGCAATTAAAATTATAAAATAATGAATAAAATATTATCCCAAAGTTCATCATCAAAGTAACCTAATTTTGGGATTTTTATTAACAAATAATGGGGAAATGGAATTATAAAATTAAATAAATACTTACGGAATATGACGAATTTTCGATGAACTTTCAGTTTCTGTTTAATGTTTTCTTCAATTTTCTACTTAAATAGAAATAATTTCGAAAATAAAAACGCCACTTTGCCCATTTTGACGATTTTCAAATGCGTACAACTATTTTGAAGAAAATCGGAAAATTATGGGACTTTCAGGAATAATTCACTAATTACTAATTAAACGAACACTACAACTTTCATTTTGGTCCCAGGCCAATTTTAAGTTATAAATTTTTTTAAAATAGTACGTTTTTAAAGGTTAATAACAAAAATTTGTATAAAGTTGAAGTTAGATGAGCATTGATAATAATAATAAACCAACTTCAACTTAAAAAAAGTTACATTCATTAACCTTTAAAAACGTTCTATTTTTTAAAAATTTATAACTCTTAAAATTTGCCCGGGACCAAAGTAAAAGTTGTAGTGTTCGTTTAATTAGTAATTGGTGAATTATTCCTGAAAGTCCCATAATTTTCCGATTTTCTCCAAAGAAGTTGTATGCATTTGAAAATCGTGTAAATGGACAAAGTGACGTTTTTATTTTCGATATTATTTCTATTTAAGTAGAAAGATGAAGAAAACGTTAAACAGAAACTGAAAGTTCATCGAAAATTCGTCATATTCCGTAAGTATTTATTTAATTTTATAATTCCATTTCCCCATTATTTGTTAATAAAAATCTCAAAATTAGGTTATTTTTATGATGAACTTTGGGATAATATTTTATTTATTATTTTATAATTTTAATTGTTTTTATTAATTTGTAATAATAAATTTAAACATTCTTAACAAATGCCAATAATTTTTGTTATATTTTTGAACTAAATTGTATTTCTTTTACATTATTTTCTACTAGCAGAAAACTGACAGTTTTTAGCATCTCTTACATTTTAAATTCATATTTCATAAAAAAATATATAATTCTTTTGAAAAAATCCTTTGATTTCGTGACTTTAGTAACATGAAAATCATTCCTGCAGATTATTACAATTTTTTAAAATTATTCGGCGACCACTTTAGTTGAAATAAAATGGATTGACCCATACAGAATTGTTTCTTTTAACTTTTTACAAAAACAGGCATTTAATTTTTTTTTTTTTTTAGTTTCAAAAACATGTACGGCCATTAATGGTAAATTCAGGTGTTTTAAAATTTTTTTACGATATACTAACGACATTAACGACGAGATTTGCAATCGTATTTACTGGAACCTTCTTTTTTCTTTCGGAGATGAGAAGTGTAAGCAAAACGTTTCTCAGGTATTTATAAACAATAATAATACAAAGATTTTTATACTTTAAAATTAAAAAGTTTATAAACTTGAATTAACGTTTTTTTTTGCCTGCGACTTAATTTTTCCCCTTTTATCAAATTTTAGCTAAATTGGAAATTAATTTTCAGAGAATTGTATTTAATGCATATAGTTGTGACAATTTCGTGTATAATTTTACCACCAATTTTACTTCCGATTAAAAAGGAACATCGATTAAATAATGTCAAGGAAAGCGAGAAGGAAAAAGATAAAAATAAAGTTGAATGATAATTATGAAATATTGTACTCAGCGTTAGGAAAACATTTTTACCCTCAATGATAATTTAAATATATTGTAATTACTATACTTACTGCTATACGAATTACTAAATATTTTTAAATAGAATTTATAATTATTATAATTTATTTATAATTATTATTAAACAATGATAAGTTCACTATTTATGTTTAAAAAAAATCTTTTTTAGAAGAGAATTTTTTATTTAATTAAATTATTGAAAAGTAAAATTAAATTCTCATTGTAAGTAAAAAAACGAAAACAATTTGTAAGCAGTCTTGTTTATGTCTTTCTCTCGGCAGTGAACGAACTTTTTTTTAATTATTACAAAAAGGGACTGTTCTAAACCATTACTGTTTTTTGTTCTACTATAAAAATCAATCATTTATTTTATATAAATTATAAAAAAGCTAAATAAATAATTAGAAATAAAATAAAACATCGTAAAATATAATACATTTTTTACATTTTATTTAGTAACTGAGAGATTCTTGGTAATTTAGTTGATAATTATAGAACAGGGTTGTCACAGGTCAGGGAAGTCAGGGATTTTTAGTAAAAGTACTGGAAAAAATCGAATTTCAAAAATTCATGAAAAAACTCTAAATTTTGATGTTTTTTTTGTTTGCCTTGTAAACTATAAAAATAACCACGAATTTTAATACAAAACCTTGAATTTTTTCTATTTCAGACAATAATTTCTTTTTAAAGAACTATCATAAAATTATGACTTATAAATTATGTGATGAATAATTTTTACAATTTTCATAAATACTAGATTGATAAAAGAATTTTTGTTAAAAATACTAAAAAAAATTTAATTTTGGAAAAGTTACAAATAATTACAGAAATTAAATTATTTTCAAAAGTAATCAAATTTTTCGCAAAAATTTAATTATATTTAAAAAATTAATAAAAATTCTTGTCATTTCAATTATATCTTTAAAAATAAAAAAATTCTTCTAAAAAATTCAATTATGTTCAAAATTGTTTTAAAACTTCTCGTTATTTTTAGAAATAGTAAAATTCTTCACCGAAATTCAATTATTTTTAAAAAAATTGAATAAAATTATTTTCTAAAGTAATAAAATTCTTTGCAAAAATTCAATTATGTTCAAAAATTTTCAATTATCTTTATAAATAATAAAATTCTTCAATATTCATTTATTTCAAATTTTCAATAAATTTCTTTGAAGTAATTCAATTATTTTCATAAATAATAACATTTTCACGAAAGTTTTATCATTTAATATACAAAATTTTATAAATTATTTTAAAAAATATCAATTATTTTAAAAAAATTTAACAAAGTTGTTGACAAGAATTGAATTATTTTTATAAATAATAAAATTCTTCAACGAAATTTAATTACTTTAGAAAAATTTTAATAACATTTTTGGAAATTTTTTAAAATTATTTTCATGAATAATAAAACTCATCGCAGGATTTTAATTAATTTTGGATACAATATTTTAATCAAATTCCTCGAAAAATGTAATTATTCTTAAAATTTTTATTAAAATTTGTCAAAAGAATTCAATTAAAAATGTTTTTGATAAAATTCTTTATGAGAATTCAATTTTAACAAACATTCAATTATTCAATAAATTATGTATTTTTCAATTTAAATAATTGAATTTTTCTAATAAAAATTGATTAAAAAATGATTATTGCAACGAATTTTATTACAATTTTTTTAAAATAATTAAATTTTTTTGTGAAAATTTACTACTTTTAAAAATAATTGAATTCTTGGGAAGGATTTTATTAGGATTTTTGTAAATAATTCAATTTTTGTTGAAAAATTTCATGGTTACCTAAATTATAACAAAACATGAAGAATGTGATCGGCTTCTTTATGTTTTTCAATAATATTCTTATAAGTTGTTCAATTTAAAAAGGTTTGAATTTAAATGTTCTGATGAATTTTAATTCCCGTGGAAGAGTAATAATTAAATACTTATTTAAAAATTTAGTTATTGATGTTTTTGAACCGAAACTGAAGTTCATTTAACTCCATCACGTCAGGGTTTTGAGATAACCAAAAAATAACTCAAAATTTGACCTCAAAATTTTTATATTTTTAAGTCTTACTATCACTGCTTTATGTTTTTGGGGTCGCTGAAACTAAAACTGAAATTCATTTAACCACATCACGTCAGGTTTTTGTGATAACATGAAAAAAACCAAAAATTTGAAAATAAAAAGAATTTATTTTCTAGTCTTACTATAACTGTCTAATGTTTTTGGGGTCGCTGAAACTGAATCTGAAGTCTGTTTGTTTGAGCAACCCCAAAAACATAAAGTAGTGGTAGTAAGACTTAAAAATAAAATTTTTTTTGTGTAAAAAATATAGGGTCAAATTTGGAGTTTTTTGAGGTTATCTCAAAACCCTGACGTGATCGGGTTAAATGAACTTCAGTTTCGGTTTCAGCGACCCCAAAAAAATAAAGTAGTCATAGTCTGATCAAAAGCTCAGAGAATCATTTTGTTTGTGTGCCAGTGGAATTTTTAGAGTGAATCAGAATATTTTTTATGGTCAGGGAACAAGTGAGAATTTTGTCTGGAAATCGCAGGGAAAAATAAAATTAAATATTTTTGGCAACCCTGTATAATCACGAAGTAAAAATGGTTTTAGGAAAAACACCATATTAAAATTTTTTTTTATAATACTATCTTACCAGGAGATTCAGTGACAGATGATGTTGACTACTGGACAGTTGGCCCCACTCTGCGTCTTCTTTTCTCGTACCACGTTGAGTCGGTCAGCTTCTACATTTCGCCGTGGCGCTACTTGTCTTTCTCCTTCATATTTTTTTCTAAAGAACCTTCATATACATGACTATAAGTTTACCATTTTTAAATAAATTTATTTTTAATTTTGAATTTCGCAAAATAATATCTAGTACGTGTTTTATAAAATCCCAACTTCTTGGAATCTGATAATAGACAAAAGTACAGTCAGTAGAAGAAAAATCCTTATTTTTGAAAGAAAGAAAATATAATGCAAATTCAATAATTGACAATTTCGAAATAAATATCAAAACTTATTATTATTCAATCCATCTTTCGGGAGAAGGGGGGGTAAAAATTATTGCGAAGAAATAGAAAAAAAATGACCGCATACTGCCACTTGTAGTTAGTCTATTAAACCGGTAAACTTCCCATGCCGTCCAGTGGCACAAATATAAAATTTTTTTTTCACAACTATATTTGAAACCTAATAGAATATCACCTGTATAATCGGGTAAAGAGAAGCACCCAAACTGTCTGCGCACTCTGGAAGCCCTATATTATATAGGACTTGTCCCTCCCATTTGTGAATACAAGTTGGCCCTTTAGAATGAATCTTGTATACTCAGTCGCTTAGCCATACTCGTCTCTTAATCACTCATTTCGTCTTCTGCTGATGATCGCATTAAATGGTAAAAAAAAGTTTTTTTTTCTATTTTCATTTCTCAGTGTGACAAAAGGAAACAATAAACCACTAAACGAAACGTGGTGATAAAAGTGAAACGGCTTTTGTTTTTTAAATTTGTGATCTTGTGAATTTAATATTGTGAAAAAAGTGCCGCAAAAAAAATGGATAATAATTATTACTATACCTGAGAATAATAATTGTGATAAAAAATTTTTTTTTGCAAAAAAACACTGGTACATTTTTATAATTAAAATTTATAATTTCAACAATTTTTATAATTATTTTTTTTTAATTTCTTTATAAACTATTTATTTCAAATGTTTTAACCACGTTTTTCTCTTTTTTAATAATAATAATAATAATAATATTGTTAAACTCAAATATAATAGTTTATAATAATATTCTTCTCACTAAGTTTCTAAAATTGTCTTTTGAAATTTAAATTTATCATATGCGAAATTTTGCAAACGGGTCAGAATTCGTGAAATTTTCACAGAAAATAAAAAGTATTCACCAAAAAACAGAAAAGAAAATTTTTTTTTTTATAAAAGTTATTGCAAAATTAATTTTTTTGCAACTTTTTAAACAAAATAAAATTTCTCCTAAATGAATGAACCGATTTAAATGAACCAAGCGGGGAATATCAAGGGGATAAAATATACTTTTGTTTAGAATTAGAAAATTTTTAAAAAGTTTATTTTTTAATAATTATTTAATAAAAATTTTGTAAACAATTTATTTTTTTTAATGTTCTACGCCTTTTAAAAATTTGAAAAAAATATTAACATACACCTTAAAACAATAAGAAATCAAAATCCGTTGAGATAATTTTGGAGCGACAATTATTTTAAAAGTAATAATGAAAATTATATTGAACGGAGATGCGATTTTGATGATTTTCAGAATTAAAACATTATTTTTAACTACGAAATGAACAAAACACTGTCAATTTAACATTTTTGTTTAACTATATAACCTTAAAAATTGTTAAAAATGATCAAAAACTAAATTCAGCGCTGCGCTAGTATAATTTTCATTATAACTTTTAAAATAATTGTCGCTCCAAAATTTTCTCAACGGATTTTGATTTCTTATAGTTTTAAGTGTATGTTAATATTTTTTTCAAATTTTTAAAAAGCGTAGAACATTAAAAAAAATTAATTGTTTATAAAATTTTTATTAAATAATTATTAAAAAATAAACTTTTTAAAAATTTTCTAATTCTAAACGAAAGTATATTTTATCCCCTTGATATTCCCGCTTGGTTCATTTAAATCGGTTCATTCATTTAGGAGAAATTTTATTTTGTTTAAAAAGTTGCAAAAATATTAATTTTGCAATAAGTTTTATAAAAAAATAATTTTCTTTTCTGTTTTTTGGTGAACACATTCTTAAGGCCAAATAGAAATGTTTTTTCAACATTTCGATTTAAAAAAAATACTTTTTATTTTCTGTGAAAATTTCACGAATTTTTACCCAAACAAGTTTTTTCATAATTCGCAAATAAAATAATCTTTTTTTCAAACTCAATGTAAAATATTTTTGTTTCTAAATATTTTTACCCTTTCTACTCTTAGTAATTAATTTTAACAATCCTTTAAAATTTTTTTTAATTCTAAATTTTTTTTTTCGAAGTATAGTAAACTATAGTAGTTATATTGTTAATTAATTTTAACAATTAAGTGATTATTGTTCCATTAATTTAGAAAAAAAATTCTTTCATTTCTTCGTTAAAATTTTTCTCTTAAACAGAAACGCTTTTCAAATTAATTTAATTGAATTTGAATTGGGTCAAAAGTGTTAAAGGGGTTGAGAAAAAGACACAGATTTTATTGCGCGCATTAATAATTCGATTAATAGAAAAAAAACATTGAAATAAACAAAGTTTTCAAAATTAATAAACTGTTTTAAAATAATATTTCATTTTTTGAATGATTTAAATTTTATTACTAATTGAAATTCATATTAAAAGCGTTTCTGACAAAATTTCATATATTTATCATATATTTTATTTTTTTAATTTATATTTTCATTCTTTTTTGATGAATTTTCTCATATTTTTTGTATTTTTATCCTTCTAGTGGTAAAATTTAAAAATATTTTTCTAATCAATTTTCCACTTTTAGGAAATTTTACATTAATCTTTGCTAGTAAATTTTCCTGTACTCTTTTGGTATAATTTTACCGAATTTTTGTAGTAAATATTCCCATACTGTTTTGGTAAATTTTTTTCGAATTTTTGTAGTAAATTTTCCCACATATTTTTTTGTAATTTTTTTTTACCTTTTTGAGTAAAATTTAACATATTTTTATTTAGTAAATTCTTCGACAATCGATTAAAGAATTTTTCTCTACTTTTTTTAAAATCAAAATTAGACGCAATATGCTATAGTAAATTTTTCTATTATTTTAGGTAATTTTTTTTCTCTTTCTATAGTAAATTTTACCATACTGCTCAAGTAGTTTTTCGTATACTTTTTCAACTAAACTTTGTCATGTAGTTTTCCCAAATATTCTGTTTAGAAAATATTTCTAAATTAAATTTTCGAAATAGTGTCAATGATTATTGGAGAGTTTTATTTTGAAATTCTTTATTCTTGGAAATAATTTAAAAAAGAGTAAAACAAAAATGTGCTAAAGGAGTGAAATTTGTTTTTTTTAATTTGTTCAAAAAAAAAAAAAAAAAAAAAATTGCAGAACGTGCTAGTTCTTGTGAAATTAGGCTACACGATGGTGATCGTGGTGATATTGTTAATGTTTTGGGCGTCAATGGTGAGAATGCACGAACTTCCGGTACAATATCCACCATGCTTTTTTAATCCATTGTGCACGTGCTCAAAAGCAGTTCCAGATTTAGGAATTGTGTCGTGTTATAATGTGCCGATGCGACGAATTCCTCACCCCATTAATGCCTCAAAGGTCTTCATGCTACAGCTGGAGAACAACGGGCTTCGTTCCCTTCAACCGCAATTCCTTCTCAATACCGGTGAGAAACCTTTTTCTTTTTTTTATTAACGAACTTAATTCATTACTTTTAATTATTATTTTTTTTTACTTTTTCCTTTTCATTAAAACGCAACTAATTAATAATTTTTCAATAAAGGTAGAAGAAATTTCTCTATTTTATATTCAAAAATTGCACTTTTTCCTTAAAGTGGAGTTCAACTGTACTTTGAAAAAATTATACTTCTGCATTTTATATAACCAACATAAAATTTTTTATAACAATAAAAATCTTATTTTTGCGGTTCAATTTGATTAATTTATCAACGAACTTTTATTTTTAATTTAATTATATTCAATTTAAAAAAACAATGAATTCTAAATCTAATTTAATTGATTTGTTAAAAAACAATTTTTTAAAAATTTTCTAATTCATTTAATTTCATTGAATTTGAATATTTAGATTCACTTCATTATTGGATATAAGATTCATCAATTCTCTCTCTCTCTCGACTTGATGAAGTCGACAAATTACTGATGCACACATAAACGTGTAGGTGGAGAACAGTCTCCGGAGGGTAAATAAATTAATTAGAAAAAATTGATCATTAACAGAGCAATGAGAAATTATGCTAATAGTAATTAAATAATTGAAATTCTAAAGAAACGACTGACGATGTGCATCATAATTTTTTAAACAATTTTAAACGTGTCTCACAAAGCAAAAACATAAAAATATTTTAACAAATCACAACAAACTGTGAACAAAATTATAACAAAACAATAAATAATCATAAATAATTTTTTAATAAAAAGAATAATAAATAAATAATAAGATTAAGAACTTTAACATTAATAAAAAATAATCAATAAAAATAGAAGAAATATATTTTTATTGTACTTTATAAACAATTAAATAAAAAAAAAAGAATAAATAAAAGCAATAAAAAATGATGAGAATGTAATATTAAGAATTATAAATAAAAGTAAAGAAAATATTTAAAATAACAAATAGAAACAATAAAAATATTGACAATAATTAATAAAACAATAAAAATATGGACATCAATCAATTAAAACAATAAAAATAAAGACAATAATAAATAGAAGCAATAGATTACTTAACAATAATAAAACTGAAAAATTGAATAATTAGCAATAATAAAAAATTATAAAACATAAACATAAGAACAACAATAAACAAAATAAAATTATAACATAATATAAAAGACGAACAATATAATATAAAACAAAGAAGATCATTAATTAAATAACAGTAACAATAAAAAAAAGTTACAATAAAAAATGCCAAGGAAAATAAATAAAAATAATAGCAATTACTGCAACAATAAAAATAATAACAATTAGTAAGGGAACAATAAACATTAACAATATCAATCAAAATTACAGTAATAACAATGAAAAACACTAACAATTGAAAAGAATAACAGCAATTAAAAACAATAATAAGAAAAATTAAAATAATAATAATAACGATTATAACATAAATGACAATTAAAAAAGATAAAAATTACAACAATAAAATAAAAAAACAATTTGTAAAAAATAGTAACAAACATAACAATGACAATAAAAAAAGTAAATAACAAACAATAAACAATTTCTAATCTTTAAAAAATTCAACAACAATTTTAATTAAGAACAACAGTAAAAAATAGAAACAATAGTGGTTCGAAATAATAAAAATAACAACAAAAACAAGAAAAATGTCAGTAACAATGATGAATCTCATAACAATTTTCAAATAAATAAATAAACTGTAGAAAAGAAAAAATAAATGTAGTATCGAAGATATAAAAAAAGACTGTTACAAAAATAACAAAAGTAATAAAAATAAAGAAAATAAATGATTATTTTTTTTATTTTCATTAATTTTTTAAGAAAATAAGAAAACTCAAATTAATATCAAGAAATGACAATAATAAAAACAAGATGATTGTTAGTAACAACAAAACTAACATCAATTAAAATAAATTAACGATATAGTAATAACAAAAATGTCAATAATAAAAACAATATAAATTATAATAACAACAACCAAATAACAATAACGAAAATAACCAAACTAATAACAATTAAAACAACAAAAATTTCAGTATCAACAAAAATAACAAACAGCAATATAGAAAAAACCAAACTTTAATAACAATTGAAACAATAAGAATATGTCAGTATCAACAAAAATAACAAACATAACAATATAGAAAATAACGAAACTAATAACAATTGAAACAATAAGAATATGTCAGTATCAACAAAAATAACAAACAACAATATAGAAAATAACCAAACTAATAACAATTGAAACAATAAGAATGTCAGTATCAACAAAAATAACAAAACTATAACAACGATAAACAAAAAAATAATGATAGAACGATAAAAATAACAATATCAAAAATAATTAAACTAACAACGACCAAAACAATAAGAATGACAATAACAATGAAAATAACAAAACTAACAACATTAAAAAGTATGTATTTTAGAACTACAAAAATAACAATATCAAAAATAAACTGACAACAATTAAAACAATAAGAGTGACAGTAGCAAGAACAGTAACAAAACTAACAATAAAAACAATATGAATGACAGTAACAAAAATAACTAAACTAATAATAATAAAGAAAAATGTTAATGTTCGAACAAAAAAAACTAACAATATAAAAAATAACCAAACTGACAACAATTAAAATAATAAGAATGACGTAGCAACAAAAATAACAATAACAAAAATTACAAAACGAATAATAAAAACAATATCAACGAAAGTAACAAAACTAACAATAAAAACAATATGAATGACAGTAATAAAAATAACTAAACTAATAACAATGAAGAAGAATGTAAATGTTAGAACAAAAAAATAACAATATCAAAAATAACGAAACTGTCAACAATTAAAATAATAAGAATGACGTAGCAACAAAAATAACAATAACAGAAATTACAAAACGAATAATAAAAACAATATCAACGACAGTAACAAAACTAACAATAAAAACAACATGAATGGCAGAAACAAAAATAACAACAATAAACATAACTAAACTAATAACAATTAAAACAATGAGAATGCCCGTAACAACGAAAATAACCAAACAATAAAAATGCCAACAACAACAATAGCGAAAAGAAATTAAAAAATAACAAAATTTTTGCCAATTTTTTTTTAAACACGAAAAAAATCTTTACTTGTAACAAATACAAATTTCTCTATATTAGCGAAATTTTTAGATATTGCAACGAATACTTTCGCTATTTCAACGAAAGTTATCGCTGTTCCAATTAAACGTTTTTTTTCGTGTAATGTTAATAATAATGTGAAAAAGTTATTATTTTTTAATTTCTAAGTTTTACATCACTTTTTTTGTCTGAATTTGCAATTCCAAATAATTTGTGTAGTAAAATATTGTTTTAATTTTCGTATGTTCATGAATTTGTCTGGTAACACGTTGGGGGGTAATTGTATATCCAAAATTTACAATAAAGAAAGAATGTCTTGTAGGTCTCTACAAGCTGCAGATCAAGTATAATCCCATATCGGATGTACCGGACGAGGCGTTCCTAGGGCTTGAAAGATCGTTGTGGGAGCTTGAATTACCCTACAACCGTCTCGCAAGAGTGCCAAGCAAATCGTTTAGACATCTACAGAAACTTCGACTGCTTGATTTGACAGGTAATGTCAAAAAAAAATTATTCACTTTTCCTTCAGTAAGAAGAATATTTATTATTTTCATTGATGATCATTTTCATACTACTGGCAATAGTAAAAATAGTCAAATATTCTGCTAAATGTTATTTTTTCTATACATAATGGTCAAATTCCATAATAACGGGGTTGTACTGTAAGGAAATTATTTATTTTCATTTTCTCTTGTAGTATTCACACAAAAATGAAATAACCAAAGACTTCTTTTTATTTTTAATCAAAATTTGGAAAATTTCATTATAATGAAGTTGTACTGTAGGTAATTTTTAAGGATTCATTTTTAATACTTTTCAAATATCGTAGAATAAATATCTATTTAATTTCTTTAATTAAATTTTAGAAGAAAAGGTTTTTCTATGAAAATAAGTAAATTCCGTTGTATCGAGGAGGCACTGTAGTGCATTTTTTTTAAATTTTTATAGTATTATTTTAAATACTTGTATAGTGAAAATGATTTTCTTAAACAAGGAATTAAATTCATATTTTCCAAAATTTATTGTCTCCACTTCATAGGGGTTATACTGTTTGGAAATTATTTTTTTAATTCTAATACTGTAAATTTAGTAATAAAAGATAAAAACTGAAGAATAAAAAATAACCGAGAAAAAATTTTATGCTTTTTTTTTTATTTGCAATTAAAATGATGAAATTCGGTTATAACGGAATCGCACTGTTAGGAATTGAATTTTTAATTCTATCAGCTTGATTTTTAATAATTATAATAATAAAAGTAAAATATTTTATAACTAAACACATTTATATTAACTTCAAGGTAATTTCTTATATTTTTAATAATTAAGGGCAAGGGGTTTGTAGGAGATTACGGTAATGAATTTTAGTTTTTTAAATATAGTAAAATTTGTAATACTTCAAGTAATATTTAAAAAAAAAAATTTTTAACTATATGCATTCATTTCTAATTCTACAGTACTTTTTTAAAAATTTTCTTTTATTTTTTAAATGAAAAAGACCAAATTCCATTAAATCGAGTTGGCACTGTAAAAGTACTGTAGGATATTAATTTTTTAATTCTAACAGAAATTTTTCAATTCAATATTTATTTTTTTTATATTTATCAATATTAGGAATAAAATATTTAAGTAACAAAAAAAAAATTTTTTTTTTCTGAAATATATTCATTTTTTGACAAACTGAACAAATTTTATTATATAGGGGTTGTACTGTAAGCAATTTATTTTTTAATAGTAAATTGTAAGATTTGTGGAAAAATTAAAAACTCGAATACCTAAAAAATAGAGCGCATTTTCCTACAATTTAAATCAAAATTAAAGAATTCCACTATATTGAGATTTTTCTGTAAACGCTTATATTTTGAATTCACCGAAAATTTTGTAATAATATCAATATTAGGAATAAAATATTTAAGTTACAAAAAAAATTTTTATTTTCTAAAATATATTTTCCTTTTGACAAAATGTACAAATTTTATTATATAGGGGTTGTACTGTAAGCAATTTATGTTTTAATAGTAAATTGTAAGATTTGTGGAAAAATAAAAAAGAATACAGTACCTAAAAAATAAAGCGCATTTTTTTACAATTTAAATCAAAATTAAAGAATTCCACTATATCGAGATTTTTCTGTAAAAGCTTATATTTTGAATTCACCGAAAATTTTGTAATAATTGTAATAATATTAAAAATAAATATTTATAAAGTACTGCTTAGTAAAAAAACAAAATTTTATTATATCGAGGTTGTACTGTATAGTTTTTTTTTATTTTTAATTCAAGTAAAATTTGAAATAATTGTAAAAATATTTTAAAAAATCATTTCTAACGTACTGCCTTTGTTTTTGATAAAAATTACCAACTTTTATTTTAACGGGGTTGTACTGTAAGAATACTTTAAGGTATTTATTATTTAACTGTAATAGCAAATATTTTTAATAATTGTGTCACTATTAAGTCTAAAATATATTTAAAAATTAAAACAATTTTTATGCATTTTTAAAGTAACTTCTTTTATTTTTTCACAAAACAGGCAAATTCTGTTATATAGGGATTGTACTGTAAAAATTATTTTCCATTATAAAATGTAAGATTGGTATAAAAAATGAAAATGGAACATTCTGAATTTAAACACTTCTGGGAAACGTTTTTCTATTTGTAATTAAAATGGTCAAATTTTGTTCCAATGGGGTTACACTGTGAGGAATCTATTTTTTTTATTTGAATAGTAAAGTTAAAAATAATTGTAGCAATAATAAAAATGAAATATTTTGTAAATATTGTAAATTAATTCAACTAATCATAGTTTTATTCATATAAATTGGCAAATTCTACTAAATCGAAATTGTAGTGTAGAGGAAATTTGTTTTTATTTCTTACTAAATTTGTCTTTATTTCAACTAATTATAATTTTATATATAATTTAGCAAATTCTACTAAATCGAGGTTGTAGTGTAGAGGAAATTTGTTTTTGTTTCTTACGAAATTTGTCTTTATTTCAACTAATTATAATTTTATTCATATAAATTGGCAAATTCTACTAAATCGAGGTTGTAGTGTAGAGGAAATTTGTTTTTATTTCTTACTAAATTTGTCTTTATTTCGACTAATTATAATTTTATATATAATTTGGCAAATTCTACTAAATCGACGTTGTAGTGTAGAGGAAATTTGTTTTTATTTCTTACTAAATGTGTCTTTATTTCAACTAATTATAATTTTATTCATATAAATTGGCAAATTCTACTAAATCGAGGTTGTAGTGTAGAGGAAATTTGTTTTTGTTTCTTACTAAATTTGTCTTTATTTCAACTAATTATAATTTTATTCATATAAATTGGCAAATTCAACTAATTCAGGGGTTGTAGTGTAGAGGAAATTTGTTTTTATTTCTTACTAAATGTGTCTTTATTTCAACTAATCATAATTTTATTCATATAAATTGGCAAATTCTACTAAATCGAGGTTGTAGTGTAGAGGAAATTTGTTTTTGTTTCTTACGAAATTTGTCTTTATTTCAACTAATTATAATTTTATTCATATAAATTGGCAAATTCTACTAAATCGAGGTTGTAGTGTAGAGGAAATTTGTTTTTATTTCTTACTAAATTTGTCTTTATTTCGACTAATTATAATTTTATTCATATAAATTGGCAAATTCTACTAAATCGAGGTTGTAGTGTAGAGGAAATTTGTTTTTGTTTCTTACGAAATTTGTCTTTATTTCAACTAATTATAATTTTATTCATATAAATTGGCAAATTCTACTAAAACGAGGTTGCAGTGTAGAGGAAATTTGTTTTTGTTTCTTACGAAATTTGTCTTTATTTCAACTAATTATAATTTTATTCATATAAATTGGCAAATTCTACTAAATCGAGGTTGTAGTGTAGAGGAAATTTGTTTTTATTTCTTACTAAATGTGTCTTTATTTCAACTAATTATAATTTTATTCATATAAATTGGCAAATTCTACTAAATCGAGGTTGTAGTGTAGAGGAAATTTGTTTTTGTTTCTTACGAAATTTGTCTTTATTTCAACTAATTATAATTTTATTCATATAAATTGGCAAATTCTACTAAATCGAGGTTGTAGTGTAGAGGAAATTTGTTTTTATTTCTTACTAAATTTGTCTTTATTTCGACTAATTATAATTTTATTCATATAAATTGGCAAATTCTACTAAATCGAGGTTGTAGTGTAGAGGAAATTTGTTTTTGTTTCTTACGAAATTTGTCTTTATTTCAACTAATTATAATTTTATTCATATAAATTGGCAAATTCTACTAAAACGAGGTTGCAGTGTAGAGGAAATTTGTTTTTGTTTCTTACGAAATTTGTCTTTATTTCAACTAATTATAATTTTATTCATATAAATTGGCAAATTCTACTAAATCGAGGTTGTAGTGTAGAGGAAATTTGTTTTTATTTCTTACTAAATTTGTCTTTATTTCGACTAATTATAATTTTATATATAATTTGGCAAATTCTACTAAATCGACGTTGTAGTGTAGAGGAAATTTGTTTTTGTTTCTTACTAAATTTGTCTTTATTTCTTACTAAACTTGTCTTTATTTTCATCTAATTATAATTTTATTCATAGCATAAATTGGCAAATTCTACTAATTCGGGGTTGTAGTGTAGAATTTTTTTTTTTTTTTGTATTTTTCGTAAGAAATATTATTTACCTACATTAATCTTACATTAAGTTTTAATAATTGTAGTATAAAAATGAAGAAAGAAATCTGCACTATATACAATTATAAAATCTCAAAATGAAAACAAAAGAGAGTGTGTCAAGGTAAAAAAAAAGAATGATATTTTATATTATATATACACATTCTAGGGAATCAGATCTCGCACATTGCACCTGACAATTGGCGTGGCCTTGAAAATTCATTGCAAACATTGCGTCTTGGTCGTAATGCAATCAACAAATTACCAGCCGACGCATTTGCTGGTCTTGCATATTTAGAGGTATTGGATATTAGAGAAAATAATTTAAAGGACATTGATCCATCAGTATTTCGCGATGGAATGGCACATTTAACGCATTTATATTTAAATGACAATCAATTGACGAATATTCCATATTCACAAATGTCTTCATTAAAAAAAATGAAAGTCCTCGATTTAAGTTACAATCGAATAACAAAAATGATTCAACCACAAATGGAATTGGAAATACGTGGTATACAATTATCGCTCGACGTATTGAGAATGGAT
Organism: Leptopilina myrica (nomen nudum); assembly: GCA_032872475.1. NCBI lineage: Eukaryota > Metazoa > Arthropoda > Insecta > Hymenoptera > Figitidae > Leptopilina > Leptopilina myrica (nomen nudum). The sequence goes on along the minus strand of CM065462.1, from coordinate 7,921,051 downwards.
TACAATCAAATGCAACGTCTTGAAATGGGATCGTTTCAACATTTCTTTAAAGTCAATAAAACTTATTTGAATGGAAATCCAATTACCGTTGTTGAGGTAATTTTTTTTTGTCAATTTTTCAATAACTTTACTTTTATGTTTAGTTATCAAGTTTTCGAAGTATTCCACTAAAAGAGGTTTTACTGTACTTACAAAATTTTTTAATTCTTACAAAAAATACGATTTATAAGTTTAGTAATTGACGTTCAGCGCTTAGATAACAAATTTTCAATGTTTCCCACTAAGAGAGGTTTCACTGTACTCTCGAAAATTTCAAATTATTACAAAAAAATACGACTTATAAGTTTAGTAATTGCTGCTCAGCGCTTAGATAATAAATTTTCAATGTTTCCCACTAAGAGAGGTTCTACTGCATTTCTAAATAATTACTATCATAAAATTGGAACTGATTTCTCTTTCAAGTTTCATGACACTTAAAAATAATTTTTACGTTTACCCTTCGTTATAACGTGTTTCACTATAAGATTGTCCCACTAAGTGAGGTTTTACTGTACTTCGACAATTTCAATTATTACTCAAAATTACGTGAAGTTTTCTTAAACTTTAAATAACTTATAAGTTTAGTTATTGCTTTAGTTGCATTGTTGAAGTGTCTCACTTTTAAGGGTTTCACTGTATTTCAGAAATTATAATAAAAAAAAAAATTATTCTCCAGGAAGGTGCATTTCGTGATTCACGAATTCACGAACTTTACTTCACAGACTGCGATTTATTAGAAGTGAATTCAGATATTTTTTCTGGACTCGAATCATCATTGGAACTATTGGATTTGTCCGGAAATAATATTACCGAATTACCTCCACATCTCTTTCAAGAATTTGACTTTTTACGAACGCTCATCTTTCGAGAGAATAACATCGATTCTTTTGCCCCAGGTGAGAAAATCATTTTACTTTTCATTCAAGTAATAATAATAATTTACATTAATAAACAAAGACGAATTTAAAATAAGAAAGTAATAATAATTTACATTAATAAACAACAACAATTATAAAAATAATTATAATAATAGTTACTATTATTATTATTCTTATGATTATTCTTATAAATAGTAATAAAAATTTTCCTTTTTTTTAACTTTTTGTAAATAATTCGTTAACTTTAATTTTGAAACAAAGAAAATGTTTGATAAAAATGTTGGTATGTTTTAAAATTTTTTACATTTTTAAAACAAATTTTTAACGATTTTTAATAATGGTTTTATTTTTCAAAATATTTAGATTAAAAAAAATGTTTTGAATTCTTTTCTTTTCTTTACATTTCGAGTTAATAATTTTAATTACTGTAAATATATTATTATTGATAACAATTTATAATTTTATTAATATATGCATTAATATTATACTACATTTAAAATATAATAGTAATAAAGTAAGTAAAATTTGTAATTTGCATTTGCACTTTATATTTTTGTTATAAATTTCCATTATTTGTTTTATTATTTTTTCATTGTGTTTGAATTTTTATTTTTAAATTCGCAAATTTCATTCTAATTATTTGTATATAATTTTGCATTACGATTTTTCGTTCTAACTTTTAATTCTTATTTTTTACACAAATTTTTTATTTTATCCTTTTTTATGTGATGTCAAAATTTTTTAAGTGAACTTTAATTTTTAAAAAATTATTATCTACAAATCAATTTTTTAATGATATTTATAATTTTTTATGATTTTTATAAATTCTTTTTTTTATTTAAAAAAAAAAATGCAACACAAAATACAAAATAACAAAAATAGAATACAGTTGCTTTGAAACAATATTTTAACACAACAAGATTTTTTTCTTTCTTTTGTGGTAATTAAAGAAGAAGAAGAAAAAATTATTTCTTTCTGAAAAAATTAATATTATAATTTTTTGATGGTTATTTTTAGAGCCGTTATTTTGGACAATTTTAATAAATGAAATTATTTCCTCTAGCCACAAATAATGTTTCAGAAGTATTCAATGGCTTTCAATATTCACTTTACAATTTGGATTTGAGCGGAAAGAAAAATTCAATGGTCGCTTTACAAAATTTACGACAAATGAGAAATTTACGTTTTCTATCGATATCAATGATGCCAATGACATCATTGTCGCCAGATGATTTCTCTGAATTTGGAATGGACGTTAAAGAATTGCATATTATTCAAAGTAACATGAATACAATCAAAAGTCACGCATTTATGCATATTCGTGGAATTAAGTATTTGGATTTTTCCGAAAATTCCATTTCGTCTATTGAGGAGGATGCATTTTCAGAGGTATTTATTTTTTGCTAATTTTTTAAAATTATAACATAAAATAAAAAAAAATGTTTTAAATTGAATGAAAAAACTAGAAATTAAAACTCAGAAAAAAAATTTTTTATAAATAAATTTTTTGTCTTCATTTAAAAAATAAAAATTTAAATCAATATTAAAAGGTTGGACATTCGCTGTTAACACTGAAAGTAGCCCATGGACTGTCGACATCAATGAGTGAATTGCCAAGTAGACCGTTCAAATTTTTGACAAATTTGCAACATCTCGATTTTAGTAATAATCGAATTCGATCGATGCCCGATACGTCTTTTCATTTTTTGAAAAGAATCAAACGAATCGAAATGCAGGACAATGAGATTGACAGTATTCGCAAGGGAACCTTCCAGGTGAGACGCATGACCGATTTTAGAGGTTAAAAAAACCTTTTCACCCACGTAAATTCCAGTAAAATGAAAATTTCCCCCCCTTTTCAACTCCATCAAATTTTTGCCATTGAAAAGAATAATTCTCCAAAATTTGAGAAATTTTCTTCAAATATTTCTCGAGTTATTAGCAAATAAAATCTTGAAGTGGTGCCCACCTGGCGACTTTTCTCCTTTTTAACTTCATTACTAATTTATATTTTTTAACATTTTTTTCTCTCATTCGTCAATTTCGGACAGAACAAATTAATTACTTTCGTTTGTTTCACATTTTATGTAAATTTTAATAAAAAAAAAAAAAAATATTAAAAATTTTTTTTCCAGGGCGACATTCACTCGAGTTTGGAAGAAGTCTATTTTGAATATAATCAAATACAAGCACTGACAACACACACATTTGTCGATTTGATAATGCTGACGACTATCAATTTACAAGATAATATTATCGACAGAATCGAACGTCGAGCATTTATGAATATGAATCGACTTAAGTACATTAATTTGAGGGGAAATAAAATAAGAAGCATTGCTGACGAGGCATTTCAGGTAAACAAAGTGTATGACGAATTTATTTTCAGCGAAAAAATTTTGTTTAGCGAAGAAATTAGTTTTTTTTACTGATTGTCGATAAGGATGTTGATTACTTAACCGACGGTCAGTTTTTTAATATTCTTCAAACACTGCTTAACGTTTTTACAACTTTTGGTAGTTTTGTTTATTGTTACGAGAATTTTTCTTTAATCGACAGTCGGTAAAGTAATAATCCAAACTGTTGATATTCACGAAATCGAAATTCTTTTCTATTTCAGAATCTGCCGGATTTGGAATTTTTGGATTTGGCCTATAACGACTTGAATGAATTCGATTTCAATTATTTCGATCAAGTGGGAACGCTTTCGTCATTTAAAGTGAACGTCAGTCATAATGAAATTTTCCGTTTGTCAATGAATACCTCGATGTATTCGACGACAGTAAACAGTAAGTAATCCGCTAGTGGTGCTCTGCGCGCTTATCTATAGCACTCACCTCACGACTTTAATTGCAAATAAAATCGAAAAATATGGAAAATTTTCAATTATCTTTCTCCAAATACATTCTACTCGATGGCAAGAGTAAAAATAAATCTTTTTCTTTGTTCCAGTGGGCAGTATATTAAATTCAAATATCAAAGTTCTAGATCTGAGTTTCAATAATATTACGGACATTGTGAAAATGTACTTTAGGCCAGTGGAATTTTCACTAACGCACCTCTATCTATCGCACAATGAACTCAATAACGTAACGCAAGGAGTTTTTGGAAATATGCCACATCTACAATGGCTCGACTTGAGTTACAATGAATTAATGGAAATTGATTTCGATTGCTTTAGGAATACAAAAAATATTCAAGTACTATTACTAGCTTGGAATAATATAATGGACATTCCGGCTGAAACATTTAGACAATTGAAGAAATTAAGAATTGTCGATCTCTCTCACAATCGACTGCGTACACTGCCCGATAATCTCTTTAATGAAGCTTATATCGAGAGTTTGGATCTCTCGCACAATCAATTTATGAGATTGCCTATTAAGGTTATGTCGATGACTGCTGCCGCCAGTCTCTCGTCATTGGATCTCTCGTGGAATTTATTATCGGGAGTTCACAGTACGGACGCTATTTTTAGGTTAAGGGTGAGTTCACAACATTTTCTACTATTTATATGAAAAAAAAAAAGAAACGAAATTTTCTTTATACAATTCTTCACTCTTGAAAATCGTGTCACGAAAATGTGGAAACTTTTCATCAGTAAGAAAATATTTGAAAAAGACTAAAAGTTATGAAGTGGGAGGCGATCTTTCCCCACCTCGCAAGTTTGCAAGTGAATAAAAAATTTTTCACTTAATATTTTTTTACTTTTCTTGTAAAATTTGTCAATACTCGAGTGAATGTAGACAAAAAATATCATGAAAGCATTTTCATTCAGTTTTATAAATATATTATTCACTTTTTAATTTTTGTATTAAAATTTTTTTTCCTACTTCTTGAAAATAGTGTTTCAAACTCGAAAAGTTCTTTATAAGATCATATTTTTTTTTCAAGCAAGTCGATATAGTGAGCAAACTGCAGAATAATTAAATTAGATTTTAATTAGACTAAGCCTTAAGAATGAGCGAATTCCATGATTGGATTCGATTCTTTTTTTTTAAGGCAATTAACTAATTCATCTTATAGATTTTCATATGTAGGCAACTCGCTAATCCCATTAGGTTTTTGAATTCTAAAGGCTTTATATGAAATATAATTTCCGTTTATTTTCTTTTAGAAAATTTTTTTCACCTCTGAATATTTTATATGTAAATTTCCATTTTTTTCAAATATTTTTTTCCAATATATTCTCAAACTGATAAATTTTAATCAAAACTAATATACAAAATATTTAAAAAAAGGAATATATGACAAATAATAAATTTTTTTGAAATCAATTTCGTGATGAAATTTTGTTCTTATAAATAATAATATAAATTTTTTTCTTCCAGGGGTTGACTTGGTTGGATCTTTCTTACAATCGTCTAGTGAGATTGGACGACGGAATATTTTCAGATCTACATAATTTGGATTATTTAGATCTAAGTCACAATAAGCAATTAATTTTAGAACAACGTGGAAGAACTTTTCATGGTTTGGAGGATTCCCTTCTATTTTTGGGACTCAGCAATATTTCACTACTTAGCGTAAGTTTTTGTAATGACGAACAAAAAAATATTTGAAAACTTTTAGTTTATTTATAAATTTTTAAATTTAAGAAACAATATTTTTAAAATATTAGGGAAACGTAGTCAGGGTTGGACCGTACCTTTTTTTAAAAATTTTTTTAAAAAGTAAATCAAGGCAAAGTCTACAAAAAAGGAACTCTTTTGCTAAACATCGTAAATTTATTGGTCTAAAATTTAAAAAAAAGTGATAAACATTTACAGGCCTCGGATCGACTTTAACGAACAAAAAAAGTCGCTTTAGTCGATTAAAAATAGAAAAAAAGTCGATTATTCAATTCAATGTTGTCACAAAAATTCAAATTAATCAAAACTTGTGTAATTTTGCTAAATAAATATTCAAATAGTTCTTACTTCTTTATTCACAGGAAATAAAATTTTTAAAATTTCAACTTTTCAAATTTAATCATTTCTAAAAATTAAAACTATAACTCTTTTATAAATTTAATTACTTTCTACAATCTTTAACTAAACTGCATCTCTAAATCAATTATCATCTATATATGAATTTTAAATCATTTTTTGCATTTTCTTCAAAAATTCGAGTATTTAAATAAAAAAAATCAAATTTTTTATAATAATTTAAACCTTACATTTTTCTATTTAAAGATATTAGTAAAGGTAGAAAATTTTCAAAAATTTTAATAAAGTAATTCGTTAAAATTAACTTTTTGAAAATATTTCCAAATCATTTATTGAAAATACAAAAAAGTTTTACTATGAAATAAAATTTTAAAATATCTAAAAAATTGAAATTCGGTTAAATCTTTTCAAAGCTGATGTAAATTTAGTAAAACATTTAAAAATAATTCAAAATTTGTCAAAATCTTTTGAAAAATAATTGAGTTTTTAAAAATACCTAAAAAATTAATGAAATTTTTAAAAGAATTTTAATTATAAATAAATTATTTCTGAAAAATTATAAAGTAGTGCTGTATAAAAAATTCAATTTTTTATAATAATTTAAACATGACATTTTCTATTTAAAGATATTTATTAAGGTAGAAAATTTTTAAAAGTTTTTATAAAGAAATTCGTTAAAATTAACTTTTTGAAAATATTTCCAAATCATTTATTGAAAATACAAAAAAGTTTTACTATGAAATAAAATTTTAAAATATCTAAAAAATTGAAATTCGGTTAAATCTTTTCAAAGCTGATGTAAATTTAGTAAAACATTTTAAAAATAATTCAAAATTTGTCAAAATCTTACGAAAAATAATTGAGTTTTAAAAAATATATAAAAAATTTAAATTTGGTTAAATCTTTTCAAAGCTGATGTAAATTTAGTAAAGCATTTAAAAAATAATTCAAAATTTGTCAAAATGTTTTGAAAAATAATTGAGTTTTTAAAAATACCTAAAAAATTGAAATTTGGTCAAATCTTTTCAAAGCTGATGTAAATTTAGTAAAACATTTAAAAAATAATTTTAAAATTTGTCAAAATCTTTTAAAAAATAATTGAGTTTTTAAAAATACCTAAAAAATTAATGAAATTTTTAAAAGAATTTTAATTATAAATAAATTATTTCTGAAAAATTATAAAGTAGTGCTGTATAAAAAATTCAATTTTTTATAATAATTTAAACATGACATTTTCTATTTAAAGATATTTATTAAGGTAGAAAATTTTTAAAAGTTTTTATAAAGAAATTCGTTAAAATTAACTTTTTGAAAATATTTCCAAATCATTTATTGAAAATACAAAAAAGTTTTACTATGAAATAAAATTTAAAAATAACTAAAAAATTTTAATTTGGTCAAATCTTTTCAAAGCTAATTTAAATTTAGTAAAACATTTAAAAAATAATTTTAAAATTTGTCAAAATCTTTTGAAAAATAATTAAGTTTTTTAAAAATATTAAAAAAGTAAATCAAATTTTTCCAAAAATTATAATTATAAATAAATTATTTCTAAAAAAAATTCTTAAGTAGTGAATTTAAAAAAAAATTTATTTACTTTATTCCAAGGTAATTGAATCTTTAAAAATTGTAATAAAACAATTGTAAGAATTAATTTTTTATAAATATTGTAATGTTTAATTTTTCAAAAATAATTGCAGAATTTTTGTATAATTTAAAACAAAATTGTTTTCAAGAATTTTAATATTAATATTTAGAATATATATGATTATTTTCTCCAAAATGTTGAAAATAATTTTGAACAATTTTAATTTTATTATTTTGTTTATGAATTTTAATTTTCGGAAATATTGAAAATAATTGAATTTGAAAAAAAATAGAACGTTATAATTCAGAAAATTATTCATTTCTAAACAATTTTAATATTATTTTTAAAACCTATTTTTCATTAATTTTCATTTTTATTGAATCTACACACTTGAAGATTATTTATTATAATTTTTGATAATTTAATATAATTTCAAAAATTTTCAATTTAAATTCTTTAAAAGTTATATTTTCAAAAATTGGAATAAGACACTTGAAAAGATGATTTAGTTTTGAATTAAATTTTACAGAATTTGAATTATTCGAAATCTTTTTAATTGTAACATTTTTGAACATTTAATTAGAAAACTGATTGAAAAATAATGTTCCAAAAAGTTTGTCTATAATAATTTATACTTTGCATAAAAATCGAAATAAGTTACATTTTATGTATGGAAAATATTGTATTTTGGCGCAAAATTTGGAAGAAATGTCGAAAAAGTCGCATTATTTGAAAATTGTCGAAAAAAGGGGAAAAAGTCAAAATATCCAAGGCCTGCATTTAAAGCAACAGTGTAGTCATAAGGTTGGACCATTTTTAAAACACGAATCAAAAATATTTGCTTATTTATTTATTTATTTTTTATTTATTTCTTTTAAAACCGGGTTTTGAAATTCACAGTTAAATACGAGGTCCAATCCTGACTATGTTCCCCCAACTTTAATACCGAAATCTAAACAAAAAAATGTTATATTTATATTTTTTCACAGGATTTTTCAATCTTTGATCAGTCGGTAATGGAGATGGTGTCTTTGTTGCTTAAAATGAAAATTACCTGCCAAATTTTGCAATCGCTTGTCTTTTTAAATTTGTCAAATATTTTTTTATATATATTTCATATGAATTAAAAGTGTAAATTTTTCTTTCAGGTTCCCGATCTTCCTTTTCATCGTCTACAAACACTTCATTTGGCCTACAATGAATTGGCTTCCGTGCCAGCTGAAATGGCCGCAAATTTAACGAGTTTAAGATATTTAGATTTAAGCTATAATGATTTAACGGTAGTTCCCCTCATAACTCATGCACTTCCGGAATTGAAATCATTTAATTTAGCCTACAATCCAATTACAATTATAACTAATACAAGTTTTCTGGGCGTTGCCGATAGTCTCGAAGAACTAGATATCCGAGGCTTGACTTTATCGACTTTCGAGGTAAATATTTAAAAAAATTTTAATACAAAAAAAAATTTCCCAAAAAGTTTCGAATTCTGATTGGTATTTAATTTTCGAGTTTCCACTCTATGTTCGGTCGATAATTCAGGTGTAGATGGCGCTACTATGAGTAATCAACGAATTTTTTATGAATACTTTTTAAAAGACAATCTTTTTTTTAAATATTTTATTGATTTTGTTTTAAATTTGTTTCAAGATATTTGAATTTATACAGTAATTTCATTTAGTTTGTAAAAAAAAAAATTGTTTTCGAATTTCTAGGCCGGAGCTCTTTGTAAGGCATCGAAACTTCGAAGTCTACTGCTAACTGCATACACGGAAATAAAACATTTCAATTTTCCAAATCTTTTGGAATACAATCATGGACTCAAGAATTTGTTTATTCATGTAAGAATAGAAAATTTTATTTACATTACAAACAAATAATCAACATTTTTCAAAAACTATGAAATTACCACGAATTCTAATAAAAAAAAAACCATTAATTTTTTCTATTTAGACAATAATTTCTTTTCAAATAACTTAATTCTTGAAGAACTATTATCATAAAATTATTACTAAGAAATTATTTAATGAAAAATTTCATACTTGAATATTTCAAAATTAATTCAATTTTTAAAAAATTGCTTTTACAATGTTCATAAATGAACTTCAAAAGATTTCAATTGGAAATTTAGTAAAATTTCAATTTTTGAATTACTTTAATTCGAAATTTTTAAAAACTTAGATTTTTGAAAAATTGTGTTACTTCAAATTCTTCTGAAATAAGTTAAATTTTTTAATATATAATTCATTAACTATTAAGGGCAATGGATTTTTATGTAAAAAAATGTTAGTTAAAAAAACTAAAAAAAAATCGAAATTCGAAGTTAGAAAAGATTTGCACACATTCAATTCTTTTCAAAAGTAACAAAATTCTTTCGCAAAAATTCAATTATAAAAAATTTGTTTAATTCTCTTAAAAATTTAAACTATCTTTATAAGTATGTAATAAAATTTTTTTTTTTTGAAATTAAATTATTCTCAAAAATTTTAATTAAATTCATTGCAAAATTTCAATTATTTTCAACAATTTTCCTCAATTCTGTGATTTTTAATATCTAGGTATTTATATTTTAATAAAATTTTCCAAAAGAATTAAATTATTAAAACATTTTAAAAAATTTTTTTTGTTTTCATAAATAGTAAAATTCCTGTTAAAAATTCTACACAAACATTTAATTGTTTTCAAAAATAATAAAAATTTGACAGAAATTCAATTAACAAATTTTTTATAAATCATTACAAATGATTGCAGAAATTTAATTTTTTTTTGAAAAATTTTAACTAAAAACATTTTTGTCAAAATTTCAATATTATGTTCAATAATCTTCTTACATTCTCGTACAAATTTAAATTATCTTCAAAAATAATAAAATTCTTCTCTAAATTTTAATTATTTTCAAAAACTTTAATAATCCAAATTCTTGGAAAAATTTCAATTATTTTCCAAAATTTTTCACAATTCAAAAACTTTTAATATCTACTTTTAGAGTTTTTCAACAGAATTTAATTATTATTTAAAATAAATACAAATTTATTTAAATTATACACAAACATTGAATTATTTTCATAAATAATAAAAATTTCACAGGAATTCAAATATTTACAAATTTTTTATAAATTCCTTTGCAATAATTCAATTATTTTCATGAATTAATAAAACTCTTAGCAGAATTTCAATTATTTTTAATACAATTTTTATTAAATTCCTTGAAAAATGTAACTATTATTCAAATTTTTATTAAAATTCGTTAAAGGAATTCAATTATTTGAAATTTGTTAATAAAACTCTTTAAAAGAATTAAATTTTATGAAACCTTTAAATATTCAATAAATAATTTACCTTTTTATTTAAATATTAAATTCTCGTAAAATTTTCTGATAAAAATTGATTTAAAAATGAATTTTAGTTTAAATTTTAAATAATAATAGAATATGAAAAGAACTTTTAAGAAGTTACATAGTAACAATATTTTTATAATATAAAATAATGATTTTAACACTTGATCAACTTTAATTATTATAAAACATGAAAAAATCGATCGTTAATTAATTGTTATCTTTATGCTTCATTACAATATTTTTAAAGTTGATTAATTTCAAAAAAAATTTGACTTTGAAATTTTTGCAAATCTTCATTCCCAGGGAAAAATAATAATTAAATATTTAAAAAAGAAATTATTTGCGAATAATTTTACAATTAATGAAATTCGTAAATAAATTTAACAAAACATTTTTTTCAATAAAATGTTTTCCTTTATTTTCTAAAAAATTTTCAAATAAATTTTCTAATTGACAAATGTAATTTATAAAGATTTTCTTTCTTTATTTAAAAAAAACTTCGAATTTTATTAAAATAATGAAAATTAAGAAATAGAATTGATGCAAATTATTTCCTAATGAAAATTTTCTATACAAAATCTTTTCAAAAGAAAAAAATGTGTTTGTAAAAAAATATTTTTATTGAGAAAGAAAAATTATGCATAAATAGGGAATATTATCCTACTTTTGAATCTATATTTTTAACAATTAACAATTTTTTAATATTTCCGAATAATTGAAATTTAGTAACATTAAATTGTAAATAAACCAACGGCTTTGAAACATTACGAAAAACTTTTTCAAAAATTATTTAAAATATTTGATTTATAGAAAAATATTAGTTGAAATCATATTCTAGACAATAATAATAATAATAGTTGAATTGAAATAATGAAAATAATTTTAAAAAAGTTACAGTGACAATATTTTTATAATATAAAATAATAACTTTAACACTCGATAAACTTTAATTATTATAAGTTGTTGAATATCGAAGAGATTTGAATTTGAAATTTTTGAAAATCTTATAATTCCTATGGAAAAAAATGAATGAAATAAGACAGAATTAATAGATTATTATTATTATAGTTAATTAAATTAATTCTTTTATTTTTTTCAGGTGCATAACGAAACGAGCCTCGAGAAAGAAATGAAGGGAAAGTTTCCAGTGAAACTCTACAATTTTACCTTCAGTGGTCGAAATTTCAAACATTTGCACAATGATATTTTAATGGTAATTTTGAACTTGAATACTTATATTAATTTTAATATTTATATTATTTTTAATTTTAATTTCTTCCATATAACTAGGTATCAATTTTTAAAAATTCTTTTTTTTCAATCACAGGGAATGAAGAGTCCACATTTACATTTTGGTCTTCATAATACAAGTATCAGTACAATTCATCGAGATCTATTCACGAATGCAATATCCGTGAGAAATATAACAATTGATCTTTACAATAATGATGTGAGAACATTGATGAATCCCTCGTCAGCTCATAAACCAAGTGTTCCAGGAAAAAGATTTCTAATGAGACTCAGAATGGCTGGAAGTCATTTGAATTGCGACTGCGATATTGGGTAAAAATCGACAACCAAAAATAGAAATTAAGAATTTAAAAAAAGAAAAAAGAATTCTCAACCTAATGACATTTTTTAAATTAAAATTTTTTTCTTCCAGTTGGATTGAAATGTGGCAACGTAAGCACAGACAGTATCAGGAGGATCGTTGTAATTCACATTATGAATTAACAAATTACGAACGTGAGGAGGACAGTGAATTTAATTGTTGGGACAATGGCTGGGACGACGATTTACGTGAAACATTTTGCATGAACAAAAATAATATGACAGTTTCCGATGCTCTGAAAAAAGATCTCGAATGTGGATGGAGTTCAGCTCCAATATTTCATTTACCAAATTTCTCACTTCTTTTACTTTCCATCATTCCCCTAATTTTTGCTTACTAAATTAAATTCTCTTTTTTCTTTCATTTACAGGTTAATATTTTTATAATCATTCACTAGATGTAATTATTTCGAAGAGGAGGAAATTAATTGTTATTTTTGAAAAAAAAATTCGCAAACATGACTTTTACTTTCTGTTCAATTGTATTTATTAATTCAATTTAACTGAAACAGAAAAGTAATTAGAAAACTTAATTTTCTGTTAATTCACATTCACTATTTAGCAGAATTAATATTTAAAAATTTTAATAAGAATTATAAAATATCAAAATTTTTTTCCACTATACTTTTCTAATCTATGTTCAATCGGTAATGTAGATATAGATGGCGCCTGAATACGCGCGAAATTTAAATAAAAATTTCATTTTTCCAAAAAGAAATCATCAATTTATTGATAAAACTTACTCCATTTATTATTAATGTAAGAAAATTCTTTTTCTCTGCAGACAAAAACTTTTTTGTACAAATTCAAAGTATCATCTTCATCATTTCTTTTTAACATCGCAAACTAAATAAAAAAATAAAAAAACAAGTGATTTACATAAGTTTAGAAAAAATTTTATATTTTAATTTATTGTGACTTATATAAATAATTTTAAAAGTTAGCAGTAAATGAAGTTTCCCCTTTTTTTACTCTAAATGTAAAAGAAAATTATTCTAATACATAATTAAAAAAAAACTATTTCTAGTTTTCGTAAATTTTAATAACTTTTTAGAAAAAGGGCAGAATATAGAAAAATTTATTTATATAAGACAAGTTCTTTATACTAAAATTTTGTTTGTTTCTTCCAAATTATTGAATTATGGAAAAATTTGAATTTTTTTCACTTGTTAACTTAGATTGTAGATTTTATACGTATATATCTATATCTAATGTTTTATGTAAATAGACGAGATGAAAGTGTCCTTTTTTTCTGAATTTTTCTCGTCATATTTCCAAAGAATTGAAATATTTACATCTACACATACTTATTAGAAAATATTGAAAATAAATGCAAAACTAATGATTTAAAAAGTCTGTCTTTTCTCAGAGCATAATATAATATAATTCAAAAGAAAAATATCTCCTTTTGTTAAAAGAAAAGAAAAAAATTTTACTTGCGTACTTATAGTTATTAAAATATGTTAGTATTATTAAGAAATCGAAACAAAAAACATTTTTAAAAAACGCATCTTTTTTCCAATTACTATTATATAAAATTATAAAATAATATGAAAAACAAAGAAACGATAAAAAAAAAATAGTTCGAAGTTAGATAAAAATTAAATATCTATTTGTAAAATACTGTAATAAACGTTTTAATTGTAAACATGCTTTTTATTTGCAGACAATTATTCTTTGACATTCAATTTTACATGGGAATTTAACTTGGAGGAAAAATATTTTACTACTGCGCATGTGTAACTGCGCCAGAACACTTCTGCGCATGAGTAAAATAATGTTTTCTCAAAATTTTAAGAATTCATTGAAAACTTATGCTTCATTGAGTTTCGCAATTTGCCTCATTACATTTTTACACAATTCATTCTTATCACTTGTTTTCGATGTAGAAGTTAAGAGAACTTTAAAATACGTACCTATTATTACAGTCGGCACTATAAAAATTTCCTCCACATAAAATTGATTACCAGGTAAAAGAATGATTCTCTTCCCTCTAAAGTTTCTTTTAATTTCAACATGAACAATTGCCCTCAAATAAGAACTGAAAAATTTGATTTCATACAAAACATTTCGAAATCCATTCGCTGGACTTTTAGCAAATCTCAATGCAGCCTCTTCACTTGATATTGTTGTTAAGAACTTTTGCAATGTTATATTTTTATCCACATTCACAATCTCAGATTTATCCTTCATGAATTTCTTTCGAAACAAATCCTCACGTATCGATTCAAAAATGTATAATTCCATTTCATTTTCCTCATCGAAATCAATTGATTGTCTTAGTGCTAATCTGTATAAGGCAAGTTTCATTTTGTTCGCCTCATGGGTGTCGCTCATTATTCTCTCAAATCCGGTTGTGAGGAAATTTCTTATTGCATAGTAATCTTCGAATGTTGCAGAGTAATCAGCTCTTCGAACTTCGTATTCTTTTAGTAAACGTTCTATCGACTTTTCCTCCTCAATTTTCGATCGTTCTCTAAAAGTGTAAGTGGAGATTTTTGATTCAGCTTCTGATTTTGTCATAAAAATATTATCCAATGATGAATTGTAAAATAGTGAATTTAATACACCTGTTCGATCCAAAATATTCTCTTGACTCCAAACTGAATTTATGTATCGTTTGTCTTTTATCCAATTAGTGAAAAATTTCGTCGCTACTGTCTTACTTGGGAATGTGAACCATTTTAATATTTCACGTATTTCATTCTCAAGAAGAGCATCAAGTGCAGTATTTTTTGAAATATCATTTAGTATTGTAACATCATTATTGAATTTTTCAACGTAATTCTTGTGTCGTAGGCAGAAGTCAGATTCCCTCCTTCCTTGAATGTAGGAACATTTATTGTTATTGGTTTCGTAGGTCCAAATACCGTCAAATGTGGTTTCGATGAAATTTGTCGATGTATGATTATTTTTACATATTAGGCTACGTGCATTGCATGTAATCTGCTTATTTTGAAATTGAATGTGAATTTGATTTGACAAAGAATTTGGAAGAAGTAAGATTGAATTGCCAACGTCTTTGAATTCGTAACCAGTTAGTAGAGAAGCTACTGGGGCATTTTCTTCCAAATCACTAGCATGTGTGAATTTATATCCATAACCAGTGACACCATTCCAACTTTTGATAAATACGGACTCGCTTAATTTATTAAATTTATGATCAGTGATGTCGATGACAAATGTGCCTTTCAAGAGTAACAATTTATAGACAGCATTCTTCGAGTGATGAAACATTTTCCTGACTTTCACATCCGAGTAGTTTATGATTTCTATCATAAATCTTACTTGATCTTCAATAAACCACATACTCTCATATTTTGGTTCTTCCAGATGCAATGATAATTTTTCAAAAAATTCATTAGATGGTTTTAGGGATTTAATTGTTGGTTTGGATCTTGACGCTTTTAGGGATATAACAGTGGAGCGTAGGGATTCCTTTAGAAATACATATTCAATATTTGTTCCCAGTGTGAATAGAATATCTTTTGTTTTTTGGTTCACGAGTTCTGCTGACACTACTTCGGGATATTTGGTGAGGAATTTAAAATTTTCTTGCTCACATAATTTTGTCGACAATTCGCCATAGTGTTTGATGTCCGATACACAAGGATAGAGGGGTACAAAGGAGAAACCGAATTCTCGCCACCATTTACTTTTCTCGGGACTATTGTCAGAATAAGTCAGGTAGGAGAGAAATCGTTCTTTTTTGTATTTTGTTATATTTTGACAAAATTGCTCTGCAGTGTCTTCGGTATTTTTGAGGACAATACGTTTCGATGAGTGTATAAAACTATCTTTTGAGGGACCTATTAGTTTTTGGAAATATTCCGGATCATTAGATTCTTTAACGAGTTTTACAGTGTAATTTTGCCGGACTAAAGCATAATACTCGAAGGTACCGGCAATAGTGTTATGAAATTCAAGAAAATCGTATGATAAATGTTGCGATGTGTTAAAATCCTCATTTTCCACTTTGTCACCAGTTACTATCAATTTTATTCCAATGTTCCTAAGATTTATTGACGATTCGTTAAATAATTCTTGCATCATTCCGTAATCGTATTTTTCGTATAGTTCACCAAAGGTATCGAGTTGATTCATGAACCAATCGTTTATGTTCGGTAGAAAATCACCACCTCTACATTTATAATGTTCGGCATACTCGATGTAAATAGGAATTTTCGTCAGTCGTTTATAATCATCTAAATTTCTACATTCATAATCCAAAACTAATTTCGCATATTTTGCCCGACTTTTAAAATCGGAAAATGCTCGATGTATTTTGTAGATGTGATCATTCTCCAATTGATTTTCAATTTCCTTGGAAGTTGTTTTGAGGTATTCGAAAAAAACACTGTACACCTTCTCCCAATGTTGAGGATTGAATATTAGATTTGTTATATTTTTGGCATTAATAGTTTTCTCTTCGGTAGAAATGTAGTATAACAGTGCGGGAAAGGCAAATGCTTTTAGAGCTACGGGATCAATGCTTTGATAATAAAGTTCTTCTATTATGTAACCAATTGCCACGTATTCGTCGAACATGATTCGATGAATTGTTTTCCTTGAATTTGATTGTTTGAAATTCGAATAGTAGGTTTCATTTAATCTACCAAGTCGAAGGTACGATGTAGCAGCCATTGCGTAAATATAATCAAGAGACAGTACTTTGATATTAAATAGAGGTTGAGGAAATAGTGGCAATATTAAATCTCCAGATATTCGATAAATTGATAATGGAGTGAGTGTCGAACTATCGCCGTATTCATTTTCAAATGTTGCTCTCTCAAGACTGTCGCCTATCTTTTTTATAACTGAATCTAACTTTAAATCATCTACCCGACTAATGGTCTCGGCCAAAAAACCGTAAATATTTCCGAATTTGGCAAACACCAGAGAACTGATGATGTAGTCAAACAATGTAGTGATGAATATTTCGTCAGGTATTTCATTTTCTTTCTCGCCGTAAAGATCACTGTCTTTTAGCAAATTTCGAATTAACAGCAATGTTTTGTTTTGATCAGCACGATTTTCCTCAAAATAACGGTAGAGTTCGTTAACCACTGGAATAGGTTTGTATTGATCGACTTCTGGTAGATAATTCTCGAGGAATAAAAAATCACTAATAATGCTCAGGCAATTGAAAATTGGTATAACCTGCACGGTCGATAGAGAATTACTTAAATGTAGTGCAAGCATTTCTTAAAACTTTTCTCTTCGTCTCCAAAGATATCGCAGTTGAATTGGAAATAAATCCACTGTAATTTATAATATTTTTATGGCTAGGAATCGCTTATTTAAAAACACCATTATATAAAAGAAAAAAAAAGAAAAATATGAGTACAAAATATCTATAGTCAACTCGGATATCACTGTAAAAAGAAGGCATCTTATTTTAAGATACTTTGGTAGTCGCACTTTTAATTTGTTTCCAAAAAGTTATCCAAAGCATCTTAAAATGCATTAGTTTCTAATGTAGAAGATGAAAAAATAAGATGTTTTAATCGTTTTAAAAGTGCTTATAATGTATTTTAAGATGCTCGTATTTGCAGTATTTTTACAATGATAAGTTTAATTTTAAGGCATTTTTTATGGAACTGTAAAAACACTCCAAAGGATGCTACAGAGACTATCTCGATAATTTTCCCTCTTATTCCCTTAATTATGTTTTAAACCGCAGCCGAGTTGAATATTGCTATTCTGAATTCACTTTAATGTTGAAAGAAAATTCTTACCTAAATGCTGCTAATTTTCTCGTTTGATTTAAAAATCAACTCGCTAGTAAGATTTCAGTTCCTAAAACCAATAACAAATAATACTGTTTTAGGTGATTAAAATTTTTGTAACATTTCAGTCGCTTATCACTTGGTTATATAAATGTACACACGTGTGTAACTTTTTAATTTTACAATAATTTTAGTTGCTTTTTTTCGTGATGCATGTATAAAAAGTTTTAACTTATATTCCATACTTTTACATTAAGCAGATAAAATGTTTTCCGCAAATTGTAAAGCAATAAAGTTGAATGATACATTTTTTAATAAAAAAAAACAACAAATATGGAGATAACTCACAATTTTCTCATCTAATAAAAAATATTTATAAAAATAAAAAAATAAATATTTATAAATTTATAGTATTTTTTAAATTATTTATTTCTTATTTCAATATAATTACCTATTAATTGTTTCATTACAATTTATTGGAATTTTTCCAGATTTTTAAAACTACATTCAATATTAATTAGAAACTTATTCAAAAACCACAATAACTTCATTTTTAAATAAATATTTAATCATTATTATTTTTCATATATAAATTATGTTTTTTTTCAAAAATTCAATGATTTTTTTGTATTTATTCTTCAAAGAATTAAATTATTTTCAATTCTCTTTTCTCAAAATAATTTGTCAAAATCCAATTATTTTCAATGTCTACTATTTCAAAATGTTTTAACAAAAGAATTCAATTATTTAAAAAGAAATTTTAATAAAATTTGTCTCGAGAATTCAATTATTTTCAAAAGTAATATAATTTTTTGCAAAAATCCAATTATGTTGAAAAATTTTCGTCAATTTTCAATTACTTTTATAAGTAATAAAATTTTTTTCCGAAATTCAATTACTTTTTCCAAAAATTTTAAAAACTAATAGTAAAAATTCAATTACTTTGCAAACAATTTTGATCGAATTTATCAAAAAATGTAATTAATCTTCAGAATTTTATTAAAATTCGTCGAAAGAATTCTATTAATTTAAAAAATTTGTTTATAAAATTCTTTACCAGAATTGAGTTTTAAGAAAAATTGAATTATTTAATAAATTATCTTTGTTTGTTTTTAATAATTGAATTCTCGTAGAACTTTCTGATAATAATTGATTTTAAAAATGAATTTTAATTAAAATTTTAGATAAAATTTGAAACTTTTTTTTCCTTACATATTTTTAGTTCAAGAATTTACAAATAATTGAAATTTCGTAAAGTTGAATATTGAAAAAAATGGATTTGAAAATTGTCAAAGAACTTTGTCGAAAATTATTGATTTAAAAAAGAATTTTAGTTAAAAATTCTAAAAATAATAATCGCAATCAGAAATGAACATAATTGTTAGTTAAAAGTATAAAAAATTCAAATTTTCCAACATTTTAACTTCAAAACTTTTGAAAATTTCATTATTTCTAAAATTTTTAATAAAAATTGAATTCTCCTAACAAATTTTAATCAAATTTTAAAAAATTTTAAGAGTAATTTCAGTTTTCAAGAAATTTGATGAAACAAATTTTATAAAATATATTAAAAATAATTCAAATTCTGACAAGAATTTTATTAAAGTTTTTCCATATAATTGAATTTCGGGGAAAAATTGTATTATTTATAATTATTTATAAAAATAATTGAAATGGTGACTAAAATGTTTGTAAATTATACTTTTGAAAATAATTGAATTCTTGAGAGTAATTTTATTATAAAAATCTAGGGTTTTAAAAATTTCTAATCAAATTCATTTAAAATTGAAATTTTACAAAATTTCGAATGAAAATCTCATTAAGTTATCATTTAAATTTTTTAAATCTTTTTCAAATTTTCAAACGTATTTGGAAACACAAACGAAAACTTTTTTAGATGCAAATAGGAAAATTTTGTATAGGATTAATTTATTAGTTTATTGTAATTTTAATTTAATATTTTATTTCAATTATTGTAAAATTGGTTTTTCATCCCCAATTTTATATTAAACAGCTAATAATTATTTTCACCAAAGTGACTTTTTAAATTCGTAATTTAAGAAGAAAAATGTATTTTTATTCTCGTCTTTATTATGATAACAGTGAATGAAGTGTGAATAATTAGAAACAAAAAAATTCAATGAAAGAAGTATGATAATAAATTTGCTAATAAAAAATGGTATAAGTCAACACTTTCATTTATTTTTAAATTTTAACTGTTGTATATATTTTTATATCAAAGCGAGTAACAAAAACATACGCGGAATTTTCCCGAACATTCCAGAAGAGGCTCGAAACAAAATTTCATACGAACCAAACTGAAAAAATTTCCTTTAAATTACACAGTAAAACGTGAGGTGTTAAAATAACACCAAAATGGATTAAAATAATCTGCAACCGATTAATCCCTCTATAGGATCAAATTAACACCAAAAATTGTCGTCAAAATTTCAATTCTCTTTATAATTAAACAAAATCTTCTCTAATATTCAATTATTTTTCCAAAATTTTAATCAAATTCTTGTCAAAATTTCAATTATTCTTAAAAGTATTCTAAAATTACATAATTTTTAATATCTACTATTTGAATAAAATTTTCCAAAAGAATTACATTATTAAAAAAAATTTTAATCCAATTCTACGCAAACATTAAATTATTTTCATAAATAATAAATTTTTTTACATAAATTCAATTATTTAGAAATTTTTTTATAAATTTCTTTGCAATAATTCAATTATTTTCATAAATAATAATATTTGTATAGGAATTCAATTATTTTTATAAATAATAAAATTCTTTTAGGAATTCAATTATTTTCATAAATATTAAAACTCATTGCAGACTTTCAATTATTTTTAATGCAATTTTAATAAAATTTCTCGAAAAATGTAATTTTTCTTAAAAATATTTTTCAAATTCGTCCAAAGAATTTAATGATTTAAAAAATTTGTTGGTAACATTTTTTATGAGAATTTAATTTCAAGAAAGATGAAATTAATAAATTATTTATTTTTGCATTTAAATAATTGAATTCTCGTAGAATTTACTAATAAAAATAGTTTTAAAAATGAATTTCAGTTAAAATTTTAGATTTTACTTAAGTATTAAAAGCATTATTACGTGGATTTTTAGAAATAATTAAATTTTGAAAAGTTTCAAACTAAAATCGTTAAAATTCTTAATTTTTCAAATTTTTGACAAAAAATTCTGTAGAATTAATTCTTTTTAAAAGTTTACAAGAATTTTTATTGAAATAATTTCAAGTTTTTATTTTTCAATATTTATTTATTTGCAGAATTTCCGAATAATTAAAATTTTTGTAAAATTGAATTGTAAAGGAATAAATTTGAAAATTATCATAAAACTCATCGCAGCGTTTCAATTATTTTTCATACAATTATAATTGAATTCCTTGGAAAAAGTAATTATGTTTTTGCAAGTTTTAATAAAATTCTACAAAAGAATTAAATTATTAAACAATTTGTTACTAAAATTCTTTATGAGAATTGAATTTTGAGAAACATTCAATTATTCAATAAATTATTTACTTTTGCATTTAATTAATTAAATTATTGTAGAATTTTTTAATAAAAATTGATTTTCATTTCATAAAAATGAATTTCAGTTAAAATTTTAGATTATAATTGAATATGCAAAGAAATATAGAGTGAACTTTTTGGAAATAATTAAATTTTGAAATTAATATTTTTGAAAAAGTTTAATTGCATTTTTTAAATATTATTTGAAATTTTTATTTTTTAATATGCATTTAATTAAAGAATTTAGGAATAATTTAAATTTAGTGAAATTGATGAATTAATTATTATTAAAAATAATAGATATAAAGTAAAATTGTAGTTAAAAATTTTGGAAACTAATAATCGAATTGAAATAATGAAAATAATTTTGAACAAGTATAATATTCTTATAATATAAAATAATGATTTTATTATATTGGTCTTCTTTCATTCTTATAAAATATGAAGAAATTATTATTAGTTATCGATATCTTCATGTTTTATAGTTATAAAAAATATAATAAACTAAAATTTCATTCATTGTAAAAAATAACATCAAAATTGATTATTTTAATCTTTTTTTGGTTTTAATTTAATCTGCAACACTTTATATTACCTCACGATTTACTGTGTTATTCTATAAGCAAAAAAAAATAAATAAATAAAAAATGGAGAGAATTACCAAAAAGAAAAAAAAACAGAAAATTTTAAGAGAATAGAATTTAAAAAAGAATTGCGAAAAACGGAAATAAATTTCGGATTTTCGTATTTAAATATAATAATAAAGAACTTTGTCAAAATTCAAACTGACATTTTTCGAAGTAAAATAAATTCCTTGAAATTATTGAAATAGATTTCTCGGAATTGAATATTTTTTAAATAAATTCTGAACTTTCTTAAAGTTTGTCGAACTTTGTCGAAATTTCTCGAAACGTCTCGTTATTGTCTGATGCAGAGCAATGCAGAGTGCAGGAGGGAAAACAATTTGCTTGGGGAACATTCTGGAATATTCTCGAAATTTCAGGAAAATTCTGAGAGAAATTGAAAAAAAAAATTGTAAATATTCCTGAATGAAGAATGAAGAAACTTTACTAAGATGGAAGAATCGAGAGAAAAAATAAATTCCCAATTCAAAAATAATAAAGAAATTACTATTACATTGCGCTACTGCGAGTGAGAATTGTCGCGAAGCTTCTAGAACACTTCGAGAAGTTTCGAGCGAAAGGAACGTCGAGTATATAAGAGGCGAGCGTGCTCGGAGCTGGCAGTACATGAAAAGAAATCAAACGAATAACACAAGAACAACAACAGCGTCTAACGCAAACTTTAATAATTCAAAAAATTATTATCAAACGAACACAAGTGAAACAATATCAAACAAGAAAATGTCTGCAGCAATTGGAATTGATTTGGGAACAACATATTCCTGTGTGGGAGTTTGGCAACAGGGAAAAGTGGAAATAATCGCCAACGATCAAGGCAATCGAACAACACCCAGCTATGTTGCCTTCACTGATACGGAACGTCTTATTGGCGATGCTGCCAAAAATCAAGTGGCTATGAATCCGGCAAATACCGTTTTCGACGCCAAAAGGTTAATTGGCCGAAGATTTGACGACCCCAAAATCCAGAGCGACCTCAAACACTGGCCGTTTAAAGTCGTCAATGATGCAGGTGAGTTTTGCAAATTTTCGAATTTTTCTTTTTGCACTTGAGTGAATGAGACATTTTTTTTTTTTTAGAAATAATTCTCAAAATTCGATTTTTCGAGAAATTTTAGCGAAATTGCAAATTTTGATAACGACTTAAAATAATAGTCTCAGGGTTGCCACACTTTTGCTACTTTCAAATTCCCTGACTTTTCCAGGTTAAAAAACGAAATTTTTCCAGGTTTTTAAAATAATAATTTATAATTTACCAAATTAAATAATTCCCTAATTTTCAGTCGAAACTTTAACATTTTTTATTCAATTATTAAATTCGAAAATGTTCAACTAAAATTCATCTTTTAAATCGATGTTTTTTTTTAAAATACTTTTAGAATTAAGTTTTTTTTCAGAATTATCAAATTAATTTGTTTACAATTCAATTTTTATGTAAAATTCCGATTATTAAAAAATTCTTCAATTAGATATGTATAAGAAATTAAAAATTAAAATAATAATAATAAAAAAAATAAGTTCAATTAAACTTTTTGAAAAAATTCTACACAATTGTTCATTAAAAATATGAAAAATTCAAAATTCCAAAGATTTTAATTTGAAATCTAAATTAAAATTCAATTATTTCTGAAAATTCATGCTATATTGTTTTCAATATTCAATGATATAATCTTAATTTTACCTAAAATTTATTTTTAAATCACTATTTATTAGAAAAACTTTGAAAAATTAAATTCTTTAAATAACAAAATTATATTAAACAATTGAATATTTCTTAAAATTTAATTTTCATAAAGAATTTTGATGAACAAATTTTTAAATAACAAATTGACTTCTCTTGACGAATTATAAAAAAAAAATTTAAGAATAATTTCATTTTTCGAGAAATTTAATTAATTGTTTAAAATTGTATTAAAAATAATTGAATTTTTTTTAAAGAATTTATTTTTAATTTCTAAAAATAATTTAATTTTGTAAAGCATTTTATTAAAATTCCTGGAAATATATGAATTTTGCAAAGAGTCTTACAAAATAATTTAATTTTTTAATGAATTTTCTAAATATTCTTGAAAATTATTGAATTTTACAAAGCATTTTATTAAAACTTTTGAAAATTGAATTCTGCAAAGAATTTCATAAAAACTCCTGAAAATAATTAAATTTTGCAAAAAAAATTGTATTAAAAGAATTTCTGAAAGTAATTGAACTCAAAAATTTTTTTTCAAATATTTAAATTCTTTTGGGAAATTCTATTAAGGGGTAGATAATAAAAAATATTGACTAGAGGAAAGTTTTTGAAAATAAATGAAATTTTGCCAAAAATTTTATTAAAATTTTTGAAATAAATTGATTTTCTTTACATTTGCAATTGCTTCAAAATTAAATTTTTTTTTAGTGTTTTTGACTAAAATTCTTCTGTAACTCCATTATTTCAAATAATCAATTAAATATATATTAAAAATTGAACTAATTTTAGAAGAAATTGAATTATTAAAATTTTTCAGAAATCACTCTTTTTGAAATTCACTATTTAAAGTTTGAAATAACATTTCAAGCAGTTCAAATAAATTTGAGCAAAACTGCAAATTTTGACAACGGCTTAAAAAAAAATAATAGTAAATTTCGAACTTCAAAAATTGTAAATGTCATTTTCGCATGATTATTAATACCGAAAGTGACTCTCACTGTTTTCAAATTAGAAATTTGAAATTCAATTTTTGAAATTCATGATTTAATTTTGGAAATAAATTTTCCAGCACTTCAAACAATTTTTTAAACCAAAATTTAGAATAATAGTGAATTTTTGTACCACAAGAACTATTTTTAACTAACCATTTATAGCAAAAATGACCCTTCAGATTTTCAGAATTGAATCTTTTTCGAAATTCACGATTCGATTGTTCAAAATTGATTTTTTATTCAGTAAATTTTTTCGAAAAACAAAATTTACAATTCATTCAGAAATATAAAAATTTTGTCAAAATTTATGCATTCGGTCTGCAAAATGTTTCAGTAAAATTTTCTCTTTAAAAGATTTCTAAATTTTTAGTACAAATAAGTTTTTTTATTCACAGTCTTCTGATTTAGTGATTTTTTCATTTTAAGGATATTTTGCTTTAGTAATTAAGATAGTGAAAAATATTTGAATTCATATTTAGTAAATCTGTGAAAATTTGATGATTCAATTCTTTTTCAAGTTTTTACGATTTTCGTCTCGGTTTCGATTAGTGTATATGATGAAGAAACGCGGAATTTTTTTTTTTTAGTGATTATAGAAATTTATTTTGACGCTAAATCGAGAAAAATATTGAATACCGTTGACGCTAAATTCCGAGAATTTAATTTTTTTCTTATTTCGCAACGACTCTAAATTCAGTGAAGTTAATTTTAAATGTTTCTAAATATTTTTTATACTGCCAACGCTGAATTTAGAGACGACTTTTCTCTTTTTTTTTGGTAATTCACGTAGTAAAAAATATTCGAGTTAGTTTATATATGTAGTGTTTCAACGAAAATTTACTTATTTACTCTCTAAATTTGTATTAGTAAATCAATATTATTAGCTATCAAATATTTTACAATTGGAAGTGAATGTATATGAAAGTTAGCGTAAATATTTTCATCACTAAAAATTTAAAACAAATACTTTTCGACGCTAATTGTAAGGAATTTTTAAAAACTTTAGACTCGAACGGTGAATTAATTTAGTAGAAAATATTTGCCTTTGCTTAGTGGTTCAATAAATATTTGTGTCACGCTCCGAAGAAAGGTACCTAAGAAGTAAAAAATTTGAGGTTATGCTTTTAATTTTTCGAGTAAAAGGACAGAAAGAAAATCAATTGTTAATTAAAAATTACTGATCTTCAAGTCTTCATTATATCCAAAATATTCAATGAAAATTGGTTTCAAATTCAAATAACTAAAAATAAACTTTTAATCAAGAGAAGAGAAATTTAACCTATAATTCGTTTGGTTCTTAGGTACCTTTCTCCGAAGCGCGTCACATTTGTTGTAATCATTCTTGAATGAATGGAAAGAAACGTTTGTAAATTTTAGCGTCATTTCTTTTTCCACAAAAGTAAAAAATAGGTCCTTAATTTGAAAACTTTGGCAAGTTTCGTTAATCTCGAAAAGAGAAAAATTCACACTTTGTGAATAAAGATGGTCAGTAGATTTTCCGATATGGAATGAATAGAATTTTTGGAATTAGAAAGCATTTTGAAAACGTATCTCTCTTAAGTTTTCTTTGTTGGATAAAAATTAAATATGATTTTTGTTTGCAGGCAAACCAAAGATCGAAGTCGAATTCCGCGGTGAAAGAAAGAGGTTCAATCCAGAGGAGGTCAGTTCAATGGTTCTGACGAAAATGAAGGAGACAGCAGAGGCATTTCTCGGGAAACCAGTGAGGGACGCGGTAGTAACAGTGCCAGCGTATTTCAACGACTCACAGCGTCAGGCCACGAAAGACGCCGGAGCAATTGCCGGACTGAACATATTGCGTATCATCAATGAACCAACAGCCGCTGCACTCGCCTACGGTCTCGACAAAAATCTCCAAGGCGAAAAGAACATCTTGATATTTGACCTGGGCGGTGGGACATTCGACGTATCCGTACTGACCATCGACGAAGGTTCACTATTCGAGGTGAAATCAACAGCAGGCGATACACATCTCGGTGGCGAGGATTTCGATAATAGACTCGTTGAACATCTTTGCAAGGAATTCGAACGCAAGTTCAAGAAGAATTTACGCCAAAATCCGAGGAGTCTTCGACGACTGAGAACAGCGGCCGAGAGAGCTAAACGAACATTATCATCAAGCACCGAGGCCACCATTGAGATCGATGCACTCTACGAGGGTCTCGACTTTTACACCAAAGTGTCGCGTGCACGTTTCGAAGAATTGTGCGCCGATCTATTTAGAGCGACACTCGAACCCGTTGAGAAGGCATTGACGGACGCGAAAATCGACAAGAGATCAATCGACGAAGTTGTACTCGTCGGCGGTTCAACGCGCATACCAAAGATCCAGAGTATGCTGCAGAACTTCTTCTGCGGCAAGCAGTTGAATTTGTCCATAAATCCCGACGAGGCCGTCGCCTATGGAGCGGCTGTGCAAGCGGCCATTCTCAGTGGCGAGGGCGGTGCCAATACAGCTCTACAGGACGTTCTTCTCGTGGACGTTGCACCACTGTCACTAGGCATCGAGACAGCCGGTGGTGTCATGACGAACATCATTCATCGCAATGCACGCATACCATGCAAACAATCGCAGACCTTCACCACCTACGCCGACAATCAACCCGGCGTCAGTATTCAGGTGTACGAAGGCGAACGTGCAATGACAAAGGACAATAATCATCTTGGACGATTCGAACTCAGTGGAATTGCACCTGCACCACGAGGTGTGCCCAAGATCGACGTCACCTTCGATATGGATGCAAACGGAATTCTTCACGTCACTGCCAAGGACACGGCCAGTGGCCGAAGCAACAACATTCGCATCACCAATGACAAGGGTCGCCTCTCGAGGGAGGAGATCGATCGCATGCTGGCCGAGGCTGAACGCTATCGCGATCAAGACCAACAACAGCGGGAGAAGGTTGAGGCTCGCAATAAAATCGAGAGCTACGTCTTCACTGTCAAGCAAGCCGTTCAGGAGTGTGGCGACAGATTGAATGAAACGGAGAAGAAGACCGTTTTGGATCTGTGCGAGGAGACGATTCGCTGGCTCGACAATAACACCCTCGCCGAGAAGGAGGAATTTGTCCACAAATTGGAGGAGATACAGAAACTGTGCTCGCCTCTCATGACGAAAATACATCAAGGTGCTGGAGCCTCCTCCGCTAATGGGGCGCAAAACTGTGGCACTCAGTTTAGACAAGGTGGTCAACAAGCCCACGGAGGCTACTCCGGAGGACCCACTGTCGAGGAAGTGGACTAAACATTTGTGTTCGAGGCTTCACATCAGAGCCTAAGATTCGACATCTTCTACATCAATACCTTCCCAGTGGGCAAAAAAAACCCATCATTGTTTTAAAAACGTTCCACAAACGTTTTTAGAACGTTTCATGACTGCCAAATAACATCCCAAAGACGTTATATGTTTCAAAAACGTTTTAAAAGCAATGGAACGTTTTTGGAACATTATTTGGCAGACATGAAACGTTCTAAACACGTTTTTGGAACGTTTTTAAAACAATGATGGGTTTTTTTTGCCCACTTGGTTAGGCCACATCAACATCTTAGGCTACACACTGAAAAAAAGTTCTGGTTAGGATATATTTAACACGATATTTTGGTTATATTAACTAGAATTCTGGTTAACCTAACCAGAAATGTTCTGGTTAGGGTACATTTGACACTAGGATTTCTGGTAACTCCAACCAGAACTTTTTTCCAGTGCATCAACATCTTAGGCTACATCAACATCTTAGGCTACATCAACATCTTAGTCACCATCTGTTTAATCAAATAGCTTACAAAAAAAAAGACTTGCAGTATTTCGAAAAAGAAGAAAAAATGTTTGAGACTGATTATATTTTTACATATACATATAGTTGTTTCTAGAAAACTCGTAATTAATATTGTAAAATTAGTTTTCATGTCGGGGCTGAACGTTCTGTTTACCTTCTAATTTCCCCCCGCTGTCAGAAATTGGGAAAGAAGTTCGATAAATTTGATTTTGAATTTTAATCTTTAAAGACAGATTTATCAAGTTTTTTTCCCCCCCTTTAAAATGACAAAATGGGGGAAATTTTCTAGATAGCAAAACGCCTAGTCCTGTTTTTTTTCAGATTAATTGGCTATCTTAAACTTTTTACCATAGATTGAAATGCATTGTATCAATATATATTGTATAAGGAATGATGTATTTTTATCGTGTTGAAAAATTTTCCAGATAGATGTTTAAACTGAGTTTGTAAAAATTGTGATAAAGTCGTTCGTAAATAAAAGTTTATTTATTAATATCTTTTACATACAAAACAGTGTTCTTATTCTTTCAATATCCTATTCCTTTATAGTTCATAAGATGATGGAAAAAAAAATTTTGATTTCTAAAATTTGGCTTAAAAAAATTCAAATAAATTAAAATAATTTTAAAATTATTGAAAATTAAGAGGACTGGAAAAAGTCTACTTATTTATTAATTGAAATAAACAATTTGGTTGTCTATTATCAAATGAACCATTGCATCATAAGTATTTATAATTAATTTTTATTTACATTTTATAATGATTTCTTCTTTCATGTTTTGATGAAATTTTCCTAAATATTTCTAAAGAATTTAAAGAAACAAAAATTTATGCAATTTTTTAAAGTAAAAATGACCAAAAAAATATCGTTAGGCTAACATTATGAATAAGAAGCGTAAATTTTAATTAACTATAAAAATCTTCTTTTTTCATTTGAAAATTTAAAAAAATTGTGATTAACAAATAAATTTTCGATTTTTATATATTTTATAACAAATTTAGTTTCAATAATCTAAGTTATGTACATTTTTTCTTTTTAATTTATTTAAAATATTAGAAAATTGTTTTCTGTTTGAAAATTATGATAAAGAAATAGAAATATTTTTGTCAAAATTTCAATTATGAAAAATTATTATTATTATTTATAATAATAATAATCATTATTATTATTATTATTAATTTCAATTATGTTCAATAATCTTTTTACATTCTGGTATAAATTTAAATTATCTTTAAAGATAATAAAATTCTTCTACAAATTTTAATTATTTTCAAAAACTTTAATAATGCAAATTCTTGGATTAATTTCAATTATTTTGAACAATTTTTCTCAATTCAAAGTCTTTCAATCTTTACTTTTAGAGTTTTTCAAAAGAATGTAATTATTTAAAAACAAATTTATTAAAATTATACACAAACATTTAATTATTTTCATAAATTATAAAAATTTCACAGGAATTCAAATATTTACAAAGTTTTCATAAATTCCTTTGCAATAATTAAATTATTTTCATGAATTAATAAAATACAAACAACATCGTACAATTTCAATTATTTTTAATACAATTTTTATCAAATTCCTTGAAAAATGTAACTATTCTTCAAATGTTTATTAAAATTCGTTAAAAGAATTCAATTATTTGAAATTTGTTAATAAAACTCTTTAAAAGAATTAAATTTCATGAAACCTTTAATTATTCAATAAATAATTTACCTTCTTATTTAAATGTTAAATTCTCGTAAAATTTTCTGATAAAAATTGAATTAAAAATGAATTTTAGTTTAAATTTTAGATAATAATAGAATATGAAACAAATTTTTAAGAAGTTTCATAGTAACAATATTTTTATAATATAAAATAATAAATTTAACACTCGATCAACTTTAATTATTATAAAACATGAAGAAATCGATCGTTAATTAATTGTTATCTTTATGCTTCATTACAATAGTTTTAAAGTTGATTAATTTCAAAAAAATTTAACTTTGAAATTTTTGCAAATCTTCATTCCCAGGAAAAAATAATAATTAAATATTTAAAAAAGAAATTATTATTTTCGAATAATTTTACAATTCATGAAATTCGTAAATAAATTTAACAAAACATTTTTTTTCAATAAAACGTTTTCCTTTATTTTCTAAAAAATTTTCAATTAAATTTTCTAATTGACAAATGTAATTTATCGACATTTTCTACCTTTATTTAAAAAAACTTTGAATTTTATTAAAACAATAGAAATTAGGAAATAGAATTGATGCAAATCTTTTCCTTATGAAACTTTTTCTACATAATTTTTCCAAATGAAAAAAATGTTTGTCAAAAATATTGTTATTGAGAAAAAAAATTATGCATAAATATGCATATTTGCATTAACTTATTATTTATATTTTGTTGAGTATAAATTTCAAAAAAAATTTATCTACAATCTACGAAACATTATTTAATTTAAAGTTTTTCTTAGTAAAGAAATTTATTTTATTTTGTCTTTTGGTTTTGGTTAAATATGATACATATATGTTTTATTATTTTTTAATATAATTAAAAATTTTGTAATATAGTCTTAATATATATATCAAATTGAAGCTTAGAATCTACCGTTTATTTTTCACTTCTATTTAGTTTAGTATAAATAAAATAAAAGAAATTTTTTAAATAATTAATTAGAAATTACTGGCAATGGGAGTAAAAATTCAAATTAATCTCCGAAGCCTCGTTTTTCAGTTAAAAACATCATATTTTTAAAATTTGTTAAATTATGTTTCAATATTTTTAAATTTAATAAAATTGTGAATTTTTTATTTGACAAACTATTCATCTCCGAAGCCTTTTTCATATTTGGTAAGCGTTATTGGTTTGTTTTTAATTTTTTAATAATTATTTTCAAATACCTAACCCTTGAATGATAAAAAAATTTTCCGTTTTATTTAAAATAAAATATTTTTAATTTTTTAAAATATAATATATTAAGTAGAAAGTTAGATAAATAACTAAATTATAATTAAAAATAAAAATTTCTTTATAGAAAATATCAATTTTGAACTTAAAATGATAAATTTAAAAATTCGTTACAATTTTTTTCCGTTCAATATAAAAAAATATATATTAGTTATTTTTGAAAAGATAAAATAGTTATAAATAAATTATTAAATACGCAATTCATTAAATTATAAATAAATAATGTTAAAAGTTTAATAAATTAAAGAAATTAAATTTAAAAGGAATTTTTTTACAAAAACCCCAATATTGATTACATATTTAACCTTCAAAACATTTAATATTAAAATGATGATGAAAGGCTTATTTTTTAAAATTAATTTTGCGCAACTCAGATTTTTATCTTTAAACGTATTTAAAACTACCCGCGTGACAAACAAATTCAGAAAATGTAAAAATTAATTTTTTTAGTTTTTGAAAAAAAACAGGTGCCTTTCAGGAAAATCACCTACATACTCTCAGAATGTGAATTAGTAAAAATCTTTACTAATTTGAATTAGTGACTGACTTTTTGCTTTTGAAATAGTAAATTTTACTAATAAATAGTTATTTCCAATAATTTCTTTAGTAAAATTTACTAATTCAAAAGCAATAAGTCAGTCACTAATTCAAATTAGTGAAGATTTTTTCTAATTCAAATTTAGAGAGTAAAAACAAAATGGGTATGTTTTTTATTTGTTAATCATAATTTTTGCAATAACTTTCATAGAAAAAAAATATTTTTATTTCTATTTTTTGCTGGACACATTTCTGAGGCCAATTAAAAATGGTTTTTCAACATTTCGATTTAAAAAAAAATACTTTGTATTTTTCTTTAAAATTTCACGAATTCTTACCCAATTCATATTTTATATTTATGAAAAAAATTAAATTTTTAATTAAAAAAATTAAAGTTTTAATTATTTTCTTTTTAGATTTGCTAATTTAAAATAGCATGTAAGAAGTTAGCCGTGCGCTTTAGAGCGCGAATTTTCAATAGTATATGGTAGATAAAGATAATTAAAAGGTTTAAGAATGGTTAATAAAATCAAATAGTATATTTCATTTCTCATGTTTTATTATTTTTTCAAGATTTCCAAGAACAATGAAAGGGAATAAATTATCAGTAAACACATAGTTTGAAAACTGCTATTGATTGATTATGATTGATTGATTGTAATTACCAGAGATAACGAGCTGATGGGTAAGACAAAGGAGATGCATAGTAAGATTGAGCGTAGTTAAGGGAGGCAATGGGTGCAGAGTAGGCTTGAGCGTAGTTCAGAGAAGCTACTGGCGCAGAGTAAGCTTGAGCGTAGTTCAGAGAAGCTACTGGTGCAGAGTAAGCTTGAGCGTAGTTTAGAGGAGCCGAGTAGACAACTGGGTGTGATGCGTATTTTCCAGCGTAGACTGCAGGTGCTTGGTAGAAGGATGATGAGGATGTTGCAGCAACGGGAGCTGCTACTGCGTATTGTGCTGCAGGCACGTACTTAACGGCAGGTGCTGAATGGTGAACAGCCTTAACTGAGGCACTGGAGAGAGCAACTGGAGCATATTTAGCAATTGGCGTGCTATAAGCGATGGGTGTTGCGTATTTGGCCGCATACACAAGTGGTTGTTGGTGAATTGTTTTCACAACGGATGATGATGATGATGATGATGAGTGTGCAACTGGAGCTGCAACCGCTTTCACCAAAGTCGTAGCCAGAGGTGCATATTCCAGCGGAGCACTCAGATGTCCTGCATTAGCAATAGCCGCCAAGGCAGCGAAGACGATGAACTGAAATTTTCGCCAATTTTTAATTTTACTTTTCATTAAATATAATTAGGAGTCGTTCATTAAATGGTTTTATATTCTAGCGAATGCTTCTAATTACTACAAATTACATTCTTTTGTTCGTTTTAACTATTCCTTGACCATTAACTGAATCTAATAATAATCTGAACACCTACCTTGAATGCCATGATAATGTTGATTACTTCAGTTGCTGCTTGCAAATGATACCGTTTAGTGATAAAAGTCCCCTTTTTATAGGACGAAAAGAATTTATAGAAAGAACAAGAACATATTGACCGTGAAATTTTAACTCTCGATTAAAATAACTACAATCACTATACATTTCCTCTAACACTCGTTTGTCTAACAAAACACAACTAATTATTATGAAACCCTAAATTCACATCTGGAGAATTTCACATGTAACCCAGTATATAGTATATGTGAAATCCAACCTCTATGCTAATTTGAAAATCAATATCATTTTTCTAATGCTTATACTAAAGATGTAAATTTCTCAATGAACTCGTCAAGAACCACTCACTAAGTTTCCCAATGATCTATTCGGAAATATTTATATTACTAATAAGCACATAACTATCTGTTAAATTCTATATAATATCTCAAATAAAATACATTTGTAAATCAATTTGTACTCGATTAATATTGTCCTATTTCCTTATATGGTTAAATAAAGCAAGGACACGACCTTGCGGGTATAAATATTTCTAATGATTTAATATAACGTTGATTACTTAAAGTATAAATATATAGCCTAAGGAAATGATCCAGTTTCTTGCCCAATTTTCCACATTTCACTTTTATCACAATTGTCGAATACCTTTCTCCCACTCGCATTTTCAAACCTGACCACTAAGTATAAATATCGAATTAAAAATCTCAAACAGTATCAATTGCATTCAGCGAATCATCTAATCAGTACCATGGCATTCAAGGTAGGACTTTAAAAAATTCTATACTTTATTGTTACTTATCCGGTATACATTTTATCATCAGCTCGATAATTGAGACTGAGGATCTTAAAAGAGCCCTTTTAGTGTATTAATTAAGAAAAGTAGCTCTACATTTTCTTTGGGACCCAGAGGGATCTCTTCTTTTGAAAACAAAAATTGGCTACTAGTTTTCTGACGAAAACTGGTCCAGAGTATTTTAGATCATAAATACCTTTAGGACCATTTTCTGGTCCTCCAGGTGAATGGAATAACATTGGTCCATTACTTTCGGCTACCAAAAAGTTATCCACTAGGTCGTTCAATATATTTAACAGCAATAGTTTGTTTCTTTTATAAGAAGTTGGTAGATGCAAAAACTAGTCCACAATATTCTAGACATGGTCTCCGTTATTTTTGCTACTGGCAACAACATCTCAGTGCCAAATTTCTAACACTTTAACCCTTTTTTCAGTTCATCGCACTCGCCGCCTTCTTGGCATCAGCCCAAGCCGGCTTCATTGGAGGACACCACTCCCCATTGGCTGTGCCATTAGCCTACGCTGGCGCGCCAATTGCTCAGGCAGTGATCACGAAAACAGTGGACGCCGAATACGATCCTCATCCTCAGTACAGCTACGCTTACGACGTTCAGGATTCTCTCACAGGCGACTCCAAATCACAACACGAAACTCGCGACGGAGATGTTGTGAAGGGAAGCTACTCCCTCTTGGAGGCCGATGGCACCAAGAGAGTCGTGGACTACGAGGCCGATCCCATCAACGGATTCAACGCCGTTGTCAGGAAGGAGCCAACTCTCGCCGTTCCAGTCGTCCACTCTGCTCCAGTTGTTCAAGCTGAAACCTACGTGAAACCAGTTGTGCAAGCCGCCGTCGTCAAGACTGTCCTTCCCGCTGAAACCACCATCTCCAAGTACTCCACTGGCTTCACCCATCATGCTCCAGTTGCACACACTGTTGCTGAATATGCACCAGTTGCCCACACTGTTGCTGAATATTCAGCACCAGTTGCTCAATATTCAGCGCCAGTTGCTCACACTTATGCCGCATACTCTGCTCCAGTTCATGCTCATTATGGAGCTCCAGTTGCTGCCGCATGGTGAAGAATCTATTAGAACACAATATGTTGCAATTTTTTCGATAATAAATCACTGATTTTATGTCAAATTTGTCTATATGTTCTTCTTCTGAGTATTTCTTTGATAGTTTATGAAACACCTGATGTAACAACAGTAATTTCTACTAATTTATTAGTCCCAAACTATAGCTAAAATAACACGCGCTAAAGCGCCCGTGAAATTTCTTGTATCATTAGCATTGGAAAATTTAATTATTCCGAAGAATTCTACACAGAATCACTATTTTTCTAAATATATATTCACGAAAGTCAGGAAAAAGTCGGAAAATTTTGTCAAAAGTACTAAAACAATATTCAATTTCAAAAATTCGTGAGAAACATCTGAATATATTTCTCATTATTCTCATCATTGAAAAGATTTTATTTATTTCAAACTTTTCTTATTTTTACAGGGTTGCCACAAATAATTAATATTATTTTTCCCTGATTTCCAGACAAAATTCTCACTTTTTCCATGACCATAAAAAATATTCTGATTCACTCTAAAAATTATTAGATACTCAAAAAAAAAGTTCTATTAAATTCATTTACAAATTTCATTAATATTGTGAAATTATTCAAAAACATCAATAACTAAATTTTTAAATAAGTATTTAGTTATTACTTTTCTACGGAAATTAAAAATTAAAATTTTTCAGAACATTCAAATTCAAACCTTTTGGAAACTCAACAATTTATAAGAATATTATTACAAAACATAATTCACCTTCCTCATGTTTTGTTATAATTTAAATAACCATGAAATTTTTCAACAAAAATTTAATTATTTACAAAAATCCAAATAAAATCCTTCGCAAGAATTCAATTATTTTCAAAAGTAGTAAATTTTCTCATAAAAATTCAATTATTTGAAAAAATTGTAATAAAATTCGTAGCAATAATTCAATTATTTTCATAAACAATAAATCGATTATTCGGTAATTTCATTTTTTAATCAATTTTTATTAGAAAATTATAGAAAAATTCAATTATTTAAATTGAATAATTGAATGTTTGTTAAAATTGAATTCTCATAAAGAATTTTATCAACAAATTTTTAAATAATTAAATTCTTTTGACCAATTTTAATAAAATTTTTAAGAATAATTACAATTTTCGAGGAATTTAAATAAAATATTTGTATCCAAAATTAATTAAAATCCTGAGATGAGTTTTATTATTCATAAAAAGAATTTTAAAAAATTTTCCAAAAATGTTATTAAAATTTTTCTAAAATAATTGAATTTCGGTGAAGAATTTTATTACTTATAAAAATAATCAATTTCTTGTAAAGAACTTTGTTAAATTTTTTTTAAATAATTGATTCATGCGACGAATTTTATAAAAATCTTTTTAAATAATTGATATTTTTCAAAAAATTTTGTATATTAAAAAATTGAACTCACGTGAAAATTTTATTATTTATGAAAATAATTGAATTATTTCAAAAAAATTTATTAAAAATTTCATAAATTATTGAATTTCTGTGAAATTTTAACAAGAATTTTATTCAAGTTTTTAAATATATTTGAATTTTGAAGAAGAATTGTATTATTTATAACAATAATTGAAATTTTGACGAGAATTAAAAATTTTTCTTTAAATAATTGAATATTGATGAATTTTATTATTTATAAAGATAATTGAAATTTTGACAAAAATTTTTGAACATAATTGAATTTCTGCGAAGAATTTTATTACTTTTGAAAATAATTTAATTCCTACAACGAATTTTATTTAAGTTTATAAAAATAATTGAATTTCGGTGAAGAATTTTATTATTTTCAAAAATAATTGAATTCTAGAAAAGAACTTTGTTAAATTTTTTTCAATAACTGAACTCTTGCGACAATTTTTTTAAAATTCTTTTTAATTAATTGATCTTTTTCGAAAAATTATTTGAAATTTTTTATATAAAATAATTTAAATCCTCTGAAAATTTTATTATTTATTAAAATAATAGGTTTATTTAGAAGAAATTTATCAAAAATTTTGTAAATTATTGAATTCCAATCTAGTATTTATGAAAATTTTTAAAATTATTCATTACATAATTTATAAGTTATAATTTTATAATAGTTCTTTAAAAATTAAAATATTTAAAAAGAAATTATTGTCTGAAATAGAAAAAATTCACGGTTTTGTATTAAAATTCGTGGTTATTTGTATAGTTTACAAGGCAAACAAAAAAACATCAAAATTTAGAGTTTTTTCATGAATTTTTGAAATTCGATTTTTTCCAGTACTTTTACTAAAAAATCCCTGACTTTTCCCTGAATTCCCTGACTTTTGGCAACCCTGTTTTAACAACAATTGAACATTAAAGATTTTTATCAAGTATTTTGTAATAATTTTTTATTTAAAAATTAAAAAAAGAATTGAATTTTGTAAAATTTTCGTTTTTAATTTAATTGGAATTTTATAAAACTTAAATTTTCAATTAATTTCATTGGAAATTTTAAAGATAATTTAGGTTTATAAAAACTTAAAAAATTCAAATTTTTATAAAATTTGTTATATTTTTTAATATACATTTAATTCATTTATAAATTATGCAATAATTAATCAAATTTCTTTTATTTTAAACTTCCTCCTACAGTTGAAAAATTAGGTATTCATAAGTACCAAAGAGAACGTTTATAGAATTTTTTTTAGAAGTTTTTAATAAATATTAGCTTTATTAACCATGATAACAAATTTCATAAACATTAAACTTTCACTTGTCCAATTTTGTACTGTAATAATAAGTATAGGTACCACATCAAATATAAGAATGGTAATGGAATTATTTTTTGAGTGGTTTTTAATAAATATTATAGTTTTAATAACCATAGCGACTATTTCATAAACATTAAACGAAAATAGTTTTATAAGTTTTTGCACTTAAAATCATTTATTGGAGTACCTATCAAGAAGCCTTGTATTTTATAAACATCCTTCAATAGAAGGAAGTCATATTCAGTAATAGACAAACACTTTCCTTAAATAAATAAAAGAATTAATAATTTTAGTCTAACTTTATCGTCATTGTCATTCGATTTCTATCGACTATTAGCAGTGGTTGTGCAACAATGAAACTTAAAGACACATTTTTTTTGTGCTTAATTTTATGGAAAGAAATTCTGGTAGTGTCTTCTGCAAATAATTACTATGATGGTTTGCTAAAGTATCTCAAAAACGACCCCAGATTGCATCAGATAGTGTACCTTCTTGACGACAAACTGAACCATCCGGACCCATTGATGGACTCTCTTATGTCAGCAGTGAATTCGCATTTTCCATCGTTTACCGTCAACTACAGTGAGATAAATTCAAATCTAACTAACCAACGTTTGCAGATGCTATTGCGACCTAAAATTTCTGGATTGTTTGTTTTGCAGTGGACAAAGAGTACAAGATTCAATAAATTTGAGAAATTTTTTACAGACAAAAGTGATTTATTAAAGGTTCCATCAAAACCAAAATGTTTAGTAGTCTTGTCCTATCCTTTGCTACATACAAATATCAGCAGAATTTTGCCTCTCTTTGAACTGTATAATTACATGGACTTTAGTGTTTTGATAAATACGAATGAACGGACTCTAAAAATTGAACCAAACATCAACAAATTAATGCTTTTTAATGAAAAGGTTTTCTATTACACAGATTTTTATTCTGTAGAATTATCACCAAAAAGTCAGTGGTTTTCAAAGCATATTTTATCCACTAACAATTCATATGAGTTAGAATACTTTATGGCTATAAAGTTTCTACGAATTTTAACACAAAAGACTTATATTGAACCGGAAACACTAACCTCTGCATTACTGAATAGTAAAATGATTTTCAATGTTTACGGGCAGATAAAAAATTACATAGAAGTGTTCGATTCGGAAAAAAGAGATATGTATCCTGATGTGGTTATAAGTTCACATCTATCTTTTCGCAAAGTTGATATGGGTTTTATTAATATACTAATTCAAACAATGAACCCTGTTAAAGCTGTTATTCCACAAACATTAAAAGATTCAAAAGAAATTACTGTTTCAAGAGAATTTTGGTACATGATCATTGTGACAATTTGTACGATCTCCATTATACGATTAGTGGCATTTTTGATGAAATTCAACAAGAGTACATGGCAAACTTTAAACATGAGCCAAATTATAATGGGAATGCCTTCGAATCACGAACCTAGGAATTTAGCAGAAAGAGCAGTTTTTGGATCATTGATTATTACATGCATTGTGTTTACTGGTTATTTCTACTCTGTAATTCTCGATATCAGTTTTCTACCATCTCCCGAAATTTCAACACTCACCGATCTTGTTAATTCGAATTTAAGACCATTTATGACTTTTGATGTATTAGTGAACTTAGTAAGAGGAATACATTCATACGATAAAAATGTAAAGACAAGAAGTGTTAGAAAGCAGTTAGCAAAAAAAAGACTTATATTGTATGGTACATCTGAAGAAGATTGTTTGTTAAAGTGTTTTGATTACCGGAATATTTCCTGTCTTATAAGTAATTCTCCACATCATGTTCGAAATTATATGGTTAAAAACGGTAAAACAGATGTTAAAGTATTGGAAGAAACTGTTTTGTTATCTCACGATTCATTTGTCACAGAATCTTTTACACCATATCTTGACGATTTTATGAAAAGAATCCTCAACGTTTTAGAATTTGGATTATCGAAAGAGTTTTACAGAAGTAATGTCGATTTACGCCCAACAAATAAGTTGGAATTGCAAATGATTTCCAAGGAACAAATTTTTTTCGCCCTGTTTTATGTAGGAACAATTGGATACTCCCTGGCTATCATGGCTTTTTTAGTTGAAATAATTACGGCAAAGTTGAAGAGCAAATTTTTCCACAAACCAAAATTTCGATTTGTAAACTAATCCGATGCAATTGTATTGTATGAAATTAAATATAGTTCGCCTTGTATTGAAAAATAATTGTCGTACGAAGAGTTAATAAAAGAGGGAAAAGTGTCACAAAGTTGTGAATGTGAGTGTTTCAAATAAATGTTGCACATAGAATATATTAATAAGATTTGGATCTTTTGTAAACTAAAATCTGACGTTTCACGGTTCGTTTACTTCAAAAATCTTTTTTTTCAAATAAAATGCATATTTGGATAATTTTCTAGGTCAGTAGAGAACACTTATAGTCGACTTGGATAAGTTTAACAAGAGATACGTGAGACTTAATTTTTTAAATTCATCTCTACAGTTCTTCATACAGAAATACATATGCACCATAAAATCGAAAATTTTCAGTAAAATAATGCTTCCATGAGGAAGCTTTTTATATTAATATTGCTTATTTCTATTATTGCTTTTTAAATTAAAATATATGTTCTTACATGGATGCTGCTACTGTAAAGAAAACCGAATTAAAGAAAATTTAAGAAAACCGTGTTTACTTATTACTACTAATTTATTTTTTGAAAATTAAATCCAAATATCACTTCTTCATGTGACGAGCATTAAATGTTTTCTAATATTGCATTCCCTGCAATTGTTTATCGATGTAGCACACATGTACAACCTTTTTCTTATAAATAATAGTTTTTCATGCTTGTTTCGTGATATTAAGTGAACAATTATTTTAAAACATATCTTTTATTTCAATCTAAAGCAGATAAAATAAATTCGAAAGTCTAAATGCAAAAACTGAATAATACATTTTTTAGAGGCAAAGAAAAAAAACTCATGATTATCTCCAAAAAGAAATATTTTTTCGATTTTTGAATTATTTATTTCTCACTTATATAATTTTTTTTTATTCTATTATACTCTTTAATTATTTGATTTGTACAAAACATTTTTTTTATATCAAACTCAAAATATCATTTCTATACAGTTAAACATATTTAAGTTTATCTATAACATATTTTTTGGTTCATTTAAAGAAATATATATACGTTTAATTCAAACATGAATTGATTTTAAATTATTTATAATCAACTTTTAAGTTTGAATCAAACAAAAACTTTTTCAGGGTTGCCACAAATATTACATTTTTTCCCCTGACTTTTCCCTGATTTCCAGACAAAATTTTTCAAAAAAATTAAATTATTTTTAAAAAATGTAATAAAATTCGTGGCAATAATTCAATTTTACTTTCATAAATAATAATAAATCGATTATCCGTTAATTCATTTTTAAATCAATTTTTATTAGAAAATTTTAGAAAAATTCAATTATTTAAATTTAAAAATAAATAATTTATTGAATAATAGAATGTTCTTTGTTAAAATTTAATTCTCATAAAGAATTTTATCAATAAATTTTTAAATATATGAATTTAATTTGACAAATTTTAATAAAATTTTTAAGAATAATTACATTTTTCGAAGAATTTGATTAAAATATATATTGTATAAAAAATCATTAAAATTCTGCGATGAGTTTTATTACTTATGAAAATAATTTAAATTTTCTTAAAATTTCCATAAAGTAATTGAATTTTAGAGAAGAATTTTATTATTTATAAAGTTACTTGGAATTTTAACAAGAATTTTTTTTTTTAATTTTCGAACACAATTGGATTTCTGCGAAGAATTTTATTACATTTGAAAAATAATTTAATTCTTCCAACGAATTTTATTTAAATTTATAAAAATAACTGTATTTATGTGAAGAATTTTATTATTTATATAAATAATTGAATTTCGGTGAAGAATTTTTTAAATAATTTATATTTTTCGAACAATTTCATGAAACTTTTGAAATTTAAATAATTTAATTCCTGTGAAAATTTTATTACTTATGATAATAATGA
Source organism: Leptopilina myrica (nomen nudum) (assembly GCA_032872475.1). NCBI lineage: Eukaryota > Metazoa > Arthropoda > Insecta > Hymenoptera > Figitidae > Leptopilina > Leptopilina myrica (nomen nudum). The sequence continues at coordinate 7,878,671 of CM065462.1, read as the reverse complement.
AATTATTTTGAATTAATTTATTAAAATAGAATTCCTACAAAATTTTGCCAAGAATTTTATTAAAATTTTTAAATATAATTGAATTTTAATGAAGAATTTTTATATTAATAAATATAATTGAAATTTTGAAAATATATATTTTATAAAAAATAATTTTATTAATTTTGAAAATAATTTAATTCTTCCAATGAATTTTAGTCCATTTTATATAAATAATTAAATTCTTACAACGAATTTTATTCCAGTTTATAAAAATAATTGAATTTAGATGAAGAATTTTTTTATTTATAAATATAATTGAAATTTTGAAAATAAATTTTTTTAATTTATGAGAATGATTGAATTTTTGCGAAGCATTTTATTAATTTTGAAAATAATTTAATTCTTCCAATGAATTTTATTCAAGTTTATATAAATAATTATAAATTCTCAAAACGAATTTTATTTAAGTTTATAAAAGTAATTGAATTTCGGTGAAGAAATTTATTATTTATAAAAATATTTTTATATAATTGATATTTTTGGAACAATTTTATTAAATTTTGTATTTTAAATAATTGAATTGTTGTGAAAAATTTTATTACTACTTATGAAAATAATTGAATTATTTTGAAGAAATTTATTAAAAATTGAATAATTGAATGCTTGTGGAATTTTGTCAAGAATTTTATTAAAACTTTTTAAAATAATTGAATTTTAATGAAGTATTTTATTATTTATAAAAATAATTGTAATTTTGACGAGAATTGTTTTTAAATTTTTTGAACATAATTGAAATTCTGCGAAGAATTTTTGTAACTTTTGAAAATAATTGAATTTCTGTAATCATTTGTAACTTTTCCAAAATCTAATTTTTTTGGTATTTTTAACTAAAATTCTTTTATTATTTATTAATTATTTATTATTAATTATCAATTTTATGAAAGTTTTTAAAAATTTAAGTTATTTAAAAAGAAATTATTGTCAGAAATAGAAAAAATTGAAGGTTTTGTATTAAAATTTGTGGTAATTTCATATAGTTTACGAGGCAAAAAGAAAAAAAATTCAGTTTTCTCATGAATTTTAAAAATTCAATTTTTTCCAGTACTTTTAGTAAAAATCCTTGACTTTTCACTGACTTCCCTGACCAATTTTACATTCCCTGACTTTTCCCTAAATTTCCTGACTTTCCTGACATGTGGCAACCCTGTTTCTAAACATATTTTTTGTTTGCATCAAACTTAAACTTTTTAAACATATTTTTATATTTCTAAGATATAAAATATAAACCTCCACCTTTTATGAAAATTTAAAAAAATACAAATTCGATGCTTGTATTTTGATTTCCTCCAAGTCTTAAAATTTTTAAAATAAAGAAAATTAAAAAGTCTAAATTTCCAGTACCTTGAGTTCTTCAATTTTTTTCATTGCATTTCTTAACTGTTCATACTTTCTATTATCATTGGATGCAGAAGTGAGTACAACTTTAAAATATGTACCTATTTTTTCAGACTGCACTGGAAACATGTACTTGAGATGAAACTTATTACCAGGTAAAATAATAATTCTCTTCTGTCTGGTGTTCTTTCTAACTTCAACATCGACTATTCCTCTCAAATAAAAACTGGAAAAATTGATTTCATACAAAACGTTAGTAAATCCAATCGATGGACTTTTAGTAAATCTCAGTGCATCCTTTTCACTTTCTAATGTGACTAGAAACTTTTCCAATGTAATGTTTTTACCCAAATCCGCAAACTCTGAATTCGCCTTCATGAATTTCTTCTGAAAACTATTCTCACGTATTGATTCAAAAATGTACAATTTCATTTCATTCTTCTCGTCAAAATCAATTGATTGTCTTAGTGCTAATCTGTATAATGCGAGTTTCATTAAATTTGCTTCATGTGTGTCGCTTATTATTCTCTCAAATCCAGTTGTGAAGAAATTTCTTATCGCATAGTAATCCTCGAATGTTACAAAGAAATCTGCTTTTTGCAGTTTATAATTTTCCAGTATATTTTCTAGGCTATTTTCCTCTTCAATTTTGTGTCGTTCTCTATAAGTGTAAATGGAATTGATTTTCGCTTCAGCTTCTGATTTCGTCATAAATCTGTTATCTAGGGTTTTATTATAAAGTAGAAGATTCAAGACACCCGTTGAGTCGATAATATTCTTTTGACTCCAATCTGAATTTTCAAACTGATTATCATTTATCCAATTGGTGAGAAAATACATCGACGCTGTTGTGTTTGGAAAAACATACAATTTCAATTTTGAACGTACTTGATCTTCAAGTGTAGGGTCTTTGTTTGCCATGTGTTTTAATACACCTTTAAATATTTTAGCATCATTGATCATCTTTTGAAGGTGACTCTTCTGTCTTAAGCAAATGCTGGAATTAATCTTTCCTTGTAGGTACTTAACAACTACACAGTTATCGTCATTGTGGTGGTAATTCCAAATGCCTTTAAATGAAATTTGAAGAGGATTTCCTGCTGCGTCAGGGATTTTGCATATCACTTTATCAGGTTTACACTCAATGAGCTTATTTTTGAAAATAAGGGGAATTTTTCTTGGTGAACTGTTTGAAAGAGATAAATCATAATTGTCTTTACTGAATTCGATAGCACTTATAATTGACGCTGATGGAATTTGATTGTCAGAAGCGTCAGCAGACGTAAATTTGTATCCATAACCGGTGACACCATTCCAACTTCTGATAAACACATCGTTAGATCCATGATTATTAATATTGATAATGAATGTACCTTTTAAAAGAAATAATTTATAGAGAGCTTTCTTGGCGTACTTAAATGTTTTCTTAACTTTCACACTCGAGTCATGGAAGATTTCCATTATAAATTCTATTTGATAGTTGCTAAACCACATTATCTCGTATTGCGGTTCTTCTAATTGTAAAGACAATTCTTCATAAAATTCATCTGTTAGTTCTTGAAGAATTATCATTGTTTTGGTGTTTGATTCCTTTTTGGACACAACTGTGGAGTTTAGGTGACTTTTTAAAAATACCGATTCAATATTTGTACCAAATGAAGAGAGCATAATTTGTGTATCTCTGTTTATGAGATCTGTTGACATTACCTCGGGATGTTTATTCAGAAAATTGATATTTTCTTGCTCGCATAATTTTGTCAACAATTCGCCATAGTGTTTGATGTCCGATACACAAGGATAGAGGGGTACAAAGGAGAAACCGAATTCTCGCCACCATTTACTTTTCTCGGGACTATTGTCAGAATAAGTCAGGTAGGATAAAAAACGATCTTTTTTGTATTTTGTTAATTCTTGACAAAATCTCACTGCACTGTCTTCGGTATTTTTTAGGACAATACGTTCCGAGGAGTGTAGAAAACTATCTTTTGAGGGACCTATTAGTTTTTGGAAATATCCCGGATCATTAGATTCTTTAACGAGTTTTACAGTGTAATTTTGCCGAACTAAAGCATAGTACTCGACGCTATTGGAAATGGTGTTCTTAAATTCAAGCAAATCGTATGATAAATGTTGCGATGTGTTAAAATCCTCATTTTCCACTTTGTCACCAGTTAGTATCAATTTTATTTCAATGTTCCTAAGATCTATTGACGATTCGTTAAATAATTCTTGCATCATTCCGTAATCGTATTTTTCGTATAGTTCACCAAAGGTATCGAGTTGATTCATGAACCAATCGTTTATGTTCGGTAGAAAATCACCACCTCTACATTTATAATGTTCGGCATACTCGATGTAAATAGGAATTTTCGTCAGTCGTTTATAATCATCTAAATTTCTACATTCATAATCCAAAACTAATTTCGCATATTTTGCCCGACTTGTAAAATTGGTAAAGGCTCGATGTATTTTGTAGATGTGATCATTCTCCAATTGATGTTCAATTTCCTTGGAAGTTGTTTTGAGGTATTCGAAAAAAACACTGTACGCCTTTTTCCAATGTTGAGGATTAAATATCAAGTCTGTTATTTTGTCATGATAAATTATCCTTTCAATCGAAACATAGTAGAACAATGCGGGAAGAGCAAACACTTTTAAGGCCACATGATCAATATTTTCTAAATAAAATGTTTCTACTATGTATCCTATTGACAAGTATTCGTCAAATGAGATTCGATTAATTGTTTTCTGTGAATTGAAGTCTTTAAAATTTGAATAGTACGTTTCATTTAAGCTACCAAGTCGAAGATATGTTGATCCAGCTAGTGCGTAGATATAATCAATCGACAGTACATTCATATTGAATATGGGTTGAGGAAATAGTGGCAATATTATTTCCCTAAATATTCGGGACACAGCTAACGAGGTGAGCATCGAACCATCGCCATATTCATTTTCAAATATTGCATATTTAAGATTTTCTTCTATAATCTCTAGAAATGAATCAAGTTTTAAACTATCTACCTGGCGAACACTGTCAGCTAGAAAACCGTAAATATTTCCATATTTGGCAAACACTAGAGAACTGATGATGTAGTCAAACAATGTAGTGATGAATAATTCGTCAGGTATTTCATTTTCTTTCTCGCCGTAAAGATCACTGTCTTTTAGCAAATTTCGAATTAAAAGCAATGTTTTGTTTTGATCAGCACGATTTTCCTCGAAATAACGGTAGAGTTCGTTAACCACTGGAATAGGTTTGTATTGATCGACTTCTGGTAGATAATTCTCGAGGAATAAAAAATCACTAATAATGCTCAGGTAATTGAAAATTGGTATAACCTGCACGGTTGATAGAGAGTTACTTAAATGTAGGGCATCCATTTTTTGGGCCCTTCCCTTTTTTGTCCAAAAATAGTATCAGTATTCCAAGTGTCAATTGAATTGAATGAAAATTGACTGAAAAAAATATTTTCTTCATTTACTATCCATATTTCTATTTAGACTTTCTTTAATTGATGCAACAGGAAAAATCAAATTGAACAAATTAAAGGTCATTAGTACTGATTAGGATTCGTTTAAGAATCATAACTCTAAAAAATCTTATTTGCAACAGGCAGATTTTAGTATGAACAAAAGGGCTCCTAAAGAATGGTTCTGGGTCAATGTAAATCAGAGTTATTCGTATAGGTCATGTGACAAAAGATAAATTTTTTTTAATATTGCATTCGCTACAATTGATTATCAGTACGAACACGTGTGTAACTCTTTTATTGCAACTAATACTTTTTCCTGCTTTTTTCGTGATGGCAAGTGAAACATGATAAAATATCTTTTATTTCAATCTAAAACAAATAAAATGTGTTTGAAGTTGTAAATGCAAAAGCTGAATAACAATTTTTTGTTAAAAACGAAACAAATATAAAGAAATCTTATTATAATTATCCCCGTTATTTTTACAATTTTAGTATGTATTTTTGAACCTGAAAATCAAATTTACTTAAGGCCATGTATAGAATAGCCAACTTCCCTAAATACGTGTAATAATTCCCAAACGGGATTTCTTAAAGAATATAAAATAAATATTTTCATGTTTAAAAACTTCTTAGAAAAATACAATTATAACGGTGTGGACTTTCGACCTTTTATTATAAATTTTTAACGCAACTTAAAAATTTAAATTCAAACTTAAATTAGAAACAACAAAAGTCGGAATCAATGATTATAATATAATATTATAGTTTTTATTAACACAATAGGGGAGACCGGAGCGTAATGGCTATAAGGGACGTAATGAATTACTTGAATTTATTCAAAAGTGATATATAGCAGAGCAATTTTGGTCTCCGATCAAAATAATGGATTATCCAGATAAGCGGCTTTTCACAATTTTACTTATTTTTTTGATAATTCTTTTTGGAAAAACTATCAATAAGTTTTCATAATAATTACCAAATAATGTACTTGGTATACTAAAAGTTTGTACCAAGTTTTATTGTTATTCATTCATTATTGTAAAAAACTATGGGTCTTATGCGTAAGCTTACTGTAAGGTGCATAATTTTAAAATCATTTCATATCTATATATATATTATATAGGTTTTCGGGGTCCTCTATAATTGAAGTTAGTTTTTTCTAATATTTCATAAATACACAAAACAGTAAAATTAGTTTCAAGAATATACTTTTGAAAAAAAATTAAGTTTTCCAATACTTAAAAGTTTTAAAGTTTTAGAGATATGCCCATATATTATAAAATTGTTATTAAAATTAAGAAAATAACTTCTTACCCAGATGCTGAAAATGCTCGCTTCTGATTCGAAAGAACCGTAACTTGCAACTACGGTTTTGGTATCTGAAAATTTGTAAAAAATATTACTTTTTCATGTAAGTGGAATAAAATTTTTTTTAACATTGCAGTCGCTTTATTTGTATATAAATGCACACGTGTGCATCTTTTTTTAGTACATAATAACTTATTTCTTGATTTTTGTGCGGTGTATGAGAAAAATTCTAAAGCTTTACCTATATCTGGAGTTGATAAAAGTATTCAAAATTTGAAATTCAAAGGTTAAATAATAATTTTATAATAAAGGCAGAATAAATATATATATAAAATAACATATAATTTTCTCTAATAAAATCAAATGCTTTAAATTTTTGTGATTAGAATATCCAGAGAGGCAATATCAACAGTATTATTGATTTCTACGATGTGCCTTTGACTACTTTTATCAAGTGTTGAGAAACCTAAATTTTATTTTTATGTAAATTAAACGTCAGCATTTTCATTAATATTATTTGTAATCAATAGTTGTCTATCATAAGTACTTTTGTACGAAAGAGAACTTTACATATAAATAAATAATGTATAATTTATTTATTCTATTCTCTTTTAATTTTTTTATTTTTGATTATTAATTTTTATTTCTATTGTCACAAATTATACTTTATTTATTGTTAAATTGAGCTTCTATTAAGATGTCTATAATTCTAATTTGGGGAGGCATCTAGCTGCCAAACTCTGAAGAACCATTGTTTAATTTTGCTAGATCGTTATCCTATATAGAAATATTGTATTTCTATAAGACACCGTATTTTCGCATTGTCTGTATTTTAATTTTTTTATGTTAATTAATTTGCAATTTAGAAGAATTCTTTAAGAAAAGAGAAAGAAAATTTAATATTAACCATAGCAACAATTTCATAAACATTGACAATCGTAGATAATTTTTACAACTCTTTCACTCAAAATGCTTTACTGGAGTACTTATCAAGAACCCTTATATTTTATAAACCACCATCAAAAGAAGAAAGTCATATTCAGTAATGGGTCAAAGACAAACACTTTCCTAAAATAAATAAAAGAATTAATAATTTTAGTTTAACTTTTCTTCAATGTCATTTGATTTCTGTCGACTAATAGCAGTTGTTGTGCAACAATGAAACTTAAAGACACATTTTTTTTGTGCTTAATTTTATGGAAAGAAAAACTGGTAGTGTCTTTTAGAAGTGATTACTATGACGGTTTGCTAAAGTATCTCAAAAACGACCCCAGATTGCATCAGATAGTGTACCTTCTTGACGATAAACTGAACCATCCGGACCCATTGATGGACTCACTTATGTCAGCAGTGAATTCACATTTTCCATCGTTGATTGTCAACTACAGTGATATAAATTCAAATCTAACTAAACAACGTTTGCAAATACTATTGCGACCTAAAATTACTGGACTATTCGTTTGGCAATGGACAACGGACACAACATTGAATAAATTTCAAGAATTTTTCACTGACGATAATGATTTATTAAAGGGACCAACACCACCGAAATGTTTAGTAGTGCTGTCTTATCCTTTATTTCATACAAATATCGAGGAAATTGTGCAAACTTTTAAAGATTATTATTACTTGGATTTCAGTGTTTTGATAAATACGAATGAATGGACTCTAAAAATTGAACCAAACATCAACAAATTAATGCTTTTTAATGAAAAGGCTTTGTATTACACAGATTTTTATTCTGTTGAATTATCACCAAAAAGTCAGTGGTTTTCAAAGCGTATTTTGTCAACTAATAATTCACATGTTGTCGAATACTTTAAGGCTATAAAGTTTTTACGAATTTTGGCAGAAGAGACTTATATTGAACCGGAAACACTGCCTCTTGTATTACTCGATAGTAAAATGCTTATTAGTTATTATTGGCAGACAGTGAATGATGTACATGATTTCCAAATCAAAAAAAGAGATATAAATCCTGAAAAGCGTATAAGTCGTGATCTAAAATTTCAGGATGAGGAGGAGAGTTTTATTAATATACAATTTAAAACATTTCACTCTGTTAAAGCAGTTATTCCACGTATGTCAAAAGACTCAAAAGAAATTGTTGTGTCAAGAGAATTTTGGTACGTGATCATTGTAACAGTTTGTATGATTTCCATTATACGGTTAGTGGTATTTTTGTTGAAATTCAACAAGATTACATGGCAAACTTTAAACATCAGTCAAATTATAATGGGAATGCCTACGAATCTTGAACCTCGGCTTTTAGCAGAAAGAACAATTTTTGGATCATTGATTATTACATGCATTGTGTTTACTGGTTATTTTTACTCGACAATCATCGATATTAGTTTTCGACCATCTCCCGAAATTTCAACTCTGGCTGATCTTGTCAATTCAAATTTAACACTACTTATGACTTCTAATATACGTCATAACTTATTATCAGGAGGATGTAAATTCGATAAAAAGGCAGAGATACGAAGCATCGAAAGGCAATTAGGTTTAAAACAACCTTTTATGGATCTTAAGGATGAGGAAGATTGTTTGTTAAAGTACATTGATTACCGGAATATTTCCTGTGTTATAAGTAATTCTCCACAGCATGTTAGAAATTATATGGCTAAAAACGGTAAAACAGATGTTAAAATATTGGAAGAAACTGTTATGCATGCCACGGATTTTTTTCTCACAGAGTCTTTTACGCCGTATCTTGATGATTTTATGAAAAGAATCTTAAAAGTTTTAGAATTTGGATTATCGAAAGAGTTTTACAGAACTAATGTCAATTTACGTCAAACAAATAAGTTGGAATTGCAAATGATTTCAAAGGAGCAAATTTTTGTTGCTCTGTTTTATGTAGGAATAATTGGATACTCCTTGGCTCTCATGGCTTTTATACTTGAATTAGTTATAGCAAAGATAAGAAGCAAATTTTTCTACAATCAAAAATTTCCATTTTTAAATTAATTTGTGCAATGTAATGGTGTTGTATAAAATTAAATAGTTATGTACTTGTTTAAGCCAAGTAAAAGTTATTCACTACAGCAGCACTAAGAATGCTTTTAAAAACATACATCGAAATTTTTAAAATAAATATGAAAATTATAAATCAGTAAGTAACTTGTAAAATTTGAATTTCGTTTTCAATATTTTGTCCAAAAGTTAGATAAAAATGAATAAATATCTATTTGTGTATATAATAATTGCTTTCATTTTCTGGTACTGCTTGGTACTATATCTACTCCTATACTTTACTGCTCAAAAGATTTTTCAATATTATTATAGTTCTACCTAATATCTCCTTTAGTATACATGAAATTTTATAACTCCTACTTAGATTCTCTCTAATCTTAAAGAATTCTCTTAGATTAGAGAGAATATTAGTAGAAGTAGTGTAGATGTTAATTATAGAACTTAAATTTTGACTCAGGTAACTTCTATAGGATGTATTAATTAATTTATTAAGTCTGATAGAAATTAAAATTTTTAATAAGAATTTTAATTTCAACTAACTTTTTTAAACCTAATCTTTCATTTGACAAAAAATTTACTTTACTGCATTTATTAAGCTAAAATCACATTTAACAAAATTCCTATTTCCCAGAAATCTTATTTAACCGAATGTTCATTTTTAATTTTTACAAAAATAGATTTTTAAATTCGTAATTATTATTGTTTACTACACTTTGTACTAAATGCAATTTTTAGTTCACCTGTCTTTCTAAATTTAAATTAGTTACAAATAAATAATAATAATATTTAACTACTTTAAATAGTAATATTTTACTAATGAAATAACTAATTTATTCAGGGTGTCTACTATTTTAATTCAACAAAATTCCCGGTTATTTCCCAGTTATGGCCTAATTTTTTCCCGGTTTTCTTTTCTCATAAAATTTAAATTTAAATTTGATTTCGAACATAAATAAAGAATAATTTTAATTGAAAATTTTCTTTTTCAAGTTTATTACAATTCTATTGATAATAATTGAATTTCTGCAAAGAATTTTACTATTTACAAAAATAATTGAAATCCTTTCAAAGAATGATATTATTTATGAAAATAATTTAATTCCTGTGAAGAATTTTATTACAATTTAAAAAAAAGCAGTGACAATTAATTAATTACTTAATAAGTAATAAACATTAAATTTGCTGAAGAAATGATAAATATTATTTATTTGAACATTCAGAAATTTGAAACTTTAAAAATTTAAGAGAAATTCAATAATTATAACTATTGAATAATAATAGAAGAATATAATTTTTAGAAGCAAAAAATTGATTTAAAACTTTAAGCGGGACTTTATATATTAAAAATAAAATTATAATTACGGTCATTAACTTCCCTTGATTATTTTCGAAAAATTAAAATTCTTTCAAAGAATTAAATTATTTTTCAAAAAAAAATGTAAAGAAATTTCAATTATTTGTTTAGAAAAATGAAATTATCTTGAAAGAATGGAATTGAAAAATTTCAGCAATTTTATTTTTCAGAATTAAAAAAAGAAATTTGCGAAAATTCAATTTTAATAACAAATTTTAAGTTCATATCGTTTTTTTAAATTAACTAATAAAAATTTTAATTATTAATCATCGCACTAAGAACTTCACTTAAATTCCTCGTTATTTCCCGGCTACTAGACACCCTGTTTATTAGTTTAATTTAATTTTATACCCATAGAAAAACTTTATTTGAATCAAATATATTTTACTTGGGTTAAATAAATATATCAGAACCAACCAGGTTATTTATTTGTTTTTAATAAAAGACTTATTTGAACTGAATAATTTAAATCAAATAAAATTTATTTGAAACATATATTAAATAGTCTAGTTGACTCTGAGTCAAATATTTTGTTTCTGGGTGTAGGTTGAGTGAAAATAACTGAAACTTTTGATAACTCTAATTTAATTAGGGAAATTTGACCATTTTTATATAGTTATTTATTTACTAAAAATTAGTAATTTTCTACTAATAATTAATTACAAATACACAAATACATTTTGTAATAATGCATTTGTACATACAAATGAATTTTGTATTCAGAGCATATAGGAGACAAACAAACCTATTCTCTGGGTGCATTCAATTTGTGTTTGTTTATTATATTAATTTACGGTCCCTATCAAAGGACCGGTTATAACTTTTTTAAGTTCAAAATCATTGCCCTGTAAGTTAATAATCAGAATGTTTTCAATCCTAATTTTTTGAGAAACATTTTGATCATCTTCATACAAATGCAAAATGTTTTCAAGAAATTAAAATTTTAAATCCTTTTTTTATTAAGAGGTCGAGAATTTTGTGCTTAAAAAAGTTATAACCGGTTTTTTGGTAGGGAGCCTCAATTAAGCTCATATGAAAAATTTACTTTCTAATAGCGAATGTTGCAAAAAACTTATAATTGGAAATAAAAAGTTATTTAAACAATACACAAAACTCTATTTAAAAATACATTTTTATATTCTTTAATATTCAAAGCTTTTAAGATTAAATAATCTGGCAAGTCTTTTTCAGTAAGTAGTGAAAAGAAATTAATAATAATCAACTGTAATTTAGTTAAGTATATTCAAGGATAAGTAAGGCGGTAAGTTTTGGTCGCTTAGCTTGAATCATATCAACAATTTTATGAAAATTGACAATCTTATATTTGACAATTCTTGTATTTCATAAACCTCCATCAAAAGAAGGAAGTCATAATGGGAATGCCTACGAATCTTGAACCTCAGAATCTAGCAGAAAGAGCAGTTTTTGGATTATTGATTATTACATGCATTGTGTTTACTGGTTATTTTTACTCGATAATCTTCGATATTAGTTTTCGATCATCTCTTGAAATTTCAACTCACACAGAACTTCTCAATTAAAATTTAACACCGTTTATGTCTGTTGATGGACATTTAAGGTTAGAGTTAGTAAATTCAACAACTAAAAATGAAAAGATACTATGTATTATTGGAAAACAATTAGCAGTAAAAGGACACACAGAGTTTATGTCTGAAGAAGGTTGTTTGTTAAATTATATTGATTACCGGAATGTTTCCTGTATTATCAAAAATTCCCCACATTATATTAGAAATTATATGGATAGCTGCCAACCAACCTACCTCGTTATCCTCTATTTTCAAGAACTTTAAATAAAAGAAAGTCTACTTGATATTTTACCTTATAAATCTTACTTAAACATCATATCAAAGCAGAATATAGAAAAATAATCAAAACTTGCAAATGTTTGTATTATTTCTGGTATTTAATAATTAGTACAAAAATTGAATCGAAACGATACAGAACTACTTAGGTCTACCATCTAAATAATAATCACCTATAAAGAAATTTATTGTATTTCTATAAGACGCAGTATTAAACTGTAAGTATGCAAAGTTTTAAACAAAAAAGTAAAAAAAAAAACAAAAGTTAAAATGTAAAGTTAAAAGAAATGCACTAAAAGTATGTCAAACCCCATATTTAAACTTTAATCCTCTAAAGGCACAGGTGAAAATTCATTAAATTAGTTGAACAGCTCATTTTAATCACATTTGGAAGCGAATAAGAGGGTGGAAGGAAAGAAATTTAATACTTGTAATACTAACGACCACTCCAATAACTATTAGTAACAATTTCATAGACATTGGCAATCATAAATAATTGTTTACGTTTTTTCACTTCAAATCGTATATTGGAGTACCTATCAAGAACCCTTGTATTTTATAAACCACCATCAAAAGAAAGATAGTCATATACAGTAATAGGTCAAAGACGGACACTTTTTTAAAATAAATAACAGAATTAATAATTTTAGTCTAACTTTATCGTCATTGTCATTCGATTTCCATCGACTATTAGCAGTGGTTGTGCAACAATGAAACTTAAAGACACATTTTTTTTGTGCTTAATTTTATGGAAAGAAAAACTGGTAGTGTCTTTTAGAAGTGATTACTATGACGGTTTGCTAAAGTATCTCAAAAACGACCCCAGATTGCATCAGATAGTGTACCTTCTTGACGATAAACTGAACCATCCGGACCCATTGATGGACTCACTTATGTCAGCAGTGAATTCACATTTTCCATCGTTGATTGTCAACTACAGTGATATAAATTCAAATCTAACTAAACAACGTTTGCAAATACTATTGCGACCTAAAATTACTGGACTATTCGTTTTGCAGTGGACAAAGGACACAATAATGAATAAATTTCAGGAATTTTTCACTGACGAAAATGATTTATTAAAGGGTCCAACACCACCGAAATGTTTAGTAGTGCTGTCTTATCCTTTATTCCATACAAATATCGATGAAATTGTGCAATTTTTAAAAGATTATTATTACTTGGATTTCAGTGTTTTGATAAATATGAATGAACGGACTCTAAAAATTGAACCAAACATCAATAAATTAATGCTTTTTAATGAAAAGGCTTTGTATTTCACAGATTTTTATTCTGTTGAATTATCACCAAAAAGTCAATGGTTTTCAAAGCGTATTTTGTCAACTAATAATTCACATGTTGTCGAATACTTTAAGGCTATAAAGTTTTTACGAATTTTGGCAGAAGAGAGTTATATTGAACCGGAAACACTGCCTCTTATATTACTCGATAGTAGAATGCTTATTAATTATTATTGGCAGTCAGAGAATAGTGTAGATGATTTGAAAATCGAGAAAAGAGATATAAATCCTGATAAACTTAGAATACGTGCACTAAAGTATCGGAATGTGGAAGGAGATGGTTTTATTAATATAATATTTAAAACATTTCACTCTGTTAAAGCAGTCATTCCACGTATGTCAAAAGACTCAAAAGAAATTGTTGTGTCGAGAGAATTTTGGTACGTGATCATTGTCACAGTTTGTATGATTTCCATTATACGGTTAGTGGTATTTTTGTTGAAATTCAACAAGATTACATGGCAAACTTTAAACATCAGTCAAATTATAATGGGAATGCCTTCGAATCACGAACCTAGGAATTTAGCAGAAAGAGCAGTTTTTGGATCATTGATTATTACATGCATTGTTTTTACTGGTTATTTTTACTCGACAATCCTCGATATTAGTTTTCAACCATCGCCTGAAATTTCAACTCTCACAGATCTTGTCAATTCAAATTTAACACTACTTATGACTTTTGATATAAGTTTTAACCTAGTTACAGGAGGACTTAATATCGATAATATGGGAGAGGCACGTAGCATTGAAAGGCAATTAGGAAAAAAAGAACCTAGAATATTTATTGAGTTTGAAGAAGATTGTTTGTTAAAGTACATTGATGACCTGAATGTTTCCTGTGTTATAACAGATTCTCCTTATCGTGTTAGAAATTATATGGCTAAAAACGGTAAAACGGATCTTAAAATATTGGAAGAAACTGTTATGTATACTTCTACTACATTTGTCACAGAGTCTTTTACACCGTATCTTGACGATTTCATGAAAAGAATATTGAACGTTTTAGAATTTGGATTATCGAAAGAGTTTTACAGAACTAATGTCAATTTACGCCAAACAAATAAGTTGGAATTGCAAATGATTTCAAAGGAACAAATTTTTGTTGCTTTGTTTTATGTAGGATTAATTGGATACTCCTTGGCTTTCATGGCTTTTTTACTTGAATTAATTACAGCAAAGATAAGAAGCAAATTTTTCCACAACTAAAAATTTATATTTTTAAATTAACCTGTTGTTTGAAATTACATACAGTATGACTTCGCCTAAGTATTGATCATCAAAATATTTTAAAGGTCCCCTAATTAAATTTTTTTATTTCAACAATGAGTAAAATTAAATTGCACGAATACAATTTAATTGACATTTGAAATTGTAAGTGCATCTTTAATCATTTTAATGAAAATAAAAAAAAATATTATAAAATTGTTATTTTTTTTGTAGAAATGTTTGTTACCAATGGAGTTTCCTTATTTTCTAATTTTAAGAAAATTAAATAAATTAATTAATATTTGTAAAGAACATAGTTGTGTTATTTTTTACAACAGAGAGATATAATTGTATTTGTTTCAGCCATAAATAAAAGTTAGTCACTATACAGCTACATTTAAGAATGATTTTAAAAACATACATCGAAATTTTTTTAATAAACATTAAAATTGTAAATTAGTATGAAAGTTGTAATTTTTTGTTGTAATTATTGTTAATTGTAATTGGTTTCATTTTCTGGTAATTTTTTACAACTAATATTCAATTCACATAAACATTTTCCAAAAATAAAAATTATGTATATGGATAAAATTCAAGTTTCCAAAAAAATAAAAGAATTAATAAACTACAATAATCGTCTTATTGTTTCTTTTCTGTCCACATATGAAGTTATTTTTTGTGTATCAACAATCTTAGGTGCCTTTTATAAAAAATATTTTAAAAATACTAAAAATGCGAAAGGCTATTTTACAGACAAAAAAATTCTTTGTTATCGGTCCATTTTGCAGATATATCTTTTTTCTTTTGAGCTAATTGTACAGACAAATAAATTAGCCCTTCACAGTGTTTCAATATTTTGTAAAAAAAAAACATCTAAGATAATAATTAATAACTACTTATTTTAGTTGATAAACATTCTCTTTTTAAATTTCCCCCAATAGTTTAATAATATGTATTCATAAGTACCAAATTAAAGAAGAACGTTTATAGATTTTTTGAAGTAGTTATTAAAAAATGTTAGTTTTAATAACCATAGCAACAAATGCATAAACATTGACAATCGTAAATATAATTGTTTACGTTTTTTCACTTAAAATCATTTATTGGAGTACCTATCAAGAAGCCTTGTATTTTATAAACATCCTTCAATAGAAGGAAGTCATATTCAGTAATAGACAAACACTTTCCTTAAATAAATAAAAGAATTAATAATTTTAGTCTAACTTTATCGTCATTGTCATTCGATTTCCATCGACTATTAGCAGTGGTTGTGCAACAATGAAACTTAAAGACACATTTTTTTTGTGCTTAATTTTATGGAAAGAAAAACTGATAGTGTCTTCTAGAAGTGATTACTATGACGGTTTGCTAAAGTATCTCAAAAAGGACCCCAGATTGCATCAGATAGTGTACCTTCTTGACGACAAACTGAACCATCCGGACCCATTGATGGACTCTCTTATGTCAGCAGTGAATTCGCATTTTCCATCGTTTACCGTCAACCACAGTGAAATACAATCAGCTCCATTTACAGAACGTTTGGAGATTTTATTGCGACCCAAAATTACTGGATTGTTTGTCTTGCAGTGGTCAGAGAACACAACGTTCGATAAATTTGAGGAATTTTTCACTGACAAAAATGATTTATTAAAGGGACCAGCAAAACCAAAATGTTTAATAGTCTTGTCCTATCCTTTGCTACATACAAATATCAGCAGAATCACGCCTCTCTTTGAACTCTATAATTACATGGATTTTAGTGTTTTGATAAATACGAATGAACGGACTCTGAAAATTGAACAGAACATCAACAAATTAATTCTTATTGTTAAAAATGCTTTATACATCGCAGAGTTTAATTCTGCAAAATTATCACCAAAAAGTCAGTGGTTTCCAAAGCATTTTTTATCTACTAATAATTCACATATGTTTGAATACTTGGTGGTTATAAATTTTTTTCAAATCTTGATGGCCGAAAATTATATTGGACTGGAAACACTACCCTCTGCATTACTGAATTCTAAAATGGTATTTAATAAAGAGGAAGATTTATCGGCATGCCTAGCACATTTCCAAATGGAAAAAAAAGATGTCTACTCTGATCAGGTTATAAGTGAAAGAGTACAACCGTTTATGGATGATGAAGAGGGGGTTTTTATTAAAATACTGTTTTTAACATTGGACCCTGTTAGAGCAGTGATTCCAAAAATGTCGAAACATTCAAAAGTCATTAATGTTTCAACGGAATTTTGGTACATGATCATTGTAACAATTTGTACAATTTCCATTATACGATTAGTGGCATTTTTGATGAAATTCAACAAGAGTACATGGCAAACTTTAAACATGAGCCAAATTATAATGGGAATGCCTTTGAATCACGAACCTAGGAATTTAGCAGAAAGAGCAGTTTTTGGATCATTGATTATTACATGCATTGTGTTTACTGGTTATTTTTACTCGATAATTCTCGACATTAGTTTTCGACCATCTCCCGAAATGTCAACTCTCACAGAGCTTCTCAAATCGAATTTAAAACCATTTATGCCTGCTGATGTATTTTTAAGCTTAGTAATAGCAAATGAAACCACTAACAATGAAAAGATACTGAGTATTGGAAAACAATTTGCAGTAAGGGGCCATGCAGAGTTTATGTCTGAGGAAGATTGTTTGTTAAAGTACATTGATTACCGGAATGTTTCCTGTATTATCGAAAATTCTCCACATCATGTTAGAAATTATATGGCTAAAAGCGGTAAAACGGATCTTAAAATATTGGAAGAAACTGTTTTGTACACTTACAATTCATTCGATACAGAGTCTTTTACGCCGTATCTTGATGTTTTTATACAAAGAGCCTTAAACGTTTTGGAATTTGGATTATCGAAAGAGGTTTACAGAACTAATGTCAATTTACGTCAAACAAATAAGTTGGAATTGCAAATGATTTCAAAGGAACAAATTTTCGTTGCTCTGTTTTATGTAGGAATAATTGGATACTCCTTGGCAATCATGGCTTTTATAGTTGAAGTTATTACAGCAAAGATAATGAGCAAATTTTTCCACAAACCAAAATTTCCATTTGTTAATTAACCTGTGCGATGCAATAGTGTTGTGTAGAATTTCCAGTTAGTTTGGAATTATAGCTAGTCCGATATGACAGTGTTTAATTCTTAACAATGTTTTAATAGTTCGATAATTCTGTACGAATTCTTTTTTGTCCCCGACAAAATGATGAGCAATATTTTTTTTGGTTCTTGCATATCATATTATAGAGGAGAATCTAAAATAACATTAATAAATCGAAAACATTCAATAAATTAAAATTCAGACTAAATAGTGACTTTTCTGAAAACCAAAGTAATCGATTTTCGAACATAAACAACAAAATTTATCCAATTTACGACAAAGTGATGTTCTTTAGGATTAAAATGATATTTAAAATTATGTCAGTCATTGCACACAGAGAATTTGAGAAATTAAGAAATTAAGAAATTAAACCACTTCAAAACTCCATTCCATTAGTGAATGTCCCATATCGTAATTTTTGTACTAAACATCAAAATTGTAATATTTGCATTTTATTTTCAATATTTTTTGTTCCAAAAATTAGATAAAAATGAATAAATATCTATTTGTGTGTAGTATATAATTGGTGTTTACTTGTTTATTTTATGATAATTTTTTTTTTTTAAATAAAAAAGTTTTCCAAAAGAAAAAATTCAAACGTCACTTCGACAAAAATAGAGCAATCGATAGAAATAGAAAATTAAAGAACACTTTAGAAATTCATTGTGAATTCAATATTTACATTTATATTCTTTATTCTCGATTGACATCTTATAATGAAAATTTTATATTTAATTTCCATAATTTTTGTTAAATTATTATTATCGATCAAACAGCATAACTTTTGTCATTATATTAAAGACAATTTGTAAAATTGGAATTAAAATAAAGCCAAAAATAAATGCCAAACACACGTAAATACTGAGAAATTGTACAAGAAGAATGATTGATTTAATTATTATTTGACGATAATCGTCAGCCGCTCGAATGCTGATTAATTTATCCAATATGAATCTCAGAATGTAGAGAAAAATCTAGAATTGCAAAAAATTTTTGTAAATAGACAAGAAAAATAATTTAGTAATATGATTTTACGTTATTCCCAATTAGAAAGAGAATTATGATGATAATGATTCAGTGATGATCACATACGAAGAGTTTGTAAAACCCTTGTTTTTTAATTACCTCGATAACTGGGGCAGTATTGACGATAATGTAAACCAGAGCAAGTAGAGTTTTTCCAGTTGCTTCACCCAAAACTTTAATTAATGACATAAATGAATATTCCGTTGGTGGTGTACCACTCGATTCTTGATAAGTTGCTAGAAAATCACGAAAACTAGACAGAAAATTTGATTCACCATTCTTCATTGGTGTGCTATCAAAATTTACATCTGGAACAATTAATTTCAAAAGAAAGCTGAAATTATTTTTAATTCTCTTTTCTCAAAATAATTTGTCAAAATTCAATTACTTTCAAGACAATGTCTACTATTTCAAAATTGTTTAACAAAAGAATTCAATTATTTAAAAATAAATTTTAATAAAATTTGTCTCGAGAATTCAATTATTTTCAAAAGTAATATAATTTTCGGCAAAAATCCAATTATGTTGAAAAATTTACAAAAATTCTCATCAATTTTCAATTACTTTTATAAGTAATAAAATTTTTCTCCGAAGTTCAAACAAATTTGTCGAAAAATTAAATTATTTCTGAAAATGTTATTAAAATTTATCAAGAGAATTCAATTATATAATAAAATTGTTATTAAAATTCATTATGAAAATTTAATTTTAAGAAACATTCAATTATCAAATATTTATTTTTGTTTGTCAATAAATTCAATGATTAACCAAAAAATTTTATAATATTCTACACGAATCTGTCAATTATTTTTCAAAAAAATAAAAAATTTTAAAAAGTCGTTGCAGAATTTCAATTATTTTTAGTAAATTAGTAAATTATCTTTGTTTGCATTTGAATAATTAAATTCTTGTGAAATTGTCTCATAATAATTGATTTTCAAAATGAATTTCATTAAAAATTTTAGATAAAATTTAATCTTTTCCTTTCCTGACATATATTCAATTGAAAAATTTACGAATAATTAAAAATTTTGTAAAATTCAATATTGTTAAAAAATGGAAAATTCAAATTAATTAATCTAAAGAAGAATTTTAGTTAAAAATTCTAAAACTAATCATTGTAATGATGAAAATAATTTTTGAAGAAAAATTAAAATTAATTTTTGAAGTAAAATAGACTGAAGTAAACTTAAAAAAAAATTAATTCTACAGAATTGTTCGTTAGAGGTATAAAAATTCAAATTTTCCAAGATTTTAATTTAAAATATTGTAAAAATTTAATTCTTTCTAAAAATTTGATGAAAAGAATTTTATAAAATGTGACGCGAAGAATAAGGGACCTTAGAAGCAAATCACTCTAAGGTTATGTTAGTGTTACTTTTTTGATTTTTTTAAAGTTTCTTTTTACTTTTTGCAAATTAAATCGGTAGTTATTACATATTTCAGTTATAATAAAAACTTAAACTTTAATGATTAACATTAACAGTTGATCGTCTGTTTGTATTTTCAATTAAAAAGATTGCAAACATAACCTATAATTTTTGTTTACTTCTAAAGTCCCTTTCTTCAGATCGCATCACAAATTTATTAGAAATAGTTGAAATTCGGACAAGAATTTTATTAAAATTTTTCTAAATAATGGAAAAACATTCGATTATTTACAAAGATAATTAAAATTTTGATTATAATTGGATTATTTACAAAGATAATTAAAATTTGTGCAAATTTTGGAGCATAATTTGATTCTCCACGAAGAATTTTATTAAAATTATTTTGAAAAAAATTGAATTGTTACAAAAAGAATTTCTTAAAAAATTTTGAAAATAATTTAATTCTCTAAATAATAAATAAAAATATAAAATAATTAAATTTCTGAGAAGAATTTTTCTACTTTTAATAATAATTCAATTTCTGCATTAATATCTCCAATTACTGCAGAAATTCAATTTTGCATTAGTGTTTTTAACTAAAATTCGCACTTAACTTTGAAAATTGACTCTTACAGATAAAAATATTTTTTCATTTTTAAAACGATCATAGAAGATTGAAAAATCAATTTGGATGCAAGTTTTACATTCATAAAGAATATTTAATGTCAAAATGTAACAAAAGCCTGAAAAATTTCCTCTTACTTATCGAATCCGTAACTCTATCTTGCCAATAAGCTCTAAATTTCCCATTAGGAACACTATAAAGATTTTGACTTCTCAATGTTGCCCTCAATTCATCGTTTTCACTAAAATATGATTTTTCATTCCACTTTATTGCATTGTTCCAATCGCCGGACGATTCTTGATTTGAAAAATTTAAATTCTTAACCTCCACTTCTTGCAGTAAACTTTTAACTTCTTGAATTTGTTCCTTTAGGTTACTATCAATTGTCTTGTGAAAGAAAAATTTATTTTCAAAACAAAAATTCATTTTTTCATTAAATTTCAAAAACTGAAGCTAAAACGTAAAATTACCTCATGTTGAGTTTCCATTGTTCACACTGAAAGTAATTTCGAAAAAAAATAAATAAGTAGAAAGAGGAAAAAGTTTCTGTTGACGAAAATTGATTTTTGAAGGATGTGAAAAAACTGTCAGAATAAAAAAAAAGAATAACGATTCTTAAATGATAGATAGAATATTTTTTATTTTTTTTTTTTAGTGATTTCCTTTGGTAATATGTACAATTAGACTAAATTTGTTTCTTAATATTAGAACAAATTTTTTTTAAATAAATATATTTTTCTTTTTTGCTTTGAAACTAAATCTATTTTTTCCCGTAGTCATTAATTGTGTCTATCAACAATTTCCTCTCGTAGTCCCTCTGCAATTTTTCCTGCAATTCATCAAGACCAATGCCTCCCTTCATAAAATCATCTAAACCATGAATAGTTCCATTCGAAATTCGATGATCAGTCACACGATCCTGCAAATAATGATAAGTACGAATTCTCTCATTGCGATTTTTGAGACCCATTTGCTTTCGTCGAATTTTACGACTAGTTGTCACTTGTTCATTGAGTCGTGTCTCATAAATTTTTGTACGCAACTTAATCATTGCAATATTTCTATTTCTTATTTGTGACCTCTCACTTTGGCATTCGACTGTTATGCCAGTTGGTATGTGAACAATTCTCACCGCCGAATCGGTTTTATTAACACTCTGCCCACCGGCGCCCATCGAACGAAATGTATCAATGCGCAAATCCTTATTTTCAAGTTTCACCTCGATTTCATTTGGTTGCGGATAGATGACCACCGACACAACACTCGTATGAATACGTCCCGATGTTTCCGTCGATGGAATTCGTTGAACCCGATGAATACCAGCTTCGTGACGAAATTTCTCATAGACACCGGGACCATTAATTGTGAGACTCGCACGACGAATGCCACCAATTGATGTCACTTCATGTTCTATGTATTCGAAAGTATAATTCAGATAGTTCATGTGAAGACAGTACATTTGGAGGAGATCGTAGGCGAAGAGCATTGATTCCTGACCACCAACGCCGGCGGTTATTTCGAAAATTACACTGTCACAAAAATCGCGAGCTAGAGAACTTGATAGTGACTCAATGATGCGATCATTAATTATATTCAATGATTTTGTGTACGTTACGAATTCCTCATTGGCTAATTGTTTCATTTCCTTGTCGTCTTTTGCTGTAAGAGAAAAAGAAATCTTTAAATTCCCCCAAATTCTTCAAATGGGGAAAAAAAAATTTCGAGAAACGTCCCTAAAACATTTAATGTTCAAAATGTTTGATGTTCAAGAAACATTCAAACTTTAACTTTCTTTTTAATGTTCAAAAATATTTAAACATTAAAATTAGAAAAAAAATATTCAAAACATTAACAGGGTGTCTACTATTTACATTCAACAAAATTCACGGATATTTCCCGGTTTTATTTTTTCATAAAAATTAAATTTAAATTTGATTTCAAACCTAAATAAATAATAATTTTAATTGAAAATTTGGAAAATAATTTTTTCTATTTCTTAAAAATAATCTTGTCTTTTTTATAATTATAATTGGAAAATTTCTTTTTCAAGTTTATTACAATTCTATTGATAATAATTGAATTTCTGCAAAGAATTTTATTATTTACAAAAATAATTGAAATCCTTTCAAAGAATTATATTATTTATGAAAATAATTTAATTCCTGTGAAGAATTTTATTACAAATTTTGTAAAAGAAAGCAGTGATAATTAATTTACTTATTAAGTAATAAACATTAAATTTTATTTTTCAGAATTTAAAAAAAAAATTTGCGAGAATTCAATTTTAATAAAAAATTTGAAGTGCATATCGTTTTTTTTCCTAATTAACTGATAAAAATTTTAATTATGAATCTTCGCACTAAGAAACATGAATTCATTAAAATGTGACTATAAAATCCAATTATTAATTATTAAACTAAAATACTTTGAAAATTTTATTTGTTAAAAAGTTTCTAAGGAAATTCTTTAACAAATTCAATTACATATTTTCAGTCGAATTTCACAATATTTCTATTAACTCCATAATTTTTAAAAATTTATTTACATAATCTGTTTGAATTAGTGCCTGACTTTTACTATCAAATTTTTTTTTTTAACTAATTCAAAGTTAGAGAAGAGTATAAATATAAAATTGAAATAAAAAGTCATTTTTTTAAAATAAAAATTAAAATAATAAAACTTTTTTTTTATTTTGGTGAAAAAATTCCCGGTTTTGGATAAAAATCCCGGTTAATTCCCGGTTCGCACTCGATAACTAATTTTAAAAAAGTAGCAAAAAGTAGCCTTCAGACCTAAAAAAAAATTGTAAAAAAGTAGATATAGAAAAATTAAACATGACGACAAAAAAAATAGTTTTAGAAACTTTATAAAATTGACGAAAATTTCATTCTATATTTCGTTTTCCCAGACTTTTTGCTAATTTTTATAAATAATATTAACTTCTTTCTTTCCCTAATGCTAATAAATTGAATTCCAGCAACGAATTTTATTATTCATGAAAGAATTTAAATATTTAGAAAAATAATTTAACTCTTGAGAAGAATTTTATTGAAAAAATTTCAAAAATTCATTTCCTTCGACTAATTTTATATGCAAAATTCTAATTTAAATAATTAATTTCCCAAGAAACTTTTATTATTCATTTATGAAAAAAATTGAATTCTTACGAAAAATTTTACAACAAAATTTCTAAATTATTAAATTATGTTTACAATTTTTTTTTAAATATCGAAAATCATTGAAATTAGAAAAGTTTTTAAAAATAATTAAATTTCACAAAGATTTCTATTAAAATATTTCACAATAATTGAATATCTGTGTGTGGTATTTTATTAAAATTTAATAAGAAGAATTCAATTCCTAAAAAGCTTTTTAATATTTACAAAAATAATTGAATTTTCCAAAAAAATTTACTAAAGTGACTCTAAATAATTGAATTCTTTCGAAGAATTATTTATTCAGAAATAATTGAATTCTTGAGAAGAATTTTCTTTTCAAAAAGAATAATTCAATTATTTCATAAAAATTTAATTGAAATTGTGTTTCAAAATAAGTGATTTCTTTCGGAACAATTTTATTAAAATATTTAAAAATAATTGAATTCTTCTGATGAATATATATTATGTTATTGAGGAAAATAATTGAATTTTGCAAAATATTTTACTAAAATGACTAAAAATAATTGAATTTTCGGAAATAATTTTTTATGTTTAGTAATTAAATTGTTTAGAAGAATTATTTATCCATAAATAATTGAATTCCTGAGAAGAATATTTTAATTTATGAAAGTAATTGCATTTTTCACAAGAATTTTATCAACATTGTTTTAAAGAATTAATTTTCGATGTTTTTTAAGAGGAATCGATCGATTTTTCAATTTCGATTCTCATCTCTAATAAACAAAGATGGCCGATAAACTGAATGCCGGACAGGCGAATGCCAAAAGTTTTAGCAAAAAGAAAACACTAAAAATAACAATATTCTCTTCCTGATTAACAAAAACTATTTGAATAAATAAACTTTTTCGATTATCTGTTTCTTATTTCCAAAAATACATTTCTTATCGTTTTAAACCATTTTTTTACACTAAAACGTGACCTAATTCTAACCCCTAAATAAACATTTAAAATACATTTCCCTCAATTTTTCCAATTGAATTTTCATTAACAACAATGTAAAAAAACTTACCCAATTCTTCCAAAGAATTGATATTCTCAAGAATATGAATTCTCTCATTCATAAGTTCTTTCACTTCCTGATTTTTGAGAATATCACCAATTTCCGATTTATCCTTTTCTCTGCCCTCATAAACATTTGTTGCGTGATTTAAAAAATTTTTCACCAACTTTTCCGATAAATTATCATCAACAATCGTGGCGAAACAACGTAAATATTGTTTCTCAATACTTTGAAGGTTAGAATTGCCATTTAAACCCAAATTTCTCGATAAATGACAATATCGTCTCGCAATTGAATTAAATCCACAATATTTACGACAAACATCATAAATTATCTTCATTATTAATAACAACTGTCATAATTTGTGAAAAGTTTTATTTGGAAAATTTTTTCCAACAAAATAACTCACGTGTTTTTTATTCAAAAAAAAAAAACATACAAACAACATCGTCCATTGCGTGTCGTCTGCTACACAAAGACAGTGTTGCCAACATTGTAAAATTGTTTTGATGAGTGAATGAAAATTCACATTATTGTCACATATTGTTGAGTGAAAGAAAAAAACAAAATACATAATAAATAAAATTGTTTTTTAATTATTGGGACAATTTTTAAGGAAATAAATTTTAAAACTAGAAGGAATAATTTTTTATTTATCATGAAATTGGTGTCAAATTTGAAAGGAACCAAATTCTGGATAATTGGCAGCACTGGAAACTTTTCTTGAGTGCAAAGCGATCGTTTTGTTCGACGCGAATGTAAAGTGTTATACTGTGAAGCAAAAAAACAATTAATTTTTATAAATAAAATAACATTATTTAATGGACAAAGTGAAAAAGTATTATTTCTTTAATAAGTGTTTAAAAGAATAGAAAATTTCTTCACTTCATTCTCTATTATTTTTTAAAGGTAAAGTATATATTCATTTCACTTTTTTGTCGAGAGAGAGACACTTTTATAAAATCACACACCAGAGTAAAATGTATATATGTCTAAACATAAACATATATATATATATATATATATATTTAAAAGTTACAAAACCTTCCCTTTTAACAACAATCATTCCATTTTTAATAATTAATAATTTAAAACCTTTTTTTTTCTATTTTCCCTTTTTTTTAATTTTAATCTTATTTATCAAAATCAATGTAAACTTTTTATATCCAAACGTAAAAGATAAGTACTTTTTTAATTTTCCATCTTAACTTATACTTTAATATCAGTAAAAAAAATTTCATTTTTTTTCTCTTCGTAAAAATTTTATTTACAAAGATAAAAATATTTCTAATTTTATACCAGGAAATAAAAAAAAAATTGTTTTTTAAATTTTTCCCCAATATTCTAATTTTTATCAAGAAAACAATATTTTTCTCAAAGTATAAAAAAAAATGTTTCCTTTCTTTTTCAATATAATAAAATACTTATTTTAAAATTGTAAACATTTTTTTATTTGATATTTATTTTTAGGTTATTTTTCATTTTATACCGTGCACATATAGGTATAAAAGCATTAGAAAATGTTGCAAGAAATTTATTTCCTTTGTTAAATTTTCCGTAAAAGTTGCATTAATGATTTCTTAATTAGTTTAAGTGTCAAGTATTCAATAGACTTCTCTATAGAAAATAGAGAAAGACAACAAATGTTAGTGATTTATAATTTTTTTCTTTCTTTCTTTCTTTCTTTCTACCTGTTTCAATTTATAAAGCGAGAGAAATACAAAAATTTCTCTTTACCAACAATTTTAACGATTGAAATTAAAAAATTTTTTACAGTTCGCAAAAATATTATTAAATGTTAAAAATTTACAATTTTTCTATAAGCAATAATTTTATTTTATTTATTTAATTTTCAAATTTTATAGAGATCTCTCAGTGCGATAGAGAGAGAACGAATTAGTTCAGGGACGAAATATTTTTTTTTTTGAACCCAGGGGTTAAAAGTGTAAAAAAAAAAATTTCTTTACGTCAAATTATATTAAAATTTTTACTTATTAATGTAAGGAAATGAAAATACTAACATTAGTAGTGAAAAATAATTTCTATATAAAAAAATTTATCTAGATAGCGTCAATATTATTACTTAATATTTAAATAATTATTATAGATGAAATTTAAAAGGAAGCAATTTTTTATACTTTTAAACCTGCTTGTTTGCCAATGAACAAAAAATTTAATAACAAATGTAATAAAAACAATAATAATCATTAATTTTTCTTCCAAAATGATTAAAGCACGTTTTTAACGATAAGCAATTATTACAAACAGTAAACAATAATAATTGCAATAATAGTCTAATATTTATATTAATAATAATTATTAAAATTTTAATAACAACGACAATAATAATAAAAAAAATATTATAAAAATGTGCATAATTAATAATCAAAAAAAGTATTAAAATTTTGATTATTTTTTACTGACAATCATAATTTTATTGTTAATATTTGAATAACATGTATACGTACAATATATGATTATTGTTATTGGTATTATTATTGTTAATAATATTATTGTTAATATTATTATAAATATTATTATTGTAAATATTATAAGTAATATAATATTAATCATCATAATTATAATTATTATATTATTTTTTAATTAAATTTATAAATTTATAAATACTAAATAAAAATTATAAATATTTATAACTGCCTTAATCTCACTCTTTACGACTTGTTTTTATAATAAAAAATAATGATAATTTTCATAACATTACATAATTCTTGTAAAAAATTTTTTTTTCCTTCGACAAAGTAGAAAAATTAAAATAAATTAATTTTAATAGCTACGGCCCTGAGAGCCCTATATACGCTCTCGTGACGGGTTGTAGAGTTAGTTGTGTGGTTATAGCGAGTATTTTGCTTATTACACTCTACCTTTTATTATTCTCAATTTTAATAATTTCATTGATTAATAAAAATTAAAAATTCACCATAAATAATTTTAAAAAACATGAAATTAAAGAAATTTTCATTTAAAATTTTTAAATTTTGAAGAAAATCACCCTGAATTTGAGTTTTTTATATATGTTGACTATAAATGTAAAAGTTTTATTTTAAAAAACGAATATATATATATATATATATATGTATATTATATTGATGTTTTTATAATATTCAGATTGTGTTTAGAGAACAAAAAAGAAAAATGGAATCAAGCGGAAATGAAGCAGTGGAAAAAAATCCAGATGAAGGTAAATTTTGTTTATTTGCATTTTTCAAAATTTTCAAAAAAATTTTTTTTGTGTTCTAATTTTTGTATTTTGTTCATTGTAATTTTAAACGAATTTTTATTTCAAAAATGTTTGTTTTTCTATGCTGTTACAATTATTTAATACTTTTTTTTCCTATTTATTTAAATTGAACTTCATAATTGCAGTTGTAAATTTAATTAATGTAAAGTATTTTTTTATTTTCCAAACAAAAAAAAAATTTTCAAAAATTTTTGTCTCTTACTAATTTCCTTAAATTCTAAGCTACTTGTAAATCCGGGAATTTAATAACAATTTGTGTTTATTTTTCTATCTTTTTTACTCTATTAACCATTTTTTTTCCGTAATTTAGAAAACTATTATAACAAAAATTTCTAGCAATTAATCCGATTTTTTGCCAGAATTTCAAAAGCATTTTTATTAAATAAAATTTGTATTTAAATTTTGCCCGATTTTTTCATTAGAAATTCAACTGAGAAAAAAATCGAATTTAGAGAAAAAGTATTTTGAAGATGTAGATTTACTCGAATCGTTGATGCTTTCATAAATTATTCAACCTAACCTATCGAAATTTCGATTTTTAAATAGCAAAAAATTTCGTTTCCCTTCTTATCCGAACCAAGATCCGAACTTTTAATTACAATCTAAAATTACTTTCGGATCTTCTACAAATAGTTTCAATATACCCTTTAATTTTCCAATTTGTGTACTATCGGTAAAGTAGAAAATCGTGCGGAAAAATTTGAATTTCGCGCCTTAAAATCTATCGGAATAGAAGCAATTAAATAGTAAAAATTTCTCCAGCAGCTGAAAGAAATATTTTTGATATACAAATTGTCTAATTTAATTGAAATGACATCTAAAGTAATTAATTTGACAGGGTTGCAACAAATATTTAATTTTATTTTTCCCTGATTTCCAGACAAAAATCTCACTTTTTCCATGACCATAAAAAATATTCTGATTCACTCTAAAAATTATTAGATACTCAAAAAAATGTTCTATTAAATTTATTAACAAATTTCATTAATTTTAAAATTATTCAAAAACATCAATAACTAAATTTTTAAATAAATATTTAATTATTATTTTTCCACGGGAATTAAAATTTTTCAGAACATTTAAATTCAAACCTTTTTGAAACTCAACAATTTATAAGAATATTATTACAAAACATAATTCACCTTCTTCATGTTTTCTTATAATTTAAATAACCATTAAATTTTTCAACAAAAATTTAATTATTTACAAAAAACCTAATAAAATAAATTATAAATTATCGAATTTCTGTAAAATTTTAACAAGAATTTTATTTAAGTTTTTAAATATATATTAAATTTTGACGAGAATTAAAAAATTTTTTTAAAAATAAATGAATATTGAAGAATTTTATTATTTATAAAGATAATTGAAATTTTGACAAAAATTTTTGAACATAATTGAATTTCTGGGAAGAATTTTATTACTTTTGAAAATAATTTAATTCTTCCAACGAATTTTATTTAAGTTTATAAAAATAATTGAATTTCGGTGCGGAATTTTACTGTTTCTAAAATTAATTGAATTCTAGAAAAGAACTTTGTTAAATTTTTTTCAATAACTGAACTCTTACGACGAATTTTATAAAATTCTTTTTAAATAATTGATATTTTTCGAAAAATTATTTGAAATTTTTTATATTCAATAATTGAATTCTTGTGAAAATTTTATTATTTATGAAAATAATTGAATTCTTTCAAAGATATTTATTAAAAATTTCATAAATTATTGAATTTCTGTAAAATTTTAACAAGAATATTATTCAGGTTTTTAAATATATATTTAAATTTGGAAGAGAATTTAAAAAATTTTTTCAAATAAATGAATATTAAAAAATTACAATATTTATAAAGATAATTGAAATTTTGACAAAAATTTTTGAACATAAGTGAATTTCTGCGAAGAATTTTATTACTTTTGAAAATAATTTAATTCTTCCAACGAATTTTATTCAAGTTTATAAAAATAATTCAGTTTCGGTGAAGAATTTTACTATTTCTAAAAATAATTGAATTCTTGAAAAGAACTTTGTTAAATTTTTTTCAATAACTGAACTCTTGCGACGAATATTATAAAATTCTTTTTAAATAATTGATATTTTTGGAAAAATTATTTGAAATTTTTTATATTAATTTATATTAATTTATATTATATTTATCAAAAATTTTGTAAATTATTGAATTCCTGTGAAATTTTTCCAAGAATTTTATTCAAGTTTTTAAAAATAATTTAATTTCGAAGAAGAATTGTATTATTTATAAAGATAATTGAAATTTTGACGAGAATTTAAAAAAAAATTGTGAACATAATTGAATTTTAGAGAAGAATTTTTTTATTTTTAAAGATATAATTGAAATGACCAGAATTTTTAAAAATTTTGTAAATATAATTGAATTGCTGTGAAAAATTTTATTACTTTTGAAAATAATTGAATTTCTGTAATTATTAGTAACTTTTCCAAAATTAATTTTTTTTTAGTATTTGTAACTAAAATTCTTTTATCAATCTAGTATTTATAAAAATTGTAAAAAATTATTAATTACATAATTTGTAAGTCATAATTTTATGATAGTTCTTTAAAAAGAAATTATTGTCTGAAATGGAAAAAATTCAAGGTTTTGTATTAAAATTCGTGGTTATTTTTATAGTTTACAAGGCAAACAAAAAAACATTAAAATTTAGAGTTTTTTCATGAATTTTTGAAATTCTATTTTTTCCAGTACTTTTACTAAAAATCCCTGACTTTTTCCTGACTTCCCTGACCTGTGTCAACCCTGTTTAATTTAAATTTAATTTCTTAAAAATATTTACTGACAATTCTTTCTTTCTTTCTTCATCTTGTTGCAGAACTCGTATTTGTTTGGCAGGACTATTTGGACGCGACGGAAAGTACGGAAGTGCCACAAATTTTATTTCCCCATGTGGAATTAACATTACAAAGTGGAATTGAAATTGGAATGTCACTTGAAGTGCCAAATGGAAAATCGACAAATAATGAGGATATTTCCTATTGGATTGGTTCAATAGTAATGGCGTGTGGACCACTGCTAAGATTACGTTATTTCGGCGGGGACGATAGATCACTCGAATTTTGGTTTAATTTAACGAAAGAAGCGGCCCATGAAGTTGGCTGGTGTGAGAAAAATGGCAAACAATTACAGCCACCGGAAGAAATTGAAAAACGTTCGCCCGATTGTTGCGAGAAACTTGGCGAATTTTTATCCAACACCAAAACTGTTCCCCAGGAAATGCTCTCGGGGGTTAGTTCTAATATTTTTAAATTTTAATTTTAACATTATTTTTTCTCTTATTAATAAAAATAATTTTATTAATAACTTGTTTAAAAATCTTATCTTAGTAATTTTGAAATAAATATTAACGAAAAATGATAAATTTAGGGTAAAATTAATTTTAAATTATTTTTTTGCCGCAGGAAGGACTCAGTATGGTTGATAGAATAAAGCAGGGGATGAAAGTTGAAGTGAGCGATATTCGACATCCGTACAAATTATGGCTTGCGACTGTAAGTATCGTTTATTTTTATTTTAAATTTTTAAAAATTTACCCCCTTTCCCGCAAGTGGAGAAATTTAAAAAATATCGTCAAGCGGAATAAAAAACTCGACTTTTTACTCAATTGATCGTTAAAATAGAGAATCTTAAAAAGAATTTAATTTTTACGCAATTCTTCAAAAAAAAATTCAACTCTCTTCAAAAATATAAAAATTTTTTCTCGAAATTCAATTATTTTAAAAAATGTAAAAAAAAATTCTTATCAATATTTTAATTATCTTTATAAATAGCAAAATTATTCGCCAACATTCAATTATATTGAGGAATTTCTATGAAATCATTGTAAAATAAATGGAAAACTCTACTTTTTTACTCAATTGATCATTAAAATAGAGAATTTCCAAAGAATTTAATTTTTACGCAATTCTTCGAAAAAATTCAAGTATCTTAAAAAATATTAAAAAGAAATTTTTTCCCGAAATTCAATTATTTAAAAATGTAAAAAAAAAATTCTTATCAATATTTTAATTATCTTTATAAATAGCAAAATTATTCGCCAACATTTAATTATATTTAGGAATTTTGATGAAATTCATTGTAAAATTCAATTATTTTTAAAAATTTTAATAAAATTCATTGAAAAATTTCAATTATGCATAAGAATTCAATTTTAAGAAAAATTAATATATTTAATAAATTATCTATGCTTGTATTTGAATAATTAAATTCTCGTAAAAGTTTCTAAAAAAATTGATTAAAAATTTTTTTATTTTATTTTTATTTTTTAGTTAAAGTTTTCGATAATAATTGAATTTTTGTGAAGTTACTCTTTTCATTAAAAATCCTAAATGGAACTAATTTTTTTCAAAAACTTTAATCCAAACATTTTGAAACTATTGCAAATTTTTGGACAATATATATTAGAAAGTTAATTGAAATGTTAAAAAAAAATAGGAATTGGGATAAAAATGAGTTCAATGTTATAATTTTGTGTTATTTGTATTAAAAAGTTAATTCAATTTAGTGAAAGCGTAAAAAGTTTAGTTTTGATAATTTTTAAATTGTATACAACTTGAATTTGCTTTAATTCGATTTCGTTATTTGTCATTAACTTGTGCTCTGTGGTTACAATATTAATGAGTCTTTTTCAAACAGAAAAAGCGTTTTTGTAAATTTTCTTCTACTTAAGCATATAAATTTTTTTTAAAACTTATCCAGCACCCATTGTGTGACAAGCTACTACAAATATTTCTAATGTTACTTCCGCCGAAAGTTTGTTGATTCCTAGTTTTTATCATTTTAAATTGGCAAATATTCACTTTCAACAGTTTCTCTTTCCTTGAGGGACTTTTCCTCGTACGTGGATTCGAATCATCTATAAACAAACAATAAAATTAGATAAACTGTTTTTTTTAAAGAAAATAAAGTATAAATATTTAGCTTTAGGTTAACAGAATAATTCTTCAATAAAATTATTGTATTACTTTAAAGAACAAAAGTTTTATAGTTTAGAAACATACGAATATTAGTAAAAGCTGATTTTCAAAGTTGGTAGTTGACGACTCTCATTTCCCAGTGGGGATCTAAAGAACTTTCTCTTCTCCAATTTTTTAAGAAGAAAATGAAATTTTCCAATTTCAGATAATCGAGAACGTTGGCGGTCGTCTTTTGCTTCGTTACGATACACCAGGATCATCGCCAATGAAAGATTTCTGGATATTCTGCACGTCGGAACATTTGCATCGTCATGGTTTTTCAGCGAGTTCGAGTACAAAATCAAAATGGTTTCTAGAACCGCCAACATCGATAATTGATACGCACACCTATGAGGAATGGAAGGAATTAACGGAAAACGGTTCCAAGGACTACGATCACAATGAAAGTCATTTCGATAATATTAAAGAACACGAGAAGCATAAATTCCAACGTGGCATGAAATTAGAAACAATATCGCCGGCAGATCGAACGAAAATATGTCCCGCATCTGTTGTTAAAGTGTTCGATGATATTTATTTCCTCGTTAAAATTGACATTTACGATGAGGAAGATTCAATGAAGGATTTAAATGATTCATTCGTTTATGATAGTGCCGAGAAAGATACATGGCTCTGTACTGCCGATCATCCATACATATTTCCCGTGGGATGGGCCGAGAAGCACGAAATACAATTAACACATCCACAAGGTTGGATCTCAAAATCGTTGGACTTCAATTGGCAGGAATATTTGAGGACAACCGACACATTAGCAGCGGACGATTCATTTTTTTCCCCTAAAGAGAATGCGCAGGAAATTGGCTTTGAAATTGGAATGCGTCTCGAGGCGGTTGATCCAGAAAATGAGAATGTCATTTGTGCGGCGCACGTGACAAAAATCATTGACAATTTATTGTGGCTAAAATTGGATAATTATGAGGATTGTCGACCCGAGCATGTGGTGCATATGAATTCATTGCATATATTTCCGGTTGGCTGGTGTGAATCAAATCATTATCCATTAAAACCCCCAAAGGACTATGTGGAAATTTGCGGTAAAATTCAACCGACAAGTATGGATCTAAAGAAGAGTCAGATTGAAACGCCAAATTCAGAACCAAGATCGTCACTGTGGTGTCCGAAGATTTATTTCAATTATCGTTGCTTCACGGGACCAATGATATCGAAGGGGAAATTGGCGACATTACCAAAAGCAGTGGGACCCGGACCGGTGATATTGGTGATGCGCGAAGTACTTTCAATGATTGTATCGGTTGGCTATCGAAGTGCAAGAATACTCAAAGTCTTACAGTGCGATGCAAAGCCGAAGAATGGTTATCATCTCGAAGTCCTGAAGGCGAAGCACAAGAATAATACATATCGTGCCAGTGTCGCTGTGGTTACTTCCGGCGATATGGTCGCCGACTTTTGTCGCATGATCTGCAAAAAATTAATGGTCTGCCCCAATCTGTTTGGTCCGGTTCGAGTTTTACAGGATGAATGTCCGGATCGATGTCACAAAACTCAGAAGACGAAATTCAGTAAGTATTCATCAGTCTCTAGGATCATAACTATTGAACCTTTTTTTTAATCACCAATCTTTCTCCCTTAGCCGCTCCAGTGGGCAATGGAAAACGAGGCAAGCCAAAGGGCTACACGAGTATAATGGTCCAAAAGCCAAAACCCTGGGGAGGTCGTCGAAAACGAAGACGTGGTCGCTGGGCGAATCGTGACAAGGAGAATGACGACGACGAACAGGACGAGGACATGCCTTATTTATCCATGGACCTAACAAAACATATTTCCAACAGTTTCGATGAATCTTGCGATGGTCGTGTACCATCGTCAACTGAAAACGACTATTCAAAATGCAATCAATTGGAGAAGTTTGATGACTTTAAAATAGAGGCACAATCGAGTAATGGATCAGAGGATTCACGTAGTTCATTCAACGATCGCAAGAGTAAGGACAGTAATTTCGATAGTCCAGGCAGTTCGGGTGGTAAATCGCAAACGAAATTAGCGAATCATAATGGAGCAACGAGAACGCGTGGCATTAAACGCGAAAGAGACGACACTAGTGTCGAGTCTGATGATGCATCCGAAATCGACGTCACCTACACAAGGGGACAGAAGAAGACAACCAAGAAGCCAAAGAATGGAACATTGGATTCGAATCCATTGTTTTGGAGTGTAGACGATGTCTTTCGTTATTTGAGGAAAACAAACGATTGCAAGGATATTGCCTACAGGGTCAAGCAAGAGGTGAGTCACCCTTTTTTTCCTATTTCTACAAAAACTCAAATTTCCTAAAGGGAATAAAATTCACAAAATTCAAATCTAATCTAATTTCCCCCACAGGAAATTGACGGACTGGCTTTTCTGCTTTTGAATCTACCATCGTTAACACAACACATGAATCTACGAACGAGTGCAGCAATGAAACTTTGCCGTCACGTCGAACAAGTGAAGGTGACATTTTTTCTTCGTTACGTAAACGAAGCCGATTAACTTCCCATCAATGTTCCAATTAAACTGTAAACTTACAAGTTTACTCGCAACCCTGCAGTATAATCATTTCTTTTACTGCAAATAACGAAATCCATTCGCTAGACTTTGCTTGAAACTTAACAGTTAATTTGGAGACAAAAAAATAACAGTATTTAATGTAAAAAAAAAATCAAACAAAAATGAACTGAAAAAATGTTAAGAGTCTTGCTCTTCCAGATTCGTGAATTTTCGAATCAACTATAAATGTAAAATAGATCTTTCTTTTTTTTTTAATAGAAACGCAAATGAATTTTAATGTATTTTTGATTGTCGTTTCAAATGTTCCCAAATGTAGCAATCAAGATAAAAAAAAATTACGAAATCCTGTATAAATATATAGATAGGCAATTTTTTATTTTTATTTTAAAAATTTTAATCGTAGAAAAGAAATTGATGTCATCGAGTGACAATTACGTCCTTATATTTGGGGATAATGAATTTTTCCTTATTAATTTTTTTTTATTCCTAAATTTAAGAAAATATTAATCCGAAAAAATTCATGAAATTGTATTATATATATAGATATATATAAACGAAATAAATTCAAAAAATAAAAGTAAATTTGAAATTTTTATTCTTCCCTTTCTTGTTCTTTTTTAAAAACATTTTTCGGTTGCTTGTTTGTTTTAAAAAAAAAATGCTTACAAGGGAACATTTTTTGGTGCGTCACTAGGAATTAAATGAAACTTGATACATTTATTGTGTTGCCATAATCAGGGTGTCTACTATTTTCATTCAACAAAATTCCCGGTTATGACCTAATTTTTTCCCTGTTTTCTTTCCTCATAAAATTTAAATTTGATTTCGAATATAAATAAATAATAATTTTAATTAAAAATTTGGAAAATAATTTTGTCAATTTTTTAAAAATAATCTTGTCTTTTTATAATTATAATTGGAAATTTTCTTTTTCAAGTTTATTACAATTCTATTGATCATAATTGAATTTCTGCAAAGAATTTTACTATTTACAAATATAATTGAAATCCTTTCAAATAATGATATTATTTATGAAAATAATTTAATTCCTGTGAAGAATTTTATTACAATTTAAAAAAAAGCAGTGATAATTAATAAGTAATAAACATTAAATTTGCTCAAGAAATGATAAATATTTATTTGAATATTCAGAAATTTGAAATTATAAAAATTTAAGAGATGTTCAATAATTATAACTATTGAATTATAATAGAAGAATAATAATTTTTAGAAGCAAAAAATTGATTTAAAACTTTAAGAGGAACTTTATATTTTAAAAATAAAATTATAATTACGGTCACTAACTTCCTTTGATTATTTTCGAAAAATTTATAAATTAAAATTCTTTCAAAGGATTAAATTATTTTACAAAAAAAAAAATGTAAAAAAATTTCAATTATTTGTTTAGAAAAATTAAATTATCTTGAAACAATAGAATTAAAAAATTTTAAAAATTTTATTTTTCAGAATTTAAAAAAAATATTTGCGAGAATTCAATTTTAATAAAAAATTTGAAGTGCATATCGTTTTTTCTTAAATTAACTAATAAAAATTTTAATTATTAATCTTCGCACTAAGAAACATGAATTCATTAAAATGTGACTATAAAATCCGCAGTTATTAATTATTAAATTGAAATATTTTGAAAATTCTATCTGTTAAAAAGTTTCTAAAGAAATTCTTTAACAAATTCAATTATATATAATTTTTTAAAATTTATTTACATAATCTATTTGAATTAGTGCCTGACTTTTACTATTGATTAAACTTAAAATAAACATTATTTGTCATAAATTTCATTGCACACAAAAAGTCATTTAACATAAATATTATTTGTCATAAAATTCATTTAACACAAATATCTTTTGACAAAAAATTAATTTAACGTAAATTTTAATAGTTATCTAAAATTTATTTCAAATAAAATTCATTTGACAACAATTTCATTTGGCATAAATATCATTTAACGTAATTCTCATTTAACATAATTCTTAGTTAACATTAAAATTCACTTGATATAAATTTCATTTGGCATAAATTCCATTTAACATAATTCTCATTTGACATAAAATTCAGTTGATATAGGTTATATTTTACATAAAGATAATTTAGAAAATATAGGCGCGAATTTCAAAATTGTCGAATCACAATGTTGTTTGTAATATCTAATTTTTTACTTTTAAAATTCGCGCCAATGTTATTATGTAAAATGTAATTATGCGTGAAATGAATTTTATGTAAAATGATAATTTTGTTGAATGACTTTAATGTCAAATGAAATTTATGTCAAATGGTATTTATCTCAAATAAAAATTATGTTAAATGTCTTTTATGTTAAATGAAACTTTATATAAAATGAGTATAATATGAAATGACATTTATGCAAATGAAATTTGTATCTAGTGAATTTTATGTCAAATGAAATTACTATAAATTAATTTTAGGACAAAATAAAATTTATTTCAAATATTATGTCAAATGAAATACCTGTGTTAAACAAATTTTACCTGAAATTAATTTTTTGTTAAATTCAACTTATGTCAATCGAAATATATGTTACATTAATTTTATGTCAAATAACAGATATGTTAAATAAATTTTATGCATTTTATATTTAATAAAATATATGTCAAATGGACATCACATAAAATGACATTTATGCAATAAAATTGTGTTTAATAAAATGTATGTTAAATAAATTTTAAATTAAATGTTTTTTATACCAAATCAATTTTATGTCAAACGATACTTATATGTTAAATGGTTAAATAATAAATCACGTATTACGATTATAATTATTATAAACAATAAGTAAAATATTTATAAGAAAATAAAAATCTAATTTCTTTTTAATCTTCTCAAAATCGCTTAAAATGACATTAAGGCATTCGATAAATTCTTGGGGAAAAAAAGGTTATAAACAAGTACTGCCCCTGTAGATTGATATTTGGACAAGCGTAGACGCCAGTAGATGCTAAATTACCGTTAACCTGCCTAAGATACTGTGATTTAGAAACTTTTTTTTATGATTTTAATGCCTTTTTGACACTGTGTACCCATTGGTTACGTTAGATGTCGCATCACTGCCGTAAATTTTCCCACTACCTTTCAATGTTGTAAAATTACAAAGAAATAAATGTCGTAAATCTACAACATCTTTGTAAAGTGACTAACGAAATGATTGTTTTACCTCTCACTCACTCGCATATAAACAGTACCGTACTTTAAGCACTGCTACCAACATGAAACAATCTCGTCACGCTCAATCTAGTAACTTACATTTCTCCAATTTTCCCAAATTTAGACAAATTAAAAAAAAAACACACAGTCAATGGAAAAATCTTTCCCTTTCTATTATTTTTTTTTCTCCTCATTTAAAAAACAATGAAAATATTTCGAAGAAAATAGTGATTTTTAGAAATTATCAGTTTATCGGATGGCAACATTGATTGTTTGGTTGGTAGCAGTCTCTGTGTTTCGGAGTCGCAGTCAGTCAGTCAGTGGTTGGCGTGTATAGTGTTTTATATGCACACATATATATTTTACGTATATACATAAACCGAATGACACCTTGGTGATGAAAAGTGTCAAGTGTTGTGACAAGGACCAGCCAAAATAATCGCAATATAGGTGAGTTCTCGTTAAATCGTGAGTGATAGTGAGGTGAATTTTTTCACGAAAATAATAATCTTCAATTTTTTAAGTGGATTTTTCTTTCTTTTATTTTAAAACACATAGCGTCAGTGATGAATGTTGCTTCGGGTGTGACCGCTACCTAACCCAATGCGACACGTTTCTGTCTGTTCCGTAATTAAGAAAAAAACATTCCTTCCTTAATGATTGGAAAAAAAATTTTTTTTTCCAAACACGGTTATTTCAAACAAATTTTCACAAATTGGCGAAATATTACGTGTTTTGAGGTTAGAATTTGAATAATTTTTTTTTTTTTAAGGGATGAGAAGGAAAAGTGAAGAATTGAAATATAATACAGGTAGAAACTATTTTTACGCTATGTTGTCATTTTTGAAAAAAAAAAATGAGATCATCCATTTTGCGAGAGGAATAAAAAATGTATATAGAAAAAAAAAAGTGTTTTTCTATTTTTAGGTTAGGACTTTGTGGAAAAATTTTCGATTGTGTAATTCGGGGTTTTTTTTTACCTTACCTTCGGGATTTTTTTCTTCGTATAAATAGCGGGAGTTTTTTTCCTTCGCTTATTGGTTTCACGTTATTAAAAAAAAAGCAATTTAAAATAAAGAAACGGCGCATGACTGGAATTTTGGGAAAGTTCGGGCCCCAAAATCAATGGGGGAAAAACAAGGAAATCCTTATGTGAAAACTTGAGGGGTTGTTTTATGTGTACATATATATATATATATAAATATATATACGTGAAAGGAGTTCGCTATCGATTTTCTGTATGAATGAATTTGCCGAGTGATTCATCCAATGGTTCCCAAGAGTGTTTTATTATTATTTTTAGTTTGTTGAATATTTAACAATAGTGACATTTCAATTTTTACATTGTTTTAATTTGTTTATTTACTAAAGTGATTGTTTTGATGTGAATATTTCTAAATTACTGATAATATGAAAATTTACCTGCTTCACTATTTTTTCTTTTCTTAATAAATTATCATTTTTAAGAATTAATAATTATTATGGAATACCAACAATCGGAAAATTATTGTTTTTATTTAAAAAATATTCTGCTTTGATAGTTTTAATTGCAACTTTTACAATTTGAACTGCAGGTAAAATACTGAAATATTTTTACTCTATAGTTTATATTTTGATTATTTTTTAATATTAAATAAATATTAAATATTTATTTATATAATATTTATATTTAATGTTTTGATATTTAAAATTTGTATTTATATTTAATGTTTAAATATTTAAAATTAGTATTTATATTTAATGTTTAAATATTTAAAATTAGTATATATATTTAATGTTTAAATACTTACAAGTAATATTTATATATTAAATATTTAATTCACAAAGCATTTGAGATTGTTCAAAACAAATACAAAAATATAATTCAGATTTGAAAAATTGGAAGATTCTTTTTCAAATATGAAAAAAATTGAAGCAGTCTGCAATATTTGAAGAATTTGAAGAAATGTAAAAATTTCAAGTAATTATGAAACTAATTATAAGCATTTAAATAATATAAATGAATAATTCTTTAAATATAAATTATATTTTTTGTTCTTTAGATTCTTATGATTAAAATAACCTATAATGAATGTAATTTTTTGAAAAATCTTAAATATTCTTATTTATTATATTAAATGTTAGTAACATGAATTATTTTATTATTTTACTTTCAAAAATTTTTTAAATTCATGAATTTACTAATTTTTAGTACATTCATTTGTTAAAAAATTCAAATATTTAAAGATTTAAAAAAAAACATTAAAAAGCAAACAAACACGAACTTTAAACTGCAGACAGATGTAAAAACTATTTGTGAACTTTAATTTCATTTATTATATTTTTGAAAAAATTACTTCCAAAATCTGAAGAGATTTTTTTCCTAGTCTTAAGATTTTTGAAGATAAATAAGAAAAGTTTGAAGATTTTTTTTTTAAAACATATATGGCAGCACTGATAGAATGTCTATTGATGGTAAAACTATAAAATTTCACAATTCTTGAAACATTTTGAAAACTGTGGTCTAGTAATTTCTGAGAATGAGTATTTCATCTGAAGGTTGAGCCTTATTTTCATAATATGGAAATGGAAAGGAAAATCTGTAATATAACAGAAGATGATGATATCGATGTAATTAGAATTGAGTGGATCAGTTTACTTGGCAAATCTGATGTAAACGGTATTAGAAGAATTTAATTAGTTTATGAAAAGATTGATAGATCGTAAAGGAGAGTTATAAACGTAAATGCAAAACACATGCAAAAATTTTTAATATCTTAACTCAATTGTTATAGACGTTAAATTTTTGTTTTAATAATTAAAATATGTTTCTTTTAATTTATAATTTTTGTAATAAAATAAATAACATTTTTATATATTTTTACACTAAAATAAATAACATTTTTATATTTTTATAACTCCAAGAAAGGTACCTAAGAAAAAAAGGAATTTTAGGCTATGTTCGTATTAGATTTACTTTAATTAAAAGTTACTTTCTAATTATTAAAATTTTAATCCAGTTTTTAATGACTATTTTTTATATAATTAAGACTTGAATATCAATAATTTGTAATAGTAACTGATTCCCTTTCTTTATTTCTACTCAAAAAATCATAAACATAACCTAAAAGTTTTTGTTTCTTAGGTACCTTTTTTTAGAAGCTTCACATTTTTAGTTTTCATTAAAATTCAGAAATGAGAAAACAGTTGTTTTTAATAAGTATATAAATAGTAAGCAGTTCTATAAATAATATAATTTTAAATTAGAATTAGAAGAATAGTAAATTTATGATTATACTTTAAAAAATACTTTTTTCATTTATAACATGCGAGAATGTAAAAAGTGAAAAGGTTTAAATTTTCTATTAGTAATTGAGATTTAAAAATTGACTAATCGACTTTTTTGTTTGCAGATAGTTGAAAAAAATAGAGAACATGTGGTTAACGGCGTGTGTCCTCTTAGCGGTCACATTACATGCCAGAGCTCTGAGTAAGTATTAATTAATGAATTACTAATCATAATTTTAATGCTGATTTAATTGCAGTAAAATTATTATTTCATTCTTTTTAACTTCAACTTGCAGAGGAGAAAACTATTTCAATAATTTGTGAATGTTATATAATTTTTTTATTTAATTTATATTATTTTATGTTATATTATAATATATTATATAATAATATAAATAACATTTTATATTGTTAATATATATATATATAACTTTTTTCTTTTTTTTAACTTTTAAAATTTATATATATATATATATATATATTATATATTATACATAATTT
The DNA here is from genome assembly GCA_032872475.1 of Leptopilina myrica (nomen nudum). NCBI lineage: Eukaryota > Metazoa > Arthropoda > Insecta > Hymenoptera > Figitidae > Leptopilina > Leptopilina myrica (nomen nudum). Next base: position 7,835,798 of record CM065462.1, on the reverse strand, counting down.
ATATATATTATAATATATTATTTTATTAATTGTATTGTATTGTATTATATTTTACTATATTGCATTGTATAATGTTGACGAGTTATTATTGACCTAGTTCTTCTTTTATTGTTACTTTTGGTACTGTTGTTGTTAATAATTGAAGAATTTTAAATTTATAGTTGAAATCGTGGATAGCGTGGAAGGTGAAAGTTACTCTAAGTATCGTACGTGAAAAAAGAATTCCCTAAAAATTTAATATGCAAAGAGCATTTTCGTGTTTACAATTCACAAATCATCGCAAAATTAGTGTCTCTTTCATTACGTTCATCGATTTCTTGCAGAATATTTTTCAAATTTTTTCTGAAAACTTAATTTTTAATAATAATAAAAATGACAATAATGATAATAATAACAATAATATATGCCAATAATAATTTCTATTATATTTTTGTACTAAAATGTATTTCTTTTGAATTATTTTCTACTAGCAGAAAATTGACAGTTTTCAGCATTTCTAATATTTAAAATTCATATTTTACAAAAGATATAAAATTATTTTTAAAAAATCTTTTTATTTTGTGGCTCTAGTAATATCAGTATCATTCCTGTCGAATATTACAATTTTTAAAAATTAGTCGGCGACCACTTTAGTTGAAATACAATGCTTTGACCCAATAATAATAATATTAATAATAATAATAATAATAATAAGAATGTTACGCAATGCATTCTTATGAAAAAAGTGAATTACTGACAAGAATTCAAAAAAAATTCACTAACAATGAGATTGACAGATTATAAAAAACAAAAAATGAAAACTCATAGGATTATTCAAATAAAAATAGTAATAGAAGGTGGGAGTGAAACTAGGTGAGTTATTTTAGATCAGAAGAGAGTTGATTCAAATGTCAATTAGGTCCGATTTCTATTCAAATTGCTAATTTTAGGGATCGAATATAAAAAGCAAAAAGTATTGAAAACATTTTCAATTCACATGAATTCCATTTCTGTTCAATTCTTTTGTATCCATTGTAAGCAATAAAGATTCAATATTCGATTCATCTCAATATATCAGTGAATAGAAAAGAAAGTTTTAAAACGATAAAACTGAATATAAAGATAAATTAAAACCTAAAAATGTAAATATTATGTAAAGGGTCGCAATCCATTTTATTTCAATTAAAGTGGTCGCCAAGTAATTTTAAAAAATTGTAATAATCTGCAGGAATGATTTTGATGTTACTAAAGTCACGAAATCAAAGGATTTTTTCAAAAGAATAATATATTTTTTATGAAATATGAATTTAAAATGTAAGAGATGCTAAAAACTGTCAGTTTTCTGCTAGTAGAAAATAATGTCAAAGAAATACAATTTAGTACAAAAATAGAACAAAAATTATTGGCATTTGTTAAGAATGTTTAAATTTATTATTACAAATTAATATAAGCAATTAAAATGATAAAATAATAAATAAAATATTATCCCAAAGTTCATCATCAAAGTAACCTAATTTTGGGATTTTTATTAACAAAAAATGGGGAAATGGGATTATAAAATTAAATAAAAACTTACGGAATATGACGAATTTTCGATGAACTTTCAGTTTCTGTTTAACGTTTTCTTCAATTTTCTACTTAAATAGAAATAATATCGAAAATAAAAACGCCACTTTGTCCATTTTCACGATTTTCAAATGCGTACAACTTCTTTGGAGAAAATCGGAAAATTATGTGCTTTTCGAGAATAATTCACTAATTACTAATTAAACGAACACTACAACTTTTAATTTGGTCCCGGGCCAATTTTAAGAGTTATAAATTTTTAAAAAATAGTACGTTTTTAAAGGTTAATGAAAAAAATTTTTATAAAGTTGAAGTTAGATGAGCATTGATAACAATAATAAACCAACTTTAACTTAAAAAAAGTTACATTCATTAACCTTTAAAAACGTTCTATTTTTTAAAAATTTATAACTCTTAAAATTTGCCCGGGACCAAAGTAAAAGTTGTAGTGTTCGTTTAATTAGTAATTAGTGAATTATTCCTGAAAGTTCCATAATTTTCCGATTTTCTCCAAAGAAGTTGTACGCATTTGAAAATCGTGAAAATGGACAAAGTGGCGTTTTTATTTTCGATATTATTTCTATTTAAGTAGAAAATAAAAGAAAACGTTAAACAGAAACTGAAAGTTCATCGAAAATTCGTCATATTCCGTAAGTTTTTATTTAATTTTATAATCCCATTTCCCCATTATTTGTTAATAAAAATCCCAAAATTAGGTTATTTTTATGATGAACTTTGGGATAATATTTTATTTATTATTTTATAATTTTAATTGCTTATATTAATTTGTAATAATAAATTTAAACATTCTTAACAAATACCAATAATTTTTGTTATATTTTTGTTCTAAATTGTATTTCTTTTACATTATTTTCAACTAGCAGAAAACTGACAGTTTTTAGCATCTCTTACATTTTAAATTCATATTTCATAAAAAATATATAATTCTTTTGAAAAAATCCTTTGATTTCGTGACTTTAGTAACATCAAAATCATTCCTGCAGATTATTACAATTTTTTAAAATTATTCGGCGACCACTTTAGTTGAAATAAAATGGATTGACCCTAAAAGAAAATGATTTTTTCTTGAATGAATGAAAAAGAATAAAAACTGCAAAAGTAAACCTAATGGAATTAAAACGATAAAAGTAAATGTAGAGAAAGGAAAATTCGAAAAAATATTAAAATTTAGAAAATATTCTGCAGAAGAAATAAACTTTTCAGATCGTCACATTCTTCTTTTTTTTTAATGCTCCCTGCTTTGGATTGAATCATGCTATTCATTCCATTTCGTTCTCTTCAGATTTTCTCGTCCCCGCCCCATTTTTCATTGTCGACATTTATTACTTCTTCTTTCTGAGTTACTACTACATATATTCAAACTTGGATTTTAAACCATAAATACCATAATCTATGTGTATAGTTTTCATGAATCGTTGTATAGAGAGAAATTTTTTTCTCCATATTTTTGTAAATACACTAACATTGAATGTTTGTGTGTGTGTGTTTTTTTTAAATAGAGGTACATAATTTTTAGTCTCTTCAGTGTCTCATATTTTTATTCTCCTCACACACATACACATACCAAGCCAGACACTCTAAAAACAAACTCCTTTCAAATCGTGCGGTAAACTCAATCTATCAAATGAAACTTTTGTTTATACACTAAAATACCTCTTTTCTTTTTTTAGCGCAAAAATCTGCTGTACGTAAACAATTCTTCGATTCTTGTAATTTATGTTTAAGTAATCGTCTTCTTTTTTTTTTTTTTTTTTTAATAATAACAAACTTATTGAGAACAAATTTATAAGTTTATTTTTCATCATAATTTTTTTTGTAAATCGATTAAAATTTGTTTAAACAAACATTTCTATTTTTCTCAATGATCCAATACTTTGTCTTTTTTTATATTTTCACAAATAATTTAATTATCTTCTATATATTTCTAAAGAAATATAAAATATTTTACTTTATTCCGCTTATTTCTTACTTTTCTCACTAATTTTGCTTTCCCTACACCCCTACCCCTTTCAATTTATAAATAAATAATTATCGAGAAATTGTTTGCGAATTTTTTCTCTTTTCTTTTCTTAGCGAATGTTGCATATTAGAAATTTATTGTATATGTATATACAGAACAACAGAACAAGATGAAACAAAAAAATAAAATTACACAATGTTTCTTAGAATTTTACTTTTCATTATCCAGTAACTGTAGTCTTGAAAATCTTTTCAGTGATGCACTTTATTTTTCAGTACAATCACCTCCACTTATAACGAAACAACCACCCACGGGCGAATTACTCTTCCAAGTCGCCCAAGTTAATAAAAATGAAAATGAAAAGCCGTTTTTAATCGAGTGTGAGGCCGAGGGTGAACCTGCACCGAGGTAATTGACAAATTTACTAATCAATAATTTTGACAACAATAAAAGATGAAAGGAATAAAAAATTTTAAATAAGTAAAAATTTGATGAAATGAAAATTTAGTTGAATATTTAAAAGTTTTGAAGAATTACAAATTTATGTTTGACTTTTATATATATACAAAAGTGAAATATTTTATCTTTTAATTTTTTTTCCCTTTAGCCTACTAAATCAATTTGTCTTTTTTATGTTCTCACGAAAAACTGTTTTTTTTAGCTTACTAAACAAATTTTGTCTTTTTAATGTTTTTATAAATATCTTGATTGACACTTAAATTATATAATAAAGTTTTTGTATAAATTTGTCTTTTTCAAGTATTTATGAATGTCTTTCTTCTTCGATTTTTGCTTCAAAAAATTATATAGTTAATTATATAAATAATTACTAATTATATAGTAAATACTATAAATTACATAGTTTTACATAAAATTTAAGTTGTAAGTTAATTCTTAAGATATTTTTTTAAAAACTTGTGACCATTTGAAGAATCTGCAGTGAAATTTGTCGAAATGCAACTCGATTTTAAAAATTTTATTACAGTAAACAATTCTTAAAAAATTGCTTCTTAATTTAATTAAAAATTTTTTAAAAATATTTTGGAACTAAATAAATTTTTTTTTTAAATAAATAACTAAATAATAACTAAATGAAAATTTCTTTTTTAATATTTTGGAACTAAATGAAAAAATATTTGTTAAATATAAATATTTTCGAATACAAACAAGTTTTAAAAATAGAGTTGCACTTCGATAGTTTCTAAAATTCCTATTTATTTTTACAATTTTTTTTTAAACTAAATTCATTACTTCTTTGAAAGAAGGAAATAATAATTTGCATCATTTTTATAATAAAATTTCAAAAATTAATATATTTATACTTATAAGACATTTTTTTTGTAGAAAATTTTTAATTTCTTTATAGGAAAAAAGTACTTATAATTTCTATTTGTTAAGGGTATTTGAGCCATTATGACATCACAAAATTAGAACACATGCCTTGCCCAAATTGTGACGTCATAATGGTTCAAAAGTCCTTAATTACGATTTTTAATTAGTTCATTTGAAAATTGTGTTAAAAAATTTGCAAATTTTCTACAATGTTTTAACAATTTTTCAACGAAATCTCAAATATTTTAAAGAATTAAACAAATTTTATAAATTAAAATTTTTATTACAAAAATTGAATTATTAATAAAATAAGTGAAAATGTTTTTTGGATTAATTAAATTGAATTATTGTTAGAAAAAATAAATTTGAAAATTACCTTTATTATTAATAAGAAAATTATTGGAAACCTCAAGAATTCGATTATTTTCAAAAATAACATAATTCTTCACAAAAATACTATTATGTTTCAAAATTGTCAAAAATTCCCGCCAAAATTTAAATAATCTTTATAAATAATAAAAATTTCCTCCGAAATTAAATTATTAAAAAAAAATTTTAATAAAATTCTTATCAGAATTTCAATAGTTTTTAATATATATCAAATTTTTATCAAATTTCTCGAAAAATGCAATTATTTAAACAAAATTTATTAAAATGTTTCAGAAGAATTCAATTATTATTTAAAAATTTGTTGATTCTTCATGAAAATTCAATTTTAAACAAAGTTCAATTATTTAATAAAATGTTTATTTTTAGAGTGAAATATATGAATTCTCGTAGAATTTTCAAATAAATAAATATTTTTTAATATGATATTCAATTACAATCCAAAATTTTTACTGAAATTTATTTTTAAATCAATATTTATTAGAAAATTCTACAAGAAATCAATTATTGACCTAGAAAAATAATTTTTTTTATTAAATCATTGAATTGAACATTTAATTTTTATAACAAATTTTATCAGAATTGAATTATTATGTTTATATTATTATTATTTATTGTCAAGAGACAAATTTAAAAAAAAATTTAACAATAATTTCATTTTTCGAGAAATTCGATGAAAATTTTGTATATTAAAAAAAATTGAAATTTTGCCAAGAATATTATGTATATTTGAGAAAATAATTAAATTTCGGAGAAAAATGTTATTATTTATAAAGAAAATTTAAAGTTTGACAAAAATTTTTCTAAATTTTCAAATATAATTGGCTTTTTGCGAAGAATTATATTACGTTTGAAAATAATTGAATTCTTCAGACTAATTTTATTAAAATTTCGGTTTAAATAATTGAATTGTTTCGTAAACTTTTATTTAAATAGCAAACATTGGAAATAATTGGATTTAAAAAAATTTTGAAATTAATTAAATTTCTACGAAAAGTTTTATTAAAATTATTTTGAAAAAAATTAAATTACCACAAAAGAATTACATTGAAATTTTCGAAAATAATTTAATTCTTTGAAGAATAAATAATAAAAATGGAAAAAAAATAATTAAATTTCTGAGAAGAATTTTACTTTTTCTAAAAATAATTGAATTTCTCCAATAATATAATGTATTTGCTTAAAAATTGTATTTTATTTTAGTGTTTTAACTAAAATTCTTCTATAAACCCGTTATTTTTAAATAATCAATTAAATATATATTAAAATTTTTTAATAATTTTAGAAGAATTTTAGTTATTAATGTTTTTTTAAAAATCTTGGTTTTTAAATTTTTTAATGAAATTCATTTAAAATTGAAGTTTTACAAAATTTTAAATGAAAATATTTTCAAGTACATCTACTTATAAAAATTGTAATTGCAACTCTTTTAAAATTGAATTAATTTCGAAATATTTAAGTAAAATTAGATTTCAAAAATAAATTTTCCAGGATTTCGATCAAAATTCCTTGACTTTTTCAGGGTTTTTTCATTTTTTAGAAAATTCCCTGACATTTGCAGATTTTCTAGGTTTCCAGATTGCGTGGCTTCCCTGCTTTTACACCTAATTGGATATAATCATTTTAAAGAGACTTGAATTTTTTATTCAAATTCCTTCCTTATTCTAATTGATCCAATATAATTTGTCTTCTTCATGTTTTTAAGCACAACTTTTTCCTTCACATTTGCCTATAATTCTAATTTATTTTTCCTTAATATCACTTAATGCCAATTCATTCGGCTTTAATTTATCTTATTTTAAATTTATTTGAATGTCCTTAAATTCCAATTATATGAAATTATATTAAATTTACATTTTATTACATTTATTTATATAATTTATGCTCCAAAATTGAATGTATTTCTTTACTCCCTATATATACTTTTTAATTACTTTCATCATTACGAATAGTACGAATAGAGTAGTAGCATCACCTGGTTATTCTATTATTAATTATAATTTTATTCACCTTTCCTCTTGAACTTTAATTTCATAATCCCCAATTTGCCTAGGAATGAATTTAATTAACTTGGACAACATTTAATTTCAAATTCTTAAAGAATTTAGCGCACAGTTTTACTCGAATTTCATTTCCTGTTTTATTAAATTCTCCATTTACAAACTATTCATGACTTTTGAAAAAAAGGAAAAATATACCGTTTTTTGATGAATTTTTCTCCCTTCTTAATTCTCTACTGTATTGAGAAAAGTTTTGTGGAGGGGAAAAATTGAATTATTTGTCAAATAGTGGAAATTCCATGAGTGCAGTTAAATTTTATGTTCCATTCATAAAGTGTCGTCTTACTCACTTGTCGAGAGTGGTTTGGGTCATGCTCCAGTATGATGGAGAGGGAAGTCAGAGTAACTGATCTTAATTACTTCGGATGACCTCATAGAACCTTAGACAGTATTGAGTTACCACTTACACACAATATACGTATAATGCACACATTTTACACACAATATATAAATATATATATATATACGTGTAGAAAGTGTGAGCAGTCAACGTATTGAATGGGGAGTGGTCTCTCTAGTGATTATCACGTCTTTACAAACCCGCACTATACAAAATGAAAAAGAAGACGAAAAAAAAGGAAACACGAAAAGTTGAAAAAAGACTGAATAAAAGATAACGAAAAGAATTCATTATCATTTCCCCTCTCTTCATTCCCAATTACATATTTTAGACTCTCTCTACTCACGATGCATTCACTCTAATTAAAATTTATATCCTTCATTACTTTTTCCTTTCATTCATTCAGAAAATTATTTCATTACTTTTTATCTAATTTGTGTCGATTATTGACCACAAATCTTTCATTATTTACCCTCTCGTCTCGCGTGATAAATTATAATTGATTTTTTTTTCAAAGATTTATTCTCTTCTTAAATTAGTATTAATAGTAATTAAGTGTAGCAGTTCCCTTAAAAATAGTATAAAAACTAAGTTATTTAAAAGAAAATGTTTCTTTTTGACGGAAAAACAAATTTTAAATATTTGGTTTCAATTGAATCGACTTAATTCTTAAAGATACTTCACTTAATATGTTTCAATTGTAACATCTATCTTTAGCCCAGGAAGTTATTTTTCAATTTTAAGTCCTCAGTCAAAGTCATCTCACTTTGATGAAGTTTAAGCTTTCATTTCAAATTCTCGATTCGTTTTCATGTTAATGAAGTTAATGTTAATGAATTTCACTCGGCAATTTTTTAAATGATCCTCTCGTTTTAAAATTATATTAGTTTCAAATTTATAGAAAAACAAATTTGGAATATTTGTTTCTTTTTTTTTTTAAATGACTACGCAGAAAGTAATTTATTTTGAAAAAAATACTCTTGTAAGCTTTTCAGCACTCTAGGAAATATTTTTTAAAGATTGAAATTTCAAAAAGAAGATATTTTTTCTGTAAGAGAAATAAAAGTGTAAATTATACAAACGATCAAATGGATACGTTTTTGATGATCGTTATGTTCCTTATTATCAAAAATTTTCACAATTATTCAATTTCCTGGTATATGATTGCTTGAAACAATTTTGACATTGATTGTCAAAATTGTTTTTTTTCCCAAGCAACAAATTTGTTAAATACCAATAGAAATGTGACGAGCTCTATAGAGAAAATAGACCCTAACATAGTTAGAAAATTGTAGGTTCTATTTGTATTAAAATGAAAATAATTTTTATTTCTCAGATATTTCGCCTGATACTTCACTAAAAGCGTTAGTGAAGTTCACAACGTTTATAATCAACGTTATCTGAATGAACATTTTTTTTAAGCATATTTTTATTAATTTTTGTACAGAAAATAGTGCGTTTAATATTTTTAATAATGATTTACAAAAAAAATATTTGTGAACAAAAATTTTTATTCTTTTTGGTAGAAAATAATTTTTTTTTCTTTCAATCGTTGATCATAAACGTTGCAAACTTCACCGACGTCACTAAAAAGCCTTTACTGAGTATTAAGATTAATAAATGAATTTTAACGAATATCTCGTCAAGAATTCAATAATCTTATTACAAATAGCAAAATTATTAGCTGAAAATCCAATTATTTTCAAAAATTTAAATAAAATTAATCAAAAGATTTAATTATTTCATTTTTGATACAATACTCTACGAAGACGTTCAATTCTTTTCATAAATAATAAAATTTCAATTAGTAATTTAATGAAATAAATTGAATTCCAACAACGAATTTTATTATTCATGAAAGAATTAAAATATTTAGAAAAATCTTTTAACTCTTAAGAATTTTATAAAAATTTTTTAATATTTCCATTTCCTTCGACTAATTTTATGAAAATTCAAATTTAAATAATTAATTTCCCAAAAAACTTTTATTATTTATTTATGAAAAAACTTGAATTCTTACGAAGATTTTTACAACAAAATTTCTAAATAATTGAATTATGTTTGCAATTTTGTTTAAATATCAAAAATCATTGAAATTAGAAAAGTTTTTAAAAATACTTAAATTTCACAAAGAGTTCTAAAAAAAATTAAACAATAATTGAATATCTGTGTGGTAATTTATTAAATTTTAATAAGAAAAATTCACTTCCTAAAAAGCTTTATATTATTTACAAAAATAATTGAATTCTTCTGATGAATATATTATGTTATTGATGAAAATAATTGAATTTTGCAAAAATTTTACTAAAATGACACAAAATAATTGAATTTTTGGAAATAATTTTTTATGTTTAATAGTTAAATTGTTTTAAAGAATTATTTATTCATAAATAATTGAATTCCTGGAAAGAATTTAATTAAAAGGTCAAAGAATAATTTAATTATTTCATACAAATTTAATTAATAGAAATCACTTATTTTAAACACAATTGTGTTTAAAATAAGTGATTTCTTTAGAACAATTTTATTAAAATATATTTGAAAATAATGGAATTCTGAAAAGAATTAAAAGTTTTGTCGATGAATTTTGATTGAAAAAGAAGAAGAATTTAAAATTGAAATGTTTACAATTCCTTTTTGATTTTTTTAAAAACTAATAGAATTTTTACGAAGAATTCTGACAATGATTTTATTAACAAAAATAATTAAATCCTTGAAAAGATTTTTAAAATTTGTAAAAATAATCGAATTACAGCTAAGCGGATTAAATGACAAATTTTAAAACATTTGATATTTTTTCTCCTAACTTTTCATTCGTCGCGGAAAATCAATTATTTTCAAAAGTTTTTAAGTAATTCTGCAAGAAAATTCAATTAGGTATTTTGATAAACATCAAAATTTTTTCCATAAAATCAAATATTTTAAGGCATTTAAAAAATTCTTCTTCAAAATTCAATTATTTTGATAAATATCAAAAATTTATCAAAGAAATGCAATTCTTTTGAAAAGTAATCAAATACTTGGTAGAAATTAAATTATTTTCAATTTCTTTTAAATTCTCATCAAGAATTAAATTACTTTTTATAAATAGACAGCAACATTCTTCTCAAGAATTAAATTATTGTCAAAAATTTTAATAAAGTTCTTTTCATGAATTTAATTATTTTTATAAATTATTACTTAAATACAGAAATTTAATTTATATTTAGAAATTTTAATAAAATTCTTCAAAAAGTTTTAAATTATTATTAACAAAGTTGGTATAAAATTCTTCAATATAATAAGTTTTAGTAAAATTAAAATTTAATTTCTTAAAAGAAATTACATGTTTTTTAATTCTCGTAGAATTGTTTTAAACAATTATATTCTTCTTCTTCTTAAAACTATTTTATTCTTCTTAAAATTTTCACCCGTAATGCATTTTTAAATCAATTTTTATTAATAATAAAAATTGATTTAAAAATGCATTACGGTTGAAAATTTTAAATAATAACTGAATATTAAAGACAATATAGCGTGAAGTTTTAGAAATAATGGAATTTTGAAAAGATTTCAAATCCAAATCTTTGAAAATCTATATTTTTCGTACTTTTAACAAAAATTTTGTAGAATTAATTTTTTTTGAAAAAGTTTAATTGAATGGATTTTTTAAATTATTTGAAGTATTTTTTTTTTCTAATATGTATATTATTTATAACTGAAGAATCTTTTAAATAATCGAAATTTTGAAAAATTTAATTCTGATCAGATGGATTTGAAAATTTTTAAAGAACTTTTTCAAAAACTTTAAAAAATAATTTATTTAAAGAAGAGTTTTCAGTTAAAAATTCTAGAAAATTTTAATTAAATTGAAATGATGAAAGTAATTTTGAACAATAATTCCGGGTGATAAATGATAAAATTTACATCACACATTAAAAGAAAATTTTTATCCGTTAAATCAGGTTAATGACATGAAAAAAAATTTTTGTCACAGAAAATTAAGAAAATTGTGACTTTCTCCAAAAATTTTCAAAAATTGCTACTTTTTCGACTTTCCTTCCAAATATTGCAACAAAATACCACAATTTTGTAAAATTTAATTGAAAATAATTTATTTATTTAATGTATTTTGTTACGATTTTTGAAAATCAACTTTTCCAGAATTTTAATTGCAAATTTTGAAAATAATAATTGAATTGTCAAAAATTTTAATGAAAAATCATTAAAGGTAAATTTATAAATTAAAATTAGCTACTAATTTTTAAAAATTCAATAGCTTTACTTTTAATTACATATTTCTAAAAATAATAATATTTTAGAATTACTTTTAACATTTTGAAGAGATAGAAGTCAGGTTCAAAATTTTAATTGAAATTCATTAAATAATTCATTAGTTTTCTTAAAATTATTCAAAAATTGAATTCGATTAAAAAAATTGGTTTTCGAAGGTTTTTGGGGTCGCTAAATAAAAATCTGAGGTTAGTTTCCGAAAATTGAAAAAAGTGGATACATTATTGCGTCTATGAAAATTAAAAAACAACTCTACTTCCTTTTACGGTTGTTGAATTTACAAAAATGGAAATAGATAAGTAATTCGTCAATTTGTATAAAATGGAAGTCTTTTAATTATAGAATCAATATTTTTATTTACAATAAAGTTAGCATTAATTTCTTTCTTACTGAATCCAATGTATTATTTTTTACTAAACTATTTTGTTTTGTTTAAATTTGTTAATTTATTTGGGTGTAAACATATGTAGTGTAAAATTTTTATCAAAAAAGTAACTAAATATGGCACATTCAAAATTTTATTTAAAAATTGCTGTAAAAAAATACTACCTCTAAGTCTTTTTTACCCTATTAAATAATTTTCTTAAGCGAATTTAGTCGATTGAAAATTTTATGTCCGCCATATTGGATCCGCCATTTTGAATATTTAAAAGATGAGGTCAGATTCATAGTCAGCGACCCAAGAAACCCCTGAGGAACGATTTTTAAGCAAATACGGTCGAGTTTAAATTTTTACATCCGCCATATTGGATACGCCATTTTGAATTTTTAAAAACTAATACCAGATTCGTAATCAGCGACCACCAAAAGCCCTCGAGTTGTAATTTTCAATCGAACTGAGTAAAAAGAAAAATGCGTGACTTAAAGGGTTAAAAATAGTGAATGTTTGGAGAAAAGATGGTGGTGATGTTTTCTCTTGAAAACACACTATTTGAGTAAAACTTGTAGGTTCTTTTGTCCGTTTTATACAAATGGGTCCTAAACCATGCATTTTTTTAACTGGGCCTCGAGCCATGTATTTAAAAAAAACCATTCTTGTTTGACCACCTGTTTGAGTAGTTGAGTTCTGCAGAAACCCAATATTCAGTTCTGATACTCCTAAGGATTCTCATTCTAACCCTTAGTGAATCATTTCAAGAATTATTCCTCTGAATAATTCCCAAAAAAAAGGAAGAAAGAAGCTAATTCACACTAACAACATTCTCCTTAATTCTGTTCGCAGATACAAATGGATCAAAAACGGAAAGATGTTCGAGTGGCCGGCCTACGACGATCGAATTTCCCAACAAACGGGACGTGGTACCCTCGTGATCTCGAGGCCACGCGAAGAAGATATGGGACAGTATCAGTGTTTCGCCGAGAATGAATGGGGTCGTGCAACGTCGAATTCGGTGTTCGTTCGTAAGACCGAGTTGAATGCATTCAAAGATCAGGGTAGGCAAACTAAAGAAGCCGAGGAAGGCAAGCCATTCCACTTGACTTGTCAGCCGCCAGATGGTTGGCCGAAGCCAAGTGTCTTCTGGCTAATCCAACACGCGACCGGTGCAACTGTCAATACAATTAATAATACCCGAATGACCATCGATCCCGAGGGTAATCTTTGGTTCAGTAATGTCACAAAATTCGACGCCAGTGAAAATTCTTATTACACGTGCGCGATTTATTCCGAGGTACGTAACGAGTATAAACTCGGCAATAAAGTTCTTCTTCATGTGAAAAGTACTTCAGCGTCGGCCACGCAAAATAAACACGCGCCAGAAAGTCAATATTTGAGTAGAAAGAATGAGGTCGCATTCCGCGGTGGTAAACTTGAGCTCTATTGTATTTTCGGTGGTACACCATTGCCGGAAATTGTTTGGAGTAAAAACGGTCGTCGAATTGGATTAAGTGAACGTGTGACTCATAAAAATTACGGAAAGACGTTGGTGATAAAGACTGTGATTTTTGACGATGAGGGAATTTATACTTGTGAGGCTTCCAATGGTGTTGGTAGTGTTCTTTCGCACTCGATGAAACTCGAAGTGCAATCTGTGCCCTATTTCACCGTTGAGCCAGAAATCCAAAGCGCTGCCGAGGAGGAGACAGTTGAGTTCAGGTAATACTTCACTCAAGTTACTTTTCTTTTACCGTTCTTCCTCTATTTTCCCGGCAGGAAACAAAAAAACCCTACCCACATATAGCTACTACAATAGCAATTAATTCTAATTTTACAGATGCGAAGCGAGTGGTGTGCCAGAACCCCAGATCAACTGGATCTACAATGGAAAACCAATCGCTGAAGCTGAGCCAAATCCGCGTCGACATCTTCATCCAAACAAAATTGTCATCGAACGGCTAACAAAGAAGGACACGGGAAATTATGGTTGTAACGCGACAAATTCTCTTGGTTACGTCTATAAAGATGTTTACGTAAATGTTCTCGCACTAGCGCCGGAAATTCGAATGCCACCAACCGATGAGGTTGTTGTCGATGGTAAAACGGCAAAAATGACATGTCAAGTGTTTGGCGCACCAAAGCCCGAAATCAAATGGATTCGCAATGGTCAAGAACTCACAGGTGGAAAATACAAAATCGAATCAACCGGCGATTTAGTAATTGAAAATGTAGCATTCAATGACGCCGGTGAATATACATGTCATGCGCAAAATAAATTCGACAAAGTTCAAGCATCGGGAATATTGACTGTTAAGGAGCATACGCGTATCACTGACGTGCCAATTGATTATGAAGTGAATGCCGGCGCAACGGCAACGTTCCGCTGTAATGCCGTTACTGATTCGAGTTTAACGCTGCAAATCGATTGGCTGAGAAATGGACAGCCATTAGACTTTGAGAGTGAACCACGTTTTGTACAAAGTTCCGATCTCTCGTTGTCTATTTTAAAGACATCGGAATTGGATACAGGGGAGTATACGTGTGTTGCGCGAACTGAATACGATGAGGTTCATGCAAGGGCAACATTGATTGTTCAAGATGCGCCAAATCCACCGAAATTGGAGTATGTACGTTGTCAGCCTCGCAATGCGGAAATATCCTGGAAACCATTGGGTGATAATCGTGCGCCTATTTTGGGATACATTGTCCAACATAATACAACATTTACGCCTGATGTTTGGAAGAGTTCGGTGGATTTCATTTCGGCCGCTGATCGCACCATTAGTGTTCCAATGAGTCCCTGGGCTAATTACACATTCCGCGTTATTGCCTGGAATAAAGTTGGTAAGCTATCCTAATCTTTTCTTATTTATTTATTCACAAACTTTATCCTGCAGTCCTGAGGGACCATAAGAGGGATACAAAGCTATTTAAAAAAATATGAGAATATAATCAAGTATTTAACAAGTATGAAATGGAATAAGAACCAATTCGAACAGTATGACTGATTGACAATTTTCGCGGAGATAAATAAGATAATTCTAGGTACTCTTATTTTGATATCAGATAACAGTTCAGGTAGATGTATTTGAGAATTAAGATTTGTTAATATAAGCATTGTTGCAACTAAGATTCGTTTTTCGGTAATTAGAGTCTTGTGGGGAACAAAAAAGAGGATTAGTTTTAGGATCTATTTGAGGACATTATTAAGGAGTAGAATTAAAATCTTTTTTGAGAACGTGATTGAATATTAATATTAGCATCTTCTTGAGGACATGATTAAGGAGTAGTACTAGCATCATTTTGAGGACCTGGAAGGACCTATTAGGGTCTTTCTGAGGACATGTTGAATATTTGCGTCTTTTTGAGGATCTAGAAAAAGAGCTAAAATATTACAAGATGGTTCGAACCTGATATAAACATCATAGACAAATATCCACTTTTCTTAGAATAGTACCTTTGTGTCCTTAGGTAAATCGGATCCTTCGCAGCATAGCACTGAAATTTGCACAACACAACCCGACATACCGGACAAAAATCCAGACAATGTTGTTGGTAAAGGAACAACACCGTCGAATCTTGTTATCACTTGGACAGTGATGCCACAAATAGAGCACAATGCACCGCGATTTATGTATCAAGTGCACTATCGACGTGACATACCGGGCGAGAAATGGAATATTGAAAATATTAACGATTGGAAAATTAATCGACTACAGATCGATCATCAACAGACCTATCAACGTTATCGAATCAAAGTTGGCGCTATCAATGAGAAAGGCGAATGTCGAAAGCAACCGAGTGAAATTATTGGCTTCTCCGGAGAGGATGGTTCGTACATCTCAGTATCTCTTCTAGAAATAAGAGATTTTCTCTAGAGAACTAAATAAGATTGATATAATTCTTTTTCTAGTTCCAACGCACGCGCCGGGCAATTTCACATTGGAACAAGTGAATTCGAGTACACAGGCGTTACTTTCGTGGAGTCCAGTGCCACCAGAAACGGTGCGTGGCGAATTAATTGGGTACAAAATTCAAACATGGACCGATAAAGACGGCGAGGATAGAATGAGAGAAATCAATGTTCGCGGTGCAAATACGACACGTACACTAATCACGAAATTCGTGCCCTACAGTAAAAATTTCGTTCGAATTTTGGTCTACAATGGAATGTGAGTAGAAACAAACATGCCAAACACTTGAAAATTCAGAATCCTTCAGAACCTTTTCGATTATATTTCACTTTCTTTAAAGGAACCCACAGGAAGTACATCAGTTTTGAATCGATTTACCAAAAACTTTCTGAATTCAACAGTCTTCTTCAAATTGACTACAAAATAGGAAAATCGACTCGGAAAACTAATGTACTTACTAATTTTGTTCTCCATTATTCCTTAAAACACTTTTCCATTCTCAAAATCAGATTCAATGGTCCACCATCGGAGACATTGACATTTAATACACCCGAGGGCGTTCCGGGAACGGTCTTAAGTCTCGAGGCATTCCCAATGGGTTCGAGTGCATTCTTTTTGAAATGGACAAAACCAGCTGAACCAAATGGCATTTTAACGGGCTATCGAATCTACTATCAAGTTGTTAATGGAACAAAGCTTGAGCCTGAATTGGAGAGAAGACCAAAAGTCACGGATCCATTGGCAGTGAGTGCAAAACTCGCTAGTTTAAAACCAGAAACTAAATACAGAATTCATATTCGTGCAACAACCAATGCAGGAGAAGGGAACAAGTAAGTTTTTTTTTTTACTTTACTTATTTTAAATATGAAACATTTTCAGTATTCGAATTTTCTTTAGTGTGGCATTAAAATATATTTAAATATTCGTGGATAAATTTGTTTTCTAGTTATTTCATTGAGCAGACGACACAAAGATCACAAAAACCAGATGTACCTTACTTCACTTGGCAAACGATTCCACAGGATAATGGATATTCGACGGTTAAATTAATTTGGCAACCAAATTATAATGGACATCCTGGAAGTCATTTCTTTGCCAAATATAAAATACGGGATGAAACAATTTCAATGCAAACTGATCCTGAATATTTCTCCCACGAAATACACGTGAGAAAACTAAAATATTTTGATATATAAATACTGAGGGGTTCCGATCAAAGAACCGATTTTATAAGTTTTTGAGACTCTAAATTCTCGACCTCTAAATAAAAATGGAATTTTAAATTTCAATTGCTTGAAAAAAATTTCGTATTTTTATAGAGATTACGAAAATGTTTCTTAAATAATTAGGAATAAAAACTGTTTAATTTTTTACTTATAGGGCAATGATTTTGGGCGTAAAAAATTATAACCTGTTCTTTGATCGGGACCTTTGAATAAAGAACTTTTGAATTGATTTTTATTTTACTTCTAACGATTTATTCTTTTCCTGAGAAATTTTACGCGGTATTTAGTTTACTATTAAAATTTAAAAAAAATTATTTTTTATTTATCAACTACAATTTTTGAATAATTTTCGAGACAAAATTTAAAAAAAAATTCACATATTTCCAAATTGTTATCATTTATATTATTTATTGAAATTTTCATAAAACTCTTTGAAATACGTCGGTTATATTCAAAAATTTTAAATAAAATTCATCCCAAGAATTCGTTATTTTCATAAATAGTAAAATTCTTCACTGGAATTCAATTATTATTTTTGAAAATAATACAATTATTTGCAGGGATTTAATTATATTCGAAAACTTTGATACAATTCTCTGCACAAGATTAAATTATTTTAATAGAATTATAATTAGAAAGTTTCAACGAATTTGTAATTTTAACGAAACAATTAAATTATTTTCAAATTTTTTAATTTCTGGCAACGAATTAATTCATTTTCATAAATAATAATGTTTTTAGCAGGAATTCAGTTATTTTCAAATCAATTTTTAAAAAATTTCTGGATAGAATTAAATTATATTTAAAAAATTATAATAATATTTCTGCAATGAATTGAATTATTTTAAGAAAATAATGATAAAACTCTTTAGCAGAATTTAATTGTTTTTAGAAATAATTTACACTCATTGAAAGAATTTAAATTCTCTTCAAAATTCTATTCTTTATTTATTTTTATTAAATTCCTCAAAAGAATTGAAAATTTTTTTTCAAAATATTTGAGTTTGTATGTTTAAAAATTTTATTATTCTCCCATTATTTGCATAAATAATAAAATGCTTCGCTAGAATTCAATTATTTTTCATACAATTTTAATAAAATTTCTCGAAAACTTTAAATTATTTAAAGAAAATTTTCAAACTTTTTTGCAAGAATTGAATTATTTTAGTAAATAATAAAATGTTTCGGGGAAGTTCAATTATTTTGAATACAATTTGAATAGAATTCAATTTTCAAAATTTTTTTTTAAATTCTTATTTGAGAGTTATTCAATTATTGTCAAGAAAGTTTTAACTAATTTCCTAAGAAAAATTTTAATTTTCGTTGAAACATTCAAATTATTTTTAAAAATATGAATAAAATTCATCGTAAGAATTCAGTTATTTTCATAAACAATAAAATTCTTCGCAGTAATTCAATTATTTTCAATACAATTTTATTTGAATTTTTAAAAGAGTTTTATAATTTTCACAAAATTTCTATAAAACTCTTAAAAAGTTTCAAATTAAAGTTTTAAAAAAGTGAATTTAAAAAATGTCTAATTAAAAATTCTGAATAAGTTTATTCTTTGAAACATTTTTATCATCATTTTTTTTTAAATAAAATATATTTTTTTTAAATATAACTGTTCTTAATTGAAAAATTTTCAAATTATTTGTAAATATTTTAGTGTTAAATAAACTTTTTTTGAATAAATTGAATTTTTAATTAACTTTCTCAAAAAAATATTTTAAAAAACAATCAAATTAGAGAAAAAATTTAGTTCAAATTTCTAGAAAATAGTTGAATCAACTAATCATATTTAGAAAAATAAATTATCTTGGGGGAAAAAAATTTTGTTTCTCTTCTTTAAATTAAAATTCTGAAATAAAAGTTTTTTTTTATAAAAGGAAAGAAAAGGGGAGAATAATTTTCATTGTTTAATTAATTAAATAGGTTGTCGGGCTAATGAGCGGAGAAACATACACAATGTCAATTGTAGCTGTAGATGGAAATTATGTAACTGAAAGTGATTCACAAGATATTGAGACGACCAATGAGGGACCAATGATACAGGCGAAGGAAAATGTCGCTACTGCCGGATGGTTCATTGGTAAAAAATTTTCTTTTTCCTTTCTTCTTTCTAAATATTTCTAGGATTAATTTGAAAAATTTTGTGCCTATTTTAATACAAAAAAAATTAATATATATAATATCTACATCGAAAGTAAATTTAAAGAGAAACAAGTTTTTTTATGCAAACAATTTTTTTTTAAATTTTTATATCTTTTTTATTTAAATAGTAACTTTTAAAATTAAAACTCCTTTTTCGAATTAAAATCGTAATTTTTACAATTATAAGTCCTTTTTCGAATTTAAATCAAAATTTTAAAAATAAAACTTTTTTTTGCAAATTTGAATCGTAATTTTCAAAGTTAAAATTTCTTTTTCGAATTAAAATTGTAATTTTAAAAATTATAGGTCCTTTTTCGAATTAATATAGTAATTTTTAAAATTAAAACTCCATATTAGAATTAAAATCGACATTTCGAAAATTAAAATTCCTTTTTCGAATTAAAATCGTAATTTTTAAAATTAAAACTCCATTTTAGAATTAAAATCGTCATTTTGAAAATTAAAACTTTTTTTTCGAATTAGAATCGTAATTTTCAAAATTAAAAATTCTTTTTAAATAAAACTTGTAATTTTTCAAATTATAACTTCTTTTTCGAATTTAAATCGTAATTTTTAAAATAAAAATTTCTTTTTCGAATTTGAATCGTAATTTTTAAAATTATAACACCTTTTTCGAATTAAAATAGTAAATTTTTTAAATTATAACACCTTTTTCGTATTAAAATAGTAATTTTTAAAATTAAAACTACATTTTCGAATTGAAATCGTAATTTTTAAAATTAAAATTCCTTTTTCGAATTAAAATCGTTATTTTTACCATTATAAGTCCTTTTTAAAATTTAAATCGTAAATTTTTAAATTAAAATTCCATTTACGAATTTAAATCGTAATTTTTAAATTAAAAATTTTTTTTTCGAATTTGAATCGTGATTTTTAAAATTATAACACCTTTTTCGAATTAAAATAGTAAATTTTTTAAATTATAACACCTTTTTCGTATTAAAATAGTAATTTTTAAAATTAAAACTACATTTTCGAATTGAAATCGTAATTTTTAAAATTAAAATTCCTTTTTCGAATTAAAATCGTTATTTTTACCATTATAAGTCCTTTTTAAAATTTAAATCGTAAATTTTTAAATTAAAATTCCATTTACGAATTTAAATCGTAATTTTTAAATTAAAAATTTTTTTTTCGAATTTGAATCGTGATTTTTAAAATTATAACACCTTTTTCGAATTAAAATAGTAAATTTTTTAAATTATAACACCTTTTTCGTATTAAAATAGTAATTTTTAAAATTAAAACTACATTTTCGAATTGAAATCGTAATTTTTAAAATTAAAATTCCTTTTTCGAATTAAAATCGTTATTTTTACCATTATAAGTCCTTTTTAAAATTTAAATCGTAAATTTTTAAATTAAAATTCCATTTACGAATTTAAATCGTAATTTTTAAATTAAAAATTTTTTTTTCGAATTTGAATCGTGATTTTTAAAATTATTAACACCTTTTTCGAATTATATTAGTAAATTTTTAAATTAAAATTCCTTTTACGAATTTAAATCATAATTTTTAAAATTAAGACTTTTTTTTCGAATTTGAATCGTAATTTTTAAAATTATTAACACCTTTTTCGAATTATAATAGTAAATTTTTAAATTAAAATTCCTTTTACGAATTTAAATCGTAATTTTTAAAATTAAAACTTCTTTTTATATAAAACTTGTAATTTTTCAAATTATAACTCCTTTTTCGAATTAAAATCGTTATTATTACCATTATAAGTCCTTTTTAAAATTTAAATCGTAAATTTTTTAAATTAAAATTCCATTTACGAATTTAAATCGTAATTTTTAAATTAAAAATTTTTTTTTCGAATTTGAATCGTGATTTTTAAAATTATTAACACCTTTTTCGAATTATATTAGTAAATTTTTAAATTAAAATTCCATTTACGAATTTAAATCGTAATTTTTAAATTAAAAATTTTTTTTTCGAATTTGAATCGTAATTTTTAAAATTAAAATTCCTTTTTCGAATTAGAATCGTAATTTTCAAAATTAAAACTTTTTTTTCGAATTTGAATCGTAATTTTTTAAATTATTAACACCTTTTTCGAATTATAATAGTAAATTTTTAAATTAAAATTCCTTTTACGAATTTAAATCGTAATTTTTAAAATTAAAACTTCTTTTTAGATAAAACTTGTAATTTTTCAAATTATAACTCCTTTTTCGAATTAAAATCGTTATTATTACCATTATAAGTCCTTTTTAAAATTTAAATCGTAAATTTTTTAAATTAAAATTCCATTTACGAATTTAAATCGTAATTTTTAAATTAAAAATTTTTTTTTCGAATTTGAATCGTAATTTTTAAAATTATTAACACCTTTTTCGAATTATAATAGTAAATTTTTTAATTAAAATTCCTTTTACGAATTTAAATCGTAATTTGTAAAATTAAAACTACATTTTCGAATTGAAATTGTAATTTTTAAAATTAAAATTCCTTTTTCGAATTTAAATCTTAATTTTTAAAATTAAAACTTATTTATTTTAATTAGAATCGTAATTTTCAAAATTAAAAATTCTTTTTAAATAAAACTTGTAATTTTTCAAATTATAACTTCTTTTTCGAATTTAAATCGTAATTTTTAAAATAAAAATTTCTTTTTCGAATTTAAATCTTAATTTTAAAAATTGAAACTTATTTTTTCGAATGCAAATCCTCAAAATTAAAACTTCTTTCTCGAATTAAAATCCTTAAAATTTAATCTTTTATTCGAATAAAAAACCGTAGTTTCTAAATATTTAAACTGCTTTTTTTCTAATATAAAACATATTTATTCATAAAATCATAATTATTATTTATTCGTAAAATATACTAATTATCTTATTTTTTTTCCTCTGTTTCTCCAAAGGAATGATGCTGGCGATTGCATTTTTACTATTCGTTTTGATAATTGTTTGCGTGATTAAGAGAAATCGCGGCGGCAAATATGCCGTTCATGAGAGAGAATTGGCCGCTGGCCGCGGCGATTATCCCGAGGAGGGTGGCTTCCATGAATATTCCCAACCGCTGGACAATAAATCCGAACGCGGACGAGCTTCCCTCGCCTCATCGGCTCAACAAGATGGCAAACATCCCGAATCCGATACGGATTCAATGGCCGAATACGGAGAAGGCGACACGGGTTAGCGATTTATTTTTCTCTATATATAGTTTATTATTTAAACACTTGCCACCAAATTAGATTTTTCTATTATTAGATATAATTAAAAATTGTCGCTTGCAAGTCTTAGTCATTTTTTTCTTCTCAATTTATGATTTAGAGAATTTTTTCGTAATTTTCTTATTTATTTTTATATTTCATGCTGTTTTGTATTTTTTTCATTTCTAATCCACTTTTTCTATATTTTAAATATTTTTAGTTTTAATTCACCTTTTGTACATTTTAAAAGCAATCTATTTTATTAATTTTTTTAATATTGTTCTTAATTTTTGACAATTTTTCTTTTGTTTTACTTTCTTTATTTTTATAAAAAGAAATTTATTTCTTTCTGTTTTGGATTTTTTACATTTTTAATTCACCTTTTGTATATTTTAAAATCGATCTCTATTTTTATTAATTTTTTCATTTTTTATTTTACTTTATTTTTATTTTTAAAGAGAAATTTCTTTCTTCCTGTTTTGAATTTTTTACATTTTTAATTCACTTTTTGTATATTTTAAAATCGATCTCTATTTTTATTAATTTTTTCATTTTTTATTTTACTTTATTTTTATTTCTAAAGAGAAATTTCTTTCTTCCTGTTTTGAATTTTTTACATTTTTAATTCACTTTTTGTATATTTTAAAATCGATCTCTATTTTTATTAATTTTTTAATGGTTTTTGATTTTTTCATTTTTTATTTTACTTTATTTTTATTTCTAGAGAGAAATTTCTTTCTTCCTGTTTTGAATTTTTTACATTTTTAATCGACTTTTTACTATTTTAAAAACGATTTATTATTTTATTAATTTTTTTAATTGCTCTTAATTTTTTCTTTTGTAGAAATTATTCTTTTTTACTTTTTTATTTTGAAAGAGAAAAAGAATTGCACTTGTAGAGCACTTTAACTATCATTAGGAAATTCTCATTTATTAAGGATGCGCTTTTAGGATTAATATAATTATTAATATTAAAATAAATTTCTCTCGTACTTGTTTATTTACTGTTTAGAGGCAATTATTATTATTTTGTGCACTTGATGTTATTTTTTTCGTTTGCTTTTATTTGTTTGTCATTGGAAATAGAAGGAATGAACGAAGACGGTTCATTTATTGGTCAATATGGTCGACAAAGGAAGCAGGGACCGAATTCGCAAGCATTCGCAACTTTAGTTTAAGGTAGGTAGAGAATTGACAATTTTTTCTTCAAATTTTTACCTTTTTAAGGTCAAATTTTACACTTTTTTACACCTCAACGATAAATTAGTATTATTATTATTATTGCACTTTTTGTCGCTGATTTTAATCTTTTATAAATCAAGTAAAAGGTGGACAACATTTTTTTTCCATCCCGACTGAACTTAAGGTTATGTTTGTGTAATTTTTAGCTTAATTAAAAGTTTCTTTAATTTTATATAATACTAAAATTATTTTCTGTTAATTATTTTCGACGTAATGAAGAATTAAATGTCCCAGATTTATGTTGAGAGTTGATTCTCTTTCTTGATTTTAATTTCGAAAATTGCGAACATAACCTCAATGTTCTCCTACTAGTTTTCTTCGATTACTTTCGAAAAGCGTTGTATTTATTGTCTAATTAATCTATTACTATTTTTTTTTTATTTTTGATAATTTGTTTTTTTTGTAGGTCGCTTTACCGAAGACGGTTCCTTCATTGGGCAATACGGCCCGAAAGGCAGACCAGAAGAAACGCCATCAATTCCAACTGGGACAATAGCAACTTACGTTTAACCTTCATCTCTGCCAGAAATTTTCGAATTCTCTATCCCATTTTTTTAAAATAAAAACTATATTGAGAATTCAGCACAATTCGCCTGCAGCTGCTAAGAAAGGAAAAAAAAAGAAGAGAAGCAACAAAAATGTAAGCGTCTTGCGCTGGGCGCAACGTCCACACTCTATACTGCCAATTAGAATTCACTGTTTGGATTTTTTTTTCATTAGTTGGCTCGAGAAAACTAAGAAATATTTTCATGCAATTAAATGAAAGAGAAACGAATTTCAAAATTCCAATTTTTTTTTTCAATTGAATTTCAATTTAAAATTCAGAAGAAAAATATTCTAAGAATCTAATATTATTAGATTTATTTTCAAAAGTGATTTATTGAAAAAAATTTCCTTTTTTTCTTTATTAAAAATTTTTTCTTTTTTTAATTCTCGAGTCTTCTAAGAAATCCAAATTGTTTTCTTTTTAAATAGATGGTTCACACAATTTAGCGCGCTAGCTATTAATTAATCCATGAAACTAAATGAGAAAAAAGAATCTCGTGATGAAGTAAATGAGAAAAAACAGAAGAAGAAGAAGAAGAAAAAAAAAAGAAGCGCTCGAAAATTCTTTTTTTCATTTTGACAAAATTCATTGAAACACATTATTTGACTCTTGAAAAAAGAAGAAACGAAATATTTTGAGAATTTTAAAATAACTAACTCTTTAGAAAAAAAAATATATATTGAATAATAAAGATTTCAAAAATCTTTAAAGAAAAATTCAAAAAAAAGTTTAAAAATTGTTTGGAATGAAAAAAATGTTAAAAGATTTTCAAAAAATGTTTAAAAAAAATTTTTTTTTTTGACGAAATAAGAAAAAACGATTTTAAAAATTGTAAAACAAAAATCTTTAAAAATCGAGACAATATTTCTAAAGGAATCAAAAGACTAAAAAGAATGTGGACTTGGAAAAATTCTTTAAAAATTTCTAGAAAAAAACATTGTTTTTTAAAATGAAAACACAAAATTCTTCGAGAATTTCAAAAAAAAACTGAAGGTTTCAAAAATTAATTGAAACGAATTGACAGAAAATTAATAAACTGTTAATTAGTTTCGAACTTTAGAGAAAGAATGTTTGAATATTGAAAATAATTCAAAGAAATAGAAAAAGATTATTTAAAATTACTATAAAATTCTAAAATTATTAAATAATTTATAAATTGAAGAAAAGGGAAAGAATATATTGAGAAAGACCTAAAAGTAAAGGATCGTTTTAATTAACTTTGATGAATTAATAAATTGAATAAATATTGCACAAGACTTAAAAATAATAATAAAAAACAATAATATTACAAAATATTAATATTAACAAATTAAATATTAATATTAAAACATAAATATTAATGTTAATATTTAAAAAATTAATGTATTGATATTAAATACTGATAATTAGTAAATTCAAAAAAAAAATTGGTTTAAATTATAAAATAATTAAATATTGGAAACAAATTCGAATCAAACAATCGAAATTCTATTAAAATTCATATTCGGATTAATAAATAATCTAAATGAATAAAAAAAAACAACTAAAAACCTAAACCAAAAATTAAGAATCTCTAGAAAAAACTTAATCGCGGAAAATTCTCAAACTTATCAAAAAGAAAAAAGGAAATAAAAAAAAAAATGTTAGAAATTTAACAAAAGAAAACTCGAGCGATGATCAAAATAATAAAAAAAAGCAAAATGAGTGATCCTAAAAATAAAAAATTCGAGCGCGTCTTTTTTTCCAAAGAAAAAAAAAAGAATTTCTATCAATTTTCATTTAAAAAAAAAAAATAAATTTTTTTCTCTCCTCTATCTCTCTCTTTCTCTCCCCGATCAGACAACGATTGCGCCTGCTTCTTTACAGGGTAACCTCGTTATGTTTGTGTCGTTTTAAATATGTATGCAAAAAAAATCACTTTTCGAGGCTTTCAAAAAAGGAAAAACTCAAATTAATTATTTAAAAATTTCTATGAAAATTAAGAAAAGAAAATTTTTTAAAGCCTCGAAAGTTGAATTTGAAAAAAAAGAGTAGCGTTGTTGTCTGATCCTCACGACTGAAACTTTTAAAGAACAACTAATAATAAATAATAATAAAAAAAATCATCAACATCAACATCTTTTTTTTTTTAAATGTTTCTTTGTATATTAGCGAGACTAGAGACGCGAGATAAAGAGAATATTATCTATTGATATGATATTGAGAAAGATTATTGTAAATGCACTATTAATAGTTAAAAAAAAAAAAGTGAGAACACAAGGCCTCTAATCGTTGCTTTTTTGTACGTGAAATGCGCTTTTCGGAAAAGAAAATTATTTTTCGTTCTTTTTTTCTATTTTGTTTGAATTAAATTACGAGAGAGGAAAATTAAAAAAAAAATATTCACTTTTTTTCTCTTCTTTTTCTCTTTATTTGACTCATTTTTTTCTTTCTTCTTGTTACTAGAAAAGAGGGGGGAGGAAAAAATGTAGAAAAATAGAAAGAGACAAAAAAGAAATTTTTTTTTTTAATTTTTGTCTCTTTTTTTTTTATTTTACTCATCATTTTTTCTTGTTCTTGTTACGAGAAAAAAGAATTGAGTAAAATAAAAAAAAATGTCTCCTTTTTTCTTTCAGTTAAATTTGTTTTTTTCTCGTTCTTCGGTCTTTTTTCTTTTGTTTGCATTATCGCACGATCGATGTAGTGTTTTTTCGGTGCGCGAGACGTTTTTCACTTTTCAATTTTTAACGAAAAACGTCTCGTCGCATTGACGCGATGTAATTACGATATATATATAATTATTTAATATATTGAGCATTGAATATATATAAAGATATATATTATATATATATATTAAAAAAGATGAAAAAAAAAATACAAAACAAATCACGAATCTTTAGGCAACTATTAATTTTAAGGTGTTACTTGATTTGCGATTGGGCTGCGGCTCTCGATTTGCCTTGAAAATTAAACATTTTTTTTTCTGAGACGCGAAAATATTTCTTACATTTCTTTTTAGGTGGGAATTTTTTTTTTTTAAATAACAAATTTTTTTTCGAACAATTTTTATTTAATTCTATATATACATATATAGATAGATAAAATAGTTTCTAAAACCAAATTCTTGAGAAATAAGAAAAATTTGAAAATTAGATTTTTTTAGTACCTTTTAATGATAAAATTATTTATCAAATAAACAAAAATTATTAATTAAAAGTAGAAAATAATTAAAAAGCATTTATTTATTAAATAATTTAATATATTTTCTATTTAAATATTTTAATTAGTATTATTTTATTTATTTTAAACGATTTAATATTTTACTATATATATATTAAAATTAATAAATCTTAAATTATAGGTAACAGGAGAAAAAAATTTCCAAAAGTAATCAAAAAATGAAAAATTTAAGAAATATTTTTCCGCGTCTCAAAAAAGTTTTTCCGTATAATTTGGAAATCTTACGCTGATTATTATTAATATTATTATTAATATTATTATTATTATTATTGCTATTACTATTGATATATGTAATGATTATTGTTCACTGTAGGGAGTTACGATAATTAATTAAGAATTTTAATTAATTAATTAATTCGAGAAATTAAATTAATTAATAATGAATTAATTAATTTAGGAATGATGACGATTAAAAAAAAAAGATTAGAATATTGAATTTTCGCCGCAGATCGAGAACGGAACTCGTTCGACATATCGAACACGTTTTCCTATCAACGAATAGATATTAGAATGAATCTCAAAAAAAAAAAAAAAAAATGAATGACATTAAAGTAAGAAAATTTTTTCTTATTTATGAATATATTATTAAATAATAATAATAATTGTCGAGCGAGTTTCCGTAATGATAAAAGAAAAAGGAAAAAAAAATGTACCTACAAGAGCGGAAGTTGGTATCTAATGCCTAAAAAGAAAAAAAAACTCTTTCCCTCGCGTAAACTTCCAGTATTTTTGTACGAGTGATTCTTTCATTTTTCGATCTTTCACACACACACAGACACATGCGCCAATGTTTTTTTTCTTTTTCCTTACTCTTTTTAATTATTTGGATTTTTTATATTTTTTTTTTAATACAGAAAAAATGTCTATACATAAAAAAATATTTTTAAAACAACTCTTTGAAAAAAGTCTTTTTAAATAAATTAAAAAAAAAAAGTCTTTTTAAAAACAAAATAACAAACAAAATTTAAAAATTAAAAAAAGTCTTTTTAAAAAGTTGTTTAAAAAATTTTTTTTTAAATTACTATTTGAAAAAAATCGTTTTTTATAATTCTTTTTTTTGATAATTACTGCGCA
Source organism: Leptopilina myrica (nomen nudum) (assembly GCA_032872475.1). NCBI lineage: Eukaryota > Metazoa > Arthropoda > Insecta > Hymenoptera > Figitidae > Leptopilina > Leptopilina myrica (nomen nudum). The sequence goes on along the minus strand of CM065462.1, from coordinate 7,806,971 downwards.
CTTTTTCTTTGCGATTTCATAAAATTTCTTTTATACTAGAGAATTACTGCGTACTTTCTTTTGCGAAATAATTTAGATTTCAATAGGAATTGCGAACTATTTTGCTTTTAATTCTGGATTTCAAAAAAAAAACTATTTCGTACTTTGCACTGCGTGCATAAAACATTTTTCATTGTAAAATATCCTGTTTCTTTATTTTTTTAATTTTTAAAATGAATTAGTTTTTAAGAAATCGTCGACGCGCCTCGTTGAACGAAAAAGAAAATAGGAATAAATTGATATTTTATTTCTTTCAGAGATTCTTATACTTTAAAAAAAAAAAATCCTAAATCTTTTTCGTTCCGAGACGATAATTTTTTTCTACGATGTAGATTGCAGCTAATAGCGAATCCCATTAAGGGATTTATTATAAATAGTAACTGAAAGTACATTTTTTTATATATTTAAAAATGAGACGTTATCGAGAAGCAGCTTTAGTATTTTTTTTTCCTTTATTTTTTAATTAATTAATTAAATAAAAGTGGTATGATTGTGTGATGTAATTTTTTTTCAATTCGAAAATATTTCCGAATAGGTAATTTTTTACATAAATTCCAATAGACGGGGTAATTATGAATTTTTTTTTTTTAATATAGAATAATCGAAATACAAATTTATAATCTTATTTTTAAACGTGAAGTAAATTAATATAACTTTTATAATTTAAAAAAAATGGGAAAATTATTTTTTGCAATAATTCTATTTAAATATTTAGAGTTGAAGTTTTACTGTGTATTTAAAAATGTGAATAGGATTATTGATTTTTGAGAACAAGAATTTTTTTTTGGGTATTAATTTAATTTTTATTCTATTTTCAACAGAATTTTTTTTTATCTTCTACATTTTTGTATTTATATTATAAAATAATTTAATTTGTAAATTTTAATTTATAATTTATATTTTTGATTCTTTTTTCTTTATATTTAAGAATTTTTATTTTTTTTTTTGGTTATCTTCTATTTTTTCCAAACAGTATTTTTCTTTTTTTGGAGTATTTTTGATTTTTCTTCCGTCCTATGAAAGTATTTTTTTTTTAATAATAATAAAAAGTAAAAAAAAGCTGCATGTCGATTAACGTCTATAAAAAAAGAAGAATCTCATACACTGCGTTTTATTTGTACTTTAGAGTATATACTTTAATTACGATGTGTTGGTTTATAAGTTAAAGAAACAAAAAAAAATTCTATATATATATACATATTTTTTTCTCCTTGTATTTTTAAGTTATATACTGTCGTTTATCGACGAGTCTTTTTTATACGTCGCGCATTCCAAAATACGCCCGTGTACCATCCAACCACGTCAATAAAAAAGAGAAAAATATACAAATACGTGATGCGTATAATTTATGAAATGATTGTTTTTATTTAACTAAATACCTCTCTCTCTCTCTCTCTCTCTCTCTCTCTCTCTCTCTCTCTCTTTCCCTCAATTTTCTTCGTTGACTAATATAATCGATAAAGTCTCAAAAAACAAAAATTTTTCGCCTTAAAATTATAAGAATTAACTTTATTAAAGTCTGTGGTTTTTCATTCTGTCCGTTCGCACTATGAAGTTAGTTTTTGTATATATGCTTTTGTTTTTTTTTCTTTTTTAAAACAATGTGTCTGGCAGATCGAAATTCTACAGTTTTTCGATTTGTCAATATCAATTTTTATTGTTGTTTAAGAAGAAAAAAGGTTAAAAGATATTGCTTTTATAAAATAAGGTAAGAAATTTTCATAATGTTGATTTACAAATTTTATAATTATTTTTTGTTTATTTTTTTAAATTATTAGTTTCTTTTGAAATAAAAAGTTGTGAAATTTTTGTTTTTTAATTACAATTTTCAACAAATTTTTTTCCATTTTAAATTAATTAAAAAAAATGTGTCGGAAGAATTTGTGTATTTCATAATTTCAATTTTTATTTTTTTATGTATTTTCTCATTTAAATGATAATAGAAATATAATAATATAATAATCATGCCTATTTACAATTCACATTTTTTTTATTGAAACACAAAATATTTAATTTCATTTGAAGAATTTCTTTAATAAGATTTAATTTTTTAACCTTCTAAAAATGAATTTATTTCAAGTTTTATCTAGAAATTAATGAAAAAATGTGCATAATTTCTCTTTCTTTATTTAAAAACAAAGAAAAAATAAAGTAATTTGAACTATTTATATTTCTCCATCAACATTTTTTTTAAAACTTTCATTTTGTAATGAATTTTGACAATCATATTGTTTTTACAAAATTTGTAGTATTTTTTGCATAATTTCTATTTATTTATCACAATTTTTTTAACAAAATCAAAATATTATTTTTTTAATAACTATCGATTAATAAATAATACAAATTAATTATTTAATATTTTTTTAATAATGTGTATACCCAGAATGAATACGTGCGCTTTAACTCGTTTTTTCTATATTTTTCATGAAAAATTTGAATATTTTCAAAATAATTGTCATTGAGAAAGAGAAATTATGCAATTTTCTTTTCTTCTTTCAAAAAAAAAAAATTATAATCTTGTAATAATAATTTATAAATCATCATCACGCAAACTTCTTTCATTTTTTATACAGAAAAAAATTAAAGTTGCTGTTTGTTTATTTATTTCTTAATTTTTTTTATAATTTTTCTTTTCAAATATTTAAAATTTTTTAATTAATGTATTGAAAATCATCGAATTATTGCAAAGAATTTTATCAAAAAATTTAATAATAATAGAATTCCTTCACAAAATTTCACTATTTAGAAAAATAACTTAATTCTCGCGGAGAATTTCGTTTAAAGTTTTAAAAATTCTGATTAAATTCTTTTTGCAGAATGTCTTTGAATTTTTTGTCAAATAATAAAGTTTCTTTAATAATTGTAATTAAACATTTTAAAAATAATAGAAATTTTATGGAGAACAATTTTACTAAAATTGTATTAAAAATAATTGAATTCTTACGAAAAATGTTACTATTTATAAAAATAATTTAATTATTTCGAATTATTTAGAAAGATTTGTTAAAATTTTAGGAAATATTGGAATTCTTTCGTGAAATTTCATTAAAATTTTTGAAAATATGAACAGTAATAAATAATTTTGTACTTAAAATGTGATTTTTTTTAAATTTTGATTATGAAATTTGTTAAAAACTTTATGTTTGTTAATAAAAAATTTTGTAATTTGTATAACAATATCAAATTAAATACCACGTTCCGCGCGCTAGCGCGCTTATTATTTGCTAGTTATTTGATTATAGTTTTAACTTTTTTTTACTTATTTTATTTTTATTATTATGTTCATTTGAAATTAAAATGAATTTCAAAATAAGTTAAAAACGATTGTTTATACTGTCGATAAAGAAATATTTATCATTGTCATTGGAAATAGTTGTGTCGATAAGAAAGGAAATGATGGTCGATAAATAAGAGTACTGATAAACCATTAGCGATAAAGAAGAGAAAGAATTATTGAAAGCGCGAAAAATTCACATCGGTAAAGTAGTTTTTTATGCCGATGAAGTAGAAAATTTGCAAGCATAGTTTCTAATTAAATCAAAATGTTTTGAAAAAAAATGTAGGAGAAAGCTATTAAGGACATCGTTTACTATCATCAGAGGATGTCTCAAGTTGCAAATTGACGACAATCTAATTTTACAGGACAATTCTTTTTCTTTCTTTTTCGGTCTGCAGAGCATCTTTCTGATCTCCGGATTGTCGCTCTCTTAGATTTCAAAAAAAAATTTAGAATTAAGGGCATTTGAACCACTATGACGTCACAATGTGTGAAAAGCATGAGTTTTAAAATTGTGACGTCATAATGGTTCAAATTCCCTTAAATAAACAAAACTTCATTTAAAAAATAGTGGAAAAAATTTCTGACACGCTTCACGCGCTCTCGCAAAAAGGTTACTCGTGAAGAAAACGATTTATAGGTTATGTTTGTCTAACATTTATCTTGGGATCAAAAGTTAATTTTTAATTATAGAAATTTGAAAACAGTTTTCATTCAATATTTTCGATATAATAAAGACTTGAACAAATAATTTGTGATAATAATTGTTTCTCTTTCTGTATTTTTACTTTAAAAATTGAAAACATAACCTAAGGTTTTTTTTACTCATATATATATAACTTTTTTGGGAGCGCGTTACAAATTTTATTTAATAATATTAGTGGAATAAAGTTTTTCTTTACAGTTGAATATTTGAAATATGGTTATAATTATTTAAAAAAAGAAAACAAAAAATGAAATAAAAAGGAGAAATAATTTTTTATTTTGCGTATATATATATAAGAAAACTTATCAAATTAGGGGGAAAAAATTAAATAAATTTTGGACATGTATATAAAACAGCATTTGGTAATTTGGAGATAATAAAAGGAGGGTTTTTGCGTAACTCTCGCACGAGATTGTATTATAACAATTCTCAGCGCGACTCGCACGTTTATATAGCGGCATCCAATTAGCTTTGCAACGGGCAAGCAAAAACATTTGATCAGGAATAACCGGCACCGGTTGCCCTCTCAGAAGGCCCTCGCAGTTGCTTCCCCGTTCGAATACACACATATATATATATATATATATATATATATATATATATATATATATATATACAAATACCTATACATGTCCAGATCAATTGTACATTATATAGCTCATGAGACTTGTATATTTTTTAACCGCATATATACTTCAGGGTTGTTACATAAAAAGAATAATATTAGTAATAGTAATAATGAGAATTTTATAATTGGTAAAAATGATTTTATTAATACTAGAACCAAGACAGCTCGCTCACTCTTAGTTTCATATAACTTTACTAAATTTCACATTAGTTTTTTAAAAAATTTTTAAGTACAATTATATAAATAAAAATACACACAAATTTTTTTTCCCTTCATCCAATATTTCCAATTATTTTACTTTTATCCGATTTTAACATTTTCAATTTTACCATTTATCCAATATAAGCAATTTTTTATCCTTCTGTCAAATAAAACTAATTTTCATTTCCGCTTTTATCCTCTAAAACCAATTTTCAATTTTTTATATTATTATAAATAAAAGCAATTTCCAATTTAGCCGTCTATGCAACATTTACTATTTTACCGCTTTTATCCAATTTAACCATAATTTTGTATTTTACCCAAAATATAACTTCATAAATTTTACTATTTTACCTTTTATTATATCCATCACCAAAATTTAATAGAATGGAAAAGAAGGTCAAACTTAAATATAAAGACAAAAAATGGATTTTTTCGTCTTGCACCTGAGAAGAAATAAGTGATTAAAATCTCTGAAAATCATGAAACACTCAATATTAAAGGTAAAATTTTTCATATTTCTTTATTATAAAATTAAAAAGTTAGCACATAATATGAAAGTACATTGAAAGTACTTTACATTATGTTTTGTTAATAATATTGTTAATAATAAATAATAATAAATAATAAATATTTTGTTAATATTTATAAACTTTTTAGAAAAATGTAATTAAAATGCAGTGACTTTTGACATTTCATAGGTAAATTTTAAAATCAATTTTTATTTATTATTTTAGGTATGTTTGCATAATAATCTATTTATTCAAGTAAATAAGCTCATTTTTAACAATTATATCAATCAAGAAATTTGTATGATCTAAATTATTTCCATGCTTCTTTATTAAATTTTCATAACTCAACTTAAAAATGAAAATTCTAAGTTTAATTCAAAAAATTGTACAAAATAATTCTCAAAAATGAATTCTATGGATATTAAACATCATTTTTACAAATTATGAGATTTTTTTAAAAATAGGCCGCAACGGCTTCAGGTGAAATGTAATGGACTGACCCTATTAAACTTTTAACATTATTCATTTATAATTCAACGAATTGTGTATTTAATAATTTATTTATAACTATTTTATCTTTTCAAAAATAACTAATATATATTTTTTTATATTGAACGGCAAGAAAATTGTAATGAATTTTTAATTTTATCATTTTAAGTTCAAAATTAATATTTTCTAAAAAAATTTTTATCTTTAATTATAATTTTGTTATTTATCTAACTTTCTACTTAATATATTATATATTTAAAAAAATTTAAAATATTTTACTTTAATTAAGACGGAAATTGTTTTTATAATTCAAGAGTTAGGTATTTGAAAATATTTATTAAAAAATTAAAAACAAAACTATAACGCTTATCAAATATGAAAAAGGCTTCAGAGATGAATAGTTTGTCAAATAAAAAATTAACGTTTTTATTAAATTTAAAAATATTGAAACATAATTTAACAAATTTTTTGGGCTATACAACTTGAAATATTTCTATATAGATTACGTATAATTAATAAACAGTTTCAAAATATAATTAACTGAAAAACGAGGCTTCGGAGATGAATTTTAATTTTTACTCCCATTGTCAGTAATTTTTAATTAATTATTTAAAAAATTTCTTTTATTTTATTTATACTAAACTAAATAGAAGTGAAAAATAAACGGAAGATTCTAAGCTTCAATTTGATATATTAAGACTATATTACAAAATTTTTAATTATATTAAAAAATAATTAAAAATCCGTATCATATTTAACCAAAACCAAAAGACAAAATTAAATAAATTTTTTTACTAAGAAAAACTTTTAATTTTAACATCACAAGATTATGTAAAGATAAATAATGTTTCGTAGATTATGGATAAATTTTTTTTTTAATTTATACTCAACAAAATATCAATGAAAAGTTGATGCAAATATTGAGTGTCACGTTGGAGACACGTAAAGTGATCTCTTTCAGGAGAATCACCCAAATTTAATTTCTTTAATGAATGTATAAAAATCATAGAAAATGTTTATTACTCTTCAGTTTATTCGAAATGACTAGTATTGTACAAGAACTTAATTGAAATTTTTTTCATTTACATATTACTTAGGAAAAAAGAATTTCTTCAACAATCATATAATTAACCAAACATTAAAATTATTAATATTTTTTACCTCTACTTCTAAAATATACTTTAAATTTTATCTAAAAATTGCAATTGGGGAATAGAAATTATACAAGTCATAAATAAACTAAAAATATTTCTGGATAAAGTTTTTTTTAGTGCTTTGCTAATTTTAGATAAAAATGTAATTTTTGCATCTTTTAAAAAAGAATTAATTTCAGTTCTTTCGAGAAATTAATAAAAACATTTGCATAATTTTTTTTTTTTGGTTTAAAAACCAACATTTTGAACAAAATGTTAAATGTTATTAAAAAAAAGATTGAAAAATTATCATAATATCTATATATAATGATAAAAAAGTTTATTATTCTTTGTTTATATTAAGTACATTGTACACTGTACCGGTTGTTTTTTGTTTAAAATTTCCATTTAATTATTTACTATAATTATATTATAATATATATTATTATAATAATATATATTATATTATAATATATATTATAATAATATATAGTACTTCAGGATTTTAAGTATTTCCTTAAGTACATTGTTGTATTATATTAATTATTATAGTTTTTCTAAAAAATGTTTATTATTTTCAAAAAAATTGGTAACATTAATTTTTTTAGTTTTCTTGCGCCAAGTTTTGAAGTGAGGTACAAATGATAAAAATTTATGAAATAGACAATCAGACATATTATAATATAGATTAATTTAGATTTTGCTATATGAAAGTACAGTAAAAGTTATACTTTATTCATTTTTTCCGTATGTTTAAAATTATACGTATTTATTTAATAGTTATAATCAATTTAATATTTATCTAAAGAATATTTAAATAATAAGATGCAAAATTATATAAAAGAAAAGCAGGGAATTAAACCAAGAGTAGATATAAGTAGAGAGAGAGAGAGAGAGAGAGAGAGAGAGTGAGAGGAAGGCAGAGAGGGACAACAATGAACCATTTGTTAAGTGACCCATCCCTTGACACTTGGGGTACAATGGACGCTATTATCAACTATTCATTGAGACCTGTTAAACTCTCTAAAGATTCTAGAATCTTCTTTTCACCTCAAATAAGTATGTCCACCGACTAGAGGTAATAAAGAAAAAACGTCAAACTTTAAGTAAATTTCGACACAGGTCATTAAATTGCGCCAAAATTTATATATTTATTAAAGATTTTATCAAAAAAAAAAGGAATTCTTTTATAGAAATTGACTAAAACCGCAAATTTAGAAATATTTAAAATATCATTTACAATGGGATATGATAATTTAAAATTTCAACTATAAATTGAAGTTGGAGGTTTAACAGGGTGTCTACTAACCGGAAAATCTGGAAAATAACCGGGAATTTAATTTAACCGGGATTTTTATACAAATCCGGGAATTTGTTCACCAAAATTAAAAAAGTTTTATTATTTTAATTTGTTTTTGAAAAAATTACTTTTTATTTCAATTTTTATAGATATTTCTACTCTTCTCTAACTTTGAATTAGTTAAAAAAAATTAATTTGATAGTAAAAATCAAGCACTAATTCAAACAGATTGTGTAAATAAATTTTAAATAATTATGGTGTTAATAGAAATATTGTGAAATTCGACTGAAAATATGTAATTGAATTTCTTAAAGAATTTCTTTAGAAACTTTTTAACAAATAAAATTTTCAAAGTATTTTAATTTAACAATTAATTAATAATTGGATTTTATAGTCACATTTTAATGAATTCATGTTTCTTAGTGCGAAGATTAATAATTAAAATTTTTATTAGTTAATCTAAAATAAACGATATGCATTTCAAATTTTGTATTAAAATTGAATTCTGGCAAATATTTTTTTTAATTCTGAAAAATAAAATTTTTGAAATTTTTCAATTCTATTGTTTCAAGATTATTTAATTTTTCTAAACAAATAATTGAAAATTTTTGAAATAATTGAAATTTCTTTACATTTTTTTTGAAAAATAATTGAATTCTTTGAAAGAATTTTAATTTAGAAATTTTTCGAAAATAATCAAGGGAAGTTAGTGACCGTAATTATAATTTTATTTTTAAAATATAAAGTCCCTCTTAATGTTTTAAATCAATTTTTAGCTTCTAAAAATTATTATTCTTCTATTATTATTATTCAATAGTTATAATTATTGAACTTCTCTTAAATTTTTAAAATTTTAAATTTCTGAATGTTCAAATAAATGATATTTATCATTTCTTAAGCAACTTTAATGTTTATTACTTATTAAGTAAATAATTAATTATCACTGCTTTTTTTAAATTGTAATAAAATTCTTTACAGGAATTAAATTATTTTCATAAATAACATCATTCTTTGGAAGGATTTCAATTATTTTTGTAAATAGTACAATTCTTTGCAGAAATTCAATTATTATCAATAGAATTGTAATAAACTTGAAAAAGAAAATTTCCAATTATAATTATAAGAAGACAAGATTATTTTTAAAAAATGGAAAAAATTATTTTCCACATTTTCAATTAAAATTATTATTTATTATTATGTTCGAAATGAAATTTAAATTTTATGTGAAAAGAAAACCGAGAAAAAAATAGGCCATAACCGGGAAAACCGTGAAATAACCGGGAATTTTGTTGAATGAAAATAGTAGACACCCTGATTTAAACATTAAAAAAAATTATAAATAATTACCTTGCGGCTATATACTTTCTATAACGTAATTATAATGCGTATAATTTTTAATTCTCTCTTTTTATTTAATAATAAAATTCAAAATGAATATAGAAAATTACATAATAAACAAATAAAAGTCCCCCTACAATCTTTTCGATTATTAATTTGTTTGAAAAAAAAAATTTTTTTTTTACTTTTTTAAACACAAGTTTTCGCATGTATAAAGAGATTTTTGGCACTGAAAATTATTGTGTGATAGGCGCCTATTGAAGTTTACGACCCTTACGATCGCACTGACAACTATACTTAGTGGCTATCGTGCACTTAAAAGTAATGGGCCTTAAGTAATCGCCGATTAAATTGCCGGGTGGGAAAAGTCGCGGGGCTCTTCGTTTATACTATGTCCCAGTATAATAATGGTCCATTTCGTCACTTTCAATTCCCTTCAAGCGTAAAATTTCAAACAAACAAAAAAAAATATATTTTTTCTCTAAAATTGAATTAAAAAACTCAAAAATTTCTCCTTTTTTTCCAACTTCCTTAATTTCTGTATCACAGAATTTCTTGAAAAATTGAAAAACATTTTAAATAAGCAATAACTGAAATATTACTTTGAGGCGAAATTTTCAAGTAATAATAGAATTTTTACATTGCGGGTAAATTTTAAAGAATAGAAAAACCTCTTTTACTTCTTTAAAAAAAAAAATTTTTTCTTATAAGGTATAGGTATATTTTTTAAAAAGATATTTTCGATTTTTAGAATAATTCTTTATAACTTTGTATCTTTACTGTTAAAAAAAAGGGGCGAAAAAAATATATATCCATTCGTGCAAAAATGTTTGTGGCCAGGAGAGGAGTTCTAACCGCAAGCGTTACATATGGAAATTATGAGAACATGTATCGTCTGACACGCGAAAATACGAGAAAAAGAAATTTTCGAATTTGTCTTATTTACACATTCCAATGAAGAGAATTCTTCTTCTCATTCACGGGATTCTTTTCGACCCAAAAATTTACTTATATAAAACAATTATTACCAGAATTTTCCATTTACTTCCACTCTAATGCTAATTATTTCCTCTTAAATGACTTTTAACAAAACTTTTCAAGCAATTAGAAGAAAAAAACATTTCAAACGAACACCCATCCGAATTGTACTGCTTGACGTTGCTTAACCTCGACGATCTCTAAGTTCCTGCCTTTACAAAACTCAATTTTTATAATTTCAATGAATAATTTCATTTAAAAAAAAAAGTTTTCAAAACAAACGTATTTAAATAGAAATAAGGTGAAGAAAAAAATTCTAGTTCAAGATTGTATAATTTTTCTTCAAAAGAATTAATAGATTTTTATTATATTAAAAAAAAAATTTGTTAAATTGTGTGAAGATTTTTATATTTATTTATTTATTTTTTTTGTTTCTTTAATCGGGAAGAGAGGTTTTTATTCAGGTGTTACTCTATAAGCGAACTGAGAAGAAAGGAAGATAAGAAATTTTGCTTCCTCTCTTTTTTGTGCAGCGATGCGAAACGATGATCAGATAATATATTCAATCTGTCGACAAAGTTGTCTGCCCGAGCAGCGGGGTTCCCGCAGTAACGTATCCACTCGCGCAGTTAGGGGGAGGGGCAGACTCCCATAAAAAAGAAATCAGGAGAGAAGGACAAGAAAATTGATACGTGGATGCATGAAAGTCTCTACTTTATGAGCATTTTGGTTCGCGAATTATATCAAAAAGAAAAAAAAAATGATAAATAATAATAAATAAAAACAGAAAAAAGGGACAGTTTACTATATATATAACGGAGAGAGAGAATCCAATCGATGTAAAATACATTGTTTTCTTTGAATATTCTTTCAATATAAAAGTACTAATTATAGTCGCGATTTATCGTTAAATACTAAAGTGATAATCACCCTTTTTTTATAACTGCTTTTTATTTATTGATCACTTAACATGTTTTCATCTATCATTTATTGGTGTTTTATACGATAAAATTAAATTTTATAGTTTAGGTTTCTATTTATTTTTATTAAAATGTATTAATTATTATGCTCCTATTCAAGTGTTTATAACTTTAGAGATTATGTTTCTATTTGAGTCTTTTCCATTTTATAGGTTATGTTCATAAAAAAATGATTAAAAATTACTTAATTTAATATTATATTAACAGATATTCTATTGACTGTAAACTAATTAATGTCCCTTATGATAGAATCTTATAATTCTAAGTCATCAATTGTTTCCAAAAAGTTTATTGAAATCATTAATTGTTTTAATTGTTGATATCTTTATATCGGATAAACGTGGCATAAGTTTATCATCTTCATAAATTTTCACCTTCATATATTATAAAAAACTGCAACTCTCTTTCTAATGTCAAAATTATCATCAATTCTTTGAAATCCAAAAAAGTTTTTACTTCGTCTTAATATATAACACAGTCCAAATAATTTCTCATCTCATCAAAACTTAATTCATTATTAAATTAACTTTATGTTTGTTTTGATACTTACGTTTAATTTTTAAAAATATTGCTTAATATTTTGATATATATTTAATGAAAATTAATTATACAGGGTGTCTACTATTTTCATTCAACAAAATTCTCGGTTTTTCCCAGTTATGGCCAAATTTTTTTCCGGTTTTTTTTTCTCATAAAATTCAAATTTAAATTTGATTTCGAACATAAATAAATAATAATTTTAATTGAAAATTTGGAAAATAATTTTTTCAATTTTTTAAAAATAATCTTGCCTTTTTATCATTATAATTGGAAACTTTCTTTTTCAAGTTTATTACAATTCTATTGATAATAATTGAATTTCTGCAAAGAATTGTACTATTTACAAAAATAATTGAAATCCTTCCAAAGAATGATATTATTTATGAAAATAATTTAATTCCTGTAAAGAATTTTATTACAATTTAAAAAAAGCTGTGATAATTAATTATTTACTTAATAAGTAAGAAACATTAAATTTGCTTAAGAAATGGTAAATATCATTTATTTGAACATTCAGAATTTTGAAATTATAAAAATTTAAGAGAAGTTAAATAATTATAACTATTAAATAATAATAGAATAATAAAATTTTTAGAAGCAAAAAATTGAAATATAGAATTCAAAAATTTCAAAAATTTTATTTTTCAGAATTAAAAAAAATATTTGCCAGAATTCAATTTTAATAAAAAATTTGAAGTGCATATCGTTTTTTCTAAATTAACTAATAAAAATTTTAATAATTTATCTTCGCACTAAGAAACATGAATTCATTAAAATGTGACTATAAAATCCAATTATTAATTATTAAATTAAAATACTTTGAAAATTTTATTTGTTAAAAAGTTTCTAAAGAAATTCTTTAACAAATTCAATTACATATTTTCAGTCGAATTTCAGAATATTTCTATTAACTCCATAATTATTTAAAATTTATTTACACAATCTGTTTGAATTAGTGCTTGATTTTTACTATCAAATTAATTTTTTTTAACTAATTCAAAGTTAGAGAAGAGTAGAAATATCTATAAAAATTGAAATAAAAAGTAATTTTTTCAAAAACAAATTAAAATAATAAAACTTTTTTTAATTTTGGTGAAAAAATTCCCGGTTTTGTATAAAAATCCCGGTTAAATTAAATTCCCGGTTATTTCCCAGATTTCCCGATTAGTGGACACCCTGTAATTAAATTGAATTTTAGAACATGAAATTAAAATATTCAGTAAAAAATAATATATTAATAATTAATTAATAACGCATATACTTACTTTGGAATTATCTGGATTCATAATGATGGTATATAGTCTTCTTTAAAACAAAAAGTTTCTGTTCGCAAAAAATTTGTAATAATATAAATTATGCAAACAATCAAAAATAATTTTTGAAATTCATGCTTAAGTTGATACTTATATTGAAATGTTATTAATTTTATAGGTTATATATTTTTATTGCACTATTTATAATTTTATAGGTTATGTTTCTATTGAAATAATTGTAATTTTATAATTTATCGTTCAATTAAGGTGTTTTAGATTTTATAACTACATAACCTATAAAATTTCAAATACACTGTAAAAAAAATTTTTCTGTAGATATTTACAGTTTTGTTTAGAATTTTATAGAGACTTGTAAAATATAACGTCTTTAAAAGTAGGGAATTTAAAATCCCTTTTGTAAATTTAATATACTTATACGCACACAGTAAACATTGTAAATCGTAAGTAATTCTAATTTATTCTAATTTTTTAGGTTATATATTCAATGAAAAATGGTGGGAAAGAAGTTCCGAAAATTACTTAAAACTATTTGCACACTGAAACGAATTATCGATAAGCGATAACAATGAAAATTCAAGATCTATTTACTCATGCACTGCTTTATTGTAAACAATTTAACTATAATAATATAAATTTCGAGACGAAAATCCCCCACCTCCCTCTTCTTTTGTTATTTTCAAATGTGAACATTTTCCAATAGGGAAAATGTCATTACAACATTTTTTTCCCACTAAACATGATAAAATCATCACTTTTCTAATGTCGCGTTTTCTTTCTTTTTTTCACTTTTCTTGACAAGATAAAAAATATTAAATATAGATATTTTCAACGAAATTAATAACAATTATTTAGTACTACTGTAATCAACTTACTTGTGTTAAATTAAATTTTTATTTCCCTGCGGTCTTCACTGCTGAAATTTCCAATTATTATTGTCTCGACTGTACCACACGCGCGTTCTCATTGGAAATGTAACGAAAAATTTTGAAAACAATAAAAATCCGATCGCAATAATCGAGACAATAAATTTTGATTGATTTTTTCTTCCTTAAATTCCACAGACAGGTAGTTAAGTTAATAGAATATAAATATGATCACAATTTAGCAACAATGTCTTGAAAGAAGTACTTTTGCATAAATTAATAAATTATGTAGAGAAAAATGTAAACTTGTAGGAACCACTGTCAACAAGCACTTTTCGATGGCAAGTGATGGCCAGAGTTGGGTCGCGTGTACAGCACTACTTTTAGTAATAAGGGTACATTTACAATTTCACAGATGAAAAAAATTTATTTATCAACACGAAACATTTGTAGTTGATTGTTTTTTTACTAGTAGAAGTCGTCTAATGCTGTTTAAGTCTTATTTGTAATGGGTTGACAACATTATTAAGTAAATATTAAAAAATTAGGGTTTTCTTGTTAATTACCCATCTCTGACACAGAAGATTTCCGCTTGCTTTTTCAACTATAGCAGGTTCGACTAGTGTCACATTTCGGATGTTATACTCTGTCTATAAATTTGTGAAAATTTTCTTCCGAACCTTGGGCATGGTGACAAGTATTTTTTTCTTTATTTATTATAGTTAAATCCGTTAAATCTTAGATTCACAGTTAAATTTTGCTTTTCACGTGCTAATTTCACCAACGAAATTTAAGAGAATAAATCAATCATCAAATTAGTAATTATTCTGAACTTTGTTCGACGCTTGCACTTCGTGGGTAAAGTTAAACATGAAGAGGAAGAAACTGATTCAACTGTTTAATATATACTGAATTTATTAGATCTAACATAACCTAAACAGCAGTGTCTAAAATTTAATCAAATATTCTCAATTATAATTTATAATATCAATATTCTCAACGTTTGACATGGTTCACAACGTTCACAATATTTTCAACATAACCTCAATATTGCCGTTTATAGTTTCGTTATGGAATTTTATAGAAATGAGTAAAATTACAACTTTAACAACACCGAATTTAAATTCGCTCTTGTAAAATTAATTAATACTTTCAATGCGTTGATTTCAAACATTAAATAGATTTATCACTTTCTATATATATATATAGGTAATAAATAGTCTCGAATTATTTCGATACTTTAAAAATAGTAAATTTACATAAAGTTATGAAATTAAGACATTAAAAGTATTAATTCTGTTTACAAGAGCGAATTTAAACTGATTACTTTACATAATTGAAAATATTTAAGCAAAGAAAATATAATATAAATATAAATAAAACCTCTAAATCCACACAGCACCGAAACTTTCCTAAAAATTTATTAACTTCGAAGAATTGACTTGCAAAGCTTAGTAAAAATTTTAAATGTCCCACTTCAACAAATATTTAGTGTGAAACTTTTCTGAAAATTTAATTTCAATTTTCAGAAAAGTTTCAAGATAAATTATTAATTATTAATTAACTTTATTAAAGTCTGTGGTTTTTCATTCTGTCCGTTCGCACTATGAAGTCAGTTTTTGTATATGCTTTTGTTTTCTTTTTCTTTTTCAAAACAATGTGTCTGGCAGATCGAAATTCTACAGTTTTTCTATTTGTCAATATCAATTTTTATTGTTGTTTAAGAAGAAAAAAGGTTAAAAGATATTGCTTTTATAAAATAAGGTAAGAAATTTTCATAATGTTGATTTACAAATTTTATAATTATTTTTTGTTTATTTTTTTTAAATTATTAGTTTCTTTTGAAATAAAAAGTTGTGAAATTTTTGTTTTTTAATTACAATTTTCAACAAATTTTTTTCCAATTTTAAATTAATTAAAAAAAATGTGTCGGAAGAATTTGTGTATTTCATAATTACAATTTTTATTTTTTTATGTATTTTCTCATTTAAATGATAATAGAAATATAATAATATAATAATCATGCCTATTAACAATTCACATTTTTTTATTAAAAAACAAAATATTTAATTTCATTTGAAGAATTTCTTTAATAAGATTTAATTTTTAAACCTTCTAAAAATGAATTTATTTCAAGTTTTATCTAGAAATTAATGAAAAAATGTGCATAATTTCTCTTTCTTTATTTAAAATTAAAGAAAAAATATAGTAATTTGAACTATTTATATTTCTCCATCAACATTTTTTTTAAACTTTCATTTTGTAATGAATTTTGACAATCATATTGTTTTTACAAAATTTGTAGTATTTTTTGCATAATTTCTATTTATTTATCACAATTTTTTTTAACAAAATCAAAATATTATTTTTTTAATAACTATCGATTAATAAATAATACAAATTAATTATTTAATATTTTTTTAATAATGTGTATACCCAGAATGAATACGTGCGCTTTAACTCGTTTTTTCTATATTTTTCATGAAAAATTTGAATATTTTCAAAATAATTGTCATTGAGAAAGAGAAATTATGCAATTTTCTTTTCTTCTTTCAAAAAAAAAAATTTATAATCTTGTAATAATAATTTATAAATCATCATCACGCAAACTTCTGTCATTTTTTATACAGAAAAAAATTAAAGTTGCTGTTTGTTTATTTATTTCTTAACTTTTTTATAATTTTTCTTTTCAAATATTAAAAATTTTTAAATTAATGTATTGAAAATCATCGAATTATTGCAAAGAATTTTATCAAAAAATTTAATAATAATAGAATTCCTTCACAAAATTTCACTATTTAGGAAAATAACTTAATTCTCGCGGAGCATTCCGTTTAAAGTTTTAAAAATTCTAATTAAATTCTTTTTGCAAAATGTCTTTGAATTTTTTGTCAAATAATAAAGTTTCTTTAATAATTTTAATTAAACATTTTAAAAATTATAGAAATTTTATGGAGAAGAATTTTACTAAAATTGTATTAAAAATAATTGAATTCTTGCGAAAAATGTTACTATTTATAAAAATAATTTAATTATTTCGAATTATTTAGAAAGATTTGTTAAAATTTTAGGAAATATTGGAATTCTTTCGTGAAATTTCATTAAAATTTTTGAAAATATGAACAGTAATAAATAATTTTGTACTTAAAATGTGATTTTTTTAAAATTTTGATTATGAAATTTGTTAAAAACTTTATGTTTGTTAATAAAAAATTTTGTAATTTGTATAACAATATCAAATTAAATACCACGTTCCGCGCGCTAGCGCGCTTATTATTTGCTAGTTTTCAGTAGAGTTTAACGATAAACATATTTATTGAAGTGGGGTATTTAAATCTTTACATAATTTTTACTAATCTTTGCAAGAAAATTCTTCGAAGTTTGCAAGTAAATATTTAATAAATTCTTAGGAAAGTTTCGTATGTGATTATAGTTCCAAGAAACAAATTACAGGGAAAACTAATTTTTTCCTGGTATACAAATACATTTTTCTAGCGGAATTAGTATTTCGAGAATGTGACTTTGATAAATTCGCATTATTCTATTAACAATAAACTCTCAAAAATGAATTTTCTTGGAATTCCAAATGTATTTTCTCACTTTTGCGTTCTATTCTTGCATATGTATATACAAAGAGTCAGTGTTATGGAGAAGATTCAGCAAAAAGGAAAACGTTAATAAACATTAGTTATTAGTTAATATTTTTTCCTTAATAGTAGAAAATACATACTCTGGAATTTTCGTTTTCTAATTTTTAATTTTCTATATATTGTTCATTGATTTTTGATATTATTACACTGAAAGTAATAAGATAAACGTATTTACTATATTTAACGACTTGTGAAGTTTTACAAATAAATATAATTCTAAGCATATAGTATTACTATTCAGTAAAAGTAATAATAATCTAATTTTTTTAAAGTTCGTGATCAGGTAAACTATTTGAAGTTAGTTGTTGTTTCCTTTTTTGTTTCTTAACTTTTATTATAAGTAATTTTTCTTTTCAAATATTTTCAATTTTAAAATTAATGTATTGAAAATCATCGAATTATTGCAAAGAATTTTATGAAAAAATTTGATAATAATAACATTTCTTCTAAAAATATTATTAAATTCTCGTGAAGAATTTTATTAAAATTTTCAAAAATCCTAATTAAATTCTTTTGAAGAATTTCTTTGAATTTTTTTTAAACTAATGGAGTTTCTTCAAAATTAGTAATTGAAAATTTTGAAAGCAATTGGATTTTATGATGAAGAATTTTATTAAAATTGTATTCAAAATAATTGAATTCTTGCGAAGAATTTTATTACTATTTAACAAAATAATAGAATTGTTCCGAAGAATTTATTAAAATTTTTAGAAAATAAATTAATTTTATGTTAATATTTGAAGATTTTATTTCTTTCGAGTCTATTAAAATTGTTTTGAAAATAATTAAATTTCTGCAAAGGATTCTACTATTTATAAACATAAATGAATTATGGCAAAGAATTTTACTATATTTATAAAAATAATTGAAATGTTTCGAAGAATTTATTAAAATTTTGAGAAATAATTAAATTGATTTGAAGACTTTTATAAAAATAATTGAAAATAATGAAGTTTTTTTTTCTCTTTTATAAATATTTTGACAATAATTGAAATATTTTTAAAAAATTTTAAATTCTTGTTGTAAGAGAATTTTATGGAAATTTTTGAAAATAATAAAATTCTTTCCTGTAATTTCATTTAAATTGGATTAAAAATAATTCAATTGTAGTATTTCTAAAAATAACTGAATTGTTTCGAAAAATTAATTGAAATTTTAGTAAATAAATAAAATTTATGAAAATGTTTAAAAATATTTCAATTCATCCGAGGAATTTAATTAAAATTGTTTTGAAAATAATTGATATCCTGCAAAGAATTCGACTATTTATAAAATTGATTGAATTCTTGCGAAGAATTTTACTATATTTATATAAGAATAATTTAATTATTTCGAACGATTTATTAAAATTTTGGAAAACAATTGTATTTTTTCGAAGTGTGTTAAAAATATTTCTAACAATATTTATCTCTTCTGAGGAATCCAATTAAAATTGTTTTAAAAATAATTTAATTTTTGTAAAGATTTTACTACTTAAAAAAATAATTGAATTGTTTATAAGGATTTATTGAAATTTTAGAATTTTTTCGTGAAAATTTATTAAAATTTTTAAAATATGAACAGTAATAATTAATTTTGTACTTAATAAGTGAATTTCTTAAATTTTGATTATGAAATTATTTAAAAAATTTATATTTAAAAATAAAAAATTTTGTTAATTACCCTGCAATGTTTAAACAATAATAACAACCATAATAATAGCACAATTTAGTGGTTCAACAAACTGAGTAAAAATTTGAAAAAAAAGTAAAAATTGATTTTCGAAGTCAGTTTAAAATTAAGAGATCAAAAAAAATTAAAATCATCACCTTTTGTTCCCTCATTCCTCATCAGTTTGATCCGTTAATTTTTACTTCTTCTTTTTCTTCTTCTTCTGACTCTCACATCAGACATAGAGACTCCGCCTTGTTTAGGTAATTCTCCCTTACAGTTTTCTTTCTTTTTACCCCTCTCCTCGGGGTGAACTGTACACACACATTAAAACAGTGAATTTTTAAATGTATGATATTACTTAATTTAACAAAAAAAAAAAAAATATATATATATATATGTACTCTAAAAAAACATCTTTCACCCCTTTATATTATAATATATTCAAAAACAAATTCCTCTCTATGCGATGAAAAAGAGAGTAAGAAATAAGGGCGGGTGTTTATGTCTGAGGGTGCGAAAAATGAAATCACCGTGTCGATAATGATTTGCTTTTAAAAATAGAAGTCGTATAGGCCTTAAAAAAAGGTATGTCCTAATAACGCTGAGAGAGGACTCGTGCCGTGAGAAACAAGGCATTGCCTGCTCCCGTGTGTGTTATATGTATACCTGTTTATATATATATATATATATATATACATATTTTGTCCAGTATACATTTTACTGGTTGCTGCTGTTCAGCTCTTGTATTGCTGACAGAGCAGAGACTACACCAGGGGAAGATTTCTCTATATACTCTCCTCCGAGTCTTTGCGGTCGAATGCAAAGACCAAAGGAAGACCGGGACCAAAAGGTTGACGTTAAAAAACTGGTTCCTTATAACACACACATTTATATATATATATATATATATATATATATATATATATATAACTTGTTGAAAGCACCAAGAATCCGTGCCGGCAGTCGCATAATACCGATATTACCCCGAGATATATAGTGAAACCACGTGCACTTGAAAAGACCACATGTGATAGTGTTGGATTATCCATCCGTATTGCATATTTTTAAATTGATCCATATCTACGTAGTCCATGTCGATTCAAATTTTAATTTGTTTTGTGCATTGTAGAGGGACCGTAATTTTACCATTGCGCACTAAACAAGTGCGCAGAGTTCGTTCCTAAAGATTCCGCCCACATTGTTATCCACTTAGATGTAAGGGTTGTACTGTATGGTAGGATCATTATATTCTTTATTCTTGACTCAAGCATTTAAAGTTTATGACATTTTTCAAGTCACTAATAATAAAACGCTCACAGTCCATTTTTAATTGGGTATTTTATTCAATCTAATAATATTCCAAAGAATATTAAAAACTAGATTAAAAATAAATTATGTTATACAGGAGATTGGTAAATTTTAACTTTTTAGGACCTAAAGGTTTTTTTTTTTGCCTCTTATCAATTTAATTTTTTTTTCAATTTTGTAAAGGAGTAAAAAAAAATATTTACAAATGAACATGAAAAATAAAGGAGGATATACGACGCTAAACATAACCGTAATCCGCGCGTGATGATTTGAGTGATAAATACGAAAATAATAAAGAGTAATAGAACCGTAGAGGTTGAGAGTGTATATAATTCTATAATTAGACGTGCACAAAGGGAGGAGATGAGGATCTGAGAGTTTACACACCCACTGACATAAATCGTTTTTCTACTAGGGCAGGTAAAACCTGCCTGTCACGCTCAAGGGTCCAATGATCTACGGTGGTAGCCATACATATACATATACATAAACATCTACACATAGAAAAAGTGATCGACATGGGATTTTGGAAAAAAAAAATAATAATGACTTTTAAAAGAGTCAGAAAACTAACGACCAATCAGTTAAACAAAGTTGCACTTTCTTATTACAATTATTTTCTACCTTTAAAGTTTTTTTTTTTTAAATTACAAAGCAAAATTATTAATTCCATAATTTTGAAAAACAAATTTTTTACTAATATATTTTTTTAATTTCAGATGGAGCGAAATTGATTAAGGAGATACCAAAGAAATCAAGCTTATGACAAGACTCATTACACTGCAAAAAGAAATGTACTACTTTCGTACCAATTTTTAGTACTAAATCGTAATTCAGTTCTATTTTAATACCGAAATCGGTTCTAATTTAAAACACTTTTTTTACATATAGTGATACCTCTTTATGTAGTTTTTTATTTCTCAAATTTTTCCAAATACTTAATACTTGATAATATTTTATATATATACTAAATGTGTGTGGAACGTGATCAACGTCGAAAAATAAAAAAAAATATTTATGCTCCAGTAGAAGAAAATTAACAAAAACTTTATGAAAACTACAAAATTGATCATTTCGAGAATAGAACATTTTTCCGCCTCTTCTAGAATTATTCGTAACAAAAAAAAAAAAACTAGTCGAGTTTAATTAAGGAGGAACCAATGACAAAATTAAATTCTATAGCGAAAGTCCGACGTGAAACGATTAACCGTAATTTATAACATCGCGTTTGTGGGATGAAAGGGGAACCCTTTAAACCCACTAAATCTTCGAGGCATTATATACACATCGAACTAAATAAATCTTTTTCTCAGTGGAGACATTTACACATCCTAGATTTCAGTCCCAGATATTATAGGCGCGCACACAGAATCTAGTTTTCTCCATCTCTGCAAATTCGTTTATCCCCCATAATCTAATTCCATACACACAACGCGCGCGCGGAATAGAAGACAACAAGAGGGAAAAGAAAAGGAGAAGAGATTCAAAAAAAAAAAAAAAAAAAAAAGTAAAAGCGAAGAGACGAGAAACAGGTAACCCCTTCGTAAATCCTTGTTGAGATCGTTTCGCGGTCCATAATACATATAAGCAAACGAACGCGCTTCCCAAGTAGGGAGCGAAATTTTATTCGCACCGGGCATTCCCATCCCTGTGTTTATGCCTCCAATCGGCCGTAGGGGGATTGGCTTTTTGGTGGGGGTTACCCCCTCTGGACCGTTGTGTACTCACCCTTATCCCGGTATTGGGACCGGGAGATAGGGATCTCTCACTCCTCCTCGGAGCGAGCAACGCTGGAGAACGGCGAACACACAGCGGAGCAAAAAACAAGAGGCCGGAGGGCCTTTTCTCATTGAGTCAGTCAGTCAGTCAGTCAGTTAGTTCGCCACAGCCAGCGAGGCGGGTTGCACGTCAAGCCAACCCATCGTGTGTAATATCGTCATACACATACACACGCGTGCTTCCAAAATAAAATAAAAAAAAAAAAAAAAAAAAAACTCACATTTACGGCTAGTCGAATTTTTCGCGCAAAACTACCGACCTCGAACTGGAAACTTTAAAATATACGGAGACACATTACCTACCTTACCGACCGAGCCCTTGTGGTTTTTTTTTCTTTCCTTTTTTCAAAAGTTCCGCCGGTACGTCGCGCGCCTCGTTAACTAGAGAGCCATCGCCACCCCCACCATCCCCCCTCCCCTCCTTTTTTTTTTACTTGCTTAACCGGCCATTAAATCTCGAATTTCACGGCGCGAATCGAAACGAGGGCCACGCAAGGGTAACCGACACCTGCCGGCGGCCCGGGTGTAATTCGTAATATGCGGTGGGCTGCGACGGCCCTGGCCTCGGCGGCGATCTTTTTGCTCCTCGCGGCCGATTCAACCAGGGCGAGGCACCGTCGCACGGGAAACGATCACAAGCCCTCCGGTGACATCTCACTCTGGATCGATCGGCAACAAATTAAAATGTTCTCCGGTGAGTGTGTCCCTCCTGGTGTTTTTCACACCCCCCTCCACTATCCATCTAACCAATCGCGACAAACCCCAAATTTAATTTCAAAAATTCAAATTTCCACCGCACCATCTCAATCCCCTCTCCACTATCCTTCTAGCCAATAGCGAGATACTTGACACAAATAAATCTTAAAATTTAATTTCAAAAATTACATTTATTTTTTTTCTCAAAAATTAACAGATTAAAGACATCAAAAATATAAGAAGAAAAAAATTGTCAGAGACCATTTTTTTCAAAGTCAGAATAAATTTTACTGTTTAGGTTTTGAATTGTATATAATATCATTTGTCTAAAAGTCGAGTCGAAAAATTTTGATTGTGTAGAATAAGAATTAATTGACCTCTGAACACTATGAATTTTTATCATCTTTACAATCCCGATTTTAAATTGACAAACCTCTTTTGTACTTTTCAGTTTTAATTATATATATGATACATACAATGTATGTTGATTTTTGATGTACTTTCAAAAATTAGGCAAATATTGAACGTCGAGATAATACAAAAGTTTGCAGTTTTTTTTTGTTATCCTTCCTATAGAATCAATATTTTAAAGATTAAAGTCAGTAAATAATTAAATAGTTAATTCAACATATCGTTTTGGTAATCTTTCTTAATCCACAATTTTCTTGCATGTATCAAATTAAATGCCATAAGTTTGGATCTATTTTTGATTTGATCCTCGCTTTTGGTGTATATCAATTCGTTGCCCATTGATATACTTTTAAATTAATATAATGGAAGGAGATTTCTTACAATTAGTACCGAATCTTTCTCAAAAATTAAAAAAAAACAGATTTTTACCAAAACTTGACAGAGTAAATTAGACGGAATTTATACGAAAAAGAAAAAATTAAAAAAGTGCGCTATTCTTCGATAAAGATGTTAAGAATGTTAATGTTCGATAAACGATGTTTAAGATCCTCTGGCAGTAGATTAATCGAGTGTTCTTAAAAA
The DNA here is from genome assembly GCA_032872475.1 of Leptopilina myrica (nomen nudum). Classification (NCBI taxonomy): domain Eukaryota; kingdom Metazoa; phylum Arthropoda; class Insecta; order Hymenoptera; family Figitidae; genus Leptopilina; species Leptopilina myrica (nomen nudum). The sequence continues at coordinate 7,782,635 of CM065462.1, read as the reverse complement.
CCTTCGGTACAACATTTATCAAGTGCAGTGAAATTAAATCATTAGTGTGCGAGGAATATGAAAATTCATTGGTTTATTTACAAAGTGCAACAGAAATATCAAATAAGTTACGAAAGTGGAAAGAGCAATTTTAAAGTGGAACCAAAAGTGTTTCTTTGATATATGGGAAAAGTTTCACAAAGTGCAGGAAATAAATTCTTTGCTAATTGCGTGAATTGCAAAATTAGATCTTATATATTATATATTAATGCTTGAAAAATATACAAAGTGCATTCTGTACGGAATTCTTAAAGTGTCGATCAAAATATAAAAAGCTGGTAGGAAATTTTGGAAAGTGCTATACTATTCACAAATCTACTATATAAATGTAAAAGAAATTTCAAGGCACTAATGTAAGTTGAAACAACTCCAAAAATTAACCCCTTGGTATCAGTTATTAATGCATCATGCTAGTGACCCTATTTATTGAAATGAAAAATAACAGAAGAATTCGTTCCCAAATGTGATACTACTAGGAAAAATGAAACTTACATCGAAAAACTTAAAAAACTTAGACTAAATTTTAAGATTAAAAATCAGCAACCATAAAGGCTAAAATTTAGTAAAAGAAATGGTTTTAGTCACACAGCATCCTTAAAAGTATCAAACTTATATTAAACTGTATCAAATCAACGCCTCCCGATGATAAAATGTTTATTCATAACTCCGTGCAATATAATGTTAACTCGAAAATTCGTGCTATACAATTGTTTTTTAAAATTTCATGCAATATATGACTGTAAGTCATTTGTCAGTGCAATATAATGTTAACTCAAGTTGCAGACTATAAAATCTCAATTCATGCACCAGTGAATCAATATAATGATTGTTTAAATAATTTTTTTAATTCAAATATTTATTTCTAACTTTTACACTAAAAGAGATTAAAGAAAAAAATATTTCGGTGTCTCAAATAAAAAAATGTACTAATTAAATATTTATTACTTGTAATTAATTGTTTATTATTAAAAATTAGTAAAGTAAAAGAATTATTTATTATTGAAATATCAATGTTAGTGAAAATATATGTTCCTTTTGGTACAAAAATAATGAAAAAATTATTTGAATAGATTAAAGTTGCCTTTGTTGACAAGACAATAATATTATCACAAGATTTCTCATTTATGAGTTAAGTTTTAGTAATAAATTTATAATCGAATCGTTTCAAATTATATAATAATTTTTGGTTATGATTTTCAAAAATTTTGTAATAATTATTTAAAATAAAGAATTAAATGAATTAAATATGTATTTAAATTTAAAAAAAATGTTAAGTACATAATTATTTAAGCATTTATTTAGAAAAAAATAAAATAAATATTTTTAGATAATACGATTTTACTATAAACAAATTCTGTTTGATTAAAAAAATTTGGATTTTCGGATGAAACATTTTGTTATTTGGTAAACACCTAATAGGCTCTTCAGTCTTTAGACAATGAGTTTGGACTTCTGTAAAATAGAAGATTATATTCAATTCACGAAAAGGACTGTTAAAGTACAACTTTCAAAATTTTTTAACAGATGAGTATAGGGTCAATCCATTTTATTTCAACTAAAGTGGTCGCCGAATAATTTTAAAAAATTGTAATAATCTGCAGGAATGATTTTGATGTTACTAAAGTCACGAAATCAAAGGATTTTTTCAAAAGAATTATATATTTTTTATGAAATATGAATTTAAAATGTCAGCTAAAAACTGTCAGTTTTCTGCTAGTAATAATGTAAAAGAAATACAATTTAGTACAAAAATATAACAAAAATTATTGGCATTTGTTAAGAATGTTTAAATTTATTATTACAAATTAATATAAGCAATTAAAATTATAAAATAATAAATAAAATATTATCCCAAAGTTCATCATCAAAGTAACCTAATTTTGGGATTTTTATTAACAAATAATAGGGAAATGGAATTATAAAATTAAATAAAAACTTACGGAATATGACGAATTTTCGAAGAACTTTCAGTTTCTGTTTAACGTTTTCTTTTATTTTCTACTTAAATAGAAATAATATCGAAAATAAAAACGCCACTTTGTCCATTTTTACGATTTTCAAATGCGTACAACTTCTTTGGAGAAAATCGGAAAATTATGGGACTTTCAGGAATAATTCACTAATTACTAATTAAACGAACACTACAACTTTTAATTTGGTCCCGGGACAATTTTAAGAGTTATAAATTTTTAAAAAATAGTACGTTTTTAAAGGTTAATGAATGTAACTTTTTTTAAGTTAAAGTTGGTTTATTATTGTTATCAATGCTCATCTAACTTCAACTTTATAAAAATTTTTTTCATTAACCTTTAAAACGTACTATTTTTAAAAAATTTATAACTCTTAAAATTGGCCTCGGACCAAAATGAAAATTGTAGTGTTCGTTTAATTAGTAATTAGTGAATTATTCTCGAAAAGCACAAAATTTTCCGATTTTCTCCAAAGAAGTTGTACGCATTTGAAAATCGTCAAAATGGGCAAAGTGGCGTTTTTATTTTCGAAATTATTTCTATTTAAGTAGAAAATTGAAGAAAACGTTAAACAATAAATGAAAGTTCATCGAAAATTCGTCATATTCCGTAAGTTTTTATTTAATTTTATAATCCCATTTCCCCATTATTTGTTAATAAAAATCTCAAAATTAGGTTATTTTTATGATGAACTTTGGGATAATATTTTATTTATTATTTTATAATTTTAAATGCTTTTATTAATTTGTAATAATAAATTTAAACATTCTTAACAAATACCAATAATTTATGTTATATTTTTGTACTAAATTGTATTTCTTTGACATTATTTTCTACTAGCAGAAAACTGACAGTTTTTAGCATCTCTTACATTTTAAATTCATATTTCATAAAAAATATATTATTCTTTTGAAAAAATCATTTAATTTTGTGACTTTAGTAACATCAAAATAATTCTTGCAGATTATTAAAATTTTTTTAAATTATTCGGCGACCACTTTAGTTGAAATAAAATGGATTGACCCTATATTAAAAATATGTGTACCAAAAGGAACATTGATATTTCAATAATAAATAATTCTTTTACTTTACTAATTTTTAATAATAAACAATTAATTACAAGTAATAAATATTTAATTAGTACATTTTTTTATTTGAGACACCGAAATATTTTTTTCTCTAATCTCTTTTAGTGTAAAAGTTAGATATAAATATTTGAATTAAAAAAATTATTTAAACAATCATTATATTGATTCACTGGTGCATGAATTGAGATTTTATAGTCTGCAACTTGAGTTAACATTATATTGCACTGACCAATGACTTACAGTCATATATTGCATGAAATTTTGAAAAACAATTGTATAGCACGAATTTTTGAGTTAACATTATATTGCACGGAGATTTGAATAAACATTTTATTATCAGGGGGCGTCAAAATTGATGCCGAAAATTTGGATCAATTTTTGTTTTGATTCCTATTTTTGGTATCACTATATACTCATTGCAATTTGATACTCTTAAGTTAACAGTGCAAAAAGGATGGGTATTTAATATTTATTAAACATAAAAATCTGCAGTAAAGATAAATTTGAAATCGAAGACTATAATTAATACTGTCAGTGCATCTTTTCTTCGAGTTCTATTTTCTTTTCTTTCAAAATATGTTTCATTAATAAAATGAACATGAATAAAATCATAAATAAAATCAATGGACTGATTTTATATTAATGAGATGATGTGTCTATTCGAGAATCTTCCTCTGGATTGGGAATATACATATATACGTATGTGAACCGTATATATGTATAAAGATAAGAATTATCTCGATTGCAATAACTATTAGTGCATTATCAAAATCTTTTCTTAATAATAATAATAATAATTTATAAAGCGCGCGACTAATTTCTTATGAATACTTGCGCTTATTTAAAGAAGGAATAATTCTAATGTCTTAGATCCTGTAATTATATAATTACATGCCTCATTATTACAATATATGTTAATGCGGATAATTGCCACTGCTGATTATCCAGTTTGCAATTGCTAAAAATTAAGAGCGAGGCTATTAACAGATAATATGAATTTAAATAATTTAAAATTAACATTGTATATATAGAGAGAAAGTATGAAAAATTTTTATTTACTTTTTATATGTATATACGTATATACGAAAATAGAATTGGAATTCACTTCCGCAGTTGGGGATAAAAATAGTTTCTAATTAATTTTATGGATTTTGAATTATAATTTTTAGAGATGGGGATCGATTATGCATAATTTTACTCCTACATTCCGCACACTGCAGTTTTCTTTTTTTTTTTTTGATTCGGGATATTCTATATTAACTTGGAGATTATTTCTTTCGCCTTTATTCTCAATCCACTTAACGATGCACCACAATCCACCTTTGATGCAAGTACCTATAACATATACAGACCATTGAAATTAAATAGACTGCGTCTGCTTCTTGAATCGAGGTGTTGCCCTAAAATATTTGAAACAGAAATTAATTATTTTATTTATTATTTTAAACGTAGACATTAATTATTTTAATAAAATAATAATTATCATTTCCCTACAACTTTTATGGCTTGTTATGGTCACGTTTTCCAATATTAAAGCACATATGGGACAAGTGACAACTGAATAACATGACCTTAAGTTTTCAAATATAACTTGAATGTATTTTGTGATTTTTAGTCAACTTTTCAATAGCTATACTTTTTTTTTTTTACTAAAACGATCGGGAAGTTTAATGTTCGGATTTTCAATAAATTTTTTAACAACGAATTTCAGTTTTTATCGAATTAATTATATTATGTGAGCTTTAGAATTTTTACTCTCCTGTCCCTTGTCGACTGGAAAAAGAATTTATCTTTAATTTGAGACCCCGTAAAACATATCTTGAATTTCCGTTTTTAAAGTTTTTATTTTAAATACTAGTAATTTGAAATATTTATTATGATGGAAGTTAGAAAGTGAGTTAAGCTTTAATTTAAGACCTCAAAGAATATTGACTTTTTTTTAAATAAGATTGTTTAGAATTGGATTTTTCTTCTAAAAACAAAAATCAGTGAGACAGTATTAGAAATTTAAATGTTCTATACTTATATAAAGTTTTAAACAGCAGGTAAATCGTAATTATGAGATTTAATGTTATGCGTTTCTCATATAACTGCCTACAAGTGTTTTTTTGGCACAAGTGCATGCGCAGTGTCATCATACACCATCAGCACCTGCGCACTAATGTTCTGCGACTTCGAAGCATGCGCAGTAGTAATTAACGCGACTGGCACATGCGCACTAGTGTTTTTTGACCACAACAATACGTTTATTGAAGAATGAACGCTGCACAATAAAGTTGTATAGCAAAAATAACTAAAATATATACATAGCATACGAGAAATAAACAAATTTTTCCTAAAACCAAGTAGTTAATAAATTCTCAAGACTTAACGGAAAATGTTTCTTGAATAAAAAAAAAATCCATTAATACTTATTGGCAAATTTAATGGATTTCCTTGAAAATAGACACTAAATGTTTATTGAAACGAAAAAACAACACTTTTAACGTTATATTGACAGTGACTAAAAGAATGAGTAATGTTTACAATGGATGAAATTTTATTTGCAAATACAAGAGACCAAAGAGAGTGTGTTCCATACCCAATAGAAGATTTTTGCTCTCTCTCACTCTGTACTTGTGCCTGATGGTCTCGTGGAATTTCAATATATATATATATATATATATATATATATATATATATATAGTGTATAGTGGCATGTATAATCGTCTGCAAACAAATCTCCGAATGGATAGCAGCATGTGCCGCGCCGTGCCGGCTCGCAGAGAGTGCGTATACATACATTTATATATCGTTTTTCTTCCTCCTCTGTGGCAATGGTTAGTGAAAAAGTGAACATGTTGCAGCGGTTTCATGAAGAAGAGTGTATTGGAATTATGTTCTTCCCTAACGTAAATTGTGCCAAGTATTATATCTCAGTTCAAGGATGTATATATATATATATATAGTTTGAATATTGTATACAAGAAATTTTTCAAATTGCAAATACTTTTCCATTATTCTTTACATGTGGTTGAGTAATAGGATAATTAAGAAAAGAGCAATAATTAATCCTCTTTTCTCTATAAATTCTTCTGCTCTTTAATAACAAAAAAAATTTGTTATTATTCTCTAATAACAAAATTTTCGCATCATTGTAAAATTTTCTTTTCATATTGCTTCCTCATACTGAGGAAGTATTGTAATAGCAAAATTTTTCAGGTTTTATTTTTTAACATATCTTTATGTTATTTGACCTCAGGAGTTCAAAAATGACATGATGTAAACATCATATTTACATAAATATCTCCAAATTATAAAGAGCTTTTGGGCTGAATTTTTTTTTTAAATTGTAGGTCCCATCTGCGGACATAAAATGAGAGTACTTTGAGATTGATTAATAAAGTTTAACTATTTATTTTTTTGATTTTTAATTTTTCAAAAAAACGGTTTTTGCCCATAACTTAAAAAAAATGTTAGGACACCTATAAATGTTTTTCTCTAATTTTTTAGAGTTCTTTTAGACGCATCTTTTGAGCCCAGAATGAACATTTTTCGTTCATATTCACCGGAGATATTAAACTTTTAAAAATCAAAAATTTTGGAAAATAAGACTTTTTTGAGAATTTTGTTGAAAAATGTAAAAATAACATTAAAACCATAGTTACCAACTTGTAGAGCATTAAAAAACCCTTCGATTGACCTATTTTTGAAGCTATTTTGATTAGAAATAAAGAAGTTATTGATATTTTAAAAAACAGAAATTGTGACAAAAAAACTTTGTCATGTGAAAGTATTTAAATAAAGAGAAAAAAATATTACAGCACTTAAGAATAATTGTGCTAAATTCATACTTTATTGTTATTAACATCTCTATGAGGAAGCAAAGTGTTCATGAAATAAACACAACAAGATTTACGAAAACAAATGAAATGAGTACCAAAATTATAACAAAAATTTATAACTTGGCAGCGGTTTTTATTATTGTTCTGATGATATATACGTGTTCACAGCGAAAATACATTCCCCTACTACTTAATTAAAAAAAAAAAATTTCTCGAGTTCCAGTTGACGTTTATGCTAATAAATTTTTTAACTTTTCAAAAGAACGCACAAGTGATATAAACATATTAATGTATTATGTTTAAAAACAGCCGAAAATGTTTACAAATATCAAAGAAACTAAATTATTGTTCATAATAATTGTCAAACAACAAAGATAATTATTAACTTTAAAATAGTTTTTTACCAAAATCGACATAAATTGTTGAAATAAACATAAATTTGTCTGAAAAAAAAACAATTTTTATAAAAAAGGATTAAAATTATGAATTTGTTAATTAGCATTGTCTGTAACAATTTAAATGAATTCAGAGTTGCCACGCAACCTGGAAAACCTGGAAATGTCAGGGAATTTTATAAAAATTGAGAAAACCTGAAAAAGTCAGGGAATTTTGATCGAAATCCTGGAAAATTGTTGTTTTCGAATTGCAATTCTTGAAATTTAATTTGACTGGAATATTTCAAAATTAATTCAATTTTAAAAGAGTTGCGTTTACAATATTCAAAGGCATTGAAGAACTTGAAATGATTTTCATTTAAAATTTTGGTAAAATTTCAATTTTAAATGAATTTGTTCAAAAAAGAATTTGGTAATTATTAAAACCTAGATTAAAAAAAAATTATAAAATAAAATTCTTCTAAAATTATTCAAACTTTTAAATATATTTAATAGATTATTAAAAATAATGGATTTATAGAGGAATTTTAGTTAAAAATACTGAAACAAATTGAATTTTGAAGCAAATCGCATATTATTGGAGAAGTTCAATTATATTTTTTATCTTTTATTATATTTATTCTTCAAAGAATTAAACTATTTTCAAAAATTTTAATGAAATTCTTTTGTAAAATTCGATTTTTCAAAATAATTTTAATAAAATTCTTCGTCGAAATTGAATTAATTTCAAAAATGTTTCAAAATTAAATTATTTTCAATGCTTGCTATGTGAATAAAATTTCACAAAACAATTCAATTATTTAAACCGTGAAATTTCAATAAAATTAGTCTGAAGAATTCAATTATTTCCAAACGTAATATAATTCTTCGCAAAAATCCAAATATGTTTAAAAATTTACTCAAAATTTTTGTCAAAATTTAAATTGTCTTTATAAATAATAAAATTTTTCTCTGAAATTCAATTATTTTTGAAAAATTTTAATAAAATTCTTTGTCAGAATTTCAAATTACTTTTAATATACAAAATTTTCATCAAATTTCTCGAAAAATGAAATTGTTAAATTTTTTTAAAATTTGTCTCTTGACAAAAAGTAATAAAAAAACGTAATAATTAAATGTTGATAAATTTTTTTATGAAAATTCAATAATTTTAAGAAACAATCTATTATTTAATGAAATGTTTATTATTATAGTTAAATAATTTATTTCTTGTAGAGTTTTCTAATAAATATTGATTTAAAAATAAATTTCAGTTAAAATTATGAATTATAATTGAATATCATATTCAAAAATATTTATTTATTTCGAAAATTCTACGAAATGAATTAATTTATGTAACTCTAAAAATAAACATTTTATCAAGTAATTGAACTTTTTTTAAAGTTGAATTTTTATGAACTTTATTAAAAATTTTTGAAAATAATTGAATTTCGGAGAAAAATTTTATTGTTTATAAAGATTATTTAAATTTGGACGGGAATTTTTGGCATAATTTTGGAACATAATTGGATTTTTATCGAAGAATTAGGTTACTTTTGAAAATAATTGAATTCTTGAGTTTTTCAATAATTTTCTAATTCAATAATAAATGTAGTTTTAAAAAACTGGAAAAATTCCGCTTAAAAATTGTTAACTTAGAGCTAGTTCTTTTCAAAAAAAATTTTGAAAAAAATTGATCCATACGTACATTATTAAAAATAAAATTTTATTTAAAAAATTAAAAAATCTTATTGTAAATTATTTTAAAAAATTTTTTTCATATTTTTACTATAAACTAAGTGTAAAAACAAAAGTTTTTGTTACAAGAACGTCCAATTTGATCAAATTTTGATTGAGTTATAAAAATTAAAAATAAAAAAATTTACTTACACTGAAAGAAAATGTGTATTACAAATTTTGTAAAAGTAGTGCAACAAACCGAAATTTGTTTATAAAAAATACTAAACTTTGAAAAAGTTTATGTGACGAATTTCATTCATTCATTCATTCATTTTATTCTCTTCATTAAAATTTAACATTTTAATTATGCATAATTTTGATTTTACCATTAATTTTTCCATTAATAAAATAATCCCAAAAGTCCCTAAGCAAGAAAAAAAATAATGAGTAGAGATAAAAATAATAATAAAAATAATAATTGTTAAATATTTTATAGAAATAAATTTTGTTTGATAACAAGTAAGTGACGCCTCGTGATTGGCAACCTGTCTTACAAGTATGAATTTTTTAGGTACAAAAAATTATTATCTAAATTAATTTTTTTTTCAACTATAATATTACTTTATTCATTTATCTATTTTGGGATAATAATAATAATAATAATAATAATAATAATTAATAACTAAAAATAATAATTAATAACAATAAAAAAATTATAATATTAGCCAATAATTATATAATGAATGATTTATTTGTCTTTAACAATAACTACGCATTTGTTTAAAAAAAAATGCAAAACGAAATTATCTTATGGATAAAATGAGAATTATTTATAAATATTGTTCTTTTGCAGGTTTAGAAATGGAAATATACGCAATAACGGAAGGAATAGTATTATCGTATCTTCTGGAACCGGAATTCGAGAGCAAATTGCCAGTGATACCGAATGAAGTTAATTATGTTAATTTTACGTGGAAATCGGGAATGAAGAAGTATTTTTATAATTTTTTTAAATTAACGTCCGACAATGAAATGATACTAAAGACACCGTCAATAACGATAAAAACAACAGGTCGAGTGCCAAAAAAACCAAAAGGTAAATATGAAATATTTTTCTTCTTAAATTTCAAAGCAAAAACAAAAGTTTTTTAAATAATTGCATTTTTTTTTAAAATATGAGTTTCAATCTATGTATTCTTTCAAGAAATATAATTATTTTCGAAAATTGCGACTTTTTCGAATTTATACTTCTAAACATTGCAACAAAATACAACAATTTTTTAGTAAAAAAGTACAATTTTTTAAAAATATTTATAATGTCAAAAATAACTATAAACAAATCTTTCAAAAAGTAGCTTTTGATTAGTTCAAAAATTTGTAAAATTAAATTAAAAATAATTATTTTAGTTCAAGTACTTTTGTTACAATTTTAGAAAATCAACTCTTGAAAAATTTTAATTGTAAATTTTGAAAATAATTGAAATATCGAAAAGTTTAATGAAAAATCTTTATAAAGGTAAATTTAAAAGTGAAAATTATCATCTAATTTTTTAAAATTCAATATTTTTAATTACATATTTCCAAAAATAATATTATAACATTTTATAACTATTTATGTTCAAAATTCTTTAAAATTTATTTTTATTTCTACTTATCTAAAATTCAATTATTTTTTAAAAGATTTTACCAAATTTTAATTGTTTGGAAATTTTGCAAAATTGAAAAACTATTATCGTTGAAAATTTTTTTTCAAATATTTTTTAAAAATTAATTGTAATAATTTCTTTATATTTTTTTAGAAATATTAAATAGGGTCATTTTTAATTATTCACAAAATTGCCAATTTTTAAATTGGTTTTAAATTGGTCTTAATAGATATCAAATTGAAGCTTAGAATCTACAGTTTATTTTTCACTTATATTTAGTTGAAATAAAATAAAAGAAATTTTTTAAATAATTAATTAAAAATTACTGGCAATGGGAGTAAAAATTCAAATTCATCTCCGAAGCTTTGTTTTTCAGATAAAAACATCACATTCTTAAACTTTTTTTTAATTGTACGTAATCTATATATAAACATTTGAAGTTGTAGCCCAAAAAATTTGTTAAATTATGTTTCAATATTTTTCAATTTCATAAAAACGTGAATTTTTGATTTGACAAACTATTCATCTCCGAAGCCTTTTTCATATTTGATAAGCGTTATAGTTTTGTTTTTAATTTTTTAATAATTATTTTCAAATACCTAATCCCTTGAATTATAAAAAATTTTTCCGTTTTATTTAAAATAGAATATATTAAGTAGAAAGTTAGATAAATAACAGAATTATAATTAAAAATAAAAATTCTTTTTCTAGAAAATATCAATTTTGAACTTAAAATGATAAATTGAAAAATGCATTACAATTTTTTTTCCGTCCAATATAAAAAAATATATATTAGTTATTTTTGAAAAGATTAAATAGTTATAAAGAAATTATTAAATACGCAATTCATTAAATTATAAATGAATAATGTTAAAAGTTTAATAAATTGAAGAAATTAAATTTAAAAAGAATTTTTTTTACAAAAACCCCAATATTGATTACAGTATATTTAATATTCAAAAAAACGTAATATTAACCATTGATTTCAATCAAAAAACTTTTTTTTATTGTTTTAAGCATTTTAAAAGTGATGTTTACTGTTAAATAAATAATATAAAGTGTCCTTAATAATTTAATAACATTTGTTTATCCCTAAGAAATAATTTGCAACTTGATAGATCACTTAATGTTAATTTAAACAAAAGTTATTAACAAAAATAGTTGGACGAATATATTCGGCTTTATGCGCCGGAGGGTTAAAATTATGCTAGAAGGCTTATTTTTGAAAATTAATTTTGCGCAACTCAGATTTTTATCTTTAAACGTATTTAAAATCTACTCATGACAAAAAATTCAGAAAATGTAAAAATTAATTTTTTTTGGGTCAAATCCATTTTATTTCAATTAAAGTGGTCGCCGAATAATTTTAAAAAATTGTAATATTCTGCAGGAATGATTTTGATGTTACTAAAGACACGAAATCAAAGGATTTTTTCAAAATAATTATATATTTTTTATGAAATATGAATTTAAAATGTTAGAGATGCTAAAAACTGTCAGTTTTCTGCTAGTAGAAAATAATGTAAAAGAAATACATTTTAGAACAAAAATATATCATAAATTATTGGTATTTGTTAAGAATGTTTAAATTTATTATTACAAATTAATAAAAGCATTTAAAATTATAAAATAATAAATAAAATATTATCCCAAAGTTCATCATAAAAATAACCTAATTTTGAGATTTTTATTAACAAATAATGGGGAAATGGGATTATAAAATTAAATAAAAACTTACGGAATATGACGAATTTTCGGAGAACTTTCAGTTTCTGTTTAACGTTTTCTTCAATTTTCTACTTAAATAGAAATAATATCGAAAATAAAAACGCCACTTTGCCCATTTTTACGATTTTCAAATGCGTACAACTTCTTTGGAGAAAATCGGAAAATTTTGTGCTTTTCAAGAATAATTCACTAATTACTAATTAAACGAACACTACAATTTTCATTTTAGTCCGAGGCCAATTTTAAGAGTTATAAATTTTTTAAAAATAGTACGTTTTAAAGGTTAATGAAAAAAATTTTTATAAAGTTGAAGTTAGATGAGCATTGATAATAATAATAAACCAACTTCAGCTTAAAAAAAGTTACATTTATTAACCTTTAAAAACGTACTATTTTTAAAAAATTTATAACTCTTAAAATTGGCCTGGGACCAAAATGAAAGTTGTAGTGTTCGTTTAATTAGTAATTAGTGAATTATTCTCGAAAAGCACATAATTTTCCGATTTTCTCCAAAGAAGTTGTACGCATTTGAAAATCGTAAAAATGGGCAAAGTGGCGTTTTTATTTTCGATATTATTTCTATTTAAGTAGCAAAATTGAAGAAAACGTTAAACAGAAACTGAAAGTTCATCGAAAATTCGTCATATTCCGTAAGTTTTTATTTAATTTTATAATTCCATTTCCCCATTATTTGTTAATAAAAATCTCAAAATTAGGTTATTTTTATGATGAACTTTGGGATAATATTTTATTTATTATTTTATAATTTTAATTGCTTTTATTAATTTGTAATAATAAATTTAAACATTCTTAACAAATGCCAATAATTTTTGTTATATTTTTGTACTAAATTGTATTTCTTTGACATTATTTTCTACTAGCAGAAAACTGACAGTTTTTAGCATCTCTTACATTTTAAATTCATATTTCATAAAAAATATATAATTATTTTGAAAAAATCCTTTGATTTCGTGACTTTAGTAACATGAAAATTATTCCTGCAGAATATTACAATTTTTTAAAATTACTTGGCGACCACTTTAGTTGAAATAAAATGGATTGACCCTTTTAGTTTTCGGAGAAGAAACAGGTGCCTCACAGGAGAATCACTCATATATGTAGATTTGCTTGAAATAAAACCTTGTAAAATTAAGATTTATAAAATAAACTTTGTTTTTCTAAATTTCAGAATTCAGCGTAATGTTACCTTGTTCCGGCAATGCATCGGGAATAGCACAATTTGGAATTGGTCTGATGATAGAGACACGCAAGAGGAAAGCCCTGAACGGTACACCCCTTTGTCTCAGCCTGAGAAAAGAATGCACCGTGCGCGGTGAGTGCGTCAGTCGCGCCCACGATCACCACATCTTCTCCACTCACACATACAGTTCTGTATCATCAGTAATCGCCACTAATTTGCTGCATGCTTCGATCTAAAACAATCGGAATTTTAATTAAAAGTATAGAGTCTCAGTCGCCGCTTCCTTCCTCTTTCACGATGAGAGGCCACGACAAGACGAATCGGTTCAGTTTCGAGTCACTTTTCTCCCTTGTTTTCTCCTTTTTTTCCCCTCTCTTTCTCTCTCTCTCTCTTGAGAAATTGTTTTTTTTTCTTATCTCTTTTATTTAGTTCAATTAATTACACGCCGAAAGAAATAAATTAACCGGGACAGCTAGAAATTTATTGCTGTGAGGCGCAAAAAATGGTTTAATCAATTTAATTGCCAAATTACCCTTTTACTCTTTAACCATCTTTGTCAGGGATTACAAACAATTGTTTGCCCATGGAACGCGAACGAAAAAGTAAAAATGTGAATTCCTCGTGTGAGTTGATTTCACTAATGAAGCTTTTTCGCGACTCAAGTATTTTAATTAGGTGACTTTTGTTGCCTGGAATTTTTCATTCTTTCTGCCAACTGGAATTCAACTGTTCAAAGATTTTTAATTTGCAAAAATTTTTTCAAACCGCTTCTATTTATAAAATTTGTTTCTATTCATTGTTTATATATACCTGTAGGTTGTTTCATTTTTCACAAATTAATTCCTAATTTTGTAGATTAAAAAAGTATATACCGTTAAATTTTTGTCAAAAAAAATTCATATACCTAGGTATTTTGAGTATAATTTTCAAAAGAATTTAAATTTATTTCCTAAAATTCAAAATGAACACAATTAAAGAGAATGTGATGCGCTTCGAAGAAATAATAGTTGCCTAAGAAGCAGAAAATTTTAGGTTATGTTTGTAATTTTTACAATGAAAATATGAAGACGATATCAACCCGCTGAATTTAAATCATTGCTGTTTAAGTCTTTATATCTAAAATAATTCATAAAAACTGATTTTAGTTTGAAATTAAACACCCGAAATCATGTAAATAATGTAAAAGTAATACAAACATAACCTTAAAATAATTGACTCTTTTGGCATCTTTCCTCGGAGAGCGTCACATATTACGTGAATTCTCAAAAGAAAGTAATTTTTCTGTTTTTTTTTTAAATAAGGAAGATTATTTTTTTACAGAACAATATCCGGGACCTTGTCCAGATGGTTATTTAGGTCCACCACATTGTAAAAAGGCTCTTTGTTACCCAAATTGTATGAATGGTGGAAATTGCACGGCACCAGGAGTTTGTTCCTGTCCACCAGGATTTCAGGGACCTTACTGCGAAGGAGGTACGTTTTTTTCTTTTTCTTCTTTAGGTAATTGATAAAAATTTTAATTCGTAATCCAAGCATTTTTGGAGTTACAACCAGTAACACAAAAAATTCCATTATTAGAAGATTTTCGGTATTTGGGATCAAATTTCATTGTTACTTGACAAAATAAATAATTGTCAATGTTACAGGCTTCGCACTCCATTATGAGTTTTAAAAAAGTAGGAAAAAGTAGCCTCGATGACAAAAAAAAGTAGGAAATAGTATCCTCGGTGACAAAAACAAGAATTAAAGAATTTCATTAAACACTTTTTAAAAAATGGAATTTTCAAAGTATTTTAATTTAATAATTGATAAATAATTAAATTTTATAAGAAGTCACATTCTAATGTATTCACGTTTCTTAGTGAGAAGATTAATAATTCAAATTTTTATTTGTTAATTTAAAAAAAATACACACTTCAAATTTTTTAATAATTAATAAAATTGAATTTTAGCAGTTTTTTGAAAATTTCGAAAAATAAGATTTTTTAATTCTGTTATTTCAAGATAATTGAATTTTTATAAACAAATAATTGAAAATTTTTTATGTAATAGAAATTTCTGTACATTCTATTGAAAATAATTTACTTCTTTTAATGAATTTTATTAAAATTTTTCTAAATAATCAATGGAAGTTAGTCACTGTATAATTATAATTTAATTTTTAAAAATTTATTCCCAACACATTCAATTATTTTCTTAAATAGTAAAACTTCGAGAAAATTAAATTATTTTTAGGAATTTCATTAAAATTCATTGTAAAAGTCCAATTATTTCTAGAAATAAAAAATTCATTTATACTCACCACAAGAATTCAACTATTTTCAAAAAAATTTCTTAATTCAATAATTTGTATGTCTACTATTTTAATAAAATTTCCAAAAAGTATTCAATTATTTAAAAACAATTTTGACAAAATTCTACACAAATATTCAATTATTTTATCTAAAAGAATGAAAATTTCATAGGAATTGAATTATTAAAAATAGTTTATCAAAAAAATTTTTTTTATAAAATCCTCGCAATGATTAAATTTTGTCTAAGGAATTCAATTATTTCAATTTATTTCATAAATAGCAAAATTTTTCCGATTTACTAAATTCTTTTAAATATTATTTTTGAAACAATGAAAATTTCATAGGAATTGAATTATTAAAAATAGTTTATCAAAAAAATTTTTTTTTAAATCAATTATTTAAAATTTTTTTTATAAAATCCTCGCAATGATTCAATTACTTTCATAAATAATAAAATTCATTGCAGAAATGGAATTATGTTTAATACAATTTTGATCAAATTCGTCGAAAAATACAATTATTTTTAAAAATTTGATTAAATTTTGTCTAAGGAATTCAATTATTTCAATTTATTTCATAAATAGCAAAATTTTTCCGATTTACCAAATTCTTTTAAATGTTATTTTTGAAAAATATTCCTCACAAGAATTCAATTATTTTCATAAATTTCCATAAAATTAAAAAAAAAAACAATTCAATTATTTTCAAAAGTAATAAAATTCTCAGCAGAAATTCAATTATGCTTAACATTTTTTTGAAATTCTCCGGAATTTCAATTATCTTTATAAATAATTAAATTGTTCTCTACAATTCAATTATTTTCAAAAATTTAAATAAAAATCTACGCAAACATTTAATTATTTTCATAAATATGTAATAACATTCTTTTGAAGGATTCAATTACTTTTATAAATATAGTAAAATTCTTTGAAGAAATTCAATTAGTATCAATAAATTTTAATGAAATTGAATTAATCAAATTTTCAATTATAATTATGAACAGACAAGATTTTTTTGAAAAATTGAAAAAATTCTTTGTTTCCAATTCAATTATTTTCAAAATGTTAGATTTATGTTCGAAATGAAATAAATTAAAATTTGATGAGAAAATAAAGGCGGGAAAAACGGGGAATTTAAAGGTTAAACACAATTTATAATCAGTCACTACATTGATAGAGTAAATGTCGATAAAATTATTTCCCATTATCTTATTGGCGGTCGTTTTTTATTAACAATTTTAGTTTTTAACACTGTTTTTAAATGGAAATGTGAAAACTAAAAATCTAAATTTCACTATTTGTTCAAAAAAGTATTTTTTAGTAGCATTAAGCTCAAAAAAGTAGCCAAAAAGTAGCCTCGTATCAAAAAAGTAGCAAATAGTAGCTTTTAGTAGAAGAGTGCAAAGCCTGCAAATTGTTATAAAGTTATAATTCCCTTTTACAAACACTTTACAGTTTTATTTTTATTGTTTTTTTTTTTTAAATAAAATATCGAGTTTTTAATGCTAAATCCGTCAAATTACTCTCTCTCTCTCTCTCTCGGCGTCAATATGTCGGACGAATATTTTTAAATTGATCGAATTCACTCAAAACTTGTTACTTATAGGGATTTTTGGGATTTCTTATTACGAATATGAATTCAGTTTTTGAAAACATAAAATATCTGTTGCATTTTAGACGGCAATCCATATTATATTAAAAAAGGCTGTTTAGTAAAAATAAAAACTCACAAATTACCATTTAACGATATTTATTATCAAACTTTGTATTAAAAAATTAATCAATAGCTACTTTATACTTTTTAGCTAATTACCTAATTTCATTAATTAACAGCCATAGTTGATCTTAAGTTATATCTGATTTTTATTTCTAACTATACACTCGGAAAATGTTTTCTCCAATCGAAACATATTTTATCTCAACCTTCTTTGCCTTTCGCGTGTTTCCAATCGTTTCTAGTTGCTAATTTCATTAGGAAAAAACTCCTTTTCGAGTGTAGTAATTTTTATAAAAAATCTCAAAACATTCGATTATTGTAAATAAATAAAAAATTTTTTAAACAACTTTGGTTATGGCAATCGCTGTTTTGCAACCGGTCTTAATAATATTTGTGAGAAGTTGATAGAATGGTGCCTGTTTGGCGCCATTTTCCAATCCAATGTCATGATGTTCAAGTTCTTCGTCACGAAATTTTTGTATTGTTTCCAATAATTCTTTGTCAATTGTTTCCTTATTGTTCTCCATTAGAGATCGCAATTGTTCATTATAGTGTTCGACTATGACGTCCTCGACTGCGACAGTGCACGCCATTGCTGCTTTCTCTCCCATGAGTGCTGTACCAGCGCCGAGGACAAAGCCGGCGACATTCCAAATTGGAAGTAGAGCCGTTGGCCGAACACGATGTTTCACTATTAATTCCTCAAATTTTGCTCTGTGCTGCTTTTCCTGATCCCACATGTGTTGAATCGTTGGTCCCATTTTTGATCTTCCTTTTGGACACAAAAAGAATTGAGTATAGTTATAATTTTTTTATCTATATATACAATTCAATCATTTATTGAGTCATCTTTTATAGTATCTGCTATGAAATGATAATAGCAATAAGTTTGAACAAAAAATGGGAAATTATAGAGCTGTCACTTAGGTTTTTGAAAAGCAACACTATCTTTCACTTTTTTTAAATAAAAATATAAAATAGACGACATTTCGGTGGTCTGATTCGCCATCATCACAAGTTTTAAAAATAAAATTACAAAATTAAAGAACAAAATTAAAAACAATTTTTAACTATAGTTAAATTCAATAGAATTAACATCACGTTAATAAAATCGAATAAATAACCAAATACAAGAAAAATATATTCTAAATTTACAAATCACGAACATATTAAAACGAATGATTAGCCAAACTGATTGAGCAGATGGCAATTTTTCGTTTTTTATACAGAGCTCCATGATCCGCAATTAAAATATTATGAATTATAACTATTATTTCAATTTATTAAGCAAAGAAAAATAGGGATTACTAAGAAACTGTGTATCTTCCTTCTTGTTGATAGTAAAATTATTGCATTTAATATAAATCATCTTAGAAATTAATCGTTTTTTATAAAATTCATAATTTAAAATCTCTTCATCGTCAAAATTAAAAGAATGATTACATTCACTTTGATGTTTGTTCATAACAGAATCAAAGTTTTTGTTTTTATGAAATGATAATATTAATCAAAAAAAAATTATTTTGTAAAGTTATTAACAATTAATAGTACTGCTTAATTTTAAAAAAAAATTTTTTCTTGAGTTCCAGTTGACGGATTTAAAAATCAAAATATGGGTTTTTTTCGTCATAAATTGCACTGTTTGGATATATTTTTTGTTTTTAATTTTTTCTATTTTTTTATAATTTTTTAATTTATTTGTTTATAAAATGTTAATAAATAAATATGTTCTTCACGTCCTAACGGAAAAATTAAAATTATATTCCTTAAACGTCTCCGAGTGTAAAACCATTTTTGGAATTTCTAATTGTTTCTATTTTTTTTTGTTATTCAAAGTTAACAATTGACAATATTTTTGGAAATGCAATTATTTTCAAAAGTAACATAATTCTTCAATAAAAATCCAATTATGTTCCAAAATTATGACAAAAATTCTCGTCTAAATTTAAATAATCTTTATAAACAATAAAATTTTTCTCCGAAATTCAATTATTTTCAAAAATTTTTAATAAAGTTCATAAAAATTCAACTTTAAAAAAAGTTCAATTACTTGATAAAATGTTTATTTTTAGAGTTACATAAATGAATTCATCTCGTAGAATTTTCGAAATAAATAAATATTTTTGAATATGATATTTAATTATAATTCATAATTTTAACTGAAATTTATTTTTAAATCAATATTTATTAGAAAATTCTACAAGAAATAAATTATTTAACTATAACAATAAACAATTTATTAAATAATAGATTGTTTCTTGAAATTATTGAATTTTCATAAAAAAAATTTATTAAAATTTAATTATTACGTTTTTTTAACAAACAAAATTTAACAATTCCATTTTTCGAGAAATTCGATGAAAATTTTGTATATTAAAAGTAATTTGAAATTCTGACAAGGAATTTTATTAAAATTTTTCGAAAATAATTGAATTTCAGAGAAAAATTTTATTATTTATAAAGACAATTTAAATGTTGAATAGAATTTTTGTAAATTTTCAAAAATAATTGGATTTTTTGAAAAGAATTATATTACATTTGGAAATAATTGACTTCTTCAGACTAATTTTATTGAAATTTCGCGTTTTAAATAATTGAATTGTTTTGTGAAATTTTATTCAAATAGCAAGCATTGAAAATAATTTAATTTTGAAACATTTTTGAAATTAATTCAATTTCGACGAAGAATTTTATTAAAATTATTTTGAAAAATCGAATTTTACAAAAGAGTTTCATTAAAATTTTTGAAAATAGTTTAATTCTTTGAAGATTAAATATAATAAAAGATAAAAAATATAATTGAACTTCTCCAATAATATGCGATTTGCTTCAAAATTCAATTTGTTTCAGTATTTTTAACTAAAATTCCTCTATAAATCCATTATTTTTAATAATCAATTAAATATATTTAAAAGTTTTAATAATTTTAGAAGAATTTTATTTATTACATTTTTTTTTAATCTAGGTTTTCATAATTACCAAATTCTTTTTTGAACAAATTCATTTAAAATTGAAATTTTACCAAAATTTTAAATGAAAATCATTTCAAGTTCTTCAATGCCTTTGAATATTGTAAACGCAACTCTTTTAAAATTGAATTAATTTTGAAATATTCCAGTCAAATTAAATTTCAAGAATTACAATTCGAAAACAACAATTTTCCAGGATTTCGATCAAAATTCCCTGACTTTTTCAGGTTTTCTCAATTTTTATAAAATTCCCTGACATTTCCAGGTTTTCCAGGTTGCGTGGCAACTCTGAATTCATTTAAATTGTTACAGACAATGCTAATTAACAAATTCATAATTTTAATCCTTTTTTATAAAAATTGTTTTTTTTCAGACAAATTTATGTTTATTTGAACAATTTATGTCGATTTTGGTAAAAAACTATTTTAAAGTTAATAATTATCTTTGTTGTTTGACAATTATTATGAACAATAATTTAGTTTCTTTGATATTTGTAAACATTTTCGGCTGTTTTTAAACATAATATATTAAAATGTTTATATCACATGTGCGTTCTTTTGAAAAATTAAAAAATTTATTAGCATAAACGTCAACTGGAACTCGAGAAATTTTTTTTTTAATTAAGCAGTAGGGGAGATTGGGGAATTGTGAGCCACACTTTTTTTTAGCTCAATATCTTACACATAACATTTTTTTTCAAATTTAAAAATTTTTCTCCCCTACTAAAAATTTCATTTGTTAATAACTTTTACAAAAAACATTTTTTGTTTAATAAAACCATATTAGGAGTCAAAAAAAATATTTTGGTTCAGAAAGAAAATCTTTTAGTTTTAAGAGATCCTTTTGGGAAATTCTGACTCACAATTAAATTTATAAACAATATTAGTTCTATTTCACTTTCTCGTCAAGATTTTTTCCAATTTGCGATTAGAGAGCTCAGGCTATTTCGACAATAGAAATATATTTTTTTTAAATATTAGATAACTGATAATAAATATTTATATTTCCCTCTTTGAACGGACAATCAGGAGTTAAAGCAACATTTTTGTAGCATCAACGACACCAAATCAAAGAACAACATTTCTCTCGATCTGTACCTAATATTGCCATTTGTCCGGCGTAAATTCGATCAGCTCCCAATTCACCGGCATGATCAACTCGAACAATTGAATCAACAAGATTACTCGCTCTTATATTTGTTGCCGATGCAGTTTGTTGCGCTTCACTGCTCATTAAACGAACCAATAATTTTTCTCCAAGTCGTAGCATTTTTTTTTTTTTTTATAACTCGTCACCTGCAAAAAGAAACAAAAATTAATTTTAATACTTATTAATTATTAAAAAATAACATTTATGTATATTCTTGTTTCAGGAATTTGCTCCGATAAATGTCTAAACGGCGGGAAATGCGTTCAGAAAGACAATTGTGAATGTCCCAAAGGATATTATGGTCTTCATTGTGAATTTTGTAAGTAAACGAAGAAAAAAATCTAAATTACCTAAAAAAAAGAATGAATATCGAAATATTCATATTAATTATTAATTATTAATTATTAACTTTATTAAAGTCTGTGGTTTTTCATTCTGTCCGTTCGCACTATGAAGTTACTTTTTTGTATATGCTTTTGTTTTTTTTTCTTTTTCAAAACAATGTGTCTGGCAGATCGAAATTCTACACTTTTTCGATTTGTCAATATCAATTTTTATTGTTGTTTAAGAAGAAAAAAGGTTAAAAGATATTGCTTTTATAAAATAAGGTAAGAAATTTTCATAATGTTGATTTACAAATTTTATATTTATTTTTTTTAAATTATTAGTTTCTTTTGAAATAAAAAGTTGTGAAATTTTTGTTTTTTAATTATAATTTTCAACAAATTTTTTCCCATTTTAAATTAATTTTAAAAAATGTGTCGGAAGAATTTGTGTATTTCATAATTACAATTTTTATTTTCTATGAACTTTCTCATTTAAATGATAATAGATATATAATAATATAATAATCATGCCTATTTACAATTCACATTTTTTTTATTAAAAAACAAAATATTTAATTTCATTTGAAGAATTTCTTTAATAAGATTTAATTTTTTAACCTTCTAAAAATGAATTTATTTCAAGTTTTATCTAGAAATTAATGAAAAAATGTGCATAATTTCTCTTTCTTTATTTAAAATTAAAGAAAAAATATAGTAATTTGAACTATTTATATTTCTCCATCAACATTTTTTTTAAACTTTCATTTTGTAATGAATTTTGACAATCATATTGTTTTTACAAAATTTGTAGTATTTTTTGTATAATTTCTATTTATTTATCACAATTTTTTTTAACAAAATCAAAATATTATTTTTTTAATAACTATCGATTAATAAATAATAAAAATTAATTATTTAATATTTTTTTAATAATGTGTATACCCAGAATGAATACGTGCGCTTTAACTCGTTTTTTCTATATTTTTCATGAAAAATTTGAATATTTTCAAAATAATTGTCATTGAGAAAGAGAAATTATGCAATTTTCTTTTCTTCTTTCAAAAAAAAAAAAAATTATAATCTTGTAATAATAATTTATAAATCATCATCACGCAAACTTCTTTCATTTTTTATACAGAAAAAAATTAAAGTTGCTGTTTGTTTATTTATTTCTTAATTTTTTTATAATTTTTCTTTTCAAATATTTAAAATTTTTTAATTAATGTATTGAAAATCATCGAATTATTGCAAAGAATTTTATCAAAAAATTTAATAATAATAGAATTCCTTCACAAAATTTCACTATTTAGGAAAATAACTTAATTCTCGCGGAGCATTTCGTTTAAAGTTTTAAAAATTCTAATTAAATTCTTTTTTGCAGAATGTCTTTGAATTTTTTGTCAAATAATAAAGTTTCTTTAATAATTTTAATTAAACATTTTAAAAATAATAGAAATTTTATGGAGAAGAATTTCACTAAAATTGTATTAAAAATAATTGAATTCTTGCGAAAAATGTTACTATTTATAAAAATAATTTAATTATTTCTAATTATTTAGAAAGATTTGTTAAAATTTTAGGAAATATTGGAATTCTTTCGTGAAATTTCATTAAAATTTTTGAAAATATGAACAGTAATAAATAATTTTGTACTTAAAATGTGATTTTTTTTTTAAATTTTGATTATGAAATTTTTTAAAAACTTTATGTTTGTTAATAAAAAATTTTGTAATTTGTATAACAATATCAAATTAAATATCACGTTCCGCGCGCTAGCGCGTTTATTATTTGCTAGTTTTAATTAAAAAAAGAAATATTTATTTTGAGAAAATATTGTCGAAATGAACATTTTTTTTCTTACAGCTAAATGTGTAATTCCATGTTTAAATGGAGGAAAATGCAAAGGCAACAATTTGTGTCGATGTCCCGCGGGTTTTAAAGGTGATCATTGTGAAATTGGAAGACGTTCACCTCAACGTTCCGCTTGTACGAGAGCATGCAGAAACGGAACGTGCCAACCTGACAACACCTGCTTATGTGAGCCAGGCTGGTTTGGTAAATTATGCAACAAGAATAAACCTTGGGCCTGAATACAAAAACAAACAAACAAAAAATAACGATTTCAATTATGACAATGGTTTCGACCGACTGGTCAGTTTCTGTAAAAATTATTACGGAATCTTGTCCTTAGAAAAAAGAAAAGAAAAGAAAATGAAAATGAAACAGAGATAATGAAATCAACTTAGAAGAAAAATGGGACAATCTCGTATTTTTAAATCAAAAAAATAACTTTTTTAATTTTGGCTGTTTAATAAGAATTCCCAAAGATTTCGGAGAAAAAAAGTTAACAAAATTATTTTTTATCGATAAAAAAATTCTTATCTAGAATTCAAATGAAATATTAAAATTTCTGAAAATGTTAAATTTTCGCAACTATTTTTTCTTTAAATTTTCAATGTTTATTGAATTTGATTTATGTTTTTTTATTTTTATATAATATTATATTTAGATATTTGTTTTATTTTTTATATTTTTAATTATAATTTGTTATGTTCGTTTTTATTTATTTATTATTTTTTTCATAAATACTTTTTCTCCCCTTAAGGGGGAGGATTTAATAGAAAGAACCATAACTTTTGAATTTAAGGAAATAAGAGAGGTTGAAAATTGTGTTTGGTTTTTTAAAATTCACTCTTTCAAGAGATAAAAAAATACCTTGGAAATTTTTATTTTACAGTTAAAATGCAAAAAAAAATAATATTAAAATAAATCACGAATTATGTTTTTAATTTTATTATATTATATGTTTTAGAAACGAAAAGAGACTCGAAAAAAGTGAAATTAATGTAAATCTAGAAAATTGATGTCTATGTATAAGTATCTTGTTACTTATTAAGTTTTTGGTCTTTCATGAATTTTGGCTCGTGTTGTTGATATTTAGGTAAATTTTTTTTAAATATATTTTTTCTCGACTACGAATTTCCAAATTGTTTTTTGTTTTTTTTTTTTTTGCTTTATAGAGTTTTATTTAAAAACAATTTTATAACTTTCAAAAATTAATTTATATTTCAAATTAATTGTTTAGAAAACAAAGTTTGTGAAATAATTGCTTTTTCCAAAAAAAGTTAATTTAAAAAATTATTTTTACAAAATTAACACTTGAAATTTTTTAAAAAATTGGTTAATTAATAATTTTTTAAAATTAAATTTAATTGTGTAGTTACTTTGAAAAAAAATTTTTAATTGAAATGATTACAAAATTTTTAATAATTGAAAAAAATATTTAAATTTTGAAAGTTATTAATTAAATTAATATTAATTTAATTAATTTTCAACTTATGCTAGAAATTAAATGTTTTTCATAGTTTCGAAAATTATTTTTTTTAAACTAATTTAAAATTTCATTTTTAAATTTGACTTTTGAAATTAATTTTTTTAAAGTTTTGCAAAACTTAAAAAAATATTAAATTAATTAAAATTAAACAATAAAAATTGTTGTAAATAAATAAAAAAAAAAATTCGTAGTCCAATCGGTCGGTATCGCGGAACAAAATGCGAACGTGTTAGGAATTTTCTCTTTACTTTAAGTAAAAGAAAATCCTACTCCAGATGTGATATGTAAAGTTGCTTTACACCATTTTTTTACTAGAATTATTATTATTTGATATTCTTTTATATTGTTAGTTTTATTTTAATAATTGTATAAAATGAATACAAGTATTTTTCTTGTAATAAACAAAAAAAAAACAATTTTTTTCATTGCCTTTCCGAAAACTCTCCTTATTGTTCATAACTTTTTTTTAAAACTCGATACTTTTTTAAAAAAAAGAACGAAAACATTTTTTTATTATTTATCTTCTGGTTTATAATAATAATATTAATAATTATATATATTTTTATCATTTTTCTCTAGGTTTATTATTATTTATTGATTATTCCTTTTATTTGTTTACTAGCGAATATCGACTATAAATAATTAAGTTAATTAAGTCATTATTTGGAGGTTACGCCAGATTGCGTCAATATTTTCGATAATTTCATATATATTTAAAAAATAATTGAAAACAATATTTTGCTTTTCTAAACTCGTTCCAGAAAAAAAACACTCGACATTTAATAATTAAAAATAATAAGAGGAAAAAGAACACTTTTTTTGTATTAAACAAATGTCAACAAGACATAACCTCAAAATCAAAAAAACAATTGAAACACGTCAATATTGACCCACAAGAATGTTAAAATCAATTATGTAATATGGAACAGGGAAAAAAAATAATTTACAATTCATGTACAATACCAGTAGCGTTAGAGACAAGCGAGACAAGCATCAATCAATCAATAGTATAAGCACCAACCCTAAACCACGAAAATAAATCAATAAAACCCCCCTTAAATGTCAAGAAATAGTCGCGATCTTAAATTTAAAATTAATTTTATATCTTTTTTTTTGAAATAAATTATTGTTTTCAAAGAGAAGAAATTTAGTTTTAGAATTAACAAAAAAAAAAAGGAAAGAATGTCATAAAGAATCAAGTGATAATAAAAAGATATTTACCTTTAAAATGAAAACTGTCGACAACAATCAAAACTCCCCATGATGCAATGCTCAAATAGATGGTTAGGTTACAAACTTGATGTTGGCCAATGGAAAATGACTTTTAACACGATCACGTGTTTCATCGGCCAATGAAAATACGTGACAATCAAGCGCCATGTCATGCTATCGACGAATCACGTTATTCCACTCTCTTCCACACTGTTCTTCATCTCTGTGGCGTTCGTCAAGTGGCATCGTGAACGTGTCTACATGTTGAATTTTGGTGAGTTTTATCAGTTCATTGAAATTAATGAAAGAATATTTTTTCAATTCCCCGTTGCATTTAATGTTTCTCGCGATGTTTATTCGATTGATAATGAAATGAAATCCCCCTTGTATCGTCTGCTCCGCCGCCGTTCATACGCGCAGGCTCCATTAAAATGGCGACCCAATGTATCGCTTTTTGTTCGCGCCTTTCGTTGTGGTGGTACTCGTGGCGATCATGATGATGATGATGATGGAGGTCCGCACCGCCGATCGATACGGGGAATCGCGCGCGGGGTGACATGGCCGCTTGCAGTCGTGCGTCCTCTTGTTCGTTCACCTCGTCACATCGTGTTGTTGTTTATAAATTCACGGACAATTACGAAACCTTGTCTATTCGAATTTCATCAAGAACGTCAAATTAAATTCTCAACAATCACTTTCTTTTTATTTTTTTTTTTCTCTCAAAAGCGCGCACCTGGTGTGAAACTTCACTTATTTTTTTCTCTCTCAATGTTATAATAAAAAGGAGAAACTTATAGTGTGTATATATATGTGAAACTTGTGCTGTTGTGACAAGGGCGTGGTAGTAAAATTTCAATCCAAAGTTTTTCTCCGTTCGTTTGGGGGGAAAAAGAAAAATTACTTTTTCTTATTATTTTATAAATAAAAGGGGGGAAAAAAGCCCGTGTTCGCGCCAAAGTCAGCTGCACACAAGACGACGACGACGACGAGACAGAGAACACAACCAAAGGTGCGTACGCAACTCGCGATTTTCACTGGGCCTGCTCAACGCCGCCCGCGGTCATGAGCCTTGCGGATCTCACGACTTTTGCGAGTTGCCCTGCGCATTTTCGCTCTTGAGAGCACGTTGTTGTCAACTTTTCCTATCACAAATCCCCCACCTTCTAGACGAAAAACAAAACGCGTCTTTCTTGATTTCATTTTTAACATCGTCGTCGTCGACGACAACGACGACGATGACCCTCCACGATGGGGTTTTCAATATTTCGGGGCCCATTTTGCTCTTGTGTGTGAGAGTGTGTACATTGAAGAAATAAGGAGAGGCTGAGAAAAATAGTAGAGCACTCTCCTGCTGTTATCATTTATTTTGACAGGGAATGACCTTTTTTTTGCATATTCCCGATTTTTCCATTTTCTTCGAGTTTCCGTTTTTTTTTTTTTTCTCAGGAAAATTGACGACATTTCTGTTTGTTGAGCGTTGGTTTCCATGCGAGGGAGAGAGACAAAAATAGAGAGAGAGAGAGGTTGTGACAGAGAGAGAGAGAGAAAGACAGTAAGTGGCAGAGAGCGAGTGGGAGAGAGAGAGAAAATGTTAGGAGGAAGGTAAAAAGGTTTCGATTTCCTCTCCCCTTGCTGAAGGAGAGAGGGAATTCTCTCTCTCTCTCTTTCCCCTTGGTCTGTCTCCCCCCTGCCCGTTAACCCCTCTTCGTTAGTTCCCGTCTTTCCTTTCGATTTTACCGGTAGAGTTCGCCAAGGTACAGTCGTGAGTCCACGTGCTTTTTGACAGTAGTTTTTTTTTCTCTCTCTTAAAAAAAAAAAAACTTTTGTTTTCGTTTATCTCAATTTTAACTTTCACTTTTTTTTGAGGTTAGAAAACTTTATATGCGAATCGTCTGACGAAAGAGAAGTTGAAAAAGGAATAAAATTGTGAAAAAAAAAGTGAAATGAGAAAGTTTTTTTTACAACTCCTTTTTTCGTTTACGCTGAATGACATAACCTCACTTTTTAAAAAGTAATTCGCTTCTCAGAATTAAAAACACATATTAGTATATAATTCTCTTTCCATTCGTGAATACAATTTTTATTTATAGTGCTAAAGTATGTCCCACATAACCTCGAAATTGTGTATATTTAAAAAATGTGAAGTTAATTCATAAATGGTAACAATAAGTTTATTTTTAATTTTAAAAATTTTTATTTAGCTTAAAAAAATTATCATTTTTTTCTAATTTAGTATTAGAAATCATTTTTTAAATTCATATTTTTTTTTTTTTTGTTGAAAAAGAGATTCTTGCGTAGGGAATAAAATTTTTTTTTTAATATATCATTGCGATAAAGAATTGAAACAAAAATGAAGGACAAAATTCCTTGTCGAATGCAAAAGAAAAATTGTTTCATTGAATAATAATGTATGTCAAGTTTCGTTTGTTTAACAGTTTCGAGCGAGTGAGTTAAAAAAAAAATAATAATAATGATGAAAACCTAACCTCAATTAAAATATTTTGTCCTGCAATAATATCAGCAGATAACGAAACAGATAATGTTACAAGGCGAATAATATATTTAGTATAAATTCAATTAATAGCTCTAAATTGTATTCAAATATCAAATGTATTTTTCAAAGAAAATTTAATTATAATTTCAAATTATTTTCTAAGTGACGAATATTTGTAATAATTTCAATTATTACTAAAAAAATGCTTCTAAAATGCAGAATTTTTTTTTAATAAAAAAGGCGAATGATGTTTTTAATAATTCGTTGTCCTGATTATTAATTTGTAGACAGTATGGTCAGTTTTTAAAAAATTCAAAATGTCGGTTCAACGTAACGGATAAATTTTGAAAAAATTGTTTGGACTTTTTTGGGAAATTGGAATCTCGGGATTTATATTTGATTTATAATTTCGAATTTTAAGTTTGTTTTTAAAAATTCTAAATCTGATGGCAATTTAATACACGAAGAATCGGTTAAATGTCGATAGTTTTTTTTTTAAGCTAAAGTAAAAAAATTTAAACTGTACATTTTCAGGAAAAATAAATTATTTATCAAAAGTTTTAAAAAATTGTATAGATTTGTACTTTTTTTAAGTTAATTTATTTAATATTTTTTATATTTTTAAATAGGAAAAATAATTTTTTTTAAATTGTATCTACCTTAAAAAATAGATTTAAACACCTAATAATAAAAATAATAATAATAATAAAAATAAAATTCCCCGAACATAAATTGTCAGAAACATAAATTTTCTCATAAATTTTTATTTTCATAATTTTTTTCTTCTTTTTCCATTTTCCTTTTTTTTTCCCCTGGCAATTATTTTTCACATGAAACGTGTCATAATAATTGGGTTTAAATGTATTAGATAAGTTCATTGTCCGAAAAAGCGAAGCATCTGTTCGAGTCAGCTGAGAGAAACGTAAACCAACGTGGGGTGAGAGGAATTTTTTTTTTTTCATGATAGGTGGAAAAGTTGTAGTTGGTTGGAAGAGGGGTGGGAGGGTTGAATCTGAGGGGGGTAAAAATCGAGGGTATGGGACAGATGTAGGGTTTTAACATTATGACTCAACTAAAACTATATATCGTGTTTTTAATGTGCGCGTGTGTCAGAACTTTAAATGTACAAAAATAAAGAACCTTTTAAATTAGAAATTTCGATAAAAAGATAGAGAATTTAAAAAATTTAATAAGAAAAATAGAAATTAAACTTTAAATATTAATCAACTTGTAGAACAAAATTCATATTTAAAAAAAAAGGTATCTAAAAAATATTATCTTTTATTTTTTAACTTAAAAATTTTGAACTAAATTCGAATTTTTTTTTACTTATTATTCATTTATTAGTTCATTATTATTATTATTATTATTATTATTATTATTCTTATTCTTATTATAACTATTATTTTTTTTTAAATTGTTGACCTAATGTTTTTTTATTTTCTTAAAGGGGTTTGACTCTTAAGTTTTGAATTTTTGGTCCTGAATTTGAAGGCTGTTTTTCGACCTATTTTCTTTTTTGAAAGTTAAACTTAACTTTTATCTAAAAAAAATTATTACTCTTCTAAATATTTAGATTTTTAAATCCTAAAACTAATTTTTGTTATATTACAATTTAAGTTAAAATGTAAATTTATTATATAGATCAAAAGATAATAATAATAATAATAATAATTATTATTATTATTATTTAGGTCAAAAAATAAATTTATTTTGAGTAAAGAATAATTTACAGTTTATGTATCAAATTTTAATTTTCTCGTAGGTAAAAATATAAATTTATCATTCAGTTCAAAATGTAATTTTGTAATTTTGTAATTTAAGTCTACAAATTAACTTACTTCGATCAAAATAAGATAACTTTACAATTTAATTTTCAAAAATGTAATTGAAAAGAAAAGTTGAAAATACTTTTCCAAGTTAGGTCAGAATTTAATTTTATAAAGGTCAAAAAATAAATTTATTATTTATAGATTAAAATTTAATAAATTATTTAGGTCAATGTGAAATATTAAAGTTTTTGTGGGTTAATATTTTTATTTATAGGTCAAAAAATAAATTCATTTTACTTAATTAATTAATTTTTAATCAAAAGATTTACAGTTTATATGGGACATTTAAATTTTCTAATAGGTAATTAGGTTGAAAAATTAATTTTTCATTTGGGGCGAAATTTTATTTAATGTATATAATTCAGGTCTACGAATATTAATTTACCTAAATTAAAAGATGAATTTATAGGAAATTTATTATTATTTATTTATAGTATTTTTTTTAGTATAATTTTTATAAAATGCAATCTAAAAGAAAAATTAAAAAAAAATTATGTAATGTCTTTGAGAAAATAAATTCATTGTTTAGGTCAAAAAGTAAAATTATCATTTAGGTCATAGAAAAATTTATTATTTATATGAAAATATAAGGAAATATTTAGGTCAAAATGGAATATTTAAATTTAGTTAGGTCAAAGTTTTAATTCAAGGCGAAAAATATTTTTATTTTAATCAAATTATTTACAGTTTATAAAATTAAATTATAAAATTAAAAAATGAAATAAAATTATAAAATTTGAAGTCAGGGAATTAACCCGGATTTTTATATAAAACCGGGAATTTTTTCACCAAAATTAAAAAAAAGTTTTATTATTTTAATATGTTTTTAAAGAAAATTACTTTTTATTTCAATTTTTATAGATATTTATACTCTTTTCTAACTTTGAATTAGTTAAAAAAAAAATTAATTTGATAGTAAAATTCAGGCACTAATTCAAACAGATTGTGTAAATAAATTTTAAAAAATTGTGGAGTTAATAGAAATATTCTGAAATTCAACTGAAAATATGTAATTGAATTTATTAAAGAATTTCTTTAGAAACTTTTTAACAAATAAAATTTTCAAAGTATTTTAATTTAATAATTATTATTTGGATTTTATAGTCACATTTTTATGAATTCATGTTTCTTAGTGCGAAGATTAATAATTAAAATTTTTATTAGTTAATTAAAAAAAAACTATATGCACTTCAAATTTTTTATTAAAATTGAATTCTCGCAAATTTTTTTTTAAATTCTAAAAAATAGAATTGTTGAAATTTTTCAATTCCATAATTTTAAGATAATTTAATTTTTCTGAACAAATAATTGAAAATTTTTGAAATAATTGAAATTTCTTTGCATTTATTTTTTAATAATTTGATTCTTTGAAAGAATTTTAATTTAAATTTTTCGAAAATAATCAAGGGAACTTAGTCAGCGTAATTATAATTTTATTTTTAAAATATAAAGTCCCTCTTGAAGTTTTAAATGAATTTTGTGCTTTTAAAAATTATATTATTTTATTATTATTCAATAGTTATAATTATTGAACTTCTCTTAAATTTTTATAATTTCAAATTTCTGAATGTTCAAATAAATATTTATCATTTCTTAAGCAAATTTGATGTTTATTACTTATTAAGTAAATAATTAACTATCACTGCTTTTTTTAAAATTGTAATAAAATTCTTCATAGGAATAAAATTATTTTCATAAATAATATCATTTTTTGGAAGGATTTCAATTATTTTTGTAAATAGTAAAATTCTTTGCAGAAAATCAATTATTATCAATAGAATTGTAATAAACTTGAAAAAGAAAATTTCCAATTATAATTATAAGAAGACAAGATTATTTTTAAAAAATGGAAAAAATTATTTTCAAAATTTTCAATTAAAATTATTATTTATTTATGATCGAAATCAAATTTAAATTTAAATTTTATGAGAAAAGAAAACCGGAAAAAAATTAGGCCATAACCGTGAATTTTGTTGAAGTTTATATATTAAATTATAATTTTGTAATTTTAGGTAAAAATATAATTTATCATTTCGGTCAAAAAGCAATATAATTTAGATAAAAAGATAAAATTCTGCTCAAAGGATACAATATAAGTATAACGAATTCAGGTCGAAATGTTCAATAAATATATTTTGCTCATAGAAATATAATATAAAAAGTGTGTGAATGAAAAACGATACCTTGATTGTTATAAAATATTGACCTCAGTTGTTTTTTTTTTGTTTTCTTCTTTTTCAGGTGAAAGTGATGTAAGTGAAGAAAGCGGGGGACTATTGAAGTTCGCTTCACTGTAAGTTGGCTCGTGATTGAAGAGTGATAGAGGGAGAAAAACAAATAGGAAGAAGACGGTGGTTATTTTATTTATTTATTTTTTTTTTAAATTTTGAAAATACTTTAAAAAAAAAAGAAATATATATATATATATATATATAAATAGTATATATTAGAAGAGAATTAGAAAAATTTTAAGAATAGGACGTCGATGTCGATGGGAGAAGAGATGACTTCTGTACATAGCACTGAGGTCGAAAGACAAGAGAGAATAACCGATGACGACGATGACGAACCAACAAGCGGCTCGGAGGCATATGAGGAGGGCGATTTATTATCAGCGGCAATGGATGATGACGTTACGGCCCAACTCGCCGCTGCAGGTTGGCAAATCAAACACGCTAATGGTGATTTCCATTTTTTTGCTTTTTTCACCAATTTTTTGAGTTACTTACGTTCTAATCCATTTATCATGTTACTTCTCTCTGCATATAAGAAAGATGATTAAAAAAAAAAAAAAAAATTACAAAAAAAAAGACCCCGAAAGAAAGTGTCCACATTCAGGGATGTAAGTTATTTGAAATTTTTCACTACAAGAAAAAAGAAAAGGATGAAATTTAAAATATATATTTAAATATTCCCCTCTCGAGGGGGAATTAAAAAAATATTTCTTTTAATTGGGGGGATTTTTGCTGTTAAAAAAAATAGTTTTTGTGAAAAAATAAAGAGGAAGGTAAAATCGAAATTCTTACCATTATTTTTATTTTGCAATTTGTGATAGTGTTTTTTCTCAAATTTATTTACTATAATTGTAATTATTTAATTTCATAATGCACTTTTATGATTTTTAGTTTGAGAAAATTTTGGGACTCATTAATATTTCCTTTTGTAAAAAAATTGTTTCATTTTCCAGTAAAGGAACTAAATTTGCAAGTTTTGAAATTTTTTATTTTTTTATAAGCTACAAAATTATATATTTCACGCATAAAATTCAGACGTTTGTTCTTATTAGAATGTTTGTCAGAGTTTTATTTTTATTTTGTAACTAAATTCTTTACTTTGGATTAATAGACTTAAAAAAAAGTGTAACTGGAAAATTTGAATGAAATTAATTTTTACAGAATATTCATGTGTCTCACATAGAATTGCACAAACGAAATATCTCTTATAAATATTTCACTGCTATTTAACGCAACTTTTTCTCGTTTTTTTTTCTTCTGTCCCAAATCTTTCGTGTGTTTTTTTTTTAATTTGATCAGAGTGAACTAATTACTTTTCTTTAAAAAAAAAAAAAAAAAAAAAAAAAAACTTGTGAAAAAAGGTAACTTTTTCTAAAGCTAATTTTTTTTTGTTTTCTATAAATTATATAAATATTTAAGTGTCAATATTGAAGATACGTTGTAAAATTTCTCAATGAATCGTTTTCCACTTTCGTTAAATTGAAATTTTGTATATTTAA
This sequence comes from Leptopilina myrica (nomen nudum), assembly GCA_032872475.1. NCBI lineage: Eukaryota > Metazoa > Arthropoda > Insecta > Hymenoptera > Figitidae > Leptopilina > Leptopilina myrica (nomen nudum). The sequence goes on along the minus strand of CM065462.1, from coordinate 7,748,026 downwards.
AATTTGTTTAATTTTCACAATTTTTTATACACATATAATTTTTATGCAAAATTATTTAATTAAAATTCGGTGCAAAAAATTGTTTATTTTTTGTAAATTATATTCATTTCTAACTCTAAGTTTTGCATTTATTTCAATCTATTTCAATATAGAAATAAAGGAAATAAACATTCTAGATATTTCGAATTTATACTAATTTATAAATGTATTTAATTTTTATCTTTTACCTATTACACATTTTCACAAAAATCGAAAAAATAATTTATTAAACAATTGCGAGAGAATTGAAAAAAATATTTATTTATAACTTTTAATATATTCAATATTTTTTATTTGATTTATAAAATAAATATTTATATTTACAAATAGGAAAAAAAAATTAATTTTCAAATTACTTATTACTAGTGTTTCATATTTTTAAACTCATGATTAAATGTTAAAATTGTTTTTGTTAATTTTAATAAACAAAATTTGTGGACTATTTGATGTAAAATGTAATTTCGATTTTTATGGGGAAAAGATGCATTGTTTTCGTTGTCGCTCAAAAATTAGAAAAGTATTTAATTTATTTATATATGAATTGTTCTCAAAAAGCATGTGAAGATTTCATTTTTTGTTGCAACAAGAAAATATATTATTATTTTTAAAAACGTGAGTCTTTTTTGAAAAAAAAAATCTTTTTATATTGTAGAACGTGTGTAGCTCGTCAATAATATTATTCTATTTACAGTTTAATTATTTGTACATTTATACATCTTTATCATCATTTTCATTTGCTTGCTTTATTTAAATTGCTTACTAAAAAAAAAATTTTTAAAAACATTGCTTTCATGAAAAAAGATTAATTTAATTTTGCTTTAAATTAAATTATGAACTTTTTCATATTTACATTTTTCTATTCTAATTTATTCATCAAAAAGAGGAAATCACCCTTTTTATTTATTTATATGTATATATAATGTTTGATTTAATTTAAATATATTTATTATTATTATTATATTATACTATATTATATATATTATTGACTTTATACTTTATATTCTTCTTTTTTACCATTATTGCTTTAATAGTTATTAAAAAATTTTTCTAACGTTCTTACAAATTATTTCCTTTGATAATAATTCTAATTTTTATTTCGATAATTCTTATTTTTCTTTTGATAATTTTAATTTTTATATTGATAATTCTAAAACTTATTAAGATTATAATTTTTTACGTACATAAAAATGAAAATTATTTGCCACTGTTCAATGTTGAAAGCATCCCAACGTTTGACATTTAATGAGAATTTTAATCAATAGAATTAAAAATAAAAATTTACTTTTTTTTTTTAATTTTCAAATCGATGGATAAATATAAAATATAAAAAATATTTTAATTGTACACCTTTTTTTTACTATTAGAAGGATCTTAAAGTTTATGATTTATTAAAAATTTAATTATTCGCCTATTGAATGTTCTGTTAATTAATTAATTAATTAATTAAATACAATGTTGTAGATATCAATTATTTTCTGTAGATATTATTTCACAACGTTTGAAACATTAAATTCTCTATATATTATAAAAAAAACTTATATTTTACTTTATATAAATAAATTTTGTATTTTTTTCATTTTTACTTTGAAGTTTGAAATTTATTTGCAATTATAATTTAAATTGATTTTAATTTATTAATTTTTTGCAACGTTAATGTGTGTTTAAATAGAAAGAAAAGTATTTTTTTCCGCACGCTACATTTAATGCATCTTTACTGTTGCTTGAGCATTTTATTTCAGTTGAAAAAAGTTTGCAATATAGAAAAAATTAGTCACTTTATACACTTTGCCAAGAGAAAAACTCATTTTTTCTTGAAATTTCATTCCAAAGTATTGCAATTTGCAATTTCTGTAAAAGTAACAAATCACTGGGAAATAGTTTTAAAGTTGAAAGAATAGTAAAAATGGGAAGAAATATTTATTTGTAAGTAAAAAGAAAGATAAAAATAGGGGAAAAATATTTTTTTGTAATTGTAAAGAAAAGGTAAAAATAAGAATTATTTTTGTAAAAAAAAATGTAAAACTAACGTTTTTGATACAACTTTTTAAAATGAAAATATATTTACAAAAAAAGAAATTGTTTTTTATAAATTGAAATTAGAATGATTTTATTTATTAAAATTAAAAAATAACTACTCGAGGGAAAAAGATTTGAAAATTATAAATTTTGTTTGGATTGATTATATTTTTGTGCTTTTTGTTAATGGAAATTCTTACTCTATAGAAGAACTTTCTAAACATATTTTTGCTTTCGATATTTTATTTCTATTGGCAGTAAAGTGACTTCTTTTAAAGAAAAAAATTTGTGTCGCTTGCACATTAAGGAGCAATTTACAAGATTTATTTTAAATGAAACTTGATTAATACAGGACCAATTGGAGTTGCTGCGGCGGCCGCAATCGTTTCCGCTAAAAAACGAAAAAGACCTCACAGTTTCGAGACAAATCCCAGTATTCGAAAAAGACAACAAAACAGACTTCTCAGGAAATTGAGAGTGAGTTATTTTTTATGTATCCAGATTTTTTAAAAAAACTTTTTATTAAAAAAAAAAAAGCGCGGTCAACCTGCTTTGATAAATTCAAAATATTAATTTATCTCCTTTGTCACAATTCAGCAAACAATAGATGAATTTGCAACGAGAGTTGGACAACAGGCAATTGTATTGGTGGCAACGCCGGGTAAGCCAAATAGCAGTTATAAAGTATTTGGTGCAAAACCATTGGAGGATGTTGTGAAAAATTTACGCAATGCAATAATGGAGGAATTGGAAAATGCCCTCGCACAACAAGCGCCGCCGCCAGTTCAAGACGATCCATCGCTTTATGAATTGCCGCCATTAATTATCGACGGAATACCAACGCCAGTTGAAAAAATGACACAAGCACAATTACGAGCGTTCATTCCGTTAATGTTGAAATATTCCACGGGACGAGGTAAACCAGGCTGGGGCCGAGAGAGTACACGACCACCCTGGTGGCCAAAGGAATTGCCCTGGGCGAATGTTCGAATGGACGCGCGATCCGAGGACGAGAAACAAAAGGTTAATAAAAAAAGATTTCTTATTCTCAACTAAAGGGCTCGAACTAAGTCCGTAAATCCCGTAAAAGTCCGTAACTTTGCTTGAAGTCCGTAAAAAGTCCGTTTTAAAAAAAAAAAGGTCCGTAAAGTCCGTAATTCGGTTGAAAAAGATCCGTAAAGTACGTAAATTATACGATATAATTTGGATAATTTTAGAGAAATTACAAATGATTGAAGGAATTCAATTATTTTCAAAAGTAATAAAATTCTTCGCAAAAATTCAATTATGTTCAAAAAATTTTAAAAATTCTCGACAACATTTCAATTATCTTTAGAAATAATTAAATTCTTCTTCGAAATATCAATTATTTTCAAAAATTTTAATAAAATACTTGGAAAAATTTCAATTATTTTCAAAATTTTTCCTCAATTCAATGATTTTTAATAGGTATCTATAATATTCCAATAAAATTTTCCAAAACAATTCAATTATTTTAAAAAAATCTACTAAAATTCTACACAAACCTTTAATTATTTTCAAAAAATAATAACAATTTTACAGGAATTTCATTATTTACAAATTTTTTTTCATAAATTTCTTCGCAATATTCAATTATTTTCATAAATAATAAAATTTTTGCAGGTATTTAATTTTTTTTGAAAATATTAAAATTCTTATTAGGAATTTAATTATTTTTAATACAATTTTAATCGAATTCCTCGAAAAATGTAATTATTCTTAAAAACTTTATTAAAATTTATCAAAGAAATTTAATTATTTTAATAATTTTTGCTACAATTTATTTATTAGAATTTAAATATTATTTTTAATAAATTTTTGATTAAATTTCTTTAAAGAATAAAATTATTGCATTCAAAATTTTTAATGCAATTCTTTGCGTAAATTATCAATTATCTTTATAAATTATAAAATTCTTCTCTAAAATTGAATTATTTTCAAAAAAATTTAATAAATTTCTTGGCAAAATTTCAATTATTTTCAAAAATTTTCCCTAATTTAATTATTTTTAATGTCTATTTTAATAAAATTTTGCAAAAGAATTCAAATTATTTGAAAATTGATTGATTCAATTCTTTAAAAGAATTCAATTTTAAGAAACATATGTAATTATTGAATAAATTGTTTTTTTTTGTATTTAAATAATGAAATTCTCGTTGAATTTTCTCATAAAAATTGATTTAAAAATGGATTTCAGTTAAAATTTTGGATTATAATTGAATATTAAAAGTATTAGAGCGTAATGTTTTAGAAATAATGAAATTTTGAAAAGGTTTCAGATTCAAATCTTTGAAAATTTGAATTTTTCATATTTTTAACTAAGTAACAATTCTGTGGAATTAATTTTTTTGAGAAATTTTAGTTGCGAATTTTTTTAAATATTATTTGAAGTTTTTATTTTCTAATACATATTTAATTGAAGAATTTACAAATAATTGAAAAAGTCGAATATTGTAAAGAAATGGATTTAAAAATTGACAAAGAACTTTTTCGAAAATTATTAAAAATAATCGATTTTAAGAAGAATTTGAGTTAAAAATTCTTGAAAATAATAATTGAATTGATAATGATTTTATCACTCTATCTTTAATTATTAAAAAACAGTCCGATTCGAAGACTCGGAGTTATCGATATCTTCATGTTTTTTTTTAGTTATGAAAAAATCTAATTTATAGTTTTAAGTAAAATGTTCTCTTATATATTTTTGTCAGTAATTGGTCCGTAAATGGTCCGTAATTTTTTCTTTTTTGGTCCGTAAAGTCCGTATTTTTAAATACTTTCACTGGTTCGAGCCCTGCAACTATTAATTTAATTAACCTTATTTTTGTCCCAAAAAAGACTTTTTTTCTTTTGCTAAAATCATGTTTTCAAACTTACAGTTAAAAAAAATTGTCCTCTTCTTGAAAATGAATGGTTTTTTTGTTGTTGTTGAATTGCAGATATCATGGACACACGCTCTTAGACAGATAGTGATAAATTGCTATAAATTCCATGGAAGGGAGGACCTATTGCCGGCGTTTAGCGAGGATGATGACAAATCGAATGTGTTGTTGCAGCAAACGGTAGCGCAGACATCGTCGCACGGTGGCGGACAAGGACAATCGCAACATCAGACGGTGGGAGTTGTTCGACTCAGCAGCACGGGTTCATCTAAGGGAAACTGCTCGCCACCGCAAATCATTGCCGCGTCACCCACATCTCTTGCCACTGCCACTCAGGTGGGAGTGGCATTCGTGAAACACAAAAAAATATTCTTTTTTTTTCATTTTTGTTTAATTTTCTTCCGCGAGCTCTTTTTCTCTCATATTTGGATCTGACATTTATCCAATATTTGTCTCTTTAAAAAGATTTTATTTGTTTTTAAACATATATTTTGGAATTCTACTTTTCAATGAAAAATAATATTATTATTGTCATTACATTATTAAAAAAAAAACAGTAAACATATTATTTTTTGAGAGAATGGTAGAATCAGAGGGGGAGAAGTATTTGAGGTACATAAATGGGGAAAAAGAATGCTCTAAGTACTCTAATTTGATCAAAAGTAAAAACAACTTTCTTCCATCCAGAGAATATTCAGGCAAATGAAAAACTGATTTCAGTACTCTAATTTGTTCAAAGTAAAAGTGAAGAATTGTTCCAATTGTTCACACAAAAGCAAAACTTGAATAATTTGTTTTGGATGAAGGGTGAAGAGGAAATTTTCCATTTTGAATAATTAAAAGTTACGTTTGAATAAAAATTGCAATTTTTGCCAAAAAGAAATACGTGTTATTTAGGTTATGTTACCAAAAGCATTTCTTATTGATATGTATGTTTCTTATTGAAGTGTAATTTTCATTCAAATGAAACTTTAGATTGGTTAAAGTGTTGAAAATTAAGTTCATTACGCTAATACCAAAATTTAATTAAAACTGCTTTAAGTATTCTAATTTGTTCAAAGTAAACTGACGAATTGCTATGAAGGATTACGTCAATTTTACTAACGGAATATCCATAAATAAGTGGATGAGGAATGCTTTAAGCACTCTAATTTGTTCAAAGTAAACTTAAAACTTATAGAATACGAAAGAAAGTCAGGCAAATGAAAAACTGCTTTAAGTGCTTTAATTTATTAAAAGTAGATTTGAAAATTAGATTATTTCATACTTGGAATGTTCAGACAAGTGAAAAACTTTTTTAAGTACTCTAATTTGTTCAAAGTAAACATAAATGTTTAGTTTACAGACAAGGAATTTTTAAAAAGTTCGATTTTTTAAAATTTTGCAATATTTAGAGAAAATTCGAATTTATTTTAATTAGCAGCTTTTGTAAAGATTGAAAAACTTTAATAATACTTCATTTTTTTCTTATAGACTTTAAAATCACTAGGGCGAATTTCAATATAAAAATTAAAGTTTTCAGATTAGCATCCATAAATTATATAGCGAATAATTTTACTTAAAATTTAAAAAAAACAATTCAATTATAACAGATACGTTTACAATTTTCATGAATACATAATTGTATTTCAAAACGTTTCAAGTTGTACTTTTAGAAAACTTGGATTTTTATAAAATTTTAATTAAACATTCTGAAGAGGTTAGTTTTTTAAATAATTTTTATTCAAATTTTTCTGAAACAAGTTTAATTCATTGTTGAAATATTGAAAATAATTTTAGAGACGTTGAGTTTTGGATGTTTCGCTTTTTCCAAGAGAATTATATTATTTTTTGGGGTCAGGAAAAAAGTTAAAATTCGAGCTAGAACGATGGAGAAAGTAAGGGAAAAATTTATTTAAATTTTGTTTGCAATTGGGAAATGAAAATAATTCAAATAAAAATTTTTAAACAAAGTATGACAAGATTAGAAGAAAATACGTAATTAAGAAGTTTTTTTTTTTGACAAATAACGTGAAAGAGGATATTTTTTGAAATTTCAATTTTATCTTAAATTTTTTTAAGAATAGTTTAGAGAATTTTTATTGTTTATTTTTATTAATACTTGATACTCTAAAAGAAAGAAAGAAAAGTAAAATACATATATACTTTTATTTTTTTAGGTCTTTATAAAAATTCCTAAAAAAGAACTAAATTTCTTAGAATTGAAATATTTTCTTGACACTTTTTCACCTTTATTTAGTAGTTGAAAATTGAAAATACAAAGTAAATGTAAATTGAAGTTTAGAAAAATTGAAACCCCTTGAAAATTTGTTTTTCAAAATTTAGTTGGAATTAAATTGAAATTCAGTATTTCCTTTAGTTTCATATTGAGTTATTTAAATTTAGAAATTAAAGAAACAAAAATTATTGGATATTTGTCGGATCATTTCGCTTGTGTCGCGCTTGTTTTATTTTCGTTATTGCGTTTGGTGTTTATAGTTTCCCTTATGTTGAATTTGTTGGCATTATTTTTTTTTTCAAATTTTATACAATTTTTTCATCTTATATATATTTTTTATCACGCGGGCTTTCATAATTTTTTCATAAATTTCATACATAATTTAATATTGCAAAATATAATTATTATAATTAGATTTATTTCTTGCAAGTTCTTTTTTCTTAGTCGTTTTGTTTTTCTTAATATAGTTGCAATATCCAACGACAGTGCTGCAAACGATAACAAATCCTGATGGAACGGTGTCCCTTATTCAAGTTGATCCGAGCAATCCAATCATCACATTACCTGATGGAACTACCGCTCAGGTTCAAGGAGTTGCGACGGTGAGTTTTGTTTGTCAAATATTTGCTTGTGCTTGAAAAAAAAAGAAATGTTTTCTTTCTACACCATTCAAAAGTGAATATTATCATTTTTGTTAAATTTTTTTTGTTTTCTAAAATTTTTACTTAAAAGTTTATGCGAGAAATTTGATTTTTTTTCTAGACTTTTTGATGCTTTTTCAAATTTTTATGAATTGTTTAGAATTTTTCGTTACTTTTCCCTTTTTTGTTTTTATAAATAATGCACATTATAGTAAATATAGAAGTTGTATTATTAATATTTGTTATTTAAGAATATTTTTTTATTAGCATTTGTCGTGATTGCATGTTTTGTTTTGTTTTTCTAAACAAGAAGAAATATCGTATGGAAAATTATTGTTTCTGTTAATAAAAAAGAAATATCGCGACATTCTAGAAGCACAAAATTTTTAATGATTTCACATCGCAGATGAAAAATTTTATTCCGAATAGAGAATTATTTTTTTTCTCAACGTAAAACTAAGACGTGCGAAAAAAAAATGAATTGTTAAATTAACCATTAAATTGCAAATATTTTTTATTCATTTTTATTTTCGTTAGAATTTTTATTTAAAAAAATATATTAATATACTAATTTTAAAGGAAAATAAATGTTCAATATTTAATTAAAAGTAAAAATAAATTCCACTATTTACTTAGAAAGGAAAATATTTAATATTTACTTGAGAAGAAAAATAAAATTTAAATATCCACTTGAAACTAAAAATAAATTCCACTATTTACTTAGAAAGTAAAGATAAATTTTGATATTTTAAAAAATATTGTTAACACTTGGTATTGATATATATTTAAAATTTTCATTTTAAAAGAAAATGAAATAATTTTTTTTTAATTTCCGGTGTTTTGAAAGAAAAAAAACTATTTTTGTGGAATCATCCACTTTTGAATATTTTTTGCAGGACGAACTTGAAAGATGTGTGGCGACCAAATTCATCATTGGGTTATAACCTCCGATAATTTGTGTTTCATTTATATTAGATTTAATTTGCCTTTTTCTGTACAGTATTCAGCAAATATAGATTTTTAATTTCAGTCGAGTATTGTTTTATTATTTTGATTTATACGCTCAAAAAAAAAGAAAAGAAAAATCACGGATGTCGAATATATTTATTCTCCGTTTATTTATTTTTTGTTTGTTTAATATTTTTTCAACACAGTAAACAGTAATAATAATAATAATAATATTCAATAATATTAATGACAAGTTGTTAATAAATTTACAACAATTTATTGAATGTTGTAACGTTGATGATGAATTTGGAATATTCAACGTTTTATTTTTTGTCGCTTTTTTTCTTTCTATCGGAGATAGAATCTGTTCGATGTCGGTGTTAAATAACTTTTTTTTTCGTTTTATAAGTAGGTTAATTAAGTTTATTTTGAATTATTATAGAAATATTACGTGTGTGTATATATATTTATATGTATGTTATAAAACTCACTTCGAACACTTGCTTTTATAATTTAATTTAGTATTTAATTAATAAGTTGCACATATAATTTGAATTATTATTATTAACACTAGGTTGCGAAATTGCATGTTTTTTTATATACATTATTTTTTAATGTAATAGAATTTGTTATAGAATTTTTTGTGAAATATCAATGATTTTTGTTATTGTTGAATAGTGTTTTCTTTTAATTCTTCTTACTACATTTTTTATGTTTATTATTTTAGATACATTATTTACAGTATAAAAAATTTATTATTATTTAATTTATACAAACGGACGTAAAATAATAACAATATCGTTTGACTTAATTTTCACATTTTTTCTCGGCTTCATCAAATTAAAATTTCTTTTTAATTTTCCCCCTGAATATTATATTTAATTTCTATTTAAACTTTTCATGACAAAATTTTCAGGGTGTCTACTAACCGGGAAATCCGGAAAACCGGGAATTAACCGGGATTTTTATATAAAACAGGGAATTTTTTCACCAAAATTTAAAAAAGTTTTATTATTTTACTTTGTTTTTAAAAAAATTACTTTTTATTTCAATTTTTATAGATATTTATACTCTTCTCTAACTTTGAATTAGTTAAAAAAAAATTAATTTGATAGTAAAAGTCAGGAACTAATTCAAACAGATTGTGTAAATAAATTTAAAAAAAATTATGGAGTTCATAGAAATATTGTGAAATTCGACTGAAAATATGTAATTGAATTTGTTAAAGAATTTCTTTAGAAACTTTTTAACAAATAAAATTTTCAAAGTATTTTAATTTAATAATTAATAATTGGATTTTATAATCACATTTTAATGAATTCATGTTTCTTAGTGCGAAGATTAATAATTAAAATTTTTATTAGTTAATTTATAAAAAACGATATGCACTTCAAATTTTTTATTAAAATTGAATTTTCTCAAATTTTTTTTAAATTCAGAAAAATAAAATTGTTGAAATTTTCCAATTCCATTGTTTCAAGATAATTTAATTTTTCTAAACAAATAATTGAAAATTTTTGAAATAATTGGAATTTCTTTACATTTTTTTTTTAATAATTTGATTCTTTGAAAGAATTTTAATTTAAATTTTTCGAAAATAATCTAAAATCCCTCATAAAGTTTTAAATGAATTTTTTGCTTCTAAAAATTATTATTCTTCTATTATTATTCAATAGTTATAATTATTGAACTTCTCTTAAATTTTTAAAATTTCAAATTTCTGAATGTTCAACTAAATGATATTTATCATTTCTTGAGCAAATTTATTGTTTATTACTTATTAAGTAAATAATTAATTATCACTGCTTTTTTTAAATTGTAATAAAATTCTTCACAGGAATTAAATTATTTTCATAAATAATATCAATTCTTTGGAAGGATTTCAATTATTTTTATAAATAGTAAAATTCTTTGCAGAAATTCAATTATTATCAATAGAATTGTAATAAACTTAAAAAAGGAAATTTCCAATTATAATTATAAAAAGACAAGATTATTTTTAAAAAATTGAAAAAATTATTTTCCAAATTTGCAATTAAAATTATTATTTATTTATGTTTGAAATCAAATTTAAATTTGAATTTTATGAGAAAAGAATACCGGGAAAAAATTAGGCCATAACCGGGAAAAACCGGGAATTTTGTTGAATGAAAATAGTAGACACCCTGAAAATTTTTATTTTATGTAGTAGTTTTTTTGTTATTTCTATTCAAACTGTTGATAACAAAATTTTTATTTTATGTAGTTTAATTTATTATTATTTGTTTATTCAAATTCACGGGTGCAAAGTTATGAATATATTAATTTTATTTATTTTCATTAAATTTGTATTGTATTTTTTCGATTTTTCTTGAATTTTTTCCGTTTTTCTTTTCATTCTATTCACAAATAGAAATTTATTTAGTGTATTTGTAGTAATTATAATATCAATAATTTATTCATAAAAATGATATTTTATTTAAATTGATTCCCATTTTCAACCTTTAGATTTGTATAATTTTGTAACTTATTTTTTTGTATTTATTATTCATGACAAAATTATTTATATTATTTATAGTAAAATTATTTATAATATAATTATTTTTAATATAATTATTTATAATATAATTATTTTTATTACGATTATGTACAATACAATTATTTATAATATAATTATTTTTAATGCGATTATTTACAATACAATTATTTATAATATAAGTATTTTTAAAACAGTTATTTACAATATAATTGTTTCAACTTAAAAAAAATATAAATATATTTTCATCTAAACGGATTTAATGCCGAAAAACATTTTTTTTTAAATATAATTTGACTTTTTAGTCTCAGTCTCCCCAAAAATATAATTATTTTCAATAAGTGTGTATAATTTTTGTTTCTTTTTTTTGGGAATAAACTGATTGCGTCTAATCGATATGTTTAGATACACACGAGTCAAGGGGAGGTTCAAACATTGGCGGAAGTGACGGGCGGAGCTGAGGGCACAGTTTCCGTTGATTTGAACAGTGTGACGGAGGCGACTCTAGGACAGGACGGCCAAATTATTCTCACCGGCGAAGATGGACATGGTAAAACTGTTTACTATAGGCTCTGCACCGTCGCCACCCAGGAAGCCATGGAGGAGTGATTCCTGACTATTTTTTTCCTCCTATTTCTTCTTTGTTTTTTTGTTTTTTTTTTGTTTTTATTATTTTTTTTCTTTCTATTCCTCTCTTTTTTGTAACTTAGAAATATTCTATTCCTTACGCTTTTATTATTAATTTTTTTCTTGCATGTTGTCTTGATTTTTTTTTCTTTTTTATTTTCGAAAAAGAGGAAGAAACTAGTGAAGAGAATGAATGTGTCTAAGTATTTTTTTTTTTTGTTTTTGAAAATGAAGAAAAGAAAGCTTTAAGAATCCATTTTTATATTTTTCTTCAACGAGAAAGATGAATTTCAATTAATTAAAAAAAAAAAGAATTAATTGAACTGTAATTTTATTTTATTGTCAGAGTTTTCCAAACGAAAAAAGAAAGAGACGATTTTGTACATATAATTTTTTTTTTTTTTGCATAATTATGTAATTTTATATCGTTCTATGTGAATTTTTTCTATTTTGAGAATGTGACTAAATAATTGACACGTTGAGTAAATAATTGGAATTTTTTATTTTTGCAATAATGAAATTGTTCATTAATTTTCTTTTTCTTTAATTTCGATAATTCGAAAATTTAAATAATTTCAAATTTAACGATATTTTGACAAAAAATTTGAAACTGTAGAAAAACTGTTCTTTTTTGAAGACTTAAAAAGTTTTTATTTTATTGAAAATGATTATTTAAGTTAATTTGTTGAAATTTGAAACTTTATTAAAAACTATACTTTTTGATATTTTTTTTTGAATTTTATTAAAATTTTATCCACAAAAAATTCGGGAAGAGCTGAAAAGAAAGAAAGAAAGTAATTTTAGAAAACAAAAAATGACAAAGAGGGAAAATTTTAAAAGTATTAAAAAAATTGGACAAGTATAAGAAACAAAACATTAACAATTCTTTTTGACTTTTTAAAAATTCGATTAAATTTTTTATTTTAAAATAAAATATTTACGTAGAAATTGAAACCAAAGTAACTACAAAATTGTGATAAACACAAAAAAAATAATTGCAAAATTTACTGAATAAAGAAATAAAAATTCCAATTTTTTCTTTAACAATTTCTGTTGAATTTAAAAAAGAAAGAAGTCTGTCGCTTATTTTAATATAAAACTGAAAACATTAATAAATATTAGAATGAAATAAATTTATATAAAATAAATATTAGATAATGAGAGATAAATGTATATAATTATAAATATAAGTGGATTCTTAAAGCTAACCCTGGTGAAACAATTTCTCTAAAAGTATTTCACAGGGTTTCGACAAATTTTTTTTCTTCTAATAAATAATAGTCAAAAAAAACATCAAACAACAAAGCATGAGAACAAAAATTGCTTTGTAAAATATTCTTTCTAGGCAAATTTTTTTCATGTCCAGAAATATTTTTAATATTTTGAAAGTTCAGAAAATTTCCTTTTTATTTTATTTTTTTTTTTTACAGAAAAATAATTGAGAGAAATTTTTTTCACCAGGGGAGTCACTATAAATAAGTTAACAACGAAAATGTTTTTATTATTATGATTATGGATAATAATAGTAATTATAAATATTATCATTACCAATATCCAGAAGATTATAATATTAATCTTGAGGAGAAAAGAGAAACACAAACACACACGAACACAGAAAAATAAATATCAAAATGTACATAGATTTATTTTTTTGATCATTATTATTTCGCAAGAAAGGGAAAAAAAAACAGATTTTCACCGAAACTTGTAATTATTTTGTTTTTTATTAAATAATTATCAAATTTATTTGTTGAATTCGAAGAGGATTTCATTTAATCTTTTAATCTAAAAATTTCACAATCTTATAGGTTTTTTCTCTTTCTTTTTAAAATATTATTTAAATTGCGCAAATATTTTGAATGATTTTTTTGTAAAATTGTTAACTATATTTATGTGTATAGTTAAAATATAATTGACGCGTTTTATGAAATTTAATTTAATAAATTCTAATTTAGTGGAATTAATGATTTTATTTGGTTCGTTTTTTCTGACTTTTCTCTTTTTTTTATGATTTTCTTTTCTAGAAAAAGAAAATTTTCTTTCTTTTATTTTTAGAAGTGAGAAAGTTTCGAGAGTTTTTCGAAATTCATTTTTAAGTGCGCCTCGTAATTGTAGTTTTTTTTTTTTTGGTAATTCATATCTTTTTAGTAGATTTTAATATAATTTTTCTAATTGTTGTTGACTTATCTGGTGAAAAAATTTCTCTTTCAATTTTTTGCAGATTATACTCTTTTGCTGTTTCAATTTTTTAGAAATTTTATCTTTTTACTTTTTTAATTTTTTTGGAAATTTTATAATTTTATTTCCTATATTTTGTAAATTGTAAATTTTACTTAATCCATTTTTTGGAAAAATTTACTTTTTCAATTTTTTTTGGTAAATTTTCCATTTTTACTTTAAAAAAAAATTGTTTCATAATTTGTACTTTTTCAATATTTTTCTAATTTTTATTTTAAAAAACTATTTTATTAATTTATATAGAAAAAAATTAGAGTTTGGTTTCAATTTTAGTTAAAGTAACTTTAATGTTCTTTTTTTTTAATTTCGTTGGTTAATTTTGTAAAAAATGTTTTTCAAGTTAAATTAATTTTAAAATTATCAATTTTTTGTGATATATTTTTCTGAATATTTTCATATTCAAATCAAAGTGGTTCTTATCATTTTTAGAGAATTTTTTATTAGACAGTGTAGAAAGTTTATTTATTTCCACACTTTCATTTAATACGTTAGATTTTTGGTAAAGTTTGCTATTTTTGAATTTTGAAAATGTTTCAAAAGTTAATATTTTTGTTTTTAAGTATTAACATTTTTTTATTTTTACATAATTTCCATTTATAAGTTAATGTTCACGAGACTTATTTTCAAAACTTTAGTGAATTTACAACTTTTTAAAAAATTTTTTACTCTAATTTTGTTAAAATTAAGACTCTTTAAAATAGTCAATATTTGAAAACACAATTTTTTTTTCTAAAATAATCTGCAAATTTTTTTCTATTTGCATATTTGTTGACATTGAAAAATGCGAAATTTAGAGAAATTTTTTCACTTGAAACTGAATCATTTTATTAAAATTTTTAATTGTTGTCAATTTTTTTTATTTTTGGAAAATATCGTGTAAGGTAGAGAAAATTTGGAATATTCTTACAAAGAAAACTTTTTTTGGAAATCTTTTACTTTCCATTATTTTATTGCTAATTTTATTTTCTTTCATATGTGAATTTTCAAAAGTTATAGCGACAAGAAGTTTTAAAAAAGGAATAAAATAAATATTAATAAAATAAAATAAATTAAAAAATTGTAGAGAAAAGAGAAAATTAATATAAAAGTTTGTTTTGTTTTATTTCTTTATTGACGGTTTTCAAATAATAGTTTTTTTGAAAAGAATGGAAGATTAAATTTTATTGAACTGCGCGAAGAATCGAACTCAAGACCCACTTTTAGGTTTCACGTACTCTTACGCCTTAACGATTGCGTACAAAGTTGGTCAATTTCCAAAAAATAGTATTTCTAATAATATTCCAATGAATCTTTACCCCAATTTTTTTATATTTTCGAAACTAAAAAAAGGGAAAAAATAAGAAAATTGAAAAACGATTTTCTAAAATTTTGTAATAAAATGATTCTTTTTTGTACGCTTTTTTATTAGCACGTGTGTCGTATTAGTTGCTGTTAGAAAACAAATTCTTTTTTTTTTTTTTTAGTGAGAGAAAAAAATTAAATAAGTAATATTTTCGTGTAAACAAAATTCAACCCAAGGACCCGACAAAACAAAAGACGGTCTTAGGGGGCGAAAAATAATTTTTTAAAAATTAGGCAGAAGCGAGGACACTCCTTGTCGGTGTTTCAGGCTATCCGGTGTCGGTTTCTGGCGTCATCACTGTACCAGTTTCAGCCAGTATGTACCAAACAATGGTGGCAAATATTCAAAGTGACGGTACAATGCAAGTTGTCACGCCGATGGTTCAAGTACCAAAAATTGAACCCGGAAATAATGAGACGAGTATTGAGGCTGTTACGATACAAGGTCATCCAATGACAATGATAAATGCCGCCGGAGAACATCAAGTTCTTCAGGTAATTTCCCTTAAGGACGCCAATGTCCTTACCAAGGCAATGCAGGGCGAAATCGTCAAAGACGAGGACAGTCAACACCAGCAAATTGTCTCCAGTCCAGAGTAAACAAAAACAAAAAAAGAAAAAAAAGAGAGGGAAAAAATGAAGAAAGAAAAATTCTCTTCTTATAACCCCTTTAACGCATTTGCAACGTTTTTTAAAACGTTAAATTATTCTTTTTTATTTCTCTTAACTTCCCCTCCACCCCCCCTCTCTTGAAATATTTTTTATTTCATTCACGAATTTGGATTTTTTTTTATATTTTCAATATATTCTATACTGACATAACCTTTAAAATAAAGAGAAAAACTTTTGATATTCCTTGACGTACAATTTAATAATAATTTGTAATTTATGTAAATTTTTTTGAATAGGTCTAAGAATGAAGAATTCTTAAAAAGACTTCAATTTTTACATGAGAAAGAGAAAAGAATAGAAATATCGTTTGCACTTTTTTCTAGACAAGGACAAAATATGTTTCTATCCTTTTCTTGCATGTGTAAAAAATTACTGTATGCGATTTCGATATTTTCATTATGCTTAGTTTATTCAGAATTTATTCCATATAAAGCAATAATTTCGACTAAATTTGAAAAAATAGGATTATTTATTAATAATATTTCAGTTAAATTTTTGTACTTTTTGAACCAAAGAATGTTTGTCGAATTTTTGACATAAACTCAAAATAAAAAGGTTTTAGAATAAGGACAATAGGATTAAATTTTATTTTTGAAAAATCCCGAACAATTTACAAGTTATATAGAAATTTATTGTTTAAATACAAACTTGGATAAAAATGCAAATAAATTTTGTTAACTTACAATAATAATTTATGAAATTAAATTATTATTTTATGACAAAATTTGTCTGCGTAAATATTATTTTTTCCAAATTTAAGAACTGGATCTTTCAAAACTTAGCAAAATAATTCCAAAAAATTTCTTTAATAAAATAAATTTTGGTTTTGTGGACAGTCGTAAATAAAAATAGAAATTTTTAATTAGTTACTTTTTAGAAAGTAATATATTAGTTTTTCTTTTTAGTTTGAGTTTGTGAGAAAATATAATTTGAGAAACAACAATATTAACAATTTTTTTCTCGAAAATATTGTTATAAAAATTCGTCGAAATTATTTCTTTATATTTTTTTGAGAAAGAACAATTTTTTTTTGAAGAAAGAGATAAATTATTTCATGTCAAGGAATTGAAAGATTGTAAATTTTTTAATTTAAAAAAATATTTGATGCTATCCGAAGAAAGATATTTTTGACTCAAAAAAATTTTAGGTTATGTTTAAAATTTTGGAGCTAAAATAAATAAAGAAGAGCAATTACTAGTGCAAATTATTGATGTCAAAGTCTTCTTAACATAAAAAATATTCAATAAAAACTAGTATCAAATTTGACTAACTAAACAGAAATTTTTATTAAAGATAAATTTGAAACAAACATAACCTGTAACATAACATAACCTCGTTTGCTTCTTAGAAGTCTTTCTTCAGAGCGCATTAATTACATATCAAACCTTTTTTTCTGTTTTATTTTCTGCTAATAAATAATTATTTTAAATTTGTCAAGCACAATATTTTTGAATATTACACTTTTTCAAAACAAAATTTAATTTAACTCTTCATTCTAAATTTTCAATAATTATAGCTTAATTTTATTCTGTTTTTAAATATTAAAGTCAATTCTGTTAAAATATTTTACTTTCTTTAATTTTAAAATTACTTTTCAAATGAACAAATTCTTTTAGTCTTATAATTTTAGTCTCATTTCTTCTTAAGACTAAATTTTCAAATGAAAACATTTATTGTTTGAATTTAAGAAAAAAAACATGTTTTCATTTAAGAAAAAAATATGTTTTCATTTAAAAATTAATTCTAAAATTGAAATTGACTGTGAAAGTTTTCAAATATTGTGAATTAAAATAAAAATAATGGAAATTGTCAAATTTAATATAATTTAAAATTTAATATTTCAAATTTCAACAATAGGTGGAATTTCCGACACTATAATTTGAATTTCCTGATTTAATTTTCTTTTTTCTTTATGTATAATTTTAAGAAAATTGTAGACAGTCGTTTTTTTTGTAAATTGTTTATACTGACTAATTTTTGATTTATAATTGTGCCATAATAGAATTAATTTACAATTTTTTTTTTAAATATTTTGTATTGTAAGCGATTTTTTGTTGTTGTTGAAACACTGTCTTTTTAAAGGCATTTTTTTTTTATTTTTTGAGATAAATATCCAAAGAAGGTAAAAGTTGTAAAACGCTAAAAATTGCGTTATTAAATTTCTCCAAATTTATTCTATTTCCATTAATTTATTTTTTATTCCCCCAAAAAAGATTATTTAAATAGCTTTTTGATTATTTTATGATCGAAAATAATTGGAAAAGGGGAATTAATTTTTGCAAGAAGGGGAAAACTATTTAAAATTCTATTTTCTGTGTTTTAAATTTTTTCGCTATTAAAAAATCCTATTGTTTTGTTAATTTTCTTTTTTAAAAAACATTTCTTTTTTTTCTTTTTTTTTTTTGTCTCGTAGAAAAATAACGTTGCGATTGCGTTTTTTGGGTACGCACTGTATGTTAATGTCTTTAAGTACCAAACAGAAAGAAAAGGAAAAAACATTTTTTTTTCCAGTAGTTCGTGACAGTAATTTTTCACTGTGTATAATTCTAATTTTAAGAGAATCATGCGTTTTTAAAATAATGAAACAAACAAAAAAGTGAAAGAAAGAAAACAAAGCAAAAGAAAGAACAGAAAAAAAAATTTTTACAAAAAAATTATTTACGGGCTATTTCCGAATAATTGATCATCGTTGGATTTCAAAAAACAAAAATAAAAAGTAGAGGAAAAAATTGATACCTAAAACAGGTAAAATTTACTCGAAAGTTTTTTTTTTTGTCTAAAAAAAATGTAATAAAAGCGAAAGTTCAGTGGCTTCTTCAAATGAATTTTAGCTGTTTTAGGTTTTTTTCATTTTTCTTCTTGTACGTATAAAAAAATATAAATAAGTGTGCTTTGTAAAAAAAAAGGAAAAAAAAAATTCGATGCGTGTGTATGAGATAAAAACCGAAAACTCGAATTTTCATATTCTCATTATGAATTCAAGTTTAGTTTCTTCTGCAATTAATAATTAAAATTGATTTGTTAAATATTAATTAATTTTCCAATATTAGATAGAATTAATAAATTAATTCTTTAAGGTGCTTCGCTTCATTTAATATTCAACGAAGCAATTTTTAATCGATAAAAATTCTTTTTGACAAATTTTTTGAATTCGTTACTTAAAAATTTGGTACTTATTGTAGTTTTTGTTTGTTCTTTCCGTTTCTTTTTAAATTATTCAAATATTTAATTTAATTGGTCAATGTGCCAAAGTGCAATATTAATATTTTTTTTTTTTTTTTTGTATAAAGTATTTGTTTCGTACCTTTTCAAGTTCCGGATTCAAATTTCCATTTCCATTTTTGTTTCTGTAAGAAAGGAAATAAAATTTTGTAATGCGGTTTTCAGTTTCTTTTTTTGTTATTGTTTTTTATTTAAGAGAATAATATTTTAATGTGATTGTAAATTGTTGTGTAGAAAAATTAGTCAATTCATTTTCTCTGAATGTTTATTTGCTTTTTTTAAAATTATTTTTGTTTTTTTTTCTTTTTCTGTCAGTAAAATCAATGGTTTTTTTTTATTCTCTAAATGTTGTGTGGTAATGAATGTGAATTAGTTGAGTCCAAAGAAGTGGATTTTCTTGTAAAAAAATACTCTTTTTTTGTTTTCTAAAAAATTGACAAAATTTTGTAGTATTTTTCTTCTATTTCTTATCGAATTTATTAAAAAAAATTATATGTTTAGGAATAATTTTAAAAAATGGACAAATGTTTTTTTTATTTTTATATACATTTTTTTGGACTAAACTGATTTAAAAAAAAAAAGTAACACCACTTTCGCATTATAAAACGCAGATAATAGAGAGGCTAAGAATTTCTGACGGGTACAAATAGAAAATAAGATTTTCGAATAAAATTCGAATTTCTAATGCACAGAAAAATCATTTCGAAATAATTCATTTTTAATTCTATTTTTATTTTATTTTTCAATCTTTGGCAATTTTATTGAGACTTTTTCTTTCTGTCTTTGCAAAAATTCTTTTTCTTTCCAAAAACAGAAAAAGCATCTTTTTGTTTGGAATATTTTTTCAAATAAATAAATTTTTTAAAACTTGTTTTTTTAAATTTCACTTTTAGGAGAAATATTTAAAAAAAAAATACTATAAAAGTGATGGAACAATTAACTTAATTTGTTAATTAATTAATAGAAAAAAATCTACAGAAAGAAAAAATCTTCGAAAATATTGATAAAGAATTTTTTTCATTCTCTCTTTAAAAGAAAAAAAAAAGGAGAAAAACAAAGAAATGTGCATTTTAATATTAAGTCGATTTTTTACATGGTATTATATTACTTGTCATTTATAATAATAATTAAAATAATGATATCGTTTTTGAACGTCGTTCTATCCTTCTTTAGCGCAATATTAATAAAATAAAACAATTTTCTATATACAAATATAAATTATTTATTGTAATTTCTCTAGATTATTTATTTATACAAAAAAAAAAATTATTGAAAAAAAAATTTTTCTTGTCTTATAAGTTACATCGTGACTTAATTGTAATAATTGATAATTTGTAGTCATTTTTGATAATTAAAGCCAAAAATAGAAGAAAAAAAATTTAAAAAGGTAAAAATAATTTACTAAAAATTCTTTTAAAATTCTGTTTATGAAAATTTTATCAAATTAACATATCAACATTTTTGACTTTTGTTTTTGGAATTTAAATAATAGAAAAAGAAAGCAATAGATAAAAAATTGTTTGTGGAAAAATTGATTTTTCAAGAGAATAAAAAGAGGAAGAAAGAATGAAGTTCGAAAAACGAGAATGTTTATTCGGCGAGGGACTTAATTAATTTTTTTTTTCTGTTTCGTTTGTGAAAAGCGAAATACAATTGAAGACAATTTTTATGAGAAAGATTGAATTTTGTGCGTCGACGGTGTAACGTAGTTAATTAAATTTAATTATATAACATTTATTCACTAGAGACGATATCATACGCTTAGGGATCATGTTGTTGTATTATTTTTTAAAAATCTAATGGTCAGTGAAAAAAAACACAATCACCTATAAGACACAAGCCCCTAGTATATATTTATTAATTAAATTACATATTAAAAAAAAAAGAAGAAGTAGGATCTCATTGAAGGAGATCTGAAATTCCCTTGTCAACTGTCCTCCGTTTTTAGTCTCGGAGACAAACAAGAAAAAAAAGTCCCAAAGATTTTCACCAAAAGTACAATACTCGAAATTCACACTCATTCTGAATGATTGTAAAAAAAAATAATTCTCAACCCAATTTGCTTACATACACAATTATTAGAAAATAATGATTTGTTATTAATGTAATTAATATATTACTAATTACATTAATTACGTTTTCTTTTCAAATTTTTCGGATAAATTAAATAATTATTAGAAATATTTATATCTTCACTCGATTATTACAGATTAATTTTATTAACACATTCATTCAATGAAATAAAATTGATTGTAAGAGTGAAATCACAAATGTGTTCCAATTTGTGTTGTAAATATGAAGAGTAAAGAAAATAATTCAGAATTATGACTATATTAGTAAAACTAAAGAAATTGTTTAAATTTGTTTTTTCTTTTTTTTTAAAAAAAGAACATGTATTTAAAGAAAAAGAGGGATAAGTGTGAATTTCGAATTTTGTAAAAATGTACATGACCTCATCATCGGATGCCATGTAATGTTTATTGTAAATACGTCGTCGGTGTGTCACATTTTTGAGCTTTGCATTATTTTCGGTATAAAAATAAAAAAAAAACATACCGAGTTCAATAGCATAATGGATTTTAGAATTAATTTAAGAAACCAACGGAAACAAAAATATTAAATATAATACATATATAATAATTACTGGCATTTTTTAATTTTGTTCTATCTATGAAAAAATATATATAATTATATATTAAAATATATTTATTTACTTTAGGGTAAATTCAATTTGTGTTCTATTTATACATTTAAGGAAGAAACGTACAAACAATCGAAACAAAAGTTACTCCAATGTCATTATTTCGTTTTTTTAAAAGTTAAATTAATTTTTAAGCTTTTGGTAGAAGCGTAAGGAATTTAATTTATTTTAATCCTGGAAAATTGTTCTTCTCTAAAGTTATTCTATGTTTATTCTTGAAATCTAATTTTAGAAACTAAAAAATATTTCAAAATTAAATATTCAATTTTAGAAGAATTGCGTTTACAATTTTTATAAGTAGATCGATTTCAAAAGGTTTCAATTAAGAATTTTAGAAAATTTCGATTTTAATTAGAAATCTTTAAGGCACGTAGATTTTTGAAAAATTTTAATAATTCAAATTCTTCTTAAATTAGTAAAAATTTTTATTATAATATTTAATTGATTCTTCAAAATAAAGGATATACAGATAAATTTTAGTAAAAAACACGAAAAAAATTAAATTTTGAAGCAATTACAAATGTATTTGTGGAAAATCAATTAATTTTGAAAATTTTAATAAAATTCTTTGAAAAATTGTCTTTTACCTTGAAAAACATTCCTCTATTTAATAATTTTTATTATCTACTACTTTAATAAAATTTTCCAAAAGAATTTAATTATTTAAAAAAATTTTTTAAATTCAATTACTTTTAAAAATTGTAATAAAATTTTTGACAAAAATCAATTATTTTCAGGAGTTTCGATAAAATTCATTAAAGAATTCAATTTTCAGAAATTTTAATAAAATGTTTTGCAAAATTCAATAATTTTCAAGATTTTCTAGAATATTCTTTTAAAAAATTCAATTATTTTCAAGAATTTTAATAAGATTCTTCGCAAAATTCCATTATTTTTAAGATTTTCGACAAAATTCTTTGTAGAATTCAATTTTCAGAAATTTTAATAAAATGTTTTGCAAAATTCAATAATTTTCAGGAGTTTCAATAAAATGATTTACAAAATTCAATTATTTTAAGGAATTTTAATGAAATTCTTTGCAAAATTCAATTATTTTCAGAAGTTTCGATAAAACTCTTTAAAGAAATTCAATAATTTTCAAAAATTTTTATAATATTCTTTAAAAAATTCAATTATTTTCAAGAATTTTTATAAGATTCTAGACAAAATTCAATTATTTTCAGGAGTTTCGATAAAATTCATTAAAAAATTCAATTTTCAGAAATTTTAATAAAATGTTTTGCAAAATTCAATTATTTTCAGAAGTTTCGATAAAACTCTTTAAAGAAATTCAATAATTTTAAAGATTTTCTTCAATATTCTTTAAAAAATTTAATAAATTTCAAGATTTTCTATAATTTTCTTTAAAAAATTCAATTATTTTCAGGAATTTTAATAAATTTCTTTGTAGAATTCAAGTTTCAGAAATTTTAATAAAATGTTTTGCAAAATTCAACAATTTTCAGGAGTTTCAATAAAATGATTTACAAAATTCAACTATTTTCAGGAATTTTAATCAAATTCTTTAAAGAAATTCAATTATTTTTAATACAATTTTATACAATTAATAAAATTTCTCGAAAAATGAAATTATTCTTAAAGATTTTTATTAAAATTTGTCAAGAAGAGTGAATTTATAATTTGAAAATTTGTTGATAAAATTCTTTATGAAAATCCAATTTTAAGAAATATTCAATAGTTTAATAAAATTTTGTTATTTAAATAATTGAATTTTTAAAGATTTTTCTAATACTGATTTAAAAATAAATTTCAGGAAAATGTTGGATTACACCGTTGAATATTGAAAGCAATATAGCATGAATTTTTAGAAATAATTGAATTTTGAATAGGTTTCAAATTAAAATCTTTGAAAATTGGAGTTTTTATTTTTTGATAAAAAAAATAATTTTTTTACAATTCTGTAGAATTTTTTCAAAAAGTTTAATTCAATTTTCTGTCAATTATTATTATTACTTTTATTTTCTAATACATATCTAATTGAAGAATTTTCTGCAAATCGAAATTTCACATAAAATATTGAATTGTGAACAAATTAATTTCATAATTCTGAAAAAAATCTTTTTCAAAAATTAGTTTTAAAAAACTTTGATTTAAATATAAATTTTAGTTGAACATTTTAGAAATAAATAATTGAATAATAAATGTCAAAGTTTTGACTCAAAATCAGGGAGTTTTTTAATTTCGTAAAATATAAAATTGTTGTTTTAAAAACCTGGAAAAATTCCGTTTTTAACCTGGAAAAGTCAGGGAATTTGAAAGGAGCAAAAGCGTGGCGACCCTGAATTTTCATGCAATATAGTTTTGTTCCTAAAACAGAAAAGTATATAAATTAGAAATAAAGAATAGAGAAAAGAAGAAAATTAAATAAAAATAAATTTCTATGTTGGTATTAAAAATAGGATAGTAAAATTCAAAACAAAAGAGAAGAAGATGGGTGATTCTTTTGAAAGTGACACTTTTAAATTTAAGTTTTTCAATTTATTTTTTTCTTTAATTATATGGTTTTTCTATTAAAACTACTTAATTTCATACTCAAGAGTAATATTTTTAGGTTGCGCAAAATTAATTCTTAAAAATATTAAAGTTTTTCTCCTTTGAAAAATATTATTGTTGCTCCATTAGATTAATTTTATTTAATTCGCGAGCTTTTCTATTAAAAATCCACGCTAATATCGTTCACGAAATCGAAAATAAAATTACACTGCTTAAAAATTAATAATTTGCATATTTTAATACCAAATATATTCAATTCGATTAAAATATAAATTTATTTAAAGTAGTTGATTTAATGGTAATTTGGGTTAATTTTTTCAAAGCAATGCAGAGCTAAATACTAAAAACAAAAGAAAAACTAGCATATTTCGAGGAAAAGGCTTCGGAGATGAAAGTAATTTAGTAATTACGTAAATTAAGTTGAATAAAAATTATTGAATTTTCTTCTTAAAATGATAAATAAGTGCTAAATTTTCACTATGGAAATTGACAATAATTATTAAAGAGTAGATTTTGTCAAATTAATCGAGACATCAAAAATGTCACTTTCAAAAGAATCATCCAGATAGAAATAACAAACTTTTCTCTTGTAAATAAATTTTTATTATATCGAAACACGCAGGTTAACAGCGATTTCAAATAAAAGAAGAGAGTAATTTCAATAAATGAGCTAGATTTTCCAGTTTTTTTTTTTAATGTAAAATCAGGACTTGAAGATATATTAGTATCTAGTGGACTTAGACTAGGTGAAACTTAACATAGTCCTAATTTTCCTTTATATTTTCTTTTCCTTAATGCATTTCGTAAACATTCTCAAGAGCTAATTCTGGTTTATCGTATCCCAATTCTTCGGGTGTATTAATGCCCAATTCATCTAAAGTGGGTCGAATTTCTTGAAGAACGTAGGGATAAATTTTATCGAGTTGATCGCCACACTTGAATTTCACCATTTCCAAAAATCTCACAGCAACAGCATAATCATTTAATCGTCTGCATGCCTTCAAGCCAGCAATAATAATCGCTGGATCGGGAACCATGTCCAAACCTTAAAATTTAATTTTACAAAACTAAATTTCGCTATACACTTTTAATCCGTTTTTCCATAAGTAAATTTATTTTTAGAAAAGTTTATAGAAAAATTGGAGCAAACAGACAACAATTTCTATCGTTTCTACAAATTTCAGTTTTTAGTGAAAGAATTTTGATAATTTTTGAAAACTTTTAATAAGAGTGTAAAAAAAATTTTTTCGGAGCTTTAAGTGGGAGTTGGGGGTATATAAATTTTTGCACATGATAAGGGGGAAAAATTGATGGAAACAAAATAAGGGATTGTAAAGGGAAAAAAAAACGTTTTTTTTTTACCAGCAAGACGATTCATGGCACTTCGAAGTTCCCAGTGATCAATATCTTTACGATCGAAATACTGAATAAATTCTGCATCGACTTCCTCGTCGGTTTGCTCTTTGCCATGAGATGATGATCTGACAGTCATTACACGAGGTTGAATTGCCTTCCTCGAAGCAGCGACAATTCTTCCAGCCACAATTCGTAACATTTTGCTATCAAAGATTATAACAATTTTTTTTTTATTTGAAATAAAATTTTTCTACGAAAAACGAAAATAGCCCTTGCAGACTACTTATTGCGTAAACGGGAGAAAAAGAAATTTTCTCAAGGTGTCGGACTCTAAAGTTTGTTACACAACATTTTGTTCAAAAGCAGGGCTGAGCAGGGGATTCTGTTTAGTTTTGCGCCCTTAATACGTGTGATTCCACCCTAATAGAGCCTAACTTCACACTTGTCGCTACAACTAACCTAACCTAACAATTTAGTTTGTTATTGTTGTGATTTATTTTTGATTCTTACTTATATAGTACTAATTAAAAAGATTTGCCGTTTCGTGAAAAGTGAAAAAATGTCCATCAAACAACCAAAACTGGATAGAAAAGTTCACGTCTATTGTTCATTGCG
This sequence comes from Leptopilina myrica (nomen nudum), assembly GCA_032872475.1. Lineage (NCBI taxonomy): Eukaryota > Metazoa > Arthropoda > Insecta > Hymenoptera > Figitidae > Leptopilina > Leptopilina myrica (nomen nudum). The sequence goes on along the minus strand of CM065462.1, from coordinate 7,721,460 downwards.
TGATAAATTGAATATTATCGAGGCAGTGAATAATGGTGAAAAAATGACATCAGTGGCAAAACGTTATAATATTTCAATAACAGCAGTGTCGAAATTAGTGAAGAGAAACAAGGAAAAAATCCAATACAGCAGTACATTGGATGAACAGGTGTTGAAAAAACGAAAGACATTTAGAAAAGTGCACGATAGTCTTTTAGAAAAATCCCTATTAATGTGGTATAATGACAAACTTTATAATGGTCAACCAGTGAGTGGTTCTGCCTTATGTGAAAAGGCATTGATATTTAATGAAAAATTGAATGGTTCGAAAGAATTTAAAGCAAGTTTAGGTTGGCTGGATAGATTTAAAAAACGAAATGACATACAATTTACATTGCAAAGTGAAAAATTAACGGCAAACATTGACACGGCTATTGAATATTGTTTTCAATTTCAAAATTTAATTAGTGAAGAGAATTATAATTTAAGCTTGGTATTCAATGCTGATGAGAGTGGAATTTTTTGGAAAAGCCTACCGGAAATTGAATTGAATGATCGGCAAAATTTTCAAAGTATGTAAAATTAGAAAGAAATATTATACTTCTAAAAAAGGTCTTTTAGCGATAAAATTTACATTTTATTAAATATTTTCAGTTTTATTGAAATAAAAATGTTAAATAAAATTTTGTATTATTACTTTGTTACTATTTTATATTTTTATATTTATATTAAGGATATTAAGTAAATATTAGAGACATTAGAGAAGTAAACAAAGTAACATAACCTAAAATTGAGTATCAAATTGAAAAAATCGAATATCGAAATAGACTTAAGGGTCGTTCACTCGCATTGCACTTGCAAGGCAAGTTTGGTGATTTCGCCATAAAACACTATGTTCAGACTGCTCTTTGAATATAACAACCTTATAATGAAAAATCTACATTTAGAGTAAGAAAGACAGACAACGTGTCTGTCTCTCTTACTCCAACGTAGATCTTTCCTTTTGGACAATTTTTACCAAAAGTGTAAATTCTTCATGTAATAAATTAAATAAATTACTTTTAATTATGTAAACAATAAAATTAAAGGTAAACTATTAAACAAGACAATTTGTAACCTTTAAATCTCTACTGTTTGAAAATAGTAAATTTTAAGCTTTTGGAATTGTTTTGTAGATGCCAATAAAGTTAAACAAATTTACAAAATAATGAGAATATATTATAACCTCTAAACCCTAATAGAATTATTTAAATTTGCCTATTTACTTTATCTTTAATATTAAAATCTTTATTTTCTTTAAGTGTGTACTACACAATAATATCTATGCTCTGATGCATAATGTGTTTATGTGCATGTCTCACCTTTGTCTTTTGAAAATGTTTTAAAAATATTTATATATTTTCTTTTAGTTTTATTTCCTTTAGTTCATTTTCTTTGTGTTACAACGCGCTTCTTGCACTTTATTAATTTCACTTTTCATTTCATACCTTTGACACTTTAAACATTTGTGTTACACTCCGTGAAGAAAGGTACCTAAGAAGCAAAAAATTTGAGGTTATGTTTTTAATTTTTCGAGTAAAAATAAAAGAAAGAGAAAATAAATTATTAATTAAAAATTATTGATCTTTAATTCTTCATTATACATCCAAAATAGTCAATGAAAGTTTGTTTCAAAATCAAATAATTAAAAATAAACTTTTAATCAATAGATAACTCTGACACTAATCTAACCTATAATTCGTTTGCCTCTTAGGTACCTTTCTTCGGAGCGCGTCACATTTATTTATTCACTTATTTTATTACTTTATCTTTATCAGCAACCTCATTCTTTTAATTAATGTTAAATTCTTAATCCGTTTCAATGTAAATTTATAAAATTATTTAGAAATCCATTTATCTCTGTTCAATTTAAGAAAAAAAATTTATTAATAAAGAATTTTGAGTTTAAAAAATATTTTGGCCTAACCTTCATGATTTTTAATTTCAATCTTATTATTAGAAAAAATGATTAAAACCTTTAAATTCCCTATTACAATAGAATTTAATTACAAACATAGCATTTTGATTAGAAAAAATATTAAAAAATGAATAATTTATTACATTTTTTCTATATTAAAGATAATTTTAATGGTTATGTGAGAATTGTCACTTGTTTAAATTTCTCGAAATGACGAAATTTGGATTTATCAGGTTTTGAAAACTTACTCCTCAAATGAACTATGTTTTTGTTATTATTTTTAACATGGATATTTGTATTTTGTTAATACATTCTTATAAACATTATATTTGTATTTTGTTATCACGAAGGGATATTTATAGTTACGAAGTCGATCGTGACACTTCATTAAAGTATTTAAGTCTCTATATAAAAATAATGCAAACAAAAGGGCAGGTCAGTCCTCCGCATGCAGGTTGCCATGGTAGCGTTCAAGAGTGAGAGAGATAGGAAATTATTCCATCTCTCTCACTCTTGTACGCTACCATGGCAACCTGCATGCGGATGTCTGAACTGATTAATAATTTTTTTATTCCTATTCAACATAGGTCAGAATAAAAATACGGACAGAATAACATGTTTATTTTGCGGAAATGCCGACAGTACATACGCCTTACCATTGTTAATAATTGGAAAATCTTGGAGTTCACGTTCAACATCAAGAACATCATCAGACAATGTACAACAATTACCAGTAATGTATCAAAATCAATCATCAGCCTACATGACGGAAGATATTTTTCTCGATTGGTATACAAATATTTTCATTCCCTCTGTACAAGAGATGCAGGAGAGAACAAAAACTTATGGCAAAGTTTTGCTAGTTATTGACCCGGCCAAATGTCATCCCGCAATGGAAATTCTCAACTCAGTGAATGAAAGATTTCAAGTTGAATACCTAAAGGCAAATATTGCACATTTAGTACAGCCAATGGGTCAAGGTGTGATCGATAAGACAAAAAAAATGTATCGCAGGACTTTGGTGATAAATTTATTAGATGCAGACGAGAATACAACTGTCGAGGAATTTATGAAAGACTACACCATGGAGGATTGTTGTTTCATGCTTTCGAATGCATTCGAATCGGTAACGACGTTTAATTTGAAGAATGCTTGGAATAAACTTTGTGGTGTGTCGCCATTAGATGAAGAGAACTTGGATCCTGATGAGAAGATTTTGGATTGTAAAACTTTCTTTCAAATTGTACAGAGAATTAAAGGTAGGGGAAATTTGATTCTAATTTTTATCTTGCATACTTTCAAGTATAAACTATTTTTGAATTTTTAAATTCGACTTTAGACTATACACTCAGATGCATTAATGCTGTCCTTCCGGTTTAAAGGAATTTTAAATAGTCGTGTCATTTCTATCAAATATTCTTAGTTCGTGACATACGAATGTTATCTCATATGTCATGAACTAAAAACATTTTGATAGAAATCATACGACTTTGCAAAATACCGTCAAACCGGAAGGACAGCATTAATGCATCTGAGTGTATATTTGTGATTAATGATCCTTAAAATTAATAGGTTACGAGAATGTTCATCCGGCCAGTGTTAGAATATGGTTGAATGCTGATTTGTACGATCCAGGCTGGGAAATGCTCACAGATGATGAAATTATTGAATTTTTTACTAGCAGTAAGTCACATGAAGGTGATGATGACACTGAGGAAACAATCAACCAATCAAGTGCTGATGACTCCGACCAAGTAGTAAAATTTAAGGAAAAAATCAGTGATCAATTTACTAATCCTCCGAAGTTAGACACTGAAGAAGTCTCTCAGGATTATGAAGCTTATGATGATGATGATGATAATCTCGAATCGAAAAATATTTCAAACGCTGTAGATAGTGTCGAAATAGCCATTCAAAATTTACACAATTGGTGCAAGAGAAGAAAAGAATATAATGAATCAGATCATTTTCTTTTACATAAGTGGGAGAAAATCGCTCGAAAAGCGTCGAATTAAATGGAAAATGAGTTATTTTCTTCAAAAAAAGAAAGACATTGGACATAATACATGTAAGAAACTCGAAGACTGATTAAAATATAAATCATAGATTTTATTTTTTGTTTATTTTATCCATATTTACGTCTAGATTTCGAATTTTCTCTAAACCAGGGCTGGAACCAGTGAAAGTATTTAAAAATACGGACTTTACGGACCAAAAATGAAAAAATTACGGACCAATTACTTACAAAAATATATAAGAGAACATTTTACTTAAAACTATAAATTAAATTTTTTCATAACTAAAAAAACATGAAGATATCGATAACTCCGAGTCTTCGAATCGGACTGTTTTACAATAATTAAAGATAGAGTGATAAAATCATTATCAATTCAATTGTTATTTTCAAGAATTTTTAACTCAAATTCTTCTTAAAATCGATTATTTTTAATAATTTTCGAAAAAGTTCTTTGACAATTTTCAAATCCATTTCTTTACACTATTCGATTTTTCAATTATTTGTAAATTCTTCAATTAAATATGTATTAGAAAATAAAAACTTCAAATAATATTTTTAAAAAATTCGCAATTAAAATTTCTCAAAAAAATTAATTCCACAGAATTGTTTACTTAGTTAAAAATATGAAAAATTCAAATTTTCAAAGATTTGAATCTGAAACCTTTTCAAAATTCAATTATTTCTAAAACTTTACGCTCAAATACTTTTAATATTCAATTATAATCTAAAATTTTAACTGAAATCCATTTGTAAATCAATTTTTATGAGAAAATTCTACGAGAATTTAATTATTTAAATAGAAAAAAACAATTTATTGAATATTTACATATGGTTCTTAAAATTGAATTCTTTTAAAGAATTGAATCAATCAATTTTCAAATAATTTGAATTCTTTAGCAAAATTTTATTAAAATAGACATTAAAAATAATTAAATTAGGGAAAATTTTTGAAAATAATTGAAATTTTGCCGTGAAATTTATTAAATTTTTTGAAAATAATTCAATTTTAGAGAAGAATTTTATAATTTAAAAAGATAATTGATAATTTACGCAAAAAAATGCATTAAAAATTTTGAATGCAATAATTTTTATTCTTTAAAGAAATTTAATCAAAAATTTATTAAAAATAATATTTAAATTCTAATAAATAAATTGTAGCAAAGGTTATTAAAATAATTAAATTTCTTTGATAAATTTTAATAAAAATTTTAAGAATAATTACATTTTTCGAGGAATTCGATTAAAATTGTATTAAAAATAATTAAAATTCTGCAATTAGCTTTATTATTTATCAAAAATAATTAAATTCCTAATAAGAATTTTATTACTTGCCAAAAAAATTAAATACCTGTAAAAATTTTATTATTTATGAAAATAATTGAATATTGCGAAGAAATTTATAAAAAAAATTTGTAAATAATGAAATTCCTGTAAAATTGTTATTATTTTTTGAAAATAATTAAAAGGTTTGTGTACAATTTTAGTAGATTTTTTTTTTAAAATAATTGAATTCTTTTGGAAAATTTTATTAGAATGTTATAGATACCTATTAAAAATCATTGAATTGAGGACAAATTTTGAAAATAATTTTTTTTTTTTTTTTTTGCATTCTGGCGGGTAGCTAACATAAACTTTACAACCGAATAAATCCAATTGGAAAGGTTATGAAAACAGTAAAATCTTTTATAGAGAAACAATTTGTTTTAAATTGAATCATACAGGACTCAATCGATTGCCTTTTGTTTTAGACATCAGGACTCACATCGACCATACCATGTTAAAAACCCATTTATATTAGACCTATTATTCACCTACGGAACTACCTAGGGGCTTCTGACTTCGTAGATGAATGGTCCCGTTTAGTCGCTGTCGCGACTCTTCCGTGCCGCTCTTGTTCTGGCCTTATTTTCTTCTTGTCCTTGACAAAGTCTTCTTGGCTTCCTCTAGGGCAGATCTGAAGACCTTGCATCCTCCTGATCCGGCGACATGTTGGATACTCTCCTTCTCGCCGAATTTCGCCTTGCATAAGAAGCAGCATGGGCGCTTCTTACAATCTGCTGCCTTATGGCCAGCTTCTCCGCACTTGAAGCACGCAGCTGACCTATCTACTGCTTGGCAGTCTCTGCCTACATGGCCATAGTCAAGGCACCTGTGACACCTTGTGACCATAACTCTCCTACTCACTCTGCAGGACACAAAACCGACCTTAATGTGCCCCATCTTCTCCAACCTGGCAGCGTCCTCCTGGGTGGTGACCACGACCGCGAGCTTCATACCTCGCTTATTTGGTCCGAGGACCGTCACCTTCCTGCTTCCTGCTGGTACCGTAGAAACTTGATCCAAGGCACCCAAGACGTCTTCTTTCTCAGTAAGGCTGTCCATATCGCGGATTTCCAGCGTAGTTTGCCGGTCCGCCATCTGCACCTTACCCAGGTCACCGATCACCTTAGTCACCTCCTCGGTGAACAGCTTCTTGTTTGAAGACCCACCAATCTTAATAAGTAGGTCTCCCGTTTTAGTGGGTAAAGCTCCCACAACCCTTGTCTGACTGGCCTCCAGGTCAGCCTCTTTTCGAACTTTCGCCAGTACTTCGGCGAAAGTTTTTCCTTCAGCCACTTTAACGATCACTGTGGCTTTCTCCTTCTTGACCTGATGTGGCTTTGGAACCGTTTTGATCCCCTTGCTTCTAGTCTTTTTAGGTTTCTCCTCCCTTTTCCTTTTTGGATCCTTCGCAGGCTCAGGATCACTTCTCTTCCGCTTCTGAGCATCCAAGACGACGTTTCTCAACACGATTGCGTTACAACGATCTCTTCTAACTCTGCGATCTTGTCTAGCTTCTTCCGACCAGGTCAATCCTTGGTAGAAGCTCTCGTCCTTTTCTGTAGCTGCTGCGTGCTTCAATTTGGTCTCCTGTATGAGCGATGTTATGCTTTTAAGTCCATCCTTGATTGTCATATTGACATTTCTTTGGACTTCGCAGGACTTTATCATCTTACTGACCTCTTCTTCTATTGCTAGAATGCATACCGCCTCTTCTTCCCGCAGTTTTATGCATTCATCTCGGTCCTTGTTGCAGCTAGCAATGTCCTTTGCTGAAGCATTACTGAAGACAGAAATGCAGCTAGCCTGACTCGTCACGCTGCTCGTACTCCCTCGTCTCTCCGCCTTGTCCACGATGATCTGTGGCACTACCAACGCGTTGTTGCCCTCCTGCATCCTTGGGCCACTGGCCACCGCCCGCACGCTCGAAAGCGCTTGACGATCGGAACCAGTGAGAGATTCAGCCGAAGCATTACTCCGCAGGTACTCTTCCTTGTTTTTACAATCGCTCATACTTGGTGTTTTGTCTCGTATCGAGAGACAATCGGGCCTTAACAGGGTACTACCATCTGGCCAGGATGGGCCCTGAACCGCCTCCGTTAGTTACATAGACGTTATAGCATTGCCGAAGCATTGATGCGACGTCTATGATATCCAGTGTCAGGTGAGCTAAGAAATTTTTTGAACATAATTGAATTTTTGCGAAGAATTTTATTACTTTTGAAAATAATTGAATTCCTTCAATAATTTGTAATTTCTCTAAAATTATCAAAATTATATCGTAAAATTTACGTACTTTACGGATCTTTTTCAACCAAATTACGGACTTTACGGACCTTTTTTTAAAAAAAACGGACTTTTACGGACTTCAAGCAAAGTTACGGACTTTTACGGAATTTACGGACTTAGTTCGAGCCCTGCTAAACCTAGTGTAGCGCCTCTTACGTGTAAATGGAGGAACATATTTTGTTGACTCAGAAATCAGGACAAATTACATACTTCCCACCCTTTTCTCGTCCAAATCCAGAGTTTTGTTATGCACTTCAAAGCTTTAACCCACGTAAATTACATTCCCAACCCTGAATAGAATGTCAATGTCACATTTCAGACATTTTACCTTTTAAAAAAAAAACTCAGACTGCAAACTTACGTTAATTCCTTTTTGAAAGTTTAAAAAAAAGAGAATTAACTACGAATTTCAAATCCAAAAACATTTGAAAAGTACAAGAATGAAAAAATGTTCAATAAACAAAAAAAATTGCACCGATTTCTTTCATTGAGTGATAAATTGAAAATAATTGAAGCTCTCAATGCAGGCCAAACAGCAACATCATTATCGATAGAATATAGAATTTCACGTGCGGCAATTAGTAATTTAAAAAGAAAAAAGGGCAATCTCAAAGATGTCAATCAAGTTAATAATCTCAATGAAATGGCATTAAATAAAAGAAAGGTAATAAAAAAAGTTCACAATGAGGATTTAGAAAAGGCAATAGTAATGTGGTATAATGAAAAACGTTTAATGGGACAACCAGTTAGTGGTCCAATGATTTGTGAAAAGGCATTGATTTTCAATAATCGATTAAATGGTTCGGAAAAATTTAAAGCAACCACCGGTTGGTTAACTGCATTTAAAAGACGTTACGGTGTTAAAATAATGCAAGAGGACAAATTATCAATTGATGGCGACACTGCTAAGGAATTTTGTTTAAAATTTCAACAATTCATTCGTGAGGAGAATTATGATAATATGAATTTGATATTTAATGCCGATGAGTGTGGAATTTTGTGGAAAAATTTGCCAAAAGCAACAAATGATAAAGACAAAAATTCTGCAGGTATATTGCGAGAATATTTGGGTGATTCTCCTGAAAGGGACCACACTTCACGTGTCTCAAACGTGGGACTCAATATTTGCATTAACTTATTATTGATATTTTGTTGAGTATAAATTTCAAAAAAAAATTACTTATAATCTACGAAACATTATTTATCTTTACATAATTTTGTGATGTTAAAATTTAAAGTTTTTCTTAGTAAAAAAAATTATTTAATTTTGGTTAAATATGATAAATATTTTTAATTATTTTTTAATATAATTAAAAATTTTGTAATCTAGTCTTAATAAATATCAAATTGAAGCTTAGAATCTACAGTTTATTTTTCACTTATATTTAGTTGAAATAAAATAAAAGAAATTTTTTTAATAATTAATTAAAAATTACTGGCAATGGGAGTAAAAATTCAAATTCGTCTCCGAAGCTTCGTTTTTCAGTTAAAAACATCACATTTTTAAACATTTTTTTAATTGTACGTAATCTATATATAAACATTTGAAGTTGTAGCCCAAAAAATTTGTTAAATTATGTTTCAATATTTTAAAATTTCATAAAAACGTGAATTTTTGATTTGACAAATTATTCATCTCTGAAGCCTTTTTCATATTTGATAAGCGTTATAGTTTTGTTTTTAATTTTTTAATAATTATTTTCAAATACCTAATCCTTGAATTATAAAAAATTTTTCCGTTTTATTTAAAATATAATATTTTTAATTTTTTAAAATAGAATATATTAAGTAGAAAATTAGATAAATAACAAAATTATAATTAAAAATAAAAATTCTTTTTCTAGAAAATATCAATTTTGAACTTAAAATGATAAATTAAAAAATTCATTACAATTTTTTTTCCGTCCAATATAAAAAAATATATATTAGTTATTTTTGAAAAGATAAAATAGTTATAAATAAATTATTAAATACACAATTCATTAAATTATAAATGAATAATGTTAAAAGTTTAATAAATTAAAGAAATTAAATTTAAAAGGAATTTTTTTACAAAAACCCCAATTTTGATTACAGTATATTTAACCTTCAAAACACTTAATATTAAAATGATGCTGGAAGGCTTATTTTTGAAAATTAATTTTGCCCAAACTCAGATTTTTATCTTTAAACGTATTTAAAACCTACCCATGACAAAAAAATTCAGAAAATATAAAAATTAATTTTTTTTAGTTTTTAGAAATAAACGGATGCCTTTCAGAAGAATCACCCAAATTCTTCTAAAATTATTTAAAAAATTTAATAAATATATTTAATTGATTATTTAAAAATAACGGGTTTATAAAAGAATTTTTCGTTAAAACACTAAAATAAAATAAAATTTTGAAGCAAATACATATTATTGAAGAAATTCAATTATTTTTAGAAAAAGTAATTCTTCTCAGCAATTCAATTATTTTTTCAATTTTTATTATTTATTCTTCAAAGAATTAAATTATTTTCAAAAATCTCAATGAAATTCTTTTGTGACAATTTAATTTTTTTCAAAATAATTTTCATAAAATTTTTCGTAGAAATTTAATTGATTTCAAAAATTTTTTTTCAATTCAATTATTTGCAATGTTTGCTATTTGAATAAAATTTCACGAAAGAATTCAATTATTTAAACCGAAATTCTAATAAAATTAGTCTGAAGAATTCAATTATTTTCAAACGTAATATAATTCTTCGCAAAAAATTCAATTATATTTGAAAATTTAGAAAAATTCTTGTCAAACTTTAAATTGTCTTTATAAATAATAACATTTTTCTCCGAAATTCAATTATTTTCTCAAATATACATAATATTCTTGGCAGAATTTCAATTATTTTTAATATACAAAATTTTCAGCAAATTTCTCGAAAAATGAAATTATTGTTAAATTTTTTTTTTTTAATTTATCTCTTGACAATAAATAATAATAATAAACATAATAATTAAATTCTGATAAAATATGTTATAAAAATTCAATGTTAAAGAACATTCAATTATTTAATAAATTATTTATTTTTACAGTTAAATAATTGATTTCTTGTAGAATTTTCTAATAAATATTGATTTAAAAATAAATTTCAGTACAGATTTTCGATTGTAGTTGAATATCATATTAAAAAATATTTATTTTTTTGAAAATTCTACGAGAATTCATTTATTTCACTCTAAAAATAAACATTTTATTAAATAATTGAACTTTTTTTTAAATTTAATTTTCATGAAGAATCAACAAATTTTTAAATAATAATTAAATTCTTCTGAAACATTTTAATAAATTTTGTTTAAATAATTGCGTTTATCGAGAAATGTGATAAAAATTTTGTATATTAAAAACTATTGAAATTCTGAGAAGATTTTATTAAAATTTTTGAAAATAATTGAATTTCGGAGGAATTTTTTATTATTTAAATTTTGACCGAAATTATGGACAATTTTGAAACATAATTGGATTTTTGTGAAGAATTGTGTTACTTTTGAAAATAATCGAATTCTTGAGAATTCCAATTATTTTCTTATTAATAATAAACGTATAGTTTTAAAAACCTGGAAAAATTCCATTTTAACCTGGAAAAGTCAGGGAATTGGAAAATAGTAAAAGCGTTGCAACCCTGGAATTCCTTTTGAATTTTGAATTAAATTCTAAAAAATTATTAATCTAATTTTTTTTGTTTTCCATAGATTGGAAGGAGAATAAGGAGAAAGTATCAGTTTTATTCTGTGCAAATGCAGACGGTTCTCATGCACTTCCACTATTAATAATTGGAAAATCGTGGAGTTCACGTTCGATTTTAAATACATCGGAGAATATTCAACAATTACCGGTCATGTATCAAAATGAATCCTCGTCAAGCATGACATCGGAGATATTTCTCGATTGGTATACAAATATTTTTATTCCCTCCGTAGAGGAAATGCAGGCGAAGACAAATAATTATGGCAAAGTTTTGCTACTAATTGACACTGCCAAGTGTCATTCATCAATGGAAATTCTCAACTCAGTGAATGAAAGATTTCAAGTAATGTATATACCGTCTAAAATTACATTCCTAATACAACCAATGGGTCAAGGTATAATTGAGAAAACAAAGAGAACATATCGGAAAGCATTTGTCGCACGTTTATTGAATGCAAGTGATGATAATATGACTGTCGATGAATTTATCGAGCAACACACAATGGAGGATTGTTGTTTTATGCTTTCAAATGCATTTGAAGCGGTAACGACGTTACATTTAAAGAGTGCCTGGAATAAACTCTATGGTACATCCCAATTAGACGAGACTATCGATGACGATGATGAGACATTGGAAATTAAAGTCTTCTATCACATGCTGCAGAAAATTAGAGGTAAGTACTTTTTTTTTTAATTCTATATTTTTAAAAATATTAAACATTAAAATCTTTTTTAGGTTTCGAAACGGTTTATCCAGTGACAATTAAAACTTGGCTAAACATCGATCAATACGATCTTGGATGGGAATCTTTGATTGATGACGAAATTATTGAATTCGTCACTAATCAAGCAAATGAAATTGTTCATGAAACGAATTCTAATGAACAAAATGAAATCTTAATGTCTAGTAAAAAGCGAAAAGCAAAGAAAGAAAGTAACAAGCAGAGGGAGAATTCCGAATTAAATGAATTGAACGAAACTGTGGAAATAAAGGAAGAATTTGAGAATAGAACGAAAAATATTTCAAAAAGTGTTGAAGTTACTATTGGACTCTTACACGATTGGTGTAAGAAACGAAATGATTTTACAGAGACAGATTATCAACTTTTGCAAAAATGGGAGTTACTAGCAAAAGAAGCGTTGGAGAAGAAAAATTGATTTCTGTATTTTTTAAATATTGTACATAGTGAAGGTATAGATAAGAATTTACAAGACTGATTTAGAAAATGTTTTTTTTTCAGACCAACACAAGTTGAACAGGTGTTTGTCTACTATTTTAATTTTTGTTCAGTATAAAAAGTATGGTTGCTTTTAAATGTGTATAGTAGGTATACATAAAGTATTTATAATTAATCAGAATTTCTTTATTTGGTCCTATGAAAATCACGAGTACCTGCAAAATGGAGAGATTTATAATATTTAATAGTTTTTGAATAGTCTTTTAAAAGATTGAAAAATTTAAAGTTATGAAATCACATCGTGAACCATATTTACTTTTGATAATTAATATTTTATTATTAAAAGAAATAAAATTTGTACGTTAATATTATGGCCAATGAACTAAGAAAATCATATAGAGTTTCACATATATTGAAATTAGAATTTTTCGAAAAATATAATCGCAACGATTTTCGGACGAAATATTCAGAGATTTTATCTAGACTCTATGAACGCTATAAAATTTTTTGCTTTATTTGATACTATATTTCAATTATCTAAAGTCAACAACAATTTTTCTTAACATTAAATTTTCTTATACATTAAATAATTAGGAAAAATGGTTTTTGACTTTAGGTACTTGAAAGTTAATCTATAGTTGCAAGTAAAAACATTTTCTAAATATAACCTATATTTATAAAAAAAAATAATAACTCGGCCAGAGCTCTAAACAAAAAATGCTTTGATGGATTTAAAAAAAAAATTAAATTTTATAAATAGTAAAATTCTTTGCAGGAATTCAATTATTTTTAAAACGATTTTAATTAAAATCCTCGGATTAATTCAAATATTTTTATATATTTTCATAAATATTTTATTAATTTTCTAAACTATTAATAAATTCTTCGAAACAATTCAATTATTTTTATAAATACTACAATTCTTTGAAGGAATTGAATTATTTTTAATCCAATTTAAATAAAATTACAGAAAAGAATTTAATTATTTTCAAAAATTTTCATAAAATTCTATTTCAACAAGAATTTCAAATTCTTTAAAAATAATTCAATATTATTGTCAAAATATTTTTAAAAAAGAAGAAAAAAATTTTATTATTTTCAATTATTTCAGGGTGTCTACTATTTTCATTCAACAAAATTCCCGGTTATGGCCTAATTTTTTCCCGGTTTTCTTTTCTCATGAAATTTAAATTTAAATTTGATTTCGAATATAAATAAATAATAATTTTAATTGAAAATTTGGAAAATAAGTTTTTCAATTTTTAAAAAATAATTTTGTCTTTTTATAATTATAATTGGAAATTTCTTTTTTTAAGTTTATTACAATTCTATTGATAATAATTGAATTTCTGCAAAGAATTTTACTATTTGCAAAAATAATTGAAATCCTTCCAAAGAATGATATTATTTATGAAAATAATTTAATTCCTGTGAAGAATTTTATTACAATTTAAAAAAAAACAGTGATAATTAATTATTTACTTAATAAGTAATAAACATTAAATTTGCTTAAGAAATGATAAATATCATTTATTTGAACATTCAGAAATTTGAAATTATAAAAATTTAAGAGAAGTTCAATAATTATAAATAATGAATAATAATAAAATAATATAGTTTTTAGAAGCAAAACATTGATTTAAAACTTTAAGAGGAACTTTATATTTTAAAAATAAAATTATAATTACGGTCACTAACTTCCCTTGATTATTTTCGAAAAATTTATAAATTTAAATTCTTTCAAAGAATTAAATTATTTTCCAAAAAAAATGTAAAGAAATTTCAATTATTTCAAAAATTTTCAATTATTTGTTTAAAAAATTAAATTATCTTGAAACAATGGAATTGAAAAATTTCAACAATTTTATTTTTCAGAATTTAAAAAAAAATTTGCGAGAATTCAATTTTAATAAAAAATTTGAAGTGCATATCGTTTTTTTTTAAATTAACTAATAAAAATTTTAATTATTAATCTTCGCACTAAGAAACATGAATTCATTAAAATGTGACTATAAAATCCAATTATTAATTATTAAATTAAAATACTTTGAAAATTTTATTTGTTAAAAAGTTTCTAAAGAAATTATTTAACAAATTCAATTACATATTTTCAGTCGAATTTCACAATATTTCTATGAACTCCATAATTTTTTAAAAATTTATTTACATAATCTGTTTGAATTAGTGCCTGACTTTTACTATCAAATTAATTTTTTTTAACTAATTCAAAGTTAGAGAAGAGAATAAATATCTCTAAAATTTGAAATAAAAAGTAATTGTTTTGAAAACGAATTAAAATAATAAAACTTTTTTTAATTTTGGTGAAAAATTTCCCGGTTTTGTATAAAAATCCCGGTTTTTCTACTTTTGAGTACTTAAAGAAGCCAATGATCATTTTTTTTTTTAATTTCCATTTTTATTGCTAATAAAGTTGTCAAAAGTCAAAAAATTTCAAAATACTTTCATTAATTAAAAGCTAAAAACGAGGATAGGACATTTTGAATTTTTAAAAAGTATGTTCAGATTCCCAAGTAATAAGTTTTAATCGAATCTGATCAAATTTTGAATTTTGTTCGCCATATTGGATCCGCCATTTTGAATTTTTTTTTAAATAACATCAGATTTGTGATCAGTGACCATAAATGTGACGTAGTCTAAAGAATGGAACCCTTAGAAGCAAATCACTGAAAGATTTTGTTAGCGTTACTTTTTTCTTGTTTAAAAATTTCTCTTTACTTATTGCTAACTAAAAGCAGTGTTTATTAAATATTTTAGTTTTAATGGAGACTGAAACATTAATAATTCCAAATGACATTTGATCCTTTTTTTGTATTTTCTTTAAAAAAAATTGCAAACATAACCTACAATTCTGTGTCTTCTAAGGTCCCGCGTGACAAATATTATATTATATAAAAAATATATTGAAAACAAAAATATTGTGTTTATATAAGAAGTTGAGTAATATTTTTTGTGACAAATTTCCCGCCACGCATGCGCTCTAGAAATATGCGATATCGTAAGTAGCGTAATTTTCCCCATTTTACGTTGAAAGTAGGTAATTTCGATTGATCACAACTGCGCAAATGCGCTGCTGCGGAAATTCATGTTTATTTTGGATTTGGCACTGACAAGGAGGTTTGTTGAGTTGAGAAAGTCATATATATATATTTGTGTGAGCGCGTGTGATGAGTGAGTGTGTGTGTGTGTGTGTGTGAAATTTTTAACATGACGACATTGTCGCACCAAGTTTTTTTTTTTTAAATAAAATAAATAAATAATAGAAAATAATGTAGAAACAAAGGACAATGAAGGTATAGAAAAAAAAGTTGGACCAAATAAATTTCACAGGGTACGTGTTATATTATTGTTTCTATTTCTATTTAGAAATTATTTTCCATATACTATGTAATAAAGGAGATTTAATTATATATATGTATATATATATATATATATATCTGAATGACAACAACACAGAGCAGACGAACAAAGATTTTGGGTTATGGCGACCAGCAGTTCTGATGGTTCTTGTACAGCACCTGCAGATTTTCAACTATCGTCCGAACTCGAAGATGTTTCCGATCGTCTTAGTGTTAATTTATTAAAGTGCTCATTATGCCATAACAGTCGACGAATTTTCTATTGTAGACAATGCATACAAAATGGGGATTTCGTTCATTCTACTTCTGTTTACTCGGAACGGTGAGTCTATTTATTTATTTATTTTTAGTCTAACGCGCATTAGAATTTAGAAAATATTACCTTTTTTATTCTTTTACTCTAATTTTTACTATTTTTATCTTTTTCACAATTGTGTCTTTATTATTGTTAGGAATAAAAATTGGCAATTTTTTTTTATTAATACAATTTTTACGCATATAATAATAATAATTATTATTATATCAACTAATAATCGCGGGAAAATTAAAAGTTCCATTTATAAGATTAATATTGAATTAACATAATAAATATATTTGCTTTTTGGCAGATTTGCGGATAAACAGATTCGACTTTTGCGATTAAAAGCGGCGCGAGCCCAATTAGAGGAAAAATGTGTGAAAGCTTTAGAAAGACACAAACAAAAAGATAAATTGGTGAGTTAGTAAATGTCGCATTGGTTTTAAAAAATTTGCTTTTAATTTTTAGTATAATTTAACAAGAATGAAAAAAATTTAATTTATTCAAATAATTATTTTGAAATTGAATTTATTTTAAATAATTTTTACGGATTGAAAGAATAATTGAATTTTATAAAAATTGAGCTTTTAATTTTTAAAAAGAATATATGAATTATTAAAAAAAACACTGTCTATTTAATTTTTTATTATTTTATAATTATGTAAATTACAAAATTTTTGATTTTGAAAATTCATCTTCAATTTTTGGAATAATTTCGGATACAAAATTCTTAAAAATTCAATTTCAATAAAATTCTTTAAGACAGTTCTTTTAAAACGTTTTTTTTCCCAATAAAAGTGAAAAAAAACTTTTTTCGAATTTTCGTTTTCTTCTAATAAAAATCATTTTCTAGAAAATTAATAAATAGAAATAATGGGTATTTTTGTCCTAAAGATATTTAAAATTTTCAAAAAAGTGTTTTATAAATAAATTAATTTTGGAAATTTTTATTTAAAAATCTTTTTAATGATTATTTTTCTTTTTTCAAAGAAGAACAGAATTTTGTTGACAAATTCTGAAAAGAAATAGTAATTATACAAAAAAAAATTCTGCTTTTTAAAAAAAAAAACTTGTAATTTTGTAAACAATTTGTGTTTGAGAAACAGAAAATATGCAAAATAGCGTCTATTTCTTAATCATAGTTTTTTTTAAAAACAATTTTCTAATTTTTATCAAAATTATGAAATTTTTTCAAATTTTAGGAAAATAAATATTAGAAATCATAACTATTTAGAAAAAGTTTTTTTTAAAAAACAGATTTGATTGGAAATCGCTCTTTTCAGACAAAAAGGATTAGAAAATATTTTTCAGAAAAAGTAACTGCAACAAGAATTCAATTAGTTTCGTATATAAAATTCTTCAAAGAAATTCAATTATAAAAACTTAATTATTTACAATAGAATTTAAATAGAAATTCTCGAAAGAATTCATTATTTTCACCAAATCTTCATAAAACTCTTCAAAACAATTAAATTATTAAAAAAAAAAATTAGTAACATTTAAAGCAAATATTAAATTATTTTTTATATTTCAGATTCAAAATTATAAAAAGTTACAAATATTACAAAAAGCAATATAAAATGTTATTAAAAAAGAATTATTTTTAAATTAATTTAAAGTTTTTTATTAAAAATATTTTATTTGGTGAAAAACATTTTTTTTATGTGTAGATTAAAATTCCTGACTTAGTCCGAAGAAATTTTTGAGAAAATAAATTTTTAGAAAACTATTTTGATTTCAATTCGTTTTTCTAAATAATAATAATGTTTCTAGATATAAGAATAATTTATAAGTAACTATTAACAATTTTTTTAAAATTAGTTATATTTTTAAAAAATAAATGTTTATCTGAAAAATTTTCAAATTATTCAAAATTTCATGAACTTATTTTTCAAACAAGTGGATTTTGAAAATATTTTACTTTTAGGCGAACTTTTTGTGAAATAATTCAATTTTAGAGGAACTTTCTCAAAAAAAAAAAAAAATATTGAAAATAATTGAATTAGAGAAGACTTTTTAGTAATAAAAATTAGTTCGTATTAAATTGATAAATATTCAAAATTGTATTAATTGTTTTACTCTTTGTTTAAGCAATGTGATTTAAATACCAGTAAGGAACGAATAAAACTTCTACAGTTATTGGTGAATGAAACGAAACAGAGTATTAACAGGGGTACGTTGTTTTTTTTTCTATAAATATTATAATAAGATATTTAAGTATTTTACACACAAAATTTTTTCAATATATAAAAAATAAATTGCAAATGGTTATTTTAATCAATTTATAAGGTTTTTGGAAAAACTTTATTCAACTATTAATGAACATTTCTTTCAATTGAAGT
Organism: Leptopilina myrica (nomen nudum); assembly: GCA_032872475.1. Classification (NCBI taxonomy): domain Eukaryota; kingdom Metazoa; phylum Arthropoda; class Insecta; order Hymenoptera; family Figitidae; genus Leptopilina; species Leptopilina myrica (nomen nudum). The sequence continues at coordinate 7,702,996 of CM065462.1, read as the reverse complement.
TCCTCCTGATTATTTTGAAAACTATTAGAAAAAAAGTTGCATAATTTTATTCTCTAGAAGGATATAAGATTTAAAATAATTAAGGATTAATAATTAAGGATGTAAAACTTAAAATTTAGTTTAAGTTTTCAAGTACGTTATCTAAATTAAATATTTTCATTAATATGCTTAAAGTAAAAAGGTAAATTCACCGAATATTCTAAAATAAACTGGAAATTTAATTTATAAAAATATATTTCAGACAATCAACGTTTAAATGTTTTGAATGAAGTCAATTCACAATTGGCATTGCGGCTCCCGAGGCACGAGGAGAGAGTCGAGAAAATAAATCGCTACGTAGTTCAATTAAAAGGCAAACAGGAAAAGCAAAAGGAAACTGTTGAACGAAAAAGGCAACAATTGAAGAAAGTTATTCGAATCGCTGCCAAACAATTAATACAATATATTTTTCCATTAACACAAGTTGAACCCAGCAGAAGGTAAGCGTGTTCAATTATTTTCATAATTACCATTTTCACAGGAACTAAATTATTCAAAGCACAATTTTTATAATATTTTTAGAAAAAGTCAATTTAAACGATTTTTACGATTAATTAACACATTCATTTAGTTTCAATTATTTTCAATAAATTTTTCCGAAAAATGAAATTATTCTTGAAAATTTTATAAAAATCCTTCGAAAGAATTCAATTATTTAAAACATTTTCTGATAAATTTTTTTATAAGATATTAATCTTAAGGAATATTTAATTATTTCAAAAAATGTCATTGAAATCATCTAAAATATTTTAATTCCTCGGATGGAAAAATAAATAGGTATTTAAAAATTTATTTTAAAAAAATATTCTATTTTTGAATGTAATTTCAGTTAGAAATCGTCAAAAAAAAATTAAGTCGTCGAATTTTATTTTTATTTTCTTTCTTATTTTTTATTTATTTTTGTCTTGAAATTAAACTTTCATTTAATTACTAAAAGATGAAAGTGAAATGAATTTAAAAAATGTCGATTATTTGAAAGTAATAAAATTTATTAGAAAAAAATTTGGAAATAAATAGTTTTTCGTAATAGTAAGAAAAAATGTAACATTATATTTGTAATAATGAATATTTGATAGTTTGTGCAGTAGTGAAGAGGAAAGTTCGTGCACCGATTGTGTAACGACCGCTTTGGCCGATGCTTCAGGAACATCGTATGTGCGAGGACGATGGATTAACGATACTGAAAATAGTTTAGAAATACATCATCGCATTGTGGCACCAACTCTACCTGGATCTGGTGATTATAGCGCGTATTCCCTTTGGGGTAAGTAGAACAAAATGTAAAAATTTTTATACTTGCGTATTCATTTTTTCCTCCTCTTAGTAAATGAACTTTTTCTAAATGCAAAACATAATATTTACTTTCACAAATTTCAGGAAAATTCTTAATTTCTTCAAAAATATAATTTTTCTTACGATCTTTCATTAAATGTAATTATTTCAATAACTCGTTATAGTAAATGTCAAAATATTTCTAACAGCAACTTGAATTAAAATTCAAAATTTATTTCAATAAAAGTTGGTAAAATTCTCAATTGTTTCAATTTTTTAAAATCAATTTCGGAAATAGAAGTAATTTAAAAAAAATTTAGTTTCATTTTTTCAAGAAACAATTTTACGAAATTTGTGAATTAAATTTTTCAAAACTTTAATACTTTTTGTTAAACAAAAATTTAAAACCTTATTCATATTTATTTTTCCCTTCGGAATTAAAATTTCAAATAATTTCAATGAAAAACCTCATGAAATATAATTATTTCTAAAATTTGCAACTGTAATTCATCCAAAATTCAATTATTTTTTTAGAATTTTTGAATAAAATTATTGAAAAACTTTAATAATTTTTAAAGAAAAATAATGTTATTAATAATTTTTTAAAACAAAAATTTAAAGATTTTTAAACTTTTGCTTCCCTTAAATTTTCAAGGAATTTAATTTAAAAACCTTTTAAAATTTAATTAATTCCTAAAATTCTTGTTATAACTGTTTAAATATTTAATTATTTTTTAAAATTTTAACAGAAATTTTTGTTAAATCAATTCCTATCAGAGTTCAACTATACGAGAATTGAATTATTTAAATAGAATAATTTTTGTAAATTCATAAAATGATATAATTTCAAAAATATAATTATATTTATAAACAATTTTTAAAAAAGAAAATATAAAATTTTACAGAATTTCCAATTGGTTCAATTTGTTAAAATTATTATTATGAATTGAAGAACCTTTTTCTTTAAAATATTTTAATTACTATTTTTCAAAAACCTAATTTTTTAAAAATTTCCAAATTAAATTTTTCAAATTTTAATATCGTTTGTGAAATAAATATTTAACTAATTATTGTTCTTTATTAGCTTATGAAGAAGAATTTTATTAAAATTGTATTAAAAATTCTTGCGAAGAATTTTATTACTATTTATAAACATTAATAGAATTGTTCCGAAGAATTTATTAAAATTTTAGAAAATAAATCAATTTTATGTTAATATTTGAAGATTTTAATTCTTTCGAGTCTATTAAAATTGTTTTGAAGATAATTAAATTTCTGCAAAGAATTTGACTTTTTATAAACATAAATGAATTATTGCAAAGAGTTTTACTAGGATTTATAAAAATAATTGAAATGTTTCGAAGAATTTATTAAAATTTTGAGAAATAATTAAATTGGTATGAAGAATTTTATAGAAATGATTGAAAATAATGAAATTTTTTTTTCTTTTTTATAAATATTTTGACAATAATTGAATTATTGTTAAAGAATATTTAAAATTCTTGTTGTAATAGAATTTTATGGAAATTTTTAAAAATAATTAAATTCTTTCTTGTAATTTTATTTAAATTGGATTAAAAATAATTCAATTCCTTCAAAGAATTGTAGTATTTATAAAAATAATTGAATCGTTTCGAAGAATTTATTAAAATTTTAGAAAATTAATAAAATTTATCAAAACATTTAAAAATATTTGAATTCATCCGAGGAATTTAATTAAAATTGTTTTAAAAATAATTGAATTCCTGGGAAGAATTTTACTATTTATAAAATTAATTGAATTCGTGAGAAGAATTTTACAATATTTATAAGAATAATTTAATTATTTCGAAGGGTTTATTAAAATTTTAGAAAAAAATCGAATTTTTTCGATGTGTGTTAAAAATATTTCTAAAAATTGATCTCTTCTGAGGTATTAAATTAAAATTGTTTTAAAAATAATTTAATTTTCGTAAAGATTTTACTACTTAAAAAAATAATTGAATTGTTTAGAAGGATTGATTAAAATTTTAAAAATATGAACAGTAATAATTAATTTTGTACTTAATAAGTGAATTTTTTAAATTTTGACTTTGAAATTATTTTAAAAATTTATATTTCAAAATAAAGAAATGTGTAATTTGCACAACAACAACAAATAATTAAATTGTTTTACAGAATTTTAACATAATATTTGAAAATAATTCAATGTTTTGAAAGAATTTAAGTTAAAAATTTTCAAAATAAATGTATTCTGTGAGAAATTTTATTAAAATACTATTAAAAAATCTGAATTCCTGCGATGAATTTTACTATTTAAAAAAAAAATTTAATTCTTCCGAAGAATTTTATAAGAATTTTGGAATTCTATAAGAATTTCATTAATATTTTACCACAATTAAATTAAAAATAATTGCATTTCCTTGAAGAATTTTATTATTAATAAAAATAATTGAATTCTTGCGAAGAAAAAAAAAATCTTTTTAAAAATTTTCAAAATCGTGATTAAATTCTTTTGAAGAATTTCTTTGAAATTTTTTTGAAGAACTTCTTTCAAGTTTTTAATATAATCACTTCTGTTAAGAATTATAATTAAATACTTTATTGTCGAAGTTCATTAAAATTGTTTTGAATATAATTGAATTCCTGTGAAAAATTTGATTATTTATAGAAATAATTTAATTCTTGCGAATAATTTTACTATTTTTTAAAATAATTGAATTATTTCTAAGAATTTCTTAGAACTTTGGAAAATAAAGGAATTTTTTCGAAGAATTTTATTAAAAATTGGAAAAAAATTTACTGAATCCTTCAGTGAAATTTTATTTTAAAAAAATAGACATAATAAAAATTTTATAAACAAATCGTGTCATTTTTTTATTTTTTAAGAAAATAATTTAATATTTTAGAAGAATTTTCGTAAAAATTTGGAAAATAATTGATTTTTTTGAAATAAATTTAACAGACAATCTTATAGAAATAATTGTCTTTTTGAGAGTAAATCACTTTTAGAATTATTTTTAAGAGAATTGAATGTTTGCAAAGACTTTACTAAATAATTGAATTGTTTCAATTAAATGAATGCAAATTTCAGAGAATAATTGAATTCTTTCGTGAAATTTTATTAAAATTGTATTGAAAATAATTGAATTTCTGTGAAGAATTTTACTATTTGTGAAAATAATTGAATTCTTCCAAAGAATGTAATTATGTATGTAAATTATTGAATTCTTGCAAAGAGTTATTTAAAATTTTTTGAAAATATAGACAATAATTGTTAAATATTTACTTAATAAGTGAATTTTTCAGATTTTGGTTATGAATTTATTCAAAAATTAAAATTTGAAAATAAAAACTTTTATAATTTGCATTATATTAAATTGAATGATTTATTTTTTGTTTAGTTGCTGAAAATAAGGATGCAGTGCCTGGAAATAATAAAGAAAATTCAATGCATAATCCTGCTTATAATATAAGTGCAGCCCTCACGTATGCTACGCAATTAGTTAATATTATTGCGTACTACATTAATGTGAAATTACCTTTTAAACTCGCATACAGGTTAGAAAAAGAAAATATTTCATAAACAAAATTTTTTCTCTTTTATTTATTTTTTTTTATTTTATCTCCTCTTTTTATCTGCTCTTAAATTCAAAAGTGAAAAATATAAAGAAAATTTTAACCCTTCGTCTGTTCTACAGTTTGACGTAAAGTAAGAAATGATAATTTTTTTCAATAAATTCTAATGGACATATAAAACAAAAAATATTTTGAATTGTATAACAAGTTTTGTCAAATTTATGATGATGAGGAATTTTAATGCGACTGAGAGAGGGTCAAAAGTTCTATTCATTTTTTTATAGATCCATGTTAATGTTTCTTTTTTCAATTTTCAGTGAATTTTGCGGAAGTGAAATGTCGGATCAAAAATTTGCGAGAAAAGTAGCTCGACTAAATAGTAATGTTTTACATTTGTGCTTTACACAAAATACAGATACGACAGTTTTACATCCAATGCAAACACTGCAAAATCTCATGCACTTGCTCAATACTGAAATCACTGATCTCGGCAGGTTTGTATTTTTTATTAGAATTTTTTTTTTATTCCAATTTCTATTTGGAAATATTTATTTTCTCAAGTAATTTACTTCCACAAATTGTTTTTTGTAGAATTGGCCCCGTGGAAATTGATCCAATCGAAATGACGCAATTGAATAATCAATTAATACCAGATTTGGAAAAAAGTGACGACTCTGCCTCGGACGAAGAGGAAGACGCTTTTAATTGGGAATGGGAGGCTGTAAGTAAAGATTTTTATTGATGAAACGAAAAATTTGTTAGCAGGCATAAAATAAGAAAAGCGAGGAAACTTTATACCCAAAGTATAGTAGAAAAATATCAAATTATTAAAATGATGAAGTTGTCCTTTATTTTTCATTTTCTCGATTTAAAAAAATTCAAAAACAAAATAAAATAGAACAGTTGCAACTTTTAAAAATAATTATTTTACCCAGTTTTATTTATTTCTGTATTTAAATTTAAAATTTAAAATTTTATTGTTAAACTAATTTTATTTTTTCTTCTATTTTTAATTTTTATTTTTTTCTTATATAATTTTGAAAGGGTTTCAAATTAAAAGTTTTGAAAATCTGATTTTTTCTGTAGAAATTTTTAATTTATCATTTTAAGTTCAAAATTGATATTTTCTATAAAAAAATTTATATTTTTAATTATAATTTTGTTCTTTCTACTTAATATATTATATTTTTAAAAATTAAAAATATTTTATTTTAAATAAAACGGAACATTTTTTTATAATTTAAGGGTTAGGTATTTGAAAATAATTATTAAAAAATTAAAAACAAAACAATAACACTTACCAATTATGAAAAAGGCTTCGGAGATGAATAGTTTGTCAAATAAAAAATTCACCTTTTTATTAAATTTAAAAATATTGAAACTTAATTTAACAAATTTTTTGAGCTACAACTTCAAATATTTATATATAGATTACGTGTAATTAAAAAACAGTTTCAAAAAATGATTCACTAAAAAATGAGGCTTCGGAGATGAATTTGAATTTTTACTCCCATTGCCAGTAATTTTTAATTAATTATTTAAAAAATTTCTTTTATTTTATTTATACTAAATATAAGTGAAAACTAAACGGTAGATTCTAAGGTTCAATTTGATATCTATTAAGAAAATCTTAATTTCTATAGAACAAGTATTTATTTAAAATATAAGTTACTAATTTAAATAATAATAATAATAATAATAATAAGTTAATAATTTTACAATTAAAGAGATTCGTAAATAAATGTAGTATAGAAAGTTTAAAAAAAAATATTTTTAAATCATCAATAACCGGTAAAGTTGTAGTTATAGTTATGTTGTTTTACAATTCGCACAATTCGTTTAAAAACAATTCTTTTTGTAAATAAAATAAAACTTCTTTTCTCATATATTTGAAACATTTGAAGGTACCAAATGTCGCATGTCCCGAGATGGTGGTACCTATTCCGGGTTCAATGGCCAGCCAACAATCGTCAAGTATGCAAGTAAATCAAAGTGTTGCGGGCGGACTTGTGACGAGTGCCGCTGCCAGCATCGCCTCCATCTGGAGAGGATGGACCACCAATAAATAGACTGATCACTCCAATTTTCATAAACCAATATAATATTGCATCCTTTTCTCGCCCATTCATTTTTTTATTTATTTATTTTTTTTTTTTTCTAACAAAATGAATGGAATCATTTTTTTAAAACTATACTAAATAATACCAGAATATTAATAAGAGATATTTTGCTGCATAATATTTAGAAAAGTAAAAAAATTCTCTTCTTTTTTTGACAATGACTATTATCAGTTAAACGTAAAGAATAATTTACGTTTTTGTTTTATTTTATTTTTTTAAAAATTATTTTAATGTTCGTTTATTATAAATACGCATAATTAAAGACATGTTACAAATTCCAAAATATATTTAGTTAAAAGTTTTCAGTAGGTACTAAAACAAAATTTTTCGGTTTTTTTTTCAATGTTTTAGTGAAACTAAATTTACTGTTGCTTTAAATTATAAATTTTAAAAAGTTGGAGAAATTAGATTTTTCTAATTCGTTTCATAAAATGAAAGTGAAGATAAAAATATATAAAATAATTAAAATTCTTTGTTTGCGAAACATTCAAAAAGCTTTTTTACGGACCAAGAAATTTATAAAAAATAAGAAAACATTCGAATTTTAATTTTCTTATTAATACAGTCTAATTATAGTTTTATAAATATAATTTTAAAAATCGTCGAAAATTCATAAATTTAGATTTTCTACTCTCCTTCCGTCTTTTTTCTCGTAAAATTTAGAAATTAGATAAATGATTAGGAATTTAAAAATTTTATCTCAGCGCAAAATTTTTATGTTGTATTAAAAAAAAAATTAGAAAACGTCATATTTCACACAAAGAATTTTCTAATTTTTTTTTTTACAAAAATTGAAATGTTGTTTCCAATTTATTTTTTCTCAATTCAATTTTTAAAGCATTGTTTCTTCAAAATTTTTGAAAAATAAAAAATCCGAAAAAAATAATTATTTTACAATGAAATAATTTTTACGACTTGAGCGAAATGTAATAAATTTTCCCTTTCGCTGGGTTTTTGAAAGTGGAGGGAAAAATTTTATACTGTTACTAATAAGTTTTTTTTAAATTCTTCTTTTTCAAATATCGATGCTTTCAGGAAACAATGACCACAATAATAATAGTGTATGTTAATATTAAAACACAAAACAAAACGAGTGAAAGTTTTACGCTAGAAAGTACCGGAAGTTTGGAAATTTTCGTTTTTTTTTCTAGATGAATGGACTGACTTATAAATAAATTTATAAGAAACAAACAGAGAGAAACAGTGATATTGTGTATAGATTTTCGGAAGAAAAAATACAAAATTTATTTAACTTTTTGTCAAAAATTAAATATTTAAATATTAAATAAGATTGTAATTAAAAATTTCACGCGAACTTTTTTCGTCTTCATGCGCTTTGTAATGTAAAAAATATTGACGTCTTTTTTTTATTAATGAAACTTCATGTCCGATTTAAATAATATCATTTCTGAAATTTTATCGAAAGAAATTTTAATAATCGAAAAGAAAGGGACAAGTAACTAAACATGCGATAAACAACTCACTTTTTTTGCATTCTTCGAGAAATAAATAAAAAAATGAAATATTCAAAAAAATTCTAAAAAAATAAAATTCAAAAATCAGCAAATGAGAGAAGAATTTTTGGAAAAATTTCAGCAATGATTTTATTCCAAAAGTAGTTATATAAAAAAACAAATAGTAACTCTAGTGATTTTGATATTAGTTGAAAAACAAAACAGATAATTAAAACCAAGTTCAATAGAACTTTTGTATAGTTAGCTAATTTTTAAACCAATTTGTGAAAGAAAAAGAATGTGATAAATATTAAATTCAATTTACGTAAGGAAAAAAAAATAATGATTACCAAGTCAGATATTGTATATAGTTTTCCATGATTTTAAATATATAATTAATGAGTACGATTTTTTAAAAAGGCACAAAGTTTGTATAAAAAAAAAAAGAATTATGTTTTTGTGCTCAAAAAAAAGGAATCTTGTAAATAGTTTATAAGTGAATCAATATTTTTTTTTAATTTTTTTTTTTAAAGTAAAAATCTCCCTCTTCTTCGTTACTTAAAACATAGTATGTGAATAATGAGTGAGAGCAAAAATGCAAATTTTTAAATGAATGTAATGATAAAGGGTGGCTATGTTTTATCGGAACAAAGTTTCAATGTGATAACTACGAAAAAAAAATTAAAATGTGTTTTTTTTTTAATAAGAAAAATTAAGTTATTACGTGTTGTAATAAAAATATATACATATCTCGAGAATATTTTCACATGTGTTAAATTATTATTTTGTAAAATGTCTTTTTGTATTTTAAAGTTTTTTTTAATACTCTTAATTGTTTCTTTAGATATGGCGCCATAGTTTCTAAAATTAAAAACTTCTTCTTTCCTGTGAAAAAATTTAATATTATTATTATTATATTATAATAATCGACGTAATCTGTCCTCACCTGAAGTTAGCGTTGTATTATTACAATGTTTTGTTTTGTAGTTTAAATTAATTAAAAAAGAAGAAAAGTTAGTTTGTAGACTGTGTGTGAAAAAATGTGTAGAAAATTGTATTAATTTGTATTTTAATTTGTTAGCTTCCTTAAAAATTAAATTTTGAATAATATTATTATAAATTCTAGAAAACTAATTGAATTTTGGAAGACTTGCAGTTCAAATTTTTAAGTATTTCGAAATTTTAAGCAAATAAAGAACAATAATTGGTTAAATATTTATTTTACAAAAGTTACTAAAAAATTTGAAAAATTTGATTTGTAAATTTTTTATAAAAAATTAGGTTTTCGAAAAATAGTATTTAAAATTTTTTAAAGAAAAACATACCTGAATTCACAATAATAATTTTAACAAATTGAAACAATTGGAAATTCTGTAAAATTTTATATTTTAAAGAATTTTATTTTTCCCTCTTTAAAAATTGTTTTTAAATATAATTATATTTTTGAAATTATATCATTTTATGAATTTACAAAAATTATTCTATTTAAATAATTCAATTCTCGTATAGTTGAACTCTGATAGGAATTGATTTAACAAAAATTTCAGTTAAAATTTTAAAAAATAATTAAATATTTAAACCGTTATAACAAGAATTTTAGGAATTAATTAAATTTTAAAAGGTTTTAAAATGAAATTCCTTGACAATTTAAGGGAAGCAAAAGTTTAAAAATCTTTAAATTTTTGTTTTAAAAAATTATTAATAACATTATTTTTCTTTAAAAATGATTAAAGTTTTTCAATAATTTTATTCAAAAATTCTAAAAAAATAATTGAATTTTGGATGAATTACAGTTGCAAATTTTAGAAATAATTATATTTCATGAGGTTTTTCATTGAAATTATTTGAAATTTTAATTCCGAAGGGAAAAATAAATATGAATAAGGTTTTAAATTTTTGTTTAACAAAAAGTATTAAAGTTTTGAAAAATTTAATTCACAAATTTCGTAAAATTGTTTCTTGAAAAAATGAAACTAAATTTTTTTAAAAATACTTCTATTTTCGAAATTGATTTTAAAAAATTGAAACAATTAAAAATTTTACCAACTTTTATTGAAATAAATTTTGAATTTTAATTCAAGTTGCTGTTAGAAATATTTTGACATTTACTGTAACGAGTTATTGAAATAATTACATTTAATGAAAGACCGTGAGAAAAATTATATTTTTTAAGAAATTAAGAATTTTCATTAAATTTGTAAAAACAAATTTTGAAAGTAAAAAGGGAAAAGAAAATTTCACGCGCGTTTAGTTTTGATAGTTTAGAGAAATAATTTAACTCTTGCAAATAATTTTAGTATTTTTTTAAAATAATTGAATTATTTCTAAGAATTTCTTAGAACTTTGGAAAATAAAGGAATTTTTTCGAAGAATTTTATTAAAAATTGGAAAAAAATTTACTGAATCCTTCAGTGAAATTTTATTTTAAAAAAATAGACGTAATAAAAATTTTATAAACAAATCGTGACATTCTTTTTATTTTTAAAGAAAATAATTTAATGTTTCAGAAGAATTTTCGTAAAAATTTTGAAAATAATTGATTTTTTGAAATAAATTCAACAGACAATCTTATAGAAATAATTGTCTTTTTGAGAGTAAATCACTTTTAGAATTATTTTTAAGAGAATTGAATGTTTGCAAACACTTTACTAAATAATTGAATTGTTTCAATGGATTTATGCAAATTTCAGAGAATAATTGAATTCTTTCGTGAAATTTCATTACAATTCTATTGAAAATAATTGAATTTCTGCGAAGAAGTTTACTATTTTTGGAAATAATTGAATTCTTGCAAAGAGTTATTTAAAAATTTTTGAAAATATTAACAATAATAATGAAATATTTACTTAATAAGTGAATTTTGCAGATTTTGATTATGAAGGAAATTACAGAGTGAAAATAAAATTTTGAAAAGTTAAAAATAAAAGTTACAAAAATGTAAAAAAAAATATTAAAGTATATAAAATAGTGTTATATAGTAAAAGATTTATTTTAAAGAATAAAGATAATATTTTTAAAAGGTGATTTTTATGTATACTTATGTTAAACGTAGGACCTTATCCTACGATAAGTATAATCACCTTTTAAAATGGTTATTTTTCTATATATATATATATATATATATAAATGTATGTTCCTTATCCTTCGACCAAAAGTTATGAAAGCAATAAATATATACACACAACAAGTCCCATAAGGACTTGAATTAAAAAAAAATAAAAAAATAAAAAGAATACATAAACCGGGAGAACCGTAATCGCTTCTTCTTGTCCCCAAATCACTTTCTCCATTTACGTGCACGTCTTATAGGTTTTCTGTTTCGGCATACATAATATTCTACCTATATATATTATAATGAAACAAAACATGTTTTATATACGTTCACATATATGATAATCCACATGATTCATTGGAAAATCCAATTTTGAATTTTATACAAAAACTTAAATTTATTCTAACATGAATATAATACTTGAAAAAAAAGGAAGGAAGGAGAATAAATTACATCTCAGGGAAAGAAGAAGGGATTTTTTGTTTTGATAATATTTTCAAAATTAAATTAATATTAAAAAATAATTATTATAATTTTTATTCAGTAATTTCATTAAAATTTTATTATATTCATTCATTTTTATTTATCTCGCACTGGAGAATTAGATAAATAATAAATTATTTCATTAGTACTATTTTTTTTTTAAATAAAATAATAATTGCTGCCAACTCAAAAAAAAAAAAAAAAAACAATTTTGTGAGTGAATCATTTATATCTATATAGAAATGGTTTTCATTTTTTGCCAAGTGTGAGCAGAATAAATAAAAAAAATTTAAGCCGCTTAGTTTAAACAGTAAAAAATTAAAAAAATATTGTTAAAAGTTTTATTTACAGAGGCAAATCGTTTGTGAAAAGGGAATTGCAGGAGATAAAATTTGAAAAACAAGTCTCGTGAATGAAAGAAACGTCAATAATATTTTTTCCTTTTCCATTTTTGGCTTAATCTTTTTTTTTTTTAAAAAGGTGAATGATATTTTAAAAAAATTTAAATAATAAAAAGTAATAATAATTAATAATATTTTGAAAAATTAATAATTTAAATTAATCATAATATCATTATCTTTATGTACATAATTTTTCTGAAAACAAAGAAACATAAAATACTTTTTTACTTTCGAAAAACTCGAGAAAAAAACCAAACAATTGTTAATAAAACAAATAACTAATTATTGGTAGAAAAAATATTTTCTAATGAAAAGCAACCAATTGACTAAAAATGACTATTTAGTAAAAAAAAATAATTTTGAATAGTTCTGGAATTATTCACAAAACGATTGTCAATAATTCCTCATTGTTTCATAGTTTCTTTTTCAATTCTTATTAACGAATTTCCATTTTTAAAAAATTACTGATTAATAAATATTACTAATTATAAAAAAATATTAATTAAAAAAATACTAATTTAAAAAAAAAATTATTACTAAATACTATACTGAAAACTAAAGCAGAAAATAACTAAATGTTCATAGAATAAAATTGATTAAAAGATAAAAAATAATTAATAATTGTAGCAAGTATTTAATAATAATAATAATAATATGTAATTATTTGTCGTAAAAAGTAAAAAAAAAAATTTTTTGTAGGAATAACGAGACAAATTATTAATAATAAATTAATATTACAGTAGAAAAATATCGAAAATTTATAAATTTTCTTCTTTAAAGACAATGATTAAATTAAATCATATTTTATTTTCATTAAAAGCTAAATTTTTTTTTTTGAAAAAGAGTTTAAAAAAACAGTGTTTTTTATGATTCAAGATCTCTTTTCTATTCCGTGGATGAATGATCAGTATTTTTTTTTTCTTTTTCCAAAGCAAATACAAAGATTATTTTTCGTTTCAACTTTTAATGTACGCGCACTGGTCACTTGTAAAAAGAAAGAAGATCAGAATACATATATACATTAAAAATTCTTAAAGCAAGTCCTTTTATGTTTAAAATATGCGCTACTAAACTCACCGGCCTATAAGTATATGTAAACTCAAAGACATAAACATAATAGGTTTCAAAGTTTCGTAAGACTTATAATTTTTTCTTCTTTATATTTTCATTAGTTTTTCAAATATACTTTTTTTTCATTTTAATTTTTAATTATTTTTTTTTTTTTTAATAATTTATTTTCGAACTTAAAATATTCATTATTTATTATTACTAAATAAATAAAAAACTAAATATTAATTAATTTTTTATTTCCTATTTATTTCATAATTTTTTTTTAATTTGATTTCTTTTTGAGAAAAATAATTTTTTTACAGACTAGAAATAAAAAAAAATAATTGTAAACAAAAAAAATCATCATTTGCCTTATTTTTATTATTAATTGTTTATTTATTGTGGATAATTAAATAATTACTTGTTTCTTATTTTATTTATTTATTTTATTAAATTTGTAATTACTAATTGTGATAATTATTAATATATACGTAGTTTAATTCTGTGTATTTAATCAGAAATTTTTTTTTCAATTTTTCGTCAGCTGGTTGAAATATAAAAATAAACAAATTATTTGTGTTTTATTTTTTATTTTAATAAATAAATTAATTTTTTACTATAAATAAACAATTAATTGATACAGTTATTCTTATTTACTGTGAATTATATTTATTTATTTATTATAAAAAAATTAAATTATGACCAGTTTCTCCTTCATTATTAATTACATTTTTAATTATAAATAAATGAATGGAAAATATAGATTAATATTTTCTTAAAAACGAACGTTTTTAATTGTCAATTTATTATAAACAATTTAGTTATTACTGTTTTTCTCTTTATTATAAATATAATTAATCATAAAAAAATAAATTCTTCCTATAAATAAATTACTATTTATTTTTTCTACTCTTTGTTATTATTTTTTTTTTTAATTACCTGTTATTTATTATTTATTTTCTTATTTAGGAGTTTACTTATTTATTTATTTATTTAATAAAAAGAAATTTTTTTTTATAAAGTATGTTTTATGAAAATATACTTTTAAAAAAATATCCGCATTAAATTAAAAACAAATATTTTCAAAATTCGATTAATAACAATATTACCTATAATGTTGCACAGGAATTTTCGCGCGAAAAATAATTAAGAATCACAATTTTTATACATTAGTGCATATATATATATATATATTTCTTCACAAGAATGATTTCAATGCGCGCACGCGAAGAAAGCGCGTAAAAAGCGTCTTTTTTTCCACATCAAATATTAACAAATCCTTGGGAGTTTTACTAAGAAAAAAAATGATTCTTTGAACAAAAAAAAAAGAAGAAAAATATTTTCGTATACATATTTAGTGAAAAAAAAAAATTAATTATATATGCGAGACAAAGTTCGGCGTATTATACTTCTTTGTAAATAAAAAAAAACCCCACCAATATTTTTCTTCTTCTTCTTTTATTTTTTAAAGTTCCTGCTCCACTATGGCATATATATAAAAGAAAGCCTACAGTTTGCTGACTCGTTAGTTTCTCAAGTTCGGCTGTGTGGTCAACATTACAAAATAATAAAACCTCTCATTTATATATAAATACATATAAAGTGAAGAAGAAAATTTAGTTTTCTTTTCCTTTTACAAAAAAAAAAAAAATTCTTCGTTTTCGATTTTTTTCCTTCCTGACAATAATGAAGTCAGTTATTGTGTTATTATTGGTGGTATCGATGGTATTTGCCGATACAAAATACAGCACAAAATATGACAATGTGGATGTCGACAGAATTCTTCAAAATAATCGAATTCTCTCGAGTTACATTAAATGTATATTAGACACTGGAAGTTGTACATCGGAGGGTCGTGAACTCAAAAGTAAGCAATTTTTTTTTTACAATTCATAATTATGTTAATTAACAAAAAAAAATCATTTATTAAAAAAAATTTCAGAACAAAAATTTTTTTTATTACATTTTATTTTACTCTATTTATTGACAATTTCTTTCTATTTTTTTTGTATTCACCATTTTTTTTTGAAATTATTCTTAATTTTCCGCACCCAATTTTTGAACTGAAGAAAGAACATTTTTCTATAAAGTAATAAAAAGTAATATTAATAATAATAATAATAATAATAATAAATAATTCATATTATAAATAATAATAATATATTATTTAATATAATCTTTTTATTTATTTATTTATTTATTTATTTATAAGTAGTAAACGGGCTTTAATAATAATTTTAATAAAAGAATAAAAGAATAAATTTTCCAAACGTGATTTTTGACCCGAAGAAAATAAATTTTTTTTAAATTTTTTATTTAAAATAATGATAAGAATAATTATTATTATAACAAATAATTTATAATCATTATTAATGAAAGTATAAAAGTGTCAATAACAATAAAAAATCTGAAACTTAAAATAACATAATAATTAATTTTTTAATACATCTTCCAAGAAATGGGATAAAATTTTTTTTATTTAATAAAAATAACAATAGTAATAAAAATGATAATAATAATTATAATATTTAATCGTCAATAAATATTAAACCATTTTTCTAAAAAAAAAAGTATCGAAGGGGATTTATATAAGAAAAAAAATTGAAAATCCCACCATTTTCAAAAAAATAAAAAATAAAGTAAGAAATAATAAAACAATTAACATTTTTTTTAAATAATATAAAATTATTAATTAATTTTTTTTTTTACTGTAAATAACAATTTGTATATTGATTAAAAATATTTTTTCTACGGTCATTGGGAATAAACAAGAATCGAAACCTAAATAAATAGGAGTTAAAGAGTATAAAACAAAAAAAGGGCCTTTTAATATTTTTTTCCTGAAAAAAAAATTTTTTTTGTTCCCATGATTACGAGAGATGTTTTCTGGCTTGGTTCCTTGGGACACGGGGTTCAATACACTTTCACGATTGCGTAATAAACTTCTTTGAACTTTCTCGTTTGGGTGTCGAATACACATATATACTCTTACTATGAGTAATCTTATTTCCAAGTTGTAATTCGTTTGTAACACATCGACAACGACACGACGGCATTACGTGTATATATCATTATCAATGTCTATATATATTTAAATAATCGCGTTAGGAAAGTATTCGAGAGACACTGTGCATTTTAATTAAAAAAAAAAAAAAAAAAAAATCAGAAAAAATTTTTCCTTTTCTTTTTTTTCTACTTCTTATATGTGTAATACTCGTTATACGACCTACTTTCATTATAAGGTAAAAATTAAGCAATAAAATGATAAACAAATAAAAAAAGACTGTAAATTATTAATTTTACTGAATAAATGTAATTAATAATTAAATTATAATAATTATTATTACTATTATTATTATTATTATTATTATTATTATTATAATTATTATTACTATTACAAGTTGTTTATTATTTTTTTTATTTTTTTATTAGCATATAATTTGTACATCTGACTTAATTAAAATTAAATATAATATTGAAACATTAATTATTGTGTAAATAAAAAACAAAAATGTTACATACCTCTGTTAAGATAAATTGCAAAAGAAATGTATACAAAGTCCGTGGATATTGTTGCTCTTTTTGAAAGTCAAATACAATAGCCACAAGTTGTAAAAACAAGAAGCCACGAATATCATTTCAATTTATTGCACTTCCTGGAAAATTTTTCAACCTTAAAAGGCATTAATACGAATTTAAAATTTTATATTATTATATTTAAGTAAAAGTTATGTCTTTTTATCGCTTCCAAGACAAGAATACTTGAAAAAAAAGAAACAATAACTTTACGATTGAATTTATTTAAATATAAATTAATATTTATTTTAACCAAAAATTTGTTTTAATTTAAAATTGCAAAAAGGAAATCAATAAATTTTGTATAATTTTTGAAAAAATTCTTTCATATTTTTCAAATACATTTGATTACGATAATTCAATTTTGCCAAATTTCGAATACGCGAAATTCTTCATTTTAATAAATTTTGGAAACTAAAAGCTTGAAATAATTGAAAAACTAATTTAATTACATTTAGAAAAATAATTGAATCTACAGAATTATTATAGTGAAATATAATATAAATATAAATCCAAATATTGTAGTGATAAAAGTGAACTTTAAAAAATGTTTGTATTTTAATTTAAAATACGTATGAAAAATTCAGGTTTTTAAAGGTTTTAATATTTCTTTTCGAAATTAAATTATTTCTAAAAATTAAGGCCAGAATGCTTCCAAAAATCAATTATTATGTCTCAAAATATTTTAACTGAAATACATTTTTACATGCATTTTTTTTAGAAAATTCTACAACAATTCAATTATTTAAATAGAAAAATAATTAATTTTTTGAAAAATTGAATATTTTTGAAAATTGAATTTTCATAAAGAATTTTATCAATAAATTTTTCAATAACTGATTTTTTTCGACAAATTTTAATCAAAGTTTTAAATTAATAATTGCATTTTTCGAGAAATACGATTAAAACTAATTGAAATTCTGCGACGAGTTTTATTATTTATGAAAATAATTTAATTTGCTCAGAATTTAATTAAAATTTTTTCTAAATAATTGAATTTCGGAGAAGAATTTTACTGTTTATGAAGATAATTAAATTTTTTAGATTTAAAAAAAAATGTTTAACTTAAAAGACTTTCTGCAATTTTTTTTGTAACTTTAACAAAATTCAATTTTTACATTCTCATCACATGAGAAGGTATTAGTTTTAAAGTGTTTTCATGAAACTCTGTCGAATTTCAATGATTTTAGAAATAATTTCTCTTTAAATCGATTTTATTTCGAAACTTCTACAAGAATTAAATTTCTTAAATATAAAAATAAAAAAATTCTTGAATAATTGAATATTTCTTAAAATTCAAGTCTTACAAAAAGATTTTCAAAATTTTTTTTAAATAATTGAAATTTTACGATGAGTTGTAGTATTAAATACTAATAATTGAAGAAAAATTGTAGAATTTCATTAAATTTTTTTTTAATTTCATTCTTTTGAAAAGAAAATAATAATTCATGTTTTACGAAAAAGTTTATTCAAATATTTAAATTTTGGCAAAAACTTAATTAAAATCGAATTGAAAAATATTGAATTCTTGTAAAAAATTTTATGAAAATTAAAATTGTATTATAAATAACTGAATTCATGAGAGGAATTTTATCCTTATTAATAAAATAAATGAATTTCTGTCAGGAATTTTATCATAACTTTAAAAAATAATTGAATTCGTGTGGAAAATTAAATTAAACTTGTGTTTTCAAAAATTAAATTTATAAAAAAATTATATTATTTATGAAAAAAATTTGAATTTTATTAAAATTATCGAATCATTAAAATTTGTTGGAAATCATTGAATACCTGACAAGAATTTAAATTTTGATAAAAATAATTTAAATTTTGCTAAAACTTTGGATATGTCTAAAAATAAATGAATTGTTTCGAAAAATTTACTTAAATTAAAAAAAATTTTTGAATATAATTTGAATTTCTGCGAAGAATTCTATTACTTTTGAAAATAATGGAATTTCTGCGATAATATACAACTTATCTAAAATTCAATTTTTTTCTGTTTTCAACTAAAGTTCTTCCATTATTTTTAATAAATAATTAAATACATATTAAAAAATTTCAGAATTTAAATTGTTAAAATTTTCGAAAATAATGCATTATTATTGTTATTATAAAAATAAAATATAAGTTTTTTTAAATTTTAAATCAAGTAAAAATTAAATTATAGTAAAAATAGAATAATTTTCAAAAAAAACTAATTATTCTTTCGTTCTTTCTTTCAGGAACACTACCCGATGCTTTAGTGACAAGTTGCCAGAAATGTAACGAAAAACAAAAAGTAACTGCTGAAAAAGTAATTAAACATCTGAAAACACACAGACCACAAGATTGGAATAGTCTCCTTGCAAAATACGATCCCAAGGGTCAATACAGAAAGAATTACGAACAGCATAAATCATCGCAAGCCTAAAACTTTGGAAACTTCGCAACAACAACAACAACAAAAAAACACTCTTTTTCTTCAAAACACAATAAGTTTGTTTTGTATTTAAGAACAAATAAAATGTAACTTAAAAATGAATTAATAATAATATCAGATATTTTTTCGAACAAAACAAATATTTACTTTTATAAAAAGTTTTATTTTGTATTTATAATAAAAAACAAGAAAAAAAAATTGTCGTTTCTCATTTTTCTTTCATCATAATTTTGATTATTTAAATAATACATTTCTTATAATTATAAGAAAATTAATAAAAAATTAGGTAAATTACAATTTGATATAAAAAATATATAGACTATATATTATTTTGTTTATAAATATATATAGAATATATATAAGTTATATAGTGTTTTTTTCTCATAAATTTAAACAATTGCTAAATTAATTATTTAAAAAAAAAAATGCTTACTTCTAAATTTACTGCAATTAAATTATTCTACTCGTCTCTTCTTCACCAGTGATCCAAGCTGAAAAGGAAAAAAAAATAATATTAATAACAAAATTGATTAATTTTTATTACTATTCTTATATTTATTTATTTTTATATTTTTATATGTTATCAAGCCTCTAATCGATGTTAATGGTTAAAACAATGCGCTAGTCGATTAAAACTATACAAAAAAAAATATTTCCCTGTCGTTTCACTGATTTCTAAATTCAATTATTCAAAAACTTGAATAACTTTATTAAATAAATGTTTAAATTACTTCTCATTTCTTTTTACATCAGAAATGAAATTTAAAAAATGTTTAAATTTGAAATTATGTATTTTTGTTCTACTTACGAGATCTGAAATTGCAGGTAAATTATTTGTCTGATCACTGACTGCAGTTTCTGGTTCACGTGTTTCCTTTGGTGCTGAGGTTTTCTTCATATTTCTATGTTGTGGAAATGTTGGCATAAATTTCGGATCACAAGCTAAAAAGAAGAGCAAAAAATCAGACGTTTAATTATTAAATTGCAAGAAGTAAAAAAAACATAAGCCAAATTACAGATACAAATTTTATAGAGAAAAAAATTTAAAAGGTTTTCTTAATTTAAAAATTTTTTTAAAACATTCGAAAAAAGTAGTTAAATAAATATTTTTCCATAGGCATTCAAATATTTTTAATTATTTCAATGGCATTTTTGAACATTAACTATTTTTCAAAATTACAATTGCAATTCTTCAAAAATTCAATTAAATAAAATTCCTCAAAACTAATGATTTTATTATAAAATAAAAATTTTAATACCATTGCAGTTTTACAATAATTAAATTTTTTTAAAGATTTCAATTAAAACTCTTTTGAAATTTAATTACTTCTAAAAATTAACATTATAAAGCTTTTAATATTCAATTATTCAATTATATTGAATTGTTAAAAAGAAATTTATGAAAATAATTGAAACCCTGTAAAAGATTTAACTATTAAAGAGTTTTATATAAAATTTTAACTAAAATTAATTTTTAAATCCATTTCTATTAGAAAATTCTACGTGAAATCGATTATTTAAATAGAAATTTATCATTTGATAATAATTAAAGTCCAGTGACGATTTTCATTAAAATTTTTTTTCAAAGGTAATTGAATTCTTCTGGAAAATTTTATCGAAATACTAAATATTAAAAATAATTGAATTTCGAAAATCTCTTGAAAATAATTATTCAATTTTTACGAAGGATTTTGTTAAATTATTTGGAAAATAATTGAATTGCTACGAAGAATTTTCAGAAAACTTTTGAAAATAGTAACTGAATTGTTACAAATAATTTCGTTAAAATTTTTTGAACATAATTCAACTCTTTCAAGAAATTGAATTTTAACAAATTATGTAAATTTTTTTTCAATTATTAATTTTCTTTTGAGTAATTTTAGCAAAATTGTTAAGAATAATTGCAGTTTTCGAGAAATTTAGTTAGAGTTGTATTAAAAATAATTGAATTTTTGCAACGCATTTCATAAAACTTTTAAAATAATTGAATTTTGGAGAATAATTTGATTATTTACAAAAATAATTGAACCTTTGCGAAGAATTAATTACAATTTTTTTTTTTTAAATAATTGAATTCTGTTGAGAAATTTTTTATTAAAACTGACACCAGATTTAGAAAAGTGAAAATTCTTAAATCTGGAAAAAAAGTCGCTTATAGTGTCAGAAATCTAAAAAAAAGTATCAAAATAGGAGCAAATCGTTAAAAAAAAAGTAGATTTTAGTAGTTGAGTACAAGGCCTGATATATTTTTTTTTTGTCTGTCTTGTGATGAAAAGAAGAAAAAAACTTACGCAACGGAGCCTCCTTGAAGTAACTACTTTGTAGGCATTCCTCGGCAGTCGCACGCTTTTTGGGATCGTACATAAAAAGAAAATTAAGAAGCCTAAGACCAGCGGCACTTAGCCATGGAAAACGTTGCTTTAAATTGTTGTACGGCTGTTGTTTTAACGTGAAATTTTGCAATGCCGGCAATGAATTGAATTCCGGCCAAATAGCTTCACTCGGCGTACCAAGTAAATCGACAATCAATTCCAATTGGGCAATTTCCGAACGTCCCGGCAATAGTGGCCGATGTCCCAATAATTCACCTGAAAAATTTTTAATTCATTAAAAATTTTTTTAAATCAATTAAAACCAAATAAAATAAGTTGCAATTTTCAAATATAATTTTTTAAAAATTCAATTTACTTAAAAATTGAATAGAATTTAAGAAAATTTAGTGAAATATTAATAAAATATTAGAATTTAAGCCTTTTTCATTATAA
The DNA here is from genome assembly GCA_032872475.1 of Leptopilina myrica (nomen nudum). NCBI lineage: Eukaryota > Metazoa > Arthropoda > Insecta > Hymenoptera > Figitidae > Leptopilina > Leptopilina myrica (nomen nudum). Next base: position 7,680,804 of record CM065462.1, on the reverse strand, counting down.
ATCAAAAATTTTCCGAATAGTGAAACATTTAAAGGAAAAATATTTTTTTTATGTAATTATTTTAAAAACTTTATGTAAATTGTATCATTTTAATATTTAGATTTTAGGAAAAGAAAAATTTAAATTTTGGTTTTTGAAAAGAATTATTTCATTTAGTTGCCGCTAGATGTCGAATTTCCTATTCTCTCGATAGTAAGATGACATTCTAAGGGTATATATTCTCAAGATCAAAACTCAATAAGTATGTCTAGAACAAAATAATTCTTAACGTAACTTTTTTCTCGAAAGGGTTGATTTAGTTCGACCCAACACAAAAATATTCAAAAAATAATCAATTATAATGATCCATTTATTAACGGGTTTTTCCTTTCCGTTCTTCAAAATCGATCATAAGGTCAAAAATGATATTTACTCAATAAAGTAAATATTAAATGGTATAAATATAAGGGTATAGCAAACAAAACGTCTTAAACAAAAGGGAACAATTTAAAAATTTTCCTAAATTGTGTATATCTAATACAAAAAATTAAAATTGATTTCAGAAAAATTTTTAATGAACGACCAGTTAAATATTTGGAAAAGAACTCTATTTACTGTTTTAAAGAAAAAATTCGACGAACTATTGGAATAAAATTTAGTCCAATGTTCAGGGTGTCTACTATTTTCATTCAACAAAATTCCCGGTGTTGGCCTAATTTCCTCCCGGTTTTCTTTTCTCATAAAATTTAAATTTGATTTCACACATAAATAAATAATAATTTTAATTGAAAATTTGGAAAATAATTTTTTCTATTTCATAAAAATAATCTTGTCTTTTTATAATTATAATTGGAAATTTTCTTTTTCAAGTTTATTACAATTCTGTTGATAATAATTGAATATCTGCAAAGAATTTTACTATTTACAAAAATAATTGAAATCCTTCCAAAGAATGATATTATTTATGAAAATAATTTAATTCCTGTGAAGAATTTTATTACAATTTTTAAAAAAAGCAGTAATAATTAATTATTTACTTAATAAGTAATAAACATTAAATTTGCTTAAGAAATGATAAATATCATTTATTTGAACATTCAGAAATTTGAAATTATAAAAATTAAAGAGAAGTTCAATAATTATAACTATTGAATAATAAAATGTTTAGAAGCAAAAAATTCATTTAAAACTTTAAGAGGGACTTTATATTTTCAAAATAAAATTATAAATAAGGTCACTAACTTTCCTTGATTATTTTCGAAAAATTTATAAATTAAAATTCTTTCAAAGAATTAAATTATTTTTCAAAAAAAAAATGTAAAGAAATTTCAATTATTTCAAAATTTTCAATTATTTGTTTAGGAAAATTAAATTATCTTGAAATAATGGAATTGAAAAATGTCAACAATTTTATTTTTCAGAATTAAAAAAAAAATTGCGAGAATTTAATTTTAATGAAAAATTTGAAGTGCATATTATTTTTTCTTAAATTTCTATTAACTCCATAATTTTTTAAAATTTATTTATACATATAATCTGTTTGAATTTATGCCTGACTTTTACTATCAAACTAATTTTTTTTAACTAATTCAAAGTTAGAGAAGAGTATAAATATCTATAAAAATTGAAATAAAAAGTAATTTTTTTTTAAACAAATTAAAATAATTTAAAACTTTTGTTAATTTTGGTGGAAAAATTCCCGGTTTTTTTATAAAAATCCCGGTTAATTCCAGGTTAAATTAAATTCCTGGTTTTCTCGGTTAGTAGACATGCTTAATGTTAAAATTTCGTATTTTCAAAGAAAAAGATAAATTTTAAATTTGTTTTGATAGAAGCGTAAAGAATTTAATTTTCATCATTTTCAATAATTAAAAGTTCCATTTGAATAAAAAAATTTTATTGGCAAAAAATATATATACTTTTTATTCAGATGCAACATTTAATTGTTTAAAATGTTGAAAAATAAATTCTTTAGCCTTTTACCAAAATTAATTTTAAAATTTCTATTTTTTTAATTAAAATAAGAAAACATGACATTGGACTAACTTTTTACATGACGGTCTATCAAAATCTTGCTTAGAATAAAGAAATTAAATTTAAAATAAACGTAATAAAATTTAGAACAATTAAAGAAAGAATATTATTACAATAATTTCTCTAATTCCATTATTAGTTTCTAGTGTTAGTAATAAAAATTCTTTTCTAAATCAATTATTTCTAATAATCTTTATAAAAGTTCATTGAGAATTTTCAAAACCATTTGCTTACAATTCAATTTTACTAAATTTTGATTATATGGAAATTTTTCAATTAAAAATATATTAGAAAATAAAAACTGAAAATAATTTCAAGAATGATTCAATTAAACTTTTTCAATAAAAAATAATTCTACAGAATTATTACTTAAAAGTATGAAAAAATCAGGGTTTTAAAAGATTTTAATATGAAATCTTATCGAAATTCAATTACTATCGAAAATTTGAACTGAAATTCGTGATAATTTTTTATTTAAAAAAATTCTACGAGGATTTAATAAATACAAAAACTTTTTTGAATAATAGAATATTTCTTAAAATTCAAATTTTAAAAAATTTGAATCAAAATTTTTCTAAATATTTGAATTCTTATGACGAATGTTAATAACATTTTAATTATTACATTTTTCGAGAAATTCGATTAAAATAATTTTATTAAAAATAATTGAAATTCTTCATTGGATATTTTTATTTATGAAAATAGCTGTTGAATTACTAAAAAGAATTTTAATATTTACGACAATATTATCGAATCTCTGTGAAATTTTTATTATTTATGAGAATAATTAAATGTTTGAGAATTTAATTCCCATCAAGAATTTCAATAAATTTTTTAAAATAATTGCATCTTTCGAATAATTTATTTTAAATTGTTTTAAAAAAATATGAACTCTTGCGAAGACTTTTATAAAAATCTTTTTCAATAAGTCATTTTTTTTAGAAATAATAATTAAATTTTTTGTAAGAATTTTGTTAAAATTTGTGAAAATATTTCAATTTTCGTAAAGTATTTAATTAAAATTTTTCAAAGTAATTGAACATCTTCAAAGGATATTATTAAAATTTTTTTTAAAGAGTTGAATTATTTCGAAAAACTTGATTACGATTTTTTTTTAAGTAATTGAATTCTTTCGTGTAATGTTATTAATTATGAAAATAATTTCAATCACGGTAAATATTTTATTAAAATTATATATTCAAATTAATTGAATTCTCATAAAGAAGTGTATAAAAAATGTTGAAAAGAATTGAAATCTGTCCAAGAAATTTAATTAAATTTTTGCAGATATTTGAATGCCGAAGAAGACTTTTAATTTTCATATTTATAAAGATAATTGAAAATTTTTACTAGAAATTTAAAAAATTGTTGAACGTAATTTTATTTCTGCTAAGTATTTTATTGCTTTTGAAAATTAATAGAATTTCTGCAATCATTTGCAATTTTCCAGTTTAATTAGCATTTAGCGGCACAAAAACTTCAAAGAGCATTTAATTAAACAAAAAATTGAATTAAATTCATATTCCCCAAAATTTTCAATAAGCATTCCGTTTTGAATGTTATATATTTTTATTCCACTGGCTTTTCAATAAACATTTTATCAACGGGGGACGTCGAAAAGAAAATAAAAGAAAAAAAAAGTTTCTCTTTTCGAGAAATTGGAAAACAAAATTGCTTCCAACCTAAAAAGTCCATCATTGCCAAATGATCATTACAAACGAACACTAAAAAACCAAATGTATCATCTGAAAAAACTCAAAAAAATTTCCATTAAAAGGCAAAAAAAAAAAAAAATGAAAAACAATTTGCTTCTACTGAAATTAAAATTTAAAAAAGATTAAAATAAGGAATTAATTAATTACCTAAAATACAACCAGCTGCCCACATATCAACGGACGTTGTCTGCGTTTTTGCCTGCAACAATAATTCAGGAGCACGATACCAAAGTGTAACAACTCGCGGCGTCATTGCCTTGTGCGGTAGTCCAAACCAACGTGCCAATCCAAAATCGGCAATTTTCACGCAACCCTTGTCGGTCATTAATAAATTTGACACCTTAAGATCACGATGAACAATAAAATTATGATGTAAATATCTCAATCCTTTCAATACTTGTAGCATAATGCATTTGACTTGACTCTCGGAAAATGGCGCTTGCATATTATCCAATAGACTTGCAAGATCCTGTTCGCAATATTCCATTGCAAGAAATATACTCTCGAGACTTTTACCAACGACAACTTCCTTTAAATGTACAATATTCTCATGACGACAGGACAATAATACACTTATTTCACGTAGGCCACTAACTGGTAATCCATCTTTTTCATGTTCCATTCGTACTTTCTTCAATGCAACAACTTTATCGCTTTTTGTATCGCGAGCACGATAAACAATTCCATATGTTCCCTCGCCAATTCTGTTTAATTTCTCGAATTCCGAGACAAATCTGCATTTTCCCAGCTGCAATACAATAAATAATAATAATAAATGTAATAAAATGTAATAAAATATGTGCTGAGAAAATATTTTAAATTAGTGTCAATTTTTCTTCTATTTTATTTCTTATTTTATAAATTGTTAAAGAAATTTTTATTTCAAAAGAATTTTTTTAATTTTCAGAGGAAGAATGAAGGAAGAAATATAATTTTCTTTCCAGATTCATATTAGCAGTGAAGAATTAATTTTTACCTTTAATTTTCTTTTAATTTTCAAACATTTGACATTAACGCGAATTCCACCTTAAATATCACATTTGTTTTTTTTTGTTTATTTAGATTTTCTTTTTAATTTTCGCACTTTGTTTAATGTAATTAATGAAAATAAAAAAATCAATAATTTTATACCATAAAAGAAAATTTCCATTTTTTTGTTTGAATTTTAAATCTCCATTTTATTGGCTAAATTTAACTAAATAAAACAATATTATTTTACAAAAATTTTAACAACAAAAAATAGAAATTATAGTTTTTATACAAGTTTTCAGTTTTTGTTAAAAAATTTTTGAACTTTACTTGATTCAATTAATAAATAAAAAATATAAATTTATAAAATTAGAAACATTCATTTTCCGTCTTAACTTTTTATTAAAAACTTTCTATTTAAAGAAAATAATTTCAAAATACTAAAAATTACTCAAAAAATTGAAGTAACGCAAAAAATCTTTTAAAAACTTCAGACTTATTTTCTAAAAAAAAAAAACGAAAAATAAAAAATAGTAAAAATAACGTTAAAAATCCAAAAAATAACTAATAAAATAAAAAATAACTTAAAAACGAAAAAAATGACACAAAAAATACAAAAAAATAACTAAAAACTTAAAAATTACGAAACATAAACTTTGAAACAACAGAATTTCCAAAAATAACAAAACAAACGAAAAAAACGAAAAAAATAATTTAAAATAACTTCAAAAAACAAAAACGAATTAACAAATAAAAACAAAATTCATAAACGAACAAAATAACTATGAAGAAAAAAAATTTTTTAAACCAAAAATTATTTCTAAAATAATAAAATACCTTCTTAAAGATATTTTTGGTTACTTTTTCATTTACTTTTCTTTAAAAAATTTAAAAATTACTAACAAAATTAGAAACAATTAAAAAAAAATAACAAAATATTTAAAAAAAACTCAGAAACAGCTATAAACGTAAAAATAAGCTTTAAAAATAAAAAAAAAACTTTCTAGAAATAATAAATAAAATAGTGAATAATTTTAAATAACATTAAAAATCAAACAATAGTGAACAAAGAAGGCAAATAAAATAACAAGAGAACTGAAAAATGGAATACAAAAAGTATATGTTTTCCAAAAATACTAAAGGAAACGAAAAATAACTTTAAGAATGGAAAAAAATAACAAAAAAACCAAGAAATATAAATAACAAATAAAATAATTTAAAATAACTTGAAAAAATTAAATAATGAGATTTGAACTAAAAAATAACTCTTAAAATAAAAACTTTTCTAAAAGTAACTAAATTTAAAAAAATAAAAAAAAAATTCAAATGATAAAAAATAAATTTAGAAAATCTAAAAATAATTAACAAAACTCAAAAATAAAAATTTTAAATATTATTACAGTTTCACGAAAATTAAAATTTTTTAAAGATTTCAAGACTTCTAATATTCAAATTATTATCCAAAATTTAAACTGAAATTTAAATCAATTTTTATTAAAATATTCTACGGGAATGCAATTATTTAAATACGAAAAGAAATCATTTATTGAATAATTGAATATTTTTTAAAATAAAATTCTCCTAAAAAACTTTATTGAAATAAAAATCTTGAGATTTTTATTTCAAATTTATTTTAAATTCTTGAATTCTTCGGAAAAATTCTCTTGAAATAGTAGATATTGAAAATAATAATTGAATTTCGAAAATGACTTGAAATAAATTGAATTTCTACGAAGAATTTTATTAAAATTTTTTTTTTAAATTACTTAAATTATTACTAAAAATTTCAATAAAATTCTTGAAAATAATTAAATTGCTACGAAGAATCTTATTAAAAATGTTTTAAAAATAATTGAAATTATGCAATGAGTTTTATTATTTATAAAAATATTTTAATTTTGGCAACGAATTTTACAAAAATTTTTTGTTTGAAATAATTGAATTTCCGAGAAAAATTTTATTATTTATGAAAATAATTAAAATATTAGAAAGAAATTGTAAACGTAACATTTTAATGCTTTATATTAATTTTAAAATATTGAAGTAAAATTATTCATTGAATTATTTTTAAGTAATAATTTTTACGATAGTTCTGCAAGAATCAAAGTTATTTGAAACGAAATTAGTTTTAAAAAATAGAAGGAATTAAAGGTTTTGTTCTAGAATTTGTGCTAATTTCATAGTTTATGAGATAAACAAAAAATACATAAAAATTCAGAACTTTTCAGTAAATTCTAAATATTAAATTTTTTTACAACACTTTGAATAAAAATCCCCGATTTTTCCCCTGACCTGTGGCAACCTTGTAAAAATAACTTGAAAAACGAAAAATAATTTATAAAAAAAAAGGAAAAAAATGTAAGAAACGATGGAAAAAATTTTGTAAAAAATGAAATACTGTGAAAAGAAAACTCACAACATCCTGTTCGGGAATTTCCATCGGTTTTCCCGAAAGAAACGATGTTAAAACTCCTCTTCGTGTTATCGGTGCTGATGGATCAGATCCAGCGTCATTTGCTCCTTTATTTTCAACATCATTATTTTCCGGTGATTTTTTAACCACAACTTCTTCTAGAATTTTTTTAATAAAAATCAATTAAGAAAAAAATAATTTAACATCCTCCCTTTTTTTACCACCACAAGTTTTTAATAACTTTTCCCATCATTAGGGAAATTTTCATAAATTTTACGTATTCACTACTTTCCAAACAGAATTTATTTTCGACATTAGGCAAAAAATATAATATTCAAATTATAAGAGTAAATAAAATGTTCTAAATAGAATAAAAATAGTTTTATATATATTTATTAATATTGTAAAAAAAGTTTACGAATTGAATTTTAATTCATTTAATAACTTAAAATATTAGAAAGAAAGAAATTAAAATCATTTCAAAAATAATTTCGGAGCAAAAAGCAGGAAAAGAAATTGATAAGAGAATCTTTAAATTATCAGTAAGAAGTACACGAGGAAATTAATATTATTATTTAACATAAAAATAGTTTTTTTTAATGAAAGAAAATTGTTTATTTATCCGCACGGAAACTATGGAAACATAACCTCGACAAGAGGTTATGTTGATACCGCAATAAAGAAAACTTACCTTTCGTCATTATTTATAACAAAAAAAAATATACTTCCAATGTGATTCTTAATTAAAATTGCACTCAACGTGTTGTAACATTCAGATATAAAACCGTTGTGAGAAAATAAAATAAAATAAATATAGTTTTTTTTATATATAATAAAATATAGAAAACAAATTGCAAACGTTTTACGAGTGAATAAAATTCTGTGCGCAGGATCAGTTTTTTTATTTTAGTTTCAATTACTCACTGCAGTTGGCGTTGCGATTGCGACACTAGCGTCGCGTTACGGACGAAATCCGAACATTTCTGTGTTTTTGGCGCGAGAACATGAAACATAACCTCTCTTTTTGTTTGACATGTCATATAAAAAGACGTGTTAGTGATTTAACAAAAAAGAAATATTTTTAAATAACGCACAGTGCTGGATTATTATTATTTAGAGAAACAAAAATGACGTCAGTTACTGTTTCAATTGAAAGTGAAATTACAAGTGAGAATTTGTTATTATCCGAGGACGAAACTGATGAAATTAAGTTGAATTTATCGGATACTAATAATGATGTTTCACCACCATCGGAAGAAAGGTCAGTATTTTATTTTTTTGTTTCTCTATTTCTTTCTTTTAATTTATTTACATTTATTTATGCATCTATTTGAATAATTTTTCTGTTGCATTTATCTATTTTTGTATTTATTTTATCTTTTTATTAACTTATATTTCATTTCGCTGTGTTTATAATTTATAAAATTTGATTAATATTATTTAGAAGATTATTATATTATTTTTTTTTATTTCTTGATCTTAAATCTTTAATTTATTGAGTGAGAGAGTATAAAATATTAATTGTCGTTTAAACATGTAAAGAAATATTTTAATCTTAACACCTTTTCTTATAATAAAATGATAACTAGTAAAATTAAGATTAATATTAATTTAAATAATTTAAATTTAAATTAATTAAGTAATTTTAAACGATTTTTATTTAAACATTAATACATAATAATAATAATAATCTTATTATTATCAGGATATACGAACAAATAAATAATTTAATAAATTTGCCAATAAATAAATTAATTAATAAAATTAATGTTCCAGAAGGAGTAAAAAATAAATAATAATTATAATTTTTCTGTCCCATAGTTCGGAAAGCAATGAAAAACAAAATAAAGAAGAAAATAACAGCAAGAAAAATGGGGAAAAATTATGTTCCCCTAAAAATAACGACTTTATCGAAAGTGTAAAAATAAATGAAACTCATACAACAAAATCGAGTGAAAATTATCTGAATAAAAATGAAAATTTACAAAATTTAAAAACATTGACGAGCGATGAAACAAATTTAGTCTCTGAAAATAAAACTAATGAAAAAATTCAAAGTAATTCACCGGATTCTCAAAAATTGACAGACGAAAATAAAATTGATGAAAAAATTCATAAAAATTCACAGGATTCAGAAAAAATATCCAACGATAATGAAAGTAAAGGAAAAATTCAAGAAAGCAAAGAAAATTCACTGCCTTCATCAAAATTATCCGAAGAGAAAGAAGAAAATAAGTCGAAATTTTTAGAGAATGAAGAAAATTCACAAGATTCTGAAAAAAATGCAAAGAATTCCAAAGAAGCGGAAAATAATGACGAGAAAATTGAAGAAAAGAAAAGAAATCAATTTGAATTGAATAAAAATAAAGATGACGACGACGACGACAGCGATGATGATGATGATAATTTTCAAAATTTTAAATCAAATAAAAAATCGTCGCAAACGAGTGGAAAAAGATTTACCCTCATCGATAGCGATTCAGAGGATGATAATGATATTTTCATTTCGAAAAAGTCGAATAATGATGAGACAAATTCTGTCTCTGAATTGTCAACAAATTCAAATTCAGAAATAAAATCGAAATCTAGATTAACAAATATTTTTGATTCTGATTCTGATTCCAATGATGATGATGATAGTAATTCGAGTAAGAGTATTAAGAAAAAAAAATCCGTAAGTTTGTTTTTTCTTCGAATTTTATTTATTCATTTAAATTCAAGGGCGCAAAAAATAAGTTTATATTTGTTCCTTTGAAATAATTATGTCAAATAAAAATTGTAGTTGAATATTATTTTCTAATTATAAAAAGTTAATTTTTTTTATTCTTTCAGGTGATAAAGGAGAAAAAAAAGTCATTACTGGATTCTGATTCTGAAAGTGAGTCTAGAAAATCATCAGATGATGAGAATGATGAAATATTCGATGAGAAGAGAAAAAAATCGAAAAAGGTATTTTTTACGCTATTTTATATCAATTATTAGAATTATTTAAAATTAATTCATTATTTTTTTAGTTTATTTTAATTCACTTAGTATCAAGTGGCTTAAAAAAAATTTATTACTAATTATTTAATATCATGAAATTCTAATTTAACGCTTTAAAGTTTAAAAAATACAAAAAATTAATTAAATCAAATTGTTTGCAATTAAAAACAATTTTATTACATTTTTTCTTTTATAATTTTGAATTTAAAATAATGAGAAATATATCCCAATTTTTCTGCGATGAATATTATAATTTACATTTTTTAAAAATAAATATCAAAATAATTGTAAACTTTGTTAGAAATTTCTTCAAAAATTTTTCAAAATAAGTGAATCCTTATAAAAAATATTACATAATTTTTTCAAAATAATTGAAATTTTGCGATTAATTTTATTATTTAGAAAAAGAATGTAACTAAATTTTTTTAAACATTATTAAATATTTTTTTTAAAAAGAATTTTCTTGAAATTTTTCAAAATAATAACATTTATATGAAAAATTTTATTACAACTCTTTAAATTCTATTTCAATTTAATAATTTGCAGTTAAAAAAAAAACGAAAAAATAATTCAACCAAATTCATTGGAAATAAAAATATTTCTTTTATATCATTTTTCATTTCCTTTTTTTCGTAATTTTGAAATTTAAATAATAATTTAATTTTCAAAAACAAATTTATCCAATTTTTTCAAAATAATAAAATTTCAATCAAATAAAATAAATTTATTATTTCTTTCTCTTATAATTTTGCCTTTGAAATAGTAATTAAATTTTTATAAACAAATTTCTTCACATTTGTCAAAAAAATTAAATTTCTTGTAAAAAGTTTAATTGAAATCTTTAAAAATAAGTTAATTCGTACGAGAAATTTAATTAAAATAATATTCAAAATATTTATTCTTACAAGAAATTTTATTAAGACAATTTTTTTAAAATAATTTAATTCTTCTGCAAAATGTTATTAATTATGAAAATAATTGAAAACTTTGTTAGAAATTTCTTCAAATTGCTCATTCAAAATAAGTGAATCCTTATAAAAAATGTTACATAAATTTTTCAAAATAATTGAAATTCTGCGAATAATTTTATTATTTAGAAAAAGAATAGATTTTTTTTAAACTTTATTAAACATTTTTTTTTAAAAAGAATTTTCTTGAAATTTTTCAAAATAATAACATTTATACAAAAAAAAATGTTTAAACACTCTTTAAATTCTATTAAACACACTTTAATTCTGTTTAAGAATAATTTAATTAAAATTTTTGAAAATACTTGACTTTTTTCGCAGAATTAAATTGAAATTACTATGAAAATATTATAATTTTCGTAAAAAAATTTTATCAAACTTTTTCAAAATACATCATTGAATTTTGCGAAGATTTTCATAAATTTTTTGCAAATACTTGACTTTTGTCGCGGAATTTAATTGAAAACACTATGAAAATATTTCAATTTTCGTAAAAAATTTTATCCAAATTTTTCAAAGTAAATGAATTTTTGCGAAGAATTGCATTAAAAAAAATTTTATAAATGTTTTAAAGGATTGAATCTTGATTAGAGTTTTATTAAAATTATATTCAAAATAATTTAATTCTTATGAACAATTTTACCAAAACATTTCTAAATAAGTAAAATTCTGCGAATAATTTTATTATTTTGGAAAAGAATTTAACTAATTTTTTTCTTATAAAACATTTTATTTAAAATTATTCAAAATAATAAAATTTTTTAAAAAAGTTTCTTAACTTTTAACAACAATTCAATTCTTAGAAATATTTTTTTCAACATTTTTCAAAGTAATTGAATTTCTGAGAAGAATTTTATTAAAATTTTTTAAAATAATTAAATTCTTGCATAAAATTGTTATAAATTATGTAAATTATTGTAATCTTGATAAGAATTTAATTAAAATTTTTGAAAATAATCAACTTTTTTCGAGGAATTTAATTGAAATTGTATTGAAAATTAAATTCAATTTTTGTAAAGGATTTAATTAAAATTTTTAAAAATAATTGAAATCTGCAACGGAAATTACAATATTATTATTTAAAATAATTGAATTTCTTCACGAAATGTTATTAATTACAGAAGTAATTTAAATTTTGCTAAGAATTTGATTAAAATTGTTTTCAAAATAAGTGTTTTTTTTTTAAAGAATTTATTAATTGCAGGTTACAAAAGCACCGAAAGATTTAATCGATTCGGATAATTCGGACTCTGATGAAAATTCAAGTAACAAAGAATATTCGACTGAAAATCATGAAAATAAATCAGAAAAAGTACAAGAAAAAAAGCGAAAGGTATTTTTTCTATAAATGAATTAATAATGTTATTTTGTAAATTTTGGTAAATAATATAAATCAAAAAGTAATTAAAAAATATTTAGAAAACGAATGATGAAAATAATTTAAATATTCAAAGTATTTGTTTTAATATATTTTTATTAATTATTAGTTTCATTTTATATTATATTTTTATATATTTTTTTACTTTATACTTTATATTATATTTTAATTTCTTTGTATCTTCGTTTGTTGTATTCTATTTTGATTAATTTTTCGATTTATTTACTTTTTACCAAAATAAAATTCTATGCTGTAATTTAAAAAAAATTTTTTTTCCTAATTTTGTAATTCTTTTAGGGAACAGAGAGAGCTTCGAAAGATGCTGCGATGCAACAAATTTACAGCGAGTCACAAAGACTAGTGAGAGAATCGGAAATTTCTCTTCCCTATCATCGACCAAAACAACGAACCCTTCAAGAATTTCTTAATCGAAAAAAAGTCACTGCAGCTCTACCAAAAACATTGACAACGGCGGCAAAAGTAAAAATGTTCGATGACATTATTATGTAAGTTATGCAAAAAAACAAACTTTGCAACACTTTTTTCATTATTTTCATTCATTTTATTTTAATTTATTATTTGTAATAAATTTAGTTTTTCTTCATTTACATTCATTAAAAATTTTATAAATCAAAAAAAACTAATTTAACGTTTTACTTTGAAAAATTTAATTTAAAATTAAAAATTGTTCGAATATTTAAATTAATTTTTCTCTCTTCTTTTCACTAGAAAAGCCGTCGAGGAAAAAGAAAAAGAAGCCGAGGAATTTTACAAATCCTCCGATTCAGAGAATGAAACCGAAGAAAGTGTGAAAAATTCCGAGAAAATCAACGAAAACACCCCAATGGATTGTGACATTTTTTCCCCTTCAAAAATAATTAATGAAAATCAACCCAAAAACAATGAAGCAGAAAATATTGCAAACGATACTTCAAACATTACCAACAAAACAGAAGAAACAAAAAATTGTGATTTTTTCGAAAAAAGTAGAGAAAACGAAAACATAAATGATAATGAAATGGAAAATGATAATGAAAAAGAAAATGAAATTCCTTCCGACGAGAATAAAGAAAATTCACCAAAATCCAATGTCAATGAAAATATTTCTCACGTGACACGAAAATTATTTTCTAACGAAACGGAAAATGGGGAAAATTCCAAAAAATCTGACTCCGATCAGGAGAAAATTAAAAGTACAAACAATGACAATAATTCAGAATCAATGGAAATTGATACAAATGATTTTGAATTACAATTTTCCGTTAATGATTTTGACACCGAATTAAATATCAAGGATCTTGAATTTCCAAGACAAAAAATTTCCAATGAATTAAAATCACAAAATTCAATAAAAGACAATGAAATTTCAAAAAATTCGCCCATTAGTAAAAATTTGTGTCCTTCAAATTCAATTTTAATTGATGAAAATCTTCCAATTCAAATAAATTGCTCAACTAATTCAAAGATAATGGTTGATTCAAATACTTTGATTGATTCAAATTCGATGAATGATTCGAATTCAGGTTTTGAGGACAATTTAGTTGATGATTCGAATTTGTTAGATTCTCCTTCTTCAGTTGCTGAGAAAGAAGAAACGGAAAATAAAGATCTTGATGATGTAATTTCAAGAGGACACGTTCTCGGTTTACCGCCGCCAAGCGAGAAGGATAAAATTATTAAGAAAAATTTAATTAAAGAAGAACTTTTGTCCCGATTTCTAAATGTTACACCAACACTACAAGGATCGCCAGGTGGGAATTTAGTTTTTCTTTTCTAAAATTCTAAATTAGATGAAATGTATTTTCTTCCTTTTAAAAAAAAAACTTTTAAATTTTATGTTTACAAATAATAATTTCGATTTTGAAATATTTAAAAATTTTAAATTAAAAAAAAATTCAATTATTAACTAATTTACTAATTAATAAATATATATATAGGAATTTATAAATCGAAAATAATTTACTAATTATTATTATTTATTCTTTTTAAAAATTTAAATAAAATTCTTGACTAGAATTTAATTATTTTTAATACAATTACAATTAAATTCCGCGAAAAAAGTCAAGTATTTTGAAAAATTTTATGAAGATCTAAGCAAAATTCAATTATGCATTTTGAAAAAGTTTGATTAAATTTATCATAAAAAGCAAAATATTTTCAATGCAATATTAATAAAATTCTTATGAAGATTTCAATTTTATTTACATAATTTATAAATTTTTTTTCGTGAATTTAATTATTTTAAAGAATTTCTAATAAAATTCTTCGCAAAAAATTAAATTATTTTGAAAAATTTTGATAAAATTATTTCTAAGAATTAAACTGTTGTTAAAAGTTAATAATCTTTTTTAAAAAAATTTTATTATTTTGAATAATTTTAAATAAAATGTTTTATAAGAAAAAATTTAGTTAAATTCTTTTCCAAAATAATAAAATTATTCGCAGAATTTTACTTATTTGGAAATGTTTTGGTAAAATTGTTCATAAGAATTAAATTATTTTGAATATAATTTTAATAAAACTCTTTTTAAGATTCAATCCTTTGAAACATTTATAAAATTTTTTTTAATACAATTCTTCGCAAAAATGCATTTACTTTGAAAAATTTGGATAAAATTTTTTAACGAAAATTGAAATATTTTTATAGTATTTTCAATTAAATTCCGCGACAAAAGTCAAGTATTTGCAAAAAATTTATAAAGATCTTCGCAAAATTCAATGATGTATTTTGAAAAAGTTTGATTAAATACTTCATGAGAATCAAAATATTTTTAATGCAATATTAATTAAATTCTTATCAAGATTTCAATTAATAACAAAATTTATAATTTTTTTTCGTGAATTTAATTATTTTAAAAAATTTTAATAACATTCTTCGCAGAAATTTTAATTACTTTGATAAATTTTGATAAAATTATTAACAAGAATTAAACTGTTGTTAAAAGTTAATAAACTTTTTTAAAAAATTTTAGTTGAATAATTTTCAATAAAATGTTTTATAAGAAAAAAATTTAGTTACATTCTTTTTCTAAATAATAAAATTATTCGCCGAATTTCAATTATTTTGAAAAATTTATTTAACATTATTTATAAGGAGTCACTTATTTTGAATACGCAATTTGAAGAAATTTCTAACAAAGTTTTCAATTATTTTCATAATTAATTGCCGAAGAATTAAATTATTTTAAAAAAAATAGTCTTAATAAAATTTCTTGTAAGAATAAATACTTTAAATATTATTTTAATAAAATTTCTCGTACGAATTAATTTATTTTTAAAGATTTCAATTAAACTTTTTACAAGAAATTTAATTTTTTTGACAAATGTGAAGAAATTTGTTTATAAAAATTTAATTACTATTTCAAAGGCAAAATTATAAGAGAAAGAAATAATAAATTTATTTTATTTGATTGAAATTTTATTATTTTGAAAAAATTGGATAAATTTGTTTTTGAAAATTAAATTATTATTTAAATTTCAAAATTACGAAAAAAAGGAAATGAGAAATGATATAAAAGAAATATTTTTATTTCCAAAGAATTTGGTTTAATTATTTTTTCGTTTTTTTTTTAACTATAATGTATTAAATTAAAATTTCATTAGTTTTAAAAATCGAAACATTAAAAAGAAAAAAATTGTCAATAAAAAAAAAATTAGGAAGGAATATTGCAAACGAAAACAACGAACTTCAAACTGCGATTAGATTATTAAATTAGAACGATTATTATTGTAGAAGAAGATTATTAAATTAGAAAAGTTAACTCTTTCGATATTTATAGGAACGACAATTGAATTATCTGAGGAGAAAGATCACAAGGGGGTTAGAAAATTAGTCGACAGATTTATACGCCATTCAAACACTCATAAATTTGAGGAAACTCCGGATGTTACAATAATTCACACGGAAGTAACACCCGAGGGTTTAAAAATTACTGAACAGGTACTGTAAATCTTCTTATATTTTAACTTTTTTTTGTTGAAAAGAAACATTTTTTTTTACTATTTTTATTTTTTTAATACTATTATTATTATTATTATTATTTTATTATAATTACTACTATTTATTATTTAAACTATGTTCGCTAGTTCTAATAATAAAAATATTTTGTCACCCATCGCGGGAATCGAACCCACGACCTTTTTTTATTCTAGACCCGTACGTTAACCACGAACCTACGAGACAATTATTTTATTCATCATCTATTATGAAAATAGTACTTAATTAAGTTCACTTGGGCTTTTCTCAGGTTCTTCCGTATACAATTTCGAAGCCAAGCGAGGAGTCGGAGTTAAATAAACCAGGAGCGAAGTTACATCAATTACGTGAGCAATTGCAGCAGCAAATATTTAACAAGCGAAACGAGGAATGGCGTCAAAAGGAGGAAGAAGCATCAAAATTGTTCGAGGAGGAATTTGACGATGAAGAAATGGAACCCGAGGATAAGGAGAAGGAGGAAATTGACGAGGAGGAGAGTGCCGAGAGTGAACCCGAGGAGAATGATGTCATCATAAAGGAGACGAAAAAGTCTAAATTCGAGTTTGCTGACGATGAGGCCGAGGTCAGTGACGAGGAGAATCAGTTTAATGATGATGAGGACGAAGAAGAAAAAGAAGAGGAGGAGGAGGAGGAAGAAGAAAAAGAAGAGGACGAAGAAAAAGATGACGAGGAGGAAGAAGATGCAAAAGAAAAAGAAGTTGAAGACAACCAAGATCAAGGAACAGAAGATTTGAAAAACTCTGACGAAGAAAATGAGAATGACAGTCAACCGAAGAAATTACGACGCATCACCACCGCATTTCAAGACGATTCCGATCAATCCGATTCAGAGGATACAAAAAATCCTCCAAAAGTGACAAATCCAAAATTCCAACGGACAAAAACTGACGTCGATATGTTTGACGACTTGAGCGACGATAACGACGACAACTTTCCAACTCCAATTGAATTAAATCCCATGAAAGACGACGATTCAGAAAGTCAAACACAAGAATCAACACAAAAGCATTCAAATTTAATAACTCCAACAACACAATTGTCAATTTTCCAAAAGCAATTGTACCCAGAACACAGCAATATCGAACCAATATCACCTTCAACCCAAATGAATGACAATTTCCCAAAGAAATTATTCGCCACACCACTTACAAACTCCATCAATGATGACGAACTCATGGATCTATGCTCTGGTAATTTTGCCCCAACTGCAAACGATCAACCTTCATCGTCCCTCATCAAACCACTAATGAATCCATTGACAAATCCAAAAGTCACCGAATCACAACTCTTGGAACTTTGCTCCGGTAGTTTCGCCTCGGAAATTGATGACAATTCCCAGGATTTAAAACTAACATTCGATGAGACTTCGAAAAGTCCTTTTAAAATGGAAACCGTCGAGAGAAATAAATTACAAGAAAGAAAGAAAACAATACGTATCGTTTTTTCGGATGATGAAGACGAAGAGGCCTCTTCGGAGGCGAAGAACAGAAAAAAGAAGATCACCAAATTGGTTTTGTCTGATGATGAAGAAGACGATGTAGCAGAAGAGGAGGAGGAGGAAGAAGAAGAACAAGAATCGGACATAGAGAACGAGGAAGAAGCGATCGTTGACTACGATTCCGAAGAGAACGAAGTTCTAATTCCAAAAGGAGAGATCGGACAACATGTGGCGAAGAAATTCTTCGAAGCCGAGGCGGAATTGAGCGAAAGTGAATGGGGTTCAGAGGATGAGGACGAGAAAGATTTGGACAAATTGGAGAAAGAAGCGGGCGACGATGATGAATTTGACGAGGATCAAGTTCGTAATCAATTGGGTAAGATTCACGCCCGACAAGTGCAGGACGACGATCAACGTGAAGTGCGACTATTGCAAGATATGCTCTTTGAGGACGGCGATCTGCACACTGAAGGCGCGGGTCGTGAACGTAAATTTCGTTGGAAGAATATTGACAATTTGGCATGGGGCGAAACCGCTGGAGCGAGTGCAAACGATGGCGAATTAGTCGACGATATTCTCGATGAGCAAAGTGAATTGGAATTGCGCAAGCATCGCTATGAAAAGGAGAAATTTCTTCAAAAGCAAAATATCGATTCACTCGACGATGATAATACAAATGACGATTTTAATGATAGTGAAATTTTTAAATATGGATTAAGAGTTGTCAATACAATCGTCAAGAATGATAGTCTCATTAGTGAGAGTGAAGGTATTACAGTTAAGAAGACAAAAAAACCATTGGCACCGAGTATTATTCCTAGTCTTTTGGAAAAATCGACACTCAACAAATCACCCTCGACGAAGGTGAGAAAAACTATTTTATTATTCTGCAACTATGTTTTCTGAGAACAGGATGGGAAAGAGTTAGGGAAAAGTCAGGGATTTTTATTGAAAACTATACTGTAAGGAATTAATTTAATAGAATTAAGAGGAAAATTATGAATTTTTGTGACTTTTTTCCTTTGTCTCATAACAGGGTGTCTACTAACCGGGAATTTAATTTAACCAGGAAAAACCGGGAATTTTTTCACCAAGATTAAAAAAGTTTTATTATTTTACTTTGTTTTTAAAAAAATTACTTTTTATTTCAATTTTTATAGATATTTATACTCTTCTCTAACTTTGAATTAGTTAAAAAAAAATTAATTTGATAGTAAAAGTCAGGAACTAATTCAAACAGATTATGTAAATAAATTTTAAAAAATTATGGAGTTCATAGAAATATTGTGAAATTCGACTGAAAATATGTAATTGAATTTGTTAAAGAATTTCTTTAGAAACTTTTTAACAAATAAATTTTTCAAAGTATTTTAATTTAATAATTAATAATTGGATTTTATAGTCACATTTTAATGAATTCATGTTTCTTAGTGCGAAGATTAATAATTAAAATTTTTATTAGTTAATTTAAAAAAAAACGATATGCACTTCAAATTTTTTATTAAAATTGAATTCTCGCAAATTTTTTTTTAAATTCTAAAAAATAGAATTGTTGAAATTTTTCAATTCTATTGTTTCAAGATAATTTAATTTTTCAAAACAAATAATTGAAAATTTTTGAAATAGTTGAAATTTCTTTATATTTTTTTTTTGAAAAATAATTTAATTCTTTGAAAGAATTTTAATTTAAATTTTTCGAAAATAATCAAGGGAAGTTAGTTGCCGTAATTATAATTTTATTTTTAAAATATAAAGTCTCTCTTAAAGTTTTAAATCAATTTTTTGCTTCTAAAAATTATATTCTTCTATTATTATTCCATAGTTATAATTATTGAACTTCTCTTAAATTTTTATAATTTCAAATTTCTGAATGTTCAACTAAATGATATTTATCATTTCTTAAGCAACTTTAATGTTTATTACTTATTAAGTAAATAATTAATTATCACTGCTTTTTTTAAAAATTGTAATAAAATTCTTCACAGGAATTAAATTGTTTTCATAAATAATATCATTCTTTGGAAGGATTTCAATTATTTTTGTAAATAGTAAAATTCTTTGCAGAAATTCAATTATTATCAATAGAATTGTAATAAACTTGAAAAAGAAAATTTCCAATTAAAATTATAAAAAGACAAGATTATTTTTAAAAAATTGAAAAAATTATTTTCCAAATTTTCAATTAAAATTATTATTTATTTATGTTCGAAATCAAATTTAAATTTAAATTTTATGAGAAAAGAAAACCGGCAAAAAATAAGGCCATAACCGGGAAAAACCGGGAATTTTGTTGAATGAAAATAGTAGACACCCTGCATAAATTATTAAATTAACCCGAATTTTAAATACAAAATCTCTAAATTTTACTATTTCTGACAATAATTTCTTTTTTAATAACTTAATTCTTGAAGAAGCATCATAAATTTATAACATATAAATTATTTAATGAGTAATTTTACTTAAAAATTATAAAATTAATTGAATTTCAAAAGACTTGCGTTTACAATTTTCACAAGCAAACACTGAGAAAACAATATATTTTAATCAAACATAATTATCTTTGTTATACAGTCAACCAAAAATTATCTTTGAATTAAACATTTTAATTTTGATTCAATACATAATAAATTTTATTCAATAAAAATTATCTTTAATTCAATTATAAAATATGTTTAGTTCAAGAATATAAATTTTTTAGTTGACTACTTATTTTTGAATTAAAAAAAAAATTTTCTCAGTGAATCAACTTCAAAAGGTTTGAATTTGAAATTTTAGAAAATTTTAATTTTTAATTAATTTAAATCAAAATTTTAAATAACTTAGATTATTGATAAATTTTAATAATTCAAATTCTTCTAAAATTAGATAAATTTCTTGAAATATGTTTAATTGATTATTAAAAATAATGAATATATAGAAGAATTTTAGTTAGGAATACGAAAAAAATATGAACTTTTGATTGCAGAAATTCAATTATTTTCAAAAGTAAGAAAATTTTCCCGAGAGATTCAATTATTTTCAAAAATATAATTGTAAATTCTTGGAAAAATTTCAATTTTCTTTTTAAGAAATAAAATTCTTCTCTGGAATTCAATTATTTTCAGAAATTTTAATAAAACTTCAAAATCGTGAAATTTGCCGATTTTTTAGAATTTTTTTTTTGCAGAAAATTTCCCAAACCTTAAATTTTGACTAAATTTGTAATTTTTTTCATTTTAAAACAAAATTGTATTTAAAAATTTCTTTTTTTGACGATTTAAAAATTTTTTCTTAAAAATTACAGTTTGTCGATTTTTTTGTTTTTTCTGCAAATAATTTTAAAATCTTGAAATTTAACTTAATTTATGAATTTTTTTTTTCATTTTCCAACAAAATTATATGCGAAAATAAAATGTTTAAAAATGTTTTAAAAAATAATAACACTCTTGTAAACATTTTAATTTTTTTTTTAAATTTTCCTTAATTTAATGATTTTTAATATTTACTATTTCAAATCAAATTTTCCAAAAATTCTGTGATTCAAAAAATGTTAATAAACATAATACGCAAACATTTAATTATTTTCATTAAGAATAAAATTCCTCTCAGGAATTTAATAATTTTCACAAAAAAAATTTATTAAATTCATTGCAAGAATTAAATTATTTTCATAAATAAAAATAATTAATGCAGGATTTAAATGATTTTTTACTAATTTTATTAAAAAAGCCTTATTGAATTTATTTTTGAAATTATTTGCAGTTTTTATTTTCTAATATATGTTTAATTACAATTTCAATACATTTTTAATTAAGTTTCCTGAAAGAAATTAATTATTTTCAAAAATTTTAATGAAATTCTTCGTAATAATTTAATTATTTTCATGATCTATTATTAAAATTTTTCAGAATAATTCTATTTTAAAAAATATTCAATTTTTCAATAAATTTTTTTCTTTTGTATTTAAATTATTGAATTCTCGTTGAATTTTCTTAAAAAAATTGAAATAACATTAAATTTCTGTTAAAACTTAAGATAATAATTGAATATTAAAATCATTATTGCGTGAATTTTCGGAAATAATTAAATTTTGAATAGATTTCAAGTTAAAATCTTTGGAAATTACAATTTTTTATACTGCTTAACTAACAATTCTGTAGAACTATTTTTTTTGAAAAAGTTTAATTAAATCTATTTAAAACTTTCAAATTATTTGAATTTCTGATTGATTTAAAAAAGAATATGAGTTAAAAATTTTAGAAAATAATAATTTATCGAAATGATGAAAATAATTTTGAAGAAGTTACAATATCAATATTTTTATAATATAAAATAATGATTTTATCAGTCGATCATATTAATTATTATAAAACATGAAGAATAATTTTTTTAAGTTATCAAATTGTAAAAAGTTTAAATCTGAAATTTTTGAAAATCCTAATTTCTAAGGAAAAATAATTATTACCAAACATTTTTTTTTAAAATTAAAACTATTAATGTTTTTCGAATAATTTTATAATTAAAGAAATTCGTAAATAATTGTAATAGAACATTCTTTTGAGTATCTAATAATTTTTAGAATGAATTAGAATATTCTTTAAGGTTAGGGAAAATGTGAAAATTTTGTCTGAAAATGAGACAAAAGTCTGCTGTAAAAATAAAATTTTTATTGTAACTGTTGGCAATCCTTGAGAGGAAGTATATATTCAGTGCAATTTTTCTCTAATTTTTTTACACTCTAAAAAGTGAATCCGTAATTTTTTTTTTTGTCTTTAAAAAACGAAAAATTTCAACTTACGATCTGTTGTATTTTTCAGCTTCCAATACGTGGCTCATTTCTTGCTCGCGGTGATGCGACTCTTGCCAGAATAGCATCCATAATCGATGAAAAGGATAAGGTGATTCGTGCTCCATTAAACGGTCGGAGATTTGTTTTTGAACACATAAGTCCCTCGGTTAAGGATGCTGAAAAAATTCAAGACGAAGATGAATCTTCACCGTCAACGTCTACGATAAAGGTAAATAAAATGAAAAACAAATACATTTTATTCCTTAAAAAACAGTAAAATATATAAAAACGAAAAAAATGCAATTTAAAAAAATATATTTTACTAAAACGGAAAAAAAATAGTTTACATATTGTAAAAAAATATCAAATTAGGGTATAATAATAATTTTTCTAAAATTTACAGTCCCGAAAACGGACATCGACATCGGATTCGACACCAAAATCGATTAAGAAAATGAAAGTTAATACAGAATCGACTGGTAAAAAATTATTCAGTTAACATCGAATGTAAAAAGTTGTTATTTAATTCTCGGGTTTAAATTTAAAAAAAAAGAGATTGTATATATGTTTTATAAATTATTACGTAACGAATTTGATATATATTTTAGTTTTATTATTATTTTCTAAAAATATTATTGTATTTCTACTCTTTAAATTAAATATTGATAATATCAATAATAATTATGTTAAAATAAACAAAACAATGTTTATATTAATGGCTATTGGTTGAAAATACTCGATACTCGAGTTATTATATAAAAAAAAAGTGAAATCATTTGCCTATACGTATATATGGCAGGGGTTTATGTTTAATGTAATTCTATCCAATAATGCACATCCTGGCCTACGGCAATTGTTCTTCCTGCTTTGTGATCTATATAAACGTGCGGCGTCATGACAAAGGTGGGTCATTTAATTATAAAACACAAGTATATTTGCATAAATTAAACATGTCTTTACTTCTAAATTCTACACTAATATTTGCAAAATTTTCATTTAGGCTAGATCGATACATTTCTTATATTGATTATTGTTCATTTTATTAATACTTTTTGTTAAAATCAGTTTTAGGATTGAAAAAAAACAGTGGCGGACCTTTAATTAGTTTGGAAGAAGGACGAAGCAATGGCAAAGGATTTATTTGAAGAGATTTGTCAATCAGGGAATCTGTAAAAGTTTTTCATACTAGATGATGAATAATTGACAAAAATTTATATACTAGGGTTGCCATAAATATTTAATTTTACTTTTCCCTGATTTCCAGACAAAATTTTCACTTTTTCCCTGACCCTAAAGAATATTCTGATTCACTCTTAGATAATCAAGAAAAAAATGTTCTATTACATTTATTTACAAATTTCATTAATTGTAAAATTATTCAAAAACATCAATAACTTCTTTTTTAAATAAATATTTAATCATTATTATTTTTCTGTAGGAATTAAAATTCTTCAAAAACATTCAAATTCAAACCTTTTTAAATTGAACAACTTATAAGAATATTGTTACAAAACATGAAGAAGGCGATCGTCTTCTTCATATTTTGTAATACTTTAAATTACCATAACATTTTTCAGAATAGGTTAATTATTTACAAAAATCCTAAAAAAATCCTCCGCAAGAATTCAATTATTTTTACAAGCAGTAAAATTTCTCAAAAAAATTAAATTATCTTTAAAAAATGTAATAAAATTCGTAGCAATAATTAAATTACTTTCATAAATAATAATAAATCGATTATCCGTTAATTCATTTTTAAATCAATTTTTATTAGAAAATTCTAGAAAAATTCAATTATTTAATTTAAAAAATAAATAATTTATTGAATAATAGAATGTTCTTTGTTAAAATTTAATTCTCATAAAGAATTTTATCAATAAATTTTTAAATGTATGAATTAATTTGACAAATTTGAATAAAAATTTTTAAGAATAATTACATTTTTCGAGGAATTTGATTAAAATATATATTGTATAAAAAAATCATTAAGATTTCTGCGATGAGTTTTATTACTTATGAAAATTATTTGAATTTTCTTAAAATTTCCATAAAATAATTGAATTTTGGAGAAGAATTTTATTATTTATAAAGTTACTTGGAATTTTGACAAGAATTTTTTTTTAATTTTCGAACACAATTGGATTTCTGGGAAGAATTTTATTACATTTTAAAAATAATTTAATTCTTCCAACGAATTTTATTCAAATTTATAAAAATAACTGTATTTATGTGAAGAATTTTATTGTTTATATAAATAATTGAATTCTTACAAAGAATTTTATTCCAGTTTATAAAAATAATTGAATTTAGATGAAGAATTTTTTTATTTATAAATATAATTGAAATTTTGAAAATATATTTTTTTTAATTTTTGAGAATAATTGAATTTTTGCGAAGAATTTTATTCCATTTTATATAAATAATTGAATTCTTACAACGAATTTTATTCAAGTTTGTAAAAGTAATTGAATTTCGGTGAAGAATTTTATTATTTATAAAAATATTTTTATATAATTGGTATTTTTCGAAAAATTTTATTAAATTTTGTATTTTAAATAATTGAATTCCTGTGATAAATGTTTTTACTACTTATGAAAATAATTAAATTATTTTGAAGAAATTTATTAAAAATTGAATATAATTGAATTCTTGTGGAATTTTGTCAAGAATTTTATTAAAACTTTTTGGCTACTTTTTTGAGCCTAATGCTACTAAAAGCTACTTTTCAGAACAAATAGTCAAATTTAGATTTTTAGTTTTCACATTTCCATTTAAAAACAGTGTTAAAAACTAAAATTGTTAATGAAAAACGACCGTCAATAAGATAATTGGAAATAATAATTTTACCGACATTTACTCTATTAATAGTGACTGATTATAAATTGTGTTTAACCTTTAAATTCCCCGTTTTTCCCGCCTTTATTTTCTCATCAAATTTTAATTTATTTCATTTCGAACATAAATCTAACATTTTGAAAATAATTGAATTGGAAACAAAGAATTTTTTCAATTTTTCAAAAAAATCTTGTCTGTTCATAATTATAATTGAAAATTTGATTAATTCAATTTCATTAAAATTTATTGATACTAATTGAATTTCTTCAAAGAATTTTACTATATTTATAAAAGTAATTGAATCCTTCAAAAGAATGTTATTACATATTTATGAAAATAATTAAATGTTTGCGTAGATTTTTATTTAAATTTTTGAAAATAATTGAATTGTAGAAAACAATTTAATTATTTATAAAGATAATTGAAATTCCGGAGAATTTCAAAAAAATGTTAAGCATAATTGAATTTCTGCTGAGAATTTTATTACTTTTGAAAATAATTGAATTGTTTTTTTTTTAATTTTATGGAAATTTATGAAAATAATTGAATTCTTGTGAGGAATATTTTTCAAAAATAACATTTGAAAGAATTTGGTAAATCGGAAAAATTTTGCTATTTATGAAATAAATTGAAATAATTGAATTCCTTAGACAAAATTTAATCAAATTTTTTAAAATAATTGTATTTTTCGACGAATTTGATCAAAATTGTATTAAATATAATTCCATTTCTGCAATGAATTTTATTATTTATGAAAGTAATTGAATCATTGCGAGGATTTTATAAAAAAAATTTTAAATAATTGATTTAAAAAAAAATTTTTTTGATAAACTATTTTTAATAATTCAATTCCTATGAAATTTTCATTGTTTCAAAAATAATATTTAAAAGAATTTAGTAAATCGGAAAAATTTTGCTATTTATGAAATAAATTGAAATAATTGAATTCCTTAGACAAAATTTAATCATTGCGAGGATTTTATAAAAAAAATTTTTTGATAAACTATTTTTAATAATTCAATTCCTATGAAATTTTCATTCTTTTAGATAAAATAATTGAATATTTGTGTAGAATTTTGTCAAAATTGTTTTTAAATAATTGAATACTTTTTGGAAATTTTATTAAAATAGTAGACATACAAATTATTGAATTAAGAAATTTTTTTGAAAATAGTTGAATTCTTGTGGTGAATATAAATGAATTTTTTATTTCTAGAAATAATTGGACTTTTACAATGAATTTTAATGAAATTCCTAAAAATAATTTAATTTTCTCGAAGTTTTACTATTTAAGAAAATAATTGAATGTGTTGGGAATAAATTTTTAAAAATTAAATTATAATTATACAGTGACTAACTTCCATTGATTATTTAGAAAAATTTTAATAAAATTCATTAAAAGAAGTAAATTATTTTCAATAGAATGTACAGAAATTTCAATTACATAAAAAATTTTCAATTATTTGTTTATAAAAATTCAATTATCTTGAAATAACAGAATTAAAAAATCTTATTTTTCAAAATTTTCAAAAAACTGCTAAAATTCAATTTTATTAAAAAATTTGAAGTGTGTATTTTTTTTAAATTAACAAATAAAAATTTGAATTATTAATCTTCTCACTAAGAAACGTGAATACATTAGAATGTGACTTCTTATAAAATTTAATTATTTATCAATTATTAAATTAAAATACTTTGAAAATTCGATTTTTTAAAAAGTGTTTAATGAAATTCTTTAATTCTTGTTTCCTACTTTTTTTTGTCATCGAGGCTACTTTTTTCTACTTTTTTTAAACTCATAATGGAGTGCGAAGCCTGCTTTTAGTAAACATCCCTGCCTTTTTCTAATGACTTCGCTGACCAATTTTACTTTCCCTGAATTCTCTGACTTGTGGCAACCCTGATACAGTAAGAAAACCTACCACGTTAGTCGTATCCCATATGAGTGGGAGCGAGAAAGACTTACGCGTTTCCCATACTTTCCTATGACTGACTGATAACTTTTCTTACATTAAGAGGAGAGGTTAGATATGGAAAAATTTTGTTGATATCCTTAAATATGTAATATGGCCTTTTTCTGATCCATATATATACATAAACGAAGGGGAATCCTTGAGACACTCACTTTCTGCGATGGAAGAATGAAAAGCTTTGGCGTTGACGTAAGGGGTGTGGTGGTTTGTTGGGTAAGCCGATTAGAACATCATGGTAGTTGTTACGTCCAAGTCCCTTTCTCTCCGCATATACCGAGACATTGGCAACAGAGAAACTCTACTATGCGGTTGAAGTGCAGGCGCACTAGTCAGAGACACATTAAAATCGCATCAAATATGCACGACCAGTACACCCCATACCGGCTTGAATCCTGTGCCATGCTGGCAAAAGCATAAGTACAGCCCCGAGTTATATCCGCGAACATAGTCAAAAAAAAAAAAAAAAAAAAAAAAAATGCCTTGCTCTTGCTTCAACACTCACAAATATCCATATCTACAAGTGAAATACATGTACCTTAGTCGAGCATTGATGTTTCCTCGATATTCCATATACTTTTTCAATCATCTAATACTTCACCTAAAGAAAAAGAAGTACTTTTCTAAATTATCCAAAAAATCAAGTTCATTACACTCACAAGTTTCTTCTTTGCTTAAAATCCTATTCACTTCATCTTTTCTACTATTGCATATAAATTTCCAGTTATTATTTCTTCAAAAAAAAACTTTCTCTATTTCTACATCTCTTGTTGTTCCCAACAAAATTAAAATGACGATTTTCTTTTTTTTCCTCTCGATTATAACAATGATTGAAAATAATTGTGTGGATTTGGTTCATCGGAAAAAAGACCTTTGAAGAAAGGTTCTTGAGGAGTCGATGAGTGCCTCTCGTCCAATTACAGCGTGATTGTCCGGCCTCAGATGCTCCCTTGAGGGGTGAAGATTAACCACGAGAATCGGCTAAAGGCACGCTCACAACCACAAAGGTAAACTCGACCGTTAATAGTTTAGAGAGAGAGAGAGAGAGAGAGAGAAAGGTGGGGGTAGACCACCAACATTACACTATATGATGCCTAACAGCGGAATTATTTACAATGAATTATTGAATATATTCGCCAGTTAATTAGCTAAGTAGCTCAAGAGATTATACATATAACGGTGTGACCACTCGGCAGGGCTTTATATACCGAACATATTCAATTCCAATCCCCTTCTAATGCATTGTTTATCGTTGTAAATGTTAATCCCCCGCAGTATACGTTGAAATAATTTCGAAAAACCGCAGAGATATTAAAATATGTGTTTTTATTTTTGCAAGTTTTATCGTAATTTTTTTTTTTTTTTTGTCCCACCGAGATTTATATATATAATTAACGGAAAAATAATGTGTCCTACTTTTGAAATCAAAATTAATTAATAGAAGAAATTTATTTCATTTTTGAAAACTAATTTTATATATATTCATATGGGGCATTCCATTTCAAATCGTTTCATTGACAAAAAAAAAAAAACAATCGCAAGGAGAGCGATTTTCTAATAATTTTTTAATTATTTATAATATATTATGTACTGATTCGAATGAGAATTTCATTAACTTTCTATTTCTATTTTTATTTTTCAAAATTGAGCTCATTTTCGTAGAGAAATTCCTCTTTGAAATATTAAACTTTCAATATCTCAAAACACCCCCCCGTCGATTTTTATCAAAATTATATGAAATTGAAGCCTACCTTTTCTAGTTTCCATTTCCGTAAAATATATTATGGACATTTAATAGGATTAAGCGAAAAAAAATTATTTAAAATGTGTGTTTTTGAGAAATTTGACAAATGGTACGAAGTTGAATCCTAAACAACGTTTTTTAAATGGGTTAGGATTCAACTTCGTAGCATTTGTCAAAATTCTCAAAAACACACATTTTGAATAATTTTTTTTCGCTTAATCCAGGGCTCGAACCAGTGAAAGTATTTAAAAATACGGACTTTACGGACAAAAAATAAAAAATTACGGACCAATTACTGACAAAAATATATAAGAGTTTATATATTATTATTATAGTTTTAATTATATTAAAACTATAAACTAGATTTTTTCATAACTAAAACAACATGAAGATATATCGATAACTCCGAGTCTTCGAATCGGACTGTTTTTTAATAATTAAAGATAGAGTGATAAATCATTATCAATTCAATTATTATTTTTAAGAATTTTCAACTAAAATTCTTCTTAAAATCGATTATTTTTAATAATTTTCGAAAAAGTTCTTTGACAATTTTCAAATCCATTTCTTTACAATATTCGATTTTTCAATTATTTGTAAATTCTTCAATTAAATATGTATTAGAAAATAAAAACTTCAAATAATATATAAAAAAATTCGCAATTAAAATTTCTCAAAAAAATTAATTTCCCAGAATTGTTACTTAGTTAAAAATATGAAAAATTCAAATTTTCAAATATTTGAATCTGAAAACTTTTTAAAATTTAATTATTTCTAAAACTTTATGCTCCAATACTTTTAATATTCAATTATAATCTAAAATTTCAACTGAAATATATTTTTAAATCAATTTTTATGAGAAAATTCTACGAGAATTTCATTATTTAAATACAAAAAAACAATTTATTGAATAATTACATATGTTTCTTAAAATTGTATTCTTTTAAAGAATTGTATCATTCAATTTTCAAATAATTTGAATTCTTTTGCAAAATTTTATTAAAATAGATATTAAAAATAAATAAATTAGGGAAAATTTTTGAAAATAATTGAAATTTTGCCAAGAAATTTATTAAATTTTTTTGAAAATAATTCAATTTTAGAGAGGAATTTTATAATTTATAAAGTTAATTGATTATTTACGCAAAGAATTTCATTAAAAATTTTGAATGCAATAATTTTATTCTTTAAAGAAATTTAATAAAAATTTATTAAAAATAATATTTAAATTCTAATAAATAAATTGTAGCAAAGGTTATCAAAATAATTAAATTTCTTTGATAAATTTTTATAAAATTTTTAAGAATAATTACATTTTTCGAGGAATTCGATTAAAATTGTATTAAAAATAATTGAAATCGTGCAATTAGCTTTATTATTTATCAAAATAATTGAATTCCTAATAAGAATTTTATTATTTGCCAAAAAAATTAAATACCTGTAAAAATTTTATTATTTATCAAAACAATTGAATATTGCGAAGAAATTAAAAAAAAATTTTGTAAATAATGAAATTCCTGTAAAATTGTTATTATTTTTTGAAAATAATTAAAGGTTTGTGTCGAATTTTAGTAGATTTTTTTTTTAAATAATTGAATTCTTTTGGAAAATTTTATTAGAATAGTATACATACCTATTAAAAGTCATTGAATTGAGGAAAAATTTTGAGAATAATTGAAATTTTTCTAAGTATTTTCTTAAAATATTTGAAAATATTTGATATTTCGAAGAAGAATTTAATTATTTCTAAAGATAATTGAAATGTTGACGAGAATTTTTAAAATTTTTTGAACATAATTGAATTTTTGCGAAGAATTTAATTACTTTTGAAAATAATTGAATTCCTTCAATCATTTGTAATTTCTCTAAAATTCTCCAAATTATATCGTATAATTTACGTATTTTACGGATCATTTTCAACCGAATTACGGACTTTACGGACCTTTTTTCAAAAAAACGGACTTTTACGAACTTTTACGGGATTTACGGACCTAGTTCGAGCCCTGCTTAATCCCATTAAATGTCCATAATATATTTTACGGAAATGGAAACTAGAAAAGGTATAAGCTTTAATTTCATATAATTTTGATAAAAAACGACGGTGGGGTGTTTTGAGATATTTACACGGAAAAAATTAGTTGCTGAAATTTTCCTCGACTTTGTAGAAGACTTTCGGATGTAGTCGAAAGTATTTAAATTTTTAAATCACTCTGTTTTAAAAATCATATTGAAAGATCGAAGAAAAAATGTACTACATTCGAAGAGAATTTAGAAAAAGGATTTGAAACTTTCAGCGACAGTCGAGGAAAATAA
Organism: Leptopilina myrica (nomen nudum); assembly: GCA_032872475.1. Lineage (NCBI taxonomy): Eukaryota > Metazoa > Arthropoda > Insecta > Hymenoptera > Figitidae > Leptopilina > Leptopilina myrica (nomen nudum). The sequence goes on along the minus strand of CM065462.1, from coordinate 7,649,298 downwards.
AAACACAGCCAGCGCGAACGATTCAGCGACAGTCGAGGAAAATGAAATCACAGCCAGCGCGAACGATTCAGCGACAGTCGAGGAAAATGAAAACACAGCCAGCGCGAACGATTCGGCTACAGTCGAGGAAAAAAGACGTGTCCAAATTTTCTTCTACAGTATTCTAAACTTTCAACGATAGTCGCGGAAAATGAAAAATTCTGCGGACCAGTAAAAAAAATTCTTTCAGTTCTTATTTATTTCATTCCTTTTATGCCTTATATTTAATTACAATCCTACATTTATACATAATCACGACACTCATCACATGTAATTTGACACTATTTAATCACTAATAACCTGCCTAAAACTAAATAGCTAACACCAATACGCATATTATCCTACACTTTCGTTGTTTCGCACGCTATATGAATCTACTTTTTCATCGTCCTTATATACTAAATGGAACCTTTCTTTACCGCTTGTGAGAAAAAGTGCAATATTTTGAAAATTAAAAATCTCAAATATTTCTCTTCAACATATTTTAGAATTTTAAAGAGTATTTCAGTATACGTTAAGGACTATTTTACAATTATTTTTAATTTATTAAATGAATAGAAAAATGATAATATTTAATTAAAATAATAACTAAGGCAATAAAATTATTTTCTGTTCATTATTCTAAAAACTTATTTAACGATTAATAATTATATTTTATATATACATATAAAAAGATTTTAATCCTCCAATATATAATTCACAAACACTGTAGACAAGAATTTGTAAATGAACGGTATTAAAATGACTGCAGATCGCGTTTATCGCCTGAGAGTATGCGCATCTTTTCTGCGCACCGTTTTCCTCGACTCGTCGACGAAACTTTGTATCAAAGTGTTACAATAATTCCACGACTTTTTTCCGCTACTAGGTTTATAAAAAGTCCTCGACTTTTTTTAGAGAATTTCTGCTAAAATCATAGAGTATTTCTATAAGTTTATAAAGTATTTTTTCATATCCGAGAGTCTTCGAGTAGTAGCTGAAAACTTCAGCGACTAATTTTTTCCGTGTAAAGTTTAATATTTCAAAGAGGAATTTCTCTACGAAAATGAGCTCAATTTTGAAAAATAAAAATAGAAATAGAAAGTTAATGAAATTCTCTTTCGAATCAGTGCATAATATATTATAAATAATTAAATTTTTATATAATAAAAATTATTAGAAAATCGCTCTTCTTGTGATTGGTTTTTGTCAGTGAATCGATTTGAAATGGAATGCCCCATATATTTATCAAGATTTTTTTTTAAAATTTTGTCTCTATATATATAAGACACAGAATAATGTATATTATGTGATTTTTTTTCGACTTAATACGTCTTGATAAAGAATGTTCGAACAAAGGGATTCTATGCATATTGACTTTTGAGTCTCAACTTTTTAGCATGACATATAAGAAGACAACCATTAGAATCGAAAGGTTTTTTGATAAAAAATTCATGTAACTGAGAATGGAAAGTAAATTTCATCGCTGTATGATATTACTTGGATATGTTATGTATAAGTGCTTATAATTATATATATAAATCACCTAAGGCGATATATATATATATATAAACGTTTTTTAACACTATTACACATGTATACGAATAAACCCGACGTCCTGTGGAAAACGCTTTATTAATTTTTCATACGAATAGAGAAGACTTTTACTGTACTTTAATGTCCTACGTCGCATTATCCTATCTTACCCTCGATTCTTACCCTTTCTCTTCATTCTTTGCTTTGCTTCACGAAAGGGTATACTAATAGTTATAAGTATTTTTTAAAATCATTTTTTACAAAAATTAAATTTTTTTTTAAATTTTGAATGCACATATATATTTAACTGACATATCATTTTATTGATATTAGAACAAGAAATATGTCTTTAAATAGCAGGGTTTGCCATGCAACCTGGAAAATCTGGAAATGTCCGGGAATTTAATAAAAATTGAAAAAAAAACCTGGAAAAGTCCGAGAATTTTGATTGAAATCCTAGAAAATTTATTTTTGAAATCTAATTTTACTTAAATTATTTCAAAATTAATTCATTTTTAAAAGAGTTGCAATTAAAATTTTTATAAGTAGATTATGTATACTTGAAAATATTTTCATTTAAAATTTTGTAAAACTTCAATTTTAAATGAATTTCATTAAAAAAATTTAAAAACCTAGATTTTTAATAAACCTTAGTAACTAAAATTCTTCTAAAATTATTTAAAAATTTTAAGATATATATTTAATTGATTATTTAAAAATAACGGGTTTATAGAAGATTTTTAGTTAAAACACTAAAATAAAATACAATTTTTAAGCAAATACATTATATTATTGGAGAAATTCAATTATTTTTAGAAAAAGTAAAATTCTTCTCAGAAATTCAATTATTTTTTTTTCTTTTATTATTTATTCTTCAAAGAATTTAATTATTTTCAAAAATTTCAATGAAATTATTCTTTTCTGACAATTTAATTTTTTTTTAAATATAATTTTAATGAAACTTTTCGTAAAAATTTAATTGATTTCAAAATTTTTTAAAATTTTCACCACAAAATTTTTTACAGTGCGTTCTTTTGTGACAATTTAATTTTTTTAAAAATAATTTTAATGAAACTTTTCGTAGAAATTTAATTGATTTCAACATTTTTTTTTAAATCAATTATTTCCAATGTTTGCTATTTGAATAAAATTTCACGAAAGAATTCAATTATTTAAACCGAAATTTAAATAAAATTAGTCTGAAGAATTTGAAAATAATTAATTATTTTCAAACCTAATATATAATTCTTCGCAAAAATCCGCAATTATATTTGAAAATTTAGAAAAATTCTTGTCATACTTTAAATTTCTTGTAGAATTTTCTAATAAATATTGATTTAAAAATAAATGTTAGTAAAAATTTTGGATTGTCACTGAAATATCATATTAAAAAATATATATTTATTTGAAAATTTTACGAGAATTCATTTATTTCACACTAAAAATAAACATTTTTTTAAATAATTGAACTTTTTTTAAAATTTAAATTTCATGAAGAATCAAAAAATTTTTAAATATTAATTGAAATCTTCTGAAACATTTTAATAGATTTTTTAAAAAATAATTGCATGTTTCAAGAAATTTGATATCAATTTTGTATATAAAAAACTATTGAAAATCTGATAAGAATTTTATTAAAATATTTGGAAATAATTGAATTTCGGAGGAAATTTTGATTATTTATAAAGATTATTTAAATTCTGACGGGAATTTTGGACAATTTTGAAAAGTAATTGGATTTTTGTGAAGAATTGTGTTCCTTTGGAAATAACTTTTATATTTTTAAACATTAGTAATAAATGTTAATTATTTAAAAATTGTCTGATTTAGAATTAAATTATGTAAATTTAATTTAAATTGTTAAGAAAAACTTTAAAATTAGTAACTACATTAAATGATCAAAAACAAAAAGGCAATCACTTTTAATTTAAATGTTTAAATAAATTAATAAAAATATAATCAATATTATAACAATTTTTATAATCTTTTTTGAATAACTTTTTTTAAAATAAAAAACACATCTTTTTAAATAATACAATTTTTCACATTCACTTTCAAATAGATTTATAAATTTTCCACTAGCATTTTTTTTCACTATTTTTTTTAACTGACTTCGGTAAATGCTTGAGAGCAATACTGCGACGCAAAAAATGCTATATCCTTGTGAAATTTCTTTGAAAAAATAAAAAATGTCCAAACACTTTTTGATAATATTTCTAAAAACATAAGAAATTCCAAAAAATTTGGAAGTTAGATAAATCTATAAGAAAAAAACCGGTAAAGAAAAACTCATAAAATAGACTTTCTATGGTCAAATTGTGATTTTGAAATTAAATTTGTATTCAGCGATCTCGAAAACATTAAGAACGTTTTTATTTCTTTTTATTATAGCGCGTTTATTACTATTGCAATGTAAGATATTTTTTCATTATCTTAGGCGCCATCTTGAATTTTTCCTATTTGCATAAATTTTATATTAGTTTTTTATATTAACAATTTTTTTTACGTAGATTACTTTAATTTTTTTGGTACCTTGACCGCGATTCTGAAGAAATCAATAGTTTATACCCCAATTAAAAAATATATGTGACGCGCTCCGAAGAAATAGGTATACCTAAGAAGCAAACGATTTTTAGGTTAGGATCGTGTTAGATTTCTCTTGATTAAAAGTTTATTTATAAATATTTGAATTTGAAACCAATTTTTATTGAAAATTTTGGATATAATGAAGACTTATTGAAGATCAATAATTTTTAATAATTAATAATTGATTTTCTTTCTGTATTTTTACTTGAAAAATTAAAAACATAACCTCAAATTTTTTGCTTCTTAGGTACCTTTCTTCGGAGCGTGACACATATTAATATTTGAAAAAGTTGCAGTGATTTTGGGACATATGTCCGGCGGGCCTTAAAGGGTTACATAACCTAAAAAAAATCGTTTTTCCCTGTTTGAAATGAAGTGTATTAAATTTTAAAACAAAAAGTAACTAGCAACTTTGTTAATAGAAGTCCCTATTCTGACCATATTGGAAATTTATTAACGTTAAATGTCAATATACTGTTATTTAAAATTTAAATTTCAAAACACTTGTTAAAAAAAATGGATTTCCACATTGAATCCCAGGGAGTGAAGAAATTCTGCTCAATTTTCTCGCATAGTGGTAGCAAAAGGTGAAAGGCTGCAAGCAGCAAAAGCAACCCCCTTCAAGGGGGTATAGGATGCGTGATGCGTATACAATAGTTGACGGCCACCAGCAAAATTGTCCGGGTGCGCGTCGAGGGGGCCGGGTATGCAGTGTGTGGGTTGTAGACACGCGCCACACTTTCATCGTGGAAGGAGTCAGGCCAATGAAATACAGTTGTGGATCCAATGGAGGCGGAGTTAAAATTTCCTCTACAGGAGCCTCGATATTTCTTGTGGGGGTCTTTATTCAAACGGCGTCTAGCCACCGCCGCATAAAGAACGGCTTTCTATTTTGATGAACATCATCATCATCATCATCAGTTACCGTCACACCTGACATGGCTACTTAAAAATTCTTCTCTCGATTGCAAAAGAAAAAAAAATCACAAAAAGAAGAGAAAATGTTGCACAGTACATTGCCAAGGGCATTCCTAGCACCAGGACTCAATTATTTCGCCGGCTACTATGGTGAACAGCTTCATCATCCCTATGGACCAACGTCCTACATGAGCATTGGTGCCGAGGACTACACCAGAATTGCCACCGATCAACACGTCCTGCCTTGGGAGAATTCTCGATCATCGACACCATGTCCCTTGGATCTGTCTCTAAAAGCCACTCCAAAAATCGAGGAATGCGAATCAATTGAGGTTGACGATGAGGAGGATCGTCTACAAAGACACCAAAGGGGCAGGTATCCAATTCTGGTGAATGACGATGAGGAACTTGTCGTCGACGATACCTACGATCAGCACAAGAAGGGTTTGTCATCCCCAACACCCATCAGAACACCCCTGGTCCTAATGGATCAAAAGTATCATCATCATCATCATCAAAAAATTCTAACACCTCTTCAGACCTATCAACAGCAATTGCTCCTAACACCCCAGCATCACATACCAAGTACTACTCCCAATACTCCAATTCATTCACCAATGACACCGCCAAGCACACCATCGCCTCCCCAGTGTCCCAGAAGACGTCATCGCGACACCGACGAAGACGATCCAACAACAACAGCAACCCCCCGTTCATCATCAAACACCGACAAACATGTCGCACTACCAAGAAAGAAAAAGCACGCCCGTCGTTTGAAATTCGACGAAGACACAAGCAGTCCCGTCTCGGGTACAGTGATCCTTGGTCCCGACGAGGCTGTCGTCACTGGCGACATCGATCCGGCATTCAACATCGTCGAAGTCACCGACGAGGCACGTGCTGAATTGGCAAAAATTGAAAATCGCCTCGGACCATATCAGTGTAAATTGTGTCGGCAATTGCACGACGATGCATTTCAATTGGCGCAACATCGTTGCTCAAGAATTGCACACGTTGAATACCGTTGTCCAGAGTGTGATAAACGTTTCTCATGTCCTGCTAATTTGGCATCACATCGTCGTTGGCACAAACCACGAGCATCAAATGGCACAACTTCTACATCTTCTGCAATTGCTAACGATGCTCCATCATCAAACGCCGTTGAAGTCACATGCACGAGATGCGATGCTAAATTCACAAGACAAGCGGCGTTGAGGAAACATTTGGCCACCCAGCATCCTGAATTGGTCCAATCTACTAACGGTACCGGTAACATTAACAACAATAACAATAGTAATATCACCAATAACAATAATAATGAGAATGGATTGGAAATGAAGACCATCGGTACGGTGCCAATTGGAAATAGTCCAATTAACATCGAAATGCCCTGACATCATCATCATCATCATCATCGTTTTCCCGCGAGACCCCTGCCTAGAAGACCTGGACTCTATTGGAGATTTGGCATGGATCTTCTGTGAAAATTTGCTAACAATTGTGAGTAGACTCTTGTGATCTTTGTTCATATATATATATATGTATATGTAAATCTTTCTTTTCATTCTTAACATTAATCAGCCAAAGTGTTTAACTCGCACCTAAAAGGAAATGTTTTCTATCACTCAAAATTTCGTCTATTCTTTATTCTTACACTACCGGTCAAAATTGAATTTTTTTGGTCCAAGTTTGACGGCCTGCATTTTTTAAGAAAAAAATTACCTATAAGTAAGTCTTATAGTGTAACAAATGACCTTTAAAATAAGCCTAAGATCATTAAAAAGCGTTCATTATTTTACAAGTTATTCAAATTTTTCTAAAACATTGAAAATGACGATTTTTTAAAAATATCTAAATTAAATATTGGCCAAATGACTTCTAAAACATCTTGTTCTCTTCAAAATTTTAACATCTTTCAAAAAATAAAAATAAAAAAATTTTAGGTTCCATACAATTTTTGTTTTAAAATGTTTTTCAATCATCTGAAAATGGATATGGTCTCTCGCAATTTTCACCGGTAGTGTATATACTCCAAATATTCTTTCTCATTTTAAAAGGAAATTTCTCTTGAAAACAAATTTTTCATTATCATTACACTGAAAAAAATGTAATTGATTCAAATAACCGATTACTTGACTATTATCAATTAAATATTTATACTCGAATCAAAAAATATTTGGATATATTTATTGGAGTCCATGGGTTTTTGAACCAATAATTTCAGTATTTGAAGCAAATACACCTTTTATAACAGACTCCAATAAATATTATTTGATTCAATTAAATATTTCATTGATAATACACTGTATAAAGAAAGATATCTTATTTTAAGATACTTTGGTATTAGTCACTTTTAAGTTGTTTCCAAAAAGTTATCCAAAGCATCTGAAAATGCATTAGTTTCTAAGATAGAAGATGGAAAAATATGTTTTAATCGTTTTAAAAGTGATTATAATGTATTTTAAGATACTTATGTTTTTTCAGTGTTTTTACAGTATGTAGTCAATTAATCGGTTATTGGAATCAAATAAACTTGTTTTTTCACTGTATTCTTGGCTATAAACAAAATCTTGGTTAACTATATTATATTTAAATTAAAAATTCCAAAAAAAAAATGCTTGATTTATACCAAATTTTAGAATCAACACATGTTTTATTAACTCTATTCATCACGTTACTAAATTTTTAATTAACGAAATTGTTCAGTTAGGAAACATGTTCGCAAACCATAAATTTTCCTTTAACTGGTATTTTTTTCAGAAATAAATTTTGAATTAACAAAATATATTTGGTTGGCAAAATTTTTGATATCCAAAGATTTGATTAATCAAATGTTTCGTCATGAAAAATTTTTACAGACGAAATTTTCGATTAACTATATGTATTCTTAATTAAAATTTTACTTAATCAAATATGTGTTTGGTTCGAAAAATTTTCATTATCCAAAATTTTGAATTAAATAAATATATGGTTGGTTGGCAAAATTTTTGATTAAACAACACGAAAAAAAAATCTTCACCTGGAACAAGTACAAATTTTACTATAGATATATTTGCGAAACTTTTAGTTATTGCGACGAATACTTTCGCTATTTTAACGAAAGTTATCGCTGTTACAGTTAAAAGGTTTTTTTTCATGAAATGTTTGATTAGCAAAAATATTTAAAACTAAATTTTCACTCAATAAAATTTTTAATAAACCAAATATGTTTAGTTAGCAAATTTTTTCTTGTTCAAATTTTGGATTAACCAACAGTGCTTAAAGAAATCTTTTTTTATTTGAAAAAAGAAATAATAAAAATAAATATAGAAAAACATTGTTTCTCAAAAATTCTTTTATGATGTATAAATGAAATTAATGGATAAGAATAATGGAGAAAATTTAGGATTTTTTTTGACAAATTTTTAATTAATAGAAACAAAAAATTTGATGATAATTTTTTACCATATTTTTTGGCAAATTTTTGTAGGTACACTTAGAAATTTGGCTTAAAATAAAAAAAATTGTTCCTTTCATAGAATTTAATCAAAAAACAATAAATATTTATTTAAAAAAAGAATATTTTTTTTTAAAATTTTTATTTAATTGAACAATTAATATTCAATATTATTTCTTTGCTGTATAAAGAATCGTTTCTCGTAATTAGACAATTTTTTCACATAATTAAACAAATTTTTCTTTCTGTTCAAGGAAATTTTCCTGAATTAAGCATTTTTTTTACAATTAAAGACATTTTCATTAATTATATAATTAATAATCAAAAAACATTTTTTATATTAATTTTTTCTATAAACAAATTTTCATAAATAAATAAATTTTCACGAATTATAATTAATTAATAATATAATAAATTTTCTAAGAATTAAACAAAATTTTTTTTTAATCAAAGAAATGTTTACTAATTAAAATAATTTTTCTATATGATTGATGAAATTTTAAATTGAGTAAAGAAATATTTTCTTTAATTAAAAAATTTTTTCTTTAACAAACTTTATTTTCATTTAACACTTTTTCATTGCGTAAATAATGTTTCTTAATTGCAAGAAATTTTTTCTTATTTGAACTACTTTCAATTGCTTATTTAATCGAAAAATGTTCTGTCAGGAAATATTTCATTATTCCAAGAATTTGCTTGCAATCGAGAAATATTTCTTTATTAAAAAATTGTTTTTTAATTGAAAAATTTTTTTATGGGAAACCTTTTCTTTGTTTAAAAAATCTCTTTTGTTTATTCAAGTTGGATTTTTAATTGAAAAATTATACTTGAAATTAACAAAATTGTTGACATTTAGATAAATTTTTTAATAATTTAAACAATTTTTATTTCATCTTAACAATTTTTTTTATCAAAATTGATTTAAAAGATACATAAATTATTCAAAATTCTTTACTAAAAATATATTTTTTTATTTCAAGTATTTTCTTATTTGTAATAAAAAAAATATTTATTTATTTGAAAGTACCTACAGTTGTTTTTGCAAAAATTTTCACAAGAAAATAATTTTTTTTCCTGTAATTTATTGTTCTGTATCGAAAAATTGTTTTATTTTTGACTATAATCATTAAAAAAAACTAATTTTGTTTACTTTTCCATAAAAGAAAATTTTTAATCATGAGAAATAATGGTTTATTCGAAAAATGTTTATTTAAAAAATTTTTTTCAGTTAAAGAATGTTTTCTTTCAATAAAAATTGTTTTTTCTTTAAACATTTTTTTTTAGTTAAACAATTTTTTCTTTCGTTAAAAATTGTTTTTTCTTTAAAAAATTTTTTTTATTTCACAACAAATTTTTTCAATTAAAAAATGTTTCTTTAAAGACAGAATTTTTTGTTATTCAAATATATTTCTTAAATAAAAGAATTTGTATATTAAATCAAAAAATATTTTTTAGATTTTTTTAATACAGAAAAGTTGTCATTTAGGAAGAAATTTTTATTTAAAAAAATATATTTTTCTTTATTTAAAAAACAAATAGGAGTTATTTTCTATTAATTATGAACTTATCAAATAAAATAGAATTTTAAATTATGTTCAATTTATGAAAAAATAAACTTTAGGTCCAATTCATTATAACACTGATGCGTTATATATATATATATATATATATATATATATATATGTATTATATATATATAGGTAGTCAACTTGTTGCATTCCGTTACTGACTATACACATTGAACATATATAACATAAATTCTACTCTTTTTTTTCAATTAAATTTTGTTTAATTAGAAATGAAAAAATTAGTTTTCAAAAATGCTAAATTTCATCGAAAAGTTTGAGTGACGAAATTTTTACATAGAAAAAAATTTTTTTTTTTTTGATTAAAAAAGAGAAAAATTAGAAAATTTCTCTAATTGTTTTGATGAAATCTAATATTTAATAAACAAATTGGCTGAATATATTAAGAATATATAATGATAATAAATAACAAAAATTAAAAATATTGCTCGATTGTGGTATTAAATCTAGTCAGCGATCTAGTCGCATTAAAAAAAAAGTATCTTCTAGTCGATAGCGTCTTTAGATCAAAATATTTTCGATATATAGCTTTAAACATATATTCTTATCAGAATTTTCCGAATGCTTAAAAACAATTTTTTTTCCGCACAGCGAAATAATAATTATAATTTAAAGTTTTCCCCTCCGTTCAATTCGAATTTATTGTATATCTTTCCTGTGCGTATATATTTACACAAAAAAAAAAATAATTTAAATTTAAATAAAAAAAAGTTTTCTTAACAATATTCTCAGATTTATAAAATTTTATTTATTTAAAAGACAGGAAAAATAATTATAAAAATTAATTTAATATTAATAGCAACAAATAATTATTGATTAATAATTATTATTAATATTAATTATTAAATAATAGAAAAATTGAAAGAAGCATAAAATTTCCCTACAGCTATATAGAATCTATGATCGTTTTGCCAAAGATATTTAATCGTTGATAAATGTAACAACTTATTTACTTTGTAAATTACTGTATAAAAATTGGCTTATTTCTATATAGATCGAAAATATTATTACCGAATAGTATTCGTTTAAATAATATTTATATATAATAATAAATGAAAAATGAACAGTTTTAGAAATTGTGAAATCAATGTAAATAGGGAGGAAAGAAAGGAAAACACGAACAATTTTCATATACTTTTAGCATTAAATATAATAATCCTTTCATGTAATATAATATTTTTAATTCTAAGAAGAGCAGATATCTCAATAAAAGTTCTATATTTTTCAATACACAAATATAAATATATATTTAAGAATTTTTTCTCTTTATTATTGAAAAAAAACTGAAGTGATTCATAAAAATGTGTTACTGAATAATTTTAACTTAAAATGAACAAACGAATAATGAAAACGGAAACATAAGAAAGAAAATTTATTTTTCCTTTAAATTTATAGACAAATTCTTTTTAAAATAAAAGGAAAAATAAGAAAAATTAGAAAAGAACGAAAAAAGAAATAAAATATAGAATTAAAAACAAAATTAGAATATTTTTTAAAATCCGGATGCAAAAACCGTCTATGTATTTTGCTTCTGTCACCGCAGAGCTAAGAGTGGCCCTCTCGAGCTCTCTCATTAATTTCATTGGCCACTTTTCAAGGTCGCGCAACTACGATTGGTCCTTGTGTCACGACCTTGAAAATCAACCAATTAAATAAATGAGGGATCATTTTATAAAAAAAAGGCGATTATTCCACCTGGATATAATATAATTATCAAAAAAAAAAAATTTATTGTTACATTATCAGAAAAAAATTACTAAATTCTATTTATTTATTCGAAAAAAAAATTTATATTTATATTAATTATTGCTCTAGGAAAGATCTTAAAAAATATTTTTATTTAAAAATGCGATAAGAAAGCAAAAAAAAAGATTCGTATATAGTAATAAAAATTGTTCGTGTATAAGTAATGGTACAATAATGTAGTTTTTAGAATAATTGTTTAGTTTTAATGTAATTTTAGTGAGTTCAAAAAAATTACACAGCTGGACAAACATTTTCTCAAATGAAATTATTTTCTTTTTTCCAAAATCCCCATGCTTTTAAAAATATTATATCATAAAAAATATTATATTAAATATTATATATTAAATTAATATTTAATTCAACAATATTTACTGTCATGTATTATTAATTATGTTTACTAAGTTGTAACAAGTTATTCAATAAATGAAAATAAATTAATTATTAAAGAAAATAATTCTCGTATGGGAAAATTTCTTTCCACAGGATGTAAAATTAATAAATACACATGTTTCAATATGAATATTTAAGTATATATATATATATATACAAAAAATAATTCAAATTCATACAGCTGGTGCATCAAAGAATAATTAAGTCTATTAGTTGGTTAATAAAATTTAATTAATTATAAAACAAAAAAATTAATTAAATTAATTAACTAATTAAAAAAATTATAAATATAAAAAAATTTCTAGTCATTGATTTTTTTTCTAGGGGTGGGAGGGGGGGGGGTGAAGATAAATTATTCGATTCCTAACTTGAGAATCAGTGCGACGATTCTATATATATGTGAAACTATAAAGTATATAAAAGCTTCGTTTATGTATATATATATAGTCGTGATAATAATCTACGTAGACGATTATGTATTCGTATAGATGTACCTATATTTATATTTCTAGTCTATTTCCATAACTGAAGAATTTTCTATATACACAGAATTGAGCGCCGATTACAAGTAATAATATTTTAGTCGAGACATGTATTGATTTTTATTATCTAGTCGCGTTGACCCTCCACATTGCATCTTGCTTTTAACTATATAGATAAAAGTCTTTCAAACATGATCAATAATTTTTCAATCTGTACATTTTTTTCATTCATATATATATATGATTGATTTATAATTTTTTTCCCTTTTTCGTAATGTAATAAACAGATTTTTTGATTTTAAACTTAAAAAAATTTCCAATTTTTATTTGTAGCCTCAAAAAAAAGTAGATAACTTAAAAGAAATACTGTTTTTAAAGAAAAAAATTCATTAAATAAAAGCAATTTTTAGTTTTTAAAAATGTCAGGCTAAATGCAAGATGCGAAAAGTTAAGAGAATAATAATAATAATAATAATTCGTATTCATTTTTCAAGAAACTAAAAACAATTAAAAAGAAAAAAATTTTTCTTATAATGGATAATAGCGGTTAATATTATAAGAAGTGTGCAATTTTCAGTTCCAATTATGTTTTTAGTTTGCGTTCTATTTTTCATTCTACTCGCTAGAATGAAAGAGTAAAAGTCTAGTCCAAAGAATCTAGTTACTTAAATCACGACTCGAAATCGTTTATTTAAAGTTTAAGAGGAAAAAATTGTAATTTGGAAAAAAAAGTTATTTAATTTATCAAAAATTTGAAACAATTTTCAAAAAAAAATTTTCACGTTTTAACAATTTTGGAAACATTGAATTTAGTCTTCAGGTTTAAATTTTCTAAAATCTTACAATCAGTATGACATTAAATTTCAAATAATTTTAAAAACCTCTAACTTTTTTGAAAAATTAAATTACTTTTTTTTTGAAAAATTAGTTCTTTAGTAAAATATTTTGAAAACAGTGTAAAATTATTGTATAATTTTGCGAACATTTATAGTTTTAAGAGAAGTAGAAAAATGTCGACTGCGCAAATTTTTACTTGTAAGTATATACGCATTTACTATATACTTATATATTTATAGTAAAAGAGCTTTTTTAAATTTGAAAAAACAATTTTTTTAATGTCTATAGTTTTTCGGGAAATATGCAATTATTATTTTTTATATTTTATACATTAAGTGGGAAAAAAAATATATTGTATATAAAGCATTTTTTATTTTAAATTATATATAATATAATTATATAGACATTGCGTTTCATCGAAAAATTATTATTCTGTAAATTTAGAATATTACTCGCCGTAAATTATATTGTTAATTGTTAGGCATAATAAAATGGTTGCACATTTTTTTTATCTTTATTTCAAAGGTTAATTATAAGCGCACTAATTTTTCATAAACTATTATTTATATAAAACAATAAAAAATAAAGCTATCAAAAATTTTTTTTTATCCTTTATAGCCTGCGACTATAAACCGATTGTTTGTAAAAAAATCACTTTTTGTAAAAACAACTCCTATAATTTAATAATTTGACTATTTTATAGAATTCTGCAACCTCCATAATACTATTATATATAAATTTGAAAAAATAATGGTTTTGTTATTTAATTTCAATGTTTGCGACATTTCTTTTTGAATTTGTATCGTTTGTTTTGCGCTTATTTTAATTCATTTTTGTTATTTTTGAAAAAAAAATTTTTTTTGTAAATATAATGATTGTGACTACCGAATTGTAAAAATGTATGATATAGTTTTGTGGTCTTAGAAACGAAATAACTTTTCTGTAATTATCAAAAAGAAATAAAAAAAGAAGAAATCTCTATAGTAAACAATAATCGCTAAATCGTAGAGCACATTTTATTGTTCAGAAAAAAAAAATTCTACTACGAATATTCTATGTAAGCTGTTCACATGTGTAAATTTCCTTATCGAAATACAAACGTCTTTACATTAAAACTTTTGCATTATTTTTATTTACAGATATTATACCCTCTTTAGAATTTCATTTTTTACACTCTAATTTACAAAATTAAAAAAATTTATAATATTTAATTTAAAAAATAAAAAAAAATCCATTTAAAAAATGTTCGCAGTCTACTTTTTCTAGTTAAAATTTGTCATTTTAATCTATTTAAATTTTTTTTTAATTTTTATTCTCGTTTCCATTCTTTTTAATTTATAAATAGCTACAAAAGAAGTTACTGACTGAACATTTAAAAGCGTATTTTGTTAAATAAAATTCATTTCTATATAGAGAAAAAGTAAAATTTGATACTATTTTAACAAAAGAGGACAGTTTTTGCCAAAGAAAAGAAATTTTAATAGAATAATGAAAAAAAGGTTTTTTTTTATTAAAAAAAAAAAGTAATTTTTACATTTTAATTAAAAATTTGATAAGAAAATATTTTATTCTAGAGAAGAAATATTATAGGGGAAAAAAAAATTTCTATACACCTATTGGTCTAGCTAGAGCTAATAAATAAATGATTCAAGTGAATAAAAACTGATTCGAATTCTTATTGTCCAAGGATGATGTAGTTCAATATTAGAGGTACTCTTTTGAGCTTCTTACATAATGCCTCTCATATAGAACCCATACAGAAAAGGGATTGGTTTGCCCTGTAATCTTCGCGGGACCTTTGTGCCAAAAGGATAAAAAGATAAATCTCACCCTCTTCTTTTTTTTTCTCTCTTTCCACAAGCGAACATTTTAAAATCCCTGACATA
Organism: Leptopilina myrica (nomen nudum); assembly: GCA_032872475.1. NCBI lineage: Eukaryota > Metazoa > Arthropoda > Insecta > Hymenoptera > Figitidae > Leptopilina > Leptopilina myrica (nomen nudum). Next base: position 7,633,877 of record CM065462.1, on the reverse strand, counting down.
TATTTTTTTTCCCCCTAAAAGTATTCACGACATTTTTTTTACATTAATTTCAACTCTATATATCTTTACTTTGTCATTTTAATTTAGTGACAAATTGAATTTTTGTCTGATAACAAAAAAAAATATGCTACCTAAACTATATACATTTTTATAAAATTTACAAAAAATATATAAAATTTTGTTCCATCATAATAAGTACAAATCCAATGATCAGCTTCGTTTTGAGAGGTTGATTCATATAAAAGAGTGTTTAAACATATAACTACGATTATTTGCCAAAGTTATTACCATTTATTTGCACTTTCAAAATTTAATACTATATCCGATAAATTTTGCCAAATGTTAATATCACTCGAAAAACATTTTTAATTTATAATTAAGTCTCAAACTATTTTTTTCTAAAGGATTCTTGAAAGACGTTAACTTTATGTTTATGCAAAAATTTTTTACTGTGCGACGTGCATTGAGGCTGTAACATAGAAAGGAAACTCAAGTTTCTATATTGATGCAGATGGAGCTGCGATCATTTTGGTAAGTTTTGGTTTTGATAACATTTTCGATACTTCGAATACGTTTCTTCTAATTAACTAATTAATTTTCAAAATATAATAATTTTCATATAATAATACCAACTTTACAAAAAAAGTAGCAAAGAGAATAAATAAAAACGTATCTAAAAAATTCCATTAGTAAGAGTAGGATAGACATCTATCTGCGTCCTTTTCTTACTAATGGGATATTTTAGTTAGTTTACTTGCCACAAGGACTCTTTCCGGATCTAAAGGCCTAAGCACAATAAAATCTTTAATCGGAACCGCAATCGTAAGAATGAGTTAAAGAAGGATAAACAATATACCTATCCTTCTTCAACTCATTCTTACGGTTACGCTTACGATTGCGGTTCCGGTTAAAGATTCTATTCTGCGTTGGCCTTAAGTGAATTAACTTAGCATTAATGAATGCTGTCCTTCCGGTTTAAAGGAATTTCGAAAAGTCGTGTCATTTCTATCAAATATTCTTAGTTCGTGACATACGAATGTTATCTCATATGTCAGGAACTGAAAACATTTTGACAGAAATCATACGACTTTGCAAAATACCGTCAAACCGGAAGGACAGCATTAATGCATCTGAGTGTATCAATAACATCCTAGCAGAAAAATAAAATGTTTATTATAAATCATATCGAAATTAAATCTTCAAACATATATAGGTTTGAAGATATGAGGTTATAACTGACAATTTATCAATGAAACGAGGCGTTCTATAAACATGTATACAAAAAAAGGGTACGGGTTTAGGAGAGTGGGGGGGAGAGGGAGGAAAATGGACAAATTTATCGAGATTTTGATGCGCGTGAGGCGATTCATGTGTGAAGAAGTCACACTCACCCTTTTCGATATCGTCGTATGGAGTTATATATATATATATGACGAAGAGGGGCGAAGATGGCACTTGCCGTTGAAAATTCTATTTTCTCGCCGAATAGCAAAGCGAAGATGACAAAGTCGGGAGAAAATTGAGAAATTGCTTCTTCCTCTTTTTCAAGCAAGTAGCTGAGGCGCGTCCTCCGTGACAGGAAATAGTGCCGTTCTTCGATATACTCCTGTGGGACCTTGGATGGTAAAACCCTTGGAACTAAGTGGATTCCTGGTTCCTTTGTTGGTTGCAGTGAAGTCGTTCGGACTTTTTATGTGTACTATATATAGGCGCACATACATATGTATACTTAGCAGAAAAAAGAACAAAGGGAGGAAATGTAGTAAAAGTTGTTTCGAAAAGTAACATAACCTTAAAATAATTAAACAGCTTTTTTGAAAGAGGAACACTTTAGATAAATAGATCAGGGATCTTTTTTTTTCCTATATGAGTCCTAATATTTCACAGCGATGTGAAGACAAAACAGAGTTATTCAATATTTTAAAATTTATTCACTTTAATTTTTCATTGTTTGTAAATTTACCAATAGTTTTGGTAACGTTTCTATTGCTTTCGCCTATTATCACACTGTAAAAAATCCTAAGGATATTACCTAGATCAGGGGGAAAGTGACGCTTTAAATAAGGTTATGTTGCCACATTGAATGCGGCACTTTTTCCCTTGTCTGTAAAATAGCCACATTTTATGTGGGTAATATTCTTAGGATTTTTTACAGTGCACCCAATATTGATAATGTGATAATGCTGAAACTTGTCGAACATAGAACGGAAACTCCTAGACTGTTCATGATCCATCAGATGGTGCTGCGATCGATTAGTTAAGTAGCGAGTTGACTACAGGGACTACAGGTAACTGCATACATGCTGTCCTTATGGTTCACATATCTTTTTGAAAATCTCGTCATTTCTATTATAATTTTTAGTTCGTGTCTAAAATAGTAAATAAAGCCACGAATTAATAAAAACAAGGTTTTAAGAAATGTATGCAAACCGGAAGGACAGCATATAAGCAGAAATATCAATGAGAATTAAGCACCTCTAAATAAATACAGTTAATTTTATTGAAAAATTCACTTATAACTCTTCCCCTCTCTGTGTTTATTATGATAAAAATGAGGTTAATTTGACGCAGCTCGTCTCCTACGGAGATTTCTCTTTATATAAAAAGACCAAAACGAATCCAGGGTGGATCAAGACGTTCTGGTACAAATTATATAATTGTTTCCCTGTCCTGACCCCTCTGACATGACATCGTATGTGGCTGTGGCATTTTTTTCCAACCCTACACATACACACTTGTATATATATATATAAAGAAGGGTTCATGGCTGCCTCTCCCTAATGCACTCGACTGTCAGGAAGTGAAATACCCCACTATAGCTAACTCTCGTGTAAAACATACCAACCTCCGATAAATCCCTCTGAGATTGATCAAAATTGTTTCCATTTCTTAAATGTATGACAAATTGTTGAAAATCAAATCTCGAAGTTAGTTTTATATTCTTGGACCTAACAAAATGTTTAATCTTATTAAAAGTAGAATACGTATTTCATTAGAAGTACCCGACTTAACGGCTTTTTTTAAAAAGTCGCGACACATCTATCAAAATTTTGTTAGTTCGTGGCGTTAAAGTTCACTCATACGTCACGAATCAACAACATTTTGATAGATGTGTCGCGACTTTTTAAAACACCGTCAAATCAGCTCAGATTGAGCTGGAAATAATTGTTAACAAACGAATCATTGTTTAAATATTCAGTGATTGAAAGACCATAACTTTTTTTTTCTTCAGAATATAAAAATTGTGCAAAACAAGGAATTTTTTGGTTCGTAACTAACCTATTTTCTAAAAAAAGGCACTAATAAATAAAATGTTTAGTAAAAATTTAAATATATCAACTATAAAACGTTTGTAAAGTGAAAATAACGAAAGTATACAGTATTTACTTGAATCGTTATAACAGAAAAATGTATTTGAGTGCTGAGAGATTGGAAAAAGGATCAACATGTGACAACAGTTTCAGTGCTTCAAATATGTACGCTCTTTCTCTCTCTCTCTCTCTCTCTATATATATATATATATATGTAAGGAAAGATAGTAACCGATTAGGAATTGCGAGATGAAAGCTCGGGGATAAACGGTTTGTTGGCGAAAGTATTTGAGAGATGAGCAAACAGTTTTCAAGCTTTTATCACTCGGCAAACAATGGTCACATTCAAAGATTGTATATGCTGGACAGAACAGAAGATAGTGACCACAATATCGTTCTGATCCCTTGCCACAAGTAACACCTTCGAATGATATTTAATAACTGTAAAAGCTTTCGCAAATTCTCACGCTCAAGCGATTTATATATTTTTTTTATATGTTATTTAATTTATTTTTCTTTCAACAATCTCGCTTTTTATTAAGGAAAAAATTGTATTGCTTTTAAATAAACTATTTTTACTATACAGAAAAAGAGTAAAGGTACACTCAGATGCATTAATGCTGTCCTTCCGGTTTGACGGTATTTTGCAAAGTCGTATGATTTCTATCAAAATGTTTTTAGTTCATGCCATATGAGAACATTCGTATGTCACGAACTAAGAATATTTGATAGAAATGACACGATTTTTCAAAATTCATTTTAAACCGGAAGGACAGCATTAATGCATCTGAGTGTATATAATAGTTTTTAGGTTATGTATTTGTTTTGAACTTTTGAGTAAGCGGAACGACCGAAACTAATCCATGGAATCAGTGGCGCCAGTTGTATAGTGGACATTACGGTGACTAATTGAGTGGACCACTGGTCAAATTGCAACTTTTTTGTCAACTTAACCTACCCAACCCTTTAAGCGAGAAAAATGACGCGTTTGACACTTTTCACTTATTTGGGCATTTAGGAATTTACCTAATTCACGTATGCCACAATCAAGTTGCATAATATTGCAACTATTTTCTTATTATTAAATAGAGGAAAAAATTGTAGATAAGAAACGTCGGAAGGTTAGGGTCAGGTCAGTTCTCCGCATGCAGGTTGCCATGGTAGCGTTCAAGAGTGAGAGAGATAGGAAATTATTCTATCTTTTTCACTCTTGTACGCTACTATGGCAACCTGCATGCGGAGGTCTGAACGCTCCCTAAGAAAACTTTAATTAATTTCACAGCGAAACGTTTCTACAATATTTTTGAGGGATTCACAATTATAGACTCGAGGCGCGGTAAATAGAAGAAAAGAACAATAACATATTTTAAGGTTATGTTTACTTAAAACAAGTGTTCAGTGTAAAAAAATTAAAATTAATGCAGAATGAATGGAAAATAAAGTTATTTTTTCATAAGATTATTGCTATACAATGTTTATTACACCTACTTTTAGAAAATAAAGTCCTTGGTAATCTAGTTTAGACGCAAAAATCCGTGAAATTGGCCTACACATGAAATGACATTCTTTCCTTATAATCGAAAAATTCCTCAATTCGAAACGAAAATTCTTTCTCCTATAAGGGAAAATTGTCATTATTTTTACTATTTGAAGTCTTCATTGAAATTTTTTGTTATACATATATCCTAGTAATAAAATTCTCTCTTTGAAACTCAAGACATTATAGCAATATTCACTCGTTTTATTATTCGTAAAGTATTGTACTGCATATAATATGGATATATTGCATATATAAACATTGAGCATGAAAATAAATTATTAATATATGTTTTTCTCTCTAAAAGACCTTTATTTAAATTATTAAAAAAAGTTTTATTGTGACTTTTGGTCTAGTATTTAAACTATTTAAATTTTGTGTCTCTAAAGTTTTGAAAATTCAAATGAACGAAAATTTGTTTAATTTCAATATTTTTTAATATTATCTTCAGATAAGAATTTAAAAAAAATTTAACATGTATTAAATTACTCGGATATTAAGATTTTTTTAAATTTTTTCAACAATTTTCAAATAATACGACTTTTATTAAAAAAATTGCGACATTTTCGAATTTTTTTCAGATTTTGCGACAAAATACCACATTTTTAGTATAAAATGCAACTTATTTCGATTTTTAAAGAGTGAAAAGCATTATAATTATAGACAAATTTTTGTAAATTTATTTTTAAATAAGCTTTTTAATTATAAATGTTTAAAATATTGCAATTAAAAAGATTTTGAATAATTTAAATTCTGTAAAATTTACCTAATTAAAACTAAATCATCTTCTCATGTATTTTATTATAATTTTTAAATAATTTTAATTGAAAATTTTTAAAAATTAACTTTTAATGAATTTTAATTGAAAATTTTCGAAATCTTATGAAATTATTAAAAATTTTAATGAATAATCTTCAAATGTAATTTCAATAAAACTGAAAATTAATGAAACATAAGTTTTAAAAATATCATTAAAATAGTTTTTAAATAAAGTATAATTCTCTGAATTATTAAGTACGAATTTTTTAAAATTCAATTATTTTCAATATTTCCGAAAATTCAAAATCATTTAAAAAATAGTAAAATTAAAATTTCTCACAATTGTTTTAACATGTTAGTGAAAATAATTATATCTTATTCAAAATTTTCAATTAAAAATCTTCGAGAAAAAATTTCTTTTTAAATTATACAAAAATTCTTCGAATTATCTTTGAAAAATTTCATTACAATATTTATAAAAAAAACTAATGCATACATCGAAAAAAAAAATTTCAATTTTAGACTATTTCTCTTCTTTTGCATTTTTTCCTCTTATATATGTGCACTAAAGTTTTCATTTCTAATTGAGAGGATTTTCCTCTTTTATATTTTCCATTAAATGTCACTTTTGAAATAGTTTGAAGCTGCGTTCAGAAAAACAAAAAACAACTTAAAAATCTTCTTTCTAGTATCAATTTGTTTCAATTTGAAAGGAATAATTTCTATCAAAGAAAAAAGGTTAAAATTCATCTTTTGGTTAAAAAACTTTCAAATATAAACGAAAATTCCTCTTTTTCGTAAATGAATATTCGTATATTAAAAATAAAATGTAAAAATAATTGTTAAGCGGAATTTTCTTCTCACTTTGAGATTTTATTTTTTTCGGTGTAGAACTGTTTTTTCAAATTTTCTTAAATTCAATCTTCTCCGAATAAAGTAAATTAAAATGTTTAAAAATTTACTATTTTAGATTTACTATTTAATTTTTCAGAAATCATTTATAATTAAATTCTTGGAAAAATTTGATTAATTTTTTTTTATATTTTTAAAAAAGTCAATTATTTTCAAAAAGATTTTGTCATGAATTTATTTTTTAAAGGTTTTACCAGATTTAAATTATTTTTGAAAAGATTTTACTAAATTTCAATTTTCTTGACATTTTGCTTCCTCATATAGAGGAAGTATTTTAATTGTACTTAATTGTAAAACTTTTTGTATTTCAAAAAATTATTTATAGAAATATTTTTAATAAGTTAATTTAACGTATTTTTTTTATTGGAATTTTTGAAAATTTTCTACCTTATTTAATATGTTTAAAAAGTAAAATGAACGATTCAAATTATTATAAACAATATTTCATTTTTTGTTTTTAAATATAGTTGAGAATTTTCGAAGAAATTGCAAAAAATGATTAAAAATTCATATATAGATATCATTGATTTAGAGACGAAGTTTATAGTTAAAAGTTGTAGGAAATAATTGAATTTTTGAAAGGGTTATATAGTTTGAATTTTTAGAAATTTTCAAAATTCAGAAGTTGAAATTTTAAAAATTTTATTTCCTGCGAATAAATGATTTATAAAAATTTGAATAACTTCTAAAATAATGAACGCTTTTTAATGATCTTAGGCTTATTTTAAAGGTCATTTGTTACACTATAAGAATTACTTATAGGCATTAACGTGTAATTTTTTTCCTAGAAAATGCAGGCCGTCAAACTTGGACCAAAAAAATTCAAAAAATTTGGGACATTCTTATTAACAGAAATATAATTTTTAAAATTCAAACGTATTTTTATTATTAAATTTTCTTGAAAAATAAAAAAATTTCCATACAATTTTTGTTTTAAAATGTTTTTCAATCATCTGAAAATGGGTGGTCTCTCAATTTTGACCGGTACAGGGTTGCCACAAATATTTAATTTTATTTTTCCCTGACTTTTCCTTGATTTCAAGACAAAATTTTTACTTTTTCCCTGACCCTAAAGAATATTCTGATTCACTCTAAACATTATTTGATAATCAAGAAAAAATGTTCTATTACATTTATTTACAAATTTCATTAATTGTAAAATTATCCAAAAACATCAATAACTTCTTTTTTAAATAAAAATTTAATCATTATTATTTTCCTGTAGAAATTAATAATTATTCGTTAATTCATTTTTAAATCAATTTTTATTAGAAAATTCTAGAAAAATTCAATTATTTAAATTTAAAAATAAATAATTTATTGAATAATAGAATGTTCTTTGTTAAAATTTAATTCTCATAAAGAATTTTATCAATAAATGTTTTAATATATGAATTTAATTTGACAAATTTTAATAAAATTTTTAAGAATAATTACATTTTTCGAGGAATTTGATTAAAATATATATTGTATAAAAAATCATTAAAATTCTACGATGAGTTTTATTACTTATGAAAATAATTAAAATTTCCATAAAATGATTGAATTTTGGAGAAGAATTTTATTATTTAAAAAGTAACTTGGAATTTTAACAAGAATTTTTATTCAAATTTTTAAATATAATTGAATTTAGATGAAGAATTTTATTACATTTTAAAAATAATTTAATTCTTCCAACGAATTTTATTCAAATTTATAAAAATAACTGTATTTATGAGAAGAATTTTATTATTTATATAAATAATTGAATTCTTACAAAGAATTTTTTTCCAGTTTATAAAAATAATTGAATTTCGGTGAAGAATTTTTTAAATAATTTATTTTTTACGAAAACTTATGAAATTTTGTATTTTAAATAATTGAATTCCTGTGAAAATTGTATTACTTATGAAAATAATGGAATTATTTTGAATTAATTCATTAAAATTGAATTCCTACAAAATTTTGCCAAGAACTTTTTTAATTTATAAATATAATTAAAATTTTGAAAATATTTTTTTTTTAATTTTTGAGAATAATTGAATGTTTGCGAAGAATTTTATTAATTTTGAAAATAATTTAATAATTCCAATGAAAGTTATTCAAGTTTATAAAAGTAATTGAATTTCGGTGAAGAATTTTTTTATTTATAAAAATATTTTTGTATAATTGATATTTTTCGAAAGATTTTATTAAATTTTGTATTTTAAATAATTGAATTCCTGTGAAAATTTTATTACTACTTATGAAAATAATTGAATTATTTTGATGAAATTTATTAAAAATTGAATAAATTAATTGTTGTGGAATTTTGTCAACAATTTTATTAAAACTTTTTTAAAAAATTGAATTTCAATGAAGTATTTTATTATTTATAAAAATAATTGTAATTTTGACGAGAATTGTTTTTAAATTTTTCAACATAATTGAAATTCTGCGAAGAATTTTTGTAACTTTTGAAAATAATTGAATTTCTGTAATCATTTGTAACTTTTCCAAAATACAATTTTTTTTTGTATTTTTAACTAAAATTCTTTTATCAATCTAGTATTTATGAGAATTGTAAAAATTATTCATAAATTAATTTATAAGTCATAATTTATAATAGTTATTATTAATTTTATTTAATTATTATTTATTATTATTATTTATTTATTATTAATTATTAATTTTATGAAAGTTTTTGAAAATTTAAGTTATTTAGAAAGAAATTATTATCAGAAATAGAAAAAATTGAAGGTTTTGTATTAAAATTTGTGGTAATTTCATAGTTTACGAGGCAAGAAGAAAAAAAATTCGGTTTTCTCATGAATTTTAAAAATTCAATTTTTTCCAGTACTTTTAGTAAAAATCCCTGATTTTTCCCTGACTTCCCTGACCAATTTTACTTTCCCTGAATTCCCTGACTTTCCTGATCTGTGGCAACCCTGCGGTAGTGTATATATCAAAATAAAGTGGATCAAATTGATACCAAAAAAGTAGATAAATTTTTTTGTCTGATCCACATTTTTGGTATCAATAATTCGTTGCGATTTTGATACTTTCAGTTAGTAGTAAACTGAATAATATAAATTTTTAATATCATTGCTAATCATTTGGAAATTTTTCATTCAAAGATAATTTTTTTTTCCTCTCCTCTATAAAGAGGGACATAATTATTTTCCGGATAAGATGAATTAGAGAAAATGTATTTCGATCTTCAGGATTCGTATTCATGGCAAGGATCAGCCGTTGCAAAAAGTATCTTAGTAAGTCTTTAACCAACCATGTGCTCAGTTCCTCGCGGTTCTTTGATATTATATATATATATATATATATAAGGGGTTGCTTTCACAAAGAATGAAATAAATATAACCGCGTCCTCTCTAATCTTCAGTATAGCTCTCTTTCGCAAGTTGAAAAATCGTCATTAAAAATTGTCATATATACCGATTCTATTATATAAAAGAAAAATTTAATAATAAAAATTATTCAAGAAAAGAAATATATGTACATCTTATATATATATAGAGAGAGAGAAAGACAGACAAGTTGTTTTATTTTCGTAAAAGAAAATTGAAAAATGATATTTCTTTGAAGAAAAATAAATTGAATTTCAATTTGAAAATATGTCAATAAATGATATGTTGTGAAATGAAAATGGACTTTTGAAATAATAGAAGTTTTTGATAAGATTCATTTTTTGTAAATCTATATAGATTTACTCAAAGTTGTGTATTTTTTATATATATCCTTATAATTTTCTCTGAGAAAATGTCTTATTTTCATGGGGGATATTTTTTTTTCTTCTGTTCTCTGAGACAGTTTCAAATTTCCGCTCAGCTGGACAGAATGAATATGAAGAGAGACGTTATGGACACTACTGCTTTCTGGATAGCGAATAGAATATATATATATATATATATATATATATATATATATATATATATATATATATATTTATAAGGCAATGTCTCTTTTACTCTTCAAAGGGAACCGCAGAGAAATATGGTCAACTTAATGATGTGGTCGAACTTGTTGACAAACCCTATACACTGTACCACCTATAGGCGACAATTGACGTATTTCTACATTTTAACAATTATCACAAGGTTAGCCAGGCAGAAATTTACCAACCATTTGATAGAAATTCTGGAATTTATATACACGTGTAGCCTTATGCCAAAGAGTTTGAAATTTCTTAAAAGTTATACAAGCTATAGCCTCACTTTTAGATTACAAAATCAATGAAAAACTATACAAAATTAATTAAAAACTATATACAAAATTTCTTTTAACAATTTGGTCAACAGTGATTCTTTATTAAAAGAATAAAATTCAATGATAACAATAGATGCAATTAGTGGATTACTTTTTTTTTACAAGAACGATATCGTATTTTATTTTTGTTGCGAAAAAATAAAATAAAGTGTGACTTAAAAATAGAACTTTTTTTTATATATAATATATATATTAAATATTTTTTACATGAGATGGATTTTTCTTAATCTGAATCTGTGAAAATTGAGAGTGCAGTAGGGCTGGAGATATTCATGTCGAAATCCTTTCCACTGGACAGAAAAGATGAGTTCTTTGAAGAGTCTGACCAACTGGTGAATGAGCTTTCACGTTCCGACTAAAAAATGGGTGGTAAGAAGTCAAAAAGTTAGATTAGCAAGTCAAGTAGTTGACAAAAATGTTTTAATGTTTCAAGAAATCCACGATTTCTTTAGCATTTTTTTTTCTAGAATTATGTCTTTGAAATTCTTGTTTTACATCTAGATTAATTCCTTAAATTACATTTGGTATGAAACTCGATTTTTTTAAAGTTTCCTTTTTTGTATTTCTTGCATATGTTCATTGAGTTTTTCTTAAAAAGAAAAATTTCATCTCAACTACTTTGAGCGGAGAAAAATGTATTAAAACAAGTTTTTTCCTTTTACTTTTAACCTAATGTTATGTTTTGCTAACCTAATGCTGAATTATTTTTGAGTTTAAAAACAATTTATTTAATTTTAAAATTTAATAACTGGGGGTCGAGTATGTAATTTCACTTCAATTTCACTCAAAAAAAATTTATTTTCACTTCACTTTCCCTCCAAATTCTTGTAAATCCATTTTGATTTCATTTTCACTTCCACTTTCACTCAAAATTAATTTTCAATCAAATATCACTTTCACTTTACTTTTACATTCACTCAACATATTTTTTCACTTCACTTTTGAATAAATAAATGAAAATTGTGTGGATTTGAAAGTAGTTTGAAAATAAAGTGAAAGTGGAGTAAAAATAAATTATTTAATGAAAGTGAAGTTAAAATAAATTTTAAGTAAAAGTGAAATGAAATTGAAGAGAAACTAAATTTTGTTGTCAAAGTGAAAATAAAGTGAAAATGGAGTGAAGATAAATTTTGAGTGAAAGTAAGGCGAAAGTGAAGTGAAATTACATAATCGACCTCCAGAATTTAATTATAAGTTTCTTGTTGTTTCCAACATAAAATTTCAAAAATCCAAGTTGAGCTCTTTATTGGAAATTAACGATTCAATTGAACCTGTTAGTGAATTTCCATTAAAATTGTATTAAAAATAATTGAATTTTTGCAAGGTATATTTATAAAAAAAAGTTTAAAAAGAAATGAATTCATTTTAAGAATTTTATCAACATATTTTCAAATAATTGAATTCTTCCAAAAAAATTAAATTAAAATTGTATTGAAAATTTAAAAAGATGAAGTTAATATCTGAAAATTTAAATCTTGGTAAGATTTTAAATAAATTTCTTTAAAATAATTGAATTATTTTGAAGTATTTCTTTCAAATTTCTTGAAAATATTATTATTTTTTAAGAAATTTGAAAGTTTTTTTAAATAATTTTTACTGACAATTTTAAAAGAACCTAATTGAAATTTATGATAATTTTCTTTTAAGTGTTCAAAATCAACGTGTTTAGTGTTATTTGAAATTATAGGTAATAATTTTTCTATTAAGTTTTATTAAAAATAAAAACTTAAAAAACTTTAAACTTAAATTCTTTTAAACAATATTTCATTAGAGTTTTTGTAGATAATTACATTTTTTTGAAAAATTTTGTAAAAATAACAAAGTTTAAAAAAAATGTTTATTTGAAAACTTAGAAAATAAATGAAATTTACAAAGAAATTTATTACACAATTTTGAGAATTGAATTATAAAAATATTATATATTATTATATTTATATTTATTACATTATTATTATATTATTGAATTATAGAATTGTTTAGAAAAATTTGACTACGTTTTAAAATAAATAATTATGTAAATATTTAAATTCTTCCGAAGAATTTAAATTCAATTCTTGCAGAGGTTTTAAGTATTTATGAAAATAATTGAATTTTTATTACAACTCATGAAAATAATTAAATTTAAACAATATTTTAAAAAAATAATTGTATTATTTCTAGAAATTTTATTAAAATTGTATTGAAAATAATTTAATTACATCAAAGAATTTTATTATTTATGAAAATAATTAAAGTCCTTTAAAAACATATTATTTAAGAAAATATTTTAATTGTGGTGGAGAATTTTATTTTTTTTTCAAAGAATTTTATCTGAATTTTTGAAAATAATTGAATTTTTTATATAATAATTTTTTTTGAAGGAATTTTATTAAGAATTTTTGAAAAAAATGATTTTTAATAAAATTAAAAATGAATTTAACAAATTTGTCGAAACTTAAATTCTTCTAAATAATTTTATTACAGTTTTTTTGTAAATAATTAAATTTTTTGTTAAAAAATCACATAAAATTTCGTACAAAAATAACGAAATTTTTTTAAAAACTTTTATTGAAGACTTAGAAAGTAAAATGAAATTTACAAAGATTATAATAATAATTGAATTTTTCAAAAGAATTTTATTATTTATAAAAGATGAATTGAATTTTAATTAAAACTATTCAAAATAATTGAACTATGAATTTCATTAATATTATTTATTACTTAATATGTCCTGTTCATAATTAAAAGTTAAATATAAATATACAAAATATTTTTAAAAATTGTGTTGAAAATAATTTAATTCCTTTATAATTTATTATTGATTAAATGATTAATTATTATTTACTATTTATATTATGGAAATATTTAAATTCTTGCGAAGAATTTTCTCTGTTACGAAAATAATTTAATTTTTGCGGAGAATTTTACAATTCATAAAAATTATTGAATTGTTTCAAAGAATTTTATCTAAATTTTTGAAAATAATTGAATTTGAAAAAAAAAATTTTTAATTTATGTTTTTTTTAAAGAGAATTTTTTTTTAAATCCTCGAAAATAATTGAATTTATATTAAAATTCCTGAAATTAGTCGAATTTTGTCAATAACATTTTCAAAAATAATTGTATTAATAATTATATGTATATATATATATATATATAATAAACATTATAAATAATTGTAATAGTAATAAACAAGAATTTTTAAGAATATTTAATATTATGTATTTAATAAGTGAATTTTTTCAATTTTGAATCTATATAATAATTCAAAAATTGATGTTAATTTGTAAAAATAATTTTTTTTTTAAAGTTAACAAAATAATTAGAAATGTAATAATAAATCCAAAATATTTAAGTACCTTCGTAAATGTTCTGGAAAAAAAATCTGAATTCTCCTCCGCAGACAAATTGCCATTATCACTAATTCGTTCCCTTATTCTTTTCTCGAATTGATACAATTCCTCACGTAATTTCCCAACAACTTCCTCAAGTTTTCGCGTCACTGCCTCATCGTCATTCCAAAAAATTTCATCATCCACATCGAAATAACGAAAACCAATTCGCGAATCAAATAAATTGTAATTTTTCCCCCTCTCCATTAGCAATGATTCATTGTCAGTCGATCGAAAGGAATTTTTTTCCGTCCTCTGTTCATTTAGAGAAAAATCCGTATGAATTCCAGAATCAACTGATTCTATCAAATTTCGCGTTGATGAATTTTTCGTTTCATTCAATTCAAGATTTCTCCATTCAGAATCATTATTATTACTATTTTCACCAACTAAATTGATTGTCGTTAAAAAATTTTCCTCTCCTTTTGTTGTTGTTGTTTTTATCACCGCTTTTGGTATTAGAGATTTTTTTGGACTTTTCTTCACACGAAATGTTTCTGGTGATAAATCATGTTTTTTATTTAAATAGTTGGTAATTTTATTATTTTTAGATAAAATATTCTTTTCTGGGCAATTGTCGATAATTTTTTGTCGTTCTTTTTCTATTTTCTCATCATTTCTTAATATTCGTTGGGGTAATTTTGAAGTTATTTTGAAATTTCCTCCAATTTGTTGATTTTTCGCGAAATCTTCATCTATTCGGGTTTTTATACTTTTGAGAATTTCCAATTCGGCAGTATCTGTTTTCAAATAATTTACAAGCGATTCAGATTGAAAATTATTTAGTTTTCGTAATTCGGTTTCGCAAAAAAATTCCCCGTCATCGAAAATTTGATTTTCAGTTAAAATTTCATCTAACGATGAAGTACGTTTCAATTTCTCCGATAATGTGTCCTCGCAAAAAATTATCGATTCCGCAATTTTTGTTTTCTTCGGAATTTTCGATTTTTTCAAATATTTCGAATTTTCCACAATTTTTGGATTTTCTCGATTTCTTAAATTATTGGGACTTTTCTCTTTTTCGCTAAATTCCGAATGTTTGGAATTTTCCCTATTTGTGGGAGATTTTCTCAAATTTTCCGACTTATTGCAATTTTCTGATTTTTTCGATTCGAAATTTGTCGATGTTTTGAAATTTTGAAAACTTTTGCAACTTTTCAAATTGGCTGTTAAATTTTCCCGATTTTTCGTCATTTTGAAATTTTCATTATTTTCAAATTTCACAGAATTTCGAATATTTTCTCTATTTTTGAAATTTTCGCTTTTTTTCGAATTATTTAATGTCGTTGTTTTCGGTGAATTTTCTCCACTCTTGAAATAATTGATATTTTTTGAATTCTCATTTTTGAAAGTTTTACAATTTCGAAAGTTCTCGCTCATTTTAAAATTAGACGAATTTTTACGAGTTCCCCGATTTTTTTCATCATTATTTTCCAGATCTTGGGGATTTTTTCTCTCGTAAAATTTCCAATTTTTTTCACTTTCACAATTTTTTCCGCCCTCATCTGAACTCGATGTGTTGTCATTATTTTTTTTTAATTTTCCCTCAATTAAGTTTTCAAGAGAATTTTCTGTTTTTGCATTTTTTATTAGGAAATTTTCATTAATTCGCATTTGTTTATTTCTTCGTTGTCGTCGTTGACGTCGAATTTTTCGTGAATTACGCTGTATTTCGTGAAAGGAATTTGTCAAATGAATTTTTGTTTCTGAAAATGATTTCAATGAATTTCGCGTACATTGAATGCAATTGCAATTAATTGTCGTTGATTTTTCTGAATGTGAAATATTGTCCAGTGATTGTGTTTTAATTGGTTTTCGACTATTAAAAAAATCGAGCCAAAATTTGTTTTTGAAAATTTTTTCAAATTGTGATTTTTTTTCTTGTTTTTCATTTTCAATTTGCGCATTTGTTGTCGATAAATTATATTTTAAACCAATTGAGTTAATTGTCGGCTCATCGGGACCAAAACGTTGGATATTTTTCACTAATAACTGCTGCTCCGTGTCGTTAAAGCGATTGGTGAAGAAAATTGGTTTCCAATTTGGTAAATTTGAAATTCGAGGGACAAAATTTTCTGGTTCTTGAAAATCTTGTTTCAATCGATTTATTAATTGACTCAAGAGATTTGATGATTTTATGTTAATAAGAGATTTTGATTTTTCACCTAAAATTTCATCACTTGTTGACAGTTTCAGATTTTTTCGTTTTCTGTAAATTTTTTTCAACATTTTTTTAAATATTTTTTTTCAGTATACATTTTCGAATTATCTTAATTTTACTACTAATTTTAATTATCTTAATTTACCTACCGATTTCGATTTTTGAAATTCCCCTTGCGCAATAAATCCAATTGAAAATCTTCGAGTAAATTTGTCTCACTCATTCCAAAGCATAAATTATTTAATTCGCGTAAAGATGATTTTTTGCCAATTATTAAATCGCTATCATGACATCCAATGATCATTGATCTTGAAATTAATTTTTTCTCATTCACACTCCTCAAATTATTATCGTCCATAATATTAAAAATATTTTCATTCGTCTCGACATTTGATTCAATTGATTCGAAGTCATTTATCTTGAATTATTATAGAAATTAGATTTTTTTTTGGATTATTATTTTTGAATGGAAAAAAAAAATATTATTATTATTATTGAATTATTTGTATGACATTGATATTAAGATTAGTATTTAAAGGTTAAGGTTGTTGTATAGGAAAACCTGAAGGTTAAGATGAATGATTAAAGATCTCCATATGCGTGAAAAAGTTGCACAACACGCGTCGTCGTCTCTCGCGATAAATGTAAAATCGATTTAAAATATATATAATCATTAGGTGAAAAATTATGGTTTTTTCGTTTAGTGAATTTTTTTTCTATTTTTTTCCCACTGACGTGTAATTTTATTTATATTCTCGTTATTATTCTTTCTCCTTTAACCTAATGAAATACATTCTCGCTAAAAACAATAACATTGGTAGCAACTTCACGTTACTTTATTTCGTTTTTCAAGTCAATTGTCATTGAATTTTTTAAATATTTTCTTTTTTCTTTTCTATGTTTCTCTATTATTAACTTGGCTGAAAATTTTATCAAAAAATGGGTCTCCTAATTATTTTTATCATTTTTAATAAATTAATAATAATAATAATAATAAATAATAATAATTATTATTATATAGATGTAATATTAACAATTATAAATAATAATTAATAATTAACTAATAATAATATATTGTTTCAAAAAGGTATTTAATTATCTTTATTATAAATTTCCCAAAATTCAAAAACGTCGATCCAATATGGCGGACAGGATAAAAAAATTTTTTTTTCAAAAAATGCTTCACCTCTAAATTAATTTTTAAAGTTACCTATCTTCTTTGAATTTAAAAATTTCTTAATTAATATTAGATGATTTTTAAAAGATAGGAAAAAAATAATTAAAAAAGGGTCATTCTGCATTAGCATGTTGCTAATTGGTACAAAGTTCGTATACATCGTTATTAAATGTCTCAGTTATCTACCTTTGCTATGTGATGAGAAATACCATTGCGCGTGATTGACCCTTGAATGCGCCTAGAGCCGCGAACGTTCATAGCTCGTCATTAGTCTCTTGATCTATTAATTTGTTTCGATTATGATGAGGTGCACAAAGTGCGTTTGAGAATTTTGAATATTTCATTCTTACTTAGATATTTAATGATTATATTATATTACTTTAACACTCTACATGTATAAATGTAAATTTACCTGACATTCCAAAAACTGTCCGCCATATTGAATCTGCCATTTTGAATTTTTGAAAATCTGACATTTCAAGAAAAATTCGTAAATCATATTTAATCCTCTAGATACCAAATTTTGCAATGGATCTTTATAATCGGACTTTGGATTTTTAATTAACGACTTTAATAACCCTTAAGATACCAAAAATAATAAAAATCCAACTAGTTTTTAGAAATTTGTCCACCATATTGGATCCACCATTTTGAATTTTGAAAATCTGACATTCGATTCGTAATCATCAACTTAGAAATCTTTTGGAGACCATCAAAATCTGCCTGGAATCAAATACTTCGACAGCAAAATCAACAATTCAATGAAAAGTAAAAGCATCTTTAAAAGTCCTTAATGAAATCAAAAGTCGAATCAAATTAATTGTCCAAATTAATAATTAAATCGAATTCATCAGAAAGACTTTAATTAAAGCCACAAAACAAAGCTAGATGCGATAAGTAAACCAGCAGAACACTGAAACTGAACTAAAATGTCACAAATCCTTTAGGAAGCAGTAATTTCTTGTCCTTAAAAGCAACTCCTCTAAATTAAGGAGTTCTTAGGGTGAAATGAAAAAAAGCTAATTTCGGTGTAGAGATCGTTTTTTGTGGAGTCGAAAAAAAAAAATGAAAGAGGAAGTTACATAAATATTTGTCGCTGCCTTCTCTCTCGCTCTCTAGTTTGCAGTCACTTGTTGCATTCCTATGGCTCGAAATTAGCAGTTGCCTCGGATTTCAAGGCACTCGAAACATATACATAACACGCAAAACAGCCCGCTTTTTCACAAGTTGCGACAAGTATTCATCGATCCAGCTCAACGAGGTATTTACGTGTCTAACAATAAGCAATTCATTCTTTTCGTACTATTATCTCAAGAAAAATATCTTGATTCTGCAAAAAAAAAAAAATTACCTTTATAATTTATATAAAATAATTGTTGAGAAATAAAAGCAGCAATTCTCCTAAAAATTGAAATTTTAAGTTTTAATCATTATATTTAAAAATTAAACACACCTGCCATTGAACAGTAATTTTTTGTGAAGTAAACCTATTTTAATGGAACACGATAAGGGTTAGTTTATGAACTATCCTTAAAGTCTCATCTAATTTTGTATAGCCTCATTATTACTAAGAAAAAATTAAAGATATAACTGTGAACATTGGTGTGGATCGGATGGTAATCCTTAATTTTTATATCTTGCTGATGTTCCCTCATTGAACCTTTATACAAATTATTTATTTATTTAAGCTCAGCTCTCAATCAGAAGGATCATTAATGGGCAATGCAATCAAGAAAATAAACTATATTAATAATAAAATATCATAATAATGTTGAAATATAAGAAAAAATGTTTAAAATATTATAATTGATGAATAGCATGGTTTTATGAGGGGTTGCGATCTGTACTGTAACTAGTCTTCCTACTTTTATTAATTTTTTTCTTCTAAATTCAAACTGAATTCTCAGGTGGATACTGTTTATATACAGATTCTTCAAAGGCGTTTGATAAAATTAACCATGATCTATTACTAACTACATTAAAACTTTTGGACTTAGGATCAAATCTTACTGATTGGTTTAAGAGCTATTTCATTGGTCGATCTCATGTGGTTCGTGTTAATAAATCATATTCATCTAAGTTTTTTGCTGAACCTGGAGTTTTACAAGGTGCTACACTACAAGTCCTCTATTATTTTAACTTATTTATTAATGATATTTAATTTACAATTAGGTTTTCTACTTTCTTGTTATCGTGTAATTAATGGTTTAGATGATTAGGAGGAATTACAGACGGACCTTAATGTCCTCTTTGCCTGGTGTGAACAAAGTGGAATGTCTTTGAATAAATCATATTCCATTTCCTTTTCTAAAATCGTCAATATTAAAACTTATATCTAAAAACAATAATATTTCTAGAGTGTATCAAGTTCGTGATCTTGGTATTATTCTGTCTTATGTCTTAACAGTTGATGCGCACATTTCCAAAGATGTTAGTAAATCACTAAAAATAATGTGTTTTCTTATGTTTAATTCTGAATATATCCACAAGTTATCCACACTAAAAATACATTTTTCATTGATTAAGACAATTATTAAATGTTGTTCATTAATTTGGTTACTTTATGCAGGTGTTCCCATTCTTAGACTTGAACTAGTGAAAAATCGTTTTTTATGTTTCATATTCCCTTTGATTTCTATATCCATGACTATACTATCTTAAGAACTCAGTTTAAAATTCCAAAAATTAAATCAACATTTCTGTTTGCTGTTCTTCATTTTCCATTTAGAGTTATTAATTGGAAGTGTAGTATGTCCTTCTGTATTATCTCTAATCATTTTCTCTGCTTCTATACGACGTTTGCGATGATACTCCAGTTGAAGTTTGACTTATAACTTGTTTCTTGCTTTGATAATTTACATTTCACTTATGGCTCTGTAAATTTAGCTTATATCATATAAATCTTAAAGGGTTTTAATTATAACTCGTTTTTGTCATAAATAAATAAAATAAATAAGTAACGCGGGGAAATCATTAGAGAATGGTCATCTGCGTACCTTAGGGTACGCTAAGATTTATTAGATAGAGTAAGAAATTTAATTTTATCTATTGATGTTCAGATTTGTATATTAGTTTCTTCTGATGATGTGATTCATGCTTTTGCTATTCCTTCAGTTGGGATTAAAGTTGATGCAGTTCCTGGTTGATTAAATCAAGGGAGGGTTAATATTCCGTTACCTGGGGTTCATTTAGGTCAATGTTCGGATATTTGTCTTGGGCTGACGTTTTGGGTAAGTTACAGTCTATTAACCGTAGGGTTACGCTGATGATCAGCCACTTGGATGGTCCTATTCAAGTAAAAAAGTTTCAACAAGTGTTAGTAGATATCCTGAAGAAGCTAGGAGAGAGGGAGCTGACGGTCCTTGGACAACATTAAAAGGAAATGAAGTTACCGGTTGTAGTCACCGATGCAGAGAAGACGAAAAAACTGCAGGCTTTAGGAGTTATAAAGGTTCTTTAGAAACTTAAACCTTTTTATCAGGTGGTGATTTCAATTCTCATCAACTAAAAAATATAACATTATCAAAAAATCTATAATACAGTCCCTATTAGGGTCAGACTTCCATTTAAGTCCAACCCTTCATAATTTCCAACGTGTGTCCCCATATACTTTTCCTTCTTACGGAATTAAACAGAAGAAGAAATTTCCATTTACTTGGAAAACATTGGAGTGTGTATTGTTGAGCGATAATAAGTTAAAACTAGGGGCCTTTTAGTCCATGGAAAAAGGCAATTAAAAATCTACGTGCGACGATAGCTGAACTTGCAACGAGGGCTACAGGGGGGAGAGGTTTCTGCTTCGCAACTATATAACAGTATTATAACTACGGTTAAATGCAACCCAGATTGTAGACTAATCGAATTTAATCTCGAAGAAGGTAACATGCACTCCGGTATTTACGTTAATAATTTTATCACGCATGTGAAACTGCGGTTCACTCAATATATACTTACATACGTGTATATATGTATATTCATGCTTCACAAACTACATCCATATATTCGAGGCGAATAATTATCCATCGTGTGCAAAAATTGTGTACGTGTAGAGACCTAAAGCGTTCGGGGTGTTGGGAGGAGAGGAGGACTTCTATCCATGCAAACTCGCTTTTTTAGAAACTTATCTCACTTAACGTGGAAGGCCAACACGAGCGACACTTTGTCGTACTTAACTACTTGGAAGTGTAATTTTGTGTCGCCTTTTTTCATTATATGTATTAGGTTATGTATATGTATGGCAGGTTATGTATAAACACAAGAAAGAGGAAATTTTCAGTGGCCATTTAAGAATCGCAGATCTCTGCCACTTAGGGTTAAATCAGGGTCATTTTTAATCAACAATACTTGTGCGGCGTTTTAACTTAAGGTTATATTATTGCATATAAGACCGTAAAACATAATTTTCTCGTCTTATTTTATTATTTTTTCCCAACGGGCTTTCAATTTTAACGTGCTTTATCGGGAGAAACATGATGTTAAAGTAATATGCGACGAGAGAAAAAAAATGTTAACAAAATGTTCACTTCCGGTCTCAATATGAAAATTTTTAGATTACGCATGTCAACGGGGTCTTGGGTAATTATAAAATTTTAATGAACCTGGAGACAAGGGAAAAGGTGGCTTTCAGAAATAATAAAATATTTAGGATTTAAAGTTTTTTTTTATAAATTTTGCTCTTGCTTTCTAGGGTTAAAAATTGTCAGTTGACTCTTCTGTTGTAAGAAAGAAATTTATTTAGCTAATTATTGTCTCTCACATACCGTCCATATACAAATGTCTTATAGAATTAGAAGCTGTTAGTTTTATAAAAAAAATTCTTCAATTTTCTATAAGTATTACGCCTCGTATACTACGAAGGCAAGTAGTAAAAATTTTTTAAAGGTTTTTATGCTCCTAACTGGCCCTAATTGATTAGTACTAAAAACAGAATGAAAAACTGTTGAA
The DNA here is from genome assembly GCA_032872475.1 of Leptopilina myrica (nomen nudum). Classification (NCBI taxonomy): domain Eukaryota; kingdom Metazoa; phylum Arthropoda; class Insecta; order Hymenoptera; family Figitidae; genus Leptopilina; species Leptopilina myrica (nomen nudum). Next base: position 7,611,466 of record CM065462.1, on the reverse strand, counting down.
AATCAAATGATTTAAAACAGTTTACTTTATTCCACAAAATGTATATATTTATTAAATAGTAAACGAATACAAAATAAGGAGGAACGCAGTCCTCTTCTTGAGGGTTCGTAGACAACTAGAAAAAAGGCGAAAAAGGTTTGCTCATTGCTCATACCTAGATACACATACATCTACAGTTACTTTCATGTAAAAACAAATTACTTTATTCCGCAACAAAACTAATATTGAAGGGACTGTGAAATACCAGACACATTTTTAGATAGCATTTATTCCCTTTCTTTAACCGATATTCTCAGGTCAGTACAATAAAATTGAACCTAGCTATTTTCGAAAAGCCTGCTTCGGTAGAAATATTCAACAAAAACTTACCAAGATCCCAAATCCATTGGTATTTTCTATTCGGATGTTCGATGTTGTACAGACTTAAAAAAAACCACTTTCTTACATACGTGTCTTTAAAAAACTGTGAACTTTTTTTTTAATTAATAAAAATTGATATTTTTGAAACACCTTAAAATTGATGGTGGTGTTAGGAAAAGGTCGAACACTTCCGAAGGAAACACGTGGCACTACCAAAAATGTGTTTTCAACTGGGGACTTTGTCTTCTTGATAACAGGACGATTTATAAATTGCAACTATACTTTTAAAATGTATTTTCTCAATTATTCTCTGACTTTCAAGTTTCGCCGGTTATGACCTGCTCATTCAATACAGTCCATTGTTCATTATCCGAATGTAAATAAACTGCCACGTAATGTAAATAATAGTCCCAGCGAGTCTGCCTTGTCACCCCTTCTCCTATGGAAAATTTACACTCACAGTTAATTAATAGCCACTTAAAATAATTTAATTTCTTTTTCCCTTATTAGTAACAGGAACTAATTAAAAGTACTGTAATAATGTTATTGACAAAATTATTATAAGAAATTAGAGTAATTTTTTTTGAAAATTTTCACGAATAATATTTTACGTATAGAAAATTGTACACAAATGATATTTTTGTATAGTAGAATTTTAAAAAACCTAAAATTAGTTGTGTATAGGCAAGAAAATTAAAAATTTAATATAATGTATAGCCAAATGCCAATTTGGAATTTCTTTGATATTCCATATATGAATTTAGTAAATGATATAGTGACATATCCATTTTGTCGTGAAAAACAAGATAAGAAGTAAAACTTATTGGAGTAATGTTCTTTTCCAGAAACTCATATTTTTTGCATTAGGTTCACATATAAGTATATTAGCGAAACGTATATTGATACCTCGAACTCTTATGCAATAAATTCATATACATAAACAAATCGATATACAAAAATAATGACCTATTAAATATTTCTTTCAAACAAAAAAGAAAATTATTTTCTAAGGAATACATCAACTCGTATAACTAAAAAATAATTTAATATTTTCAACAGGAAATAAATTCATTATTTTAGTAATTAAAAATCTTTTTGAATTTTTACCAACTCATTTGCTTATATTTATTGAACATGGGAAAAGGATTTTTTGAAAAATTGACCTTTATAATGAAATGTGATGAATGGCATTTTCAACAATGTTCCAATCGATAAATTCTAAGTTCCAGTTTCAATTTTTTACACATCTTCACACTTATTTTCCTTGAAACCTCACATATGCGTGCTACTGTCACATTCTAAGGTAACATTCTTCACGTACCGTAAATCCTTTTTCTAAAAACTTGATTCGCCTTTTGCAATTCTGAATGTTAACTATTTTTCTCCGTTTTTCTTTTAATGTTACGAGTTCGCGTTTCACTGGAAAACTATTCATATATACAAAAATTCCCATATTTTCTTGTCCACGTGAAAAATTTTACATATTAGTGAGACGATTAGAATTTTCAAGTTTAATAAATTAATTCGAAACATAAAATAAAATTTTATCGAAAGATAGAAAATGATTAGTTTTTGCCTAGTACAAGTAAGACAGAATAATATATTTATTTGTTAATTGAAGTTATGCTCCTATTTTTATAATTTCTAAATTATCTACAGAGCATAGTGGGCCAGCAGACCCCAGAAAGTGGTCAAAATTCGTAGTTTCCAGAATGTGAGGAATTAAAAAGTTTTTATGTCGGTAATAATAGTTTTGTTGGGCGCCAATTTATAACTGGTTGCTTGTTGTTCCAATTATAATCTAAGGGAAAAGGGAAGAAAAGTGAAGTAACAAATTATTAAAATTGAATAATTGTTTATTGACTTACGATGATCCAAAACAGAAAACAGTAGATGACGAATTGACACTATCACTTTTGGGGAGAAACTAATATAATAGTATTTTCGATGGTGGTCGAACAAGTGTCGCGTCAGTCCGCGAATTTGTCGATTGACACCCTCGAGGCCCTTCGGCCGTTTCCGGGTTCAATCGCCCAATTCGCAGCAGACGCGGGATAATTCGTAACGCCATGTTGCAATTCTTAAATTAAGAATATTTTTTTCAGTGTGGGTATTTAAGGGTTTTTTGTGTCACTGATTACGAATCTGAAATCAGTTTTAAATAATTCAAAATGTCGGATCTAATATGGCGGCTATAAAAAGTTAGAAATTGATGAATTTTTATAAAACTGGGTATTTAGGGTTTTTTTGGGCCTCTCATTAGGAATCTTAAGTTAGGTTTTAAATATTTTTAAATAGCTGATTGAATATGCAGAACAAATGTTGTTACTTAAAATAATATTAAGAACATCTCTTTTTTTCAAGACAGTCATTTTAAAGAAAATAAGCTAATGTCACTTAAGATAAATTATTCCGTTTACATTTTGCACACTATTGAGGAATGACTGATAGTAGAAGCAAAATATGCATGAGATTTTTATTTAATTTAGTCAATATAGGTGGGAATGATAACAAAGAATTTGTAAGTGAATAAGTTTATGAAATGTAGTCACTGCGACTGGAGCACTTGGGAATGTTGGGGGATGTAGAAAAGAGGGTGAAGTAAGCGTATAATGTAGTGCCTACTTGAATTAAGTGAGCGATGTGTGACATGGGAACGTGTAACATTCAGCATTCCCTACAGCCACGAAAATTCGTTTATGATCTTTAATAAACTATTATAATTTTTCATTTCTTTATTAATGATAAATAAATCATTGCTGATGAAAAAGGATGTAAAGGTACTACTTCTTTCAACACCTGTTGGACTACTGAGTATGCTATTTAGATTTAGTTTATCTTTCGAATTTCCATTCAGTGACGATCTTCTTGTTTGAGTTGCTTTGGAATACAATAAGTCTCCCTTTCTGTAAATGTCTGTCAAACGGAATGTAAAATTAGAGCTGCAAATCTAAAGGATTTGTTCTGTACATGTTCAATCATAATTAGATTAAAAACATAAAAAGCTGACCATCTCCCAACTATGATAATCCAAATCATCTTAACCACAACCGATATCAATAATTCTTGATTTTTCAATTAGCAAGTATTCCAATCGGCGAAAACATCCAATCCTCAAACTGAAATTCTATTTCCTCCCGCAATTGACAAATAAATTAAAAAATTTTAAGAAAAATCTTATCACACTATATACAACAACGGGACACGAAACGAACAGTCATATAATAATGTGTATAAGTATGGGCCTCGAGGCGTACGTACTACGGAACTGGAGAAGTGTAAGCGCGAATAATTTAGTCCGCCCTCGCATGTAGATTAGACATATGTACAGCTTTATAGTAGTTGGCTTCGTATATAATGACAAACAATTACATCGCATAATAATTAGTCATTAAGCGCTATATAGAGTCGCAAATTAGCGGGGGGGTTACAATATCAGTTTTTGGGGTCTAGTGTTATACGATGTCGTGGGGTGTGAGTTTCGCGAGGCGCGAATATAACGATTCGATTGTGTAACATAAGTGGCGGCTAAGTGTTATGTGGGCCACCGATTAGTCGGATAAGTTACAATCGCCATCACCATAATTGATACGCTATATGTGTGGATCTCTTATCGGATCCTAGAATTGCCTTGGTGCGCGATTTCAAATAATAATCAAGATTCAAAAAAAAAAGGTTGAACTTAGTTGCAAGAAAATGTACCACTTCCTTGTATGTATACAAACAGCCTTCTTTTCTATTTATGTAATAGCACCCAACTGCTAATCGCTTTCTCGGATTGTGCCACGATAATTCTCTATCTCACGGAATCCCTTCGCGTTATTTTTTTCTTTTCGTTAGTGTGACGTCAATTAGTAACTAGGAGAGTTCTACGAAATGTGCTTTTAAAGGACGTTAGAACTAATTCTCTTTTTGAGAATTACTAATTGGAAAAGTTAATTTAGTTTTTGGAGGATGGAGTTTTTTGGAACCACTTTTTGGAGGGATGAAGCAATTAATAAATGTTGCTTCTTGTCGACGATTGTTGGGAAGATATCTCCGTTGAAAGTCCTGTGGGAACATAATCGGTGGTGGATGCATACCCCTAAATCCTATGGGAAATATATCTTCGCCTCTTATCGTCCTCGTCGTCGTCATCATCAGATTTCATGGCGTGCAAATTGGTTTACATGACGACGGCGGGGCAGTGCATCTGCGCATGAAAATCGTGCACAATCCTTAGGGACATTTTTGCTTACAGGAGAATATTCATGTGTAAAATTATTTCTGATAACATACAATATTACACAATTCAGTAGTCAAAAAGTGTTTTGTTTTCCTTTACGAATCACTCTTTTAGGGTCCTTGTAATTTCGATCAAGTATATTTTACGAATTGTTTATATATTTGTGACCGCCTTCACTCCTGAGGAATCTCTTACAGAAGGCGGATCCTTTCATTATAGAATTCGGAAAAATCATTTCGGATCACGGTATGAAATTTACTTCAGGGATGCGGACTGATAAATTAAAAGTAGAAGGGATACAACCGTTATATTCATCAATTAGATACAATTTACTTCAGGAATGTGGACAGGCAAATTAAAAGAAGAAGGGATACAACCTGTATTTTCGTCAATTAGACATCCACAAGGAAATATCGTTTAGAGAATACATAGGGAATTATCAAGATTCTTCAGAACGTTAACCAATATGATAATCACAATTAATAGTGGAATTGGGTGAAAATCATCGAAGATTGCATCAACAAAACATACTACGAAACTACCAAATTTCTACCCATCAATTTACATCTCCAGAAGAAACCAAAACACATTCGACAAAAATCTATAGAAAAAAGAAAATTAGAATTAGCATACAATAACATCTGTAAAAAGACGAATTTAATATTTCGCATAAATCATGCAATTCAAATTCCCACCGCGTATAAATAATTCTCCTACTTCCAGATCCTTAATTTCCACACATAATGTCACTAAATCCTGATCACCCATAAACTAATCTATTTTAAATCGAAACAATAATTCAAAGAGAAAAAGGAACATAAATTTCATCATCCTCCCAGTGAAATGAAATAATCATCAGTTGTAATTTAAAGAATTGGCGTTTCATTATCCGAATGAGGAGTTGTATGTGTGCAAAGTGCGCACTCCTACGAAAAATATATAAACTCACCCCGTGTTCCCAAGAGTTCAATGTGTTATTCGTGTTGTGAACTTTACGGTATTTTGATATCATGGGAACCGCATATCCATAATGTCGACTGGATGGATGGATTACCAAGTACACAATACATTTTCGGAGGCGGAAAATTCCCGATTGGTCACGTGCCGTACCGACACGTGCATTGGGGCTACTGCAATACTTGTACAAAGGAGAGTACTCTCTTTTTACGTATATACATCTCTCTCCCATACCTACATATAGCAATTTTTTTCTACTCCGGAGAGAGATTATTCGCAAAGCACTTGAAGAGAAAATTTAATTTCGTTAGATGAAAAAAAACCACTGCGATAATAAAATTTTGCGACCATACAGTATCAATGATATATATTTAAAAGTCTATATTTTACAGTGAGTAAGGGGACGTATTATAAATGATAAAGTTAATTAATTTTATTAGAAAGCAATGTTGTGCAACAGTTTCTAATAATAATTTATTGCGTTTATTGAAATTAATTTATGCGCAGTGCTGTTCTCGGACATTTTTTTTAGCTGCGCAGTAGTTTCTTGTATAATTATTCACTGCGCAGTTCAATTAAAAGCTAGTAAATTATGCGCAGAAGTATCTTAGGACACTTTATAGATGCGCAGTAACGCTTATTGTTAAAATTAATCTGCGCAGTAATGTAAAATGAAAGATAATGATGCGCACTAGCTTCCAGTTTATCTACTTTCTGCGCAATGGTGTTTAAATCAACAATAAACTACCCAATACTATGTAATATGCGATATTTATGGATTCGTTAAGGTACTTTTTTGTTTTCTAATAATAGACAAAATTCTTTTGCTAAAAATAGAATATTTATTTAATGACGAGGCCTGTTTTTTAAGTTTGTTATCTCTAGAAAGTGTGTACAGTGACACTGTTGGGGAATTAAAAAAATATATATCAAAGGAAATAGTACCATATAGCCATCAAACTTATACATACATGACATTGCTGCACGTGTAGATTTATAGGCGTATGACTATATATAATGTGAAAGCACCCGCACTTTTATGTGTACACGATAATGCGTATACACTTGGCTTATGATGACAAAAGATATGTGCGTGCATATACATAAACACATATATATATATATATAGTATAAGTGACTCATACATCTTGTATTTTATGCCTATCAAACTGATGGCTTTTAACATAGCGCAAAGTAACACCTGCTAATGTAACATGATAAATTTTTATTTCTGATTGTGATAAATAAATTTTTTTCTCTTTTATTATTATTATTATTTCTCTATTTCAGGGCTCGAACTAGGTCCGTAAATCCCGTAAAAGTCCGTAACTTTGCTTAAAGTCCGTAAAAGTCCGTTTTTTTAAAAGGTCCGTAAAGTCCGTAATTCGGTTGAAAAAGATCAGTAAAGGACGTAAATTTTACGATATAATTTTAATAATTTTAGAGTAATTACAAATTATTGAAGGAATTCAATTATTTTCAAAAGTAATAAAATTCTTCGCAAAAATTCAATTATGTTCAAAAATTTTTTTAAATTATCGTCAACATTTCAATTACCTTTAGAAATAATTAAATTCTTCTTCGAAATATCAATTATTTTCAAAAATTTTAATAAAATACTTGGAAAAATTTCAATTATTTTCAAAATTCTTCCTCAATTCAATGATTTTTAATAGGTATCTATACTATTCTAATAAAATTTTCCAAAAGAAATCAATTATTTTAAAAAAAATCTACTAAAATTCTACACAAACCTTTAATTATTTTCAAAAAATAATAACAATTTTACAGGAATTTCATTATTTACAAATTTTTTTTTATAAATTTCTTCGTAATATTCAATTATTTTCATAAATAATAAAATTTTTACAGGTATTTATTTTTTTTTGGCAAATAATAAAATTCGTATTAGGAATTCAATTATTTTGATGAATAATAAAACTAATTGCAGAATTTCAATTATTTTGATGAATAATAAAGCTAATTGCAGAATTTCAATTATTTTTAATACAATTTTAATCAAATTCCTCGAAAAATGTAATTATTCTTAAAAATTTTATTAAAATTTATCAAAGAAATTTAATTATTTTAATAACCTTTGCTACAATTTGTTTATTAGAATTTAAATATTATTTTTAATAAATTTTTGATTAAATTTCTTTAAAGAATAAAATTCTTGCATTCAAAACTTTTAATGCAATTCTTTGCGTAAATTATCAATTATCTTTATAAATTATAAAATTCTTCTCTAAAATTGAATTATTTTCAAAAAAATTTAATAAATTTCTTGGCAAAATTTCAAATATTTTCAAAAATTTTCCCTAATTTATTTATTTTTAATATCTATTTTAATAAAATTTTGCAAAAGAATTCAAATTATTTGAAAATTGATTGATACAATTCTTTAAAAGAATTCAACTTTAAGAAACATATTCAATAAATTGTTTTTTTTATTCTCGTAGAATTTTCTCATAAAAATTTATTTAAAAATGGATTTCAGTTAAAATTTTAAATTATAATTGAATATTAAAAGTATTAGAGCGTAAAGTTTTAGAAATAATTAAATTTTGAAAAGGTTTCAGATTCAAATTTTTGAAAATTTGAATTTTTCATATTTTGAACTAAGTAACAATTCTGTGGAATTAATTTTTTTGAGAAATTTTAATTGCGAATTTTTTAAAAATATTATTTGAAGTTTTTATTTTCTAATACATATTTAATTGAAGAATTTACAAATAATTGAAAAATCGAATATTGTAAAGAAATGGATTTGAAAATTGTTAAAGAACTTTTTCGAAAATTATTAAAAATAATCGATTTTAAGAAGAATTTTAGTTAAAAATTCTTGAAAATAATAATTGAATTGAAAATGATTTTATCACTCTATCTTTAATTATTATAAAACAGTCCGATTCGAAGATTCGGAGTTATCGATATCTTCATGTTTTTTTTAGTTATGAAAAAATCTAATTTATAGTTTTAAGTAAAATGTTCTCTTATATATTTTTGTCAGTAATTGGTCCGTAATTTTTCATTTTTGGTCCGTAAAGTCCGTATTTTTAAATACTTTCACTGGTTCGAGCCCTGCTATTTTGAAAAAAATTTGATTAAAACAAAAAGAGTGTTTTATTTGTTTTTTTCATTCCTTTTTTTTTATTTAAAAAGGATATGTAATTTGTCGAAACTGTTAAACTAATCGGCAGCTGCTTTAGAGAAAACCTATTTAGAGCTTCGGTGTTTGATCAGATTGACTGCTCCTCTGACAACATAAGGGTTAATTAAAAAGGGTGCCACGAATTATTTGATTACTCAACGAAACGTTTCACAGTCCTTTAAAACAGTTTGTCAATTTTGTTCTATATAATTTACTTCTTCTTTTAAATACATACGAAATTTATTTCAATGCAGTACACTATAAATATAGCGATACTATAAAAGGTTATAGTAACTGAAAATTACAAAATGTAATATTAATAATGAAATAAACACAAATTAAATATTGCATGTATAGATAGAAATAGAAATAACCTATTTTTAGGAAAAGAAATGCAAAAAAACAATTTTTATATTTTCATATTTTTCTTATTCAATAATTTGAATATATGGTTTATTGTAAAAGTTTCCTTCCTGTGTAAATAATGATCGCTGTCAGAATGTGAAGTGAAGAGAATATATAAATATAACAATAAGAGAGATGAGAGAAATAAAAATGAAAAGGAGAAAACAAAATATACACACCGAAGTAAATTACGACACGCGACTAAGCTTTTGCATCCGACTGCGTTCACGACGTGTGACAATGGTGTGAATCAACCGGTCGCGTGCCACAGTAATAGAAGAGAGTCTGAAAATCCGCCTCTCTATTCTCTTCTCAAATTCTAAACCTCTTCATATATGTATATATATGTATGTGTGTATGTATACATATGTTCAATTTCTAAACAAAATTGGAATTTCGTCAAGAGTCATTTATGATATTAAAATAATTGTTTTGCGAAATAAATATTTTTTTCACACAATTATTATATAAGCAAAATTTACTTCAGTCAATGAAATGTAAAAATCAAATAGAATAGAATAGGATAAAAAAAGATAGCAACAGTCACAAAAAAGTTAGTTTACCTAATGATTCATTTACAATAAACTTCTACTCTTTTAATTTTAACCATATATTTCACCGTTAAATTAATTGAAATGCATAATGGATGCAGTTAAAAAGTCTTCACTTGACACGATTTCGAATATGTAGCCCTTGGTGCTTTTTTCATCGCCTTCTTCACATGTGGCCTGCATGCTTCTTTTAATCTCTTCTTCTTATGTGCGTGATGTTTAACTCAAGTAATGGCATATTCGTTATAGAAGGATTTTCTCCTTCGAACGTCGCCTCTAATTTGATGAAATAGTCAGTTTACGTGCTAACATGTGATTCTTTCATTGGTAACAAATACGTACATGTTGTTGTGTGTATATTTTTATACACGTATTAAATGTAGAGAGAGTCGGTTTTTATGTAGAGGTATATACTCTCACTTTCCTTATAACCCCCCCAAAGCCAGACAGTAAATCAGACACGTGCCAAGCGTAATTGCCTCCGGCTACGATTTTTAATATGAATTTCCTACTGTTGTTCGTCATCAACATGCTCATGTTTCCTTCGTAAACCTTTTTACACGATCAAGATACTTTTTTTTTGAAATCGTAACCTATAATGCACTTTGTGAATTTTGAATAAGTTGTTTTGGAAAAGGTAGTTTGCTTCTTCGAAAAATTACCACCGATGTTGAGAAATAACATTGATTAGTCATAACACCTTATGACTAAAATTGTTTTTCTAAGTGGACAAGACAGAAAGTCAACCTTTAGGACATTCCTGATGTCTTACAAGTAAAATTCCTTTTTTAACTGGACAAGACACAGGGCCAACGTTTAGAACACTTGTGATACTTCACATTAAAAATTCTTTGTCAAAGTGGAGGAGACACAAAGACAATCTTTAGGGGTTGAATATCTATTAGTTTATGCACTTCTTTTTAGCTGATGACTATACTATCGTTTTTCGTCCCTTGGCTTATTTGATCCAAGAGTTTGTACTCTTTTGCTTCATGGTAGCATCTTTAACACCATATCCGACATCTCATGGAAAAGTTCCAAAGGAATAAGATATCCCTAAGACGTCCTTAGGATGACTATGTCATTTGGTAACTCATCCTAATGACGTCTTTTGTACGTCCCTTTCCTTTTTTTGTTGAGTTTAGTTCAATGATCATCAGCTTCCTATTCCCTGACTTCTTCAGGATATCTGCCATCACTTGTTAGACCTTCTCTACTTGGGTAAGACAATCCAAATCGAGGATTAGATGCAGTTTTATTATTTTACAGTTCATATAGCAATAAGGGAAATCGCTAAGTCTCAATAATTAGCACAATATTAACTTTCCAGGTCTCTATTGTGAATCTAATTACACTTAATTTCCTTTTCACAAAAGTCTCTGGAAGAAAGTCGGTAAAAATTAGTACTCTCATGAAACTAAAAAAAAAAGTATCATCAAAAATTAATTAAAAAACTTAGTTGAAACACTCTTATATACAAAATATAAAGTCCAGGTGAACGTATAGATGACATAATAGAATTATAAAGTGTTATTATACATACATAGCGTTTCATGAATCGCACAACTCGTCGTACTGTTTCTTCGACGAATTATTCTCACTTTGCCAGGTGTAAATGAATTACGTTGGGTGTATTAGCTTCGCTATTCAGAAGACTACGACGGGGCATAACCCTTTTGCTGGCAATATCCATGAATACTGTAATTAACGTTGTACACCTCGAATGACGAACTAGGATATGAGAAAGAGACCCGCAGTTGGTGGAGAGAAGTTGGCATTAGGTGTTGCCAAGAGAAAATGCAATGGATTATGTGAAAGAGGGGGATGAAAGCGTTGATAGAGAGAGAGAGGCAGGGTCTCTCGACCCGGCAAATAAGCACTGTACACATCTAATATCGTTAACCAAGCGACGATAGCTTCGCCTCCTGCCTTTTAACCAACCTATATATACGTGCATTATATATAATCAACTTATTTCAAAGTTGTACCTTTTTCCAGTCGAATTCAACAAAATGTGCGCGATTCATTTTATTCCCTTTCTTTTTATAATGTTCGTTTTTTTGTACTTCTTGTGTTTCTATAAGTTAACAGAAGATAATTTACTGAATCTGTAGCAGGATTTTGATTTTGGAAAATACGTGTTTGTTTGAATGAATTCCTTGCTTTTTAGCAAAATGGAAGATTTCTGGAATGCCAGAAGATTGGTGATCAATGAAATGGAGAAATAGTTAGTTGCAGTCGTACTGGCCCCTAAAATGCTCCATGGAGTAATTAGTGAACTACCAGTGGAAATAATGATGAACAAATCATTTCACGGTATGCAATTTACTTCAGGGATGCGAACTAACAAATTAAAAGAAGAAGGGATACAATTCGTACAATTAGATGGAATTTACTTCAGAAATGAGACCAAACAAATTAAAAGAACAAGGGATACAACCTGTATTTTCGTCAATTAGACATCAACAAGGAAATATCGTTTAGAGAATACGTAGGGAATTATCAAGATTCTTCAGAACGTTAACCAATATGATAATCACAATTAATAGTGGAATTGGGTGAAAATCATCGAAGATTGCATCAACGAAACGCACCACAACACTTTCGAGTTCCTATCCGTAGATTTTTGCATTAGGAGACCTGGAAAAGGTGCAGTCGATGTATTGAAAACTAACATTTGAGATCTGCAAATTGGAGTCCGCTACTTAGGGAAACCTGAAAACCGCGATAGATAAAGTTCAAACAATACCTCTTCTTTTTAGTTCATCATCCAAACCAAAAGTGTAGTCACTTCAAACATCCTTCTTACATACCTAATTATAAAACTTCCTCACCCCTAAAATCCTCCTCCCTCATTATTTTCCTTTTCCGTAAATGATTAATTAAAACAATAATTTTGTGATCTCAGCGTGAGCGCAAAAACATGTGACCAAAACCTTATATATATATATATACAAGAAAAAAATATTACGCAAGGCTCATGCGATTTTCTGTCAGTGGCACGCGCTCATTAAGAGGAGTCGTTTATGCCAGCAGGAGCATTGTGTTTTGAAAAAAGCGCCAATGGAAATGTTGGAAGGAGAAAAATCAAGAATAAAGCAAAGAGGCAAAAGATGAATGGTAAACCTGCAATCTGCTTCGAAATGTCTCCTAATGGGGCAACTTGGTATATAACCCTCGAGGGGGAAAATCGCGAAGAGAAAGAGAGAGAAAGAAAGAGAAGGAAATATCCTACACACAGACAAAACTAATAGGACCATGGGGGTGAAAGTATAAAGAAGAATTCCACGAATCAACACGAACAGCTTTACTCGCAAATCGTTTTTAAGCTCAACAGCAAACGTTTTCCTCAGGATTCCTAATTTGTTTCATGAAATATTAATAATCCAAACTACCTTTATTTTTTATATCGACCTATTAGGATATAAACTTTTGGATTATGTTCCCTCTTATGTATATACGTGAATTCACATTGAGAATAAGTTTTTTTTTTAGAATTTGCGGACTTATGCAATGTCATGTGTGCATATTAATTATTTTTTATTGTGACACGGGCAGATGTGCATTATTTTTATTGAACTAACGGTTGTATTCCCGGGCGAATTTTGAAGGGGATGAGATACTATTGTTTCAACAAATTATATCGAACAAACACCTGTAAGGACCTGTGTGTTTGGTACCTGCTTGAACGAGGAGGTCACGCATGGACACGTTTTTCAATTTTTAACCCCCTTCGTTAATGAATCACTAATCTATATAAGGATAAACTTTGTAACCGTCAATTTTGAAAATTAAACACTATGCACCCGTGTTTCAAGTTGGAAGTACAAGTACAGTGTAAAGAGAAATAATTTTTTCTATTTTTACATCCCAAGGTTTTTACTACTGACCAAACTCCAAACCTGTTCTGCAATATTTATAAATTCATTAAGTGACATAAAAAATAGATCAACATCGTCATCTTCCATTTGAAAGTAGAGATTGTTTAGAAGAGAACACATTCTGCATATTGGTGAATGATTATTGAAAACATTGTGGAACATTAAATGGTAGCAATTGTAATATAAATGGACAGTCAATCAGACCTTTTAGAAGTTTAAAAATAAATATAATATTAGAAAATGTTTGTCTGTCTTCTACTAACCAAACTCCAAACCTGTCTGCAATATATTTTAAAGTCAATTCCTCTAGAAGAATAAACTTTATTTTCTCTCCAAGCTAGAAATTTTAAAAACTGCTTATGGTTTTGATTAATTGCATCAATATATTTTTGAAAACCAGAGAACCATATAGAATTGGAATAATCAAACTTGGCTAGAACCAATGTTCTAAAAAGTACCACTAAGGTGGATTTATTCTTGAATTGTCTACATGATCTAATTAAGAATCTTAGTAGCACTATTAACAATTTCATTAATATGATCCTTAAAAGATAAATTTGAAAAAAATGTAACTCCAAGATCCTTTATTTTATAAACCCTCTCAAGCACAGTGTTATTAATTTTATATTGGTATTCTAAAATTGATCAACTTCTGGTAGAAGATAAAACCTTACACTCACTAGCATTTAAATAAAATTTATTATTACAACCCCATCCCATTCATTAAAAATGTTTAAGTTATCTTGAATAGATAAGCAAGAATTTAAATTAGAAATAGGCATATATAATGTAACATCATCTGCATACAGAAGGTGAGGGCAAGGTAAATACATTGATACATCATTCATATAAATTGAAAACAAAAGAGGACCCAAATTGAATCCTTGAGGAACACCAGAAGACGGAAAGAATGGTTCTGAAACATATCCATTGTATTGATTTGGTCTATTCAATAAATATATGATTTTATTAGTTTTAATAATTAATCAGATACATCAAAAGTTAGATGCTTATGTAGCAACAAAGTATAATTAACTTCATCAAAAGTTTTTGATAGATTTGTATAAATTACATCAACCTGTTGGTAATCATTCAATAAATGGTCTTAATGTGTTAGATCTAAAATTTTTATACATTTCATTAAAGTAATCATTAACAGATTCAATATATTTTTTTCTATATTTATCTTTTAATCGAATGTTCTTAATAATATCAGATGTATACCATATTGAATAATTAACAGAATTCCGATTATGAAATTTTGGAGTATTTGCAGAAATCGAGGAGAACAGAATTATATAAAAAATATCACAAGCATTATTAACATCAGTGCAGTCATTTAAAATTGACCAATCCATATCGCACAATTGAACAAAAAGAGCATTCCAGTTACAATGTTTCCAATTAAATCTTTCAAACTTTAAATTACTAATAAAATTTTTGCTTTTAGAAGAAGATTTTAAAGAACATGTGACAACAAGTGATGGATGATATTTGTCTTCATAAAAAATAGGTGTTAAATATTTTTCAATTGATGCATTATTCTTGACAAATACTAAATCCACTAAATTTTAGTAGATAATAATAATAATAATAATGTAGAATAGAGGCAAGAAAAAAATCCAATAGCAAAACTTTTATGCATTTGTTAAAAAAAAAGTTCTTTGCTGAGGGAAGAAAAGCAATTTATTCATACGCAAAAATAAGTTGCGTATGTCAATTATAAGTGTTCGTGATTCTCCCACGTGAATTTTCACTGTAAAAATGGTGTGCAGACGTTTTGGTTGCACGCGCACTCGTATTATATGATCGCGCCCTCGATAATGAGGCCTAGGGTGACGATATCTGCTTTAGGGCATGTACACGCACATATTCACAAATACTTGTATGTACTCTGGGACCCCTAAGAGTATATAGTAGACAATGCCACCAAACATTGGGGGAGAGAAAATGTAGGCGGTAAATAAAGGAGATCGTGTGGGAATCTCGTTTTATAGACAATCGCGGGAAGTTACAAAACCCTATTGGTTGTTGTGATGGGAATGCGTTGAGTGATCATGCATTTTCGAAAAATTTCTAACGAAACCTTACACGCAATTATATTTTACGATCAACGCACATTTATTGGTATTTCTTTATCTACAACACATTAAGAGAGGGTGTGTGTTTGCAAACTTTAACAATTGCCAGAAAGTCCGTTACTATCGTAATTTTTTTTTATTGATCCAAAAGAAAAGACCCTGTCCCCCTATTTCACTAAACAAAACGCACCTTTATTAGGATGCTATATGGTCTCATCGTTAAGTTTGCTCGACAACATTTTTGTACATATATACATTATTCGTTCCGTTAGATTTTTATTATTTGTAGGTACCCTTTCTCCTTCGGAAACTATAAATTCATTGATGGGAAAATATTTTCGACAGCGTTTTATAAAAATTGTTGAGAAACATAAGAAGTTAACATTTGTAAAATTTTTAAGAAAGTAGTTGTAAAATATCCTAAATCTCTTACAATTAAGAGGTTCAATTCTTTTCAAAAGTGTGGTTAATTCATAAAACATGTGAACGGAAACGAGACGAATTTGTTATTTATATATATACTTTGAAAAATTTAGAGCAAAAGAAGTTATTTTTTACAAAAAAATCGAAAAAAACGAAATATTTATAAATGACTTTGATCTAGAATTAAAACATAAAATTTGTACTTCATATTATGTACAACTTTCAAAGCTTAAAACAAAATTATATTATAATAATCGACACTATGTCCTCACCTGAAGTTAGTGCTGTTTTATACTTTAAATTGATATGACAAAAGATGGAAATTTAATTTGCAGACTGTGTGTAAAAAAAGTGTAGAAAATTGTGTTAAATGTCTAGTGTTTCCATTCGTTAGCTTCCTTAAAATTACATTTTGAATAACATTACTCAAAAATTCTAAAAAATTAATTGAATTTTAGAAGACTTGCAAGTTCAAATTTTTAACTATTTTGAAATTTTAAGCAAACAAAGAACAATAATTAGTTAAATATTTATTTTACAAAAGTTACTGAAAAATTTGAAAAATTGATTTGTAAATTTTTTATAAAAAATTAGGTTTTTGAAAAGTGGCAATTAAAATTTTTTTTACAGTAAAAGGTACTTGAAATCTCAATGTTAATTTTAACAAATTAAAAACAATTGAAAATTTTGTAAAATTTTATATTTTAAAGAATTTTATTTTTTCCTCTTTAAAAATTTTCTATAAATATAATTTTTTTTTTGAAATTCTAACATTTTATGAATTTACAAAAATTATTCTATTCAAATAATTCAATTCTCGTAGATGAATTATGATAGGAATTGATTTTAGAAATTAATTAAATTTTAAAAGGCTTTTAAATTATAATCCTTGAAAATTTAAGGGAAACAAAAGTTTAAAATATAAAAATTTTTATTTTAAAAAATTATTAATAACATTATTTTTTTTTAAATTATTATATTTTTTCAATAATTTTATTCGAAAATTCTAGAAAAATAATTGAATTTTGGATGAATTACAGTTGCAAATTTTAATTATTTGGAATTTTAATTCCACGGGAAAAATAAATATGAATAATTTTTAAAATTTTTGTGTTTAACAAAACTATAAAATAAGTCTAGAAAAAAATTTTCGTTAAAAAATATTCAAAAATTGTAAGAGAAGATTAATTTTGAATGTTTAAATTTTAAAAATTTCGACATTTTTCAATAGCCCTACATCAATAAATTTTTTGAAAATTTTTGTGTACTTAAAAAAATTTATGCGTTTTACTGCAAAAGTATAGTTAGTTATATTTGTCGATTGAATCATTTTCAAGAAAAAAAAATTATAAAAAACTTATTGAAATAGAAACAAAAAAATATGATTTTTAGGAATCTGTTAAAATTGTAACCTAGGAAATGAGTTATTTGACATAATTTTTGCATTCAACTCTTTAATTTTCGTAAGCACACATATTTTTAAAAAGATTGTAGGTGCGGGGCTTTCGAAAAATTAAAAAATTTTAAAACATTTAAACATTTAAAATTATTATTTTCTTACAATTTGCAAATATTTTTTAACGAAAATTTTTTTCTAGCCTTATTTTATAATTTTAAACAACTTCTCGCATGGATTTTTGAAAGGAATTCAACGATCATAACTTTGCCTCTTTTTGAATTTTGAATTTTTCGAAAAATTGATAGATTTTGAAATCCATATGTAATTTTTTAGAAAATATGTTCTTGTGTCCATAAAGGAATTTCTGAATGAAAAAATTAATATTTACAAAAGTTTTAGCATTTAAAAAAAATATTTTTCAGGTTAAGAATTTAAAATAAATGTGATTATTATTAACTTTTATTATATGAAAACTGTTCTTCTTCTAACTAATTTCAGAACATAAACTTTAAAAAAAATGTTTTATCAAATTTTGTTTTTATCACTAAAACATTTTTTTCGAAAAAGTTTATGTTCTGAAATTAGTTTAAAACAATGAGTTTTTGTATAATGAAATTTAATATTAATCATATTTGTTTTAAATTCTTAACCTGAAAACTATTTTTTTTGGTGAGAAAATTCTAAAACTTGCAAATATAAATTTTCTATTCAGCAATTTTTTTATGACCATATTGAATTCTTCTCAAAAAATTACTATAAAATTAATTTTATTGTAATGATAAATATCATTTATTTGAACATTCGGAAATTTGAAATTATAAAAATTTAAGAGAAGTTCAATAATCATAACTATTGAATAATAATAGAACAATATAGTTTTTAGAAGCAAGAAATTCATTTAAAACTTTAAGAGGGAATTTATATTTTAAAAATAAAATTATAATTACGGTCACTAACTTCCCTTGATTATTTTCGAAAAATTTAAATTAAAATTCTTTCAAAGAATTAAATTATTTTTCAAAAAACAATGTAAAGAAATTTCAATTATTTCAAAAATTTTCAATTATTTGTTTAGAAAAATTAAATTATCTTGAAACAATGGAATTGAAAAATTTCAACAATTTGAAGTGCATATCGTTTTTTTTAAATTAACTAATAAAAATTTTAATTATTAATCTTCGCACTAAGAAACATGAATTTATTATTAAAATATGACTATAAAATCCAATTATTAATTAATTATTAAATTTAAATACTTTGAAAATTTTTATTTGTTAAAAAGTTTCTAAAGAAATTCTTTAACAAATTCAATTACATATTTTCAGTCGAATTTCAGAATATTTCTATTAACTCCATAATTTTTTAAAATTTATTTACACAATCTGTTTGAATTAGTGCCTGACTTTAACTATCAAATTAATTTTTTTAACTACTGCACTGTTAGAGAATAAAAATCTATAAAAATTGAAATAAAAAGTAATTTTTTTAAAAACAAATTAAAATAATAAAACTTTTTTTAATTTTGGTGAAAAAATTCCCGGTTTTCCCGGATGTCCCGGTTAGTAGACACCCATGTTTAAAGGTTGAAGAAAAGAGGATTCAAAATTTTTATAAAAATTAAATTTTTGTCTGTCTCAATAGATTTATTGAAATTATTCAAAGTATTTACATCTCCTTTTTTTCAATTTCTCCTGTATAATTTTTCATCTAAAGATCATCAACGATCTGAAGAATCATCAACAGCTCTTCGTTTCATACTCAATTTTTGCCTACTCAGAATTTTTTCACTATCTGGAATATGGTCATGATTGACATTTTCTTCAATTATTATACATATTGTTGCATGTACTTCAACATACATCTTACATTTTGTTAACAAGCCCATCGTTGTATGGCATTTTAAAAAATGTTATATGCAATTTTTTTCTCTTGACAAGGACAAGGCGAACTTTAAAAGAAACTTTATTACAATATCCAATTCTCGAAATAATCTTAAACCACAATGTTTTTTGCAGTTGTGATACTATCAGTAGGCACTAAAACGTCACCTCGGTTGCGGGCGCCATAAGTTTAAGGCGCCACTGCCAGAGACTTAAGAGAATAAAAAGAGAACCACAATGTTTTTTTCTCTGCTACATTAGCCCGCTCTAAAACAACACTAAATTTGCAATCTTCTCTTTTTAATAACGTTAAATGTTTTTATTTGTCTAAATTCGTATATTAATTTCTAACTTTTGAAAAATGACCCAGTATAGAACGATTTTCTTTGTCAAATATAGTCAATATACTTTTATATTTCAAAAATAAGTATATATGATCGTCGCGACGCTTTTAAAACGACGCGTCGCACTCTTGCTCTTTTGGTCGCGTGACACACTGCCGCTGATGAATGATGGGGAATAAAGAAAGTACGATATTTGCGGAAAGCTTCAGTGTCAACATTTGTGCACTCTCAGGGGTCAAGCTGTGAATCATCAAAAGTCAAAAGCGTTATATATACTTAAATTAGAATTTCATTACAGTAGATTTTTACAACACTTTTTCAGCGCAGTAGAACTTAATTCACAATTTTTTCTATAGAAAAAATTATGTAAATAATAATAGAACCGGAAAATTAACGAAATATATTTTATAAATTAAAAAAAGAAGGTAATTTTCCCTTTTTAGCGTGAAAGTATATAAATAAAATGTTATTTTGGATTTGGAAAAGATTTCTTAAGAATATACAAGAGATATATATTCTATGCGTACACGGGCGACATTCCCGCACGGGAAAGGATTTTTAAAATAGAGCGCAAATGTCTTCGAGTGTGACACTCATGTTATTTGAACCGATTAATTCTCGACACGAGGCGAGATTTTAATTTTCCAACTTCCTACAGTTAACCCCGTTCTTCAAAAGAGACCGACGGAATTCATACCATGTGTTGAAAAAAAAATTTTTTTTCTCCTACTCAAAGTATCTTGTAGGTATATATTTTTATGCTCTGCAAATGTAATATTTCACTTTTACGTATATATATATATATATGAGCCTTTCGACTCTAAATATGACGAAAAACTCGAAAGTTTTGGCACTTTTTTTAAGTAAAGAAAAATTTATCGGGTTCGATAGTGTTTGCATATGGGTGATTCTCCTGAAAGGCACCTGTTTTTTTCAAAAACTAAAAAAAAATTAATTTTTACATTTTCTGAATTTTTTTGTCATGTGGGTATAGGTTTTAAATACGTTTAAAGATAAAAATCTGAGTTGCGCAAAATTAATTTTCAAAAATAAGCCTTCCAGCATCATTTAAATTTTAAGTGTTTTGAAGGTTAAATATGTAATCAATATTGGGGTTTTTGTAATAAAAATTCCTGTTAAATTTAATTTCTTTAATTTATTAAACTTTTAACATTATTCATTTATAATTTCACGAATTGTGTATTTAATAATTTATTTATAACTATTTTATCTTTTCAAAAATAACTAATATGTATTTTTTTTATATTGAACCGAAAAAAAATTGTATTGAATTTATTAATTTATCATTTTAAGTTCAAAATCGATATTTATTTTTATTTAAGAAAAATAACGGGACATGCCCTTTTGTACAAAGTACTCCTAATACTAATTAGATTAAATGTAACAAATTTTCTATAAAATTTTTTTTATTTTTAATTATAATTTTGTTATTTATCTAACTTTCTACTTAATATGTCATATTTTAAAAAATTAAAAATATTTCATTTCAAATAAAACGGAAAATTTTTATATAATCCAAGGATTGGGTATTTGAAAATAGTTATTAAATAAATAAAAACAAAACTATAACGCTTATCGAATATGAAAAAGGCTTCGGAGCTGAAGAGTTTGTCAAATAAAAAATTCTCGTTTTTATTAAATTTAAAAATATTGAAACATAATTTAACAAATTTTTTGGGCTACAACTTCAAATATATACAGATTACGTGTAATTAAAAAACAGTTTAAAAATATGATTAACTGAAAAACGAGGCTTCGGGGATAAATTAAAATTTTTACTCTCATTTCCAGTGATTTTTAATTAATTATTTAAAAAATAGGTACTTATACAGATTCTAAATCGGGAAAATTTCGAAAGAGAATGTCCATTGGAACACATACATATTTGACAACCTGAAAAAAATTTGGTTTTACTTTAAATGTTTAAAGTTTTAAATAATAATAATACTATAATTTGCATATTTAAATAATTATCAATAATTATTAAAAAAAAAATCGCAGTAAATTATTCTCGTCATCAATGAAAAGGAAAGAGTTTTCTTGTTAGGATGACGGAGAGACGCAGAGAGGTGAAAGGGACGATATAATAACATGCGAAGAAATGCAGTGGGAATCAACGACCAGCAAAAAGGGGCAATGTCGAGTGCAACTATTTCAAAGCGTCATGTGTCATTGCGTGCACGCAATATTTAGACATGTCACTTGCCCCCTTTCGCCCTTCTCATGTTGTGTACATCGTAAGTTGGGCGTCGAGTGAGTCAGAGTTTGTAGACGACGACGACGCCAGTCTAGACGCCACCACCCTGTTCCTTGTCGACTTCGTCGTCACCATAAGAATCATTATGGAGTATATTGCATACATATTTCCATACACACCCAAACGTCATATCACAACTCTTTAAAAATCTACCATAAAGCATATTGTATATATATAGTCGAAAAACAGATAATGGTGCAAAAAAATCCTAAAAGCTAATTAATCACTTTGTATAGGTAATCATTTATATTTTAGGTACGTACAGTACCGTCCGAAATTGTCAATCGACCCATTTTTGAAAGAATAAAAAAAATTTTTTAACATAAAATTCATGAAAACTAAAACTTTTTTTGGTTTATGTTTTGAAAGACAATAAAATTTTGAAAATAATAAAACTTTACAGAAGTTATTTGGCCAAAATTTGTACAACATATTCTTAAAAATCGTCCTTTTCAATATTTTACGAAAATTTGAATAACTTCTAAAATAATTAACGCTTTTTAATAATCTTAAGCTTATTTTAAAGGTCATTTTCTACGAAATAAGAATTACTTACACTACCGGTCACAATTGAGAGACCACCCATTTTCAGATGATTGAAAAACATTTTAAAACAAAAATTGTATGAAACCTAAAATTTTTTTATTTTTTGAAAGATGTTAAAATTTTAAAGAGAACAAGATGTTTTAGAAGTCATTTGGCCAATATTTAATTTAGATATTTTTAAAAAATCGTCATTTTCAATGTTTTAGAAAAATTTGAATAACTTCTAAATGAATGTACGCTTTTTAATGATCTTAGGCTTATTTTAAAGGTCATTTGTTCAACTATAAGACTTACTTATAGGCGCATTAACGTGTAATTTTGTTTCTTAAAAAATACAGGCCGTCAAACTTGGACCAAAAAAATTCAAAAAATTTGGAACAATTTTTCTGTACTAAAAACTATTCTAAAAAATATTTAAAATATATGGTGTAGATTTTTCAAGAAAATTTAATTAAAAAAATACGTTTGAATTTTAAAAATTATATTTCCGTTAATAAGAATGTTCTAAATTTTTTGAATTTTTTTGGTCCAAGTTTGACGGTCTGCATTTTTTAAGAAAAAAATTACACGTTAATGCCTATAAGTAATTCCTATTCCGTAGAAAATGACCTTTAAAATAAGTCTAAGATTATTAAAAAGCGTTCATTATTTTAGAAGTTATATTCAAATTTTCGTCAAACATTGAAAATGACGATTTTTAAGAATATCTTGTACAAATTTTGGCCAAATGACTTCTGTAAGGTCTTATTATTTTCAAAATTTCATTATCTTTCAAAACATAAACCAAAAAAAGTTTTAGTTTTCATGAATTTTATGTGAAACAAGTTTTTTTATTCCTTCAAAAATGGGTCGACTGACAATTTCGGACAGTACTGTACAATTTTTAATATGTTTTTTTTTTGTTGAAGTTATTATAAAAAATCATTAGAGGGTAAATACTTTCTTTCTGCAGAGGGGAATATAATAACTTGGCGCTATTAAAGAAGAAAATGAATAAGGTGTATATGTGCGACTACAGTAACTATAGTAACACTAGTCCAGGTGAATCATGACAGTATATCCCCTGCGTGGAATAACCCCTCAATTAGATTGCGTGAAGACCACACGAATCCCTGGCAATTATAACCTATACCTCGTAATGACGGTTAGGCGACAATTTGTCCTGATATATATGACGCCCAATTTTTTTTTTCAAATTGGGCATTACTAGCACCCATCTTTCTTAAACGTTATACATATATTTATCGTCACGGACACCATATGCGCACTGTTATTTCTTCCAATACGAAATTTATCCTTAAACGAGAAATTGAAAAATAATATATGTTGGTTATTCAACTGAGAGAGGTACAAAACTTAAAAACCTGCTTATGCATTAATTTTAAAGGATTCTGCAATCTTTACGCTGTACATACTTTTATACTTCATGCTGTCGACTCTATTCCTCTATTGGCTCATGAAAAAAGTATATCTATAGATATACTTTTATAGTTTTTAATAATAATAGTAATAATAATAATAATAATAAATAATAATATTATATTATACACATATAATATGTAATAAATATGTGACGCGCTCCCAAGAAAGGTACCTAAGAAGCAAACGAATTGGTTATTATCGTATCAGATTTATCTTGATTAAAAGTTTATTTTTAATTATTTGAATTTGAAACCAATTTTTATTGATTATTCTGGATACAATAAAGACTTGAAGATAAATAATTTTCGATTAATAATTGATTTTCTTTCTTTACTTTCATTCAAAAAATTGTAAATATAACCTCAAATTTTTTTTGCTTCTTACTCATAAAACTGGATAGTCAAACTTAGGGGGTTAGGTATTGCGATCCTGTTATGTTTAACTTACTTTAATTAAGTTACTGTTTAATTAATAAATTTATTTTTAAGTAAAAAGACATTAAATATTTTTAATTGATGAAAAGTAATATTTTTCATTTCATATGACAAAACTGCAAATGTTACCAATCCAACATTCTGAAAATATTTATCGACAGATATATATAATACTCATTTTGAGCAACTTGAAGTTAGTAATTTGTTTAAATTGAGTGGTACTCAAAATAAGATGCAACAAAAATGAGACCAAGTTTTTTCTGTGTATTTTATACTTTTTTCATGAGCCTTTTAAGCGTCAGAATTGAATATTTAACCCTTTCGTATCTTAGAGAGGGATGGATCCCAATATTTACAGGATGGAATATCCCTTGCGGCATAAATCCCGAAAGTATAGAAGCAATCACTCCACATTTCACTTTTACTCAAAAATTTTTTTCATACCATTTTCACTTCACCTTCACTCCACTTTCACACAGAATTTTTTTCACTCCACTTTCACTTCACTTTTACACCTTATTCAGTTTCGGTCAAAAATTTTTTCACTGCATTTCTACATCACTGTCGCTCCACTTTTAGTTTCATTCCAAAATTTTTCACTTCATTTACATTCAACAATTTTTTTCATCCCATTTTCACTTTCTCTGCAAAATTTATTTTTACTCCAATTTTACTTCACTTTAACTCCATTTTCGCAATATTACTTAAAATTTATTTTTATTACACTTTTACTTTACTTTAACTCAAAACATTTTTTATTCTACTTACACTTTTCTTTCATTTTGACTGAAAATGTATTTTTACTTTAATTTTTATTTTACTTTCATTCAAAATTTATTTCCACTCCACTTTCACTTTCACTTGAACTCCGCAATTTCAATTTCACTCAAAATTTATTTTCACTCCCCTTTCACTATTACTAAAAAAAAATTTCACTTCATTTTTATTTTACATTCACTCAGAATTCTTTCACTCCATTTACCCTTTACTGAAAATTTACATTCACATAATTTTCACTCCACTTTTACTTTTACTGAAAAATTTTTTTCACTCGGATTTCTTTCACTCAATTTATTTTCACTCCATTTTCACTTCACTTTCACTCAAAGTTTATATCCACTTCATTTTTAATCCTTTTTTACTCAAAAATATTTTTCACCTTATTTTCACTTTACTTTCATTAAAATTTTTTTTTCCTTTACAATTTCACTTTTACTTAAAATTTAATTTCACTACGATTTCACTTCACTTTAACTCCATTTTATATTTTTTTTACTCCACTTTTACCTAACTTTCAGACTACTTTCACGACAACACGAATTTTATTTCATTAATTTTTTTTCCGGTACGCAATTAAAGTCCATAACATTTACCAACGAAAAAGTGAAGTGAAAATAAATTTTTAAGGTAATTTGAAAGTGAAGTGAAAATAGATTAAACATTATTTTTCAGTAGAAGTGAAGTGTGAATGAAGTGAAAATATATTTTGTGTGAAAGCGAATTGAAAAAAAAAAAACTTTTTTTTTGTGAATGTAAGAGTGGAGTGAAAATGTAAGGAAAAAAATTTTGAATCAAAGCGGAGCACTCCACGTTCACTCTACTTTCACTTTCACTCAAAATTTATTTTCATTTCATTATCACTTCACTTTCACTCAAAATTTATTTTCACTCTATATTCACTTCACTTTTACTCAAAATTGATTTTTACTTTACTTTCACATTCATTAAAAAATTGATTTTCACTTTACTTTCACATTCATTCAAAAATTTATTTTCACTTTACTTTCACATTCATTCAAAATTTATTTTCACTTAATTTTCACTTTACTTTTTCGTTGATCATCGTTGTGGACTTTAACTTTGTATTCGAGAAAAAAATAATCCAATAAAATTTGTGTGAAAGTAAAAGTACTTATAGTCTGAAAGTGAAATAAAAGTGGAGTACAAAAAATGGTGAGTCAAACTGAAGTGAAAATAGAGTAAAAAAATGTTTTGGGTGAAAGTAAAATGAAATTAAAGTGAAAATAAATGTTGAGTCTAAGTAAAAGTAAAATGAAGTGTAAGTGGAATAAAATTTTTTTTTACTGCAACTGAAGAAAAAGAGGAATGAAAATAAATTTTGATTGAAAGTGGAGTAAAAGTGAAGTGAAATTGAAGTAAAAATAAATTTTGAGTGAAAGTGGTATGTAAGTAGAATAAAAAAAGATTTTGAATGAAAGTAAAAGTGGAGTGAAAGTGAAGTGAAAATAAGGTGAAAAACATTTTTGAGTAAAAAGGATTAAAAATGAAGTGAAGATAAATTTTGATTAAAAGTGAAGTGAAAATGGAGTGAAAATAAATTTTGAGTGAAAGTGAAGTGACAATGAAATGAAAATAAATGAATATAAAATGAAGTGAAAAGAAATTTTTAGTCAAAGTGAAGTTAAAAAGGAAATGAAAATAAATGAATATAAAATGAAGTAAAAAGAAATTTTTAGTCAAAGTGAAATGAAATTGAAGAGAAAATAAATGTTGAGTCAAAGTGTAAGTGAAGTGTACATAGAGAGAAAAAGTATTTTGGGCGAAAGTGGAGTGGAAATAAAATAAAAAACATTTTGCTTAAAAGTGAATGTGAAAGTGAAGTGGAAATAAATTTTGAGTGAAAGTGAAGTGAATATGAAGTGAAATTACATATTCGATCTCCTGTTGCTAAAAAAATTTTCCTCAGTAACTTATTACGATAAGTTTAGATTTCACTAACAGGTATTTAACAAATAATTACTTTACAAAACGTCAAACTGTTCCTCTTGCCCTCAGTAACAAAACGGTGATTACTGAAAAAAAAATCTGGAGTTCTTTTATCCGCGCAGTTTATATCAACGTCCCGTAATCTATTACATGAGACTTCCCTTAACTTATTCATGAACCTGTTGAGGCGTTCAAGATGCGCTTAGGGTTCAGAGAAGTACCACGTCCCTTCTGTCACCAATAGATATAAGGGTAGTTAGCGCCCCACCGCTATTCATGGAATGAAATCACTACAATAGCCAAGGACTCGTGAAATTGCCCGTTTAAAATATATATAGAATCTCTCCTGCTCAATATATATGTGTACTCTTCGCGTACCTTATGCGACCCGCGCGCTCTCATACCGAGACCTGCACATAATAGCGAAAAAACTTTCTTTATTCACTTTTAAAGACCTTGTTATAAACTGCATTATTTAGCGTTAGTGGATTATTTTTTTTATCTTACAACATTTTTTGTTATTATTGTTTTTTTATTATGTTGGTGAATGCTATTCATTCACCGTTCATTATTGGTAAATATTATTTATTGTTAAATAAATAGTATTATTATTATTACTTAGTGTGTAAAGGGGAAATTGATCCATTTATTAAAATAAAAATAAACGGACTTGCCGTTTGAACCATCAATCATGCGCAAAATCATTTGAATTCAGACTTTACGAAAACCACAGCTCTCGAGACGGTGACCAAAAGAAAAGTAAGAGCGAGACTTGACAATAAACAAGACAGACCAATGATAAGAAAAGGACACACAAACGACTATTTACACTTCAAAAATGCTTTCCCTATACATGACAGATTTCACCGAGTAAGTAACGATTCACATCGTTACAATTGTAGAAAGTATTTGAGGATTAAAATTTGCTACTATGGGGTTTATTTGTTGGATGCTTCTATCTAGAAAGAATAGGGCGAATTAAATGTAGTAAATAAAAGGAATGTGGGGAATAATTTCTCCTTTATGTGATGAGGGATTGATAGGGACATGTAGTCTATTAGGATTTGCATTTTAATTTAAAATTCCTTGCTACTCGTGCATGATTACAATAGCCAGTAATTGTATTTTTTTGGACCAAATGGGATAGTTTCAGTGCGCAGATGTTATTCTAATACAGTGTTAACCGTTAATTGTTTATAGTCTCTCAAGTGTAGATCGTTCAGGCTCTTATCGCTATCTGCAGATTTATGACGAAATTATAAGTTTTGCAATTTCTAACAGTACAAGTAAACTTGTGTTCTTATGCGGAATAAATGCCTGATGAAGGCTCTGAACAATCCCAAAATAGAATCAAGGCTTATCTATATAGGAATGTTGAGGTACTCTAGATGAGTTGGGTTTATTGGATAAACTTTTACTGATCTGGATATCGGATGCAAATTATGTGAAATAAAAACCGTAGCTTTGGACACTGTAAAAAGTGTTAGTGAACAATGAAAAGTTTGTTTTTAGAGAGGAAATTATCACTAGAGAGTTAAGATCTCCTTGCATTCTTAGGGCTCCACAATGTAAAACAGAAAAATATGACAACTCGTTCATGGTAACTGCCACAAAGTTATGGAACTCTCTTCCTCGTTCTATGACAATTATTGAATGTCAAAAATCATTTAAACTACAATTATATAAATATTTATTTTTGTTGAATGTAGAGTGTATCTTAAGTGGTATGTCATCTGTATAAATGTAAGTTGCTGTGATAATCTTGTATGTTCTTGGCAGACCTTATCGTGGTAGCGGGGCTTTTCACTAAAAGACAATAATCAAACAGCAAGAATAAATGGATTCTACAAATTTCGGAAAGGTACCCCCATGTGATCCTAACATTTTCCTAGAGTTATGGCAATAAGAACTAAAAAAGATCTTCTAATTAAAATATTCCACAAATTTGTCAGCATAACATCTAAATTAAACGAAAGCTTATAGAGAAGATAAGTCGATATTTATCAACTCGACAATTGTCATCGATCCACAAAGTTTAAGCACTTTCATTCAAAAACTAACCCTATATACCTAACATGTCAAAAATTTCAATAGTAAAATATCTCAACAAGCTAACTTAAATATAACTTATTCCTATGAATATAGTAATCTCCATGACTCCATTATATAAACGTGAGAATAAATTTTCAGTGGCAAGTCGAGCGAGACTGGCGTCAATATATCTATATAAACACAGCAAAAAAAAGTGTGAGTAGGAGGATCGTGAATTTGCATGGAAAGTGCCTCTTGAAGGAGTTTTGCTCCGCGTTTTTCTGGCAGATTGTAAAAGCAAATAACCCCGCACAAATTCGATAATAAAGACCCGCTCAACGTCCTGCCGGCAATTTCATGTCACCCCGTGTAATAATCAAATAACATGCATTGCATTAAGCTACCACACACGCACACATATATACATTGGAAAAACGAGAGTAAAAGCCCATGCTTCTTAAAGGGCACCTTAAATTACTCTTATCGTAAATATCCCAATATACATCCACTCCAATTATACACATAATAACATTAATTACAAGTAATTTACCAATAAAAATTACTTTAATTTCGTTTCTATTGAAAATATTTTCAATTAATAAATCCTTCTTGTTTTCCTTATTTTTATGTCGCGTTACAGAAACCATCAAAATTGAAAACATGGCAATTTTGTTTCGCTGCTTAGAAATAAGAAAGTAATTTTTTTTTGCCAAATGATAAAGAATTGGTATATACTCGCTGATCAACTATGTAATGTAACTTATCAGACGAGGTCGTCAATTATTACTGTAGAGAGTGTATGAAACTTTTAAATTCAACACGCAAATTACTTGTGTCTTAGTTGGAAGCGAGTAAACTGGGATCGATAGGAAAATGGAAAAGTGGATAAAAAGCATATAAATACGTAGATAGTAATATCGAGACTGAAGGCCAATATTACAGACCATCAGATACAAAAAAAAAAAGTTGCATAACATGAAATGTCACCGTCTATCCCATTCCTCTTTAATAACTCTACGGACCGAGGGCATAAATGAAATATCGATTGTATTTCCAAAGGAGGATTTGTTTTAAACTAATTGTTCACATTCAATAAGCAAATTTTTTTTAACAGAAATTGTTAACAATTTTATTCAATGTCCGCATTGGTTGTTTATCCTGTTTCATTCACAGAGCTGAATCGTACCCCAAGATGAAATTTTCAACTCACCAGAAGTAAGTTGAAAATTTCATCTTATACCCTTCAGCTCTGTGAATAAAATCTACTATAGAAATCTACTGTAAAACTGATTCAAACCTTTTGAGGATTTAATATTTGTTGTAATGCTTAAAACTAATAAGAAATTATAAATAACTTTTAAAAATATAAGTAATGTTTAATTTAAGGAATCTTTCTACAACAATTCACTGATCCTAAAAGCAATACACTATAACCAGGTAAAAATCTCACTGTCGAACCTTCTATTAAACTGTTGAGGCTGCAAAATAAACCTTCCAACACTATAAAGAACCGTAGAAGATAGGAAAAATTGGACGAAAGTAACAAAATTTAGCCTGATTGTAGCTTTACTTTGTTAGGAGCAAATATCTATAATAGGTCGGTTTAAAATTAATTTTACAAAATTTTTAAGAGATAAAGAATTGTAGTTTCAATTTATGTTGAAAGTAGGCTGAAAATTTTGTCTCCCGACAATTTAAAGAAAAGAGAAACAGTGAGTATTAAAATTAGATAGTAAAACAATCTATTTGAATCCTTTTACAATAGAGAGTAGATAGATCCAGATGTCTTATTGGAAACACTGAAGCAAAATTAGAATTAGTAAGGAAAATTAAAGTAGGTGTTTTGTCAAAATACTTTTGGGTCAGCCAAAAGTGTTCAGGTGTCCATGAAGATTTCATCTTTACTTCGTCGTTTAACCATATTCTTACCCATTCTAAACAATAAATAA
Organism: Leptopilina myrica (nomen nudum); assembly: GCA_032872475.1. Lineage (NCBI taxonomy): Eukaryota > Metazoa > Arthropoda > Insecta > Hymenoptera > Figitidae > Leptopilina > Leptopilina myrica (nomen nudum). The sequence goes on along the minus strand of CM065462.1, from coordinate 7,580,419 downwards.
CATAGATTATTGTTGCATAGTAATATTGGGAATATTTTTGCAAATATTTCATTCGACTTGAAGTAATAAAGCATGGCAATATTGTGGTATCGATGCTCGAAATTATTGAGGCAATATTATCATCCACAATGTTGAAATAATTTATAATATTTGTTCTAAGTACAAAATATTTAATACTTTGGGAAAATGATAGGTGATCACAAAATAAAAGTCACCTACCTACAAACATTACAAAACCTTATGCCAGTTAACTTTTTGATTTCTGTTTATAAGAGTCTACTTACTTCTTGATATCACCTATTAGTCTGTCAACCACTTTATGCTTTGTGAATGTTGTGTTTTTCGTCTTGCAAATTTTTGTGTGGATTTGGAAATCCCAAAACTAAGTAATAACATTTAAATAAGAACAACTAGAGACTTAGTGTATAGGATTGCTAGCAATCTTTGGTCTTATTTTTATAATTGCCCACATTTCTATGGTCTATTTCCGAGAACGAAGAAGAATATTTTTGTGAAAATGGGGATTTCTTTGAATTACATTCATATTGTATAACTCGCATTTCAAAACTGATGTTTTAGGTTCAAACTAGACTCGAAGAAGACACAGAACAACTTTTAGTTCATTGGGTGGCGATGGCAAAGATTTTGATCATCAAATCAGTATGCATATGACACTTAATTGGGTTAAAAGTATATTTTAGTAATAGTTAATTCAGTAACCTAAAGTATTAATCTATAATTAATACTTTAGGTTACTGAATTAACTTTCGATCTACTTTAGGTATATTTCTAGCATATTGTAGATTACACTGTTGGTATATATTTTAGAAGCATTTTAATATTTAATATTTTAAATATTTAAATATTTTTTTCGTATACTGTACGCAATTTTTTTGGTGTAAATAATTGTGCATTTAAATGTATCAAATGAATACCTATACGCCTGTCAATTAGACCCTAGTTTTAGGCTAGAAGAAGTAATTAATGAAGTCTTGCGTGTAAATACATGACGTGACGCTTGTGTAAATCATAGCTAAGCTATGGAGAATGCAGCATATGGTCAATGTTCAAAAGCTCGCTCGCCTTTCGTACATTTAGGTGTCCATGGTGACCTTCGAGCTTCACAAGGGGAAAAGAAATGAGGTATTATACACGAATATCCACCCACTATAGTCCTAATCGAAATTCTCATGGAATTTATTATGTATCCTCCCTCCAATTATACTCATCTTGTATTTATATACATTTTTTCACACTCTTAAACAAAATACGAACATATACAGTATATGAGGCATTTTACGTGAAATGTCCTAAGTTGAAATTTCAACTTCTTGAAAAAAATTTGAAACTCGGGGAATTTGTTGCTCTATCAAGTAGAAATGTGACCCAAGAAATATATTTTTGCATTCTGAAAATAATTTACATGCCCATAAGAAAAAATCTCAAATTTCGTTTGCAATAATTTATTTTCAAATAAAACGGACCGATTTTTGGGACATTGAAAATTAAATATTAATTAGCAGAAATTAGGCTAAATTTTTAAAATATTAAAAAATAAAATTCACCATTAGAAAGAGGACGAAAAACCTTTCAGAAACATATTCTATAAAATTTTTCCCATTAAAAGTACAGTACCGGCCAAAATTGTCACTCCACCCATTTTTGAAGAAATAAAAAAAATTTTTAACATAAAATTTATGAAAACTGACATTTTTTTGTTTTATGTTTTGAAAGACAATAAAATTTTGAAAAGAATAAGACCTTACAGAAGTCATTTGGCCAAAATTTGAACAAGATATTCTTAAAAATCATCATTTTCAATGTTTTACAAAAATGTGAATAACTTCTAAAATAATTAACGTTTTTTAATAATCTTAAGCTTATTTTAAAGGTCATTTTCTACGAAATAAGAATTACTTATAGGTATTAACCTGTAATTTTTTTCTTGGAATATGCACGACGATAAAGTTGGACAAAAAAAATTCGAAAAATTTGAAATAATATTATCAGGGACCGCTGCTAAAACGAAACTAAATAGAAAATTACTTTCGTTTGTTTGAGTCGACACGAAACTAAATTAACCAGCTGAGTTTAGTTTCGTGTCGGCCCGAAACTAAATTAACAAATTAGATTTAGTTTCGTGTCAACTCAAAACAAAATATTGAAAAATATAATAATTTAGTGTCAATCACAGAAAAATTGTTTCTTCTGTCTCACGTATAACTAGAGCAACCTAAATAATTATTGTATAAGGTACGTAACCAGAGTAAATTACGTAACTGCAGTAACTAACGTAAATGGTCAAACTTACGACAAAATTCTTTTAAGAATTCCAACCAAAATTCTGATTTCTGATAGAATTCCGTTCCCATCGGAATTTTCAGAAGCCAGATCAGAATTATGAGACAAAATTCTTATAGGAATTCCAATTAAAGTTCCGATCAAATTCTTTTAGGAATTCCAATCAAAATTTCGATCGAATTCTTCTAGGAATTTCAATCAAAATTCCGATCGGAATTCCTTTTGAAATTCCGATCCCATTGGGATATTCAGAATTCAGATCGGAATTCTGACAGAATTTTTTATAGAAATTCCAATTAAAATTCAGATCGGAATTCCAATCTATTTTTTTTAGGAATTCCGATTCCATCGGAATTTTCAGAATTCAGATCAGAATTCTGACAGAATTCTTATAGGAATTCCAATCGAAATTCCTATTTTTGAAGGAATTCAGATTCCATTAGAATTCTGACAGAATTCTTATAGGAATTCTAATAAAAATTCAAATCAGAATTCTGACATAATACTTTTAGGAATCCCTATAAAAATTTCGATTTCTGACGAATTCTGATCCCATCGGAATTTTCAGAATCCAGATCGGAATTCTAAAAATTCATTCCAAAAAATTCATTCTAAAAATTCATAAAAATTTATGAAATTTTAGTTGATACGAAATATTTCATATATTATTTTAGTTTCGTTTTGAAACGAAATTTTTTTGCAATATTGTTGCTATTTATACATTTACTTCGTTTTGTGGATTTAGATAATTTATTCTTTCTTAACTATAAGTTTACAGATCAAACCGTTTTTACTTTAAAAGTTATTATAAAAGTTGTTTTACATTTTTTAACTGTTTGTGAATACAAAATTTTTTAAAGATGTAATAGATTTTAACTTTCGGTACGAAGGAGTTCTTATAGTGTTGATAATTACGAATCTAAAGTCAGATTAAAAAAATTCTAACTTGTAGAAGTTCTTTCAAGTTCATCATCGCTGATAACGAATTTGATGTCAAAAAAATTTTTAATTCAAAATGGCGGACGAGAAAAATAAAAATTGATCGATTCCTCTTGAAACGTATTCCTTGAGTATTTTCGGAGTCGCTGATTACGAACCTGATGTTAAATTTAAAAAATTAAAAATGGCTGATTCAATATGGCGGACGAGAAAAGTAAAAATTGATCGATTCGTGTAGAAACTTATTCTTTGGGGGTCTTTTTCCTTGAGGGAAAAAAATTTTAAGGAAAAATGGATTCTCTAACATTGGTCGCCATAAACTCGGGGGTTTTTGGGGTTGCTGTTAACGAATCTGAAGTCAAAATTTCAAAATTCAAAATGGCGGATCCAATATGGCGGGAAAAATTTCTAATTTATCTAATTCGTTTGAAACTTGTTACTCGGGGGTTTTTGGGGTCGCTGTTTAAGAATCTGAAGACAAAATTTCAAAATTCAACATGGCGGATTCAAAATGGCGGACAAAAATTTTTAATTCATCAAATTCGTTTGAAACTTGTCACTCGAGGGTTTTTGGGGTCGCAGCTTACGAATCTGAAGTCGTGATTTCAAAATTAAAAATGGCGGTTCCAATATGGCGAACATTAACATTAAAAGTTGGTGAAATTCGCTTGAAACTTGATACTCGGGGGTTTTTGGGGTTGCTGTTAACGAATCTGAAGTCAAAATTTCAAAATTCAAAATGGCGGATCCAATATGGCGGGAAAAATTTCTAATTTATCTAATTCGTTTGAAACTTGTTACTCGGGGGTTTTTGGGGTCGCTGTTTAAGAATCTGAAGTTAAAATTTCAAAATTCAACATGGCGGATTCAAAATGGCGGACAAAAATTTTTAATTCATCAAATTCGTTTGAAACTTGTCACTCGAGGGTTTTTGGGGTCGCAGCTTACGAATCTGAAGTCAAAATTTCAAAATTCAAAATGGCGGATCCAATATAATTCAATAACTAAAAAAAAATTGTGACGGTATGTGCGATAAAAGAAGAATTCGAAGTTGAATGAAGAAAAAAATGATTTCTACATGGTTGACGTGAAATACCATCGATCGAACATGGTGCCCTTAGGCAATTTTAATGAAAGGCGATACTTCCCGACGGGAGTTTACGTATAGGTATATATATATGGGGTGCGTCTCACGCACACAATTGTCTCTCTTTCTACGTGGATCTATGAGGGAGAAAAACTCCCTTTTGGCCCCCTTTAACTCACTCACTCACTCACTCTCTTTCTCTACTTCTCTCTTCTTCTTTCAGTAAAGTTTTTGAACGAGTCCTTAAATCCTACATGGTGGCTAGTCGGGTCCGTCTATATAGCATTTTAGCTCGTGCCCTCGTCCTCACCTGCCCCTTATTCTAATATCCTTCTTTTTCTACCCCCCTTCTCTCTTATCCCGCCGCACCATAACTCCCCCTTCTTGGCCAGGTGATGACTCACCCCATCCTCTCTCTCTCTCTCTTTTTCTCTCTTTTTCTCTATATAGTTTCACTTATGGGGGGTCGTCGTTCTTGTGTGTTGCGTAATTTTAATACCCGTACATACGCATACTCGCACACGCTTTTTAAATTCAAAATAATTAACTTTCTAGATTTTTTTTTCTTTTTCTAAAGAAATGGATTTTGTCCTTTTTAATCAACATTTTTAGTAATATATTAATATAAAAATTAATTTTAAGTATAGTTGAAGGTATATTCAAAGTTTCATGAAATAAAATTGGTACATTTTTCTAATTTTCCTAATAACTTTTTTAAATATTTAACATATATTATAAATTAAGTACATATTTTTTAATTGAAATTTGACTAACTTTCTGTTTCAACTGTGTGTTCAATATTCCACTTACATATATATATTTAAGAAAACAATAATGGGAGGGATTTTTTAAAATTTATCAATTATTTTATATTTATATTTTAATTTTTTTTTTTCATCTATTATTTCGAACTATATATCGAGAAAATAATTTAAATATTCTATAAACTTATTTTTAAAGTCATTTTTGCGAGGGCAGAAAATATGTTAATTCTTTTTGTTGACTTTTTTTATTTTTCTTAAAAATTTATGAATTTTAAAATCCATACGAAATTTTGGAGAAAATATATATTTTATACGCAATTTCTTAGAATCTACAAAAAATTTACAAATAAAAAAATTGCTTTTCATTAAACATTTTTAATTAAAATTTTTTTTTTAAACATTCTTAATCTTCTATTTTAGGGGCTGAAAATGCTAAACAAATACAAATATTATTCAATTTTTGTACATAGAAACTCATTTTGTTTTATTTTCTAATTTCGAATTATAATTTTAACAAAATTTTTAAATATATATTTATATATATAAATTTTTATATAAATTTTATATATAAATTTTACATATAAATTTTTATATAAATTTTACATATAAATTTTTATATAAATTATACATACATATTAATTAAGATGTTATCTCATTATAGTTAGTAAAATATGTAATTGAATTTCCATAGAAACAAATTTAATAATAATAGTATTTTGTTGGCAATTTGAGCCTATCAAAAAAGATTTTTTTTAAATTGATCCAAAAAATTTGAAAATCAATTTTTTCATTTTGCAAATTTTTATTGTTTTTTTCGAAATTGCGTATGTATTTCAACTCCCATTATTTTTTAAGATAAAGAAAAATTCGAAAAAGATAAAAAAAATTTTAAAACCCATTTTATTTTATATTGAATTTAATTTCTCACAACAAATTATGTTGAAAATAATTTTTTCAAATGTTTAAATTATTTTTGTTGATAAATAGTTAAAAATAACAGTGCCTACCGTCCCCTTTAAATAATATGTAACAAGTTTGCATTTTTTTTTTAATAATGATATATCTTATACTGTTTTAGAATAAAATTATATATCATAGGTACATAATTATTATAATAATAATGATTATTATTGTTCCTGATATATATCATTAAAATTTCTAAATAATCAGTGTAATTGTTATTATATAATAATAAATTATTATTTTCATATTTACTTATTAAAAGTAACAATAATACAATAATAATAATAATATGTAATTATTATCATTATTACTTTTATAAATAGTTTTTAAAATGAAAATATTTGCTTAGCCTAAAAATAGCATCAAAACTTCTTATAGTGATGGTGTAAATAATTTTACCCCCTATTCCATATAGATTGGAAATTTTTTTTTGATAAAAAAAGTAGAATTTTTTTTTTTTTTTTGAAGCACGTGCGCCGGAGTAAAAAAAAGTGAAATTTGTATCTTATACCTTGGCATGTGGAAGAAAACCGGTGTGGCACGAGGTACAACGGGGGAGTGAACCCCATGAAGCCAAATAGACAGGATATGGTTGGCGCGCGTGAGGATGTGATTTATACGATATACCGGAACCCTATGGAAAAAAAATTAAAATAAGAAGGGAGGGAGGCCAGTGTTTAATGTCCATAAGGAACATACGGAAAGCCTTATGTTACACCTATATATACGTATAGTATTTTTTTTATATATAACTATATATATGGTTATATATAAAAATACAACTATATATCTATATGTCCTATAATGTTAAGTCAAATTCACAGAAATAATTAACATTACATGCCCTTTTCATTCTACCGTAACTATAAATTTACCACATTTAGATTTTATAGAATTTAATGAGCGACAATTTAAAATCCAGATTCAATACGATCATTATCGCTCAAAATTTTCCTTTTCTAGAAATTAAAATTTTAATAATAATAATAATGGTTATTATTACTATTATCATATTAACACTACTAATAATCATATTTATAATAATGTGTCACGCTCCGAAGAAAGGTACCTAAGAAGCAAAAAAATTTGAGGTTATGTTTTTTAATTTTTCAAGTAAAAATACAGAAAGAAAATCAAATATTAATTAAAAATTATTTATCTACAAGTCTTCATTATATTCAAAATATTTAATAAAAATTGCTTTCAAATTAAAATAATTAAAAATAAACTTTTAATCAAGAGAAATCTAACATGACCCTAACCTACAATTCGTTTGCTTCTTAGGTACCTTTCTTCGGAGCGCGTCACATATACAATAATTAATGATAAACAAAAGCTAAGAATAATGATTCTATCACTCGGTTTTCAAATTAATTAAGTGTTGAAGTTAACGATCAAGAGAATGGCATAATTTGAAACAATTCCTTTAACATTTTCAACAGCAAAGATGTCCTCTTCAGAAACTATATAAGTTTATTAAATAAATTTAAACACTAAGTTCATTACAATATATTAAGATAAAATATAACATTAATCAAATTATTACTGTAAAAAGTAGGAAGAAATTAAACTATAAATACATATTTAGAAAAAGAAAGAAACACTTAAATTTAATCAAAAGTGTCGATGTTAATTATGAAAGAAAATAAATTAATAAATTTTTGTTTTATTTTCTTTTCCTTTAAATATAGTATAAGAAATTTATAATGTGACGACAATGGGATTTGTAGTATTAGTGAGAGAAAAAAAAAATAAATAACACGTGTAGGAAGACAACTTAAAGGAACCTTGCAGTGTGACACCTTACGCTCATTGATTCCTGCAAAGATCCCTTCCAACCGGTTTCTTCCACCGCAAAAGCAACCCCTCGTTGCTCGCGTCAAGTAGAAAATCTTCCTTCCATTCAATACAATGAACAAACTAAATTCCCCCGAAGGTCAAAGATATTCGAAATCCTTTTAAGAAAATCTACACAATTCACGTATGTGTGTGTGTATATATATATATATATATATATATATATATATATTAAAATCTTGAATGACAAAAAAATTGAGCATTTTTTAAAACATGGAAGAGCGAAAAAAAAGTATTATAATTTTAGTTTTTGGGGTATATGTTATCCCCTTTATATTTCCGCTTGTTTCACTTAAAAATTTTATTTTGTTTAAAAATTTGCAAATAAATTAATTTTGCAATAACTTTTATAAAAAATAATATATTTTACGGTTTTTTTTGGTGGACACATTCCTAAGACCAAATAGAAATGTTTTTTGTCAATTTTGATTTTAAAAAAATACTTTGTGTTTTCTTAGAAAATTTCACGAATTCTGAATTTATACATTCATTTATTACATTCATAATTTAAACATAATTTGCCGATGATTCTAATTGTTAATATTACTTTAAATCAATTTCTTCATCCTTGGAATGAAACACCATTAATGCAGCATAATTTGTTTAAAATAATTTTGTGAACAAAACACGATTTGAACAAAAAAAAATAATCCATATATATACTAAAATTTCTTAATTTTCTGCACATAATCGATTGGCGACAAGAGTTTTTAAAAATGTTTTTATTCATTTGTTTCAACAATTATTGTTAAAAAATTGGAAATTTTAAAAACAAAAAACTTTTTTTTTTAAAGTTTGACTGTTAATCCAATTTTTAATTATTTAATGCAATGATTGGTTTCTTCATAAGACTTAGGTAATGGGTTAAATATATTGAAATTAATATTTTTTAGCATTTGTTAATTAATATTGTTTAAATAGTCGATTATTGAATTGTTATATTTTTATTCTATATACTATACTTTTAAATGAAAGCTATGGTTATATTAAAATTATGATCTTGTGTAAAGAACGATGACTTCCTTGTAAAAATTAACAATACGAGGCATTTGTTAATTAATATTGTTTAAATAATTTAAAGCTGTTATTTCATTTGTTTAACTTTAGAATGATATATGTTGAAAGGTTTTATTAGTAAACTATGCATAAAAAATAAAGAATTACCTATAAGATAAACAATTCGATTATTTATTTGTGTATGGAAAATGCTTAATTAATTATAGGGTAAGGGTCCCTAAGGTGGCCACTCATCTTTTGAACGACTGTAAATAAAATTTAGGCGATTCAAAAGTTTGATTATAAATATTTTATTATAGAAAAAATACCAAAAGTAGATGATTTTTCAGAAAAACGATAAAAATAAGATATTTTTTTAAAATTGTAGTTCTTGTAATTTTTAATGTTTTTAACTAATATTTTAGATTTTCACTCTTGCGAATATAGTGGTACAATAAAATAAAAATATATTCTATACTGTAGTTTTAAAAAAAGCATTTTTTGCGAATTGATGGAGGTGAACCAATGAAACAATTACTAAAAGTATGTTTGAATTTTTTTTTAAAGAAATTTAAGTTTAAACTAAAAGACAAGGTCACACAGACCCTGTATGTGCTCCAGGGTTTAAAAATTTGGAATTTAACATAAATTTTTAGGTATCTGATAACAATAACTATATTTTATTTATTCACCTACAATTTTTTTTGTGAATTTTTCAACATTATATACATATTACAATGGTTGAACAACTTCCTTTGTGCAAAAGTACTGATTTTGATCATTTTGTTGAATGCAAGCGTCTAAAAATTTAAAAAAATTAAATTCTTCTGTAGAACAATAATTGTATATTATGATATTTTTTACAGAGCTGTTAATACTTACGTAGAGGAACTGTTGGATCTACTGAAATAAAACCATTGTCTCTACAGATAAAATACGTTGACGTTCGGATGACAGTATGGTTTTGTCTTTCAACTTCCATCTTTATTTTAATGCAATGCTCTGAAATAAATGAAAAATTCAATTTCACAATTATTACTTTTTTAATATTATTATAGCTTCAATATGTTTACTGATTTATTAATTAACTTTTTGACTTTTAAAGATCAAAGATCTTTCTCAAAGATTCATAGAAAATTAATGGAGTAGTGAATAAAACATCTTGCAATTTATAAAAGATAATGTTGTAAAAAACGGTTTAAAATTACCTATAGCTTCTTCAAATTTGGAGAAAGTGTTGTTATTAATGACTTCATACCAGTTGCCAGTAGGGGCAACTAACTTGAATTCTAAAAAAAAGGATTAGAGAAATACACAAAATTAATTAAATTTCTACAATTGATAACTATAAGTTTATTCAATATTAGAGCAAGTGTATCAAAATCTGTTGTGGAAGATTAATTAATTAATTATATGCAATATTGTACGCCTTCTTCTTTTTCTTTTTATGGTCAAATTTTAATTCTTTTTCTTCAGCTATTTTCATATATAGTTTTGAAAAATACAATAAATATAATCTGTAAATTTTTAAAAACCTTCAATTTCTCATTTTATTGGAGAAAAGTTAATTGAATAAATTTTTATTTAATGTATTAATTGCGAGCGTCACATTTAAGTATTTCAATGCTAATTTTTTCGACCACTTTTCTCTTCAAATATATATATTTAATAAATTGAGCTGAAATTTTGTAAGAAGGTCTAAAATATACAATAGAGAAGTGCAGTGATGTACAAAAGTTTAAATATTTTTAAAATTAATTTTTATAAATTACTATGTAATATTATTGACCACAAGTGAAATTACCTTCATATGTGCAAATTACTCGACTATCGGCAAGAAAGCCACTTGGATCACAACTTTTACCATTACAACTGATGATTAAAGCACATGAAATAAGAAAAATTAATGAAAAGGCAAATTTCGTGAGGTACATTTTTAAATTTTGATAAAAGTTCTGATGAGAGAATATTTATATTTTAACAACAGAAAAAGTAAAGGTATTTTTACTGAAACTTGAGTATTTATATATAGCTTCATGATATTTCACATATTTCATTACTGAAAATAGACAAATAATTGAACAATTGTTCAGGATTGTGAAATTTTCTTATATTATTTTTATTTCAAGCGAAACTGTTTATCAAAGTTTATAATTTACTTCTGTTCTAGAATTTTTTTAAATTTCAATTTAAACATTAGGTATATTTTTTTCTGTTTCTGACAATTATAGGTGAAATATGAGTAAAAAATGTTCTAAGCTCTACTTTTCTATTGTATATAAAATTTTAAAAATTAAGCCCTTGGTCTTCCAGTGTAGAAATTTTTTAATGGCCCTTTATAGGTGTTCTATCTATACATAAAATTTCTCAAACCTGAACAACTGTTCAATTATTTGTGTATATGTTTAGCAATGAAATATATGTAAAATATATATTATACTCAAGTTTCAGTATGAATATACTAGTTCAACTTCATCTGATACTTGCAATATAGTTTTAATTAGAACATAAAACTGTTTTTTAACAATAAATATCTTCTCTTTAGAGTTTTTTTTAAATTTAAAAATGTACCTCACGAAATTTGCTTTTTCTTTAATTTTTCTTATTTCATGTGTTTCAATCAATTGTAAAGTTTGTAATGTGACACTCGCAATTAATACATTAAATAAAAATTTATTCAATTAACTTTTCTCCAATAAAATGAGAAATTGAAGGTTTTTAAAAATTTACAGATTATATTTATTGTATTTTTCAAAACAATATAAAAATAGCTGAAGAAACAGAATTAAAATTTGACCATAAAAAGAAAAAGAAGAAGGCGTACAATATTGCATATAATTAATTAATTAATCTTCCACAACAGATTTTGATACACTTGCTCTAATATTGAATAAACTTATAGTTATCAATTGTAGAAATTTAATTAATTTTGTGTGTATTCTTCATACTTAAAAACTTCAAACGACGATATCTATAACAATAAGTTAAATGAGAATTTAAAAAATATTTTTTTTCTACAGGAAAAAGTAATAGTACACGGCAAACTTTAGTTTATTACTTCAAAAAATTAATTAAAAATCTTGAATAACAAAAAATTAACCATATACAGAGGAAATTTTTTATCCCCCTTTTAAAAATTTTTTTTGCACATCTGCTAAACATTTGTTTCCCATCACTGATATTCTTTATATATTTTGTATAGGAAAGTTGACTGCAAAAAAGAAGCGAGAACATGAGATAGAATTGAATTAATGAATTGTTTGCGAATGGTATAATGTAGCCGCACGCACATGAATGAACGTATATATATATATATAGTAAAAAAACCGAAAAGTGGTAATGCGACCTACGTTAAGAAACCATAGAAAATTTAGTCCCACAATTCAGTATAATCCATAGAATACGTGACCGGTGAATGAAACCATAAGTGAAAATCGTTACTGTCTATATACTTCTCCTCAACATGTTTATAGTTTTCAAAAAAAAAAATCCAAACAGCAAAAGAAGAAGTATTAAAATTATTGTTCTTACATCAAGGGACTACTGTAATTATAAAAAAAAATTTATCAACGATAGGTACATCTTTCTACTATATTTTATAGTCAAATATTTAAATATCAAAATGGCGGATTCAACATGGCGGCTATTTTATCAGAAAATCGTTAGATTGACATAAAAGTTGCAAGTAATAGAGGTAACTTTTTGTTTAAAAAATCAACAGATTTACTTCAAGATGAATGTTTATAAATTTTAAAACTTCTCATATATGGGTGATTCTCCTGAAAGGCACCTGTTTTTTCCAAAAACTAAAAAAAATTAATTTTTATATTTTCTGAATTTTTTTGTCATACGGGTAGGTTTTAAATACGTTTAAAGATAAAAATCTGAGTTGCGCAAAATTAATCCTAAAAAAATAAGCCTTCCAGCATCATTTTAATATTAAGTGTTTTGAAGGTTAAATATGTAATCAATATTGGGGCTTTTGTAAAAAAAATTCCTTTTAAATTTAATTTCTTTAATTTAATAAACTTTTAACATTATTCATTTATAATTTAACGAATTGTGTATTTAATAATTTATTTTATAACTATTTTATCTTTTCAAAAATAATTAATATATATTTTTTATATTGAACGGAAAAAAAATTGTAATGAATTTTTTAATTTATCATTTTAAGTTCAAAATTGATATTTTCTATAAAAACATTTTTATCCTTAATTATAATTTTGTTATTTATCTAACTTTCTACTTAATATATTATATTTTTAAAAATTAAAAATATTTTATTTTAAATAAAACGGAACATTTTTTTATAATTTAAGGGTTAGGTATTTGAAAATAATTATTAAAAAATTAAAAACAATAACACTTACTATAATTATGAAAAAGGCTTCGAAGATGAATATAGTTTGTCAAATAAAAAATTCCCGTTTTTATTACATTTAAAAATATTGAAACATAATTTAACAAATTTTTTGGGCTACAACTTCAAATATTTGTATATAGATTACGTGTAATTAAAAAACAGTTTCAAAATATGATTAACTAAAAAACGAGGCTTCGGAGATGAATTTGAATATTTTTACTCCCATTGCCAGCAATTTTTAATTAATTATTTAAAAAATTTTTTTTATTTTATTAAAACTAAATATAAGTGAAAAATAAACGGTAGATTCTAAGCTTGAATTTAATAAATATTAAGACTATATTACAAAATTTTCAATTTTATAAAAAAAATAATTAAAAATATGTATATCACATTTAACCAAAACCAAAAGACAAAATTAAATAAATTTTTTGAATAAGAAAAACTTTAAATTTTAACATTTCAATATTATGTAAAGATAAATAATGTTTCGTAGATTATATGGATAAATTTTTTTTGAAATTTTTACTCAACAAATTATCATTAAAAAGTTAATGCAAATATTGTGTTTCACTTTGGAGACACGTGATAAGTGGTCCCTTTCAGAATAATCACCCGTATAGAGATAGAGAAAATATTTCAAATTTGCTAAATGGGTAACTTAAAATTTGTAAAAAAAAAACAAACACATATATAGTTATCAAACTTTAATTGTAAATCTGTTGATTTTTAAAAAACAATTCTACATAATTATGTATCCGCCATTTTTAATTTTTAATATTTCGGTGAATCCAATATATATATGGCCGATCGTTTTTTAACATTTAAATTAAAATGTGTAATATTTAAAACTTTTTATTTTAATATATTTTATTATAGAAGAACAGTAAAACCATTAAATCTCAAGATATCTGATGTTGTTTTTTTATAAATCTATAAATCTATAAATCTATAAATCTATAATCTATATATTCAAAATGTATTCAATATGATGAACGATATAATATTAAAAATTGATCCTAATTCTCTTAAGAAGCTTGTTTCTCGGGTGATTTCGAGGTCGCTGACGAATCTGAACTCGGAATTTCAAAATTCAAAATGGCGGATCGAATATGGCGGACAATAATATTGAAAATTGGTCAAATTCGTTTAAAACTTGTTCCTCGGGGATTTTTGAGATGGTTGGTAACGAATCTGAAATCGGAATTTCGAAATTCAAAATGGTGGATCGGTCTAATTCACTTCAAACTTGTTCCTCGAGGGTTTTGAGGTCGCTGCGAAGATGAATTAGAAGTCAAATGTTTTGTATTCAAAATGTCAGAGCGAACTTCTGTTATTCAGAAGATATTAAAAAGATAATTAAAAGAATGTAATATTAATTTTATAGTACTAAACAGTGATAATAATTTTAATATTTCACTAAACAACATGATGCTTCTATAGTTGTAAATTATTTATACGAATTATTCTACTTTATATAAGTAGATTTTAGATTTTTAGATGTAGATTCCCAGTGGGCAAAAAACCATCATTGTTTTAAAAACGTTGCAAAAACATTTTTAGAACGTTTCATGTCTGCCAAATAATTTTCCAAAAACGTTCCATTGCTATTTTGGCAGTCATGCGAAACGTTCTAAAAACATTTTTGGAACGTTTTTAAAACAATCTGGTTTTTTGCCCACTGGCGGTTATAAGTTCAGATTTTAAAGTTTACTTAATTTTTAAAACAAAAATTGATTCGAAAAAATTGTATATATAGTCAATAGCAATGATATTGAAGCAATATATAGTTTTTTCTCTCAGTGCATCTCTATTGGATAAATTAAAAATTTATAAATATTTAAATATAGAAATGTTTCTTTCAAGTACTAATTATTAAGATTTTCAACTTTGGTATATGTTTCTTTTCTGAAATCAATTATTCTATACAATCTATTAAATACTTTTAGAAAATAATCGAAATATGTAGAAAAAAAAAGGAAGACTAAAACCATATCCCTAAATGTGCAATATGTAAAAAAAATACATCAATCAAAAGACGCAGCAAAGGCACGCGCCAGATTCGCCAAATCAAAATTCCTAGTCTATATCGGTTCCGCATTTGAGATTTTACCTCAATGAAAATGGTGAATGGTTGATATGGACAGTATATACGTATACATATATATATATATAAAGTTGAATTTGTGGCGGTGTTGTTAGTGTGTACGTGTGTCAAGTCGAGGGGTTCAAATTGCATGTGGGGTTGTATTCCGGAATAGCACAGCTGCACTCATCGACTAAACTCGATGTCACAGCTTTACGGCGCACAAAGCCTATCACAATACCTGATTTCTACTATTGTTTGTCTTCGAATACTCTTAGCACGCGTCTGCATTGCTCCATAAACTTTTGCCTTTTCAATCTGTCCATATATATATAAATGTGTGTCTAAGCATACATATATGTATATGCACATTCATTCCATGATTTTCATGTTGATGATGGCACGCGCACACTTCTATCGTTCTTCTCGTCACCCTTTTCGAAATTTTACCATTCTTCAAAAAAAAAAAAAATCTTTGCACATATGCATCTTTTTTTCCTTTTCTCTACTAAGTATTGTATTTTACTTTTTTTTGCTAAAGCCCATTTATTTAGAGATTTTTAAATATTTTTGAAAATTACCGCATAAAAATTATTATTGAACATACATGTATATTCAATAAAATTTTTATTAATGGTAATTTTCCATATATATATGGAACGATTCTCAATGACGAATATAGTTTAAAACCTATAAGAATTTTTATATTTTGACCACTTCCAAAATCTATAGCAAAACAGCGATTTTTAATGTACTTATATAGTATATACGTTGTCCTTTAAAGGGTTTCAAATATTTCTTTCATTGACCTCATGAGTTCGTTATTTTTTTACCATATACAGAAATTTTGTGAGTTTAAAATATTTTTATCATTGATTATATATATGAGTTTGGTTAATTTTAACCATATTCGAAATCTATATAAATTTTTAGGTTTGTAAATATTTTTTTCGTTCGTCATAATTTTCTAAATTGTTACCATATAGTCTCTGCATCTCTGCAAGCATGTACACAATTATTAATAATTACTTCAATTTAATGTTCTTCGTTTTTACGATAATTGGCCAAATGTTACACACAATAAATATTTTTTCATATATACATATACACGATAATAATCAGTGGAATTTTTTATCGTCAAACATTCTTATATTATTCTCTCTAATTTTACGCATCAAGAGGAATGCCCTTTTTTTTACTAAATATATAATAGAATTTCATTAATTTAATAGAAAAATTACGTCATACCGATGGATTTCGTGTTGTACTCGTGCCGAATATATAAATAGAAATGTATATTACGCATATTTATGGACATATAACAAGCGGAACAGATATAAAAAAAACTATAAGGTTATTTCGAGGTGATAAGATCCATTTATCTCATCGTATGCATCTAAACAAATATAACATGGTGCCGCGGCATATGTCACGCATTACATATATATATAATATATATTACAGACCCTTAAAATAAAAATTAAATAAGAATTAATAAAACAAAAAAAAAGTTTTATCCGAAAATCAAAACATAAATATAAATTTAACTTTTTCGTATAGGTACTCTGTTAAAAATTTTGGGAATTTTAAATAGAGAAAATTTGTTTATATTTTAGAATTTAAAAAACCGAGAAAAATTTTTTTTTATTAATTGTTCAACAGCGTTAAAAGCAGAATATTGAAATTTTATATATGTATACAAATTTATAAAAGTTATTGTGAATTTTCATCTATTGAAATATTTACTGTTTTTGATTTTTACTGTTAAGGCTGTTTTACAATCGATGAAAGTTTTTTTTTCGACAGGGAAGCTATGAAAATTTCAGGCTTCGCACTCCATTATAGAAGTTTAAAAAAAGTAGGAAAAAGTAGCCTCGATGATAAAAAAAAGTAGGAAATAGTAGCCTCGGTGCCAAAAAAAAAGAATTAAAGAATTTCATTAAAAACTTTTTAAAAAATCGAATTTTCAAAGTATTTTAATTAATTAATTGATAAATAATTAAATTTTATAAGGAGTCACATTCCAATGTACTCACGTTTCCTAGTGCGAAGATTAATAATTAAAATTTAAAAAAAAATACAAACTTCGAATTTTTTAATAAAATTGAATTTTCGCAGTTTTTTTTTTGAAAATTTTGAAAAATAAGATTTTTTAATTCTGTGATTTCAAGATAATTGAATTTTTATAAACAAATAATTAAAAATTTTTGATGTAATTGAAATTTCTTTACATTCTATTAAAAATAATTTACTTCTTTTAAAGAATTTTTAAAAAACTTTTCTAAATAATCAAGTGAAGTTAGTCACCGTATAATTATAATTTTATTTTTAAAAATTATTCGCAATACATTCAATTATTTTCTTAAATAGTAAAACTTCGAGAAAATTAAATTATTTTTAGGAATTTTATTAAAATTTATTGTAAAAGTTCAATTATTTCTATAAATAACAAAAATTAATTTATATTCACCTCAAGAATTCAATTGTTTTTAAAACATTTTCTTAATTCAATAATTCGTATGTCTACTTTTAATAAAATTTCCAAAAAGTATTCAATTATTTTCTATAAGAGAATGAAAATTTCATAGGAATTGAATTATTAAAAATAAAGTTTATCTAATTTTTTTTAAATCAATAATTTGAAACTTTTTTTTTATAAAATCCTTGCAATAATTCAATTACTTTTCATAAATAATAAAACTCATTGCAGAAATGATGGAATTATGTTTAATACAATATTTTAATCAAATTCGTCAAAAAATGCAATTATTTTTTAACATTTGATTAAATTTTATCTAAGGAATTCAATTATTTTAATTTATTTCATAAATAGCAAAATTTTTCCGATTTACCAAATTCTTTTAAATGTTATTTTTGAAAAATATTCTTTACAAGAATTCAATTATTTTCATAAATTTCAATAAAATTAAAAAAAAACAATTCAATTATTTTCAAAAGTAATAAAATTCTCCGCAGAAATTCAATTATGTTTAACATTTTTTTGAAATTCTCCGAAATTTCAATTATCTTTATTAAATAATTAAATTGTTCTCTACAATTCAATTATTTTCAAAAATTTCAATAAAAATCTACGCAAACATTTCATTATTTTCATAAATATATGTAATAATATTCTTTTGAAGGATTCAATTACTTTTATAAATATAGTAAAATTCTTTGCAGAAATTCAATTATTAGTATCAATAAATTTCAATGAAATTGAATTAATCAAATTTTCAATTATAATTATGAATAGACAATATTTTTTTTGAAAAATTGACAAAATTCTTTGTTTATAATTCAATTATATTTTCCAAATTGTAGATTTATGTTCGAAATGAAATAAATTAAAATTTGATGAGAAAATAAAGGCGGGAAAAACGGGGAATTTAAAGATTAAACACAATTTATAATCAGTCACTATATATTGATAGAGTAAATGTCGGTAAAATTATTTCCTATTATCTTAGTGGCGGTCCTTTTTATTAACGATTTTAGTTTTTAACACTGTTTTTTAAATGGAAATGTGAAAATAAAAAACTAAATTTGACTATTTGTTCAGAAAAGTTGCTTTTAGTATAGCATTAGACTAAAAAAAAGTAGCCCCGTATCAAAAAAGTAGCAAATAGTAGCTTTTAATAGAATAGAGTGCGAAGCCTGGAATTTATTAGAAAAAATTTAAGTACCTAAATAAAAAGATTGACCATTTTTGGCAACATTTTCGTCTATAAAGAATAAATGAAAATATAAATTATACTGAAAATTTAATACTATAAAACTTAAATGACTTTATAGTATATAAAATTTAATATTACTATACAAATTTTCTCATATTTATAGCATATACATGAATTTACATGGATTTAGTGACATGAAGAAAACACGATTTTTTCTCGTCCGAATTGAAAAAAAAAACATAAGGCACATAAGAATTTACTCGCCGGTGAATAAAATTCACTTGTAAAATCGATTAAATTCCTGACATTGAATGAATAAGAAATTGAAATAAACTGGGTGTAATAATATAATAGTAAGGGCACCTTGCACTTCCTTTACACACTCGAAGGCATTTTGGGATCTTGATATGGGGTTCTTTAAACATGTGTATATGGTTTGGGCATTGGGGTCTTTGAGACGCTTGTGTAACTTTGCAAGGTGCGTTAAAGCAAAGCTAAAGAATTACACACAGGGAAGGAAAAATATATATATATGTACTGTATAGTCCCCATGAAATGTAAACACTCAATGGTCTTACAATACGCACAAACTGCTCCTCCCTTAGGAAACATCCAAATACAACCTGTGCAAAGTCCCCTCTTTCTTTCTCTCTCTCTTGTGACGTAAAACTTGTGACGTCACACCTTCACCAGACATCTTTAAGACTCAAAGAAATATCACTTGACTGTCACAGCTGAGGGCATGTGTGTATGAATGACGTTTTCACCCCAATGGCGTAAGATGAGATTTTTTTTTTCTTATGTCTACGTTTAGGCTTCTAATATTGCTGAAGGATGTATTTTTATACTATATAATGGTGAGGAATAAACACACGGTTATTATTGTATCTATTACTATTAATAATTAGATGCTATTAATTATAATTAATTAAGTGTATGATAATTAAACTAAAATAAACAAAAACGCTTAACATTTAATTACAATGTTTCACATGTACATTTCTTTCTTGTATTTTGCAAAGAAGCCATTGTTTTTCACATAATAATGCTCATAAGTTTTCAAAAGTATATAAAATTAACGATTGTTGTATATTCATAAGAATTACAAAAGAGCATCATTGTATATCTAATGTGTAAAAGTAAAAATAAAAATCACATTGCAAATTATCGTCCTATAACTATTTTTAGCATACCATATGCCTTAAGTTTTGGAAAGATTAATACACGATTCTCTTTATATTTGGCTACTTGAAATATTATTCTTGATAAACTTAATTAATTTTTTTAAAAGTCATCTTACAGATGGACCACATTTTTAGTAAGACTTGCGAAGATATGACTCTTACCTCGCGAGTTCCATAAGGGTCTCATCTCGATCCTTTATTAAATATAATACATTATACATTATATATTATACATTAATAATATAAAATTTGTTTTTAAGTATTTTAAATTTTTGTTTGATGTGATTTAAAATTTTTGTAAACAACCCTTGTCTCGATTTTGAACGCTGTTAAAATCGAATCTTCTACATTAATATCTTAATCAATTCAAGTATTCTCTGTTCCATTGCTAATTTTTTTGTAGAAAATTATTGTTAAAAAGTCAAAAAAGCATGTTTTTGAATATATTTGATTATTATTAGAAAAAAAAACAAAAAGTGCTGTATACAATTTTGTTTTTGTCATTTGATTTCAATAATGAAAGCTTGAATTTCAACCAACAATTTTTTAAGGAAGATTTCAAAGATATTTCCGATAAGGCAATTATTACCCAAGTCCCCAAAGAAATTAAAAAACTTATGTTAACCATCAAAAAGTAGTTAAAATAATTAAGAGTGTAAAAAAATGAATAAAAATAAATTATAACCTCAAAAACTCCTGTTGAATCCCATCAAACACAACAACAATTTTTTAAAATTTATGGAAGTTTTGGAAACATAAGACAACATCTCCTCGATATATTGTAATTAAGAATGTAGTTGGCGGAATCAGATTTTGTATATAGTTATTTTTGTAATTTAATTAAATTTCTTAGAGTTAACTGAATTCCAAATTTTTGATATACAACATACGAAACAGTAAAATTAACTAATATACAAGCAGTGTTAGATTAAGTAAAAAAGTAATTATTTTAGGATTTTAACTTCTTTTTACATTACTATATATACCCAAAGTATATATAGTTGAATTTCATGAAAAACATTCTTCCGCAGTGTAAGTGAAATATTAAATAAATTTTAACATTTAACAATAAAAAATAATGTTTATATTATATTATATTATTATTTTTACTATTATTATGTTTATATTCCTACATCTATAATAAAAAAATTGAATTATATAAAATAAATATAATTACCGTAAAGCAAGATTTATTCAACATTGAACGTTTAGATAAAGTTTTCATTAAACATTTTTTATGTACGTAATATAAAAATTATGTAAAATATTATATTAAGAAAAATTCCGATAAACAATCAGAATCAGCTCATTCTTTTTTCACGCATAATTATAACCAAAAACTTGCTTTTTTGATTTTTTAATGATAATTTTCTCAAAAATTTGACGTGCTAGATCAATTTTTCCTCTCAGATTTCATAATCAGAGTGCGAAAAAATCTAACGAACTTGAGACTAGAATTATTGAAGAGACATACAAAAATTTATTTTTTGTCAAACAATGTTATTTGATCTTAATTCAACGAGCGAATTTTTGTTCAGTTTTTTTTTAGAAATAATATGTAATTAACTGTTTCAATATTTAGCTACTTATGCACTATTTTGTAGAAGATTTAGAATTTTTTTTTATTTTTAAAAATTTAAAGTACATTTAAAATATTGTTTTTATAAAAGAATCGCAACTAAAGAGACTTCCAATTTATTAGGTTTCATTCTGCTGCGGCTATTTTTTAAAAAATCATATATTGTATCTTTTAGGTTATAGAATATCTGTTCAATAAATATAAAGGTCACAACTACTTAGCGAACATCGTCCGCAAAATCAAAATATGGATTAGAAAAGGACAGAGATATATTTGTGTTCTTTTCTATCTTATGCATTCCCTTTGCAAACGATTTTTGCGAACCTATCAAACTTATTTAGCCGATAATTCTGAAACAGTTTTAAAAGTAAGTGTTGTGGCACAAAATTTGAAAATCCAATAGATAAATATAAAGTATATATACTGCCATAGTAGGATTACTATACCAAACATAATAAATGTAAAATCTATCATTTTATTAAAATCGAACCACTTCCCTTCTTAAAAGAAAGCATACTGTATACTTTTAGTCCTCCTATGACAGGATCCGCCCTCAATAATATAAATTTTTCAAACAATAAAAGATTGGTTTAATTCAGAAAAGCTGCCTATATACCTATAAGTGAAAAAATAGTTTTAGGTTCTTTTAAATTAACATAAATTTAGGGAGGAGGAATGAGGAAAAATTAATGCCTGTCAATGGACAGATGTAAATGAAGATAAGGAACGAATTCCACAAACAGTAAAGAAATCACAGTTGTGTGAAAGGGGAGAGAATATATATATAGAGTGTAGCTTTTGGGGAATGAAAATATTCGCCAAGTTAAGGTATAGTGGTTGATGCCTAAGCCTATGGTTATGCCATGACTATATGGCCCATGGGGTTCTTGGTCTCCCCTAATCGCAGTGGCACGGGTGCAGCTCATCAAACTCTCTCTCTCTCTCTCATTCACTTTCTGCATTGTCGACACATGGCAGCTGCCGGTGCCGGTGCGAGAGACCCCTATATGTACCCCCATCGAGCCACGTCACACCACCTGGTCGCTATCTGCATGTGTGCCTCTCCACCACTCACTGGCTACCATATATATATGAACCATAAATATACACGAAATATACACGCAGCACACCGGGCTAGAACCGGCACGCGTACCTGATTTCTCCCTCTCATTCTCTTTTGCAAAGGGCGCGTGTCGACCGTGACAGCTTTTCATAATCAGCGGCGTAACTATTCCTTTCCTGTAACCCCACTTAATACATCCAGATTTCACTTTCAGTCTATGCTTCAAAATCCTTTTCGGAATTTTATCATATCACCCCGTGTGCATTTCCTTTGGGACGGAATCATTTTTTTTTCCTTTCTGTTTTCAAAGCCTACAATATATATATATGTATATTACATCCAGGGTTATTTAAATAATAAATAATGTAAATTATTGAAAATAATAATATAACCGCCCTACGGAAAAGGAAAAAATCACATCAAGATTATTAAAACTTATTATTAATAAATTTATTCAAGAACCGTTTTTAATAATATTGATAGTATAGTATTCAGAGGCCTGTCACGGTTAAAGATGTTCGTTTATTATAAAATATTGTATAAATTGCTACAAGTTTCGACTTTATTAACTCCTCATCAGGCAATTCTCAATGATATAATTAAAAATAAAATTTAAATCTTAAAAATAAAATTCAAATCTTAAAACGAACATTTAACCAAATCAAAAAACAAATCTGTAATCAAAATTAATATAAGATATATTAATTGTCACCAAAGAGAAAATATATTTTGAAAAAAAATATATTTTTTGGAAAAAAACAAAATTAAGGAGAAAAAACTCAACTTGTGTTTGATCACATTAATAATCATATAATAAAAGATTAAAAACCATAAATTTTTTTTTGAAAAACATGATGGTAAAAAAGTTCATAGTAATAAGAAAATTCATGGTAAAAACCAACGTAATATAAATTATACACTGTAAAAAATTTTTGGGGTGCTTTTACCAAAAATGTTTTGGAAGTAATTTTCACCAAGAATTTGTGGGTAAAAATACACAAAGTTTTTGGTAATTTTACCCAAAACTTTTTTTAAAAACTCCTATAATTTTTTAGGTAAAAATACACAAGATTTTTAGTGATTTTACCCAAACATTTTGGAAGAAATATACCTTAAATTTATTGGGTAAAAATACAAACTTTTTGGTCTCTTTTACTATAAGGTTTTGGAAAAAATACCCAACTTAAGGTCATTGAAATGATTTTTTTATACAAAGTTCGTCATTTTTCAAAAAGTGTAGAATAAATTCGAAACTTTTTCGAAAAGTGAGTAAAATTATAAGTAAATTTTGTAAAAGTTCGAATTTTTTCTTCACCATGGGTCAGAATTCGTGAAATTTTCACAGAAAATAAAAAGTATTTTTTTTAAATCGAAATGTTGAAAAAACATTTCTATTTGGCCTTAAGAATGTGTTCACCAAAAAACAGAAAAGAAAATTATTTTTTATAAAAGTTATTGCAAAATTAATATTTTTGAAACTTTTTAAACAAAATAAAATTTCTCCTAAATGAATGAACCGATTTAAATGAACCAAGCGGGAATATCATAAGGGGATAAAATATACTTTCGTTTAGAATTAGAAAATTTTTAAAAAGTTTATTTTTTAATAATTATTTAATAAAAATTTTATAAACAATTAATTTTTTTTAATGTTCTACGCCTTTTAAAAATTTTAAAAAATATTAACATACACTTAAAACTATAAGAAATCAAAATCCGTTGAGAAAATTTTGAAGCGACAATTCTTTTAAAAGTTATAATGAAAATTATATTAGCGCAGTGTTGTGCATCAGCGCTGAATTTAGTTTTTGATCATTTTTAACAATTTTTAAGGTTATATAATTAAACAAAAATGTTAAATTGACAGTGTTTTGTTCATTTCGTAGTTAAAAATAATGTTTTAATTCTGAAAATCATCAAAATCGCATCTCCGTTCAATATAATTTTCATTATAACTTTTAAAATAATTGTCGCTCCAAAATTTTCTCAACGGATTTTGATCTCTTATAGTTTTAAGTGTATGTTAATATTTTTTTCAAATTTTTAAAAGGCGTAGAACATTAAAAAAAATTAATTGTTTATAAAATTTTTATTAAATAATTATTAAAAAATAAACTTTTTAAAATTTTCTAATTCTAAACAAAAGTATATTTTATCCCCTTGATATTCCAGCTTGGTTCATTTAAATCGGTTCATTCATTTAGGAGAAATTTTATTTTGTTTAAAAAGTTGCAAAAATATTAATTTTGCAATAACTTTTATAAAAAATAATTTTCTTTTCTGTTTTTTGGTGAACACATTCTTAAGGCCAAATAGAAATGTTTTTTCAACATTTCGATTTAAAAAAAATAATTTTATTTTCTGTGAAAATTTCACGAATTCTGACCCCTATAGTTATATGAAATATTGCAAAATATTTTAGAAATTTTTCTGATTTTGTTACAAATTACAATATTTCCAAAAACTTTAAGATAATTTTCTACCCAAGTTATAAGACAAATTTCTAATATCATTCATAATTTTTTTTTTAAATGTAGAATTTCAAATATCGTATGCTTATTTATTTATTAAGAACAAATTCATCTTTATTTTTTATATGGGTGAATCTGTTTTTTTCCAAAAACTATAAAAATTAATTTTTACATTTTCTAAATTTTTTATGGGTATAGGTTTTAAATATACATTTAAAGATAAAAATCTGAGTTGCGCCAAATTAATTTTCTAAAATAAGCCGTCCAGCATCATTTTAATATTAAATGTTTTAAAGGTTAAATATATTATAATCAATATTGGGATTTTTGTAAAAAAAATTCTTTTTAGATTGATATATATTAAGACTATATTACAAAATTTTTAATTATATTAAAAAATAATAAAAAAAACTTGTATCATATTTTACCAAAATCAAAAGACAAAATGAAATAAACTTTTTTACTAAGAAAAACTTAAAGTTTTAACATTGCAAGATTATGTAAAGATAAATTATGTTTTGAAGATTATGGATAAATTTTTTTTTCGAAATTTATGCTCAACAAAATATCAATAAAAAGTTAATTCAAATATTCAGTTTCACGTTGGAGACACGTGAAGTATGGTCCCTTTCAGAAGAATCACACATATAGTAAAAAATGAATAAATAAAATGACACTAAACTTAAAAACATATATTTGAATTTAAACATATAAAAATTTCATATTAATGGATTATTATATTGTTATTAAGTTTTTGCTAAACAAGCTATTTTTTTTATTAACAAATCATTTTCATCACAAATTTTATTTAAAAATACTGACCGTCAAAAAATCAGAAATATTTTTTTAAATGTAATCCAACATTTTATCATAATTTTAGTCTATTTATAACAAATTATTATTTTACAAATAATTAAAATATACAAGATTTATTTATTGTAACAAGAAATATATTTTCCGTCAAGCAAAGTTTTGAAATTTTGAAGTAGTTTATATTAGTTTCCAAAGGTTCATCACAGCTGGTTTGCCTTCGGTTAACCATCTCTAAGGGTTCCTCATTATAAACAGGTCTATTTTTTAAGTTTTTCGGTTCTAGTTTTTTTTCTTATAGATTCATTTAGAAAGAAAGTTTGAAATATTCGTAAGCTTCAAATATTGACTGTAAAATCTTCTTCCAAAAGACTTTTGAGCATCAGTTGCTCTTTAGCATTTGTCAGAAAGACACTAAAATCGAGTGTGACAAAATTATATTCAAGTTATAATATTTCGTTGTGAATTAACTTGTTTTGTAAGTTATCACTCTGAATTGTTTAAAGTTCTGTTCTTTTAGTCTATTAAATTAAAAAACTTAATGATCCCCAAGTTTTTAACATTCAAATGAACGAAATACTTTTTTTTGAAAATATTTTAATATATTTCAAATCATAAAAAAATTTAAAAACTAAGTTTGTATTTTTACAAAGTCAGTCATTAATTTTTTGGATAGTGAAGCAAAATAACTGCAATAAAAATTTAATTTTTCGAAGAAATAACTAAATTCCGTTCATTTGAACGTTCAAAACTTTAGGATCCTACAACTTACGAGCAAGAGATTTTTTAACAACTTCCAATAATTTTAGTATTTAAATAATTTACAAGACCCCTAAAACATCAAGTTCGCGAAAGGCGATAATTTTCACTAAAATTTTTAATTTGTTTATAAATGTATCTATATATACGTAATTTAGAAACATTTTGATATATATGTATAGTTTTTTTGTAGAGGTTTACAATTATCTCGCTAGTCAAAAATTTAATAAAGTTTATGCTTTTTTTTTAATAAAGAGCAAAAATAAAGTGAAATACATTGAATGTGATGAAGGTATGGACGCATTATAATAGAGTGCAAGCATGAAAAATAATACGCACGGTAGGCGAGATACATAATGTCGAGACACGTGCCTGACACACGAGACAGTAAGCAGCAGGACGCGTAAAGATCCATTGGTTGCACTATATTCATATACGCAGCTAAATATCGAAAGGGACATACATGAGTCGTATATTCCTTCACGTTATCTTATTTCCATATATTAGCATAGATAAAATCCTGTGGTGAAATACTAGGGACCTGAACCCTAATACCCATATATGTAAAATCAAATCCAATATATACATATACATATATAGCAATTTGCCCCAAAACTTACGTATAAATATGTATTTAATTAAATTTATATATATGTTAGGAACGTGAATATTATTTATTAACACACGAAAATCATTTTTTTACTTTACTATCCAAATTATTTGTTCATATAATATAATTAACCTTAATATTCATGAAAATACACACTTAGGGATGGATATTGGAATTTATAAATAAAATTATTAGTGAAACATGAGTTAGAAAAGGATAGACATATATTATTGTGTCCTTTTCGATATATCACAAGGCGCATGCGTATTGCACTTTTAGACTACGTCTACAATATACATTATTAAAGGCCCAAGCACAACTGTTTTGCGAACGCTAAGCATGAGTAAGAAAACGACAGAGATATATATTTGTGTCCTTTTCTAACTCACGCATCTCGTTCAACACTTTTTTGTTAACTGCCTAACCGCATGCTTATCATTGAAATTTCCGAAATTTTCCTCCATCAAGGTTGGGCAGTTAGAAACAATTAAAATAATCTTTCAGCAGGGTTGGACATTTGGCAATTTACCGCTATCTTTGAAATTATACATAGGTAACTGCATATATGTCCTCCCGATTTTTTTTAAAAACCGCATCATTTCTATCACAATTTTCAGTTCGTGTTTAAAAGATGCTAAATTGGTAGGAATTTCAAGGGTTTTCAAAAATGTATCAAAAGGACAGCATATAAGCGCAGTTAAGCAGTTACAATAAAACTCAATAAATCAATAATAAAACTTATTGTGATTTAAAAAAAAACCACTTATTTCACTCTCCTTATAAGAGAGGAGAAATCAGGAACCGCTGCGCTAAAACGAAACTAAATAGAAAATTACTTTCGTTTTAGTGTTTGAGTCGACACGAAACTAAATTAACCAGCTGAGTTTAGTTTCGTGTCAACTCAAAACAAAATATTGAAAAACATAATAATTTAGTGTCAATCACATAGAAAAATTGTTTCTTCTGTTCCGATCGAATTCTTTTAGGAATTCCAATCAAAATTCCGATCGAATTCTTTTAGGAATTTCAATCAAAATTACGATCAGAATTCCTTTTGAAATTCAGATCCCATTGGGATATTCAGATCGGAATTCTAATCTATTTTTTTAGGAATTCCGATTCCATCGGAATTTTCAGAAGCCAGATCGGAATTCTGACAGAATTCTTATAGGAATTCCAATCGAAATTTTAATTTCTGACAGAATTCCGATACCATTACAATTGTCAGAATCCAGATCGGAATTCTGACAGAATTCTTATAGGAATTCCAATCAAAATTCAGATCGGAATTCTTTTAGGAATTCCAATGAAAATTTCGATTACGTATGGAATTCCGATTCCATCGGAATTTTCAGAATCCAGATCGGAATTCTGACAGAATTCTTATAGGAATTCCAATCGAAATTCCTATTTCTGTAGGAATTTAGATTCCATTAGAATTCTGACAGAATTATTATAGGAATTCTAATAAAAATTCAAATCGGAATTCCGACAGAATTCTTTTAGTAATTCCTATAAAAATTTCGATTTCTGACGAATTCTGATCCCATCGCAATTTTCAGAATCCAGATTGGAATGCTGGAAGAATTTTTATAGGAATTCCAATCAAAATTCCGATCTCATCGGAATTTTCAGAATCCAGATCGGAATTCTGACTGAATTCTTACAGGAATTCTAACAGAATCCTTTTTGGCATTCCAATCAAAATTCCAATTTCTGACGAAATTCCGATCCCATCGGAATGTCCGAGTGTAGGTAAAATTCCCTGTAGAAGACGTCGAATTTGCACCAAATTTATTCAGATTGTTGTTGTGTATAAAAATTTATGAAATTTTAGTTGATACGAAATTTTTTTCCTTCTATTACATTGGCTTTAGAGAATAGAAGACTCTTATACTTTCAGATTAATAAATGTATATTGTATAAATAAAATTAATTACGATGAAAGAAAAAAAATTTTTTCTTCACGTTCAATAAATAGGAACAATTGATAAATAACTTTATGTATTGGAGTTTTTATATTATTATCGGAATCATTGAAATACAGACGTATTAGTAAATATATATATATATATACATAAAGGAAACGCATCTGTGCGTGCAAAGAATCAACGACGTGAACACGCGATCTGACAAAAGAAATGCACTCCTTCATTGGCGCGTATACTATTTCAATTGTCACGAGAGAACGCGCACTTCTGTCAATTCTTAAGTGTTCGCACTGTCAATTTTACATTCACGGACAATTTATTTTTTTTGTACATTCATTCAGACTTTTATATTATTGAATATTAGTAATTGCACTTTTTTGAAAAAAAATTTCGGTAAATATTACACTGTAAAAAATTATTTTATAAAATGTAGTAAAAAAATCATTTTAATATTGTAGTAATAGTATAGTAATAATATTCACTAACAGTGAACATAGAGAGGAAACTTTTACTAAAATTACCACCAACCGACAGGTGTCACTACGATCACCTATAGATAACTTTTCTCTATTACTCCCTTATACACGGAGAAAAATGGATAGTCAAATCTATTATCTAGATAATCATGGGTGATGATCTTGGATACTCAACTATAGGACAACCATCTAGATATTCAAATTTAGTATCTTGGTATAGTCAAACTTACATATTAACCGCCATTATCCAAGATATTCACATTTAACTATCCTAGATAATAAATACAAGTTGCTGTGTTTATACTTTATATACATCTATGTTGATCAATATGAAATATTTAATAACCTAAAGTTAGATCTTTTGATAAAAATAATGAATTAATGTAGTGATAAATACTAATGAAATAATATAATTTTTTTTAAACATAATTTGGACTATATATTACATAGAGAGATATACAGACATATGACCAAAAATAATTGCGTACTAATCAGTACAAAATTCACATAAAAATAAATTTTATTATAAATTATTTAAAATTTGTCCTTGATTAATTATTCTTGATGAAAACAGAAAATTTTAGAAATCACCACACTTCAATTAATCTATACCCATAATGTAAAAAACATTTTAACAATTTTTATATATAACTCTAAACCAAAGAGTTAAATTGACTTCTAATAGATGTCACTATTTGCTGATCATGTCGAAATCTCCTTTCATAATTAAAATTCTCATCAGCGAAAAATTCATAACAATAACAAAGTTTAATTGTAACTACTGTGATCAATGCATAATTTTTGCATAGGTCTCTTAAATATTATTTTTTAAACTACAAAAAAATGTTGAAACGAACATTTAGAAATTTCAAATTAAATGTTTTTAAAAAACATTTTTTGTCATAGAGTAAGTGTGACAATTGTGGCGGGTGCTCCAATTATGTCGACTTTATGAAAAATATCATTATTTGCTTTATTATTTAAAAATAATATAGTTATTTAAAAAAGTTATTTTCGACATTACTCGATATAATTGTATGTAAAAAAACATATTTGAACTATTATTAATTTAATTATTTAATGAATAAAAATTGCTCCGCGCCATAATTGGCTATAAACATAATAATAATAATTGCCATAATAATTGGCAAACACGTGTTGCACTTGGGACTGGGATGACTAGTTTTAAGGTTATGTTTTCGACTTGAAGTTGCAGCGCAGTATGATCGGTAGTCAAACTTTTGCGCAAGCGCTCGACAAGTTGACTATCCAGGATAATAAAATTTGATTATCTGGATATACTAAACGGGAATATATAACATTTAATGAAGATAATATTTCTGACTGTATAGATAGTAAATTTGATTATATATTTTTGTAACTATATACTTTTAACTATCCATTTTTCTCCGTGTAGAAATGTACACTCAGATACATTAATACTGTCCTTCCGGTTTGACGGTATTTTGCAAAGTCGTATGATTTCTATCCAAATGTTTTTAGTTCATGACATATGAGATAATATTCGTATGTCACGAAATAAGAAAATTTGATAGAAATGACACGACTTTTCAAAATTCCTTTAAACCGGAAGCACAGCATTAATGCATCTGAGTGTACAAATGTACACTGCTTTCCGTTTACGAAAATTTGCTCAAATTAGAGAATTTATGTA
This sequence comes from Leptopilina myrica (nomen nudum), assembly GCA_032872475.1. Lineage (NCBI taxonomy): Eukaryota > Metazoa > Arthropoda > Insecta > Hymenoptera > Figitidae > Leptopilina > Leptopilina myrica (nomen nudum). The sequence continues at coordinate 7,548,825 of CM065462.1, read as the reverse complement.
AATTAACACTAATAACATATTGGATTGAAAATAAAAATTATATACAAACGGATAAAAAAACTAACCGTTTTCTTCAATTTCAACCCAATAGCATTTTCTATATTCACCTTTTTGTGTCAATTTACAGTTTTTTTTCATTCATTGCGTAACATTATATATATAAGGGTAATTTGATCGGATTTTTGGAACATCTCGTCAACAGTGTGGTGCGAGCGAAACGTAATACAATTCCAGAGTAATATATATAGTATATAGGGTAGTATATATATATAGACATACATTTTTTTTAAGTAATAGGAATGATTTGACCAGCATACGGTGAAGATAAAAGCAAACTAGAACTATATAAGAGAACGCTTCTTTAGTTGAAGGATAATGATTACATTGGCTGTACGTATATAATATAGTGTATGGAACGTGACGGGTTTCATGCGTATTCTTATATGGGGGTGTCTCTCTATAGGGGGGCACCTCTTATACATCTGTCCACCAGCATCCCTTCTAAAGAATCCCCTACCCTTCCGAACTTTATACATACATACGCGAATAAATATAAATATATATATATACATGTGTGCAAGTGTAAGGTACACATATAAATGTGTATATGTAAAATGTAGACCAAGTACCATATTCGGATAATAGAAACTTTTCCTATGATGCATTCACGATGGGACTTGAACGACCACATGCCAGGAATACCTCAGCTTCACTGATTTTTGCCTCATTCCAAAAGCCACTGAACTAACAACCCTAAATGGCATCATTTCTTCTTGAGATTCCATTATCATTCGCACGCACATGTATGTATATATGTTAATGTACAACAAAGGAATGACTCGCGTTAAGGCATACACTTAAAAGCACCAAATGTCATCGCGCAGATTCATGGAAGTGTATATTATGAAATCACTCAGACGTTGGCAATGAATTGGCTTAATTGAAAAAAAATTCGTTTTTCCCGATTCGAATACTGTGACTTTTATTGTTCTTCTCTTTTAGTTTTATTACACCAAAAATCATATATGCCTTCCTTTCGGTTTGAACAAGAAAAGCGTTGTACTTTTTCTAAAAAAATTTTAAGTCCATAGCATATCATGGTTGAGATATATCATAGACTTAAAACAATTTTATAGAAGGCAGCCCACTTGTCCAAAAGTTGTCCAATCCGAAAGAAAGGCATATACACAAAATTTAATAGTTGTTGTAGAAGCACCTTTATTTAGTCGAAATTAAATAAAGTATGCGTCCCAAACTTATGTTGTAGAAGTATTTTTTAAAACTAAAACAGCAGTTGTAAAAGTACCTTTACATATATGCAACAAACAGAAAATTATGCTTCCCAACCCTGTTTAGAAGTGTTGTCAAAAAACTAACCCTAAAATTTTTAGAATTTTTAACAGTTTCTTCTTCTTCAAAGTTGTTCCTACAACTTATAATTATATATATACAGAACTTGTAAAAACGACGAAAATAAAAAGGTTAAGTAAACGTCTATCAATTTATGAACATTTTATATATATAGTAAATAGTGTATATGTTTGTTGTGCAAATTTTATTATTATTTAATGATGAATAATTTTCCTGACTTCTTCTATACTTCTCAAATACGAGAATTTCAAAGAAAGGTATATAAGTTCGTTTTAATTTATGAACCAGTATATTAATTTCTTCTAATAGAAAAAATATATATATAGTCATAAACCGTGAGAAAGTCCACAAACTAAAATTCTCAATTTAATTGAAAATATAGGTAAAAATGTACATGAGAGATGAAAAGTATGAAATAGGTATAGAAATACGATGCGGGCAATAAAATCCCTATACAAGAAACATTAGATGGAATAATTTTATAAGACATAAGTGGATATTATGAGATTTATCCAAGAACTGATTTCTTTCGTTTTCTTAGTGCCCATATTTTAACTATAAATATACGGGTATTCTTCAAAAGAGAACAAGAAATTTATTTTTTTTCTTACATATCATAGATGCCACTAGAGGTATTTTATTATCACGATATCAAGAGTAAAGGAATCTAATCTGCGGGTATAATACCCCCTTTCTTAAAAAGCTATAACTGTCAATATATAATTCTATGCCATAGAAGAACCTTAAATTCATCATACCTTCATAAATTCTCCGCACTAGAATTTAAAAATCCATTAACTTCAATTTCCACTATTTTTTTGAAATAAAAATTTATTTCATATTGTTAATATTGGAAGAATTGGACCTTTTTTTTTTAATAAATAGTAAGAATGTTACAAACATATTTTGCATAAAAAGTATATAATTGGTACTTGTTACAAGTGCGATTTTCAAGAATTTAAAAATGACTCGTTTATTAATAATACTTTCCTGATTATAGCGTGCGCACACGAATATAATAAAAATTCTCGAAAGTGAAAAAGTCGAGGAGGAAAATAAGGTAAAGGAGACGCATTATAAAGGACAATATTTTTTTATTAACGACGATGTCAGCGCCTCTCATGGTGGAAGTATATTAAAAATGATTAAAAATTATCTTCGCTTGTATTAAAAAGCTAAAAGAGAGGATGAGATAAGATTCTTTCTCTGTTTTCTTTTTTGCTCGAGAGAAAGAGAGAGAGAGAGCTTTCGTATTTTAATGATTATATTAGAATATCGGCCACTCAAACTCATCGAGTTGAAACTCCCTCATTTACAACACTGCGCGCGAGCTTCCAACAAAATTTATTACTAAATTAACGAACATTCCAACATCTTAATTGTAAATGAAAATCGACTCTTTCATTCGTGAAACAAAAAGGAGAGAAAAAAGAGAAGGAAGAAGAAGAAGTAGTAATATGGAAATATGGGCGCGTGCCAATATAATAAACAATAAACGAACTACTGTTATTAACTTTTCAAAGTTCATTATAGTAAAAATTTTAACTATGTGAAAATTCTATACTTTAAATTTTACGTAATAGGGTATAAACTTCTAATTTTGAATTTTTACTTTCCCCGAACACGTTATTGTATACTTTCTTTAAAATTCTTATTTAAAAAAGTTACATTTTTGAAATATTGTTTTTTTTGCCATTAAACCGTTTACAAAAAGTTGTTGTAGAAAAACCTTTATCTATATGCCCCGAAACTAAAAACGAAACTTCCCAACCCTGTTTACAGAATGTTGTCAAAATCACCTATAACCTCAAGTCTAATTTTGTTTCGAATAGAATTTCCAACAGTATTTGCTAAAAAATAAAAATATTCTATAATTTAATAACATATAGAGCTTGAAAATTGACAAACTAGGGCTAGAATTCAAATTTTAATTAATAATCCATAAAAAGGAATATGTGTACTAATTTGTGTATAGATCAAGATCAATAAGTACAAAAAAAGGTATTAATATTTAATGATGAATAATTTTCCTGCAAATTTATTGCTTTTTAAAAGTGCTTCTTATACTTTTCAAGAACATAAAATAAGTTCAAAATTAAAAGGGTAAGTAACTGCATCTTAATTTTTTATGTATTTTAAAAATCGGTGCAAAAAATGTTAATTAAACTTAAGGTACAAGTTCAACAAAATTTTGTTACAAACTATACGAGCCGCGCTCTCAAGAAAGTTATATACCTAAGAAGCAAATGAATTATAGGTTAGGTTCGTATTACATTTATCTTGATTAAAAGTTTATTTTTAATTATTTGAATTTGAAACCAATTTTCACTGAATATTTTGTACATAATGAAGACTTGAAGATCAATAATTTTTAATTAATAATTGATTATCTTTCTGTATTTTCACTCGAAAAATTAAAAACATAACCCCAAATTTTTTGCTTCTTAGGTACCTTTCTTCATGACACATATGTGACGCTATCTGAAGAAAGGGACCTTAGAAGCAAATCACTTTAAGGTTATGTTAATCTTACCTATTTGTTGATTAAAAGTTTCTTTTTACTTTTTGCAAATTAAAATCAGTATTTATTAAATATTTCAGTTATAATGAAAACTTAATCATCAATAATTTATATTGTCAATAATTGATTCTTTTTTTTATTTTTATATCGAAAATTGCAAACATAACCTACAATTTTTTGCTTCTAAGGTCCCTTTCTTCAGATCGCGTCACATATTTCAAAATTTACTAGAAAACTGATTTTTAATACAAAAATATAACTTGAAGTTTTTTTTCAACTATTTTTAACTGTGAAATTTTTTATCCGCAGAAAAAAGTTGATTAATTTTAGACAAAAAGTTATAGGCAAGAATTGACAAATAAATAAATAAAAAATCCTATAAATGCGTAGAATGATAAACAATTTTTTTCTCTAATTGAAATTATAACAATAGACGTGCAAAGTAGAAGTCAATATCAATTTACCGCAGACAAATATTTTAATCTAAAAGCCTTTGTATTCTCAGCTGCCTTATATACAACTTTCGTATTAGATATCGAGAATTTTTTTCCCTTTTTTTTGTGGATTGAAGGTATAAACGTAAGTGAAAGTATTTTTTACCCATAGTGCGGCGGCAAGCCCACGCGAGTATCGATGACATGTATCGATCACGCGGGGTTGGTATTGTACTATAATAAAAAAGTCCCGGTGAAACACCATAGATAAAGATAGGACACAGGACGCAGGAAGGAAGTGTCGTGGTCTCTCTTCCGGGCAGCTGCTTTTGAATATCGAAACTTTTATACATGTATATATATAGGCGCTGCGGTAAAATAATCCACTATAGGACATCGTACAAGTGCCATTGGGACACATACCAAAAAAGGTTTCATTTAATACATATCCCCCAATGCCAATTCATAATTAGGAGCTCTAGATAAATATTATCCCTTTTCAATTCATCTCCCTAAATGCTTTTATCTTTTAAAATTCGTCATCCATTTGGATTAACATTTGCACCCTAAACGATAAACACCGCATATCTTGACTCGTCATTTAGCAAAAATACTAATTTACAATTCACTGAACTGTTGATCTGCCCTTTCTAAATCTTAAAAATACAAATCTTATTCTATATCGTCTGTATATTATAATGACAGGCGGTGAAAATATTTACTTTTCAATTCATTCTCCTACTTCTTCGTTTCGTTCTATTTTATTAATAACATTTATTATTAATTCACTGCTATTTTAATAATTTAACCAATTTTAATAATGTTATGAAATAGTATATAATTTTTCAGATCTAAGAGCAGATTCCTAAAAATACAGTACCGTTCGAAATTGTAAGCGTCTACCTATTTTTAAAGAAATGAAAAAATTTTTTTAACGTAAAATTTATGAAAACTAAAATTCTTTCGGTTTATATTTTGAAAGACAATAAAATTTTGAAAAGAATAAGACCTTACAGAAGTCATTTGGCCAAAATTTGTACAAGATATTCTTAAAAATCGTCATTTTCAATGTTTTACAAAAATTTTAATAACTTCTAAAATAATTAACGCTTTTTAATAATCTTAGACTTATTTTAAAGGTAATTTTTTACGGAATAGGAGGCATTATAACCTGTAATTTTTTTCTTTTCGAGAAAAATTAGCACTTTGTAACAAACATTTTAGGACTAGATAATTAATTTTTTCATTTTTTCTAAAAAAAAAAATTAAAATTAGTAATATTTTGCACATTTTCTACTTCTCGCAATGACAATTTATAAACAAAGTACAAGTTTTAAGTAAAAACAAAAATTATAAATCCAATTTCGATTAAGAAATTTGATATTTATTTTGGAAAAAATATTTAGAGAATTTCTGTTTGTTAAAAACTATATTATCGAAATTATAATCAAAAATAAATAAAACAATTTTTGGATATCCAAATTTTTTAATAATATTTTCAGTTATTTTCAAATAATTTAAATATATTATGATTATTTTTATTCTGACTTTTGAGGTAGAAATATTTTTATTTCATTATTTGTTTTGCTTGAGAAATTCATTAAACACTTGATCAGGCGGTTGTCACGCATTGATTCATTTAAAAGTTCCTGATTTTTTCAGTTTAAAAAATTGAAATTTTCTAGGTTTTTAAAACAACATTATTTTTTACCACATTAATAATACGAAATATTTGATTTCGTTTGACGATTTTAAATAATATTTTTAAGAAGAATGAAATTTATAGAAAATTTGTAAATAATAGAATTCATATGAAATTGAGGAAAATTTTTGAAAATAATTGATTTTTTGTCAAGAATTTTATTTAAAATTTTTTTAAATAATTGAATTTTGCCAAAAATTTTGTTAACAATTTTTAAAATAATTGAAATTTCCACGAGAATATTAAAAAACTTTTGAATATATAATTGAGTTTTTGCAAGTATTTATAATTTTTCCGCAAAATTCAATTTTTTTAGTGTTTTAAGTAAAATTCATCCATAAATCCATTTATTATTTTTAATAATGAATGAAATGAGTATTAAAAAATATAACTAATTTTAAAAAGAATTTGAATTGTTAAAGTTTTTCCGAAACCTAAATTATCTTTAAAATCTGTAAAGTTCAATATTGTTGTTAAAAATAGAAAAAGTTTGAAATAAATAAAATCTTTTTAATGATGAGGATTCTAACATTCAGAATTTTCTTACGAATTTTCGAAATTGAATATTGTTTCAGTACTTTTGACAAAATTTTCTGACTTTTTTACGTTTTTCCTGAATATATTTAGAAAAATAGTGATTTTGAGTAGAATTCTTATTCTGAATAATTGAATTTTTCAATGTTAACGAAACAAGAAACTTCACGCGCGCGTTATTTTAGCTAGTTTGAAATAATTTTATTAAAAGAAAAATAATTTGTAAAATTTAAACATATTTGTTTATTAAATTTTCTTAAAAAATCTACATCATATCATGTTTTATATATGTTCTAGAATAGTTTTTAGTATACAAAAAAATGATTTCAAATTTTTCCAATTTTTTTGTCCAATTTTGACGTCATGCTTATTTCAAGCAAAAAATTGCAGGTTAATTACCTATAAGTAATTCCTATTCAGTAGAAAATTACCTTTAAAATAAGTCTAAGATTATTAAAAAGCGTTAATTATTTTAGAATTTAATCAAATTTTTGTAAAACACTGAAAATGACGATTTTTAAAAATATCTTGTTCAAATTTTTGCCAAATGACTTCTGTAAGGTCTTATTATTTTCAAAATTTTATCGTCTTTCAAAATATGAACCGAAAAAAATTTTAGTTTTCATAAATTTAATGTTAAAAAATTTTGTTTATTCCTTTAAAAATGGGTGAACTGTCAATTTTGGCCGGTACTGTAACCTATATTTTTTTACACATTATAGATCCTTTCATTGTACATATATATGTAATATTAATAATAATAATAAAAATAATAATAAATGTTAAAAAACTAATAATAGATTAAAAATATTTTTTTATTTGATATAACAATTTTATATAAAAAAATAAAAATTTATATTCACATGAAAAATAACTGTTTTTATTTTTATATAAAATATTGTCAATAAGAGTGAGTCACTTTATATATATATATATATTTTTCGGTTAATTTGTTCCCACAGACTAGATATTGCAAAGGTATACTACACATGTATGTATACCAACCCCACCTGTATATAATCCTGTTGCTCGAGATGCAACTGTGACTGTCAAAACGCCCACGCATGTAGGTATAGCATCCCCATAGCATACAAAAATATACGTGGGAAGAGTACACCTTTTCTCATTGATTATTTTGCAGGGAGAGGAAAAAAGTAATCGAATCAAGCAGACTCAGCATTTTCACATATATACATATATATAAAAGTATCGATCAAAAAAGTAAAGTGCATATACACATATATAATTTGATCCGCTTTTGTCAAAACATATGTATAGTATATGAATTTGTAACAAACAAAATCGTGGGAATCATAAAAGCAATGTCATTAATATTTTTCCAAAAAAAAAAATTTCAATTATTTATTTAGACAAGCTGTGATGCGGTTAAATTTAAAAGTGGAATTTAGAATATAATAGTTTGGTACAAAAGATAAATGTCGTAAATTTATAAACTAATTTATGCACAGTCTAGTAAGTGCAAATTTTATTTCACATTTTATAAACAATTTTTTTTGTTAATCAAGTAGTACAATAATCTGTCTTTAATTAGGTTTTTCACGCAGTTAGGAATTTATTAAAATTTTATTTTTCATTTTCAATAACATTCCTTTGGTTATTTATAATAAATACTGTACTAATAATTATTTTAAGTTTCATGAAGTTAATTAATTTTTTCGTGTGCAGTGCAAATTTGAAAATTAAAATTCATAGCAAATAAGTGTAGAAGGACCTTTAGCTATTGGCCCGAAATTGAAAACGAAACGTCCCAGCCCTGCTTATTAGTTGTCAGAATAGACTATAACCTTTGTCACAAGTTTAATTTTCTCTCGAAAATACTTCTAACAGTGTATTTGCATCAGTATTGTTGAAAAAGGTAATTCATAATTACAATCAAATCTCATAAATACTTTTATTTTAATTTAAAAAAATTAATTTTTTGCTCTGGCAAACTTTAAAACGTTAAGCTGTCAAATCACATTTGGTTGCTTACAGATGTAAAAATGCTAATAGCTAATTGTAAGTATTAATTTTTTAAAAACATTTATCTATATTTAATTGAATTCCACTTAAATTTGCACATAAATGAGCAAATATGCACAAATTGGTACACGTGCATAAATTTACCTTAGATCGATATACAAAAATTATACTAATATTTAATGATGAATAATATTTCTGATTCTGACAATTTTTTTGGGAAACATAAATAGTTTGTCTTTTTTTAAGTCTCATTTCTGACAGACTATTAACTAATATATATATATATAATATATTTCATAATAATATAATCAACTATTATGTCTTCCACAAGTCACACAATGTCATCTTAAGACATAAAAAATAAATGTAAATCTCCAACATATATCGGCTGTTGTAATACGGGGAAAAACTTCCTATATATATACATAATCCCGTGTAAAAATTGCCATGTTATAGCCTACACAATGATCAAAAGATCTGGTCCCTATTTGGGCCATGGTTGAATTTCTACACGGGATATGAAATTCTTATTGGGTTTCAGTTCATTATAATATTAAAAACGTTTTGATAATAAATACAGAGCGAAATCGTTGTGCAAAAATGCTAATTTCATCATCATTCCGCGCAAAAGGAAATGAGGGATTAGAGATGCGAGTATAAAGTGTCGAAGAAATTAAAATTGGGAGAATGGGTGTTTTGTGAAACCTGTAAAATGCTTCACCTGTACGCCTCTTGCATGACTGATTCATTTAATGCCCTCTACTATATATATATATATAAAACACCATATGTGATGATGAGCTCCTACCTGCTTTTATTCCGTCCAACATGTCATTAAAGTGCGACCAAAGTTTTATTGATTTACACGATCATCATATAACATTTATTTTAGCGAAAAAATATTTTTTACATATTCAAAAGATTTTAGTTTTTTTCTATACAGAGAAACTAAAAGAATTGGAAAATTGGTTTTAAATTTGTAGAGTAAAAGAATACGCAGTTCACGAAGAGACATTGTATATATGTACTTTAAATAAAAGTCATTGGGAAGTAATATGCGATAAAACTCACATGTCGATAGACGAACGTCTATGGTCATTCGCATGGGAATCTATTAAATGTATAAGTAGTCAAGAAGTTGAGAGATATATATGCAAACCCTTTTTTTATTTCATGTCATCGACCTTTTCACATTTTCCCCTGTAAGGAATATATAGTATATATTTTATTAAGGAAAGGGGAAAAAAACAAGATTCCCAAGTAAGCAAAATCAATATTTAGGGCAATATTGTAAATAACACAACTGTAATGTAGTTTTATTCGTATAGAGAAGGATAATCGACCAAGTTTTCTTAAGATCAGAATAAATCTATATGTCTAGAAAAGGAACACATATCACTGTACAAAACAAGCATCTTAAAATACATTACAATCACTTTTAAAACGCTTAAAACATCTTATTTTTTCATCTTCTATCTTAGAAACTAATGCATTTTAAGAATGCTTTGGATAACTTTTTGAAAACAACTTAAAAGTGATGACTACCAAAAGTATCTTAAAATAAGATGCCTTCTTTTTACATCAATTTCAATCTATATGAACGACATCTTATTTGTTAATGCTTGTTGTAAAAACAAAAGTATATTGTTTTAAATGAAATTGTGCAGTAAATTTTGTTTTCGAAAAACTTCTTTGTTTCTTTATATCTACTTTTCAAATATAAGAGGGTTCAAAGAATAAATTTCGGACAAAGTTCTTTGGGGGATCAAAATAAGTAATCATTCAGAGAGAAAAGTGACATGATGCACGCGGCAATTGGAACGATTAAACCAGAATTTTACGCGCATATTGTATTATGTCACACAGCTTCCCTATCCACCTGTCATTCAACTGTCACACTACATGAATTCAAGAAAAAGACTTCTGCTTTTCATTTCATCTGCATTCGTCATCAACGAATCAACGTGTCAGTTGATTCATTCTTTTTTATTCTTTGTTGAACAAGAAAAATATTACTCATTATCAAAAATTATTTTCAAGTCTTCAATTTAATTACTTTCTTTAAATTTTTACAAAATTTCTTTTCTAATTCAATTATTTTAAAAATTCTTTAATGAAGTTTCTTAAAAATTTCATTATTTCAAAAAAAGTTCACTTAAAACTAAAATATTTTTAAAATCCACATGTTTACAAAACAATTTCATGAAATTTCAAATAGTTTGAAATGCTTTCTTAAACATAATATTATAATATATATTTAAAAATACAAGTAATTTAAAAACAATATGAATAAAAATGTTTCGAAAACAAGTTTGTTAAAGTAAAATGTTTAAAAATCCATAACTTTTCTCAAAACTTAAATTTTAAACTTAAGGGGAATTCAGTCTTAAAAATATTGTTGTAATTTCGATTAATTTTTCAATTCTTTTTTTAATAACTTCGGGTAACGATGAAAATAAATATTGGCACTGAAAATATATAATCTCTATAACCCATTCTCTTTCCCATTACTTCATAAAGAAATTAAAATATGTAACAGAAAATTATTTATAAGCCGTTTTTCGCTCACCATTATTATTTTGGCAAAATATATTATAATCTGCAAAAATAAAACTAAATATTCTTTAGAATCAATAAAGAAAAAAATTAAAAACAATGTCCAAAGTTATTGGAATAAATATTTAATATTGTTTTATCAATAAGTAATTATATTCAATCCTTCAATTAAACGTATACTCATAAGCATAAAAAATAAGGTTAAGTTTGACAGCTTAGTGCTTAAACCGTTTTTTAAATCGTTTATTTTTCAGTTCTAAGAGTACTATTATTAAAAAAAAATTGAATTATAAATTAAAATAACTAACATACATAAAATATCCAGGCCCAAACATCTTTTTTGTAGACTTATTTCCTGAGTGAATGTACACTACAAATTTGAATTTTTTTTAAATTGATTTTTTGCAGAATATATCTATTTATTGCTTTCAGTTTTGTGCTTTATGAAAATCATGTTGGCGATATACAGGAAATGTAATATTCAGAAGGATTCAACTTAAAAATTTTCAAGTAAAGCTTTATTACCTATATACATTTTCATACTATACTTGTTCAATATGAAAATTACTAACTTGTGGTTTAAATATAATTTTTATTGAAAGTTATCAATGAATCCGCTGCAAATAAAATGTTAAATTAAAGACTACTATTTATATTCACCAAAACAATTGTAAATCTTAAATATTTCTGTCTGAAAAGTATGTTAATCGAATTTTAAAAAATAGATATCTGCGTTGAGCGAATTTATACCCTATACATGAGCGAAAGTTTTTAGAAAAGAATTTGTTAATATATATGAAGTCGTCGATTCTCACTTTTTTTTAAACGAAACTGTTAATAATTAAAACTAAAGGTTAAGTTTTAATATTTATTTCCATATTTTTTTTATACACATTAAATAATCAAAAATAATCAATTATTAAATTGTTAAAAAACAATTATATTTTTTAGTAATTCAAACCCAAACTAAAAGAAAAGTAATGTTATAATGATATCCCCGCCCATGTTTAAATTGTAAATAATACAGATTTTGACTAATAATAATATAATTAATATAAAATAATACTATAATTATTATTATAAAGTATAATCCTTTAGTTCATGAATTTCAACTGTTTTCGATTCAAAAAAACAAAAACAACTGCTGTTAAATATTTTTTTGTTACAGGTTAAAAATATTTTGCAATTTTAAATAATTTACAACTTTTTGAAGACGAATCTCTTTATCCGTCCACTTGCATAATTTGAAAGCTTATTTCTTAAAGTTTATGTATGTAGACAGAGTTTCAATACTGTGCTAAAAAAAATAAACAAATTTTTCCTCAATAAAAAGTTAAAGATATGCACGGAGAAAAAATATATATCTTCTTTATTTCATACTAATTTTTATATTAATTTATGTAACTTTTTATAATTTTGAATCTGAAATAAAATTTAATTTTTGCTTATATATAGCATTTTATTAAATGTTTCTTAAGTAATTGAATTATTTGAGGAATGCAATTAAAATTGTATCAAGAAAAATTAAAACATCTTTAATTTTAAAAAATTATGCTTAAAATTTTATGAGTTTTCGAATATATAAACACCAATCATCAAACATTGATAGAATTGAAAATAGTTCCAAAATTGGCAAAAATTTCAATAAATGTCAACGCACATACTATCACTGCTTTTCTAAAAATGTCAAAATAATTCCCAAATGGATCAAAATGATTCAAAAATTCAGATCAAGTGATGATTTGATCCACTTTTTAACATTAATTCGTTGCAATTTGATACTTTTTAGGTAACAGTGATGGTACAATGATTTTGCTAGCATTTTTGTAGCATTTGCTATACAAAAAACCAAATATGCTATGACAAGGGAAAATTTATATTTATATACGTTAGAAAGAAAATTTTCATTATTAGAAGAAAATAATTACAGTAATTGCGTCTACTGCGTATAAGAGTAAAAGTGAACATATCATAAATGTGGTTAAACTGCGGAACGTTTTTATATGTATATATTTATTGTCAAATATATATTCGCGCAAAGAACTGTTACACGATTCCCACGACAGGTTTTATTTTTTATTTTTATTTTTAAAATCTATATATATATACCGTCTATATAGTTCCCATGGAAAAAAAAGATAGTGGAACACACAATCAACCCCCCGCAACGAAACGGCGAAGGATCAGCTCTTTTCTATATGGTATATAGATATATTTCTCTCTCCTTCTCTCCGTATTTATTTTACCTTCTGTGTGAGTTCACATATATATAGTTTATATACGCATATAAAATACACTGCACGCATTGAAGCGACATATGGCGTGTCGATATTTGTACGTAAAGCACCTTATCCACAAGTATTGTATAATATGCATACATATATATATTTTTTGATATGCGTGTACAATTCACACATTATACGGAAAATTGAAATTATCCGCTTTTGAAACAAAAACTTAAATGATAATGTAAAAAGTAGAAATATACTTCGGTTATTTTGAAAGATCTTGTTTTTATCTGGGTCAGGATTAGAAGTTTTGACAATAAAATACATTGTTCATTTCAATATATGTTTGATACATTATAGTATGTGAGTCGCGCAATATATAAGCGTCAGAGAGGGATGATCATCAAAAAGGGCCCACCTGTTGCACTTTCACCCCCGCAAGTGACAATAGGAATTTGAATATTACTTGTGCACATTGTGCGACAAAAAAAAGTGCTACAAAAGTATATAGTAAATATGTATATATAATATATCGTTTCTCTAAATTGAAATTAATGGTATTATTTCTTTTGTATAGAGAATATACGGTTTCTCTTTGTGTTTCGACTGCGGTTTTAGGGGCGTTTATAGAGTAATACGATTGTAATCAGTAATAAAGTATATATAACTACCAGCGTATATTCTATAGTTCCCACTGATGATTGAAAGTAGCAGCGATAATAACAATAAACTGATTACTATCAACGTGCGTATATATAGTAATGGCATTTGTGGAATTTTTCATTAATTGGGTTGATTTTTATTATTGTAATATATGTACAATAATGTTGGTTGGTATGACAACAATATTACATGTTTACTGTTACTATGATGATGATGCTGTATTTGAAAATAGTCAGAATTACTATAATACACATAATTCGATTAATTAATTAAAAAATTCACTATATTTGTTCACTACATTGGGAAAATAAGGGATTGTTACGCATCTACTATAGATAGCGGAAGATGATAATGAATATACAGAGGTTCAAACACTGCGACGATTTCTGATCGTTCATTTCTTTTTCTGTTAATATAAACGATGTTACAGACGATAAGTTAGCAACAACGGATTAGGCACTAAATAGTACATATTTAAATATACCGCGTATATGATAAACAAGAAAAAATTGTTAAAAATATTTAGAATACCCCTGCACAATATACAGTACCGTCCGAAATATTATCAGTTCAACCATTTTTAAAGGAATAAAAAAAATTTTTCAACATAAAATTTATAAAAACTAAATTTTTTTTCGGTTTATATTTTGAAAGACAATAAAATTTTGAAAACAATAAGACCTCACAGAAGTCATTTGGCCAAAATTTGTACAAGATATTCTTAAAAAACGTCATTTTCAATGTTTTACAAAAATTTGAATAACATCTAAAATAGTTAACGCTTTTTAATAATCTTAGACTTATTTTAAAGGTAATTTTCTACTAAATAGGAATTACTTATAGGCAATTAACCTGCAATTTTTTGCTTACAATAAGCATGACGTCAAACTTGGACAAAAAAATTGGAAAAATTTGAAATCATTTTTTTGTACTAAAAACTATTGTAGAACATATATAAAACATGATATGATGTAGATTTTTTAAGAAAATTTAATAAACAAATATGTTTAAATTTTACAAATTATTTTTCTTTTAATAAAATTATTTCAAACTAGCTAAAATAACGCGCGCGTGAAGTTTCTTGTTTCGTTAACATTGAAAAATTCAATTATTCAGAATAAGAATTCTACTCAAAATCACTATTTTTCTAAATATATTCAGGAAAAACGTAAAAAAGTCAGAAAATTTTGTCAAAAGTACTGAAACAATATTTAATTTCGAAAATTCGTAAGAAAATTCTGAATGTTAGATTCCTCATTATTAAAAAGATTTTAATTATTTCAAACTTTTTCTATTTTTAACAACAATATTGAACTTTACAGATTTTAAAGATAATTTAGGTTTCTGAAAAACTTTAACAATTCAAATTCTTTTTAAAATTAGTTATATTTTTTAATACTCATTTCATTCATTATTAAAAATAATAATGGATTTATGGATGAATTTTACTTAAAACACTAAAAAAATTGAATTTTGGAAGAATTATAAATACTTGCAAAAACTCAATTATATATTCAAAAGTTTTTTAATATTCTCGTGGAAATTTCAATTATTTTAAAAATTGTTAACAAAATTTTTGGCAAAATTCAATTATTTAAAAAAATTTTAAATAAAATTCTTGACAAAAAATCAATTATTTTCAAAAATTTTCCTCAATTTCATATGAATTCTATTATTTAAAAATTTTCTATAAATTTCATTCTTCTTTAAAATATTATTTAAAATCGTCAAACGAAATCAAATGTTTCGTATTATTAATGTGGTAAAAAATAATGTTGTTTTAAAAACCTAGAAAATTTCAATTTTTTAAACTGAAAAAATCATGAACTTTTTAATGAATCAATGCGTGACAACCGCCTGATCAAGTGTTTAATGAATTTCTCAAGCAAAACAAATAATGAAATAAAAATATTTCTACCTCAAAAGTCAGAATAAAAATAATCATAATATATTTAAATTATTTGAAAATAACTGAAAATATTATTAAAAAATTTGGGTATCCAAAAATTGTTTTATTTATTTTTGATTATAATTTCGATAATATAGTTTTTAACAAACAAAAGTTCTGTAAATTTTTCTTTTTAAATAAATATCAAATTTCTTAATCAAAATTGGATTTATAATTTTTTTTTTACTTAAAACTTGTACTTTGTTTATAAATTGTCATTGCGAGAAGTAGAAAATGCGGAAAATATTTTCTAATTTTAATTTTTTTTTTAGAAAAAATGAAAAAATTAATTATCTAGTCCTAAAATGTTTGTTACAAAGTGCTAATTTTTCTCGAAAGAAGATAAATATTGAAAAATAACATTAATAACTTAAGTCAATGAATGACTTAAATTATAAATGATCTCGGACGTTAAAGATTACTTAAATAACATTAATAACTTTTTTAGATTAATAAAAATAGTTTTGTATTATTTGAAAAATAAAAATAATATTTCTAAATAAAATAAATAAATACCTATTATTAAATTTAAAAAGTAAGTGTGAAAAAATATAGAAAAATAATATTATCTATCAAAACATAAGTATAATCCTGATTTGAACAAGGTATTCTTAAAAATCGTCGTTTTCAATGATTTACAAAAATTTGAATATCTTTTAAAATAACTAACGCTTTGTAATAATTTTAAGCTTATTTTAAAGGTCATTTTCTACGAAATAAGAATTATCTATATAGGCATTTACCTGTAATTTTTTTCTTGGAATAAGCATGACGTCAAAGTTGGACAAAAAAATTTAAAAAATTTGAAATAATATTATTAAAAGAAAAATAATTTTTAAAATTCAAACATATTTGTTTATTAAATTTTCTTAAAAAATCTAAATCATATCATGTTTCATATATGTTCTAGAATAGTTTTTAGTATACAAAAAAATGATTTCATATTTTTCCATTTTTTTTGTCCAAGTTTGACGTCATGCTTATTTCAAGAAAAAAATTACAGGTTAATTGCCTATAAGTAATTCCTATTCAGTAGAAAATTACCATTTAAATAAGTCTAAGATTATTAAAAAGCGTTAATTATTTTCGATGTTATTCAAATTTTTGCAAAACATTGAAAATGACGATTTTTAAGAATATCTTGTACAAATTTTGGCCAAATGACTTCTGTAAGGTCTTATTCTTTTCAAAATTTTATTGTCTTTCAAAATATAAACCGAAAAAAAATTTAGTTTTTATAAATTTTACGTTGAAAAATTTTTTTTATTCTTTCAAAAATGGGTGGCTGACAATTTTGGCCGGTACTGTAACGTCCGGAGAAAAACTAATCACTCTTTCTATTCATAATACATATACATACGATACCCATTAGTACATACTACAACATTTCTTTCTTATCTTTAACGTGTGAATAAACTTTGCAAAAAAAAATTGCATCTCAATATATACATATAAGCATGACAATGAAAATCGTTGCTCCATAATATTGAAGATGATTATCACAAAAAACTATATATCGCGCGCAGATGAAAGATTTTTGTTATCGTACCACTTGAACATTCATTACGTGCGCGCATTGCACAAGTGTTATTCGCCCTTGTAGGACAATGGCCTTATTCTGTTATAGAAAGCCCTTGTCTCCTATTTATAACAAAAGCACCATACGTGAATATGTGTAGTAATCAGACTGCAGCTTTTTTCTTTTTATTTTCGTCTCCTCGCCACCTGTTTGTGAAAATCCTCCCATGTTCACGGTGGGAAAAACAGTTATGCATATTGCACGCACACACGCACATTATTATCATCATTCATGTGTCTAAATAGTTTATTATTATACATTAATATTTCCTTTTATTTTTACTTTTTGTCGCTACTGTGCGATAGTAATTATTTGCTAAGTACTATATATGTGAATATATTCTGTTTAATTCTTTTCAGAGTTCTAAGAATATAAGTTCTATTGTTGCTTCTTCTGCTGCTGCTAACTATTAACTTTCTAGTATATATATAATTTTGATGTTGCTATACTTCTAGTGCAACTACTACTACTACTACTACTACTACTATGAGTTCTGTTGTAGCTGCTTCATTTACTACTAAAACTATTATAATTTGTGCCGATGCTGCTTCTGTAACAATATATGAACACTTTTTGTCATCACTTTGTGCTTTATCACAAATAACTGAATTTAGAAACCAAAAATTTATCTATTCGACTGATTTACTTGTATAATTATAATGATGAGTCATTGAGTCATTTTGACATAATGATGTGAAGAGAAAATAATACCTTTTCACATATAATAGATAGATGTATAAATATATAAAAGAAAAATGAATTAAAATGAAACCCATCATTATGTCTATAATAATGAAATTCCCAATATCTATATACAAATAAATAAGATATCGCGCATTAATTAAATAGATGACCACATTTCTGTTTCATGTTTATGTATATATAATATATAGATGACACAAAAATGCCGCAGTACACCGTCGTAAATTACACGCAGCAGTACGTCTAACATAAGGTGAAGCTATAAAACTTCTATTTTTTTTAATTTCACTATATACGACACACACACTACTGACAGTTGTTCGAATTAAAAAGAAGAGGAAAAAAAAACAATATATATATATATATTGGAAGCGACCAGATGCAACAATTTCAAAGTGACTTGTCAATAACGATTGATCTCCAAGATATGGGAAAGATATATATTACAAACACACACCATCAAACGAGATGAAAGAGAAAAGATCGCATATCTTCTTTTTTAAAAAGGAAAAATTTTATCACTAGCTGTAAAGCACTACTCACTATAGCACTACTCTTTAAAGAAATACACTGTAAAAAGAAAGGCATTAATTTAGTACCAATTTTGATACTAAATCGTAATTTGGTTCTATTTTAGTACCAAAATCAGTTCTAATTTAAATCTTTCTTTTTACAGTGTAAAAAAATAATTTTTTGCTTGAGAATATAAGTTTATAATGCGATAAGGATAAGATTATCGAGAATGAAAATGAAAATTAAGGAAAGCATAAATGTTTCGGGAGTTTAATCGATTAGAAGCAACACACGAGATAATCGTATAAATTGTATATCGTTTAATCCATTTGGTATAGCGTGACTATGAGATTTTCCAAAGTACCCTTTTCGTATGTAGCTCTTTCTCTCTCTCTCTATTTATGTGTGCATATCACAAAGCCAGCTGGTTTATATAAGGAAAAATCATGCATAACCAGCGGGTACAATAAAGTGGTCGCTATAGCAGGAAACATACTTAGTTAATTAAACCGTAACTATGAGGCAAGTGTGTTCCTTTTTGGCAAGAGGAGGGTAACTGTTCACTGGTTCAGGTTACAAGGATAAGGCACGTGACCGTTTTACAGCTGCTTGAAGATACACCAAGAAACATACACTTAAGAAAATACATGTATATATATATATAGACATACACATATAAATATGTATAGAAACGCCTATACCATTTATTCCTCAGCTGAACAAATTTATCAAGAGAAACCACACGAATTTTTTTCCTATTGTATTTTTTTTCTACTCGACTGAGTATAGATGTCTTTACGACTTTAAATCATGTTCCATTTAAATTCTTAAATTCATTCAAAGTTGGAATTTTTTAATTCACTAATTTATACCCTTAGTTTTTTTAAAGTACAATTCGGGTGTATATTTTGTTAATCCTTCATCTTCCTACTTTATTTGCATCTAAATTTTGACTTTTTACAGCAATATTGCAAAAACATTTTTGACTCTAAATAGGATGTAAACAATATATTATGTTAGAAAATATAAATATATATATATATATATTATTTTATCTATTTATTTATTTTTATAAAAAACTATAAAAGCTATTTTTTTTCTTTAAAAAATATTATTTAACAAATCAGTATTTAATTATTATTCTTTTTCCATAAAAATTAAGACTTTCAAAATATTCAGGATTCGCGAACCTCTTTCATATTTTAAACAACTTATAAAAAATTGTTCTAAAATTGTAACTTCTTCAACATTATTTAATCATTTCAATTCAATTACTATTTTCTAGAATTTTTAACTACACTGAGAAAACATTAATATAATTAAATCAAACACAAAAATAAGTTCAGGTGATTTTGTTTAACTGAAATTAGTTTGTAAGCTTAATTCCAATACATAAAAAATATCTACTCCTTTAATTCAAAAGTATTATTTGTTTCACTAATTATATATATGTTTCAATTAAATATATATTAGAGGAACCAAAAAATATGTTTGATTTAAATTTAAATCGACGGCTCCCGTTATGATATGATCTTGTTTCAAGTGTCAAAATAATAAAATCGTCTTTGGAGCTCAATTCAATATGATCTCCATTCAATTGTCGCGCAATTTAATATAATCTCGCAAAAGTTTCTGTGTAATAAAATCTTAATTCAGAGTAATTTTAAATTCACTTAAAAAGTAAAATATTAATTCGTTTTTATTATTATTTAATGTTTTATAATGATTAAATAATAATTAATAAAATAAAATATAGAAAAATAAATTAAAATTATTAAAACTATTAAAAATATTAGAAAAATAATAAATTATCAACTATAAAATATTAATTCGTTTGTAATATTATTTCGCATACTTTTCAATAACTTATTTAATATAATTCATTAAATGAAAAATAAATAATAAAATTATACAAATCTAAATAATAATAAAAATACTAAACTAACTAATTTGAATTAATAAAATTCATTATTTATTAAAAATTATGAAATAATATTGCATAAATAATAAAATTAATTAAGTAAAACAAATTAACAAAGTATAATAAAAGTGTAATTATCCATATTTCGGTCGAAGTGGATGGTCTGAAATGCATTAAAAACTATTTTACTTAATTTTATATATTTTATTAATACAGAAATTATTTTTATAATTTTTTTATCTAAATTTTAATAAGTTTATCAAACTTCGTAAGTTTTAAATTTTTTAGTTAATTTTAATAATTAGTCAAATCAACTTATTAAAATTCAGATTAAAAAAATTATAAAAATTTGTATAATTTTATTTATTTTTTTTTCATTTAATGAATTATTAAATAAATTATTGAAAGGTATGAAACAATATTATAAACGAATTAATATTTTATAGTTAATAATTTATTATTTTTCTTATATTTTTAATAGTTTTAATAATTTTAATTTATTTTTCTATATTTTATTTTACTAGAAGATAAAAAAATTAAATAAAAAAATCAAATTTTTTCACAAAAATTAATTCTATATCTAGAATTGTCATTTTAAAAGTATATATGTGTCACTGTTCGAAGAAAGGTACAAAAGAAGCAAAAAAGTTGAGGTTATGTTTTCAATTTTTTGAGTAACAATACAGAAAGAGAATCAATTATTAATTGAAAATTATTTACATTCAAGTCTTTCACTATATCCAAAATATTAAAAAAAAATTGTTTTCAAATTCAAATAATTAAGAAATAAACTTTTAATAAAAAATCTAACACGAACCGAATACCTATATAATTCGTTTGCTTCTTAGGTAACTTTCTTGGGAGCGCGTAACATAATATGAAAAAATTCAATAAAAGATTTTAATTTCAAACCTTTTAAAAATTCACGCTATAATTGAATATATTTAATACATTTAATATAAATTTTGTATTTAAAAAATTGAATTCGTTTGAAAAATTTGGAACTATTTTAAAAATATTTAACTAAATAAATAAATTAATTAATTAAATATATAGTAGATGTTGAAAATCATTTGAATCGAGGAAAATTTTTGAAAATTGGAATTTTATTCAAGAAGTTTATGAAAATGTTTGAAAATAATCAAATTTCATATATAAGAATATAGAAATAAATTTATAAAAATAATTATTTTGAAAATTGCTAAAGCTACTTTAAAAAACGCGTATATATCAAAAAGTTAGTATAGAATTATTGTATATTGCTATAGTTTAGAAAGAAGAACATAATTTTTAATATTTGCGTATATTTTTACTATCGCGGATAATCGTTAAAAATTTCAAATTAAAATAAAAGAAAGAACATGAGTTTATATCAATGTCACTTCAATTTTCATTTTGCGATATTTACACATGCGGACATAACCTTGTTCTTAAAGGTTATACGGGTCTACATAGTGACATTGCACCTGAAACCTTGAATGTAAGATGAGACAGTCTATAATTTGCCCGCATATATTTCATTTCATCTTTGGAACTTTATTGTACTTTAAATATATACAAATAGAAGTATATAAATGATAATATTGAAGAGATTATATTTGCGACAAAAATGCCTTATCACAGAAAAAAAGAAGTGTTATTTTAACACTAAAAGTAGTGTTAAAACTACGCGCAAAATTTTTAACCGACACTGTGTGATTTTAACACTATACATTGGTGTTAAAATAACACTATATTGTGTTAAATTAACACTAGAGGGTGTTAAATTGTTATACATTTTTAATGGGGTTAAAATAACACCGCAAAATTGTGTTAAAACAACACCAGCTGAAAACTATACGCAACAAATTTAACAAATATTTTTTTCTGTGTATAATTATTATAAGTATACATATATATACCTATATATTAAATATAATAAAGAAAAAAATTTTAAGATACTAAACTAAATCTATATAATTGTAATAGACAACTGACCTTGAAATTCCAGGAAGATTCCACATATAAAATACATGCGACTTCCATACTGCATGGACGATAAATTTTATTGCCCATTGAATCACTTTGCTCCATTTACCGCACGCACACACTGCTCTTCTTAATGGATATTTCGAATCCAATTTTGATCCCTTATAATACGATGTACCATAATTAACACTATGTGGATGCTAAAAGAATTGTTTCTTTATCTGTAAAAAAAACAGCAAAACAAAAATCGTTAATATTCTTCAACTATTATTAATTATTATTAACCTGACTCGGAGTGATCGATAATTTCTACTTTATTGTTATAAATTTGCCGAGTGATAGTTTCAATCATTATTTATCATTAATTTATTATATTCATTTTCTAATATTTCTTAATATTTGTTATTGGACATTATTTACAGAATTTAACAAATAATAACTATATATGTTCTAAAAATTTCAATTTATTATAATGACAATTCTGTTTATTAAAGGGATGTCAGAGTCAATTGGATTTTTACATTTAGCTTCGCAATGGGAAAATCGCATCGACTTTGACACACCGCCTTAAATATGAAAAAAATAAAGAAACTTTTGTAATGACTCAAATTTGTATGAAACAACAACAAATATCTTTTTTTCACGTACTTAGTTATTTGTTTTAACGTTGTTAACAAAAAAATATCGAATATAGCAACGAATTAATACCAAAAATGTGGATCAAATTAAAAGTTGATCCAAATTTTTTAGTAGACATCAATTTGATTTATACTTTCGTATTAATTTGATACTTTTGAAAAAACTATATGTATAAGGCGCATGTAAACCGTCAACGGTTTCAGACTTTGTTTTTTCTGTAAAATAATTTTAACTTCTTTTCAAAACAAAATTTGAAACTAAAATTCAAAATTTACCTTCATCAGAAAATATTACACTATGAAAGAATTAATATATAATGATGGTTGCACAAACATTTAAGGTTTTATCAAAATTTATGTTTGACATAAATTAATATTTAACTGCGCATAATTTTTTTTTGTTCTGGACATATAGAATTCTGAATATTCTTTATATTTATATATTTCTCCCTTTTCTTATTTTTCACGCAGTTTTTGTACATTTTCTCAATTCCAGGTAAATACAATTGAGACCCTTTTTACATCTGCCCTTTTTATGGTCTTGTTTTTCAACTCGTTATTGCAAGTTGAGACTTGCTTAATTTTTGGGCTCGGTACATCGAAAGGTCTAATAGAAAATGAGTCATTTTTTCTACCTCAATTATAGTAGACCCTTTTTAATATTATTATATATGAATATAAAATCGTGTAAAATCTCTTTCGTACTCAGGGCTCTTGAGATCTTTAAAAGTTATGCTATTTAATACCATCATTATATATATGCTAATATGGGTAAAATTTATATAGAATGGTAAAAAATTGTTTCCTTATGCAAAAGGATATTTTTTAAAATTAAGAAAAACTTAATTGAAAATTAATATCTGAATTTTTAGAAGATAGCTTTTTATTATAATTAGGTATACGCAATAAAGGTTTAAGTACTTTTTTTACTTCTCATGGATTTTAATCTAGAAAGGGACCCTAAACGTCAGTAAGAATAAAATATAATTTATTTAAAAAACAATAGTGCGGAAAATTCGGAAATTTACTTTCTTAAGTAGTATTGTATGTTCTGAAAATAAAAAAAATTCGCACTTTGAATCGCTTACTCTATTAGTAATAAAATTGCATTTTTTCTGAAATTTAATTGTATTTTAAAGTAATTATTAATTTTTTTATAAACATTTAGTTTTAGAAACAGTTGAACAGTTGTTTAACTGTTTCTCACTTGTTTATGTCTATATAATGGTGTAAATAAAAAAATCCATCATTTATGGATAAGAAACCAATTTAAAGAATAAAAAACTAGTAAAATGTATAAGTGGGTCACTGCGAGAGTGGGTAACAAAGGGATAGAACAATACTTCTAGCATCACTATACTATACTACTGCTGGCTTACAATATTTCCCTATAAAAGCATCTAAACTTATTGCAGCGACATTGACAATATAATATTGTTCCTTTAATTAAAAAAATTATCTAATTTAAATTTTTAAAAAAATTTAGCTTTAACCGCATTCATTTAGCAGACTTCGCATTCAATAATTAATTTTAAAGTTTTGTATCAAAAAGTAACTTTCAAATGTAAAAAAGTAGTTAAAAAACTAAGAAAAATAGCTATATCTAAAAATTAAACTTGACGACCAAAAAAACTCGTTCTGCAATAAAATTTTATTATTCATGAAAGAATTTAAATATTTGTAAAAATAATGTGTAATTCTTGCAAAGGATTTTATAAATTTTTTTTTAAAAATTCATTTCATTCAACTAATTTTATGCAAATTTTGATATTTAAATAATTGAGTTCTTAAGAAATTTTCATTATTTATGAAAAGAATAATTGAATTCTTAGAAACATTTAAAAAAATATAATTATTTGAAAATTTTATGAAAATTTTATGAAAATAATAAAAAATGAAAATCATTGAGTTGTGAACAGAGTTTAAAAAAAAATAAATAAATTTTACAAAGAATTCTATTAAAATTTTGAACAATAATTGAATGTTTGTAAATATGGTATTTTATGGAATTTTTCTGAAAATAATTGAATTCCTATATAAAAAGTATATTTCTTATTTATAAAAATAATTTAATAGTTTCTATTATAATATAATTTTATAAAAATTTTCAAAATTGTTTTTATTTAAATTGAATTTTCTCATGAAAAATGTTATTACATTACAGTAAAAGTAATTGAATTCTTGTGAAGATTTGTATAGAAATTTTGTTAAAAAATTTATTTTTTCGAAAACTTATTTTTAAAAATGGAATTCTATAATAATTTAATAGAATTCCGGTGCAAATTTATTATTATTTATGAACAGGGTTCCTACAGAAATCCGAATTTAAAATTCAATATATACCTTTTCCATGATTTCCGCAGGTGAAAATTTTTATAAAATACAAGTGTAATAAAATTTATAAATAAATAAATTATTTAGATGTCATAAAAAATTGTTGAATTTAATATGGTGTTATTAAAAAAATTGAAAAATTTAATTATATTAGAAACTTTAAAAACTTCCAGGCCTTTTCCCTGATTTCCCTAATTTCTAAATATAGATTAAAAATTCTATACTATTTCCAAGATTTGCAGATTCTTTAGGAATGCCCTAATAACAAAAAATTGAATTTTATTTTTTTGAAATAATTTAATTCTTTGGCGAAATTTGATGAAAATACTATAGACATCGAAAACAATTGAAATATTTGAATATTTTTTAAAAATAATTGAATCGTTTTAAATAATTTGGTTATAAATATAATTTTTGAGAATATATCATTTTTTAATTTCTATAGTATTACCAAACTTAAAGTATAGTGAAAATTGAAAAAAAAACAGAAATAGGGTAAATGCGCCTATTATTATCTCAATTGCTCCAATTGCTATGGGACTTTTGTATATAATATACTATTATTTACTATTATAGAATAATATATTTGAAAAAATTATTTTCGACCTAACTCAATATAATTATGCGTAAAGAAAACTTATTTCAACTATTATTAATTTATTTATTTAAGAACGAAAATTGCTTATCGCAGTAATTGGCGCTTCATTTACTGGGAGCAACATAACCTCTAAATACACGTATTTTTATCGCAGTACTTGGCTCAATCTCCCAGTAATTCACGCATTTGATATAATTTGTTTAAATAATGAATTTCTATACAGTTTTTATTAATGCTTTATTATCTAAAATATGACAAAAGCTTTCAATTTAATTAGCTTTCACTTTACTTCTTGCATTATATAATTCTCGAATTTTTTATTTCAAAGGCTGCTAAACCTGAAAATCGCCGTAGATGTCACATTTACCCTAGATAGTATCATTTAGTGACTGAAATCTATTTAAAAAAAAGTACCCAAATAGTAGCATAATGTAAAAAACGTAGTAAATAGTAGATTATAGTATATAGATAAGTACGAAGCCTGATTTAGTTTTCCAAAACCCCCTCCTACTTAAAATACAAACCTCAAGCAAAATTCTATTCAATCTATAAATCTCGTAGATATTTTTTAGAATAGTATGCATAAATGTGCATTTATAAGAATCACCACGGTGGCGGTAGCAAACGGTGCTCAGACCCCTCTAACCCCTGGGTTACAGTATACAAAATTCCCCTTCGCAAGGTGGGGGGGATGGCGTTTATTGAAAAATCAAGAGTGGGGGGGACTCTAGTGCGTACGCAGAAAGGAGGCGTGGCCATTGAATGCACCTGGTAAACATTCGACTAGCAGTGGGGGGAATTAGGAGAGCGCGTGCCAAGTGTCATCCAGTGGCTAAAAAGCGACTAGTCTGCAACAAGGCGAGGAAGTGTGCGCTTGCGTGATCCTTCTTGGTGTTTCACCACCAAGAGGGTTTTTGGGAAGAGAGAAAGATGATGAGTCTCTGTCGAGGTCACACATCAACAAACTCCTCCTGGACCATCAGGAATCCGATCGAAGTCACCACGGATCTCTCTCTCTCTCTCTCATTCTCTCCTTCCGTGATCTTTCTGCCTCTGCAGACTCATATAACGCAAGAAGATGGCACCAGAAGACATCAAATTTCAACACTTTGAAAAACAAAATATCAACAATAACAACAACAACAAAAAACCAGTGTTAATGTGATTTAAAAATGTCAATTCTTCATTTTGGAGGTTCGAGAAGAATTCTTCCTCTTCTTCAACGAAGGAGACGAAGAAGAGGTGGATATTTGTGCCGATGAAAATGTGAAACTTGTATTTTTTCCCCCCTTTGTACCATATTTGTATATATGTTTTTAAATTATATATATATACCCATGAGAGAAATAGAGTACTGATAAGAGTACAAGTTTATTGAATACATTCAACAGTCGATGTTCTGTATTTTCAACTTAAGATATGGATTTAAGTTCTTTTTTCTAAGGATTTTTGATGATACATGGAACACTCTGAGGATTTTCCAAAGATTTCTTCAAACATATATATCTTTATTTGAAGCATTTGAAATTTTGAAAAAACAACCCGTAAGTTTAATTTTGATTACAAACTCATGATATTTGATGACGTCCGTTATGAGTATATATATAAACGAATGGGAGCCTTTTTTTGATGACAGCATCAGAAAAAAATTACGAAACAACATCAATTTTTCTTTGCCACCAAGAATCAACACAGCGAAAATTTTCTTGATGTACTGAAATTTTTTATTGGCCTACACAAATTCTTTTTGTTGATGACATAATAGAAAAACTTTACTAATCATTTGCTGCTGATTATCGAATTATTACAAAACAAGTGGATCATACAGGATTTGGCTGATCGAAAAAATTAGCAACAGAAAATCATTATTTCGTTGATGACAAGTCTGATCATCAAATAGTGCAACAAAATTTTATTTTCATCAAAACCATCAAATTAAGAAGATGCAAAAACAACAAGCAATATAAGAATAACCAAAAATTTTATAAGGTAAGTTTTTTCATTTTTTATTCTATTTTCTAAATTTAACCAATTGTTGAGCCCTAGGGAGTAAAATGTTTACTTATGACCCTGTAATGGGTAAATCCTTCCAAAGTATTTAGAATCCTTTAATAATTATTAATATTCGTATTATTATTATTATTATTATTATTATCACTATTACTATTCTTATTATAATTGCAACAATTATTATTATTAATATTAATACATTTCTAATTAAATAAATAAAATAGGATTTGTATTGTTATTTTTATAAAAATTAGAATTATTATCATGAGATGATAAGTATACCATTTATAGACTCGAGTTAATTAGTAAAAATTTAATTTTAATCATAAGAAAATTTTTGAAAAGTACGTTGTTAAATTATTATTTCCATTTACCTTTTTTAGCTTAAGATAAAAATTACTAAAGCATCAACAAAATTACATAATTATTACATAAAAAATGTATAACAAATATTTTTTATAAAAAATATTACTAAAAATGTGAAATAAATATAATGTAAATTTGGTATAAAATAAAACATGAAAATATAAAAAAATAGTTAATTTTATGGTTAATTAAACTGTTTTTTGTTATAGTTCATTAAAAATAAATAAGTATAATTGTAAATATTATAAAATTTAATTGTAAAATTGTAAAAAATTAAAAAAAAACAAATAAATATAATTTTAAAAAAATATTGTTAAAAAGTATTATTAAACATAAATTGAAAATCCGAACAATTTTCTTGTAAATAAATAATAATTATCTTCTTTTTTTGAACAGATCATTTCCAACAAAATTTCAACAGAATTAAAAGAAAAATAATTCTGTCATTCTCATCATTTCAACAAAAATCAAAAAAAGGGAACTAAAATAAATTCTGGAGCTGAAATTCGCAAGAATTGTCGACTGGATGAAGAAAGGGTTAGTTTTATTTAGTTAACAACTTCTTTCATAGTGAGACTATATTTTAAGATATTTAAGTTAATTAAAATTTTTCTTTTTTCGATTTTGAAGACAGTATCTCATAATTAATAATTTAAAAATGAACAAACATCAAAATAACATTTCAAAAGAATTTTTGACATAAAGTTTTTAAAGAAAAAAATTATTTGATACTTTCATATAGCTTTGAACCAAAGAAAATAAATCATTTATATAATATAACATGTAAATGAAATAAGAAAAATAATCTTGTCATTTCTATTATTTAAATAACTACAATTAATTGAATTGCTACAAAAATAATTATAATTCTATAATTAATGCATTTATCAATAATAAGCATTTCAATAGTTAACTAATTAATTATTAAAATAAAATTCATGGAATTAATTATTTCATTTAAAATCTATACTTGACTAATTATTTGTACATGATTAATTAGAAATCAAAGTAAAATTTTACAAATTTATTATTAATATATGTAAGTAGTTAATGAGCCGAGTAATTTATTGATTGATTTTTATTAGTTAATTGATAATTTTTTAATTACTTAATAATTAAATAAGTAATTAATTAATATAATGGGACTAATTAAAAAAATTAATAAAGTACTTGGCTTATTAACTAATCAGTAAATTAATTAGTCGATAACTATATTATGATTTATTATTAAATTTTCAACTATTTAGTTATAAATACAATTAATTATATAATTATGATTATAATTAGTTAATTAAAGAATCTTAATTAACATAGCAATGTAGAAACAAAAAATAAAATTTACGTTAATATGGAATCAAAATTATAAAAATTAAAAAAAAAACATTAAGAAACAAAAAATAAAATGAGACAAAAAGTATTCAAAAAATTCGAAAAAAAACAAAAAAATTTGAGTAAAATTAATTTATATTATAAAATTTTAGATTTTTAAGAATATTTTATAGTTTAATTTTTAAGTAATACCATTCCGTACTGAGACATTCCTCACTTTTTCGTATATATATATATTTAAGATATGATCAAAATTTATTAATAACAATAATAAAAGATCATTTATTATTTATAATTTTAGAAAAAAATTAAATTATACAATATAAAAATTGATGAATTATCTTCAGAAGAAAAGTCACTAATTGATAAACAAAAATCTAGTCAACAGTATTTAAGTGAAAAATTTCCAAAGAATCAAAAACAAAATCTAGTCAAAGATAATATTATAAAAATATAAAACCTAGTCAAAAAAGAAAAAACCAAAGAATAACTGAAATCTTGAGAAAAATATTAATTTATATATAGTCACTTCTCGAAAAAAATCTAGTCAAAAACAACAATTTTCAAAAATCTAGTCACAAGAAAAACAATTTTTGAATATGTAGATAAAAAAATGCGTTTTTCAAAAATCTAGTCAAAAAAATATTTTTTCAAAATCTAGTGAAAAAATATTTTTTAAAAACCTAGTCAAAAAATATTCTTTTTCTAACTCTATAGTCAAAGAATATTTATGTAAAAATCTAGTCAAAAAAAATATTTTTCGAAAATCTATTTATAGTCCGCCAAAGAATAATTTTCAAAAACCTATAGTCAAAAAAAGTATTTTTCCAAAAATCTATAGTCAAAACATTAAAAAACAAAAAAATCTCAAAAAGTAAGTAAACGAATTTTTAAAAAATTTTGAGTTAAAAAATTTTTTAAATATTCTAATCAATAAAATGCAAATTTCGAAAAATATTTTTTATTTACACGCAGAAAAATAGTGAGAAAAAAATTGAAAAATAAATCTAGTCAGTAGATTATAAAATCTTTAATTTGTAAGTATATAAACGAAGTCTAGTCAAAACTCATGACAAAAAAATCTAGTCACTTAATAATAACAAATATTCTAGTCACTGAATACAAAAAAAAATCTAGTCACTGAATACTAAAAAAAATCTAGTCACAGAATACCAAAAAAAAAAAAATTTCAGTCACTAAATACCAAAAAAGAATTCTAGTCAATGAATAATTTAAAACTGAAATCTAATCTTTAGGTAAAATAATAAAATTCAGTCATAAAAAAAAATATCTAGTCATAAATAAAAGAATTACAAAATTTACAAAATTAAAAATCTAGTCAACAAATATATAATTAATTAACAATTGATATTAATAATGAATAATTTAATTAATAAATGTTATTAATTATTAACGTTATTCATTGTATGTAACGTAATAATAATTATGTTTATTAATTAATTTTTTACATACAGTTTATACCAAAAAAAGATATCTTTTCAAAAATTAAACCAAAGAAAAACCTTAATCCAAAGATTTAAATTAAAAAAAAAATTTAATTTAAAATATATATAACTTGAAAAAACAGAAATAACTTTTTTAGTGAGAAAGACAAAGAAAATTTACTAAAAAATGATCTCAATATTCTAGTCAAAGAAATAGAGAAATATATATATGCAAAAAAAATATCTAGTCATTATACTCTTTCCCTTTATATTTTTCTATAATAAATATTAAAAAAATAGTCGATACTAACTTTATCCGGAATTGTGCAAAAAATTTTTCTTTTTTAAAAAAGAGATATGCAGGCCACTTTCATATGCAATTTCTTTTTCTAATATAATTTAATTAAAAAAAATTGTTCATCGTAGAATTTTTTTTTTTTTTGATAAAATAATATCAAAAAGTAATTTAATTAGATGAAAAACATAAACTAGCAAACACTGCCCGTGGATATGCTGCCATATTTTAATTACACCAAATAAGTATTGTATAATTTAATTAATTATAAGAATCACTCAAAAAGTTTAATAATAAACCTCAGAATAATTTTTTTCGAGTCATTAAAACATTTTAAATTTTGAACTAAAGAAAAAATTTTTGATTATAAAATAAATTTTTTAAAAATGGAAAGGGAGTAGAAAAAAATACGGAAACCAAAACGATACCAAAATTTAAAAACCAAAAATAAACAAAATAAGTCAATAAAAAAAAACAAAAAGAAACCAAAAGGAATCCAAAAAATCCGAAAAAGAAACTACATAGAAATTATAAAGTGCATAAAAATTTTTTGTTTAAATATTTGAATATGAAAAGTCATTTAAATAAATAAACCAAAGAAAAATTTAGAAACCATAAAACTAAATAGAAACCAAATTTTAATAAACCAAAAAAGCAAAAAACAATCGTTATCCTTAATTCGAAGACAAATAAATTTAAAAAAAAAGAACAGAATTTAAATTTTAACTAAATTAAACCGAAATAACTGATAATAATCAAAAGTAAACCAATTAGAGACCAAAATAAAACTTCTAAATAATGATTAAAGTGAAAATCAGAATGAAAACTAAATATAATTAAATTATAAAAAATAAAAGTCAGAAACTAAATAGAAAATAGCGAAAAGTCAGCAAGAAACCAAATATAAACCAAAACTAAAACTAAATAAAAACCAAATTAGAAACTAAAATAATTAAGATAATAATGAAACCAAAGAAAAAAGAGAAAGTAAATATTATTTCTGTTAAATTAATATTTCGCAACCAAATATAGAAACCGCAATTATGAGCCTAAAAAATCTAAATATATGAGTCAAATATAATTAATTTGAATAAAAAGTGAAACCAAAAATAAAACCAAATTTAAAAAAATAAATAAACCAAATAAAGAAACTAGATAAGAAGCGAAGTTCATAAACTAAATCATTTTACCAAATTATTAAACCAAATAACACACCAAATCATATACCAAATAAAAAAACAAATAACACACCAAATTAATATACCAAATCATATTCCAAATTCATATACCAAATAAAATAACAAATAACACACCAAATTAATATACCAAATCATATTCCAAATTCATATACCAAATAAAATAACAAATAACACACCCTATTAATATACCAAATAAGAAACCAAATTATTAAACCAAATAAGAAATTAAGTTAATTATCTAAATCAATTACACCGAAAAAAAATTAAGAAACCAAAAACCAACCAAATAAAAAAACAAATAACACACCAAATTAATATACTAAAAATAAGAAACTAAATTCTTATACCAAATAAGAAACCAAATTATTATACCAAATAAGAAATTAAGTTAATTATCTAAATCAATTACACCAACAAAAAATTAAGAAACCAAACACCAACCAAATAAATAAGACAATTTTTAAACAAATAAAAAAAAAAAATTTTCAAAAAAAGAAAAGAAAATTTAAATATCAAATGACTTGACTAAATCTTTTTCTGAGTATTTATTAAAACTTTAGTATTTTAATCCTATAACCATAGAATTAATTGTGTTTATCATTTATTTATATAAATAATGTATAGATTTTGTCGATCTCTCACCATAATTAACTTTAGATTTTTATATTAACGATAATAATTATGATTATTATTTTAAGGTTTACTTTAGTTAATATTCTCTACTATATAATAATTCGTAGGTATTTAATTTAAATTAATAATATTTAATACTCCCACTTAATAATAATTTATCAAGTGACCAATCGGGACAAATGTCAGTATTCTTTAATTTATTTTCCACATCATATCATAATAATAATTATAATAATAATATTCAAGTATAAAGGCGCATATTTATATTAAATAGAAAGTAATAATGATCTCAAAAACCCTTGAAACAAACAAAAAGAAAAAAACTAATATTTAAATAATGTTTATTAATACACAAAAATTTCCACAGTTCTTGAAACAAATCAATTTTTATTAACTATATTTTTTCTCCTGAAAAACATTGTTTTTCTTTTTGTTTAAATTTTTTGGGTTTTCTTTAGTTTAAAAATTTGTTTAAATTGGAGTATTTAAAATAATTCGATATCTGTTGATAATAATAAAAATCGATTGTTTTACTTTTTATTTCATAAAATTATGTTTTTATAATAATTATTATTTTTTATTTTTAAATAATAATAATTATCTAAAAAGGAAACTAACTTTACTTCAAAAAACTAATATCGATTAAATTTTAAATTAACAATTATAAATCGATTATTATTTTAAATAATATTCAATTTATTCTCCATTAATTATTAACTACAGTGATTATTATTTTTTTTAAATCAGGCCATCCGTCTTTCTTAATTAATTTAGTCAAAAAAAAAAAAAAATTAATAATTAAGTCAAACAAAAAAATTCAACAAGGCTGTGTCTTCTCATTAATAAAATATTATTTTTCGAACAATCATTATAAAATCAATAAATACCAAACTTGACATGAAAAAATAATAAAAAAAATTAATAAAAATCTTTTCAACAAAATAAGAATTCGTTTTAACTTGTAAAAAAATTCAATTAACAATAAAAGAAAAATCAACCCAAAAGAACCAAATTAAAACCTGATTCTGAAAATAATAAATTTTTGATAACGAAGACAAAAATTATTTTTAAAAAATTAATGGTAAAAGTGAAGACAGTATTAAATGTAAATTTAAGAAATGAGACAAAAATATATAAATGAAAATATATAAAAATTTATAAATATATATATATATATATATATGAAAAATAGATAAGAGAAAAATATATATTTTGGATAAAAATAATATAAGCGAAATAATTTATATAAAGTAATATAATTGTAATTATAAATTCTCCTAATATTAAATATTGAAAAAAAAGAGAGATGAGTGGAATCTAGTCAAAAGGAAACCCGTGAACAAAGACCTGAAAAGTTTTATCGAAATAAAAATAATTTAATATTTATAATAATTTTAATATATATCACAAGAATAATTATAAAATAAAAACATATAATATAAATATATATATATATACGTAATTAAATATAATTATATTCTAGTCTTCGAAAAACTTAGTACGGTGACGGATCTCAGTTTACGGGTATTACAGTATAATTTATATATGCATAAAGTAATATAAAAATATTTATAAAATTATAATAAATTAATAATTTCTTGTACAAGAAATTATTTTTAAACAAAAGTCATTTAATATAAACTATAATTAATACTTAAGAAACTTATTTAATTATTTATTTGTAAAACGACATAACATCAACTATAGTGTTTATTTATAGAGATTATTATTTATTCCAAAAATTATATAATAATAATCATACTGTCATGAAAAAACAATAAAAAAATGAAAATTATTACATATATAGTTGCATTATACGAACAATTGATTTTAATTTTTACATTTATTATTCTCATGATTTAAAAATTTGCTTCTATACTATATAATATTGTAAAGAAAATGCAAAAAAAAAATTAATTTGAATTGTGTACTATGTGTTTGTATTTGAATCATTCATAATTATATGTTCTTAATATAATTTTGCTATGTTATGATTATAAGTATGTAATAATTGTGACGTGTGACATAATTTAGTGACTATTTGAATTTATTTTAAAACATTATTCTAATATATATATTATATTAATATATTATATTAATATAATATATTCTTATAAACAATATATTTAAAAATAGAAACATGTACATCAAAATGCAAAAATACACTATACATTGAAGGATAATTATTATTAAAATTGTCAAACTACTATTCTAAATTCATTTTTCAATCACGACTGCGAAAAAAAATAAGTCAAAAAAAAAACAGTTTGCATTTTGATTAAAAGTTATTTCAAAAGTTTTGTATGTGAATTAAATTGTTTATATAAATAACTTATTGTGTGCATTGCGTGTGTGTAAAACAGTGTGAGACAATAAATAAAATATACAAAATATAAATCCTACATGCATCCAAATATTGAAACAAAAAAAAATGTAAAAAAAATTATTTGGTTTGGCCTCTGTATTTGCTTTAGTGAAAAAAATGAAAAATAAACAATTTTCAACAAAATTTATATCTATTTTTGTCACTATTTATTACATCAACTATCCTTATTCCATTCCTTATATATATTTATTAATTTATTTTCATTTAATGATAATTGCATATTAGGGTATGGTGCTTAGTTTGAATAATTTTGTCCTTGTTGCTTCCAATAGTTTATAGGGTAACAAAAATATTTATAAAAATATATTGTCCAAGTTTAAAGCATTTATATTTTAATATTAACCTACGTCACAGCGAGAGCGATTTTAATTTATCATTTAAATAACATGTGATTTTTTACACTAAATAATTAATTCTTTATTCCGGACAAAGTTAATAAGAAAATATGAATTTCGCTAAAATTCAAAAATGTTATTGTTATCTGTTGACGAATAAAAAATAATTTACAATTAATAATGTTTGTAGGGTATTTTGAAGCATTTAAATGTTTACTTTCAAATGTAAAAAATAGAGATTGTAAAATATTGATATTTTTAAGGTATTTTATTAATAAAAATTAATTTTACTTGCGGTACATACAACTACGGACATCTATTGGAATTTTTAAGAACTCTTAGACCTTTGTTTCGTCGATATATTAGAATTCTTTTTATTTCACATATGTTAGACTATTTCCTCGCTTTTTTCTAAACTTAACGTATTTCTATTATTTAATAATAAAATTTGTGGAAATAACGAAAGAATGTGAAATATTTCTTATTTTAGTTATATTATTTTCATAAAACAAATATGGTAAGCTATCACTCTATATTATTAATTTTATTTAGAATCGCTTTCATATGATAAAATATATAATTAACGTTCCGTTATGTGCTGAACCATCAAACCCATTTATTTGTCAATCTACAACTTAAAATTTTTAATATAATTTGTGTAATTTGTATATATAAATATTTTAGTTGGTGAAAAAATTATTTTTGTTACCAATCAAGTAATTGAATGTTATAGAAGTAATTGAATTGCTAAAGTACCGAGGAATTTTTATATATACTTTGAAAAAATGCTTGACTGTGCAGACTTTGCAAGGGAAAGGAAAATAATTTGCCGGCTTTGTGCTAATAAAAGCGAAAATATTATTAATATTTTTGAATTTTCACCAGGGGGACAGGATATTTTGGATAAAATTAACAAAACCTTACCTATCAAAGCAAGTATTTTTTTAAGTCTGATTAATACTGCGCCAAACTTGGATTCTTGCGGAAATTATTCATTATCTAGTATGAAGAAACTTTGATTTACACTTTACAAGTGCTTTTTTACGCACTTGTTGCATTTCTCTCTAACAGAGAATTATCGTAGGAGAACTGTATTTTTTATTATTATTTATCTAGTTTGCTTTACATTTTATAAATACACTTTGCACACATGAGCTTCTACATTTTTAATTATTTAATATATGTTTCATTACTTCGTTTACTACTCTATCTGTTTAATATATAATCATTGGAAATAAATGAAAATTTACAGGTGACACTAACCGACAGTTATCCAAAAACAATTTGTTTTGCCTGCTTAGAAAAACTTGAATTAATTGACAATTTCCTTAAACTAGTAGCAGCAGCCGATGTATATTTCATAAATACCAAAATTTCTTCAGTTGATCACGAATTACCGATCAAAGATTCTAAGAACAAAGAATTTTGTTATAAGGAACGAATTTCCAAAAGTCCAAACTTGAGAAATGAAATAAGATGTCGAATCTGCAATGCAAACTTCCAAACGCGAAGAAAATGTTTTCTCCACTCTGCCATGCATTCTTTGTCGCTTTATTTTCCCTGTGGACTTTGTGAATTTTATTCCAAAACACTAGACGAATGGAGAAAGCATTACATCAACAGACACAATGGTAGACAATGGGAACGAAGAGCAGCGAATCATGAATGCTCAATTTGCAAAAAAAAATTTATCACCACAAATCGTTTGAACTTTCACTTTCAATTTCATGAATCCGAAAATATGGAACGCTACTGTAAAAAGTGTGACAAGTTCTTCTCATCTGAATCGGTGCTTTATTATCATTCACTGATGGTGCATGATCAATGCAAAGATTTCTGTTGCGATACTTGTGGAAGTCAATTCAGGTAAGATACTTTTTACTGGAAGAGAAATCCGGTCCCTAAGATATACTAATGTTGGAAGGATCTAGAAGAGATAAAGAAAAAATCTTGGTACTTAAAGTAACAATTTAAAACTACTTTACAGATCACTTTCCCAATTGCATACCCATCAACGTAAACATAAAGACGATCGACCGTATGAGTGTGAAATTTGTTCTAAACAATTTCACTCAGCGGACAATTTTCGTCGACACCAGAAAATCCATCTACCGAATAAACCCTTCCAATGCAGTCAGTGTAATAAGACTTTTAATCGAACAAACAGTTTAAATAAGCATTTGCTGATTCATCAAGTAGTTGAGAGACGACCAATGATCTGCCAAATCTGCAACATCTGCAATCAGGTTCTACTCAACTACCCTTCTTCAACTGAATCTCACATTCACAATTGTTCCAAAAGTACTCCAATTACTATCCAAGACAAACAACTAGACGTTATTTATAGGTAAGTTTTCATTCCAAACTATTTCCGAAAAAGCCATTACCTTTTGAATATTCCTACTAAAGATTTTTCTTCCCTAAAGGTGTGAATACTGCCAGCAATGTTACGCCACAATTGCATCGGCGAAAAGCCACTCGAAAGTCCACACTGGACCTCTTCCTTATGTCTGTACAATTTGTCAGGTAACTTTTCCTACTTACAATCAAATCACAGTACACAGAAAGTCTCATAAAAGAATAACGGATCATCGTCTGCCAAATGATGACAGTATAATAAAATTCTTCTTTTGTAATAATTGCGAAAAAACATTTGCCCACTACACTAACATGAATCTACATCGAAAGGCGTGTGTCATCAGTAAACTAATCACATGTCCAACCTGTCACGATGTTTTCTACAACAAACAAGAATTCACAAAGCACAAAAGAAGACGTGAAATTAACACAAAATTAATTTGCCAAACTTGCCAAATTTCTTTCAACAATAAATGCTCTTTTGAAAACCACAATACGATAGTTCACACTGGAAATAAACCAATGTTCACTTGCTCCTACTGTGAAAAGGCTTTTCAACAGGTAAGGCAAATCTTTATAAATACATTTTATCCTTGGAGTTGAAATAACTCAGCGTAGGCCAGATCAATTTTAAATTTTCTTTCAGAAAGCACGCCTGACAAGTCACATAAGAAGTCACACGGGCGAAAAACCATTTAGCTGTGAATATTGCAAGAAAGAATTTAGTTACAAAGCTGATAGGGACAATCATCAAATGATTCACAGTGGAGAACGTCGATTTAAGTGTGAATTGTGCGAAAAAGCATTCATGAATTCTGCACGACTTCGAGAGCATATGATGCATCATTCCAATAATCGTCCATACAAATGTGACTATTGTGATCAAACTTTTAAAAAAACGAATGCGAGAAAAATTCATACATTCATTCATACAGGAGAGAAGCCTTATCAGTGCGATATTTGTGGTATTTCATTCAGAAGAACGGGTGATTTGAATAAGCACAAAAAAACGCGACACAAAGTAGTAAAATAAAAATCTAACAATGTTAAATAGTGTGCTACATTTGGAACACTGATTCTAAAACTAAAACTCCGAACTAACCATAAGAAGTACTTTCTCTGAATTTGTAAAATCCATTAATTTTTTCTGTTTCAAGTTATTTATTTAACTTTAATCTAACTAAACTTTTCTTTTCTCATTGCGAGGATTTTCCCTTTTCATATTTCCTATTAAACGTCACTTTTTGAACAGTTTCAGGCTGCGTTCAGAAAAACAAAAAGCAACTTAAAAATCTTCTTTCTAGTATAAATTTGTTTCAATTTGAGAGGAATAATTTCAATCAAAGGAGGAAGATTAAAATTTATATTTAAGTTAAAAAAAGCTGTCAAATATAAACAAAAATTTCTCTTTTTTGTATATGAATATTCGTACCTTGAAAATAAAATGTAAAAATAATTGTTAAGCGGAATTTTCTTCTCACTTTGAGCTGATTTTTTTCGGTATGGAAATAAAAATAAATGACTGACTTTACTACATTATATTTTACGTGCACATGGCTCGAACCAGTGAAAGTATTTAAAAATACGGACTTTACGGACCAAAAATGAAAAATTACGGACCAATTACTGACAAAAATATATAAGAAAACATTTTACTTAAAACTATAAATTAGATTTTTTCATAACTAAAAAAACATGAAGATATCGATAACTCCGAGTCTTCGAATCGGACTGTTTTATAATAATTAAAGATAGAGTGATAAAATAATTATCAATTCAATTATTATTATCAAGAATTTTCAACTAAAATTCTTCTTAATATCGATTATTTTTAATAATTTTCGAAAAAGTTCTTTGACAATTTTCAAATCCATTTCTTTACAATATTCGATTTTTCAATTATTTGTAAATTCTTTAATTAAATATGTATTAGAAAATAAAAACTTCAAATAATATAAAAAAAAATTCGCAATTAAAATTTCTCAAAATAAATTAATTCCACAGAATTCTTACTTAGTTAAAAATATGAAAAATTCAAATTTTCAAAGATTTGAATCTGAAACCTTTTCAAAATTTAATTATTTCTAAAACTTTACGCTCTAATACTTTTAATATTCAATTATAATCTAAAATTTTAACTGAAATCCATTTTTAAATCAATTTTTATGAGAAAATTCTACGAGAATTTAATTATTTAAATAGAAAAAAACAATTTATTGAATAATTACATATGTTTCTTAAAATTGAATTCTTTTGCAAAATTTTATTAAAATAGACATTAAAAATAATTAAATTAGGGAAAATTTTTGAAAAT
Organism: Leptopilina myrica (nomen nudum); assembly: GCA_032872475.1. Taxonomy (NCBI): domain Eukaryota; kingdom Metazoa; phylum Arthropoda; class Insecta; order Hymenoptera; family Figitidae; genus Leptopilina; species Leptopilina myrica (nomen nudum). The sequence continues at coordinate 7,507,962 of CM065462.1, read as the reverse complement.
AATTGAAATTTTGCCAAGAAATTTATTAAATTTTTTTGAAAATAATTCAATTTTAGAGAAGAATTTTATAATTTATGAAGATAATTGATAATTTACGCAAAGAATTGCATTAAAAATTTTGAATGCAATAATTTTATTCTTTAAAGAAATTTAATCAAAAATTTATTAAAAATATTTAAATTCTAATAAATAAATTGTAGCAAAGGTTATTAAAATAATTAAATTTCTTTGATAAATTTTTATAAAATTTTTAAGAATAATTACATTTTTCGAGGAATTCGATTAAAATTGTATTAAAAATAATTAAAATTTTGCAATTAGTTTTATTATTCATAAAAATAATTGAATTCCTAATAAGAATTTTATTATTTGCCAAAAAAAATTAAATACCTGTAAAAATTTTATTATTTATGGAAATAATTGAATATTGCGAAGAAATTTATTTTAAAAATTTGTAAATAATGAAATTCCTGTAAAATTGTTATTATTTTTTGAAAATAATTAAAGGTTTGTGTAGAATTTTAGTAGATTTTTTTTTTAAATAATTGAATTCTTTTGGAAAATTTTATTTGAATAGTATAGATACCTATTAAAAATCATTGAATTGAGGCAGAATTTTGAAAATAATTGAAATTTTTCCAATTATTTTATTAAAATTTTTGAAAATAATTGATATTTCGAAGAAGAATTTAATTATTTCTAAAGATATTTGAAATGTTGACGATAATTTTTAAAAAATTTTGAACATAATTGAATTTTTGCGAAGTATTTTATTACTTTTGAAAATAATTGAATTCCTTCAATAATTTGTAATTTCTCTAAAATTATCAAAATTATATCGTAAAATTTACGTACTTTACGGATCTTTTTCAACCGAATTACGGACTTTACGGACCTTTTAAAAAAAACGGACTTTTACGGACTTTAAGCAAAGTTACGGACTTTTACGGGATTTACGGACCTAGTTCGAGCCCTGCGTGCATTATTAAAAACATTAAGGATAATAATTTAACTGAAAATCAACAATAATCTCCTAGAATTTATCTGCTATTTTATTATTTTAATTATTTAGATAATCTTTCAGTCTAATTAGCAATTAATTCTCATGTCTCTCACAAACAATTTTAAAAAATAAAAGCTCAGTTGAGCGTCAGTTAATTTATTTATTTATCAAATTACTAAAATAACTTTGAATTATTTCAAAGCAGTATATTTTTATATTTCAGACAACTGAGAAGAAGAATATCACAATAAAAATTTCAGCTTTTGAAAATTTCAATGTTTTCTCGAACTGACCACAAGAGAAACTTTCTCTGAATTTGTAGAATCCCTTCATTCTTACTGTTCTTGATTTCTTATTATATATTGTTCAAAATAAATATTTCATTCCATTCACAAGACAAAACATTTAATTCGAAATTAAAATCATCGATTTAATTTTTTTCACTTAAATTTGTTTATTAAATTTAATTACCATTTTAATTATTCAATTATTGAAATAAAATATTTCAAATGATATCAAATTAACATTATTGAATAGCGAACATTTTATTCGCAGTTATTCAAAGAATTCGTTACAAGAAAAATGTTTCTGATCCTCAATCTACGATATTGTACCACTTTTGTTTACAAAGCGATTATTTTTTTTTAGTATTCCCGTCATTAGCCTTTCAAAATTTTTCGAAATCAATTTTAATAACTTTTATTTAAACAGACTTTATATAGTTATAAAGTAACAAATATTTATTGTTCTTTCAACAATTAACTATCGGGTAACGGGTATATGCTCGCGGTTTTCAAACAAAAATTTTTGAGGTTAAATTTTACACCGCCACCGCGCATAATAAAATAACAAAAACAATTTTTTATTCAACGTTCCCACAAGAAATTGTCAATAGAGATTAGAAAATAATTTACTTCCCACCTTTTATTCTAGAGATTGTATGAAAAATACGAAGAGAAAGGCAATTATTTTCTTGCAATACTATATAGAGATATTTAAAAGAACACAACTCATGTGCGTGAAGTTGGCACAACAACCATAGAAAAAATTAAGGTACTGTCACAGCTCTCTTCGCCTCAATTCAGGCGGAAAATTTAAATTCCATAAAGTAAAGGCGCTCTCACAGCTAGTAGGCAGCATACAAATTTGAATTTACTATCCCTTTCACTCTAATTGATTTTCTCTCTTACTCCAATTACTGCTTGCGCAGGCAGGCAGAGCTGTGAGAGCTCCATAATACTTTTCATTTTTGAAGAAAATTATTATAAATTTAATTATTAATTTTATAATAAATAATAATAATTGTTATTTTTTTATTCAGTTTTAATAATAATTTTCTTTAAAAAAGTAATTATTACTTTATTTGAACTTAAATTTAGAGGGGTCCTTGAACCCGATATATTATAACATTACGTGTAGAAATATGGTTGCACTTCTAAATCATCTATTTATTCTATGTTTACAAAACAGTCAGCGTCAGTCAGATTGTCCATTCTCCAAGATTTTTAACAAATGTTATTAATATTATTAAAACTGTGAACCTTGTAAGTAAAATATTAATAAACTTAATTTACTGATTCCTTTCAAATTTCGCTAACAAAAGATCCGATGAAGAAATGTAAATAAAATACAAATAAGAGTCCTTTCTTATATCTCATGTTCTATTCCCGTAACCGCGTATTCATTCCAATCTTTACAGAATGTCAATCGATAATTCATAAATATTAATTTAACAAGTAGTTTATAATTACAATTGGATTTAGATAAATATTAAAGTTTAGACTTTTAGTTATTTCTCCAGATTTTTGATTAAAAATTCAATAAAAAAAAATTGTGAGGTCCCACAATAAGTTGCGGCCTCAGCATCACGAAAACTATTTTGTTATTTTTTTTTTAGAAATAAATGCCAGATACCTAAACATTTTTTGTCGAGAAAGAGAAATATTTCTCTGCTCCTTCTAAACCATTTCCTTAAGTAGCTTTATCATTCTTCGATAATACGTCGCTATTCTCTAAAAATAAAGGAAGAAAATTTCTATTTTCAGGATTACGCAAATTTTGATTGTTCATAAATTGCGCAGAGGGAACAAATTCTTCAAATATAAAGTCGTCAAAGATGGAAAGGTTTTTGCCGAATGAGTGCTATGTTTGTAAATCCAGAGACAAGCTAATAAGATGTGAGTGCAAAATGATTGCTTACTGCTCTGAGGATCATCGATTGCAACATTTATCAGATCACGAGACTTTTTGCAAAGTAATTATGGAGTTATTGATAAATAAAAAATTATCACACATTCATGAAGAGCTTCAAAATGAATGTGGAGCCGTTTGGAGAACAAAGAGAGACGAAATCAGCATGGAAATAACGAATAAATTAGAAAGATCTATGAGTCCATTAGAAAATGCAATGTTGAAATATCCGCGTGTGTGTTTCGCTTGTCGTGAAACAAGTCAAGAAAATCTAACAAATTGTCCTGATTGTCCAGTGGCAAGTTTTTGTGAAAAACACCCTCACGATAAAATTCACAGTATGAATTGTAAAGTACTGAATCAATATTTAAACATTTTGAATACAGCCGAGGAATTAAATGTTGACTTGAAATTTCTGTCTCCTACTTTTCCGTGTATTACAGAAGAAAGAGTAAAAGAGTTTATGTACAGACTTACACTCACATTTCACGTAACTGACATGAATGAAATTTGTTTAAAATCGAGATTATTAATAGTGGACCTCATTAACTTTATGGACTTAGCTTCGAAAATTAATAGCGCTTTACAAAAAATACACGACACGATTCCCGAACAATTAACAATTCACATCGATGCCCTTTCCTATGAACACGCAATCACAAAAAAAAATTATTGGGAATTTCTCTTGCATCTCAATCCGCAGATAAAGAAGCTAAAAGTTATCATCACTCAAACTGAAAATCGGAACAATTCTCTGAAATCTCTCTGCACAAATTGTCAATCAGAGGAAAAACAATTGATTATTGAATATTTGTCAAAATCTTACGACAATTATATGCTCGATGAAAGTTATCAAAAACCAGATATACTCTTTTACGTTCAAATCAACATGAAAAGTATCTCTGAAAAATTAAATAAGTGGAGTGAATTTAATTGTCCCATCATGCTGCGATTTGATTTGAAACTAAATTTTTGTAAAACACAATATCTTGTTTCATCTTCCACAGCAAAGTGTGAATTTATTTATGAAGGACAATTCAATACACCATTCGATACATTCTCAGTTGAAAATGAAGAATATTTTATAGTTTTGCAATCAAAGAGAAAAGAAGTACTACAAAAATCTTGTGATAAAGCTACAGTTGAAATAACAGACGAAAAAATCGCTACAAACACGATTAAAAATCTTTCAAATAATAAAGATGTTGATTCAGAAACTTTTAAATTCGTCGAAAGTAATTCAAACCACGATTCAACTCCATCAGAATCAAAGGACAATTCTGACAATAACGAAACTTTAAAATTGAAAACAAACGAAATTCAATTTACTTCTATTTCCTACACCGATTTAAACAAAATTGCAATTGACAAGAAAAATACAAACAATTCCATTTGCGAACAAGCTGAAAGTAGAGAATCGAATAAGGAACAAAAATCAGATCATTCGACACTTTCTCCATCGTCATCTGTACGTTCATTTGTCATTATTTCGGAACCCGGCGAAGAGGAGGAAGGAAAAAAAGCTGAAGACTCAAAAATTGAAGATAATGAAGAAATTTCCAAGTCTTTCAATAACGAATTTCTCGATCCAAATGGAAAAGAGCGAAAAAATATGGAAGAGGATAATATCGACAAGAAGAATACAGAAGAGCGTAAAGGAAAGGAAAATGATAACAAACATCTCGTTAATTCGCAAAGTTTCGAAAACAATAAAACAGTTAATTTTTCTCAATCATATGTAATGAGTCATGTTTCGTATCTTGAAAATGAAAACGAAGGTTTACGACAACAATTAAATATATCATTCAAAGAAATAACGGAACTACAAACAAAATTTGATCAAGTTTGTTTTGAATTGAACAAAAAGGAAAAGATAATAAAGAATTTACTGCGCGTATTTGTCAACTTTGAAGACCAGGATTCAGTGTACGAAGAGAACAAAGTTTAAATCCTCTATTTTCTTGTCTTTAAAACAAAATCTTATAATTTTATGTTTTGAAGTTGAAATTCAAATACTTATTTCTATTTTACTTCCTTTTTTACATTTCTAATGATTCGTAATTTTAAAAATATTTCGTTACAAAATGTAAATGTCTATATATTTTAAATGAAAATTTTTCTCTTTAAAAGAATAAGTAAGAAATTTATATTTTTTGTTTAAAAAAATTCCTACATGTGCATTTGAATTTAAAATTCAATCATTCTTGAATGTTTTTGTATTTACTTTTTGTATTAAAAAACTGCAACTATAATTTTAAAAAAGTGTTCAAATAATGAGATTGTCATTAGGAATTGTAATAAATTTGTATGAAAAATTAATGTTTTTTTGTTTTCAGCCCTTTGATAGACTTTAAGGCAGAAAAAATTTATCTTTAATCCATTCAAACGTAGAAAACAATGTCGAAATTAAATGCCCAACTTCTCAATAACTTAATTACTTTCCAGAATTTTTAACTTTTAAAAATCTACAATTTCGAAAATAATTTAATTAAACAATGAATTTTTTCAATTTTTCAAAAAAATCTTGTCTGTTCATAATTTAATTGAAAATTTGATTAATTCAATTTCATTAAAATTTATTGATACTAATTGAATTTCTGCAAAGAATTTTACTACCCCCACAACACCGAAACTTTCCTAAAGATTTCCTAAAGATTTATTTGAAATGTTCGATATATTTAATTGCAATATTTATTGAAAGTTGTGTAAAGATTTAAATGTCCCGATTAAATAAATATTTAGCGCGAACCTTTCCTGAACATTTCAATTACATCTTCGCATAATTATAATTATAATTATAATTAGGCGAAAATTTTCAGGAAATGTTCAGGAAAGGTTCGTGCTAGACATTTATTTAATCGAGACATATAAATCTTTACACAACCTTCAATAAATATTGCAATTAAATATATCGAACATTTCAAATAAATCTTTATAGGAAATCTTTAGGAAAGTTTCGGTGCTGTGGGGGTATTTATAAAAGTTATTGAATCCTTCAAAAGAATATTATTACATATTTATGAAAATAATTAAATGTTTGCGTAGGATTTTATTTAAATTTTTAAAAATAATATAAACTCAATATTTTCGGACTTATAAGCTACTGAATAGAGGTCTACAATTAAAAGTCCAAATTTTCGAAAATTCTTAACTCAAAAATTTGAACAATTAAACATAAATAAAAAAATACGTATCTGTTTTGTTTCGATACAGAATAGAAAAAAAATATTTTTCGCCGATTTTAAGAGGTCGACTTAAATCTCACGTGGAATCGCCCAAATATAATTAAATTGTTCTCTACAATTGAATTATTTTTAAAAATTTAAATAAAATCCTACGCAAACATTATTAAATAAATATACAAAGAAATTCTATATCGATTCGATCGATTCTAAATTATCTAAGTGGGTCCTTGGACCCTTAAAAGCATCACATTTGCCCGTAAAAACAAAATTACAAATATAGCTGTAGATCTATATTATTATTTTTCTCGGCATCAACATCAAATAAATAAGCAAGTCATCAATTGTAAAAAATATAAGGTGCGTAATTGCGTATATAAGCCTTTAATTATATTAGCAGTAAATTTTTCTCAATTATATTTTCACTTTTCTGAGGTTTTTTCAAAATCCCAAGGTTTGACAATTGAAAATTTATAAATAAATAAGGAAATTGAAAAGCAAAAAATTTAGGTTATGTTTATAAATTTTAACGTAAAAATACAGAAAGAGAGAAAAATTGGTATTAAAAATGATTGATGTTTAAGTATTCATTGCATCGAAAATATTCAATAGAAACTGAGTTTAAATTTACTATTTTTAAATGTATTTTGAAATGGAACTTTTAATCTAAAGAAATCTAAGAAAAACGAAACATGTGACTCATTTGCTTCTTTGCTACCGCTTTCTTGGAAGAGGGTCACAATTTTTTCTATAACTTTTACTCATTTTCGACAATTTATCGTTTTTGGCTAAAATCTGATATAAAACAAATTCTTATTTACAGGTATTCGCAAATTTCGGAGAAATAGGAAATATATTACAAGATATAAAGCCGTGAAACATGGGAAGATTTCTGCCCAATGAGTGCTATGTTTGTAAATCGAGGGACAATCTAAGAAGATGTGGATGCAACATGATTTACTATTGCTCCGAGCCTCATCGATTACAACATTTACCAATTCACGAGAGTTTTTGTAAAGTAATTAAGGAATTATTAAAAGAGAAAAAAGTGTCGCATATGTATGAAGAGCTTTCAAATATAAGTGACCCTATTTGGTCGACGAAACAAAGAGAAATCCATCAAAAAATAGAAAAGAAATTGAAAAGAAAAATGAGTCCATTAGAAAGTTTTATGTTTGGTCGTCCGCGACACTGTTTTCTTTGTTCCAATACAAAAGACAAAGATTTAATCAATTGTCCCCATTGTCCAGTGGTTAGTTTTTGTAAAAAGCATCCTCAAAATGAACTTCACAGTATGAATTGTAAAGTACTGAATCGATATTTAAATATTTTGAAGGCAGCAGAAGAATTAAATATTGACATGGAATTTCTGTCTTCTACTTTCCCCTGTATTACAGAAGAAAAAGTAATTCAAGCTGTAGACGAACTGACACAAACATATTATTCAATTAACATGAAGGAAAAATGTTTACAATTGAGATTATTAATAGTGGACCTTATTGACTTTATGGACGTGGCTTCAAAAATGAATAGTGCCTTACAAAAAATACACAACACGATTCCCGAAGAATTAACAATTCACATTAATGCCCTTTCTCGTGAACATGCAATTACAAAAAACGATTATTGGGAATTTCTCTTGCATCTCAATCCGCAGATAAAAAAGCTAAAAGTTATCATCACTCAAACTGAAAGTGGAAGCAATTTAAAGACGTCTCTTTGTAAAAATTGCATTACAGAGAAAAAAGAAATAGTTGTTGAATATTTGTCAAAATCCTACGACGATTACATGCAAGATGAAATTTATCAGAAACCCGACATTTTGTTTTACGTGAAAGTCCTCGATGAATGTAATTCCGAAAGCTTAAACAAGTGGAGTGAATTTAATTGTCCCACTATTTTGCGATTTGATTCGAAACTAAATTTTTGTAAAGGCAATCATTTTCTCTCGCTTTTAACAGGAAAGTTTCGAATTGTTAACAAAGGAAAAATAGAAGTACCCTTCGGTATATTATCCTCAATTCAAAATGAAGACTACTTTATAATTTTGCAATCACTGGGGAACAAAGTACATCAAAAATTTGGTGATACAATAACTCATCAATGTGGTCAAAATACAAATGGTGTAGAAGATGCTTCTAAAACTACTCAAACTCATCCTTCGTCAGAATCAAAAGACAATTCTGCCAAAAACGAAAATTCAAATTTGGAAACAAACGACCATTCAACTTCTTCTACTTCTCACACCGAATCGAACAAGACTGTAATTGAAAAAGAAAATACGAACACAAACGAAAGTCCATTATCATCGAAACGTTCATTAGAAACTATTTCCGAACCAGGAGAAGAGGACGAAGGAAAGAAGAATAAAAAATCAAAAACTGAAAATTGTAAAAATTGTTCAAAGTCCATCGATAAAGAAAATTTTGATCCAAATTGCAAAGAAGGAAAAAATACGAAAGAGAATAATGTGGAAAAGAAGAATAAAGAAGTGTCATTCGTAATCGGACATGTTTCGTATCTTGAAAATGAAAACGAAAGTTTACGACAACAATTAAATTCAGCATTCAAAGAAATAACAAAGCTACAAACAAAATTTGATCATGTTTGTTTGGAATTAAACAAAAAGGAAACGGTGATAAAGAATTTATTAAGCGTTATTGTCGACTCTAAAAACACTGATTCAGTGTGTGAGGAAAACAAAATGTAAATCGTCGATTTTCTTGTTTTCGCCAGGAAATCTTTTATTTTTACGTTTTGATTTTGAAATTCAAAGACTTTTTTTACATTTTCAATTATTCGCAATTTGGAAAATATTTCGTTATAAAATGCAAATTTTTATATATTAATAATTAATATAATTAATATTATTTCTCATTAAAAGAATAAGTATTAAATTTATATTTTTCGTTAACAAAAATTCATGAATCTATTTTTGAATTTAAAATTCAATCATTCTTGAATGTTTTTGTATTTTCCTTCTGTAGTTAAAAACTGCAACTGTAATTTTAAAAAAGTGTTTAAATATAGAGATTGTCGTTATGAATTGTAATAATTTTATATGTAAAATAATTGCTTTTATCTTTTTTAGTCCTCTCATTAAGGTTAAGGAAGAAAAAATATCTTTTTAATTGATTCAAAATAGAAAAAAAACATCGAAATCAAATTATTTCTAAACTTTCTACTACCTAACTTCTCAAAAACTTCATTACATTTTTTATATAATTTTTAACTATAGAAGTCTTCTCTTACTCATATATTTGAAGAAATTTTGAAAACATTCTTTAAGAATTTATTTTTAAAAATTTACTTTAAATAACTGTAAAATACACGCTGTTGTTTATAATTGACTAAATTTACGAAATTTAATTTTTCGAAAGTTTCTAATTATAAAAAAAAATATTCATAAATTTAAGTAAATTGAAAAAGGTTTAAATTACAATTTTTCGAAGCAATAATAAGTTCCTTAAAACTTTTATTTAATATTACTAAAAATTCAAATTTTCAAAAATTTTCATTTTGATTCGTTTGAAATAAAATTATTTCTAAAAATTTTAACAGTAACTCTTTCAATATATACAATTATTTTCTAATATGTACGTATTTTATGAACAGCTCCGTATTTAAATACAAAAATAAATAATTTATTGAATAATTGATTATTACTCATCTTAAAATTGTAATATTATGAAGAATTTCATTATTTATGTAAATAATTGAATTCTTGGAAAGAGTTGTATTAAAGTTTTTTTTTAATAATTCAAGGTTGCCACAAATATTTAATTTTATTTTTCCCTGTTTTCCAGACAAAATTCTCACTTTTTCCCTGACCATAAAAAATATTCTGGTTCACTCTAAAAATTATTAGATACACAAAAAAATGATCTATTAAATATATTTACAAATTTCATTATGTAATTGTAAAATTATTCAAAAACATCAATAAGTAAATTTTTAAATAAGTATTTAATTATTACTTTTCCACGGAAATTAAAAATTAAAATTTTTCAGAACATTCAAATTCAAACCTTTTGGAAACTCAACAATTTATAAGAATATTATTACAAAACATAATTCGCCTTCTTCATGTTTTGTTATAATTTAAATAACTAATAAATTTTTCAACAAAAATTTAATTATTTACAAAAATCCTAATAAAATCCTTCGCAAGAATTCAATTATTTTTAAAAGTAGTAAATTTTCTCAAAAAAAATTCAATTATTTGAAAAAATTGTAATAAAGTTCGTTGCAATACTTAATTGAATTATTTTCATAAACAATAAATCGATTATTCAGTAATTTCATTTTTTAAACAATTTTTATTAGAAAATTATAGAAAAATTCAATTATTTAAATTAAAAAAATAAATAATTTATTGAGTAATTGAATGTTTGTTAAAATTGAATTCTCATAAAGAATTTTATCAACAAATTTTTAAATAATTGAATTCTTTTGACAAATTTTAATAAAATGTTTAAGAATAATTATACATTTTTCGAGGAATTTGATTAAAATATTGTATGTAAAATTAATTAAAATCCTGCGATGAGTTTTATTATTCATGAAAATAATTTTAAAAAATTTCCAAAAATGTTATTAACATTTTTCTAAAATATAATTGAATTTCAGTGAAGAATGTTATTATTAAAAAAAAAAATTCAACTCTTGTAAAGAACTTTGTTAAATTTTTTAAAAATAATTAATTCATGCGACGAATTGTATAAAAATCTTTTTAAATAATTGATATTTTTCAAAAAATTTTATAACATTTTGTATATTAAATAATTGAACTCACGTAAAAATTTTATTATTCATGAAAATAATTGAATTATTTCAAAGAAATTTATTAAAAATTTAATAAATTATTGAATTCCTGTAAAATTTTAACAAGAATTTTATTCAAGTTTTTAAATTTATTTGAATTTTGAAGAGGAATTGTATTATTTATAACAATAATTGAAATTTTGACGAGAATTAAAATTTTTTTTTTAAATAATTGAATATTGATGAATTTTATTATTTATAAAGATAATTGAAATTTTGACAAAAATTTGTGAACATAATTGAATTTCTGCGAAGAATTTTATTACTTTTGAAAATAATAAATTATTCCTACAACGAATTTTATTCAAGTTTATAAAAATAATTGATTTTCGGTGAAAAATTTTACTATTTCTAAAAATAATTGAATTTTTGAAAAGAACTTTGTTAAATTTTTTTCAATAAATGAATTTCTGTGAAAATTTTATTATTTATGAAAATAATTGGTTTATTTAGAAGAAATTCATCAAAAATGTTGTCAATTATTGAATTCCTGTGAAATTTTTCCAAGAATTTTATTAAAGTTTTTAAAAATAATTGAATTTCGAAGAAAAATTGTATTTACTATAAAGATAATTGAAATTTTGACGAGAATTTCAAAAAAATTTTTTTAAATAATTATCAATCTAGTATTTATGAAAATTGTAAAAATTATTCATTACATAATTCATAAGTCATAATTTTATGATAGTTCTTTAAAAATTAAGTTATATTTAAAAAGAAATTATTGTCTGAAATAGAAAAAATTGAAGGTTTTGTATTAAAATTCGTGGATGTTTTTATAGTTTACAAGGCAAACAAAAAAACATCAAAATTTAGAGTTTTTTCATGAATTTTTGAAATTCGATTTTTTCCAGTACTTTTACTATAAAAATCCCTAACTTTTCCCTGACTTCCCTGACCTGTGGCAACCCTGATAATTGAATTCTCGTTGAAAAATAATTAAATTTTTGTGTTTAAAGATTTTTGACAAAATTTCAAAAAATAATAGAATTCCTCAGAAGAATTTTATTATTTATGATAAAATGAATTTTTTCTTATTTATTTTTTGCGAAGAATTTTATTCAACTTTTGTAAATAATTGAAGTTATGTGATGAATTTTATAAAAATTTCTAAAAAATAATTGAATTTCTAAAAAGAATGTTAATATTTATAAAAATTGAATTCTTACAAAAAATTGTATTCAAATTTTTTTAAATAATTGAATTCTCGGCATAATATTAGTTTTTATTATTTGAAAAAATTGATATATATATATAAGTGAAAATTAATGGTCAATTCAAGGTTTCTAATATTTTCCTAAGCGGCAACTGAGTTCTTGTTGTCAACAAGTAATTATAAATATTAAAACAAAAAAATGTCTAGCGAAAAGTAAATTCAGAAAAATATTAAAAATTCAATTTTCCTTTATAAAATATAATTATATTTTATAAAGGAAATCTACAAATATAGAGAAATTCTATCTTTTCTTATGGGGTCCTTGAACCCTAGATAACATTACATTTGCATGTAAAAACAAAATTACAAATATAGTTGAAGATATCTATTGTTTTTTTCCATGTTGTAAAAATACAGTTACAGTCTGATAGCTGATTCTGACGGTGTTAAAAAGTCAGGATTTTAAATGATCAAATATTAACAATTGTTAATTGTAAGAAATATAAGGTGAATAAGCCTGTAAGTATATTAACAATACATTTTTCTTTGTTGTATTTTTTTACTCTTCTGAGGTTTTTTCAAGATCTCAAGGTTTGACAATTGAAAATTTATAAATGAATAAGGAAATTAAAAAGCAAAAAATCTAGGTTATGCTTATAAATTTTTAAGTAAAAATACAGAAAGAGAGAAAAATTGGTATTAAAAATGATTGATGTTTAAGTATTCATTGCATCGAAAATATTCAATAGAAACTGAGTTTAAATTTACTATTTTTAAATGTATTTTGAAATGGAACTTTTAATCTAAAGAAATCTAAGAAAAACGAAACATGTGACTCATTTGCTTCTTTGGTACCGCTTTCTTGGAAGAGGGTCACAATTTTTTCTATAACTTTTACTCATTTTCGACAATTTATCGTTTTTCGCTTAAATCTGATATAAAACAAATTCTTATTTACAGGTATTCGCAAATTTCGGAGAAATAGGAAATATATTACAAGATATAAAGCCGTGAAACATGGGAAGATTTCTGCCCAATGAGTGCTATGTTTGTAAATCGAGGGACAATCTAAGAAGATGTGGATGCAACATGATTTACTATTGCTCCAAGGATCATCGATTACAACATTTACCAATTCACGAGAGTTTTTGTAAAGTAATTAAGGAATTATTGAAAGAGAAAAAAGTGTCGCATATTTTTGAAGAGCTTATAAATATAGGTGGCCCTGTTTTGTCGATGAAACGAAGGGAAATCCATCAAGAAATAGAAAAGAAATTGCAAAGAAAAATGAGTCCATTAGAAAATGCAATGTGGGAATATCCGCGAATGTGTTTCTTTTGTCGTCAAACAAGACAAGAAGATTTAACAAATTGTCCCGATTGTCCAGTGGCAAGTTTTTGTGAAAAACATTCTCACGATAAAATTCACAGTAAAAACTGTAAAGTACTGAATCAATATTTAAACATTTTGAATACAGCCGAGGAATTAAATATTGACTTGAAATTTCTCTCTTCTACTTTCCCCTGTATTACAGAAGAAAAAGTAAATGATCTTATAGACGTACTTACACGAACATCCAAAGTAATTGGCACAAACGCAAAGTGTATTAAATCGAGATTATTAAAAATGGACCTCATTAACTTTATGGACTTAGCTTCGAAAATTAATAGCGCTTTACAAAAAATACACGACACGATTCCCGATGAATTAACAATTCACATCGATGCCCTGTCCCATAAACACGCAATTACAAAAGAAAACTATTGGGAATTTCTCTTGCATCTCAATCCGCAGATAAAGAAGCTAAAAGTTGTCGTCACTCAAACTGAAAATGAACGCAATTTAAAGACCTCTCTTTGTAAAAATTGCACTTCAGAGGAAAAAGAAATAGTTGTTGAATATTTGTCAAAATCCTACGACGATTACATGCTGGAAGAAAATTATCAAAAACCAGATCTTCTATTTTACATGAAAATCATTAATGATTATAATTTCGAATTTTCAAAAAAGTGGAGTGAATTTTGCTGTCCCATTATTTTACGATTCGATTCGAAATTAATTTTTTGTAAAACACACCATTTTCTCTCGTCTTCAACAGCAAAGTATCGATTTATTCACGAAGGACAACTGACAACGCCATTCGCTACATTATCCACAATTGAAAATAACGACTACTTTATAATTTTCCAATCAAAGGAAAACAAAGTACTTCGAAAATCTGTTTCTTCGACAATAGACGAATTCTGCGAGGAAAAAATTGATATAAATACGATGGAAATTCTTTCAGACTTTGAATTGGAATTGGACAATCAATTTGTTTCTAATTCTGACATTGATTCAAACGAGATTTTAAAGGAAACCGAGAGGGAGAAAAATTATAACCAAAAAACGAATAATGGAGTATTGATAAAGAAAGGAAAATCCAAAAATTCTTCTACACTTTCTCCATCGTCATCTGTACGTTCATTTGTCATTTTTTCGGGACCCGGAGATGAGGAGGAAGAGAAAAACGCTAAAAACTCAAAAATTGAAGATAATGAACAATGTTTAAACTCTATCGTCAATGAATTTCTCGATCGAAATAATAACAAAGAGGCGAATATGGAGAAGAAGAATCTAGAAATCAGCAAAGCAGGGGAAGAAGAAACGGTCAATTTTTCTCAATCATTTGTAATCGGACATGTTTCGTATCTTAAAAACGAAAACGAAGGTTTACGACAACAATTAAATTTGGCATTCAATGAGATATCGAAACTACAAACAAAACTTGATCAGATTTCTTTTAATTTAAGCAAAAAAGAAAAAGTAATAAAGAAATTATTACGCGTTATTGTCGACTCTGAAGACACTGATTCACAGTGTGATCAAAGAGAATGAATTTTAAATTCGTTTCCGAAAAAAAAACCCTCTTTTATCTATTCTTTAAAAAAGAATCTTCTAGTTTATCATTTATTTGAATTCAAAATTCAATTATTAATTTGTATATATCGCTTTTATAATTAATATTATTATTATTATTACAATTAATATTATTTCGATTCTACCCATTGCTATAATCTAATTTCTATTTTAAGAAAGAAAAATTTGTATCATATTTTTGAATTTCAAATTCAATCATTCCTTAATAGTTCCGTTCCTTTTTTTTATATTTATGAAACAATATTTGTAATTTTATAATATTTAAATAATATAATTGCGTTATGAATTTTCTAATAAATGTTTAATGAAAAAATAATGTTTTTTTTCTTGAAATGTACAATTTTTCAGAATTTATTAAAATTTTAGATTTGAAAAAAATTATTTTAAATTTAAAATTAAATATTCAATATTTAAAATTGAGAAAAAAATTGAAGATTTTTCAAAACTTTAATACTTTTTGTTAAACAAAAATTTAAAAATTTATGTAATTGAGAAAAAAAGTAAAAATTTTTCAAAACTTTAATACTTTTTGTTAAACAAAAATTCAAAAAATTTATGCATATTTATTTTTTCCGCGGAATAAAAATTTTAATTAATTTCAATGAAAAACCTCATGAAATATAATTATTTCTATAAAATTTACAACTGTAATTCATCAAAAATTCTTTTGTTTTTAAATTTTTGAATAAAATTATTGAAAAACTTTAATAATTTTTAAAGAAAAATCATTTTATTAATAATTTTTTTAAATAAATATTTTTAAGATTTATAAACTTTTTCTTCCCTTAAATTTTCAAGGAATTTAATTTAAAAACCTTTGAAAATTTTATTAATTCATAAATTAGAATTCAATTACGGGAATTGAATTATTTAAATAGAATAATTTTTGTACATTCATAAAATGATATAATTTCAAAAATATAATAATATATTTATAATCAATTTTTAAAGAGGAAAAAATAAAATTCTTTAAAATATAAAATTTTACAGAATTTCCCATTGTTTCAATTGTTATTAAAATTATTATTGTGAATTGAATTGTTTCAAATTTTAATAATATATTAAAAATAATATTATATATTATTTAATAATAATTTTTTTTAATATTGTTTCAAATAATAATAATTTTAATATATTTTAATTGTAAAATAAATATTTAACTATAATTATTGTTCTTTATTTGCCTAAAATTTGAAAGCACTTAAAAATTTGAACTGCAAGTCTTCCAAAATTGAATTAATTTTCTAGAATTTGTAATAATATATTATTCAAAATTTAATTTTCTACACATTTTTTTTTACATACAGTCTACAAATTAAATTAAATTTTAAAAAAACATCTATTTTAGGATGACTTACCTGTGGAGGATGTTTGGAATTCATATCTTTTTCATTAATTAATTTCCGTTTATGCGACAATTTGTTGTCCTGATAACATTCCGCATATTATTGACACTTCCTTTTTCAATCGCGCGAATCGCGCCAATTTCAGAGTACACAATTTTTGTGCTAATTTCTGGTAATTTAGCAAGAAAGTCTCCCGCAAAATTTATAACAATTTGGCGCTAAAAAAGCAAGGTTATATAGAATTTCTTCCGTATTTTTCAACAACGAATTCCAAAATACACAATTACTCAGGAATTTTTAACAAATTTATTGTTTCATTAGAATGAAAATTTACTATAATTTGTAAAAGAAAATTTTTTAATGAAAACACTTTTTCACACGCGAACAACAATATACCGTCGATTTTCATAGACTTTTTTGGCAAAAATATTTTCCATTTTTTATAAAGACTTTGACGATTGAATGCCTAAATTTTTCTTTATTTTCCCGTAAATAAGTGAATATTGTCGATTATTTTCAAGATGTGACGGAAATTTAATTAAAAATGTTATAGAAATGCTGTGAAAATAAACTGAAAGACGCGGTGGCGCGATGTTTAACTAGGGAATTTCGTTCTAGACTGAAGTTGCGTCAAAAGGGGAGGAACGATATATCGATGTTTAATTCAAAAGTGGCGCGCGAAATTGATATGGAATTTTTTTTTTCTTATACAAAAGACGTGACAACTAAAAAATGAAAGAACAAAATTGTGAAAAATGAAAAATTCAAATTATTAATTTAATAGTTTTTATTTAATTCTCGATTCGAAATGTTCGAAATGAAATTGCAAGTTAATGGTAGTTGCGTCTTCCGGTTTCGCATATATCTTCGGTAAAAAACTGAAAGAGGGCGCTACTGTGTAACTTCCGTCTTTCCTACATTGTATTGTTATTGTTGGTTTTTAGGTTATAAATGGTTACACTGTAAAAAATGTCAAACTGAAACTTACAAACGAATTGTAAGGAAGCAAGCCTACTTTTTGTAAATTAACAACGTTGGGCATTGTAAGAAAACTAAGTGTTAAAGATAAGGTTACGTATAACGTAGTAACGCAACAAAACATTTGTAAGAAAACTAACAGTTTGTAAGCTTACAACGTTAGACGTAGGACATATTTCGAGTCACGTTGAATGTTGGATCCTTACAAATATTTTGTATTAATACAACTCATTGTATTGAAACTAATGTTTCGACACGCAGCAAATAAATTGTATTTGCAATAGAAAAATTTGTAAGTTTACAGATATTATGGAACATTTCAATAGTAGAACTAAAAGAATTAAAGACGCCGTTCCGACATTTGCAATCTATGCAACATGCAGTGTAATTTGTTCAGTTAAACAAAATTTGTTTTAAATTATTGTTCAAATTTTATATTTATAACTAAAATTTCAAGAAGCACGGTGAAGTCGACTTTTTGGGCAAAAATTGGATGCTATTGTGTTAATGAAAATAATTTATAAAGTTTTGTAAAAATGAATGTGTGCATACTGACGCGATGGAAAGGAATTTACAAAAAAAATTAAATTTTGAGTTATTAATACCACTCTATTTAGATTCAATCAATCGATAAAATGATATTAATAACTTAAAATTTATTTTTTTATGTAAAGCCCCTTCCATCGTGTCAAGACAAATAATATATAATTATCTGTTGAAATGGTTGAAATTTAAATTTTGTTTTTCTCGAGTATTTTTATACATATATGTATACAATTCGTAATAAAAAGATTATTTTTGCATCAATAAAATATATTTTTTTCCAATGAATTTTAATATAAATTAAAATATGCGATTAAAATTTATAACCAAAAATCTTTAGAAATTACAAATCTCATTGTAGAATTACAATACAATTAGTATTTAACCTATTTTTTTGTAATTTTACATTTCGATTTGTAACTTGTCACCAAACATATCGTGGCTTACGTATATTTACAAAATGTTTGTAAGTGTACTGTAATATTCATAACCTTACAAATTATTTGTAGAGATCCAACGTTCAACGTGACTCGAAATATGTCCTACGTCTAACGTTGTAAGCTTACAAATGAAATTTTTTACAGTGTATATATTAAAAATCTTTGTTGTCTTTGTTATGTAAACGTTGTAAATTTGTAACATTTATACTTTGTTGACACTTAACAATTTTATCGTTTGTCGACAAATTTCGTCGATTTTGTTCAATTTTTCTTTTCTCATGAGAAACTTTTCTTAATTGTCAATGGTAAGTAAAATACTATTATTTTTTATGTCTTTTATTATCTTTTACTATATTTATTTACTACAGTTTTTTTACTCCTTTACACTTTTTACTTCTTGTTTTTTGTTTTTTTTGGGGGGAGGAGGGGGTTTTAGTGTATTTTAATGATTTTTATTGTTTTTCTCTACTTATAGATATTTTGATTTATGTAATCATTCGGATCATTACTTTTATGGCTTTTATAAATTATAATTTGTATTTTTATTTCCAAAACAATGGTTATAGTCGCTAAAATGTGCACAACATTTGAAGGTTATGTTTGACAATTAATGCGAATATAATTTATATAAATTTTTTCAAATTTTTTAACAATTGTTAATTTTTAGAAACAACAAAATGTATTTTTTTTGTACATTGAGAAATTGCTGATTTTCGCCTTTTACAAAAAATATTAAAATGTAATAAAATTAAAGTCATTTTTTTCTACAAGACAAAAAAGTTTTTTTTTATTAAAAAATATCAAATTGTTAATTGTTAATAAATATTAAAATTAAATAAAATAAAAATTTCCTTTTACTTTTTTTTTATAAAGAAACAATGAGTTTTCTTTTAACTAAGTTTTATAAAAAATTTTAATGACAGGAGAAAAATGAAATAAAAGGTTTAGATTAAAAAAATGTTATTCAAATTCTTTAAAAAAAAGTAATTCTCAAAATTTTTTCAGAATTTTCTTCTAGTTAATTTTAACTAATATCTTTTTGGATTTTTTTTTAAGAATTCTATTATTTCCAAAATTTTATTAAAATTTGATAATTTGAATTATTATTCAATTATTTGAAAACAATTGAATTCTCATAAAAAATTTTTGAATATCAAATTTTAATTGCAAAATTTAAAAATTTATTTAGACATTTTATTATAAAATTTTACTTCAAGAATTTTAATGGTATTTCCTTTAATTATGTCAGGAGCTTTAAAAAGTATTTAAAAATATATAACTTTGAAAATTATTAAATTTTCTTTTTTTTAAATTATTAAAATTCAATTTCAATTGTTTTAAGAATTTAATTTTAATTATTTTAATAATTATAATGTTATAACTTTAACTAATTGTAATACAATATTTTACTAATTTTATAATAAGTTATTTAAAAAAAATGTTCCTAATAAAAATCTGTTTTTAGGTTACTTGAAATTATTCCTATTGTTGAAGAAACAAAACAAAAAAAGAGAGAATGGATTATTCAAAGGAATCATCGTCAAAAACATTTACCAATTCACGAAAACTTTTGCACAGCAATCAAGGAATTACTCAAAGAAAAAGAATTGGCGCACATTTGCGACGAGCTTAATTATCTATTCGATTCGAATTTGGACGAAAAGAAGGGAGCAAATTTGCCGTAAACTAATGAATAAATTAGGAAACAGCATTCATTCAATGAGATTCATACGAAAAATTGTCAAGCAATGAATTATTATTTAAATATTCTAAATACAGCCGATGAATTGAATTTAGATTTAAATTTTCTATCGTCAACATTTCCATTTATTAGCGATGAGAAAAAATCGAACAGTGAACAATCGAGATTACTGAAAGTAAATCTCTTCAATTTCATTGATATCGCTTCAAAATTCAACACCAGTTTGCAAAAAATTTACGACAATTTTCCTGACAATATCCTTTTTGTTTCTAGCGAAGAAATTTGAAATTATTCACAATGGACAAATAAATAAAAAAATCTATTTGACACTGACGATAATTTCATAATTTTCAAAAAGAAGGGAAATTTGAGAGAAAAGAACGAAAATTCCATTTCAGAAGATCAGAAGACTTTGAATAAAAAAAATGATCTAAAATCGCTTTCTTCGAATTCTTCGCTCTGTTCTTTTATTGCAATTTCGGAACAAAACGAGAATTTAAATAAAATTGAACAAAGAGTCGAAAAACATGTGGCAGAGAATTCGGAATTTTTTTCTCTCGATGAAAGAAGTGCAAATAATTTCCAAATGGAAGAGAATTTGTATCTTAAGAACGAAAATGAAGAACTTCGGCAACAATTGAATTCATCAATCGAAAAAATAACCAAACTACAAATAAAACTTCAGCAAATTTCTTTGGATTTAAAGGAAAAAAATAAATTGTCTGGCAAAATATTAAATGATATTGTCAATATTACCGATGTTGAAAATATTGACATTATGTTTGAAAAGAAAAAAATTTAAATTCACAAACACTTTTATTTAATATTTAAAAAAAATGTTTCTATTTTGTTTTTGAATAAATTATTATTATTTTTTTAATTAAAAGCTATAAAAAGAGGGATTTTTTTTGCTTGAATTAAAAAATATTTATACTGAGGTAAAATTGGATATTTATGTTTATTCAAGAAATAAAATTTCTATTAAATTGAAAATTGAAAATATTTATATAAGGAAAATTATATAAAATAATATTTCGTGAATTTCAATTTTTTTTTCATGGGCAAGACAATTTTTTTGCTAAAAAGTTTTTACGAAAAAGCTACTAAGGATTCTTCAAAGATATAAAAAGAAAAATCCACATGATCAAAATTGTAAAAATAAATTATTTTCAGACAAAAATAAAAATAAATAATTTGCCAAATATCTCGAAGAAAATTTACAAGATGATAAAATTAATTCAAATTGTGAACAGATTTATTAACACGAACGGAAAAATTTTACGTCGAACATTTATTTCGGATAAAATTTCAAAAGAAGAAAAATTTAAGACATAATGGAACCAAATTGTGAGTAAATTTTCAAGTCTAAGAAGATAAAATTGTTAAGGCCGAATTTTTTCAATCACAATCTTTTTGATATTTTTCCAAAAATTCAATTATTTTAAAAAAAAGTTTTACTAAACTTTAATTATTTGGGAATTTAATAATTAAAAAAATATTTCTATTTACAATTAAAAAAAGTTTTTAAAAACTTATTAACGAATCTTTTAATAAGTTCTTAAAAATAAATTATTTTTCTTCAAAAATTGATTAAGTAGTTTTTTAAATTATCCCATAAAAATTTTTGAAAATAAAATTTTGAGAAGTTTATTTAAAAATTGTAGAAAATATGTAAATTTTTGAAAAGGTTACATTTGCAGTTTTTAGAAAAAAAATTAATTTTCCAAAGGTTTAAAATTGAAATGTTGAGAAATATAATTTCTTGGCATTTAAAAATAAATAATAATTATTTATTTAACAAAATTATTAAAATTTTAATTTGTTTTCAGAAGCTGCTTTTGATATTGTAAAGAAAAGTAATAGCTGCAAAAAATGGAAAATCTTTAAATTGTAAGTAAATAAGTATTAAAGCAAAGTCAAAAAGTCAATGCCGAAAATTAATTTCATACGAAGGAGAATTATAAATATAATAAAATTATATTTATATAGATATTCTTTTAATTAAAAACTGGTTTGTTTAGAAATTTCATCAGTTGAAAATTTGGTTAAATTCAAAATTTAGAAATTTCTTTATCAATTAAATCAAAACAAGAAACATAAATTTAATCATAAAAATTCAATTACAAGAAAAACGATTAGGTGAGATAAAAAATACTAATTATTTAAAATAGTAGTAATTATTATATAATAAATAATCGAGATAATCTATGCTCACGTGAAATATTTTTTGTTTGATTGCAAATTGTTTTATAGTTCGAATTGTTATGTTAAAAGTTTAACAGTTAATTTTTTGCAAGTAATAAAATATTTGTGTGATAGAAAATTTAACCCAAATCTCAAAAACTCAACAAACAGATACAGTTGCATTATTTAAAAATAATAATTGTTTTTAGAATAAAAAACAAAAAGTTTTAAAAATAAAATATTTTACAAAACTGATTGAAATAAATTTGGAAATTCTAAAGAAATTAGGTTTTTTAAAAATAGTCAATAAAATTTTTTGAAGATATACCTGAATTCACGAAAATAATTTTTAAAAAATTGAAACAATTGGAAATTTTGTAAAATTCCTGTCGAAAAGTAAATAAGAATAAGTTTTTCAATTTTTGTTCAACAAAAAGTACCTAGTCAAGTTTTGAATAATTTAAATTATTAGCAATTCCGAAAAAATGTAATGAAAATATTTTGAAAGTAACTGTTTTTACGAAAATAATATTTAAAAAAAAATTGGAACAAATGAAAAATTTGTTAAATTTCACTTGTTTATTTTAAAAAATTATTTTGAAATATAATTGTACTTTTGAAGACTTTTAATTGATAATTTGAAAAATAATTAAAATTTAAAGAAAGAAACATTATGACCAGAATTTTTCGAGTGGTACTCGAAAGTTCAATAATTTAATAAAAAATATATTACAATCAAGTTGTTAGAAATGTCTAGGCGATTTCTACACAAGTTGTTTAATCAATTGCTAGCAAATGATACGCGCGCTAGCGCGCGGAACGCAGTATTTCATTTGATACTGTTATACAAATTACAAAATTTTTTATTAACAAACATAAATTTTTTAAATAATTTCATCATCAAAATTAAAAAAAAATCACTTTTTAAGTACAAAATTATTTATTACTGTCCATATTGTCAAAAATTTTAATGAAATTTCACTAAAGAATTTCAATATTTCCTAAAATTTTAACAAATCTTTCTAAATAAAAATAATTAAATTATTTTAAATAGTAAAATTTTTCGCAACAATTCAATTATTTTTAATACAATTTTTAAAAAAATTTTCTCCATAAAATTTCAATTATTTTTAAAATGTTTAAATAAAATTATTAAATTTAAAAGTTAAATATTTTTTGTTTTAAATCCAATATCGAATTTTTAAAAATTAAGTAGGACTGGTAACTGGATGTAAGTTTCAGTTTCATAAAAATACTTAACTTTTAAAATTCTATTTCTAAAATTAATTTATTATTAAAAAATACTAAATAATTAATTCTTATTATCTATTAATCAATACTGATTAAAAATATAATATTTTGATTTTGTTAAAAAAATTGTGATAATAAATAGAAGTTATGCAAAAAAATACTACAAATTTTGTAAAAACAATATGATTGTCAAAATTAATTACAAAATTAAAGTTTTAGAAAAAATGTTAATGGAGAAATATAAATAGTTCATACTACTTTATTTTTTCTTCGATTTTAAATACAGAAAAAGAAATTATACAAATTTTTTCATTAATTTCTAGATTAAAATTAAAATAAATTCATTTTTAGAAGGTTACAAAATTAAATCTTATTAAAGAAATTGTTCAAATAAAATTAAATAGTTAATTTTTTAATAAAAAAAATGTGAATTGTGAATAAACATGATTATTATATGAGAAAGTACACAAGCATTTTTTTAGCTAGTAAAATTTAAAATAACTTTATACACATAAAAAAAATAAAAATTGGAATTATGAAATACACAAATTTTTTCTACACATTTTTTGTTATCAATTTGAAATAGAAAAAACATTTTTGTTAAAAATTGTAATTAAAAACGAAAATTTCATAACTTTTTATTTCAAAAGAAACTAATAATTTTAAAAAATAAGGAAAGATTAATTATAAAATTTATAAATCAATATTATGAAAATTTCTTACCTTATTTTATAAAATCAATATCTTTTAACCTTTTTTTCTTCTTAAACAACAATATAAAAATTTATATTGACAAATCGAAAAACTGTAGAATTTCGAGCTGTCAGACAAAGTGTTTTAAAAATGAAAAAAAAACAAAAGCATATACAAAAACTAACTTCAAACTGCGAACAGAATTAATGAAAACCCACAGAGATTAATATAGTTAATAATAATAATGAATTAATTTTTTTTATTAAAGAAACACTGTTAGAAAAAATATATATTTTTTAAAATGAAGAAGTTTTTATTAAATTTAAAAAACAGAATCTTTTGGAGCAACAGTGGCAATGAAAATTTCACCTGCGTGTAGTTATACATACTAATTATCTAAATTAATTACATTTAAAAAAAAAACAAATTCATAAACATTGTTAAACGTTTGTAACTGTGTAATTAAAATTTACTATATTGATAATAAATTATTATCTCTAATTTTAGTTATAAAAGACGCGTTAAAAATAAATGTTTAGTGAATGAATTTAAAGTAAATAATTTTCAAGGAATTGCCAAAAAAATTTCCATTTACAATATAGACACTTAAAAGAGAATAAATTTTAATGAGTTGACTATGAGTAGGAAATCGTTTAAAATTAGATAATATATGCGAAATAATATTACGAAAGTATTTCGTCTTATTATGTTGATGTTCGAATGCTATTACATTAATAAATGGCTATTGAAAATGAATCATTATTTCCAAATAACATTTTTAATATTTTATCATTAAATATCACTTTAGACAAAAATCCCCTTCTGCATATTTTTTAAGCTCAATTCTAAGTAAATAGTCATCGGCACTAGTAGGGTCCTCAGTTTTCGTAGATTGTTCGAAGAGAGAGCTCCGTGTATTTATTACACGAGAAAAAATTGTAACTAAAACTAAATTTTCTTCAGTGCATTTTTATCTCTAGCAACGAAGGGAATCATGAGATTCCTGACAAATTTCCTTTTTTCATTCTTATCGATTACTTTAATTTCTGGCAAAAGTATCGAAACAACATTTCAAACTGAAGCTGCAAATTTCAACTATCCTGAAGCACGTCGTGACGATGTAGTTGATAATTATTATGGAATCAACATTTCCGATCCATATCAATGGCTTGAAGATTCAAAGTCAAAGGAATCGGAAAATTTCATAGAGGCTCAGAATTCATTAACTGATTCCTATTTGAATTCATCACACAGTGTAAAAGAATCTATAGAAAATCGTCTGAAGGAAATAAGAGAATCTATTACTCGTTTCACCATTCCCAAAAGGCACGGAGACAAATATTATTTTGTAAAAGATGAAGTTTTGTATGTTCAGGAAACTTTTGAGAGCGATGAACCAAAAGTATTGATTGATTTCAAGACTTTCAAGACCGACAATGAGACGTCTTTACATCCTTTAACAACATTCAGTGAAGATGGTAGTGTAGTTGCTTTTACATTTGGTGAAAGAAAATTTAAAAAAACTCAAATTAGGAGTGATATTCATTTCTTCAATACAAAGACAGGTATGGAAATAATTAACATTAAACGGTTCTGATTCTAAATTAAAATTAAGAATATTTACAAACTCAACATACATATTGTCAAAGGTCGTTAAATTTGTTAATATTGTATTTATTTCACAGGAGAAATGCTTTCTGATGTTTTGGAACAAGTGCAATTTTTTAGAATAGTTTGGACTCATGATAATTTGGGCTTTTTTTACAATCTTTGTTCACAAGAAAATCCACTTGAGACAATCGAGAGGGATGTGAAAGTTTATTATCACAGAATTGGTACGTCTCAGTCTGAAGACATTGCTGTTGTCGAAATTCCTGAACAACAACCTCAATTTATGTGAGTATCTTCTAAATATTTTCGAAATATTTAAATAATTCAAAATTCTGTAAAAACTATGAAAAGGGTAAAGACATGCAAATTAGTAAATCATGTTTATAAAAAAAAAAATTTTATTCGTTAAGAACATTAGTAAGTAAAAAATATAAATAAAAATATATATAAAAATATAATAAATATATTATATTTTTAAACTTTAAAGTATATAAAAAAACTTTAACAAATTTCGATACTAATTTCAAATTTGGCATCAGATGTTCAAAATTGAAAATAATTGAACTTTCTTGTACGAGGAAAATTGAATTTCACAAAAATTGTTATCTGATACCTAAATTAAAAAAAACTTCATTACGAAAATTTTAATTATTCTAAAGAATAGAGAAGGTAACAAAATTATTAGCTATATATAGGTATTTAACTTTCCGAACAAAGAATATAAACAATATTTTTTTAGAGAATTTCCACCACTTTTAATTCGCTAATATTGAAAAAAATCAATTTTATTTAACAAAATTTTATGCAACTTATTTTTCCCAATAATTCAATTACTATTAATAATTATAAAATTTTTCATGTAAATCCCATTTTTTTCAAAAAAAATTTTGATTAAATTCTTAGCATGAATGTAATTATTTTCATAATCGTAAAATTCAGTTACTTTCACAAATAATGTTTTTGGCACGAATTCAAATATTTAAACTAATAAAATTTTCATAACATTTAAAAATTCATTATTTAAAACAATGTTCATAAAATTCTTATGAAGATTTCAATTCCTTTCAAAATTAATAAAATTTTCAACAGAAATACAATTCTTTTTAAACATTTTAATAAACTTTTCCGCAATAATTCAATTATTTTCAGAAATTTAATAAAATTATTCGAAAGAAATTAATTGTTTTAAATATAATTTTAATAGAAATTTTTTTTAAATAATACAAAAATTACTACCGAAAATTCAATTATTTTGAGATATTTCAATAAAATTCTTTTCAAAATTCAATTATTTTCATAAATAACAATATTCATCACAATAATTCAATTATTATTAAAAGTAATAAATTTCTTCTTGGAAATTCCATTATTTAAAAAAATTCTAATAAAACGTTCGCAAGAATTCAATTATTTTTATAAATAAAAAAATATTTTTTTGGAAAATCCAATTATTTTCAAAAAAAATTTAATAAAATTTCCCACCGACATTCAATTATTGCCAAATTTTTAAATAGAATTCTTTGTAAAATTTAATTATCTTTAAAAACTTTTTACCTTTCAATGATTTTCAATATCTACTATTTTTATAAAATAACGAAACAGAATTCAATTATTCTAAAAAATTTATGATAAAATTCTAAGAAAAAATTCAATTATTTTCATCAATTTTAATAAAATTCTTCCCAAGAATTCAATTATTTTCCAAATTTAAAAAAAAATACTTCGCAAGAATTCAATTATTTTTATAAAAATAGAAAAATATTCTAAAAAAATTAATCTATTTTCTTAAATTATGAAATTCTTCAAAAAAAAAGTCAATTTTTCCTAAAATTGACTTTCCAAATGTTTTTAAAAATTCTTCGCAAGAATTTAATTATTCTAATAATAAAATATTTCAAGAAAATTTAATTATTTTAATAAATAACAAAATTTGCCTAAACAAATCAATTACTTTCGTAAATAATAAAATTCTTTTGAAAAATTCCATTATTTTTATAAATAATAACATTTTTAATTGAAAATTCAATTATTTTCAATTATTTTTTTAAAATTCTTCGCAAGAATTAAATTATTTTAAATTCTTTCATGAATAATAAAATTCGTAGCATAAATTCAATTTTTAGCAGGATAAGAAAAAAGTAAATATTTTTGATGAAAATTAGGAAAAAGTCAGGAAAATAAATTTTCAAAAAAAAAAAAAAAACAAATGAATACAGATAATTTGCTAACAGTGACGATTATTATATATAATAATAATATTTTTTTAAAATCTGCTTTTTTATAAATAAACTTATAATTAAAATGAAAAAAAATATATTTTCTATTAGTTTCTAATTAAATTTTCTTAAAAACTATTTTGATCAAATTTTAATATGCTCCAAAAATTCTTTCCTAAGATTTAATTATTTTCAAAATTCCTTTGAATTCTAATTTTTTTTTAAATCAATTATCTTCAAAATTCCTTTGAATTCTAATTTTTTTTAAATCAATTATCTTCAAAAAAAAAGTAAATACAAAATTGACCTTTTTTGAAAACATTGTTAGATGTTTGGAAAACAAATTTTTTCTATTAATTAATTTATGTAAGAAAATTATTGAAATTCGGAATAATCGAATTTAGAAATCAGTGAAAGATCAGCCATTTTTGCGACAACACTGAATGTAAATAAATGACTTTTTCTTTATATTTAAATCACTAAAGCGATCCAATTGGATTAAAATATTGCTTTTTTTTTGCAGATTCACCGACGTTTCCGACTGTGGTCGATGGTTTTTTGTTACGAAAAAAATTGATGGGAAGGAATCGGTTTATTTTACTGAACTAAAAGAGAAAATAAATGGAAAATTCAATATGATAGAAATTATCCATGAAACGAATTTTCGCTACATGGTTAGTATATTATAAGATTTGTCGGATCACCCGATTTGTCTACTTAGATGGAAATATAGTCAGAAAAAATAATAATGTTCTTATTTTATTATTTTCAGTACATTGGAAATGACGGAACAAAGGCAATTTTCCAAAAATATTCGAATACTCCAAATGGGAAAATAGTAGCAATCGATTTATTGAATTACAAAGAAGCAAATTGGACAACTTTAGTAGCCGAAGAACCGGACAAAAGCATCAGAGAAGTGACAATAGTGGATGATGATAAAATCGTGATTCAGTATCAATGCGATGGATCTAGCGTACCTTATGATTCAGATTATATTTTACAATTGCACAGTTTGAAAAGTGGAAAGCTAATAAAAACACTTCACGTCGGAATTGGAATAATTGATGCAGTAATTAATGGAAATAGAAAAGATTCTGAATACATTTTTAGTTTCACGTCATTCATAATTCCGAATGTAATCTACAAAATAAATGTAAAGACATTTGATAAATTGGAAATTTACCGTGAATCAAAAGAACAAAATTTCGATTCAAGTCTCTATAAAGTATTTCGTGTCATCTATCCGAGTAAAGACGGTACACAAATTCCAATGACAATTGTGATGAGAAAAGATGCGAAACTTGATGGATCAATGCCAGCACTTCTTTCCGTACATGAGAGCTTTGACATCTTATACTTACCATACTTTCGTTACGAAAATATGATTTTTACCCAGAACTTTAATGGAATTTTAGCCCAACCACATGTTCGGGGACGTGTTGAATCTAGTGATGAATGGTTAGAAAATGGAATTTTCCAGAATAGACAAAATGTAATCGATGATCTTCACTCTGCCGCTGAATATCTCATTGAAAAGGGATACACATCGAGGGAAAAGTTGATAATTAATGCAGATCGTAATGGAGGTCCTGTAATTGTCTCTTGTATTAATCAAAGACCGGATTTATTTGGCGCTGCTGTTGTTGTTGATGGAATCTTTGATGTTTTACGTTTTCATAAAATCACGTCTGATGAGAATTCAAAATCGACAATCGGTATTTTTGACGATAAAGAAAATTTTGAGAATGTAATTAAACTTTCACCCCTTCATACTGTCAAAGCGCCGATAAATAATGAACAATATCCGGCTACATTACTCTTAGCTATCGATTATAAAGATACGAAATATAAGAGTATACGAATACAATTATCGTTAAAATACATCGCAACTTTGCAATACGAAATCGGAAAATTGAAGCAACAAAAGAATCCGTTAATGCTTAAAAGTATTTCTAATTCTAGTCTGATGATAATGAAGAATACTGTTGCATTGACTTTTATTGTTAAATCGTTAAATTTGGAAGTTAATTTTTAAGATCGCAGGAAAAAAATGAGTGTATTCTTCAGGAATAAAAAAAATCTTCAGTAATTTTTTATAGAAAAAAATGTGCTATTCATAAAATAAAAAAACTTGTTTTATAACAATTTTTGATTATTTTAAATTAAGAAACTGATATTTCCCTACATGAATCTTTCCTTTTGAAATTTATCGAAAATTTATTAATTTTTTAAAAATATACTTGTTCGAAACATATGTCTTCCAAAATATAATTATAGGTTAAATTTGAAATTTATATCAGACAAAAACTTTTAATTATTTCAACTTCAAAATTATTTTCTGCCATTCAATTTTCTTCAAAATAAATAAATCTTCAAGTTTTAAAAAACTAATTATTTTGAAATTAAATTATTTCTGCAAATTATTACAAGTTCGATTTTTCCAAAAGTTAATTATTTGTTCAAATTTTTTAATACAGAAAAATCTTTGAAAAATTCAAAAATTTTCAATTCAATTATTTTTTGTAAGTAGTGAAGTTCATTGCAAAAATTAAATTATATTTTATAAATAATTTTAATAAAACTTTAAAAACTAAAATTATTAATTACAATTATTAATAACATCGATTATATTTAAAAAATTAAAGAATTAAATTACAGTTAAAACCTTAAATAGTATCAGTTCTTCAAAAAAATTTAATTATTTTCTATATTTTAATAAAATTCCTTGAATAAAGTAAATAATTAGTTTAGAAAATTTTAATAAAATTCTGAGAATTGTTTAATTATTATGTTCTTAAATTTTTTTTTACAAAATTCAATAATTTAAATGTTTTATTTCAAATTATTAAGACCAGGTGGACACCAAAACTTAGTGAAAAAAATTTTGTAATTTTCAAAATTTTAATATTTTTCCAAAATTAAAAAATTTAATTCGTTAGTAATTTTATTAATAAATATTAAAATTTTCGAAAAATAAAAATTTGAACTACTCTCGTAATTTTTATTAATTTGCACTACCGATCTTTTCAAACACTCATTTCATAATTTCGAAAAATAAAACTTGAGGTTATTCTAAAACTTTAATTTTTTTGAAGAATTCAAAATTTTTTGGAAAATAAAAAAACTGTAAATCCGTTAAATATTTCTATTTTTAATTTTCAATCGTCTGACATGATCATTAAATTTAATTATTTTCAATATTTTCAATTCAAATTATTAAAGAAACTATTATTTTTTAAAAATTTAAAAAGTTTTTGATAAAATTCTTTGCAAGAATTCAATAATTAATTCAATATATATTAATTTTAAAATTGATAATAATTTAAAAAAAAAATTAATATAAAAGTTAGAAAACAAAAATTATTTAAAAATTTCGAAAACAAAAATTATTTAAAAATTTAGAAAACAAAAATTATTTAAAAATTTAGAAAACAAAAATTATTTAAAAATTTAGAAAACAAAATTTTTTTTAAAATTTAGAAAACAAAAAAAGCAAACAACAAGAATTAATAATTCGTTTAAGTAAATGTTTTAATATTATTTTATTCTCGACTACGAAAATTTTAAAAAGATTTTAATTTAAAATCTTCAAAAATGTAATTAATTCTAAAAATTCCTGTTTTAATGCTTATATAATTTTCAATTTAATAATTTAAACTGATTTTTTAAAAATAATATTCAAATTTCCAGTTAATGATTTTTTAATTCTTTTAATTTAATAACTTTTTAAGAAATCCGTGAAGAATTTAACAAATAGTGTTAATTGTGAAAAATTCAATTTTCGTTTTTTAGTTTTTAAATACTTGAATTGTGGAAGAACTTTCCAAAAATTAAAAATATTTGATGAAAAGTTTAGTTACAACTTCTGTAGAAAATAAGTAAATTTCTTTGGAAAAATAATTATATATATATATTTATAAAATGATTTAGAAGAATATTCAAGTTTTGAGTAATTGAATTTAAAAATTAAAAAAATGTTAGGCAAATACAAAATGTGTAACTGTAATAGAGTGAGTCGATCTTTTTAAGTCTTAAAAAAAACCTTGAAAACATATCAAAATAATACTTTAATTCTCAGAATATAGTCATCTATTTGTAAATTATAGATTTAATGAGAAAAATCTATTTTTTATCAATGAATAATGTAGAGAAATATTAACACTCTTCTTTAGTATCAACATCTGTAATTTATAGAATATTTTAAGTATAGAAAATAATGTTAGGATACTTTTGTTTCGAATGCTATTGGAATAATCGCATTGCTTCAGAATTACATTCATGTTTTGATAATATTATTCCTTTTAATGGAAATTCCCCTTTTTAAAGGTTTAATGCTGAATTTTCAATGAATCGCATCATCGGCAAGAAGCATATATATTAAGTTATTGAAATTTTGTTTTACTTTAAAAAAAAAAATAATATTTAACATTGTATTAAAATAATTTTCATATTTTTTTTAGACAAAAAATTTATACACTCAGATGCATTAATGCTGTCCTTCCGGTTTTACGGTATTTTGCAAAGTCGTATGATTTCTATCAAAATGTTTTTAGTTCATGATATATGAGAACATTCGTATGTCACGAACTAAGAATATTTGATAGAAATGACACGACTTTTCAAAATTCATTTTAAACCGGAAGGACAGCATTAATGCATCTGAGTGTACATAATTCCGATTTTCAAAATATAATTTTATAACAAAACTTTAATTTCTTTTAATTTTACAAAATGGAAAAAATTTGCATGATCTTGATTTTTTAATTATTATTACAAAATTATATTGTTTTCTAAGAGAAAAAAAATTGTAGGTATAATTTCTCCATCTTTTAACAATATGTACTAAATAATACTAATTTTTAAAATAATTATTCTTCAAGTTAATTTTTATTTAGAATCTATGTTTGGAGTTTGAAGTAAATAGTTGTTGTTTGTTTTTCTGTGCGTTTTCTAAATTTTTCAATAACTTTTCTCTGCAAATATTTTTAACTTTAAAACTAATATGTATTGAAAATAATTGAATGCTTTGCGCAAAGAATTTTATCAAAAAATATGAAAATAGTTGCATTCCTTCGAAGAATTTTATTATTTATGAAAATAATTAAATTCTTGTGCAGAATTTTCTTAAGATTTTTGAGAATCGTTAATAAATTTTTTTGAAGAATCTGTTTAAATTCTTCGAAAATAATGAAGTTTCTTTAATAGTTTTAATTGAAAGATTTAAATGTAATTGCGAATTTTATAAAGAATTTCTTCCAATTTTTTATAAATTTGATCGTGTTTGTTAATTTAATTAAATTAAAGTAAAATGTTAGTTTTATTAAAAATTAAATCATCTAATTTTATTAAAGCTGAATTCAAAATAATTTTGAATACAAAAATATCGTCCATCCTTTTCTATATATGAATCTTGCGTTTGTTTTCGATGAGTCCGGTTTTATTGTATATGGACCATAATCGATAGAACAGTTTCTCTAATGTAGATGACTCTTTAATCACCAAATTCCAATGAAATTTGTGGTTCTATTCTACAATTTATTCTATGGTTAAACGATATTTTTTTCATTGTTGTCATTATTGTCAATTCTCAATCTCATCCTCAATTATTTTCAATCTTTGTTAATGTAAGTAAATTTTCTTTTATTTTAATACTTTACGTAATAATTATTAACAAATTATTTTCATATAAAACATAAATCTGGTAAGAAACATTTCTATGAATAGAGCAAATTTTTTAATTTCATTTACAGTAAAAAATTAAAGGTTATGTTTTTGATTTCTTTGTTTCTTTTAATATTTTACTCATTTGAATTTGACTAAAAAAAATTTCTTCAAATTTTCAGTATTTTTACGAAATTTTATATAGAAACTTGTAAAATAATGTCTTTTAAACTTAAAAATTCCATTAAAAGTATTAATTTTTCAAAAGGGATAAAATTCGCTACGTTCGCTCGAAACTTTTAAAGATGTTATTTTACGTTTTAATTAAATTCCGTAAAAAACTGTCTATACAGGAAATTTTTGTACAGTGTAGATTTCTTTTTAATTTTCTCCTTTTCTTTATTTCAGTTTTTATTTAAACGATTAACGGGCAAAAATATTAAATAAAAATTATTTTCTACCGTACACTCAGATGCATTAATGCTGTCCTTCCGGTTTGACGGTATTTTGCAAAGTCGTATGATTTCTATCAAAATGTTTTTAGTTCATGACATATGAGATAATATTCGTATGTCACGAACTAAGAATATTTGATAGAAATGACACGACTTTTCAAAATTCATTTTAAACCGGAAGGACAGCATTAATGCATCTGAGTGTACAAGAATTACAAAACGATATTTTTATTTTAGACAATAAGGAATAAAATCAATAAAATTCATGAACATAACCTAAAATTTTGTTGTCCCAGTAAATGAAAATGATTATAAGAATAAATTTTTATAAGCTATGAATAAATTTACTATTCTAAAATATATTTATGAGAATTATTTATATTTTGAACTAATTTTCGTTCTAACACGAGATTAATTATTATTTAATTTAACTTTCACATTAATAATAATTTCGCTTTATTGTTTTTCAATTTCTAAATGATTATTTTTTTTATATTGTTTTGTACAAATTATTTTCAGGTATGGAGAATTTCTTTTCTAATTCTTTTCAACACTCGAAGGGCAAAAGTAAGGCGTAACAATGAATTATTCGAAGAATGCGAGATTTTTCCCCAACGAATGTTACGTATGCAAATCGAGAAATAAATTAATAAGATGCGAATGTAATATGATTTCTTATTGTTCGGAGGATCATCGACTCAAACATTTGCCAATTCACGAAAGTTTCTGTCAAGTACTGAAAAAATTAACAAAGGAAAAAGGACTCTCGCACGTTTATGAGGAATTATTTTCCCTCCACGGTTCAGATTGGAGTCGAAGGAGAGAGGAAATTTGCAAGGAGATAATAAAAAAATTAGAACGCTGCATGACACCCTTGGAGCTTGGAATGTTAAAATCATCCCGCATTTGTTACGTGTGTCGTGAATCGAAACAGGAAAATTTATACAATTGCCCACGATGTCCGGTGGCGACTTTTTGTAAACGACACTTCGACGATGAGATTCACGAGAAGAATTGTTCCACAATGCGACGTTATTTGCATATAATAACAAAAAGCGAAGAATTAAATCTCGATCTAAAATTTTTGTCCTCAACATTTCCCTTCTTTGCCGATGAGACGAAATTCGGAATTATCGATCTATTGACATACACATTTAAAGTCGCCGATTTCGAAACAAGAAGTGAACAATCGAGGGAATTGAAAATTAATCTCATCGATTTTATTGATGTCGCTTCAAAATTTAACAGCGCATTGCAAAAAGTTTACGAAACAACAATTCCAGAAGAATTGACAATTCATGTCGACGCCCTTTCCTATGATCACGCAATAACCAAGGAAAATTATTGGGAATTCCTCCTTCATCTAAATCCAAATTTAAAGAAACTAAAAATCTTTATTATCGGCATCAATACATTGAAGTACGATTTAAAGAATTTACCCCTTTGTGAAAATTGTGTGAAACTCTCAAAATCGCTGAGCGTTAAAAATTATTCCCTCACCTATGAAGATTATTATTACAATTATTATGTGTTAGAAAATAATTGTCAAGCTCCCGACATTCTTTTTTACTTTAAAATTGAGGACGAACAAGATTTCGAAAGATCCAATCGTTGGAGTCAAATTAATTGTCCAATAATTTTAATGATTAATTCGAAATTAAATTTCCATAGGACGCAAAATTTTCTCTCACTTCTTCAGCTTAAGTTTCGAGTTATTGACGAGGTGCAAATTAAAACGCCATTCAGTGATTTATCGCCATTTGAAGACGATGATTTTTTCGTTATTTTACAATCGAGGGTAAATGAATGTGCAAAATTATCTCTTGATATTTCGACTCAAGGCGAAAATAATCCAATGCCAACTGATGATTTTACGACAGTAAAAATTGTCACTAATGCCAAAGATGCTGAAAGGACAAATTATTTCCCCGAATCGCAAAATGTTTGCAAAACTGAAAAAAGTGCTAAAGATTCAAAAAATGATAATTTTGATTTAAAATCGAAAATTAAAAATTCAGGATCAATTGATAATGAAGAGGAGGAGGAAAATGTGAAAAACAATAATGTGGAAGTTAGAAGAGAAAATGAAGGAAATGATAGGAAAGAATGTGAATTGAGAATTGAATTGGAAAATATTGACAAAAATGAAAAAATCGATTTCCGTCAATCGTTTTTAATGAAACATATTTTGTATCTTAAAAATGAAAATGATAAATTACGACAGGAATTAAATTCATCTGTCGAGGAAGTGGCGAAATTGCATACAAAACTTGAAAAGATGTATTCGCATTTCATTGAAAAGGACAAATTGCTGAGAAAAATATCTTCCGATATTGTCGACATTGCGAATAGTGAAAATGAAATTATTGTTTCAGTGTTTACGAAAAAAAATACTTAATTGTAACTACTAATTAAGTAAGTTCTTTTTCTATTAAATTTTTTTTTAATTACGTTAATATATTTTCAATTATATTAATATTTCAAAAATTCATCTATATTATTTTCATCTACTAATGAATTAGATGGAAATTGTTTTTCAATTTATTTTTATGAAATGAAAATAAATTTAAGCTATTCAAGTTAAATATTCTTATTGTAAACTTCTTTCAATAAATTGGATTTTTTTTTTGTTTAATTTCTTTTACTACGGAAAAAATGAGTAATTATTTTTACTATTTTTATAGTAAAACTTAAAATATCCTGAAATTTCTGTCAATTTTTTTCTATTTTCTGTGTAATTATTATTATTATTATTATTATTATTATTATTATTATTATTATTATTATTATTATTTTATTCGTTAAAACTTAAGAAAATAGTTAGAAGTGTTAAACTAGGATTATTTAGAAATATTTAAATTTAAAAAAAATTTTATATGGAACTCTTCTAAATAACGAGTATATTTTGCAAAATAATTTTTAAAAGTAATGAAATGAAATTACTTAAAACATAAAATCCATTTCAATTAAATTTGACAAAATTTTCAATTGTTTCAATTTTTTAAAATTATTTTCGGAAATAAAATATTATTTTAAAAAATTTAAATTACATTTTTTCAAGAAAAATAATTTTTCGGAAATTCTAAATTTAACTTATTCAAAACTTCAATACTTTTTGATAATCAAAACTTAAGAACTTATTCTTACTTATTATTCTACAAGAATTATAATTTCAAATATAGTTTGGGTGAAAAATCTCATGAAATTTAATTATTTCTAAAAATTTCAACAGGAATTCTTTCAAAATCCAATTATTTTTTAATAAATTATATTCAAAACTTTCAGAATTTTTAAAGAAAAATAATGTAATTAACAATGTTTTTAAATAAAAATTTTAATATTTTTATACTTTTGTTTTCCTTAGTCAAAGAATTGTATTTAAAAATCTTTAAAAATTTCATTATTTAAATTAATTCCTAAAATTCCTGTTATAACGCATTAAATTATTATGTGTTACCATGACGACCTGCAGACAGGCATGTGAGCTGTGCGAGCGCCTTTATTTGATTGATAATTGATTTAATTTTTTCTGTAGATGGCTCTGATTAACATTTAACCCACTTAACTACAATTTAGTGGGGGGTGCGCAGGGTTGTGCACGTAATATACCTGAGGTAAGTTACATAGGTTTTCTACGTATGTTACATACGTAATATACCCCTTTGGTTTTCTACAAAATGTATAAAGGCCAACGCAGAATAGATTCGCGAAGATCGTTCGCGAACGAGACGCATGAGATAGAAAAGGACACAAATATATTGCTGTCCTTTTCTAACCCATGCTTTGCGTTCGCGAACGACGTTCGCGAAGCAGTTGTGCTTAGGCCTTTATACATTTTGTAGAAACTACTTTTCTATCTCATGCGTCTCGTTCGCGAACGATCTTCGCGAATCTATTCTGCGTTGGCCTTAATACATATAGCACGGGTGTGAGATTAAGCTACATAACCTTAAATAGTCACGTGTTCGTATCCTTAGGTCAGTTTTGTTGTTATAGGAAATCTTTTGAATTGTTTTGTAAATAAATGTGTACATTTTTGTCACTATGAATCGTGGTGGTCAACCGAAACATAATTCGTGGAAAGAATTATGTTTCGAATTACAAAAATTGGAAAACGGAAAAAATGTGGCCTTATGGAGCACTCAAGGTACCGTCCCATGTCAGCGTGAAACGGAAAACGTTCAACCAATAAGAATTTTCTTTTAGAATGATTTCCATTGAATCGGAAGTTGCTATTGGCTAAACGTTTTCCGTTTTCCGTTTTCACGCTCACATGGGACTGGCCCTTCACAGCTCTGCCTGCCTGCGCAGGCGTGAAAGAGACAGTAAATTCAAATTTGTATTGCTGCCTACTAGCTGTGAGTGCGCCTTTATGCTTGCTTTGCAACAAAACTTTGAAAAACACTTTTATTTTGTTCGTTATTGCAAATAAAGTATTCAAGTTTTGTATAATTTAATTTAGAATTTCAAAAAAAAATTTTTCTTAAAAAAATGCAATTAAAAAAATTTTTTTAAACTGATCTTATTTCTGAAAATAAATTTAATAAATTAAAAATTTTATCAAATTTATTTTAAATTATTTTATATAACAAAATAAGAAAAAAATTGAATTCTTAACGAAGAATTTTATTAAAATTTTTGAAATTAATGAACAAGAATAATTAATTAGTTAATAATTGAATTTTCCAAAGTTATATAAATTGAATATCACGTTTCGCGCGCGTTTCAGTTACTAGTTTCTTAAGATAGATGGCTCTAAGTTGTAATGGCTGTAATGTATCATAATTCAAGAGTTGGCGTTCTATATGTTAATTATTTTATGCTACATCAAAAGACTGACTTTGTGATTGTTGATGGACGTAAGTTTAAATAGTTTAAATTAACTCAACTTTCCCTATTATTCGAATTAAAATGTTCATAATTTAATGCTTTAGAAATAAATTTAATAGAATTATGTAAATAGATTAAATTTAATAATATAAAAATGTTATGCGTTTTGAATGAAGGGACTTAAGAACTTCAAATCATTTTAAGGTTATGTTTGTGTATACATTTTTTCTTATAGTTGTCTAAACGCAGTGAAATCAGTTTCTATATCAATTATTTTAGTAATGAAACCTTAAACCAGTGGTTTATATATACACTCGGGTCGTAAAGTTTCAGTACATTTGGACTGACTACATTTGAATGCTCGCTTCACTTTAAACTCAAATATTTCAGTAAAAATTGATGTAAAAGCTATCAAATTAGGATAATTTTAAAGTTATAAGCCAAGATATAAACAATTTAATCATGTATAAATGTGTAAATATAGTCCTTTAAAGTAAGAGATTTTTGTGAAAATTTAATTTTAGAAATCTTGAGTTCAAGACAATGCCAATTAAAGAGAAATTTTTTTTGAGAATTGTCAGTTAACCAATATGTATAGTAAAAATCCTACTCTTTAATTCTAGACCAAAATCATTAACAAATATTTGGTATTTTTTTCAAATTCTATAAAAGTAATTTCTTTTGCTCTCTAAATTTCTCAAAGGATATAAATTGCAATTTAACTCTAAATTTATTAAACTTTAAAATGTTACTAATTTCATACCTTTTACACGAATTTTTACTGAAATATTTGAGCTTCAAGTGAAGCGAGCATTTAAATATTGTCAATCCAAATGTACTGAAACTTTACGACCCGAGTGTAAGCATTCAGAGTTAATGTTTTTTTTTGTTTGAAACATTACAAACATAACCTAAAATATTTGTCATCAAAAATTTTCTGTACATTTACAGTTTTATTCAGAATTTTATAGAAGAATTTTATATTTAAAATTAAAAATATTAAATTTAAATTCTCTTGTGTAAAATTAATACTTTAATTAATACTATAAAATTTTGAGCAAAACTGTAAATCGAGAGATAAATTTTTTTACAGCGTAGCTTTTAGGATAAATCACAAATTTAAATTTTAGTAATTGCATTTTGTTGAAAGTTTATAAAAATAATATCTATCAGCAAAAAGAAGTTAATTTCTTCTAAAAAATTTGATAAAGAATATTTCTTATTTCCAGGTAATAAAATATCTGTTTTGATACTGTTTTCTCTTTCACGAAAAAGAGATCAAACTATGAATTCTTCATTGAAGGGAAGGTTCTTCACTAATGAATGCTACGTATGTAGGTCAAGAAAAAAACTAAAAAGATGTGATTGTAACAAGATTGCCTATTGCTCAGAGGATCATCGATTGCAACATTTATCAATTCACGAGAATTTCTGCAAAGCAGTTCAACAAGTATTAAAAGAAAAAGCATTATTGCGCTTTTATAAAAAGTTACCTCCTAAAGTGAACAACAATATTTGGGATGATGCTTCAGAAGATAAAGTTGATTTAGAAAAGAAACTGGGAAGACATATGACTCCTTTGGAACTTTCTATGTGGATTCGTCCCCGAGTTTGTTTCATTTGCAGCAATTCTAAAGGCTACCTATACAACTGTCCAAATTGTCCAATTGTAAGTTTTTGTAAATCTCACAAAAGCAATCAAGAGCATACCGAACATTGTAAATTGATGAATAGGTATTTAAAAACACTATCAACAGCAGAGAAGTTAAATATTGATCTGCAATTTTTACCACTATGCTTCCCATACACAACGGAGGATAGATTTGAATTTTTAGATCCACTCACATATACAGTGAATGATTATCATTACGAGTCAAAATGTAACGAGTCAGCATCCATGAAAGAGAATCTCATCGATTTCATTAATATTGCTTCGAAATTGAATGTTGCTTTAGAAAAGATCTACGACACATTTCCAGAGAATATTGTCATTCACATCGAAGCATTTCACCATAATCGTGCAATTGTAAAGGAACATTATTGGGAATTCCTTTTGCATAGTAATCCAAAGTTAAAGAATCTAAAAATTATCATCACTAGGAATAATTTGTTAAAATCGAGTCTAGAGAATTATTCACTTTGTGAAAACTGTGTGAAACTCGAGAAAACATTGTCTGTGGAAAAATGCTCGTCAACCTACGACGATTATATGTTACAAGACAATTATCAAGTGCCCGATGTTCTCTTCTATTTTAAAATTCTAAATGAATACAATTTTAAAAGATTTAATGAATGGATTAAAATCGGTTGTCCTATTGTTTTATTAACTTATTCGAAAACATATTTCTTTCGAGAACCATATTTTCTTTCGTTCTTGTATGGAAATCTTGAAATGGTTTTCAATGGAGAAATTAACACAGATTTTAATGAAAAAAATGAACTTGAAACAGACAGTCAGTTCATTATTTTTCAGTCAAAGAGAATTAAGAAAGAAGAAATATCACTTGCTGATAATTGCAACGAAAGTGAGACAAAATTGATGAATTTAAATTCAACAAAAGATGATTCGATAACGATTGAGAATAATGATGAAAGCTTAGGCGAAGACAAATTTGCAGAAAATAATTCAAGTGCAAAAGGAACTGAAGAAGCAAATTATAAAACTCTTTCACCATTCTTTTCTACAATTGTTTCCAAACACAAAGAAGAAGATGGCTCTGCTGCAGGCAACATTGAGAATAACGATAACTCCAAATTTGATGATGATGTGAAATTTCTTTCCAAAAAGAATGAGTTTCTATTAACAGAGAATTCGTATCTTAAAACTAAGAATAAAAGATTGCAACGTGAATTGAATTCATCTATCGAGAATGTGGCGAAAAAACAAAAAAGAATTGTGCAACTTGAGGGTATTTGCATTAAAGAAATCGAGAAAAACAATTAAATTAAAAATATACTACACAAAAAGAATATTGAAAACTGAAGATGGACAAGTCACTTCAGATTGAAATGAAAGAAACTTTTATTTTTAAATAATACATTCCAGTTATTAAAAATAACTTCCTTTTGAAATTTTAACTATGTACACATACTATTATTATGTAATACTTATTATTTTTTTACGTGCTTATAATGAATGGTTTTAGAGAAAAAATGAAGAATATTAAAGATAATGTAATTATCTTTCATAGAATAATGAAGAATTTTAATTATACTTTTTTAATAAATGATGTACTTAAAAAAATTATTTTGCATTTTTCTTCCACATAAACGGAAAAAAGACTAAAAATTTGGTGTCATTATTTAATTTAATCTATAATAAATTTTCAT
Source organism: Leptopilina myrica (nomen nudum) (assembly GCA_032872475.1). Classification (NCBI taxonomy): domain Eukaryota; kingdom Metazoa; phylum Arthropoda; class Insecta; order Hymenoptera; family Figitidae; genus Leptopilina; species Leptopilina myrica (nomen nudum). The sequence continues at coordinate 7,465,445 of CM065462.1, read as the reverse complement.
ATTAACTATCTTTTATAACTATCCAATAAATTATTAAAATACATTATTAATTAATTAACTTTTGCTAATAAAATTGATAATAAAGAACTAAAAAATTGCTCTTAATTAAAAAATCAACGAATTATTAATTAAGAAATTAGTAATTTCATTAACAAGATAATTTTATTAAATAAGACAAAAATTTTATTCAATAGTTTTTTTAATTAACATAAGTAATAATGAAAAATTAAATTAAATTGTTGAATAATTATTAATTTTATTGAAAATATCCTTAATTTTGTTAATATTATTTTTTAATGAATTTTTGAAATAAAAGAAATACTTTAAAATATAAATCAATGTTTTTAATGAATAATAAGAAGAATAATTTTTAATTTAATTGTATTAAAAAAAATAATATAAATGGTTTTGACTAAATATTTTTTAATTTGCAAGTCAGTGAAAATTATTTGCTGGAAATAAATGAAAAAAATAATAATAACCTTTAAAAAATATTAATTCTCCTTCAATTTAATTTACAATCACAATTTTTCTTTATAATTTACTACTAAAAAAAATAAAAAATAATTATATAATTACATACGTTCATTGATTTTATTATACACCCAATAACATATATGCCTTCCTTCCAGTTTTAACAACTTTTTGAAAAATAGTGTGCCTTCTATATGAATGTTTTAAGTCTATGGCGAATCTCAATCATCATACGCCATAGACTTAAAACATTCTTATGGAAGACACACTACTTTTCAAAATGTTGTCCAAACCGGAAGGAAAGCATATATGATATTGGGTGTATAATAAAAAAATAAACTAACCTTTTGACGTCAAAAATTATCACCGGTGAGGAAAGAAGTAGTGTTTCAATTAATCGAAAATATCCTCTAATGACAAAATTAATTCTTCCAGGTAAAAAAATTGCTACTTTTTTTACACAATATATTTGTAAATTTTACACTTTTTTCTCTTGCACTAATTTCAATTCTTTCCATTTTGCACTCAACAATTGACGGTAAAAAAAATATTTCTAAAGAAAAAAAGACAATTTTCTAAGAATTTGTTAAATTCATTTCTTTACATATACTTATATTTAAAAATAGAAGCGTCATTTTTCCCGGAAAAAAATTGGCGGTTAAAAGTTTTAAAAACTGTGATTAGAATTGCAAATTTCTAATAAAAGTACTCTCTCACCTCTACTGCCTGCCTGCCTGCCTGCAGGTCGTCATGGAAACACATAAGAGTAAGAGAGTCAGAAAATTCAAATTTGAATTTTCTGACTCTCTTACTCTTATGTGTTTCCATGACGACCTGCAGGCAGGCAGTGAGCTGTGCGACCGCCTTAACGTGATAAAGACAATAAAGAGAAAAAAAGTATTAAATTACCCAAATTTTTGAGATTTATAATAAATTTAACATTTTTATAGTACGAGAAAGAAGATTTAGTATTAGAAAAAACTATTAAATTGAAAAATTTTTACAACTTTCAGATTTTTTACGCGCGAATCCGAGTGATCTCAACTATTTTCCAGTATTTCGTGAACAATCGAAAGAACGTTGTTTTTTTCGTAAAGAAATGATCACTAAGTGATAATTTATATTTATTTTCAAGATGCAAGAAGAATTTGTTTAGAATTATTAAGATAAAAACTGAAATCCGCGTGATAGCGATTGCAAACTAGGGAATTTTCATTTCAAACTGAAGTTGCGTCGCTTCGAGGCGAGATGGCATCTATCGATATATCGAATTCAAGCGCGAGAATCTCGCAGTAGCCATTTTTTTTTAATTACACGTTATTTTTACATATATATTCTACTATATACTAATAATTATATAATAAATATAAATAAGGACTTCCTTTTTGTAATTTGTTTTCTATTTTCTAATTTTCAATCTATTCAAACTTCTCACTTTAAACAAAATTAATCTGACAGATAGCGCTAAGGGTACGGTCACACGATCTCATGCAAAACTTATTCATGCAGGTTGCCATAGTAGCGTTCAAGAGTGAGAGAGATAGAATAATTTCCTATCTCTCTTACTCTTGAACGCTACTATGGCAACCTGCAAAAAGCTGTGTGAAAATGAATCTTTGTCAGAGCCAATCATATTTAGTGACGTGAGTTTTCACAACCGTGAAAATTCGCTGCTCGCCGAAAAATTTGGAAGTGTGCAAGCGCCTTAAGTTTTTGCATGAGAAGGTCTGAACGCTCCCAAATTCCGCGATCCGTTTTTCCGCACTGTAAAAAATCCTAAGGATATTACACAGACTAGGGGAAAAGTGACGCTTTAAATAAGGTTATGTTGCCACATTGAATGCGGCACTTTTCCCCTTGTCTGTAAAATAGCCACATTTAATGTGGGTAATATTCTTAGGATTTTTTACAGTGCGTCCAACAATTTTTGGCGAAATGGAATGTAGATGGAATTGGAGTGGCTATTTTTTGTATCATCAAAGGACCATAAGAGGCCATTTAAACAAAAGAAAGAAAATGGAATAGATGGAATCCATCGGGTTTTATCACTTTTTTGCTCGTTTTGTTCTTTTATTGTAATAAAAACGTAAGTGAAATAAATATTTCAATGAACTTTCATAATAACGACACGCATTTTTATCTAGTTGAAAATGTAAAAATATTTGTCAAAAAACCAGCTTGATTGGAAAATTCGAAGTGAAAATTGCATATCAAAAAACACTGGTAAGTTAACAAGCACATGTTTGCATAACCTAAAAATATGTATATACTTTTTGCATTTTATGCAGTTTGGGTTTTAATTTTGTTATTTAATATTATAATTTGATAATATTAATTATTACTGTGATAAAATTTGTGATTTACTTGATTTTATTAGTCAATCTTTATTGTTATTTAAAAACAAACTGAAAATATAAATTTTTTCAGACATGTGAGATTTCTGAGAATTATTTTGACGATTTCGACTGAAAGGTGTAATATTCTATGAAACTTAGCTACAAAAAAGTTTTTCGTAAATCAGTCTCAGGGAATTATGGAGGTATGTTAATTTTTTTCGATTTATTTTCTTTTCAAGACAATTCTACTACTTTTCTTCGTTAACATTGCAGTCAATATTTTGTAATCTGAAAGGTATTTATTTTTCGTCTATTTTATAATTTTATATTATTATATTTTATAATTGTCAAATATTTTATATTTGACAATTAATTAGTATATAAATTTATAATTAATGATTCACTAAAATTTTCTATAATAGAAATTATAAGGAAATAAGTAAGTAAATATTAAATAAACAAATAACAAATAATTAAGAAAATTAAATTAATAAAAAAATTTTGAAAAATTAGTTAAAATAAGAAATTTTGAAAAATTAGTTAAAATAAGAAATTTTGAAAAATTAGTTAAAATAAGAAATTTTTTTTCATTTATTACAGAAATGCACTTTAATAAAATTTGTTGTTTTACACTACAATTTTTTTTTATTTGTGTGAATTAAAAAGACTTTATAAAAAATATAAATTTCAGAATATTTTCTCGCATGTATAAAATGCAATATGTAACAAGTTACGTTCCTGACACTCAGTCAAGGTGATTTTAATGCGGGGCTTTCCCAAGCTTTCTAAAAGCATTCTAACAAACATCTTATTTTAGTGCCCAATTTCATAAACAACAGGACGTAACAATAAATCGAGCGCCTATTGTTATATTAAATAAATGAAGATTACGTTTTATGAATAATTACAATTTTTTCAGTAGTTGATAAAATTAGTTTTTCTTAGCATTAAAATTAGTGAAGAAAAAAATAAGAATAGGTAAATATTGAGGTTTTAATCTACATTTAATCAATTTTTCAAATTTATAAAAATTTAGAGTTTGTAAACATTTGAATATAATTATTATTTACAAAATGAATATATTAATTAAAATTAAGAATAAAATTAAACATTATTAATAAAAGTAATATTAATGCAAAATAAATCTAATATTATCATTATTAATTTAAAAGATTTTAAAGTATAAAAATAAGGCACAAAATATTTACACGTGGTCATTATAGGTTCAGTATATTTTAGCATATTTTTATTCAAGACGAATAATTTTTCTATACTTCATATAAGCTCAATTTTGATAAGCTGAGGTTTACAATAATTTTTTAGAGAAAATTTTAGATTGAGCGTAACATTACCAAAAAATAATATCTACTTAACACTTTCTGTCTATTAAAAATACACAGAAAATGTTATGTAATTTTATTATTTGACAATTTTTTAAATACATTTTTTTCTAAAACTGTACAACTAAATCTTTTAAAATATGCTGCAAAATAAATTTAAACTTATTTGCTTAATTTGAAGGCAAAGAAAAAATTTATATTTAAACTTATGTCGAAGTATTAAATGAGAACGCAAAGTGTAAGATAGAAAAGGACAGACGATGAACCCTTTTTTTATCTCATGCCCCACAGAACGAACGACGTTAACATATTTATTTATTTGGCTTTTCAGTCAACAGCCACCATGTTTTTAATATTTTTTATTCTTTTTTAAAATTCTCATGTTGAATAAATAAAAATATCATTTTTTATATTAAATTTATATTCAACATTAGAAAATAAAAAAAATTTGCTGTAGTCTTAGGTTATGTTTAACACTACGACAGACGAAAAGTATTGTAAACGTAGCCTTAAAATTGTGTCAAAGTCAAAAATTAATAAGTGTGAGAGGAGCAGCATAATACTTCTATCTCTTTCATACTTATGCTTTCCTCTTTTTGAGCATATGACTCACTTGTAAATCGACCTATAAAGAGTACGTGACTCACGATTTGTATGTTTTGAACTTCATATTCTACGTAAAAATGTTTTTTGGCCCTGAAAAGGGCCGATTGTTAGTGCAGATAAATATTTTGCACAAAGTCCTTAAGAACTCTTGTTACTGTCATCATCGTCAGAGGAAGACGATGATGAACAAGAGCACGAACAAGTAGAACAGCAGGAACTCGATGATGACTCTTCGTTCTTATCTGTACTTGAAGTTGACAGATTTAAAGAGTCCGGTTTCTTCTTCTCTACAGCTGTTCCATCCAGAGACTTTGTACAATTATTGTTTTCATCATTGGACTTTGATGATGACGACAACGTTCTTGTACGCTCCGATCCCATAGTTGATGACGTCACTGTCATGGCACTTCCCGCTGGACTTGACGACGGTGGACAGTAGAAGTCATCATCGTCTGTACCCGATGACTCCGACAAGTACCTCTTAAATTTTTTCGCCCTTTCAACTTTCGCCTTTAGTGCAAGTTTATTTTTGCGTGCAAAAAGCCTCGGGATGAACTTCGACGGGAATTTTCCAAAGGGCACCTCACACGGTGCATACGGAAAGTATCTTCTTCCTTTTCCGCCGATGAACGGACGCGGAGCTTCTTCAGATTTCCTCAGTTGATCCATGTTCTTTTCCAATTTTAAAAATTCTTCCGTCACTCGTTGAAATTTTTCTTGCAGCAGTTTTGTGACGTTTTTACGAAACGCAGGGGTATTTATGCATGTGCGTAGAGTTCCGTCCCCCCACCAGTGTCACTTTTCTCAGTAGAAAGGGTACTCGAGGGCGCCAGCCAATCAGATTGCTTCTCCCTCCACTTGAGGCGCACGTAAAGGAGACGCCATTTCACGATCTGTCACCATTTTGTCGTGAACTCACGTCTGCTTCAGACGTGTTTTTATTTAATCAAAATTGTTGCTGAAAACTCAAGAAGCCCTAAGGATCGGATTGTCCTTATATCAAGATTTTTACAAAACAATCGGCCCTTTTCAAGGCCAACAAACGTTTTGAATATTTTCGTTTTTTCAATACATTTTTTTTACTACAAATTAAATTTATCTCTACTTTGCTATTTTATATACAAGAATATTAATCGAATGTTGTGTCGAAATTTCGATTTTTTAAAACAATGTTTTATTCAGTGTAGAATAAAAAGATTAACTGTTTTTAAGTTTTAAAATAAAAAAGTTAACTCCAAGGTCAACGCCCATTTCCAAAAATTCGTCCGCGTTGTGGAGCATGAGACAGAAAAGGACACAAACACATTGGTGTTCTTGTCTGTTTCATGTTTCCAAATCTAGTAACGATATTTAGCAAAATATTATTAGTCTTCATTATTATTTCTATTATTATATTAATTAAATTTATTTCTCTAAACAATATTTTCGAAAACAGTTTTATTTTGCCATACTTTTTTGAATGTCAGTTATGACTTTTCATTATTTTTACTCAGAGAAAAAGTTTATTTCACTTAACCAAACTGTTTAGTTAACCATTTGGTTAATACAAATAAACGTATTGGAAGAAATTTTTTGGTTGAATCAAACAAACGTTTGGTTGACTGTATAGCAATGCATTTATTTGGTTGTTTCAAACAAATTTTTTTCTGAGTGTAATATTATTTACAAATAAATCACATTCTTCCCATTGAGAAAAATTGTTTTTAAAAAATAACGTCATTTAATTGCGTTTAACATGGAATTTAGACGAATTATGAAATGCCAAGTTGATCAGCTGTTTTATTTTTAAGCCGCCATTTTATTTCTCGTTATTTTTAGAAAATACGGAATACAGTACAAAAAAGTTTCTGAATTTGAAGTTTGAATATGAAAAAAATGATGATTCTTTTAGTATCCTTTTTTAAGTATACCCTTTTGGAAAATAAAATATTTTTATAATTATTATAGTTTTAAAATGTATACATTTTTTCTACTCTACACGCGGAAAAAAATTTCTTGTGACAGCCACAAGTTTTTTTGGAAAATATACGAATAGGTTAAGTTGGGCTTTAAACAGGCGAGTTTGACGATTTTGTTTAATTAAAATTAGTTCGTAAGTTTAATCTCAAAATATAGACGCTGATTAAGAATCTGAAAAGAAAAATACTCCAGCACGTCGAGTTTTTGAGAAAATTAGTGTTAAAAAGTGAAAAAGCATGTTTTTGGCTATATTTGATTATGATTAACAGAAAAATAAGAGGTTCTAGAATTTTGTTTCTGGTATCAAATGATAGCTGGAATCACAACCAACAATTTCCTTAGGGAAGAATTCGAAGGTATTTCTGTTAAAGGCAATTAAAAATGATTTTTTCTTTTGCATTAAATTTTGTTATGAATCAAATTTTATTAGCACCATGTATAACCTCAGCATTGTGAAACAAGTGATAAACAAATGAATTATACATGGTGCTAATAAAATTTGATTAGTCATTTGATTAGTATCTCATCGGAGAATCATCTAAAATAAAATATAATTTTAAAATAGACGAGATGATACAGAACCTAAATCTCGAACTACTCAAAAATATAGAAAATGACAAGCTTTTAAAAAAATTGTGAAAAAACAATATTATTTACCACAAATGATTTACAAAAAATATAGTTTTAAATATTATTAGTAAATCAGAGGTTTAGGTCCTATATTAAGTCGTCCACTTTGAAAAGATACTTGACTTGTTTTATTTTTATACTTAGTTTTTTAACCGTATCATATTTATTTTTAATTACTATTTTTTAACCGAGCAAATTCTACCATTCTGTTAAACGCAATATTTTTCAATGTTGTTTTTAAAAAGTTACAATTTTGTAAAATTTAATTGAAAATAATTTATTTCAAGTATTTTGTTACAATTTTTTAAAATCTACTCTTAAAGAATTTTAATTGTAGAATTTTAAAAATAATTGAATTATCAAAAAATATTAATGAAAAATATTTAAAGGTAAATTTAAATATGATAATTAGTTTCTAATTCTTTAAAATCCAATAGTTTTAATATTTTTAATTACATGTTTCCCAAAAATAATAACATTTTAGAAAAACTACATTGAAATCTTTAAAAAACTTATTAATAGAATTGTTTTGTATTAATTTTTTAAGATTCAAAATTTCTCAGGCGCGAAATGACGCAGATTTCATTGGTCAACATTGATTGAGCATTAATGAATTAGCAAGAGCAGGACTGATCCAATCTTTAATGTCTTCTTATTTTTTGAATAGCCTCTAGTGAATTGCACAGGTAGCATAATTTAATGTTTCTTTAATCTAACCACACTTTTCAATTGAATCGTTTTTTTTATGGACCTAAATTGTAATTATTTTCATATAAATATTTTTATTTTTATAAACAAATATTTTGTTTTACCCAACAAAATAATATACACAGAAAATCTTTTTTCTATAGTCATTACGAAACTTGAAGTTCAAGAACTCAGGATATGGGAAAAAACAAAAAATGCCACTGTGAAAACAATACTCTTGCATTTTTTGTGACATTTTTACAAAACGCAGGAGTATTTATGCATGCGCGTAGAGTTCCGTCCCCCACCAGTGTCACTTTTCTCAGTAGAAAGGGTACTCGAGTGCGCCAGCGAATCAGATTGCTTCTCCCTCCACTTGAGGCGCACGTAAAGGAGACGCCATTTCACGATCTGTCACCATTTTGTCGTGAACTCACGTCTGCTTCAGACGTGTTTTTATTTAATCAAAATTGTTGCTGAAAACTCAAGAAGCCCTAAAGATCGGATTGTCCTTATATCAAGATTTTTACAAAACAATCGGCCCTTTTCAGGGCCAACAAACGTTTTGAATATTTTCGTTTTTTCAATACATTTTTTTTACTACAAATTAAATTTATCTCTACTTTGCTATTTTATATACAAGAAAATGAATCGAATGTTGTGTCGAAATTTCGATTTTTTAAAACCATTTCCAAAAATTCGTCCGCGCTGTGGAGCATGAGATAGAAAAAGACTCAAACATATATTGATGTCCTTCTCTGTTTCATGATTCCAAATCTTGTAACGATATTTAGCAAAATATTATGAGTCTTCATTATTATATTAATTTAATTTATTTTATAATTTAATTGATTATTTTATTATTAAATTAAACTTTATTCATAATATGAAAATGAATATTTATTTTTATTTAGATAACAAAAGTAAATAAAATAATTATTTGAGCTTATATCTGTAAATCATATTTTTTATTTATTTAACAAAAACTTTAATTATTATGCATTGCCATTTAGTTTCTTTTGTCTGTTTTGGAGGTTTGAAGGTCTTGGAGAATACTTTTTTATTGTAGCTAAAAATTATAATTTTCATTGTGTTCGCTACAATTATAATTATAGGTAAACAAACACGAGCCACGAACTATCATAACTATATTTTAGGTTGTGTTACACGGCGTAGAAATAAACGCATGTGCGAAAAATCCTGTGTCCAATTCTACGTTAAAAATTAAATAAGAAAAACGTTCAAAACATTACATTTTCTTTAAATTTTTAAAAACTAATGTTATTGCTTTATTTAGAAATAACTTAACATTAGATATTTGTTCACAAAACGCATAAATGTATTTATTTTTCTAAAAGCACTCTCAAGTCACTAATGCAACTTTTTGTGCTTTTATCTGAACTAGTGATTTGCAAAGTTAAATAAAATGTATTATAATACATTTTTTTAGTATTTTTCATTAAAAATAAAAATTGATATAAATTAAAGTTTTATTATAGATATTTTATAGTTTATTATCTATCAAATAAAGTTTTATTTTAATATTTTTAATGAAATTCGTAGTAAATGGGGCACACGCAGTAATACACACAATCACCCTAAATAAGTTCCGCGTGTTGAATATTCCCAAAAAACACGTGCTCTCTAAATTTCAATTAGTAAAAATGTTTACTAATTTGAATTAGTGACTGACAGCCACAAGTTTTTTTGGAGAATATACGAATAGTAGGTTAAGTTGGTCTTTCAACAGGCGAGTTTAATACTTCTAACAATCTGCAATATCACCAAGAAATTCAATTAGTGTTCGTCAACTACTAGTTTGTGCTCAGCGATACGTTTCTCTAACATACACTGAAAAAAATACTTAAATGAAACACAGAAATAATGATTGACGATTTTGTTTAATTAAAATTAGTTTGTAAGTTTAATCTCAAAATATAGAAAATATCGACTGCATTGATTCAAAAGTATTCTTTGTTTGAATAATTATATTTAATTCAAACATTTTCTGTTACGGTTTAAGCAAAAATTATGTTTAAAAATTTTATGTTTGAATCAAACTTAAAAGTTAACTACAGATAATTTATAATCAAACTACAATTTATGTTTGATTTCAATATATAATCTCTTAAACTGAACCAGAAAATATGTTTGAATTAAACATAAATATGTTTGACTGTGTAGCAAAGACATTTTAAGTTTGATTTAAACAAAATTTGTTTATAAATAAAATAATTTTTTTCTCAATGTAGTGAAAATATTAATTATTGAAGTGACTAAAAATTCTGCTGATATGGTGAAATTTATTGTAGTTGTTCTAGGTAAAAAATTTTTCCTGTTTATGAAAACTTTATTTTCTTTAACTTCTTTTGATGAAAAATTCTTAATTTTTTAATTTTCTTGTCTCGAAAAACAGATAAACTAAAAATGGCAGACCTGTCGGTCTGCAGTTTGAATTCTAGATGCAAATCGAAAAAACAAAAATTATACGTGACATTATTGCGAATATATCATGCGCTAAATGTAGAAATTATTAAGTTTGTGCGATATAGATATTCTTCCTTCTACAGAGGGCAATGTTCATTGGTAAAAATTACTTTCAACTATGCGGTTGTCAGTGTATCTCATCGGAGAATCATCTAAAATAAAAAAGTGAAATATAATTTTTAAATAGACGATGTTCATACAGAACCTAAACCTCGAACTACTCAAAAATATAGAAAATGACAAGCTTTTAAATAAAAAATTGTAAAAAAACAATTTTATTTACCATAAATGATTCACAAAAAATATAATTTTAAATATTATTAGTAAATCAGAGATTTAGGTCCTATTTTATATAATATGAATATATTCATTGTTAATAATAATAATAAAGGTGCGCGAATTTCAGTAATACGGGTTTACAACCAAAATTTTTAAAATTCCATGATCCGATTAGAAAGATCATGAGATTTCCATGAATTGAAATCCCATGACAATTCCATGATAGAATATTTGGTTAATGAATCTAAGCAAACATCCATCGAATATAGTTTTAATGTTTCTTTAATCTAACCAGACTTTTCAATTGAATATTGTTTATTTTGTTTTACCTGACAAAATAATGTACATGGAAAATCTATTTTCAATAGTCATTACGAAACATGAAGTTCAAAAACATAGGATATGGGAAAATCCAAAAAATGCTACAGAACCATAAAATGAAATATATCTATAAGTTACGCAACGTCTTCCTTCTTAAATAGTTCAAGAACTTTTAAGCGCGCAGTGACTGAAGTATTTAGTCGCAGCTTTAAGAACAATTATAGAAAAACACATAAAAATTCTTTAATGAATGTTAAACTCAGATCGTACGTGTATTTTTCTCCCTTTCAATTTCTTTCAAAGCGTGACGCACACATAAAGCAAAAACAATACTCTTGCATTTTTGAGACTTTTCTTTCTTTCTTTTTCTTTTAAAAAACCATCTTTATTTATCCATTTAATTTGTACAAATAGAAGTATTTTACAGATAACTTATGATTTAAAATTCCGCATCTATTTATACTAAAATTTATCGGAATATTTTTGAGTTGTTCATTCATGTTTGTTGATTATTACGAATTAATTTGCTTATATATTTATTATTTTTAATTTTGGCGAAAAGATTTTGTTAAAAAATCCATTAGTTATTGAGAATACATGTTAAATATTCATAATCAACAGTAATAAAAATTAAAGAAACTATTAACAAGAATAAAGAGAACAGAACAAATATTTAACGACGAATACTTGGATCTAAAATGTTATCTTACATTATTTACATTAATAGAGCATAGGGTAATATATGCTTAATTTTAAACGGAGCAGTTTGGGAATTGTATAGTGTAAAGTTTTCTAGAGTTTTCTAGCTTTTATAAAACTTTTATACAAAATTGTCTTGTTTTTGATGCTTAATTTACTTTTTCTATTTATAAGACTATATAACGTACTAGTAATTTTTTGACCTTTAATACAGGCTTAATTGATATGTGTCGAATAATTTAATCTACAATCTTAAGTTAGGCCGAGGTATTCAATACTTGTTGTTTTTTCTATATCTATATCATTAACTGTTATTTTCAAGTCTTTATCTCTTTTCATTTCTTTGCGTTTACTAAATATAATAAATTCAGTTTTATTTGCATTAATTTTAAGTTTCCATCTATGGAAGTACTTTAGGAGAATATCAAGGTGCCTTTGTACATATTCCTTAGGTTTATGTTTTTGCCAAGAAGTGGCATATACTGCAGTATCGTCTGCAAAAATAGATATTTTTGTATCTTTATGTTTTGGGATATCGTTTAAGTAGTATATAAATAAGACAGGACCCAGGATAGAGCCTTGAGATACCCCCGCTACAATATTTTTGTGTTATCGTAGATCACATTAAACTTTCTACTATGTAAATAGCTAATTAGTAATTTATTAATAAACAATGGCAAGCCAAGCGACGATAATTTATAGATAAGGTCCCTGTGCCAGACGGAATCAAATGCTTTTTCTATGTCTAGAAAAGCAGCTGCTGTATGTTTATTGAGATTAAAATTTGTTGTGATTTCATTAGTTACTCTAGTTAGTTGTTGGATTGTGCTGTGTTTTTCTCCTTTAGGATAAACTGTGATTGCAATGGGCGAAATTCTGATTGTTATGTTCTTGGTGCTTTTTTAATGCTATTGTAGATTTGAAGTCTATCTGCAGGTTGCATCGATGGATCGTTAATAACTATTGGTGGTCCTTTTTTCTCTTTGAGTCGGGATTCTTCATATTCCGTATCATCATCTTCGGTTTCAAGAAGTTCAAACTTGTTTGTCGGAACATGATCTTTAAATCTTTTCCTCTTTTTAGAGGAATTCAGTCTGGAATGAAAAGAGAAACTGTTTTTTAGTTTAACAGTAAAAAGAAACCTCAAAGGCCAGCGCCCATTTTTAAAAATTCGTTCGCGTTTTGAAAGATGAGATAGAAAAAGACCCAAACAAATTGGTGTTCTTGTCTGTTTCATAATCCTAAATGTTGTGACGATATTAGGCAAAATATTTTTAGTTTTCATTAATATTTCGAATATCATATTAATTAATTGTATTACAGTGTTGATGACGAACCTGGTGTTTGCCTTGTCAATACCCATTCCCAATGCTATTGTCGCGCACAACACTTGAATGTGATTCGCCTTCCACAGGCGAAATGCCAATTTACTTTGTCCTGGCGGTAATCTAGCATGAAAGACATTCGACTGAATTTCATTGCCAATTAATAATGTATTGAAACGTTCAGTCTCTTCAATTGTACCGCAATATATATCACCCCTGAACACCCACTACCTTGTTCTTCTACATAACTAATTACTGCAAAATCTCTTTGTTTTTTGGCAAATAAGTTGGCAAATAATAAATCTGATAAATTTTTTTCTCTTTCTTTTTCTTTTTGAAATGATATATTACTGAGGAATTGAAAATATAATTCTTAAAAATAGAATAGTACTTTTTTTTGAAGGTTGCTGTAATTTAAATACATTTAATTTGTCAACTTACACGATGCAGTTTAGTGCGAGGCGAGAGAGAGAGAGAGTCTTGTTCTTTTCAAGTTTCAGTCTTTCTAAAACAACTGTAACCTGTCGTAAGCCCACGCCAAGACCACCAACATGTGCATGATTTGGCGCTACATCGACAGTGCCAGCAAAACGCATTCGATGATTATTCCCCAACATTTGTCAACAATGGCGAATAATGTTTTGAAAATCCTCATCGAACGGCTCCAATTGTCGATTTTCTAAATTCGAAAATAATTGCGAGTAGGCAAAATTCGTCGAGGGCAACGCCTGTGCGAAAACTATTGTCACCAAATTCATCGTTGGAAAGTACATTTGCTGCAACAGCCAATTGCCTGTAGCACAATTTACTTACAATTTCACGTGTCAATTTGGTGAAATAATTGTATTCCTCCTCGCTCACAATCATTGTCAGCTGTAACAAAAGAAAAAAAATTAAATTGATGACGATAATTTTCATTAATTTTTTTTGTTTTTGGAAAAAAACATTTTTCATTCCTTTATCCACATAAATTTTAAAATACACACACAAACACAAAAAAAGACGCGAAAGGAATAATTAAAAAAAACAATAGTAAAAACCATTTATGCTTACATTTTGAAAGGCCATTTCTTCTTTGAGATGCAGCTGTTGCTGCTGCTCATGTTCTTGTTCACCATTAAGAATATCGGCAGCAGCAGCGGCAGCAATGATGTTGGCAGCATTGGCATTGTCGTCTCCGTCGTCATCTTCATCGTCCCTATGGTGACCGCCATCAACATTCTCCCCATTGTTGTCCACCCCTCCTGACAATGTTGATGACAAACTCCTCCTCCTGCATATTCGGCCAGTCTGTCTATTGCAGCACTGATGGCTGAAGCTGCACGACACGCGGCAATTGCAGACTTATTTGCAGAAACCTTTGCCGCAGCAAGGACATCGGCTGTTGTTTGTCTGTTGTCGCGCTTGTTGTTGCTGTTGTCCGCTTCACTCAACACAGCGGCATCAGTCAGAGTTAAGTTGTTGGCGGCCGTTGTTGCATTGGCCGCAGCAACAGCTACGGCTATCATAACGCTGTTGTCATTATTGTCACCATTGTCAACATGCATTGGTTCGGGTTGATGATGATTTACAATGACAACAGCGTTATCGAGGAGGATATTGTCATCGGCAGCGGTTCTTGTTGTTGCTGTTGTTGTGGCGGTGGTTAATGATGATGATGATGATGTTGCTGGTACCGTCGAGGCGGAGCATGACCTCGCCAACGTGGATTGATGTTTAAAGTTATCAACTCCCATTGTCGTTTCAATGCTACATCATTCATGAGAAAAACCTTATTATGCGCATTATTGTGTGGCAATGAAATATTAATGACCAATATTTTATTCCCAAATAATGTGCACAATAAACGTTTGACATGACTATCTTTCCAGGAACTGAGAAAGCCAAAATATTCATTTTGATACAAACCACCCAACACGTTATCATTCATAGTGGTTTTACCTTTGAAAAAAGTGATGAAATTCTTTATCGTAATATTGACATGCAATTCATTAGCTTCGACATTTAAATTGTTAAACGCATCTCTTATGTCAGTTGTCAACATGGAAATGTCAATATTGTATTTATTTTGTTGAAATAAATTTCAACAAATATCACAATTATGACACTTCCAATTGGGGTCTGTGGCCTCTGCAGCTGCATAATTTAGATAAGTGATTAACAATTTGTAGCGGCATTGCCGCAGATTCTCGAAATAGAAAAGCATGTCAATCAAACGATTCAGAAAGTCTTTTTTCGCATCCGCATTATAACCAACATTTCTTGCAATTAAATTACTCCATGAATTGTTTGTAACAATAAAAGAGGATACAGACGGCCGCTTGGTTATCACGACCTACTCGTCCACTTTCTTGGCAATAATTGACAAGAGAGTTTGACATTTCGGTATTGATTACAAAGCGCGTATCACGTTTATCGACACCCATTCCAAGCGCAATTGTCGAGCATAAGACAAGAATTTGGTTGTTCCTCCACCCCGTGAAAGCCAACTTCTTCTCCCGTGCACTCAATTTCGCATGGTATTGTGCTGATGAAATGTTATTTAATTGCAGTAATTGATTGAAATAATGCGTCTGCTCGATTTTCCCACAATAAATGAAGATTGGGTCGATGCATGGAGCCAATAATTCTGAAATGGAAATATAAAAATTATTATTCTCTACTTTTTTTTTGTTTTCCAAATTTTATTTATTTATTTATACTTACAAAGAATAATCCACGTTGAGATTTAAATGGCACTTGAGAATGTCAATATTAT
Source organism: Leptopilina myrica (nomen nudum) (assembly GCA_032872475.1). Taxonomy (NCBI): domain Eukaryota; kingdom Metazoa; phylum Arthropoda; class Insecta; order Hymenoptera; family Figitidae; genus Leptopilina; species Leptopilina myrica (nomen nudum). The sequence goes on along the minus strand of CM065462.1, from coordinate 7,449,544 downwards.
CACGCGGAATTGTCGCTGAAAAACCGCATATTTGGATATTGTTGAATAATAATTTTAGATTGCGTAACAGGAGATACGCATGTCTGAAATTATTACCCCACTCCAAATAGCAGTGTAATTCATCGACAATTATTTGTGAATTTTTGCCATTCTCTTGTGCCCTCCTCAATATGGCCAAAATACTTTGATACTGAAATAGTTTTTCAGGTGTCAGGAAAATGAAATCTACATCATTGCCTCTGTTCAATGTATTTTGACCGAATTCAAATTGGCGATGGACATTGTCGTTGTCGTCGCTGCCTGCTGCCAGTCTTATTGAATTGAACTGCAATCAAAAACAGTTGGGGTGAGAGCGAGAGGGGGGAAGAGGAAAAGTGTAATTTATTATTAAAATACATTTGAATAAAAATGAATAATTCTTCAAACTATATGATTTATATATTATATATATGTAGAAAGGTCAATACTAGGTCCGAAAAATATACGCACACATCAATAACCGCAGGTCATTTTCGACTTATCGGGTCACGACCAGATATTATCACTCTAATACTTTATTAAAAAATTTATTAATTTTTTTTTGTTGGACGGGGTCGCGGTTTTTGAGTTTCGATTCCTTCCAGTATTATTATTATTATTATTATTATCCAGTATTAATACTGAGGAAGGTATTGAAACCCAAAACCGACACCCCCGTCCAACAAGAAAAAATTAATAAATTTGTTTTGTGTGTGTATTTTGTGAATTGTAAATTATATAAAATGAAAATATGAAACATTTTGCTTACTTCTAAATTGAGGAGTTTTTCATTTTGCTCCTCAATTAGAGCGACGAGTGGTGAAATGACAATGGTCGTCTTCATTTGACCGGCTACTCTTGCCTCCATTTCGTGTCGCTCTAATGCTGCTGGAAATTGGAAACACAATGATTTCCCAGCACCAGTTGCCAAGATGAATAAGCCATCCTTTCCGCACATAAATTTCACGGACGATTTCCACTTGGTATTCACGGAAATCGTCATTGTGAAATTTCTCCCTCACTATCCTCCTCCATTGCATTACCAGGAACTGAGAATGCCAAAATATTCATTTTGATACAAACCACCCAACACGTTATCATTCATAGTGGTTTTACCTTTGAAAAAAGTTACAAAATTCTTCATCGTTATATTGGCATGCAATTCCATTGCGTCGAAATTTAAATTGTTAAACGCATCTCTTATGTCAGTTGTTATCATGGAAATGTCAATATGGTGTTTTTTTGGTGAAATAAATTTCGACAAATATCACAATTATGACATTTCCAATTGGGGTCTCTTGCCTCAACAGCTGCATAATCTAGACAGGTGATTAACAATTTGTAGCGGCATTGCTGCAGATTCTCGCAATAGAATATCATGTCAATCAAACGATTTAGAAAATCTTTTTTCGCTTCCGCATTGTTATTAACATTTCTTGCAATTAAATTAAATTTCTCTATGAATTTTTTGTAAGAATAAAAGAGGATACAGTCGGCCGCTTGGTTATCACGACCTACTCGACCATTTTTTCGGCAATAATTAACAAGAGAGTTTGACATTTCGGTATTGATTACAAAGCGCGTATCACGTTTATCCACACCTATTCCAAGCGCAACTGTCGAGCATAAGACAAGAATTTGGTTTTCCATCCACCCCGTGAAAGCCAATTTCTTCTCCCGTGCACTCAATTTCGCATGGTATTGTGCTGAAGAAATGTTATTCAATTGCAATAATTGATTAAAATAATGCGTCTGCTCGATTTTACCACAATAAATGATACCGGATTGTCTGTTGTATTTTGTTTTTATCAAAGTGATTATTTTTTTATTCCTTTGTTCCTTGGAAAGATTATAGTCCAAGGAATAATGTAAATTTGGTCGATACATGGCACATTTTCGAGTTTTGTTACGCGACTCAGCCCTGAGTTCCGCTGCTCACTTTTCTGGGTCTAGTATAGCGCGCCCCAGACTTGAGGTTTTTTAAAAGAAGTGTGTAACACGCTCGTCTGGAGAGTGCAGTACAAATATCTCCATCTTAAGTTGAGTTTATAGCGTCAAATCGCTAGTGAGCGGGTTTACCCCAGTCTCCCCTAATAAAATTGAAAAAACTACAAGCAAAAGATAAAAAATTTTTAATCATATGTAATTTGTTTTTTTATAAAATAAAATTTTTTGGAACGCCATTCGAAAGAGTGGTTTTTGGCCAATAAGAAAGTACTATTGCGGAATTTTTTCTATTGAGTTTTTATGTTAAAATATAGTGTCAATCTTTGTTTCAAAAAATTGTACATTAGGGCGTTAATGGGTTAAGGAGTGGATTTTGTCTTTAAATGATGGCTGCTGAACCTCTACATTATTAGTTTCAACTATGTAATTTATATTTGACACATCTTCGTTAGAAGAATCAAGTAAACTGTCGCTAAAACTATTTTCAGAATTATTAGAGGCACTGTCAAAATTACAATTAATCGAGACATTTTTTGAATTTTCCATTGAAGAATTTTTTTTATTGATAAATTCTCTAAATAAAATTAGCATATATTTTTTATATTATGAGAACAAATGAAAAGAAATGACAAGTTTTTTTTACAAATAACAGTTTCTTTTTATTAGATAATTTTGTAAGCATTAATTCACTTTAATTTGTATTTTAAATTTTTTTAAGTTTTATTTATTTTTAATACGATAATATTATTTTTACACTTTTATAATATTTAAATAATAAATAAACATATCTTAAAACCAAAAAAAGAAAAATTTCTATTTGTAAACACGTGCTTTAACTTTCATTTGTTCTCAATGTACACTCAGATGCATTAATGCTGTCCTTCCGGTTTAAAGGAATTTTGAAAAGTCGTGTCATTTCTATCAAATATTCTTAGTTCGTGACATACGAATGTTCTCATATGTCATAAACTAAAAACATTTTGATAGAAATCATACGACTTTGCAAAATACCGTCAAACCGGAAGGATAGCATTAATGCATCTGAGTGTAATTTGTCCTGTCTGTATTATTCTATTTTAAAAAACGTTGACTTACCTTTATTTATTTTTTTTTAATCCAATAAATCTCACATTTATATATTTTTTATTCCTTTTTGGTAAAATTATGGCAGTATTTCATCCAACACCTAAATCTTAATCCCTCAAACAACACAAAGTTAAAGTGCATTTAAAACAAACTTATTGTGCAGGCCTGGTGATGATTCCTTAGGCAGTGACGTATCTACTAGATTCAGTACCCGAATTTTACATACTTAAGAAAATTTTTAAGATTTCATTTGATTTAACGAGTAATCCATAAACAACTAACTGATGAATATAACAATTTATTCTTTTAATTAAAATTAATAAAACGATTTAATTGTATTACATTAAGGAAATTATAGAATTAAATTTATGTAGGACTCTGCAAACTGTAGGTACACCAGAACCTCCAACGATTGCAGCGTGACCTTCTTGTGTGCAATAGATAGAGGTTTTCACCTTGACGCAATCCTTCCATAAAAGTGTCAACACTCAGGGCCGTACACATACTGTATGTGTGTATACTATTTGATTGATTGATTTTATCCTCGCCATTTTTTATTTTTTTTTAAATATTATGTTTAGTTTCGGTGTCTAAGTGCGTTTTTTTTTACGTTTTTTAACCTTTTTCAGTCATGTTGAAATATGAAAATACAACTTTAAAAAACGGGGCGCAAAAGAACACTAAACTTAGTACAATACTGCCTTCGCATTAATATGGCGGTGTCCTTCCCTCTCATCCCCCTAGTGGATGACCAACAAACTTTTCTAAACAACTGCAATAGATAGAGATGCAATCGTTGGAGGTTCTAGTGTACATTACTGAAATTAAAACGCTCACCACTCTTTCCTTGAGAACAAGAGTATATTAGTCTTTTTCGTGGGTTTACCACAATCGAATTATCAATTTCTCGATCATTTTTTATTTGAAGCTAACTTCACTATGCAAACATTGATATAAGCCTGTATATAATTGTTATGTAATAAATACGAAATTTTATATTTAAAAATGTAATACTATTACATTGACTCTCCAATTCAAACGGCGCGGATCATAGACGGTTAGAAGATCCGGCATTCGTCCGACTTTTCCGCCTGGGAAGTTTTCAAATTCAAAATGTCGGATCCAATATTAGTAAACGCCATATTAAATCCAACAATTTAAATGTTTAAAAACGGACATCTATTCGTAATCAGCGATCCCAAAAAACCCCGAGCAACAAATTTTAAGTGAATCTAATGACATTTTAAAAATGTCGCCTGCCGTATTTGATCCACGATTTTGAATTTTTAAAATCTGACATCATATTCATAATCAGCGACCCTGAGAACCCCCAAGAACAAATTTCTAGTGAATCCAAATTAACTTTTAAACAATTTGTCTCATACCCAGAATGCTGACACTATATCTAAAGTTAAAACTAATTTTTTATTTATTTATAACAAACTAATAAATAATAATCAAATTGCTTTAATGAAACGTAAATATAGAAGATCTGGAGTGCTGTGATAAAATACCCCTGGTTCTGCTAGTCAGATTATTTTTTATTATTATTATAATAATTATTATTATAATTATTTTTTCCTGGTTCTCAGTTATTTCTGACAGATTCTGCCAGGATACTTTTACTATTTCTTGTACTAAAAATTACTAATAGTAATTATTGCAGTATTCACTTTTTAAAAAATTGCAAAAAAATGTACAAAATGTCAAAGCTGTAAAATTTGAACATTCAAAATTAATCTTTCCTTACAATTTTCAATGGGACCATTTAAGTATTACCTAAGCATTTAAGATGGAGGGGGGGATCTAGCTATTGATTCTTCCATTAGAAAAAATGGCGCTAATGCATATAAAAAATCTTACGATGGGGGAGGGGGGTGGGTCTAAAAACTTCAAAAATATGCTTACGTAATACTTGAATGGCCCCAATATTATTTAACGCAATTTTTTTTCTAAGCGTATTTTATAGTTTTAAAGAACCTCTCGCATGGATTTGCAAATATATGTAATTAGTTAAAAGTAAAAAGAGGCGCATGATTATTCCCCAAATTTCAATTTCCTAATTTTTAAAACATCGAAATTCTTATCATCGAAAATTTATTTCGCATAATTTTCAGATTTCAAAATTTCATTTAATATAATTTTTAATTTATCGAATTAATCTTTATCCTAATATTTGAATAGTCGAATTGTTTTTTAGTATAATTATAAATATGTCGAAAAATTCTTTGAAATAAATTTTGTTTTTCCGAATGACTATTTTGCATAATTATTAATCCTCCGAATTGCCATTTGAAATACACACAAAAAACCCAGTCTCATTTTTGTTGCATCTCAAAATGAGACTATGTTAAACGCCATAGAACGTGGCGCCACCTAAGAGTCTCATTTTTGTTGCAACTCAAAATGAGTAGCGTATGATACTCATTTTGAGACTATGTTTTTTCAGTGTAATTTTCAAACCTTCGAAATATTATGTTACATAAATTTTATTTATCGAAATTTTATTTGTCATAATGTTCATTTACTCGAATGTATGGAAATATTCTTACGAAGGGGAGGGGAAGGGGGTTAAGTTTTAGAAAATATTCCTTGCGTAATTTGTACACGTCCCTTACAGCTAAATCGGTTATCTACTGTAGAGCAGATAACCGAATTCGCTGTTATGATACTCAAGTCTTTATTTCATTGTATGTATATATAAAAATATGACTATAAGACTTTAAAATATTTTTTTTTCTGAAATATTAGAAAATGATTACAAATTTTTTTGAAGAATATTAAAAAACATATAGCACGAAAACTAAAAATGGTCATGATATAAACCGATGTTTAAGGTTCGGGGTCGTCCATAAACCACAAGTACTTTTGAGCCCAGAATGAACATTTTTCGTTCATATTCACCGGAGATATTAAACTTGATAAATCAAAAATTTTGGAAAATAAGACTTTTTGAGAATTTTGTTGAAAAATGTAGAAATAACATTAAAACCATAGTTACTAACTTGTAGAGCATTAAAAATCCCTTTGATTGACTTATTTTTGAAGCTATTTCGATTAGAAATGAAGAAGTTTTCGATATTTTAAAAAACAGAAATTGTGAAAAAAAAATTTTCATGTGAAAGTATTAAATAAAGAGAAAAAAATATTACAGCACTTAAGAATAATTGTTCAAAATTTATACTTTATTGTTATTAACATCTCTATGAGAAAGCAAAGTGTTCATGAAATAAACACAACAAGATTTACGAAAACGAATGAAATGAGTACCAAAATTATAACAAAAATTTATAACTTGGCAGCGGTTTTTGGTATGCTGAATAATAGTGACTAAACTTTTCAAAGTTTCCATCATATTTGGTCTGTTATCTTCATATTTTTAATTTTAATTTATGTTTCTTAAAAGTATACAATTTGAGTGCCACTGTGAATGACAATTGAATCTATAAACTTCACAGTGTGAAGGGGTTAATAGATAAAAAATTATCAAACTTAAAGAAATGAAAATTTTTTTGTTTTTGTAATTAAAACCGCCATATTTAATTTTTGGGTGAAGGGGTTAATAAATAAAAAAATTATCAAACTTGAAAAAATGAAAATTTTTTGTTGTTGGAATTAAAATAGTCATATTTAATTGTTGGGTTAAATGAATTTCTTTTTTTATCGGAATCTAAAAGAGTACAGTTAATACCCATAAGAAACATAACTTGTAGTCTAAAATATGATCCGCTTTATTTATAAAATTATAGGTACTTACTTTAAAAAATTGCGACTTTTTAGTCATTTGCTACAAACGTTGCATCCAAATACAAAAATTTTTAGTAAAAAAGTACAAGTTATTTTGATTTTGATAATGCTAAAAGCAACTATAAACAAACTATTCAAAAATTGTTTTTGAATAATTTTTAATACATAATTAAGTTTTTAAAATACATATATCTATAATCAAAAATTTTTTGAATATTTAAAATTTTGTAAAATTTTATAGAAAAACAATTAATTCATTTTAAGTATATTGTTACAATTTTGAAAGAATAAAAAATTTTTAAAGGCAAATTAAAAAATAAAAATTAGCATCCATTTGTTTAAAGTTAATATTTTCAATTACATATTTCCAAAACTCTAAATACATACAAAAATAATAGTTTAGAAGGAAAGAAAATTTTAACTAAAAAATTGTAAATGAAACTCTTTAAAAAATTAATTACTTTTTTCAAATTATCCAAAAACTCTGAAAGAATTCAATTATTTTCAAAAAATTACATTAAAATATTTTTGAAATCTAATTAGTATAATTGTTTTATAATAATTATTTAATATTATATTATCTTCGAAGACAATTAAAATTTTAAAAAATCTTTTTAAAAAAATAGAATTATTAAAAAATATTAACCCATTAACGCCCAAATGATCAAAAACTTTTATTTAAACTTCATCACACGATTTGAAGTATTTTTGGGTAAAAATTTTAGCAGCAATGAGGTATAGGTCGTTTCAGGGGGTCGCTCTTTAAGACTTTGGGGTCAAAGTAGCGATTCGATCAACACAAAATCCAATATGGCGGATTTTTTCTAAAAAAAAACCCAACAAAATTAGTGCATTTCTTTAAAAATATTTATTTAGAACTAAAAAATTTTTTCAACCTTTCTAAAGTATACTATTGGTGAGAAAAATAGTTGTACTTTCAAAATATAAAATAGAAATACTTTCATTTCAAGATGTCGGAAACGAAATTTAGAAAAAGTAAATGAATTATACAAAAAAAATTAAAATTTTACATCAATGTTCAAAAAGTATGCAAAATTCGATTCAAAATGTATACTCGGGGGTTTTCGAGGTCACTGATTACAAATCCCATGTCAGTTTTTCAAAATTTTAAATGTCGGACATTTTTTTGAAAAATTTTATGAATCCGCTTGAAACTTTTCACTCGGAGGTTTTTGGGGTCGCTGATGTCGAATCCCATGGCAATTTTTCAAAATTCTAAATGGCAGATCCAATATGGCAGAAACTTTTTTGGAGACCCTTAAACCTTGTCAATCGAGGGTTTTCGGACTCGATAATGACGTAACCAATGTCAGTTTTTGTAAATTTAAAATAGCGGATCTAAAATGGAGTACTTTTTTTGGAAAAATCTTTGTTGTTTCCGTTTAAATTTTTTATTCTGAGCAAATTTAATATCGTTTCATAGCCACTATTTTAATGGCGTTTTCAACTGTTACCACATGAAGGTGATTAAACCAAAGAGTCTTATTTTTTATTTTCAATTAAAAAATTTTTTTCGTAATTTTTGAAATTTAAAGTTTTTTTTAACTTTATACATTAGTTTCTTTTTTTCATATTTTTCGACTTTATAAAAAAATGTCAAAACAGAAGCTTTATTCTTCTGACAATTGTCCGCTGAGAACGAGAAAATTCTTCAATATGTGTCAAAAATATTTTTACAAAAAGTGTTTTGACATTTTTCATGAAGTCGAAAAGTAAGAAAGAAAAGAAACAAATAAAGTTTAGAAAAATTTTAAATGTTAAAAATTAAAAAAAAAAAATTTAAATTGAAAATTAAAAATAAAAAGACTCTTCGGTTTGATCACCTTCATGTGCTAATAGTTGCAAACGCCATTAAAATAGTGGCTAAGAAACGATATAAAAATTCCTCAGAATAAAAAATTTAAACGGAAACAACAAAGATTTTTCCAAAAAAAAGTACTCCATTTTAGATCCGCCATTTTCAATTTACAAAAAGTGACATTGGCTACGTCATCAGCGAGCCTGAAAACCCCCGATTAACAAAGTTTAAGGGAGTCCAAAAAAATTTCCGCCATATTAAATCTGCTATTTTGAATTTTGAAAAACTGTCGTTGGATTAGTCATCAGCGACACCAAAAACCTCGGAGTCCGCCATTTTAAATTTTCAAAAACTGACATGGGATTTGTGATCAGAGACCCTGAAAACCTCTGAGTGTCAAGTTTCAAACGATTCTGTTTTGACATTTTTCATAAAGTCAAAAAATAAGAAAGAAAAAAAACTAATGTATAAAGTTTAGAAAACTTAAAATTTCAAAAATGTAAGACAATGTTAAAAATTACGAAAAATTTTTTTTTTAATTGAACATAAAAAATAAGACTCTTCGGTTTGATCACCTTCATGTGGTAACAGTTGAAAACTCCATTAAAATAGTGGCTATGAAACGATATTAAATTTGCTCAAAATAAAAAATTTCAAGGGAAACAACAAAGATTTTTCCAAAAAAGGTACTCCATTTTAGATCCGCCATTTTATATTTACAAAAAGTGACATTAGTTACGTCATCAGCGAGTCTGAAAATCCGCGATTGACAAGGTTTAAGGGTCTCCAAAAAAGTGTTGAAAAAAATTTCCGCCATATTGGATCTGCTATTTAGAATTTGAAAAAACTGTCATTGGATTCGACATCAGAAACCCCAAAAAACCCCGAGTGACAAGTTTCAAGCGAATTCATTAAATTTTTCAAAAAAATGTCCGCCATTTTGAATTTTAAAAAGGTGACATGAAATTCGTAATCAGTGACCCCGAAAACCCCCGAGTATACATTTTGAATCGAATTTTGCATACTTTTTGAACATTGATGTAAAATTTTAATTTTTTTTGTATAATTCATTTACTTTTTCTTAATTTTGTTTCCGCCATCTTGAAATGAAAGTATTTCTATTTTATATTTTGAAAGTACATCTATTTTTCTCACCAATAGTATTCTTTAGAAAGGTTGAAAAAATTTTTTAGTTAAAAATAAAAATATTTTTAAAGAAATGCACTAATATTGTTGGTTGTTTTTAAAAAAAATCCGCCATATTGGATTTTGTGTTGATCGAATCGGTACTTTGACCCCAAAGTCTTAAAGAGGTCCCCCTGAAACGCCCTATACCTCATTGCTGCTAAATTTTTTACCCAAAAATACTTAAAATCGTGTGGTAAAGTTTAAATAAAAATTGTGGTCATTTGAGCGTTAATGGGTTTACAAAAATAATCAAATTTTTGAAGGATTTTAATTTTAAACAGGGACACAATTTCTCACAAATTTTACACTGTAAAAAAGTTGCGGAGTTAACTGATTCGGGAGTTGGGAGTGAAATTTTTCATGTTAAAAATCAACTCCTAAAGAGAGTTAATTCAGAACAAAACTTCATCAACATCCGCGCGAGTTATTTATTTCATGGGGAGTTAGCATTTAAGTGTGAAATTTCAACTCCCCTGGCATTAACTCCTCAATGGATGCGACTATTATAGAATTGCCTAGGGAGTTAAAATTTAACTCCCTTTTTTACAGGGTCCAAAAATTAAATATTCATAAATTTTTATTTACATTGTTGTGTTTAGGGCCCACTCAAGGATTTTGCAAAATTTTAATTATTTTGCAAGATATTGTTAATTAAACTTTTTGATAACTTTTTTTAAAAGAATTTTTATCTTGTAAACTATTGGTTCTAGAAAAAAATGTTTTAGACAAAAATTGAAGAGAATGTATTGAATTTTAATAATATTTTTTAAAGTTGTTTTTTTTCATGAAGGGAATAACTAATTTTTATAAACAAATATTTTTATTAAAGCTTGGAATGTCCTTAAAAAGCATATTATTATTGTTTGTAGAAACCATTTGAAATAATATTATTTCACATATTGAAAGCCAAAGTATGCACTCTAAATCTGAATCAGTGAAAATTTCACTGATTTTAAATCAGTGATCCAGTTTTCTTTGATTCATCAGTAGAATTTTACTGAGAATCAGTAAAAACGACTGATTGTCAGTGAAATTTCACTGATGAATTAATGAAAACTGGGCCACTGATTGAAATCAGTTAATATTTTCACTAATTCAGATTTAGAGTGTGTGGGGAATTTTTTTATGCAATTAAATAATCATTACAGTCGATGGAGTTATCTTTTAATATTTTTTTTTGTTTTTTCAATTAGATATTTTTTCCTTACAATTTTTGGCAATTAATTTTATTAATTTACAATCATTTATGAGTAGGTTTTTTTCCAAATTTCTAAGAATAAATTTAAAAAAAATAGATGACGATAAATTAGGATTAATTAAATGATTTAATAAATATTATTTTAATAAAATTTTGTTTAAAAAATTAAAATATCAAATAAACCGATATTTTTAGATTGAATACAAATATATTTCATATTAGTTGAGGAAACAATTGTATATAAAAAAAAATTGTGTATTTTTTATAGGACAAAATTTTTTATATATTTTAATAAAAATTTAACAATGAAATATAATTAATATTGTTTTTTTAAAAATATCATACATTAGGTAAAATAATATTTACTAATAATAATCTGTAAAATATATATTTTATATAAATAATAATTTTTAGACAACAAACAATAAATTTATATTTGACTTTTTGGGTCAACTATTGAAATAAGTGCACAATATGTGTATAATCTTCATTGTCAATTTGAAGATTTTTATCCTTATTCATATTATAAGGATTATTTACATTGAACGATGTTGGTATATGATTTTTTGGTAGCATTATAGCTTTTATTACTATTATCAAAGTATACTACTCTTATTTTTTAAATTTTTTTATCAACAGATCTGATTACTCCTGGCAATAATTGTCACTTATTCGAGAACTTATCCCATACTAAACTATTTTTTTATAGTCGTCATATTATATTTATCTGAATTTTTGGTATTAATTTTTAATGGGTACGCTAATGAAATTGTTTTCGAAAGTTTTTTTTTGTAATTTAATCGAAAAAGATTTCCTTCTTCTGTTCTTCTTTTTTTCTTCTGTATCTGAAAAATAAAATGTATTATTAAATTGTAGAATTTTAATTTCTATTTTTTCTTTAAACTTTTATTAATATTAATATTTTTTACAAGTAGAAATAACTATTATAAATACAATTATAATAACCTTTTCATTGGTTTTCCTAGGAATATTTTTTTTTTTAAACTTAAAATAAACCATTTGAGTTTACTAAATAATAATTAATTTAATTTTTTTAATTGTTACTTAATATACTTCATTTATTTTAATTAATAAATTATTTTTTTATTTTTTTATTTTTTTTATTTATAAAATTATTAAAACCTACTACAATGGAATTGAATTCTTATCACTTTTTTGATGACATATTTTCTTCTCATTTCGATTTCTTTAATTTAAAAAATGTAGCAAATTAGTAATATATTTTGTAGGATAAAATTTTTATATGACTAGGTCTAAATTTTTTCTTTGGTTACTATAATTTGATAATTTTTCATTGTTTTTTTTTACTTTAATTTTTTTAATATTAATTTCTATGCAATATTGGAAAAGAATAAATATCAATTTTTTACTAAGGTAATATAAATTTTGTTATTTCACTTTTAATTAAAAATTGTATTTAATGTTTCGTACTATTACTAGGAGTAAATTTTTATAGTAGTAAAACTAAACATTTTCAAAAATGTTGATAAAAAATGAGAATTTTACAACAATACTCAATAATAATTGTTATTGTACAATATATTCTTCTATTAAGAATAGTTTGACTGCAATTAATAATTTTATTATATTCAAAATGCAATTTATCTAATAATTTTAGTCCGTGATAATAATAATAAAAATAATGAATAATTAAAAAAATTGTAATTATAATATTTATAATGATAAATTAATTATAAGAATTACAGAAAATTAATATTTAAAAATGTATTATTATACCAATAATTTACCTTCATCACAGATGTTGGAATTTACAGAAGTAACTTCACTTAAATTTTCGAATTTGGTTTCATCTTCCTTTTTCACGAGACTTTCTTTCATATTGGCCTTACAATTGTTCTCATACTTTTCAGTTACATCTATTTCTTCATTTGCTATTAGATTATTTTCGTACATTTGTGTGACGTTGTTTCCTGCATCATTTGCTACATATTTTCAAAATAATTTAAGAAAATAGTATTAATATCGTTTGTTTTGTTTCATGAGTCCGATTACAACAGTGGTTCAAAAAGACAAAAAGTGGATTATAACATTAAATATTCAATTAATTCATGGTAGGTATTTTTTACGAGTGTAGGCACACGCCTTGATAAATGTAAAATTAATATTCAAAATTTTAAAATGGCGGTTCCAATATGGCGTCAAATTTTTGTAAAAATTGTTTAGTTTCTACGAAATTTGGTACTAAAAGGTTTTTCATATATCTGTTGATGAATCTAAAAGATAGAAAGTAATATGAAAATAATTTCTTACATCTTAGTCCTAAAAAAATATGATATTTTTAAATTAGTTTCTTCCATTTTAATTGTTAATTTATTTTTAAAAAGAAATTCTCTTCAAGTAAATTAAATAATTCTAAAAAATAAAGATATTTTTATATTACGACATATACAGTGATAGAAGGTAATTGTCAAAGTTTAAGTTCGATATCAATATTGTGAGTACTCAATCTGCAAATGTAATAGTTATATTTATAAACATTTTCTCTTTTTTTATAAAGCTGACAGTCAATTTGACAGCTGTCAACTATCAAATTTAAATTTTATGATATATTCTTAAGTATGACGAAATAAAAAATATCCTAAAGTTTCGTTGTAATCGGTGCAGTCTTTCTAATTTTTCGCATTAAATAGGTTCTCTTCGACCACTGTGCGTGCCCAATTGCTCCTTTTAAAAATGCTCGAGATGGCGTGTCGCAAATAAAACTGTGAATTGGAATATTAAATGATTTATTTACAATCTCTATTATTCTTGACTGTAAACTATTCACTTCTTCAATGAAGTCTCGTAAAAAGTCGTCGACATTTGCTGGTTTCGAATTTCAAGCATAAAATTTGTTAAGGCGATACCATCAGCATTTATTTGTAAAAAATTATGGACTTTAAATGTACGATTGGGTCTATGCATTCCTCAAGTCCATTTTTAATGCTGAAGTAAGCATATTCACCCATACTTCCGTCTAAATCTGTCATTTTTTTATTTCGTACTCTGCTGTTAAAGTACCTAAGAATGTTTTTGCTGTATTAGGTAATTCGGACAAAAGTCTACGCCTCAAAATCTTTAACATTTCATCAATGCTGTTTTGTTCGATCGCATGTTCAACAGCCCATGATTGTAATACCTTAGTTTCGTCAAATTCATTTTCTTGTAAATCTTCAATGGCATGTATAAAATTTTCACCAGATTCTAAGGAACCGTTAAAATCATCGTTATCTGCAATTATAATTGTTACATTATAGTTGTTATGATTAAATTAACATATGGGTCAAACCATTTTATTTCACCTAATGTATTTTTCACCATTACAAAAAATTCCAATACTTTAGGAAAATATTCTTATCTGCTTTGAGATGGCGAAATGCATAATCATTTGTAAAAAATAATTACATTTTGTATAAAAAAATGTTTTAAATTGAGAGTACATGAAAAAAAGTTATATTGACAGACATTAGAAAATATTTAAAAAAGGAGACAATTCTTTAATATAATTATATAAAAGAACGATAGATATTTATTTTAAAAGGTTGAATTTGTGTTTTGTAGTTGATAAAAGAATCAAATAATATATAATAAACAGTAAAATATGTTATTTAAGTTTGTGTATGATATGTCAAAAATCAATCATATTTACTAATTTATTTTGGCAAAGCAATTGAATTTTAGGAAACCGAAATTATTTAAATATTAAGTATTTTAAATACCCTTTAATATTATTTAAATACTTTTTTTTATTATAAGCTAAAAAATATAAAATAATTTACCTTAAAAACTAATCATTCTTCAGTTTATCGCGACTTTGAATGTTTGTACCTTCCTTGGAGTTACAATACCGACAAGTATTATAACTAACTTGAAGTTGGTTTGCTACTTGCGATAAAAGTCAAATTCAAAATGAAACGATTTTTTTATTTAAAGGAAATTTAAAATTTTATTTATGTGAGTTTAAATATATTTATTTGAATTAGACTTTATTAATAAAATTAATAAAAGTAATTAATTAATTGAAACGAAATGAAACAATTGTTTTGAAAGTCAAATTAAATTATCTTTAATTGAGTTTAAATATATTCATTTTTACTGAAATCGAAGGATTGTTATTAAAATTAAGAACAACTAAAACTATTACAACAGTTTGTGAAAAGCACGAAGAAAAGTATCTTCATAAATATTCGCAATATTTTGGTAAGAAATGTTGTGACCTATTTTAATCTCACACCAGTGAGTGAGATTGTGCCCGGCACAAGTATTTGTCGAAATTGTATAAAACAAGTAGCTGACAAGAAACGTGAAATTGATGATGAAATTTACAATAAGAAAGATCCACTGTTCAGGACTCCTGAAGAACTAAAAAAGAAATCATTTGAACCGCTTGACATACGTGCACCTAAACAAAGAAAATTACATTTTAATCAAATCGAAGAAAAAGAAGAAAAATCTGAAATGACATCAATAGAAGATGAGAATCCGGAAACATATACATCAACTGAGGCTTCTGAAGATCGTTTATTGGCTGAAGAGTACAGATTGTTAATAGATAAAATTAAAAAGAAATTAAAAATTTCCGAGAACTTTGACGATAAAATAAAAATGATAAGTTTGTTACCTAAATTTTGGTCGATTAAAAAAATTTGCGAAGAATTTGAAGTGTCTGAATACCAAGTTAAAAAATATAGAAAATTAACAAAATTACATGGAATTTTACCAGAATGCACACACAAGATTCGAGAAAGAATAGAGGAAACAGCGAAAAGGAAAGTGACGGCTTTTTATGAAAACGACGAGAATAACAGGATGTGTCCAGGAGCGAAGGACTACGTTTCCGTAAGAAATGAATCTGGCGAAAAAGAAAAAAAAACAAAAACGGTTGGTTCTTTATAATTTAAGAGGATTATATACGCATTTTAAAGAAACATCGCCAGATACAAAAACATGAATTTCCAAATTTGTGGAATTAAGACCGAAGTGGTTCATTCTAGCTGGCCCTAAGAGCACTCATTCAGTTTGTGTTTGTTTGCAACACGAGAATGCAAAACTAATGATCAGTATGTTAAAGCCTAACAACTGCTTAACAGATCTGTTAAAACTGGGCGTCTGCGACACTGAAGAAGAAAAATGTATGCTTGGTAAATGCGAAGAATGTCCTGGATTAGATGAAGTTAATAATATTGTTCTAAAGAATATAGACGAAGATGCAACTTTAAAATATAAACAATGAATAAATGTTGGTCAAGCAGATTTAGT
The DNA here is from genome assembly GCA_032872475.1 of Leptopilina myrica (nomen nudum). NCBI lineage: Eukaryota > Metazoa > Arthropoda > Insecta > Hymenoptera > Figitidae > Leptopilina > Leptopilina myrica (nomen nudum). The sequence goes on along the minus strand of CM065462.1, from coordinate 7,433,261 downwards.
AACAATCGTTCAATCTAGAGAGGAATGTTTCGAACCGTTAATACAAAAGTTAAATTCATCAAAGCAACACCATTATGTGTCTACAAATCAAGCAATATACCTGAACAGCTTAAAAGAAAATCTTCCGGAAAACGAAATTATTGCTTTATTAGATTTTGCCTAAAATTATTCGTTTATTGTTCAAGACGAAATTCAGTCACATCAATGGGTTAACGACCAAGCAACGTTGCATCCTTTTGTCTTTTACTATCGTAAGGAAAATGAACAAGTAGAATCAAAAAGTTTTTGCATTCTAACGGCCAGTAAAGACCATATAACTTCCACTGTATACGCTTTCCAGTCTAAAGTTCTCGAGAAATTGAAGCTTCTTTTCCCAAATCTTAAAATAATCTATTATTTTTCGGACGGAGCAGCGAGTCAATATAAAAGTAGAAAAAACCTTATCAATTTAGCGCACCACTTTGACGATTTTGGAATTGCAGCCACTTGGAATTTCTTTGGTTCTTCCCATGGAAAGAGTCCATGTGATGGAGTTGGCGGAACAGTGAAACGCTTGGTTAGAAAAGCCAGTTTACAAAGAGTAGGCGGTCAGTCTGCAATCTTAAATGTAGATGAGATGTTCAAATTTTGTCAAAAACAGATAGAGGGAATAAACTTCATTAAAGTTGAAGAAAATGAAGTTAAAAGAATAGACAGACATCTCAATCGAAGGTTCCAACAAGCACGCACAGTTCCAGGAACACGAAATATGCACTGTTTTATTCCACTTTCCACTTCCACGCTACGAATTAAAAGATTATCACAGTCTCAAGAGTTTGAAGATGTATCCCTTTCATAGAACAAACATATTATTAAATACTGAATTAGCAAATATTATTTTCTTGCTAATTAATTGATATATCGTTGATTTCTTTTTTAGTTCTTCAGGAGTCCTGAACAGTGGATCTTTCTTAATGTAAATTTCATCATCAATTTCACGTTTCTTGTCAGCTACTTGTTTTATACAATTTCGACAAATACTTGTGCCGGGCACAATCTCACTCACTGGTGTGAGATTAAAATAGGTCACAACATTTCTCACCAAAATATTGCGAATATTTATGAAGATACTTTTCTTCGTGCTTTTCACAAACTGTTGTAATCGCAAGTAGCAAACCAACTTCAAGTTAGTTATAATATTTGTCGGTAACCTTAAAAATAAACACATATTTTAAATCAATTTCTTTTGAAGACTAGTGCAGAACCTAACGCGAAATTTTTGTAGCAAGAAGATATTGCATTAATCAACGTGCTCCAAAAATTTGGCATAAATCGATTTTTCTCCAAGGAAGTTACAAACATTCAAAGTCCCGATAAACTGAAGAATGATTAGTTTTTAAGGTAAATTCTTTTATATTTCTCAGCTTATGATTAAAAAAAGTATTTAAATAATATTAAAGGGTATTTAAAATACTTAATATTTAAATAATTTCGATTTCCTAAAATTAAATTGCTTTGCCAAAATAAATTATTAAATATGATTGATTTTTGACATATCCTACACTCTTGCACATCTTGATGGATTTTGATAAGATTTTGTAGGTGTATTACGGTCATGAATACCAAGAATCAGACAGAAGGATTTTCCTAAATATATAAAAAAAAATTTTTTCAACATTTTTTTAATTTTTGAAAAAATTAATTTTTTGATTTTTTGAAATAACTTTTTTCTATATTAAAATTTTCAATAATTCTTGTCAAAATTGCATTCCTGACATAAAAACGAATCGATTCATGTATACAAAGTATATATTTTATCAAAATTTATAGAATTAATAAATATTTTAATTTTTCACAAAAAATTAAAATTTTGTATTTTTTGACATTTAATCATAACACCTTAAAATAATTATTCTATAATAAAAAATTGAATAATTAATATTTATTCAGGGTACTTTACCCGGTTTATTAATTATATTTAATAAACTATTATAATTATTTAACTTTTAAAATTATATATAATATATATTGAGGAAGCTAAATAGTCATGATATGAACAACTTGTTTATATTTTATTTGATTCTTTTATCAACTACAAAACACAAACTCAACGTTTTAAAATAAATATCTATCGCTTTTTTTATATTTATTAAAGACTTTTCTCCTTTTTATTTTCTATTAGAACGGTTACAAAAATGACCATGTACCCTCTCCCTAGAACTCACAGTTTTACACCTAGAGAGCTATAAAATTTTTTCAACGAAAAACTCAAAATTTTTTTAAAATTTTCTCCAAAAAGCGTATATTTATCTCTGGCGCTCACAATTTTTTACCTAGAGAGCTAACAATTGGTACACTTTTGTATTTTAACGTGTAGATTACAAGAAAAATATAATGGAAATGATTAAAATTTATCTTCAATGTGTTTTGAGCGAAAAACTTAATTTTTTTTTAAATTTTTGATAATAATTATACCTGTGCTAGTTCTCTCAATTCTTACATTCTAGTGGACTGACGTTGTAAATTTTTTATTTATTTGCACGTGTAGATTACAAAAAAAAATACGAAAAAAATGGTTAGGGTTCATCTTTATATTTTTTACGAAAAATATATATTTTTTTCGTTTTAACAAAAGTGTGCACCCTCTCCCTTTGTTTTCACAAATCTTGACCTATTGGAATGCCGTTTTGCTAATTTTATGTATTTTTGTGTGTAGATTTCAAGAAAAATACACCGAATATAAATGGATTTGATCTTCATATTTTTTCAGCAAAAAACTCAAAGTTTTTAAAAATTGCGACAATAAAGCGTGTTCTTTGCCCTAGCACCCACAGTTTTTATCTCAAGAGATGAAAATTGGTACACTTTTGTATTTTCACGTGCAGATTACAATAAAAATAATTTATCTTGATAAATTATTCATTCATTATTTTAGCAAAAAAATAGAAGTTTTAAAAAAGAATACGGAACCCTCGGTGTTGGTACGAGTTCTACTCGCACTTGTCCGGTTTTTTTAATAGTCAGAATTAGTGAAAATTGCACTAATTTCAATCAAATGGACGAATTTACTTTGGTGAATCAGTGACAATCAATTGAAGAAACTTTTTACTATTTTAAGAGAATATTTTACTAAGTTTGAAGTAAATCTGAAGCAAAGTTTATTGATTTTTAATAAAATTTATTGCGTTCTATAAATAAATTTGAATTTAGTAAAATTCATCGAATATAAAGAAATAAGGACATAACAAAAATTTTGAATCAAAATTAAGAATTATAAACTACAGAGGAAGATAACGAGGTAATATTAATAATTAATAAAAAAAAATTTAAACTGCAATTACAAAAGAAATTAAAAAATCATGAAAATATACTGCATATGTTATAATGCAGGGCTCGAACCAGTGAAAGTATATATGTCGTAGGCAAATAGAAGAATCAGGCATTTAGCTTAATTCCTAGGCATTAGGCTAAATTTAGGCAAATAGAAGGATGCACATGAGGAGGACGCGCATTCTTCTATCTGCCTGGATTTAGTTAGTCATTAAGCTTATTACCTAGGCAATTGCTAACTGCCTCAAGTGTACTCGGCAAATAGAAGAATGCACATGTGGTGAACGAGCATTCTTCTATCTGCCTGTATTTAGTTAGTCATTAAGCTTATTGCCTAGGCAATAAGCTAACTGCCTGAAGTGTCCTCGGCAAATAGAAGAGATACAATATTCTATGACCGTATATAAACATGGATATAAAAATAAACTTTTTGAACACTTAATTACTTAGAAATAAACGTCAATTTGTATTATTATTTAACAGAGATTTGAAAACAAACTTTCGAAACACTAATTTATTAGAATGAATAATTGTAGTCATTTAGAAGTATTCGCTAATTAGTATTTATTTTATAATATTCAGAATAAAATTCAGTTTCTCGATGTTCGTGCAAGCTAACGGTTAAGATTTTTCCCAATAATTTAAAAATAGAATTAAATATAGTGGATTAATTAGATTTTGAAAAAAAGTGCGATGAAGTGATGAGCAAAAAGTCTAGTAACAGGTGTTTCTGGAATAGAAAACAATTGGAGAACGTTAAAATAAAAAATTGCACTTTGTGATGTGTAAATACAAATCAAACACTTTCTTTGAGGGAAGCTGCATCTCTACAATCAATGTCTGGAGGCCAAGGTTATAAGAAATGCAACTGTCAAGTAGCTTCTAATCAATGCCAAAACAATAGGTGTTCGTGTTTTAAATCGAAATTAAAATGCAATTCACGATGTCATCAGTCCACAAATTGTTGCAACAAATAAGAAAAAAACCTATTGCTTTTAATATTATTGGAATTATTATACATTAAATACAAATTGACGTTTATTTCTAAGTAATTAAGTGTTCAAAAAGTTTATTTTTATATCTATGTTTATATACGGTCATAGAATATTGTATCTCTTCTATTTGCCGAGGACACTTCAAGCAGTTAGCTTATTGCCTAGGCAATAAGCTTAATGACTAACTAAATGCAGGCAGATAGAAGAATGCGCGTCCTCCTTATGTGCATTCTTCTATTTGCCTAAATTTAGCCTAATGCCTAGGAATTAAGCTAAATGCCTGATTCTTCTATTTGCCTACGACATATATAATTTTTATAATTTAAGATGGGAAATTGAGAAATCACTATTTTATATTATAAGAACATAAAAATAATTATTATTTTCAAGAAATTTTACCTAAAACTCTTTATTAAATCAATTAACTTTCGCAAAAGTTATACGACAATTTTCAAATTAATTTGTCTACAATATTAAATTTTACGAATTTCAGTTACTCGAAGTTCTTCAATTAAATGTATGTTAGAAAATAAAAACTTCAAATAATAAAGAAAAATGAAATTCAACTTTTTAAAAAAAATTAATTTCAGAATTTAATTATTATTTAAAATTTTGACTGAAAAATTAAATTACTTAAATATATAAAATTAAATAATTCAATGTTTCTTAAAATTCAATTCTCATAAAGATTTATATTGTTACGTCCGGATTTTCTTATTAATATTCTTTAAATACTTAAATATTTCCTTACAAATATTCTTGATTTTACTATGTCTGTTCTTAATATTCTTAAATTATGTATGTAATTCTTATTCATATTCTTGAATTAACTATACAATCTTTATATTTACATGTATGTGTATGTGTGTACTATTTTTTGTATGTCATATATTGTTGCATAATATCCAATACATTTTTTAATAATATGGTAGTTCTGATTTTATATTTTCTATGTATATTTGAAACATTATAAGTTATATCAAATCCAAGAAAGAGAAGTTTATATGTTAAAATAATTAAATCTATTTAAAAGCAAACATTATAACATCTTCAAGAAAGAGAGTATTTTTTGGAAATTAACTAGTTCACGTCGTTACCGATTCAAAGTACAATCCCAGTTTACAGTTTAGAAGTTAACTAAACGACATCCCCAAGTATATTTTTCATAACGCGGTGCAAAAAAGGGCACTTTTTTGCACCTTGTTATGAGTGCTCATTCCAAAATTGACAACTGCTCGCACTCGTTACGAAATATACTATTTGAGACAATTTTCGGACAACAATTTATAAATACACTTAATTACCAAGTGTATTATCTGATAATTTAAGAAGAGATAATTTGGAAATAAGTCCGAATTTAATATTGAAACAATTTATCAAATAATTTATTCAAAATTTCCAATTTTAGAAATTAAATTTAATTGAATTGGATAAATAAAATGACAATTTCTTTTTGTTTTTTACATTTACATTTTACTATCAAATAAATATTTAAACATTGCTAATTTTATTTGATAGTGAATTCTAAATGCAAAAAATAAAAAGAATTGTCATTTTATTTATAGAATTTGAGAAAATTTAATTTTTAAAATTGAAACTGTGATCAAATTGGATTAAATATTTTGTTGCAATTTTAAATAAAATATTTAATCCAATTTAATCATATTTTATAATTAAATTTATTATTTATTTACCGCTATCATCAGATGTGAATTTTTCCGTTTTCTCTTCATCATTCTCATTTATGACAGTAGTAACTGATTCGACTTGTAGGTCGTTTGTTATAGAAGAATCAAATGTGTCCATTTATTCATCATCGTATTTTTCGTTCAACATGCTATCGAGTATTTGGTGCGGAACATTTACCATCAAATTACTTGCTATTATTGGCTGCTCTTCGATCGTCGAATTATCGTCTGTAAACAATAAAAAAATAAATATTTTTCAATTTATATATGAAATTTAATTATAAAAATTTTAAATTTTATCGAATTGGATAATTAAAATGATAATTTCTTTTGTTTTTTTGTAGTTACATTTTACTATCCAACAAAATTAATAATCTTCAAATATTTATTTGAGAGTAAATTGTAAATACAAAACAAATTATCATTTTATTTATCCAATTCGATAAAATTTAATTTTCTAAAATTGAAAATGTGATCGAATTGAAATGACAAAAGAAATTGTCATTTCATTTGTCCAATTAGATAAAATTTAATTTCTAAAATTTGAAATTTTGAACAAAATGTTCAATTCAATTTGTTCACAGTTCCAATTTTAGAAATTAAGTTTTATATAATTAAATTAGTTATTTAATTACCCATTTGCACTAATTCCATAGTTTCTACATTATTTTCATTTATTGTAGATGAAAATAATGGGTTTCTTAATGTTTTTAAATTTAAATCCACTTCACCAACTTCTACGATATTCGAATTTTCAGTTTGCGATTGACATGGAAACGAAAGTATTTCATCAAGCTTTACTAATGGTTGATATGTTGCCATCGTTTCTTGAGCTGTAAAAAATCTAATTCAAAAAGATTTAAAAAATTGATTATATTTACTATGATTGGCATAAAATTAAACTTGATTTTAAGCTTAAAATTTAATTTTAAGTTAATGACAATTAAAGCAGAAAAATTACCTTTTTTATCAAAAAATTAGTTCTTTCATCAAAATTATATTCCAGTACAATAAAATTTTACTCATTTTTTCAATAATCTTATCCGTTGCATTAAAACGGATCGATTAGTTTTTATTGTACTGGAAAAAGGTAATTTTTTGCTTTAATTGTCATTAAGTCTATAAACTCTCATACAATTTATACTTTATATATACCAATCGATTCGTCTTGATGCAAAGAATAAGATTTTATTATATATTAACTTCAGTATTTTTTTTAAGCAAAAAATTTTTTTAAGATTTTTTAATGTACATAAATCCATTTCGAGAGATTTTTATGATAAATATGCCTAGCAATTTTCAGCCAAATTCGTTAAAACCGCTTTAAGTTATCGTGTTCACAAAAAACGGGATCCACACACATACACACACACACATATATATATATATATATATGATTCAAGTGATTAGTGAATTAAGTGCATTAATTTGGTGTTATTAAAATATTTATAAAATGCCGACAACGAGTCAAGAAAAAACATAAACACAACATTGAAAACCAACGACAATTTTTTCATATTGTATTTGTAGGTTAGGTGTGCAGAAGCCTATTGCGTCCAGTTTTTCAGTCATTTTACGATAAGATAGTTGATAAGATTTTTATTGCAACAAAAGCCGTTTGCATCGAAAGTATGAAAAATGCAGCTGAAAAAGGAAAAACATTATCCACTGAAAAGGGACAAATGGATGGAATAACTTAAAGAAAGGTTTCAAAATTATTGAAATAAATGCGTCATTTCCGTAAACGATTCTCAAACATTGGCAGGTGGTCGCATTCCATAAACGGACAGTTTCATCTACACTGCCACTGACAATTTTGTTCGCCTTTAATTGGAGGCATGAAATACCCTTTTTATGACCAACACACTATCTTAAACATTTTCCATTATCGGCTTTAGAAATTATTATTTTTTTGTCACTGCTGCCAGTAACTATCAAATCATTATCGAAATCAACTACGTTTACTGCATATTTATGATGACGCATTTCAAAATTCAGTTCACAATGTGTCTGATTCGTAATTTTAAAAACATGTTTTTTCTGGGAAAAAGGGAATATTTCAAAAATCTAAAAAAGTCGTAAATTTACATATTAAAATTATGATTATTTAGTAGAGTAATTTTGAATTATCATTTTAAATTGTAATAAATTTTCATTACATTTACCTAAGTAAACTTTTTAAATTATCAATATAATATATCTTTTTAAATATTTGTGTGTTTATTAACTTTAAACAGTTATTATATTTGCTTATTAATTAATTAATTATTTATTTAAATGGCATTAAGAAATGTAATTCTTATGAATATAACACGTATGATTTTTCTTTTTCTTTATTGAAAATTAATAAAAGTTGTTTTTTAAAGATATAATCATATTTTCTCTTAACATCGCACTTTAAATATTTTAAATGTTTACAATTATTAAATTTTAATATTAAAATTAATCAATGGAATGATGAATCATACCTCACAACCTGCCACCAACATGTCAATATTCAATTGAACACTTAATATTACTCCTGCATTGACGTTGAAAATTTTGATTAGGTCATATTTGTTTATGTCATAAATTCTAATGGAATTGTTGTAGGTTCCAACTGATAATATTTCATCGTTTGCTCGCATTGATATCGCCGGTGAACTATTGTCTAAAACGATTTTAACGATTTCGCTTGTATTTACATTCCAAATTCGAATCATTCCAGTGTTGAACGCAGCAATTATTTTATCCTTATTGAGTTGAACTTTATTTACACCTTTTAACTGTATATTATCGATAAACGGACCAAAACTGTGATATTGCGAATAATCAGATGTCCAATTTGTTAAAATCACATTTTCTATTTTTTGCCATTTCATAATTTGTTGACAATAATTCTTTTTATCATCATCATTGTCGTAGTACCTGACTTCTAATATGTCAGTCCTTAAAAAAAAGATTAAAATTAACCTTTATTTGTTTAACTCGTTGCCTGTTAAGGGGGTAATCATGTCTATACAACAGGTTTAAATTTTATACATTTTTCCAAGTAGGATACAAAAAGAAAGTTTAATATTTTTTGTTGATTAGAAATGTATAAACATAACTTTTTTCGGTAAACAGGTATTGCACAAAGCACATTGTGCAACATGTTGGAAAGAAGATTTCCCACCACGTGCGAATTGCTGCACTTCGCACTAGTCGAAAAACAGCTTCTTTAGGTACTTGTTGCCCAATAAACTATAGTATTTAATTTTTTGCAAGTTGTTTATTCATGTTAAAAGAATAAAGAAAAATAAATTATGAAAAAAATAAACATGATCTAAATTAGCAAAATTAGACATTATTCTAAATCGCACAAATTCAAGACTTTTTCATATTTTTAATAAAAATGTAAAAACAAATTTTACGGAAAAAATTTAAAAACATAGTTTTTCTATTTTTGAATTCCCGTATTAGAAAATCCAAAAATTTGAAAAATGTGGAATTCGCCAAAAATAAAAATTCATTAATTTTTAAATTTTTTGACCAAAATTAATTCTTTTAGTCAGGAATTTAAGAGGAAAAAGTAGTGAGCTTTAATTTGAGTACAATGACAATGTTTAATAGTCAGCATAACTTCACCCGCCCGTATCGTAAAGAGGAAGCAAAATGTTCATGTAATGAACATCTTAATTCACAACTTGTTTAATTTGTACAAGACATACAATTAAATAAATAAATTAAATAAAAATTCAATAAATTCAAAAAATTTATTTATACGAACCAGCCTTTCTTAATTATCACATTTAGCCACATTTGGTTTTTAGAAACCTTTTCCTTTAAGAAAAGCTGCCAGATTCTGTTTTGTTTCATTATTTCAAACTATTCTTTTGATACAAGTTGCACTGATTTTAAACTTTCCACATCCAAATGCAGCAATATATATTGTATGAAGTGAGTCATATTACGATCTAAAGGAAATAAAAATATATTGAAATATGCGTTAATTACTTTTTTGACATTCATGCGACAATAAATGTAAATGTACAAATAATTTAAAATTTTCAAGATGTCCACATTAAATATATGTATGCAAAATATTGCAATTGTCTTCTTTCATCAATAGTTGAAGAATCATTTATTGCCATTAATATTCTTATTTTGTTTTCTATGTTTACAGTTTTTATGTCTTCAATTATTTGCAATAATTTATTTTCTTCATCATTAAAATTTTTATCTTTTTCTCAATACAACAGTTCCATTATATTAAAAAAATATAAATGAAAGTGACAATAGAATAATGAAATGTAAATGAGAACATTTATTATTTAAAGGTGAATTCATATTTCTTTCATATTATATCAATCGTAAAATTTTGTACATTATGCAATCCCATGAGAGCAGAATACGTCGATTGAAAGCAGAAAATCATTAATGCAAAAGAGATGGGTAGATATTGTTGTTTTAATTTTACTATTATAATTTTCTGCTTTCGGTCGACGTATTCTGCTCGCATATGATAACACCCTTATACCATTCCATCACGACGTTAAAGCGTTGGCGTAAAGCGTAAACCTAGAGCAGAAAATTATAAAAGTAAATTAGTTATTTTTTTCAACTGCAATATGTACTTCGAGTTGTAAAGGAGAGGAAATATTTAAAATAAATCGTTATTAAAATTTTAATTATAAATTTTACTTGGTAAACTTTTATTTCACTAATTGTTCGGACAGTTACAAAATCTTTTACTTGGCCAAAGTTTTTGCATCATAGATGTTTTTGTTGGGATTTAAGTAATTTATGTTTATTTTGTTAAAAAATAATTTTTAAGTTAATTTTTATCATTGTTATTAACAATTATTAAAATAGTTGTATTTTTTAGAGACAAATTTATGCTTATATAAATAAAGATATAAATAAGTAATAAAAAAGTGATTAATTAATTTTAAATTTATATTTTATATAACTATAATTGGTAATAACAATAATAATTATTAACTTTAAAATTATTTTTCAACAAAATAGACATAAATTACTTAAATAAACATAAATTTGTGTGCAAAAAATACAATTTTTTTAAGAAGGACCAGAGTTATCTATTTGTTAATTAACGAAATTATTTAAATAAATTAAATGAAAGGTGAAATTATAAGGAATATTTTATTAATTGACAAGAAAACTCAAAAATTGGTCCCGCTCGGGCAAAACAGTTTCAAAAATTTTTTTTGACTTTTTTTGGGGAAAAAATTTTTTTTTTGTTCTGTGATAGTCAGAAGAAACATGATTTCAAGTATAGGCCTTCCAAATTTTATAAAATTTCATCAAAAACATTCGGAAATATTAAAATTTTTTAAAATTATAACAAAAAAATTAAAAATGGCGTAACTTCAACAAATTTCAAAATTTTCAAAAATTTTTTGACATACTAGTTTTTAGTATCAAATACGACAATTTCCCCATATTACAGTCTTATCCAAAGACCCCATTCAAATCGCATATTTTCTGACCGAGACTTACCCATATTTTATTTGAGGTTAATTTTTCATTAAAGAAAGTAGAAGTTTTCCAATAGTAAGTTTCTAATTTTATGTTTCATTTTCAAATTTAAAAACATTTTACTAGTTTCAATTAATTTTTTAAAATCCTTTTTTAGTGTCTAATGAAGGAAGAAGAGTGAGCTCCATTAATAATTAATAAAAAATAAATATGCTCGAGTGGATCGAAAGACAGCCAATATTACTAATGGATTTTTAAGGACTTAGCAATCCTTAAAAAAGTTTTAAATTCCTCAATAACGATTGCTTCTGTATGGATCTCAAAATCATATTGAATGAAATGAATCCATCCAGTGCAAGAGAAGCAGATTAATGGAGACAAGTTAGTAAAATATTTTTAACTATTTAATTGAACGCCTTAAAATAGCATTTTTTCATAAAAAGTGAAATATAAATCCTTTTTATTTAAAAAAGGCGATTTCTAAAAAAATCTGTTTTCAAAAAAAATTTCTCTGATTTCTCTGAAAATTAAAAGTTACTTTTTGAAAAATAAGAATTTTTTAAATAAAATTACAGACTTCGCACTCGATAATACAGGCCGACAAGATTTACTTTCCAAGAATCAGACAATACTTTTCCGAATTATTTCAACGTGCTAAATCCGAATCCGGCCTTAAAATGGACCCATCACGTCAGGTTTTCAAAATATTTTAACCTAAAAGTGCAAAAAACTTGTTTTTAGTTATATTTGATGTCATGTAACATCAAGAGATCATTTTTTCTCTTAAAAGTCAATCTTGCTACTAAAAGTGCTACTCTTCCCCTTTAATATCCATTTTGAAAATTTAAAAAAACTTCATTTTTCTCTGAGTAATCGTTTATTGAATTTTCTAAGTTTGGCGATTTTTTCGAAAACCAAGTAGAAATATACAAAACTTCGATAATAAAGCATAATTTAACTACAAACGTCTAAATTTTAAATAGTTTTGAGGATTTTCAATATAACTGAATACGAATTCAATATCAGATTCTCAAAATTCAAAATGGCGTATACAATATAGCAGACGATTTATTTAAAATTGATTGTATTTCCCTAAAATATGCCATTTTTGAACCTGTCAATCTGATATCGAATTCGTATTCAGTTATATTGAAAATCCTCAAAACTATTTAAAATTTAGACGTTTGTAGTTAAATTATGCTTTATTATCGAAGTTTTGTCTATTTCTACTTGGTTTTCGAAAAAATCGCCAAACTTAGAAAATTCAATAAACGATTACTCAGAGAAAATATAAGATTTTTTATAATTTCAAAATGGATATTAAAGGGGAAGAGTAGCACTTTCAGGTTCAATATTGACCTTTTAGAGAAAAAAATTATTTCTTGATGTTACATGACATCTTAAAATTTTTTTTAGGGGAGAATGGGGAGTTGTGAAGCACGGCCATAGATCTCGCATAGTAATTGTTTTGATAGATGTCACTTACTCTGAATATTTTTTCACCTAATATCTTCGTTTTGTAATTGGATTCCAATTCCATTGATTAATTTTAATATTAAAATTTAATAATTGTAAACATTTAAAATATTTAAAGTGCGATGTTAAGAGAAAATATGATTATATCTTTAAAAAACAACTTTTATTAATTTTCAATAAAGAAAAAGAAAAATCATACGTGTTATATTCATAAGAATTACATTTCTTAATGCCATTTAAATAAATAATTAATTAATTAATAAGCAAATATAATAACTGTTTAAAGTTAATAAACACACAAATATTTAAAAAGATATATTATATTGATAATTTAAAAAGTTTACTTAGGTAAATGTAATGAAAATTTATTACAATTTAAAATGATAATTCAAAATTATTCTACTAAATAATCATAATTTTAATATGTAAATTTACGACTTTTTTAGATTTTTGAAATATTCCCTTTTTCCCAGAAAAAACATGTTTTTAAAATTACGAATCAGACACATTGTGAACTGAATTTTGAAATGCGTCATCATAAATATGCAGTAAACGTAGTTGATTTCGATAATGATTTGATAGTTACTGGCAGCAGTGACAAAAAAATAATAATTTCTAAAGCCGATAATGGAAAATGTTTAAGATAGTGTGTTGGTCATAAAAAGGGTATTTCATGCCTCCAATTAAAGGCGAACAAAATTGTCAGTGGCAGTGTAGATGAAACTGTCCGTTTATGGAATGCGACCACCTGCCAATGTTTGAGAATCGTTTACGGAAATGACGCATTTATTTCAATAATTTTGAAACCTTTCTTTAAGTTATTCCATCCATTTGTCCCTTTTCAGTGGATAATGTTTTTCCTTTTTCAGCTGCATTTTTCATACTTTCGATGCAAACGGCTTTTGTTGCAATAAAAATCTTATCAACTATCTTATCGTAAAATGACTGAAAAACTGGACGCAATAGGCTTCTGCACACCTAACCTACAAATACAATATGAAAAAATTGTCGTTGGTTTTCAATGTTGTGTTTATGTTTTTTCTTGACTCGTTGTCGGCATTTTATAAATATTTTAATAACACCAAATTAATGCACTTAATTCATTAATCACTTGAATCATATATATATATATATATATATATATATATATATATATATATATATATATATGTGTGTGTGTGTATGTGTGTGGATCCCGTTTTTTGTGAACACGATAACTTGAAGCGGTTTTAACGAATTTGGCTGAAAATTGCTAGGCAAATTTATCATAAAAATCTCTCGAAATGGATTTATGTACATTAAAAAATCTTAAAAAAATTTTTTACTTAAAAAAAATACTGAAGTTAATATATAATAAAATCTTATTCTTTGCATCAAGACGAATCGATTGGTATATATAAAGTATAAATTGTATGAGAGTTTATAGACTTAATGACAATTAAACAAAAAATTATCTTTTTATCAAAAATTTAGTTATTTCATCAAAATTTCATTCCAGTACAATAAAATTTTACTCATTTTTTAAATAATTTTATCCGTTGCATTAAAACGGATCGATTGGTATATATAAAGTATATATCGTATTTGAATTTATAGAATTAAACATAATTAAAACCAAAAATTCATACTTTTATTAAAAATTTATATCCTTCTTAAAAATCATGTTGCCTTGTAATAATATGTTACTTTTGACTTAAAAACAAACTAAATATCTTTATTTCATCAAGACGAATCGATTGATGTATAAAAAGAATATATTTTATTAGTATTAATATAATTTAATAAAATGAAAATATTCAGTTTATTATTAACATTTTTTTCTTTTTTTTAAATTGTATTATTGTACAATAACATTTTATTTTTTGTTTTAAAAGAAATTAATTTGAATTTTGAAATAAAGATTTTTGGTTTTTTTTAAGTCAAGAGTAACATTTTATTATAAGGCAACATGATTTGTAAGAAGGAAATTTTCTAATAAAAGTGCGAATTGTTGATTTTAATTATGTTTAATTCTATAAATTCAAATACAATATATACTTTATATATAACAATCGATCCGTTTAAATGCAACGGACAAGATTATTGAAAAAATGAGTAAAATTTTATTGTACTAGAATATAATTTTGATGAAAGAACTAATTTTTTGATAGAAAAGGTAATTTTTCTGCTTTAATTGTCAGTAACTTAAAATTAAGTTTAATTTTAAGCCAATCATAATAAATAGAATCAATTTTTAAAATCTCTTTGAATTAGATTTTAGCACAACGATATGGAATAAAAAAATAAAATAAAACCATGAACTTTCTTATTACCATGGACTTTTTTACCATCATATTTTTCAAGAAAAATTTTATTTTTAACTTTTTATTATACGATTATTAATGTGATCAAACACAAGGTGAATTTTTTCTCCTTTATTTTTTTCAAAAAAAGCGTCCTATACTATGTGTCCTTCGATGTAGAGCCTGTGTATAGTGCAATGTGAATATGGTTCCACAGGCTCTACATCGAAGGACACATAGTATAGGACGCTTGAGGAGACACCGATACCTTTGAAAAGTATAGTCACAGTGCCACTGGTAACGACATATGATTAGTCCCTCGAAGTAGAGCCTTAAAGCACACAGTGCCATTGCGAATATTTCACTGGCTCTACTTCGAGGGACTAGCTTCAGGATTACTTTTCTCTTATCCACTGCTAAAGAACATTTTTGTTGCTCTGCGCAGAAGGACTAGAGAATTAATCCATCTATACTTACCTTAACTTACCTATATTTTACTTTTCAGTGTGGGCAGATACAAATGTTCAGTTGAAGATCCACTGGATATTGAAGTCCCATTTCCTGTCCGCCTCATCCAGTTGGCGAATTAATCGATTCAATTCGATAATTTAAACATTTGGGAGAATCGTCCCTAACTTTCATTACATGGAGCCAATGATGAACAATAGGCAGGAACCAGACGTGCCCATAACGGTGGAACAATTTTATAATCGTATTGTCGAATTCGAATATGACATTGCGGACAACATTCTGGTTTCAATGGTTGAAGAAGATGCCGATGTCTAAGCCGATGTCCATGTCGATGCCGTCGTTCAAGCCGATGTCCATGTCGATGCCGTTGTCCAAGCCGATGTCCATGACGATGTTAAAGATCAAGCAGGTCCATCCCATGCGCCTGACGCATCTGCAAATAATAGTAAAAGTACTACACAGAAAAAAATTGGACTCATTTTTGTTGCAACTCATAATGAGTCTGTGTTAAATGGCATAGAACGTGGCGCCATCTACAAGGTTCATTTTTGTTGCAGCTCATAATGACTCACTTTTCTGACTCATTTTGAGTTCAGTTTTTTTCTGTGTATATTTAGTCCTGACTCAGATTGAGAGAATGTCGAATCTTCATCTTCACCTTTGATGAATTTTCTTTTGTGATTTGTTTTAGTTTCTTGAGTTTCCCTTTTTTTTGTAGAATCTTCTTCGTTAATAATTTTAATTTTCTGTTTCTTTATAATTTGGACTAAAAATAAAAATTATTAATTAAAAATAAAAATGAAATTATTAGTTATATCCAATTGGATAATATTTTTATTCAATTGGATATAATTAATAGTTTAATTTTTATTTTTATGTTAATTAATTGGTTTTGAAATAATTTTCAACAAGGAAGGACAAATTAGAAAAGAAAATTTATTTACTGTAAAGTAAATAGATTTTCTTTTCTTTTTTCCAATGATTTTCTTTTTGTTTTGCGTTGAATAAAATCTTGTCCCATTGGGTCAAAATTTTATCCAATGCAAAGTAAAAAGAAATGAAAATTTGTCCTTCCTCATTGACAATTGATATATTCGGTAAGTATATTTACATTAATTTAATAAATTTCTTAATTAAATATAATTTTTTTACCTAATTCACTAGTCTCGGATTTCGATGATGCTGATTTTTCAAGTTCGATGTTTTTTATTGATTTAAGTTCTCGGGTTTCCTGTACTTCTTTGGCCTTTTCGTTGTCGATCATATTTTCGACTTCTCTTGGGGCCGATTTGTCGTCTAATGTTGAATCATCTATTGAAAATAAAAATTATGAATTAACTTAAAAATAAAAATGAAATTATTAATTATATCCAATGGGATAATATTATTATCCAATTGGATATTATTAATAGTTTCATTTTTATTTTTAAGTTAATTAATTGGTTTTGAATTAATTGTCAACGAGGAAGGACAAATTAGAAAAGAAAATTTATTTACTGTAAAGTAAATAGATTTTCTTTTCTTTTTTACAATGATTTTCTTTTTGTTTTGCATCGATTTTATTTTTTTCGAATGGATTTTAATAATTTGCATCAATTTTCTAAAAATCTAAAAATTTGATTTTATTTTTTCACAAATGGTTTTTTAAATTATTTATTCTTTTGTTGATAATAAAACATATTGCTATATATAATTTGTTATTGATAAATAATTAATTTTCATCAAATTGAATAACTATATTTATTCCATTCGACACTATATTCATCCCATTGGATAAGAAAATTTCAATTTTTACATTTTCATCAAAAATGATAAAGTCTTGGATTTGTGCGATTTTGAGCATTGTCTAATTTTGCTAAATCTTTATGTTTCATGACCCCCTGATTCCAAAAAAATGGTTTTTAGAAAAGTGTCTGTCCGTCTGTCTGTCGTCTGTCTGTAGAAAAATTTGTCTCGACGATAACTCGAATGAATTTTAATGAATTGACTTGAAATTTGGCACACTTTCTTAGTCCGTAAAAATATATCTCCTGTATATAGTCTTCTTGTATTGCATCTTGACAAAATTGTTGGACGGAATTAATGAACGTGGAATTAGCGCTATCTGTTGGATTAATTTTGTTTAAATCGAGAGGTGGGGATGCCACTTACCGACAATGCAGATACACTCAGATGCATTAATGCTGTCCTTCCGGTTTGACGGTATTTTGCAAAGTCGTATGATTTCTATCAAAATGTTTTTAGTTCATGACATATGAGATAATATTCGTATGTCACGAACTAAGAATATTTGATAGAAATGACACGACTTTTCAAAATTCCTTTAAACCGGAAGGATAGCATTAATGCATCTGAGTGTATATAAAATGGTTAAAACTCTGCAATGACCGTTTCTTGGAAAATATAAGATAATATGTCATTATAAATTTAGGTAATTCATTTTTTAACATAAATACACAGGATGAGTATTTTGTTTCTTGTAATTATTTAGAAAACTGTATTTTTAGAAAGTTAAATATGAATAGTTTTTCTGGAACAGGCCTTTGAATACAGATCATACTGCAACGACCATTTCTTGAAAACTACAAAACAAAATCATTTTTCCATTTAGAAAATTTAATTTTGTAGGAAAATACAAAGGATGCGACTCATTTGCTATTCAGAAATCAATAAAAAAAATTTTTTGTAAAGTGTGTAAGTGACAGCTGTTCAGTGGCACATGATAGTTAATTTACTGACAATAATTTTTCTTTAACAATTTGAACAAAATAAATGTCTCACATTTTGTATTTTTCATCGCTAGAGAAAGGAACTTTCTGCTAAAGCATAAAAGCAGAATTCTGCTCGAAAAATTTTAAATGTCATAAAACGTCTAAAAACCATATAAAACATATTTTTTAATACAAATTGTATGAAATTAAATCAGCAGAAAAATAAGTTTTAATTTTTGGGAAAAAAGGTCCCTTTTTTTAACGAAAGCTGAGGATTTTTCCTAAAAGGACATATAAATTAAAAAGTGGGACAAGAATGGTTAGAAATTTAAAAAATGAATTTTCTCGTTAACAGAGCTAAAAACCGGGTTTAGAGCGCTCCGGTGAGGAGAAACCTCTGTTTTTCAATGTTTAAACATTCTTGTCCCACTTTTTCATTTATATGTCCTTTTAGGAAAAAACCTCAGCTTTCGTTTAAAAAAAAATGGAACCTTTTTTCCCAAAAAAAAAATTTATTTTTAATTTTGATTTTTTTGGGTTAAAAATATTTTTTTTGTAAATGCTTATTTTCAATCGAAAGAGCATGAAAAAACCTTTCCAAAATGTACCTTGCCAAATTTTTTATATTTAATAGTTTAAGAGTAAAAAATTATCGAAATAAGCATTAGACCGTAAGACACCTGGATCACTTGACATGGAATGCCTCATATGCATAATTAAAATCACTGTATTAATTTCCTAAACATTTTCATTTTATTACTATTTGTTTAGTAATAATGTTTTTATAATAACTAAATTTCAAATATTTATTGATCCAATATAAAGACAAATTACAGTAACTAATTTCATATTATTTATCACTTATTACATAATCAGTTATCATAGATAAAATCTACTGTATTTTAGATTAATCAAGCAAATTACTTCATATTTAACTAGCATATATAATGCAAAATTGATAACCAATTAAAGCCGAATTTCAGCAGAATTGAGCTATTTGTTTCAGCATAATTTGATCTCTCAAAAAAGCAGAAAGTTCTTTTCTCTATTCATCGCTAATGAATTTCCACTCACAAAAAAGTAATTATATTTTGTTATTGTTAATTTAAAGTTAAAAATAATTAAAATTTGACATTTTTTTCCCCTTTGGCGCCATCTTTTGTTTCTATGTACCACTAAACAACTGTCACATGTGTTCTTCTTGTAGCAAATTGCTATACAAAACAGTTTACATATTGTACAGTTTTTTATTGTTGCTTTTATATATAATAAATTTTATTATGTGTATTTTTTATTAAAATTAAGTTACTCACATGGAAAAATTATTTTGTTTTGTAGTTTTCAAGAAAAAGTCGTTGCTGTTTGGGATGTTTGAAACTGTTCATATTTAACTTTCTAAAAATATAGTTTTCTAAATAATTACAAGAAACAAAATACTCATCCTGTGTATTTATGTTAAAAAATGAATTACCTAAATTTATAATGACATAATATCTTATATTTTCCAAGAAACGGTCGTTGCAGAGTTTTAACCATTTTATATCTGCATTGTCGGTAAGTGGGTCCCCCTTAGGCCTAAAGTCCAACGCACAATAGGTTCGCGAAAGTCGTTCGCTAACGAGACGCATGAGATAGAAAAGGACACAAATATATCTCTGTCCTTTTCTAACCCATGCTTTGCGTTCTCGAACCTATTGTGCTTAGAGAAAAACTGAAATTCGCGTGATCGCGATTACAAACTAGGGAATTTTCATTTCCACAACTGAAGTTGCGTCGCTTCGAGACGAGAAGAGATGGCATCTGTCGATATATCAAATTCAAACGCGAGAGAAACTCTCAGTAGCCATTTTTTTAATTCCACGTTAATTTTTGACATAGGGCAAATGCACTTATTACTGGGATTTTAGTATAATAAAATAATTCTACTATTATATAGAATAATATAATATTTGAAAATGTTAGAAAATAGTTATACTTACTCAATACCATTGTGCGTAAAGAAACACATTTAAAGTATTAATAATTAAATTATTTAAGAACGACAATTGCTTATCCTAGTAATTAAGACATTTCCATTGAATATGCATATGCTCCAATTGCTGGGAACAACATAACCTTTAAATACACGTATTTTTATCGCAGTAATTCGCTCACAGTAGTTGGGTCAATCTCCTAGTAATACACGCATTTGATATAATTTGTTTATTGATTTAATTTGTTCAAATAATCAATTTCTATAAAGTTTTTATATTAATGTTTTATTATCTATATGACAAGAGCTTTCAATTTAATTAACTTTAACTTTACTTCTTGCATTATAATTCCCGAGTTTATTATTTTAAAAGCTGCTAAATCTGAAAATCGCAGTAGATGGCAAATTTATCCTATATTCCAATATTGGAAGAATTTTTAACTAACAAAATTAATCCGACAGATAGCGTTAATTCCGCTTCCCGTAATTCCGTCCAACAAGTTTTAACGAAATGGAATAGATGGAATCGATTGAGTTTTATCACTTTTGTTCGTTTTGTTCATAATATAAGGCCAACGCAGAATAGAATCTTTAACCGGAACCGCAATCGTAAGCGTAACCGTAAGAATGAGTTAAAGAAGGATAAACAATATACCTATACTTCTTTAACTCATTCTTACGGTTACGCTTACGATTGCGATTCCGATTAAAGATTCTATTCTGCGTTGGCCTATAAGGAGACCGAACGAGCATGCAAATTTTGTATTGAAAGTGGGACGGATTTCGGTACCTACAGTGGGTGAAAAATACCGAAAGGAACACCAGCGCTACATGTGGTCAAATTGTTGACTACATGTGAAGCACAAAACATAACCTATATTATTTGTTTATGTTTCACTAATTCATGTGTGTCATATATGTTTTCATGTATTCCTCATAGATAAGTTGCCAAATGCGCCACCGGTCAAATGCGCCATTTTTTTGTTAACTTCCCAACCTTGCTTATTGAAATTTCTGAAAATTTTATAGAGCAAAGTTGGGAAGCTACCAAAAAATGCAAAAATTTCCCTTAGCAGGGTTGAGCAGTTGACGATTTTTGAATTTTTTGGTAGCTTCCCAACTTTGCTCTATAAAATTTTCAGAAATTTCAATAAGCAAGGTTGGGAAGTTAACAAAAAATGGCGCATTTGACCGGTGGCGCATTTGGCAACTTATGTTATGTTTTTAATTTTTTAATTATTATTTTTTTATTTCTTGTTTTTTCATATTTCATATCCTTCTTTTTTCAATTAGATATTTTTTTTCTATTATGAGAAATGAAACCGTAGTAATTATAAATCATTTAATTTATATTTTTGTTACATTATATTAATCTTTTCTTATTAAAAAAATAATTGTTTATTTATATTTTTATATGTTGTAAATTAAAATGCACCTTATTCATTGAAACAAAGGTTCACAATTTTTTCATGAGATAAACTCGGATTGCATCCATTTGTATCAGATTGAAAAGAGCATAATGGCTATTATATCAAATTCACAAACGTAGAATCTGTAACTTTACGAAATAATTTGTATCGAATACAAAATTTAAGAAAATTATTTTCTCGAATTAATATTTGACATAATTTTTATTTTTACTAAACAATAATTGATAGAATTTTAAAATAGTCGATTTCTTATTTAGTCGAAAGTTTAAAAATCCGAAATTTAATTAAACCTAATTTTATTTTGTCGAATGGTGGTTCAATATAATGTGAATATTAATGAAATATATGATAGCCGAATTTATAACTAACCTATATGTAACTGAACCGAAAAGTAATATTACATATTCCTTATTCTATAGAAATTAAAAGTGTTCAAATTATTATTTAATCGAATATTATTATCTCGAATTAATTTTAACCGATACTTTAAATTATCAAAATGTAATTTAATCTAAACTAATTTTTAAGGAAAATGCAACTAAGCGAATTTATAATTATCTGAAAGTTAATTTGGTTGAAAATATTTATGGGCGAATTTAATTTGAGCCAAAAAGCAAGTAGCCGAAACGTCATCTATTATAATCTTAAAGTAACAGAATAGCTATTTGTAAGAATGGTTAAATAGTCGAAACGCCATCTGCTCGAATTGTCCAGTAGACGAATAGTTAAGTAGCCGAATGGAAAAAAACGTCTAATTTACAAAAATCGAATGATAAAAGTATCGAATTGTCAATTCATAGAATGTTCAATTTGTCGAAACGCCATCTGTTCGCTTAGTTGCATTTTCCTTAAAAATTAGTTTAGATTAAATTACATTTTGATAATTTAAAGTATCGGTTAAAATTAATTCGAGATAATAATATTCGATTAAATAATAATTTGAACACTTTTAATTTCTATAGAATAAGGAATATGTAATATTACTTTTCGGTTCAGTTACATATAGGTTAGTTATAAATTCGGCTATCATATATTTCATTAATATTCACATTATATTGAACCACCATTCGACAAAATAAAATTAGGTTTAATTAAATTTCGGATTTTTAAACTTTCGACTAAATAAGAAATCGACTATTTTAAAATTCTATCAATTATTGTTTAGTAAAAATAAAAATTATGTCAAATATTAATTCAAGAAAATAATTTTCTTAAATTTTGTATTCGATACAAATTATTTCGTAAAGTTACAGATTCTACGTTTGTGAATTTGATATAATAGCCATTATGCTCTTTTCAATCTGATACAAATGGATGCAACCCTTTTTATGCTGTTTTTTTAGAAAGGAATCAAAGTAAAATAATTATAATGTTATTTTCAGTGTTATAATTCTATCAATTGTGGATGAACTGTGTTTTCCATTTTCCCATGCGCAGCATGAGTATTCCTTTTAGTATTTTTCACCTACTAAGTGGGTACCGAACTCTGGCCCATTTATAATGTATTTCGTTCGGTCTCCTTATCGTTAAAAATGCAAAAATATTTGTCAAAAAACAGCTTGATTGGAAAGTTCGAAGTAAAAATTGCATATAAAAAAATATTGAGAAGTTAACAGCACATGGTTTCATAACCTAAAAATGTTTATATACTTTTTGCACTTTTTGTATTTCATGCAGTTTCGGTTTTAATTTTGTTATTTAATATTATAATTTGATAATAATAATTATTACTTTGATAATATTTGTGATTTACTTGATTTTATTGGTCAATTTTTATTGTTATTTAAAAACAAAATAAAAATATTAATTTTATTCAGACATGCGAGATTTCTGAGAATTGTTTTGGCGATTTCGACTAAAATGTGTAATATTCTATGAAATTTTGCAATATAAAAGTTTTTTGTAAATCTGTCTCAGGGAATTATGGAGGTATGTTAATTTTTTTCCAATTTGCTTTTCATGACAATTTTACTACTTTTATTCGTTAACATCGCAGTCAATATTTTTTAATCTGAAAGGTATTTATTTTTCGTTTATTTTAATTTAAAAATTCACTCTTTCTTAAAATGTGTTTAAAATTCAACAATTTAAATATTCGTATTTACCATCCCCAGTAGCACAAAATGTTCTGGTAACATTGGCAACATTGAGGCAATATTTGGTAATGTTGAGGCAATGTTCTCAATATTGCTGTAATATAATGTGCTACTGGGGATATTATAAAATACATATATTTTACTATTTTAAAAAAATGCCAAACATTTCTAAAAGTATATTAATAGAAATATTTGTCGTTCTAAGATAATTTATTCATATTATTCCCAGAAAGCAAGTTCTACACAAAAAAAGACTTGATTAGTGTTTAATATTTATTAATTAATAATTAATTCATTAATACTTGACAATTAATTAGTATATAAATTTATAATTAATATTTCACAAAAATTTCCTAAAAGAAAAATTGTAATGTTATTGGAACATAATATTCTTTCTTAAAACAACAAACAATAAATAAATAAATAACAACAATAATAAATATTAAAAACAACAATAAATTAAGTTTATTTTCCTTTTTGTTTAAAATGAGTCCAAGAAGAATAAAAACGTTTATTTAGAAAAATAAATAATTGTAACTTTTTAATTGGTTAACGTTAGTCCAGGAATAATAGGAAAAACATTATTCAGAAACAAGTAATAATAATAAAAAAATTATAACTATGTTAAGTAATACATAGAAAACAAGTAAATATTAAATGAACAAATAACAAACAATTAAGAAAATAATTTAAAATAAGAGAACTGTTATCATTTATTATAGAAATGCGCTTTAATAGAATATTCTGTTTTAAACAAGTATTTTCTTTAAATTTGCGTGACTTAGAAATCTTTTTTTTTATAAAAAGTGTAAATTTCAGAATACTTTCTCGCATGTATAAAATGCAATATGTAACAAGTTACGTTCCTAACGCTCGGTCAAGGTGATTTTAATGCAGGGCTTTCCCGAGCTTTCTAAAAGCATTCTAACAAACATCTTATTTTAGTGGCCAATTTCATATACAACAGGGACGTAACAATAAATCAAACTTTGTTATTAATAAATAATATTTATTTAAACTTATGTCGAAGTATTAAATGAGAACGCAAAGTGTAAGATAGAAAAGGACAGACGATGAACCCTTTTTTTATCTTATGCCCCACAGAACGAACGACGTTAACATATTTATTTATTTGGCTTTTCAGTCAACAGCCACCATGTTTTTAATATTTTTTATTCTTTTTTAAAATTCTCATGTTGAATAAATAAAAATATAAATTTTTATGTTAAACTTATATTCAACATTAGAATACCAAAAAAATCTGCTCTAGTCTTAGGTTATGTTTAACACTACGACATACGAAAAATATTGTAAACGTAGCCTCAAAATTGTGAAAGTCAAAAATTAATAAGTGTGAGAGAAGCAGCATAATACTTCTATCTCTCTCACACTTATGCTTTTTTCTTTTGAGCATATAACTCACTTGTACATCGACCTATAAAGAGTACGTGACTCACGATTTGTATGTTTTGAACTTTATATTCAACGTAAAAATGTTTTTTGGCCCTGAAAAGGGCCGATTGTTAGTGCAGATAAATATTTTGCACAAAGTCCTTAAGAACTCTTGTTACTGTCATCATCGTCAGAGGAAGACGATGATGAACAAGAGCACGAACAAGTAGAACAGCAGGAACTCGATGATGACTCTTCGTTCTTATCTGTACTTGAAGTTGACAGATTTAAAGAGTCCGGTTTCTTCTTCTCTACAGCTGTTCCATCCAGAGACTTTGTACAATTATTGTTTTCATCATTGGACTTTGATGATGACGACAACGTTCTTGTACGCTCCGATCCCATAGTTGATGACGTCACTGTCATGGCACTTCCTGCTGGACTTGACGACGGTGGACAGTAGAAGTCATCATCGTCTGTACCCGATGACTCCGACAAGTACCTCTTAAATTTTTTCGCCCTTTCAACTTTCGCCTTTAGTGCAAGTTTATTTTTACGTGCAAAAAGCCTCGGGATGAACTTCGACGGGAATTTTCCAAAGGGCACCTCACACGGTGCATACGGAAAGTATCTTCTTCCTTTTCCGCCGATGAACGGACGCGGAGCTTCTTCAGATTTCCTCAGTTGATACATGTTCTTCTTTTCCATTTTTAAAAATTTTTCCGTCACTCGTTGCAACTTTTCTTGCAGCTGTTTTGTGACGTTTTTACGAAACGCAGGAGTATTTATGCATGCGCGTAGAGTTCCGTCCCCCACCAGTGTCACTTTTCTCAGTAGAAAGGGTACTCGAGAGCGCCAGCCAATCAGATTGCTTCTCCCTCCACTTGAGGCGCACGTAAAGGACACGCCATTTTACGATCTGTCACCATTTTGTCGTGAACTCACGTCTGCTTCAGATGTGTTTTTATTTAATCAAAGTTTTTGCTGAAAACTCAAGAAGCCCTAAGGATCGGATTGTCCTTATATCAAGATTTTTACAAAACAATCGGCCCTTTTCAGGGCCAAAAAACGTTTTGAATATTTTCGTTTTTTCAATACATTATTTTTTTACTACAAATTAAATTTATCTCTACTTTGCTATTTTATATACAAGAAAATGAATCGAATGTTGTGTCGTAATTTCGATTTTTTAAAACAATGTTTTATTTAGTGTAGAATAAAAAGATTAACTGTTTTTAAGTTTTAAAATAAAAATGTTAACTCCAAGGTCAACGCCCATTTCCAAAAATTCGTCCGCGTTGTGGAGCATGAGACAGAAAAGGACACAAACACATTGGTGTTCTTGTCTGTTTCATGTTTCCAAATCTATTAACGATATTTAGCAATATATTATTAGTCTTCATTATTATTTCTATTATTATATTAATTTAATTTATTTCTGTAAACAGTATTTTCGAAAACAGTTTTATTTTGCCATACTTTTTCGATTGTCAGTTATGAATTTTCATTATTTTGCTTTCTTTTTCCTTCAATATTCACATAACCTACATGTTATTTACAAGAAATATTATCAAATAAATGTTCACTCGAATCGAATAAATTGTATTTATTATAATACACTGAGAAAAAAAATTTGTTGACCCAAACTTACTATGTACTGAATTAAAATTATTATCTTTAAATCGAACATAATTTTTGGTTGACTGTATAACAAAGATAATTATGTTTGATTCAAATATATTGTTTTCTCAATGTAAATTTCAGTGTGGAATATAATTCTAGTGATTGTAAGACAAAAGTTCGAATATAAATATGTTCCGCGTGTTGAATATTTCCAAAAAAATACGTGCCAACGTATGATGAAAAACTGATTTGATTTGAGAGAGACACTAAAAAATAGTATATTATTACATAAATAATAATAATTTTTATTAATTATGTATTACATTTTCATTATAATTAAATGATAAAAGATATTAATAAACTAAGTAGTACAGTTTTTTTTTAAAAACAATATTTAATTATTTAACTTTATTAATTAAATTATATTTAATAATATTATTTACAAGTAAATCACATTCTTGCCATTGAGAAAAATATTTGTTTGTAATTAATTTTTTAATTTAATTGTGTTTAACAAGGAATTTAGACGAATTATGAAATGCCAAGTTAATCAGCTGTTTTATTTTTAAGCCGCCATTTTATTTCTCGTTATTTTTAAAAAAAACGGAATACAGTACAAAAAAGTTTTTGAATTTGAAGTTTAAATATGAAAAAATTGTTGATTCTTTTAGTATGCTTTTTTAAGTATACCCTTTTGGAAAATATATAGTATATTTCGTAACGAGTGCGAGCATTTGCTAATTATTGAATGAGGACTTTTCTTGGAACAAACTTTAGGCATCGCTTCGCCTAAAGTTTGTTCCAAAAAAAGTGCTCGTTCAAAAATTGGCAACTGCTCGCAATAGTTACGAACGATATTTTTCATAACAAGGTGCAAAAAAGTGCCCTTTTTAGCACCGCGTTATGAAAAAATATTTTTATAATTTTTATAGTTTTAAAATGTATAAATTTTTTTACTCTACATACGGAAAAAAATTTCTTGTGAAAGCCACAAGTTTTTTTGTACAATATACGAATAGGTTAAATTGGGCTTTAAACAGGCGAGTTTAGTACTTTTAACAATCTGCAATATCGCTAAGAAATTCAAGTTTTCGTCAACTATACTGGTTTGTGCTCAGCGATACGTTTCTCTAACATAGTGAAAATATTAATTATTGAAGTGACTAAAAATTCTGCTGATATGGTGAAATGCAAATTGAAAAAAACGAAAATTATAAGTGACATTATTGCGAATATAATATCATGCGCTAAATGTAGAATTTATTAAGTTTGTGCGATATAGATATCTTCCTTCTACAGAGGGCGCTTTGTCAGGGTGTCCACTTGACCGGGAATTGAAAAATTGACCGGGATAACCGAAAAGTTGATACTAAACCGGTAATTTATTTTTAAATTGACCCAAACAGAATTTTATTAAATTATTACTCGAGAAGTATATTGTACATAAAGGTATATTAGAGAATACATAAATTAACAGACTTTTGTTTGGGATGAAGAGGTTACTGAGAAAATAATATAATTATTTAAATTTAACGAAATCCTTTTATTTTAAGCGGATTTTTCTATTAATGTTTACTCCACAGGATTGTTCTAATAATTTCTAATATTATTTTTCATTTTTATTTTTCAGCCATTTTTGGCTTTTGTTTTACAACTATTGAACTATTTTATCAACCGTTTGAAATATAAGTTTAGTTAAGTAAAACTCAACTTTTGATTCTAGTTTGGCTGTCGTATCGATAATATTATAGTTGTTATTGTAATTTGTATTTTTTAGCTGCTTGTTTCGATGATTGTGAATTGAAAGCAGGTAAACTTAACATAAAATACAATTGTGGACTCTAAAAACTTTTTTAAATTATTTATTTGTTATACAGAGAAAAGAAAAATATAATATTACAAAATTTTGCCAAAATCACAAAATGGCTTTTTCACCCCACCAAGTGGTGCAAAAAAACCATAAGCAGAACTTTCGTAAAACTCTTATAGCGTTGTCCTTTTACGGAATACAAAAAAATATTTTACAAAGTTTTTGAAGCTTAATAACTAAACTTTCAGTAACAATTAGAAATTTGAAATAAGAAATTAAAATTTTCATTTTATAGTACCAAAAGTAAAAAAGAAAAAAGTTGCTTTTTTACCTTACTCTACCCTATTATCAGTTCGAAAAAAAAGTCAAAAAAAATGTTGACTCTAAACGAGCTCAATATTGATTGATTTAAATTTGTAATACGTATAATATAGAATAATTTAAAATTATTTTTTTCGTTTGTTATTAATATTTTAAATATTTTATAATTTCTTGGATAAAACAAATCTCTTGCATAAAATAAAAGGATTTTCTTTTAAAAATAAAAGAAATCTTTTATAACACTGTCCGACAAAAATGAATTTTTTTTCTGACCCTTCAAAAATTCTGGTCACTTTTGATAGATTTTTTCACGCTGATTAAGAATCTTAAAAGAAAAATACTCCAGCACGTCGAGTTTTTGAGAAAATTAGTGTTAAAAAGTGAAAAAAGCATGTTTTTGGCTATTTTTGATTATGATTAACAGAAAAATAAGAGGTTCTAGAATTTTGTTTCTGGTATCAAATGAAAGCTTGCATCACAACCTGGAATTTCCTTGAGGAAGAATTCGAAGGCATTTTCGATAAGGCAATTAAAAATGATTTTTTCTTTTGCATTAAATTTTGTTATTAATCAAATTTTATGAGCACCATGTATAACCTCAGCATTGTGAAACAAGTGATAAACAAATGACTTTTTTAACATTTAAATTCATAACATTTTATATTATTTTCAGGTTACTTTTATTTTATTCCAAAAAATGTTTAGCAATCTTGACGTATATACTCAACAAAATAAATAAATAATTTGAACATATAATTGATGTCTTTGAAATAAAGTATTCCTAACGTTTTGTTTTTCCAAAATTAAAACATTGCTGTCAGTAATAGTTTTTATCCATTAGAATAAAAGCAGACAATGTTAAAAATTAAAATAATTAAATATTAATAATATATATTAAAATAATATATATCGAAATTGACTAAAATTACTGAAGGGGCAAAATAAGTGTCGGGCAGTGTTATTTAAACTTTTTCGTTTTGTCAATTAAAGTAAAACCTCTTGAAATTGAAAAGTTTCCATTTATTATAAAACTAATTTATTAAATATTATGAAAAGACTGGTTTTAAAAGAAAATTAATTTTTATGTTAAATAGATATTGTTTCTATCTAATTATAATAACCGGGAAATAAAAAAAATTTGACCGGGAAAAAACCGGGAATTCAATTTTTTACAAAAAGTGGACACCCTGCTTGTTCATTGGTAAGAATTACTTTCATAATCTAAAATAAAAAAATATAATTTTAAATAGACGAGTTGATACAAAACCTACTCAAAAATATAGGAAATGACAAGCTTTTAAAAAAATTGATGAATGAAAATTCTTAAAAGGTAAATTTAAATATGAAAATTAGTTTCTCATTCTTTAAAATCCAATAGTTTTAATATTTTCAATTACATGTTTCCCAAAAATAATAACATTTTAGAATAACTTGACAAATAATTATGGAGAGTCACAATTAATATAAAACATCGAGGTTATTTATTTAAATAATTGAATTATAGATCAGGATATGGGAAAAAACAAGAAATGCTACTGTGAAAACAACACTCTTGCATTTTTTGTGACGTTTTTACGAAACGCAGGAGTATTTATGCATGCGCGTAGAGTTCCGTCCCCCACCAGTGTCACTTTTCTCAGTAGAAAGGGTACTCGAGTGCGCCAGCCAATCAGATTGCTTCTCCCTCCACTTGAGGCGCACGTAAAGGAGACGCCATTTCACGATCTGTCACCATTTTGTCGTGAACTCACGTCTGCTTCAGACGTGTTTTTATTTGATCAAAGTTGTTGCTGGAAACTCAAGAAGCCCTAAGGATCGGATTGTTCTTATATCAAGATTTTTACAAAACAATCGGCCCTTTTCAGGGCCAAAAAACGTTTTGAATATTTTCGTTTTATCAATACATTATTTTTTTACTACAAATTAAATTTATCTCTACTTTGCTATTTTATATACAAGAAAATGAATCGAATGTTGTGTCGTAATTTCGATTTTTTAAAACAATGTTTTATTCAGTGTAGAATAAAAAGATTAACTGTTTTTAAGTTTTAAAATAAAAAAGTTAACTCCAAGGTCAACGCCCATTTCCAAAAATTCGTCCGCGTTGTGGAGCATGAGACAGAAAAGGACACAAACATGTTGGTGTCCTTGTCTGTTTCATGTTTCCAAATCTCGTATCGATATTTAGCAAAATATTATTAGTCTTCATTATTATATCTATTATTATATTAATTTAATTTATTTCTCTAAACAGTTTTTTCGAAAACAGTTTTATTTTGCCATACTTTTTCGAATGTCAGTCATGAATTTTCATTATTTTGCTTTCTTTTTCCTTCAATATTCGCATTACCTACATATTATTTACAAGAAATATTATCAAATAAATGTTTACTCGAATCGAATAAATTGTATTTATTATAATACACTGAGAAAAAAATTTGTTGACTTAAACTTACTATGTACTGAATTAATTAACTTAATTAATTCAGTACATAGTAAGTTTAAGTCAACAAATTTTTTTGTTGACTTTTTATAAAAGAAAACTTTTATAATTGCAAATAATAATTACTTAAAACTTTTAAGTAATTATTATTTGCAATTATAAAAGTTTTCTTTGTTTGAAGTGGGACGGTCTTCCTCATCAGATTCTGAAGAAATAAGTCTTTTTGAACATCGCTGATGTCTTCATTTTTTTTTTAAATTTTCTTTATTTACTTCATTAGAATCAAGATCTGATAAATTTAATACTAATTCAAGCTTCTCTAACGCTTCTTCGTAAGTATCTGTAAAAAAATAATATTCAAAAGGTTACTTTAGAGCATTTAAACATTTTTAAGAAATAATTAGTAACATTCCTAATCTTAAATATTATTACATCACAAACTTAATAAAATATACAATAATAATGTTCAATAAAAATCAAGTAAGTTCAATAAATGTTAATAAATTTTTTATTTAAAAAAAATGTGTGTGAACATACCCAGTGTGCACGTACTATAACTGTTCTAGACCAAAAAAAGAACAGTGTTCTAGAATAAGTGTTATAATTTTATTATAGAACAGTTCTAGAGCTTTGTTCTAAATTTGTTCTGGAACAATTGTTCTGTATTTGTTCTATAACAGACATGTAACATTTGTTCCAAATTAGTTATAGAATTTTGATGTAACATTGTTCCTACAGTGTTCTAGAACACTGTTACAAAAATTTAATATAACTGTTCTTTCACTATAAACTCGTGTTTATTTTCACTACACGGAAAAATGTTATTATTAAATTTTATAAAAGTATTTTACAAGTGTAGGACAAAATGCGACAAAGGAAAATTTTGTTATCAACAAAACTTACACAGTAAATCTTATTTTAAGATCGGTCTTAAATTCAGCACTGTCTGCTATAATGTTAAAGGATACAAAAATGTTGTATCTTAATTTAAGGCTGCTTTCCTGCTTTAAAATAAGACTTTCTTTTTACTGTAAAATTTTAACAAACGGTACCTACATAAAATTTAGTAAAGTTATATTAAAATTTGTTAAAAGTTTTCAATTTTTGATATAACTTTACTAAATAAAGTATAATTTTTATTAAAGTTTAATACTTCTAATATAATAACTTTCTTTCCGTGTATAGTGCAGCCGCGTTTTTGCATGAATTACAAAAAATCTTTTGAATTTAGATACTTAGAAAGACTCGTATCGATAATTCGTGAAAAATTAAATAATTTTTCACTGTCAGCTTGCATAAATTTTCAAAATTTTTAAAAACATTCACCAAGAATAACATCAAATATTTAATTAATTTATTATCAATTATTAATTAATAGGTATATCATAAAAATACAATAATAAATTATTAATATTAACTAATTAATTAAAATTTGTTATTATTTGTAGCATAATTATATATTATTCTTTGAAATAAAAAAAAAAGAAAATATATATATATATATATATGGGCCCGATTGTGAGCCCACGATCGGACAAGGCTTAAAACATGTTAATTTAGTGCAATATTCTTACAAAAAATTTGAAAAAAATTCATTGAAACATAGGGGAGAGTGGGGCAAAATGGGGTAGGCGGGTCAAATGGGGTACCTCTGTTTCTCCATGATGGGTACTTTAAATTTTTTTATCCTCGATATATATCATTCATTTTGATAAGAAAATGTTATTAATTATGAGGACACCATGAAAAAAATTTGTTTTTGAAAGTTATACAACATTAAAGTTTTGAGCGAAAAAAATATCGATTTTTTTCGAAATTAAAGTGCTTATAAAACTTTCGGGGATAATTTATTTAATTTGGCAAGTGTGGGATCTTTTTTAGCACTTATTCTAGAATAATTTCCAATAGGATAGATTGTTAAATTGTTTACAACAATTTGTAAACATTACATTTTGTTGTACTATGCAGTGCGGGGCAAAATGGGGTACCTATGTGTTAAGCCATGCCGGGTGGTATTTAATATTCATTGAACTACTTAAAAACGTTATATTATGCATATTTAACAACTTTCCGCAGAAAAGTCAAATTTTTGTTTCGGGGTATTATGCATTCGATGTTTCACTATCGATATATCGATATTTTTCATTATCGATGTTTTTCTGTTAATTTCTAGTAAATATTGCTTGTTTTTTTCATAATAATAAAGAATCTTACTTTTTGTTTGTATTTATAATCTCTTACAACAAGAATTTAACAAATTTTGAAAAAATATTCCATGTTTTGTATGGTAATTTGATACCACCCCATTTTGCCCCACCCACGGGGCAAAATTGGGTTTTTGCACCGTCTCGGAAATTGGGA
This sequence comes from Leptopilina myrica (nomen nudum), assembly GCA_032872475.1. NCBI lineage: Eukaryota > Metazoa > Arthropoda > Insecta > Hymenoptera > Figitidae > Leptopilina > Leptopilina myrica (nomen nudum). The sequence goes on along the minus strand of CM065462.1, from coordinate 7,399,421 downwards.
TATAAGTTCTTTCAAAAAATTTTTTTTCCGCTATGATCATAATTTTCTCAAACCCAAGAGTACAAAGAAGAATTCTGATGATTAGTTAAATCGATTTATTCGTTTGGTTCTCTGTAAACAGCCAATTACAAAAAGGTACCCCATTTTGCCCCACTCTCCCCTACATTGTTGAAAATGAAATTTTATTTAAAAAATTTTAAAAAATATTTTTATTAAAAACTACGTGTGAAAACAAAACTTTTCATTATAAAAACGTCCAATTTGATCAATTTTTGATGCAAAAGCAAAATAATTTCCGATTTGGCCTAGAGTGCCTCATATATAGTTATTTTTTTAATAAGTATGTTACATTTTAATTTATAATTTTAGCGCTGCACATAACGCTCCCTCAATTCAAAAGGAAGTTGAAGTAAAATAACTTCCAAGCTTGCGTGGCTATGCGGTATGCGTATTCGACTTGTGTCCTCTAGGTCTAGGTTCGATCCCCCGTGCGTGCGGAATTTTTCATTCTTAGTTTTAAGTGTTCTGTGTATAATTCTGAATATTGTTATATAAAGTATAAGTTCAAATAATTGAGGGGCTGGATGCTATAATGTGTTACGCGTCATGTTAAGTAAATGGCGCGTAACACATTATAGCATCCAGCCCCTCAATTATTAACAATTATAATAATAATTTAGTCATTAATTTAAATAAATAAGATAGTCTGTTTAAATTATTAAAGAAAATAAATTTTTTTTTTTTAAACTTATTGCAAAAAAAGAATTCTATTAATTATTCATATTTTTATTTATACTTATAAACATTTATTTGTTCTATGCAACTATTAAATTTCTGCTTGGGTATTATTTATGATAAATCGTTTTTGTTATAGAATTGTTATATATTTGTTCTGAAACAATGTTCTAGTTTTGTTCTAGAATTGTTACAGACTTTTGTTCCTATTTTGTGCCTCCAGGGGGACGACATTTTGACCTGCCTGTTCCTCACTAGTTACAGAAATTGTTCTTTTTTGTTCTGGAATAGTTACAGAATTATTCTGTAACTTTGCACACTGGGTACTGACCAATATAGCAGAAGCTTTTTACTACGTTGTATGGTAATCCAGGTGAATCGAACCACGATAAATCTGGATTATGATTGTTTTTTTAAATTATCTCATACTCTTTTTTAGTAATGACATGGGGGAATAAAGTTGAACTTATTTCACCCTGTTCATTGTAGAATGCCCAATTTGTTCTGATAATTTCAACTCTTAAAGAAGAAGTTTACTACGTTGATCAACGTAGTACATTTTTTCACCATATGCAATTAATCGTTCATGTTCATACGTGCGTAGAAAACTTATTGCTTACTGCAGTAAAAAACGGCGCTTTCAATTAATTCATAATTTAATTATAATTAAGAGCTTTCAAGATTTGATAAGCTTGTATGTAATATTATTAGTGTTTACCAATTTTTGATGTGAAGTACTAATCCCATTTTCATAATCATAATAATCCCATTTTCAGTTAATTAGATCAAACAATGTGGAAATTAGAAAACAAAATTTTATTAATTTTTTTAGTTTTTCCTTGACAACGCTATGGCCATTATTACATAGCAAGTTCTCTATATTTTTCCTGTAATATTCGCGTTAAAATACAACAGTATGCCAAATTTTAGCCCTCCATGTTGAATAGTTTAGATATAAATTATATTTAAATTATAAGTTGCATTTTTATAAAATTTTATAAATACTTTGATAGATTTTATATCTAAATAAATATAATATTTAATAATAGAATATAACATTTATTATTAATTTACTATCTATCATTTCCTATAAACAAAATTGTTCACTCTTTTAAAAGAAAATATTTACAAGATTGTAAATTTAAAAATTCTATATTTTTAATATTAATTTTATAAACAATTTCAATTTTTAATGTGTTCTACCCCTCCAATTGCAATGAAACTCATAGGAAGTGTAGTCAGTAGTCTCGTGTTGAAGCCCCCCAAAAAAATTTTTGGTATTTCAATTTAGAATGTAAGGGAGACCAAGGCGTAATGGATCACTTGAATTTATTCAAAAGTGGCAAATCAGAGCACCGATCAGATCACATCTGATATCTTAACTTTAAAAAATATGAATGCTACACATTTGTTAACTAATATTTAGTAAATTTTTTTTCTCCTTGGTTCATACATATTGTTAAAAAAATTTTCTTAACAGTTTTCAAAATTCTACTCCCTCAGATCGGTGCTCAATTTTATAAATTCTGATTTTAAAAAAAATATTAAAAACAAATAATATTTGTAACCTGTAGACTAAATTGACCATGACAATCAACTTTCTCCTTCTGTGGAGTTAGCCCGCGTTTTTAATAAAAAATTCGTTATGTACATTCCAAATTGTTTATAAAATTGTTATTAAAAACATGGAATTTTTAAATTAAAAATCTTGCAAATAATTTCTTTTAAAAGAGTGAACAATTTTATGTAATCAGTATAAGTTTCATTAATTTATTGTAAACGATTTTTGAGTTTTTAATTTTTTTTTTTAATTTTGTATTATTTTGTTAATGCAGAAACAATAAGAAAAATTAAAAATTTCAAAAACGGTTAAAAGTCTTTTTTGTTTTGTTGTGTACTACTGATTTTCATCAAAGTTTTAACATTTTAGAAAATCAATAAATTTTTTTTAACACAGTTGAGCTGGTCTGACCCATTTATTTTATTTTTATTTTTACAAAGTTAATGCAACAATTACATTTAACGATTATTTGTAATTATTAAAAAAGATTTTGATTCAAATACTGAAATTATTGGTACAAATATTATTTAATTGACTTCACTACATATTCTTCGATTCAAGTAAATATTTAATTGATAATTGTCAATTAAATGGGTATTTAAATCAATTAAATTTTTTTTAGATCACATACAATGTATTTTAATTATAGATATCTTTAGTCAATCAAAAAGTTGAAATGTTTTACAAAAAAGAAAATTTTAATTCTAGAATAAAAAATAAAAAATAAATTTTTGTAATAAAATCATAAATATATACAAAATTAATTTAATGTATGTTTAAAAAATTACAATTTAATATTAGCTACATTTACATTTCAATATAGAAAAAACCCAAATTTTTTCAATAGTAACTACTAAAAAAGGTTAATTTTTTAAAACCACAAAAATCTAAAGTCATATTTCTAGTAATATTTTATTTGTCTTTTTCTAGTCGGAAAAATACTAAAAATTGTTAAAATAAAAATACAAAAATTTTGAAAAATGACAAAAATATTTTGTATCAAAAGATAATAAAATCTCTATAATGTAAAAATTATTGAATTTTCAAACAAATATTTTCTGTCTTTTTTTAAATTTGAAAAGTTGAAAAAAGTCGTATATATATCGTGTAAGTTAATGCTGGCTTGTGAGTATAGATTATTTGTCTAGAAATTTTGTGAATCAAAAAAATTTAATTTTTTTCAGCAGTCACTATTATAAAAAATATTGAGGATATATAATTAACACTTAAAAAATTTATTTGATTAAAATAACCGATTCATAAACCATTATCAATTAAATATTTGATTGATAATAGTCAATTGATCGGTTATTTGAATTAAATAATTTTTTTTCCAAAATTTTTTAATTATAAATAGTAATAATTATTATTATATGAAATAATATTATTCATTATAAATTAAAAATAATTTTTTTAGGTTTTAGGTTATTTGGCACACCAACTTTAAAACCATGTTTTATCTATTATTTTAATTTTTTACTAGTTTATTGAATACGGATTAATTAATCAAGTAATTTTAAACAAGAATCAATAAATCTTTTTGCACTTTTAAGAATTTGTCAAAACTTTTTAAAATATTTTCTAATTGCTAAAAAAGTGCCATTTTTTCGCACCTTCTCCACTTTACACTCATATTTAAAGAAAAGTAATAAATATTTTAATATAATTCTTTTCATTTCGTTATTCAGAGATCATACAGATTCAATTCTAAAAGTATCAATTTTTTTAAAAATTAGGCTGCAACGACTTTATTCGAAATATAATGGTTTGACCCTTAATACATAATTAATTATTATTATTAATCATTATTGATTAATTATAATATATTAATGTAATAGTTATTATTTTTATGTACTTTTTGGATTTACTAATAATCTTTTAACTTCGAATTAAGAAAAAATATTAAATTATTTTCATTACAAAAATAATAATTAAATACTTGCTTTTTATTATGGAATAAAATTGCGATTCTACTCAAAGAAATTAAGAAACCCTAAAAAAATTGTAACAGGTATGGCACTCATCTACTATACTATTCTTTACTATTTGAGTACTTTTTTTAGATTTCAGCCACTAAAAGCTACTATTTCTGTTTTATTTTAGAATTTCCACTACTTTAAATTCACTAAAACTAGAAATCAAAAAACTATTCTCAAAAATTATAATCAAATTTTTTAAAACGATTCAATGATTTTCAAAAAATATTCGATGTTCAATTGTTTTCAATATCTCGTATTATCACAAAATTTTGCAAAAGAATTCAATTTAAAACAAAATTAATAAAATTTATCCAAAATCCACAAGAATTAAATTTACGTATTTAAAATAAAATTTTTATAATAAGTGACGAGATCTGAAGAAAGGGACCTTAGAAGCAAAAAATTATAGGTTATATTTGGAATTTTTGAAATGCAAATACAAAATAAGGATCAACTGTCAATATAAGTCATTGATGTTTTCATTACAACTAAAATATTTAATAAATAGGTGATTTTAATTTGCAATAAGCAAAAAGAAAGTTTCAATCAACACTAACATAACCTTAAAGTGATTTGCTTCTAATGTCCCTTTCTTCAGATCGCGTCAAATATATTTATTATATTTCGAAAAAATTAATTATTTAAAACAATGTTTATAAAATTCTTATGAAGAATTCAATGATTTTAAAAAATATCAATTTTTTTCACAAAAATTCTATTATTTTTAAAGATTTATTAAAATTTTTTGCAATAATTCAATTATTTACAAAAATATTAAAATTTTTCACAGGAATATAATTTTTTTCAAATATTTTAAAAACAATTTTAATTAATTATTTTTTTTAAATATTGAAGTTTGGAGAAGAATTTTATTATTTAAAACCCCCAGGGGGTGGGGCAAACTAGAACGTTTGCAAAAATTTTTAAAGTTAACACAGCAACTAAACAATAAAAGATAAAGTATAGGTGTCTCTGGGAAAAAGTTGCGCAATTAAATGATCTTTCAAACAAGGCATCGGAAAATGAAGTCGGTTGATTCGTTTAGTCACAAGAGTCAAAAAACCGTTAGGGGGTTCGGTTTGCCCCACTCTCCCCTATTAATTTTATGATATTTATATTATTTTGGTCTAAATTGTAAAAGTTAAAATTTGAAAAGTTCCAATGCCTATTTTTATTCAAAGTTCCAAAAGTTAGAATGACTATTTGTTAGAATGTTCAATTTTTGAATTTCTAAAATTTCGATTACGTATTTTTTGAACGACCCCTTATAACACAATTTTATATACCATTAATGCTTAACAAAACATAATTTTAAATATAGTTAGTAAATCAGAGATTTAGGTGTTATTCATATGTATGATCATTTATACTGCATGGAAATTTATATCTATGAACCAAGTTTCATTGTTATTCATTTATTATTGTTGAAAATATGGGAGAAAAAGTGATATTGACTCTTGAAAGTAAATTTTTGAAGTCTTTGTTTTTTGTTATATCTTTTTCAAAATTACTTGTAAAAAATTTTTGTATATCAGGTTTTAAGCTTTAAACATTTGTTCTTAAAGAATAATTGACATTTTTTTGTAATACTTATGGTATTGATAAAAAATAACAAAATTTTCAACAAACACCTCCGGGGCGTATTGGCTCACTCATTTTATTAAGAAAAACCTATTATATTTAAAATATTAATAAAATAATTTTGTCATGTTTAATTTTTTGTAATTTATATATTAATAAGTACCAATGATACCAAAATTATCCAAAATTGTCAATACTATAATAATATTTCATGATATAAATTATAATTTCATTGCTGATTCAATACGCCCTGGGTAGTGATCCATTCCTTCAAAAACATTGTTCTAAAAAAAAGTATGAGTGATATTAGGGAGAACTTTTTTAATTGAAAGCTGAGATGTTAGGCTAAGTTTTCCATATGATAAAATTTTTATTACAGCAAGAATTACGAAGTTAAGCAACAAAAAGTGAAAAGTCATCCATTACACCCCGGTCTTACCTAGTCTATAAACGGGCTACTCCACATTAGATTTCAGTCGACCTCTTAAAACCAACCAAAAATACTTTTTTCTATTCTGTATTGAAAAAAAAGAAACGTATTTTTTTATTTTTCTTTGGAGGCCAAATTTTTGAGTAATGAATTTTCAAAATTTTGGACTTGTAATTGTAGACCTATATATTCAGTAGCTTATAAGTACAAAAATATTGAGTTAAGGAAAAATTTGTCAAAGAATAAAAGTTTTAGTTTTATTTCGACTTTTAAGAAATGTAAAATAAACAAACATAATTTTTTTTTAAAACAAATTAATTTTTTTTAACATTTGGCCGGATTTTTTTTACATTTTTTAAATCTTATTTATACCTTATAATATACAGAAGACTGTTCATAACAGTTCAGATAAATTATTTTATGCTTTATTATTAATCTGGAGGTTACATTATATTAATTTAATTTGATTCAAGACATGTGCAGTTACGGAATACAAAAATAAACGTTTATTTTTAAAGGAAAATACAGTATTCATTTTGTTAACTTTGGTTGAAAAGAAATTATTTAAACAATTGAATATTTCAAAGTTTGCATGTAAGGATATCTTGAGGAATTATATTCCTTTTTAATTTAAAGCAAAGAACACTCAAATAGCTAAAAAATTGTACGCTATAAATAGTTTAGAAAAGTTAATAATAAAAAAATTTCCTTGTGATGCTTGCACATGATTTAAATAAAAATATTAACTCACTAAACCCCATTCCGGGTCTTCGTGGAAAATCTTCTGTATGTTATAAGGTATAAATAAATTTTTAAAAAAAGTCCGGCCCAGAGTTAGAAAAATTAATTTGTTTATAACAAAATTTTTTTCTAATAAAAAATTAGAAATCATTCTTTGATAACTTTTCCCTAAACTCAATATTTTAGGACTTATAAGCTACTGAAAATGGGTCTACATTTACAAGTCAAAAATGTTGAAAATTCATGATTCAAAAATTTGGCCTCCGAAGAAAATAAAAAACATACGTACCTGTTTTTTTCAATTCAGAATAAAAAAAAATATTTTTGGTTGATTTTAAGAGGTCAACTGAAATCTCAGGTGGAATTGTCCATATTCACAATCCTGATAATCTTATGTCAAGTACTTTTTTTCTTAGTGATTTTTATTTATCTTTTTTGTGTTAGTCCACATAGTACCTTGTTTTGAGGTATTGTTATTATTATTTTGCATATTCCAAAATTTTTCTTCACAATATTCATTTAATTTCACAATCTTTTTTTTTACAGGAACCAAAAGTAAATTCAATAACGTTTTCTTTCGTTCATGAATCCACCAGAGGACACATAAAATTTAAGAAAAACTTCACAGCATAATACATTTACAATAAAAAATAAAATATGAAAGTTTAACTTAAATATACTAAGAAAAATAACAGTATTAGTTGATTACATAAATAGTAATTTTAATTCACAGAAAACCACCTTTGCATTAAAATACAATTTTGTAATCAAATAAATTTATTTTCAATAAAAAAAATATTTTTTATCAAGCAAATATTTTTTTATACAAGAAAATATTTTGCTTTTTTTTAACCGAGACAATTAATACTCGCAATTAAGTAAATAGATTACAAAGCTTTATTATAATCGAGTTGAGAATTTAAAACACTGCAAAAAATGGCGTCTAAAAATGAGACGTTTAGACGTTTATAAACGTCTTATTTAAATAAGCGTCTTAAATGGAAAACAAAACCTCAAAATACATGCATTTTAGAAGGCAAATAAGGCGCTTATAAACGTCTTAGAAGTGACCACGTAAACGTCTTAAACCAAGATGCTCTTTTTTTACAGTGAATTAATTAATTCACTTGTTTTATTGTAACAGAACTAATTGACTGCAGTACCTAAGTTTATAATATTACTGTAGCCTTTCTAGGTGACTACAGTAACCGAGTAACTTGGTTGACGCTTTTGGGTCAACAATCCTTAACTATTAGTTGCCGTAACCGATTAAGTTGTTACCATAAACGAATAATCTTAACAAGTCTCAACCGAAACTCATAATTGTATTGGATCGGTTACTGCAAACAATTCACATTTCAAGTGCTATATTAGCAGCATCGCTCGATTTTTTTTAACTAAAACTTGGTTATATTTAACCTTTTATTTTTCACATAAAGACTTAAAACCAATCAAAACAACCAACCAAAACACAACCCACGCTGCTTCTTTAAAAGATACTACGTTATGACAATAAACCGCCGGACTTAACGCCCAAAAATGCTAATTTAACTGTCATGGCGAAGTGTCATTAAATTAAGCAGCTTTTGTAAAATCGAAACAACTATTTTATATTTATGATCAAACTGTCCAATAAGGTCGCATATACAGTTTTAAAGGAAAAAACATTTATTTTAATAGATATTTATGCTTTATTTATTATTTTCTAATGAAATAAATACAACATATATAATTAAAAAAAGTAAAACTCGTCCAGCAAGTTTTTGTTTGTCTACTACAGCAATTATTACAGACAAAGATTAATTATACAATTAACAGAGTAAAAACTTTGTGCTTGTTTTACCTGTTGAAATCATTTTTATCTAAATTCAAGTCTAACTAACTTTTATTTAAATTATAAATCTAACTTTTATAATCACAGTCTTTAGTTGGATGGGGTAGGGTTACAAACTCTGTTCTACACATCGTAAAGGTAAGAGAATTTTTCAATTGTCAAGTAAATTTAATATAGTTGAAAACTAATTTACAACAGTAAAGAGTTTGTATACCAGAAATAATATTTAAGGGTCGGAAGTGTTCTTAAAATTAAAAGTATATTATTCATGCAATATCATTGCTTAAGACATTAACAGTTTCTAATTAATATATATTTTCAACAATTGTTTAATAATCAATTTTCTCTTAATTTTTTTAATAATTAGACAAATTTACTTTTTAACATAATATTGCAAATTATATTTAAACTTCAAAGTTATTCGAATGTTAGTTTTAATAAACATTTTCAGCAATATGGATTTGAACTAAAAGTTAGTTTAATTTGAAACATGATACTGTGAAGATAGACTTTAATTTAACATGCACTTATATATAAAGCAATGTAGAATTTTACTTGTCTTAAGCAGTGATAATATAACAAATTTACATTTAAATATGAATTTTGCTTAAAATCTCGAAAGAAAGTTTTGAGTCATTTTAGAAATATCTAAATTTAGTTTAAAATGTACAACACTTTATTTTCTACCAACTTATCCAAAATTGAAATGTAAAACAATGAACTGAAATATTTGATCACTCCGAGTCAGATTGAAGTGATCGTTCAGTTCATTGTCTTATATTTCAATTAAGAATTGGTTTTAACTAAAAAGAAATGACTTACAGTCAAGTCAATAATTTTCTACTTACAAATAAAATATATTAACATAAATAATTTTTAAGTATTGATAATAAGTGCTTATGACACATCTTTAAAGAATTTCTTGTGCTTTATGACTTACAAAATTTTGTGCAATTGTTAACACTAATTTTATAGAAATTATCATAGCTGTATACAATCTTTCTTTAAATGTTTAAAAATTTTTTGTAAATTATTTTTAATACACTACATTAAAAGTTATGAAATATTGAATTCATTTCATTGTTTTTTTAATTAAATAAAAGAACTAAAAAACTATAAAAATCTAATATTCAATTATAATTTGGTGAAATAAGAATCGTACCTCAAATGCTTTGGTATTCCGTGAAACAATTCGTTTTCACTTTTTTTAAATCTAACTATCGGTAATTTTACATTCCTATTACATCAGAACGTATTTTTTAAAGTCTCAATTAAAATTATTAATTATCTAGAATGCACATATTTCAATCGTTATCAAAATCATCACTTTTGTCATCACCATCAAGAATAATTGTATTTTGTTTATCTATTGATACACTGTCCTGACTTAAAGCTGGAACTTGTTTAGAAAATTCACTAGTTGCCCAGAGAAATAAATCTAGTGTTTGTTCAGTACACTCGGCTATAAATCTTACAAATGGTCTCACATCACCACCATTTGCTACTTGTAAATTTTCATAATATTCATGTCTATGACGCTTGTGTATTATCACTGGAGGATAACCAGCTTGCATTAAAATCATATTCATTAAAAGACGAGAAGTTCTTCCATTACCATCTGAGAACGGATGAATATGAACTAATTTGTAGTGTGCCAATGCTGCATATCTAAAATGCAGACAAAAAATTAAATATATGATTTAAACTTTATGCCATTTGATGGTTTAAAAAATTTAGGATACTGATATTTAAAAATATAAAATATTATATTTTCAAGGTTTAAAAATAAATAATAGTTTAATATCTTACCTTACAGGATGTAATCTAATGGCACGCTCGCTATTTAACCAAGATGCGAATTCTTCCATTAAGTAATGAATATCCCCTGGTCTTGGGGGAATATGTCCACCAACATATACTTGAGTTCTTCTAAATTGACCTCCTTCAATTGGATCTACGTGACCCAAAACTCTTCTATGAATTTCCAAGATATCCTTTATCGATATTGATCCCACCCTAAAATTTAAACTCTTATATTGAAAACTTTAGATCTCTTTAAAAAATATTAAAATACCTGTACAACATTAAAAACGTCAATTTTTGTGATATTTTATAGAAAAAATTAAATGTGAAACTTATAGAACATAGGTAATTTAACCTTATTTAATTTTGTAAAAACTTAAATATAATTTTAAAGAATATACATTGAAAATAAAATTGAAATAAAAAGAAATTAAAATAAGGAAACAAGCAGATGTACGTGATAATTTACAGTGTTATGTGTGAAAACAATTAAATTGAAAGTGAAATGCACTTATATATCAATGTTGATAACGACAATTTGTGAGACGACAAATATAGATATGGGCAATTCCACGTGAGATTTCAGTCGATCTCTTAAAATCGTCCAAAAATATTTTTTTATATTGTGTATTGAAAAAAACAGGCACGCATTTTTAATTTTTGGTGGCCAAATTTTTAGGTTATACATTTTTTAAATTTTTATTTAAATGTCCACACAAAAAATAAAAAATAAGTATCGGTTTTTTTCAATACACAATAGAAAAAAAAATTCTTTTGACGATTTTAGAAGGTCGACTGAAATTTTACGTGGAATTGCTAAACGATCATTTAAAAAAAAAATTTGTATTTATAAAAACAAAATTTTTCAAAATATTTTTGTAACCTTTTAAGCGTTTTTTAGAGAACACTTAATACATTCATCGTGCACGTATTCTTTGTCATAATATTTAACTTTTTTAATTGTAATTAAATTAAGAATTATTAATTTTAAACTCATAATTAATATTAGAATTTTAAAAAAATGAATTTAACAAAACTATTTATTTACTGAATTACACATTAAATGTAACTTTTCGACAAGAGAATTTTAACGTGTGCTGATTTTTTTGCATAAAAATGCTCACATTTGAAAAGTTCGATCACTTTCAGAGTAGCAGCAAGCTGTATTATAGGCATTCCAGTCAGGGGCATTTGATCTGATTTATTAATAATAAAGTAATTAAGAAATAACTTTTACAGAACCATAAAAAATAGAGTTCTAATTTGTTAAACCAAAAATTATTATTAAATGAAAAAATTATAGTGAGTAATAAAAATTATGAATCAGACGATTTTGTTTTGTTCAGTTCTATACAGTACTTAATAAAATAGTTTGTGAATTGGTTCACATATATTTTCCGTAATTTTCAAATTATTTGAATAGTTCTTTTTAAAAAAAATAATCTCATTTAGAAATAAAATAATATTTTACCTATTCACAAGCGTGGCATTAATATATTTCATGGCAGCGTCAAGACCAAGAATTTCATTGTGCTCATCAATACTTTTTCCAGCTACTGCAGTTCTAGTTTCGACAATAGCCCTCGTCTGAGCCAAATTCATAGTGTTCCCTTCAATTCCCACCGTGTGATATATATGTTGAAAGTAAGCTTCCTTTTTCGCTCTAATTAATGCCGCATCATTATCAGGAATTGCCGATAATGAATTTCTTTTTTCATCAATTCTTCTTAACATGATACGATCGAGTTCTTCGACAACTCTCGCTGTTCTTTCGCGATTTAATAAGGCACTTTCGTGATTTGGCTGATAAGTTAAAGCACGAACATAATATTCATTTGCTTTCACAATATCATTTTGTGTATATTCCAAAAATTCTCCATAACGATTCAAAATATCGGGATGTTCCGGAGCAAGTGCTACTGCATGTTGGAATAATTTCACTGCTTTCTTCTTCTTACCAGTGTGCTTCATTTCAAGCGCTAAATGCAATGATGTGAGAGCTTCCGATACGGACGCAATACTATTGTGAGAATCCCATTTTTCCTTAAGATCAGTTGGACTTTTTATTTCAATTATTGTCTCGTCGTAGGTATTGAGATAATTTTCAGATGGTAATGGGGAAAATACTTTTTTTACTCCGCCTATAAAGAAAAAGGATAAGTTAATTTAATGTCAATTAGACTGTAACTAGGACATTTTTGAATACAAAAAAATCTTTAAATTTTATAAAACTAACTTAAAAAATGTCTACACTGCATTTTTTATAGTTAAACATTCTGAATTCAAATAACATTTCTCTATCTCCTCAAAAATATTTCACACTAAATCGATCATTATCAAACAAATATCAAAAATTTTGTCAACATACCTGTAAAATCGTATATTTCGCAAAAATAACGATGCAAAAGTGTTCCAATAAATGCTGCAATAATGCCGGAGAAAAAAACCAGAAGAACAAGAATTTTATTTGGAACCATATCGAGCTTTTGTTTCGTACGATGACGATTAATTTTATTATTTACAATGAAATATTTGAGACAATTTAAATGACATTCTTTTATATAGGACAGGAACATTTTGCACTACTGTCACTGTCATAAGTCTTGAAGTTGTATTATTAAATAAATAAACTTTATTATAGAAATGATTTAATAACATTATTACGAAACGTAACCTCAAAGTGGCATCATCACACGCTGACAGTCGTGACATCCGCATTCAGATTTTGTGTATAAAATATATATACAATACAAACAAACAGAACGTCAGCTGGAAACTGGAAATGCCGATGATAAATTTATTAACATGTATTAGTGAAATGTTATCAATGAATACAACTATATTTTGTGTATATTAAAGAGAAAGACACGCGTATGTGTTTACAAATATGTGAACTATGTGGTCAATTCTCATTGGAAGGCAGCCAGTGTTGACAACTTTAAAGGGCTGTATTACCAGAGGTGGGAAACTATATCAAAGTGAAAAGAGCATAAGTATTATGTCGAGTTCACGGTTTTTCAACTTGCAATTATTCTACACAATTTTACGTATTTTTTGTTTTTGAAACAAAATTTAATATATTTTATATGTAGATCAACTAAAATGTATACTTTGAAAATAGAAAATTTTATAGAATTTGTTTTTATATTTAAAATTAAGTTTTTGAATTAGGAGAACTTATTTTTTAAATGTAAAATAAAAATACCAAAAACGGTTTATTATCATTTTAATTTAAAAACGTTTTTATTTTTTAAAACCTAAATGTAACATAACCTTTAAAAGTAATTTATTCTTAAAACATTTGAAAGAAAATATACAATATTATTGATTTTATTAACAATGAATTTCATTAAATTGATAGAAAATATACCTATAATCTAAATTTAAAAATTTTATTTTTGTTATTTATTTAAAAATAAAATTTTTAATTTTATAACTATTTTCTAAACTATAATTACTTTATAACTTTTAATTAAATAATTAATTACAATAAATTATTTCAATAATGTAAAATTATTAAAATTGAAATAAAAATTGTCCAAAGTTTATAATATTTCCAAAAAAATTCAATCGTTTAAATTTTAATTAGCTTGAAATTATAATATTTATATATAATTTAATTTTATTCACGAATCTCGCTGAATATAATAATGTATGCCGATACGTCACGAGGCGATAGTTCAGTTCCATTTGGAAGCGATAAGAAAGTTGTTGTGAGAGAGAAAAGTAAATATCATATGGAAAAATGGCTTCTAAATTGATATTAAAAAGAATTCAATTTTCCCTTCTTCCTCGTCAAGTAAGTCGAGCAAAAAATAGTGTTGCACTTAATTTTTAACTTATATTTTGTTTCTACCTTTAATTCTTTATTATGATCAATATTGAAATCAATATTTATTTCATCTTTGTTTTTTGTTTGATAATAAATTTTTGTCTCACTAGATAAAACAGCTGAGCACAGTGTCAACAGAGCCACAATTTTTAGGAATTCAGAGTAAATTTACAAATGAATTGAAATTCACAAATGACCAAAGTTACGAACCAATTCCAATTTTTAGAATTTTACAACCACCTGGACAAGCGAAAGATGAAAATCATTTGGTGAGAAGTTAAGATTTTTTTTTCTAATTTTATTCGCAGAATTAATTTCAATTCTATTTATATATTTTTTCAAATAATTATATTAATTTATTTTAGTAAGAGTAGGATTTTTAATTATTTTGTGGTTTTAAAATGTATTCGTAATATTTAATTCTATTTATCTCAGTTAATTAAATTTATTTATTAATTAAATTAATTTGGTTTTTATTTATTTTAAAATTAGCTACAATTTTTTTAAATTTCAATTTAATTAGAAGTGGTAATTAGTTACAAAGAATAATTCAATAGTTTTTTATTTTATTAAAAATAAAATTATTTTTAATTAGATTTAATTTGTTTTGTAGTCGGACAATGAAACATTGAGAAAAATGTATTTTAATATGGTGACTATTGGAATAATGGATAAAATTCTTTACGAATCACAACGACAGGGAAGAATTTCGTTTTATATGACAAATTCCGGTGAAGAAGCTGTACAAACGGGATCGGCTGCTGCTTTAACATTACGGGATGTTGTTTACGCACAATACAGAGAAGCTGGTGAGAGTCAATGGAATTTAAATTACTTTACAATCGTCCGATTATTAACCATCATTTGCTTTTCGGTTAATAAACAAATATTTTTTTCTTTTTAAGTGAACATAAATATAACTTTATTAATTTCTACTTTTTTTGAAAAAAGGAAGAATTATATTTTATTCTTATTTTTAAAAAAAAGTAGAAATAGAAACAATTGTTAATTTTTTTTCCCTCTAATAATTGAAATAATTGGAAGAAATGCAAAAAAATGTTTTCAGGAGTTTTACTTTATAGAGGTTTTAAAATTTCCGAATTTATAAATCAATGCTATGGAAATTATCTCGACAAGGGAAAGGGAAAACAAATGCCAGTTCATTATGGCTCGAGGGAATTGAATTTCGTGACAATTTCATCTCCACTGACCACGCAACTTCCACAGGGTAAAAATATTTATATTTCATTATATTTGCCAAACAAAAAAAGAAATTAAATTTATTATTTAAAGTGGAAATTCTGCTTTGAAATTAATGTAAAATAAATTTTTTTATGGCGATCCTGTAAAAATCATTTTCAAATTGTTCTCTTTTTATAAAGAAATTTTTTCGATTTTTGGAAAATGGTAAAATATATATTAAAAAAAAAGACATTTTCTTGTTTAATATGACGAAGTACTTTTTTTTAAATATTAAAAGATAATATTCAATTAATATTAATAAGTATATTAGAAATTTGTGAATTTTAATGGTAAAAATATTAAATTGCACAATTTAAATTTAAATACAGTAAATTTATATTTTTTCCTGATTAAAACAGCCGTTGGTGCCGCGTACGCTTTGAAAAGATCAAAAGAAAAAGCTTGCGTAATTTGTTACTTTGGCGATGGAGCAGCGAGCGAGGGGGACGCTCATGCGGCCTTAAATTTTGCAGCCACTCTCGACTGTCCTATTATATTTTTCTGGTGAGTCAATTACTCTTTTTTCTTTATTATGAAATAGTAGAAAATTCATTTTTTCACTTTCGAGAATATTTTTGTGTTTTCAGAAGGAAAAAAATTCGTTTTTTTCCCCCCCACTAAGTTAGTGAGTAAAATAGTAGTAATTGTCAAAAAAAAACCCTCCACAAAGGATGAATTCGTTAATTAATTAATTTTTAAAAAATCCTTCACGGAGAGTAAATTTTATGATTAATATTAATTTTGAAGAAAAATTAATTTTCAAAAAAAAACATTTCAGTCGTAATAATGGATACGCAATTTCCACGCCAACATCGGAGCAATATAAGGGAGATGGAATTGCAGCTAAAGGACCTGCTTACGGAATTAACACTCTACGAGTCGATGGAAATGATGTTTTGGCCGTTCATCGTGCAACTCAATATGCCCGTGAATTTTGCATCAATGAATCGAAACCTGTTTTAATTGAAGCCATGACATACAGGTAATTATAGAAACAAAAAAAAGAAAAATTTATAGAAAATAATAATTATTTTCCTTAAAAAATTTGAAAAATACAGAAAATAATTATTAATTTCCAATTTGTCTAATTAGACAAAAACAAAAAAAATTTAAATATATAATATTGAAACTATATTTTTTGCAATAATACAGAATAGGTCATCACAGTACTTCGGACGATAGTACAGCATACAGATCTGTTGATGAAATTGCCAAATGGAATGAAGTTGCGCCAACAATCAAATTTCGTCATTATTTGGAAACTTTAGGAATTTGGAATGAAGCGGAAGAAGCGAATTTAATAAAATCAAAACGAGAGGAAACACTTTCAGTCTTCACTGATGCTGAAAAGAAACCAAAACCATCGTGGAAGGAATTATTCACCGATGTTTATCACGAAATGCCTACTCATATCAGGTAATAATTATAATAAGAATTTGATAAAAAAAAAATTGTCCCTTGGTGAAAGATTATTTTCAATACAATATTTTTAAAAAAAATTCACGAATAGATTTACATTTTTTTCAATTTTAATACAATTCTTTCAAAAGAATTCATTATTTTCTAAAATTTTAATAAATTTTTCAAAACAATTAAATATTATTTTTCTACGAGTAATAAAAATCCCCTAAGGAATTCAATCGTTTTTAATATATAATTTTAATAAAGTTTTTAATTATAATAATTAACAGAAACGATTAATTTTTAAAAATTAAAAGAAATTCTTTTTTTCATTCAATCATTTAAAATTCAATTAAAACTATTTAAAGAAACTATATTGTTTTTAAAAAACTTAAAATAAAATTCTTCAATAAGAATTTAATTATTTACAAAAACAATAGAATTCTGTGTTTTACAAAATTTTGAGTTTTACCAATAATTTTAATAAAATTTAATAGTAAAATTATGAATTTCAATTTTTAACAGAATTAATTATCTATTCAAAACATTACAAAAAATTTTAGAATTCAAATATTTACACTTTTTTAATATTATCCTTCAAAAGAATTCAATTATATTTTAATAAAATTCCTTGAACGAATTAAAGTATTTTTAAAAATTGAAATAAGATTCAGAGAAGAAATTATTTTCTAAAAATTTTAATAAAATTCAATAAAATCAAATGTTAAATTTCAGTTATTAAAAAAAAACTTGAAAGAAATTAATCAAAATTTTCGAAAATAATTTATTTTCTTCGAGAATTTCAAATGAATCTCTGTAAGGACATTTCTTTAAAAAAAAAATGTTAGAAATCATTGAATTCTATTTAATTTTATCCAAATTTATATCGAAAAAAATGTATTTTTTGCAAACATTTAATAAAATATTATAGAAAATAAAATTAAATTCTTCTAAAAAACTATTAATAAACTTTTTCGAAATAATTGAATGTTTTAGATGTTTTTTAATAAAAACTTTAAACATAATTGAATTATAAAATTAAATTAAAATTCCATTCGAAATAATTGAATTCCCGCGAAGGATTTTATTAAAATTTGTAGAGCAAAGAAATATTTATAAAAATAATTGAATTTTTTGTGAAATATTTTTCTTAAAATGTTTGAAATAAATTTAATAAAAGTTGTATTGAAAATAACTGAGTTCTTATAAAGAACTGTTTTGCAATTTTTCGAAATGCTGGAATTCTTTCGATGAATTTGATTAAAATTAGTCAAAATAGTTGAATTCTTAAAAAAAAAATTATTGTAATTGTATTTAATACTTGCAATAGAATAATTACTTAAATTAAATACAATTTCAATTAATTTATGGATTGTCATTTAAATTTTTCAGAAACGAATTTTATTAAATTTAGAAAAACTGAATTAAAGACGGTTTTTTAAAAATTAATGAATTTTAGTTAAAATTTTCTCACCTCTTCTTTCAGGGAGCAAATGGAATCTCTCGAGAGTCATCTCAAGGAATATGGACAACATTATCCACTAGGTTCATTTAAAGAATTGAAATAGATTACTACTTTCTTTCTCATTTTTGTAAACAAATTTAAAAGTTTATTTATCCGTAACTTTTCACTGTTGAAATGCATTTGTATTTTGGAATAAACTTTATTTTTTTCTAATTTTGCGATTTATTTCTTTTTTTTGTTTTTTTTTATTTTTTAACGTAAAATTGAATTTAAAAAAGTTCCTTTAACTAACATCATCACTATGACTAGTATTATTCTCATCACCTTTTTTCATACTGCTCGTCATCTCTTTTTGCTTTTGACGTCGATAGTCACTTTTCGCCGCATCAAGTAAAACATTGTGTATCATATTATCCTCATTTGGATTCTCAATGTTTAAACTCGGATAAATGTTCCCTATAAGAAAGAATAGAGATAAGAAATCGAAACGATAATAAATTAACTACGAAATTCAAATTCAATTAATCAAAGTTAAATTCACGATTAATTTGATCAAAGTTAAATTCAAGCATTTATTTTTACTAGTTTCTAAACATTTCTTCTTCTTTTTCGATTATTGAAAAAATTAAAAAAAAAAAAAAGAAAACTTTTGGTTTTCTTTCTCATAATTTCATATATTTAACATTTTTCACGTTAAATATATAGTCACAAAAAAAATTATTTGGAATTAACAGATAATTTAATTTAAAAATATTCTTTTTGAAATGAAAATTTAATTAAGTTAAATTCACGATTAATTTGATCAAAGTTAAATTCAAACATTTATTTTTACTAGTTCCTAAACGTTTCTTCTTCTTCGATTATTGAAAAAAAATTTTTAATTAAATTAATTAATTATTGTGAATTAACAGATAATTTAATTTAAAAATATTCTTTTTGATATGAAAATTTTACCTTTGAGTTCGAGTACCGATCTTTTGAAATAATGTCCTGGACATGGATTTGGTGCCAAGTATAATCTCGTCACGGATTCGTTGTAATTTTCGTATCTTGGAACAAGAACTTTAAAAAGTTTATGAACTAATTGCTTCTCGAGAATGTAAAAATCGGCAAACTCCATTGTTTCTGGATCTGTTGGTCCATTTTTTCGTGCTTTATCGATTAACTATTTAAAAAAAAAACAAAAAATAAGAAAAAAACAACAAATTATTTAGTTGTTGTTACAAAAATTTTATCCTGATTTTCCCTCATTTCAAGACAAAAATAACCTGAAGAACATTTTGATTGACTCCAAAAATTATTAGATAATCAAAAAAAAATTCTATTAACGAATTTCTTTGATTGTAAAATTCTTCGAAAATATCAATGACTTCTTTTTTATATTTAAATATTTAATCATTGTCATTTTGTCCGTAGGAATAAAAATTCTTCAAAACATTTAAATGCAAAACTTTTGAAATTCAATAACTTATAAAAATTAAAATACTATTTTAAAATATGAAGATATAGATATCTCCGAGTCTTCGACTTTTCAAAATTCACGATACAATGCTTTTAACATTCAATTATAACAAAAATTAACAGAAATAATTTTTAAATAAATTTTTCATAAGAAAATCCTACGAGAATTCAATTATTTAAATACAAAAATAATTAATTAATTGAATAAGTGAATTCTTTTGACGAAATTTAATTAAATTTTAAAGAATAATTTTTTTGAGGAATTAAATCAAATTTGTATAAAAAGAATTGAAATTTTGCGATGAGTTTTATTATTCATGGAAATAATTGAATTTCTTTGAAGAATTTTAAAAAAATATTTTTTTGGAAACTTTTATTAAAATAAAAGTGAAAAATCATTCAATTGGGAAAAATTTTTGAAAGTAATTGAAATTTTGACAAGTCAATTGTTATTGAAATTTTCGAAAATAATTGAATTTTGTAGAAAAACTTTATTATTTATGAAAATAATTAAATTTCTGTAAAAAATTTTAATATGTATGAAAATAATATTTCGTTTGGAAAGTTTTATAAAAATATTAAATATTGAAAAGCATTAAATTGTGAAATTTTTTTGAAAATAAATGAAATTTTGAAGAAGAGTTTTATTATTTATGAAAATTTTACTACAATTATTATTGACTATTGTAGTGAAAATAATTCAATTTCTGACAAGAATTTTATTATTTATAAAAATAATGGAATTGTTCTGAAAATTTGTTGAAATCAATAATCTATCATTATAATTACTTAATGCATTTGTAAATAATTGAATTTTTAAATTTTGAGTTTAGAATTATTCAAAAATTAATGTTTATATTTGAAAATAAATTTTTTTGGTAATCTACATAATAATAAATTAATTATTCAATTTTCGAAGGTAATAATAATAACAATAATAGTAAAAATGTTTATCATAATTATTATTTTTATGATAATTATATTAAAGTAAAGGTGATAATTAAGAAAAAAGGTAAATGTAAACAAAAATAAAAAATACTTACAAGTTCAACATAACCTCTCGTCTCATCGGCTCTATTGTAATTAACTTCAAGTCGTTCATATTTCAATAATGCTGTTAATGTTTTTTGAATTTTCTTTATTCTGCCGGCAGGTCCTTCAGCATTTCTTAATCGTCTATGTTTATCGTTATTTAGATTATATTTTAATTTAGGAAATATATTTTTTACTTGTACCTGCCATGCTCTTTGCATTTTGACAATGAAAAACAATTATTCTCCTTCTTCCTATTCAAAGTGTAAGTGTCATTAATTTAGAAATATTTCTTTAGAAATCAGAACTATAAAATTGTAATAATTCTTCTATAAAAGCAAAATAATTCTTATGAACAAAATAAATAAAACAAGAAAATAAAAAAATTTACTTACATCAACAACAGTTTCAAAAAATATCTCTTTTCTATAGTCATAGAATAATTACTACAATAGAGAAGCTCAAGTGTCATTGTAATTTGACTATTAATCAGAGTCATCTATATTAGCTGAACTGAACTTTCGAATATTTTAAAATATTTTCCTGGACAAATTTTCTTTTTTTAAATTAATTTTTAATTTAAAAAACACGGCAAATATAAGATATTTTAATTTTTAGTAACGAATAAATTATTTCATAAGTAAATAATTGAAATATAAACAAATCATTAAATAGTACTTTATTTATTAAAAAATTAATTATTTCCAAAAAATTTGATTAAAATTTCATAAAAATAAAATTTTAATCAAATTTTTTATAATTTTTTCCATAAATGTTTATCAATGAATGATAAATATTCAATTGTTTCCACAAATATTACAATTTAAATTAAATTATTAAAAAAAAATTTGATAACATATTTTAAAAGAACTAAATTATTTTCAACAAAATTTAATTATTTTCGCAAGTTTTTGATAAAATTGTTTTTATATAAGAATTCAACTAATTTCATAAACAACAAAATTCTTCGCAGAAATTTATTTATTTCCAAAGCAAATTTAAAAAAAAATTCTCCAAATATTTCAATTATTTTTAAAAATGTAAATCGAATTTGTCGAAAACTTTTAATATTTTAAAACAATTATATTAATTTTTTTAAGAATTCAATTACTAAAAATTTTCTTTTAAATTCTTTTGAAGAATTAAAATATTTCAGATTCCAAATTATATAAACGTTTTAAAAATTAAAGAATTCTGTAAAAATTTTAAATATTAAAAAAAAATTAACTCATTTACACAAAAGTGTGGAAAATAAAATAAATGCATTTCTTTTTTTTTTTAGAAAAAATAGTATTATATAATTTATTCTCTAAATCTGATTTAGTAAAAATTTAATCTAATCACCACGAAAGTGGAATGCAATTTTTAAGAATTAATTTTCCAGTTATACATCGAGCAGCACAACAAAGTACAATTGTTTCTTATATAAAATAACTAACATTAGGAGAGAGGCGGATAAAACGGCGCACTCGCATTCATTCGTATCTGTCGAATAATTTACAAAAATATACTGAGGTAATTTAAACTAATTTTTGTTAAAAACTAGTATATTTTTAATACGATTGGTAACTTGGCGCATATTAAATATAGTTTACCACAAGTTTATGATTTTTAAAAAACATTTTATGTTATATTAATCAATAAATAAGATTATAAAAAATTATCATGGTCTTATCTTTTATAAATTCGAGACTTTTTAAGAGTCAGAAATAATAGTTAGCGAGAATTGGTTATTACATTATATATAATATATAAATTATTATTATAATTTATAATAATACAGGGTTGCCACAAATATTTAATTTAATTTTTCATTGACTTTCCCTAGAATATTTTCCCCAAGAATATTCTGATTCACTCTAAAAATTATTAGATACTCAAAAAAATGTTCTATTAAATTTATTTACAAATTTCATTAATTGTAAAATTATTCAAAAACACCAATAAATAAATTTTTAAATAAGTAATTAATTATTACTTTTCCACAGGAATTAAAATTCTTCAGAACATTTAAATTCAAACCTTTTTAAATTGAACAACTTATAAGAATATTATTGAAAAACATAAAGAAGGCGATCACCTTCTTCATGTTTTGTTATAATTTAAATAACTATGAAATTTTTCAACAAAAATTTAATTATTTACCAAAATCCTAAACAATCCTTCGCAAGAATTCAATTATTTTTAAAAGTAGTTATTGAATGTTTGTTAAAATTGAATTCTCGTAAAGAATTATATCAACAAATTTTTAAATAATTGAATTCTTTTAAAAAATTTTAATAACATTTTTAAGAATAATTACATTTTTCGAGGAATTTGATTAAAATATTGTACCCAAAATTAATTAAAATCCTGCGATGAGTTTTATTATTCATAAAAATAATTTAAAATTTCTCAAAAAAATTAAATTATTTTTAAAAAATGTAATAAAATTCGTGGCAATAATTCAATTATTTTCATAAATAACAATAAATCGATGATCCGTTAATTCATTTTTAAATCAATTTTTATTTGAAAATTCTAGAAAAATTTAATTATTTCAATTAAAAAATAAATAATTTATTAAATAATAGAATGTTCTTTGTTAAAATTTAATTCTCATAAAGAATTTTAAATATATAAATTTAATTTGACAAATTATTCATAAAATAATTTATAATAGTTATTATTAATTTTATTTAATTATTATTTATTTATTATTTATTAATAATTATTGAGTTTATGATAGTTTTTGAAAATTTAAGTTATTTAAAAAGAAGTTATTGTCAGAAATAGAAAAAATTGAAGGTTTTGTATTAAAATTTGTGGTAATTTCATAGTTTACGAGGCAAAAAGAAAAAGAATTCAGTTTTCTCATGAATTTGAAAAATTCAATTTTTTCCAGTACTTTTAGTAAAAATCCCTGACTTTCCTGACCTGTGGTAACCATGTAATAAATTGCTATACATTTTTGCACAAAAATTAAATTTTTTAGCATTGTAATTAATTTCCCTCTCTTTTTATACTTTATGTTTAGAGTGCGACGTATTACCTGCTTGAATAAGGTAACTTGACGCACGTGCACTTTTTGTAAAACTTATATTTAACTTTTTTATTTAATGTCAATACGATTTTCACTGCACAGTAAGTTAGTTCGTCTATTGAACTAATGTTTTTTTTTTGTTAATAATAACATTATAACTTTTATATAATTAAAGTATTTACATTATATACGCCGCTACCCACCTCTCCCCTAATCGCATTTTTAATCAATAAAAATTTGTCGTCCAAAAATAATTTAGTAACTCTTTTGTGCTTTAAAATGTTAAAAATAAGTTAAAAATTTTATACGATAAATTATTATCAGTACAATTCACAAAAATAGATTTCTCTCCTGTGGAAAATTAAAGTTCTTTCTTTATTTCTTTAAAAAAAGACTCGTTTCTTTTTCTTTTTCTTTGATTTTTTTTGCTTTTTTTCCTCGATTTTATTGTGAAAGTGAATTTTCAGTTTTAACGATTTGACAAGAAATGTTAGAAAATCAGCCATTTGCTCAATATCCGCCGATGGCGAATCATAATAAGAATTAAAATCAATTTTCATCATTAATGGATTCTTTTGTTGTTTCAATTTTCCAATTTCATGTTGTAATGTTGCAATGAATTTATATGAATGCAGAGAGTCTACCAATTTATTGTCAATATCTGATAAAAGCAATATTGCCGGATATTGTTCATTATTAGTCGGCAATTTAACATTATGAATCGATGAATACTTCAACATATTTTCAAATGTCTTACGATCGTCACAATTACGACAAACCGTGTATTTATCAAAATATAAAATATCAAATACTCCATTAAAAATCACAGCGGCACCAAATAAATCCGGTCTTTCATTGAGACAAGTGCCAATTATACAACTTCCATAAAAGTTTCCTTTAACTGTCAATTTTTCTCTCGATGTATAGCCATTTTTAATGAGATATTCAGCGGCGGATTGAAAATCATCGATGACATTCAGTTTATCTTCTAGTATACCATCATTGTACCATTTCTCGCGATATTCCGAATCGCCACGAATTTGTGGTTCAGCTATAATTCCATTAAAATGCTGTATGAAAATTATATTCTCGACACTAAATTGTGGTGTTGTTAAAATACCATAGCCTCTACTAATAGAAAGAAGCGCTGGCATTGAACTATTAAGTTTCGCATTTTTTTTCATTGCGATTGTCATTGGAATCTTTTTATTATCCTTATTGGGATAATAAACGCGAAGTGTTTCATAAAGACTTGGATTGTAATTTTCCAATTTTAATTCACGATAAATTTCAAGTTTATCAAATAAATTTACATCTATCTTGTAGATTACTCTCGGAATTAAGAATGAGGTGAAACAAAATATGTATTCGGGATATTTTCTATGTCCATGAATGCCTCCGATGATTGATCCAATACCGAGGTCAAGTTTTTTTAACAGTTTACCACTTTTTAAGTTGTGCAGTTGTAATATGTAATCTCTGTCACAAAGATATTGAACGACAAATTTATCATTATCGACAACTGTCACCTTTTTGATGATTTTGTCCGGTTCTTCGGCTACTAAAGTTGTCCAATTCGCTTCTTCGTAGTTTAATAAATCGATTGTTATTATTTTTTGATTCGGAGAATTCTTATCAGTTACGAAAATTACCTTGGTATTATCATTGCCAACATACTGAAAATAAATAAAAATATTATTCTCTAATATATTTTTAATTTTAATGTCTATTGATATTCAATAAAAATATTTCACAGTAAAGTAAATAAAATTTATTGAAATAGAAAATTAACTGCAATGAAATTTGACAAAATTTTCAATTGTTTCAGTTTTTTAAATTTATTTTCGAAAATACAATTATATTTTCAAAACATTTTATTTACATTTTTTCAAAATTTCTAAAATTAAATTTTATTCAAAACTTGAATACTTTTTGATAAACAAAAATTTAAATACTCATTCATCATTTTTATTTATTCTTCAACGGGAATTAAAATTTCAAATAATTTCAATGAAAAATCTCATGAAATTTAATTATTTCTAAAAAATTGCAACTGAATTTCTTCTTTTTCAATTGAATTCCAAAATATACACTAACCGTGAAGTCTGAATCCGTTGCGTCGACAATTTGTGTCAAATTGAATTTTCCATTTATATTGCCTTTTAGTTCTGTAAAATAAAGCAAATTCTTCCTAGCAGAATTTATTGTTGAAACGAACAACCATTGACCGCAGTCGGAAATATCGGTATATCTGTAGATTTTAATAAATTATTTTAATTAAATTTCTATCTGTATTCGAAACAAATAAAACATTAGAAATTATTTTTCAATATTTTATGATTCATATTCATTTAAATTTAAACAGAATTGAGAAAAAAATTTGATTTCATTTTTCCTTGATTTTTAGACCATTTTCACTTTTTCCCTTATCTCTATAAAAAAAAAAATGCCAAGAAAAGTTCAATCATAAAGAAAGATTATGTTAAGAAGGAAAAAATTGATTTAAAATCAAAAGAAAAGTATCCAAATAGTAAAATAGTAAATAATGATTGTTTGTAGAATAAAAATTTGTAGAAATAACTGCAAATTAATTAAATGCATTTACACACATTTCTGTGGATGGCTCTTCAGGAAATTCGATAACAACAATATCTTCGGATTGAGGTGTACCAATTTTATGATAATAAACTTTCATATCCTCATCAATTGTTTCAGCTGAATTCTGTTGAAATGAATGTTTGTAGAAAACGCCCAAATTATCATGAGTCCAATTTGTGCTGTGATATTCAACTTGTTCCAAAACATCAGAATACTTGTCTCCTGTAAAATAAATGCAACATCAATATTTTTATCAGTTAATAGTTTTCTACAGTTTTAAATAAAATTTCTGAACTTAAATTCTTTCGAATACGTTAATAAAAAATAATTGAATTCTTATAAAGAATATAATCGAAATTTTCGAAATTTAATGCCTTTTTTAAGAGAATTTCTGTGAAGATACTTATTTAAAATTTTGGAAATAATTTAAAAAATTTTAGAAAAGTTTTGTTAAATTAAATAAGAAAAATCTTTTGAAGAAATTTATTATAATTTTTAAAAATGATTTCAATTCGACGATAAATTTAATTAATAATATTCAAAATAATTGAATTCTTTTTAGACATTTAATAGAAAATGATATATAAAATATTAATTAACATCTCGAAGAATCTAATTACAAAAAATTAATTTCTCCGAAGAATTTTATTATTCATTATAATAATTTAATTCTTGAGAATTATTTTTTAAATGTTGTTTTAAAATAATATAATTCTTTTCAGAAATTTAATGAATATTAAATTTTCTTAAAAACTTCTATCCAAATCTGGTGAATTGAATTCTTTTAGAAAATATAAAAATTATTATTATCGAAGATGTAGTTAACTTTTTTATCAAAAATTAAAAAATAATTGATTTCATTCGAGAAATATTATTATATTTATTACAAATAATGATTGTTATTTAAAGTAAATTTTCGTAAATACTGTATTCAAATTTATGAAAATATTATTTAATTCCTTCGAGGAATTGTAATAAAATTTTTTAAAAAAGAATTCATAAAAACCTTATCAGGGTTGCCACAAATATTTAATTTTATTTTTCCCTGACTTTTCCCTGATTTCCAGACAAAGTTTTCACTTTTTCCCTGACCCTAAAGAATATTCAGATTTACTCTAAAAATTATTAGATACTCAAAGAAAAGTTCTATTAAATTTATTTACAAATTTCATTAACTGTAAAATTATTCAAAAACATCAATAAATCAATTTTTAAATAAGTAATTAATTATTACTTTTCCACGGGAATTAAAATTCTTCAGAACATTTAAATTCAAACCTTTTTAAATTGAACAACTTATAAGAATATTATTGAAAAACATAAAGAAGCCGATCACCTTCTTCATGTTTTGTTATAATTTAAATAACTATGAAATTTTTCAACAAAAATTTAATTATTTACCAAAATCCTAATAAAATCCTTCGCAAGAATTCAATTATTTTTAAAAGTAGTTATTGAATGTTTGTTAAAATTGAATTCTCGTAAAGAATTTTATCAACAAATTTTTATATAATCGAATTCTTTTAAAAAATTTTAATAACATTTTTAAGAATAATTACATTTTTCGAGGAATTTGATTAAAATATTGTATCTAAAATTAATTAAAATCCTGCGATGAGTTTTATTATTCATGAAAATAATTTTTAAAAATTTTCAAAAATGTTATTAACATTTTTCTAAAATAATTAAATTTCGGTGAAGAATTTTATTTATAAAAATAATTAAATTCTTGTAAAGAACTTTGTTAAATCTTTTTTAAGAAATTGATTCACGCGACGAATTTTATAAAAATCTTTTTAAATAATTTACATTTTTCAAAAAATTTTATAAAATTTTTTATATTAAATAATTGAATTCATGTGAAAATTTTATTATTTATGAAAATAATTGATTTATTTAGAAGAATTTCATCAAAAATTTCATAAATTATTGAAATTCTGTGAAATTTAAACAAGAATGTAATTCAAGTTTTTAAATGTATTTGAATTTTGAAGAAGAATTGTATTATTTATAACAATAATTGAAATTTTTACTAGAATTAAAAAAATTTTTTTTTTACATAATTGAATATTGAAGAATTTTATTATTTATAAAGATAATTGAAATTTTGACAAAAATTTTTGAACATCATTGAATTTCTGCGAAGAATTTTTTTTACTTTTGAAAAAAATTTAATTCTTCCAACGAATTTCATTCAAGTTTATAAAAATAATTGAATTTCGATGCGGAATTTTACTGTTTCTAAAAATAATTGAATTCTTGAAAAGAACTTGGTTAAATTTTTTTCAATAACTCAACTCTTGCGACGAATTTTATAAAATTCTTTTTAAATAATTGATATTTTTCGAAAAATTATTTGAAATTTTTTATATTAAATAATTGAATTCCAGTGAAAATATTATTATTTATGAAAATAATTGGTTTATTTAGAAGAAATTCTATAAAAATTTTGTAAATTATTGAAGTCCTGAGAAATTTTTCCAAGAATTTTATTAAAGTTTTTAAATATTTTTAAAAAAATTTTGAACATAATTGATTTTTGGAGAGGAATTTTTTTTAATTTTAAAGATATAATTGAAATAACTAGAATTTTTAAAAATTTTTGAATATAATTGAATTTTTTTGAGAAAAATGTTATTACTTTTGAAAATAATTGAATTTCTGTAATTATTTGTAACTTTTCCAAAATTAAATTTTTTTAGTATTTTTAATTAAAATTCTTTTATCAATCTAGTATTTATAAAAATTGTAAAAATTATTAATCACATAATTTATAAGTCATAATTTTATGATAGTTCTTTAAAAATTAAGTTATTTAAAAAGAAATTATTGTCTGAAATAGAAAAAATTCAAGGTTTTGTATTAAAGTTCGTGGATATTTTTATAGTTTACAAGGCAAACAAAAAAACATCAAAATTTAGTGTTTTTTGAATTCTTATGAAGAATATTATTAAAAAATTGCGAAAATAATTGAAATCTCGTGGAATTAGACTAAACTTAGATTTTGTTAAAATTTCTTTCAAAAAATTAATTATGAAAATAATGAGTTCATGAAAATAATTGATTTTTTGTGAAGAATTTCATTATTTATTAAAAGAATTGAATTCTTTGGAAATATTTTATTAAAATTAAATTAAAAATAATTGAATTCTTGAGAATTTAGAAAAAAGATTTGTTTTCATAATTTCATGTAGCAAAAATAAAATTCCATGATTTTCGTGTTTTTCATGACTTGTATAGAAAATATTTGTAAAAAATAAACACATTATTCAACAGCCAATTATAATACCTGTTTCGGCATTTAAGAAATGAATATCCGTCCCAATGAATCCGTTTTGATAAAATGTAAAAGCAACTATACTACCATCGTCACTGAAATTCGTGAATGAAAAAATAGAATCATCATCAGACGATGTAAAATTTTTAGGATCAAGAAATACTCGCGGCTCATTGCTATCCAATGTGTCCTGAACGTATAATATTGAATCGATATCAAAATAATATTTGTCCCCATGTCTCACGGGAATTGTGTAACGAGTATAACTTTCCCTCAATTCCTTTAGACAATTTTGTATAGATTCTTTTAAACTTGACGTTGAATTCAAATAGGAATCAGTTAATAAATTTTGAGCCTCAATGAAGTTTTTCGTTTCCTCTGAATTTGAATTTTCCAACCAACGATATGGATCGGAAACTTTTGTTCCGAGATAATTATCAACAACATCATCGCGCCGTACTTCAGGATATTTAAATTTCGTATTCTTCTTTTGTACAATTGTCTCACTATTTTTGTCTCTTAATTTCTTTCTTGAATTGTTTGACATTATTTCCGAGAAAATAAGACAAAACAAATACACACTGGACACTACGAATAGTCTCTAGTTTTCAAAATTCAAAATTTGTGTACTTACGTACACACTTTAAAAAACTTTTTTAAAAAATCATTGCTATTCCTCTGAAATTCATAATTATCCTAATTTACTCAATTAATTCAGTAAATTGATAATTAACATTTTTATTAAAAACTCTATATTAATAGTGAATTAGTAAAAAATATTTGTAAAAACACTAAAAAACAGGCGCAACACGCGAGAATCACGTTGTGAAATAACAACCAAACATAACCTAAGAAACTACAAAATCTAGGAATTGTAGGAAACTATTCTACATGAAGGCGTATTCATACCGATCGTCAGGGTTCGGAAACTTTCTCTGGGAAATATTTGCGCAAACTCAATTTGAAATGATTCCAATGTAACTCAACTTCTTATTGGTGGTTTCCCATCAACACTCCATGGAAATGTGGAATAGAAAAAAAAGTGACAGTGACAGTTCTCTTTCTCCACGAAAGGGGAGAGGCTTTTGTTCACGACGAACATTTTAATGTGAAATATAACATTTTCCTTTCATTTTCCATATGAAAAATGAACTAAAAATTCTCACTCAAAAGAAGAAATTCTCTTAAATATAAAAACAATTCAACAAAAAAAAAGTGTGAAGGAATTTTTTTTTCTTTTCAGAATAAAAATTAAATAATAAATAAAAATCAATTGCAAATCATGGAGGACGATCTGCCAACTGAATACGACGTGATTGTCGTTGGAACAGGTATTGATTTTTATCATCCTAGATAAGAAAAGAAATTTAACAAAAAATGGAAAATTTTACAATTTTCTAAAAATTAAAAATTTAGGTTTACTTTCAGATAAATGTCAATATTATTGAAAAATGGATAATAATTTTATTTTTAACCAATTTTTTTTTTGTAGGAATGACTGAGTCCATTATTGCCGCAGCTGCCAGTCGAATTGGCAAAAAAGTCCTCCACCTTGACAGGTGATTATTACAAATTTTTTTAAAATGCAATTTCGCACTTTTTCTTAAAATTTTTCTTACTGATTTTTTCTCTTGTTTTTAATTTTTAAAAGTTGTAATTTTTATTTGGAAAAATTTTCGAATTTCGTTTATTTGAAAGCTGTTTTTATAAATTTATTGAGAGAAAGAGATGAAATGCTTCTGTCTAGTGTGATGGAAAGAGTTGTGTTTTTTATGAGTTTTGTCGGCATAGCGACAAGCAATGGAGGTTTTGAATATTATAGGGTGAAAGGGTGTTTCAAATTTTCTCAACTGTGCCTACGTTTCTCGAATACTAATTATTTCGAAAGTATTTTTTTTTATTTATTGAATTTTTTACGAGTTCTTTTATTCATATTTTTCGTATTTTTTTAGTATTAATATTATTGTTTTTAGTAATAATATAATTAATATTATTATTAATAGTAATTAATATTATTATTATTATTAATAATAATAATCAGGGTTGCCACAGGTCAGGGAAAAGTCAGGGATTTTTACTAAAAGTACTGGAAAAAATTGAATTTTTCAAATTCATGAGAAAACTGAATTTTTTCCTTTTTGCCTTGTAAACTATAAAATTACCACAAATTTTAATACAAAACCTTCGATTTTTTCTATTTCTGACAATAACTTCTTTTTAAATAACTTAAATTTTCAAAAACTATCATAAAATAATAATTAGTAATAAATACTTAATAAATAATAATTAAATAAAATTAATAATAACTACCTATCATAAATTATGACTTGTAAATTATTTTATAAATAATTTTTACAATTTTCATAAATACTAGATTAATAAAAGAATTTTAGTTAAAAATACAAAAAAAAATAGATTTTGGAAAAGTTACAAATGATTACAGAAATTCAATTATTATCAAAAGTTACAAAAATTCTTCGCAAAAATTCAATTATTCTCAAAAATTAAAAAAATATATTTTCAAAATTTTAATTATATTTATAAATAAAAAAATTCTTCATCTAAATTCAATTAATAATAATAATCTTGGTATTCTTTCATTCATTCTGTCCGCAGTTTGAAGTTAGTTTTTGTAAATGCTTTTGTTTTTTTTTCTTTTTCAAAACACTTTGCTTGACAGATCGAAATTATAGTTTTACGATTTGTTAATAACAAAATTTTTTATTCTTTAAGAAGAAAGAAGGTTAAAAGATATTGTTTTTATAAAAAAAGGTAAGAAATTTTCATAATATTGATTTATAAATTTTATAATCATTTTCTTTATTTAAAATCGAATAAAAAATAAAGTAATTTGAACTATTTATATTTCTCCATCAACATTTTTTTTTAACTTTCATTTTGTAATTAATTTTGACAATCATATTGTTTTTACAAAATTTGTAGTATTTTTTGCATAATTTTCTATTTATTTATCACAATTTTTTAAATGAGTATTGATTAATAAATAATAAGAATTAACTATTTAGTATTTTTTTCATAATATGAATTGAATTGAAGTCTTATTTATTTTTTAATAATTCTAAAAAATAATTATTATTAACTACTTTTTAAAATTTAATAATAAAAATGAATGAGAATATAAATTGTAATTTTAATTCATGATCATAATTGTATTTTTCTTTTAACAATTGAAATAGAATGTAAACGCGCGCTTTAGCGCGCGTATCCTATGCTAGTTATATTTCAAAATTTTAATAAAATTCTTGGCAAAATTTTGTAGGAATTCAATTTTAATGAATTAATTAAAAATAATTCCATTAATTTCCTAAGTAATAAAATTTTCACAGGAATTCAATTATTTAAATTACAAAATTTCATAAAATTTTTCGAAAAATATAAATTATTTAAAAAATTCTTCACCGAAATTCAATTATTTTTATAAATAATAATATTCTTTTCCAATATTCAATTATTTTATAAAAATTTTATTAAAATTTGTCAAATTAAATTCATATATTTAAAAATTTATTGATAAAATTCTTTATGAGAATTAAATTTTAACAAAGAACATTCTATTATTCAATAAATTATTAATTTTTTAATTTAAATAATTGAATTTTTCTAGAAGTTTCTAATAAAAATTGATTTAAAAATAAATTAACGGATAATCAATTTATTATTATTTATGATAGTAATTTAATTATTGCCACGAATTTTATTACTTTTTTTTTAAATTTAATTTCTTTGAGAAATTTTACTGCTTGTAAAAATAATTGAATTCTTTCGAAGGATTGTTTTAGGATTTTTGAAAATAATTAACCAATTTAAAAAGGTTTGAATTTGAATATTTTGAAGAATTTTAATTCTTACAGAAAAGGCAGAGAAAAATAAAATTAAATATTTGTGGCAACCCTGGTAATATTAATTATAATTGTATTTATTTCTAAGAAAGAATTTAGAAAGTTACAATATAATTAATTTATTTTCATTTACGATTCTTATAATTTAATTCTTTTAATTCAATTGAGTTTATTTAATATTTATTTATAATAATAGATATTTTTAATTCTTGCAAAGAATTTTATCAAAAAATTGAGGAATATTCAATTATTATTGAATTCCTTCGAAGAATTATATTATTTATGAAAATAATTGAATTTTTGCAAAGAATACATTGTATTATTTATAAGAATATGTAAATGAATTGTTTCATAGAATTTATTCAAATTTTAGAAAATAATTTAATTTTTTTGAAAAATAACATTTTTAAAATTTTATTGATTATAATAATTTTATTCTTAAAGTAATTGAATATTTGCAAAAAAAATTGAATTCTTCTAATAAAAATGAATTATTTTTTAATTTAAAACTTTCAATTATTTCGAGTAAAAAATGTAATTTCAATTTTTGTGACCTTAAATGTCCACAAAATTGAAATTCTTAAAAAGGATAAGAAAAGTAATTTTAAGAAGAGAAATTTTAACTTTTAAATAGAAATTTGTAATTTATCATTTTTTTTTATTTTTAATTTTATTAATCATGAATTTTAGATTAAGAAAATTGTCATCAATCACAGTAATTTGTTTTGTTATGATTTATTATCAATTATCTAGTTGTTTGTTAATTACTTACTTAAATAATAAATATAACAATTATTATTGATTAACTTTTTTTGACGAGTGTTTCGTTTGTGTAACTTATCGTTTTTTTTCAGTAACGAATATTACGGCGGTTTATGGGCGACCTTTAATTTCGACGGTTTACAAAAATGGATAGAGGATTTAAAAGGCAATAAATGTGAAGAAAGCAAGGAGAGCGATCCTAATGTTGAGGGTGGAGAAAATTTTTTAAAAGCCAGTAATCAATATTCAACCGTCGAAAATATCGAGGAAACTTGGTATATTGTCAAGTATGTCCGAAAACAAATTTTTAACAAATTTATTTTTACAGATTTAAAGTAATTATCTAATTTTTCATTTAAATTTTGATTTAAAATTTTATATTTAAATTTTAAATTAAATCAGTAAAGTTTGCATTATTTTTATTTACTTAATATTGTTTATTTATTTATTTTGTTTTAAATTATATTTAAATTATTGAAGTAAAAAGAATTTTGTAAACAGAAAATTATATTCGTTATAAATTAGAATTTATTTTTTTACTCAATTGTTTTCTCGAATTTTCGATTAAACAGTGATGCGGATCTTCCGGAACGATCATCGAAAGATACGCAGACCGAAGGTTCAGGCGATGCTCCAGCGGAGGGCGATGAGAAATGTGACGAGGACAAAGTCGAGAAAAAGGAAATCGTTAAACACTGGAGTACGGATAGAATTAAAAAAGAATATCGTAGATTTAACATCGATTTGGCACCAAAGGTATTTATCAATTTTCTTTATTAAATTCTACATAATTTATAAATCATTAGAATCAATTTATTACTAAAAGAAAATCACATTTTCAGTTACTTTATGCTCGTGGGGAGCTCGTGGAATTATTAATATCGAGTAACATTGCTCGTTATGCGGAATTCCGAGCAGTTTCGCGTGTTGCGACATTCATGGAAAGTAAACTCGTTCAGGTGCCGTGTTCAAGGGCCGATGTGTTTGCGAACAAAACCGTGAGCGTCATCGAAAAACGAATGTTGATGCAATTATTGACATCATGCATGGAACAAGGAGCCGACAGTCCCGAATTCGATGGTTTGCATTTTTTATTTCTCCTCCTTATTTAAGCACTTTAATTAATAAACTAAAACTTTTTTAATTTTATCGCTAAATTAATATTAACATTAAATAAGTATTCAAGAAATAAAAAATATTCGGGGTTGCACAGGTCAGAGAATTTAGAGAAAAGTCAGGGATTTATTTATTAAAAGTAATGGACAAAATTAAATTTTTAGAATTCATAAGAAAACAAAATTTTTGTGTCTTTTTTGTTTCATTAAGAACAATAATAAATTATTTAAATTTACCCAGAATTTTTCACGAAACCATTGTCAACTATCATAAAATTATTATGTACTTAAAAAATATTCAATGGATAATTTTACTCAAATATTTCAAAATTAAATGAATTTTAAAAGAGCTGCTTTTTCCAATTTTCAGAAATAGATCAACTTCAAAAGGTTTTAGTTTGAAATGAATTTCTATTTATTAAATATAATTTTTAACGAGATTATTTAGAAAAATTTGGTTAAAAATGCCGAATTTATATTTATTTTTAACAATTTTTTTAACGAAATCTCAAGTATTTTTCTTAAGAATTCAAAAATTTCCATAAACTCTATTTCTTTATCATTTACCTACCGATCGTCGTTACAAAAATTGAATATTGTTAGAAAAAAACCTATATTAGAAAAAAAAAAATTAGAAAATAGATTTTAGAAAAACTGTACAACAACCACATTTAATTAATTATTATTAAAAATAATGGAATTATTGCAGAATTTTAGTTAAAAACTTTAATAAAAATTCAATTTTTGAGAAATTACAAATGTTTGCAGAAATTCAATTATTTTCAAAAGTAATAAAATTCTTTACTGAAATTCAATTATTCTCATAAATAATAATTAATAAAATTTATTTTAAGAATCCAATTATTCTGATAAAAATAATAAAATTCAGCACAATTTAAATTATTTTTAATAACATTTTAATTAAAATTCTCAACAAATATTTAAATTCTTAAAAATTTTATTAATATTCATCGAAAGAATTAAATTTTAAGCAACATTTAATTATTCATGAAATTAATTATTTTTGTAATTAAACAATTGAATTCTCATAGAATTATCTAATAAAAATTGAATGAAAAATTAATTTTAGTTCAAATTTTCGCTAAAAAATTGAATATTAAAAGCATTATAGCATGAATTTTTATAAAATAGCTGAATTTTGAAAACGCTTTGAAATTAAAATCTTTGGAAATCATAATTCATTCTTTTAAGTTTTAACTAACAATTTTCTAGAAACGATCTTTGTTTTGATAAAATTCTATGCAAATATTAAATTATTTTCATAAATAGTAAAAATTGCACAGAAATTTAATAGTTCTCAAATTTTTTATAAACGTCTTAGCAAAAATTCAATTCTTTTCATAAATATTAAAATTTTTACAGGTATTCAATTATTTCTGTAAATAATAAAATTCTTTTTTGGAATTCAATTCTTTTCATAAATAATAAAACTAATCGCAGAATTTCAATTTTTTATGCAATTTTTTATACAAAACTAATCGAAAAATGTAATTATTCTTAAAAATTTCATTAATATTTATCGAAAGAATTCAATTACTAGAAAATTTGGATAAAACTCTGTATGAGAGTTCCATTTAAAAAAAAAATTCAATTATTCAATAAATTATTTATTTGTGTATTTCAATAATTGAGTTCTCGTAGGAATTTCTGATAAAAATTTATTTAAAAATGAATATCACTTAAAATTATAGCTAATAATTGAATATTAAAAGTATTAC
The DNA here is from genome assembly GCA_032872475.1 of Leptopilina myrica (nomen nudum). NCBI lineage: Eukaryota > Metazoa > Arthropoda > Insecta > Hymenoptera > Figitidae > Leptopilina > Leptopilina myrica (nomen nudum). The sequence continues at coordinate 7,361,951 of CM065462.1, read as the reverse complement.
AGTCTGAATTTTTAGAAACAATTGAATTTTGAAAATGTTTCAAATTAAAATCTTTGAAAATTTGAATTTCTTATACTTTTAACGAAAAATTGTGTAGAATTGATTTTTTTGAATAATTTATTTGTATTTTTTTCCCCCGAGTATTCGAAATTTCGTAAAATTGAATGGTGAACAAATGAATTTGTAAATTCTGAAAGAACTTTTTCAAATATTATTAAAAATAATTGATTTAGCGAAAAATTTTAGTTGAAAATTGTAGATTCTTATAAGTTGTTGAATTTAAAAAATATTTGAATTTAAAATTTGAGAAAATCTTAATTCTTATGGAAGAAAACAGTTATCAAATATTTATTTAAAGAAAGAAGTTATCAATGTTCTCGAAAAATTTTCTAATTGAAGAAAAACGAAAATACATATAATAGAAAAATTTTTAAGTACCTAGTAATTTTTGTAATGAATCAGAATATTTTTTAGGATCAGGGAAAAAGTCAAAATTCTCTCTGAAAATGAGGGAAAGTCAGGGGAAAACCAAATTAGATTTTTGTGGCAATCCTGATATTAATAATAAAAAAATATTTTTAATAAGAAAAAATTTCCTTTCAGTACAAAATTTTGATGATACTTTCTTGAATGCAACTAAAAAAGTAGTAAATTGTCACTTATTTACAGTAATGAATTAAAATTAAATACTAATAATCTTGAGTGCGTCATCTTGGGAATTATGCAAAAAAGAAAAAGAAATAATGTGATTAATATTCTTCACTCGTTTTTAAAATGAAAGCCTGTAATGGAAAAGAATTTAAAATAAACGCAGAGGTTCTCATCTTTCTATGTATAATAATTTTATTTTCCACTCTCTTTACAGGTTATCGGGACAAAACGTTTCTAGAGTACCTTAATACGAAAAATTTAACGCCAATCGTTAAGCACTATGTAATGCAGGCAATTGCGATGGCGACTGATAAGACATCGTGCAGGGATGGTGTTAATCGTACGAAACATTTTCTCAACAGTCTCGGAAGATACGGAAATACTCCGTTCTTATGGCCAATGTATGGAAGTGGAGAACTGCCGCAGTGCTTCTGCAGGTGATTATCAATTTTTTCATTATTGACAAATTTACCTATCAATTTATCTTCATTGTTAAATTTTCTTTTCATATTCATAAGGGGTCATCTGTAAATTACGTAAGATCTCTTTTGGAAATTTTTTGCCCTGGTCAAAAAGTCCAATGAAAGAAAATTGAGAAATAAACATTTAAACTGTTGCTTTGAATGAAATTGTCTTTTTTTGAGTAGCTCATTTCGATGACTGAATCGAAAGTAGGTAAACTTAACATTTTAATTTTCTGAAAATAATTAAATTAATCAAATAGTTAAACTAGAATTATATTAAAAAGTAAAATAGATTTATGTACAGAACTTTATCAAAATTGTTTAAAATAATTGTATTTCTTGGAGTAATTATTGTTTTAAAAATTTTATAGATTAATGGAAATTTTTCTAGAAATTATTTTATTTAAATGAAAATAATTTAATTTTTTGTTTATAAAATCAATAGAATTTTTGTGTATAAAACACAATGTAAAAAAATATTAAACACATATGTAAATAATTAAACATTAAAATTTTAAATTTCGATTTTAAAGAGTAAAAAGTAAGAAGACAAGATGTTTGTGTTGCATTTGTTGTCCTGTAATCAAAAAAATTATATGTTTCAAATTTATAAGACAATTTTTTATTTTTGGGTCTTTTTGTTTACTTAATAAACTATGAACTTACCACGAATTCTAAAAAAAATAACTTAAATTTCTTTCCCTAACTGCCATACACTTATTACTCATAAATCATTTAATGAAGTATTTTTTTGAAAAATTTAAATTCTGTTTGAAATTAGTTTTAATTATAAAAAATTTTAACATAATTCTTTCAGAGAATTCAACTAGCTTAATAAATTTCAAATTTCTAGAAATTCTGCGTGGAAATCATTACAAAAATTTAATTATTTTCAGGAATTTTAATAAAATTCATTGCAAAATTCAACTATTTTCATACATTTAAAAAATTTTTTCAGAATTAATGACTATTTTCAGAAATAATCACCAAAAGAATTCAAATATTTCAAAACAATTTTGACAAAATTCTACATGAATTTTCAGTTATTTTCTAAAATAATGGAAATTTTACATCAATTCAATTTTAAAAAAAATAGAATTCGTTTAAATTTTTTCAAAAATAATCAATTATTTTAATCTTTTCGATAACATTTTTCCCCAAAAATTTTTCTTCTCTAAACTTTATCAAAATTTTGACAAAATAATCAATTCTTTCGAGAGATTTAATTAAAATTCTATTGAAAAATTTGAATTCCTGCAAAAACTTTTATTATTGATGAAAATAATTAAATTCTTCATAAGAATTTTAAAAAGAATCTTCTATTTTTTTTTATTTTATCAGTGTTTTGAAAAATAATTAAATTCTTATCTAAATAATTGATTTTTATTCTTAATTTCTTTCATGTTCTTGATTGATTTGAGTTTTATCAGATTTCATGAAATTCGATTACAAAATTCTATTAAAAGTTTTTGAAAATATTCAAATAATTATTTCCTGAATTTTATTACAATTTTTGAAAATAATTATTTCCTGAATTTTATTACAATTTTTGAAAATATTTTTTTTTCCAGAAATTTTATAAAAATTTTACTAAAAAGAATTGAATTGAAACGAAAAATTTTTTTTGTAACTTAATAAAAATAATTGAATTCATACGACGAAATTTGTTAATTACGAAAATAATTAAATTCTCGTGGAAGTTTCAAATTGAAATCTGAATTTTCCATTCTTTTAATTAAAAATTCTATATGCAACTAATTTTTTTCAAAAAGTTTAACAGAAATTTTTAAAAATTACTGAAATTTTATTTTAATGTTTATTTAATTGAAGAATTTTTGATTCATTGAAATTTCACGTAAACTTGAATATTGTAAACAAATAGATTTGAAAATTGGTCGAAATTTTTTTTGTCAAAAATTAAAAATAATTGATACGAAAAAAATGTTTGTTAAAAATTTGTAGAAAATAATAATTGAATTGAAATGATGAAAATAATTTTAAATACATTGAAGAAAGAATATTCTTATAATTATAATAATAAGAAATATTCTTAATTATTATAAGTTGTCGAATTTGAAAAAAGCTTTGTGTTTGAAATTTTTGAAAATTTGAATTCGTAGGGAAAAATAATTATGATGAAATATTTTTTTCAAGAAATAAGTATTTATTTATATATTATTTTTGAATATTTTTACTTTTGACGAAATTCGTAAAGAAATGTATAGAAACTTCTTTTTGGGAAAATCCAATAATTTTTAGAGTAAATGAGAATATTGTTTCTTTAGGGTCAGAGAAAAAGTCAAAAGTTTGTGATGGAAATTAGGGAAAAACAAAGTTAAATGTTTGGGGCAACTCTGGTTCTTATTATTAATATTCTTACTATTATTATCATTATTATATTATTATAAATTTTTAGACTATGCGCAGTTTTCGGTGGCGTTTACTGTCTAAAAAGACAATTGGACGGCCTTGTTGTTAATGAGGATAAATGCAAAGCAATAGTCACCGGAAAACAACGACTGGCACTTGAGCACTTGGTCGTTGGACAGGGACATTTACCACCGGAAATTGTGGCCTCATCTGGTGAACAACAAATTTCACGTGGAATTTTCATCACTGACAAATCAATAATGCAAGGCGATAAGGAAAATTTAACATTACTTTATTATCCCCCGGAGGAAACGGGCCAAGAAGCGGTGACATTAATTGAATTAGGACCATCGACAAATGCCTGCCCTCAAGGACTTTGTATGTGTCATTATTATAATACTTTCAATAATAATTTATCAATAATTCAATTTCTAATAATACATTTTCATAAATCAAGTAAGGAGAAAAAAAAGTTCGAAGACCTTTTCTTTCTCTGTATTTTTTACTCGCTCTCTCTCTCTCTCACACTTTTTCTACTATTATTATTCCAGTCATGCTGCACATGACTTGCAAGCGAACGAAGACGGCAAAGGAGGACCTCGAATATGTTGTCAAGAAGTTCCTCAATGTCGGAGCCGTTGAACCTTATGTTAGCCGTAGTCCAACGGATTCGCACACGCAAACCGTTTCTCCCGATAAGCAACATCTTCCGGTAACTTAATTTTTTTCCGTAAAAAGAAAAATTAATTTTTGTTGTATCTTTTATAGTTTTTTTTTTAAAGATGTTTATCCAAAGGAATACAGGATTTAAAAATAATAATTATCACTTGAGGGCATATCTCTGGAATCTTTAATTTTCACGTCACTCGCATATATTTCGATAATTTCAATAACTTTTTACTTGATTTTTGTTGGAAATATTTATGCTTGATACTGGAAAAAAATTAATCTTTTAGGATTTATGAGAAAATTCTTAATTTTTAGTGACTTTTTTCTGTTTCAAACAAATTGAAATTTTTAACGAATTACAATTTTTTCTGCAAAGGAACAATTTTACAATTTTCATAAATTCATAAATGAACTTCAGAAGGTTTCAATTTGAACTTGTAAAAACATTTCTATTTTTAATGAATTTAATTAGAAATTTTAATTAACTTCGACTTTCGAAAACATTTTTAACTCAAATTCTTCTAAAATTAGTTCAGTTTTTGAATATAATATATTCAATTAGTTATTAAAAATAATATATTTATAGAAGAATTTTAGTTAAAAAAAAATAAAAAATTGAATTTGAGAGAAGTTATAAATGTTTGCAGAAATTTAATTATTTTCAAAAGTAATAACATTTTTTACAGAAATTGAATAATTTTCAAAAAAATTTGTTAAATTATCTTCCAAATTTCAATTATCTTTAAAATTAATAAAATTCTTCTCTGACATTCAATTATTTAAAAAAAATTTAATTTTATTCTTGTTGGGAATTTTAATTATTTTCAAAAAACTATTTTTAAATCAATAATTTTAAATATCTATTAATTAAATAAAATTTGGCAAATGAATGAAATTATCTACATAAAAAAAATATGTTTTGATAAAATTATTCCAAATTTCAATTATTTTTATAAATACTAATAAGTCTAAAATTACTTAAAAAGAAATTCAATTATTTAAAAAATAAAATAAAATTCTTGTCAGGAATTCAATGATTTTCAAACATTTTAATAAAATTTTCTCTATTTGAATTAATTTCAAAAACTTTGCAAAAATTCTTCGAAGGAATTGAATTATTTTGAATAGAATTTTAATAACATTTTTAATTGAATTTTTATTATTTTTGTTAAAGAAAGGAAAATTTCTCGCAGGAATTTAATTATTATTTTAATAAATATAAAAATTCTAGGCAAAAAGTCAATTATTGTCAAAAATAATAAAATTCTTTTTTTTATAATAGAAGTTTTTGAAACAATTCAATTACATTGGAAAATTTTTGTAAAATTATTATTAGAGATTCCAATCATTTACAAAAATATTGGAAAAGTTATTTAAAATAATTTAATTATTTTTGAAATTTTTTTTTTAAATCATTAAATTTTTCAATTATTTTCATAATTAATAAAATTCCGTAAACGAATTCAACTATTTAAAAAGAAATCGAACTTTTTGCAGGAATTCAATTATTTTTGAAAATTTTAATAATATAGTTCGAAATTATGATTATTTTTAAAAATTTTAATAAAATTTCTTGGAAAAAGTTTCAATTGCTTTTATAAATAATAAACTTCTTTAAAGAAATGCAATTAGATATTTCAAAAAGAATTTGAATAAAATTTTTTTTTTTAATTCAATTATTCAATAAATTATTTTTTTTTTATTTAAATAATTAAATTCTCGTATGACTTGCTAATAAAAATTGATTTAAAAGTGAATTTCCGTTAAAATTTGGGACCATAATTGAATATTAGAAGCAAGATATTTCGAATTTTGTACTCAATCGAAATTTCGTAAAATTGTTTTGTAAACAAATGAATTCGGAAATTCTCAAAGTATTTCATAAAACTTAGGATTAGAAATAATTGCTAAAAAGAATAAAGTTTTTTCTTATTGAAATGTTAAAGGTTCTATAGATATGTTCTTAAATAATTAAAATATTAGTAATAATAATAATAATTTTTAGAAAAACAAAAATTATCTTTCAACAACAAAATTGTGAATCGAAACATTTATTTGTTTAATAAACTTATTTGGCTGTTTATTTATTCTTATTTCTATTAATTTCAGGAAGGAGAAAAAGAAGCTAAAGACGTTGAGGATTTAAAACCACATACATTGTGGTCACTTTATTTAAATTTACCAGCTTCGGATATAAAATTAAGTAATTCTGCTCCGAGTAACGTTCACTTTTGCTCGGGACCCGATTTGGATTTGGATTTCGATTTTGCAGTGAATCAAGTAAAATTAAAAAAAAAGAAACAAATAAAAATTAATGTTTTCAATTAAAAGGAGAATTTAGAAAAATTATTGAATTAATAAATAATAAATCAAATTCAAATGTGAATATTAGTTGATAATTACATTTTTTTTTAAATTCTTCTTTTAATTAAAGACTGATTTAATTTTTAGAAGAGAAATAATGAAAAAGTTATTTTGTTTGTTTACAGGCAAAGGAGATTTTTATGGCAATGTACCCGAGCGAAGATTTTCTCCCGCGCGCTCCTGATCCAGAGGAAATTGTCCTTGAGGGCGATGAGACGCCGGGTCCAAAATTCGAAGGCGATGAAAAGCAAGACGTCGAAAAAGCGGAAAAAGAGGAATAAAGACAGCGCAATTTTATTAAGGCTTTTTAAAATTTTCAAATAAGAAATAACGAAAATAAGAAAATGTACCTTTCTCGTGCTGAGAAAGACACGAAAATGCTCGAATCTTTTTTTTTCAAGCTTCACTTCAAAACGTTCCGAATTTTAGAAGCTTTTCGACTTACTCGATAGTTCAACGATACGTCTCATATTCTTAATCTTAAACTACTAGATGTACTATTATTAATATTATTACTACTGTCATTTTCATTATTATTATTATTATTTTTAACTAATTTCTCTATTCCTATTTTAATTAATTATTATTCGAATAATCATAAAAATGATAATAATTATATTATTCAAATAATAATAATATTTTTTATTACTTTTGTACTATTTAAAAAAAATTATTAATGTTATAATAATATAATTACTATAATTTTGATAATTATAGTTATTTTATTAATATAATTGTAATTTTATTATTTTTAATAGCTCATCACAGACTGAAGATTAAAAAAAAACACTAATAAATGTGAAAAGCATTTCAGAAGCTATAAAGTAACGTATCTGTGATTGTGATTTTTTTTTTTTTGATGAATTTTGAAAGTGCTTTTTAGTTTCTTTATTTTTTTCTCTTTTATTTTGCGTTTTTGTAGCTGAAAAAAAACTCAAAACAGAAACAAACAGATTATTAGATATATATTATTTACATTTTATTTACCTTAATATATTATTTCGTTTTTACTTGATTTCACTCCTTTTTTTCTGTCGAAAAAAGAAATCAAATTATACAATTTTTCTTTTGAGCACAAATAATTTTTTTGCAATATTAAAATTACTCAAGCATGAAACAAAAACAAAATGGTAAAATACTTATTGAATATATACATAATATATTTTTTGAATTGTAAAAAATACAATCATTTTCGCGAAGCTCGATTCAAAGAAAAATTTTGAATTTTATTGTAATTATTTAATATTGTAATGCTTTGGAGATTAATTTATAGAAAAATAAATTGTAATATTTTTTTCTTTTCTTTTTTTATTTTCGTTTTTGTAAGTGATGAAAAGTGTTATTTCGACGTTTCGCACTCTAGCATGTTTATAAATAAAATTTGGAAAAACGAAACTTTTTTTGTTCTTCTTAAATCCTCGGAAGAAATTAAACTAATAGGTACATTTAATTTTTAACAACTTTACACTAATTAGAAGTACTTTTTTGGAAATAATTTAAATTTACTAAAAAAAATTTACAGATTTTTTAAAAATATTTTCATGTTAATAAATTTCAAATTATTTCAAAAGCTTCAAAGGCAGGGATTTAAAATTAAAAAAAAACCCTTCAAAATATTTAAATGTTTTCAAAACAAAAAAAATTGAGAAAATTCTTTCTAAAATTTCAATTAATTTCGAAAATTGCAAAATATCTGGAAAGAACTCAATTCTTTTCATAAATAATAAAATTCTCTCACACGAATTCAATTATTTTCATAAACTACAAAATACTTTGAAGAAAATGAATTATTTTTAATAAAATTTTCATAAAATATTTTTAAAATATCAATTATCTTTGCTTAACACTAAAATAAAATTATACAAAATTTCAATTATTTCCAACAACATTGAGAAAATTAAAAAAAAATTGAATTATTTTTAATAACATTTTTGACAGGAGTTCAATGATTTTTAAACATTTTACTAAAATTTGCTCTTTTTCAATTAATTTCAAAAACTTTGAAAAAATTCTTCGAAGGAATTGAATTTTAATAACATTTTTAATTGAATTTTGTTATTTTTTTTAAAAAAGAAAAATTTCTAACAGGAATTCAATTATCATTTTAATAAATAAAAAAATTCTAGGCAAAAAGTCAATTATTTTCAAAAATAATAAAATTCTTTTTTTTATAATAGAAATTTTTGAAACAATTCAATTACATTGGAAAATTTTTGTAAAATTATTATTAGAGATTCCAATCATTTACAAAAACCTTGGACAAGTTATTTAAAATAATTTAATTATATTTTGAAAATAATTTTAATATCATTTTTTAAACAAATTTAATTATTTTTGAATATTTTTTTTTAAATCATTCAAATTTTCAATTATTTTCATAATTAATAAAATTCCGTAAACGAATTCAATTATTTAGAAAGTAATAAAACTTTTTGCATGAATTCAATTATATTTGAAAATTTTAATAATATTGTTTGAAATTTCAATTATTTTCAAAAATATTTAAAAAATTCTTTCAAGGAATTGAATTATATTTAAATGAAGTTACATTTTTCAAAAAAGTTATTTTTGAAAATTTTAATGAAATTATTAAAATTTTCAATTATTTTAATAATTAATAAAATTCCTTAAAGGATATCAACTATTTTAAAGAAAAAAATAAATATCTTTGTAGGAATTCGATTATTTTAGAAAATTTTAACAAAATTCTACACAAGAATTCAATTTTCTCTAAATAATAAGTTTTGAAAGATTCAATTACGTATTTTTAATAACATTTGTTGAAAGAATTCAACTATTTTCGAAAATTTTAATAAAAGTCCTTCGAAGGAATTCAAATACTGTTGAAAATTTCCATTGAATTGTTCAAATCTACAATTATTTTCAAGAATTGTAAAAAAAAATTCTTTCACAAGAATTCAATTATTTTTATAAACAATAAAATTTTTCACAAGGATTCAATTATTTTTAAAGAAGTATTTTAAAAGAATTCAATTACTTTGATAGACTATAAAATAGAAGAATACAATTAATTTGAACAAATTTTATTAAAATTCTCTGAATGAATTGAATTATTTTCAAACCATTTAGATAAAATTCGTTTTAAATATACAATTATTTTGATAAATTAGAAAATTCTTAAAAGAATTCAATTATTTGTAAAGAAGAATATTTTATGAAATAATTAAATTATTTCAGGTCCAAAATTTATAAATTTAACAAAAATTATATTTTTTTATCGCGGAAATGTTATTTTCTGTTAAAATATTTTTAAAAATTCGTCAAAATATTGTAGAAAATGAAAGAATTTAAATTGAAATCAAATTCAATTTTTTAATATTTTTTAATTTAAATATGATCATTTTTTGTTAACATAGTTTTTGTTACTGAAGATTATAATCTAAAAATAAAAAACAGTTGGTGAAATAGAATGAGAATTGGGAATCAAAATTTAACTAAGTAGCGATAATTCTTGTAAAATAATGATTAATCATTTAATAAATTAATTCCTTGGCGACGATTCGAGTTCGTATTGTTTAAAAAATTAGAATATATTAGCACTAAATTGAAATTCTATGTCAAAAAAATAAAATAAAATAAAATTTATCATGAAGAAAAAACGCACGAAATGACTGTCGAAAGATATATTTTGAAATCACTGAAATATGTACAACAAAGAAAACAAAAATCTCCCATTACTTCTTTTCTCATTTTTTGTTTTTATACATAATAATAATAATTAAAATTTACTGTAATAATATACAAATTAAATTATTTATTAACTTCATTTTGTTTATCAATTTTTTCTTCTTCTTTTTATCAATCCTTTTTATCGTTTTTCACTTCCTCGGATAGATATTTAATTTCCGCCATCGTGACAACGCGACAAATTTCCATTTTAATCTCGGCCTGAACGTGTGTCGGTAAATTGAGAACTGTTTTTGCCATACTTTCAAAAAATAATTCGACACTATTTTTAGGTATCATGTGACGCGTTTTTGTTTTATTATTACCATTTTGTAATTCATTTTGTGGCGATAGTGATAATATTGACGATGCTGCTCCTGCTGTTGTCGTATTTGCCGTTGTTGATAATAAATTATCATTGTTGCCAATAAGACCGCTAGCTCCGTTTGTCATCATTTTTGAATACGTTGACAATTGTTTACTATTAACTGGACTCGCTGCCACATAAGTCTCATGGCCCTTCTCCTTTTTTATCACTGTCGTCGATGGCGCGGCGACAATGAATCCCGATGTTGGATTAAAATTTACAATTGGCGTTAAACTTTGTAATTTATTTGTTCGCGTCACTGAATTTAATTGTGAACTTGGTTTTGGTCGTATTGGTCGATATTTTGGCCGTAATTTGAATTCATTTGGTGTTACTTTTTTTTCTAATGATGATGATGATGATGTTGATTGTATTGAATCCTTGATACGTTGGCGTTTCTTTTGTGTATATTTTTGAGTGTCGATTATTGCAATTTGCGTTCTTTGACAATCGTCATCGGCATCCTGTATTACTTCCATATCCATATCGAGATATTCAATTGTACCTTCGTCAACTTGTTCGTCGTGTGATACAAATTTTGCATAACTCTCAACGCCTTCCTCGCAAGTCTCATCGCCCGTTAAATTTTCCTCCATTTCGTCCATTTTCTCCCTTTGTTTTTTTTAACAAAAAAAAATATATATATTCTGTAGAAAGAAAAATATTTGTTTTTAATATGTACATTACTCTTATTCCTTTTATGTAATTTACAGATAATGGATAGAGATTTAATTGAAAAAAAATTCACTTTAGTCGAGTAACAAGCATTTCCCTTACGTCGCACTCATTTTTTTCAATTTTCGAAAATTGTAATAGAAATACAAAAAAATGCAATTCTTTAAAACAAATTTAAAAAAATTCTCTCACAAAACATCAATTATTTCCTTAAAAAATAAAATACTTCGCAGGTATTTAATTATTTTTAATTGCTTTTAATAAACTATTTAAAAAAAAACTGTATTATTCTTTAAAAGTTTAATAATAATATTCCAATCTTCAAAAAATCGCAAAAATATTGATAAATTCTTCAAAACATTTGAATTATTATATAATTTTAATTAAATTTTTTGGAACGAATTCAATTATTTTTGAAAATTGTAATAAAAACGTACAAAATTTAAATTATTTAAGAAAATTTTAATAAAATTCTATGCACGAATTAGTTTATTTCCATAAATAATACAAATCATTGAAAAAATTCTTTTTTCTATAATAGAAATTTTTGAAACAATTTAATTCTTTTGCAAAATTTCAATAAATTTTTCTTTAAGATTTATTTACTTATTAGAATAATGAAAAGAATAAAAGAATTTCAAAAAAATGATTACGAAACCCAAGGATTATTTCTTAAACTATATTATATATTATTCTTCAAAAAATAAGATTTAATGAAATAAAATAAAATATACAAACATAAATAATATACCTAAATAGAATTTATTCAATTAAATTAAATCGAAATAAAAAAAATGTACATTAATTTTGCAAAAACATTTGTTGAAATTTCGTAAAAAAAATCATGAAATTTCAAAAGCAAACGATTTGTCAATGATTACAAACAAATTGCAATTGATGTTAATTTAAAATTGATAGAAAACATTCGTCGATAATTGAAATAAAATAAAAAATTACTCATTTAATGTAAGTTTTTATTGATTAAAAAATTGTTTTTTTAGGTTATGTTGACAGGAAACTGACAGAAGTTAAAAAAAAAGATATGATAATATATTAAATAATAATTGCAAGATTATACAAGTAATAAAAAACTATTTCCTAAAACAAATTCAAACTTAAATTATAGATTTACCTCTTTTTTTTTATTATTGTTGTTCGTCAAAATTGTAAATTGCCAATGAAAAGGAAAAAAAACCAAAGTTCATCAATTCTTCCTCCCGAAGTGAATTAATAACATGCACAATGCTTTTTTCACTTTCGGCATTTCTTTGTCTATTCAAATTTCCTCGATAATCAATTGTAAATTATTACAATATTTCCTTGTTTCTACTATAATTATAATAATAATAATAATAATAGTAATAATAAGTAAAAAATGAAAACAAGCTTCTTCAAAGTATTGTGATCAAATGCAATATAGCTGTGTGTGACGGGTACACATATACAACGACATTTTGTTATTGTGATACGTGACGACAACTCTAGTCAATTGATGGTATAAACAATTGACGTATTTTTAATATTTGTTCAAAATTAATTTTGAGTTTATACGATTTTTATGACGATTGTAGAAAATAATTTCCGATTCTTTATTGTAAGGAATTAACTATTGAAAAATATTAGTCTCAAAAAGAAATTCTAAAGGTATTGAAATTAAAAATTAATTTTTTTCATAAACTGTTTGTGTTTTGATTCAGTTTTTGCTTTTTTTAAAATGTCGGATTTGGCGGCAAATTTTAAAATATAAATTCTAGAAAACATTATTTAATTAATGTAACAAGTTAATTGTAAACCTTATTATTACATTAACTTGTTATAATAATTATTATTTAGTCGATATAATGTAATAATTTTATTTAAAACAATGTTTTACTTTTGAAAATTTTAATTAATCAAAAAAGAACATTTACTTTCACTTTAAAAACCGAAAATCTATATAATCGACAAAAATTCAAAAGTTTACTTTGAAAATAACATTTTTAACAATAGGTGTTCTAAAATTTACCCAAAAATATAGAATTTTTAAGATTTTACTTTGAAAAATTGGAATCGAACAGAAAAATATCAAAATTTTAATCTAAAGATTTTATTTATAAAAAAAGAATTTAATTTTTGAAAATTTACATTTTACCCAAAAATGGTATCAAAACATTCTCTGAACTTTTTAAATAAATTTGAATTTACTTTTTATCCAATAAAATATCAAAATTTGCATTTGAAAATTTTATTTAAATCAGTATTTTACATTTAAAAATCGTAATTAAACCAAAAATATAACATTTTTAAAATTTTACTTTAAAAAATTTCGGTTACACTAAAAAATACCAAAATTTTAATTTAACTAAGAAATCTTCTTACTTTGAAATCCAGTACAATAAAATTTGCAACATAATTTTACTTTTTGAAAATTTTGTAATAAAACAAAAAATTAAAAATTAAAACTTACATTAGAAATGTAATTGAATATTCAAGTTTACAAGAAAATTGTGAAAATAATTAAATACACGTATAAAAAATATTTTTCTCGTTTTATTAATTTACAAAAATTTTTTTTTTAATTTACACCTCAATACTATATATATATTTTTAAATAAAGTAATCATTCAAATATAAAATATTTCGAATAAATTTTACTCTCTCGCAAAATTATTTATTAAACGTAAATAAATATTATAATTTTTATCCACGAAAAATCTATGAAAATGAAGAAACAAACCAATTAGTAGAAAAAATTTATTACTTGTTAGAGAAAAAAAATTCTGTACATATTCACAAAGAAAACTGAATGAAAACAAAATTTCTCATTCACAGGAAAAAGATGCAATGAAAAATAATTATTTATTAACAGAAAAAAAAAATGTAATGAAAAAAAGAGACTTAAGAAAATATTATTATTCACAAAGAGAAAAAAGAGAATTTACTCATTCAGAGAAAGAGAAAAAATTGAATGAAACGAAGAGAATTATTTCTTGTATTTATCAATCATGCTACAAGGTATGAGTACTAATTTGGGAAAAATTTTCGTCTTCGAAATTTCCTCTTTCTTGGGGGGATTTTTTTTGCTTTTTAATTTCGATTCTGCGTTCGACACTATTCGCGTAATGTCCTTTTTAATGTCCAACTGCGCTTGTGATGGTAATTTTTTCACCGTTTGCGCCATACTATCGAAAAATAATTCCAAACTACTTTTCATTAATTTCTCAGCATTGACATTAGTTTCCTCACTGAATTTTGAATTATTATTATTATTATTATTATTATTACTGCTTTCCACTGATTTGGAACTAACATGCAATAATTTCTCCTGTCCTGGAAAAATTGCTTTTTTCTTATTTAAATTTTGCGTTTGTAAATAATTTTGACTAGGAATATTTAATGTTTGTTCATTATTTAGTTGTAAATTTTTACGTGTGATTTCATCATTTTCCGTATTTTTTGGTCGAATTTTTCGATATTTTGATTCAATTTCCAGTGCTGATGAATTGAGGTTTAACTTTTTCCCTACTGGTTCATCAGATTCGGTAAATGAGGGACTTTGTTTTCGTCTTCCAAGTTTCTTTTTTGATAATATTGGATCGGATGTTGTTTCTTCTAATTCTAAATATTCACTGTAATCCTCGTCGTTTCGATCCTCGAGTTGCTGAAGAAGATCGTCTGAACTTAAATCACCGTCGTTTATTTCCTTTACATATTCCTCGGAGAGAATAACGCATTGCGGCTCATAATCCACTTCATAGCTGTGAGAACAAAATTTATTTATTAGAACAAATTTTGTTTTACTGATTTTTCATTCAATCGTCAAAAAAAAAAAATTAAACTCAATTTTACCTCTTGAAAATTTAAATTAATCGAAATTTGGTTTTAAAATCTTAGATATAAGACGAAATAAACTTAGAGAAGTTTTATTTTTGGTACTATAAATTAAAATTAAAATTATCAAGATTTTAAGTCTGACAGTTCAAATTGAATAAAAAACAGTTTTTGAAATTTTAGTTACAACTAAGAAAAAAAATAATATTCTTAAATATTTCCTCTAAACCAAAACATTCGAATTCTCACATTTTTCCTTTCAAAATTTAAGGTTTGATATTTTTAATAAAACCAAAAAACGAATTTTTAATCATTCACATTTGAACATTTAAATTAAAAAACAAAAATTTGCAGAATTTTCAAAATTTTACTTTGAAGAATTAAACCTTTTCGAAAAAAATATCAAAATTTTACTCTATAAATTTAAGTTGCAATAAATTAATAAAAAAATTACAGATTTTTTAAATATTACTTTAAAAATCGTATATAAAACAAGAAAAACAAAATTTTACTTTTGAAGATTTTAATTGTCGTGGAAAAAAATTATCAAAATTTGACTTACGGAAATTTTAGAAAATTCAAATGATCCTCGAAAATCCATTTTTTTCGCCGAATTCCTTTCTCCGTTTTATTTTTGTATTTTAAAATTCGACAATAAGTATCACGAAGATTTTTCCACCTTAATTTCACCCAAGTTGCTGTAAAAATGAATTTTTCTATAATAAGTATATCATTTAGTTTAAAAAATGGATTATTTTTAAAAATCTACAAAAAAATAAGAACAAAAATAGCGAAGTTAAGAATTTATAGAGATAAAACGAATAAATTATGAAACAGTATTGTAATATTTTTTTAGTGTAAAAAAATATAGAAAAATAAAATAGAATTCGTACTCACGATCAAGACTCAATTCATCTGATATTCGTTTCCAAACTTTTTGCCGAAATTCTTGAAGTTTAATAACACTGCTCTTAACCTCAGAAATATAAAGTACTGGATGTTGTTTAACTGCTTCAATAACTTTAAGGGAAATCTTATGAGTATCTGGTGGCATTGTTGGCATCATTTTTCTTATTTACTTTTTATATACGAAATATTCGATCGCAATGAACAAAATTCTTTTCAAATTATAGGATTGTTTTGCGAAATAAAAACAAAATTTCACTCTCTGTTGTCAAAACATTACATTAATATATATATATATATATATTAGTATTTCATTCATTATTAACGTTATTAAATGTTCTCTAAGAAAAAAATGTAAACTATCAAATAATCCGATTGATGTTAATTTAGTTTTTCACACGCGAGAAACGGGGATTTATAACAATTTATAAATAAAACACAGGTTTTTTTCTCTTTTTGAGGTTAAAGAACATGGACGCAAATCGCTTTAATTTCATTAGAGATTAGAGAAATTTTGCGGTAATATCGGAAATATCTGGACATATTAAAGGATTCTTTAAAGAAATTATGTGATTGGTTAAAGGGTATAGACAGTCATTTTTGATAGCCAATAAGAATAGTGTACTTTCGAAGTGTTTATGGCCCAATTTCCCAACCCTGTGAAAATGCAGCATGAACTGCAAACTAACCTTTAGTGTCAAGTTTTCTTCGTCTACCACCAGGGGCGCTATAAATAGAATTATTTTTACTTTCATGGTTATTAGATGATAACAATTTTACATAAGTTTTGAGAAAAAAAAAATTTTTTTTCCTTTCAACCGAATGAAATAGAGCGAAATAATCTTTGAATTCTATTGTTGTTGATTTTTTTTTTTTGCAAAAATGGCAAATATCCCAACGGGATTGCTGTCACACTCGCAAAAAGTTTGCCGTCTTTATAAAGCTATTCTTCGAAATTATGATTGTTTTTGTGATTCGAGAGTTGAATTCAGGTGAGATTTTATTTAATTTTATTCGAATTTCTAAACGATAATGTCAATAGTGACAAAAATCTGTTATATTTAAGATTTCTATTTATATTAAATCTATTTTTAATTATGATTTTAAGCAACGAGTTTATGTTTATTTTGTGTAAAAATTTGTACCCTAAACAAAATAATTCTTCAAAATATTTTACATGACATTTTTTTTTTGCAATTTCGTTAGATATTATGCAGTAATTATTAGATCAAAATTCGATGCCAATAAAAATATTAAAGATTTGAGATTAGCAAAAATGAAATATAACGAGGGTCAACAATGGTTAATTGATTATGAGCATCCACAACCAAAGAGATTTCCCGAATCTGTTGGTGGTTGTGCCTATGGACGTGAGGCACTTGTTCCCGATTGGATAATTGATTGTTGGGATCCTTGGGAAAAGGCATTTTATCCAAAATACTTTGCCAAACGCGAACGAAGAAAGAAAGAATACGTCGAGTTTTACAAAAAAGCATATGGCGAGCCACCAAAAGAGGATCATCATTAAAAAAAAAATTATAATTAAATTACACGAAAATATGATCCTTCCTTTATTTTATGAGGATGAAAAAAAGGCTAGAATTTATTAAAAATAGAATTATTTAATTGTAATTGATAAATAATAAAATTTAATTGTAAAATAAAATTTGTTATTTCATTCAGTGAAATTTTTCTAGGGTGAAAAAAATGTTCGTTTCACACAAAAAAAAGGAAGAAATTAAATTAGAATTTACAATATACAAATAATAAATTAAATTTAGTTTTTAAAAGTTCACAAGGTTTACACCATTTCTACAAAGATAATCTAGAAATTTTCATAAAGTTTAAATAATAATTATCGAAAATAATTGTATTTTGTTTTTCAAAAATTCCCGCGACTCTCGCGAATTACATAACCTAGAATTTTCCGGATATTATAAAGTTTATTTGCGCATAAAAAAAGAACTACAATTAAATACTACAACCACTTATTGAATTAAATTACTATTTACATTCTAAAAAAAACCACAGTCAGCAACAATGTGAACAAAAAAACAAATGAAATTTGTCAAAATTGTTTCAAAATTCCCGCTAATTACATAACCTATAAATTTATACATTTTATTGATTTTTTTTATTCCAAAAAATGAACGAAATAGAAGGAAACAAATTAAATGTTTAAAAGTTCGAAATTTGAAAATTAACAAATAATGCAAGAAACAAAATAAATTTTATTCTATTTTTGGAGTGTGTGGGCGTGCGATTATTCTCGAGTTCAAGAATCGAAAGGATCGAGAAAAAGAGAAGAAGAGTGCTCGACGACTGTCGAGCGAGAAACACAAGGCAAAAAGTTAAAGTAAAAATAATTAAAAAAAAATACACATATACACACACACAACAATTCATTGTCTGTTTTTATATTAAAAAACAAAGAATTTATCGTCCCTTAAATATTAAATAAGTGTTTCGTTGTTAATTAAAACCAGTCATTTTAATCAAAATCAATTCATCCCCCCCTCGTGAGTGTTGGTTGACCTTCCGCGAAAAGCGGAAATTTACGTTTTAACCCGCAAGGAAAAAAACAATATATATTTTCATATTTTAACCAAAAAGAAAAATACAATATCACAAAAATTTTCTACTTTTATTCCTTGTACAAAAAAATATAACGAAAATAAGTTTTTTTGCGACGATTTTTATTAACAATTAAAATTGAAAGTAATATATATATATAGATAGATAGAGGGAGAGAAGAAAATAATAATAAAGAAGTGTTAAAAAGGAAATTTTGTGTTTTTTCGTTGCCATCATCATTGACAAGAAGGATTTTTTCCGCGGGTGAAAAAGACAAAAGATTTGTGGTTTGTTTTTTCAGGGGAGAAAAACGAAAATAACAAAGTTTATCATCAGAATTTTTTTCACTTTATAAATAAAAAGAGGAAAAAAGGAAAGTGTGATATTGGATAAAACGATTTACATTCTATGAACACTAAGGGCCAAGAGGACCCTGGAGAAGATCTCGCATCCAGGTAATTTATGAATTTTCATATTTCATTTTATTCATTTTATAAAAAAAATATGAATAGCGCAATTTTTGTTGGAAAGAAAAGAAAAACGTTTCTCGTCGCATGTCAAATTGTGTTTGTTTACTTCGGGTGATTTCCATTATTATCTATACGTCTTTTTTTACATTCGATGAACTATATGTTTAATTCGAGAAGAACAATTTTTTCTGGGTTTGAAAATATTTACAATTTTATTTCTTTATTAGAACTTTTTTTTGTTTTCTTTATTATTTATTATATTTTTGTAATTTACTTCGCCATTACTTTGCAAATTTACAAAAGAATTAAACTTTCGGAAAAATATGCTAAGTCATTCGAAAGAATTTTTTTTTTTTCTAAATACAGATGAATTAATATTTTTTCATAAAGTCGATGATTGAGATTAATTATTAAGGTTATTTAAATTAATTTTTGTTTGAATATAAATTAATTAATATTGAAATGTTTCTGGCTATTTGTTTTTTTTATTTTATTCTCTAGAGAAAATTAGTTTTTGTCAAAAATTTTGATGAGATTTTTTGCTCTTGGAAGTTGGAAAAATAATGACAATTTAGTTCAGGCTGAAAATTTTGGAATTAAACATTTTATGTTGGTCTTCAATAATTATAGTTTTTAATAATTAATCATTGTAATAATGATTTTCCAATTTCTTTTAGGGTGGGAGCTGAAAGCCCTTGCAGCAACATGAAGCGAGCAGCTGCCAAAAAACTAATTGAGAGATACTTTTATCAACTTACTGACGGTTGTGGAAATCCCCAATGTGACAATGAAAATTGTGTTTCAAGTGGAAAGGTACAAAAAGAAATTAAGTTTTTTTTTATATCTGAAATTAAAAAAAAATCTGTTGGATTAATTCAAAAAAATTTACATAAACAAAGGAAAAGTTTGATAGGAAAAAAAATTTGTTGAAAACATCAAAAAATCTATTGAATTAAATAACTCAGGAATAATTTATATCAACAAAGAAACATTTTTACAGAAAAAAAAGTTATCGAAAATATTTTTAAAAATCCATTCAATAACTAATTTAAAAATAATTTACAAGAACGAAGGAGAATTTTTACTTTTCATATCTATTAATCTTTTTTTTAGATCAAAAATAACTTTTTTTACGATTTATTTATTCATTTTTTAAATTTTTTATTCATTCTTTTTAAAAATAATCAATTTCTATAATTCTATTTATAGATACTACAATTCTATAATAAATCTACAATTAATTTTTCTATAATTATCTCTATTCTGACATATTTATAAATCTATTAATATTTTTTTTTTATTCTTTTTCTAATTTTTAGAATTTATAGGAAAATTCTAAATTTAATTAATTTGATAACTATTTTTGTTAAAGAAAGACCATTACTTTTGAAAATTTTAATACAATTAATCGAGTTTTCAATTATTTTTCAAAATGTTGATAAAATTATTCGTAGGTATTCAATTATTTTTAATAAAATTCTTCCAGAAACTTCTCATATTTTGAAATAGAATTTTAATCCAATTATTTTGAGAAACTATATAATACTTGCAAAATTCAATTAGATTCAAAAAATTTGCACGAATTCAGTTATTTTAATACATGTAATAAATGTCTTCACAGGAATTCAATTAATTTGACTATAATTTGTAATACAATTTTAATGGATTACCGCAAAATAATTTAATCATGTTCACAAAATTTTCATAAAATTATGTTAAACAATTAAATTATTTTCAATGATTTTAATTAAATTCAAAGGAAAAATTTAATTATATTTCAAATTTAAAATTATAAAAAGTTACAATAATTAGATAAAGTAATATAAAAATTGATGTAAAATTTTATTAATTGTGAATAATTTTTTTTAAACATTTTTATTCACATTTTTTTAAAATTAGTTCTATTTTAAATAATATATTGAATTTATACTCTTCTCTAACTTTGAATTAGTTAAAAAAAATTAATTTGATAGTAAAAGTCAGGCACTAAATCAAACAGATTATGTAAATAAATTTTTAAAAATTATGGTGTTAATAGAAATATTGTGAAACTCGACTGAAAATATGGAATTGAATTTGTTCAAGAATTTCTTTAGAAACTTTTTAACAAATAAAATTTTCAAAGTATTTTAATTTACTAATTAATTAATAATTGGATTTTATAGTCACATTTTAATGAATTCATGTTTCTTAGTGCGAAGTTTAATAATTAAAATTTTTATTAGTTAATTTAATAAAAAACGATATGCACTTCAAATTTTTTATTAAAATTGAATTCTCGCAAATTTTTTTTTTTAATTCTGAAAAATAAAATTGTTGAAATTTTTAAATTCCATTGTTTCAAGATAATTTAATTTTTCTGAACAAATAATTGCAAATTTTTGAAATAATTGAAATTTCTTTACATTTTTTTAATAATTTAATTCTTTGAAAGAGTTTTAATTTAAATTTTTCGAATATAATCAAGGGAAGTTAGTGACCGTAATTATAATTTTATTTTTAAAATATAAAGTCTCTCTTATAGTTTTAAATCAATTTTTTGCTTCTAAAAATTATTATTTTTCTATTATTATTCAATAGTTATAATTATTGAACTTCTCTTAAATTTTTATAATTTCAAATTTCTGAATGTTTAAATAAATATGATATTTATCATTTCAAATTTAATGTTTATTATTTATTAAGTAAATAATTAGTTATCACTGCTTTTTTTAAATTGTAATAAAATTCTTCGCAGGAATTAAATTATTTTCATAAATAATATAATTCTTTGGCAGGATTTCAATTATTTTTGTAAATAGTAAAATTCTTTGTAGAAATTCAATTATTATCAATAGAATTGTAATAAACTTGAAAAAGAAAATTTCCAATTTTAATTATAAAAAGACAAGATTATTTTTGAAAAATTGAAAAAATTATTTTCCAAATTTTCAATTAAAATTATTATTTATTTATGTTCGAAATAAAATGTAAATTTAAATTTTATGAGAAAAGAAAACCGGGAAATAACCGGGAATTTTGTTGAATGAAAATAGTAGATACCCTGTCGAATTAAAAAAGTTCCAATTTATTCGAAATTTCATGAATTTTATTTGTAAACAAGTGGATTTTGGAAACATTTTAGTTTTAGGTGAACTTTTTTTTTATCTAATAATTGAATTTTTAAGGAACTTTCTGAAGAAATATTTAAAATAATTGCATTAGAGAAGAATTTTAGTTAAAATTTCTGGAAAATAATTGAACTGCAATCTGAATTAAAAATAATTTATGCGAAAATAATTGAAAATTTGTGAAAAATAATTCAAGACCGCGGAAATTATTTATACGAAAAAAGCAATCAACTTGAAAATTGTTAATTTAAATCAGTTTATTATTATTATTTTTTCAAATAAATAAGTAAAGAAACTTATAGACAATTAACTAAAAGTTTGATCACTTTTACAGGTGACAAATCTGACGCCAAATCAAGCGGCGGCGCAGGCTATTCAATTGTTTTCACAGGAGGCGAGACTTTGCGATGGCACACAACCGAGTAAAGTGGCGAGGACAACATTGGAACCAGGTCCAGCGTCATTGGCAAAAAGTCTCCCAGTGAAAAATGTCAATCCCACATGTTCCGTTGAAGGTATAAAAAATTCAAACGAAATGCTGCCGAAACAAATTCAAAACATTTATATAAATCCATTCAAGAATTCCTCAGAAAATTTCCATCCTTTTACATCACCATCATCATCATCATCATTATTATTCGTTAATGACAATGATTCGAACTTGGGCCAAGTGAAAATTAGCGTTAAACTCGTCGACGCTAATCTTCCATTAAAAATGGATTTTCCCGAACTTCTTCATCGTAATTGCAATAAAAATTCAATTTCACCAAAGAAAACAAAATCGTCTCACGATCAAGAGTCAATTTCAACAAAGAAGTCACAATTAACCGAAAATTCACTAATTACATGGAAGAATTCAAATTCACAAATCACAAACCAATTAGAATTAACGGAAAATTCGAGAATTGCAGAAAACGATTTAGAATTGACGGAAAATTTATCAAAAAATTGTAATTTAAATTCAAATGAAGATAAAAATAATGTAAAACAGGGAAAGGAAAATTTTTCTCATATCGATTCAAGGGAAAAGAAACATTCGCGTAATAATGAAGTAAATTTTTCTATTAATTCAAAGGGAAAGAAACGTTTGCGTTCGAGCGAAGTGAAAAATTCGAAAACAAATTTTAATCAAGATTATAACAGAAGCATTGGAATTGAAATTTCACCGGCAAAACGATCACGTAAATTATCGACAATTAAGGGAAATAATTTTACAAATATTCGCGAGTCAAGTAAAATTAAAAATAATTCAAAGAAAAGAAAAACAAAAAAATCGAATAGAATCGTGAAAAAAGGAAAAACGACAAAAAGAGAAATTTTAAAAAAGCAAATTAATGAAAATAGTAGAAAATATCGTAAGAAAAAGAATGAAAAACGTGTTAGATTCAATTTACAACGATCTGTCGGTAAATTATTTGCACTTGCTTTCTATTTTAAATATACTGATTCAAGAAAATAAATTCTAATTTTGATAATTAAGGAAACTAATAAAAAAAAAGAATGAATTTTGATTAAAAAAAGGATTTATTTAGTAAAGAAGAATTTATTTCAATAGTAAGAAGTTCATTTAACAACCAAAGTATTTATTTTAGAAAAACAGGATTAATTTATTAAACAAAGAATTTTTTTCCGAAAACAGTTCGTCTCATTGTTCTAGGATTTTAATATAAAATTTTGTCACCAACATTCCTGTCACAATGTAATCCTTTTATCCAAAAATAAATATTTTCCACTATCCTTTGAATTTTGTATTCAATTTTTAAAAAAATATTATATTCGGCATAAAATTTCTTCTACTTTGTTTTCAAACATTGTAATAATGTTAATCGAGAAATTTAAATTGCATACTTAAAAAACATTTTTATTTATTTTTACGAAAATATTAATAAATAGTTTTTTTTTTCAAGAATTCAATATTATTTATAAAAATGTTTAGTAAAATTCTTCGCAAGAAATCAATAATAAAATCAATTGCATGATTTAAATGATTTTTTAAAGAAAATTTTTGTCACGAATTCAATTACATTTAAAATTTTTTTTAAACTTACTCAAAATTCTAATAATATTCAAATATTTCGATATGAAATTCGTCGAAAGAATAAATTTTTTTTAAAGAAATTCAATGATTTTTGATAATTTTCATAAAATTATTCAAATAAATATTTTGAAATAATTGATAAAATTCTTGAAAAAAATTTAATTATTTTCAAATTTTTTGATAAAATTTAATTTTTTTTTATATTAAACAAAATAAATTCGAATTTTTATCCAATTATTTCCCAAAATTTAAAAAAAATTCTTGATAGGAATTCAATTATTTATAATGAAATTTGTTGAACATATTAAATTATTTTGATAAACCAAAAAATACTTGCAAAAATTAAACTATTTAAAAAAATTTTAATAAAATAATTCGCATTTTCAATTTTTTAAAAAATGTTCATAAAATCTGTCAAAGTAATCAATTATTGTCAAAAATTTTGATAAAAAACTTGGAAGTAATTCAATATTTTTAAATAGAATTTTTCAAGAAAATTGTTGGAAGGAATTTAAGTATTTTTAATAAATTTTTTTGAATCAATTCAATTATCAATTCATTTACATACTTTTAATAAAATTTCTCGAAATTTTCAATTATTTTCGAATATTTTAATAAAATTCCTCGAAGGAATTCAATTATTTGGTATACCTATATAATTTTTTTTAAAGAGCTCAAACATTTTTATAGACTATAAAATACCAACATGAATTCAATATTACTTTTTTAAAAAATTTAAACAGAATTCACATATTTCAGTTTGAAAATTATAAGAGTTGGACAAAAATGATTACAATGTTTCTAACAAAAAGTCTTTTTGGAAAAGTAAATTTGAGAAAAATAAATAAACCAATCGGAAATAATTGAATTAAATTAAAATTAAAATTACTTTAGAAGAGAGAAGAATTATGAGAATTAAAATAAACATTTTAATAATAAGGAAAGAAATAAAAGAAAATATGATTTTAGATGATAAATGAGTAATTTTTTTGTTTGTCTTTTAAAAGAAGCGTTTTCAAAAACAGGAAAAGAGGAACCGTATTTGACTGAGGGTAAACTGTTGGAGATTATTGAGAAATGTCGAACGGAGGGTTCGTATTCGTTATTGATACGAACGTTGGGCGAGGTTTTCTCGTCGGCCGAGGCTCTTAGCAGGAGTTTTCAGAGGGCCGAGAAAAATGACTCGCCATTGGCAGCTCTACTTGACAGGGCGCCAGTATCATTGTTGAGGCCACCCAGTGATTTAAATAAGGAAGCTGTGCGATCGCTCCAAGGCGAAGATAAGGAGGAGGACAGTAGTGATCCATCGCCGGCTGTTCTTCATCCTGATGATACGAGTGTTGATCTTCCCGGTGTTCGGAGAGCCTTCACTGCATTATGGTCCTTACCGGGTAAATTTATTCACTTTCTTCTATTTCCTATTTAATTTCTTCTTTATCTTATTTTTTCATTTTCTCAAGTTTTCTTCATTTCTATTTGCTATTTATTTTCCGTTTTCCTCTTTCAGGGTGTCTACTATTTTCATTCAACAAAATTCCCAGTTATTTCCCGGTTATGGCCTAATTTTTTCCCAGTTTTCTTTTCTCACAAAATTTACATTTTATTTCGAACATAAATAAATAATAATTTTAATTGAAAATTTGGAAAATAATTTTTTCAATTTTTTGAAAATAATCTTGTCTTTTTATAATTATAATTGGAAATTTACTTTTTCAAGTTTATTACAATTCTATTGACAATAATTGAATTTCTGCAAAGAATTTTACTATTTACAAAAATAATTGAATTCTTCCAAAGAATGATATTATTTATGAAAATAATTTAATTCCTGTGAAGAATTTTATTACAATTTAAAAAAAGCAGTGATAATTAATTATTTACTTAATAAGTAATAAACATTAAATTTGCTTAAGAAATGATAAACATCATTTATTTGAACATTCAGAAATTTGAAATTATAAAAATTGAAGAGAAGTTCAACAATTATAACTATTGAATAATAAAAGAATAATAGTATTTTTAGAAGCAAAAAATTGATTTAAAACTATAAGAGGGACTTTATATTTTAAAAATAAAATTATAATTACGGTCACTAACTTTCCTTGATTATATTCGAAAAATTTAAATTAAAACTCTTTCAAAGAATTAAATTATTAAAAAAAAATGTAAAGACATTTCAATTATTTTAAAAATTTTCAATTATTTGTTCAGAAAAATTAAATTATCTTAAAATTATGGAATTGAAAAATTTCAACAATTCTATTTTTTAGAATTTAAAAAAAAATTTGCGAGAATTCAATTTTAATAAAAAATTTGAAGTACATATCGTTTTTTATTAAATTAACTAATAACAATTTTAATTATTAATCTTCGCACTAAGAAACATGAATTCATTAAAATGTGACTATAAAATCCAATTATTAATTAATTATTAAATTAAAATACTTTGAAAATTTTATTTAGTAAAAAGTTTCTAAAGAAATTCTTTAACAAATTCAATTTCATATTTTCAGTCGAGTTTCACAATATTTCTATTAACTCCATAATTTTTAAAAATTTATTTACATAATCTTTTTGAATTAGTGCCTGACTTTTACTATCAACTTAATTTTTTTTAACTAATTCAAGGTAGAGAAGAGTATAAATATTTATAAAAATTGAAATAAAAAGTAATGTTTTTAAAAACAAATTAAAATAAAACTTTTTTTAATTTGGATGAAAAAATTCCTGGTTTTGTATAAAAATCCCGGTATTTCCCGGTTAAATTAAATTCCCGGATTTCCCGGTTAGTAGACAACATAGATTTTTGAAAAATTTTAATAATTCAAATTCTTTTTGAAATTAGTTAATTTTTTTGAATTTTGTAGAAGTTACAAATCATTGCAGAAATAGAATTTCGAATATCTCAAATAATATAATTATTCTAAAAGAATTATTAAAAGTCGTTAAAAGAATTCGATTATATTAAAAAATTTGTCGATAAAACTCTTTATGAGAATTGAATTTTAAGAAACAATAATTATTAAGTAAACTACCAAATGTTACGCGTGGAACGTGTTATTCAATTTGTTATTGTTATGCAAATTACTAAACTTTTTATTTTCTAATATAAATTTTTAAAATAATTTCATAGTAAAAATTTAAAAAATTCACTTAAGTACAAAATTAATTATTATTGTTCATATTTTTATTTTTATTTTTGACGAAATAATTCAATAATTTTCTATAATTTTAGTAAATCTTTCTAAACAATTCAATTATTTTCTTCATTAGTAAAATCTTTACAAAAATTTAAAATTTTTGTCAAAATATTTATAAAAAAAAAAGGAAAAATATATATTATTTTCAAATATTTCTATAAAATTCTTCATAACAATTTAATAATTTCTCAAAATTTGAATATAAATTCTTCGAAACATTGCAATTTATATAAATAGTAAAATTCTTTGCAAGAATTCATTTATGTTTATAAATAGTAAAATCCTTTGTGGATATTTAATTAGTTTCAAAACAATTTTAATAGAATTTCTCGAAAGAATTTTAATCTTTAAATATAAACATAAAATTCATTTATTTTCTAAAATTTTTGATAAATTCTTCGCAATAATTCAATTAATTTTTAAAAATAGTATTAAAATTCTTCGCAAAAATTCAAATATTTTTAATACGATTCTAATAAAATTCTTCGTCATAAAATACAATTGCTTTCAAAATTTTCAATTAAAATTTTTAAAGAAACTCCATTAGTTTAAAATAAATTCAAAGAAATGAGGATTTTTAGAAATTTTGATAAAATTCTTTAAAAGGATTTAATTAGGATGTTTAGAAATTTTAATAAAATTCTTCACGAGAATTTAATAATAACAACATTTTTGGACGGAATTCTATTATTATCAAATTTGTTGATAAAATTCTTTGCAATACTTCCATGATTTTCAATACGTTAAATTTAACATTGAATACGTTTGAAAAGAAAAATTATAAAAAAGTTAAGAAACTAAAATGCAAACAACAACTAACTCGAACTTTATTAATATAGATTATTTATGTTTTTATTTAAACAATTAAATTCTTATAGTGTATTTCTAATACAAATTAATTTAAAAAATAAATTTTTGTTAAAATTTTTAATAATAATTGAGTATTAAATGCATTATAGAGTGAATTTTGAAAAGGTTTCAAATTAAATTCCTCGAAAATCTGACAATTTCTTACTTTTAAGTTAACAGTTTTGTAGAATTAATTTTTTTTTTTGAAAAGTTTAATGAAATTTCATTTTTGAAATTTTTAATTTCCAATATTGAAGAATTTTTGAATAATTGGAATTTCGGAAAATTGAATTGTATACAAATGGATTTGAAAATTTTCAAAGAACTTTCTCAAAAATTATTAGAAATAAAAGTAATTGATTTTAAGAAGAAATTTAGTTAAAAATTCTGGAGAATAATAATTGAATTGAAATGATAAAAATAATTTTTAAGAAGTTTTAGTAACAATAGTCTTAAAATATAAAATAATGATATTCTATTCTATTCTAAATTTATTATTAATTAATTATTCAACTAGTATTATTTATTTATTATTTTCTAAATCCGTTTATATTGTATAAATAAGTATATAAATATTGCCTAGTAATTAATATTAACTAGCAAATAATAAGCGCGCTAGCGCGCGGAACGTAGTATTGAATTTATTTATTTATTGAATTTATTAACAAACATAAAGTTTTTAAAAAATTTCATAATCAAAATTTTAAAAAAATCACATTTTAAGTACAAAATTATTTATTACTGTTCATATTTTCAAAAATTTTAATGAAATTTCACGAAAGAATTCCAATATTTCCTAAAATTTTAACAAATCTTTCTAAATAATTCGAAATAATTAAATTATTTTTATAAATAGTAACATTTTTCGCAAGAATTCAATTATTTTTAATACAATTTTAGTAAAATTCTTCTCCATAAAATTTTTATTATTTTTAAAATGTTTCATTAAAATTATTAAAGAAACTTTATTATTTGACAAAAAATTCAAAGACATTCTGCAAAAAGAATTTAATTAGAATTTTTAAAACTTTAAACGAAATTCTCCGCGAGAATTAAGTTATTTTCCTAAATAGTGAAATTTTGTGAAGGAATTCTATTATTATTAAATTTTTTGATAAAATTCTTTGCAATAATTCGATGATTTTCAATACATTAATTTAAAAATTTTAAATATTTGAAAAGAAAAATTATAAAAAAGTTAAGAAATAAATAAACAAGTTGTTCATTTCATGACCATTTAGCTTCCTCAATATATATTATTATATATAATTTTAAAAGTTAAATAATTATAATAGTTTATTAAATATAATTAATAAACCGGGTAAACTACCCTGAATAAATATTAATTATTTAATTTTTTATTATAGAATAATTATTTTAAAGTGTTATGATAAAATGTCAAAAAATACAAAATTTTAATTTTTTGTGAAAAATTATAATATTTATTAATTCCATAAATTTTCATGAAATATATACTTTATATACATGAATCGATTCGTTTTCATGCCAGGAATATAATGCTGAGAAAAATTAATAAAAATTTTAATAAATAAAGAAGTTATTTCAAAAAATAAAAAAATTCATTTTTTTCGAAAATTAAAAAATTGCTAAAAAATTTTTATTTTTAGATATTTTTGAAAATCCTTCTGTCTGATTCAAGATATTCGTGACCGTAATACACCTACAAAATTTTATCAAAATCCATCAAGATGTGTAAGAGAAAATTTGTCCACAAGAATCGGTGACATACACACACACACACACACATACACACACACACACATACACACACACATACATACACACATACATCCGGACATTTGTTCCTCTCGACGAATTATATATACTACACTTGAAAATTTGTAAAAATAATGGATTTTAAAAAATTCGGAAATCGACATCACTATAAGGCTTCCTTTATGAGGAAGCAACAAACAGCAACTTTAATTTTTTTTCTGTATAAAAAATGACAGAAGTTTGCGTGATGATGATTTATAAATTATTATTATAAGATTATAAATTTTTTTTGAAAGAAGAAAACAAAATTGCATAATTTCTCTTTCTCAATGACAATTATTTTGAAAATATTCCAATTTTTCATGAAAAATAGAGAAAAAACGAGTTAAAGCGCACGTACTCATTCTGGGTATACACATTATCAAAAAAATGTTAAATAATTAATTTTTATTATTTATTAATCGATAGTTATTAAAAAAATAATATTTTGATTTTGTTAAAAAAAATTGTGGTAAATAAATAGAAATTATGCAAAAAATACTACAAATTTTGTAAAAACAATATGATTGTCAAAATTCATTACAAAATGAAAGTTTGAAAAAAAATGTTGATGGAGAAATATAAATATTTCAAATTACTTTATTTTTTCTTTGATTTTAAATAAAGAAAGAGAAATTATGCACATTTTTTCATTAATTTCTAGATAAAACTTGAAATAAATTCATTTTTAGAAGGTTAAAAAATTAAATCTTATTAAAGAAATTCTTCAAATGAAATTAAATATTTTGTTTTTTAATAAAAAAAAATGTGAATTGTAAATAGGCATGATTATTATATTATTATATATCTATTATAATTTAAATGAGAAAGTTCATAAAAAATAAAAATTGTAGTCATGAAATACACAAATTCTTCCCACACATTTTTTTAAATTAATTTAAAATGGAAAAAAATTTGTTGAAAATTGTAATTAAAAAACAAAAATTTTACAACTTTTTATTTCAAAAGAAACTAATAATTTTAAAAAATAAGGAAAGATTAATTATAAAATTTATAAATCAATATTATGAAAATTTACCTTATTTTATAAAATCAATATCTTTTAACCTTTTTTTTCTTCTTAAACAACAATATAAAAATTTATATTAACAAATCGAAAAACTGTAGAATTTCGATCTGTCAGACAAAGTGTTTTAAAAATGAAAAAAAAACAAAAGCATATACAAAAACTAACTTCACACTGCGAACAGAATGAATGAAAACCCACAGAAATTAATATAGTTAATAATTAATTATTAATAGATGTAAGTAAATTATTAAATTAAAACTGAATTCAATCGATGGATTTAATAATTATGGACTTTTGACGAGAAGAAGAATTAACTGTAAAAATAAATTTTATTTTTTGCTTTATTTTTCAGGTGATGCTTTCGAATCAGCTTTAGTACATGCACTAGTCACACTGGCCGATAATATAGAATTAGGACTCAGGGTATTTGGAATAATGCCTTATGACAGTACCGATAGTTTGTTAAATGTTTTTCTAATTGTTTTTGAAATCCCCGTATTGGGGACGAGTGATTATTTGGAA
The DNA here is from genome assembly GCA_032872475.1 of Leptopilina myrica (nomen nudum). NCBI lineage: Eukaryota > Metazoa > Arthropoda > Insecta > Hymenoptera > Figitidae > Leptopilina > Leptopilina myrica (nomen nudum). Next base: position 7,330,419 of record CM065462.1, on the reverse strand, counting down.
TTGGCTCTGCATATGTTGTGCAAGGCCGCAAGTTGTTTACCATTACCCGCACAGGCAAAATTAGCACGAATTTGGGCTCGACATTGTAAATCGAGACTCGAATGTCTTCTTCAAGCACTTCAACAACTTATAACTGTCAAGGTACACATTTTTTATTTCTGTAATTAATTTTTTTTTTTTAGTTGATTTTATAAGAGAAAACAATTTAAATATTTATTTTGAAAATAGGAAAAAAATAATAAATTGATTTATATTTGTGTTCATAATTTTTTGGGGGGGAAAAATTTTAATTATTGTGATTTGATTTTTTTCTTTTTTGAACAGGTTATTGGCGGTTCTTTCACACGTGATTATTGCGTACAAGACGCTGACACTATAACAGCACCAACGAAAGTCATGAAAATACTCTACTATGCGAATATTTTGGCAGGTGAAATGGATCCGCCTGAATTTTCGCAAGAAGAAGACGGCGAAGTTATGAGTTCGGATAAATCCGGACCAAAATCAACGACTTCACAAACAATTCAGGTCTCTTCATCTCTTCTTTAATTAAGAAAGAAAATAAAATAGAAATTTTATACTCGAACTTTCTTCCATAATTTTCAAGAATGTACTTTAATATTTTATTATTTTAGCCGAATTTCCATGATTATTTTTGTATTTTTAATATTTTCTCTATTATGTATTTCTTAATCTTTCTAGTAGTTTTTGCGTTTTTTTCGTATTTTTAATACTTTCTCTATTTTTTATATTATTTTGATTATTACTTTAGAGCTCATTGTGTATTATTTTCGTTTTTTGAATAGTTTTTGTAACGTAATTAACGTGTTTTTGTTTTCGCCTTTTTTCCACAGGATCCCCTTGCGAAAGCTCTTGGAATTTCAGCGCTTGATGCACGCAAGGCATTTATTCCATTCACAGATTTTTACAACGAACCTTTAAGTGATGCAGTGGAAATGGATAAGGACTTTGCATATTATAAAAGTGATCAACCAATGAAATTCAGCTTTATGAATTATGCTTTTATTTTAACGCCAGCGACAAAAACACTTGGCCTCTATTACGATAATCGAATAAGAATGTACAGTGAACGACGAATGAGTTTTCTTCAAACTGTCGTCGGTCAACCCACACATCCATATCTTAGACTAAAGGTACATTATTAAAAGTCAAAACGACAAAATTCTCATAAATTATAATATTTATTTCAATTAAATGTGACAATAGTTTAATTCAATTATTCAATTGTTTTTTTTTTTTTAATTATTTTCGAAAATTCGATTAACTTCAACTAAATTTAATGGAAATTTCTATGCGAAATGATTTGAAATTTTATTATTTATGAAAATTACAACTGCAATTTTTCCAAAAGATAGTTATTGTTTAGAATTTTTGAATGAAATTATTCAAAACTATAATAATTTTTAAAGGAATATAATATATCAATAATTTTTTAAAATAAATCTATTTAGTTATTATACTTTTACAGCGATTGAAATGTTTTTAAAAAATTCAATCTAAAAATCGTTGAAAATTTTGAATTATAAATTTATTTGAATGAAATTTGAGAAAATTTAAAATTTATTCAATTTTTTAAAATTATTATTGGGAATTCGACTATTTTCAAAAACGGAAATAACCGGGAATTTAATTTAACCGTGATTTTTATACAAAACCTGGAATTTTTTCATCAATATTAAAAAAAGTTTTATTTTAATTTGTTTTTAAAAAATTACTTTTTATTTCAATTTTTATAGATATTTATTATGTAAATAAATTTTTAAAAATTATGGAGTTAATAGAAATATTGTGAAATTTGACTGAAAATATGTAATTGAATTTCAAATTTCTGAATATTTAAATAAATATTTATCATTTCTGGAGAAAATTTAATGTTTATTACTTATTAAGTAAATAATTAATTATCACTGCTTTTTTTTAAATTGTAATACAATTTTTCACAGGAATTAAATTATTTTCATAAATAACATCATTCTTTGGAAGGATTTCAATTATTTTTGTAAATAGTAAAATTCTTTGCAGAAATTCAATTATTATCAATAAAATTGTAATAAATTCGAAAATGAAAATTTCCAATTATAATTATAAAAAGACAAGATTATTTTTAAAAAATTGAAAAAATTATTTTCCAAATTTTCAATTAAAATTATTATTTATCTATGTTTGAAATCAAATTTAAATTTAAATTTTATGAGAAAAGAAAACCGGGAAAACCGGAAATTTTGTTGAATGAAAATAGTAGACACCCTGAAAAAATTTTAATTACGATTTTTTAAAAACCTCATTTATCAGAATTTAGAAGTAAGATTTTTCAAATTTTGTTAATTTCTTTTTTTATTTTTTTTTCTTTCTCCTTTAATATTTGTTAATTATTGTTTAATGTATTTTTAAATTTTAATCAACTAAACAACAATAATTATTTAAATCTTTATTTTACAAAAATAATTTATATTTAAAGATTTTACTTCGAAATTCTGAAAAAAATAGGTTTTCGAAAAATATAAATTAAAATTTTTTAAAAATATTCCTCAGTTGTCGAAAATAATTTTTAAAATATTGTAAAAATCAAAAATTTTGTAAAATGTTATTGTTTCATTTTTAAAAATAATCTAAAATTGTACATATATTTGAAAACACATTATTTTGATAAAATTTACAAAAATTATTCCATTTAAATCATTCAATTCTCGTAGTTGAATTCTGATAGGAATTTGGAATTTTCAATTTAATTTAATTTTTTACGAATAGTGTGGAATTTTAATTCGCTTCGTTTTTCTTGCAGGTGCGACGGGATCATTTAATTGACGACGCTCTAGTGGAATTGGAAATTGTCGCCATGGAAAATCCGTCTGATCTTAAGAAGCAATTGGTTGTTGAATTCGAGGGCGAACAGGGAGTCGATGAAGGTGGTGTCTCGAAAGAATTTTTCCAGCTCGTTGTCGAGGAAATTTTTAATCCCGACTACGGAATGTTTACGACGCAGGTAAATTATATCAAATTTAAATAAGAATTTTGTTGAAATGAAGATTCACTCCGAGTCAATTTAATTTCCATATTTTTATTAGTTTAATTAACCAACTAAATTATCTTAAAAAATTATATTCAGTTTTTCTTTATTAGTTAAAATAATTAAATACTTTTTCTTTTAATAAATTGAACACCGCGAACTTAACTTAACCAACTTAATTATCTTAAAAAATTATATTCAGTTTTTCTTTATTAGTTAAAATAATTAAACACTTTTTTCTTTTAAGAAATTGAATACCGCGTGTCGCGCGCGTTTTTGCTACTTTAGATAATTTATCAATAGGTTTTAATTTGATTATTTAATAATTATAGATTTCAATGAATTTAATTAATAAGTAGATTTCTATTGATTTTAATTTTTTTTTAAATTAATTTGAATAAATTTGAATTAAATTTAATGAAAAGAATATCTTGATGTTAATCGAGATGTTTTATCTATTAAATTTAATTGTAAACTAGGAATGACAAGAATAGATTTGAATGAATTTAAATTAGCATATTTTTGAAATGAATTAAGAATATTTCGAATGATAATAATGAGATTCTATATTTTTTAATTCTTGTTTTTCTCCCTTGAATTTCAGGAGGACACACAGACGACGTGGTTTAATTCGACGTCATTCGAGAGCGATGCCCAATTCACTCTCATTGGAGTTGTCCTCGGTTTGGCAATTTACAATAATGTCATACTCGATGTACGTTTTCCAATGGTGGTTTATCGTAAATTACTGGGGAAGAAGGGATGCTACGCCGATTTAGAAGACTGGAGTCCAACATTATTTAGAAGTCTATCAGAAATTGTAAATTATATTGGAGACGATATGTCAGAAACATTTATGCAAACCTTCAGAGTTGGCTACAAGTGAGTTTAAATTGTATTTATTTTTTACATTTTTTGTAATATATATATATATATATATTTCTTTTTTCTCTCCTTAGAAATATTATTAGATTATAGCAACTTTTTTATATTTCTAAATTGTGCTTAAAAAGAATTCTAAATTCTCCTTTTTACAGATCGAATTTCTATTATAAAATAAGAGTATTTATTTGTTTAATTTTATATTTTTGTTTATTTTTAATATTTTTCTAAAAAATTTAATTCACTCTTTCAGAGATGTTTTCGGCTCAGTTCTTTTCCACGAGCTAAAGGATAAGGGAGACGAAATTTATGTTTCTCAGGAAAATAAAAAAGAATTCGTCGATCTTTACGCGGATTTTCTGCTAAATAAATCAGTAGAAAGGCAATTTAAGGCGTTCCGACGTGGTTTTCAAATGGTCACTGATGAAAGTCCACTTGGTTTGCTCTTTAGGCCTGAAGAAATTGAGCAGGTGAGTCTCATTTCGAATAATTTGAAAATTTTTCAATTAAATATATATTTAAAAATATAACAAATTAAAAAAAATAAATAAATTAATTAGAAAACTAACTTATTGAGAATTTTTTAAAAATTTTCTTTATTTCAACTTTTTTAATACTTTAATTTGAAACTTTTTGAAATTCAATCTGTATTAATAATATTAATTTAACATTTCTAAAATATAAAAAAAAGTTAATTATAAATTATTGTAGAGAAATGAATTGATATTTATGAAAATACGGTTTTTTTTAAATCTATTTTTTGAGAAAAACAGAATTTTATTTATTCTAATGTCTCGTTCTAATTAAATATAAAAAAACCAATTTTTAAAAATTTTGTATCACTTTTGTTTTATTAGTTGAAATATTTATTAATTTTAATTTAGAAAATAACTTTTTTTCTAAATCTATGTTTTAAGAAAAACATAATTTTATTTATTTTAATGTTTCGTTCTAATTAAAATTAAAAAATCAATTTTTAAAAATTTTTTATCACTTTTGTTTTATTAGTTGAAATATTTATTAATTTTAATTTAGAAAATAACTTTTATGATAATATTATTTTAAAAAATTGATAAATTAATCTATTCTTTTTTATTTTACTTTTTAAATTGTTTCTATTTTAAAATGTAACATTTTTGATTTAATTTTATATTAATTGTTTCTTTAATTTTCAGCTCGTTTGCGGAAGTAAAATCTTCGACTTTGCTGAACTGGAGGCGGCAACGGAATACGAGGGTGGATATACGGCCGAAAGTGAAGCGGTGCGAAACTTTTGGAGAGTGGCGCATTCATTACCACCGGAGAGTCAACGGAGGCTTTTGCAATTCACGACCGGAAGCGATCGAGTACCTGTTGGTGGTTTGTCGAGATTAAAAATGGTGATCGCTCGCCACGGGCCTGATTCCGATAGGTGACACTTTATTCCTTCAACAATTTTTTCTTAACTATTATTTTTATTGTCTTAGTATTTCTCCTTTTATTCTGCCTTCAGTTTCAAGTTACACTTTTTTTGTCTACTTTTCTTCTTTTATGTGTTAAAACAAAACTTTCAGTTCTTTTTAGGAAATAATAATATTATAAAAAGTTAATTTACAGTAAAACTTTCCATTTTTTCGTACTTTTTCAAAATAACAATATTTTAACCATAAAAAATATAATTTTTAGTAAACATTTTCAGTGCTTTAACGTTTTCAGGGCTCGAACCAGTGAAAGTATTTAAAAGTACGGACTTTACGGACCAAAAATGAAAAATTACGGACCATTTACGGAAAAATTACTGACAAAAATATATAAGAGAACATTTTACTTAAAACTATAAATTAGATTTTTTCATAACTAAAAAAACATAAAGATATCGATAATTCCGAGTCTTCGACTCGGAGCGATCGATTACTTCATGTTTTATAATAATTAAAGATAGAGTGATAAAATCATTATCAATTCAATTATTATTTTCAAGAATTTTTAACTAAAATTCTTCTTAAAATCGATTATTTTTAATAATTTTCGAAAAAGTTCTTTGACAATTTTCTAATCCATTTCTTTACAATATTCGATTTTTCAATTATTTGTAAATTCTTCAATTAAATATGTATTAGAAAATAAAAACTTCAAATAAAATAAAAAAAAAATTCGCAATTAAAATTTCTCAAAAAAATTAATTCCACAGAATTGTTTACTTAGTTAAAAATATGAAAAATTCAAATTTTCAAAGATTTGAATCTGAAACCTTTTCAAAATTCAATTATTTCTAAAACTTTACGCTCGAATACTTTTAATACTCAATTATAATCTAAAATTTTAACTGTGAAATCCATTTTTAAATCAATTTTTATGAGAAAATTCTACGAGAATTTCATTATTTAAATACAAAAAAACAATTTATTGAATAATTACATATGTTTCTTAAAATTGAATTCTTTTAAATAATCGTATCAAATAATTTGAATTCTTTGTCAAAATTTTATTAAAATAGATATTAAAAATAATTAAATTAGGGAAAATTTTTAAAAATAATTGAAATTTTGCCAAGAAATTTATTAAATTTTTTGAAAGTCATTCAATTTTAGAAAAGAATTTTATAATTTATAAAGATAATTGATAATTAACACAAAGAATTGCATTGAAAATTTTCAATGCAATAATTTTATTCTTTAAAGAAATTTAATCAAAAATTTATTTTAAAAAAATATTTAAATTCTAATAAATAAATTGTAGCAAAGGTTATTAAAATAATTAAATTTCTTTGATAAATTTAAAAAAAAATTTTTTAAGAATAATTACATTTTTCGAGGAATTCGATTAAAATTGTATTAATAATAATTGAAATTCTGCAATTAGCTTTATTATTCATCAAAATAATTGAATTTCTAATAAGAATTTTATTATTTTCCAAAAAAATTATATACCAGTAAAAATTTTATTATATTTATGAAAATAATTGAATATTGCGAAGAAATTTAAAAAAAAAATTTGTAAATAATGAAATTCCTGTAAAATTGTTATTATTTTTTGAAAATAATTAAAGGTTTGTGTAGAATTTTAGTAGATTTTTTTAAAAATAATTGAATTCTTTTGGAAAATTTTATTAGAATAGTATAGATACCTATTAAAAGTCATTGAATTAAGGAAAAATTTTGAAAATAATTGAAATTTTTCCAAGTATTTTATTAAAATTTTTGAAAATAATTGATATTTCGAAGAAGAATTTAATTATTTCTAAAGATAATCGAAATGTTGACGAGAATTTTTTAATTTTTTTGAACATAACTGAATTTTTGCGAAGAATTTTATTACTTTTGAAAATAATTGAATTCCTTCAATGATTTGTAATTTCTCTAAAATTATCCAAATTATATCGTATAATTTACGTACTTTACGGATATTTTTCAACCGAATTACCAAAGTTATGGACTTTTACGGGATTTAAGGACCTAGTTCGAGCCCTGACTTTTTTAAACAACAATTTTAATTTATTAAAATGTTTCATTACAGTTACAGTTTTAATTTTTTTCAATTTCAAAATTAAAAAGAAATAATTGATTTCTAGAAATTTACATCGTTTTTCTATAAAAACTTTTTATTCAAGTTGTTTTTGCTTTTTCTTTAAGTTTCTGAAACTGTTTAAACATACTTATGGTTTTTATTGAAAGAATTGTATAAAAAAATAGAAAGCAGTAAAAAGATTCATGATTTAATAAAAATTAATTAAACAATTGTAGTGATAATAATAAAAATAATTAATTTTTCAGGTTACCGATAGCGCATACATGTTTCAACGTGCTATTATTACCAGACTATGGCACCATAGAAAAATTACAAGACAGACTATTAAAAGCGATAAATTACTCAAAAGGTTTCGGAATGCTGTGAAATGTGAAAATCTCAGTCATTTTTTTTCTAAAGCGAGGGAAAAAAAGAAAATCCGCAATCCAATCTTTCATTTCCTCCCCTTATTTATTTTAAAAAGAAAAAAAAAGAAAAAATGAAAAAAAATGCGAAAAACATGAACTTTTTATGGAAAAAAAATTGGTGACTCTCCAAGAAAAATAATGTGGGTCGCTTATTGAATCAGTGATCAATTTTGAGAGAAGATGGTTTCTTAAATAATGAAATTTTCTTTTAACAGGATTTTAAAATAAGCTTTTAAAAACACAGTGTACAAAAAAAAATACAAATCAGTTCAGATTTTTTTTATTTTATATATAAAGAGACGCGATATTTTTTTTGTCGCATTTCTTCAAGGGAGAAAAGATATATATGTCAATGTATTTTTATTGTTTTTTTTAATTAATTCTTTTTGGCGCAATTTTTTTTGTTTTTTTCAATGACGAATGCGTTTGTAAGATTTTTATTGTTTTGTTTTGTTTTTTTTTTTTTAAAGAAAGACGAGACTGAGCAAGTGGAGTTTAAACCGAGACCCCAAAGAGACACGAGCTGAATGACTGTGATGAAAGAAAGAAAGAAAGAAAGAAAGAAAGCAAAAGAAAAAACTGGAATGAAAAAATAAAGAAATAATAAAGAGAGAATGGAAGAGAAAATGTAATCGTATGCCAAGTGAAATTTTAAATGTAGATTGTACAATGTGAATGAGATATTTAAAGAAAAAAAAATCAAGAAACATTAAATGTGACTGAAAAATAATAGAATCGAAAAAAAGTGTGTTGAAGAAACAATTGAATGGTTGGGAGTAATAAGGGGACGTAGTCAAACGGTAGAAATTGTGGAAAAATTGGAAATTTTTTATTTTTAAAAATAGTATCTTAGAAAATTAAAAGGCGCATCTTTTTTTTCGTTTGGAATTTTTTTTTTCTAAAGTGAATATTTTAGAAAATAATGACCAAAAACTGAAAAATTTAAATTCCCAAAATCGATTCAATTTTTAAACCTCGTTGCATTTTCGTTAAATATTATTGAAATTACTTGTCACTATACATAGTGACACAATTTCTACCGTTTGACTGGCTTTATAATTAATTCCAACCATTAAATTTTTGCTTTCGATAAACATGTATTTTGAAAATACTTTTTGAAATGAATGAAAGAAAAGTAGAATTTCTCAACAAACAAAAAATAAATAAATAAATAAAAGACACTTGAAAATTTTTCTAAAGAAATGTATTTGAAAAATTTGTATAAACGAGAAAGATTTGAAAAATACTTTTTACTTTTTCTTTTGTAATTGTATTGTCGAATTAATTTGTTTTAACTCTTGTTCTTGTTCTTCTTCTTCTTTTTGTTGTTGTCTTTTATGCTACAATCATTCTCGATTTAATCGATCAAGATAAATTTGTATAAAAAAGAATTTGTAATTAGCGACTTTTTTAAAAAGACGCAACTTCGAGTTTATCTTAATCGTGTGACAATAAAAGAACTATTAAAATGAATCTTGTTCCTTTTTTTAAATTCTAAACAAAAATCTTATTAATCATTCCTTTTTTTTTAACAAAAATTCTGCTTTTTTAAAATGTTGGAAAAAAATTTGATTTTCTGTAGATTTTTAATTTTTTTTTAATAATTAAAATTTATTACATAATTTCTTCGTTTGTCTTTTGTTGTGAAATACAATTTTTTAATGAACCATTAACATTTATTATCATTTTTATTCTCTTGAAGATTAACGGAATATTAATTTATATTTTACAAAATAATATAACAATAATTAATAATATTCTTATTATTTTACATTAATTTTAATTATTATTATTATTGGAGTATTATTGTTATTATTGTTACAAACGTAGAAAATTTTCCGGCTTCGGACGGAATGTTTAAAAAATTTTCTTTCTTACAAATAATTGTTTATTAAAGTATATAAAAATTATTGTAAAGTTTTTTTTTACCTTATATTCTAAATTGGACGGATCTTAGAAAAAAATACGTTACAAATATTATATTATAAAAATTGTAAATATATAAATATTTGTTCTTTGAATGGACGGATTACGATCTAAATTCTAAAGAATAATTCTTAAAAAAATTAAAAATGAATTACAAGAAAATTCATTAAATTAAAAAAAAATCATAATTAAATTAAATTATTAGTTAATTCAAATTCAAGTTAACTGCAAAATCGAGTGATTTAAAAAATTAATTCAGTCAACGATCAAATTAAAGTGAATTTAAAAATTAATTAAATTTAACAATCAAATCATAATGATTAAAAAAAGAATTACATTTATAGAAATAAACGAAAAGTGATAAAAGAATAGGAAAAGATAAAAAAAAATATTCCAAACAAAAACACAATTTAATTGTATTTTTGTTTAAAATTTTATTTTATCCTTTTTTTATTTTATGTTTTATGTAATTTTAAATTATTTAAGTTTAATTATGAAATTTAAAAAATAATAATGAGAATATAAAATAGTGGAAAAATTAATTTCACTACTTTTAAAAAATGAAAAATGTCGAAAAAAATTTAATTCTTTTAAAAAATTAATCAAACAAAAACGGAATTACTTTAAAAAATGGAAAATTTCTCTTTGTACAATTATTTACATCGTATAAATGTAAAATAGAAGTTAATTCAATTACTTTTTTTAGGGGAATCCTTTTTGATGTTTTTCTTTTTCTTTTTTCATTTTCTTCTAAAGACTATTTTTCACGTTTTGTGAAGATTATTTTCATTTTCTGAAAATTATTTCACTTTTCTTGATCGTTTTATTTCACGTGGTGAAGTAGTAAAAAATTGGTGTTAAAATTAGAAGTGCAGTGGAGAGAAGAAAATTTGATGCACCATTGCATCGATTATCGAAATAACAAATACACCAATTAACCTCGTCGTAATAATTTCTTTTGACATCTTGCTCGGCAATACTGTTATTAACGTAGTGGGCAAGTTTCATGTCCTTTGCTGCTGGACGACAACCCTCGTAATGATCGGCGGGAATATCAGTTCTTATTCCACGGAATGAACTCAAACAATCGCGAGTTATTACCACATCGGCTGGAAAGACGAGAAATTAATTTAAAATTTTTATATATTTTTCAAAGAAATTTATTAATTACAAAATTTTTTTGTTCATTTTAATATAAACAATATTTTTATGTATTTTTTTATATTTATTTTTATTAACCATATTCTACTATTTTTAAAATTTTTTTATAATTTTTTTGTATTTATTTTAATATTTTCAATTTCTTTTTTTTTTGTTAAATATTTGTTAAATATTTTATATATCAAAAACTGCTTTCTTTTGTAAATTTATTGACAGGGTGTCTACTATTTTCATTCAACAAAATTCCCGGTTTTTCCCGGTTATGACCTAATTTTTTCCCGGATTTCCCTTCTCATAAAATTTAAATTTAAATTTGATTTCAAACATAAATAAATAATAATTTTAATGGAAAATTTGGAAAATAATTTTTTCAATTTTTAAAAAATAATCTTGTCTTTTTATAATTAAAATTGGAAAATTTTCTTTTTCAAGTTTATTACAATTCTATTGATAATAATTAAATTTCTGCAAAGAATTGTACTATTTACAAAAATAATTGAAATACTTTCAAAGAATGATATTATTTATGAAAATAATTTAATTCCTGTGAAGAATTTTATTACAATTTAAAAAAAAGCAGTGATAATTAATTGTTTACTTAATAAGTAATAAATATTAAATTTGCTTAAGAAATGATAAATATCATTTATTTGAACATTCAGAAATTTGAAATTATAAAAATTTAAGAGAAGTTCAATAATTATAACTATTGAATAATAATAGAAGAATAATATAATTTTTAGAAGCAAAAAATTTATTTAAAACTTTAAGAGGGACTTTATATTTTAAAAATAAAATTATAATTACGGTCAATACCTTCCTTGATTATTTTCGAAAAATTTAAATTAAAATTCTTTCAAAGAATTAAATTATTTTTCAGAAAGAAATGTAAAGAAATTTCAATTATTTGTTTAGAAAAATTAAATTACCTTGAAACAATGAAATTGAAAAATTTCAACAATTTTATTTTTCAGAATTTAAAAAAAAATTGTGAGAATTCAATTTTAATAAAAAATTTGAAGTGCATATCGTTTTTTTTTTTAAATTAACTACTAAAAATTTAATTATTTAAAATCACTCATTTGGAAAAAAATTATGAAAATAAGAAAAACAAATTACCTTCTTTTCTTTCGATAATTTTAACGCATTTATCATCAGGTTCTGGACATTCTTTTGCCCAGTGAAACCATTTTAAATCTTCTCCACAACCGCCACTATTACTGTGACATCTGTAGCAGTAAAGTCCACAATTTCCTACAATAAATAAAATTAATTTATTATTAAAATAAAAATATGCATTTTCTTCCTAATTATTTTTCCATTTTATTCACAGACTCCAAATCTAAAATAACAATTTTTATTTGAATTTCAATAAAATGTCAAAAAGAAGATAAAATAAATGAATAATAATTACAGACAAAATTTAAATATATACATTTTTCCCTTACTCTATATTTTTATGATTAATTATTAATTTCACAGTTTTCTTTACACTTTTTAAGAAATATTTCTAATGAACTTTTCTCTTGTTAAAAATATCGAAAATAATTATAATTGTACTTTAGTTTAAATGCAAATAAATAAAATTAAATCGACTTTGAATAGAAACAACTAAAATTTTCATTAAATAAAAATAAATAAAACAATCGAATTTTTTTTTTAAATTTGAAAAAAATATATTTTTTTGGTTTTCATTGAGAAATGTAACTAAAATGTATGAATTTTTATGTAATTAAATAAAAATAATACCAAATAAATTTTTATTAGGAATATTAAAAAGTCCCCGTAAGGAAATTAATTTTCTCTATTTATTAATTTTTAAGAAAATAATGAAATTAAATTTAAGTAAGCATACATTTTCCTATTGGATAAAATGAAATAAAATATAATGAATAATAACAATAAACAGCAAAATTAATTAACACAAAAATAGTTAAAAACAAGAATAATAAAAAATTGAAAAACGAAATAAGAAAAATTTAAGAAACAAGAGAAATAAAAATAGGAATTAAAGAGGAAGCAAGAAAAAATGAAGGAAATAAAAATAAAAGAATTGAAAAATAATTAAAAGAAACATTGGAAAAAATAAAAAAATAAGTGAAAATATAAGAAATAAATAAAATGGCATAAATAAAAATTTATGTTTAAAAACAAAAGTTTTTAAAATACATCATGCAAATACACGTTTCAAAAAGGAAAAAAAATTTCGAATTAAAAAATCAGGTGCATTAAAAAAATTTTCAAAAACCATTCTTCTTGAAATTGTCAGAAAAAATTCACGAATTAATTAATTTAAATTCCATCGGTGAGTTAATATTATATAAAATTAATGACAAAAGCCACGCCCTGGAAATGTTTCATGTTTGTGGTTATGAATCAAAAGAAATGTGATAAAAATGTCAAAATTAATTACCTTGTTCTATTAGAAAAATTAGTAGAAGAAAAATACAAAAAGTTTTCGTCAACATTTTTGAATATAGAAATTTTTTAGTTATTTTAAAATGCACTTTTTCTATTATTAATACTTTTATAAATTTATTTGTTTACTATTTTTTTTTTTTGTAAATAACATAAAAACTTGACCACGAATTAACAATATTGTCAAGATTTGTGAATTATCAATTGGTGTGAGTCATGAAGGGTGGGGAGTAACCTCAGGGTTGGGTAGTGGTATAAAAAAACTAGTAACTTCTGGGGAATTTAGTAATAAAATAACTGATAGGGTCCCGGGCTTTATATTTCCTCCCGAATTAATATTTTGTGTTGGCAGACCTGCCAAGCAGAACGCGATTTTCATTACTGAGTGACATTTCATTTTTGTTTTTCTCTCCGAAAGAAATAAATATCTAACTGCAAAAATGGTGAGTAAATATTAATTTTTATTAATTGGTAAATTTTTATTAGATTGTAAAGTAAGAAATGTTCGGTTTGACAATAATTTGAGTCATAAGTTTGAAGCAATTTGAATTTAAAGCATGTATCGCATTTTGAGGTTATGTTCTCATGAGTAAACAATTTTTGATTATTTTTAATTTGTAATTCTAATTCTAAATTTTTTATTCATAATTCTCTTATCTCGTTGTCTTTATTTTAATTTTCTTGTTAAATAAAATAAACTCTATAAATATTGAAAATTATTGTCACGTTTGTTTTTCGCGTTTTTCATAAAGCGAAAAGTTTGTTCGTTTTGAAGTCACACTGACTGGATTAATTTTGTTTTAAAACGAAAAGAAAGGGAAAATGGTAAAAAGAAGAATTTATTATTTTAGAGTTTCGGTTATTCGAACATAAAGGCAACGCCTGAGTGTAATGATAAACTGGGCAGTGGCGATAATTATGGAATCCAGAGTCCTATGGTTGCAGGGTAACAAATTTTTTATGTATTTTTCTCGCAGTTTTGAAATTTTTTGCTGTAATTTTTTTTTAAATTATTGCTTTTTTTAGTTTGGGCGCAACTAGAAAAACATTTGGTTTCAATCATCCTTTGGAAGCAACAGAAAAAGTGGTAAGTAAAATTGAATTTATATAAAATGATTTTAACAATTTTTATAAATAATTCCCATGTAATTAATTAATAGTAAATAGTGTCAACAACAAGAATAAATTAATAAATGTTCACCAAAAAACAGAAAAGAAAATGATTTTTTATAAAAGTTATTGCAAAATTAATTTTTTTGCAACTTTTTAAACAAAATAAAATTATTTTTTATAAAAGTTATTGCAAAATTAATTTTTTTGCAACTTTTTAAACAAAATAAAATTTCGTAGTTAAACATAATGTTTTAATTCTGAAAATCATCAAAATCGCATCTCCGTTCAATATAACTTTTAAAATAATTGTCGCTCCAAAATTTTCTCAACGGATTTTGATTTCTTATGGTTTTAAGTGTATGTTTATATTTTTTTCAAATTTTTAAAATGCGCAGAACATTAAAAAAAATTAATTGTTTATAAAATTTTTATTAAATAATTATTAAAAAATAAACTTTTTAAAAATTTTCTAATTCTAAACGAAAGTATATTTTATCCCCTTGATATTCCCGCTTGGTTCATTTAAATCGGTTCATTCATTTAGGAGAAATTTTATTTTGTTTAAAAAGTTGCAAAAAAATTAATTTTACAATAACTTTTATAAAAAATAATTTTCTTTTCTGTTTTTTTGGTGAACACATTCTTAAGGCCAAATAGAAATGTTTTTTCAACATTTCGATTTAAAAAAAAATACTTTTTATTTTCTGTGAAAATTTCACGAATTCTGACCCATAAGTAATAAATTTTTTTATTTAGAAATACAATTATTTTAAATATAATTTTAATACTTCTTCAAAATTTTATTTAAAAAAAATTATTAATTTCTATTTCTTCTTCTCTTTAATAAAATTCTTCTAAGAAATTGAATTATTTCACAAAATAAATGAAATAAATAAAAATAAAATTTCATTAATTTGTTCAAGAATTTCTTTGGAAACTTTTTAACAAATAAAATTTTCAAAGTATTTTAATTTAATAATTACCTAATAATTGGATTTTATAGTCACATTTTAATGAATTCATGTTTCTTAGTGCGAAGATTAATAATTTCAATTTTTTATTAGTTAATTTAATAAAAAACGATATGCACTTCAAATTTTTTATTAAAATTGAATTCTCACAATTTTTTTTTAAATTCTGAAAAATAAAATTGTTGAAATTTTTCAATTTCATTGTTTCAAGATAATTTAATTTTTCTAAACAAATAATTGAAAGTTTTTGAAATAATTGAAATTTCTTTACATTTTCTTTGAAAAATAATTTAATTTTTTGACAGAATTTTAATTTATAAATTTTTCGAAAATAATCAAGGGAAGTTAGTGACCGTAATTATAATTTTATTTTTAAAATCTAAAGTCCCTCTTAAAGTTTTAAATGAATTTTTTGCTTCAAAAAATTATATTCTTCTATTATTATTCAATAGTTATAATTATTAAACTTCTCTTAAATTTTTATAATTTCAAATTTCTGAATGTTCAAATAAATGATATTTATCATTTCTTAAGCAAATTTAATGTTTATTACTTATTAAGTAAATAATTATTTATCATTGCTTTTTTCTTAAGTTGTAATAAAATTCTTCACAGGAATTAAATTATTTTCATAAATAATATCATTCATTGGAAGGATTTCAATTATTTTTGTAAATAGTAAAATTCTTTGCAGAAATTCAATTATTATCAATAGAATTGTAATAAACATGAAAAAGAAAATTTTCAATTATAATTATAAACAGACAAGATTATTTTTAAAAAATTAAAAAAATTATTTTCCAAATTTTCCATTAAAATTATTATTTATTTATGTTCGAAATCGAATTTAAATTTAAATTTTATGAGAAGGGAAAACCGGGAAAAAAATAAATAAAAAAAAAGTAGAAAATATATGTATAATTATTTTTTTACTACTTTGAAAAATATTAACTATTTAGATAAATGGATATATTTTTTCCCTATTTTTTTTAGAAATAAAATTTAGAGAAGATTGTTTTCTTTTGCAGTTCAATAAAAACAAGGAACGTATGGAAATGACAATGCTTCGAAATACTCAAGGTTTACATGCACCAATGCGATTGGCAATGGAAATTAGAGCTTCTGAAAAAATTGGTAGACTTCCATTTTTACAATCGTCAATGGCATTGAGAGATTCACTCCTCGGCAGAGACATCGAAATTGGGTATTTTTACTACTAATTTTCAATTTTTTTTTCTATGGAAATTTTTACTTTTTATTGACTTAATTTTTTTTTATCAAGAAATATTTAAATCACTATAAAAAACTTTATCTTTCCTTTTAAATTTATTGTAATTTCTTATTATTATGATTATTATTATTATTATTATTATACTATTTAAAAATTTATTGAAATTTAAAACTTAACATTTCTAAATTTTTCTTTAAACTTTTTTTCCAGTTTTGAAGACATTCTGAATACGTCGGAATTCAGAGAACAAATGGGACAACCACATGCAATGGTAGAAAAAAGTCTTGGAATTTTGTAAGACAAATTCTTTTATTTGTTTTCTTTTTCTCCCTCTCTCCTACTATCATTGTTTTTTTTATAATTAAAGGTAAGATAAAAATCCTTAGTCGTTAAAAAATAATTCATGTCAATAAATAAATTAAACTTTCATTGAGAATTGATTACTTCTAAATTCCTTAATTCAAATATTTCAAGAAAAAGACAGTAGAAGAAAATCGTAATCAATGTAAATTAATTTTTTATTCTTTTTTCCGTTGCTAATTGAATTTCGTTATCAATTGTCAATTTAATTACCACATAGATCATTATTTTTTTTTGTTTTTTTCAATTATTCTCATAATTAATAATTCTTTCTACAATTATTCTTAAAATTAATAATTCTTTATTCAATTATTCTTATAATTTATTATAATTCTTTAATAAATTATTAAAATTTATAATTATTATTTTCAATTAATAATTATTTACACAAGTATTTGTTACTATTGAAAACTAGGAAGAATGTGATTTAGTGTCCGGCCAAACGAGATCATTAATTCGTATTCTAGAAATTTTTTTAACCTCTTCAATTCCCAAATTAATTTCAACGTCTCGGGAATTTTTCAAACGATTCTCGATTGCCGCAATAATTGTTTGCATTTTATTTTTTCGAACGCAAATCACAAATGGAAACTGGAACTTTTCCTTGTACCTAAAAAATATAATTTTATTTTTTCCTTGATTAATTTAATTATATATTAATTTTTACGAATTATATTTTTTTTTATAAATTTTTTTATTTCGTTTGAAAAAAGTGAGAAAAATTTCCAACACTATTTTCAATGAAATTCTAATTTTCTTTTCGAAATTGTGTTAATTTTTTTTCATTTCTTTCTAAACAGAAAATTAGAATTTCATTGAAAATTCTTTCTTTTTTGAAAAATAGGAATTTCGCATAATTTCTATTTCTTTGTCACAAACATTGAACTAAACATTTTTAATTGACAAAATATACTCACATGAAATTAAGTTGACTTAAAGTGAATTTTTCCTCTTTCGTTAAATTATCAAGACCCGCACTTCTTTGCTCGTTCTTTGATTCGCCAGTGAGTTTTCCTTCATCCAAAAGTTTCCCCGCCAGTTCCGGATGTTTTAATAAAATTACTTCCTTCTCTGTCAAGAAACAAACAAAAAAAACTCTTTATTTCCTTTTTTTTTTTTAATTTTAAGAAAGAAAATAATTTTGTTCTTTTATCGTTGAGAACAAAGTGCGCAAAAATTTATTGAAATCATATTAATATTTTATTCTAAACTATAACAATATTAACATTTCAGTGTTTGAATAAATTTTGCATTTTATTCTTCACAATGATAAAAAAAAAGAAAAAAATTATTTTTTCCCAAAAAAATTAAAAAAAGGGAAATAAAAATTTTCTTTCATAAAATTGAAAAAAGGGAATAAGAAATGTTAGTAATTTTTTTTAGAGACATTTTTATAATTTTTTTCTCTTACCGTGAATGTCGAGTTTATCTAAATAATCGTCGAATGCACTCTTTAGTGTTTCACATGTTAGAAATGGTTTGTGGTTAAAAACATATTTCGCCGCTTCCGGACAGTGTTCAATCACATTTCCAAAAATCCACTCAAATTGTTCATTCGGCAGGGCATTTACTTCCGTTATACTCAAAATTCCACCACCGGACATTTTTCTTTTTATGATTTTATATTTCGAAAAACTGTAATTTATAGGAAGAAAATTAATTGTCACAATATTCTTTTGATTTTTAATTGAAAAAAATTCTTTTCTCTACTCGAAAAGAAATTTTTTTAAAAATTTAAATAACCGATTACTAATAATCAAGTAAATATTTACTTGAATCGAATAAATTTTATCATTATATTTAAGTCAAATAAATTGTATTTCAATCAATAATTTCAGTATTCGAAGTAAATATCTTTAAATTGACACTTAAAGAAAAATTACATACATGATAAATAAATATTATTTGATTGTTTTGTTAGTTAATGTTCATAATATTCAACGTAATAATAATTATAATAAATTAGTTTAATAATAACAATAATAAATAAACAAACGACAATAATATAAAAAATACTACAACCGTCTACTTCTAATAAATAATTAAAAAAAACAAATAATTTTTATTTTTATTTTTTTATTTGTGGAAGTAGATTACCTCTTTTTATTTACGATTTTTCTGTGATAAATTTTACGTATTTATAATTGTTATTTAATAACTAGCAAATAATAAGCGCGCTAGCGCGCGGAACGTAGTATTGAATTTGATATTGTTATACAAATTACAAAATTTTTTATTAACAAACATAAAGTTTTTAAAAAATTTCATAATCAAAATTTTAAAAAAATCACATTTTAAGTACAAAATTATTTATTACTGTTCATATTTTCAAAAATTTTAATGAAATTTCACGAAAGAATTCCAATATTCCCTAAAATTTTAACAAATCTTTCTAAATAATTCGAAATAATTAAATTATTTTTATAAATAGTAACATTTTTCGCAAGAATTCAATCCTAAATAGTGAAATTTCGTGAAGGAATTCTATTATTATTATTACATTTTTTGATAAAATTCTTTGCAATAATTCGATAATTTTCAATACATTAATTTAAAAATTTTTAATATTTGAAAAGAAAAATTATAAAAAAGTTAAGAAATAAATAAACAAACAGCAACTTTAATTTTTTACTGTATAAAAAATGAAAGAAGTTTGCGTGATGATGATTTATAAATTATTATTAAAAGATTATAATTTTTTTTTTTTTGAAAGAAGAAAAGAAAATTACATAATTTCTCTTTCTCAATGACAATTATTTTGAAAATATTCAAATTTTTCATGAAAAATATAGAAAAAACGAGTTAAAGCGCACGTATTCATTCTGGGTATACACATTATTAAAAAAATATTAAATAATTAATTTTTATTATTTATTAATCGATAGTTATTAAAAAAATAATATTTTGATTTTGTTAAAAAAATTGTGATAAATAGAAATTATGCAAAAAATACTACAAATTTTGTAAAAACAATATGATTGTCAAAATTCATTACAAAATGAAAGTTTAAAAAAAAATATTGATGGAGAAATATAAATAGTTCAAATTACTTTATTTTTTCTTTGATTTTAAATAAAGAAAGAGAAATTATGCACATTTTTTCATTAATTTCTAGATAAAACTTGAAATAAATTCATTTTTAGAAGGTTAAAAAATTAAATCTTATTAAAGAAATTCTTCAAATGAAATTAAATATTTTGTTTTTTAATTAAAAAAATGTGAATTGTAAATAGGCATGATTATTATATTATTATACATCTATTATCATTTAAATGAGAAAGTTCATAAAAAATAAAAATTGTAATTATGAAATACACAAATTCTTCCGACACATTTTTTTAAATTAATTTAAAATGGAAAAAAATTTGTTGAAAATTGTAATTAAAAAACAAAAATTTCACAACTTTTTATTTCAAAAGAAACTAATAATTTTAAAAAATAAGGAAAGATTAATTATAAAATTTATAAATCAATATTATGAAAATTTACCTTATTTTATATAATCAATATCTTTTAACCTTTTTTTTCTTCTTAAACGACAAAATAAAAATTTATATTGACAAATGGAAAAACTGTAGAATTTCGATATGTTAGACAAAGTGTTTTAAAAATGAAAAAAAAAACAAAAGCATATACAAAAACTAACTTCACACTGCGAACAGAATGAATGAAAACCCACAGAGATTAATATAGTTAATTAATTAATTAATAATTAATTTACGAATATTTTATTAAAATATCAAACAAAATTAGTATATAATATTAGTAACAATCAATTATTCACCTACATAAATTAGTAATAACAGGAAAATAATATTAATAATGATAAATAAATAATAATATAATTAATACAATAAAACTGGAAACTTGTTTGAAATTTCTA
Organism: Leptopilina myrica (nomen nudum); assembly: GCA_032872475.1. NCBI lineage: Eukaryota > Metazoa > Arthropoda > Insecta > Hymenoptera > Figitidae > Leptopilina > Leptopilina myrica (nomen nudum). Next base: position 7,309,532 of record CM065462.1, on the reverse strand, counting down.
TTTTTTTTTCAATATTATTATGTATATTGTCTCGTATACGGTCTTTTATCGCACTGCTTGAAAAAGAAACTAAACTTATCTCCTTTTCTATTTAGTTATATATAAAACTGGATTTCACTCGTTAAATGAACGAAGCTCATTTATATTGTATACATATATATATTTAAAAAACAGAATCTTATCGTTTCATTAGTGTGTGTACTTATATATACATATTTTTATTTCAATACTTCTAAAAATTATATAATTCATAATTATCATTATAAATAAGAAATATATAAATGAGAATATTATGTAAATTTATTTTGCTGACACTTGTTTAGTTAACTGTTCAATTACTTACAAAGGTTTTTTCATCTTTTGTTAATAAAAAAATTGACCTTTTTTTAATTTACATTTTTCTTTGTAATCCACATTTATTTATGTTTATTTGCATTTCCAAATTAATTGAATATTTTAAAATTATTATTATTTGTTTATTATTAATTTATTATTATTATTATTACTTTAGCAACAATTCGCGCCTAGTTCACTTATCATTTACTACGTTTATAAAAAATTATTAGAAATCTGAAAGAACTGAGATTGTTGAAAATTTCTAATAATTAAAATTCTTCTGAAATTAGTTAAATTTTTAAATATATATATATATATATATATATATATATATATATATATATAATATATTTAGTTAATTATTAAAAATAATTTATAGATGAATTTTAGTTAAACACACTAAAAAAATTATAAATTTTATAGAATTTAAAGATGGGAAATATTGCAGAAATACAAGTATTTTTAAAAATAAAATTTTTCGCAGACATTCAATTTATTAGGATGTTTAAAAATTGTTGAAAATTCTCTTCAAAATTTCAATTATCTTTATAAATCATAAAATTCTTCTCCAAAATCCAATTATTTTCAAAAATTTTATTAAAATTCTTTGCAAAATTTCAATTATCTTTTATAGCTACAATTTTGATTGAATTCCTCGAATAATGTAATTATTTTTAAAATTTTTATTAAATTTTGTCGAAGGAATTGAATTATTTAAAAATTTGTTGATAAAATTCCTTCTAGGAATTCAATTTTAAGAAATATTAAATTATTTAATAAATTATTTAAGCTTCTTTCTCATTTAATATTTAATAAATTATTTAAATTTGTTTATTTAAATAATTTAATTCTCGTAGAATTTTTTAAAATAAAAATTGATTAAAAAATGATTTTCAGTTAGAATTTTTAATAATAATAATTGAATATTAAAGTCATTATAATGTGGATTTTTAGAAATAATTAAATTTTGAAAAGGTTTGAAATTAAAATCTTTCAAAATCTGAATTTTTCAAACTAACAATTCTGTAAAATTAATTTTTTGAAAAAATTAACTGTTTGAAGTTGAACAATTAAATAAATGAATAGGACGTTTAATATGCAAATAAATAAATTAATTAAAGAAATATATAGAATAATTGGAAACAAATAAAAACTTTCATTTTATTTGTTTTTGAAATAGAACTCTAATGATAAATTTTATTCGTATAAACAAAATTTTGGAAAATTTGTTTTCTTTTATCACTTCATCAGATGATAAATTGTAATTTATCAACAAGAGATAAAATGACACTTTGTGTATCTCTATTGGTTCGTTAGTTTTCTGAGAGATGTCGTTATAGTCATTAAATTTCTCATATTTTTAAAAAATAATTTTTTAAAAAATTTTGTATATGAATTGTATTATTTCAATTATTTGAGATGCCTTATTAATTATTAATAATTATATTTTGCTTTTCTAAATTTTGTAATTAATAATTCTGTAATTGGTCTACATGACTGTTAGATTTATTTAAAAAAAATTTTTATTAAATTATTTATAAAAAAATGAAATAAATGTTCATTATTATTATAATTAATACAAGACCTTGCTAGAGTAATATAATTCTTTGATTAGTTATTTTTTAATCATTTTTTTAGTAACTTAACAAAAAATTCAATGCTGTTTGAGCTCCGCATGATTAAATGTTTGAAGACAAAAAAAAATTTGAATTAAAGTTATACTGCGAGTTAAAAAATTTACAATTTTATTTAGAAAAAGTAAAAAAAAGTTAATTATAATAAAAGATAATTAGAATGATTACAAAATAATTATAACAATAGTAATAAAAATAATTATATTTATAATAACAATTTTGACGCGAAAATATTGTATAGAATTAAAAATAAATGTCCTTCTGACGAAATGCATTTTTAATAAATTAAAATCGTAAATAAAATTACACAAACTTTTCATTGAATACAAATTTTTACACTTCATTTAAGAATAATTTTATATAATTTAATATTATAATTATAATAATGATACTTTATCAATTTTTTTTTCTCAAGATATACATATATATATGTAGGAAAAACTTGTTATTTGTGGTACTTATCAGGAATGTAGGATTAATAATGTGTAAAATTTGTTTAAAAAAAATTCCTTTTTTAAAATTTTTTTTTCTCTTCTTTTTTTTGTTTAATGTAAACATTAAGACTCTCTTATCAAAGGTCTTTTCGTTCAGAGAATTTCGAAAGATTCATTTTTACGTTGATAGTAAAGCTTAGGTAAACTTAACTTCGGCGAAACGCGACAACGACGACAACGACTTTTGATATCAATAAGTCAAGCTTTGTTTCTTGCCTAGATAATTATAAGCCGAGAATGTATTATCATTTTTAAAAAATTTGTTTAAATTAATAACATACTTTTTAATAATAATAATTTTTAATTATAAGTATATATATTAAATTCATTTAATTAAAAAATTTGTTAAATATTGTTTTGACTACTGGATAAATATTTAATATATTTAAATTATAATATAAAAAAATAAATAAATATATAAAATAAAAAATAATTATAAAAATAAGCTTCGTTACTCACTATACTAAAACCTATATTTACTATATATTTTTTACGATTTACTATTATTTGGATACAATTTTTAGATTTGTGACAATAAAATCTATTTTTTTATGTTTAAGAATTAGCACTATATTAAATATTCTAATAGTTGGAATAAAAAATTTAATAAACTTTTCGTAAAATTCTTCAAAATGATTCAATTCTTTTTATAAATGTTTCGTAATTTAATTATTTTCAACATTTACTATTTTAATCAAAAAATTTCCCAAAAGAATTCAATGATTTAAAAAAAAAATGTTATATTATGTTTTGAAAACATTCAATTACTTTTATAAATAATAAAATTCTTCTCAAGCATTTAATAATTCTGAAAAATTTTAATATAATTTGTTTACTGGAATTTAATAATTATTTGCAATAAATTTTAATGAAATTCTTCGTAACAATTCAGTTATTTAAAAAAATTTTAATAACATTCATAGAAGTTTCATGAATTTCAAAATTCAAATTTCAATTATTTTCAATATTTATTATTTCAATAAAATTTCACAAAAGAATTCAATTATTTTAAAAAATTTGTTAATAATATTAATTGCAAGATTTCAATTTCTTCATAAATTATAAAATTCTCTAGATTAAAATTCAATTATTTTTAATAATTTTGTTGAAATATTTCAAAATTAATTCAATTTTAAAAGACTCACGTTCACGATTTTCATAATTAAATGAACTTGAAAATCAAATTGATTAGAAATTTTAAAGAACCTAGATTTAAAAAAAAATGTAATAACTAAAATTCTTCTGAAGGTAAATTTTTAAATATACATTTAATTTATTTTTCAAAACAAATAATGTATTTATAAAAGAGTTTTAGTTAAAAACACTAAAACAAATTAAATTTTTTCAAAAATTATTTTCATCATTATACGATTATTATTTTTAGAATTTCTAACTAAAATTCAACTTTAAATTAATAAAATTAATTTTAATAGTGTTCGAAAAAGTTCTTTGACAATTTTCAAATCCATTTATTTACAATATTCAATTTTACGAAATTTTAATTACTAGTAAATTCTTCAATTAAATATACGTAATGAAATAAAGACTTTAAATTTTATCTAAAATTTTAACTGAAATTCATTTTAAAATTCAATTATTATCAGAAAATTTTACGAGAATTCAATTATTTAAATACAAACAAATATAATTTATTGAATAAATCAATTTTTCTTAAAATTCAATTCTAGTAAAGAATTTAATCATTTAATTTTTTAAATAATAGAATTCTTTCGATGAATTTTAATAAAATTCTACATAATATTTTTTTTGAAATTCGATTAAAATTCTAAGTATTAAAAATAATTGAAATTCTTATCTTTTGGAAAAGTAATTGAATGTTCGTGTAGAATATTATAAAAAATTTTGTTTAATAATTAAATTTTTTTGACTATATATATAAAAATAAATATTTTATTAACTGATTAAATGTTTCTTAAAATTGAATTTTCATTAAGAATTTTATTAACAAAGTTTTAAATAATTGAATACTCTTGTTAAGATTTTTTTCAAGTAATAGACATTGAAAATAATTGAATTATGAAAAATATTTTTGAAAAATTATTTTGAAACAAATGAAAAAAATTACAAATTTTTGAAAATAATTTAATTCTTTGAAGAATAAATAAAAAAAAATAATTGAATTTTAAAAAATCTTAAGTTCTATATGAAAAAATAATAATAATTAAATATTTATTTAAAAATGAAGTTATTTATGTTTTCGAAAAAGTTTCTAATTAATATAATTTTGAATTGAAATCTTGGAAAATTTTAATTCTTGTTAAACAGTAATATTTCAATTTTGATTTTAAAATAAAATGATTAAAGTTTTGAGTATTTTATTTATTTAAAAATAAGACAAAGTTATGAAATTTTAGAAGAATGTAGTTTTGTAATTTTTAGAAGTAGTAAATTTTAAAAAGGATTTAGAAATAAAATCATTATTTAAAATATTTTAATCCACATGGGAAAATAAATATTTATTTTAAAAAAAGTATTTAATTTTTTAATGTAATTTAATTTAGAAATTATGAAAAAATTGAGTCGTCAAATTTCATTTTTCAATAACTATTTTTCTACATTAAAAAATTTTTTTTCAAAACTTTTTTTAAAATTAAATTTAGAAATTTTTTGCTTTTATCGAATTGTAATATTTAAAATTTGAGAAAAAATGACCATTATTATTAAGTTAGCCAATTTTTTAAAGTTGAATTAAAATAATAATATTAATTCTAGAAAAAAATAAACGAATAACAAAAAATGTAGATGAAAAGAAGAAAAGAAAAAAATAACTGTGAAAATAAAGTTGAAGTGAAGAATCTCGGAGGGCGGGAGGAATAAAATTGAGAGAAATGGGAAAAAAACTGGAGGTGCGGTTCATAATGTTGGCAGAGAGAATTCGAAGTGGTGTGTGACGCTTCCTGGGGATGAAAAGGTGGGTTTTTGGGGTGGACGAGTGCGAGTCGGGGTTGGACATCGATCTGGTAGTTAACTCAAGGGCTCCCTTGGGACTCGTTGCCACCTTCGTCTCTTCATCCCTCTCTCTCTCTCTCCAGTTACAATATAGTTATCCTATTTATCTCACGGATTCCAGTGTCATGACTTATTGCAACATTACCTACATATATACATGCACACCGAGAGAAATATTATTTTTATTATTTATTACAATTACAACAATTCGTTGCCATTTAGGAATTTGGGTCAGAATTTGTGAAATTTTCACAGAAAATAAAAAGTATTTTTTTTTAATCGAAATGTTGAAAAAACATTTCTATTTGGCCTTAAGAATGTGTTCACCAAAAAACAGAAAAGAAAATTATTTTTTATAACAGTTATTGCAAAATTAATTTTTTTGCAACTTTTTAAACAAAATAAAATTTCTCCTAAATGAATGAACCGATTTAAATGAACCAAGAGGGAATATCAAGGGGATAAAATATACTTTCGTTTAGGATTGGAAAATTTTTAAAAAGTTTATTTTTTAATAATTATTTAATAAAAATTGTATAAACAATTAATTTTTTTTAATGTTCTACGTCTTTTAAAAATTTGAAAAAAATATTAACATACACTTAAGACTATAAGAAATCAAAATCCGTTGAGAAAATTTTGAAGCGACAATTATTTTAAAAGTTATAATGAAAATTATATTAGCGCAGTGTTGTGCATCAGCGCTGAATTTAGTTTTTCATCATTTTTAACAATTTTTAAGGTTATATAATTAAACAAAAATGTTAAATTGACAGTGTTTTGTTCATTTCGTAGTTAAACATAATGTTTTAATTCTGAAAATCATCAAAATCGTATCTCCGTTCAATATAACTTTTAAAATAATTGTCGCTCCAAAATTTTCTCAACGGATTTTGATTTCTTATAGTCTTAACTGTATGTTAATATTTTTTTCAAATTTTTAAAAGGCGTAGAACATTAAAAAAAATTAATTGTTTATAAAATTTTTATTAATATTATTAAAAAATAAACTTTTTAAAAATTTTCTAATTCTAAACGAAAGTATATTTTATCCCCTTGATATTCCCGCTTGGTTTATTTAAATCGGTTCATTCATTTAGGAGAAATTTTATTTTGTTTAAAAAGTTGCAAAAATATTAATTTTGCAATAACTTTTATAAAAAATAATTTTCTTTTCTGTTTTTTGGTGAACACATTCTTAAGGCCAAATAGAAATGTTTTTTCAACATTTCGATTTAAAAAAATACTTTTTATTTTCTGTGAAAATTTCACAATTCTGACCCATTTATTCTTATGGTCTTCAAAATTCGTAATTATTATTTATTTGGCTAACCCATTTATTGATAAATTATATAGGCTTCGCACTCTTCTACTAAAAACTACTATTTATGCTATTTTTTTTATACGAGGCTCTTTTTGGCTACTTTTTTGAGCCTAATGCTACTAAAAGCTACATACTTTTCTGAACAAATAGTAAAATTTAGATTTTTAGTTTTCACATTTCCATTTAAAAACAGTGTTAAAAACTAAAATCGTTAATGAAAAACGACCGCCAATAAGATAATAGGAAATAGTTTTACCGACATTTACTCTATCAATAGTGACTGATTATAAATTGTGTTTAACCTTTAAATTCCCCGTTTTTCCCGGTTTTATTTTCTCATCAAATTTTTATTTATATCATTTCGAACATAAATCTACAATTTGGAAAATAATTGAATTGAACAAAGAATTTTTTCAATTTTTCAATAAAAATCTTGTCTGTTCATAATTATAATTGAAAATTTGATTAATTCAATTTCATTAAAATTTATTGATACTTATTGAATTTCTCCAAAGAATTTTACTAGTTATAAAAGTAATTGAATCCTTCAAAAGAATGTTATTACGCATATTTATGAAAATAATTAAATATTTGCGTAGATTTTTATTTAAATTTTTGAAAATAATTCAATTGTAGAGATTAATTTAATTATTTATAAAGATAATTGAAATTACGGAGAATTTCAAAAAAATGTTAAACATAATTTAATTTCTGCGGAGAATTTTATTACTTTTGAAAATAATTGAATTGTTATTTTTTTATTTTATGGAAATTTATGAAAATAATTGAATTCATGTGAGGAATATTTTTCAAAAATAATATTTAAAAGAATTTAGTAAATCGGAAAAATTTTGCTATTTATGAAAATAATTGAAATAATTGAATTCCTTAGACAAAATTTAATCAAATTTTTAAAAATAATTGCATTCTTCGACGAATTTGATTAAAATTGAATTCAACATAATTCCATTTCTGCAATGAGTTTTATTATTTATGAATGTAATTGAATTACTGCGAGGATTTTATAAAAAATGTTTCAAATAATTGATTTTTAAAAAAAAATTTAGATAAACACTATTTTTTATAATTCAGTTCCTATGAAATTTTTATTCTTTTAGAAAATAATTGAATACTTTTTGGAAATTTTATTTAAATATAGTAGACATAAAAATTATAGAATTAAGAAAAATGTTTGTAAATAATTGAATCCTTGTGGTGAATATAAATGAATTTTTGTTATTTATAGAAATAATTGAACTTTTACAATGAATTTTAATAAAATTCCTAAAAGTAATTTAATTTTGTCCAAGTTTTACTATTTAAGAAAATAATTGAATGTATTGCGAATAAATATTTAAAAATAAAATTATAATTATACGGTGACTAACTTCCCTTGATTATTTAGAAAAATTAAAAAAAAATTCTTTAAAAGAAGTAAATTATTTTAATAAAATGTAAAAAAATTTCAATTACATCAAAAATTTTCAATTATAATTGTTTATAAAAATCCAATTATCTTAAAATAACAGAATTAAAAAATCTTATTTTTAAAAATTTTCAAAAACAACTGCGAAAATTCAATTTTATTAATTATTAAAAAATTTGAATTGTGTATTTTTTAAAAATTAAGTAATAAAAATTGTAATCATTAATCTTCGCACTAAGAAACGTGAATACTTTAGAATATGACTCCTTATAAAATGTAATTATTTATCAATTATTAAATTAAAATACTTTGATAATTTGATTTTTTAAAAAGTTTTTAATGAAATTCTTTAATTTTTTTTTTGTCATCGAGGCTACTATTTCCTACTTTTTTTTGTCATCAAGGCTACTTTTTCCTATACTTTTTTAAAACTCTTAATGGAGTGCGAAGCCTGAAATTATCATTGTTACAATTTTTATTATTATATTTAACTACGACCGAAAAAATAAAAAAGCTCTTTATTACTGCGTGTTTGATCTCTTTCTACAAGCGAAACATAACCTCAAAATTTTTGCAGCTAAAAATTAACAGAAAACGTCATAACTTTGCCGCCGGAAATATTCATATCGCAATCAAATGAAAAATAGAGTCTCAAAATTTTCACTTTCCTACGTTTTTCTCCCTTCTCGAGAAATATCTTCGCAGAATTTGCTGAATTTATTTTTTATTTCTGCGCCTGAATATATACCTGCAGCGCAATCCTAGTCGAGTATCTCAAGAGTAACTTTTCTATATCCACTGACTGATATACTTACTATACAAACGATGATGTTGATCGCGCGATTCACATAAGAAAAGAAGTCTTTATTTTTACCTCTGGTTCTTTTTGTCGTTGAATTTTTTCTTTGCAACAAAAGAAACAGTTTTTGAATTTTCTCTATAGACGTTTCTTCGTTTCCTGCTGACACTTCTTCTGCAGACTTTGTGAAATTTTGTGATCGCCTTCTCCCGCGTTCCGCATATTTCGTTTTTCATACAGGGATGGGTACGTAATGTATGTGGTTCATCAGGTTCAGTTTACAATAGAGTTTTAAGGTGCTGGCACACTTCCAAATTTTCACGATCGTGAAACTTTACGTCACTAAATATGATTGGTTCTGCAAAAAGCTGTGTGAAAATGAACCTTTGTCAGAGCCAATCATATTTAGTGACGTGAGATTTCACAACCGTGAAAATTCGCTGCTCGCCGAAACATTTGGCAGTGTGCAAGCACCTTTATTGCAGTTGTAGTGAATAAAGAAAGTTGCAGAAGTGAGTGAACCCTGAGCATCAGTGACAGAAACGTTTTTTAAAGTATTTTTAATATTTAAAAAAACTCTTTATTTCTATCAAATAGAAGAGGTATTATCGCACTTTTTATTTAAATCTCTATAGTTTTAATTGTTAACGCAGTATCAAGTTTACATTTACTTAAGAAAGTAAAAAATAATTTGAAATTTAGAATCCGTGTATTCTCAATAATGTTAATTATTCCCCCCCCTCCGCTTTGAGAAAAAAGGGTAAAATAAATAACATGAGAATCAAATTTTGAGTCTATAGAATTTTTCCGTGTTATTTTTTTTTTTTTTTTGGTCAGTGAATTCTCGTCGCACTATATATGCTATATATATATTTCTGTTTTATTACACAGTTTTCATCCCGAGATTAGACCCTTTAGAAGCTTTGATTCTATTCCACGATTCCGTAGGCGCGCACTTTATAGCCCCGCAATAAAAGTATCTATTTGGTGTGCTTTTTATTTTTCTATTTCCGAGTTCTGGTTTTTGAAATTCGAAACTGACCATCAGGAATATAAATATATATATATATATGAGAAAAAGATGAAGAAGAAGATGAAAAAAAAGAATACAAATGAAATTCTAAAGGATTTCTCTGCAAGTATAAATTATGTGTGTGTGTGTCTGTGTTATAACAACGAATGTACGATTTTTGTTGAAAATCGTGGTGCTGGGTCCAATTATGATCCAGGTGCCGAATAACGTATCCTTTCAATTCTTTTTCTTCATTCTTTTTCATTTTCTCCTTAAGAAAATTTTTCTTTTCTTCTTTGCAACTTTTATATATATATTTATTATCAATCGAAAGTATTTCTTTTTTAAATTTACAGTTTTCCTCATTGGATAACCTCAAAATATATACTGCGCGTATTATTTTCTTTCAATATAAATTTCAAAAATGTCATTTTCATTCAGGTTTCAAAAAGTCTAACCTTTACACTCTCTAATTTTCATTCTGAGGTATAAGAAAAATTTGAAATTTAAAGTCTCATGTTATTTACATTTTTATATTTCCTTTTTTTAAAACTATATGCGTATATATGTTGTTATTAATTCGGAAAAAAATAGTTCGAAGGAAATTTTATTTCATTTGCAACAGAAAATTCGAAAGTTTATAGAATATCAGGGAAAAATTTTTTAATTTGAATGTAAAATTTTTTTTTTTTAAATTACTTTCTAAATTATATATATAATATTTAAATATAGTATATGTGTATAAGAATTCCTGAAGTGGCTCCCTAAATTCTGTTGGGTCGGTAAATTTTTTTCATTCTTATATGTTTCGATAGCTTATAATTGTATAATCAAAACCTGTAAATTGTTTTCCGAAATTCGAATATTTGTAAAAGTTATTAAAGGTCAAAGATATGTGTAGCGTTTTACTGGTAAATATATATAACGAATTACTCGCGATCGGATGAACCGATTTTAATAAATTTTTGAAAATTTATAAAGGAGAAATTGTACTTTAGATAAATACTCAAAATTTTAATTAATAAAAAATATAATTTGTTTAAATAAATTAACTTTTTAATTTTTGAAGTTAAAAAAAATTGTGTTCTCCATCTCTTTTTTTTATTTTTTTAATAATCAAATAGAGAATATTTTAAATATTTTATTTAAACAATAAAAAAGTGGGATTCTCTATTATTTTAGAAAATATAATATTTTAGTTACAAAAATTTTTAAAAAGTGGAAGAGATTTAAAACAAAACTATAGAAACACTGATTATTATTTTATAAGAAAAAATAGAAATATTTATTTTTAAACTTATTAATTATATATTTCATCATTTAAAAAGATTGAATGATCTTCTATAAAATACTATTTTTATTTTGTCTGAATTTCATCAAAAGTAATATATATATATATAGAGGTATTGAAAAAATATTTAATTTCTAGAATTCATAAGAAAATTATTAATTTTGATTTCCAACGTTTATCGTATTAAAGAAAATATTAACTTTAAATTTAAATTCTTCAATTATTTATTCTAACAATAATTAAACAAAATACAATTTTAATTAGATTCGTCGAAAAAATTTTACATTACGAAAATTCTATAAATTTATTTTTTAAAACAAACCATATGCTGCATTAATATTAATTCATTTTTCTAAAATAAATAAAATAATTTATAAGTATATTTTATATTTTAGAATGTTAAATTAATATTACTAATATTAACATATATAGATTGAATGAATATCAAAATATTTCAAATTAAAAATTAATAAATTTATTTAAGAACCGTTTTATTAATAATATTGATAATAGTATATTTAGAGGCCGCTTTTACGGTTAAAGATGTTCGTTTATTACAAAAAATTATATAAATTGCTACAAGTTTGGACTTTAATTAAGTCCTCATCAGGCGATTTCCAATAATAATAAATAAATTTTTAATCTTAAAACGAACATAAGCAAATCAAAAACACATCTGTAATGAAAATTAAAATAAGATATTAATTGTCACCAAAGACAAAAAATTAATTTGAAAACAAGTTAAAGTATTATTATTATTATTATAACAATTTAAAGTTTTAAGAAAGTTGAATTGTAAATTGACTTGTAAAAAATTTTAATTGAAAATTCTGAATAAGTTATATATATATATATAGTCTACATCTTTAATCGCAATTTCATGAAATTGTCTTGTAAACAAGTAGATTTTATAAACATATTTTAGTTAAAGTTTATAGAAAATAATTGAATTGAAATCTTGAAAATAATTTTTAATGAGTTACAGTGTCTATTCTTATAAATTATTCAACTTGAAAGGCTTTTAAATTTTTTGAAATTTCATAATATAATTAAATATTTAATTTAAAAAATTCTATTTCAGTTCCAAATGATTTGACATTTAAAGATATATTCAAAAAATGTATTCTATAAACCTTTTTTGGAGTTTCAATTATTTTTAAATATCATATTTTTAATATCAAGTAAATATATAAATAAATAAAAAAGTATTTTGTTTCCTTTTCAATATATATTAATTTATTTGTATATTGGTATATTTATTAATATTTATTTAAATTTATTATTTTGTATTAAATTATTTAATTTATTTTTTATTAATAATTAAAGAAAAAGGAAGTAAAAGATTAAAGAATTCCACAATAAAATTATTTTCCAATTTTTGAGATTTTTTATTTCAAAAACGATAGAGACAAAGAAAATATATATGCGCGTGTACATTGAAAAAATTAAATCAAACAATTACATTGTATATTTTGACTGTTTTGTAATGTCAAGAAATCTCAAATATTCTTTATATATATATAGTTGACATATTTTCCATATTTGCGTGTGTTTTAGGATTTTATTTTATTTTTGTAAAAATTAATTTATTGTTTGTTTTCAAAAAATATTTCGGTGACACATTGAAATAATACTTCAATATACACATAGTTTTCAAAATAATAACATGTTACAACAGCAATAATAATAAAAATAATAATAATTATAATTACCTATTATAATACAATTTTTAATTAAAATTTTCTATATAACTAATACAGCAAATATTTTTATTAAAAATTCTAAATTTTTTCAAATAAAATGTTTTTATTTTTAATTTTAAATTTTTTTTTATTTTTTGTAGTGCAAGGTGTAGATAAAAAAATTTCTAATTGTTATTATTACTATTATAATTATTATTATTGCTATAAAAAAATCACTTGCTTCGAAATATACTAACGAATATAATATATACAATATATAAGTTGAAAAAAATAATATACAAAAATTCAAGGAGCATAGAAACAATAATATTACTGTCGAGAATCACAAACATTAACTTTATATATATACATATACAATATAAAATAATAATAATAAACTAAAATAAAATATCTTAATGTCTTATATATAAACAAAAATTTAGCTGCCGAGAAAAGAGGCGAAATTTTTTTTCTTTAATTTTCAATTTATGATATAATATTATGATAATTTTATATATATAATTTGTATCAAAAATTCAAATTATCAAAATCACAATTATTCCTTTTTTTAGGAAAAAAATTAATAAATAAATGCACCGAATAATTATAATTATATAGTAATTATTATTATACTCATAAAAAGAGAATAGAATTTATAGAATATAATAATAATTATATTATTAAAATAATATAATAATAATAATAAATCTAGTGTTTTTATATTATTATATTATTTATAACTATATAATATATTTTTTTTATTTAAATTATTTTATAAACAATTTTTTAATTCGTAAAATTAAAAATCTTGTCTAAATTATTATTGAATCACAAATTTTTGAGGTATGTTCAAAATTTAAAGAAGTTCTTTTTAAATTGTATTTTGCAAAACAAAATTTTTTTCCCTTTTTATATTTAATTGATTTTAATTAAACTTTTTGTTTTTTTTTTGTAAGCAAATTTTTTTTTTTTTTTGCTTTTTAAATTAAAGATTTTATTAAACTTTTTTTTTCAAATTAAATTTCATATTTTAAATTAAATTTTTCTGTTATTGTAAATTAAAAATTTGTTTTTGAATTAAAAAAATGTTTAAATTCAATTTAAACAAAAAATTGTTTTCATTTCAATTATAAACTGTATTATAATATTTATATAAATATATGTACACTTGTACAATTTTTTTTTTTTGAGAAAAAAAAATTTGCACACTCCTTTTCGGTTACACGCAGTAAATAAACGATTATGTTTTCTATAAGGAAATTTTAATAATTCTTAATATAATAAATAAAGAGATACATTATATTTTTTTAACTAAATAAAAAGATACTATATTAATATATTTACAATATATTTCAAATTAAATGCGCGCACATTAATCGCAGTAATTTTTTCACTTCTCTTATGTGTTATATTTACAATAGTATATTTATATACTCGAATTGAAAGAATTCTACTTACAATTTATATTTATGAATAAGGCTTGCGAAGAGATTTTTATATATAAATATATGTTTAGATATTTATTTATATATATGCATATATTTATATATAATATTTATGGTATATAATGTATAACATATATAGCATATATGTGATATATGATATATGTTATATATTATGTACATAGTATCTAATCTATATAACATAGCATATATAATATATAATATACATTTTATAATAGAATATATAATATATAATTTATATAGTATATATAATATAAATTTTATATATTATATATAATATAAAATTTATACAGTTTATATATTATATAATACATATGGTATATAGTAATTTTTTTCACTAATTACGAGTATAATTTTGCGTGATGATGTGGTTGCAGTCCATTGGCACCGAGCGCTAATGGATGAGCGGCCAATGGTGGCGAGCCTCCATTTTGAATAAAGTTGCCAAGCATACTGCTCATTCCGGCAAATCCAAGACTCGCCATACTTCCGGCGAGTTGTTCCGTCGTTGGCTTTATGTCCTTTTGCTCCTGTTCCTCACGTTTCTTCGATTGCTTTCGCTCCTTTGCCCTTCGGTTTTGAAACCAAATTTTTACCTGTAAGAAGAAAAAAAATATTTTTATTTTATGCACTAATAAAAATTTTCTTTTTTATAGGCTACGGGAGAATCTCTCTAATGACTGCGTTAGCCATTAAAGAAAATCATCGGGTGTTAAAAATAATCCCGATTAGACAAATTTCGCATTATGGCTAATTTGCAACGGCGAAAAAAAGTTAATTTTAATAAAGATAAATCGTAATAAAAATTTCTGACAAGAATATAGAAATAAACGTCTTGTCTTGGACTATGCAGGGAATGTAAGTGTTTAAAGATAATGCTTATAATAGTTTTTAAGTCAAGAAACTTTTTTCTAAAAACTTTATTTAAAGAACCAAGCAGGGAATATTAATATTAAAATTTTTGCTTCTAGTCGATTTTCCAACAATTTTTTTAATTTATTACTTTTTTTCGCAAAAAATTCAAGACTAAATTGAATTTAATTAATTTTATTCATTTTATTAATTGAATCTTGAAATTCGAAAAGGGCTCAACTCCCAAAGTCGTAAGAGTCATTCTTCACTATCACTTGTTACGGGAAAATGAGATTTACGTTTTCACAAGTTGAACCATTTTTGAAATTCACGTTTAATTTATAAATTGTATAAATATTCATTATAATTAATATTAATTCTAATAAACTATTTTGAATGAAATTAATGAATGCGGGTGAAAAAGCGCGATTAAATAAAAATTTAATTATCAATTAGAAAACAAAAATATTTTGTTAAATGAAAATGCAAAATGCATAAATATAGAGATATAGTCTTAAAATTTTTAATAGACGTGAGAGAATATTATTAAGAAATAAAAATATACAAAATTTTAAAGAGTCTCGCGCGAAGAAATATAAAAATACCGCAATTTGACTTTCGTTTTATTTTTTCTAATAAAAAGTTTTGAAATTAATTTTTTTTTTCAAATAAAATGATGCCATATGATAGTTATATCTTTGTTCGTGCGTCACATTTAAATATATACAAAAGTGTTTAAACGAGTCTTTTTTCAAATATAAAATTTTTGATGTTTGCTTCTTTCTCGGAATGCCATTTTAGAGCATTATTATTGTTATACTATTATTATTATTTTCATCATCATCAGAGAATGACTTCGATATATATAATATGGCAGCATTCCTTAATTTATGACGACGTTAATTGATCCGGAGTGAAGAATATATAAATCTATTTTTTTTTTATTCTTTTCAAAAGTGACATACCTGTCGTTCTGAGAGGGCAAGATTGGCTGCGAGTTCCGCTTTACGACGAATCGTGATGTAACGACTGTAATGAAATTCCTTTTCTAGTTCCAGTCTTTGATGGTCCGTGTAGACTACTCTGTATTTGTCCTTTGTTCTTGTTTTGCCTGTAAAAACAGAAAATAATTTTTATTAATTTTTTTTCCTTCTTTTCTAAGAGCAATAAGAAAATTATTTTTTTTCTTTCTCATTAGACGAAAATAATTTTTAAAAAAAAAAATATATATATATATACATAACAATTATTATATGTTACAAATATATATATATATTTATGTTTTTTAATTTATTTTTAAATTGTTAATTTATAACTTATAAAAAGTGAAGTTTGAATTAAAAAAAAGTTTCTTGACTTTTTTTTTCTTTTTAGTATATATATAGGTGAAATTAAGAGGGAAAATTTTTTTGAGAGCCATGCATCACATATATACGATAAGATGCGGTATATATATTATCATAAAATATATGCGCAAAAAAAGAAAACACACGCGACTTCGTGTCACAATTTTTTATCTCGGTCAGGCGCGCTAATTAAACTCACGATAAGCATATATATTCTCAGAGCATGTAAAAACTTGTCAGGTGTACATATATATAGGTGTATATATTAAAACAAAAATTCACACAAACTTAAGAGAGAAAAAAAAATAGAATTAAGACTAATGGAAAAAAATAGCAATCGTTAAAAAGGGGCACTGTGATCCAATGGGAATTAAAAAAAACTTATTTTTTATTAGAAATAAAATTTTAGAATTCAATTTCAATTAAAAGATTGTTATATATAGTTTTCAAAAAGTTAATTTCAATTTAGTAACATAAATAGAATAATAATAATATATAATACTGAAACAAAAGTTTATTTTTTCCACAAACAAAGAATTTTTTTCTAACAAAAAACCTGCGTGTGTATAAGAAAACAAAAAAAATATTCCTACTTCGGTAGTATCAATAATAATTAAATGGAATAATATTAGTCACTCCCTAAAAAGTCAGGTGATAAAAAACGACCTTTTAAACGTCGGAAGAAATTTAAAAAGCGGCAAATTTTAATTTCTTAATCGGGTTTACGACGTCCCATTATATACACATGAGGACACAGAAACTAAAAGGAGCGCATTATCTCGAGATAGACAAAATTAAGTATATAATTTCCAAGAGTCCTATAATGGAAGGGATAGATAAAGAGAGGGGGAGGGGAGTGATATCAAAATGGGGAATACAAAATAAAACCAAAAAAAATTGAAAAGACATTAAAAAAGCAGCAGCTGTATAGCTGAAAAAGAGAGAGAGAGAGAAAAAAATAAAATAAAGAGGGGAAAGGTGTGCGATTAGATAAGAATGGGCGGTAGAGATCAAAGCTAAAGACGCTAATCCACCACTCTTTGATAATACACATACCAAGTCGGTGAAGAGACCTTCAGAAAAATTTCTTATATATGAAAGCAGAATCATCACACAA
This sequence comes from Leptopilina myrica (nomen nudum), assembly GCA_032872475.1. Lineage (NCBI taxonomy): Eukaryota > Metazoa > Arthropoda > Insecta > Hymenoptera > Figitidae > Leptopilina > Leptopilina myrica (nomen nudum). The sequence goes on along the minus strand of CM065462.1, from coordinate 7,291,786 downwards.
CTCGCATATATATTTACCACCACTACTACTACTACTACAACTTTGAAACATTTTAGCTTGAAAATTCTAAAATTATATTATCGCACCTATACGTTTATAGGCAATCTTTTATATATCATTTTAATTTCCAAAATTCAAAACATATATATGTACATTAAAACAAACAAAAAACAAGTCAATGTTTCCTGGAAACAAAATTTTGACGACATTTTTTGTATTGAGTCACATAATTGAATCATCAAAATGAAATTTAACTATACTTCCCTAAATACTTCTTTTATATATACATATATATATATAAAAGATATATATTATTTTAGGGAATAGTTAAAATTTCATTTTGATGATTCAATTATATTGAGACGTGTGTGTAAAAAAAGGTTTTAATCCTATTCGCAGAAAAGTCGTTTCTTTGAGATAAACTGCGTTTCGTCTTTATTTCTTTCTATTTGTATATTTCACTTCATATTCCTATATTTTAACTTTATCGCTAAGGTAGATTTTCGCGGGACAAATGTCTGTAAATTTCACCCCTAGCGACTATATCTAAACTTTCGTTTCGTACCCCAAAATAATTATAATAGTAAAATTAGTATAATTACTATTCCAATTATAATACTTTATTTAACCAATAAATTATTAATATAGGGGATTTTAAAACAATAGTATTAATGATTTAATAAATAATTATTATAACAATTAGAACAATAGTTGCTTATCACGCATCAAAATTATAGAGTAAAATATTAAGAATAAAATATTAAGTTATATATACACACATATGTATAAGGTCAATTTTAATTGAGTGCGATAATTCTACGAGAAAAAAATCTCCTATAATATATAAGTTACACGCGCACAGAATCATTCCCTGGTGCCATAGAGAAAAATGGGATGAAATTTGATATGCTGTCGCAATAAAGGCGCGAGTATTATATATGGAAAGTATATATATTTCAGTACAAATGTGAGAGTTGGCACAATAGGGGTAATTGTCATGTCACTGACAAATATATAATAATATATATACATATATAGAAGAACAAACGAGAAATGAAGCAAGTGCAAAATTAAGAGGGCTAGAAAGGAAGGGGGGGGTATGAAAATGGGACACGCGCGTTTTTGCCATCGGCCGACGACAGTGTCGACATCAAATAAAAGAGCAAACGGTGTAATGGGGTGGCAACGAGTCCCCCGAGTCCCGTTTTCTTCTCCTCATCCCTTTTTTTTATATATATATATATATATATATATATATACATATATTGTTCCCCAACATATCACGAGACAGCGGGTCTCAATTTTATCTTCACATCTTCCTTTCATTTAACATTCATAATCTGACAAACTTTACATTTATTTTTACATATTATTATTACAATTGACACGCCTCCTGATAATATATAAACATATTATTTATCAAATTTTGTAACAAATTTAAAAGTATTTTTTACACCCATTTTAGTGCCATTTTTATGCTGAGTTTAACGAAAATTATGACCTCTCCCCCATTCTATATTAAAATATAATGTTTTAATTTCAAACATATCGTCAAGTTTTAAGGTAATTTTTTTTCTTTATACTTTTTATATATAGAAAATATTTACTATACGGTGCAACTAATTGGGAAAACATTTTTGAGATATTTAAAACAAAATTCTATGCTTTTTAAAACAAGATCCTTATAATATATATATATATATATTTTAAGGACCTTGTTCTACAGTATAATAAAGTTGTATATACCATATAATAAAGATACATCTTGCCGAATGGCGGACAACATCAAAGGATTTTCAAAAGAGAAAAAAGGAAAGAGAAAAATTCCTTTACAAATAATATAAAGCACGCATCCTTTTCTGTTCGCGCAAACTATATTTTCAAATTTTTAATATTACAAAAAAAGAAATATATATCAGCAACGATTTTTTAAGGAATTCTTTTTTTTATGATTATATGTTTAAAAATTAGAAAGAATATGTTAAAATTATGCAGGTCAAAAAAGGCAGATGTAAACATAAAATTTTTCGACCATTTATTACAATTAGGTCAAGAGAAAAAGATATAACCTGTTTCAAGTTTTATTAAAAAGTATATAATTATAAAATGCATATTACCGCATCATGGTTATAATTATAAACCTTTCAATTTAAAGAAGAAACGCGAAAAGATCCTTAAATTTATATAAAGTTATAAACTTAACATTGAAGGATAACAGCGATTAAAATTTCAAAAAGTCAAGGAAAAAACTATTTCAAAATAATCTCTAAAAATTCATGTCTAACTCCTTAGGTCAGAACATCAAAAATTAGTAGAAATTTTTAAAAATTAATTTTCAACTATAATTCAGATTTAGAGAATTTGAGAAGGGCCGGAAGGGAGGGGGTGTATTTAATATAAATGCAGTAGGTAATAATAATTTCTATTATATAAAAGTATTAAATCAACATAATGGATATCCAAGCACTCTATATAACGTTTTCCGTTTAGTGATTTATAATATTTAAGTGCGCGCGTGTATTACAATCGATTCATTGAATAATGTATACACATGTATGCATATGCGATGAAATTTGTACACGATCTATATTCATGACAACTGACTTGATATAATGACGATGCGGGTGTTGAGATTCGATATCAGACAGATGAAAAAGGCCGCAACTTGGACGATAATCCTTAAGTTGACATATGTCTACATATGTATATATTGTATATATACATGTATCGTTTTGCTCGGTTGTCAACAAAGTTGAAGCATTGAAATATACTTATCATACCTCTTCAAACACGGATACCTTTTTTTTTATTACACGCACATAGAGAAAAATCTATTCTAATTTTTATTTCTCTAGAAACGATTACATTTTCCTAAAATTATATTTTTATATACAGCACCTGGAAATAAGATTCTTATCATGGGTTCAAAAATATATATATACGTATACTTTTGACTTCGTTTATAGAAACATTTTTTTTTTTACTGAATTTTATCCTTAAGGGAATGATTTCAGATCTTATTAATTAGTCTAATAGTTTTAAATTTAAAACTCCTTGTCAATTTTTCATCTTAAAGTGAAAATATTAGCTATATAACAATCATTTTTATTTTAAGATGTAAAGACTATTTTTTTGATAGTACAACACTTTTAGTCAAAGTTACTATGTACGTTCATTAAAACTTAATGTAATTGCTATACGTAAGTATAGTAAAAGTTAATGTACTCGTTTTTTTCGTATAGTTTTTACTCTATATCGAGACAACAGTAAATTTAAATAAGCGGATATTTTAAAACATACAAAACATCCTTTAGAGTAAACAAAAATAGCTTTTGAGGTTACATCGAATAATCCACAAGTATAACACCACGTATAATTTTTAAGAGAAAAAAAAAAAGAAAAGAAAAACTGTGTGAGAAGAATATTTTGCAGCCTGAAAATTTTATGAACAATGAAGCGTGCAATCGGAGGCTATACTTTGAACATTTATGGCGGCTAGCCAAGGGCGGTCAAGAAACTTTATTGGAGAGCTTAAGCTGCTGGGCCGACTTGAAGCGTTCCACCTTCAGACAAAATAATTGTACAACAACAACAAGGAGAGCGACGATGAAAACGACCTACAGAGGGACAAACACTTTTGGACTGTTCACTCACACATCTCTATTGCTTACAAATACTAACATAGATGTTATATATATATATATAGAAGAAGCTATATAGGCCTATCGAATGAAGACCCAAGGGATGTTTGGAGTGTATATATATATAAAAATGTGTACACAAGAAGAAAAAAAAATCTAAAATCGTTTCAAAACACACGCACCTGTATACAAGAGAGAGAACATGCTTTTGAAAAATGTTCTGCTCTCAAAATTCCACGTCCCTGACGGAAGATTATGTAATCTTTTTCAAATCTCGAAAAGCAATTGTTGAAGAAATTTTAGCGATAGTGAACTTGAGTAAACATTTGAAGGAGAAAACTCCTGATGGTTATATTCACGTTTTGGATTTTTAAAATCTATACATGCTATATGCTTTTATTTTTTGGTTGATTCTATAATTCGTTGGGTTATATCCATTACAAGATGGGATATCTTTTGATTCTTCTGAAAGCATGATTCTGTTAGATGATCTTTTGGAGATTATTTTCTCTACTCATGCACTTACCGTGTATATATGCCTTATTTATTATATAGCTTTAAAAGACTGCGAAAAAGGTTATCTGTTTGTTGACTTTTAGGGGTTCGATCTAGATTTTTGATCTTACAACATTCATTTTTAGAGGTACGAACGAATTTTAAGAGTAACATTCAAACTTTTTTTATGTTCATAACCCAGTGTTTTTGAAATTTTAGCAGTGCAAGCCAAATTTTTACTTTACTTTAACATTTTCGAGATGCAAAATGATGATGATACAACTCAAATTTTGATATGACTGATTCAAAATTTAAAGATCTAACCCAAATTTTGATATGACTGATACAAAATTTAAAGGTCTAACCCAAATTTCTAATGCTTATAACTCAAATTTAAAGATTAAATGATTCAGAATTTAAAGGTATACAACCCGAGTTTTTATTGCTGTAGCTTTAAATTTTTGGAGGTGCAACCCAAAATTGTAAATACTGCAACTAGAAATTGTATAGTGATACATTTTTTCAATGCCACAAGTCAAACTTTTAGAAGAACGAACCAATAATATTTAATGCATTCTCATCTGTTTTTACATTCATTACAAAAAAAGGGTGAGTTCTCTTCCTCCAGAAAGCAAGATTCAATAGATAATCTTTCGAGAATATTTTCTGTACTGATATTTTATACCTTTATTACAACTCTCGAAGGCTGTGAAAAAGGTTATCTGCATGCTATGGAAGATAATTAAGAGCAATAAGGATGTAAATGTAGCGTAGCTAATCGTTATCTTTAGAAAGCTTAATTATCTTTCCAGTTTGGCTATAATTTCTCGTCAATTTTTTGCAAGAGAATGAACGAACGCGCACTTTATAACAGAGAGAACGAACGAGGAAGAATTTATACAGAAATAAAAAAATTGTTCTGTAAAATTTACAGAGAAAGAATGTTCTGCAATATAATATTCGAAAAGTTATACCCAAAAAGCAGATTTTCAGAAACTATTGTTTCAAAATTTTCCAAATATACTTATAAGTGCAACACAATATTGTCACTCTGGGAAACAAAGGAGTAAAGTAAAATTTACCGTTCCCGTCGAGAAGTTAATAAACTTTCAAGAGGTATATATGTACGTATATATATATATAGTTTCTTGGGGTTCTCATGGACTTATAAGATTATCTTTTCAATCCTTAGGTATATAACTGAAGAAGAAAAAAAAATTATTATTTGTTGACAGCTCTCGTGGCATAATAGTTATTGAGTACCGATATTTTCGCCCAAACAAAAGTCATATTGCGAAACCCTCGGCTGGTCAACTGAGAGTGTCTATATAATTAGCATTTTATTGTTGTCAAAATAGGATATAGATATTGTGAAAACTTCCCGCAGTGACAGCAGCACGTTTCATATGAATTACAATAAGGAACCTCCCCAGCAGGAGAATCAGGCAAATTCTTTCAACGTAAAATGAGCTCCTGGGCCTTTTGTTAATAATTTTGGAAAATGTTTCCCTTTCACGTGGTTATGTGCTGGACTCAAAGACTCAATTCAAAAGATTATGAGTCACGCACAAGGTGTTGATTATACTTTTCAGCAGGAATATGGAAAATTTAAGTAGAGTACTGCGCTGATGAAATATAGTGACTTGAATTGAATTTTTTGTGATGAAACGAACATTTTTAGTGCAGCACAATTTTTAGATGTACAACCTACATTTTTTAATGATACAATCAAAATTTTTAGTATATAGTGTATATATGGAAATTTTGTTGTATAGTTTCAACTTTAGGTATATGGTTTAACATAAATTTCTGATCCAAGAAATTTCTAGAAGACCCAAATTTTTAGAGAAACAACCGAAATTTTTTTGGAGGTACTACCCAAATTTTAAGAGTATTTACCGAAATTAGATTATGTTAGTTTTAATATTGCTATAATAAAAATTAATTTTTTACTGTAGGAGGATTTTTTAGTGCGTCAAATATAAGACTGGAATTAAATACCCCCAACTCGACATTCCAAGTCTCTCCATTTTGTAAGCAGAACAAAATTATATCCGTACACCGAAATGGCGCCTCTCTAGCCAAGAGAAATCGCGTGTTTCATCATACTTTAAAAAACACCCGTGTATAATTTGAAGAAAATAGAAAACATCACACACTGTGGAACGATGAGAGTAACACGAAATCATTTCATACGTATATATGTATGTATATATATTCTGAATCATGCAAGCCGTGTGGCTTTATAGAAGCGCGCGGTTGCCTGCAATAAAACCATAAAATGCAGATAATAGTCGGGAGGGTCGCATACAACATGAAACGGCATCAAATAAGAGACTCGCAGAAGGGTGAGAGAGAGAGGAAGAGAGAATCACAACGACGACGACGACGACTTCAAGGCGCGCCATATAGTTCTTCGCCATCTTGGATCTCTCAGCACGCAAACCAAAAGACGATGGGTCTGAAGAAACTTATAGTATATATCACTAAAGAAATGAGAGAGAAAAAGAAGGAATAAAAAAATGGCGTTGAATTTAATGGGATGAAAAGAAGAAGTGATGTTTTTTGTCTGCGCATATATAATCCTGATGAACACGGTAAGATCGTTAAATCGAATATTATTTCGTTGAATTGCAGATGTATGCAATTATGCGCGCGATCTTCATCTGCCATTTTATTTTTTGTATTTTATTCTAGGTTCCGCCGTATTTTATTTTTCTTGTGCTTTATATTTTAATTTTAAATTAGAACTCTGATTTTTAATGCTGCGTTATACGCGAATTTTTTTTAGACAGTAACCAAATTTTTAGAGGTGCAATCCAACATTTAAAGGGTCAACTCTAAATTTCCAGTGCGGTACAACTCAAATTTTTAGTGGTGCAATCTTAATTTTGATATTAAACTTTTGTAGTGCAACCTAAATAAAGTTTACTCAATAAAATTTTAATGCTGCTGCGCCTTAATTTCATAGAAGTTCAACTCAAATTTTTTGAGGTATATGGTCCAAATTTTAAAACGGAAAACCTAAATTTTTAGAGGTATACGACCAAAATTTTTAGACGGACGATTGTACAATATTTAGAGGCAGGAGCAAAAAATCTTTAGAGTGTCAACTGAACTTTTCAAAGACGATTCAAAATTTTGAGGGCGACAAACAAAATTTTCAACGTGCTAGAACCCCGAGATGTTGAAAATTAGTTTGTTGATCACTTCAAATTGTTTAAGATTTTCACTACAATTTTTTTTTGATACAACTCAAATTTTGAGATGAATGATTTAAAATTTAAAAATACAACACTCATTTTTAATGTTGTTACTCGAATTTTTAGAGGTAATATCACAATGTTTTAGAGGTAACCAAAAATTTTTAATGGTACAACCCAAATTTTTAGTGGTACAAACTTTTATATAGTTCACTCCAAAAATATAGTGGTGCTATACCTAAATTTTTTGTTTACTCTATAATTTTAGTGCTACAACTATGTATTAGATATGGATGTTTCAAAATTTAAAGTTACAACCCAAACTTTTAATTCTACAATTCAAATTTTTAGAGATGCAACCCAAATTTTTGAACAGCGTATCCCAAAATTTTAGTATGCTGAGACTCAAATTTTTGAATTGGATTTTTTTGGCTAATTTTTAGAGGAATTATTAACTATAATAATTTTTAATATACAGGATCTTCATCTGAAGTATTCTCTAACACAGAATTTCAAATTCTTGTTCAACAAAATTAAGCACATGATCTAAAAATCTACGAACGAAAACGTGCAATAAACATTTAGGAAATTCTTTTCTATTTCTACTTCAAATGATAAAATTTTCCTAATATTTTAAAAAAATACGTTACATATCTATATATATCGGCCAACACTTGATGCAGTTTTTAGTTAAAAATGTTCAAAAATAAAAAACTTTTCATAAAGTTAATATATAGTTACTTGATAAATTAGCAGATTTAATTTTTGAAATTTATAATTAATAATTAATTAATTAATAATTAATTAATTTATAATTACATAAATTAGCTGTTTTTAATTTTTGAAATTTTCCAAACTAAAGCACAACTTTGAACAGAAATTCACAAAAATTCCAAATCATAATTATATATTTGCAGATGCAATTTTTATTTTTGAAAAATAGGGGGAAAAATTATGCAAATAAATATAAGAGGCAAAAATTTTTTTCGACAAATTCAGGAAAATATAGAATTTTTTTTAAACAAACAACATGCAGGTGAATGTTTCATTTTTTTTTCTTTTTTTTTTCGTACCGAGAGCATCAATGGCGCAGAGGTCATGAAGTGACGAGACAGAAGTTGAGGCACTGAGTTCGCACGCTGTAACAATAAGAGAAAAGATATCTACTTGTCGAATTTTTCATTGTTTCGTATCGCGCAATATATACAGAGAAATGTTGACGAAACAAGTTTCCGGCAATTCAGGCTTATTTCACATAATAACCATCCCTTTTTTTTTCGTTGGTCTCTCTTTACATTGTACCTGCGACTCTTCCGCAAATATATATATATATATATATTGTATATACACACGCATACACAAAATGGACATTTAAATTCTCTTCGCCCACAAAAACGGATTATGGATAGAAAAAAATTTTCTTATTTACAAAAAATGTGTAAAGGTCAAAGGAAAAATTTTCAAATTTTCTCACATTTATTCAGGAAAAATTTTGTCTACTTTTTCCTATTATTATTATTATTATTATTATTATTATTATTCGTATTCATATTATTATTATTATTATTATTACAACTCTTATTTTTATTGTTACTATTTTTATTACGTTTCAATTATTTTTTTCTATTTTTGTCAAATGAAATAAAACGCAGAATAAATAATGTTGGACTTTTAAATTTTCGAAATTATAAGACAAATATTTTTTTATATTAAAAATATTTTTTTTTTTGTATATGGAAAAAGAGAGAGAGGGAAGAAGAAAAAAATCGAGGTTACGGTGACCGCGCGCTTCGTCGTGATTATCTTACAAATATTTGAGAGTAATTAGATGTTTGTTCGTCTGTTACTTTGTTTACATTTTGTGTTCCATATCTGGACCGTTAAGACGCGTTTATTACATGTATCGCGATATGAAGCGTTATAGTCTGTTCCTTCTTTTCTTTTTTTTTGTTACTATAGTGTCTTTAACCTGCTTCAAATATACATTTCATGGAAAAATATAATTTTGATAAGAATTTTCGTTTATAAAAATAACTTCATTTTTAAATTAATTTTTTTCTATATCTACTATCAAGATTTCAAAATTTGTTTCCGCATTTCTTGAAAATAAGATTTCTATTATTTTTAAATTAAAAATTTTTTTGATTTTAAAAATTAGTAGCATAAAATTTTTTAGTTGAAACAACTTGAATTTTTATAGTTATATATTACATCTGAAAATTTAGATATATTTAACCAAAATTCTGTTGATGCTAAAAGTAATACTGAAAAAAATCTTTAATGTAAAAATTTTGAAAATAGAGAAAAAGAATTTTTATTATAAATTTTGAAAGATATGTATGTATATATATAGCAAGGGAATAAAAGAAATTGTGTGCCAAAAAAATTGTATATTGTGTGTATTATCAAAATTATATATATATACACATATCAATAAAACAAACAAGTCACATTATCTCTAGGAAAACAAAAATTTTTTTTTTTTTGTTGGAAATTTGGTGTTTCTCAAGGAAATAATTGTCTTTTATGTGATGTATGTTTACCGCACGTCATGTGCGCCACGAAACAAAAAGTGACGGAATCAGGCCACGGGGATTAATTTAAGATGCGAGAGATTAATGCAACATTTACCCATATCACATATTATTTTATGGACTAAAATCATTATATAAACTGTAATAATTTGAATTATTGCAATAAATATCAAATTTTTGGTAAACATTTTTAAAAATTGAATTATATTTATAGTTTTAGAATAATGCGGTGTATTTTTCGTTTGAATTTTTGAATTTTACCCTTATTCTCATTTTTTTGTATTGCTTTTTATTGAAAAATTGTTTTAAAAAGTTAAATTTAAAAATAATTAATTTAAAAATGGTTCGTAGATCTTTGAATAGTGAAAAATTATGATCAAACAATTGTAGAAAACAGTTTTTTTTAATATTCTAAATTTTCGAAAATAATTAGTTATATAAATTCACAGCATGCAGATGGTTTGAAATATATTTCGCAGTGTACCCTAAAAGTTCAGGTAGCATTGCGCACTATTGTATAACTAATTGCGTAGAAAAGTATGCGCAATGAGTTATTAAAAGCTCATTAACTATAATTATAAAACTGACGGTTATGAAAAGTTCCGTTACCCATTTTTCCAATACCTGCTCATCTCTAAATCTATATTCATAAACATATATTTCTAATAATTAAATCCTATACCTTAATAAATACTCTATTTTGAAAATATAGTGAAAAAGATCATTTTTATTAAAAGCCTGATGGCTTCGACTTGTTAGTTATGTAGTCAAAAAGGTTAAAAAAAAAATTTCAAAATTAAAAAACACAAAAAAAGTAAATAAAATACTTTAAACTTTGAGGTATATAAAACAATTTTAGATTTTTATTTAATTCTAAATTTTGACTGGACTTTAGCTTTAGAATATGAAATTATGACTTATATAGAGTTAGATTAAGATTAAAATTTAAAAGAAAAGCGATTTTAATAATAATAATAATATTAAAGAATATAAAAATTCAAATGAAGCGTAAAATTTGTGACTATTGGGGCATTAGTGTAAGGCTACATGAACATTATATATACATGTATATATATTTATACATTGTATATAGTAAATGTTACGGTGCTTATTTTTGTTTCCTGCTGCTTCTTTCCATAGAACTCAAGATTTTTGATAATTTATTATATAGACACCTCAGGTTGTATAGCTTCATCTGTTTTTATCATTATTGTCCCATTGTCCGATTTGAATAAACAAAAGCGTACACTTTAAAACAAATGGATTAAATCTTTTCTCTTTCAATTTGCAGATAAGAAAATTATGCTCAAGTGGAATGTACACCCATATATACTTTGTTTCAAGTCAACTTTAGGATTAAGAGAGAGAGAGAGAGAGACCCTTTTACGGTCTGGGATTAAACAGGTAAATTCAGTAGTGGTTGGTTTGTACATCTGGACTACGATGCTAGACGCACACTTATTAAAATATAGCAGCCGAGGGTGAGTTTAAATCTTTTGAAAAATATACTCCTTTTAAGATATGTTATATTTAATATATACTTATTTATATTTCACATGTATTTGTTCAAAAATTTGGTTAAATTAGGTTGAATTATGTGTAAAATAAGGTTAAATTAGGTATATAGAATTATGTTAAATAAGGTTGAATTGGGTAGAATTGAATCGAACAAGGTTAAATTAGGTGCAATTGGGTTGAATTATTGTTTGGTTGCAACATCTGATTGACATCTGTTGGTATAAGTTGGCATATAATAACTGACAATCATAATTATTAAAATTGGTTTTGAAAATATTATTATATATAATGCTATAGTATAGTTTAGGGACACTATTGTATATATACAGATTATGGTAGTATGAAAACTAATACTATTTTATGGACAAAAAATCATAAAACTTGTATGCAAATGGTACCATCCATTTGGAACTGTAAATTTTTAATGATGGGAACTAAAAGTTTAGTGTTAGAGATTTTGAGAGCTATGAGAGTAATATAATCGGTAACAATCGGTATTATAAATGGTGCAATTTGAAATATAAATAGTAAAACCAAGGTTATACAAACAGAATGCGCAAAGATAGATTCACATTTTTAGTATATACAACTCGAATATTTAGTGCGGTGTACAACTCGAATTTTTATTGCTGAAACTTTAAATTTTAAGTGGTGCAACTCTAATTTTTAATGCTGTAACATATTTTTAGAGGTACAATCTAAATTTTGAGTTACAACCGATATTTTTAGTCGTACGATCCAAATTTTGAATGTTACATATATATAATTTAAGTTGTAACACAAATTTTTAAAACTTTTTTAATAAAACTGACCCAATTTTTTAATGATAGAATCGAAACTTTATATGTGATACTTCCCAAAGTTTTAAAATTATGCATCTTACATTTTTATTTTATCAGTCTAACCGAAGTTTTTGGTGCTACATAATTTCTAATTATTTGATCAGAATTTGTAATGCTGTTTATTTAGAATTCTAATGCCGAACGGAAATTTTTAGTGTTGTAACTCAAGATTTTAATGGTACAATCAAAAATTTTAATGATGCAATAAAGATTTTTAACTACAAACCCCAAGTTACAGATGGTACAATTCAACTTTTAATTTGTTGTACAACAAATTGTGTTACATAATAAACTTTAATTTGAATACTAAGTGCACATTCTGTTAATTTTTATTATGGGACAAATTTGCAATATTGTTGCGACTCTAAAATTTTTATATTCTGAAACATTGTTGATGGAAATTTTGATCTAATTTGGTATCTATTGATTCAATTTGGTACCAATTTGATGAATTAAAACTTGCAACTACAGAATCAAATGAAGTAATACTGATGAATTGATGATAAATTAAAAAAATTTCAACTTACCAGGATTGGGTTGCGTCTGATAGGAAGGCTTCTTCATCCATTCATAGGGGCTGCGTATTTGTCCCGGTCGAATTGGCGTTGTTGAACCATTATTGTTAATAGCCGTAATATTATTGTTATTAGCTGGTGGTGTCGCTGGCGTTCCAGGACTGCTAATTTCACTTCCGCTTATTGTTATCGGCGGACTTGGTTCATTGGGAACACCGACGGCTGACGATCCATTGCCTTCATCGCCGCTCCAATCATTAACACCACCGCTCAATTGTTGTTGCTGCTGTTGATAGCTCTGATGGTGTTGATATTGTAAATGTGAATAATGATGTGCATGCGGCCATGTTAATACATCGGTTGGATTTAAATACTGCTGTGGACCCGGTGCACTTTGATGATGTGCCGGATGTGCATGTCCATGTGGATAGCCATACCAATATTGTTGAACAGCATCATCTGGACCATGATGTTGTTGTCCATGCTGCGACGAATGTTGCACTTGCTGCGACAACGACTGCTGTTGTTGCTGCCGATACATTGCCAAAGAATTGTACGTGAGCATTTTTGGATATTTGGAAATTAACTATCCCAAGAAAATAAAGAAGAGAAGAAATTGGAACGTCCCGTAAATGGACGTTCCAGAATAGAACGGGAAAAAACAAAAATTGACCACAAAACACCGATTTTTCTCTAATGTATTATGTAAAGGACGCACAACACACACTTTATTTAAAAACACATCACACGCACTGATTTTTTTTAATTTCGAAGTAACAAGTGAAAAAAAAATATATATATATATGTCGAGAAGTGATCTAATAGAAGTTGTTACAACAACCACTGTTGGTGAACTTGTGAGAGACTTTAGGAATGACGGAGTTTAGAGGGATTCTTGACAAGGGAGCCATGGCCACGCCTTCTAACGCCTACGTTTACCCCCACCTTGCCAACAGTGTTACCACACCGACCAATGAGAGTAATGCGCGAAGCAATGGCGTCACGACGACGATAAATACACTTTTTCCTTCTTTGCCTACACTTCTCTAATGGGCTGGCATTGCTTTTCAAACCGCACTAATACTTTTGTTGTTGTACCACCAACTTTTCTTGTGTGTTATAACATAAAAGAGGAAGTGAAAAGAAAAGAAGAACTAGAGAGAGAGAGAGAAGAAATGTTCTTTGCAAAATTCAACTTTATATAGCTATATATATATGAAGATTTCCGGGAAATGCCGCGCGCGCAAAGGGAAGAGAAGAGAGAATTGATGAGATTTTTATTGACGATGATGGAGGGATTGGATCATTCAACAATTTATCACTCGCTGAGATTTTTAGATCAAGGAGAAGATATAATGTTATTATCCTATATATATGTAATATTAACATAATTATACGTGAGAATTTTTATATTTGAGTCTTTATTATAATTAGCTTATTAGTAAAAGAATTACTAATAAGCCAATGGTAATTATCAACTAAAAATAATTAAGTACTTATAGTTTTAAAGTAACAATAATACAATTTGGCGTAGTACAAACAAATTTATACAAATTGTTTTATAGTAATTTTTGTTTGTTTGACCGTATTAAATATTCATTATCTTACAAATGAATTTTGTTTTATAGTTTAAATTAATATGTCAAAAGATGGAAAGTTAACTTGTAGACTGTATATATATATATATATGTAAAAAAATGTGTAGAAAATGCGATGTTAAATGTGTATAGTGTTTTAATTTGTTAGCTTCCTTCGAAATTAAATTTTGAATAATAATATTACTCAAAAATTCAATTATATAATTTTCAAAAAAATTTGAAAATTTTTAAGTATTTCGAAATTTTAAGCAAATATAGAACAATAATTAATTAAATATTTATTTTGGGTCGTATACCATCTAAAAATTTGTATTGCAACTTAAAATTTGGTTGTATCTCTCTAAAATTGTTAGATTGCATTTTTTAAAAATTTGAATTGCATATACTCAACTTGTATCAGAACTAAAAAAAAATTGGGTATAGAAATTTCTTTAAAATCTTAAATTGTTGTATCAAACATTTCGATTCTATAGCAATACAATTTTTGATGATAGCTCTGAAAAATTGAAGTTGAAAAATTAAAAATATATATATAGTAAAAATTCGAGTTGGAGCACAAAACATTCGTGTTGCATTAAAAAAAAAATCAAAGATGCGGTACGATTTTTATTTTTAATGCAACTCGAATGTTTTGTGCTCCAATTCGAATTGATACTATATATGCGCTGCAACTCTAATTTTTAGTGATGCAAATTGAATTTTAAATGTTTTAACTTCAATTTTTCAGAGCTATATATCATCAAAATTTGTATTACATCGAAATGTTTGATACAACAATTTAAGATTTTAAAGAATTTTCTATACCCAATTTTTTTTCGTACTGATGATGCAAACTTGAATATGCACTCCAAATTTTTAATGAAACATTTTAGAGTAACAACCTATAATTTTAAGTTGCAGTACAAATTTTTAGTGGTACGACGCCAGAGAAAAATATTATTTAAACCGCAAATATATTTTATTTGACTTAAATAAACGTATATATTTGTCTCAGAACCAACTATAGACTTTTTATTTGTTTTAAATAAAATTTATATTTGACATAAATAAAACATATATATTTGAGTACAATAAAATTTTATTTAAATCAAATAAAATTTATTTAAACCAAATAAAATTTATTTGAAACAAATAAAAAGTCTAGTTGCGGTTCTGAGACAAATATACCATTTCTTTGGGTGCAAAATAAATATTTAATTAATTATTGTTCTATATTTGCTTAAAATTTCGAAATACTTAAAAATTTTCAAATTTTTTTGAAAATTAATTGAATTTTTGAGTAATATTATTATTCAAAATTTAATTTCGAAGGAAGCTAACAAATTAAAACACATTTAACACAATTTTCTACATATTTTTTTACATACCTGCAGTCTACAAATTAACTTTCCATCTTTTGACATATATTATATTAAATTATAAAACAAAATATTGTAATAAAATAACGCTAACTTAAGGTAAGGACAGATTATTATTATCATTATAATATAATAATAATTATATAATTATGTAACTGACTGTTACATATAGCATTACTATAACAGGAATTATTAACAACTATAGTTATTAATACAATTATAATAACCAGCTAATAATAATGATTAAGAAACAAATAGTTACATACTTAGAAATTATAATTATTAGCTAACAATTATCATAATAAATTAGTAAATTATCTTTAGTAAAAATTAGTAACATTTATCACGATTAGTAAAATAATTAGAATTAGAAAACTAATTCATCAATAAAATTTGACTAATTATGTTCGTGAAATAAAAAAATTGATAAAATAGTAATAATTTATAAATCATGAATCCAATTTTTTAGGCCTTATACATAAACATTATATTAACTATAATGATTTAGTTGCTTTTTTGTTATAAAAAATGAATTAATCAAAATTAAATAAAATTAAAAAATAATAGTAAAAATAATAAGTAATTAAAATAAGAAGAGAGAAATAATAATTTTACATAATAATATAGTATAATTGCATATATATATATACACGGAAAAAATAAATTTAGCAGATTTTACAAAACTTACGGAGTAGCGGATACTGCTTTTTACGAAACTGAGTTTTGTAAAATGTAAGAAATATTTTAGGACAAACTCTAAAAATATTCAGTATATATAATACTACGAAATTTGTGTACTTTATCCTGAAATATTCCTTACATTTTACAAAACTCAGTTTCGATAAAAACTGTAACCTCTACTCAGTAACAGTTTTGTAAAATCTGCTAAATTTCTTTTATCCGTGTAGGTATATAATTACTAAAAAACAATAAAATAATTATCTGTATATAATATAATAATTATAAAGGAAATGATTGTCCTTATAATCGAAGATTGTAAAATATAATAACACTAATGGTTAATTCTGATGGTACTTCATATAATAATAAAAGGAAAGCAAATTTATATATTATTATATACGGATGGGAAGAAGAGAGAGAGAGAGAGAAATAATGCTGCTGGAGAAAATTTACGAGGTTGATGATTATATTGTGATTAGAGTCCTTGTTGTCCCAAGAAAATATATATAATATATGTATAAATATATATATGTATACATATATGTATGTATATCTAGTAATCTATGTCAATATTTATGGAAATTTCTTGATTCCTACAGGTATATTTACACATATATATTGTTCACTTATTGTCTATATATGTATCTGATGTGTTTATTTTTCCTACTCTTAATTATATTAAATTGATACCTTCAAAATTGAAGCATATATGTAGATATCTGCGTTATTTATATGTTATTGTTAATAGATTCGACCGTGTTAGAGAAATTTAAACATAATCTTTATTGTTTTTTTTTTTAAATTTTTTCACACATTTTATTCACAGAAAATTGTAGAATATTATTTTAATACCAAAATGGATTAAATAATTATAGTTTTTAATATACTCTCTGCGCTTTTGCATCTCGAATTTTTTTAAAATATTTTTTTTCTTTTAGTGCTCGTTGAAATGAGATAGCATGATTTATTTTAATTTTTTTCATAAAGCAATACTTAAGAGATATACAGATTTTTGAAATATTACATTTTTTACGTATATAAATTTATTTAGTGGTTCAACTAAATGAATTTCGGTTATATCCACAATTTTATATATGTGTAATTTATAAATTTAAATTAACATTAAATTTAAATGTATATAATTTTAATAATTACCTTTAAAATTTTGGTTCATATCTCTAAAAATTCGGGTTGTATATAGCATTAATATTTTCAAGTTGAACCACTAAAAATATGTATTGCAGTGACAGCACTAAAAATTAAATTTGCACTGTTTGTATATTAAATACAATCTTGATTATGCTATAATGTTTATAATCTGAATTATAAAAAAAATTAATAATTACATGGCTTTGCATAAAAAAATTGCAGTTGTACATATGATATGTATATATACGTAATTGAAATAAATTTCCGATGCACAACCAAAATTTAAAGTTATACAGCATCAAAATTTGAATTTCACCACCAAAAATGTCATACTAAAAAAATTACATTCTAATTTTAAGAAAAACTTTTTATATATGCGCCTAGAATATTCCCCACTAAAATTAAGTGGGGAATATTCTTACAATAAGAACATTATTACTTTAAGAATATTTTCCACTTAATTTAAGTGGGGAATATTCTTGGCGCACATATAAGAAGTTTTTCTTAAAATTAGATAATATATAATATTCATTCAAAAATTTATGCTGTATTACAAAAAATTGTAACTTGTTTCTCTAAAAACATTAGTTATGTTGTACTAAAATTTTTCGGTGATGTACCACAACAAATTATTATTACTATTATATTATTATTATTATGTATAACAATTTTAATTGAACAAGTTAAATTTTGAGTTATAGCACTAAAAAATTAAGGACGTATTACAAAATTAATTAATATTATTTTTCATGTCATTAAAATTAAAAAATTCAATTATTCAAAAGAATTCCACAGAACATCACTATATTCTTCTAAATTTATTCAGGAAATCAGGAAAAAGTCAGAGAATTTTGTCAAAAGTGCTGGAATAATATTCAGTTTCAAGATTTCATAAGAACATTCTAAAATTATTCTTCGCAGTATTGAAAAGATTTTATTTGTTTCAAATTCAAAATAAATTTCGTTAAAAATTAAAATTTACAAAATTTACCACTGCTTTGCTGTAACTTTGTATAAAATTTCATATTTGTGCGCCTTCAAAAAATGAATTAATTAAAGTTTTTTAAAGACTTATAGTTCGTTTTACTTTCTGAATGATTTAATCACATTGTTACGACAAATTCCTATTGCAAATAGGGATTTTTTAATATAAAAACGAAAAAAAATTCTGACCAAAAATGTTGACTGCTTTGCTATAACTTTGCACAAAATTTCATTTTTAAGTCTCCCAATAATAAATTGAATTTTGAAAAAATTATAACTGATTGCATACATTTAATTATTTTCAAAAGTTATAAAATTCTTTGCAGAAATTCAATTATGTTCAAGAATTTTTTAATAATTCTTGTCAAAATTTCAATTATTTTCAAAAAAATTTCTTATAATTTCTCATAATCTATTATTTACAAAATTTTTATAAATTTCTTCGCAATAATTTAATTATTTTCATAAATAATAAAATTCTTTTTAGGAATATAATTAATTTTATAAATAAAACTCATTGCAGAGTTTCAATTATTTTTAATACAATTTTAATCGAATTTATGAAAAAATGTAATTGTTCTTAAACATATTTTATGAAAAATCGTTAAAAAAAATAAAATATTTAAAAATGTTTTGATAAAATTCTTTATGAGAATTCAATTTTAAGAATTGTAATTATTCAATAAATTATTTATTTTTGCATTTAAATTATTGAATTCTTCAATAAAAATTTATTTAAAAATGAATTTTGGTTTAACTTTCAGATAATAATGAATATTGAAAGCATTATATAGCATAAATTTTAAGAATGCTTTTAAATCAAATTCTTTAAAAATTTGTATTTTTCATATGTATACTTATGTAACTAACAATTATGAAAAATTAATTATTTTAAAAAAGTTTAATTGGATTTTTTTCTAAAATTATTTAAAGTGTTTTTCTTATGCGTATTCAATTGACAAATTTCTGAACAATTTAAATTTCGTAAAATTGATTTGTGAACAAATGAATTTTCAAATTCTCAAAGAACTTTTTTCAGAAATTATTAAAAAGAATTGATTCATGTGGGAAAATAATAATGCGATTAAATATTTTTTTAGAAAAGAAGTTATTGATGTTTTTGAATAATTTTATAATTAAAGAAATTCGTAAATAATGTATAAATATAAATATGTGCGAACATATATTTGGAGGTATCATTATATAATACTCATCATTTTTAGAATCAATGAATCAGAATATTTTTTTACTGTCAGGGAAAATGTCAAAATTTTTGTCAAGCAATTAAGTTTTTCATATATTAAAAAAAGGAAAATATTTTAAAATATTTTTTTTATTATTTAAAAGGCTTGTTACAAAACGCTAATTTTTTTTTTAGAAACAAAGGGAATAATGAATAATATATAATAACTTGAAAAATTTTTTTAGATTAATAAAAATATTTTTGAATTATTTGAAAAATAAAATTAATATTATTAAATTAAAAAGAAAGTAAAAATAATAATGAAGTATAATGTTATTTATCAGAGTACAACAAAGAAAGAAAAGCATGCCCAAAATAGTCTTAACTTCAAGTGTGGACAGACTGGACAGAATACGACGATTTATTATAGTTATTAATATTAATTATTTAGACGAAATATTGTTTTTGATGTGCAATTATATACGTTTTGGTCAATTTTAGGATTTATTAAAATCATACATATACTCTCATAAGGTGAAAATTCAGTTTAAAATGCAACCCCGATTTTAGTCAAAAATGGGTTAAAATTATATATATATATATATATATATATATATATATATATATATAAGATTAGCTTATTTTAAAGTATAATGATACACTCATTATGCTTTTGGATGTTAATATTTCTATTCAATTTACGTTAAATAATACATTCGGCTTTGAATATTTCTATTTGTTAAATATATTTTTCGACGATAATCTAAAAACTATTGCGTTCGTTAATCTTAAAAGATGTAATGTATATTAACGCACATCTTTAAAAATGCATAAATATTTCAAGAAAACGAATATAACCGACAAAAGCTTAATAATAATGGTATTAAGGAGATTACAATCTTCCTGCCATTGTATATTCATTTTGGTTATAAGCGGCAAACACAATAAATATATAATTTAAAAGTGTCATTTTGCAAATAATTGTCATACTGTGAAACGTTTATTGTCCCAAAACTTGACGGGTGTTCAAAACTCTGAACATTAAAATAATAAACAAAAATAACTATAAGAATTGACCTGCAGTATTTATAACCGGATATATTCATAACCAAAAACTGATAGGAGGTGGTGTGTACCGCCCCTAGATATACATATATATATATATATACAATGAAAGGATCCTTATCTTATATTTAGAAGGAGTTTTATGGGATCTCAAAAACTCCAAGCACAAGCAATGAGATTACCTAGATTTAGGTAAATGCTCAAACCCATACATATATATGTATATACACATCACATACAAATATTTTTCTCTACTATGGTAGTTTCTGTTAACAGATTTTTCAATAATATACCTGAAAAATCTGTTTGCCAAAAACTATAGTCAAATATAAATGTTATGTGTTTGTGGATACATATAGTGTATCGTGTATGTGTATACTCATAGTGTATATATACGTGTATGTATACACTTACTTAAAAATGTGTAAGTATATACGTAAATGTTATATAAAGAATTTTATGGCTCTTGCGGAAAATGTACAAGTGGAGCGAGGTTAGGTATAAACTTAAATATTGTCCTGGTAATTATAGTTTTTGTATTGATGGCACTGTATTAGTTATATACCTGTATTTGTGGGCGGAGAAGAGGACAAAATTTTAAGCCCCTGACTAAATTTTTCCTATAGGGGGTAAATGTGTATATATATATATATACAGAGATAGAGTACTGTAAGTAGATATAGAGAAAATATGTATATAAAAGTTATTTTTGCAGAAAGAAATATTTTTGTGAGATTTATAGTATGCCCATCCTAATAATATTGTATATTTATTTCTAAAGTTGCTTTTTGGGGAAAATGTTACTTTAAGTGGATTATTAACTTCATTGGTTGAACAAACAATTGAGGTTCAACTGATGATGTACGTATTTCGTTTGAGAAAATATATACATATATACGAAATACATCTAAAGCACCCAAAATACATATATATATACAAACACAAAACCTATAGCTCTTTTCTTTTATATATATACAGACAATTATTTTGCTCATGTATTTCAAGTTAATTCCAAGAAGGCCTTTGTAATTGTTATATATTGTTCGGAAACAATATATGCAAAAGTTGTATACCATCACTGTTGGCAATTTACAAAACACAATTTTCAATATAATGCATATATTTGTTTGTGCAACTAGGATCGCTTTTCAGTAAATATGTATTTAGTGATGCATTTTTGTGAATAGTTTAAAATGAATATATATGGTGTATACAGTTTCTAAGTGAATGGGTTAACATGTTCATTATAATCATCTTAATATATATACACAAAATGCTTATAACCCTAAAGAGATGTTTATGTTATTCATAATGTTTTAATTATACACAATAAGCATTATAGTATATATGTCCATATATATAGGATTATAAACATAAAATTAAATTTACGCCTTTTCTTTACAGGAGTAATTGAAAGGAAAATTTACCTATATATTGCATTAAAAAGGATTAAACACTTGCATTATATATACATATACAAATGGATTATAAATGTTGTGCAACTAATGCTTGCTTCGCTACACTAAAAACTATATAGTTTTATACCATTAAAAATTCAAATTAAATTACTAAGTACTACGTAGTATTTAGTAATTTAATTTGTATTTTTAATGGTGAAACACTATATAGTTTTTAGTGTTGCAACGCTCGAATTTTCAATGCAGAAACTTAACATTTTAAAGGTATAACTCAAATTTGTTATGATAAAATTAAAATTCTTAAAGATAAAATCTAAAATTTTAGCAGTACAACCAACATTTTTAGTGACCCAAATTGGTAAACACGAGTTTTTAAAGAAACAACACAATTATATATACAACTTCAACGAAAGTTATATATACACAACTTTATAGTTTTTAAAGGTCTAATCCCATATTTTTTGATGCTATAACTTATAAACTTTTAATTATATACAACGAAACTAGTAGTGCTATATACAATTACAATTTTTTGCAATACAACTAAAAATTTTGAGTGCTTCAACACAAATATTCAATCCTAGGTATAAACTTTTTAGAAAAGCTACTAATTCCATTTTTTTAATTATATAACCGAAATTCATTTATCTCTAAAGTTTTAGTACTATATTTAAATTTTTTAATTGTACAAAATTTTTAGTCTTGAATAAGCCAAATTTCTTATTGTACACTCGAAACTTTAAAGGCTAAAACTTTAATTTTTCGTTTTAGAATAAAATATTACTATATTTTTAGAAGCTTAATGGAAGTTTTTAATGATTTAACTTAAATTTTCATTTGGATAACTTAAATTTTTAGAAGTGGAATTTAAATTTTTAATGCTGCAACACAAATTTTTCATGAAAAACAGACTTTTTAATAAAAGTGACACACTTTTTTTAATCCTATAATTGAAACTTTTTGTTATAATATATACAAGCCAAAAGTTTAAGTATATATATATTTCTATATGCATCTTAAATTTCTAATTTAATCGAAGTTTGTAATTCTGTAACTTAAATGTCTGAGACTTTAATCGAACTTTTTAGAGCTGTAAGTCAAGTTTTTAATATAATCCAAATTTTGAATGACGCAACAAAGATTTTGAACTACAACCCATATATTATTATAGATGCACTGTACCAAAAATATGACACAAATTCGAGATGCAAATTTTGATCTAATATTTGGTAGAGTAATTTAATCAAAAGTGATTCAATTTGGTATCATTATTTGAAACTTTTAAGAAAACTTAAAACAAGTGGAAATCATCAAATCTTCAATTGAAATTTTTAGAAATATACAGTAAAAAGTTTAAGAGGTGTAACCAAAATTTTTGGTGCTGTATATATAAAGGCTAAGTTTTTGATTCAAGAAATCAGGTTTTTTAAGAAACGACTTAATTTTTTTCGTGTAGCAATATTTTTACTTTTTGTGATGCAATCCGAATAATTATTACTTATTTTTTTTACTCCAACCAACAAATTTTTAGTACAACAATTCAAATTTCTAAAGCAACAACACAATTTTTTGTATCATAAAATTTACTGCTGTATACAACTCAAATTTTATGTTTTAAACATCTAAAAACTTAAGCAGTTCCCGTCTTTAGGTTTGTGGGACCCTAAGCCTGGACACTTTGAAGCCCCCTTGTAAATTATTGAAAAAAAAACACAAAATTACTTCTTTATAATCTCTTTAAGCAAGAAAAAATTGATTTCACCCTGACGTTCATAGAAAAACTCGTTAATTATTTGCACTAAAAATTTGTTGATTGGAGTAAAAAAAATGATTAATAATTATTCGGATTTACATAGTTTTTGAAAACATTTCATTGCTTTAAGGATATACTTAGGGCCCTCCAGAGACCGGGGCCCTATAAGAAACGGGCATATACTATGAACCTTATGGTAAAGACGGCCCTGAAATTAAGTTTTTAAAGTAACAAAACCCATTTTCTTGTAATATAGCATGATACAACTTTAATTTTAAGTTGCACGCATCTAAAATTTTTGATGGTGCAATCCAAATTTTTGAAGTTGCAACTTTAAATTTTAGTTGTACAGCCAAAACAAATATTTAAATTATTTGCTCTATACATAGTCGAAATTTTTAAGCTTTGCAACTATTTTTAGAAGTACAACCAAAAATTTTAAAGATATAAGTTAAATTTTGAGATATATGTTCGGTTGAAACTTTAAAGGCCAAAAAGAACTCTAATTTTAATGCTTTATCTCAAATTTTTAGCAAAATGACCAATTTTACAGATATAGTAACAACCCGAAAATAAAGTAAAGTTATAAATATTTAGTGATATTTTTAAATTTAATAACTCGTTCATATTTAATATCAAGTAAAAATCAAAATCTTGTTACATATATTCTAATTTAAAAAATACGGAATATAAACGATACACGTTCCTGGGACTGGGCACTGAAGATATAGAGAGGGAATAAAAAAAGTTAAAAAAACGAGGGGTTGGTCATATAGTAAATGAAAATGCAACCATGAGGTGCCATAGGGGAATGGGAGAGCAGCCATCCCATAGGCGGAGCGTGTCGAATTATCATTTATGTCTCATTTCTCAAAAGCCACCAATATTGTGACACTTTCAAACCCTTGGGAAAATGAAGAATGTAAAAAACGAACCTAAAATATATAACGTGTTCAAAAACATGACAAATTTAACGACTATATATATTCACAAAGGTTTAAAATTAATTTTTTTCTGTTATACGCATTTTTTTACATTTCATTATAGTTACACTTCAAAGCTGACCTAAAATCTTCATTTTCATGTATTATAGAAAAATCCTTTCAATTAAAATTTTGAAATATGCCTGAAATGACCTTCTTTTGGGATTTTGTAATTTTTTTTTATTAAATTAAATATAAGAAAAATTGCGTATATTATAATAATTATAACATTATTATAATTGTAAATATAAAAATAGTTATATATATATCTTAAACATTAAAATATAAAATTGTTTCTATTCGTTTATTTAATAACCTTAAAATAGCGGAGACAAAGTATAATGTATATATATGTGTATATATATGCGCGCTCTCGCGGTAATATATGAGATATATTGAGATGATAAAACTCTGATTTTCCTCACAAGAGTCATTGAACCTAAAACAAGAGATTTATGGCAGAGAACAATATAAAATATATATGAAACCATGTTGTATATTTATTTTCTCTGACGGGACTAGAAATATCTGCGCGCGGATATCAAAGTTTTCGCATAATACAGTCAATATACGAATAGAGGATAATAAACTGGTATACTATTTTATTATGCGTATATATACAAAATATCTAATAATAGATTTCATTTTCCAATTTTTTATCTCTTCGTCTTTTAAATATATATAAACTGAAGAAAACCTCAAAAAAAAAGATAATCACATACAATTTTCTTTTTATCTCTAAATTTTCCTGGAATTATTCTTTTTATCTCGAATTATTTTCAACAATTTTCAAATAATTTTGACAATGTACCTGATTTAAAACTTTTTTCGAAAGTAACCTCAAAAAAGATTTACGTCTTTTTTCAGTGACTCCAAAATTATATAACTTTTAAAGGTTCAATTTACATTTACGCACCTGTATTTTAAGGTTATGTTCGGCTTTTTGACAACATCAAACCCTTTGTATAAAAATCATCTTAAACGACTTAAATAATATTAGTTCAATATGGGAAATTTTCACAGAAAATAAAAAGTATTTTTTTTAAATCGAAATGTTGAAAAAACATTTCTATTTGGCCTTAAGAATGTGTTCACCAAAAAACAGAAAAGAAAATTATTTTTTATAAAAGTTATTGCAAAATTAATATTTTTGCAACTTTTTAAACAAAATAAAATTTCTCCTAAATGAATGAACCGATTTACATGAACCAAGTGGGAATATCAAGGGGATAAAATATACTTTCGTTTAGAATTAGAAAATTTTTAAAAAGTTTATTTTTTAATAATTATTTAATAAAAATTTTATAAACAATTAATTTTTTTTAATGTTCTACGCCTTTTAAAAATTTGAAAAAAATATAACCATACACTTAAAACTATAAGAAATCAAAATCCGTTGAGAAAATTTTGGAGCGACAATTATTTTAAAAGTTATAATTAAAATTATATTAGCGCAGTGTTGTGCATCAGCGCTGAATTTAGTTTTTGATCATTTTTAACCATTTTTAAGGTTATATAATTAAACAAAAATGTCAAATTGACAATGTTTTGTTCATTTCGTAGTTAAAAATAATGTTTTAATTCTGAAAATCATCAAAATCGCATCTCCGTTCAATATAATTTTCATTATAACTTTTAAAATAATTGTCGCTCCAAAATTTTCTCTACGGATTTTGATTTCTTATAGTTTTAAGTGTATGGTTATATTTTTTTCAAATTTTTAAAAGGCGTAGAACATTAAAAAAAATTAATTGTTTATAAAATTTTTATTAAATAATTATTAAAAAATAAACTTTTTAAAAATTTTCTAATTCTAAACGAAAGTATATTTTATCCCCTTGATATTCCCGCTTGGTTCATTTAAATCGGTTCATTCATTTAGGAGAAATTTTATTAAAGGAGGATTTTATTAATTTTCTTGTTTAAATAATTGAATTTTCACAAAACATTTTTGAAAATAATTTAAATAATGAAAAATTTAATTAAAAATTTTTTTAAATAATTAAATTTTTTTGTTCAAAATATCATTAAAATTGTTTTGAAAATATTTGAATTCTTGCGCGATGAATTTTTAGTGTTTATATAAAAAGAATCCAATGCTTTCAAAAAAGAATGTTTTATTAAAATTTTGTAATTGAAAGCTAAATTCTTATTCCGAATTTTTAATAAAGTTTTCTTAAAATAATTAAATTCTTGCCAAAAAAGTTAATAATAATTTTTAAACTAATCAACAATAATAATTAATCTGTGATTTTGTGTCCAGATAGACAATGTCAAAAAGTTACAACTAGGAAAATTTAGAGAAAGTTTACCACAGATTTAATGAATAAATAATTATTTTAATTTTAGTTTTCAAAGCAATAATAAAGACACGTGAAAATGTGGCAACATCGCAAAAACACATAACTTAAAAAAAATGCAAATTTGATCTGCACACTTGAAATTAACAATATTCCTTATTAATAAGTTAATAATTTTCATGTTTCTTTTGTATTATATAATTATATTTTACATTTTATCGAAAATTTTCGTGTTCCCAACACTAAAAAATTTGGGGTTAACGTCTGACAATATAATACCAGTCGTACCAACCATAATTCGAGCATGATTTTTAACACAATTTCAAAAAATTAATTAAATGTATTTTTGAATACCCGTGTAGAAATTGCCTTAAGTAAATTCTATTTGTGGTTTGGCCCTGACCAGGATTTACTTATCACAGCCATTCTTCAGGCCCTGATCAGGACTTGATCAGGTTCCAACTAGATTACTTCGAAAAAGCCACATTCAATTATTTAAAATTCATTTTACGTCAGTTTCAGCGAAAAAGAAACAGTTCGAGTGAAAATAAATAATAATTAATTAAAATGAATTCGAAGAAATGTTCCAAATTCTGATGAAACTAAAAAAAATATTGTTTTTTCTGAATCTGAAGGTACGGATATAATATTCTAATTCTAAACAATAAAAAAACATAAGTTGACATTTTGTTGAAAAATTGTAATTAATTAAAAAAATTATTTTTTTCCTTTTTCAAAAAAAGTCAGTATTTTTTACAAAATTATTATTTGAAAATAGAAATGATGCAAATAAGTTTCTTTTTTTACTAAAATTTGCATAATTTTCTATATTTCCGTAGAAAGAAAGAGAACGAAATCTGCATAATTTCGATTTGGCAATCATTTTAATTTTTTAACAAAATTTTAGTTTTTTATATTGAAAAGAAATAAAACAATTTCTATATTAAAATTAACCTTCCATTTTCACATATAAAATGATAGAAATAAATTTTACTGCAGATAAAATAAGCTAATTTATTATAAGTATATTTATAAAATACCAAATCAGGTATCAGCCTTTTTTTTAAATACCACTTCGCATTTCCAAATCAGGGCCCTATTTAACCTGATCAGGGCCGGATGACTCCGCGAAGAAAGGTACCTAAGAAGCAAAAAATTTGAGGTTATGTTTTTAATTTTTCAAGTGAATATACAGAAAGAAAATCAATTATTAATTAAAAATTATTGATCTTGAATTCTTCATTATATCTACAATATTCAATAAAAATTGGTTTCAAATTCAAATAATTAAAAATAAACTTTTAATAAAGAAAAATCTGACATGATCCTAACCTATAATTCGTTTGTTTCTTAGGTACCTATTTCTTCGGAGCGCGTCACATATATAGATTTTTTTAAACCAAAAATCTATGAATAGGACTACAATATAGACGCATATTGAATATTTTTATCGCGCGGTTTCTTAAATATAATCGCATTATTATACTTTATATTCATGTCTCATTCTTTCTCTATAATGCGTGTATATTGCTGGCAATTTACGTAACAGCGCGCGGGCGTGCGTACGCAATTTCTTTTTGAGTGAAGAAAAAGAAAGTAATATACGAAAAATGACACGTAATAGTTTTTGTATTATATTATTTATATATATATATTTGAAGAGAGATATTATGTGAATGCGTATACATAACAAAAGACGTGATGAACAGTGTTGTAATATGGTCAAACGTACCGTAATCTTTGACCCGCACCGTTCTTTTGTCGTCCTTGTCAAAATATATATACACCTATATTTTGTCCGTTACGCTCCTGAAAAATTTTTGGAGAAAAACCTTCGTCAACCGCCGGCGCGCGCACTTTAAGTATTGACCTTTTTGTCAAATATGGCAACAAACTAAACTTCGTTTTTGGGGGTCCATTCACTGATTGTATAATATGATGACAAGTTTAAGAGAGGACCGCACACACAGAAGAACAATTACTGCACCACAAGTGCGGCGGCGAAACGATCCCTAATCATCTTTCGTCTCGCACCTTCTTTCACCCTCTTGGACAATTTCATAATGCGGATAGTAATAACCGACATTAGCCGGTGAGAAGAAAATAATAAAATTTAAGAGAAAACGGAGCGATAAATTAATTATTCAAAAGTATGAATAGTTTTTAATTTATATATTTTATTTTATACCTATAAATATAATTAAAATATGTGTTAGAATGTTTTAATTATACATTAGATATTATCAGGGTTGCCACAGGTCAGGGAAGTCAGGGATTTTTACTAAAAGTACTGGAAAAAATTGAATTTTTAAAATTCATGAGAAAACTATTTTTTTTTCTTTTTACCTCGTAAACTATGAAATCACCACAATTTTAATACAAAACTTTCAATTTTTTCTATTTCTGACAATAATTTCTTTTTAAATAACTTAAATTTTCAAAAACTATCATAAAATTAATAAAAAATAAAAAATAAATAAATAATGATAATAAATAATAATTAAATAAAATTAATAATAACTATCATTAATTATGATTTGTGACTTATAAATTATTTTATGAATAATTTTTACAATTTTCATAAATACTAGATTGATAAAAGAATTTTAGTTAAAAATACAAAAAAAAATTAGATTTTGGAAAAGTTACAAATGATTAAAGAAATTCAATTATTTTCAAAAGTTACAAAAATTTTACGCAGAATTTCAATTATGTTGAACAATTTAAAAACAATTCTTGTTAAAATTACATTTATTTATATAGATAATAAAATACTTCATTAAAATTCAAATATTTTTAAAAGTTTTAATAAAATTCTTGACAAAATTCCACAAGAATTCAATTATTCAATTTTTAATGAATTAATTCAAAATAATTCCATTATTTTCAAAAGTAATAAAATTTTTTCCAGGAATTCAATTATTTAAAATATAAAGTTTAATAAAATATTTCGAAAAATATCAATTATACAAAAATATTTTTATAAATAATAAAATTCTTCACTGAAATTCATTTACTTTTATAATCTTGAATAAAATTCGTTGGAAGAATTCAATTATTTATATAATCTTGAATAAAATTCATTGGAAGAATTAAGTTATTTTCAAAATTAATAAAATTCTTCGCAAAAATTCAATTATTCTCAAAAATTAAAAAACAATATTTTCAAAATTTCAATTATATTTATAAATAAAAAAATTCTTCATCTAAATTCAATTTTAATGAATTAATTCAAAATAATTCCATTATTTTCAAAAGTAATAAAATTTTCACAGGAATTCAATTATTTAAAATACAAAATTTAATAAAATTTTTCGAAAAATATCAATTATACAAAAATATTTTTATAAATAATAAAATTCTTCACAAAAATTCAATTACTTTTATAAACTTGAATAAAATTCATTGGAAGAATTAAGTTATTTTCGCAAAATTAATAAAATTCTTCGCAAAAATTCAATTATTCTCAAAAATTAAAAAAAAATATTTCCAAATTTCAATTATATTTATAAATAATAAAGTTCTTCATCTAAATTTAATTATATTAAAATTTTTTTTTTTAAATTCTTGGCAAAATTTTGTAGGAATTTAATTTTAATGAATTAATTCAAAATAATTCCATTATTTTCATAGGTAATAAAATTTTCACAGGAATTCAATTATTTAAAATACAAAATTTCATAAAATTTCTCGAAAAATATAAATTATTTAAAAAATTCTTCACCGAAAGTCAATTATTTTTATAAACTGGAATAAAATTCTTTATGAGAATTAAATTTTAACAAAGAACATTCTATTATTTAATAAATTATTTATTTTTTCATTTAAATAATTAAATTTTTCTAGAATTTTCTAATAAAAATTGATATAAAATTGATGTTTTTGAATAATTTTACAATTAAGGAAATTTGTAAATAAATGTATTAGAACATTTTTTCTTGATTATCTAATAATTTTTATTAACTATTTTACAGAATCTGCATTGTTTTGTGATTTTATTATATAGGTATTGTTTAAAGGACACCCTTAAGCTTATTCTACAATATTAACTTATATTATAAGAATTTTGTTACTGTAACTTCTTCAAAATTATTTTTATCATTTCAATTTAATGATTATTTTTCATAATTTTTAACAAAAATTCGTCTTTAAATCAATTATTCTTCATAATTTTTGAAAAGCTCCACAAGAAGAGAGAGAGAAGAAGAAGAAGAAGAAGAGAAGAGAGGAGTATTGTTAAATATAGTTAAAAGTTTATGAAAATTTCAAATTTTCAAAGATTTTATTGTTTATGGAAATAATTGAATCCCTCTAAAAAATTATATTATTTATGATAATAATTGAATTATTGCAAAGAAATTTATTATAAATTTGTAAATAATTTCAATTCTTGTGAAATTTTTATTATTTATATAAATAATAATAAATGTATGCGCAGAATTTTGATACATTTTGAAAAAATTTATTCAGTTCCAATTATAGAAAATTGTAATCTTTTCTTTTAAAATTGAAGTAATTTAAAATAGTTAAGTAAATTATCCATTAAATATATAGGTATATATAATTAATGAGCAATAATTTTAAGATATAGTTCTTCAAGAACTAAATTGTTGAACAAAAAATTTTTATCAGAAATGAAAGATTGAAGGTTTTTATAGAATTTCAAATAATTTCATATAGTTTATGAGGCAAACAAATAAGACACACAAATGGATAATTTTCTTATAAATTTTAGAAACTTAATTTTTCCCATAGTATTTTTAACAAAATTTCCTGATTTTTTCCTGACCTGCTCAAAATTTATTTGCGGGAACCCTGCTCAAAATGTAGGTCGTTTATAGTAATTCTACAATAAAATTAATGTCAAAGGTTATTCTATAATAAAAATATAGTTTTAATCAAAGGTCAAACATAACCTGAAAATTCTCAAGACTAAAATTTAGTTTAAAAAAGTTCTAATATAAATGGTTCTTAGCTTAGGCCAAAGTGGCTTTTAAATGTAAAGTTTAGAACATTTACGGGTTTATGAAAAAAATTTATACATTACAATTTTTTGACACTTTGTAAATATTTGAATTAAATTAAAGTATTGAATAAAAAAAACAGTTTTTAAAAATACGTTTTTACAAATACATTTTTACAAAAAAAAAAATTCAATTTATTTAAAAAAGAAAGAATTTTTTTCTCAAAGAAATTTCTCGCTCTCCTATATACCTATTTCTTCTTCTTCTTCTTCTTTTTTTATTACTCCTCGCGCATCTTCCAGGAAGTCGAATTTCGAATGTTTAGAAAAGATTTTACAAGCAGCAAACAAAAGTATTGGCTGCTTACTTTATATTATATGAGTAGCTAATAAAATAACGCAAACCGAAAATGCCTTTGAGTATTTTACTCTCAAAGTTATAAAGTGAAATTTTATTTTACGAGAAATACCTTCAAAAATTCTCTTTTTTATAATATATATATATATACGATACATTGTAATTCACACTCAGCATTTTTGTATTTTTCTCTTATTATTCATTGACAAAAATTTTTGGGTTTTTCCTCTGTATCTTATGCCCGCAGAAAAAAGGGGGGAAACCAGAGGAAAAAGAGAAGATCTTGTAAAGTAAAATAGATCTTTTATTCGTGTTAGAAATATTTTTCAATCTTTATTGTTTACATAAAAATATGATTATGTAAATTTTTTAATAATTCATTGTTTAGTAGGAAATAAAAATCCGTTTCTATAGAAAAAAATTGAAATATTTTTTAATCCACGTAGTTTAAACATTATTTCTTCCTCTTATTTAAAAATTTATAATTTCATTAAAAAATTAAAAACAAATTTTAAAACCCTTGATAAACAGAAAATTTTTCAATAGAATTTTCACGAAATTTCTCGAAAAAATGAAATTATTTTTATTTATAATAAAATTTTTTTATCAGGAATTCAATTCTTTTCAATTGTTTTAAAATTATTTTAATTTAATCCCCCCTGTTTAGTAGAATTTCAATTATTAAAATTTTTTTTTAACAGGAGTTCCATTCTGACGGGTTCGACTCAATTTTTTTAAAAATCTAAAATTCTAAAGAAGAAAAGAGGGCGAGGTTAATAATAATAATAAAATTAATTTTCTTAAACACTCGTATGACGAAAATTTTCGTCATTTTTCATGATAGAGAAAAAAGGCGGGAAACGAAAGTTAAACTATTATAAAATATCTAGAACTTTTAAGAGGAAAAATTTTCGACACGTCATCAGCAATATTCAACAATAATAAATCTTTGGATTTGTGTAAAATTTTAAAACTATATATTCATAAACTGTCTTTGAAACGCGCGCGGGTAAATAAAAGCGGTACGACCCTAAAATTGTTACCGTTTCAAAATTTTAAAAACGGTTTTTGGGGTAAACCCAGAAACTTTCTTTTAACATTTTGTATATAATACAGTTTTCTCTTGCATCAGATGATGGGAATAATGCGACTAAATTTTGCAATGTGGACCGAAAATTTATGTATATACCATAATGATTGTTGGACATTGTAGAATTTGAAACCGCTCATCAGTAATATAGTTCTTAAATACCTTTCTCACCAGATAAATTACAAAATATAACTTTGTGCTCATCTATATACATTATATTCGCAACACTGACAAAATTGCTTAGCAATATAAAGATAAGGAACAATAATTTCCAAAAATAATTTAAACCATTTCTCGAATGTTCCTTTCTTTTATTTTTGTTTTTAATTTTTAAAGGTACATACAGAAAATACATACATTTTTCTTTTAATGCTTAAAATGTAATATATATACTGAATTCATAATTAGCGAACCTCAAAACCACAGGATAACCCCTAATTTAAATTTTAATGATTTTTGTAAATTTGTTTGCCATTTAAAAATTTTTAAAACTGCCCTTTCTATTCGTATAATGAGCGACCCTGAAAATCTCCGAGTAGCAAGTTTGAAGCGAATCAAACTGATTTTTTAAAATGACCACCATAATGAATCAGCCATTTTGAATTATTAAAAACGGACATTTTATACTTGTCAACAATAAAAAAAAACATTTTTTTAATAGTAAAATATTGCTTCAATATGTAGAAATTTCACGACTAAATAAATGAAACGAGAATTTTAAAATTCAAAATGGCGAATCCACACGGAAAGAAAGTTATTATCAAATTTTATAAAACAATGTTACAAGTGTAGAAGAAAATGCGACAAAGGTAAATTTTAATATCAAAATTACTAACCATTAAAAAAATATAAGATATATTTAGTAAAGTTACATTATAAGTATATCAAGAACTGTTTACAAATTTTAATAATAACTTTACTAAATTTTATATAAGTTTTTTTATGCCTTAATATTTCTGATATCATAATTTACCTTTGTCGCGCATTTTGTCCAACACTTGAAAACTATTTTTATAACATATATTTAATAATAACTTTCATTCCGTGTAATATGAAAGCTTAGAATTTTAAAAATCATTAAACTATATATAGGTTAAAAATTCATAACCTTTTAAAATCGCATAATTCACATAATGTGTGTATTAAATTTAAAAAATTTTAAACCAAAAGCTTAGTTTAGAAGTTTAAATGTTTACAAATCTTCAAATTTATTTTTGAAAACAATAGTTTTTTCAAGTTTCTGAAGTTTTAGGGGTTCTACTAATTTTAAATATATGTTATTAAAACTTTAAATTTCTAAATTAGTCGAGTCAAAATGGTCGTACGAAAAATTTAAAAATCGTCAAATTATAATCTAAATTGATTATTACAATTATTATGTAGGAATTTAGTCGCAGATTTTGGAAATTAAAATGGTGCTAACGAATTATGAAAAATAGCACGCCGAGTGATAAAATCATTGTTTAATATAATATTATCAGAATATTGTTATTTTCTAAAAAAAAATTTGAACTGAAATTCTCCTTTAAATCAATTAATTTTAATAATTTTTGATAAAGTTCTTTCAGAATTTTCAAATCCATTTCTTTATTTAAAATTCAATTTTACGAAATTCAGATTTTTAAACATTTTAATTTGAAAACATTTACAAAATTCAAGCTATAATGCTTTTAATATTCAATTATTATCTAAAACTTTAATTATAAAATTCATTTTTCAATCAATTTTTATTAGAAAATTCTGCGATACATTTCAATTATTTAAATACAAAAATGATTTCATTTATCGAGTGATTTGAATGTTTCTAAAATTGAATTTTCAAAGAATTTTGTTAAGAAATTAAAAAAAAAATTGAATTCTTTCGACGATTTTTAAAATAATTACATTTTTCAAGAAATTCGATTAAAATTGCATTAAAAATAATCGAATTTCTACGATGAGGTTTATTATAATTATATGAAAATGATTGAATTCCTAAAAAGAAATTTATTATTTTTGAAAATAATTGAATTCCTAAAAAGAAATTTATTATTTTTGAAAATAATTGAATTTCTAAAAAGAAATTTATTATTTTTGAAAATAATTGAATTCTTTCTAAAAATAGATTTAAAATAATTGTATTATTGCGAAGAAAATTAAAAAATGTTAAATAATTGAAACCCTATAAAATGTTGTTCATTTATGAAATTAATTAAACGTTTGCGTAGAATATTATTAATTTTTTTGTAAAATAGTATTAAATTAATTAAATTTTTTTTTAAAATTATTTTAAATATTAAGTTCCTTTATAAGACTGTACTCTAGACTGTACTCCATCGTCAGGGCTTAAAAATTTAAGTCTTCGTCTATTTTAATTATTTTTTTTTTTGGTAAAATAATTATTTATTTATTGTTAAACTAATTTTCTTTTTTCTTTTATATTTTTTATTGTTTTCTTATATAATTTTTATTATATTATTTTAATTTTGTATATGTTTTGGATAGACTCCCTGAAGAGGAAATCATTTAGATTTTGAAACGTTGCAGAGTAAATAAACATTTTATTCATTGTCCGAATATTTTCGTTTAATTTTATGGCGTTAGTTCTTTAAGAATTAAATTATTTAAAGATAAATTTTTTTAGGCAAACAAAAAAGGCAGAAAATCAGAATTTTCTTATGTAATCTTCTTTAAATATAAAAATCTCTTAATGTTTCATGATTTTTCTAACTAATTCTATATACTTTTCCTGACTTTCCTAACCTTTCTCAGCCCTGAACATACTATATAAGCATAAACAAAATTTTAAATTAGATATGGAACTTTTTTTCTTAAAAAATTTAATACACCGGATCCAATATGGAGGTGATTTTAAAAATAAAGTTTTTTTTTCCAAATTTCAGTACATTTTCTATTAATTTATGACATGAAAAAAAAGAAATACACCACTTAAGGCAAGTATTTTCCATGCACATTAAAAAAAGACACAATCCTCAAACAAAAAATGTAATATAATATATATATTTATCCGTAAAAAATAAAATTAGGGTATAATAAAAAAAATTTACGTCGGACTTGCAAAAGGGAACATAGTTTGTAATTTCACACCTTCCGACGGCTGATGTTTCGTTTTACAACTATGTATATATAAAACAACCATTATATGTAGATTGAGAAATTCTTTAAAATTGAATTCTTGTATGGAAATAATATGGAGAAACGGATTTAGTTGTGTCCAAACTTTTTCGAGACGTAAAAATCGTAAACTGTTACAATATACATATATATGCGCCTATATAATAAAATAAAAACAAGTTGCGTGTTTGAGCTTTAAGAAATTGTCCTTTTGTATATAAGTCGGCAAAATGTTTTAGGTGCTGAAATATAAAAAAAATATATAGTATGATGGGGGATGGACCTCCTGGAGCGTCAATAATCGTCAAAGGAGAAACTTATATTTCTATAATGTGAAAAGTGTGGTGCACACCTGAATGCCGACAAAGTTGTTACGAGATAATACCCCTTTTTCTTATTCAGAATACAGAGTTTTATTATTTTTTTGTGTCTTTGAAGCGTATAGTGTTTCGCGTGACGGTAATATAATTTTTTTTTGTCAAATTTTTACACGCGCCAAAAATGAGCACTTCTTTTCTATATGTTTTATTCTGAAAAAATTTCTGTTTACTTTACTCTATATATATAAAATATATTAAAAGGTTCCGACGCTTCCGTTTCGGAAAGTTTTTATTGAACATAACCTCAAATTTTAGGTCCTTTCGCGCTAAAAGTTTGTGTTAGACTTTAAACAATTGTATATGTTACGCAGTAGGTTTCAAAACCAAAAGTACCGAAAAGAATAAAGAAAAAATTTATATTAACCGGAAAAAATCTCCTCCTGACAATATATATTATATGTTTTGCTGAGATTCACGCTTCATATACTCGATAATAAATTCGGGAAAAAATGAGCTTTGTGACTAAAAAAAGTATTGTGCTAGAAAGCTTAAAAAAAATTTTTATGACAAAAACAAAATTTAAATTATTTTCAGAATATTTTTTGCGTTTTCTGAATTATAAAATCGTTTTTGAGGTTTAAAATGAATTTCTCCACTTGTGAACGCGAAGGTCATCACTGGGTGGCGTGGAATCTACTTTTGTCAATCGAACTGCCATCTAGCTGTAACCTTGGTGTGCGCAGGTGGTGAAAGTTTTTCTCCATATTGAATCTCAAGATGTTCGTCAATATTCCTAATATAATAATTTAAAATCAAATTTAAACAGTTTTCCAATCAATAGAAACAGATTTCAATTTTTAATTTACCTTCCTTTTTGATATTTTTTATAGTTTTGGAATTAATTTCTTGACTATAAATAAATTAAGCGTTGCAATGATGTCGCAGAGAAATCAGAGATTTTTTATTAAAAGTACTGAAAAAATTTATTTAATGTTTAGAATGTTTAATGTTTATAAGAAAATTCTCAACTTTTTATCAGGAATAGAAGAAATTATGAAGTTTTTTTTCACCTTCAATTTTTTTCTATTTCTGACAATACACTTTATTTTAAGTAAATTTATAATTCTACTACCGAACTGATATAAAGTTAGTACTTAATATGAATTATTTAATGAAGTATTTATTTGAAAAATTTTTAATTGAATTCTGTTAAAATTAGTTTTAATTTTTTAAATTTTTAACGCAATCGTTCGAAACAATTTAACTACAGTAGAGACTCTATTATACGGACCCCTATTATCCGGATATTCGATTATCCGGAAAAATTAAGAAAAAATTTTTTAATATAAAGTTTATAAGGTCTCAAGCTATTAATTTCTATTTTAAATTTAAAAACGTAAATTTTTACACGAAATGTTGCGTTTTAAAGTGTTTTAATTATTTTAAGAAAATGTTTATGTAAATATTTCGAATTTCTCAATTTAATTAATTAAATTATTAAATCTACTATTTTAATAAAATTCAATTCTCTAAAAAAGAATTTTTTATTTACATTTTTTCGAAAAAAATAAATGTTTAAAAATTAGGCATTAAATTCTTGAAATTCTTCGCAGTACTTAATTCAAATATTTTCGTAAATTTAAAAAATTATTTTTTCAGTGTTTAAAATAGAATTGACATATAATAATACAATAATTATATTCAATCGAAAAAATTTACTAAGTATTTTGAAGAATAAGAATATTCTGTTAAAAAATATTATTTAAATACTATACTAAAAATAATTGGATTCCTGTAACGAATTTTAGTTATTTAAAAAAATAGTTCAGTTTTTTCGAAAAATTTTATCAAAATTAAATTCTTTTGAATAAGTTCTTTGATTTTTTAAAAATAATCTATTTTCTTTAATAATTTTATGAAGAATTTCTTTCAAGTTTTAAAAATAATCCCTGCTTCTGTGCAAAAATTATAATTAAATACTTTATTGTTGAACTTTATTAAAATTGTTTTGAATATAATTGAATTCCTGTAGAAAATTTTATTATTTATATAGAAATAATTTAATTCTTGCGAAGAAGTTCACCATTTTTAAAAATAATTGAATTGTTTCCAAGAATTTATTAGAACATTGGAAAATAAATGAATTTTTTCGACAAATTATATATTAAAAATTGGAAAAATTTTTAACGAATCCTTCAGTGAAATTTTGTTAAAAAAATTGCCATAATAAGATTTTCATAAACAAATTGTGTCATTTCTGAATTTTTAAAGAAAATAATTTAATATTTTATAAGAATTTTCTTAAAAATTTTGTGAAAATAATTTAATTTTTAAAATAAATTTTACGTATATTCTTATAGAAATAATTGAATTTTTGAGATTAAATCACTTTTAGAATTATGGATTTATATAAATTTAAGAGAATAATTTAATTTCTGCGAAGAATTTTACCATTAATGAGGATAAATTATATATTAATTCTTATATTATAAAATTACTTTGGCCAAATGACTTCTGTAAGGTCTTAATTCTTTTCATAATTTTATTGTCTTTCAAAACATGAATCAAAAAAAAATTTAGTTTTCAGAAATTTAATGTTAAAAAATTTTTTTTATTCCTTCAAAAATGGGTAGACTGGCAATAATTTTGACCGGTACTGTATAGTATATAAGTTACTTTTTTTTTACAAAATAAGTTAAAAGTAATAAAATAAAAAAAAATTACAAAATATAAAAAATAAGTATAATTGCTGCAAAACCTTGTTTTTCATTTTACAAAAATATATTAAATATTTACCCGCAACTTTAAAAATCTCAACCATAATTTAAAATTCGTTGTGTACACTTTAAAAAAAAAAAAATTCTCTCTCCGCATATATAATAATATTAATAGTTTTACAACAATTATACAATCTTTCTAAATAAAAGTATAAATACAATATACTCATAAAAGGTAAGAACAGTAGCTGCGCGAGAATATATTAAGAGGAGAATGTGTGAGAATTATTTTTCACAGGTCAGAGTAAAAATTAAATGTGTTTGCTACACACACACACACAAACAAATGGCAATAATTATATAACAAGGGAGACTTTAAAATTGTAAACTTTTAAAATAAGATTATATATATAAAATTCTAAACCTATAATGTATATATAACGTTCTAAACGTCTCACACGATCTAAATAGGGTTATATAATAGTATTTTTCGGGTGTAACGAGCGTATGATAATAATATGAGGCCTCTAACTGTTTATCTGCGCACAAGTTAATTTTTATAGTCCCTCTATAAATTTTCAGTAACTCAACCCTATATATATATATACAGTTTATGTTTATACTTATTGCATATATTATTATTTTCGGGTGGTTTTATTCAAGGGACAAATAAAATCCTTTTTCTTCCCCCTCCCTTCCTTTTTTCCCCTCTTTTTCTCTTTCTCTATTTTTCTTCTTCACTTTCTGTGGGGGACAAAAAATATTGTCTATTCATTTGTTTGAGTTTTTTTTTTCTTTTTTTGTCACGAAAAGGGTCTAAGTTAATCTGGGACTTTTATTTCTTTATTGCGTTAAGTTTAAGTTTTTATGAAATTTGTCAATAAGTCACTGACTTTTGATTAGAGTTAGTAAATCCCATCTTTACAAACTGATGTATACTTCTAATATATATGTATATATTTATTTTTTTTTAAATCGTTTTATCACCAATTTTTTGAGGTCATTTTAATTTCTAAAAATCTTATCTTGATTTCAAACAACGGATTTTTTTTTATTGTGTCCTCATAAAATGAAAAAAAATTTTTAATCTCTTTTGTCTGAAAAGAATATAATTTTTTTGTAATTACTTTTTTTTATATGATTCGTTAACTATATAGAGATTGTTTTTTAAAAATTATGATTATTAGATATAATTTTACGTGGTTAGAATTCAATTATTAATTTGTTATAAATAATAAAGTTCTTTGTTACAGGAGTTTAATTAATTTTAACACAATTCTATAACTAAACGTTAAAATTCATTTATTTTAAAAAATGCTAATATAATATTCTTCACAGAGTTTCAATTGTTTATAGATTAATTTTATTTAAATATTCTTTGAAAGAATTCCATTATTTTCAATATATAATTTTAATAAGGCTTCAAAATTTTTAATATACAAATCTTTCGTATACAATTTCAGTTATTTAACAAAAAAAATTTAATAAAAATTCTTCGTATGAATTCAGTTATTTTCATAAACAATAAAATTTTCGCTCAGATATTCAATTATTTTTATCTTATATAATAATAATTTTTACATTTCCCTATGAAGAATTCAAATTATTTTTCCGTGAATAATAAAATTCTTTTAAATAATTCAATTATTTTGCATACAATTTTAATTAAACTTTAAAATTGAATTATTCAGTTATTTAAGTAAATCTTTTAAAAACTTTTTCTAAAAATATGTTTTAAAAATTTTGAATAAAATTATGTTTTAAAAGTTTTGTGTAAAAATTTAATTACTGTATAAGAAATAAATGGAATTCAATTATTTTCAGTACGCAAACAATTTTAATTGAAACTTAAAGATTTAATTATTTTAAAAATTGTAAAGGAAATTCTTCGTAAAATTTTAATTATTTAAAGAGACATTCATAAGATTTTTCCTTATTATAAGAATTTAATTATATTTATAAATAATACATTTCTTTAAAGGAATTTAGTTAACTTTAATCCACTTTGAATTATTAAAAAAGAGTTTTTTTTTAAATAATTTACTTATTCAATGATTAATTTAAAGTTGTTTAAAATTATTTAAATTCTTCTAAAGAAATTTATTATCTATAAACATTGTTAATTAATAATTAATCTTTTTAAAAATATATTCCGCCATTTTGAATTTTGCAAATTCTGTCGTTCTCACAATTTTATTGCCATTTAGAAAATAAGGAGAAGAAGACTAAAATAAGAAATGTAATAAATAAATGGCACCCTTTGCAATTGATTCGAGTATAAATATATATAGTGGAAAATAATCTTAAATTTAAAAAATCTGTTTTTGCAGCCACATTTCCGGGTTATTTTCTAAAAAATATGATTAAGGGAGTAAAATAAAATCTTATTGACCATATACATCACATAATAATATCTTACTTGTGGTATATATATACATAGAAAGATATATAGATGCGCGCAATTATTATTATGATTCCTATATAAGGTCAAAAGAAGTGAAGGGAATATATATATGTAGTTCAAAATAAAATAAAATGTAAATAAATAAGAATTGCAAAAGAAGAAAAAAGCAAGTCCGGGTATATACTTTGGTATATTATAAGAGAGCCGAAGGCTATTAATTGGCAGACATCTTCGTTGCTCGCTCAAGCGGCTTTAATGATCAGCGCTAATAAAAATGTTTTCTATTTTTATTTTTTTACGATATCATAAACACTTGGTTGTGGAATAAGGAATAAGGCACTAGCGTTACAGCTTAACACCACGAAACCATATCTTTTCGTCTCTTTCTCTCTTGTATATAATAATATATATCGTTATCTTTTTAAAGCACATATATATATTGTTAACTTCACTTAAACCGCAATGTATAAACACTATTATAATTTGTCTTCTATAATTAATATTTTCTCACTCCTATTTCTTATTTACAAAACTTCCTTAAATTTTCCAATTATATTATTAACAAATGAATTTCAACCTTTCGCTTCGGGGCCTTTTAAACATAGGGTAACTGCTCCTGTCGTTGGCACCCTTCTAATAACAAGAAATAACTGAAAACTATAGTATATTTTGCATATGATTATTAAAATTTGGTACATTTTTTACTAAAATCAAGTATATAATTTAGTATTATTTGCTATTTAAAGAAAAAAAAACAGGGGTGCCAACTTTTTGCTACACTGCCAACGACTGGAACAGTTACCCTATATGTTTATTAAATTTATGTAATTTTCAATAGTTTTTTCACATTATCTTATATATGTGTGTGATGATATAAGAAAGTATGCGGGAAAAAGAGATTTGGACACATATATATATATATAGTTTTAGTTTCTCATCTCTATATAGTTAAGTTGTACGTATATAGTCGAGAAGCACAGCATGGTCCGATTATGGTTCCTGAGGGATGAATGTAATGGCACGTTAGAGCAGCATTCGCAATGCTCTCATAACTTTACATAAAATTAGGACCTAAAAGCCCTTTGCCTTCATGGACTCCATGAACTTGGATATGAACCATCCTCTCAACATATATATGTATAATATACTGATTAACAGTTGGTCGGAGCCGTTGCGTTGCTATTATATATATATTATATACCCCATAAGAAAATTTAAAATAAATACAACAAAGTTAAAAAAAACCTATATATATCAGGGTTATCACAAACATTTAATTTTGTTTTTTCTTGATTTCCAGACAAAATTTTCACTTTTTCTCTGACCCTAAAGAATATTCTGATTACACTCTAAAAATTATTAGATAGTCAAGAAAAAATGTTCTATTACATTTATTTACAAATTTCATTAATTGTAAAATTATTCAAAAACATCAATAACTTCTTTTTCAAATAAATATTTACCTAATCATTATTATTATTATTATTATTATTATTATTATAATTCTGAAAAACAATTCAGAAAATAAATATTAATAATAAAAGGATTTTAAAATATAATTTTAAAAAATTACTTTAAAAAATTAATCAAAAATATTCAGGGTTGCCACAAATATTTAATATTATTTTTCCCTGACTTTTCCCTGATTTCCAGACAAAAATTTAAATTTTTCTCTGATGCTAAAGAATATTCTGGTTCACTCTAAAAATTATTAGATAATCAAGAAAAAATGTTCTATTACATTTATTTACAAATTTCATTAATTGTAAAATTATTCAAAAACATCAATAACTTCTTTTTTAAATAAATATTTAATCATTATATTATTTTTCTGTAGGAATTAAAATTCTTTAAAAAGATTCAAATTCGAACCTTTTTAAATTGAACAACTTATAAATAATTTAAATTACCATAACATTTTTCAGGATAGGTTAATTATTTACAAAAATCCTAAAAAAATCCTTCGCAAGAATTCAATTATTTTTACAAGCAGTAAAATTTCTCAAAAAAATTAAATTATTTTTAAAAAATGTAATAAAATTCGTGGCAATAATTCAATTGTTTTCATAAATAATAATAAATCGATTATCCGTTAATTTATTTTTAAATAAATTTTTATTAGA
This sequence comes from Leptopilina myrica (nomen nudum), assembly GCA_032872475.1. Classification (NCBI taxonomy): domain Eukaryota; kingdom Metazoa; phylum Arthropoda; class Insecta; order Hymenoptera; family Figitidae; genus Leptopilina; species Leptopilina myrica (nomen nudum). The sequence goes on along the minus strand of CM065462.1, from coordinate 7,247,477 downwards.
AAATTCTAGAAAAATTCAATTATTTAAATTAAAAAATAAATAATTTATTAAATAATCGAATGTTTTTTGTTAAAATTTAATTCTCATAAAGAATTTTATCAATAAATTTTTAAATATATATATGAATTTAATTTGACAAATTTTAATAACATTTTTAAGAATAATTACATTTTTCGAGGAATTTGATTTAAATATATATTGTATAAAAAATCATTAAAATTCTGCGATGAGTTTTATTACTTATGAAAATAATTTAAATTTTCTTAAAATTTCCATAAAATAATTGAATTTTGGAGAAGAATTTCATTATTTATAAAGTTACTTGGTATTTTAACAAGAATTTTTTTTTTATTTTCGAACACAATGGGATTTCTGCGAAGAATTTTATTACATTTTTAAAATAATTTAATCTTCCAACTAATTTTATTTAAATTTATAAAAATAACTGTATTTATGTGAAGAATTTTATTATTTATATAAATAATTGAATTCTTACAAAGAATTTTATTCCAGTTTATAAAAATAATTGAATTTCGGTGAAGAATTTTTTAAATAATTTATATTTTTCGAAAAATTTGATGAAATTTTGTATTTTAAATAATTGAATTCCTGTGAAAATTTTATTACTTATGAAAATAATGGAATAATTTTGAATTAATTTATTAAAATTGAACTCCTACAAAATTTTGCCAAGAACTTTATTAAAATTTTGAAATATAATTGAATATAGATGAAGAATTTTTTTATTTATCAATATAATTGAAATTATGAAAATATTTTTTTTAATTTTTAAGAATAATTGAATTTTTGCGAAAAATTTTATTAATTTTGAAAATAATTTAATTCTTCCAATGAATTTTATTCAAGTTTATATAAATAATTGAGTTCTTACAACGAATTTTATTCAAGTTTATAAAAGTAATTGATTTTCGGTGAAGAATTTTTATTATTTATAAAAATATTTTTGTATAATTGATATTTTTCGAAAAATTTTATTAAATTTTATATTTTAAATAATTGAATTCCTGTGAAAAATTTTATTACTACTTATGAAAATAATTGAATTATTTTGAAGAAATTTATTAATAATTGAATAATATTGAATTCTTGTGGAATTTTGTCAAGAATTTTATTAAAACTTTTAAAAATAATTGAATTTTAATGTAGTATTTTATTATTTATAAAAATAATTGTAATTTTGACGAGAATTGTTTTTAAATTTTTCAACATAATTGAAATTCTGCGATGAATTTTTGTAACTTTTGAAAATAATTGAATTTCTGTAATCATTTTGTAACTTTTCCAAAATCTAATTTTTTTGGTATTTTTAACTAAAATTCTTTTATCAATCTAGTATTTATGAAAATTGTAAAAATTATTCGTAAAATAATTTATAAGTCATAAATCATAATTAATGATAGTTATTATTAATTTTATTTAATTATTATTTATTTATTATTATTTATTATTAATTATTAATTTTATGATAGTTTTGGAAAATTCAAGTTATTTAAAAATAAATTATTGTAAGAAATAGGAAAAATTGAAGATTTTGTATTAAAATTTGTGGTAACTTCATAGTTTACGCGAGTCAAAAAGAAAAAAAATTCAGTTTTCTCATGAATTTTAAAAATTCAATTTTTTCTAGTACTTTTAGTAAAAATCCGTGACTTCCCTGACATTCGCAAAGATTTTAATTTAAAACTTTAACAATATTTAACTATTTTTAATATTTCAACTTAAAAAACATTAATGACTAAAAAAAGAAACATAACTTTTTTTAACTTATACTTTTTAACTTTCAGAAAAGTTTAGATCCTGTGCATTATATGGGTAAAAAATATTAATACGCACAAAATTATGGGAAGAAGCGTAATTTATATTATGATAATTGCAAAAAAAAATGTACTGTAAAGTGTACTGTAAAAGCTAAAGAATATGAGGCACATATGATAATTTATTTCTTTGATAAGAGAATTCGCAAACCGTGTTCCGCGATATAATGTAAAGATTATACACATCGGTTTGTGCATATATGTGCGAAATGTCCTTTCCCGTTTTTATCGACATTTACAGAAACTTTTTAATACCTTTTGAATAAAATTTTTTTATATTCGCGGAACCATTATAAGGAAAACTATAAATAATTAACAAAAAAAACTGTTTCATTTTTAAATGAATAAAAATGCAAATAGTTAAATTATTTTTTAAATATTTAATATTTAATAAATATTTAATATTAAATATTGAACAAAATTATAAAATAACATATGGCTTTCTTGTAGATTTCTCTATAGCATAAAAAGGTTTATGAATTAATATTGTATTTGTTAATTATAATTTAATGAATGAATGTAAAACAAAGACTTCCTATAAATAAAAAATATATACGTATAGTTATAAGAAAGAAAAGGAAATTATACATTTTCCAAAGACAAAAACAACGACTAAATAAACTCGAAAATTGGATGTTTAACAGTCGTTAATATGTTTTGAAACCACAACTTACAATGTCTATAACTAAGTGAGAAAACCCTATAACGAATCCTTTAGTATATACTATAAAGTCTATGGAACAAACTATAAAGATAATGTTATAGAGGTAAATTCGCTTTTAAACCAATAAACTTGCAAAAGGATTTTACGGCAGACGTGCGAGCAAGACGTGCGCAACTAATACTTTTTTTTTTTTTTTTAAAGGATTGAAAAAACCCAAATTGCAATAATAATTATTACACTTTTCATTTGTCACAAAAGTCAACGAATACTTTCTAAAAAAAAAAAAAAAAAAAACCCCTCCGAAAAAAAGAAATAAAACGAAAAAGAAAGAAAGTAAGAAAAAAAAAACCGAAAGCAAGAAAAATAATAAGAAAAAAAGAAACATAATCTAAAGTTAAAACTCTCCGCCCCAGTTATAAAAGTTAATCCCTTTCTTCACCAGTAAATATGCACGTCCATAAAATTAACAACTTTCACGAAGAAATTTCGACTTCACTGAGTAGTTTATTGCCATTTTTATAATAATCTGATCAAAAACTGTGCATTTTCTACACTAGCCTTGGATGAGGGCAAACTAAAAAAAAAAAAAGAAAACCTTTCTTCTTTCTCCATCTACCCTAGATATAATGGGATTGTACTCTATCCTGTTATTTACAAAATGGTCCCTCAATACACGGAGGATTATCGAAACATTCTGTCATTTCATTGTCTAGAAAATGAAGTGTACTTATTCTTATATTTATAAATCCTAATAATAACTTTAAGTGCAGGCCCTAAACCTATATAATTTTAGAAAAATTTTTCAAATTCAGGTTCAGGCAATTTTTTTTTTTTTTTGCTGCCGCTTCTGCTGCTGAACACTATTTGCCTGTTGAAACTTGTCCTTGAAAAACGGGATCATAAAATATTGAATTTTCATCATTTCTGAATGGAGGAGGAAAGAAAAAAAAGAGAGAGAGAGAGAGAGAAAATAAACATGCATATACCTGAAAATAGGATCTTGGGGTTTGAAAATAAGGGAGTGAGAAAGAGAGAGAGAGAGATGGGCGAAAAAGAAGAGCATGGCGTGCTTGCTTGCTCCTTTCCTTCCCTTTTTTGGCGGCGGCATGATTACCCCTGCAATAAAATTAATATTGTTTAAATGTGGTTTCAAACGACCTTCTTCTTCTTCTTCTTCTTTTTCTTCTTTTTCTTCTTTTTCTCATGCTGCTGCTGATGCTGCTGCGAAGACCCAGTTAAAAGGCCGGTGCATATAACAAACACATACTGACAAACGCTTTTCGTCATATATCGTTGAAATATATATTATGCGTGTTGTAAAAATCTTTTTTTTTTTTTTTTTTTGAAAAACGTGGTGAAATAAGCCTCATGAGGCTTATTCACAAACTTTTTTCAAAAAGAAAAAGAAATTTCCAACCAAAAAAGATGATAGAAATGAATGTTGATTTTTGGTGAAAAATGTGTGTCAATGATGTTCATATATTTTTTTCCCCTCTTTTCACGTTTCTTTTATTCTTTTTTGAAAAAAAACCGAAAGAAACTCGAAATCATTAATGTTCACACACTCAAAAATAAGAAGTTCAAAGTAACCGCTTTTTTCGTAAACAAAAAATCTCGAGAATGAAATATTATTTCGGAATCATATTGAAAATCTTTCAAAAATTATTTTCAAGATTTGAACTATATATATACTTGTAATGTTTGTTAAGAAAGTTACTTCAAAATTAAATTATTTAAAAAGAAATGCACCTGTAAAGTTAAAATATTTCTAAAATCCATATTGTTCACAAGACAATTTCGCTTAAAATTTTGAAAATTTTTCAGTATTAAATAAATTTATTTAAAAATGGGTCAGAATATTTCAAATAGATCTGGGTGATTCTCCTGAAAGGGACCACTTCACGTTTAGTTTAAATGAAATAAAAGAAATTTTTAAAATAATTAATTAAAAATTACTGGCAATGCGGGAGTAAAAATTCAAATTCATCTCCGAAGCCTCGTTTTTTTAGTTAATCATATTTTGAAACTGTTTTTTAATTACACGTAATCTATATATATATAAATATTTGAAGTTGTAGCCCAAAAAATTTGTTAAATTATGTTTCAATATTTTTAAATTTAAAAACGTGAATTTTTTATTTCACAAACTCTTCATCTCCGAAGTCTTTTTCACATTTGATAAGCGTTATTGTTTTGTTTTTAATTTTTTAATAATTATTTTCAAATACCTAATCCTTGAATTATAAAAAAATTATCAATTTTATTTAAAATATAAATTATTTTTAATTTTTTAAAATATAATATATTAAGTTGAAAATAACATAATTATAATTAAAAATAAAAAATTTTTTATAGAAAATATCAATTTTGAACTTAAAATGATAAATTAAAAAATGCATTACAATTTTTTTCCGTCCAATATAAAAAAATATATATTACTTATTTTTGAAAAGATAAGATAGTTATAAATAAACTATTAAATACACAATTCATTATATTATAAATGAATAATGTTAAAAGTTTAATAAATTAAAGAAATTAAAATTTAAAAGGAATTTTTTTTTACATAAACATTTTAAAGAACTGAGATTACTTTTTGAAAAATTATGTAATAAATCAAATTCTTCTGAAATTAATTAATTTTTTAAATATATATATTTTTTATTTAAGTATTAAAAGCAATGGCTTTACAGAAGAATTTTATAGTTAAAAACACTAAACAAATTTGAGTTTTGGAGAAGTTACAATAAATTATTGCAGGAATTCAATTATTTTAAAGAGTAACAAAATTCTTCCGAAAAAATGTTTGAAACTCTCTTAAAAATTTTTAATTATCCTTATAAGTTATGAAATTATACTTTCAAAAATTTTAATAAAATTATTACCATAAATTCGCAATTATTTTCAAAAATGTCCCTCAATTCAATGATTTTTTAATATATATCTGTATTCTTTTAATAAAATTTGCCCAAAAAAATCAATTGTTAAAAAAATGTTTGATAAAATTCTATATACGCAAACATTTAAAGATTTTGATAAACAATAAAAATTTCACAGGAAATCAATTATTTTTATAATTAACAAAATTATCGCAGAATTTCAATGTTAATCGAATTCCTCGAAGAATGTATAATTATTCTTAAAATTTTTATTAAAATTCGTCAAAAGAATTCAATTAATTAAAAATTTGCTGTTAAAATTCTTCATTAGAATCGATGTCTTTAGAGTTTTTATGAAAAAGTTTAACTAAATTTCTTTAAACATTATATTTTAATTTTCTATTTTGTAATACTATATATATTTAATTAAAGAATTTCCAAATATACGTCGTATAATCGAAATTTTAGGTCTCTGAAGTTGCCATCGATACTCATTATATTGTCAGCATCGACAAATATTTTTTTTACAAAACCAAAAAAATCACCCAATTTTTCCCAAAGTTTTAAGTTATCAAAAAAATACTATTAAATATAGTTTTTTACTTCTTATATAGGTGAATAAAAGGAGTAAAATTATAGTTAAAATTTTTGTACTAAAAATAAGGAAAAATATACATTTTTTGATGCTATGATTTTTTACTTTAAATATAATTATATATTTTTGAAATTATATCATTTTATGAATTTACCAAAATTGTAATTCTATTTAAATAATTTAATTCTCGTATAGTTGAACTCTGATAGGAATTGATTTAACAAAACTTTCAGTTAACATTTTAAAAAGTAATTAAATATTTAAACCCTAATAACAGGAATTTTAGGAATTATAATTAAATTCTAAAAGGTTTTTTTAATTAAATTTCTTGAAAATTTAAGGGATTTAAAGATTTTTAATCTTTAAATTTTTATTTTTAAAAATTATTAATAACATTATTTTTCTTTAAAAATTATTAAAGTTTTTCAATAATTTTATTCAAAAATTCTAAAAAAAAAAAAAAAATTGAATGTTGGATGAATTGCAGTTGCAAATTTTAGAAATAATTATATTTCATATGAGGTTTTTTCAATGAAATTATTTGAAAGTTTAATTCCTCGTGAAAAATATAAATATGTAAATAAGTTTTTAAATTTTTCTTTAACAAAAAGTATATATGAAAGTTTTTGAAAAATTTAATTCAAAAATTTCGCAAAATTGTTTTTTGAAAAAATATGTAACTAAACTTTTTTAAAAATAATACTTCTATTTCCGATAATAATTTTAAAATAAATTGAAACAAATTGACAATTTTGCCAACTTTTATATGGAACAAAATTTTGAATTTTAATTTATACGTTGCTCTTAGAAATATTTTGACATTTACTATACACGGAGTTGTTGAAATAATTACGTATATTAGAGTGAAAGACCGTATAAGAAAAATTATATTTTTTTAAGAAATTAAGAATTTTTGATTAAATTTGTAAAAGCAAATTTTGAAAGTAAAAAATAGAAAAGAAAATGCTTATTTTTTTTATTCATTTACCATAATTTAAAAAAAAATTTAAGTAAAAAAATAACAATTTATTGGTGCTCAAAATAGCCTCAATTTGACAGTATATTATATTAATGTCGATAATACTTTTTTTTCTGAAATAATTTCAAAATATATGCAGATTATGAACCCATTCGTACAGAATACTATATAGTTATAAGAAGGTTTTACTGTATCTATAATTTGAATATAAGAATCGGGAAGTAATAAAAATAAATATGACTGAATCGAGAAAAAATGTTTTTTACATAAAAAAAAGTTTATGATTTTAGTATATAATATACTATAGGATAAATATATTCCAGTATATATATATATATATATATATGTTTAAAAGTTGAAAATGTTTTAGCTCCGCCTATATAGATCCTGTGGTTTCAGCCTTCTTCGCGCTATTTGAAAGGCAAAATGCATTTCGTGTTGTGAATGTATGGGAATATTTCTTGAGGCCTGCCTTTTCTTTTTTTAAAAAGAGCGAAGGGGGCCGAGCCTATGACCAATAATATAAACCGGTTGAACCAGTCGTTGAATCGATGGCGTGATTTCTTTTTCATTTTTTTTCCTCTCTTTTCTTCACAATATATATAAAGAATGAAAAATAAGAAACGAAGAAAGAGCTTCAAATAAAAAAAGGGCCGCTAAGTCCTTTCAAAAATGGAGGACGAAAAAAATTCGATGAAACTTTATATTACAATGGAGCCTTATTCGAAATCAACGAGAATCACGTAAAAAAACAAAAATTTTCTTTATTATTTTCTTCCCACTGATAGAAATAAAATTTTTACCAAATATTTGGAACAAAACGAACTGTACTGTACTAATCTAATTTATTCATTTATTTTATTAATTTTTAATTTAAGCTTTTTATTTAGAATTAAAAAAACTATATAGGTACCTATATATCTTATTTTTAATTATTATTTAATTATTATTAATTTTATTACTTTTTAATTAAAATTTGAATCTTTAATAAAGAAAGAATTTTCAATTAATTGGATTTATGAAGAATATTATAAATTTAAAATTCTTTGTTGCAGATTAACTGAAAATTCGAAATTTCAACGTGAAAGAAGAATATTAAACATTGAAAGAAGAAAATTGGACCAAAATAATTATTAAAAATATGTATTGTATTTAAAAAAATCATTGCTATGCTGATTTTAATTCTCGCAATGACTGTGCATGGAATGGACACGCGCATGAAAAACATAATATTATTATGGAAGAGGAAAAAGAGAAAAAAATTAATTCTTCTATATATATATATATATATATATATATATACAGAAGAATATATAGAAATTAAGGTAAATTTTTTTCAATTTTTTGGAGAAAATATGCGACGAAGCGAAATTTATTTATATATATATATATAGGTATCACGAAGTTCTCTTAAAAAAATATATATTAAAATTTTGTAAAAGTATTTTACATTTTTTGGGATATTCTTGATATTTGATATATATACGAATCATACTAAATTTCACATAACATATATTTTTTTAAGTTAAAAAAAGTAATTAGAAATTAAAATATTAAAAATTAAAAAAAATAAAAATAAATAAAGAAAAATAAAATTTTTAATTAAAAATTAATTCATTTCTTTGAAATTTTTAGTATTTTTCATATCAAAATTTTACTTTGTCGCATATTTCCCCCAAAATTATAAGTATTTTTAAACATAAATGTATATTCTATTGAGATATTTTATCAAAATAATATTAAACACAATATAGTATTCCTGCTATGAATTTTACTATAAATATATATATTTAGAAAAATAATTCACTTTTTCTGAAGAAATGTAACAGAATTTTTTTAAAGTATATAATAATTGAATTTAATTAATATTTTTTAAAATAATAATTGTATTTTTTCAAGAAATTTTACTACAATATTCAATTACAAATAATGTTATTCCTTTGATGAATTTCATTATTAATAATTGAATAATCGATAGCTTTTAAATAATTTTAATTTAAAATTCTAAAAGTATAAATGAATTTTATGAAGAATTTTTCTTTCAACTTTTTAAAATGAACGAAATTACAATAAATTAAATATATACTTTATTGCGTTGATGTTTATTAAAATTGTTTTGAATACAATTGAATTCAAATGTGAAAAATTTTATTATATTTATATATAGAAATAATTTAATTCCTATGAAGAATTTTACTATTTTTAAAAATAATTGAATATTATATCCAATAAGAATTTATATATTAGAACATTGGAAAATAAATGGATTTTTTCGACAAATTTTATTAATAATAATAGGAAAAAATTTTACTGAATCCTTCAGTGAAATTTTGTTAAAAAATTGACTTAATATAACTTTTATTAACAAATAGTGTCGCATTTTTTAATTTTTAAAGAAAATAATTTTATATTTTATAAGATCTTTGCAAAGAATTTACTAAATAATAATTGAATTGTTTTAATGGATTTATGCAAATTTTAGAAAATAAATTAATTCTTTCGTGAAATTTTGATTCAAATTGTATTGAAAATAATTTAATTTCTGCGAAAAATAATTTTACTATTTATGAAAATAATTGAATTCTTCCGAAGAATGTTATGTGTTTATATGTAAACAATTAAATTCTTGCGAAAAATTATTTAAAAACTTTTTTAAAACGCATAAATATAATAATAAATATTCACTTAATAAGTGATAATCATTCAAATTTTGATTATGAATTTATCGAAAAATTTTAATTTGAAAATAAAAAATTCTATAATTTTCTACTTATATAATAAAGTTCAAATAATTTTTTTCAATTTCGCATTTTTTTACAAAAAGAAAAATATTTTTATAATGTTTAATATTTATTTTCTTCCCACGTCAATTTTTTAATAATTATAAGTAATATTGCAGTAATGATTTTACTAATTTTAATAATAATAATAGAAATATTAATTAAAAAAAAAATTTTTTATAATTAAATTCTTTGCAAAGTATGTGTTATTAAAATTATTTTCAAAATGAGTATTTTTAAGAAACAATTTTATCAAACATTTTTTGAAAAAATAGATTCTATTGAATATAATGTTGTTAATTTTTTTTAAATAATTGATTTCCTGTGAAGAATTTTATTCATTAAATACTAAAAATAATATTGAATTCCACTAATTTTATATAACATACTAATAACGAAATTCCCACGACGAGTTTTATTTAAATTATATTCAAAATCATTTATCATTCCACTGAAGAATTTTATTAGAATTTATTATTTCTTATTAAAAATTTTACTATTTTTATTTATGAATTAAATTAAATTCTTGTGAAGAATTTTATCAAAAATTTTGAAAATAATTGAATTCCTCTAAAAAATTTTTTTATTTATAAGGAAATAATTGAATGCAAACAAGGACTTGTATTCAAATTTATACTTAAATTATAATAATTAAATTTTTATACCGATATGAATTTAAATAAAAAATTTTCTTAACTAAATTTTTAAAAATAATTCAATTCTTTCGAGAAATTTTCTTAGATTTGTATTGAAAATAATTGAATTTTGCCGACAAATTTTGTTATTCATATTATAGGAAATTAATTAAATTCAAGCAAATAATATTATTAAAATTATTTTGAAAATAATTAATTTCTTGTAAAGAATTGAATTGCGAGAATTTAAAATATACGCTAATTATATTAAAAATTTTTTTAAATCCAAATTTTTCGTCAAGCTATATTTTTCAATTATAAAGCAAACAAAAAAATTCAATCTCCGTTAGAAATTATAAAATTTTGTGAAAGTCCTTTCGACAAATGTTATATATATATAAATAAGATGCACCCAATTAAGATATTTTTTTCTTTTTTCATTCAAATGAGATTCTTGTATAATTTTCTTTTTAATTTGACATCAACGGAAGAAACCGTTTTCTAATGTTTTGAAATCGATTATTATTTATGACTTTCTTTCTTTTGCTAAAAGAATATATATAAAAAAAAATTTCAACAATTTCCCGATCGATTTTGAAAGTATCTTCAAATTTTATTATATATATAAAAATTTTTCTATTTTTATAGATTTTTTTCATTTTCTTTAAATATTTGAATAATTTTTCATACGCTTTAAAAATTTTTTAAATATAAATTAAATTGAATTACAACTAATAATTTTAAATTTAATACATTAAAGTATAATAGTTTTTAGATTAATTATTATAAACAGTAATGTTGTAAAAAAATTGAGACAAATTTGTTATCGTCTTTTTTGGATAAATTTTTTTTTTTTTACATTTTCGAGTGATTAGGATAAATATTTTTTATGATAAACTAACAAAATTTCTTATCAACTTTTATTGTAAAGAAGTTTTTTTTTATATTAACCTCGATATTAACAAATTCTCTATTTTCAAAAGGAAAATAAAGTTATAAATTAAATCATTTTTGAGAATAAAAAAAGTAAAAAGTTAAAACCGAAAAAAATAAGGAATTGAAAAATATAAAAGTATAAAATGGAAAATTAAAATAAAATAATCATGAAATAGTACCTAAATAAATAAATAGAAAATTAGAAAATTAATAAATAGAAAATTGAATAATGAAAAATTAAAAGGAGAAAATTGAAAAATTCCTATATATTTATTTTTACAGAAAACTGTTATTTATGTACGCAAAAATATTTTTTTCTCTTTTTTTTTCCTTTTGCTTTGCGCACATATTTATAAATATAATGCAAAATGGTATATTCGAGCGATAATAAATCATTAATTACAAAAGTTATTTTACAAGAAATATTGATCTTACTATTTATTAACTTAACAACTGTACAATTTGAAGGATTAGGACGAGTCCTAAATTTTATTAGGGACGGATTAGCATTTGAAAATTGGGCCCTAAAGCCCGGCAGCAATAAAATCAATCAGAACGGAAATGGGATAATGACTAAAAACGACATCGGCATTTGGAAAGTCATTTGTGCGTCAAAAAGTCATAGTTATTTAATTTCTTAGAAAAAAAATAACAGAAAAAATTTATTTAAAAAAAAAAGAAAAATTATTTTCATATTTATATTTTATAGAAAAAAAAATTCTGAAACGTTGTATTGTGGAGATTAAAAAGAAAATCATTTTCCAAAGAAATTAATTTTGTATTTTATGTATTTTTTAAACTATTTTTTTATATTTTCCCTTTTCAACTATTTTTAAAATTTGATGTATTTTTTATGTACATTTTTAATTTATGTTTTGTATATTTTCGCTTTTCAACTATTTTTTGCATTTTATGTATTTATTTTTCTTCTCTCTGGTTTTTTTATTCATATTTTTATTTTTTATTGTGATTTTTTTTATGTTGTATATATTATTTTTTTATTTGTTTATAAATAGACGGAAATATAAAATATTTTTTAAACTATTTGTTTATATTTTTCAATTTCAATAATAATTGAATATAATTTATATGAATAATTTTTTCTTCCTACTGGTAATTAATTTTAATAATTAGAAAAGAATTTATTTTGTATCCCTACTGAATAAATAAATAGAAAAATTAATAATAAGGATAATTAACAATTATAACAATGATAAGAATTATTTTTATTATTATTATTATTATTATTAATATTTAATAATAACTTTTATTAACTAATTTATTAATTTCATTAATTTTATTATTTAGGTTTTTGAAATTCTTCAAGAAAAAAATTTTAAACCTCGTCGTGACATCTGTCGGTTTTGCTTGAGAAGTTACGAGTTATGAGAGAATTTTTACAGCAAGGAATAAAGTAGAAAACAATAAAAATAAAAAAAAATTTCACCTCAAAATGTATAATATAAAAAACAAATAATTAAATAATAATTTATATATTTTTCATATTTATACAGTTTTATTTAATTTTAGTTTTCGATTTTAATTTTTAATAAATTTTTAATCAAAATTTTCCTTTTTTCTATTTATACACATATAAAAAAGTTTTGTTTTATAATTTTATTTTATTATTATTTCTTATTCTTATTATTTTAATTTTTATCGTTTTAACAATTTTATTTTTGAAATTTTTTTTACTATCTTTTTCTATTTTTATAATTTTTATTTTATTATTATTACTGTCATCAATTGCTTTTATTATTATTTATTTTACTTATGAAGTAGAAGTTCAAATTTACTATTATTTTTATCATTATTATCATTGTTATTATTATTATTATTATCATAATTGTTATCATCATCATTATTATTATTATTTTTATTATTTTTATTATTATTATTATTATTATTATTATTATTATTATTATTATTATTATTATTATTATTATCTACACTATTTATTTTTGTTGTCATAAAACAAACAAATCTTCTTTCTCAAAAGTCATGATTCAAAAAAAAATTTTCATCAGCGAAAGTTGAAAATAAAAAAAATAAAATAATTTACTAAGAAATCAATAAAAAATAATGACTAATTTACAAAAAAAAATGAATGAATAATAAATAACGAATAAGATTTATTCTCAAAAAAAAAATAATTTAATAATTTAAATATTTCCCAGACTTAGTCGCGCAGTGTTTTGATTCGTCGTTGTCATGGTAAAATTGATCAACAAAATTTTCAGTTCCTGAATCAAAACAATTGAATTTAGTGAGTGTATGTGTGTCGTGAAAAACGGACAATTAACCAGTGTCATTAATTTGAATAATTCATGTGCAAAAAAAAAATTAGAAGGACAACAATTAAAAAAAAAAATTCCTCAACAAAATTTGTTCATACATGCAAAAAAATAAAGATAAATATTTTTTTTTCCTAATATACAATAGAGGAATATAAATTGAATTCAATAGAATAGTATTAGAATAATTAACAATAATAATTAGATACATTCAGTATTTTATAAAACGGGAAATTTTATAGTTTGAAAATTAGAAAATTTTCTCTCTCGAAAATATGAAAATTGAAATAATTTTTTTTTCTTTTTGTTAAATTGTTTATATGTTATTAATGATTAAATATTGTGACAATTATTTATAATATGATAGTAATGAAAAAGAAAAGGACTGCAAAAGTAAAGAGAAAATTTCGAAAATAAAAATTTTACTTTTTTGATATAAATTTTTACGTGCGGGAAAAAAATTGTTTTCCTTTGTGTCGGGAATTTTTTTCTATTATTATTTGTTAATACTGTTATCATTTAATTCTTCTTTTATAAATAATTCTTTAAATAGTAATTAATATTTTTTTCTAATTTTTATCTCATTCGAAATAATTGATAGTAAATAATTTGATAAATTTTTATTGTAATTTAAATTTTTCTTCTATTTTTACTATAATTAATATTATTTTTTATCGTTACTTATAAAAAAAATCGATTATCATTATTTGGCAAAGAAAAGAGTTTATTATTTAAAAGAAAATAAATAAAAATGACACTTATTTTAACGAGGGTCGATTATTTATCAGTGGGAGTAACAGCTCGAGGGACAACAAAACTTTTGCCCACTGATTCTAAACAAACACAAAAATTTGTCGTTGGTGATTACGATGGAATTGTTCACATTTATGGTAAAAAAAATTTTTTTTCTTTTTTTTTAACTATATACTTGTAGAAATTATATTAATTACCTAAAGTATTTTAATTTCGTTACTTTTTCAAATTTACCTTCATTTTATTATTTAAATTCAACATATCAAAAAAATTCGCTTTCAAATTCTTTTTTTATTACTTCTTCTTAAAGTTATTCTTTATCAAATTAATTCCCAAAATAATTTTTTAATTATTTATTTAGATATTTATGAATTTCATTTTTTTATATATAATTAAAATATCAGGGTTGCCACAGGTCAGGGAAAAATCAGGGATTTTTACTAAAAGTAATGAAAAAAATAGAATTTTTTAACTTCAATAATTAATAATAAATAATAATAAATAAATAATAATAAATAATAATTAAATAAAATTAATAATAACTATCATTAATTATGATTTATGACTTATAAATTATTTTACGAATAATTTTTACAATTTTCATAAATACTAGATTGATAAAAGAATTTTAGTTAAAAATACCAAAAAAATTAGATTTTGGAAAAGTTACAAAATGATTACAGAAATTCAATTATTTTCAAAAGTTACAAAAATTCTTCGCAGAATTTCAATTATGTTGAAAAATTTAAAAACAATTCTCGTCAAAATTACAATTATTTTTATAAATAATAAAATACTACATTAAAATGCAATTACTTTTAAAAGTTTTAATAAAATTCTTGACAAAATTCCACAAGAATTCAATATTATTCAATTATTAATAAATTTCTTCAAAATAATTCAATTATTTTCATAAGTAGTAATAAAATTTTTCACAGGAATTCAATTATTTAAAAAACAAATTTTAATAAAATTTTTCGAAAAATATCAATTATATAAAAATATTTTTATAAATAATAAAATTCTTCACTGAAATTCAATTAGTTTTCTAACTTGAATAAAATTCGTTGTATAAGAATTCAATTATTTATATAAACTTGAATAAAATTCATTAGAAGAATTAAATTATTTTCTAAATTAATAAAATTCTTCGCAAAAATTCAATTATTTTCAAAAATTAAAAACAAATATTTCTAAATTTCAATTATATTTATAAATAATAAAATTCTTCATCTAAATTTAATTATATTAAAAAATTTTTTTTTAAATTCTTGGCAAAATTTTGTAGGAATTTAATTTTAATGAATTAATTCAAAATAATTCCATTATTTTCACAGGTAATAAAATTTTCAAAGGAATTCAATTATTTAAAATACAAAATTTCATCAAATTTTTCGAAAAATATAAATTATTTAAAAAATTCTTCACCGAAATTCAATTATTTTTATAAACTGGAATAAAATTCTTTGTAAGAATTCAATTATTTATATAAATAATAAAATTCTTCACATAAATACAGTTATTTTTTTAAATTTGAATAAAATTCGTTGGAAGAATTAAATTATTTTTAAAATGTAATAAAATTCTTCGCAGAAATCCAATTTTGTTCGAAAATTAAAAATAAAATTCTTGTTAAAATTCCAAGTAACTTTATAAATAATAAAATTCGTCTTCGAAATTCAATTATTTTATGGAAATTTGAAGAAAATTTTAAATCATTTTCATAAGTAATAAAACTCATCGCAGAATTATAATGATTTTTATACAATATATATTTTAATCAAGTGCCTCGAAAAATGTAATTATTCTTAAAAATGTTATTAAAATTTGTCAAATTAAATTCATATATTTAAAAATTTATTGATAAAATTCTTTATGAGAATTAAATTTTAACAAAGAACATTCTATTATTCAATGAATTATTTATTTTTTAATTTAAATAATTTAATTTTTCTAGAATTTTCTAATAAAAATTTATTTAATAATAAATTAACGGATAATCGATTTATTATTATTTATGAAAGTAATTGAATTATTGCTACGAATTTTATTACATTTTTCAAAAATAATTTAATTTTTTTGAGAAATTTTACTGCTTGTAAAAATAATTGAATTCTTGCGAAGGATTTTTGTAAATAATTAACCTATTCTTCATGTTTTGTAATAATATTCTTATAAGTTGTTCAATTTAAAAAGCTTTGAATTTGAATATTTTGAAGAATTTTAATTCCTACAAAAAAGTAATAATGATTAAATATTTATTTAAAAACGAAATTATTGATGTTTTTGAATAATTTTACAATTAATGAAATTTGTAAATAAATGTAATAGAACATTTTTTCTTGACTATCTAATAATTTTTAGAGTGAATCAGAATATTCTTTAGGATCAGAGAAAAATTTAAATTTTTGTCTGGAAATCAGGGAAAAGTCAGGGAAAAATAATATTAAATATTTGTAGCAACCCTGAGTATTTTTGATTAATTTTTTTAAGTAATTTTATAAAATTATATTTTAAAATCCTTTTTGTTATTAATATTTCTTTTCTGAATTGTTTTTCAGAATTATTTCTTCATTCTTTTAATTTTTCTTTAAAATTTCTTTATAAGGAAATAATTAATTTTCTTCTAAATATGTTTGCTTTTGAATAAATATAGACAATCTTTTACTAATATTAATAATTTTCAATTTTTTTCTATATCTGTATAAAACAAACTGTCTCGTTATTTATTTTAAGAAGTTTTTCTTTATTCTGCGCGAGAGAAGAAAAAACAATTTTTTAAATATATTATTTCTGTTTTCTATTTATAGGGATGAAGAAAAACGAATTGCAGTTAATTTTCAAATCATTACCGGGACCAAAGATAAATGGATTAATATTGGGTGGTGCTGTCGATATGATACGTGATAAAATTTTTATATGTCACAGCAATACCGTGAAAGGATTTTCGAAAAAGGGAAAACTTTTTCTCGATTTCGACACGAGCCTACTTAACGATATTACCGCAATGTAAGTTCATTTTTAAAAAATGATTTATTATTAGTCATTATTTTGATTTAAAAATCGAAAAAATAATTTTAATTTCATCAATTAAATATTAAGAATATTTTTAAAAAATTATTTTTTCTATTTATTATTTATAATATTTTTAGCGTATTAATTAGAATGCCAATTTAATTAATTGTTATATTTTGTAAAAAATTTTAGTTACGTTTTGGGACCAGATTTGGCAGCTTGCTCTCGAGATGTTTATCATCGTTATCGAGATTGCAAGGATGCAGATTCCTATTTAGTTGGAGAACGACTTCTCGATGTTGTTCTACTTCCGGCGGAGGGACTTGCTGTTTATACAGTTTTAGCCTGCAGTGATTGCGCTGTAAGTAAACTTTCAATATTAAAAATAACTAATTTATTATTGTTTACTATTTTAAAAATTTTTTTATAAAATTCTTCGCAAGAATTAAATTACTTTCAATAATTATAATAACATTCTTCTTTCAATTCAATATAAGGAAATTTCACGAAAGAATTCAATTATTTTCTAAAATTTCAATCAATTCTTCGAAAGAATTAATTAATTCAATTAATTTAAATAAAATGAAATAGTAAAATTATTTAGCAAACTCGATTATATTAAAAGAAAATTGAAGAATTATTTTGAAAGAATTAAAATATTATCAAATAACCTTTAAGAGTATCTATATTCTTCGGAGAAGTTGAATTATTTAAAATATTTTATTAAAATTCCTAGAATTAATTAAATTATGTTAAAAAATTGTGACAAATTTCTCAGAAGGATTTAATTACTTTCTAAAAATTTTAATAAAATTCAATAATTCAAATGTTTAATTTTAATTATTAATAAGCACGATTACTTTCAAAATTTTTAATTCAGGATGACTGCTTTTTTATTAAAAAAAAACTTTTCAGTCATTTCCTGGTAATTAAGGGCATTTGAACTACTATGATTTTTTTTTGCAATTTTTGTTAGTTTTTAAAATTTTGAAACTGAAATAATTTAATTTTCGTTTAGAATTTTATTAAATTTTTTGAAATTAATTTACTTAATTGTTTTGACGAATTTTATGGAAATTTCGTGCAAAATAATTAAATTCTTTTAAGAATTTCAATTTAAATTATATTAAAACAAATTAAATTCTTACAATTGAATTTTCTAAAAAAAATAATTAAATTTTTTTGAGAAATTCAATTAATTAAAATTGTATTTAAAATAATTGCATTCTTTCGAGAAATTTTAATAAAATTATATTGAAAAAAATTAAATTCATAATAATCTAAGAATTTTATTAAATTTTTTGAAAATAATTGAATTTTTTTTTAAAAATTTTATTGAAGAATAATTTTTTAAAATCGTTTATCTGAAATTATTAAAAAATTCAAGATGATTTGTTAAAATAATAAATTTTGTAATTAGCACAATTACAATAAATTATTTTTCAATTTTTAAATAAATTTATGCGCAAAATTATTATTACTATGTTTTTTGTTATTATTATTATTATTATTTTTATTATTATTATTATTATTATTATTAGGTATAGTTATTATTATTGTCATTATTATAATTATCGAAATTGTTTTAGGTAAGAGTCCTGTACGGAACGAAAAGTCCAACAATAATTAGATTACCAAGTGTGCCGTCAATTTTGAAATTATTCAGGTAAAAAACGTGGAGAATATTTTTTCACTCGATTATATAAATTAAAAGGAAAAAAATAAATCCGGAAATTTTAGAAAATTCTTACATTCATATTTTTCACTATTTCATATTAATAAATTGAAAAAGAAGAAAATTCGAAAAATATTTCCTGGGAAAATTAATTTTACATTAAAAAATATTTTAACTGTAAAATAAAGAAATCTGAATTGAATAATAAAAATAGAAACGAAAATAAAAATTGAGTTAACAAAAAAGTAAAAGCAAATAAACAATTTAATAAAGTGAATTTTAATGAAATATTTTTCTTGTTTTTAAATTTAAGTTTAAGAAAAAATGGAAATTTTGTAAAATTAGTAAATTTAATTATAATTATTAATTGAGAAATAAAAGAAGAAAAGAGTGTATAGACATTTTTTTCCATAATTACAGGGAAGATAATGTATTATCAAGGAATCACGTTTTAATGGGAACTTTAGATGGAAAAGTAGGTCTTTTAATTCTAGAAACCAATAAAACCGTACGTGTCACGTGGCTATTAAATGATTCGAGTTCAGAAATTACCGCTTTAGATACTTACGTTTTACAAGATACTCTGGATTTTATCGTGGGAAGGCAAAATGGAATTGTCGAGGTTTTCGCCTTTCCCACCGACGAGGAAACAACTCCAACTTTACGATTCCGTTATGTTGGTATTTCAACAATAACAACAAAAAGAAAAACATTATAATTTATTAATTTTATTTCACTAAAAAAATAAGGGACAAAAAACAAATTTGTTTCGTTAAAAAGCAATTACTTTTTGTTAAAATTCTATTTGAATTTTTTTTTTTCACGCACTGATTAAAAATTTCGATTAATTTTTTTTTAAAACTACAAACTTAGAACTTTTTTAAGCAGAAATTTTATCTTTGATAACTTTTTTCATTTTTGTAAATAATTTTAATTGGATTAATATTTTATGACAAAAGCTGGAATAGACATTTTTTAATTTTCTCATGTAATTTTTCTTTCTATTTGTAAGAAAAGTTAGTGTTTTAATATACAATATTCAGAAGTTAACTAAAAATTAATAATATAGTAGAAATAATAATAATAAGTAAATATTACCTAATAAATAAATAACTAGAAAAAATAAAAAAAATTGGAGACGAATTTGTTTTTAAAAAACATGTTGGATTTTATTTTTTATTTTATTGATAATAAAATTAACTGAAATAAATCGTTTTGTTTTCTTTTTATCAGAATTGTGGCGAAAGTGTGAGCAGTTTAAATGGCGGTGTCGTGGGAGCAATTGGCTTCCCAGAAATTTTGGTAACAACTTATTCGGGAAGAATTTTCGGTCTCTCGACAAAACCACCGGGATTAATGGAGGCAATGCAAAATCAGGCGAGCATTTCTAAATTAGAACAAGAAATCGAGCAGTTACAATTGAAATTAATAGAGGAAAGGGATACGTCTACTTATGTCGCTGAAAATCTTGTTCCTTTGGTTCTATCCGTAAATTACAGGTGAACTATTAATTTACAAAAAGAAAAATTTAACTCTAACTTCAATGTAATTTAATTAAAATTTAATTTATTTAATTATTCAATAATAATTTATTAATTTTCGTTAAATTAATCTTATAAAAGAAACTCAACTAATTGACCAATTTAAGTGGAATTAAAATTTTAATTAAAAACCTTTTGAAATTTAATTATGCATTTCTCAAAAATTACAACTGCAATTTTTTCAAAAATCGGTTCTTTTTTAAATTTTTGCATAAAATTATTAATAACAGTGTAATCATTTTTTTTATTTCTTATAACTCTTATTTTCATGTGTTTCGATTATTATTTTTAAATAATTTTTCGAAACTGTGATTCAAAAATTATTGTCAAAAAACGAATTGAAAAATACACTTTTTATTAATAATTTATTTTCTAAGAAAAATAGGATTTTATTTATTTTCACGTCTCGGTATATTTAGAATTAAAAAAATTAATTTTCAGAAATGTCGAATCACTTTTTTTCTAATTAATTAATTTTTCTAACTATTTCAAATTTAAAAAAAGTTTTTGCTAACATTATTGCAGAAAATATTTATTAACTAAATTTATTTTCCTCTATTTTATGTGCGTGGAATTTTTTTCTTTTTTAAAATATAAGATTTTTCATAAAATTTAATATTAATTTTATTAATTACTTTTTTGTAAACTTTTATAATTTTGAATCTGAAATAATTTAATTTTGTCTAGAATTTTATTTTAATTTCTGAAAATAATTTTTATGTTCCACCGAAGATTATCGAAATTTTGTAAATATAATTACAATTTTTTGAGGATTTCAATTAAAATTGTATTGAAAATAATTGAATGTCGAGCGAGAAATTTTATAAAAATTTGGTGAAAATAATTAAATTGTCTTAACAAATAAATTTTAATAAAGTTGAATTTTTTAAAATTTTTCTTCTAAAATTAGATTCAATAGATGAAGATGATTTTTGAAAATAAAAAACTGTGTAATTTACAAACATAGAATAAATTAAATAGCTAGTTTTGTTAGTTATTTATTCAGAGTGTCTACTAACCAGGAAATCCGGGAAACCGGGAAAACCCGAGATTTTTATACAAAACCGATAATTTTTTCACCAAAATTAAAAAAAAGTTTTATTATTTTAATTTGTTTTTAAAAAAATTACTTTTTATTTCAACTTTTATAGATATTTGTACTCTTCTCTAACTTTGAATTAGTTAACAAAAATTAATTTGATAGTAAAAGTCAGGCACTAATTCAAACAGATTATGTAAATAAATTTTAAAGAATTATGGAGTTAATAGAAATATTGTGAAATTTGACTGAAAATATATAATTGAATTTGTTAAAGAATTTCTTTGGAAACTTTTTAACAAATAAAATTTTCAAAGTATTTTAATTTAATAATTAATTAATAATTGGATTTTATAGTCACATTTTAATGAATTCATGTCTCTTAGTGCGAAGATTAATAATTAAAATTTTTATTAGTTAATTTAAAAAAAACGATATGCACTTCAAATTTTTTATTAAAATTGAATTCTCGCAATTTTTTTTAAATTCTAAAAAATAGAATTGTTGAAATTTTTCAATTCCATTGTTTCAAGATAATTTAATTTTTCTAAACAAATAATTGAAAATTTTTGAAATAATTAAATTTCTTTACATTGTTTTTTGAAAAATAATTTAATTCTTTGAAAGAATTTTAATTTAAATTTTTCGAATATAATCAAGGGAAGTTAGTGACCGTAATTATAGTTTTATTTTTAAAATATAAAGTCCTTTTTAAAGTTTTAAATCAATTTTTTGCTTCTAATAATTATATTATTCTATTATTATTCAATAGTTATAATTATTGAACTTCTCTTAAATTTTTATAATTTCAAATTTCTGAATGTTCAAATAAATGATATTTATCATTTCTTAAGCAAATTTAATGTTTATTACTTATTAAGTAAATAATTAATTATCACTGCTTTTTTTAAAAATTGTAATCAAATTCTTCACAGGAATTAAATTTTTTTCATAAATAATATCATTCTTTGAAAGAATTTCAATTATATTTGTAAATAGTAAAATTCTTTGCAGAAATTCAATTATTATCAATAGAATTGTAATCAACTTGAAAAAGAAAATTTCCAATTATAATTATAAAAAGACAAGATTATTTTTTGAAAATTGAAAAAATTATTTTCCGAAATATTTAATTAAAATTATTATTTATTTATGTTCGAAATAAAATGTAAATTTAAATTTTATGAGAAAAGAGAACCGGGAAATAACCGGGAATTTTGTTGAATGAAAATAGTAGACACCCTGTTATTATTTATGAAAAAAAATTGAAAGTAATAGATGATGATTAAATTTTTTTTTGTGCAGAATGGTCCTTAATAAAGCTGATACTTCATATTCGTTAACGGTGGAGCTCGATACGGCAATAGACAATGTTTTGATTCAATCTGACGCTCCTATTGAACTTTTGGATGTGGAAAGCAACAATGCAGTGGCTAGTTTATCAATTTGTGATCCCAAGGAGGGAAATTATGTTTTAGCAACTTATCGATGCCAAGTTAGTTTCAAGAAACCTTCTCATATTTGCTGAGAATGTAACCAAAAAAAAATTTACAATTTTTTTTCAAATTATAATTTTGTTTTCAGATAAACACAAAAATGCTGGAAATGAGAATAAGGACCATAGAAGGACAATCTGGAACTTTACAAGTTTACGTAACGTCTGACGTAAGATTTCATATTTTTGTTTGTATCAAAATATTAATTTTATATTTCATGAAAATAGTTCTCTTTATTTATGTATAAATTACAGCAATTAGTAGACTATAATTTTTTTATACTTTAACATTATGTCCTAATTTCTGATTGTACTTTGTAATTAATTTGAATTCGAAATTTTTTATTTTATTTTCAAAAATTGTAATTCATATTTCTGATTAAGATTATAATTAACTTTCGATTCAAATTTCTATCTCTATTTTCAAAAAGGTTTAAATCTTTTATTCGAATTAAAAAAAAGTCCATATCAAATTATGTACTTTTTTTCTTCTTTAAAATACAATTTGATTTGAATTTTGTTACATTCAATTGCAACTGATTTTAATTTGAAATTAAAGGAAGATGAAAAATTAACTTTTGCATATTTCAGGTGCAGCCAAAATGTTGTCGGAAAATATCAATTCCAGTTTATGCCCTTTCACTGCACACGAGATTGCATGAAGAAGAGACACCAATTGGCGGACCATTCAATGAATTGAAATTAAATGGAAATTATTCCGTTGCTGAGGTATTTTTTTAAATTTTTCTCTCTAATCAAAGAATTAAATTTTGTTTATAAGTAAAAAATAATCATAATTTATCAAATTACCTATACATTGAAATTAATTCAATATTAAAAAAATTGTTTTCGTTGATTTTAATTTCTATTTTACAATTTCAATTGATTTTCATTTCTATTTTCAATTTCAGTTCCTTTGAATCAATTAATTTTAATTTCTAACTAGCATAGGATACGCGCGTTCACATTCTACTTCAATTGATAAAAGAAAAATACAATTATGATCACGAATTAAAATTACAATTTATATTCTCATTCATTTTTATTATTAAATTTAAAAAAGTAGTTATTTGTACCAAAACAATTATTATCGCAGTGTTTCTAATTAAATCCAATTCAAAACTTGGTACAGCAAAGCCAAAAACTAAATAAAATCAATATATTTTTAATTTACCTAATAATTATTTTTTAGAATTATTAAAAAATAAACAAGACTTCAATTCAATTCATATTATTAAAAAAATACTAAATAGTTAATTCTTATTTTTTATTAATCAATATTTATTTAAAAAATTGTGATAAATAAATAGAAAATTATGCAAAAAATACTACAAATTTTGTAAAAACAATATGATTGTCAAAATTAATTACAAAATGAAAGTTAAAAAAAAAATGTTGATGGAGAAATATAAATAGTTCAAATTACTTTATTTTTTATTCGATTTTAAATAAAGAAAATGATTATAAAATTTATAAATCAATATTATGAAAATTTCTTACCTTTTTTTATAAAAACAATATCTTTTAACCTTCTTTCTTCTTAAACAATAAAATATTTTGATATTGACAAATCGAAAAACTATAATTTCGATCTGTCAAGCAAAGTGTTTTGAAAAAAAAACAAAAGCATTTACAAAAACTAACTTCAAACTGCGGACAGAATGAATGAAAGAATACCAAGATTATTATTATTAATTGAAGTAAAAATAAAGAAAGAATAAATAAATTTATATGATACCTATAAAGATAAAAATTAATCTTTTAGATGCACGCGTGGCTTTCTCTTGTTTTACCGGAAGCTCCAGAAAGACCATTTTTACAAGAAGGCGAGGCAACATTGACCTACACGTCATGTTTTATTGGAACAAATCTCAAATGTATTTATAAGTATGTCCGTCAATTAATTTTCCATTCAATCATTTAAAAAGAAGGGAGAAAAAAAGGAAATCTCTTTTCCTTTATTATAAATAATGAATCATTTTTCCAGAAAAGGGAGTGCAACATTTCTCAGTGAAAATATTTCAACAATCATCATTCTTCGCGATGTTCTTACTAAAGAGGCCACCAAACGAAAAATGAAACTCGACGTTTTTTGCGGTAATTTTATTTTCAAAAATCATCTTGAATTTTTCAATAATTTCAGATGCAAAGTTTTTTTAAAAATTCAATATTTTTCATTAAAATAATTAAACTATTTTCCAAAAATTTAATAAAATTTTTCGCACGAGATTCAACTGTTTTAAACACAATTATTATATTATAATAATCGACGTAATCTATCCTCACCTGAAATTGGCGTTGTTTTATTACAATGTTTTGTTTTTGCAGTCTAAATTTTTAAGTATTTTAAAATTTTAAGCAAATAAAGAACAATAAGTAGTTAAAAATTTTTTTAAATAATTTGAATTTTTGCGAAGAATTTTATTAAGACTATTGAAAATAATTGATTCTCTGCAAAGATTTTTATTATTTTATACGAAAATATTTAAATTCTTATTAAAATTCGTTAATAGAATTCAAGTATTTCATAATTTGTTGATAACAATTTTTTATGGGAATTGAATTTTAAGAAACGTTCAATTCTTCAATAAATTATTTAATTGCGTTTTTTTTTTATTTAAATAATTGAATTCTAGTAGAATATTCTAATAAAAATTGAATTTTATTTCATAAAAATGAATTTCAGTTAAAATTTTAGATAATCATTGAATTTTAAAAGCAATATAGCGTGAATTTAAAAAAATAATTGAATTTTGTAATTAATTTTTTTGAAAAAGTTTAATTCAGTTTTTTAATACTATTATTAGTTTCTATTTTCTAATATTTATTTAATAAAAGAATGTTATTATTAATTTATTAAATTAAATTAATTAATAAATATTGTTTATTAATTTATTTAATTTTTAAAAGGTTTTTAAATTAAATTCCTTGAAAATTTAAGGGAAATTAAAGTTTAGAAGTCTTTAAATTTTTATTTTAAAAAATTATTAATAAAATTATTTGTCTTCAAAAATCATTCAAGTTTTTCAATAATTTTATTCAAAAATTCGAGAAAAAAAAATTGAATTTTGGATGAATTGCAGTTGCAAATTTTAGAAATAATTATATTTCACGAGGTTTTTAATTAAAATTATTTGAAATTTTAATTCCAAAGGGAAATTTTGCCGACTTTTATTGAAATAAATTTTGAATTTTAATTCAAGTTGCTGTTAGAAACATTTTGACATTTACTATACGAGTTGTTGAAATAATTACATTTAATGAAAGACCGTAAGAAAAATTATATTTTTTTAAGAAATTAAGAATTTTTATTTAATTTATAAAAGCAAATTTTGAAAGTATAAATGGAAATGAAAATTTCACGCGCACTTGCGCGCGTTTAGTTTTGCTAGTTTTAATTAAATCCGATGAAAATAAATTGCAAGAATTCAATTACTTTCAACGCAATTTTAATTGAATTCTTGAAAAGAATTTATTTCTTTTTAATACAATTTTAATTGAATTTTTCAAAAGAATTGAATTATTTTCACAAAATTAATTCCATAAAGTTCTTGAGAACATTTAAATTATTTTCAAAAATTTGAATAAAACTCTAAGCAAAACTTAAATTATTTCCGGTTCAAAATTATAAAATATTACAAAAATTACAAAAAGCATTTATAATAATTGATATAAAATGTTAATAAAGATTTTATATTTTTATATTTTTTAAAATGTCACCCTGTAAATGATAATTTGTCGTCATTTTTTTTTAATAAAAATTTAATGATATATAATAAAAATTTAATTGCAGAAGTATCGGAGGCGAGTTTAACGAGAGTATTGGAAATAATTCTGCCACGATTAAAAACAGCTCACGATTTAACGGAGAAAATAATGATTCTTGATGCCCTTGAATATTGGGAATTGAAGGAGAATCCAAAAAAAAATCTTGGCACAGAATATCAGGAAATTGTGAAAAATGAATTAAACATCAGGGCTCAGATGATTAATAATAAGGACATATTGCAAAGACTCAATGCTGTTGTTATCGATCTTTATGTCGATTGGCAGCGAGCAAAAGGCTCTCACAGGTTTCAATTTACTATTTTTCTTCTTCTTCAACTTCTTAATTTTTTTCAATAAAAATATTTGTAAAATATCAAGAATCATTTAAAGTAAATTAAAATAATTTTAGAAAGAATAAATTCCTTCTCTTAATTATTAATTTATTTTTAACAAAATCATCTTTCATTCGATGAAAATTATTTTCTAATTCTTTAGAATTTGTTTCTTTTTAGTGAGATACATTTTTTCAATTAAAATTGATTTAAATCGTAAAAATGCTAATGTATGTAAATCATACAATTCATAAATTATCAAATTTTGTCAATAAAAATCATATTAGCAGAAGGGATTTATTATTAAAATATTTTTCTTTGCCGAAATAAATTTTTCGATTGTTGAATTGTTCTAAGCG
Organism: Leptopilina myrica (nomen nudum); assembly: GCA_032872475.1. Classification (NCBI taxonomy): domain Eukaryota; kingdom Metazoa; phylum Arthropoda; class Insecta; order Hymenoptera; family Figitidae; genus Leptopilina; species Leptopilina myrica (nomen nudum). Next base: position 7,219,903 of record CM065462.1, on the reverse strand, counting down.
AAAAACTTCATTTAACAACTGAAAAACTTTATTGTTAATTCTTTTTGACAAAATAATTTGTTGCATTAAAATTATTTTAATTGTAAAAATAGTTAATTCGGAAATTTAATGATCAATTTTAATAATTCTTCTGCTTTATTAAAAAAAAAAACAGGATCACTAACCGTGTTGCATCGGAAAAATTGGACTCAGCTCTCAAATCCATGGACTTAAGAGAAATTCTTCATATATTTCTCGAACGAGACATTCCCAGTGATATAGAAAATCTTCCAAGTACCTCAAGGGATCAAAGCTAAATGTTAAAGTAAATATAACAAAAATATTACCAACTTAATTAAAATTTGCGAGTCAAATTTAAGGATTATTACTTAATATTTATCTCTTAGAAATTTGACAAAAATTTAAACAAAATGACCGCAAAATATTATTTTCAAAATTCCCTATTTTTTATTTTCCCTGACAAATAAATTTTTAAATTATTTAATATTCTACATTGTTAATTGCTTTTTAAGTTACAATTTTATTTATATAGAGAAAAAAGAAAGATAATTAAAATTGGTTTGTTTTCAAAATAATAATAATTTTAGAGTTCTTTTGATCAGTTATTTTTAAAAAATGTTATTAACTTAAAAAAAAGAATTCAATTTTTTATTGAAAACTCATTTTTAGAAAATTGAAAAAAATGATTTTAAATTTCCAAATATTTAACAAGATTTTTCAATTAACTTTTTAAAAAAATTTAATTAATTTAAAAAAATTGATATAAAATTCTAAAAATATTTCAATTATCTTTAAAGTTTTCAATAATATTTTCCATAATTTCGATTAAAATTATTTGAAATCGTTTGAAGATATAATAATTTTTTCTAAATTATAGATATTTTTTTCTATAATGCAAATTTTTTTAATTAATGCAAAATTTCAATTATTTTAATGACAATTTTTACTTTTTTAAATATTAAAATTGACATTTTTCTTTTATGACAATTTTCTTGGAGGAATTAATATATTTTTCCATTTTTCTCCAATTGAAAATAAAATTTACTTCGATTGAATTTTCTATCGAAATACGTAGGGAATAATCCATAAATTTGAAAAAGCGCAGGTGTAAAAATTAAAAAAAAAAACAAAACAAGACTGTAACAATTGTTTTTTTTTCTGTAAACGTTTCGACGTAAAAAATATATTTTTCAATATTGATCACGATTATAATGGGCTAAATTGTTCGACTTAAATAAAAAATGTGTAACGAACAATGTGTGTGGTTTTTTTTAAGATAATGGCATTGTTGTACAACGTCATTTTTACATGGTTTTTTTTTTCATTTTAATACAAAAATTCTTAAATTATAAACATATTATAATTTTTACAATAGGCTTCGTCCGTATATTACGTAACGCTTTTTGGGGAGAGGGGGAGTCAAGCTATTTGTTACGAAAAACCAAAAAAAATAGGGGGAGGGTGGAGGGTAAAAATTTTTAAAAATTAGCGTTACTTAATATATGGACGAAGCCACACTACAATTATAATGTATTTAATTATAAATTTATTTATAACTTATAAATAATTTATATTATAATTATAGTAGAATGTATAATTATAATACAACCAAAAATTATAAAATATAATTCATTATAATAATATATAAACATATATATATATATATATATATATATATATATATATATATATATATATAAGTATATGTTCAAATATATATATTTATGTATAATATAGTAAATTTATATTTACATTTGCGAAAGCGTTTTACATAACATGTAATATGGCTAAATACATATTTCACTAAACAGCCAGTTTTCAATTGAAAAAGTACCAATTTTTTTTCTTGTTCACGGTAAGAAAATAAGGACTAAAAAAAAATTGCACAGAGAATTATTTCCTCACTGGGACATTAACATATTTTACTGGATATCAATTTAATTACTATTTTAATTTTAATAAGCCTAATTCGTCTAATTTTGTAGGTATAATTCTCCACAATTTTCAAATAGAAATAATAATAATAATTGTAATAATAATAATAATAATAATAATAATAATATTAATTTTAATCATAATGATAATTATGCTCTTAATTATAATAATAATTATAACTATAATTGACTATAATCAAAATTATAATCACAGGCGTAAATATAATTATAATCATAATCATAATAATAATAGTAATCTACTAGTAAGATTATAATTTTACAATGCAATAATTTTCACATTTTTTATAGATAATAGAAAAAATGCAAAAAAAGAAATAGATACAAAATTGTTGTTTGTAAATTTTAAAATATACCACTTTTTTTTCTAATATAATTGTTAAATTAACAAAATTATTTTTAAATCGGTACTTTTTTCAAAATAATCATTGTTTTGAAAAAAAAAACAGACTGACAAAAAAGGACAAAAAAATCTTGATAATCGATGTTAACATCATCAATTATAATTATTTTTTTTATTTTTACTTAATTTAATTCGTATATTTAATATTATGAAAAAAATTTGCTTATTTAGGCGGATGTGAATTATAAATGTTGTTTTTTCAGTCGTTTTGGAGTTTCTTGTTAATATTTACAAAATTCTCTTAAAAATGAAAATTGTTCTCCATGCATTTGTTTTTGTTTTGTTTTATAATAATTATTGCTATAATTGTATTTTATTTTCTTGCTAGTTGAGTCTCGTATTTCTTCCTTCTTCTTTCAGTTTCTTCACATGAAGAGGAAGTGACTGAAAAAATAAAATTTTTTATTGATTATATTTCATTTTTGTTAAGATTTTATTTTAAATAATTTAATTTGCTTATTATTTTTGTACACAAATTTAATAATAATTCTGTTTGCATAAAAAATGCAATTATTTGCAATAGTAGAATTTTACAAAAATTTGAATTATTTTGAAAAAAAAATTTTCTAATTTCTATTTTAAAAAATTTAATTATCACAGAAAATAGAATTTTGTTCTTCTTTTTTTATTCTTTCTGTATTTAAACAAGATATTTTATTAGAATTGAAAATAAAATTCTTCCAAATTTCAATTACTGTCCGATAAAATTCTTTTGACTTTTCGATTATTTTCAAAATTTGTTGTTAACATAAACAATTTAGATACTAATTTTAATTTAAATATCATTTTTTAATATTTTTCGAAATTTTAATTAATCTTAATATTTTCAAATAAAATTCTTTCAAAAGTTCAATTACATATTTTTAATCAAATTCTTCGAAGTTTTGATTATTTTCAAAATTTCCAATAATTTCCGTTTTTAATTTTATTATCTTCAAGAGTTTTTAAATAAAGATCTTGTAAATTTTGACTATTTTCAAAATTTTTCAACTAAAGTTGTAGAGAAATGAAAGTATTTAAATAATTTTTTCATAAATATTTTTTTCAATAGGTACAATTTTATAAAATTTAAATTATTTAAAATATTTAATTAAAAATTACATTAAAAATTAGAACCTGTCGAATTCAATTTTTTTCAAGAATTATTACAATACTTTCTTTGCGAATTCAATTCTTAAAAAAAAGTTTACCTAAAATAATACGAAAATCCATTTGTTTACAATTAAATTTTACGAAATTTCTATCATTCGGAAAATTCTTCAATTAAACATATATTAGAAAATATAAACTTGCATTAATTTTTAAAGAATTCAATAAACTTTTTCAAAAAAATTAATTCTACAGAATTTATAGTAAAAAGTATGTATGAACAATTTAAATTTTCAAAAATTTATATTTGAATCCTTTTCAAAATTCAATTATTTATTTCTCAAAATTCCTGCTATAAGGCTTTTAATATTCAATTATTATCTAAAATTTTACTTGAAATTCATTTTTAAATAAATTTTTATTAAAAAATTCTATAAGAACTTAGTTATTTAAAAGTAAAAATATAATTTACTGGAAAATTAAAAGTTTTTTTGTATTAAAAATAATTGAAATTCTGTGACATTTTTATTATTCATGAAAATAATGAAATTATTGCGAAGAAGTTTATAAAAAATTAGTAAATAATTTAATTCATATAGAATTGAGGGAAATTTTTGTTAACAAATTGAAATTTTGCCAAGAATTTAAAAACATTTTTTTTAAATAATTGAATTTCGTGGAAGAATTTTATTATTTACAAAGGTAATTGTCATTTGGACAAAACTTAAAAAAACTTATTTAACATAATTGAATTTTTACGATGAATTTTATTACTTTTGAAGATAAATGAATTTTGTGTAATAATTTGTAGCTTCTCCAAAATTCATTTTTTTTAGTGTTATAAATTCAAATTCAAATTCATTGTTTTAAATAATTAATTAAATATCTGTATTTTTAAAAATTCAACTAATTTCAGAAGAATTTGAATTATTTACATTTTTCAAAAATAATTCTTTAAATTTTATAATACTTAAATTTACTTAAAATTGAAATTTTCTAAAATTTTAAATTGAAACTTTTTTAAATTCCTCTATTTATGAAACTTGTAAACGCAACTCTTAAAATTGAATCGATTTTGAAATAGTTAAGTAAAATTATTCATTAAATAATTTCTAAGTTGTAATATTCAATTATTATGTTTATAAATTATAATAATTTGCAATAATTTTATGATAGTTGCTCAAGAATGTAGTTATTCAAAAAAGAACTTATTGTCGCAGAAATAGAAGCAGCGAAGGTTTTTTTAGTTGGAATTTGTGGTGATTTCATAGTTTATGAGGCAAACAAAAAACAGAATAATTAAGAATTTTCTTATGAATTTGAAGTAAATTAATTTTTTCCATTACTTTTTTTTTAAATCCTGAATTTTCTCTAAATCACTGTGTCAACCCTGTTGATTTAAATTTTAATGAAATTTTTTTTTAATGAATTTTTAGTCATAAGTTAAACAAATAAAGAAAAAAAGCGAAATAGAAAGAAATGAACTCACAAATTATCCGAATTTCGAATTGTCGGCTCGAGTTCCCTGCCGACAGTTGGCTGATTATTCGCCGGTCCATACTCCAAATTCGCCGTCGCCGCATGCGGTAAAATACTTTCGTGATTATCTTCAGGCGCTACCAACGCCACCGGCTCATAACGTCCAATGCTCGCCGGTTCAACTTCCAATTTCAATTCATCAACAAGGTCTTGAATTGTTTTCGGCCTCGCTATCGTACTTCCCTTAATACTCTGTTGCTGCTGCTGCTGCTGCTGTTCAATTTTTGATTTTGTCATCGTCGCCACTGTCGTTGAACTTGTCGTCGAATTTGTCGTCGAATTTGTCGTGGTCGTGGTCGTCGACGTCGTCGTTGTTGTTATTGTTGTCGATGTCGACGACGAAGCTGAAGACGATGTTTTATTATTTCCCGATCTGTCGCCTTTGCCGCGTGTATGCGTCTGCATATGCCTCTTCATATCGCTACGCACACGAAATGGTTTTCCACAAATTGTACACGGATGGGGCTTCTCTCCCGTATGTATTTTTCGATGATTCTGCAAATAACTACTGGCGCGAAATGTTTTATTGCAATATTCACAGCGATAATTCTTTTCGCCTGTGTGTATCCGCCGATGGACAATCAATGAATATTTACGCGCAAAATCTTTGCCGCAATATTCACATTGAAATTGTCGTAATTCAGAATGAATGCTCGTCGAATGATACTTCAAATCGCCCCATTGACGGAATTTTCGACCACAATCCTCGCATTTGTATGGCTTGTCACCACTGTGTAGACGTTTGTGCACCTGAAATTTAAAAAAAAAACAAAAATTATTTTCACACACAAACACTATTGATATTTATATTTATAAATTATATAAAACCAGGGTTGCCACAAATATTTAATTTTATTTTTCCCTGACTTTTCCCTGATATCTAGACAAAATTTTTACTTTTTCCCTGACCCTAAAGAATATTCTGATCCACTCTAAAAATTATTAGATAACCAAGAAAAAATGTTCTATTACATTTATTTACAAATTTCATTGATTGTAAAATTATTTAAAAACATCAATAACTAAATTTTTAAATAAATATTTTTAATCATTATTATTTTTCTGTAGGAATTAAAATTCTTCAAAACATTCAAATTCAAACCTTTTTAAATTTAACAACTTATAAGAATATTATTACAAAACATTTACAAATTTTAACAAGCAGTAAAATTTCTCAAAAAAATTAAATTATTTTTTAAAAATGTAATAAAATTGGTGGCAATAATACAATTGCTTTCATAAATAATAATGAATCGATTATCCGTTAATTCATTTTTAAATCAATTTTTATTAGAAAATTCCAGAAAAAATCAATTATTTAAATTAAAAAACAAATAATTTATTGAATAATAGAATGTTCTTTGTTAAAATTTAATTCTCATAAAGAATTTTATAAATAAATTTTTAAATATATGAATTTAATTTGACAAATTTTAATAACATTTTTAAGAATAATTACATTTTTCGAGGAATTTGATTCAAATATATATTGTGTAAAAAATCATTAAAATTCTGCGATGAGTTTTATTACTTATGAAAATAATTTAAATTTTCTTAAAATTTCCATAAAATAATTGAATTTTGGAGAAAAATTTTGTTATTTATAAAGTTACTTGGTATTTTAACAAGAATTTTTTTTTTAAATTTTCGAACACAATTGGATTTCTGCGAAGAATTATATTACATTTTAAAAATAATTTAATTCTTCCAACGAATTTTATTCAAATTTAAAAAAATAACTGTATTTATGTGAAGAATTTTATTATTTATATAAATAATTAAATTCTTACAAAGAATTTTATTTCAATTTATAAAAATAATTAAATTTCGGTGAAGAATTTTTTAAATAATTTATATTTTTCGAAAAAATTTATAAAATTTTGTATTTTAAATAATTAAATTCCTGTAAAAATTTTATTACTTATGAAAATAATGGAATTATTTTAAATTAATTCATTAAAATTGAATTCCTACAAAATTTTGCCAAGAATTTTATTAAAATTTTCAAATATTATTGAATTTAGATAAAGAATTTTTTATTTATAAATATAATTGAAATTTTGAAAATATATTTTTTTCAATTTTGGAGATTAATTGAATTTTTGCGAAGAATTTTATTAATTTAGAAAATAATTTAATTCTTCAAATGAATTTTATTCAAGTTTATATAAATAATTGAATTCTTATACAATGAATTTTATTCAAGTTTATAAAAGTAATTGAATTTCGGTAAAGAATTTTATTATTTATAAAAATATTTTTATATAATTGATATTTTTCGAAAAATTTTATTAAATTTTGTATTTTAAATAATTGAATTCCTGTGAAAAATTTTATTACTACTTATGAAGATAATTGAATTATTTTGAAGAAATATATTAAAAATTGAATAATTGAATTCTTGTGGAATTTTGTCAAGAATTTTATTAAAACTTTTAAAAGTAATTGAATTTTAATGAAGTATTTTATTATTTATAAAAATAAATGTAATTTTGACGAGAATTGTTTTTAAATTTTTCAACATAATTGAAATTCTGCGAAGAATTTTTGTAACTTTTGAAAATAATTGAATTTCTGTAATCATTTGTAACTTTTCCAAAATCTAATTTTTTTTTTTAGTATTTTTAACTAAAATTCTTTTATCAATCTAGTATTTATGAAAATTGTAAAACTTATTCATAAAATTATATATAAGTCATAATTTATGATAGTTATTATTAATTTTATTTATTTATTATTTATTATTAATTTTATTATAATTTTTGAAAATTTAAATTATTTAAAAAGAAATTATTGTCAGAAATAGAAAAAATTTACGGTTTTGTATTAAAATTTGTGGTAATTTCATAGTTTACGAGGCAAAAAGAAAAAAAATCAGTTTTCTCATGAATTTTAAAAAACTAATTTAAAAAACCTGTCCGAAAAATTGTTTAAAAAACGTTTATTTAATGAATTTTCAATAAATTTCAAAAAGAAAATTTGTTAAACTAACAATGGCAGTTATAATTTTACTTGCATTTAATTATGCATTCTTATTACAAAAGTAAAATAAACGAAAAATAGAAAAAAGTTTTGAACTGAAACGAAATTGAAAATTTACCTTCAGTGCGCTTGCTGCGAAAAAACTTTTGCCGCATTCATCGCATTGATGTGGCCTTTCACCGCTGTGCGATCTCATGTGGTAAATTAAACTATTCTTATAATTAAAGTAGCGCTTGCAATGTTTACACGTATGATCCTCGCCTATAAAAAAAAAACAATAGTCATTCTAAAATTAAACGTAAGCAAAAAAGGAAATTATAAATTAACAAAAATCAAACACAAGAAATACTAATACTCAATGAAAATTAATCAAAAAGAAAACTAAATTTAAAAAAAACGAATGAATCAAAATAACTAAGTTTAATGTATATTATTAATAAAAAAAAAGTTAAATTAAAAAAAGAAAAATCTTACGATTTTTTTGACTTCTTTTTCGTTCCTTTTTTGCCGGTGTTTTTGGAATGTTCACATTTTTCTCCGAATTGACATTATTCTTATCATTATTGACTACAGATTTTCTTGTGATAGCATCTAAATTTTTCATTTGCTGATGACTCGGCCAATTCAAGTCATTGCCGCACGGTAATGGATCCTCGTCTGTCTCAAAATCAATTCGTGCTCCTGTTTCTTCAACTAAAAATAAAAAAAAACATTTAGAAATAAAAGGTATTCGTATTTCTTAAAGTTTAAGTACAGAAATAATTAAAAATTCAAAAAAAATAGTCAATATTTCAGAATAAAATTCTCACCAACGCCTCGAATGCCTTCCATTAAATCTTCAGATTCACTAAATTCTTCTACAACATTTTCCTCTACAATCGGTTGAATTGCCTTAACATTACTTTTCACCTCAATTTGTTTAATACTCGTTTCTTTCTTCAACGGTTCATAATGAGTCTGAAAATTACAAAAATTTAATAAATGTTTTGTGATAACATTATTGCAGAAAATATTTATTAATTTATTTATTTTTTTCTATTTTATGTGTGAAATTTTTTTCTTTTTATAATATATATAAAAAAAAACTAAAAATAATTGAATTGTTTTAATAAATTTGAATAAAGTTGAATTTTTTAAAATTTTGTATCTGAAATTATTCAATAGTTGAAGATGATTTATGAAAATAAAAAATTGTGTAATTTACCAATTTTAATAAATTAAATAGCTAGTTCTGTTAGTTATTCATTTATTATTTATGAAAAAAATTAAGTTCCCCTTGATTGAAATTCAATTATTATTTTGAATTTTTAACCTAAAATTATTTAAAATAAATTCAATCTACAATGTGTAAAGTTTCAATATTGCTATAAATAGAAAGAATTTAAAAATCAATTGAATATTTTCTTTCGTTTAAAGACTAAAAAAGATACTTTTTAATAATAAAAAAATAAAAATTCCCAGTTAATTTTGAAAATAAGTCGAAAAAGTCATATTTTTCGAAAATAGTCGGAAAAAATTGCAAAAATAATATCCAAGACCTGTGTTATTGAAAATAGACTAAAAAAGAAGATAATAAAGATAAAAAGTAGATAGAGACGTTGAGTAAACTAAAAATACAGAAGAAAGTATACCTTGAGATGTTCGAAAAATTCCAACTGATTCGAAAAGCGACATGTACACAATTGACATTTAAAATTTGGAATTTGCATTGTCTCATTAACAATTTCCGGCACTGTCAATTCGGGACTTTTGTTTATCTCCTTTTTCGTAAGACTCTTTTTACTTGGTTGCTTCAATTTTCTCGTTATTCGCTTTTTATGTGGCAACGATCGTTTTGTGTTCGACAACAATGAATTATTACTATTACTCTGATCCTCATTATTTCCATGTGAATCATTCTCGTGCTTAAAACTATTATCCTCCTCATGCTTATATGGCGCAAGCGATGAATAAACATTATTTGTATTTGTCTCCGCAATTGGATCAACGGAGTAAATATCAACTGGCTCCAATGTCTGCAACTCGACAACATCAGCGAGGCCTGAATTTGTATTTGATTGCATTTGCTTTTGATGCTGTTGTTGTTGTTGTTGATGTTGCTGCTGTTGATGTTGTTGCTGTTGATGATGTTGTTGCTGCTGCTGTTGTTGTTGTTGTTGATGATGTTGCTGTTGTTGATGTTGAATTTGAACAGCCACTAAAGCAGCGGTGAGTCTTTGATCCTCCTGAAAATTTGGAAAACAAAAATAACGATCTATTTATGAAAATTATAATTATGCAACTTTTAAAATTAAATTTATTTTTGAAATATTTAAGTAAGGTTATTCATTAAATAATTTCTTAGTAATTATTTTATAATTGTCACGGCTCGAACCAGTGAAAGTATTTAAAAATAAGGACTTTACGGACCAAAAATTAAAATTTACGGACCAATTACTGACAAAAATATATAAGAGAACATTTTACTTAAAACTATAAATTAGATTTTTTCATAACTAAAAAAACATGAAGATATCTATAACTCCGAGTCTTCGAATCGGACTGTTTTATAATAATTAAAGATAGAGTGATAAAATGATTATTAATTCAATTATTATTTTCAAGAATTTTTAACTAAAATTCTTCTTAAAATCGATTATTTTTAATAATTTTCGAAAAAGTTCTTTGACAATTTTCAAATCCATTTCTTTACAATATTCGATTTTTCAATTATTTGTAAATTCTTCAATTAAATATATGTATTAAAAAATAAAAACTTCAAATAATATTTTTAAAAAATTCGCAATTAAAATTTCTCAAAAAAAATAATTCCACAGAATTGTTACTTAGTTAAAAATCTGAAAAATTCAAATTTTCAAAGATTTGAATCTGAAACCTTTTCAAAATTTATTTATTTCTAAAACTTTACGCTCTAATACTTTTAATATTCAATTATAATCTATAATTTTAACTGAAATCCATTTTTAAGTCAATTTTTATGAGAAAATTCTACGAGAATTTCATTATTTAAAATATTTAAATACAAAAAAACAATTTATTGAATAATTACATATGTTTCTTAAAATTAAATTCTTTTTAAGAATTGTATCAATCAATTTTCAAATAATTTGAATTCTTTTGCAAAATTTTATTAAAATAGACATTAAAAATAATTAAATTAGGAATTAAATATATTAAAAATAATATTTAAATTCTAATAAATAAATTGTAGCAAAGGTTACTAAAATAATTAAATTTCTTTGATAAATTTTTATAAAATTTTTAAGAATAATTACATTTTTCGAGGAATTCGATTAAAATTGTATTAAAAATAATTGAAATTCTGCAATTAGCTTTATTATTCATCAAAATAATTGAATTCCTAATAAGAATTTTATTATTTGCCAAAAAAATTAAATACCTGTAAAAATTTTATTATTTATGAAAATAATTTAATATTGCGAAGAAATTTATAAAAAAAATTGTAAATAATGAAATTCCTGTAAAATTGTTATTATTTTTTGAAAATAATTAAAGGTTTGTGTAGAATTTTAGTAGATTTTTTATTTAAATAATTGAATTGTTTTGGAAAATTTTATTAGAATAGTATAGATATCTATTAAAAATCATTGAATTGAGGAAAATTTTTGAAAATAATTGAAATTTTTCCAAGTATTTTATTAAAATTTTTGAAAATAATTGATATTTCGAAGAAGAATTTAATTATTTCTAAAGATATTTGAAATATTGTCGAGAATTTTAAAAAATTTTTGAACATAATTGAATTTTTGCGAAGAATTTTATTACTTTTGAAAATAATTGAATTACCTCAATCATTTGTAATTTCTCTAAAATTATCCAAATTATATCGTATAATTTACGTACTTTATGGATCTTTTTCAACCGAATTACGGACTTTACGGACCTTTTTTCAAAAAAACGAACTTTTACAGACTTCAAGCAAAGTTACGGACTTTTACGGGATTTACGGACCTAGTTCAAGCCCTGAATTGTTCTTCAAGAATAAAGTTAAAAAGAAATTATTGTCAGAAATAATAAAAATTGAAGGTTTTCTATTAAGTATTCAAAAAATTTAATTTTTTCCATTACTTTTTTAAAAAACCCCTGACTTTTTTCTGACTTGTGGCAAAAACCTGTTTAATTTTCAAAGAAAATTTAAAATGATTTCTTCCTTTTATTACTCACTTCGGTCATAACTGGGGGTAAAAGATCTTCAGTCTCGTAATACTGGGCGGTAGTGTTATATTCTCCGGTGACATCTGCATTAATCATATCGACGACCATTCCCTCGGAAATTATTTCTCCATTTAGTGTAAAAAGTGGAATTCCCTTGCCTAAGGATTCACCGTCAGCTCTGTGAATTGTTATGTACTGCGTACCCTCCACTCCCTCCAGGAGCACGGCTTGCGCCTCTTCCTCAGGAGTAACTTCCATGATTATTTTTTTTTTATCAATTTTTCCTTTTTTCTAATTTAAATTACACATCTACAAGAAAGAAAGCCGTTAATATTATTGTATTCACATTTTTCATATTTGAAAACGTGGAAGTATTTAATTTATAATTATTTATTTATTTAAAATAACACTTTAGTGAGACTGAATATTCTTATTAACTAACAATAACAATCATTTGATTTATTACGCTATTAATGAAAAATCGTAAAGATGGTAAATTTCAAGCAGGATTGATAGAGAAATGTAATTTTTTTCCGATTTCCAAACAATATTTTTACTTTTTCCCTGACCCTAAAGAATATTCTGATTTACTCTAAAGATTATTCACGTTGGTGAAGTTCTCAACGTTTATAGTCAACGATTTTAGAAAGAAAATATTTTTATATGGAAATTTTTATATATTTTTGTATAGTGAATTAAAGTTTTGAATAATGATTCACAAAAAAAAATTTTGTAAATAAAAAATAATTGTTTTTTGGTAGAAAAATAAATTTTTTTCTTTCAATCGTTGATTATAAACGTTGCAAACTTCACCAATGTGATTATTCTTCGATACTTTACAAATTGATCTGTTACATTTGTTTACGAATTTCCTAAACTGTAAAATTATTCAAAAACACCAATAACTTCATTTTTAAATAAATATTTAATTTAATCATTATTATTTTTTCATGGGAACTAAGCTTTTCAAGATCTCTAACTCAATTTTTTTGAAATTCAATAACATATTTTATAATAAATAAAAGTGACCAAGATTTTTTTAAACTACAACTCTTCTTTAAATAAATTATTTTTAACTTTAAATATTTGTTTTAAAAATTTTGATTAAGCTTTTTGAAAAAAAATTAGTAATATAGAATTTTTAATTAATAGTATAATGAAAATACAGACTCTCAAAGATTTTAATTTGAAACCTTCACAAGAATTTAATTATTTTTATAATTAACAAATTTCTTCGTATGAATTCAATTAGTATTTGTAGTAAACATTTTTAAAGAAAGAATTTTAATATTTATTAAGATAGTTGAATTCTTTCAAAGAATTGCATTTAAATTTATAAAATTGAAACTAGTTTCAAGAGAATTGAAAATTTTTTTAATAACTATATACTTCATTATATGATTTATAAGTAACAATTTTGGCTGTTCTTCAAGAATTAAGTGATTAAAAAAGAATTTATTGTCAGAAAGAGAAAAAAAATTGAATGTTTTATACTAGAAATAGAATTCGTATAGTAATTTCATAGTTTACGAGTCAAACAAGAAAGTACTTTTAATAAAAATTCCTGACTTTTTCTATAATATGATTTCTCTCTAACTTGTGGCAACCCGCGGGCATTACTGTCAAGTTTTTGAGGTTATGTTATCAACGAATTCGGAGAAATTAAAAAAAAAGGCAGAGATCAAACCGGTTCCGGTAGTTGAAACGAAAATATTCGCATATATAGATTAATAGACATTCATAAATAAACAAATGTTTATAAAAACTAATTGTTCGCAAAACAGAATATTTTCTTTGTTAGTTTAAGTCGTGTGGGAGAAAGAGACAAAGAGAAAGAGAGAGGCAAAGAGTTTATATTTCAAGTGATGAATATAGTCAAGAAAATTGAAATAGAAAAAATATTTCATTGCAAATGTTGAAATCTACTTACCAATTTCGGTGGAATTTAAAATTGGCGGGTTGTCACACAAAATTGACATAATACGCACACAATCACACAAACACAACAAGAAATCCAAGGTCACTCTCTTTATAAAGTGTATGTATACATATACAATGAAGAGAATTCTTTTTTTTCCGATTAAAAAAGAAAAAAATTCGAGTGTAAGGACCGACCTCTAGGTCGGTCCAATCTCACCTTCTGGAGAAATTTTTCAATTCTGCCGGCAAATCTGTCACGTTATCACGCGAAAACACGTAAATGTAAACAAAGCAACATAATGAAACACTGTACGACAAAATGTGACAACAGTGCTCGAACTCTGACGCCATTAGAACGGATGTTCCCCTCCCTCCCTTTCACCCACTGTCCAACACAACCATTTTCACACTGTTCTTTTTTCCCAGCACAATTCAACCAGTATTACCAACACTATATTTCTTTATATGTATTTTTCTATTTGAAATTGAACTTAAAGTTTCATTCAATTATTCAAAAAAGTATTCAAAATAGTATTAAAAATAATATTCAAAGTAGTTCTAAAGGTTAAAAGTAATAAAACAATTAAAGGATAGAAATAAATCATTGGTAGTAAAAGGGTTACCAATTAGTGTCTGTTTTCTGATTGGTTGAAAAAAGCGCGGTCATTTAAATTCTTAAATACACTTTTATTAAAATATCGAAATTCTTGGGGAAATTTTAAAAGTATTCTAAACTGAAATAATGTAACCGTAATGAATAAAGTATTTCAAATAATAATCAACAAAATTAAATGATAATTAATATTTCCCTTTGAATATAAAAAAAGAGATTTTGAAAAGAAAGGAAATTTAAAAGTAAGCGAGTCAAGTGACAACAGTAGAAAACGAAATACCACCAGAAAATTCTCCCCTACTAGTTTTTTCTCTCTAGACACAGCAGTTTTTGACACTTTGACACAACCTAACCTCAAATAGCCGTCCTTCCTCAAATGTCAAAATATTCATTTCGTTCATAGTTTGATTTTTCATGAAAAGTTTTCAAAGAAAAAGAATGAATTTCTATTATTTAAACAATTTAGAGGCAGTGATAAAGCGTATTTTAAATTTTCCCCTACGTTGTTGATATTATAATGTAATGAAATTTTGACGGATAAGCATTTTAGGAATTGAGAAAAAGACTTTTCCTTTTTTTTTTTTTTGAGTGTACAATAAAAGGAGAAGGAGCGGTAATTTCTTTAATTTATCGGTTTACGCAAGATAAAGGTAATAAAAATCTATTTCTGCAATAATTGTTTTCTTTTCACTCTTATCATACGAATATTGTGTAATTTTTTCTGATTATAAATTTTCCTTCTCACATTTGTAATTTTCGAAAATTTGCCAATTTCTCATTCTCTATACTTTCTCTTTATAAATTCATGCATTGTAATAATTATATTATTTAATAATTGAAACTGAATTTCAAATTGTTTGTCTTAGAGATAATTTTCCTTTTTTTTTGTATTTTGATTTTTGGGTAATTATTTCTTCTCATTGATGCGCAATAATAAAATGATTTAAACAGCAAATTTTTATTCACCATTTTTGATTAATTATTAGATTGTCAATAAAAGTCTCATAGTGTTGAGATTAGTTCAGTAAATAGCTAAATGGGTTAATGATGATTAATTCATTAAAATTAACTTTATGAATATAGTAATAAGAAGATAATTAATAATGCAAATAATAAATTATACACTTTCCTCGTTAAACAAATAAAATTAAAATTTTCCATTTTCCTCGATAAACAAAAAATAATAATGATACTAATAAAAATGATAATAATAATATAATAATAATAATAATATTAAATAATAGTACTAAAAATAATAATAACTAAATTAAGAAAGATTAATAACTTTTTAATGTAAATTTATTAAAGAATGAAAAATTATATTTTTAAAAATTAATAAAAATGAAAGTTATTGATATTAAAAATAGAAACAGTAAAAAGAAATAAAAATTCTAAAAAAATTTTTAAAATAATATTTTTAAAATTCAAGATATAAAAGAAATTCAAAAATATAAACATTTAAACGTCTGTTTAGTATTCTTTGAAACTTTTTCTTTACTATATATAAAAAAAATTATCATATCTTTAGTTCGTAAACCTTTTAATGTTTAATATCTGTGGCGAAAAATGAAATAATTTTTTTTTTTCATTCGTTATCAATAACTAGGAATTTATCTGAAACACAAAGGCGTAGATCGCAAATAATAATTTTATTTCGTCATTAAAATTAACTATAATTTTATCAATTTATCAGTAAGAAATGCTGAAATATTTCGAAATTTAAATTTCTTGATTTATTCAATGATATACACGCATTGTATTAAAAAAGAAATTGCGAAATGAAAAAATTTGGTATTATTTTTGTTTCGCCTTTCTTTTTTAATACAATTATTATTTATAATTAGTTTATTATTAAATAACTGTTGTTTACTTTCTTATCAAATGAAATGTATTAAATAAAATAATGTAAATAAACGTAAAATAAAATATTATTAGTAAATACAATATATATTAAGGAAAAGTAAATAAATAACATTTATTAAACTATATTCTTATATTTATTTATCAAATTAATGATTTCAATAAATGAAAGTAAAATTAATTAATTAAATTGATAGAATTAACAAAATTTAAATTTAATCGTTCAATTAGTTTATAGTTAATAGAACTCAGTAGTTGGATTATTTATTAAATTAATTTAATTTTTAAATTGTAAAGCGAAAAAGCCGAAATAAAACAATAGTTAAAATTTTGTCCTGGATTCAATAATTTTGAGTTTTGATTTTTTTTTCAATTTGCAGATTATTCTCGAAGGGAAGAAGAAACAGTGAATTATTGGAAGAAAGTATGTTACATCGTTAATGTAAATTTTGAAAGTAATGGCTTCGATTTGTCGTCGTTGGCGAGTATGGATTTTACCAGTGTTGACGTGTCTCTATGCCCTTATTATTGTCATTCTTGTGCCTATTTTAATTGCTAATTCGATAAAAAATGGATTCAAAAAGCAGGATCAAGGCGCATTGGTCGGCGGCGCTTTTGTTTTACTCGCATTGCCCATTGCATTTTATGAAATTATTCAACACATGATTTATTTCACACAACCAAAATTGCAGAAATATATTATTAGGTGAGAATTATTTTTCCCTGTAATTTATTAATTATTAATTAGATTAAATAATAATAAATTATCAACACTTACAATTGAGTAAATTAAATAATAATTTTTTCTATAATTTTAGTAAAATTCATTGCAAAGATTCATTTTACAATTCATTGCAATTTAAGTATTTTTAGTACAATTTTAATAAAATTTTTCAAAAAAAATTCAATTAGATTCAAACATATTTATTACATTTTTTGTAAAAAGCGTATTATTTTAAAAAAATTTTACAAAAAATTAATTTTTGCAAAGAATTTTATTAAGATTTTTTATTAATAATAAAATTCATTGCAAGAATTCTATTTTTTATGAATAAAATAAAATTCATTGCAAGAATTCTATTTTTTATAAATAATAAAATTCATTGCAAGAACTTAATTGTTTTTATAACTAACAAATTTCTTCGTACGAATTCACTTGTTTTTAGTAAATTAAATATTTGTTATAAAATTTTTCGAAAAAACTTAAATATTTTCAAAAATTGTAATAATTAAAATTCAAGGTAATAATTGAAATACTTCCAAAATTTTTTTATAGAATTTTATAATCAAATGTTTAATTAAAATTATTAACAAACAAGATGATATTAAAATCATGAAAAAAATTCTTCCTAAAAATCAAATAATTTAAAAAGAGTGATAATGATTTTTGAAACCTGAGATAAAATTCTTAATAATTCAATTTTTTTTCAAAAAGTAATAAAATTCTTCGTAAGAATTCAATTATTAAAAAAAATTGTAATTTTTGACAAATGAAAATCATGCAGATTTTTTTTCTATTTATTGGCAATAAAAAATGTATTTGATTAACAAACCGAAAGTATGCAGATTGTTTTTATTTTTTAAAAACAAAAAATTAGACAAATGCTCGAAAATAATAATTAAATAATAAAATTCTGTCAGGAATTCAATTATTTTCAATTATATTTCAATAAAATTTTCCAAAACAATTCACTTATATTGAAAAGTTTTGATTTTGCTTTTTAAAAGAATTCCATTATTTAAAATAAAAACTTAAAGTTATTTGCAAGGATTCAATTTATTTTCATAATTGACAAATTTCTGCCTTTAAATTCTATTATTTTTAGTAGAATTTTTATAAAATATCTCGAAAAAATTGACATATTTTCAAAAATTCTAATAAAATTTAAGGAATAATTTTAATATAATTCCTAAAAGTGTTAATAATATTTTATAATCAAATTTTTAATTACAATTACTAACAAACATGATTATTTTTGTACGCATGTAATAAAATTCTTCACAGGAATCTAATTATTTTTAATTCACCTTGAATTCAATTGTTCAAAAGAATTTAATTATTTTCACAAAATTTCTATTGAATGCTTATAAATAATTCAATTATTATTTTCGAATATTTTAATAAAACTCTGCAAAAATTGAAGTATTTCATATTTAAAAATATAAAAATTTACAAAAATTACAAAAAAATAATATAATTTATATTTTAAAAATATATTAGTTTTAGGTGAACTTTTTTTTTAAATAATACAATTTTTTAAGGAACTTTATGAAATATTCAAAATAATTCAATTGAAGAAGAATTGTGGTTAAAATTTCTAGAAAATAATTTAATTGAAATCTTGAAAATAATTTTTCCGAATTTTTCTTTATGTTCGGGAAAAATAATTCATGATCAGCAATTTTTTTTCATGATAAAACAGATCACCCTGCTAGAAAAAATTTATTTGTTTTACAAATAGAAATTATGTAGGTTTGTTTTCTTTTCTTCTGAAAAAATGTAGATTGAAAATCGTAAAGAATTAAGTTTAGTAAATGAAAAAAAAATTTCACATTTTTGTCGGAAGAATTTTATTAATTTTATCCAATTGTATTTTCTGTTTCTCAATCAAAATATTCTTCTTAAAACAGGGTGTATACTAATCGGGAATTTTTTCACCAAAATTAAAAAAAGTTTAATTATTTTAATTTGTTTTGAAAAAAATTACTTTTCATTTCAATTTTTATAGATATTTATACTCTTCTCTAACTTTGAATTAGTTAAAAAAAATTAATTTGATAGTAAAAGTCAGGCACTAATTCAAACAGATTATGTTAATAAATTTTAAAAAATTATGGAGGTAATAGAAATATTGTGAAATTCGACTGAAAATATGTAATTGAATTTGTTAAAGAAGTTCTTTAGAAACTTTTTAACAAATAAAATTTTGAAAGTATTTTAATTTAATAATTAATAATTGGATTTTATAGTCACATTTTAATGAATTCATGTTTCTTAGTGCGAAGATTAATAATTAAAAATTATATTAATTAATGTAAAAAAAAAACGATATGCACTTCAAATTTTTTATTAAAATTGAATTCTCACAAATTTTTTTTTTAAATTCTGAAAAATAAAATTGTTGAAATTTTATAATTCCATTGTTTCAAGATAATTTAATTTTTCTAAACAAATAATTGAAAAATTTTGAAATAATTTAAATTTCTTTACATTGTTTTTTGAAAAATAATTTAATTCTTTGAAAGAATTTTAATTCAAATTTTTCGATAATAATCAAGGGAAGTTAGTGACCGCAATTATAGTTTTATTTTTAAAATATAAAGTCCCTCTTAAAGTTTTAAATCAATTTTTTGCTTCTAAAAATTTTATTATTCAATAGTTATAATTATTTAACTTCTCTAAAAATTTTTATAATTTCAAATTTC
The DNA here is from genome assembly GCA_032872475.1 of Leptopilina myrica (nomen nudum). Lineage (NCBI taxonomy): Eukaryota > Metazoa > Arthropoda > Insecta > Hymenoptera > Figitidae > Leptopilina > Leptopilina myrica (nomen nudum). The sequence continues at coordinate 7,199,943 of CM065462.1, read as the reverse complement.
TGAATGTTCAAATAAATGATATTTATCATTTCTTAAGGAAATTTAATATTTAGTACTTATTAAGTAAATAATTAATTATCACTGCTTTTTTTTGAATTGTAATAAAATTCTTTACAGGAATTAAATTATTTTCATAAGTAATATCATTCTTTGGAAGGATTTCAATTATTTTTGTAAATAGTAAAATTCTTTGCAGATATTCAATTATTATCAATAGAATTGTAATAAACTTGAAAAAGAAAATTTCCAATTTTAATTATAAAGAGACAAGATTATTTTTACAAAATTGAAAAAATTATTTTCCAAATTTTCAATTAAAATTATTATTTATTTATGTCCGAAATAAAATTTAAATTAAAATTTTATGGGAAAAGAGAACCGGGAAAAAATTAGGTCATAACAGAGAAAAACCGGGAATTTTGTTGAATGAAAATAGTAGGCACCCTGCGAAAAAATTTTATTAATCCCATTTTTTTATTTTTCACAAAATTTTAAGTTTCTTTTGGATAAAAAGGACACAGAGTTCCAGAAATTCGATTTGTTAATCGCGATTTTATATAAATTATCATTTTTATTTGTATGTTAAATGAATAATTTCCATTTCGTATTTTTTATTTTTGTAGAATTCTTTGGATGGTGCCAATTTATGCAGTGAATGCGGTAAGACAAAGTATTTCTTTTTAAATTAAAAAGAACTCCTTTTTATTAACGGTTATAATTTTAATTTTTCTCAAATTTAAATGAAATAAATTTCCTCTTTTCTTCATTTTTTTTTCTGTTCTTTTTTTTTCACAGTGGTTGGGATTAATGTTTCCTGAAGGATGTATGTACGTCGACAGTCTCAGGGAATGCTACGAAGCCTATGTGATTTATAATTTTATGATGTACCTATTGGCCTATTTGGATTCCGATCAACAATTAGAACACCGATTAGAAATATCGCCTCAAGTGCATCATATGTTTCCTCTTTGTTGTTTACCCAATTGGCAAATGGGACATGAATTCGTTCACATGTGTAAACATGGAATTCTTCAATATACAGCCGTTCGGCCCATATCGACATTAATTTCAGTGTATGTTATTGATAAGTTTCTTCTTTCTATCGATTTATGGCAATTAAGAAAAATTTAATTAATTTTATCGAATGTTATTTAAAATTTATTTATTTATTTTCAGTATTTGCGCGTTGAATGGAGTCTATGGCGAGGGAGAATTTAGAGGCGACGTTGCTTTTCCATATATGGTAGCTCTTAACAATTTTTCGCAATTCGTGGCGATGTATTGTTTAGTATTATTTTATCGTGCGAACGCAGAAGCATTGCAGCCAATGAAGCCAATTGGAAAGTTTTTATGTATAAAGGCAGTTGTATTCTTTTCCTTCTTGTGAGTATTCTTTTCAGTATGATGCAATATTTTTGAAATTAATCATTTTTAGTATAACCCATTTTTTTTTTATTCATTAACAAATTATTAAACTATTTATAAAAATATTAATAGAAAGTTTTTGAAACTTTTTCCATTTTGTAATTTTAGCGATAATGCTAAATTATCCAAGAGAATTGATGTTTATTTAAATTTTATCTCTTTTCAGCCAAGGAGTATTGATTGCCATACTCGTTTACTGCAATGTTATATCAAGTATATTTGACACAGACAATACTAAAGATATTAGACAAATTTCGTCCAAGTTGCAAGATTTTTTAATTTGCATAGAAATGTTTATAGCGGCAGTGGCGCATCATTATAGTTTTAGTTATAAACCTTACGTTAATTTGGCCCAGACTCAGCCCTGGTGGGACGCTTTCAGGTAAGAAACAAATTTTCAATTTCAAATAATATTCTCATGAAAAAAATTATCAGGAACTTATTTATTTGATGAATAGCAACTGTTATTATTATCATCGTCAACATTCTTGAAAACACTTGAATTCTTATAAAGAATTTCATCAATTAAAATTCTTCTAAAATTAGTTAAATTTGTTAATATACATACATTTCATTTTCCTTCCAAAGTTTTTACGCACTTTTTTAAAATAATTCAATTATATTAATAAATATCAAATTTCTTTTCAGAAATTCAATTATATATTCATGACTTTAAAAAAAAAATGTTGTGCAAAATTAAATAATTTTCAAAAATAATAATATTCATCACAAGAAATCAATTATTTTCAAAAGTAATGAAATTCTTCGCTTAAATTAAATTGTTTGTAAATATTTTAAAAAATTCTCGTCAAAAATTTTTTTTAAATTATTAAAAAATTTTATTTTTAAAGAAGAAGAATTTAAGAAATTCCAAATAATCGAAATTTCGTAAAATTGAATTATAAACAAATGGATTTAAAAATTTTGAAAGAACTTTTTCAAAAATTATTATAAATAATTGAATTAAAGAAAAATTTTAGTTAAAAATTCTAGAAAATAATGATTGAATTGAAATGATGTAAATAATTTTGTAGAAGCTCCAGTAAAAATATTTTAAAAAAATGATTAAAAATACTGGATTTATAGAAGATTTTTAATTAAACACACTTTAAAAAATTGAATTTTGGTTAAATTAGAAAGTATTATAGAAAATGCAATTATTTTCAAATGTAATACAATTCTTCGACAAACTCCAAATTTGTTCAAGAATTTTAAATAAATTCTCGTCAAAATTTGAATTATTTTTAAAAATAGTAAAATTCTTTTCGATAATTCAATTTATTTCCAAGATTTTAATGAAATTCTTGTAAAAATTTTCATTTATTTACGAAATGTCCCCCAATTCGATGATTTTCAATAATTGCTAAATGAATAAAATATTCCAAAAAAAAATTCAAATATATTTGAACAAAAATTGTTAAAATTCTAAGCAAACATTTAATTATTTTTGTAAATCATACAAATTTCATAGGAATTCAACAATTTACCAATTTTTTGTACAATTTTTCTGAATAATTAAATAATTTTTGTGAATAATAAAACTAATCGTAGAATTTCAATTATTTCAATACAGTTTTAATCTATTTCCTCGGAAATGTAATTATTCTTCAAAAATTTGATTAAAATTCGTCAAAAAAATTCAATTATTTAAAAATTTTTAAACTTGATTAGAACATTCTTTATGGAAATTCAGTTTTAAGAAACATTCAATTATGTAATATATTAATTATTTTTGTATTTAAATAATTGAATTCTCGTAAAAAATTTTAATAGAAATTGATTTAAAAATGAATTTCAGTTAAAATTTTCGATAATATTTGAATACTAACAACATTTTTAGAGTAAATTTTTAGAAATAGATGAATTACGAAAAATTTTTAAATTAAAGTCTTTGAAAATCTGTCTTTTTCATACCTTTAACTAACAATTCAGTAGAATTAGTTTTTTTTGGAAAAGTTTAATTGAATTTTTTTTTAATATTAAAAATTTGTATTTTTTAAAAAAAAGGAGAATTTAAGAATTTCCAAATAATCGAAATTTCGTAAAATTGAATTATAAACAAATGGATTTAAAAATTATATTATAAAACATGAAGATGTAGAATACTTCGAGTCGAAGACTCAGAGCAATCGATATCTTCATGTTTTGTAATAATATATTCTTGTAAGTTATTGAATTTCGAAACGTTGGAATTTGAAATTGTTGAAAATTTTAAATCTTATGGAAAAATAGTAATGATTAAATTTTTAATTATTTAAAAAAGAAGTTATTGATGTTTTCGAATAATTTTACTTTTGAAGAAATTCGTAAATAATATCTAATAATTTTTAGAGTGCATCCGGAACATTGTTTAGGATTTAGGGAAAAATAGAAAATTTTTTCCTGAAAATTATGGGAAAAAATTAAATTTTTGTGACAACTCTGTATAAGTAATAAAAATTTGGATTTTAAAAGAAACTAAAAGCATTATTCTCATTTTAGGGCAATATGTGACGTATCGGATGTTCATAACGACATTAAGGAACATTTAGGAGTTGTTGGATCATCATTGAGTCGTCGAATACGAGGACGTAATGTCTATCAACAACCATGGGGTAGTGTCACTGAAAGAACGTCATTATTACCAGAGACCCAGACCTCAAAAAGTGCACCCGGTTCATCAATATCCGGTTATCATTCCGGTGAATCGGGACAAAGTTCTGGTTCAAGTGAGTGCCTCCTCGCAGGCGACGAGCCCACTACCGAACCCCAGAACAATTCAAATTCAAATTCAATTAATGCCTAGGAAAAATATTACCAATTTTATTTTTATCTTTTTCATTCTTTCTTTTTTTTCTACTAATTCTACCCCTTCGTCAATCAATATTTTATGTATTTATAAAAAATGTATTTTTTTCCAAGCGAAAAAAGAAGGTTCGATGAAAAATACGAAGCAATCGTATTTTGGTAAAATTGAGCTTTAAAGAAGAATTTTTTTTAAAAAATGAATATAAAAAATTACCTCTTTAAATTAGGTGCGATATTAAGAATAATGGTTGTATGTGAAAAGCAAATATTTGTATAATTTATAATTTATATATTATATATATATATATAGACACATAATATAATATATATTGTAAAAAATATTGTAACGGTAGAAAAAGCAGAGATTATTATCAAGCCTGTGTGATAAAAAAGAATAAGAAAAAAAAAGATGAAAATTTACCTCTAAAACTATTTCAATAATTTGAAAAGTCGAGGGCGATTTTTGAAAATATTACAATATGAAAAATGGAATGTATGTATACGCAAAAATAGAAAAGACAATTTTCTTGCGTATTTACCAAAATAATCTACAAAAACAAAAAAAAAAACCAAATATTGTAAATAATAATGTTTATACTTTTAGTCAGTAATAAATGAATCATATTATTTATACAACTCCGATTTCTGTATTTTTTTACTCTAGTTTTAAATAATTTATTTTGTCTCTCTTTCAATTTTTTTTATTTTATCGAAAGAATATTCAAAATCGACTAAATTAACGACTGTTTAGTGATAAATATTTACTTAATTTTCTGTATGAAACGAATTATATCATAAGTATTTAAATATATATATAAAAAATAATATAATGCAAAAATTACAAAATTTTTTATTTTCAAAAATGAATTTTTAAATAATTTCACATTTAAACACAAAAAAAATTTTATTTTTAACTAATTCACTAATTAATTCTTCTTATTTATTAATATAAAAGATTATAATAAAATTCTTCATAAGAAAACAATTATTTTTAGATAAATATAAAAAAAAATTTATAAATTATAAATATTATAATTAAAAATAATAATAATAATAAATATTATTATATTTAAAATTTATATATATATATATATATATATATATAAATATAACATATTTAAAATATATAATTATTATTAAATACTTATTTATAAATATAGTAAATTTTTTTTCAAAAATTCAATTACTGTCGACAAAATTTTAATAACATTTCACGAAAGAATTCAATTTTTTTCTTAATTTGTTATAAAATATTTCAAAAGAATTGAATTATTTTTAATAGAATAATTAATTAAATAGTCTTTTTACTTTAAGGGCATTTGAACCATTATGACGTCACAATGTATTTTAAGCATTAGATTTAAAGTTGTGACGTCATAATGGTCCAAATTCCCTTAATAGAATAAATTTGAATAACATTTTATGACAGAATTAAATTTTTTTTTTAAATTCTTAATAATATATTTCTCGAAACAATTCAATTCCTATAATACAATTTTAATAAAATTTCATGAAAGATCTCAATTGTTTAAAAAAAATTTTAATATAATATTTATTGAGAAAATTTAAACATTTTCTAAAATTTTAATAAAATCCTTCCAAACAATTCAATTATATATTTATAAATAGTAAAATTCTTTGCAAAAATTCAATTATTTTCAAAATTTTTAATTCGATTTTTTTGAATTCAAGCGAACAATATTTATAAATAATTTTAAAATTTACACGTTAAGGGCATTTGAACCATTATGACGTCACAATTATAAATCTCATGCTTTTTACACATTGTGACGTCATAGTGGTTCAAATGCCCTTAAGAGTGAAATTATAATTGTGTAAGAAATAAAAAACAAATTGATATTAAGTAATTTATTTTTATTTTTTAAATAGGCGAACAATAATGCCAACCCTGTAGAAACAAAAAGTACTAATAAACCTTCATTTTCCGACACTAAAGGTCAGACCACACTGAGACAAAAAGTGCAATGTTTGTTTTTGTTTACAAAAAACAAATCGAAGGAGAATTATTTTCCCGGCGTCATAAGTTCCCGCGCAAACTCAATTCATAACCCCACTTGAAAGACTTGAAATCGCAGTCGTCAAACTGCATGAAATATTCATTTTGAAAATACTGTATTCAAGTAGTTCTCTTATTAAAAAACTTGTACTTTTATATAATATAATAACAAAAGGAAAAAAAATGGAATTAGAAAACAGTGGAACGAATAATTCGGAAAATGGTAAATGCAACGAGAATGGTTTGAATGAAAATGAAAAAATTTGTCAAGACACAACGAAAGAGCACGAGGAACATCAATATTTGGAATTAATAAAAAAAATTATAAATCACGGTGTTAAAAAATCCGATCGCACTGGTACTGGAACATTTATGATTGCTGGACCACAAATGCGTTTTAATCTTCGAAATGGTGAGTCTTAAGAATTTTATTATAACATATAAAGTAGAATATAATTTGTAATTTGAAACTTTTCATAAACGTGTGATATGAGTTATTTAATATCGCATCTGTCGTATGAGTAATTATAAAGTAAAGTCAATTGAAATCGTTCTCACTTCAAAATTAAGAAACAAATTAAACTGTGTTATAAAATAATAATAATAAGAAATAGTATTAATAATTTAATAAATTAAGGTAAATTAAACGAAAACATTTGGACAATGAATAAAATATTTATTTACTCCAACGTTTCGAAATCTAAATGATTTCCTCTTAAGGGAGTCTATCAAAATATTTGATTCTAATAAATTCCAAAATCGACAACACTACAAGGCTTCCTTTGAAGATGAAGCAAAATAATTTTAAAAAAACAATTAAAAAAGTACACAATAAAAACAATTAAAATCCTAAAAATTTAATTAAAATTAAAACAAATGATTCATCGAATTAATGCGAAGAATTTTATCAAAAAATTTGATAACAATAGAATTCCTTCTAAAAAAATGGTATTAAATTATAGTGAGGAAATTTTATTAAAATTTAAAAAAAACATAATTAAATTCTTTTGAAAAATTTCTTTGAATTTTTTTAAACTAATGGAGTTTCTATAAAAACTTTAATTGAAAATTTTGAAAGCAATAATTGGATTTTATGAAGAAGAATTTTACTAAAATTGTATTAAAAAATAATTTAATTCTTGCGAAAAATTGTATTACTATTTATAAAAATAATTTAATTTATTCCAAAGAATTTATTAGAATTTTAGAAAAAAAATTAATTTTATGTTAATAAGTATTTGAAGATTAAAATTCTTTCGAGAAATTCTATTGAAATTGTTTTGAAAATAATTTAATTTCTCCAAAAGATTTGTCTATTTATAAACATAAATGAATTATTGCAAAGAATTTTACTATTTATCATAATAATTGAAATGTTTCGAAGAATTTATACTCTAATTTTGAGAAATAATTAAATTGTTATGAAGAATTTTATAGAAATAATTGAAAATAATGAAAATTTTTTTTTCTTTTTTATAAGTATTTTGACAAATAATTGAATTATTTTTAAAGAATTTAAAATTCTTGTTGAAATTGAATTTTATGGAAATTTTTTTGAAAATAATTAACTTCTTCCGTGTAATTTTATTTAAATTGGATTAAAAATAATTTAATACCTACAAATAATTGTAGTATTTCTAAAAATAATTCAATTGTTTCGAAGAATTTATTAATAATTTTAGGAAATAAATGAAATTTATGAAAATATTTAAAAATATTTGAATTCATTCGAGGAATTCAATTAAAATTGTTTTGAAAATAATTGATGTACTGCAAAGAATTTTACTATTTATAAAATTAATTGAACTCTGTCGAAGAATTTTACTATTTAAAAGAATAATTTAATTATTTCGAAGGATTTAAGAACATTTTAGAAAAAAAATTGATTTTTTTCGAAGTTTGTTAAAATTGTTTTTTAAAATTTATCTCTTCCGAGGAATTCAATTAAAATTGTTTTAAAGTAACTGAATTTTTGTAAAGATAATAATTTAATTGAAAAAAAATAATTTAATTGTTTAGAAGGATTTATTAAAATTTTAGAAAATTATTGAATTCTTTCGTGAAATTTTATTAAAATTTTTAAAATATGAACAGTAATAATTAATTTTGTACTTAATAAGTGAATTTTTTAAATTTTGACTATGAAATTATTTTAAAAATTTATATTTGAAAATAAAAAATTTTGTAATCTGCTAATTAAAGTAAAAATGACAAAAAAAAATCCTAAAAATAAAATATAATTAAAAATTGAAATAAATAATACATTATAAAATTAATAAATTAATTAGAGGATAACTTTTTTTTTTTTTTGCTTGTTAGGTATCTATAAGAAAAATAAGATGAAAAATTTTCATTTCCAGGTAATTTTCCACTTTTAACGACAAAACGTGTCTTTTGGCGAGGAGTCGTTGAGGAATTACTTTGGTTTATACGCGGATCGACAAATGCCAAAGAATTAACGGAAAAAGGAGTTCATATCTGGGATCCGAATAGTTCACGAGAATTTCTCGATTCCTGCGGATTCACTGATCGAGAAGAGGGAGATTTAGGTCCTGTCTATGGATTTCAATGGAGACATTTTGGTGCTAAATATACAAATATGCACGCTGATTATTCTGGTCAAGGTTGATAACTAGTTCACTACTTTCTTGAATATTATATTCATTATTAATAATTAATTAATATCTAAAGTATTATTATTATCCAAGATATTAATTTGTTATTAATTATTTAATTATCTAAATTATCTTAATATCCGAAGTTTTTTTTACCAACGTAATAGTTTTTTAACGAAATAAAATATTCAATTTAATTTAAAATATTCTTTCCATTTGTAACAATAATTGAACTTTACATATTGAATTTATTTTAAATAATTTTAAGGATAATTTTATTTAAATATTCAAAAAATAATTGAATTTAATAAAAGTTACGCTTTTAATTTTTATAGAAAATAATATGTTAATGACTAGGAAAACTATAGCTATTTAATTTACAATAGAATTCTGTAAATTATGAAATTATTTATTTCCAAAAATCAACTTCAATTTTTGAATTATTTCAGATACAAAATTTTTAAAACTTCAGCTTTAATAAACTTCTTTAAAACAATTCAATTGTATATTTTCGAAAAATTGAATAAAATTCTTCATAGGAAATTCAATTACATTCAATATAGTTTTAACTAAATTCGTCGAAATTGTAAAATGAATACAAATAATACAGAATGAATTTTTATTCACATTTTTTTAAATTAGTTATATTTTTAAATATATGTGTTTAATTAAAAATTTTTTTAATTATTCGAAATTTCATGAAATTATGTTGTAAGCAAGTGAATTTTAGAAATATTTTAGTGTTAGGTAAACTTTTTTTTATTCAATAATTGAATTTTTAAAGAATTTTCTCAAGAAATATGAAAAATAATTAAATCAAAGAAGAAGTTTAGTTAAAATTTTTAGAAAATAATTGAATTGTGAAAATAAGTTTGAAAAGTTTATTACTGTCCATATTTTCAAAAATTTTAATTGAAATTTTACGAAAGAATTCAAATATTTCCTAAAATTTTAACAAATCCTTCTAAACAATTTGAATTCAATTCCGAAAGAAAGAGTTCAATTTGTTAAAAATTATAACACATTTTGAAAAATTTAATTTTTCCTAAAATTTTCAATAAATCTTTCGAAATAATAACATTATTTTTATTAATAGTAAAATTCTTCACAAGAATTCAATGAATTTTATAAAAAGTAATATTATTTACAGGAATTCAATTATTTTCAAAACAATTTTTAGCTATTTCCATTTTTTCATTTATTTCCTAAAATTTTAATAAATTCTTCGAAACAATTCATTAATCTTCAAAACAACTTTACCTAATTGAATTTCTCAAAGAAAATTCATTATTTTCAAATATTTCTATAAAATTCTTCACAACAGTTTCATTAATTATTATTAAAGTTTTAATAAATTCTTGGAAACATTTCAATTATTTTTATAAATAGTAAACTTTTTCTCAATAATTCAATTATGTTTATAAATAGTAAAATCCTTTATTCTTTGGAATAATTCAATTACTTTTATAAATAGTAAAATTTTTTTCAAGAATTCAATTATTTTTAATACAATTTTAATAAAATTCTTCTTCATAAAATCCAATTATGTTGCTTTCAAAATTTTCAATTAAAATTTTTAAAGGAACTCCATTATTTAAGAAAGTATTCGAAGACAGTCTTCAAAGAGAATTTAATTAGAATTTTTTAAAATTTAAACGAAATTGTCCGCGAGAATTTAGTTATTTTCCTAAATAATGAAATTCTGTGAAGGAATTCTATTATTATTCAATTTGATAAAATTCTTTTCAATAAATCGATGATTTTCAATACATTACTTTTAAAATTGAAAATATTTGAAAGGAAAAATTATAAAAATGTCAAGAAACAAAAAAAAGCAAACAGCAACTAACTTCAAACTGCGATCAGATTAGCGGATCACGAACTTTATTATAATATAGATTTTATTTTCTATAATGTTTCAAATTGAATACTTTTGAAATTCAATTATTTATAAAAATTGTAAACGCAACTCTTGTAAAATTGAACTTACTTCTTGAATTTTTTAAGAAAATTATGATATATAAGAATAAGTAGCAATAATATTAAAAATAAGTATTAAAATAATGTATTTCCTTTTAATATCTTCCAGGGTGTCTACTATTTTCATTCAACAAAATTCCCGGTTTTTCCCGGTTATGGTCTAATTTTTTCACGGTTTTCTTTTCTCATAAAATTTAAATTTAAATTTGATTTCGAATATAAATAAATAATAATTTTAATTGAAAATTTGGAAAATAATTTTTTCAATTTTGTAAAAATAATCTTGTCTATTTATAATTAAAATTGGAAATTTTCTTTTTCAAGTTTATTACAATTCTATTGATAATAATTGAATTTCTGCAAAGAATTTTACTATTTACAAAAATAATTGAAATCCTTCCAAAGAATGATATTATTTATGAAAATAATTTAATTCCTGTAAAGAATTTTATTACAATTTAAAAAAAGCAGTGATAATTAATTATTTACTTAATAAGTAATAAACATTAAATTTGCTTAAGAAATGATAAATATCATTTATTTGAACATTCAGAAATTTGAAATTATAAAAATTTAAGAGAAGTTCAATAATTATAACTATTGAATAATATTATTTTTAGAAGCAAAAAATTGATTTAAAACTTTAAAAGGGATTTTATATTTTAAAAAGAAAATTATAATTTCGGTCACTAACTTCCCTTTGATTATTTTTGAAAAATTAAAATTCTTTCAAAGAATTAAATTATTTTCCAAAAAAAATGTATAAAGAAATTTCAATTATTTCAAAAATTTTCAATTATTTGTTTAGAAAAATTAAATTATCTTGAAACAATAGAATTGAAAAATTTCAACAATTTTATTTTTCAGAATTTAAAAAAAAATTTGCGAGAATTCAATTTTAATAAAAAATTTGAAGTGCATATCGTTTTTTTAAATTAACTAATAAAAATTTTAATTATTAATCTTCGCACTAAGAAACATGAATTCATTAAAATTTGACTATAAAATTAAATTATTAATTAATTAGTAAATTAAAATACTTTGAAAATTTTATTTGTTAAAAAGTTTCTAAAGAACTTCTTTAACAAATTCAATTACATATTTTCATTCGAATTTCACAATATTTCTATTAACTCCATAATTTTTTAAAATTTATTTACACAATCTGTTTGAATTAGTGCCTGACTTTTACTATTAAATTAATTTTTTTTAACTAATTCAAAGTTAGAGAAGAGTATAAATATCTATAAAAATTGAAATAAATTAGTAATTTTTTTAAAAACAATTTAAAATAATAAAACTTTTTTTAATTTTGGTGAAAAAATTCCCGGTTTTGTATAAAAATCCCGATTAATTCAAGGTTAAATTAAATTCCCGGTTAGTAGACACCCTGATTTTCGAATTTGTGTAATATAAAAATAGTAATATTTCTGATTTGATTTCTATTATTAACAGGAGTAGATCAATTGAAAAATATAATAGAGACTTTGAAAAATAATCCAAATGACAGGAGAATGGTAATGTCAGCTTGGAATCCAGTGGATATTCCAAAAATGGCACTTCCACCGTGCCATCTTCTCGTGGAATTTTTAGTGATGAATGGAGAAATTACAACGATTTTGTTTCAAAGAAGCGCCGACGTTGGTTTGGGTGTTCCATTCAATATTGCCTCATATTCATTGCTCACTTACATGTTGGCACATGTCACCAATTTAAAAGTAAATAATATTTATGTTTATCATCAAATTTTATAATTTCATGTAATCTAAATGTAAAATCTTTCTTTGATATTAATTTTTGTTTTCTTTGCAGCCGGGAGAATTTGTGATAAATATGGGCGACTGTCACGTATACTCAAATCACGTGACGGCACTCGAGGAGCAAATAAAACGTGAACCAAAACCATTTCCAAAATTGACAATAACTCGTGACGTTCCCGATATCGATAGTTTTACTGCTGATGATTTTAAAGTCGAAGGATACAATCCACACGGTAAAATTGCTATGAAAATGGCTGTTTAATTTTTTTCTAAAAAAAACTTGAAACTTCTTTCCCATGTACATAAAAAATTTAATTTTTTCCCCCTTCGAGATTGACGACAAAAGAGAGATAAATATTTAAATCGTTTTTAAGAGAATAAATCGTCATTTTTAATAAAAACAAAAATTAAATTCGTAAATTTTATTTATATACTTAAACGAATAAGCTCAATAAAAATTAACTTTTTTTTCTATTCTTTAAAATATTTGTTTTTTTTAAACATATTTTCAATTTTGGCAAAACCTCAAGAAAAAAATTGAATCGATGAGAAGAATGAAATTTTTTTTCTATTCTTTTGCGTTAAAAAAAAACATATTTTCAATTTCGGAAAAACATTAAGAAAACATTTATTTTTTTCCTATTTCAAAATAAATATTTTGTTTTTTCAAATAAAAGTGATTTTGAAGAAAAAATCTTGAACAAGAACTGAAATAAAATAATTAATATTTTTATCATTTATATAAAATAAAAATTTGTTTAAAAAAAAAATATATTCATTTATAGGGAAAAATTGAACTGAAAAAAAACATTTTTTTTTATCAATAATTATATTTTATTTCCTATTAAAAATGATAATCCTTAAATGATAAATTTGTTTTTTTTATCAAATTAAATTTTTTTTTCTTTTAAAACAATCATAAAATCTGACTAAACAAATTACATATTCGTTTTTTTCAATCCTTTTATACTTTCTATCATCTAATTAATTTCTATTCGATAAATTTCCTTTTTTTTACCTTCAAAAAAAAAATATTATTTTTTCATTGAAGGAATTTTTCTTTTTTGTGAAAAATAATAATAATTATCATAATTCGAAATAATACATTCTTGTATAAGAAACTCTGTGTATATACACTCGATGTTTCAAGGCCGTTTGTTTCTTTTATGCTTTATTATTATTATTTTATTTTAGTTTATTTTATTTTATTTTACTTTACTTTATTCATTTATTTTTGTTCCTTATGAAAACCGCTTATTAAGAAATATCCCCTTTCAATATCGTTGTGATTACAATAATTAGGGATCTTGTTTTGGGGGCAAAATGAGGGGGGGGGGGAGATAAAGAAAAACTACGTTTAACATAATTTGAGCGGAATTCGTGACGTATTATATATCTAGATTACAGGAATTTTTTTTTGTTTTTTGCTTTTCTGTTAAAATTTAAACAACTGGAAGAAGCGTAGGCTTCGACAACGTACTTATGCTGTAGATTAATTTTTTTTTTCGAATAAAAAAGAAATCTAATTTTTTTTCGATTGAAATAATTTAATTTCAAATTTCTAATTTGTTTTTTTTTAACTTTAATATATATACGATTAAGACTCGAATAATTTTTGTTTTCGTTTTTCTCTCTTTTAAGAATTTAAAAATTTATAATTTTCTGATGTTTTTTTTTTCTTCGCGATTTAAAAAAAAAGAGAGAAGAGAGAATTGAATTCTCTGCTTTTGAGAAAGAAAAAAGAGAACAGAGAGCAAATGGCATGTTGTCGATAAAAACGAAGGCTAGCACATCTGGGCATCATTGGCTGAAGTACTTAATTGATGCAGCAGCTGAGTTACAGCCAAAGTTCCGCTTTCACTGACTGTTATTATCACCCATATTACATCTGAAAGTTTTATTTTTGTCAAAAAATAATAGCAAACATAATGTTTAAGACTGAAAATATAATATTAATGATTTATTCTATATCTGTAAAAATTAAAACCTAAGTAGAGTTTCTACAAATTTCTCCTTATGAAATACCATAATTTTCCCATAATTTTCAAATGATAAATAATTCATGGAAAAGTCGAGATTTTTTATTAAAAGTAGTGAAAAAAATTAAATGCTTAGAATTCATAAGAAAATCCTGAACTTTGGTGTATTTTTTGTTTGCCTCGCATAAACTACGAAATTATCACAAATTCCAATAAACAAAACCTTCAACTTTTTCTATTTCTGACAATAATTTTTTTTTAAACAACTAAATTCTTGAAGAACAACACAAAATTATTCTTAAATAATTTCTAAAATTATAATTTTAGGGGATTATATTAATTGAAGGGTACAAAAGAGGGAATTAGGTGAAAAAAGGGTAAAGAACAAGAAGAAAAAGAAATATTTATATAATCCCCTAAAATTATAATTTTTCCCCCATATTTTTAGGAAAAACTTGTAAAAATTGTCACTTTTTGTAAGTTAAAAAAGTTTGTCAGTTATAAAAATAAATTAATTTCCGAATAAATTTGACTAAATTCAATGTATATTTGAATAATTTTCAAAAAAATTTACTATAATAAAAACGTTGGTTGAAAAATTAAAGAAAATTTCGGACTATGAAAAAAAAGGAAATCCTAATAATTTACAGAAAAAGTTTAAAAAAAAAAAATTTTACTTTAAAAAGCTTATGTTAAAAGAAAAAGTAAAAAAAATCATTACATTTATGCATTTTATGCAGATTACCTTTTATAAAAAATTTCAATTTTTAATGAATTTAATAATAAACTTTTGAAAAATTTCTATAATTCAAATTCTTCTGAAATTTTTGTTATATTTTTTAACACACTTAATTAATTATTTACAATAATGGATTTACAGAAGAATTTTTCTTCGAAATTCAATTATTTTCAAAAATTTTAATAAAATTCTATGCAAACATTTAATTCTTTTCATAAATATAATACAAAATTTTGGCAGAAATTCTATTATTTTCAAATTTTTAAAAAATTTTTTCGAAAAAGAAGAAGAAGAATTAAATCAAAATTAGTAAAAAAAATTAAATTACTCCAAAGTTTGTTGATAAAATTATTCAAGAAATTATTTACTTTTGTATTTAAATAGTTCAATTCTCGTAGAATTTTATTATAAAAATTGAATTAAAAATGAATTTCAGTTAAAATTTTAGATAATAATTCAATACTAAAAGCATTGTATAGCATGGATTTTTAGAAATAATTGAATTTCGAAAATGTTTTAAATTAAAACCTTTGAAAATTCGAATTTTCAAATTTTGAACTAACAGTTCTGTAGAATTAATTTTTGTTGAAAAAGTATCATTCTTTTTTTTAAAATCAATTTAAGGTTTTATTTTCTAATATATACTGAATTAAAAATTTCTGAATAATCGAAATTTCCGTAAAATTGAATTATAAAGAAGTGGATTTGAAAATTTTTTAAAATCATTAAAATTAATTGAAAAGTTTTAGTTAAAAATTCAAGAAAATAATAATTGAATTGCAATGATGAGAATAATTTTTAAGTTGCAGTAACAATATTCTTATAATAAAAAATGATAATTTTCTCACTTGTTCTTCTTTAATTACTATAAGTTGCTGAATTTCAAAAAGGTTTGAACATGAAATTTTTGAGAATTTCAATTTCTATAAAAATATTGACTTAAAAAGAAGTTATTGATGTTTTGAAATAACTTTACAATTAAAGAAATAGGAAATAAATGTAGAACATTTTGTTTTGTATCTGCTCATTTTTAGAGTGAATCAGAATATTTTTTAGGGTCAGGGAATTTTCACTATTTACGAAAATAACATTAAATGTTTACGTTACAATTTTATTAAAATTTCTTTAACGTAATTTAATTTCTTCCTAAAAATTTTTTTACTTTTGAAAATAATTGAATTTCTGTAATGATTTGTAAGTTTTCTAAAATAGAATTTTCTTTTAGAATTTTCAACTAAAATTCTTCTATAAATCTATTGTTTTAATAATTATTTAAATATCTAGTTATTGAAGAATTATGTTATTTAAAAAGAAATTATTGTCAGACATAGAAAAATATGAAGGTTTTTTTTATTAGAATTCCTGGTGATTGCATAGTTTGTAAGGTCAGAAAAGACACAAAAATTCAGAAGTTTATCATGATTTCTAAAAAGTATTCTCAGTACTTTTAATAAAAATTTATGACTTTTCCTTGATCAATTTCTACTTTTCCTGACTTTTCCTTGAATTTCCTGACTTGTGGCAAACCTGATGTTAATTAAAAAATCCAAAACTGATTTTCATAAATGTTACATTTACAACTTTTATAATTATTATATATAATTTTCATTAGCTGAAAAATTTGCATAATGGGATCGGTAGAAACCCTAAAGAAGTTCTTTAGTTTTTCTTTTGAATAAAAGAAAGAAGAAAATCCAAAACAAAAAATATGCTTTTGAGAATATTTACCCCCAAAATAACAACCGTTAGTTGTCATCATTCTCCATTTACTTTGAAAGAGGCCAACTTCATTGGGACTCGTTAATGTTACGCTAAGTTCCATATCATCCTTCGATGCTAATGCAGGAACAGGTACACTGGTGCAGCCCATAACAGCGCCGCCCGTATGATGTAAACAAATTCCCTCGGGCCACGTTTCGGTACCGCTATTTTGTATGCGCCATGACTTTCGGAATTTTGTATTCGGCGGCACTGATTCGCCCTCGCCAATTGTCGAATCGCCCAACAATGACATACACGGTAATTTATTGGGCACCTCGTAATCCAAATAACTGCAAATCGCTGCTTGCAAATTCCTGAATCAAAAAAACAATAACAAAACAGTGCTTTTAACATTCTTCATATTTCATTATTTTCTTATATTGCACAAATTTTAAACGTTTTTAACTCTAATTCTTTGGAAATCAAAATAAAAACCATTTTATTTTTTCATTGAAAACAATTTCAATTTAAAACAACATAAATTTCAATGGGGATGAATTTATTTCCATTTTTATTTCACTTTCACTTTCAATTTCAAACAAAGTGAATCCATTTTAAAAAAAGTTAATTTTTATTGACAAAAATAATGTCAAATAAAAATTAATTTTTAATTTTTAAAAATTGATTTTCTTTAAAAAAAATTAATTTCAATTTAAAAAAATTGATTTTCATTAAAAAAATTCATTTCAATTTTAAAAAATTGATTTTTTTTTTGACAAAACAAAATTATCCTTTTTGTATATTTTTAAATTACATAAAAAGCAATAATTTCAATTGAAGACAAATGTCAACTAAAAATAAATTTTTAATTGTTAAAAATTTATTTTCATTAAAAAAATTCATTTCAATTTAAAAAAATTGATTTTTATTAAAAAAAATTCATTTCAATTTAAAAAAATTGATTATCATTTAAAATATTCATTTTAATTTGAAGAAATTAATTTTTTTTACAAAAAAAATTATCCTTTTCGTATATTTTTAAATTTCATAAAAAGCAATAATTTCAATTCAAGACAAATTATTTTCATTAAAAACAAATTATTTGCAATCGAAAAAGAAATATCTTAATTGAAAAAATTGTTTTTCATTTAAAATTTGTAACGAATTTTGTTAAACTTTTTAAAATTAATTGAATTGCACCAAGAAATTTTATTCAAATTTTAAGAATAATTGAGTTTTATTAAAATTTTAAGTTTTTTGGAAATAATTGAATTTTAAAAATTTTTTGGCTTTAATTCAAGACAAATTATTTTCATTAAAAACAAATTATTTGTAATCGAAAAAGAAATATTTTAATTTAAAAAATTGATTTCAATTTAAAAAGCAAATTAATTAATTTTAAATTTTCAATTTGAAAAAATTTACTTTGAATTGAAAAAAACAATTTAGATTCAAGAACTTAATAACAAAAATGCAATTAATTGAAAACTTTTCAAAATTCAATTATTTCTAAAAACTTAATGTTTTAATAAAACTATTTAATTATATAATTGAATTTCTGTCGGAATTTTATTATTTATGAAAATAAATAAAATTTGTAACGAATTTTGTTAAACTTTTTAAAAATAATTTAATTGCACCGAGAAATTGTATTCAAATTGTGAGAATAATTGAATTTTATTAAAGTTTCAAGTTTTTCGGAAATAATTGAATTTTAAAAAATTGGAGACTTTGAAAATAATTGAATTTTTTTGAAAAATTTGATTAAAATTGTATTAAAAATATTGGAAATTCTGCGACGAGTTTTATTATTTAATTAAAATGATTGAATTCCTCAGAATTTTGTTATTTTTAAAAATTATTGAATTCTTGCAAATGTAATTTAAAAGAAAGTAAATTAACTGTTAAAAAATTACTTTTAATTTAAAGCTGAGCTAATTTTTATTTAAAAAAAATTGTAATTGATAATTAATTTTAATTGTAAAAAATTAATTTTCTTTTTTAAACAAATTTCTTTGTAGTTTTTAAATTAAAACTATTTAATTTAAACTAACAACAAATTAATTGTAGACGAAATAAATCAATTTCAAATTAAAACAAAATTATTCTCAGTATTTTAATTAAAGAAAATTAGTTTTTTTTCTTTTTGAAAAAATTTAATTCAAAACAATTTCATTTTACTTTAAAAATTTAATTTTTCTTTAAAAGAAAATTGCAGTTGAAGACAAATTAATTTTAATTGATAAAAATTATTTTAGTTTACAAGCAAATTAGTATTTTTTCTTTTTTTCAGAATTAAAAGAAACAAATTAATTTGAATTATTGATACAAAGTAAGTTTAAATAAAAACATTTAATTTGAATTTTTCTTTCTTCATTTTTTGCATCATTTGTACAAGAATTGAAAACAAATTAATTTCAGTTTAAATCTAATTAGTTCCAATTTTAAAAGAATTAGTTATTTACATTAAAAAAATTAATTTAATTTTGATTCCAATTAATTGTTATTTATACAAAAATTAATTTCAGTTTAAAAATATAATAACTTTGCAATTTACAAAAAGGGGGAGAAAAAAAAGAAAAAGTCGAGAAAAATGAATAGAAGTAAAATTTTTTAGTCAAATTTCGAGAAATTTCTTTCCAGCAAAGAAAGAATTAGAGAATATGGAAAATTATTTCCAGCAAATTGCCTTATAATTATTTTTAAATGACTTCAGGGGGGGGACAAAGGAACAAAAATATTCGTCATCATCATAATATTTGAAGAAAGAAAAGCAAACGTTTTGCGAAATATATAAAGTCACTTTATAGGTTATGTTTATCTATTTCGTCAATTTTGCTCATTTCGATGTTTTTATTTTTTCTTTCCTCGTATGTATAAAAATATAATATATATACCATATATATTGCACTATAATAAATATATGTAGATGTAATATTCACACATATATAGATATAATATCGCACACTATATATAGATATATTATAACATATAAATATTTAGTGTGTATTTGTTAGTGGAAAATTTTTTTTTTTCAAGAAACCCACCAGTTATTCATGTCCAAGAAAAATGTTGCAGTCGCTTCATTGAGATGACTACCAGCAAGTAATCTCTGCAGTTGCTTCACCAAATCGTCTTTGTCTGTTGTGCCAAGACAACTAAATTGATGAAGCAGATTTTGATCCAATTCATTATCGACGTCCATAACTTTGCCTTTTATCTTTTATATATAATAAAAATTCACACAAAATCCATATAAACAATAATATAGTAGATTTCCTTTCAGAACACGTAAATTTCAATTAAATTCACCGTTATTTTTGTTTACTATATAATAAACGAATTATTCGCGTGCCAATTATTCCCTTATTTCAGATTTTTGTAATAACTACAAATTTTTAAATGTCATTCTTCGAAAATCACAATGATGTGTTTTTTTTATATAGGTGTGTTATAAAGGGAGTATGACGTCGTTTTCTATGTGTGTGTGTACACGATTTATGCGCCATCTACTGCGTGTTTCTGGGTAGTTTTTCTTATCGACAGTCGATGCAAAACCAATAAAGAGGCGGGAAATTCAAAAATGTAAATCCAAAACGGGTGCCGCTTGGATTTAGAAAGAAAATGGATTTTAAATGATTAACATAACGAAACAGGAGTTTTGTAATTTAGGTAAATTTAATTTTAGTCGCCTTCGTTTTGAATATTCAAAATTTTACTTCCTTCTTACCGACAATCGAAAAATGAAGTCTCACACACTGTTCGGTCGGAAAGAAGAGCTTTTGTCTGCTGTACATCTCTGTGGAAATTATTTTTATTTACCAAAAAAAAAACATACATACCGAGTTAGTACTAAATAATTTAAATCTTATAAATTAATAGAAAACTTAAGTAACAATAGAATTTAGACTTTGACAGATACATTACTCTGAGCATTTATTCATCTAAATTTTCTAAAACCTTTATCATAGTTTTTTTTCTGCAAGACAAAAAAAAGTATTCTCCGAAAAGAGACAAATTTTATCACAATTTTTTCAGTATTTACGTTTATATATTACATAAACTTTGACCACTTGTGTATATATATATATATATGTATAAATAAAACTGCGTGATGGAACATGATTTTTTTTAGGTTATGAACGCGAATTTGTGAACTTTTTTTTAAAATTGAAAACAAAAGAACAATGAATATTATTATTTTGAATAATGTTAATTTAGATAACCAAAACCATGTTATTAACGGTGTTGTGGTAAATTTTCATTTCTTTCGTTAATTATTTCATTTGCTCGCTATATTTATTTGAAAATCTTTTTGCTTTTTAGTTGCATTATCAACGTGGTGAGCAGGCAAATAATATGAATGACAATAATGAATTGGCGGATAAATGTCCAAAATATAATTTAAAAGGAATACAGGCTCATCGATCTTGCGGTAATTAGAAAATATTAATTATTTTTTAATTTTGTTTATTGCAAGTTAATTAATTTGAAACTGAAATTCTTCTCAGTTTACTTTAAAATTTTTAACATTTTGTCATTCTTAATTCTGAAGAACAATATTCAAGATTTGAAATCAATTAAACAAATAATTTTTTAATTTTAAATTTAAAGATGTTTAAACAAATTTTCTTGTATTTTTAAAGAATTAAAATTCTTTACTTACCAAATCAGTGGTTCTTTTAAATTTAATATTTTTTTTTTGTTTTACAGATCAAATTTTGCTTGATTCTTCGTTGAGTTTCAATAGTAAAAAAAATAAATTCGATTCGCCTTTATTGACAGTGAAAAAATTATTCGTCACCAATCTTGCGGATAAGGTAATTTTTTTGTTGTCTCCTACTTGAAATAATTATGAACAAATATAAAATAAATAAAGTCCAAGAATAATAAAATAAAAACTAATTAATAAACTAATAAAATTAGATTTAAATTTAGAAAAGAATTTTTAATTTTAATTTCTAGTCTTGTAATTTTTCAATTCGTCTAAAAAGTAATTTACTTATTTTTAAAAATAGGCAACTGTAGACGATCTTTTGAAAATATTCAAATTTTACGGCGTGGTGAGTGAGTGCGTTATTAAGAAAAACAGAAAAAGTAACTACGCTTTTGTTACGTTCACAAATGTTGACTCTGCAAAAAAGTAAGTAAATGGAAAATTCTTTTTTCTAATAAAAAAAATTTTTTTCTCAAAAAATTAAAAATATTTTAATGTAAATTGTAATTAATTAAAATTGTTCGTGTAATTTTTAATTCCGAATTATTGAAATTGATTTGTTTTTTTTTTGCAGCGCATTAAAGAAAGAAAATGGCAGAAATTTGCATGGAAAAAATTTAACGGTAATACCAGCAGATCCTCGACATCAACCAAATCCAAAAAAGCCGCCAAATGAAAAAGATGAACCAAAGAAAAGTCAAACGGAAAATTCATGCTCGAGTGGTGAAATTTATCCATTGATTCACAAAATAAGTGACACATGTTTAATGCACATTTTTCAATATCTTTCAATTGCCGAGCGAATAAAAGTCGAAGGAGGTAAAGTAGAAACAAAAAAATCATCTCTTTTTACCTAAAACTTAAATTTATCAATTCATTGAAAAAAAAGGAATTTTAATAATTCATGGTCATTAAGTCAAATTTTTAAAGAATAGTAAATTTAAAACATTTTTTTCTTTTACTTTTAATTTAATTTAATCTTTTTTTTGTATATTTAAAGTAAAATTTTTTTAACGCATCAGTGAATTTTTAAGACGAATTCGTTAATTTTTTTTCAAAATAAAGAAATAAAAGAAAATTTGTCTTTAAAATTCATTAATTTGTTAATTTTGTTATTTTAAAATATAGGGAAATCAATCTTTAAAATCCGCTGATTCATGTTATGACTTCACACAATTAATTTAAATTTATCTTAAAAATTATTTGATTCGATAATTTGTTATTTTCAAAATAAATTAACAAATAGAAAATCTGTTTCTTAATAATTATATATTGAAATTTGCAAGAATTTTTTTTAGAAGTAATTCATCAAAAGATTTTTCATTGAAACTATTTGAAATTTTATTTCCTGTCGAAAAATAAATAAGAATAAGTTTTTCAATTTATGTTTAACAAAAAAACATTGAAGTTTTAAATAATTTAATTTATAAATTTTGAAAAAAAAATGTTTCTGGAAAAGTCAATTAAACATTTTTTTAAAATGGGAAAACCGGGATTTTTATACAAAACCGGGAATTTTTTCATCAAAATTATAGAAAGTTTTATTATTTTAATTTGTTTTGAAAAAAATTACTTTTTATTTCAATTTTTATAGATATTTATACTCTTCTCTAACTTTGAAATAGTTAAAAAAAATTAATTTGATAGTAAAAGTCAGGCACTAATTCAAACAGATTATGTAAATAAATTTTTAAAAATTATGGAGTTAATAGAAATTTTGTGAAATTTGACTAAGAATATGTAATTGAATTTGTTAAAGAATTTCTTTAGAAACTTTTTAACAAATAAAATTTTCAAAGTATTTTAATTTAATAATTAATTAATAATTGGATTAATATAGTCACATTTTAATGAATTCATGATTCTTAGTGCGAAGATTAATAATTAAAATTTGTATTAGTTAATTTAAAAAAAAACGATTTGCACTTCAAATTTTTTATTAAAATTGAATTCTCCCAAAATTTTTTTTTAAATTCTAAAAAATAAAATTGTTGAAATTTTTCAATTCCATTGTTTCAATATAATTTAATTTTTCTAAACAAATAATTGAAAATTTTTGAAATAATTGAAATTTCTTTGCATTTTTTTTTTTTTTAAATTTAATTCTTTGAAAGAATTTTAATTTAAGTTTTTCGAAAATGATCAAGGGAAGTTATTGACCGTAATTATAATTTTATTTTTAAAATATAAAGTCCCTCTTATAGTTTTGAACCAATTTTTTTGCTTTTAAAAATTATATTATTCCATTATTATTCAATAGTTATAATTATTGAACTTCTCTTAAATTTTTATAATTTCAAATTTCTGAATGTTCAAATAAATATGATATTTATCATTTCTTAAGGAAATTTAATATTTAGTACTTATTAAGTAAATAATTAATTATCACTGCTTTTTTTTGAATTGTAATAAAATTCTTTACAGGAATTAAATTATTTTCATAAATAATATCATTCTTTGGAAAGATTTCAATTATTTTTGTAAATAGTAAAATTCTTTGCAGAAATTTAATTATTATCAATAGAATTGTAATAAACTTGAAAAAGAAAATTTCCAATTATAATTATAAAAAGACAAGATTATTTTTAAAAAATTGAAAAAATTATTTTTCAAAGTTTCAATTAAAATTATTATTTATTTATATTCGAAATCAAATTTAAATTTAAATTTTATGAGAAAAGAAAACCGGGAAAAAATTAGACCATAACCGGGAAAAACCGGGAATTTTGTTGAATGAAAATAGTAGACACCCTGTAATTGAATTTTAAAAAAATTTAAAATTAAAATTATAATATATACAATTAAATTAAAATTAAATTATTAAATTAATTATTTTATAAACATTAAGGCTCTAAAGATTCTAATATTCAATTATTATATAAAATTTAAACTGAAATTTAATTTTTAATCAATTTATATTAGAAAGTTCGACGAGAATTCGATTATTTAAATACAAAAATAAATAATTTATTAAATAACTAAATGATTCTCAAAATTGAATTCTCATAAAGATTCATTTAAAATTTATTGAAATAACTGAATTTTGACGAAGAATTTAATTAAAATTTTTTTTTTAATATTTAAATTCATTCAAGAAATTTTAAATCAATTATTAAATTCTAATAAATAAATTATATCAATTTTTTTAAAAATAATTGTATCTTTCTACGAATTTTAACCAAAATTTTTAAGAATAATTACATTTCTCGAAAAATTCAATTAAAATTGTATTAAAAATAATTAATATTACACGATGAATTTTATTACCTATCTATGAAAACACATAAGTGAATTTTTCTGAAGAATTTGTTAAAAATATTTATAAATTATCAATGAAATTCTTGTAAAAAGTTTTTTACTTATGAAAATAACAAAAAAAATGTTTATACTTTTATAAAAATAACAATTTAATTCTTGTGAAGAATTTAATTAACATTTTTGAAAATTATAGTTTAAGTTTTTTGAAGAATTTCTTTGAATTTTTTTTTAGTAACGGAGTCTATTAATAAATTATAATTGAAAATTTTGAAAGAAACAATTGCATATTAAAAATAATAGAATTCTTTTGCAGAAAAGATATACTATTAAAAATTCTGATACTAATTGAATTCTTTCAAAATGTTTCTTTAATTTTTAAAATTCAAATCTATAAAATAATAGATTTTGTGAATAATTGCAATTAATACTTTTACTATTAAATTTTATTTCAATTGTATTTAAAATTTTTTTTTAACTGTTAGAAAGATTATATTTAAAAAAAATAAATAAAAATAGAAGTAATAATAAAAGGTTTATTTTTTGTGTTTCAGTTTGTCGACGATGGCGCGACGTGAGTCTCGATTCATGGCGCACATTAAAAAGACTTGATGTAAATTCAATTTCATGGGGTTGTAAAAGTGGTAAAATTGAAACATCCGATCTTTATCAAATTCTAAAACGTTGCGGACGTTATATAACGACAATAACATTTTTTGAAAAACATCGAATGATGCCATTGCGAACATTATTTATCATTGGAAAATATTGTCCGAATTTAAAAATTGCCTATTTAGGAACATTAGAAGTGACGCCACGTGAAATTGATTATATTTTATCGCAATGTCCTAATCTTGAATTTCTTGAATTTGATTCATCTCATTTTCGTGATCGTGATTTTCGTCATCTCTTTTCAATGAGCAATCAATTAAAATATGCGAGTGTTGAAAAAAGTAAAATTGACGGCAGTTGTTTTACTTGCTTACCGGAAAATGTTGAGACATTCGTTTTTCATGAAGCTAAACGAAGAACTGAATTCTACGCCTTTGAATTCGTAAGTTTTTAATTACGATTTTCATTATTAAAGATAAAAAATTGAAATAAGGAAATTTAACAAATTTTTCTTTAATAATTTAATATCATTTTTATCAAAACAAATATTAATTATATTTAAAATATTTTTATATTCATCTACTTATTCAATTTAGTTTCTAGTTTTTAATTATAATTAATTGATATTTTTTAATTTCAAAATAAATAAAATATTTAATTTTTAAAAATAAATTTGTTGTACTTTCAAAATTTGCTGAACTTTATTTTGTTTTTTTCTAACTAATTTTAGAACATAAAGTTTTTTTTTTAAAGTTTTATCCAATTTTGTTTTTATCAGTAAAACATTTTTTTGAAAAAGTTTGGAGATCTCAAAGTTTTTTTTTGAATTTTTATCAAATTTTGAATTTATCACTAAAACCTTTTGTTTTGAAAAAGTTTATGTTCTGAAATTAGTTAGAAAAAAAACAAATGAGTTTTCTTATAATAAAATTTAATAATAATCATATTTTTTTAATTCTTAATCTGAAAACTACTTTTTTATTGCTAAAACTTTTGTAAATATTAATTTTTTCATTTGGAATTTTTTTTATGAATACGAAAACATTTTCTACAAAATAACGTATGGATTACATAATCTATTAATTTTTAGAAAAAATGAAAATTCAAAAAGGGTTAAAATATTTTCTGACTAATTTTTCTATGACCATTGAATTCCTCTCAAAAAGTTACTATAAAAATAATTTTTTTGAATATTAAAAATTTTTTTTTCAAAAACTGCAATTTCGTTAAATATTATGTTGAAAATAATTGAACATTTAAAAGAATTTTATAAACATTTTAAAAGATAATCAAGTTTTCTATTAATTTTGATGGTTGAAACTTGTAATAAAATTGATATTCGAAAAAATTTTATTTGAAAATTACCATAATTGAAATTACAAAAAAAAATTTGAAAAAATTATGTCTTCTAAACATAATATTTCAATTTTTTTTTAAATTGTTGAACATGAAAATGAAACATTCTTTAAATAATTGCGTTTAATAAAATGTTATTAAAATAATTAAATTATTGATGAATTTTACTTAAATATTTTTAAAAATATGGAATAATTATATTTGAAATTTTTGAAACAGTTTATAAAATAATAAAAAAAAATTGTTTGTACCTATATTAAAAAAAAAGAATTTTTAAATCTAGTTTTTTAAAAATTTTAATATAAAGTTTTGAGAATAATTGAAATTTTGAAGATTTTTTTAATAAATATTCTGAACAAATTTTAAAATTAATTTTTTTTGAGGAGTTTTTATTATCAGTTTTGAAAATAATTGAAATTTTTAAGAATTGTTTTATTATTAGTCCAAAAACACTTTGAATACCGAGTTTATGTGGAATTTCAATTGTAAATTTAGAAAATAATTGAAATTTCCAAAATTAAAAAAAAAATTTTTTGAACAAACATTAAAATTGAATTTTTTATGTATAATTTTAATAATCTAAAAAAAAAATTTAAATAGAGTTTTTGACGATATTAATAATTTTGAAAATAATTGAAATTATGATGAATTATTCTATTATTAGTTTGAGAAAAAAATATGTGAAAATCTATAGTTTTTCGAAGAATTGCAATAATTGAAAATTTTGGAAAGCAATTAAATTTTTCTAAATCAGAAAATTTAATTGTAAAAACCAAACATTTCTTACAATTTTTTCTATTTTTACTTGTATTCATTTGTTTAATATTTATTTATAATTTTAAATTGCATTTTTAATTAAATGTAAATTATTCTGAAATTTTATAGGAATCGGTAAAAAAAATTGAAATTAGTCAAATTTTGAAAATGTGCAGAAGAATAAAATGAAATTTTTGTGGGATTTGTGATTTTATTAATTTTAAAATTTGATTTAAACTTTTTTCCTTTTTTTTATAGGTCGTTAAAAGATTGAAAAAACTTGAGAATTTGTATTTGAATTTCTCGAATGATTCTGATGAAGGTTTACCTACATTTGAGGAAGACGATGATTATGACGAAGAGGACGATGACGACGACGATGATGATGATGATGATGATGATGATGGAAATAATGATTCCGATATTGATGACGATGTTTATGAAGATTACAATTATGTGGACGAAAATGATGAATTTCTCGATGAAAATGACATTTTTCTAAATGAGGAGGACAATTTTGATGATGAGGTTGACGATTTTCATGACGAGGAAGATGATTTTCAAGACGAGGAGGACGATTTTCATGACGAGGAGGACGATTTTCATGACGAGGAGGACGATTTTCATGACGAGGTGGATGATTTTCAAGATGATGAGGACGATTTTCATGATTTTGACCATGGATTCGATAGTAATGACGAGGATAAAGTTGGAAATTTAGAAAATTCCGCTTCACAAACATCGTCAACGTTCAAAACTGCCAGTGGTAAAATGATAAATTCAACAACTTCCGAGGAGCAAAGTTCAAAAGTCTCATCACAAAAGAAAGAAAACGAAAGAGTTGAGGAAGATTTCACTGACATTAATTCAACAATTACTGATGAACTCGAGCCAATGGATGATAATTCCGAGAAAAGTTCATCTAAACCCGACAATAATGATTCCAAACCCAAAAGTTCAAAGACAAACCCCTCCGATACAATTTTCCAAGATGAAAAACAAATTCCAGCCGATGAGAGAATGAAATCTCCGGAGAATCGAAATTCTCCCTCTAAATCATCTGTAAATCAAAGCAACGCCTCGAAAATTAAAGATTCATCCTCAAAAGTGTCGGAAAATCAAGATTCATCTTCAAAATCATTGGAAAATCGAAAATCAACTTTGAAATTATCGGAAAAGCAAGGTTCAACTTTGAAAATAATGGAAATTAACAATTTGAATTCAAAATCATTGGATCAAAATCAAGCGTCAACATCGAAGAACGGAGAAAATTGTGAGAATAAGAAAAAAGAAGATAAGAAGGAAGAATTAATTTCGACTAATTCGAATAGTGGAGTAATGAATAATTTAGCTAATGAAAGTATTGATTCACACAACAATTATTATGGAGACGATGATAATGATTATTGTAATGGTTTTGATGATTACGATGATTATGATGATTATGAGAATGAGGACGATATCGACGACGAGTATGATAATTTTGACGATTATTTAAACGAATATTACGATCAATATGATTATGGCTTTAATGATTTTGATGTTGAGGATGATTTTATTTTTGAATCGCATTTAGCTGAAACAATACGTCAAACGTTGATGCATTGCAATACGAAATTAAAAATTCTCCAATTGAAAAGGTATTTTTCAGAGCTTTACTTTATTTTTCCACAGGAATTCAAATAATTTCAATGATTTCAATGTTAAAATCTTTTTGAAATTTAACTGTATTTCTAAAAATTACAACCATAATAGTCCTCTTACGTAATCCAATCATTTCTTTGTTGACATTTTGAAATAAAATTATTCAAAACTTTAATAATTTTTTTATCAGAAATAAAAATGCAAATATTATTACAGATTTACAATTACAATTCAATTATTTCTAAAAATTCAGGCTATGATGCTTCTAATATTCAATTATTTGAAATTTTAAATAAATTTTTATATTATAAAGTTCTCCAAGGCTGGAATTATTTTAAATACAACAATAATTTAATGAATAAATGAATATTTCCTAAAATTCAATTCTTATAAAAAAATTTTTCACGTTTTTTTAATTACTGCATCTTTACGAAGAATTTCATTAAAATTTTTTGAAAATACAGTGAAATTCATTCAATAAATTTAATTAAAAAATGCATTTAAAATAATTGTTAATTGTTAAATTCTAATAAATAAATTATATTAAAATTTTAGGTATTAATAATAATACCAAAATATTTTTGAAAATATTAAAATTCTTGCAATGAATTTTATTAGCAACTTTAAAAATAATTAAATTTTTGTGAAGAATTTTATTAAATTTTTTTTAAATAATCGAATTATTGCGAAGAGTTTGTTTTAAAGTAATTTAATTCCTGGGAAATTTTTATTTATGAAAATAATTGAAAGCTTGCAAAAAATTCATAAAAACAATTGAATTGTTTCGACTGATTTATATTAAAACTTTCGAAAATATTTGAATTCTTTTATGAAATTTTCTTAAAATTATATTGAAAATAATTTAATTTCTACAAAAAATTGTACTATTTATAAAAATGATTGAATTCTTCCGAAAATTATATACAATTATATATTTAAAAAAAGAAATTAATTTTTACAAAGAATTTCATTCTGATTTATAAAATTTGCAATGAAATTGTGAAAAGTAAAAAAACAATATTTCTGTTTACAGTTGTTCGTTTGCCGGATTAACATCACAAGATTTATTAACGAAAATAACAAATTTTACGCATTTAGAGAGACTCGATTTCAGTGACAATACAATTGTCACCGATGAAATACTCAGTGCGATTGGAGCGAATTGTCCAAAACTCAACGTTCTTCTAATAAATCGTTAGTAATTTTTTACAATATCATAATTAGATAAAAAGTAATAAAATTAAAGTAATTAAAGAAAGTCAATTTTAATTTTCAAATTCTAAACTAACCCACTTTTTAACTTCATTTTTCTGAAAAATATTCAATTTTTAAATTACTATCAACTTCATTTTATTTATTTCACAAACTTTAAACTTTTATTATAATTAATATTTGAAGGGTGGCATGACAAAAGGGGTCAAGCCACAATTTTTCGAAATTGAGATTTTTTTATAAACAAATCAAGTAAATTCTTTTACACATTTCTGTAAAAGGATTTTCTTTTAAATTGTCTTTTTAAACTCGTTTTTAATGAAAATAAGACTAAAAAAATAGCCTAAATTTCTACATACAATGCAATTCAGTTAAAAAACAAAAGAAATGAATACTATTATGAATAGGTTAATATGGTTAAAAATATTCCTTATTTTTAATATCATTAAATATAATATTAAATTTTGCTAGAAGATTTTATGTCTATTTAGAAATAGTTTTATCCATCATTTAATTTTCAACAACCTAAATATTATTCTTCAGTTAATTTTTAAATATTCCTGATTGTAGATTGCATTTGAAAATTTCGTTACTGTTTACTTTTAAAAATAAGTATTTAATTTATATTTTTCTTGAAAACAAACAACTTCTTTGAATCAAACTGTTTTGCATTTAATTCATCAATTCAAAATTAACAAACTAATTTTTCAGTTTTTCTTTAAACTGTATATTTTTTTAACAATTACTTTTAAAAGAAAATATGGGCATTTGACGTAACCCCAAAATGGTCCACTTTTACTTATTTTTCTCACTAATCTGTAGGTTTATCTCCATAAATTGTATTTCCACTGGTAAAGCGAAATAATATCTCGAAACGGTTTTTTTTAGATTTTTCTTAAATGACCAGGAAAATTTTTAAATGTTTTATTTTTGTTTCCTGTAAAATCATGAAATTGTTGCTTGACCCCTTTTGTCATGCCACCCTTCATTTAATTATATAATTTTTAATATTAGTAATTAATTATTAACTCCTGTATTCTTGTTAATTGAAACTCAATTAATTGTTAGTATAGTTGCTAATTATTAATTAAAAATTTGGAAAATTGTATTGAAAACGATAGGATTTGTAGGGAATGTAAACTTCGTCAATTTCTTTTGAATTTTTGAAAGTCATTAATTGAAAATTTAAATATTTGCAATTTTTTAAAACGACATTAACAATAGTTCATCTTTTTCAAGCATTTTTATTAAATAATTGTAATTAATTCAACTGTTTCAAGAATTGTTATTCAATTAATTGAAATTTATTAAAATTTATTAAAATTCTGAAAAATTAGTTTTTTAAAAATTGTTTTCTTCAATTTCATTAGGATAATTAAATTTTATGAAAATAATTGATATTTCAGTTACTTTTTATTTAAATATTTCGAAAATAATTTAAATTTTAATTCAATTTAAAAATTTTTGATAGCCAATTTAATTTCGTTGGCTTATATAGAAAATAATTTTTGGTAAAAAACTAAATAATTAGGTATTTATTAAAATTTTTGGAAACAATTGGGTTTCTTAGAAATATTATTTGTAAGTTTTTGAAAAATAGTAAAATGTAAAATATTTTTTTTTTAATTTAAAAAATTTTAATTTTTCTAGAATTTTCATGAACATTCATCGAAACTTTAATTTTATTGAAACATTTTATAAATAAAAATATTTTAATAAAATTAAAGTTTCTATGAATGTTCATTAAAATTCTAGAATAATTAGACTTCAAATTTTTGTCTTCTATTTCTTTAGGATAATTAAATTATTGGACAAAATTAAAATTTCAATTAAATGTTATTTAATAAATTTTGTATGTTAATGAGATATTATTAAAAGTTTCTGGTTAATTTTGTTGGTGGAAAATTGTGAATAAAATTGAAATTTCGAATATTTTTATTAGAAAATAATTTAAATAATGGAAATTTCGAAGAATTTCGATTAAAATGATGAAAAAATAATAAATAATAAAAAACTGTTCAGGTTGCTTTCAAGTCTCGGACGTTGGAATCGGTGGAATTGCACTTTTACCGGAATTAAAACACCTTTCAATGAACGATCTTGCAAAAGTCACTGGCAAACAATTGTCAACATTGTGCACACTAAAAACGCTTTATTGCGCTCGTTGTCCATCAATTGTTGCCGATGGATTAGTGAAATTAATTGACAATTGCCATGAACTTGAACAATTGGACATTCAATGTTGTAAATTAATTACAAATTCATTTATCATTGATAATGTTGTTTCTACATTGAACAATCGTAAAAATAACATCAAATTAAAAATATTCGCACGTGCCACTGGAATTGATGTGAAAATTTTATCATCAATTATAAAGAATAATGTTGAATTAATGGATCTATCAATGGAATACAGACAGGAGAAATTTGATTCATTTATTGATGGCAATCGAGGTACGGAGAAAACTGATAATACAAATGGACTTGAATTAAGGGATTTCCGTGGAATGATATTCGAAAGTAGTACATTCAAGGAAGATAAAGAAGACTGAAATCTAGTGAAGCTGTTGAGATACACTTCAATCTCGCCAAATATTTAGAAGAAAACTGTTTTCTAATGTGGTGTTATTTATTCAAGAGAGAAAGGGAAATTTTTTTTTTGGTTTATTAACTTCATAAATGAAAGAAGTTACAATTAGTAAACAAAAATTTACCACAAATTTTATTAATATTGAGGTAAACTTTGAAAAAAAGGTTTATTAACAATTTCATTTCCAATCCAAATATATTTTTTTCTTTTCAATTTTCTTTTTTGCTCCCGTTTTCTTTTGTTTCTTTTACAAACAAGTTTTTCTTTTCTCTAATTTATTTTTTTTCTTTAGTTCCATTTTATTTTATTTAAATTACCTCCCTCTCGCCCCTCTAAGTATTTCATTCAATTGAATGATTCTTGTGATAGACTATAAGATAAAAAAAGAAAAGGAAAAATAGACATAATACGAAATAAAACTCAGCGATAAGGATAAATATTTTTTTAGTTCCTTAAGAAACTTTTTCTATGTCTTTAAGATATTGTACATCTTTTTACGTTATAAATAATGTAAGATTCTATATTTGCGTTTATTATTGACTGCAAATAATTAGTGGAAATTTTCCCAATGTTTGGTATTTTTCTAAAATAAATACAAAAGAAAATCGAAAGAAACAACAATGTCTATGTTTATTTTTTGAATAATTATAATTAGAGTTGATATACTTTTGTTACTATTTAAAAAAAAATATGTGGCTATTTTTTCACTTATTTTGAGTGTAACGTTTTAATATTTAAAAAAATGGGTTAATCTAATTTTTAATAAAAAAAATAATGAATTTTTTTTATTTATTATTTTCATAAGCTTTAATAAAATTCTTCAGTAGAAGTCAATTATTTTAAAAATATTTTAATAATATTCAATTCTATTGAACATAATTTAAGTCAAACTCTTGGAAGGAATTTAATTATTTCCAAAACTTAAAATTTTGAGAAAATTCAATTATTTTAAAAAATATAATCAGTCTTCACAGATATTGTTTTTTTTTTATAAATAAATTCTCCCTAGGAAATGAATTATTTTTACTAA
Organism: Leptopilina myrica (nomen nudum); assembly: GCA_032872475.1. Taxonomy (NCBI): domain Eukaryota; kingdom Metazoa; phylum Arthropoda; class Insecta; order Hymenoptera; family Figitidae; genus Leptopilina; species Leptopilina myrica (nomen nudum). Next base: position 7,165,768 of record CM065462.1, on the reverse strand, counting down.
TATTTTAACAAAATTCTTCGCATGAATTCAATTATTTTCAATACAATTTAAATAAAATTAAATTATTTTGAATGAAATTTTATAATTCTTCTCAGAAATTCAATTATTCTTCATTTTCAAAAAATATAAAGTTTGAATAAAATTCTTAGCAAAAAATCAATTATTTTCAATACAATTTAAATAAAATTAAATTATTTTGAATGTAACTTTATGCAAATTCTTCTCAGAAATTCAATAGTTTTCATAAGTTAAAATAAATTTCTTTAGAGAAATTAAATTGTTTTTAAAAATTTTGTTAAAAATTCTGGAAAATAATTTGATTGTAAATTTCGAAAAGGGCTTAATCAATTTTAATAAAATTAATAAAATGAACAATATTGTCAAAAATTATTGAAAATAATGAATTTATAAAATAAATTATGTCCTAAAATTTTTAATTTTCTACTATCATTTAAATTAATAAAATTCTTCTTCAAAATTAAATTATTTTTAATATAATGATTTTCAATTTATAATTAAATTCTTTTGGAAAATTTAATTACCTGTATCAGTTGAACATTGTTTTTATTATTTATTAAAAATTTATTTTTTTTAGTTTGCATTATTTGAGTTTAAAATTTCGCGGCCGGAAAAAAAAGAAAAACGCACTTTTTCGGTTAAAAAATCGCTCGTTTGGCGTTCTGTAAATCTGTTCTTTACTACTTTTTTTCGTTATTCGTTTTTTTCTTTATATTATTAAAAACTTCTCCGAATAACCAATATTGTTCTGTATAATATTTATTTATTTGATTTAAGTGAATAAATTTCTCTTTGAATTATTGTTATTGTTTAAAATCTTCAAAATGAACAATCAAAAACATGTAAGTAATAAAACGTGAGCGTTTCTATAATTAAATCTATTTTAATTTTTCAATTTCTAATTTTTTTTTTTGCGAAAAAAGAGCAAATGAAAATCTATCGAATTAGCAACATAAAACCAAAATGTTTTTTTGACGATTTTTTTTTAGTGTTGCATTGAATATTAAAATTTGGTCCCGAATAATCGAAATTTCGTAAAATTGAATTAAATTTGAAAATTCTCAAGGAACTATGTTGCAAAAATTAATATTATTATTAAAATTGAATTTTTGCAACGAATTTTATTACTCGTAAAAATATAATTTAATTCTGGTGAATAATTTTATTAAAATTTTTTATAAATAATTTAATTTTCATTTGAAAAATTTTATGGAAATTTAAATTATTCGACATTCTTTATGTTTTCTAATAATATTATTAAAAGTTGTTGAATTTCATAAAGGTTTGAATTTGAAAATTTTGAAAATCTTAAAATGATGCTTAAATATTTAAAAAAAAAGAATTTATTGATGTTATCGAATAATTTTACATTTATAAAATTCATAAATAAATGTAATAGAACATTTTTTGGAGTATTTAATAATTTTCAGATTGAATCAAAATATTTTTCAGGGTTAGGGAAAAAGTCAAAATTTTGTCGGGAAATCAGGGAGAAACAAATTTTTCATGATTTTAATTTGAAATCGTTTTAAAATTCAATTATTTCTAATTATCTATAAAAATTAATAATTCTTTTTTAAGATTAAATTATTATCTAAGATTTTTACTAAATTAATTTTTAACAAAATTTCTATTAGAAATTTATTTTTAATTGAATTATTTAAATACAAAATAAAGAATTTGTTTAATAATTGAATGTTTCTCGATATTAAATTCTCATAAATAATTTTATCAACATACTTTTAAATGATTGAATTCTTAATTTTAATAAAAATATTTTATAATAATCGACCTAATCTGTCCTCACCCGAAGGAAAAGACTTAAGAGTTTAATTTTGAATAATATTCCTCAAAAATTCTAAAAAATTAATTAAATTTCCGAAGACTTGCAGTTCAAATTTTTAAGTATTTTGAAGTTTTAAGCAAATAAAAAACAATAATTAGTTAAATATTTATTTTACAAAAGTTATTAAAATTCGAAAAATTTAATTTGGAAATTTTAAAAGAATTAGGTTTTTGAAAAATAGTAATTAAAATTTTTTTTTGAAAAAAGATACTTGAATTCTCAATAATAATTTTAACAAATTGAATCAATTGGAAATTATGTATAAAATTTTATATTTTAAAGAATTTTATTTTTTCCTCTTTAAAAATTGTCTATAAATATAATTATATTTTTGAAATTATATCATTTTATAAATTTACAAAAATTATTCTATTTAAATAATTCAATTCTCGTAGTTTGATTTAACAAAAATTTCAGTTAACATTTTAAAAAATAATTAAATATTTAAACCGTTATAACAGAAATTTTAGGAATTAATTAAATTTCAAAATGTTATTAAGTTAAATTTCTTCAAAATTTAAGGGAAGAAAAATTGTAAAAATCTTTAAATTTTTATTTAAAAAAATTATTAATAACATTATGAATTACAGTTGCAAATTTTAAAAATAATTATATTTCATGAGGTTTTTCATTTGAAGTTATTTAAAATTTTAATTCCTCAGGAAAAATAAATATGAATAAGTTTTTAAGTTTTTGTTTAACAAAATGACTGATCAACACTTTTAACATCTTTAATTAAAATGTATTACAGTTTTGAAAAATTTAATTCAGAAATTTCGGAAAATTGTTTCTTGAAAAAATGAAATTAAAATTTAAAATTTCTTCTATTTCCGAAAATAATTTCAAAAAATTGAAACAATTGAAAATTTTTCTAACTTTTATTATTGAAATAAATTTTGAATTTTAATTCAAGCTGCTATTAGAAATATTTTCGAATTTACTATACGAGTTGTTCAAATATTTACATTTAATGAAATGGTGTGAAAAAAATTATATTTTTTTAAGAAATTAAGAATTTTCATTATATTTGGAAAAACAAAGTTCGAAAGTAAAAATGAAATTGTGCATTAAAAATAATTGAAATTTTGCGATGAGTTTTATACTTTTATGAAACTATTTGAATTCTTAGAAAGAATTTTATTATTTATGAAAATAATTTCATGAATAATGGAATTATTACAAAGAAATTAAAAAAAAATTAGTAAATAATTGAGTTTCTTATTTTTGAAGATAATTAAATTTCTGTAATCATTTATGTAATATTGGACAGTATACCTTTATATACTTGAATAGTTTTTTAAAAATAAATTTATTTTATCGTCAATTTATTATAATATTATAATAACAAATTCTCTTTTATTATATTCTAGATCGAAAATATAATGAAGAAGCTGGAGAATTTGGATTTCTCAAAAGAGTCAAATGTCGATGTGCATAAAGAAAATAATAGCAAAGATTTGAAGAAACAAGATAATCCTGATGATATAGACAATGTTTCTAATGATCAAAGCAAGAATAAGGATAAAATGAAAAAAAGGGTGAATAAGGATTCTCATAAAGATAGAGATAATCTTCTTCTTGATACTGGCTATGATTGTGATTACGTAGATGATCTTCTTCTTGATACTGACAATGATTGTGATGACCTAGATAATTTTCTTCTTGATAATGACAATGATTGTGATGACCTACATGATCTGTATGATACTGGCAATTATTGTGATGACCTAGATAATCTTCTTCTTGATAATGACAATGATTGTGATGACCTAGATAATCTTCTTCTTGATAATGACAATGAATTTGATGACCTAGATAATCTTCTTCTTGATAATGACAATGAATTTGATGACCTAGATAATCTTCTTCTTGATAATGACAATGAATTTGATGACCTAGATAATCTTCTTCTTGATAATGACAATGATTTTAATGATTACTTTGATCTTTTTTAATATATGCTTCTGAAACATATATAACTTTCAATCACTGAAATCGCTGAAAAACAATTTTTCTTGTATTTGTCAACACTACCAAATTTAAAATTTTAATTAAGTAATTTTCATGGAATTTAATAAATCAGAGAAGTTATATATCACATTCAAAAGAAGAAAGAGAAGACTAAACTCCGCAATGAAGCTACTTAGGTGCATTTGCCTTTAAAAAAAAACCTTTTGGTTTACAAAGTTTATTTTACATTAAAAATAATTTAGTTAGATGTTATATATTTGTATAATTAGTATTAATTTCAAATAATTATTTAAATATTCTCAATATTTGATATTTTTTTATAAAATAAATTTAAAAATTTAATGAAAAGTCTATACGCGTTTATTATTTTAAAGGTCTTATTCTTATAACTTTTTTATGCTCTACAATCGGAATTTTTTCAAATTTTGTTTTCTCGTTAGTTTTAAAATATATTTGATAAAAACTCTTTTTATTATATTTATAAAAATAATTACATTCTTGCATAGAATTTTATTACTTTTGTGAAAATATAAGATTTGAATTTTTGTGAATGATTTCATTAAAATTTTTGTAAATAATTAATTTTTTGTTATTAATTATTTAAAATTATTAATTTTTAGTAAAATAATTATTATAGCTAATAATAATATTAATTATTATTATTTTTAGTATATTAAGGGCATTTGAACCATTATGACGTCACAATGTATTTTAAGCATTAGATTTAAAGTTGTGACGTCATAATGGTCCAAATTCCCTTAATGGTAATTTTTATGATTATAAGAATATATTCAATTTTGTATAGTTCAAAATTTTCGGACCAGAAATAATAACGAAAGTGACATCTTTGGTAGAAATTTGGCTTCACTTTTTTTTTTGTTAATTTCGTTAGTGCACATCTGATTCTCCAAACCGATAAAGAACGCTATTTTGTATATTATTTATCTACTTTTGATTGTTAATTGAATAATTTTCTCTTTAAATTATTGTTCAAAATGTCCGACGAAGAAGTTGTGACTGATGTGAGTAAAAAAAACGTGAATTTTACTTCTATTCTATTGTAAGAAAAATTTTACAAACATAACCTGAAAAATAATTCCACGCTTTAAATTTTCGAGTTTTTCTTTCTAATTTTGAGCTAATTTTTAAGGAATACTTTTAGAAATTGCCTTAAAATTTCTAAACTAAGACAAAAAAAAGTGTAAAATTAAAATTTGGGTTCAAATAGTTTTATACTTAAAAATAAATTAAATCTAATCTAATAGTTACAATTTGTGAAAAGCAAGCGTTTTAAAATTGTGACGTCCTAATGTTTCAAATGCCCTTAATCATTAAAAATTAAATTAAATAAATTATCTCTTATTAAATTTTGAGTTAAATTAGCGATTTAATTTGAAATTAATTGAATGATCTAGTGCATCAACGAAAGGTTAATAATTCTTTAAAATTTTAACAATTCCTTTCGTTTATCGCTATAACGAAATTGAGTTTAAAATCTATTTTTCCATTAGAACAACTAAATAATAAAATTGAACACAAACTTTTTAGTACTAATTTTATTTTTTTCATTCACGATAATTTAAAAAAATTTTCACATAACTTTTTGAAGTATGTATATACTTGATTCTTTTCGAATTTGTAAAAAAAATTGTTTTCGACGCCCAACGTTGATACTAAATTTAGGACCGCTTCTTTTTTTTTATTATTTTCATACACAAAAAATATTTTTACATTTAATAGAAAAATTCATAAATTAATTTAATTGACAAAATTTCCGTTTATCATATTGCAGATCGAATACGTAACGGATTATTTTGAAAATTTAAATGTCGCAAATTATGGAGACGATGGTGATTATTATGGCGAGGACTATGAAGGTGATGATGCCGATGATTATATAAGTCTCTGCGGGAAATAATGAAGAAGAAGAAAGAAAGAAGAAAGAAGATAAAAAAGACTGAAATTTAATTTCACATCGAATATATTTTTCTTTAAGAAATCTTATTCTTATTGAATTGTTACTCATTTCAAAGAAAATTTTTGTTGTTGTTGATTAAAATGTATATTTTCTGTTCGTTAATTTCAGAATTTCACATATAGAAACGCGTTATTTGAATATAGTACGAGTTTTACAATTTAAATAATTTAAAATAAGTTCAAACTTTACAGCGTGGTAGAGAAATTAAAAATATACTTTTTTCGTTATTTTGAATCATTTTTGTGATAAAACTGAAAGATAAAAAAATAGAATAAATCTTAGCGTTGAAGATAATAATGTTCTTTTAGTATCTTAAGAAACATTTGCTATGTCTTTAAGAAATATTTTTTTACGTTACAAAAATTGTTAGATTCTTCATTTGCATTTATTATTCACTGCAAATATTTATATGTCGTCGAAATTTATCCACAATTTGATATTTTTCTAAAATAAATTAAACGATTGAAAAAAATTGTTTACATTTCTTTATTAACATTACATTTCAATTTATGTCATTTAATTAGTTAATAGTAAACTTTGTTAATAATAATTTACATTATAAAGTAAATATTAATTAAATATTATTAATCATACTTTAATAATATTAATAATAATAATAATAATATATTATTATAATTGTTATAATTCATATTAAAAAATTATTGTAGGATATTAATTTATTATAAAAAAATGGTTTATTTATTCAATTTTAAGTAATATTCAAGTTTTAAATTTAAAAATTCGCGGCCGGAAGCAATATCACCCAAAGAGACATCTAGTGGTTAAAATATGCTTATTTTGTTTCCGTATATTTTTTTGTTATTTCCTGTTATTTCCACATTTCTTTATTACATTCTTACCAACTTGTTTGTTTTGTATTATTTATTATTTTGTTTGTATAAACAAATTTTATCTTGAATTTTTTTTATTTTTTTAATGGATAATCAACATGTGAGTAAACAAATCGTGATTATTTTTTTTTTTGCGAAAAATATATATAGGAAATATTTGATTTAATATATACACATAACCATATATAAAGATAAATACTTCAACATTTTTATTTTCATTATTATAACAGAAAGTATTTGCAAATTTTTTATATGATTTTTTAACGATAAAATTTTTAATGAATTTGTACCAATTTTTCTTATTATGATTTCATTTTTGCTTTATTTTATTATTTTTAATTTCTTATTTTGATATTTTTAGTGGAATTTTTATTTTATATACTTTTATAAAAATACTTTTATTATTATTTAAGGGCATTTGAACCAATATGATGTCACAATTTAGGCAAAGCATATGTTTTAATATTGTGACGTCATAATGGTTCAAATACCCTTAAAGCTTTTAAGTTTGTTATACAATTTTGTATTTGAAATATTTTTAATTAGGTTTATTTTTTTTTGGTTTTAAGAAATGTGTAGAAAAAACTTCAAATTTTTTTTCTACATAATAACTCTAGAAATGACAAAATATATTTTTAATCATAGCAACTTTTTTCTAAAGTAAAAAAAAAAATATATAATTATGAATTTCAAAATGGCTGATCCAATATGGAGACCAAAATATGTTTTCTAATTTATAAGATGCGATTAAAATTTATTAAATATTTTTGTTCGACATTTTTAAACTATTAATAGTTTATTTTTTATAAATTAAACAATTTTTAAATAATTATTTAAAATTTTTTAAATTTATAAACAAAATCAAATTTGAATTAATAAAAAAAATTTAAATATACATACTTTATTTAATTTTCGAAAAAATTATTCGAGTTCTATCAATGTGATATTGAAAATTATTTTTATCTCTCTTATAATTTTTTAAAAAGAAATTTTTTAAATATAAAAAACCGACAAATAATTGGAAAATTTCAAATGTGACGCGCTTCCAAAACAGGTTCATTATGAAACAGACAAATTAAAGGTTATATTTATGTCCAATTTATCTTGATTACACATTTCTTTTTAATTAAGTTATTTTAAACCCCGATTTCATTGAATATTTTGGATCCAATGAAAAAGGGGAAATTCAGTAACTTTTAATTTTTATTGATTCTGTTTTTGTGTTTTTACTCCAAAAATTGTTAACATAACCTCAAATATTTTGATTCTTAGGTAACTTTCTTGGAAGCGCAGCGCATTATTTTAAGTAAATGAAACAAATTGAATTTTAAATTCGTCGTCGCAAGGAATAGTAAAAATTTTTATTTTTCAACATTTTATAATAAACAAAATTAAAATTTTTATTAAATGCAAAGTATAATTGCTTGAAATTTTGAAACTTTAAATTCTCTGCTACCCCTCCAAGCAGGACGAATCTAAGTTTACATTATTTACATTTTATTTAAATATTTTTTTAAAGAAACTCACATTTTGAAAGTTGCAATTTAAAAAAAAGTTCAACTCAGTTTTCGTTTTAATTTTCTTTACGAAATAATTATTATAAACGGAAATTATAAAAGCTTACTTAAGACTGAAAATAAAAAAAATTTAATTTTAGTAATTTAATTTAATTTTTTTGACTTATTTAACTTAATTAATCTAATTTTAGTATCTACTCAAGTACTTTTATTAAAATATTCCCCTATCGTTCTTATTTTCAGATAATGAACAAGGAGGAAAAAAAATTCTCCTACGAGAAAGAGGACATTTTATCTGCCGTTCGAGAAAATAATTACGAAAATTTAAAGGAAATAATTTCTTATTTTAAAAATGAACAAAATCTCGCTGCGGTTATAGATTGCCAACATGAACCACTGGATGATTGTATTCTTCTTCTGGCACTGAGAACAAAGGACTTGAATATTCTCGATTTATTTCTAAACAAAGGACTCTGCGATGTAAATAAAAAAATTCAAGACCTTCTCATACACGAAGCGATTAAAATAAATGAATTGGAAATTTTAAACAAACTTATCGAAAATGGTTGCGTTCACAATCAATCCATTTGCGAACATAAACTACCTCCACTTTTTGAATTAATTCAACAAGCACGTTTAGAGTGGATACGAAGATTCTACGAGGTCGGAGTTTCGTTTCAACAAAAAACACAAAACGGCCTGCCATTGTTACACTTCGCTTTTAAAATTCAAGGAACAACTAAAGAATTAATAAAACATCTAATAGCGTACGGCGCCGAACTATCGATAAAAGACGCAATAACCGATCTCACCCCACTTCATTATCTGATAAGTGAAAAAGTACTAAAGTCAAATCGACAGAAAGTGAAATTTATCAAAATTCTTCTAAAATTCGGTGCCGATCCGAATTGTTATACGAAAATAAAGGACGAATACGTTTTGTACACTGCACTCCGTATGGAAAATCATTACGCCGTTCGGCTTTTATTAATACACGGCGCGAACATCAACAGTTTTGGAATTATAAGCGAAGAGGTTGTCAACTATTCCCAAAGACCTAATTTAACAAAAACGACAAATTTAATTCGTAATTTATTTTATCTTCATAGGGAGTTATTCACTAGTCTCTATGTACAACAGAAAGAAATTGATCAACGTCTTTTAAAATTACGAAATATTCTCAATGTCGATGTAATGCTGGATCAATTGGCACACTGTGGAACAATTTATGGCATTAATCCACAAGCAATTGTCACGGCAAATGAGAATAAATTAACCGTAATGATGAGAAATGAAGAAATGTGGACAATTTTGGTGCTGCACATGTATCGCTATCCAACGTGGTATTCTATATTGAAATTTTTGGTCAAACAAGGCAAGGAGAGACAAATTTTATTGGATAAATGCGGTGAACCATTCACGCGTGCTATGAAAGGACGATTGAATTATTATGTTGTCACGGAAATATTGAATTACTTGGGTAGAACTGATTTACGTTCTTTGTTGGCTGCATGTTGTCCAGAAAGTTGTATGGAGAGATTGGTACCGAAATTGTACAGATTGGCGTATAGCGATAGCGAAATTCATAAAGATGTTCGATCTCTGGGTATACCAAACATTATAGACATACTCTTTTAGTTTATGTATTTTTTTTTGTGTATTTAAGAGAAAAATGTTCCACGTACGGTAATTTTAATGAATTTACAATATAGGAAATTGTACCACAGAATTATTAATATTAGAAAAATATTGAATGCAACTTGTAAATAATTTTATGATGATCGTTAAAAATTAAGTTAAAAATAAACGGAAAATTTAATGCACGAAGAAATAAGCGTTATTTTTTATTCAATTCAAATTTTCAGTTGTTATAGGTGCAAATGGAAACAGTCTCTTATTTTTAATTAAAGTTTGCAAAGTGAAAGAATCAAAGTTTATCTTTGTTGTAGTATTAGTAAGAGATACTCATAAATTTTTAGTTTAGTTTTTTATAAATGCGACACAAAAAAGTGAAAGGGTGTTTTTTTAAATTTTCAATTATTTATGCAATAGGAAATATTTTTGTATATAGTGCTGTTAATTCACAAACGGAATATGAGAAAAAACTTATAGAACCTGTTGGGGAGTGATCTAAGGTTCAAGGTTTAGTTTAATTAAACAACTTTTTTTTTAACTAAAATAACTATTGTTTCTATTTACGCCTAAATTTTAGCAATGTTTAAAAATTTAGGACTAAATAGAAATATTAACTATAATAATCGTCGTATTCTGTCCAGTCTGTCCACACTTGAAGTTAGTCATGACTATGCTTTTGTTTTTTTTTATATGTTTTGAATTTTTGATAGATAATATTATTTTTCTTTATTATTTCACTCTTACTTTTTAAATTTAATAATAGGTACTTATTTATTTTATTAGAAATATTATTTTTATTTTTCAAATAATACAAAATTATTTTTATTAATTTACAAAAATTATTAATTATATTTTTCAATATTTCTCTTTTTTCCAGAAAAATTAGCACTTTGTAAGAAATATTTTAAGACTAGAATATTAATCTTTTCATTTTTTCTAAAAAAAAAAAAACAATTAAAAAACAGTTGGAAAATTAAAATAACAAAATATTTTGCATATTTTCTGCTTCTCAATGACAATTTATAAACAAAGTACAAGTTTTAAGTAGAAAAAAAGTTATAAATCAAATTTTGATTAAGAAATTTGATATTTATTTCGGAAAAAATATTTACAGAATTTCTGTTTGTTAAAAACTATATTATTGAAATTATAATACAATATAAATAAATAAAACAATTTTTGGATATCCTAATTTTTAATAATATTTTCAGTTACTTTCAAATAATTTAAATATATAACGATTATTCTTATTCTGACTTTTAGGCAGAAATATTTTTATTTTATTATTTGTTTTGCTTGAGAAATTTATTAAAGACTTGATCAGGGTTGTCACGCATTTGTTTATTTGAACGTTCCTCATTTTTTCAGTTTAAAAAATGGAAATTTTCCAGGTTTTTTAAAATAACATTATTTTTTAGCACATTAATAATACGAAATAATTGATTTCGTTTGACGATTTTTAATAAAATTTTTAAGACGAAAGAAATTTTTAAAAAATTTGTGAATAATAATAAAATAATAATAATAAAAATAATTTGTAATAATAATTTTTGAAAATAATTGAAATTTTGACGAGAATATTTAAAAAAATTGAATATATACTATTTCAATAAAATTTCATAAAACAATTCAATTATTTTAAAAGAAATTTTAATTTTTTTTATAATTTTTTTAGTTTCAAGCATTCAATTATATTTTTAAAGATAACGTAATTCTTCACAAAAATCCAATTATATTCCAAAATTACCAAAAATTCCCTTTAAAAATTAAATTATCTTTATAAACAATAACATTTTTTTCCAAAATTCAATTATTTTTAATATACAACATTTTCATCAAATTTCTCTAAAAATGCAATTATTTAAAAAAAAATTTATTACACATTTTTAAAAGCATTCATTTATTATTTAAAAAAATGTTGATAAAGCTTAATTGTTTAAGAAAATGTTTATTTTTAGAGTTTAATAAATGAATTTTCTTAGAATTTTCTAATAAATACATATTTTTGAATATGATAATCAATTTTGATCCAAAATTGAAATTAATTTTTCAATCAATATTTATTAGAAAATTCTACAAGAAATCAATTATTTAACTATCAAAATAAACAATTTTTATTATATATAATTGAGTATTTGGAATCATTTATAATTTTTCCAAAATTAAATTTATTTAGTGTTTTAAGTAAAATTCATCCATAAATCCATTATTATTTTTAGTAATGAATGAAATGTATATTAAAAAATATAACAAATTTTATAAGAATTTGTATTATTAAAGTTTTCCATAAACCTAAATTGTATTAAAAATCTGTAAAGTTTGATTGAAAAAAAATTGACTCTAATAAATGAATTTTTTAAATACAAATAATGAGTTATTTGAAACATTTAATTTATTTATTTTACTCATTTAATTGTATATTAGATTTCAATAAAAGTTATTGGGCGTAATTCATTTTATTGTTTCAAGTAAACTAAATTATAAAATGCAAACAATGCTATTACAAACCGAAGAATTAATTTTTTAAAATCTGCTTTTGAGATGGGGAGGCTCCATGCTGCCAGAATAGGTATTTGATTATTTTGTTTAATTTGTGGGGAACGTTGCTTTATATTTTTTAAAATAAAAGTTGCCTTTCTGCTACGTTAAATGCACTATTGTTGAAATGATTTGAATTTTAGCTTTAGTTAGGTAAGTAAAGAAATCGATTTGCACTTAAGACTTGATTTTATTTATTAATAACAAAATACCTTTTAAAATACAAGAATGGTTATAGAAGTGTTTTACAATTAGAAAATGTGTGTGCATTGTAAAAAATTTTTCTTGTAACTTTACAACTTTCAATGTGGGTCCGAAATTTTACCTATACTATGAAAGTGGTATAAGTAAGCTAAAATTAATGATTAAACGAACTTACAAGTGAAGTTCTTTCTTTTGTTTGAATGGCCTCTGGTCCTTTGATAGGACAAATAGCCAATAAGGATGCACGGATAGTTAAAGTATTTCACGTCAACAGAGTATTCACGTAAAGATAGATTAGAGAACAACAATTTTAGGGAATTATTAATCAAATTATTGGTTTTGCCAAATAATTTGTCTATTAAAATAATGGCGAATTTTTTGTCCTATCTTCCGTTCAGTAAATGATTTAGTGGCAGTAAACATACGCAGTTTTATATAAGTTTGACATATCTTTTTGGATAATGTATATATGTGATTACCCTCTCTTCCGGTGCATCGTCAAACTGATGATCTGTCAGAGAAGGAAATAGATTTGATTGAGATTGAAAAAGATCGTGAAGTATTTTTGGAACAAAGAACAGCAGGGAAGTTTTGTTCTTTTGGTATCATATTGTTAATTTGATGCAGAGAATATTTAAAAAATTGTTCAGTTCTCTGGCAAATTAATGTGACAGATTCACTGGGATAAATAAGCCCGCCATGACTTTTCGCTTCAATTAAAAAATGGTCTCGATATTCAGCTTCTGATTGCCTCGATTGAAGAAGAGCCTCACGACATTGAAGACATTGTACTCTAAAATAAGTCTTTTGATCATTTAATATTTTTCGAACAACCCATCCTGCAATATAGGAAACACAACCTTTTGAAAACGAAGACAACAGATCTGGTAAAGGAGCAAAGGTTACTAGAAATTCGCATGCGCAATTCATTTTCCTAGAGATCTCCAAAGAGAATCAATCCCTTGACCAAATGAAAATCCTATATTCCCAATAACAGGAACCACACAAGATTTATGTAACGAAATGCTTCGTTACAAAGTGTCCTGAGTTATTTTCTTCCAGTTATTAATAAAATATTTTAATTTTGCAGAATTTATACTTACGCTCTCCTCTAATGCCGCTGACTCCTCTGCTGAGGCTGAGACTGCGTATAGAACTTCTTTGCTGGAGTCCTCTGCTTGAAGGACATTCCCGAGTGTTCGAAGTGGTTGTTCTTTGACGGTTGTAAGGAAAGCTCCCACGACCCACCTCCTTTCTGATCATGGAGCTCCTCCAGTTTAAACTGCTACTAGTGGATGGTTTAGACAGATACTATTGTTTTTGTCTCAAATCTTTTGAAACCCTCTCTATTGCCTTTGATGATTCTTTGAGACCCTTTAAATTGTCTCCAAATAGTAGATCTGTTGGCTCGACCTTCTTGAGAATTTTTGAATACGTTCCTCGTATCTACCAAGTAGAAAAGTCTTTCTAGCTGTCGTCAGTAAGAAGAATAATTCGGAGAGAAGCTTCACTGTATCTGAGAGTCTTTTTAAAACGTCTTCTCTTTCCAGAGGAGTTTGCGAGTCATTTAGTATCATGTTTAGGACCGACGATGAAGACGATAAAGCGGCACCTCTCAGATTTTGATAATCACGAAAAAATTCATCAATTCAGTTTTACATGAAAGAGTTGTAATATTATTGTTACATCAAACTTATCGAAATTAAAACAACTGAAAAACAAACTCCTTGAAATTTATTTTCTTTTTCGTTTTTCTGTTTTTGTCTCTATGGCATGGATAATAATTTGTAAAAATTGAGAAATTCCTTCTTTGATGCTTCGCTTTTGTATCTGCAGACAGCGTTAGCAGGAGCAATATTTAGATTGAGAAGATACATTTGAAGGAATAAAAACGTGCAAGAATGGATCGCTGGATACGTTTTGTAAAAACAAAATATTCAGCTATGATAACTTGCAGACTTTCTGCCAGACTGCTGCAGCGATGCATTATTCTTTGGTCGAAAGTTTATGAGTGGCCCTTCAGTTTTGAAATATTTATTTACAATTTGTTCGCCATTCTTGATGTTCTTTTGAACTTTGTCAAATTAAGGTAGGATGCTCTGTAACACAACTAATATTGGTTTCCTCGACTTCAGGCTGAAAAAATTAAATCAATTTTAAAACAAGAATTTCATTCATGTGTAAATTGGAATCAAAAAATTTGCAGCAATAAACTAATTTTTCAGTTATCAAATATAGAAGAATTTGAAAATTTATTGTTACTATTTGAATAAAATTTGTGCTATTCTCATTAAAGTGGCGTGTAATAATTTCGATTGTCGTTAGTCCCCTGATTTCTTGTTTCGAAACGAGAGATATTGGTAAATTGAATTTCCATTCTCCATATATTAAAATTTTATTAATTTTTACTTCGTAAGTAGTATTCAGTTTGTCGATTGGGACTTCTGTTAATTTCTGAAAGTGCCAGAAAAGACAGCATTTGTGAAGTAGCATTGGCCTCATTTCATTCATGCTTTCAAAATTATAACTACCTTTAGATATTTGGCCTGCTCTGTGAATTGAAGCTTTTCCCCAGACAACCTATAAGTGAGCACGTGGATTTTCACTTATACCGCCTGGTAAAGATAACAGTCTCTGTCTTTTCAGGATTAACAAATAAACCGACTTTCTCACACCATTTATCCACCTGATTTGATGCCTTCTGCGCCACCTCAATTATAACATCAAGATGAGGACCACGTGCGATTAGTAGTTTCAGTAGTTTATCCACTACCAGAGACGATAGCAAGGGTGACAGAACTCCTCCCTGGGGACATATAGAATTAACTGTTCTCTTTTGTTGATAGGAGGTTCCTGTTTTTCAACATATAACAAGTCCAATCAATAACTACTGTAGGAATGTTAAAAGCTTTCACAGCTCTTTTTATGGACTCCGGGGAGGCCTGACTAACAGCCCCCTCAATGTTCATAAAGATACCTACCGAACCTTCGAGACTGATATTCAGCTTGTGGAAGGTTAACTAAAGGCCCAGGATCGAGGCTGCCCTCCCCAGACTTTGAGAAGCCCGGGAAGTGTGTTTGGACCAGAAAGGCTAAGGTATTCTCGTCCGTCTCGGAGAAACTCCCATCCGTCAATCTCATAGTGCCCGAAATTGCATCAGGGTTCCTGGCAAGCAACTTGTCAAATCTAGCCGCCTCCTTCCTCTTTTCGATAATAGAACAGAAAGCATTTCAACTAAAGTAGGTTTGCTTTCTTTATTTCATTTCTGTAGTCGTCCCTAATTGTAGTAAACTCGGTCCAACCACTAGTCGTGCTTCTTTTTCCGAGAATACTTTTGTCGGTTTGCAACTACTTTCGTAGGTACTCACATGGTTTCTGCTTTACGCCGACAACTTACGTAGACGATCAAAAGAAGACTTCTTTCACTCCTATTAGCTACATGAGCACCATCGACATTAAGCAACGTAGGGTTGAAAACCTCCAAATACCGTAAGACCGTTTGCGCATCCTCCGTTTCTCCCGGGAACCACGCAGTAGCCTTCACCATACTCTGGAGTATCTTAATCCCACCCACCTTCTACCTTGTCCCTTCCCTACTGGAAAATCCTATATAGGTCCTATAAGAGGAATCATATAAGTATCCCATGTAAATTCTTATAGGATTCTTTATAGGAACATATGTATGTTCCTATGTAGGAAACTTCCTATAGGATTATTTATGGATTCCTACATAGATTGCTTTAGGAAATTTTGTTTCTTTCTATAGGATGTATATAAGTTTCTATATAGGATCATATGTAGTTTTCAATAAGAAAACCTATAAGAATTTATATAGTTTCCTATGTAGGATCTTGTTTAGGTAAAAAATCAATGTTTTTAAAAATTTATATAATTTATTGTAGAAAATATATTTATAGCTTAGAATTATTTAAACATCTTAACACTTCAGAGAAAGCGTTCGTAGGAATCATATATGAATCCAAAAAGAATCTTATAGAAAGCCTCCAACATAGGAACGTACATAGGTTCCTATAAAGAATCCTATAAGGATTTACATGGGATCCTTATAGGATTCCTTGTATAGGACCTATATAGAATTTTCCAGTAGGGTTCCCAGGGCCTTAGCTCACAATAAGAGCAACATTAATCTAAGGTGCTCCCTAAAAAAATTAATTTTGATTTGATGTGGATTTCTCTAAACTGAATGCATATTTTCCTCTTATATATGGTATCAAAAGTAATATACTTTGCTTTAGAGGATTTTTATCACCAACATCATTTGCAAATTATGGTTATGAGATAATAAAGAAACGATATTTTTATGCACTGAATTAAGCGTTTTTAATTAGATAAATATAATTAGTTATTAATAGTTAATTACTTACATTAATTAATGTATTTTTCCCCTTGTTTAGTTAATTTAAATTATGTAGCCTATTTTACTGTTATATTTGAATTTAATTATTTTCGCGCTTTTATTTGGCGTTTAGCGCCCCCAACCGGATTTCCGGAAGGCCGCGTTGTTCTACGGCACTGTGTAAGCAACCACGATTGAATAAACACCTATTTTATTATCTTAACAAATTCCTCGTATTAATTATCTCCTTTTCCCTTCTGTGAATTGCTTACAATTCAATGTTTTTTACGTTTGAACCTCAAAAAATTGTTTTGTTTTATTATTAACCACCAAAGAATAAAAATAATATACATTCAAGTTGAATACTTTTGTTTTGAGAGGAAAACGTGAGAAGATATTAGAAGAGGATTTTTCCTCTAACTATAAGATTACTTTTTTTAGGATGTGAAATAACTCCAATTTGACGTGGATTAACTGAATACATTCTTACAAAAACTTTTTTTTCTATGAATTCTTTTTTTTACATTTATTATGCAATAATGTTGTAGTATTTCTAAAAAATAATTCCTACGAGCGGTAATATCACGTTTATTAAGTTTAAAACAATCGAGAAATTTTGTATTTTTCGAAAAATCAAATGAAACATTGTTATTATCGTTCCCTTCACGAATAATCACATTTTGTTCCATTAGAAAAAAATGTATGGATACACGAATAATACAATAGCTCTTTTTCCCTAATGATTTCTTCATAATGATTATTTTATTTTGTTTAACAGTCACCGAACTATTCGCATTTGTTATAATATTGGATGCAGCAACATGACCCTTGAATATATATATTCAAGTATTTATTTAAATTAGAGATGCATTATCATTGATACGTTTTATTATTATTTCTTCACCGACAACGAACATAACAATTTTTTTCAATTGTAGTTTCTTTTTGGAAAATTTTTTTTAACATTTACCATCAATTAAACACCAATCTCCACAAGGTCCATGAATGTCATTTTTCATTATTATTTTATGCAAAGAAGAATTGCTATTTTCATCAGACATTTCCGCTGAAATATATCGATCAACACTGTCAACTGACCAGTAAAAAAGTATTGAGTGGAGCGTTTAGGATATGAGAGAACCGTATTGAAACGTTTGCGTTAATCATTTTTCGATTTATAATGTGTACTCTACTTACGTAGTCTCTGTTGTATAGTTCACTATAGTTCACAAAATTTTATAATATTCTAAATAATGAATAGAATTTTACAATATCTCCTCTTTTTGCACTGGATCCCTACTTCTTTTTTACAAAAATCTCAATATAGGAGACTGTTCTTAGATCCAAGTTAATCAGTTGCACTTCACCTTTTTATCATTACATTTAAATAAATATTGAAGAATCTATAAGATAATTGTATGCATTTTATTTATACGACATCAGATGCAACTTTTTAAGTTAAGTTGCATAGTTGATTAATCTCTGACTTTTTGAAAGAAGATTATTTTAACAATTAAATCAGTCTCAGTTTTAATTCTTAAATAGGCCCGTATTCGGCGGCTGAAAAAAGATTAAGACAAACCTTCCAATACAGTTTTTACTCAAATTCGTATTAGTCGAGAGTTTGTCTTACTAATTTAGTTTCTATTTTAATAACTTCTGACATCATCATCATCATCATAAGAGATTTTGTTTATGCATTATAAGATATTATAATATTTTCTATAGTTTGTAAAAGTTCTTGATCCAAATTTTCGCTACTTTCTAACCTATATAACCAATTGCCTTTTCAGGATCATAAATATATACAATTGACCAAAATATTGGTCTTCACCTTTATCAGGATATAAAGCACTATTAATTTGGTAATAAATTTGACCTTGAATTTTGTAACAAAATGGTCCTCTTCTTCTGTTATTAAAATTATGTTAGCATTTAAAGATCAAAAAAAAATTATGCAGTCTTATATTCATTTTAAAATGACTTTATTTTGCATGAAATCCTTCAAGCAATATTCTTAAGGCGGTGTCAAAGTCGATTGGATTTTTGCATTAAGCTTTAATTGGAAAATCGCATCGACTTTGACACCGCCGTAAAGTTTCTTATGCTTTATAGTAATACGTCATTGCGAAATATTTGCTTCGATATTTGTAAAGTTAGAATCTGAGTTCTCCCTTTTTTGTCAATTGCTTTTATTCTTCGTATCAGTCCAGCAAGAGATTTAACTTAAGTAGACACAAGTCTGCGAGGCATATTTCTGTTCTAAGTACAAAAACAATTCAAAGGAAATCCACTGCACATTCAGTTTCCGTTCGACAACGTGATTTCTTCAACCTTACACTGAAAGAGATATCCGCCTGTTGGCTCTACGACTCTAATAATAGTTTTAAAAGGTAAGTAACTAATACTTTAAAATCTTGTCCTATTTAAATTCTCGATTGATCCCACAAAGTAATAATTTTGTTTCAGTATCCCTGAAGACATGCGGATCTCCTCTTTCTCTCTGATTCTAATTGTAAAGGATTCAAATAAATATTTTAGTAATTTAACTTCATTCTAACAGTTACTCTTTCTTAAAACCTGTCTCTTAATATCAGAGCTTTCCGCTCTGTAAATAAATCAGGTCAAATCACAGATGCCGGTCGAATTAAATATATAAATTATGCTTATATTTAGTTCCATTTCTTGAGACGTAACAAATAGTCTTAAAAATGAAATGCGATCCAACTGAGAAGTCATTTTTTAAGTGAAACACTACTAAAAGTATTTTTTTTTGACAATTCAATGATTATAGAAAGTTATATATGTTTTAAAACAGGAAAATAAAATTATCCTTTATTCAAAATTGCTATTATAATAATAATGTGCAATAATAAATATATAAGTCGCTGGTATACGTTTAATTAATAAATTTAAGTAATTATCCACCTCCAACATTTCTTTGGCAACACTTGGAAGGAACTATTGAACCGTTACCTGGACATTCACCTGGTTTCTTTCCTACTTGACCATAATGGCAAATTTGAGCACAATATCCTTTATTGTCATTGCAATATTCTGTTTTGACAGGTTTCGGTGTTCCTCGTCTGGCAAACAATCCGTCTGCAAGACAATAATTTTTTTAAAGTTGTCTGCTTATTTGAATAAGATTACGAACAAATTACTATATACTATAATTTAATATTATTGAGAAATAAAAGAACAAAAATTAATATTAATTTTACAATATGTTACAGATAGAGTAACAATGATCGTGACTTACACAAGAAAAGAAATTTTTGATTTGATCCAAGGGAACAAGAGAGAAAAATCATAAAATTTGAATTTTCTGACTTATTTTCTCTCATGTGTTACCATGCCATGCAATTTTGGCTTTTACTTAAAATACTTGTTGAATTTAAATTATTTTTACAATGAAATTCTAACTCAGTTCTTTATCTTCAAATGGAATAGTGCTTTAATTTTTACGAGACTTAACTGGTGATATCAGATTTTTATTTACAATGAAATTAATTTTATTCTTTTCTTTAAATTTGATATTAAAAAGGAATTAATTATAATAATTGAGGTATGCAACTTAATAAAAATACTGCATAAACAGATATACTTACGCACGGAGGTGAGACAATTAAAAAGACATATTATCAGGAAAAAGTATATAATTTTCGTTGAACTTCTCATGGTTTTTGTTATACCTTTAAACCCAGTATTATTACTTTTTCTTTTCAATAAGAATCTTTAACAATGCTAACTGATTTTTCAAATGCAAAGTCAGCAGTATTTATATGTATTCAGACTATCAAAAAACAAGTTATTTTTTATTTATCAAGAAATTTGTTTAGAGTTTTATAATTTGTATATTTTTTTAAGTTATCTAATTGTTTCGGACTCGTTATTCTAGTTTTGAAACAAGTTTTTAATATTTTTCATAATCAATATTTTTCATAAACATTGAAAAAGTTATGCAATAACTGTTGATTTTTTAAAACAAATTTCAAAATTTGTAAATTAAATACACGTATCGAAAATTTTTTAAAAAATATGAATTGTTTAAAATGGAAATATGCTGAAGAAGAATAAAAAGAAAACATTCGGACAAATAGTTTTTTAAAAAATTAGATAGTCCACCAATTTATTTACAAAAAAGAGTGTTTAATAAACTGAAGAAACTCAGAAATAATGGTTATCTCAATGAAAATATAAGTAGGAAAGATATTATTACTTCTAATACTAATATTTCAAGATTTTATGGTTTACCTAATATCCATAAAGTAAATTGTCCATTCAGACCAGTTATTTCGACTATGAATTCCCCTACTTATTTTATGTCAAAAATGTTCACCGAAATTTTAACTAAATCTTTACCAAAACCTTCTTCTTATATAAAAAATTCATTTACTTTTAAAGAATTTATTTTAAATTTAAAAATTTCACAGGATTATGTGATGATGTCTCTCGATGTTTCCTCTTTATATACAAATGTTCCAATTGATCTTGTCAAAAATAGTATAGTTTTTATCATGAATAATATGTATTTTCAATTTAACAATAAATTTTACACACAAAAGTTTGGTACTCCTATGGTTTCTTCTATTTCTCAAATCCTAGCAGATATTCTTATGCAAGATTTGGAGGAATATATTATTAGAAATTTAGATTTTGAAATCATCTCATATATAAGAGATATGTTGATGACACATTTCTATGTGTTCCACGAAATAAAATTGAAATTATTATTGATGCCTTTAAATGTAAAATATCATAATGTTATTAGTAATCACTTAACAAATTTCAAAAATTATATTCTATTCCACATTTTATAAAATGGGATGAATTTGAAGTGCTAGATATTCACAGTACATTTTACTCGTCTCTCTTTATTTACTTTTTCTAGGCGCTCTATTATTTCTAGATTACTTTTTTAAACCTTCTTGGTAATCATTTTCTTTATTTTATACTTTCTAATCTTAAGGACATGAACTACACAAGAACCAATCATGTCCCAGTCTTGGCTGGGTATAAAATTTAATCCAGTCTTGATTTAGAATTCGAAAATTCTTTTCTTGATCCTTATATGTCTAATTCCAATTTTCTTTAAGACTTTTAACAAATTTAAATCATCTATTTTACGGTACCCTTGAAACTTAAAAACCTCTTCTATATCCTATCCTACCCCAAATTTTCTTTCTTCTTATGACTAAATATGGTTCCTATTTTGTCGGTTTTTTAAAAAATAATTTAGATATTGCATCATTTTTAAATGTTTAAAAAATATCTATTATTAAAAATAATAAAAATTTTTTGAAAAACAAGAATAACGCTTTAAAAATAATTATAGCGTATAACAAAAACAAACCAATTATAACATTCATAATATATTTCTTGAAAAACAAAATAAATAACTTGTTTCTTGATAGTCTGAATGTATATAAATTCTGTTGATTTTACATTTTAAAATTTATTTAACAGTCTTAAGATATTTTATTAAAAATAAGAAATTAATACCCCTGCGTTTGAAAGTACAACAATAGTCATGAGAAGTTCAACGAAAATTATATACTTTTTTCTGATAATATGCTTTATCGATTGTTTCACCTCCGTGTGTTAGTAAATCTGTTTTAAAAATTTTATTATTATTAAGTTACATACTCTAATTATTTTTTAATAATGATCAAATAATCAAACGCTCCTATTGGAGAAACTCTTGATAACACCAGTTAAATACCGAAAAAAATCCCCGTGAAGCACTATACTGAAGTTGATTAAGTTTTTCTTGGGGGAATAATTACAGAATACGGGGCGCATGATTTTAGCCAATTTATAAGTCGTCTATAATTTAATGCTATAGCATTAATTACAATATTGAGAATTGATATTTATTATAATTTATTTTTAATTTAATTTTTATTTAAAAAATTTTCTAAGTATTATTAATATTAATTACAATAGATTTCAAACTATAAAATTGTACGTATAATATATTTTTTAAATATAATTATTATTTTACATCATTTTTTAAAAGATCTAATTATTTTTTGAAATAATTACGGTTTTTCATATTTTTAAATATCCAAAATTTAAATCTTCGAATTATTATTTTACATAATTTTAATGTAATGAAAGTTTCATTTAGCTTCTAATTTCTATTGCACATGAATTGTTATTTAGTATAAAGTTTACTTTATTAATTTTTCACGCCTTCTGAATACCTAATTCGGAGACTATTTCACGAATTAATAATAAATTTTCATTAATTCGTAAAATATTCTGCGAATTAGTTATTAGGTGGTATAGAAATTTAGATATATGAAAAGTTTATAAAATAAACATTATATTATATAACAATTCTGTGCAATAAAATTAGAAGAAATCAAACTTTCATTAAATTAAAATTATGTAAAATAATAATTCGAGGAAAAATTACACTGAAAAACATTCTTAGTGAATTTGACTACTTTTTAACTACTTTTCTTAGTTCAATAAGTCCCCAAAGATATTTTTTAAACTTAAATTAATTATTAGACAAGTAAATTCTGTTACTTATGAAGACAAAGTGAAAAAACTAACTAAAACTTTTACACGCAATAATCCGGAATTATTTAAATTATTTAAAAATTATTATTAATTAATAATTAATTATTATTATTAAGTAATAATTAATTATTATTAATTATTATTAATAAATAATTAAATAATTAAACAATTTTCTTCAGTATTCCTTTTAGTTTAATAAATTTTAAAAATATATTTAAAAACAGAGTATAAAATTAAATATTTTTAATGTTAAAAAGTTTCGTTTATCTAAAAATATTCTTGTGATCATGAAATTCCAGTGGGTGATTAAAAAAAATTTTTTTATGGTCATATTCGGTTTCAATGACCCCAAAAACATGGGGGGTAGGGTGGTGTGTCCTCTCGGTCACGACTTTTTTTTATTTTTGTGTGCCTGTGTAAAAAATCGATTTTCTCCAAAAAGATTTTGATTTTTTTTGTAAAACGCTTAGAAAAGTGTCCAGATTCAATATATGAAAATACATTTACAGTGGGAACATCTTTAGGTTAAAATAATATAAAATCCATCGTGAAAAAAATTCTTAGGTTTGCAGTTATTTCCTAATTTGTGTCCACTCAGAATAAAAATTACATAACTATATAAATTCTTTTATAATAAAATATATTGAAATATATTTCATGTTTTTGTGGCTCAAATATAAAATACTGATTTTACACATTTCAATAACTTCTGTCAAATAAACAAAAACTAATTATTATTAAATTCTGATAATCATTATGTTATCTCTGTGACTTTGTAATCTTTTTTATTTTTTTTAATTCGAAACTTTAAACACAAATATTAATTTTACAGCTTTTTTGGTTCCTAATGCATTCCACAGTTTCAATTTAAATCAAGATTAAAGTCATGATTTAAATCAAGTTGATTTAACAAAAAAAAGTATTATCTTATTGCACAGGGAGCTTCAACTAACTTTAACCTTAAAGTATTGGCCCATATCGGTTCTCTTCAGATCATTATTCTACTTAATTTTCTGAGTAATTTGAGCCTAAGATGAAAAAAATCGGTAAAGGGATTTTCGAATAAACTCGACTTTTGTGTATTAGTGACTTTATTTATCAAATTCAGTCCTATGAACTTACATGGCGAACAATTCGTACTACACAGCATGCTTCAGCCCACATGAGCACATCTTTTTCAGAATTTTTAAGGAGATGTTTGTACAAATGATTAACGACCCCTAGCATTAGGTGTAATTCATGTGGAGTAATTATTTCCAAAAAGGAATGATCGTGCTCAGATGAGAAATAGGAGAAAAGATGCATTTTTAAAAGTTTTTTGCTTTAGCTTTGTCAGTTCCTGCATCACGTCATTTTTGATAATTTTCTTCTACATTCTCAATTGTTGGATATTCTCCACAAATATGCATTGCAGTTTTTTCAATGGTTCCTTTGAATTAATTTGTATTTAATGCAGACCATAATTGATGAACGTTTTGATAATTTTCTTCCGATTTTCTGTCGAGAGTTAGTACTATCAATTTATTTACACCACTTGATGAATGAATCTCTTCAAGAAATGAATTTCTTGGCGCAAATTCCGTCTGCGTACTGTTGTCGATGTTTCTCGTCATTGAAATGATTGGATGGACAAACACACTCTTGAAAAGTCACCTCCTCCATCGATACCAAGTTTATGTTCATTCAGTTGTTTGATGACTTTTAGTCGAGTTAAATTTTAATGAAAAATAATTATCCCATTGGATTTTATTGATAAGTATATCACTAAGCGTATCTGCTCTATTAGTTCTACTTCTCATATTAAAATTAGTAACAATAATGTAATTTATAAAATGCTACCCAAAGTCTTTTTACCTTATGTTGCAGTTCTTTATGAGAACACTTCAATATTTCAAAAAAATTATAATATCTAAACAGTTCCTATAGATATTTAAAAAATGAGTCATAACCTCGTCAAAAAAGCTAAGGACAAAAGCAAAAGAACTGAAAATGTTAACACTGTTTGTAAAATTAATTGTGGTAATTGATCTGCTTCTTATGTTGCTCAGTCAAAAAGAAATGTTGGTGTACGTATCAATGAACATAAAAATTCTACGACTAATGTAATTGCTGATCATATTAACAAGCTAAATCACAATTTTGATTGGAATAATTTTTTAATACTCGACAAAGAGTCTAATTATAATAAAAGTTTAATATCAGAAATGATCCACATTAATTTGCAAAAAAACTCTGTTAACAAAAAAGATGATACACAAAATCTTAATAACTACTGCATCCATTTTCTCAATGGAAAGAAACACGTGTGACTCTTATCTGCTTTGATTAACCTTGGTATTTCTTCTATTCTATTATTTTTATTTTGCTTCCTCATAATGAGGAAGTATTTTGTTTACTGGTGGGTCAGTCACATCATCTTCATCGATTTTACTTGCGTTGCTTATTTTGTTCTAGTGTCTAATCGTTCTTGCTTCGACAAAGACGTTCGTCTTGTATAAGAAATGTGTGACTTAAATGATTTATAATTTTTCTTACGGTAATAATTGTATTATATTTTTTTTGTAAATTAATTTTTGTAAAAATGTTTAGAATTCACAACAAAAAATTCTTTTTTAATCAATTATAGTTTCTGAAGAGGATAGCCTTGCTGTTGAAACGTTAAAAGAAATTACTTCTTTTTTATTTTTTCAATCCTGACTCGGAGTGATTGATTTTTTCATCATCTTAATAAAGTTGAAAACAACTTGATCAGACTGTTTTGTCCTGACTCCTCAATTGTTGGTGTTACATTATTATTTAAACGAGTAATTTGATTGTATTTATGTGAAATTCCACCACCAATCAAGTAACGATTTGCTTCATGACTTCTGACTTTTGGCATTTTTTATCTTTCAGTAATGAAATTAAATAACTAGTTATTAACAAACATTGACTTTTAATTCTGACACTTCTATATTGAATGCTTGCCAAATTAGACAGAATTTATGATTATGTAATTAAGCACAAACTATTGATGTTATAAAATTTTTTTAAATCAAAAAACATGGAGATAATTAAAAAAAATATTTTATATTTTACAGATGGACTGTTTGGTCTTGGACGAGGAACACCTCCACCTGCACAATATTGCAATGACAACAAAGGATATTGTTCTACAAATTGTCATTACGGACAAATAGGAAAGAGACCAGGAGAATGTCCAGGTTACGGTTCAATAGTTCCCACCAAGTGTTGCCAGAAAAATGTTGGCTGAAAATGTAATCAAAATTCATGAAATTCATTCTTTTCTATGTCAATATAGTTTATTTCGACGGAAAGAGTTGTATGAGGTCTCAAAATTAAGCTACTAATGTGTACTTTAAAATTCTTTAAAACTCAAAATAATAAATTAAAATATCCAAGATGTTGGCTAATTTTTTTAAAACTGCTTAAATTCACTTAAAAATGATTACTTAGGAGTTTTTTAGGTCGCTAATAACGAATCTTGCGTTAGTTTTAAAAAATGTTTAACAGCTGACCCAATATGGCGAATGATTTGTCAAACATTTTTTTTCACTAATTAAATATCAAAATTTCATTCAATTGCATTTATTTTAAAACAATATTTGCTCTATAGTAAAATTGTAACATATTTAACAGTAATAAAAACCTTTAGTAGTAAAAATCATTTTAAAAGAGACAAAAAGTATTTTACAATTTTTACAACTTATTTTACTCTCAATTATTGTTGTTGATGTAAGATACATTTTTTTGAGTATAACACATTTTCTATATCTTATAACAAAGATATTCGTCCTACATTAGATAAAATGTAGCAGTATATCTATAATATATACAAAAATTATTTTAATGAATTCCAAGATTGCTTTAGTCCTTCGCTCTCCCAATGTTGACCCATCACTTTCGACAGATATCTGTAATAATTATTTGCAATATATTCATCGTTTTCTCCTGTATTACCACTTAAAAATTATATATAAAATTTTCTGCCTAGAAACAAAAAGCTACTTCTTTAAAGTGAATTTTCTTTCTCAGTTTTTAATATAGAAACTCACCATTTATCACTTTTAGCTTGAAACATCATTTTGTTTTATAATCACGCAGAGAAAATTTGTCGCGTAAGTCACAGTCAAACGAGGCATTTTAAGAGTCTCTGATAACGGGAACTATCAAGAAATACATACAAGATAAATTTTCGTTTTTAAAAATAACTTTTTTTTTAGATAAAACTGCTTTTAAAAAACCATGTAAGAAAATGATATTTGTCGCCTTACTTTGTGAATGACAAAATGAATAATCTGTTATTTCGCTACGATAAATTTTAGTTAAAATATTCTAATCTACCTACAGGGCCTTTGATGTAAAGTATAAACTGTGGAATAACTTTCTTTAGAACATGATTTTTTTTTAGAAAAAAGAATTTTCAACGTTAATTGGTAGCAGCGGTGGGATTTTTGTCCTAGTCCATTAGACAACTTTCGAAGAATGAAAGCATTTCAAGCATACATTGCAAAAAAATAAACTAAAAAGTGAAGTAAAGAAAGCACAAGGAAAAGTGGAAGTGTGATCAGAAGTGTTTTTGAAATTTGTAATTATGCGTTTCGCAAAGTAGATATTTTTGGTTCTGTTCCCTTTCGCTTGTGGTGTAAAACGAAATTTGTTAATTTCTTCTTGTTGTGTGCAACTTTTTTTGTACAGTTTAAACTATACGGAACCAAGTATTTAAGAAAATTAGTGTTATTTAGTGAATAGTTACTACTAGTACAGAAAAATTAATACTAGTATTAGTAACAGTGCAAACTGATTCAAAGTTTCTTTAGTGAACATTAATTACCAGTTTCTATAGTGAATGTTAGTGATTAATGAATATATAACAATAAAACTTTTAAATTAAATTAATTAGCTACTTTCTCCATAAACTCACTTTTCTTTTATCTCTTTCAGAACAAGTTTTTCTTCCTCTGAAATTCCATTTCGTACAACATCCAAATTAGCATTTAGTTCGTCTAAATTCATCATTCCAACCAAATTACTGCTAACGTCTTCACATTCCATTGAACCCCAGACTGACAATTTACCTAACTCCATATCATGATCCTATAAAATATCAATAATTTCTGTTTTATGCCAAGTTTTTAAGCACACTGAAAGTGTATTCAAAATTGAGGGAATTGAACAATTTAAAAAGTAAACAATTAAACCTTGCAACAGCCAGCTGCATCTTTACATTGTTGTTTGGTATCATCTGATGCTGGATGCCATTCTGGTGGTCCTCTATTAGTCAAAAGTCTCATGCAAGTTAGAGCCGCGTTAATAATTCCAATATTATGCTCCTAGTTAAATTTTGAAAAATTCCTCTTTAGTTTACTATTTTTTTGTGCAAGATGAAATGTGTAGCTTTTAATGCTTCGTTATTGGGTATTTAAAAGTACTGCATAAAGCAAAATTCTACCACCTGCAGCATTGGAACTTGGAGCACTATTGACAGCATTGTTTCAATGACTTAATATGTCAAAAATTCTACAATGTTTGAATGTTTTTGTAATATTGAGTTGATGTTGCTAACACTACTGCTGTTTTGGAACACTATCAAAGTTGTTAATATTGCTGCAGTATTAAAAGACTGATCGAATATTATTAATACTGATGCAGCTTTATGACACTGTATAAACATTATTAATATTTCTGCTGTATTGAAAACCTGACTCAATATTCTTAAAAATGCTGCTGTAGTTTAAAGCACTGTACAAATATTGTAAATATTGCTGCTGTATTAAAAAAAGTTGTTAATGCTGCTACAACATTGGAAGTGTATAAATATTAATAAAAATTGGTTCAGTACTCCAATCCTGTTGCAGCATTAACAACATAGAGTCAGTCTTTTAATACATCAGCAATTAATATTTTATATAAAACAATACTTTTGCAGTTCCAATGATACAGCAATATTGCCAACAATCGACCAATCTTCTAATAATTATAACACTAATCGAATATCGTTAATATTACTGCAGCATTAGAACTCCGAACTAATGTTCTTAACACTACTGCAGCATTAAAGCCCTAAATAAATATCATAAATATTTCAGCACTATTAGAATGCTGCCAATGAGCCAATGTTGATAATTGTTACTAATAATGTTCCAAGTTTCGATATGGCACAAATAAGACCACATTTCTAAAAATTTACCTTGAAGAATGGAATGTACTGCATCAAAGTATCATCAATGAGTGTAAATCTGGCATAACTCAACACCACAGATATATCTATGTTACTTCGTTCGATACACTCTTTGAGAATCGATACAGGATAACCAGTAACGCCGATAAATTTCGCCTTTCCTTTAGTGACTTGTCTCGATAATTCTGGCAGTGTTTGACTAACAATTATGTCCAATGATGGTGCAAACTCTATATCGTGCACCTATTCAACATTATTTTTCATTTTAAATACTCTGCAACCATTTTAAGTCTCCAAAATTGTGTATTTACTTCAATTTGCTAAGGCACCCACCTGAATTACATCAACGTAATCGAGACCCAATAAATCTAAACTCTTTTGAAAACTCTGTCTTGTCTTTTCCGTCGTGAAGTCAAACATACGCTCATAATCTAATTCGTATCGTCCTACTTTTGTTGCGATATAGTAGGCTTGTCGTGGTATTCCTTTTAGGGCCTTTTTTAGACAAAAAAAAAGAAAAATATGAAGAACAAGAACAAATCGAAAAGATAAAGAAAATTAATATTGTACTGTTGAAAAAGTTTCTGAAAATTAGATATAATGATTTGTGGATTATACCTTGCCTAATAAAGTTTCTGAGCGTCCTTGTCCATACCATGGAGCAGTGTCCAAGTAATTAATTCCTTGTTTTATAGCCTGCCTCACAAGTTCTATAACTTCTTCTTCATTACACGTACTAAAAATATTGTTTATTGATTTTGTGAATTGATCATCAAAGGACCCTGCAGTAGTTACCGCTCACAGTCGAAGATTCTTTAACTTTGTGATTTTTAAGTTCTTGTTTAGAATGTCAAGAACAGTCGTTTTTGAATTAATATATCTTAAAGTTACAGAAAAATTTACTGGGAGCAAGTACTAAAGTAAATCCTGCTGGATTTTTTTTAGATTTTTTATTTTTAATCTATGGAAGTTATGTTTTTCAAAAATAAAAAAGGTGGAAAAATGATCTAAAATCAAATTAAACAGCTTGAAATCTGCTTCTCTGGTCTTTTTTGAATCGCTCATTATGAATATGAAGTCAAATTCTAAAAATTCAAAAAGGATCAACAATTGGATTTTTATGAAATTTGGTATGTAAAGGTTTTTTAGGTCGTTTATTTTAAATCTTAAGTTAGATTTAAAACATTTAATATGGCGGATCCAATAAGACGGTTTAAGTTTAAAAAAAAATTTGTATTCTTATGAAATTTGATTCCTAAGGGTAACTGATGCAGTTGATGATTATGAATCTGAAGATAGTACTTTAAAATTAAAAATCGTGGATCCATTTTTAAAAAATCAGTCGAATGGCCTTGAAATTTGTTACTTAAGGACTTTTGAGCAACAGAATTCGAATTCAAAGTAAGATTTTAAAAATTCAAAATGGCGGATCCAATGTGGCGGACATATTTTTTTAAAAGCAGTCGAGTAGGCATGAAATTTGTTGTTGGAGTCAGATTTTAAAAATTCAATATGGTGGATTCAATAAGGGCGGGATAGTTAATATATTCTTTGGACTTTTTTTTAAAGATTTTTGGGCTCGCTGATTACAAATCTGCAAAATTCAAAATGGCTGATGGGGCCAATTTTTTTAATTGCTGTATTTTTATGAAATTTGAAACCTGAAGGATTTTAAGAATTACTGATTATGAATCTAGCAGTCGGATTTGAAAAATCCAAGATGGCGGATCTAATAAAAAGACTGAATTTCAAAAATATCTTTGAATTCTTATAAAGTTTGGCACTCATAGGGTTTTTTGTAGTGGCTAATTTTGAATCTAATGTTTAAAATTCATCTAAACAACAAAATTAAAACTTTTAAAATTAAAATTTAATTAATTGAATTTATGCTAATTGCATTCTTGCAATTTAGCAATATTAAAAAAAAGATATTAAACATTACATTCAAAATTTGAAAATTTATTTTGAATTATCAAGAAAAAAGAAAATTCAGTAAAACGTGAGATGTTAAAATAACAAGAGAATGGATTAAAATAATATGCAACAGTTTAATCCCTCTAGGATTAAATTAACACCAAAAAGGATTAAAATAATTTATATGGTGCTAATTTTAACTATGAATGAAATTTTATTTTAAAAAAACACCAAAGTCAACGATTTGTAAAAATTCAACGAATTTAGCTTCTCCATGAAGAATAGTAAGTTAGTTAGTAACTTAGTTACTATACTTACTAAATTCAATTGTGTTAAGAAATTTTTTTAAAATTCTCGTCAAAATTTCAATTTTCTTTGTAAATAATAAAATTCTTCTCTGATATTCAATTATTTTACAAAAATTGTAATCAAATTCTTGTCAAAATTTCAATTATTTTCAAAAGTTTTCTAAAATTCCAAAATTTTCAATAACTACTATTTCAATAAAATTTGTCAAAAGAATTCCATTATTAAAAAAAATTGGAATACAATTCTACGCAAACATTCAATTATTTTCATAAATAATAACAAATTTTACAGAAATTCAATTATTTACAAATTTTTTTTATAAATTTCTTCGCAATAATTCAATTATTTTCATAAATAATAACATTTCTACCGGGATTTAATTATTTTTATAAATAATGAAATTCTTTTAGGAATTCAATTATTTTCATAATTAATAAAACTCATTGCAGAATTTAAAATATTTTCAATGCAATATTAACCAAATTCATCGAAAAATGTAATTATTCTTAAAAATCTTATTAAAATTTTTCCAAAGAATTTAATGATTTAAAAAATTTGTTGATAACATGTTTTATGAGAATTTAATTTCAAGATAGATGAAATTAATAAATTATTTATTTTTGTATTTAAATAATTGAATTCTCATAGAATTTAATAATAAAAATGGTCTTAAAAATGAATTTCAGTTAAAATTTTAGATTATACTTAAGTATTAAAAGCATTATAACGTGGATTTTTAGAAATAATTAAATTTTGAAAAGTTTGAAACTAAAATCGTTAAAATTCTAAATTTTTTATATTTTTGACAAAAAATTCTGTAGAATTAATTCTTTTTAGAAGTTTAATAGGATGTTTATTGAAATTATTACAAGTTTTTATTTTTCAATGTATATTTAATTGCAGAATTTCCGAATAATTGAAATTTTGTAAAATTGAATTGTAAACGAATAAATTTGAAAATTCTCATAAAATTCATCGCAGCGTTTCAATTCTTTTTCATACAATTATAATTGAATTCCTTGAAAAAAAAATAATTATGTTTATTTAAGTTTTAATGAAATTCGAGAAAAGAATAGAATTATTAAAAAATTTGTTACTAAAGATCTTTATGAGAATTGAATTTTGAGAAACATTCAATTATTTAATAAATTATTTACTTTTGCATTTAAATAATTAAATTATTGTAGAATTTTTTAATAAAAATTGATTTTCATTTCATAAAAATGAATTTTAGTTAAAATTTTAGATTATAATTGAATATTAAAAGAAATATACACTGAGAAAACAATATATTTGAATTAAACATAATTATCTTTCTTATACAGTCAACCAAAAATTATATTTCATTGAAACATAATAATTTTGATTCAATACATAATAAGTTTGGTTTAATAAAAATTACATTTAATTCAATAATAAAATATGTTTAAATTAAACATATTTTTTTTATTGACAGCTTATGTTTGGTTTAAAAAAAAATTTTTCTCAGTGTAGAGTGAATTTTTTGGAAATAATCGAATTTTAAAATTAATATTTTTAAAAAAGTTTAATTGAATTTTTAAAATATTATTTGTAGTTTTTATTTTCTAATATGCATTTAATTAAAGAATTTAGGAATAATTGGAATTTCGTGAAATTGATTAATTAATTATTATTAAAAGTAATAAATATAAAATGAAATTGTAGTTAAACATTTTTGAAAATAATAATTGAATTGAAATAATGAAAATAATTTTGAAGAAGTATAATTATTCTTATAATATAAAATAATGATTTTATTACTTGGTCATTTTTAATTATTATAAAATATGAAGATATCGATAACCCCGTGTATCTTCATGTTTTATAGTTATAAAAAAATTTAACAAACTTAAATTTCATTCATTGTAAAAAATAACACCAAAATTGATTATTTTAATCTTTTTTGATGTTAATTTAATCTGCAACACTTTTTAATACCTCACGATTTACTGTGTATGATATTTTAATTAGAATTTAAAAATCGGAAATATAAATTTTGGTATTTGAAAATACCCATAGAGATTGCCGAAGGGTCCACCTCCAAGAGAAAGTTTACTTATTCTAAGACCAGTTTTTCCAAGTGTTCTATATTCCATAGCCTCAACAGCCTTGCGATCATGGAATCCCTCAACATACGTTGACGGTAGAGTTTTCCTATAGAAATAGATATTATTTTTTTGCGAACGAAAAATTTTATAATAAAATAAGACTAAAAACGGTCAATATTTTTTTCCTACTCTTTCATAGAGATATAAAAGTAACAAATATTTGTTTTTTAATTCAAAATTCTTCAACTTTTTTAAAATTAATTTTAAAATTAAATTTTATTAAAATATTGCAATTAAATTGATAATGAAAATTACATACTTCATGATAAATTATAAAAGAAAGATAAGACTTTTGTTATAAAGTTGTGAACAAGTACTACCTATTTTTTCATTTTTAAAAATTGTTTTTATCTCGCAGAATGTGATATTTGTCATATACAATTTTATTGATTATGATACTAATTAAAAGATAATAATAATTAATGAAGATAATAAATAAATTATAGATAAATAATTAAATTCATAATAAAATTAATAATTTTAAATCTGACTGAATTATTACTCCCTGAGAAATTAAGATAATTTATACATTTTACATTCAGTTAATTAATACAAACAATACAATTAAAAATAATTCTATTAATATTAATATAATTGTAATAATTCTAAAACATGAATTACTTTCTAGAAAATCATTCATTATAGAAAATACATATCATATATATTAAAAAATTTACATTTGCAAAATAAGGTAAATAATTTTTTTTTTCAAATTTAGAATATTTTTTCTCTTGTTGTGATACATATATTAATCTACAATAATTAAAGAATGCATTTTTTGGTTACGTTATTTCATTTAATTAAAAAAATAGTTTAACTCTTACATTTTTTCGGCCACTGAATTAATTACAGAATCAAAGTGATATTATTGTCCAACTGTTGTAATATAAAAGACTTTTTTCTAATTTAGATTTGATAATTGCGTCTTAGTAGGTATAAAAGGCTCTTTTGTGTATTGTCAAAGGAAGAGTTTCGGTGAAACTGATTCCGCACCACAACAATGAAAACAAAATATCAAAAAAGAAAATCGCCATCTGATGCACTTTATCGTCTTTACTTTATCACTTTTAAAAAGCGACCAGCTTACGGGAAAATTGTTCACGTTTGATAACAAACCATTAGTTGGTAAGATAGCGACAGAAAAAAGATTCTACACCAGTCGGTAAATAATAAATTTTATTTCAAAAAATAAATAAAATAAATCAAAATTTTCCAATTAAATTAATTAGAATTAGTCAATTGAATTAATTAAAATTATAGTCAATTAAATTAAGTAAAATTAATTAACTGAATTAGTTGAAATTATTTTAACTGTATAAATTAAAATTATTTAGTTGTACTAATTAAAATTCATTATTAAATTAAATTAATTGAAATTATTTGATTATAAGTTAATTTCCTGTTTTGGTAATTTTTTTTTTCATTTACTATAATGTTTAAGTTTGTTATTTTTTCTTCAAATCGGAAAAAAATTTAGAAAAATAATATTTATTTCTTTTTTAAACAAAATTTTCTTTTAATTTTAATTATAAAACTGATAATATAACGAAAAAAATGTGAATAAAATTACTTATCGCGTAATTTTTAAAACTCATAAATTTTATTTTTTGGGAGCCTTTATTCCCATAAAAATTAATATTTTTACACTTTCTTTACAAAAATGGTAATTATATAGAGTGTAGTTTGTAATGAAACGATATTTTGATTTCCAAAATAGTGGTTTTTGTAACTAAACTGTGAACAAAATTTTTTCAGTTAACAAATAAACTTTCCGAATATTGAGGAAGAATTTTCATTTTTCTGTGGAAAAAATATTTCAATTCTGATGTTTTTCAAATCTCAGTTTCCAATATTTTGTGTAATAAGAAACTAAAAATAAAAAAAGAGATAATTTTCTTTCATTTACATCTTTTGCAAATTCTTTCTATAAATTAAACTTGAAACTTATTGTTCTTGGAAAAATATTATTTAAAAAATAAATTTCGAAAATTATCATCATCCATTTTTAAAAATTACAATTATTATTTTTCCAAAAAAGAATAATTATACGTACAAAAATTATTTAAAAATTAAATTTCGAAAAATAGTATTTATTTATAATTATTTTATACGAATTTGAGAATTAAATTGAAAAATTATTTATCAATGTTAAATTTCAGAAATTATTATTAATAATTTAAAAAGTAAACATCAAGAATATTATTACAAAGAAAGACTATAATTTAAAACATTATTCACTGGTTATAATTTGAAAATTGAATATCAAAAATTTGATTGAATTAAAAAAAATTCCTATAATTATAATTTCAAAAAACTAAATTAGAAAAATTATATTGAAAATTAAATTTCAAAAAATACGAATTCCAAAAATTGTTATTCAATCATTATTATCATTATTTAAAAATTGAATATAAGAAAAATGTTGACTTACTTTCAAAAATTATTATTGTATTTGGAAAATGTATTTAAAAAATGATTAATTTGTAATTAGAATATTATTTAAAAATTAAATTTCGCGGGCGGAAGTAGAGTTTGAAAATACCACGGAATTCAAAAATAACAAGAGTTTCTCGTCTCTAATTTGAATTTAGTTGTCTTCAATTTTTGTTTACATTTATAAAATTTGACATGTGCTATTGAATTACAAATTTTCTTCCCTTTTTTTGTGTATTTTTTAGTATTAAATCACTAATTCAGCAATTATCTATTTAAAAATAGAAGATCCAAAAATGTCACCAAATATTAAAAACATTCGTTTCTATTTAATTGGAGTAAGTAATATTTAATATTCTTCCCAGTAGGAATTGTGACATAACCTTAACAAGAAAATGAACGTTATTTTCGGACAAATAAATGACAAATTATTCTATATTATACATAATAAATTTAATTAATTTATAAAATTAATTTTCAAATTCGGAAGAAAATATT
This sequence comes from Leptopilina myrica (nomen nudum), assembly GCA_032872475.1. Classification (NCBI taxonomy): domain Eukaryota; kingdom Metazoa; phylum Arthropoda; class Insecta; order Hymenoptera; family Figitidae; genus Leptopilina; species Leptopilina myrica (nomen nudum). The sequence continues at coordinate 7,128,854 of CM065462.1, read as the reverse complement.
TCTCTAAACTCAAAAATTGATTACTTATTTTTTTATTTATGAAAATAGTTTATATTCTTTTATATTGCAGATTGATGTTTATAATGTTTGAAACTAATATTATTGTAATTCTAAATTGATGGACCAAAGTTTAGCATAGTCAGAATTTTTTTTATTAATTAACAAGTTTTGAAAATATATTGAACAACTAAACAATGATTAGGGAGGAAAAGAATTTTTGCTACTCTACAGAACCAACATAAGTCATCGATTTAAAAAGTCATTTGTAAGTTACATTTCATCATTTTTCCTTATATTTCAAAATTTATTTTCTCTATTTATTTAAGTACTTTCTCTATTTATATATTTCTTTTTATAGTTTATATTTAAAAAAAAGTATTTTATTAGAAATATTGGATAAAAATTTGTCACGACAATAATAAATTGTACTTTTTACAATAAAAATAATAATTTTTACTATTGAAAAATTATTAAAATAAATTCAAAATTATTTCAATGCAAATAATTTATTTTCTTAATTAACAGTATTCTCATGAATTAAATATACTAAATTTTTCAAGACAAATTAAATATTTTGAAAAAAGAAATCTTTTTGAATACAAAATTAATTTTATTTATTTCATCACTATTTTGTGATTTCAATTAATTTCAGCCAACAGAATTAAATTTATTTTAAAATGAAACAAATTTTAATTGATTTTGAGCGAAACGAATTAAATTTAATAATTTTATTAATAAACCAAATTAAATTATTGAAATTTCAAACTAATGGAATTTAAATCACTTTAAATCGAAACAATTTTAATTGATTTTAAATTTTAACTAAATGAATTAAATTTGATTATTTTATAAATAAATGTAATAAATCAAATTAATTTCAAAGGAAAATAATTTAAATCACCTGGAATCGAAACAATTTAAATTTATTTCAAATTTACGCTGAATGAATTCAATTTAATAATTTTATAAATCGAACTAATTTCAATATTTTTTAAGCTATAAACTAATTAACTACACTTTAATTCGAACCAATTGAAATAAAATAATATTGGAATCGAAATTCGATAATATTTATTTCAATTAAATGAATTTAATTAGCTTTTTGTCAAAGACTTCAATATTTATATAAATCAATTTTACCGCCAACTGTCAATTAAACAAATTTTAATTTAATTTGCCAAACAATTATTTTATTCTCAAGCAAAATTTAATTCGATTCAAAATTATTTTTTAAACAATTTTGCGACAAAAATTGAATTTTTTATAGAAATTTATCTTCTAAGAAATTTAATTTGCTTCATAAATTTATTTTTAATCAAAATTTAATTTGATTAAAAATTATTCTCTATCCAAATTTTAATCTTCTAAACAATATAATTTTAAAAATTTAATTGATTTCAAACTTATTTTCTTTCGAATTATTTTCTAAAAATTTAATTTCCTATCGAATTATTTTCCAAAAATTTAATTTCCTTTCGAATTATTATCTAAAAATTTAATTTCCTTTCGAATTATTTTCTAAGAATTTAATTTGTTTCAAAATTGTTTTTAAAAAAATTTAATTTGCTTGAAAAATTTACTTATTCAAATAAAATTTCATTTTTATAGAAAATTATTTTCTGTCAAAATTTAATTAATTAAAATAAATTCGAAATTATTTACTGTTTAATTGAATATGTTTTTAAATAAATTTAATTTAATGTAATACTAGCTTCAAAAATTCATTTTCAATATTTTTTAATTCTTTTTTATTTTTCCTTCTTATAAAAAGGAAATTTTCTCCAAGGAAAAAATCGTGAACAAAATAGAAAAGTGAAAATTTCAACTAATTTTTCGAGTATTATTTTATTAACAAAAAAAGGGGGGGGTGGCAAATAATGAAAGAAACGAAGAATTAAATTAATTTCATGATAATTTGACTTTTCAGGTGACAGTGAACTCTTGGAGATGTATTTCTTTTGATACACAATTATTTTTTTGCGTCAGTTTATTTCGCGTTTCCATTTCCAGCTATCGATCTGGAAAGTTTCCGCTTCGAAACCAATGGAACGCTTGCGCATCAGGTTCAACAGCGTTTATATTTACCCGATTATCATCAGAAGGAAAAAATTCTAACAACCCCGAGGAACACTCGCCGCAAGTGTACTTTCTATCACTCTCTTTCTCTCTCTTTCTCTCACCCTCAAAAATAAAATACACATTTATAGAAAACTAAAGCAATTCCCATTTATAATTCAATAAGAAGAAAAAGGAAGAAAAAGGGAAAAAAACGGAAAAGTGGAAATAGAAGAACAAAAAAAAAAATAACAAGAAATTCTTCCGCAACGAGTTAGATACTTGTTTGTGTGTGTGTGAGAGTGAGAGTGTATTTTCTCTGTTATAATTTTCACTTCAACTAAAAGAAAGGAGAAAGGAAAAGGAAGAAGAAAGAAAATAGTCCTGTGGCTTATTTGCCTATAGGAAATAGTTTATTATATATATAGAAAGAGAGAGAGAAATAAATTTTACCGTCGAAGGCCATTGCAAGCTAGAGCCAATAAAACGACGAAAGAGGGTTGACAATCATCTGGGAAGGGGCGAAGGACATCGAGGAAACAGAGAGGTGACGATATTTTTTTGTCAAATTTCCAATTCATTCTCCTTCTTTTCATTAAATTATATATTTAATCTCCCTGTGATTTTATTTGCAATTATCTGATTATTCTTCTCACACACACACACAATTTGTCGTCTCCGTTTCTCCAGTAGAAAATGGATCGTTCCTTTGTTTGTATTCTGTCAGATATTATTTTTCTTCTGCCCTCTTTCAATTGTGAATTCGATAAATTTGATAATTTAATTTTAACGATCATTAAAAAACGAAAAAATTGATTTTTTTCACCTTTCAAAAGAATAGAGTGAATTTTTTATCTCAAAAAAAAAAAAATGTTACGAAATTAATTGCAAATTTTATAAATGGAAATTAATTTTAAATTTCACAACAATTTGAAATTACATATTAAATTTCATAACAAATTGAAATTAATTTATCTGAAAGAAAATAAAGTAAATATTTTTTTAACATAATTTTTATGTTTAAATGAGTTTCACTCTAATTTACAAAAATTGTTTAAAATGAATTTTTTTTATTTATAATCAAAATTTTAATTATTTTACCAAAATATTCAATTACTTTAATAAAATGTTCAATTCATTTTCAAAAACCAAATATTTAATTAGATTTACGAAAAATTTACAATTCGTTCACCAAATTATTGAATTATTTTATGGAAAAGTTTCAATTATTTTTCACAAAATTCACATGTTTAAAAAAAATTTGCATTCATTAACAAAATTTTCATTTACGTTTAATTTCAAGATTCAACAAAATTAATATTTAATATTTCCATTTAGCAAAAATTAAAAGAAAAAATGCACATTTTTATAAAAACACAAATCTACAGATTACAAATATTTTTGACTTTGTAGAATTTTCATTTTATATTTAGTAATAAAGAACATTTTAATAACAAAACTTTGGAAAAAAAAGTTAAAAAGTATTCAAAGTTTAAACAAAATAATTGTAATTGAATTTCCAATTACAGAAGAATTTTTTCATTAAAAGTAAATATTAAAAATTGTTTCTTATACAGTTATTATTTTATTTTGAGAAAAAAATGTATTTCTATTTAGCATAATTTTTAACGTTTTGTTTAAAGAAAAAAATTTCAATTTAATTCAAGTCGGAAAAAATTAAAATTAAATTACAATTCAGTATAATTTTTATACTCTGTTTTTAATTCATTAATTTAACTGATTTGTGATACTGATTAATTTATATTAATTTTAATATCTTTTCGTCTGAAAAAAATTCAATGAGTGTAAATTCGATTACTAAATTCAATTTTATCTTTCCATGGAAATTTTGATAGAAAAGTGAATTAAAAAAGCATTAAATTGAAAGATTTTTAATGTAAATAAAAGAAAGAAAAAACAACAAAATTTTCAAAGCAAAAAAAAGCAATTTTCGTACCAAACATTTTTGCAAGAACAAAATATTAATTTCTGCAAAATATAAAATTATCTTTGTGAATAATTAAATTCTTTTTCGAAACTTAATTACTTTGTATATAAATAGTAAAACTCATCGAAGAATTTTATAATTATTTCTAATACAATTTTATTTTTATCGAATTTCTGAGAAAAATGAAATTATTCTTTAAAATGTTATTAAAATTCATCGAAAGAATTTAATTATTTAAAAAATTTGTTGATAAAATTCTTCATATGAGTTTAAAATAAGAAACTTTAAATTATTCAATAAATTATTTATTTTTCTATTTAAATAAATGAATTTCCGTAGAATTTTCTAATATTGTTTAAGAAATGATTGAATTTTTAAACAGTTTCAAATTGAAATCTTTGGAAATCGAAATTTTTGTAACCATATTTGTAACTAATAATAGAAAAATTAGTAGTAATTGAAATTAGTAGAAAAAAAATTTAATTTTATTTAATTATTAGAATTTTTTCCTTTTGTAATGCATAAAATTATTGAAATAGAAAAAAAATTTATATTTAAAGTTTTGAGTAAAAAAAATTTTATTTTTAGAAAAAAGGAAAGAATTTCTTTAAAAAAAGAAATCAATTAAGAAGTAAATTTAATTTTTAATGTAGAATTAATTTTTTCGTAAAAGTTTAATTAAATTTTTTTTTAAATTATTTAAAGTTGTTTTTTACCTTTAATTGAAGAATTTTGGAATAATTGAAATTTCGTAAAATGGAACTATAAACAAATGAATTTGAATTTTTTTAAAGAACTTTTTTTGAAATTATTTAAAAATAGTTTATTTATAGAGGAATTTTATTTAGAAATTCTAGACAATAATAATTAAATTGAAATTGATGAAAATAATTTTGAAGAAGTTACACTAACAATATTCTTATAATAATATAAAATAATGATTTTATTTCTCGGTCATTTTTAATGATAATAAGATTTCTTCTTGTTTTATAATTATATTCTTATGAGATGTTAAATTTCGAAAAAATGCTTGAATTTAATTTAAGCGTGAGAAAGAATTGAATTTAAATTCCCTTGCATTAGTATTTTTATTTACTCAAAAGTTTCAATTCTAATTCGAATTTTAAATGAAAAATTTCATTTGATTTGTAGTTTTAAACGTCTTTTTACAAAAAAAATTTCAATGTAATTTAAGTTTTCAAAAAAGGAAATGGAAATGAATTTCTATTTAGCAGAATTTGTTTTCTTTTTTAATGCATAAAATTATTGAAATAGAAAAAAAAATTTAATTTAAAGTTGTAAGTAAAAAAATTGAAATTGAATGTTTGAATTTCTATTTTCTGTTAAAAAAGTTTATTTCAAAAAAAAATCAATTAAGAAATAAATATAATATTTAATGTTTAACTCATGTACGTCTGAAAAAAAGTGAGAGAGTGTAAATTCCTAATTCGAAACAAAGATCCTGTCTATAATTTATCGTCCGAAGGGAAATTCTCCGTAAAAAAATAATTGAAATATTTATAAAAAAATATGTAAAGTTAAAAAAAAAGAAAGCAACGAGACGACAAAATTGTGAGTGAAAAGAAATATAAATTTTTGCTGAAAAAAATGATGAAGAATCTAATAAATAATCGGCAATTTTGTTATCTTCTTTTTACAGGGCAGTTCTAAAGTGAAAAAAGCCAAAGTACCAAAGAAAGAATCTCCAATGTATCCCGGTTCTTGTGCCGGAATTCGATCAACAGTGATATGTCGTTGCCTCGTGAATGGAGTTTTCAAAACTCGTGTCGATCGGTTAATGATAATCGAGGACCGGCCGCGACCGCGTCTCAGGAGATTGTCGGTCCGACCGCCATGGACGAGAATATGAACCAACATAATCAACTCGGCTCATTATTCTCAATTCATTCGGCACCAGTTTATGAATTAAATTCATCAGCGGGCATTGGCGGTACATCATCATTATTATTATCACCAACAACAACAAAAAGGCCGGCATCATTAGTTGTTCAAGTGCAGGCAAATTCAACTCCAATTGTACCGCCGCCGTCGCGTCTAAGTCCACCGGAAACAATCGACGACGATGACAATGACAATCTTTTAACAATATCAAGTCTAACTGCACGTCCACTAATTGCCAAATCGCGTGAATTGCGCTCGACAAAACAATGTTCCATTAATCAGAAGAAATGGCGAAAGAAGAAGAAGAAAAAGAAGAAAGACGAATGTTCAGTGGGGAAAATTAAAAATCCTAATTTTGTACCATTGGACGGTGGTTATGGATGGGTCGTTGTTTTTGGAGCGTTTTTTGTTCAATTTTGGGTCGCTGGACTGGTCAAGTCCTATGGTGTTCTCTATCTCGAGGTGATGGAAACATTTAAAGATTCATCGGCGACCTACGCCTCATGGATACCGGCAATTTTGTCCTGTCTTTGTCTCGCATTGGGTAATTTGCATTTTTTTTCCTACTATTTTCTCTCTTTTTCATTCACAGTTTCAGGGCTCGGATCGTCTTTAAGACTCAAAAAAAGTCGCTTTAGTCTCATAAATTCACAACAAAAGTCACGAAAAGTCGAATGAAATTTCCGAAAAAGTCGAATGCAATTTTAGGAAGAAAACACGAAATTGGCAAAATTGTAAAAAAAATCACATTTCTCGCCAACACATACTTTAACATCAAACAATCTGGAATAATATTTAATAAAATGCATGGAAAAATTTTAATTAGGTATTTTTAACATTAAAAAAAAATCTATTCAAAATTTCGATTATATATAAAAAAAATGCAATAAAATGCCTGTCATAATTTCAATTATCTTTATAAATAATAAAATTCTTCTCTAAAATTCATTTATTTTCAAAAATAATGAAATTCTTCGCAAAAATTCAATTACATTCAAAATTTTTTGAAAAATTTCTCGTCAAAATTTTATAAATAATAAAATTCATCATAGAAATTCAATTATTTTCAAAAGTTCTGATAAAATTCTTTGCATAATTCAATTATCTTCAAAAATATGAAAATTCTTCGCAGAAATTCAATTATTTTCAAACAATTTTTTTTAATTCTCAAAATTTCAATTATCTTTATAAATATCAAAATTCTTCTTCAAAATGCAATTACTTTTAAACATTTAAAAAAAATCTGTTCAAAAAATCAATTATCTTTATAAATATCGAAATTCTTCTTCAAAATTCAATTACTTTTAAACATTTAAAAAAAAATCTGTTCAAAATTTCAAGTATCTTTATAAATATCAAAATTCTTCTTCAAAATTCAATTTCTTTTAAACATTAAAAAAAAAATTTGTTCAAAAATTTAATTATCTTTATAAATAATAAAATTCTTCCCTTTATTTCAATTATTTTCAAAAAATTTTAATAAAATTCTTGTCAGAATTTTAATTATTTATTTATTTTTGTACATTTGTCATTATCTTTATAAATAATAAAATTCATCCTAGAAAATCATTTATTTTCAAAAGTAATAAAATTCTTCGCAGATATTCAATTATTTTCCAAAATTTCTTTAAATTCCTCGTCAAAATTATTATTATCTTCATAAATAATAAAATTCATCATGGAAATTTAATTATTTTCAAAAATTCTGATAAAATTTTTTGCAAAATTCAATTATCTTAAAAAATAAGAAAATTCATCGCAGAAATTCAATTATTTTCAATTTTTTTTAAATTCTCCCCACAATTTTAACTATTTTTAAAAATATCAAAATTTTTCTTCAATATTCGATTACTTGTAAACAATTCTTTAAAAAAATCTGTTCAAAATTTCAATTATCCTTATAAATAATAAAATTCTTCTCTAAAATTCATTTATTTTCAAAAAATTATGAAATTCTTCGCAAAAATTCAATTACATTGAAAATTTTATAAATAATAAAATTCGTCATAGAAATTCAATTATTTCCAAAAGTTCTGATAAAATTCTTTGCAAATTTAAATATCTTCAAAAGTATGAAAATTCTTCGCAGAAATTCAATTATTTTCAAAAAATTTTTTTAAATTCTCAAAATTTCAAGTATCTTTATAAATATCAAAATTCTTCTTCAAAATTCAATTATTTGCAAAAAATTTTTAAAAAATTATTGTAAAAATTTTAATTATCTTTATAAATAAAAAAAATCATCCTAGAAATTCAATTATTTTCAAATTTTTTTTTTATAAAATCTTATAAAATTTCATAAAGGTTTGAATTTGAATCTTTTGGAGAATTTTAATTCTTATGGAAAAATAATTATTAAATATTTATTTAAAAAATTTGAAATAAATCTGTAAATAAACTTAACTGAACATTTTTTTAACTTAAACTTTTTCCATTAACTTTAATTTTTTGAAAATTTTAAAAATTTCAGTCGCATTTTACTAAAAAAAATCTTGAAAAAGTCGATTAATCGCATCTTTTCACAAAAAAGTAAAAAAAAAGTCGCATTTCCTTAGAAAAGTTGAAAAAAGTCGAAAAAGTCGCACAATCCGAGCCCTACAGTTTTCTTGTAAGTCTCAAATTGATACTAAAGTGAATCAAATTGATGCCAAAAATCTGGATCAATTTTTTATTTGATCCACATTTCTTATATCAATTTGTTACCATTTCATATTTTTAAGTTAAAAGTGTTTCAATTAGTAATTTTATACAATTTTTCATTTCAATGGGTGAATAATTAAGAGAACTTTTATTCTTATCAGAAATTTGCAATAAAATTTTATTTCGACAGAATTTTACGACAAACTTTATCAAAATCTTTGAAAATAATTTAACTCGTTCAATAAATTTTATCAAATCTTTTTGAGTAATTCAATTCTGCGAAAGAAAAAAATTAATTTTAAATTAAATTGAAAATAATTAAATTCTATTAACAAATTTTATTCAAATTTTTGAAAATAAGTAATTAAATATTCTTGCGACAAATTTTATTTATACTTCTGATAATAATTGGATTCTTTGGAGACATTTAATTTAACATTGTTATAAAAATAAATGAATCGCTGCAAAACATTTTAATAATTAAACAAAATAGTTAAATTTTTGAAAATATTGTACTAAAGTAAATTGAATTCTTTGAAAGAATATGTTATCAAAAACCTTAAAAAATAATTGAATTCTATCAAAAAATATTTTTTAAAATTAAATTGATAATAATTAAAATCTGAAAAAAAAAATTTTTAAACAATTCAATTTTAGAAAAAAATTTCTTCAATTCAATTTTTCAAAATTTTTTTTATTTATCTCTTCAATTCGTAATTCGTTTTTCAATGTTCAAGTTTGACAGTTAATTATTTGTAAATAATAAAATAAGTAAAATACGAAAATTTAATCCAAATTTTAAAAAATCAATAAAGAAGTACTAATTTAAAAATAGTTTTACAATAAAAGTATTTTGCAATCCAATGTATCATTTTTTGACTAAAATAGATTGTTTAAATTAAAAAAAAAAATTTAATTAAAAATTGTTTAAATTTACAAAAAAATTTTGCGTAAAGAAAATTTTCTGAAAGTAATTGATTTTTTTCAAAGTACTTCATTAAAATTTCTTCAAGTTATTGAAGTTTATTTATGGAAATTGAATAGAAAATAATAAATTGCATTCTTGTAGCGAATTTTATAAATTTCGAAAATAATTTAATTTCTGAGTAGAAATGTATTTTAATGTTTTAAAGGATTTAATTTTTTTCAAAGACTTTAATGAAAATTGTATTTAAAATTGTTTAAACTAAATATTAGTTTTGTATTGCATTTTTTTAAAATTTTAATTAAGTGAACATTGCGTAAAAATTTCCACAAAAGATGGATGGAAATTTATTTCAATTTATTATCTCAATTTTAATTTTTCTATATCGAAATTTTGATTTTGATTTAAATTTCAATCAAAATTAAATCTTTTAACTAAATTTTCAAAAAACAAATTTGTCATTTATTTGGAAAATCAAAACAATTAATTATAGATAATTATCATTTACTGTTTTTTTTTGCTCTCAAAATATTAATTTCAAACAAAAATTCTTTTTATTAGAAAAAAAAAATTGGTTCAATAGTTTAACCATTGAGAAATAATTTTCTTGTTTCTAAATTCGTAATGAATGCAATTAAAAATAATTACTTTAATATGACGACGATTGAAAAATTATCCTATTTAATTAATACTCTTATAAGAGATAAAATAAATCAATTATTATTATCGTGCAATGATATATTTATTTCATCATCTAGACTTTAATTGCATCGATTTTATGATTGCATGTTTAAGTTCCAACATACAAGTTTCAATTTTTTGAAGAGACGATTAATTTAGTGTTTCAAATGATTATCAAGGTTTCAGAAAGAAAAAGAGGAAAAGCCCTTTTTTTCTACTCGACCTTGAATTGAAATTGAATATTTTCCAAAGACTTTTCAAAGAATCATTAAAAAATATATCCATCGTTTAAATTGCAATTATTTTTTTTTCTCAAACAAAATGACAACTTTTCTTTCTCTTTAAACTATCGAGAAAAATAATCAGACTTTTTGTCATAGTATTTCTTTCAGAATTGTTTTCTTTTATGAGAAAAAGATTTTTCTTTTATAATCCCACAAATTTTTTTTATTAAAAAATCACTTTTTTCATTATTTCCAGAAATTAATGTTTTTTTCAATTTAAAAAAAAAATCGAAAAATGAAAATCAAACTTATTTGTTACTCACTTTTTTTCGATAGATGTTTTTGTCTCCCTTTAATTAGCAATCTGGAAAGAAAGAAAATTTGTTTAATTTTCTAAATTTATTCTGAATTAAATAAAAACTGGGTATTAAAAAAAATAGAACAATTTTTTTACTTTCAATAGAAAAATTGTTTTATGATTAAAGAATAATAATTCTTCTTCTCTAAAATTGAAGGAAAAAACGATTTCTTTAAAGGTGGAAAATTAATTATGAAAATCATGAACAAAAATGATTTTGGCATATTTAGAAATAAGTGAATTTTCAAAAAATAATGATTGTAATTATTTAGCAAAAATTTGGGAATTAATTTGAAAAATAAAAGAATCCTAAATTGAAGGAATTAATTAGTTGGTAAATAATCTACTCAACAATTTTATAATTAATGAATTTATGAAATCTTTAATTAATATTAAACCGTTAATTATTTTCTAGCACCAGTGACGAGCATGTTGTGCCAAAAATACAGCTGCCGAGCTGTGGTTTTTGTCGGTGGGCTTTTCTGCGCTCTTGGACTCACCATCAGCTACTTTGCCACTCGATTAATTCATCTATTTTTCACATTTGGTGTTCTTACAGGTAAGAAAAGCAGAAGAGAAAAAAAAATTCTTTCAAAAAATCATATTTATGAAAATAACAGCATCCCAATAACGAAATTATAAATTTTCAAAATATTCCAATTTTTTATTTCGAGAAATTTTATTAAAACTCAATTGAAAAAAAAAAATTCAATTTCTTCAAGAATCCTAATTCAATTATTTGGAGAAAATTATTAAAACTTTTTAAATAATTCAATCTTGGAAAAAAAAATTCTCCTTTAATTCAATATTGAAAATTGTTCAATTCCTGCGACAAATTTTATTCATTTTTTTTTAAATTTGTAATTAAATTCTATCGAGATTTCATTTTTTAATTTGAATTGAAAATAATTGAATTTTTCTAAAGAATTTTTTTAATTCTGAAAATAGTTCAATTCTTGTAACGAATTTTATTTTTATTTCTAAAAATAATCAAGTTCTCTGGAGATATTTAATTGGAATTGTTATAATAAGAATGAAATAATTCCAGAGAAAAGAAAATTTTAAATAATTGACTTTTAGAGAAAATTATACTAAAGTAAATTGAATTTTTAGAAAAAGTTTATTAAAATATAAGGGAAAAATTTATTTTTTTAGGGAATTTCGTTATAATATTTAAAAAATAATGGATTCAATTGATTTTTCTAAATATTGAATTGAAAATAATTGAATTTTTTGGAAAATTTTTGTAGACATCTTTAAAAAAAAAAAGAATTCTTCGCAAGAATTTTGTTCAAATTTTGTTCAAATAGATAATTAAATTCTTTTAAGAAATTTTATTTGAAATACATTGAAAAAATACTTGAATTTCTCCTGAGAATTTTATTCAAATTTTTACTCATAAATTCAATCCTTTTGAGAAATTTTATTGAAATATTGTGTTGAAAATAATAATTTATTACTTCTAAGGAGTTTGTTTTACAATTTTTTAGAATTTATAAGTGAATTTTATTCTAATTTTATTCTAATTTTTCAAAATAATTAATTTTATTCCATAAATTCAATTAAAATTTATTGTACTCAACGTATTTGAATTCTTATAAAGAATTTTATTAAAAGTTTCGAAACTAATTGAATTCTTTTCAAGTATTTTATTAAAATGCAAACAAAAATAATTTTTTTAATTAATCAAGAAATTTTGTCAAAACTGTATAAAAAAAATTCAATTCTTTCAATGAAGTTTTTATAGAAATTAAGGAATAATTGAATTACTGAAAAGAATTGTAATGTTTATAAATAGAATTAAATTCTTGTATAAAATTTTATTAATATTTACGAAAATTATTGAATTCTTTAGATAAAATAAATAAATAAAATTAATTTATTAAAATTGTGTGAAAAATAATTGGTTATTAAATTCGACTGAAGAATTTTATTTTATTTATGACGGTAATTACATTTTTTTCAAAATTTGTATTAAGCAAAACATTTAAATTTTAAGTTTTTGGTGATTAAAATAATTCAATTCTTTTAGAAAATTAACAAAATTTTTAAAAATATTTTAAAGAATTTTTTTTTATTTTTTAAGAATTAATTTGCTTCTTATCTAATGTGCTATTTTTTTTTATTCAATTGAAAGAACTAAAAAATTTGCTATTTAAGAATTTAAATTAAAAATTGATTTTTTAGAAATAAAAATAATTTTTCATGAACCAATTGTTTATTCTATTAGGAATTGGCGGTGGTTTATCGACAACTCCAGGAATTATTTTAGTATCGCAATATTTCGACAAGCATCGCGCCCTTGCCAATGGAATTTGTGTCTCAGGCACTGCAGCCGGTAGTTTTGTTCTCCCACTTATGATTAAAACACTAATAACCAATTTTGGTTTTCATGGGACAATATTATTACTCGGCGGTTGTATGCTTCATGTTTGCGTTAGTGCAACTTTATATCGGCCATTGGAAAATAATTACGTTGAACAGCCGTCAATTATTATTGTTAATAATAATCAAGAACAACAACAACAGCAGCAGCAGCAACACGAAGAAATAAATGAAAATAAAATTGACGACATTATTGATTTCTTACCAAGAACAAAGCAGCAGCAAAAATTTGATCTTTTATTTGCAAAAAATGATACGACGACAAAAAATAATCTTTTAAATGAACTTTTTCATCATAATAATACTGTCGCATTGGATTTAACTGACAGTGAAGAGGAGAAGGATATAATGGGCGAGGGATTACGTTTAAAGCCATTGCCAAAAATTCGTAGTTCAAGTATTTTACATAGCGTTGAAGATCTTTCGACTGATTCGACTTGTGTTTATAAGGCGAGATCTTCTCTCAGGTAATTTTTATTCCAATTAATTCAATTAATTTTCAATTTCTTCAATTTATTGAATAATAATTTTTGTTTTTTTTGCCCCCATTTCTCCTTCATTTATTGATCAAATACTAAGGGACGACCACGTATAAAAAACATAGAAATTGGATGCAAGACGATTTTTTTAAACTGCGTAGAAAAGTAGTTTTTTGTATGAGAAAAAAGATTCCCATTTGAAAAATCACAAAAATTAGAGTTCTTCAAAAATACGATTGTATTTTAAAATAATTCTTAAATATAAACAAATGAAATTCATTAAAGTATATTTCTTTCAATGATGCTTGACAAAATTTTAATTTGCTTGAATTTTTAGAAATTATTTTTAGAAAGACAATAATTTTTTTGATGTTAATACAAAACTTAAATACTTTTCATCAAACAAAAATTTAAAAACTACTCATTTATTTTTCCACAGGAATTAAAATTTCAAATAATGTCAATGAAAACCTTTTAAAATTTAATTCTTTCTAATAATTACAACTGTAAATTTTCCGAAATTCAATTCTTTTTTTTATAATTTTTTAATAAAATTATTCAAAACTTTAAGAATTTTTAAGGAAAAATAATCTTCTTAGCTACATTAATAAAGTTCGCGATCTGGTAATCTGTTCGCAGTTTGAAGTTAAATGTTGCTTGCTTTTTTGTTTCTTAACTTTTTTATAGATTTTCTTTTCAAATATATTGAATTTTAAAATTAATTTATTAAAAATCATCGAATTATTGCAAAGAATTTTATCAACAAAATTTGATAATAATAGAATTCCTTCAAAAAATGTTATTATTTAAATTCTCGTGAAGAATTTTATTGAAATTTCTAAAAATCCTAATTAAATTCTTTTGAAGAATTTCTTTGAATTTTTTTTTAACTAATGGAGTTTCTTTGAAAATTTTGAAAGCAATTGAATTTTATGAAGAAGAATTTTATTAAAATGAAAATTGTATTAAAAAATAATTGAATTTTTGCGAAGAATTTTATTACTATATTTATCAAAATAATTGAATTTGTTTCAAAGAATTTACTAGAATTTAAAAAAAAATTAATTTTCTGTTAATATTTGAAGATTAAAATTCTTTCGAGAAATTCTATTAAAATTGTTTTAAAAATAATTAAATATCTGCAAAGGATTTTACTATTTATAAACATAAATGAATTATAGCAAATAATTTTACTATTTATAAAAATTGAAATGTTTCGAAGAATTTATATTCAAATTTTGAGAAATAATTAAATTGTTGTGAAGAATTTTATAGAAATATTTGGAAAGAATAATTTTTTTTTAAATTTTTATAAATATTTTGACAACAATTGAATTATTTTTAAAGAATTAAAAATTTTTTGTTGAAATTGAATTTTATGGAAATTTTTGAAAATAATTAAATTCTTTCCTGTAATTTTATTTAAATTGGATTAAAAATAATTTAATTCCTACAAAGAATTGTAGTATTGAGAAAAATAATTCAATTTTTTTGAAGAATTTATTAATAATTTTATGAAATAAATGAAATTTATGAAAATATTTAAAAATATTTGAATTCATTCGTGGAATTCAATTAAAATTGTTTTGAAAATAATTGAATTCCTGCAAAGAATTTTACTATTTATAAAATTAATGGAATTCTTGCGAAGAATTTTACTATTCATAAGAATAATTTAATTATTTCGAAGGATTTTATAACATTTTAGAAAAAAATTGATTTTTCCGAAGTGTGTTAAAATTGTTTTTTAAAATTGATCTAGGAATTCAATTAAAATTGTTTTAAAAATAATTGAATTTTTGTGAAGACTTTACTACTTAAAAAATAATTTAATTGTTTAGAAGATAATATTAAAAATTTTAGAAAATTATTGAATTATTTCGTGAAATTTTATTAAAATTTTGAAAATATGAACAGTAATAATCAATTTTGTACGTAATAAGTGAATTTTTTAAATTTTGACTTTAAAATTATTTTAAAAATTTATATTTGAAAATAAAAAATTTCCTAATTTGCATAACAATGATAAATTGACATTTTCTAATGTAATTAATAATTTTTTAATATAAAAATTTAAATATTTGTAGATATACTTTTGTTTCCCTTAATTTTTCCAAGAATTTAACTGCGAGATTTGAATTATTTGAATGGAATAATTGTTGAAAATTCATTGAAATAATGTATTTTTAAAAATACAATTATATTTATAGCCAATTTTTAAAGATGAAAAAATTATATTCTTGAAAATAAAAAATTTATTTCAGTAAAATTTTTCAAAATTTCCAATTGTTTCAAATTATTTTACAATTATTTTCAGGAATCCAAATATATGTATCTTTAAATAATTTTAATTACTATTTTTCAAAAACCTAATTTTTTCAGAATTTCCAAATAAAATGTTTCAAATTTCAATAATTTTTGTAAAATAAATATTTTAAATTAAATAATTATTTGCTTAAAATTTCGAAATACATTCAAGGTAAAACCATTAAAATTTTTTTTTATAAAAACAAACTTCAAGTCTTTCAAAATTCAATTATTATTTAGAACTTTTGAATAATATTATTTAAAACTTTAACACTTATAATTATACAAAAATAAGTAATTTATAAAATTATTAATTATTTAAAAAAATTCCAAATTGTACCTCTTTATTGATTTTTTTGTAGTCTCAAATTTTCATACATCAGTTATTTTATTGTTTACAAAAAAAATAACTCTCAAACTTTTGACATACCGCAATTCGAACTATTGAAACAATTTGGAATCAAAAAACACTAACTTTACAAGAGGACTGATTTTTTTGATAATTTTAATTTTAAATCATTTTAAATTTAACTAAAAGTTCCAATTCTTCAAAAATTCAATTATTTGAAATGCATTTTGAATTTTTTGATCTTGTTTTTTACACTAAAAATAAATTCGAAGGAGTAATAAGTAGTAAAGAAATAAAGATTGTATTTTATTAATAAAAATAGTATCTAGTAACAAAGACAACAGTAAAACTAATAATAAAAATAGTAAAACAGAAAATTGTATTAATAATAAACATAGTAAACAATTTAAAATTGTGGCAATTATAAAAAATGGAAGTAACAATAAAAATATTAATAATAAAAATTTGAACAAAGAAAACTAATGGTCAATGATAATAGAAAAAGCATAAAGAAATGAATTTAAACAATTTTTTTTGTTTGTAGATCATTGAAATCGTCGGTGACTGCAGTCTGTCCACAAACGGTGCAAGTTGAAAATTCAATGGAAGAAAAAGAAGTGAAAAAATCATTGGCACAAAGAATAGCGCAATATCTTGATTTGAGTTTATTGAAGAACGTTGAATTTATAATGATGTGCCTGTCGGTAATGTTAATGTCGACCGGAAGTCCCTATATGCTCTACTATCTTCCGGCGTATGTTCACGCGAAAGGTTACACAAAATCGGAAGCTGGTTATCTTGTTGCAATTTCCGCTACACTCGATCTTTGCGGAAGACTGGGACTTGGATGGCTCTCGGATTTGCAACTCTTTGATAGACGAAAGGGTTACATTGGAAGGTAATAATATATTTATTTATTTATTTATTTATTCAAGTCACAGCCCATAATCACAAGGATCATTATCGAAATTTATTTCAAAATAATTCATTACATTCATTAATATTCTATTCAAATTTTTCAAAACAAATTGAATTTTTTTCCAAAGATTTTTATTAAAATTTTTCAAAAACATTGAAAGTCTTTTGAAGAATTTTATTCAAGTTTTTGAATTATTTTTGAATAAATGAATTATTTCGCGAAGAATTGTATTAAAATTTTTGCACAAAAATAAGTAATTTATTAATTGGAAAAAAATGCATTGATCAAATTTTCTACTATGGGAATGAAAAAATTTGTCAATTTAAAAATACTCAAATATAAAATAATGTTAAAATTGAATTAATTTCTAATTATTCTGTTTTTCATTATCCACAGTATTGTAGGCGCTGGAGTGGCAGTTTTAGCGATTCCAATGGCCCATTCGTTTTACGTTTTAGCGTGTTCCGTTGGAATGTATGGACTTTGTTTGGGTTGTTGGTTTCTATTGGTTCCGGTTCTCCTCGCTGATCAATATGGCACTGATAAAATATCATCCACCTATGGACTCGTTAGAATGTTTCAAAGTGTCGCTGCAATTTCCATGCCACCACTCGCAGGTATTTTTCAATTTTTTCCTTTCTTATTTTTAAATATATTCTTTTTATAATTTCTTTAATCATTCATTTTTTTTTCGCAAATTTTTTTTAGAATTGCCACAAATCCAGGAATGTCAGGGAAAAGTTAGTAAAATTAGAGAAAAGTTGGAGAATTTATTATAAGTAGTGGGAAAAATTAAATTTTTAGAATTCGCAAGAAAATTCTGAATTTTTGGTGACTTTTCCTTTGCCTTATAAACTATGAAATTACCACAAATATTTCTGACAATAATTTTAAGGAAAATCAATTGAATCTTGAAGAACTATCATAAAATTATTTAATGATTAATTTTACTTAAATATTTGTTAATTAATTGGTTTTTAAAAGAGTTGCGTCTCCAATTTTCATAAATAGATGAATTTCAATTAAGATTTTAATCTGAAATTTTATAAAATTTTAATTTTGAATGAATTTTATTTGGAATTTTAAAGAACTCGGAGTTTTAAAAAATTTTTATTTTTTCCAATTCTTCTGAAGTTATAGTAAATTTTTTTAATCTACATATTTCATATTTAAAAATAATCGATTTATAGAAGAATTTGAGATAAAAACACTAAAAGAAATTGAATTTTGGAGAAGCTACAGATGATTACAGAAATTCAATTATTTTCAAAAGTTATAATATTCTTTGCAACAATAAATTCTATTCTGTTCAAAAGTTTAAAAAAAAATCTCGTCAAAATTTCCATTTTTTCTATAAATAACAAAATTCTCCGAATTCAATTATTTTCAAAAATTTTAATAAAATCCTTGTAAAAAGAATTCAATTATTTCAAAAAAAATTTGTTGGAAAAATTCTTTATGAGAATTCAATTGTCATTTATTCAATAATATATTTATTTTTGTATTTAAATAATTTCATTCTCGTAGAATTTTGTAATGAAAATTGATTTAAGAATTAATTTCAGTTAAAATTTTAAATAATAATAAAATATTACAAGCAATATAACCTGGATTTTTAGAAGCAAATTGAAACGGTTTCAAATTAATATCTTTGAAAATAAATTTTTTATTATTAATTATTTTTCAAAACATTTAATTGGAATTATTTGAAGTTTTTATTTTCCAATTTAAAGGATTCTCGAATAATCGAAATTTCGTAATTAAATTGAATTTGAAAGTTGTTGAAAAACTTTTTAAAAAATTATTAAAAATAATTGATTTTAAGAAAATTTTTAGACAAATATTCTAGGAATTAGGAAATAATAATTGAAGTGAAATGCGATGAAAATAATTTTAGAAAGATAATTTTTTAACCTAAAACCTTTCAAAAATTGTTTCCTTTTTACATTTCGAAAGTAAATCTTATTTTGAAAACTCAATGAAAGAAGAACTAACGCGATTAACTGAGGGAGTGAAAGAAAGTGATTAGGAATAAAAATAGAAATGTATAAAAACTTTCAAGCTCTGCCTCTTTAAGTTGTTCTTTTAATTAAATTTATGAAAGAGGTTGCTTCAAAAATAACAACGACAACAATAATAATAAAAATAATAATAATAATAATAATAATGAAAGAATACAATTAAAAATGAAAGTCAGGGAGATACTTTTTGAACCGTAAAAATTGATTGAGCACGTGGTGGTGGTGGCTAACTTGGAAAGGGTCGAGGATGACAAATTCGCGTATTTTTAGATCAAGGTCAAAATAGAAAGAAAAAAAAAACGGAGAAATTCTGCACAATGAAAATTTACCCTCGATTCACGTTTCCGGCCATTTTCCCTCGATTCGTACTATCTAAGCGTAATGATCAAATTTTCATTATTTACTTTTTGCTGTAACGATGATAATAATGATAAAAAAAAAGTTTCTTTTGCCTTTTCTATTTTCTTTTATAGATAAAATATTTATCGGAAATATAAAATATTTACAATATTATTATAGTATTTTTATTCTTATATATAGAGTTCTAATTTATCATCACTTTTTTTTCCTCCGTTTTTTCCTCTCTTTTAAACAATTTCAATGACAATGTCAAGACAAGTTTATTGGATTATCGATTACAAACGGGCTTCATGGAAAATTTATATATATAGGCAATAAAATTGCTTTCGCATAATAATTTTGCTCTCCATAAAAAATGCAAAAGTGTTGCAATAAATTTTTCTGTGTTTTTTAAATAGAAATTATTTTAAAATATTTTTTCACTTTTTAAACTATATTAAATTTTTTTCTGAAATAGTTTTTATTAATTTCAGAAAATAATGGTAATTTTAATTATTTTGTTACTTTGGTTTTCAAGTTATTAGTAAACATAATAATTTTTAAATATACAAAATAAATACAACTTTTTTTCAATAAAAATATTTTTAAACAGTAATTCGAAATGTTATTAAAATCAAAGTCATCGGAATTTAAATGATTTAAATCATTTTAAATTAATTTTTTGTAAAAATTCCATTAGAATTAAAAAAGTAAATTAAAAATCAATTATAGTTTTTTCTAAAATATTTTAGGAAATTTCAATTATTGAAAAATGTTTTAATTAATTATTTCCTCATTTAGATGACGTGTATCGGTAATTATTTTGACCTAATTAACTACTTTCTTTCTTAAACGGAATAAACAACAAATATCTTTTGAATCATTGTTTATCAATTTCTGATATTGAATAATATCGTCGTTATTGATAAGAGCAAAAAATACCAGAACAAATTATTAAAATTCCAATTATTTGAAATGTAGAAAAAAATAACAAAATTTTCTTATTTTTTATTCTATTATAATAAAATTTTCTCGAAAGAATTCAATTATTTTCAAAAATTTTAATACAATTCCTGGAGAGAATTAAAAGATTTTTAAAGATTTTGATAAAACCAAACCAAAAAGAATTTGATGAAAAACTTTAATAGTTTTTTCACAATTAAATAGTTTTGAAAAAATATTTTTTTTATCAATTCTAAACCAGAAAGTCCCCTTAAAAGTTTTAATAAAATTCCTTGAAAGAATTCAATTTCAAATTAATAATAAAAGATTTTGATAGTCGCAAGAATTGAATTATTTTCAAGAGTTTCGAAATTTTTCTGCAGAATTCAATTATTTTCAATTCAAAATAAAAAAAAAACGTCGAAGGAATTTCCATTTCCAAAAATTTGAATAAAATTCGTTGCAAAAAATGAGTTATTTTTAATACAATTTATGAAGAATTTTTTTTTTTGTTGACAGAATTGAATTATTTAAAAAGTTTTAATAAAATTCCCTGAAAGAATTCAATTTAAATTAAAATAAAGGTTTTAATAGAATTCCTTGAAAGAATTCAATTTTAAAGTAAGTCAAAGATTTTTGATAAAATTTATCGCAAGAATTGAGTTATTTTGAAAAGTTACAAAATCTTTCTGCAGAATTTAATTAATTTCAATTCAATTTTAAAAAAGAATCTTGAAAGGATTTAATTACGGATTTTCAAAAATGTTAATACAATTTTTCGACAGAATTGAATTATTTAAAAAGTTTTAATAAAAACAAAACAGTGGAAAATAAAATAATTAAAAAAATTTTTTTCTTTCTAAAATATTTATACAGATAGATACATTATGGAAAAAGAGTAATTCGGGGAAAAATTTGCAATATTAAAAATCTTGTTGTCATTATTTATTTATTTTCTTGTTTAATTTTTCTAATAAAACCACTAGAAATTAAAAAAAAACTCTTAATTTTACTGTAAGGGTGAAAAAAAGGAAGAAATATTTATTTGAAGACAAATAAGAATGAATAAAAATTGAATGACGATAATGATGATGAAGTCATATTGAAGTTACGAGTAAGAAATTATTGTATTAATGATTTTAAATTAATTTTCAGGGTTCTTGAGGGACGTGACAGGAAGTTACAGTGCTTGCTTCTTGTGCATGGGCACTTGTATGGTACTGGGTGGTTTGCCACTTTTATTGGTGGCCAACGACGCATCTAAAACTGAATCCGAGCTGCCAGTGGAGACGGAAAACAAAAAGGATATTGCTTCACCGACCAAGGATTAAAAAAAGAAATGAGCGAAAAAAACCAACTGCCACCCTCGACATCGATAATTACATACTTGAGGAGAAGAAGAAGAAGAAGAAAAAAAAAAGGTCAGATAGTTAAAAAAAAAGAGAAAGAGAAATAAAAGAAGAATTGAATTGGAATTCAAATAACTATATAAATCAGTTTCTTACTGTTTATAATTCACCTCCATTAATCAGTATATAATCGGAAATATTAACAATTATCAAAAAATCATGTGCATCCTTGATAATTGGAAGAAAGAAGGCGAAGAAAAATTGTGATGTGAAGACAAAACACTTTTCCGTTAATTTTTAGACTTAGAATCATTCGTACAACTTTATTTGATCATTTACTTTCCGTTTTTTTTATTCTTATTCATCTTTTTCGAATTTTTATTCTTATTCGCTATTTTTAATTTCTATTTTCAAAAATTATTTTCACTTATAAAAAATATTGTCCATAACATAAATTATTTTGAATATTAAAAGTGAATTTTTTTAATTTTCAATTTCAAAAATTATTTTCAGTTACAAAAATGATTTTCAATTGTGAAAATTAATAAATTTTTGACCGAATAAATTAATTATCTTTTGAAAAGTCAATACTATGCAATTAACTGGAAATTAATTTTTGCAATATTTCAATTATCAACATTTTTTTTTACTGCGTGAATAGTAAAAAATTGAAAAAACGGACTTTTGTTTTTGAGAAAAAGAAATTATTATTATCATTCCTGAGTACGAAATAAAACGAGAATAATTTTTAATTAATCTGTACTAAAAATCGTCAGAAAAGAAGTCGGAAATTTCTCAATAATTATTAAGAAGGGGAAATAGATGTCCATAAAAGATGCGACAAGTGTTCTCGGAGTTGAAAAATAATTCAAAATATTTCTTATAACTATAGGAAAAATATTTTGTTAACCCTTTTTTCATTAAAACTTTCAATTTTTGTAACTTTAGGAATTTTTTTTTTGCAATTAAAATTAATTAGTTTAAAAGTTTAAATATTTTGTATCTTCAATATTTTGTCGATTATTTTTAATATTTCGTGATTATTGAAAAATTCTTTCATTTTAAAAAAATTCATTCATTCAATTTTTTAATTATTTTGATTTTAAAAAGCAAAATTTGCCATTAATTAAAAAACTATCATTTTTCTGATAGAATTGAAAATATTTTCTTTACATTTTTTTAATTTATAATTTATTTATTTGTTATTCTTTCTCTATAAAAAAAAATGTTACATTGCCTCTAGTTTTTGTAAAATATTTTACACATCAAGTCATAAATAATGTTCATCAATAAAAGAATTCTAAAAACTATATAAGAATTCATATAATTTTTACAAAAATTATAAAAGAGAAAAAAAGATAAAAAAAATTAATAATACTATCGAAATTGTAAATATCTCAACACGTTTTTTCATTATACCAGAAACATTAATATTTATAAATTTTTTTATTATTTTGAAATAATTTGAAAAAAAAGATTCAAATTTTAATTTTAGTTTTTAGACTAAAAATTTGTGAATTAAAGTAATTTTAAAACATTAGTCAAACTTTCTGAAAGAAAAAAAATTTTATTATTATAATATTATTATTTGCTGTTACTATTATTATTATTTTTGTAATTTTTTATTTTTTGGATAATTTATCTCAAAAATAATTTCTGTTAGAACTTTTTTTATTGTTATTAATTAATTTATTTGTTTTATTTTATTTATTAATTAAAAAGCTCATTATTTTTATGTTTATTAAATCTAATTACGTTCTAAAACTGCATTTTTAATTAATAATAATAGAAATGTGAGTTAGAAGCATAATTAAAATCAAAAGTAAAAAAAAAGTAAAATAAAATAAATAAAATACTGTTTTCATTTTAACCTGTTACAAAAATGGCTGTGTTATACAAAGGACAAAAAAAATGGAATATAAAAACGAATGTAAATATCTAATCTTCAATGATTAAAAAAATATGTAAAGAAAAAAATGTAATTGGAAATTTAAGTAATTAAAAACTAGTTTTAATAATAATTTTGTTATATTAAAAAAATATATATTCAAGTTTTCAAATTTTTATCAATTCTCGTTCTAATTAATTAAAAATATGTTGAGAATTAAGTTAAATTAAATTTATTTTTTTAAGAATACAATGTTATACATTTTTTAAATTAAATATTTATTGAGAAATTTTTTAATTATTTAATGAATCAATTAATTTTCCTTCTTTCAGATTTAATTAATTATTATTTCAAGTATGTTTGAAAATTGTTTATTTTTTATTTATTAAATAAATTAATTCATAAATGGCTTTAAATAATTTTATAATTAATCAGCTTAATTTTAGAAATTAATTTTAACAATTAGTTCAAATTTAGAAATTATTTTAGAAAAATTAATTAAATTTAGATTAATTTTCAAAATTAATTTCATCAATTAGTTTGAATTAGAAATTAATTGCACTAATAAGATTAATTTCTTTAATTAGACTAATTTTTAGAAATTAACTTCCAATAGTTAGATTAATTTTGAAAATTAATTTCAGAAAAGTAATTTCCTTAGCTTAATTTTTAGAAATTAATTACAGTAATTAATTTTCTTCTAAAATGACTTAATTTAAAGAAAAAAAAATACTTTCTTAAGTGATGAGACGGTAAAAATAATGAATTGCTGTATAAAACTCTTTCTATAAACAGAACTGTAAATTGGAATTTTGAAAAATCCAATAAATGACTTGTAATTTAAAGAAACAAATTTTCTAAATGATTAAAAGAAAATTATTTCGAAATTTATTTTCATCTCTATAAGTAAATTAATATTAAACAAAAAAAAATAAACAAAAAAAAAAGAAGAAAACTTTTAATTATAATCGTGCGCTGTTTCTGGCTGTGCTTCAAACGAATTTTGTAAACTTTTCTTTCACCGAAAATATAAGGGTTGTATCAATAAAGTGAAATCGTATAAAAAAAAATTGAAAAAAAATTAGATTATTAAAGAAGACAAAAAAAATGTTCACTTCGCCTTCGTACAACCCTTGCACAGAATGTTTTTCGAAAAAAAATAAAGATGTGTCGTTTTTTACAAAAAAAAGAAACTAAACACCGTGTATAATTGCATTGTTTTCAAAGAAAAGAAATAATTTTCAATTGAATGAAAGTGTATAGAAAAACATGTATAATATTAATTTGCACACGTCCCGAAAAAAAAATAATGAAATTAAAGAAAATGGAACAGACAAAAAAAAAAAAATAAATGCGAATTTTCGATAGAAAACGAATGGAAATGAAAATTAAGAAAATTACTTTTTTTAAAAAATTTTATATTTTCTGCAAAAAAATAATAAAAATTACCAAAACAAAAAAACTAATTTTCTTAAATTTCAAACAATATATTACATCAATCGGGTATTTTACCCTTGAAATTTGTAATAATTATATTTATTTATAAATAAATAAATAAAAAATCGCATTTATTTTTTTTTCCTTCAAAATTAAAATTTTTACCTTTTATTTTTTTTGCCAATTATTCCATTTTTGTTTCTTTTATTCTAATTTTTTTATTTACTTTTAGCGAAATTGTAAATAAACAAACACACGAAATATTGTTAATCTGAGAATTTTAAATGTATATGAAAAAAAAATTGCGAGAATTCGACAGACTGAAAATTAATTAAAAAGAAAATAAATAATATTACTTGCGATGGAATGTGAATATGAAAAAGCTCAGCGAACAAAGTCACAGAATGTTTTTTCGTAAAAATTGTTCTTCCCATTTTTTTCTGTTTATGTCATTTACAAATAATAGGAAACAAAAACAACAAATTATTATTATTAATAAATTAATAATAAAATAATACTACAATTATTATTTTATTTAAAAAAAAATGGAAGAAAAAAACGTTAATTTACCGCGAATAGTTATTTTAAAAAAATTGAAAAATTTTCTTCATTGTATTAGTTTTTCGTAAAAAACAATTTTTTTTTTTAAATCCAGTTTGTCTATTTTTTTTGCTCACTTTCCATCGAAACACGTTACCCAAGTATAGAATTTTTTTCCTTCAATCTCGGTCTGGCCGAACCTCGCTTATTAATTGAAAAAAATAAAAATTCTATATGTATATATATATTTATATATAACAAAATATATATAATTATATGTATAATATACAATATTATATATTTATTTATAATCAGATTGGATCGGTTTCCAATGTGAATGATGCGCCGGGAGAGATTTTAATTGAGAAAAAAAAGAAAAAATAAAAAAAATTACCGACTCCGACTGATACTGATATATAATTATAGTTAATTATTAAAATAAAAATTAATTTAAGACAACAACAAAAAATGTATGTTTTAAGACCAAAATAAATTGCAGAGTGTTTTTGTGGTCCTAAGGTGTATGATTCGACACTCGAGTCGAAATATTGTCTAATATATTATAAACAAAAGAAATAAGCAAAAAAAGGGGGGAAAAATTATCAAATAAAAATAAAATATTAATTATACTTGAGACTTATTCATTTTTTCGAACCGAATTTTCTGTTTTCAATTTTTGAAAAATAAATTGTATACAAAAACTTTTTGTTATACGAGAAAAGCGAATTTTTATTTTTTCAAATCTCTTTTTTTCATTTTCTTTTTGCTAGTTCTATAATTTTTCTTTAATTTTCATTTATTTAATATTTTCTCAATACATAAGTAAATAATTTCAGTTTTTATTGTTTGCTTCTTAAAATTGGACTTTACGACAGAAAATTTTCAAAAAATCAAAAATTTCTTTTATAAGAAA
The DNA here is from genome assembly GCA_032872475.1 of Leptopilina myrica (nomen nudum). Classification (NCBI taxonomy): domain Eukaryota; kingdom Metazoa; phylum Arthropoda; class Insecta; order Hymenoptera; family Figitidae; genus Leptopilina; species Leptopilina myrica (nomen nudum). The sequence goes on along the minus strand of CM065462.1, from coordinate 7,102,253 downwards.
ATTAAATTAAATTATTATTGTAAATAAATAAATAAATTCATGAATTAAGTACGAAAAAAGTCGAGGAACATTCTTTTTTTAGAAAAAATATTCACAAAACGTCTACTGTTTGTTAGAAAAAATTCGATAAACAATTTCTTTTTGAGAAAAGAAAATTCGAAAAAAAATTATAGAAACAATTGAATGACAATAACTTTGAATTAAAATATCAGTTTTTTGACAACAAAAAAAAAGAAAAAAAGGAAAGAAATTCAGAAGAAAAAATTTTCAATTGGGAAACAAATTTTTCGAGAGTTTTGAAAATAAAATAAAAAAAAAACGTTGACATCTTGAAAAATAAAAATCGTTATCAAGGCGTTAAAAAAATGCCGAAAGATAATTTAAGTGAGATTAATTGAGTAAGTTTACTTTTGGATTTTTTCTTTTCTAGAAAGATAACCATCAAAAGTAATTAGACACATTTTTTACATATATACAAAAAGAAAATAAAAAAAAATATATTCTACAAAAATTTTGCAGTGTCGAAACAAAATTTAACAAAAATTGAAGAAAATAAAAAAAATAATGAAAAACAAATTATTCAGGAGAATAGTCATCGACAATTGTTATTAGAAAAAAATAAAGGAGAAATTTCGAAAAATCCAAAGAAAAAATCTTTGATAAGATTACAAAAAAATTATTATTTAGAGAATGACTTATTGATTCGCGATGTTGTTCCTGGACCGTTTAAATCGACAAAATTGGTAAATTTTTAGTTTTTAATTATAAAAAACAAATGTTTCCAATTTTTTCAAAACTTTTATTTATTTTTTTAAATTAAATAAAAAAATATTTATAAATTTATCTGCAAAATAGTTTGTAATCAGAAATATTTTTGTTGTATGAAGAGGTTTTAATTCAAAAATGTCTTTTTAGTTAAAAAAAAAACCATTTGTTTTGAAAAAAAAATAATGTGAAAATAAAATTCATAACAAATTGTTTTTAATTTTATATTCATTTTTTAATTATTTAGTACAATTTTCTTTTCAATCTTATGTTTGTAAAATTATTTTTTGTTTAATTTTTATTTATTAAAAGTTAAAAATACATTTTTTATTAATTTTTTTTTAAATTTTTATCGACAAAATAATTATACTTTAATTTCTTATTTGTTGAAACTAATTAATTTTAATTTTCAGATCCAATTGGCGCCATTTGTTTTAAATTCTCTGCAACGAAAAACGTATGAAAATGAAAAAATTCGTCGTGGAATTCCAAATAAATTTGAAATAGTGCATTCAACACAAGGAATTCCAGATCCTTGGAAAGTAATTTTTTCCGAAAACGATTTTTATCCCGAGCAAAATGAAGCCGAAGAAGAAATTTGTTTGGTAAACTAAAGAGAAATAAAATTTGTCGATAAAAGCAAAAAATTAATATTAAATTCGAAATTAATTAATTTACTAATTAAAAAAAAATTTTTTTAACTAATAAATTAAAAATTAATAAATTTCATAATTTTAAAATGAAACAATGATTAAATTAATTAATTTTCTAATTAAAATTAATTTTAATAAAATAAATTTTATTCTACCTAATAAATAGAAAATGAATAAAATAAATTTTTTACTTCTTCAAAAACAGTGTGAGCCGAATTTGGCGAAAGAGGAAGAAAATCAGGTGAAATTTCCTATTTCATGTCGAGGATTAAGAAGAAAAATTAAACGTAAATTAAAGAGGAAAAGAAAAAGGGAAAAAATGCGAAAATGTTGTGAAATTTTTGAAAAAATTGCCACTAATTCACAACTATTGAAATGCAACGGCGTTAATAATAATAATAATAAGGAGACGAGAAATTTCGCTTGTAATACAGATTTTCCAGCAGGAGAATGTGGATCAAAAAATGAAATTTCTCAAAATCAAATTGAATTGAGTGATAAAATTATTCATTGTGAAATAAATGGAAAAATAACATTTCGCAATTGTGGAAATGGCGGAAATGGAGGAGAAAGCATCAATGGAATTGGATCAATGAAATTCAATTGTGTTGGCGAGAATCGAAATGATGTTGTCATTGAAAAGCATCAGGTGTGTATGTGATAAATTCAATTTTAAAAATCTAATTTATTTTATTTTCAAATTACTTTGAGATAGATAAATATTTATATAGAGAAAGATGTGAGAAAGGAAAAAAAGGATTTTATGTCAAATTGAATGGCCAATTTTACACGAGTGTTTAACGCATGAATAAAAATCAAATAAAAATATTAAAAAAACAAATAAAAAAAAAACAAAAAAAAACAAATAAAATAATAAACAAAAAATAAATTAACCAAACAAGTAAACAATAAATAAAAATAACAAATGAAAAAGTGAAAAAATAGTAAATAAACAAATGAAAATAATAGGAAACGAAATGAAAAATAGTCAAAAAAATAAAAAAAAAACTAGCAAAAACAAGTAATAAATGAACCAAACAAGTGAATAAAAAAAATAATGATAATAATTATTTAATTTTCACTTAGAGGGAAGACAATCAATGTCCTTCTGGATTTTATCAAAATTTTTGTAATCAATTTTCAAAAACATTAAAAATTCGCAATATATTAACGAATATCGAACAAAATAAGCAATTTTCAAAATTAAAGAAAGCACTAAATGGCAAAAAATGTGAACAAATTGAAACTGATTTTGGAAACGAGAAAAAATTAGTTTGCTACAAGTGTTCATGTCCGTATTTACGTGTTTTGAATGAAAAAAACTTATTTGACAATTCTTCACAAGAACGAAAATTAAACAGCAGTACGTTACTTAATTTATTTATATATATATTTTTGCAAATTATTCACAAAAAAAATTGTTTTCCCCAATTTTTAATAAACTAATAATTTTTTGTTAATAAATTAACAAATTAATTTCAATAAAATAAATAATAATTTTAATTAAATTTTTCCGAAACTCCGGAAATAATTTTATTAATAAAATGAAATATTTTAATTCAAATAAGAGGGAATAAAAGAAATAAAATTATTTATTTTGATAGAAGAAAAATTTGTTTCATTATATTATTGGAAGTTTGTCAATAATAATAAATAACAATATTGGAAAAATAATTTTCTGTATTTAATAGTCTTTTTAATCTTACACGCAGAATCAAAAGGGGAGAATGAAAAGAAAAATGAGAGAAAATTACGTCAAATGAAATGCGATGATACAGAAATGACAATTGAGAAAACTGAACGAAAAAAGGAGAAACAAAAAAATAGGGGAAATAAAATAAAAAATGACGCGAATTTCATGAAAAATTTAAAACATGTCAAGGTTAATGACGATACAAATGAAAAAAAAGACCTAGACGATAAAGTTCAATGTGATTGTGAAATAAAACACACTGAGGATAATACTGATAGTGGAAATAATGCTGATATTTCACAATTATCAAAGTATTCAGAAGAAAACTCTCATTAACCAAATAAGAACATTTTTTTTCGCAAAGATTACTGAACATTATTATAAACAAAGACGTAGAAAAAATTTCTATTTTCTCTTTCTAAAAATTCCTAACAAGAAATTTAATTATTTCTATTCGAGAATTTATTTGAATTATTATTATTAAAACTGAATTATTTATTTACTCATTAATTTATTCCTTTATTTGTTTATTTCCTTATTTGTATATTAATTAATTAATTTTTTTATATTATATTTTCAAGGAACGATAATAATAATAATTTGTCATCAAGAGAAAGCATACTGGCCCAAATGACATCATCGTCCTCATCATCATTATCATCATCAGTGACACAATTGAATAAAAAATCACCCTCGAAAATTAATGACAAAAAAGAGCTGAAAATTGATAAAAAACAACAAATTTTATGTTCACCGTGTGGTAAAAATCACAAAAATACTATTCGAAAAAGTGGACAAAATAATTATATTAAAGAGTTAGATTTCAATTTTCCTGATAAATTATTATCATCATCAACATCGTCAGCCAAAAAAAGTGGAAGAAGGAAATTAAAATCCAAGGATACTGTCGAATCTTATCAGGTTTTTTTTCGTTTTTAAAATTAAAAAATATTCATTTAAATTCCATTTAACAATAATATTAATTTATATATTATATTAATAATCTAATAAAAGTTTCAAAGTGAATTAAAAATGTTCCATAATCACATTTTTGTGTGAGAGAAAAATAAATTTCAAATTTCAGACGGAAAATAACAAACAGTCGACAAAAATCAACGAAAACGACGATGACCTTGTTGTTGAAAATTTGAGAAATAATTCAAACATCAAATTACCCAGCATCGCGTCAAGTGAAAAAAATAGAAAATCGAGAGAACGTTTTTCGAATGACTATTATCGTAAACGTGGCGGTGGAGAAAAACAAGAGGAATTATTTGACTTCTGTTCCAGTGATTTTGAGAAAATAAATATTTCCAATCGTCATGAAATTAGAAAAACAAAGAATTATATTCAAAATAATAAAAATAAAACTAATAATTCTTGGTTCACCGAGAAAGAAAATGAAAATAGTGAAGATTTTTTACCGAAAAAAATAAAAAGCAACAGTAAAACCGAAACAAACAATTATGAGAATTGTGATGAGAAAAATAATTTTTCCGACAGGGAATTTTCAATTTCGACAAATAATTCTAATAATAATAATAAAATTTATTCATCATTTCTTGAGGAATCACTCGATCTCATTAGCGAGCCAATTGGACGACGTAAAATATTATCAGAAGATTCAATGACAACATCTTCAGAAAGAAAATCGAGAATAATATTTAACAACGATGTCAAATGTTACACGAAATATTGCTACGAACGTTCGCAAAATTATCATGGGGAATATTAAAAAATTAATTATATAATTATTAAATTATACAAAAAAAAAAGAAAAATAAAAACATTGAAGAAATTATCAAAGAAAAAAAGAAAAGAAAATTAATCGCTATTTATGTTAATAATACACGAATTACGATAATTAATCGCTTATTCTAATAAATTTATTACCAAATATATTATTTTATCGCTAATTATGTATAATTATCACTAAAGAATGCTAATTAGTCTAAAACAGATTGAAAAAAGTAATTAATGATTGAAAATACTAATTAACGATAAAAATTACTAATTTCTGATTGAAAATACTAATTAATGATTAAAACAACTAATTAACGATAAATTACAAATACTAATTAATGATTAATAATAATATATGAATTAACGATTAAAAATATTCATTTGTGATTAAAAAACTTATTAATGATTAAAAATACTATTTAATGAGTAAAACTACTAATTAATAATTAAAGATACTAATTAAATTAAATAATTAAAGATAATAATTAAAATACTAAAATTAATGTTTAAAAATACGAATTAACGATTACGAATACTGATTAATGATTAAAAATAATTATTAACCATCACAAATGTTCAAGAGAATTTAAAAATAATAATTAGCAATTAATAATATTAATTATATTTATTGTAAATTTAAGAAAAAAGTGTCAATTATAATAAACGTGTACAGCTACAGCATTATTTAATTACAAAATATTTAAAGATAATTTTCCAAATGAAGTAAAAATTAAATTCAACCCTTAAAAAAATTTTTTAAATATTATTTTACAATGTTTAAATAGAAAATTAGTATAAATAGTCTTTTTAAATTATTAGTATAAAAAATGATATGTTATGTATATATATATTGCAAAAGTGCGTAAATAACTTTATATTTTTATTATATTATCAACTCAAGTCAAATATAATAGATTCAATATTGTATACCAAGCAGAAAAAAAATTTCTCGACAAAAATAAATAAATGTCTTTTATAATTAAGATAAAAATTATATAAAATTATTTTATATTACATTATTTCAATTTTTTTAAATTATTTTGGAAATAGAAGTATTACTAAAAAAATTATAGTTTCATTTTTTTAAAGAAACCATTTTTCGAAATTTCTGAATTAAATTTTTCAAAACTTTAATACTTTTTCATGAACAAAAATTTAAAAACTTATTCATATTTATTTTTCCTAAGGAATTAAAATTTCGAATAATTTCAATGAAAAACCTCATGAAATATAATTATATTTCTAAAATTTGCAACTGTAATTCATCCAAAATTCAATTATTTTTTTAGAATTTTCGAATAAAATTTTTGAAAAACTTTAATAATTTTTAAAGAAAAATAATGTTATTAATAATTTTTTAAAATTAAAATTAAAATATTTTTAAACTTTTGTTTCCCTTAAAATTTTCAAGGAATATAATTTAAAAACCTTTTCAAATTTAATGAATTCCTGAAATTCCTGTTACATAACGGTTTAAAAAATTAATTATTTTTTTAAATTTTAACTGAAATTTCTGTGAAATCAATTCATATCAGAATTCAACTACGAGAATTGAATTATTTAAGGGCATTTGAACCATTATGCCGTCACAATTTAAAAACTCATGCTTTTCACTAATTGTGACGTCATAATTGTTCAAATGCCCTTAAATAGAATAATTTTTGTAAATTTATAAAATGATATAATTTCAAAAATATAATCATATTTATAGACAATTTTTAAAGAGGAAAAAATAAAATTCTTTAAAATATAAAATTTTACATAATTTCCAATTGTTTCAATTTGTTAAAATTATTATTGAGAATTCAAGTATATTTTTTCAAAAAAAAAAAAAAAATTAATTACTATTTTTCGAAATTCCCAAATTAAATTTTTCGAATTTAAATAACTTTTGTAAAATAAATATTTAACTAATAATTATTGTTCTTTATTTGCTTAAAATTTTGAAATACTTAAAAATTTGACTTGCGAGTCTTTCAAAATTCAATTAATTTTCTAGAATTTTTGTACATAATATTATTTAAAATTTAATTTTTAAGGAAGCTAACAAATTAAAACAACAATTATTAATAAATTTAAAAATATTTATTTATAATTAATCAATAATTTAATTATTAATAATAAGTTTGATTAATGAATGAATGGAGTATGTATATTTAAATAAAATTAGTAAACAATAAACCAATTAATAATTTTTTATGTTTCTTATTTCACAATAATTTTATTAATTATTTTTTTTATCATCAACATTCTAAATTTAAAAAATATTTTTTGGTTATTTTTTCATTTAATCATGTTTTTATTTTTCACCAACTATTAATTTTTGTTTTATTTGAAATAATCATTAATAATAATATTTTATTTTGTTTATTATACTTTGTTTTTACCCTGAATACGGTTATTATTATTATAATTTTGTTTTTAGTACATATTTATTGTTTATTGTTATTATTATTAACATGAAAATTGTAGTTAATTTTTGTGAAGTAAATAATAAAAAATTGTAGGTACAGATAGAATTTTTCAATTTTTTAAAATTTTGATCTTATATTATTTTCAAATATTAAAAATTTTTATTTCGTAAATAATAATTTATAGAAAATAAAAAAGAAAATTTTTATCGAAAAAAAGCAAAAAAAAAATCCTCCTTTAAAATAAAAGACAAGAATTTACATAACGAACCTTGACAATGAATAATGAGATTAGAAAATGCTTTTCTAATTACTATAGAACATACGATGATATCGGACCAGATTGCCATGGAAAGTTTTAAAATTGTATTCTAATCAAAAAAACACAAATGCGAAAGAGAGTGAGAAGGAGAGAAAAGTGGGGAGAGGAAGAGAAAGAGAGAGAGAGAGAGAGAAATGCTAGTCGCACGCCACCGACGCCTCTCTTTCATTGTCACAGCTGATCAACTCTCAAAAATCAGTTCGTGCGCGACGCTCAAGCAAACATGTTTGTAAATGTGACTTTTTATATTTTCAAATAAAAAATTCACACACAATTTTTCACATTTTTCAATTCACAGTGCCCTAATTTCTAATTCTAGTCTTTGTAAATTTCATTCTTCTATAAAATACTTACAACTTCGAGTGCCTCTTTCAATATAAAAATATAGTGAATTATTAAAAGAAAAAAGAAAAAAAAACACAAAAGAGAAAATAAAAGAAGGGTATAATTCACAAATTTTTCAATTATACCATAAAAAGAGAAATCGCCAACACACACATTACATACATATATATCTATATCTATACATATATATTCGTACAGTGTTCGCACAAACAGCTGATCGATGATTAATTCCCGACTGAAATAATTAAAGTATTCTATATACAAATAACAATCGTACAAGAAATATTTCAAAGAAAAGAGAAAAAAATCTACTGAGAAACGATTGTCAATTTTTTTTTATACTTATATATGTAAAGTGTGCAACGCGCAACAATAATGTGTGGAATTTTTCAAAAATAAAACGGTGAGTACCTTCTTTTTTATGCCATTTTTTTTTTAAAGAAAAAAAAAACATAGAAACGAAAGTCGACAAGTAGAAAATAATTAAAAATTATATTTTCATCATTGAAATCACATATTATAGAAAAAAAAATGAAAGTTCAAAGATAAAAAAAAAGAAAGAAATTTTTGGCAGAGAGCCAAAAAAAAATTGCTGAGGTAAATTTCAACAAGCAAATGGAGGAAATTTATGAAAAAAAACGATTCATTTTCTGATTTGTTACCCCCAAAGATTCCAAAATTAAAGCGGGAGATTTAAATATTGCACAACTTGATTAATAATAGTGTGTTTTTTAAAAAAAAATTTGAATAAATTTTTGTTGCATCTATTTATTTCTTTATTAATTTATTTTTTTTATACACTTTTATTTATTAACGCACTTGTGCTCCTTTATCTCGATTTTATTTTTCTCGGTTACTTATTATTTATAATTCAGTTATTATTTATTATTATTATTATTATTATTATTATTATAAATGTTAATCTTAGAATTAAAAAGTCGGGGAATTATGATCGAAAGCCGAGAAAATTGTTGTTTTTTAATTGTATTTATTCTTGAAATATAATTTTACTTAAATATTTCAAAATTATTTCCATTTTAAAAGAGGTGCATTTACAATTTTCATAGGTAGATGAACTTGAGATGATTTGCATTTTAAATGAATTTCATTAAAAAATCTAAAAACCCAGATTTAAAAAAAAATCTTAAAAACACTAAAACAAAATGAATTTTGAAGCAAATACATATTATTGCAGGCATTCAATTATTTTTTTTTTAAAAAGTAAAATTCTTCTCAGAAATTTAATTATTTTTTTTATCTTGATGTATTTATTTCTCAAAGAATTAAATTATTTTTAAAAATTTTGATGAAATTCTTTTGGAACAATTCAGTTTTTTCAAAATGATTTCAATAAAATTCTTCTATAGAAATTAAATTAATTTCAAAAAATTTTCAAAGATCAATTATTTTATATTTTTAATGTCTTCGATTGCAATAGAATTTCACAATTCAATTCTTTAAACCAAAACTTTAATTAAAATTAGTCTCAAGAATTCAATTATTTCCAAAAGTAATTTAATTCTTTGCAAAAATCCAATTATGTTTGAAAATTTACAAAAATTCTTGTTAAAATTTTAAATTTTAATCTAAATTTAAAATTGTCTTTAAATAAATATTAAAATTTTCTACGAAATTCAATTATTTTCAAAAATTTTCATCAAATTTCTCGTAAAATGAAATTATTGTTAAACCTTTTTTTAGAAATTGTCTCTTGACAATAAATAATAATAATAATAATAATAATAATAACAATAGTAATAGTTATGTTTAGTAATAAGAAACATAATAGTTAAATTTTGATAAAAATCCCTATGAAAATTCAATTTTAAGAAACATTCAATTATTTAATAAATTGTTTATTTTTATAGTTAAATAATTGAGTTATTGTAGAATTTTCTAATAAATTTTGATATAAAAATAAATTTCAATCAAAATTTTAGTTTCTAATTGAATATCATATTCAATAATATTTACTTATTAAAAGATTCTACGAGAATTTATTTATTTAAATAATAATTGAAATTAAAAAAAAAATTTTATTCGCATTTTTCGAGAAATTTGGTGAAAATGTTGTATACAAAAAATAAATTGAAATTCTGACAAGAATTTTATTAAAATTTTTGAAAATAATAATTGAATTTCCGAGAAAAATTGTATTAAAGATAATTAAAAATTTTTGGCGGGAATTTTTGGTAATTTTGGAATATAATTTGATTTTTGCGAAGAATTATGTTACTTTTGATATAATAATTGAATTCTTGAGATTAATTTTATATTAAAATTTCTTTTTATATAAAGATCCTAAAGTTCTGAACGTTCAAATGAACGAAATTGATTTATTTCTTCTAAAAATGAAATTTTTAATTGCAATTATTTTGCTTCATTATCCAAAAAATTAATTACTGAGTTTGTAAAGGTAAAATTATAGTTTTTAAATTTTTTTATGAATAGTAATTTATTAAAATATCGACAATAAAAAATATTTCTTTCATTTTGAACGTTCAAAACTTTGGAATCATTTTATATAATTGAATTGTTTTGTGAAATTTTATTGAAATATATAGTAGACATTGAAAATAATGGAAGTTTGGAAAATTTAAAAATTAACTACATTTCTAGGAAAGAATTTATTAAAATTATTTTTAAAAAAATTGAATTGTCACATAAGGTCATGTTATTCAGTGGTCACGTGCCCCATATAGTTTTTACAATAGGAACACGTGACCACTAAATAACATGACCATAAATATTTCATTGAAATTTTTAAAAATAATTTAATTCTTCGAAGAATACATAAAAATAATTAAATTTTTGAAAATCTTAATTTCTAGATATGAAAAAATAATAATGATTAAATATTTATTGAAAAGTGAAGTTATTGATGGAAATAGTCGTAAACTATTAGTTTAATATTTTGTCTAAAAATTACTAAAATATTCTAAATATTTATAGAATATCTTTCTAAATATTGATAGAATATCTTTCTTTAAATTACATATATAAATAGATTTTTCTAAACATTAGAATTTATTTTTTAAAAACTTCTGAAATATTCTACAGAAATACTTTTCTGAAATTTTCAAAGAATATTCTTGTCGCGATTGTAAACTACTTTTTTCTATAAAAAATGCAGAAAATAATATTAAGTTATAAATAAATATATGTGACTCGTTCCGAAGAAGCACAAAATGTCCGGTTATCTTTATCATTTCTGAAGTAGAAATACAGAACGCAAATCAAACATTACTGATAATTATCGATCATCAAGTCTTCATTTCATCTAAAATATTCAATGAAAACTGGTTTCTAATTAACACAATTAATAAGGAACTATTAATTTTTGATAAATCTAACACAAACATAACCTAGAATTCGTTCGCTTCTTAGGTATATATATACATAAAAAAAAATGAATCAACAAATAATGTTAATAATTTTTTGTCCCCAGATTGACGCTCGGCGAGAGAATAAAATTGGTTCCTCCCAAGAAAGAAAGAGAGTGAGAAAAAAATCCTCTACTGTAAAACGGATTTGTTAACTGCAAAAAGGTCTATGTACGGATCACAGAAATCAGTTGACCAAGGGGATATTGGGAGCACTTCTCATTGGAGAAGTTCCACTGGCAGTGGAACATTGGAATCTATGCAATCGTCCGAAAGTGGAAACGAGGAAGAAATAACTTCCGAATTTAAATATTTTCAACATTGACCCCTACACACACACATCTAGAGGAGAAAGAAAGCAAAAAAAAAAGAAGAAACATCTAGTCGATTATAATTTCTACATATTTTATTTTATTATTATTATTATTTTTTATTTGTTTCCTTGTTTCTCTGTCAAATAACTTGTAGCATTCTTCATCAATTTTTTTTTTATTAATTTCATTTTTATTTACTCTGGAATGCAGTGTGCGCGATAAAGAAAAACGGTATACGAAGATCGTTGTACCGGATTGCTGCTGTGTAATAGAGGAAAAAAAGTGATTTTCTGTTTTTTTTTTTTATTTTCTTACGTTGAAAGATAGCCGTAGGCTATAAAGATATTTACTTGGGTAACATGCAGTATCAGGATAAAGATCACGATAATGGAATCAACATCAAGTTCAAGAGCGACAGAGATAGAAAAGGGGAGTACAAATTAATTGTCAAGAATTCATCTAATGGAGGCAAGAATTTCCATCGTAATCAAAGGGGTAATTATATTCATTAAATTATATGTCTGATGTACACTCGAATCTTTTTAATATTAGAATTTTGCTTTTTAACACAAACATTAAGTTTTGATTCTGCAGTTTTAGTGGAAGAATTCAAAAATTAGGACTTAGTTTCGAGTAGGCTTCTTTTTTATTGTAACAGAAGATTTATTATAGGTGTAACAATTTTGATTTTATGCCAAATACTAGTTAGTTTTTCTTTATACAGTTCGGAGTGTGTTACTCAATATTGGTAGGCACGAAGGGTAATAACCTTTAAGAGATAAGAATATACTTCAGATTTCTTTGAAGATTTACAATCTAAGTTCGTGTTGTTTGCTATTACGCAATATTATAATTAGATTTACACTTCTGTATAAGAAATTTGTTGGATTATTTTCCAAGTAATAGGCGAACGAAAAAGTGCAGGTTTTACGGCTATTTGTTTAAAAGATAATGTGGAAATTTTGGTTCTGAGTACTAAATACACTTTAATAGACTTCTTTAGATGAGGCAATGAGGCAGATGAATAGAAATTCAAATTAAAATAGTTTTAGGTGCTGCAATACAAGAAGCAAATAGAAATTGAAATCAATAGACTTCATAAAATCTGCAATAGAACAAAAATTGAAATTAGAATCAAAAGACATGTTCGGATGCAGCAATAGATTAAAAATGGGAATTAGAAGCATCAAATGTCTTAAGATGTTGCATTACAAGAAACAAAAAAAGTAGAATCAATCCCTACAAGGTTTATTGTCCAATTTTTTCTATTAAATTCCAACAACTCTGTCAAGGGTTCGACGATTTTGTCACAAAAATCAACTGTTTTCTATGCTGTGAAATGTTGCTATACAAGAAACAAAGGAATTAGAACCAGTAGACATTTTTAGATGCAGCAAGACGAAAATAGAAATTAGACTCAATGGACTTCCTATAAGATGTTGCAATACAAGAAACAAAAAAAGCAGAATCAATAGACTTCTTAAAATGTTGCAACAAAAGAAACAAATAGGAATTAGAAGATGTTATTACCCTTTAGATGTTAGAGGGCAATAAACAAATTATAATTTAAATCAAGATAATCTTTTAATATATTGTAAATAGTACAATATATACAGAAAGAAATTAGGACCGTAGCTGCCAGACAAAAACAGGAATCACTAAACATCCTAAGATCTTGCAATACATGAAATAAAAAGAAATTAGAACCAATGGATTTCCTAAAACGCTACAAAATAGGGTAGGATTTAGAGTCAATGGACAGCATTGAACTTCTTTAGATGTTACAGAAGGTCATTCGGAGAATACAGAAAGACTTCAGATAGTCTGTAAAATTTTGAAATCGGTCTAGTACTTCTTGTAAAAAGAAATTTCATCTAAAAATAACAGAAACTGAATACTTTCACAGGCCTAGTATGATTAACTTCTGCTAAGATTCTATTAATTCCAGTAATATAATTAGAGATGATAAGTAAAGAGAAAAATACGAACACGAATAAAAGACAAAACAGAAGAAAAGAGAACAAACCAGAATAAATAACAGAAGCAGTTAAAGTATAACAATTTAAAAGTACTTCTTCCAGCCGACTAAATCTAACGCAAGGAATAAAAGAGTTCTTCACAAAAAGCTTAGAAGCACACCGCACTGGAGATAAAAATTCTACAGGGAAATCTCATTTGTATGCTTTCATACTGGGAGTAATAATTTATTTTAGCTGTTCCCGTGTGTCACGTTAACTATATACGAAAGCTGGCAACTTTTAATGAAAAGAAATCTTCTCACGACCGTTTCATTAAAGAAGATTCTGTAGTCGTTCTTAAAATAAATACTGCTTCATGTGATGAGAATGTAGAAAACAAAGTTTATTGGCGGAATTATTATTCATAGTTTAGTTATGGATGTTTATCAACTCTTGCGGGATTAGAACCATTCATACACAGCAGTTTCGGACGTTTAATAACAATCTCAAAATGACTATATCATCTCCGGAATATACAAAGATCTACTATTAGATTATTAAGATCTTTTTGAATTACCATCTAATGGTATACAAACGAATGTTTATTAAAATTGCAGAATTAGTTTTCATTTTAGTTACAGATGTTACGGATGAACATTCGTAAAGTGGAGCATTTTTTAATGACGGCAAAGTTACCATCTTTTGTGGACATTAATGACCATTTTAATTGCGGAAATACGTTTTGTGGAATATACGGAGAACAAAAATACCAGTATTACAAATATATCTAATGGTAGTTATGAAGTTGTAATAAATTTGGCAGATTTGGAATCATCTGTGGCAGTTACAGAGATTTACCAACAATGTCTAACTGTGAATCACTATAGCATTATTACTATCTAAAGAAATGTTTATTGAAAATTGCAAATGTAACCAGATGTTTCTTACCATTTGCGAAATTAATATTAATTTTAATTACGGATCTTTGCCAAAAACGGATTAATTATGCTGTATTCTGTGGAATCCAGGAGGGCCAACAATAGCAGAATTGTTATCTAATTGTGCTAACGGATGGTTAGTAGCATTTGCGGTATTAATCTACATTGTATTCATAAATGTTTGACAACAACGGGAGAATTAATAACTTTGATGGATTCTGCGAAAACTAACAAATAGCAGAATTGTTATCTAATGGACGGATAGTTAGTAACATTTGCGGTATTAATCTCTATTTTATTTATCAATGTTTGCCAACAATGGATGAATTGATGGCTTTTGTAAAATCTTCAAAGGCCAACAACATTAGAATTGTTATTTAACAGTGCTAACGGATTTTTCTTAACATTTGCCGAATTAGTACCCATTTTAATGATAGTTGTTTGACAACAATGGTCAAATATTAATTACGAAATTAAAATCTGAATCAAAATGATGCCAGTTTTTCAAAATTTGCACCAGATCTTACAGAACCAATATTATTCAGATGACAAAACTTACCTAAAGCTATATTACTTTTACAAAAAGAAAAATAATACCTAAAAAGATTCTCCAGATTAATAGAAGTAACTATTAGATGACTGTTCCAATGTGAGTCTAAAAAAAACCATCCAGTAGTATATAGTTACTTTACAAAAATTGTTGATAACACCAAACATCCATAAACACAAAGATCATAATTCACAACCAGAAAGAAATTCCAAAATCTACCCAAAAAAGTTGACAAAAAAAAATTTCCATATTTCAAGGAACTGTTTGCCTATGTTTCAAAGTATTTTTATCACAAATGGCGACCCGCTGTCTTTGATAGTTAGAAGTGAATGGACGTTGACTCACATAATAAAATATAGTATTGCCGCACGTGTTTTTTCCCTCAAAAGTTAAAGGAATCTAAATTTAATCAACTCGGAAGACAGACAAAAAGTAGTTATGTCAATATTGGTTTTTCTCGATATGATTTCTTATTTGAAAATAATTATCTCTTTCGGTAATAAAAAATAAGAAAATTGTACTTAATTTATTTTGTATATTTATAGATGAAAATTTACTATCATATCAAAGAAAAAAATAATACTAATGATATTCGACAAAAAATTAAATTTGCTTCCTTTTTTTCGCGTAAAAGTTGAGCTCTTTGAACATTTTTTTCTCACTAGTGAAAAAATATTTGTCACTGTCAGAGCAAATAACGTCATAAAAGCGCATGACGACGATCATTTATATATAAAGAGACAAAGTAAGTCTTTGTTTAATACATCCTGACAGTGAAAATTATCTTGCTTCTAAACAATGAAAAGGAAAATCTAAGAGCACATTATTATTCAATTTATTATAAATTATAAAATTAAATTAATAATTTTTCTTTTACAAATAATTTCTTATATTTATTCTTTTCTTTATAATCGGAACATTACTGTTTTTTATAAATTAATTATTTGTCTACCACTATTAGGTTTTCTTGTCTTCTAAGTACGTTAACACATTTAAATTATTATTAATTAAAATTTATTGATTGTTTATTTCTATATTATTATTATTAATAATAATTTATAAAGCCTATCATTTCAATAATTAATATTTATCATTTAAAAAAAAATTATGTTTTATTTATCTAAAAAACAACAAAAGTTTTTATTAACATTTTAAAAAAATTTTAAATACATTCAAAAAGAAAATTTTTTAAAAAATTGTTTTTACAATAAATTTTTTGTATCTGTGTTTATGAAGAAGAAAATTTTTAAAGCATTAGATTTCACGTGATTGTTATATAATATCTTCAAAAACACGCCCCTATTTTATCTTTACCTTGTATCCATTCAAGATCGAATTCTACTTGACTTGCAAATATTTCTCGTTACAAAAAATTTTTTATTACATTACTTTTTCATTACTACTACAATTGTTTATTATTATTATTATTATTTTTATCATTATTATTATTAATTATTAATTATTCTTCTACTATTATCTAATTTCTGCATTTAGAGACTTGTACTGTTAGTAAATGAATAAAAAAAAAAAAAAAAATTATTTAATTGTTAATATTTAGAATTTTCGTTCTATACAGGAAGTTATTTATAATATCGCAGAAATAAATCAATTTCTATCATTTATAGAATTCCTATAATCAAAATAGATTTGTCCAGTAATAATATAACAAGAAACATGCGCGCGGTCATAAAATTAAAGCACACTGCTTCTGAAAAGCTTTCTAGAGTATTATTGAGAATAATAAAAAGTGCATATAGCATACCATACATTGTAGTCTATAGTTAATAAATAATTTGACTAAATTATAGATTTTACATTAAAGCGTTTTTCTCTTTCTCTATCGTACGTTCACTTTTTAACACTTGTTTTCTTTATCTTCAATATAAAGTATATATAGTGTCAAACGTGCACTGAAAACAAAACTTAAATTAATTCCCAACAATAATATTTTTTTTCATTTTGTCAATTATGAAACAGTTTTTGAGTGATAAGATGAATTATTTCTCCACATGAGAACGCCAAGGTCGCCACCAGGTGTACCATTTTGGAAATGGCACAAAAAGTCGTTTTTTTTAACAAACAAGTGTAAAAATATTAGTTTTAAATAATTGTATGAGACGAAAAATAATAATAACTATAAATATTTGTTATTATTTTTATTAATATTCATTTATTTAGTCCAACACAATTTTTAGCAGAATAAAATAAAATAAAAATAATTTTTTCATTCGTGCGTGACAATTAAAGGAAGAATCGTCTCGAGGTTGATAAGAGACGATGATAAAAAAAAATAGACATACATGTATATACATATATTTGAAAAGTGTATTTATATACCGATTGACAGAAATTCTCAGACGATAGAAAAATAAATGTTGATTGAAAAACAAGCGTTTTTAGGACATTTCAAAAAAAAATGTTAATATATTTTAAACCATTTTCAATTAGAAAAAAAGAAGCTCTTTATTCGAAATATTCAGTCCAATTTGTTATCAGTTTCACAAATTTTACAATCGTACATAGAGTTGCAACTAATTATTATTTGAATATGCAATTAAAATAAAATTAAGGTTGTATTTATTTGGAAAAAACTAGTTTCCGATATGCATAGAATAATATATTATTCAAGTTTATTTCGCAGGTTACTCGTTTTCTCTAGTTCCCTCCGGTTTATTTCAACTATTACTAGAGTGGAACAATTTGTTCTTTTCTTATCAAATAAATTTGTTTACGCTAATTTACAAATATAATGATAATATCAATAATAATAATAATAATAATAAAAATATTTTTCTTCATAAAAATTTGAATAAAAATATCAATTTTATTACATAATACAAAATGGAAGATGTATTAGTAATCCAAATAGAAAAATTAAAAAATAGTTATAAATAAATAATATTAATAATTAATAATAATTATCATTTTATCAAAAAAGTTAATAAAAAATTTATAAGCTACATAATAATAACAATGTAACAATAATAAAAAATTTTTAATAAAATAAATGAGGATTAATTAAAAACCATTTTTAAAAATTATTAAATAAATTGTGACTTTATTACAGGAACTTTAATTATGAAAAAAAAGTTATTACGTAATTTTAATTTAAAAAAATTATATTACGTAATAATATTAAGAATTATATTGCTTCGCTAATAACCGGCTAATAACATTCTTCTTTTTTTTTATCATAAAGAGTGTAGAAAATAATTCTTGACAGTTATGTGAAAAAAATAATATAAAAAAAAATTGTATGCAATTTATAAGATGTGATATGATAAATTTCTTTTTTTCCTACGAAAAAAATAGTTGTTTCTTTGACATTTCTTAATTATGTAATTAACGCAAGGAATTTATAAAATGAAGAAGAAGAAAACAAAATTCTAACGGAAATTAAAAAGTATTGAGAAAAAACAAGAATTTTTAACCTTCGTCATTAAAATTTTTCAATGCCCGGTAATTACGAAATATTATTTTATTATTATTTATATTATTTAAAAATTATTATTAAATACTTTGATTGTAAATATTTTTATATAACAACATTTTAATTTAATAGTTTTTAATTCTTTAAAAAAATAAAAATGAAAATTTTATTATTCTGATTTCTCTCTCTCATTTTTTTTAGCAAAATGAAGCCGCACAAAAAGTCGATTTTCCAAGAAGAAAAAAATAAAAAATTATTGTTTTTGAAAGCCAACTGTTCATTATAGTAAACGTTTAACAGTATTTTTCTATTTCAATTACAAAAATAATAAGAAAAAAATGCCTCATGTTTGTTCCGATTGTCTACGAGAATATAAAAAAGTATTATCTTCAAAACATTCGACTAATAATGAAGAGGAAAATTATTCAAATTATCAAAGCAAACTTGAATATTGTAAAAAAATTGCAATTTTCATTTTGAAATTTATCATTTATTGTTTCCTTGGAATAATCACATTAAATATTGTGAGGGAAATTTTTCATGGCCTAAAAATATGTTTATGGAATTTTGCTTTCTATTTTATAAATCCATTTTTAAAAATACTCATTTGGAGTTTGGGATTATTTTTTCTTTGTTTCAAGGACAAATTTTTTAATGACGACGAAATTATTAACAATAATAATAATAATAGCAATATCAATAACAATAATGAAAATAATTATAATAATCATCATGAAAACAGAGGTGAAAATTTTACTATTGAATTTGAAGTGTGAAGAAGGAAAATATTTGCGAATTCAACTGACAAATTGTAAAGAAAAATAAATTAACAAATAAACAAATAAAAAATGAGTTAAATTAACAAAATCGAGAAATTATTATTTATTTGCTTATTTAGTAATTACTATTGATTAATTAATAATTAATTATATAATTTTTACTGTATGAAAACGGACCTTTCTTGCAAGTTTACCACTGAAACTAATTCAAACGAAGTAAATAAATAAAAAGAATAAAAGATAAAAAAATTTTATAAAAAAGATAAAAGATATAAAAAAAATTTTTAAAATGGGAATAAGTAGAAAATGTAAAGCATTATAAATATTAACAAAAATCACTTAAGATATTTATAAAAATCAAATAAAAAATATAAAAATAAAAAAGTTTATTAGGAATAAAAAATATTTTAATTAAACAAATGTATTCGCAAAAATTTAATTGTAGAAGGGAAAATTAATTTACATACAAAGAAAAATAAACAAAATGGAATGGAAAAATATTTCAGAGAACAGAAATAAAAAAATGGAATTACAAAAAATTAAAAAAAAATAAAAAAATCGAATGAAAAAATATTTTCGAAAACAAGCGGATTATAAAAAATGTAATGAAAAACAAATTTCAAAGGGCGAAAATAATAATATAAAAATAAAAAATTTCGAGAAAATTCATTTAAATTCGAATAAAAATTAAAAAATGTCAATGAAATAATATAAAAAAAATGTACTAATAAAATACACTAACTTTAGAAGGTAAAAAAATGATATAAAAAAAAAATTTAGAGAAAATTCATTTAAATTCGAATAAACATTAAAAAATGTCAATGAAATAATATTAAAAAAATGTAATGAAAAACAAACTTCAGAAGGCAAAAAAAAAAAAAATACAAAAGGGTCAGAATTCGTGAAATTTTCACAGAAAAAAAAAGTATTTTTTTAAATCGAAATGTTGAAAAAAAATTTCTATTTGGCCTTAGGAATGTGTTCACCAAAAAACAGAAAAGAAAATTATTTTTTTATAAAAGTTATTGCAAAATTAATTATTTTTGCAACTTTTTAAACAAAATAAAATTTCTCCTAAATGAATGAACCGATTTAAATGAACCAAGCGGGAATATCAAGGGGATAAAATATACTTTCGTTTAGAATTAGAAAATTTTTTAAATGTTTATTTTTTAATAATTATTTAATAAAAATTTTATAAACAATTAATTTTTTTTAAAGTTCTACGCCTTTTAAAAATTTGAAAAAAATATTAACATACACTTAAAATTATAAGAAATTAAAATTCGTTGAGAAAATTTTGGAGCGACAATTATTTTAAAAGTTGTAATGAAAATTATATTAGCGCTGCGCTGAATTTAGTTTTTCATCATTTTTAACAATTTTTAAGGTTATATAATTAAACAAAAATGTTAAATTGACAGTGTTTTGTTCATTTCGTAGTTAAAAATAATGTTTTAATTCTGAAAATCATCAAAATCGCATCTCCGTTCAATATAATTTTCATTATAACTTTTAAAATAATTGTCGCTCCAAAATTTTCTCAACGGATTTTCATTTCTTATAGTTTTAAGTGTATGTTAATATTTAATTCAAATTTTTAAAAGGCGTAGAACATTAAAAAAAATTAATTGTTTATAAAATTTTTATTAAATAATGATTAAAATATAAACTTTTTAAAAATTTTCTAATTCTAAACGAAAGTATATTTTATCCCCTTGATATTCCCGCTTGGTTCATTTAAATCGGTTCATTCATTTAGGAGAAATTTTATTTTGTTTAAAAAGTTGCAAAAATAATTAATTTTGCAATAACTTTTATAAAAAAATAATTTTCTTTTCTGTTTTTTGGTGAACACATTCTTAAGGCCAAATAGAAATGTTTTTTCAACATTTCGATTTAAAAAAAAAACTTTTTTTTTCTGTGAAAATTTCACGAATTCTGACCTAAAAACAAAAAAATTTAGAGAAAATTCATTTAAATTCGAGTAAAAATAAAAAAATGTAAATGAAAAAATATTGCAGTGTATTGCAGTGAACAAAAAGAGGGAAAATGGCAAAAGTTTATTTTTTTGAATTGAAAATTGAGAGAGTAAAATTCTATTATGACACACACACACATGCATTTAATTAAAGTGAATTTAAATGTGTCTCGAAACAAGTTAACAGTCCACGATCTCGCCAATTAGAGCAAGGGAGTTAGTTTTAAATTAGAGTTCATGAAACCGCTCTTTGTTCATATGATAGATCAAATTAATCAAGGACTTTGCGTATATACAAACACACAAACTCTGAATGAATCATATTATGTCTTCTTCTCTCTCTCTCACTATATATATGACAATTTTAAAAGAGGACTAATGGAAAATACCTCTTTAGTACGTTGAACTATTATATATATATGTATATATAAATGACTAACAAAATATATCTATACGTATCACAATTAAACGCGCGAAACATTTTATTTAAAGATTCATCATTTTACGGGTCATTGAGTTTTTATTTTTATTTTTTATTACTTTTTTTTTATTAAATAGGTCAAGTATTTTTAATTCAATAACGATCTGACAATATTTCAATTTCTTTTTAAATGCAGGAAGTAAGTTTTATTTTATATTTACGTAACTGCCCTGGATAATGGAAAAATAAAATAAAAGTAAAATAATAAAATAGAATTCTTTAATTGTTGAATTATTTATTTTTTTTAAATAAATTGTTAATGTTTGTAATTTTTTCATAATTACTGTTTTTAAATCTTAATACATTTCTTTTAAAGTGTGATATTAAAAAAAAAACTGTGAGTTAGGTTAGTGGTTAGTGTTCAAGTCTGGAGTGCTTGACGGTTCCGAGTTCGATCCCCAGGAGATTCAGATTTTTTAATTTCAGGTTAATGAAGTAATTAATAACTTAAAGAAGTATCTATAACGTACAGTAGAAAATAGAGTTAGTTTTATGTTATAATTTCGTGTTTTAAGCAAAAAGGATAAATTAATTTTCATAATTTTGTTGTAGTGGAGAAGTAGGAATTTAATTTCCACAGACCGGAAAACTGTCAAATGACAGGGAATTTTGAATTTTTTAAAAATAAAATTATTTTGCATGGAAAATTTAGAAATATTCATTTACAAACGTATTAATTAATTGACATTCATTGAAAAAGATTAAATGTTCTTCTATAAAAGCCTTTTATTTTGTTAAAAATATATAAAATACATTTTCAGGATTTATTTATCTCGTATGTTAGCATTTATTGCCGATTTTTAGTATTTTATGTTTATAAATATGAAATTTCCTGATTGTATTATTATTATGTATTTAAAAATTATTATTATAGTCACCATAATTAAAATAGTTATTTGTACATTGAAAATTAAATATTTGACACACTTGTTTTATATTATCACAATGGGAAATTCGACTATTTTACCGAATATGGTACTAACAATAAGTAACTTGAATAAATTATTCTCACAGAAATATTCTTTTTATTAAAAAAAAAAAAGTTTTTGAGGAATAAAATAGTTGTACAATTTCCCCACTTGAGAACGTCAAGGTCACCAGCAGATGTCAGTGAAAATTCCAAGAAGGAACTGAACTGCCATCTAGTGGTGACCTTGGCGTTCGCAGGTGGAGACCAGCATCTCCATGTTCCTAATTCGAAAATTATTTATTATCATAGTCATTAAAAGAATCTAAATTAACTATATTTTTTTCTTTCATAAACTTTATGAATGTTATTAATTGTTCTTATTCGTTTTGATATTTTCAGTTGCAAATGGAAACAATGAGGGCGAAATGGTGCCACCGGACGGCGGTTGGGGTTGGTTTGTACTTCTGGCAGCGGTAATGGTCAATCTTTTAATTCCCGGCACTGTGAAATCATTTGGAGTTTTATTTGTCGTTTATCTCGAAGTTTTTAATACAACTCCAACGGAAGCATCATGGATTCCAGCGCTTTGTTACTTTCTTTATAGTTCACTAGGTAAAGAATCAGATTCTTTTTCATTTTTCTATTTTTTAATTAAATAGCAACTTATTTTCTCTCGTTATAATTATTTTGTTTAATAGAAATTTCTTTATAGAGAGAAAATTACGTTTTTCTATGTTTCACCAAATTTCCATTTTGCTAATTATATTTTTTTCAAACACACTTTTGTATTCTTTAGTCAATTAATTAGTTATCAGTTTTAGACAATATTATTATTATTATTATTATTATTATTAAATTTTTTCAGGTCCTTTATCAAGTATACTTTCTGTTAAGTATTCCTATCGAACAGTTACATTAATTGGTGGAACTTTCGCTGCAGTGGGAATGATATTGAGCTATTTTGCCAATTCAGTTACATTTCTCTACGTCAGGTTGGCCCTATTATTATTATTATTATTATTACTTTATTTCTTTTTTATTAGTAAATTCATTACGAAATCAATTTTATTATTTCACTTAATTTTTTCTGTTATTTAAATTAAGAGAATTTCAAATACATTTTTATAAAGAAAAAAAAATAAGGAAAACAATTAATTGAAAGGACAAATTGAAAAAAATTAATTAAAGATAAATTTTAATTAGCGGCTAATTAATTAATTAATTTTCCTTTTGTTTTATTTTTTTTTGATACTAGTTATGGAGTTCTCGTTGGTGCTGGCGCAGGTTTGGCCTTTCCACCGACTGTTTATATCGTGACCTCATACTTTGTAAAAAAACGAGGCCTCGCAAATGGCCTCTGCATTTCTGGAAGTGCCATAGGTTCAATTATTCTTCCCCCTCTTCTCAGGTTTCTACTTCAAGAATACGGATACAGGTGAATATTCATTTGCATTTTAAATTATACAAATAAGAAGCACAAAACAAGACATTTTTTTGTCAATTCCATCTTTTAATCATGTGATAAGAAATTAATTAAATTTTCCTTTTTTTTATATATACAATTTATCTTAAAATTGTGTTCTGGAAATTAATATGTAACTCCTAGTTTAAGTAGTATAAATTAAGTAATTGATGTAATTAATTACCATAGCAAAAATTACGCAAATTAAAAAAATTTTTATTTCGAAAAAATATTAATTTCAATTTTCGAATATTTTTATATACAAAATTTTAAAAAAATTTAATTTATCGACTAATTTATAATATTCTTCGCAAAAATTTTATTATTTTGGAAAACTTCAATATAATTCTAAAGAAGAAAAGAATTAAATTCTTTACTCAATAATAAAATTCTTCTCAAAAATTCAATTATATTGTAAAATTATGAAACTATGAGATTTGAAATATTTAAATACAATTTTAATTATATTTCTCGAAAAAATTAGATTCTGCAAAGAATTTAATACTTGAAAAAATTGAATTTTTAAAATTCATGAGAAAACTGAATTTTGTTTTCTTTTTGACACGCGTAAACTATGAAATTACCACAAATTTTAATACAAAACCTGCACTTTTTTTTATTTCTGACAATAATTTATTTTTTAAATAACTTAAATTTTCAAAAACTGTCATAAAATAAATAATTAATAATAAATAAATAAATAATAATATGTAATAAATAATAATTAAATAAAATTAATAATAACTATAATAAATTATGACTAATAAATTATTTTATGAATAATTTTTACAATTTTCATAAATACTAGATTGATAAAAGAATTTTAGTTAAAAATACTAAAAAAAAATTAGATTTTGGAAAAGTTACAAAAATTCTTTGCAGAATTTAAATTATGTTCAAAAACTTTTAAACAATTCTCATCAAAATTACAATTATTTTTATAATATAATAAAATACTTCATTAAAATTTAATTATTTTTAAAAGTTTTAATAAAATTCTTGACAGAATTCCATAAGAATTCAATTATTCAATTGTTAAAAAATTTCTTTAAAATAATTCAATTATTTTCATAAGTAGTAATAAAATTTTTCACAGGAATTCAATTATTTAAAATACAAAATTTAATAAAGTTTTTCGAAAAATATCAATTATACAAAAATATTTTTATAAATAATGAAATTCTTCACCAAAATTCAATTACTTTTATAAACTTGAATAAAATTCGTTATAAGAATTCAATTATTTATATAAACTTGAATAAAATTCATTGGAAGAATTAAATTATTTTCAAAATTAATAAAATTCTTCGCAAAAATTCAATTATTCTAAAAAATGTTTTAAAAAAATATTTTCAAAATTTCAATTATATTTATAAATATAAAAATTCTTCATCTAAATTCAATTATATTTAAAAATTTCAATAAAATTCTTGGCAAAATTTTGTAGGAATTCAATTTTAATGAATTAATTCAAAATAATTCCATTATTTTCATAAGAAATAAAATTTTCACAGGAGTTCTATTTTTTAAAATACAACATTTCATAAAATTTTTCGAAAAATATAAATTATTAAAAAAATGCTTCACCAAAATTCAATTATTTTTATAAACTGGAATAAAATTCTTTGTAAGAATTCAATTATTTATATAAATAATAAAATTTTTCACATAAATACAGTTATTTTTATAAATTTAAATAAAATTCGTTGGAAGAACTAAATTATTTTTAAAATGTAATAAAATTCTTGGCAGAAATCCAATTGTGTTCGAAAATTAAAAATTAAATTCTTGTTAAAATTCCAAGTAACTTTATAAATAATAAAATTCTTCTCCAAAATCCAATTATTTTATGGAAATTTTAAGAAAATTTAAATTATTTTCATAAGTAATAAAACTCATCGCAGAATTTTAATGATTTTTTATACAATATATATTTTTTATCAAATTCCTCGAAAAATGTAATTATTCTTAAAAATTTTATTAAAATTTGTCAAATTAAATTCATATATTTAAAAATTTATTGATAAAATTCTTTATAAGAATTAAATTTTAACAAAGAACATTCTATTATTCAATAAATTATTTATTTTTTAATTTTAATAACTGAATTTTTCTAGAATTTTCTAGTAAATTTGATTTAAAAATAAATTAACGGATAATCGTTTGAATAATTTTACAATTAATGAAATTTGTAAATAAATGTAATAGAACGTTTTTTCTTGATTATCTAATAATTTTTAGAGTGAATCAGAATATTCTTTAGGGTCAGGGAAAAAGTGAAAATTTTGTCTGGAAATCAGGGAAAAGTCAGGGAAAAATAAAATTAAATATTTGTGGCAACCCTGTTGTAACAATTGAATTCTTGTTAAAGTTATTTGAATTAAATTTCTCGAAAAAATTCCATTTTTTTAAAAGATTTTATATTGTGTCGATTCAATTTTTATAAAATTTCATTGTAGAAATAATTTAATTCTTTCGAAAAATGTTATTGCTTAAGAAAATTATTAAAAACTTGGTAAGAATTTTACAAAAAATTTTTTAAAATAACTGAAGTTCTGCGAAATTTTTTTACTATTTGTACGAAAATAATTGAATTTTTGCAATTTTTTCAACTGTTTGAAATCATTCGAAATTTGAAAATAAAAAATTTAGTAATTTACGCAATTATAATAAATTAAATGACCAGTTTTCCTAGTACTTTCGATAAAATTACCAGACTTTTCTCTGATTTTCCTAGCTTGTGGCAATCCTATACATAGTAAGAAAAATTATAATAAAAATAATGTCGTAAATTTTCAGAGGGTCTGTCCTGATAATGGGTGCAATAATGTTAAACGTATGGGCAGCTGGTTTACTCTATCAACCAGTGGAAAATCATTTGGTCCCGGCGAAAGTGAATGATAATGATAATGACAAAGATGAAATGGAGGAGAATGAAAATAATGATGAAGATGTTGTTGAGGAGGAGGCAGAGGAGAATAATGATGATGAAAATAATTTTGGGACCACAATAACAGTGACAAGTCCAGATGATGATGATAATAATAGAACGAAGAATCATTTAATTGTCACCGCTAATAATTCAATAAATAGTAATTCAAAAATTAAAGTTAATGCAGCAACGCCATTTGTTCCAAAGAGTGCCTCGAGTGTTGCTCTTGAAAATTATAAAAATTCACCAGTCCAAGGGAGAATGAGAAAAATAAGTATGCCAACGCCAAGTGCAAGGGAAATAAGTGGTCAAATGCATAGTACACCGGCATTACATGTTGTACCCGAGAGAACAATACGAAGGCGTGCACCAACAAAATCGCCGAGTTCATCATCGTTTCATTATGTCAGCACACCTTATCATGGTAATTTGAAAAAAGACATTCCTTTTAGTTATCTATCTAAAGAGAATTATTATTTATCCATTAAGAAGAATGATACGAAATTATTTATAAATATGTTTTCAATTAGGAGTGTCTTCACTCCTAATAAATATTTCAAATTTTTCACATTCCAGTTGTTTACTTATTTAGTATCAAAAATTTCTTTCTTTTTGTTTTGCAGAAATTATAATTATTTCAATTTTTTTTCTTTAGCAAAACGGACTCTTCATTTTATTTATTATAATTTAATATTATTTTTATAGCAATCCTACTGTCTACTGACTTAGTTTTTTATTCATTTAATTTATTTATTTATTTACTTCGACTATTTGTTTATTTAATTAGTTCATTGGTTTTTAGTTGATCAAATTGATTGATTGATTTTTTTAAAAATGACAATTCTTAAAAATTTATTTTTTCTTTTATTTATTTTCTTGTTTCATCATTTACTTATTTATTAGATGAAACATGTAAACGCACTTACAAAAGAAAAAATTCGACAATATAAACATTTGGACAAGTGGAAACTTGTAAAAAATTAAAATTCTTTCTATAAAATAAAAATTCTTTAAAATGTAAGTTCGAAATTGGCACATTAAAATAAAATAATTGGCACATTAAATATAATATAAATATTAAAATTGTGGCTAAAATATTCTGTAAAATTTTCACTTAAACAAATTTTCCACTTTTTTTAATTTGTGTGTTAAAAGAATTTCAATTTGTCTAATTTTTAATTTGTTTTTTATATAATTTGGAAAATTTGTTGCAAATAAATAATTAGTTCAATAATTAAGTAACAAAACAAATACTTAAATTAAATATTTTTGATTATTTTCAAAATTTTAATAAAAATTTTCTCAAGAATTCAATTATCCTCAAAAATAATAACTTTCTTTGGGAGAATTCAATTACCTTCAATACAATTTAAATATGATTCATTAAATTTGATTATTTTCAACAATTTTGGTAAAATTTTTTGGAAGAATTCAATCATTTTTATTAATAAGAAAATTTTTCAGAATTATATTAAATAGAATTTTAATAAATTTTAATAATAAAATTATTAATGTTTTTATTTAATAATAAATATTTTTTATGAATTCAATCATTTTCACGACATTTATTTTAAAATTAGCAAGAAAATTTTTCAGAATAATTCAATTATATTAAATAGAATTTTAATAAAATTTAATAATAAAATTATTAATGTTTTTATTTAATAATAAATATTTTTTAAGAATGAGTCATTCCATTATATTTCGACTAAAGTCGTTGCGGCCTATTTTTAAAAAAATCTCATAATTTGTAAAAATGATGTTTAATATCCGTAGATTTTATTTTTGAGAATTATTTTATAAAATTTTTTGATTTAAACATAGAATTTGAATTTTTAAGTTGAGTTGCACAGAAAAAAGGTTAGATTGACAGTTATGAAAATTTAATAAAGAAGCATGGAAATAATTTAGATCATACAAATTTCTTGATTGATATTTGTTAAAAATGAGCTAATTTACTTGTATAAATAGATTATTATGTAAACAAACCCAAATTAGTAGATAAAAATTGATTTCAAAACTTAACTATAAAATGTCAAAAGTCACTACATTTTATTTACACTTTTCTAAAAAGTATATAAATATTAAAAAATTTATTACTATTTAATGTAAAGTATTTTTAATGTACTTTTATAATATGTGCTAACTTTTTAATTTTATAATATAGAAATATAAAAAATTTTACCTTTAATATTGAGTGTTTCATGATTTTCAGTGATTTTAATCACTTATTTCTTCTCAGGCGGTTAATCAAAAAATCCAATTTTTGTCTTAATATTTAAGTTTGGCCTTCTTTTTCATTCTATTAAATTTTGGTGATGGAGAACGAACTACTTTTAAGTTTAAATTTAGTTTAAAAAATCTGCTGAAAAAACGCATTTTTTTGGTTAAATACAAGTAGATTTTTGCAAGACTATTAAGATAGCCAACTTCAGTGTTATAAAAATACTTGCATTTTAACCAAAAAAATGCGTTTTTCAGCAGATTTTTTAAACTAAATTTAAACTGAAAAATAGTTCGTTCTCCATCACCAAAATTTAATAGAATGAAAAAGAAGGCCAAACTTAAATATTAAGACAAAAATTGGATTTTTTGATTAACCGCCTGAGAAGAAATAAGTGATTAAAATCACTGAAAATCATGAAACACTCAATATTAAAGGTAAAATTTTTTATATTTCTATATTATAAAATTAAAAAGTTAGCACATATTATAAAAGTACATTAAAAATACTTTACATTAAATAGTAATAAATTTTTAAATATTTATATACTTTTTAGAAAAGTGTAAATAAAATGTAGTGACTTTTGACATTTTATAGTTAAGTTTTGAAATCAATTTTTATCTACTAATTTGGGTTTGTTTACATAATAATCTATTTATACAAGTAAATTAGCTCATTTTTAACAAATATCAATCAAGAAATTTGTATGATCTAAATTATTTCCATGCTTCTTTATTAAATTTTCATAACTGTCAATCTAAC
Source organism: Leptopilina myrica (nomen nudum) (assembly GCA_032872475.1). NCBI lineage: Eukaryota > Metazoa > Arthropoda > Insecta > Hymenoptera > Figitidae > Leptopilina > Leptopilina myrica (nomen nudum). The sequence continues at coordinate 7,072,217 of CM065462.1, read as the reverse complement.
CTTTTTTCTGTGCAACTCAACTTAAAAATTCAAATTCTATGTTTAAATCAAAAAATTTTATAAAATAATTCTCAAAAATAAAATCTACGGATATTAAACATCATTTTTACAAATTATGAGATTTTTTTAAAAATAGGCCGCAACGACTTTAGTCGAAATATAATGGAATGACTCGAATTCAATTATTTTCACGACATTTATTAAGTAACAACACGCGCGTGTTGTTACTTTTAAAATTTGCTTTCCAAATTTAATAAAAATTCTTAATTTCTTAAAAAATATATTTTTTCTTCTGGTCTTTCATTAAACGTAATTATTTGAAAAACTTGTATAGTAAATGCCAAAATATTTCTAACAGCAACTTGAATTAAAATTTAAAATTTATTTCAATAAAAGTTGGCAAAATTTTCAATTGTTTCAATTTTTTAAAATTATTTTTGGAAATAGAAGTATTTAAAAAAAAATATAGTTTCATTTTTTCAAGAAATAATTTTACGAAATAAAGTTTTTCAAACCTTTAATACATTTTGATAAACAAAAATTTAAAAACTTATTCATATTTATTTTTCATGAGGAATTAAAATTTCGAATAATTTCAATGAAAAACCTCATGAAATATAATTATTTCTAAAATTTGCAACTGTAATTCATCCAAAATTCAATTATTTTTTTAGAATTTTCAAATAAAATTATTGAAAAACTTTAATAATTTAAAAAAAAATAATGTTATTAATAATTTTTTAAAATAAAAATTAAAATATTTTTAAACTTTTGTTGCCCTTAAATTTTCAAGGAATATAATTTAAAAAACTTTTAATATTTAATTAATTCCCAAAATTTCTATTACAACGGTTTAAATATTCAATCATTTTTTAAAATTTTTACTGAAATTTTTGTTAAATGAATTCCTATCAGAATTCAACTGCGAGAATTGAATTATTTGAGTAGAATAATTTTTGTAAATTCATAAAATGATATAATTTCAAAAATAAAATTATATTTATAGACAATTTTAAAGAGGAAAAAATAAAATTTTTTAAAAATATAAAATTTTACCTGATTTCCAATTTTTTTATTTTGTTAAATTTATTATTGTGAATTCAAGTGCCTTTTTCTTTAAAAAGTTTTAATTACTATTTTTCAGAAACCTAATTTTTAAAAAATTTTCAAATTTTAATAACTTTTGTAAAATAAATATTTAACTAATTATTGCCTTTTATTTGCTTAAAATGTCAAAATACTTCAAAATTTGAACTACAAGTCTTCCAAAATTTTCGAAAGAATTGAATTGTTTTTAAACATTTTGGATAAAAATCTTGACAAGATTTCAATTCAGTTCTAGAAGAAATTGAATTATTAAAAATTTTTTTGAATATTGAAATCCTTGAAAAAGTTTACATTTAGAGAAGATTTTAATAAAAATTTAAGAAAATTATTGAATTGCTTTAAAGAATTTTATTATTTATGAGAATAAAGAAATTTTTGCAAAAAATTTAATTCAAATTTTTCAATAATAAAATATGTATGTACTTAATTAATATTATGTACAATCGGAATAAAAATTAGTCCAAAGTCTTAATTTTGTTTTAAAAAAATAATGTCAAATTAAATTTTAAATTCCTTCTTGGTAGAAGCGTCTACATTTTGAACATTTTAAAGTTTGAAAAAAAAAGTTTTGTATAAAAATTATAATTTTTTGTCAATAATAAATGAATTAAATAGCATAACTTAAAATTTAACAAATGTTTCTTATTGACAGAAAATTGGAAGTTTTATTCAAATGCAACTTTTAATAATTTTAAACATTCAAAATAAAATTCTTCGCCTTTCCACCAAGATGATTTAAAGATTCAATTTGTATTTTTCGTTTAAATAACAAAATTATGATTATGACATTGGACTAATTTTTGATTTGACTGTCCGTCAAATTCCTCCTTAATAAGTGAATTCTTTAACATTTGTAATCTGTAATAATTGGAAAAATTTCTTTTTGCAGGAAGTACATTATCAGCCCTTCATCCAGAGCATGCATCAACATTAACATTGAACGCAATAACAAGTACATTCCGGAAATCACCTGAGAAGAAAGCATCCGGAAAAGTGAAAACCGAGCCAGAGAAGAAATTTTTTGACTTCAGCCTCCTCAGGGATCCACTCTATTTAGTAATATTGATCTCAAACTCAACAAATGCATTGAGCTATACAAATTTTGTGATTCTACTGCCAAATTATGCGAACGATTTACATTATACAAAAAATGAGGGTATGCTATTATTGCCAATTGTTTCGATATTTGATTTAATTGGTCGTATCGGCGGTTCGGCATTGTCTGATAAAAATTTAATGCCAAAACATTGGTATTTCGTTGGCGGTCTATTAATATCGGGTATTTCATTAACAATATTACCATCGGCAACAAGCTACACAATATTATCAATTTACAGCGGTATTTTTGGTTTAGCTTCGGGTATTTATGTTGGTATCACAGCGGTGATTATGGCCGATATGCTTGGCACGGAAAAATTAACATCGTCTTATGGTATTTCATTATTTGTTAATGGCGTTGTACAGCTTATTGGTCCGCCAATTGTTAATTCTATCTATGAGAGAATCGGTACACTTGGGCCTATTTTTGCCGTTCTTGGAATTGTTTTAATTGTTGGCGCATCACTTTGGGGTTTCGTGCCATTTATTCGACGAAAACGGGAGCGTGAGGGGCAAATTTTTGAAAAATGTTAATTTCTCTAAGAGAGAGGCAAACAAGGAATGTTTCTTCTAAAAAAATTTTTAATTTCAAATTTCTTTTTTCATTTATTTAGAATATTTTTGACGAGAATTTCTATTCCATTCAGGGTTGCCACAGGTCCAGGAAAAGTCAGGGATTATTGAAAAATCATTCAAACTCTTCTCCAAAATTCAATTATTTAAAAAAAAAAAATTCATAAAATTTCACGTAAACATAAATAAATAAAAATTTCACAGAAATTTAAATATTTTTTTAAATAATAAAATTCTTTTAAGGAATTCAATTATATTCATAAATGAAATTCATCGCAGAATTTTAACTATTTTTCATACAATTATAAATATAAATTCCTAAAAAAATGCATTTCTTAATAATTCTATTAGAATTCTCCTAAAGAATCCAATTATTGTTTTCAAAAATTTAAATCAAATTCTAGTCAATTCAATTCTCTTTATAAATAATTAAATTCTTCGTAAAAAGACAATTACTTAAATTTAAATATACAAAATTGTTTACAAGAATTACATTATTTTCAATACAATAAAAAGTAAATTCATTGAAAGAATGTTTTTATTTCCATTAAAAAAAAAACAATATTATTTGTAGAAAATCGATTTATTTTTAAAACTTAATAAAATTTCTGTCAAGAATTTATAAATATTCAGAAATAATTAAATTCTTCGCAAAAGATAAATTATTCTTGAAAATTTTTATTAAATTTTTCAAATAAATTGAATTATTTTTATTATTAGAACACTTTTAATCAAATAGTAGATTTTGGAAATATTTAAATTTCAGTGAAGAAATTCATTATTTGTGAAATGTAAATAAATTCTTTTAAAAAATGTTTAAAAATGATTTCATTTTAAATTCTATTATTTGTGAAAATCATTGTATTCTTACAACCAATTTTGTTACATATTTTTTTAAATAATTGAATTTATGTGAAAAATTTTATTTCTTTTAAAAATAATTGAATTCTTGCAAAGGATTTTATTAAAATTTTTGTAAATAATTTAATTTTTTTGTTAATTTTATAGAAATTAAAATTATTGTGAAACACGAATTTCCATTTTTATGGAAAAATTTAAATTGAATTTTTTACTGGAAAAATTTTTATTTTCGTATTTTTTCTATGTAACTGAGTTTTTCTATTGAAATAGAAAAAAAATTATATTTAATTAAGACGTAAATTATCGAAAAATTTGAATTTGCCTTTTTTCTTTTTGAAAAGATTTTTAAAAAATTGTTTTTTAAAGATGGATAATTTGAATTTAATGTTAAAAGTTTTTAACTTGAATTTCTACCTAATTCGACAATAATGGAAAAATAATTTTGACTAATTAAAAAATTAACAAGTAGAAAAATTCTATTTTAATGAAAAGAAAATGTTGCGTTACAAATTTTGCCTACTTAACGAATTAATTAGTGAAGATATTCGATAAAATAGTAAACTTCTAAAAAAACAGTTTAGTTTTATCAAATTCGGATTAATTTTTTTTTAATTATTATTTCTATGACTATTTTTATTATTTTTGGAAATCATTCTTTGTATTTTTTATATTGAAAAGAGAAAAGCTGGGCGCACGATTTATTAATTAGATAATAGAAATTAATTTCGAAAAATATTACAAGCACGCAATTTTCGTTTTTTATTGATAGTTAATCCATTTTTTTATATACTTCTAGTTTCGATGACTTTAGTTATATTTTAATTATGAGAAACGAAGTTTTCTTTAATGAATGAATATTAAACATTTATCATTAATCAGTAAATGTTTATTAAAGAAAATTACCGATTAATTAGATTTAATTGAATAATAATTAAAATCTGTTGATAAAAATTTGTTTTTTTATTATTATTATTATTATTATTAATCTAATTACATATTGTAATATATAATTATATTGTGTATAATATACAATTATATTATATAGAATATAATATTTATTAAAGTTTACAAAATTGATAAGTTTTTGCGATAAAATTAAATTTTTACTTTTAAAAATAAAATATCTAATCATTTAATAATAAAATTTATTTTATTATTAATAAAATAAAAGAAAAAGATTTGATTTTAACGATGATTCTCGTTGATAAATTTTATTAATATTTAGGTTTAGAAAAAAAAATATTGTTAAAAATTAGCGACTGATACAATTGTATTATTATTATTTTTTTAAAATACTTTTCTCAAGTAAGAGATGAAATTTTTTTCAAATTTTTTATTGAAACAGACAAACATCGATTGTCTGATTGATAAACAGAATGTATAATTCTATCTTGTACTCAATTTATTTTTAAACTAATTGAAATATATATTTAGTACTGTTTTTCAAATATATAGCATCAATTATTCTTTTAATGTTTAGTAATTTTGTAAGTTTGAAAAATTAATTTAATTTAGTAATTTTATAAGTCCATGGGACAAATAATAGGTCTTCCTTGAAATGAACAATGTTTTTTTTTATTTTCGATGATAATAATTGAAAAATTGGGTTATGAAATTCTCTCTATATAAAAATGAGAAAAAGTATAATTAAAATTAGTTTTTTCAATCATAAATATTAGATAATAATTATTTATAAGACTGACATTTATTTAAAGTAATAAATAATTATTATTTAATATTTGATCTGAACTAATTATTGACAAAAATAAACTAAACGTAAATTATCGCACTGACCCAATTATTCGATTAAAAAAAAAAAGAACAAATTTTTTTCTTTTCAATAATTTTTATACACAACTTATAAATATTTTGTAATTATTGTTTTGTGTGAAAGTTAACAAAAAATTCTTGAAAGCGTAAACAAAAAACAAGGCCCTATTCAGAAAAAAGAAATGGAATCCCGCAAACACTTTTTTTCATTTTATGTTTTTAAATGAAAAACGTTATTTTTGGGATCCTACTTTTTTTTCAATGCGGTTAATGTGATCATGTTTTCTGTGATCTACGATATTTTATAAATTACAAAACACAAAAAAGCTACATGTAGTATTGTATTTTTTGTCCTTAATTAATAAGAGACGACACACGCACTAGCGAGTATATTTTTTCAAATTTCGAATTTAGGAAAAAACAAACGAAAGAAAACAAAATCCTTTTTAAAATGGCAATCGATGTAAATTTAAAAAAAAACAAGAATACCTAACAATAAAGAAAAAGCGTAAATAAGTGCGAACTTTTTTTTTATATTCTACCTTATTGAGAAGAAATTATTCATTAATTTTATTAGTTTTGAGAACATTTTTCATATATATATATAATTTATTCATATTTTTGTGTAGTTAATATTCATCGAATGTAATTATTTGTTAATATTTTAATAATTAATTAATACTGATAACAATTATAAATAATAATTAATATCTAATATAATTAATATTATCATTATAGTATTAATATTCATTATTGTTGCAATAAACATTATTTGTTATTGTAAATATTAATTAATATCTAAAACTACATATAAATTATTAAATCGATGAATATAAATAAAAAACAGAAAGTTGTAGTCCCCAAAAATAATGTGCATGTATTTTTATACATTATTAGCCGAAAAAAATAATGTGATTAATGAATATTATATTATTAATATTTTCTAAAGTCTGAAATAGTTATTCAATCCACTGTTGTAAATAATTTTTTCTCCATAAGGTGTTTTGTATTAACAGCATTTTCAGTATTTTTAAATTGACTCTCTTTCTCTCTCTCTCTCTCTCTCTCTCTCTCTCTCTCTCTCTCTCTCTCTCTCTCTCACTCTTTCAATTAAGTTTCTCTCTCACTTATAGAGAATTTTTTTTTCAAAATTTCCAAAATAGAAAATGCATTTTTTTATAGAAAAAAAATTTCTTTTTACGCCAAAAAAATTTTTTTTTTAAAAGTATACCTTTTTTGTTAATAAAATAATTTTTTATATATGTTTAATTTTTTGTTAATAAAGCTTTTTCACATTTATTAAAAGAATGGAGAGAATGGAAAAATGTGAATGGAAAGTAAAAGAGAAAAAAAAAACCAATTATATAGGATTTTAGATAAATAAGTAAAATAAATAAAAGAAAAATAGAAAATGCTGAACTTATAAGTCAAAGTGTAAACAAAAAAAATATTTTTAAGTTTAGTAAAAAGATTTTTAAAAAACTGTAAAGAACTAAACGATAAACAATTAACATTAGTTTATCTTAATTAAATAAACACTAAATTAATTAAAAAATTAAAACAACTGTTAACTGTCAATTTGGTCAATTAATTCACTAAACATTGATTTTGGCAATTATGTAATTAACTATTAATTTGGTCAAATAATTAGAGGTTAATTTAGTTAGTTAAATTATCTGACAAATTGGCCAATTAATTAACTAAATATTAATTTTTACAATTAAGTAATTAACTATTAATTTAGTTAATTAACAATTACTTTTAGTCAATTAATTAAACGTCGATTCAGTTAATCAATTAAACATTAGTTGCGTCAATTAATCATTAATTTAATTAATTAAATATAAATTTAGTTAATTAATTATTGATATAGCAAATTAATTAATTAGTGAAAAGATTAATTGATTAAAGCAGGAAATAATAAGTGAAGAGACAAAAATAATTGTAAATTAAATATTATCTTAAAAAAGAAGCGAAAGTTTTAAATAAAATAAAATTGTAAATTATTTTCTTGTCAATTAGAAACAATCAAAAAAATTTATAAATTACTGTTGTTAAACACCTTTTTTTTTAATAATAGATTGTGGATTATTTATTTATATCAAAAGAAAGTATTTTCAATTTGACAAGAAATTAGTGGAAATATTCTTAAAAAAATAAAAATTCGAGAACAATTTCTCTTATTGTTTAGGGAAAAAAAAATGTCTTGCCTTATATAATTATAATATAAGAAATAACCGTAAATGTATTATTGACAACAATTAAGCGCAAGTTCTCTTTGACTGTACACACTATGGAAAGTAATACTTCGTCTAGGTACTATAATAATTATAATAAAGCACAAATGTCAGTTGTAAGTTACTTTTGTAAATATAGATATCTATAAAAAAAAGTAAAAGTTGTCTTTAATATTCATTTTATATTTGGAAAAACGTTCATTTTCTTTTTGATTTACTCTATTAATTCCTAACTATTTATTCATGCTTTTTATGTTCTTACATAAATTGTACTGTTTTTACTTGTTTACAATTTTTCTTTTACTTTTTAGGTTAGGTTAAATTTAAGTTTAAAAATGGTCTTTTTTCTCAGTCGGTAAATGGTAAAATTTAAGAAAAAATAATAGAAATATAGACGTGTAATTATTAATCTTATTAATTAATAATCATAAGGGACAATTAAATCCCACCACGTCTAGTCAATTTAAATCTAAAATACGAATAAATTTACACATCTAAAAAAATATGGATTCAATTTTTGACTAACCGTGTTCTCACCTTCCAAATTCCCGCCAATTCGACGCCATTTTGTAGACTCACCGCACTTACAAATTTTTCACAACAATGTGACTTTTCTTTGGAGTTTTCAATGACACAAACACTTTTTAATTCAACAATAAGTACAAGCGATTAAAATTTGATTCGGAAAATGCAATTTACCACCGGTATTAGAAATGAAATACCGAGGAAAATTGAGAAAACTGACAAATTTCTTACCGATAACGGTGCACACTGCACGATGCACTATTAAACCTTGTTTGTCACTATTTTTAATCCGAATTAACTACCAGTAACGATTAGAAACACTTGACAATTGATAATATTTACGATTATTTACTTTCCGACACGGATTTAATAAAAAAAAAAGTGATGAAAAATTAAGAATAAAGCGATCTATTCCGTACGGCGACTGGCGGTAAACTGAGAAACAACATCAACACCACTTCTCAAATTCAAGTATGAAATTTTTTCAAAAATTGTAAAAATTAATATTCCCATTTCAAATTCAAAGAAAATGGAAATTTACAATTATTCGGAACAATTTGTGTCGTATAGTTTCTACTAAGAAAGAAAGTAGAAAAATAAAAGTTGTAATCAAATATTCATTTGATTAATGCAGCACAAGTCGGCCATCATTTTTCCTCGACCAATAAAAACTCGTCTCTCATCACTTGCCAATAATAGCCGTCTTCTAATTGGCTGTTTATATATTTACTAGGTTTCGTCGTCTGCTCCTTAATTCTAACCTAACCTAAATATGTGACATATTCGATTGTTTGCATTCATTACAATTTAGTAGTTTATAATCATGCTTTATTGACAGTTGATTTAATTCTAATCTACAGTAACACTAATTGTTAAAGTAACAGAATTTTAATTATAACGTGTACCTTGTAAATTCTCTCCCTCTCTATAGGGGAGAACAATAATACATTGTGAGGTTAGAAAACCAACAGGAAATTTATTTCTCTTTTGAAAAATGCAGTTTTCAAGGAATATTCTTCATTTATTCGAAGAAAAGAAACGAGAAATTTGCATTATTTATGAAGGATGAGAAGATTTTTTGGGTTTTTAATAATTACGTCGTAACCTTAAAGTGACCCATTGGGTAAGTGTTGAAAAATTTTTCTATTTTTATAATAATACTTTTATAATACACTCTGAAGACTGTAAGACATTATTATCTATATAAATATTTGCTGTATATATTGTTGTACTTTTCAAACTGCGGCATTTGTTCGCTTTTCTTTATTTTTAAACGTTTTACACATAACCTAAATATTTGGTTTTCGAACTTTTAGGTTAATTATTGTTCATTTTATTTATTACTGTTTCGTATAATTATTTCTATTGTTATTATTTATTACATTTTTCTTTTAATTAAATTGTTTACTATTAAGAATTTAAGTGGAATTTATCTCTCTTTTTCCGTTTATTTTTTGTATTTAATATATTTAGATTGTCAAAGTAATTAAATTATTGATGTTAAGGATGTTGTAATTTAATTTTTATCACTTTTTTTTGTTTATTTTTTGTAAATAATATTTTTAAATTGTAAATTAATCAAATTATTAATTTTAACGAATTTGCAATTTAATTTTTATCACTTTTTCTCTTTATTTCTTCAGGGTCGCTACGGAGCAGAGAAGTCGGGGAATTCAAGGAAAAGTCAGGGAAAGTAGAATTTGTCAAGGAAATAAGGGAAAAAGTGAGGGATTTTAAATAAACTTAGAATTTTGAAAAATTGTAATTATTCAAATTCTTTTCAAATTAGTTCATTTTTTAATATATATGTTTAATTAATTATTTAAAAAAATTAATTCATAGAAGAATTTTCGTCAAACCCCCCCCCCCCAAAAAAAAAATTGAACTTTGGAGATGTTAGAAATTATTGCATAAATTCAATTATTTTCAAAAGTATTATTTTATTAATTTTAATTTAAATTAATAAATAAAAATAAATTCTAGTTAAAATTTCGATTGTCTTTGTAAATAATAAAATTCTTCTCTGAAATTCAATCAAGTGTGTTGAAAAATTTTAATATAATTCTTGACAAAATTTCAATTATTGTAATACAATAAAAATATTATTAAATATTATAAAATATTGTAATACAATTCTTGACAATATTTTAATCATTTTCAAACATTTTAACAAAATTCTTGTCAAAATTTGAATTATTTTCGAAAAAATTTCCTCAAATTCAATAATGATTAATATATAATTATTTCATAAAATTTTTCAAAAGAATTCAATTATTCAAAACAAATTTTTATAAAATTCTACACAAAAGTTTATTTATTTTCATAGATAATAAAATTCTTTTTAGAAATTCAATCATTTTCATAAATAATACAACTCATTTCAGAATTTCAATTATTTTTACGACATTTTTAATCGAATTCGTTAAAAAAATGTAATTATTCTTAAAGATTTAAGATTTTTTTGATTTAAATTCATCGGAAGAATTAAATTATTTAAAAATTCAAAGATGATAATTATTACTTTTAAAAACTCTGAATAAAATTATTCAAAAATATAAAATAAATTTTAAAAAATTTCGATAAAATTCTACTCAAAAATTAAATTATTTTCAAAAATATTAAAGCAAAGAAATTTTATAATAAATTTTACTCAAAATAATTGAATTCAATATTGTTTGCAGAACACAAATAATTATTTAAAAATTCCTCACGTAAATTAAATTATTTTATATTTTTATTTGACTACAATTCGTCTAAAGTATTCAATTAGTTAAAAATTTGTTGATAAAATTATTTACGTGAATTCAATTATGAGAAACATTCAATTATTTATTTTTGGTTTTAAATAATTGAACTCTCGTAGAATTTTCTAAAAAACGTTGATTTAAAAATGAATGTCAGTTAAAATTTTAGATAATAATAATAATTCAAAAGCATTATGGCGTGAATTTTTGAAGTAATTGAATTTTAGAATGGTTTCAAAGTAAAATATTTGAAAATGTGCATTTTTCATACTTTTAACTAACGATTCTGTAGAATTAATTTTTATAGAGAGAATCAGAATATTCTTTAGGGTCAGAGACTCCAGGGCTCGAACTAGGTCCGTAAATCCCGTAAAAGTCCGTAACTTTGCTTGAAGTCCGTAAAATTCTGTTCTTTAAAAAAAGGTCCGTAAAGTCCGTAATTCGGTTGAAAAAGATCCGTAAAGTACGTAAATTATACTATATAATTTGGATAATTTTAGAGAAATTACAAATGATTGAAGGAATTCAATTATTTTCAATTAAGTAATAAAATTCTTGGCAAAAATTCAATTATGTTCAAAATTTTTTTAAAATTATCGTCAAGATTTCAATTATCTTTAGAAATAATTAAATTCTTCTTCGAATTATCAATTATTTTCAAAAATTTTAATAAAATACTTGGAAAAATTTCAATTATTTTCAAAATTTTTCCTCAATTCAATGATTTTTAATCATACTATATCTATACTATTTTAATAAAATTTTCAAAAAGAATTCAATTATTTAAAAAAAAATTACTAAAATTCTACACAAACCTTTAATTATTTTCAAAAAATAATAACAATTTTACAGGAATTTCATTATTTACAAATTTTTTTTATAAATTTCTTCGCAATATTCAATTATTTTAATAAATAATAAAATTTTTACAGGTATTTAATTTTTTTGGCAAATAATAAAATTCTTATTAGGAATTCAATTATGTTTGATGAATAATAAAGCTAATTGAAGAATTTCAATTATTTTTAATACAATTTTAATCGAATTCCTCGAAAAATGTAATTATTCTTAAAAATTTTATTAAAATTTATCAAAGAAATTTAATTATTTTAATAACTTTTGCTACAATTTATTTATTAGAATTTAAATATTATTTTTAATAAATATTTGATTAAATTTCTTAAAAGAATAAAATTATTGCATTCAAAATTTTTAATGCAATTCTTTGCGTAAATTATCAATTATTTTTATAAATTATAAAATTCTTCTCTAAAATTGAATTATTTTCAAAAAATTTAATAAATTTCTTAGCAAAATTTCAATTCTTTTCAAAAATTTTCCCTAATTTAATTATTTTTAATATCTATTTTAATAAAATTTTGCAAAAGAATTCAAATTATTTGAAAATTGATTGATACAATTCTTTAAAAGAATTCAATTTTAAGAAACATATGTAATTATTCAATAAATTGTTTTTTTCTATTTAAATAATGAAATTCTAGTAGAATTTTCTCAAAAAAATTGATTTAAAAATGGATTTCACAGTTAAAATTTTAGATTATAATTGAGTATTAAAAGTATTTGAGCGTAAAGTTTTAGAAATAATTAAATTTTGAAAAGGTTTCAGATTCAAATCTTTGAAAATTTGAATTTTTCATATTTTTAACTAAGTAACAATTCTGTGGAATTAATTTTTTTTAGAAATTTTAATTGCGAATTTTTTAAAAATATGATTTGAAGTTTTTATTTTCTAATACATATTTAATTGAAGAATTTACAAATAATTGAAAAAGTCGAATATTGTAAAGAAATGGATTTGAAAATTGTCAAAGAACTTTTTCGAAAATTATTAAAAATAATTGAGTTTAAGAAGAATTTTAGTTAAAAATTCTTGAAAATAATAATTGAATTGATAATGATTTTATCACTCTATCTTTAATTATTATAAAACATGAAGTAATCGATCGCTCCGAGTCGAAGACTCTTCATGTTTTTTTAGTTATGAAAAAATCTAATTTATAGTTTTAAGTAAAATGTTCTCTTATATATTTTTGTCAGTAATTGGTCCGTAATTTTTCATTTTTGGTCCGTAATGTCCGTATTTTTAAATACTTTCACTAGTTCGAGCCCTGGTCAGAGAATATAAGTTAAAATTTTATCTGCAAATCAGGGAAAAACAAAATTAAATTTTTGTGGCGACTCTGTACTGTTTGAAATTAATATTTTTATACCGGAAATTATTTATTTAATTTATTTATTATTATATTAATTAAATTATTAATTATTTCTACGATTGTATATTTGTAGATAGTAATTTTTTTCCTTTTCTCAAAAATATTTTTCAGGAGAAAAAATGAATATCCCCCATTTGAACGCAAATAAAACTCCAATAATATTGATACGTGGCCTTGCGACAATATCAAAGACAACAAAAAATCACTACGATACATTAAAAGTAAACCCAAATGCCACACAGGAGGAGATAAAGTCAGCGTATTATAAATTATCGAAACTATATCATCCAGATGTAAATAAAGAAGCTAATGCGAAAGAAAAATTTCGTGACATTACCGAGGCATACGAAGTACTTGGTAATTATAAAATTCGTCGACAATACGATCGTGGTATGTCGGCACGTACTATTAATATATCTAAATATGGCGGAAGATCATCAGCATCAACATTCTCATCATCAGCAACAGTGGATGATGATGATGATGATATGGGTATTGAACATATGGCATTTTATAAGTCACGAATGACAAATTATCCAAAACCAATTTATTCGTCAAATAATAAAAAAATTTTCGATTTTGATTTATGGACACGTGAACATTATGGTGATTCATTAAAACGAACAATAGATGAAAATCAAAGAAAAGTCGACATAAAAGAGAAAATTTCAACTCCGAAAAGTGAAAATTATAAAATATTAAATGAATATTCATTGGTACTTGGAATGACATTAATTGGTGTTAGTGTCTATGCATTGATAATTTTCCAAACAAATTACGATGATCCATTAGAGACAAATTCTAAAGACGATCAATAATTGTATAGAAAATTTAGTTTTAAAATTTAATTTTTTTTCTCAACATTAGTTTTAGTTAGAATTTGAAATTACTTTAATTCTGTTGTTTTTATTATAACAATTATAATTTTAATTAAGTAAAGAAATTTTAATTGAAACAATCTCAAATTCCATGACTCATAATTTTAAATAATAATTAAATTATTTATTTTTATATAATAATTTCAATTTTGAAATAATTCATTATATAATTAATTACTATAGTTTATTTTCTTGTTTATATTGAGGGATGAAACTTAAATAAATAAATAATTTCAGATTTAAAATTTAAAAAAGAATTTAAATATTAAATAATTTACTAATTAAAGACAATTATTTATTGTTTTAAAAAACTAGTAAAAATAAATAAAGGGAATTCACTTATTTTGAAAAATTGTCATGAAATTCCTTATGAGAAATGAATTATTTTCAACATTAATCAAATTCTTTGCAAAGTAAAATTCAAAGTAAAAATTCCATTTTTTTTTAATTTCAATAAAGTTATTTTCCTAAATAATTCTTTATAGAAATTAAATTATTTTAGTAAAATTATGTATAAGAATTCACTTATTTTTAATTTGAATTGTAATACAATTCTTACCAAGATTTCAATTATTTTCATAATTAAACAAATTTACTTGAAAGAATTCAAATATTTCAATAATATTTTCTAAATTAAATTTATTTTGTGTTAATTTACAGAATTTTATTTATTTCACTTGAAGTAATTACTGAAATTAATATTAAATAATGTAATTTACTTTATTTTCAAAACTTATTGAATGAATAATTGAATATTTAAGTAACTAAAATTATTTTCTAATCTAAAATAAAGCATTAAACATTTTTCGAAATTAAGTTACTTTATTTATATTAATTTAAAGAAATTAATTTATTTAATTTAGAAAAAATTAGTGAATTCGTTTAATGATATTAAGAAGATCAATTTACAGAAATTAATTTAATTTGAAGAATTTTATTTTATTTAAAGTAATTGAATTGGTTAAGGGCATTTGAACCTTTATGACGTCACAGCATTAAAATATATACTTTGCATCAATTGTGACGTCATAATGGTTCAAATGCCCTTAATTGAAAAAAAATTTATTTAATTTAGAGAAAGTTTAAATAAATAATTATAATTATAATTGTTATAATAATAGTCGGTGAGGTGTTGAGTCTAATAATCTAGTTGGAGAACAAATTGTTTATTCCAGGCAATGGGAAAATATTTTTTCTATTTTTGTTAAAGTTTGTTTTTGTAAGAGAGTAGTTAATTATTATTTATTTTCTTTATAGGAATTAATTAGGAAACGGTTTGATTAACAAATTATTTTCTAAACAACTTTTTTTTTCTACATATTTTCCCTCTTTTATTTATTAATGTTTTTCGATTTTGATTTTAAAAACTTTTAATAATATTTTTTTCATTTTATCTCCATTTTTTGTTTTATGTAACAAGAATTTCGCCTGCAAATATTTTAAAAATGGAAAAAATATTTTTAAAACGAAAATAGCTACGTTTTGAAGGTATTTTTAATAATGGATAAAACTTTGTTATTTTGAAATGTTTTACGATCTGTTACTGATGAAGGCTCGAATTTCGTTTTTCTGTAAATAATATTGATTCTTGTTAGAAATAAAAATATTTTATTTATATTTAACAAACTTTGAAAGTAAATACAAAGTAATTTCTGCGTACTCGCAATTAACATTTCTATATTTATAATGAAGAATTAATTCTTTTGAGAGTGGTTTTGTATTTTTTTTCTTTTGGTTTTCTTCTTCGCTTTTAATTCAAAACGCTCAACATTCTCCATCTTTAAGATGCGTCTTATTTAATTTTTTTAAAATTCTAAACCTAAATTAAAATTTCTCTTAACGTAATATAGATGTAAAAAAGAAATTTAATTTAAATTCTTTTCTTCTTCTAAGTTGCTAGATTATTTATAAATTTTTAATTAACATCGAGAAAATTGAATTTCATGCATTATTTTTATGCAATGAAATAAAATTCGATTTTAATTTTATTTTCACATACACACAAAAATTGAAATAGAAAATATGTTTTACACAATTTTTCATTTAGAAAAAAAATCGAATTTTGCTTTTTTTATTTTTACGTAAATAAAAATCCATTTTTGTATTTCATAGATAGAAATCTTGGTTCAATGTGAAAAAAAATCAACTTTTACTCGTTTTCTTTTTAGAAAATGAAAATTGATTTTCTTCACATTTTAAAATTCAAGAATCGAATTTCTTTTTACAATACAATTGTTTGTTCTGCTGTAGAAAATGAAAATTTGATGAAAAAAATGTGTGATTAGTGTTAATAGGGTGGCATTTGAACGGGCATTGGCATCGATACAATGCCTGATGGATATGGCAAGGATGGTGACATTCCAGGAAATTTTCCAATCATTGGATAACCAACAGATCCTCTGTCCTTGGCTTTAATTAATTCCTGCATTTTTTCCACTTTTACCTTTCTCAAATGCACCAATTTACGCAATGATAAATATTGTTCGAGAAATTCATCGACTTCTATTTCACCATCCACGAATTTCTTTGCCACTGTCTGCAAAATTAAAAAGGATAGAGAGAAAATTGAAACATATTCGCGTGAGTTTTTTTTCAATTTTTTTCTTATCATAATTTTTGTATTATAATAATAATAAAAAACATTTTTCTACCCTAACTAAGCAAAAGTAAAAAAAATAATAAAAAACTTAACGTAATTCTCAAAAATGAAAAAAGGAATTAAATTAAATTAGACAAAAAACTTTCCTTTTCAAAAAGAACAGAATTTCAATGAAAAAAATTAGAAAATTATTAAATCAATACTGTTATTGATTATAGAAAATGTATTAGATTTTCAAAAACAATTAATTTAATTTGAAACAATTTGCATTAGCGCAATTTATTTATACTTATTTATTTAAATTAATATTTTTAAATACACAATTCACTTATTATAGCAAAATTTTCTAATTTACGAAAAACAGAAAAACAAATGAAAAACTGTCAAATTGAAATAATTTCATTTTTGTTTTGGTTAAGAACAGAACAATAAGTGCCAAGTGTCGCTCTTTATTTTTGCGTTTTATTGAAACTTTAAGAAGAATAAAAATAATTTTTTCTAAAAATATATTTTCAAAAATTATATTTACCTCAGATTCTTCATCGATTTCCGATGCAGCTGTTTGAAGCATATCTAATGCCGTATCTACAGTCATTATACCAGGTTTTTCTTCTGCAAAAGAGAACAAAATTATAGTTTTTTTAAGATAATTAAGTTTCTTCTCATTTCTATTTATTGACATTCTTTTAAAACAGTTTTAAGGTAAAAATTAATTATAAAAGAGAACAAATAATTTACATAAGTTTAAAAATTTCATATACACTATTTTATTTTTCATTTGAAAATTAAAATTTTTAGAACTAAAATCTATTTTTTGCACTTGCAGGGCTCGAACTAGGTCCGTAAATCCCGTAAAAGTCCGTAACTTTGCTTGAAGTCCGTAAAAGTCTGTTTTTTTTTTAAAAAAGGTCCGTAAAGTCCGTAATTCGGTTGAAAAAGATCCGTAAAGTACGTAAATTATACTATATAATTTGGATACTTTTAGAGAAATTACAAATGATTGAAGGAATTAAATTATTTTCAATTAAGTAATAAAATTCTTGGCAAAAATTCAATTATGTTCAAAATTTTTTAAAAATTATCGTCAAGATTTCAATTATCTTTAGAAATAATTAAATTCTTTTTCGAAATATCAATTATTTTCAAAAAATTTAATAAAATACTTGGAAAAATTTCAATTATTTTCAAAATTTTTCCTCAATTTAATGATTTTTAATAGATATCTATACTATTCTAAAAAAATTTTCCAAAAGAATTCAATTATTTAAAAAAAAAATTACTAAAATTCTACACAAACCTTTAATTATTTTCAAAAAATAATAACAATTTTACAGGAATTTCATTATTTACAAATTTTTTTAATAAATTTCTTCGCAATATTCAATTATTTTCATAAATAATAAAATTTTTACAGGTATTTAATTTTTTTGGCAAATAATAAAATTCTTATTAGGAATTCAATTATTTTGATGAATAATAAAGCTAATTGCAGAATTTTAATTATTTTTAATACAATTTTAATCGAATTCCTCGAAAAATGTAATTATTCTTAAAAATTTTATTAAAATTTATCAAAGAAATTTAATTATTTTAATAACCTTTGCTACAATTTATTTATTAGAATTTAAATATTATTTTTAATAAATTTTTGATTAAATTTCTTTAAAGAATAAAATTATTGCATTCAAAATTTTTAATGCAATTCTTTGCGTAAATTATCAATTATTTTTATAAATTATAAAATTCTTCTCTAAAATTGAATTATTTTCAAAAAATTTAATAAATTTCTTAGCAAAATTTCAATTATTTTCAAAAATTTTCCCTAATTTAATTATTTTTAATATCTATTTTAATAAAATTTTGCAAAAGAATTCAAATTATTTGAAAATTGATTGATACAATTCTTTAAAAGAATTCAATTTTAAGAAACATATGTAATTATTCAATAAATTGTTTTTTTGTATTTAAATAATGAAATTCTCGTAGAATTTTCTCATAAAAATTAATTTAAAAATGGATTTCAGTTAAAATTTTAAATTATAATTGAATATTAAAAGTATTAGAGCGTAAAGTTTTAGAAATAATTAAATTTTGAAAAGGTTTCAGATTCAAATCTTTGAAAATTTGAATTTTTCATATTTTTAACTAAGTAACAATTCTGTGGAATTAATTTTTTTTAGAAATTTTAATTGCGAATTTTTATTAATATTGTTTGAAGTTTTTATTTTCTAATACATATTTAATTGAAGAATTTACAAATAATTGAAAAGTCAAATATTGTAAAGAAATGGATTTGAAAATTGTCAAAGAACTTTTTCGAAAATTATTAAAAATAATTGAGTTTAAGAAGAATTTTAGTTAAAAATTCTTGAAAATAATAATTAAATTGATAATGATTTTATCACTCTATCTTTAATTATTATAAAACATAAAGCAATCGATCGCTCCGAGTTATCGATATCTTCATGTTTTTTTAGTTATGAAAAAATCTAATTTATAGTTTTAAGTAAAATGTTCTCTTATATATTTTTGTCAGTAATTGGTCCGAAATTTTTCATTTTTGGTCCGTAAAGTCCGTATTTTTAAATACTTTCACTAGTTCGAGCCCTGCACTTGAGAAAAATCAAATTTTTTAAAACTATTAAATCGACAACTTTCAAATTAAATTTTATTATTAGTTATTTAATTTCAAATTATAATTTTAGAAAATGCAATATTATTTCTTTAGTTTTAATTTTGTAATTTCGATTTTAATTGAAATTAAATACTTCACATTGAATTGCAAATATTCAAACTGAACTTAAATTTTCTTTATTTAATTCCTTAATTTCAAATATAATTATATATTTTCAATTTCTTTAAAACTTTTTCATATTTTTTCAACATTAATTTAGATTGATTTGAATTTCTAATTTTATTATTATGAATTAAAATTAAATTTCTCACTTTAAATTGCAATATTTTTAAATTGAATTGCCATTTTGTCAGATTAATTTCAATTAGAATTATATTTTTCATATTGAATTATCATTTTGAGAAATAGCATTTGAATGTTAAAAATATAATTTCAATTAAAAATATAAAATGAAAACTAAAATAAATAAATATTGAACTTCAATTTTCTTTATTTACTTTTAATTTGAATTTTATTTCCAAGAAATCGATTTCTTTACTTGAAATGAACATTTTTTTGAATTATTAATTTAAAGTTTTTATAAAATTTCCTTAAAGAATGGTTTATTTATTTTAGTTTTCATTCTAAATTTTTAATTGAAATTACATCTTTAACATTCAGTTTCTATTTCTCAAAATGATTATTCAATTTGAAAAATATAATTCTAATTGAAATTAATCTGACAAAATGGCAATTCAATTTAAAAATAATATTGCAATTTAATGTTGGGAAACTTAATTTTAATTAAAAATAATAAAATTAAAAATTCTAATCGATTGAAATAAAAGTTTAAAAAAAACTTGAAAAAACATGAAAAAGTTTTAAAGAAATTGAAAATAAATAATTATATTTGAAATTAAGGAATTAAATAAAGAAAATTGAAGTTCAGTTTGAAAATTTACAATTCAATGTGAAGTATTTAATTCCAATTAAAATCGAAATTGGAAAATTAAATCTAAAGAAATAAAATTGAAATTTTTGAGTTATAATTTGAAATTAAATAACTAATAATAAAAAATTTTTAAATTTAATTTTATTATTATTATTCTAGTTACATAATTTTAGTTCTTTAATTTTAATTTCAATTCTACAATTTTGATTGAAATTAACCGTTTAATTTCAATTAAAAATTTTCAATAATAAATTTTCAATTTTAATTTTAATTCCTTAACTTTCAATTTCTAATTCTATAATTTCTTAGGGCTTCTAAATGTAAATCTTACTTATTTCGTCTAATTTCTCGTTAATGCTTGTACAAAGCAAACTTCCTTTTTCACTTAATTCACGAAGTTCTTGCTTCCCCTCTTCTAATTCCGGTTGTTTTGCTAAATTATATTCAGCCAGTGATCTGTTACTTGCCATCAACATTTCTTTCTCCGTTTCGTATTCCTTAAACTGCAAAAATAATCCAAAAAAATTGCTATTGATGAAACATTATTAGTTTCAAAAAGAAAGTAAATTAAAAAAAAATAATTTATTTTCAATACAATTTAGTAATTAAATTTGTCAAAAAAAAAAATAGGAAGAACTAAATTATTTTCAATGTAATAAATTTTAGATTTTGGTGAACATTTTTTTGAAATAATTTAATTTTTGAGGATCTTTCTCAAAAAAATTATTAAATGTAATAGAATTAGAGAAGAATGTTAATTGAAATTCATAGAAAATAATTGAATTCAAATCTTGAAAATAGTTTTTCAGTTTTCTATGTTCCAGAAATATTCCTATTTTACAAAAATTAGAAAAAAATGTTTATTTACAGAAAAGCATTTAAAAAATATTCACAAAACATACTATTTACGAAAACATTAGTTTTAATATAAAATTATATTCAACAATATTCAAATTACCATTCTCTAAATGATAATTATTTTAAAAATAATTTTTGTTTTTGTTTTATAGTAAACAATAAAGAAAATTTGCATTCTTACTTGTTCGACATTTTTAATAACCTCCTCAAATTTCTCGTCATCATTGAGCAATTCTTTTAATTCGTCATTAGTCAAATTTGCAATTACTCTCAAAGCAGCTGGCGTGTCGAGCTCAAAATTTTGTTTATACATTTTTTTTCTGCACTCTGTTCCCTTTAAAATATATTTTTATACCCTGGTTGTAATGAGACAAATTGTCTAAAAAGTATACTTTGTTATTTCACTTTTTAATTTATATATCAGCGACAAAATTCCATTCTCAATAGACACTTGATTGTTCCAATAACTAATATTTTGCACTGTATTTTTTCTTTTTTCTCCTTTTTTTCTCAATATTTTCTTCGTTTACAAATAATTTTTGTTTGGAAATGTATCTTTTGTGTAAGTGACATTTCTCCGTGACGTTGTGACACACAATGTTAACAAAGTCTGCCAACTTGAATGAATAGAAAAGGTTTATTTTCTTTATTTTTCAACGTTTTCAACTATTGTGTCTAAAGGAAAAAAATACTTTTTTTTCTGTATAAATCACATAGGGTTCAAATAGATTATTTTTTATTCTGCTATTTTCTACAGAATATTTTTTCTTGAACTGATTTTATAAATCAGTTGTTGCTTTTCTTTGGTTTAGAATTTAGTTCAGGTTGGTAGTTCTGTGAGAATAGTGGACAAGTTTCGAGTGATAGGCATTTTCGCCCTGACCAATAGAATTTCAGTGGCAGAAAATATCCACCAATTGGAAATGAACAAGTAGGACTAATCGAATCTTCTGATTGGTTCCTATTTATCCGGTTCCACATGTAAACCAAGCAAAAGATTTCATTGTTTCCCGCGCGCAGGAACTGAAAAGTGAGGTTATATTTTGTCAGTAAAAATTTCATTCTGTAAAAAGTGTTCACGTTTTTTTCCACTTTGGTTTATTTAAATAATTTTAAACAATCTACGAGTTTTTGGTGAACAAGCGTCGGTGTGATCAGTTTTTCCCACTTCTCCCACCATCTTGATAAATAATCTCGTATCGTGCAGCCACGTGCAAAAAGGCCTTGAGCAGAGGAAATTATCTCGAGTATTTCAGAATAATCACCTCCGAAGATAATTCATCATCTCAGATAAGGTATGTACAAATTATGCCTGTATGTGTATATATATATATATATTTGGAGGGGGGTGGGGGGAACAAAGCACTTTAATTTCTTCATCCTTGAAAATCACGAAGAGCTATGTCATCCAAATATGCGACAAAAGTCCGTTATAAACTTTTACTCTTCGATTCCCTCCCAAATTTATTTTTTCCAGATACTACTTAATACGAATTTTATTAAAAAAATTTGTAATAATAAAAATCTAGAAAAAAATTTTCCATTTTCAACTTTTTTCAGATTTGTTCTATACTAAACGTATGTTTCTTTTTTTAGAATTCATGGAAATGATCTGTTGCTTTTTTAATAGAAAAAAATAATAAAATCGTTTCGCAGTGTAATTATGTGATTAAAAGTAAATTAAAAGTTCGAGGGGAAAATAATTATGATACATATTACTATATTTATTAAATTTATTGAGAATACTCGTGTGAACATATTTGTGCATCGAAATTTATTGTTTGACGAGTTTTCTCTTTTTTTGAGTAATGTCAAACAAACGTCTCAGAAACGATTATGTAGACTCAAAATATAAGGTAAATCGTAAAATTAAAAAGTAAATATTAGCGTATTAGTTAAATTAGTAAATTAATGAGAAATTATTATTAAAAATTTGTGTTTTTAAATAAGAAAATAAAGATATATATATAAAGAAGAAATTCGCTGTAAGTTTTGAACCTCGTTAGATCGTTTTTTCTCCCCTTCCCCCCTCGCGTTGTATCACGTCATCCCCCTTGCCCACAATCGTTTTTCTTCTCTGTAAAAGGAGCGTCTGCAAAATAATATCCATTTTTCTCCGCAAAACAATTATTACAGTTTTCATTTTACATTATGTATACGTATATATCTTGATAATAACTTCTAGACGGTCTTTTGAAAAGTGTTCTATTTAAATATTAATTTTACTATTAACTATATTTAATGTTTTTAATTACATAATTTTCTTTCCGATTCGTTTTTCGTATTTTATTTCATTTATTTTCAGTACTTATTTATTTTACTTTCAGTGTAAATTTGAATATTAAGGTTTAGTATATTTAGTGACATTAATTTCTAATGAATGTGAAATTTCTTTTATTAATAGATAGGTATATTTATGTCTTCCAAAAATATTTGTTTCTATTTTTTTCCAATTATTATTGTTATTATTATTATTATTTGAAATAAATATTAACTAAATATATTGTCTAAAATCAAACTGTAAAATAACTTATATTATTTTTGTTTCCTTCAATTTACTCATATTCTGTTTATTTTGAATTAATAATTGTTTTCGAAAAAAAAAAAATTTTTTACGAATTAAATTCTTCTCTTTGCTTTCAAATTATTTAAAGAGAAGAAAAAATCATTGGAATACCATCAGAAATTTTTCCACAATCATTATAAATAGTGAGAGAAGAATGGAAGGTAAGGAGGTGGGGGGGAATAACATTAAATGAAGGAAAATATATTTTAAAAAAATAAAAAAAAAGCGGATCTAAATTGGAAACTCTTCATTCATTTTTGCCTTCAGCGCTTTTGTGAAGATAATATTTCAACTTGTATTTACTTTATAATATTTTTATTTCCACCTTCTGAATATTATTCTTTACGTTTTCCTTTAAAACAATTCAAAATTCTTTTTCATGAAAAGCAAAAAAAAAAAAAAAATATCAGGAAAAATTTTCTAATTTAAAAGAAAATCGATAGGGAATTATTTTCTTCTTCTTTCTTGTAAAAATTTAATATTTTCCTATTTTCTTTCGAAAGCAAATTTGTCAGTTTATGACTTTTATGGAAATTTTCAAATAATTACATTAGTATTTAATAGAAATGGATTTTTTCCATTTATTTAGTATTCTTTTTAATAATAATAATAATAATAATAATAATAATAATAATAATAATAATATTATTATAGATATTTTATATTATATATTTTAATGTATAAATAGTTATTTTAAAAAATCAAAGTAATTATATAGTATATTCTAAAATTTCGTGTTATTGAAACATTTTCAATATTTTTGAGGAGCATTTTTGGCCGAAATCTGTATAAAAAAAATTATTTTTTTGCTTTTTTTTGTTTTTAAAGTGAAAAAAGAAGAAATATTTTGTTCTTTAGAGAGGGGGGAGGAAAGGCGTTCGGTCTGGCGGGGGAAAGGAGGGAGGGAGGGAGGGAGAAAAAACATTATAATCCGATCCTGAATTGGCGATTCTTCTCTCTCGCTCGTCAAAACGGGATTCTTTCCTTTTCCGTTCACCTCTTGGACTCGTGTGTTTGTTATCCGGTGGAGCGACGTTGCCACTTTTATTAAATGCGACGTTGCCAGCTCTTCTTTGGTTGGAATTTCCTTCTCTCTCTCTCGCTCGCTTTTCTATCTCGCTCGCGCATATCTATTCTCTCTTTCTTTTTCATCCAGTCTCCCTCGTCCTCTCTTTGCGACCGGGATCAGCTACGTTTTCTCTCTTTTCCTCTTGCTTGTTTATTTCTATATCTTTCTCTCTCTCTCATAATCCCCCCTCTCCCTCTCCATACTCTCCTCTCGTCTTTATGTAGGCAGCCAGCTTGCTTGCTTGCTTGCTTGCTTTTGCTCGATGCAATGCCGTACATAAAATATCCATCACCCACGTAGGAAATGAAAAATTCAATTTTTAAAAAAAAAATACCCTCTCTCACTGCAAACAAAATTATTTGATTCAAATTAATTCAAATTATTTGAAGCAAAATATTTATTTTGATTTGAATAATTTTTATTTTGATCTAATTATATAATATTTATTTGCTTCAAACAAGTTGAATATTATTATTTGACTCACATTTATTTGAATGAAAGAAATCTTAATTGGGTCAATTAAATATAATTAATTGACTCTAATAAATGAATTTATTTAATACAATTAATAATGAATTATTTTGAAAAAAAAATTATTTATTTATTTGATATAAATGAACATTATTTTATTATTTCGCGTATGAACTTAATTATCTTGATTCAATTCTCTTTGGTACTTCGAATAAGTAAAATATTTGGTTGTAATAATAACATATTTAGTTTCTCCAAATACTGAATTTGAAGAATTTTGTTGTATGCTAATAATATTACTTGTCAGAAGAAAATTAATTTCTTTCTTTAAATAAATATGGGATTAATTCAAGTAAATTGAGTCAAGTAAATACATTTACTTGGTTCAATAAAAAATTTTTTCAATGTAGTAAAAGTTTTTATGCAATTTAACAGTAACAGTTATACTTTTATATTGCAAATAACTATTTGTTGTAAAATGTACTTCGCATGCACATAACCTGGAATTCATTACTCAGGTATCTGAATTTGCAGATTTTCCACTTCCGACTACAAAAAAAAAAAAATGCCGAAACAAACCTATTTTAAATAATTAGTACAGTGAAAAAACATTTTGTACATTCTAAATCTGAATCAGTGAAAATTTCACTGACTTCCAATCAGTGGCCCAGTTTTCTTTAATTCATCAGTAGAATATTTCACTGATGAATTAAAAAAAACTGGGCCACTGATTGAAATCAGTCAAAATTTTCATTGATTCATATTTAGTGAGTGTAGGCAAAAATTAAGTAATTGTTATATTATTATTGTCATTCATTAAATATTATCTATTAATTGTTATTAACTAATTATTAAGTACTATTAATAATATTAATTCTTTTAAATTACTGTTTAGAGTTAAACAAAATTTATTTTTAAAAAATGTTGGAACTTTAAATTATGTCACGTCCATGTCATAATATAATAATTATTATGAACAATAAATTTATTATTTATCATAATTTTAACCTCAATATATTTTTCCTAAATATAATAATAAGTATTTATAATAATTTATTGTTTAATAAATTATCTTATAATTGACACAATGAATATAATAGATCAATTGTTTATAATAATTAATTAACAGTTGAAAACCTTAATTAGCTAATGAATCAATCAATTTATGTTTTCAACTATATGTTGGTAATTATTGATTATACACTGTTAAAAAAATTTATTTGAATCAAATAAAAATTATTTGATCCAAATAAATATTTAATTTGGTTATAATCCAATAAATGTGTATTTGAACTATTTTATTTGACCTAAATATTTGATTTTATCGCATCAAATAACTATTTATTTGCATCAAATACAAATTATTCAATTCAAATAAATGGAATATTTCAAACTAATAAATAATTAATTGAATCAATTATTATTCAAATCAAATAAATGTAATATTTCAAGCTGATAAATCATTATTATATGTATCAAATGTACGAAGTATTTGAATGAAATAAATAAAAGAATAGTTTCAAGTAACTGATTAGTATTAAATAAATTCATTTATTCAATATTCAAATAACTATTTAATTGAATCAAATACGATTTATTCGGTTCAAATAAGTGTGATTCAAATAATTCAAGTTATTTGAATCAAATACATATTTTTTTGATCCAACTAAAAAGTATTTGAATCAATTAAATATTTTTCAAATAATTTAAATTATTTGAATCAAATAATTTTTTTTTTCATTGTAAACAATTAGGTATAGATCCATTATTTCATTGTATTAATTAAAAAACAATTTATTAAACAATAAATTATTCATTATTATTTAAGAAAAATATAATATTAAGTTTAAAATTAAAATATATAATAATTTATGGACGTAACAATGATTTAAAATAATTATCTTTACCATATATTTCGGTTTGCGACCTCGAGATCATCTAGCGATGTAATTTTTGGGAAAATTACTCTAGAATTTACTATTTTCACTTTGCGATGTCCAAAAATAATAATAATAATAATAATAATAATAATAAAGTCCTTAGAATTTGACCTGTATAGGTTAAAAATAGATTAAAATTGACCTAGAGATATCTTAAATATACTGTAGGGGCCCTTTTAATTTGACCTGGAAATATATACTATATGGAGCTCTTAGAATTTTCTAAATCAGTGTCGACGAAATGATTTTACATTAATATATTATATTATATTATATATATATATATATATATATATATATATATATATATATATATATATATATATATATATATATATATATATATATATATATATATATATATATATATATATATATATATATATAAGGACACGATGTATTATCTATAGCTAGCCTTGAAATGTGTAGTAAATTATAATTTTTTAATTTTTTAACTATAATAATCTTCGTAGTATTTCGTTCATTCATTCTGTCCGCAGATTGAAGTTAGTTATAGTTATTCTTTTGTTTTTTATACGTTTTGATAGAAAATATTTACTTTTTTCTTATTCTGCTATAATAAATTGAATTTATGCTACGAATTTTATTATTCATGGAATAATTTTAAATAATTTAATTCTTGCGAAGAACTTAAAAAAAAAATATTTAAAAATAATTGAATTTTCAATGAAAAATGTTATTCTTTATAAAAATAATTGAATTTTTCAGAAGAATTTTATTATTTACAAAAATAATTGATTTCTTTAGGCAAATTTTGTTATTTATGAAAATAATTGAATTTTCTTAAAATATTTTATTACTTATTAAAATAATTAAATTCTTGCGAAGAATTTTTTAAAAAATTTTTTGTAAATAATTGAAATTTTCTGAAGAATTTGATAAATTTTAAGAAAAATTGACTCTTTTTTGAAGAATTTCATAATTTATGAAAATAGTTCAATATTTTTGAAATATTTTTCTATTTTTATAAAAATAATTGAATTCTTGCGGAGAATTTTTTTTTTTTAATTTGGAAAATAATTTATGAAAATAATTGAATTCTTTCGAGAAATTTTATTAATAATTGTTGAAAAAATAATTTAATTACTTTCGAAGAATTTTATTAATTAGGTAAATGATTAAATTCTTGCGGTGAATTTTATTAAAATTGATGAAAATAATTGCATTTTTTCCTAGAATTGGTTATTTTATAAAAATAGTAGATATTGAAAATCATTGAAATGTGAAAAGTTTTTAAAGATAATTAAATTTTACAAAGAATTCTATTTAAAAATTTGGCAATAATTGAATGTCGGTTGGAAATTTTATTAAATTTTTTTGAAAATAATTGGATTGTCCAAAAAAACCTTTTATTATTTATGAAAATAATTGAATTCTTGCAAACGATTTATTAGAATTTTTTAAAATAATGTAATTTCCAAAAAGAAATTTATTACTATTAATAATAATTGTATTATTGTGATGAATATTGTTATTTATAAAAATAATTGAATTTTGAAAAGAATTTTATTGAAATACCTCAAAATAATTGAATTTTCGGGAGTAATTTTTTTATTATTAAAAAAAAAAAATTTATTAAAATTATCTTTAAAACAATTAATTTCATTCGAATAATTTTATTAAATTTTTGAAAATAATTGAATTATTGCGGAAAAGTTTATTAAAATGTTTAAAAAGAATTGAATTTCTGTTGAAAATTTTATTACTTTTGAAAGGATTTGAAATCTTTATAAGAATTTTATGAACATTGTTTTAAATAATGAATTTTTAAGTGTTATGAAAATTTTATTAGTTTAAATAATTTAATTCTTGTCAAAAACTTTATTTGTGAAAGTAACTGCGAATTTTACGATTATGAAAATAATTAATTGTTAAAATTTGATATAAAATCTGTTAATATATTAATAGATTCATTTTTGTATACAATTGTAGACAAAATTTTGTAGTCTGCAATATTTAGTAATATTTGTAAAGGGCTTTTTATGCCCGTTTGTACATTTAAATAAATATATAAATTAAATTCACGCTTAGAGCAAAAAAAAAATCATTAAATAATTTATTTTAATTATATTTATAATATAATTTTGCCATTAACCAACAGTGGAACAAAAAATGTTTTGAAAACTTGATTTTTTTATTTAACATAACCTCACTTTTTTGAATTTTTTCTGGCTCTGAAGCTTCATAATTAAATATTAATTATGTTTAAACTAAATGTTTTTTTTAGAAATGTGCTGAGGAGTAAATTGTCGAAAGGTATAGAAACTGATTTTATTTTGCAATGAGGAAAACAAAAGTTATTTCAAAAATATTGCAACCGTAGAGGGAGGAATCCCTCCATAGGTGTGTGACGAAGGGTTAAAAAAAGTTCTATAATGTTTAGAATAATAATAAATAATAATATTGTTAGATAAAAACATTTTCTTTTAAACAAAAGCTTATTTCGAACTGAAATTTTTCAAAAGGGGGAATTCAATATAAAATCGAGGTAGGTACATTTAAAATTCGCCGAAATTGTTTTTATTATTCGCGCATGATTACGTTAAAATAGCCTCAGCAGACTCAACATTTGTAAATTATTCTGATTTTTTTCTTTCTTTTAAAACAATTTTTTTTAAGAAAATTTCTTTACTAATAAAATTTTGTATATTTGTGAGTTCACACAGACGCATTTTTTTTTTGAGACGTATGTAAACATATGCGGCAAAGAGCGAAGCCATAAGGCAGTAAACCAACGACGAATCTCATTACGTACTATCCCATGCGAATTTCACGGCGACTGACGTATATTTAGTTTCAACGTTAACAGAAAGGGAGCCAATGCCCTTGAGAATCTGTTCTTTTTTTATCTTATTTTATTTTTTTTTATATTTGCAATCCAATAGGCAACTTGTAATAAAAATCTCGCCAAAAAAATCTTTATTCAATATTATCATTTAGGGATAAAAGAAAGTGAATTTCCTGATCATTTGATTTTTATGTTGGTTAATATATTTTTTATTAACGGAAAAGGATGTTTATTTTCAATTAAAGAGAAGAAAGTTTTTGAAAGAAATTTCAATAAGAAATGGTTCTTTTTTCCATGGTACATAAAAAAAAGTATATTACAATTGATTTACAAATTACGTGTGAACAATAATTTTCATGAAGTCATGTGCAAACGACGAATCGTAGATTTCCGAGGTTGCTTCAGGTTATTTTTGTTCGTGCTATAGGTACACACAAAATGGCATTAGGAGAACATTTACGCACATAAGCACGCATAAAAAGTCTACTTTAAATAAATATTGGAGAAAAAAAGAATACAGAAGTTTTATTTCAAAATATCTGAATCGATAGGATGGAAAAATTTTTGAAATAAATTTTTAAAAGGGAACATAATGTATTGTAAAATTCACTAAAATATTACAAAATATTCTGTAGTACCCTAAAATACCCATTTAGGAGTCGTCCCAAAAAATACTCTTTTTGAAAATTTAAAAAATTTAAAAGAAATGCGAGAAAGTTGGTGGAACTTTATTTTTATTATAAAAAGTAATTTTTTTTTTGCAAATTTACGATGTCGCGGGGAATGTTTTAGGTAAACATGAAAAAATGTGGGGAAAATGAAGGAAGTAGAGCTTTTAGCGCGTTCAACGTTCTACCGCCTGCTAGTGCAAGGGGGTTAATTAAACTTTATTTTCATTAAGATTGAAGTGAGAGGAAAAAAAATAGAATTTTTTTCAACAAAATTGAGACTCAGTAGACTGAAAAATTTGTCGAAAAAATGTTAGTTTTCACGATTTTAAATTATAACAGGCGCTGGGTGGATTTTTTGTTTCCAAAAAATAAGAGAGGAGACTGCACAAAATTAGAACGTATACTCTTGGTGAGTTAATAGCTTTTCTCAGATTCTCTTGTTTTCTTTTATGAGTTAATAAAAAAAAGTTAAAATGAAAGGAAAATTTTTCTTTCTTCTATTTATCATTTATTATGAAAATGATAAATATTTTTTGAAATACTTCTTTTTAATAATGAAAAAAAAAAATTGTTTGTGCCCGACGAGTACAAGTGTTATGACTTATTACAGAGATATATATAGCACTGTTAACTTAAAACTATCAAATGGCCACGAATTGATACCAAAAATGTGAATAAAATAAAAAAATTAATCCACAGTTTTGGCATCAATTTGATTCACTTTAGTATCAATTTGAATACCTTCCAGAAAACTGTGAGTTTAAGGCAACAATGGACAGTTCACTGTCCCCTAGAAATAAATGAATATGAAAAATTTTGAAACGAATTTTAAATGTTTTGTTTTCTTTAAAAATCATTCAGTGAAAGACAATTCATTGCGTGAGAGAGAGAGAAACAAGTCGCATAATAGAATCTTTTTCGCAAGAGTCTGCGAAGTTTCCGTTTTCAAAAGGCGTCTGTCTTTCTCCGGCAAATGTGAGATTTGCATCCGAAATACGAAAATATGAATGTAAAATATAAAGGACGAGGTATTCTCGATGTCCTTGAAAACGCCAAACAGATGTTTCAGACATATTTTTAAATCGACAATGACAGTGTATGCGTTAGTGTGCATTGGACGTATAATACGATAAGATATCAATATGTTCAAAGTCTCCGGTACTGTCAAAGGGATTAGGTGTATCAAAAAGTTTATTATTTGGCAAAAAAAAAAAGTATTATTAAACAGACGAAAGTAGATTTTCAAGTGTTGAAGAAATTAAAAATTATGTTAAAGTAGAACTAATTTTACTGTTTTTCGTTACAATATATTTAGTTTCAGATGGAGTGGAAGTCAATGTGGATCAAGAAGACGACAGAAAAAAAGAATTTCTTTGGAAACCTTAAAAGACATTTTAAACAAAAAATTGCAAAAAAAAAGCAGATTAAAATTGATGGAAACGACAGTTTTATATTGCATAACAAGAGATGGAATATTCCTGGTAGAATAGTTAGTGAAAATGGGGGGGGGGGGAAATTATGTTGGATATAGGTGGTATTAGAGTCTCGATATTTTTGTATTTTCTCTCTTTTCGAAAAATGAATTTTGAAAGGCTTGGAAAACATTTTTCTCGTGACGCGTCTCGTGCTTGTCGGTGTGTGTGCTCGTGATGAAAATTGAGATCGATTCGATG
Organism: Leptopilina myrica (nomen nudum); assembly: GCA_032872475.1. Lineage (NCBI taxonomy): Eukaryota > Metazoa > Arthropoda > Insecta > Hymenoptera > Figitidae > Leptopilina > Leptopilina myrica (nomen nudum). The sequence continues at coordinate 7,039,968 of CM065462.1, read as the reverse complement.
CGAAAGGAAAAGGTCGTCGCCCGAAGGTGGATTCTCCCTGGTTAGATACGTCCCTGCGCCAGTGTTGGTTCCCCCGTTTCTCTCCGCCCGGACTCTTCTTTAGCTGAGCATCCCCCCCACCCGTTGGCAAATGGTTCTCTCTCTCTCTCTGTCTGTCTGTCTCTCCTTTTCTCTCGCATTTATTCAGGAGGGTCTCCCTCTTTATCGTTACCTCTCGTTCTCTCGCATTGATGTAGAAATATCTCTCTTTTTCTCACTCTCTCCTTCTCTTTAGCATTCATATTGGAGATTCTATCTCTTTTTCTCTCTTGCATTGATGTTGAGCGATCTTTCTCGCTTTTAACGTTCGCGCCGATGCCGAAACGCAGTAGTCGTGTTATACCTACTCCCACCACTTTCATCTCTCTGACTCAGCATTCCCCTTGCCTCTCGTTTCCCGTTTGGACGAGACATCCCTGACAGGCCTCTCTCTCTGCCGTCGTTTTCGCCCTTATGTCCGTCGGTCCAACGCTTTGCGACTATGTGTGCCTTGTGACGTTAACCTGGCGGCCCTGAAAAACAACAGGTCGACATCTCTGCCGAAATTCGACCACCCTCTACGGCTAAACACGTTGTTGCCTGGAGTGGTGTTTCGCCCTTCTCCTTCCCACCACTTTTCCTTTCTCCCTTAACGATAGGGTTAAAAATCGTGCGAGTGAATCTACTCTCATCTTCAAACAGGGAGAATTCTTTTTTGTTAATCAAAATTTTTGCAAAAATTCATATTTTCCTGACTTAAGTATTCTAAAGTTGGCGTCGAACTATATTTCAGAGTTTCTGAGTATAAAAATATCTTCATTATCATTAGTACTTTTCCATATTGGAGAATTTTTCAGTACATTTTTGTATAACCTTAACCAGGTCCCACGAAGTTGCCATCGATGCTCAGCATCGAACAATAATTTTTGGTTCGAAACCAAAGAAATTTCTAGACTTTTTCCCAAGATTTAAAGTTAAAAAAGTACTCTTAAAAAGTTTTTTACTCCCTAGGTGAATGAATGAAGTGAAATTAGTTAAAAATTTATCACTAAAAATAATAAAAAAAACAGCCAACTTCAGGAACCTCCTTAACCATAGATTTTTTATTTCGAAGGTCCTTGAATTTTGATAGACGGTGACTTTTTTTTGTATATCTTTACTGATAGCTTGTCACTCATTTCATTGAACTAAGATTCGGAAATTTTTTTTTTGTATTTTTACTGATAGCTTGTCACTCATTTCATTGAACTAAAATTCGGAAAATTTGTATTACCGTGTTTCAGTTTGAAATAATGATTATTTTATTTCACTGGAAAGAAATATAAACGCATTGAGTCTCGACGTCAAATTCAAAAGGCCTAATGCAATCTATTTAGCTTTAAACTCAAAATTGTTAGACTTTATTTCTTGTTAGTGAATTATCGTCAATAATTTACCTATAACATTGACAAATTTTACAGAATACTGACAATGAACGAGACTTTAGTTTTCTGTCTAGAAAAAGTCAGTATCAAAAAATGTCGACTTTAGGAGTATTGCAAAATATTTCTATTCCTGTTTGGATTTATATTTTCGTTTTTCTTTCGTTTTCATAAGTTATTTTCAAAAAGAACTATAGAGTTGGTTAAATTTTCTCTTTACTACTTTTAACAATGGCGAATTATATCAGTTGAAAAAAGGAAGTGCTCTTTCTTTTAAAATTGATAAAAATTCGCTTTTCTTCCATTTCCGCATGCCTTTCTCTCTTTGTCTTTTTTTTCATTTCACTCATCATACATAGGTTGGTCTACACGCAAGTTCTGTCGATTCACGAATGAGAACTCGCGCACAGGTAAAAATATAACGAAAGAGTTAAGCTCCCCGCATACACTGAAAAGTTTCAGGATCGTATAAATAAAGGGGGTGTTTTTTTCATCAACAAATGAGAAAGAGAGAGAGAGAGAGAGAAATGTGTTTTAGAAAAAGAAAAAAAAATAACGAGGATTGTTTTTCATTGAGACTTATCGATTACAAGAAAAAGCTGAGAAGAGTGTCACAAAAGAAGGGGGGGAGAAAGTGGTGGTAGATAGATCTGATTTCAAGTTCCAAGAATGTCGTTTCATGAAACAAAAAGCTGAATCTGAAAAAGATGAGATTTAATATTTCCGTAGTAGTAAAGCACTAGGAGCAGAAGCAGCGGCAGTGGGTATAGTCTCCATAGGTCCGCAAATCGATAGTCTAGATTTCTCTCTGGTGTGTGTATACATCGCAAATTTCTGGGGACTTCGGCTTTTCCAGGCTGGGGTGGATTTTTGGAGTCTGCGCCACTAGAGGGAGGAGGAATCGACCTTGAAAAGCCGGGCACTTGGGTGTAAATGAAAGTAACAAGAAGGGACATCTCATCCCTCCTATATAAGTTTTTCGCCGTATACATTCTGTATTTACAGATTTCATATTATTATTATAGAAACCAGAGATTCGAGATGGCAATGTTTTTTTTAGTAGTTTTTCAGTTTATCAGTTTCGATGTCTATTCGTTGTTTCATCAATATAGTAGAACTTTCTTTCGCAAATAGTTCCATATGTGCTGTCGAATTTTCATCATTTTTGTATTCTATATTCTTATATCGAAATTTGTCTTTCTATAATTATATTCTGTCTGGCATGTTTTCTCCTTAAGCGGGAATCTTGGAAATTTAGTCGAAAATCGGAAATATAGGCAGGTCCGATTAATGTCCTCATTACATCGTGAAAACAAAGTCTTAACGTTCTTAAAGATGAAACGAATTTTTTCTTAACTTTATCTTTTTAGGCTTAAGGCGGTGTCAAAGTCGATGCGATTTTCCCATTGAAGCTCTCAGTGTAAAAACCCTATCGACTATGGAACCCCCTTAAAATAAAAGTTAGACACTTTGAGGTCTTAGAGTAAGTTCCCTATTGAGAAATTTAGACTAATGTAAGTTGTCTTTGCCAAAATGTGGCATAAAGTAAGACTTATTTTTTACTCAAAAATATACTCCATTTTTTCACTTCTACAAATTTTGTTTTTAGAATTTTAGATAGTTGATATCGACGCAATAGAGATCGGAAAATTGCTGCTACTTTTACCGTTAAACCAAGAGAGAAATTATTTTTTAAAATCCTGGTAATTCTTGGAATCGTATAGGCGAATGAAAATATTGTCAACATTATTTTTATGTGGAAAAAAATGTTTTTTGACACTTGCAAGGATCTGTAACTTTTTGCCAAATAGAGTCAGGTTAATCGTAAATTTTCAAATACAGGCAATTTCTTCTACTGAAAGATTTTCAAAAATTACTGTTCTGAACAATTTTTTTTTAAATACAGGATAATTTTAGCAAATGAAACAATTTTAGTTCTTAATTGGAGAATATTATTTAATTGCATAATGATGTTAATTTTGGCGCATAATTAACTATTTTAATCACACATAATGGTTGTGTATTTTAAGCGCAAAATTAGAGTCGCGAAATACATAATCTACTTTCATGTAAAAAATCATTCAATATAAGTGACTAAAATGAAATGCTCGATGATATAAAATTACAAGTATAGAAAAATTTCCAAAGAAGGTTTGAATATTGAATTTAAAGCCTCTTTAAAGGGTCGGATCAAATGATAGGTTGTATATTATAAGGTTTTTGATGATTTTTTCAAAAAATTTTGCGTTATCATTTTTGAAGTAATGCTTGTGAGTTAAAAAGGTAAAGATGTTTGTATCTGTGTGTGTGTGTGTGTGTTGTAAATGAAAAAAAAAACTTTTTTGACGAAAACTCGCGTCTCCGGTAATACCGGTTTGGAATCCGGTTTGGGTCGTGGCGCTGTATTAGCCGGGGGCGCGTAACGGACTTATTCGTCCCTGGGATTTGCTCCCTCTCTTTCTCTTTCGCTCTTTAAGGTTCGCACACACCTACTCTATCCTCGTCTGTCTGTATCGCCTTCTCTGTCCTTCTCGTTTCTCGCTTCGACGATATCGCTTTCTCTCTCTCTCTCTCTATTTCCATCATTGTCTTTTTTCATTCTCTATCATTGTTTCTCGTCGGTGTTTGCCTCTCTCTCTTTCTCGTTTGGTTTTCTCTCTCGGTCATTCCCTCCCACCCCGTCCCCTAAGTCTCGCTCTCGCTCTCTCTCTCTCTTTCTCACTCGGGCAAACGGTGTCTCTCTTGGCTCGTTATTTAGCTCTCTCACTCTTACCCCCGTTTTACCCTTGTTATTCTCCAGTCGGCGCGAGTGAGATGGAAGTTTCGACTCTCGCAATGACGAGAAGCGCCCGTGTGCCCTGCACCTGCACCGTAAACCTATAGCGTGTAGAGCGTCGCACACTGTCCCTTTTTTCCCCCTTCATATATATATATATATATATATATATATGTGTGTGTGTGTGTATAGGGTGTACAGTGTTGAATTTATTTATCGTGAAAATTGCATCTTTCGCGAATGGTGAAAATCGTGTCGCATCGCCAAGCGCTCGGCCAAGCAAAGCTTTGGCCTCGAGAATTTCTCACGTCGCGAGGCGTTATTTCGTTGAAATAAACGATCGTTGCTGGGCGCGTTCGCGTCGCCGCCCGCTCACGTCGTCGTCTTCTCTCTCACTCACTCTCTCGTTTTTGTCTATATACAAAACGCATTTCTTTGCCTGAATTTTTGGCCAACTAAAGCTTTTCTCTGTGAATGATAAAGAATTCATATCAAAAAGAGCAGAAACAAAAAAAAGAATGAAGGAGAGTACGTGTCCTCGTTTCGCTAGTATCCCGTGGGTTATTTTTTAACAGAAAAAAAATAAAGTGTTCGTTATTTTTTTTTTTCTTTCCCAACTGAGGAACAAAGTGCGCGATATTTTTTTTTTTTTACTCTTTTTAAATAGTGCTTTGCATTGTTCAGAAGGATCATCATTATGGTGCTTATTTGTGCCTCGTTGATCGGTTTTTAGTTTATAATATATTATGTTTTCTTGCGCAGTGCTATCGCGTGTTTTCTGGAGAGCGTTCAACGGCCCGAAATAGCCAGTGTATTTATAGGCGATATCCTATTCCTAACAATTTTTCGCGTGAACTTGAAGACTACCCTGGGGGATAAAAGAATCGAGCCTTACTGCAGCCCATAATATGGGCATCGATCGTATGTATATTTTTGCAAAAAAAAAAAAAAATCTCTTCTTTTTCGTCCTTTCTCGAGATATTTTTGCTAAAATTAAGAATAAGAAATGCTAAATATTAAAAAATAAATGGGGAAAAAAAGGTGACTGAAAAACGAAATAACGGTACATCATGGATGAATGGTGCTTTGAGAGATGTGATGACTATTTTGTTCGACTTAAAAAAAAAAATGTTTCCTTATGCTAAAGGAGAATATTAGAAAATATCAATTTGGCAAATCGTTTTTAGGAATTTTAATATTCATTGTCGTTAAAGTAAAACAGTTTTTGTGCTTCTGTGATAGTTGAGACATTCTGGAATAATCTTCTGTCTGAAAATTTTCCTCTCATGAAATTTTCATTTTTTGAAAAATTAAAATGTTTTGCAGTGTATTCATATAATATCGTTGATTCTCAAAAATTATGAACTTTATTAAAATCTTCACTATAAAGTCATTTTATTTCCCTTGGTATTTAGTTTCAATAACCAATCATTGTTGTGTGATTAAAAATTCGTTCCAAACAGTTCAACACATCGTTTGTGATTCAAAATACTATATATTAGTGTAATATTCGAAATAGTTTCGCCACCAGCTTCTTAATTTCCGAATAGTTTTGTGTTTCTCAAATAGTTTATTAGGTGATGATTCGAAAACAGATTGTTCGAGAATTAATTGTGATTTATAATATTTCGTGCTTCTAAAATCGTGTTTGTTAGTTGAATGATCACTTTTTTTCTGGTCTTGTTAGCGAGTGTTCTGAAAATATTTGACATTTTTAAAACTATAATTAAAAACCAACGGAAATTGGTTTTTAATTCTAAAAATTTGGTGTCTAATTCTGTTTAATATGGATTTTGTGACTTTTCCTCCACTGTTGTGTCATTAGCGAAAGTAATTATTTCGAAAAATTTCAAAACAATTTGATAGTGAAATTACATGTATGTAATTATAATCTCATGCGTGATTCTTGACTCGTTCTCCAAACATTTGGAAATTTTTAAACTTTTTTCTAAAATAGTACAATTTTGAACATTTTTTTCTTTCCACATCTTTGTAGAATCTTTCAAAGTGTTTTGATATTTAGAAAAAAAAAAATTCTAACCAAATATACTTGTAAGTATTTCAAAATCAGTGCTACGACGTTACTGTGCTTCTGTTTTTTTTATTATTTGTATACTAAAATCGTTTTTTGTGATTCTCCAGTTATTAATGGAATGTTGAAAATTAGTTTTTTCTTATTAACAGAACTTTTGGCATTGAAGTTGTTTAATTTTGGTCAATTCTCAAAAACGGGGTATCTAGTGAGTGTTTGTAATTTTTAAAAATTTGTCTTGTGTTCCTTCGAGCGTTCTTTTGTGACTATATGAAATGTTTTACAATGTTCGGAAAATTGTGTTTTTAATTTTTTTTTAATTTATCCTGGTTCACGAGGTGATTATGAATACTTGAATATAAATTTTTAGAATATAATAAAGAAGTGAAATTGGCATTTGATAGTGTTAAATGAAATGAGATAAATTAAAATAGAATTCAATGAAAATAGTTTCTAATTCAGTTTAAATATGACAAGAAACTTGTAATGTTATGCAATTGAAATAAGTTTTATGAGAAAAATGTTGTGTCTACGCGTTAGACTCGTTGTACCACGTCCCAGATGTTTGCGTTGAACGCCCCATAGTTTCATTTCTTTCAAATTCCACATTGGAAACTGTCCTTGACCATATTTGGATGATAATATGTAATATTCCCGGTAATTTAAATGTTTCGTGTTTTATTAATATTCTGGTATGTTAGGAAGTATTTGTTTGGAATATTAGAAGATGCTCCTCAGGAATATAAGCTATTCAAGTATTTCCAAATATTTGAAAATATTTGTTTAAAATATTGGGTGACATTCCTCTCGGATATTGTGAAAGAACTTGTTCGGAGTATTGGGAAATATTTCTCTATAACATTGGAAGGTATTTGTTTGGAATATTAGGAAGAGTTTGTTTGCAATATTTCATCGATTATTTTTGACGTTCTTTTCGAGATAATAGATAAGAATTTGGAAAATTTATATTCAGAGAGTAAATGATGATAGGGAAAAAAGTTGCATTTACTTTTTTCTTACTTAAAAGTTATCGCCTGAAATTACATATTTCCTGTTAATTTCTTTAAGATAATTTTTGAGCAGATTCCCAATATATATTTTTGGATATATCCTCTCGAGTTTATAGTGCTTCGTATTTTTTTTTTGACTTTTTACCCAGGGACGGGTAAATTTTACGATCCAATGATCTTCCGAAGGACGCAGAAACGATCGTCGTATCCAACCAAGTGAAACGCTTTGAAAATACAACGAAGGAAACTGAATTCTGCTTTTTCTCTTTTTTTTTATAATTTAAGATCTCGTGATTCGAGGAATATTTATCAATTTCAAATTTTATTAGAAATTTTCTCTTTCATTTTGGTTTGAAAAGTTTGTCGGTTGGGAATTTTTCCAAATATTTTCCTCTTTAGTTTCTTCTTCTTCATTACTTTTCACTCTTTTTAATTCTTCTTCTTCCCTCTTCTTTTTTTGAAATTTAAATTCATGCTTGCCCGGTTTGCAAAATGTCAGATTCCTGAAAAATTCTTACGTAACTGAAAATTAGATATTTTCCTTATTCTTATTTCACGTGGTGGATAAATGACAAATACTTTTATTACAAGTTTTTTCCTTTTTGTTTAGTAAAAAAAAATAAGAATTGAGTTTGAGACTTTGCCCAAGCGACGAAAGGCAAATCGATATATACTACACAGTTTTATATTCGCGTTGACATCTTGGCTTTCTTGTATGAAAGATAGAATTATTTTAATTTCGTAATACATTTTTTAAAGGAAAAACTTTCCATTATATTGTTCCTTTAATAAGGCAATAAAGAAAAGAAAAGTTGTGACAATATTATAAGCTAGTTATTAGAATGGTATATATATATAGATGTATATAATGAAAGAAACGACGCCATTTTGATGTTGACGCGGCAAATCAAATTTTGCAATATTAACTGTTGTGTATATGTGTATATATTAGAGAGAAATTTAAGGCCTCGTCGTGTCGCAAAATCAGGGTCAATTTTAAATGCTGATCATCACAATATCGACGCGACGTCAGCTTTTGTATAAGGAATTTTTTATGCGAGTTTCTTTTTTCTAGACTTCTTTAGAATTTTATACATCCTATACATATTCTTTATGAATGTTAGTTTTTATTTCAATTTTTCTTTTATAACTCTTCTCTTCATTCAAATACGTTCAACTTTTTATTTCTTTATTTTCTCATTCAATTCTATTCCAATCTATTTATATAATTCACTTTAATTAACTTTAACAACTATTTTTATTTTGCGATTAGATATTAACGATTGCATTATTAAATTGATTGTAAATTCAGTTGTTTAAAAGTTTACTAGGTTGAATATATATATATATATATATATATATATATATATATATTTAGTGGGTTATTGATAAAATGGATGTTAATTCATTAGGTGTGTTTTAGTCATATAGTATAGGTCCAGCTGTTTTTAAGTACATTAGACTCTGTGTTCTCAGTATGTTTTATAAATTTATTAAGTTGACATTATGAAATTTCTGCAGTTTAATTTGATTCTTCATAAAAATAGTGTTGTATTTCTCCATTTGGTTCTTGATAAGATAAAGAATATTTTTGAAATGGTTGTAGATTCAGTAGGCGATATAATTTCTATTAATTCTTTTTTTAGTGTGTTCTATATTCTCAATTGGTTCTTCATTCAGTGTGTTGCACATTTTCAGTTGTTTCTTCTGTTGGTTCTTCTGGAAATCATGAAAAAGGCCTGGAATTTTTAAAAGTTTCTAAATTGAATTTTTCATTTGGTTCTTTATTAATAGTAGGTTGTGACTTTTTAGTTGGTCGTCCATATTTAGTAGATTTTTTGATTGATTCTTTATATTCAGTAGGTTGTATGTTTTCAGTTGGTTCTTCATTCAGTAGGCTTTCTATTTTTAGTTGGTTCTTTATTCACATGGTTATATGTTAATTATTTAATTTTTAGGTGGTTCTACACTTTCAGTTATAGTTCTTTATTATGTATTTTTTTATTTGGTTGTATAAATTTTTAGTTATCTCTTTATTAAGTAGGTTGTATATTTTCAGTTTGTTGATTAATAGGTTGTTTATTCAGTAGATTATACATTTTTAGTTAATTGTTTTTATTTTTAGGAAATTGTATACTTTCATAGTTGCTTTTTATTCTGTAGGTTTCGTATTTTTAGTTTAGGTGTTTATTGAGTTGGTTGCTGATTCAGTAGGTTTTACATTTTTAATTAATTTTCTTTCAAATAGGTCGTACACGTAAAGAACAGTTTTTTTTAAAAATAAATTATGAAATATTTTTTGCTTTTTTATAAACATTAATTAAAAAAAGTAGCGGGTTATAGAGACGTTAATATTTGTTAAGTGCATACATTTGTGTGAGTGTGTTGAAGGTCCACTCGGGTTGACTGTGCTCATTAGAGAAAGCAGAACGTATACGTAGCATTATGTTTATGTATAATCGATCTGCAATGAGTCATGCACCTACTATAAATAAAAGATAGGAGCATTTACCCGAAAGAAAATAATTGTGATAACAATTTGCAAAAAGTTGGTTTTGATTTTAAAACACGCACACACACACACACACTGCTTACATGTATCGTTAAAAAGTTTTCTTCTCCATATCTGAATTTTTCAAGTGCTTTAAAAAAATTTTTTATTACACTTTATTGTCAATCGGGGAAATATTCCTTCGCTGAAAAGCTTTTTTCTGTTTTAAGAGTTCAACTTGGAAGAATTCCTTCTTTTTCTTGGTTTTTATTTTCTTCTTCTTGCTTCGTGAATTTTTTCCTCTTTTTTTTTTTTGAAAATAAAAATACAATAAGGAAAGAAATTCTTTTTTTAAATAGAAAATTGAAGGTGAGGAAAATATTTCTGAGAAACAAAAAAAAAAGTGGGAAAAATGTTATTTAGAATTTAATCGTTTTTGTCGTTTTGGAATTTCTTTTAATTTTTTTTTTTTATTTCTTTCAACAGTGTGTTTACAGTGAGTAAACGTTTTAGTAAATTTATAGTGTTTTACTCGTTCTAAATTCTGTGAAATTCAACGTTGACCATGTTTTTTTTCTATTTCATTTTTCGTTTTTATACCTCTCGCTGGCTAATATTTTTCTCCTCTACGCAGAGAATCAGTGTTCTGTGTCTTTCTTTTTTCTCTCTCTCTCTATTAGAAATTATTGACGAACTATAAATATAAGCGAAATTTAGCATTTTTGCGTGGATATTTGTCGTCAGTATGACTTTTACCCGTTTTTATTATCGTTTCGACTCGACAGAAAACCGGAATCATTTCCGTTATAATGGAGTGAAAAAAGAATATATATTTAAAGAAATAAAAGCTTTTTTAGCCGTTTGTCTTTTTTCTAAAATTTCATTGTTTTGATAATTCCAATTTTTTCTTCTTCAATTAGTGTCGTTTTACTCTTAATAATTTGCTATTTATCAAATTCAAAACATTTTTCATTATATGAAAACTTTTCTTTTGTATATGATAATATTTTCAAAATTTTTGTTGTCTTTTTATTAGGTCAGGTTAAGTTAGGTATATATTAGGTTGTACATTTTTCAGTCGATTATTTATTTAGTATGTTGAATATTTTAAATTTATTCTCTATTAAGTATAGAATTGTGTCTTTAGTTGGTTTTCTGTTTAGTTGGTTATTTATTTACTAGATTTTTCCCCTGGTTTTCTTTATTCAGTAGGTTCTATATTTTCAGTTTGTTGATTATTCAGTAAGTTGTATATTTTCAATTGGTTCTTTATTAAGTAGGTTGTAAATTTTAAATTGGTTGTTCATTCAGTATATAGGTTATGATATTTTGTTGGTTCTTTATTAAGTGAATTTGTATATTTTAAATTTATCAATAATTAGACCATTTCCAATTTAATACAAAAATTAATTAAATTTTAACAATTCACCCATCCGCATAGTAAAAGAAAATATAATGTTAAAATTGAATTATTAATTAAAAGAAGTTTAATTATTTTTTTAATTCAACTCTTGAGAACGAGTATGCAAATAAATGTATATTTTTATTTACTTCTCGTACGCAAAAGGTTAAAAAAAATTTATTAAATTGCGTTGCAAAATGTTAAAAAGAAATGTTTTATATTTTTTATTTCTATTACATTTATTATTATTATTATTATTATTATATTATATATTATAAATTGTACTATATTAAATACTCTTCGTTATACAATATATTGTCCAATTATTTTAGTTTACTTCCATTCTATTTATATTTTCTTATTAAAAAATAAATTTTTCTTTGAAATTAGAATTTTTTTTTTGTAAATTACAAACATAGAGCACCTTATCAATTATCAGTGAAGTACTTTGATCGAGAAAAACATTGAGTTTATCAAGTTTTGAAATGAGAAAAGAGAAGTTGGATCATACTATGTATGACTATGTTGAGGAATGGCGCAACGCATAATCCGCAACGTGGCGTTTTAACGTTGTTCAAAGTGTTGGTCGTAGTTTCCGGATTTGTTTATAAGTAGCAAAATATATATATATGTATATAGTTCACACTCAATTCGAAAATAATAGTCCCTTTTTATCTACCTCTTTCTCCTTATTTTTTACCCAACTAATTCTTGTTTTCCCCTTCTCATCAAGTTTAATTCTTTTCTATATAGCAGGTCGTTTAACTCCAGAAATCAATTCCGGAATTAATTAAAACAAAAAAAAAATCCTTTCCTGGTGCTCTTTAAACATAGGAATGGTAAATAGTCTCAAAACCATAGTTTTTATGTTATTTTATATTATATTATTATATATACATATAAATTCTAATTTGATTTTTTCCTACAATGTTCTTGACATGACTTGTAAAATTATTATCAAAGTGTAACATTTTTTAGTATTTTCCTGATATTATGTAATTTATATATATAACAATACTATATCCTAACGAATATATTCTTTTAAATTATTATATTATTCTAATTATTTATATATTATGATCTATTCGGAATATTATATATACTTGAAATGTTATAACAGTTCTAAAAACATATTTCAATAAATTGAGTTTGAAAATTTTATCGCCTACACACGTTAGTATTTCTAAAGTAATTTGTAAAAAAATTTATCTAATTATATTACTGATTATACAAGCTTATTTATCTAAAAATGGTGATTTTTTTTTTGTTTAAAAGAATAAAAAAGTATGTAATACAGTTTTCTGTATATAAAATAAGAATCTATATAAAATGTCGTGAAACTGGTTTGTTTGGAAAGTTGTGTGTCATTTGAATAAACATTTATTTTTACACGCACGTAGAAATTGATTCAATTTTACAATGAGCGTTTATTTTTTTTTTTTTTATTATATTATTTTATATTACACATTATATTTGTTTAAAGCATTCTTATTTAAAATATTCTTGATATTATTCTTTTTTTTTGCATATGCATTATATGTTTTTTAATTTATTTTACGTCGCTCGTAATTTCTTTTCTTCTTTCTTTGGACATAAAAAATAAGCGACTTTAAAATCCTATGCCCACGACGACGTCGTATATGTGTATAAGTCATTTTTAAAGGCTTGCACATATATACCTGCTTTGTGGTGACACGACGCTGTGTATAAAAAATCGATGCATCCGGTACAACATTATTACATCATTGACTTGTCTCGGGAATGTTTCTCATCAAAAAGCTAATATTGTAATATTTAAAAGTAAAAGAGGCAAATTTGTTTTAAATTAAAAATTAATTATACTGTACACAGTAGAGACGAAACAAAATGAAAAATACTATTTTATAATTATAATATAAAAAGTCATCAACAAAATGCATATACAAATATATAATACATTTTTGCAAGTAGCACGATATATGTGTGCTAAATGGAAAATTTTAAATTAGCATATTTTGATAAAATTTTCATAATTTTTTTTTCCTCCAACCATAAAGAAATAATTGCGCGTTGAATTTAAATATATGAATGCAAAATATATCTTCTGCATTAGCTGATGATGCTGAAAACGTATAATGTATATATATATATATATATATATACCAAAATACACTAGAATTTTTTATATACATACACGTATATATTGTCATTATTTCTAGAACAACAATTTATTAATAAATAAATTACGAAACGGCTAATGCATATGATTTTTTTCTCTTAATGTCTTTACACGCGTAAATAATGTCACGAATTTCTCTTGTCTTTTTTTTTAAATTCAGTTCATTGCAAGTTCAATAGGTTGAATATTTTCAGCTCCACATTTACACTGAGAAAAAGAATTATTTGATTCAAACAAATTTTGTTTAAATCAAACTTAAAATATCTTTGCTGTATATAGAGTCAAACATATTTAGGTTTAATTCAAACATATTTTTTGTTTCAGTTTAAAAGAGATTATATATTTAAAATCAAACAGAAATTGTGATTGATTTTAAATTATCTGTAGTTAACTTTTAAGTTTGATTCAAACATAAAATTTTTAAACATAATTTTTGTTTAAACCGTAACAAAAAATATGTTTGAATATGAAATATAATTATTCAAACAAATAATACTTTTGAATCGATGCAGTAGATATTTTCTATATATATTAAGATTAAACTTACAAACTAATTTCAATTAAACAAAATCGTGTAACATTATTTATAATGTTTTCTCAGTGTACTCAAAGTAAAATTTGTATTTTCAGTTGGTTCTTTATTAAGTAGTTTGTCAATTTTTAGTTGGTTATTTCTAATTTATTGTTAGTTGCGGTTTTCTATTCAATAGGTTTTCTGGTTTATATTAGTTCTTTTATATTCAATAGGTTTTATATTTTTAAATGGTTCTATATTTATAATAGAATGTTTATTTTTAGAAGGTTTTATATTTTCAGTTTGGTTCTTTGCTTAGTACACTGAGAAAACGATTTATTTGATTCAAACATATTTTGTTTAAATCAAACTTAAAATACTTTTGCTATACAGTCAAACATATTTAAGTTTTATTCAAACATATTTTTTTGATTCCTTTTAAAGAAATATTATATTTAATTTAAACTTAAGTTGTGGTTGATTTTAAATTATTTATAATCGACTTTTAAGTTTGATTCAAACATAAAATTTTTAAACATAATTTTTGTTTAAACCGTAACCGAAAATATGTTTGAATTAAACATAATTATTTAAACAAAAAATATTTTTGAATCAAAGCAGTAGATGTTTTCTTTATATTGGGATTAAGCTTACAAACTAATTTCAGTTAAACAAAATCACTTAAAATTATTTTTTTACTTGAAACGAGTATAATGTTTTCTCAGTGTAGATTGTTTGCTTTCAGTTGGTTCCTTATTAAGTAGGTTTGTAAATTTTCCACAGGTTCTATATTTTCAATTGATTCTTTATAATGTAGTAGGTTTGTTTCTTTCTGTTATTTATTGTTTACCAGAGGTATTTCATTTTTAGTTGATTCTTCATTAAGTAGGTTGGAAATTTTTAGATGGTTTTTTGTTCAGTAGAATTTGTATTTTTATTGGTTCGCTTTATATTCAGTAGGTTGTATATTTTTATTTGGTTTTCTATTCAGTAGAATTTGTCCTTTTAATTGGTTCTTTATATTTTGTATAGGTTGTAAATTGTCAGTTGGTTGCGCCTTTTTATTTGGTTCTTCAAGTAAATTGTGTATTTTTAGTTATTGGTATTCTATTAAGTATATAGGTTCTGTATTTTTTATTTATTCTTTGTGTTTAGTATATTGTATATTTTCAAAAATGCTTCTTTATTCAATAGGTTCTTAATTTTAATAGGTTCTGTATTTTTAACTGGTTATTTGTTTAGAAGGTTGTTTATTTTTAGTAGATTTTACATTTTGAGAAGATCCTAAAGTTCTGAACGTTCAAATGAACGAAATTGATTTATTTCTTCTAAAAATTAAATTTTTATTGTAATTATTTTGCTTCATTATCCAAAAAATTAATTACTGAGTTTGTCAAGGTAAAATTATAGTTTTTAAATTTTTTTATGAATAGTAATTTATTAAAATATCGACAATAAAAAATATTTCTTTCATTTGAACGTTCAAAACTTTGGAATCATCATTTTGAGTTCTTTACTTTGTAGGTTCCATATTTTCAACTGGTTATTTGTTTAGAAGGTTGTTTATTTTTTAGTTCTTGACTTCGTAGGACGTAGGTTTTATAATTATTTTCAGTTGCTTCTGTGTTTAATGTGTTGTGGGATATGGTTTATTGATTCTTTATTCATCAGGTACTATATGTATTTTAAATGACTTCTTTATTCAGTAGATTTGTTGCTTTCATCTGGTTGTTTATTTTGTTGTTTTTGAATTAAGCTGGTTATATATAGTCAATTGTAATCTCAAGGAACCATAACTTTCCTCGCAGATTATGGTATTAATTAGTTTTCAATTTAATTGGTTGAGTATATATAAATTATTAACAGTCGGTACTCTAGTCGAGCATAAGTTTCCTTCTTTCTTGTGTCTCTCACTTTTTGAATCGAAAAACGATTTTCCACTAAAATTGACTACTTATATTTAACAAATTTGGTAGTCTTCATAAAATTTACCATTTTTCCTTAGACTTTTTGATTTAAGTAAACTTAACTCTTCTTTTCTCTTCGTTTATACAGAAATAACATACATGTAAAAATGTACAAAAGGAACTTTAAAAAAATGATATTCTAAAGAGTTGGTGATGATGATGATTATGATGATGCATTTAAAAGGTTGCAATTTTGTTTTTAGAGAAAAAAAATATAAATGGTTTTAGTGTGAGTTTAAAATCCTCTTTTCAATATACATATATATATGTATATGTAACCTAAAAATGTTGGTTATGCGACTCTTTCTCTCTGCAAGTTTCGTGCAAAAAGGTTTTGAGCTTTCGCTGCACAGTGAATTGCATTCGCGGAGTTAGTGTGTAGAGATGAATGTGAAGAATACGAGAGGATTCTGTTTCTCTCTCTTTCTATCTTTTTCGTGCGTATATGCCAGGTGAGTGTGGGTCTGTCTGCTCTGCTTGTGTTTGTGTTAGATTCTCATATATACTCGTACTATATAGTTGCAGACTCCCACCCACCCACGCTGGCAGCATCATGTGCAATCCACTCCCCCTTCTCCGAGAACTGGTGTAGAATTACACGTACATGCAAGTGCAAAGAGAATGTGTATAGTGTGTGCAACTCACAGACTTTATGGAAATAACAGAATGAGAGAGAGAGAGAGAGAGAGAGAGAGAGAGAGAGAGAGAGAGAGAGAGAGAGAGAGAGAGAGAGAGAGAGAGAGAGAGAGAGAGAGAGAGAGAGAGAGATGGAGAATGGAATAGAAGAAGTGCAGACGAATACACGTAGGAAAATATACGAGAGAACTCAACATAACAAAGCATAAAACAAGCAAACTGATGCAATGCTTCTTCTTCTTCTTCTTATTCTTGTTTTTCTTTTCTCTTTTTTACTTTTATGGTATACTTCATTTGCTACTTTCGTGGTAATTTTTACTTTTCCTCTTTCTCTTTCCACTGATTTTCATTTTTCTTGTTCTGTTCGTTTAGTTCTCTTTCGGTTCGTTTTAGTTTTCCTTTGCTTTTTGCTTTTTTTTTCTTGTTGCCTTGGGTTTTATTTCTGGATCTTCTTTTCCTGCTTCTGCATCTACGATATTTACTTTTATTTCATCTCATTTTTCTTGTTGTTCTTGTTCTTATTCTTCCTCTACTGATGCTGCTGCTATTACTAATACTATAGTTTCTACAACTACTAATCTTCCAAGTTTTTTTTTCGTCAATTATTCAGCTTCTGATTAATTAGTGTTAATTTTTTTTTCTTAGTTTTTCGTTTGTCTTAAATTATGCAGTATTAGAAAGATCGAGAGATGAGGTAGACGATTAGGAGCAGTGTTGAAAGGAATAAGAGACTAGGTAGACAGTGGGTAGATTATTAGAAGGAACAAGTCGTGAGGTAAACAGTTCGAAGCAGCATCAAAAGGAACAATAGATGAGACTACCTTCTAGTTGTATTTCTTTATTTGTGGCTTTCGAAATTCTTTTCAAACAATAAATCAAAATTTTTGGTTTCTGCACGCGACTAAAGTGGTATTTTCTGTTTCTTTACTTGCTGTTCTAACTTCTGCTATTTCTTTTCGTGTTTCTCCTTTCACGTCTGCTATTTTAGCTCCATTTCTGTTTCTTTATTTGTTGTTTCAGCATCTGCTGGTATCTTCTCGTGTTTATGCTTTTTCATCTATGTCTTCTTTATCTTTATTTTTTATTATATTTTTTTCGTTATTAGCTATTTTATCATTGTTTTCTCCGCTAATCCATTATGTACTACTTTAGCTTCTTGTTGTACTTCAACTTGTTCTTCCTCTCGTTTTTCTACATCTTGATCTTTAATTTTTACTTCTACTTCTTCTTTTCCTGCTTCTTCAACTGCCGTTTTTTATTTCTATTCTACATTCCATCTTTGACTTATTTCTTATAATTTTATTCTTTAATTATATTGTACTCCCGTAACGTATATGTATAAAAGAAACAAGTTTTGCTTTAAATTTAAGGCAAATTTAAGCCTACTACTATTGCAGAAGTAGACAAACAATCTTGATGCCACTAAGATAATATCACTCTTTCCGGGGGCCCATTTTGTGGGGGCATGATCTTTTCAGTATTTTCATGCAAATCTCCTACTCAACTTGTCAGAGAATGGAAGTCGGGGGAATTTTTTTTATTCTCTTTTCTTTCTTGTTACAAATTCTACATATATACATATGTTGTTTTACTTGCATTTCATCTCGCAGTATAAAATATACAAATATATTTCGACTAAATTTCTAAACTATGTATGTTAAATGTTTTGTTTTCCTTGTTAAGAATCCTTTTATTTATGGAATTAGTATAATATACATTAAATCATTTTTCGGATGTATCAAATAATTTGCGTGCTTTTCTAAACGCAGTAAATTCTCACAAATTAGTTTCAACATCTCGTAAATTTTATATTTTTATAAAATTTACGAGACGTATATATTCACATATAAGAAAGAGAAAGAGAATATAGAGTGATCTATATCGACTCTTAGCTTTTAAAGGTCGTATATACTTACATCTTTTTACAGAAAAAAAAGTGATAAGTGGGAAAGTTTTATACTTTATATCATGATCTAATTTCACTTAGCTCTTCCATTTAACCTAAAAGCTCTTTCGATTATTCTACATTTTATTCTAAAATACCAACAATAATTCACTCTTCATCCACAATGCGATTGTAGTTGAATATTATTTTAGTAATATAAATAATTAATAGATTACTATCTTCAGTAAAATATTAATATTATTATTAATGTTGTTATTATTATTATTATTATTATTATTATTATTATTATTATTATTATTATTATTATTATTATTATTATTGTTACTGTTAATTATTAATTACATTAACCCTCTGCTACTCATATGATCGTTATCGTCTACAAAATCGTAAATTTACAGGCCTGGTGAACTAAAGAAAAATTTTGCATAAAAACACCAAAGTGGAGATAAGTCTGCGTAGACAGAGGGTTAATTAATTTAAAATTGTTTTCTTAAATTATATTTTACTTAAAGATTTAAATGAACAAATTTTTATATGTTTCAGATTAAGCATACACTTAGTGATTTTAGAAAGAGGATCGATCGGTGACGAAAATCTACTCAAAAACTATGTTCAAATGGACATATTAAAGGTATTTATATAAAAGTTAATAACTATACTCTATAATCTTAATTTTAAAAATATTACATTCTCTTTAATTTAAAAACAAGCTTATTTTATATACTTGATTTTTTTAAATGAGAAAAGAAATATTAAAAAAAAGAATTTGAATTTTGACTTTTTGTTTTAATTTTTGTTTACCCTTGTTTTATATTTTATAATATTTAACATTCTGTGAATTTTATGACCTAATATATTCTCGTTTTACACTCCAACACATATAATATGTGTATGTATATATATATATATATATACGTGAAGAATACCTTAAAGAGGAACGCTGACTTGAATAAGTCGAAACAAAGCAAACTCTTGAAAGCTAAAAGAGAACGTTTCGCATATATATAGTTTAAAAACGCAGTTAAAAGCGGGTTTTTAACCATTTTAACACTTCAAACACATTGCCATTGTGTTCCAAAAAAATTAGAACATGAGTGGGATAGAAAAAAAATCCGTCTCATTATTATTATTATTATTACTATATATATTTATTGTTTACTACATAACTATTGCTAATGAAAAATAAAATAACAATAAATCGCTGAATAAAATGTGAAATAAATTGAAAGCAATTAAATAAAAAATTAAAAATATAAAAAGAATTTCAAAAAAAAAGTTGCAAAGCATTTTTTAAAATGAAATTAAAGAATGCTTTTCACATGTATATGTGTAGGGGTGCCTATATGCTCTATTAGAATGAAAAATTGTCTCGCAAAAAATCCTTTAATCTCGTATCATAAAAAAAAAGAAAATACGAAATGTAAAAATTGAATTAGTGCAAAATTGTTTTACTCTTCCATTTGTACCCTTCTTTTTACATTTTTTTTTCTTTTTTCTTTTATTACGAAAAAGGAAATGTGAAATTTTTTTATAAAAATGAAACTTAATGAATATTGAAATGGAATTTTTATAAAATGTAATATAGTATACTGCCTACATATATATATAAAATATAAAATATAAAATATAAAATTTGCCCTATTTTTACTAAAAAAAAAAAAACTCACTGCCATGAGACATAATTTTTTTGTTGAATTTTCACCCATTAGTCTCATGACTCGTATAAAGTTAAATAACAAAAAGAACTAACGAGAATGAAATGTAGGTCTTGGAATGAGTCACACAGAGAAAAAATAAAGGATATTTAATATTATTTCTTTTAAAAAAAAAGAGAATGAAAAAAAGGTGAAAAGAATAAAATAAAAAGGAAAAAAATAGGAGTTGGAGGAGGAGAGGAAAAAAATTTTTTCTAATTATAATGTGATTGAGCAAAAATAATTACTCCTCCTTCTCGCAGATGTGTAATTATCTATACGTGAATGTATATACGAATATATATATAGATATACTTTATATATATAAATATATTTTTATTATTATTTATTATTATAAATTATAAATTATATTACAGTTGATAGTACAATATTAAATATAATAATATAATAAGCACTATTATGAATTAAAATTAAACATACATAATATAAATAGTATTAAAATGTATTAAATATTAAAATTCCAATTTTTAATAAATATAGAAATATTCATAATTTATAATTAAGGTCATGTTATTCAGTGGGAAGTTTTTCCATAGTAAAGTAAATGGGGCACGTGACCACTGAATAACATAACCTTAAATAATAATTTTTTTTGTTTTGTTTAAAGAGTGGAAATAGATTGAAATAGATATTTTGAAATAAACGCGCGCACTACTCTATAATATCGACCAATCAGACGAGTTTGGTAATAAAATTTTTTATGACGACAATTTTTATAGGTTATGTTCGATTCGAAATTACATCCGCTGTTTGTTTTCATTCATTTTGAGGGACAAAGAAAGGAAAGGGAATGAAAAAGCGAGGAATAGGAGAAAGAGGGGATTATGGCGGTACGAATATTGAAAGATTCTTTAATATTCTGTAATATTCGCGATTCTTTGAGATAAAGGAAAAACATCATTTCGTACGTGGGGGATGACCTTTCCCAGGAGAGAGGCCACTCCCGATCGATTGGACATCGTCTCGTTAAAGATTGCAGACTTTTCTTCTCTTTCTTTTTCTCTCTCTCTCTCTTTGTCTTTGTTCCTCTCTCGTTTTCCTTCTTTTCTTTTTCCTCCATTTTTCTTTTAGTTTTTCAGTACCTACTTTTTTATTCTTCTCCTCTCTTCTAACTTGTTTTACTATATATATATTTATATGTTTGCAGAAAAACAACCGCGGGAATTTTTTCATCAAAATTAAAAAAAAAGTTTTATTATTTTAATTTGTTTTGAAAAAAATTACTTTTTATTTCAATTTTTATAGATATTTATACTGTTCTCTAACTTTGAATTAGTTAAAAAATAATTAATTTGATAGTAAAAATTTGACCCCAATACAAATATTAATATGTAAATGAATTTTTTTTAAAATTATCTAATTAATAGAAATTTTATGAAATTTAACTAAAAAAAAAATAATTAAATTTCTTACAGAATTTCATTATAGAAACTTTTTAACAAATAAAATTTTCAAAGTATTTTAATTTAATAATTAATAATTGGATTTTGCAGTCACATTTTAATGAATTCCTGTTTCTTAGTGCGAAGCTTAATAATTCAAATCTTTATTAGTTAATTTAAAAAAAAACGATATAAACGCTTAAAATTTTTTAATGAATTTGAATTTTCGTAAAAATTATTTTTTTAATTCTGAAAAATAAGATTGTTGAAATTTTTTTTTATATTCTATTGTTTTCAGATAATTAAATGTTTCTAAACAAATAATTGAAAAATTTTTGAAATAATTTAAATTTCTTTACATTTTTTTTTGAAAAATAATTTAATTTTTTGAAAGAATTTTATTTAAATTTTTCGAAAATAATCAAGGGAAGTTAGTGACCGTAATTATAATTTCATTTTTAAAATATAAAGCCCCTCTTAAAGTTTTAAATCAATTTTTTGCTTCTAATAATTATATTATTCTATTATTATTCAATAGTTATAATTATTGAACTTCTCTTAAATTTTTATAATTTCAAATTTCTGAATGTTCAAATAAATGATATTTATCATTTCTTAAGCAAAATTTAATGTTTATTACTTATGAAGTAAATAATTAATTATCACTGCTTTTTTTAAAATTGTAATAAAATTCTTCACAGGAATTAAATTATTTTCATAAATAATATCATTCTTTGGAAGGATTTCAATTATTTTTGTAAATAGTAAAATTCTTTGCAGAAATTCAATTATTATCAATATAATTTTAATGAACTTGAAAAAACAAATTTTCAATTAAAATTATTAAAAAAACATTTTCAAAAAATGTTTAAATAAAAATGAAGACCGAGAAAAAGTTACGACATAACCGGGAATTTTGTTGAACTAAAATAGTAGACACCCTAGTTTGTTTTTTCCCTTTATTTTATTTTAACAAGAGTTGTCGCACAATCGAAAAAGAAATTGATTAAAGTAAAGAAAACTTTTTTTGTAGGAGAAAAGAATTTTTTTCTCAAGGGGTTAAATGAAATTTTTCTTTGATTCGATGAAATAATTTTTTTTTAGTTTCACTTTGTTTTTTTTTTTTGAAATGACGAAGAAGACAAATGTAATTAAGAGAAATAATTAGAGAACTTGTTTTAGTTTTATAAAATACGATTGTGGTTCGACGGTTAAGACATCGGATTAAGAATGCGTCAGGGTCTTGGGTTCTATTCCTGGCATTGTGCGATTTTTTCCTATTTATATTCTTTAATCAATTTTAGGTTATAACTTTTATTTAATTATTTTAAAGAGATACAATTATTTTTTTTTTAATTTTAAAGAAAATTATTCGCAAAATTATTTTAAATAAATTCAATTTCAAATGTGTTAAGTTGAATTAATTTTATAAATAGAAAAATTTTTTTTATAAAATATTAAATGTGAAGATTTCAATTAGAAAAAATTTTTTAATTGAGTTGGTAATTTTTGTTTAGTGTCTGTTATTGAATTATTGGGGAACATAACCTAAAATTTTCGGGTTTGAAAAATATTTATTCTTTTAGGTTATCCTCTGGTTGTTGAATTAAGAAAAGGAATTAATTGCAGACATAACCTGAAATTTATTTTTTAAATATAAAGCTTTTATATTTATTAGCTTTAGAGTACGTTTTTAATTCTTGAAATATTTTCTCTCTCTCTCTCTCTTCCCATATTTGTCTCTTACTTTCTTACTCTTGCAATACTTTACGATTCTCCCTCGCACTCAACGTCCTTGTTTTCTTGTGCCATCCTTATCCTTCCGTCCGTAGACCTCTCGTCCCCACCTTAATATATATGTATATTCTTTCATAATCGAGGTTCGAAGGTTGTCCGAGCGACCTTTCTTTCATGGAGATAAGAAAACGATTAGATTTTGACTCTCGAAACTCTCTTTCTCTCTCTCTATATATATATATGTGCATGTGTATATTAAACATGCATCGCGGAGTAAGGTCATTGCCATTTTATTTGATAAGGCATCCTTTCTCGATTTTTATCGACAAAAAAAAAGGGAAAAATTCTCTTTATTCTTTCTTTATTTATATGTAAATTCTTATTTAGGGAAGAGGCAACTTTTTAAATTTCCCGCCTTTATTCAAGGTTATGCTTATGACATTAAACCATTTTGGCGGGATTTCATAGCGTCTCTTTTCTTCTAACGCATAATCTCCAAAAACCATATTGAATCCTAATGCATACTTAAAGAACATTGGGAACATTTTATGTTCTTATTATAAGAGTATGGCTCGGTATTTTAAAAAAGTATCTTTTTCTAAATGAACCCTACATTAAAAATCTTTAAAATAAAGAAATATTCTATAAAAAAAATACTTGATTAGAAAAATTTATATCAAGTGTAAGGGAAACTGTGTATGTTTTTAGGGATATAAATGAAAAATATTTATAGAGGCTTAGTTTTTATTTACTTTTTTCTCTCTCACAAACAGAAACTCCTTTTAAAAACGGATAGTTTTACAACTTTAGTTTGGCCCTTTTCCTCCCAATTTTTTTTTTCCTACTTTTTTGAAATTGGATATTTTCTCTCCACCTTCACATATATATATATATATATAGGAGAAATGCGAAGGCCTCGAATCGTTTCCACCTCCCATATACTCTTTGGAAGCTTCCGGCTTTCCGCTTCGAGGGCAAATCAATAACGGAAAGCCTCTTATTTCTCTTCTGAAATTTTCTCTGTCTACAACGTACGTACGTTTCCAATGAGACAATTTTCCTCATCGAATAAAGCGTATAATATTTATATTATTTTTTATTTTTATTATAATTATTGTTATATTATAATAACGAATAGAACTGTCTGGTTAATATTTAAATGAATGAATAATAATTATTATTACTATCATCATTAGTATTATTCCATTTTTTATTACTGTTGAATAAAATTAAAAATAGAAAAGATTAATAACTGACAATAATAGTAGCTTAATAATACTAAAGTATCAGAAAACTAGAGCCGAACTGAAGACTCTCGACGAGCTTCTTATTATTTACATCCCCTCCTAACCCCCTCTCTTTACAAGTGTTTTCCGCCGCCTATCGGAAAATTGGCAATTGATTATAGTGGCGCGAAATTTAAATACGTAATTTGCGAACGACTAGCACTTTAATTTATGACTAATAAATTCTTTAATATAATTATTTTTTAGCGAATTGATAATTTAACTTTCCCGTTTTATTTTTTAATTTGAAAAATTGGAAATAGTTATTAAACTTTTTCTAATTTTAAATTAAAATAATAAAGCGTGAAAATAAATCTTGTACATATAAACATTTTTTTCTTATTTATTCCTTTTCTTCATTTGTTTTTGGTCAGAATTTTGAATAGTGTATGGTATTATCTTCATATAATGTTGTTGCTTAGAGATTTTTGAATACCAAAAAAAAAAATCTTTAAATTGTTGTTGAATGAAGAAAAACATTTTTGTTTAAAAAAAAATATTGTTTAGTAATATAAATATTAATGCAGCATCACGCGTCTTATGAAACTTACCAACGTGATGTAACACTTTTATAATCAGTAAAAAAAACTTTTATAATCTATTTGCTAATGCTCATTCAATTCAACTGCACAGTCAAAACGTGCAGCAAGCCAAACAAATTTAATGCATAAATTTTTATTTAAATTATTTATAGAATTTACTATTAAATATATATTTTTTTTTTATTATTTAAAGAAAAATTGATACATTATTTTTTAAAGTGTAAAAGAATTTAAAGTTAAAATTAACTTGAATCTTTCTTTATAATGATGCAAAAATTTGCCATTCTGAGAAACTATCAGTTTATTAAAGTATTTAATATATGTTTTGTTATTTTTATATTTATTAACAAGTGACAAAATTACTTATTGGAATTTTTTAATGAGCCAAATTCAGTGGAAACTTTCTTTAAAGAATATATTTCATTTTCAATTTATCATTTTGGAAATTTTACTGTTTTTACTGTTTTCACTATTTAAATATTTGGAAATTTTTAAAAATATTGCATAATTCGTTTTAAATAAATTTTATTTATAAATTTCTCTCCACCTGGTGGCGACCTTGGCGTTCTCAAGTGGAGAAATTGAATCTGATTACGGTCTAACCTGTCAGAATGCAAATCTTTTAATTTTGCAATAAATAATGTCCAACAAGACTTATTTTCACTAAGTTCCAGAATATTTGTAAAAATATTGCAAAATTAAAAAAAAAAATTTTTTTTGTTACCCAGGGTGTCTATACTAACCGGGAAAACCGGGAATTAACCGGGATTTTGATACAAAACCGGGAATTTTTTCACCAAAATTAAAAAAAGTTTTATTATTTTAATTTGTTTTTTAAAAAATTACTTTTTATTTCAAATTTAAAATTAAAAAAAGTTTTTTTTTATTATTTTAATTTGTTTTTTAAAAAATTACTTTTTATTTCAAATTTAAAATTAAAAAAAGTTTTTTTTTATTATTTTAATTTGTTCTTTAAAAAATTACTTTTTATTTCAAATTTCAAATTAAAAAAAAGTTTTATTATTTCAATTTGTTTTTTAAAAAATTACTTTTTATTTCAATTTTTATAGATATTTATACTCTTCTCTAACTTTAAAATAGTTAAAAAAAATTAATTTGATAGTAAAAGTCAGGCACTAATTCAAACAGATTATGTAAATAAATTTTTAAAAATTATGGAATGAATAGCAATATTTTAAAATTCGACTGAAAATATATGTAATTGAGTTTGTTAAAGAATTTCTTTAGAAACTTTTTAACAAATAAAATTTTTAAAGTATTTTAATTTAATAATTAACTAATAATTGGATTTTACAGTCACATTTTAATGAATTCATGTTTCTTAGTACGAAGATTAATAATTAAAATTTTTATTAGTTAATTTAAAAAGAACGATATGCACTTCAAATTTTTTATTAAAATTAAATTCTCGCAAATTTTTTTTTTAAATTCTAAAAAATAAAATTGTCGAAATTTTTCAATTCCATTGTTTCGAGATAATTAAATTTTTCTAAACAAATAATTGAAAAATTTTGAAATAATTGAAATTTCTTTACATTTTTTTTTGAAAAATAATTTAATTCTTTAAAGAATTTTAATTTAAATTTTTCGAAAATAATCAAGGGAAGTTAGTGACCGCAATTATAGTTTTATTTTTAAAATATAAAGTCCCTCTTAAAGTTTTAAATCAATTTTTTGCTTCTAAAAACTATTTTATTCTATTATTATTAAATAGTTATAATTATTGAACTTCTCTTAAATTTTTATAATTTCAAATTTCTGAATGTTCAAATAAATATTTATCATTTCTTAAGCAAATTTAATGTTTATTATACTTATTAAGTAAATAATTAATTATCAATGCTTTTTTTAAATTGTAATAAAATTCTTCACAGGAATTAAATTATTTTCATAAATAATATCATTCTTTGGAAGGATTTCAATTATTTTTGTAAATAGTAAAATTCTTTGCAGAAATTCAATCATTATCAATAGAATTGTAATAAACTTGAAAAAGAAAATTTCCAATTTTAATTATAAAGAGACAAGGTTATTTTTAAAAAATCGAAAAAATTATTTTCCAAATTTTCAATTAAAATTATTATTTTCTTTATGTTCGAAATCAAATTTTTAATTTAAGTTTTATGAGAAGAAAAACCCGAGAAAAAAATAGGCCATAACCGGAAATTTTCTTGAATGAAAATAGTAGACACCCTGGTTATACCAGAAATCCTGTTTTTAACTAGAATTTCGTGTTTCCTTAAGTATAGATTTTTTTATTCTTAGGTTAACCAGAATATCTTGTCAAATATACACTGGAAAAAAATTATTTGTTTCAAATAACCGATTATTTGACTATTATCAAATAAATATTTACTTGAATCAAATAATTTGTATTTAAATCAAATAAATTGTACCTATATTTGAATTAAATATTTCAGTATTTAAACTTAAAGCAAATATTATTTAATTGATTCAAAAAAAAATTATTTGATTCAAGTAAATATTTATTTGAAAATAATCAAATAATCGGTTTTTTGAATCAAATACATTTTTTTTCAATGTACCCTAACTAGAACTTCTCCTTCAGTGTTCTGACAGGTTTAACTGTAATATTATTTTAATTTGCATTATTTTTGAAAATTGGAAAATTAAAAAAAATTTGTTTTTCTCGTTTTTCTTCTCCAGCACCGGACGTTATGTATCAGAAGTCGTTAAATGTTTTTGCGCAATATATGAAAAGTAATTAGCAAAAAGTGAGTTAATTTTTTTTTCGATTATGAACTTTTCGTTATCGTGGGAAAAATAAGGAAACAGAGAGAGAAAGGCGTCATCTTGGCTGTCTTCTCAATTCACTCGCGCCGGAAGCTTGAACTGCGAGAACGTTGCATACAAGTATATGTATATTCGTATATGTACAGAGAGAGAGAGAGAGAGACTTGCTTTAATTCTGCTCACGTTGAGTCTCGCTCGCTTTGACGTTTTGACATTTTTCTTTGCCTGTTGTAGATGGCAAAAATTCATCTATTTTTTGTGTATATACTTTTTATAGATACAGAGGAAAATTTTTACTATCAAAATCAAAAGTGAAATTCCCTTTCATCATCTTTTGTAAAATTTTTTATGAATTGGAAATTTTATTTAGTGAAAAATTTCTTTTAGCAGAATTTTTATTTACCTGATTTAGCAGCATTTTCACTTTGCAAAAGAATTTTCGATTATTATACGGTTTTCACTTGGACAGTATATTAGTTTTTTTCGATTTTTTATTTGTCAACAGGAACTTTTACTTGGCAGAATTTTCAATTGGCTAAATTTTATTTTAGCTGAATTATCATTTAGGAGAATTTTTATTAAGCAGAATTTATATTTAGTAAAACCTCATATTTGGGAGAATTTTTATTGAGCTGAATTTTCATTTAAAAAATTTTGATTTTCGCATTTCGTAACATTTCACTTATATGGGAATTTTTCTTAAGGAAATTGTCATTTGGTAAAATTTGCATTTAGTAAAACTTTTATTAAGTAAAATTTTCATTTAGGGGAATTTTTATTAAACAGAATTATCGTTTGGCAAAATTTCATTTTGTAGAATTTTTATTTGGTAAAATTTCACTCTTAGGGGAATTTTGAATGAGCAGAATTTTCATTTGTAAAAATTTCATTCCAGCTTAATTTTTATTTGGCAAAATTTTGTTAAGCAGAATTTTTAATTTTGCTAAATTTTACTTTATTTCAATTTTTTATTTGGGAGAATTAAGCAGAATTTTCTTTCAGTTGAGGTTTTTATTTAAAAAAAAAATAGTAAAAGAAAATTCGGCTAATTCAAAGTTCGACTAAATTTTATCCCGTTTATTGTCATTAAAAAAATAAATCACAAATTTGTAAATATGTAAAAAAAAATTAGACGGAAATTGAGGAAATTTTGTTGAATGAAAATTTTACTAAATTAAGTTTTGTTAAATTAAAATTGAATTAATGAAAAATTAAATTTTTAAATTAAATAAAAAAATTTTTTTAATTAACTATTTTGTAAAAAGAAAATCGTGAAAAATTCCAATGCGATAGAAAATTAAACGAAAATTCGACAAAGAGAAATGAAATGAAATTAAATGAAAATTCTGCGATAAAGACAATTTTGACGAGGGAAATTTTATTAAAAGGAATTTTAGTTAAATAATAATAAATAAATATAATTAGAATTTTTTTTGTAGTATAATTTTTATTTTGAAAAAATTTTTGAATTTCCTTTAAAAAAATTTTTTTTTTGAGTAATTTGTGATCTTTTTCTCTTTTCTATGACAATGAATAACTAACATGTCCTTAGCGATGAATATAAATTTATATGTAACTTTAATGAGAAATTATATTTCTCGTCTCTCTATATGGTGAAGAAAAGATTTGGCAACTGTGGGACCAGAGAGAGAGAGAGAGAGAGAGGAAAGGCAACGTCGCAAGCTTACAAGAATGACACACCTCCAGTTGTCGTAGGTAGGAAATTGCCTAGGAAATCCGTCCACTGGCATGATCACTAAAGTTCAAACGAGAAAAAAAATTTCATTTTAAAAATATCCTCTATTTTCGTCAATATCTTCGTTTTTTTTTGTCTTTGCACTCTAGATGAAGAAATTAAATTTCTGTTTTCAATTTACAAATTTTCACCATAATACAAAATATCTTTTGTATTCAATTCATTTTCATAAATTTTTTATCAGCAGAACAAATTCTGTAGATTGAAAATTGAATTTTTGAACATTTTTTTGGAAAGTTTAATTTTTTTTTTGAATGATTGTTGAAAGTGCGGGAAATTTCGAGAGATTTACAATTTAAAATTTATTCCTCGCTCACTTTTCTTTTTTCTTCTTTTTGAATTTAGAAGGCGCTTCTCCTCTTTATTTTCGATTTAAGAGGAACCATCACTTCAAGTTGAAGTCATTTAAAAAAGATTTCCCTCAATTCAAGTCACTTTATAAAATGAAATTGGTTTTAATTGTACGCGACGGAGTTGACAATATATTCTTAATTACAATAAATGGGAATTTTATTTTTTTTTATTTCGTTTCTTGTGTTAGAGAAAATAGTTATTGTCCATTTTTTCCCCCTCATCAAAGAAATTCGAAATATCTGTTTTTCTTATAATTATAAGAAAATATGAAAATAAATAATTTTAATTAGATTTTCAAAAAAAAAAAAAAAAATGTTTTTTAAATATTTTCAAGTGTTATGGAAATTCATGGAAAATGTTTAAATATATTTCTAAACTTTATGAAATTTGAAAAGAAAAATAATTTTCTTATCATTTTATATATATATACGCCTTGTTCGCTGACGCTATTGTGTGCGTGTGTATTTTTTTTTTCTTTAGTTGGCATGAGCTCTCTCTCGTAAGTCTTGAGAATTCTTCTTTTTCATAAAAAAGATAACGCTAATGAAATTTCTTTATAAACCTCAAAAATATAAATGAGAAAATAAAAAAATTCTCGAATATATTGTGTGCTGCGGATAATTCACAAAAGAGAATGAAGAATTTTTCAATTATATTATTTTTCCAAAATGAAATAATAATTTATAAAAGTTTAAATAATAAATAAGACAGGAAAAGTAATATTAATAGAAAAAAATTTAAAATATAGTGAAAAATATTTATTTATAACACAATAAATTTCGCCGCCGCTGATTAAGAAAGTTTTTTTTTTTAATATAACCTCAAAGTTCAAATCATTTAGGGCAATTCTACACTGAAAAAAAAATTTATTTGATTCGAATAACCGATTATTTGACTATTATATCAAATAAATATTTACTTAAATCAAATAATTTTTATTTGAATCAATTTAATAATATTTGCTTCAAATACTGAAATATTTGATTCAAATACAGTTTATTTGATCTAAATAAATATTTATTTGATATAATAGTCAAATAATCGGTTATTTGAATCAAATTAAATTTTTTTTCAGTGTACAAAAGAATTATTGTTACCAAAAAGCGAACGCAAATTTAATAAAAAAAAATCTAATCATTTAATCTTCAAAATTTGAAATATAATTTTAGAAACATTTTATCCTGAATATAACCTCAAAATAATGTTATTTATGCTCATTTTACGAATGGAATAACTATTGTCAATGTCATTAAAAAAAGGAACGTATTGACAAATTTTCAAAATTAAAATTTAATTTAGAATAAAATATTTAGTATGAACATAACCTTAAAATTGAAAAGTTATTTAAGGCTCTTCTACAGTGGAATAATCGCAATAACTATATATACAATATGGAAAAACGAACACAATCTTTAAAAAAAATACCATTTTAACAGATTTGAAAAACTAAAATATTAAATTAATGAGATAATTATTGAAGAAAAACTTGAGAAATTAGTTAAGTTATTTACGGCCATTCTACAATGAAATAACTATTGTCAATAGTGATGATTCTAACCTAAAAATACAAAACAGACAGAGAGTATATAGAAAAATGAAAAATAAACATTGGTGTTTGTCTTTTAAATTATAATTATATATAGAGAGAATGAAAATAAAAGAGAGAAAAAGAAAAATAATTAACATTTTCTTTTTAATAAAGTGAAAATAATGCGAGAAGGAAAAGTATATTTCATTAATAAATCTTCGTCTTTCATTGTCGTTGTTAACTTTTGCAAGGGTGGTTTTCGTGGATTGTTAATGGTCGTTGGGTCATGAGGAATGGGTTAAAGAGGGGAGTGAGGGAGAGAGAGAGAGGGGGGGGTTTCTTACTGTTGGCGCTATTTGTCCTATTTTCGGCAATGCCCCACCCAAATTTCGACTCCAATATTCTCTACCACTTTACTTCAATTTCATTTCAATTTTCCCCCGAGGAAAACTTTTACGAATGTAATTCGAAAATATTGTTTTCCAGTTAATTTACACGAAAAGTGAAAATTGTTTTTTCTCTTTTATGCTATTGATATTTTTATTTTCAAGTTCTACATTGTTGTTTTCTTTTTTTTTAATATATTTTTCTTTTTTTGTATTTTTTCTTCTTTCTGTATTTTTCTTCTTTCTGTATTTCTCTTCTTTTCGTATTTTTTCTTCTTTCAATATTTTTTCTTCTTTTCGTATTTTTTCTTACTTCTGTATTTTTTCTTCTTTTCGTATTTTTTCTTCTTTCTGTATTTTTTCTTCTTTCTGTATTTTTTCTTCTTTCTATATTTTTCTTCCTTTTGTATTTTTTCTTCTTTTTATATTTTTTCTCCTTTTTATATTTTTTCTCCTTTTTTTTTCTTTTTTCTATATTTTTCTTCTTGTTATATTATTTCTTCTTCCTATATTTATTCTTGTTTCTATATTTCTTTTTTTAAATTTTTCCTTTTTGATTTATTATTTCTGTATTTTTCTCTCTTACTTTATTTTTTCTTTGTTTTCTTTTCTCAATTTTCTTCATGATTCTATTTTAAACATTTAAATAATTTTTAACATTTCTTTTCTTTAATTCCCTGCTTACGCATTATTTTCGTTCTTCTAAACTATTATTGAAAAATTCGTTTAAATTTTTACCTATCGAATTTTTTACACTGTAATAAGTTTGATTATAATTTAGTTTCCCTTGGATTTTGAAATTTAAATTTCAAAGAAGGAGAGTGAGAAGGAAATTAAATTTGCAAACGATACGAAACTTATAATAATAAAAGTCATCAATTTTTTGTGTGTAATTTTTAGTTTCCTTTTCTTTTTCTCTTTTTTTGTTTTTAACTTTACAAAAGTTATGATTACATCAGAGAGCAGTTGGAGATTTGAAGCGTGACACGTGAGGAGAAAGTTTGCTAAATAAAATTGAAGTAAAGAGACAGAGAGAGAGAGAGAGAAAAAGGAATCGAAAAAAAAATATAAAGGATCTTTTTTTTTTCTTATTTTTATCCCTTCGCGTACAATTTTCTTTTGAATTGAGAAAAGCAATTGACTTTCCTTCACTTCATGGTCAGGAAAGAATTTCAAGAAAATTGAAAAAATTGAATGAAAAAGAATTAGAAGAAAATTTTTATTCAAAGAGAAAGATGATTGAGTTGTAGAGTTATATTTTTACTGATTGGATTTTTTTTTAGATTTAACTCGTCGGTCTACTAATTAAATTTTTATTATTTTTTTATTTGTCTCTATTCATCTATTTTTCTTTCAATAAATATAAATTTCATCATAGTTGCTCAGTGTCGAAAAATATTAATTTTAGAATTTTAGGGACAAAATGTCAATAATTTCAACTCTTTTATTTTATTGTTTTTTTTTGTAATTTAATAAGAATTTCTTTAAAAAAATTTATTTTGTGAGTTTACAACATTATTATAAAAAAAATTCTAAAATTTTGCCATAGTTATTAAAATCTAAATATTGTGTTTTAAGTATTTTGAAAACCACTTTTGAAAATTGAGTTTTTATTTATTACAACATATGAATTATCTCTATTAATCATATTTTATTTTCAGTTTCTAAAATTTTGTCTCTATTAAATTCTATAAATTGCGCTTTTTCGGTTTCTAAAATTTTAACTTTATTATACAGTCGAATTTATGTTTTAATTGTTTTTAATTTCAGTTTTGAAATTTATGGATCGATTTAAATTAAATTAAATTTTTTTATTTTATATAATACGGATTTAAACGTCTTTTATTTTCATTTTTTCAGTTTCTAAAATTTTGTCTCTATTAAATTCTATAAATTGTGTTTTTTCCGTTTCTAAAACTTTTAACTTTATTATACAGTCGAAATTATGTTTTAATTTTTTTTAATTTCAGTTTTGAAATTTATGAATCGATTTAAATTAAATTAAATTTCTTTATTTTAAATAATACGGATTTTATTTAATTTCTAAAATTTTGATCTTATTAAAGTCCAAATTCTGTTTGACATTTTTTGCACAAAGATATATAAAGTTTGCTTGAACGTCAGTCATTTTTTCGATATTGAAAAATTCGAAAAAATATTTATACAAAACTGATGAGACTTGCTTATTTCTATTGATTTCCATTTTTCCTTGAACTTCCATAATTTTTTCAATAACATGGAAAAAACTAAAAAAAAACGAATTATTTTTATCACTAATTTGCGCTTTTTAATGTAAATTTTTTCTCTTTCTGATATTTGTAAATTTTTCCTTTTCTTTTGAAATAAGAAATTTTGACACTCGACTACTTTTTGTTTTGACTGTACCTACGTTAGAAAAATTGAAGTTAGATTTTTTTCAAATATATCTATATTGATTAATAATTTTCAATTAATCCTGATGAAATCATAATTTACTGATTTTATGCTCCATATTGCATATAAATATGTGATATTTTAGAAATTGTGATGAAGTTTTGTGAAAGAATTCCAGGACATTGAAAGTCACCTACATTCCGGAATGGAATCGTTGCATCCAGAAAGAGAATATATATATATATATACTATAGAAGGCGAATATTCCAAGAGAGTGTGAGATGGAGAGAGAAAGAGAGATGTTGGTTGGGGGGCAAAAGCTTGTCACGAAGGAACGTGACGATCGATGAGAAGTGCATTTTTTACCCTTCACAGAATCGAGGAGTGTCCTTTCGTCAGCAAAAAAAAAAAAAAAACACTTGTGCCCGTCGACATTAAAAGTGCGAAACGAGAAACTATATATGAAAAAAAAATTATTACAGATGCCGAGAAACTAGCTAACTAACCCTTCTTTCTCTATCTTTCAAGAAGAAAATTTTTCAAACAGAATCATATTATCACGAAAATAATATGTTGAATTTGAAAGAAATCAAATTCGTAAAAGTAAGATAAGAGTCACTAGGAGAAAAAAAGCCAAAGAACATATGAAAATCACGTATAAATTGTCAACAATTGTCAAAAAGTAAATAAATGACAAGAAAACTAACCTTTAAAGCAAGGGGAAAAGATGTGAACGGACTTTTAAGTATATATTAATTCGATATCAAAAAAAGGGAGGGGATAATGGAGAAATGGAAAATTCAGTGAACAATATTGACCTTGATTGTCTTTTCTTTTTTGGGATAATTTTCCTTTTTTGTTTTGGATGAAAATTTTTTGCGACGTTCGACGAGGAAGGAAATTCGGCGCCGCGGATGGTCTAGAGCGAGAGCGGTGTACAGAAAGCCACTGCGCGAACGGACGCGAGGAACGACGGACGCGAAATGGCCGCCCCAGGGATAAATGGCCCAACTAGAGAAACGTTTACATTTCAATTGGTGAAAAAAGTTTTCAATATTAAACAATAAAGTGTGTTTAGTGCCTGGGAAAAAAGTGTTTGTGAAAATTTCACTTCATTAGAGGGGAAAATACAAGTTGAAAATAATATCGACACCAACACACACACTCGTGTTCACTCACTCCTGCTCTCTCTCTCTCTCTGTCTCTCTCTGTCTCTCTCCTTTTAATACAGTGCTGGTGTGTTGTCTTCTGCTATATTGCTCCCTCCAAAAAAGAAACGACAAAAAAAAAAAGTTCGCTTCTCAGTTTTCTCTCTTTCCTTATGTGTGTCCAAATGTCTCTGGATGTGTACGCCTTTTTTCCCAAACTTGTGTAAATGAAAAAAAGAGAAAAGAAAACTCCTCGAAATAATATAAAAGTGCGAGGTTATGAACGTTGAACCGACGCCGCAGGGTTTTCGGGAGAAAAAAATTATTTCTGTTCTAATATAGAGAGTGTGTCTTGTGTGTGAGAATAGTGTTTTTCTTTTAGTGTTTTTGGAGAAAAAGAAAACTACAGTGAAAAGAGAAATATTGTTTTTCTATTTGGAAAATTAGTGGAAATTCTTTTAATATCCGACGGATCTGATTTTTGGGAATAAACATTTCGTTATTATTCTACCTGGAAAATAAGGGGGAAAAAGGTGAGGATTTTCCTTTCTTTAAAAAGTGACCTTTCTTTTGGAATAAAAGAAAAAAAATGTAATTAGAATTCTCGTTTCTTGGGTGCGAAGATGGACAAAGTGAATAAGGCATTTTCTTTGAAAGCCCATATTCTTGTAATTTGTAAATTAATTACGTAAATTACTGTGGTTAAATATCTGAAAGTAACATTGAAACGTGAAATTATCCAGTCTTGAAAATTCAAAAATCCGTAAAATTGAAATCTTTATTGAATCGTGAGTGAAAATGTGTGTAAAATTGGTATTTTCTCAAATTTCGACGATTAATGGCGAATTTCAAACAAGAATATATGCGAATTAATTCGGAAATTTTTCAATTTTGATAAAAATGAAAATAGTAGTTATAAAAAACGTGGAATTTATTTTGTTTTTCGTTAAAAAAACGTGTAAAATACAAGAACATAAAAGTATTTTTCACTAAGCGACGGTTTGTGAAAATTGAGAAAAGTAAAATTAATTTCTAAATTACAGAAAGGAATATTGAATATTCTTCGGTTAAAAGAAAAAAAAGTAGAAAATATCAATTTTACGAGTGTAAAAACTTTTTGTGACTAACGAAGTGAACCAAACCAGAATTTTTACCTAATTGCGTCATTTTTACGTATTACTAAATAAATCTTATCATTAATCATCTAATTTTTCTAAACATAATTTAATATCATAGTTTTCAAAATTGAAAACAAGTCAAATCTTCTTTTCATGGAAAGTATTTAAAAAAAATCAAGTTTTGTGTCGAAAAAACGAGTGTTCTTTTCCAAAAAAAAAGGAAAATTTAATTAAAAAAAAACAAAATTTCTATATTATTAAAAAAAGAAAATTATTTAATTTCTTGAAAGAATGGAATTTCTTTTTGACTTTAAAAAAAAACTTAGAATTTTTCCCCATGGAAAAGTCCATTTTGCAAAATAATGCAAATTTTTTCAAAAAAACACTAAATTCATAATCTCGACAATGAATTGTTCAATTAAATCTATTTTTTATTCGAAAATTCAAAAAAAATATTTTATTTTTTCATTTTTTCTGAATATTTCCAAAGCGGTGGAAAATGGAGGGAAATTATTAAGATTTCAGAATAAAAAGTGAAAAATATTCATCGTTCACTGTAAATGTTAATGAAGATAATATTTTTTAATAAAAATTATTTTTCGAAATTATCGAAATTTGAAAAAATCTGGTTGGTTTCGTGAAGTTTTTGCAAAAAGGGTAAATTTTCGAAAAAATGCCAAAAATTGATTGAATTATTTTTCGAATTAAAGTTTTGGAGGGGTTTTTTTTTTTTAAATTTTGGAAAATTTGAAATAATTTTTCCTTTTAAGGACATTTTTTTGAGGACGAAATCAATTTTTTAATGCTTCGTTTTTTGCGAGAAAAATGTTAATAATCTTCAAGTTTAGCACCTGTCGGTCAATTAAATCTATTTTTCATTCAAAAATTGGAATATTTAGTTGGTTTTTGGGATTTATTTAAAATAGTCGCTAAATACGTGGAACTTAGACTCGTACGAAGAGTGAGCGAAACGAACATGACGTGACACAAACTTCTAAAAAAAAATTTATTTCCGTTCTTTTGCATTATTTTTTCCTAAATTTTAATTTTTCTTTCTGGTTCGTTTTTTTATTTTTTAAAAATTTTCGATGTAAAAAAGTTTATTATTTTACATGTTTTTTTTTTCTTAAATGGTGAAAACTGGGAGTAAATTTGTAATTTTATCAGAAAATTATTTGTTTCCCTTTTTAGTAATAAACAGTTTTTTGTTTTTTTCAATTTTAAATTTTTTACTAAAAAAAATATTTAAATTCTTTAAAATCGAAATTATTTTTTAAGAGTAAAATGTTGGTTTGCTTTTTACTTAGCAAGTTTCTGATTTTTTACTGCGTGAAAGAAAGATTTCTAAAAAGTGTTTAAAAATATTTAAAACATTTAAATAATATTTATAATTTACAATATTGATTTCTTTTAGAAACAAAAGAAAAAATTAAGTATTTATTTATAATTCTTATTATTTTATTATTTATTTTTTATTAATTTTCTCATCTATGTATTTTTTTTTTATTATTTATTAATAGTTGCAAAAATAATTGTATTTTAATTCAAAAAAGAGAACTGAAAATTAATAAGAGAATTTTTTTTAACATCAATTTTTTGAAGAATATTTCTTTTCCGTTACTTGACTAATTATTATTCCATTAATTTATAAATATATATATATATATATGCAGTTCGTAATTTAAATAATTGTACTCACAAAATCGATATTTCCATGTAAATTTCATTTCGTGTCTTATACTTAATCTAAAATTAAATTTTCCGTTCGATTTTCAGATAATTGGATTTTAGTGAATCGTCTGTGAATTTTCGTTTTAAAATATTTATTTTATCAAAGTGATTATTATTCTTTGGTGTCCGAATTGTGTCGAGATGGAAAATTTAATCTTTCTTCCTTTTTTCAACGTTTACAATATTCATGTTAAATTTTTATTTTTAGTAAAATTTACTCATATAAAAATAATATATATATATAAACAAAATTGGCTTTTCAAAACAAATTTCTTCTATATTTTTCTAAATTAAAAATTTTCTTTTATTAAAAGTTTGAAAAATGAATATGAAACCAAAGTTGTTGTTTTTTTCAACATGGAAAATATATAAATGTTTCGCGGAAAGTTTATTAAAATTTTTTTTATTATTATTTTTCTCGTTAATAGTAGATTGAAAAAATTCTATTTTAAAAATATTTTAATGCAAATTGAGAGCTGTACACACGCAGTAATTCGAGAAATATTTTGTATTTTTTTTTATTATTGCCATTTTTTTTTTTAAGCAAAAATATATGTAAAATATAATATTTCCTTTTGATTTCCAAGTTTCATTTTAAAACGCAACAAAGGAACTAACAATGGCTTGGATCAAAAGTTCGATATACACGTACATTGTTCATCAATATTGTATTATGTAAAGTCCCGTTTCAAAATGGATACTTCGACGTGCTTTCTCAGCATTGCTGGCTTCAAGAAACGAAACAGTGATGCAAAGCGAAACTTTATTTTTATTTTTATTATCAACTCGCCATCTTCTTCTTCTTCTTCTTCTTCTTCTTCTTCTTCTTTTACATTAGCCTTTAAAGAAGAAAACAGATATAGGTAAAATATAAAAGAGGAATTCGCCTTTCCCCAAAAATT
Organism: Leptopilina myrica (nomen nudum); assembly: GCA_032872475.1. Lineage (NCBI taxonomy): Eukaryota > Metazoa > Arthropoda > Insecta > Hymenoptera > Figitidae > Leptopilina > Leptopilina myrica (nomen nudum). The sequence goes on along the minus strand of CM065462.1, from coordinate 7,000,904 downwards.
GAAATAAATAAACAAATTTTTAATACGACCGAGTGATAGAATCAAAATTTACTATTATTATTAAGGGGCTATCCCTTCTTTTTTTTTTATTATTTATACGTTATACCCCCTCCCCCTCAATGTCACAAACTATTACATACATTAGCGCCTTTTTTCTGCAGGGTGTCGCAAATTGCCCCCTCCCCCCCCCCCTATTCACCCTTCATGAAGTGTGACGTAATGTATAATTATGAACGAACCCCTATTATTGTAATTATTTTTTAAAGAGAATTATTATTATTATTATTATTATTAAGAGCATTTGAACTATTATGACGTCACAGTTTTAGAACACATGCTTTGCAGAAAATGTATAAACGTTATAATGGGTGGAAATAGATTTATTTATTTTTCATATAAAATTATTTATAGTAGTGTATTTATTATTTTTCATGAATATAGTAAAATTTTTCACATGAATTCATAAAGATTTTTTTTTAAAAGCATCATAAAAATCAATATAAAATTTTATTAATAATGTAATATTTTGAAATTGAAAACATTGCACATATAAAATAGTGAAAAATAAATTAACATTTTTTTGCAATAATATCATTATAAAATTCGAATTAGTAAATATTTGAATTTGAACTTATTTAGAACAAAAAGTTAGACGAAATTTTTAGAAATTCATTTTTATTTTTATATAAAAACGAGATATTCAAGTAAATAAAAATTCTGTTTTTCTTAGAGTTTAGTTTCAGGTGGAGATTTTAGGAAATAACTGAATTTTGAAGAAATTTTCTCAAAAAATATTATTATATAATAATAATAATAATAATAATAATTGACGTAATCTGTCTTCACCTGAAGTTAGCGTTGTTTTATTAAAATGTTTTGTTTTATAGTTATATTGCGATATCTCTAAAGATGCACTGAAAAAAAAATTATTTGGTTCAAATAACCGATTATTTGACTATTATCAAATAAATATTTACTTGAATCAAATAAATTGTATTTGAATCAAATATTTCAGTATTTGAAGCAAATACTATTTAATTGATTCAAATAAAAATTATTTGATTCCTCGACGGAAAAATAAATATTAATAAGTTTTTAGATTCTTTTTTAACAAAAAGTATTAAAGTTTTGTAAAATTTTATTCAGAAATTCCGAAAAATTGATTCTTGAAAAAATGAAACTAAAATTTTTTAAAAGTAAGTCTATTTCCGAAAATAATTTTCAAAAATTGAAACAATTGAAAATTTTGCCAACTTTCATTAAAATAAATTTTGAACTTTTATTTCAAGTTGCTGTTAGAGATATTTTGGCATATTTACTATACGAGTTTTTTCAAATATAATTACATTTAATGAAAGACCAGAAGAAACATTATAGTTTTTAAGAAATTAAGAATTTTCATTAAATTTGGAAAAGAAAATTTTAAAAGCAACGAAGGAAAAGAAAATTTTCTTTATAAAATTTAAAATCTATTTCTTAAAAATAATTGAATTGAAAATTGTTTCTGAAAAAGCAATTTATAAAACATTTCAATCAGAAATGTAGAATATTTAATAATTCGAAAATTTATTAATCATGGAAAATAAAAATTTATTAATCAGAGAAAAGTTGGGGAATTTTGAAAATAAAATTTTACGGCCACTCTGTATTCCGGTAAATTTGGAAAAAATGTTTCTTGATTGAAAATCTCTCTATGTACGTGGAAAAACAAAAAAATATTTTAAAATTAAAAAATATATTCTACATATTTCAAAGTAATAAAAAAAGAAACGCTATTTTTTTACATTTAACAATTTTTTTAATATACGAAAAAAAAGAGAACAGAAGCTTTTGATGTTCGTGAGGGGGGTGGAGTGGATTTGGCCTAAAATTAATTTCTGCCCAGAACAAAATGAAAAATTCTTTCTCGGACATCTGTAATAGCAAAAGAAAAATTTTTTTCATTTATCTGCAATTAAAAAAAGTGACAGTTTTAATCTCTCTCTCTCTCTGTCTCTCCTACTTGTTTTTTATTTTTATAATCCCATACAAAATTCAACAGACACGAGAGCGATCGATTTATCAGTTTCCCCCACTTTTTTCGCTATATTCAACGTTTGAGCTTTCGTATATATATAGCAATAGGAGTAGTAGCGTTTCATGATGATGAAAAGAACTAAAGGGATTGGGGATGTCAAAGAGCGCTTCAAGGGAAGAAAAGAGAAACAGAGAGAAATGAATGTATGAGAGAGAGAGAAAGTACAGGGTTAAAAACGGTGGTGGGAGAGAGGATTCGGATTGGATCATAAAATGTATTAGTGTATAAGAAGCAAAGATGAACGTGAAATGATTGGGAAGTATTTTGCGAGAGATAGACGACTTTTCTCTCTATATATATATATATACTAAAGAAGATCGAATCTGTTTAAACGGATGAATGGAATCTCGAAGGATATATAGCAAAAAGGGCGAGAAGAGTGGGAGAAAGTTTAAAAGAGACGCGGAAGAGGAGGGGGAGAGAGTTTGAAAGCAATAGTAGAAAGAGAAAGAAACGGTGGAGGTAATAGTGGAGGGGAAATTAATCTAGTCACAGGAAAATACTACAGACTTCATATAGTCCTAATTTCCTTATTAGCAGAAGAATTTATCCTATTTCTTGATTTAATATTCAATACTTCCATAACCACCCCCCCCTTTTTTGTCTCAGATCTCGCTCTCATCTACAAAAAAAACCTACTATTTGCTACTTTTTTCGATTTGCTAAACAATTTCAGGGTTGCCACAGATCAGGGAATTCAGGGAAAAGTCAGGGATTTTTACTAAAAGTACTGGTAAAAATTGAATTTTTAAAATTCATTAGAAAACTGAATTTTTTTTCTTTTTGCCTCGTAAACTATGAAATTACCACAAATTTTAATACAAAACCTTAAATTTTTTCTATTTCTGATACGCAATAATTTCTTTTTAAATAACTTAAATTTTCAAAAACTATCATAAAATTAATAATTAATAATAAATAACAAAAATTAACAATAACTATCATAAATTATGACTTATAAATTATTTTATGAATAATTTTTACAATTTTCATAAATACAAGATTGATAAAAGAATTTTAGTTAAAAATACAAAAAAAAAATTAGATTTTGGAAAAGTTACAAATGATTACAGAAATTCAATTATTTTCAAAAGTTACAAAAATTCTTCGTAGAATTTCAATTATGTTGAAAAATTTAAAAACAATTCTCGTCAAAATTACAATTATTTTTATAAATAATAGAATATTTCATTAAAATTCAATTATTTTTAAAAGTTTTAATAAAATTCTTGACAAAATTCCAACAAGAATTCAATTATTCAATTTTTAATAAATTTCTTCAAAATAATTCAATTAATTTCATCAGTAGTAATAAAATTTTTCACAGGAATTCAATTATTTAAAATACAAAATTTAATAAAATATATCGAAAAATATCAATTATACAAAAATATTTTTATAAATAATAAAATTCTTCACCGAAATTTCATTACATTTATAAACTTGAATAAAATTTGTTGTAAAAATTCAATTATTTATATAAACTTTAGTAAAATTCATTGGAAGAATTAAATTATTTTCTAAATTAATAAAATTCTTCGCAAAAATTCAATTATTCTCAAAACTTAAAAAAAATATTTTCAAAATTTCAATTATATTTATAAATAAAAACATTCTTCATCTAAATTCAATTATATTTAAAAATTTTAATAAAATCCTTGGCAAAATTTTTTTGGAATTCAATTTTAATGAATTAATTCCAAATAATTCCATTATTTTCATCAGTAATAAAATTTTCACAGGAATTCAATTATTTAAAATACAAAATTTAATAAAATATTTCGAAAAATATCAATTATACAAAAATATTTTTATAAAAAATAAAATTCTTCACCAAAATTTCATTACTTTTATAAACTTGAATAAAATTTGTTGTAAAAATTCAATTATTTATATAAACTTGAATAGAATTCATTGGAAGAATTAAATTATTTTCAAAATTAATAAAAATCTTCGCAAAAATTCAATTATTCTCAAAATTAAAAAAAAATATTTTCAAAATTTCAATTATATTTATAAATAAAAACATTCTTCATCTAAATTCAATTATATTTAAAAATTTTAATAAAATCCTTGGCAAAATTTTTATGGAATTCAATTTTAATGAATTAATTCAAAATAATTGCATTATTTTCATCAGTAATAAAATTTTCACAGGAATCCAATTATTTAAAATACAAAATTTAATAAAATATTTCGAAAAATATCAATTATACAAAAATATTTTTATAAAAAATAAAATTCTTCACCAAAATTTCATTACTTTTATAAACTTGAATAAAATTTGTTGTAAAAATTCAATTATTTATATAAACTTGAATAGAATTCATTGGAAGAATTAAATTATTTTCAAAATTAATAAAAATCTTCGCAAAAATTCAATTATTCTCAAAATTAAAAAAAAATATTTTCAAAATTTCAATTATATTTATAAATAAAAACATTCTTCATCTAAATTCAATTATATTTAAAAATTTTAATAAAATCCTTGGCAAAATTTTTTTGGAATTCAATTTTAATGAATTAATTCCAAATAATTCCATTATTTTCATCAGTAATAAAATTTTCACAGGAATTCAATTATTTAAAATACAAAATTTAATAAAATATTTCGAAAAATATCAATTATTTAAAAGATTCTTCACCGAAATTCAATTATTTTTATAAACTGGAATAAAATTCTTTGTAGGAATTCAATTATTTATATAAACAATAAAATTATTCACATAAATACAGTTATTTTTCAAAATTTTATTAAAATTCGTTGGAAGAATTAAATTATTTTTAAAATGTAATAAAATTCTTCGCAGAAATCCAATTGTGTTCGAAAATTAAAAAAAAAATTCTTCTTAAAATTCCAAGTAACTTTATAAATAATAAAATTTTTCTCCAAAATTCAATTATTTTATGGAAATTTTAATAAAATTTAAATTATTTTCATAAGTAATAAAACTCATCGCAGTATTTTAAGGATTTTTTATACAATATATATATTTTAATCAAATTCCTCGAAAAATGTAATTATTCTTAAAAAATTTTATTAAAATTTGTCAAATTAAATTCATATATTTAAAAATTTATTGATAAAATTCTTTGTGAGAATTAAATTTTAACAAAGAACATTCTATTATTCAATAAATTATTTATTTTTGAATTTAAATAATTGAATTTTCCTAGAATTTTCTAATAAAAATTGATTTAAATATGAATTAACGGATAATCGATTTATTATTATTTATGAAAGTAATTGAATTATTGCCACGAATTTTATTACATTTTTTAAAAATAATTCAATTTTTTTGAGAAATTTTACTGCTTGTAAAAATAATTGAATTCTTGCGAAGGATTTTTTTAGGATTTTTGTAAATAATTAACCTATTCTGAAAAATGTTTTGTAATAATATTCTTATAAATTGTTGAGTTTCAAAAAGGTTTGAATTTGAATGTTTTGAAGAATTTTAATTCCTACAGAAAAATAATAATGATTAGATATTTATTTAAAAATTAAGTTATTGATGTTTTTGAATAATTTTACAATTAATGAAATTTGTAAATAAATGTAATAGAACATTTTTTCTTGATTGTCTAATAATTTTTAGAGTGAATCAGAATATTCTTTAGGGTCAGGGAAAAAGTGAAAATTTTGTCTGGAAATCAGGGAAAACTCAGGGAAAAATAAAATTAATTATTTGTGGCAACCCTGCAATTTGGATACATTTTTTTATTCGTTACATTAAAAGTAACAGAATTTTTCTAATATTTTTTCTAAAAAACCCAATATTTAAATAGATTTTTTATAAAATTCTTTACAAGAATTAAATTATTAATTATTCAAATTATAATATATAAAAATATGGGTTGAGCTTTTGTCATTTTTATATAACAGAAAAAAATAATTGTATTTCTACAAAAGTCCAACCTGACCTCGTTTGTTTTTGTTTTTTTTTTACTTTTTAAATGATAATGGTAAAGGAAGTGGCGATGAATCGGTTCGGTATATATTTATACATATAACACCTGGTCATTTTTATGGTGGAAACAGCTGTTGTAAGGTTCGTTAGATCACACCTTTCGATTCAAGGATTTTTTGTTCTTTTTTTTTTTTTTTAATACCTTCGGTTTTGTTAAATCAGAAAAAACCTGTAAAATCAGAATTAAATTTCTTTTTAATGACTATATTCTCACTTGAATTAGTTGAAAATTAATTGAATGACTCTTTTTTTAAGTTAAACTTATTCCATGAAGTTGCATTTTCTTCTGTATTTTTATTACTACTGAAAAAAATAATAGTTTTGAAGTTAAATTTAATAATTTTAATTAGTTGATTAGTTCGTCAAAAAAACTTTTTTGATTCATACGGCCCTGTAAAATTTTAGTATAAACTCTTTATAAAGTTGAAAATTTAGGTTTACAGTGAAACCTGTGAGAATTTAATTCGATTTTTAAAGTTTTATTACAGTCAACAATCTTTAAAAAAATGTTATTTTTTGTCCCTTTTTATTTGATATATTCCTTGCACATGAAGAAAAAAAAGATTCAAATAAAAAATAAAAACTAATTCCAAAAAATGCAATATTTTAGTCAAAGGATTTTTTTATGGAAAAAAGCATAAAAGGACGAATTTTAAAAAGTTAAAAAAGAATAAGTTTAATATAAAAACAAAATGTGAAGTGTAATAAATAAAAATAAAGTATAAATATAATATAAAAGCAAAAAAAAAAAAATGAATGAATGAATGTAAAAATAAAACAAAAATCGAATAGACAAATACAAAAAGAGAATGATGCGCGCCATAAAAATATAAAAGGGACGAGAAAGATAAATAAAAAAAATATATGTGAGCGCGTATATTTAAACAAAATTGCCGAGAGAGAGAGAGAGAAAGAAAGTAAAATAAAAAAATAAAACTTCAGACTCGAGAGTAAATATGAACATTTATTTTTAGATTTAATTAATGTAATTAATGTTAAATTTTTTATTTATAAAAGAATTCTTTTGAAAAACAAAATATGTGAATAATTAGCAAACGTAAATTGATAAAAAAAAACATACACACACGTGTATAATGAAAGAACTATATTTTTCCCGGTATGCTTGAAAAAAATTTGTTTTTGCTCAGTATTTGCATATATTTGTTGGGAAGATAATAATGTTTACAAAACTGGTACAGTGACGGTGCATCAACAACGTATGTGTTCACTGTGAAACACAAACAATCGGTAATTAAAGGAAAACAATAGGAAATGCAATACAAATCAGCGTGGAATTTATTTCTATATATATATATATATATATAATAGTAAAAATAAAATAGTAAAAATAAATAAATACACAAATGAATATTAAAACTAATTAAATATTTATAAAAAAAAAAATAGTTAGAAATAGGTAAATAAAAAAAAAATGTTGCCAAAAAGTTAATTGAATAGATAGAAAAAAATTTCACGAGTGTCGAATTTTTTCATGTTACAGGTGAATGCAGAAAATGAGTGAAGTGCCGACAGACGGGGACATTAAAAATCAAGGGAATTCCATGGTTCCTGTAAGTTAGCGTCGAACAAGAAAGACGAAGTTTGCAGGTGGAAGAGAAGAAGATTGTGGCTGTGAAAGAGGAAACAAAACAAAAAAAATAGTAGAAAAAAAAAGATTGAAAAGGAGGAAAAATAAAAGGATCACGCATATGTGTGTATGTGAGAGTGTATATTTCCTCCATCGTCATCATTATCATCAACATCAGCAACAACAGAAGTGTTGATGCCGTTATAAAGGGAGAAATTTCTTCTTCCTTCCTGCTTCATTGGCCCTTAGAAAAAGAAAAAGAAGAAAAATTTCAAATAAAATAAAAGTCCGTTTGTGTTATGTGTATATGTGTCTCGTCTCGGAATCGTGAGAAATGTCTTTGCACGCGAGAGCCGTCCATCGCTCTCGAGAGTGAGAAGCGTCATTTTTCAAGGCAATGACGACGAAGAATTTGACGTCATCATCACTTAATCCAAAACCACCTCATTGTCATTATTGTTATAATTATTATTATTATTATCACTATCACTATCATCATCGTCGTCAAGAGAAACAACATGTGGAAAAGACTGATTGCTGGCCGGGCAACATTATTATCATCAATTGCGTCCAAGCTCGTTGCTGTTGTCGTCGTCGTCAGCGTCGTCAACTAAATTCTCGAGCTGGACTGCATGATGACGGCGGCGAGACGTCGCGCCAAATTACCACGAAAATCAACGCCAACAACCACGGAACAACAGAAGGAAGAAGACGATGCTTCTTTAAGGTGAGTTTCGACTCTTTTTTTTTGTCATTATCATCACATTTTCAATGTGCGATAATTTTTCTAATACACCGAAACCTCGAGTAACGAGATTTATATTTGTTAATCCAAAATAAGGGAAAGAAAAAAAAATTGATGAGCGAAAATTTTGCCATATAGGGTCAGAATTCGTGAAATTTTCACAGAAAATAAAAAGTATTTTTTTTAAATCGAAATGTTGAAAAAACATTTCTATTTGGCCTTAAGAATGTGTTCACCAAAAAAACAGAAAAGAAAATTATTTTTTATAAAAGTTATTGCAAAATTAATTTTTTTGCAACTTTTTAAACAAAATAAAATTTCTCCTAAATGAATGAACCGATTTAAATGAACCAAGAGGGAATATCAAGGGGATAAAATATACTTTCGTTTAGAATTAGAAAATTTTTAAAAACTTTATTTTTTAATAATTATTTAATAAAAATTTTATAAACAATTAATTTTTTTTTAATGTTCTACGCCTTTTAAAAATTTGAAAAAAATATAACCATACACTTAAAACTATAAGAAATCAAAATCCGTTGAGAAAATTTTGGAGCGACAATTATTTTAAAAGTTATAATGAAAATTATATTAGCGCAGCGCTGAATTTAGTTTTTGATCATTTTTAACAATTTTCAAGGTTATATAATTAAACAAAAATGTTAAATTGACAGTGTTTTGTTCATTTCGTAGTTAAAAATAATGTTTTAATTCTGAAAATCATCAAAATCGCATCTCCGTTCAATATAATTTTCATTATAACTTTTAAAATAATTGTCGCTCCAAAATTTTCTCAACGGATTTTGATTTCTTATAGTTTTAAGTGTATGTTAATATTTTTTTCAAATTTTTAAAAGGCGTAGAACATTAAAAAAAATTAATTGTTTATAAAATTTTTATTAAATAATTATTAAAAAATAAACTTTTTAAAAATTTTCTAATTCTAAACGAAAGTATATTTTATCCCCTTGATATTCCCTCTTGGTTCATTTAAATCGGTTCATTCATTTAGGAGAAATTTTATTTTGTTTAAAAAGTTGCAAAAAAATTAATTTTGCAATAACTTTTATAAAAAAATAATTTTCTTTTCTGTTTTTTTGGTGAACACATTCTTAAGGCCAAATAGAAATGTTTTTTCAACATTTCGATTTAAAAAAAATACTTTTTATTTTCTGTGAAAATTTCACGAATTCTAACCCTATAGTGAAACTATTTGATTATTGAGGCAATTGCACATAAAAACAGAGAGAGAAAAATCTTTCTGATGAAGACAATTTTGTAAGATACACTGGAACTTTGATTATTAAGACAGTTATTAATAAAAAATAGAGAATAGAAAAAAAAGCTTTCTTTGATGAGTGAAAATTTTACGATACACTGAAACCTTTTTCTTATACTTTGTAATTTGACAGTGTTAAGGGTCCAAAAAAAGCGTGCCAAAAAGTTTGGCAAATTTTTTAATATTTTTAGCAAGATATTTTAATCATATAATTTCGATACTTTTTTTCAACAATTTTTATCTCGTAAACTACTGATCCAAGAAAAAATTTTGTTATTCAAAATTATAGAGAAAACATTAAACTTGAATAATATTATTTTTAAAAATGACCAAACTTAATATTTTAACAATTTGTTTAAACAATAATTTTTTAATTTTTTAAAAATTTTGTTTGTTAATTTTTTTTATAAAGATGGTGATAGATTTTTGTTTTTTAATAAACTTGATTATGTACTGAACTGACTATTCAAAACAAATTGTTAAAAAATTAACTTTTGACATTTTTAAAAAATAATATTATTAAAGTTCAATATTTTCTGTATAATTTTGAATGATTTTTGTACGATCTATATAGTTATTACGAGATAAAAATTCCTGAAGTGTTTTACAAATGAAAAAAAAAACACTGGTTCTTGTGTGAAAAAATAGAAATATTTATTTTAATATTTATTAATTAATTTAATTTCGCGAATAATTTTATTTAAATGTTCGAAAAATAATTTAATTCTTGAATTACAAACTTTTTTCTTGAAAATTATCATATACTCCTTTTTAAAAAAAAATTAACTTTTAATAATATTCCTTAAAGAATTTAATTATTTAAAAAAAAATTAATAAAATTCTTTCCCCACGAGTTTCAGTTATTTTCAATATATACAATTTTCATTAAATTCGTCAAAAATTTAACAAAAATTTAAATTCTTCAATGAAATTAAATTATTTTCAATATAATTTTAATGAAATTTGTCGAAAGAATTTATTTATTTTAAATACAATTTTCATTAAATTTCTCGAAAGAATTTAATTATTTTTCGAAAATTTCCAAAAATTTCTTCAGGAAGTATTAAATTATTTTCAAAAAATTTAATAAAATTTTAAGCAAAAATTACATTATTTCAGCTTGAAAATAATGAAAAGTTGTAAAAATTACAAAAAGGAATATAAAATATTATTATAAATCTTATATTTTAAAATAGAAAAAATTTCACATTCAAAATAGGGAAAAATAAATTCATTTATAAATTTTTTTTTTTTGCAATATTTTTATTACAAAACTCATTCTCTAAAGTAAGTTTGAATTAGTAAATATTTGTATTCTTAATTGATTGAAGTTTTACGAATTGTTTCTAAATACAGTAGAACCTCGATTATCCGAGGTAATGTGGGGAAGAGGTACCTCGGATAATCGAAAACTCGGATAACACGGAACCAATGAAAATTTCAAAATTTTAAATTATTTTTCAAGTGTTTAAAGTGTTAGAATAATATTAAATGACAAAAATGGACGAAATTTTAAATGGAATGATCACAAACAGTGGTTTTGTAAAATTTACTTTCCAAATTTAGTCGCTCCATCCGTTTTATCCGAGTTATTCCGCATTATCTGAGCATGTTTAGTGCCTCGGATAATCCGGAATCTCGGATAATCGAGGCTCGGATAACCGAGGTTCTACTGTAGGTAGAATTTTATTTAAGGAAAGATTTATTTAGTCTTTCTGTTATTAATAAGAATCATTAAAAAATTTTTGATACACTGAAACCTCGATAATTGAGACAGTGCACTGGAAAAAAATTTAATTGATTCAAATAACTGATTAATTGACTATTATCAATTAAATACTTAATTGAATCAAATAATAGAGTCAATTAAATATTTAATTCATAATAGTCAATTAATCGGTTATTTGAATCAATTAAATTTTTTTTTCCAGTGTGTAACATTTTAGTTTTCAATTACCATTTTTTACAATAGTTTTGTTTGCAATCAGAAATTTCGACTAGAGTAATTAGGAGTTTTTTTTTTCTGATAAAATCTCACTAATTGATGAAAAATTTCCATCACTAGTTTCGATAATGAAGTTCTTTGTGTGGTGGGAATAGAATTTTATAAGTGGAAAAAAATTATAAGAGAAGAAAATCACTGTGAATATAATACAGAAAATGAAATTTTGAGAGTATAGTTTTCATAATGCCTATTTAGTTAGACGTTCCGAATTACTAATTAGATATCAATTTTTTTCTGACTCTTGATTAAAAAAAAAAAAATGGCTTGCTTTTGAAAGTGCTCTTTTATTCTGCTCTGCGTGTTTGCTTTTGCTTGAAAATTTATTCCACTCTTTATATACACTAATGACTCTAGGAAGAGATTAATTTATGTAATACCTTTTAATGAATTAAGTGTGCTTTAAATAAAAATAAAAAAGAAATAGAAAAACAATATTTTTACATATAGAGAAATGAGGACAATCACGCAGTACAGTTCTTTTAATTAGCGTCGGATTTTTTAAGATTGTCCGGCTTCTTTTAACAAGATATCACCTAGTACTACCTATTTCTACACATCTTATTTCACTAGAATAATTTATTATTATGTTTGGTGTTTTTTTGGGGGGAGAATTATAAACATAAAATAGTGTCTAAATAGTATTTTTCGATTAATCTATATAGGGCAGGAGCCGCTTTTAAAATTTGTTAAAACGATTATTTGGAGAAAAAAAATAAAATTTACTGAAGTAGTCAATATTATTTTCTAGAGATAACTCAATGTACGAAAATTATTTTTTGAATTTTCCTGATGGAAATGAAAAGTTGACTTAATTCATTTTTAATTCTGTATAAGAAAATGTATCTTAACGCTTATAGTCGACGCTAAATTTAGTGACTTTATGTACAGCGGCCAATTTTGCAATCGACGATGAAAATGTTCGTAATCGACAAAGTTTAAAGTTTCTTTTTTTATAGTATAGATACCTGCTAGACAGGGATAAGGGGTAATATTCTGTACAGTCTGTAAAAAAGTTTATTCGATCTATACAGTGAAAAAAAATTATGTTATAGTCATAATAGAAGCCGATTTATAGCATCATCATCATCATCATCGAGTTGAGAGTTCTTCCCTCTTCCTCCTTTTCATCAATCAGAAAATTATGGACCAACCATAAAGTTTCAAGGGTTGAGTATCGTTCCTCTTTCTCTCTCAATTTCTCTCTTAGCATATATATACATGTATGAAAAGCATCATCGCATGTGCCTCTCCCTAAAATTCAGGGTCGAGAGACCAAACCCTGGACTGCAAAGATCAGTCTTGCGTATGGTCCTGTATTGATCCAAAAGTTTGTCCCGCCTTGGATTTGAAATTTGGCCAGGTTAGGGATGGGGGGAGAAAATACTGCTTTATCATCCCCCCCCTCCGCCTTTTTCTCTTGGACGAGATAGAAAAATTTCTCTCACTCTCTCGCTTTTAGAAATGATCCTTCTAAATTTCTATATTGTAGCGAGAGGGTAAGTATTATCGGTATAAGATGGTAAATAATCTGGATTTTATAGAAACTACAATAGCAACAGAAAAATTGAAAATTTTGTTCGGAGAAGTAATTGTTTTCATTATCACCACTTTTTTCAAAAATCCTGACATGCTAAGCAATTTTTGAACCCGACAACGTATTCGGGAGACAAAAATTGATCGAATTCCAAAAATTTATGAAAAAACTCTAAATTTTGATGTTTTTCTTTGTTTGGCCTTGTGAACTATAAAAATAACCACGAATTTTAATATAAAACATTAAATTTTTTCTATTTCAGCCAATAATTTCTTTTTAAATAACTTAATTTTTTAAAGAACTATCATAAAATTATGACTTATGAATTAGGTAATGAATAATTTTTACAATTTTCATAAATACTAAGATTGATAAAAGAATTTTAGTTAAAAATACTAAAAAAAAATTAGATTTTGCAAAAGTTACAAATAATTACAGAAATTCAATTATTTTCAAAAGTAATAACATTTTTCGCAGAAATTCAATTATATTCAAAAATTAAAAAAATTCTGGTCATTTCAATTATATCTTTAAAAATAAAAAAAATTATTCTCCAAAATTCAATTATGTACGAAATTTTTTATAAAAATTATCGTCAAAATTTCAAATATCTTTATAAATAATACAATTCTTCTTCGAAATTCAATTATTTTTAGAAACTTTAATAAAATTCTTGGAAAAATTTCACAGGAATTCAATAATTTACAAAATTTTTGATGAATTTCTTCTAAATAAATCAAATATTTTCATAAATCATAAAATTTTCACAGGATTTCAATTATTTAATATAAAAAATTTCAAATATTTTTTCGAAAAATATCAATTATTTAAAAAGAATTTTATAAAATTATTATTCGTCGCAAGAGTTCAGTTATTGAAAAAAATTTAACAAAGTTCTTATCAAGAATTCAATTATTTTTAGAAATAGTAAAATTCTTCACCAAAATTCAATTATTTTTATAAACTTGAATAAAATTCGTTGGAAGAGTTCAATTATTTTCAAAAGTAATAAAAGTCTTCGCAGAAATTCAATTATGTTTAAAAATTTTTGTCAAAATTTAAATTATCTTTTTAAAAAATAAAATTCTTCAATATTCAATTATTTTCATAAATAATAAAATTTTCACGTGAGTTCAATTATTTAATATACAAAATTTTATAAAATTTTTTGAAAAATTTTAATTATTTAAAAAGATTTTCATAAAATTCGTAGAATGAATAAATTATTTAAAAAAAATTTAACAAAGTTCTTTACAAGAATTTAATTATTTTTATAAATAATAAAATTCTTCACCGAAATTCAATTATTTTAGAAAAATTTTAATAACCTTTTTTGGAAATTTTTTAAAATTATTTTCATGAATAATAAAACTCATCTCGCAGGATTTTAATTAATTTTGGATACAATATTTTAATCAAATTCTTCGAAGAATTGTTCTTAAAAATTTGATTAAAATTAGTCAAAATAATTCAATTATTTAAAAATTTGTTGATAAAATTCTTTATGAGAATTCAATTTTAACAAACATTCAGTTATTCAATAAATTATTTATTTTTTAATTTGAATAATTAAATTTTTCTAGAATTTTCTAATAAAAATTGATTTAAAAATAAATTAACGGATAATTGATTTATTATTATTTATGAAAGTAATTGAATTATTGCAACGAATTTTATTACCATTTTTTCCAAATAATTGAATTTTTTTGAGAAAATTTATTACTTTTAAAAATAATTGAATTCTCGCGAAGGATTTTATCAGGATTTTTGTAAATAATTAAATTTTTGTTGAAAAATTTAATGGTTATTTAAATTATAACAAAACATGAAGAAGGTGAATTATGTTTTGTAATAATATTCTTATAAATTGTTGAGTTTCAAAAAGGTTTCAATTTGAATGTTCTGAAGAATTTTAATTCCCGTGGAAAAGTAATAATTAAATACTTATTTAAAAATTTAGTTATTGATGTTTATGAATAATTTTACAATTAATGAAATTTGTAAATAAATTTAATAGAACATTTTTTTGAGTATCTATAATAATTTTTAGAGTGAATCAGAATATTTTTTATGGTCAGGGAAAAAGTGAGAATTTTGTCTGGAAATCAGGGAAAAATAAAATTAAATATTTGTGGCAACCCTGATTTTACTCGGCGGATTGATTATATTATTATATCAGTAATCGGTCCATAATTTTTTTAATTTCATGTCCGCAAAGTCCGTATTTTTAAATACTTTCCTCTATTCGATCCCTGCTTTAGAGATCAAATATTTTTAATATTTTGGAAATATCTTTTGCTGTCCAGTTCAATGTGACGAAACGGAAAAATAGAATTATATAGCAAATAGTGAAATTTATCTTCCTGAAGAATAAGCGAGTGATATTGACAGTATTATATTGACGGAGAGATGTCTTATAGGGATAATATTCAACGTCTTTGATCAATATTTCATGTTATGTAATATTCTTGATTATATTAAGATCTAAATTTAGGTTCTAGACCTCTGCATTCATGGAAGTGGATCGATATTGTATAGGTTAGAGACCTGCTTAGAAGTTTTTGAATATTTACAATTTTTTAAAGTTATTTACTGAAATTCAGGAAAAACTTTTTAGAACTTTTTGTTTTATATGATATTATCGAAATGTGTTGGTTAATTTTTTTTTACAAAAAGTATATTGTGTTTTTATAGGAAGAACATTTATTATAAAAAATGTTTCAAATTTTTATTTCGTCTTGTCTGGTATATATGATCAAAAGTATAGCAGTACTTTCCAATCTGGTGCTGTTGGCCTCAGAAGTTTGAAAATTACTTTTTGTAAAGGTTCTGAATAAGTTAGTTTTATGAAATATTTTTATTTATGGTTTAGAGAATATAATGTAAACATTATGATTTTAAGGAAATATTCATTATAATTCATAAAATGTCGTTGTTATTGTTACCAAATTCTTGTTACAGAAGAAAAACATCAGCTCCATCCATTGAAGATTATTAACAAAAATGTGTATTAATATTTGATGATGAATAATAATTATACAAATTGTCGAAAGAGAGACAAAGAAAAATTCGTTCCAAGCGAAACTTATGAAGTAAAACTAGTTCTGTGCAATGTAATCAAATTTTCGAACATATGAAAACATTGATTCAAGTTGAATTTTTCGGTAGTTACCTTTTTACTACTTTCTTTAGTCTTAAAGTTACTTTTCGATACTTTTTTAATCAGTTAAAGAGTAGAAAGCCTTTAGTTCTAGAGAATTATTCAAAGTAGTTGATTTAGAAAGAAATTTCAATTAAAATTTATAGAAAACAATTCAAATCGATATGTTCAGGGACATTTTCTTATGTATCTAATTTTTGAAGTGGATCATACAGGGCTCGAACTAGGTCCGTAAATCCCGTAAAAGTCCGTAACTTTGCTTGAAGTCCGTAAAAGTCCGTTTTTTTGAAAAAAGGTCCGTAAAGTCCGTAATTCGGTTGAAAAAGATCCGTAAAATACGTAAATTATACGATATAATTTGGATAATTTTAGAGAAATTACAAATCATTGAAGGAATTCAATTATTTTCAAAAGTAATAAAATTCTTCGCAAAAATTCAATTATAGTCTAAACATTTTAAAAATTCTCGTCAACATTTCAATTATCTTTAGAAATACTTAAATTCTTCTTCGAAATATCAATTATTTTCAAAAATTTTAATAAAATACTTGGAAACATTTCAATTATTTTCAAAATTTTTCTTCAATTCAATGATTTTTAATAGATATCTATACTATTCTAATAAAATTTTCCAAAAGAATTCAATTATTTAAAAAAAAATCTACTAAAATTCTACACAAATCTTTAATTATTTTCAAATAATAATAACAATTTTACAGGAATTTCATTATTTACAAATGTTTTTTTATAAATTTCTTCGCAATATTAAATTATTTTCATAAATAATAAAATTTTTACAGGTATTTAATTTTTTTGGCAAATAATAAAATTCTTATTAGGAATTCAATTATTTTGATGAATAATAAAGCTAATTGCAGAATTTCAATTATTTTTAATACAATTTTAATCGAATTCCTCGAAAAATGTAATTATTCTTAAAAATTTTAATAAAATTTATCAAAGAAATTTAATTATTTTAATAACCTTTGCTACCATTTATTTATTAGAATTTAAATATTATTTTTAATAAATTTTTGATTAAATTTCTTTAAAGAATAAAATTATTGCATTCAAAATTTTTAATGCGATTCTTTGCGTTAATTATCAATTATCTTTATAAATTATAAAATTCTTCTCCAAAATTGAATTATTTTCAAAAAATTTAATAAATTTCTTGGCAAAATTTCAATTATTTTCAAAAATTTTCCCTAATTTAATTATTTTTAATGTCTATTTTAATAAAATTTTGCTAGAAAATTCAAATTATTTAAAAATTGATTGATTCAATTCTTTAAAAGAATTCAATTTTAAGAAACATATGTAATTAATCAATAAATTGGTTTTTTGTATTTAAATAATGAAATTCTCGTAGAATTTTCTCATAAAAATTTATTTAAAAATGGGTTTCAGTTAAAATTTTAGATTATAATTGAATATTAAAAGTATTAGAGCGTAAAGTTTTAGAAATAATTAAATTTTGAAAAGGTTTCAGATTCAAATCTTTGAAAATTTGAATTTTTCATATTTTTAACTAAGTAACAATTCTGTGGAATTAATTTTTTTTGAGAAATTTTAATTGCGAATTTTTTTTTATATTATTTGAAGTTTTTATTTTCTAATACATATTTAATTGAAGAATTTACAAATAATTGAAAAATCGAATATTGTAAAGAAATGGATTTGAAAATTGTCAAAGAACTTTTTCGAAAATTATTAAAAATAATCGATTTTAAGAAGAATTTTAGTTAAAAATTCTTGAAAATAATAATTGAATTGATAATGATTTTATCACTCTATCTTTAATTATTATAAAACAGTCCGTTTCGAAGACTCGGAGTTATCGATATCTTCATGTTTTTTTTTAGTTATGAAAACATCTAATTTATAGTTTTAAGTAAAATGTTCTCTTATATATTTTTGTCAGTAATTGGTCCGTAATTTTTCATTTTCGGTCCGTAAAGTCCGTATTTTTAAATACTTTCACTGGTTCGAGCCCTGATCATAATATTCTTTAGAATCAGGGGAGAAGAATGAGGGGAAACAAAACCAAATTTTTGTAACAATCCTAGTTGACAAATTAGTATTAGTGGATTTGTATTTGTGAATCTGTATAGCATTCCGAATTGGAATTTGTGGATATTTATATTGATTAAAAGTGAATTTCAACAGATTTTTCAGAGCAACAATTGATATTACCGTTAATGATGCCTGAGAGTCCTTAATAATTTTTTTTGCCAAGGTCACAGCCCAAACTAGAGTCGAGTCGTCGAGACTTTGGGATTGGAAACCTGCGATTGTGAATAAATTTGTGTGTATTTTTTAAAAATATCTATATATATATATATATACGTGTTTTCACCAATACTTTAAAGAGGGAATATTATAGCCTCAAGGTACATGCTCACCAATACCCCTTTGACTCGAAAGATTCTATATGCAGCATTCCACATTGGCTAGCTGGTGTTAATAGCGAGCGACTGACCTTCCTCGCCATATTCACATTCATACTACCCACACACTCGCACATACAACACGTATTTCTATATATATATATATATATATATATATATAATCGCACACAAAAGTTGTGCAAGCCGACACTTAAAATTATCTTCGTCTGTGATCAGTTATTTACACAACATTATTTGAAATTTTTATTTCTTTTCGAACACTCAGGTGTTATAAATAATTGTAATTCACTTCCGAAAATGGTTTCTGTTGCTTGACATGTTATCATCATGGGGAAAAAATTTTGGCTACGCTAACGGTCCTGTTTTTTTTTTTTTTAAAGAAATTTAGTGATGTTGCTGTTTTTAGGAATCACAAATAGTTTCCTTTGTTCCCTTTTTTTAATTGTTGACACCTTTGACGCCTATCTTAATAATTTGTTACCTTTCCCTATATTTTTGGTGACTGTCCCCCTGTTCACCTTTTTCTAATTAAAAATTATTTTTTGGAAATTCTTATTTTTAACATATATGTAATCCTAAAATTTAAACTCAATGTTAGTTAATTCTTCTGCCACGTTTTCTAGGCTTTACTTATCAAATATAAGAAATATAACGCACTGAATTCTATAAGTTTTTAGTAATATTTGTTTTTTTTTCCTATTCTGAAATTCTAAATAAAGAATTCACCAAAACGAACTTTTAATTTTTAAGAGTGGTCTTCATTGTTATTTTTTAGCTTCAAATTTTGTCTAGAATAATTTAATAAATGGCCTGCCTACTAACCAGAGCATTTTTGCTCAACATTTTTTTCATTTTTTTCCTGTAGAAAATAAATTCACTTGAATGATTCGTGGAAGTTTTCTTGTTTTCTTTTTCTCTTTTTCAAAGAAATAAAGCATAAAAATATATATATGGGTTGAAAAAAGAATTCCAGATATTAATTTTATTAGGTCAACAGTAGGGTATAAGCTTACGTGGTCACGTCTCGTTATTTCCGCGTGTCTCCTAATCCAGAACTCGACGATGGTGCGACCTTGAAATTACTGTTGAGTCGTGTGCTTGTGTATTACACGAATATATGAATCGTTCCCATACTCGCGCATTAATTAATGTTCCAATTTCACACAAATTTGCTTTCACGCGACGATTATATATATATATATATATGTGTGTGTCTACTCGAAAATACCATTATATCGGCATTCATTCAATGTAAAATATTTATGATTGATCGATATTTATTAGATCAAATGTTTAAGGCAAACTTTTTTAGATGGAATTATAAAAATTGTTTTTTTTTAAGATTTCGTTTTCTATATAAGTTCAGCGTTGCCACAGGTCAGGGAATTCAGGGAAAAGTTAGGGATTTTTACTAAAAGTATACTGGAAAAAATTGAATTTTTAAAATTCATGAAAAAACTGAAGTATTTTTCTTTTTGCCTCGTAAACTATGAAACTACCACAAATTTTAATATAAAATCTTTAATTTTTTCTATTTCTGACAATAATTGTGACGCGATCTGAAGAAAGGGACCTTAGAAGCAAGAAATTATAGGTTATGTTTGCAATTTTTTTTAATGAAAATACAAAAAAAAGGATCAATTGTCAATTGGATTTATTAATGTTTAAGCCTTCACTGCAAGTGAAATATTTAATAAAAATTGATTTTAATTTGCAATAAGTAAAAAGAAACTTTTAAATAAGAAAAAAGTAACGCTAATGTAACCTTAAAGTGATTTGCTTCTAACGTCCCTTTCTTCAGATCGCGTCACAATTTCTTTTTAAATAACTTAAATTTTCAAAAACTATCATAAAATTAATAATTAATAATAAATAATAATTAACTAAAATTAACAATAACTATCATAAATTATGACTTATAAATTATTTTATAAATAATTTTTACAATTTTCATAAATACTAGATTGATAAAAAAATTTTAGTTAAAAATACTAAGAAAAATTAGATTTTGGAAAAATTACAAATGATTACAGATATTCAATTATTTTTAAAAGTTTTAATAAAATTCATGACAAATCCCACAAGAATTCAATTATTCAATTTTTAATCAATTTCTTCAAATTAATTCAATTATTTTCATAAGTAGTAATGACATTTTTCACAGGAATTCAATTATTTAAAATACAAAATTTAATAAAATATTTCGAAAAATATCAATTATACAAAAATATTTTTATAAATAATAAAATTCTTCACCGAAATTTCATTACTTTTATAAACTTGAATAAAATTCGTTGTAAGAACTCAATTATTATTTGCAAAAATTCAATTATTCTCAAAAATTAAAAAAAAATATTTTCAAAATTTCAATTATATTTATAAATAAAAAAATTCTTCATTTAAATTCAATTATATTTAAAAATTTTAATAAAATCCTTGACAAAATTTTTTAGGAATTCAATTTTAATGAATTAATTCAAAATAATTCCATTATTTTCATCAGTAATAAAATTTTCACAGGAATTCAATTATTCATATAAACAATAAAATTCTTCACATAAATACAGTTATTTTGATAAATTTTAATAAAATTCGTTGGAAGAATTAAATTATTTTTAAAATATAATAAAATTCTTCACCGAAATTCAATTATTTTTATAAACTGGAATAAAATTCTTTGTAGGAATTCAATTATTTATATAAACAATAAAATTCTTCACATAAATACAGTTATTTTTATAAATTTGAATAAAATTCGTTGGAAGAATTAAATTTTTTTAAAATGTAATAAAATTCTTCGCAGAAATCCAATTGTGTTCAAAAATTAAAAAAAAAATTCTTGTTAAAATTCTAAGTAACTTTATAAATAATAAAATTTTTCTCCTAAATTCAATTATTTTATGGAAATTTTAAGAAAATTTTAATTATTTTCATAAGTAATAAAACTCATTGCAGAATTTTAATGATTTTTTATACAATATATATTTCAATCAAATTCCTCGAAAATGTAATTATTCTTAAAAATTTTATTAAAATTTGTCAAATTAAATTTATATATTTAAAAATTTATTGATAAAATTCTTTGTGAGAATTAAATTTTAACAAAGAACATTCTATTATTCAATAAATTATTTATCTTTTAATTTAAATAATTTAATTTTTCGAGAATTTTCTAATAAAAATTGATTTTAAAATGAATTAACAGATAATCGATTTATTATTATTTATGAAAGTAATTGAATTATTGCCACGAATTTTATTACATTTTTTAAAAATAATTTAATTTTTTTGAGAAATTTTACTGCTTGTAAAAATAATTGAATTCTTGCGAAGGATTTTTTTATGATTTTTGTAAATAATTAACCTATTTTGAAAAATGTTTTGTAATAATATTCTTATAAGTTGTTTAATTTAAAAAGATTTGAATTTTAATGTTTTGAAAAAATTTAATTCCTACAGAAAAATAATAATGATTAGATAATATTTATTTAAAAAAGAAGTTATTGATGTTTTTGAATAATTTTACAATTAATGAAATTTGTAAATAAATGTAATAGAACATTTTTTCTTGCTTATCTAATAATTTTTAGAGTGTAAGCAGAATATTCTTTAGGATCAGAGAAAAATTTAAATTTTTGTCTGGAAATCAAGGAAAAACAAAATTAAATGTTTGTGTCAACCCAGAAGCGATTCAAAAATTAATCTTTATTTTGAACAGTCCTTAAGGGGGTGTCAAAGTCGATTGGATGTTTGCATTGAACTTCAATGGGAAAATCGCATCGACTTTGACACCGCCTTAAATGAATTTTGAGGTTCGGGGCCGTACACAAACTACCTAAGGCGCATTAAAGCCTTAAATAGTTTGTGGAAGGCACCTTTATGTTTTATTATTCACCTGCAAAATGTGACCTAAATTTCTAGTCAATGTAAGTTGCATTAATTTTTTTAAATTTTAAATAAAATAATTTAAAAAACACTTCTTTCATGTTTGTAAACAAAAATGTTTGCTTATTTTGAGGTTATAATTTTTTGTCTAATGGTAAAATATAAACAAAATTTGAAGGTTATGTAAACTTTATTAAACAATTTCTTACAGAAGTTAATTCTTTTTAAAGAAAATAAATGTTTTTTAAAGTTTGTAAAATATATTCTTTTTTTTTTTTGTTGATCTACAGGATAAGATTTTCATTTTAAGGTTACATAAGCTATATATTTATTTTCAAGGAAAGAAAGCAAAACATAATTAAAAAACGATTCTTTAGTTTTAGGAAACAAAATTTTCGCTCATTTTAAATATTTTTCTTTTTTAATATCTAATATTAAAATTTTCGAAAACTAACATTAAATAAATTTAAAAAAAAGTAACTTCATGAAAAATGTACTAAAAAATTTAAATTAAAAATATGGTAAATTCTTTTTTGTTTATCTTTTATAGAGAGCGTCCATTAAACAACGTGAGGGACAAGATCAGCAGCATCAGCATCAAGAGCATTATCCGAAGAGAAGGGAATAATAAAAATGTCCGTGCGGGTGTGCTAGTGAAAGTGTGTAAATATACGTGAAATTTTTTCCCATAGTGGTGAATTTTTTTTTTAGCCGCTTTTTGCCGCTGCTAAAAAATTAAAAAAAAAATTAAATTAAGTGAAAAGAAAAAAAGGAAGAAAAGAAAGAAAGAAAGTGCAGGAAAAAAAGAGTAGTAAAGGATAACGTGAATTTATTAAGGATAAAATATAGAGAGATATAGAAAAAAAAAAGTAGAAGAAGAAAAAAATAACGCGACGCCTATACATATATACATATATGTATGGAATATACAATTATTTAAAAATCTATAGTGAAAAAAAGTTCAATATAGAGTTTTTGTTTTGTTTTAAAGAGAGAGAGAGGGGGAAATAAAAAAAAAGAGAGAGAAAAAAATTCGATCTTTATATTGTGCGGTGATTGAAAGAGAAAAAAAAAAGTCCGTGTCTCTTTTTTTGAAACGTGATTGATCGATTTTTCTGTTTTTTAATTTTATTTTTTTCAAGTGCAGTAAAGTGAGATCGATTAAAACATGTACATACGTAAATTGTACGCGTCAAGAAAGTGAATAACCCAACCACGGTGCGGGTCGATTGTCTGTACGAAAAATTCGACTTCATTCCTGCCACAAGTGACGCGATTGTTGGTGAGTTTTTTTTTTTTTAATTGTTTTATTCTTGTTTTAAATTTTTATATTTAGCTTATTTTTTTCATATTTTATTTATTTTTATAAACAAATTTTTATTTCTTCATGCAGGCCATGAAGCTGAAATTATCAGCACTCAGTTACTTATTTTAGAAATCAAATTTTAAAGTTAAATATTTTTAACTTTTAGTTGAAACAAATATCAAATTTGGGGGAAATCAAGTGAAAATCAAGTTAATAACTGTGAGCAAATAGCAGCTTTATAAAAAATATTTAATGTACTATTATTTTTTAAAGTTTCCTGCAAATTTTCTATTCAGAAAGAAATCATTTTTTTGAAGAATTTTAACTGCAACTATTGGAAATAATTGTACTCTAAAAAATTTTCAATTATATTGAATTATTTATATCGCGTTGGCCGCACTAGTTAAGGCGCTTAGTGGTTCTATTCCGGTAATGCGTTCGAATCCCCCTGAAATTCCAATTTTTCAAAATCATCTGGCATCCATTTTTTAATGTAAATATTTAAATAAAATATGTAACTAACAACATTAATAATAGTACATTATTATTTTTCTTCTTTAATTTTTTACTTCATTACCTAATATAATACAGTACCGGCTAAAATTGTCAGTCCACCCATTTTTGAAGGAATAAAAACAATTTTTTAACATAAAATTTATGAAAACTAAAATTTTTTTCGGTTTATATTTTTGGAAAGACAATAAAATTTTGAAAAGAATAAGACCTTAGAGAAGTCATTTGGCCAAAATTTGTACAAGATATATTCTTAAAAATCGTCATTTTCGATATTTTTAAAAAATTTGAATAACTTCGAAAATAGTTAACGCTTTTTAATAATCTTAAGCTTATTTTAAAGGTCATTTTTTACGAAATAAGAATTACCTATAGGCATTAACCTGTAATTTTTTTCTGTAATTTTATCGTCTTTCAAAATATAAACCAAAAAAAATTTTAGTTTTCATAAATTTTATGTTAAACAATTTGTTTTATTCCTTCAAAAATGGGTGCACTGACAATTTCGGAAGGTACTGTATGTTTATATAATAAAAATAATGAAAGAAACAAACAAAAAATAGTGTTGTTAGGCATTTATTTTTATTTCTTCTATTTAATTAAAAATGAAAAAAAAATTGGGTTTGACTGTTAACGAAACAAAATGAAAAGAAAAAAATATAAATGATTGGAATCAGAAATTTTATCGCTTTGATAGTTTCAGAAAGATATTTTTTTTAATTTTCTCTATTTCGATTTCAGTTCCGCCGTTTTTACAAACATTTTTACCAATTACAATTTTTTGCTTTTATTTTTTTTTGGAATTGTATTTTTACTTTTTACTTAAAATATATATATAAAATGTTATTTGCTTTTCAATTAATTAATTTTAATAATAATTATAATAATAATAATAATTTTTTTCCCTGTTATGTATTACCCTATAGACCGAAGAGCAGTTCCCCTTTAAGCCGTGGATACACACACACATTTGTATATATATATATATATAACATATAAGATAATTCGAAACGTCATATTCAGTTTGAGAGCCACCCCTTTTTCAAATATATCGATTACTTATCCATTAATGTTATATAAAAATAATATTTCATAATTTCAAAAATATTCCATTAATTAGTGAACATTTTTTATTATTCTTTTTCTAATAAAAATGAAATTTTATATTATTTTTTGCAATTTTATTTAAATTCGGCTCTATTTTAAATAGTTTTTTTAATCATAGCAATTTTGAGAAATAACATTTATTTTTATTTTTTTTTTAACTTTTTGATTATATAAAGTGATAGTTATACAATATTCAAGTATTTTTAAAAATATGGTCCCTGAAGTTAGCGTCGACCCTCAGCGTTGATAAATTAATTAAATTTGCGTAATAATATTATTAAGTAAATAAAAAAACATTTTTGAATATTATAGTAATATTAGTTTTAGAACTAATTAGTTAATAAATATTATAAACTAAGGTAATTACTAATAATGACCTAATTAAATTGAATAAATAAAATTTTAAACTACCATAGGGGGATTCGAACACATAGTTTCATTACTAAGCGTCTTAATTAGTGTAGTCAACACGCATTCAATTTTCTGTGGAATTAATAAAATATTTTCCCAC
This sequence comes from Leptopilina myrica (nomen nudum), assembly GCA_032872475.1. Lineage (NCBI taxonomy): Eukaryota > Metazoa > Arthropoda > Insecta > Hymenoptera > Figitidae > Leptopilina > Leptopilina myrica (nomen nudum). The sequence goes on along the minus strand of CM065462.1, from coordinate 6,974,812 downwards.
TTCTAAATCGGCACAGTAATAGATTTTTCCCTAAAACGTTAATTATTTCTGTTAAATTTATTTTATATATATATTTTTTATTGTAGAAATGTCTCTTAATAAAGTTTTTTAATTAATAAAAATTCGATAGATTTCTATAATTAAATTCGAGTCTCAAGTACATGCATCATAAGAGACTGCGTTTTTTTAATTTTCTCCACAAACGAATGACCAACCAGTGATGAAGATTTTTAATTAAATTTTTTTATATTCTTTTTACTAACAAAAAAAAAAACGTAGACGCACACATACACACAAAAAAAAAATTAGAGAAAATAATAGTTCATTTACACTCTCTGAATAATAAAAGTGCTTAATTTATTTATTTTAAATAAAAAGTTTATAAAACAATTTTTTTGATAAATTATAAAATTTTCACTGGAATTTAATTATTTAAAACAATTATTTAATTTATATTTATACAATTTTTCGAAAAAATTAATTATTTAAAAAGGTTTTCATAAAATTCTTAGCAGGAATTTAATTTTTTAAAAAAACTTTAATAAAATTTGAATTACTAAAAAAAAAAGAAATTATTTTTTTAAATAATAAACTTCATTGTAGGATTTTAATTGTTCTTAATACAATTTTTAATGAATTCGTCGAAAAAAATGCAATTCTTTTTCGAAAAAATTAAAGAGCTTTAAAAAATTTTAATATAATTTATTCATTTGATAATTTAATAATCATTTTCGATTAATTTTTTAATTATAAATTCCTTGAAGGAATTTAATTATTTTGAATTCAATTTTAAGAAATTTTTAATTTTTCACTAAATTATTAATTTTTGTATTTAAATAATAATTGAATTCTTGATAAATTTTGTAATTGTAAGAGTTAATTTAAAATTAAATTTCAGTTAAAATTTTAGATAACAATATTGAATATTTATGAAAAATTTCGATAACGTTTAGAAAGTAATTATTCTATTTTTAAAGGTACAGGAGTTTAGAAATTATGAAAAAGTTTGGTTACTTTAATTTTAATTTATTTTCACGAAATAAAAAAAATTAGTAATTTTTCCAAAGATTTTAGTTTCAAAGGCCCCTTTATTCTAAACTATCCCTAGGCGGATGAAATAATTAAAATTCGTGACTTTTTCATCTCGGTTGAAGATAAAAAAAAAGTGAAAAAAGAAATTGATACTAATTTCTTTAGTTTACTCTCTAAAAAGAATTTCTTTTATGTCTGATTCATCTATTCTATATTTTTTTTCAAATCGAATTGTGGTTTCTCTCTCGTTTATTATATTATAATTTTGAAAATTTATTCAGTGTCGAGTCTTCCCGACGGTTCTGGCAGTTGTGACAGCTGTCGGTAACCAAGACGCAATTTAACACATCGAATATTATAATTTCATAACGGAAAATGCAGACATAATGAGACAGAAAAAGCGCGAGTGAGAGAGAATTTATTCTCATTTCTCTCTTGATTTTCATTTTTTTTTTTTTTCATTTTTTTAATCATATTTTCTATTAGTGCGATGACAAATTTTCTCTCTCAAGAAATGCTTTTTACGATAAAAAAAAGGAAAAACTGAAAAGAAGAAGAAAAAAATGTACATTTTTTGTCATTATGAATTTTACTTTAAAATGAAATTCTCCTCAATGGTAAATTTATATTTTAAAATTTCATTTTAATAAGTTTTTTTTAACCACTTTTTATTTCTTTTAGCTTTCTGTCGAAATTATTTTTATTATAAATATATCTTTTTTCATTAAAGAAATAATTTAAAAAATAAAATAATAATGTATTAATGTTTGTTAGGTAAATATTTTTTTAAAAATATTTACATTAAAAAAATTGATGCCTGATGATTTTGAAAAATTGTAACTTCAATGGGATTCGAACGCATTACCAGCACAGAACCACTAAGCGCCTTAACTAGCTCGGCCAACGCGAGATAAATACTTAAATTTCTTTTTCCACTGTATCACTCTTATTACTTTCATTTATTTTAACTGTTTTTAATTATTTGTTTTACTTCTACTTATTTAAATCTTTGTTCATTATAGTATAATATAATATAATATATAATATTAAAAAATATTGTATTATTTATTTATATTTCTAATAGGCATAAAACCTTTGAGTAAAAAAAAATAATAATACTGATAATAATAATAGTAATAACAGTCATAATTTTATTACTAAATGTATTTTCTCAGAGAAAAAAAGAAGATTTGAAAATTGAGGTCAATTTATTATAATAGAATGAAATAGAATTTGTAATTGAAATTTTCGACATATTTAATTCAGTTATAATAATAAGAAAAGAAAAATTGATTTTAAATTAATATTTAATTGCAGAACATTTTCAAATTGGGACAGTTAATTTTGAGATTATTTAAATTTAATGTTATAATAAAGGGAATTTTTTAAAAATAAATTATTCATGTGAAATTGTAAAATTGGAACAAATATGTCGACAAGTAAATCTGAATAAATAAAATCTCTTTTCAATTATTCAATAGAAATATTCCAAATTTCTTCTTCAAAAATTAAATTTATTAATAAAAATATATTCATAGAGAAGAAATAAATTTTTAAGAAAAGTTTTAGACGTTTTTATTTTAATTTTTATTTTGTTAAAAAATTTATTTTCTGAATAGAAAAATAAAAAATTGTTAGAACAATTATTTTTTATAAAGAAGATAATTTAAAAACTTAAGTTGAACTTAACTTTATTTATTAACTTATGTTAATTTTTTTATTGAAGTTTTTCTTGACAAACAAAATAATTTATTTTAAAAAAGTCTATTTTAAAGAAGATAGTTTATCGAAATAGTTTATTTATTTGTAAAACAAAATCAAATTATTGACTTTTATTTTATTATTATTATTTTTCTACAAATATATTTATTTTATTAAAAAAATACTAACTTATTGAAAAATTATAATATGTACCTAGTTTTTAAAACAAAGTTGTTAAAATATTCTAAAAAGTAGGAAATTTAATTTTTGGACTCTTCGAATTAAATTTTAAATTGCAAGTTGAAGTCCAAAGATGAAAAAAAAAATTTTCTCAATTGAAATTTTTGGAAAATATTCAAATTAAATTTTTTTTATTAAACAAAATAAAATATTAAAAAATGTTATGCTGAATGGAAATTTAGACCAATGAAGTTTGCGTTAACGCTTAGAATTGAAAACAATTTATTTTTTCACAAAATCAACAAGAAGGGAAAAATCATTTTTTTTTAAATTTGAGCATTTAAAAAATGACCAGAAAAATTGTTATTAATAAAAGAGGTTAAAAATTAGTGATATTTTCATCTCTAAAAACCAAAATATAATAATATTTTCGATGCTGAACGTCTACGCTAACTTCAGAGATATTAAAAAAAATTAATTATGTTTAATTAAATAACTAGAAAAGTTAATTAACAAAAATTAATAAAAATCAAAATTAATTAAATAAAAATAAGTTAAAATTAAAGTAACTAACAAAATAAATGATTTAAAATTCTCATAATTATTATTGTGATTTAAATAACAGACTTTGTAATTGATAATTAGTTTTAAAAAAGTATCTGTAGAACTGAAAAAAGAAGCTATCGAAAAATTATACTTGACGACCCAATTTTTTAATAACTTTTTAATCAAATTACATTCAAAAATAGACTAATTTCTTATTTAATTGAATTCACAAAATATTCAATTAATTAAAAATAAATGAATTTCTGAAAATAATTTTAATATTTATAAAAATAATTGTATTCATGTGAAACAATATTATAACAAATTATTTCGAAATATAAAAAAATGTTATAAATATTGTGTTTTAAATAATCGAATTCCTGAAAAAATTACGTCGGTGAAGTTTGCAACGTTTATGATCAACGATTGAAAGAAAAAAAATATTTTTCTACCAAAAAAATAACACTTCTTGTTCATAAATATTTTTGTTATCAATCATTATTAAAAAAAATTAATCGTACTTCCAAGATTTATAAAAAATTTGCTTCAAAAAATCATTTTCTTTTGAAATCGTTTTCAAAAGTAATAAAACTCTTTGCAAAAATTCAATTATGTTCAAAAATTTTTAAAAAATTCTCGTCAACATTTCAATTATCTTTAGAAATAATTAAATTCTTCTTCGAAATATTAATTATTTTCAAAAATTTTAATAAAATACTGGGAAAAATTTTAATTATTTTCAAAATTTTTCCTCAATTCAATGATTTTTAATCATACTATATCTATACTATTTTAATAAAATTTTTCAAAAGAATTCAATTATTTAAAAAAAAATTACTAAAATTCTACACAAACCTTTAATTATTTTCAAAAAATAATAACAATTTTACAGGAATTTCAATGTTTACAAATTTTTTTTTATAAATTTCTTCGCAATATTCAATTATTTTCATAAATAATAAAATTTTTACAGGTATTTAATTTTTTTGGCAAATAATAAAATTCTTATTAGGAATTCAATTATTTTGATGAATAATAAAGCTAATTGCAGAATTTCAATTATTTTTAATACAATTTTAATCGAATTCCTCGAAAAATGTAATTATTCTTAAAAATTTTAATAAAATTTATTAAAGAAATTTAATTATTTTAATAACCTTTGCTACCATTTATTTATTAGAATTTAAATATTATTTTTAAAAATTTTTTATTAAATTTCTTTAAAGAATATAATTATTGCATTCAAAATTTTTAATGCAATTCTTTGCCGTAAATTATCAATTATTTTTATAAATTATAAAATTCTTCTCTAAAATTGAATTATTTTCAAAAAATTTAATAAATTTCTTGTCAAAATTTAAATTATTTTCAAAAATTTTCCCTAATTTAATTATTTTTAATGTCTATTTTAATAAAATTTTGCAAAAGAATTCAAATTATTTAAAAATTGATTGATACAATTCTTTAAAAGAATTCAATTCTAAGAAACATATGTAATTATTCAATAAATTGTTTTTTTTTGTATTTAAATAATTAAATTCTCGTAGAATTTTCTCATAAAAATTAATTTAAAAATGGATTTCAGTTAAAATTTTAGATTATAATTGAATATTAAAAGTATTAGAGCGTAAAGTTTTAGAAATAATTAAATTTTAAAAAGGTTTCAGATTCAAATCTTTGAAAATTTGAATTTTTCATATTTTTAAGTTAACTAAGTAACAATTCTGTGGAATTAATTTTTTTTGAGAAATTTTAATTGCGAATTTTTAAAAAATATGATTTGAAGTTTTTATTTTCTAATACATATTTAATTGAAGAATTTACAAATAATTGAAAAAATCGAATATTGTAAAGAAATGGATTTGAAAATTGTCAAAGAACTTTTTCGAAAATTATTAAAAATAATCGTTTTTAAGAAGAATTTTAGTTAAAAATTCTTGAAAATAATAATTGAATTGAAAATGATTTTATCACTCTATCTTTAATTATTATAAAACAGTCCGATTCGAAGACTCGGAGTTATCGATATCTTCATGTTTTTTTTTAGTTATGAAAAAATCTAATTTATAGTTTTAAGTAAAATGTTCTTTTATATATTTTTGTCAGTAATTGGTTCGTAATTTTTCATTTTTGGTCCGTAAAGTCCGTATTTTTAAATACTTTCACTGGTTCGAGGCCTGTTGTTATAATTTCAAAAAAAAAATGTAATTTATGGGGATTAATCAAAAAGAAAAGAAAAAAGTCTTAGATTTTTTAAGTGTAGATTGTTTTTTTTTTTTTTTTAATATAAAAAAAATGAGAATTTGTCTTTATGTTTGCAGTTCATAATGCGCCAGGGGTGATGGAGACAGTGGGCAAACAAGTCCAGGTAGTGAGCGGACTGGGCGTGGGGGGTCCAGTAGGGCCTGTGGGCCCTGTGGGGGCAGATCTGCATCACCATCATCACTCCCACCCCCACGGGGGCCACGGCCACGGTCACTCGTTGGTCGGCACTGCGGCGACCTCTGTTGCAAGAGGTCAGGCCCAATCGCATCAGAGCCAGGCTCCACCACCCTCACACAATCAACATCTACCTGCCAGGTCTACCCCCGTTCAACTTCACAGGTCAGTTCAAAGTTCATGTACCTCACAATTTCTTCCCTACGTTTTTTTTCTCCTTTTTTCTTCTTCTTCTTCTTCTTCTACCATTTCTCCCCGCCGCCCCTAAAATCCAAGAATCCGTTTCGATATTTCGTCTTTTATTAGATATTTTATTTTATTCATTCTTTAAATAATAAATTCATAATTTTAATAAAAAAAAATAATTATAATTTTAACGTGAGTTAACTTTTATTGATACGAGGCTACTTTTTGGCTACTTTTTTGAGCCTAATGCTACTAAAAGCTATATACTTTTCTGAACAAATAGTCAAATTTAGATTTTTAGTTTTCACATTTCCATTTAAAAACAGTGTTAAAAACTAAAATCGTTAATGAAAAACGACCGCCAATAAGATAATAGGAAATAATTTTACCGACATTTACTCTATCAATATAGTGACTGATTATAAATTGTGTTTAACCTTTAAATTCTCCGTTTTTCCCGATTTTATATTCTCATCAAATTTAAACTTATTTCATTTCGAACATAAATCTACAATTTGGAAAATAATTGTATTATAAACAAACAATTTTTTCAATTTTTCAAAAAAAATCTTGTCTGTTCATAATTATAATTGAAAATTTGATTAATTCAATTTCATTAAAATTTATTGATACTAATTGAATTTCTTCAAAGAATCTTACTATATTTATAAAAGTAATTGAATCCTTCAAAAGAATGTTATTACATATTTATGAAAATAATTAAATGTTTGCGTAGATATTTATTAAAATTTTTGAAAATAATTGAATTGTAGAGAACAATTTAATTATTTATAAAGATAATTGAAATTTCGGAGAATTTCAAAAAAATGTTAAGCATAATTGAATTTCTGCGGAGAACTTTATTACTTTTGAAAATAATTGAATTGTTTTTTTTTAATTTTATGGAAATTTGTGAAAATAATTGAATTCCTGTGAGGAATATTTTTTAAAAATATAATATTTAAAAGAATTTAGTAAATCGGAAAAATTTTGCTATTTATGAAAATAATTGAAATAATTGAATTTCTTGGACAAAATTTAATCAAATTTTTAAAAATAATTGCATTTTTCGACGAATTTGATTGAACTTGTATATTAAACATAATTCCATTTCTGCAATGAGTTTTATTATTTATGAAAGTAATTGAATTATTGCGAGGATTTTATATAAAAAGTTTCAAATAATTAATGTTTGAAAAAAAAAATTAGATAAACTCTATTTTTAATAATTCAGTTCCTATGAAATTTTTATTCTTTTAGAAAATAATTGAATACTTTTTGGAAATTTTATTAAAATAGTAGACATACAAATTATTGAATTAAGGAAATTTTTTGAAAATAATTGAATTCTTGTGGTGAATATAAATGAATTTTTGTTATTTATAGAAATAATTGAACTGTTACAATGAATTTTAATAAAATTTCTAAAAGTAATTTAATTTTGTTCAAGTTTTACTATTTAAGAAAATAATTGAATGTATTGCGAATAAATATTTAAAAATAAAATTATAATTACACGGTGACTAACTTCCCTTGATTATTTAGAAAAATTAAAAAAAAAATTCTTTAAAAGAAGTAAATTATTTTTAATAGAATGTAAAGAAATTTCAATTACATCAAAAATTTTCAATTATTTGTTTATAAAAATTCAATTATCTTGAAATAACAGAATTAAAAAATCGTATTTTTCAAAATTTTCAAAAAAAAGAACTGCGAAAATTCAATTTTATTAAAAAATTTGAAGTGTGTATTTTTTTAAAATTAACCAATAAAAATTTTAATTATTAATCTTCGCACTAAGAAACGTGAATACATTAGAATATGATTCCTTATAAAATTTAATTATTTATCAATTATTAAATTAAAATACTTTAAAAATTCGATTTTTTAAAAAGATTTTAATGAAATTTATTCCTTAATCCTTTTTTTTGTCATCAAGGCTATTTTTTCCTACTTTTTTTAAACTCATAATGGACTGAATTTGACCTAATATTTCACGTAATGTAAAGGTCCCTAATGGGGCCGTTATGAATGACCTTGAAAACTTTCTAAATCGGTTTAAGCAAAAATAGTAATGAACAAATTCATTGAAAGCTCGTTTAAAATAAAAGGAAAGTAAAAATGGAAAAAAGTGACATTAAGAAAATGGAAATAAATAATAATAAGATGAAGATAAATGATAATAAATAACAGTAATAATAAAAATAGTAAGAATAAACAATATAGTGACAGTTTTTATTAAATAGAAATAGTAAACGTAATTATAGAGAAATTGGAACAATTTTTGTAAACTACTTTCAGTAATTTAGAAAAAGAGACAAAATGAATAAACAAGATATACAATATATTAGAACAATGGACTTTACATGTCCCTATACTTTAATTTGTGTCATATATATATATTATATAAACACTAATATTACTTTATAGTACTTATTTTATACCTATGGATGACGATGCAATAAAAATTATCTAATCATATATTATAGAAGACAAAGAAACTTTCATGATTATTATTGAAAGAAAAAAAAATATGATAAAATAATACTTTAAAGATATTGAAAAAAAGAACGAAAAAGAAATTTAATGATTAATACAAAAGAAATATTTGAAAAAAAACTAATAATTATTTTGATAGATAAAAAAGAATATAAAATGTAATTATATAAAAGGTTAAAGAACTTTTAATTATATGTATATATATATATATATATATGTGTACACATACGTGTATTATAAAAAGGAGACAAATGAACATATTCAGTCGTCATAAAATATAGATGTTTCTAGATATGCGTATGATATAGCAGAACTTTAATGATATCGTAAAAATCGCAATAAATAGAAGTTTAATAATAATTAGAGGAGAAAACTTGATTAGAACATGATAAAAAAAGATAATAATTTTAATGTAGACTTTAATATATTTTTTCGATTGTGTTATTAAATTAAATATTGAATAAAATGTGGAAATTTCGGGAAAATTGTGTGCTATTATGATTAATATTATTGTTATTGTTGCTATTGGCATTTTTAGTTATTTTTCATTATTCTTATTTTCATTTATTAGTTTTTCAGTGTATTGACACATTGGGCTATATAGAGAATAATTTTAAAAAATTAAATCTGTACTATTATTACACAAGGGCAATAATGGAAACTTTTTTGACCTTACTCATAGGTTGATAAAGTATTCATTAATCTCCTAGGGAAATAATGGGCAATTCATTGACCAGCTGGGCTATGTGGAAAAACTTCAATAATTAAATTGGTTTTAATGAAAATCGAGGGCAAAGAAAAAAGAAAAAGGTCAAGCTGACGTTAATTTTTTCTCGAATTGTATGATGTTTAATTCGTGCAACCGAATGTCAATATTATCCCAAACGGTTTTATTGAATTTTTCTCTATACAATCTAGAACATACACATATATTTATATATATATATATATATACATAAATGTATGTGTATTTATATAAATTTCGATCAATATATAAAACCCAGTCGCGCATCTTTTTTTCTTTAAAAAAAACTTGAATATTCTCTTTCTGTAGTTTTCCATTTTTGTGATAAATACGAAAATAAAAAAAAATTTATAGTCAGTGAAAGAGAAAGGATTTTTTTTTCTTTTTTTTCGATATCAATTTATCTTGAACAGAAATCTCGTTGATTTCATCTTATCATTTTTTTTTCTTTATTGTATGAAAAATAAAACATTTTAATAATGTTCTCTTTAACGAAAGTCATTATTATTATAATAATAAAAAAAAAGAAGAATGAATAAGAAAATATAAAAATATAGCACAGAAAAGAAAAAATGAAATTAATAATGAAAATAATGTAAACAATAATCGTAATAATAATAATAATTTTTATAATAATGAACCCTATGGTATAAATAATAATATACGCTGTAGTATTAATAATAAATAATATAAAAATATTTGAAACAATAGTAAAAAAATATTTTATAAATAGAAACAATATATTCAATTTTTACAATTATTTACAATTATTTATTTAACAGTTCTGTATACAATCAAAACGACTTCCGTGATAATTTTTATCAACTCTTTATCTTGTCGTACCGGAGCACGTTTCAAATCAAATTTTACGGAATAATTAATATTATCGTTGTGCAATTATATTTATGCCTTTTTTTAAAAAAACTCGCTTTTATATTATTATTATTATTATTATTATTATTATTACTATTTTCAAATTGTGATGCGCTCTAAAGAAAAGTCCTTAAGAAGTAAATCATTTTAAGGTTATGTTTGTGTTATTTTTTCCTTATTAAAAGTTTATGTTTAATTATGTGAAACTAAAATTAATTTTTATGTATTATTTGTGATGTAATAAAAGCTTAGATGTAATTTTTTATTTTAGGAGTTGATCCCCTTTTGTGTGTTTTTTGATTGCGAAAATTACAAACATAACCTACAAATTTGTGTCTTTCCTTGGAACGCGTCATAGTTAATATAAATATAATACAAATATAATTTAATATTTTATGAGAACTTCTATTATTTTGATTTTTAAAAGAATATTATTCTTATCAACATCTCTTTTTTTATGTAAACTAGCAAAATTAGTGAAACTTTCTTTTCCGTTGTTATTTTCAAAATTTGCTTTTCCAAATTAAATGCAAATTCTTAATTTCTTAAAAAATATAATTTTTCTTACGGTCTTTCATTAAATGTAATTATTTGAACAACTCGTATAGTAAATTCCAAAATATTTACTTGAATTAAAATTCAAAATTTATTTCAATAAAAGTTGGCAAAATTTTCAATTGTTTCAATATTTGAAAATTATTTTCGGAAATAGAAGTATTTTTAAAAAATTTTAGTTTCATTTTTTCAAGACAACAATTTTTCGATGAAATTTATGAATTAAATTTTTCAAAACTCTAAATGATTCTGTTAAATAAAAATTTAAAAACTTACTCATATTTATTTTTTCCTCGAGGAATTAAAATTTCAAATAATTTCAATGAAAAACCTCATGAAATATATAATTATTTCTAAAATTTCCAACTGTAATTCATCCAAAATTCAATACTTTTTTTTTAGAATTTTTGAATAAAATTATTGAAAAACTTTAATAGTTTATAAAGTAAAATAATTTTAGTACTTTTTTTAAAATAAAAATTTAAAGATTTTAAAACTTTTTCTTCCCTTAAATTTTCAAGGAATTTCAGTTAAAAACCTTTTAAAATTTAATTCATTCCTAAAATTCCTGTTTTAATGGTTTAAATATTAAATTATTTTTTAAAATGTTAACTGAAATTTTTGTTAAATCAATTCCTGTGAGAATTTAACTACGAGAATTGAATTCTCTAAATAGAATAATTTTTGTTAATTCATAAAATGATATTATTTTTAATAATATAATTATATTTATAGACAATTTTTAAAGAGGAAAAAATAAAATTTTCAAATGTTTCAATTTGTTAAAATTATTATTTTTAATTGAAGTACCTTTTTCTTTAAAAAATTTTAATTGCTATTTTTGAAAAATTTCGAAATTAAATTTTTCAAATTTTAATAACTTTTGCAAAATAAATATTTAAGGGCATTTGAACCATTATGACGTCACAATTTATGTAAAGCATTAGTTTTAAACTTATGACGTCATATTGGTTCAAATCCCCTTAACTAATTATTGTTCTGTTTTGGCTTAAAATTTCAAAATACTTCAAAATTTGACTTGTGAGTCTTTCAAAAATTCAATTAATTTTCTAGAATTTTTTAAGAATATTATTCAAAATTTTTATTTCTATAATTATTATTGTTGTTAAAAGAAATACACATTTTTGAAAAAAATGACGAAAATTTTAATCTACTACTTTTCTTCATCGTAAATAAGAAATGATTATTAACAAAAACTCGCAAAATTATATACTGTAGGTATATTATACATATATATGTGATTCATACATGTTAAAACAGTTGAATAAACTCAGATGGTTGAATTTTTTTTTTTTTTTTTTTTTTTTAGCGATGAGTAGAAAATATAAAAAGAGTCGTGGAAGAAAAAAAAATTCTATGAGAAATATTCAATGAAACGAATTTCCAGTTATTCTCCTCATGTATGTATGTATGTACGTGTATATTATAGTCGACGAATTCTTTCCTTTTTGAAGAAGAGACGATCACGATTGTCCGCCACGGCTTGGCTTTTATACGTACGTGTACAATACATTGTCATATATCTATATGTGTATGTATTATGCGTTTGCTCGTTTCGGTCCCCGGACCAGGGCAACGTTGCCAGATATTTCTTCAATTTTTTTTTCTTTCTCTCTCTGATTCCTACGTTGCCAAACTCTAAAAATTCAAAGCACTGTATGTACTCTAAAATTCAGTACCCGCAAAACTTGGCCTCTGTTTCACTAGTATACACAAATTGTTCATCGCTTATTCTCATGCCAGACGATGAAAATTTTAAAAACGGTTTTATTGCCTTCAGTCACTTTTATTATAGCTTTTCATATATATTTTTAGCTTGCTTGAGGTCATTTCTCATATTTAAAGAGATATGATAATTTTTCTTCTGGACTCATTTTTGTCAATATAAAAAAAATTTGGTATGGTAGTTAGAAATAGAGAAACATTGGTAAGTTGTGAACAATGGCCTATTAGAGGTTTCTACCGACAATTTTATTATTTATTTTATTGTTTAATATAACCTTTAATGCATTAACTATGGTTTTCACTAGCAAAGGCTGTTACTAGTAAAGGTTTTTGCTATCTATGTTTGTGTATGATCTATGATTGTTACAAGCAGAAATTTTTACCGTTAATGATTGCTACTAGTGAAGGTAGTTACAAATACCAACCACAACCAATAAAAACCATTGATGGCAATAATTTTTTTCATTTTTCGATAATAACTTTGGTAGTAAATACTTTTATTGTTTACGGTCAATGTTCATCACTAATAAAAGTTTTTACCGACAATGGTAGTTATTGGTGGAATTTATTGCCATCAATGGTTGCTAATAGCAATGATAGTTACTATTAAAGGTTTACTATCAGTAGTTTTTAGTAACAATGGTTTTTAACGGCTATTATATGGTTGCCAACAATGACTGATAACATTTAATAGTTGTTCCAATCAATGCTTGTAACAATTGTGGTTTCAAACAATGGTAGTTACTATCAAACCATGGTTACACTGTAAAAATCATTGCAAAAACAAGTATCTTAAAATACATTCTAATCACTTTTAAAACGATTAAAACATCTTATTTTTTCATCTTCTATCTTATAGAAACAAATTTTAAGATGCTTTGGATAACATTTTGGAAACAACTTAAAAGTATGACTACCAAAGTTTCTTAAAATAAGATGCCTTCTTTTTACAGTGTATAAGGATAATTAAAACCGTTGGTACAATTGATGTTTTAATCGTTCGTATATACTTGCAACACTGTAAAAAGAAGGCATCTTATTTTAAGAAACTTTGGTAGTCATACTTTTAAGTTGTTTCCAAAATGTTATCCAAAGCATCTTAAAATTTGTTTCTAAGATAGAAGATGAAAAAATAAGATGTTTTAATCGTTTTAAAAGTGATTAGAATGTATTTTAAGATACTTGTTTTTGCAATGATTTTTACAGTGTAATAATATAACTGCCAAATCATTTTTTTTTGTTTCAATTTCCATTTTCGATCAAGAAAAGTATCATTGAATGAAGAATAATTATTCTATACAATATATCGTCTAGGCATAGAGAATTAAATAAAAAAAAAAATTATAAATAAATTTTTGTATAAAACATTGTTTGATGACCGCGAATTCTCTTGAGTCAAAACTTATTGAACGCGATGCACGCATTGAATACGGACGCCTACTGGTCTCGTTTCATTTCATTCAGAATGAGCTCATACATCCGCACACACATTCATTTTTCACACATTTGCACTTTTACCCATTATTACTACTTATGACAAAGTCTACCCATTTTATTTATAGAAATACAAAACAACAATGGTTGTTGTTGCGCATATGATTCTATATAGTTATACCGTTATTGGTTGTTACAATAAGTTATGTTCTTTTAATCACAATTATACAATGGTTGTTGTAAACTATATGGTTATTATAATAGTTATTATAAACTATGGTTATTGCAATGGTTGTTATTAACTATGCTTTATTACAATAGTTGTTACAAATTATATAATATTTGTAATCGCGTTGGTAATTAGGATATAGAAGTAAATATACTTTTGGAGGAATAAATTATATCTTTGCAGTATAGTTTTGTTAGAAGGAATAATGGCACTTTTACAATATTCACAAATAATATTTCCCATCTCGAAAGTTTTTGTCTTTGGCAATTTCAAAGGATTTGATTTTTTGTTCATCTTCTTTTTTTTGGGTGTTTTAAACAGCACAAACTGACGATAATTATTATTGTAAGCAAATAACAATTCCTTGTTTGTCGCTAATTTCTTTTTATGCTCTCCAACCTTGAACACATAATTGAATATGCAAACTGCATTTGACATTTCATGTGTCGTAACAACAGTGATATGCTTGCCCGTAGAGAATTCAATTTATTATTATTATTATTATTATTTTTATTTATTTCAATATAGTACAATAGTATATAAAATTATCCATATTGTTTTTTGTTAATTATCTCTTCAAATTTTTATAATACACAATGGAAAAAAAATGCTTTGAAAGTTATTTTTTACTATTTGTATATGTTTGTGTAAAAATTCTATTTGTTCATATTTAATAAATAGTTTTAAATATTACTCTCTAAATCTGAATTAATAGTTTTCTATATACTAATGAAATAGTGTGGATTATTAGTAGAAAATTTACTAATTTGAAATGGTAAAAAATACGGTCTACTAATTGAATTAGTAATTTTCTACTGGCAATTAGTTAAAAACTACTAAAAATTAGTAAAAAAATGTTACTAATTCAAATTGGTAAACGAATCCGCACTAATTAAGATTTAGAGAGTAGTTATATTATTATTTTGAACTATATTTAATTGAGAGAAATAAATATAGTTATGTAATTTTTAATTAATCTCATTTTTGTTATTTCATGAATATTACAGGATTGACATAAAAAATCGATTATTTTCATGAATAATAAAATTTTCGCAGGATTTCAATTATTTAAAAACGAGTTTAAAAAATATAATACAAATTCCTTGCAAGAATTCCGTGGTTTTCTTAAATAAAAAAAATTCTTCACATGATTCCCATTTCCAATTATTCATAATACAATATTAAAGTATAATTATTTTAAAAAATGTTATCATAATATTCTTCGAAAGAATTCTATTATATATAAATTATGTTTAACACTTTTTGTAAAAGTTCCTTGAGAATTTCTAAATCTAATTGTTTGTAATTCAATTTTACGAAATACAGATTATTTGGAAATTCTTCAATATTACATATTTAGAAAATAAGAACTTGAAACAATTTTTTTGAAAAAATTCAATTAAACATTTTCAACTGAAATAATTCTACAGAATTGTCAGTTAAGAATATGAATGATTCAAATTTTTCAAGATTTTTATTTGCAACCTTTTCAAAGAATTCAATTATTTTTTTTAAATTAACGTTATATTGCTTTTCATATTCAATTATTATCTGAAAGCTTAACTAAAATATTAAAAAATTCCAAAAGAATTAAATTATTTAAATAGAAAAATAAATAATTTATTAAATATTTTAATTTTTTGACGAATTTTAATATTTTTTTTTGAGAATTTCGTCCAAAATTGTATGAATGATAATTGAAATTCGCCAATGAGTTTTATTATAAATGAAAATATTTCAAAACACAATGTTATTATTTATGAAAGTAATTGTGAATTATTGTGGAAAAGTTCATAAAAAATTTGGAAATAGTTGAATTCCTTGTGAAACTTTGATTATTTATTGAAAATAATTTAATGTGTGCAATTTTATCAACACTTTCTTTAAATAATTAAATTCTTTTGAAAAATGTTATTATGACAGTATATTTATATTAAAAATCATTGAATTAAGGAACATTTTTTGCAAATAATTTAAATTTTATCAAGAATTTTATTATTTTTGAAAATAATTGTAACTTCTCCATAATTCAATTTTTGCGGTTCTTTATTAAAAATTCCTGACTTTTCCCTGACCTGTGTCGACCCTGAATTAAAAACTTGAAAAAAATTATTATTTTCTTTTCAGTTTTGTGAAACAATTATTTGTTTCGTCACTTAGCGTCGACGCTAACTTCAGTGATCTTATTTATTTCATTAAAATATTTGACAAGAGGTAATTTTTCTAAAATGGGAAAATTTTTATAGTATTTCTTTTTTGAATGCTTAAATTGTTTGAAATTACGCAAATTAATTTTGCCTTTTTTGTTAATAATTGAATTTTTAGAGGAATGGGAGCATGTTATTATATAATGATTAACCTTCTTCTTTTGTGAAAGGAACAAACAATAATTAACCGACATTTATATTGTATAAAGAAATGAAATGTCAACAACCCCGAAAAATGACGCTAATTTCTATTTGATGAAATTAGTAAACAAGTTTTCCCTGTGACTTTGGCTTGATTTGTCCTTGAGACGTCTGTCATTTCTCTCTCTCTCTTGTTTCTCATATATAAACACTTATTTAAAAGTATATTATTCTATATATATGCACATACTTAGGACAAGAATTTCTGTTAGTTTGATTATAACCTCTAAATATAGCTGTACGGCTCTCTCTCCAACATTATATCTTTCGTGTTCCCCGTGCGTATCATCAAAGTATAAAAATTCATAGTGCTTGGTCAGACTTTTTAATGGATTCTTGTTTCACCAAAAAAAAGTAATTAATTTCTTAATGACCTGTATTTTTCAAATAATGTGACCCATATGTATATTAATTCTCTTTGTTCTCTTTGTGTACGCACAAACAAACACACACAGAGAGAGAGAGAGAGAGAGACATTAACACTTGCCTCTTTTTCAATAATACAATCATCAAGCAACATTTCCGTTTTGATATATGTGTTGTGTATAAATTTACAACACGTGTGTTTCTTGTTCGATGGTTTATAGTGTATGAGTTCTTCTCTTGTGTAAAAAAAGAACAAGTAAAAGAAAAACAATTCGAGAATATTACCTCTGTTTGTGTGTGTGTAAGTCTGGAGAGAGAATAATATAATAATTACATCATCATTATCAGGTCTCATGCAACCAATTTCCAGTGATCCATAATAATTTCAGCGAGAGGACTTTATTATTTTGATGTATGTATTCGTTTTGTATAATGAGAAAAAAGGTAAATCTTTATTTTTTCGGCTGTAAAGAACATCCCGAAAATTGGTAATATTGATGCAACTGGTACTAAAGTTACTATTTCCACTATTTCACTAATATTATAATAGTACTACCAGTTCTCTGCTTCTAACAATATTTTTTCTAGTAGTATTACTACTACTTTACAGTAGCAATGACAAAACTACTAGTTATAGTACTACTATTCTTGATATTTATATTGTAGTAGACACTGCAACTAGCAGTAAAATAGTAATATTACTAGTAGGAATAATACAGCTACCGCTAGTAGTAGACTACTAGTTATAGTACTCCTATTATGCTATTACTCCAGTACTACTACTACTACTACTACTAATAAAAGATCTTATTTTAAAATTTTATAAATTAATAAAAAAATTAATTAATTATAATTAAATTGAAAATTTTAATGTAAACATTTTTGAAAAATTTTTGCAATTCAAAATTTTTTTGAAATTATGTAGTTCAATTTTTCAATATATAATTAATTAATTATTAAAAATAGTAGAAAATTAAAATAAGTTAAAAAATTATATTACAATAATCGACATCATCTGTCCTCACCTAAAGTTTGGCGTTGTTTTATTACAATGTTTTGTTTTGTAGTTTAAATTGATATGTCAAAAGAAGGAAAGTTAATTTGTAAAAAAATGAGTAGAAAATTGTGTATAGTGTTTTGAATTGTTAGTTTTCCTTAAAAATAAAAATTTTGAATGATATTCTTCAAAAAATTCAAAGAAAATTAATTGAATTTTAGAAGACCAGCAGTTCAAATTTTTAAGTATTTCGAAATTTCAAGCAAATAAAAAACAATAATTAGTTAACTATTTATTTTACAAAAGTTATTAAAATTTGAAAAATTTAATTTGGAAATTTTTAAAAAATTAGGTTTTTGAAAAATAGTAATTAAAATTTTTTAAAGAAAAAGGTACTTCAATTCAAAATAATAATTTTAACAAATTAAAATAATTGGAAATTATGTAAAAATTTATATTTTAAAGAATTATTTTTTTTTCCTCTTTAAAAATTGTCTATAAATGTAATTATATTTTTGAAATTATATCATTTTATGAATTTACAAAAATTATTCTATTTAAATAATTCAATTCTCGTAGTTCAATTCTCACAAGAATTTATTTAACAAAAATTTCAGTTAACATTTTAAGAAATAATTAAATATTTAAACCATTAAAACAGGAATTTTAGGAATGAATTAAATTTTAAAAGGTTTTTATCTTCAATTCCTTGAAAATTTAAGGGAAGAAAAAGTTTTAAAATCTTTAAATTTTTATTTTAAAAAAGTATTAAAATTATTTTACTTTATAAACTATTAAAGTTTTTAAATAATTTTATTCAAAAATTCTTAACAAAAAATAATTGAATTTTGGATGAATTACAGTTGGAAATTTTAGAAATAATTATATATTTCATGAGGTTTTTCATTGAAATTATTTGAAATTTCAATTCCTCGAAGGAAAAATAAATATGAATAAGTTTTTAAACTTTTATTTAACAGCATGAATTAGAGTTTTGAAGAATTTAATTCAGAAATTTCATGGAAAAATTGATTCTTGAAAAAATGAAACTAAAATTTTTTAAAAATACTTCTAGTTCTGAAAATAATTTTTTCAAAAATCGAAACAATTGAAAATTTTGCCAACTTTTATTGAAATACATTTTGAATTTTAATTCAAGTAAATATTTTGGAATTTACTATACGAGTTGTTCAATCAATTACATTTAATAAAAAACCGCTAAAAAGTCTATTTTTTAAAAATTTAAGAATTTTCATTAAATTTTTAAAAGCAAAGTTTTGCTAGTTTTTTTTAAATTCTCGTAAAAATTACAATTATATTTATAAATAATAAAATTCCTCGCCTTTCAATTATTAAAAAATGCCACAATTCGAAGATTTTCAATATCTTTTAGCAGAAGAATTGAATTATATTGAACAAATATTTTGATAAAATTCTTTGCAAAAATTCATTTATTTTCAAAAATAATAAAAATTTCGCAAGAATTAAATTATTTTTCTCATAAATAATAAAACTCATGGCAGAATTTCAATTTTTTTAAAATACAATTTGAATAGATTTTCAAATAATTGAATGTTCCTTAAAATTAAATTCTCGTCAATAAGAATTTAATCAACAAATTTTTCAATAATTGATTTATTTTCACGAATTTTAATAACATTTTTAAAAATATTTATACATTTTTCTAGAAATTCGATTAAAATTGTGTTTAAAATATTTCAAACTCTGCGATGTTTTATTATTTATAAAAATATTCGAATTTCTGTAAAAAATTTTATTATCTGTGAAAGAATTTAAATGTTTGTGTAGAAATTTATTAAAATTTTGTTTAAATATTGAATTCTTTTGGAAAATTTTTATTAAACTAATAGACATTGACAATCATAGAATTAAGGAAAGTGTTTATAAATAATTAAACAATTTTTAAGAATTTTATAAAAATTTTTGAAAATAATGATTTTAATTATTTTTACAAAGAATGACATTGTTGTTTGGAGTTAAATTATTTTTATTTTTAGTAAAACTTATCGGCGAATTTCAATTATTTGTAATACTAATCGAATGCCTTGATAAAAATTTATAATTTGTCCCAAAAATGAAAGATATTCCGTATAAAAACTTTCCACTGTTGAGATAATTTTTCATTCTTTTTTTTTTGCTCCTTTTTTCTAATTACTTGACTTTAGTTCTGAAACTTTTCTCTCTAGAGTCGTATTTGCCTGAGGTAATTTTTGTATTTGTATACACAGTGAATTATTTCTAAAGATAATTAGTAATTTAGTAAATTACTCTTCCTATAATTATGTGTATCTTATTTTATTTTACTGTTAGAGAAAACAATAAAAATTCTAACTTTGAATAGAAAAATTTAGAATTCAAAACTATCTCGAAGCATCTTTCCTTCTGTCCTTTCTCTCCTTGTCTCTCTGATTCTTTATTATCAAAAAAAAAAAAATATGTTCCCAAAGCGAGCACACAATTCTCGCGTTTATATAGTGTATAACGAGATTAGAATACCGTTATATCTCGCACACATAATGAGCAAGATTTTGTCTATATGGAATATTAGAGAGAGAGTCGTAGGTTGGAAACTACAAACTGGAAAATTAAATATATAAAGGAAGAGTACAAGTTTGTAATTAATAATTAAAAATTATTTTCCAATGAAAGAAGTAAGGTGATTTGGTTTTTTTAACTGATTCAAATAAAATGATTATTATAATTTTCAAATTGTCAAGTAGAAAGCCAGGGAAATGAGTATTGAATTTGAAATTTATGTTTTGTGAAAATATTGATTTCGTAAACTATTTGCCGTCTCTTAGACCTGTGATTAGTTGTGAAAAGTTATTTACTCTGTAAATATAATATATTGCATCACTGAACCTGTCACGTCAGTTTGATGGAATTAAAATCCATTATTAGCAACAATATATTATGTATATGTTGTAAATTGTGAAAGTGCAATATTTTCTTTCTGTGTAATGTGTGTGTGTATAAAAATATAATTAGAAAAACAACGATACCAAAACTTTGCGATTTCAAAGGTTATTTCGACATTTAACTTTTGACCTGAATTTTACAGTTAATCTTACTAAAATAGGTTTTAGAAAACAAAAAAATATAAAGAAAGCTGTGCAGCTTTAGTTTTATTTTCAGTTTCTACTTTTAAGTCCACTTTGGATTAAAACTACTGTCAGAAGAACGTTTGAAACCAATTTCAACTAAATTTTAGCCTTAAAAGTACGATGTTAAGTCCTAAAATTAATTCGATCTGGTTTCAAACCTAGAAATTGTTGTTTTAAGTTCAAAAATAGCCTGATTTTTAGTCATTTTGGGTTTTAAGATGTATAACAAGACGTTGTTTCGTCTGTGCAAACTTCTATATTTTTTTGAGAGCATATAAAAATTACTTGCTAGCGAAAAAATTGTAGAATTGAAAATACGAAACAAAGATGTTTTTCTTTTTGAAACTATTCTCTCTCTCTCTCTCTCTCTCTCTCTCAATTTTCCCTTTAAAATAGAGCGAAGTAGGGTTCGCGTGCAAGTGGCAACTTCCTTTCACTCAACGCCTCGAGGGTGTACGCGGAATTCTACGCGAATTCTTTGCAGTCAATGCCAATGCGCCTCTGACATTCTAGCCCGACAACGAGAGGGACACGAGTTTCCAGTCGTAATATGCATTTGCAACCTTTCTCAAATTTAAACAAGACAAGAAAAAAGAGTTTCCCTTCTTCGCAAAATATCCTGGGGGACACTGAAAAAAAATTCCCTTCATAGCCTCGGCTCAGCCTCTAATTTCATCAGTCTTTGAAAATTGTAGAATTGCCTTAAACATACATTGACTATTAGAAAAGCGGTATAATTTTAGAAACAAATACCTTTTTTTGGCTTAGAACAACTTTTTTTTAAAAAGAAGTTATCGACTGAGTAGTTTCACCTATTCTACTAGTATGTAGAGTATTTTTTTTACTAGTATTCAGTAGTGTTTTAAAAACCAAACATAACCTCAAAATGAAAGAAGTCAAAGAGCACGTTTCGAAGTGCGACCGTAAATTCAAACTTTATGTCGAGAACAGGTTGCAAGAGGTCAAGGAAGTCAAAGAATTCAGGGAAAGGTCACGGATTTTATTAAAATCACTGAAAATAATCAAATGTTCAGAATTCATTAAATAAAAATTCAAATTCTGGTGTCATTTCTGTTTGCCTCATAAACTGCGAATCTACTACGAAATCTAATACAAAACAATTATTTTTTTCTATTTCTGACAATAGTTTCTTTATTATTCTTGAAGAACTACCATAAAATTATTCCTTATAAATGAATAATTTTATTTAAATATTTCAAAATTAATTGAATTTTAAAAGAGTTGCGTTTCTAATTTTCATAAATAAATGAACATATAAAATAGTTTCAATCTGAAAATTTATAAATTTTAACCCCTTTACTGTTTGGAAAAAATTCATTTTTTGACCCAAAATGTCTATCAAAATCTTTTAAATTGTTTATATTACTCAAAAATAATAAATAATTGAGGGGCTGGATGCTATAATGTGTTACGCGCCATGTTAAGTAAATGGCGCGTAACACATTATAGCATCCAGCCCCTCAATTATTTAATACTTTATCTATTGTCATATTTATATTCATAGTGTATGAATAATATTGTATAAACAAATTTATTTTATAATTTAAATAAAAAATTACTATTTTTAAATAAAAAGTTCACGACCCAACGTTTGGTCGTTAACATAGGTAACGGGTTAATTTTGAATAAATTTGATTAGAAAATTTTAAAGATCATAGACTTTTGAAAAAATTAGCTAATTCAAAGTCTTTTCTTATAGGCGAAAGAAGTTCACAATCTATTCCAATCATTTCTTATACTTAAAACTTGAAGATTTCACGTTTATAATTTCAAATTATCAAAGAACTCAGAAAACAATAAATGAATTAAATTTTGAAATTTATAATTATTAAAAAAATGGATTTATAGAAAAATTTTAGTTAAAACTGAGGTCCCTGAAGTTGCCATCGATGCTCAGCATCGAAAAATATTTTTTTTGTACAAAAACCAAAAAAATCACACAATTTTTCCCAAAGTTTTAAGTTAAAAAAAAATAGTATTAAATATATTTTTACTTCTTAGGTGAATAAAAGGAGTAAAATTAGTGAACATTTTTATTAAAAATAAGGAAAAAAAAACTTTTCGATGCCTAGCATCGATGCCAACTATTCAGGAACCTTAAAAATGCACTAAAAAATTAAGATTTTATAAGAAGTTACTATAATGATTGCAGAAATTCGATTATTTTCAGAAGTAATAAAATTTTTCACAAAAATTCAATTATGTTAAAATTTTTTTTTAAATATTTCATAGAAATTTCAATTATGTTTATAAAATATAATAAAACTCTTCTGAAAAATTCAATTATTTTCAGAAATTCTAATAAAATTTTTGGCATTTCAATTATTTTCAAAAATTTTCAACAATTCTATGATTTTCAATATCTTCTAGTAACTTTTACTTCGAAAATAGTAAAAATTGCAAAAAACGCGCAAAAGTATCTCTGAGTGTATAAGTTTGACGTCGAAAATAGTAAAAGTAATTTTGAGATTAAAAAATTGTGAAAGATACGAGTTCAAAAATTCTAAAAGGAATAAATTTTGAAGTTCTCTTTCATTTAGTGGCTATTTTAATATGAATTTACTAATTTACATCCAAAATACAGTGAAATTTTTAATTACTTTAATTAGTAAACAATATTATACATTTTTTATAAGCAGAAAACTAAAAATTCAAATTTAGAGAGTAGAGAAATCTTCTTTCATATATATATATATATTTGAAGGACACGATAATTTTGTTAAATTATCAATTATATATTCCAATTTTATCCATTTAATTAGCATCTTGTGACTAATTTCCGATGTCAATTAGCGTGTGTGACGCAAAATTTAAATCGACAAACCTTGATCACGCCATTTTTTTCTGCAAGTTTCTTGATTCGTATATGCATATATATACATACACGTATTAAAAATGAAGGCAAAAAAAGTGTGGATGATGAAAAACATGTGCGTATGTATGCATGAATTACCAATATCTTTTCATCTGTTTGCATTTGTGATTATATATCTTTTGTTGTCAAAATTTTCCTGGAAGGCAAAAAGAAGTCTATTGTGCAGATAAAATTCTACGATTTCTGTGAAAATGATAATATTGTTTCCTTGTTGAGTGTCAATTATTTGCTATATACATATGTTAATTCATTATATCCGGATTGCCTTTGATGACACTTTGTACCAAAAGTATCTTTTCGATTCAAAAAGAAAGTATTTTTGTTGTTTCTGTCTTTGGCAAAAGTGGATTGAGGGTAGGATTTAGTTATAATGAATCGAAGAATCAAAACAGCATTGTTTTCAAAAATCAATACTAAGTATCGCAAAGGGAAAAGTAATACGAAAATAAATAAAAATTGTTCATTGACAATGACCAGCATTGCGTTCAATGAATGATGACCCCCACGTAATTTTTTTTTTTTTTTGCAGTAATGAACCATAAGTCTGAGTTTTATGAACTATGTATGAAGGAACAGTGTGTATTGTTGTGCGCGCATGTACACAACATTTGTATGGAGTTTAATGAACATTTATATAATAATATAATTGTAAGAATAATAATAATAATAACAACAACAACAACAACAATAGTAATGATAGAGCTAGGGATAGATAGACAAACAGAAGGAGAGAGAATGAGAAAGAAATGGGGAAGAGTGGGTGGGTCGATGGGTGGAGTGATCTTGCGTGAAGTGGTCACAAGAAATAAGAGGGGTTTTAGTCGGGTGGGGGTCACTGACCGTTACATCATCGGCCAGTCCATACACGAGGGAGCCACAGACCAATTGTCTTTTCTCTTTTCGATCACAAATCCTTTGCGTTTGTAACTATTTGAAAGAATGCTTTTCAACGTACCCTTAATTCATCATAGTCATCATCATCATCATCGAAAAAAGAAATAATAATAACTCTTTTCTTTCGTTTACCTCCCTCTTTATAATCTCAACAATTGTCACTTTGACTCTAGTTATCTTTACTTTAGTATGATCTGTAAAACACTAAGAACATCATTCTTGATGTTACATCCTTCCCTATTCTTAGATTTATAGTAGACTAAGTGCATTTGAACTTCTGTTAAGATTTGTAGAATGATTTGTGAAACCTCTAAGCAATATTTGCTGCAAAAGATCTGTAGTAAAATTGGAAAAAACTAACTTCTTTTAGAATGATCTGTAGAATCCGTCATTGCTTTTGTTGATGCTCTATTTTTGTACTTAGATTTTTGATGGAGTAAATGTACTTCAACTTCTTTTAGAACAATTTGTATTTCATCTAAGCGTTATATCTTTGCTGTTGATCCATCTATCGAGAAATTAATACAGTTTATCTTCTTTTAGGGTAATCTGTGGAACATCTAAGTTTTGTTGCTGCTGCTCCATTATATTGCACTTTAATTTTTGTCAGACTGAATAAACTTGAAGTTTTTTTTAGGATAATCTGTAGAACATCTAAATGTTGTTGCTGCTGCTGCTGCTGCATTTTAGTGCACACTAATTTTTAGCAGGCTGAATAAACCTTAACTTTTTAAAGATAATCTGTAGAACATCAAAGTTTTGTTGCTGTTGCTCCATTTTATTGCACTTTAATTTTTGGCAGACTGAATAAACCTTAACTTTTTTAAGATAATCTGTAGAACATCAAAGTTTTGTTGCTGCTGCTCCATTTTTAGTGCACTCTAATTTTTGGCAGACTGACTTTAACTTTTTTCAGACTGATCTGTAGTAATCTCTAAGGGTTACTGTAGTAGATGCTTCATCTGTCGTAAATATAATACACTTAATTTTTTTTTTAGTATAATCTATAAAACCTCGAAGGGTTGTAGCTACTATTACTCATCATTAGGTTTGCACCAGACTAAATAGAATCTAAAAGCATCTAAAGTATTCTTAATCTTGATCCACTGTATCTGCAGTAAATTATGTACTTTTACATTGTTCAGAATGATTTGCAAAATATCAGCAGTGTTGTTGCTCCATCTTTTGGTGCATTATTGTCACTGCTGCTCTATTCTTTTTAAATGTGTCGTAAACTTATACAACACGTTAACTTTTCGATAATCTATGAAACATCTAAGTGTCACTGCTTCTCCATTTTCTTGTACTTATATTTTTGTCAGACTAGGTACCAGTTTCAGCAACACTGATTGAAAGTTAATAATGAAATCCTTCACCGATTAATCATGAGCGGTTAAATTGACTTTAATCATTGATTAACTTTTAATCGAAGTTGGTGCAACTTGCACTGAATAAATTAACTTCATTTAGGATGTTCAATTTTTCCCCTAATTCTAGAACTAAATTCAATTTACCTTCTTTTGGGTTCATGTGTAGAGCCTTTAAAGCATATACTTGTCTTGTTGATTCATCTCGTACCTACAAATTTATCAAACTAAATAATCTTTGACCCCTTTTAGTATAGTCTGTGGAACATTTGAAGCATTTTAAAACCTAATTTTTTAATGAGAGAATAATTTTATTCTTTAGAAGCAAGTCCTGTACTGTACAAAATTCAACTAATTGTTTCCCTTCTAAAAAGCAAAATTTGCCAAGCGTTGATATTTACGAATCAATACCAAAAAAAAGTTCACAACTTTGGTAATTCGTATTCATCAGAAAAAAATAGAAAGCAAAAAACTGGCATATCTGTAAAATTGGATCCAGTGACATTGACGATATAAAAAATGGAATTTCGTTTACTTTTCTTTTTTCTAATGCAGGTATGATAAAGCCGGTAAAGTTCTACCAAAAATTCATGGGGGGAAATTGGATCTAGATAGCGGAACACTCTCCGCGCGTAGGAAGCGAATTCTAAAAAGCGACTGGTATTCCCCCTCCCCCCCTTCTCCTACCCTCACTCTACACACAGGCACTCTACTGTCCTTGCGGATTTCTACTCTCGCCCCATGCTCTCTAGCGACGACAAAATCGTCGTAGGTCGTTGAAGAGAATACAGACTTGTGTCTGTGTGTATGATAGAGACGATTCTGATTGGTTGTTGAAGTTGCGCAAAATGGCGGGCTGCGCGCCTGCGTCACAGGGTCGTAGTCACTGCGCACCACGTGGCTTTTAACAGCGCATGAGCAAATCTGATGACTACCACCACCACCACCACCAATACCATTGCTTGCTATCATCATCAGAAGCAGCAGCGGCAGTACTGTCGCATGGTGGTGGTAGTTGTGATTTTATATATTATAACAGAGAGAGAGAGAGAGAGAGAGAGAGAGAGAGAGAGAATATGATCACTGCAATTTTCACGGCTCGAGAGAAAGCGACACTGTTATAGGTTGGCTGCTTGCTTACTTGTTCGTTTGCAATTTTATTCGCTTGTGTTGGGGAAAAAAACCCCCGTTGCCTTGCAATGTTGCCACATTACGGATATCTCGCGATATTGTCCACGAGGTCTTTTACGGGGCCAATCATGGGGAAAAAAATCCCCCCCTCCCCTCTCTAGTTGCCTCGGGGTTTTTTTTTTCTTTATCGTTAGTAAAAACTGCTTTACTAATAAAGACATTTTGCAAATGATTGAAAATTATTTTCTACTTCTGTAAAGCAGGTTCTAAAATAAATATAATGGAAATGGTTGTAAAATGAAGAAAAAAATACTAAACATGCTAAATATTATGTTTTGAAATATAATTTCTTATGAGTATAATATATGATTGTTGTGAATGTTGGTAGTTTGATTTTACAGTGATTTTTAAATTTCAAAAAATAAATTTAGAAGATGACTTTTTTATTTTAGGGAATATAATGATTGTTGTCATTAATGGTAGTTCGAGAATTAAAGATGATTATCTTCTGTATTCTGTATGGTTATCTTTCTGGTAGTTATAATTGGTAATTAATTATATCATTTATGATTAGTATTATTATATATTATAATTTATAATAAATATAAAAAAGCTAATGATTCATTTTTCCTCTTGGTACACTGAGATAAAGAATTATTTGGCTAAAACAAATTTTGTTTAAATCAAACTTAAAATATCTTTGCTATATACAGTCAAACATATTTACGTTTAATTCAAATTTATTTCCTGGTTCATTTTAAGGGATTATATATTTAAATCAAACATAAATTATTGGTGATTTTAAATTATCTGGTAGTCAACTTTTAAGTTTGATTCAAACATAAAATTTTTAAACATCATTTTTGTATAAACCGAAACAGAAAATATGTTTGAATGAAATATAATTATTCAAACAAATAATACTTTTGAATGAATGCCAGTAGATATTTTCTATATATTGAGATTAAACTTATGAACTAATTTCAATTAAACAAAGTCATCTAACATTATTTTTATGTTTTATCTAAGTTTAATGTTTTCTCAGTGTTGTTTGATACAATTATAATATTTGCAACAAATTGTATAGAAATTATTAATTTTTTTTCTTTTTTCACGTTTTATATAACCTATATATATATATATATATATATATATGTGTGTATTCGCAGTCTAGTTTCGCGATAAAAGAGTGCTTTTAACTAAAGAGAATCAATGAGTATTTTCTAAAATTAAACTTCCTGATTTTATCATTACTGAAAAGGTCTTATCAGGCGGCAGATAAAATTTATAAACGAAAATATAGAAATTGCAATGAACAAAAAAGTTAAAGAAAACATTCTTTTTTTTACCTCATCCCCTTTTTGATATTTATTATAATATTATAGTAATTCATTGAAGATTATATAATTATAATAAATATCAAAAATAAAATAAGTTATTATGAAAACTAATTTTTAAAAGATTGAATAATTTTTTTTAATTACATTTAAAGCGAATTTTAAAAAAACGCAGTAGGGATAATGAAAATTAATGTATTATATATACATATAATCTTTCTATGGGGAGTTAAATTTTAACTTCCTTTTTTAAACAGTGTATATTTTTATAAAATACATAATAGTTGTGTAGAATTTTTCTTTGTTATATATTCTATTTTAATGAAGAACGTATTTTAAACTCCGATAGCTCTGTTGCGACGAGATGAAATAATTTCCTTTAATCGTTCTCGTTAATTTTTTTTTGTCTTTACTTATATATCACAACTTTAATTTGAACTATAATGATTAAATCTCGAAGATTTGAGTTCATTCAGAAATAAATTTATACATAATCTATATGTGATGTAAATTTCAACATAAATAATTTATTCGATTATTCACTGAAGTTATAAAATAAATTTTGTGTTTATTATGGGAAAAGGGAAATTACTTCATAACCGGAAATAACAATTATATTATAAATTTACCAATATTTTCATTATAATTAATATTGAATCTTTATATATAGTATTAGACATTAAACCTTAATATAGAAACTAAGTTTTATATCTTTACCGTTCGTTAATAAACTATAGAAAATTTTTTTTCTTCATAGGTTAAAATGAATGTTTTCTTTTCATTTATGCATCTATATCGTAGATTATAACAATCGATTTATGATATTTTTGTTGTACTATCAGTGTGTGTTTCTATGTGCGCGTGTGTGTGTATAAAATGCAAATGAATGGCAATAAGGCTTGCCATTTCAATTCGCGATTTAATCTTGAATGGCTTAGCAAATCTGGACTTCAAAATCTCTTCTTTTAAGCCTACGCTTTCGCGCAATACAATATAAATGCAAAAAAATTAAAAAGAAGTTTAGAATCACAAAAATTTGATAAGAGAACAACTTTTTTTATGATATATTTTGTTTTATTCATATAGAATTTTTTCTTTTATCACTTACTTACTTATCTCAGTTTTCATTTCATTTTGTTTAAAATACTTTTTTTTTACTTTTTTATATTGGTTTTAAATATTATACTGGGCGTTCAAAAAGTGCGAGTGAAAATTGTTTATAAACAATGGAAAAAATGAAAAAGTTGAATATAGAAATATAAAAAAGAGAAACAAAAATAAAAAAGTAAATTGCAACTTCCGTTTATTATATTTTATAAATTCTATATAAAGATTTAAAAATTGAAAATCTTTTTTATTTTTAACGTTAAAAATTAATAATTAAAATTGAAATAGTAATTCAAATTTAAAAAAAATGTCTAAATCAAAATAATGCTTAAAAAAATTGTAATTTATTATTTTTATTAAAATTTTAAATAATGTAATATTACTACTATTATTATTATTATTATTGATAAGTATCGAATAATTAATAGTCATTTGATAAAAATATGTGTGTTAGTAATAATCTATATTCGGTTTGGATAAATTTTATAATACATTCGAAAATCTATTTTTGTTCAAGTGCCTTTAAATGAACTTCCGGAAAGAAACACCTACTATTGAATTCCACAGAGTTCATATATAATAATATAAGAAAAATTAAAAAAAAAGAAGAAGAAGAAAAATCAACAACCGATGATTCTATCCAATTTTTATTTCATATATATATATATACATATGTATGCGAGAGCGAAGCAATGAGTCACATATGTGCGAGCACATGTGATACTTGAAAACCTAATTTACTCAAGACTCTAAATGCCAGTCACACACAACCAGTGATAATGATTTTAATGCCTTGACTCATTCTCTAAAAAAATGTCTCTTTTGTAATTTTAATATTTTCTGCACGAACATAAATAAAATTGCATATATATATATATATAATATTAACTTGCAAATTTTCGTCATTGATTCTGTTATTCATGATTTTTTTTTCACTTGTTATGATGAAGAATTTTACTTGCCTATTTTTACTCATCTATAAATTATTTTTATTATAATTATTATTATTGTTACCATCAACAATATAATATTATTATTTTTTTTATTAGAATTTTGAGGTTAGTTTCGCCTTTTAAAATGATTAATTGTATTGTAGAATCACTTAAAATGAGCTCAAGTTACAATTTATTTTTGACACTTGACCTTCAAACATGTAAATTAGAAGATGATTTTATTTTTATTAAAGATTATTTTCTTTTATTAATGTTTCGCATTTATTGAAGGTTATAAATATCCGATTCATTATAATCTATATCTACAGTTTTGTTGTTCAGTTTTACTTTTGACCACTTTTTGAGGTTATGTTCGCCTTTTAACGCAACATCAGTTGTAGAATTACCTTTTAAGGGGGTTGGGTTATAGAATTTTAAAATAATAGCGACATTGTCTTTTTTTCTTTTTAGTATAATATAAATAAATGAATTTATAGAGTTAATAAATTATAATATAGAAACTTTACAAATTTAATAATTTATATTTTTGTACGTTTATATATATATATATATATATATATATATATATATATATATATTTATAAATATTCAGTGCGACGATAAGACGATGACGTTATAATCTATCAAATTTAAAGATCAACGAACTACCGTTGTTATTGCTAGCTGCTACCTCGGCTATAACCAGTGATTATGAGGTGAAAATAATTGTCGACGATACAACATGTTTTATAGTATAAATGTTCTCGATCACCCACGCGTGACAAAATACACATACATGTATACATCTTAAAAATGTAGATTTAATTCATAATAATTATTTTTATCAAAACGCGCACACGAGCACGCATTGAAATAACAATTAAACTACGGAAAAAATGAATTATTTTAATAAATATTAATGATTAGATGCAATATTTGATAATAATTTTTGCAAATTTGGAAGGACAGTTTCACTAAACAGATTAAATGTTAATTAATGAGTCGATAAACTGGCTTTAATCATTGATTAACTTTTAATTGAGGATGGTGAAATTAACCCTTCACTCTTTAGGCTATTAGTTTAAAAAAAACTGTAAAGCAAATCGTAAAATTTTGCGTTAGAGAGAAAAGGAGAGAACTATTGTTTGTTCTTGTCTATTTCGTGTATAGTTAACGCGCATGTTCAGGGTCACTACTCTGAAGGTGGCTGCATCTCAATTTTCTTTAGTGCCAATTACCAATTCAGTAAAAAATTGCAGTGTAACTTCTCTTGTTTCATGAGTCTGAAAGAGTGGAGTGTGAGGCGAGCTTTAACACAATCAGGGTTGGGTAGTTACGGTCAATAGATTCGAGAAACTGTTTCCCCTCTATGATCACTGTTTACAATTTGTTACTCAAAGTGATTGTTAAACTTATAATTTTAGTGATAAAATAAGAGAAATTTTGATTTTATGTGATGACTAATGGAGAATTTTGTTTGTAGGCCGACGCAGAATTACATAAACATCAAGAGTAGCAGTCCAGCGTCACCAAGGACAGTGAGCAGTGCTACGTCCTACGTTCAGGGTTCAAATGCAGGACCCAGTAGTGTTTCTGGAGTGAGTAGTTCCGTTGGGACCGGAAGTGTCGTTGCAGTGACTGGATCAATTGCTAGTGCTGGAATTGCCGGTGGAACTGCAGCCGTGGCGGTTTCGGCGGTCACTGCCACAACCGGTGGAGGCTTTGTCGCCGTCCCCGTACCCACAGGGCTTCGATATGTCCATCCTTACCTGCCTCCACCGTTGCCCGCGCCATCCGCACCCGTTAATCAAACACCACCTCCTCCGGGTGCGGCCGCCGCATATACCAGGGTATGTATACATCACCCTCTCCTTTTTTTTTTTATAGTCCATCTATTTTTAGACCCATTTCCAGCTCTTTCAAAAATAATTACTTGATTAAAACCTTCTTTTCTAATTAATTAAAAAGAAATCTTTTGTTCAGGAGAAGAAATGGTGATTTATAATCGCAAGGAGGGGAAAAAAGGGTGCAGACCCTTTTCATTTCAAGGTCTATGGTATTTAAACACTGTTGCCAACCTTGGTGATTTGGCATCAAAACCAATGAATAAGAAAATTATTGGTTTTCGATCTGCCACCAATACTCTGCCACTGTGGCAAAATATTCTTTTTAGAAAATTTGGAAAATTTAACATGTGCCGAAAAGCGACACAAAAACAAAATTATTGACAATTCGCACTTTTCTTTCTTTAAAAATAAAATACATAAATTCTTTAATCTTTGAAGAAAATTGTAATTAACGAGCAAGATTTCAAAAGCTGATAAATCATTTTCTTACAGAATTAAGTCAGGGAATTTTGATCGAAAGAACTTTAAAATTATTATTAACAAAATCTTATTATTTTGAAAACAAACAATTTTTAATTATCTTATTTTTTCCTTTATAAATAAAATTGTAACTTAAAAAGCATTCAGGTTGTCTACTAACCGGGATTTTTATACAAAACCGGGAATTTTTTTCATCAAAATTAAAAAAGTTTCATTATTTTAATTTGTTTTTAAAAAATTACTTTTTATTTCAATTTTTATAGATATTTATACTCTTCTCTAACTTTGAAATAGTTTTAAAAAAATTAATTTGATAGGAAAAGTCAGGCACTAATTCAAACAGATTATGTAAATAAATTTTTTAAAATTATGGAGTTAATAGAAATATTGTGAAATTCGACTGAAAATATGTAATTGAATTTGTTAAAAAATTTCTTTAGAAACTTTTTAACAAAGAAAATTTTCAAAGTATTTTAATTTAATAATTAATTAATAATGAGATTTTATAGTCACATTTTAATGAATTCACGTTTCTTAATGCGAAGATTAATAATTAAAATTTTTATTAGTTAATTTACAAAAAAAAAACGATATGCACTTTAAATTTTTTATTAAAATTGAATTGTCGCAAATTTTTTTTAAATTCTGAAAAATAAAATTGTTGAAATTTTTCAATTTCATTGTTTCAAGATAATTTAAGTTTTCTAAACAAATAATTGAAAGTTTTTGAAATAATTGAAATTTCTTTACATTTTTTTTGAAAAATAATTTAATTCTTTGACAGAATATTAATTTTAAATTTTTCGAAAATAATCAAGGGAAGTTAGTGACCGTAAATATAATTTTATTTTTGAAATCTAAAGTCCCTCTTAAAGTTTTAAATCAATTTTTTGCTTCAAAAAATTATATTATTCTATTATTATTATTCAATACTTATAATTATTGAACTTCTCTTAAATTTTTATAATTTCAAATTTCTGAATGTTCAAATAAATATTTATCATTTCTTAAGCAAATTTAATGTTTATTATACTTATTAAGTAAATAATTAATTATCACTGCTTTTTTTAAAATTGTAATAAAATTCTTCACAGGAATTAAATTATTTTCATAAATAATATCATTCTTTTGAAGGATTTCAATTATTTTTATAAATAGTAAAATTCTTTGCAGAAATTCAATTATTATCAATAGAATTGTAATAAACTTGAAAAAGAAAATTTCTAATTATGAATTATTTATTATAGACATTTAAGTCAAGAATGTAGAATATTAAATAGTTCAAAAATTTGTTAGTCAGGGAAAATAAAAAAATAGCCAGGGAAATATCAGGGAATTTTGAAAATAAAATTTTGCGGCTACCCTGACAAGGAATTTTTAATTTAAAAACTTTTTGACATAACTAAGTTGACTTAATGTTTATGTTTTCAATTTAAAAAAATAACTAAAACCGTAAAATCACTTAATTATGATAACATTTAATAAAAAACAAAACGTCTTAAATATAAAACAAAATAATATAAGAAAGAAATTTAAGATAAATACGGTGTACTGTTTCAAGAATCAAATCAAATTCTGTACTTAAAAAAAGGAGGGGAGGGTAGGAAAAAAATTTAATTTCTTTCCTTTAATAACTGGAATCGTCGAATGAATTCTAAAATAACTTTAAATGGCATTTGAAAACTAGAAACGCTTCAAGGTAATTTTCCTGGACTTTAAGGAGATACTTGATTTATAAGTACATTATATATAGAACACGTAAAGTTAAATTCTGAGATTGTGTTTGAAAATGGAAAGTATATATAAACCACACTGAATAATGAAGTATCCAACCAATTTTGAATCATTACCAACTCACGTTGTTATTAAATACTTGAAACGTTTAAAATCGAGAGTCGGCATTAAATTATTGAGTTATTATTAAATTGCACATATGGAATAATAATGAACAAATTTTAGATTTTATAATATAGCTTAATTCTAATTTTACAACAATCATTTTTAAATAATTTCTTTATTTAAATAACCTTCTTTTATTTTAACAAAAGTAATTTTTTTTGTTTTCTAATTTTGTAGACTTTTTTTCTGATATTAAAATTAAATCCTTTAGATTTATCCTTTAGATATTCTCTTTATTTTTAGATATTGTTTATAGCTCTTGTCTAGGTTTTGTGTAAAGAATGTGTTTTGAATAACTAATAATTTAGGAAATCAAATATTTTCTCAGGGACGAAACCTATTGCTTTTTTATTATCAAGAGGAAGAAAAATAGAATAGATTTTTATTTTGACCTTATCGAAAATTGTCTTTACACAATATTTCAGAGACAATTACGGATGTTCCTGGGCTAAAACCTTGTACAGATTTTTCTACCTTTTTAAACATTTTTTTTTCTCTATTTTGTTATTTTTTGTTTGTTTCGTCGACAAGACGGAAACTTTAACCCGTAACAATGGCCTGTAACTAATAGTCGTAATGTTAGACCGACCATGATATAGATAGTCGTGTGGGCGGGTGAAAGTTGTCTTCACCCACTCGCGGTGTAAAGCTTTTGCCTCGTTTGTCCCCCTTCTCTCCTCTCCTTTTTATTCATCGCCGCCACCGCTTCTCTCTCCCCCCGCGCCACCCGTCAAAACAACGCGCGATTTTCAAGTCATTACCGCGGTTGTGAGATTTTTGTCGTAAAATGATGACGATAGTTTTGCACACACACACACACACATACACAGTTCACACTGTAGAAGAATGGCGATGATTCAATTCTTGATTGACCTGAATATTTATAGATCAATAACGCCTCTCTTATTATCGTATTTTGTTAGATTAAGAATAAAAAGGGTGGGTGATAGTTAAAATTAATACAGAGTTTTTTCTTTTCTAAATAGCTAGAAATTGAAACGTATTGCTGGTAATTTAAATTAAGAATATTAATAAATATTGATATTGATTATAATATTAAATAAATATTTTTTTAAATGCAGTACCAAAAGTTTAGTAATAAAACAATAATACTAGCAATAAAAATATAATAAAATATAATAAATAATCCATATTAATAATTAATAATAAATAATCTTTTTAGTCCGCTAATCTGTTCGCAATTTGGAGTTATTTGTTTTGTTTGACTTTTTATTTCCTAAGTTTTAAAATAATATTTCGTTTTAAATATTTTCAATTTTAAAATTAATGTCATGAAAATCATTGAATTCGTAAGAAAAATTTTACAATTTATAAAAATAATTAAATTTTATTTAATACTTTTAAATAATCTAATTTCATTAAAAATCTAATAGAACATTTCGAAAGTATAATTGAATTTTGTGAAGAATTTCTTCAGAGTTGTCACAGCTCAGGGAATTCAGGGAAAGTAAAATTGGTCAGGGAAAAGTCAGGGATTTTTAGTAAAAGTTTCTGGAAATAATCAAATTTCAAAAATTCATGAAAAAACTATAAATTTTGATGTTTTTTTGTTTGCCTTGTAAACTATAAAAATAACCACGAATTTTAATACAAAACCTTGAATTTTTTCTATTTCAGACAACAATTTCTTTTTAAATAACTTAATTTGTAAAGAACTATCATAAAATTATGACTTATAAATTATGTAATTAATTATTTTTTTCCAATTTTCATAAATTCTAGATTAATAAAAGAATTTTAGATAGAAATACTAAAAAAAATTTAATTTTGGAAAAGTTACAAATAATTAAAGAAATTCAATTATTTTCAAAAGTAATAAAATTTTTCGCAGAAATTCAATTATATTAAAAAATTTTTAAAAATTCTGATCATTTCAATTATATCTTTAAAAATAAAAATATTCTTCTCCAAAATTCAATTATGTTCAAAATTTTTAAATAAATTCTCGTCAACATTTCAATTATCTTTATAAATAATACAATTCTTCCTTGAAATTCAATTATTTTTAAAAACTTTAATAAAATTCTTGGAAAAATTTCACAGGAATTCAATAATTATCAAAATTTGTCAAAAGAATTCAATTATTTAAAAATTTGTTGATAAAATTCTTTATGAAAATTCAATTTTAACAAACATTCAATTATTCAATAAATTATTTATTTTTCAATTTAAATAATTGAATTTTTCTTGAATTTTCTAATAAAAATTGATTAAAAAATGAAATTACCGAATAATCGATTTATTGTTTATGAAAATAATTGAATTATTGCAACGAATTTTATTCCAATTTTTTTAAATAATTGAATTTTTATGAGAAAATTTACTACTTTTAAAAATAATTAAATTCTTGCGAAGGATTTTATTAGAATTTTTGTAAATAATTAAATTTTTGTTAAAAAGTTTCATGGTTATTTAAATTATAACAAAACATGAAGAAGGTGATCGTCTTCTTTATGTTTTGTAATAATATTCTTATGAATTGTTGAGTTTCAAAAAGGTTTGAATTTGAATGTTCTGAAGAATTTTAATTTTTAATTTCCATGGAAAAGTAATAATTAAATACTTATTTAAAAATTTAGTTATTGATGTTTTTGAATAATTTTACAATTAATGAAAATTTTAAGTAAATTTAATAGAACATTTTTTTGAGTATCGAATAATTTTTAGAGTGAATCAGAATATTTTTTATGGTCAGGGAAAAAGTGAGAATTTTGTCTGGAAATCAGGGAAAAGTCAGGGAAAAATAAAATTAAATATTTGTGGCAACCCTGTTCTTTCAATTTCTAAAAGTAAGAATTTTATGACAAAATTGACATAATTAATTTTTATAAAATATAATTTATTATTTTACCCGAAATTTTTAAAACAATGTTTGAAAATAATTACTTTTTTATAATAAATTTTACAGACAGTTTTAGAAATAATTGAAATTTTAAGATTAACTCAATTTTAGAATTAATTTAAGTATTTTTTAAATTACTGAATTTTTTAATTATAATTGAAGTTTCTTAAGTTTTAAAGAAGATATTAAAATATTTTTCAAGAAATTTATTAAACATTTTGAGAATTAGGAAATTTTACAGAAAAACAAATTTTTGAATAACCGGAAAGAAACGGGAAGGAAAAGTTTAAATAATTAAAAATAATTGAGTGGCTGCGCAATGACTTTACTATTTAAAAAATAATTTAACTTTTTTAAATGGATTTATTCAAATTTTAGAAAATGCTTGAATTATTTATGAAATTTATGAATTCTTGCGAAAAATTACATGAAAATTTTTGATAATATAAACAATAATAATTAATTATGTACTTAATATGGGGATTTTTTAAATTTTGATTATAAAATTATTCAAGAATTTAAATTTGAAAATAAAAAATGTAATTTGCATAATAATGAATTGAATATCACTTTCCACGCGTAACATTTTCTATAGTGACGATAATAACAAACGTTTAGCAATAAAATAACGAAATTAAGTAATTAAATAATAAAGAAGAGACTTAATGTATAATAATTTGTTTGTATTTGATTAAAAATTTTTGTTTCTTTTTTTGTCACAGGTGAATGACCGAGTGGCAATCAGCGTGAGCAGTAATCCCGTGTCCCAAGTGGGCGTCGGTCTTGGTGTTAGTGTCAATGCTGCTGGCGAGTATGTGGTGACGAATCGTGCCGAGAGGCCGAGGATATCGTTGCTCTCAACACCTGCCGCAACGGCGGCGTCAACGGCCTCGCCAACAGCATCCGAATATCCCGTCGCATCGGCAAGAAATCCACGCGCTGTGATACCAATACAATCGGAACAATATTGCGGCAATCGTGGTAATTCAACGGTTGATATTGTCACAATGTCCGATGCTCCGCCATTCAAGAAAATACGCCTTGGACAACAACCTGCCACCGCACAATCGCAAGTCGTCCAATCGCAATGTCAAAATTTAATGCCCGCCGAGACAATTGTTCAACAGGAGCACGTGCAACAAATTCAACAGCCATTGAGGATAGACACCAGGGTGGGTATTGTGAAATGGAAAAACGAAAAGGGA
This sequence comes from Leptopilina myrica (nomen nudum), assembly GCA_032872475.1. Classification (NCBI taxonomy): domain Eukaryota; kingdom Metazoa; phylum Arthropoda; class Insecta; order Hymenoptera; family Figitidae; genus Leptopilina; species Leptopilina myrica (nomen nudum). The sequence goes on along the minus strand of CM065462.1, from coordinate 6,935,793 downwards.
AATAAAACAGGAGTTTTTTTTTTCTCTTCATCGTTATTTCTTGAGAGGAAAATCATTTTCCCACTAATAATAATTAATTAGTGGCAATTCATTTTTTTTCAGTAACTAAAACTCATTTTAATTGAAGATTATTTTTTCACAAGCTGACAATCATTTTAATGATTAAAATTAATTTTAAACATAAATCCATTTTTTCAATTAACTATTAATCTTAATTATTTATCAGGATTGTCGCAGGTTGTGTAAAAGTAGGGAAAAGTGTAATTGATTTAGAAAATCAAGAAAAGGCAGGCAGAGATTTTTTATTAAAAGTACTGAAAAAATTTAATTTTTCAAAGAAAATTCAGAATTTTCGTATCTCTTTTCTTTAAATCATAAATTATGAAATTACCACGAATTATAATTATAAAAAAACCTAAAATTTTTTCTATTTTTGACAATCATTTCTTTTTAAATAATCTAATTTTTGAAGGACTGTCATAAAATTATTACTTACAATAAAATTTAATGAATCATTTGACTTACATGTTTCAAAGTTAATTGAATTTTAAAAGAGTTGAAAGTAGACTAATTTTTAAATTAATTAATTAATTATAAAAAATAATGATAATATTATTTTCAAAAGTGATAAAGTTCTTTGCAGAAATTCAATTATGTCCAAAAAAAATTTTTAAATTCTAAATTAAGGCAAATTAAACGAAAACATTCGGACAATGAATAAATTAAATGATTAAATTCTCTTCAAAATTATTTTTTTATATACAATTATTGTCATAAATAAAAAAAAACTCATTACAGAATTTCAATTATTTTTAATACAATTTTAATCGAATTCCTTAATAATAGTAAAAATGTTATTATTCTTAGAAATTTTATTAAAATTCGTAAAAAGAATTAATTTATTTAAAAATTTGTTGAGGAAATTCTTTTCGAGAAATAAATTTTATGAAATTTTCAATTATTCTATAAATGATTATTTTTGGATTTAAATAATTGAATTCTTGTAGAATTTTCTAATAGAAATTGAATTAAAAATGAATTTCAGTTCCAATTTTAAAGAATAATTGAATATTAAAAGCATTATAGCGTAAATTTTTAGAATTAATTGAAATATGAAAAAAAAATTTATTTTGTCAGTAAATCAGAGAAAACAAAATTAAATTTTTGTGGAAACGCTATTTATTTGTTTATTTATTTATTTATTTAGTAAATATTGCAAACCTAGTTTTTATTAAAAGCGGAAAAAATATAAAAAATAATTATAAAAGTAATAAAAGAAATAATGGAAGTGATAAAAAATATAATAAAAGTAATGAAAAAATAATGAAAGTAATAAAAAAAATTATAAAAATATCTTTGTTATTATTATTTTAATTTAATTTTTTTGTATAAATATATTTGTATAAATATATTTTACTGTCTTTTAGAAATTTTTTTTTATGTTGTGGTTTATGAATGCTATTAAGTGAACAAAAAAATTAATTAATACAGGTACTTCTACGGTTGCTACTCTTGTAAAAATTGATTTTCGACAGATATTCTTCAAATTTCGAGAAAATGTTTCTTCGGGTGCCCTTTAAACGTGGTAAAAATTTCAGAACCCTTTATCATGTCAAAAAACGAAATATTGTGGTTGACATTTTTTATTTTTAACATTATCGCATGTAAAAGTGAAAGTTTGAACTTGAATATATCAAAATTTAGCACGCAAAGGGTTATAAAATTTTTACCACACTTAAAGAGTGCCCGAAGAAATATTTTCTCCAAATTTAAAGAAAATCTATGGAATTTAAATTTTTCCTGGAATATCAGCCGGAGAACTACCTTAATAAAAAATAATAAACGAAAGAATAATAATTATAATTAGTAGCAGGAAATAATACAAAAAATTTTAATAATGTAAAAAAGTAAAGTAGAAAATGAAAGTAAATTAATTTAAAAAAATAAATAAAGAACATAGAAAAATAAAGTTACAAAACAAGAAAACAAAAAAGTTCAATAAACAGTGAAAATAAATTAATATAATAGAAAAAATATTTGTCAGTTTTGGAAATGGTAATAAATAATAAAATGTAATATATAATAATAATTTAAAATTAGTTAAATTAAAATAATAATTTCTTTTGAAAGAGTTTAAAAAACATAGTTTTTTTTAACTTTTTTCTTTACCTTTTTTTTTCTTTTTGCAAGGAGCAGCCGGTGCAGGGAAGTTATGTGCCCCAAACGGAAGCGATATCGCCAACTCCCGAGCCAAATACACAGGAGGACGCGCAATTTCGAACAACGAAAGACGAACTCCTTCAGCAAATTGGAAAAGTCGATCGTGAAATTGCCAAGAGGGAGACGCAAATCAGCAAACTTAGAAAAAAAATGAAACAACTTGAAGAAACGGCAAATAAATCTCTTGAGGCCGAAGGTCTTAAACGACCTGTCGAGGAACAATCGCAACAGCCGAAGCATCAATCGCCGGCGCAAAAAATTTACGCCGATAATAGGGTAAGGAAATAACATTTTTTTCATTTTATAAGTTTTAAAGAAAAGATTTCAAGTTACAGTTACAATTTTGACAAAAAAAATATTGAATTTAAATAATTCAATTTGACAATGAATTTTATGATTTATTTTCAAGTTACCAAAAATAATTTGATTTTGAGAAGAAATCATTTTCAAAACTTTTAATTAAAATTCCTCAAAAAATTGATTAGTTTATTAAGATTGTTGAATTTCAAAAAGTTTACAATTGAAATTTGTTGAGAATCTCAATTTCTATGAAAAAATAATAATGATTAAATATTTATTTATAAAAGATGTTTTCGAATAATTTTCAAATTAAAGAAATGTAAGAGAACATTTTTTTTTTAGTATATCTTAATCATGTTTAGAGAATGAATCAAAATATTCTTTAGAGTCCGGAAAAGTCAAAATTTTGTTTGAATATCAGGGAAAAAGGAAATTAAATTTTTGTTGTAACTGAGATGATATTTAGAACACGAGAAAAATTAAATAGTATTCTAATTAAAGAAAGTGTAAATGATAATTCAAAAATATTAATTAGAATAATAGAGGATAATTTTTGTTGTGAAACATATTTTACGTGGAATTGAATGAAAATTAATGTTCTTATTTGATTATTTGTAGAAAAAAGCGGAAGAGGCGCATCGCGTATTAGACAGACTTGGACCAAAAGTCGAACTTCCATTGTATAATCAGCCATCGGACACGATTGTTTATCAGGAGAATAGAGAGAGGCATCATGCAATTGTAAGGCCAAAATTAATATTGAGGCTGCAACGTGAACATGGTGATCGTGCTTCACTTCATCGGAAACAATCGCAAACCTATGCCGTTCTCGTTCAGGAATGGCATCGTAAAGTTGAACGCGCTGAATCAACGCAAAAACGAAAAACAAAAGAGGCTAAAAATCGGGATTTCTTTGAAAAAGTATTTCCCGAATTACGAAAGCAAAGGGAAGATAAAGAACGTTTTAATCGTGTTGGTGCTCGTATCAAGAGTGAAGCTGATCTCGAGGAAATTATGGATGGTCTTCAGGAGCAGGAGGTATTTTTTAAATATAATAATCACTCACAAAGAAAAAAGAGAAAAATTAAAAGGATAAACTACACATATTTAATTTATGTGAAGAAGAATTAATATTTTGCAATGTTTAGAATGAAAAGTATTTCACTTTTCAATTGCTTTTCATTTCATTTACTTATTTAACACAAAAAACTAGAATTGAATTAGATTTCAATTATTAATTTCATTTTCTAAAGTACAATATCCAGAAAGCAAATTCCCTTGATCTTTTTCATTTAATTAGAAAAACGAAGTAAAGTCGAAAATTTAAAAACAAACTTAATGGACAAAAATTATAAATAAAGTGAAATAAAAAAAATTTTTAAATTGAGAATGAAAAATGTTTTTACGATAATTTTTTAATTATCTTATCACTTTTCTCTGTTTTTTTTCTATCTCTTTTTTAGAGTAAGAGAGAGTGGGAAAATAAGATAAAAGTCCGTTTGCTTTTTAAACATTGCAAATTATTAAATTTTGATGATTCATCGTTTGGAATGTGAAATTTTTGAATTTTAACAACTTCTTTATTTATTTTTTTTTTGAGAGAGAGAGAGAGAAAATATTTTTTTTTTAATTTAATACTAAGAAGATGGTTAAAAAGCGAGAAGGTGAGTTAATTTATAGAAGTTAGTAGAATTCTGGAAAAATCCGAAAAGAAAAGAAAATCATAGAAGAAATGTAAATTCTTCTCATCGATTTGTTTTCGAATGGAAAAAAATATTTTTTATATTTTAAAAAATCAAGAAAAGAAAAATTTTTGGATTAAAATTCAAAATAGAATTGTTTTTTCTCTAAGTGATCAAAATGGAATAATTTGTTTATTTAATAATTAAAATAGAATAGTTTTTTCGTTAATTAATCAAAATAGAATAACTATTTTGTTAAATAATTAAAGAAAATAATTTTATTGCTTAAAACTTCAAAACCTATTTTTATTTTTCTTAATTTAATTTCTACATCATTTATTTGTTTAATATAGACGAGAATTTTTTTTTTTCGTTTCAAAGAAAAAGTAACAAGGAAACTTTGTTTTCTCTGAAATAAGAAAATTTCGTCTCATTATTCGAAAGAATTATTCACAATTTTTTTTTTAAGAATCTTGAAAAAAGGAAGAATTTCTTTTTTGCAAGAAGAAAAATTCTTTTCTTGATTTTTTATCCGTTTCCAGGGCTTTATTCCCTTCTGAACAAGTTTTCTTAATAACTTTTTGAGAATGAAAAAAGCATTTGTGTTTTTCCGTCTTGGAGCTTTGGATTATTTTAATTAACAAAAAGAAAATATAAATATAGATTTATATTTATACTTGAAAGAAAGGAGAAAAAAAACATGAAATTTCTCTCTTTGGGGGAATGGAAATTTCGTATTTTTCGTGTGAATTTTGTAATTCTCGTAGAATTAGTTTTTACAAAATTAATTTGTTAAATTTGGAATATTTGAAATATTATAAATTTATAATTTTATTTATTTACAAAATAAGAAATTATCTAATAATATAAAAGAATTCTAATAATATTATAGTTGTGACATTAATTTTGTATAATTTTGCTTTAAAAATATTTTTAAAATTGTAATCTTTTCGTTTACTTAAAATTGTAAAACTTATATTTAGAATTGTAATTTTCACATTTAGTTTTCTAATTTTTACATTTAGAATTCTAATTTCCGCATTTAGAATTCTAATTTTCACATTTAGAATTCTAATTTTCACATTTAGAATTCTAATGAAAATTTGAAACTGGATGAATGTTCAATTTTGATTTTGTAATTTCAAGTGAAATGAAATTCTTATTTTCAGTGAAATGAGGAAAAAGGAGAATTGCAATTTTCACATACAAAAATATAATAATTCGTACGTGTGACTTTTTTTTGGTTTTTGAACTAACAAAAATAGAAAATATTGTTTTTGCTAAATTTTTTTTATTTATTTCTTTATGTTTTTGTGAGAAATTTTGTTTTTGTTTTTAATCTTGTGACTAAAAGGGGAAAAAAGGAATTCTGTTTCTTGACTTGCACAAAAATTTGAATCACAATCTAACAGCTTGAGGCTTTTACTCACAAAATTGCTAATCATACACAGCTTTTCATTGAAAGAAAAAAAACTATTTCACGCTTCATCAAGTAAAATAAATTATTTTTTGTTTTTTTGTTTTTTAAAATTACATAACATTTCGTTTGTAACGACAAAAAAAGGAGACGTTTTCAAAAGACAATTTGAAATTTTTAACTTAAAATTCTTTTTTAATAGAAGAAAAAAAATCAATTTTCTTCGATAAAGTGGAAAAATTCTTTTATGAATAAGTGATTAATTTTTTGTTTGATATCAAAATTAATCTTAATGAAATAATTCATTTTTTTATTAAACGATTAATTAATTCTTTATTGAAATACTAGTTCATTTTTGACTGAATTATTAATTAGTTCTTTACTAAATAATGAAATTTTTAATTCTTTATTGAATCACTAATTAATCCTTTATTAAATTATTAATTCTTTTTTGAATATTTAATTGATTTTTATTTTATATTTAATCAATACTTTTGAATAATTAATATCATATTGAATAATTTTTTCTGTTTTTTATATAAGTAATTTATTCTTTTTCAAAATAATTGAAAATGATGTTTTTTTTACTTAAAAGTTGGTTTATTTTGTTTTATTTCTTTTCCAAAGAGTAAATCTTACAGATAATGAAATTTTTTATTTAATAAAGGTATTTCAATTTTTCATAAACTTAATTTTCCAAATTTTACAAATACAGTGAATTTTTTATTCAAGAATTAAAATTCTTTTTCATACATTTTGAGTTTTCAGAATTCTAATTGTTTTCCATTTTAAATTCTTCTGTAACAAATTTCTTGTTTTCTATATCGATTGAAATTTCATAATTATTTTTTCCTATAAATAATTTTCATTATAAAAATGCTTTCATGGTAAAAAAGCTTTCTGTAAAATGCACAGTTGGTAAAAAAAAAATCTTGGATTCTCGTTAGGTTTAGGTAAAAAGAATTACCTTCACATTCTCCTACCAAGTGCTGGTCAGGAAGAAAGTGATCCGGACAAATTGCCTGGAGAAGATTGAAATATACCAACTGACAATAATTAAAAAAAAATTTTGTTTTAATGAAAAATTAAAAAAGAATTAAAATTTTAAATTAACAAAAATTTTTGATTTTTTCTAAATTAATCAATTCTGTTTTTTTTTTTACTAATTTTGTAATTTTTTTTGAAAAAGTTTGAGAGATTTACTAAAAATTGTGTTGCCTTGAAAAAAATCGATTTTATTTTCTTATTTTTTTTGAGGAAAAATAAAATAGTGAATAAAAAATGATATTAATAATAATAATAATAATAATAATAATAATAATAATAATATGTAAGAAAATATATTTTTTATGGACACTTCATGGAAGATTTTCTCTCTTATCTGATTTCCCAGGAAGAATTGTCGACAGAGTTAAAAAATTCCATTAAAGCCCGTCAGGTTAGTAAAGAATGAACAAATTCCTCTTTTCACTCTTCTTATGATGGTTTAAAAAAAAAGTAAAGAAAAAAATTAAAACTCGAAAAAATTATTAAAATTATTCCAAATTGACAAAAGAAAAATTATTTAAATACAAAAAATATTACTAGAAAAAATTGTAAATTTAGTGAAAAATAGATTTTATTTGAAAGCTCCATTACAGGAAAAGATGTTTTGTTTATTAATAGATAAAATTCTGTTTTTTTTTCTAATGGAATTATTCAGGGCTGTGAATTTTTTCTATTCGTATTTTTTTTAATCTCCTTAAAAAACGAAAAAAATATTTCATACGATTTAGAAGAATTTTTATAAATACATTTATCCAGTTAATCTTTTAATAATGAAAATAAATTTTTATAAATAATAAAAATACATAAAATATGAAATTCTGTAAAACTTTTTTTATTTTATTTATGTAATCAATATACGGGCACTAAAATTTTACATATGCATAAAATGTTATAAATAATAATAATAAAAACAAATAAATATAAATAAAATTGAAATTTGATTTTTAAACATAATTTTCAAAAATAAAATGCAAATTAGTAAAGTAAAATAAGTAGAACTAGATAGAAATAGATAGAAAAAAATACAAATGCAAAATAAAATGGAAAATATGTTCAGTAAAGTAAAAAGAATACAACAAATATTTATAATTTTTTTTTTTCTAAATCAATTTCTAGGAAAAACAGCTTTTTGCTATATATTAAGAATGAAAAATACTCGTTCGCATCCAAATAACTTGCCTTCGAGCTTTTAGAAAAAAAATACACTTTTGTTTCTTGTTCTTCTTTGAAAAAATAAAAATTACAACTTTTTGTTCTCAAGGAAATTTTTTTTTTATTTTTAGAATCAAAACAAATGTGTGTCGAGAATTCTTTTTTTTTTGACAAAATTTTATTGTCTTTTTTTCTTATTTATTTTTTTACAGATGGAGGATAAGAAAATGCGTTCGTACGCAGTGATACCGCCATTACTATTAGATTCGAAACAAAGGAGAATTGCGTTTCAAAATCGTAATGGTTTATTGCAACCAGAAGAACTTGAGGGTCTGCATAGCGAGAGAAAATTAATAAATGTTTGGAGTTCAATTGAACATGAATTATTTAAGGAAAAATATATTTCGCATCCGAAAAATTTTGGCGCTATTGGCCAATCGTTTGATCATAAATCAGTACCGGATTGCGTGCATCATTACTACCTCACAAAGAAAGCGGAAAATTATAAACAGCTTCTTCGTAGGTCACGGCGAATTCGTTCTAGAAACAATCCTAATAATAAGGTAAATTTTTCATTTATCTTTCTTCTTATTTCCATTTTTTCAACTTTTCGTTTATTTGATTTTTTTTTAATTCTTGATTTTAAAATTTTTAATCTCATTATCTAATTTCTTTTTTAATTATTTTTTCCTTTATTTATTTCTTAATTCGTTTTATCTTATTTTTCATGTTAAATTTTTTGCTTTTTCTTTGAAAAAAAAAATATTTTTCTTATTTATTTTGTAATTTTTTAAAATGTATTTCTCTGTTTTTTCTTTAATTTCTTCTGTTGTTTTAAAATTTTATCTTCATTTTTGTTTTTCATTTAAAAAATTAAATTGTTTTTCTTTAGTTCGGTTTTTACTTTTTATTATTTTCCTTATTATCTTAAGTTCATTTTTTCTTAAGTTTTTTTAACTTCTTAATTTTTTACTTTGTTCTTTAATTTCTTTTTTAATCTCTTTTTTGTTTTTTAATTCTTATTTTTAGTTATTTTCTTTCCTATTTTCTGTTTCTTGATTTTTCTACTTTTTAAAAAATTTTTGTTCTACTTTTTCTTTTTTTTTTCTTTTTTTATTTTCTTTGACTCTAAATTTACGATTAAAATTATTCTACTGATTTCTATTTTATTCCTTATATTTTACTTTCTGAAAAATTATTTTTTTAATTTCTATTTTGTGTTTGAAAATTTACATTTTTTCTTTTTTATATTTCCATTCGTTTAGTTTTCATTATGTTTCGCTTAGATATTTTTACTTTATATTCTTTAAAACTTCCGTTCCTTTCAATTTATTCTAACGGTTCTATTTTTTTTCTTTATATTTTTTATTTCGCTTTTTTATTTTTAATTTTTCATTCAAAAAATTTTTTTTATTTTGCTCTTTAATTTTTGATTTTGTTTCTCTATTTTTTTAATTCGTTTTCCTTTTTTTGTTTTTTGTTTCATAATTTCATTTTTTAGTTTTCTGTTTCTTATTTTCTTATTTCTTATATTATCTTATATTTATTTAAAAATTTTATTATTGTAAATTATTAATATTTATTTATTTTTTTCTTTATATTTTTTATTTCGCTTTTATATTTTTCATTTTTCAAATTTTTTTTTTAAATTTAATTTATAATAATAAATATTTAAATGTAAGAAATAAAAAAGGAACTTAATAAGTTGTAAGTAAGAAAGAATTTCCAATTTTGAAATGATAAACAGAAAAAAAGGAAAACGCGAATTAAAAAATTGATAAAATGTTTTCTAAATTTTTAAACTTTTTTAGTTCTTTTATTACTTTCTTTATTTTTTCCTTGAATTTTGTCCACTTCTTTCTTTTATTTTCTATTTGTTGATTTTTGATTTTTAAATTCTTGATTTTGAAATAAAATCAATCGATGATAAATTTTTGTATTGTTTGTTATATTTTTTCTCTCGTTTTTTATTTCTTATTTTTAGTCTCTTTTTTATTTCCTGTTTCTCGAATTAACTTCCTTCCTTTTTGGATTTCGTTCCTTTTGTATTTGATTTATTTTAAAAAGTGTTATGAAAAGAAAATTTGTACAAAATATAAGAAATAGTAAATATAAAAACATTTCGTATTTAAAAATCTAATTTTACTAATTTTTTTCTCGTCCCACCAGGTTAATAATAGTAATTCGACGATCGGACCGATTGATATTCTATCGACGGGAGTGACAACGAGGCTTCAACGTGAGCAACAGCAAAAGACACAGGAGAATCCGCAGAATAATTTATCGACGGCGACAACGACAGTGACAACGTCAACGTTGACAACAACGTCGTCGTCTTCGTCTTCATCGTCGGCTGCAGCTGCTGCATCAACGTCAACGACAACGTCAACGTCTACAACCACAACGACAACGACGACAAATTCATCATCATCATCAGCAGCAGCAGCGGCGGCGACGTCGTCGTCATCATTGACTGTAAACGTTTCCACGTCAATAACGAGTACAAGTTCAGCGAATTCGATGACAAATACAAGTACAAATTCCTTGGCGGAGTCGACAAATTCAACACTGACAACAACGACGTCAACAACGACGACGACAACATCGTCAGCGTCAACAACAACAGCGACAACATTGCCTTCAACGACAATGACGAGCTCGTCGAATTTTTTGAGTACCACGAGTACAATGTCGTCGAATGTTGTTAGTTTGGCGTCAGTTGTAAGTGCAAAGGACGCGAGAGAGGCAAATAAGGAAAATAAGGAGAATAAGGACGTGAAGGATGCGGCGAATTTGAAAATTGAAATTAAAGACGATGGACAGAGTAATTTGGATACTTCTTCGACGAGGTAATTTCTTTTTTATGTGAAGAATTTTATTATTTTTATAAAACTGATTAAATTCTTTTAATCCTTTTTTTTAAAAAATAAATTGAATTCATATGAAAAATCTTCCTTGCGGTTAGTAAAAAAAAAGTCAAAATTTTGCCTCGATATCAGGAAAAAGTCAGAGAAAAACAAAATTTAATTATTCTAATATCTAAAATAAAAAATATAATTTTTTGAAGAGAAAAAATAAATGTAGATACACAAAACTTTTTTCCAGAAACTGTATAATACGATAAAAAAAAAACAAAAAAAGTTTTTAAAAATGTAGATAAATAGACGCTCAAAAGTCGATTGCATATCCAATTAAATCATGGTTGTAATACTCGTTAAAGCAATTGGATCAGTCTATTTTCATTAAATCAAAAGTATATGGCCTGATTGAATGAACTGCAATGCGCGCGCGCTCCACCGGAAGATATTCAATGTCCAAACAAAACCACCAAACCAAACTTTAACTTCTCCCTCGATATACGATAACGGGCATATCGCCTATACATTTCCCTCGGATATCCACTTAGCGATTAGAGTGCAAGTTTGATATTCAAAAAAAAAAAAGAAATTAAAAATAAAAATCGCAGTTTGTGCAGAAAAAAATTACACTTTCAATCGCGTAACAAAAGAATTCAGTTTAATTTCAATTAAGGCAATTTATCTTTTTTTTGTTTTCAATTTTTTGTAACGACAAATTGAATGTTTATATTAAACGTTATTAGAAAAAAATTTTACTTTGAGATATCAAACACAATTGTTAAATATTTTAAGAAAAATAATTTTATAATTCACTTATTGAATTCAATTATTTGTTTAAATTTGTTGAACGAATTAAATTATTTTCTAAAATTTTAATACAACTCTTTGATACAATTAAATTATTTTCAAGACAATTTTAATAAAACTCTTGAAAACAATTTAATTATTTTCAAAACAATTTGTTAAAATTTGCGGGGGATTGATTTGTTATTAAAAATTTGTCGAGAAAATCCAATTATTTTCTAAAACTTTAAAAAAATTCTTCGGGACAATTCATTTATTTTTGTAAATGATAAATTTTTTCGTGTGAATTCAATAGTCATATTTTGTTTTTAAAATTTTTTTAAATTGTAATAAAGTTTTTATAAAGATTAAAATTATTTTCAAAAGTTTTGAAACCTAACATTTTTATAAGAATTCAATTATTTTCATAAATAATAAATTTCTTCGTGTGAATTCAATAGTCAACTTTTTGTTTATAATTTTTAGCATACACGATTATTTCAAAAAGTTGAAAGAAATTCTTCAAAAATTCAATTATTTTCAAAAAGAATTGGATTTTTATTTTAAATTAATTTTTTTGTTGGTTTATTTTTTAAAATTCGTTTTTTTATTTATTTCTAACATTTTATTTTTAATACATTTCTTTTCTGGTGACTTGTGTTTCTTTTAACTATTTTCATTTTTTCAAACTTTTAATTTCGATTTATTATTTTTAAAATTGTGTTTATTTTTGTATTTTGCATTTATTTACAAGAAAAACGTTTTTTCTAAAATAATTAAACTTATTTTTTAACACAGAGTTTGTTATTTTATATTTTTTTATTTACATTTATTTATTTTAATTAATTTTTTTACTACTTTTTTTGATTAATTTCTTACTAAAATATTCTCATTTTGTTAAAGTTTTTATGAATTAAAATGTTTTTTTTAAACACACAACGTTTTTTTTAACTAAAATATTTACATTACTTTTTTATTTAATTTGAAAAAGAATTTTTCATTTCAGTAAAATTAAAAACAAGTCTAAATATTTGTTTGATAAAATCTACTTTTTTTTTAAATGAGAAATAAAAATGTAGAACACAATTGTTTTTTCTGTTTTGTTTACAATTTTATTTTCAATATTGTAATTAAATCAAATTAAACTTCTATTGTACTTTCTGTACAAATTGAAAAAATTATTTTATTTATTGAAATTTTTCTCTCTTGAGATCATTAAATTTTACGGAAATCAATTTTTTAACAACTTGATCAATTCAATGTAGTAGTCGAAAATGTTTTTAGAGTAAAAAACATGTTCTACAAATAATAAAATATGTTCAATATTTTTTTATTTTCTTTAAAAATTTATGGACATTAATTTCCTTTTTTTTAGATTTTCTCTCAGAAATGTAAAAATTCTACGGAAATGAATTTCCTTTTTTAAAATTTCTTTCTTAAGAATGTAAAATTTTTTGCGGAAATGAATTTTCTTTTCTTTTTCTTTTTTTTTGTTCTCTAATGAAATATGAAAATTTTCAGAGTTGAGGGAAAGAATGCGTTGTCAATATCGACAAATACGACGAGTTCGAGTTCAACGACTCTATCGACGTCGGATAATAAGGAGAAGAAGAAAAGTGGAGGTGCGTCGGGAACGGGAGCAAGCAGCGGCAGGACGAAAGACAAAAAGAAGGATAATCATGCAGCGTCCGTTGAAACGAGCGACGAAGAGACTCAACCTATTGATACCCATGGTGAGTGAGAAACAAAATTTTTATTCCAACTATTATTTTTATTTTCCATTCAATTTTCTTTTCATTTCCTACTTATTTCATTTTTAATTTTCTATTTTACTAAACGAAAAAAATGAAAAATTTATTTTCAAAAAGAAAAATTACTTCTTTAAGTATTCTTTATGAATTTTCTTTTCTTTTTTTTGTTCTCTAATGAAATATGAAAATTTTTACTATTTAAAGAACCAAAAAATTTTGTAATCAAGTATCGAAATAAAAAATACGAAATTGAATTTCGTTTCCAAAAAATAGAGAAAAAAAACTGAATCAATTCTTTAAAAGAAAAATGAAAGTTTCAGCTCTAATGTGAATTAAAAAATTTATATTTTATATACATTTATAATTTATATTTTGATATTTTGAAAAATATAAATTTTTTAATTCACATTAGTGCTAAAAATTTTCTTTTTCTTTTAAAGAATTGATTCAGTTTATTTTTTTTCTCTATTTTTTGGAAACGAAATTCAATTTCGCATTTTTTATTTCGATACCTAATTACAAAATGTTTTGGTTCTTCAAATATTTTCCACCAATTCCAATTTTTTGGATAAAAAAAATTGAAAACTTTTGAATTTTAATTTCTTATTTCATGAAATGCAAACAATTTTTAACATTGTTTTTCTGACAATCTACAAGTAATTAAACACATTTTCTATTGCAAAAAATTCCAAAAATTTTGATGTTTCAATTTTTTCTTTTGAAAATTAAAAAAAATTTGAATTTTCAATTCTTATATCAGAAAATATATAAATATTTGAAATGTTTGAATTTTTTCCTTCAAAAATTACGAAAGATTTTGAATTTTCATTACTTATGTCAAGGAATGCAAAAATTTGCAAATATTAAATTTTTATTTAAAAACTGCGGAGTTTTCGATTTTTTATTTTAAAAAGTATTAACATTTTTTGAATTTTCAACTTTTTTAATATTAAAATATATCGAATTTTTAATTTTTTCTTTAAAAAAATACGAAAGTTTCCTTATTATATTGCGTTTAAAAAATTATATGAAAATTATTAATTTTTGTTGTCAATAAATTTGAGAAGTATTAGAATTTTTCAGTATAACTTGAGAGAAGAGAAATGAACTTTTTATTTTAATTTTTCTCAATAAAAATAAGTAGAAAATTTTAATTTTCTCTTTATTAGATAAAATACGAAATAATTTAATGTTTACCCACTTTTATCAACAATTTCTCAAATTTTTCGTTTACAAAAATGTTTCTTTTTCATTTTTGATTGATTTTTTTTTCATTTCTCTAAAGTAAGAAACTTAAATATTTTGAATTTACGTAATATTTTTGCTTTCAAAACATTAAAGGCGATCAAATAACTGTTTGGCGTAGATAAATATTTTTATTTTACATCTAAGGAAATTTGTGAAAATAAAAATTTTTTGAAAAGAAATTCCCAGTTTCAGGAAAATTAATTTTTTTTTCAATTTTCAAAATTTCAGATTGAATTTATTAAAACTTTCCAATTTAAAGAATAAATGAACCATAATGTAGAATTTGAAAATTAATATTCAATCTAATTTCTCTATAAATTAGAAGAATTTACGAAATTTGATTTAATTTTTCTCTAAATTTTGGAATTAATATCTTTCCATTGTGAGTTTAGAATCAATTTTTCCTTAAATTTTGTATCAATTTGTTTCCACTATAAATTGGAATTTTTGAAATTTAATTCAATGTTTCTTTGAAATTATTTGGAATCAATTTCTTTTCTCTACGAATTTTAATGAAACTATTTTTCACAGTTGAGACTAATTTTTTTATTTCTAGAAAATCGATGTATTTTTTTTTATGTATATAAATCGACAAGAGGAAATTGCGAAATGTTTTACAAACAATAATTCGTACATTTTTCCAAAAATGAAATTTTTTGGGGAAAATTTTTTTTTTATATTTAAAAAAAAAGTTAGTGCATTTTATTTCATTTTACAAGCGAAATTTGTTTAAATTCGATAACACTGTTATTTCGATTTCTTCTCTTTGTTATTATTCTTTTTCATCCGTTGCTGCTTCTTCTTTTCGATTTCCTTTTTTTCTCTCTTGTTATCGTTAATTTTTTGCTCAATCGACTAATTTTTTTTCACTCAATTCACTCGGTTCACTGCTGTTAACAATAATTTCCTCATCGTTTTGTAAAATATTACTGTCCCTCGTTCTCTCGTCGGTATTATTTGAATGGCACATTTTTCGATGCTTGTGAACAAAATAATAACTTGGAAATTTACTGCCGCAAATTTTACACGGATAATATTGAACGTTTAGATCGAGTAGTCTCACTTCTCGTCGACGTTTATCTTGATTATGTTGTTGTTGTTGCTGTTGATGATGATGTTGCTGTTGTTGTTGTTGTTGTTGTTGTTGTTGAGGCTGGGGCGGCAATTGTTGACGTTGCTGATGATTGCGACTCGATGATTCCGCCTCAGTTGGCAATAAATGTCTTCTCGCGTGCTTCCGATAGCAATATTGCGATTTAAACGTATGCTGACAATAATTGCAGGTGTAATTTCCGGAAACTCCGCAATCTACCGTCGATTCATGCGTCACGTCTTCCGGTCGTCCGTTCTCGTCATTTTCGCCTGAAATTTTTACAAAATTCTTTTTAGAAACTGGAAATTTTTATGGGAATAGTATTTCTTTGATTAATTCTTCGGACGTTAATTGATACTAATTATTTTATTATTATCGTGACTAATAGTGGGATTAAGAATTATTATTACTGTAATTTATAAACAGTTCTTATTAGTTATTGCAATTAATAATATGATTCAATTGTTTCTAGCGAATTTTGGAGGGAAGGAAATTGAAAATAATTATTTTCTTATCCACTTTTAACTTACCGGAAGTAGTGTCCTCGGTTTCCAAACAATTTCTCGGACGAATTGCAGTTCCGGTTGAGGGTGCGGAATAATTTTCGTTTAAGACGCGATGAAATCTCACGGGTCCGTCGCAGCATGCAACATCATAAACGACACTTCCGCTTGAATTGCTTTCCTGTTCGGTGTTTGTTCTTCAAAGACAATTTTTCAATTATTAATTTCAAAGAAAAGGGGGAAAGTGCAAAATTTACAAATGTATTTTTTCTATTAATTTTGCAATCAGAAAAATAGTTTTTGAAATTAATTTGAAATCAGAAAGTAATTTTTCATCTGTAATTTTAAATGAAATGTTTGAAATTAATTGAAAATCAGAAAATAATTTTTAATCAAATGTTTTGAAATTAATTTGAATCGCAGAAAATAATTTTTTGAAATTAATTTGAAATTAGAAATTAATACTTGAGACTAATTTTGAAATTAATTTTTCAATGTAGAGATTTTTTTTTAGAATAGAAGTAAAGTAAAGTAAAAATTCAATTTGAGAAATTTTTCTGATTAACTTTTCAAAGTAGAAAATAATTTTACGAGACTACTTTTAAAATTTAATTTTAAAAATAGATTTTTATTGTATTATTGATTTTATTTTTAAAACACAAAATTTTGAAAACAAAAAGTTTAAGCATAAAACAAATTCGAAAGGAAAATCTTTTCAAAATTTGAAAATTTTAATTGTTGAACAAAAAAAGGGAAATTAGATTTTGAAATAAATAGAAAATATAAATAAGGTAATTGGAAAATTGTTGATTAAAAGAAGAATGGTTTACCTTGTTCGGCGCAATTGTTGCGAAATGTGTTCCACATTTGTCACGGATATTTTCTCGCTGATCTCGGAAGAACTCGAACTTTTGATTTGCGATTCGTCGGGAGTTTTTCGTTTAGACGATAAATGATGGGAATTTTTGGAAAATTGCGGCGTTAATTGTACCTGAGGAATCACGGGTGTTAATGATCGGGAACGTGAACGTGATCGAGATTCAGAACGGCGAGGACGCGATGGCGATGATTTTGGTGACAGTGATCTTTCTCTTGTACTAAAAAGACAAAAATGAAAAATTGTCAGAGAATTAAAATTTCAAAAGCAATAATGTGTTGAAATTGAAAATTTTCGACTGCAAACCTGTAGGAGAGTGACGATCCGGGATTGTCCTGAAGAAGGGGGGGAATAATTGTCGGCGGCAAATGCAAAGAAGGCAGTCGGGAAATAATGGGCCCGGGACCGTACAAGCTAGTTTGCGGCCAACACAATGGCGGACCCACCAGCCGATTTGGCACTGGTCTTAAAACATTTCCTTGGCCAGTTTGTTGAACCGGAATCGCAGGTGGTGTCCTCAGTCTCAATAAAGCCGCTCGACATTGTTCCAATGCTCCTGGCATATGCAGTAAATGTGTCGCCAGCAAAACACTGTAAATGTTGTCCAGATTAACGTCCAAATGACCCGTGTACATGTAGTTGAGTAACGGAGCAAACGCCTCTCCACCTGCAATTTATTTCGTACAACAATAAATTATAAATTCAGAAAAAAGGAAAATAATTATTGTCGAAAAGGGAAAAACAAATTCAAAAAGCAGAAAACAATCAAAAAATTACTGAATAAAAAACAACGTAAAAAAGGCCAAGAGAGTAAAAAAACTGCCAACGAACAAAAACCAACTTAAAAATAGAAAAACTACTGAAAATGAAAAAACAATTGCAGAATAAAAGAAATGAAAAAAGATTCAAACGGCTACTAAACAAAAAACTAAAAAAAGAAGAATAAAAAAATTGAAAACAGCGAAAAAAGTACGAAAAAAATTATTAAAGAACAAAAACAGTCGAAAAAGACAGAAACAACAAAAAGATATATAAAAATAATTAGAACCGCCGAACAGAAAACTGAAAGAACGAAAAACGAACCCAAAAGCAATAAAAAATAACTGAAAAAGAAAAAAAATAAAAAACAACAGAAAAAGAATAAAGAGAACGAAAAAAGCAAAAAATAGTAAAAACGAAATTTCTAAACAAAGATTAAAACAATTTTGTCAGGACTTTTCTATTAAGTGAAAAGAATTTTCCATTTAAAAAAAGATTCTTGTAATTTGTTTAAAATATTTTGAAATTTATTAATTATTAAACAAAGAGAGAATGAAATTGATGATAAATTGACAGAAATTTTTTTTTGTTAAAAAGTATTGAAAATTAACGGAAGGGGATAAAAAAAGTTTTATAATTAAATTTTGTATCGATTGGATTAAAAAATGTTGTATTTAAAAAAATTTTTTTAAAAATAAAATTTTGGATTTTAAATTTTTGCGAAAAAAAACTGGAAACAAATGCGAAATTTTTGAATCACAGGAAAAGTAAACTTTGCGAATTGATAAAAAAAAATCGAAACAAAAACATTTTTTGAACCGCTATAAAATTATCGGAAAAATTGGAAACAAAAATTTCTAAATTAAAAAAGAAAGCAAATATTTTAATCGAAATGAAATTTTTTATTGGAAAAGAAAATATTTTCTTGAATTTGTAGGAAAATAAAAAAATTGAATTGAATCCTAAATTTTTAAATCAATGACAGAACAAAATTTCCAAATTGGAACAAAGTAAAAATTTTCGAATTCGAATTGAAAGCAAATTTTGGAGTCCAAAAACCTTTTTTTTTTAATTAAATAAAATACAAAAAGTCAGAACAATATTTCTAAATTTTTGAATTTCGACAAAAGTAAATACTTGCGAATTGAATGAAAATAAAAAAATTCGAATTAGAAACATAAATTTTTGGAATCGCGACAAAATTAAATTTCCAAAAGTGGAACAAGATAAAAATTTTCAATTCGAACGAAATAAAAAATTCGAAGATCAGAACAAATTTTGAAATTTAGAAAAAATTCTATTTTTTAATTGGAGTACAATAAAAAAGTTCAAATAAAAACTTTTGAATAGTAGCAAAATTAAACATATGAATTCTGAAAAAATAAAAAAGAATTCGAATCAGATTTGAAATTTTTAATTTCGGTCAAATTTATATCATCGAAATTAAGAAACAAAATGAAAATTCCAACTTTAATCGGTGGAAAATTTTTGAATTGCAACAAAAAGGGAATAAAATGCAAATAATTATTGAAACAAAATGTATAAAGAAAAATAGTTTTTAAAAGAATGAAGAATATTCGGAGAAGTTGAAAAATAGAAATTATTATTTTTTTCTATCAAAAAAAAAAAAAAAGAAAAGAAAGAAAAAACTGAGCAAAAATATTTTTTTTAAGAAGAAAAAAAAATTTGTTTTCTAAATTTAAAAAAAAACAGAATTACCAATTGACGAAACGGAAATTGAACTAATAACCGAATTTCCATCTGAGGAGAGTGTAGAATTTCCTGAATTACTATTTGACAGTAATGCCTTTAAATAACCACTGTGCGCTGCCAAAATTCCACGATGGGCAACGAATTGATGTTCACCGTCGTTTCCCACTCGGATCAAAGTGTCCGGAGGTGAAAGGGTCTCGAGACGGGGACAGGTTTGCTCCGTGCCAAACCAGGCACGATAAAAATTATACATTTTGTCCTTTTGTTCTTCTTTTTCTCAAAACTATATCCAGGCAATTTTTACATTATCCTCTCACTTGTTTTCGAATAATTTCCATGACCACACATTCCATGGGACATTTTTTCTTTTCTATTCTTCAATTCAAAACATTTTTTTTATTATTTTATATTAAAATTCGAATTATTGTTATAATAATAACAATAGTAATAATATAATAATATTAATTAATATTATTATTTAGTAATTTTTGTTATTATTATTTATTATTATTTTTTGTTGAAACTGGTTTCAGTAATTATTTTTTATTATTTAGGCTTTTTTGTTACAAAATTATTTTTTATCGTTTACCATTTTTTCTATGATTATTATCAATTTCTAATTATTAATAATTATTATTTTTTTTTCTTATTTATTATTATTTAGTTACTATTTATTATTATTTTTATTTTTTACTATTTATTATTATTATTATTATTATTACTTTGTTAGTATTTATTATTATTTTTATTATTATTATTATTATTATTTATCATTTTTTATCATTATTTTTATTATTCATTCATTTTTATTCTGAATTCACAATTTAATATTAAATACAATTTCCCTCCTCTTGAAAACGTTTTTTAAAATTTTTTTAAAAATTAAAAACGTAATGTTTAACAGTCGTTTTCTTTTCTTTTTTTAAATTTTTGAGATGAAAAGTAATTTATCCAGAAAAAATAAAGAAATGCGAAAAATGAAAGAAACTTTTTCAAAGAGAGTTTTTTGAACCAAATAAAAAAAAATTTGTTTTTTTTTTTGCGACGTTTAGAGAACGATAACTCTTGCGGTTGTGATTTGAACGCCAGGAGCTTGGAGATTCACTGGGGTAGTTTTACCGCGAGAATATTTGCCCCACTCTGGTTTTGCGCTGCCCTCAGGAGAAACCGGAGTGAGAAACGCCCCCAATGAAAAGAGATTGGCCCGTTAATCTAACACGTGGTATCCTTCCCTCGACATTTTCATATTATCGCCAATTTCTCCGGTTATTATTATTCGTTTACCATCAAACAATTATCGAAATGTGGTCCCTTTCTATTCTTTATTAATTTCCCCTCTCAAACCATCCCCCCGGATTTTTTTTCCCACTTTTAATTTAAATGAGGAAAATTTTTTCGACTTTTCTCTTTTTTAATATACGCATATAGTGAGTGTATATAGTGAATATTTAATTTTATTCAATTTTTTTTTTCTTATTTTTTATGTTGCAAAATGGCAAAGTTTTTATTGAAGTTGTTATTTATATTATCATTACATATTATATTCTTTAAAATTTCTATTTTAAACTATTTTTCATCACGCAAAGACTAAAATTATCGTTTTTCTGATTCTAGGGACTAAAATACTTTCATGAACCCCGAAGGACGAAAAGAAATTATTTTTTCCTCTAGGATTTTAAAAACAGTCATTTTTCTTCATGGGGTAGAAAAATGATTACTTTCTCCCCCTAGGCTTCAAAGCACTTATTTTACTCTCTAGGTTTTAAAACGGTTATTTTCCTCCCTTATTGTAAAAACAGTTGATTCTCATCTATTGAAATTGAAATATTTTTTGTTTAAAGACCGTTGCGTTGGACAGTGAACATGAATTTTAAATATTATTTACAATATAAAAAGGTTTTTTTTTATAGAAGAATATTCAATCTTTTTTAATGAAGTATAAATAATAAGTTTTAAAGTAAATATTTCTATTTTTTTCTTAGAAAATAATCAGTATTTAAAAACATTCAAAAGTTTTCTGGTCCTTTGATATTTTTTTCTCCCTAGATGCAAAAAATGTTACTTTTACCCCTGTGATTAAAAAAAATATTTATATATTATTATTTATTTTCTTTCGCTTTTTCAATTTTCAAATAAATGCAAATTAAAAGTATCTGTATTTAAAAATTGTATAAATGAATAATTAATACGGCACTATCTAGATATTCAAAGTTTAATAAAAGTGAGCGATAAAAAAAAATTGATTACATTAGGAATTTTCTTTTTCGTTATTTTCATGGGGAGGGGAAATTTGAATAAAAAAATTTTATATCGTATCATATCTGCAGTGATTTCTGTTTGTAAAATGAAGTTCATTAGCTATTTAAATGCGCTCAAGGGCATTTTGAGTGCTTGAGATAAGTGCTCGAGAGTTACATGGGTAGAAAAATGAAATTCGTTTATAGGAGGGAAAAAACACAAGAAAAAAAATAAAAAAAAAAAAAAAAAATGTAAAACTCTACTAAAGTGCCTTTCGTTGAGAGAAAGAGTAGAAGAGAGATGCGTCTTTTGCCAGGTTTCCTCCTCTCTTTCTCTCTCCCTCCTCCATCTTTCTTTTCCTAAAACCCTCTGATGTTTTTCATCAAATTAACTCTCGGCACTAGTGCTTCTTTTCCTTTCTCCCTCCCCTCACATAGTATTTGCATAATATCATTTATAATTCACGTACCGTCGAATTCTGCTTTATTCCATTACAAGTGAATCTTTCTTCTAAAAATATATATATATATTTATATTCCGTCCTGGAAGAGAAATTGAGCGATACTCGTCCACTCCAGGTCTTTTGCAAACAAGAATTTATATACGGAAATACATATTTCATTTTTTAAATTTTTTCCTCTTTTTCTTTTTTTCTCTTTCCATTTTAGCCTATTATATCATATTTTTAACGCACTTATCAGCTTTTTCATAAATTATTATCAATCTGCTCGTTTCAAAAATGATCATTTTAGTCTCTAGGAATAAAAAAATACCTTTTTCAACTCTAGAGAGAATAAATGACTGTTTCTCGGGAGAAAAGTAATCGTTTTTAAACCTAGGGAGAATAAAAATAATTTTTTCCCGAAAGGGTAAAAGTTATCTAAAGAGTAAAATAATCCAAGGAGAAAAGTAACCATTTTTTCTCCTATAGGGTGAAAATTAAATTTTTTCGACTTGGTAAAAAATAGGTATTTTTAAGCCCTTGGGAGAGAGGGAAATAATAGTTTTACATCCTAGGGAAAATAGGATAAAAATATTTTTACCCTATGTTTTTATTTTAATAATTTTCTTTTCAACAAAAGTTTAAAGAAAGTGTATTTTTCCTAATTTGAATTCTTTAAAGATTTAATTAAAAACTCTTTTTTAAAAAAAATGAATGGAAAATAAATTTATATTCTTCAGTCTTTACATTTATCCACTAAAACCTACTATTTCGTTTAAATTCGCTAATACTAGGAATCAAGAAACTATTCACAAAAATTATACTCGAATTCTTTAAAACGATTCAATTATTTTCAAAAAATATTCGAAATTCAATTATTTTCAATATCTATAGTATTTTCATAAAATTTTGCAAAAGAATGCAATTATTTAAAAAGAAATTGATAAAATTCATTAAAAATTTAATTATACTTTCTGACTAATAATACCATTTTTTGTGGAAATTAAATTTAAAAAAAAAATTTTTTATAATTAAATTCTAAGTAAGAATTCAATTATTTTTATAAATAACAAAACTCATCAAAGAATTTTATTTATTTTTGATACTATTTTAAATTAATTAACCGAGAAATTCAATTATTTTCACACATAAAGATAAGAATTGGATTATTTTTATTTAAAATAAAATTTTCCTAATATTTATTATAGGTATTTTGAATAGTGAAATTCTGTTTAGGAATTCAATTATATAAAAAAAGTTAATAAAATGCCACACAGACATTCAATTGCGCTCAAAAATTTTAATAGAATTTTTTGTAAAATTTAATTATTATTTTTAAAAAATTTACGCAATTCAATGGTTTTCAAAGTCTACTATTTTCATAAAATTTTCAAACAGAATTCAATTCTTAAAAAAAAATTTTTGCAATAATCTTCGTAAGAATTCAATTTTTTCATGAATAATAAATATTTCTCAGGAAATCAATTAATTGAATTAGAATCTACTTCAAAATAAGTCGAAAGAAATAAATTATTAAAAATTTTTTTTATAAAATATAATTTATAAAATATAATTCTTCGCAAGAATTAAATTATTTTTATAAATATTTCAATTGTTTCATAAATACTAAAATTCGTTGCAGGAATTTAATTTATTATCAGAATAAGAAGGAAATGAATATTTTTAATGAAAATTAGGAAAAAGTCATGAAAATAAAAAATATGGAATGGAATTTGTGTCAGTTTTGTGATGTGACTGAAATGCGTTTTTTTGGTGGTCAAGATTAATTTTTTGATAGTTAATTTTTTTAGTTTGAAAAATATAGTTTGAAAGATACTGTTTTAGAATTAATTATCGAGTGCTAAAAGTCTTTTTTCTAGAAGATCTATTTTATTTTTTAAAAATTTATTTATTTTTAATTATTATTTATTTGTGTTCCTTTAATATTAAAAAAAATGTTTGTATTTTTTTTCTAGATTTTACGCGTGAATTAACGTGAATAAGAATATATTTTTTATTTGAAATGCTCTGTGCGCCGGCGACACTCGCTATGGCACGAGCCAATAAACAAATGATCGCGAGAGGAAACCGATGCAGAATAGAATGGCGATTACACACATTTCCCTCGAGACCGAAAGTCTCTCTCTCTCTCTCTCTCTCTGTCTCATTGACAGGAAATCGTCCGATTATAAAGCAAAACGTTTCCCTTGATCAAAAAGCCCTTCTTCTCCTTTACAACAATCGCTTTTAAATCTTTAATTCACATTTTTTTCTCCTGAAATACTTTTAGTTTTTCTCTTCTTCATTACATTTTTCTTTATTAATTCTCCATGTATTCCTTTCTGTCTGGATCCGTTTATTTTAGTTTATTTCAGTACAAATTATTATTGTCATTTTAATATTTGTAGAAATATAATTTTCATTATAACTTTTAAAATAATTGTCGCTCCAAAATTATCTCAACGGATTTTGATTTCTTGTAGTTCTAAGTGTATGTTAATATTTTTTTCAAATTTTTAAAAGGCGTAGAACATTAAAAAAAATTAATTGTTTATAAAATTTTTATTAAATAATTATTAAAAAATAAAGTTTTTAAAAATTTTCTAATTCTAAACGAAAGTATATTTTATCCCCTTGATATTCCCGCTTGGTTCATTTAAATCGGTTCATTCATTTAGGAGAAATTTTATTTTGTTTAAAAAGTTGCAAAAATATTAATTTTGCAATAACTTTTATAAAAAAATAATTTTCTTTTCTTTTTTTTTGGTGAACACATTCTTAAGGCCTAATAGAAATGTTTTTTCAACATTTCGATTTAAAAAAAAATACTTTTTATTTTCTGTGAAAATTTCACGAATTCTGACCTATTAATAATTATTAATAATTAATAATTTTTAGTTATTTTTGACTATATAAAGATTCGCAATTTTAATCATAATGCAGACGAGCTTTTTGTTATAGGAAAAATAGTATATCCGAGTTTAAAAAGAAAAGAGACGAGAGGTGGAGGAGTAACGAAAACTTGGGGTAAAAATGGGTAAACAATTTTTGTGAGTATTTTCGCTTGCTTAGGCAATTACACGAGTTCCGTGAATTTTCGGTGCAAGGAAATATGTGGGACGATGTAGCGTGTAACAGTACGTACATAATCCGTTATTTGCTAAAGCGCACAAATTCTCTCTCTCTCTCCTTCTCTCTCTTTCTCATTCCCAGTGCACCTGTCCGCAGTATAAGCGAACACACAGTAAAACGTTACTCAGGTATAGCAGAGGCATTAATTGGGATTAAGTAAATCAAGACGCTAATTAGCTCGTTCGTTTCAAACTCGCAGCAGTAGCAGCAGTCACTCCCCTGCCCTCAACATCTTCCATTTAATTTTGCCACCAATTTGCTTCGCTCCACTCAAAGTTTCATCTCTCTCTCTCTGTCTCTCTTCTTCCAACAACTCCCCCACTTGATTCATCTCTCCATTATATATACATTTGTATTGAATTTGCTTTTTTAAATGAGTGGCTTTCACTATTGTGAAAATGGGATAGAGAAAATTAGGTTAGGAGAAAAAAAATTTGATCAGGAGAATTGACGATTGTAGTATTTGGAAGTTTTGGTGGTTTATTCTTTTGGATACTATTGTATTGATACTGCTGTTGTAGCAGGAAGAATATTTAGGTTTGTTTTCATCATACTCAATGAAAAGTTAATCACTGATCACAATCAGTGATAGAAGACAGTTTAACGGCTTGTGATTGGTTGATTGAGGATTTAATTTTTGATTAACTTTTAATATCGTCATTGGTGAAGCTGGTCCTTATTCATTGTTGCTACAGAGTTTTTTATTGTTGCTTCTAAAACTACTGGTGCTATTCCTATCACTTCCACTGCTGCTGATAAAAAAACTCCTCTTACCACAAATTTTAATACAAAACCTTAAATTTTTTCTATTTCTGATACGCAATAATTTCTTTTTAAATAACTTAAATTTTCAAAAACTATCATAAAATTAATAATTAATAATAAATAAATAAAAAAATAATTAAGGGCATTTGAACCATTATGACGTCACATTTATAAAACACATGCTTTGCACTAATTGTCATGTCATCATGGTTCAAATGCCCTTAAATAAAATTAATAATAACTAGCATAAATTATGACTTATAAATTATTTTATGAATAATTTTTACAATTTTCATAAATACAAGATTGATAAAAGAATTTTAGTTAAAAATACTTTTAAAAAATTAGATTTTGGAAAAGTTACAAAATGATTACAGAAATTCATTTATTTTCAAAAGTTACAAAAATTCTTCGCAAGAATTGAAATCATGTTCAAAAATTTAAAAACAATTCTCGACAAAATTACAATTATTTTTATAAATAATAGAATACTTCATTAAAATTCAATTATTTTAAAAAGTTTTAATAAAATTCTTGACAAAATTCCACAAGAATTCAATTATTCAATTTTTAATAAATTTCTTCAAAATAATTCAATTATTTCCATAAGTAGTAATATAATTTTTCACAGGAATTCAATTATTTAAAATACAAAATTTAATAAAATTTTTTGAAAAATATCAATTATATAAAAATATTTTTATAATTAATAAAATTCTTTTACGGAAATTCAATTACTTTTATAAACTCAAACAAAATTCGTTGTAAGAATTCAATTATTTTTATAAACTTTAATAAAATTCATTGGAAGAATTAAATTATTTTCAAAATTAATAAAATTCTTCGCAAAAATTCAATTATTCTCAAAAATTAAAAAAAATATATTTTCAAAATTTCAATTATATTTATAAATAAAAAAAAATTCTTCATGTAAATTTAATTATATTTAAAAATTATAATAAAATTCTTGGCAAAATTTTGTAGGAATTCAATTTTAATGAATTAATTCAAAATAATTCCATTATTTTCATCAGTAATAAAATTTTCAGAGGAATTCAATTATTTAAAATATAAAATTTCATAAAATTATTCGAAAAATATCCATTATTTAAAAGATTCTTCACCGAAATTCAATTATTTTTATAAACTGGAATAAAATTCTTTGTAGGAATTCAATTATTTATATAAACAATAAAATTCTTCACATAAATACAGTTATTTTTATAAATTTGAATAAAATTCGTTGGAAGAATTAAATTATCTATAAAATGTAATAAAATTCTTCGCAGAAATCCAATTGTATTCGAAAATTAAAAAAAAAATTCTTGTTAAAATTCCAAATAACTTTATAAATAATAAAATTCGTCTCCAAAATTCAATTATTTTATTGAAATTTGAAGAAAATTTAAATCATTTTCATAAGTAATAAAACTCATCGCAGAATTTTAATGATTTTTTATACAATATAAATTTTAATCAAATTCCTCCAAAAATGTAATTATTCTTAAAAAAATTTATTAAAATTTGTCAAATTAAATTCATATATATTTAAAAATTTATTGATAAAATTCTTTGTGAGAGTTAAATTTTAACAAAGAACATTCTATTATTCAAAAAATTATTTATTTTTTAATTTAAATAATTGAATTTTTCGAGAATTTTCTAATAAAAATTGATTTAAAAATGAATTAACGGATAATCGATTTATTGTTATTTATGAAAGTAATTGGATTATTGCCACGAATTTTATTGCATTTTTTAAAAATAATTTAATTTTTTTGAGAAATTTTACTGTTTGTAAAAATAATTGTATTCTTGCGAAAGATTTTTTTAGGATTTTTGTAAATAATTAAATTTTTGTTGTAAAATTTCATGGTTATTTAAATTATAACAAAACATGAAGAATGATCGTCTTCTTCATGTTTTGTAATAATATTTTTATAAATTGTTGAGTTTCAAAAAGGTTTGAATTTGAATGTTCTGAAGAATTTTAATTCCGACAGAAAAATAATAATGATTAAATCTTTATTTAAAAAAGAAGTTATTGATGTTTTTGAATAATTTTACAATTAATGAAATTTGTAAATAAATGTAATAGAACATTTTTTCTTGATTATCTAATAATTTTTAAAGTGAATCAGAATATTGTTTGGGGTCAGGGAAAAAGTGAAAATTTTGTCTGGAAATCAGGGAAAAGTAAGGAAAAAATAAAATGAAATATTTGTGGGCAACCCTGAGGTAGTAGCATAAGCAGTAATGGTACTAGCAGCAGTAGTATTATTTACGTTCTGTCAGTTGGCTAAGCCTCAAGTCACTTAAGAAGAAGAAGAAGAAAAGAAGCAGTAGTAGTTATAGCAATAAAAGCTGTAAGTAAAAAATGAATAGTATGAGCCATAGGATCAGCAGTAGTTTCCGTCACCATCAGGCTAATTCTACTAAAAGATAGGAATCATCCCAAATTGAAACACTCTTTTCTTGAAAACTAAAGTGTAGAGCCGTGAATAATTCGCGAAATTTGAAAGTCCCAACAGAAAGCAGATTCGCAGAATCAACCCCCCAAAGTGTGCTTGCGGTAATATCGTGAAAAGTGTTTGCTTAGCTTGTCTCAACTCGACACACGGCACTCTCTGATGCGTTAAACCAAGCGTTTCGCCTCTCTCTCTCTCTGTCTCTCTGTATACATTTTCCTCTATAATCACTCTCTCGCAGGTCCCACTGTGCCCTAAAGGTTACAATATACTCGAAAAATCCATCCCTCTAACCACTATCATCGCCCTCCTCACTATATAGCGTCTGGTTGCCCCGTGCGATGATCATGTTCCTCGCGAGTTTGTTTGAAGAAACCTCCCACACACAACTGTGCAGAATGGACAGACCATTGGCAAAGTCCACAATTATTCCAATGCCCTCTCTCTCTGTCCTTATGTCATATCAAGCGTGAACTGAAATTCATGAACCATCTCAAATACACTTCGGTTATTTTTTATATTTAGATTTTTTATCACTTTTTCTCGGCTCGAGAATTTTTTGTCGTTTTGTATACACACTATTGAGTGTAATGTCTTTCTTTATTTTTTATTCTTCACTCTTTTAAACTCGAAAATATATGCATGAAAAATGTTCTTTTTTTGGGAATGTTTGTATTTTCTTTTTTTTTTGTGACAGCATAAACAGGGGATGATTGCTAAATAGGTTCGTTAAGTGCACGTTTTATAAAATTTATAAAAGTGCATAAAGAAGTGAAATTTAATGATTAATTTATGTGCCAATTTAAACAGGAGTATATGTATGCATATGTGTCTTGTATGTACATGTGCATCATATGCATATGTGTATCGTATGTACATGTGCATCATATGCATATGTGCATTGTATATGTACATGTGCACCTTATGCATATGTGTATCGTATGTACATGTGCATCATATGCGCATATGTGTAAAGAATCCATATGTGCATCGTATGTATATGTGCATCGAATGCACATGTAAATCGCTTATTTACGCAGATACATGTAGATGACAGATTGAATTTGTAGAAATTGAATACGAGTAACTCACTCTTGGGGTTGATCGACGTATAATTTGCCACGATGCGTTTTATAGAGAAACCCCTGGATACAAACGCGAGTAAGCGAATTGAGAGAGAGAGAGAGAGAGAGAGTTGAACGATTGACTCCCTTCCGCCCTCACCACCTTTATACCCTAATTGACAGATGTTATTTGCACAAGCAAACCATAATACCAGCACACCAATCAGTTCTAGAGTATCATAACGATCCTCATGTTTACACTGTCTCCCCCCACCCCACCCCCTAAACTCCCTTCCTCCACCCACTTCTACATCCTCAAATGGTATAGGTTAATGTATAGTATCGTCAAAGTGAATCCTTTTTTTTTTCTCTTTGTTCATTAACTTTAATCGTCTTTGTAAATTGAACAAGCAACTAAAATTTTCATCTATATTTTTCTAATACTCGAATGGAATTGAAAATTTTTTTAAATATTGCGATGATAATAATAATTAAGTAATAGTAATAATAATATAACAAATGTATAATAATAATAATAATAATATGCAAAATAATAACATTCATAGTCGGGAGGAATCGAACCCTGGTCCTCAGTGTTGTAAATACGGTTACATAACCCCTCGGCCATCACACATTTATAATTCTCAATAATATATCTAAGGAAATACAATTTCTTACGTTAGATTTTTAAATGCTATCGTTACAGTAATAATAATAATAATTCAACAAGAAAGAGGGAATAGTTGATAATAATTTTCATTGGCAAAAGTTTTAAAAATTCGTTTTCCCTTCTTTGATTATAAAGAAATTAGTTTAATGTTTATAAAAATAATTTGAAATAATTGAAACAAATGAAATCGATGTTGGCAGTTTTGAATTTAAAAAAGTGCGAGGAGAAGAGAAAAAAAAAAAGAATTGAACATTCATTTTAATAATTCTCCTGAGGAAGAGAAAATATTATATGAGAAAATCTCTAAAAGGGAGTCTTGTTTGTCTTTAATCATTTTTGCTTGCCCAGTAGAAAATACGCGATTCATAAATATATAAATATATAATACACTGAGAAACTGACTCTCAAGACTTTTCATTAATTAATAAACGATTGAGAGGGGTAATTAAGTTTGCCGCCTATATATTGAAAGTCTTATGAATTCAAGCTTTTTATATATATAAAATTATAATTATAATTATAATTATAATTGATTTTTACTCGATTGTATTTGCTCTTGATTTACAAATTAATATAAATTTTTTTGTTTGTTTATTTATTCATTCGTTATATTTCTTCGTAAACTTCTATTTATTTATGGATATTTAATTTTCGAATTTTTATGCAAATAAAGAATAATAATTATTTAAATATTTATTTTACAAAAGTTCTAAAAATTTTTTTAATTAATTTAGAAATTTTTAAAAAATTAGGTTCTTGAAAAACAGTAATTAAAATTTTTTAAAGAAAAAGATACTTGAATTCACAATAATAATTTTTATAAAATGAAACAATTGGGAATTCTGTAAAATTTTATATTTTTAAAGAATTTTATTTTCCCTCATTAAAAACTGTCTTTAAGGGCATTTGAACCACTATGACGTCACAATTAAAAAACTCATGTTTTTCACACATTGTGACGTCATAATGGTTCAAATGCCCTTAAATATAATTTTAATTTTGAAATTATATCATTTTATGAATTTACAAAAATTATTCTATTTAAGTAATTCAATTCTCGTTGTTGAATTATGATAGGAATTGATTTAACAAAAATTTCAGTTAACATTTTAAAAAATAATTAAATATTTAAACCATTATAACAGGAATTTTAGGAATTAATTAAATTTTAAAAGTTTTTAAAATCTTTAAATTTTTATTTAAAAAAATTATTAATAACATTATTATTCTTCAAAAATTATTAAAGTTTTTCAATAATTTTATACAAAAATTCTAAAAAAATAATTGAATTTTAAATGAATTACAGTTGTAATTTTTAGAAATAATTATATTTCATGAGATTTTTCCTTGAAATTATTTGAAATTTTAATTCCGAAGGGAACAATAAATATGAATAAGTTTAAAAAATTTTTGTTTATTTTTTAAAGTTTTGAAAAATTTAATTCACAACGTAAAATTGTTTCTTGAAAAAACGAAACTAAAATTGTTAAAAAATACTTCTATTTCCGAAAATAATTTAAAAAAATTTGAAAGAATTAAAAATTTTGCCAACTTTTATTGAAATAAATTTTAAATTTTAATTCAAGTTGCTGTTAGAAATATTTTGACATTTACTATACGAGTTGTTCAAATAATTAAATTTAATGAAAGGCCGTAAGAAAAATTATATTTTTTTGAGAAATTAAGAATTTTAAATTTGGAAAAGCAAAGTTTGAAAGTAAAAATTTTAATTAAATTCATAAGAAATTAAATTGTTTTCACAAAATTTAAATAAAATTCTTTTAAATTATTAAATTTTTTCACAACAATTAATATAAAATGTTATATTTTTTTAAAATCGAAATATTTTATATTCAAGTGCTCTTTTTTTAAAATAATTGAATTTTTAATGAACTTTTTCAAAAAATGTTAAAAAGAAATTGAATTAGAGAAGAATTTTAGAGTGTAAATTTCTGGAAAATAGTTGCATAAACATCTTAAAAATGGAAATTTGAAAGAAATATAATTTTCTAACTTTGAAGAAAGGGAAAATTTCAATTATTATATGAACCTTTTAAGAGAATTTTGGTAATTCACGAGCGAAGATAATTGGCGTTAATCACCAATATTATGTTCAACGAGAAGTAAGATTAGTGTCCCACGTTTACCCCTATATTGTCCATTCAAAATTACCCCTTTCAACCCTCTTTCTCTCTCTCTCTCTCTCTCTTGCCACATGTAACGTTTTCGAGTATAAAATATTCCCTTTGCCATTATGATCGAGAATGTAAATGTAAACCAACGAAACAAAGAGATCAAGGGAAAAAGGTTTTGCAACTGAATCCACTTAAGAAACATTCCATTGTGCTTTCGACTTATGAAAAATAGAGGATTACACATTCGCAAAATTATTATAATGTTTTCTCTTTCGAAGCAAAGTAGAAAAAAATTATTTGTTTATTTATTTATTTCAATTTCAAATATAGGATAAAATGTCCTCTTAAATTTCAGTGAAATTTAAATATTTATAGTGAGTCCTATTATATATTTCTCACAGGCAAAGTGAAGATATCAGAAATTTTTTTTTTGTTTTAAAAATTAATCTAAAATTGTGTTTAAAAATCAAAAAAATTATATTTAATTTTTGCGGTAATAAACCAGGATTGCCACAAGTCAGGGAAAGTAAAATTGGTCAGGGAAGTCAGGGATTTTTACTAAAAGTACTGGAAAAAATTGAATTTTTAAAATTCATGAGAAAACTAAATTTATTTTCTTTTTGCCTTGTAAACTATGAAATTACCACAAATTTTAATACAAAACCTTAAATTTTTTCTATTTCTGATACGCAATAATTTCTTTTTAAATAACTTAAATTTTCTAAAACTATCATAAAATTAATAATTAATAATAAATCAATAAAATAATAATAACCATAATAAATTATGTCTTATAAATTATTTTATGAATAATTTTTACAATTTTCATAAATACAAGATTGATAAAAGAATTTTAGTTAAAAATACTTTTAAAAAATTAGATTTTGGAAAAGTTACAAAATGATTACAGAAATTCAATTATTTTCAAAAGTTACAAAAATTCTTCGCAGAATATCAATTATGTTGAAAAATTTAAAAACAATTCTCGTCAAAATTACATTTATTTTTATAAATAATAAAATACTTTATTAAAATTCAATTATTTTTAAAAGTTTAAATAAAATTCATGACAAATTCCACAAGAATTCAATTATTCAATTTTTAATAAATTTCTTCAAAATAATTCAATTATCTTCATAAGTAGTAATAAAATTTTTCACAGGAATTCAATTATTTAAAAAATAAAATTTAATAAAATTTTTCGAAAAATATCAGTTATACAAAAATATTTTTATAAATAAAATTCTTCACGAAAATTCAATTACTTTTATAAACTTGAATGAAATTCGTTGTAAGAATTCAATTATTTATAATATAAATTTGAATAAAATTCATTGGAAGAATTAAATTATTTTCAAAATTAATAAAATTCTTCGCAAAAATTTAATTATTCTCAAAAATTAAAAAAAATATATTTTCAAAATTTCAATTATATTTATAAATAAAAAAAAATTCTTCATGTAAATTTAATTATATTTAAAAATTATAATAAAATTCTTGGCAAAATTTTGTAGGAATTCAATTTTAATTAATTAATTCAAAATAATTCCATTATTTTCATCAGTAATAAAATTTTCAGAGGAATTCAATTATTTAAAATATAAAATTTCATAAAATTATTCGAAAAATATCCATTATTTAAAAGATTCTTCACCGAAATTCAATTATTTTTATAAACTGGAATAAAATTCTTTGTAGGAATTCAATTATTTATATAAACAATAAAATTCTTCACATAAATACAGTTATTTTTATAAATTTGAATAAAATTCGTTGGAAGAATTAAATTATCTATAAAATGTAATAAAATTCTTCGCAGAAATCCAATTGTATTCGAAAATTAAAAAAAAAATTCTTGTTAAAATTCCAAATAACTTTATAAATAATAAAATTCGTCTCCAAAATTCAATTATTTTATGGAAATTTCAAGAAAATTTAAATCATTTTCATAAGTAATAAAACTCATCGCAGAATTTTAATGATTTTTTATACAATATAAATTCTAATCAAATTCCTCCAAAAATGTAATTATTCTTAAAAAAATTTATTAAAATTTGTCAAAGTAAATTCATATATATATTTAAAAATTTATTGATAAAATTCTTTGTGAGAATTAAATTTTAACAAAGAACATTCTATTATTCAAAAAATTATTTATTTTTTAATTTAAATAATTGAATTTTTCTAGAATTTTCTAATAAAAATTGATTTAATAATGAATTAACGGATAATCGATTTATTGTTATTTATGAAAGTAATTGGATTATTGCCACGAATTTTATTGCATTTTTTAAAAATAATTTAATTTTTTTGAGAAATTTTACTGCTTGTAAAAATAATTGAATTCTTGCAACAGATTTTTTTAGGATTTTTGTAAATGTTTTGTAATAATATTCTTATAAGTTGTTTAATTTAAAAAGGCTTGAATTTGAATGTTTTGAAGAATTTTAATTCCGACAGAAAAATAATAATGATTAAATATTTATTTAAAAAAGAAGTTATTGATGTTTTTGAATAATTTTACAATTAATGAAATTTGTAAATAAATGTAATAGAACGTGTTTTCTTGATTACCTAATAATTTGTAGAGTGAATCAGAATATTCTTTAGGATCAGGGAAAAAGTGAAAATTTTGTCTGGAAATCAGGGAAAAGTCAGGGAAAAATAAAATTAAATATTTGTGGCAACCCTGTAAACCATTTTTATCTCTAAAAAAAATTCTTTACATAATAAAGAAATGTAAAAATAATTTAAATTTATTTTTAAGAATTTTTTTCGAAAATTTTTTTAATCTGTAGTCAAAAAGAATGTAGAAAATGGGTTAATAAAAGCTTTTTTAGTAGGTTTTGTGAGGG
The DNA here is from genome assembly GCA_032872475.1 of Leptopilina myrica (nomen nudum). Lineage (NCBI taxonomy): Eukaryota > Metazoa > Arthropoda > Insecta > Hymenoptera > Figitidae > Leptopilina > Leptopilina myrica (nomen nudum). The sequence continues at coordinate 6,900,621 of CM065462.1, read as the reverse complement.
AGAAAAAATTGTAAGAAAGTGGAGGGGATAAAAAGTTTTAATGTACATGTATAGGAAAAGAGAAGAGTTTGATTCGAGATGAAAAGCGAAAAAATTTTTGTAAAAAAGAAGAAAAAAAATAAAGTGGATGGTTGAGGGTTGAACACGGAAACAGAATAATTACTGAGGAACCTCGCTGGTTAACTAATTAAGGATAGCCAATTAAAAACTTCTCGCTCATCGTGCATGCACAGTGCCGTTTTTCACAGACCAATAGGAAAACACAGAAATGAAAATTTTGTTAACGCTTGAAAAATTCAGATTCCATATATAACGAGGGGCAAAATATTGTTTGTTCACTTTTCCATCACATCATTCATAATATAAACAATATATATATATAAACCATCAATTTTATCTTTCATTCATTTTCGAAATTTATTTATTTGAATCGCCGTTCAATAAAATGGGATTTTTTTTTTTAATTTCTACTTCAAAAAGTTAATTATTCTTATCGTTTGGATTTTTTCTCGCTCTATTTTTATTTCGTTCTGAAATAATTATTTAAATTTTTTTTTACATTCTGGTTATTTTAATATTTTATTTTTTCATTTTTTTACCGTCAATCTTTAATCAATTTTGCACGCGAGGTTTTTAATGAAAAAAAGTCTTTAAAAAGAATTATCTTAAATTCTATTTTTCATACAGAAATGTCATAAAATTTTATTATTTATTCTTTGTCAGCTAATAGAAAAAAAGGATATATATTTGGAATATGAAATAGTTGGAAAAATTGTTTATTAAAATAATATTTAAAGAATATTTAATTCAAAACATTTTTGCAAAAAATAATTCTAAAAATACGAGCACAATTTTAAAGTGAATATGCTTCGTATTTTTTTTATATGTCAAATTAGTTTTTTTTTGAACAATACAATCTTCGATAAACTGATTTTATTGATAGAAGTAATTAAAAAATTTTTTTTTCACAGAACAAATATTTATGTATTTTTGTCGATGGAAAAAATGAGAGAAAATAATTTTGGAAAATTACATCACTCTTGAAATGTCAATATTGAACAATTGGTGTGCACAGTGTCCAATTGTGAAATTCCCCACAATGATTGACAGTATTGTGTCCCCTGTGAATATTCTATATTGCACATGATGGCATTATTAATCTATATCCTCAAATTATTGGTTAAAAATATCAATATATGTATTTGTATTTTCGAAAAAGCCGCTAAATTATTGCTGAGAAAATTTCATTAAATTAATACAATTTGGAAAACAGTTTTATTATGTAGATTGCGATTAAATAATTGTTTTTATTACTTCCCCGTATTTTATTTATAACTAATTTTATCACATTTTTTATCAAAAAATAGAAGAAAAAATAAATTAAGTATTTTTTTTTTACATTTAAAAATTTTTGTATTTGAGACTGCAAAAATCTCGAGACGTTTCGAAAAATTTCAAAATTTTAACAATATAGAAGAAAAATTGTATAAATTGTTCAAAAAAAAAAAAAAATTCACTTAGTAAATTGAAAACTTTTTAATCGAGAGTAGAAAGGAAAATGTTGATTCTGAGTTTCTCTTTCTTTCAAATTTTTGTTCTCCTTTTTCTACACTTTTTTCTTTTTTTTCTTTTTTTTAATATGGATCACTAATGAAAATATTAGACTCGGGGTCAGAAATGCTTGAGTTCTCGGAATAAGCTTGAAACAAAAGCAGAGTTTTTCAAAGATAAACGAATAGAATATAAAAATGCGAATCCCGCTAATTGAGCCGGTTCTCCAGAATAAAGTAGGGAATAAAGGGCTCGCATTTAATGTCGCATAAAAAAACTCGGTACTCTATTCATTAGTGAAAGTTTCCTTTGTTCAAAAAAAAAGAAGAAAAAAGGAAAGAAATTTTTTTTATCTATTTTATAAAATATAAATTTAAAATAAAAAATATTTTACATATGAAAGAATTAAAAAATATTTGAAAAAGGAAGAAAATTCAAAAATTATTCTTCTGCGTAAAAATTATTTTTTAAAAACCAATTACAAAAATTGATTTTTTTATAAAAATTTTAATTGACTAAAACAATAATTAAAGAAATTAATTTTTGAAATTGAAACTCGTTTTTTTCTCCTGTGGGGAGGGAATTATTCGAGAGAAATAGTCATTTGAAAATAAATTTAATGTTTTATTAATGAGAAATATAAAGGTTCGTCTTAAAGAATCGATAAATGGTTAATAGAATTCGCAATATTGATCGTTGTCCTTATGAATTTTTCATTCAAGTAAAAGGAGAAAAAATAAAAAAAAAAATCTCGATTCGAGTGATTTTAATATCCCATTTTTTCTCCCCCACAAAGTAGTTATACGGCAATCAACTTGAATAGAAATCAGACTCAGTTTTCTTTTCCTTCTCACCTCAATTGTTATTTCAATAATTTTTTCTGTGCAATCAATAGTATATTGTGCAACTAGTGGAGAACAAGGGCGATTTCTCGCGAGCTTGAAGTTTGCTGCTCGAGCGCAGCGAGAGCAGCAATCAAGCAAGCGAAAATCGCTGTTCTCCACGAATTGCACATAATACTTTGTCCAACAACTGTTTAAACTTATTTTATTTACATTAAATTTAATTTATTGAGTTTTTACATGTGTAAGCAATGTTAAGCTTACTTTTACTCTCTTGCTTACTTACTTGAAGTAAGCAACTTGTTTATTTAGATACTTCCTTAAAACAATATTTGCAAAAATGAATTAGAGAAATAAATGAATTGTAAGCCAAAACACAAATAATGATAAACATATAACTCCATTCCTCCACTGGACAAACTCATTCCTCCACTGGGCAAACTCATTTCTCCACTGGACAAACGGCCAGTGGAGGAATGAGGTACATTCCTCCACTGGTGCCTAGTGCACAATGACTCCATTTCCCTGAAGGCGTTGGACAAAAAAAATTATTGCACTCGAAAGTTTTGTAATTTTTAAGAAAAAATATTTTTCCCAATTTGAATTTATATTTATTTTGTTAATTTAATTTAACTAAAAGTATAGTTTTTCCACATGGTTAATTTTTGGGATAAATGAAAAGAATTAGATTTCTTAATGGATTTTTCTTTGCTATTTGTTGCAGAAGTTGGAACGAGACAATTGGGAATTCATACGTGCGCGGTTTGTCAGAGCACTGTCGAGGGTGGAAATCAAAGTCGACCATTGTCAAGGAGCCAAGCTTCTCAATATGGAATTAAAGAAGAACAGGTTTTACCTGGTGCTCGGGTGTGTAACACCTGTCGATGTAAGGCTGTGCGAGGACGCTACGTCACGTGTCCTCTTCCTGGATGTCCAAATCTCAACAACGCCAACACGAAGAATCGTGTCAAACGATTGAGAGCGTTGCCCGCCAAATGGCTTGATCTCCCACCTGAAATTCGCGAACCAGTCGTTAAAGAATTTCGTAAGTCGGCAAAATTCAATTAATCTCGAGAAAATTTATTTCCTCATTAATAGTGATAATTTTAATTTTTCTTCTACTTTGCAGAGATACCGAATAATGCGACAAAGTGCTGTTCGACTTGCTTCAATCGAATATCGAGACGATTGGCGCCACATTTAGCGGGCAGTGCGGATTCTTTAGAAGAGGGCGGCGATTCCGCGTTCGGCCAATGGACCGACGATGAACTCGAGCAACTTAGACGAGCGCTGCGCGAACACGGCACAAATTGGCCGAAAGTCTCGGAGCAAATACCCGAGAAGACAAATCATCAATGTAAAAGTTATTATTTCACCTATCGAAAGAAGCACGGCCTCGATCAAGTTGTCGCCGAGTATTATCAATCGCTTGGCGAAGAGCGACGACCCTGTCTCACTGACGAGGAGGAGAGTGGAAGCAGTACGAGTAGTTGCGACGAAATTGCGGTAATTTTATTTCATGTTTTGCAGAAATTGGGAAACAAGCAGGATTTTTTCTTCTCTATGTAGATAATAATTTTTCTTCTTTTTTTTAGATTCATGATACGAGTGATACGGCAAGTGCCGGTAGTCCGGCGAATACTATTTCGAGCACGACACCAATAGTGCCCGTCTCTTCGGCTACAACTGCACTTACCGTTTCATTTACGCAGTCAGCGGATCAAAAAGTTGTCGACAAAGTGTCGGATATTTCGATCGTTTCACTGGGAACGTCCACGTCGGCACAGCCTTTACCCTGCACCGTCACTCTTCCAAGTCGTGAGGATTACGACAGTTCTGCCACGGTAAGATCAAGATTCTCTCCTCCTTTCCGTACATTTTTCCCCCCTTTTTTTCGTTTTATTATTTTTAAATCGTTTTTTTTTTCTCTCATTTGCTTTAATTAAATTTCATTTCTATTTAATTTATTTTATTTTACCTTCAATTTATTTTTATATAATCTCTATTTCGTTTGTGATTTATATTACTGTCCTCTTTTATTTTTGGGGAATATTTTTGCGACTATCTATATGTTGTAATTCTTGAATAATAATTGGATTATAGAAATAAAAATGTAGGGGGAAAATAGAATCAGAAGAAATAGGGAAACCAAAGAATAGGGAAACGGAAGAAAAATCATTAGAACAGTGGGGAAACTAAAAATAGAAAATAAGGGAATAGAAAAAAGTAGAAGCAGAAAAAATAGAGAAACTAAGGAGAAAAAAAAGCAAAAGAAAGAAGCGATTTTTATGCAGCACATAATAGAAATGGGCCATCTGATAGAGACTCACTGCTTGTTCCAGGAGACGGCGGACGAAGGTCAGGGTGGTGCCGATTTGGAAAATAGTATTGTCTTAACGGTATCAACATCTAGTTCCAATTCGTCAGTGGCGCCGCATCAACCATCACAGCAACAGCAACAGAGACAACCACAACAACAACAACAACCACCACCAAGTCATTCGCCATCAACGACAAGCAACACTAATCCATTGACTGTCAAGGATCTCATGTTAGGCGTTATTGAAATGCAACTAAAGAGAAATCCCAATAGTCCAGCGAATACTGGCAGTTCCTCGGTGCCAATTAGTTCCGGTACGCCGACAATTTCCAGTATTCTCAACACGGATCATCGCAATGACATTACATTTGTCCGCGAGTATAAACATCAAACGAGTATGTCACAGGCGCCAACGCAAAATCGTGAATCAAATCTCGCCACCCTTTCTGTTGTCTCTAGTCCACATCACGGGCACAGATCGATTCCCAGTCCACAACAAATTGGTGAGTTTCTTTTATTCCTATTAATTCTCATTTATTGAGGTTGTCTTGCTGTATTTCTGATGGAATTATAGAATTATTTTTTAATTACAGTTATGGAATTAATAGAATGATTTTTTTTTTAAACTTTAGGTCAAATGCAGGCGACTATTACTCCCTGTCCACCGTCGGCTTCAAGTGGCCAGACTCAGCCCTCGGATCATTTGCCTAAGGAAGGCCTCGTTGTGATGCAAGTGCAACAGGTGCAGCAGACTCTTCGCGACACTGAGGGAACTCTCGACCTCAGTATCAAGAAACCACGCCAACAACAGGAATACAACCACTCTCTCCAAACCCCACACAAACCGCCTTCCGTGGGACCCATGTATCGTTCCGAGCCGCCTCCTGGAGCTTACTATCATCCACACACGCCTTCAGAACAAAGTCGCGGAGCCAAGAGTCCCCTTGTATATGTCTCGTCGCCCAGACCGCAGGCTCCACCGCTCGCTCAAAAAATCAACAAAGTCACCGCCCCACCTCCGCATCCAAAACTCTCGCCGAAACTGTCAAACATCAGCACCAGTCACAAGGGCGGCTCCATCACTCACGGCACGCCGGTGCCCGGCGCCAGGTACGAGGGTCTTCTCCGGCAAATGACACCGCCCGGCAGCATCAGCGGAAGCAACACAATGAGCCAGGGGCCGAAGGAAACGGGCTCAATAACGCAAGGCACGCCTGTCCATCCGTTCGCGGTCGACAAGCGCGGCCAGCAGATGTACGACTACCACCGCTCGATTCGACACTCGCCCGTCTCGACGAGCAACGTCCAAGGGCAAAACCCCGGCGTCGTCGTCACGCACAGTAACCAGTACAACTCCTACCCGGCCCGGCCACCGCCCAGCTACAACACCGAGCAGCAGCTGTCCTCCCGGCAGATCATCATCAACGACTACATCACCAGTCAGCAGATGCACGGGCGCGGACGCGTGACGAACGCCGCCGAGACGCCCGTCAAAACCGAGCCGCCCTCGACCCTCTACTACGCCAGCACCCCGCCACCACAGACCCACACGCAGCCCCGCCAGGGCGTCATCCAGAGGCACAACACCCAGAAGCCCATCCACTACCCGCCGCCCCCAGGTCTCGAGGCCTTCTCCAGCCTCGTCGACGTGGCCGTCCAGCAGCCCAGTCTCCCAGTGCCCCACCCCCACCACCCCACGGCCACCAGCTCCAGCGGTCACGAGGGTCTCGGCAAGACAATGGCCGACCGCCTCATGGCCGATCGCTACGTTGACAACCGCGCCTTCCGCGAGCAGGAGATCCGCCTCCAGGAGCACCGAATAGCTATGGAGCACCGCATGGCAGTCGCCCACCACCAGCAGCAAAAGGACCGCGAACGCGAGCGCGACTTAGTCCACCTCCGCGAAAAGGAGGAGCAAAGAATCAAGGAAATCTGCGAGAATTCACGCCGCATGGCCGTACAGCAACATCATCTCGAAAAGGAGATCCAGCAAGAACACCGTATGCAGCAGCGCGAACAACACATCGATCATCGTCTCACCGTTCAGCAAAAGGAATTCCAGCACAGCGACCATCGACTCGCCGTTCAACAGCAACGCGAGAAGGAGGTGCAACAACAAATGGCCGTCGCCGCCCAAAGGGAAAAGGAACACCAGGAGCATCATCGTCTCGCCGTTCAACAACAACGTGAGAAAGAATTGCAACAACAACAACAGGAACATCGCCTGGCGGTTCAACATCAACGCGAAAAAGAATTGCAACAACAGGCCGAGCATCGTATCGCAGTTCAACAGCAACGCGAGCGCGAACTTGTTCACCTACATCAACAGCAGCAGCAGCAGCAACAACAACAACAGCAACAGCAGCAACAACAACAGCATCAACATCAGTTGCACCACATTCAACATCAGCAGAGAATTGAGGCCGAGAGACGACACATTGCGCAAATTTATCGTGAACAACATCCGTATCTTGAGAGGGAAACTTCGAGAGTGATGAGCAGTGGTTTTACACAATCGTCGAGGCATCAGCCGGGACCTCAGCAGCAACAACAACAGCAACAACAACAACAGCAGCAGCAACAACAGCAACCGCCTCCGAGGCAGAATCAACAACAGAATCAACAATCGGCCGATGGCTCATCGACGCTGACTGCCGCGAGTCTTATTGACGCTATTATTACGCATCAGATTAATCAGAGTACGGACAATGCGCCTGGAACGCCGTCTTCGAATAATCAACAGAGGCCCGGGGACAGACTCTTTCAGGTATGTTATAACTTTTCGTGAAATTTGCCAATAGTTTCGGTTTTACAAATTTCTCCAAGTCTTTTGTTATTAAAGTTCGATTCAGTGCCTTGTAAATAAGACCGAATTTGGAGCATCAAATTTTAATAAATAGGGTGATTGTGTGTATTACTACGTGTTTTAAAATCAGCCACGTTTAAAGAATCATTTGAAGCTTTTAACCTTAATTTTTTCCAATTTTTTTTTTTTTAATGAGTAGTTAATCTTTCTTAGAACTAAAAAAAAGTCTTTGGGTTATAAAAATAATTTAATTTGTATTAAAAAAAGGAATATTTAAAAAAGTGCACAAGTGTGAATTACTACGAATGTGCTTGAAATTCTACGCGTGCATTACTACGCCGTGCCTATCAATGCGCGTGAATTATTACGAACGTTCGAAATTCTAAGTTTTATTACTATAATTGAAATTATTATTTAATAACCTAAATTTTAGCTTTCAATTTATCTTAAAAGGACAAAATAATGTATTTAATTAGTTTATTATTAAATTAAACTTTATTCATAATATGAAAATAAATATTTATTTCATGTAGATAACAAAATTAAATTAAATAATTACTTGAGGTTATATATGTAAATCATTTTTGTTATTTATTTAACAATAACTTTAACTAGCAAATAATAAGCGCGTTAGCGCGCGGAACGTAGTATTTAATTTGATATTGTTATACAAATTACAAAATTTTTTATTAACAAACATAAAGTTTTTAAAAAATTTCATAATCAAAATTTAAAAAAAATCACATTTTAAGTACAAAATTATTTATTACTGTTCATATTTTCAAAAATTTTAATGAAATTTCACGAAAAAATTCCAATATTTCCTAAAATTTTAACAAATCTTTCTAAATAATTCAAAATAATTAAATTATTTTTATAAATAGTAACATTTTTCGCAATAATTCAATTATTTTTAATACAATTTTAGTAAAATTCTTCTCCTATAATTTCTATTATTTTTAAAATGTTTAATTAAAATTATTAAAGAAACTTTAATATTTGACAAAAAATTCAAAGACATTCTGTAAAAAGAATTTAATTAGAATTTTTAAAACTTTAAACGAAATTCTCCGCGAGAATTAAGTTATTTTCCTAAATAGTGAAATTTTGTGAAGGAATTCTATTATTATTAAATTTTTTGATAAAATTCTTTGCAATAATTCGATGATTTTCAATACATTAATTTAAAAATTTTAAATATTTGAAAAGAAAAATTATAAAAAAGTTAAGAAATAAATAAACAAACAGCAACTTTAATTTTTTTCTGTATAAAAAATGAAAGAAATTTGCGTGATGATGATTTATAAATTATTATTACAAGATTATAAATTTTTTTTTGTTTTGAAAGAAGAAAAGAAAATTGCATAATTTCTCTTTCTCAATGACAATTATTTTGAAAATATTCAAATTTTTCATGAAAAATATAGAAAAAACGAGTTAAAGCGCACGTATTCATTCTGGGTATACACATTATTAAAAAAATATTCAATAATTAATTTTTATTATTTATTAATCGACAGTTATTAAAAAAATAATATTTTGATTTTGTTAAAAAAATTGTGATAAATAGAAATTATGCAAAAAATACTACAAATTTTGTAAAAACAATATGATTGTCAAAATTCATTACAAAATGAAAGTTTAAAAAAAAATGTTGATGGAGAATTATAAATAGTTCAAATTACTTTATTTTTTCTTTGATTTTAAATAAAGAAAGAGAAATTATGCACATTTTTTCATTAATTTCTAGATAAAACTTGAAATAAATTCATTTTTAGAAGGTTAAAAAATTAAATCTTATTAAAGAAATTCTTCAAATGAAATTAAATATTTTGTTTTTTAATAAAAAAAATGTGAATTGTAAATAGGCATGATTATTATATTATTATATATCTATTATCATTTAAATGAGAAAGTTCATAAAAAATAAAAATTGTAATTATGAAATACACAAATTCTTCTTTTCTTGAAATTTATAAAAACTAATGTTATAAAATTCATTCCAGAATTTCAGTAATTTTTAATACAATTTTTATTTAGTTATAAATTTTCTATAAAAAATGTTTTAAAATTGAATTTTAATTTAAGTTTTAGATAATAATTGAATATTAAAAGCATTACAGTATGAATTTTAAGACATAATTAAATTTTAAAAAAATTACAAATGAAAATTTTTGAAAAAATGAATTTTTCATACTTTTAATTAACAATTTTGTAGAATTCATTTTTTAAAAATTTTAATTGAATTTTTTAAAAATTATTTCAATATTTATATTATTTTCTAATAGGTATAAACTAAAGAATTATTATTATATTATAATAATCGACGTAATCTGTCCTGACCTGAAGTTAACGTTGTTTTATTACAATGTTTTGTTTTGTAGTTTAAATTGATATGTCAAAAAAAGGAAAGTTAATTTGGGAGCGCATGATTTCAATCAAATTATAATTTTTATAATTGTCATATAATGAAATTTTATACTTAATAATAATCATTTATTCGAAATGTTGGTTTCTATAATTTAATGAAAACATTATTACAATATGTAGAATTGATATTTGTTAGAATTTATTTTTAATCTAATTTTTATGCTACCGATTAACTAATTCGCAGAATATTTTACGAATTAATGCAAATTTAATGTTAAAACAATGAAAATGCTATTATTAATTCGTGAAATATTCTGCGAATTCGGTATTCAGTAGCATGAAAATTAATACATATGAAAAATATATAAAGTAAACATTATATTAAATAACAATTATGTGCAATAACAATTATAAGATATGAAACTTTGATTAAATTAAAATTATGTAAAATAATAATTCGAGGAATTCAATTTCTGATATTTAAAAAATATGAAAAACAGTAATTGTTTCAAATAATAGTTAGATTTTATACAAATTATAAGAAATAGAAATTATATTTTTAACGTTAATATTACTTACCATTTCACAATTTAAAAATTATGTGAATTTATAATTAGATTACATAGAATTTATAGAAAATAATTATTATACTTAAAAAATTTATTATACGTACAATTTTATAGTTTGAGATTTATTGTAATCAATATTAATAATACTCAGAAAGTCTATAAAAAATTATATTAAAAATAAATTATAATAAATATCAATTCTAAATATTGTAATAATGTTACCATTAAATTGTACAAAATCGTGTTGAATGTGTAGTGTTTTAATTTGTTAACTTCCTTGAAAATAAAATTTTTCAAAAATTCTAGAAAACTAATTGTATTTTGGAAGAATTGCAGTTCAAATATTTAAGTATTTCGCAATTTTAAGCAAATAAAGAACAATAATTAGTTAAATATTTATTTTACAAATGTTATTAAAATTTGAAAAATTTCATTTGGAAATTTTTTTAAAAATTAGGTTTTTGAAAAGTACTAATTAAAAGTTTTTAAAGAAAAAAGTACTGGAATTCTCAATAATAATTTTAACAAATTGAAACAATTGGAAATTTTGTAAAATTTTGTATTTTAAAGAATTTTATTTTTTCCTCTTTAAAAATTGTCCATAAATATAATTATATATTTGAAATTATATCATTTTATGAATTTACAAAAATTATTCTATTTAAATAATTCAATTATTAATTTATTAAATTAAATTAATTAATAAATATTGTTTATTAATTTATTTAATTTTAAAAGGTTTTTAAATTAAATTCCTTGAAAATTTAAGGGAAGCTAAAGTTTAAAATCTTTAAATTTTTATTCTAAAAAATTATTAATAACATTATTTTTCCTTCAAAAATTATTGAAGTTTTGAAAAATTTAAATCAGAAATTTCGTAAAATTGTTGTCTTGAAAAAATGAAACTAAAAATTTTTAAAAATACTTCTATTTCCGAAAATAATTTTAAAAAATTGAAACAATTGAAAATTTTGCCAACTTTTATTGAAATAAATTTTAAATTTTAATTCAAGTTGCTGTTAGAAATATTTTGGCATTTACTATACGAGTTGTTGGAATAATTAAATTTAATGAAAGACCGTAAGAAAAATTATATTTCTAATGAAATTAAGAATTTTCGTTAAATTTGGAAAAGCAAATTTTGAAAGTAACAATCGAAAAGAAAATTACACGCCCGCTTGTGCGCGTGTAGTTTTGCTATTTGAAATGTAAAACACATAGATTTGAAAATTCTTAAAGAACCTTTTTCAAAAATTATTAAAAATAATTTATTTCAAGAAGAATTTAGTTAAAAATTGTTAAAATTATTTGAATTAAAATGATGTAAATAATTTTTAAAAAGTTATACTACTGATAATATGCTTATATTATAAAATAATAATTTTTGCACTCGGTCGTCTTTAATTATTCTTTAAGTAGTTGAAGTTAAAAATTGTTAAAGTCCTATATTTAGGATTTAGAAAATAAATGAAATTCCTATGGAACAATAGTAGTGATGAAGTACTTATTTTTAAAAATGTTTGATGTTTTGGAATAATTTTACAATTAAAGAAATTTAAAATTTTTGAAAGATTACTTTTTTCAGACTCATGAAAATTTCGGTGAAATCATGTTCATCAATCATATCAATCATATATAACATGATTTCACCCAAATTTTCATGAGTCTAAAAAAGTAAATTTTCTTTGTTGGAAAATAATTGGATTTCTTAAAAGAATTTTTGTTTAATTTAAAAAAAGCTTATTAATTTTTTGGAGAATTTTCATTTAAAAATCACTGACAAGTAACGTTCCTGATTGGAAACTTAATGGAATAAATTGAATGCGTGTGACATAGTGTGGAAAATGGTATTAAAATTTAATTCGTTTCTTCTTTTCTGTAATCAGGGTTTCCAAAGAGACAGTCCTGCAGAACCAAATGGTATAGCTCACAGTCCTGCCAGTGAAAATAATCCTGTAAATAGTGGACCTGTCGCTGTAAGTGGAGGTGGCGGTGTCAATAAAAATGTTACTCTCGGAGAACATATTGAGCATATTGTCGCAAAAGATTATGGACCTCCACTGTCGTCTTACCGACCCTATTCAGGGTGAGTATTATTTTATTCCGTGGAATTTTGGAAATTTATATAGAAGTAATTTTCAGTGATTTACAGGTGAAAATTTTTACCTGGGAAAAGCAGGGAATTTTTTTTTATTAAAAAGTGTTTTTTTCAATAGAATTTAGAATTTTTTTTCGGGTAATTTAGAATAGAAGGAACAAAAAATTAAAACAATTTTTGTTGATTATTCAGGTACCAAACTTCCGAAGATCAATGGAAACGAAGAAAAGGACTCGATTCAGATTCAGTGAAATCAGAGGATGAACGACAGATAATTCGTGTTGCACAACAGCAGCAGCAATCACAACAGCAGCAACAACAACAACAGCAGCAACAACAACAATCCTCACAATCGAGTCAATCAGTTGGCAAACAACAATTCCTAACTGTCGAACCAGTTTCACCACCGGAAGCAACGACAAATCATTATGCTCGACGCTTCTACGAAACGACCACTGCCACAACGACTTCCGGTACCCCATCAAATAAGCACAGTCTCTCGCCACTCGATTATGTAAAAAATAAAATTGTCGAGGTGATGCGTACCTCGGAGGACGATAAAGGTGTTAATGTTGAACGCAATGGTGGTGGTGGCGGCGTTAGTGTTGGTGTTGGTGTTTTAGGAGTTGGCGTCACTGATAAAGACGATAAACCCGGCGTTGATAGTCCAGCTGGCGGTGAGATTGTCATTGATGAAAATCCAAATCAACAACAACAGCAATCACAACAACAAAATCAACCGCCAGTACCAGCGCCAACGACATTCTATCCGTTTAGTGCACTTGGTGTTCATACGGGACCACCACCAGCGCCACCGCCACCATCATCAGCGACAGCGTCCCTACCAAAATCCGAACACGTGCAACCGGAACCCGCGCCTCTTCTCTCCGCGCAATATGAGCCCCTCTCCGATGAGGACTGATGATGATGATAAATGACGATAATGATGATGATGACGATGCAACAACGACAACTACCCCATTCAATACTTTTACAACTCTTCCAAAGAGTTGTTGAAAGAAGAAATCATAATTCGGTACGCTAATTATTTTTCACTCACTTTTTTTTTAAATATTTTTTTGCTGTTTTGTCTTTTATCGATATTCCTTTTCTTTTTTAAATTTTACAACTTTTTTTTACTACTAGAAATTTATTTTTTTTAAATATTTCCGGGGTTTTTTCGATTTTAAATTTGAGATTTTGGGATAGGATGTGCATTATTTTCCGTGCATTTTTTTGTTTCTTGTATCCATTTTTGAGGTATTGCAAAAAGTATTTTTCTTTCGTTCGAGAAAAAAAAAGTTATTTAAATTAAACAAATATTGAATTAATATTCAAATTAATTGAATTGAATATTATGTAATATGTAATATTATATTATATATAATGTACGATAATATAATTTCCCTTTTAAATTCTTCATAAGTATTTGGTATTCTACGTGGCGCTTTCCGGTGAAGGGGAAAAAATTTAGTTTATGTTTAGGAAAGTTTTTGCTTCATTTAAAATTCATCTTTGATTATTTAAAGTCAAAACGAATTTCTCTCAACTATTTTACACAATAAATATGTAATAAAAATTCTTTTTGACTTCAGATAATTAAAAATGAGTCACCAATGAAATAAGAACATTGTTAAAAATAATCTATCATTTTTTGCAATGCAAGGTTCGAAAAGCGTCAACTATATATTTTATTCCTTTAATGTATTTTATAATATATAATATATATATATATATATATATATATATATATATTGTATAATGTAAAATATATTAAAAAACTATACATTACATAATATGAAAATATCAATAGATAAGTTTTTTAAAGTTAAGGTCATGTTCTTCAGTGTGACGTTTTTCCATAGTAAAGAATATGGGACACGTGACCACTGAATAACATAACCTTAATGTAAATATTAATATTAATATAAATATTTAATATTCATGACAATATTCATATTAATATTAATATTAAAATTAATATTAAACTGTGGTTATTAATTTTCAGAAGTTATTTACATAATATACATTATGTATAATATATTAAATATATTATATATTAAACAAATTTTTCTTATTTAAGTAAAAAAAAAACCTTTTTGCAATGCCTCTTGATTGCCTAGTTAATTAACAAAGCAAAATGGAATTTTTTTAGAATTTTTTTCCAACCGGAATATTATTTTTCTTTTTTTCCACTCTAAAGTTTTGAGGATTAAAACCTATAATAAAAAAATTTTCTATTTATAAAAATTTATCCCTTTTTTACAGTACCATTTTCTTTTGACGTTATAACGAAAATTTGTTTGCTAAAAGTAAAATTTTATATTATACGTAATTTTGTAAAATTCTGATAAAATGAACATTTTAATTATTAAATTTTTATATTATCGGAATTTTACCATTTTTTCTATATTTTTTATACGCTTTCATTTGATGAATTTAAAGAAAACTGATTTTTATTTTTTTTTCTTATTTCGAAGAGTAAAATTACTTTATTTAAAGATAGAAATTAAGAATCGATTTTTTCGAATAGTAAAAAAGTCGATTTTCAAACTTTCTTTTAGCTTTGAATATAAAAATTTGTTTAACTTGACAAAAAGATTTTCTATTTTTATTTCATTCAATTTTTAATAAGATTCAATAAATTTCAATAAATTTAGTAAAAAGTGTTTTCGCAAAATTTTTAACGGATAAAGTTTCTAAAGTGTCAAAAAACAATATTTTAGTCCCTCGGGGCGAGAAATTCAACTTTTTAATTTGCTAAAAACATGAAAAAAAATCACTACCTTGTGTAAAGTTTTACCAAAAAATATAATTTGTAATTATTCAAATCTCTCACATATTTTTCTATTTTTTTTCTCTTAGAATTTTAAAAGTTTTCTTGAATTCCCTTCATTTTATCGTTCAAGTGTTTCTTCTTTTGAATATGTATTTATAAATTAAATTTCGTTCTTTAATTTCTATAAGAATTTAAATTATTTTTAATCAAGAAAATTTTTATTAATTTCTATAAGAAAGTATTTTTGTTATTCAGAGAAAAATCAAATTTGAGTGGAAAAAAATGAAAATAAATAAAAAAAAAATTGTAAAATACAATTATATATTTTATTTTATTTGAAAAAATTTTATTTAATTTCGAAAACAAAACTTTACATTTATGTGAAATTAATAAATCACAAGAATATTTTATTAGAATAAAAAATTGAATTTAAATTTACGAAAATAAAAAATTGCCTCTCCATCCACAGAATCTCATTTTTCTAAAAAAAAATTTTATTTGTAATTTTGCGAAGAAATTCAATATTTTTTTTACTATTTTTTTTTCTTGTTCGTTTCCATCATACAGTTTTTTTTCGCAAGGAGAGGAGAGCTCGCGCTCTACAAAAGAAAGACGCTTCTTTTTTGTAAATATTATATAAAAAAAGGAAATAAATAATCTTAATCGTCAGAAAAAAAGGGAAAAAAAACGATAAAAGTGTGTGCGTGTTTTTATTTTGGAATGAGTGACGAAATTTGTAAAGAAAGTCCAAAAACGTACCAGTGTGAAGGTGTAATCACTAAAAAAATGGATTTTTTTATTCTTTTTTTGTTGAGTCATGCGATTTATCTTCCTTCCCCCCCCCCCCCACCTATATATAAATATATACATATATATTATTTGTTTTTTCTTTTTTTTTATAAATATAAAAAAAATAAATAAATAAAAGTGGTTTAAGAGAAATAAAAAAACACATTGTAAATAGTAAAATAGTATTAACTCATAACGAGCAAGTAATTATACGATTATTAGGCTAATGTATCTAGACATTTAAGTATATACATATTATAAATATATATAAATATAAATATGAAAAAAAAAAATTAAGCTCAGAGATAGGTAAAAAAAATACAACAACAAATTTGTAGTTAGTGTTCTAGTGACTAGGAAAATCACGAACTGACTTAGAAAGAAAGGAAAAATGAAAAAAAAAATTTTCTTTTTTTTGAGAGAGACTTTGTTGTAAAATTATAATGAAAGGGAAATGAAAATGAAAAAGTGCAGCATGAATATATATATATATATACATATATGTATATTATTAAAAAAAAAGATCGATAATTCAGTGAGGGATTTTATTTAATTTATATAATTAATCTACTCTTTTTATTAAAAAAAAAAATTGAAAAGAGTACACGAAAGATAGAGTGAGAGAGAGAGAGAGAGTGTGTGTGAGAGAGAGATTAAGAGAATGAGAGAGAGAGTGAGAGAAAGATAAATCATTCACACAACCGCACACACACTTTTTATACAGCCTTGTTTTTATATAAGAATAGTAAACTACGTTATAAGCGGCTATTAAACGTTATTCTCAATTGGATAAAAAACAAAAAAAAAATGATCTTCTAAATTTTGAAAAAAAATCGATCGCAGACTCTCCACCCTTTTCTCTATTCTTTCTCTGATTTTTAAAATGTTTACAGCTAACGAACAAATCCTTGTGATTATTTTTCTTTTCTTGTTTCGCATTTCTTTTCTTTCATTTTCCATTTTATTTTTCTTTGTCTTAAATTTTTTAAAATTTTAAAAAATTTTTTAATTTTCTTCTTTACAGAAAAAAAAATCTTTAAAACAAATTTTTTTTTAAAATTTTATTTTCTACGGAAATTATTGTTTACATTTTTCTCGTCTTATTTATTTTATATTTTGTTGTATTTTTATTATCTTTCGTTTATCATTTATATTTTTCGTTTTATTGTAATTATAAATTTTCCTTATTTTCCATTCCTGTTCGTTTGTTATTTTGTTTCTATTTTCTAGTTTCGTTTTCTCTTTTCCTTCTTTTTCTATTTTTTCCTGTTTTTTCTTTTCTTTTTTTAGTGTTTTTCAATCAATTTTTCTAATTTTCATTTACTTTTCAATGCATTTTATTTTTTGTTTGTTCATATTTTCTATATTTTTTACCTCTTTATTTTCTTTTATTTTTGTTTTTTAAAAAGGAAAGAAAAACAATTTTTTAATAAGAGAAAACATTTCTTTAAATTTCTAAAATAAAAAAAAAATGTTTTTGAATTTGCAAAATTCAATTTAATTTATAAATTTGAAAGGAAATATTTGAAAAATGTATTTTAAAAAATTATTCAGAACGGAAATGTTTCCGAATTTCCAAATTAAAAACAAAAGAAAAACAAATTGTATTTTTTTATTGTAAAAATTTTCTAATTCTAAGTAATTTAAAAATTTTTTTTTCTTTCTTAAAAATCTTCTGTAAAATAATGTTTCTCCTAATTTTTCTGTTTCTTTGCTATTGTTATTTTTTATTACCGTTTTTTTTTCTTTTTGCGTTTTTTTTCTTGCTTAAAAGAACGAAGAGACAGGAAATTAGTGCGTGTATATAATAAAGATAAATATATAATTATTCTGTATGTAAGAAATTTCAATGAGATTCGGTAATCTGAACTATATTTACTATTTTATTCGCAAGTAAAAATAAAAAAATAAAAAGAATAAATAAATCTCGTTTTTACATAAGTAAATGGAGAACTTTGTGATATTAGCTTTTTAATTCAAGTATCTCCTGTCGCGATTTCAAAGAAGAAAAAAAAAAATTAAAACATTTAAAGAAAATAAGAAAAAACTGAATGCAGAGGGGTTTTTCTTTCTTTTTGTTGCGTGAATGGTCTTCCGGTACTTTAAATTAAAAAGTAAAAAAAAAGTGGAAAAAGAAAAGGAAAAAAAATATTTGTCTCTAGTTTTTTCTGCATTCCGTTTCTCGAATCAATTTTCAAGGTTTTGTTTCTTTTTTCTTTTTTATAATTCGTATAATTTAATATAGATATTAAAAATATAGATATTTACTTTTAGCCAAAGTTATTTCCGCAGGTAAAATTAATTTTTTCCGTATAAACACTTTTTACAATAACTTTGCATAATATTTGGTTATGGATTATTAAAAAAAAAAAACTAAAAGAAAAGCAGAAAATAGTGTTTTTTCAAAAAGGGAGAAGCGTGTCGAGCCTGTCATTATAATTGTAAAATTTAGAAACTAGAAAAATAGCTACAAAATCCTAAAAGAATCTGAATTGGAAAATAATTAGAATTTAATAAAATTTTGCTTAAATTTTTTTCGATAAATTTTTTTTAAAGGAAAATTTCCTTTTCAACATATGAATTCTCTGAAGTTATTTTTCACTTTAAATAAATTTCTTCAACGTTAAAATTCTTTTTGCATTTATTTTCAAAATATTTCTTTAAAGTAAAATTTTTATTTTAAAAATGAAATAATCTTCCAATAAATATTAAATTTTTTCATAATTTTTGTCCTCCGTTTAATAATTTATGAAAACCGAAATAAAAAATTATTTCTATCTTTCCAATAATACAAAATTTCATATACAATATACAAAAGAAATATTCAATTTCTAATTGGACAGAATTTAATAACAGAAAGAAAAAGCATAAAAAAAATTAATAAGTAATTAAAATCTATGAAAGGCTGTATAAAGCTGATTATTATATTTAAATCGAAAATAATCATTAAAATGAGAAGCAAAAAAAAAAAAAAAAGAAAACAACAATCCAAGGCACTTTATCCTTTCTCCGGATTTAACGTATCATAAATATTAATAAATAAAATAAATAATAAAAAAAACAAAAAAAAAAATAATAACTGAAAACAAGTGACCAGAATGTGAAAAGCTGAGAGACGATACGATTACACTATTAAGAAACACTATTAAGGATTAATTCATTAAATTAAATAAATAATAGCGAGCCAGCTCGTACCACGCCTACAAGTAAAATTACAGGTGTAACACGATAATATTATTATTATCAAAAAACAATTCAATGTAAATTGTTATTTTTGTTGAAATAAAAATCACCTCTGTTATCAAAGGGTTCATATATCCTTTTTTCTATGAAAGATGATGATGATAATAATAAAAAAAAAGTAAATAATAACAAAAATAATAGTGATAATTATATTACAAAAAAAAACAGTAAATAAAAATAATAAAACTGATTAAAAAATAGTTATAATAATAATAATAGTAATAATGAAAAAACAATAATAGTGATAAATATGATAGTAATGACAGGGTGTCTACTAACCGGGAAAACCGGGAATTTAATTTAACCGGGGAAAACCGGTAATTAACCGGGATTTTTATACAAATCCGGAAATTTTTTCACCAAAATTAAAAAACTTTTATTATTTTAACTTGTTTTTAAAAAAATTACTTTTTATTTCAATTTTTATAGATATTTATACTCTTCTCTAACTTTGAATAAGTTAAAAAAATTAATTTAATAGTAAAAGTCAGGCACTAATTCAAACATATCATGTAAACAAAATTAAAAACATTATGGAGTTAATAGAAATATTATGAAATTCGACTGAAAATATGTAATTGAATTTCTTAAAGAATTTCTTTAGAAACTTTTTAACAAATAAAATTTTAAAAGTATTTTAATTTAACAATTAATTAATAATTGGATTTTATAATCACATTTTAGTGAATTCATGTTTTTTAGTGCGAAGATTAATTACTAAAATTTTTATTAGTCAATTTAAAAAAAAAAGATATGCACTTCAAATTTTTTTATTAAAATTGAATTCTCGCAAATTTTTTTTTAAATTCTGAAAAATAAAATTGTTTAAATTTTTCAATTCCATTGTTGCAAGATAATTTAATTTTTCTAAGCAAATACATAATTGAAAATTTTTAAATAATTGAAATTTCTTTACATTTCTTTCTGAAAAATAATTTAATTCTTTGAAAGAATTTTAATTTAAATTTTTCAAAAATAATCAAGGGAAGTTAGTGACCGTAGTTATAATTTTAGTTTCAAAATATAAAGTCCCTCTTAAGGTTTTAAATCAATTTTTTGCTTCTAAAAATTATATTATTCTATTATTATTTAATAGTTATAATTATTGAACTTTTCTTAAATTTTTATAATTTCAAATTTCTGAATGTTCAAATAAATGACATTTATCATTTCTTAAGCAAATTTAATGTTTATTACTTATTAAGTAAATAATTAATTATCACTGCTTTTTTTAAAATTGTAATAAAATTCTTCACAGGAATTAAATTATTTTCATAAATAATATCATTCTTTGGAAGGATTTCAATTATTTTTGTAAATAGTAAAATTCTTTGCAGAAATTCAATGATTATCAATAGAATTGTAATAGAATTGAAAAAGAAAATTTCCAATTAAAATTATAAAAAGACAAGATTATTTTTAAAAAATTGAAAAAATTATTTTTCAAATTTTCAATTAAAATTATTATTTATTTATGTTCGAAATCAAATTTAAATTTAAATTTTATGAGAAAAGAAAACCGGGAAAAAATTAGGCCATAACCGGGAAAAACCGGGAAATAACAGGGAATTTTGTTGAATGAAAATAGTAGACACCCTGTAATGGTAAATAAAAACGATAGTTATAAAAAAAAAATAATAATAATAATAATTTAACAAATAATATTAATAGTAAATAAAATTAATAGTAATAAAAATACTAATAATAATAAAATAAAAAATAATAGTAAGAATAGTAATTAAAAAAATAAAATTTATTAGTATTACTATTATTATTAATATTATTAACATTATTATTAATATTATTAATATTATTATTATTATTATTATTATTATTGTTCCTATAGTATTAAAAAATAAATACCCTTTTGATATTTGTCGAGTGAGATTTATAAATTATAAAAGATAAAATTTTTAACCTACAGTTTAATGTAAATTTTGAGAAGAAACAAAAGTACTCGGTCTAAGTCAAATTTGACCGCAAAACTGTTGTTGCTGACAATTTTATCGAATGCATTAAATTAATTGTATTTGCAATATTTTTTAATTTTTATATTTAATACTTAATTTTTGATTAAATTAAAAAAATGTATTCTTCACTTTTTTAGCTAAGTGATTTTTAACAATAGAGGTTTTTCAAACTCTTATTGTGAATTTTTTTTTTTAATTTATAACTTCGAAAACTTAATTTTGTACGATTTCATCATCATATTATCGGTAAGTAAGAAAATATTTAATTAAATTTTTGGTAACGGAATTTATTTATTTAATGAACTTTCTTTATTACGCTAAATTTATAATAAAAATATTGTAATAATTTTTTTTGATTTTATATACTAGTATATTTAAAATTAACAAATGGTTTTAAAAATTCAAAATGAAGGATCTAATATGGCGGTTGAAAGATTGAAAAAGCTACAAACAAATTTAAAAAATTCAAAATTATGATTTTAACTTTAAAAACGTTAACCTTAACTTTATATTTTTGACTTCTTTAAAAATATTTGTTAACTATATTTTATTTTTAGAAAATTCTTATTTAACTGTAGATTTAAAAAAAATTGTTTATTTATAGTGAATTCTTTTTTAACTGTAGATTTTTTTTTGCAACACTGAAAATATTTACAAGTAAAAACAGGTTCTCCTAATCTCTCGACATAACGTATATCCTTCAATAAACATAATAAATTATATTTTAAACACACACGAGGAATTTGGAAAACTAAAGTAAAAATAACCCATGTTTTTTATATTCCTCTGAAAAAAATGAGAATTTTTCATCACCACAAATATTTAATAAAAACGAAATTTTTCGAATCATCTTTTTCAAAAATATAAACTTACAAAGTCCAGAAATTAATAATCATTTAGAAATGTTTATATTTAGGAAAATTAATATATTTAAAAAAGGACGAAAAAAAAAATAATCGCAAAAAATTTTGAATTCAATCTTTACAATTTAAAATATAGGAAAATTAGTTAAACATTTATTATTCAATTTAAAATATGTAAAAAAAAGTGTGATTTAATATTTATTCAATAAAAACAATAATTAATTATCTTACAATCAAAAACAATAAAATTGATAAAATTTTGGAGAAGCAAGTCACAAATCCGTTATATCTCATAATAATTATCTTTTTCTTTAAATAGTAAATTTTTTTTTTAATTTAATTTGTAGCTACTATTTATTTAAAGTGACGGAAGATAACAAGAGTCCATGCCGTTGGATTCTTATCAGTTTCCACTTTTTTACTTGATTGGCGAATTAAAATTGCCCACTCATTCGTATGTTTTTTCTGTAATTTACAAAAGTCGAGTTAACTGAGGTCAAAAACCAGTTTTAGTTATAAAATAAGTTCTAAATTAATCTGTAAACTATAATCGCTCGTATTTATTTATCTTCCGGAGAAGTTATTTTATCGTAAATAAAATCAATTATAAATTTCGATTATCCTTTTATCATTAAAATGCTTATTTATGTTTATTTTCTTCTGACAAAAAAAAAAGTTTGCTTTTTATAAAAATTTGAATATTAATTTATTAATTGAGTTACGAAAAATAATTTGTATAGTTTTTACTTGTCAACAAATTATTATCAAAATGATTAAATTTATAGTTTATTGAATAATTGACTATTTGCGGATAAAATCGATTTCACTATTTTATAATGATAAAAATAGTTTTAATGGTTTTAGTGAATTTATTTTATCAATATAATTGCCTCTCTGTCTCTCGTCTTGAGGCAAAATTCCCTCATGTTTATGTTCGAGTTTTTCTTCAGCGTCGCAGTCGCAGTTTCAGTTCAGTTCCTAGTAGTCATCAGTCTGATACGAAAGATCTGACCAGTGACGTGTTGGTTTTAAAAATTTATTCTTTCCTTTCAAACTAAAATTTTACTTTTTCAAACATGTAATAATTAATAATACAATGTAAACATTTTTCATTGTTAGTGATTTCTTTATTTGGAGAACAATAACGTTTCACGTGCTTTAAGTGAAGAGAGAAAAAAGTTATTGAATTATTAAAAAAAATAATAAAGAAAATATATTTAATATCAATCAATTAATAAAATGTGAAAATAAACATAAAAATTAATTTATTAGTGAAAACATTAATTAATACTATACAGACATTAAATTTAATTAATTTAAAAACTTGTTTAATTTATAAATTAGACTTTATGGTTCATCTTAAACTATAGTTTTTGACAAATTAGAAATTCGGTTAATTTAGAAGTTTCATTAATCTAGAAATTTAATTAATTTAAAAATTTAATGAAATATACAAATAATTTTATTATTTCAGTATAACAATGAAATAAATTAAATTTCATGCTTCGCGGATAAAAAAAAATGTAATTCTTAAGAAACGTGACAATAAAGAATAATTTTACGGAAAAAGTATTCTCGGAACGTATGTTCTATAAACAATTAGTAATTTACATACGTTTTGCGAAACGTCATCGACCCAAGGTCTAAAAAGCATTTCTCGCTTCTTGTTAATTAGAAAAGTAATTTCACATACTTTTTTCAAAATTAGCAATTTAAATTATTCTAAATCTTTTTCATTTCTAGTCTTTCAGTTCTTCTTTGTATTTAAAATTTTTACACTAACTTATTTCAATCAAAATAATAATAAATGTTTAGTTTTCAAAAAACCAACAAATCGATTAAATAATGACTATGAACCGTTAAAATAAATATAATAAAAATAAAAAACTAATGGAAGAAGGAAAATAAAAATAAAAAATAAAAACCAAAAGGAAAACAAAAAATAAATAGAAAATTAACTATTATGATAATTAAAAAATTGATATAATTTTTTTGGAAATTAAATTACAATTATTCAATAATATACACATATAAAAGAAAGTGAAAAAAAATTCAAGTAATTTACAAACAAAATGTGGTTTATTTTGGAATTATTTTGGGATCCATTTTTTCTACTTGGAACTTTATTGGCAACAATTTATTTATTTTTCACCTCAACATTTGATTTTTGGTCAAAGAAAAATGTCCCCTTTCGAAAGCCAACGATATTTTTCGGTAATTTCAAAGAATTGCTACTTTTCCGCAAATCACAACCGGAAGGAATTTATGAAATATACAACTGGTTCAAAAATGAAGATTTTTTTGGTGTCTTTCGCGTTCGTACGCCAAGTTTAATTCTAAGAAATCCGGAATTAATCAAAAATGTATTTGTCAAAGATTTTGGGAATTTTTCTAATCGTGGAATTCCCGTTAATAATTCAAAAGATCCATTAATGGGTCATTTGTTTAATCTCGAGGGTAAAAAATGGAAAGGTCTCAGGTAACTTTCTCTTCTAATACAACTTACATTATTTTTAAATTATCAATTTGAATATGGATCATTCCGGTGAAAACCGTCTAAAGCTGGTTGCTCGATGGTTTTTAAAAATTCTGTAATTCATATATAATATTACGAAAACTCAGTATAAATCATTAAAAATAGATTATAAATACTGATTTTTATTTTAAAATTTTTTTATTGAAGAATACTATAAAATAAATTACAGAATTTTTTAAAATCATCGAGCAACCAACTTTAGAATGACGCATATTGATTTCAAAAATTTTAAAATAGTAAATCAATATTTAATTATTGATTCACAATTTTTATTAATTTTGTCTAATTCGGATAAATGAAGCTTCTGTCTTTTTTTCAGATCGAAATTAACACCGACATTTTCTTCAAACAAAATAAAAAGAATGTTTTATCTATTAACGGAATGTTCGGGGCAATTAGAAAGATTTATAGACAACGTTGCCGAGCAAGATGAATCGATTATCGATGTGCGTGAATTGGTTGAGAATTTTGCGATGGACGTGATTGGAACATGTGCATTTGGAATACAAACGAATGCGATAAATTCAAAGGACTGTGAATTTAAACGAATGGCAAGAAAATTGTCGAAACCGAGCTATAAAACAACCATATGGCGAATGCTACGACCTGCATTACCCACGTAATTATTACTTATACTTTTTCTACCTTTTTTTTTTTTTAATAGGTTGAAAAAGAATTTCGAACTTGAATTGTAACTTGGCAAAATTATAGTTCTAGTCAAACCACGAATACCGTAAAATAAAATTCTCAAAATTAGGGGTTTCGCAAATTTTAACGTGCTTCCAAACTTGGCTTCCAAACAATGTAAACAAATTACCAAAGCATTTAGCTTATTTTTCGTTTCTAAACCACAATTTTTCAAATTCCATACAATGACCCTCGTGTCGATTTATAAATTAAGAGATTCTGACTTCAATTTGTATTAATCATTTTATATTCCGTCACCTTGAATTTAATTCCATTATTCATTTTCTAGGATCCAATTTTTTAAATTAAGAACTGGTTGAAGTGCTTCTTGAAATAAATATTACGGGAAAGAGAAATCCAAGTTATTTAAATTGATAAAAAACATTGTAAAATAAAAAATAGTTTGGGGAGAGTGGTCCTCAGTTGGCTTCCTAAGCAAATTAGGCAAAAATTGTTTTTTATCTTTGTTTAATTTCTACCATACACTTTCACGGCCTTTCTCGTAATTAAAAACACAAAACAGAAGCAAAAAATAACTAAATATAAACAAAAATAATAGGGTGCTAACATAGGACCACCATGGATTTTCGCATATTTCAAATTATTACGCAAATAAGAAAATTTAACCAAACATTAAACAGAATCTCTTATTACAACATTAAATAAAGGAAGTAGAGCACATCCACTCATTTATAAATTTTTAATTAATTATCTCTTGTAGCTGCTCTCGAGAAAAAAGAAAAATTAAATTTCTTTTGCCGTAAACAATATTATTGCACTCACAATTCGTAGAATAATCCTAAATTATGATTACGTTCATAAATTATGTCATAGTTTATTTATATATCACACCACGAAATTAGAGATTCGTCCATCTCTGATAAACGCTTGGTGGTCAAGTTAGGACCACTTTCCCCTATAATTACATTATTAATTTGATTCATCGTTAGACTTGCGAAACGACTTTAAATTTAGGAACTTCAAAAGAATATCGGTTTTTTATACGCCAATTTTTGGTCAATTGTATTTGTTTATGTCCACTTATCATATTTGGAATTTACACTAAACAGTGTTGTTTTTAATTACGATTTAGTTCTCTAAACGAGCCACAATATTCTCCAACAACACCTGAAAAAAAGGAAAAATTCATTTTAAACAAATTTATAAAATTCAGTTAAAATTAATAATTAGCTGAAAAAAATTAAATCAATGAATAAATAATAAGACCATCCATTATTATTTATTTATTAAATAATAATCTACAATTATTATTTAGTAAATAAATGAAAAAATCAGACATTATTATTATTATTATTATTTATTTGTGTAACGATCAAATGTAGATCTAATCAATTAAAAATTTTCTTTTCTAGTTTATTTAAAATTCTTGGAGTGCAGATAATTGATCCTGAAGTGACGAGATTTTTCAAGGACGTCGTGTCACAAATGATCAAGCAAAGGGAGAATTTAGAAATAAAAAGACACGACTTTATGGACCTGTTGATCGAGTTGAAAAATAAGGGCACACTGGAAACTGAAAACGGAAGTAAACAAGTTCTCGATGACGATCAATTTATAAAGGAAATTGGTAAAGTATTTTTTCTTTATATTATTTATTTATACTTTTATAGAAAATAAAAGAAATAAATTTTACTAGTAAAATCCTGTTAAAACACATTTGACATATGACTTTAAATTAAGTAATCAATTTTTTTAATGCGAAAACTGGAATGCGTCTATACGATAAGATAATATTTATAAATTCGAAGAGTTTGTATTTTACGCAATTTTTTTTGAATGAACAATTCATTCAAAAATAAAAAAGAGTAAATATTTGATGATATCAGTAAACTTTGGACAAATACAACACAGTAAATTGTGAGATTTAAAAAGTGTTGCAGATTAAAATAACACCAAAAAAGATTAAAATAACACCAAAAAAGATTAAAATAATCAATTTTGGTGTTATTTTTTACAATGAATGAAATTTTAGTTTATCAAAATTACTTTCATTATTTCAATTCAATTATTATTTTCAAAAATTTTTAACTACAATTTTACTTTTTGTCTTTTATTTTTAATAATAATTAATTCATCAATTTCATGAAACTTCAATTATTCCTAAATTCTTTAATTAAATGCTCATTAGAAAATAGAAACTTCAAATAATATTACAAAAAAATTCAATTAAACTTTTTCAAAAATATTAATTTCAAAATTCAATTATTTCCAAAAAGTTCACTCTACATTTCTTTTAATATTCAATTGTAATCTAAAATTTTAACTGAAATTTATTTTGAAATCAATTTTTATTTAAAAATTCAACAAGAATTTAATTATTTAAATGCAAAAGTAAATAATTTATTGAATAATTGCAT
Organism: Leptopilina myrica (nomen nudum); assembly: GCA_032872475.1. NCBI lineage: Eukaryota > Metazoa > Arthropoda > Insecta > Hymenoptera > Figitidae > Leptopilina > Leptopilina myrica (nomen nudum). The sequence goes on along the minus strand of CM065462.1, from coordinate 6,872,820 downwards.
GTTTCTGAGAATTCAATTTTCATAAAGAATGTTATTAAAAAATTTTTTAATAATTCAATTCTTTTATCAAATTTTATTAAAACTTTCATGAACATAATTACTTTTTTCAAGGTATTCAATTATAATTGTATGAAAAATAATTTAAAAGCTACGATGAGTTTTAATTTTCAAATTATTTGTTTACAATACAATTTTACAAAATTTCAATTATTCGGAAATTCTGCAATTAAATATATATTGAAAAATAAAAACTTGAAATAATTTCAATAAAAATCCTATTAAACTTTTAAAAAGAATTAATTCTACATAATTTTTTGTCAAAAATATAAAAAATTAAGAATTTCAATGATTTTAGTTTGAAACTATTTCAAAATTTAATTATTTCTAAAAATCGACGTTATAATGCTTTTGACACTTAAGTATAATCTAAAATTTGAACTGAAGTTCATTTTTAAAACCAATTTTATTAGTAAATTCTACGAGAATTCAATTATTTAAATACAAAAATAAATAATTTATTAATTTCATGTTTCTTGAAAATAAATTCTCATAAAATATGTTATCAACAAATTTTTTAAATCACTAAATTCTTTGGACGAATTTTAATAAGATTTTAAATAATAATTACATTTTTCAAGGAATTTGATGAAAATTGCATTAAAAATAATTGAAATTCTACGATGAGTTTTATTATTATTAATGAAAATAATTGAATTTCTAAAAGAATTTTATTATTTATAAAAATAATTGAATCCTTGTAGAAATGTTATTATTTATGAAAATAATTGAATTATTGCGAAGAAATTTATAAAAAAATTTGTAAATAATTGAATTTCTGTAAAAATTTTTATTGTCTATAAAAATAATTGAATGTTTGCGTAGAATTGTATTGGAATTTTTTTTTAACAATGGAATTATTTTGTAAAATTTTATTGAAATAGTAGATATTGAAAATTATGGAATTTTAGAAATCTTTTGAAAATAATTGAAATTTTGACAAGAATTTTGATTAAAATTTTGTAAAATAATAGAATTTTCAGAGAAGAATTTTATTATTTATAAAGAGAATTGAAATTTTGACTAGAATTTTAAAAAAAATTTTGAACACAATTGAATTTAGTAACTATGTTACTGTTCTCCGTTGTGAAGCTAAATTCGTTGAGTTTTTACAAATCGTTAACTTTGGTGTTTTATTTAAAATATAAAATTTCATTGATAGTTAAAAATAACACCAAAATAGATTATTTTAATCCTTTTTGGTGTTAATTTAATCCTAGAGGGATTAAACTGTTACAGATTTTTTTTTATCCATTCTGGTGTTATTTTAACACCGCACGTTTTACTGTGATAATTTAAAATGAATTTTGAAAATAGATTTAATAATGATAATAATAATAATAATGAACTTTATTCTTATTATTTGTCTATTTATTGAAGAATTAAATAATGATAGGCCTTTAAATACGAATTTGTACTATAATATTTACGGCGGTGTAAAAGTCGATGCAATTTTCCCATTAAAAACTCAATCTAAAAATCCAATAGACTTTGACATCCCCTTAAGTAAACAATTAATAATCACGTGTTAATATTTTAGAAATAGATGAAGATACAATAGCGGCACAAGCGTTTGTCTTTTTTGTCGCTGGCTATGATACGTCCGCTAATGTGATTGCTTTCTGTCTACATGAATTGGCACTAAATACCGAAATCCAAGAATTGACAAGACAAGATATTTTAGATTCTTTGGAAAAATTCGAAGGCAAATTGACTTATGACGCAATACAAGAAATGAAGTATCTCGACATGGTTGTTTCGGGTAAAATTATTATTATTATTATTTTGTTGTCAATATTAATTATTAACATATTAATAACTGATAAAATTGAGCGAATAAAAATTTAAATTTTCTTTTATATAGAAACTTTGAGAAAATATCCTCTCTCGTCTCTATTATCAAGAAAGTGCGAGAACCCATATAAAATTCCAGGCACCGAAGTTGAATTACCAGCAGGGATGAGGGTTATTATTCCAATTTATGGACTACATCACGATCCAAATTATTACCCGGATCCTGAAATTTTTGATCCCCAGAGATTTAATGAGGAGAATAAAAAGGCGAGACATCCCTTTGTTTACCTACCATTTGGCGCTGGACCAAGGAATTGTATAGGTAATTATACGTTCCTTTTTTTTACAAGTAAATATAGTTATAATTAATTAAATAGTCTTTAACGTCCGAGATACTTAATAAATAAGTCAAATTAATGAAAACGAAAACATTCGGACAAAGTAACAAATTTTATTTACTCCAACGTTTCGAAATCAAATCGATTTCCTCTTCAGGGAGTCAAAAAAATAATAATTAAATAAACGAAGACTTAAAATTTTTAACCCTGACGATGAAGTAGAGTCATAATAAATAAATAATCCGTCTTAGAAACACATAAATAATAATAAATAAATAAATAATAATAAATCACAATACAAAAAAATAAAAATCACAAAATAATAAAATAAAATGTATTGCAAACTGCAAAGTCAAATTTGATTTAATTCTTTACCTTATATTGTGCATTTCAAAATTATTATTTGTTTTCTACACAATTAAGCCTATAAAAAGTTTTGAATTTTGTTATATTTTTTTAATAGAATTCTTGATTGTATGGCTTATGAATAAATAGTTTACAAATAACAAAACTTCACTGAACTTAGAAATGTTTATTAATTGCAAATAAAATTTTACAAAAAAAAAATCACTTAACAATTTGGTAGGGGTACAGTTTTTCTGAAACGAATTTTTTTAAATAAATTTATTTTTCTAACAAAGGTGAATTTCTAAAATACTTTTATCTAATGAAGATTTTTTAATTCCCTTTCTTCTAATAAAAGCCATTATTTAAATATTTCTTTTTCTAATAAAGGTAATTTTCAAAAAATTGTTCTAACATTCAGTTTTTGTAATTTTCCTTTATAAACAATTGCCACTATATGGCAATTTTTAAAAAATTATTTCTCCTATTTATTAATGCCAAACTTTATTTTTTATTAGTGTTTTTAAAGAAAAGTTTTCTCAACTTTAAGATAGTAAAAAATTTTTTTTTTAAATAATGAATATTTAAGATTTATTTTGACATAGGTTTCAAGAAAATTGGTGGTGATGTGTTTTGAGATATTCAAAAGGTTATCTTTCAAACTTAATTTTTTTTACTATTGTAAAGTTGAGAATTTATTTTTTAAAAACACTAATACTGAATAAGGTTGGGCTTTAATAAAAAGGAGATATAATTATTTAAAAATAATTTATTAATTTTATTTCCTTAAAAATTAAACTCTGAATAATATTATTCAAAAATTCTAGAAAACTAATTGTATTTTGGAAGAATTGCAGTTCAAATTTTTAAGTATTTCGAAATTTTAAGCAAATAAAGAAAAATAATTATTAGTTAAATATTTATTTTACAAAAGTTATTAAAATTTGAAAAATTTAATTTGGAAATTTTTTTAAAAATTAGGTTTTTGAAAAGTACTAATTAAAATTTTTTTAAAGAAAAAAATACTTGAATTCTCAATAATAATTTTACCAAATTGAAACAATTGGAAATTTTGTAAAATTTTGTATTCTAAAGAATTTTATTTTTTCCGCTTTAAAAATTGTCTTTCAATAAAATTATATCATTTTATGAATTTACAAAAATTATTTTATTTAAATATTTAAATATTTATTTAAATATAAATTCTAGTAGTTGAATTCTGATAGGAATTGATTTAACAAAAATTTCAGTTAAAATTTAAAACAAAATAATTGAATATTTAAATCGTTATAACAGAAATTTTAGAAATTAATTAAATTTTAAAAGATTTTTAAATTAAATTCCTTGCAATTTTTAGGGAAGCAAAAGTTTAAAAATATTAGAATTTTTATTTTAATAAATTATTAATAACATTTTTCTTCTTTAAAAATGATTAAAGTTTGTCAATAATTTTATTCAAAAATTCTAAAAAAAAAAGAATTTTGGATGAATTAGTTGCAAATTTGAGATTGATTCGGATGATTGATAAATTCTTTCACTTTAATATTAGTAATAATTTCCTAATGATAGATTCACTCCCTTAACTAAAAAAAAATATTAAAGTTTCCGAGTTGTTCAAATAATTAAATTTAACGAAAAACCGTAAGAAAAGTATATTTTTAAAGAAATTAATAATTTTCATTAAATTTTGAAAAGCAGAGTTGGAATAGATTTTTTCTAAAAAAAAATTGCATTTCCTACGTCTTCCCAATTCAAGTTTTAATAAACAAAAAAATACTTTTTTAATTTTTCATGTGGCCTGAAATTAAAATCCATAGGACAACGTTTTGCATTGTTACAAACGAAAGTGGGATTAATTACATTTCTTAGAAATCATCGAGTGGAACTTTGTGAAAAATCAGCAGTTCCGTTAATTTTTAGTCGCCGTAATTTTGTGACAAGTAGCGAAAACGGCATATGGTTGAAAATTGTTTCAACTTGAAATTTAATTATTAATTTATAATTTATATTTCTTAAATATTTTTTATATAATTCTGTACTTAATTGACGCATTTTTTAAATTAATTAATTAACAGTTGATTTGTATAAAGCATTATTATGAAAACTATTATTTTAATATATTATGTAAACGTTGAATTTGAAGACATAAATATAATGAAAATTTGTTCCCTAACCTCAAAAGTTTTTACCTTCCTCAACACACGTACATTTTATTGCTCTCCCTATTCCCGAATTTTTTTTTCATAATAATTTGATTATTTTGTTTGTTTTTTAATATGTGTTTAAAGTATTTAACGACTACTAACGAATTTAATTTAATGAAAACAACTACAAATTTTCTTGAATTTTTAACGACAAATTGACAATTTTTGACGATGTCAGATGTCTTGAATTGATTCGATTAATCGAAATAAAAATCAACAACCCGGTCGGTAACGTTGGTTACCTAACTCTGTAGAAATAAAAAAATAATAATAATATTAATTGCAGTTGTTCTGGTAGTAGTATTAATAGTAATAATAATAATAATAATAATAATAATACTAGTTTTAGAAATAGCAATTACATTTTTACTTTCTAAATTTGAAAATCGCGCGCATCTATTCGACACCCACAATTCAACCCGCGGCATATTCACGCAGTTGAAAATAAGTGTTAACTTCACTTCGTTTTTGTGGAATTGTTGACTCGTGTCGAACTGTAAAACGAAAATGTCACCTCTTTTATCGTTATTATAACTGTTTTCCATTGCAATTAACCAATGTTTTAATGTAATTCTCAAAATTATTAATTTGTCCTTTAAAAATTTTATTGGAAATAATGCCACGGTAAGTCAAATTCAGTTTGCTTCCTTTTTCCTTTCTCTATTTCTTTTTCTTGTCTCTCTGCCTTTGGCAATATTATATACATGCATTTATATACACATACACAAATAACAGCGTTTCTGTCACGGGGATGAGAGAGCAGACTGTTGGCTGATTCTTGATTATATTAATAAACGCGTATGAATGACAGAAGGCGCTATTTTATCGCATTATTATCTTTGATAGCGGAAGTCTTGTTTTGCTTATATATATCTATACATACACACTGCGTTAACAATGATAATAAATTCTTTATATCTATATGTATATACATATAAATATATGACCATTTTCGTAGTATCGTGGTGTGTGTATATATAGATATAGAGTTGAGAATAATTGTTTGGTGTCTTGCTCCGAAAGTTACGAAGGTTAAAGTTGTTTTCGTGTCTTTTTTATTGAAAAAAAGAAGTTTTTTCTCCAAAAAAAAAAAAAAAATGATATTTTGTTTATCGTTATTTCTACGTCAAATTTCTCTCGTTTGATTTTTATAGTTCATGTATATATTAATTTTAAATAGGATCTATTTACTTTTTCAAGAATATAAATAAAAGTTTCACTTCATCTGTCAATTTTTTTTGACTGAAGAAATTAAAGTTATCAATTATTGACATCACTTTTTACAAAACTTAAGTGGAATATTGAGCAAGACTTTATTATTTCCTTTTTGAATGTGTATTTTGCAATTATGTTTTTCATTTTTTAATTGCATTGTTATGTTTACAAATTTTTAATTTAATTTAAATAATTAAAGTTATCATTATATTTAAGAAGTAAATTGAAAAACTATTAAAATTAATAGTGAAAGTAAATTTTATGAATATTTTTAGGTTATGTTAGGAGAACTATGTCTATTTTTGTTAATTAAATCACTGATTCTTAATTGCAAAATCGACAACGTTGAAAATTGCGTCTCTATTTTATTTATTAACTAATTGCTTCGTAATCATTTTCTCAATTATAAAAGTTTACTAAGAATGATAAAAATATAATTAAAAAACAAATTTGTCTGTATTTATTTTTCAAGACTTTAATATCCGTGAACTTCTATTTAAATTTTTTAATTTGCAGGACGTTTAAAAAATTATTTTCTACTCATTTATTTTGCAAGTCGCGTATAAAAATTATTTTCATTATTAATATTGAGAAATTTTTATAAAATTCAATTATTTTCATAAATAACAATTTACTTATGGAATAAATATTCATCACAAGAATTCAATTACTTATATTAAAAAAGTAATAAAATAGAATTATTTTCAGAAATTTTAATAAAATTCTTGGCAAAATTTCAAGAATTGTCTAATAAAAATTTATTTAAAAATAATTTTTGATTGCAGATAATTAATTAAATATTAAAAGCATTATAGCGCGAATTTTTAGAAGTAATTGAATTTTGTAAAGAATTCAAATTAAAATCTTTTAATGTTAAAGAGAATTTCTTTTTAAATTTTTGAAAATAATATAATTCTTGGAACAAATTTTTATTAAATTTAAAAAAATGATAAATTTGAAGATATCGATCACCCTGATTACATTTATTCGTAAATAAATGCAATATAATTTTTTTTAGTATCTAATAATTTTGCTAGTAAATCAAAGTATTCTTTAGGATCATGGAAAAAGTCAAAATTTTATCTGGAAATCAGGGATAAGTCTGGAAAAATGAAATAAAAATTTTTGGCTTCTCTATTTTTGTATTTATTTTGTAAGAGTAAATGTATTTCATAATCAGACTAAAAAAATGTTTTTTTTTTTTATAAAAATATTGTAATTTAATAAAAAAAAATTTTAGTGAAAATTATAAATTAAACGTTTTGATAATTAGTTATAAAGATACTTGGAATAATTGCTGTTACAAATTTTCTCGAATGACAGGAACGTAATTCTTAATTGGTCTTCTTTCATTAAATTTCCATACAATAGCTTTCATTGTTTGAGTTTTTCGATAAAATGTTAATAATAAACGCATGTTTTATGCATTTTCTTTTTAAACGTCACACTCGACTTGAAAGAAATTCACTGCGATGATTTATAAATGAAGTTTGCATTATTTATTTATAACAATTCACATCTCTTCTTAATCACAACACATTCTTCTTTTTAATCTCTTTTCTTCTTCTCTTTCATTTCTTATCTACATATACTTATATATAAAATCGTATTTTTATATTTTTCAATAACGAAAGAAAAAAGGCAAAATAAAAATTAAAAAACACAATGAAACAAATTCTTTTTTTTGGATAAAGAAATTAAAAAATCTTTCTTTTGATGAGAGAAATTAAAGTGAAAAATAAGTATGTTTAATTAAGAAATATGATTTTGCTGATTATAGGAAAAAAATATCTGGAGAAAAAGATTTATACATTTTTGTACTTTAATAAAAAAAATGTCTTGTGAAATTATTGATAATAATTATTTAATTAATTTTCATTGGCAGATGTCGAGTTATGGGAGAAATCACACTCAGAAATCGGCGATGATCGATTATGAACGTCAATTCCAAGAGGACTTGGAACGTGCACAAGCATTAAGCTTGGAGAGTTTGGCACTGGAAAAATTTCGTCTACAAAAACAACAAAATCAGTGTGACAGTAATATTCAACAGTCTTGCGCCTCGAGAAGTGACACTAATTCAATTAGTGAAGCCGATGGAACGGTAGAGAAGTAAGATTATTTTTTTTTCTAATACTCGCCAGTTTCTTTTTTTTTAATATTTTATTTATTATTTTAGAAAATATTTAAAGAATTGAAGTTCTAATTTTTATAGAATTAATTAAATATCAAAAAGTTTTTTATTGAAATTATTTTGAAACTTTAATTCCTGTTGGACAAAATAAGAAACAATAGCAATTCAAATATTTATTAAACAAAAAATAATTAAATTTGAAAAAATTTATTTAGAAATTCTGGAAAAGTTAGGTTTTTAAAAAAGCGTAATATTATAATTCTTTGAAAACAGTGGAATTACGAGAAATAATTTTTAAAAATTGAAAAAATTAGGAATTTTTTTTTTTAATTTCTCATTTAAATAAATTTGATGTTTGAAAGAATTTTATTTTCTCACTTTAACAAATTTTTTAAAAAATTTTACAGGGTTGCCACGCAACCTGGAAATCTGGAAAATCTGGAAATGTCAGGGAATTTGATAAAAATTGAAAAAAACCTGGAAAAGTCAGGGAATTTTGATCGAAATCCTGGAAAATTTATTTTTGAAATCTAATTTTACTTAAATATTTCAAAATTAATTCAATTTTATAAGAGTTGCAATTACAATTTTTATAAGTAGATGTATTTGAAAATATTTTCAATTTAGATTTTGTAAAACTTCAATTTTAAATGAATTTCATTAAAAAAAATTAAAAACCTAGATTTTTAAAAAACCTTAATAACTAAAATTCTTCTAAAATTATTTAAAAATTTAAATATATATTTCATTGATTATTTAAAAATAACGGATTTATAGAAGAATTTTAATTAAAACACTAAAATTAAATTAAATTTTGAAGCAAAGACATATTATTGGAGAAATTCAATTATTTTTAGAAAAAGTAAAATTCTTCTCAGAAATTCAATTATTTTTTTCGGTTTTCATATTTATTCTTCAAAGAATTAAATTATTTTCAAAATTTTCAATGAAATTATTTTGTTCCAATTTCATTTTTTTCAAAATGATTTTAATAAAACTTTTTGTAGAAATTTAATTGATTTCAAAAAATTTTTTTTAATTGAATTATTTCCAATGTTTGCTATTTGAATAAAATTTCACGAAACAATTTAATAATTTAAACCGAAATTTTGATAAAATTAGTCTGAAGAATTCAATTATTTTCAAACGAAATATAATTCTTCGCAAAAATTCAATTACATTTGAAAATTTAGAAAAATTATTGTCAAACTTTAAATTGCCTTTATAAATAATAACATTTTTCTCCGAAATTCAATTATTTTCTCAAATATTAATAATATTCTTATCAGAATTTCAACTATTTGTTAATATACAAAATTTTCATCGAATTTCTCGAAAAATGAAATTATTGTTAAATTTTTTTAAAATTTGTCTCTTGACAATAAATAATAATAAACATAATAATTAAATTCTGATAAATTTTTTTATAAAAATTCAATGTTAAAAAACATTTAATTATTTAATAAATTATTTATTTTTATAGTTAAATAATTGATTTCTTGTGGAAATTTTTATTGAATTTCGTAGGAAATTTTTATTATTTCTAAAGATTATTTAAATTTTGACGGGAATTTTGGACAATTTTGAAGTATAATTGGATTTTTGTGAAGAATTGTGTTACTTTTCAAAATAATCGAATTCTTGAGGCTTTCATTTTAATAAGAATTAAATTTTGTTGAAGATAATTAAATTCCTGAAAACTATATAATAATAATCCAGATAATCTAATGGTTATTTGTTAACTTTCTTTAAAATTGGAAGTTTTTAATAATATTATTCAGAAATTCTAAAAAAAAATAATTGAATTTTGCAAGAGTTGCTGTTTAGATTTTTAGAGAAAGTTTTCCAAATGGTTTTACATTAAAAGTATTTCGAAATTTTAAGCAAACAAACAACAATAAGTATTTTAACATTTATTTTACAAAAATGAATGAAATTTGAAAGATTTATTTTCAGAATTATGAAAAAATTGTCTTTTTGAAAAATAGTATTTAACAGTTGAAGATATACTTGAATTTCCGAAAATAAATTTTAAAAAATTGAAACAATTGGAAATGTAAAATTTTATATTTTTAAGTATATAATTTTTCATCTTTAAAAATGATTTATAAATATAATCTGTATTTTTATTTTTAAAAAAAGTTAATTGCACTATTTTTGTTTAAAAATTCTGAACATTTAGAATGAAATTTTATTCAAAAATTCTTTAAAAAAATCGATTTTTGGAAGAATTGCAGTTGCAATTTTTAGACATAATTAAATTTCAAAAGGTTTTTCATTAAAATTATTTTAAACTTTAACTCTTGTGAGAAAATAAATATGAATAAGTTCAATAAAAAGTATTGAATTTTGAAATAATTTTTTTAGAAATTCCGAAAAAAATCGTTTCTTGAAAAAATGTAATAACAATTTTTTTCTAAGCAATTTTATTACGGAGAAAATTTTTTTAAAATTAAAATTGAAAATTTTGTCAAATTTTGTTGATATTAATTTTATATTTAAAAATTGTTGAAAATTTTTTGTGAGTAAAATTAGAAAATGGGGTTAATTTTTGCAATATAAATGTGAAATGTAAAAATTGTGTACAATTATTTGAATTTAAGTCTTACGTTTTTATGTTAATTATAATTGTATATTAATTGAGTGATAATTATTTTTCAGAAGCCAACATAGAAGTCGACCTAGACCTGGTGCTTATAATTCAGGTCAATCGCGCAATGGTGTTATTATTGTGCCGCCTCCACCAATTCCAGGTAGAAGAAATTCAACAAATTCGGCCGTGAAAAATCAAGGAGTCGATTTAATTAATTTTACGAGTCCTGTTAAACAGGATTCATTAGCTGAATATTGTACCGCACCACCAGTTGTTCCACCGTAAGTAAATTGCTCACTCTTCCACATTTTACAATTATGATAAGACAAAAAAAGTAGGTAGTAAAATTATCGAAAAAATGTGTAATTCTTCGCAAGAATTTAGAAACAAAATTTTTAATTCTGGGGGCAGAATGCAAAAATGAAAGTAATTGAATTTTTTCAAGGAATTAAATTGTTTTGAAGAATATTTTTTAAAAATAGTGAATGATAATAATAATAATTAACTAGTTGATAAATGTAGTTTTTTAAATTTTGAATCGGAGATTATTCAATAATTGAAAACAAAAAAACTTTTGCAATTTGCATAATAATATTAAATTAAAAACCGAGGTTTGCATTAGTGCGTATAACATTTGCTAGCGTATAAATATTTATAATCTAAATTGATGTTTAAAATAAAAGTACATTTAATAATAGTATGTTATGAATTTAATTTTTTGTTCGTTCGGAATTTTTAATTTTAAATTAATGTAGAGTGAATTGATTATTTTATTTCTTGTGTCACTGTATTTATATGTTAATATTTAATGTAACTAGAGTAGTGACGCTAATGAATTTTACAAGATAATAATTGTAAAATCGATAATTTTAACGATATTAATAATATTAGTAGTGGTGGTAAACGATATAATAATAATTTTGAAGAAAAGCGCCAGTGGAACCAAAATGGGACACACATCCGGCATTGTTGAGGAGACCGTCGAGAGTCTCTAGAAGTAATAGTTCGGCAGCTGCCTATCAACCGCGGGACTTTCGTTATCAGTCACCATCACCGGCGCCAGGGTCGAAAGCATCCACAGCGCCATGCACTCCAGGTACGCCAGGAATCAGTCCCGTCATGTCCAGGGCGACAAGCGTTTCCAATAATGTTTCTGAGCCAATTCCACAGGTAATTTTACAGAAATTCTTTACAATTATCACAATAAAAATAATCTAAAGAGAATATTTTCTTATAAAATTCCTTAGATTGAATAATTTGAATTTTATTTGATTAGACGTTTTTAAGTTACATTTTAAAAGAATATATATTAATTCATAATGCAATTAATATTTTTTTTCTTCTTTTTATAGAAAAATTAATAATTTTCTCCCGTGTGCTAAATAATTAATGACAAATTTTCATTTTAGCCCGCTTGGAATTTCAATACTTTTACAAATTATTTCTTCATGCAGGTATTTTTTAGGAGTAGTTGAAAAATTTAAAACTTTTTACACAATTTTTCCTTTTTTTTTTGCATTTGGAAAACAAATTTTCTTCTCTTTTTTTTAAATAATTGTGCCTCTGATAATTAGAGCGGCAATAGAATTTTTTGTTTTCAAATATCACAGTGTCTTCTATCCTTTTTTGTGTATTTTCCTTTTACGACAAAAAAAGGATAAACGTGAAAAAAAGATTGAAATTTTTTTCGTTATTCAGATTCACGATTTCAATTTTTATCAATAATGTACGAATAGCAAGAAAAGCTGTCTATTTACTACATAATTATGTAAATTACAAAAATTTTTATTTTCTAAAATCATGTTCAATTTTCGACAAAGTTCAGATGTAAAATTTAAAAAGAAATTCAACTTTATTAAAATTCATTCAAAAAAATTAAATGATTTTCACAAAATTTTCATAATAATAATAAATCTTGAAAACTCGGGCTTTTTTAGGAAAACTGGATAATGAAGAAATAGAAAAATCTCCCTATAAGGAAAATGTTTTGAACTCCACTTTTAGAGTGCATTTGAAACGACTTTCATGTGAAATATTACAAATAGTATGAAAGGAAAAATGTCTAATTTTATTTTATTTTCATTTTCATTTGCAGATTCCTCCACTGCCGATGAATTATCGGCCTGGAATTCCTTCACCTGTTACTACTGGTGTCTCAAAAGTTCCATACGCCGTTGATGAAAATCAATTTAGTGTCTTGAAGGTCATTGAAAAAAAACCGAACAGCAATCTCATTGATCTGAGCGCTTACGAATCTTTAGAGGACAAATCGAATGTTCGAGTCAGCGTTCTCGAGGCTTTTGATCCTTTACTCGTAAAGACTGAAGAAATTAGGGATAATTCAAAAGGATCGAAAGACGGTAATTTCAATATTTGTAACTTACATTTTTTTCTTTGAAAATTTAATTTTTTGAAATTATTTTCTTTCATTCTATTTTTGAGATTTTTTTTTATTTTTAATTATACATTTTGAATTCGTTTTCTAAATAATGTATTTTGAATATATTTTCAATTTTTTTGTTCTTGAATTTATTTTCACATTTTAATTTAGCTTCAAATTTTAATTATGTATTTTCGAATACAGTTTTACATTTTAATTATCACATTCCAAGTATATAATTTTCAATTTAGTGTCACTTTTATTTATAAAATTTATTTTCACTTTTCAAATTATTTTCTAATTTCAATTACATAGTTTTGGATGTATTTTCATATTTCAATTATTTTTTGACAAAATTTCAATTATTTTCAATTTCTACTATTTTAATCGAATTTTTCAAAGAATTTCATAAAGAATTAAAAAAGTGAATTCTCGTTGAGTTTTCTAATAAAAATTCATTTAAAAATGAATTGCAGTTAATGTTTTAGATAAAAATTGAATATTAAAAACTAAAATGTTTTTTTTTTGCTATAACACATGATTTTTTAAAAGATTTTAACTGACAATTCTGTAGAATTAATTTTTTTTTGTTGAAAAAGTTTTATTAAATTTTTTTATAATTATTTCAAGTTTTTATTTTTTACACATTCAATTAAAGAAGATCCATAAAATTGAATTGCAAACAAATAGATTTGAAAACTCGCAGCGAAATTTTGCAAAAAGCATTAAAAATACTTGATAATTGAATTCTTTCAAAAAATTGAAATACATACTTTTAAAAACATAAAGATGTCGATGATTCATGTCTTCTTCATGTTTCATAATAATCTTATAAGTTGTTGAATTTCATAAAGATTGGAATTTAAAATTTTTCGAAAATCTTAATTTCTATGGAATATTTAATACTGAATAAATATTTATTTTAAAAAAAGTTATTAATGTTTTCGAATAATTTTACTTTTGAAAATATTAGTAAATGTAAGTGAACACTTTTTGAATATCTAACCATTTTTAGAGTGAATCGAAATATTTGTAGATTTGTGTTAACTCTGATTTTTGAATTTATTTACAAATTTCAATTTACGCATAAATTTTAAGAAACAAAGAATTTCGTACTATCTTCAGTTTTAAGTGAAAAGTATTGATTTAATGAAGTGAAAAATTTGTTTTCTTTTTTGCAGAAGTCGAGTCGCAGTACAGTGGTTCGGTTTATGATCCTTTTGATCCGTTTGACTACATGTACAGCACAAGTGAAACTGTTAATTCCGATCCAGTTTACGCGGCGGTGGAAAAATCGGCAAAATCGCCGGCCGTTTCGCCAGCAGCCCCACCGCCTTTGCCACCTAGAAATTCATCTGCCTGGAACACCATTGAACGAAGAAAAACATCACTTGATCGTCGAGTACGTAAACTATGAATATTTCTATTTTTTCAAGTAACAATTTAATGAATTATTTTTCATAATTTTAAAAATAGTTTTTTGATCTATTTCAAAATTATACAAATATTTTAGTTAATTACTAAAAGGAATTAATGTATATTTTTTATTAATTAACATACTAAAAAGGAAAAATAAGAATAGTGAAATAAATTCTTTACTATAATGAAAAATTACTTCATTAAGTTAAAATTTTCCAATTTTTTTTTTTTTTAGCAAAAACGACAAACGCGACTTTATGAAAATGTGACGGTCGTAAAGACCCGAGTCTCCCTTCATGATTGCGATTTACAGGCGTTTCATAAAATGGTTAAATCAGTGCGAGGTAATTTTCATTTTTTCTTCTTCTCACCATTCTTAATTGTCGACGCTTTTTTTTAATGATTAATTTTTTTGCAGGGGAATTTCCGTTCAATGATCCAAGTACAAATATCGGTCACGTGATTAGTCCAATAATGGAAAATTTATATCCCGAAGGGACGAGTATAAAGCTCGTTGTACATTCGCAAATATCTGGTGACTCGAAAGATCCACTTCCGTCCGTAACGTTTACCTGTGATGGTGAGTTCATTACCGAAATTTATCCCACTTCTTAATTGTAAAGAAAAAAAGAAAATGAATCTTAACAAGTTTTAGACAGATATAATTTTTAATAGTACAAATTATTGATGAGAAAAAATTAATTACTAAATATTATCCACTAAAAATATCTGTTATTCCTGAAAAAATATTATTATGAAAAGTATTTATTACTAAAAGTATATTTCGTACTAAAAAGATTTGTTACTCAAAATTATTACTAAGAGAAAACATTTATTACTAAAAATAGTTATTATTAAAATTTATTTAGTAAAATTTATATTATTAAGAAAAAAGCATTTATTTCCATAAATTTTTTTGACTAAAAACATATCTACATATGACCAAAAAATTTACCGACAAAAATAAAATTAAATTTATTGAATATGTTTAGAAAATTATTTATTTGTAATTTGTCATTAAACAGTTGTTTAATATTTGATCTATTCTTTTTTTCAGTTAATAGTAGTGTCGAACATGTCATATTCACTGTAGCTTGTTCGCTGGATGAAGATAATACAGTAAATATGGAGAACAATATTTATTGTTTGAGAGTTTGGGGTTTGTCTGAATTTCTCGCACCGAATACAACATTAGCTCAATACGAATACATTCATCAGTGCATTAAATTAGAGAAGGATATTGAATTAGCAATAATGGTACGCGATCAAATAAAGCGGTCAATAGCCAGGACAGTAAGTATTTGTTTATTAACGGAAGAGAATTTTATTTGCAATATACCTTATTATTCACTTACTTTCTTCAGGATTGCCACAGGTCAGGGAAGTCAGGGAAAAGTCAGGGATTTTTAGTAAACGTACTGGAAAAAATCGAATTTTTAAAATTTGTACAATTTTCATAAATACTAGATTGATAAAAGAATTTTAATTAAGAATACTAAAAAAATTTAATTATGGAAAAGTAACAAATAATTACAGAAATTCAATTATTTTCAAAAGTAATAAAATTTTTCGCAGAAATTCAATTATATTTAAAAATTTTAAAACATTCTGGTCATTTCAATTATATCTTTAAAAATAAAAAAAATTCTTCTCCTTAATTCAAATATGTTCAAAAATTTTTTTAAAAATTCTGGTCAAAATTTCAATTATCTTTATAAATAATCAATTCTTCTTTGAAATTCAATTATTTTTAAATACTTTAATAAAATTCTTGGAAAAATTTCACAGGAATTCAATAATTTACAAAATTTTTGATAAACTTCTTTTAAATAAACCAATTATTTTCATAAATAATAAAATTTTCACAGGAATTCAATTATTTAATATAAAAATTTCAAATAATTTTTCGAAAAATATCAATTATTTAAAAAGAATTTTATAAAATTCGTCGCAAGAGTTCAGTTATTGAAAAAAATTTAACAAAGTTCTTTTCAAGAATTTAATTATTTTTAGAAATAGTAAAATTATTCACCGAAATTCAATTATTTTTATAAACTTGAATAAAATTCGTTGGAAGAATTCAATTATTTTCAAAATTAATAAAATGCTTAGCAGAAATTCAATTACGTTTGAAAATTTTTGTGAAAATTTCAATTATGTTTATAAATAATAAAATTCTTCAATATTAAATTATTAAAAAAAAATTTTTTTAATTCTCGTCAAAATTTCAATTATTGTTATAAATAATACAATTTTTCTTCAAAATTCAAATATATTTAAAAACTTGAATAAAATTCTTATTAAAATTTCACAGAAATTCAATAATTTATAAAATTTTTAATAAATTTCTTACAAAGAATTCAATTATTTTCATAAATAATAAAATTATCACGTGAGTTCAATTATTTAATATAACAAATTTTATAAAATTTTTTGAAAAATATTAATTACTTAAAAAGATTTTTTTTAATTTCGTCGTATGAATCAACTGTTTAAAAAAAATGTAACAAAAAATTTCACAAGAATTTTATTATTTTTATAAATAATAAAATTCTTCACCAAATTTTAATTATTTGAGAAAAATTTTAATAAAATTTTTGGAAATTTTTTAAAATTATTTTCATGAATAATAAAATTCAACACATGATTTTAATTAATTTTGGATAGAATATTTTAATCAAATTCCTCGAAAAATAAAATTATTCTTAAAAATTTTATTAAACTTTGTCAAAAGAATTCAATTATTTAAAAATTTGTTAATAAAATTCTTTATAAGAATTAAATTTTAACAAACATTCAATTATTCAATAAATTATTTATTTTTCAATTTAAATAATTTAATTTTTCTAGAATTTTCTAATAAGAATTGATTAAAAAATGAAATTACCGAATAATCGATTTATTGTTTATGAAAATAATTGAATTATTGAAACGAATTTTATTCCAATTTTTTCAAATAATTGAATTTTTCTGAGAAAATGTACTACTTTTAAAAATAACTGAATTCTGGTTTTGTAATAATATTCTTATAAATTGTTGAGTTTCAAGAAGGTTTGAATTTGAATGTTCTGAAGAATTTTAATTTCTGTGAAAAAGTAATAATTAAATACTTATTTAAAAATTTAGTTATTGATTTTTTTGAATAATTTTACAATTAATGAAATTTGTAAATAAATTTAATAGAGCATTTTTTTTTAGTATCTAATCATTTTTAGAGTGAATCAGAATATTTTTTATGGTCAGGGAAAAAGTGAGAATTTTGTCTGGAACGCAGGGAAAAATAAAATTAAATATTTGTGGCAACCCTGTTTTTTAACTTTTTTTATTACTTAATTTATTATTTATTTACTTTCTATATTATTTACTTTGTTATTTACTCTCTTTATTTATTATTTACTGATGTACTTTAATATTTGTTTATCTACGATTTTATTAATTACTTATATTCATAATTGTTAAAAGTTTATTGTAATTTTATTTCCAGCTTCAAGACGATAATCGAGATCTGTGTGTTACTTTGGAAGATTTATTACCGAATGAACCGCTTCAACCTATTTCTTACGATACTCTTCTTATTTTACTCGGTAAGTATTTGTTGAATACAAAAAATGGTCTATTTTATTCATATTTGTCATCAGTGTTTAAAAATATTTCAAATTTATTTATTTGACACGTCAAAAATAATTTCTTAATATTAAAAAAATTATCGAGGTATTAGTTTCATACTTTCTGTTTCTTTTCAACTATAGATGAGTTTTAATAATAAAATAATTTTCGTAGTCGTAAATATTTTTCAGTTAAAAGTTTCATAGTTTTTTAAATATTTTAATATTTTGTTAGTAAAAATTTCAAAAGTAAATATTAATAGATTTTTATGTATTAATAATTTTTCTAATAATAAATATTTTAGTAATAATTTTTGTAGTAATTGATATTTTTTTAGTTATAATTTCCACGCAGTAATGAATTTAATCATATCTTTTAGAAACGGTAGAAAAGGAATTGGAGAGAATTGAAAATGCCGCAGTACAAATAGCAACGACAAATCATGGCTCGAGTTTATTGCCACAATTACAACCGCGAGGTGTTCATCAAGCGGTGAAGGCAGTTTGTGTATTAATGGGAAATATTGAGACATATGAAATAACAGAGGCCGTTGATAATTTTGTCAATGCTTGCTGTAAATTTTTACCACAAGTGCACACGACGAATATTGAATGTAAAAATCCTGAAATTCTACACGAGGACGGCGATTATTCGGTGGTAACGCTGCGCACAAAATTTCCCGAACTCATTGCATCGCACTGTCATAAAATTCGTGACGCTATTCAAGATTTAGTTGAAACATACTGTCACGCATTTAGAGTTGATTTTCAATTAACTAGCCGAGGAGAATTTCCCACAAGTAAGAAACAAATTCTTTTTATCTGTTTAAATTAATATAATTATATATAAATAGTTTAACAGGGTTGCCACAGGTTTAGGAATTCAGGAAAAAGTCAGGGAAAGTAGTTTTAAAAATTAATAAAATTCTTAATGAGACTTCAATTATTTTGAATTAATTATTTCCAAATTTGTTACTAAAATTCTTTGAGAACAAAATTTTAATAAACATTTTGAAACATAAAGATTGATTTAAAAATTAATTCTAGTTTAAATTTAAGAAATAATTGAATTTTGTAAATATTTTAAATTAAAATCTTTGAAAGTTTGAATTTTTTATACTTTATATATCTGTAAAATTATTTTTCTTTGACAAAATTGAAATGACTTTTTTTTAACTTTTTTAAAATTTTTGATTTTCTAATATATATTTAATTAAAGAATTTCCTGAGATTGAATTGTAAACAAATGGATTTAAAAATTCGGAAGGAACATTTTTGAAAATTATTTAAGCTAATTAATTTAAAAATTAATTTTACTTAAAAATTCTTGAAAATATTAATTGAATTGAAATAAGGAAAATAATTTTTACAAGTTACACTAATAATATTCTTATATTACAAAAAAATTATTTTATAACTCTCGGTAATTATTACAATTCATGAGGATAAATATTATCCTGTAAAGAATTTTAGTATTTTGGAAAATAACTGAATTCTTGCAACGAATTCTCTTGATGAATATTATTATTTATAAAAATAATTAAATTTTGCTAATAATTTTATTAAAATTCCTGAAAATAAATTGAATTTCGGCGAAGAATTTTGTTATTTATAGAGATAATAATAATTGAAATAATAACGAAAATTCCTTTTAAAAATTTTTGAAAATAATTGAAATTATGTGAAGAATTTTATTATTCATAAAAATAGTTGAATTTTTCAAACGAATTTTAAAATATTTTTTTTTAATAATTGAATTCTTGCAAAATTTTTTTAGAAGTATTTTAAAAAAATTTTAGTTTCATTTTTCCAGAAACAATTTTACGAAATTAAATTTTTTAAAACTTTAATACTTTTTTGTTAAACAAAAATTTAAAAACTTATTCATATTTCTTTTTCCTGAGGAATTAAAATTTAAAATAATTTCAATGAAAAACCTGACGAAATATAATTATTTTTAAAATTTGCAACTGTAATTCATCCAAAATTCTTTTTTTTTTTAGAATTTTTGAATAAAATTATTGAAAAACTTTTATAATTTTTAAAGATAAATAATGTTATTAATAATTTTTTAAAATAAAAATTTTATAAGATTTTTAAACTTTTGCTTCCTTTAAATTTTCAAGGAATTTAATTTAAAAACCTTTTAAAATTTAATTAATTCCTAAAATTCCTGTCATAATGGTTTAAATATTGAATTATTTTTTAAAATTTTAACTAAAAATGTCGTTAAATCAATTCCTAAATTAGAATTTAATTACGGAAATTGAATTATTTAAATAGAATAATTTTTGTAAATTCATAAAATGATATAATTTCCAAATTATAATTATTTTTAAAAACAATTTTTAAAAAAGGAAATATAAAATTTTACAGAATTTCCAATTTGGTTCAATTTGTTAAAATTATTATTTTGAATTCAAGTACCTTTTTTCTTTAAAAAATTTTAATTACAATTTTTTTAAAACTTCAAAATTAAATTTTTCAAATTTCAATAACTTTTGTAAAATAAATATTTAACTAATTACTGTTCTTTACTTGCTTAAATCGATTATTATAATATAATTCTTTTAAGTTGTAGAATTTCAAATTGGTTCGAATTTGACATTTTGTTTAATCTTAATTTTTATGGAAAAATAATACCTAACAATTAATTATTATTTATTTAAAAAAGAAAGTATTAATGTTTACGAATAATTTGAAAATTAAAAAAAATTCCTACATAAATGTAACAGAACCTTTTTTTTAATTGTATTTAATAAGTTTTAGATTGAATCGTAGAATATTGTTTAGTGTCAGGGAAAAAGTCACAATTTTGTCTGAAAATCAGGGAAAAATTATAAAAAAACAAAATTTAATTTTCTTGGTAATCTTGTTTAATTGTTATTTTTTTTTAGATTATTAATTTTCACTTTTTAAGATTTTTATTTATTTCAATTGAATTTTTTTTTATTTGATTTATTTTAACTGATTTTTTGTTGTGTTTATTTACTTTATTTCGATTAGAATTTGTCTTTTTTTTCTTAATTTATCTGGATTGAATTTTTAAGTTATTTTTTTGAATTTTGGTAATTGACTAATTTTTGTTTTCTGAATTTTTTGATTACAGATACTTTGGTTTCGTCAGAAGTGCTCGATACAGTTCTCGTGCGCGTTGGAGCATTACATAGAATACCGGGAACGTGGAATCATGACGATTATATTGTCGCTGCTCAAATATTTCATGGGACACGTCCAGTGGGAAATCCCGTTCTTTCAGAACCAATGACAGTTGGCTCGAATTTCTATAAAAGAATATTGTTCAATTCATGGTGAGAAGAAACTTTTGTAATCTTTTAATATCAAATTATTTCCATATCTTATTTATCATTAATATATAATTATAAAGTTTTTTTTAAATAATTGAAAATGTTTTTGAAGAATTTCATTAAATAACTATTTGAAAAAATGTAATAGAGATAGATAATTGATATGACTATAATAGGTGAATTTTATTTAATTTTCAGGATGGAATTCCGTGGAATTAGTGTTTGTCAAGTTCCAAGGGAAGCAAGATTAGTTCTTGTTCTTTATGGTCGTACATTACAACCAACGGAACATGAAAATAATTCTTCTAATGAAGGTGCAATGCAAAAAGAAGAGCTTGGTTGGGGAGCCATTCAATTCTACGATTATGATGGGTAAGCGTGATGGTTTTAAAATATTTTTTGAAATTCATTAATTTAATTTCAAATCTGCAGCAAGTCTTGCTAATTTAATAAATATTGTTTTTAATAATTAAGATAAAAATTATTCGTAATTGAAAAAAAAAAATATTTTTGAAAGTTTTTTTTCGATTGTTTAAAAATATTAATTAATTAACATTGTTTTTTCTTTTTATAGTGCAATGAGTCAAGGAAGCTTTTTTTTGTCCCTATGGCCGGCATCGGCTGACAAACGATTGGGACCAGCACCAGCGCCTGGAATTCATCCCCACGGTGATACTCATCCGATAATTGGATTAGAACTTCCTGATTATGGAGGGAAAGTTCTATTTCCGTCTGAACTTCGCGATCATGATATTGAATCACTTGATTTCAATTCTCTTGATCAAAATACACAGGAATTGTTACTCGATATTACACAGCAAGACACTTTTTCCAGGTGAGAAAAAATAGAAATAGCTATTTTAAAACTAATTAATTATATTTCATTAAAAAAGATTTAATTGCCTAAAAAATGTTTCAAAAAAGATTAAAAGTACTTGTATTAGAGACTTTAACTTTTAAATTAGATAGTTTAATTTTTACATTAGATGTTATTAATTAATTATTATTATGAATTGATTTTATTTTTTTTATTTCCTTCCTTCATTTTTTTTTGTATTTAGATTAGTAAAAAATAGAATTTATTTTCTTAATGCTAAGAATTTATGTTTTACATCTTTTTATGTCTATTATTAATATTTAAAAAAAAATTGTTCAGACCTCCCGTTGACGAAAGGGAAATCCTCTGGGAAAAGCGGCATTATTTGCACGATCGTCCGGAAGCTCTACCAAAAATATTGCTCGCCGCTCACAGTTGGGATTGGGCCTGTCTTCCGGATTTGCACGCTTCGCTGCGAGTCTGGACACCATTGCCTCCAGTTCAGGCTCTTCAGTTACTTCTTCCATGGTGAGAAGAAAAATCTTCTTTAACAATTAAATAAAATTAAAAAAAGTGAATAAAAAATATTAATCAAGAATTTAAGTCCAAAAATCCTCAAAACAAACAACAAGTTAAATAAAATTGTGTAAATAATATTTATTTCCAGTCAAAATATTATTTATTTGAAAATATTTTTTTTTAATCAAAAAATATTCATTTGAAAAAAATATCTGACTTGAATAAATAAATAAAAATGTTTAATTTAAAATTATTTAAAGCAATAATGGAATTTATTCGAAAGGAAAATATATTTTTTTTAAACTGAAAATGTGACTAGAAATTAGTGATAGTAATAAAATCTATTTGCAACAATTACTTGAATTATTTGACAAAAGGAATTTGGACAGTTTTTTTTTTAATCTTCTATTTTTTATTGTTTTTGATACAGTTTTCCGGATATGAAAGTTAGAGAGATGGCCATAAGTTGGATACGAGAATTGAGTAACGACGAGCTTGTCGATTATTTGCCACAACTTTTACAGGCATTGAAGCACGAAACTTATGAAGCAAGTCATCTCGCAAAATTTTTACTCGAAAGAACTTTACTTTCTCCAAGAGTGGCTCATCATATTTACTGGCTACTTACACAAGCTCTACCAGGATTAAGTCCTCAGGTATTTTAGCTACTTTTATTAATTTTTTTTTAAAATTATTTATCAATATTTTTTTTATTTTTTGTTTCAATATATTTAAAATTATATTTGTATTAATTTTTCTGAATGTTTTTTTTTATACTATTTTCTACTTTAATTATTATTATATTAATTTTTATTTTTATTCTTTTTCGAAATGTGATTTTTTTCCATTTTATCGAACATTTGGAGAGGTTTCAGAGATGAAAAACTCGTCATGGATAAATTTTAAAAAAGTGAAATAAATAAAAAGTTTCTTGAATGGAAAAATGGTGTTTTTTGCAGAATTCCGCAGAGACGTCTTTGGATGATGATAAAAGTCTTTGTCTCGCTCGATATTATAGACGATTGCAACTTATGTTGCGAGCACTCTTAGCTGTGATTGGTGAATCTCTGAGGAATAGTTTTCTTACTCAACAATGTTTAGTAAAAGTAAGTAATAGAACAAATTTGTTAACAAATAAAAATTATATTTTTTAGAAATTTTTCCTTTTATTAGATTTATTAGTTATTTTATATTTCTAATTAGGTACTTATTCTTCTATTTTTATTTATTAATCTTAGTAAAGTGAATTTTAAATTTTTGTTTAAATATATTTTTCAAATTATTGAGTTGACTAAAAAATTTGAAAATTGTTAAATCTTTATCTTTGTTTTCCTTAGAATCTCCACGAAGTGGCAGAAAATATAAAAAATACCAAAGAATCGTTAAGAATGGACACGTTAAAATTAGGATTACAAAATATTAATGGTCAACTAGCTGATAATGACGGCACTTGTTTACCACTCTCGCCAAGTCGACAAGTCTTTGGAATAAACGTGCAAACTTGCTCCTATTTTCCTTCCTTCACACTTCCATTGAAAATCAATTTTCTCTCCTGCGACGATGTTATCAGTCCTGCAATTTTCAAGGTACGTTTTTCCTTCTTAATTTCACGCTAAATTAAATTTACATCAATTATAGTTTATAAATAAAAATATTTCGTTATTCTATAAGTTTTACATAAAATTCCAAAATTAAAAACATTTCATTATTTTCATAAATAAAAAAATTTCACAGAAATTCGGCGAAAAACATAATGATTCTTAAAAATGTTATTAAAATTTGTCAAAAGAATTCATTTATCCGATTATTTTTCAATTATTTAAAATGTTTACAATTTTTTTTTAACTCAAAAACAATTTAACATTAGGTTAGAAATTAATATTAGGTTAAAAGTCAAAGGAAAACACATATTAAATACATTTTTCTCCGCTAAAATTAGATACCTCAGATGAAATTTTTCTTTTGGCAAAATGTAATAATGCAAAACTTGCAAAAAAGTGAAATTTTGAAAAAAAATCCGAGTTGAGCCATTTTCAAAATATAAGATTCAATACTTTATTTCAATTTTGAAAAACTTTCAATTATTCAATAAATTATTTATTTTTGTAAATGAATAAATAAATTTTCATAGAATTTTCTAATAAAATTTTTTTTTTATTTTCGACAATAGATTTAACAGGGTTGCCACAGATCAGGAAAGTCAGGGAATTCAGGGAAAGTAAAATTGGTCAGGGAAGTCAGGGATTTTTACTAAAAGTACTGAAAAAATTGAATTTTTAAAATTCATGAAAAAACTTAATTTTTTTTCTTTTTTCCTCGTAAACTATGAAATTACCACAAATTCTAATACCAAACCTTCAATTTTTTCTATTTCTGATACGCAATAATTTCTTTTTAAATAACTTAAATTTTCAAAAACTATCATAAAATTAATATTTAATAATAAATAAATAATAATAATAAATAATAATAAAATAAAATTAATAATAACTATCATAAATTATGACTTATAAATTATTTTATGAATAATTTTTACAATTTTCATAAATACTAGATTGATAAAAGAATTTTAGTTAAAAATACAAAATTTAATAAAATTTTTCGAAAAATATAAATTATTTATTTATATATTTATTTTATATAAAAATATTTCTATAAATAATAAAATTCTTCACCGAAATTCTATTACTTTTATAAATTTGAATAAAATTCATTGTAATAATTCAATTATTTATATAAGCTTGAATAATATTCATTGGAAGAATTAAATTATTTTCAAAATTAATAAAATTCTTTACAAAAATTCAATTATTCTCAAAAATTTAAAAAAAAATATTAAAAAAATTTCAATTATATTTATAAATACAAAAATTCTTCATCTAAATTCAATTATATTTAAAAATTTTAATAAAATTTGTCAAATTAAATTCATATATTTAAAAATTTATTGATAAAATTCTTTATAAGAATTAAATTTTAACGAAGAACATGCTATTATTCAATAAATTATTTATTTTTTAATTTAAATAATTGAATTTTTCTAGAATTTTCTAATAAAAATTGATTTAAAAATGAATTAACGGATAATCGATTTACTGTTATTTATGAAAGTAATTGAACTATTGCCACAAATTTTATTGCATTTATTTAAAATAATTTAATTTTTTTTAGAAATTTTACTGCTTGTAAAAATAATTGAATTCTTGCGATGGATTTTTTTTAGGACTTTTGTAAATAATTAACAAAAATTATGGTAATTTAAATTATTACAAAACATGAAGAAGACGATCGCCTTCTCCATGTTTTGTAATAATATTTTTATAAGTTGTTCAATTTAAAAAGGTTTGAATTTGAATGTTTTGAAGAATTTTAATTCCACAGAAAAATAATAATGTTTAAATATTTATTTAAAAAAGAAGTTATTGATGTTTTTAAATAATTTTACAATTAATGAAATTTGTAAATAAATGTAATAGACCATTTTTTCTTGATTATCTAATAATTTTTAGAGTGAATCAGAATATTCTTTCAGGTCAGGGAAAAAGTGAAAATTTTGTCTGGAAATCAGGGAAAAGTCAGGGGAAAAAAATTAAATATTTGTAGCAACCCAGTTTAATTGAAAAATTTCCAAATAATCGAAATTTCATAAAATTGAATTGTAAACAAATGGATTTGAAAATCGATTTGTAGAAGAATTTCAATTTAAAATTCTAAATAATAGTAATTGAATTTTATTTTGGCCAATAATTGGTCCGCAATTTTTTATTTTTGTTCCGCAAAATCCGTATTTGTAAATACTTTTACTGGTTCTAGCTCTGCATGACAATTTAAAAAATGGAAAAATTGTAAAAAAAATTGATTAAGAATTGAAATTTATTTATTGATTTATTTTTTCTGTCTTCACAGGTTGGAGATGATTTGCAGCAGGACATGTTGACACTGCAAATGGTTCGCATAATGGATAAACTTTGGTTAAAGGAGGGTCTCGATTTGAAAATGGTGACATTCGCCTGCGTGCCAACGGGCAATAAACGGGGAATGATCGAAATGGTCTCAAACGCCGAGACTTTGAGGAAAATTCAAGTTGAATTTGGACTCACCGGCTCATTTAAGGATCGACCAATTGCCGAATGGCTCGCTAAGCACAATCCCTCGGAATTGGAATATGAGCGGGCTGTGGAAAATTTTACTGCATCGTGCGCTGGCTACAGTGTCGCAACTTATATATTGGGAATCTGTGATAGGCACAATGATAATATTATGCTCAAAACATCCGGACATTTGTTTCACATTGATTTTGGTAAATTTCTCGGCGACGCGCAAATGTTCGGCAATTTCAAACGGTAAGTTTTTCTTAATTACAAGTTACAATTTTTTTTGTATTTTCAATATTATGATTATACTACTAAAAACCTATTGCTGGCGCGCAAAACGCAGTGTTTAATTTTTAATTATTATTGTGCAAATTACAATTTTCTTTTACTTATCAAATATCCAGAGTTCAATTTTTAAATAATTTCAGATTCAAAATTTCCAAAAATTTATTTATTGAGTTAATTAACTATATAAGTATTATTATTTATTATTTTCAAAAATTTAATACAGTTTCTCCGAATGATTCAACTATCTTTAATGGAATTTTAATAAAATTCTTCGCAAGAATTCAGTTATTTTGATAAATCTGAAAATTCTTCTCAGAAATTAAACAATTTTCAATTGAATTTCAATTAAATTTTTCTGAAGAATTCAATTATTTTTGTAAATAGTAAAATTCTTAAATTACAATTTTAATCAAATTTCACAAAAGATTTCAATTACATAGATATTATCGAGAATTTTCTAAAAATTCTCCGAAAGAAATTAATTTTTTTTTTCTAAATTTTTAAATGTTTCACAAAATAATTACATTTTTTCATAGATAACAAAATTCTTGACAAATAAAAATAACAACATTGAATTCTTTCACAAAATTCTATAAAATTGTATTAAAGTAATTGAATTTTTTTAAAAATTTAATAGAATTTTAAATATATATTTAAAAAATTCAACTATATTCGTTTAAATTCTAGTTGAATTTCTCGAAGGAATTAACATATTTTCTTAAATACTAAAATTCCTCGACAAAATTCAATTTATTTATAAATAATGAAAATCTTCGCAGAAATTCAATTATTATTAATACAATTTTAATTAAATTCATTGAAAAAATTAATTATTTAAAAAATTTTGATTGAAATTAAGAATGAATTGAATTCTATTTTTTTTGAATAATTCAATTTTTTTAAAATTTTTTTTTGTTGAAAAAAATAAATTTTTTATATATTTATCAAACATTTCTAAATTCATAATTAAATATTATCAAAATTTTAGTAAAATTTTCAACAAAATTTTAATTATTACTTATTATTAACGAATAAATAATTAAATTCTTTTGACAAATTTTAATACAATTTTTGGAATGAATTACAATTACATTCAAAGTTTTGATAAATTTTTTATAATTCAATTATTTTAAAAAATTTTAATAGAATTCTTTGAATAAATTTATATATTTGCGTAAATTTTAAAGTTTTTTGGAATTCAATTGTTTTTACAACAATTTTAATTCAATTTCTTAAACAAATTTTAATGATTTTGAAAAATAAAGTAAAATTTTACACAAGAATTTAATTGATATTTTTGTAAGTATAATAAAATTTTTCGCAGAAATTAAATTACTTTCAATAAAATTTTTTAGAATTAAATTATTTTTTGTATAATTTCAATTTAATTTCTTGGAAGAATTTAAATTTTCTTCTATACAATTTTATTTAATTTGTATTCTTACAAGTTGCAATTTTTTATTTTATTATCTTATTTATAAGAAAAAAAAAATTAAATTCTTCAATAGAATTAAATTATTTTTAATTTAATTTTGATAAAATGTATCGAAAAATTTTTATTATTAAGTTTTTGTAATTTTAATGAAATGTTTTAAAGCAATTAAATTATTTTTAATAATTTAAAAACTTTAATAAATGTTTTTCAAAAAATTTAAATAATTCCAAAACAATTTTAATAAAATTTAGTTTTTCTTTTAAATTAAATAACATTAACCGTATTTTGCATTAATAAAATGGTATATTACTTTTTTATCATAATAAATTATTTAAAAATTATTTTCAGCGACCGAACACCGTTTGTATTAACTTCGGACATGGCTTATGTGATTAACGGTGGCGATAAACCGTCGGCGAAATTCCATCATTTTGTGGATTTATGTTGCCAGGCTTTTAATGTTGTTCGAAAACACGGGAATTTGATTCTCCATTTGTTTGGATTGGTAAGTAATTATTTCCTTAAACTCTAAACATGAACTGTAAATATTATGTTCAAAAAATAAAAAAAAATTAAACCAAATTTCATGCAAGTAAATAAAAACTAAACAGACAACAGAAGAAGATAAAGAAGGGTTTTCCCCTTTTTTATCTCTTTCTTTTGTTTGATAGTATTCAAATTATTATAAAACTACTCATGAAAAAAATGCAATTTCGAAATCAAAGGTATAGAAAATACATTTTATTTAAAAAAAGTATGAAATAATAAAAAAACAATAATAGTTTGGAATATCAAAAAATACATTTTAAATAGTATAAAGAAACATAAAGAACATGAAATAGTTTTGAAATATTAAAAAAGAAAAATTCTTCAGAACATTAATAAAAAAAAATTGAAAGTAAAATTTAAGAATTGAAATGTTTTTTTGAAGAAATGTAACAATAAATTGAAAAAAAGAAAGAAATAACAGCAATGAAACAAAACGACGGAAGAATTTATCGTAAATTTTATCAGTCTGCGGTTGGCACTATCGCTCCCCAAACGAATACATATTTCCATAACCCAACCCCATTTTAGAGAATCTAAACAGTCTCGTTATATACTTTTATTGTACTACGTTAAATAATTTGAAGCTCAAGCTAAATTGTCAAATATTTTTATAAAACTATACCACAAATATTCTAAAAAAAAAATCAAAATGAAATGAAAAAACTAATTTAAAATCCAAATTGAAAAATATGTAAAAATGAAATCGAAAAATTGAGTTGAAAATAAAATTAAAAAATTAAAGTAGGAGCAAAAGTGAAAAATAAAAGTTAAAAAAGAAAAGAAAAAAAATTACATTTGAAAATTATAAAGGAAATTAAAAAGTGCGGGAATAATTTTCTTTCAAACTACAAAAATAAAATTTTTTTGAATAATAAAATGGCGCGGTTAATAAAATTTCAAAAGTACAATGCCTATGAAGGTTTTTATGTGAAAAATGATAATAATTGCGAGATGAAGAAAACGAAATTGAACGAAAAATGTGATAATGATGATGATGATGATGATGTTGATGCTATTGCAATGCAGAAGAATTATGTGAATTTAACCACAAGTGAATACGTTAATTTACAGATGACATCGTCGGGAATTCCTGGTGTCACAATGGATGCTGTGAGTTATGTGCAAAAGGCATTGCTTCCTGGACAAACAAATCCCGAGGCTGCCGCCACATTTGCACGAATGATTGAGAGTTCATTGAAAAGTTGGTTCACTCAATTCAATTTCTTTTTGCATAATTTGGCGCAGTTACGTTTCTCCGGCGAGCAAAATGACGGCGAACTCTTGTCATTTATTCCACGAACTTACACGTAAGTTGATATTAATTTTTAATTATTATTACAAAGCAAATTTTATTTATTACTATGCAAAATTTCAATTTCAATTATTTATACTATTCCTGGGAATAATTTAAATTCTTTTCAAAACAATCGAATTTGAAGTTTTACAAAAAAAATTTATTTTTATTAATAATAACATACTTTACACAAATTCAATTATTTTCTTTTCAATATTAATAAAGTTTGTCCAAAGATAAACATTATTTTCGAAAATTTGGAAAAAAAATTATTCATTGGAATTATTTAAAAAAAAAAAATTTTTTTTATATTTTCTCGAAGAATTTAATCAATTTTACTGAAATTTTTCAAAACAATTCAATTATATTAAAAAATAATAAAGTTTTTTGCAGAATTCAATTGTTTTGAAAATAATTTTAATAAATTGAAAAATATTTCGCAAAATATTCATTAAACGATTCTTCTCAGTAATTAAATTATTTTCATATAATTTTATTAAATTTCGCGAAAGAAATCAATTATTTCTAATATAATTTTAAATCTATTTTTCAAAAGATTTCAATTGTTTTCAAAATATTTGATAACGTTGCTTTATTAGAATTGAATAAGTTTCAATTTTCCTTTAATTATATTTCTTGGAAGAATGAAATTAATTTTAATGATTCTTTAAAAGAATTGAATTTTTAATTATTTAATTACAACAAAAGATCCTGCGATCCAAGATGGAATTATGTATATTCAAAAATAAATAAATTTCTTCGTAGAGATTCAATTATTTTCAGTGTATGTTTAATCAAATTTTGCAAAATGATTCAATTATTTTTTTAAACAGTTTTAATTAAATTTGTCGAAGGTTAAAAACATATTTTTTGAAAATTGGAATATTAAAATAAAGAAATTTAGAAAATTTATAATATCAATTAAAAAATAATAAAACTGTAAAAAATATCGAAAAAAACTAACAGTATTTTTATAACTATTTTTCCTTGAAGTAATCTGTTAGTAAGTTAAATATTTTTCATAAAATTTTTAATGAAATCATTTTTAAATTCGTTTCTTCTAATTGTTTTGTTATTTTCGTTTTCCTTTAGAATGCAACAAGAGGGCCAATTAACAAGTGTGCAAGTTCATGGATATCAGAAACGTTACGATCCAGAAAAATATTACATGTACATTCTCAGGATACAAAGAAAGGGCCAAGCAGATCCAACCTATCTATTTCGGACTTACAAAGAATTTTGCGAGTTTTATCAAAAACTTTGCATTCATTTTCCACTTGCCAAAGTTGTCAGGTGAGATTTTTTCAAGATTTTCATTTCAATATTTAGAAAAGATCAAGAAAAGAATTCCCAAATTTCTCAAAAATCAAATTTCAAATCAAATTCTCAAAAGAAGCAGAAAAAATATTATCAAAGTTGTCAGGTAAGATTTTTTTTTTAAGATTTTCATTTAAAAAGAAATAAAAAATTGCCAAAATTTGTCAAAAATAAATTTTTAAGCCAAATTTAAAAAGAAAAAAATTGCCGAATTCGACAAAAATAAAATTTTACATCAGAAGAAAAAAGTAGCAAAGTTGTCAGGTTGGAATATTAATTGAAAAACAAATAGAGAGAAAAAAAGAACAGCATTTATTAGAATTTTTTTATCCCATATTGTTTTATAATTTAGAAAAGGAAGTAAAAAACTTTAATATTATTTTTTATTAACAGAGAGAAATTTCGTTTATAATCCAATTCAAATTCTTGATCGATTTTCTTCTGATTTAACGTCTTCTCTTGTGTCTCTGTGACGTAAGAAAAAAATATTCATTAAATACCGAAAAAAATTTTAGTTGGAAAATATTATAATTATTATATTTAAAATATAAATATTATCTTTTAGGATTAATATACAAATTTAAATTATTATTGTTTTCATTACTGCGACAATAAATCATGAATGAAAAAAGTAACTAAAAATTCAAATAATACTGTGATGTTAATGTTGAAAGAAATTTGTTAAAAGTAGTAACAGTATTAATAACAAATAAACCTTTGAAATTATTAAACAATTTCAATAATAATAATAATAATAATAATAATAATATAAATTGCAAAGTAAATAGTAAAGTTTTAAAATAATTTTAATACAAAATAGTGAATAAAAAATTCTGATAATAGTGAAAAGTTTGAACTAATAAAATAAAATAATAAAAACGAAAAGAAATAATACTGAAATAAAAATATTTATATTAAGATGCGTCTTACTTTCGCGATGAAAAATTTTTCGTTCTCTCGATATCCTTGTAAGGACGATAAAATTCTGGATTCCACATTTGTTTTTTGTCTTTTGTTGTTTTTGTCATTTCCAAATGTGAACTGCTCGATCCCATTATTAAAAATATTTTTTTTTAAACTATGTTTTTTTATAAACTATCGTTTTCAATAAACTATTGTTGTATTTATTTGACCGTTTTAAAAGATTTTCTCGGCAACTGTTCACTTTGAATATATTAAATAGAACAAAACAACAGTAGACAACAAATTTTCAAATTTAAATGAGACTTTACTTATATTCTTCGATATTTTTACTCTTTATTTTATTTCTTTCTCTTTACTTTTTTATTCCTTTTTGCACAAAAAAAAAAAAAAATAGCCAATATAGTCCACTTATCTTATCTGACAAAATTGATTCCTTTAATAACTTTAGATGTCTTTTCTACAGGTGTAATCTAATCTTTTGTTAATTTCGATTTTATCTGGAATTGAAAATTATTTGGTCGATAACGCCCAGATTTTTAAAATTTTATTAAAAATATTTTCATTTTATTTTTAGACTTTATTGTTATTATTTATTGACTTTATTAATATTATAATATTATTTTGGTCTCAGTTGAATTAACCGTGAAACCTGAAAAACCGAAAAATGACTGGGGAAATTCAGGAATTTCAGGGAATTCGTGAAAAAGTCGGGAGATTTTATCAAAAATATTGGAAAAATATTAAATTTTTAGAATTTATAAGAAAATTTTGAACTTTGTTGTCCAGCAAAACCCTTTAAAAAAATATTCAGTTTGATTTTAAATTCTTTCTATTACTATAATATTTTAACTTTACTGACTTTAAATTATATTACTTTCGAAATAATTTCAATAAAATTTCTAGAAATAATTACTGAATTATGTTTAACATTTTTTAATAAAATTCTTGTAAGGAATTTTAATATTTTTTGAAAATATTGATAAAATTCTCTTTAAAGTTTTAATTATTTTTAATACCATTTTTATTGAATTCCTGGAAAGATTACAATTTCTTTTTAAAAATTTTGATAAAATTCTTTGCAAGAATTTAATTGTTTTTAATACAATTTCAATTCAATTAATTTTTTTTATATCAATTTTTTTATATTCAATGAAATTGAAATTCTTTCTATTTCTAACAATAAAAAAATTAAGTTTATACTTTTGAAATTGCCTTTCTTCAAAATAATTTTTATTTTAATATTAAAATTAATTGAATTTTATATATTTAATATAAAACAAAGAATAACATTTTTTTAATATTCTCTTTACTGTTTGTTTTTAAATTCAATTACTTCCTTATTACATCAAAATTGTTTTACTAATAGTTTTACAATTAAAATGTTTTTTTTGCTTTTATTTTTTTTTTTGCAAAAAAATATATTTTTGACGAGAAAAAGTGTAAAATATGTAAAGAAAAGATTTTGAAAAAATATTTTTTTATATTTTTGTTATTGTTTGTCATTAATGGTATGTTTGTTAATATGAAAATATTATTTTAATTTTTCAGTTTATCGAGCGGAATGAGCGTTGGTAGATCAAACATAAAACAAGTAGCCGACAAACGTCGGGCAGACATTGAAAAATTTCTTCTAAGTCTCTTTAAAATGGCGCCTGAAATATCGCAAAGCGATCTTGTGTACACCTTCTTTCATCCTCTTTTGCGTGACCAACAAAATGATGACATTCATCTGCGAAAAGTTAAGGGTAGGTGAAAACCTAATAATCAAGATTAATAAACTACTATTATTTTTGCTTCTAACGGATCTTTCTTCAAGATGCGTCACAAATCTATTGTTTCTCTATTTTAGTTGGCAATTGGTGGGCAGAGAAGAAAGTTCGCGAAAATGTTCAAAATGGTCAACTAAAATTGTCTCTGCATTATACGAGGGGAACTTTTTGCGTCATGGTGCATCATGCAAGAGGTTTGCCAAAAGTTGCCAACGCTCAAGAACCGAACACATACGTGAAGGTGTATTTGAAACCTGATCCAACAAAAGCCACCAAACGAAAAACGAAAGTTGTCAAGAAAAATTGTCATCCATCATTTATGGAAATGGTAAGTTACCAAAAACAATTTTGTATGTATTAGATTAATCTGCTGTGGTCGTATCGGGTCTAGATGATTTGAAAGCAAAGTTTACTGCTAAGTGGCTTAAGATTTTTAAAATAAATATTTTTTGGTAAAAGTATTTTCCAATATACTTGTTATTCAAAAGTATCAAAATGTCCCTTTTATGTCTATTGCCAAGGCAAGTGTGACACAGCCCTGACCGAAACCCTGCAGGATATCAGTCACCACCGCTGACACATAGTCCAATAAAGAGCGTTTGCGACTAAAATTAAACTGAAGATTTGGAATTATGTTTTCCTGCTCAACAAAATGCTCTAGTCTGCTTTGAATCATTCTCTCCATGAGTTTGGCGAGAACGGATTTGAAAGAAATGAGTATAAAACCCTCACCAGGTTTTGGAAGAAAGATAACTTTTGTATTTTTCCAAGTTTCCGCGAAAACAGAGCACAAGAACTATTAAACAACTTCAGGCAGAAATGTTGAGCCTTCATTAATAAGGATCTCAACCACCCCCATGTAACGTAGTTAGCGCCTGGAGCGGACTTGATGTTGCTCCACATTAGAGCTGCTCGAAACTCCTGCCAAGAAAAAGGTGAGTTATAAATATTACCCTCATCAACAGAAGAACAACGTGGTATTTGGATAGGAGGAACCTCCTCGAAGACTAATTCATCCTGCAACTTCCCAATTTCCGGACTCGAGGATGAATAATGATTAAATTAGGAGCCTGTGGGACCATTCTTTAATGATCTTACAACAGACCCTGTCCTAGTTAAGCAAACATCTGTGGTAAGCTCACTGCACATAGTCCTAAAAGATTCACGCTTCCCTGTTGCTTCCTGTTCCTCATCATTCCTCGATTGGTCGATCTAATATGTTCTGTTCGGCTCTCTCTTCCTCTTAATCGTATTGTCACACTCTTCATTCCACCACAGTGGACATGCTTTAGAAAACTTTGAATTCATGGATAGAAGAAACCCTCCAGAGGTTTCAACCACACTTACCATCTCAGCAACACTCGCCAACATCCAACGAGGAAGACAAATCAGGAATACTTTTGTCAACTTGGTTTTGATATAGAGACCAGTTAAGAACGACAAATCCTTGATCCACACTTACAGTTTCATGGTGCGCATTAAAGTCACCACATACAATCGAAAACGAATAAGTGTTAATAAGATCGAATATTGCCAGTCAAATAAAAAAAATGACCAAGACAGAACCAAATCGAAGCAAAAAAAGTAAAGAATCAAAAGACCAAAAATAATGGTCGGAAATGAAAAGTCTCCAAGATTTAAATCCTTCGTAACACCATATCCACCAAAGACGTATTTTTTGAGGATTCTGAAGAGCGCCAACAATAATTTCCCAGAGGAATCCGTCTCAGGAATCTCAGCAATATCCAGGACTGTTGAAGTACTTCTAGATAGCTGCTGGGAAGTACGGCTTTGTAATGCTTTTTGAGCCTCCAAGATAGAGTCAGCTTCATCGTATAAACTACCAAGTAAGCAGTGTTACCAATAAAAATTGTTTTACGGACATTATGTAATCCTTGCACCACTAACCTTGTCCTGAGAACGAGATATTGTTTTTCTACAATTCTTCAAAACCTGCGGACGAAAGGAACGATCTAACAAGTCAAAGATAAATCGGTGTCCACTTCCCTAACCAGAATACGACAACTAAAAAGAGAGGAAGGAAGGAAGACTTTTCTCTATAAAATTGGAGAACTAACATGAATGTTGGCATCTTGACACTTGTCACAGAATACTATGCTTATTCTGGACATTTGGTGTAATCCTTTTATGACCCTTAATAATGCTACGTATCAAAATGATCACTGCAATTTTTTTCAGTTTACCCACATTCCTATTTGGATCCAATGATTCAATGAGAACAATAAAGGAGTAATAATACTGAATCCATCCATAACTTTTGATGATATTCTCTTTCAAAGAAAATATTCAGCAGTATTTGTCTCGGGTTTTTGAGAAACAGACTTATCGGCGCATTCGAGATTTGATTAGCCGTTAATTGGGCTTGAGAATTACTCTTATGTGAAATTTGTGAGGATTGCTCTCATTCATCAATTGGACAATTTTCAAATATTTTTCTCATCTCTATTGTTATTTTAGGACAAATGAAATTTCTGTGACTTGCAGTATAGGTTAAAAAGTAATTCTGATGTTTGAAAATTATGTCAAATGGAATTTCGGACAAACAGATTTTTTGTTGAATGCTTATTCGAAATCTGAAAATTATGCGAAATTAAGTTTCGATGATAAAAATTTCCATGTTTTGTATATTAGGAAATTGAAATTTGGGGAATAATCATGCGCCCCGGAGGACTGTGTCGTTTATTAGAGACAGACGAATTAGTTTTAGGCTTTTTGGTTAGTTTATCATCACTTCTGTTGATAGTACCAGACGACAATTGTCTCTTTTTGTCACCATCATAATTATTAATTAAAAACAAATATGACCGTACACTAGAGCGGTTCAAACAGAACTGCGGCTCTTCGAACTACAGACCGGCTTTTATACTTGTAAACTCTGAGTGGGTGGAGCCGAGTATTGCTCGGCAGTGGGGAAATTTCGAGCTCTGATTGGCGGTATAACGAGTCAGGTGCGGCACACGATAAAATTTCGCCCTAAATAATTATTCTGCATTTATAAAATTCTTAATTCACTAGACTCCACATCATCGTTAGGTTACTATTTGCATTCACGACCATAACAGTGCAACAGCTAAAAAAAATTCATAGAATTATTTAAGTATTAAAATTTTTAAACATTTTTGTATTAATAATTTGAAATTAAAATTCTAGTTGGAGTACAGAATGTCATTAGAGGCAATAAAAGAAAGAACTCTGGAGGCGACAATTTGGAATCACGATACCCTTCAGGAAAATGAATTCCTCGGAGGCATTCGTCTACCATTATCTCGTCTCGATTTGACCAATGAAACCGTCGAATGGTTTCCCCTAGGAAGTATTCGTTAAAAATATTTATATATACATACTTTAATGTCCGTGTGTATTGTTAAGCAAAAAAAAATTCAGCTGCGCTGAGAAAACTCCTCCCTTCTATCTCCCTCTAAAAAAGTTTTTAAAAACGCTTTTTGCATTTTTTACTCTAAAAACTTATTATACGATGCTGTCTCGTACAATCTCCCCCCCCCTATCCCTTTTTAATTCAATCAAATTTCTCATGAAAAAAATCAATTTTCTATATATTACTATGTATATCAAATATGCCAAGATTGCCTCGGCTTTACAAATTTGTGATTTTATATACAAAATGAGAAAAACAACAACAAAAAAACACTATGTATAATTCCTGCACAGTTTTATTACGACGATATATAACATGTGATAATTTAAGGTACTAAATGAATGGAATATTAATTTTTCAAATTTTTTTTTCGTTTTCTTTTTTTCTAGAGAAAATAAAAAAAGAAAGGTGAAAAATATCAAATAATTAACATGTGAAGAAAAAAACAAACAAATTTTATAAAACAACGAGAAAGAGAAAAAAATAGGGATATTAAGTCTTTTTTTTAGTGAAAATATTACAAACTATTAAGAAAAAGAAATATTTAAATACCGAAAAAAATATTATAAAAATGTAATTTTATAAATATAGACAAGAGGTTTTTTAAAAATGTAAAATTATATTTTAAGTTATTTTTTTGTCTTTCTATCTTTTCTGTTTTCAAACAAAACATTTTAGAAATTTTCTTTCAATTTTTGCCCTACATTTTTTCTCTTTTAATAATTTCGTAAATCTCGGTTTTCTTTGTTGCAAATTATTTTTTGTTTTCAATATTTTGTTCTTGTTTTAATGTTCATATTGAAAAATCTTACTTTATTTATTCTGTTTCAATTATGTTTCTGATTTCCATTGTTTGTTTGTTTCTTTTTGATGTGAAAATATGTCGTAGCGTCAATTTGTAAATAAAAGAAAGAAAACAAAATGAAGTCATTTCTGTATTGTCGGAACGTTATTGTTCGTGAAGTACATAAAAATTAAATTGATATTTGTCACTCGTGACTAGTCTATTTTTAAGTGAATCTAAGAGTCGATAGCTTTAAAGGAGATTAATTTTACTTTTTCTCTTAAAGCTTTCTTCGATCTTATGCTTTTATTTATATTATGAAATGAATTAATATTTTTTAAAAATAACTTTTTTTTGTTGATATATAGATAATTATTATTACTATTAATAAATTAATTCGGCAATATTGTAATAATCTAATGATAATTTACATTTTATATGATTAATTAATTTTTACGATTAATTAGAAAATTAATTAAAAAATTAATTATTAATTAAATAATTAATTAAGTGATTAATTTAATGAATGATTCAATTTATTAGCATACTTTATTAGAATAGGAATCTCTATACAGATGAACGGAAACAATTTGCATTGTTTTCATATCAAATCATACATTTTTGTAATCTTCGTCTATTTTTTCAAATTTATGTAATTTTATTATTTTGTATCTATTCAAACAACATTTTTTAGTTAAAGTGTTTAAAAGAATGTCAAAAATTAACTAACTAGTTAATTGGTAGTAAATAAATCGTAACATAACTAAAAAAAAATTTATGTTTTAAATAATAATTCATTAACTTAAAACAATCAATGAGAGAAAACTTGTAAATCTTATAACAAACAAAATATTTTTTAACAATTTTTTTAATTTTCTAAAAAAATGTATAAAATAATGAACAAAGATTAATAAATTATTTTTATCTTGATGAAATGAAAAACTATTTTTTTTAAATCTCACAAAATAGAAAATTATTTTACTACATAAATAAAAAACTAAAATTTACTCTAAATATTCTTAAATAGAAAAATGAGTATAAAAAAATTTTAACTTTATAAAAAAAAGTGATAGAAAACTTTTTTCTGTTTTGTTTCTTTTTTTTTGAGAGAATTAAAAAATGTCTTATTGAATAAAGATAAAAAGAATAATCAAGTTGTTTGGTTAGAAACAAAATAAAAAATCATATTTCTTCGAAAGAAACTTTTGTAAACATTTTCATATGTAAGTATCCACGATTCACTATTAGAAAAACTCTATAAAAAAAATTCTTGTACTACGTGATTTGCATATGTGTGAATTGACAATTTTTTATAAACGAATCTTGGGAGACAAAATTTATTCTTCATAAAAAAAATTTTTGTAAATTACTAATCAATTAATATTTATTGAGAAGAAAAATGAATAAAAGAAAATTAAGTATGCTTTCAAGTTTGTATTTTTAATTTACTACTAAAAACGAACTTATGAATTTATTCGAAATCTTTTTGGATTGAAACACAGGGTTGCCACGCTTTTATCGTTTTCAAATTTCCTGACTTTTCCAGGTTTTTAAAACTACGTTTATTATTAATAAGAAAATTATTTAAAACCTCAAGAATTCGATTATTTTCAAAACTAACACAATTCTCAACAAAAAATCCTATTATGTTTCAAAATTGTCCAAAATTCCGGTTAAAATTTAAATAATCTTTATAAATAATAAAATTTTTCTCCGAAATTCAATTATTTTCAGAAAAATTTTAATAAAATTCTTATCAGAATTTCAATAGTTTTTGATATACAAAATTTTAATCAAATTTCTCGAAAATGCAATTATTTAAAAAAAATTCATTAAAATGTTTCAGAAGAATTCAATTATTATTTAAAAATTTCTTGATTCTTCATGAAAATTCAATTTTAAAAAAAAGTTCAATTATTCAATAAAATGTTTATTTATAGAGTGAAATAAATGAATTCTCGTAGAGTTTTCAAATAAATAAATATTTTTAAATTTGATATTCAATTACAATCGAAAATTTTTACTGAAATTTATTTTTAAATCAATATTTATTAGAAAATTCTACAAGAAATCAATTATTTAACTATAAAAATAAATAATTTATTAAATAATTGAATTAAACATTTAATTTTTATAACAAATTTTATTAGAAATTAATTTAATGTTTATTATTATTATTTATTGTCAAGAGACAAATTAAAAGATAAATTTAACAATAATTTTATTTTTCGAGAAATTTGATGAAAATTTTGTATATTCGAAATAATTGAAATTCTGATAAGAATATTATTAATATTTGAGAAAATAATTGAATTTCGGAGAAAAATGTTATTATTTACAAAGACAATTTAAAGTTTGACAAGAATTTTTCTAAATTTTCAAATATAATTGGATTTTTGCGAACAATTATATTATACGTTTGAAAATAATTGAATTCTTCAGACTAATTTTATTAAAATTTCGGTTTAAATAATTGAATTGTTTCGTGAAATTTTATTCAAATAGCAAACATTGGAAATAATTGAATTTAAAAAAATTTTTGAAATCAATTAAATTTCTACGAAAAATTTTATTAAAATTATTTTGAAGAAAATTAAATTGTCACAAAAGAATTGCATTGAAATTTTTGAAAATAATTCAATTCTTTAAAGAATAAATAATAAAAGATGAAAAAAAATAATTGAATTTTTGAGAAGAACTTTACTTTTAGTAAAAATAATTGATTTTCTCCAATAATATGGATTTGCTTCAAAATTTAATTTAATTTTTTGTTTTAACAAGAATTCTTCAATAAACCCGTTATTTTTAAATGATAAATTAAATACCTATATATTAACATTTTTAAAATAATTTTAGAAGAATTTTAGTTATTAAGGTTTTTTAAAAATCTAGATTTTCCGTAAAAATTTTGCAAATATTCTACATTGTATATTTTTGTAGAGTTTTCGATATCTTTTAAAAAATAGTTAACAATTCCAATACGATTTGGTACCAGTTGAATAGTTTTCTATCATCGAAGGATTTTTTTTTGTGTAAAATTGATTAAAAAATTGAAAATTAAAAAAATATTATAATTAGGAAATAATATTAATATTAATTAATCTTATATTTTTTTAATTTTCAATTTTTTTATCAATTTTATACGAAAAAAATCCTTACATTTTTTAGACCAGTTTAACAGTTTTCTATCATTTAAGGATTTTTTTCGTATAAAATTGATAAAAAAATTGAAAATTAAAAAAATATAAGATTAATTAATATTAATATTATTTCCTAATTATAATATTTTTTTAATTTTCAATTTTTTAATCAATTTTACACAAAAAAAAAAATCCTTCGATGATAGAAAACTGTTCAACTGGTACCAAATCGAATTGGAATTGTTAACTATTTTTTAAAAGTTATATCGAAAACTCTACAAAAATATACAATGTGGAATATTTGCAAAATTTCCGTACGGAAATTTTTACGGAATTCTATACGGAATTTCCGTAGAATCGTTTCACGTGGGTATTTTGATGTCATTGAACATTAAGCTGACCAAAAGTAATGGTTCATTTATCACTACTTAGTTTAAAAAAGATTTATCATTTAAAAATTTCGCGCTTGAATGTTTGTGTATGCAACGTTGCCAAACGTTGTGACTGTTCTAGATCAAGTGAATCGTCGTATGTAAAATATTTTAAAACTTAATTTATTGCAAATCCCACAGATATAAAATAATCAAATGACATTTGTCTTAACAAATATGTAATTATTGCATATCTATTATGTCTTTGAAAAATGTATAGATATCTGTTGAATACTTTGTAGTAAGTAAACACATATGACAAAAGTCTGTAATAAAATTGATGTAATCCTTATTTTAATATAAGGCTTAAATCAACTATATAATATTACTATTACTTATGATTGATATATCAAATTTAACTAACCAAAAACCAAGTTTTATTAAAATCTCTTTTTTAATTCTACTAATAATAAAACCTTATTCTTTCAAAATATCAACTAATTTTTACATTATATTTTGACCTTGAACTTCTCTGAAAGAAAAAAAAAACAAACTAAAATATTTCTTAAATAATCAACAGATGTCACTATTTTGAAGAGGAGGGGGGAGAGAGGAAGGGATTTATTTTGATCTACAACTACAACAAAAATTTCCATTCATTTATTTTTAATCAAACTGAGGTCGTGTTTTTTAAACTATATGTTATTGCTTAAATCAGCACAAATATAATAAAAAAATACTTGTAAAACTATAATTTCTCGTTTCTTTCTTTAAAATAACTGTTTCATTGCTTGTTTTAAAAGAAAAATAAAGTGAATTGAATTGAAATATATAATAATAATAATAATAATGACGGAAATAAAATTATTGGACGGTAGTGAATCCCATCAATTATCAAAACATGTTGGTGAAAAAATTGACGGTGATCCACTGTGGACAGCAAGATTTTTGTCAACAAATCCTGATGCTGTTTTAGCAATGCATTTAGATTTTCTACGTGCTGGAAGCAATATTATTTGCACCAATACTTATCAGGCCTCTGTTCCCGGCTTTGTAAAATATCTCAATATCTCCGAACAAGAGAGCATTAATTTAATTAAAAGTGCCGTTAAACTTGCACGAAAGGCAATTGATATTTATAAAGAGGAAACTAAATGTAAGTTTACAAAAATAAAAAATAACAATTTCTTATTTTACACCAACATATATATATCATCTGTATAATAATGTAATTGATAGGAAACCGGTTTTTAAGGTTAGCTGCCGAAAAAAGAGGTTAAGTATTAATCCTGGAGTTACTGGACAATTAAAATTGTCCAAACTATTTTTGAAAATTAAAATTTTATTAAAAATATTGGCATCTTTAAATTTTAGGGAACAAAAAAAAATTGAAGGAAATTACAATAATTAATTACTTACCTCATAATAAGTTTAAAAAAGTCATGTTTTGTCTATTAATATAATATAAATAGTGTTAAAAAGTAAATAAATTATATTCGAAAGGAGCTTGTTAATCGGCAATTAAGTATAATATTACAAAACATTTTAACACAAAACAATTTTTAACGATATGTGGTAAAAAAGGAAATTTTCAAAGAAACATAAACACTTACATTGAAAAGTACATAATTTTCAAAAGTCACGCCTAAGTTCAAATAAAATAAATATGTCTTGACGAAAAAAAATTTTCCGCAATATTTGTTTTATTATTTTTAACTTCTTTTATTAATAAATAAAAACAAACTTTTACTCACACCTGTTATTGATATGTTGGAGGTTAATAACATTTTTTTTTATAAAAAACAAAACATTTCCATTACGCGATTCGAAATCAGGAACCGGAGTTTACAAATTAAAGAAAAAATTCATTAAAGCTATAAAAATGATTAAAATCAAACAATATAGAAGATTCACTCTGAATCACTGTTATTTTTTTTTTTAAGAATTCAGTGATTTTCGCAGGACTGGAGTTTACACATAATTAAAATACGCCTTAAAATACTAGTAATTTTTACAGCTTTAAATCTAAAAATGCTATTTCTTTATCCAAATTTAACATGAAAACTACTTTTTAACTTAATAATAAAAATTGAAAGCAAAATCGAACTAAAAATGCCAATACAAAAACAGAAAACACATGAAAATGTAAACTTCAGTTCCAAATAAAAAATAGTGAGGAAAGTATTAAAATAATATTTTTACACTAATTTATTAATAAAAATTGGAAAATAACACAAGAAAACTTACTATTTGAGATAAACTTTCGAATGGAAGAAGTAGACTTGAAATTATTTGCAAATTATATAATTTATGATTATTTTTGTTTAATAATTCAAACGGATAACAAGAGCGTTTAATAAAATACTTTATTTATAATAAACTCTTATAAATATTTTGTTTATAAAAATTTATAAATATATATTTTTTTATTAATGTAATAAATACTGTATATAATAATAAATATTTTATAATTATTTATTTTACAGTTATGTGAATAATTTTACGGTTGTGAACTCGACCGCCATTTTTGAAGATCCAATCTCGAAAACTCAGAGATATAATTACAAATTTTTAAAAATATATATGTCAG
This sequence comes from Leptopilina myrica (nomen nudum), assembly GCA_032872475.1. NCBI lineage: Eukaryota > Metazoa > Arthropoda > Insecta > Hymenoptera > Figitidae > Leptopilina > Leptopilina myrica (nomen nudum). The sequence continues at coordinate 6,828,140 of CM065462.1, read as the reverse complement.
ATTTTTAAAATTCAAAATGGCTTATTCGAAATGGCGGCAGAAATTCTAAATTTATATAGTAAGCACTATACAAACCGTAAAATTATTCACGTATATCTGTAAAACGAAAAGAAAAATTATAGAAGCTCAGTACAAATATCTTATCGACTAGAAATGATAATAAAAAGAGTTTTGGTAATAAAAAAATCGTTTTTTTAGGCACTGACGTTCAGAATAAAAATCCACTGATTGCCGGTGCCTGTGGACCATATGGAGCTGCTCAACACGACAGTTCCGAGTACACTGGTTCCTATGGAAAAATAATTCCCCAATCGACCCTAATGGATTTCCATCGAGTTCGAATTAAGTCCCTAATTGACGCTGGCGTCGATCTCCTGGCACTGGAAACAATTCCCTGCTATGAGGAAGCAGAAGCTCTCGTTGAATTACTCAAAGAATTTCCCACTACAAAAGTCTGGCTCTCGTTTTCGTGTCGCGAAGACGCTAAAAATTTAGCCGACGGTTCGAATTTCCAGGAATCGGCGCTTCGATGTTACGAAAATGCCCAACCCGGTCAAATAGTGGCAATCGGGGTTAATTGTCTACAACCGAAAATTGTCTCCACATTACTCAAGGGCATTAACAATGGTAATAGAGATTTTATTCCACTAGTTGTTTACGCGAACAGTGGTGAAAAATATTTTCCCGACGAGGATTGGAAAGTTGTCGAAGACTCACCGCCGTCCGAGTATTTCGTTAAGGAATGGATTGATCTCGGAGTACGTTACATTGGTGGATGCTGTCGCACTGATGTATCAACTCTCGAGAAAATCGCCATTGAGATAAAAAAATGGCAAGCTGAGAATAAAATAAATGTTTAATATATTTAGTTTTAACAGAATTTTTACAGGGTTTAAAAATTTTCGTCGAGTTTCCAATCTATGACTTGTTGGTAAAGTAGATAATTTAAGCGCAGGAATTTTAAAAAAAGTTAAATCGACTGCAAGACGAAAATAATCTTTATTCATCCGTTTCAAAAATAAAAATTCTGGCAAGTGAAAATTCTGTTAAAAATCAAAATTTTCCTAATCTCAAGCATCACAATACCTTTTTTCATAAAAAAAAAAGGTGAAGACGAATTTTTTTTGCCAAAAAGGGGACAAAAAATATACCAAACAATAATTTAATATGTTAGCTTCCTTAAAAATTAAATTTTGAATAAAATTGTTCAAAAATCCTGGAAAATTAATTGAATTTTGGAAGACTTGCAGTTCAAATTTTTAAGTAATTCGAAATTTTAAGCAAATAATGAACAATAATTAGTTAAATATTTATTTTACAAAAGTTATTGAAATTTGACAAATTTAATTTTGAAATTAAAAAAAAAATAGTAATTAAAATTTTTTAAAGTATTTGAATTCACAATAATAATTTTAACAAATTGAACCAATTGGAAATTCTGTAAAATTTTATATTTCCTTTTTTAAAAATTGTTTATAAATATAATTATATTTTTGAAATTATATCATTTTATGAATTTACAAAAATTATTCTATTTAAATACTTCAATTCTCGTAGTTTAATTCTTACAGAAATTGATTTAACAAAAATTTCAGTTAAAATTTAAAAAAAATAATTAAACATTAATTAAATTTTAAAAGATTTTTAAATTAAATTCCTAGAAAATTTTAGGGAAGCAAATGATTTAAAATATTAGAATTTTAAAAAAAATTATTAATAACATTTTTCTTCTTTAAAAATGATTAAAGTTTTTCAATAATTTTATTCAAAAATTCTAAAAAAATAATTGAATTTTGGTTGAATTACATTTGCAAATTTTAGAAATAATTATATTTCATGAGGTTTTTCATTGAAATTATTTAAAATTATAATTTCTCGAGGGAAAAATAAATATGAATAAGTTTTAAAATTTTTGTTTAACAAAAAGTATTAAAGTTTTGGAAAATTTAATTCAGAAATTTCGTAAAATTGTTTCTTGAAAAAATGAAACTAAAATCTTTTAAAAATACTTCTATTTCTGAAAATAATTTTTAAAAAATTGAAACATTCGAAAAGTTTCCCAACTTTTATTGAAATAAATTTTGAATTTTAATTCAAGATACTAAACACTGAATTTAAAACAACCGAGTGATAATATCATATAATAATTTAATTCAAGTTTCTGTTAAAAATATTTTGACATTTACTATACGAGCTGTTAAAATAAGTAAATTTAATGAAAGACCGTAAGAAAAATTATATTTTTATAAGAAATTAAGAATGTTCATTAAATTTGGAAAAGCAAATTTTGATAGTAACAATGGAAAAGAAAATTTCATGCGCGTTTGCCCGCGTGTAGTTTTGCTAGTATTTTTATAAAACAAAAAAATTTAGTTATTATTACAATAAATTTTTTAAAATTATTTTCATCATCTCAATTCAATTATTATTTTCTTTAGCAACTAAAATTCTTCTTTAAATCAGTTATTTTTAATAATTTTTGAAAAAGTTCTTTTAGAATTTTCAAATCTATTAATTTGTTTATAACTAAATTTGTACGAATTATTATCTAAAATTTAAACTTACATTAATTTCTAAATCCATATTTGTTAGAAAATTCTACAAGAATTCAATTATTTTAAATCTAAAGATAAATAATTTTATCAACAAATTTTGAAATGATTGAATTCTTTTAACGACTTTCAGTAAAATGTTTAAGAATAATTATATTTTTGTAGGAATTCGATTAAAATTATCGTATTATATGAATAATTTTATAAAACGTTTGTATATAATAATTGAATTCCAGTGAAATTTTTATAAGTTATAAAAATAATTAAATACTTGCGTAGAATTCAATTTATATTTTTTGAAAATAATTTAATTTATATTCTTTAGAAAAATTTTATTAAAATAGTACCTAAATATTGAAAATCATTGAATAGAAGAGAAATTTCGAAAATAATTGAAATTTTGCTAAGAATTTTATTTAAATTTTTTTGAAAAGCATTTGTGACAATAATAATAATAACAATAATAGTTTTAAGATAATTCTTTAAGAATAAAGTTATTTCAAAAGAAATTATTGTCTGAAATAGAAAATATGGAATGTTTTGGATTTCTAAGAAATCTATTAATAATAATATTTTAATTAATTGGATGTTAATTAATTATTTTTCTATAGGTCTGCATTCTAATGAAGGAACCATCTGTTATAATTTATAACATTTTTTTTGTTATATTATTAAAATCATTGACATGAAAAAAAATATTTATGTTATAGTGGCGCACTGAATTCTAAAACATAGAATCTAAATGAATTGAATTTTATGATTAGACTTTAAAAAAGGTTTTAAAAGAGTAGAAAAACTTGTTTATTTTTTATAAGAAAAAGGTGAAAAAAAGGGGAAAAGGTGACAAATTATCAAAAAAAAGGAAACTATTTGTGATGCCTGTAATCTATAAATTCCGAAGAAAATTGTACAAAATGTAAACTATATTTTTGCTATAAATAAATATGAATTGATAAACAATGTATGAAAATATTTACGCAACTAAAATTGATTTTCTAATGTAGAGCATAACGATGTCGAAAAACAAAAGTTGAACGCGCTCGAAATATTTACTTTCCTTAATATTACAAGATATATAAATTAATTAAAATACAATCGTCTGGTTGTTACTTTCCTAGAATGACGCGAATCATTTATTAATATTATTAATTTATCGACAATTATTTCCAAGCGGAGAACTGAACTTTGTAATAATGAAATGATCATTGTCAAAGGTCAGATGAAGGTGGAAAAGAATACGAATGTCTTATCTACAGAACGTTTTCATTTTTTTTTCCCTCTTCTTTTTAAAGCGAGTCCCTCTCAAAGCGTGTCAAATCGCGTATCGGGAAGTTGAAATTTTATTAAAACACTTTTCCGCAGTAGACGAAAAGATGTCAAGTGTGAAACTTCTCGACGGTGGTTTTTCAACGCAATTATCAAAGCATGTGGGCGATAAAATTGACGGTGATCCATTGTGGACGGCAAAATTTTTAGTTACCGATCCAATGTCTGTTTTATCAACGCATCTTGATTTTCTACGTGCCGGTTCTGATATTATTCAAACAAACACTTATCAAGCAACAATCACTGGCTTTGTCAAGTATTTGAATATATCGCGACACGAGAGTCTTAAATTAATACACGATGCTGTGGATCTTGCTAAACGAGCTGTATCTATTTTTAATGAGGAAAATGAATATGTAACTAAATACAAACACTATTTTAATTAGCAAATTTTTTTAAAATATTTTTCAATCATTTATATTCTATTGTTTTTTCACTAATGATAGCCGTTAGATAACTTTTTCAAATATTTATTTTCTTTCTATCACAAAATTAAGAAACAAGAAAAAAAATGAAAATAGATTTAGATATCGAGATAAGAAATATGAAAAAGAGGTAATTTTATGGAATAGAAAAAATTTTTAATCGAACTTTGAAATAATATTTTACATAGATTTTTTCTGGTGTAGTTTATTTGTCCTTGTTTATATAGTATATAATATAATATTTTAACAGAATAGAAAAAATTTCTAAAAAAACATAAAAAATATTAATTTAATATTGTTTCCATAAAACATCTAAAAGACGAAAAAATTAAATCCGAACATTTTGTTACATATTTATTATTGTCTTTAGTGGCTGTACCTACTTTTTCATAATTTCTTATTCTAATAAATAAAACAATAGATTTATTAAAATTCTTAATGAAATAACTTTCAAAAATATATCAAATAATATACGTTTAGATATATTTCAAAATTATTTCTTAAAATACTGTTTAACTTTCTTTTTGTTATATTTCTTTCTATTTTTACAAAATAATTATTCGTTTATTTACTCTATTACGTACACAATTTTTGAAAACAAAAAATGTAATTAAAAACAAAATTTCTATAATTAAAGTAACATTTAATTTTTTACAAAAACACTAAACAAATACAATATTTTTAATAAAAAATTTTAAAAAACCAATTTTTTAAATATAAAGGAGTCATTCCATTATATTTCGACTAAAATCGTTGCCGACTAATTTTAAAAAATTGTAATATTTTGCAGGAATGATTTTAAAGATATAAGGATTACCGAGCAAAACGAATTTTTAAAATATTTTTTATGTTTATTGTAAAATAAGCATCTAAAGTATATGAAATATTAAAGAAAACGCATAATTTATTATAAAAACGTAAAAAAAATTTTAGATTTTATTAAGAATGAATTATTTCTAATTAAGAATTGTTTCTACCAATTTATAATAATGAAATAATTCATTCTTCATAAAATCTAAAATTTTTTTTACGTTTTTATAATAAATTATGTGTTTTCTTTAATATTTTCTAATAGTTGAAAATGTGACAGTTTTAACGACTTCATATACTTTAGATGCTTATTTTACAATAAATATAAAAAATATTTTTAAAAATCGTTTTGTTCGGTAATCCTAATATCTTTAAAATCATTCCTGCAAAATATTACAATTTTTTAAAATTAGTCGGCAACGACTTTAGTGGAAATATAATGGAATGACACAAAGTAATAAAAAATCATTTCTCAAATAAAAGACAGTATAAAAATACAATTTCTATATAAAAAAACAGGAAACAATGCAATTTTTTTTAAATAAAAATTTATTAAAAAGGAGACATAAACAATTTTTAAATAACAAAGAAATTTTGTTTGCCAATTGTCGCATTAGTCAGATTTTTTATAAATAATTTTTTAAAGTAAACATTTTTATTTGATAATTTAAAATAAATATTTTTTTTTGAAGACCTCTTCTTTCCTCGTTTTGACAGACTTTTCATGTTTTCGATAAAAATTTATCTCTTTTTGTCGATTTCTTTAGGTTATTGACTTTTCATATTTCTTTATCATGTTATTTTTTTTTGAATAAATTTTCCTATTCACTGATAATAATTTATTCATCCTTTCGAATTCTTTGCAAAAGTTTTTTTTTGTTTGAAAGACAATTTTTTTTTTAGAAACGTAATTATCATTATATGCATTTTTTATTATTATTTACTATATGCTATATTATTATTATTATTAATATAATTAACCTTTATCTTTTTGATTACAATTTCGTAATAATTGAGTTTAAATTATTAACTTTAAATTTTCTTTGTAAATAATAACATTTGTCTCCGAAATTAAATTATTTCTAATATACAAAATTTTCATCGAATTTCTCGAAAAATAAAATTATTGTTAAATTTTTCTTTTAATTTATCTCTTGACAATAAATAATAATAATAAACATTAAATTAATTTCTGATAAAATTTGTTATAAAAATTCAATGTTAAAAAACCTTCAATCATTTAATAAATTATTTATTTTTATAGTTAAATAATTGATTTCTTGTAGAATTTTCTAATAAATATTGATTTAAAAATAAATTTCAGTAAAAATTTTCGATTGTAATTGAATATCATATTTAAAAATATTTATTTATTTAAAAATTCTACGAGAATTCATTTATTTCACTCTAAAAATAAACATTTTATTAAATAATTAAAGTTTTTTTAAAATTGAATTTTCATGAAGAATCAACAAATTTTTAAAATAATAATTGAATTCTTCTGATACATTTTTATAATTTTTGTTATAATAATTGCATTTTTCGAGAAATTTGATAAAAATTTTGTATATTAGAAACTATTGAAATTCTGACAAGAATTTTATTAAAATTTTTGAAAATAATTGAATTACTCAAATAATTAATTTTTCGAAATTCAATTTTTTTGACTAAATTTTTTCTATAAATTGTTTAGTTTTTTTTAATAAATTGAAACCTTTTCAAGTGCATCTGTTTATAAAAATTTTGAAACACAACTCTTTGAAAATATAATTAATTTCAAAATATTTTAATAAAATTATTCATTAAATAATAATTTGTATGTAATAATTTTATGGATAGTTCTTCAAGAATTAAGTTATTAAAAAAGGATTTATTGTTAGAAATAGAAAAAAATTAACGCTTTTGTAATAGAATTCGTGGTAATTTCATAGTTATAAACAAAAAAGACAAGAATTCTAAAAAAAAAATTTTCCCCACTTTCTCTAATATTTTCCTGAACTTTATTTTAAATAAAGGAATGCTAAATATTAACGAAAAAAAATTTTTTTTCCTTTTTACAGCATCAGATAAATCGAAAACCATTAATCGCGGGCTCATGTGGACCATACGGAGCGGCACTTCACGACGCCTCGGAATACACTGGTGCCTATGCAAAAACCGTGACACTGGATAAATTAATAAATTGGCATCGACCACGAATTGAAACTTTAATAAACGCCGGTGTCGATATGCTTGCATTGGAAACGATACCATGTGCAACGGAAGCGGATGCTCTGATCGAGCTCCTTCGCGACTACCCGGAGACTAAGGCTTGGCTCGCATTCTCATGTCGCGACGACGGAAAGAGTTTAGCCGATGGCTCAAATTTTAAGGAAACCGCGATACGTTGCTACAGGAATGCCCTGCCTGGTCAAATTCTTGCAATTGGCGTCAATTGTATTGCACCAAAATTCGTCACACCACTACTTCGCGGTATCAATAGCGACACGGATAGTAATTCTTTTATTCCCCTCATTGTTTATCCCAATAGTGGTGAGAAATATTCCGTGCCCGAAGGTTGGCGTTTCGAGTGCAATACATTGCCGCCCGAGAATTTCGTTCACGAATGGCTCGATCTTGGCGTTCGTTATTTAGGCGGATGCTGTCGAACAAACGTCTCGACAATTAAGAAAATCAAAACCGAAATTGACACGTATGATAAATCCTCGACATCGTGAAACACCGGAAAATATTTTTTTTATGTAATTTACAAGAGAGAGAGAGAGAGAGAGAGAGAAAATATTTTCATAAATATTTTAAATTCTCGACGTTGTTAAATTTCGGAAAAATATCTTAATTTACAAGAGAGAGAAAATATCAGGGCTCGAACCAGTGAAAGTATTTAAAAATACGGACTTTACGGACCAAAAATGAAAAATTACGAACCAATTACTGACAAAAATATATAAGAGAACATTTTACTTAAAACTATAAATTAAATTTTTTCATAACTAGAAAAACATGAAGATATCGATAACTCGATCGATTACTACATGTTTTATAATAATTAAAGATAGAGTGATAAAATCATTATCAATTCAATTATTATTTTCTAGAATTTTTAATTAAAATTCTTCTTAAAATCGATTAATTTTAATAATTTACGAAAAAGTTCTTTAACAATTTTCAAATCCATTTCTTTACAATATTCGATTTTTCAATTATTTGTAAATTCTTCAATTAAATATGTATTTAAAAATAAATACTTCAAATAATATAAAAAAAAAATTCGCAATTAAAATTACTCAAAAAAATTAATTCGACAGAATTATTACTTAGTTAAAAATATGAAAAATTCCAATTTTCAAAGATTTGAATCTGAAACCTTTTCAAAACTTAATTATTTCTAAAACTTTACGCTCTAATACTTTTAAAATTCAATTATAATCTAAAATTTTAACTGAAATACATTTTTAAATCAATTTTTTTATGAGAAAATTCTACGAGAATTTCATTATTTAAATACAAAAAAAAACAATTTATTGAATAATTACATATGTTTCTTAAAAATGAATTCTTTTAAAGAATTGAATCAATCAATTTTTAAATAATTTAAATTTTCTAGCTAAATTTTATTAAAATAGACATTAAAAATAATTAAATTAGGGAAAATTTTTGAAAATAATTGAAATTTTGCCAAGAAATTTATTAAATTTTTTGAAAATAATTCAATTTTAGAGAAGAATTTTATAATTTATAAAGATAATTGATAATTTACGCAAAGAATTGCATTAAAAATTTTGAATGCAATAATTTTATTCTTTAAAGAAATTTAATAAAAAATTTATTAAAAATAATATTTAAATTCTAATAAATAAATTGTAGCAAAGGCTATTAAAATAATTAAATTTCTTTGATAAATTTTAATAAAATTTTTAAGAATAATTACATTTTTCGAGGAATTCGATTAAAATTGTATTAAAAATAATTGAAACTCTGCAATTAGCTTTATTATTCATCAAAATAATTGAATTCCTAATAAGAATTTTATTATTTGCCAAAAAAATTAAATACCTGTAAAAATTTTATTATTTATGAAAATAATTGAATATTGCGAAGAAATTTATTAAATTTTTTGAAAATAATTCAATTTTAGAGAAGAATTTTATAATTTATAAAGATAATTGATAATTTACGCAAAGAATTGCATTAAAAATTTTGAATGCAATAATTTTATTCTTTAAAGAAATTTAATATAAAACTTATTAAAAATAATATTTAAATTCTAATAAATAAATTGTAGCAAAGGCTATTAAAATAATTAAATTTCCTTGATAAATTTTAATAAAATTTTTAAGAATAATTACATTTTTCGAGGAATTCGATTAAAATTGTATAAAAAATAATTGAAATTCTGCAATTAGCTTTATTATTCATCAAAATATTTGAATTCCTAATAAGAATTTTATTATTTGCCAAAAAAATTAAATACCTGTAAAAATTTTGATTATTTATGAAAATAATTGAATATTGCGAAGAAATTTATAAAAAAAATTTGTAAATAATGAAATTCCTGTAAAATTGTTATTATTTTATGAAAATAATTAAAGGTTTGTGTAGAATTTTAGGAATTTTTTTAAAATAATTGAATTCTTTTGCAAAATTTTATTAAAATAGATATTAAAAATAATTAAATTAGGGAAAATTTTTGAAAATAATTGAAATTTTGCCAAGAAATTTATTAAATTTTTTGAATATAATTCAATTTTAGAGAAGAATTTTATAATTTATAAAGATAATTGATAATTTACGGCAAAGAATTGCATTAAAAATTTTGAATGCAATAATTTTATTCTTTAAAGAAATTTAATAAAAAATTTATTAAAAATAATATTTAAATTCTAATAAATAAATTGTAGCAAAGGCTATTAAAATAATTAAATTTCCTTGATAAATTTTAATAAAATTTTTAAGAATAATTACATTTTTCGAGGAATTCGATTAAAATTGTATTAAAAATAATTGAAATTCTGCAATTAGCTTTATTATTCATCAAAATAATTGAATTCCTAATAAGAATTTTATTATTTGCCAAAAAAATTAAATACCTGTAAAAATTTTATTGTTTATGAAAATAATTGAATATTGCGAAGAAATTTATTTAAAAAATTTGTAAATAATGAAATTCCTGTAAAATTGTTATTATTTTATGAAAATAATTAAAGGTTTGTGTAGAATTTTAGTAATTTTTTTAAAATAAGTGAATTCTTTTGCAAAATTTTATTAAAATAGATATTAAAATAATTAAATTAGGGAAAATTTTTGAAAATAATTGAAATTTTTCCAAGTATTTTATTAAATTTTTTGATAATAATTCATATTTCGAAGAAGAATTTAATTATTTCTAATGATAATTGAAATGTTGACGAGAATTTTAAAAATGTTTTGAACATAATTGAATTTTTGCGAAGAATTTTATTACTTTTAAAAATAATTGAATTCCTTCAATCATTTGTAATTTCTCTAAAATTATCCAAATTATATCGTATAATTTACGTACTTTACGGATTTTTTCAACCGAATTACGGACTTTACGGACCTTTTTGTAAAAAAAAGGACTTTTACGGACTTTAAGCAAAGTTACGGACTTTTACGGGATTTACGGACCTAGTTCGAGCCCTGAAATATATATTAAAGAAATGTAAGTTTACAAAATTATGTTAAAAAGGTGAATGTAAAAAATATTTGAATATAAAAAATATTTTAACAAATGTTAACAAAAAGCCCAGTCCGTAAAATAGTTTTATATCTTCATAAGATTTGTTTATAATTCTAACTCTCAATATTGTCGATTCAAATGTTTATCAATTTTTATTTCTAAGAATAGTATTTGGCCGTGGCATTCAATATGGTCTTGATCTTAAGAAAGGAAATGATAATTGTTATTGATAAAAAAAAATCTCATTACAATGTAATTAGACAATTAGGCTATAGTGATGTGAAATAAATTAAATCTCTCTGCCTTTAGTGTGTAAAATTATTTTCTTTTATTAAGAAGACAAGAAGAATTTGTAAAATATTCTAATTCTTATTTTAAAAAATCCTATCAGTCACTTTGTGGATAAATAAGAAAAAAAAATTAAACTTAACATTACCGTTAACTTCGCACTGAGTAATTGAGTTGTTTGCCAATATCGACAAATTTGCCCGGTTCACCTTCAACGAAGACGACGTCTTTATCCAAGTCCAGCTTGAAAGTGGCACTATTTGTTAATTCCTTTTTGCCCTTCATGGGACTTGATGGATTTGGTATTGTCCTTGGACCGAGAATTGTATCTTCGAATCGTTGTAGAACAAGGGATGTCGTATCTGTAAATAAAAGAGAAAATTAATTCAGATATAAATATGTCGTATTTGTATAATATATGAATAGATAATTTCTATTACCTAAATATTTACCTTCAATTCGTTTGTTTCCTTTGGCAATTTTAGAAATTACATTAGCCACACTGTCGCCGTCAACAATTTTCACTGAGGTTGTAAATAAACCATTGCATGGTTCAGGATTTGAAATATTTACAAATATTCCTGGTTGCGTGGAAAAACTGATGTAAGGTGCACCAGGACAACATTCTTCTTTTGTTTTCTCCGGCGCTTCGTCCGTGTATTTTACTGCCACTGTGTCTAACTGAAAATAAAATTTTATTTTATCGAATTTGAAACAAATTTATTTTAATTAATTAATTATTTTTTATTTCTTCTAATTAAAAAAACTTATTATTTCTTCATGGTGACTAATAGTAATCAGGTAAGAATCTAAGAAAACAAGAGTCAATGAAAGAATTTAAAAAATTCTAATTTTATCTAATTTAAAAAATTCTTATTTTACTTCTTATTGGGAAATTCTGTTTTAATTAGAGAAATATTAATTTACTTACATCCAAAGTATCGGCAATGTACTTCTTATTTTTCTCCAGTACATCCACTTCGTCAAAATCGAGAGTTAGCTGAAAAGCTTTAACTCCAATTGACTCAATTTTTTCCCTTGTCGCTTGAACAAATGGCATCACTTTCTTCATATACTTCTTTAATTCAACTTCCGAATTCAATGCGGTTGAGATTACTTTATTCTCTGGCAATTTTCCTCCATTTTTCTACATAAAAATACAAATAAATAACAAATTCTTGAACTACTTTGTTCTTTATCAAATAATTATTTTATAAATATAAAATGTTTCCTTACGTTGTAGAGATCTTTCATTGTTGTGAGGACGATACTTTGCCAGCGGGGGAAAGTTTTTGCCACCCAAATAGTTGCAATGTTTGGCTTTTCAATAACAATTTTAGTTTTATCCTTACTTTTTGGCGGGATCATGTGACTTTTCAAAAATATTCTAAACGAATGCGCTGCGTCCATTAAATATTGCGATGATTTTATCAGAGTTTGTTTTATTTCACCAATTTTTGGCCATCTATTACATAAAGCACTGTTCGTCTGGAAAAAAGTTTTTAATTTCTCTTTTATTTTTTTTATTTGAAATGGAAGAAAATTAACAAAAAAAAGTAAATAATTATTGTTAAATGAAATTGTTAATAACTATTGCGATTAGAAAATATGATTAAATTATAACTTAGATTATGAATAAAATTACATTACACTTTCTTTTCCCTTGTTACTTTCAAAATTTGCTTTTCCAAATTTAATGAAAATTCTTAATTTCTTTAAAAATATAATTTTTCTTACGATTTTTCATTAAATTTAATTATTTGAATAACTCGTATAGTAAAAGCCAAAATATATCTAACAGTAACTTGAAATAAAATTCAAAGTTTATTTCAATAAAAGTTGGCAAAGTTTTCAATTGTTTCAATTTTTTAAAAATATTTTCGGACATAGAGGTATTTTTAAAAAATTTTAGTTTAATTTTTTTAAAGAAATAATTTTACGAAATTTCTAAATTAAAAATTTCAAAACTTTAATACTTTTCGTTAAATAAAAATTTAAAAACTTATTCATATTTATTTTTCCGCCGAGGAATTAAAATTTCAAATAATTTCAATGAAAAATCTCATGAAATATATTTATTTTTATAATTTGCAAATGTAATTCATCCAAAATTCAATTATTTTTTTTAGAATTTTCCAATAAAATTATTGAAAAACTTTAATAATTTTTAAAGTAAAATAATATTATTATTAATTTTAAAAAAATTGAAAGATTTGTAAACTTTTGCTTCTCTTAAATTTTCAATGAATTTAATTTACAAACCTTTTAAAATTTAATTAATTCCTGAAATTCCTGTTACAACGGTTTAAATATTTAATTATTTTTTAAAATTTTAACTGAATTTGTTGTTAAATCAATTCCTATCAGAATTCAACTACGAGAATTGAATTATTTAAATAGAATAATTTTTGTAAATTCATAAAATGATATAATTTCAAAAATATAATTATATTTATAGACAATTTTTAAAGAGAAAAAAATAAAATTCTTTAAAATATAAAAGTTTACAGAATTTCCAATTGTTCCAATTTATTAAAATTGTTATTGTGAATTCAAGTACCTTTTTCTTTAAAAATTTTTAATTACTATTTTCAGTAACCTAATTTTTAAAAAATTTCTAAATTAATTTTTTCAAATTTTAATAACTTTTTAAAAATAAATATTTAACTAATTTTTGTTCTTTATTTGCTTAAAATTTCGAAATACTTGAACTGCAAGTTTTCCAAAATACAATTAATTTTCCAGAATTTTTGAACAATTTTATTCAAAATTTAATTTTTAAGGAAGCTAACAAATTAAAACACTACTTATTTAAGGCCGTGTCAAAGTCGATGCGATTTTCCCATTGAAGCTCAATGTAAAAATTCAATCAACATCAATGTAAAAATCCAATCAACTATGGGATCCCCTTAACAATTTTCTGCTAATTTTTTTACACACAATTTACAAATTAACTTTCCATCTTTTGACATATCAATTTAAACTTTAAAACAAAACATTGTAATAAAACAACGTTAACTTCAGGTGAGAGGACAGATTATGTCGATTATTATAATATAATTGTGTAAATAGTGCATAATATAATATTGCAATCGAATTGCATATAACCAGTGATTGTAATAAATAATTCTGGTCACTACAATCAACTGCTAATATAATTGCAAACACTAATATTGGTAATATTAGTAACTGTAGAAAACAGATTTTATCTTTTAAATTTTTCAAAGAATCACTTTTGCTGAAAGAAAAATATGATTAAAAATACACACCTTTCCAATTAGCTTCCAAATGTGCTCCGCGACGTGAGGGCAAATCGGCAAAATAAGAACCAATTGCATTTCAATGTATCTCATGATCAGTTGACAATTTACTTTATCTGAAGCACTTAGTTGCAAATATTTGTCCCTTGCAGCTTGAAGTTCGAAGAATCCTGTTCTCAAAGCTTCTTTATACAACATTTTTGCGTAATTTTCTCCAGTTTCTTGAATTTTCAGATTTATTTCACTGTAATGAAAAATAGATATTCACTATAGGAGTCGTTCCATTATATTTCGACATAATTTATTATAAAAACGTAAAAAAAATTTTAGATTTTATTAAGAATGAATTATTTTATTATTATAAATTGGTAGAAACAATTCTTAATCAGAAATATTAAATAAAAAATGATTTTAAAGTTCACCTGGTAAATAACCTATTTTTGCAAATTTCATTCACTAAATGTGAGAAATAGAAATCATTAAATTGAATAAAACCTTATGAAATATAAAGTACCTGTGATTAACTTTTACTTTTTCTTAACACTTTCTTCCTTTTTTCTTCATAAATATTAAAAAAATAAGCAATTAAAACTGGCACTTTGCTTATTTTCACGATTTTAAAATGTAAATAACTTCTGCCCAGAAAAATGAAAAATTACGAAAATTGGGCAATAATTAATTGATCACTAGATACACTCACTGGAAAAAGATTTTCTTTGGTCCCGAAGCTATTTTCAGAATTAATTAACTTTTAAACTTTTTACTATTTTTGTCAGGTTAACACCTGTGATTTTTAAATGACGAAGTTAGCTCTTCTTGTTTAATCGTTTTTAACCAACTTCAGTTTTAAAAAAATTACACGTATTAACCTGACAAAAATAGTAAAAAATTTAAAGTTAATTAATTCTGAAAATAGCTTCGGGACTAAAGAAAATCTTTTTCCAGTGAGTGTATCTAGTGATCAATTAATTATTGCCCAATTTTCGTAATTTTTCATTTTTCTGGGCAGGAGTTATTTACATTTTAAAATCGTGAAAATAAGCAAAGTGCCAGTTTTAATTGCTTATTTTTTAACATTTATGAAGAAAATAGGAAGAAAGTGTTAAGAAAAAGTAAAAGTTAATCACAGGTACTTTATATTTCATAAGGTTTTATTCAATTTAATGATTTCTATTTCTCACATTTAGTGAATGAAATTTGCAAAAATAGGTTATTTACCAGGTGAACTTTAAAATCATTTTTTATTTAATATTTCTGATTAAGAATTGTTTCTACCAATTTATAATAATGAAATAATTCATTCTTAATAAAATCTAAAATTTTTTTTTACGATTTTATAATAAATTATGTGTTTTCTTTAATATTTTCTAATAGATGAAAATGTGACAGTTTTAACGACTTCATATACTTTAGATGCTTATTTTACAATAAATATATAAAATATTTAAAAAATTCGTTTTGTTCGGTAATCCTAATATCTTTAAAATCATTCCTGCAAAATATTACAATTTTTTAAAATTAGTCGGCAACGACTTTAGTCGAAATGTAATGGAATGACTCATAGTATTTATAATAATAATAATAATAATAATAATAATAATAATAATAATAATTATTATTATTATTATTTTATATAATATATATAGTATAAGAAATAATAGATTTTTAAAATTTACCTTTGGAATACTTCATCATGGAAAGTATTCGGTGGTCCTTGTCTAAATGTGTCTTTCGTTTCCATCACTTCTTTCACCCATTCGATGAAAGTGTAGAGTCTCAAAATTCCCGCATCGGCCATTGATTCGACAAAATTAGCATCTTCTATCGAGTCACCAGCATCGGCGAGACAAAAGCGTGTACCGTCGGCTGAGAATTTTTTAATTGCCTCTGACAGAGTCAGAAAATTACCATCTGATTTCGCCATCTAAAAATCGGTAATTTACAGAAAATATTGAAGAAGGATACTTTGAAGAATTTGAAACAAAAATCTACCTTGGATGAATTGAGAAGTAAATGTCCATTCGCGCGAATAGCTTGTGGCCATAGATCGGGTTGGTTCGGCCACATTGCTGTATGATTGTAAAGATAGAACGTAAGATGATTTTGCACCAAATCTTTGCCAGATACACGAAGATCAACTGGATACCAATATTGAAATTCCGCTCTCAATACACGTAGCGCGTCTTTTTTAATTGTTGTTTTTGGATATTTTGCATCCTTGAAGAAAATATAATCCCAAACCTCGCGTGTCATTTGTGCCGGTCTTTAAGAAATTCGTTAACATTTGTTTAAAATGAGAAAAAGAGAAATAAACTAAGATTTTATGATACTCACTTTATTCCAAGATAATTTCGTTTGTTTCCCTTGAAAGTGTTGCCTTGAAGGTAGTGCGCAACAGTGTAGTAAGCCATGTAAATGGTCGAATCGGAAAGTGATTCAATTAGCCATTCTTCCTCCCATGGAAGACGAGTTCCTGAAAAATGGCAATTGTTTGTAAGAACTGTAGTTTATTCGAAAAACAAAATATAAATCTTACCAAGTCCATAGGTTCGTGAGCAAGCGTATTCGTGCAACCAATTGAGACAATGTGTAAAATTTCTCTTCACTTCCTCGTGAAATGTTTCGACATTGGCCAAAGCCTTCTCAGTCTCGGCTTTCCATTTCGGTTCGCCGTAATTGAGATACCATTGATTACAGAGTGCCACAACACACTCATCACCAGACCTTGATGTTACCGTTTTCTCCGGCTCGTAATAAAGAACGGCTGTTTTCTTCTCAATCAAATCGTTTTGCAGTGTTTTCTTAACGTCCTGAACCTTCTTTCCTTTATGTGGACCAATTAAAAGTACACCATCATAAAATCCTTTTAGATAAACCATCTCCTTTGCCTCGTTCAACTTAATACGATCGTTTTGCGATTGAATCTTCAATTGATTATAAACAGTGACGGCAGACAAATTTCCAAATTCAGGCACTTCAATTATTGGCATTGGCTCAAATGGCAAGACCATTTCGTCCTTGATTCCATATTTCTCACGGAATGGTTGCTTCTTCTTGAGGTCGACAAGTGCCGCATAATCGTCGGGCGAATCACTTGGTACTGATGTAACAATTCCGGTTCCCTTGTCCTCCTTGATGGTCAACATTGGTAGGGTGTAAATAATTTTATTCGATGTTAATGGCGCCTCCAGGGGTAGACCCATAATATCCTGTCCTGTCAATTCGATGACGATGTCAATTTTACCCTCGTTCTTGAAGAATTCCTGGTATGCCATATTGCGAGCAGCTCGTTCAGTCGAGATAAATATATCATCATTGGCCAATGTATAAGCGATGTAACGCATTTCGGGATGAACCCAACAATTCGTTTGACCGTACATTGTTTCCGGTCGGAGGGTGGCAGCTACTAGGAAGACATTTTTCCCTGCGAGAGTCGATAATTTTTGTGGAAACGGTGCGAGGAGTTTCATTTTAATCAAAGTGTACTCCTGGGGTCCAACTCCTTCACCACTGCCACGATCGTGGTCCATACAAGGTTGTTGATCCTTGGGCGAATAAATTGAATGTCTCTTGCCGTATTTAATTTTATTTCTCTCCTTGAGATGTTGATATTGCCAGCGGACGAATGAATCGAAAAAGGGATTAACGTCGGTTGTGATGAAAGTTCGTCGCCAGTCGACAGCGAGACCTAGAGAACGTAGATCTTCAACTGCCAATGGTGGGAAATATTCGAGCCAATAGTTTTCGTCGGCAAATTTAGAAATATCCTCGTCGGCTAAACCAAGACTGCGCATTATTTGCCATTGGTACTTGAGACCGCCGGATTTTGCAACAGCTTTACTTTTTTTACCCTTACTCTTATCCTTGATGACAATATCGTCATCAGGTTCAGCTTCATCAATTACTGCTTCTTCTTTTGGAAATTGAGGTGGATTACCGTAGAGTTCAATTTCGCGTTTTAATTTATCGGCACACGCTTTTATTGGCATACCGGTACAATGAAAACCAAATGGAAATAGACAATGTTTTCCGAGGAGGCGCTGATAGCGAACGGCGAATTCACATTTTGAGAGGGAAAACGAGTGGCCCAAATGAAGACGTCCATTCATATAAGGAAATGGAAATGTGACGAAAAATTTTGAATTCGGATCTCTACCATCTGGTGGCAGAGCATTTTGTTGAAAAACTTTTCCATCTTCCCAATAGGCTTGTACCTTTTTCTCAATTTCTTGAAGATATTCAACTTTGAATGTTCCTTTTCTTTCTGTACCCTAAAAATGTAAATTTTCGCTTTTACTTCAAAATTTTAACAATAATTAACTGGAAAATTGGATTTTTAGTTATAAAGAGTTTTAAGAAACTTTACGAATCGTTAAAACTAAATTTAATGGCTGATTTTTAAAAAAAAATTGATTCGTTTTGTTTTGAAAACCTATAACTCAGAACTATGGGCTGCAAAAACGAAATTTTATATCAGATATAAATATTCAAAATGGCGAATGCAATATGTCGATTAAAAAAAGTTTGTTTGATTCGGTTCGTTTTAAACCTTGAACTCCACGATTTTTGGGATTCTTGAAAGAAATTAATTTAATGTCAGATTTAAAAACAATTCAAAATGACAGACCAAATATGTTGGCTATTTTAAAATTTTTTGCAATGTGCTGAAATGAAGCTGAAGCTGGCACCTAGTTATTAGCACCCGATTAATTTCTAAAAATTTTAAGTTGGCAATGAAACAAAAGAAAACGTATTGTCAAAAATTAAAGGATCTAGCGGAAAGCAGTGATCAAAAGGTTATTTATCTGAAAACAAATGAAAATACAAAATAGAAAAAAAAATTATATTTTTTTAAAATTCCATAAATAGTGAAATAATTACAATTAGTTAATTAAAATAATAAATTAAAAATATTAAATTTATTTTTGAAAGATAAATTTAATGAATTATTTTTCTATTATTTATTGTTACTAAATTAATTAATATATTAAAAATATAAAATTTATTTTTAAAAGATAAATTAACTAATTAATTTTTTTTATTTTATGTTAATAAATTAAAATTATAAATAAATTAATAAATTAAATAAAAAGAAAAATATTTTTAAAAATTAAAAATATAAAACTTATTTTTTAAAGATAAATTAATTAAATAATTAACTAATTTTGTTTTTATTTATTATTAATAAATATAAAAAGGAAATAAATTGATTAATTAAAAATATAAAAAAATATAAAATTTTAATAAATAAATATTTATTTTTTCAGTAAAACATCCAAAAATTCTTCTATAAATTCAATAAACTATCGATTCTTTTTACAATTAACAATAATTACAATTATATACATAATAACTCATTTTTAAATTATTTACAAAATATTAAATAGTAACAAAAAAACTTAAAAATTAAAAAATAACAACATATTAAATATCAATAGAAAAAAATGAGCATAACATAGTAAATTATTGTTGAAAGAAATCAAGTTTAATTCTTAAAAAATTTACAATTTTTTCCTTGAATAAATATTTGGAAAAAAGTAATACCCAACAGACCGCGGGACCTGTCCATTGGGCCCTAAAAAATAAATTTCTTTTCTAGAAAAAATCAAGTTTAATTCTTAGAAAATTCACAATTTTTTCCTTGAATAAATTTATTTGTCAATTCTTTCGGCAATTGATTCGCTATAATATTTGGAACAAAATAATAATAATAATGCCCAACAGACCACGGTTCCAAATATTATAGCGAATCAATTGCCAAAAGAATTGACAATTAAATTTATTCAAGGAAAAAATTGTGAATTTTTTAAGAATTAAACTTGATTTTTTCAAGAAAAGAAATTCTTTTTTTAGGGCCCAATGGACAGGTCCCGCGGTCTGTTGGGTATTATTTTGTTCCAAATATTATAGCGAATCAATTGCTGAAAGAATTGACAATTAAATTTATTCAAGGAAAAAATTGTGAATTTTTTAAGAATTAAACTTGATTTTTTCTAGAAAAGAAATTCATTTTTTAGGGCCCAATGAACAGGTCCCGCGGTCTGTTGGGTATTATTTTGTTCCAAATATTATAGCGAATCAATTGCCGAAAGAATTGACAATTAAATTTATTCAAGGAAAAAATTGTGAATTTTCTAAGAATTAAACTTGATTTTTTCTAGAAAAGAAATTCATTTTTTAGGGCCCACTGGACAGGTCCCGCGGTCTGTTGGATATTATTTTGTTCCAAATATTATAGCGAATCAATTGCCGAAAGAATTGACAATTAAATTTATTCAAGGAAAAAATTGTGAATTTTTTCAAAATTAAACTTGATTTTTTCTAGAAAAGAAATTAATTTTTTAGGGCCCACTGGACAGGTCCCGCGGTCTATTGGGTATTATTTTGTTCCAAATATTGTAGCGAATCAATTGCCGAAAGAATTGACAATTAAATTTATTCAAGGAAAAAATTGTGAATTTTCTAAGAATTAAACTTGATTTTTTCTAGAAAAGAAATTCATTTTTTAGGGCCCAATGAACAGGTCCCGCGGTCTGTTGGGTATTATTTTGTTCCAAATATTATAGCGAATCAATTGCCGAAAGAATTGACAATTAAATTTATTCAAGGAAAAAATTGTGAATTTTTTAAGAATTAAACTTGATTTTTTCAAGAAAAGAAATTCATTTTTTAGGGCCCACTGGACAGGTCCCGCGGTCTGTTGGGTATTATTTTATTCCAAATATTGTAGGGAATTAATTGCCGAAAGAATTGACAATTAAATTTATTCAAGGAAAAAATTGTGAATTTTTTAAGAATTAAACTCGACTTTTTCTAGAAAAGAAATTCATTTTTTAGGGCCCACTGGACAGGTCCCGCGGTCTGTTGGGTATTATTTTGTTCCAAATATTATAGCGAATGAATTGCCGAAAGAATCAATAATTAAATTTATTCAAGGAAAAAATTGTGAATTTTTTAAGAATTAAACTCGACTTTTTCTAGAAAAGAAATTCATTTTTTAGGGCCCACTGGACAGGTCCCGCGGTCTGTTGGGTATTATTTTGTTCCAAATATTATAGCGAATGAATTGCCGAAAGAATCGACAATAAAATTTATTCAAGGAAAAAATTGTGAATTTTTTAAGAATTAAACTCGATTTTTTCTAGAAAAGAAATTCATTTTTTAGGGCCCAATGAACAGGTCCCGCGGTCTGTTGGGTATTATTTTGTTCCAAATATTATAGCGAATCAATTGCCGAAAGAATTGACAATTAAATTTATTCAAGGAAAAAATTGTGAATTTTCTAAGAATTAAACTTGATTTTTTCTAGAAAAGAAATTCATTTTTTAGGGCCCACTGGACAGGTCCCGCGGTCTGTTGGATATTATTTTGTTCCAAATATTATAGCGAATCAATTGCCGAAAGAATTGACAATTAAATTTATTCAAGGAAAAAATTGTGAATTTTTTCAAAATTAAACTTGATTTTTTCTAGAAAAGAAATTAATTTTTTAGGGCCCACTGGACAGGTCCCGCGGTCTATTGGGTATTATTTTGTTCCAAATATTGTAGCGAATCAATTGCCGAAAGAATTGACAATTAAATTTATTCAAGGAAAAAATTGTGAATTTTCTAAGAATTAAACTTGATTTTTTCTAGAAAAGAAATTCATTTTTTAGGGCCCAATGAACAGGTCCCGCGGTCTGTTGGGTATTATTTTGTTCCAAATATTATAGCGAATCAATTGCCGAAAGAATTGACAATTAAATTTATTCAAGGAAAAAATTGTGAATTTTTTAAGAATTAAACTTGATTTTTTCAAGAAAAGAAATTCATTTTTTAGGGCCCACTGGACAGGTCCCGCGGTCTGTTGGGTATTATTTTATTCCAAATATTGTAGGGAATTAATTGCCGAAAGAATTGACAATTAAATTTATTCAAGGAAAAAATTGTGAATTTTTTAAGAATTAAACTTGATTTTTTCAAGAAAAGAAATTAATTTTTTAGGGCCCACTGGACAGGTCCCGCGGTCTGTTGGGTATTATTTTGTTCCAAATATTATAGCGAATCAATTGCCGAAAGAATTGACAATTAAATTTATTCAAGGAAAAAATTGTGAATTTTTTCAAAATTAAACTTGATTTTTTCTAGAAAAGAAATTCATTTTTTAGGGCCCAATGGACAGGTCCCGCGGGCTATTG
Organism: Leptopilina myrica (nomen nudum); assembly: GCA_032872475.1. Lineage (NCBI taxonomy): Eukaryota > Metazoa > Arthropoda > Insecta > Hymenoptera > Figitidae > Leptopilina > Leptopilina myrica (nomen nudum). Next base: position 6,805,602 of record CM065462.1, on the reverse strand, counting down.
GGTATTATTTTGTTCCAAATATTATAGCGAATCAATTGCCGAAAGAATTGACAATTAAATTTATTCAAGGAAAAAATTGTGAATTTTTTCAAAATTAAACTTGATTTTTTCTAGAAAAGAAATTAATTTTTTAGGGCCCACTGGACAGGTCCCGCGGTCTATTGGGTATTATTTTGTTCCAAATATTATAGCGAATCAATTGCCGAAAGAATTGACAATTAAATTTATTCAAGGAAAAAATTGTGAATTTTTTCAAAATTAAACTTGATTTTTTCTAGAAAAGAAATTAATTTTTTAGGGCCCACTGGACAGGTCCCGCGGTCTATTGGGTATTATTTTGTTCCAAATATTGTAGCGAATCAATTGCCGAAAGAATTGACAATTAAATTTATTCAAGGAAAAAATTGTGAATTTTCTAAGAATTAAACTTGATTTTTTCTAGAAAAGAAATTCATTTTTTAGGGCCCAATGAACAGGTCCCGCGGTCTGTTGGGTATTATTTTGTTCCAAATATTATAGCGAATCAATTGCCGAAAGAATTGACAATTAAATTTATTCAAGGAAAAAATTGTGAATTTTTTAAGAATTAAACTTGATTTTTTCAAGAAAAGAAATTCATTTTTTAGGGCCCAATGGACAGGTCCCGCGGTCTGTTGGGTATTATTTTGTTCCAAATATTATAGCGAATCAATTGCCGAAAGAATTGACAATTAAATTTATTCAAGGAAAAAATTGTGAATTTTTTCAAAATTAAACTTGATTTTTTCTAGAAAAGAAATTCATTTTTTAGGGCCCAATGAACAGGTCCCGCGGTCTGTTGGGTATTATTTTGTTCCAAATATTATAGCGAATCAATTGCCGAAAGAATTGACAATTAAATTTATTCAAGGAAAAAATTGTGAATTTTCTAAGAATTAAACTTGATTTTTTCTAGAAAAGAAATTCATTTTTTAGGGCCCACTGGACAGGTCCCGCGGTCTGTTGGATATTATTTTGTTCCAAATATTATAGCGAATCAATTGCCGAAAGAATTGACAATTAAATTTATTCAAGGAAAAAATTGTGAATTTTTTCAAAATTAAACTTGATTTTTTCTAGAAAAGAAATTAATTTTTTAGGGCCCACTGGACAGGTCCCGCGGTCTATTGGGTATTATTTTGTTCCAAATATTATAGCGAATCAATTGCCGAAAGAATTGACAATTAAATTTATTCAAGGAAAAAATTGTGAATTTTTTCAAAATTAAACTTGATTTTTTCTAGAAAAGAAATTAATTTTTTAGGGCCCACTGGACAGGTCCCGCGGTCTATTGGGTATTATTTTGTTCCAAATATTGTAGCGAATCAATTGCCGAAAGAATTGACAATTAAATTTATTCAAGGAAAAAATTGTGAATTTTCTAAGAATTAAACTTGATTTTTTCTAGAAAAGAAATTCATTTTTTAGGGCCCAATGAACAGGTCCCGCGGTCTGTTGGGTATTATTTTGTTCCAAATATTATAGCGAATCAATTGCCGAAAGAATTGACAATTAAATTTATTCAAGGAAAAAATTGTGAATTTTTTAAGAATTAAACTTGATTTTTTCAAGAAAAGAAATTCATTTTTTAGGGCCCAATGGACAGGTCCCGCGGTCTGTTGGGTATTATTTTGTTCCAAATATTATAGCGAATCAATTGCCGAAAGAATTGACAATTAAATTTATTCAAGGAAAAAATTGTGAATTTTTTCAAAATTAAACTTGATTTTTTCTAGAAAAGAAATTCATTTTTTAGGGCCCAATGAACAGGTCCCGCGGTCTGTTGGGTATTATTTTGTTCCAAATATTATAGCGAATCAATTGCCGAAAGAATTGACAATTAAATTTATTCAAGGAAAAAATTGTGAATTTTCTAAGAATTAAACTTGATTTTTTCTAGAAAAGAAATTCATTTTTTAGGGCCCACTGGACAGGTCCCGCGGTCTGTTGGATATTATTTTGTTCCAAATATTATAGCGAATCAATTGCCGAAAGAATTGACAATTAAATTTATTCAAGGAAAAAATTGTGAATTTTTTCAAAATTAAACTTGATTTTTTCTAGAAAAGAAATTAATTTTTTAGGGCCCACTGGACAGGTCCCGCGGTCTATTGGGTATTATTTTGTTCCAAATATTATAGCGAATCAATTGCCGAAAGAATTGACAATTAAATTTATTCAAGGAAAAAATTGTGAATTTTTTAAGAATTAAACTTGATTTTTTCAAGAAAAGAAATTCTTTTTTTAGGGCCCAAAGGACAGGTCCCGCGGTCTGTTGGGTATTATTTTGTTCCAAATATTATAGCGAATCAATTGCCGAAAGAATTGACAATTAAATTTATTCAAGGAAAAAATTGTGAATTTTTTAAGAATTAAACTTGATTTTTTCAAGAAAAGAAATTCATTTTTTAGGGCCCACTGGACAGGTCCCGCTGTCTATTGGGCATTATTTTGTTCCAAATATTATAGCGAATCAATTGCCAAAACAATTGACAATTAAATTTATTCAAGGAAAAAATTGTGAATTTTTTAAGAATTAAACTTGATTTTTTCTAGAAAAGAAATTCATTTTTTAGGGCCCAATGAACAGGTCCCGCGGTCTGTTGGGTATTATTTTGTTCCAAATATTATAGCGAATCAATTGCCGAAAGAATTGACAATTAAATTTATTCAAGGAAAAAATTGTGAATTTTCTAAGAATTAAACTTGATTTTTTCTAGAAAAGAAATTCATTTTTTAGGGCCCAATGGACAGGTCCCGCGGTCTGTTGGGTATTATTTTGTTCCAAATATTATAGCGAATCAATTGCCGAAAGAATTGACAATTAAATTTATTCAAGGAAAAAATTGTGAATTTTTTCAAAATTAAACTTGATTTTTTCTAGAAAAGAAATTCATTTTTTAGGGCCCAATGGACAGGTCCCGCTGTCTATTGGGCATTATTTTGTTCCAAATATTATAGCGAATCAATTGCCGAAAGAATTGACAATTAAATTTATTCAAGGAAAAAATTGTGAATTTTTTCAAAATTAAACTTGATTTTTTCTAGAAAAGAAATTCATTTTTTAGGGCCCAATGGACAGGTCCCGCGGTCTGTTGGGTATTATTTTGTTCCAAATATTATAGCGAATCAATTGCCGAAAGAATTGACAATTAAATTTATTCAAGGAAAAAATTGTGAATTTTTTCAAAATTAAACTTGATTTTTTCTAGAAAAGAAATTAATTTTTTAGGGCCCACTGGACAGGTCCCGCGGTCTATTGGGTATTATTTTGTTCCAAATATTGTAGCGAATCAATTGCCGAAAGAATTGACAATTAAATTTATTCAAGGAAAAAATTGTGAATTTTCTAAGAATTAAACTTGATTTTTTCTAGAAAAGAAATTCATTTTTTAGGGCCCAATGAACAGGTCCCGCGGTCTGTTGGGTATTATTTTGTTCCAAATATTATAGCGAATCAATTGCCGAAAGAATTGACAATTAAATTTATTCAAGGAAAAAATTGTGAATTTTTTAAAAATTAAACTTGATTTTTTCAAGAAAAGAAATTCATTTTTTAGGGCCCAATGGACAGGTCCCGCGGTCTGTTGGGTATTATTTTCTTCCAAATATTATAGCGAATCAATTGCCGAAAGAATTGACAATTAAATTTATTCAAGGAAAAAATTGTGAATTTTTTCAAAATTAAACTTGATTTTTTCTAGAAAAGAAATTCATTTTTTAGGGCCCAATGGACAGGTCCCGCGGTCTATTGGGCATTATTTTGTTCCAAATATTATAGCGAATCAATTGCCAAAACAATTGACAATTAAATTTATTCAAGGAAAAAATTGTGAATTTTTTAAGAATTAAACTTGATTTTTTCTAGAAAAGAAATTCATTTTTTAGGGCCCAATGAACAGGTCCCGCGGTCTGTTGGGTATTATTTTGTTCCAAATATTATAGCGAATCAATTGCCGAAAGAATTGACAATTAAATTTATTCAAGGAAAAAATTGTGAATTTTCTAAGAATTAAACTCGATTTTTTCTAGAAAAGAAATTCATTTTTTAGGGCCCAATGGACAGGTCCCGCGGTCTGTTGTGTATTATTTTATTCCAAATATTGTAGGGAATTAATTGCCGAAAGAATCGACAATTAAATTTATTCAAGGAAAAAATTGTGAATTTTTTTAAAATTAAACTTGATTTTTTCTAGAAAAGAAATTCATTTCTTAGGGCCCACTGGACAGGTCCCGCGGTCTGTTGAGTATTATTTTGTTCCAAATATTGTAGCGAATGAATTGCCGAAAGAATCAATAATTAAATTTATTCAAGGAAAAAATTGTGAATTTTTTAAGAATTAAACTCGACTTTTTCTAGAAAAGAAATTCATTTTTTAGGGCCCACTGGACAGGTCCCGCGGTCTGTTGGGTATTATTTTGTTCCAAATATTATAGCGAATGAATTGCCGAAAGAATCAATAATTAAATTTATTCAAGGAAAAAATTGTGAATTTTTTAAGAATTAAACTCGACTTTTTCTAGAAAAGAAATTCATTTTTTAGGGCCCACTGGACAGGTCCCGCGGTCTGTTGGGTATTATTTTGTTCCAAATATTATAGCGAATGAATTGCCGAAAGAATCGACAATAAAATTTATTCAAGGAAAAAATTGTGAATTTTTTAAGAATTAAACTCGATTTTTTCTAGAAAAGAAATTCATTTTTTAGGGCCCAATGAACAGGTCCCGCGGTCTGTTGGGTATTATTTTGTTCCAAATATTATAGCGAATCAATTGCCGAAAGAATTGACAATTAAATTTATTCAAGGAAAAAATTGTGAATTTTTTAAGAATTAAACTTGATTTTTTCTAGAAAAGAAATTCATTTTTTAGGGCCCAATGAACAGGTCCCGCGGTCTGTTGGGTATTATTTTGTTCCAAATATTATAGCGAATCAATTGCCGAAAGAATTGACAATTAAATTTATTCAAGGAAAAAATTGTGAATTTTTTAAGAATTAAACTTGATTTTTTCAAGAAAAGAAATTCATTTTTTAGGGCCCACTGGACAGGTCCCGCGGTCTGTTGGGTATTATTTTGTTCCAAATATTATAGCGAATGAATTGCCGAAAGAATCGACAATTAAATTTATTCAAGGAAAAAATTGTGAATTTTTTAAGAATTAAACTTGATTTTTTCAAGAAAAGAAATTCTTTTTTTAGGGCCCAAAGGACAGGTCCCGCGGTCTGTTGGGTATTATTTTGTTCCAAATATTATAGCGAATCGATTGCCGAAAGAATTGACAATTAAATTTATTCAAGGAAAAAATTGTGAATTTTTTAAGAATTAAACTTGATTTTTTCAAGAAAAGAAATTCATTTTTTAGGGCCCACTGGACAGGTCCCGCGGTCTGTTGGGTATTATTTTGTTCCAAATATTATAGCGAATCAATTGCCGAAAGAATTGACAATTAAATTTATTCAAGGAAAAAATTGTGAATTTTTTAAGAATTAAACTCGACTTTTTCTAAAAAAGAAATTCATTTTTTAGGGCCCACTGGACAGGTCCCGCGGTCTGTTGGGTATTATTTTGTTCCAAATATTATAGCGAATCAATTGCCGAAAGAATTGACAATTAAATTTATTCAAGGAAAAAATTGTGAATTTTCTAAGAATTAAACTCGATTTTTTCTAGAAAAGAAATTCATTTTTTAGGGCCCACTGGACAGGTCCCGCGGTCTGTTGTGTATTATTTTGTTCCAAATATTATAGCGAATCAATTGCCGAAAGAATTGACAATTAAATTTATTCAAGGAAAAAATTGTGAATTTTCTAAGAATTAAACTCGATTTTTTCTAGAAAAGAAATTCATTTTTTAGGGCCCACTGGACAGGTCCCGCGGTCTGTTGGGTATTATTTTGTTCCAAATATTATAGCGAATGAATTGCCGAAAGAATCGACAATTAAATTTATTCAAGGAAAAAATTGTGAATTTTTTAAGAATTAAACTTGATTTTTTCTAGAAAAGAAATTCATTTTTTAGGGCCCAATGAACAGGTCCCGCGGTCTGTTGGGTATTATTTTGTTCCAAATATTATAGCGATCCAATTGCCGAAAGAATTGACAATTAAATTTATTCAAGGAAAAAATTGTGAATTTTCTAAGAATTAAACTTGATTTTTTCTAGAAAAGAAATTTATTTTTTAGGGCCCAATGGACAGGTCCCGCGGTCTGTTGGGTATTATTTTGTTCCAAATATTATAGCGAATCAATTGCCGAAAGAATTGACAATTAAATTTATTCAAGGAAAAAATTGTGAATTTTTTCAAAATTAAACTTGATTTTTTCTAGAAAAGAAATTAATTTTTTAGGGCCCACTGGACAGGTCCCGCGGTCTATTGGGTATTATTTTGTTCCAAATATTGTAGCGAATCAATTGCCGAAAGAATTGACAATTAAATTTATTCAAGGAAAAAATTGTGAATTTTCTAAGAATTAAACTTGATTTTTTCTAGAAAAGAAATTCATTTTTTAGGGCCCAATGAACAGGTCCCGCGGTCTGTTGGGTATTATTTTGTTCCAAATATTATAGCGAATCAATTGCCGAAAGAATTGACAATTAAATTTATTCAAGGAAAAAATTGTGAATTTTTTAAGAATTAAACTTGATTTTTTCAAGAAAAGAAATTCTTTTTTTAGGGCCCAAAGGACAGGTCCCGCGGTCTGTTGGGTATTATTTTGTTCCAAATATTATAGCGAATCAATTGCCGAAAGAATTGACAATTAAATTTATTCAAGGAAAAAATTGTGAATTTTTTAAGAATTAAACTTGATTTTTTCAAGAAAAGAAATTCATTTTTTAGGGCCCACTGGACAGGTCCCGCGGTCTGTTGGGTATTATTTTATTCCAAATATTATAGCGAATCAATTGCCGAAAGAATTGACAATTAAATTTATTCAAGGAAAAAATTGTGAATTTTCTAAGAATTAAACTCGATTTTTTCTAGAAAAGAAATTCATTTTTTAGGGCCCAATGAACAGGTCCCGCGGTCTGTTGGGTATTATTTTGTTCCAAATATTATAGCGAATCAATTGCCGAAAGAATTGACAATTAAATTTATTCAAGGAAAAAATTGTGAATTTTTTAAGAATTAAACTTGATTTTTTCAAGAAAAGAAATTCATTTTTTAGGGCCCAATGGACAGGTATTATTTTGTTACAAATATTGTAGGGAATTAATTGCCAAAAGATTCGACAATTAAATTTATTCTAGGAAAAAATTGTGAATTTTTTAAGAATTAAACTTGATTTCTTTTAACAATAATTCACTATGTTATGCTCATTTTTTTACTATTGATATTTAATATGTTGTTATTGTTTAATTTTTAAGTTTTTTTGTTACTATTGAATATTTTGTAAATAATTTAAAAATGATTTATTATATATATAATTGTAATTATTGTTAATTGTAAAAAGAATCGATAGTTTATTGAATTTATAGTAGAAATTTTGGAATTTTTACTGAAAAAATAAATATTAATTTATTAAATTTTTATTTTTTTTTTAATTTTTTTATATTTATAATTAATCAATTTATTTCCTTTTTAAATTTATTAATAATAAATAAAAACAAAATTAGTTAATTATTTAATTAATTTATCTTTAAAAAATAAATTTTATATTTTTATTTTTTTTAAATATTTTTCTTTTTATTTAATTTATTAATTTATTTATAATTTTAATTTATTAACAATAAATAAAAAAAATTAATTAGTTAATTTATTTTTTAAAAATAAATTTTATATTTTTAATATATTAATTACTTTAGTAACAATAAATAATAGAAAAATAATTAATTAAATTTATCTTTCAAAAATAAATTTAATATTTTTAATTTATTATTTTAATTAACTAATTGTAATTATTTCACTATTAATGGAATTTTGAAAAAATATTTTTTTTTTCTATTTCGTATTTTCATTTGTTTTTAGATAAATAACCTTTTGATCACTGCTTTCCGCTAGATCCTTTAATTTTTGACAATACGTTTTCTTTTGTTTCATTGCCAACTTAAAGTTTTTAGAAATTAATCTGGTGCTAATAACTAGGTGCCAGCTTCAGCTTCATTGTGCTGAAACATTTGTTATATTTATATTTTATAGGTCTAAATTCAAAATAATTTCATATTTTAAATCCAAAAATTTTGTATTTGGCGGAACTTTTGGCATCAAAGATGTTTTTGTTGGCATTCAACTATTTATAAACGTTTAAATAAAATTACAGGCAAGAATACAGTTACTTTCGCATAAATAATAAAATGCTTCTCAAGAATTCAATTATTTTTTAAGAAATTGATTAATTTTTTATGAGAATAAAAAATTTTGAGAAACATTCAATTATTTAATATAGTATTTATTTTTCTTATTTAAATAGTTGTGGGTGATTTTCCTGAAAGGGACCACTTCACGTGTTTCCAACGTATAAGACTCAATATTTGCATTAACTTTTTAATGATAATTTGTCGAGTAAAAATTTCAAAAAAAAATTTATCCATAATCTACGAAACATTATTTATCTTTACATAATATTGAAATGTTAAAATTTAAAGTTTTTCTTATTCAAAAAATTTATTTAATTTTGTCTTTTGGTTTTGATTAAATGTGATATACATATTTTTAATTATTTTTTTATAAAATTGAAAATTTTGTAATATAGTCTTCATATATATTAAATTCAAGCTTATAGAATCTTCCGTTTATTTTTCACTTATATTTAGTATAAATAAAATAAAAGACATTTTTTAAATAATTAATGAAAAATTACTGGCATTGGGAGTAAAAATTCAAATTCATCTCCGAAGCCTCGTTTTTCAGTTAAAAACATCATATTTTTAAACTGTCTTTTAATTACACTTAATCTATATATAAATATTTGAAGTTGTAGCACAAAAAATTTGTTAAATTATGTTTCAATATTTTTAAATTTAATAAAAACGTGAATTTTTTATTTGACAAACTATTCATCTCCGAAGCCTTTTTCATATTATTTGGTAAGCGTTATTGTTTTGTTTTTTATTTTTTAATAATTATTTTCAAATACCTAACCCTTGAATTATAAAAAAAAATGTTCCGTTTTATTGAAAATAAAATATTTTTAATTTTTTAAAATATAACATATTAAGTAGAAAGTTAGATAAATAAGAAAATTATAATTAAAAATAAAAAGTTTTTTATAGAAATTATCAATTTTGAACTTAAAATGATAAATTAAAAAATTCGTTACAATTTTTTTCCGTTCAATATAAAAAAATATATATTAGTTATTTTTGAAAAGATAAAATAGTTAAAAATAAATTATTAAATACGCAATTAATTAAATTATAAATGAATAATGTTAAAAATTTATTAAATTAAAGAAATTAAATTTAAATGGAATTTTTTTTACAAAAACTCAAATATTGATTATTTAACCTTCAAAACACTTAATATTAAAATGATGCTGGAAGGCTTATTTTTTAAAATGTAAAAATGAATTTTTTTTAGTTTTTTGAAAAAAAAAAACAGGTGCCTTTCAGGAGAATCACCTTTGTGAAACTGTAATGACATTTGTATTTTTATTTTGAAATATGATTAATTTATTTTCTTAATTCCTGTGAACAATTTAAATTAAATATTTATTGAACAATTTTATTTGATTACTTTTAAATACATAATTGTATTTTTAGGATAAAAATTTAGAAAATAATTACATTTTTTAAAAAATTTAGAATTAAAATTCTTAATAGAATTAGAATAAAAATAAATATTCTTGATTGAAATCGGGAAAAATAGTCAACGAAATACTGAATCAAATTTTTGTGAATCCACTAAAACAATTTTTTTTTATTCGTTAAATTCAATTTTCGATAGCTACTTTTTCATACTTGTTTTAAAATTAAATAATTATTGAGTGTAAAGCCTGCATGTTGTAAAAATGATTGTTTTACAACTATTATTTTCTAATCAAAAAATTATCCCAATTAAAAAAAAGAAATCGTATTAAGAAATAAGATTTAGACGTATCCCGCTGATATAATGCTTTTTGAAAAACAAATGCAAAATCAGTTTTATTCAACTGTTTTAGTACAAGACAATTTTTTTTTGAATTTCCCTGCAAGAAACGTTGGGTCATATTTTTTTTAATTACATTTTTAAACCTTTGATAAACAATCAGATTTTGTCTTTTCGAGTAATGCAATTTAAGAGAAAGGATATTTTCAGAAAAATTTTTGTTCGCAACCGCTTTGCCAAAAAGAAAATTTCCAGTAATGATTATTTCTGAAAAATTGAAACAAAAGTTTTGCCTATTCAATTTTACCAGCAAAAAGGAAATGTTATTAAATAATTTCAATATTCCAGATGTTTTTTTGAGGTTAAGATTTACAATATTTTTATTTGAATAGAAATTCAGAATGTAAAGATTCTCTTTTGCCGTTTCTTCATACAGAACTAGAAAAACAAGGATATACGTACCATTTTGATTTTCCTCTATTCTTCTTTATGCACAAAATTAACACACTTTTCACAAATTACAAAACGAAAAAATTCTGACTACACGTGAAAAACCAAAACCGATTTTCTTGCCGACACACAACAATGATTTCGAATCGATCAATATTCAAAATTCCCTAGTATTTCACTAGAGAATCTCTCAGCCAATGAAAACGAAGTGCCTGTTAAATGTAATGTTATTATTCGTTGACTGTTCTATTCGTTTTCACGGAAAACGAATAGAAATTCCACATTTTAACTTTGGCTTGATTCACAGGGTTCACTTTCTCTTGGCCTGCTTAAAGCCTAGTTCACAAGATGAGTTCCTATACAGAATGGCGGGAGATTTGAAACTAATTCTGTGATTTTTTTTAAAGTGATTAAATTTTTGACTCTGCAATTTGTTTTCTAATATTCAAAGTGACGGATCAAATACCTATTTTATTATTTTTTTTAATAATTTTTTTCTTTATACCATCTTTAAAAAATTTAGCAAATTATTTTTTTCTTTATTACTCCAATTCTTTTGTCATTGAAAAATTGTTTTTTTTCCCTTTATTTCCCTACACTCTTCACTATTCTACTATTCAATTTATCAACAAAAGAGAATTTTGCCAAATAATTTATTGTAAATATTCGTCAACAAAACGAATTCGAATAGAAAAAAAGCATAAATTAAAAACGGAAACAATTTGTTTTCAGTGGAAAAATTATTCACATTTTTTCAACTGGTTTCAGTCCCAATAGTGAAAAGCATTGTTCTAAAATCATTGCCGTCGCTTCAGTGAGTAAAAGTCGTCCCATATTTATTTTCACAATTTCCCCGGCCTTATTCTTCTCAACACAATAGCATTTATCGTAAAATTCCGTGAAGGCACACGCGATCTCGTAACAATATTCACACAATGAATGAAGACACAAATCATTAGTGATTTTAAATAGAATATCGGGAAATCGCAAAAGTATTTTACCCAATTTCCATTCCTTCTCATGGTCCAATGTTATTGTTGTTGTTTCAACGGCATTTTTCAATTGTTCGCGCGTCACATTTGCTGTGCGTGCGATTGAACGAATTCGCGTTAATGCATACAGTAAATAAACAGCAGTATTACCCTTGTCCTCCAACATTTTGTCGAATGAAAAAACATACTCGAGATTACGATTATGACAGAGATCGGCGTATTTAATGCAACCATAGGCTATTGATTCTTGCGCTGATTGCAATTCTTCGGGTGTTAAAACTTTATCGCGTTCCTTTTCCTTCAATTTTTGGAGAGCACGATTTAAACCCTCGTCAAGTAAATCGCTGAGTTTCACTGTTTCTCCTGAACGTGTTTTGAATTTTTTCTTATCCTCGCCGAGAACAACGCCAAAGCCCACGTGACTCATACGCAGGCGAGGTGTTAATATTGAACATCTCTTCGCGCAGCTCTCGATTGTTTGAAAATGAACCGATTGCCCTGCGTCCGTCACGTAAATTAACTGAAACAAAGTTGAATTTTTTTTAACAGTCAAATTATTATTAATATAAACGTTGTTGCCACTCAAAATTTATTTTCTTTTTCCCCGATTTCCAGACAAAATTACCACTTTTTCCCAGATCTTAAAGAATATTCGGATTTACTCTAAAAATTACTAAATTATTACTCAAAAAAAAATGTTCTTTAACTTTTCTTATAAATTTCTCTAATTTATAAATTATTCCAAACCACCAATAAAATGATCAAAAAATTCAAATTCAAACCCTTTTAAAACTCAACATCTTAAAATAATATTTATTATAAAAAATAAAGAAATAAATAATACAATTATTCATAAGATTTCAATTATTTTTCAAACAATTTTAAATGAATTTCAAAAAAATATATGTATTTTCAAAAAAATTTTGAAGTAATTCAATTAAATTTCACAAATAATGAAATTCTTCGCTGAAAATAGAAAATTTTCAAAATCTACTCCTTTAATAAAATTTTTCTTTTTAAATTCCATTATTTAATAATAATAAATCGTTGAAAGAATTCAATTATATTTATATTTAAATTCATCAAATAATTTCAATTATTCTTAAAAAAATTTAAAAAGAAATTCTCGTTAATATTTCAATTGTTATCTTTATAAATAACAAAATTCTTCGTCAAAATTTATTTACTTTCAGGAATTTTAATAAAATTCATTGCAAAATTAAATTATTTTCTTAAACAACAATTACGAGAATTTAATTATTTACAAAATTAACAAATTTGTTCCCACAAATTCCATTATTTGTCAAAATAATAAACTTCTTCTCAGAATAATAAATAATTACTGACGAGTAATTGAAATTTGTCGACAAATTTTAATAAAATTTTTAAGAATAATTACATTTTAATAGGAATTCGATTAAAATTTTATTCAAAATAATAAAAATTCTGCAATAAGTTTCATTATTTATGAAAATAATTGATAAAACTTTTTCGTAGTAATTCAATTCTTTATGACACAATTTTCAAAAAAAATTTCGATAAGATTTTATTTTTTTCAAATTTTTAATGAAATTCTTCGAAGAAATTTAATTATTCTTGTATTCATAAGAATTTTTTAAAAGAATTAAATTAGTTTCATTACAATTTTAATTGAATTCGATAACAGAATGTAACATTTCTGAAAGTAATTGAATTTTTGGAAAGAATGTCAACAACAAATTTTTAAATATGTGAATTCCTTTGGCGCATATTAATAGAATTATTAAAAGTAATTTAAATTCTGACATGTTTTTTTATTATTTAAAAAAATAATTAAATTCCTACAAAGACTTTTATTATGGGTAACAAAAAATTAAATCCCGGTAAGAAAAATTATTTATGAGAATAATTGAATCGTTCTGAATAAACTTTATATAAATAAAAAAAATATATAAAAAGAATGTGTAAATAAATTTTACAAAAAAATTGTAATTAATTTGAATTTCCTGTAAAAATTTTATTGTTTATGAAAATATTTGAATTATTGCGAAGAAATTTATTAAAAATTTGTAAGAAATTGAATTTCTGTGAAATTTTCTTTGTTTATGAAAATCATTGAATTGAAAAAAAAATTTGAACATTATGAAAGTTCTACCATGAATTTTAATAAAATTGTTCAACAAAATTGAATTTCTGGGGAGAATTTTGTTATTTTTGAAAATAATTTGAATTTGTGTAATCGTTTTTAACTTCTCCAAAATTCAATTTTTTTAAAGTGTTTTTGACTAAAATTCTTCTATATAAAAATTTATTTGTTAATAATTAATAAAAAATATATTAAAAAATTCAACTGACAAGAGAAGAATTTGATTTATTAAAATTTTTTCAAAAATCTAGGTTCTCTAAAATTTTTAATTAAATTGACGAAAAATGGAAACGTTACAAAAATTGAAATTAAAAACTTTTGAAATGCTTCTATTTAGGAAAATTGTAAACTCATCTTTTTTTTTTAAATTCTGTTAATCTCTTAATTTTGAAATATTTAGTTCATAATTATTTATTCATTAATTTCTAAGTTCTTATGAGAATTATTCAAGAATTAAGTTATTTAAAAAGAAATTATTGTCAGAAGTAGAAAAAATTAAAAGTTTTTTAATAGAATTCGTGGTAATTTCATATTTTTTGAGTCAAACAAAAATGTCACAAAAATTCATAATTTTCTTATGAATTCTGAAAATTTTTGATTTTCTCCAGTACATTTAATAAAAATGTCTGACTTTCTTCTGACCTGTGGCCATATAAAAAATTAATTACCCAGTCGCCTCTTTCTTCCTCGATACGTTGTTTAATTGCTGCCATGTCCGATGTGTCGTACGTAAAACCGCCGTCGGATTTCACGATTGTCAAAGGAATTCCAGAACCAGGATTTTCGCCCCACATTATTTTTCTACCCTCATCTTCTTCGAGGAATCCCCTTGTGTCCAATTCCTTAACAAGTGTCTCCATTCGTTTCTGATAGAAAGATTCGCCCCTTTCCGTTAAACGAATATCCAATCGTGAATAAAGATTCTGAAATTCTTTATATCCAGAAAATTATTAATCTACCCGGACGTTCAGAGTTCGATTATTTTCAATAAAAAGAATTTTTTCTAATTTTCAAAATCAAAAATTCACTCACCTTTTCTAGAGACGTCACAAATTAATTGCCAAGCTTTAATAATGTCAGGATCGAAAGCCTGAAGTTTCACAACGCAATTATAGGCTCTAACTTTGAATTCCTGTTCTTCATCAAATCTTTTCTTCGATTCTTTATAAAAACTCTAGAAGCGAAAAAGAAAATGCAATGAAAATGAAAACAAAATAAAACATAGGTAAGAATAAGAATATAATTTTTTACCTGTAAATCCGAAATTGGAGGCGAAACATTCAAATAATTGGGGAATTTGTCCTGTAAGTGGGCAATTAGCATTCCAAATTGTGTTCCCCAGTCGCCAATGTGATTGATACGTAACACATCGTGACCTAAATATTCCAAAAGACGAGCAATACTATCGCCGATAATTGTCGATCGTAAATGACCAACGTGCATTTCTTTCGCGATATTTGGACTCGAGAAATCGATGACAACCTTCTTTTTACGGCAATTTGGCGCCAAAACTTTGCCAACTTTTATAAGATTTGTTAATGATGTGACGCCGTAGTCACGTTTTAAAAAGATATTTATGAATCCTGCTTTAGCGATTTCCAATTTTTCAATGAGTGGCGAGGACGAGCATTTCGCTACTATTTCAGTGGCGATCTCCTGTGGACATAATTTTTTACCTGAAGCAGAAAAAAACTTTCAATCAACAAAAAACATTTTCAAACAAATTCTTTTAATAAACATTTGAAAGATATAAAAAAAAACATATATGAATTCCAGGAAAGTTAATTTAGAAATCGAAATTAAAATAATAAATTTTAAAGTAAAAAAGGTAAAAAAATGATACCCTGTTCCTCAAGAAGTTTTCGAAGAGCCATAACGCTGTTACATTGATAATCGCCGAATTTCGGATTACCAGCTGGTGCAATGACAATTGGCGGGTCCGGAATTTCGGGAAATGCCGCATTAATCGCCTTTTCGAAAATATTATTAAGTTCTTCGGAAATGCTTATTAACACATTCATATTTGATCCTGACGTTGAACTATTTTCCCTGTATGATTCAACTGCCTAAAAACAAAAAAATAAATTAGTAAATAAAAAATAATTAAATTAATAATTGAGGAGTTAGTTGAACAAATAATAATAATATCATTTAGAAAATAGGACAAATAAAACGAAAACATTTGGACAATGAATAAAAACATTTATTTATTCTCACGTTTCGAAATCTAAATGATTTCCTCTTTAAGAAGTTTATCGCAAAAATGTATACAAAATAAAAAACATAATTTAAAACGTACCATAAATAAATAATCCGTCTTTGCATAAAAACAATAAAAAACAAATAATAAATAAATAACAGTTCATAATAAAATAAAAATAATTTGTCAAATTAATAAAAAACATAATTTGCAAACTGAAAAGTTTTCCTTTATTAATTTGAACTGGCAAAAATTTCCCTTTTTACTTTCAAAATTTGTTTTTACAAATTTAATGAAAATTCTTAATTTCTTAAAAAATATAATTTTTCTTACGGTTTTTCATTAAATTTAATTATTTGAACAACTCGTATAGTAAATACCAGAATATTTCTAACAGCAACTTGAATTAAAATTCAAAATTTATTTCAATAAAAGTTGGCCAAATTTTCAATTGTTTCAATTTTTTAAAAATATTTTCGTACATAGAGGTATTTTTAAAAAATTTTAGTTTCATTTTTTCAAGGAAAAATTTTTCGACATTTCTAAATTAAAATTGTCAAAACTTTAATACTTTTTGTTAAACAAAAATTTAAAAACTTATTCATATTTATTTTTCCGCCGAGGAATTAAAATTTCAAATAATTTCAATGAAAAACATCATGAAATATAATTATTTTTATAATTTGCAATTGTAATTCAACCAAAATTCAATTATTTTTTTAGAATTTTCCAATAAAATTATTGAAAAACTTTCATAATTTTTAAAATAAAATAATATTATTATTAATTTTAAAAGCCTTTTAAAATTTAATTCATTCCTAAAATTCCTGTTTTAATGGTTTAAATATTTAATTATTTCTTAAAATGTTAACTGAAATTTTTATTAAATCAATTCCTATCAGAATTGAATTATTTCAATAGAATAATTTTTGTAAATTCATAACATGATATAATTTCAAAAATATAATTATATTTATAGACGATGTTTAAAGAGGAAAGATTAAAATTCTTTAAAATATAAAATTTAACAGAATTTCCAATTGTTTCAATTTTTTAAAATTATTTTCGGAAATAGAAGCATTTTTTAAAAATTTTAATTTCATTTTTTCAAGAAACATTTTTACGAAATTTGTGAATTAATTTTTTCAAAACTTTAAAAAATAAACAAAAATTTTTAAAACTTATTCATATTTATTTTTCCCTTTGGAATTGAAATTTCAAATAATTTCAATGAAAAACCTCATGAAATATAATTATTTTTAAAATTTGCAACTGTAATTTATCAAAAATTCAATTATTTTTTTTGAGAATTTTTGAATAAAATTATTGAAAAACTTTAATAAATTTTAAAGAAAAATAATGTTATTAATAATTTTTTAAAATAAAAATTTGAAGATTTTTAACCCTTTTGCTTCCCTTAAATTTTCAAGGAATTTAATTTAAAAACCTTTTAAAATTTAATTAATTCCTAAAATTCCTGTTATAATATATTTCAAAATTATAATTATATTTATAGACAATTTTTAAAGAGGAAAAAATAAAATTTTACAGAATTTCCAATTATTGTTCTTTATTTGCTAAAAATTCGAACTGAAAGTCTTACAAAATTCAATTAATTTTCTAGAACTCTTGAATAATATTATTCAAAATTTAATTTTTAAGGAACCTAACGAATTAAAACACTACACATTCATGAACTTTTATTTAGATTTTGAAACATTGGAGTAAGTAAACATATTTTTTATTCATTGTTTGAATGCTTTCGTTCTATTTGCCTTGTTTTATTTTATTAAAGAATTAAAAAAAGGAAACTAAATAAAAATTGAATAATTACAAAATTCATAACTTACCCGCACTAAAATTGCAACACGATGTTTTAATTTCGCATTTTCTTGTTGTAATTTTTCAACTTCGCCAGTGAGATTATCTTTTAAATCTTCTATTTGATGAGACAATTTTGATGAATCATTCTTGAGTTTTTTTGCAACATTCGCAGCTAATAAACTATTAATACTTGCGATTTCTTTTTTTAAAATTTCAATTTCATTTTCCTGATATTTTTTTTAGGAACAAGAACAAGAAAAATTTATATTTATAACCTCAAAAATTTATTGAACAAGTACTTTAGAAATTTGCCAACTTAAATATATATAATTTTTTTATACATAAATTATTAAATATTTCTTACCGCAGCTTCAGCACGTTTCTGAAAACTTTCTAAATTCGAAGCAGACATAACTTGTTTGTATGTTTTTTTTTAATGAAAATCCGGGATAAAAATCACGTGCACAACAAAATATGTTAGAAATCTGGAGCCGACTTCGAGTATCAAACAGGGATGTGTAGTAATACTAATAAAAAAAACTCTTGTTACGTAAATATTACGAATAATTATGATTTCAACAGAGATGGGAAACTGATTAAAAATCCAGCAACTGCGCTTGCGCAACTTTAAATCTCCTCTCATTGGTGGAAAAAACCGCGTTTATTATTTTGTATGAAAAATCAATTTAATTTAATTTTAATAAAAATTTCTAGGAGAAAATTTAATTATATTGCAAGTTAATTTTAATAAAATTTCTCTAACGGGTTCAATTATTTTTAAAATTGTAATAAAATTTTTCTAAACAATTCAACTGTATTATTTTAAAGAAAATTGAAATAAATTCTTGAAAACTACTAAAAATAAGCACGTTGAAAAACAAATTCTCGTATCAATGCTAATAATTTATTTACTTAAATTACATATATACTTTTTTAATATATACATTCAGTTATTTATTTACAATTTCAACCCCTGAAAAATCGAAATTAAAGAATTCAAACAATAATTAAAAATTGACCCATTAGTCATTTAGACAATGAATTCTAAAATTTTAACATTGAATAAAAAAAAATAAATAAATAAAACTTAAACAAATGAAAATAAAATTTTAAATGTTTGATATCTTCTAGCAAATATACATAATTAAAAATTTTTTAAATAAAAAAAAATATATTAGAAAAAACATAAATAATGGAAAAAATGTAAAATATATTATATTTTTGAACTTTAAAAAAATGTAAATAAAATAATTTACCCTTTTCTTTTCTACATCTTCTCTCTGAACACAATTATTTTTTCTTATGGTTGATCACATTTAATGTCCCGGTAAATAATTAATTTTTCCGTTTCATTTGGCAATATTAAGCCACAAATTTTTGTTATTGCACTTTTCCTCGGTATTCCCACATCCCATCGTCTTTTACGATTTTCCTTCGTTGGTTGTGGTTTTCTTGGTACAGGATTAATGTGAATTTTTTCAATATGACCATTCAATTTTTGTTTCGATGATAATTTCATTGGACACAAATGGCATTCCCACTTTTTACCCAAATGAAATGAAACAATGTGCGTATCTAAATTACGTTGAAAACTATAAACACGATTGCAACCAACGTACGAGCAAACAAAAATACTTGAACTCTCGTGTCCCTTCAAGTGAAGACGCAAATTACCTTTGTGATTGAATTTCGATTTACAAATGTCGCAGCTGAACTCTGCAAAAAAAGAAGAGAAAAATATGAACTAAAAATTCAAGTTTTTTATATTCAGGGCTCGAACCAGTGAAAGTATTAAAAAATACTGACTTTACGGACCAAAAATGAAAAATTACGGACCAATTACTGACAAAAATATATAAGAGAACATTTTACTTAAAACTATAAATTAAATTTTTTAATAACTAAAAAAACATGAAGATATCGATAACTCGATCGATTACTTCATGTTTTATAATAATTAAAGATAGAGTGATAAAATCATTATCAATTCAATTATTATTTTCTAGAATTTTTAATTAAAATTCTTCTTAAAATCGATTAATTTTAATAATTTACGAAAAAGTTCTTTGACAATTTTCAAATCCATTTCTTTACAATATTCGATTTTTCAATTATTTGTAAATTCTTCAATTAAATATGTATTAGAAAAAAAAAACTTCAAATAATATAACAAAAATTCACAATTAAAATTTTTCAAAAAAATTAATTCCACAGAATTGTTACTTACTTAAAAATATGAAAAATTCAAATTTTCAAAGATTTGAATCTGAAACCTTTTCAAAATTTAATTATTTCTAAAACTTTACGCTCTAATACTTTTAAAATTCAATTATAATCTAAAATTTTAACTGTGAAATCCATTTTTAAATCAATTTTTATGAGAAAATTCTACTAGAATTTCATTATTTAAATACAAAAAAACAATTTATTGAATAATTACTCATGTTTCTTAAAATTTAATTCTTTTAAAGAATTGTATCAATCAATTTTCAAATAATTTGAATTCTTTTGCAAAATTTTATTAAAATAGATATTCAAAATAATTAAATAAGGGAAAATTTTTGAAAATAATTGAAATTTTTCCAAGAAATTTATTAAATTTTTTGAAAATAATTCAATTTTAGAGAAGAATTTTATAATTTATAAAGATAATTGATAATTTACGGCAAAGAATTGCATTAAAAATTTTGAATGCAATAATTTTATTCTTTAAAGAAATATAATAACAAATTTATTAAAAATAATATTTAAATTCTAATAAATAAATTGTAGCAAAGGTTATTAAAATAATTAAATTTCTTTGATAAATTTTTATAAAATTTTTAAGAATAATTACATTTTTCGAGGAATTCGATTAAAATTGTATTAAAAACTATTGAAATTCTGCAATTAACTTTATTATTCATCAAAATAATTGAATTCCTAATAAGAATTTTATTATTTGCCAAAAAAATTAAATACCTGTAAAAATTGTATTATTTATGAAAATAATTGAATATTGCGAAGAAATTTATAAAAAAAATTTGTAAACATTGAAATTCCTGTAAAATTGTTATTATTTTTTGAAAATAATTAAAGGTTTGTGTAGAATTTTAGTAATTTTTTTCTAAATAATTGAATTCTTTTGGAAAATTTTATTAGAATATTATAGATACCTATTAAAAATCATTGAATTGAGGAAAAATTTTGAAAATAATTGAATTTTCCCAGTATTTTATTAAAATTTTTGAAAATAATTGATATTTCGAAAAAGAATTTAATTATTTCTAAAGATAATTGAAATGTTGACGAGAATTTAAAAAATTTTTTGAACATAATTGAATTTTTGCAAAGAATTTTATTACTTTTGTAAATAATTGAATTCCTTCAATGAATTGTAATTTTTCTAAAATTATCCAAATTATATCGTATAATTTACGTACTTTACGGATCTTTTTCAACTGAATTACGAACTTTACGGACCTTTTTTTAAAAAAAAAACGGACTTTAAGCAAAGTTACGGACTTTTACGGGATTGACGGACCTAGTTCGAGCCCTGTATATTAATCAATTAATCTCATTATAATAATTTTTGTTTTTAAATTAAGTTTTCATGTTAAAAATTGTAATTTTTCCTACCTTTATAGACGACAATGTGCTCTTTTCTATGTTCACGAAAATCTGAATGTTTATCAAAAGATGATTGACAAATTTTACATATAAATATTTTATGCATATTTGTGTTGAGATGACGTTGTAATAACCAGGGTTCTGAAAATGATTTTGGACAAAAACTACAAAGATACAAATTTCGTTTATGTATCTTTTTCATGTGTTTGCTCAATAATTTTCTCGTTAAACAGACAATATGACATTCGTCACATTTTCTTTCATGCCCCAAGGGATTTTCGTGAATTCGTGAACAATGACGTTTTAAATTATGTTGCGTCGTAAACGGTGCCTTACAATATTTGCATCTGAAAAGGAAATTAATTAATAATCAAAATAAAAGTACGAAGCCCCAGATTAAATTAAAATTTGTCATTTTTATCATTAATTTAATTATTTTAGTATTGCATTAAGTAATTTATGAATATATTTTTCTTTAGAAAATATTACAGGCCCTAAAGTTTTGCATGTTCAAATGAACGAAATATTTTTTCTGTTCTGTGCAGTAAATTACTGCACTGAAAAGAAAAAAATCAATTATTTTCACTAAAATTTTACAAAATTTAAATTATTCAAAATCTTTTTAATTGTATATTTCGAAAATTAATTAGAAAAATAATTCAAAACTAACTTTTGAAAGGTTTGTCTATAGTTATTTTCCATACTATAGAAATTGAAATAAATTGAATTTTATACTAAAAATGCAATTTTGGTGCATTATTTAGAAGAAAAGTCGACAAAGCCGTACAGGATTGCCACAAATATTGAATTTTATTTTTCCCTGACTTTTCCCTGATATCCAGACAAAATTCTCACTTTTTCGCTGACCATAAAAAATATTCTAAATCACCCTAAAAATTATTAGATACTCAAAAAAATGTTCTATTAAATTTATTTACAAATTTCATTAATTGTAAAATTATTCAAAAACATCAATAACTAAATTATTAAAAAAGTATTTAATTATTAATTTTCCACAGGAATTAAAATTCTTCAGAACATTCCAATTCAAACCTTTTTGAAACTCAACAATTTATAAGAATATTATTACAAAACATAAAGAAGGCGATCATATTTTGTTATAATTTAAATAACCATGAAATTTTTCAACAAAAATTTAATTATTTACAAAAATCCTAATAAAATCCTTCGCAAGAATTCAATTATTTTCAAAAGTAGTAAATTTTCTCAAAAAAGTTCAATTATTTGAAAAAATTGTAATAAAATTCGTAGCAATGATTCAATTATTTTCATAAACAATAAATCGATTATTCGGTAATTTCATTTTTTAATCAATTTTTATTCGAAAATTCCATAAAAATTCAATTATTTAAATTGAAAAATAAATAATTTATTGTATAATTGAATGTTTGTTAAAATTGAATTCTCATAAAGAATTTTATTAACAAATTTTTAAATAATTGAATTCTTTTGACAAATTTTAATAAAATTTTTAAGAATAATTACATTTTTCGACGAATTTGATTTAAATATTGTATCCAAAACTAATTAAAGCCTGCAATGAGTTTTATTATTCATGAAAATAATTTTATAAAATTTCAAAAAATGATATTAAAATTTTTCTAAAATAATTAAATTTTGTGAAGAATTTTATTAATTATAAAAAAAATTAAATCCCTGTAAAGAATTTTGTTAAATTTTTTTTAAATAATTGATTTATGCGACGAATTTTATAAAAATCTTTTTAAATAATAGATATTTTTCAAAAAATTTTATAAAATTTTGTATATTAAATAATTGAACTCACGTGAAAATTTTATTATTCATGAATATAATTGAATTACTTCAAAGAAATTTACTAAAAATTTTATAAATTATTGAATTTCTGTGAAATTTTAACAAGAATTTAATTCAAGTTTTTAAATGTATTTAAATTTTTACGAGAATTAAAAAATTTTTTTTAAATAAATGAATATTGAAAAAATTTATTATTTATAAAGATAATTGAAATTTTGACAAAAATTTTTGAACATAATTGAATTTCTGCGAAGAATTTTATTACTTTTGAAAATAATTGAATTTTGGTGAAGAATTTTAATATTTCTAAAAATAATTGAATTCTTGAAAAGAACTTTGTTAAATTTTTTTCAATAACTGAACTCTTGCGACGAATTTTTATAAAATTATTTTTAAATAATCGATATTTTTGAAAAATTATTTGAAATTTTTTATATAAAATAATTGAATTCCTGTGAAAATTTTATTATTTATGAAAATAATTGGTTTATTTAGAATAAATTTATCATCAAATTTTTGATGAATTTCTTCTAAAATAAACCAATTATTTTAATAAATAATAAAATTTTTACGAGAGTTCAATTATTAAATATAAAAATTTTTTAATAATTTTTCAAAAATATCAATTATTTAAAAAGAATTTTATAAAAATTCGTCGCAAGAGTTCAGTTATTGAAAAAAATTTAACAATGTTCTGATGAAGAAAAATAAAATTTTTGGAAAAATTTTATTACAGTTTTTGAAAATAATTGAATTTCGAAGAAGAATTGTATTATTTATAAAGGTAATTGAAATTTTGACGAGAATTATTAAACACATTTTGAACATAATTGAATTTTTTTATTTTTAAATATATAATTGAAATGATCAGAATTTTTTTAAATTTTTGAATATAATTGAATTTCTGCGAAAAATGTTATTACTTTTGAAAGTAATTGAATTTCTGTCATTATTTGTAACTTTTCCAAAATTAAATTTTTTAGTATTTTTAATAAAAATTCTTTTATCAATCTAGTATTTATGAAAATTGTAAAAATTATTCATTACATAATTTATAATTCATAATTTTATGATAGTTCTTTAAAAAGAAATTATTGGCTGAAATAGAAAAAATTCAAGGTTTTGTATTAAAATTCGTGGTTATTTTTATAGTTCACAAGGCAAACAAAAAAAAAAAAAAACATCAAAATTGAGAGTTTTTTCATGAATTTTTGAAATTCGATTTTTTCCAGTACTTTTACTAAAAATCCCTGACTTCCCTGACCAATATTTCTTTCCCTGACTTTTCCCTGAATTACCTGACCTTTGCAAACCCTGGCCGTAAGTTTTGATGAAATTTAATAATGAAAAAAATGAAGAAGTGATAATATCTGTGGGCTAAAATACTAAAAAATAAATTTAAAAAACTAGTAAGTCTAATTTTTCTAAAGTACTTACAAAAATGTTTCTTTTATTCCACTATGAGTAAGTTTGTGTCTTCTTAAATATGAATTATTCGTATAAGCTTTATCACAGTCTTTAAAATTGCACACGAATGGTCTCTGGAAAAAGATTTTAATTTAAAAAATTTCAACAAAAATAAAAGTCCTTTTAAACATATAGTGAAATTGTTTTTGTAAGACGAACTCCAAAAGCTGCTAAGAACTATAAATTTAATTTAAAAAAGATAAGAAAAAATGTAGTCAAAGAATAAAAGAAAAAACAATCAAATAAAAAAAAATCGAAATTATATGAGGCAAAATCGAATATAGTTAAAATAAACGAAGAAACAAAATCAAATGAAATTAAAGTAGAAGAAAAAGGAAATTTAAAAAAAATACCTCTCCAGTATGCATACAAAGATGCCTCTTTAATTTCGAAGGTTTGGCAAATTTAATTTTACATCCAGGATACGTGCAACGAAATTTTTTCTCCTTGCATTTTTTCTCTCCCGATTCTTTTAAAAATACTTTATTACTGTCAATTTCAATTTTTTCTGTATCAATACGATCATCAGCATTCTTATTCACACCATCATTATTAACATGATCATTCTCAATTTCCCGTTCATCTCCAAGAGGATTACTTCCATTATTCTCCACATTTTCGCGTTTAATCGTTTTATCAGTACATAGCACATCAATTAAATTTTCATCATTTATAAGTTCTTTATTTACTTCTTTCTCTTTATCACAATTCTCCTCGAGGCATGGAACATTTATAAATTCAATTGCAAATTTTGTCTCCAAAGGACATCTAATATCATTTTCATTATTCACTGAATTATCGGCCATTGTCTTTAATTATTTAACCGCAAAATTTGCGGTTCACTCTTTAGTTTCTTCTTGAGCTTAGATAAATAATTCACTTTATATGATAAAAAAATATTTGACTCTGTAAAAGAAAAGAATTTTTATTTCTTAAATGTAAAACAAAAAAAAAGCAGCAACAAGTATTGCTATAAATTGCAAATCAAGTATATTAAAAGGAAAGAAAATTACAAATATGTAGAAAGAAATGTAAAAATATAAATAAAAAATGAATTATTGGAAATATAACAAAAAAGTAGTAAATATACGTAAACAAAATAAATACTGAGAGCAATAAAATCGATAAATAATGAAGTCGTATAAACAATAGTATAAAAATTATAAATAATTCGATGAATACTGTAAACAATAAAATAATTACTTTCAAATAAATGCGATAATATTAAGCAAACAAATAAAATAATATTAAAAAACAATTCTTCGACAAACATATAACCTCAAAATCGACATTTATGACGTTTTCAAATTTTATCGCGAATAAATAACAAATCAATAGCAAATTTATGTTATAAACTTCAAAAATAAAGTTGTACATACGGTTTTTTTTTAATAAAAGTGCAAAAGTAAATAGTAGAGTTATAATTTTTGCTTCTTACCAGTTCCAATCATTAAAGCTGTTCTAGTGAAACACTATCCGTAGAATACTCCTTTTTGTCCAACATTTGAGAAATATTAATCAATAATTTCTCTAAACAAACATATTTTTCCATTTATCTTAAATATTTTCAAATAAACTTAAATTATTTGTTATTATTTGTCAAAGTGTCAAAAACCAAAAAAATCACAAACCTACACAAACCTGAAAAATTAAAATGAGAATTGCGCATGTGCAATGGACTTTAATTTCAAAACGGCGGGAAATCAATAGAAATTTCAAATTTAAGAAAAGAACAATATTTATTATTATAGTACTTTTACATTTTTTACTTACTATTTATTTGAAACTGAGAAATACATTTTATGAGAACTTTTTTTAGTTAAACTAAAAAAAACAATTTTTTACTTACAATTAGTTCAACGAAGAAATATTCTTTTAAAAAAATATTTAGAAATAGATTTTATTAAAACTAATTAAACTAAGATAAAATTTTCATTAAAAATAGTTAGACTTTGCTGTTTATTTTTCCATATTTTGCTGATTCGTCTTTTATTATTTTCGCCAAAAGACTGAGTCCCTGGAAAGAAAATTGTTTTTTTTTTCAATATTTGAAACATTTTATTTTAGATAATATACGTAAGGTTGATTTAAAAGCTGATTTTGAATTTTTTAATCTCAAACTTATAATAAATAAAATGCATATTTTCTTTGAAATTTTCTTTTCACGCGTAGTTATTAATACAAATGGGCGATTCTTCTGAATGGCACCTGTTTTTTTCCAAAAACAAAAATTAACTAAAAAAAATTAATTTTTACATTTTCTGAATTTTTTTTTGTCATGGGTAGGTTTTAAATACGTTTGAAGATAAAAATTTGAGTTGCGCAAAATTAATTTTCAAAAGTAAAATAATATATTATTATAATATAATATTTTTAATAAAAATAAAAATAAGCCTTTCAGCATCATTTTAATATTAAGTGTTTTGAAGGTTAAATAATCAATATTTGAGTTTTTGTAAAAAATATTCCATTTAAATTTAATTTCTTTAATTTAATAAATTTTTAACATTATTCATTTATAATTTAATTAATTGCGTATTTAATAATTTATTTTTAACTATTTTATCTTTTCAAAAATAACTAATATATATTTTTTTATATTGAACGGAAAAAAATTGTAACGAATTTTTTAATTTATCATTTTAAGTTCAAAATTGATAATTTCTATAAAAAAATTTTTATTTTTAATTATAATTTTCTTATTTATCTAACTTTCTACTTAATATGTTATATTTTAAAAAATTAAAAATATTTTATTTTCAATAAAACGGAAATTTTTTTTATAATTCAAGGGTTAGGTATTTGAAAATAATTATTAAAAAATAAAAAACAAAACAATAACGCTTACCAAATAATATGAAAAAGGCTTCGGAGATGAATAGTTTGTCAAATAAAAAATTCACGTTTTTATTAAATTTAAAAATATTGAAACATAATTTAACAAATTTTTTGGGCTTCCAATTCAAATATTTATATATAGATTAAGTGTAATTAAAAGACAGTTTAAAAATATAATGTTTTTAACTGAAAAACGAGGCTTCGGAGATGAATTTGAATTTTTACTCCCAATGCCAGTAATTTTTCATTAATTATTTAAAAAATGTCATTTATTTTATTTATACTAAATATAAGTGAAAAATAAACGGAAGATTCTAAGCTTCAATTTGATATACATTAAGACTATAATTACAAAATTTTTAATTATATTAAAAAATAATTAAAAAATTGTATCATATTTAACCAAAACCAAAGGAGAAAATTAAATAAATTTTTTTACTAAGAAAAACTTTAAATTTTATCATTACAAGATTATGTAAAGATAAATAATGTTTCGTAGATTATGAATAAATTTTCTTCGAAATTTTTACTTAACAAAATATCAATAATAAGTTAATGCCAATATTGGAGTCTCACGTTGGAGACACGTGAAGTGGTCTCTTTCAGGGGAATCACCCAAATATGAAAAAATTGTTTTCATAATTTACGATAAGATTTAAAAATTTTAAAATAAAATATTTTTAACAATGTATGTAATGATCCATTTTACATTTTTTTTGCACTGAAATAACAATTTTTAAGCCTTCTCCCATCGTTTGCCCTCAATCAGACAAAGGCTTAAATATTGGTAATTTAGTGCAAGTTTCGTACAAAAAAGTTTTGAAAATAATTCATCATTATATACGTTGTTAAAAATAAAATTTTGTTTTAAAAAATTAAAAAATGATATCGTAAATTATACAAATTTTTTTTTAATATTTCTATTAAAAACTACGTGTGAATAAAAAAGTGTTCCATACAAGAGCGTCTAATTTGATAAATTTTTGTCCAAATTATAAGCATTAAAAAAAATCACGTAAAAAATATAATTTTTTAAAAATTTGTATCTCTTTAATCGCTTTATGAAACAATTTGAAAAAAATCATTATTTAAAGTTTATGAATAAATAAATGCTCTTTTAGTTCCATATATATATATTTATAATGTAACACTTACCTTTTCAATTTCGTCTTTAGTTGCGTAACTGTAGCATAATCGAATATTTTGACACTTTCTTTTGTCGTCCGCATAAAAAATGTGCCCAGAAAGAACGTAAATTCCCTGATCGATACATTGTTTCATCACCATTTCGTAAACATCGTCTAAAACTGTTATTTTTACCCAGAAAAACATACCAGCATTTGGAATTGTCCATTCGGCCAAACCTTTAAAAAGAAAGAATTTTTAGTACTGCAAACAAATTAAGTTATTAAAATTTTAAAGTGGAAAATTAATTTTCGATTATTGTATTATAAACTAACCACAGGGTGTCTATTTTTGTTCAACAATATTCCCGGTTTTTTCCGGTTATGTCCTAAATTTTTCCCGGATTTTCTCTCATCAAATTTAAATTTATATTTCATTTCAAACATGAATAAATCTTTAAATTTTTTGAAAATAATGTTTTTTTTTTATTAATTTTAATTAATAATTTGGAAAATAATTGAATTAAACAAAGCAAAGCTCAATTTGTTGAAAATAAACTTGTCTCTTTATAATTAAAATTGAAAATTTGATTTTTCAAATCTATTAAAATTATAATAATTGAATTTCTGCAAAGAATTTTACTATTTATAAAAGTAATTCAATTCTTCCAAATAATTCCCGTTATTTATTAAAATAATTTAATTCTTGTGATGAATTTTATTAAAATTTTGGAAAATAATAGAACGGTCACCAACTTCCCTTGATTATTTTCAAAATATATAATAAAATTCAAGAAAATAATTAAATTATTTTTCCAAAAATGTAAAAAATTTCAATTACTTCAAAAAATTTTAATTATTTCCTTATGAAAATTCAATTATCTTAAAACAATATAATTTAAAAATTACAACAATCTTATTTTTTAGGTTTAAAAAAAAAATTGCGAAAGTTCCATTTTTTTTAAACAATTAAACAATTAACAATTTAATTAATTAATAAAAATTGTAATTATTAATCTTCGCCATTAGAAAAATGAATACATTAGAATATGACTTTTTATAAAATTCAATTATTAATCAGTTATTAAATTAAAAAACTTTAAAAACTTAATTTTTCAAAAAGATTCTAACGAAATTCTTTAACAAATTTAATTACATATTTTCAGTGGAATTTAAAAATATTTCTATTAACTCCATAATGTTTTTAAATTTATTTACATAATACGTTTGAATTAGGGCCTGATTTTTTACTATCAAATTAATTATTTTTAACTAATTCAAATTTAGTATAAATATCTATAAAAATTGAAATAAAAAGTGATTTTTTAAAAATGAAATGAAAATAATAAAACTTTTTTAATTTCCCGACTAATTCTCAGTTTTTCCCGGTTATTTTCCGGTTTTCAAGGATTTCCCGGTTAGTAGACAACCCGAACAATGAGGAATAAAAAATTTAGCAATAAATAATTTATTACCAGTGAGATGTTTTTCAATGGCCGATAGCATCATATCACGTCGTTGACGATAAAATTTTTGAATACCCTTAAAGTGATTTTCAAATTTCTCTTGATCCCAAGATTCAAAGAGCTTGTAAACCAGAACCTGCATCACAAAATTTCCTTAATTATTTGAATATTCATTTTCTGTCTTGTATCATCGTCGTATATATATATCGTATTCTTGCCTCAGAAACTGTGACAAGAATCTGATACCTCTTTTCTAAATTTTATTTTTGAGAAACTAAAAATTCGTTAGTTTCGAGAAAATTAAAAAACATAATTTTTTTTCACCTGGACAGTTGAGGAATTTGGCCCCATATATTACTTATTGAATTAAAAAAATAATTTTCTGCTAAAAATTGCTTTAAAAACTTAAGAATAGCCAAAAATTTAATAACTTTTCATTCTAAATAAACTGTTGAAATAAACTGAAAATCAAACCTGCGACAATGATGATGGATGCAGACTTGTACACTGTATATGCAGGGACATTTTCTCAAGAATATCCTTGTGGGCTGTTACAACTCCCAATCGAAGGCCAGCGCTTAAAATTTTACTAAAAGAGTCAAATCTAACGACACGACCGTCAGTGTCAATGGATAAAAATGAAATTGGCTGCTTCTTCATGAAATGAAGAAAATAATAAGGATCGTCTTCCAAAATGAGAAAATCATATTTTTGCGCTAATTCGTAGATTTTGTGCTTCCTCTCATCGGACAATACAGTTCCCGTTGGATTAGCGCCCGTTGGATTAACGTAAAGAAACTGTTAAAATAAATTTTTGTTGTTAGTTTTCTCATCGTAATATAAAGTTCATTGTAATAAATGAAAAACAAAAACTTTTAAAATAATTTTTCTTTATAAATGTTTTTAATTTTAAGATTAATGCGTACTGAAAATCATTGAATTTTTTCGAAGTGTTCATCAAAAAATTGTTCATAAATTCATTTAAAGAATTTTATCAACATTTCTATCGAGAAAATGTAATTAGAATTGTATTGAAAATAATTTAATTATTTTCATAATTAATAAAATTCTTCGCAGGAATTCAATTATTTTGTCAAATTTTTGGTAAAATTCATTATTTCACTTATTTTTAGTATAAAAAAATAAAATTTCATTACATCTTTAAAAAGTAATTTCACTTGTTAGAGAAATTTTATTAAAATTGAATTGAAAATAATTGAATTATTTTCATACTTAATAAAATTCTTCGCAGGAATTCAATTATTTTAGATAGAATTTTAACGAAATTCCTTGAAATAATTTAATTATTATATCAAAAAATTTGATAAAATTCTCCAGAGAATACAATATGTCTATAAATAATAAAATTCTGCTCTTGAACTCAATTTTTAATATTTAAATATAATAAAATTGTTTCCAAAAATCACAAAATCCACCATTAGGTGAATTATTTTCATAAATAAATAAATAAATTTTCCATTATTTTCATAAATAAATAAATAAATTTTCCATTATTTTCATAAATAATAAAATTCTTTTCTTGACCTCAATTAATTCAAAAGATTTTAATAAAATTAATTATAACAATTAAATGTTATTTTCATAATTAATAAAATTCATCGTATGAACTAAATTATTTTGTCAAATTTTTTGTAAAATTCATTATTTCACTTATTTTTAGTAAAAAAATAAAATGTCATTACATCTTTAAAAAGTAATTGCACTTGTTAGAGAAATTCTATTAAAATTGAATTGAAAATTTAAATTAGATAATTGAATTGAAATTGAAATTGAAATATATTAATTGGAATACATCTTTGACTAATAATTGAATTATTTTCATAATTTATAAAATTCTCCGCAGAAATTCTTCTTAAGAAAAATTTTATTAAAATTTTTGAATAGAAAATAAGAATTATTTAATATTATGTACACTTAATAAGTGAAATCTTTAAATTTTGAATTTGGGTCAGAATTCGTGAAATTTTCACAGAAAATAAAAAGTATTTTTTTTAAATCGAAATGTTGAAAAAACATTTCTATTTGGCCTTAAGAATGTGTTCACCAAAAAACAGAAAAGAAAATTATTTTTTATAAGAGTTATTGAAAAATTAATATTTTTGCAACTTTTTAAACAAAATAAAATTTCTCCTAAATGAATGAACCGATTTAAATGAACCAAGCGGGAATATCAAGGGGATAAAATATACTTTCGTTTAGAATTAGAAAATGTTTAAAAAACTTATTTTTTAATAATTATTTAATAAAAATTTTATAACGAATCAATATTTTTTAATGTTCTACGCCTTTTAAAAATTTGAAAAAAATATTAACATACACTTAAAACTATAAGAAATCAAAATCCGTTGAGAAAATTTTGGAGCGACAATTATTTTAAAAGTTATAATGAAAATTATATTGAACGGAGATGCGATTTTGATCATTTTCAGAATTAAAACATTACTTTTAAGTACGAAATGAACAAAACACTGTCAATTTAACATTTTTGTTTAATTATATAACCTTAAAAATTGTTAAAAATGATCAAAAACTAAATTCAGCGCTGCGCTAGTATAATTTTCATTATAACTTTTAAAATAATTGTCGCTCCAAAATTTTCTCAACGGATTTTGATTTCTTATAGTTTTAAGTGTATGTTAATATTTTTTTCAAATTTTTTGAAAGACGTAGAACATTAAAAAAAATTAATTGTTTATAAACTTTTTATTAAATAATTATTAAAAAATAAGCTTTTTAAAAATTTTCTAATTCTAAACGAAAGTATATTTTATCCCCTTGATATTCCCGCTTGGTTCATTTAAATCGGGTTCATTCATTTAGGAGAAATTTTATTTTGTTTAAAAAGTTGCAAAAATATTAATTTTTCAATAACTCTTATAAAAAATAATTATCTTTTCTGTTTTTTGGTAAACACATTCTTAAGGCCAAATAGAAATGTTTTTTCAACATTTCGATTTAAAAAAAATACTTTTTATTTTCTGTGAAAATTTCACGAATTCTGACCCATTTGTAATAATTGAAAAATAATTTATGTTTATTCTTGAAAATATAAAATTTTCTAATTTTCAGATAAATGGAATAGAACGTTCTATGCGCTAGTGCGCGTATCATTTGGTAATATATTTTAACGTTTGTTAAATAAAAGCAGAATTTTAGTTCAATTTAATTAAATAGAAAGTTACACCTTCGGCAATGGCTTTTTGGCATCAAGTTTTGTTTTACAAATTTTTTCAATTTCCTCAGGTTTCACTCCCTCTGCGTCCTGATGGATTTCTATGAATTCCGGCTGCAGTGGTATTATCTGCAATCAATTAATTTTACAAATAATATAATTCATCTACTTTCTTCCTCGTGTTTCTCAATTTCAGTATTTCTATACGCTTCCTCGGAAAGAAAGAAACATTTTATTAGTTTAAATGATCAATAGCATAGTTTAAATTACAGAATCAGAAATTGCGAGTTGTTTGAGAATTTGCGGACAAGACTTCAGGAATATTCTAATCCCGCATGTTAGGAATAATTGCTTCAGAATATTTGCATTGACATGGAAATTGTAAGACAAAATTAAATGTAAGAATTTGATATTTCGTTTGGAATATATGCAGACTTGAATTGAAATGCTGAAAGATTAGCATTGTTTTTATTATAGTGTTATATATGTGAAGGCACAAAATATTTCATTTTAACGAACCAACATTTTTTTTTTTATGGAATATTGTATAGTTAAGTTAAAAATGAAATTAAAAAAGAAACTTGCCTCTAAACTAGGTGGAATTATCCATAAAACGAAGACTCATCCCAGCAACAAATGGATTAGCTGAAATTGCCGCAGGCAACTTTACAAGATTAGTGTAACAAATTTACTATAAACAACTGTTGCTGTTTTGTTCGTTGGAAGTATCACGAAATTGTTATTGGACTTTCTTAGCTCTAGAAAATCAGATT
This sequence comes from Leptopilina myrica (nomen nudum), assembly GCA_032872475.1. Taxonomy (NCBI): domain Eukaryota; kingdom Metazoa; phylum Arthropoda; class Insecta; order Hymenoptera; family Figitidae; genus Leptopilina; species Leptopilina myrica (nomen nudum). The sequence goes on along the minus strand of CM065462.1, from coordinate 6,771,700 downwards.
CAACGGTGGAGAAGGTGGAATTAAAAACACTTTAGTGGTTAGAGAAATTTCCTGGTAGTCTAATAAAAAAAAATCTCAGCTATTAAGAAGAAAGGGAACGATTATTTTTAAAAGCTGGAGTTTTTCAAAAATTTGAGAAAAAATATAAAATAATATTACTATGCTTCTAATGATCAGAGTTTTACTTAACATTCGTTCGTAATTAAAAATTATAATATAATCAGGCTTCGCACTGAATAATTAATTTTAAAAAAAAGTATCAAATAGTCGTAGCTTTAAGAGTGAAAAAAGTACAAATATTTGAAATATAAAATTTATTTCTATCTTTGAAAAGACTGACAGTTAAGGGGTCTTGTCACTTTTCTAGGCTCTAAAATTGGATGTTTATAAAAATTTTTTGCTGTTAAATTTTAAAATATAATTGATCAAGAGTTTTTACATGTCATTGCGTATGTTAAGAAGTGTTAAAAAAAGAAATTCAAATTTGAAAAGGTGTAACAGGGTTGCCACAAATATTTAATTTTATTTTTCCCTGATTTCCAGACAAAATTCTCACTTTTTCCCTGACCATAAAAAATATTCTGATTCACTCTAAAAATTATTCGATACTCAAAAAAATGTTCTATTAAATTTATTTACAAATTTCATTAATTGTAAAATTATTCAAAAACATCAATAACTAAATTTTTAAATGAGTATTTAATTATTACTTTTCCACGGGAATTAAAATTCTTTAGAACATTCAAATTGAAACCTTTTTGAAACTCAACAATTTATAAGAATATTATTACAAAACATAAAGAAGGCGATCATATTTTGTTATAATTTAAATAACCATAAAATTTTTCAACACAAATTTAATTATTTACAAAAATCCTAATTAAATCCTTCGCAAGAATTCAATTATTTTTAAAAGTAGTAAATTTTCTCAAAAAAGTTCAATTATTTGAAAAAATTGTAATAAAATTCGTAGCAATGATTCAATTATTTTCATAAACAATAAATCGATTATTCGGTAATTTCATTTTTTAATCAATTTTTATTCGAAAATTCCATAAAAATTCAATTATTTAAATTGAAAAATAAATAATTTATTAAATAATTGAATGTTAAAATTGAATTCTCATAAAGAATTTTATTAACAAATTTTTAAATAATTGAATTCTTTTGACAAATTTTAATAAAATTTTTAAGAATAATTACATTTTTCGAGGCACTTGATTGAAATATTGTATCTAAAATTAATTAAAATAATGCGATAAGTTTTATTATTCATGAAAATAATTTAAAAAAATTTTAAAAAATGTTATTAAAATGTTTCTAAAGTAATTGAATTTCGGTGAGGAATTTTATTATTTACAAAAATTATTAAATTCTTGTAAAGAATTTTGTTAAATTTTTTTTAAATAATTGATTCATGCGACGAATTTTATAAAAATCTTTTTAAATAATTAATATTTAAAAAAAAATTTATAAAATTTTGTATATTAAATAATTGAACTCACGTGAAAATTTTATTACTTTTGAAAATAATTGAATTCTTCCAACGAATTTTATTCAAGTTTATAAAAATAATTGAATTTCGGTGAAGAATTTTACTATTTCTAAAAATAATTGAATTCTTGAAAAGAACTTTGTTAAATTTTTTTTCAATAACTGAAATCTTGCTACGAATTCTATAAAATTCTTTTTAAACAATTGATATTTTTCGAAAAATTATTTGGAACTTTTTATATTAAATAATTGAATTCCTGTGAAATTTTTCCAAGAATTTTATTATTTATAAAGTTAATTGAAATTTTGAGGAGAATTTAAAAAAAAATTTTTGAACATAATGGAATTATGGAGAAGAATTTTTTTTTATTTTTAAAGATATAATTGAAATGACCAGAATGTTTTTAAATTTTTGAATATAATTGAATTTCTGCAAAAAATTTTATTACTTTTGAAAATAATTGAATTTCTGTAATTTTTTGTAACTTTTCCAAAATTAAATTTTTTGTAGTATTTTTAATTAAAATTCTTTTATCAATCTTAGTATTTATGAAAATTGTAAAAAATTATTAATTACATAATTTATAAGTCATAATTTTATGATAGTTCTTTAAAAATTAAGTCATTTAAAAAGAAATTATTGTTTGTAATAGAAAAAATTCAAGGTTTTGTTTACTTTTATTTAGAAAGGAGAATAATTTTCCATATTAATAATAATAATTAATTTATTAATTATTAATAACGAGTTTATATGACATAATGACAAGTGTACACAAGTCCAGTGCATTTTGTTCAACAAAGAAACATCTGTTTTGAATACAAGTAATTCAGAGCTTAGATCTCTTTTTCAATAATGTCGAAGAGCGTCTCGAGGCAAGTGGGAAGACGAACTGACGAAAAAAGGCTGAGCGAACGGTATATAAGGCGCGACGAGAGCGAGTGGAGGGGGAAGAGACGCAGCGCGTTCAACGTGCGCTGTCGTCTTTTTCTCTCTCTGCCTGCCAGGTGTTCGCGACTATGTTCATTGTTTCAAAATAAATTATGACGAAAATTGTCAAAAACAAAAAAGTTAACTTACCGCTCGCAGAGTTGCTGTGTAAGTGGGAGTTTGCACCATTACAGAATCTCCAGTGTTGATGAATAATTCAAAAATTTTGCTACATCCTTCTTGAGATCCAGCGGTGAAGTGAACGTCCCAATCGTTAAACTTTGGTGCGTGCCACTGTTCCTGAAATTTTCGCCATTTTTCCACAAGCGGTAGGTATCTGCAAGTGTTTTCAAACGACTATAAGAATACGTATGTCTTGTTCCTGAATTTCTGAGTCATAATTAAACAACCCAGACTATTGACTATAGTGGGTTGAGAGTATCGGAAAAAAAAATTTTTTCTTTCAATTCTACATTATTAACTTACCCCTTAGTTGGTCCATATTGAAATGACACATCAACATCACGTCCTTGCAGTTCAATCGAAGTTCCATCTTTACAAGCAACACTTACCTCTTTAAATGGAAAAGTTTCAGTATTCGGCAAGCCACCAGCAAAAAAAATTGCAGTTGGATTTTTATTGTACGCTAGGGCTGCAATTAATTTACTATCATTATTTATTAGGAAAGCAAATTCTTTAAAAAAAATAGATAATTTCCGTTTTGAATACAACAGGAGATAAAAAAGGTCTAAAATACGACGACATTTTAATTATGTGAAAAATTATTAATTTAAACAATTAATAATTAATTGGAATTACAAGTTTCTGTATGTTTAAAAAAAATATTTATCTGACAATAAAAATACAATTACCCATGTGACTAATAAAATTGGGAATTCTTTTATTTCCCTTTTCTGTAAAACGTTTAGTGTAATCCATTTTTGAGATGAAAACTTTCACTGACTGCATCAAAGTGATTAGAGAATATAGAATTTTTTTTCGCTTTTTGAAAATTACTGTAATCGTTATCTTATCCTTAGGTAACTTTTTGCGATTGTGATCATCTATTCTAATCAAGATAGATGCACGAAAACAACTTGAAAATATTCCTAATTAAAGAATATTAATTTTAATGAAACTAAAAATGTTTAAAACTTTGTTAAATTGGTATTTACAATGCAAATTTTTTTAATTTTAAAATAATTAAATAGTAATTTAATTTTACTTTTATATTTGAAGGAGAATTTTTGCTTTTATATTTTTGAGAATTAGTTAGCATTATAAAAGTGTTGTTTATGAATAGCTTTTTTTCTTATTTCAATTTTTATTGTTGAGTCACGTCCTTCTTGAGAAGGTATTTACCGCATTCTATATCATACTTGGAGGACTTTTTTTTTTGAGAGAGGGAGGTCAACCTCTCTATTGAGCTTAATCTTGAATATTTATCAATCTCAATACCTCTTTACTATCTATTATATAAGGAAAATGTCACTTCTAAATAAAAGATAAGTCTTCCAATCGCTACTTTACATATATTCGATCATACATTTTTCTTTCAATATCTTTATATTTATCTCAATATTCTTTTTTTGTTCTTTCTTTAATATTTACTCCCCACATAGCACCATGTTTTGTGGTAAGGTTACATCAGAGGATATCTGTAAAGTTACCTCGTAAACCAGCAGTAAATGTGAGATGATTTTAAAATTTCCACCTTACAGTAAGCTTACACATAAGACCCATAGTAAGAATAGAACTGACAGTCATGGTAAAGTGCCAAAAGGAATAATAATTATTATATTATGAATTACTAGAAATACAGTATGATTAACGTTGGCTTACAGATGCAATCATATAAAATATAGAAAATTAAAAAAATATATTTAAAAATATAAAAAAATTTTTTATAAAAAAACTTACTCAATTGTCGAATTAGATTTGGACCCCGCATACTGACGACTTTTGATAGAAATTTTGAATAATCCATATTTCTTTTGCAAATGGTGTAAAAAATAAAAAAATCAATTTCAACAGTGCTAATAAATGGTTTGCTTCATAAAAACACTGAATGGAGATTGGAAATTGAGAAATTTACTCCCGTTATCTCATCACGAGGTCGTTGACAAAATGATACACAGCCATACACGTATATATATATAAGAGAAAAAATTATTTTCTAACGCCCTCATCTATTCGAAAAAAAAATTCTCTTTCACATCTTTTCTCCTATTTTTCACTCAAAGAAAAAATTAATTAAAAATACTAATTTATATTCATAACTTTATATCCTTGAAAGAGACACTCGTATAATTCCCTATTCACAGTGATTATATCATGTATACATTGTAAATAAAACTCGTTATCATCTAATGATAATAAAATTTTTTTCTTTCTAATTGCAAATTTAGTTTTCATTATTTTTTTGAATAAAAATCATATTATCGATAATTTATTATTTATTACTCATATTACTAATTTATTATTTATTTATTAATTAAATAAATTTTCGAGAAATTATTATTAGTAGACGGAAGAAATTAATTGTGCTGGGGACAATTTATAATGTGTAATGGTCTCTTCTTTTTTGTACAATAAAATGGCAGAGGGTACGAAAAATGATGGGACTAAATAAATGTTTGTCGAAGGAACATTTGCATTTGGAGCAAAACCGTTTGCCTGCTTTTGACAGTGATGCGAGTAAATTACCAGCCATTCAAGACTTTAAAATGACCACACCATTACAAACTGTCATATATATATAAAGGCTACCATTACATGCAATGTATAATATTCTCTGTTCAATGTTTGACTGATGTGAGTGATTCATATCTGATGTTTGACGAATATGGCTCTAATGATTCTCATCTCATATAATAATAAATCAAATAATATAGTTACCTATACACAAATTCACTATAATTAGGGTAGAAGCACCAGTTTTTGTCACTAGTTAATATTAATTGTAATTATTTATATTTAAGTTCAATTAAACATTTTACTTCAGAAAATACTTAAATAATTAAATGAGAAAGTAGTACATCTATACCCTATATGGTAATAATAAAATAAATGTAAGAATAAACATATTGAAAGTATAAATAAAAAGATGATAATAATTTTTTATATTGATAAACCCTTTTATAAGTACTGTTAAAGATAATAATTTTCTGTACTGTAATAATTTTTTAATAAATAATTGGTCAATATTGAAATATATAAGATTCTACAGACATTATTTCTACTTTATTTTTCAAATATAAATTTAAAATTTCTCTTTTGAAAACTTTGGCTTCTCACTGTATTGAGTGAGAAGATTCTTCTTCAAGAAGAAAAGCAATGAAATAAAGAGAGTAACTAGTACAAATAATTATTTTTCTTTCGTAAATAATTCTGGTCTCGATGTATCACTATTTAATGAGAATTCTAACATGATCCTTATCTTTCAACTTTTAATCAAGTTAATGTTTACAACACAGAATAAACGGAAACCTATTATATATAAATAAAATTTTACACTGCGGGGAATCGAACCTACGACCTACGGATTTCTAACACAGCACTCTAACCACTACCCTATCGAAGCTACATAACAATAAATTTTAATTTTCAACACCTTTTACACTTACAGTTATTGAAAACGGTTTTAACTATGTAATCTAGTTAAATTATTATTTAACTGAATCATAGAAAATTTACCGTAAATTGCGTAATAAATTTCCATAAATTACCGCGCAAATTTCCATAAATTACCATAAATTTCTGACGTTAAATTTTATAGTTCTAATTTGTATTTTACATAATTTCATAAAATATCGTCCAAATGCTTATAAGTATCACAAAAATTTCCATAAATTACTCAAATAAATATTTTTAATTGTAACTTATGTGGAATATATTTTTATGAATTATTGCGAAAATTTCAATAAATTACTGCATAAATTTCCATTAATTACCTTAAAAATTTCCATAAATTACTGAAGTAATAGTTTTCAACTGAGATTCAGACAATATTTTTATAAATTACCGCAACAATTTTTATAAATAACTATAATTTTCATAAATTATTAGAAGAAAACACCTCCTTATGCCAAAAATGCCCAAACAGTGAATTTGTTTATTGTTATAATTATTTACAAGAAATTTAATTAATTTTTCAGTAATAATTCTGCTGAGAAATCATTTTTGGATAAATGCTTTTTTGATTAAAAACAATTTATAAAAAGATTTCAATATTTTATTAAATTAAAAAATCTATCTTTAAATTTGTTTAAACAATTTAATAAATTTAGAGTTGCCACAGGTCAGGGATGTCAGGGAATTTAGGAAAAGTAAAATTGGTCGCAGGGAAAAGTCAGGGATTTTTACTAAAAGTACTGGAAAAAATTGAATTTTTAAAATTCATGAGAAAACTGAATTTTTTTCTTTTTGCCTCGTAAACTATGAAATTACCACAAATTTCAATACAAAACCTTCAATTTTTTCTATTTCCGACAATAATTTCTTTTTAAATAACTTAAATTTTCAAAAACTATCATAAAATTGATAATTAATAATAAATAATAATAAAATAAAATTAATAATAACTATCATAAATTATGACTTATAAATTATTTTATGAATAATTTTTACAATTTTCATAAATACAAGATTGATAAAAGAATTTTAGTTAAAAATACTAAAAAAATTAGATTTTGAAAAAGTTACAAATGATTACAGAAATTCAATTATTTTCAAAAGTTACAAAAATTCTTCGCAAGAATTTCAATCATGTTCAAAAATTTTAAAACAATTCTCGTCAAAATTACAATTATTTTTATAAATAATAGAATACTTCATTAAAATTTAATTATTTTCAAAAGTTATAATAAAATTCTTGACAAAATACCACAAGAATTCAGTTATTCAATTTTTAATTTTCTTCAAAATAATTCAATTATTTTCATAAGTAGTAATAAAATTTTTCACAGGAATTCAATTATTTAAAATACAAAATTTAATCAAATTTTTTGAAAAATATCAATTATATAAAAATATTTTTATAAATAATAAAATTCTTCACCAAAATTCAATTACTTTTATAAACTTGAATGAAATTCGTTGTAAGAATTCAATTATTTATAATATAAACTTGAATAAAATTCATTGGAAGAATTAAATTATTTTAAAAATTAATAAAATTCTTCGCAAAAATTCAATTAATCCCAAAAAAAATATATTTTTAAAATTTCAATTATATTTATAAATAAAAAAATTCTTCTCCAAAATTCAATTATTTTATGGAAATTTGAAGAAAATTTAAATCATTTTCATAAAGTAATAAAACTCATCGCAGAATTTTAATGATTTTTTATACAATATATATTTTAATCAAATTCCTCGAAAAATGTAATTATTCTTAAAAATTTTATTCAAATTTGTCAAATTAAATTCATATATTTAAAAATTTATTGATAAAATTCTTTATGAGAATTAAATTTTAACAAAAAACATTCTATTATTCAATAAATTATTTATTTTTTAATTTAAATAATCTAATGTTTCTAGAATTTTCTAATAAAAATTTATTTATATATGAACTAACAGAAAAATAATAATAATGATTAAATATTTATTTAAAAAAGAAGTTATTGATGTTTTTGAATAATTTTACAATTAATGAAATTTGTAAATAAATGCAAAAGAACATTTTTTCTTGATTATCAAATAATTTTTAGAGTGAATCAAAATTTTCTTTAGGGTCAGGGAAAAAGTGAAAATTTTGTCTGGAAATCAGGGAAAAGTCAGGGAAAAATAACATTAAATATTTGTGGCAACCCTGAATTTAATATATTATAAACAATTTTTCCTGCTCGCAATGAATTTTTCTTTCTGGACCCTTTATTTTAAATTTATGTTTTAATTTCCTAGACCAAATCTTGCTAACTTGAGATATAAACGAAATTTTAACAAATAAGTAATGTTTAAAGTAAACTTAAAAATAATAATAATGAAATTGAAAAAGTTTAGGGTTAGTTGGGGTAAATCGGAACAGTAGTTATTTTAGATAAATAACAATTTTTAAAAATAAATACGGCCTTAAACCTTGTACCTTAGATCACTCCCAACAGGTTCTAAGTATTTTCCCATTTTCAGTTTGTCAATTAGCAGCAGTATATACAAAAATATTTCCTATTGCATAAAAAATTGAAAATCAAAGAAGACACCCTTTTACTTTTTTGATTCGCATTTGAAAAAAATAAGCTAAAAATTCATACCAAAATTTATAATTATCTCTTATTAATACTAGAACAAAAAACAACTTTGATTTTTTCATTTTTAAAATTTTTTTTAAAAATAGGAGACTGTTTCTATTTACCCCTTAAAACTGGAAATTCGGGGTAAATCGGAACAGCAGAAATTTCAATAATATTTCTGCTAATATAAATGAAAAAATTATTTTTATCAAACTACAACACTATTTTCAGCATTAAAAAATGCATTAAAAATAGTATTAATGTATAATCGCATCGGTACATAGTAATTAACAACATAATTGTATAATGTGTTAGAATTTTTGGTATGGAATACTTTTAAACTTATATAATGCATTATTATTTCTTATTTTGAATTATTTTATGACTAACACCATTTTTTATCTAATTCTTTATATCTCTTAATATTTCCAGATTTGAAATTGATTTTTTCTCAAATTTCGTAAGAACTAATCAACTGTTCCTAATTACCCCTAAATTTTAGCAAAGTTGAAAAATTTAGGGGTAAATAGGAACAGTTGATTATTACGATTCAATGATAACCATATTTTTTACTACTCCATAAAATTGTTCCGCGGAAGTGAAATAACAACTCAAAACACAAAAAACCGAAAATATTCTGATTTAAAAGAAAAAACTTGTGTTTTTGGTGAAACATAGCAAATCTCTTCCGATTTACCCCAACTGACCCTATAGTCTAAAAAACAGTAGGAATTTTGCCAAAAAAATACTTACCTTGACGACTTTCTCGAATTTTCACTTATCTACAGTAGGAAATTATTAAATACAAAGGGAATGAAATAATTTAAACATGACAACTGTGTAAATATATTTGTAACATTTATTCAAAGTTAACACCTGTTGTGTATATGTTTTTGTGTGTGTTTTTGCTCTTTTATTTAATGCCTGTGTGTATATAATTGTTTAAATATTGATGTCATTTTTCTAGTGTATTTATTTTTTTCTCTCTCTATTTCTTTTTTTGATCAATCCACATTTTTTTGCATTGTTTTGAATTTTTTTTCACATAACATTTGGATACCCTTATCGTAAATTTTTTTTTTTAATAATCGATGAAAATCTCATTCAATGGCAGTCTTATTCTATATATATATATATATATATATTAATTTTTTTCTTTAAAACTTTTTTTTACTACCAATTTAATTATTATTTAACCATAAAAAATGAATTATAAAAATATAATATAATTATAATAAAAAGCAACAATTATTATTCATGTTCTTTTCTTCCATGAACTTTTTGAAATTTTCTGAAATAGATATTCTTTAAATTTAATTTAAAGAGCAAACATTTTTTATTTTTACAATTTTTTTTTCCTTTGAAAAATATTTAAAATTTTATATATTACTTTAAATAGCTTAGCCTAAAATGTTTAAAAATAAGAGAAACAATAGAGCTACTATTTAGAACTGTTCGGATTGAATCAAATTTTCATCAAGAGTTTTAAGTTAGTTTTTTTTTTCTTTGACTGAAAGAGGTTTTCTTTTTATGGCATTGAGAAACTTTTTCAGAATTCCAATTTTGAAAGTAAATTAGTATTAGTATAATTAAATAAGAACTCGTGGAATTTTCACGAAAAATTAAAAAAATTAAAAATTGACTTTTTAAATAAATATGGCGATATAGTTTTAATTCTATGTTGAAATTCTTTTCAAATTTTTAAAAGGCGCAGAAAATTAAAAAAAAATTTATTAAATAATTATTAAAAAAAAATTTATTAAATAATTATTAAAAAATAAACTCTTTAAAAAGTATCTAAGAAATGTATATTTTATCCCCTTTAGATTCCCGCTTGATTCATTTAAATCGGTTCATTCATTTGGGAGAAATAAAATTTTGTTTAAAAAGTTGCAAAAAAAAAATCATTTTTTCGTAACTTTTATAACAGAATATTTTTATTCTTGTTTTTTGCTAAACACATTCCTTTTTATTTTTCGTGAAAATTTTACGAATTCTGACCCAGTTGCAAAATAATTTTAAAATCGACACCTACCTTATCGGTAGTTGGTAATTTTGGCGTGGTAAACTTATCAATGTTTGATATGTCAGATAACGTGTTTACCGACTGCTTGAAATGGTAAATTTACCGGAAATGCGAAAGCAGAATAGCCAATTGCTGGTAAGATAGGTGTCTCGATGATAATTTTCAAAAAAGGCTTGTTAAATATTTGGCACTTAAAGTTTAAATCAATATTTTTCAGTCGAAGAAAATTTGTTGACAGGCCTTTTTTTAAATGTTAATTTTTCTGCCTCGCACATTTTTAAAAATTAGTTCATCTACTTAATTATATATTTATATTATATATATATATATATATTTTTTTTATATTATATATAATATAACGCAATACATGTCCTCTTTAGAGAACTACTCGCACGATTCTCGCTGAATTATTTACAAAAGGGAATCTTAACGACTGCACCTATTTTATTATTATTTAATGAATTATTTTCTTTCCTGTTTTTTTTATACAGACTAATTTATGCAAGATTCACTCCTAATTTTTTTTTTTTAATCAGTTATGTATTTTTTTTCAACGTGTCGAACGCTTCTCTATTTTTTCAACGTCTCACCATTAAAAATTTTAAACTTTTTTTCTTGTTCTTCTTCTTCATTTTTTTTTTGCTCTTATTTATAATCGATTTTTATACTTTTACATATTATTACAATATATCATTTAATATCGACAATTTTCTCAAAACAATTATCTCTGGGATGAAATTCAACGATTTTTTTTTTTTTTTGACTAAATTGATTTTTTTTTATGAAAACCAATTACGTAATAATACTTTTTTAAAATTATTTTGATATAACAACGTTTTCTTATATTATAAATTATTATTTTTCTTAAAAGTAAAATTCACACTTTACATTATTAGTACAATTTTTGCTGCATCTAATTAATACTCGGATTTATTTTTTTTCTCAGTCCCTAAGCGCATTTTTCACTTTCACACAGTTTTTTTTTAAGTCTTTTCTAAATATAATTTCAGTGTTCATTTTTTTTGGCATATTTAATTTTTCTTTCTTTTAATTGTCCTCGAAGTGGTTGAATTTAAAGTACAGTGTTCGATTTTATTGTAAGTGAAAATATTTTTCTCAAAAGTGTAAAATAAGAAATTTACATTCCAGTGTGAAGCAATTTTTTAAAACTAAAAATGATTTCGAACTATTTTAAAAATTTGCATTTTTGTCTATTTATATATAATTGTATTTACTTGTAAATATTGTAATGTTAGTTTAAAGAATGAAAATTAAAATAAACATTTAAAAATATAAATCGAACACTGCATTTATATAAAAGAGATAGTTTTAATATTTGAAAAAAGAAAATTTTTGGGAAATTTTGAAAGCATTTTTTTTATTTACAAGAAAATAGAAAAAAAATTCTAGAGAAATTTTATTTCCCAAGATTGTCTAGAGTTTTAGAACTTTTTTTTTTTACTAAGTATTGTCTGAGAAATTGAAATAATTTTAGGGAAAATTAAAGTTTCTCTAGAATTTTCTCATGTTAATAAAGAAAAAATTATGAAAAGCCTATTTTCTAGGGAAGCTCGTTTTTCTTTTTGTGAAAAAAAAATTAATTTAATAAAATTTAAATAAATACAATTTTAAAACATTTAAATAATATTTAAAAATGTTTTAATTTTTGTATTTTAAATATACGAAAGAATATTTAGGAAAAAGTTGAACTAATATATTTGGCAATATGATTTTTTAATTAAAAAAAAATTTTGTTGTAAAAAATTTTCATTTATACATATGATGAAGAATTTTTTTTTTGAAAAGTATTCTTAAAAACACTATATAAGAGGAAGATTTTTCTTGTTTTGTATTTTAGAATATATTTTACGTGCAACGTGTGCTAAATTCTTTGATTATTATTATTTTCTTTATTTTTCAAGTTTTGGCACAAATGAAGCTATATAGACGATGAAAAGGAAATGATTTAGTCTCTATCTACATATATGTATATATATAAAGAAGAGTGAATGTCGGAAATGACTAGAGAAGTATTTGTAAAGAATGTAAAAGAGTCGGATGATTGATGAAGGCACAGATGTGTGGAAATATTTTCATAAAGCAATTTAAATCCTAATTTCTTTCTTTTTTATGCGAAAAAAAAATGTAAACGCACTAAAAATGCTAATTTTAAATGTAAAAGAAACACTTTGAATGTATGAACATAATTAAATCATATTAATACAGAAAAATTATAATAAACATTCCAACAATTATTAAAAGTTGTGTAAATTTACACATTACCCTTGTCGGTAAGAAAGAAATCTAACAAAAAGTTAAGAATTTTATTCTTGTCGATAATTCAGAAATCGGACGAAAAAATTTGTTTGAAATAGCAACTTTATTTTCATTAATAATCAAAAGATGTGATTAAAAATTATTTTATTCATTTATAATGACTTTACCACTGTCGGTAATGTAGAAATCTGTAAAAGAATTCGTGACTATTTTTTAAAAATCGGTTATGGCAATTACTGAAGACCTTAAAAATAATCTAAAAAAATGGTAAGATTTTGAGAAAAATCTATAATACCGAAGAAAAAGGGTCGAAAAGTCGCAGAGAAAAACAAAAAAAAATTGAAATGGACTTAAATTGCTTTGAAGAATTATTTTTTTCTTTTCCTATTCAGAAAAGGATGGATTCTCTAAGAGTTTGATTTATACAGAGTCAAAGTATATTTTCTATAGAAAAAAATCTTTATGATGTGGTACTTTTTCAACCCCCCTTTCAACAATTTTTTTTTTGTTTTTTCTTCACAAAGTCTTAAAAGTCCTAGAGTCGAAGAGTGTATAGAAACATTATAAAAGTATGAAGGTCTAAATTCACTAGAGAGATTAAATTCACACCACGTCGATGTATAAATGACATCTCCCGGTGTGATTCTTCCGCTTTTTTTTTTACCCCTATAAGCCCCTGCCCCCTCTCTCCTTTTCCTCACTTCTCGATTCACTCGTCTTTTACTAATGCGCTTTTCTCCGTCTTTTACGAATTCCGATCAGACTCTATCAACGGAAATCACGTTGTGTGAAAATTGACGCTTTTCCACAGATTTTTTTTTCTTTTGAAAGCAAAAAATTGTACTTGAAAAATTCTCAAAGAAGTCGACCCCAATTCGTATTTTTTATAAGAAAAAAAAAACCACCGTCACTCTCTTTGATTTCTATACATAAGGTATACGATCACCTATCGATAGGTACTGAAATTTGAGTAGTTGGTAAAATTTTGTTTTTTTCATCCCTTCAGAAAATTTTATTTTATTTTGTTTAAAAATAAATAAATACAGAAAATTTAATTAAAAATTTTTATTAACAACAACAGATTTTTGTTTATAAATAGTAAAAAAAAACTCGGGTGTATCATATGGATAAATTATAAAATTATATATCAATGGGGTAAAGTGGCATTAAATTATTTAAAAATTTTTACACAAGTATAGACATAGTCAATTCCACCAATATATAAAAAAATCATAGGATAATTAAATAAATTAAATAAATATTTTATTTTCAAGCGAATATTTACACTTTTACCGCAATGGGATAAAGTCATCAAAAAAAATGGCAGTGGAATAGAAAAAAAGCACAATAATAAAATGAAAAAATTTATTTACCCTTTTTTGGCATTGCTCTCATTTCTGTTTGTTTTATTCTCTTTTGGACATTTTATCGAACACTGAACGATTTCGAAATATTATTACATCATTAGGGTGAAATATTATATTTATAATTTTTTTTTTAAAAGGTCAAATTGAATAAAATGAAAGAAAATTAAAACAAATCAAATAGAAATAAAAAGTTAATTTAATTAAAATTTATTTTAAAAAATTGTAAAATAAATAAATTTCAATTTAGAGAAAAAGTGATTTAAAATTAATTGTTAATTTCATGTATTTTTCGTTATATATAAAGATAGTTCAATATTGAAGGTAATTGAAAGGAATTTGATTGGCACTTGAGATATTTCCTGATAGGGCTATACACAGACATTGTTTAGAAGTTAAAATTTAATTAAAAAGTTAAATCAACGATTTTGCTCGTAACAAAAAAAAAATGTAATTATTTATTGATTAAAATTTTAATTCGTAAAAAAAACTCGTCCTTAATTGACATTATGCAACTTAGTAAATTTTAATTTAAAAAATTATTTCTATCCTTCATTAAAAAATAGGAAAAAAAAAGATTATTTTCTATTTTTATTTTATCAAAAAACGGTTATTTCCCACTTCCTTTTTTGCGAAATAATGTTTTCTTTTTTCGTTTAATCTTTCTTTGATTTTGCAATATTTTTCTGTTTTTAAAAAATATTTTCTATTTTTCCCCTCTCCCTCTCTTCCTTTTTGCCCATTATCTGACATACTTTTTTCCCATTATCAGCACATATAGTTCCGTCATCATTTTTGCCCTCTTTTTTTTTTTAGGACAAAGTCTTCGTAATTTCACAGTCGTGATATGATCGTTCACTAAAAAAGAGTTTTGCGATTCGAGTGGAAATTGAAAGATAATTGTCCTCGCTTCCATTAAAAGTGAGAGACACGAAAAGGTGTTTTCTTTTGTATAGCATAAAACGTTTAAAGAAGAGTGAGATAGAAAAGAATTTGCCTATTCGATTATTGGGAATTCTTTTAAATTAAATTGATTTTAATCACCGGTCCATTAAAAAAGTTTTACTTTTTAATATCTATATTAAATATAAATGAATTATATCGAATTTGTAACGTTAACATATTATTTGTACGGTTTTAAATATTATTTAAATGATAATTATATATTTAAATTATAAATTCACAAATTTCAACAATTAATACGTGGAAATGTGAATGATGGGAATCCCCGATTAATGTGAAATTCTTCAACGGGATCAATTAAATAAGAAAAAGATCGATTTCTCGATTTCGAGCTCTCTGATTGGTCAAGATATAGCGCGCACTAATTTAAATTGCTTAAAATTAAAAATATAAATCAGTATTATTTAAAATAGTGAAAAATGTATATTTTAATACAATTACATAATATATGAATAATATACTATATTATATTATATTATAAATTATAATAATAATAGTAAAACATTTTTAATATAACAAAAAATTTCATGAAATCAAGTCTATTCGTTTTCTGGTGTTTGACGATAGAGGCTTGTAGGGTGAAAATATTAATAGACTACTAAATTTTGTAAAAGGAAAATAAAGTTTTGAAAATTTTTAATTAAATTTCTTTCTTTGTACAGAAAATGCCACAAGAATGAATTTCTTTTCTTTCTATATATGTATAAACACATAAATATATCAAGCATAATGAAGAAACACAATTTCAGTGCTAAGGAATGAAAAAAAAACCTGTTTTCTCTTTTGTTATTGTTTTCATAAAAATATTTTGTTTTTCTGAAGAGACGAAACTTTCAAAAGGCTTCCTTTCATAAAGCCTCCTCTCCTCTCCTCTCCTCTTTTATAATCATTTGTATCTTTATTATTTTTCATTTTATTCGCATAAAACAATTTTTTAAATTTATTTCTTAAGTGCGTATTTATTATTTCTCTTCGTATGTCTCGATTATAGAAGCAAAAGATTTTTTGCTACTATTAATTTTTTAAATTATTGATTTTCTAATTTATTCAATTAATCATAATTATAAAAATTAATAATTACAAATAATTTTAAATTAATTTATACAATAATTAACAAAAAGTTTAGTTATATTCGCGATAAAAGTATTAATATACCATTTTCTGGTGAAAGGAAACAAAAGTCTGAGTAATCTCGCGAATCTCTTGTGCTTTGGACTATTTACGCGGGAAAAAATCATAGGTTATATTTTGGAAAGTTTTCGATGTTTTCTATTTATTTTTAATCATCTGACATAAAAAAAAAAGTTTTTATTATCCAATTCAATACATATTTATTAATTTAAAATTCTTTTTGATTAAAAATGAATCTTAAATTAAGCAAAAATATACCCAAACATAACCTATTATTTGTTTCTTTCTAAAGTCTTAGTCCCATGCACAGCAAAAGCGTCACATATATATTTTGCTTATAGTGAAATAAATATTTTTCTTTTGACATTTTTTTTTATTATTTACCACAAATATAACAATTTTCTAGCCTTAATAATTATTTTTTTCAAGTTTTACCAAACATTAGGTATAATATATATATATACAATATAATAAATAAAAACAATTAAATGAGATTTTACAAAATTTGGTTTTATTTCGAAAGTTGCGGTTTTTTACTAAAAGGACATATATAGTGGAAAAAGTGGGCCTAGAATCAGAATGTTTAAACATTGAAAAAAATAATACTAGAAACTTATTTTATTTTTTTATTTTTTAAACACTTTTTTTGTCAGAAGAAAAATATTTTTCTTTTATATTTTATAAACA
This sequence comes from Leptopilina myrica (nomen nudum), assembly GCA_032872475.1. Taxonomy (NCBI): domain Eukaryota; kingdom Metazoa; phylum Arthropoda; class Insecta; order Hymenoptera; family Figitidae; genus Leptopilina; species Leptopilina myrica (nomen nudum). Next base: position 6,754,597 of record CM065462.1, on the reverse strand, counting down.
TACTATGTAACTTTTTTTACACACCCTCAGAGCAGGTTTCGAGAGAGATAGAGGGGAGGGGGGAGTAAGAGAGAGAGAGAGAAAGGGGTAAAAAAGTAAGAAAGAGAGAGAAAGAGATGAAGAGAATAATGTTCTCGTTTCTCCTTTTATGACGACAGTTGGTGAAAAAGAAAGAAGTCCTTCGAGAATATGCGCCAAGTTATAAGAAATGAAAGCCAGTCTTAGATTCTACAATCCCCTTTTTTTCGCCATATAAAAAATTTAACATCACTTTCATTTTAAGAATTTAGAGATTTCAGGACAAGTAATCCTTCTAATTAATTAAACACCGCATGTTTCGATTGTCAAACGAATCACATATAATATGAAACGAAAGAGAAAAAAAAAGATAATTGATTGACCGAGTTCTTTTTGTTTTTTTTTAAGCAAACAAGATAATTAGATATAAGAATAATATTCTGTTTTACAGTAAATTTTTAAAAATTCACATATTTCTTTATGTTTCTAACCTGAATATGATTTTTTAGTTTGAAAATTTTAGAAAAAAAAATGGTCGCATTTTGGTTTATGTATAGGTAGTAGATAGAAAACAATATCTATTTTTAATATTTGGAAAAATTTAGGTCAAGAAACGTTTTTATTCTTTAAATTTGTCAATCAGGTGAACATGAATCTTTGAGATATTTATTTTACAAAAAGAACATTAAATTATAATAAAAGAATTGTTAATAATAATAATAGATTTGAAAAAACTTGTTTTATTAAAAAAGTTAAAAAAAAAACTTGACATAACCTGAAAACTACACAAGACCAAAAGACAACAATTTTTTTTTTAACGAAATTAGTAATCAAAATTAATATCCATTAAAATTCAAACTATTTAAAATTAAAGGAAGATTAAAATAAATTGATCAATTTTTAAAAAACATCTTTTTAACGCGAGAAATATTTTAAAAATGAATAATAAGGTCTGGTATAATTCAATGAGCAGACTAGGTTAGGAGAAGCGTCCCCCCACCACTGAATCCTTTCCTTCCCACCTAACCTTTCACTCGTTATATTCTTACTCATCACTTGTCCTAAACATTCTTTTTTTTTATGAAACTGCATAATATACTTATTGACTCTGAAGATTATTTCCCTAATTTTCATTTACATTATTTAATTGATCACTCTCGGAAGCATAAGAGTTTGAAACTTTTTCCTGAGCAAACGAATAATACGAGTATATTGGATTGTTTTTTTTTTTAATTAGTGGGAAAATTGTGTCATTTCTTTCATTGCGTTCAATTTCATTTTTTATAAATTTTTTTTTTTTCTTGATAAGAGACCCACTGGGTATTTATTTTCAATTTTAATAAGTGCAGCAGTACATGGTACCTACCTACAGTACGCAAAATATTAATGTAGACACGTACACGTACATTCAAATCTTAATTTACATCGCTTAGTATGATAATACACACACGTTTAGTGAAATTTTTTAATTTCACTTTTTTTTTTGAATACGGCTTCAAGTTTTTGAATTTCTCGAAAAAAAATAATTTTTGATTTTTTTAATTCTCTTAGATGGGCAATAATTTGAGGAAACGGAGGTTTTTTACTTTTAACACAATTTTGATAAATTATATAGTAAAATAAAAAATTGATAATAGTTTTTTACGCTAAATTTTTTTTTCGCCTATTTAATGTTTTTTTTTTTGAAAATCTACTTTTTTCGAAAAATTCAATTACAATTCGCATTTATCGCAGTTGATATATATATTTTTTTCTATAAACAAAACAACGATCCGGAATGAAATCCGGATTATAATTTTGAATAATTCAAAGTTTTTTTTTTTGAATTTTATCAGACTCTTGTCGCCGCCACTGTTTGCCAGAGTCTTTTTTTTTTATTTTCAACTTTGTTTTTTTTTTTGTATAAGTTCACAGATTATCATCACGATCGTATAAAAATAATTCCCTATTTTCCACTCTAATAAATTTCTTTTATCACTCGCAGGCAATACCTGAAGAAGAATGTCCCGCGTTGTTTTTTTAAAACACTTTATATTATATTTTCTTTAAATTTACATACATTTTTTTTTAATAATTATTATTTCTCGTGTGTGTGTGTGTTTTTTTTTATTTGTCGTTTAAAAAAAAGAGAATTGATTTCTTTTTTATTTTGTTCTTGTGCGATTCTTTGTTCGTTTACGGCGAGATGGTTGAGATTTTTTTTTTAATTTTCTTTCTTTGGATTGTCGTTTTGAATTTTTTTTTTTTTTTTTTATTTCTTTCGTTGCTTGTTCAATTTTTTACGAATGCTCTCTTCTCCTAGATCCGATAAAATTAGGCACGAGTTAAATGAATTTTTTTTTTCTTTGACAAAAAATATGTAATTAAATTTTCTTTTCGAAATTATTTATTTCTTTTTTAAAGAGCAGTCGAATTTTAATTTTTTTTTTGAATAAAAAATAGTTTTCTAATTCTGAAATCAAGAAACAATTTTCATTCGCTATAAAAATGAATAGAAAATTGTTGAAATTTGTTTCTAATTTATGCTTTTGGTACTTTTCAGTATTTCTAAACTGCGTGGATCATTTGTGCGCATGTCTGAACTTTGTAGTTTTCTTCTGCGCATGCTTGAACTGCGAAGATTGCTTCTGTATAGTACCTTTTGCAATACTTGTTTTTCTCTTAAAATCATTGTTACTAGAGTAAAGAAGATTTTGATTGATTTATTAAAATTACAAATAATTAAACTAAAACATAAATACAAATTTGAACTTATGTTTCAATCTTAAGATTTAAATCTTTTTTTTATCTTTTCAAAATTATAAATACTTTAAGTAACATAAATTAAAAGTTACAATTTCTAAAACTTTTAGTTGCTTAAAGGAATAATTACATTGTTTGAAATAATTTTTTAACTTCTACATTTTTTTTTTTGATTGAAATCCAAAATAATATGCGAATTTTTTTTTATTTCGACCTGGTTGTTGGTTTTCTTTGAAAGATTGAAATTAATATAAAATAGGGGAAAATAATAGGACACAAATTTCTGAGACTTGAGAAGATTGCTTTAATTTTCAGTGACAAGGACAGGAAATCCCTACGAAAGTCTACTCTCGAAGCGTCATTAGTCAACCGGCTTTTCCCTTTCAGGTTACAACAAGGTGTAATTAGTGCATCATTATATAGCAGCAATTACAAACTCGATAATTTGTTAATAATTTTTCCACCTAAACGCATTAATACAAAAGAAAAAAAAACGCTTTTTTAAAAATTATTAATAACTAATTTGACGAATTAAGTTTTTCTCTTTCAACAACTGTTTTTCAATAATTTCGAAAAGAAAAATTCTACCTATTTTCCATATCAATGAGTTTTCCAAAAATTCATCCCTCGAAAAAAGTCCTTCCTCAGATTTACTTCAAATGTCAACTTTTGGTTTTCAATAATAATATAACAGTTTAAAAATAAATTTCTCGCGGGGTAAAAAGCGTTTTCATCCAAAAATTATTTCCGCGACATTTTTTTTTTGTTGAAAGAAAGTAACAATTCCGCGATTCTTCGCCACTTGAGTATTTTTTTGCTGATGGACGGAGAGAGTTTAATCCCTGGCTTTCCGTATATAGTCAACGAGGGATGTGCAAGTTGGTATATAGTGAAAGGCGAAGCGTTTCTCGATTAAGCGGAATCTTAAGCCGGGTTTGTTCCCATTTCGGGTCCTCAGAAGAACCAGTGTGTGTATACATATATATTTATACAAACACATATATATATATATACACCACAGGATTTCTAAAATGTCCGCTGATATTGGGAAACCTTTGCTCTGTTTCTTCATCGTCGGTATGTGCACGTACAACCATGTGTTTCTTCTCTCGAGAGAAATATAAGAATTTCGCGAAAGCCCCTCGTGCCCTGGGGATGTATTCTTTTTTTTTCAAATAGAAATTGTAGTGGATCATATTATGTTGGAGAGAGCGCAAAAATTTTAGATCCGGCTTTTCGGAAAAAGTTGAACGACACTGAGGTCAGAGACAGTCTTCTTTCAAATGGTAAAAACATCCCGGACAAGATATACATATTTATTTATATACGTGTAAATATATATTAATATCGATAATAATTTTAGTTTGAAAACATCCGGGTAAATGAAGAAAAGAAAAATTAATCTGGGATCATTTCATGTTTTTTTTTCAGGGAGGGTTTTTAATGTAAGGAACGCAAAGTTCTAGAAGAGCGTCTCCTGGGACCGGGGTGGAGGCGATTCTGGTAGTTGCCCGGACCCAGATGGTCTCTCCCTGAGCTCGATTGGCGGTGAATTAAGTGTGCTGCTGCTACTCGAGCTGATTGTCGACCTGCAGTCAGAAATCACACTCTTAGAATAATTATTTTTCCCATTGTCGACTTTCGTTTGTTCATGGAGTTATGTGAGATGAGAGAATGTAATTTTGTTATTCACAATTCGTATCGTTTTTTTAGTGGTAAATTCTGTTTGTGGTGTTTTTCCTGGTGTGGTGGACATGATAAACACTTTTGCGCATGTGTAAAGACCGTAGAATACTTCTGCGCATGCCTCGGGATCGAATAATACTTCCGCGCAAGTCTAAGGTGCGCACAAGACTTCTGCGCATAAGGTACATAAATCTGAGCATGTCACACCTTTCATCTTTTGAACTCTTGATTTCGTGCCAATCACAAAACCCTCCGATTAGTATGCTTAATAATAAAATATGTAAATAGTAAAAAAACATCTTTTTTTTTGCACAACGTCAACTTATTAATTTCGTTTTAGAAAAATATTTGCAAACATATTGAACTGATGGTTTTGATAGCGGGTTGATGGTAATAAAAAAATGTAAAGTTGTAAAAAAATTCCAGGGGTCTTTTTTTTACCCCTTTTCTCTTACGAACTGATTCTTTTCTATTTTTTTTAACGATCTCATTAGGAGGCTAAGCCTTTTTTTCGATTGGCAATGTGAACATATAAAAGTGGAGTAGATTTCCGAGAAAATGAGTGTCGAGCTTTTCCTGGTTTATCGACGCGATTGCAACGCTGAAAGCTTAGGAATCAGTATTTTTCCTTTAAAGCATTTTTTTGGGGTTATAATATTTTCGACTTTGTGAAATCGTAATTATTATTTGGTCCCTATATACTTAATGAAGAGATAAATTTCGAAACAAAAATATTTTGAATCGATGGAAATTTATCTTCTTCGTTGTTTAAAACGATTATAATTAGTCGTTAATAATTTAAAACCAAACGAATTATAATTTTATGGAATTAAATCGTAATATTGTTTTTTTTTATTCTTATTTTCACGTTTAACGATAAAGATGTATATGCATATTCGTAGAATTATTATGCAATATACATATAAAATACATTGCAGTAAATTTTCCATTTTATAATTAAAATTTTAACGATACAACTCTCATTTTATAAAATACGAAATTATTTGCATTTTACATAATAATTATAAATTTAATGGACTAGTCTTCACTAATTTATCATTATAAAAAAGATCATTCATTTTTCTTCTACAAATTTTTTTTTTGTCAAAAAAAAAATTGTCGTGTTTTTCTCGCGATATTCGACAAACAGAAAATAATTTTGTTTACATCACGGATAGGGAAAATTTTTATCAAAAAAAAAAATAAATAAAAAATTCACCCAGATAAGCTTGCACAGAATGTACGTATATATAGAGTTGGAAAAAGTAAGACTGAACTCTTCGATCTTGTTGGATGTTATGCAGAGAATTTACGATCTACTTCTATATCGCCGCGTATACAATTTAAGAGCCACTTAAATCCCCTTAGAGAAAACTTATTCCTCCCGCTTTTGCAATCGTTTTCATTTTAAATATTTCACTAAGAATCCATAAATGCTAATAAATAAAAATGATAAACGTGAAAAAAATGTTTTATCACTTCAGTAAATTGTATTTGGAAACAATTTATCAAAATTATTAAGTTTTTGTATAACGAAACATTTTTTTTTATGGTTAGTATTGTAGTTTTCATTGTAGACAGACCATAAAGCAGCGAAAATAATGATAAATACCTGAGTCTGGGTCTTTGTGTTTCAATGGTGGCACTGATGGTCAAACAGGTTCGACATGACCTGGCTGGTGGTCGTCGTCGAGGCACACAACTTTCACAGCCGTCCCACCTGGCGAGAAGACGTCTTGAGCTAGGCGGCACTCTCAGGAACTGTGGTTGACGATAATTCGAACCCGTGACATCCGAGTCGGTGGAAAATCCCGACACTTCATCCTCAGTGTCAATGGTGTCCTCATCGTTGATGAAAACCGAGTCCGAGCCAAGGGACCGTGTGTCCGGTTCCGGTGGATCAACACTTGTCATTGAGGCTAAGGGCGCACGTTTACCGGAAGCGAGCGCCCTCGCCGTTATCGCACCCGCAGTATAGAGGCCAGCCTCACTGTCACAGGGCGATATATCAGGCGTTGGTTGCGTCACCTATAAGCAATAAAATCCATTTCTCAACATCTGCAAACTTTCAGTTTTCCTCAATTCACTATCTCCCGAATTACTCTCCCAATATTTCGATAAACATTGCATTCTTCTCTACTTTCAAATCTCGAAATTTTTCAACTTTGCCTCAATAGCTTAAGGGCAGCCTAATAAAACTTTACCACTCCTAAAACCCATCCTCATAAACTTTTTAATCATCATCATCATCTTAGTTGTCCTCCTAAAAGATAAGATTTCCCCCCTACAATATTAGGAGGGTTAATAGTGATAATAGAGAGAGTAAGGGGTATCTAAAAGTACATTACATTTGTTAATGGACAAGTAAACAAATTAACCTTCCTAATGGACAAATTTGAGAAACTCATTAAAGCTCAAGACAAAAGGGGGTTGGAGAAAAAGATAGACGAGTGTTCGCCACCTAAAGTTTTCAAGTCTGAGAAGTTGCTCGATGGAAGGAGGATTATTGAAGACTTATAAGGACCAACTATGTTCAAAGTTCTCCAAAGGAGAACAAACAAAACGAATCAAGTTTCTTTGATGACTCAGGGGTTTCTCACTCGCGTCAAGTTTTCTTATATATTTTCACTTTAGAAAGAAACTCTACAAACAATTTTGGTACCTCGATTTAAATAAAGATCCAAGAGGTACGGGATTCTGTCAGAATGATTAATTAGCCAAGTTTGCCATTTGAATTCCCATCGAGAAAATAGAATTATAGGTAATCATATTCTAGATTGGTAATCAATTATTAGTTGATGGTGTCTTTCGAAGACTTTCATTTTCTAAGGATTTATAGTATTATTTATTTTTATCTTCTGTTGTGTAATCTGCAATGATGCTTACTTCTTTCTTGCGGTTCTCACTCACCAATCGCTGCAAAAATGGCAATATACTGGATTTCAATTGACGAATTATAAATTCCACACTTCGAACTTATAATGCACCATCGAGGACCCGTTTTAGGGAATTTCCCCGGCGCCAGGTAGGTAAACTACCCGGATCACGATGTTGAAATAAAACAGAGACACTTCGCGGATTAGCTCTAACCGAGCTCTAATAAATATTTTATTTATACGAAGTTACTTTTTTTATATTGAAATAATAGGGCGTGAGTACCGCACACAGAGGAGAGAAGCAGACACAATGAATTAACACTTAACTAAGAAACCTGAATCGAGAGAATTAATTAATCAATAATAAATCACTTTTATTTAGAACACATTAAATAATCCTTGAGAGAATGAGAAGTGCCACACGCCGGTGAATTTACTTGACGACCGAAAATGGCGGCGTCCTATCGGCTTGCCATGCGGTAGTTCGTCTCAACGTTGTTGTCCACCGGTGATATTTCCAAGACGACGAGGAAGAGATGTTCTGGACACTAACCTTTAATCTGGTCCAGACGGGCACGATAGTTCATCTTTCCCGTTTTACTTAGTGAACTTCGGTTAAACCGCACGTAATAATCGGCAGCCAGGCACGAACTGTCGAAATTAGGTAAATTGGCATCCTGCTTCGGTCCCGTATATAGGTCATGCGCACCATGGGTTCACCCCAGCAGCATGATAACAGGCCCAACATCTATGACAGGCGATTGCTAGTTGACAGTAGATTTGTGCCGATTGACATTAATTGTTGTTGTATTTTCGATCGGTTGATAATTAAATTACAATAAATACATTTATGTTTTATAATCAACCAGAACGTGTGGAATTCTCTTGAGATAAACAATATATTTTTGTACAACTCAACATTTCTGTGTTATATCGATTCTATACAATTCCAAGACATAATCATAAAGTAAAAATGTTGAGTTCGATTCTAGCTTTCGTATTTAATTTATAATAATTATTCAAGAACAGATTGAATGAGTTTCGGCGAGAACTTAATTCGGTTTTTATAACGTGATTATTTAAAATCAACGTTACAAATCTTAATGGGGTATTGACTACACTTCAAGTCTAGCATTATTATGTTACTATTTCCTATTTATTCTGGTTATCTATTTTTTGTTATTCAAAATTAAGGGCTGGTTCTCAGTGAATATGTTTGTTTCTTGTAAAAATGCTTTTACAAGAGAGGAGCTCCTGTTACACTGGATTCGATACCGGACAATAGATCAGGTTTACCGACTATCGGGTCATGAATGTACATTGGGATAGTCATCAGAAATATGTCGAACACTTAAAACATGGATCTAGGCAAACGTGTAAAAAACTTGGAGTTTTCCTAGTAGCTAAATTGAAATGGAAACATAAATAGCATGCAATTGGAAAATTTGTGAAATTTGTTTGTCTTATGGAAAATCATAGATGTACGTAAGCAGACATACCTGAATATCGATTGGATATTCAATATGATGATAACGGTCCCAGGGCTCTTCGTATGAAGGTGCATGTCTTGGATAGGATGGAGGCGGCGGAAGATAAGGCAACGTTGTAGCTGATTCTCTCCTCTCCAGATAGCTACTCCCTGTACTGCTACATGTCACTGAACTGTACCTTCTTTGATCTTCAGGAGGACTCCTTGAGCATCTCCGTCGCCTTTGCCGTCTAAGCGGAGGCATTACAAACGCGTCATAACCACCTCCAATCGACGAGAACCTAGGCGACGACAGCGGAAATCGATCCAGCTGCTCAAAAACAAAACAATCAGAATTTTTCTAAAGACAAAACATTTGAATGAGATTTACTAAAGTGAAGTTCCAGTGATTGCTATTAGAAACACACACTTTAAAAGATATTAAATACAATCCGGAAGAATCCTTCCTCTAACATACAAGGTACGACTAAAAAAAAGTAATAAATAACAATGATGAACTGGAGAACTATTTTGTTCTCTAGCTCCAGCCTAAAGTTGGTCCTTACTTCTGGGCAGAGGGATCTTCTTCCATGATTTAATCTCGCCTCAAGTGCTGCAGCTAAGGCCTCTTCAGCCTCCGCTTCGGCAACAGCAGCCTCAGCAGCTGCGGTTAGTCTAGGATCGTTGAGTTGCCTGTTCTTTTTGCTTCTACAACAGACCGAAAAATACTTTGCTATATTGCTACCCAATGTCTACTCGACCTTTCTTCATTAGTGATAAAAAATATTTTTAAGTTGCCCTCGTTCCACATTAAACTATAATTTCCCATTTATGACCCCAAACCCATTTCCTAAATTGCTGATTATTCTACCTCGAAAACCATTCCAGGGATTTAAAAATTATATCAAAAGTATTTCTCACTATTAAATTAGTGTTCTGCTTTATTGACAGCGAATAATTATCAAACGTGGATAACAAGATTCTGTAATTCTGTGATTCACCTGGAATTTAATATCAATAAGAAAGCGCTGATGACGTTGATTTGTCTGACAAGTTTTTCTTTGGATATTTTTGAATATAATATCCAGGGGCTTAAATAAAATGTATCCAAATTCAAAAATACCTGCTTTTGTAGATCACCATAATGACCATTAGGCCGAAAAAGCTACCAAGAGTTGCGGCTATCCTAATTCCCACCATCGGATCATACGTCTTATAAAATTCGATTCTGATCAGTTCCCTTTCACTGAGCGTTGGTTTAGCATTTGGAATGGACGCCGAGGGGTCCACTGGGGGCGTCGGCGCCGTAGGCGGTGGCGTTGTCGTGGTCGTTGTCCCCGTCGCATTGCTGCCGATGTTCGCCTTTCCTGCAAAAGAAAGAAAAATAAATTTTGCTTTAAAAAAAAAAGAATATACATTCAATGATAATCCGGTTAATTCCCAAAAGAATAAATAAAATTTATATCAAGAGTTTCTAAACTAAACTTGTACGGCAATTTATCACTTTCACTCTCTCTCTCTCTCTATCTTGTATAATAGTTTTATTTCCTTTCTCTCTCTCATAAAGTATACTTGTAATGTCGATTTTTATTTTATAGAAAAAATAGTGAAGAGAAGAAGTTTACGAAAGTTGGCGCATCGCAGTAAACTCAACTTTTGATAGAATTAGGTCTCCGCGGAGTTTTCATTTCATGTCCTTATTTACTTACACCCGTTGCCCCCATATAGATAATATGCAACTTCTGTCAACTTGGAAAGTTGAGCCCCTTTAGTACACAGGTGTCGTGTGGCGTTAACAAGTTTTGGATAAAAAGAAATTTACATGATATTAAGTCTCAGTGGTGTTAAATTCTTTTTTAAATTATCTATAGTGGAGTTAGAATTTAGGAAATGATAAAAGAAAATGTTTTTTGGTTTTAAAACGAATTAAGGAGATTTTCACTTACAGTTGTCTAACTTCTAATGATGCTAGAACTTCTAACTAGGAAAACTTACATTCAGTTGTGCACAATTAAGTAGCAGGAAATTGCCACTTATTCCAGTGCTACAAATTCTTAAGGAAGACTTTAGAGGTAGGGTTTTAATTGGTACTTTAATAGAAGGTTCTCTTGGTACTGGATTATTCATAGAAGATACGATTTAATTGTTTCTTTACCACAGTAGACAAGGAGGTTCTCTGCTATTTCGCGAAAGTATGTATTGGGTTTAGGAACATCAAGATCAACTTCATTCTCTTGTAAGCAGAGGATTTTTAAAACACTCGTAAAAGATCAAATCGTTTCTGAGAGGTATAGAAATATTTACATGATGCCATTTGAGTTATAATGATTGTCAGACGACGAGACTGCAAAAGACGACTACAAATTGCATGCGATAATTGACCACTAACGTGAATAGTTCCTCAAATCATAGTTACGTTCAGCTGGCAGGCAGAAAGAGAATGATAACGCGCACGTCGGACGCGCCGCGTCCTTCCCCCACCACTCGCTCTTGCCGTGCCTTATAAGCTGTTCGCTCAGTCCCTTTTCGTCAGTTCGTCTCCCGTCTTACATCGAGACGCTCTATGACCTAATAGGTAACGAGCTTAGCTCTGAATCATGCTTTTCATTCATCTAATGGGTGCTTCCAAGATTCAATAGAATGAAGTCCAGATAGTTTTAAATGAGAGTTATAATAATAATAATAATAATAATTGTAAAATTATTATTCAAAAACATCAATAATTTATTTTTTAAATAAAGATTAAATCATTGTTATTTTTCTGTAGGAATTAAAATTCTTCAAAACATTCAAATTGAAGCCTTTTTAAAATTGAACAACTTATAAGAATATTATTACAAAATATGAAGAATGAACTTCTCCATATTTTGTAATAATTTAAATTACCATAACATTTTTCAGAATAGGTTAATTGTTTACAAAATTCATAAAAAATCCTTCGCAAGAATTCAATTATTCTTACAAGCAGTAAAATTTCTCAAAAAAATTAAATTATTTTTAAAAAATTTAATAAAATTGGTGGCAATAATTCAATTACTTTCATAAATAATAATAAATCGATTATCCGTTAGTTCATATATAAATAAATTTTTATTAGAAAATTCTAGAAACATTAGATTATTTAAATTAAAAAATAAATAATTTATTGAATAATAGAATGTCCTTTGTTAAAATTTAATTTTTATAAAGAATTTTATCAATAAATTTTTAAATATATGAATTTAATTTGACAAATTTTAATAAAATTTTTAAGAATAATTACATTTTTCGAGGCACTTGATTAAAATATATATTGTATAAAAATCATTAAAATTCTGCGATGAGTTTTATTACTTATGAAAATGATTAAAAATTTTCTTCAAATTTCCATAAAATAATTGAATTTCGAAGACGAATTTTATTATTTATAAAGTTACTTGGAATTTTAACAAGAATTTTTTTTTAAATTTTCGAACACAATTGGATTACTGCGAACAATTTTATTACATTTTAAAAATAATTTAATTCTTCCAAAGAATTTTATTCAAATTTATAAAAATAACTATATTTATGTGAAGAATTTTATTATTTATATAAATAATTGAATTCTTACAAAGAATTTTATTCCAGTTTATAAAAATAATTGAATTTCAGTAAAGAATTTTTTTAATAATTTATATTTTTCGAAAAATTTTATGAAATTTTGTATTTAAAATAACTGAATTCCTTTGAAAATTTTATTACCTATGAAAATAATGGAATTATTTTGAATTAATTCATTAAAATTAAATTCGTACAAAATTTTGCCAAGAATTTTATTAAAATGTTTAAATATAATTAAATTTAGATGAAGAATTATATTATTTATAAAGTTACTTCTAATTTTAACAAGAATTTTTTTTTTAAATTTTTGAGAATAATAATTGAATTTTTGCGAAGAATTTTATTAATTTTGAAAATAATTTAATTCTTTCAATGAATTTTATTCAAGTTTATATAAATAAATGAATTCTTCAAATGAATTTTATTTAAGTTTATAAAAGTCATTGAATTTCGATGAAGAATTTTATTATTTATAAAAATAAATTTATATAATGATATTTTTCGAAAAATGTTATGAAATTTTGTATTTTAAATAATTGAACACCTATGAAAAATTTTATTACTACGTATGAAAATAATTGAATTCTTGTGGAATTTTGTCAAGAATTTTATTAAAAACGTTTTAAAATAATTGAATTTTAATGAAGTGTTTTATTATTTATAAAAATAATTGTAATTTTGGCGAGAATTGTTTTTAAATTTTTCAACATAATTGAAATTCTGCAAAGAATTTTTGTAACTTTTGAAAATAATTGAATTTCTGTATTCGTTTGTAACTTTTCCAAAATCTAATTTTTTTTAGTATTTTTATCTAAAATTCTTTTATCAATCTAGTATTTATGAAAATTGTAAAAATTATTTATAAAATAATTTATAAGTCATAATTTATGATAGTTATTATTAATTTTATTTAATTATTATTATTAATTATTATTATTTATTTATTATTAATTATTAATTTTATGATAGTTTTTGAAAACTTAAGTTATTTAAAAAGAAATTATTGTCGGAATCCTCAGAAATAGAAAAAATTGAAGGTTTTGTATTGTAAAAGGAAAAAAATTCAGTTTTCTCATGAATTTTAAAAAATCAATTTTTTCCAGTACTTTTAGTAAAAATCCCTGACTTTTCCCTGAATTCCCTGACCTGCGCCAACCCTGTAATTCCAACATTAGTATATTAGTATTAAGAAATCATGACGAGTTTTACAATATTAATAAATTGAACTTTCATGATCGATTAGAATCCCGTTATCGAATTCCATCTACTTTAATTTAAAAATAAGCTGGAAAAAAATGTACAAAAAAAAAAATGTTATAAATATAAACAGGGCTGGCGAAATGAGATTATGTAAAACGTTACGAAAATGGGACAAACTTTGAAAAACAATAAAGTTTTCTATCAGTGAAATATTATATAGATGGAGGTGTATAAGAGGAGGATAAGGTCGGTTGTTGGAGGATATTGAAGGTGAGGATGAGCGGGTGAATGGAGTGGAGGGGGTGGTGTGGGATGTTTGAAAAGAGGTTATTCCATGCTGGAGGCCTCGAAGCGGTTGGGTGGTATTGTAGGGGGTTAGGAGATGGTTGCTTCATGTATTGATTCCCTCTTCTCTGAGCCTATGTACAGGATGTAGGCAAAGGCATATAGAGTATATCGGTATCGGGGATGGCACACCAGAAGGCGCGATACCCAAACGACTGAATAACCTTTGATTCAAAGGGAAAATTGATTTAGCGAGTCAAGAGCCGCATCGAGATTAGATTAATTGAGTGTAAGATGTTTGCAGTTAAGTGTTAAAGGGGGAATTTTAGATGAGGCTTCGCATGGGAAAGTGACTTAAGGTTGTCTAACAGGTGCTCTCTTGACTAGCTAATCAGGAAATTGCTTAGGAGATGTCAAGGGCTTTCATTGTATGTTGCCAATCCACTTTGGGATAATGATCCTCGATAGCCATTGATTATTCATGTTAAATTACCTATTGGGAGATTAATTGTTGTCCGTGTGTGCATAACGTTTGTCTCAAAATACACTTCTCACACCTTCACATACCCCACTTCTCGACCATTTCACTGTTTCGAAATAAAATCCTATTTTCCAAATATTTTACTAAACAACCTCTCGATTATCTGCAAAACCTAATAAAAATAATTTTCTAAAAATTCGTTTCTTAAAAGTAAATCTGGCTTTTACACCTTTTTTTTGGGTAGTTGGTTTGGATTTTGTATGTGTGCAACAATTTAAATTAATACGAATTCTCGAGGAGTAAATTCCCAAAAGCTGTGTGGCAAACGTCACTGGGATCCCTTCTCATTCGAAGATTCAAGAGAGAGTGGGCCAAACAATTTCGCCAAACAGTCTGCACCTGATTGTATGCTGGTTGGAATTTTGCAAAGCGCAAATGTATGACTCGGATTTACGAGCTGCGAAAGCATGAATGTATATATGAGCATAGCGCAGTGAAGCTATTACGCGGTATTAAATTTGCCCATTATAGCTGAGAGAGCTTGTCGACGCTACTTATAACGTGAGGTAGGGGAGAGGGGAGATAATATCAGACACTTGACTAATCACACTTTAAAGTCAAATTTTAACACTTGACTCGTTTTAACATTTTTCGAGAAACAAAAAACATTATCTATTCTAAAACGTAACCTATGAAAATATTACAAAATAATACATGTTACGTTGTGTTAAATATTTCTTTTTTCAAATTTTAATCAATTTCCACCAGTTAGCATACATAGAAAACAAAATGGAATAATGGAAATATTTTAGGCAAAAAAAAAAAAAAGGTTCTGCTGAAACGAAGATCGATAGAGAAAATCACGGACGAGATAAATTGCTGCTCGATTTCCTCCTTCCATTCTCTAGTTCTAGGGGTTAATTTACCCCCTCCCTGCCAGCCTCCATCACCCCATTCCTCTTCTATTTTACCAACCCGCACTCTCCTCGTATCCAGGAATGCACTGAAGCATTCGACCTTTCAAACTTGTTGCTTCCTGCCTTTTTTGTACGTCGCGAAATTCTAGGCAAAAGAGTTTTCACAATCTGACCCTACCAAAAAGGGAGAAAAACAACAGAGATTCTTTACGCTGTTGTTCGTCGGGAAAAAATTGGGATGATTAGTCTCTTTCTTATACAGAAACATTAGTGAAAAAAAAAGATAATATTTTTCGGATTTGTATTTTGGGGTTTTTTACTATTTTAATTGTCGAGGTGTTTTATCATTTATTTGAATATGATAAATACTTTGAAAATATTTGTATAGTAGTATTATTATATCCGAAAGACAGATGAAATTGGGAATATTTTAAGGGTCTTTTCCATTTTTGGAATGTAGTATGCCTGCGGACAATATTCCCTGGGAATTTTGAGGTAAATACAATGAATAATTATTTTCAAGATACACCACAATTACTAAAGTGCTCTTTGACCCGCGAAGGTAGATAGCCAGCAGCAGTTGCTAATAACCGGTCTCATGATTAGATGTTGTACCATTGTTAGACGTCAACACATTTGTGACAATCGAATATTTGCAAAGGGACTTACTATTTGCGGAGTGTGGGTACCCTTTGTAAATAACTAAATAATTAGTATTGTTGTACACAAACCGAGTGTAAATTCATATATTTTTCGAATCACTGGAACTTTTTTAACATTTTCTTTAAACATGAAACATATGGACCATGTGTGATTTACCTATATGATCATTAAAATTCGGTTAAACATATTTTTTTCTTAATCTTTATTGAAAAATATAAAATCTCAATAAAATAAGTAAACACCCTAATAATTATATATTTTATTTAATGTCCGCATCGGTGGCATATTCTATTTAATTCACAGAGCTGAAGGCTCCAATATTAAGGGTACAGTTCAAAGGAAAGAGAAACTTTCACTATTAAATTTAGATATTAATTATTGAAACGATCTATTTGAATCCTTTACCAATCGAGGGTAGATGGATTCAGAAGTTTTATTGTAATCACTGAAACAATATTAGAATTTGTAAGGAATCAATTACGGAATTTAAATGAAGTTTGCTATGATTTTAATTCATTCTTAGAATCGTTGATCCAAAAATACAAATCTTCCTTCAGTGCGGTGTCGAGAAAATGATCTTGATGATCTGAAGAAAGGGACCTTAGAAGCAAAAAATTGTAGGTTATGTTTGCAATTTTTGAATTAAAAATAAAAAAGAGAATCAACTATGAAAATATAAATTATTCATGATTAAATTTTCATTATAACTGAAATATTTAATAAATACTGATTTTAATTTGCAAAAAGTAAAAAGAAACTTTTAATCAACAACTAGGTGAGATTAACATAACCTTAAAGTGATCTGCTTCTAAGGTCCCTTTCTTTAGATCGCGTCACAAATACTTCTTTAAGTTTTTTTTATCTTAAATTAATTTAAATTTAATTTTTTTCTCAAAAAATATACTGAAAATGTTATCCATCTTTTATCTTAGAAACTAATGCATTTTAATATGCTTTGGATAACTTTTTTGAAAGAACTTAAAAGTGACTACCAAAGTTTCTTAAAACAAGATGCCTTCTTTTTATAGTGAAATTAACCCATTTAGTCCCAAATGTCCGTATTTCTTTGTATAAGTTTGAGCTTTCCGTTCTACGAGTTACGAATTTGGAAAAAATCGGGACATAGGTTTTTTTTTTTAGATTTGAGTGTCCTCTTTTAGAATCTGAAAGAAAATTTCCATTTCAATTTAATCATAAAAAGTTGTAATTGTTTAAACAAAGAAAGCAGTTTTTTAAGTGTTTTTTGTCATTAAAATTAGATTATTTACTCGAATTCGGTTGGGAAAAATCCGGGACAATAAAATATATAAAGTTAATAACTTAATTTAAACTTTTTTACAATGTTTAAGAATGTTATAAACAATTTTTATAAACAATTTGCAAAACATGAAATAGAATCCTAGAAAAAAATTATTTTTGGATTATATTATGTTCTCTTGTATTTAAAATGTTAAACTCTTATTTAAACTTTCATTTAACATTATTTAACAATATTTAAAAATGTTATAAACAATTTTCATAGAAAAAACAGTTCAGGGATAGAAGAATAAATGTTTTTTCACTTTTTGCTTGGTTTTTCATCATCAGAATAGATATTTGAAATAAAAATCTTCGTCTGAAATTATTTACCATTTTTTACATTTTTATAAACAACTTTGATAAAAAAAAGAATGTTCTGAAATTATTTTAAAAATTTTGTCAATAATCAAAAAATAATTTTTTTATAGGATTCTATTTCATATTTTGCAAATTGTTTATAAAAATTGTTTATAACATTCTTGAACATTGTAAAAAAGTTTAAATTAAGTTATTAACTTTTATTATTCATTTTTACTGCAAAAAGAAATAAGAATTGATAAAAATAAAATTTTTTTTACCATTTTGGACACAGATTTTAAATTGTTTATAAAAAATGTTTAAACTATTGTTAAATAATATCAGATAACAATATTTTTTGTTGAAACAACATTTTTTTATATTAATAGTGTAGATTTCCTTCCGAAAGTTTTTTAATGAATTGTAAGAATTTGATCCATGGAAGGTAAAAATAACATAAATAAATTAAATTTATCCATGGATCAAATTCTTACAATTCATTAAAAAACATTTTTTTATGTAAATAAATCATAAAAGTTAAAAAAAAATAATGTTAATATTTTTCAACATTATTTTTTCAAATTTCAATACTTTAGCGGCCATTTTGGGGACGCCATTTTGAAATTAGAAAAAAAAATTTCTGCATTATGCCTATTTGATAGTCCCAACATTTTGGACGCGATATTTCTTGTCCCGGATTTTTCCCAACCGAATTCGAGTAAATAATCTAATTTTAATGACAAAAAACACTGTTAAAAAATGCTTTTTTTTTGTTTAAACAATTACAACTTTTTATGATTAAATTGAAATTTTCTTTCAGATTCTAAAAGAGGACACTCAAATCTAAAAAAAACCTATGTCCCGATTTTTTCCAAATTCGTAACTCGTAGAACGGAAAGCTCAAACTTGCACAAAGAAATACGGACATTTGGGACTAAATGATTCTCCAAAAAACCTCATTTTGCATGTAGTCAAGATTTTCTAAATAATTATAATCATTTGGGAAAATACCAAGTCATATTTCCCTATTTTATCACTTTTTCTAAATGTTCTGCAAGAAAAAGTTGTAAAATTTTATTGTTTAATACATTTTAAAAATATTTTACCACCTCAAAATCGATTTTCTAACCTGTACTCTAAGTGCTTTTTATTTTTTCAATACGTAAAACAATTATTTAAAACATGAAAATAGGTACTTTATCAATTTTTTCTAAAAGTTATAATATTTAAGAATAATTTTATAAACTATGAATAAAATATGTCGTGTAGTTTTTTTAAATATAGAAAATGAAATTTGTCATGTAGTACCGCGTCATTCCTCTCACTCGTTGAATATTATCCAATATTTTTGCTGTGGGTTAGAGATATTGATTAATAATTGTGATCAATATTTAAATTAACATCTCTAATATTAATTTCTTATGTTACTTTTTAAAAAATGTCATTATTTTGCGTTAAAAAAATTAAAATTGAGACATAAGCAGAGATTCACAACTTAAAGAGTCATTCCTCCCACCCCTAATAAAAACAATATTAATATATATATATAAATTGATCGCAAATTTTTTTCACATAAAGTTATCCTTCATAAACATGGTAGGGCATTCTAAGCTGGAGAAAAATTATTTGTCAATTGAATAAAATTAAAAAATGTTGAAATTGTCATTCCTCTCACTTTTTCGAATAAAAATTAAAAATTTATATGATTGTCGATTGTTTACAAACTGCCAGTGAAAAGTGAACCTAAAATGTATGAAAAATAATTTTTGATAATTGTTAAAAGAAATTTTTGATAACTGTAATTATTCAAAATCTATAAAATTTATAGATAATATTAATAAATTATAATTATTAAATAATTTTTTGTAAATAGAAAAATATATAATGTAATAAAAAACGTCGGCGCCAAATTTTAACCCCTTAATTTTTTTTGTAAATTTTAATTTAAAATCTATACTTTAAAAGCTAAAAGTTAGCATGATCATGCTATAGAGGTGGTAGATTTTTGAAAGCTCAATATAATTGACTGCATTAATCCATAAATAATAATTTTTTTCTTTTCTGTTTGTAACTCACAAAAAGGAGTATTTCGGGAGAATCACCCACTTATTTTTGCAGTGCGTGCGTTGAGCTATGATGTAGGTTCAATGTGTAAGATACTGTTATAACAAAACTTAGGTATATCATTGTTTTTAATTTATAAAAATAGTGCTTTTAGACCCTTATATTAAGAAAAAAATACTGAAGTGTATTTTATCTATTTAATAAAATTTTAGCCTGATAAGGTTGACAAAGCCTAGCCAACGAAACGTCTCTTTTTTAACGACACACTTTTGAATTTTTTATTCATATCTTACCTTCCCAAGATCATATACACTCGGGTCGCAAAGTTTCAGTAGATTTTGACTGTTTACTTGTAAATGCTCGCTCCACTTCAAATTCAAATATTTCTGTAAAAATAGATGCAACAGCTATCAAACAAGGATCATTTTAAAGCTCAATAAATTTAGAGTCAAATAGGCAAAAAAATAACCAATTTAATATTGTAAATTTGAAAATATAATTCTTTAAAGTTAGAGATTTTTTATGAAAATTGCGATTTCGGAATCTGGAGTTCAAGCGAACGCCAATTGAAGAACAAAATTTTTTAAGACTTGACAGTTGTACAATAACAAATACAAATTCCATTCTTTAATTCTAGACAAAAATCATTTACAAATATGAAGTATTTTTTTCAAATTTTATAAAAATAATTGCTCTTGCTCTAAATTTTTCGAAGAATATAAATTGCAAATTCGTCGTTTCTATTCATTTGTTTTATCAATTAACCACACTTTTGAAAAATATTGAACCTCTTGACTGTAGTAAATTTAAATTATTTACATGAAATTTATCCCTCTTCTTATAATGTTACAAATTTTAACTCGCATTATTACTTATTTTATTTCAAGGTGCAATTTTTTAAATTTTACAATAAAAAAGAGATGCACATTTTTCAAAAATTTGGTTAATTGATAAAACAAGTGAACAGAAATGACGAATTTGCAATTTTTATTCCTTGAAAACTTTAGAAAGCAAGAGTAATTATTTTTACAGAATTTAAGGCAAATACTGAATACTTATAAAAGATTTTGGTCTCGAATTAAAGAGTGAAATTTGTACATTATATTGTAAAACTGTCAAATCTTAAAGAAATTTTTTCATTAATTGGCGTTCGCTTGAACTCCAGATTCCGAAATCGCAATTTTCATAAAAAATCTCTAACTTTAAAGAATTATATTTTCAAATTTACAATATAAAATTGGTTATTTTTTTTGCCTATATTTGACTCTAAATTTATTGAGCTTTAAAATGATCCTAGTTTGATAGCTGTAGCACCTATTTTTACAGAAATATTTGAATTTGAAGTAAAGCGAGCATTTACAAGTAAACAGTCAAAATGTACTGAAACTTTGCGACCCGAGTGTACATTATCAAGAAATAACAAACTGTGGAAGGATATATTTCAAACAACTTAAATTTTCGATGTGCCCTTCGAAAATAATTTGCAAGTTTATCTAGTTAATTTATGGACCGAATATCCGGGTTTTAGTTTTCTCTTTCCTTTTCCCTGCAAAAAAACTTTTTCTAAATAGTTCTATAAACCTGAGAAAAGTGTGACACCTGACAAATGGATGAAGAAATCGAAAAAAAAAATATCGAGAAAATTCAATAAAGCAAGAGAGGAAGGGAGAGAGAGTGAGAGAGAAAAAAAAAGAAAGAGCGCGTGCTTTTATCGTTGCCCGGATGTCGAAGTTGCTGATAACGTAGGGAAAAGAGGGTTGGAAGTGAAAGGGGTGAGGTCCGATAATTTGGTTCGTGAAAAGCCGGGACGTCTCGGCCTCGAGGATCCGGGTCAGCGATTCGAGGCCTGTTGAATGCGGACCTGTTTCGAACCAAACTCACTCTTCTCTCTCTCTCTCTCTCTCTCTCTCTCTCTCTTACTCTCCCACATACAGTCGTCGTCGTCGTCGTCGTCGTCATCGTTGCTGTGGCCGTCGCTTGTATAGGCTCTTTCTCTATCTATCTCTTTCTTTCTTTCTTCCTCTCTCTCTCTCTCTCTCTCTCACTCTCTCTTCCTTCCTCGCGGTCGATTGGGCCGTTCTACTTTTCAAGTATCTCGTCGAGGGTTTTGCGTTACAACAGCAGCTCCGCAAAACGAGATATCATTATTACGGGCGAGCGCGGTTGGATTCGCTTTCCGCTTTGCGATAACAAACGCTCTTCACTTTCTCGGCAAAATAAAAGACAACTAGAGGGAGTAGTGAGAGAGGAAATTGGATAAATTGTTGATGAAACACGAAAATAGACACATTAAGATGCTTTTTATTTCTAATTTTCTTTCTTTCTGACGCGCGAAAAAGGAAACGTGACTCCCGATAGAAAAAAAAAATTATAATTTTCCAACCGTTAACCATTTATGAGAATCTGATCTTCATAGGTCACCTAGTTTAAAAAAAAAAGGAATTTCTTGATGGCTATTTTTTTTTTATTTAATAGCGCATACATTTTGTCAAGAGCTCTTCTTTTTCATAAAAGACATTTTTTTGCATTATGTTGTAAAATAGATTTTTTTTTTCTCACTTTGACAAGAGGATCTTATCTCTTTTTTTTTTCTTTCTCGCTCTCATTTTACTTGAGGATTTGAAATTTTGAAATTTTGTCAAGCGACACTGATGTGCAGTTTTTTGTTGAATGTGACAAAAGGAAGGATTTTGAAAAATAATTACGAAAGGCAAATGTAGAAATTTGTTTTACATTCATGATGGTACTCTATTAACTTAATGGAAAACTATTAAAAAATTAATAATCTTAATTCTTCTGTGGTGCTTGAAATATACAATAAATTAACGACTCTATTTTTATTTGCAATTTTACGAAAACTTTACAAGAAATTAAAATTATTTAAACTATTTCTAATGGAAAACTATTTTTTCTTACATAGAATTATGATTTTGATGTTATGTTTAAAAAGATAGATCGAAAAATCATAGTTGAAGAAAAGTGCCTTTTATCTGAATTGTAATATTCCAAACACTTTATTAAGGAGTGTTAGACCACCCTGATAGGATTCGGGAAAATATTTTTGTTTGAAAAAAATTATTAGCTTTGGAACTTTCAAGTTTTTTGCGTTTGCTTCTTGCACTAAGTTTCAACTGACGAAATAGCCACAAAAACTGCTTGCTTGTAGAAATATCATTGCTCGATGGAAAATAATATTCTATTTTTAAAAAATAGTCTCTACTTGCTTCTGAAAATATCTTTTAACACTAAATTATAAAATAAATTTTATAACAATTTCAATAGAAAGTAAAAACATTATTTTAAATAATGAAGACGGTAATTAACAAAAAAACATCTATTATTCATTTATAAAGGCACCTTGGAGAAAGTTTTATTCAAAAAAATGTAAACAAAAGCAAAAAGATGAAAAACTTTCCAAGATGAGCAAAAAAAATATGTATTTACAAATGTACCTAACCTCTCTCATTAAAATATAAAATTCAATTTCCACACAATGTACTCAGACTCGGGTTCGTGTATTTCAACGGAGAAAAAAAAATTCCACTTCTTTTTTTTTTTTGCTTTTTTATCATCAAAAAAAAAAAGTAATTTCACATATTGCAGTGAGTGAGAGAGTGAAATTAGTTTATACCATCTTTTGTACTAATAGGTAGAAAAAAATCTTATTAATTTTTATTCACATTCTCGTAAAATTGTCACTCGATATATTGAATGACGTGAAGATGGGCAAGAGAAGGATAGCAATCTGGGATGTCGAAATCTTTCACACAAGGTGATAACCTTCAAAGTACATGATATATAAGAGTACGATGGGAGTAGATATATATATGTATATATGTAGATGGCATGGCGGGAAGAGTTCAATCGATAACTCACCTCTGGCGGTTCAACCAAACAACCTGTAACCTTCCTGTTACCACTCTATATATCTGTATATACATCTACTATAATACACTTTATCTACACACACACACACACACTCGCAATAGTATACATTTATATATACAAATACATTTATATAAATACATCCTTATTTATAGCCATAAGTGTAAATTTATATATATATATATATATATATATATATATATATATATATATATATATATAAATGTAGATGTAGACACATACAATGTTAGAATCTGCGAGAATATTCAATTAATCGATTGCATAAAGATCCATTACTAATTCGAATGTTGTTATCATTTAAAAGACGCTATCGCGACTAAATTCAATATTCGCCATTACCAATACGTAATTTCCACAAGAAATTTGATTTCAATTTCTCCAACTCAATTGATT
Source organism: Leptopilina myrica (nomen nudum) (assembly GCA_032872475.1). Lineage (NCBI taxonomy): Eukaryota > Metazoa > Arthropoda > Insecta > Hymenoptera > Figitidae > Leptopilina > Leptopilina myrica (nomen nudum). The sequence goes on along the minus strand of CM065462.1, from coordinate 6,730,720 downwards.
ATGGATAATTTGCAAAACGAAATATTTCACAAAGAATATTCAACACGAAATGTTTTTATGTGTAATAATCTCGACTTCCTAGGGTTGCCACAAATATTGAATTTTATTTTTCTCTGACTTTTCCCTGATTTCCAGAAAAAATTCTCACTTTTTCCCTGACCATAAAAAATATTCTGATTCACTCTAAAAATTATTAGAGATACTCAAAAAAAATGTTCTATTAAATTTATTTACAAATTTCATTATAATTGTAAAATTATTCAAAAACATAAATAACTAAATTTTTAAATGAGTATTTAATTATTACTTTTCCACGGGAATTAAAATTCTTCAGAACATTCAAATTGAAACCTTTTTGAAACTCAACAATTTATAAGAATATTATTACAAAACATAATTCACCTTCTTCATGTTTTCTTATAATTTAAATAACCATGAAATTTTTCAAAAAAAATTTAATTATTTACAAAAATCCCAATAAAATCCTTCGCAAGAATTCAATTATTTTTAAAAATAGTAAATTTTCTCAAAAAAATTCAATTATTTAAAAAAATTGAAATAAAATCCTTCGCAAGAATTCAATTATTTTTAAAAATAGTAAATTTTCTCAAAAAAATTCAATTATTTAAAAAAATTGAAATAAAATTCGTTGCAATAATTCAATTATTTTCATAAACAATAAATCGATTATTCGGTAATATCATTTTTTAATCAATTTTTAATCGAAAATTCTAGAAAAATTCAATTATTTAAATTGAAAAATAAATAATTTATTGAATAATTGAATGTTTGTTAAAATTGAATTCTCATAAAGATTTTTATCAACAAATTTTTAAATAATTGAATTCTTTTGACAAATTTTAATAAAATTTTTAAGAATAATTACATTTTTCGAGGAATTTGATTAAAATATTGTATCCAAAATTAATTAAAATCCTGCGATGTGTTTTATTAATATCATGAAAATAATTTTAAAAAATTTCCACAAATGTTATTAAAATTTTTCTAAAATAATTGAATTTCGGTGAAGAATTTTATTACTTATAAAAATAATTAATTTCTTGTAAAGAACTTTGTTAAATTTTTTTAAAATAATTGATTCATGCGACGAATTTTATAAAAATCTTTTTAAATAATTGATATTTTTCAAAAAATTTTATAAAATTTTGTATATTAAATAATTGAACTCACGTGAAAATTTTATTATTTATGAAAATAATTGAATTATTTCAAAGAAATGTATTAAAGATTTCATAAATTATTGAATTTCTGTAAAATTTTAACAAGAATTTTATTCAAGTTTTTAAATATATTTAAATTTTGACGAGAATTTAAAATTTTTTAAAAAAATAAATGAATATTGAAGAATTTTATTATTTATATAGATAATTGAAATTTTCACAAAATTTTTGAACATAATTGAATTTCCGCAAAGAATTTTGTTACTTTTGAAAATAATTTAATTCTTCCAACGAATTTTATTCAAGTTTATAAAAATAATTGAATTTCGATGAAGAATTTTACTATTTCTAAAAATAATTGAATTCTTGAAAAGAACTTTGTTAAATTTTTTTCAATAACTGAACTCTTGCGACGAATTTTTATAAAATTCTTTTTAAATAATTGATATTTTTCGAAATATTATTGAAAATTTTATATTAAATAATTTAATTCCTGTGAAAATTGTATTATTTATGAAAATAATTGGTTTATTTAAAAGAAATTTATCAAAAATTTTGTAAATTATTGAATTCCTGTGAAATTTTTCCAAGAATTTAGTCAAAGTTTTTAAAAATAATTGTATTTCGAAGAAGAATTGTATTATTTATAAAGACAATTGCAAATTTGAATAGAGAATTATTAAAAAAATTTTGAACATAATTGATTTTTGGAGAAGAAAGAAGGTTTTGTATTAAAATTCCTAGTTATTTTTATAGTTTACAAGGCAAATATTTAAATTTTTTTATAAATTGTTTGTAATCAAAAAGCATTTATCTAGAAAGATTTCTCAGCAGAATTATTACTGAAAAATTAATTAAATTTTTTGTAAATAAGTATAGAAATTAGAACTAACAAATTTAACGTCGGAAATTTATGGTAATTTATGAAAATTACGCGGTAATTTATGGAAATTTATTACATAATTTATGGAAATTTATTGGATAATTTATGAAAATTTATTAGAAAATTTACTGTAAATTTTCTATAATCCAGTTAAATAATAATTTAACTAGATTACATACTTAAACCCTTTTCAATAATTGTAAGTGTAAGAGGTGTAGAAAATTAAAATTTATTGTCATGTAGCTTCGATAGGGTAGTGGTGAGAGTGTTGGGCTAGAAATCCGTAGGTCATAGGTTCGATTCTCCACAGTGTTAAATTTTGTTTAGTATATAATAGATTTCCGTTTATTCTGTGTTGTAAACGTAATTTGATTCTGACGAGAATCTCTAGTCTATAAAAACTAGTCGGGTTCCTATTAAATTAGTTTTGGATTGATAAACAACTTTTATTCTCTACAGAGAATAGTATATAAATGTACAGTAATAATACTGAAATTCTCCTTTATACTTATATTTAATGGCGTAATTAATAGGCACACTTCCGTAAACATTTAAAATGGAAAAGAGAAGAAAGGAAATAGCAACTATCTTTTTCTGTCTCGTGAAAGTTTGGATTTTATCTTTTTTATTTTATTGTATACGTCGACCTGATGTTAGTGTCACAATTTTAAAAAATACGCACTAGGGAAGTAAGTAAATACAAAATATTATCCCTATTAAAATAGAAACTTGATCTAATATTAAAAGATACTATAGTTTTTTTTTACTATTTTTACTATTGTTTTTTTAGTTTCATTGGAACACGCGCAATTTTATGCAAGTTTGTGAAAAAAATTTATATTACCATCAAAATTTAACAATTTTTAATTATCAAGAAAAGGTCGTCAAGGGGCCCTTGCAAAATTTAACGGGGCTGTAATATGTTATTCTACATCGTAATCCCTTAGATGCTTAGTTTTCAGTCGCTAATGGGATTTTCATTAAAAGTTATTAGCAATAAACAAATTTTTCTAATAAATTTAAAATTTACAGTAAACGCATAGTTTTAATAAGATAAAAGTTTTAAACGATTTTTAAAAACTTCATTCGTCATACTGAATCTATCATTTTGAATTTTAAAAAGCTTGCAACTGATTCGAAATCAGCGATCATAAAAGACCCCCGAATGACAAATTTCAAGAAAATCTAATCAATTTTTAAAAATTTAGCCGCTATGTAGGGTCCGACATTTTTAAAAAGTGATAAAATACAATAAAAAGAAAACTGACATCCGATTTGTGATCACCGACCCCAAAAACACCACTGTAAGAAGTTTAAAATGAATCCGACAAATTTTTAAAAATTCCTCCGCCATATTAGAATCGCTATTTTGAGTTTGGTAAAACTGATTTTATATTCGTATTTCCTAAAAAGTCGAGCTTTAATGGCTTAAATATTAAAATTTTTAATACATTTATTTTAAAATTTGTTAAATGATTACGATTACGAACTTGATGTCAGGTTATTAAAAATTCAAAATGGCGGATCCAATATGTCGAATCGAAACTTTTGAATTTGATAGATTTTTATAAGATAGTAGCTGAGAGTTGTCGGGGTCGCAGAAAACGAATTCGATGTTAGATTCTCAAAATTTAAAATGGTGAACTCAATATGGTAAACCTAAGTCCATTAAATTTTAAAATTTTGGTTCGTCATTTTGAATTTTGAAAATCCAACATTAGATTCGTAATTAGTGAACCCAAAAACCTCTACACTGAGAAAAAAATGCTATTGAATCAATGAAATATTTGGTTGTCGCAATAAACGGCATATTCAATATCGTTCGAATACAAATACTGTTGGTTCAATAACATGTGCTATTGATTACTGCACTATAGATTTAAATAAATCTTATATAATATTATTACAGAAATTATTGTATTAACGAAAAATGCTATAATATCAAGAAATGCATTTCATGCCTATAATTAAATCTGTTATAAATTTAATAGCATGTACTTTCGAATCAATAGAATATGCTATTAATTTCATAGCATTCAAACTATAGAGTTTAAATAACACATGATTTTAAAAAGAATACATCACACTTTAGATTTTAATGAATTAAAATTTAATTTTATAGCATGATGCTATAGTTTCAAATATAAAATATTTTTCCTTTGAAAAAAATATTTTGAGAAATAGACATATTTTTGCTCTTTTACATCTTGTTACCCTATTTCAAGATAGACTTTTTTGTAATTCTACATACAATATATATTCAATTTGAGATATAACTTATAAGTTTACAACTGAACCTAAAATTAAATTTTATTGTAACACATACTTAACATACTATTTAACATTATACATACATTATACATATCATAATACATTTAAATGATGTTGATTTGAATTTCCTTATATACAAAAGTGATGAAACTATCACCGCTTGTGAGAGAAAAAATTAATTATTCAAGTGTGTATAGTGTATATTTAGTAACCAATCACAAAACAAAGATATATTCCCGGGAAAATTTAAATTTCAAATTCCTCTTTCAAGTATTTCCAAAACATTAACATGAAATTTTGCAAATTAAAACAGATGATTTACTAAAATATCAATTAATGAATTATCTTAATTTGAATAAGACAATACCTAATACTTTTAACTCAAATAAGTATGACTACAATTTTACTGCACGGTACTGTCAATTTTATAGCATCTGCTTTTGAACGTATTTGAATACATAGTTTGTAATAACAAAAGCACGTGCTATTGATTCAAAAGCATATTGCATCGTCTAAAATGTACATCTATACAAATTGTAAATACTATTTATTAATTTAAGAAAGTTTTATTTGAAATAATTGCAACACTTACTTCAAACAAATTAATATTTTTTTAACGAAATTGTATCAACCCCTCATCTCAACCATTTTGCATGTTTTATTAGACAACATTATGCTTCTAGTTCTAAATTATGAATTATTATATTTTAACAAATATTTTCTTAATTCAATACAGAAATTATTGCTTCAAAAAAAAATGAAATTCAATAGCATCGGCGCTATTGAACAAACAGTATTTTTTTTCTCAGTGTAGGTACTAACAATAAGTTTCATAAAATTTTAAATGAGACAATTTTCCAGCGTATTTGTTTAATATTTTCATACAAAAATATCGTATTTAATTTCGTAAAATATTGAAAACTGTTTAAAATAATTGAAAGCAATTGCGGAAAAAAAGTTTGTTTATTATACACTTTCTTTTTGTCATTTTCGGCGTATAATATTAGTCTCGTGTATATATGTGTCTGACTCGAGACACAGCAAATTTACCACTAAATCATTTGCAAACCAATTGGCTCAAAGCAATGCATTGAATACGCGTATACCTTTATGAATCAGTATGCTGACTCGGTTCTACATGCCTAGCCGAATATATTACAAGCATATCCAATCGTCTGACTGAACTCGACCCTATCTACTTCACTATAGCCATGTTCACACACGAGTTGCACCACTGAAAAATCATACATATAGACATTTCGTATGTAAGCATACGTATATATATACATACAAAAGTAAAAATTTCTCTCTATTTCAATTTAATGGAATTATTATTTTTTATTGTTATAGAAGGTAAAAGGAATAATAATAATTATTGTTATAGCAGGTAAAGAGAATAATAATTATTATCATTATGAAGAAAACAAGGTAACGGTAATAATTACGATGAGAGAAGAATAATTTCTATATTTTGCTTTTTTCATATAACTATACTCAACCTGGGAATATTTTATTTTTTTAATTTGTTTTTACAAAATGCCACTATCGTTCAATGTTGCAAATTATATTATCTTTCGCTCTCAGCTGATTCTAAAAAAATTTCGATATATGTCGGTAGTTATTTTATAATTTTTGTTATGATATACGTTTTTTTATTGTTATTATTGTTACTATCGTGCCACAGTAAAACGTGAGGTGTTAAAATAACACCAGAATGGATTAAAATAATCTGCAACAGTTTAATTCCTCTAGGATTAAATTAACACCAAAAAGAATTAAAATAATCCATTTTAGTGTTATTTTCAACTATGAATGAAATTTTATTTTAAATAAAACACCAAAGTCAACGATTTAGGAAAAATTCAACGAATTTAGCTTCTCCAGGGAGAATAGTAAGTTTGTTACTAACTAACTTAGTAACATAGTTACTCAATTCAATTGTGTTCAAAATTTTTTTTAAAATTCTGGTCAAAATTTCAATTCTTTTCATAAATAATAAAATTATCCTTTTATAATTAATTATTTTACAAAATTTTTAATCAAATTCTTGTCAAAATTTCAATATTATTTTCAAAAGTTTTCTAAAATTCCATAATTTTCAATATCTACTATTTCAATAATATTTTCCAAAAGAATTCCATTATTTAAAAAATTTTGAATACAATCCTACGCAAACATTCAATTATTTTTCATAAATAATAAAATTTTTTACGGAAATTCAATTATTTACAAGTTTTTAAAAAAATGTCTTTGCAATAATTCAATTATTTTCATAAATAATAACATTCCTTCCGGGATTCAATTATTTTTATAAATAATAAAATTCTTTTAGGAAGTCAATTATTTTCATAAATAATAATAAAGCTCATCGTAAAATTTTAATTATTTTTAATGCAATTTTAATCAAATTCCTTGAAAAATGTAATTATTCTTAAAAATCTTAATAAAATTCGCCCAAAGAATTTAGTGATTTAAAAAATTTGTTGATAACATTTTTTATGAGAATTTAATTTCAAGAAACATGAAATTAATAAATTATTAATTTTTGTATTTAAATAATTGAATTCTCGTAGAATTTACTAATAAAAATGGTTTTAAAAATGAATTTCAGTTAAAATTTTAGATTATACTTAAGTATATAAAAAGCATTATATTGTGGATTTTTAGAAATAATTAAATTTTGAAAAACTTTCAGACTACAATCATTGAAATAATTCTTAATTTTTCATATTTTTGACAAAAAATTCTGTAGAATTAATTCTTTTTAAAAGTTTAATAGGATTTTTATTGAAATTATTTCAAGTTTTTATTTTTCAATGTATATTTAATTGCAGAATTTCCGAATAATTGAAATTTTCTAAAATTCAATTGTAAAGGAATAAATTTGAAAATTCACATAAAACTCATCAAAGCATTTCAATTATTTTTCATACAATTATAATTGAATTCCCTGAAAAAAGTAATTATGTTCATGAAAGTTTTAATAAAATTCGACAAAAGAATTGAATTATTAATATGCATTTAATTAAAGAATGTAGGAATAATTAAAATTTCGTGAAACTGATGAATTAAATATTATTAAAAATAATAGACATAAAGTAAAATTGTAGTTAAAAATTTTTGAAAATAATAATTGAATTGAAGCAATGAAAATAATTTTGAAGAAGTATAATATTCTTATAATATAAAATAATGATTTTATTACCTGGTCATCTTTAATTATTATAAAATATTAAGAAAAAATAGAAAATTTTAATAAACTAAAATTTCATTCATTGTAAAAAATAACACTAAAATTGATTATTTTAATCTCTTTTGGTGTTAATTTAATCTGCAACACTTTTTTATACCTTACGTTCTACTGTGTGGGCAATATTAGTTTTATTTTATTATTATTATTATATTTGTATAAATTATTACTATTAGTTTTTATTTTATTTTAATTTTTTATTATTTTCTATTTCTATTTTATATATATATATATATATATATATATATATATATATATATATGAATTTGATATATATGTGGCGAAAAGGAAATATGACCCTTGTCATTTCTTGTGACAGCGTTAGGGGTGACTTTTCTTTTAGTAAATATAATGTCAGCGTGGAGCGTATGCGACGAGAAGATTTATCACAGTTCTCTAAAAGTTTCAAGCAATGAAAATGACTTTAAAGTGTTAAATACTTTTGGGTCAAAGAGTTTTCGTCACACAGGAAAAAAGTAGGCGACAGCTTTTTCTTAACATGCAGGACCGTGATGTGATACTTATATTGCGCACTTTGTTTAAAAAGAAAAATTTACCTTCAATATTTTTTATTACTTTGATAAAATGAAATGTTGTAATAAAAATATTTTTTTAAAAATAATTTGTCTTTTAATTTTGAACATACTAGTTTTTACAGAAAGGTTGATTTTTCGTTTTCTATAACTATTTTGGTCTCCATTCGTAGGCAAAACATTGAAAATCCTTATTGAATTTACTGAATATAATTCTTCTGTTTCCTTCATTGCAGAAACGATGAGTCTGTAATTAATTTTGTTAAATTTATTTTTAAAAATCAACTTCATACGTTAATGTTTATAAACTTTGCGATGTACAACATTGTTACTAGTGATGGAAAGTGTCGACCTTTAAAGTATAATCGAAAAGTATTTAAAAATTTGTCAGAAATTTGCTAATTTGCAAAATATTTGAGGTATCCGAACATCGATAGTTAAACATAGTTTAGAGGTAGTTTGCAATAATTAATTTCACCGCCGGACATTACTTCTCTTTTTCGGAATTTTTGAAACTCTCCACAAACATTTCAGATGAATATCAAAGAGTTTTATACATAAAAAAAACAACGGCGTGCAAGTTTATAAAATATGGAGTTATAATTTTTCATAACAATCTTAAATGCTCACATGGTTTACCTTAAGGCAAAGACAAGAGTGAGAGAAAAGCAAGTTGCCCCTCGGATTGAACCGAAACCTATCTTAATCCCTGGTGACTCTGCAGTTTACCGCCCAAGCGGTTTGTGTAAATCACACAGCTAAAATCTAGCAAACCATGTCTAACGACAACAATATTTAAAAGCATGATAATTTTTGTTACTGTGGTGAAAATCTGGCGAAGCATGGGAGCATTTTTTTAATACAGAAATATTTCAAAGTCTAATATAAAGAAGCCAAAAAGTACGTTAAGATAATGATAAAGACGGATTTAAAAACCTAGAAGCCATTATTGGCATTATTTGAATGATATAACATCCATTTAATCAATATTTATTAATCTATAAACACACTCAACGTCATTACACAATACACATGTTATTCGTTATCAAGATACAATTTAAATTATTTATAAATTAAATTTATTTACTTTGTGGTGAACTTCGCGAGAATTTAATATTTTTAAAAATTAAATAAATAAGGATAAGGATTCGGCTCAGGACAGTCGACACAATGATTAATGAACGAAATCTTCACGCGTCAGAATGGGGTTTTGACCTATAGATTCTTTAGAATGAGCAGTTGCAAATTAACAATTAATAGACGAGACCAAAGATAAGATGGAGAAGATTGAGCGAACTTACCAAATGATGCAGCGCAACTGTTCTTCTATAAATGATATTCCTAGTGATGGGAATAAAAACAATAAAACAATAATAATTAAAAAGCAAATATTTAATTATCTATAAAGCGCATCTCTCTAAGATGGCCCGCTTCTCTCTGATGAGAATTTTCACGTAATCGTCATCGTAACCATAAGGCCCTTCGTCTTTGGTCCGATGGCACCCGAATTTATAATTCTTTTAACGACCGGTGGTCGCAGTAGCTATTAGGCTAACATCTAGCGTGATGAATTGTGAATTGGGGAAACAATCAGAAAATGGCATATTTGAAGGAAAGTAAGAAAACTATTTTGAACATTACAACTTTAATATTTGTTTAAATCGATTCTTTATAAGGAGGTAATTTTTTACTACAATGCACATTTCTGTGTTCTAAGGACTGCATTACCTTGATATCAACGTCAAATAAATAATTCGGTCACTTCTAGACTGAGGGATGTTCAGTTTAATTTACATTGACATCAGCACTCCAGACCTTTCACTTTGGCTGGTCCGAAAACACTTTGAGCTTTCTGCTCGTTAAGGTGTTCTTCTTCACCCTCACACTGAAGGAGGTATCGCTTGTTGGGTAATATATAATATTTAATCATTTAAATTCAATTTAACAGTCCCTCTTCTTTAAACCCTTCAGCTCTGTAAATAAATCAGAATTGGATCACCGATGCCGGATAATCTACGGATAAATACTTTGGGATATGTTTAGTCTTCTGTTGGGATAGTCTTCTAAGACATGACAGTTGTCTCTTTTATTATGCTTATCAATAATGCTAGTAATAAATACAAAGGACCCCGCAGAAAATACATTAGTTTTGGGTCCCAGTCGATTTTTGTGTAACTTTGGGGGTTTGTAGTTTTCGTAATTCTGAACAACTCTTCTCTCTTGGAAAATTGCTTAATATTGATTCGGTTCTGAGTTATAAGTATTTGAATTCGTCAAAACAGAAAATGCGCGCACTATTGGAATTTCAGAATTGCAAAGTCTAAGAAGGTATAAATAAGGTATCTTTGATAAAAAAAAATATTATATAAAAAATGTATGACCTATCACAAAATATACAATTAATTGCAGAAAATAATCAGATTTAAGAAACAACCCTCATTCATCTTAATCAACCCCTTTACCATAAACTGAATCTAATAAAAAGAAGTTGCTATTGTGTACGATTCCTTTAAACTATACTCCTATTCAACTTTATTATATAACAACTAATAGCCACATTTCTAAATAAATACCCTTAAGTATCAAAATCAACCCCTATTACTTCTATTTTCTCCAATCAAAATGAACACACGTATAAGACTGTAGAATAAAACAATAATATTGCTTTATTCAGTTCCTTAGATTCCATTTATTGTGATCAAAATGGTATGTTCCATGGTATGTTCCAGGGATATCCTTGAAAGCCCGATGATTTGAGGAGGTCTTAAAACTAAGATAAAACAAATCATTCAATCTAACTCGGCATCTAGAATAAATAATAGCATTATTCCTTAACAAGTCAAAGTTACAGCAAATGATTAATATTATCAAACCCTATGTTTTTAAATATTCTTAAGTAGAATTACCAAAAACTAAACGAGGAATACTGCATTGTGGTAAAGAGTGTAAAGGAAGTACAAACAAATGATGGGAAACAAGAAAAAATATTAAAGTTGTTCATTTTTCTCAGAATGTTTTTTTGCCAAACGCTTTGATTCTTTATTTTCCACAATCATATTTTTAATTCTTTATGAGAAAGCTGTTATTTGTGTTATAACAAAAACAATATTTCCCTTAAACCATTAAAGTTAATCAAGTACAAAAGTTTAGTTTAAGGATAGCATTTTGAATTAGTGGCCACTTTACGAAAACTGAATAGTTTTTAATGTGTTCATTTTGATTGGAGAAAATAGAAGTAATAGGGGTTGATTTTGATACTTAAGGGTATTTATTTAGAAATGTGGCTATTAGTTGTTATATAATAAAGTTGAATAGGAGTATAGTTTAAAGGAATCGTACACAATAGCAACTTCTTTTTATTAGATTAAGTTTAAGGTAAAGGGGTTGATTAAGATGAATAAGGGTTGTTTTTTAAATGTGATTATTTTCTGCAATTAATTGTATATTTTGTGATAGGTCATGATCTAGAACAATATTTTAGATGAGTAAAGCACATAAATGAAGTTTTGTAATACTTACATATAGCACATAGGTATTAAGAGCTGATTTTTATTCCTAAAAGTAGTGACCCTTATGGGAATGTTATCACTCTGCATTTGTAGAAAGTATTACAAGCCTACATTTTTTATATAATACAATTTTTTTATCAAAGTTACCTTATTTATACCTTCTTAGACTTTGCAATTCTGAAATTCCAATAGTGCGCGCATTTTCTGTTTTGACGAATTCAAATACTTATAACTCAGAACCGAATCAATATTAAGCAATTTTCCAAGAGAGAAAAGTTGTTCAGAATTACGAAAACTACAAGCCCCCAAAGTTACACAGAAATCGACTGGGACCCAAAACTAATGTATTTTCTGCGGGGTCCTTTAGTGCATAAATTTTAACTCAGGAGGAGAAATGAAAATTCCCCTTAGCAGCGTTCCACACAATACAAAGCACATTTGTGTACAAAGTTTGATTTGGATGCCGAAGATAGAGAGGACATTGTGGATTTGTGCAGTTTTGATAAAGTACATAAGGGGGAGTTTTATTTGAGTTAGATATTCTTCTTATGTACACGACAAATGGAGGCAATTAAGTTTTATTAATAAAGTTGGATTTTTGTCTATATCGTTTCTTTTACTATTGTGCTTATTGTTAAGAAAGTATAAAGTAGGTGATGTGGAATTAAATAAAAGTTTGGTAACTGTATTTTCTTCATGCGACAAGAGACGTATCACATTGATCAAGCTTCCCTTTTTGGTTAATTTTCTCGACGGAACTCCCTTTTGAGATAACTGTAGAGTATTTGTAGTATTTATAACTTGAAGAATTGGATTTTTGTTAAATATTTAATATATAATAATTGACTGGCGTTTGATTGTTGCATTGGTACTAAATGTTTTTTTTACGAATAAGTGTAAATGATTCATTGATCTGTGCATAATTATTAATTTATAATTGAAAAAATCGTTATAATAAGTCGTAGAGGAAAAAAAGTGGAAACACCTGCGGAGAAGATGAATTTTATTATTAATGAAATGTAAATAAATTATTTTATATCATAATAAATAGAAGTTGAAATATAATATATTTGAAATAATATAATTTTCGTGAATTCGGGGTAAAAGTCTTTTGACTCGGTGATGTTCAGCCGGAAACAGTTATTGCTCTGAAAGTGAAGCAGGTGGCGGATTCATGTCATCTCGTTACTTGTGCCTCTCTTTTCTCATTTTAAGAAAGAAGGAAGAAGAGAGAGTTTATGCAGGAGCCGAGTAGGTGGATAATGTTCTGGAGGCGGAGTAGGTTGTACTGCAGGGTAGGCAGGTATCGATTCCAAACCCGCATGTAGAGAGATAGACACACAGAGACAGAGGAGAGAAAGAGATAGAGAGTGAGTGGGGCAGAAGGGAATGTGAGTAAGGCAGAAAAGAGAGCGAGAGAGATAGAGGATAGGCTCCCGGTCCTCCACCTACCCTCCAGCAGCCTACGCACTCCAGGTCACCGGGTCAAAGCTCACGGCCGTCCACTGTTGCTTCTACCGTATTATCGTCGATTTTCGTCGCGTCCTATCCCCCTGTTACAATTCCACAATAATTGTCCTTCTAGTCAGGTAAACAACCCACGACACTAATATTGTTTTGTGATGAAAAATAAATTTTACCTCATCTATTATCTTGTTGTTTGACATTTATTTCTTTAGGTGATATTCTTTATTATTATAAAGCTATAAGCAGGTTAAATTTGCCTTTTAGTTTTGTTTTTTATTTGAAGGACAAACAGTTATTCAGGGTGCCTCAAAAGTTCTGATGCTCCCAGTGTCTCCTTTGTCTTTGACGGCACATGGTAGATAACGGATGGTCTATTCTATTCCCAGGAGTATCACGGGTACGAGTAATAGTTAGTTGTTAAAGGTACTTAAGAACATTTCTCTACTTTGCAGAAGGGAACCGAGAAGATCGAAACAACCGCAGAGAGATTATTCATTAGCACCACCTTAGGCGTAATGTAATAGAGGCGCTGAATTGGAGAACAAGCTCTAGGGTCGGCAAAGATCTTATTTATTAAAAGAAGACGAAGAAAGAATCTCCAGTGGACAGTAGGATCAACAATGGTGACAAAAGTCGTATGTTGACGTTCTGGATAAACATGGCGAAAAAGTTTTTCCAGACAACAAGAAGACTTTCGCCGCATAGGTCATCAAAACGCGGAGAAAATACAATCGATTCTGATATCACAAGTTACATGTTTAATTCGCAACTCGGATTACTTCACTCAGGAAAAAAAGGCAGAATTAGGTAAACCAAACGGGGTCTGGATAATAATAACCAGGGTACAGTTCGTTTATTATCAATCCACTTTTACTGGCATTTCCCAATAATGGAAACGTAATGTACAAGCTAGGGTAATATTCTTTAAATTCTTCTCACGGTTCTACCCAGTAAGCGAGACACTATTCCATGCAATTTAGGTGTCACTTATAATTGGACCCAAAAACCTAAAAAGTCATCAACGGAACATCGTTGCGGGGAGCTTAGCTCAGGGGCATTTGTCAATTTTTTATCCCCTCTAAGGGTAGAAATAATTTTATTTCATAGATTGACAGTATGATGTTATAATCATGTGATGACTGCAACTGTACTTGACTAAATTGGTGAATTTCCAGTAACTCGGACTATTCTAACTGGTGGAATTTAGTCAAGTAAACAATGTGCGCAACAAGAATCAAGTAATCCGAGAAATATTGAATATCCTTGGAATTCAAATAGTGTTTAAAGAAACTGCACAATAAAGCGAATATATATTAATACATAATTTTAGTTTTTCACTTCCTTGCAAATGAAATGAACAATAAACTAGAACTCATAAAAACTATTTCACAAATTCTCATTAATAAACCAAAACACTAAAACATCACAATTTAAACTTAAATAAATTACATCACAAATTCTTGTAGTTTTATAACATTTTTACAGCACACAATAAAACGGTTCGATTCTCAATTTAACGCTAAATTTCACCCGAAAAAAGTGTGTTTGCTGTAAAAACAATTCCCCTTCAATTCCATGAGAATTTAAAAATTAAATTACAAATCAAACTTGCAATTGTTTCGCCATTTTTTCCACACACAAGCGTTGCAAATAATTCTTTTAAAATAGAAACCCTATTAACAGCAGGAAGAGTACCATGAAACATTGGATGGTAACAAAGTTGTGTCGTAAATTAATTTTACAGTCGGATAACTTTCATCCTTGACTTCACAAAGCAAAAGTTGTTCAGTAATAACGAATAATATAAATTATATATGTACATTAATAATTCAAAACTTGTCTATTAAAATGTTAATTAAAAAACCAAATGGAATAAATTTCCTCTTTTTCTTTGTTAATAAAATGTCAATGAGATACAATTGATATTGGGCATGAGAATATAAACCGGTGCAAAATTCGATATATAATTAAACGACAAATACGTTTATGCAAATTTCAAACTATTTAAACTCAATCACGAGCATTTAAATTTTAACTGGCCTTGTTATTGTTTAGTGTATTTTAAATATATTTAGTGATTTCCCGTTAAAATTGGTAATTGCAATTGTGAAGAGTTAATTTAGGCGTACAGTTCTTGTTTTTAAGCTGATACTAACGAAATTTCTGTTCTATTTCGAATAATAAAAATAGTATTCCAAAATGCGCATTCTTTATTGACCTATAAAAATGATATTTTATTTATGCTTCAATAAAAAGAAAGAAAAGATAAATTGAAACTATATTTTTGCATTCGTATGATCAATTGATCAGTGACTCTGAAATTCGAAAATTTCAACACGACTCTCGAGCAATCGATCCTCATGTAGCCATGAATTATTATTACTGCAGAAATATCATTACTGTCATTAGCGTCAAAGACTTTGCCGTGCAAATCCATGCACGTGCTATAAATCACTTAAATGGATTGCGATTATGTTAATCCCCCAGGTTACTTAAACGCTTCAAGATTGATGTTGTACGTTATGAGCAGCTTGCAAGTGCATCAAGCTTTCCCTCAAAAAGTTATTATGAAATGTTTAAGATTAATTTTTTCATTAAAGGGATATTTGTGTTTAAGATAAACTTCTTACCATGTTAGAGACATTGGGTTATTTTTTTAAATTTAATGGAAATTTGTTTTCCCAGTTTACCTCTGTAGACAATTTATTTAATTTAAAGAAGGTTTTTTTTTGTTTCAGATAAAAATTGGGTTCTGAATAATTTCAAATCATTAAGGAATATTAAAAACTTGAAAATTTCCAACCCATGTAGTTTGGTCAGGGTGGTCTAACCCTTGAATCAACTTCGTAAAGGAGGTGAATCCAGACGACAGTTACATGACTGATGTAGGAGCATGACCCTTTAACATAAAAGGAGACTTCCTATGAAAATCGGAGGAGACCATAAAAGGGAGTCTAATCTTAACAGCATCAACATTACTATAAAGGTTTTTATAAAACCTTCATAGTTATAGTTTTATATTTTTTATAAAATAAATGTTTTCATTATGAAAGGACTTACGAGAGAATAAAATACCAATTAGTGATGAGTTTATTGTTATTTTTTATTAATGTCATATCTAGAAAATTTATTTTACAATCCATTTCTAGTTTATGAGTGAATTTTAAATTAATATTGAACGAATTAAAAGTATGAATGAAAAGTTCGACTTGATCTTTATGGACACACAAAAGTATGTCGTCCACATATCTATAACAATAAAATAGAGGAACACAATTGAAATTATTTTTAAGCAAATTCAAATAATTAGTTTCCACATCATCCATTACAATATCTACAAAAATGGAGATATAGGTGACCTCATTGGAGTACCGTAAATTTGTTTCTAAACTTTTTCATTAAAAACAAAATAAGTATTATCAAATAAAAATTCAGTACAATTAATAATGTCAACAAAAGGAATTTTACATTTGTTATGAATAATATTGTTTCTTCTATCAAGACTTTGTATAACTAACTCGCAGGGAATATTAGTGAAAAGTGAACTAACATCAAGAGAAAGTAAAGCGAAATCTTGTGGCACAGTAATATTCTTCAATTTTTTTTTTTAACTCGAAGCTATTGTTTACATGAGATTTTGGTAAAGGGATTACAGTTTTTAACTCTTCGTATATGATTTTGGCCAAAAAATGAGTTGGGCTATTTATTAGCGAAATAATAGGACGAAGAGGTACATTATCTTTATGAATTTTGGTAATCTATAAAAATTTTTCCAAAGCGGTATTAGTCATAGTTAAGTGATTATTATGATATTATGATATTTTCATTTAAGAAATTCATTGTCATTTAAATTTTTTAGAATTTTATAAGTTCTTGATTGTGATTTGGATGAAATTCCTTTCGTCAAAATTTCTTTATAAGTGCGTCGATCAGAGAGTAAGTCATGGGCTTTGGAAATGTAGTCTGATTTTTTCATACAAACTGAAATATTTCCTTTGTCTAAATTAGTAAAAAAATATGTCAGGATTTTCTTTTAAAAAACTTTTTGCAGAATTTAAGTTAATGGCAAAACTTCTGTCTTCAAATGTGATGCTGTTTTTTTGGACAGATTTAACATTACACTATTACTAACTTTTTGACTCATTTTTGACTTCAGAACTAATATCAAAACTCGAAATACTAAATTCTACATTTTTTATAATATTTATAGATTCCTGTTTTAAGGCATGTTTAGTATTCTGTTTAGTACAACTGTAATTTTGGCCCAAAGAAATGACATCACAAACTTTTTGAGGAATGACAGTATTAGTTAAATTAATTAATCAATTTGGTCAGACGAACCTGACCACTGAAACCTCGTCTATTTTATAAAGAAGTAAAAAAGTGTTTTTTCTTTTACCTTTTATATACATCTTCCAAAAATCGAAAAAACTAATTTATTAAATAATTGTGAAAAAATTTTTCTAAATATTTGAGTAAGTTACGTTTTATTTTTCTTCCTTTTTTACCAACCCCCCACATAATCTTGGAGCGTGGAATTCAAAGCATCTGTAAGCAGATTTCCCAATACAAATGTCTATGCAAAAAAGTGAGGGGCAAGTCGATGAAATAAAAAATACTCGCAAACATAAAATGATGTGTTCAAAAATTAAAGTTAAAATTTTTGTAGTTTATATCTCCAATGATAGCAAGTCGAAAGAAGACGGGACAGATTTACAATAACATGTTTGAAGCGATATATATAAACACGAAAGCTCGGAGATTCATTTTTTGTTGGAAAAATTTGGAGAAATATTGCTATTACTATGAGATCTCGGCAAGTTATATACCAACACACTCGTGCAGAGACTCGAAGAAAAATTTTACGCTCGAGATCTAAAAATAATGTGATGCTCCGAATTTATTGCAAAAGCGAGAAATGCTGATGGGAGGCCACATGAAAACAGAAAAATAAGGTTTTCAGGTCGAGATCCAACACCCTACCAACTTCATCCAACAGATTATACATATATTTTATTCAACAAGTGCCGGAAACTTATTTTTCCATAATCTCTCTTTCTCTTCGGTACATCCATTAATTATTATAAATTGATAATAACTGTTTAATAATTAACGACTCATTGGAGAGAAAAAATTAGTTTAAACATATATACAGCGATCTAGTCAGTAACATGAAAAAGTACCCCTGATACAGTAAGTTTCTTTGGAGCTCACTTAGATTAAAGGGTGCCTTAGAAGTCACTCTGTTCTTCAGTAAGAAGCGATAATTTTGCCATTCCTCAACATAAAGTATGTTTCTGTGCTCCAAAATTTTAAAGTAACTATGACCGAAATATAATTACAAAGACAAAAGAAAATATAATCCTGCAATTATAACGGTTATGTTATCACAAACTGTCAAATAATAAAATACCGATTTCAGTTATTGAAAATAATTCCAATACTAATTAAAAGTAACCCAATAAAAACAAATTTGAATCAAAATTAACTTTGTAAAAGTATTTCTTTTGAAAAAGCAAAAGACCTTCGAAAAGCGTGTGTTTATATATGGAAAAAATTGAATAAAAAAAATGTTGACACACCTGACAAGTTATATAACATGTATACCTACAGATGTGTATATATATATATATGTTTTCACACGATATAAATGGATGCGTTAAAAAAAAGATCCGTGGCATAAGAGAGAAATGTGTATAATGAAGCGACGTTGCAATTAAAAAAGGTTCATGCTCTTGAATAAAGGCTGTAGATATGATGAGAAGTGGTTACAGACATCGAGTAAATATGTTTCACCTTTCTCTCTCTCTCTCTGAATTCTAAATCCCTGACGTCGCTCAGCTTACTGAATAATAAAACGCTTCAATGGAAACGACGTCCACGAAATCCCAAATCCGTTGGGGGATCCGCTTCCTCACCGATAATTCTAAAGCATTCGTGTTTGTTTATTTTCCTCTCTCCAAGTTTCCCCTTACCTCTTTACTCAGCCAACTCTTATTTCTTCAAAACCGATACCACCAATGAACGTCAAATATCGTTAAAAAGCGATATAAAATTATTGCAGTACTCTTAATATTTTTCTTGCTTAATAAATCCCACCTACTGAGTGAGAAAATAATAGTATACAAAAAAAGTTGGAAAATCTGTAAAAAGTATTTTTCTTTCATTTGAGTTATAAGCCTTAATTAAATTTTCATTTCAGATTTTAAGGCGCTCTCACAGCTCTGCATGCATAGTTGTCATGGTAACACACAAACTAAAACGATGGTACGAAAATTGAAAACTACACTGAGAAAAAATGCTATTGAATCAATGAAATATTTGTTTGTCGCAATAAACGGCATATTCAATATCGTTCGAATACAAATACTGTTGGTTCAATAACATGTGCTATTGATTACTGCACTATAGATTTAAATAAATCTTATATAATATTATTACAGAAATTTTGGTATTGACGAAAAATGCTATAATATCAAGAAATGCATTTCATACCTTTAATTAAATCTGTTATAAATTTAATAGCATGTACTTTCAAATCAATAGAATATGCTATCAATTTCATAGCATTCAAACTATAGAGTTTAAATAACACATCATTTTAAAAAGAATACATCACACTTTAGATTTTAATGAATTAAAATTTAATTTTATAGCATGATGCTATAGTTTCAAATATAAAGTATTATTCTTTTGAAAAAAATATTTTGAGAAATAGACATATTTTTGCTCTTTTACATCTTGTTACCTATATTTTAAGATAGACTTTTTTGTAATTCTACGTACAATATATATTCAATTTGAGATATATAACTTATAAGTTTACAACTCATCCTAAAATTAAATTTTATTGTAACATATACTTAACATACTATTTAACATTATACATACATTATACATATCAGAATACATTTAAATGATGTTGATTTGAATTTCCTTATATACAAAAGTGATGAAACTATCACCGCTTGTGAGAGAAAAAATTAATATTCCAAGTGTGTATAGTGTATATTTAGTAACCAATCACAAAACAAAGATATATTCCCGGGAAAATTTAAATTTCAAATTCCTCTTTCAAGTATTTCCAAAACATTAACATGAAATTTTGCAAATTAAAAGAGATGATTTACTAAAATATCAATTAATGAATTATCTTAATTTGAATAAGACAATACCTAATACTTTTAACTCAAATAAGTATGACTACAATTTTACTGCACGGTACTGTCAATTTTATAGCATCTGCTTTTGAACGTATTTAAAAACATAGTTTGTAATAACAAAAGCACGTGCTATTCTAGTTCTAAATTATGAATTATTATATTATAACAAATATTTTCTTAATTCAATACAGAAATTATTGCTTCAAAAAAATTAAATTCTATAGCATCGGTGCTATTGAACCAACAAATTTTTTCCCAGTGCACAGAAATTATTTAATCTTTTAGTAAATTAATTTAATTAACACTTCTTAATTTCATAAAACTCACCTAATAATCAAAAACCTAGTCAGGGCAATATAATTAGGGCTCGGATTGTGCGACTTCTTCGACTTTTTTCGACTTTTCTAAGGAAATGTGACTTTTTTCGACTTTTTTGTGAAAAGATGCGTTTAATAGACTTTTTCGAGATTTTATTAGTAAAATGCAACTGAAATTTTTTAAATTTTAAGAAAATTACAGTTAAAGGAAAAAGTTTTAGTCAAAAAAATGTTCTCTTAAGTTTATTTACGGATTTATTTCAAATTTTTCAAAAAAACATAAATAACTTCTTTTATAAATAAATATTTAATTATTATTTTTCCATAAGAATTAAAATCCTTCAAAAGATTCAAATTCAAATCTTTTTGAAATTAAACTACTTATAAAAAATTGTTATAAAACAAGAAGGAATCGATCACTCCGAGTCATCGACTCAGAGCAATCAATGTCTTCATGTTTTATAATAATTAAAGATGACCAAGTGATAAAATCATTATTTTATTTTATAAGATTTTATGAACAAAAAAATTTGAAAATAATTGAATTTCTAGGGTGAATTTTTTTATTTATAAAGATAATTAAAATTTTGACAATAATTTTATTAAAATTCTCTGCAAATAATTGAATTACAGATGAAATTTTTATTATTGATAAAGAAAATTGAATTTTTGAACAAATTTTTTTTAAATGTTTAAAAGTAATTGAATTTTGAAGAAGAATTTTGATATTTATAAAGATAATTGAAATTTTGAGAATTAAAAAAAAAATTTGAAAATAATTGAATTTCTAGGGTGAATTTTTTTATTTATAAAGATAATTAAAATTTTGACAATAATTTTATTAAAATTCTCTGCAAATAATTGAATTACAGATGAAATTTTTATTATTTATAAAGAAAATTGAATTTTTGAACAAATTTTTTTTTAAATGTTTAAAAGTAATTGAATTTTGAAGAAGAATTTTGATATTTATAAAGATAATTGAAATTTTGAGAATTAAAAAAAAAAATTTGAAAATAATTGAATTTCTAGGGTGAATTTTTTTATTTATAAAGATAAATAAAATTTTGACAATAATTTTATTAAAATTCTCTGCAAATAATTGAATTACAGAGGAAATTTTTATTATTTATAAAGAAAATTGAATTTTTGAATAGATTTTTTTTAATGTTTAAATGCAATTGAATTTTGAAGAAGAATTTTGATATTTATAAGGATAATTGAAATTTTGAGAATTAAAAAAAAAATTTGAAAATAATTGAAATGTTGAGGAGAATTTTATTACTTTTGAAAATAATTGAATTTCCATGATGAATTTTATTATTTATAAAATTTTGACGAGAAATTAAAAAAAAAATTTTGAATGTAATTGAATTTTTGCAAAGAATTTCATTATTTTTGAAAATAAATAAATTTTAGAGAAGAATTTTATTATTTATAAAGATAATTAAAATTATGACAGGCATTTTATTAAATTTTTTTTAAAAATAATTGAATTTTGGAAAAGAATTTTATTATTTATAAAAATAATTGAAATGTTGAACAGATTTTTTTTTTAAATGTTAAAAATACCCAATTAAATTTTTGCCATGCATTTTATTAAATTTTATTAAATATTATTCCAGATTGTTTGATGTTAAAGTATGTGTTGGCGAGAAATGTGATTTTTTTTACAATTTTGAAAATTTTGTGTTTCCTTTTTCGCGTTTTTTCCCTAAAATTTCATTTGACTTTTTCAGAAAATTTATGCGACTTTTCGTGACTTTTGTTGTGAATCTATGCGACTAAAGCGACTTTTTTTGAATCTTAAATAACGACGATTGCAATATTTTAATAAATATTCTAAATATACCTTTTCTTTATCAATTATTATCAATCTTAAATATTAAAAATTTGATACAAAAATTAATATAATTGTCGTTCATCAATGTTGGACTATTAAAATAGAATTAATAAAGGCAAATAAACCATTTAGTACATGCCATTCTCACATAAAATGCAAAGCTTTTAAATCAGATAAAAATTTTCTCTCTTGTCACACACAAAAAAATCAAACCCTATCGAATGAATGCTCATTCGCTTTTGCATGAACACCTATTTGATTGTAGTATTTTACATATATATATATAAATTTTTCAAACGTTTTTAATATATACACATAAACACATACAGACATATGTCAGATTATAAAACTTAAAACAAATATCCACCGAGTATCTACTTTCACATTTGGAAAAGAAAAAAGAAAAAAAGATTTTTTTTCTGATTCTATAAAGTACCTTTTTTTCCTATTGAATAATATTATTATGAAAATAAATATTTATTGTTTCGTGAAGTATGTAATTCAATTCTCAAACAATGGAAAAGAGAAAATGCATTACGAAGAAAGCAATAATATTTATTGTTTTAACTTTTAATACATAAGTGAATGCTCAAGTAACTTTATGTTATTGGTTTTTCATTCCAATATTTGCCTGAGTCAAATAATAAAATAAAAATCAAATAATTATATAATATCGTTGGGCAAAGAAAGATATTATTTCAAACATTATTTTACACGTGTGACAAATTGGAAAATTTCAAAAAAAAAAATTCCGCCATTTTGAATTTTTAAAAACTGATTTTAGATTCGTAATAAAAAATACCGGAAAATTCGCGAGTTCCATTTTTCAAATTAATTAGATGAATTTTTAATTTTTATGACCGCCATATTGGATTCGCCGTTTTGAATTTTTTATATCTATTGAAAGATTCGTAATCCGTTGGGCTATTCTTCTTCGCTTCGACGTTGAAAATCTTAATTAAATTTATCAATATTAATATTAAAATTTATAATAAAAATCATATTTACATTCAAATAAAATTATAATTATAACATTTGTAACAATTTAAAAAAAATTAATACTTCGTTTTTTTATGATATTTTTAGTCTCGCAGTGTATTTTGTCAAAATTTCCCTTGTGGTTATTCTTCATACTCTAAACACTCAACTCTGATGAGCAAGGAAATTTCATCTCAACCCCCTTTGGTACATTAAGAAAAATATTTTTCAAAAATAGAATTTAAAAATTAAAAAATCATTTTTTTATTTTATTGCATTTTTTATTTTTGATGATGATGATGATGATGATGAAAGAAAATTGATAAAAAAATCTTTCATGGAAGATTTCATTTTTATTTTCCATGTTATTACCAATTTTGTCATAAAATGGGTAGGAATTTCTGTGGACTATTTATATTATGTTTTTTTTTATGTTGTGACCGTAAAGTTTTGATTAATAACTGAATATAAAAAAATGTAACCACATATAGTGCAATTTTTTATAAACCAAATCACTCACTCAGTGAATTTTCCCAAAGGACATGTCACAATGTCTATATATATAAAATTTATGTAATTTTTGATAAGTGCACTTAACCTTTTAGGCTGATTTCAGAATTTTTGTTTACTGCGCATCAAATCGTCTTAGAAATCGAGACGATCTATATTTTATTGTGAACTCAACCTGAAGTTGGTTGACAGTTAATATTTATGTACGCAAAGTAAATACTATATTATTTACACAAATGACATTCCTTTTTATGAAAAAAACAATTTTTAATTAAAATTACGATTTAAACATGCTTTCTTAAATATTTTTTTAAATAAATTTAACATTTGCAAAAAAGTTTATTAACATATAGTTTCCAAACTAGTTTTTTCAATGAAAAGAAACTCAAAACATATTCTCTTGCTTCAGAATATAAATAAAAATTATTTTTTCTTATCGAGTGACACATTTAAATTTCATGAATTTCTTTTTTTAAACAAAAGCAAAAAATTTGTGACATTTATTTTCGTTTGTGGAAATTCATCCTCTTTTCATGTGCAAACAAAAACTTACTAATCTGAATAGTTTCCTGGAAATAAATCGTCTTGGATGAGTAGATAAGAAACTTTAAATTTTTGAAAAAAAAGAATTCTTTTCGAAACTCTTTTTTTTCTTAACATGCACGAGAGAAAATTTCTTGGAATAAACTTTTTCACAAATGCCTTTTTTAAATTTTCACTATTTCACAAGTTTTATATACTTCAATTTTGTATAATCGATTTTCCAGAATAATCATTTCTCCTAAAGAAATCTCGTATGATAGAAATTTCGATTTAAAAATAAACATGGATGGAAAGAAAATAATATTAAATATAATTTTATATTTCAAAATAAATCACATGATGTAAATAAAGAAAATGCTTTAGAACGTTGGTTGTTTTATAACAGATCAGAGACGCCACAAAAAAATAATTTTGTTTCTCCCCGACTTTTCTTAACTGATTTATAAACAAAATGTTGCCTTTTTCTCTCATGTTTTATAAAAATTTTAATTTCCATAAAATTAAAAAAAATTAAATTATTTACAAAAATTTTACTAAAATCCTTTGTAAGAATTCAATTATTTTTATAAGGAATCCAACTTTTCATATTAATTAAATTATTATTTTTAAGATTTTTAACTGAAATTCTTATTTAATTAAAATATTTTTTCAGTAATTTTTGAAAAAGTTCTTTGCCAATTTTCAAATTTATTTGATTACAATAATTTAATTTTACGAAATTTCGATTATCCAGGAATTTTTTATTATAAAATAAAAACTCCAAATAATGATAAAAATCAATTAAACTTTTGAAAAAATTAATTGTACAGAATTGTTAGTTAAAAAAATAAAAAATTTAAATTTGCAAACATTAAAATTTGAAACATTTTTAAAATTCAATTATTTCTAAAAAATTAAGCAATATATAATGCTTTTAATATTCAATTAATTATTAATATCTAAAATTTTAAGTGAAATTCTTTTTTAAATCAATTTTTTTAGAAAATTCTACAAGAATCCAATGGTTTAAATATAAAAAGAAATATTTTATTATGAATAATTGAATTATTCTTGAAATTGAATTCTCATAAAGAATTTTATCAACAATTTTTTAAATAAATTAATTTTTTGACAAATTTTAACGATATTTTTAAGAATAATATATTTTTTGATGAATGTGATTAAAATTGTTTTTAAAATTATTAAAATTCCAAGATGAGTTTTATTATACATGAAATATTCTTTAAAAAATTTTATTAAAATATTGAAATATAGAGAAACATTGAATTGAGGAAAATTTTTGAAAATAATTGAATTTCGGAGAAGAATTTTAATATTTTTAAAGATAATTGTAATTTTGACGACAATTTTTTTTTAAGTTTTGAATATAATTGAATTTTTGCGAAGAATTTTGTAACTATTTAGAAAATAATTTAATTTCTGCAGTCATTTGTAAATCCTCAAAAAAAAAATTTTCTTTTAATTAAAATTCTTTCCTAATTCTACGATTTTAATAATTAATTAAATATTATTAAATTTTAATTTTACACAAAATATTTTTTCACTACATTTTCACTTAAAGTAAAAATATTTACTACTCCATTTTTAATTCACTTTCACTCAAAACTTTTTTCTATTATACTTTCACTTCACTTTCACTTCAACATTTATTTTTACTCTACTTTAACTTCACTTTTAGAGTACTTTCACCATCACATAAATTTTATTTCATTATTTTTTTTTCTCCAAAACGAAGTTAAAGTCCCTAACGATCACCAACGAAATAGTGAAGTGAAAATTAAGTAAAAATGAATTTTGATTGAATATGAAGTGAAAATAATTTTTGAGTGTAAGTGAAGTGAAAATAGTGTGAAAATAAGTTGAGTGAAAGTGAAGTGTGAATAAATTGAGTAAAGTGAAAATAGAGAGTAAAAAAATTGTCAGTGAAAGTGAAGTGAAAATGGAGGAAAAAAATTTTGAGTGAATGTGAAAGAATAGTGAAATTGTAGTGAAAGTGAAGTGAAAAAAAATTGAAAAAAATTTTTTTGAATGAAATGGAAAATTGAATGAAAATATATTTTGTGTAATTAAATAAAAGTACTAGAATAAATTTAATTAATTTAATTACTTTATTTA
Organism: Leptopilina myrica (nomen nudum); assembly: GCA_032872475.1. Taxonomy (NCBI): domain Eukaryota; kingdom Metazoa; phylum Arthropoda; class Insecta; order Hymenoptera; family Figitidae; genus Leptopilina; species Leptopilina myrica (nomen nudum). Next base: position 6,704,157 of record CM065462.1, on the reverse strand, counting down.
TTGTTTCCTTATATTAACTTTCACTTCACTTTTATTGAATAATTAGTGGAGTGAAAGTGAAGTGAAAATAAATTTTGAGTGAAAGTGAAGTGAAAATTAAATGAAAATAAATTTTGAGTGAAAGTGAAGTGAAAATTAAATGAAAATAAATTTTGAGTAATTGTGAAAGTGGAGTGAAAGTGAAGTGAAATTACATAATCGAAACCTTTGTTACTCAAATTTGCATAAAATTAAAAAAAAAATTTATATACAGTAGTTACGTTGGTGATAAAAAAACTACATTAATTGTTTATTGGTTTAAAATTATAAGAGTTTTATTAAGTCTTGTAAGTGGTACATGTAAAATTACGTACCAGAGGCGCGAAGGGGTTCAAAACGTTTTGCTTACAGAATTTATAGAAAACTACATAGAAATTTATTTTTTCCAACATTTACAAAAACAAACAAAATAAAAAAAAACTGTTTTCAACAAAAGGTAACATCTTCTAGTATTGTCGTAAAAAACTTTTCTTTTCTTTCTCTCTCTCAATTGTATTTTCTTGACTTTTTCCACGGTTCGCTTTTTATCGTATCTACCCCTCTTGTTATATCGCATGTCATATCATAAACTCACAGTATACGATTCAATTTCCTTTATAAATTTCTTTTTAATGTTAAATTTCAACAGTTTTTCAAAAAAATATATTATTGACAAAATATTTAGTTTCTTTTTGAAAATAACATTTAGGTTTATTAGATTTTTTTTTCTCAGTAAAAAAAATTTACTTTATACTTCTTTTCTTCTTATTTCCAAATAAATTGATTTTTTCCAGAATAAAAAAATCAGTCTGTTGATTTTTATTTTTAAAAATCCATGAAACTTAGTGTGTGGAAAGTTATAAAAAAAAATATAGTTTGAAAGTTGACATTCTTTTAAGTTATATAATTGTAAAATTTAATTTCCAAACACTAAAAGCTTTTTATTCGCCTGATGGCAATATAAATTCGAATGTTTTAAAAACAAAGTGTTTTCTCGTGTGATAAAAAACTTTGTGTGGTTCTTTTTTTTTCATTTTTATTTTAGAAAGTTTTTACCCCACAAAATCGGTAAAAATCAATTTCACGAGATTGATTGGTTTGGTGGAGGGTATATGGAAAAAAAAAGGTCAAGAGCTCAAATGAATCTCGGGACGTAGCTAAAACATCAAATATCCTCCCCATTTTTCTCGCAAGTTGCCATTTCCTTTTTTCTTTCGTTTTACTTTTGCTCTTCTTCTCTCTCTCTCTCTCTTTCTCTTTTGCTTTTTTGTTTTTGTCACGTGTCTGCAAAAGATTTACGAGGAAAAAGTGATTTTTTTTTTTTTTGGTACAAAGTATTATGTACATGTAGTTTGTAAAAGGGTAATTTTTAAAGTGGTGAGTCATATCCGTTTGGGAAAATATTTTTCCTTTTTTTGGGAAGGAAAAAATTGATCGGCGCGTGTATAGATATATTTTTATGTTTATTATGCAGCATGCAAAATAAAGGGGAGTTGGGAGCATGAAACACGTTCTTCTAAAAATTAATTCAGTGGCATAAAAAAGTACTTGATTCTTTGGATTTTGGCAAAAAAAAAAATTTTATAATACCTAACATTGAAAAAAATTCAAAAAAATTTGGAATTATTTTTAAAATTAAAATTTTTGAATTGAATCTTTAAATTTGTAGTATTTTTTGACAGGGTTGCCACAGGTCAGGGAAGTCAGGGATTTTTAGTAAAAGTACTGGAAAAAATCGAATTTCAAAAATTCATAAAAAAAACTCTAAATTTTGATGTTTTTTGTTTGCCTTGTGAACTATAAAAATAATCACGATTTACGAGGAAAAAGTATTTTTTTTTTCTTTATCGTACAAAGTATTTACAAAAATTTACTCACCAAATTACAAATTTTTAAATTTTTTCTATTTCAGACAATAATTTCTAAATTTCTTTTTAAAGAACTATAGTTAAAAATACTCAAAAAATTTAATTTTGGAAAAGTTACAAATAATGACAGAAATTCAATTATTTTCAAAAGTAATAAAATTTTTCGCAGAAATTTAATTATATTCAAAAATTTAAAAAAATTCTGGTCATTTCAATTATATCTTTAAAAATAAAAAAATTCTTCTCCAAAATTCAATTATGTTCAAATTTTTTAAAAAAAATTCTCGTCACAATTTCAATTGTCTTTATAAATAATACAATTCTTCTTCGAAATTCAACTATTTTTAAAAACTTTAATAAAATTCTTGGAAAAATTTCACAGGAATTCAATAATTTACAAAATTTTTGATAAATTTCTTTTAAATAAACCAATTATTTTCATAAATAATAAAATTTTCAAAGGAATTAAACTATTTAATATAAAAAGTTTCAAATAATTTTTCGAAAAATATCAATTATTTAAAAAAAATTTTATAAAATTCGGCGCAAGAGTTCAGTTATTGAAAAAAATTTATTTATGTATTTGGTAGATAAACGGGTGAATAATTTAACAAAGTTCTTTTCAAGAATTCAATTATTTTTAGAAATAGTAAAATTCTTCACCGAAATTCAATTTTATTATTTTTATAAACTTAAATAAAATTTGTTGGAAGAACTCTATTATTTTCAAAAATAATAAAATTCTTCGCAGAAATTCAATTATTTTCAAAAAATTTTGTCAAAATTTCAATTATCTTTATAAATAATAAATTTCTTCAATATTCATTTATTTAACAAAAATTTTTTAATTCTCGTAAAAACTTAAATACATTTAAAAACTTGAAAAAAATTCTTGTTAAAATTTTATAGAAATTCAATAATTTATGAAATTTCTTTGAAATAATTCAATTATTTTCATAAATAATAAAATTTTCACGTGAGTTCAATTATTTAATATACGGGCAATTCCACGTGAGATTTTAGTCGACCTCTTAAAATCGGCCAAAAATATTTTTTTTTCTATTCTGTATCGAAAAAAAACAGATACGTATTTTTTTATTTTTGTTTAATTGTCAAAATTTTTGAGTTATGAATTTTCGAAATTTTGCATTTTTAATCGTAGACATATATTCAGTTGCTTATAAGTCCGATACAGAATAGAAAAAAATATTTTTGGCCGATTTTAGGAGGTCGACTAAAATCTCACGTGGAATTGCCCATACATAATACAATTTCCTCGAAAACTGTAATTATTATTAAAAATTTTATTAAAATTTGTCAAAAGATGTCAATTATTTAAAAATTTGTTGATAAAATTCTTTATGAAAATTCAATTTTAACACACATTCAATTATTCAATAAATTATTTATTTTTCAATTTAAATAATTGAATTTTTTTTGAATTTTCTAATAAAAATTGATTAAATAATGAAATTACTGAATAATCGATTTATTGTTTATGAAAATAATTGAATTATTGCAACGAATTTTATTACAATTTTTTCAAATAATTGAATTTTTATGAGAAAATTTACTACTTTTGCAAATAATTGAATTCTTGCGAAGGATTTTATTAGGATTTTTGTAAATAAATAAATTTTTGTTGAAAAATTTCATGGTTATTTAAATTATAACAAAACATGAAATTTAAATACTTATTTAAATTAACGAGAATAGAATGCCTTTTTAGTTACTAGTAATTTTAAAACCAGGCACAGGTACATATTTAAAAATATTCACAATTCATTTCAATAGTTTACTTTAACGTTTATTTATTCGTCAAAATAATAGAATTAAAAATTAGTTACATAAATTATTAAATTAAATTTGAATAAATTCAAAATATAAATAATTAAATTAATGACTTTTTTTATACCTACTTTAATAATAATTTTTCATCTTGATTTCTAAACATGATTTACAATTATCATCTTTAATCACAATTTTCAATTATTATTTAAAATAAGAAATTTTTTTCAATCAGTTTGAATACAAATTTCTTATTCAGCCTAATTTTAGAGATGCTGTGGGAGAAAAATTTTCATGCTCCTTTTAAAAATATTGTCACAATGTCCCAACTTCAACGCTCTCAATATATTTGGAAGCACCTTTGTTATTAAATGCAGAGACATAAAAGATATATTTACTAGAATGACTGAGTCCAGTGAATTTATATTGTGGATTTTCTGAACTATCAATATATTTAAAAGAAATAATTGTTCTCCTGGGATAATATTTATAGGCATAAACATTGTAGGAAACAAATTTGAAACTATTCTCAGGTTTTTGCCACTCAATAGTCGAAGTTGTATTCGTAATTTCCAATACATTAAGATCACTTGGCATTTCAGGTTTGTCTACAATAGGAAAATATATTTTTAAAATTAAAATTACTGAAAAAAATATTTTATACAATGGAGACAAAAACTTCTTTTTTGTTAAGAATGTTGCATTGAAATGTTTAAAATTTTTCAGTAAAATATTTATGATAAAATACTTTGTACCCCACGCAAAGGGTGTTTAAAAATGAAATTTTCATACCTGAAGGATTGTCAGTTGTGACTTCAATGCTTGAGATATTTGCATATTCCCAAGAATCATCATCCACATTTTTATTAAGAACATCAAATATATAAGTCGTGCCTGGAGTGAGTTTAGAAATTCGGCAAATTTGTACGTTTTTACTACTAGTTTTTCTATCACATTTCATAAGACCTCTCATAACTGCAGATTTATTTTTATTCATTGGTGCAATTAAATTCCATTCGTAATCCCTTCTATTTTTAATGAATTTCAAATTTACACTAACATCAGTGACATCAAGTACCTCAAGTGATTCTGTAAATTTTAGTTTTAATTTTTAATTCTGTTTAAAAAAATTTTTTTTGTAGTTTAATAAAAAAAATTGCGATTCTTACCATCGATACCAATTGCTAATTTTATAAATATTGCGGCAAACAGGATAATAATGAGAATTTTCATTTTATTAAATTTCTAATAATGATAATTTATTTCTATTGTGAATACGAAATTTTAAACTTTAATGAAGTAAAAAATAATATGTTACAGATATATACAAATATATTTATACTGAAATTAGAACACGTGTCAGTCATGAAGATTAACAAAATTAATTCTTCTGGCGGTGTCAATATTTAATTAATAAAAAAACACCTTTGGAATCGTAACTTACAAAATTCTATTAGGCAATGACTTCTAATTTATTTTCAAATTAAATCTATTGTCTGTTATTTATTCTGAAAAAACACTTTTTAAAAATTACTATCGATTTACATTTTATAAAATTGATAAAAGAATTTCTTTTGGAAATAAATTTTAATAAAAATCTCTATTTAAAATTCTCAATTATTTGTACATACATTGTTTAATAAATTCTAAAATTGCGTGATGCAATATATTAACATATTGCAACAATAGAATTATTAATTGTCACTTAATTTCTATCTTTATTAATTCTATCCCATCTGATAAATAATATTTAAAGATGAATTGCATATTTTTCATTCTTTTCAAACTACAAAGTTCATTGTATTTTAATACCTTAATATGAAGCGTTGGGTGCAAGAAGGGCGTTTTTTGTTATACTCCCTTCTTGCACCCAACGCTTCAATTCCTCTTTAGATTTATTAGAAAATTTTGTGTTTAATGCTACGACATTATTTTGATAAAAAAAAGTATTTAAAAAAATTATTATATTTTTGAAAATATATTAATTTTAAAGAAATATATACCTCTTGGGGTCACTGATTACAAATAAACTGTCAATTTCTAAAAATTCAAAATGGTGAATACAATATGCGGAAATCTTAAATATTTTCAGAAGATCAGAAAAGTAGATATTAAAAATAACCATTTTTCATAAGTAATGGACTGAAATTAATTTTTTTTTTTGAAAATAATTATTAAGTAAGGCGAAGCATTAAATCATAAAACATTGCGTCAAAAATATTCAGGCTTTCAGATGGTAAAAGATATTTGGGTTAATCCATTTTATTTCAACTAAAGTGGTAGTCGAATAATTTAAAAAACTTGTAATATTCTACAGGAATGATTATTTTGATATTACTAAAGTTACAAAATAAAAAGATTTTTTTAAAATAATTATCTTTCGTAAAATATAAATTTAAAATTATTATCAGTTAATACTAATAATAAACCAACTTCAACATAAAAGAAGTTACATATTAATTAACCCTTAACAAGGTTGCCACAAATAATTAATTTTATTTTTCCCTGAGTTTTCCTTGATTTTCAGACAAAATTTTCACTTTTTCCCTGACCCTAAAGAATATTCTGATTCACTCTAAAAATTATTAGATAATCAAGAAAAAAAATGTTCTATTACATTTATTTACAAATTTCATTAATTGTAAAATTATTCAAAAACATCAATAACTAAATTTTTAGATAAGTATTTAATTATTACTTTTCCACGGGAATTAAAATTCTTTAGAACATTCAAATTGAAACCTTTTTGAAACTCAACAATTTATAAGAATATTATTACAAAACATGAAGAAGACAAATAATAATAATTTAAATTACCATAACATTTTTCAGAATATAGGTTAGTTATTTACAAAAATCCTAAAAAAATCCTTCGCAAGAGTTCAATTATTTTTACAAGCAGTAAAATTTCTCAAAAAAATTAAATTTTGTTTAAAAAATGTAATAAAATTCGTGACAATGATTCAATTACTTTCATAAATAATAATAAATCGATTATCCGTTAATTCATTTTCAAATCAAATTTACTAGAAAATTCTAGAAAAATTCAATTATTTAAATTAATAAATAAATAATTTATTGAATAATAGAATATTCTTTGTTAAAATCTAATTCTCATAAAGAATTTTATTAATAAATTTTTAAATATATGAATTTAATTTGACAAATTTTAATAAAATTTTTAAGAATAATTATATTTTTCGAGGAATTTGATTCAAATATATATTGTGTAAAAAATCATTAAAATTCTGCGATGAGTTTTATTACTTATGAAAATAATTTAAATTTTCTTAAAATTTCCATAAAATAATTGAATTTAGGAGAAAAATTTTATTATTTATAAAGTTGCTTGGAATTTTAACAAGAATTTTTTTTTTTTAATTTTCGAACACAATTGGATTTCTGCGAAGAATTTTATTACATTTAAAAAATAATTGAATTCTTCCAACGAATTTAATTCAAATTTATGAAAATAACTGTATTTCTGTGAAGAATTTTATTATTTATATACATAATTGAATTTCGGTGAAGAATTTTTTAAATAATTTATATTTTTCAAAAAATTTTATGAAATTTTGTATTTTAAATAATTGAATTCCTGTGAAAGTATTATTACTTATGAAAATAATGAAATTATTTTGAATTAATTCATTAAAATTGAATTCCTACAAAATTTTGCCATAAATTTTATTAAATTTTTTAAATATCATTGAATTTATATGAAGAATTTTTTTATTTATAAATATAATTGAAATTTTAAAAATATTTTTTATTTGGGGAATAATTAAATTTTTGCGAAGAATTTTATTAATTTTGAAAATAATTTAATTCTTCCAATGAATTTTAATCAAGTTTATATTATAAATAATTAAATTCTTACAACGAATTTTATTCAAGTTTATAAAAGTAATTGAATTTCGGTGAAGAATTTTATTATTTATAAAAATATTTTTGTATAATTGATATTTTTCGAAAAATTTTATTAAATTTTGTATTTTAAATAATTGAATTCCTGTGAAAGTATTATTACTTATGAAAATAATGAAATTATTTTGAATTAATTCATTAAAATTGAATTCCTACAAAATTTTGCCATAAATTTTATTAAATTTTTTAAATATCATTGAATTTATATGAAGAATTTTTTTATTTATAAATATAATTGAAATTTTAAAAATATTTTTTTTTTGGGGAATAATTAAATTTTTGCGAAGAATTTTATTAATTTTGAAAATAATTTAATTCTTCCAATGAATTTTAATCAAGTTTATATTATAAATAATTAAATTCTTACAACGAATTTTATTCAAGTTTATAAAAGTAATTGAATTTCGGTGAAGAATTTTATTATTTATAAAAATATTTTTGTATAATTGATATTTTTCGAAATATTTTATTAAATTTTGTATTTTAAATAATTAAATTCCTTTGAAAAAATTTATTACTACTTATGAAAATAATTGAATTATTTTGAAGAAATTTATTAAAAATTGAATAATTGAATTTCTGTAATCATTTGTAACTTTTCCAAAATCTAATTTTTTTTTTGTATTTTTAACTAAAATTCTTTTATCAATCTAGTATTTATGAAAATTGTAAAAATTATTCATAAAATAATTTATAAGTCATAATTTATGCTAGTTATTATTAAATTTATTTAATTTTTATTTATTATTAATTATTCATTTTATGATAGTTTTTGAAAATTTAAGTTATTTAGAAAGAAATTTAAGTCAGAAATAGAAAAAATTAAAGGTTTTGTATTAAAATTTGTAGTAATTTCATAGTTTACGAGGCAAAAAGAAAAAAAATTCAATTCAAACATAAAGTGTGGTTGATTTTAAATTATTTATAATACCAACTTTTAATTTTGAATCAAACATAAAATTTTTAAACATATTTTTTGTTTAAATCAAAACAGAAAATATGTTTGAATTAAATATAATTATTCAAACAAATCCCTTAAAATAATTTGTTATTTAAATCAAGTATATAATGTTTTCTCAGTGTGAACTTTGGGATAGTATTTTATTCATAATGTTATATTTTTAAATGCTTATATCAATTCATAATAATAAATTTAAACTGCCAATAATTGACCGATGGCTATTGCGATTATCGAAGTTAAGCGACATTCAGTGCGGTTGTACTAAATTGTATTTCTTTTACATTATTTTCTTGACAGAAAACTGGCAGTTTTTAGAATTTCTTATATTTTAAATTCCTATTTCACAAAAGATAAATAATTATTTTTAAAAAGTCTTTTTATTTTATGACTTTAGTAATATATCAAAATCATTCTTGCAGAATATTACAATTTTTCAAAATTAATCGACTACCACTTTAGTTGAAATATAATGGATTGATACATTTTTCTTTAAATTCAAGATATGACGGATAAAAAAATGTCGATCAACGTTACTTTTTTAAGAATATCAAAACCAATTATTTATTTATAACATCAAAGTGTTAAATTAATAATTAAATAATATTCGTGATGTTAATAATTTAAATAAGTAGAACTTTAAAATCATAATGTTGTTTTGCAAATTAATTCGACTAAATAATAGTAAATTTTTAAATATTAATTTTCTCATAATTTATTATGTCTAGTGTGTATTTTCATTGTGTGTACAAAGTGCCACGACGTTAATCTGAGGGATCATGTAATTAAAGACTCGAGGAACTTCGGAAGTTGTGGTTTCGAGTTTTGTAAGTTAAATAAGCGGTCACCGGACTGTAAATTTGCTGCCAATGTAATTAACATACGCAGCTGAGGTCGTTCTCTCTAGAAACACCCTTTTCAACTAAATATACCTGTATGTTGATATATACATACACATGACTGATACTGAAGCACATTTTGCCCTAGAGTAAGTGCCAATTAACCGACACGTGGGCTTTTGTCAAAAGATGGCTTATTTACACAAGACCGTCTGTATTGTTTTCCAAAAATAACAAGAAAAGGGGGGATAGAAATTAAAATAGAAAATTGATTTTACTATATTAAAAATAGTCCAAGAATACTTATAGATTTATTTGTAGAGAAAAGCGTTACAGAACTTTGGGCAAACACACATTTAACAATTTTTAATTTTAACGTATTGTTATTAACATCGTTATACAAAAAAAAAAGAAATTTGCGATATTACGATTTTGTAGGCAGAAGTGGGCCACCAAAGTTCTTCAACTAAAATTAAAAAAAGATCATCCCCCCATTATGTTTATGTTAAACGATTAATTTTTTCAATAAATAGTATTGTAAAACCAAGTTTTATTTTTAATACTGTGTATTACATTCTAAAATTATTAACAACTGAAAAAAGAAGATATTAATTATACGAATAGTAAAAAAACAATTTTTTTTGTCTTAATCTATAAAAGCCGAGTGAGCGGAGCATACAAAAAGCGATAAATACGTCGCAAGGTAATTAATGAAGCATAAATTAAATTAAATTCTTAATTGAATGTATAAACAATTCAATGAAAATGATTGTGAAAGCAAATATAAATAAATGATATTATAAAGCACATGAAATTGATTGTTAATTTACAAATTTATGCTTTTAAGGGGAAATTGGAGAAATAATAAAATTTACTTTCATTGCGGGAGATAAATTTTTTTTTCTCATTCGTGTAAATTATTTAATTTTAAATGCTTTTTATTATAATGGCGTTAAAATTTTAGTACTATACGTTTGATCAGGGCTTTAGTGGTAAACGTTATTCACACAGAGAACTGAGTGTTGTTTTTGATGTGGGTAAATTTCGGAAGTGTAATTTTAGTAAAAATAGAATTAAATTTTGATGCAGACACTTTTAATAACGAATTCAGTTTTAAAATAACACTCAATTTTCACTGTGTAGTTTATTTTAAAAAAATATTGTGTCGGATAATATTAATTGGTTTATTTATTCACAGAACTTATCCCCCTTTAACGCCTTTTTTGATCGAGAAACCACTTTTGACTTCTGAAATCTATAACTTGGACAGTAATTAAGATATTATTGATATCTAAACGTCCATGACCCGCAAATTTATTTTACTATATGAAAAAAATTTACATTTCAAGAAATAATTAACAATTTTGTAATTACAACAATAATAAAAAAATGTTTTTTGCAAAAATTTATAACAAAACTATAAATTGGAAGATAAAAGGAACAAAAGCTACTGAAAATTGTTACTCGGGAGTTTTCGGAGTCGCTGATTACGAATTTAATAACTGATTTCAAAAATTCAAAATGGCGGATCCAATATGGCGGACATCATTTGTAGAAATTTAACCAAATTGCCTGAAAATTGTTACTTGGGTGTTGTCAGATTTTAAAAATCCAAAATGGGGAATCCATTATGTCATTATGACAACTTTTCTAAAAATTTATCCAATTTTCCTGAAAAATGCTACTCAGTGTATTTCCGAGTCACTGATTTCAAATCCAATGTTAGTTTCTATATTTTGCAATTGTTTTTCTATACACAGAAAAAAGGTCTTGTTGGATTTACCACAAATCCTGATTTTGAGTAGAATTTCGTGTTAATTATACCCTAACTAGATTTTTTCTGGCTAGGTTAACCGGAATTCTAATTTATTAAACCTGAATGCAGGTTGTTTTAACTAGAATTTCGTGTTAAACATACACAAATCAGAATTTTTTTTAATATAGTCACGAATGTAAACGAACATTTAATTCTAACCTCATTTTTTCGTTAGGCATTTGTTTATCGGATTTTCACAAATGTAGTCAAATATTTTAAATTGGTTTCGTATTTGTGAAAATGATTTTTTTAATTATTAGGAATGTAAAATAGAGTATTTCGTTTTGATCCCGTTTTTGCGTTAGGACATTGTTTTTTACATTGACGATTGTAGACGAATCCGCCATAATTTGGGTTTTTGAAATCTGACATCAAATTCGTAATCAGCGACCCCGAAAACCCCCGACTAACAATTTTTAGGCAAATTGGATAAATTTTTAGAAATTATGTCCGCCATGTTGGATCCGCCATTTTGAATTTCTAAAATCTGACATCAAATTTGTAATGAGCGACCCCGAAAACCTTTGTATAGGACCAATGACGAGAATTGCATTGCTATAAAAAAGTCGGCCGTTAAAGGGTTAACGAACACCCTACTTTTCTGCGGGCATCAGAATTACTACCGACTAAAGTATTAAATTTACTCGTTAGCAATTAAAGTCAACGTCAATAACATGGTCTCAATCATGGTTGAAAATTTATCGAAACGCAGAGTTGACTCTTGTCATTTATCGTCATATTGATATCAAAAGGAGTGCGGGTCCCAGGTATCTGTTTCCTGTCCAACGGATTATAGCACATTTTTTTACACCTGCAGTAAAAAAAAACAATAGTCAGAAATACGATAAATGTTATAGTAATTATACAATAAAGTTCAGATTAATAAAAATTTTCTTTCATTCAGTTTGGAAATAACTTCATAAGAATCAATTATTAATTAAGCCCAGTAACTTTAGTTCCTGGGAATTATACATGAACGTAAAATACTTTTTTAGTAATTCTTTCTTTAGTTACTCGGCATGAATTCATAAAGGTATTGTGAAAGAAATTGAATTCTCAACGTCTAAACGTATAGAAAAAAAACTTTTCTTGTATTTAATTAAAAACTTTTATGAGACGAGAGAGAGAAAGAAAGAAAAAGGCAAGTTTCGAGTAGTCTCATGAAAGACGGTAAATTTAAGAGAAAAAATTATTTTCAGTAGATCAATTTCAAACCAGCATCCATTGAGATAGAAAGAAAAAATTTTTTCTTTAAAAATAATAGTACATGAAAAATAAATAGTTCCCAAAAATGGTGAAATTAGTTTTCAAATAATGGGTAAAATTTCATATACCCCTAGAGTCTATATAAACTGTGTGGTATTTCTTTTTGTCCCGTGGATGTAGAAAGAAAAGAGGAAAAAGTGATAAGCTTGTTTGAGGCGGCGGCATCTTAAAAAGAATTTTTAACACGACGATTAAACAACGCCTGAATGTCGGGATAACTCCAAAGGGGAAAAGGAAGTTCCAAGCAATGAATTGGCCTTTAAAACTTAGTGGGTGGAGTCTCGCGAAAAGAGAAAGAAGTGTAATTTCAGAGAGCGAGTTTCTTTGCTTATGCAAATATGTGCCGAAGAAATTCCAAAGGCAAGGATTAGAATCGCGATTCTTCTCGACTTATCCCTGAGATTCTCTAGTAAAACAAGGTTATCTCATTTCCTGAATTGCGCATTAGCCGAGAGAGAGAGAAAAAGAGAGAAATTCTTAATCCACCTTTACACAGTTACACCTTACAGTTAATAAATGTTTCAAATTATCCTTTCTTGTAACTCATTATAGTTTCCTGAATACCGCTACTAAATTCAACCAAATAAAATACTACAATCCGACATTACTAATTTTTGTTTCCACAAAAAATTTATTTAAACACTTTAAAAATTTTGTACAACAGCAAAAATTTACAAGTTTCTTGATCATTTTTCGCACACAAAAATTAACAAAACAGAAAATTTTCAGTTTCCTGGAACTTAATAAATCAACATCAACTCGATATCAAATTTTTACCGTATGTCGGCAAAGCAGTAAGCTGACGTACCACACACGACTAGACAATGCTATTTTTTAGTGACGTCTTCTTGGCGTTTGATCCAAATCCCCTACTGAGGGATTTCCTTTAGCATTCGCAATTTTAGAACTGCTTTTGCATCTAACTGTTAGCAGTTCAAAAACAAAAGCTATAGCAGAAAGAGAATAGCCAATGACTAATACGCAAAATAATACAGGTAATAATTTTTCTTTCGTTATTATTTCCGGTTTCGCTGGGCCACCACCGATATTTAGCTGAGGTTCATAGAATTCCTTAAGTAGACCAAATTCTGAAAGACTCAGGATTACTTCATTAAAGCGATCGATAAACGGTAGATTATTAAATAACCAAAAACAAACGATACTGTATTCGAGTACATCTTTTAGTATCGTAACATTTATATCTCCATTTTTAATTTTGTACGCGTTGACATGATACAGAGCATTATTAAATACACATGTAATGTTTTGATGGTGAGTCATGTATTTCAAACAATATTCTTCGCCACCCATTTGAATTTCCCTTGATTTCTCTGCCAGTTGTCGAATATTTGGAATTTGACTTTTCATTAACTGCTCCTTTAAACCACTCTCCATTAGTGGTGTTAGAGTTGAATTAACAAGTTCTGCTAGAGTTGAAATTTCAGGAGAGGTTTGAAAACTAATGTCCAAAATTACCGAGTAAAAATAACCCGAATACACAATGCACACAATCAATAGTGGACCGAATATTATCCTTTCCAATGATACATCAGGTTCTTGATTGGTAGACATTCCAATTATAATTTGACTGATGTGCAACGTTTGCCATCTACTTCTTTTGAATTTCAGCAAAAATGCTATCAATCGTATTAAGGTGATTGTACCAAATGTTATCAGAAACATGTACCAAAATTCTGTTGAGACTTGAATGTGTTTAGTGACTTTTGCTCCTTTGGGAATAACAGCTTTTGCTACGTCGAATTTTATAACCCGTTGATTTCTATTACTCATATAAAGATCATGGGGAAGTTGAATAGTATTTAACCAAATTACTGGTATGGTTTGAACTATTTTAGTCATTACTTCCTGAATGCTTTTACTCTTTTCAGTTGCATTTTTTTCAAAAATAACTTTACCATTAGGCGACAGTAATGTTACAACATTAGGATTAAAATTCATCACTTGTACTAAAGTTTGTAAAAATTTCATGCCCCTTATGTATTCATAATCGGACTTGTCATTAGCGGGTTGTATAGATACATTCAGTTTGTAACCATTTAGATCGAGTAGTTTATTTGGAAACCATTCACTCTCAAATGATGCCCTTTGAGAAAAAAAAGTCCTATTCCTAAATGGATTAATGCGACTTAAAATTGGTAATGCATGGAAAGTTGATCTAAGACGTCTTGATTCTACAATATCGTATGTCAATAACGTAATGTCCAAATAATTTTGTTTCCAAAAGGACTGCAAAGTTGTGTTCATACTCGTATAAGTTGTTAAAAAGGGGTTTAGAACCAAACATCTTGGTTTTGATGATCCCATTAATAGATTGTTTCTTATATCAAAGAATTGGTTTAAGTAAGTAAGAGTACGCAAATTCTTCCAATGTAAAATAAAGAGTGTGGTACTTCTCGGTCGGGAGAGTAATTTTAAATGTGTATTTGGTAGGTATAAATTATTTACAACCGTGGAACTGAGGCTCAAACTTGGAAAATGCGAATTCACTGACATCATGAGTGAATTCATTACTAAATCTCTGGTTCTTACTTGGTCGCCAAGGATGAACACTACTTGATGCAATTTTGAATCTTCTTTTAAATACTTTATCAATCCATCATGATAACTATTTTTTGAAGATAATCCCAGGATTTCTTTTTGAAAAATGTAGCAACAAATGAGTACACTTGTAAACTTCATGGTAGAAGAATATTTTCTTTAAATGGTGAAAATTGACTGACAGTATTGACGCGGAACGCTGTTATTAAAGTTGCTTATTTGTTCAGAAGGGAGGCTTTATGACATAATTGACGTATTTACCCCTAAAAACTAAATTTCTTTTTAAAGACGTTTGTAAATACAAAAAAAATTCAAGCACACTTCAACGAACTTTTCATATAACTGAATATTCATAAACTAAATTCTTTTATAGTTAATGTCAACAGTAAAAACCAAAAAAACACTTTTCAATATTCCTCAAGATTCACTTGGTGATGATGTCAGTTCTCTAATAGATAAATTGTCAAGAATTATTAAACATTTATTTACTTTTTACAAACATGTAATATTATCGAATTTCAATTACAACTCAACCCTCATTCTCAACCCATGTCAGTGAATCAAAGCAGGAACTGATGTCCTCTATCATCACCATCGTCATCTAATATCAAAATATGTACACCTATGTCACAAAACTAAATTATTTCTAGCCGATGCCTATACTTTCCTAGAATTTTCCCATATTTCGGAAAATGTGTCAAATTTGATAGAAATTTTCATACATAAGCAGAGACGAAAATCTCCCCCTTTAGAAATCTGAAAGACGTCGAAGTAAAGATAAAGTTAAGGTTCAAAAACTTGTTGAGAAGAAAAACGTAATGTTGTGAGAGGAAATTTGAGTCAAAAAATAAGAAAAAGGCAGAGTTAGGGAGAAAGAGACAGAAAGATAGAAATATAAAGAGTCTCGTTAAAAGTCCTTCAAGTTTACATTAAGGCACCAATCCTAAGTTGAAATTTACTTATCCCTCGATCTTTCTCTCTCTCTCTCCACAAGAATCGATGTGATTTTGCAATTCAAGAATCTTCGCAGATTTAATCGTCTAGAAACAGTTCGTCTGTGAAACTTAACCGTAAATGCGAATCTTGGCAAACACGTTTTTAAAGCGAACTAAGAGCTGATAGTCTAGAAAACTTTTTTAAAAGTACTTATACTACTAACTAGAAACCTTCAAACTTTTTGCAAATGAATTTCATATTTTATTCTCAATGAAATTCTCTTTAGCATCAAACCCTCTTCACTTTCTTATAAAATTTAAATAAAAATTTAATGAAAGAAATTTCATTAAATTTTATTTAAATTTTCTCTAAATTATGTAATATTAATGTTTTGTCTATCAGGGTGAAACTAAAATAGTTAACGACCGACATATTACAAAAAAATTATTTTTTCAAATGAAATCCCACTTTGATACAAGTACAGATCATAAATAAATATTTAAACTAAATATAAAGATATAAACATGAGATAAAAGTAAAAATACCATATAATACAGAAAATAAAAAATATATTTTAAAAATATTAAAATATAAAAAATACTAAAGTGTATTAAAAAATTAGAAATGACATAAAAATAAATTTACGAACAAATATAATTACTTGAATTCTATTTGAAGAAAATGAAAAATAGACGACATAAAAAACCACTCCGCATCAAGAATGAAAAAGAAAAATTTCTATTTAATAAAAAAATGTAATAAAAAAAAACTTCTTCAATCACTGATTGTACGTCTTTTTTTTGTACAAAAAGAATCTGATAATTTATATCTAAAACCTTTCTATTGCTATCGCTCCCTCCTTCCCTCCTCCTTCCACCCAAAACCCACAACTCATTGAATATAACGAACTATATCTGAAAACCGCACAAATAATCGATTTATCTCTTCTACTACCACAAAAGATGTGAATTTCAGTCATCGACAAAGAGATAAGCTAATATGCATATAGGGGCTCACGTTTTTTGAACAACACATATTTGCTGGGTGAAATTGATTTCTTTAAAATTAAAGTCAAAATAAACTCTATTAATACTTTTTTTATGTTAAAAGTCTTTTGTTATAATTGTTACTACCATTTTTAATGGTTATAAAAAAGTTTTTATTATTTTCATGAGTAAAATTTGTCCTCTAAATGTTAAACACTAGATAAAAATTAATATTCTAAAATGAAATCTAATATATACATATTGCATGAAATCAGTAAGATAACAGTAAAGGTTACGTTAGTTAAATATTGGAAACGAATGTTGATATAATGGAAAATGAATACTAATAAAGTAAACTGTGTATCACGTTATAATAAAATTAATGTAAAAAAACAGTATTTATTTTATTAGTATTTCATTTAAATAATAATGTTACGTCCGTAACTTCTTCACGTATACTTAATTTAACTATAATATTTACATGTTAAATTCCTTATAATTTTACCTATATATTATATTGTTGTTTTTGAAATACTCTTTCATATTATTGCATTATATTCAGTATATTTTATAAATATGGTTATTATTATTATATATCGTATATGTATCTAAACAAATTTATAAATTATAACATATTAAAGAAAGAAGAGTAATATTTTGAACCATGTAAAAAGAATAACGATTGTGTATCAGCTAGGCGACCTGCCACAAGCTTCACTACATGAAAGAAGAAAAGTAATGTGGAATCACGTAATCAGAATAATAATTGTGCATCAGTTCAATGATCTTCAACTTAGACTAATAAAGGAAGTTTGATCTAAAAAGAGGTCCTTTTTCTGTTTAGAACAGAGAGTAATTTGTTGGAAATCAACCAGTACACATCATACCGCCTACAAGTGAACAAAGTACATCTTTAAAAGTGAACTATTTCCCCAAGTATTGAATTTGAAGTGAATTTTAATTCGACCTCTTATAATTCATCAATTTTCAAAGTATAAATTTTAACAATTTCCAAAAAATATAAATTTGGTAATAAACTCAACTATCAACAAAGTTCTAATATTGAAACAACACATTCCAAATTTCGAACCATCGAAATTTGCTCAAGAGGCGACAACCGTCTGGAAGAAAGCAGATTTTTTCACAATACAATACACTATCTCATTAGTGTAAACAAGAGGACTAATACCAAAACATTAGGAACAACAGTCCCAGGCCCCTTTACTTCTACTGCTCAACACCATTGAAATTGGATCACCAGATAATTATCACGCCACCAGCAATCGTTATTCTTTAAGTATGGTCTATAATTCTAATTATACTCATTGTATTTTTATCAACTCTCTTCTTTCTTGCTGGTTTTTAAATAAATTATTCTCTCAATACATTTAGTAGGCCCATTGACTTATCCTCATCTCAAATTAGATTCATTTATGAAACTAATTTAAAACGAGGAACGTTAGGTATAATTATTTTAAAAAAGTTTCTTGTTTTTGACGTAACAATAATCAGAAAGAAAAAGTTCAACATGAAAAATAATGGAACTTATCTTTTCACCATGCTACAAATGTTTAACATTTTGTTTTAATAAAATAACATTTAGGAGTAAATTTTTGCACAAAATTTGTGTTTCTTATAGTGTTATTTGCTCTAAAACAACATTATTTTGATATTATGATAATTTGCCTCTAATGACCCCACTGCAAAAATTATATGACTTTATTAAGTTTAGAAATTCCAGTTGATTTCCTGCATTAAAAATCAATTATTCGAGACTTAAATGTCCCCCATTTTTCTAATGATTACTATAGATAAATTTTCTCATCCTATATTCTAAACGAATATTCTAGACGAATAAATTTGTCTCTGTTTACAACGCTGAAAATCAAACGCATTTCAATCAGTCTCTATTCAATGAAAATGACATAAAATTGATTTTTCTTCAAGTAACAATTTTGCTTTCTTCCTCTTTCTAAAATAAATAATAGAAGACTGTCTTTCTTTTACCTCATTTGCATATTTAAATTTTTCTTTTAAGAAAAAATTGTTTGATACATTACAATTTTGAAACAAACAATAATTTTTCATTTTCAAAATGTAACTAACATTAGAAATTCAGTACTGCATTAATCTTCAGAAAAAATCACTTTTAATTTATTATTTTAATTTTGTACGTATTTAAATTTTGATAAATCTTTGAGGGAAGTAAGTAGTGGAAAGGAAATGAAGTATGACGTGACTTCAGCCTCAGCGTCAAAACGAAAGTGATTGATGACGTTTTTGAAAGGAAAGGAAGAGAAGATTGTTGTTGAAGAAAAATGGAAAAAGAATAAGAAGAAATAATAAACAAGAATTCAAAATGAAGAAGAAGAAGAAGAGTATGAAGAAAAGAGGTTAAAGAAGTTGTAAACGGAAAGAAGGAAAGGGGGTTTCGAAACATTTACGTATGTATAGACGAAAGAGGAGCATGAGCGCTCGAGGGTTAATAATGTCACTAGATATACTCATAAATAATCTGTAGTTACTCCTCTCTCATACTCTCGATTACAGTACATAAAGTCAACAAAAAGAAAAAAGCAGTATTCATAATGATGACGCAAATCTGAGTGAAAGCAATTTAGAAAACATAATATCCCCCCTCTGAAATCTGAAAACGATTTGCCTTAAATCAGTTCAATATCTTTGAATTTTTCAATTATTTTCAACAAATCCAGGAAGAGCGGAACCTTCTAAAATAAAATTGCTATTTAAAGAGAAATTAACACTTTAAGTACCTGCAAATTTTTTAATCTAAATTAAATATATAATCGGGAAATCAGAAAAACCAAATAAACTATTGGATGTTAGAGTGTTATTGACATTTTAGAAAATGAGAATATTATATCCTCTTAGGTTCGACTTTGATCTTTTATAAAAGCTTTTTATGTATGGTAAACATATCTTTGGTACCAATTTCTAATAATCATTATTATTTTTTCTAATGGGAATATTATTAAATGTACTAACAAACAATTTTTTTCAAATATATTGTAGTTTCTGATGGAGACGATTGTTATCGTCGAAACGTTAAAAAGAAGTTATTTACTTTTGATTTGACTCGGAAAGAATGATTTTTCTCACCTACATAATTTTGTTGGTATTTTTAAATGTAATAAATAATATATTATATTTGCATTTTGTTCCTTAGAGGGTTCCTAACCGTAGGAACTTTGATCTTTATTAAATAAATTAAATAATGATCATTAGCAAAGGTAAAGTGTTCGGTTAACAATAGAGCTGCAGGTGACAAGAGGATGAAGAATAGTGATCAGAGTGGCTTAAGCGACGTCTTATCGAAACATAGTGAGCAAACTCCCTGAAGGAAGTAAATTCAGATCTCCAATCTCACGTTCACCACACGAGAATTGTGGGAGAAAGAAGAGAGGAAAATCAAGAAAGGGAGAAATTCTGATTAAAATCGGAGATGCGTCTAACAAGCAGACTTTTTTCGCAGATTTCACCAAAGCAAGGAGCATGGCTAAATCAGTATTGGCCTTTTAAATCCACGATGCGGATTATCTTGTTCTAGAGTAAGATAACCAATAAGTGCTGGAGAAAGTTCTCTAAAAGATGGAATTTGCTACTGCTGGGACCCTAACAGTCAAGATTCAAAAGAAGAAGTTTGCAGTTGTAGTCAATTAAGGAGACGAAGAACTACAAAAAATGAGTGAAGAGTGGTAATCAAAAACCCTGATTCTGACAATAGAGAAATCATAATAGACAAATCATGATTCATAAATTCGAGGTACAGTGGAGAAAACAAAATAGCTGATCCTAGGTTAAGTTTCTTTCTGACTCCATACTTGGTAACCAGAAGTAAAACCACTTCTAAGAAGATATTGTCCAGAGGGGCATCATCTGAAGTTATTTAAGCTACAGTTTCAGATAAACCTAGAAGAAGATTTTTTGCCAAAGTAGTGAAAGTTAAACTACAGTTTTAGATAGATCCATAAAAAACACTGAATTATATTAAAAATTACAAAAATACGATTCTTGAAAAGATGGGGGTAAATCAAAGAGAAAATAAAGATTATATACAAGAAAAGTGGGAGAAAATTTCGTAATCCTTTCTCCGGTACACCGCAGATGGAATTCAACCTCACGGGACGATCAAATTAAAACGTTCTTTGAATAGGATCGTTAACGACACCGCGCCACCTCCTCTTTCTCCAAACCCGACAACTTTCAGCGGAACTAATTAAATTTATGCACAACCAAACTTTTAGTTTCCTGGGCTCGAGTGCAATGATAATAATAACAACTTTCCCGCTAACACTATCATTACAATTGTTCGCAAAAACTTTTTAAATTTCCACTCATTCCCTTAAAAAAAGGATAAACTTACCAAACATGAATAAATACAAATGGTATTTAATCTACTTAAATTCTATTTTGAATTGTAAGTCTAAAATTCGTAGAAAAGAAAGGTAAATTATTTTTGCAAACTATATCTTTACAATGCATATGAATATCTAATATATTCAATGATGATTATTAACATACGTCCAGTTGAATATAATAAATTATTATCATATGTACAGAATATAATATAAACGTTGTTACGGATGCTGAAAATATCACGCGTATATGATTCAAGGAATAATTTTACTGACAAGCATTACACTCATATTCAACATTTTCGTTGAGATCTCGTTGAAAATCCCTTTAGGCAGGATTCGAAATACAACTACCACTGCTCCCGTGAGATGACTCCGAAGGATGTGTGCCAGGGTAACTTTAAATTACAAAATACTCCTTATCCGTCAGGAGCAGAAGAGAGAAAATACTAGGTGTATGTCGAGTCATTCATTTAATGTATGTACTATCGCAAAATACATCTCCAAAACAGATATATTATTTTATTCTACTTACATATACGTAGTTCTCACAACAGTTTACCGACTTTCGGAAAATCTCTCTCAAATGGATTATATATTCAGAAGAAAATTGTGACAGACACAAAATATTGCAATATAAAGACAAAACTGCTGCATTATTATTGAAATTTTGAACCACTTGTAAATTCATTTGTTTTATATTGAAGGCCACATTTATAGTGGATATAGTTTCTTTTAGTATAATTTAATAAATAATTATTAATAAATTAATAAATAATAATTAATATATTTATTTATTTATTGCTTTAAATTGTCCATTATAGTCGTCCAAATATTTTTGTTAGTAATTTTTTAACAAATTTCTCTAAAGATAACTACGAAGTATCAAATTAAATGCCACTTCTTCTTTTCTTCTGACAAGTGTATGTAGGCAACATGAACAAGCACTTTATTATATGTAAATAGATATAAGAACCATGGCAACAAAGTTATCTACAATGACAAAAATAATTTTTGAAATTTAATCAATTATAATAATTTGTTGAAATATACTTCAACTTTTCCTATATTTACAAACGTTTTCAAAATGATGTACTTTGTATCTAAATATCTTAAGTATTTTTAGTAACAAACTTAGAAACTTTACGACGTTTTTCATCGATATTGTCAGTCAGTCTCTATCCCAGTTAAAAACAGTGATCTTGAGCAATGAAGTTGGTTAATATATATTTTCTAAGTTTTATTTTTTGGAAAGAAATTTTGGGAATATCTCCGGAAAAGAATTACTACCCTGGATTGATAAAGTATCTAAAAGAAGAATCAAAATTACATCAAGTTGTATTTATTCCTGACAACTGTTTTTATCCTGCGAATTCCAGAATGAACACTCTAATGGCAACAGTAAATTCAAATTTTCCATCTTTGAGCATCGGCTGCAAAGAATTGGCAGGGAATCTTAGTGAATCACACTTGAAGTTACTGACACGACCCAGAAGTACAACACTGTTTATTATATTGTCTCGAAATTTCATAAATTTGCAAATATTTGACACAATCCTTTTTCAAAGACATGAATTATTATATGCATCATCGAAACCAAGAGTTTTAGTTGTCACAACTGTTTTAATGACTGAAAACAAACTTTTAAGTTTATTTGAAGATTGTTGGAAAGTTAAGTATTTGGATTGTAGTTTTTTGACATACACAATTTTCCTCACTGATAACAACCGTTTTATGGAAGTACCTTATATACATGAAATAAATCCTTTCAGTGGAATAATTACGACTCAAGATGCATCATATGAAAGTAAATGGTTTCGAAATAGTAAATTCGATCTACATGGATATAAATTGTATTTCGTATGTCTAATAGACTACAAATTTAATATATCAATAGAAATAGTCAAAATCTTGAGTCAAAAGATGAATTTTCATTACGATGTAACTGCAAATCCAAAGGATAAAGTAACAATTTCTAAAAGAGAAATTGAAAACATATCTGAAAAATCTGAGGAAGATGACATTGAACTGTTTTTAACTCCTTTCCCTTATCATACCCAAGAAAAATGGAATTATGTTAACATGAGAATTTTAAAATTTGTTAGTGTGAAAGCTATTGTACCCAAGACCATGAAAAGTAAGCAAGACTTTCAACTTTCTAGTGATTTTTGGAACACCATCTTGATAACAATTGTTATTATCGTTATCGTACGAATGACAGCATTACTACTTAAATTCCCGAAAGGTACATGGCAAATATTGAACATTAGTCGAATTATAATGGGAATGTCTACTAACCAAGAACCTATCAATTGGCTGGAAAAAATAGTCTTTGGCTCACTGCTTATTATGTGTATTGTATATTCAGGATATTTCTATTCAATAATTCTTGATATCAGCTTACAAAGGACTCCAGAGATATTGACTCTATCAGAACTTGTTAATTCAAATTTGACTCCAATGATGGACCCTTATTTAAATGTCACATTAAGGACTAGTTCAAATGCCCTTATTCGTCAATTAGCAAAAAAGTCAGTAATTTATCCATTAGGAGAAGAAGTACAATGTTTGCATAACTTGTCTCATTATAAAAATGTAACTTGCATTATTTATGATGCTGAATATGTTGTTAATATCTACGAATCTAAAAATGGAAAAATTGATGTTAATATACTGCAAGAAACACTTATGTATTTTGGAATTCATTTTATAGCAAGTAGTTTCTCCCCTTTTATAGAAAGCTTTAATGAAATCTTGCTAAAAGCTGTAGAAGTTGGTTTTCTTAAAGATGTATATACTTCTTATCGTGATATGCGAAGTGATATATCAACACCTGAGATGATTACAAAGGAAAAACTATTTCCTGTATTATTTTCTGTATTAGTGATTGGATATTCTCTATCTATTATCACTTTCCTGGTTGAAGTACTAATAGCGAAGATTAGAAGCAGGTTTACGCCCAAGCAAAAATTTCAATTTGTATTGTAGACAGTTCCTGGGAGCCTCTTTCCAATAGGGTACGAGAATTTAATTTAAATAAGTTGTACATATATCGCTTTACATACATAACATCTTACATATTTGCAGATCATGTCATCAAGTTAAGAGAACATCTACAAAGTAGATGATATACCAATAAGGCAAACAATTTTGCAAAAATTTAATACTTGGGAGGATTTTGTGGTCGCTGCACAGTGAAAAATGGAGTATTCAACTAACTATTTGGAGGGATAAACCATTCTATAACAATGTTACTATTAAATTGTAAGATCTTTCTTAGAACTGTAATCTGTACTTTTCAAAGGGACACATGTTCGCAGTTTTAAAAAATAATTTTTTAGCTACCTGTTTATACGTATTATTTTTTTTCTTCGGAATATTATTCCAAAATGTTTTAGAATAAGTATAATTGTTTTTAAACTTAAAATTTCATGGGTAAAGTGTTTTATACATATTTTTTATAAATAAACAATTTTCTTGTTTATAACAATTCAATATCTTTAAACAAAATAATGTTTATCCGAAAGCTGTATTCAAGACAAAAATAATGCTTGTTGAATCATTCAAATCGGCCAAAAAGTATTTCTGAAATTAATTTCTTTAAAAAAGTCATAGAAACTTTGAATTGTTAATAATGAAAGCAAAAAAAATGTTGTTGTAAAATCCTTTTACATAGTGATTTTTCTTGTCAAAGGCTACAAAAAAATTAACATTTTGGAGAAAATAAAAATATTCAAGTTTTAGGTAGCACGTTTCACAAATTCTTACTCATAAATAATATAACTAATAATATTTAATTATATATTAGCTACTAAAATGTGCAAAATGAATAAAAATGTACTTTAAAAATTGAAAAGGATATTTGCAAAATATGTTTTTCCTTCCTTATGCACTACAACGCGGTGTTTAAGAATAATTGAGAAAAAAATCAAAATTGGTTGCGTTTAAAATAAGTTAAAAATACATAATAGATTTTCTTTTAAGTTGCTTTTAGCTTTCTTCTGTCAGTCGGCTTACACCTTTTTTTAAAATAATAAAACGCACATGGTTCGTTTCTAGATTACATTGTGTATTTTTTTCTTTTCGTTTGTTTACCTTTACTCATTAATTTTTGTCGCGCACTGAAGCTAATTTGAAAAAGGTGCATTATGGACAAAGAAGGTCTTGGTGTGGTTGGATCGAAATTTCTCATTATTATTTTTGCTTTTTTCCCTTTTCCTCCACTTATTTTTTGTTCAAATTCTTTTGTTTTTTCTGGTTTTCAGTACGGCTACTTTACCATCATTCAATCAGGGCGTTGCACATGAAATCCCGTATAATTATTACTAATTAACAACAACCTGGTCCGTCATTGGGTCTACCTCAGAAACGGTTGTAACAATAGACATGGCAGATGGACCTGTTCAGACATTACAGAAAAGAACAAGAAAAAACGCTTGTCTCATCTTTCTTACTAAATAATCTCACACAGGAAAAAATATTAAGACAATTATTAAGATCAGTTTTTAAACCACTATTAAATTTTTAGAAAAGTATAATCCTAACCCTTTAGTTTTGAATCTTTTACCATAACCATTAATGAACAGAAATCGAGCAAAGAAATCAAAGGAAGTCTTAACTGGTGGTGGAGTCAGAAGAGTTTTTATTCTTTATATATGACAGTGAGAAACGTTTCATTTTCAAAGCTTTTTTATTTGCTTATTATATTTGATAATTACATTAAATTAATTTTGTGTATTTTTTGACAGATTCCTGAAGATCTTAACAGTCAAGTAGAAAACTATGCATTACATTAGCAAGACTTAAATCATATTTTGTCCTGGATATATTGTATCCAATAGAGTGCCAGTTAGTGTATAACTTCATTCAGAAGTATTTCTTTGAATAGCCTCTGGTCCCATATAATCATCAAGGAAAAGGTTTTAAATATTAACGGTAACCCTTTATTATCGCGTGTTGAATTCAACGGTCAGTATATTACAATGCAAAAAATATTGAAAGGATTTTTTGAGTAACCCAGAGTATAAGGGTCAGTTTTGAATAATATCGAAAATTTAAAAAAAGTTTTCGATATTTCATAAACGTTATTTAAAGTTCTTTATAGAAAAAGATTGAATCCAGTTTTGAAAACAAAACCGTTTTTCCCTTGCTTCTTTATTACGATGAGGTTGAACCAAACAATGAGATAGACTCACATTCCGTCAATCAGAAACTTGATACCGTTTACTATCAAATGGATTGTCTTGCGCAGCACTTGCTCTCGTTAATCAAAAACACTTTTGTAGCAGCGTTTTTCCTTAGTCATGATAGAAATGTCGATAATGCAAAAGCTTTTGGTCCTATTCTAAATGCCTTAAAAGATCTTCAAACTAATGGTATTCATGTTCAAACTAAAAATTGAGAAAGACGTATATATTTTGCTCTGTGCTTAATCCTCTAAGACAATTTGGGAATCCATCAAATTATGGTCCTCCTAGAATCATTTCATGATAATTTCTTCTGTCGAATTTATAAACAGCACAAACTGTTAGCACAGTTTCTAGAAAGAAAATATCGTCAACTACTACTATCTGTACACAGTTATGAACAAAACCGAATAATTTCACTACGATAATAATTAAATCTCGAAGTATTTGAAATATTATCTTATCTTTTCATATTATGATGAATTTGTATGTGGATTTGATGCACGATTTCCTCGAGGGATTATGCTATTATGATTAATGTGACACATTGAACTTGCTGATTATACTTCAGAAAAATGAAGAATGTGGGCTGTATTTACATTTAAATGACATTTTAGGTATTATCACTGCACCTGTACTTGACGTGAACTTTACCGAATATTTTGTTCTGCTCATTGCTGATCACCACAAATTATTTACATCAATATCATCTGATGATGATGCTTGCAAAAATACTCTCTGAAATTCTGCACCAGATTATTTTCGACAACATGAGTGATAGATTGGGACTACATGATGGTGTTAAGGTTATGATCTTGGCTAAGAGAACTCTATTGATTAAACCTTTATCAAGTTATAGGGCGATTTTAAAAAATACATTGATGTTGTAGACCATAGGATTAAGTCTGAAACCGGTATTCTTATTTTGGTTTCTGTACACCTGGTTTGTAGATTGTTGTTACTTGTTAGATCGTTAACTAAAAGATTAAAAACATTAAAAGTAACATGGGTAGGTTCTTCGAGCATATGCCTACAGTTGCGCATGATCTACCAAGTAAACTGAATAACGGTGCTGATCCGATCTACGTATACAACGAACTTACTGATAAGATTAAGTGTAGATTGAAAGAAAATGGTGCATATTATCCATCCCAAAAATTTTGGTAGCGGCAAGTCCCAAACACTGGTGGGATAATGAATGCGATTCTCTTATTGAAAGATCTAGGAATGCAAGGAAATTTTCTTCTTCATAAAAATCTTGAAACAAGGGAAAGATATCGCGTGATTAACAACAATGTTAAAAATTACTGCGTAAAAAACCCATTTCATTCAAAACGTTTTGTGATAATATATTTGTGATATTTGTGATAATATCAAGGAATCTAAGAATATTTTAAATGCCGTTAATCTTTTTCTAATAGCAACCTAGTATTAGTCACTAATGTCTGTAACGATTCCAACTATTTATGATAAATTTTGTGGAAGAATCTTTAACAATATAACTTCATTTTAAAGTCATTTATTTTCATGTACACGCTAATAAATATAAAGTGTATAATTAATAATTCAAATGTTAGTAAACAACACTAATTTTCTTTCTAGCCACATTGAACTATTTCCTCTATTACATGAAGAAAATTGATTTCTAAAAAAGAATTTGAAAACCATTCTCAACAGGCATTGTACATCTTCAGTAAACTTGATATAGCCAACAGGAAGTTATGTCACGTCGATATCATTCAGAATAGAATTCCCCCTGAATGGAAACTAGATTCGCACAATTTCCGGATTTCAGTTTTATATAACGTACAGGGACAGCTTTTACGCTCAACTTTTTACCTCTGCTCTGTTTATTATTCATCCATCAGACATTCACAAAACGAAAGGAAAATCATATTCTTTTGGTTTTGGAATTTATAACAGAAAATTCTGTTTAATAATTGTAAACTTTTTCCCTTATTCGCACAATTCCTTTAACTGCGGTTATTTAATCTCAAACTCTAAATGAATATTATAAACAGTTTTCCTAAATTACAATATTCGATATTTAATTTGTTTTGAATATCTCGCGGTAGTGGCTTCATCTAAAATGAGCCGACTCAGCGTTTCACACCCGGTGATAATAACAAAATTATAAAAATCGAGTAAAAACTGTACCGGTACGTCAATATCTGCGTACGCCCCTGGCATGAAATCGACAGTATCACGTCTGCTGCGCATGTGTCTCCCCTTCAGAGACCGGTTTTCTGATAAGTGAAGTTCCTCCCCTCTCTTCTTACTATAAAATTCAAAACACTGCATGCTAGTTCTATTCATCTCGAAGTAGTCCTACTGTAAATAGCTCTCGAATAGCAAGAATTAATAGATTTTACAAATTTAAAAAAGTAGGACGAAAACGGAAATCTTGCACATTCTTGTTTCACCTTGTCATGGTGACGCGACTTTTCACTAATTGCTTCAATTTAAAGTTTAAATCTCTTCTCTTATTTTGTCTAATGATAGTGACTAATAGATGAAGTTCTTTTGTTCTTATCAAAGTACTACACGCAATTTATAGAAGATCCCAAAGAAAACAACTCCTCTCAAAAGAAAAATGGAGATAATAAAAACGCAAAAGTACGAGAAGTAAATTCATAGACAGATAGCGTGATAAATGGGATAGGGAGATAAAATTCCTCTTACCAGAAAAACATTAAGAAATGTCAGAATGAAATGGGCTTCTATTGTCAGTCCACTGTATATGATGGAGAAACACCCTCTTTTGCACCAAACGGGACATAAAACTTTTTTATTTTACAAATTGACTAGTTTTATCTGTATTTTATTTTTGCAAATTCCGCTTTGCGATTATTGACGCAGAATAACCGCAAAGACGAAGGATCAAGTCGTACTTGGGGTTGAAATGGAGCGCTACCATCGAGAGCATTAGGTTAATGTTCCACCCTTAGGATGCTGAGGGTGGTTAAAGGTTCACGTGTTTCGAAGGGTCCATGCTGGAAATACAGTTAATCCAGTGTCGTTTTTTCTACAACCACTCTACATAAATTCGGAGTGAATAATCCATGATATTCGTTAGCAGATTTTCCAAAAGTCCCTAAGCAAAATCCTAAAACCTAGAAGAAAAAAGACAACTTCTGAAATACCTGAATGAGGTATTTTTCATTCCTTTATATACAATGATACTAACGATGACAAATTCTAATTAGCAAAAGTTTTAAACTTCAAGTAATCCAAAGTTAACATTATAACAATACATAAACAATGTGAAACACAATTTGTCTATCTCTTTTGTTTAACGGAATAACGAGTTCTTAAATGAATAAATTCGCCCCCCAAGTTCAACAGCATAAGCTCCTAAATTTCGAACAAGCTTTTAGCTTAACTAATT
Source organism: Leptopilina myrica (nomen nudum) (assembly GCA_032872475.1). Lineage (NCBI taxonomy): Eukaryota > Metazoa > Arthropoda > Insecta > Hymenoptera > Figitidae > Leptopilina > Leptopilina myrica (nomen nudum). The sequence goes on along the minus strand of CM065462.1, from coordinate 6,674,246 downwards.
CTCATTGCTTCAGAATGTGTATACATATATACTCAAGTCCTACAAACTACGTTAAGCTTTGCAAACTTCGCTTACACGACAATTACAATCTCAAGTCAGATTACCATATGTCGTTACAATGTACCAAAACTCGGTATAGAGAAAATTAGATCTCTTAATTGATTTACATGTGCCTGATACCACAAAATTTTGATATATACATATTATCTTCTCTGTGTACCACTTTTCTGTCTCTCTATATACACACACACATATATTTTGTTCCTATTTCGAATTCGCGTGCGCCGAGAAATCGGTCTAGCAATTTAAGCGCGTGCCGTTGACGCCAAACTCTAGCATGATTTAATTACCGAGTGATTAATGAGTTTCGTGTTCTACCCTCGTATAGACTTTATCGTGCAGAGTACATTGTTTGTTCATATGCAAGTGAAACACATGTTCACATTTTGTTTCTCTCTATAATTCTATACATGACTGTCATCATCATCTTCATCATTCCATTAATTTGCTAATTGACCGTCATTTTTTAATTATTATTATTTAAAAAATTATCAATTCTGTAATAACTACAACTACGTTTATAATGTATTCTAAATTCATTTTCTTCATCTCTGGGTTTTTCTTAATTTTCAGAAGAAATTTTGATTAATTAGGATTAAAAATAATTAGATATTGTCACGTCATCGCGACGTATTTTGTACTTATAATCAATATTTTGTAAATTGGAATCTGAATCCTTTTTTTTCCTTAAGCAAAAGTATTATTGATAAGAATGATGTCTTTGTCTAAGTAGTAGATGCAGAAAATTAGTAATCTACACATTGTCATTCTTTCTATTAATTCCCCACTTAAATGTAATACAATTATTATCACCTTAACCCAAAAGTAATAAATGTGGGTGGTATGTTCCCTTGTGGAAGAAACATATAAAAGGGGACACCCTTGTCGAATTTGGCAGTCCAGAAATCACAGCCGACGCAAATACATGTGTCTTTCGCGTGAGTCCAGAAACCGCCACCAAGTTTACTCCCCTCACATATTCGCTAAGTGTGTTCTCTGAGTTAGTTTACAATATTTCAGTGTTCCTATTCATCTCGTGCTACGAGTCGCCCTACAATTCCTTTTATGGAAAATTCACCTGTAACCAAAGAGGAGATTGCTATTGCCTAATAAGAGAATTTTAACTCACTAAGCGGAATTACTCTGTGTGGATATTCTTAATGTTTGGATCTGTGGAATTTAAACGTGCAAAGGTAAATAATTCATCTGGACTCCGGACCGTCTCTTAACTCTGGCCCGTAAACATCTTCACTAAGGGATATCTTCATCTTACCTGGGAATTCATTCTTACTCATTGACTGAACTTATTATCTTACTCAACGATCCCAGGTCATAATAAAGGTAAATAATTGAATCATACGTATCTATCTCTTGTTCATTTCTGTTACCTTAACGGATTTTAATTTTTTTTCCAGTGTTCCAAAGACATCTGGATCTGTTTGCTCTCTCACTCTTTCACTCAACTGTAAAAAGGATTCAAATAAACTTCCAAATAATATTTTAAACATAAGTTTCTCTTTTCTTAAAAACCTGTTATGTTTAGTTTCATTTCTGAGACATAGCAATACTCAAAAGCAATATTCTGTTACATTTATTTACAAATTTTGTCAAAAGTAAAATTATTCGAAAACATGATTAACTTTATTTTTAAATAAATATTTAATCATTACTTTTTCATGGGAATTAAGATGTATTTTATTAATTATAAAAAAGTATTGAATTTCCAAAGAAGAAGAATATTATATTTATTACGAGAAATTTATAAAAAAATTAGTACATAATTAAATCCCTGTAAATTTTTTATTATTTATGAAAATTATCAGATGTTTGTGTAGAATATTATTAAAATTATTTTAAATAATTAAATTCGTTTGGCAATTTTTGGTAAACTAATAGATATTAAAAATCAATGCATTCACGGAATTTTTTGAAAATTTGACAAGATTTTTTATTTAAATGTTGTTTGAAAATATTTGAAATTTCGACTAAGAATTTTATTACTTTTAAAAATAATTAAATTTCTTGATAAGTTTTATTATTTATTGAAATAATTAAGTTTCTAAAAGAATTTTATTATTTTCGAAAATAATTGAATATCTGTGTATAATTTTATTAACATTTTTGCGTTTTAGCGAAGAACTTAATTCTTTTTAATAATAATTGAATTTTTGTGATAAATATTGTTATTTATGAAAATTATTTAATTTTCCAAAAAATGTTATCAAAATTTTTTAAAATTGTTAAATTTGTCGGAATAATTTTGATAATTATGAAGATAATTGAATTCTTTTAAGGAATTGAGATAAAATCTGTAAAATTTAAATCTAATTTCAAATAGTTGAAACTAAAATCTTTAAAAAAAATAATTCTTTAAATGATTTATAAATAATAACTTTTTATGCAGCAGTTAATAATTTGTAACTTTTAGAATATTTTGGGTGTTCATTATAGATGCCTTCTTCCCTCGGGACCAAGGGAGGATTAAACTTCTTGTAATTTCTAAACAAAATTTCGATTTCAGTTGGGTTTTTATTTTCGAAAGTCAAGTAGAACAAATATTTATTTAGTAAATACCAAAGAGCTTACGAAAGATTCCATTTAACACAATTAAAATGTTAATAAAATAGAAAATAAAAAGAAGGATACTATTTAAAAATCGAGAGAATATGCATTAAAATTGTTAAGTGTGTGTAAATGTTGAAAACAAAATCCATCTTAAGCCAAAGTGGAGAGAATACAATAAGGGCTGATTTTTTTTCGGTTATAAAAAACAAACATTTTAGTGTCGTTGAAACAAGAAACGACCGAAGGGAAACGAGTCTTGTATTTTTTTCTAAAGATTTTAAGTGTTCTCGTTTCGTATTAATTAAACTGTTGTGTGTAAAAGTATAGTGGGTAATTTTTCCTATTCGCAGGACGCTCTTTATGGGTTATATACTCATGGAATACGCTACCAGTTATTTTCTAGAAAGTGAGTATCTCGAGAAGCATTACAAAAAACCTCTTTTTCTTACTTTCCATTCTAATTACAAACAAAAAACTAACTACACAAACTCGAAATGCTTGTTTCTTTTAATATACCATGTAACTATATGGGTAAGAAAATAACTTTTAAACATTCGGAGGGGGGGATTTGTATCAACATAAACAGGGTTGCTAAAGGTACGCGAAATCAGGTAATTCAGCGAAAAGTCAGGGAAAAAAGAATTATTCAGAAAATCAGGGAACTTCATTAAAAGTACCAGAAAAAAATTTAATTTATAGGATTTTCAAAATTGTAAATGTTAGGCCACATAACTTCAAAAGCTTTTAACTTGAAATTTTATAAATTTTCAATTTTTAAATAATTTAATAACAATAATAATTTTAAAGAACTTAGATTTTTGAAAGATTTTAATAATTCAAAATCTTCCGAAGTTAATAATTTAATTTCTTAATAAAGATATGGATTTATAGAAGAACTTTAGTTAAAAAAACAAAAAAAAATTGAATTTTTGGAAATTTACAAATAATTGCAGAAATTCAATTATTTTCAAAAGCAATAAAATTGTTTGCAGAAATTTCCCTCAATTTAATAATTTTCAATATCTTCAGTTTTAATAATATTTGAAAAAATTTTAAGCAAACATTTAATTATTTACTACAATATTAACAATTTTACAGGAATTCAACTATTTACAAATTATATATAAAATTTCTTCTGAATAATTAAATTATTTTCATAAATAATAACATTTTTTATAGGAGATTCAATTATTTTCATGAATAATATAGCTCATCGTGAAATTTCCATTATTTTAAATTTTTTTTAAATATTTAATCGTACTTATTAAAAATGTAATTATTCCTGAAAATGTTATTAAAATTCGTCAAAAGAATTCACGTTAATAAAGTTAGCAGGGCAAAGTCAGCAGACAGACTTCGGAATACCCTAGAAATAATTGCATTTTTCGAGAAATTCATTTAAAATTGTATGAAAAATAATTGAAATCCTATAAAAAATGTAATTATTTATAAAAATAATTGAATCCTTACAACGAAATTAATTACATTTTTTAAATTATTAAATTCATGTGAAGAAATTTATTATTTGCATAAAAATAATTTAATTCTTGCAAAGGATTTATTTAAAATTTATGTAAATGATTTACTTTTTTTTGAAAAATTGTATGGAAATTCATGAGTTATTGTAAGTTGTTGAATTTCAACATAGTTTCAATTTGAAATTTTTTAATTCATATAAAAAATACTAATGTCTAATCAGAATATTCTTTAGGGTCAAGGAAGAAGTAAAAATTTTGTCTGGAAATCAAATAAAAGTCAGGGAAAATCAAAATTAACTTTTGTGGAAACGCTGATAAAATAATTTAATGTTAAGGTGTCCAAAAGTATAGAGAACTAGTTTTAAAATTAATTTCCCACAAAAAGATCAATTAATCATGGAGAAAAATTTTAATTCATGTTCATTTGCTTTGGTAGATTCTTATTCGCTTACCCCAAAAAAATTACTGCCATCACTTATACGCTGAATTTTAATTGCTCTTACCTGAAACAAAAGAAGAAAAAAAGAATTGCGTTAATTCACAAAAGAGGATATAATTGCTGTAGCATAAAAAAAGTGCGAAAAAATTATAATTTATTTTAAAAATAGCTAAATTAGAAAATTCTCGTATTAAAAAAATATATATGGAGAGTTACTACCCCTCTCAACCTAATTTCAACTCAAATGGTAAGTCGTCTTGTTTCCCCTCGCTCTATTTGATATGAGTGAGAGTGAAACGAGACCAAGGTGTCGTCGCACTTGACCTTCGTTTGAGTCTAAAATTCCTGTTCTAGATTTATTCTCATTTTCATTCTTTCTTTTTTTTTCTTTTGAAAAATCGCATTCTCATTAGGCAATAACTTTTCTTTTTTTCCCTATCGATAATGAATACCATTATGTTACTTTTTAACAAAAATTTCCATTATATAACTCACAGTAATGAATTGATCATTAATGAAATTACAAAGAAAGTTAGAGAAGCGTGCTTCAACTGATAATGGAAATTTTTTTTCCTTTCATTTTTACTATATGAAAAAGAAATAATTGTAATTAGATAGTTTCCGTTTTTTATTATAAAAGGTTCCATGTTTTTTTTACATTTTTCGGAAAAATGACCAGTTCAGGTCGAAGACTGATTGGATTTTATAATATTTTATAATAATATTCTTATGAGTTAAATTTTTATGGAAACCCAGTATTAAGATATTACAATTATCACTAGTTAAAATTTAAATCAGCGAGAATAAATTTCCGCTCCAACTGTTCGTTTGGGTTACGTTGTTTTTTCACCGAATATTTCTTATCTCAACGAAAACCGTGAACCATTTTAGGAATGGAAATAAATTCCACTGCTATTCATAAGATAAATTTTATGTTACAAATCATAAATTATGACGGCGTCTTGTCTAAAAAGAAGACAGGAAAATTTCCAAACTCCCCGAGTTTAAATTCTGTCAACAGAAATGTATTTTATGTTTATATTCACTTTTTGTGTGACCATTAAGTATTCACATGATAATATATGATAATATACAGGAGTTTTTTCGTTTATTATCTACAATGCAATTGTAAAAATCTATAACAATTTCTTTTTATATGACATAATTTAACTACATGCTGAATACATAATTTTATTCTTATGGAGACGAACAACTTTTAGAAGCAGCTGACAAGTGATGTGTACAATTTCAATGCACACTGGTACACTGACAAATCATCTTCTTTTGTATACATATCTATATACGTAAATAGAAAGCAGAAAGAAAAAAAAAGTTATCAAAAAGCATACGACAATATTTTCCGTTCATGTTTGTATATGGCAATAATAACAAGCATCGACTCTATAAATATAAATATATATCCAATAACAATTCGATAAATGATAAAATGCCATAGTGGATTTTCAATATAAAAAAAAAACCTGGTGTGTATATCAATACAGAACTCTTTTGCTTTTCGTTGTAATAAAAAAAATCATCGATCTTTCTCTGCCATGCGGAAAATCCTTTATACGCTCCAGGGAGAAGGAAGAAGACTCCTCTTTTCCGAATGAGGATGTGAAAACCGGATCGGAAAATGGGAGATGGTTTTGAAAGTGAGGGACTATATAGGAAATTCGGAGGAGGCGGGGGACACCACACAGGGATTCGATTGAGGCGAGTTGTGTGCTGCTTTTCTCCAATGTTATAGTACACGCGAATACTCTCGGGCTCCAAGATGTCTCCCCGGAGGTTTGGAAAACTGCACGCTCCATTCCAATAACTCGTGCGACTTTTACTCGCTGCTCAATTTCTCGATATCTATAGAACATATAACACACCTCTGTGCGGTTTATAAGGTACTTGGAAACTTTTGGATCATAGCCAAAATTCACCTCTTATGTTTCTTGTCTGTTTGGTGGTTTATCACAAATTCAATGCTTTACTTCACCTCCCAACACACTGTACGTACATTCCTCGATTTCAACGTTCAATCATTTTTTAATTGATTCGAGGTGATGTTTATGACACTTGTTTTGATATTTGTAATGCTGGAATGTGAATCCTCCCTTTTTTCTTGTAACCCAAACAAATCGATCCAATTGTCAGACACCTGAACGACCTTTACCATATATGGTCATCCACGAAAGCCACCCTAGTATAAGGTGAGTCACTAGTCTAAAATAAGACGCCTAATTTAATCAATAGAAGAGAACTGACCCAAAGGGCTATTAAGTGGGTGGCATTATCATTTCTTTCCATTAGAAGCCAAGGTATAAAAGGTGCCACCCTCGCCAAATTCTTCAGTCCAGGAAACGCCTTCAACTTCACTAGTCTACAAGTCACCCTCGAAATATCAAATCTACGTTCTTCGCGTCAGTCTAAAAATCGCCACCAAGTTAACAAGTCGCGTTCTATCCCCGTGTGTCTTCTTCGTATAAGTCAAACAATCGCGACCAAGTTAACTAAGTCAAATTCATTCAAGAAGAATATTTCTACTACCAGGCACATTTCTAAATTTCTGAATACTGCATTATATCGACATCGAGTTAATATAAATAATTCGGTTACTCCTAAGCTAAGGGGTGCACACCTAATTTACATTCGACACCTGGACTCCGGACCGTACGTTTTGCTGGCCCGAAAACAATTCAAAGGGAAAATATTGCATTCTCTGTTTCCGCTAGACAACGTCATTTCTTCGACATCATTGTGAAGGTGGTTTTCACATGTTGGGTCTACGACTCTAAGAATAATTTTAAAAGTGTCCTTGAAGACATCTGGATCTACTCTTTCTCTCTGATTCTAATTGTAAAGGATTCAAATAAATATTCTAGTAATTTAACATCAATTAACCAGTTACTCTTTCTTAAAACCTGCCCCTTAAAATCAGAGTTTATGCTCTGTGAATAAATCAGGTTGAATCACCGATGCCAGCCGAATTAAATATGTAAATTATGATTATGTTTAGTTTCATACTTTGAGACGTAACACAGTGTAGGTAGGACAAAAATACATTATTTACATCTGGTTACCAAAAATACCCCAATAATTCCTCAAGTCTCAACGATTCCTTAATACCACCTAAAGATTCCAGAAATACTTAAGAAACACCTTAGGACTTTAAGGATACCTGCATATAACTTCAAGACTCCAACCAAACCAAAATATCGCCTTAAATTTTCAGATACCTTAAAGTATCATAATACTAAAACACTTCAGGATAGATTATACATTGAATATACCTTAACATACCTACTACCTACTGAAACAAGACTGCTTCCACTGTTCTCAAATTTATGCATCTCTAGCGTTCAATCAATATAAAATGATTATATGAATTGTTAATAATAATAATAAATAATAGGGTAGAAGTACCGTTTGTGGCCACTGTACCAACTCATTTTTTAGCCAAAATCATAAACGAAGAATTAAAAACTGCAATTCCCCGGTCTCCCCTACACTTAAAACTATAAGAAATCAAAATCCGTTGAGAAAATTTAGGAGCGACAATTATTTTAAAAGTTATAATGGAAATTATATTGGCGCGGTGTAGTGCATCAACACTGAACTTAGTTTTTTATCATTTTTATGGTTATATAACTGAACAAGTTGTTCATTTCATAACCATTTCGCTTCCTCAAAATATTATAAACCAATTGCTTAATTTAATTTTAATACGTTAAGGTAATATTTCAAATAACACAAAATTTGAATTTTTTGTGAAATAGAAAAATATTGATTAATTTTATAAATTTTGATGAAATGTGCACTTTGTATATATCAATCGATTCGTTTTTTTGTCAGAAATGTAATTTTCTGAATAATTTATGAAAATATTAAGAAATAAAAAAGTTATTTAAAAAAATACAAAAAAATTTGTTTTCAAAATTTTGAAAAAATTGTATAAAAAAAATTTTGTGGATAAATTTGAAAATCCTTGTGTCAGATTTTAGGTATTAATGACTGCAATAAACCTGCAAAATTTCCATTATAACTTTTAAAAAAATTGTCGCTCCTAAATTTTCCCAACGGATTTTGATTTCTTATAGTTTTAAGTGTATGTAGATATTTTTTAAAAATTTTTAAAAGGCGCAGAACATTGTTTCAAGTTACTACATAAAAACATACAATTTAATAGACGTATAACATAGATGATAGATGAACATATAGAAGTATTCCACTTAATTTTTAAAATTGTTAACTTAGTTCCCATTTTATTACTCAAATAAAAGCAAACAAACAATTTTATTCTTTTCTCTAAATCTAGAAGCAGTAAAATTGCGAAAACAATTAAGGATGATGCTTTATTGGATAAGCCTCAAATTTAATAGGTCGGCATCTCTCTGTGTTACAGGGAACGTAAACTCGTGGTTTAGTTAATTAAATGAACAAGTTTGTCGTCCAAATCGACTTATCTGTTGCAGAGTGCTGCGCGTAACGACGCAATTTGGTATAGACACCGCACTAGATCAGAGCCAAGTTCTATCCTCATCGTCACCATCCCCATATACATACAAACACACATCTGAATTTCCCTCATCTAACAATAAGCGAGCACAATTCACTAATTTCATTTTGGCACGCTTTGCCTGTGAAAAGATTTCTATTGAAAGTGACGTCTCTTAACGAATAAAGGGCAAGCGGGTACGTCTGTGAGTATACAATTATTCTTCCTCTTTATTACAATTTAATCTTCATTAGCGGCAGAGTTCATTAATTTAACTCCACCGTAATTTTTAAAGAAGCGAATATTAAATCACACCATAACAAAATTTTTCTTGAAAACATTATTTATCTTTTAGCATAAACATTCATTTCAGTGGAAATGTTTAATAATTAGTTACCGAACTGTACCATTTTCAAAAAGATGCGGCCCTATATCAATCTGTTCAGTCGATCCAATTACACTAATACAAAAATAAATTATAGATGAATTCTATAATTACAAAAAATGTCACAATTGTACTGCTATTAAATGAAACATAAATTTTAGGGGCAAAAACTAAAATTACTGTAATGGAATTCTTGAGATAGTGTTTAGAAAATTGTCATCCAATTACTCTAAGGAAACAGAGAGAGAGAGAGAGAGAGAGAGAACAAGAAGGTTAAATAAATTAACCGTCCTCTCTTTTCGTGTGCATAAAGTTGTAAAACAATCTAACTCTTTAGGGAAATTCGATAATCGTTAATCGATCTCAAATTAATTATTTCCTATGCTCTAGAGGACATAAGTAATCTTGAAACGACTTTACAGATGTTAGAAATTCAAAACCTCAAAACTATATATTGACTGCCAAAGTTTCTCACTCTACTAATTTAATTACTTAGCAAACAAGTAACACTTTAAGATCTCACCATTTTATTGGCACCCAAAGCTTTTAATATATAGGGCAGTATTTTAGATCTTAAGTTTCTTACATATACAATACAGAAAAACTAGTTACTTTTCAAAGTAGACTGTAAATAAACATATAAATTCTTCAATCGTCATATAAATCACGCCTTTAGTTTCACTGTATAAAACAATAATGTGTAAAATTATTTTTATTGTTATTAGACGCATAAAATATTTTACTGACATCGTAAAGTGTTTAATTCAATGTGCTTTAAAACGTTTAACTTTAAGATCGCTCTATATATATATATGTCTATATACATAGTTGTATAATATAAAATCAGATGAGGGATAATGAAAATTTTCGTCAAATGAAATGAAAATTCAATGCTAGAAGATAAAATTGGGACAATTGGAAAGTTTCGTTGGCGCGAAACCTAACTGTCGAAGTCGTAAACGAAGACATTGACAGACCAAAGCCAATGGGGATTAAAAGTAAGCTTACAATTCAATCCTCGAACCTTCTTTGTCACTTTTATTTGTCGTTTCTTCTTTATCACTTTCCACACCTATAGAAAACATTCAAGGGTTTTTTGTTCTTCAATTCTGATGTATTTCACTCGGTTTCACGATATTGCTTTCATCTTTTAATCTCTTTGATATTATCATCTATATAAATTATAGCATTGTTTGGTAGTGAATATGTTCATTTTAAAATGTGATCCCGAAAAGGAGAACTTTATCAACACGTATTTAAATTATAGTGAATCATTACCAAGAATCTTCCATCTAAAATAACCTGAGGTCATACGATGCCGGACAATTTAAATATATATATAATTTAGAATATTGAGAGTATTGAGTATTCTGAGATTGACAATCTCAGAAAGCAAAGATAAACAATCTTAAAATAATTGAGAACCTCGTTAAGGAAGCAAAATCAAAGCATGCAGGGACTGACAAAGATGATGTGCCCGTGAGAACGCTCTTTGAATTGCAGACGAAAACCGTGATCGCTTAAAGAAAAAAAATATGTCAAAGTTTTGGGTAAAATTCGTAAAAAATAAATCTAAACGCCAATCACACAAAAGTTGTGCAAGCAAGAGCTACTCAAAGGGCAGACCTTTTGATTAAAATCGAAGACTACTCAGTAAGTTAAATTACATTTATTTAAAAACATTACTTTTATTCATCACTTCCACCTTTAATATTCCATTCTAAAGTTTCCTCTAACACATTTCCCAATAAAAAAATAATAAATTCAAAAATATTTGTAAACTGATTCATTTAAAAATTCATATTTAATCTCAAATGTTTATAATCCCATAAAATCAGCTTAATTAAAAACTTAAAAAAAAATGTTTCATCCAAATATGCACATACATATATTGCGGATAAACAGAACGAATGAAAAATTTGTTTTCAGTTTTGCACCGTGAAAACACAATTGCTTTTGTATGGTCTAGAAAATTTGTTATACATTGGATCATACTATAACAACATTATATAGATTCAATTTCATTTTCTACAATTTATATTTCAATATTCAATATTGGGAATTCGATAATTTCCATTTTAGTTTCTAACTCAGGTGGTTGGACTCATTACTTGTACTAAAAACATTTGTATATAAACGCGGAAAACACAATTGTATTGATTCACAATTTATCGGTCTCCCGTGCCAAAAACGGATATTTACTGTTTTCAAAAGCGGGCTTGTATTCTCTGTGAAATTCGTTCATTGATTCTTTTTTTTCTGTTCATTCTTTACAGTTGCACACATGAAGTTAATATCCTGTCAATATTTACAAAAAAACAGATTTTTAAATACATTTTTTCTAAAGAATAGATGTTTATTTTGGTCAATTTTTTTTTTTTTTACATTTTAAATTGAAAACAATTTTTAGTTACAACTTCTTTTTAAATATTTTCAAAAAACCATTCAGTATCGGGAAATTGAAAACTGTGGTATTTTTGTGATTATTGGAAATTTGTGGTTTCAAAAATTCTTCTTTGTGGTAATGCAAATGCTCTTCGATGTTAGAAAAGGTGGGTGTATTTGCGTGTGGGTGTGAGAAGGCAGCTTACTCGTTTATTTAACCACAATTAAACCAGATGGATAACGATAATATTGAGCGAGCGACAGTACCCACACTACGAAACCACAAAATGTGTGCAGGATGGTTAGTTTCCCGATTCACCCGTTTGGTGAATAATCGTTAACATCGATAGATACAGCGAATTTGTACTTTTGTGCTGACATTTGTTGCATCACGTATTAATTTTACTGCGCTTCATCCATATGTAACTGAATAATTTTTATTGGTATCTTTACTATTGGTTATGATTGGAAAGAATTTAATTTTTATTTTATAGGAAAATATAGAGAGCTTAATTTAAATTGAAAATAATTGAATTACGTTGCATTGGAAAGAAAAATACTACAAGAATCATTTATCGGCAGTTACTGAAACAAGGGTCAAATCTTTTGTTCTTATATTACTCGTTTTTTAAGATTAAGTTACTGATTGAGGTATTGTAGGTGATCCTAAAAAATTATAGAAGACTATTAAACGAAGTAAAGGGATTGATCCTGTGATAAACTTGTTGATTCCGGATATTCTTAAGGAGGTGTTTTATTAATCCTTATTGGGGGACTTGTATTGGATGAACTACTTAAGACTCCCAAGTACTTAAGTTGTCAATGTAACTAGTTATGGAGAAGGTGTTCTATTACTAGTTCATGTCCCTTATTATATTGTTCTGTTAATACTAAAACAAAATGTAGGACCCCAATGACTGGGGATAATCATCAAGTACGTTTAGTGATCGTTTGCTATCCGCTAAAGCCAGTCTTGGCTATCATCGAGCTTAAGGGGTTCTAATCGAATCTATTAACCGATCCTAATCTGTAACTTACAGAGAAGGGAGTTGCAGAAAGCAGGCACTTATGTTTTAACCATTATATGAGTCTTCAGTAAAAATGGTATACTTATAACTCTTTCCCAGCGAATTGTACTGATTCAAGTTTACACTGCAACAACAGGTGTTTTAAAATTGGGACAAAAGTGTCTTAATTCATCAAAAATGTCTTAAATAAACACGTGTCTTAGACGCTAAAATTGTCTTAATATAAGCACATTTCGTCCCAGTATTTTTTATGAATATTAAGAGACATTAATAGCCATAAATGGACATAGGAAGTCAGTAATTCTGATTATTTTAGGATCTTCTTAGAATATATTTAAGTCAACCGAAAAAAGTTTCCAGAAATAATTAATCAACAACAACTACAGTACTTACAACAATAATCTACACAGTTTTCGTCGAAATACAGATGGATTTTTTTTTTGAAAACAAAGAACATAATACCGCCCGACCCCTAAAAGAATGTGTTTTTTAACTTATCACTTTTTGAAACCCAAACAAAGTACCAAGCAAAATAAACGCGTCTACCACTAAAAAGCATAAAATCCTCACGTCATCAGTTCATATAACTATATATGTGTTTTCAGTATGTTTATGACTCCACAAAATGGGATTAAAAGCTGAATGACATTAAGTTCAGTACAGAAGTTTCGTGTGTCGTTGAAATGTGAAAATTTCACTCGAATAACATATAACAACTCGCATGTCCTCAATGTAAAGTCCATAAGCCCTAAAAGCGACACTGGCAGTAAAAGTTACATAACAGAGTCGTTACCGGAGTTGAAAGATGAAATCACTATTATATACCTATATAAATATTGTATATATGAACATTCATACAATTGACGATAAGCGCGTGTTAGTACTATATATAGAAATACCATATAATCATAGCAAACTTTTATCGTAGCCTATAAAAAGTCTAAAAAAAAAGAAAGAACAGAAAATATCAGATGTGGAAAATATTCAAAAGGGACACGACTCATAATGCATCAACTTTACGAGTTGATAAAGTTGATCCTTTCTTTTTATGATCGTCGACCGTTTAATTTTATGAGCATTTAAGATTTTCTGATTTTCAACTTCAGTTTTGTGGTCAAACAATATTTCAAAACTTTAATCACTTTTTTCTCCCACTATTTTTTTTATTGATTTTTAAGAAGAAGCAATATTTTTTTAATTTTCATTTTGATGATAAAATTTTGCGCAATAAGCTAGTGGCTATAAAGAGGAAAAAAGTTTTGTTTTTATACACTAGTATAGAGCTAGTAGAAAGGTTAGGAGAGTGAAATAAATTATTAATATTTTTGTCATGTTGTGAATTTTTATAAGAGGGAAAATTTTGTAATGTTTTTTTTTTTTGAAGGGTTAAGTAGCTCAACTATATTCTGTGTTTTCAATAGTAAATGCAAAAGGGGCGAAGCTTATTAAATGGAAAGTGGCTCAACATAAAAGAGACAGTGGTGACTGGTAAATTCGCTTTCCAATAATCCTCGTCTTGCCTCAATAATTCCAATTTGCAAACAGTGTCACTACGATTTTCTTTGAGTATACATTTTCATTGAGCTAATTTACACAAAGTTTCGGATATAAAGAAGAAGTAGAAGAAAAAGAAAAGAATAACTAGAGTTCGGCAAATATCCAACATAAGAAAGAAATCAATGGAGGAGCATTCATTTCCATTTGGTTGATTTAAACTTTTGGAAATGATAATGAAAAAGAGACAGGGGTCTATCGATTAATTATCATCTTTTGAATCTAATTTTTTTTTTAGAAATTATCAAAATCCTACTTCAAAGACGGTGTATAATCATAAATATTAAATTGATATAAATTTCTTATTGAATACACTAATTTTTATTTTAACTACAATCAATATTTTAACACGAATTTAAAATTGGAATTAGTTATTTTACCGTATAGAAAGTTGAGTAAATACTTGGTGAGTAAATTATCCTCATTAATCTTAATTATATGTGTATAAGGAATTACATTAGTCAAAGGGCCCAAAACAGGAGGGTTCAAGAGTTGAAAATTCATCCGAGATTGTAACTTGTGTGATTTAATATCCCGGCAGACGCAATGTCAGTTTGTCCTAGACGAGTGATGCAGCTATAAAGTTTAGTTTTACTGCACACCAAACAAGGGTGCCAGGTGGTAATTAGTGGTTCACACTTGACCCAAAAGCTAAGTCTCATTGCAATTGTGTCGCATTTCTTGCGCACATGACATTTGTCATATTCTTTTGCCACAAAGAAATTTTATGATACTTCGTAAAAAAAATTTATATAAAAAAGATTAAAAATAAAAATTTACTCTCTGATGTTTGATTTCTATTCGGAAAATTTTCTTGTAGAAAGAAATAGTTGAAAATTTTATCCATTGATGGTGTTATTTATTTTAATCAGTTAAATAGTTTTAGGGTTAGATTCGATAATTCTGAGGGATGAATACTGAAGAATTCAATGGTACAGTAAAAAATAAACCTAAAGGGAGAACAAACACCAGCCAAATAGAATTTGACAAGTGTACTCTTCCATTAATCTCATCAAGAGGAATGAAAGAGTCATTCTCCGAACAAGATCAGAGTCAGTAATGATAGGTCCAGAAATAGTAGTGGTAGGTCAGGTATAGGACTTACTTCGAATTTGGATCGGATCAGTTGAATCATGAAAATTACTGGGCAAGAACTAGGCTAAAAGAACAGGCAAAGCCTCGATTCGAGTTTAAAACTCAACGAGAACTTTGCAAAAGATCTTCTGAAACTCAACAAGGTCAAAGTTTAGATTGAGGTTCTTCTAATCACAGGTCATGGTCTTCTTAGTCCGTATCACCAGAATATAAATTGTAAAGCATTTCGGGTATCTTCTACAAAATTTGTCTCTAACCATGATGATAAAACAAATTCTTTTATTTCCTAAAACAACAGCTAGAAATAATAATACACTATAACATTGTTTTAACCACCAGGAGATTCCACAGTGAGACCCTCTTTTTGTCTGGTTTACGAAACCCTTAGAGATCAAAGATCAAGATTATTGTCACGAGACAGAACACTAGTGCGAATCATCCTTCTTAAAGTAAATCTTTCTATTTCATTAATATTTCAAATTATACAATTGTCAATCCTTTTCTTGAGTGGTCTTCTAAATAAATATTCATTCACAACTTTTAATTAGGCTCATTGACTTATCCTTATCCCACATTAAATTCATTCCTGAAACTAATTTCAAACGTTAGATATATTTAAATAGCATTATAATTATCACGAAAATGAATATAGCCAAAAAGAAAATCAGTTTCAGAGCATCAAGAGAGATGAGACTACTAGTTTATTATAAACTCAAGATTCAGTTCACGAATAATCTATCAATAAAAGGGAAGTTTGTGCAACAAGAACTCTATCTGCTTTTCTACCCAGTTTCAATACATTAAATGAATATATAGCGGCTTTGAATTACATTATAAATAATTTAATTATCTCAGAGCATACATTAAACAATAAACTAGAGACTATTATAAACGATAAAATACGATATTGCGTATTAATGAAACGCGTATAATCGAAATAATAATAATATTAAATATAAAATAGAAACAATTTTGTCTATAAAACAGATTTTTCTCAAGAAAGAAGAATTTAATTAAATTTAGTAGCAGTGATTCAATTCTCTTTAAAAAAATCCAATTTTTTCTTTAAAACGAAAACTAATAAGATTTAGAAATATTAAAAGGTGATGGGGGGGTAGAAGTTTTAGGCGCCACTATATATGAATCTGTCTAGAGTCTATCTTAAGTCAAAGTCAGTTACTTACATATTTCATATATATTAAGTAAAGTCAGTAAATAAAGTCACCACTCATAAAAGTTATATACATTCGAAAACGCGCAAAGAGATATTTCCCTTCCTTCAAAATTCTATTCCTTTAAAAGTCAAGAAACGTTTCTTAAATTTAAATTCTGTTTGTGACAAACTCATTTCACTTTTCGTTCATTTTTAACTTTTTCAATCTATGTTAAAAATCTTTAAAAGCTTTAATTTAAGTTATAATTTAAAATAATATTTTGACTTAAATAAAACCGTTCTTTAGTTTAGTGGGTGAAAAATGAAGGAAAACATAAAAAGGAATGTATATACATTGATAATGATGATACAAAGTGGTATTACGTGCATGATGCGAAGTTAGATTTTTTTCCCTCGGTATTTTCCTTCTTTTTTGTCCGCTATAAAAAAGTAAGTGACTGTGTAGAACTAAGGGAGATGTGTTAGCATTTACGTAGAGAACGTGCGAGTTATTAGAGTTATTATCGAGCCACATGTACTGCATTGCTGGCACATTGTCGCTTTTGTGGTGAACGGATTTCATAATGAGATGCTGCATAGTAAACTGGGACATCTAATTATACACGAGGGCCTTCCACTCTGTAAGTTGCACCACTTTAAGAACAGGGGAAGAAATATAAGAAAATAAGGGGGGACGGGAGTATATATAAACATCATTGATTGTAATCACTAACTAATCGTTAAACATTTAACTATCGACAATAAATAACAACAATCACTTAAAACATTATGTTATTTTTTTGTAGAATCGTTTAATCATTTTTTCTAAATACTTCTAATACTTTAAATAAGAAATAGCATCTATTTGAAGTGGTGTGTTTATAACTTGATAATAAGGTTAATGTATAAATTCTGTACAATACAATACATACGGTGAACACTGTTATACAGCGTCCGAAGCCATAACAGGCCATTCAGCGTTTTTGAACAATTGTCATTCAAAATTTGGTATGCCTCTAAACATCCAGTAAATACTAGCCTTTCAAAATAAACTAGAAATCAATCAATTACCAAAAATGTAAATGAAATAATAATAATAATCTTAGAATAAAACAATTCGCTGCAATTCTAAATTTAAGATGTTCCGAGTTTGACAATGATATTATCATTATATAGTGGCACTAATAATCAATAACAGTGCAATAATTCAAACCAATATCACCGAATTCAGATATAAAATCAATAACAACATAATTACAGATATCTGCACTAATGAATCTACATGGAAATTGATTTTCGTATTTTAATTAGTGAAATTCCACACTGTCTTTAGTGAGATAAAATCAATTACGAGTAATCATCATTAAGGACTTCGCTTTCACATCAGAGGGACTCTTTAAGAGTACTTAGAGTTTAGGAGCTTTCAAAACTAAGTAAAAGAGAGAGAGAGAGAGAGTGAGGGGAAGAAGGGAAATAGTTCATCAAGTTTCTGTACAGAGTTCGAAATGTATTTATGACCATAAACTGTTTAAGGACTTAATAAGCTTAGAGAGAAGATGTAACGGAGCGACAGTTTATAGAATACGATGGAAACCATTGGATTTTAATCACTGGTAAACAATTGTACGTGTCTACATTTAGTTGTGGTTGTGCGACAAACCAAATTGTTACAGTATGCAAGTGTGAGTAACACATTATATTGTTTGGCATTGTGCCATATTCAACGAGCAGCATTTCATTGAAATGGGACAAACAAACGAAAAAAAAATCTTTCCAGATATATAGCATAATCCCTGAGTAGTTATTTTGTTTCTCTTTTTAATTCTCCCGTTACTCTGTTAATTCTTCTCTTATTTATGACAATTTTAATCTGTATGATTATAATAATAATTATACAGTAAGCACATTAATTTTATGTAATATTTTAAATATATTCTAACTATATTAATATAATATTACTATAGTTTTATTGTGGTTTAATCATGTATACTGCAATAGTAATCACTATAATGCTGTATTCATGAATATGACAGACAACTTTAAATAAGGATTACAAAAATAAAAGGTACATAAATCATTAAAGATAAACGATTTAACCGATCATGCATTTAAAAATAACGCTCTCCATTCTGCTATTCAGGGCATTTTAATCTCTAAAATTAATTTCTGGAGACGTAAATTACCTGAACCTGGGACGATGGATGCCACTGGGTAGAATCATGGATTTGCTGGACAGACTTTATCGCGGTGGCGGGGCTTTTCACTAAAGGACATCCAAGCAGCAAGAACCTATTTTGAAAATCTAGAGAAAGTGTCGGAAAAGGGAATACTTCTGATGGGAATTATCGGGACCAATACGACTGCAACTAACTGCTTCTCCATTTCATTGGGCCCTGGTCTTCTAGCATTCTGGACATTGTCTATCTTATTGTGCCAGCATCCGTAGAGGTAATTTTTTAATTTTCTCTTGTAGGATCCCCTCAAGAAATTCAGTGCTTTCTAAAGCGTTTTCCCTTCCCCGTAGCACCTTTTTGACGGCCTCTAAAGTACTGCAGTAATAAGCTATCGGGCTATAGTTCTCAACAGACTATAGCCACAAAGGACCAAAAAGAAGGTTTTTTTTGGCATGGATCAACGATGATGCCATAAGGGTTCCCGACTAAGGGGGCTACTTGGGTTACCATAATTAGAGTGGGCTAGTAGATAAGTTTTGCAATACCTTTTCGTTGATAGTCAGACACTTTCTTAATTCTGATATGCTCGTAGGCCTTTATAAATAATCGTAATACAGGAACTTTGAAACAAAACAAATCCTGCGAGTAAAATGGTTTTATCCAAGATAAAAGTCTCTTTGATATCTGGTATCAATTATTATCACATCATGATTCTCAAATAAAAGATCGAAAACGTAATGAAAGTAATGAAGAATTCGAATATATAAATATTCTAGAAGGCAATGATCTTAATACATGCAGGAAACCATTGTTTGGTTTCCATATCCAGTTTGGCAACAAATAGATAGGAGCACTTAAAAGACTGAAATAGCTGATACTGATAATTTCGTAGAAGATCTTTGCAACAAACTCAAAAATTTAAAACCACATTCGTTTTGCGCAAAACAACAAGGGGATTTTTTAAAACACACCAAAAATAATTTAAAGGAAGGAGAATTTGTGATTGAGTTAGATTTTGCTGAAAACTACTCATTTGTTGTACAAAATTCTGCCCAATCCTTCCACTGGAATAATAACCAGGCAACAATATTTACCGTGGTTATTTACTACAAGCAAGAAAACGAATTGAAGCATATAAGTATGGATATTATCTCAGATGAATTAAATCATGACACTGTAGCTGTGTATGTTTTTCAAAAAATTATTATTGACTACTTGAAAGAACACTTTACGTTTGTTAGAAAAATTTTTTATTTTACGGATGGGTCTCCACAGCACTTCAAGAATAAGTATTTCTTTTTAAATCTGTTAAATCACGAAAGTGATTTCAACGTTTTGGTAGAATCACATTTTCAACCGACAGCCCATGGAAAAAGGGCCGGCGATGGAATAGGAGGCAATCTAAAAAGATTTGCTGCAAAAGCTAGTCTTTAACGATCAGCCGAAAATCCAAATTTAACTGCACTTGATTTATTTCATTGGGCAAAAAAATTAAGAAGGTACTGTTTCGTTTTTTAGTTTCTAAAGAAGATTTTAATTTTCGTTATTAGTAATTTACTTAAAAATTCGGAGGTCGTTAGCAAAGTTTTCGAACAAGAAAAAGATCTTGATTGAAAGATAAATAAAATATAGTAGGGGACGTTGTAATGCTCAGCTATATGGAAGCTGTTATTGATATTGTTCCTATATAAAATGAAAATAGGGAAAACAGGAAGGAACAATAAAAGATATAAATGAAAATAATATGATTGGTTTAATATAAATATTCATACCAGTTACAATGGTGATTTCTCGACAGAGAAATCGAATCGTTCAAGTGTGATTTGGTTGGAAATCTTACACTTATTTTAATTTGATATGTTATCGAATCTCGAACTTCTTCAAATAAAATAAAGCCTCTTGACAATAAGAACAAAATCAAAGCCCGATTTCAAAATACAATCTTATGGCATCTGACTGATGGGGCACTGTCTCAGTTGGTTGAAACAATTAATTCAAATTGCCCAAAAGAAGTGACAAAATTAGAAGTGGTGCATTGATTTTTATAAACAGCTTCTATAATATATATGTATCTTGGGACTAATGGAGTATTATCTACATCTCATTGGTTAATATTTTTGCGCACGCGTTCTGTTACACATAAGTGGGGATAATGCATCTTTATTACAAATTTGCAAAGTATATGGCAACGTCGCAATGCATAAGAAGTGTGCGCGCGCATTTTGTTACAATGAAGTAGAGGTGGTACATAACTGATGAGATCATCACTCAATAACAGAATCAATGAGATGTATATAATAATATATAATAATATTCTAGCCAATGTCAATAGAAATGTTTCTATAAAATATAAAAGAATTTAGAAGTTATACGTATATTCTTGGGTAGAAACATATTAATTTAGATGCCAAAAGAAATGGTACAATCTTAAAAAGTTATTCGATTAAATTAATGAAGCATATTTCTTTCTGACAATTACTGAAAGTTAAATTGTCAATAATTGAAGTTAATGGATTTTTTCTATATCAATGACTCTGGGAAATTGGGATTCTGTTGAAGATAAATAATTAAATGTTGCAATACAGAATCGATGTTCAATAGAAAATAAACGATATTGTTAATATTTTAACGAATCATTGAAAATAAGTGGCACATACAATGTTACATATAGATCGACCATACGAAATACATGTACACACATAAGGTACAACAGTCTCATATAATTAAATTTAAATACAGCATCGATAAATGTAATTACATCTAATTATTAGATATATTCCCAGATACAATAATATTTAATTGGGTATATGTAAACTAACATATTGATTATAAATGTATAATTAGCCTTTGTATAGTATTAAATGTTTATTAACAGAAATTAATTGTACTTCTAATTAAAATAAAATATAAAGCTAAAAATGGTTAATTTAAGTTAACTGAAAATCCCATGCAATAAATAACATTATTTTTTCTACTTAAACATTTTCTAATGTACCGACCGATGATTAGAAGTTTACCATCTTTACCTTCAGGTGGTAAAGTAGGACACTAAATTTTAGTTTTAGAAAATTAATTCCTTTAGGACTTATTTTTTAAACCCCAATACTATTTAGAGCCTAAACTACAATAATTTACATATTTCCAATTACTTTTTGGTGACAAATTTTTTTTTAATAATGAATGTACGTATCAAAGAGAATGAAGAGAGAGATAGAGCCTTAAATTTAAATTTTAATTAATTAAAGTAAGATTAAAATTGAAAGTACATAGACGGCCTGTTATTTTACAATGGAAATACAAGGTGAGTTATTTCAATTAATGATTGGTATGACTTTGCCAATATATGGCAATCAACAGATTAATAAATTCAGTCACCGTTATATATCACTCATCAGAAATATTGAGATACGTGAAATAATTTAATTGAAGATTCCATTGGATTCGCACATATTGGTGTTACTTTTTCAAACACCAATAATTTTATTTTCACACTTTTAATTATTTAATAATTAAAAAAAATTAACAGCTTAACATTAAATATCCATAAAAGAAGAGTATTTTAGAATCTAAAATGTTTTTCAATGTAATTTTCATTACTCTTTTAAATTAACTTTCTAATTATTAAAATTTTAATTTTTAATAACAAACAAACGTTTTAAAGTTTAATTGTAGAATTAGATAATTTAGACGAATATTTATTTGTAAATTTGTAAAATTACGTAAACCTATATTAACTTTCATATTATAAAAGCGCAGTTAAACATTTAATGTTAATATACATGTAAAATAAATTAGCAGAGGGAAATGTACGAGAATGTACTTTTCATTAAAAAAAAAAAGTTCTCGGAATATAATCTGCATAGTAGTTGTGATTGTAATTTCACAGTATTTGCTTTCAAAGTAAATTTTTGTCGTTCCATGAAACGACGACGATTGAAGTACCTAAAGTGGCTTTCAACAATTTTATGTCGAGTCTTTTTTCTGCCTTTTTTTAATTGCAAAGAGTCGACAACAAAACAAAAGTCAAAGTGAATTTCCAAACAAGAATCGTTGGATCGATAAAAAGAATGAAAAACGAAAGAATTTCAAATCTTAATAAAAAACGAACAAACTGGGAATTAATTTTTAAGGTTTTTTGCCCTTTTAAAGTAACTTAATGGATTTTTATATAAACTTTTATTTTAATTGCAAGTAATCTTTTAGCAATACTTTTTAAATCGTTTTTTAAATTTATGTTCTTTTATTCATCTATATTCATTAAATATCAAATGAAGTTCAATGCTATAATTTAGGATCAAATTTTTGAAAACTTTTCTTGATCTATGACCCGAAACTAGAATTTTAATCCTCAACTGTTGAATTTTTTTTAACTATTTCTAGAACCAGTTGAGATAACATTTAATTATTTATATTCTAAAAATCATAAAATTTAAAAATAAAATGACTTTTCTTATCAAATGTATAAATTTTTGCCGAAGAAATTGGATATAAAATAAACGACACATAAAAAAAGGAAACATTTTTTATCAAGAAATATAAAAATTGGTAGAAAAACAAGTTTCTAAAGTGCAAGGGTCAGGAATCGGAAAGCTCAACGGACACTTTATTGGTCATTTACGACGTAACCTCATGTGTATTATTCAAGTCTCTTGACCGATTTTCACAAACTTTTTTCTTTCATATATACTGGGTTTGAATCTTTAGTTAGAGAAAAGACAAAAAGTCCTCTGCGATTTTTAAATATATAGAATTTTCAAAGAGATTTAATTTTAAAAATCGTACAAGCAGATGTAGCCCCTAATTATCAGAACAGACTTAATTTTTTAAAATTTTATATTGGTTTTAAACCAAAAAAGTATTTAAATCTTAAATTTAATTAGCGTGCTAAGGAACAACGAATGTGTTGCACTCATATGTTTCCATGAAATTTTATTAACATATATATATGTATATGTATAAATATATGAAAAAAGTATATTCATCACAAAAAATTTACTTTTATATAAAATATAATATACAATTGGACTTGGAAAAATTTTTGTCAGAGTTCCTTTTCATCACCTCATTATTTTCTGTCAACTCGAATTTCGGTGGGGAAAAAATTGTGACAAGAAAAAGTAAAGAAAATTGCACTAGACAGGAAAAAGAAATGTCACCAAAAACAGAAAAAGATTGAAATGTTGAAAAATACATTGCCGCGCACTTTTTTGTTTTCTCATATTTCTTTTTACTGTTTCGTAAAAATAAAAGCAGGAGAAAACCATCTATACAACTTTATCAAGAAAATTTATTATAGCAACTCAATTTGTCAAAAGAATTTTTTTTAAAATACAACCTTAGCAAAAAATTAACTTTATACTTTTTTTGAAATCTTGTATTATAATGCGAATTTGAAACCACTTATTCATTTCTAAATTCCATAAAATATATATTATAGATGAATTTCCATAATAAAACTCTAAAAATGTTCTCTCTCTATATATATAATTAAATTATTATATGGACTCAAGAAAATCTGGAAGGGTCTGAATTATTTCCTTTCACCTTATATTCTATCAAGTTATTGGCTCTGAAGAAATACGCCGATAGGGAATAAAAATAGAATCTTTTTATTCCCTTTTCGCTTCTCCAGCTGATTTATAGGGCTTGTAAAAATATGTCAAAAGAAAATGTATCAATAGAGAAAACTTTATATTGCAACAAAATTTACTGATAATCAACACCAATAGATACTGTAAGGAATTTAGAAATTTTTATTGTATACAAATTTGCCATAAATATAAATATCTTATAATTATGAAGAGCTTTTGGACTGAATTTTCTTTTAAGTTGTAGGTCTCATCTGCAGACATAAAATGAGAGTACTTTGAGATTGATTAATAAAGTTTAACTGCATATTTTTTTGATTTTTAATTTTTCAAAAAAACGTTTTTTGCCCATAACTTTAAAAAAATGTTAAGACACCTATGAATGTTTTTCTCTACTTTTGTAGAATTTTTTTAGACGCATCTTTTGAGCCCTCAATAAACATTTTTCGTTCATATTCACCGGAGATATCAAACTTTTAAAAATCAAAAATTTTAAAAAATAAGACTTTTTTGAAAATTTTGTTGAAAAATGTAGAAATAACTTTAAAACTATCATTATTATCTTGTAGAGAATTAAAAAACGCTTCGATTGACCTATTTTCGAAGCTAATTCGATTAGAAATAAAGAAGTAATTCGTATTTTAAAAAACATAAATTGTGATGGAAATTAAAAAAAAAAAATTTTTAATGTGAAAGTACAGTACCGTCCGAAATTATCAGTCCACCCAATTTTAAAGGAATGAAAAAAATTTTTTAACATAAAATTTATTAAAACTAAAATTTTTTTTGGTTTATATTTTGAAAGACAATAAAATTTTGAAAATAATAAGACCTTATAGAAGTCATTTGGCCAAAATTTGTACAAGATATTCTTAAAAATCGTCATTTTCAATGTTTTACAAAAATTTGAATAATTTCTCAAATAATTAACGCTTTTTAACAATCTTAGACTTATTTTAAAGGTCATTTTCTACGGAATAGGAATTACTTATAGGCATTAACTTGTAATTTTTTTCTTGAAATAAGCATGATGTCAAACTTGGTCATAAGAATTGGAAAAATTTGAAATAATTTTTTTGTACTAAAAGCTATTCTAGAACATATATTTAAAACATGATATGGTGTAGATTTTTTAAGAAAATTGAATTAAAAAAATATGTTTAAAGTTTCAAAATAATTTTTCTTTTAATAATATTATTTCAAATTTTTCGAATTTTTTTGTTCAACTTTATCGTCATGCTTATTTCAAGAAAAAAAATGACAGGTTAATGCCTATAAGTAATTCTTATTTCGTAGAAAATGACCTTTAAAATAAGGTTATGATTATTAAAAAGCTTTAATTATTTTAGAATAAGTTATTCAAATTTTTGTAAAACGTTGAAAATTACGATTTTTAAGAATATCTTGTACAAATTTTTTCCAAATGACTTCTGTAAGGTCTTATTCTTTTCAAAATTTTATTTTCTTTTAAAACATAAACCAAAAAAAATTTTAGTTTTCATAAATTTTATGTTAAAACATTTTTTTCATTCCTTTAAAAATGGGTGGACTGACAATTTCGGACGGTACTGTAACTTTGAAAAGTTAAAAAATATCATTTTCGAAATCATTTCTAAAATTTTAAAAAAGAAAATAATTAAAGTCATAATATACCATAAAAATCAAAATCGCTTATGTATCGAAACTGAATTTTTAATCAAATAGAGAGAAAAAAATATTACAGCAATTGAGAATAATTGTTGAAAATTTATTTAGCACCAACATTATAACAAAAATATATAACTTGGCAGCGGTTTTATTATTTGGTTTAAATTTAATTAATTCTTCTATGTCACATTGGGTTTGAATAAGTTTTAATCACACTTTCAATTTAAAAAAAAAAATTACTCAAAAACACTTCAAAATTATTCTTCTAATGTGATTACCCCCCCGGAATAGAAGCATATGTTCTTTTGAAAAATAAAATCCCATAATTACTTTCAAGTATATGACATTATCAACTTTGTTAGATATTATAATATATTTTCAACGAATATCACACGAATGCTTCTAAAAACCATTAAAGGGGTATGAAAGAGAGGAGGTAAAGGTAGGGGGGAAGAGAAGGGGCAGATTTACTCATTCGGAAATAACGTGGTGAAGTTTAATTCAATAGTTCAGTGGTTCTCAATCGATTTGATTGAATAGGAAAAGGTAAATGATGAATTCTCGAGGACAAGTCCAAAGGGAATTCAAGGAAAGGCGTGATAGTGAAACTAAGAGAGAAAGAGAGAGAAAAAAGAAAGAAATGGAGAGTCGTAAAGAGACCAAAGCACGAAGAAGAGTCTCTAAAAGACGGAATTTGAAGAGCCATTGAGTCGTTCTTTTCCTCCTGCTTTTCCGTTTCTTTTTATTTTAATTTTATTTTATTTTTGCTTTTATTATTCTGTAAAAGAGAGAAAGCTTCATCCTCAACTCACGTTTTTTTACACTTTTAGAACGAGCGAGAGAAAGAATGTAAAAAAAAGTGAGTGTATGTGTACCACCTTAGACTTATAATTCATATTTTCTATTCACATTTTTCTTCTAGATTCATAAAACAAAGAAAATTGCTTGAAAAATGCTGCTAGCAGATTGTTTTCACAGGGAAATTTTCCTTTTTTTTTTGAAAAATTTTTTTTATTTGAATATTTTTATGTTTTTATGAAACCTTATATAGTCTTTAGGAGAAGAGATTTTTCTTTCACAAAAAGATGATTTTCATACCTACATAATTTTTTGATATCTTTCTTGAAAAAGAAAATGACGTATTTCTAAAACAAACTTATAAGGAAAAATGTTTTAAAACATAATTATTACAATAGAAAATAAGAATTTAAATTTTTTTATTAAAAAAAGACGTACTTTTATTAATAAAATTCTAAAGAAAGGGATATAGCCAATTTTTTAGTGACTGTTGAAACTATTTTTGAATTCGAGCAAATTACACATTGTTGGATTTTTTCAATTTTCCCAATTGGCAATGACTGTGAGAGAAAGAGAGACGGGGAGAAAGAGAGTGAGAATACTAGCCAAATGCTTTTTCGCTTATATTGTAAAACGCGACTATTATTGTCAAATGCAGCAAGTCCATAAATTACACATGACGAACGAAACGTGAGAAACTTTAACAATGGCTTTTCAACACGAGACCAAATCCAATGCCAAACTTTCAGTGTTTACGACAGTTGTACGTGCCCGGCCAAGTTAATTCACCTACAAATTTTCAATCAAATCACTGGTCTAATTTCAATATCATAACATAATGTTCGACATAAATTTTAAGTGACTTTGGAATTTTATTTTTCCTCGTTATTATACCTAAATGGATATAAAAGCAATAGAAGTTTTTTTCTGAAATCAATTCCAGCAGTTGATTTGTATTTTTCAATTTCAAACATATACAGTAGCCAAGTTTGAACTTAAGGAAAAATCTTATATATTTTTGGTAATGTCACGTATCCGCAACTTGTTACAAACAATATAAATACGATAAAATTATAAATTGAGAAAATGTCTAAAATTAAAAGAAAAAGATACGTCACACATGTCACAGGTATCGATTAATAAGAAGCTGCCTAACAAACAACGAAAAGTATATCTTTATCGATTACCTTAGGCCTGCCTTCCCACCTCAAAATTTGTAAAAACGCGAGTATAAAAGACCCGCATTTTTCAAGACGGACCAGTAGTTAATTTTCCTGCGATTTAATTGCATCTCCCAACCACTAAAATCTTCAAAGTAGTTCAGTATTAATTCTACATAAAAATCCTTGGGAAATTTTGTCTAACCATTAGACATTAAATCAGAACTCTTGCTTAAAACAACAATAATTTATTTCTCAAATTGTAAATCAACCCTGCGCCAACTTTGCGCCAACCTTGTATCAAAATTGTCTCGACCTTACAACGAGAAAACCTACAATCTTGACCTACCAACTACACGGAAGTAGGTATCGTTGCCAATCAACTGCCAATCGATTGCCAATCAGTTGCCGATCAACTTCCAATCGTTTGCCAATCAACTGCCAACCTATTACCAATTAAGTGCCGATCAACTTCCAAGTGATTGCCAATCAAGTGCCGATCAACTTGCGATCTATCGTCAAACTATTGCTGAATCCAGTAAAGAGTTCAAATTTATCAAAGGAATTTTATCTTGCTAAGAAAACCAATTTTTTCTCTTATTTCAAGGATTCTCGAATTTAGTATATTAAGGTATAATTCTGCTTTCAGTGGAGTTATACCGAGTTTTGGGAAAACTGCTCACCTGCCAATTTCTTCGAGAACCCTGCGTGTATTGTGATTAAATAAAAGGACAAATTATCTTTAATCTAAGCATTTGTTTTCTTAGCCTGTTCCCTTAGTTCAAAGCCTTTCGCTTTGTAAATAAATCAGGCATTCCAGTACTCGTCCCCTTCTGAGACGTAACAGTAAAGAATGCCATATTGACGGGGCTTTTGATTAATTGACACTCAAACAGCAAGAAGAAATGGAATAGTACGGGAAACAAAAATCTCTCTATTGCGATGGTATGAGGGGAAATTGACGATTTTCACTTTTAGGAAAGACATTTGAATATGTTTAAAAAATTCGTTATGATAAAAAGTTGAAACGTCAATTTGTATTAACCTTATAATAAGAAATTTAATTGAATTAGTTCTTTAGAAAAATGAATTAATGTATTATATATAGATAATAAATTGTATATTTAAAATTCACTGGTTTTAAATTTCCCACCAAAGTAGTTCCAATTCACCATTTTGCCTCTTTTATTTTAAGAAATTGATTTTCACTTTCTTTCATTAAATCGTTGTAAACATAAATGAGAAAATAAATATTATAATTTAACGATCACCATGATAATAAATAGTATAATTTAATGATCACCATGAGTGATAGAATCATCACTGGTCCTATTAATAAGACAATTTATGAAAAATATTTCAAATAAAAAAAAATAATTTGAAAATTTTCAAATTTTTTTTTCACTTTGTATTCTAGTATTCGAGTATTCGAGATTCAATATTTATATACCCCCTCTATTACTCCTAACGTTGGTTTAAATAAAATCGGCTCAATACGCGATTTTGATTTAAGTTAAAATCAATTCTGTAGGTGGTGTCGAAACGTTTTATGCAAAAATTGGAAACGGCATGTGTCAAAAGTATTTAAAATGTTTCAAGACCATCGTGATTTGAAAATGACAATGATTCCCAACCCAAATACTTCCGATATCGATGACTGTTCTGAAAGTGAGTCTAGGGATTGTGATGATGAAAATGATGCATAAATATTTCACTGACAAAATAATCTTATATAGACAGGTACTGAAAAATTATTCAGGAAAACAAAATTTTTTAGGAAAGGACCATGAGTACATTTGAGTGACGGGGAAAAATCATATGATTATGGATTGAAAAATGAATATTTATTATCAGATAATGATAAAAAAGTATTGATCGCAAAGTACGCCTGTTCAAACGTTTGATATGTTCTTTTCAGTATCTATGAAGGAATACATTATAGATGCATCTGCTGAAATTGGCTTATACATTTTAATGCATGAGTTTCATACATTTATTGCTATTGTAATTCTTACAGCATTTAATAATAATCGGACATCCGAAAAAGATAACTGGTCTTCAGATCCTATTTTAGAATGTCCGATTATTAAATATGCTATGGCTCGAGATAAAAAAAATTAGATGTGTACCACCTTCACTTTCACAACTTTTTTACAAACCCCGATTTGCTCGTCCATTTGAAAAAAAGTTGGCTTGAAAGCAACTGGTGTTGTCAGGAAAGATCGTGTTAAAGAACATTACATTACTTGATTTTAAAAAAGCAGGTCAGCTGTCAACATGTGCTGGTCTTAAATCATTAAATGATAAAAAACAAAACTCAATGGAAAGTAGAAGTAAAATAGTAATTTTGATGCCTAACGCTTTTTCGGATCATAATAATTTTATAGGTGATACGATCAATATTGCAGTTTTTTAATGCCTTCTTTAAAAGCATAAAAATGAACTTGATCGATGCTACAGCGTTTAATTCAATTATCTATGTCCAATGCTGTAATATTCCCAAATGATGTTAGAAGCTCATAATTTGAAAAATCACAAGGTTTCAGAAACATTGCAAAAGAGGAATTAACATCAACACTTAATTCACTTGAAAACCGAGTGATTAACATCAATAAACGTACTGTTAGATTTACTACTCAACAACAGTTTCTCTAACGTTATGTCATTAGGAAATAATTTTGAATTTTATGCCGTTAATAATTATAATAACATTTGTTTAAACACGGATATTGAATACATAAAATCTGTTGAAAATTTTGTTTCTTTTCATAAATTAAATGATGAAATTTCTAATCATATAAGAAGTTGTTTGATTAAAAATGTTAGTTCTGGTAACAATAGTAATACTCTACATGAGAGAAGTTTTTTCTAAAAATCTTAATAAAACAAAATCATTTGTCAAACATCATGATAATATAATATTTACTACTGCTGACAAGGAAAATGTTACAGTCGCATTGGATAAGATATACAAAAACTTGAATTATTACTTTCTGATAAAAAATACCTACAAAGTCATTAATAGAAATCCGTTACCAAATTTAAAAACAAAAACTTATAACATTTTTAAATATTTGAATAATAATTAATTGCCTTGGAGAAAATTTAGTGACATTGGACTTACTCAAACTAATACGAATCTCTCAAAAATTTATAGTTTACCTGAGATTCCTAAGAATAACAATCCTCTAAGACCTGCTGTTTCTACTATTAACTCACCAACTCATTTTTTGTCTAAACAATTATTTACACTTCTTAATAATTCTATAAAAAAAACCAAAATCGTATATATACGTAATAGCTATGATTTTATAAACAAAATTAATTCTTTTTCTATTACTGATGATCATAATTTAATTAGTTTGGATGCATCTATCTCAGGTTTATTTTCTGACATAGTCATGGATGACTTAGAAACCTCTTGTAATGATAAACTTTTTTTAAACCTTTATTATATTATAGATATGTAGATGATATTATTACTTGCATTCCAAAGAATAAAATCAATAAAATAGTTGATGTCTTTAATAACTTTAATAAAAGATTGCAATTTACTTTTGAAACACAGAGTAAAAATTCTATTAGTTTTCTTGATGTTCCTCTTGTTAATGAGAATGGTCGACTTATTACTGATTAGTACAAAAAGCCACAAAAATTAGATGCACATGTTTTCGATATAATCAGGAGTTTTTACCGAGATTCTCGTTTCTCAATTCTATTTCTTTTTATTTGTCAAAGTTGATGTAAATGTTTATATAATTATGTGTTGAGAGTTATCACAACACTGCGGAATACTATATTGAATAAAAATTAGTACACACATAACCCTAACATTTTTAGTTGTTTTACATTGCATATTTATACTACCCACAAATGTGCAAAACTGTTCTCTTTATGTAAACGTTTATAGATATGAATATATAATTTATTTGCTATGATAATAAAAAGCCAATTGTATTTTATATTCAAATATAAATTCACAATTTTCACATATCAGATAAATATAAATGTATGTATATACATAAAGTCTATTTGATTAGTTTCAAGTTGAATGCCTGTTTATTGAAAAGGAATACACCTTGGAAAATTCGCAAATTTGCAAGCTATGAATAACCGATGCAAGAAAGAGAATAATAAATCATGAGAGGAAACGGTAAGGATGTGTTATAGAGGATTTTCATATCCTTTTAGGAATTTCAGGTCTACCACAAGAGAGATATCTATAAACTAAACTGTCTGAATAAAATCTCTAGTGGCCTTGTTCAACTATCACAATGTATGTATATTATTATGTTCCTCATGTATATACATATATGATAAAAAATATATGTATACACATTGAGTATATACATAAAATAATATTCACCACCACGTTGTGCATTACGATGGAAATTTTACAAAAATTTTGCAAAATACAAAAACTGTAATTAAATTTAATTATTTTTCTGGATTTAATTCTTAATTTAAGTTAGATTCTTAGTTATTTAATTATTTAAGAAATATTGACAGATTGAGGTTATCTAACCGTCATATACACTGTTAAAAAGTACGTATTGTAAAAATAAAATAATAATTACAATAAAAATAGTTTTTTATAAGAAAAATATTACATTTTTTTATTTAAACCACCTGTTGCTGGATAAAATTCAAGACGAGTATGATCACGCACGTCTAAGACGTTGGAAGAAGCATCGACAATAAAAACACAGAGAGAAAGCTGTGAGCTCGGTCATAAACCGTCCAGATATCGCGTGTACTTCTCCCTTTTACCAAGCGGAAGTCAATGTGCAACAGGCGAGATTCAGCACACACTTTTGGAATATTCTTTAATGTCAAATGCTTCATTTCTTTTGCCATTTTTTCTTAATTTTTTATTATAATTTGCATTGATATCTCTTTAAATAATGTCCATTCCCTTTTTTTAAATTATCGGCAATAATTTATTATCAGACAATAATGTAGATTCATATAAAACTTGACCTAACTTGTAATACGTTACAAATCATTCCAAAATTTTTAATAATTTTAAGCCAATTCGATTTGACCATAGAAACTCCGTATAAAATCGAATCGATTTTGACATCAGCTTAAAGGTAAAAACACTGGGGAAAATATTCAAACATTTTGTCCGTTCACCTAGATATCAGGCTCTAAATATCAATCCTTCCATATATGTATATATCCCAGCATCAGAAAATTGGAAAGAAGAAACGAAAACTAAGGATCAACGATTTTCGGGCGGGGATTTTCATTATTTTTTGCAAATCTGAGGAAGTCATTGTTAAAATACGTATTATTCTGACCGAAGCTAGAGCCAAATGAGAAGGGAAGAATGAAAAAGAAAAGAATACGCGCAAACAAAAAAAAGCACTTTGCCAAATCTAAAAATAAAAAATAAAGCATTTTTTTATGTTTTCGTGACTTGAAAATACTAGTAGTAAAAGAATAGGGGATCAAATAAATAAAAGCAAAATAGAAATTTTTTAATTTAAAAAAAATACTCTAACCTATTGGACATTCAAAACGAAAAATACAAGTAAAACTTTATTATTTTATATAACGTTAGGAAAATAGAAAAATATAGAATTTTTATATTTCTTGGGCAAAGATGAATAATGAAAGAATAATAATAATAAAGAATTATGAAATACATACAGTTAGAAACAAATTAAAATAATAATATGTGGATCAAATTGTTGACAAATATGACGGAAAAAAAATAAATTTTTGGGCTTAGACTATCAGCCAAGTGAAGGAAATTGAAAGAATTAAAGTTATATAATTTAGCAATATTTGCTTTAACAAATTTCCATTGATTTACTTAGATATATATTTAGATTTTTAAATCGAAAAATAATATTTTTGATTAATATTTTGATTTAATGTCCTTTAGTGAAAAGCCCCACCACCATGACAAGGTCTACCAGTTATATATAATATTTCCGTTTTCGATATTTTCCCTAAAATTATATTTCAAAACCTCTTCGAGAGGAATGGAACTCCCATGCGGTGCGTCTGAGTTATATAGTCAGAAGAGTGGGATGGAGGGGTGACGCACGCGCAGTTAACGTCGCACTGTCGAGTTTGCACTAGGGCCGTAAGCAGATACTTTGGAGCACGAGATATTTATTTTTTATTTTCATACTTTCATTATTATCAATCACTAGAGTAAAACGCTCAATAGAAGTTGAATATTATACATAACGTTACTGATATTCAAAACTTCTAGTTTTTAAAATACTATAGTAATTTAAATACTTCAAAATTTCGAAAATATATTTTCTAATTTATAATAGAAGTTTAATGACTTCAATAGTATTTTTCTGGATGGGTGCATTCTAGGCAATACAGAATATTAATTGTGAATTTTTTCAAGATGCGTAAAACTCAAAGCAAGTAATCCGAGAAATATTAAATACCGGAGATATTCAAATGGTGCACAAAAAACTGTGCATTTAATTAATTAACTTTAATTGTCAGGTAAAGAACCATCAAATCAAGGTAAATAAATATGCATTTAATTCAATTAATTAGCATTAAGAGGTTCAAAGTAATTTGATGTTATTAAATGATTATAATACCATTTGTAAAATTGTTAATGAACATTAATTTAAGAGAGAAAAAAATAATGAGCCCACAATTAAAACGGATCTGTGACTATTTAGTTCCTATTGAAGAAGATTTGAGGCGAACCAAGATGTTGAATTTCAATTGCAGTATGGGAGATCAAAATGCAGTCACTGGTATTTAGGACTTATTGTTCGTGTAGTGGTCTCAATGCATCGATTTGCCTTGAAAGCCGCTTGGCTTACAATGATCAAAAAAAGAAAGAGAAGAGGAAAGAAAGAAAAGAAAGTGAAAAAGAACAAAATCTTGATCGTTTTTAAGGCTCCTTTCAACAAATCTAACTTGCCTCTGACTTCAAGGGTTTTCCAACTGTGACAAAAAGGAGAGAAAAATTTTTAAAGGCAAAAAATATATCTATATACGGTATCTAATAGAAGACCTTTATTCTTTACCCCAAAAACCATAAATCTTGAAAGAGTATTAAACTTTTCAATTTAAAATAAAAAAACTGTATCATATGAAAGAAAAATTTTCATATAACTAAAAATAAATTATTATTATTTAAAAAAATCAGATGGTGAACATATTTTATTTACGAATCAACTACATCTAAAATAATACTTGGCAAAAGTTAATAATAGATGCCTTAAAAGCCCATTTGTTTAATAATTAATATCTGTTATATTTCGAATGCTAAAAGGAATTCGTTTATGAGCCATGAAAATGTATTTTTAAACAAAAAGTACAAATATACCGAGAATAATATATTGCAAAAGTTTTCATTGAACAGTTTTTTTACTCGCTACAAAAATGGAAAAATAGTACAACATTTATATATTTCCTACTGGTCGATAAATGTCAATATTAAAATGCCAAAAGAGGAGAAAGAGAGAGAAAGCACTTTGCAAAGTTGATTTTTGTATTCTGATCAAGTAAAACGGAAAATTAATTTCGCCCAGTCAGATTAAGGCTTAAACCAGCAATCGATCTTCTCCGAAACAGCATTTGAATTTTAATTGAGAATGATGGAACTGGGCAGGGGGATTGAATTAGGCGTGCAACGACTGCTTGCAAAAGTAGCGATCGGCTTTTCCAATTGTCGATTAATTGCACTAGTTGAAATCTATATATGTATATATTGAAGCAGGAGTTTTAATTATTAATTCAAAATTACTTCAATAAAAATAATTTACTCCTCACCACATGAGAGAGTACCTTATACTTATGGAGTTTAATTAAATTAATACTTTTAAGGGAAAAGACTTGTACATTTACATTACACTGGGTGCCAAATAAGAAAGGTGCATGCACTTTTATAAAGACCTAGAACAGATGTGAAGCCATGAATTCTAAATGGTTACATTCCGATTTTTCCATATAAATTTCTAAAATTGTTTGAAACAAGCCTCATTCATCTAAATTTGGCCGCTCTGCTATTGAATTTTTTGAAAAATCATAAAGTTCACAACGTTGAGAAGTTGCTGAAATTAGTGTAGATTTCAAACATGATCCACAGAGAATGATTATGCCTAAAAAATTACAAAATTAATCAACTAACCCCTACTATTAATTGTGAAAAACCCCTAGAAGAAGCCTTATTATTTTTATTAGAGAAATCTCTGACTACAGATTTGTATCAAAGTATTCGCAGAGAAGTTAAATTATGTGGTGCAAATATCCGGTCAACCTACAATGAAGTAAGACTTGGTAAGGAAAACTGTTACCGTCCAAAAAATACTACTTCTCTTTCTGAAAAGGTAGTAAAAGTCACGCTTCAAGCCTTATTAAACCACACTACAGAAAGAATTGTAAAATTGCAATCTAAAGTAATTATTCAGTAGATGCAGAAAACAAACTTAATATTATTAGAAAGCGTGATGATGTTTTCCTGGGAGTTTTGATGGCTGTTCAGGATTATCTTGGTATAATCAGTCATATAAATCTGCAGCAGAAAAAAGGCACAAAGTGATGGAAATCTGTTTGTTACAATTGCAATTCTTTTACTATTTAACTCTGATGATGTAAATATAGTTTATGTCTAATACAAACTTTCTAAGTCTGGATAATGCAGCTGCAGGCCAAAATAAGACAGAACAGGTTCAAAAGCGTCTCAGGAAAGGTGTAAGCCCAGATATGGGTCCACAACCAGCAACTCAAAGCGAAAAGAAGTTTAAATCTGAAGATACAGGTACCGCGATCCGGAAAAACTCTCTGCAGTCCGGCATGGCGAGGACGAGGTCACTCCAATCGTGAATAGGAGTTATTTTGAGATCTAGGAGCTGAATGAAACCACCACAGGGGATGAGGTGACTTCAGCACTGAGGGAACATCTGGGTAAACCTGACCTAACCAAGGAGTGTCGATTTTTGCCGCACTACAGAGGTACTAAGATTGCTCAGGTCCACCTAGCAGAGGTAGAAAGTAACATTCTGCTAAAGCTTGGTAATATCAACATTGGCTAGATAAACGTTCCAATAGGCGAGCATGTTGAAGTGACTAGTTGCCAAAAGTGCTTAGTCTACTAAAACTTAACCCGAACCAACAAAAGTCCTAACAGAAGTAAACACTGCCGGAGATGCGGCGGAAAGGGTCTATTCTACAGAAAACAGTATCGAGGAAGCGACCTCGCACCTTGGTATCAGGATAAGGCGAAGAGAAACACTATAATTATAGCAGTGCAACCCAGAACTGCGGGTTGTCAAGTTCCTGGAGACGAGCAGTGGGTTCGTGTATATAAACGTGGCTAATATACGTATGTACAGCTGCTACTTCTTACCCAACGACCCACTGACTAACTTCGAAGCCAATCTAGAAAACCTAGAAGCGAGCCACACAGAGTCCAGACTGGATGTCATAATCTCTGGCGATTTTAACGCAAAGTTAACTGAGTGGGTTGCGACAAGGCTTAATTAATTAATTGAGGACTTTGGATTGACTAATGAGGCCGAACAATCCGAATGGAGAGGTGCGAGGAGTGAGAAACATGTAAGTCACCGCTTTCAATGCGTCAATGCCACGTCGCAAAAGCGCCTTTCCTATGAGAAAATCCTTACACTGTTGTTCAGAATAGTTAGCCTCCTTGAGAAAAGACTGCCTCAATGCAAGAAGGACATACACTCGATCAAAGGGAGATCCCTTGCTGAACGAGGCTTTCAAGGAGGTGAAAAAACCCCCCAAGAAAGAGATCCGCAAGTCACGATGTCGAAACTGGAAGGACCTAATCAAGAAAGTCGATAAGAACTATGGGTTCTGGCATTTAAAATCCTTACTAAGAAATTAGTGACGAGGCAAAAGACTCCCGGCCTGGACCATCCTGATTCGGTCAGGCAGATAATAAAGTCTTTGTTTCCTCCTACAGAGCCATTTCCTTAAGATGGGCTAGAGTTCCGGCACAGTCGAAGAGGAAGAACTTTTCACACTTAGTGAATTAAATAACACAGGCAAAAGACTGAAAAAACAAGCAAAGCGCCTAAAATCGATAGGATAATTGACGAGATCCTCAATTTGGTTGTCGATACTTCACCCCAAATTCTGCTTAGATGCTTTAATCTTTGCCTTGAGAAAAGAGCATTCTTGCTTGACTGTAAGCGACAGAGGCTAGAGGATATGGTTCTACAGAGAATGGAAAGCCACTTGACCGGAAACAATCGTCGATCGGATCATGAATTTGATTTCCGTAAATTAAATTTAGCGAAAACAAAATTTAAAATGACCTGATGTAAATTCCACAACGAAATAGTTGTAAATACAGTGAAAAATTCTAAAATAATTCGCGCATCTGTCTTAATTTGTATTAAAAACTTTTTTTAAATGCTAATTTTACACATAATTAAGTATACTTTTAAGGCATTGTTATGAAACAATTTTTGAAATTTAAATATTATTTTTAAAACCTCATTAATGTTGAAAAAATGAAATTAATGTCGAAAAATCGTCAATATTTTCAACTGCAGTTTTGACGGTTTTTGTTTTTACTAAACAAGCGATACACTGTTAAAAAGATATGCTTTTACCCTTTTACAATGTAGAACAATTTTGAAAATCGGTTAAAAATTAAAGAAGTTATGAGTAATTCTTTAGATGAACACACGAAAACGGTTTTTTGCCTCTAAAATTTAAATTTTAGTTCCATATTTCTCTGCTAATTTGCCTTTTGTTGTGCATCTTTGTTAACCCCATAACACGTTCGGTGCGCATGCGTCACCCCTCCAGCGATCAGCCATTTGAGAAGTGAGGCTCCGCCCCTTTTTCTGACTATAAAAGTCAGACCCACAGCACGATAGTCCCATTCCTCTCGAAGCAATCCTACCGTAAACAGTGGTTAAACATCAATAATAGGTAATTTCTACACATTCAGAGAAAGTACCCCATGTAAACAGATCAGAAACGATAATCTTATTTATTCTTCATAGACCTTGTTATGGTGGTGGGGCTTTTTACTAAAGGACATTCAAACAGCAAGAATGGAATCCAACAATTCATAAACAGTGAGCTAACGTAGGCAGGTCTGAATATTAATTATAAATAAATAAATAAAATCAACAATTTTCTAAATTGAATATGACTAATTTAAAATTTAATCTTATTTTTTCCAATTTATTTTACTCCACTAATACAGTTGCAACATGAAAAATGCAATTTTTAAGTAATTTTCTCTAACAGTTTCATCTACGTATTTTTATTAAAATTTCTATATTTTTATAACTGTATAAAAGTTCTTCTTTTCACAACAAACATAAAAATTCTTTTTGTTCCCTTGTTATCCTAACGTTTTACAAAGTAAAAAAGTTTTACGTATGTCTTTCTTTTTTAATGTCCAATAGCATATAGTATTTTTTTTAAATTAAAAAATAAATGGATTCCACCGTCGCACAGAATATATGCGAGAGCTGAATAAGAGACAAATAGAAAAGATTCACAGAATATGTGTATATGTATGTATATATACCCTAAGAGAAATTTATGTAAAGTGAAAAGAAACAGGAAACAAGTTTCATAAGTCAATTAAGGGGAATGCAACCAGCAGAAAATAATATTTCACTTATGTTGGTGGTTGAGAATAATTGTTTAGAAAAAACTCAGTGGCAAAGCCTATGTTTTTTTACAACTTTGTAAACAACATTTTATTCACTATTTGCTTCTTTTCACAATTTCAATTCACTTTAAAAAGTAAAGAATAATTTATTTTTAATATCAAATTAAACGGAAAGATAGAAAAAATAGGAATTAAAAAATAATCAGTAGTTTTACAGTTATTGTAAAATAATTAAATTTAGAAATAACTTTTTTCTTAGAGAAAATTAATGGTGTGCAATAAAATTTCATTTCTTTAATAAATTTATTTTAACAAAAGACGTATATTTATTCTCAAAAATAGTTTATGTAAACTAACCCGAAAGTCACTTGAATAAACAAACTTTGGACAAGAGTAAAATAGTGTACGTTTACTGCAGATATAATATTCAAAAGGGTTTTAAAAATGCAACGATGCCTACTGGGCAGATAAACCACCATTGTGCAATTATAACTTCTCTTGTTATACATATATATAAAATTCAACTATTTGTAGTAAAAGTTAAAAAAATAATAATACTCGCTATGCGAACATCAAGTGAAATAAATTAAATCCAATTTTTAAAAGTAACAATTTTTTCTAAAATAATAAGAGCAAAGGATTTTTCCAAAACATAAAAGCTTCATTTATATATAGTATTATTAAAGTTTTTACTGAAAACAACTGAAGAGTAAGCCGAAAATCCTTCTCACAAAAAAAGAAAAAGAGGGGTTTTTTTTGTTTAGGCTTGTTTTTTCTGCATATTGTCTAACGGTGCGAATAGGTCTCTAGAGATGTGGTTTTAGTGGAATTGTTCTTTGTCGGGTCTACAGTGAAAAAGGCTGTGCAATATTCAGGTAAGCATTCTATATGAATGCAGGATAGGTCAGAATTTTCTCTCTCTCTCTCTTATAATTTTCCTTCTACCATTTAAATTAATCCCCCCTTCAACTCGCTCTAAATATATATTTTTCTTTCATTTTCCTTTTAATTCCGTAGAAATGTGTAAATAATAGAAAAACTAACCTGAATCTAACAAGAAATAATAATAATTAACTCGAAGAATTAAAATTTTCAGAAATAATAAAATACAAAATTTTTTATCATGTAAATATCTAATAAGAATAAAAGGTACGCTTTTTAATGATCTTAGGCTTATTTTAAAGGTCATTCGTTACACTATAAGACTTACTTATAGGCATTAACGTGTAATTTTTTTATTTAAAAAATGCAGGCCATCAAACTTGGACAAAAAAAATTCAAAAAATTTGGAACAATTTTTCTGTACTAAAAACTATTCTAAAAAATATTTAAAACATCATATGATGTAGATTTTTCAAGAAAATTTAATAAAAAAAATACGTTTGAATTTTAAAAATTATATTTCTGTTAATAAGAATGTTCCAAATTTTTTTGGTCCAAGTTTGACGGCCTGCATTTTCTAGGAAAAAAATTACACGTTAATGCCTATAAGTAATTCTTATAGTCTAACAAATGAACTTTAAAATAAGCATAAGATCATTAAAAAGCGTTCATTATTTTAGAAGTTATTTAAATTTTATTAAATCATTGAAAATGACGATTTTTTAAAAATATCTAAATGAATTATTGGCCAAACGACTTCTGAAATATCTTGTTCTTACCAAATTTCATCATCTATCAACAAATGAACAGAGAAAAATTTTACTTTCAATAAATCTTATGTTTTAAAACGTTTTTCATTCGCCTGAAAATGGGTGGTCTCTCAATTTTGACCGGTAGTGTATGCATGTAAAAAAACTTCAAAACATTTGACGTAATAAATTCTCTGAAAAAAATTCCTAAAAATCATCGTTTTTTCAGCCACTCACACTAGGTGTGCCCCTTAATTATTTTACCAAAAAGAATAACGTTCCGGTTGTTCATATTTTAATTGAAAAAAAAAATAAACGTTTTAAAAAATCTAAACTTAAATGAAAAAAATTATTAAAAAATAAATTTAAAATACTGAAAATCGTTTTATAATATACAGGGCGAAATCTAAAATCTCCATATAAAAATATTC
Organism: Leptopilina myrica (nomen nudum); assembly: GCA_032872475.1. NCBI lineage: Eukaryota > Metazoa > Arthropoda > Insecta > Hymenoptera > Figitidae > Leptopilina > Leptopilina myrica (nomen nudum). The sequence goes on along the minus strand of CM065462.1, from coordinate 6,632,584 downwards.
AAACCCCGTCGTATATACTTGGGCTCGATGAAAGTTATATTTTCCCCGCAAAGGAAAATTTACCTCCGCATGCAAAAATATGTAAGCTCGGCCGAGCGAAAAATTATTCATTTTCTAAGCCAAGTACCTCTTTTGAATAAGCGCGATTAACAAATAATTTTGCTTTCTACCCGGCTTTTTATTTTCATTTCACAAATAATTATATTTTCCACATCCGAAAATAAAGAACAAACACTGAAATAGAGAAAAACATTAAATTAATTTTCCATAATATTTTTATTAAAAAATGTTTGAAAATTTTTTTACTGCATAAGGATTAACATTAAATTTTCAGTTGCGTCCCAGTTTCGTACGAGAAAAAAATGTATAACACATTTTCCAACAGAATTAAAAGCATCAAAATCTATATTTGCTTTTAGTTGTCTAAAAAAAATATTAATTTTTGTTTTATAAGATTCAACTATTTAGAAATATCTCGCATTCTTCCACTCACTTAAAAAAATGAAAATAAAAATTTTTTTTGCTATGAAAATTTTAAGTTCTTTTACTGCTAAATAATAAAATAAATTTTAATTTCTCCATTGCAGGAAAAAAAACGGAATTACTTAGATTTTTTATTTACATTGCGAATCAATAAAGCAATGAATGTAATGGAAAGTAGACTGGATGTGGAAAAAAGTCTAACAATATGAGATCAATACGAGCCTTTTTACGAGAGCGTTGGACCAAAAAAGGATGTGAAAAAACAAAAAAAGAAAATTTCCACGTAAAACGGTTGGGCGAATGATAACCAACTATATAGTATTATTACTGCTTCGGGGATAACATTGACTATATGGGCAAATAAAATTAAGAGATGGTGGTAAATTTCTATCTTTTTTTTTTGTTAAAAAAAGTTAATAGGAGTCACTTGCACAATTTGCGAGTAGAAATACCAAATTGGCAAAGACGCCAAGGCGCCGTACTGATTATTGGCAAAATTCATACCGCCAGGTGATTAAGGCTCTTGTTCTCATTAGCATAACGGTCTTTTGTTACAGCATCCATAATAAAATCCTTGAAAAAAAGTAATAAAAAAATAACGACCACATTTTATAAAGAGTAGACTTCGTTCGCGATAAAAAATTGTCAATTCTGATTTCTTTTCGATATTATAAAAATATCCTTAAACTTTTACAACTCGAAAGTTCAAAATTGAAATCTGATATTGCATTATAGAAATACAAGACTGAAATTTCTAACTATAACCCGAAATTTAAATCCTAAAGTACAAATAACGTACTTTGTGAAATAATTTCATGAAATTATATCCATTTAATCAAAAACAGTGAGATTGCCTTTGTTAAATTCTAACCTCTCGAGAATTTACACGAGAACAATTTGCTGAGTTCAGATTTCAACCCGTGCATAAAATAATCATAATAATAATAAGCTTCATAATTATATGTTCCATAATTTTCTTCACATTCTCTGAATAATGATAAGTGGCAAAAGATATATATATGAGTTTGCGGTAAAAAGAGTTTCATTATAACGATAATAATATAATGGGAGGAAAAAAAAAAGATGACTTACCTTGTTGGTATGGAACGGCCGGCATCGCTGCGAACTGCGACGAGGAATTAGCTTCCTCTCAATGGCAGAGGGCGGAAGCAGTGATTGAATGATGACCCTCGGGAACCTCATCAACGTCGTCGTCGAGACAGTCTCGACGCGGCGCTAACCTGGCGGTCATCTCCACGCCGTAAATCTCCTTTTGTTCATCGTCTACTGATCAAAAATTGCACTGCAAACAGAAAAAAAAACGGTAATTACATTTTTTAAAAAGTTATCGATAATATAAGTAATTCAACATCAGGGTGGCCACTATTTTTAAATTTTTCGTCTCCCGGTTTTCTCCCGGTGAAAATGAGCTGTTTCTCCCGGTTTTTAATTATAATTTTACTGTGAGCAGAATATTACCTTTATGTAATATGTAGTTGTAAATGATATAAATTCGGCCAAAAACACTAAAAACAGTGCTCGGATCGTCTTTAAGACTAAAAAAAGTATCTTTAGTCGCATAAATTCACAACAAAAGTCACGAAAAGTCGCATAAAATTTCCGAAAAAGTCGGAAAAAAGTCGAATGAAATTTTAGGAAAAAAACGCCGAAAAGGAAACACAAAATTTTTAAAAAATCACATTTCTCGCTAACACATATACTTTAACATCAAACAATCTGGAATAATATTTAATAAAATTTAATAAAATTAATGCATGGCAAAATTTTAATTAGGTATTTTTAACATTTTTTTTAATGCTGTTCAAAATTTCAATTATTTTTATAAATAATAAAATTCTTTTCCAAAATTCGATTATTTAAAAAAATTCAATAAAATGCCTGTCATAATTTCAATTATCTTTATAAATAATAAAATTCTTCTCTGAAATTAATTTATTTTTAAAAATAATAAAATTCTTCGCAAAAATTCAATTACATTCAAAAATTTTATTTAAATTTCTCGTCAAAATGTTATAAATAATAAAATTCATCATGGAAATTCAATTATTTTCAAAAGTAATAAAATACTCCGCAGAATTTCAATTATTTTCAAATTTTTTTTAATTTCTCGTCAAATTACCATTATCTTCAAAAAATAAGAAATTTCATCATGGAAATTTAATTATTTTCAAAAGTTCAGATAACATACTTCGCAGAAATTCAATTATTTTCAAAACTTTTTTTAAATTTTCAAAATTTCAATTATCTTTGTAAATATCAAAATTCTTCTTCAAAATTCAATTACTTTTAAACATTTTGAAAAAAAATCTGTTCGAAAATTCAATTACCTTTATAAATAATAAAATTCTTCTCTGTAATTCAATTATTTTCAAAGAATTTTAATAAAATTCTTGTCAGAATTTCAATGATTTATTTCTGTACATTTGTAATTATTTTTGTAAATAATAAAATTCATCCTAGAAATTCATTTATTTTCAAAAGTAATAAAATTCTTCGCAGAAATTCACTTATTTTCAAAATTTTTAAAAAATTCTCCTCACAATTTCTACTATTTTTAAAAATATCAAAATTCTTCTTCAATATTCAATAATTTTTAAACATTTTTAAAACAAATCTGTTCAAAATTTCAAATATCATTATAAATAATAAAATTCTTCTCTGAAATTTAATTATTTGCAAAGAATTTTAATTATCTTTATAAATAAAAAAAATTATCCTAGAAATTCAATTATATTTTAATATTTTTTTATAAAATCTTATAATATAAATTAGTGATTTTCTCACTCGATGATCTTTAATTATTATAAAACATGAAGACACCGATTTCTTCATGTTTTATAACAATTTTTTATAAGTAGTTAAATTTCAAAATGTTTGAATTTGAATCTTTTGATGCTTTTTAATTCTTATGGAAAAATAATAATTAAATATTTATTTAAAAAAGAAGTTATTGATGTTTTATGAAAAATTTGAATGAAATCTGTAAATAAACTTATCAGAAAATTTTATTGAGTAAAACTTTTTCCTTTAACTTTAATTTTCTGAAATCTTTAAATGTAAAATTTTAGTCCCGGTTTTTTCCCGATTAAAATTTCTGTCCCGGCTTTTTCCCGGTTTTCTCCCGATTGATTTTTCTCCCGGGTTTTTCCCGGTTCTCCCGGTTCTCCCGGTTGGGTGGCCACTCTGAACATTAATTGATGACATGAGTGTATTTTAATATTTCTGGTCAAAAAAATGTTAGGATCTCCTTTGAGTAATTAACTAAAAATCAATACTTGAAGAAGATAATGTTTTAAGTAACCTTAATCTAAGGTTCCAAAATATCCAAGCAAATTAATATGGATGTTAAAGCTGTCAATGATTTGGCAAAGTCTAACTAGCTTAAAATAAATCTTAGGGGTCTCTTGCATGACATTATTTGTGAACGCTCCTTTAAAAAATTATTCTATGATTATTAGTTCCTCTTCGAATATAAATAACTTGGATTTCATCCAGCTTGAAAAACTGATCAACTCGTGTTTGTTTGAAAGGTTCTCTGAATCCTGATTGAGAGACAATAAGACACCAGGAAGATAAAACTTGTTAGTCTACAAGTCATTGGGTAACTTCCAAAATGGATTTTGAAAGTACATTGTACTGGAAGTAAACAATATGTTACTTTTGATATGGCAACTATTTCAGCCCATAGGTTCTCATTTGAATTACTTTTAACCCATAGTACAACGAATAGATATTTGCATTTTGCTAACATTGTCTTGAAAAGAGTCGTCTATTTTCAGTATCTGTGGTTCTAAATACCAAAAAGGCGAATCATTTAATAAAATTACTTGCGAACTGAGCAACATTAGAATTCTTTTTTAGTTACTACAGCATATATATATCTATGAAATCATCTTCCATTTCAATAACTAGAGAGCATTGAAATTATAGAATCAATTGTTGTTCTCATAGTTCACCTGGAAGAAAACAAAGATCGCAGATTGCAAGCAAACTCCATGCAAGATTAAATCAACAAAAAATTTGTTAAAAGAACCTCATTAAAAGCTTGCCAATACTTGCGCACTTGTAAAAAACTTAAATAGAAACATAAACTATGCAATCCTAATCAGCAATTCACTTTGAACCGGTTATTTCAAACCCCAAACCAAAATAGAATTTTTTATTCTTCTTCCATTCGAAATTCGCATCCATTAAATTTAACATTCCAATAGCATCAGCAAATAAATTGCGCTGATCGAATATATTTTCACTTTCCCTTCTTCTTCTTCTTCTTTTTTCTGACCTCAAACTAAATGCATAATCCATAAGTAGGTACACACACTAATCCAGATGAAAATTTAATTTAAAAAAATCTAATTACTTAACGGTCCGGGACTCTAAAGTTTTTTTTTTTAATATATACAAATGAAAGCCGACTAGAATGTCGGATTAACATTACATCCAAAAGAGAAAATTCAGTAGTGTCGAGAGCTTAAGAATGAGAATGAGATGACCTTTTACGCGTTTTTGAGTTTCTTAATGAAGAGAGTGCTGAAGAGAAATAGAATGAGAGAGAGAGAGAGGAAGTTGGTTAAGAGCTTCGGAGAAGCAGAAAGGCAAAAGGAATTGAATAAAATATATAGGAAGTAGTACAGACTATGTACAGGAAAGTGTTCTTCTATGTCGAATAACGCTCTTAATCCCATGCATATTTCATTACACGATAGCCTTGTGATTCTGTACCAATTCAAAACTCTCCAACCTCCCCTTTCTCTCTTTCACCCGCCATCATCTTCACCATCCCTTTATAACTACTCTTCACTTCCCTCTTTCTCTCTCTCTCTCTTTCTCTCCCTTCCTTTCTCCTGCTTCGTGTCACAATCTCTCAGCGAATGGTTGCTAATTCTCCATAAACTGGTGAACACGATGGGTTATTACTTGGGGCACGTTTCTCGCATCGGGGCTTTCGTTAATAAGGCGTATTCTACTAAAGAGAGATCCTCTCTCTCTCTCTCTCTCTTTGAAGAGAGGGATCACACATGTACTCCAAAGATCTCCAAAGACACTTTGTGAAATGTCTCCAAATACTCGACTTCCAGAACTGAGTCATTTGCCGTAAAATAGAAGCTCTAACATAGTGTACACTTATATGCGGATGTAAATTTAAGTACCGTGTACCGTAAAGCAAAATTTTCTCATGCATGAAATTAAATTTTTTAATATTTAAAGAATTAAAGAATCCACAATTAATTATACTTTATTTAAATTCATAAATGAACCTAGGTGAAATGCACTTATTTTACAACTTTTAAAACGTTTGAGTTGGTCATTTTCTGTTAAAATGAATGAATTTACTGATACAACATTGGATAATACGGAAATCTGTATTACCGACCTACTAAATCGTGAAGAACGGGGCGGTAGCGATTCTACGCAATTAAATTCTACAAATGAAAATTCAACACAGTAAGCTCTACACGAGAAAACTCTCACTTTATATTTAGACAAGTACACTAATAATTCTACGCAACTTAATTCTACATAATGAAACTCTACGCATTCTAATTAAATAAAATTTAATTTAATTAATTCTCTTAAATTCTTCACGATTAAATACTACACCGATAAATTCTACAAAGTTTAATTCTACGCATGATAAAATATATTTTTTATTATTCTTTATAAGTTGTTAACTCTACGCAGTTAAATTCAACATCAGATAATTCTACAAAAATAAATGCATTTTAATAAATAGATATTTAGGGTAATTTTGGGGTAAATGTAAACAGTAGATGTTTCAGCTAAATTTACAAATTAAAAAATAAGTACGACGGCAAAATTTTTACCTCAGCTCACCTACAAGATGTTCTGACTATTGCCAATATTTTATTTTGACAATTGGCAATGCCCTAGTGTAAGTTATTTTTTAATGCAAAAAAGATTGAAAATCACAATTTTACTGTTTCAGTATTTTATGTCTCGCATTTGCATAAAAATAAATTAAAAAATCAAACTAAAATTTGTAATTCTTCCTTATTAATGCCTTAACAAAAATTAACTTTGATTTTTGATTTTCGTCAATTTAGTTAATAAATAATTAAGTGTTTACATTTACCCCGAGAATTCGAAAACTCGGGGTAAATGTAAACAGTACTCCAACTACATTTTAAAAGAAAATAATTGAATAAATAATTGTAACCGCCATTTTGAAATTAAAAAATTCAATTTTCGTTTCTTATTCAGCAACCTTAAAAACTTCTTTTTACCAAGTTGAATGAAAATCTATTAAAATTTGTTCAAGTTATTCAAGTTTTTTCATTACTAATTTTGTAATGGTTGATTCTTTATTTTATATGATACATTATCAGTCAACTGGTTGATTTACTACACGTCTACGAATAATTTTTTTTCAGTTTTTCCAGTAGTATGCTTGAAAAAACTTGTTTCTTAAACCTCGCTTAACTACAGAGGTGTTTACATTTACCCCGAATTTTAGGCAAATTTCAAAATCTCGGGGTAAATGTAAACAGTCAGTTGTAGACGATTCAGGTGCATCAATATTTTTTTGAACCTCATAAAATTTTTCTAGGGAGCTCTAGTAACAAGTTCATGCAAGAAAAATCCGTCCATTTTACCTTTTAACAAAAAAAAACTGATGTTTTTCGTAAAAAATAGATAAACCGTTTACATTTACCCCAAATGACCCTAATTTAATTAAATTATTAACTCCACACCGTTAGATTCAATACCAAATAATTCTACGAAAATAAATGCATTTTAATAAATACACTTTTTAAAAATTCTACGAAATTAAACACTACAATTCCAAATTCTACACAAATTTAAATTGGATTTTTTTTTCTTAAAGTCAATTAATAATAATTCTACGCCGTTCAATTCAACATTAAATAATTCTACGCAAATAAACTCTACACTGTAAAACTAAACACAAGTTTGTTAAGATGTTCTGAAGATTTGTAGAATTTAATTGCGTAGAATCGCTACCACCCCGAATTCAAGTACAGACCCTACACACAGAGAACTCAGTGTTATTTTTGATGCGGGTAAATTTCGGTAGGGTAATTTTAGTGAGGATAAATTTTCTATAACAGAAAATTTACCTTATTTTCGGTAATAAATTAACACTTCCGAGGTAAAGTTTGATGCAGACACTTTTAACACTGATTTCAGGTTGAAACAACACCCATTTTTCTCTGTGATAAGTAGAGTGAAAAATAGTCAAAATTAGTACATTAGTAATTAAAATAACTACTGTTACTTACTAAACACTACTACCAATATGTGATTAAAAATTATTCATTAAATTAACTACACTGTATGATAATTTTCCAACTACATGATCTGTAGTAGAATTAAATACAGGAGATAATAAGAATTACTGTGTTATATAGTATAATCAATATTCCGATATTAGTAACTGAGTTATCTTAGTAACTTTAACCACAAATAAGTAGTTAATTTTACTGCAAAAGTGTCATTGGTTCCTGTTTAACTAAGAAAAGTAAGTATATCACTTCATTCAACTACATATCTATAATAATTAATTTAAGTTCAAAAATATCTTTGGGGACTTATTGAACTAAGAAAAGCATAGTTGAAAAGTAGTCAAAACTAAGAATTTTTTTCATTGTACTCAACATTCAACTTCTGTTAACGAAATTTCGTTTAGTTTCATGAATTCAACATAGACTCAAGCGCGATCAAATGTTTTTAGAGGTATCAGAAAAAAACATTCTTTGGATTTTTATTTTTTATATAATAATTATTTTTGAGTCTTAATTTATTTGGCTAAGCTTTTTTATTCTATTGGATCTCCTTTTCCGAAGATATATAGATTTGTCTTGTGTACATTTCACTTTCTCTTAATAAAATATAACCTTATTTAAATCCATAGTTGTAATTCATGAAATCTATAATCATTATTTATTAAACTAATTTGTTGTTTATAGAACTCTAGTTATCAGTTATCAACTAGTTTTTTATAGAATAAGTTTATCAAGAATAAATCATACTTAAGACTAGAATCAGATGAATTTTAATATTTAGAAAATAAAACTGTTGAGTCTTGAAAAGATATAGTGTGAGGACTTATCCTGGAAAATGAAGATTTCGAAATTTAGTATATTGTGTATTAAAAATTTTTTCTAAGTAAAACTGAAAAAGATAAATCAAAAACTCTTTTTAATTTTTTTTTATTGTTTTTGTGGAATTTCTTATTTGGAATCTGTTAAATGGTTTACCTAAATTGACTGAATTAATTTGAATTAATTTTTGTTTAAAACAAGTATATTACAGTTTTATTTGCTTGAGCGCGGTAAAAACAGCATACGTTAGAATACGGTGGGTAATATAGGTTACCACAACACTATGTATTTTGAAACAACATTTAAAAAACAATAATTTTCTCTTATTTTGTTTAATGTTTCATACATATTGATTTTATGCATTCAAAAATTCTTAGAGGAATATTTTGGTCCCCAGATTGGAGTTGCTGTTTTAAATTTTTTACAGTAAATCAAATAAATTGGATACATTGACACTAAAAATTCTCAAAAATACATTTATTTAAGGAAAATATTTATTTTATCTAAAAGTATTAAATTTTGTGTCTGTATACAAACTGTCTATAAAAATACCATTTTTGGATCTAGTTACATAAAATTTAAAAATTGGTCAAAGTCAATGTCTAAATCAAAGTCAATTACAAAATCGCACCCTTGGAGTGAATTTAGAGTATTTGATATTATTTATTGCAGATTATTAATCCGTCCATTTCTTTACCAATTTCCATTAGGGTTAGTTGGGGTAAATCGAAACAGTAGTTATTTTAGATAAATAAATTTTTTTTAAATAAATACGGCCTTAAACCTTGTACCTTAGATCACTCCCAACAGGTTCTAAGTATTTTCCCATTTTCAGTTTGTCAATTAGCAGCAGTATATACAAAAATATTTCCTATTGCATAAAAAATTGAAAATCAAAGAAGACACCCTTTTACTTTTTTGATTCGCATTTGAAAAAAATAAGCTAAAAATTCATATAAAAATTTATAATTATCTCTTATTAATACTAGAACAAAAAACAACTTTGATTTTTTCATTTTTAAAATTTTTCTTGAAAATAGGAGACTGTTTCTATTTACCCCTTAAAACTGGAAATTCGGGGTAAATCGGAACAGCAGAAATTTCAATAATATTTCTGCTAATATAAATGAAAAAATTATTTTTATCAAACTACAACACTATTTTCAGCATTAAAAAATGCATTAAAAATAGTATTCATGTATAATCGCATCGGTACATAGTAATTAACAACATAATTGTATAATGTGTTAGAATTTTTGGTATGGAATACTTTTAAACTTATATAATGCATTATTATTTCTTATTTTGAATTATTTTATGACTAACACCATTTTTTGTCTAATTCTTTATATCTCTTAACATTTCCAGACTTGAAATTGATTTTTTCTCAAATTTCGTAAGAAATAAACAACTGTTCCTAATTATCCCTAAATTTTAGCAAAGGTGAAAAATTTAGGGGTAAATAGGAACAGTTAATTATTACGATTCAATGATAATCATATTTTTTACTACTCCATAAAATTGTTCCACGGAAGTGAAATAACAACACAAAACACAAAAAAACCGAAAGTATTCCGATTTAAAAGAAAAAACTTATGTTTTTGGTGAAACATAGCAAATCTGTTCCGATTTACCCCAACTGACCCTATATTAATTTTTTACATTTTATACTCCACATTTTGTTTATTGTATTTTTGTATCGACTTGTTATTTTAATATTTTGATTAATTGTAATTATTAGACAATTCGAGAGTGAAGTGTGTGAGTGTCGCGACGCGTACCCTTTATTTATGTTATTTTTGTATTATGCATGGCTATCATATTAATTGAAATATTATAGATTATATTTAAAAGTGTTTAATATATCTAACTACATTCCATTTGTGTTTTTTGTTATACTTAATTCACTATCCACTCTGATTTATAATATTATCATTTTGTGTTTTGCTATTAAACTACATTTTGATGCTATTTTATATTTGACTCAATACTCTTAATTTCTTTTATTGTCGAGTTTTAATAGTATGAAATAAAATCGTTTCAATCTCAATAGAAGCCTTGTCTTTTTAATTTTTTTAAAATTATTTTCTTTTTACGCAAAGATAAGTAATGATAAAAGTATGAACAGTCTTATTTTATCTGGTTAACAATAAATTTTTTACAACTGAATGTCCTCTATGAATTATTTAGAAACAAAAACACGATTTATATTGCTATAATTTCTAAACTTTATTTTTACTTCATTAAAAAAATGACTCTAATAACATTGAGTTCCTTATTAGAGAAAAACAAAAAATTCACTCTTTTTCAGTAAAATAGACTTGTTTCACAAATGTTTGAAATCTGGGGTGCCAAACAACCCCAGTTTTTCGCTAAGAAGCAAAAAGAATCAAATTTCAGCTTTTGGGTTAAAAGATCGAACTTTTAATACTCTCATTCTTATTGTGGTGTTCAATTAGAGTTAGTTCATTTGCATTTTGCGTTACGAATCATAATTTCCTATCATTTTAGATAATGATTTAATTAACCTTTGATCTGTCAAGTAATGAAATGCTTTTAATTTAATTAATTTAATGATTAATAAATTAATTGATAATATTTAGTGCTAATCAGTTACCAAGAATTTCAAAATAAAAGTATTATAATTAATTACGTATTTAAAGTTCTTTCGAAATTATTTTTTTTCCAATAAAAAAAGACTACAAGGGTAGAAAGCTCACCTTTCCCTCTTTTGTCCTTTGAAAGGTAATCAGACCTCAGAAGCAGGTTGTACTATCCTGCACATTTTTTCCAAAATATACGTGTTTTTTTTTAACTTCGCAAAATTTTCTTCGTCTCCTCGGTCTGGTTATTGCACAAAATTTAATGATCGAAATTTGCAATGGACTTTTTGCATTATTCAAAACTAGAACAAAATGAAAATAATTGTGCCAATTTGACGCGTTTCTTTCGACAACACCGAATATCGCGAACATTAAATAATTCATTTGTCCCCAACATTCTTTTCTTGCAACGTACGTCAATTCTGGTGAACATTATTTATTGTCGATCACCTTCAACTCATAATTGTAGAAATTTTTCTCCAGTAGTTAAATTTTTTTTGTAAAACAACTCGACCTTATGAGAATCAGAAAAAAAGACTCCCGAGACGATTCTACTCCTTCTCGGAAATTTACTTTTTTTTTATCTACAAATCCTGGAATCAAGTTCCTGTCTTCTCTCTCTTTATATTCTCGTTAGATTTCTCACTTCTTGCTCCAGCGGAAGCTCTTGCTCTCTAATCCTCCCGGAAACACTTCTTCTAGACCATCGGCGGAGGGGAAATTCTATTTCCCAGATTTCAGAATTTCAGAATTATCATTTTGTTTCTCAAGATCTGTTGTGAGGTATTCTCAATTTTTTTTCGTAAAGATCGAAAGAATTTTTCCTCTCGGTCTGAAAAGAAATCGATGGCTAAACTTCTGTGATGATAGCGCCCTGTCTTTAAACAATCATCACTGTGAATAATCTCTTTCTGAGCGTCAAGAAAAGGAGAAATCTTTTTCTCAAGTTTTTGGATGATTGATGTTTCAGAATCTTCAGGAAGATCTGTTTCTGTAAATTCAGAGATATTGCGGTTCCTGAAGACTTTTGTGGGGGTGTTTCACAAAATACCTGCAAGTTCCTTTGTGATAAAATTTTCGTCAGGTTATCCACAAATTTTTTTTTCCCTTGCAGTCAAAATAGTTTTTTTTTTGGACTTGAAAGCGATCTCTAGATGAGATCACTGGAAGAATTACCTTTTCATTCACTAATTTGATGTTCCTAGAGAAAAATCTTTAGAGAACAGTGAGATTTTTTTTAATTGAATCCGTAAATTTTTGATCCTTCAGGAGGCTCTTCTTCTTGTCCTTCGTAATGGTCGTCGTATCCTTGACACGACCTTGTGCATACTTGAAAAGTTACCTGAGCATCCTTTTCCGAAAATCCTCTTTTTTTCAAGCACAAGTTTTTCTTTTCTTAAACAATCTCTTCCTTACAATATCTCCTATCTCAAGGATCTTTCATTGTCAAGATTCTATTGAAGATAATTCTCACAAGTTCCGATTATACTCAACTGGATATTAATGGAAAATTCATAAAAAATTATTAAGAATTATAAAGAATTATAATCACAAAAAATTATAGCAAAATTATAAAGATTTATCAAAAATTGCAAAAAATTTTAAAACAATAACGATAATGATGATCACAAAAAATTATAAAAGTTCCGTCTGCTTTGGTAAATTGAAAACGAAATAGATTTTACTTTCAAAGAAGATGGACTCTCTTGAAATTAAATTAATTTCAAACCGAGGAAGATGAAACATCGTTAAATAAATTTACTTCCAAATTGAGAAAAATTATCCTTTGTTATAATAACATAAAGGAAAGGAATCTTCCCCACAAAAGATAGATCTTCTTAAAATTAATTTAATTTTCAGAAATATTGGCCATTCTCTAAACTTGAAATTTTAATTAAAAATTTTTGATGATGGAACAAAAATAGTTATATGCAACCATTTTGTTTTTCGACCCAACGCTAATTTATGTAACCAGAAAAAAATGCCCCCCTGCAATATTCTAATTATCCACCAGTTATTATTTCCAAAAAAATAACCTTATTTTTGCGATACTAAAATTTATCCAAATCTTTTTACAAAGAAAAAACAATTATTATTTACAAATAACAATTTTTGTTTAAAAAAAAAAAGAGTAAATCAAAATAAATTCTCTATTTGCCAAAAAAGAATTAAATATTTATTTTACAAACAAACAAAAAACACCTAGAAAAATTTATATCTCTCCACAAAGTGGCACAATACTTTTCTTTTTACACTCACAACACTGGACACAATCAACAGTTTAGCACAGCACACGACACATGGGATTTTTTTTGGTTATATATATAGGCTTTTTTTCTTTATCAAAAAGCCTGATGTTTTTTCACAAATAAAAATTTTGTTATTAAAAATTTTTTTTTTTAGAAATTTTATTTTTAGTGAAATTTATTTTTTAGTGTAAGCGAGAGAATTTTTTTTTTTTTTTGAAATTATTATCCCCTGGTTTCTTTTTTTAATTGTTAGGAGGGAATTTAGGGGGTGAAGGGGGGCAAGGGTTGTCACTCGCGAAGGGGGAACGAAATAAGCGAGGCAGTGCGAGAGGATATAGTGCTTTCGGCACAATGTCGCGCGCTCCACTGAGGCCATGGGCATGCGTCCATTGGTCCATTTCCTTGGCCTGCACTCTCCGCCTCGCGCACCTTCATCCTGGTTTCATGCACAACCAGTAGCACACACCATGCTCCTGATGATGCTGCCTGCTCTATCAAGTATATAGTGAATAGGCGCGCACACGCCGCTACCCCTAATGCAACAGATGCATAGTATCTACATATATACTCGAGCTTACAATCCATATATGTATATATACCTCTGTTTCTATGTATTCCAACTGTTTTCTCTTATTTCTTATTTTTTTTTTTGTTTTTCATCATTTTGAATTCTATTTTTAAAATTATTAATTTTAAATTACATTCACAATTTTACATTAAATTTATTATTTATTTCATATTAAATCTATATGCAGGGTGGCCACTATTTTTAAATTTTTCGTCTCCCGGTTTTCTCCCGGTGAAAATGAGCTGTTTCTCCCGGTTTTTAATTATAATTTTACTGTGAGCAGAACATTACCTTTATGTAATATGTAGTTGTAAATGATATAAATTCGGCCAAAAACACTAAAAACAGTGCTCGGATCGTCTTTAAGACTAAAAAAAGTATCTTTAGTCGCATAAATTCACAACAAAAGTCACGAAAAGTCGCATAAAATTTCCGAAAAAGTCGGAAAAAAGTCGAATGAAATTTTAGGAAAAAAACGCCGAAAAGGAAACACAAAATTGTAAAAAAATCACATTTCTCGCTAACACATATACTTTAACATCAAACAATCTGGAATAATATTTAATAAAATTTAATAAAATTAATGCATGGCAAAATTTTAATTAGGTATTTTTAACATTTTTTTTAATGCTGTTCAAAATTTCAATTATTTTTATAAATAATAAAATTCTTTTCCAAAATTCGATTATTTAAAAAAATTCAATAAAATGCCTGTCATAATTTCAATTATCATTATAAATAATAAAATTCTTCTCTGAAATTAATTTATTTTCAAAAATAATAAAATTCTTCGCAAAAATTCAATTACATTCAAAAATTTTATTTAAATTTCTCGTCAAAATGTTATAAATAATAAAATTCATCATGGAAATTCAATTATTTTCAAAAGTAATAAAATACTCCGCAGAATTTCAATTATTTTCAAATTTTTTTTAATTTCTCGTCAAATTACCATTATCTTCAAAAAATAAGAAATTTCATCATGGAAATTTAATTATTTTCAAAAGTTCAGATAACATACTTCGCAGAAATTCAATTATTTTCAAAACTTTTTTTAAATTTTCAAAATTTCAATTATCTTTGTAAATATCAAAATTCTTCTTCAAAATTCAATTACTTTTAAACATTTTGAAAAAAAATCTGTTCGAAAATTCAATTACCTTTATAAATAATAAAATTCTTCTCTGAAATTTAATTATTTGCAAAGAATTTTAATTATCTTTATAAATAAAAAAAATTATCCTAGAAATTCAATTATTTTCTAATATTTTTTTTTATATTTTTCCGAGTCGAAGACTCGGAGTGATCGATTTCTTCATGTTTTATAACAATTTTTTATAAGTAGTTAAATTTCAAAATGTTTGAATTTGAATCTTTTGATGATTTTTAATTCTTATGGAAAAATAATAATTAAATATTTATTTAAAAAAGAAGTTATTGATGTTTTATGAAAAATTTGAATGAAATCTGTAAATAAACTTATCAGAAAATTTTATTGAGGAAAACTTTTCCCTTTAACTTTAATTTTCTGAAATCATTAAATGTAAAATTTTAGTCCCGGTTTTTTCCCGATTTAAATTTCTGTCCCGACTTTTTCCCGGTTTTCTCCCGATTGATTTTTCTCCCGGGTTTTTCCCGGTTCTCCCGGTTGGGTGGCCACCCTGATATGTGGACGTCCACATGAAAAGGGCCCATTTTGGCACTATTGGACTTATCTACATGGGCGAATTCCTTGCAAAATTACGAAAAATTTGAGTGGTCATACAACTTTTTTTTGTCAAAAATTCGATGAGTTAACA
This sequence comes from Leptopilina myrica (nomen nudum), assembly GCA_032872475.1. Lineage (NCBI taxonomy): Eukaryota > Metazoa > Arthropoda > Insecta > Hymenoptera > Figitidae > Leptopilina > Leptopilina myrica (nomen nudum). Next base: position 6,616,777 of record CM065462.1, on the reverse strand, counting down.
GAATTTCAAAGTTTATAGTGACAAATACCTCATTTCGAGAAAAACGGAATTAAAGATTGTGATACCTATTAATTGTGATATCTCCGATTCTTCTAGGAAGTTATTCAGATAATAATTGTTTTCAGTCCAGGGCACCTTAAAGATGAAAAACCAATAGGTTTCAAATTTTTAAAACCAACCCTTCCCCCCTTAATTTTGAAAATACATAAAACCGACAAAATGGGCCCTTTTCTTAAAAATAGTCGATTTTCTTATTAATAAACCATTTTTGTACAAGGTTTATGATTGGAAACGATTTTATTGTGTCATTTGAAGGTAAAGAATAGAAATTAAACTTATTAAAAAATTTTTAACAGGTTTTATTATGAAATTTTGACGAATTACCGACATTTTTTACATCTACGACTACGTAATGAATGACTCTAACATTAATATCTCTGGTTCTTCTCGGAAGTTATTCAGATAATAATTGTTTTGAGTTCAGGGTACTTTAAAGATGACAAATCAAGAGGTTTTAATTTTTTTGATCCTCCATTTCAAAAATACGAAATATTTTTGCAAAGGACCGACAAAATGGGCCCTTTTCTTTTTCTAAAGAACCAATAAAGTTAAACACTTAAATTAACGATAAATTAATGAAAACCTCATGATTTGACTTGTCAAAACATGTAGATTGATAATAAAAATTTTTTTAAAAATTAAGGTTTTTCTCAAAAAAAGTATTAAATTGCAAATAACTTGAAAACTAGAACCGACAAAATGGGCCCTTTTCATGTGGACGTCCACATATAATTACACAGGCCAACAAAATTTGATTCAATTTACTTTCCAAGAAGCAGACAATACTTTTCCAAAGGATTTCGACGTGCTGAATCCGAATCCGACCTCAAAATAGATCCATCACGTCAGGTTTTCGAGATATTTTAACCTAAAAGTGCAAAAAACCTGTTTTTAGTTATAATTGATGTCATGTAACATCAAAAGATAATTTTTTTCTCTTAAAGGTAAATCTTGCTACTCTTCCCCTTTAATATCCAATTTGAAATTTTTAAAAACAATCATTTTTCTCTGAGTAATCGTTCATTGAATTTCCTAAGTTTGTCAAATTCTTCGAAAACTGAGTAGAAACAAAGAAATTTTGATAATAAAGCAGAATTTAACTACAAATATCTAATTTTAAATAGTTCTGAGGATTTTCGATATAACTGAATACGAATTCAATATCAGATTCACAAAATTCAAAATGGCGTATACAATATGGCAGTCGATTTATTTAAAATTGATTGTATTTCCCTAAAATATGCCATTTTTGAACCTGTCAATCTGATATCGAATTCGTATTCAGTTATATTGAAAATCCTCATAACTATTTAAAATTTAGATGTTTGTAGTTAAATTCTGCTTTATTATCAAAATTTCTTTGTTTCTACTCAGTTTTCGAAGAATTCGACAAACTTAGGAAATTCAATGAACGATTACTCAGAGACAAATGAAGATTTTTTAAATTTTCAAAATGGATATTAAAGGGGACGAGTAGCACTTTCAGGATCAATATCAATCTTTAAGAGAAAAAAATTATCTCTTAATGTTACATGACATCAAATATAACTAAAAACAGGTTTTTTGCACTTTTAGGTTAAAATATTTAAAATATTTAATTAGTGCTTGATGCCTAAAGATTGGTGCTCAGTACGACTGCTAGCTTCAGCCGGATAATAAAATTCAAGAAATATAAAGAAAAAATTCTATATTATCAATTGAAATACGGCTAACATAAATTGAGAGTGAAAACAATTACAATTAAGTAATAATAATGTCACAAAAATAAATTAATTCACAGAAATTATATTATTAAATTTAAAACGTTAAATAATTATCAAATGTATTTAAATTACTAATTAATAAATACTTACTCAAGTTCTGAAGTTAACAAATACAATAATTAGATAGATAACTAGAAAAATGAATAATTTATTTATAAGTTTAGGCAACAATTTCTTAAAACTTATGAGTGATGGGCAAACAGAAAAAAAAATATATCCCTACATAAAATTGGAATAGATCTTTAGTTAATTTCAATTTTTTTTAATTGATTAGATTTAAAATAAAATATAAAATTTTGAAAAAATAAATAAATGTAAATATATTTCTTAAAACAAATTTAGTACTTACGATTCATTTAATCAGTATTCAAGAACAAAAGAATTATTATTGTAGAAAGCAGCTTTTAAATCACATAAAATATAAATTAAATTGAATGAAGAATTGGAATCACAAATAATTTTTCTGGATCATCTTTAGTGATCAATGATAATTATAACGGTTCAATTATATTTGTTATTAATTATTATATCATTCTCTGTTAATTATTTAGATAAAAAATTAATGACAAATGAAATCGAGTATACGCGGTCAGTCGCGCTATTTCGTTATTAAAAGAGATTATAGTTTTAATAAAAAAAAAGTATTTCACAAATTTAATTTTATATATTTTTAAATAAATTAAATTATATAAATATATATATATATATATAAATTAAATTTATATGTTTTTTAAATTGTTTGCATGACTTAAAATTTAAAAGAAAATTTTCAAACTGTAAATATTACAAGACCACAAAAGGTCAAGTGAACTCCTGAAATTCTGCAATGAGACTGCCACGGAAGTAAAATGTAATGTACGCATAAGGGCATCAGTGCTTTCTACTTTTCCTTTATTTTTAAATTAATAAGTTTCCCTAATGTCCTCTGATTATGATTAAAAAAATTTTGTTATATCTTAATGTGAAATTAAAGAGACTTCCTAACTAAGACAGCGTTTTTTTAACACCTTGATCTTTAACAACTTAAAACTAAAATAAGAAATACGACCTTTTGAATTAAAACAAATGCATAGAGTCAATTATAAAACTTTCGTTAACCCAAATCGTTTTTATCTCTAAGGTAGAAGATAAATTAATGCTCATATTGGTACATTAAATATTAAGTACAACAGTAAAAAAGTTCTGACAATAATAGTTTCCTTTTTTAGAAGAATAATTTTCTATAATTATTTATCACATTTTATTACATTCTGTAATATATAACAATTTATATATTTCTTTGAATGCCTTAAAAAAATAATTTACTTAATTGTTAGGCTTCGTTGACCCCTTGACCTTTAACCTACATTATGACGTCATAAATCAAGGGAGGAAATTGAAAAACAATGTGTTCATCATGTTCGATGAATATACATTGCTTTTATTTCCTTAGCGTCTGACCACATGCGGACATTAACTACTGTTCTCTGTTGACACACACCACTGACTTACTTTCCCAATTTTAATTTTTCTCAAATCTACAAATTAAAAAAAAAATTTTTAATACATTATATTTAGAAGTTAAAATTTTTTTAATTAAAAAAATTTCTTTTACTAAAGGTGATATTACAATAAAAAATGTTATTTTTTTTTTATTGTTCCTAACGATATATTAAAAAAGGGGTAAAAACTGAAGAGTCATTGATAATATAAATAGAAGAAGAGAAAGAATCGTCATGCACAATTTTTCAATAGAAGAAATTATTTTTTGAAATCGAAATAATTTAGTCTATGTTTCTTATTATAGAACCACTATAAGTTATTACTCGAACGGCGTTAATAAATTAAATAAATCCAAGTCCTTTCCTCAAACTACAATTTGGATATATTAAGGGTGTACTATCAGTCAATCGCTATATTCTGTACAATGAAGTACATAGTCCTATACACTATCAGTTGTACGGTTTTGAGTGGAAGTTTAGAAATAATTAGAAAGTCTAATTACTACGATGGATTGATAAAGTATCTAAAAGAAGAATCAAACTTGCATCAGGTTGTATTCGTATCAGACAATCAACATGCCAGAATTGATGATCCACAAATGAATTCTCTTATCACAGCAGTTATTTATAATTTTCCATCTTTGTTTATCACTTACAATGCCGGACGTTTAAAACTTTCAAAATTACAAATTAAGTTAATTAATCGTCCTAGAAGTACAACGTTGTTCGTCTTCAAGTTCAACAATAATGATAACCTAATAGATGAACTGGATAGATTTTTTATTACAAACAATAAACTACTGGACGGATCATCAAAGCCAAGATGTTTAATTTTGAACCCAATTTACAAACTTCGTCTTAACAGTGTTAACAGGAAACTGGATTTGTTTTGGCAAAATCAGTATTTGGACATTACATTCTTGACCTACAATATAGAACCACAAGAAATGCTGAAACCAAGTATCAATCAATTACCCTTTCTAAGTCAATTGAATCCTTTCACTGGGAATTACTCAACCGAGCTGATATCTTCCAAAAGTCAATGGTTTCCAAATAAGCAACTCGATCTACATCGATACAAATTGAATTTCTCCTGTCAATCCGCCAACGATTCATCTGAAGACGAATACCAAAAGGCAATAAAATTTGTGAACATTTTGGCACAGACAATGAATTTTGAACCGCAAGTAACGTTGTTTCTGATACGGAAAGGTAAGATAAGCTTTGGAAAAAGTAAAATGGAAATAAAAAAGCTGGACAAGGAGAATAAGGACAAAAGTAAGAGGATAAATTCCGAACTTTGGTTGAATGTTAAATCATTCTATGACGAGGATATTATTAGAGCTAATAATATACGAATTCTAAATCTTGACAGTGCTAAGGCTGTTATTCCAAGAACAATAAAACATACAGAGGACTTTAAATTATCGCCAGAATTTTGGCACATGACCTTAGGGACAATTGGTTTAATTACTCTAATACGATTTACAGCATTTTTACTAAATTTCAATAAAACTAGATGGCAAACATTGAGGATCAGTCAAATTATATTAGGAATGTCTACCAATAAAGAACCAAAGAATTTGCCCGAGAGAATTGCTTTTGGCTCACTGGTAATTGCCTGCATTGCTTATACAAGTTATTTTTATTCAGTAATTCTCGATATTAATTTTCATTCTGTTCCCGAAATTTCAACCCTAACTGAACTTGTGAAATCGTCATTGATACCAAGAATGGAGCACGCTTTAAGACGTTCAACAACACATGCAATTCCCGCTATTCAAGACTTAATGAATACATCTATTCAGATTCCATACGGAGGACAAGAATATTGTCTAAAAGAATTGACAAACCATCAAAATGTAACCTGTGTAATTAATAACGCTGCACATCATGTTAACACATACGAACTGAAAAATGGTGAAATTTCTGTTAAAATATTACCGGATGCTATTAAATATTCTGCCACAACTTTCTCGCACAGAGCTATGTCGCCCTATATCGATCGCTACAATGAAATAATCCTTAAAGCTTCAGAATTTGGGTTACTTAAAGATTATTATGGAGCTGCTGAACGTTTACATAGTAATAGCTTCGAACCAAAAGTAATAACAAAAGAAAAACTTCTACCTATCCTATTTTTTGTGCTTGCAATTGGATACACTTTTTCTATCATTGCATTTCTTTTTGAACTAATTATTAGTTGTAAATTGTGCCAACAACAAATTCTTAAACGATATAATTTTATAATTCGGAAATGATGCCAAGATAAAACTTTCTATTAGTGGGTAAGTGAAATTCAAAACGAAATTAAGATTAAAATTTCTAAATAATTATAATCAATTTTTGTTTTAGCTAAAGCAATTAAAAAAGAAAATACATCTATACAGTTGATTGAAAAGAATTTATATCGTAGGATGGAGATAAAGCAATACGAGAGTTAGAGACTAATTGACCATTTCAATGACACCATTTTTTATTATATTTATGTATTTACAATTTTTAATAAAAGATTTTACAACTAATGAAATTCTTATAAATAATCCTTGAATATAAAATTTACAGTTTTTAGAGTGCAATCATTCCACTCGAAGAAAAATGGATATTTAAAAATGAATATTAGAAAAAAGATATTACCGTTTAACATCTGGATATCAAAGTACAAAAGATTAAAAAATCAAGTTTCAAGAGAAATTAAAATTCAATTAAAGTTCCAAATTTCTAGCATTTTAATGCGCTCTTGACATTTTGAGACTAATATTAAAAATCCATCCACTTGTAAATAAACAGTTCTAATACCTTTCCTCAATATTAAAACTATTTCAGCAATTGTAAATTTATCAATAGATAATATTATTTATTTACTTAAAATTTTTAATTTAATTCAACTTTTCATATACTAAAAAATTTTGAAAATATGTTACTTATTTACTTCAACTTTGACACTAAAATGTTTTTGTAAAACAAATAAATGATGAATGTAAAATTAGCGTACGTATCTCTTTGGATTACTTTATTTAAAGTTTTGAAACAAATTTTAAAACTAATAATACTTTGAAAATAATCTTCTTTTGCAAATAGAACTTTTTTTGTAACTTCTGAATCTCTACTTAAAAATTAACATCTTGAATATTAGAGAATAATAATATTACTGAATGTAGACAGATGACATAACCTCAAATTATAAAAGTGGTTTTTAATATTAATTATACTTTAACTTCAGAATTAATATTTTCAGACGGAAATTCAGTAATTTTTAACTAAATTTTGTTTTGAAAGAGGAAAACAAATGTAGATAGAGAAAAATTATAGAAAAACTACTATACCACTCCTTTGAAAAATAAAATACAGAATAATATGTAGTCATTAATGGTTTTAATGGTACATTTAAAAAATCCATTTACAAAAGAGGAGGGTCAATAAGGCCTGTTTTCGGCCCCCTTGAAATTTTTATTTAAATGCTTGAAATAAATTTTCCGTCAAAGAAAAATGATAATTATGATAAATTAAGGTTAAATGAGGTAATGTTTTTCAAGTGAATTAGTTCATATTTTAAAAAAGCCGTTCGCCATATTGGATCCGCCATTTTGAATTTTGCAAAACTAACACCAGATTCATAATCAGCGACCCAAAAAACCGTTGAGTACCCAGTTTCGAGCCAATTAATCCATAAATAAAAATTTTTTACCTTAATTTTTTACCCATTTTTTATTCAAACCCCTTATTATTTAGGGGTTAATATTTTCCAAACACCCTCATTTAACTCTAATTTATCATAATTATCATTTTTCATTGACGAAAAATTTATTTCAAGCATTTAAATTAAAATTTCAAGGGGGCCGAAAACTCGTTTTTTCTTTTAAAGTCTGAATTTATCTAATCAAGGTTTGTTTTCATAAATTAAAAAAAAAATAGAAGGTTTCATTTTGTCCCTACTTTCTAATTGTGAGAACAAAAATACAGAAACGTATAGTTCTGTTTAAAAAATTAAATATTTCTTATTTTTTCTACTAATATCTGGGTTCTGCCTTTTATCGGTAGTTTAAAGAGAGGTTGTTAAAGCAATTCTGACATTGTTTTTAAGTTGCTAAAGGAGAAGTACATAAATATATTCTTTTATTTTGACAAACAATTAGTTTTTTCATATTTTTAATATGAAGTTTGGATTTGCACATTTAAGGGTAGGTTGTAAGTTAAGTAGTAAAAGAATTTCAAAAATTTTTGAAAATTAACCATCCATACAGTACATAAAAATGTACCGGGTAAAGTTTTTTATGTTTTGCACCGTTACTCACACTAAAATCATAAAGGGAATAATTTTTTTTATAAAGTTGGTCCGCCATAATGAATCGGCCATTTTGAATTTTGAAAAACCGACATCAGATTCGTACTTCTTCATAAGTCTTAATTTCGTGACAATTCTTTTTTACATTCATCCGTTAATGGATAAAGGGGATCTCCAATTATGTGAACCGGAAATAATCGACACTAGTCTTTTTCATTTTCATTACTAAATTAGAAAGATAAGATCAATAGAAACTATATTAATGATTATTATTTTCACAAATTTTATTTTATTTTACATAATTTTATCAAATTCTAGATAAAGATAATAATCAACGTTAATATTCATTATTTCCGAATAGATACAATCTTGTAAAATAATTTAACAATTCGAGTCAATAATGACAAATTCAAATCGCCTATTGTAAGACAAATTCGATCAGTCAAGCAGAACAGTTGTTTGCAACATTGTGTTCAATGAATTTCAAGAAAATATTTCTCCTGCTTTGTTTATTTTGTAGTGAAAGTCTAGGACTGCCTAAAATCAACTTCTATGATGGATTATTACAGTACATAAAGGAAGAAGCAGGATTACATCAGGTAGTGTTCATTCTCGACGATTCACATGTCAGTACAAATCCACTGATTAGTTCTCTTGTGGCAACAGTAAATTCGCATTTTCCATCGTTGATCATCAGTTACAATGAAATGATTAAATACCCTAGTGGATCATACAGAAAGCTACTAGCAAGACCAAGGCTTACTACACTATTCGTTTTACAATTAATAAGTGAAACGACAATAAAAGAATTCGATAAATTTCTAAATAACAAAAATGATTTATTACAAGGATCATCAAAACCAAGATGTTTGGTTCTAAATACTTTGCCCTCAAATCAAGACTACATTATGGAAATTTTGCATTCATTCTGGATAAATTTGTACTTGGATATTACTTTATTGACATTTAATCATCATGAACCGCAAGGAAGGATCAAATCAAGTTTTAATGAATTACCCATTTTAAGTCACATAAATGTTTTTAGAAATCAAAATACCTCTCTAGTGGTATCATCCGAAAGTCAATGGTTTCCAAAGAAATCGCTCGATCTCAATGGACACAAATTGAACTTTTTCTGCGAACCTGCTAATGTTACATCTGACAAGATATACGCGCGGGCAAATAAACTTTTAGACATTGTTGCAAAAGCAATGAACTTCAAACCTAACTTATCCACCCTGTTGAAACCTACAAACAAAATTGATGAAGATAATTCAGAAATCTGTTTGAATATTATCTCATTTTACGACAATAACATATTTAAAAGTAACATGCGTATAATAAACATTGTTACAGCTCATGCTGTTATTCCAAAGAAAGCAAAGAATATCAATGTCATTCAAACTTCAGATAATACTTTGTACACTATATTGGAGATAATTTTTATGATTGCCACAATACGATTAACAGTATTTTTATTAAAATTTGAAAAAAGAAAATGGCAAACGTTAAACATTTATCAAATTCTATTGGGAATGTCAAATCTTCCAGAACCCATGAATTTGCGTGAAAGGATAGTTTTCGGTTCACTATTAATCATATGCGTGACATTTACAGGTTTTTTTTATTCAATTATTCTCGATATCACTTTTATTCCTGACAATTCTGAAATTTCAACTTTCGAAGAACTTTGCAATTCATCATTAAAACCAAAATTAGAATTATCTTTGATACAAACAATAAGTTCAAGATCAGAATTTAAAAAATACATTTCAAATGCCATTACTCTTGAAATTCATGGTGAGGAACATTGCTTGAAAGAAATGGTTGAGCATGAAAACATAACCTGTTTACTTTATAATGCAGAACATCATGTTAACAAGTACGAAGCTAAAAACGGAAAAATAAATGTTAGAATACTACCGGAAGCTATTGGATACTCGTTTATAAGTTTTCTGGCGAAAGAATCGTCGCCCTTTATTGATCGCTACAATGAAATAATGCTAAAAGCTACAGAATTCGGATTACTTAATGATTTCAGTGACAGTATAGAACTTTTAAACGGTATAAATTTGAGTCCAGATATGCTGACAAAAGAAAAACTTTTTCCTTTACTTTTTTTTATACTAATCGTTGGCTTTTCTCTTGCTATTATTGCTTTCATTCTTGAAGTAATTATTGCAAAATTTTTTGTGAAATTTTACCAAAAACCCAAATTTCGATTTATAAATTAGAAAGAAATGTTTTCTATTCACCATTTTGGAAAAAATGTCGTTTCTAAATGTTTAACTGTACTTGATATCCTCAGATTTTGACCAAAATATTTTTTTCTTTGTAGAATAAAAGTAATATCATCGACACATATAATTAAGGTAACAACCTTTGTTTTTAAAATTATAAACTGTCATCTCAATGGTAAACATTTTTTGTTATAATTAATCAATTTTTATGATATCTCACCTATATTGTAGAAATAATGCACCTTTATGTATAAATCAAAGTGCCTTGAATCTTATTAACACTTCACCGATTTTCAATGCGTGCTACCATATTAATCAAATGTATAATTCACTACATCCAAATACGGATTTATTCATGGCATCACAACCGAAATTTGTTGAACGTGAAACACTATATTTTAATCGAATGTTAAAAATAATTTAATAACTATTCCTTTTCTTAAATTGTAATTTAGGTAATTTATTATCCGAAAAAATTTTGGCAATGCATTGGTATATGTAAAACAATGATTTTAAACGTTGGTACAATACTTGTAACCGTAAGCATTAATTAAAGCATTGCATTGGTAAATAAATGGTCATTAATATTGGTCCAATCTTTGTAACCCAATGAATAACTTGAAAAATACGGCATTTGCAATGTCGAGATCATTCCAAGATTTTTATTAAAAATTTGCTATATTTCTTATTATGAGTAAAAATTATTTACAAACTATCAGTGGTAAAATTTTAAATGCAATAAGAATCTTTTATAGAATCTAATTCTCAATATTCTATTAACAAAAACGTCATATTTTACACGAGGTCATCAAAAGTTCTCCTGCCCTACACTCGGGTCGCAAAGTTTCAGTACATTTGGACTTTTACTTGTAAATGCTCGCTTTACTTCAAATTCAAATATTTCTGTAAAAATAGATGCTACAGCTATCAAACAAGGATCATTTTAAAGCTCAATAAATTTAGAGTCAAATTGGCAAAAAAAATAACCAATTTAATATTGTAAATTTGAAAATATAATTCTTTAAAGTTAGAGATTTTTTATGAAAATTGCGATTTCGTAATCTGGAGTTTAAACGAACGCCAATTAATGAAAAAATTTCTTTAACATTTGACAGTTTTACAATATAATGTACAAATTTCACTCTTTAATTCGAGACCAAAATCTTTTATAAGTATTCAATATTTGCCTTAAATTCTGTAAAAATAATTACTCTTGCTTTCTAAAGTTTTCAAGGAATATAAATTGCAAATTCGTCATTTCTGTTCACTTGTTTTATCAATTAACCAAATTTTTGAAAAATGTGCATCTCTTTTTTATTGTAAAATTTAAAAAATTGCACCTTGAAATAAAATAAGTAATAATGCGAGTTAAAATTTGTAACATTATAAGAAGAGGGATAAATTTCATGTAAATAATTTAAATTTACTACAGTCAAGAGGTTCAATATTTTTCAAAAGTGTGGTTAATTGATAAAACAAATGAATAGAAACGACGAATTTGCAATTTTTATTCTTCGAAAAATTTAGAGCAAGAGAAATTATTTTTATACAATTTGAAAAAAATACTTCATATTTGTAAATGATTTTTGTCTAGAATTAAAGAATGGAATTTGTACTTGTTATTGTACAACTGTCAAGTCTTAAAAAAAATTTTTCTTCAATTGGCGTTCGCTTGAACTTCAGATTCCGAAATCGCAATTTTCATAAAAAAATCTCTAACTTTAAAGAATTATATTTTCAAATTTACAATATTAAATTGGTTATTTTTTTGCCTATTTGACTCTAAAATTATTGAGCTTTAAAATGATCCTTGTTTGATAGCTGTTGCATCTATTTTTACAGAAGTATTTGAATTTGAAGTGGAGCGAGCAGTATCAAGAAAGCGACTTCTTCACGGTGGGACCATTTATATAGAACGTATCTTATGATGATTTCCTTCGTACAATTCCCTATGGGAACCAGATTTTGAGGGAAGTGTAAGGCAAATAATTTTTTCGTTAAATTTTAACGTGTAGGTCACAACTGCCCTCAAAATTAAAGCTAAAATTCAAAGAAGTAGGTCAAATAATAATGTTATTGTCAAGTATAGACCAGAGCAATTCCATCTGAAACGATCGACGATTTTTCTATATTGTTAGCAATTTTGTTGCAAATTTTTTTCCTTGTAGTTTTAAGGATAAGAAATGATAAATGATAAATCTTATGAACAATTTCTTTCAAGTTTAAAGTAGAGGAGCAATTGTAACACTTATCCTAAATAATTATGTTAAATTCTTTTAAAGAATTTTTAATGTTTTTTAAATAATGTAATTTTTTAAATAACTTTAAATGAAAGAGCGTCAAAAAAGCAGTCAGAAAGTGTTTCAGTCTTAACATCAGGGGCGGTGGCAAGGGGTAAAAAGTACAATTGAATATGTAATTTCAAGCTTATCAAAGTTTAACGGTCGTTTTACTAGTCTTCATTAAAATTTGTTCCCATTTTAACTACTTCCATTCGAAAGAACGTCAAAGAAGGAGTCAGAAAATGTCTTCAAAAGAATTTAATTAGGATTTTTAAAATGTTTAAAAAAATTCTTCGAAAGAATTGTAAGGATTCAAGAATTTAAAAAAATTTTAAATATTTAAAAAGAAAACTTATTAAAAAGAAGTTAGGGAACAAAGAAGCAATCAACAAGTAAATTTAAACTACGAGCATATTACCGGGAAGATTTTTTTTACTTTTTCGCCGCACAATAGCTTTTTAAAATTATATTATATTTTTTTGTTAAACTTTTTCTTCGGCACTGCTTGATTAAATATTGCACGCAATACATTATCTTTTTATAGAAAAAGGATTTTACAGTAAAAAAATATTAATTTGCAATGAATGTATAAAAATTTAAAAAAACAATAAAATGTAAGAAAAACTATACCTTGAATTTTCTCCATTCTTTCTCTCCCGGTTAAGATTCGGTAGGGATTAATTTCAATTTAGAATGCTAATCAATATTTATCTAGAAAAAAATAAGGAAAATATTAAGAACAAAATTATAAAATAAAATATTTTTTTATTGAATTTTAATAAAAAAAACTTTTTTAATGATTTAATGGCGTTTTGCAATTGACTGCAATTAACATCTTGTAATTTAAAACAAATAAATTATCAAAAGACAAATTAAATAAATTAATTTTTAATTGTTGTACATTTAAAGATTCATTTGTTAATTCTCAAGCAAAATCTACTAAATACTTGAATGAAAATTAATATTAATTAGGAAATAATAAGTAATTTAAGATAAATAAGAATTAAAAAAGAAATTAATCAGCTACTAATTAAATGATCGTGATAGAGGCGATATTTTCAAGACTATTTTTAGATTTTTTGTTTAAAAAAACTAGTGGATTTTTTAACATTACGTATTGGTAATAGTTATTTTTACTTTTGTTTTTTTTAAAATTATTGTTTATCAAGAGTTAGAATTGCCTTAGAATTATAATTTTGTTGTTTTATATTATATTGGTTATAAGTTGTAAATTTTTGTTGTGTAATTTTAAGAATTATATCAATGTTCACTTCACTGTAAATTTATATACCTTATTAAATAAATAAATTTAATTCCATTCTAGCGAAATAGAATTTTATTACTATATGAACATGACTCATAAGAATATTCCACTGGAATTACGATTTTCTTCTTTTATAGTACTAAAGGATTTGGATAAATAGAAAACTTCTGTTTTTCAAAAACAGTTTCAATTTTATAATTATTTCTTCCAACGATTTTACTTGTTTCTTAGTATTTTTCTGATCTGCTTCAATAAATTTCAAAAAATAAGAATTGTTTAAATTTCACAAAATCTTCAAAATAAATAATATATATATATATATATATATATATATATATTACACATTGAAAATCTTTAGCAAAAAAATTAATTAAAAACAGGAATAGAAAAAAAACTCAAACAGTTAAGAAAATGTTAAGAAAACAAGTAATCGTAGAGTATAAATTTTACAGGAGAGAATTAATTTAATAATATAATAATGTTAACAATTGAAAAAATAATTTATATAATTTGATAATGGGCACCTTTTTTTAAAATATTCCTTGTTTGTTTTTCTCCTTTTTCTTTACCGAAGAAAACGAATTAAAGGCAACTGAGTGATGATGAACCCTTTTTTCTATCCTTGAAATGAACTTGAGCAATTTTCAGGAAATCGGAACGATCTAATTGACCGTAGGCAATTGTGAGCATTTGTAGTGCCATATCTTTCACTTGTGGTACACCACTGGAGAAAAGATCGTGGCCTAATTCTAAACAAGTGCCAAAATCACATTCGTCAGCGGCTATTGTCGCCCAGCGTACAACTTCTTGTAATTCCGTCATTCCCGAATTTCTCTCATTCGACTCTTCGATTTTCTTCAACATTTTCTTTAAATCAGCTGCAAAAAGTCAATTTATTTATTATTTTTTTATTTTATTCTTTAATTAACTTTAAAAAAAATTTTAAGTCAGACAATTTTTCTCCTTTTCTTCATTCTAAAAAAGAATGAAAAATAAATAAGTAAAATTATTTGATTTTACCATCACTCGTAGCCATTTTTCTATAGCCAACTTGTGTTTTTCTATCAAAGGGAACAACAATTCCGGCACCGTGAAATGTTCTTGCCTGAACTTTTTTTTCTCTTTCCTTCATTCTTGGTGTGTGTTTATCTAACGTAATATTTTTCTCTTTGGCGAAGGTTTTTAATTTCTGATGAAGGCGAGCAATTGATGTTTTTTCAAATGGATTTGCCAATTTTGTTCTCTCCTCGAGATAAGAGCTGGAAGAATATAGAGACATTTTAAATTTATTTTAAATATAATTGAATAATTAGGTAATTCAAATTTAAAATAAAATAAATTTATTACTGACTTTCGAAGTATATCATTCAACTTTAAAATAAGACAAATAAAAAACATTTATTATTATTTATCATTTTTCCAATTTTTTAATAATCAAAAAAAATTAAATAATAATTATTATTATGATTGTTATTATAGGATTCTTTTTTTAGTTTCTTATCAGTTTTTCATTTATTCTATCAGAATTATTTACAATATTGTTTGAGAATGTTCCTTAAAAATCCCATCGATTCAAAAAAAGTTCACCTAAAACCTAAATATTTCTAAAATCCCCTTATATACAAGACAATGTCATGAAATTTCTAAAACTTTGAAAATTTTTCAATTAAATAATAATTGTATATTATTAATTACATTAATTATATTAATATATTAATATATTTATTAATTATATTATATTAATTTAATATAACTTATTCAGAATTTTTAATTCAAATTCTCCTAAATTTAACTTTTCTAAAACTTATCAACATAAAACTTTTCGAGATTCAAACTATATTATTAATATAAATTAAACATTTCAATATATAAAAAAGTGACTCATAAATTATTATGAAAAAACGAATTGATATTAATTCAAAATACAGCTTTTTTAGATTTCATTTTTAAAATAGACAGAATTTTATTTATTTTATTGTCTCGTTCTATTTAAAATTAAAAAATTTATTTTTATAAATTTCGTACCACTTGTGTTCTAATTAATTCAAATATTTACTAATTTAAATTTAGGGAATAAGTTTTGTGATAATATTATTGAAAAAAAATTTATAAATTGAGTTATTTTCCACTATTTTATATGTAAAATTTTTTCTATTTTAAAATATAAAATTCTTAATAAAATCTTATTCTAATTTTTATATTTCTTTTCGTAATTTTGTACTATTTTTAATATGAAATAAATTAATTTTTAATTCGTTTTTTTTTTGAAATTTTGTGAAAATAATTGAATTCTTTAAAGGAATTAAATTAAAATTGTATTAAAAATAAATTCATATAATTGAATTCTTTCAAGAAATTTCATTACAATTATATTTTCAAAATAATAAAATTCTTGATTCTCGTATGAACAATTTTACTAAATTTTTTGAAAATAATTGCTGTTTTAAAGAATTTTATTCAAGTTCAATTTTTTTTTTAATTTTGTATCGGAAAACATTCGAAAATTGAAGATCATTTTTGAAAATAAAAAATTTGGTAATTTATACAACTATAAAAAGTTAAATAGCCAGTTTTCCTTGTTATTCGTATATTATTTCTAAAAATCAAAATTATAAAATTCAATTATTTTTTAAAATTTTTAAATAAAATTATTCGCAAAAACAATTAAAGCAGAAAAACGTACTCTAAGGCACCGAATAAATTCTCAGCAACTGGAACGATTTTGCAAGAAACATTTGCATTATTTTTTGCAACAAAAACTGGCATTTTATTGGGATCATCCCTCCAATAACCAAAGTGCAATTCGTCCTTTTCGTTTCCTTTTAAAATCGTCTGTGAAAAATAACAGACAAAATTTATGTAATGGGAACAGAAATTTTACTTTCTTTCATTAATTATTAGATAATTAATTAATTAATAAGATAATTACTATTAAGAGTAATTATAAAAAAAATTGTGTGATCTAATTAAATAATTATTTATCGACAAAAACAGAAACAATAATAGTAATAATAATTAAATAAATAAATTTTGCCCACTTACCTGAAATTCTGGTGGATCGTAAAAATATCTCCAGTGTCGTAAATAATTATCGTGATCCTGAATCTCAGTAAGTTGTTCGCTCATAATATCAAATGGACCAACAAGTTTTAAATTAACAATTTTAAATGCCAATGTTGGATCAACTTTTGAATTTGCTTTGCAAAATTCGTAGAATTGGTAAAAATCCAACGGCATTTCGGTTAAAAATAATTTCTTAATCGTTCGCTTTTTATCATCAAGTGTAGAATTTGGAATTCTTGTCTTCTTCTCAATTTTTTCATCAATTACTTTTTCCGGCGAAGGCGATAATCTATCACGATTATTACAAACATTATCATTTAAAACCTCATCAATTTTTTGTAACGATGTTTCCTGTGTTGTTTCATTATTATCATCATCATTATCATTATCATTGTCGTCGTCAATATTATTTTGATTTTGTTTCTTATCCAGATGCTTTGCCTGCGGAGAAGATGGTGGTGTTTTTACATTACTTCCCACTTCGTCTGCTTTTCTTTTTATTCCACCCCTTTTCACATGTTTTTTCGTTTTTTGCTTTAAGAAAAATTTTTTAATTAAACATTTTTTTATTTAAAATAATAATTGCAACTTTTAGGAGAAATACAAAATGTTTTGAACAAATGTAATTTCAATAAAATAATATAAAATTGTAAATATACGAAGAATTTAGAATTGTATGTTGTAACCAATAATTTGCAAAAATCTAGTCATATCATTTCTATTTTAAGAAAATTTCACAAAACAATTCAATTATTTAAAAACATTTTTTTTTTTAATTTGTCTTAAGAATTTAATTATTTTCAAAAGTAATATAAATTCTTAGCAAAAATCCATAATTATTATTTTCAAAAAAATTTACAAAAATTAGCGTCAAAATTTCAATTATCATTGTAAATAATAAAAAAATTTCTCTGAAATTTAATTGTACTTTCGAAAATTTTCTTCAATTTAATGATTTTTAATATCTACTATTTTAATATGATTGTCAAAAAAAATTAATTTTTTTTTTAATTTAATAAAGTTCTATGCAAACATTTAATTATTTTTATAAAATAAAATTTGCAAAGGAACATAAATTATTTACAAATTTTTGATAAATTTCTTAGCAATCCTTCAATTGCTTTCATAAATAATAAAATTCTTTTTAGGAATACAATTTTTTTCATAAATCCTAAAACTCATTGCAGAGTTTCAATTATTTGTAATAAAAATTTTAACAGAATTCTTTGTCAAATTTTTAATTATCTTTATAAATAATATAATATTTTTCTGCGAAATTAATTAATTCTTTAATTCAATTAAGTTATTTAAAATAAATTATTGACAGAATTAGAAAAATTTTAAGATTTCTTAGAATTCGTGGTAACTTCATAGTTTATGAAGCCAACAAAAAATTCAGAATATTCTTATAAATTCTAAACGTTCAATTTTTTATAGCACTTTTAATAATAATTTGTTTACTTTTCACTGATCAATTCTATTTACCCAAATTTTTTTCCAGAATTCCCTGACCTGTAGCACCCCTGTTAAAAGTATTTAACGAATTTTTTTGCTAATAAGTGACATAACTTCACTATTACCTTTGTAATTTTTTATTATACCTATTTATTGATATACGTATATTATTGTTCGCGCCGTTACGCAAAAATGTTGAGGTTAAAAAGTTCAATTGGAAATTTTCTTGAATAAATTGTGAAACTAAAAATCAGCTCTTACAAAAAAGCAAAAAATGAATTTCTTAGTGTAAATATGAAATAATTTGTGTATAAACGAATAGAAAATAGGGAAAATAATATAAAAAAAGTCTCACCTGTCCGGTTTTTGGCGGGTGTTTGTATTTATTGTGATGCATCGGATTCTTTTGATAACATTTCACGCCATATTGACACGGAATTCTTGAATCTTTTACATATTTCTCATATTCCTCATCATCACTCTCTTTAGACATGTTATTAATTAAATTATTTCTCCTAAACGTAAAATAAGCACAATAACAATAAACTGCGATCACAATAGATGTATAGAGAAAAATCCGGAACTGCGGAGTAGCACTGTTCTGAAGTCAGCTGCTATAAAACGCGAGACACTTAGCAGGGTTGGGTAGTCACACAAGTACAAAATTACAAATACGTTCTTAACCGGGAAATTTGAAAAGAAGATAAATAAATATTTGATATTTATTAATTATTTGGAAAAAAAATGGTGAACGTTTAAATATTTTTCATTTTAGCGATGAAAATTAAGCCAAAATAATAAATTTCCACTTAGATAGACTTTTATTGTAAAAAAAATTCTTTTCTGCTCTGTCGGTGGAGGAAAAAACTATCAAAATAATAGTTAAAGTTATAGGTTAGAAACTTAGAAAAAAAACGAACAATCGAGCACGCTCTCGCAAAGTTTTAACCGCGATTCAGATTGTTAAAATTTCGACAAAAGAGAATTATCACTTTATAACTCATTGTTTAGAATTAATAAAATACACCACAAAAATGTTTATTAGAAAGGTAATTTTTGTCTCCCTAACTTTTAATTCGTTTATTTGCCTTAATTTTAATTCCTTGTTTGTGCTTACAGTAAATTTTATTCCAAATACCTTTTTCTTTGCAGGTTATGTCTACCGCTACGAGACAAATTAGCCAAATTCAACAAATTAATAGAATAAGTGGAACAAGATTAATGTCAGGAATGGCTGAAAGTGTCATACAAGAAGAACTAGACTCGCAGAAAATAGAGAAAAGTAAGAAAAAACGTTTTATTTTATATCTTTTTGATCGTAAATTCTACTTTTTGCTTTCTTACTTGGTTTCTTTTATTATACGAAACAAAAAAATTTTTTGCTATTTTTCTATATTTTAGAGATATATTCTATTTATGGGATTAACAATTTTTTAATTTATTAACAAATTAACAATTGTATTTTCGATAATAATGAACATAGTAGCAAATTATGACAATATTAACTCGTCATTTGACTAGTGTTGTAAAGGCGGGGAATTCAAAATTCTGAAGATTGTTTTTGTATTATAATTCGAAATGTATTAAATAAATGTTACAGAATTTCCCTAATAATTGAAATGAAAATTAAATAAAAATTTCAATTATTTATTAAAATTCGTTTTTTTCAACTTTTTATCAACTCTTTTTTCAGGTATAAATCAAGTAACATTGCTTGGAAGAGTTGGAGGTGAACCACAAAAAAGAGGAAATGATAATCATCCAGTTGTTACATTTTCAGTAGCTACGCACACAAATTACAAATACGACGATGGTTTGTATTTTTTTTTAATATTTCTATTTTTTCCTGGTAATTAATTTTTAAAAATTTTCAATAAATTATTTACATTTTTTCTCTAATTTCATTTGTTCACTATTTTTTAAATAATTTTCCCTGATAGATTAAAATTTATGTTTCAAAATAATTTTTAAAAGAAAACAAATGAAATTTGTCAAGATTTTCAATTGTTTCAATTTTTTAAAATTATTTCCTACACTTGAAGTATATTTTAAAAAAAAATGTTAATACTGTTCTTGAAAGTACAAACTTTTACAGAATTTCCAAATTAAATCTTTCAAAATTGAATTAATTTTGTAAAATAAATATTTAAATACTTTATTTGCTTAAAATTTTGAAATACTTTCAATCTAAAACCGTTTGAAAAATTTTGTTATGAAAATTAGAATTACAAGTTTTTAAAAATTAAATTATTTTTTAGACAATTTAAATGTAAAAACTTTTAGAAATTTAATTATTTCTAAAGAATTCTACTTTAACACTTTTAATTATTTTCTAAAGTTCCAACTAAAATTCTTTTTTAAATTAATTCTTATCAGAATTCGACTACGAGAATTTAATTATTTAAATACAAAAATAAATAATTCATAAAAGATCCCTAAGTTTTCAACGTTCAAATGAATGAAATATTTTTTATTAAAGATATTTAAAAAATTACTAATAATGAAAAAATTTGAAAACTAAAATTTTACGTTTACAAACTCAGTTGTTAATTTTTTTGATAGTGAAGCAAAATAATTGCAATAAAAATTTAATTTATAGGAGTAATAAATATATTTTCGTTCTTGAATCAAAAACACTAACTTCGTGAGGATTATTATTATGTTTATGTTTAACTTTAAATTTAATGATTTAAAAGATGGATAAAACAAACAAAATTGTTTACATTTATTATTTTACGAATTATTTTTAGTTACGATTATTATTTGATATCTATTCGTTATAATCATTTGTTTATGAAAATAATTATAAAATAATTTTAAAATTCAATTAATAAAATTTTTAAAAGTTAACAAAACATTTTAAATTCAGTTATTAATACCAAAATTCTCAATTATTCTGTAATTAATTTTAAAAATACGATATTACTGAATTCATTTTTATTAAATTAAATCTAATTGATTATTAATTTTTTTGAAAATTAATTATTTACAGTAATAGATGATAATTAGGTTGAACAATTTAATTTACTATTAAATATTTTTTTTTGTTAATAAAATAAATAAGTTTTGAAGAAAAATAAAATACTAATTTTTGTTTTCATCCTTTATAGGTAACACAGTACAACGAACAGATTGGCACAGAATTGTTGTATTTCGTCCAAATTTACGTGAATCAGTTTATCGTTTTATGAGAAAAGGACAAAGAGTTCTCATTCAAGGAAAACTCTACTACGGTGAAATTAAAGACGAAGATGGTAAACCAAAACCAACAACATCAATTGTTGCCGAGGATGTCGTTATGTTCCAAAGATATAAGGAATAAATTTTCCAAATTGACAACAACAAAAATTATACATAACTTATCATCTCATTTTTAACAAAATTCTTAATAAATGTAAAAAAAATCCAAGAAAAAAATACACAAATAATAAAAAAAAACAATTAACTTGTTTTATAGAAAAGACAATTTAGTTTTGTAAATTAAACATTAAAATTTAGTTTTCTTTTGTTTAGAAACAGTAGCTGGAATGAAGGAAAATAAAAAAATTAATTTGTAGAACTCGACAATTTTTATTTACCTTTACTATTTGTTTTTTTTTTTTTTTGTAAAAAAATACAGAAAGTAAGCTAAAATTTAACAAAACCAAATTTTCTCGATATTTCTGTAGTTTTAAAATAAATTTAATTTGATATTCTGTTTCGCTTTTAAGGAAAATGATTATTAATTATTTATTTTTGGATTTTTAACTGCTTTTGAAAAATTCCTTTTTAAATAATTTTTATATTTTTTCCGATTTGTTTGCATTTTATTTTTTCTTTAATAAATTTACTTTCTATAATTTAATAATAATTACGAAAGGCTTTTTCGACAGACAATTTTAATAAACGAATAAATTTTTTAAAAAATTTTGTTATTCAAAAAAATAATTTTCCATATAAAAATATAGTTTTCTCAAAATAGTTGAAAAAAGGGCGTTTTTGGGTTTTTTCTGTTTTGTTTGTAAATAAAGAAACAAAGTAATTCAATCTTAATAAGTAAATAAGTCTATATTTACAAAGTTTCATCATTTTTCTGTCCATAACAAGTTACATAATAAAATGGCATTAATTCTAAAATTTTACAAGTGTTATACCTTTTTTCTTCTTTAATTATTTTATACACAATCTTTCTTATTTACTATATATAATATATATATATATATAAACTCTTCGAATATCTCTCACAATTTTTCTTCCTCTTTTCTATTTCGTCTTTCATAAACTTTGCGTTTCTAATTTATTATTTTTCGCATCTCACAATTTCTTTTTCCACTTTTTACTAAATTATTTTCACGTTTCTGTTCTTTTTGTTTTTAATTAAATTCACTCAAGCAGAATTATTAAAATTTTCATTTTCTTCACACACATATCGTCGCCTGGTCGTATATAAATTATTTACAATGTATGAAACGAAAAAATTAAGGAAATATATTTATATATATATATACGTCTAACGCCTCAAATAACGTCAAAAAATTATTTTATAAAAACAAAAAAATAAACAAATAAAAAAATTTTTTTTTAGGTTTTTTTTTCGGGAATATGTCCCAGTGTTTTTTTTAAATCGATTTTCAAATTATTTTCTTTATACTTTACAGAGATCACAGTATATAAGATGCCAGATACAGGTTTTTTTTTCTATTGTACTCCTTTGTATCTCTCATCTTTCTCTCTTTCGCTCACTGTTATTTTTAATTTTGGTTTTTTTTAGTTTTTTACGAAAAATTTGCGTTTTTTCACTTTTGTCGTAATTTAAATAAAAGTACGTAAATATTTTCTTTTTGATTTTTGCAACATAAATACAAAAGCGTATTTTTTTTACTTTTTTTTTGCAATTGGAAAAAAATTGCATACAATAATTTTTCTATTTAATTCGTAAATATTTTTTCTTTTCTATAAAATTTTGCATATTTTTGAAGGAAAATTAATGAAATCAAAATTATCTTTTCTTAAATGTCATTCTTTTGGTAAGATTAAAAAAAAAATTCTGTGCAATTTTTTTCGTTTTGAGCGAAAATTGTTAATTTTTTTTAATTTCTCTTTTTCTTTGTGCAAAATAAAAAAGAAAAAAACAGTGAGCGAAACGGAGAGTGAAAGATCGGTCGCGGAATGTAAGCCACAATCGCACCATCAACAACATAGAAATTTCGAATATAAATTTTGGTAGTAAAATATATATATGAACTCTTCTTCATTTTTTTTTTATTTTCGTATATAAATTTGAACTCTGGCCCCGGATTTCCATAAAATTTCTTCTTCCTCCTTCGTACCTAGTTCTTTGCAAATAGATTTCTTAATATTGTTTTCTTGACGCTTTATAAACAATTGTTTATTTACACAGTAGAGATCTAAATATATATATATAGTATAGTCGATTACAGAGGTGCACCGTTGATTCTTTTTTTCAATAACAATTTTCCGTTTTTTTTTACTTTTCTATTTTTTTTATATACATATTTATTTTATGTATATATATATTTAATTCAAAGTATTGTTCTTGGCACAGATTGTTTTCTCCTTCTTTTCTTTTTTTTCGAAGAAATTTCATTCGTTTCTTTTCCTCATTGTAAAACCTTTTTTTTTTTATTTTCAGGATGGGGGGAATTTTCACCTTTTCTGACGACTAATCACAGGGCTTTAATCAACAACGATCGGAATTGTAAAATTTACAATTGCAAAAAAAAAAAACCTTTTCATTTTTGTTGCAATTGTTTCTAATTTAATTTTATTATTTTTAACTAATAGTTCAATTTCTTATTTTCCATAGTTAGGAATTTAATTTCAATTTCCAAATAATTCAAATATTATGAATTAAGTTTCTTCCCCATGAAACAATATTATAATAAAAACTGTCTTTTATAAAAATTTCAAATGAGAACATTTTCGAAAATATAAAAAAGAAACATAAAAGTAAATTTACAATTCCGATACGTTTTACAAAACAAAAAAATATATTCATCTCGCTTCATTCTAAATTTAAATTAAAATTAATCATTCACGCAGAAATATTGTAAATTCGCATTATGCTGAAAATTTCCTCATCACTTTTCCTTTTCGTTGCATAAAATATATTCTTTTCTTTTTTGACGAAGATGAAAAAGAAAAATTTAACGCGAATTACAATACAAAACATTAAAAAAAAACAAGAGCGAAAAGAAACTCTGGCGTTTTTTTTACTTGTTGTTATTATTATCATTATTATTATTTTTATTTATTATAATCAATAATATTAAAATTAATATTATTTTTTCTTTATTTTTCTTTTGGGACACGATTGTCCCATCGAGAGTTTCGTGAGCATTGCACATTATTTGTATTCTTTTCTTTCTTTCATTTTTTTTTTCAATCTCGGCTAAGATTTTCAATAGTGATTAATGGAGAATTTTCTTTAACGCCAAAACAAACAAACAAATTTCCCTCGATATTCAAAAATAATGTTGAATTTTACATTTTTCTTTAATTCTTCCCTTAATTTGTTTTTCGAAAAATATAATTTTTCTAAACTTTTCAAATTAAAAATAAAATTTTCAAAATATAAAAAAAGGTAAGAATAAACTTTTTGTCGATTAAAAAATTCCTTTTTTTTCCGAATTTGGAAAATTCTCGTTTTCACCTTGAACGCTGGAAGATCAGTCTTGACTCCCAAAAAAAAACAAAAACAAAAAAACTATCATAACCTTAAAAGGTCGAATTTGCCTTATTTTCCTCTTCTTACTTTTCTTTTGAATTGTTTTCCCAACAATTCTCTCTCTCTCTCATAGGCAAAATTGGAAGGCTTTTGTTTCACTTTTTCTTTAAAATGTTTCTTTTGGAAAATATATATATATTTTTCTATATATATATATATATATATATATATATATAAATTCAGTCACAGTGGAACAGTTAAACACACTGATTTGTGTTTAAGATTTATTATTTTATCATTATTAGTGTAATTTTTTTATTGCCTTTGTGGCGCTGCTAACTCCCGCGTCACTTCCTGTCTTCCGGTTCCTGATTAGTTTTAACGAGATTGTAAGCGTGACTTCGATACTTGGCTGGAGGGTCGTGAAGAGGAAGAGGCTGCTCGTTGGATTGTTGTTGATTTATGCCCGAAGGTTGACTCATGCTCGACATGGAAAGATCCGTTGGCATATCCATCTCGGGCTCCATTCCATTAACTGATAGCGCTCCATCCTCCTCTGGTTCCGATTTTATTCGCATTTGCTGTCGTAGCAATGAAATATTCTTGATATTCTTTAATTCCGTTGGGTTGCGCAAAAATCTGTTGGGGAAAAAGAACATTAACACAATGAAATCATTTTTCAAAAGGCCACAAATAGAAAAAAAAAAGTTAAAAAAAAGAATATTTTTTAATTAAATAAATAAATGAAAATAAGGGAAAAATACTCACTGATAGCAATGGCGCTCGCCCTGAACCTTCCTGAGAATATTGACGCGATAATAATATCTTAAAGCTCGACTCATTTTATCGTAATTCATGGACAAATGATTCTTTTGTATTCCCCAAAGCCTCGCAAGACCCGGTGGATCGACAATTTTGAATACACCCGTCTCTCGACTCTTCCACGCAATATAATGTGTATATCTTTGCGATGGATCATTTAATAATTGTTGTAAAAAGTCCCACAATAACCTTCCATCTGAAAAAGAGAAATTCGAAAAATTAATATTATATTTCTTTCTAATTTACAACAAAAGAATAAAGATACAATTTCTTGCAAGTTAAATATAAAATATTCCTTCAGTTAAATAAAAATATAAATAAAATATATTAAAAATAAAGTGAAAAAAATTCGTTAAATGGAGAAAAATATTTTAATAATACATTATATATATAATATTTATATGACGTATCTTGGCATTAATTGGATTTCGAGCAAATAAATCACGATCGGATCTAATCAATCTTAATTCCGTCTTATCTAATATTTGAATTGATCAAGTGTCACTTGTAAACATCCGTTCTAGAAACATTTTTTTTTATCTGTTTTTTTTTTATTTTTCTTCGTATTTATTAAAAAAGTGAGCGAAATTAAATTTGTTCTTCTTTATCTCGATATTATATTCGGTATCATTTTAATTTAATTAACAAAACAAGCGAAAAGAAATTAATTAAAAGTGAAAATTTCCATTTTATTAGATTTCTAATGTTTATTATTATTTATTTATTATTAAATTTTAATTACTTCACTGAATATCTTATTTATCAAAAATTCCTACATGCAAACAAATTTGTGAAAATTTCAATTTTAGCAAATTCGATTAAAAATCTTATTTTTACAAAAAGAAAAAACAATTCCCTACGTTCGAAAAAAAATTCCTATTTTGCAATTTTTTACGTCAAATGAAAATTCGTAAAATAAGATTGCAAAAATTCCTTTCAATGAAAATTCAATTTTACAAAAATAATTTCTTTCAAGGAAAATTCTTCGTCATTATAAACTTTCAGTGTTCAATAGAAATGCAATCAACTAAAAATTGTAATTTAATGGAAATTTTCATAGATAAAATTTTTTATTCAATTCGATATTATAAAATTTAATTTTAAAATTCAAATAAAAATTCTATCTCAATTTTTGTTCCCCATTGGAAGAAAAGAAAGAGTAAAAAATAGGAAAAAAAGAAAATTAAACAAATAAAACCAATATTATTTTTTTCTTAGTTATTTACAGTAAATGTCAAAATATTTCTAACAGCAACTTGAATTAAAATTCAAAATTTATTTCAATAAAAGTTGGCAAAATTTTAAATTGTTTCAATTTTTGAAAATTATTTTCGGAAACAGAAGTATTTTTAAAAAAATTCAGTTTAATTTTTTTAAAGAAACAATTTCACGAAATTTCTGAATTAAATTTTTCAAAACTTTAATACTTTTTGTTAAACAAAAATTTTTAAAATTATTCATATTTATTTTTCCCTTCGGAATTAAAAATTTTCAAATAATTTCAATGAAAAACCTCATGAAATATAATTATTTCTAAAATTTGCAACTGTAATTCATCCAAAATTCAATTATTTTTTTTTAGAAATTTTGAATTAATTTATTGAAAAACTTTAATAATTTTTAAAGGAAGATAATGTTATTAATAATTTTTTAAAATAAAAATTGAAAGACTTTCGAACTTTTGCTTCCCTTAAATGTCAAGGAATTTAATTAAAAAACCTTTCAAAATTTAATTGACCCCTAAAATTCCTGTTATAACTTTTTAATTTTTAAATATTTAATTATTTTTTTAAATTTTAACTAAATTTTTTGTTAAATCAATTCCAATCAGAATTCAACTACGAGAATTGAATTATTTAAATAGAATAATTTTTGTAAATTCATAAAATGATATAATTTCAAAATTATAATTTTATTTATAGACAATTTTTAAAGAGGGAAAAATAAAATTCTTTAAAAATAAAAAATTTTACAGAATCTCCAATTGTTTCAATTTGTTAAAATTATTATTGTGAATTCAAGTACATTTTTCTTTGAAAAAATTTTAATTACTATTTTTCAAAAATTTCCAAATTAAATTTTTCAAATTTTAATATCTTTTGTAAAAGAAATATTTAACTATGTATTGTTCTTTACTTGCTTTAAATTTCAAAATACTTAAAAATTTCAACTGCGAGTCTTCCAAAATTCAATTAATTTTCTTGAATTTTTGAAGAATATTATTCAAAATTTAATTTTTATAAGGAAGCTAACAAATTGAAACACTACACATTCTGACAAGACGATGTTGAAGTCCACAACGTTTATCCACGAAAAGAATTATTCACTTAATAAATGAAAAAATAAATTAATCAGCAATATTGCCATAAAAATATTTAGAAAGAATAGATTTATGTTTATGTCATGATAATAATTGTTATATAAATAAATAATAAATTTAAAATAATATTCAAAAAGATTAAACAAATTTGTTTCGTTGATCAACGTTGTGGAGTTCAACTTCGTCTTACAAGTTAACTTTCCTTCTTTTCACATTTAAGCTATAAAACAAAACATTGTAATAAAATAACGCTAACTTCAGGTGAGGACAGATTACGTCGATTATTATAATATAAATATAATATAAATAATTACAGTAGAGACTCCATTATCCGGACAAATTTAAAATTAAAATTAATTAGTATTTTGTGAAGAGGAACTCACTTGTGTTAGGTTCGGGTGAGTCATTGGGAAAGAATTCCCTCGCAACATTGCCCGCCGGTCTAAATGCGCCCGGTGTTAATGGCATCATTTGCGGTGGTAATGTGGGACTTGGTTGATCCTTAACGCACACCTCGCTCAATCTTTGTGCAGTGAGTGCAGTTGGCGTTGCCGGTGGACTACTACTGCCCTGATGATTGTCCTCGTCCGAATCACTTTTATAGAGTTGCGTTTGATTGCTCTCCGCGTGTCCTGGTGAACCGGCTTGACTGTCAATCGATGGCGCTGGCGATAATGTCACTGAATTCGCTGACATTAGAGAGGCGAAATTTGCCGCATATGGATTATCAACCCACGTGGGCGTTGGTGGATGTGAATGTGGACTCAATGGATAGGCTGATGGTCGTGTCGGTGTCACTGGACTGCTCGGTAAACACCTCTGATTATATTCACGTGTTAACATTGTTAATACATTGTGAATAACATCGCCAGCACCTGGACAACGTTCGCCAAGATCGGCCTTTGTTAATAGGCACAATGCCTTGCCATTCATTTGAAACATATCCATGTCAATAATTGGCAAATCAAATTCCCTCTCGGCCCAACGTAAAAATGTTGCGACGTCATCGCGTGACCAACATCTTGGATCTGGCGCTGAAATTATATGGAAAAAATTATTAGTTTTTCTCTTATTAATATATTTATTAAAATTTCTTATTTTTATTGTTTAACATTTTCATTTTTTTTTATTTATTATTATTAATCATTATTAACCATTATCAATCATTTTGACGTTCATTATCATTAAGGAGGATGGTGACCGTAACATAATCTCAAAATCTGTAGCAAAACTAAAAAATAATTTCTAACGCAAACAAAAACAAGATAAATATCATTTATAAACAAATGAAAAAAGGTCTAGTTTTACTACATTCGAAAAAAATTATTGTTAAGCAAAATAGTTTATCAACAATGATTTATTTAACATTTAATTTTTTTTTCTTTCAATGCAGACAAAAATTGCAATTTTCAACCAATTTTTATAAATAATATCTCATTTTAATCAGTGAAACATTCTCTACAATTGTTATTTTTTTAATATTGTTAAAAGTATGTTATTAAAAAATTATTCAATAAAAAAACAATGTTTTCTTTATAATTTTTTAATAACATACTTTTAACAATATTAAAAAAATAACGATTGTAGAGAATGCTTCACTGATTAAAATGAGGTATTATTTATAAAAATTGGTTGAAAATAGCAATTTTTGTCTGATTTGAAAGAAAAAAAAGTTAAATGTTAAATAAATCATTGTTGATAAACTATTTTGCCTAACAATAATTTTTTTCGAATGTAGTAAAACTAGACCTTTTTTCATTTGTTTATAAATGATATTTATCTTGTTTTTGTTTGCGTTAGAAATTATTTTTATTTTTTACAGATTTTGAGGTTATGTTACGGTCACCATCCTCAATAGAATTCTATTTGTTTTATTTTGTTCTGACAATTTTGCTTCACACCTCTTACAAACTTGATTATTTACTTTTCAATTTATCTATTTTTCTCTTTTACAAAATGCATAAATAGTCATTAAATTCACACATTTAGCAAGAAAAATTCAATTTTAGAAAATAGTTTAAAATTAAAAAAAATAAAATAAAATCCTAAATAATAATAATAAAAGTAAATTAATAAGTACACATTTTTGCTGTTGATAGAATAAAAACCCTTTTTCACAAAACTGTTTCTTTCAAATTAGTTTTCTTGATAATAATTTCCCTAAAAAAATCTGTTTTTCTTGCAATTGTTTTTTTAACACAAATGTTCATAACCTAAAAATTTCACACATCACGCACGTTATTGATTCGAAATCAAAGGTATTTTCTCCTAAAGATCTAATCTTTTTCGCGTCACTACTTCTTCAAATTGTTATCAAATCAAATTTGCCTATTTATACTTTTAGTAATTATTAATAATAATTATACATGTTTACTATTAAGATAAAATCAATTAAAAATTGATAATTTGTTCCGCATTTTTGTTGACATTCAGCTAATTTTGACTCTTTCGAATGAACGAACCTTTAACCGGAAGTATATATAAAAAAAGTGGACAATTTCTCTTGTTAATAACCACCCTATAGCCAATTGTTAATCTTCCCGCTTTTTTCCTCCCCCTCCTCCTCACTAATCAGCCATTTGCATTTTCGAGTCCATAGAACAAAGACCGGATCGTAGGGATGACAAAACCGTAATAAACAACGAATCAACAAGTGTTTTTGTAAAGTATTTTCTATAAAAAGGTGATAAATTATTATGCTGTATAATTGGTTTATTATTACGTGATTATACTATAATAAAAAAAAGTGCCCACCCAGTTCGGAAAAATCAAAACGAATTTGTCCTTTTTCTTTGCTCTGCGACATTCATAAAAATCTATTTTGAAAGTTTTGTCGGAAAAATGGATCAAAAAAGGGAAATATCGGTGAAAAATTATAACGATTAATATAAATAAGATTCGGGAGTGGTTATTTTATTGAAACTAAGTCGAGTTTCGAGGGAAAATTCGTTGAAACTTAACCTCGAAAATGAATTTTTCTTCATTTGATCGAATAATAAAATTTCGTTTCTCATTGTGTATATATACGCGGCGTTGGCAAAAATAATCGTCTTTTTCTTCGTTTCCGCTTTAATTTTTTTTCGTGTGCAAATTAATAGACAGGTAGCCATGACTGTCAATGACTATTGGAATTGAAACTAAGAAGGAATTATCAATTCGCTCGTCATTTTGATCAAGTATGTTTATTAAGTATATTTAATTTCTCAATTATTAAATTATTATATTTTTCTTTTCTTCATAATGTTTATTTTATTTTTTCGAACCTTTACAGTTTTTTTTTTTATTTTGAAAATGCAGATCTATTTAAAAAATTAATTATTGGAAAATCGAATTACTACAAACGGCTAATAAAATTAAAATAATATGATTTCGTCATATATATATTAATTACATTAATTTAATTAAATTAATCAATAATCTAATTAACAAAAGTAGTAAAAAATTATTATTACTAAAGTATGAATTTAAATAAAATAATATACTTGGTTTTAATTATCAGCAAATTGTTTTATTATTTTCTAAATAAATAAAATAAATTAATATAATTAACTTATTTGGTAAATATATTGTAGTTTAAGCAAATACCATCTATTTGATGCAAATAAAAAATTATTCGACACAAGTAAATATTTATTTGACGAACAAGTCAAGTAATTTATATTAAAGCAGATCAAATAAATTTCCTTCAAATAAAGTTAGTATAGCAATTGATAAAATTCAGTTGAATTAACATATTTAATAATATATGTTTAAGGTATTCATTAATAATTAATTCAACTATCAATTAAGAGAAGTTATCGTCTTTACTTAAATCAATTTTCGGTGAATATTTTTTGAAAAGAAATAAGTGTACTTACACAAACTGGAGGGTAGATGATTTTTAAAGTCTAAAAGTGGACTCGGGGGCGGATGTGCGGTTGGCGGGAAGGTCATTGCTGGTCCATATCTCCATAGGAGATCGGTGGGACTAAAGGGTAATGATAGTCCCGGGGCAAGGCGTGAATCCATCGCCATTCCGCCTGCGGCAGAAACTGGCGGTAACTGCGGCAACTGAATTGTCGGCAGTAATTTCATAACACGTCCTCAGTTCAACCGGATGTCTGTAACAAAAAAAGATAAAGAAACTTTAAATATTGCAATTAATTATTATTATTATTATGGAATATATAAATACATATTTGCTCCCCTCCACTCTCTCTGTCATTCTTATACCTATATGTACGCTTGTGTATACACCGCATATATAAATTACAAAAACATGAATATTTAAACAACTTTCGCTTTCTGTTTTTCAACTATATATATTTTTTTGTCGTACTTCCGTTAATATTTCAATATCAAATTTGACTCGATAAATATTCATGTTAAAGAATAATTTATAGACAATTTATTATTTTTATCTTCATTTTCTAATTGGATTGGAAAAAATCATTTTTTTGAGACGTTGGCTTATATACACTGGAAAAAAAAAATTTATTTGATTCAAATAACCGATTATTTGACTATTATCAAATAAATAATTACTTGAATCAAATAAATTGTATTTGATTTAAAATATTTCAGTATTTTGAAGCAAATAATATTTAATTCATTCAAATAAAAATTATTTGATTCAAGTAAATATTTATTTATATTTATTTTTATAGTCAAATAATCGGTTATTTGAATCAAATAAATTTTTTTTTTCTGTGTATTATTGAATATTGTATAAAATAACAAGAATACTTAAAATAGTGTTTATTTTTAATTTCAATATTAAATAATTATAGAGGGAAAAATAAGGGACTTGAAATGAAAAAGGAGAAATGTAGAATTAAAAGAAAGAGAGAGAGAGAGAGAATATTATTTCCTGAATTAAAATAGGTTCAAGTTATAAACTAAACTTATAATATATTATAACATCCGTGTGGAAAAACCTCGAGGGCTTCTTTTTATTTATTTCTTCTGTTTCTTCTCGATAATAGTTAATCAACGATTCTCGAGCGGAAGCGAGTTCGACGTCGATAGAAATACGTTATGTAAATCCCAGCCCGAGGAACGGATACTCTCTTCCTGCCCTGTGTACGTATAAAACTTTTTATTCTTGTAAGACTTGTGCATTCTATGCTAATCTTCGACTCTTCAAAGTCCCGTGTTTTTCAAAGAAAATTCTCTTTCTCAACTTCTCTCGCGCTTTAAAACCTTCAATATTTATATATATATATATATATATTTATTAAAACGAAAAAATATTAAATAAAGAAAGGAGAAAAATCTTCAATTTCCTTTTATGCACCTGTACTTTCTAAATTTCTGTATATGTTTATTAATATTTTAATTTGAAGAAAAAATATTTTTTTTATTTGAAAACTAAAAATTTTACGAAATATGTAAAACTAGTTCTTAATTTACTATATTATTATTTTATTATATTGTAAATATATTAAGAATGTTTTAATTATATTTGGTTTTTTTTTTGCAGATTGGACAGAGAGAAAAGTGAGAAAACTTGAAAAGACTATATTCTATTGATATTCAACATTTTTGTTAGCTCCAAACGCATAAAATTGCGGATATGTAACATAAATAATACGAAAAAAAACTTGAACCGTACGACGAGCGGACAGTATGCTAGACACTAATATAGTTTAACAAAACTTTTAATAAATTGGACATTATTTAAAGATAACATATTTGGTAAGTGAAAAGAATCATTATACATATTTTGACTACATCCAGAGAAAAATATTATTTATACCAAATATATTTTATTTGACTTAAATAAACGTATATTTGTCTCAGAACCAACTAGATATTTTATTTGCTTTAAATAAACATCATATTTAACATAAATAAAACATTTATTTGAGCTCAATAAAATTTTATTCAAACCAAATAAAAATTATTTGAAACAAATAAAAAGTCTAGTTGATTCTGAGACAAATATACCATATACACCAGATGAATTCTGCAACAATACTTGTTTAATAATCTAATTTGTGCATAAATTCTCTTATAGAAAAGTGGAGAGAGAATATATATTAAATTTTGTAAAAATATTTTCAAATTGAGAAAAAGGGCAACAAAGCGAAATTTTGATATTGAAAATACTAAACATTAAAAATAGTTTTGTGAAATTTATTAAAGTTATATGAGAATCTAATTAATATTCTTGATATTTGATATAATTATACTAAATTTCACATAAGTTTTTTTAATGTTTAGTATTTTTCATATTAAAATTTTGCTTTGTCGCACTTTTTCTCCCAATTTGAAAATATTTCTACAAAATTCAATATATATATTCTCTCTCCGTGTAGATAGAAGATAGCCCTGCGTATGTGGTTGGATAGAAATTAGGAATCAGCCTATATTTCAGGTCAAAATTTTTTACAAATAAATTTTAATTAAAATCACTTAAAAAAATTGAATTTCGGAGAACTTACAAATGATTCTTTGAATTCAAAATTTTCAAAAAAATCTCTTAAGGTTATGTTATTTAGTGGTCACGTGCCCCATTTACTTTACTATGATAAAACTTACCACTGAATAACATGACCTTAATTCCTATGAAAAAATAATTAAATATTTATTTAAAAAATGAATTTATTGCTGTTTTTGGATAATTTTAAAATTAAAGAAATTGGTAAATAAATATAATAGAGATTTTTTGAGTATCTAATTATTTTAGAGAGTCAATTGTCTAGAGGTGGAAAATTGTTGAGCCACTTTTTGGAAATACTTTGAATTTTCGGAAAAACACTGATAAAATCGCGGTCTGGGTTGGATATTGTAAAATCGGTTTCTTTCCTAAGTATCACTTCTCAGTGATAAAGTGAAAATAAAGTTTGTAGTAGAATTTTTTTGGTTAGAATAAAATTTGCTGCATTTTTTTTTTTTTTTTTGAAACATTAAGATAAATAAAACAGAAATTGAATTATAATACAAAAATTAATAGTTAGAGATTTCTAAAGTTTAGTTTCTGTTAAATAAAATAAATATTGTAGAAAAAGAAATATGAAATTAAGTTATCGGAAAAAAAGTTCATGAATTCTGGATGATATTTGTAGTTATTGAAAAGATGTTTCGTCAAGTGGTTGGGAAATGAAGTGTGAGGGGGAGGTAGAGAGAGAGAGAGAGAGAAATATATGGTGATTTCCTGGTGCTAGAGAACAGTGTGAGAGACAACGGCACATCGACCTTCGCGTGCCGCGAGTTTACCTCCCACCACACTCGACAAAAGTACTTTTTATCTCT
Source organism: Leptopilina myrica (nomen nudum) (assembly GCA_032872475.1). Lineage (NCBI taxonomy): Eukaryota > Metazoa > Arthropoda > Insecta > Hymenoptera > Figitidae > Leptopilina > Leptopilina myrica (nomen nudum). Next base: position 6,581,839 of record CM065462.1, on the reverse strand, counting down.
TTTCAACTTGAGTGTAACGACGCGGTCTCTCTAAATTCTCTCTCATCGACTTCTCATATATAAAGAAACCATATATATATATACGTGTACAAGAAAGAGACATTCGTCTCGCTTACGCAAGAAAGGTTAACAGACCGGATTCCCTTGGTTCCGTTGAGACGTGTTCGGTAATAAAGAATTCGACGGTTATTTTTTTTCTATATTTTTACCATTTTTTTTGTTTTGTTTCTTTTTTAAATAAATGTCTTTAGACAAAGGAAAAACGATTCTTCTTGTCTTTCACGTGTAGATTACCCGCCAACCGGAACGACCTCACACACAATCGACTTCCGCTTCCAAGTGCGAGGAAGTTGTATTCTCGCGGTCGCCCGGAAGTGCCTACGGTCGACCTTTAGAAATCTTTTTTTTTTTCTCATTTTGTCTTATACTCGTTTTTCTTCCTTTTAGAGAAACATTTGTTCATCTCTCTCTCTCTCTCTGTTTATCTATCAAAATTAAAATAGACCCTTATCAAAGTTACTTTATACGCATTGAGTTGAATTTATCAGTGAACAAAAAATTCTTGACATTTTAATATTTTTTTTCATAAAACGAATTTTTCTCTTATTTGAACAACTTTGAAATTCTAATTTTATTTGAATTGGTATTAAATTGCTTTCGAGTATGAAAAAAGTTGATAAAAATAGGATTTTCGATTAAATTTCATTATTATGTTGATTCATGTTTGTCGAAAAAATTTAATGTGCGATATAAAGTTTTTTATGACTTTTGCTTGATCAGTTTAAATTTTTTTGGATTTTGTTCCTGAAGCTATTTGCATATCTGAAGGGGGATTTGGGTTTTTAATAGTTATTCTTTTTTCTATAATTGAAAAATAGTTTATTTCGAATTGAGGGAATGATGAAAAATGTGAAGTTTTCTTTCATTTCTAATTTCGCTTATATATTAGTAATAAAAATTGGTGAAGCGGAAGTTGAAAAAGGAAGGCCTCGACGACCTCGTAGCCATCTCCTCGAGTCAATTTGAATCGCTCGACGCCTTTCTTTGGCGAGAATTCTCTCTCTCTCTTTCTTAATGTCAGAGGTTCGTTAATGCCTTATTCATACATAGGCGGTTAACGTTACATAATGCATATCAGGAAACCGCATGTGCCTTCGGGCCTACGTAAGTCGCGCGCTTTGAAACACGCGTAACGCCTTCGTCTATAACTCTATATATTACTCCCCTTCTCTCTCTCTCTCGTTTTTCACTTCCAATTTGGAAAAAATTGCAAAAAAAATTAAATTTCAATTTTTTTTTTAAATTCTGATATCAAGTTCAATGATATTTTTCTTTTAACTTCAATAATAGACGTCATTTTACCTAACAATTGTATTAACATTGCTGTATACAACAACTGTTTCTTTTATTGACACAATTTCATTAAGGTTCCAATGTCTATGAATTTATTATTTAGAACAAAAAAAAACACTGTTTTTTCAATATATCACTATATAAAAAATCGATAAGTCGAATTAAAATTATTTTAAAAATGTGAACAAATCCACTATTTTTTGAGGTAAACATTAAAAAGTGTCGGTGGTTAAATATTTATAATATAGGAGGAAATTTTTTTTGTATTTCATAAATGAATAACTGAATAAATATGAGAATTTTTTTCTAGAATCAATGGGGGGTTTTTATATTGCCGAATTATATTTATTTACTTGATATACTCTGTGTTCAAAAGTAAGTTTTTTTTTATAATATATTTAATTATTTAAATTTTGTTTTATATTTCGTCGAAGCTAGTGCAAACATCGCGCATTTGCAAATTCTTTAATTGGTAATTTTTTGTAAAATTTGCTATATTGTTGTCTTTAATGAATATGAAGAAGCGTGGTATTGCTCCGAAGATTTGTAAACATTAAAATATTTACTAATACATTATTTTAGTATTGTTAACTTATTTTTGACTTTTTATAATTATTTTCTAAAAGTAGAAAACATTGGAAAATATAATACTTTTTGCGTCTTTGGAACTCGTGTTTTATTGGAGAAAATTTTGATATTATTATTTTTTGTTAATTCCGGAAGGGAGAAACAATTTCATTCTCTTGGGAAATATTGGTTGAGAAGCACTGTTTATTTCTGTGTAAAGTGAACCCCGCCTCGCAATTCCCTCTCGCTCACGATCTCACAAGAAGTTATGCTATGCTCCCGGGAAGAGTAACCACCTCGGCACTCGACCACCTTCTCTCCCAACTTCTGTCCTCAAGAAGGAAGTAGGTAAATATGTATGTGTATACACAGTGCGAGAACTCGAGATGGCATCGAGTTGGCTTCCCTCCCTCTCTCTCTCTCTCTCTCTCTCTCTCTCTTTTCTCAACTCACACGTACACACGCATGTTTCAACACATGATTGGTACATTCTTCCGCTTCACGAACGAAGCTGCTGTTGCTATTGCTCTTATATACTGTTGTCCCATGTGCGGTCTGAAAATACGACCAGGAAGAAGAAAATGCCGTTGAAGACGCGAGACGACAGAACAAAAAAGAATATATATATTCTTTTTCCATGCGAAAATAATTTATACACATATGTGTGTATGTAGAATTTTTCCTCTCGACTATTTAGTCCCGGAGAATTTAGTAAGAATTCAAATTACATAATTCGCCTCCAATGATTTAAGGCTTTGAATTTTTACCACAGGAATGGGATTTATTTGTGGTTTTAATTTGGGATTTGTGAGGATATCTTCTTGTTCTAGAATGTTTAATATATGGGGCATTCCATTTCAAAATCGATTCACTGACAAAAAACAATCGCAAGGAGAGCGATTTTCTAATAATTTTTATTATATAAAAATTTGATTGTTTATAATATATTATTTCTATTTTTATTTTTCAAAATTGAGCTCATTTTCGTAGAGAAATTCCTGTTTGAAATATTAAACATTAAATATCTCAAAACACCCCCCCCCCGTCGATTTTTATCAAAATTATATGAAATTAAAGCTTATCTTTTCTAGTTTCCATTTCCGTAAAATTTATTATGGACATTTAATGGGATTAAGCGAAAAAAAAATATTTAAAATGTGTGTTTTTGAGAAATTTGACAATTGGTACGAAGTTGAATCCTAACCCATTTAAAAAACGTTGTTTAGGATTCAACTTCGTACCATTTGTCAAATTTCTCAAAAACACACATTTTAAATATTTTTTTTTCGCTTAATCCCATTAAATGTCCATAATAAATTTTACGGAAATGGAAACTAGAAAAGGTAAGCTTTAATTTCATATAATTTTGATAAAAATCGACGGGGGGGGGGTGTTTTGAGATATTTAATGTTTAATATTTCAAACAGGAATTTCTCTACGAAAATGAGCTCAATTTTGAATAATAAAAATAGAAATAGAAACTTAATGAAATTCTCTTTCGAATCAGTACATAATATATTATAAATAATTAAATTTTTATATAATAAAAATTATTAGAAAATCGCTCTCCTTGCGATTGTTTTTTGTCAGTGAAACGATTTGAAATGGAATGCTTTCTTTGTCTGATATTTTTAGATTTTTTTTTAAATTGATTTTTGATTCGTCTTCACTGATTATAAAAAAAAATTAAAAATAAATACATCCCATCGTTTGTCCACAATTCAAAGGCTTAAAATTTGTTAATTTACTACTATTTTGTTACAAGAAATTTTGAAAAAAATGTAAATTTTGTTTTAAAAGCTTAATAATCTTATCGTAAATTATTTAACATTTTTTTCGTATACGAAAAAAAAAATTCTCTTTTACAACGGTAAAGTACGTGTGAAAATAGACATTTTCGAAAAAAAACATACAATTTGATTAATTTTTGTCCGAGCGTTTAAAAGATTACAATTTCCGATTTGGCGCGGAATGACCCATATATTAATAATATATATGGGGCATTCCACGCCAAAAGGGAAATCATTTTACTTTTGCATCTCTAACTTTTTTAAAATTAAAAAAAAAGTATTTATGTGTGTGTGTGTGTCGAGAGAATTGGATCATATCTTCCTCGAATGAAAATGAGATCTCAGTGTCTCGCTTGGCTCGCAAGTATGACAGAAATAGCGGGCAATTATCGTAAATACCAACGCAATATATTGCAGGATTTTCTCTAGCCGCAATGTATAACAATAATATTGCACTCTGCCAAGAGATAAGATATACTCTCGTCGACAATATAAAGTAGCATGTCGCTTCAAGGCTTCAAACATCCCGCACAGACTCTCAGTTTTATTAAGTTTATTTTCTTTTCCGCCAAATCGCCTCTATTTATGAACATTTCTTTCCTTCTTAGACATTTATATTGATGTCTTAATTTTATTCCAGTAATTTTATAATCTGACGATAAAAATTGTTGAATCTCAAAGATAGTAATAAAAACCTATTTCGTACCTATATAAACTTTTTGAATAAGTTATTTGTCGAACTAACAAAAACATTGAATTTCAAAAAAAAAAAATTTATCACAGTTTTCTTTAAAGTTGTAAAATTGATGCTAAAATGAATCAAGTCGATGGGACAAATTTGGATCAATTACAAGTGATTTAAGTTAATTTTTGCTGCATTATGTTTTTAAATATATATATAAATTTTTCATAAAAAATAAACAAGTGAATGTCGATTTAAAAAAAAAAGGAAATAAATTTCAGTTTCTAATATTATTTTTTGGAGAATGAACCGCGAAAGTTTGACTGATTGCTTTTTGTTTATATAACTTTCTTTTTTCGCGGATCTAGTATATATATATATATATATAAAATAATACGGCTAGCGAAACGCATTACGCATGCCTGGTGTGTTACGCACATAAGCATAACACTTCGTTATGCGTGCAAAGGCATATAATAAGTCTTGTAATGCCGTTCTCAATTCTTTTTCTAAGGTATTTTAGTTTTTTCGAGTTTAGTTGGATATATATAGTACACAGTAGATCATATATAATACATTTTACTATATTTATATAGTTTGTGTCTATATGTATTGATATAGTATTAGTATATAGAGAAAGTTCAAGTCATATATATATATATCGATTTCATTTCATTCCTCAATATCCACCCACGCGCGATTTCATTTCCTTTCATCTCTTTCTCTGTCTTTCTCTCCTCTCACATCGGGAGGGAACAATTTTTTTCACCCCCTCCCCTCACATTCACCCTTATCCCTGTATTTTGCTCCGCGACTACTTCCTAAAATGACGCAAGCAAGAAAAACGAGTTGAGCGTTCTCGAGTTCGCCGACCGTTTCAAGGTCGTGCCAACAATTCGGCTCTTTGTCGCGTATATAAAATTTCTTCATCATTCGCTTCAGTTGAATCAATAACATCGATATTTTATTTTCCTTTATCGAAAATAGAATTATGATAAAATAATTTCCAACTTTTTTCTTCCTTCAAAAATTCTTTTTTTGTTTTTGAGGTAATAACCTAGGGGTATGGTCACGTTTTCGAGATGAGACGTAGTTTCAATTATTAAAAAATTTTTTTTTAAACATCAAAATAGGAAAGGAAATTTCGATTTAGAAAATAAAGAATTCAAATATTCTAATTGTAAGTGTTCTGTTTCAATGAATATATAATTATAATGAATTAAAATTATTCAACAATATTAAATATATATATATATATAAGGAAATGAATTTTTAAAAAAATAAATTTAATGTTTAGGTTTGAAAAAAAACTTATTTTCCGTGTTGATCGTTTTATTCTTATCTAAAAGTTTTGTCTTTATTTGTCTAACATTTGGAGTTTTTATTTTTTAACTTTTTAGATTTTAAATTAAAATTCTTTTATTGACACACAACGTTATCGTATATTTTTCGTTATTATATGATTAGTATTTAGAGATTATTCAATTGTAAATGTCAATGTTCGCTTCCGTGTTGATAATGTGTAATCGAAAAAAAAAATCGTGCCTTTCAAGTTTTAAAAGAAAAATTGTTTTTTCCGTGTTTTTCTTATTTCTTTAGTGAATTCGTGCCATCTTGTCCATTAACATAAAAATTTGTTATTTAATAAAAAAAATTCTTATTTTCCCATTTTGATTATTCATTTATTGCTTCCTTTAAAAAAGATATTGTAAATACATATTTTTTTTAATAATTAAAAATATATATATATTTATTCGAAGAAAATGATTAAATTGTTTTTGAAATTTTCATCGAAAAGACAATGAATTAAAACGTGATTTGATAAAAGGAAAATTAATTTAACCGGAAGTGATGTGTGTGTGTATATAGTGACGCAAAAATAAAGGAATTAAATCTTGATATAATTTCCGTATCGCACTGAGCGTTTGGCCTTGTTTTTGTTTTATATATGAACTTTGATTTTGTCGTTTCTTTCTGGAATATAGAAAGGAAAAAAAAAATTATATCACCCTCTTAGAGTGTCCCCCCTCTTTGATTAACACCCATCCCCCCTCTCCTTCAAAGAGTAAAGTTTCTCTTTATCAAAGCATCTGTCAGTCCTTAAAAGTCTGGCACTTGTCGACGAGCATTGAAACACCCTTAATCGACCTGCTCCATCCAACTTTTATAATATTATAACAAGTGCCCGACGGAACATGTGTGTTCATATGTTTATTCAATCTTCGCTGTCTTTCAATAAAAACTTTTTTTTTTATTTCTATACTTATTTTGTATTTTTTGCGAATTTTTATTTCATTCAAAATTTATTTTTATTATTTATTAAATTAAATACAAGGGTAGAATTCATGTAACTAAAATTCTTCAGAAATTTGATTATTTTTATTTATATTTTTAAGAAATTCAATTGTTTTTAGAAGACAATTGTAGTTAGAGAATTTTTTAATTATATTGTACGACTGTTTAAAATTAATGTTTAAACAAACGGCTGAGAAGAACCCTTGATTTTAAAAATCTAATAGGTTATTTTAATTATTTTTCATTGAATATGAGAATATAAAACGATTTTTCTCGATAAAGAATTTTTTTTTATCGCTTTGGTGACATTTACATCATATATTGCGTATCGGTGGATTTATCTAGACAAATTAAATAATCTAGAAGATAATCGATTAATTATGTATTACGTTTTTATAAGCCATTGGCATAATAAATACGCGATACAGTATTTTATTGCGTGTGAGTGAGAATTTAAAAAAAAAAAATTAAATCAATCATTCGGAAATTGATTCATCATTATAACGAAATAGAATAATAATGATTATAATTGACGAGCTCATTTTTTATTTCATCTTGTCGAAATAATTATTGCCTTTAAAAAGAAAAATATGAAAAAAATTGGCTAAATATTTAAGAAATTTAGAAATTTTTTGTGTGAGGGAGCAACGAGGGAATTTTAGTATTTTTATATACAAAAATCGCCCTTTTGTATGAAGATTAAATATTTTGATTTATTACGATTTCAAAGTTTATAATTATTATAATTCTTTTTTGTTATTTTGTAAATTCAATAAATCTCGTCGCTGATTATCTATATAAAGAGGATTAAAAGAGAGAGAGAGGGATCAAGAAAATGATCGAGATTTTTCCTCTTTTTTATTCTGACCAAAGTCATCTCGTTGTCGTTCTGATCAAAGGGGCGTTCACCGCCACGTGTGGATAGTACTTAAACGTTGCGCGCAAATTGTAGAACTGATAAAACGCTTGTCGACGTGTCAGTGACCGTCCCTCTTATTTTCTTTTTTTATCCTCTCTCTCTCTCTCTCTCTCTCTCTCTCTCTCTCTCTCTTCCTCAGTAATCTTAAGAAAATCTTTCTTCTCCCTCTCTTGTAAGAACACCTGATAAGTAAAGTTGCACATCTTAGCTGCCGTGGTGACCAAGCGCAAAAAAAAAAGACACAAGGAAGAGGCTAATCTAGAAAATATTAATTTTTTTCTGTTTCTTGAACAAAACCGTCGGAAAACGTGTCGAGAATTCTCTACCAAGACGAATTTTTATTTCAGAAAAGAAAATGATTTTCGAAGAGGAAGAATTAAAAAAGTAAAAAGAAACAAGTGGTTTAGGTCAAGAGGAAAAAGAGGGGGGGGGGAGATAGAAGAAAAAGAAGGTGGAATAGAGATGGAAAGGGTGAAAGGGACATGAGAGGGGGGAATGTGGAAACGACAACCTGTTGAGATAACGGCAAGTTGAGAATCACTGTAAGCGTTACAAAAAAGAACAGCATGAGTTCGACATTGCACGTGCATGAGAGTAACGCCGACCGGAAGTCGATAAAAAGACCAGAGAAGAAGTTCACCCTCGTCACTCGGCACCAGCTTCTTCTCGTCATGGGAACCGGGTCTCTCTCTCTCTCTCTCTTTTTCTTTTCAGTCTCTTCTCACTTGTCAGTGCGGTCCAGACCCCCCGAAAAACCTGACTCAAGTGGACCGCCTTCTTCCTCTTGTTGTTGATCAACGAAAAACTACCAAGAAGTGCCTTCTTGTATTATATATACACCCCAAAAATTCCGTTCAAATTTCAAGGGACGTGAGCACAAACCCTTGGTGAAGAAAAAAATTTATAAAAACAAGTGCATTCTTTCATTTCTCTTTATAACAAATCAATTGATTTGATACGCCCTCAGTCAGCTCAATGAAATTCTTAAGGAATTAATTCGGTTTTCTTGAAATTCTTATGATGGGAGGAGGTAAAATTATAGCTGCTTATGTTAGAAATGCTTATTCTAATTATTAAAGCTTATCCCTTACCTAAAAGTAGGTCGGAAGATTTCTAGAATTAGCCATGACTGATTTCTGAAGATTTCCAATTATTAGTATTTTTGTCCGTGTGGGTAATAATAATTTATTTATTTTTAGAAATCGGTCTTTACTACTTTAGGTAAAGAATGTAAAACTAAACAAATTTTTAGTTTTGTTTTACGGATTATAATGAGTAAAAAATATAATCAGAATACACGAATTATTTTTAAATATAACTCATTTCTGTAAGAACTCTCATAAAATTATTACCAAGAAATTATTTAATGAAAAATATTACTTAAATTTTAAAAATAATAATTATTAAATATTTATTTAAAAAAGAAGTTATTGGTTTTTTATATAAAAAATTAGTAAATAGCTGAGATAGAACATTGTTTTCAGTATGTAATCAGTTTTAAAATTGTATGTTAGAATCAGAATATTCTGTAGAGTCAGAGAAAAAGTGGAATTAAAAAAAAAATTTTTTTTAGAGAAAAGGAAGTCTATTGATATTAAAAATAATCTGAAAAAATCAATTACAGTCGAAATTTTTCATGTTGACTAAGAAGTACCCGTATATATTTATAACACTAAAACCATTTTGTGATTTCAATAGAAATGGAACAAACACGTTAAGAGATTGAAGAAAAAAACCGTTTTGTAGGAATACATGTATAGAAGACAAACAATAGCACTCAAAAAGGTAGAAAAGAGAGAAGAATTATAGAATCTAAAGGGATCAATGTTACCAGATGGTTTCACTTTTCCGGATCTTAAAGAAAAGATCATTCCCCCCCTATCTCTATCTCTCTCTCTCTTCATTCTTTTCTTCCCCCACCTACACACGTTTTTGTTAAAACCATTTTCTCGCATGAAGGACCAACTTCCCGGAACTTTGTTAAATCCTCCGTTTTCTACTACATAGACATACATATAGACGCACATTTGTAGAAATTCAAGAGAAGCATATTAACCTTCTCACTGCAGGGGTGTGTTACGAGTCGCGATTTCACTACCACCAACTTCCGTGTTCACTAAAGCACCAGCTATTGTTAACATTGGTTGGCACTTTTTCAGAAATAACACCATTGGTAATGGTGTTTTCCTGCTCGATTCTCTTCAATACAATAGAAACTTCAGGTCACAAGGGGCATTAATCGTCGAGTTTTTAGGAAAATGAAGAAAAAAGAAATCCCCGACAGCTCTGCTTGAGAAATTACCCAAGTTAAGAAGAAATTTGTTCCGCGAGAGAAAATGGGTGACCTGCGTGTGTCCTTTTTATTATTGAATAGCCTAAACAATTTTCGTGAATTATTATTATGAAAAATGTTGTATCATTTTTCTTCATTCTCCAATAACTCATTCATGGCGAGCGGCGAATTTGAATGAAAGTATGAAAATGGGAGAAATTGATTCTGATTTCGACGGTAGGAATTTAGAATTTTACACTTTTTTTGTTGTTGGTGTGATCTTTTCGAAACATAACTGGGAAATTTGGAAACTAATCGTCAGAATTCGTTCAGGTATTTGGAGCTTTTAAAAGTTGTATAGATGCCATAGGGTGAACGGTTAGAAACATCTTAAAATTTATTAATCTAAGTAGTTTTGAGTTTTTCTCTCTGTTTGTCGGTATCATCCTTTAGAAACAGAAGGGAATTTTTGAATAACTAAGAGGTTCAAATTTCGTTCAAGTTTTTAAAAGAAGAGAAACTTTTGAACACGAACTTGAAAATCTGTTGTAACTTTTACAAGTAGTAGATGACACATGTTCTGAAAAGAAGCATCTACAAATTTTTGAAAACAGTAGTGGTAAAATTTGTTCAATTCGGAACTATCAGTGTGATTCATTCATTCATAAAACTTTTGAACCTATTATCAAACTTCTTTAAAGTATTTTTATCCTTTAGAAATAGATAACATGGTCCAGGGAGGATCATCTAAGAAATGTAAAACCATGTTAGCTAAGTTGACATTTGTTCCATTTGGAAGTCATTGTTGTTGATATGAACCGTCAGAAAGAGTTAAAAAAAAACGTTAACCTAAATATAAATATTATCATTTATATAGTTGTCGGTGACTAGGTTCGATAAAAAAAACAACCAAGAATTGTAAAAGTGGGTTCCTTTTGGAATTGTTTCTTTCTATTAGAAACATATATAGGCGAATAAAATTAAAAATTGCGATTCTTAATAATTAAGGATTTTTTAATAATCGGATAATTTAGAGATGAGTTGTGATTCACTACCAGTAGGAAATTTGTGTATTTCCGTAAACCAAAGAACTGTGTTTTGAAAGGCAACAACAATTGAGGTATTAATGTGTCTTCCACTATGAATTAGTGAATACAATAGAATGAAAAGCAAATAGAAGACAATCTTGTTAAATGGGTTGTTTTTGTTTCAATATATACGAAACTAACCAGACATCTTAGTCCGCTTTGTAGGTATATTATTTGTCAACCGTTGTAATAAACCGGCAATATTGTTGTATACCTGACCTCCTCTATTGAGAACAGTGTTTCTCCATTGTTTGTCACGCAGTCAATACTATTTTCTTCTTAATTACACAGACTGAGAGAGACACTTGGGTTATTGCGTTAACATTATTCGATATATATATATACATAGTAGGGAAAATAGACTAACTTTCGCACCCACTGTCATAAACCCTAATAATCCAAAACTCTTTGGACGAAATTCAAAACCGGTAATTGATTTCGAGGTCGAAACAAGAAGAATTATGAGAGGACGGCAGACTTGGCAAATGTTAATGCGGCTAATGATTATTGGGGATTAGTGGAAGGCGGCGACACTTAAACAAATCTCTCTTCTTCTTGCATTATTGTGTCGTGCACGTAAATAGTTTTTCATACAGGGAATAATTATTTCCTTGAGAGAGAGAGATGGTTTTTTTTTGACAAATTTTCTGTATTCAATTTTTACTAACAGGTTGTGTTTCCTCTGTTTTTCTATATAGTCCAGTACTTCATAACTTACTTTTTATAAATAACCTAATTTCGTAAATATCTAGCAACTGTTAATGACTTTTTTTTTATAAATAACCCAAATTGTCTAGTTTTACATAACTATTCTTTTTAAGTAACCTAATTTTTAGGGTTCCGGACACCTATAGGTGTACCGACGGAACTCCATTGGTGAGACTCTGGCGTTCGTAGCCAAATCGTGTCCCCCGTAGTGGCTAAACTATTTGACCTTAGAGCTCAAATTTGGAACAGATACGTATTTTCGCACGTAGATTACAGGAAAAATATAGAGAATGTGATGATCAATGGCATTGTCAAGGAAAATGGCTATTTTAGTTTTTTAAGGTACTTTTTTAATTCCAAAGTAGTTGAGACTATAGTTTTCAAAAATGTGACACAATTTTAAGAGGAGGCGAAAAATAAGTGTTTAGAGGTTTTTGGAGGAAATTTTTTGGCTCCAATTTTAAATGTTTCATCTCTGGTATAAAAAATGGAAAAGTCATAGGTTTGACAAAAGGATGGCGAGTAATAGAGATAGAGTATATAGAAGAAGCCCCGGACGTTCCTAAATCGAGATAGTGATGACTGCAAGAAGACACAAGACGGAAGTAACGGACAATTTGGCAGGTGTACAAATAATTCGGCAGGGGAAGTAGCGCCCGTAATAATAGAGCGCCGGGTTTATGGACGCGGTTGGATGTATAAAAAGTTTTTGAAGGAAAGAAAATAGAACGCGGTTTTGCTACGAATTTATCGGGTCTATTGGCCTCCTACAAGTACTCGAGCTTTGCAACTTCGCAACTTTAGCCACTAATTTTACTATTTTGTTTTTGAACTCAGAAATCTTTTACTTTGAACATTTAATGTAAATTTTGTAAGTTTAGGGTTGTTACACGTTTTTTCTAAACAAGAATTTGGAAAGACAGGGATTTTTGATAAAATTACTGGAAAAATTTGAATTTTTGAGTAGTTACAAATGAATGCAGTTTGTATTTATTTATTATTTTCTTATTGTTTATATTTCAAAAGTAATAAAAATTCTTCTTTAAAATTCAATTATATCAAATTTTTTTTTATATTCTCTTGAAAATGTCAAATATCTTTAAAAAAAATAATCAAATTCTTTTTCAAAATGTCTGGAAATAAGGGAAAAAGAAAATTAATGTTTTGTGGCAATCCTGAAATTGTAAATTTTATTATAAATGTCTGCTTTTTTAAAAATATTTGTTGCGTGATCCTTAAATAGTAACAATTTAGAATTTATTTTTTATTTAAAAATTATTCCCAAGTGTCAAGTAAATATTTCGGGAAAATATCTAAAAATTCTTAAATGCAGTTGAATGCAGTTAGTAAATTTGGTTCGATTTTCTGTTCCATTGGGAATTTCATGGTCTGTACAAAAATCTTGAATGTAAATGACGTCGGGTCGAAAGGAGGATAAAAAAAGGAAAAATCGATGATTAATTAAAACTTTAGACGTAAAGGATTGTCCTAAAATGGGTGAAAGATAAGTATCGCGATTTTGCAGGAACGAAATTAATACCGGGAAGAGGTTGTGTATTTGGGAGTGTAGTGGGAGAGGAAGGGGGTGCCAGGAACGTGAATCCGCGTTTGGTAGGTGTATAAATATGCCAGGAGGAAGCGGTTTGTTGTAATAATAGAATGCGTACGTAGCTACGCAGACGAGTCTCTCTTTCTTGCTCGCTTTCTCTCTCTTTCTATCTCTTAAAAGCGGGAAGGGAGTATTATAAGTTTTCAAGAGAGTGAGAAGCAAAACGAACGAAAAAGCGAGAGACAGTCGGAAAACTATTTGAGGCGTCTCGCGTCGCTGATGATTAGAGAATTCGCGCGAGGGAAATATTTAGCTCACTCTAAAAGTCAAACACACTTGGAAATAAGTATACTAGCCGCGCGCCGCCGAGCCAATAAATGCGCTATTAATCTTTTTCTTTTTGAAAATTTCAATGCCTATTTAACAAAAAAAATCGACCTGTTCTCTTTTACAACTATTGCTCTCACAGTTCCGATTTCTAAATCTATGAATTCTTTGAATTTCCAAAAACATTTGGTCACAAATTCTTATCGTCTGTATAGGTTGGTCCCTTTGGATTTGTGAAGGACCTATAACTATATACACAATTCCGATTTCAAATAGAATTTTCGATGGAAATTTCCCCTTGACAATAATAGTCTGATCTTTTCAAGTATAGAGTTTAACGGAGCCAAATAGAGAAAGTGAAAAAAGAGAAAGAAAGAAAGAAAGAAACAAAGTTGAGGAAGAGTCGAGTGTTGAAGTTTCTTTTCTCTTCCCATTGCCCTCTGTCTCTTTTAAGAGTGCATTCTCTGCTGCTGCTGTTGCAGAGTAACGAGGGACCGGATGCCATCCATCGTGTTTCCTTTTGCTCTTGTTTTCGTGCCTTCTCGACTTGAAGAGATGCGACGCGAAGAGAATGGAAACGAAAGAAAGAGAAAGACACTCCCTACCCCTCCCCGTTCTCTTCTCCCTTGGCTTTTAAAAGAAGGTCCAATGACCAAAAATCTTGCTTGAATATTGCACTCTCCTCTTGTAAGGAAGAGAGAACCTCAGTACCAGTATGTGTAGTGTTGCCTTACAGGCTCTCGATATATACATAAAAGAAGGAGAGAGAGAGAGAGAGGTCCGGCCAAGGTCCATACTTCCGGTCCGGATACGAACCGGTTCTCTACGTGCTCTCAACTTTTGCAATGATTCTCTCTAAATAACGAAAAATTCCGTTAATTTCTCACTCTCTTTCTCTCGAGTATTTGTCGAATTATCGTGGAAAGCATATTTTCTCGGACATATTCTATAATCGAAAACAAAAGTCTTGACGAAATTTCAAATCTAAAATTCTGAATAATTTTACTTTAATCCCTAAAGATAATTTTAAGTTTAAAAATAGACTAAATTTTAATTTTAAGATTTGGTTATTTTCAAACTGTTTTTTCTATCTTCTGAAACATTTAAAGTACCAACTCTACGGGAAGTACAGTCTTCTTTTTTGGAAATTACTCTAAAACCTAATAGACTATTTTTTAATTAACTTCAGTGTTAAAAGTACGATTTCAAGTATAGCCTATACAGTTATTTAACTCATTGTTATAAATTTAAAAATAGGTCTCTTTTCTTACTAGGTAGGCTACTTTTTCAGACTTAGACAGCTGATGTTGGTTTTTAAAAATGAAAATATTTTATTTTTGGGGAAAAAAAAATGAATTTATTTATCGAAATAAAGGAAATTAGAAAATTCACAAATAGTAGTGAGTGTGGTGATGTATTTTTCAGCGGGTTATAGTGACCTTAACGATCGATCCATCACATTGTGCTTGTGTTAGTATATATGAAGAAAATTCCCCCCCCCCCCCCAACCCTCTCTTCCACCATCCCTTCAGCAACCGTTGGTAATTCTCCCCCCTCCGCATCCTCCCCTTTTCAACGCGCTAACCCTCTCGTCGCTTGAGGCGCTTAGCTTCCGCCTCACCCTCATTTCCGGGTTCCGGGTTCTTCTGCTCAACTCTACAGAATTACGTGCGGAAGTTCCCCTCCACACCCTCTCACCCCCCCTCCTCTTTCTGGGGCGCTATCTTACTTCCTTTTTCACTTTCCTATCTCTCTGAATATTCTTTTCCTATTCGTCGTATTATCTAGTTCCCGGCTTAAAGTACATAACCTTTTTCAAAGAATAAGTTGGAACCCCCCCCTCCCCCCCTTCTCCCTTCTTCTTGCCAATTCTTGCTATGAAACCTCGAGTTCGATCGATACAATCGCCGCCTCGTTATCGCGAACTCAGTGATGATAAACTTCTCCTTCTCTCTCTTTTTCGCCATGGTCTTTTTTTTTTTTTACTTTAATTTAATTTTATTTTTCTTCGTTAAAAAACTACGCGAGAGGAATTGATTTCGTTTTAGTTTTTTTTAAAGTGTGTATCGGTTAAATATAAAGTTTTCAGCAATTTTTGGTATGAGAAAAGGAAAGTAGGAAATTGGAGTTTTCTATTTTGACAGAATTTTAGTTGAATTGAATGAATTAAATTTATGATTTAAAATCTTGAAGTTCAGTTAACATAAGGGTTAAATTTAAAAATATACTACTTTTCAATTATATTTTTGTTTTACAATGTAATCGGTTTCAGAGATTAGTTATCAAATTTAGAAAGTAGTGTGAGAAGGAAATATTTAGTAATAATGTAGTTTAGTTTAAACACCCAAAAACCGCAGTTATTAAAATACAAATTTCAAATATTTAACATGAAACTTCTTAATCTTTAAGATGATACTATAAGTGCATCATGTAAAATGTACCCCAAAAGGTTAGACACAACTGTACATACTAAAAAATATCTCCGATTTCTTCATTTTTCTACTTTCATAGAGGAATTATTTCGAAAGTTCGGTGTATTTAATTTCATACTGAATTTAGAAAAATTTCGGACCATTTCCATTTTCAATATTGGTTAAATGTAAAAAAGAAAAAAGCGGCGCTACAAATAGATGAAATTGCATAATTATTACTAGTCTCTCTCTCTCACTGTGATGCTGTAACAAAACTAATGGCTGACATTTCTTCTTTTTTTTTATTAGTAATTTATCAGTCTTTCGAAATATAATCTCGTAACTTCCTCGCGGCAAGAGATGTAAAAACAAACGCGGCTTTTTGAAATGTTGTTTTTTCCTTAGAGAAAAAAATAGCTGCGTCATAAAAGTAATACTTGTACGAAAAAGAAATAATAGGTCTTTAAAGAGAGTGTGAGTGTGTATGTCTATGTATATATATATATATATAGTGTGTAAAGAGAGGAAGTGTAAGGAAAGACAAAAGACTTTGTGTATACGGGAAAAGGAAGGATGGCGAGAGGAAGCGAGAGAAAGAGAGGGAAAAATGATTTGGAAGTTTCGCGCGCCAAGAGATGGCAGCTCACTACACCGCTTTAAGTTGGGTAAATATTGCAATATACACTATTCGCAATACAGGGATAAAATTGCGGATTTATAGGATATTGGTTTATATGTAAGGCATACGCGTGATAAGTGTATGTTCGTTGGCCTTAAGTTTATTACTTATGCATGCACGCAACCTACGTATTTATTCTCATATCTATATATGATGAGGGGGAGCTTACTCTTAAAACAGAGATTATGGTCGCATTCTCTCTTTCTTCTTCTTCTTCTTCTTCTCTCTCGATCACTCTTTGTGTTCCATTTTCAAAAGATTGACCCGAAAAGTGCCCTCTGGATACCCTAATAGCAGAATTCCGAGAATATTTTTCAATTCCATCCGGGTTTATAGAACTAAATTCCTGTTGGAATTTTCGATTTTAATCCGACTTTAGATGAGAATTCTAATCCGCAATCTGATTAGATTCCGATCTTTCATTTTGACGTCAAAATTCTGAATTCCGAATAGAATCCTTTTCAATTTTTAAGAAAAGTAAGTTACTTTTTTAAGGTTCTTGAAGTATCTTAAATTAAAATGTTTTTGGTGCAAAAAGATTGTTGTGATGCAGATTTTAAAAAAATAATTTACAAAAAGCAACAAAAATAATGTAAAATACTAAAAAATTAAGATATACGTATATATATAAAGCCTCAAAACTTGTTTCCGAAAAATATGCTATTAATGTGTAAAGCATTTTTATGAATTTTATTGTTTTAACATGTGTTAAATTAGGATATTTCAAAGAACCAAAAAGGAGACATTGAAAACATCTTAGAAATGCCAACCAAGACATCTTAAATCAAGATACTACTTTTTGCAGTGTGTAATTTGTATTCGCATCTCGATTAATTTTTTATGCTAATTGCAAATATTACATTTTATAAATATATACACACAAAGAAAGAATGAGAGAGAGAGAGAGGAAAGGAGAGAAGAATTTTAATGTTCCGGAACTTTAGATTTCTGTTTATCATTCTCTATATATATATATATATATACCTACATAAACGTTCGTAGGTTAGAATTCACTATACCCACTTCCCGTATTTATAAACGGCACTGAATCCTCTCTTCCGTCATGTGTAGGTCTGATTCTGATTTTGCATCGTTCATACATAATTACCGTATTTATTCATGTTCATTGTCATATATAAACGCTCGCAACTACACCACACTATACCACTACTGCTATTATTATTATTTCAACTTCTCGTTATATATGTCACTCTAGATTAGAAGTAAATTCCTCGGAAATGATCTAGACTTGGTTTTTCAATTGATAAGACGGATTTGTGTGTTAATTATTTGAAATTTAAAGTGTCTCTGTATGTGTGTTTCTTTTTGGAATTTTTCACATGATTAGAGTGATTTTTTATTGGAAGATGTTTTTCTTGGTTTGTAAATAAGTATGCTATTCTGGTTTTGTGTTGCATTTCTGCTCTTTGAATACATATTTTTGCTTGTTACAGAAATTTTGTAAACTTTTTAATTTGGTAAGAAACAGAAACTTAAGAGAAATGTCGGTTATACTTTTGTTTGTACGACAGGTTTTCATAGAAGAGATTTTTAATACCTAAAGGACCCAAGGGGATCTAAGAATTCGGATTGTGAATATTTTCAGTGGATTTGATATATAACGGATGTTAAATGTTGCTTCATTAGGTTTTGGTTCTTGAAGTAGAAATTGTTGAAAATGGTACAATTATTCAGCTTAAGTATAGCTGAAGTCTGTTATATAATCCATTAAGTACTAGGTTATTTTTTGCCGATGTAAAGGAATTTAGGTTCCGGACGTAAGAATTTAGAACACGAACATAAGAATTTAAAGAAGGAATGTAAAAATTGAAATTCTGGGTGTAAGAATTTTGAAAACGGATATAAGATATCAGAGTACGAATGTTAGAATTTAGAATACCGGACATAAGAATTCAGGGTATAGTCATAAGAATTTAAAGTACAGACATAACAATTTATAATAGTGGCATCAGAATTTGGAATACGATCAAAAAAATTAAGAATACGAACATCTGGAAAGTAAATTTTCACTTTTCTCGCAGTCGCATGTAGACATCCAAAGAAGCAAGGTTTCGGATATCAATCATCCGGAAACAATTGAATATAGTCATATATATATGAACAGGCCGTTTGCATCAAGAACAATGGAAGCTCAGACTGATTATGTAGATGTGGTCAAATTGCAGGACATCTTTCAAATATCCGCAATCTCAATCTCAACATAATGGAACATTTTGTCTTAAAAAATTTTTTAAACGACTTCTTTTTACTTCTCAGAATAAATTTCAAAGAAAAATTAAAAAATTAAAATTCGAGTTTAAAAAAAAAAAAAAATTCTTCGGTAAAGAAACATTTAAAAATTTCTTATTCTTCTTAATATGTAAAGAGGATGGAAAAAATGAAACATGTTTTTTCCTTTGAAATAATTAATATTCTTCGTTTCTTCTAATCGCGAATGTTGAGTAAGAAAAGAAGAGGCAAATAAAGAAGTTTGCTAAGAATGCGGTTGGAAAAATAAACAGACATTTAAGTGCCATTTCCGGTGATTCTAAAAATTTCTATTTATTCCCCACGGTTTTTCATTAAAAGGAAAAAATAAAAAGAGAAGAGAATAGGAAACTGAAGACAATTTAAAAAGTGTGCTTTTATGTATATTGTGGGATGAGACACTTTACGAGAAATTATGTTTACGACTCTATTAACTCTACTAGATGTTATTTTTGAAAAAGAAAAATATTATAATAACTTATCTAAGATTGAAAATTGATTTTTTCTTTTAAAAGCAGCTGGCGTTTTTTTCCATGCTCAATAAAGTGGAAGGTGACTTCCGACTCGTGGCACTAATATGTATATATATACAACACGCGATGGATGGAAATTTGCCGAGGCGGTTTGTTTACAATAGTTGCGCACGCACGAAACGTCATAGCGACACATTTCTAGAATTTAAAAAAAAAAACCGAAAGAAAAACCACCTATACAATGAATGTTTTTCCTTTTTTCCCCTAATGGAAATTTTCAATTTCCAAAAATTTCAATTTTTCTTTTTGTCCTCTATTCGGATGTTGAACAAAAAAAAATTTTTTTTAAAGAAATTAAAGAAAAAAACTTTCAGTTATTATTTTTTCTCACTTGGTTCATTATCGTTGACGCAAATATAATTTTACAAATTGATACTATGAGGAAATTTTAATTTTATAAGGGATTTTTAAAAATTCGAAATAATTTAAAAAATTTACTTTTAACTTCATAGATTTTTCCTGAGGAGGAAACTGTTCTCAAAAATTCCCGGTATCAAGATGTTTAGTTACAATAAGGATTTCCTTATTCTGTTTTATAATTGAGAAAAACGGATGTTGTAATGCAGCTGGAAATCGTTTCTTTTGTGTGAATATTTTTCAATGAATATTGTTTGGAAAAAAGATTGTAAAAAAAAATGTCGAAATATATTTTTAGAACCAAGTTCAATAAAATAGATTTTGGAAATATTTCTAAGGAAAAAAATTTATAAAGTTAAATGGATTTAAAATCGGCCATTCCGGAGCATTTTCGGCAAAAGACATGAAGCTTAAAAATACTTTCCGGAACTGGTTCAGCACTATTTCTTAATTTAGGAAGTCGTTTAGAATCAGTTCAGGAAACATGTTTGAACATTGTAATAAATAATTAGTTCAATTCTATTCAAAAATTGGGTTATCAGATCTTGAACTGATTTTAGAATTTAGAGAAAGGTTCATCATGTTAGATTAAGGAACCGGTTCAGTAATTTTTATAATGTTTAGAAATGGATCTAGGAACAAGTTGGGGGGGGGAAGTTTTAGCAGCAGTTTCAATAACTGCTTCAGTAAAAATTTCAGGAACTGGTTCAGTAAGAATATTATTTACTAATTCCAAGTAAATTTTCATGAACTCGTTCATGAAAAATCGAAAGAGAACTGTATGCATAAAAAAAAATTTCGAATCTTATTACAAAAGCATAGATATAAGAAAGTTAAAGAGCATTTAAAGACTAATTACCTCAATTTAATCCTCAGGTTATTATACACCCGTCGAGTTGGGCGAGTAAATCACAAAATCACTTATGTTCATTGGTCAGAGTATCAATTCAGCAGAAGTACTTTGTTAATCCACACAAGTTGTTTCACAATTTCTTGTTAAAATTGCAAAAAAAGGACCACCTTCTTAAAATATTAACTAAATCAACGCACAACCTTTTCTAATAGCGGTAAAATTCAGATAGAGAGCGCGCACGTGAGTAAACACAAAATGATAATAATGGAAAAAAAAGAAATGCAAAAGAAAAAAAAAAAGATCGAGACAATATTTATCACAGTATCACGGGGAAATCCGTGGTTTATAGTTACACTCAAGCAACACTCGAGCACCAACCGCTGACTCGGAAATATTTTTCTTTCGACTCCAATTCTTGATTTTGCTTTTAAAAAATTCCTCTCTTTTTTTTGGGGAATTTCGATCTATTTAATATTGTTGTTGATGATAATTTTTCACTATTGACTTTTCCTGTATTTATGGGAATTTAATAATGTTGCCACTGATTATTAGTGAATTTAACTCTATAAAGCAACGAGTATTTTTCGAATGAAAAAACTCGTGCACAATATTTAGCAACACGACTACAGGACGGCATGTGAATAATCATCCGTCACGTCTCGATTCTAGCGAGCGACTAAAGCTTAGTTGAGAACGAGAACCTTTAGGAAGTGGAGGCCCTGCCACCTCTCTTTTGCTTGGGACGGGATAGAGAGCGAGAGAGAGAGAGAGAGAGAGAGAGAGAGAGAGAGGTAAATAAATACTTGTGTGAGTAAGAGAGAGAAGGAAAGTGAAACGAACTCGAGGGCAGGACCGTAATAAAAGGAGGTGTATAGAGACCAGTGGTTTTTAAATTCCTTTCAGGTCTTCTTTTCTCCTCCTCCCACCCTTCTGAATTCATCAGTTTCCAAACCTTTACTCAACTCGTTTTAACGTTGAATTTTTTCTTTTCCTCTTTTTTTTTTTTTAAATCTCCTTTATAGTTTAGGATCAGTTTACAAAATTCATGTAAATTTTTTTGTACTTTAAATTATTTCATATTACTTTCGAGACAGTGTTAAATTTGAATTTTAGGTTTGCTTGTAAATTTTGAATGCTTAATGCTTTTAATAATTAGTGTGGATAAAATTGGCATTCTTGGTTTAGCAAATAATATTTATCAGAGTCAATTAAATGATATTTGCTTCAAATACTACTGAAGTTATTCATTCAAATATGAATTGAACCATTTAATTTGACTCCATTAAATATTATTTGATTCAAGTAAATATTTAATTCACAGTAAATCGTGAGGTATTAAAAAGTGTTGCAGATTAAATTAACACCAAAAAAGATAAAAATAATCAATTTTAGTGTTATTTTTTACAATGAATGAAATTTTAGTTTATTAAATTTTTTTATAACTATAAAACATGAAGATATCGATAACTCGATAACTGATCGATTTCTTCATATTTTATAATAATTAAAACAGGACCAAGTAATAAAATCATTATTTTATATTATAAGAATATTATACTTCTTCAAAATTATTTTCATTATTTCAATTCGATTATTAGTTTCAAAAATTTTTAACTACAACTTTACTTTATATCTATTATTTTCAATATTAATTAATTCATCAATTTCACTAAATTTAAATTATTCCTAAATTCTTTAATTAAATGCATATTAAAAAATAAAAATTTCAAATAATATTTAAAAAATGCAATTAAACCTTTTTAAAAAATATTAATTTCAAAATTCAATTATTTCCAAAAAGTTCACTCTATATTTCTTTTAATATTCAATTACAATCTAAAATTTTAACTGAAATTTATTTTTATCAAATGAAAATCAATTTTTATTAAAAAATTCTACAAGAATTTAATTATTTAAATGCAAAAGTAAATAATTTATTGAATAATTGAATGTTTCTCAAAATTCAATTCTCATAAAGAATTTTAGTAACAAATTGTTTAATAATTCAATTCTTTTGTAGAATTTTATTAAAACTTGCAAGAACATAATTATACTTTTTTCAAGGAATTCAATTATAATTGTATGAAAAATAATTGAAACGCTGCTATGAGTTTTATGATAATTTTCAAATTTATTCCTTTACAATTCAATTTTACAAAATTTTAATTATTCGAAAATTCTGCAATTAAAAATTAATATTAAAAATTAATTAAAAATTTTATTATTTCTAAAAATCCACGTTACAATGCTTTTAGTTTTAATATTTAAGTATAATCTAAAAATTTTAACTGAAATTCATTTTTAATGCCATTTTTATTAGTAAATTCTACGAGAAGTCAATTGTTTAAATACAAAAATAAATAATTTATTAATTTCATGTTTATTGAAATTAAATTCTCATTAAAAATGTTATCAGCAAATTTTTTAAATCATTAAATTCTTTGGACGAATTTTAATAAGATTTTTAAGAATAATTGCATTTTTCGAAGAATTTGATTAAAATTGCAATAAAAATAATTGAAATTCCGCAATGAGTTTTATTCTTTATGAAAATAATTGAATTCCTAAAAGAATTTTATTATTTATAAAAATAATTGAATTCCTATACAAATATTATTATTTATGAAAATAATTGAATTATTGAAAAAAAATTTATAAAAAAATTTCTAAATAATTAAATTCCTTAAAAAAATTTTATTATTTATGAAAATAATTGAATGTTTGTGCAGAATTGTATTCAAATTATTTTTAATGATGGAATTCTTTTGGAAAATTTCATTGAATCAGTAGATATTGAAAATTATAGAATTTTAGAAAACTGTTGAAAATAATTGAAATTTTGACAAAAACTTGATTAAAATTTTGTAAAATAATTGAATATCTGGGAAGAATTTTATTATTTATAAAGAGAATGGAAATTTTGACGACAACTTTTAAAAAATTTAAAACACAATTGAATTTAGTAACTATGTTACTAAGTTAGTTAGTAACTAACTTACTATTCTCCCCGGAGAAGCTAAATAAAAATAACACTATTTTTGAGCCCTAAACTGACTCGGTTTATAAGTTTAAAAAAGTTAATTCATTTTATAGAAATGAAATCACTTCCGGAAGATTATTTTCTTCTGTAAATATAGGCGAGACGTTCTAAACTATTAATAGAAATATTACATTTAAAGCTAATTAAATCAAATTTAATGAATTTCGGGAAATTTATTCTTTTTGGAATATTTTGCCGGAGTCGGGCAAAATTATTCTCCTCAACCAAATTCACTTCAGTTTTTTACTTCCGATAATGTGTTAATGCTTTGTCAGTTTAATCCGTTTAAAGAATAAGAATATATGGATCTCAAAATTGAAAATATTTTTTTATGCCAAAATTTTTGATGAACGACTCAAAAATGGGGTGGGTATATTGAACTTAAATTAAACAGTGACTAGTCAAAAATGGATAAAAAATGAAGTCTCAAAATAGGGACAAACATTTCAATTTAAAGAAACAATCCGAATCTGCTTAAATTTTGAGTCACAATTTTAAAACATGTATTCCTTTTTTTTGATTTTCAAAATATATCAATCTCAATTGACTCAAAGTGGTTGAAAGTCTCAAACTGTCTCGGAGGTTTAAATTCTAATATTTTTTAATTTTAAGATTATTAATTTTTTAAAGTTTTAATTCTAGTTATTCAACTCCCCAATGGGTGTGACTTTTGTAGAATCTTCTGGGGAGTTAAAATTTATCTCCCTTCTCGTACAGTGTTGACAGTATTTTGAATCTTCAAATTTATACATTTTTAAGTTATTAACTTTTGAATTAAACATCTATAATATAAATTTTCGATTATACTTAATTATAATTACATAATTTTGAAACAAAAACTTTTGTTTGTTGTTAAAATCTTCCTGATATCTATATAAACAGAATGTAATAGTGTATATATAGCACACTTAACGGATTAGAAGATTTAAATTCAGAATTTCACGATGCTGAATATCCGTATAATGTTTTCTGTTGAAATTTTAAAACTATCCTAAACCGTTTTCATACACGAATGATTTAAAATTTTGTAGCTTGTTGAATGTTTCAACTATATATGCAGCATGCAATGTTAAGTACTGAACGAGAATAATTTAATATCTGAATTATTTGCTGCTAAATGTTTGCACTGTTCACATATTTTCCAATGGTTCTATAAACAGATTAAATAAATTGAAATTTGGATTTTTGTTTTGCTTAAGGCTTTTCTATTTAACTCTCTTAATCTAGATCATAGTGGAATTTTCACTCCCTACCAATCATCAATACTTCTTTGTTATATCTTAATCAGTAAAATTTATTTTCGTTTTAAGTTATTTTGGTTATTTATTTTGGTTTATTGAACTTAAACTTTTATAAATAATAAAATTCTTTTAGGAATTCAATTATTTTCATAAAGAATAAAACTCATTGCGGAATTTCAATTATTTTTATTGCAATTTTAATCAAATTCTTCGAAAAATGCAATTATTCTTAAAAATCTTATTAAAATTCGTCCAAAGAATTTAATGATTTAAAAAATTTGCTGATAACATTTTTAATGAGAATTTAATTTCAATAAACATGAAATTAATAAATTATTTATTTTTGTATTTAAACAATTGACTTCTCGTAGAATTTACTAATAAAAATGGCTTTAAAAATGAATTTCAGTTAAAATTTTTAGATTATACTTAAATATTAAAACTAAAAGCATTGTAACGTGGATTTTTAGAAATAATAAAATTTTCCCAAAGTTTCAAACTAAAATCATTGAAATTTATAATTTTTCTTATATTTTTGACAAAAAATTCTGTAGAATTAATTCTTTTTAAATGTTTAATAGGATTTTTATTGAAATTATTACAAGTTTATAATTTTCAATATATATTTAATTGCAGAATTTTCGAATAATTAAAATTTTGTAAAATTGAATTGTAAAGGAATAAATTTGAAAATTATCATAAAACTCATAGCAGCGTTTCAATTATTTTTCATACAATTATAATTGAATTCCTTGAAAAAAGTATAATTATGTTCTTGCAAGTTTTAATAAAATTCTACAAAAGAATTGAATTATTAAACAATTTGTTACTAAAATTCTTTATGAGAATTGAATTTTGAGAAACATTCAATTATTCAATAAATTATTTACTTTTGCATTTAAATAATTAAATTCTTGTAGAATTTTTTAATAAAAATTGATTTTCATTTGATAAAAATAAATTTCAGTTAAAATTTTAGATTGTAATTGAATATTAAAAGAAATATAGAGTGAACTTTTTGGAAATAATTGAATTTTGAAATTAATATTTTTTAAAAAGGTTTAATTGCATTTTTTAAATATTATTTGAAATTTTTATTTTTTAATATGCATTTAATTAAAGAATTTAGGAATAATTTAAATTTAGTGAAATTGATTAATTAATTAATATTGAAAATAATAGGTATAAAGTAAAGTTGTAGTTAAAATTTTTTGAAACTAATAATCGAATTGAAATAATGAAAATAATTTTGAAGAAGTATAATATTCTTATAATATAAAATAATGATTTTATTACTTGGTCATGTTTAATTATTATAAAATATGGAGAAATCGATCAGTTATCGAGTTATCGATATCTTCATGTTTTATAGTTATAAAAAAATTTAATAAACTAAAATTTCATTCATTGTAAAAAATAACAATAAAATTGATTATTTTTATCTTTTTTGGTGTTAATTTAATCTGCAACACTTTTTAATACCTCACGATTTACTGTGAATTAAATATTTACTTGAATCAAATAATATTTAATGGAGTCAAATTAAATGGTTCAATTCATATTTGAATCAATAACTTCAGTAGTATTTGAAGCAAATATCATTTAATTGACTCTAATAAATATTATTTGCTAAACCAAGAATGCCAATTTTATCCACACTAATTATTAAAAGCCATAACCATTTTTTAATTTGTTAAGATAAAAAAAATGTCTTTAAAGTTAAAAAAAAGTCTTAAAACGTTTACATTTTAAAACCAAAATAACTTAAAACTGTTCAATTATTTTGGTTTTAAAATGTAAACGTTTTAAGACTTTTTTTTAACTTTAAAGACATTTTTTTTTATCTTAACAAATTAAAAAATGGTTAATTTGAAATCTCGGTTTTTGATCTGGATAGATAATAAAGTTATATGCAAACTGATAATAAATGGATGCGAGGACTTGATATTAATTTCAATTCGGAAGTTTCTGGACGGTTGTGTATATATATATACCGCATTTATAATTCCAAACTGAAATCTGAACAATACAGATGGTACTGAAATTATTTTATAATTTATTGCAGTATACGGAAGTTGTATTTAATATATGTTAAGCCGGAATATAGAATGCAATTTTTAGTTGTTTGCTACTAAATAGACTACAAGGATTTATATTAAACAAAATTTGAAAGAATTACATATCTATACTCAATACGATTTTAAGATGCGTAACTAAGTGCGGATTATTAAGACAATTTAGTGCCTTTTATAGTAGCTAACTCCTCTCTGATTTTCGGATGAATGCTCTCGCCCCATTACATATATAAATGTGTATTTTATGTGCTATACTTATTGGTTTTATCATCTTCCCCCAATGTATATATTGTATGTTATATATTATGTACCCAGGCAGAAAAGTCGGAGTTCTGCCGATGCTTAAGACTGGCATTGTACCGGCCCGGTGGAAGAAAAAGACTTGAACCGACACTGTCGTAACCGTTCCGGTTGATAAAAAACAACTAAATATAAATATTCTTATTAATTTGAGAATTTTTTTTTGTAAATTTTCCAATATACAATTATATAGATGAATAGTTACCAAGATTGAAGAAAATAATTGTAGCTTATGGAGATTCTTTTTATTTTACATAATATGTTTGCGATTACAAAACTATTTTACAAAATATTTTTCACAAACTATACTAAACCATTATAAAGAACAATAATAAAGACAGTATCAATGTTATACTTTGTTGGAATTTATTCTATAGAATTGGAAAAATTTCCACGTGTGATAGATTTTTAATGCAAGTTCGAAGAATTTTATTATTTTGGAAATTTGAGGAATTTTGTTAAAATTTTTGGAAAATTCTATATTTAAAGTCTTTTTAAAGAATTTTAAACTAATGTAGTTTATCTTTAATTATTTTAATTAAAAATGTTGAAAATAATTGAATTTTTCCAAAGATTTTATATAGGGAATAAAAATTTAAAAACTTTTAAATAACTTAATATTTTTATACATAATGTTGCTGGAATTAATCCTGCTGAAGGACATAAATAGGGCAGAAATAATAAAAGAAGGAATTTGGAGCCAGACTCGAAGGTACTGTCTCTTATTTTTGCCATTGTCAACTTCTGTGAATAAATTAATTACTTATTTATACAGGTTTTAATTAATATTACTATTATTATTCATATAATTTTATTATAATAAATCAAGGAATTACAAAGCATTACAGTATTAATAATATTCTCGCAATGTAAAATATATAAAATAATTGTTATTGTAGGTTAGTAAGAATTTCCTAACCAAACTTTTTTTTTTTCATTCCAATGTTGGTTGCCAATGTTTGACCTTGTCAATTATTTAGCCAATGGTGGCCATTGGTAATATCCCATATTGGGTAGGTTTGTTAAAGCCACTTTGTTATTAGGGTATACAGTAGTAATAAAATAATAAATAAAAGTAGTAGAAGAGAAACATAACTTTTAAAATTAAAGATTAAGTTTAAATTAAAGAAAAAAGTAGAATTTGAAAAATGTTTGTAAATACGTTCCTGAATAGGGAAAGAGAAGAAACGATTCGTATTGGTGCGAGAATGAATCGCGAATCTCGGTTCTTGATTGGCGCACCGACGGAAATAGTCGAAGTTGGTGGAACGCGAAGTGTATGATGGTGAGAAGAGCGGGTAAAGGGGGTAATGTCGCATGTTGGCGAATAATTGATGGTGGGTTGAGGAGAACAGAAGGAAGGGGGGGGGGAATAGTAGATATTGTGGGCGCCCCGCAATCAGTTGACTCGGTGAAAAGTGGGGGGATTCCTTACTTCCTCGTAGCTTCCTCATACTACGATCAAATGCGATCGTCGCCGATCAAGTCTTGTAAACTTTTAACTCGTTGACTTCTCGCCTGTGGAATTTCGTTCGCGACCAATGTGAATCACACTAATACGCTTTATATATAGACGTTAATGTATATATACGCGTATACGCATAAGGAGGAAGAGAGAGAGAGTGAGAGAAATTAATTTATAAACCTTCTATAATCAAGAGTATGATGTAAAGATGTTCAATCTGAAGCACGTTCAACTAAATTACGATAACTGATAAAGCTCTGAATTTATATTATTTCAAATTTTTTTTAATTATTAACAGGGCTCGAACTAGGTCCGTAAATCCCGTAAAAGTCCGTAACTTTGCTTAAAGTCCGTAAAAGTCTGTTTTTTTCAAAAATGATCCATAAAGTCCGTAATTCGGTTGAAAAAGATCCGTAAAGTACGTAAATTATACGATATAATTTGGATAATTTTAGAGAAATTACCAATGATTGAAGGAATTCAATTAATTTCAGAGTAATAAAATTCTTCGCAAAAATACAATTATGTTCAAAAAATTTTAAAAATTCTCGTCAACATTTCAATTATCTTTAGAAATAATTAAATTCTTTTTCGAAATATCAATTATTTTCAAAAAATTTAATAAAATACTTGGAAAAATTTCAATTATTTTCAAAATTTTTCCTCAATTTAATGATTTTTAATAGATATCTATACTATTCTAAAAAAATTTTCCAAAAGAATTCAATTATTTAAAAAAAAATTACTAAAATTCAACTCAAACCTTTAATTATTTAAAAAAAATAATAACAATTTTACAGGAATTTCATTATTTACAATTTTTTTTTATAAATTTCTTCGCAATATTAAATTATTTTCATAAATAATAAAATTTTTACAGGTATTTAATTTTTTTTGGCAAATAATAAAATTCTTATTAGGAATTCAATTATTTTGATGAATAATAAAGCTAATTGCAGAATTTCAATTATTTTTAATACAATTTTAATCGAATTCCTCGAAAAATGTAATTATTTATAAAAATGTTATTAAAATTTATCAAAGCAATTTAATTATTTTAATAACCTTTGCTACAATTTATTTATTAGAATTTAAATATTATTTTTAATAAATTTGTTATTATATTTCTTTAAAGAATAAAATTATTGAATTCAAAATTTTTATTGCAATTCTTTGCGTAAATTATCAATTATCTTTAGAAATAATAAAATTCTTCTCTAAAATTGAATTATTTTCAAAAAATTTAATAAATTTCTTGGCAAAATTTCAAATATTTTCAAAAATTTTCACTAATTTAATTATTTTTAATGTCTATTTTAATAAAATTTAGCTAGAAAATTTAAATTATTTAAAAATTGATTGATTCAATTCTTTAAAAGAATTCAATTTTAAGAAACATATGTAATTATTCAATAAATTGTTTTTTTGTATTTAAATAATGAAATTCTCGTAGAATTTTCTCATAAAAAATTGATTTAAAAATGTATTTCAGTTAAAATTTTAGATTATAATTGAATTTTAAAAGTATTAGAGCGTAAAGTTTTAGAAATAATTAAATTTTGAAAAGGTTTCAGATTCAAATCTTTGAAAATTTGAATTTTTCATATTTTTAACTAAGCAACAAGTCTGTGGAATTAATTTTTTTGAGAAATTTTAATTACGAATTTTTTTTATATTATTTGAAGTTTTTATTTTTTAATACATATTTAATAGAAGAATTTACTAATAATTGAAAAATCGAATATTGTAAATAAATGAATTTGAAAATTGTCAAAAAACTTTTTCGAAAATTATTAAAAATAATTGAGTTTAAGAAGAATTTTAGTTAAAAATTCTTGAAAATAATAATTGAATTTATAATGATTTTATCACTCTATCTTTAATTATTATAAAACATGAAGTAATCGATCGAGTTATCGATATCTTCATGTTTTTTTAGTTATGAAAAAATTTAATTTATAGTTTTAAGTCAAATATGTTCTCTTATATATTTTTAGTTGGTCCGTAAATGGTCCGTAATTTTTCATTTTTGGTCCGTAAAGTCCGTATTTTTAAATACTTTCACTGGTTCGAGCCCTGGATTATGTATTTATTTGAATAATACATTTTAATTAATATTTAATAATTTAAGTAAAAATAGGCAAATTAGAGTCAATAATTAAGGCAAAATTGTGGTATGATTGGGTTAATACTGTGATATAAAATAGCGGCAATACAGTGTGGCAAAATAACAGCAATATTTAGGCAAATTTCGACAGTATTGAGTACATATACATTATATAGATTATATGAAATTAACAAAAAAAAAATAGCAGAAAACTGGCAGTATACAGATTGTTAGTAATGTGTCAATATAATGACGAAATGGGCAATATACTGAGGCTATATATTGTGACAATATACTACAGTAGAATAACGACAAGACTAGTAAATCAATATTATGGCAAAGTAATGGCAACATTCAGTCAGAATTTCGATAGTATATGTATAACCCTACATTCTATGGGAAATTAATCCAAAAATATCGTGACTATATTGTGAAAAAACAGTCAGTCACTGATTGCACAGACCGCGACATTGATTTTGGTGCAGTAACTGTTGAAGCTGTTTCTGTTCCTCTTTTCACGCTAATTAAGGGCTGATTTCACCCAAACTCAATTAAAAGTTAATCAGTGATTAAAGCCAGTTTAACGGCGTTTTTTGGCAAAGTTTGAGCACCTTTAGCTTAGAAACGAAAGGTCGTAGAAACTTTTACTTGCGGCCTTGGGCTCAAATTTAAGCTTAATCTTTCGTCTTCTATAGCCCTGAAAATCAATGTTTCGGTACCTCTAGCAATTAGAGAAAAAAAATCAATATCAGAAGAAGCTTCGACATTTGCCGCACAAAACTGTTTTGTTAATTCTGTTGGCCTGTCTTGTCAGTTAAAACCATGATTTTTAACTGATTCAAATTAGAGAGTAGGTCTTTTATATTTATTACACACTGCGATTTAGATACTAAATTAATCTTCACATCTTGTTACATCCTGTTTGATGAACTTTCAAAATACAAGCTTATCGCAACTATTCAAAGAATAGAAACGAATATTTTTATAGTAATTCAAAAATCGATAAACTTCTTTACGTTTTTTTATTATAAAACAGACTTTTGACTATATATATAAATAAAGATGAAATCACTTTTGTCTGGAATAATATTTTTTTGGGCCATAAGACAAAACAAATAAGTCTATAAGATTTAATAAAATAATAAGAGTAATATTAAAATAATTGATATAAATTCTTATTCAAATAATTGAAATAAAACATTTATTTCAATAATACATTATCGTAGTCTTTCTTTTACAGTGTAAATATACTATATATAGAAAATCACCCTTTCGAGAATAATAGGAGAAAAAGAGACATAAATTCTGTTAATTTTCGACTATATAATCCTCTGCTCGTTAATCAACGGAAGAATTTCCGAGATAACTGACCAGCAGTGGCGTCAAAGGTTATCGCTGCTATGGGTTAGATTAAGGCGCGCCATGCCAAAAGTTAACGATTTGGCACAGTTGTTTTGATTATTCACTATATATACACATATGGAAATTGTATAAATATTCATTACAATATTCTATATATATAAAAGCACCAATTTCTCCAGAAAATATAGAATAATCCTCGAAATAATCTAAATTTTTTAAAAGAAATTATAATAGGTATATATAATCCGAATTATATACTATAAGGTAAAAAAATTTAAAAGTTGATCGACGCTTCTTAAAATAAAAAAAGCTTTTTTTTTTAATTCCAATTTTATTTCTCTTTAAAGAGACAAAAATACGAAATTTAGGGTAAATTTTTTCTTAATATTAATTCAAAGAATAAATGTAAATTGGTTTATCAAGAATACTCGATGACGTTGCAATTGCAGAGAAACCGGATATATTATTAATGCGCTTTCCTAATCTTGGTTGCGACGACGCGGCTTTAAAACTTCTCATTGTTTGACCTTTATGCATGTATATATCTTTATATTCTTTTAGAGAGTGACAAGAGTTCAAGAAAATTGTTTGACCCTCAAATAAAAACTGAAAATATTTATTTTACAATTCTCTATCCTTCGACGATGACCAATTTGACCTACGGTGTTTAAGCTTAGTACAAATTCGTATTTCTTGTTCTGATTAATTGAAAGTATTATTATTATTATTAATTACTATTATTATGGTAGAACTCTTTTGTGATTCAAGTATTGGTGTTGCTGATTATAAATCAAACGTTTGGTTTTAAACATTAAAATTGAAGTCTTGATTTTAATTCATTTTCAAAAATTTCGCTGCGGTCATATTAAGAAGAACAAGTTTTAATTTTGACATCGAATTTCAATTTAGTGACCCTAAAAGAGTCCGAATATAAATTTAGGATAAATCTGACAATATTAAAAAAAATTTGGTTTTTTTAAAGTAATATTTTTCACTGACACAAAATTGTTTGTCCTATACTTCAAAACTTTTTACCTAAAGCGACAGAATATAATATAATTCAATACCAGGATTCGCTCTTTTCTACTAAAAGCTACAATTTGCTACTTTTTTGACACGAGGCTACTTTTTGACTACTTTTTTGAGCCTAATGCTAATACTAAAAGCAACTTTTTTGAACAAATAGTGAAATTTAGATTTTTAGTTTTCACATTTCCATTTAAAAACAGTGTTAAAAACTAAAATCGTTAATGAAAAACGACCGCCAACAAAATAATAGGAAATAATTTTACCGACATTTACTCTATCAATGTAGTGATGACTGATTATAAATTGTGTTTAACCTTTAAATTCCCCGTTTTTCCCGGTTTTATTTTCTCATTAAATTTTTATTTATTTCACTTCGAACATAAATCTACAATTTGGAAAATTATTTAATTATAAACAAAGAATTTATTCAATTTTCCAAAAAAAAATCTTGTCTGTTCATAATTATAATTGAAAATTTGATTAATTCAATTTCATTAAAATTTATTGATACTGATTGAATTTCTGTAAAGAATTTTACTATTTATGAAAGTAATTGAATCCTTCAAAAGAATGTTATTACATATTTATGGAAAAAATTAAATGTTTGCGTAGAATTTTATTAAAATTTTTGAAAATAATTCAATTGTAGAGAACCATTTAATTATTTATAAAGATAATTGGAATTTCGGAGAATTTCAAAAAATTTTTAAACATAATTGAATTTCTGCGGAGAATTTTATTACTTTTTGAAAATAATTGAATTGTTTTTTTTTTAATTTTATGGAAATTTATTAAAATAATTGGATTGATTCAGTAAATCGGAAAAATTTTGCTATTTATGAAAATTATTGAATTTCTTAAACAAAATTTAATCAAATTTTAAAAAATAATTGCATTTTTCGACGAATTTGATTGAAATTGTATATTAAACATAATTCCATTTCGGCAATGAGTTTTATTATTTATGAAAGTAATTTAATTATTGCGAGGATTTTATATAAAAAGTTTCAAATAATTAATGTTTAAAAAAAAATTAGATAAACTCTATTTTTAATAATTCAATTACTATGAAATTTTCATTCTTTTAGAAAATAATTGAATACTTTTTGGAAATTTTATTAAAATAGTAGACATACAAATTATTCAATTACGAAAAATTTTTGAAAATAATTGAATTCTTGTGGTGAATATAAATGAATTTTTGTTATTTATAGAAATAATTGAACTTTTACAATGAATTTTAATAAAATTCCTAAAAGTAATTTAATTTTGTCCAAGTTTTACTATTTAAGAAAATAATTAAATGTATTGCGAATAAATTTTTAAAAATAAAACTATAATTATACGGTGACTAACTTCCCTTGATTATTTAGAAAAATTTAAATAAAATTCTTTAAAAGAAGTAAATTATTTTTAATAGAATGTAAAGAAATTTCAATTACATCAAAAATTTTCAATTATTTGTTTATATACATTCAATTATCTTAAAATAACAGAATTAAAAAATCAAAATTTTCAAAAAAACTGCGAAAATTCAATTTTTTTAAAAATTTGAAGTGTGTATTTTTTAAAATTAAGTAATAAAAATTTTAATCATTAATCTTCGCACTACGTGAATACATTAGAATATGATGATTTCTTATAAAATTTAATTATTTATCAATTATTAAATTAAAATACTTTGAAAATTCGATTTTTTAAAAAGTTTTTAATGAAATTCCTCAAGTCTTTTTTTTGTCATCGAGACTACTATTTCCTCCTTTTTTGGTCATCAAGGCTACTTTTTTCTAGATGGAGTTTAAAATTGATGCAATACGCATCAATAATAAAAATTTCTCCAGAAATATATAGATAATGATTAAACGTTTTTTCCCGATTGTCGACAAAAGATTTTCACATCTTCCATCATATTATTATATAAGAAATTTGAGTATAAAATGTCCATTCAACATTTTAAAATTACCAAGATTAAGGATCCCATATACTTATAAAATATACGCACTATATATACATATATACATGTAAGCCAAAAGATGAGTGTCATTTCTCAAAAAGAAAAAGAAATAGTTCCGACAAAGCCAAGCTAAACAAGGCTGATTTCGATTTTCCAAAAGTCGCGGTGCTTTTCAGATTATATATATATATACATGAATGTATATATATATATATACGTATAGAAGATCTTTGGCAAATGAATCCTGGATGTTTTGAGGAAAAAGAGAAAGAAAAAGTGAGAGGGGATACATATAAGAAAAGAATCATGCAACATAATGTCCCGGATAAGCGCGACATTAATCATATGGCAGGTAGCTCAGGAGGAAAAAGAATAAGAGTGCCGCCCACCGAAATTTTTTTCACACGAACACGAAACACAATGGTCCACCGGAATCTTTCGGCGGTCGCATTACAAACCTACATTTTATATATATATATATATATATGTATATAAAATGTAAGTGTGCGCATGATCTAGAAGAAAAAAATAAATGTAAAATTTTTTAGGTGCCCTTCTTGGTTGTTTGAGGTTGCTCTATCTGTAAATGGTGGGGATAACGTGTTCTACCCCCACTCTCTTACTTGTTAAACGCTACTTTACTTTTTACCTTTTCTCTCTTGCACTTGTTAGATGTTTCTTCACTTTCTCTCCTTCTCATGCACTTGTTAAACGCTTCTTCATTCCCCTCCCCCCTTCTTTGCTTCCTTAGTAAGAAAACACACAAACTGAGATCGAACAGTAAGCTGTTCGATCTCAGTTTGTGTGTTTTTCTTCACCCCTCACATCCTGACTGCTGTCCCCCTTCTCCTGTTACCATCTTCTTCGCCGTCATTTTTTCTTACATTGGTGGGTCCTTCCGCAGGAATCGAAACGACGCGAAAGGGTCCCAATATAACGTTTGGGTAAGGTAGGGCCAGGAGAACGGGACAGGTAGCTCCGGACGCCCTCACAAACCTGTTTTTTGCTTCTTGCACACACACACACACACATATATATATATATATATATATATATATATATATATATATATATAGCCACCATGTTTTTAAGAGATTTTTTCGAGTCTTGAGAGGTATTTTACGTATACGTCTTGGTCACGTTATTTTCACGGATCTTATAGATTTCCTCCACTCCCCCTTCACCTTTTGACGTTCTCTCCATTATTCCCAAAATGTAATAATTCTCGGGAAACATATACATATAATAATCACAAGAGATTTTTTTTCTTTTTTGAGAAAAATTTATTTCAAACTTCTGTTTTCCTTATTCTTTAATATTTCAGGAATTTGTTTCTTTAAATTTTATCTTCAATTGATACTGAATATTATTTAACGAGATAAAATAACGCGCGCTAAAGCGCGCGTGAAATTTCTTGTTTCGTTAACATTGAAAAATTCAATTATTCAGAAGAATAAAATTCTACTCGAGATCAGTATTTTTCTAAATATATTCAGGAAAGTCGAGAAAAAGTCCAGGGCTCGGATTGTGTGACTTTTTCGACTTTTCTAAGGAAATGTGACTTTTTTTGTCAAAAGATGCGACTAATCGACTTTTTCAAGATTTCTTTTAGCAAAATGCGACTGAAATTTTTTAAATTTTCAGAAAATTAAAGTTAAAGGAAAAAGTTTTAGTCAAAAAAATGTTCTGTTACGTTTGTTTACAGATTTCTTTCAAACTTTTCAAAAAAAAAAAACATCAATAACTTCTTTTTTAAATAAATATTTAATTATTATTTTCCCATAAGAATTGAAATTCTTCAAAAGATTCAAATTCAAACCTTTTTAAAATTAAACTACTTATAAAAAAAAATTGTTATAAAACATGAAGAAATCGTTATTCATGTTTTATAGTAATTAAAGATGACCAAGTGATAAAATCATTATTTAATATTATAAGATTTTATTAAAAAAAAAAGAATTTGAAAATAATTGAATTTCTAGGATGAATTTTATTATTTATAAAGATAATTACAAATGTAAAAAAAGAAAAAAATAAATAATTGAAATTCTGACAAGAATTTTATTTAAATTCTTTGCAAATAATTGAATTTCAGAAAAAAAATTTATTATTTATAAGGATAATTGAAATTTCTAACAGATTTTTTTTAAAAATGTTTAAAAGTAATTGATTTTTGAAGAAGAATTTTGATATTTTTAAAAATAGTTGAAATTGTGGGGAAAATTTAAAAAAAATTAAACACTGTTAACTTAAATGTATCAAATGGCAACGAATTGATAGCAAAAATGTGGATCAAAGAAAAAATTGATCCACACTTTTGGCATCAATTTGAACTACTTTAGTGCCAATTTGATACTATCAAGAAAACTGTGAAAATAATTGAATTTCTGCGATGAATTTTCTTATTTTTTAAAATAATTAAATTTCCTTGATGAATTTTATTATTTATGAAAATAATGATAATTTTGACGAGAAATTTAAAACAAAATTTGAAAATAATTTAATTTCTGCGAAGAATTTTATTAATTTTGAAAATAAATGAATTTCTATAGGATCAATTTTATTATTTATAAAAATAATTACAAATGTTCAAAAGTAAATAAATAATTGAAATTCTGACAAGAATTTTATTAAAATTCTTTGAAAATAATTGAATTACACAGAAGAATTTTATTATTTATAAAGATAATTGAAATTTTGAGAATTTGAAAAAGAAATTTTCAATATAATTGAATTTCTGCGAAGAATTTTCTTACTTTTGAAGATAATTGAATTTTGCAAAGAATTTTTTCTGAACTTTTGAAAATAATTAAATTTCCATGATTAATTTTTTTTACTTATAAAGATAATGATAATTTGACAAGAAAATAAAAGAAATTTGAAAATAATTGAAATTCTGCGGAGAATTTTATTACTTTTGAAAATAATTGAATATTCATGATGTATTTTATTATTTATAAAATTTTGACGAGAAATAAAAAAAAATTAAATGTAATTGAATTTTTGCATTGCATTACATTATTTTTGAAAATAAATGAATTTTAGAGAAGACTTCTATTATTTATAAAGATAATTGAAATTATGACAGGCATTTTATTAAATTTTTTTTAAATAATTGAATTTTGGAAAAGAATTTTATTATTTTTAAAAATAATTGAAATTTTGAACAGATTTAAAAAAAAATATTAAAAATACCTAATTAAAATTTTGCCATGCATTTTATTAAGTTTTATTAAATATTATTCCAAATTGTTTGATGTTAAAGTATATGTGTTGGCGAGAAATGTGATTTTTTTTACAATTTTGACAATTTCATGTTTCTTTTTCGGCGTTTTTTTCAAAATTTCATTCGACTTTTTTCCGAAATTTTATGGCAACTTTTCGTGACTTTTGTTGTGTATATTTATGCGACTAAAGCGACTTTTTTTGAGTCTTAAAGACGATTCGAGCCCTGAAAGTCGCAAACTAGAGAATTTGTGTGCGCTACAAATCGCAGCTTATGCGAAACACAAGATTTGATAGTAGATAGTACGATTTCTCCGTTTTTAACAATTTGGTGTTGTATGTTAAACAA
Organism: Leptopilina myrica (nomen nudum); assembly: GCA_032872475.1. Classification (NCBI taxonomy): domain Eukaryota; kingdom Metazoa; phylum Arthropoda; class Insecta; order Hymenoptera; family Figitidae; genus Leptopilina; species Leptopilina myrica (nomen nudum). The sequence continues at coordinate 6,543,041 of CM065462.1, read as the reverse complement.
AGTATATTTTTCCTTGTAGTTTCTTTAAATTCGATTACCAACCAATATATAGGCTTTCACCTATAAGTACCAAATCTTACCTATCTAGGTCACGTTAGGTTAAAAATATAAATTAAAATCGAAAAAATGTGAATCTAAAATAAAAGGAAAAAACTTGCTTTCTTAATGACGTCAAAGACACATAAGATATTAAAAAATATATGCACAAATCTCATTTCCAAGGAATAATAGTAAGTTGAAGGTCATTTTTATTGAATCTCTTATTCTTTGGTACACTTACGTCATTACGGCTCCTATTATAGGAGTTTCCTTCAGTATCTCTTTCTCTCTCTCTCTCTCTCTCTTGTTATTAAGATTTTTTATCTTAATATTCTTCCTCTACGATCCGAAAAGGAAATACAGTCAGGTCTCGCTAAGTGTCGTCACTAAAAATTTTGAGGTTATGATTGCTTATCTTGACCAATGCTAATGAATTTATTCTACACTGAAAAAAAAATTTAATTGATTCAAATAACCGATTAATGGATTATTATCAATTAAATATTTAATTGAATCAAATAATATTTATTAGAGTCAATTGAATGGTATTTGCTTCAAATATAAACTTATTGATTCAAATACCATAAATATTATTTGATTCAAGAAAATATTTAATTGATAATAGTCAATTAATCGGTTATTTGAGTCAATTAAATTTTTTTTCAGTGTTTTACAGTACCGGCCAAAATTGTCAGTCCACCCATTTTTAAAGAATTGAAAAGAATTTGTTAACATAAAATTTATGGAAACTAAAATTTTAATCAGTACAATTTTTGTAAGATGATACAATTAAAAAAACTATTTACAAGACATTTAGCCAGGAAGAATAATAAGATAGTTACTAAGTGAGTAACATATAGTTATACTAAATTAAATTGTGTTCAAAATTTTTTTTAAATTCTCGTCAAAATTTCAATTCTCTTTATAAATAATAAAGTTCTTCTCTAATATTCAATTATTATTTTACAAAATTTTAATCAAATTCTTGTCAAAATTTCAATTATTTTCAAAAGTTTTCTGAAATTCCATAATTTTCAATATCTAATATTTCAATAAAATTTTCGAAAATAATTTCAATAGAATTCTACGCAAACATTAAATTATTTTCAAAACTAATAAAAATTTATGCAGAAATTAAATTATTTTAAAAATTCTTTTATAAATTTCTTCGCAATAATTCAATTATTTTCATAATTAATAACATTTCTACAAGGATTCAATTATTTTTATAAATAACAAACTTCATTTAGGGATTCAATTATTTTCAAAAATAATAAAACTCATAGCAGAATTTCAATTATTTTTAATGCAATTTTAATTAAATTCCTCGAAAAATGTAATTATTTAAAAATTTGTTACTAAAATTCTTTATGAGAATTGAATTTTGAGAAACATTCAATTACTCGAATAAATAATTTACTTTTGTATTCAAAATAATTAAATTCCTGTAGAATTTTCTAATAAAAATTGATTTAAAAATGAATTTCAGTTAAAATTTTATATTATAATTAAATATGAAAAGAAATATAGAGTGAACTTTTTGAAAATAATAAAATTTTGGAAATATTATTTCAAGTTTTTATTTTCTAATTTGCATTTAACAGAGTGGCCACCCAACCGGGAGAACCGGGAAAAACCCGGGAGAAAAATCAATCGGGAGAAAACCGGGAAAAAGCCGGGACAGAAATTTTAATCGGGAAAAAACTGGGACTAAAATTTTACATTTAAAGATTTCAGAAAATTAAAGTTAAAGGAAAAAGTTTTACTCAATAAAATTTTCTGATAAGTTTATTTACAGATTTCATTCAAATTTTTCATAAAACATCAATAACTTCTTTTTTAAATAAATATTTAATTATTATTTTTCCATAAGAATTAAAAATCATCAAAAGATTCAAATTCAAACATTTTGAAATTTAACTACTTATAAAAAATTGTTATAAAACATGAAGAAATCGGTGTCTTCATGTTTTATAATAATTAAAGATCATCGAGTGAGAAAATCACTAATTTATATTATAAGATTTTATAAAAAAATATTAAAATATAATTGAATTTCTAGGATAATTTTTTTTATTTATAAAGATAATTAAAATTCTTTGCAAATAATTAAATTTCAGAGAAGAATTTTATTATTTATAATGATATTTGAAATTTTGAACAGATTTGTTTTAAAAATGTTTAAAAATTATTGAATATTGAAGAAGAATTTTGATATTTTTAAAAATAGTTGAAATTGTGAGGAGAATTTTTAAAAAATTTTGAAAATAAGTGAATTTCTGCGAAGAATTTTATTACTTTTGAAAATAAATGAATTTCTAGGATGAATTTTATTATTTACAAAAATAATTACAAATGTACAGAAATAAATCATTGAAATTCTGACAAGAATTTTATTAAAATTCTTTGAAAATAATTGAATTACATCAGAGAAGAATTTTATTATTTATAAAGGTAATTGAATTTTCGAACAGATTTTTTTTCAAAATGTTTAAAAGTAATTGAATTTTGAAGAAGAATTTTGATATTTACAAAGATAATTGAAATTTTGAAAATTTAAAAAAAGTTTTGAAAATAATTGAATTTCTGCGAAGTATGTTATCTGAACTTTTGAAAATAATTAAATTTCCATGATGAAATTTCTTATTTTTTGAAGATAATGGTAATTTGACGAGAAATTAAAAAAAATTTGAAAATAATTGAAATTCTGCGGAGTATTTTATTACTTTTGAAAATAATTGAATTTCCATGATGAATTTTATTATTTATAACATTTTGACGAGAAATTTAAATAAAATTTTTGAATGTAATTGAATTTTTGCGAAGAATTTTATTATTTTTAAAAATAAATTAATTTCAGAGAAGAATTTTATTATTTATAAAGATAATTGAAATTATGACAGGCATTTTATTGAATTTTTTTAAATAATCGAATTTTGGAAAAGAATTTTATTATTTATAAAAATAATTGAAATTTTGAACAGCATTAAAAAAAATGTTAAAAATACCTAATTAAAATTTTGCCATGCATTAATTTTATTAAATTTTATTAAATATTATTCCAGATTGTTTGATGTTAAAGTATATGTGTTAGCGAGAAATGTGATTTTTTTACAATTTTGTGTTTCCTTTTCGGCGTTTTTTTCCTAAAATTTCATTCGACTTTTTTCCGACTTTTTCGGAAATTTTATGCGACTTTTCGTGACTTTTGTTGTGAATTTATGCGACTAAAGATACTTTTTTTAGTCTTAAAGACGATCCGAGCACTGTTTTTAGTGTTTTTGGCCGAATTTATATCATTTACAACTACATATTACATAAAGGTAATATTCTGCTCACAGTAAAATTATAATTAAAAACCGGGAGAAACAGCTCATTTTCACCGGGAGGACCGGGAGAAAACCGGGAGACGAAAAATTTAAAAATAGTGGCCACCCTGAGAAATGGAAAGAGGAATACTGAGATGTTGCGGGTTACTTGATAGCTAGTATAGGTGGAAGTTGCCAAGAGAGTCGGAGACTGAAGAGGAAGAAGTTGAAGAACAAGAGCAAGAAGAAGAGTCGCACCTCCTTCCGCTCGGCTTCTCCATCGCCGTCGTCTTCGTCGTTTTCAGTTCGGAACACTCATTCCAAACCTCTTTCGCCTTTTTATTCTTCTTTCTTTTCTTTTCTTCCTCTCGTTCCATCACCTCATCCAGTAGCGTAAAACATATTTTTCTCTCTAAATTTTTCTTATTGATATTTTACTGTTAGCACTGCCAGTGTATTTTTTAAATATTTTTTACTTCTGACATTTATTATATTTATTATTTTCATTATTATTAATATTTTTATTATTAACTTTACCTTTACTTATGAACTACATCAAGTAATGTTAGTTTCATTCATATTAGTTTAAATTTAAAAATTAGTTTCCATAAGGAACTGTAACGTTCAAAAAGTTAATGAAATGGACCCCCTAAGCATGTCATAGTTTTTTTCTAATTGACTTTAACTAAAATTTTATTGTTTTTATGCTTCAGGTTCATCGACTATCATCGCTACAAGTATTATTGCTTAAAATATCTGCAAAGACAATTTTTTAGTTTCAAGGAATAAGAAACCCATAAATATTGGAGTTTTCAATTGGATGGTGAGTTATTTTATTTGTTTTTTGTTTAAAATGTTGTTGAAAATATCACAAAAAAAAACCAAGCAAGAGGAAAACTCTCTACTAATAGTATAGAAAATTTTTGTAAATCTTGAAAAATTAGAATGGTCTCGTTTCGTTTTTTCAAAAATAGAAATAAAAGGCTTTTAAAGAGATTTCTTCGTAAAGGTTGCATACTTAAAAGCTGTTTCGAATTTATCTATGAAATGAAAACATTTTTCATTTTTTATGAAATAAAGTAAGGAAAGAATAGGAAAACGTCTTTGATTCTTAAAAGAAGGATTCATTTTTTTTGAAATACCTTTTTCCGAAAAGGTTCCGTACTTAGAAACTGTTTAGTGGAGTCTGCGTCAAATCGATCAAAATTTTTTGGAGCGAATGAGATTTGGCTATAACTTGGCTTTAATAATTCTACTATGGTGACATAAATTAGCACGAAGTATGTTTTCAAAATTTTTAAAAATGGCAGATACAGGACTTTTTGATTTTAAGCAAATTTTTTTTTTAAACTCAATAATTATGTTCAAAAAATTGTTAAAATTCTCGTCAAAATTTTAATTATCTTTAGAAATAATTAAATTCTTTTTCGAAATTTTAATTATTTTTGTTATATTATTTGAAGTTTTTATTTTCTAATACATATTTAATTGAAGAATTTACAAATAATTGAAAAATCGAATACTGTAAAGAAATGGATTTGAAAATTGTCAAAGAACTTTTTCGAAAATTATTAAAAATAATCGATTTTAAGAAGAATTTTAGTTAAAAATTCTTGAAAATTATAATTGAATTGATAATGATTTTATCACTCTATCTTTAATTATTATAAAACATGAAGTAATCGATCGAGTTATCGATATCTTCATGTTTTTTTAGTTAAGAAAAAATTTAATTTATAGTTTTAAGTAAAATGTTCTCTTATATATTTTTGTTAGTAATTGGTCCGAAATTTTTTATTTTTGGTCCGTAAAGTCCGTATTTTTAAATACTTTCACTGGTTCGAGCCCTGAAAAAATGAAAAATAAAAAAAAATTTGAAGGGTGATAACATTTTTTTTTATTTTTATTTTTGAAAATGCGATACATTTAATTTTTTGTCAAAAGAAGCTGTGACTGTAATTTATTTATATTTAATTTTCTATATGAAAGTGTCCAAAAAATTTATTTTTAGAAATACAATATAGGTATAAAAAAAATGTTTAGTTTAAAAAAAATTTTGGATAATTTTTGAGAAATTGTTTTTCTTCTTGAAAATATATTATATTTAATTTTTTCAATATTTCTGTTAAAAGAAGCAACAAGTGTAATTTATTAAAAGTATCCTGGACCACGTCTAGGATAGTAAGGTCGAACACTTATTCGTGCAGCTCATGTATGAAATATTGAACATTTAAGTTAATTATTATGTTATTGATACTTTGTTGGAAAAATTCCTCACAAGCTAACATAATTGAATACAAATTTAATTTAACTGTGCAGACGAATAATGTGACAAAAACATTATGTTTATCAAAAAAATCTTCAAAAATTATTAATAAATTTTTCTTTAAGTTATCAATTTTTTTACATCGTTTTATTAATTTCATTTTATTTATTACAAAGAATGAATATGTTACATGCATTACAGTTTTGATCTTGATTATATTAATAGATTAAATATATACGGAACTTTATTATATATATATATATATAATATACGTATATATTTATATTTATATGGAAGGTCTAATGATGACTTAAGGCGGATTTGATAAAGATTTCTGAAAAAAAGATTAAGCTTATAAAAATTCACACATTGTTAGGGAATTTGCCTTGCAATTTTTTCATTAGAAAAGTTAAGGAAGTTATTTGCATAGTAATTTTACTATTTATTGTTCTCAATATTCTTCGCATAAATAACGGTGTTCTTGATAACCTTTTCGAAACTGTAAAAATAATAAATGCTTTCTGTCTAGGTATATTTATTTGTTTAAACATTTTTCACATTTATGTGAATTTTTTTCTGTTTATTTAATTGTTGATCTACTCACCAATATCTTTTTGATTGTTTACACGAGAAAAGTTGTTTTTTCGAATAAAATAAAATGAAACTTTATTTATTTAGTTGAATATTTTTATATAATTATTAAGAAAATATTTTATTTCCGTAATTATATAATCATTTTTTCGAACAAAATAAAATCAATTTTTACTTGAAAGATTTAAGTTTAAAAAATGTTTTTTTCCGGAAATAGCTATATTCGTTTTAATGTATATATACTAACTTTGTTTCTTTTCGATTTTTAATATTTAGTTACTTCAACTTTCTGTAACTATTCATTTTTGTAATCGAAAATATTTTAAACGGAAATTAATTATTTAATACCTATAATTATTGGACAAAAGGATTATTTTAAATCATTTGATAAATTTATACTAATAATTAGTGGATTTATAAATATTCATTTGTAGGTACAGTACCGTCCGAAATTTTCAGTCCACCCATTTTTAAAGGAATAAAAAAAATTTTTATCATAAAATTTATGAAAACTAAAATTTTTTTGGTTTATATTTTGAAAGACAATAAAATTTTGAAAATAATAAGACATTACAGAAGTCATTTGGCCAAAATTTGTACAAGATATTCTTAAAAATCGTCATTTTCAATGAATTACAAAAATGTGAATAACTTCTAAAATAATTAACGCTTTTTAATAATCTTAAACCTATTTTAAAGGTCATTTTCTACGAAATAAGAATTACTTATAGACATTAACCTCACAGTTTTCTTGAAAGTATCAAATTGATACTAAAGTGGATCAAATTGATGCCAAAAATCTGGATCAATTTTTTATTCGATCCACATTTTTGGTATCAATTCGTTGCCATTTGATACTTTTAAGTTTGCAGTGTGTATTTTTTTTTATTATTTGGAATAAGCATGATGTCAAACTTGGACAAAAAAATTGGAAAAATATGAAATAATATCATTAAAAGAAAAATAATTTGTAAAATTTAAACAAATTTTTTTATTAAATTTTCTTGAAAAATCTACACCATATCATGTTTTATATATGTTCTAGAATAGCTTTTAGTACAAAAAAATTATTTTAAAGTTTTCCAATTTTTTTTTCCAAGTTTGACATCATGCTTATTTCAAGAAAAAAATTACAGGTTAATGCCTATAGGTAATTCTTATTTCGTAGAAAATGACCTTTAAAATAATCTTAAGATTATTAAAAAGCGTTAATTATTTTAGAAGTTATTCAAATTTTTGTAAAACATTGAAAATGACGATTTTTAAGAATATCTTGTACAAATTTTTGCCAAATGACTTCTGTAAGGTCTTATTATTTTCAAAATTTTATTGTCTTTCAAAACATAAACCCGAAAAAATTTTAGTTTTTATAAATTTTATGTTAAAAATTTGTTTTCATTCCTTTAAAAATGGTTGGGTTGACAATTTTGGGCGGTATTATACATGCGCACTTTTTTATTATTCGAATCGTGCGCAGTAGATTTGTATTTTTTGACATGCGCAATACTGGTGTGGGCACTTTAGCCATGCGCAATGATACTCTGCTAATATTTTACATGCGCAGTATTGAATATATAAAAAAAAATTTGTTTTTTTTTAAAATAACTATTGCTTCCTCATACTGAGGAAGTATTGTAATACCAAAATTTTTCAGGTTCGATTTTTTAACATATCTTTATGTTATTTGATCTCAGGAGTTAAAAAATGACATTTTTACAAAATGTCATTCCGTATGTGTGTGTGTGTGGAAACATCACATTTTCATAAATATCTCCAAATTATAAAGAGCTTTTAGGCTAAATTTTTTTTAAATTGTAGGTCTCATCTGCGGACATAACATATAAGAGTACTTTGAGATAGATTACTATTCATTTTTTTGATTTTTAATTTTTCAAAAAAACGTTTTTTGCCCATAACTTTAAAAAAATGTTAGGACACCTATAAATGTTTTTCTCTAATGTTTTAGAGTTTTTTTGGACGCATCTTTTGAGTCCTGAATGAACATTTTTCGTTGATATTCACCGGAGATATTAAACTTTTAAAAATCAAAAATTTTGGAAAATCAGGGTGGCCACTATTTTTAAATTTTTCGTCTCCCGGTTTTCTCCCGGTGAAAATGAGTTGTTTCTCCCGGTTTTTAATTATAATTTTACTGTGAGCAGAATATTACCTTTATATGTAATATGTAGTTGTAAATGATATAAATTCGGCCAAAAACACTAAAAACAGTGCTCGGATCGTCTTTAAGACTAAAAAAAGTATCTTTAGTCGCATAAATTCACAACAAAAGTCACGAAAAGTCGCATAAAATTTCCGAAAAAGTCGGAAAAAAGTCGAATGAAATTTTAGGAAAAAAACGCCGAAAAGGAAACACAAAATTGTAAAAAAATCACATTTCTCGCTAACACATATACTTTAACATCAAACAATCTGGAATAATATTTAATAATATTTAATAAAATTTAATAAAATTAATGCATGGCAAAATTTTAATTAGGTATTTTTAACATTTTTTTTAATGCTGTTCAAAATTTCAATTATTTTTATAAATAATAAAATTCTTTTCCAAAATTCGATTATTTAAAAAAATTCAATAAAATGCCTGTCATAATTTCAATTATCTTTATAAATAATAAAATTCTTCTCTGAAATTAATTTATTTTTAAAAATAATAAAATTCTTCGCAAAAATTCAATTACATTCAAAAATTTTATTTAAATTTCTCGTCAAAATGTTATAAATAATAAAATTCATCATGGAAATTCAATTATTTTCAAAAGTAATAAAATACTCCGCAGAATTTCAATTATTTTCAAACTTTTTTTAATTTCTCGTCAAATTACCATTATCTTCAAAAAATAAGAAATTTCATCATGGAAATTTAATTATTTTCAAAAGTTCAGATAACATACTTCGCAGAAATTCAATTATTTTCAAAACTTTTTTTAAATTTTCAAAATTTCAATTATCTTTGTAAATATCAAAATTCTTCTTCAAAATTCAATTACTTTTAAACATTTTGAAAAAAAATCTGTTCGAAAATTCAATTACCTTTATAAATAATAAAATTCTTCTCTGTAATTCAATTATTTTCAAAGAATTTTAATAAAATTCTTGTCAGAATTTCAATGATTTATTTCTGTACATTTGTAATTATTTTTGTAAATAATAAAATTCATCCTAGAAATTCATTTATTTTCAAAAGTAATAAAATTCTTCGCAGAAATTCACTTATTTTCAAAATTTTTAAAAAATTCTCCTCACAATTTCAACTATTTTTAAAAATATCAAAATTCTTCTTCAATATTCAATAATTTTTAAACATTTTTAAAACAAATCTGTTCAAAATTTCAAATATCATTATAAATAATAAAATTCTTCTCTGAAATTTAATTATTTGCAAAGAATTTTAATTATCTTTATAAATAAAAAAAATTATCCTAGAAATTCAATTATATTTTAATATTTTTTTATAAAATCTTATAATATAAATTAGTGATTTTCTCACTCGATGATCTTTAATTATTATAAAACATGAAGACACCGATTTCTTCATGTTTTATAACAATTTTTTATAAGTAGTTAAATTTCAAAATGTTTGAATTTGAATCTTTTGATGATTTTTAATTCTTATGGAAAAATAATAATTAAATATTTATTTAAAAAAGAAGTTATTGATGTTTTATGAAAAATTTGAATGAAATCTGTAAATAAACTTATCAGAAAATTTTATTGAGTAAAACTTTTTCCTTTAACTTTAATTTTCTGAAATCTTTAAATGTAAAATTTTAGTCCCGGTTTTTTCCCGATTAAAATTTCTGTCCCGGCTTTTTTCCGGTTTTCTCCCGATTGATTTTTCTCCCGGGTTTTTCCCGGTTCTCCCGGTTGGGTGGCCACTCTGTAAAATAAGACTTTTTTGAGAATTTTGTTGAAAAATGTAGAAATAACATTAAAACCATAGTTACCAACTTGTAGAGCATTAAAAAACCCTTCGATTGACCTATTTTTGAAGCTATTTCGATTAGAAATAAACAAGTTATTGATATTTTAAAAAACAGAAATTGTGAAAAAAAAAATTTTCATGTGAAAGTATTAAATAAAGAGAAAATAATATTACAGCACTTAAGAATAATTGTTGAAAATTTATACTTTATTGTTATTAACATCTCTATGAGGAAACAAAGTGTTCATGAAATAAACACAAGATTTACGAAAACGAATGAAATGAGTACCAAAAGTATAACAAAAATTTATAACTTGTCAGCGGTTTTAATTTGATATTTAAAAAATGTATGGTTGTTCCATATCCAGCAATATAGTAATATGAGAATTGGCCACATTTATGGCAGTACCGAAAAAAATTTTTTTTCAGTGTATATATGTGCATATAGAAAGAGAAACTAGAATCGAGGAGAAAGAGAATATTTCTAAATGGAGTAACGATTTGTCCTTTTGACTTTAAAGAATTTTAACGATAGTTGGCATGATTACGCCATTGGTCCTCTCACCTCTCACATCAGTCTAACCCCGAAAGGTGAGATGAGGTTGAGAGGAAGAGGAGAATGGAAACAAGGAAGGGGAGGGGGTGGTGGTGTTGGTGTTGGTGTTGGTGTTGGTAGAAGATGAAGGGAGTGAGAGGTAGCGGTCGGATCGTCCCGGATGTTGCAGAGCAACGATGTCTCACCACGAGAGTATCGCCACAGCAACGAATGCGATGCGCCTGCAGAAGAAGCCAGGCAGCAGCAACAACAACCAAGACTGCAGCATCTTTACACGGCATTCTTTGGCCGCACCACGATTACAGAACGTACAGGATCTTTCTTCTCGGGAGAGGAGACCTGGATGGCGTAACATGCGACACTATATATATATATATATATATATATATAGCGTGTTGCAACACGCGACGTTACCTCGCGCCCTTTTCATCGAAAGAGAACAAAAAAAAACTATATACACTACATTTTTATTTCGTATTAAATACTACGGATCGCTTTCTCTTTCCTGTTCTAAATTAGTTTGATTAAACCAAAGTTTAGTTACGACTTTTCCTGTTGAAATTAAAAATAACAGCTACTATATATGGTAGAAAGAACAACATATGGTCAATTCTACGTGAGATTTCAGTTGACCTCTTAAAATCGGCCAAAAAAAATTTTTTTATTCTGTATTGAAGGATTTTTTAACAATTCCCCATTAAAAATTGTCAAAAAAAAATCCCAGTCAGCCGCGTGCGAGCGACCTGCATGGGCAACTTACATAATTATTTATTTAAACCCATTAAACTTATCAGGCCCTCTACTGAAACTTTTTGCAAAACCTTCTTAGCATTTCTAGGTATGTTTTTAAAAAAGAAAATTAAAAATTTATCATATCCAAAGTTAAAAAAAATTAATTTAATTTAATTTTTTTAATAATAAAAAATGAAAAAAATAATTGTTCAAAATAATTTAAACATTTTTTTCTATTTCTGACAATAATTTATTATAAATAACTTAATTCTATTGAAGTTCTGCCATAAAGTTATTTCTTATAAATCATTTAATGAAGTATTTTTACATTCTCATCAAAAATCAGAATTGTGCAATTTTGAGCAATGTCTAATTTAAAAAATAAAATTTTAATTTCAATTTTAAAGATTTTAACGCAATTCTTTTAAAGAATTCAACTATCTGGTGTCAACTAATAGATCAATTATTTTGTTCTCAGACATTTTTAATTTGTTTTTCTTTAATATTTCTTAAGTTTGAAATATTAAAATGTAACAATTTTTTAGAAAAAGTCATTAATGGCCATCTCACCCAATTAATATATAATAAAAGTAAATATCAAAATATTAAATAAACAACAAAAATTTTCCTTTCATTTCTTGTTTATATTAAAGAGAGTGGGTTATGCACTATTTAATAAAACTTAAAATAAAAAATTATGTTCAAAAATAAAAATATGGAAATAAGTGATCTGAAATTCTCAAATTATTTTAGACCCAAGCAAAAAATATGAAGTAGTTTCATTATTTTTCAACAATTTGTTTTTTACATTTATTTGTAGTACTATCTATTCCTAATGATAATTATTAATAATAATAATAATAAATAAATTATAACATGATTTAAAATTGAAATATTAGTTATTGCATTATTACTTTTAATAAATATATTTACTACAATTTATTATACTTATATTATTAAATTTATTATAATTATATTATTGAATTTATGATTGGAATTATAAATAATATTATAACATTTTTTAAATTGTTATTAAATAGTTTCATTAATTGTCAAAAACTTTTGATTCTAAAGAAATTGTAAGGAAATTGCACACATATTGTTAGTTCTTTGATCTAAATTATGAGGTTTACCTATACTGGCCAAATAGCTTAAAAAATTTTATATGTACTTAAAATTTAAACTTTACGTTCACTTCAACTTTTATTCAGAAAGATTTTATTAATCTTTCTGAAATTAATTTTTAACTTTACTCAATTCCTCGTCTTTTATTTTTAAATGGAAGTATCATTAGACGTTACAGTCATGATTTAAAATCAGTTTTTATTGTTTAATATATTGTCATATTAAGTTTTTGCATTTTATAAACATACACTGAGAAAACGATATATTTGAGTCAAACCTATTTTGTTTAAATCAAACTTAAAATATCTTTGCTATACAGTCAAACATATTTAAGTTTAATTGAAACATATTTTTTGGTTTATTTAAAGAAATAATAATATATTTAATTCAAACATAAGTTGTGATTGATTTTAAATTATCTATAATTCACTTTTAAGTTTGAATCAAACAAAAAAATTTTAAACATATTTTTTGTTTAAATCAAAACAGAAAATTGAAAATATGTTTGAATTAAATATAATTATTCAAACAAATAATATTTTTGAATCAAAGTAATAGATACTTTCTATACATTTTGATTAAACTTACAAACTAATTTCAATTAAACAAAAGCATTTAAAATTATTTTTCTATTTAAGTTAAGTATAATGTTTTCTCAGTGTATATTGACAAATATACATATATAGTTTGAAAATATTTCTGAAACAAGAAAAGTCATTTACAAGATGTAAACCTCCTTTTCCATGAAATTTCAATGATTTATATTATTGTTTGTGTAATTTTCCTCTTAACCTCAAGTGAGCATTCGCCTAATTAGTCTAAATGAAAGTGTATACATATAGATATTCATATATAAATACATATATATATATACATAAACACATACGTCGAGTATAGAGTGCTCGAAAACATCTCTCGAAAATTAACGACATAAATTAATTGCCTCCTATATAATGATTGCGACATAATTCAACAACAACAACAAAAAAAAAAGAAGAAAAAAGCATAGACTTAATCAAAACTTTTGACAAATTGTTAAGTTGTAAATTTTCATGATTCATTTCTTAGAGGTAAATTGAAATTGGTATATACATTATATGTGTATATACATTGTACGCGTATATATCTCTCTCTCCTTATTGCATGAAAACAATTCGCTGCCGCGGCCAAAGTGTCAGGATTTTCTAAGAGACCCTCATGAGGGCCATTATGTTACATCAAAATATAGGTCAACTTTGAAAACAGTTTTAACCTACTCGTCAAAAATTGACAAACAGTTCCCTCTCACCTAAAAATTTAGGTCAATTTTTATGCCAGTTTAAACATACACGTCATAGATTTAAAAAAATCCCATCTGATCTGCCCTTTTCTCAAAATTATTTGGTCAATGTTAAGGGCAATGTTGATGATGATTCTTGTTCTAGACTTACATATGAATCCTCTAACATATAGACAAGTAGCCCTTTAATTCCTTATCCCCATTAAAATTTATGTCATTTGTGACTTACAAAATGTAGCGTTTAAATTTTTTAATCTCTTAATTTAAATCAGTTAAAAATCATGGTTTTAACTATGACAATCGTTGTGATTGACTTTTTTGTTTCTGAAGCAGTTGAAAACAACTGATTTTCAGTCAAAAGTATAACTGAAAATTTAGTCAAAAATGTTTTTTGGGGCACATTTCTATACTTGATAGAAAAACTAATTCCGCACGAGTTTCAATTTTTATTAAGAAAATTAATAAAAATTTTATTAAGGAAACTTTTTTTTGACATTTTGTTGAAGAAAAAGAAGCAGGTGTTTGCAGTTATGTATATGTTTATAAAGCTTATTCCATAATTGCATTGCCATTCATGGAGAATTATGTTCAGTTGAAAGTAATAGTTTATAAAGTAAGAGGATGAATTTTTTTTCTTCATTTTATTCAAACAGCATATCAGTATAGAAGTAAAGTTCTTTCCGGGATAAATTGAAGAGATGGTTTTGTATACACACATTTATATATATATATATATATATATATATATATATAGTTATGGCGTAATAATGTATATATATATATATATGTATAAGTGTAGATAAACCATGTATATAGGCGCATTATTATGTAACCAAAGTGAATCTCGCGATCCTCGCCCTTTTCCTACATTTGCGCACGCGAGATCGGACAATCTTATAGATCGATGGATCGACATATTATCATCGTCGATTGCGATACTCGTTGGATATGTACATGTATACACACATATATATATATATATATATTTCGCTTATTGTTTCTATTACATAAGGAAAAAAAACTCATTTTGCAAATCTTTTGCACAATTTTTAATAAATAAATAAATTTAATGTTTCAAGAACAATTGAAGAATTTTTTGATAATTTAAAAAAATCATTTTTTGAGAAATTTTTATTTATAATTTTGAATCTTGTTTGTGTATGTATTTGAATTTTCGGAAATATTGAAAATATTAAATATCGAACATATTGGAAATATTTAAATTCTTTGCAAGAATTCAATTATTTTCCTAAATAATATCAATCTTCGTAAAATTAAATTATTTTTAAACAAAATTTTAATAACATTTTACGAATAAATACAATTATTTTTAAACAAAATTTTAATAACATTTTACGAATAAATACAATTATTTTTAAACAAAATTTTAATAACATTTTACGAATAAATACAATTATTTTCTAAAATTTTAATAAATACTTCAAAAAAATTTAATTATTTTCTTAAATTGTAAAATTTTTGAAAAAATTTAATTATTTTCAAAAAATTCAAAAAAAAAATTCATTTTTTAATTCGTTATATAGTATATCTAATAAGAAATTAGTTATCTTCTAAAATTTTAATAAATCCTATTAAATAATTTTTTTATTAATTCTTTGCAAAAATTGAATTATTTTTAATACAATTTTAATCGAATTTCTCGAAAAATGTCATTATTCTTAAATTTTTTTAAGAATTATCTTATAAAAATTGATTTACAAATGAATTTCAGTTCAAAATTTAGATTACAATTAAATATTAAAAGCAATATAGCGTGAATTTTTAAAAACAATTTGATTTTGAATAAGTTAAATTGAATTTTGCAAATATTAATTTAAGTTTTTATTTTCTAATATTTATTTAATTGAAGAATTTAGGAATACTTGAAATTTCGTAAAATTGAATATTGTAAAGTAATGGATTTGAAAATTCTCAAAGAACAATCGATTTAAAAAAGAATTTTAGTTAAAAATTCTTGCAAAAAATAATTGAATTGATAATGATTGTATCACTCGTTTATTTTTAATTATTAGAGACACCTTATTTTAACACATTATTGGTATATGTATGTTATTTATATATTAAAATTATAGAATTAATAAAAAATATATTGACATTTTTAAGTAAAAGTTTCTAAGTACTAGATAGATGCACTGTAAAAAAATTTTTTTGTAGATTTACAGTTTTATTTAGAATTTTATAGAAACTTATAAAATAACGTCTTTAAAAGTAGTGAATTTAAAATTCCGTCTGTAAAATTAATACTTTTAATGTGTCAATTTTACAATTTTCTGTAAATTTACTACTCTGAAAGTAGGTAATAAAAAGACAAAAATATTACCTACTTTCAGAGTAGTAAATTTACAGAAAATTGTAAAATTGACACATTAAAAGTATTAATTTTACAGACGGAATTATAAATTCACTACTTTTAAAGACGTTATTTTATAAGTTTCTATAAAATTCTAAATAAAACTAAATCTACAAAAAATTTTTTTAGTGTGTATTATGAATACCAGTCTACTAATTTTAGGTTAGGATTTCTGCCAAAATGATTGTGCGAATTAAATAACCGAGTTAAGTTGTACGATTCGAAACTCCGATTTTCGAATCGGCCAATTCGAAATTCGAATTCGAAGTTTCGAATTGGCTAGTTCGATTCGAATTATTCCCGACTCGAGTTTTCTGTTGTCGAGTCGAATAATTTTCGATTCGACTCGATTAAATGCACACCTCTAATATATATATATATATATATATATATATAAATTTCCCCTGTTGCTTCTTCACGCTATTGCAAACCAAGCATTCTCTTCTGAACTTTATATCAATATATCTTATTATTGATGATTTTCAAAAGTCCTCGATCGATAATGGTGATAATAATAATAATTGTTTTCTTATCATAATTGATTGTGAACGGTAGAAAAAGAGCGATGGTTAAAATATTCATAGCTTTTACTATAGGTGAGAGAAAATTTGTTTTTATAGTCTAAAGATTATTTTTATTTTTACAGATTTAGATTCTTTTAGAGTAAGAACTAACTGCCATACTTACTACATACCTGTACTTAATTACTTACACTATACTCAACACTATTGCGCATGTCTACATTGTAGTCAACACTACTGCGCATGGCTAAAGTATACTCAACTGTATTGCGCATGTGCAAAGTTCACAAAACTTCATTGCGCATGCTTTTCTCTTACGAGCGGTTAACCAATTTTTTAAAATATTTATTATTACATTTCTGAATAAAATTTGTCTTTTATTAATTAACTGTTTAATTTTTTTTCCATTAGATTCATTGATAAAAACAAAGAATTTTTATAAGTTACAAGTTCAAGAATTACCCATTTTTTCATTAGTTTGATTTTTTTTTAAATTTTAGTTTAAAATTTTATTTATTGTATTTTCTCAAAATATTATTATGAAGAGTAGGGTAAGAATTGTGAACTTTCAAAGATAATGTGCGTTCTCGTAAAATACGTTTATATTAGGTAGATAAAAAATTGAGATCCTCAAAGAGGGGAATCGAATTTTCAGACACTTGTTGCCTTGTTAGTACGGCGAGCTAACTTCTCTCAATATCGGTTTAACCACGCTTACGTGACATGTTTGAGAAAAACTCGATGCACCTTCAATTCACTTTAAAGCGGAGAATTACTTCACTTTTTTCACTATGTCTAGAAAAAAAAAGTAGGGAATTCCTCAAAGTTAAAAACACTGAATAGTTAAATTAAAATTTTAAATCCTTTGGAGGATTTGAACCCCTAATACGTTCTTCTATGTACTTGTATGTATTCTTGTAATACTTTGAAAACTTAAAATTTTTTTTTTTTAATTCTAGAAATAAGAAAATAGCTTCGTTTTCAGGCGTGTAAAGTAGTACGAACACTTAAATAACAATTCAATGAAATTTTAATTAAAACTGTCAAAAAAATTGTTAAAATTCAATTTATCTAATAAATAATAAAATTCTTTGCTGGAATATCATTTTAATCAAATTGTTCGTAGAACTTTAAATATTTTCCTAAATGATAAAATATTTACAGGAATTCAATGATTTAAAATACAATTGTTATAAACTTTTAAAAAAACAATTATTTGAAATAATTTTAATAAAATTCTTAGAAATAATTCAATTAGTTTCAAAATTTTTTCGAAATACAATTATTACCAAAATCTACATGTACTTTCATTAAAAATTTCACAAGAATTCAATTATTTAAAACTGTTTTAACAAAAATCTGTGCTATATAGTTAAATTATTTTACAAATAATAAAAATTTTTCACTAGAATTCAATTATTTTATAAATAATTATACTTATAAAGTAGAGATTCGAATATTTGTATAAATAATAGAATTCATGTAAGAGATTTAACTATTTTCAAAAATTTGAGTAAAATTCTTAGAAATGATTCTATTATATTTTCAAAACTTTTTCGAAATTCAACTATATTTTTAAGATCTATACTATTTTATAATAAAGTTTCATATAGAATTCAATTATTTTTATAAATAAAAAATTTTTCACAGAAATTCAATTACTTTCAAACATTTCATAAAATTTTATATAAGAACTCAATTATTTTTAGTGCAATTGTAATTAAATTCGTCGAAAAAAATTGTACAAATTTAATTATTATTTTATCATAAATCATAAAATGCGCACAAGAATTAAATTACTTTCATAAATATAAAATTTTTCATCGAAGTTCAGTAATTCAAAATACAATTTTTATAAAAAATTTTGGAACAAATTAATTATTTAAATCAATTTTTATAAAATTCCTAATGGAAATTCAATTGTTTAAAAAAATGTAATGCAATTTTTTGTTAAAATTCAATTATTTTTATAAATTTTAATAAAATTCTGTATAAGAATTGAATTGCTATAATTCTTCAAAAATTTTATTAAAATTTGTTAAAAGAATTAAATTTTTTAAAAATTTTTTGATAAAATTCATTATGAAATAATAATTGTAAGAAATATTCAATTGTTCAATATATTATTAATGTTTATATTTAAATAATAATTAAATTCTCGAAGAACTTTCTAATAAGAGTTAATTTATCATTGAATTACAGTTAACATTTTAGATAATAATTGAATATTAGAAGTGTTATATTATGAACTTGTAGAAATAATTAAATTTAAGAACATTTTTAAATTTAATTGTTTGAAAACTTTAATTGTTGAAAAACTGACGAAATTAAAATTTAGAAAATTATTACTGTAATTAACATTTTAGCAAGGCTTATTCTGGAAACAAGATACGAGTTTCGGTTTAATAGAAATTATATAAAATTAATTAAATATCGCATCTGGTAAATAAGGTGTATTTTTAAAAATTTTATGGAAGTTTTATTAATTTTTGGGTGATATTCACCAATTTTTTGGATAAAAAATTATATTTATTACAATTTTTGGGAATTATTCCTAACTTAAAGAAAATTCATTAATTTTTTTTTTGGGAAAACATATATTTATTAGAATTTTGTAGAAAGTTTTTCTAACTTTAAATAATATCTAATAATTTTTTTGGAAAAACATATTAATTAGAATTTTAGATAATTTTTGATTTAATTTTTTATGGTGATTTTCACCAAGCTTTTAAGAAAAAATACTTTCGCTAAAAAAATGTAGAAGATTTATTATAAATAATTAGTGAATATTACTAAAAAAAAATTCTAATGTGCAGTATACTGTCAGTACACTGAAAATAAAATATTCTTACTTTAAGAATACTACAAAATTGGTGCTAAGGAATAAAATAGCTCTATCATATAAATTGTAAACAATGTTCTTTTTTATTGAATTGGATGACGTGAAAAATAATTTATCAATCTATTAGAAGAAATGGATTTTTGATACCAATTAGTGATGAGTTTATTGTTATTTTTTATTAATGTCATATCTAGAAAATTTATTTTACAATCCATTTCTAGTTTATGAGTGAATTTTAAATTAATATTGAAGGAATTAAAAGTATGAATGAAAAGTTCGACTTGATCTTTATGGACACACAAAAGTAATTTTATTACTTTTGAAAATAAATGAATTTCTATTATGAATAATAAATAAATAATTGAAATACAGAGAAGAATTTTATTATTTATAAAGATAATTGAAATTATTACAGGCATTTTATTGAATTTTTTTAAATAATCGAATTTTGGAAAAGAATTTTATTATTTATAAAAATAATTGAAATTTTGAACAGCATTAAAAAAAATGTTAAAAATACCTAATTAAAATTTTGCCATGCATTTTATTAAATTTTATTAAATATTATTCCAGATTGTTTGATGTTAAAGTATGTGTTGGCGAGAAATGTGATTTTTTTACAATTTTGACAATTTCGTGTTTTCTTTTCGGCGTTTTTTTTTCTAAAATTTCATTCGACTTTTTCGGAAATTTTATGCGACTTTTCGTGACTTTTGTTGTGAATTTATGCGACTAAAGCGACTTTTTTTGAGTCTTAAAGACGATCCGAGCCCTGAAACTCAGAAAATCTTGTCAAAAGTACTGAAAGAATATTCAATTTCGAAAATTCATAAGAAAATTCTGAATGTCAGATTCCTCATCATTGAAAAGATTTTATTTATTTCAAACTTTTTCTAGTTTTAACAACAATTGAACTTTACAGATTTTAAAGATAATTTATAAATTATCTATATATTATCTATATTATAGGTTTATGAAAAACTTTAATAATTCAAATTTTTATAAAATTCGTTATATTTTTTAATATACATTTCATTTATTATTGAGTTTTATTATTTACAAATTTTTTATAAATTTCTTTCTTCTTAAAAATGTTATTAAAAATCGGCGTTTTTCCTCAAATTTATTCATTCGACTTTTTTCCGACTTTTTCGGAAATTTTATTTTATTTTATCCCACTCAGAGAGATACATAACAGTTAAATTAAAAAAAAAAATTAAATCGCATACCAAAAATGAACCTATACTCTATTTTCAACCCAAGTGAAAACGGATTAAATTTAATCTATAATTATTATTACGATTTCCGGTCTATCTTGAAATTTTTTACCGACTAATCCTGTGAATATATATATATAACCTAGAATTATAGTTACATGTATACATATATAGGGATAATCGTGCATAGAAATGTATACATATACGCGTCACACATTCACATGTAATGTCCGGATTCCACAACGGTGCAATAAATTGCGATAACGAATCGCCACTCGCCACGCCCACACAGGTGCCGAGGGTATATCTCGAAACGTGCTACCGCCACTGATAATTAATTGCAATGGATTGATTGAGACGCGAATTCCATTCCTTTGGCGCGCTATAGTTTTCCACTTGACGATCGCGATCAATTGACCTAAAGGCGCGGAGTGGAGTACAAAAAGGAAACCCACAGAAAGACATATTATAATAATGCGCGCTACAAAACTGATAACGTTGACTTTCATTCTCCATTTTAATGCATTTTATTTCTTTTCTTTTTTCTTCTACTGAAATTAATTGCACTGATAATATTCTATTTCTTCCTAAAATGGTATTACTTTATGTGCAACTAAAACGAGAATGTAGTTTCTTAAATATACACAATATGTGTGTGTGTGTGCGTGCGTGTAAACTTAAGGGAGATTATACAGAACAAATATATCAAATTTTTTTTTAAAAGTATATTCAATATAAATAAATAAATGTAGTCTCATGTCGATCAATCGTGCGTGACAAGCGTTTATATCCATTGTTCTTTTAATTATCACCATTTTTAGTTTGGAAAAAATTGTTTTTATTAGTGCGGCTGTTCACGGCTACAAGAATTCTTCTCGTATAGTAGCACTAAGCATTGAAAAGATTTATCGCGAGTGATTGAGATTTATAAGGACGTCAATATCACGATTGATCCCGGATCAATAGAGGTCTTTAATTGTTGTATCGATTGATTTCTCTATATAATAATCAATTATAAAATGATTTGACCAAATAAAAGAATGTTCATCTATATATTTAGCAATTATTATAGTAAAACAAACATGTTTTCTATTAAAAAACAATTTCTTTTAAATTATTAATTTTAATTCACAATTATCACAAAATTTAAAAAAAATCATAAAGTTTAAAATGATTCATATAATAGTATATTTCATAATACAGTATCGGCTAAAATTTTCAGTCCTTATTTTTAATGGATAATGAAAAAAAAATTTTAACATGAAATTTTTGAGAACTAAAATTCTTTTTGGTACAAGTTTTATTAGACTCTAAAATTTTTTAAATAATAAGACCTGTTAGAAGTCATTAGGCCAGTATTTTGTTTAGAAATTTATAAAAATCGTCATTTTCAATGTTTTACAAAAATTTGAACAACTTATAAAATAATAAACGTTTTTTAATGATTTTAAGCTTCTTTTTAAAGGTTATTTTTCTATAGAATACAAAAAATTACTTATATAGACATTAACCTACTGAAATTTTTTTCTTCGTATAAGCAGGACGTCAAAATTAGACAAAAAAATTTGAAATAATCTTGAAATTTCAAACATACACTGCAAAAAAATTTAATTTATTCAAATAACCGATTAATTGACTATTACCAATAAAATATTTAATTGAAACAAATAATATTTATTAGAGTCAATTAAATGGTATTTGCTACAAATACTGAAGGTATTAATTCAAATCCCATTTAATTGACTTCACAGTAAAACGTGTGGTGTTAAAATAACACCAGAATGGATTAAAATAATCTGCAACAGTTTAATTCCTCTAGGATTAAATTAACACCAAAAAGGATTAAAATAATCTATTTTAGTGTTATTTTTAACTATGAATGAAATTTTATTTTAAATAAAACACCAAAGTCAACGATTTGGAAAAATTCAACGAATTTTGCTTCTCCAGGGAGAATAGTAAGTTTGTTACTAACTAACTTAGTAACATAGTTACTAAATTCAATTGTGTTCAAAATTTTTTAAAAATTCTCGTCAAAATTTCAATTCTTTTCATAAATAATAAAATTATCCTTTGACAATTAATTATTTTACAAAATTTTTAATCAAATTCTTGTCAAAACTTCAATATTATTTTCAAAAGTTTTCTAAAATTCCATAATTTTCAATATCTACTATTTGAATAATATTTTCCAAAAGAATTCCATTATTTAAAAAAATTTGAATACAATTCTACGCAAACATTCAATTATTTTCATAAATAATAAAAATTTTTACGGAAATTCAATTATTTACAAGTTTTTTAAAAAATGTCTTTGCAATAATTCAATTATTTTCATAAATAATAACATTCCTTCCGGGATTCAATTATTTTTATAAATAATTAAATTCTTTTAGGAAGTCAATTAATATGCATTTAATTAAAGAATGTAGGAATAACTAAAATTTCGTGAAACTGATGAATTAAATATTATTAAAAATAATAGACATAAAGTAAAATTGTAGTTAAAAATTTTTGAAAATAATAATTGAATTGAAGCAATGAAAATAATTTTGAAGAAGTATAATATTCTTATAATATAAAATAATGATTTTATTACTTGGTCATCTTTAATTATTATAAAATATAAATAAAAAATAAAAAATTTTAATAAACTAAAATTTCATTCATTATAAAAAATAACACTGAAATTGATTATTTTAATCTTTTTTGTTGTTAATTTTATCTGCAACACTTTTTTATACCTTACGATTTACTGTGTTCATTAAATATGATTTGATTCAAGTAAATATTTAATTGATAATTGTCGATTAATCGGTTATTTGAATCAATTAATTTTTTTTCAATGTATTTTTTAAAATATTTTTGAAAAATTTACACTATAATATATTCTATATAATTTTTAGAATAGTTTTTAGTAAAAAAAAATTTTTGTTCAAATTTTTTCAATTTTTATGTCTCACTTTGACGTCCTGCTTATACGATGAAAAAAAATTACAGATTAATGTCTATAACTAGTTCTTATTCTATGGAAAATGACCTTTAACAGAACCTTAAGATCATTAAAAGAATTTATTATTTTAGAACTTATTCAAATTTTTGTAAAACATTAAATATGCCAATTCTTATAAATTTATAAATAAATTATTGGCCAAATGTCTTGTAAACGGTCTTAATCTTTTTAAAATTTTATCATCTTACAAAACTTGTAACAAAAAAATTTTAGTTTTCATAAATTTTATGTTAAAAAATTGTTTTCATTCCTTTGAAAATTGGTGGACTGACAATATTTTGGCCGGTACTGCATAATTATAAGTACGTTTTGTTTCATTTCATTTGAATTTCTTTTTCAACTTAAATTGAATTTAAAATTAACTATAATAATTAATGAAAAAATTATTTTTCACTCTTGACAAAATCTTCTCTTTTTTTACCTTTTCAAAATTGGACATCTTGAACAAAAAAAAAAAAAAGGAATGAATGACGCTTTTTTGCAAATGATGGCGATGGCGTCATCGGTCGAAGTTCGAGATGAAAACATTTCCTTCCTGAATCAACGTGAATTTGCAAAATGACTAATAAAGTTCTTCTGAATCTCATTCTTCTTTATTATCATTTTTTTTTGTCTACTTATTGTGCCTGCGTCGTTTATACTTATATGATTCCCTCCGCCTCCTCTCTTTTCTGTCTTTTCTTCGCAACCGGAAAAAATTACATCTTTCATAAGCTTAGTCATTGGGAATACTAAATATATACATATATATGTCTATAGTACACCTGTATGTGACTTGTATTTCATAGAAATTATATTTTAGCTCAGAAATTTAAAAACATTCTTCGTTTCTTAAAAATATATAATACGAAAAAAGTATAATTGATGTAAATATCAGTAGTAATTGAAGGTTTTAACTTTTATAAGAATGTACAAATTAAAAAAAAACTGACAAAATTTATATTAGACATTCTTTTTAAATTATTTAAATTCAAACGTGACGCGCTCCCCAGAAAGGTATACCTAAGAAGGAAACGAATTATAGGTTATGTTCGCGTTAGATTTATCTTGATGAAAAGTTTATTTTTATTTACTTGAATTTGAAACCAATTTTCATTGAATATTTTGGATATTATGAAGACTTGAAGGTGAATAATTTTTAATTAATAATTGATTCTCTTTCTGTACTTTTACTTAGAAAATTAAAAACATAACCTCAAATTTCTTTCCTTCTTAGGGACCTTTCTTCGGAGCGTGACGCAAATATTTATTTAAACACTTATTTAAATATAGTATTAACTGAAGCTATTACTAAGCAAATGTTTTATAATAAAGTTAATAATATTGGTCTTATTTAAATACTTACTTAAATATTTTATTACATGTATCACTTTATAGTACAAAAAGATAACGTTAACGACTAAAAAACAGGTCTAAGGTGATGTTTGGGAACACTTAACCTCAAAATTAGATCACCTATGTATATCCTTCCTGTTTTTTTCATTATCCTATTAGAATTAATGTTGAAAAAAGGTAAACGTAACCTTAAAAATTTATTAAATATTAGGTATATATATTTATTTATTTATATTTTGTAAATGATCGAAAGTAATGTATATTTTAAGGTATACTGAATGATTTAAACCAGTTCTCTCGCTAAGAACTTTAAAAGATAAGTAATAGTATATTCTGAGAAACGTTTCCATATACACTGGATTAAAACACAAGTGTGACATAACACAACATTACAGAATGAACAATGTGTCTAGACATTAACTCTTATACACTTTCTAGCAGGTATGGAAATGAAAAGTAGAAAACTCTCGCGAAGAATCGTCAATTTTATTATTTCTTATATTCAAATGTTTCCTCCCTTAAAGTTCTTTTAAAATTATGTTTAAAACAATTTAAAATAGATTTTTAAATTTAGATGTGTTTTGAGTTTATGTTTGTCAAAATTCAGGTCAAAGGGAAATATATAAACTTCTAGTATGTTTAGGTTACATATAGAATAAGTTCATTGCAAATTAATTTGAATATAGTCACAGGCCAGAAGGTTAACATAATCTTAAAATTTTAGACAAAAGGAATAGATCAATAGGCGGACATAAATTTAAATAAAATTAAAATTAACAATCGTATATAGATATAGGAAAGAAAACTTTTCTAAATTTAGGTTAATAAGCGAGGAAAATAAAATTTGGGATGTCTATCGTATAGGTCAGGAGGACAACATAACCTAAAAATTTTTAATAAAAGTCACAGATTAATACAGTCTGGCATAATTTTATGAAAATCAGGTCAAAATTTAGTGTTAAAAAATTTTTTTTTGTTTATTTTTTGTCGTACTTTATCAACAAGTATGATAAATAATCATGATTTGATTGTAACATACATTGAATTCCGAATTGTTTTTGAAAGAAGAAACTTTTGCACAATGTATCACTTTATACTAACTGTGAATCCAATTATTTTCCTGCTAATGAACGTTTAATGTTTTGATACTTCTAAGAAGACTATTCTCGATATTTAAAAGACATACATTGAAAATTAAATGAGATATAAATAATAATATTAAATATTAAATATTATTTTTATTATTATTATTATTATTACATATTTTAATATTATTTTATTTTTATATTATTGAGTTATACTTTTATTATTATTATTATTATTATTATTACCCCTAGTGCTAGTACTACTACAACAGTCCTTTTGAAAAATTATTCTAATATTTAACCAAAGTGGAGCTTTGTGTGATTCATTTTTATGTCAAATTGAAAGATAAAAATTATTTATCACTATCGCTGATTTTTTTCAACATAGCTATTCTCAAAAAAGTGGTTTTAATTTCTATTTGTTTTTTCCGATTTTGATCCCAATCGCTCATATATCACAAATGTGTTACTATAAAGAACATATAAATTTTATCATATAACTTTCAATCAAAATTTGATTTTAAATTATAATTCTCTAAATGCAATTTTATTATAAATTTAAATATAATTTGAAAATATTTGGCTAACAAATAATATTCAAAATATTATCGAGAAATGTAATATAAAATGATGGGTATTGGTTAATTTGTTGTTGTTATGTATATATATATATTCATATATAAAATCGAGGAACCGGTAATCCGAGTCTAAAGTCTAAAAAATTCCGATTCAAACAAATAATTCTGTCATCTCACACGCGATTAATCCACGCGTTGATTTCGTGTCTGCATTGAATCGCACACGGAAAAACTTTTTTCAAGAGTCATTACTAAACTTATTCAAGAACTCAGGATATGGAAATAAAACAAGAAATGCTACAAAACCATGGATTGAAACATTATTTTAAGCTGTTCGGGGATAACTGTAGTACATTTCTGGACTACTTATTGAATTTTTTTGAAAAAGTCCTGAACTGGTTTAAGAATAGAAAAATTTAAAATTATCGAAAAAAATTTGCCCGCCTGAGTAGTCGAACTTGAGACCTCGAGACTCAAGATCGCTCCGCCTTATGCCACTCGGCTGCAGGGACGCGTTACGATACTTTAGTTTTAGATCGTTTTAAAGCGTTTAAAGCCAAGTGGCGCTGTATACCTATTGGTTACGCTTCGTCTTCTTTCTTAAATAGTTCGAGACTTTTTCAGGGCGCAGTGACTGAAGAACTCAGTCGCAGCGTCAAGAACAATTATTTCCAAGCCATTAGAAAAACTCCTGAAAATTCTTTAATGAATATTTAACTTTTCTAAAAGAAGTTCTAAATTTTTCCCATATCCTGAGTTCTTGAATAAATTTAGTAATGACTCTTGAAAAAAGTTTTTCCGTGCACAAAAAAAGAAAAAGCTACAGATCCGGAATTTTATCTCTCATTTCATTATTAAAATAGAATGAAAAATAAATTCAAAGAAAAATTTTCAAGTTTCAGATAAAAAAAAACGTTTCAATCATTTTTTTGAAAAAAAAACAAAAAAAAATAGAAACGTAATAAAAATTGTAATTAAGAATCTAATTGTAAATAAGAAGAGATCATTGCAAAAAAAAACTATAATACTATAAACATATATATGTAAAAGAAAACACAATCGTCTTTAATTAAACTGCATGAGTTTAGATTTTAATTCTTAATTGCTAATTTCAGAAATAATTTTTGTTTTTATTTACTATTTTTAAATAAAAAAAAAAATTGAATCCAATAATAGTTTTTTCGTATTAAAATTTAAAAAAATGTAAAACGTTTTTAAAGATCTATAACAAATAAATATTTCAGTCTTATAATTATACATAGACAGAAAAAAAATTAAAAATAACTCTCTCTCTCTCGATGTAAGACGAAAATATAAAAATAATGTTTATATGTACGATTTGAAAGTTTTCTTGACGAAAATATTTGTTTCACGTACCGAGGACTGATAATAATTATAACTGCTCTGATAACGCGCACTGAGGCCAATCACATTGTCGATATCTCACGAGACGCACGTAAGGCTGCAGGCCTCGCACATTGAATACACAGGGAAACAATAATAATAATTCTAATCGTCACACTATCAACGCAGTTGAAAAACAGGGAAGAAATAATAACGATAAAATAATGTTAAAAAAGACAAAATAAAAAGAAATGAAAACAAAGACACAATTTACTTAAATGTCGAAATATTTATGTTCCAAATTAAATTTGTTTTTTACTCTTTTCATTAAATTTTTATTTTATTTTGTTTCTTAAAACACTATTATTAAAAATTGCGAAAACGTTCGAATGTATTTGAGATGAAATTCACAAGGTACAATAATCGCCTCTGCGCATGTCAAAAAAAAACTCTAATGTCTATTGGTAAAAAAAGCAAATTTTCCTCTTTCTTATTTTTTTCCTCAAAAACTTGATGTGTATGCAAAACAATCTGAACATTGTTTTTGAGAATCCAGAGTGGCCACCCAACCGGGAGAACCGGGAAAAACCCGGGAGAAAAATCAATCGGGAGAAAACCGGGAAAAAGCCGGGACAGAAATTTTAATCGGGAAAAAACCGGGACTAAAATTTTACATTTAAAGATTTCAGAAAATTAAAGTTAAAGGAAAAAGTTTTACTCAATAAAATTTTCTGATAAGTTTATTTACAGATTTCATTCAAATTTTTCATAAAACATCAATAACTTCTTTTTTAAATAAATATTTAATTATTATTTTTCCATAAGAATTAAAAATCATCAAAAGATTCAAATTCAAACATTTTGAAATTTAACTACTTATAAAAAATTGTTATAAAACATGAAGAAATCGGTGTCTTCATGTTTTATAATAATTAAAGATCATCGAGTGAGAAAATCACTAATTTATATTATAAGATTTTATAAAAAAATATTAAAATATAATTGAATTTCTAGGATAATTTTTTTTTATTTATAAAGATAATTAAAATTCTTTGCAAATAATTAAATTTCAGAGAAGAATTTTATTATTTATAATGATATTTGAAATTTTGAACAGATTTGTTTTAAAAATGTTTAAAAATTATTGAATATTGAAGAAGAATTTTGATATTTTTAAAAATAGTTGAAATTGTGAGGAGAATTTTTTAAAAATTTTGAAAATAAGTGAATTTCTGCGAAGAATTTTATTACTTTTGAAAATAAATGAATTTCTAGGATGAATTTTATTATTTACAAAAATAATTACAAATGTACAGAAATAAATCATTGAAATTCTGACAAGAATTTTATTAAAATTCTTTGAAAATAATTGAATTACAGAGAAGAATTTTATTATTTATAAAGGTAATTGAATTTTCGAACAGATTTTTTTTCAAAATGTTTAAAAGTAATTGAATTTTGAAGAAGAATTTTATGATATTTACAAAGATAATTGAAATTTTGAAAATTTAAAAAAAGTTTTGAAAATAATTGAATTTCTGCGAAGTATGTTATCTGAACTTTTGAAAATAATTAAATTTCCATGATGAAATTTCTTATTTTTTGAAGATAATGGTAATTTGACGAGAAATTAAAAAAAATTTGAAAATAATTGAAATTCTGCGAAGTATTTTATTACTTTTGAAAATAATTGAATTTCCATGATGAATTTTATTATTTATAACATTTTGACGAGAAATTTAAATAAAATTTTTGAATGTAATTGAATTTTTGCGAAGAATTTTATTATTTTTGAAAATAAATTAATTTCAGAGAAGAATTTTATTATTTATAAAGATAATTGAAATTATGACAGGCATTTTATTGAATTTTTTTAAATAATCGAATTTTGGAAAAGAATTTTATTATTTATAAAAATAATTGAAATTTTGAACAGTATTAAAAAAAAATGTTAAAAATACCTAATTAAAATTTTGCCATGCATTAATTTTATTAAATTTTATTAAATATTATTCCAGATTGTTTGATGTTAAAGTATATGTGTTAGCGAGAAATGTGATTTTTTTACAATTTTGTGTTTCCTTTTCGGCGTTTTTTTCCTAAAATTTCATTCGACTTTTTTCCGACTTTTTCGGAAATTTTATGCGACTTTTCGTGACTTTTGTTGTGAATTTATGCGACTAAAGATACTTTTTTTAGTCTTAAAGACGATCCGAGCACTGTTTTTAGTGTTTTTGGCCGAATTTATATCATTTACAACTACATATTACATAAAGGTAATATTCTGCTCACAGTAAAATTATAATTAAAAACCGGGAGAAACAGCTCATTTTCACCGGGAGGACCGGGAGAAAACCGGGAGACGAAAAATTTAAAAATAGTGGCCACCCTGGAATCACAAAAAAACTTGAGTACTCAATGATCACATTAAGTTATGGTTAGTAGACTAAAAATACAGGACAAACGGTTAGGCAACAACAATATAACAGTAAGAGAAATTTACTTAATAAAATTTTGTTTTATAAATTATTTTATTCAGAATGCTTGTGATGAATACTTTCGACTAAAAGTATTCAGTCCAAGTATCGAGAAAGAGATAGAGAAGCGTTATATGGAGAAACTCGATCGACTTATGCAAGCGGACAAACGTAAAAGGTGCTTGAAAATCAACAGAATTACGTACGATGTATGTATATATATGTGTGTTATGATACTCTGGATGTTTGATATTCTTTTTTTCCTTTCCACATAACTGTGAGGAAGCAATGAAATATGATTTTCGAACGATTCATAAATCGTGTTAAGGAATCAACCAATTCAAACTTAATGTCAATTTTAATAATAAATAGTTAAATTGCCGAAGGACAAATATTATTCGCACTTCTTTTTCTACCGGTAAATTTAGTCACTTGGTTTTTTTCTCTTTCCATCTTTTTTATCGAAATAATGGCTCAAAATATCACATTTATTTTTGTTAAATTATAATAATGTGGTTAAATTATGCTAATGTATAGTGGCTATTTGTGGCAAAACTGTGTCATTACTGAGGCTATTTATGACCATATTATTTACCTGGATATTTTTTTTTTACATGTAATCACTATAAAATATAGTGATTATTTATGGCAACGTAGTGTCTATTTGCGGCAATATATGAGCTATTTATGGCAATATGTGTGCTATTTATGGCAATATATGTGCTATTTATGGCAATATATGGGCTATTTATGGCAATGTATTGTCTATGGTGAAATTCTAAGACTATTGCTAAGATTGTATTCCTAATCTGGATACATATTGACCATTTACGACAAAATAGTGGCTATTTATGGCAATATACTCGGTATTTGTGGCAAAAATCTATCATTGACAATTGCCGTGAATAGCCACTATATTTCTACAAGAGCAATACAATAACAAATAGCCTTATCAATGCCACAATTTTGCCATAAATAGCTACTATAATGCCGTAAATAGTCACTATGTATTGCTAATCTGTCTATAAATAGCGACTATTTACGGCATTATAGTGGCTATTTATGGCTAAATTGTGGCATTAATAAGGCTATTTATTATTGTATTGCTCTTGTAGAAATATAGTGGCTATTCACAACAATATATTGTCAATATCGTAAATAAGATTACAACAATATAGAGGATAAGATCTCTTGCTACGTAGAGGCATCATTGTGTCAATAATCAAATTAATGTAGGTTGTGTCATCAGTTTAAATTCAATAATGTAGATATATAATAAAAGTATTATAGTGAAAGTATTTTGGCAATACCTTATCAATACTATAGCTCTACTATTCCAGCATGTACTATTATATATTTTCCGAAATTAATAATTTTTCACAAAGGTTTAAGACATAGTACTTTGAATTTTCGAGTAAAACATTGTGGAAGAGAAAGTGTCCCTTTCTTGTGCTACTTTGAAAGCGGCGTTTTATACTCAGTGTTGCACGCGTGTCTTATGTAATGGATTACGGTAATAGTCGCAAGTAAATCGTGGTTAGCGGGTAACCTAATTCCATTCCGCAGTCGGTGCGGTTTTTTCTTTCTTTTTGTTTAGTTAATTTCCTGATGATTTTCTTCCGCCGCTGATCCTTAATATCCTTAAAGTCTATTTTCATTAGTGCAAAAAATGATTAAATAAATATTTGTTTTTAGATAACATTTATATTTTAATTAATAAAATTGCATAACGTTAAAAATACATTCCAAAAGAGTAAAATTAATTGTATGGCATATTTTCGTTAATATTGTGGCAAAAAGTTAATGCTCTTCCTTTTGTATAGTATTATGTAAATATTGCGGCTATTTGGGGAAGAATTATGTCGAAATAGTAGTAGAATAGGATAGTAGTAATAGTGTAAAAACTAGGTCCATTTTAGGCTATGGTAGTTTTAGTGGCAATGTTATGACTATTTTTGACAAAATAATGTCATATGTTATGGCTATTTTTGGCCATAATGTGGCTGTATTAGTGATATATAATTGCTATTTATGGCAAAATCGAAGCGATACTTCAATTTATATGTCTCTTTATGGCATTATATTGACAATATTGTGGCAAGATAGTGTCAGAACCTTGTCAATATACCGACACTATTGCAGGAATTTATCAGTGTTTTAGAGTAATGTCAATACTAAGGCTATTTTTGGCAATATTGTGGCTAAATAAAGGTTTAAGTGGCGAAATAATGGAAAAATGGTAGAAAACTCATTTTTCTACCAAAAAACCAAAATGTACTTTGTCAAATTTGTATGTTTAATTGTTTAAGAGTAAAAAATTATTGAAATAAACATTGCACCAAAAGACCCCTTGATCACTTGACGCGAAATCCCCCATATATATAAGAGTACTTACAGGTAGCAATGGATTTTTATGAATTTTTTTACAGTTATTAAGCAATGTTTATTTATTCGTTCATTAGTATTATTTGTGTGCAAAGTGTTATTGGTTTAAAAATGTTAAATGTTCGTTAGTTCTATTTGACTGTTTATAGTGTGAAAAATTCTATTTATAGTGCAATATAGTTTATGTAACTCGCATATATACACCCCTTTGTCCAATTTCACTTTGAGAAATTCTCTCTTTTCTTGTAATAAGCATCACGTGGAGTACGTATAATAAATTTTGTTACGCTCTTGAACACAAATTGTTCGCTAATGGTTTCATATTTATTGAGACCAATAAAATATCGGAATTCCATGGAAAAATTTTTGTGCCATGCGTGATTTACGAAACACCATGGAGGCGTCTATGCGTCTAATTACTACACTCAACTTTCAATATATATATATATATATATATATATTGATAACATTTTATGTTACGATCGAAAGCATGATATTAAACAATGTTTACAAAAAATAGCATACCTTACAAAAGAGAGTCAAAATGAGGTTAAATTCTTTTAATATTTTACAATACAATTTGCAGTTTTTCTTGATGCACATAATTGCTCTCTCTCTCTTTCTATTTCTCGTTATTGCAATATTATAATATTTATTATTTTGTACTTCCTACTTTGTAACTGTTTAGCCCATATGAAATATGGACTTGCTGTTTTATTATAGTGGGATATTCATTTCATTATATTTAAACACCTTATTTCTAATGTTTGTTGAGAATAATTTATTTTCCTCAATGTTGTATAGTTGCATAATTATATATTATATATATATAAAAAGTTGTGTGACTTTTAATATGTGGAGAATTGTTAATTTTAATAAATCTTGTAATTTAGTTTCGTAATTTTTTTTTTTGGGTGAAAATTTTTGTTTACTGTATAGAGCGCGCTGAAAGAGAAATTATACTGTGGAACGTGATTCGGATTTTTCATCTATATATATATATAATATATATCATGTTTCAATTATAAGTTTATAATATGAGCATGAAAAGGTGGTTTTAAAATATTCGTAGGTTTTCATTTTTTTTAATGTATAATGATGATCACGATAAGGTATCTGATTCTTGGGCATAAGTTGAGTAAGTCTTTCCCATAGGCACTTACGCACAGTTTCCCGTGACGAGTCGTGATTCCGGCGGAATCGAGGGCTCGAGCGTGTCGCGAACGAACGATTCGCTCGCCAAGGTATCATGCTCGCTCGAGCACATTGCTGCTTCGCTACACACTGCTGCTTCCCGAATCCTCCTCTTTGAGGTCGTTTCCATCGTTGTCGTTGTCGTTGTCGTTGATGTTTGTTGCTAGTGCTCATCGTCCACTGAAATTGAGAAAATCAGGTTAATCGCTAATTTGAAAATGTTTTTGCTCGTATTCAGAAAATATTTATTTTAATTTAAATATATTTTCTAATTTTAAAATAACTAGCAGGGGAGAGGGGGTGGTGGTATTAATAATAACTTTTGTAACTTTAATTTAATAGTTAGAATATCTTACTTTTTTCATTTCTGATTTTGGCCTAATTTTTACTTACCAGATTATTGGCTGCCTTTGCTATTTTTTATGGTAAATTTCAAGACGAATTTTAGCAAAGGTACTAAATATATATTTCAGCAGATATTCACAAAAAATATTTTTTTATTGACAAATTCTATAGAATATTCTAAAGAATTCTCTATAGAATGACTCTATAGAACTTTTTTAACTGGGATCAAATTCCAAAAAAGGATTAAATTATTTTCAACAAATTTTCGAAATTCAAATAGTTTCTATATATTTAGTATTCTCATATCTGTATACAGATCAGTTCTTCACAATAATTCAAATACTTTCACCAAAAAGTAAATCTTTTCATGGAAATTTAATTTGTGAAAAAAATAAAATTTTTATCAACTATTTAAATATTTTCATAAATGATAAAAAAATTTATGGCAAAATTTCAATTATTTTTAGTACAATTTTACAGAAATTGCTAAAAAAATTGTAATCATTACCTTAAAAATTTAATTTTTAATTTCTCGAAAAATTAATTATTTTAAAAAATGTT
The DNA here is from genome assembly GCA_032872475.1 of Leptopilina myrica (nomen nudum). Taxonomy (NCBI): domain Eukaryota; kingdom Metazoa; phylum Arthropoda; class Insecta; order Hymenoptera; family Figitidae; genus Leptopilina; species Leptopilina myrica (nomen nudum). The sequence continues at coordinate 6,507,934 of CM065462.1, read as the reverse complement.
TTTTTTAAAATTCTTTATAAGGAAATTAATATTATCTAAAAAAATATTATAATTTTTTACGGGAATTCAATTATTTTTAAATAGATTCCATTAGATTACAATTGTGTCAATAAATAGGAAAATTATTTTCGTAAATAACAATATTCATAACAAGAATTTAATTTATCTTCAAAAGTAATAAATTTCCTGTTAGAAATTCAATTATTTAAAACAAAATTTTTTAAGATTGTTTGCAAAAATCTAATTAGTGTCATACATTTTAAGGCACTTTTCCTATATGTGATATTCTTGACATATAGTATATATTTGGGAGAAGAACATATATTCTTGATCCAAGAAAATGTGGAATTCGACCAAGAAGTTAATTTTTAATTTGAATTGAAACAATTATTAACTTATATTAATCTTCCCATTTTCTTGGCTCAAGACTATATGGGGTGTTGGATATGAAATAAATAGTTATTGAAAGAAAATAAAAAAAAAATGATTTGCCCAATGCTCAGAATTACTTCACACAAGAAAATAAATTTCTTTCCATAAGAAAATATGGGTTTGTTTCAAGTAACACTGTAAAAAGAAGGCATCTTATTTTAAGATACTTTGGTAGTCATATCACTTTTAAGTTGTTTCCAAAAAATTTATCCACAGCATCTTAAAATGCATCAGTTTTGTAAGATAGAAGATGGAAAAATAAGATGTTTTAATTTTTTTAAAAGTGATTATAATGTATTTAAAGATGCTTGTTTTTGCAGTTTTTTTTTGACAGTGAAATTAGGTAAAATTGAGTAAAAATAATTCGTATCCTACTATATAGTAAAAAATGTTCTCCTCCTCATCTCATTTTTTCCCAAACTCCTCTCTTCGCCATGAACTGAAAATTAGACCCAACAGTTATAAATTTGTGGTCGAAGAACCGAGCCGGATTTCCTAAATCATCAGCGTTGAGAGGATATTGCGCAGTGGTTCTATTTTTTCATCCTGTAGCCGGACCTAAAGACGTGTTATCGCTCAAATGTTGGTAAAAAGAAATCATTCCCATGAAAATTGTCCATAATTCGACCTCTCATGGACACAAGTACTATATAAGGATAATGGGTTGAGGAGTTCGAGGGGGAAAAGAGGAGGTACGACGACAAACTACGACAACGACAACGACAACGGCGATTACGTGGGTAGTGTTTACGTTTACATATGAGTGGAGTAGATCGCAGGTGGGAGCGGACGCGGGAGATCGACGGGGGCGACAAACGATGACAGGAGTCTCCCGGAAGTAGGTGCGTCCCGTGCAGTTCCTTCGAAGGTGAATACTCACATACACATATACAATCAGGGACGTTCCTAATAGTTTAACCCGAACGATATCGCGTATCGCTATTGTTAAAAGAGTGGTAGGCGAAGGCGCGCACACACCACTGCCAACTCAAGTGCAGCAAACACACACAGACACACACAAATTCCTTTTTATATATATACATGTATGTATGTTTGTTACTTCAAGTTAGGCTCTCTGTGGGAAGAGGCACCGAGGCATATCCAAAAGGAAAGGAAGCTCCACCAACCTCAGTTCCGCTCGTTCTCCGTCTTTAAGCCATGTCCAATCTTCAGGCCAAGTTCCATCTGAGAGATTTGATATTGTATTTGGAAAAAAAAATCCGAATTCCTCTTCTTCTAATATTCCCCGAGATCGTTGCACCCAATTGGATTCCACATTTGTTTCATCAATTTTTTTTTTCTTTTATTTTTCTTTAATTGGCGAGCTTTTCTATTATATCGTTCACGAAATCGAAAATAAAATTACACTGCTTTAAAATTAATAGTTTGCATATTTTAATACCAAATATATTCAATTCGATTAAAATATGTGTCACGCTCCGAAGAAAGGTACCTGAGAAGCAAAAAATTTGAGGTTATGTTTTTAATTTTTCAAGTAAAAATACAAAAGGAAATCAAATATTAATTAAAAATTACTGATCTTCAAGTCTTCATTATATCCAAAATATTCAATAAAAATTGTTTTCAAATTCAAATAATTAAAAATTAACTTTTAATCAAGAAAAATCTAACACGACCCTAACCTATAATTCGTTTGCTTCTTAGGTACCTTTCTTCGGAGAGCGTCACGCATATAAATTTATTTAAAGTATTTGACTTAATGGTGATTTGGGTTAACTTTTACAAAGCAATGCAGGTAAATACTAAAAACAAAAGAAAAACTAGCGCATATTTCAAGGAAAAGGCTTCGGAGATGAAAAATAAATTTTCTTTCACATTTATATATATACATTACACTGTAAAAAATGTAGGGAGTTAACGGACTCGGGAAATGGGAGTTAGATTTTTCGAGTTAAAAATTAACTCCAAAAGAGAGTTAATTTCGTTAACTCCCTTTCATTCAACACCCGCGCGAGTTATTTTTTCCATGAGGAGTTAGCATTTGGGTGTTAAATTTTAACTCCCCAATGGGTGCGACTTTTATAGAATCCCCTGGGGAGTTAAAATTTAACTCCCTTTTTTTACAGTGTAGGGCGCAATTAAAATATGTTTCTTAGTAAAATATACAAATCTCACACCCTTATTTTATATTACCATCGAAATATTCTGTTAAATTTACATCTACATTCAGTTATATTTATTAAAAAGGAAGGCTTCGGAGATAAAATGAATTTTTACTCGGAGAAAAATGTAAATATCGATTATTTATAACAGCAATAATATTGTTCTCCTTTTTATAGATAAAATATAGGAAAATTTTAACGTCAGATTATCGCAGCTTTATTTTAATGTGCATTAAAATTTTTGTTTAAGACATTTTTAATGTATAAAATATCAGTAATCATTGTGAAGTATAATTTTAACCAAAAACTGAAGACAAAAGTTTAAACATTTTTGTGAAAAATAAAAGTGAGGTCTACAAATTTTTAAAATGCACATATTGATAGAAAAAAACATTGTACTTTCTGACAATATTTTTAAAAAATATCTGAGAATTTGAAAAAAACCATAAAAATTTAATTTTTTTATAGAAGTCCTATTATGGAGACATGTTGAAAAGGCTTCGGAGATGAAAGTAATTTAGTTATTACATAAATTAAGTTGAATAAAATTATTTTTTCTTTTTAAAATGATAAATAAGTGCTAAATTTTCACTATGGAAATTGATAATAATTATTAAAAAGAAGATTTTGTAAAATTAATTAAAATTAGGTTATCGGTTTAAGAATATTAGGGTCGAGCGTTCAACTCCCGACGTTTAGAGATTTTTCTCCGTCAGATGTATAGAAATTAAATGTATAAGGCATATGTATCTTCAAACAAAAATAGGTAGGGGAAAATATTAAAAAATTTAACTTAATAATATTTCTAATAGATTATAAATAATTTTATTTTGCCATTTTAAATAGTTTTTTATTACTAAGTTATCTTAGTAACTTTAACGACAAATAAGTAGTTAATATTACGAAATAGTGACTAAATTACGGCAAAATAATTGCAATATATTTTTATTTGTTCCCACATGTATATATGTTTCTTTCAAAAAAAAAATATATATTAGTAACATAAACCTGTATTTCGTTTACTTCTAAAAATACCAGTATTTTTTATTTTAATTTTTTGTTTTGTTTACAAAATTGATTACACATCTTGAAATTGAAAAACGATGTCTAACATTTACGTTTCGCACGAGGTCTATAACGAAGGCACATGGTATAAGTTTGTTGCACAACATAAGAGTTAGATAACTTCTTAAAGTGACTAATATATATATATATATACTCGAATGTCCGGAAATTTTTTCGTGTATAGCAAAAAAAAAAAATAGAAAAAAACATGGCCTCCTTTTGTGAATGAGAAAAAAGAACAAATAAACTATTGAAATTAAATATTTTCGAATCCAATCAGTTATGTCTTCAATTCAATAATAAGAATCATTACAAGAAAAGAGCATAATATGGTTTATAAATGCTTTCTCGTAACAAGTTTTTTTTATTGTTATTATACTGCTTCTAAGTTGAATATTATGTCAATGAAATGACGAAATTGGTTACTAGTTAGGTAATAATAAAAGTATAATAATAATACCAATAAAAGCATTAACAGCAATAATAATAATAATAATAATAATAATAATAATAATAATAATAATAATAATAATAATAATAATAATAATAATAATATCAGTAACAGTAATAATTATAATATTAACAATAATAATAAATTTTAACAGTAATATTAAGAAAAATATATAAGAATAATAACAATAATAGTAAAAACAAAAAAATTATAGTATAATTGTCTTTTTGCATTGCCTTTAATGACTATTAATTAAAATCTTAATAATTTTTACAAAAAATAATTTAATAATTGTATGAAGATATTCTAATGTCTATGGTAATATTTTAGTAACTATATATATATACATAAGATGTCTTTAAATACTTTTAAAAAAATTTTAATGACTATCTAAGAATATTCTAATTGCCTAGAAATATTTTTCCTCTACAGAATATTTTATCAAATTATAAAACCATTCTAATGATTGAAAATACTTTAAATAGTTAAATATTTCTTAATGGAAATTATTTTGATGACTAAAGAAACATTCAAATGACTGTTGTGTAAAAATTCAACTGCTATATATGAACGCAGTAAAACGTGAGGTGTTAAAATAACACCAGAATGGATTAAAACAATCTGCAACAGTTTAATCCTTCTAGGATTAAATTAACATCAAAAAGGGTTAAAATAATCTATTGTTATGTTCACTATCTCGCAATAATTCAATTATTTTCATAAATAATAACATTTTTACAAGGATTCAATTATTTTTATAAATAAAAACACTCTTTTAGGAATTGAATTATTTTCATAAATAATAAAAATCATTGCAGAATTTTAATTCTTTTTAATGTAATTTTAATAAAATTCCTCGAAAAATGTAATTATTCTTAAAAAATTTGTTGATAACATTTTTTATGAGAAGTTAATTTCAACAAACATGAAATTAATAAATTATTGCTTCCTCATACAGAGGAAATTTTTATTTTTTTATTTAAATAATAGAATTCTCGTAGAATTTACTAATAAAAATAGTTTTAAAAATGTAATTTCAGTTAAAATTTTAGATTATACTTAAGTGTTAAAAGCATTATAACGTGGATTTTTAGAAACAATTAAATTTTGAAATAGTTTCAAACTAAAATCATTGAAATTTTTATTGAAATTATTTCAAGTTTTTATTTTTCAATATATATATATATATATATATATATTTAATTGCTGAATTTCCGAATAATTGAAATTTTGTAAAATTGAATTGTAAAGGAATAAATTTGAAAATTATCATAAAACTCATAGCAGCGTTTCAATTATTTTTCATACAATTATAATTGAATACCTTGAAAAAAGTAATTATGTTCATGCAAGTTTTAATAAAATTCGACAAAAGAATTGAATTATTAAAAAACTTGTTACAAAAATTCTTTATGAGAATTAAATTTTGAGAAACATTCAATTATTCAAATAAATTATTTACTTTTGCATTTAAATAATTAAATTTTTGTTGAATTTTTTAATAAAAATTGATTTCAAAATAAATTTCAGTTAAAATTTTAGATTATAATTGAATATTAAAAGAAATGTAGAGTGAACTTTTTGGAAATAATTGAATTTTGAAATTAATATTTTTTAAAAAGTTTTATTGAATATTTTTAATATTATTTGAAGTTTGTATTTTCCAATATGCATTTAATTAAAGAATTTAGGAATAATTGAAATTTCGTGAAATTTATTATTTAATTATTATTAAAAGTAATAGATATAAAATTAAATTGTAGTTAAAAATTTTTGAAAATAATAATTGAATTGAAATAATGAAAATAACTTTGAAGAAGTATAATATGCTTATAATATAAAATAATGATTTTATTACTTGGTCATCTTTAATTATTATAAAATACGAAGAAATCGATATCTTAATGTTTTATAGTTATAAAAAAATTTAATAAACTAAAACTTCATTCATTGGAAAAAGTAACACCAAAATTAATTATTTTAATCTTTTTTGGTATGTTAATTTAATCTGCATCACACGATTTAATGTGAATTTAAAGCGATGAAAATTAATAAAATTACTTTTAAAAAATAGTTTAATTGTAAAATTATTTATAGCTCAACTATATATAGTATAAAAAATGTTAATTATTAATTTTAGTTAAAAATAAAAGATAAAGTGTAATAATCTTTGGCTAATCAGATATTGTTTTATAATAGACGCACATAGACACGTTTTAAGCTTTTGCCACCGATATTGCAATATACACATTAAATTATTAAAACCCCTGTCCGCTCGCGATACTAGATATAAACAACAATAGCACTCAGTTGTGAGATATAAATTACATATTTATTGCCAAACGAATGCGTTCACGCTCCCGTTGTGCGCTTGCATGCAACATACCTCCTGTGTCTTTAAAATCTCACCTCACCGCAGCATACATTATAAAATATGTCGAGATTAATGAAAGATTGGCCCATATAACGAGTCGTTAATTACTGTCACTTGCAAATTTTTTTCATTATTTATGCAGAAACAATAATAATAATAATAATTATTATTATTATTTTATTTTAATGATTTACTATCATTCATTTTTTTATTTTTAAAGTGTTATTTAAAATATCCGAGGAGGTAATTTACTCTTTAAAAAGAATTTCTACTGTAAGAAATTTGTCGTGTATTTCAATAATTTTGAATTGTAAATAAGTCCCCAAGTGGGGCTAAAAGTTTTGTTGTACACAAAATTTCCGATATGAGAAAAGTATTTTAATCAGGAACTGTCACGGAATCAAAACAAAATTAAAGAAATCTTTTGTTTTGATTCGGATATCAGAATCAAAAGTAGTCTATACTTAGTTTTGATTCTGATTACACTCAGAAAAAAATTCGTTCGAAACAACCAAATTTTGGTTGAATCAACCAAATAAATGCATTGCTATACAGTCAACCAAACGTTTGTTTGATTCAACCAAAAAATTTCTTCCTATACGTTTATTTGTATTAACCAAATGGTTATTACATTTAACCAAACATTTTTATTTTATAAAACCAAAAAATTTGTTTATTTTAAAAGAAAAGATTTGTTTGATTCAAATAAATAGTTTTAGTTAACGTATTTGGTTCATTTAAATAAATATTTTTGTTTACTTAATTTTGTTATTTATTTTCCTGTAATAATGTTTGAATTTCCTAGTTTAATATTTTCTAGTACATATTATTCGTTAATTTATAATTTATTATACAGTTATTTATATTTTAAAATTATATATATTCAATAAATCATAAATTAACCAATAATATGTATGCTAGAAAATATTAAATTAGGAAATTCAAACATTATTATTAGAGGAAAATAAATAACAATTAAATAAAATATTATATAATTATTTCTTCATGTACACAAAATTACTTAATAATAAAAAACATTAAAAATATTACATTAAATATATTATATATAATTTTTATACATGCACTCTGAAAAAAGTTTACTCGAAACAACCAACTGAAAACTTGACAAAAACTTATTGGATATTTCCTTCTCACTAGTACAAATTAAATATACAATTATATTTACAATTAACACATTGCAATTATTTAACCGACACTTATAATTTTGTTTCTTCGATTTACCGATTTAACTAAAGAATTTGACGCGAACGCGGACTGTAGACAAGTGAGATCGCCATTTTGAAATTCACACATGTACTTTTTTAGACAAGCAAATATTTTTGTTTGACTCAAATAAAATGATTTGGTTGAATCAAACAAATTTGTGTGTTGTGTCAAACAAATTGTATTCAACTAAATAATATTCTCTATTCAAAACACTAATTTTTTAAAATGAAACAAACACCTTCAAATAAAAAATTTCTTTTGGATAACCAAACAAACTTTACGTATTTATTAGAATGAACCAAATTTTTATTTAAATCAACGAAATTGTTTTATCGTAACAAATAAAATAGGTTAACTAAACAGTTTGGTTAAGTGAACTAAACTTTTTCTCTGAGTGTATCGAATCAAAAATGAATATTGTTTATGTTCTGATTCATATATCAAAATCAAAATTCCACTCTGTTTACTTTTGATTCCAATATATCAGAATCAAAAGTGTTTCTTTTTTAATTATGATATAAATATCTGAATCAAAATAAAAACATAAGATATTAAAATTAGTGATTTAAATATTAAAATTATGTAAAATATGTGGACGTCCACATGAAAAGGGCCCATTTTGTCGGTTCTAGTTTTCGAGTTATTTGCAATTTAATACTTTTTTAAGAAAAACCTTAATTTTTTTTTATTTTTTATTATTAATCTACATGTTTTTACAAGTCAAATCATGAGGTTTTCATTAATTTATCGTTAATTTAAGTGTTTAACTTTATTGGTTCTTTAGAAAAAGAAAAGGGCCCATTTTGTCGGTCCTTTGCAAAAATATTCCGTATTTTTGAAATGGAGGGTCAAAAAAATTAAAACCTCTTGATTTGTCATCTTTAAAGTACCCTGAACTCAAAACAATTATTATCTGAATAACTTCCGAGAAGAACCAGAGATATTAATGTTAGAGTCATTGATTACGTAGTCGTAGATGTAAAAAATGTCGATATTTCGTCAAAATTTCATAATAAAACCTGTTAAAATTTTTTTATTAAGTTTAATTCCTATTCTTTACCTTTAAATGACACAATAAAATTGTTTCCAATCATTAATCTTGTACAAAAATGGTTTATTAATAAGAAAATCGCCTTTTTTAGAAAAGGGCCCATTTTGTCGGTTTTTCGTATTTTTAAACAGAAAGGGGGGCTAAGGTGATTTTAAAAATTTTAAACCTATTGGTTTTTCATCTTTATGGTGCCCTGGACAGAAAACAATTATTATCTGAATAACTTCCGAGAAGAACCAAAAATATTGATGTTAGAGTCTTTGATTACGTAGTCGTAGAAGTGAAATTTTCGATATTTCGGCAAATTATTCATAATAGAGACTTTTAACAAATTTTAAATAAGTTTAATTTTTATTCTTTATTTTCAAATGACACAATAAAATCGTTTCCAATCATAAACCTTGTAAAAAAATGGTTTATTAATAAGAAAATTGTCTTTTTTAGAAAAGGGCCCATTTTGTCGGTTTTATGTATTTTAAAACAGAAAGGGGGGGGGGTGGTTTTAAAAATTTAAAACCTATTGGTTTTTCATCTTTAAGGTGCCCTGGACTGAAAACAATTATTATCTGAATAACTTTCCACAAGAACCGGAGATATCACAATTAATAGTTATCACAATCTTTAATTCCGTTTTTCTCGAAATGAGGTATTTGCAACTATAAACTTTGAAATTCTGTAACTCATCGAATTTTTGACCAAAAAAGTTGTATGACCACTCAAAATTTTCGTAATTTTGCAAGGAATTCGCCCATATAGGTAAGTCCAATAGTGCCAAAATGGGCCCTTTTCATGTGGACGTCGACATATATGGGAATATAGGTAAATATTGTTTTACGTATTGATGTCATGTTAAATAAATTATAAATATACGCAGTAACGTTTGATGTACATGTCAAATATATTTCAGAAAGGTATTCTGTTTCCGTAAGAAAATCGAATGTTATGTGAAGTAAATTTTTATTCCGTTACTGTATATAAGAATCAAAATAGAAAGTGATTTTTGTTTCTATATATATATCAGCGAACAAAACTAAAGTGGAATGGACTTTTGATTATTGTTACCAAACCAAAATCACGTACCAAATAAAAATTCGATTTCCGTGAAGGTCCCTGATTTTTATGATTCAAAGAATTCGTATTTGTTACGCAATTATATACCTATGCTTAATTTGAAGTCAATTGGAGGGTATAGATGTAATAATTTTTTTCTTCAAGAACCTAAACATGAGAATTAAAATTTTAAAAGTTATATTGAATATTATAAAACGTGTTTAACATATAAAGCAAAAGGAATGAATGTAATTATATATCTGAGAGGCGTGTAAAAAGAAAGTGTCACGTGATCAAAGTATTTCGTGATATAAACAATAACTCGAGTAGTGAAAAATAAACAATATGTCTCATCGTGCTGATAATAGAAAAAAAAGAGAAGATTCTGTCACGAATATAGTGATTTGATTATTTTTTAAAATTTTCTTTCTTGCTTTATATATATATATATATACTTCGAATTGGTTAGATTGGCATGTTGGCAGGTAGGTGTGTATATCGATTTATCGAGATATCTTAGACACCGTTAATGCCTAACGTGCTTTGGAAATAACGAAGAAACGCGAACTATATTATAATACATCATTGTCACTGTTTGTAGAATGTGTTTATTTATCAAATATAGAAATAGGTATATATAATATTTATGTATTTAAAGGCGTATACGAATTTTTTTTAAAACTTGCACCGAAAAAAAAATATTCTTGTTTTAAGAGGACAATTCCTCTTCTAAAATCTTAAATTAAGAATATTACTCTTCATTGGAGACTATATTTCTCTACTTTTAAGGGGAATTACTCTTTAGTGGAGAATAATCCTCTTAAAAAAAGAACGTTTTTTGGTCCATATAGAAAAAATAAATATGCATTGAAATAAGAGGAATCCTCCTAAAACAAGAATATTTTTTTTTCGGGTATGGTGGCAAATTTGTGTTTAAAATAATTTGCCAATGTTGTGGCAAAATGTAGGTTGTAATATTGCAAAAAAAATATTATAGTGTGTCGAAGTAACCACAATATTATGGTAAAATAGCATCTAAATATTTGCTACAATATATTTTATGCAAAAATATCTTAATTCACTGTTCTCTATAATTTTATTTATAAAATTAACACATGGTATTTAACAACCAATTGAAAGTTTGTATCTTCTTTCCCATGCAATAATATAGAGAAAAAAATTACTCGTCATCATTCCGTTGTATAGTTGAAAAGTTAGAGTCTATTAGTATACATTTACATTGAGAATCGACACAAATTCAATCAATCTTTTTCAAAGTATCTATTCAATTCAATAAAAGCCAATCAATTTTGTTTTGTAACATTACACATATAGAGTCATATTATAATACACATATATAGACGATCTGCCATTTTTTATTCTTTTTCGACTATACGTTATCGGTTCCATTCGATCTCTGCGTCTCTTTGATTGCACTTTTCAAGAAGTATACTTTCTTTCTGTCAGATTTCGTTAAAGTGAAGGTTATATTATGAGATGTGAAAAATTTCACTCGAAATGAGCCGATTGAATATGGGACACACATGAATTCATATTGGAAGTTATTTTTTTGAGGTAAAAAAGAAGGAATTAAGTATAAGTATATAATAAAAAATACAATTGCTATAAAGTGTAGAAAAAGTGAAACTTTCCAAGTGTCACTATTTTGCCATAATATTGTCAGTAATGTTGCATAATATTATTGTCACTATTTTGCAAAAATAATTTCTACAATTTTGTCTTGATATTGTCGTTATTTTGTCGAAGTATTGCCACAATTGTTTCGTATTATATTGACACTATTTTTTCAAAGTACAGGTCAGGGAATTGAGGGAAAAGTCAGGGATTTTTACTAAAAGTACTGGAAAAAAATAAATTTTTAAAATTTATAAGAAAACTGAATTTTTTCTCTTTTTGCCTCGTAAACTATGAAATTACCACAAATTTTAATACAAAACCTTCAATTGTTTCTATTTCTGACAATAATTTCAATAATTATTTTATGAATAATTTTTACAATTTTCATATATACTAGATTGATAAAAGAATTTTAGTTAAAAATACTAAAAAAAATTAGATTTTGGAAAAGTTACAAATGATTACAGAAATTCAATTATTTTCAAAAGTTACAAAAATTCTTCGCAGAATTTCAATTATGTTCAAAAATTTAAAAACAATTCTCGTCAAAATTACAATTATTTTTAAAAATAATAAAATACTTCATTAAAATTCAATTATTTTTTAAAAGTTTTAATAAAATTCTTGACAAAATTCCACAAGAATTAAATTATTTAATTTTTAATAAATTTCTTTAAAATAATTCAATTATTTTCATAAGTAGTAATAAAATTTTTCACAGGAATTCAATTATTTAAAATACAAAATTTAATAAAATATTTCGAAAAATATCAATTATACAAAAATATTTTTATAAATAATAAAATTCTTTACCGAAATTAAATTACTTTTATAAACTTGAATAATATTCGTTGCAAGAATTCAATTATTTATATAAACTTGAATAAAATTCATTGGAAGAATTAAATTATTTTCAAAATTAATAAAATTCTTCGCAAAAATTCAAGTATTCTCAAAAATTAAAAAAAAATATTTTCAAAATTTCAATTATATTTATAAATAAAAAAATTCTTCTTCGAAATACAATTATATTTAAAAATTTTAATAAAACTCTTGGCAAAATTTTGTAGGAATTCAATTTTAATGAATTAAGGGTATTTGAACCATTATATGACGTCACAATATTAGAAAATATGCTTTGTCGAAATTGTGACGTCATAATGGTTCAAATGCCCTTAATTCAAAATAATTTCATTTTGGAAAAATATAAATGATTTTTTAAACTGGAATAAAATTCTTTGTAAGAATTCAATTATTTATATAAATAATAAAATTCTTCACATAAATACAGTTATTTTTATAAATTTGAATAAAATTCGTTGGAAGAATTACATTATTTTTAAAATGTAATAAAATTCTTTGTAGAAATCCAATTGTGTTCAAAAATTAAAAAAAAAATTCTTGTTAAAATTCCAAGTAACTTTATGAATAATAAAATTCTTCTCCAAAATTCAATTATTTTATGAAAATTTTAAGAAAATTTAAATTATTTTCATAAGTAATAAAACTCATCGCAGAATTTTATTGAGTTTTTATACAATATATATTTAAATCAAATTTGTGACGCGATCTGAAGAAAGGGACCTTAGAAGCAAATCACTTTAAGGTTATGTTATAGTATTACTTTTTTGTTGATTAAAAGTTTTCTTTTACTTTTGGAAATTTAAAATCATTGTTTAATAAATTATGTAGTTGTAATGAAAACTTAAACATTAATGATTCACATTGAAAGTTGATCCTTTTTTTGTTTTTTCATTTAAAAAATTGCAAACATAACCTATAATTTTTTGCTTCTAAGGTCCCTTTCTTCGGATCGCGTCACATTTGTCAAATTAAATTCATATATTTAAAAATTTATTATTAACTAATATCTATAATATATGTTCTGATTGTTGTAAATATTTACCGATTTTTAAGAAAGGTTGAATAACTAATGTACAGGATAAATTAATTAATCAACCTCCCAACGATGATGAATTATCTGAAAATTAAAAATTCAAACAGTATTAATAATTTTTTTTTCCCAGAGAAACACATGTCTAGCAAACAAAGAAAACATGTTTTCCTCTCAATATATATGGAGAAGAAAAAAATCCATTTCCAAGTCATAATATAAGATGAATCGACTCGTCAGATGAGTTTGACCGTTTTTTAAGATTGAAATTCCCAGATTGAAGTTGTATGATTAAAAAAAAGTAAGAGATCCGCCGCCTTGCATGTATAATGAAGGGTGACATAAAAAAAAATAGAAATTCGTTAATATTCCTCTAAAAACACCTTGTAAACTATCATCCTTTTTTCCACAAATGAAGTTCGTGTTTAGAATTTAGTCTCTTTTTTGGATTCATAAAGTTTCTCTCTCATCCGCAAGAGAGACTGTTTATTATATATATATATATGGGTATATATGTATATATAATCCCGCGCGCAGCAGCCTCACTTTGAAAAGGAGGCCTATCTTCAACTTGTAGTCATCAGTATTTACACTTTTATCTCACCATCATCAGCACAGGGAAATTGTAAAATTATCTTCGGGACGATCGAGAGAAGGCCATTTTGAAATTTCCATTACTTCCGCTCTCTCTCTCTCCCTCTCTTTCCTTAACTCTTCTCTTACTTCACATAACCGGATTCTTCGTCTGCTCTGACTTGAATCATATTTATATATCTGTGTGTATATGTTGTTTGGTATTTTATGTTGTAGGTACACTATCACGTTGGCACGTATTATTATATTACGAATAAAGTCTCTTTTTATATATATATATGTGTGTATATGTGTTAAAATACCCAAGCAGCGCGTCTTGACGACGATAAATCAACAGTTGCACAACGTGTCACTGATTTATATCGTAAAGGCGTGCTGTTGACCTACGACTTGGACTTTTCTTTTTTTTTTCTTCTACACTTTTCTCTCTTTCTCTCTCTCTCTCACTCACTCATTGCTCCCTGAGGTCCTGGCACCTATACCCATTGCGCGCACTACTATATTGCTTAGACATGAAGTCGCATTTACCATGTGTATAAGAGACTCTCCCATGTAATTTAGATTTGAGATTAATCGTCGTCGACAATGTTTTTGATGACGACTACCAATATTAAACTAATATTAAACTACCGTATATAATATGTATTTATATCGTCTATATCATCATAAGTAAAATCAATTGTCGGTTGCGTGCGTGTATCGAGAGTTTTTCAATCAAGATCTCATAAAACAGATCTGTTGGCATTTTATTTTAATTGTTTATATTGACAGAATGAATATTTGTCTTTAGTTTTTTAGTTTTGTGTGTTCAATCATGTAATACAGGGATCTCAAGTAGTATACAGTTTTTTACCTAATCACCCTTTTTTATAACATATGAAGTTATGAACATTCGTTAAAACACCTGAAATTATATACATTTTATCCTCACTGTAAAAACAGTGCAAAAACAAGTATCTTAAAATACATTATAATCAGTTTTAAAACGACTAAAACATCTTATTTTTTCATCTTCTATCTTACAAAACTGATGCATTTTAAGATGCTGTGGATAAATTTTTGGAAACAACTTAAAAGTGATGACTACCAAAGTATCTTAAAATAAGATGCCTTCTTTTTACAGTGCTGTTTTCACTTTAAAGTTATAGAAACATTTTCATAAAAGGTAACTAAACTAAAATTAACTTTTATTTCTGTAAACAGCTAATTTCAAAAAAAGTATCCCACTCTCCTCTGTACTTTAATGTAAAAGTAACAATAATTAATCTCATTTTCGGAAATAGTGATTTTTTTTAATAAAAAGTGTATAGAATGTGAAAGAGAATAAAAAAGAGAAGGGGTAAAAGAAAATGCAAAAAAAAAAGAGTGAGAGGATCAGGAAAACAAAGAGAAAAAAAGAAGAAATGACAATGGTTTGTTTTGCAAATGTAAATAAAGTAGTATGAGAAGAGAAAAAAAAGGAGAGGTGATACTTTATTAATACACCTATGGCTTAGGTGACTGGAAGCCGGAACTGAAGAACGCGTTACCTCCTCGAAGGAAGAAAGAGAAAGAGTGAGCGAATGAGTGAGAAAGAGAGAGAGGTCGCCTTATTTATAAGCACAATAAACAAGCTCCCACGCTTCCTTAACTATTAATGTGTGTCACGGTGATTTAACTTCCCCCCTCCCACCACCCCTTTTCTCGCCCTTCCTTGTTTTTAACCGTCGTATTGCTGTGATTTTCCCACATATCATCCTTCGGCTTATGAACACCTTTATTATATTATGTATAGTCGTCAAATTACAGTTAAAAATATTTGTGTGTTTATAACATATATATATATATATACGTTTTTACACCAAAAGGGTTATGCACTGTTTGGTACATATTTGTAATTATTATTAATTTTATATTACAATTATTTTGACATAATTACACGGAGGAAAAGGGATTGTTACATGTGCTAGTAGATTGTTGATATATAGAACTAGCAAATCTGATTTGTTATTGCAACAATTCTTTTTGTTCTCCTAAAAAATTAATTGTTATCACAACAATTTCGAGTTGTTAGCTAAAAATTCGAAATTGTTGTGATAACAATTAATTTTTTAGGAGAACAAAAAGAATTGTTGCAACAACAAATCAGATTTGCTAGTTCTATTTTAACAATCCGCTAGTACATGTAACAATCAATCCCTTTTTCTCCGTGCATACAGTATTTTTTCAATAGTTTTGACATTATTGTGTCATATTATACACTCGGGTTGCAAAGTTTCAGTACATTTGGACATTTACTTGTAAATGCTCGCTTTACTTCAAATTCAAATATTTCTGTAAAAATAGGTGCTACAGCTATCAAACTAGGATCATTTTAAAGCTCAATAAATTTAGAGTCAAATTGGCAAAAAAAATAACCAATTTAATATTGTAAATTTGAAAATATAATTCTTTAAAGTTAGAGATTTTTTATGAAAATTGCGATTTCGGAATCTGGAGTTCAAGCGAACGCCAATTAATGAAAAAATTTCTTTAAGATTTGACAGTTTTACAATATAATGTACAAATTTCACTCTTTAATTCGAGACCAAAATCTTTTATAAGTATTCAGTATTTGCCTTAAATTCTGTAAAAAGAATTACTCTTGCTTTCTAAAGTTTTCAAGGAATAAAAATTGCAAATTCGTCATTTCTGTTCACTTGTTTTATCAATTAACCAAATTTTTGAAAAATGTGCATCTCTTTTTTATTGTAAAATTTATAAAATTGCACCTTGAAATAAAATAAGTAATAATGCGAGTTAAAATTTGTAACATTATAAGAAGAGGGATAAATTTCATGTAAATAATTTAAATTTACTACAGTCAAGAGGTTCAATATTTTTCAAAAGTGTGGTTAATTGATAAAACAAATGAATAGAAACGACGAATTTGCAATTTATATTCTTCGAAAAATTTAGAGCAAGAGCAATTATTTTTATACAATTTGAAAAAAATACTTCATATTTGTAAATGATTTTTGTCTAGAATTAAAGAATGGAATTTGTACTTGTTATTGTACAACTGTCAAGTCTTAAAAAAATTTTTTCTTCAATTGGCGTTCGCTTGAACTTCAGATTCCGAAATCGCAATTTTCATAAAAAAATCTCTAACTTTAAAGAATTATATTTTCAAATTTACAATATTAAATTGGTTATTTTTTTTGCCTATTTGACTCTAAATTTATTGAGCTTTAAAATGATCCTTGTTTGATAGCTGTTGCATCTATTTTTACAGAAATATTTGAATTTGAAGTGGAGCGAGCATTTACAAGTAAACAGTCAAAATGTACTGAAACTTTGCGACCCGAGTGTATCTCTCTATTTTTTCGTAACAAGTATAACTATTTTCTTACAGTACTGCCACTTTTTAAACTTATTTTTAACGCTATAATGCCTTAGTATTGCTATTATTTTTCTGCAGTTTTGTTATAATGCAATGGTACGATTATTTTGGCTTCATATAAATACTATTGTATTGATTTTACTCGAAAAGTTGAGTTTGGTCATAAAGTCCTTTTTCTTGTACGCGGTCACATATGATTTAAGAAACGAAAATTCTCCAAACAATATATAAATATTTTTTTTTAATAACACAATATTCTTGATTCAATAAATTAAATACTCTGTTCAACTTCAATGTTAATAATTATTTGGAAAAAGGAAGTAAATGGCTTTTTTCAAATAAATGTGGAATCAATTCAAGTTAATTATGCCAAATAAATTTTTTTGAATGATAAATTATCAGAGGTATAGGGTCATTTGGGGTAAATGTAAACAGTAGATGTTTCAGCTAAATTTAGAAATTTAAAAATAAGTACAACGTCAATATTTTTACCTCAGCTCACCTACAAGATGTTCTGAGTATTGCCAATATTTTATTTTGACAATTGGCAATGCCATAGTATAAGTTATCTTTTAATGCAAAAAAAGATTGAAAATAAAAATTTTACTGTTTCAGTATCTTGTCTCGCATTTGCATAAAAATAAATTAAAAAATCAAACTAATATTTTTCATTCTTCCTTAGTAATGCCTTAACTTATATTCACTTTAATTTTTGATTTTCGTCAATTTAGTTAATAAATAATTAAGTGTTTACATTTACCCCGAGAATTCGAAAACTCGGGGTAAATGTAAACAGAACTTCAACTACATTAAACAATTTTTTTTATAAATTATTGGATCTGCCATTTTGAAACTTAAATATTCGATTTTAGATTCTTATTCAGCAACCTCAAAAACTTTTTTTTTACCAAGTTGAATGAAAATCTATTAAAATTTGTTCAAGTTATTCAAGTTTTACATTACTAATTTTGTAATGGTTGATTGTTTATTTATATGACACATTATCAGTTAACTGGTTTATTTTTCTATACATCTACGAAGAACATTTTTTCAGTTTTTCCATCTCTTAGAACAGTAGTTTACTTGAAATAACTTGTTTCTTAAACCTCGCTTAACTACAGTGGTGTTTACATTTACTCCGAATTTTAGAAAAATTTTAAAATCTCGGGGTAAATGTAAACAGTCAGTTTTAGGCGATTAAGGTGCATCATTATTTCTTTGTACTTCATAAAATTTTTCTAGCGAAGTATAAAGTAACAAGTTCATGCAAAAAAAAAATCCGTCCATTTTACGTTTTAACAAAAATATAATTTCTAAAAACAAAAGTTGATATTTTCTGTTTAGGAAATATTTGTCTTAGGAATAAAAAGAAATAATAAAATTTTAAATGAATTTTTTTTAATTAACTATCTCATTAAAATTGTACCTTTAGAAATTCTTCGTCTTTTTCCAGCAACTATGTATTTTTATATTTTATTTTAATATATTATTCATTATATATTATTATTTGTATTTTTATTTTAGTATATTTATCGATTGTCAAATATGAAATACTATAAAAAAATAATGTGACATAAGACTGTTTGTTGTTACACATAAAAACATTTTTTTTCTCAATGTCTTATGTAAAACACAAAATAAGAATTTTTTGACTTTTAGTTTAATTAAATAATAATTTAACTACATTACACAGTTAAATAATTTTTACTAATTGTAAGTGTAAAAGGTGTCGAAAATTGAAATTTATTGTCATGTAACTTCGATATATATGTATAACTATATATAAGAAATATTAAAAAAAAGATAAAGAATCCAAAAATTGAAAAAATTAAAAAATCAGACTATAAGAAACAGAAAATAGTATTAAGTCAAAAAAGTTAAAATTGAGAAAGAAAAAATAATATTTCTTCTTTATAGTTACTTTATAGATCAAAATTCAATTAAATCCCTAAAATATGAAGCAGAAAACATTTATTACTTAATATAATGAACCTCCCATTACGTGACAATAATTGATTTTCCATTTTTATCAATTAAAAATATTATTAACAGTGATTACATAATGATAAGTGCTTCAATATCGAAGCATGTACTGGTTGCGGTTGTTGAACTTCAAACGCCATATCTCGACAGATTTACGAAGGGAAGAGAATCCATATAATGGAGGAAAATGTAATAGAAAGGATAGCATGGAAAGGGATGTTAAAAGAGGGGGTGGGGGAGAGAGAAAGAGAAAGAGAGTGAGGGTTGGTATAGGGTAAAGATGAGGAAACGAGGGAGAGGTGGAAAGGTGGAAGTAGTAACGAACGGAAGTTAAGGAAGAACGTTGGAGAGAAAACGGAAAGACTGTGATGGGATGGGGTTGAAAATGGGTTGACTTGGGTAGTAAAAGGGTAGGTGGTGAAAGAGGGGGGGTGAGCAGGATGGAACCGGAAACGGAACTCAGGAGCACAGGAACACGAGCCGCCATGACGGCGTCGCTGGCCCCGATATGGCGGAAGCGTCGCGTTTACCGGAAGTCGCCAAGGAAATGAAACGCCTCCCCCTAGTGCAATGCCAAAGCTCAGGGGGCCTTTAGATTTTCTCTATACATGTACATCTACACACATATATATATATATATATATTGGACTTTTCCACACCTCATTCCAGCGCGCGTGACAAAATTTCGTGGCTTCTTCGTTTACGACCCTCTCAAATATATATATATATAAAAGACATTTACGAGATTTAACCAAACGCTGACGATAGATTCAAGATAAGGGATTTGTTGTCTGTTATCGCGTGTATCTTCACTGACATTATGAAAAAGTGTATAAAATTCTTTATAAGGGGCTGTCCATAAATTACATAATACGTTTTTATTGAAATTTTGAACCCCCCCGCCTCCTCACCCTTTGTAAATCGTTTTACCTCCCACCCCCTATAATTATTACGTAATTTTTAAAAACATTTTTATTAATGTTTCTTGAAATATTTAGTTGCAGCGTCAAGAACAATTATTTCCAAGCCATTATAGAAAAACACCTGAAAATTCTTTAATGAATATTAAACTTTTCTAAAAGAAGAGTTCTACATTTTTTCCATGTCCTGAATTCTGGGAAAAATTTCGTACTAATTCTGGAACAAAGATTTTCCATCCAAGAAAAATTGTTTACTTGCAAAATATAAAACCGCTGCCAAGTTAGACATTTTTGTTATAATTTTGGTGCTTATTTCAAATCTTGTTGAAATAAACCTCATCGAGTTGTTAACAACAATGAAGTCTAAATTTTGAACAATTATTCTCAATTGCTGTAATATTTTTTTCTTATTATTTAATACTTCCACATAAAAAAAAAAATTTCTTAACAATTTCTGTTTTTTAAAATATCAATAACTTGTTTATTTCTAATCGAATTAGCTTCAAAAATAGGTCAATCGAAGTGTTTTTTAATGCTCTACAAGTTGATAACTTTAGTTTCAAAGTTACACTTGGGTCGCAAAGTTTCAGTACATTTGGACTTTTACTTGTAAATGCTCGCTTTACTTCAAATTCAAATATTTCTGTAAAAATAGGTGCTACAGCTATCAAACTAGGATCATTTTAAAGCTCAATAAATTTAGAGTCAAATAGGCAAAAAAAAATAACCAATTTAATATTGTAAATTTGAAAATATAATTCTTTAAAGTTAGAGATTTTTTTATGAAAATTGCGATTTCGGAATCTGAAGTTCAAGCGAACGCCAATTGAAGAAAAATTTTTTTTAAGACTTGACAGTTGTACAATAACAAGTACAAATTCCATTCTTTAATTCTACACAAAAATCATTTACAAATATGAAGTATTTTTTTCAAATTGTATAAAAATAATTGCTCTTGCTCTAAATTTTTCGAAGAATATAAATTGCAAATTCGTCGTTTCTATTCATTTGTTTTATCAATTAACCACACTTTTGAAAAATATTGAACCTCTTGACTGTAGTAAATTTAAATTATTTACATGAAATTTATCCCTCTTCTTATAATGTTACAAATTTTAACTCGCATTATTACTTATTTTATTTCAAGGTGCAATTTTTTAAATTTTACAATAAAAAAGAGATGCACATTTTTCAAAAATTTGGTTAATTGATAAAACAAGTGAACAGAAATGACGAATTTGTAATTTATATTCCTTGAAAACTTTAGAAAGCAAGAGTAATTCTTTTTACAGAATTTAAGGCAAATACTGAATACTTATAAAAGATTTTGGTCTCGAATTAAAGAGTGAAATTTGTACATTATATTGTAAAACTGTCAAATCTTAAAGAAATTTTTTCATTAATTGGCGTTCGCTTGAACTCCAGATTCCGAAATCGCAATTTTCATAAAAAATCTCTAACTTTAAAGAATTATATTTTCAAATTTACAATATTAAATTGGTTATTTTTTTGCCTATTTGACTCTAAATTTATTGAGCTTTAAAATGATCCTAGTTTGATAGCTGTAGCACCTATTTTTATAGAAATATTTGAATTTGAAGTAAAGCGAGCATTTACAAGTAAAAGTCCAAATGTACTGAAACTTTGCGACCCGAGTGTATTTCTACATTTTTCAACAAAAT
The DNA here is from genome assembly GCA_032872475.1 of Leptopilina myrica (nomen nudum). Classification (NCBI taxonomy): domain Eukaryota; kingdom Metazoa; phylum Arthropoda; class Insecta; order Hymenoptera; family Figitidae; genus Leptopilina; species Leptopilina myrica (nomen nudum). The sequence goes on along the minus strand of CM065462.1, from coordinate 6,486,089 downwards.
TTTCAAAAGAGTCTTATTTTCCAAAATTTTTGAATTTTAAAAGTTTAATATCTCTGGTGAATATGAACGAAAAATAATCATTGAGGGCTCAAAAGATGCGTCTAAAAAAAACTCTACAAAATTAGAGAAAAAAATTCATAGGTGTCCTAACATTTTTCAAAAGTTATGGGCAAAAAACGTTTTTTTTGAAAAATTAAAAATCAAAAAAATAAATAGTTAAACTTTATTAATCTTTTTCAAAGTACTCTCATTTTATGTCCGCAGATGAGACCTACAATTTAAAAAAAATTCAGCCCAAAAGCTCTTTAAAATTTGGAGATATTTATGAAAATGTGATGTTTACACACACACATACGGAATGACATTTTGTAAAAATGTCATTTTTGAACTCCTGATATCAAATAACATAAAGATATGTTAAAAAATCAAACCTGAAAAATATTGGTATTACAATACTTCCTCAGTATGAGGAAGTAATATATTTTTTTACGTAAAAAAAATGATTTCTCTTCAATTTTTAATGAGAGATCAAATAATATTTGTGATTGGATGATGAAAGAATCAATTTTCTAAAAGAAAAGTAGAGAAAAATAATTTTAGGGGCTTTATTATTATTATTATTATTATTATTGGTTTTTTTGTGTTCAAAATAGTTTGTTCTCATCATAATAGTGTAATACATAGAAAGATAAAGAAGAAATCTTTTGTTGATGAAAAGATGAGGAACGCAAGTTGAGATGCGTCATCTTCCGGTGAAACAATTTCCGGTATTTCCCGAGAGCATTCTTTCACGTTATTCTGCTTGGCTTCACTACTAAAGAAAATTCCAATTGCGTGTCACTGCGCTTATACCTTTTAATCAAAGTTGAAGTTCAAAGTCTGTGAATTCATGCGGAAAATATAGTTTTGAACAAAAATTATGTATTTACGTTGGAGGGGGGCGCATAAAATCAATTATTTCAACATAGTTATAATCAAATTTCGAAAAGATTTCATTTTTTAGCTTATTATTTTTATTATTTAATAAAAATTGATAATATTTTTTGTGATAATAGTAATTAGTTGTCATAACTATGATAATAATAATAATAATAATAATAATAATAATAATAATAATAATAACAATAATAATAATTATAATAATAATAAAAATTATTATTATTATTTTCATTCTTTTATTGTACATGAATATTTTTAAATTAGACAAGAATGATGATGAACGTTTGGTCAAACTTCATTTTTATTTGAAAGAATATAGTCCTAATATTAACACTATTTTGGCTTAATATATATAAAATGTTGAAACTATTGTGGTTTATTATTGTCACTATTTAGCTTAAACATTAAAAGCATTTGGCTTTAGTGTTTCTACAATTTTGGCTTAATATTACCATTATTTTGTCGAAATTTTAGCCTCTTTGGTTATTTAAACCAAATATATTTTATTTGACTTAAAAAAATATCAATACGCGTGAATTATTACGAACGTTCCAAATTCTAAGTCTTATTACTATAATTGAAATTATTATTTAACAACCTAAATTTTAGCTCTTAATTTATTTCAAAAGGACAAAATAATGTATTTAATTATTTTATTATTAAATTAAACTTTATTCATAATATGAAAATAAATATTTATTTTTATTTAGATAACAAAATTAAATTAAATAATTACTTGAGGTTATATCTGTAAATCATATTTTTCATTTATTTAACAAAAACTTTAATTATTATGCATTGTCATTTAGTTCCTTTTGTCTGTTTTGGAGGTTTTGAATTTCTTGGAGAATACTTTTTTATTTTATCTAAAAATTATAATTTTCATTCTCTGGATGTAGTATTGTCATTTTCTTGTCCTAATGAGCATAGTTTGACACAATTTTACCAAAAATTGCCTGCGTATTTTGCCGCACTATTGACACTAGTTTTTCGTAATTTATTCAGTATTTTGCCATATATAGCAACTGTTTTGATAAATTAATATGAAATGTAATAATTAATGTAATGTTTTAAATAATTAATGTTTTTCATTTATCACAATTTCCCTTAATGTTGTGATTGAATTTTCAATATCTAAAGGGTTGATTAAATATTTTTCAATTGAATTTAAAAAAAAAAAGGAGAGTGGGAAGTGAAAACCTTGGGGCACGCGATTTTTTTTATTGAGTAAAATGTAAATATAAAAAAAAAACTTAGCTCGAGGCTCGATCGTGATTTAAAATTGTATTTCATGGAAAAATTTGTCATGGTCGCGAGAAGAGAAGGTTTTTTTTCCCAAAGGGAGAATATTGACAAGTATATAATTTTTTGTTTGTTAAGAGAATCTTTTTCCAAAGAGAAAATCATCTAATAAATAACGACATATAGTTAATTTAAATTATTTTGATAATTAAATAAATAAATAAATGAAGAATTGTTGAGAGAGTGTGTTTATACGGATTGCAGAATGGAATGATTTTCAACGTTAAAAAGTGTTAAAGAATCGGTGGCACAAGTTCAATTATACGTATATACATTGCATGATTACAGTGATTATATGTATCACGGACACACTAATCGCATGTAACGTCAATCTAAAGGTACTATTTCGCTTGGCAAGGTAAAGGACAACAAATGCTAAAAAGAAGTTTATAATCACGAAATTGAACCTGCTAGTAAAATAACCGGGTTCAAATCCAAAGGCGTTCGTTAATTTGCAATTAATCACTGTGTATACTTATAATTAGCTTGCAGTCGCAATTAACTCATTCCACTTTTTCGTATTTCTTCGTCTCTCTTTTTTTTTGTGGGTTAATTTTTTGTAATGAAATTCGGTAAAAGTTTCTTTTTTACAAAAAAGTTTAAGACATTTTCAGGGCTCAGATTGTGCGACTTTTTCGACTTTCCTAAGAAAATGTGACTTTTTTCAAATATTTTGTCAAATTTTGCAAAAAAAAAACATCAATAACTTCTTTTTTAAATAAATATTTAATTATTATTTTTCCCTAAGAAAGAAAATTCTTCAAAAGTTTCCAATTCAAACCTTTTTGAAATTAAACTACTTCTAAAAAATTGTTATAAAACATGAAGAAATCGATAATAATTAAAGATGACCAAGTGATAAAATCATTATTTTATATTATAAGATTTTATAAAAAAAAAAGAATTTGAAAATAATTGAATTTCTAGGAAGAATTTTTTTATTTATAAAGATAATTAAAATTTTGACACAATAATTTTATTAACATTCTTTGCAAATAATTGAATTTCAGAAAAGAATTTTATTATTTATACGGATAATTTAAATTTTGAACAGATTTCTTTTTTTAAATGTTTAAAAGTAATTGATTTTTGAAGAACAATTTTTGATATTTTAAAAAATAGTTGAAATTGTGGGGAGAATTTAAAAAAATTTGAAAATAATTGAATTTCTGCGATGAATTTTCTTATTTTTTAAGATGATTGAATTTTGCAAAGAATTTTATCAGAACTTTTTAAAAAAAATTAAATTTCCATGACGAATTTTATTATTTATAAAGATCATTACAAATGTACAGAAATAAATAAATAATTGAAATTCTGACTTGAATTTTATTAAAATTCTTTTTAAAATAATTGAATTACAGAGAAGAATTTTATTATTTATATAAAGATAATTGGAATTTGGAGAATTTAAAAAAAAAATTTGAAAATAATTAAATTTCTGCGAAGAATTTTCTTACTTTTGAAGATAATTGAATTTTCATGAGGAAATTTATTATTTATAAAATTTTGACGAGAAATTAAAAAAATTTTTTTTTGAATTTTTGCGAAGAATTTCATTATTTTTGAAAATAAATGAATTTTAGAGAAGAATTTTATTATTTATAAAGATAATTGAAATTATGACAGGCATTTTATTAAATCTTTTTTAAATAATTGAATTTTGGAAATGAATTTTATTATTTATAAAAATAATTGAAATTCTGAACAGATTTTTTTTTTAAATGTTTAAAATACCTAATTAAAATTGTGACATGCATTTTATTAAATTTTATTAAATATTATTCCAAATTGTTTGATGTTAAAGTATATGTGTTGGCGAGAAATGTAATTTTTTTTTACAATTTTGACAATTTCGTGTTTTCTTTTCAGCGTTTTTTCCCTAAAATTTCATTCGACTTTTACGGAAATTTTATGGCGACTTTTCGTGACTTTTTTTGAATCTCAAAGACGAGCCGAGCCCTGCATTTTGTTATCCTGGTTTGTTTTATTAATAATAATACTATTTGAGTCAACTATTATGTCACACTATTTTCTTATTTAATGACTAATGACGAAAACTTACAACCAAATTCATACAAGGGAAAATAATTATTTAGAAAAAAATCAAATACAAATATATGTCAAGATCGATTTTCTGTCATGTGGGAGGCGTTAATGGGCGTTAATTATATTGAATTCTTATATTGTCGTCTAATGTGACGACTATATGTCAGTTAATATGAAAAGGCACTTGTAACCGAAAATGGATTTGGGGCGTGTGAAAGGTTATAGCTCTCTATAAGGAGGGTTCGATTCTTCGACCTAATCTTCTTTCCCTTCCTTTCCTCATTTACTCTTACTTTAATAATTACTTCTTCACTTTTTCCCCCAAGGGTACTGCTTTGATAGGGTCTACGTCAAGAATTCAAAACAATTTTTTTTTCTCAGTAAAATGAATATTTTGACACTTGTCTTACCATTTATACTTGAGAAACGCACTTGTGTTAGACTCTAATATATTTTATTTTTTAAATTTAAATGAAAATGTTTTGGGTACGATGGACAAAAATATTGGGTTTGAAAACTGTCAGTATATTGCATTCATATTGACACTGAAGTAACTTCGTTTTGATCCTTTAATGCCTTCTCATGGCCACTAATTGAATTATTGCTACTATGTTGCCCTAATATTTTTACTATTTTGTTTTAGGATTATCACTATGTTGCCTCAGTATTGCCACTATAAGTTGCAATTAGCCCCAGGGTTCGTTTTTGGCTTTTACAACAAATATGCAAAATCTAACTAAAAATATTTAGAAAATCCTTTTAACATCCCAAATAATGAAGTAAAAAAATCGCGGTGAGGATAAATGCAAAAAATATACCTAAAAATTGAAGTTTTCTTTATCCTGAAAATTTAATTCTTCTATAATCAAAATTGCAATGCTCTCACTATTTTCGTTCGAAATGTAATGAATTTTAACTGTTTTGACAGTTTAACATTTAGTATTGACAATTCTTCGCCATAGTTTTGCCGCAGTATTGTCATACTCTTATTTCCATAGTATGGACACTATTTTGCATATTTAAATCAGTTTCTTCAATTTTAATTCCTAATAATTTTTCTCAAATGCCAAGAAATATTTTATGACTTTAACAGGTGACGCTAGGTGACATAATAGCTTACAAGTAACAAATATACACATGTGTACACGATCGTCAAGTATCCCCATATGGTTTCAATCACAATATTCTCCAAACCTCCTCGAAGGAATTTTTTTTCCTTCCTCGAAACACCCAGGGCGCTTCTAGAATAGTTGGTTCCACAAAAAAAAATAATAAAGCCCTCCCTCTTCCAATATTTCTTTCAATGCCCTATTTACATTTATAAAAAAAAGAAAAGTTTTCTCTTACTAGAGAAAAAAATCTTTTTCAATGAAAAAAAAAACAATTTTTGAATAAACTTACATGGTTAATGTATACTTTTATGGACTACAAAATAAGACTGTGCGCGGTCAAAATATTTATACGCTTGTCTTTTTTTTTTTTTTTGAAAATTTTTCCATTCTTCCAAAAAGGATATGAATCACGACCACAAAACGCAAATCGAGAGTGTCATTTGCACGGCGATGATTAATGAGCCAAAGTATATATGTATACATATATACTACAGTTGAAGGATCTCTTTTCTCAATGAGAGGAAGTCAAGTTACACAGACTCTGTCCAATTCTCTTTGAGAAGTGGTGCAGCAGTTTGAATTTAAAAGCAGAACCCGAAACGAGTCAGTGACAAATGACTGATCTTGAAAAACTTGCAAATCCCTGGGGTGCATGAACGTATTTAAGATAGCGAGAGTGAGAGAAAAGTATGTCTGTATTTAAAAAGAAGTGAAGAAGAAAGAGGAAGAAGAAAAAAAAAGAGAAGTGAAAATTCAAATTCATCGAGAAGAACTTGAAAGAACGACCCTTTTTTGAAGAGAAAAAAAAAATGTTAGTACCTGCTCTAACCTGACCGATCCCATCCTGACCGATCGATTAGCCTCTAAGAATGGAGCCAACATCCTAACGATCTGTTCGTAAGAAACTAGTGTTAATATCACCCTCGATCCAACTTCTCAAGCCTTTTTTTTTAAAGGATCTCATTTTTCTTCGAGTTGTTGATGTTGTCTTCTCATATATATATATATATATATATATGTGAAGACGATCCATATAGACGCTTTTATAGTTATGATGATGGAATTATTTTTAGAATAAAAGGACTATTAAGCTGACGTATTTTTAGAATACCTGTTATTAAAAGTCACATATTTTTAGAATACATCTGCTATTAAGATGCTTATTTTTAAGAAATATATTAGATTCATGCCATTTATTAATCCAAATATCCATAAAATTATAAAATGTAGGGTGACAGCTGGACCAGGCACTGGGAAATTTTTTCTTTACAGTAAAATTTGAATGATACTCATGGATATGCCATTAACCCTTTTTCTAACCGAAATGTCGAAAAACAAACGTCAAACTTGGCGTACATTCAGACCTTGGGTAACGATTTTTTAGTGGACCATTCCTCTCTTTAACCTGTAGATCGAAAAATATCAAATGTAACCAAAATTTTCACTTGGGTTACCAGGGTGGCCACCCAACCGGGAGAACCGGGAGAACCGGGAAAAACCCGGGAGAAAAATCAATCGGGAGAAAACCGGGAAAAAGCCGGGACAGAAATTTTAATCGGGAAAAAACCGGGACTAAAATTTTACATTTAAAGATTTCAGAAAATTAAAGTTAAAGGAAAAAGTTTTACTCAATAAAATTTTCTGATAAGTTTATTTACAGATTTCATTCAAATTTTTCATAAAACATCAATAACTTCTTTTTTAAATAAATATTTAATTATTATTTTTCCATAAGAATTAAAAATCATCAAAAGATTCAAATTCAAACATTTTGAAATTTAACTACTTATAAAAAATTGTTATAAAACATGAAGAAATCGGTGTCTTCATGTTTTATAATAATTAAAGATCATCGAGTGAGAAAATCACTAATTTATATTATAAGATTTTATAAAAAAATATTAAAATATAATTGAATTTCTAGGATAATTTTTTTTATTTATAAAGATAATTAAAATTCTTTGCAAATAATTAAATTTCAGAGAAGAATTTTATTATTTATAATGATATTTGAAATTTTGAACAGATTTGTTTTAAAAATGTTTAAAAATTATTGAATATTGAAGAAGAATTTTGATATTTTTAAAAATAGTTGAAATTGTGAGGAGAATTTTTTAAAAATTTTGAAAATAAGTGAATTCCTGCGAAGAATTTTATTACTTTTGAAAATAAATGAATTTCTAGGATGAATTTTATTATTTACAAAAATAATTACAAATGTACAGAAATAAATCATTGAAATTCTGACAAGAATTTTATTAAAATTCTTTGAAAATAATTGAATTACAGAGAAGAATTTTATTATTTATAAAGGTAATTGAATTTTCGAACAGATTTTTTTTCAAAATGTTTAAAAGTAATTGAATTTTGAAGAAGAATTTTGATATTTACAAAGATAATTGAAATTTTGAAAATTTAAAAAAAGTTTTGAAAATAATTGAATTTCTGCGAAGTATGTTATCTGAACTTTTGAAAATAATTAAATTTCCATGATGAAATTTCTTATTTTTTGAAGATAATGGTAATTTGACGAGAAATTAAAAAAAATTTGAAAATAATTGAAATTCTGCGGAGTATTTTATTACTTTTGAAAATAATTGAATTTCCATGATGAATTTTATTATTTATAACATTTTGACGAGAAATTTAAATAAAATTTTTGAACGTAATTGAATTTTTGCGAAGAATTTTATTATTTATAAAGATAATTGAAATTATGACAGGCATTTTATTGAATTTTTTTAAATAATCGAATTTTGGAAAAGAATTTTATTATTTATAAAAATAATTGAAATTTTGAACAGCATTAAAAAAAATGTTAAAAATACCTAATTAAAATTTTGCCATGCATTAATTTTATTAAATTTTATTAAATATTATTCCAGATTGTTTGATGTTAAAGTATATGTGTTAGCGAGAAATGTGATTTTTTTACAATTTTGTGTTTTTTCTTTTTCGGCGTTTTTTTCCTAAAATTTCATTCGACTTTTTTCCGACTTTTTCGGAAATTTTCTGCGACTTTTCGTGACTTTTGTTGTGAATTTATGCGACTAAAGATACTTTTTTTAGTCTTAAAGACGATCCGAGCACTGTTTTTAGTGTTTTTGGCCGAATTTATATCATTTACAACTACATATTACATAAAGGTAATATTCTGCTCACAGTAAAATTATAATTAAAAACCGGGAGAAACAGCTCATTTTCACCGGGAGAAAACCGGGAGACGAAAAATTTAAAAATAGTGGCCACCCTGTATAGGTTAAAAAATAGGTCAAAATTGACCTATATTTTAACATAACATAATATCCGAATCATGAGGGTAAACTTTTGTAGAAAATATAATTGAATTGAAATCTTGAAAACAGTTTTTGAGACTACTTTCTTTACAGATATAATATTTATTAATTTATTAATCTATATATTTTTTGTGTAATCGATTTCCAAGGGTTATGATATAATGCCAGTTTCAACCTATAAAGCCAAAAAACTGTGCACACATGACTGATGTGTAATTCCCACATAAAAGCGAATAGTACTCGGAGATGAATAGAACCTACATGCTCACCGGGGATTTAAATATCCCGCATAACTTCCGTTTAATGTCGACTTTCTATTATAAGTACACTATCTCAATGTATCAAGATCTCCGTTTGACTCTTAAGTCACTACTGTCATTAATGTCATCCAGACCGTTAATGTCAACCCATTAGATAACAAGGAAGGGCTACAGAAGCGAATTATACCAGATTCAAGTCATATATTAGTATTTCAACTTGTGTCAGATGATTACGTTCATATATATCTAGATATATAGATATTCCATAAGGAAAATTGACAGTCATTTTATGATTTTTAAGATTAAATCATGAGATATACGGTATGTGTATGAATGTTACGCGACAAGTCTCATATGCAACGTTGAACGCCTGAAGTATTGCGAAATTTTTTATTGTGCTCGTTTATATTTTATTATAGTGATTGATGGCTATATAAATAGTGTTCGGGTATAATATTTTTTCTATAAGTGTGAGAATTCAACTATTTAAAGAGAGAGGCAAATTTATTATTACAAATGAATATAATCATTTAAAATGAAACCAAAATGAAAGTTGTAGTGTTCGTTTAATTAGTAATTAGTGAATTATTCCTGAAAGTCCCATAATTTTCCGATTTTCTCCAAAGAAGTTGTACGCATTTGAAAATCGTGAAAATGGGCAAAGTGGCGTTTTTATTTTCGATATTATTTCTATTTAAGTAGAAATTATTTGTTAATAAAAATCTCAAAATTATAGGTTATTTTTATGATGAACTTTGGGACAATATTTGATTTATTATTTTATAATTTTAAATTATTATATTCATTTGTAATAATAAATTTAAACATTCTTAACAAAAGCCAATAATTTTTGTTATATTTTTGTACTAAATTGTATTTCTTTGACATTATTTTCTACTGACAGAAAACTGACAGTTTTTAGCATCTCTTACATTTTAAATTCATATTTCATAAAAAATATATATAATTCTTTTGAAAAAATCCTTTGATTTCGTGACTTTAGAAACATGAAAATCATTCCTACAGATTATTACAATTTTTTAAAATTATTCGGCGACCACTTTAGTTGAAATAAAATGGATTGACCCTAATGATATATTGCAGTTTGTATTTGTTTAAATAAATAAGTGTTGCTGTTTATATACTAACTATTTCAAACTATTTCTGAATTTTAAAAATAATGAATTATCTTGAATTTATAATTTTTAAAGATAAATAAATTTCATACTGTTTGTATTAGTTGATTACAACATTAGAAAGAAACTGCAATTTTCTAGATAGTTGGCGTGTGAAAAGTTAGTAAATAGCAATTATTTGTTTAAACAATTGCTGAATTGATAAATTAACTTTATTTCATACTATTTGTATAATTTTCTGTTTGTAAAGTTAATATCAAAACTGCAAGTTTCTAGACAGCTTATGTCAAGAGTTAGTAATTTGAAACAAATATTTGATTAAACAATTACCAAAATGGTAAATGTAAACAAAACCGTTATGCCTTAAGATAAACAAATAAATAAATTCATCTCGATAAGTTGCAAAATTTCGAAAAAATTGCATCTCAGTTGGTGTACTCAAAATAAAAATTAGTAATTAACAGTAACAAATTGTTTACTCTCTAACTCTGAATGTGTGAAAATTCACGTATTTCAAAGTTATATAAGTCGTCTTTTCGATCAATAAGTGCATATACTCTTGTAATATAAGTGAAATTTCACTCAAAATAAGTGAAAAATTCACTTATTTATAGGTGTATATGCACTTATTTATTGAAAAAACGACTTATAACGTAGAATAAGTAAAATCTCACATATTCAGATTTAGAGAGTAAACATCTATGATTATCAATTAATTTCATAAATATTAATTGAGAATATTTATCAAATTCTACAAGTAATAACTTTATTTTCCTAAAAATTGTTATATAACTGGATTCAACCTAATAATATTTCATTAAAATTACAATCTTTGTTTTCGTTCACATGTGGCAATTTAAATCATTTCCTGCTAGAATGTTCAGTTTTTAATGATATCAGGAAAAAGCTGTTAATAAATACTAAAAATAGTGTATTGGAAATGCTTAATGCAAAGGCTAAAATAAATGCCAACAAAATGTACGAATTTATTCTAGAAATTGTTAAACATATATATATAGGTAATATTAAGATAACTGTTAACACGAAATTTATTTGTAAAGCTTTAAAGCAAATAAAGTATCTATTAAAATTATCAGTTGTCATGGTCACTTCTAATCCATTTTTCATCTTTACCGCTTTCAAAGTTTTTATTATATTTCATTTTTGAATTATTAAATCGTTTGAACATCACTGTCATTCTTTATTATATTATAGGCTTTCTTATAAAATTTCAGCTCGATTTATTAAATGAAAAATTTTTCATTGTACTCTCAAAAATTGAATCAGTGAAATTTGACTGAGAATCAGTGACTCTATTCTCGCAATTTGAAATTTGAATCAATGGAATTTCACTGAAAATCAGTTAAAAATGATTGAAATTTCAGCCATACTTCACTGATTGACCAATGAAACATTTACTGGAAATTTCATGTCACACATATTAAAAACAGTTATTTTTTAATTGTCCAATCAGTGAAATATTACTGAATTTTCAGTCATTTTTAACTGATCTTCAGTGAAATTTCATAGTTTACAAGCCAAATAAAAAGAGACAAAAGTTTGGAATTTTCTTGTTTTTAAACATTCGATTTGTTTCCAGTACTTTTAATAAAATTCCCTAATTTCTCTGTTCTGTGTCAATTCTGTCTGTTTTCCAACACAATATAACTAATATTCTTTTCTATTAGTTACAATTTTGCAACTATTCTGCTCAAACTTTATCCTATTATTGCCGCAATATTCTATTCTTTCTTCAATTCTATATTTTAATATTTAATATTCCCTAATATTGACATATTTATGTTTATTTTCAAAATACAAAATTTTAAATTGATTTTTTCTCTTTTAAGTGTCACGCAGGATGTGTAAATTTCAATATTGATTTCAAACTCTTTTTTCTTTTTCAAGATCGCCCAGAATTTGGTGAGTTCCTTCAACTATAAAGTATATTGTTTAAAATATGAGAAAAGGCAATAATGAAATTCTTGAGACGCAATTTAATTGATCAATGACTGAGAATGAATGAGATGGGGATGACAGATGGTGAATGACACAATGAGACGACAATCTCTCCTTTGGGAAAGATTATGTTATCCTCTTAAAAGACTCTACGTATATATATATATATATATATTCGTTAATCTGCAACAAAAATGCAGTTTCTTGACCAAATGAATGGATAGAATTTTTGGAGGGGGTGAGGTTAGGATTACCAAGAGAAATTCTTGGGGATTCTTGTGATCTTGTGTATACACACACAGACACACATAAACAGAAGAGAAAGAAATCCATCCGGGTGGGGTGATTCTCGGACCAGCGATCCAACGGAATGTAAAGGCATCCGGTAACCGGTATATATCGGCCTCTGAGGGGTCGAAAGGACCACCAAAGGGTCCTTGGAGGGTTTTTCTAGGGCTTCGCGTCTCTCGTGTACACTATATTCACTTGTCTTGTCTTGCACCTGCACCCTTGCCCTCCACCCCCCACTTTCCGCTCTCTTTCTCTCACTCCTGTTCGCCATATCACGTACACTGACATTCCCGCCTCTTTGTCTCTCCCCTACCACCCTCTTCGTTTATTTTAAAAAAAAAACCCCCCTTCAAGGAAAACAACCTTCCCGGAACCTTTCTTCTCCAATTACCGTATGTAGATTGCAGAAGGAATATTTTTTAAATTATTGCAAGATAATAACTACATGTCAAATACCATTAGGGCGGCAAATTATTAGTTTTATTAAATCACTTTTTTGGAAAATCATTCGCTTTTCTTCTTTCATTTTTAATTAAAGGCATTGCCGTCATTGTCCCAGTTTTCGTCCATCTAAGACTTTCAACTCAGATAAAAGTGATAAAAATATTTTTGTTGTGGGTCTTCTAAACTTTTTTCTTCTAAATTATAAATTATTGTTCCCTCTCTTGTTATTTAAAAGAATTTATAACTTAAAGTATGTGAAAAGCTAATTAATACATAACACAGGTACACAAAAAAATTTTTTTTTTGCCAAGACACTATTCCCATGTATTTTGGCCCGCTGAATTCGAATCCGAAGTCAGAATTGCCAAATTGGTTCTTTTTTTTTGAGTTATATATACTCAAAAAACGACTCAAAAACCAAATCAAAAAACCGCTGCTAAGTTATAAATTTTTGTTATACTTTTAGTACTCATTTCATTCGTTTTCGTAAATCTTGTTGTATTTATTTCATGAACACTTTGCTTCCTCATAGAGATGTTAATAACAATAAAGTATAAATTTTCAACAATTATTCTTAAGTGCTGTAATATTTTTTTTCTCTTTATTTAATACTTTCACATGAAAAACTTTTTTTTCGCAATTTCTGTTTTTTAAAATATCAATAACTTGTTTATTTCTAATCGAAATAGCTTCAAAAATAGGTCAAACGACGGGTTTTTTAATGCTCTCCAAATTGGTAACTATGGTTTTAATGTTATTTCTACATTTTTTAACAAAATTTTCAAAAGAGTCTTATTTTCCAAAATTTTTGAATTTTAAAAGTTTAATATCTCCGGTGAATATGAACGAAAAATAATCATTGAGGGCTCAAAAGATGCGTCTAAAAAAACTCTACAAAATTAGAGAAAAAAATTCATAGGTGTCCTAACATTTTTCAAAAGTTATGGGCAAAAAACTTTTTTTTGAAAAATTAAAAATCAAAAAAATAAATAGTTAAACTTTATTAATCTTTTTCAAAGTACTCTCATTTTATGTCCGCAGATGAGACCTACAATTTAAAAAAAAATTCAGCCCAAAAACTCTTTATAATTTGGTGATATTTATGAAAATGTGATGTTTACACAAACAGACGGAATGACATTTTGTAAAAATGTCTTTTTTGAATTCCTAAGGTCAAATAACATAAAGATATGTTAAAAAATCGAACCTGAAAAATTTTGGTATTAAAATACTTCCTCAGTATGAGTAAGCAATAAAAAAAAATTTTTTTTTTGTCACTACAGTAGTATATTTCCATGTATTTTTTTTACGCTGAATCCGAATTTGACGTCAGAATTAGTAGATTTGCTTAAAATTTTCAGATAAACTCCAAAAACCACTCAAAAAACCGAATTAAAATTAAAAAATACAAAAAATATGATTATAACACTACAGTAGTATATTTTTATGTGGTTTTTCCCGCTGAATCCGTATTTCAAGTCAATATTTAAAAATTTGCTTAAAATTTTGAGATGAACTCAATAAACAACTAATTCAAGTTAATGTCAAAGTTAGATTTTCAAAGTGGCTCAACATTTTGAATTCAACTTGTTTTTCTTAGTAGATTTTTTTTAATATCTCAAATTTTGAGCTAATTTGAAATTTCTAATTTTAAATTCGGATTTAGCGGGAAAAACACATAGAAATATACTACAGTAGTGTCATAAAAAATGTTGTATTTTTTTTATTTTAAGTTTTTTTTTAGTCGTTTTTTGAGTTTATCTCAAAATTTTGAGCAATTTTTTAAATATTGACTTCAAATTCGGATTCAGCGGGAAAAACCACATAGAAATATATTACTGTATAGTGTTATAATAATATTTTTTGTATTTTTTAATTTTAATTTGGGTTTTTGGAGTTTTTCTCAAAATTTTGAACAAATTTATTAATTCTGACGTCAAATTCGAATTCAGCGTAAAAAAATACATATGGAAAAATACTAATGTAGTGCCATAAAAAAAAAAATTTTTTTTATTTTAAGTTGGTTTTTGATGAATAAGTGAATTTTCACATATTCAGATTTAGAGAGATACCTTTAATAAAACAAAAAACATGTTTTCAAAATTAGTTTATGTTGTTAGAATTTGTCCTGTAAATATTATTGTTAAACAATGTTAAGAGGTCTTGTATAAAGTTTTTAGGCACTAAAATTGGAAGTTTAAAGAAATTCTTTGTTGTTAGGTATATCTTAAAATATAATTGATCAAAAACTTTACATGTGATTGTGTATGTTAAGAAGTTTTAAAAAAAGAATTTCAAATTCGAAAAAGTAGAAGCATCTTCCTTTTACAGAAGACGCTTTATCGACTTGTAAAAATTATATATATATATAGTTTATCAAAGTGGACAACTTAATATAATACCTGAACCTCTGATTTGCTATTAAATTTAAAAATGATATTTTTTGTTAATCATTTATAGTAAATAAAATTTGTTTTTTTTTACAATTTTTTATTTAAAAGCTTATCAGTTTCTTAATTTTTTAAATGTTTTTGAGTTTTTCGAGGTTTAGGTCCTGTATTAACTCGTATATTTTATATTATACAATGAACAAAGCACCCTCTGTAAAAGAAAGACGCACGTATATTTTTTCAAGTATGAAATTATTTTTTAAAGACTTTTTAACATACACAATGACATGTAAAAACTTTTTGTCAATTATATTTCCAAACTTAGGAGCAAAATTTATAATATTTTTTCCAGAGTATTGCCAATAATTCGCCATACTATTGCTAAAATTTTTTCAAAGCATTGCCAATATTTTGCCAGACTTTTGCTAAAATTTTGCCACAGTGTTGCTAATATCTTTGCAAAGTATTGTCAATATTTTGCCATAGTATTGATATAGACTTTAGTTTTTATTTATATATATATACTCTCTTTAAGTGGATGATAATTTAGTTTTGATGGAATTTGTATTGAAAGTATTGAAATCAAAAAGAGTAATTTTTTTCTAGTTCGAAATTAGAATTTTCTAGGAATCATTAGAGAAAGAATAGTCTTATGGTCCACCGACGCATGATATTTCGATCCTTCTTCTCAATGTATATTATGCATAATTCATATATGTATGTAAACGTTTATAACATACGTTAAAATTTATTATTCAAGCGCGCCACTTTCACTTGTACACTCGAACAATTCATTCTCATTTCTTGTCATTTGACCTTTAAATTTCTCGATTAGAACATTCTCGTGAATAGTGTCTACAAGTATGAGTATGTATGTATATATATATATAAAAGTACAGTCAGGTGCCTCACAGCGACGATGGGTACAGGGCACATTGATTTTTTGTTTAATATCCTAGTGTTGCATAAATTTATCAGCATCTTATCCTCTAGTTGGAAATATAGTAAAGATGGTATAGATATAGTATATGGTAAAGATGTGTGGACATGCATTATTATACTATATATATATATATTTATGTTTGTGTGAGTTTACATCTGCATATTTGTAAAAACACATGTGTATCGAGGGCAATGTATATATGTGTATATGACAATCATCGTATATAGGAATATACAAATTTGTGCTTGTGTAAATATATATTTTATGTATATATATATATAGAGAGAGAGAGAAATGGATGTGTAGAAGGTAGTCGATCGATCTGCGATCACGTAAGTTTATAGCCGTGTTGCTCGATCGAGAGGGGTCCGTTATCGATTTATTATCGAATCCTGAGATCTCACAGGTTCGTGATTCACGATTCTCCTCGGACAACCGGCAATTAGCGTGCCGATCAAAAGGTCGTTTCAGTCTAGCTACGCGTAATGCGTTTAAGTAATTATCAATCCTGCCACTCAATTGCAACAAACATTTATAGGCTCCTTTTTTCTCTCTCTCTCGCAATAATCGTTGCTCTTTTCAGTTGTATTCGAAAATTAGGTTAAATATGAAGTGAGTACTATTCTTTATGTTTCTCTTTTTTTAGTAACTATTTTTCATTGTAGTTTTTTGTATCAATACAATACATTTTGTTACTTTCGTGCTAAAATATCAATATTTTGCTGTGTAGTCAGAGTGGCCACCCAACCGGGAGAACCGGGAAAAACCCGGGAGAAAAATCAATCGGGAGAAAACCGGGAAAAAGCCGGGACAGAAATTTTAATCGGGAAAAAACCGGGACTAAAATTTTACATTTAAAGATTTCAGAAAATTAAAGTTAAAGGAAAAAGTTTTACTCAATAAAACTTTCTGATAAGTTTATTTACAGATTTCATTCAAATTTTTCATAAAACATCAATAACTTCTTTTTTAAATAAATATTTAATTATTATTTTTCCATAAGAATTAAAAATCATCAAAAGATTCAAATTCAAACATTTTGAAATTTAACTACTTATAAAAAATTGTTATAAAACATGAAGAAATCGGTGTCTTCATGTTTTATAATAATTAAAGATCATCGAGTGAGAAAATCACTAATTTATATTATAAGATTTTATAAAAAAATATTAAAATATAATTGAATTTCTAGGATAATTTTTTTTATTTATAAAGATAATTAAAATTCTTTGCAAATAATTAAATTTCAGAGAAGAATTTTATTATTTATAATGATATTTGAAATTTTGAACAGATTTGTTTTAAAAATGTTTAAAAATTATTGAATATTGAAGAAGAATTTTGATATTTTTAAAAATAGTTGAAATTGTGAGGAGAATTTTTAAAAAATTTTGAAAATAAGTGAATTTTTGCGAAGAATTTTATTACTTTTGAAAATAAATGAATTTCTAGGATGAATTTTATTATTTACAAAAATAATTACAAATGTACAGAAATAAATCATTGAAATTCTGACAAGAATTTTATTAAAATTCTTTGAAAATAATTGAATTACAGAGAAGAATTTTATTATTTATAAAGGTAATTGAATTTTCGAACAGATTTTTTTTCAAAATGTTTAAAAGTAATTGAATTTTGAAGAAGAATTTTGATATTTACAAAGATAATTGAAATTTTGAAAATTTAAAAAAAGTTTTGAAAATAATTGAATTTCTGGGAAGTATGTTATCTGAACTTTTGAAAATAATTAAATTTCCATGATGAAATTTCTTATTTTTTGAAGATAATGGTAATTTGACGAGAAATTAAAAAAAATTTGAAAATAATTGAAATTTTGCGGAGTATTTTATTACTTTTGAAAATAATTGAATTTCCATGATGAATTTTATTATTTATAACATTTTGACGAGAAATTTAAATAAAATTTTTGAATGTAATTGAATTTTTGCGAAGAATTTTATTATTTATAAAGATAATTGAAATTATGACAGGCATTTTATTGAATTTTTTTAAATAATCGAATTTTGGAAAAGAATTTTATTATTTATAAAAATAATTGAAATTTTGAACAGCATTAAAAAAAATGTTAAAAATACCTAATTAAAATTTTGCCATGCATTAATTTTATTAAATTTTATTAAATATTATTCCAGATTGTTTGATGTTAAAGTATATGTGTTAGCGAGAAATGTGATTTTTTTACAATTTTGTGTTTCCTTTTCGGCGTTTTTTTCCTAAAATTTCATTCGACTTTTTTCCGACTTTTTCGGAAATTTTATGCGACTTTTCGTGACTTAATTTAATATTATTCGGAATTTTTTTCACAAATCATTCCTCAAAATATACGTTCAAAATTGTATTTATTATATTGCATAAAACATTTTTATTTGCAAAATAGAAAAAATTATTATTTGATGCTTCATAATCCAAAAGATTTAATTTTTTATAAAAGAAAAAGATTTTTTATCAGAAAAACTGTTTATATTGAAATCACTTGAAAAGCTACTAAAAGTGAAAAAGTACTTTGCTCACTGAATCTGGTGTAGAATTTTCATTTTTCATCCAATCAAAATCAAAAAGGACTTAAAATTTTTGTGATTAAATAAACTATTAATAGAAAATTTTAAAGTTGAACTTTCTTTATTGTTTGGCTTCAAAAAAAGTATCTGAAGTTATACAAAGGTCTGAAAAACATCAAAATTTTGATGATATTTATTGTCACCATTTTGCCATAGTATTGCTATTATTGTACATTAGTATTAATACTATTCTCCTATGTATTGCCTCTATTTTTTCATAGTGTTGTCACTCTCTAAATCTGAATTAGTAGAATTCTACTAAGAATTAGTAGAATCCTACTAAGAATTAGTAAAATTTTACTAATTTTTAGTAGTTTTCATGAACGACTTTTCATCTTTTTAATTAGTAGAATATTACTAATTTTTAGTAAAATTCTACTAATGTTTTAGTAGAAATCTACTAATTGAAAGTCACTTTTTGACTAAATGAATTAGTGTTACTGTTTTATCGACTATTAATAAAACAGTTCTACTAATTGTTAGCAGAATTCTACTAGTCAATTAGTAACGCTCTACTAACTATTAGTAAAATTTTACTAATTGTTAGTAGAATTATTACTAAATCATTTAGTGGACGACTTTTCACCATTTCATTAGTATAACTTTCTACTAATTCAGATTTAGAGAGTATTGTTTTGTTGCAGTTTTGCCATTGCATTATCCCATCTTTTCTTCATTTTCCACTATTTTTCAAAAAATTTATTCAATATTATCCTAATCCCCCCTCCCCTTCTTCTTTTTTTAGCAATTCAATACAGTAAATTTTCATCAAAATCTCGCTTGAACCCAGTTTAAAATCTTTTACTTCCTTTTGATCTTAAATTCAATTCACTGTTGTTTAAGCGCATAAATTTATGCCAAGAGGGGTAGATTGTAGAGAATTTCTAAACAGCATTAGAGTATTGATTTTTATTTGAAAATATGGAAGTGGAATGTTTTGAAAGGGACAAGTGCGGTATCGCCCCCTGCCAGGAGCATAACCTGCGACAGGCCAACTCGTATTCCCCTAGGAGAAGGAGGATGGCGAAGTATAGGAATAGGAAACTCAGCACACGGAAAGCATGAGAGACGAAAGGGAAGCAAAACGGGGGTAGAGGGGGGAAATAGTTACCCGACACCCCTGGCAGGTCCCCAAGGGTTGTGTCTCTCTCCATATTCCCCCCCCCCCATGGTCCCTATCTTCACTAGTATCATCCCCATATGTACGGCACAATATACACGACGCTTTCGGCAGAAGCTTAGGCCCTTCATGGTTATACATATATAACATACCATCTGCGCAATTTTCTCCTCTCTTTTCTCTCGAACTCTCATAGGCTCCAGGAGGTCCAGAAACGCGGTCTGCCACGCACGTGCTCTAATGAGACGCGCAAGCGGAAATTTTTTTTTCCTGTCGACCTCCCCTGGTCGCCCCCATTTTTTTTCCGTTTTCTTTATATATGAGGAGAGAAAAAATTCAACGAATCAGTTTTGTCAATATAGAGGGCTAAAAAAATTATGTCACTAGATTTTATATTTATAGGGTAAAAAATAAATTTGTCGTATTTTTTATTACTTCCAGTTAGACTTTTTTAAATTTATATTTGTTTGGTTAAAAAAAAAATTTTTTTTAAGAAACTTTTTGTTGATACTATATTTTTAGGGTCAGTCCATTATATTTTACCTAAAGCCGTTGCGGCCTATTTTAAAAAAAATCTCATAATTTGTAAAAATGATGTTTAATATCCGTAGATTTCATTTTTGAGAATTATTTTATACGATTTTTTGAATTAAACTTAGAATTTGAATTTTTAAGTTGAGTTGCACAGAAAAAAGGTTGAAAATTTAATTAAGAAGCATGGAAATAATTTAGATAATACAAATTTCTTGATTGATATTTGTTAAAAATGAGCTAATTTACTTGTATAAATAGATTATTATGTAAACAAACCCAAATTAGTAGATAAAAATTGATTTCAAAACTTAACTATAAAATGTCAAAAGTCACTACATTTTATTTACACTTTTCTAAAAAGTATGTAAATATTTAGAAATTTATTACTATTTAATGTAAAGTATTTTTCATGTACTTTTATAATATGTGCTAACTTTTTAATTTTATAATATAGAAATATAAAAAATTTTACCTTTAATATTGAGTGTTTCATGATTTTCAGAGATTTTAATCACTTATTTCTTCTCAGGTGCAAGACGAAAAAATCCATTTTTTGTCTTAATATTTAAGTTTGGCCTTCTTTTCCATTCTATTAAATTTTGGTGATGGATAATGAGCTACTTTTCAGTTTAAATTTAGTTTAAAAAATCTGCTGAAAAAACGAATTTGTTGGTTAAAATCCAAGTAGATTTTTGCAAGACTATTGTGATAGCCAACTTCAGTTTTAGAAAAATTACCTGCTATTTAACCAACAAACTCGCTTTAGGAAGCAGATTTTTTTAAACTAAATTTAAACTGAAAAGTAGCTCATTATCCATCATCAAAATTTAATAGAATGGAAAAGAACGTCAAACTTAAATATTAGGACAAAAAATGGATTTTTTCGTCTTGCACCTGAGAAGAAATAAGTGATTAAAATCTCTGAAAATCATGAAACACTCAATATTAAAGGTAAAATTTTTCATATTTCTTTATTATAAAATTAAAAAGTTACCATATAATACACTGAAAAAAAAATTGATTTGATTCAAATAACCGATTATTTGTCTATAATCAAATAAATATTTACTTGAATCAAATAATTTTTATTTGAATCAATTAATTAGTATTTGCTTCAAATACTGAAATATTTGATTCAAATATACAATTTACTTGATTCAAGTAAATATTTATTTGATTATAGACAAATAATCGGTTATTTGAATCAAATAAATTTTTTTTTTCAGTGTATGAAAAGTACATTGAAAGTACTTTACATTATGTAGTATTAAATTTTGTTAATATTTATAAACTTTTTAGAAAAATGTAATTAAAATGCAGTGACTTTTGACATTTCATAGGTAAATTTTAAAATCAATTTTTATCTACTAATTTGGGTTTGTTTACATAATAATCTATTTATACAAGTAAATTAGCTCATTTTTAACAAATACCAATCAAGAAATTTGTATTATCTAAATTATTTCCATGCTTCTTTATTAAATTTTCAACCTTTTTTCTGTGCAACTCAACTTAAAAATTCAAATTCTAAGTTTAATTCAAAAAATTGTATAAAATAATTCTCAAAAATGAATTCTATGGATATTAAACATCATTTTTACAAATTATGAGATTTTTTTAAAAATAGTCCGCAAACGGCTTTAGGTGAAATATAATGGACTGACCCTTTTATTCCTTAAGCATATTTCTACGAATAAAAGTCAAAATTTTCTTAATCTTTTTTTTATTAAAAAAATTATTTTTTGAAAAGAAAACTTTTTGTCGAGCTATTTTTGAATGTTATGCTATTTATCTTCATTAAATAGATGAACTTTTTTGTATTTAACTAACTGATCTACTATATATAATTGATAATAGTGATCTACTAGAGTATATCACTATTATATGTGGACGTCCACATGAAAAGGGCCCATTTTGTCGGTTCTAGTTTTCGAGTTATTTGCAATTTAATACTTTTTTGAGAAAAACCTTAATTTTTTTGAAAATCTGTAACTTATCGAATTTTTGACCAAAAAAAGTTGTATGACCATTGAAAATTTTCGTAATTTTGCAAGGAATTCGCCCATATAGATAAGTCCCATAGTGCCAAAATGGGCCCTTTTCATGTAGACGTCGACAATATAATATAATAATATAATATTATATAATAATAAGGAGCCATTCATAAATTATGTTTATACTGAAAAATATTCTTTACTCTTGTCGAATTTGTTGACTATAAAATAATGATCTTTTTAACTATAATTTTTACAATCCTTGCAGATGGTTTGCATATATGATTGACAAATGGGTGCAAAGATATATACGTATATATATGTAGAAAGAGAAGTCTATAGTTTTTTTTAGTTCTTGTCGAGTACATTATATAATCTGCGTCCATATCGTGTGCGGAAACAGAAAAGAAACGCAAAGGGAGTGGTGAGTGCGGTACACCCCCCCATTAAAAACGACTTTCATCTTTATAATTCAACCCCTTGCGCACCACCCTCGATCCATTTTGCCTTTTCTCCCCAATGGACTTTTTTCTCTTCTTTATCATATCCCTTTGCCTTTACTGTAGATCTCGCAGCCATGCACATCGTATCCCACATGGCCAAAACTCTTGAGCCCTTCCTTTTTCTCTGTCACTTCACAAATGTTCTACATTTTCAGTGTGTGTTTTTTGTTTCATTCTCTTTTCTTTTGCACCCACCGAAACTTTTTCTAATAATTTTCAGCTTTTCTATTTCGTATACATTTACACGTATTTTTGGGGTAGATGAAAAGAGGGCGAATTTTTAGGGTGAAAAAATAGGACGATTAGGGACCATAATAACGGATACCATATTTTTTCTTCTGAATTCGTGTTTTTGAATTAATTATTTAGGATTAGGAGGAATTTTATTATTTACAGATATAATAGAGTGTATTTTGCTATAGTTTTACAATATTGGCATTGTTTGGTCATAATTTTGCCGTTGGATTGACACTGTTTCACTGTAGTATTGTCGCTATTTTGCCATAATGTCAAAATCAATTTAAAAATCAGTAAAATGATATTTTTGATAATAATAAGAAAAGATTACATCTTCTTTTTGTCATCGTGTCCACATGTTTTTTTTTAAAGGCGAACATTTTTGAATAGTAATTAATATATAAAAAAAATTTCTAGTATATTTATATTTGGGTAAATACACAATTAAAACTAAATTCAAGTTTTCGAATAATAACAAAAATAAAAATTCATGTTTATTATTTTTTGTCATAGTGTCCCGTCCGACATATCATTCTTTAGGAGTCAAGTCAGACGTTACATAGATAGAAAGAAAATTTCTATAATCTATATGGTTAGATATCAAAAAATAGTTTCAGAAATTCATATTAAAACGATTAACACGCTAAATAATATGTTATTATTATTTAACAGGTAAATTCAGTATTTAAATAATTAAATTAACTAAAAATAAAAAATTAATTATTACTATAAACTTTTTTTTGTAATTTCATCAAATTGAAATAGGTTAAATATGTGATTACTAAAAAAATATTAATAAGCTAATAAGTATTCCTTGATCTTGCATTTTATGATTTTTGACATATTTTAGAACATAACAGACAAAACAGATAATTTTCTTCAACATTTCAAAGATTTTATTTCCTTTTAAAAAGTTGAAACATATTGTCGATTTTTTTATTTTGACCCATATAAGTTTAAATAAATGTAGTTAATATTTATTTAAAAAAAATTTTTTTTTGAGTTATTAGTTTATAACATTTTTTAAGAAGGGAAAGTTGGTAGGGTTTTAGTTTTAGGTTTTATTTTCTTTTTTTTTGACAGTAACAATAATTATGTAAGATATCCAAGATGTTGCTGTTGAAACCGCGAACGGTGTTTATTTCCGACATTCGGCGTGGTCGTTTTGTGACTCAACTATATATATATATATAATATTGCCTATAAAAGTGAGACGTTGTCGTAATCATTGACACTTCTGACTACAAATTTCCGCGTATTGCTAATCAAATGGTGCCTTCTATGCGCCATGAATTTCAAAACTTTTTTCCACATCGTAATCTCTGTGACAGAATTTCATTTTGAGGATCATTTCCATTATATATCTACTTTACGATTCATAGACTTTTACTTTCTAATAAAATTTAGAAACACCTTTACACTGTCAATTAATCTTTTCCTCTCTTTGAACTTTTCTTAATCGTTACTCCGTCACTAAATTTTTAATAATATTAATTAATTTCAAACAATTATTACATAGTCTTTTTGCTATTATTATTGTTATTCTTGATAATTTAATAAATTCTTTTCAATAATGTTAATAGTAATAATTATTATCATTATTGTTGTTTTTATAGTTTTTATTATTATTATCGATTGAATTTTCATTTGAGTTAATGAATGAAAAAAGTGAAGTTTTAAAAAATTTTTTGACAAATATTCACAGCGGAAAGAAAAGTTTATAATGTATTAAAGAGTCGTATTCCGTGAGTGTTCATATCTCGTTAAGATCGTTGTCACGAGGTCGATCTTGTTGTAATTCCAGTGACGTAATATGTCTGCAGTGAACCCAACCCTACACAATAATATCAAATTTCCAAGAAATTAAAATTGCTTTTCTTCTTCTTTTTCCTCTTTGGAATATTCGAAATGTTTTATCATTTACTATTATCAAAATGAACACCCGCAATATTTATTTTATTTAAAAAAAAATACCATAAAATACATTTAAAAGTATTCAAATAAAAATTAGATTAAACGTGATTGAAAAGTTAATTAATTTTAATTAAATAATTACTGTTATTTATTATTAAGTTTGAGGTAAAATTATTTACTCCTTTAAATGGTTTTGAATTAATAAGTAGATTTGTTTTGAAAATAATTTAATTTTCCAATTTCTATTTATTTTTGTATGTATATATAATATGATATGCGTGTTTTCTTCTTGATGTTGAGACAAAAATTATTTTATTTTTTTTGACAGATTGTTTAGTGTAATAATGTTTGATGTAAAAATTACAAATTTAATAATGGGGAAAATTGATATGTGAACCGTTACAGTTTCTTTTTCTGTTTTTTCTTCTCTTTTTTTTTATTATAATACTTTTTAACGTAGGCGTGACTGAATTTAGGGGTTGAAAGCCATTTATTGTAACTCCCTGTTTATTGCGAAGCTACTTCCCCTGATTTTCTTCTCAATATAAACGCATATATTGCAAAGAATCTGCCAAACGAAAATCGGCGTGTAATTCTCGGATCTAAATCCCAATGTTTCGTTCCACAGAGTGATAGAGAGAAAGAGGGAGAAAAAGAGAGAAAGAAGGAGGAAAAGAGAGACGGGGGGGGGGGGGGAATAAAAATGAAGGGTGACATATATAGGGAAAGAAGAAAAAAAACAAAACAAGACTAAGGAGAGGTGGGGGAAGGGAGAAGGCGTGAAGGCGAAACGAATGCTCACTACCGTGACCTTTTGTCATCCAAAGTTGTCTCGTATCATGCTTTTAATCGGGCGTTATGGATTTACTGACACTAAAGCTCATCACCATAATTCCATGAAATTCCCTTTAAATTAATATATGTGTAGAGATATATGCCAGTTACGCAGATTTTAACATACAAACACAATTTAAAATGTAATTACGTTGTATCCTTATTATAGGAATTTACTTTTTCATAGTTACCACAATTTTGCCATAATATTGATGCTGTTTTGTCTCAATATTGTCACTATTTTGGCTCAATATTATTACTTTGCCTTAATTTTGCCACTTTTCGACTCAATTTTTTCACTGTATATATAGCCTTTTAATTTTTCTCCTATACTTCAACACTTTTTATCAGGGACCGTCACGGAATCAAAACAAAATTAAAAAATACTTTTGTTTTGATTCGGATATGGGTATCAGAATCAAAATTCCACTCTATTTAGTTCTGATTCCAATATCAAAATCAAAATTCCACTCTATTTCGTTTTGGTTCCAATATCAAAATCAAAATTCAACTGTGTTTCGTTTTGGTTCCAATATCAAAATCAAAATTCCACTCTATTTCGTTTTGGTTCTAATATCAATAAATCAAAATTCTTTCTTGTTTTAATTTTGATAAAATAATACTGCGCATGTAGAAGTGTCATTGAACCTAAATTTTGTTGCAAATGTCAAATATATCAGAAGATAATATCGTTTTTACATACGAAATCTGAAGTAGAATTCGAATCGATTTTTGTTTCTATAAGAAAACCGAATTGCAGTATTACAGTATCAGAATCAAAATAGAAAGTAAATTTTGTTTCGTTACAGTATCGGAATCAAAATAGAAAGTAAATTTTGTTTCGTTACAGTATCAGAATCAAAATAGGAAGTAAATTTTGTTTCGTAATTTTTTCGTAATGGGTGGGTTTTTAAATACGTTTAATGATAAAAATCTGAGTTGCGTGAAATTAATTTTCAAAAATAAGCCTTCCAGTATCATTGTACACTGAGAAAAATATGCTATTGAATCAACAGCATTTCTGCCGAAAGTATAAAAAATATTGATTCAAAAGCATATGCTATAGAATTGAAATCATATTTTATGAATTTTATAGCATATGCTTTTGAATCAATAATTTTTATACTTTCGGCAGAAATGTTGTTGATTCAATAGCATATTTCTCTCAGTGTAATATTAAGTGTTTTGAAGGTTAAATATACTGTAATCAATATTGGGCTTTTTGTAACAAAATTCCTTTTAAATTTAATTTTTTTAATTTATTAAACTTTTTAAGATAATTCATTTATAATTTAAAGAATTGTCTATTTAATAATTTACTTATAACTATTTTATCTTTTCAAAAATAATTAATATATATTTTTTTATATTGAACGCAAAAAAAAAAATTGTAATGTATTTTTTAATTTATCATTTTAAGTTCAAAATTGATATTTTTTATAAAAAAAATTTTATTTTTAATAATAATTTAGTTATTATTAAAAAAATTAATCGTACTTACAAAAATTTATAAAAATTTGCTTCAAAAAATCATTTTCTTCCGAAATCGTTGACT
Source organism: Leptopilina myrica (nomen nudum) (assembly GCA_032872475.1). Taxonomy (NCBI): domain Eukaryota; kingdom Metazoa; phylum Arthropoda; class Insecta; order Hymenoptera; family Figitidae; genus Leptopilina; species Leptopilina myrica (nomen nudum). The sequence continues at coordinate 6,458,698 of CM065462.1, read as the reverse complement.
ATAAACGTTGTGAACTTCACCAACGTAAAACGCTTCGGAGATGAATATAGTTTGTCAAATAAAAAATTCACGTTTCTATTAAATTTAAAAATATTGAAACATAATTTAATAGATTTTTTGGGTTACAACTTGAAATATTTATATATAGATTACGTGTAATTAAAAAACTGTTTAAAAATATTATGTATTTAATTGAAAAACGAGGCTTCGGAGATGAATTTGAATTTTTACTCCCATTGCCAGTAATTTTTAATTATTTATTTAAAAGATTTCTTTTATTTTATTTAAGCTAAATATAAGTGAAAAATAAACGGTGGATTCTAAGCATCAATTTGATATATATTAAGACTATATATAACAAAATTTTTAATTATATTAAAAAATTATTAAAAATATGTAGCATATTTAACCAAAACCAAAAGACAAAATTAAATAAATTTTTCTACTAAGAAAAACTTTAAATTTTAACATTAAAAGATTATGTAAAGATAAATAATGTTTCGTAGATTATGGATAAATTTTTTTTCGTAATTTAAACTCAACAAAATATAAATAAAAATATAATGTGAAGTGGTCCCTTTCTGGAGAATCACCATTTAAGTCAGTGAATTAGGATTAATGTTGCTTATTCGAGTTAAATTATTAATTAATTTCCAACTTTAATTTATCGCTTAAACTGAAAATATTCTGCAAAACATTGTACAATTTTTTGTTAAATAATCTAAAAAACAGTATGAGCGCATATAATTGAAAAATACAAAAATATATATAGTAAAACTGGGTAGAATTTAATTAAAACAAGAAAACACTTACTTACAATTTACCGGTGCTTTAAAAAAAGTCAACAATGCCTGAAATTTTAAAAGCCCAAAGTAATAATATATATAAAAGATTTTCTCTTCATTTGTTCTGGTTGATTGTAAAAGTATATATATATACATACTCGTTCCGAGGACAAAGGTTTTAAATTGCTGAAAAGGCCTCGCGCGAGTTAATTTTCCGAACGGTTGTTCCACTCATGGAATAGTGAATAAAAAAAAAGAGGTGAAAAAAAATAGAGGCCTCTGGAAAAAAAGGAAAATGAAATTTGTTTGAAGGGGGTGAGTTTTTCAGTGAGAGGGGGGAGGGGGTTTAGCTAGATGTCCCGCTGGTCAGAATCAGCCACTCGTTTCCGCTTCTGTCAACTTCATTGCTCCGATTTCTTCACTTTCCATAGTTGGTCGTTATACGCACAAAGTACGTACACACATTTATATATATATGGCCATGGCCCTCGTGGTCGAACGGAATTGATTTGGTTGCAGGGTGAGACCAACATTCACCCCCTTTGGGTGCCCCTGGGGACTGATCCCAGCTGCGCAAGGAATGACTAATACGCCAAACGTTTCGGGGTGCGGTGAGATTTAGGGGTTGCTGAGAGAGCATTGAGGAGGAGAAGAAGAAGGGGGTAGAGAGTGAGAGAGAGAGGAACTTAGGAGATGAAGCACGTTTTGAATTGTGTATGGGGTGGGGGTCCGGATACGTCGTTACTAAACTACACTCTGACTTTACACCCTCCCTTATGTCACTATAGTTTCGCACATTTCCTATATATATGTATATGTGTATTATATTTATTATTACTTCCCTTTTAGTTCCGTAAAATTTTACACTATTTTTCAAAATTAATCATCTACTTTAGAATAATACTTCTTTTCTTTTCTATTCAGGGTGGCCACTATTTTTAAATTTTTCGTCTCCCGGTTTTCTCCCGGTCCTCCCGGTGAAAATACGCTGTTTCTCCCGGTTTTTAATTATAATTTTACTGTAAGCAGAATATTACCTTTATGTAATATGTAGTTGTAAATGATATAAATTCGGCCAAAAACACTAAAAACAGTGCTCGGATCGTCTTTAAGACTAAAAAAGTATCTTTAGTCGCATAAATTCACAACAAAAGTCACGAAAAGTCGCATAAAATTTCCGAAAAAGTCGGAAAAAAGTCGAATGAAATTTTAGGAAAAAAACGCCGAAAAGGAAACACAAAATTGTAAAAAAATCACATTTCTCGCTAACACATATACTTTAACATCAAACAATCTGGAATAATATTTAATAAAATTTAATAAAATTAATGCATGGCAAAATTTTAATTAGGTATTTTTACCTTTTTTTTTAATGATGTTCAAAATTTCAATTATTTTTATAAATAATAAAATTCTTTTCCAAAATTCGATTATTTAAAAAAATTCAATAAAATGCCTGTCATAATTTCAATTATTTTTATAAATAATAAAATTCTTCTCTGAAATTAATTTATTTTTAAAAATAATAAAATTCTTCGCAAAAATTCAATTACATTCAAAAATTTTATTTAAATTTCTCGTCAAAATGTTATAAATAATAAAATTCATCATGGAAATTCAATTATTTTCAAAAGTAATAAAATACTCCGCAGAATTTCACTTATTTTTAAAATTTTTTTTAAATTCTCCTCACAATTTCAACTATTTTTAAAAATATCAAAATTCTTCTTCAATATTCAATAATTTTTAAACATTTTTAAAACAAATCTGTTCAAAATTTCAATTATCATTATAAATAATAAAATTCTTCTCTGAAATTTAATTATTTGCAAAGAATTTTAATTATCTTTATAAATAAAAAAAATTATCCTAGAAATTCAATTATTTTCTAATATTTTTTTATAAAATCTTATAATATAAAATAGTGATTTTCTCACTCGATCATCTTTAATTATTATAAGTAGTTAAATTTTAAAAATGATTTAATTTGAATCTTTTGATGATTTTTAATTCTTATAGAAAAATAATAATTAAATATTTATTTAAAAAAGAAGTTATTGATGTTTTATGAAAAATTTGAACGAAATCTGTAAATAAACTTATCAGAAAATTTTATTGAGTAAAACTTTTTCCTTTAACTTTAATTTTCTGAAATCTTTAAATGTAAAAGTTTAGTCCCGGTTTTTTCCCGATTAAAATTTCTGTCCCGGCTTTTTCCCGGTATTCTCCCGATTGATTTTTCTCCCGGGGTTTTCCCGGTTCTCCCGGTTCTCCCGGTTGGGTGGCCACCCTGAATTTATAAGTATTCAGTATTTGCCTTAAATTCTGTAAAAAGAATTACTCTTGCTTTCTAAAGTTTTCAAGGAATAAAAATTGCAAATTCGTCATTTCTGTTCACTTGTTTTATCAATTAACCAAATTTTTGAAAAATGTGCATCTCTTTTTTATTGTAAAATTTAAAAAATTGCACCTTGAAATAAAATAAGTAATAATGCGAGTTAAAATTTGTAACATTATAAGAAGAGGGATAAATTTCATGTAAATAATTTAAATTTACTACAGTCAAGAGGTTCAATATTTTTTAAAAGTGTGGTTAATTGATAAAACAAATGAATAGAAACGACGAATTTGCAATTTATATTCTTCGAAAAATTTAGAGCAAGAGCAATTATTTTTATAAAATTTGAAAAAAATACTTCATATTTGTAAATGATTTTTGTCTAGAATTAAAGAATGTAATTTGTACTTGTTATTGCACAACTGTCAAGTCTTAAAAATTTTTTTTCTTCAATTGGCGTTCGCTTGAACTCCAGATTCGGAAATCGCAATTTTCATAAAAAATCTCTAACTTTAAAGAATTATATTTTCAAATTTACAATATTAAATTGGTTATTTTTTTTTGCCTATTTGACTCTAAATTTATTGAGCTTTAAAATGATCCTTGTTTGATAGCTGTTGCATCTATTTTTACAGAAGTATTTGAATTTGAAGTAGAGCGAGCATTTACAAGTAAACAGTCAAAATGTACTGAAACTTTGCGACCCGAGTGTATTGAACTAAGGAAAGCAGTTAAAAAGTATAGTCGAATTTACTAATAATTTTTTTCAGTGTAAATATAAAAATAAATGTTAGTTTGAAATATTGATGCTGTGTTTGATCAATTGAGAAAGTGTTATATTCTTTTTTCTTTCGAGCGCACACAGATGTGAGTATATACATATATATATATGTACATTGAGCGTGCGAAGCGATCTCACTCGAGACAATTGGATCCATTAAGGTTGATGATTAGCGAACGACGCGTACACTCCGCGGGTCGTCCCTTTAGATTAACCATTGACCCCCTTTACTCTTCCTACTGGTTGTTTGGCCGTCTCCAAGTCTCAACGACTTGACATTTTCCTCCCCTTCTTCTTGACGACCTCCTTTGTGTCGCCAGTGGTATATACATCAACATGTTGCCTGCAATCGTTGATGCTGCAGCCACCAATAACGCATTGCTTCATGGGTCAATGACATTGTTCTCTGGAAACTGTTGAGGAACAGACATTTTATACACAGATACACACACAAATTCACACAAACAATGTCACATCCTCGTCGTCCCTTATCCTTAATTTCTACTAAAAATTTCCGCTCGTTTACACAAGAAATTTCTATTGCTTAAATTCTTAACCTTTTATATTTCTTGAACCTTAACCTTCGAATTATCCTTTCTTTATAGTCTTTATTTTTGTACACCAACATCATCATCAACATCTTTATCATCTCCTTAAAATAGTTTCATAATTAAAAAAGTTTTCCCTCAAAATTAATCCCATTATTTTTCGTTTATAATTAACAAAAACACTTCTGAATTCAGAAAAAAAACTTTACAACTTAATAAGTAAAAAAAAATATTAATAAAAATAATTATTTCAAACTATATAGTTTCTATGGTTTATTAATTATTAGATTCTACTCAGTTGATTGTACGAATAAAAATTCTTGAGCAAATTAATACCCACGCATATAATATAAATATTTTTTTTGCCAATTGAAAATTTGGTGTTCCTTAAATCAGCATTGATAACAATAATTTACTACATTAATTTTCATTAATGAAATCTTTGATTTTTTTATTGATGTGGGAAATTGCTAGACGCTGTTCATTAGGCAGATTTACAATGGAGAAAGGGTTAATATAAGCACTTTTATATATATATGTATATACATATAGACAGGGAAGTTGTATATAATGTGGGCTCCTTAAAAAGTCGTTTGTCGTTTAGCTGCCTTGGCAAGACCCTCACTCATGAAAGATCTTGATTCTTCAATTATTATATATTCATGTGTACATGTTTGTGTATATATGAGTGAGTGTAATAAATAGTGTCGCATTCATTGAAGCGTTCAGATTAGAAAGAATTAACACCGTCAGCGCGACAATAATTTTACAATTGAAAATAATCGGAAACACTTATTAAAGTGCAATATTGATTTCAAATAAATGGGTTTAATTGAGGGATTTTAGCGTTTTTTTTGCGTTTTGAATTTATTTATATTCTTTACTAGTTTCCTGCAAGAATTAATGCAAAATAGTGGTAATATTAATTGGGGTCTTGTAATTTTTTCAGCCCTAAAGTCGGAAGTTTTTAAAAAAAATTTTGCGTTGTCAAAGAAATGCATTTAACATTGTTAAATATTCAACAAATGAATGTGAACTATACTTAAAATGATAAGTTTAAAGCGCATTTACACAGTAAATATTTGTTATAATTTTGTGATCCAATACAAAGTATCTCAACAATGTTCACAAGCAAATTTTTTTTTTCATGGTTGATGTTCAAACGTCGTGTTCAAAATCTTATTAGTTAGTTAATAAATGGTCAATTTAAGGATTTGAATATATTAAAAATCGATCTTCTGTTATATAGTTTTTAATAATTTTGACCATCTTATATGGTTTTATGTTAAAAATAATACAAAAAAGTAATAAATTACCGCATTTAATAAGTTAATTTTAAATTGGTCAAAATAAAGGTGGCGTCTCCCCTTAAGAAAAGTAATATTTACTCAATATACTTACCTAGGGCAGCCCTCAGAAAAAACATTGGCAATTTTATGGTTATTGTTTGATAAATCATTGATAATAAGAAACAAGAGTATTTTTAGTAATTGAAAAGATACTGATATAGTGTTATAAAATTGACAATAGCAGGCTTCGCATTCTTCTACTAAAAGCTACTATTTGCTGCTTTTCTTATACGAGGCTACTTTTTGGATACTTTTTTGAGCCTAATGCTACTAAACGCTACTTTTCTGTACACTGAAAAAATAAAATCTCAAAGTGAGATGAAAATTCTTCTTAACAATTATTTTTACATTTTATTTTTAATATACGAATATTCATCTACAAAAAAGAGGAATTTTTGTTTATATTTGACAGTTTTTTAACTAAAATTTTAAATAAATTTTACCGACATTTACTCTATCAATAGTGACTGATTATAAATTGTCTTTGACCTTTAAATTCTCCGTTTTTCTCGGCTTTGTCCTAATTTTTTCCGGTTTTATTTTCTCATCAAATTTAAATTTATTTCATTTTAAACATAAATCTACAATTTGGAAAATAATTGAATTAAACACAGAATTTTCTCAAGTTTTCAAAAAAAAATTTGTCCGTTCATAATTATAATTGAAAATTTGATTAATTCAATTTCATTAAAATTTATTGATACTAATTGAATTTTTGCAAAGAATTTTACTATTTATAAAGGTAATTAAATCATTCCAAAGAATGTTATATTACACATTTATGAAAATAATTAAATGTTTGCGTAGAATTTTATTAAAATTTTTGAAAATAATTCAATTGTAGAGAACAATTTAATTATTTATAAAGATAATTCAAATTTCGGAGAATTTCAAAAAAATTTTAAACATAATTGAATTTCTGCGGAGAATTTTATTATTTTGGAAACTAATTGAATTGTTTTTTTTTAATTTTATGGAAATTTATGAAAATAATTGAATTCTTGTGAGGAATATTTTTCAAAAATAATATTTAAAAGAATTTAGTAAGTCAGAAAAATTTTGCTATGTATGAAAATAATTGAATTCCTTAGACAAAATTTAATCAAATTTAAAAAAATAATTGCATTTTTCGACGAATTTTATTAAAATTGTATAAAACAGAATTCCATTTCTGCAATAAGTTTTATTATTTATGAAAGTAATTGAATTTTTGCGAGGATTTTATAAAAAAAAGTTTCAAATAATTTATATTAAAAAAAAAAATTAGTTAAACTCTATTTTTAATATTTCAATTCCTATATATATGAAATTTGTATTCTTTTAGAAAGTAATTAAATATTCGTGTAGAATTTTGTCAAAATTGTTTTTTTAATAATTGAATACTTTTTGGAAATTTTATTAAATTAGTATAGATACAAATTATTCAATTAAGAAAATTTTTTGAAAATAATTGAATTCTTGTGGTGAATATAAATGAATTTTTGTTATTTATAGAAATAATTGAACTTTTACAATGAATTTTAATAAAATTCCTAAAAGTAATTTAATTTTCTCCAAGTTTTACTATTTAAAAAAATAATTGAATGTATTGCGAATAAATTTTTAAAAATAAAATTATAATTATACGGTGACTAAGTTCCCTTGATTATTTAGAAAAATTAAAAAAAAATTCTCTAAAAGAAGTAAATTATTTTTAATAGAATATGTGGAGAAATTTCAATTCCATAAAAAATTTTGAATTATTTGTTTATAAAAATTCAATTATCTTGAAATAACATAATTAAAAAATCTTATTTCTCAAAATTTTCACAAAAACTGCGAAAATGCAATTTTATTAAAAAATTTGAAGTGTGTATTTTTTATTCTTTTTTAATTTATAACTAATATAAATTTTAATTATTAATCTTTGCACTAAGAAACGTGAATTCATTAGAATGTGACTCCTAATAAAGTTTAATTATTTATCAATTATCTTCTATAATATTAAAATGTTTCCTAGTCGTTTCGTCGTTTCGTCGGATTCGTCGGCCAGCAACATATATATAGATATACATCGGTTCATCCATCGGCAACATATATACAAATGTACATAAACACATATATGCACACAATACATACACATGTATGCTCACACATATACACACAATACATACACATGTATACTCACACAATACATACACATGTATACTTACACATATGACTTAATACATACATATATATACTCACACATATACACACAATACATACACATGTATACTTACACATATACACTTAATACATACACATGTATGCTCACACATATACACACAATACATACACATGTATACTCACACATATACACACAATACATATACATGTATACTCACACAAATGCACACAATACATACACATGTATACTCACACATATACACACATAACATACACATGTATACTCGCACATATACACACAATACATACACATGTATTCTCACACATATACATACATAACATACACATGTATACTCGCACATATACACACAATACATACACATGTATACTCACACATATGCACACAATACATACACATGTATGCTCACACATATGCACACAATACATACACATGTATACTCACACATATACAAACAATACATACACATGTATACTCACACATATGCACACAATACATACACATGTATACTTACACATATACACACAATACATACACATGTATACTCACACAATACATACACATGTATACTTACACATATGACTTAATACATACATATATATACTCACACATATACACACAATACATACACATGTATACTCACACATATACATACATAACATACACATGTATACTCGCACATATACACACAATACATACACATGTATACTCACATATATGCACACCATACATACACATGTATACTCGCACATATACACACAATACATACACATGTATACTCACACATATGCACACAATACATACACATGTATACTCACACATATACACACATAACATACACATGTATACTCGCACATATACACACAATACATACACATGTATTCTCACACATATACATACATAACATACACATGTATACTCGCACATATACACACAATACATACACATGTATACTCACACATATACATACATAACATACACATGTATACTCGCACATATACACACAATACATACACATGTATACTCACATATATGCACACCATACATACACATGTATACTCACACATATGCACACAATACATACACATGTATACTTACACATATGCACACAAGACATACACATGCATACTCACACATATGCACACATAACATACACATGTATACTCACACATATACACACAATACATACACATGTATTCTCACACATATACATACATAACATACACATGTATACTCGCACATATACACACAATACATACACATGTATACTCACACATATGCACACAATACATACACATGTATGCTCACACATATGCACACAATACATACACATGTATACTCACACATATACAAACAATACATACACATGTATACTCACACATATGCACACAATACATACACATGTATACTTACACATATACACACAATACATACACATGTATACTCACACAATACATACACATGTATACTTACACATATGACTTAATACATACATATATATACTCACACATATACACACAATACATACACATGTATACTTACACATATACACTTAATACATACATATGTATACTCACACATATACACACAATACATACACATGTATACTTACACATATACACACAATACATACACATGTATACTCACACAATACATACACATGTATACTCACACATATACAAACAATACATACATATGTATACTCACACATATACACACAATACATACACATGTATACTTACACATATACACACAATACATACACATGTATACTCACACAATACATACACATGTATACTTACACATATGACTTAATACATACATATATATACTCACACATATACACACAATACATACACATGTATACTTACACATATACACTTAATACATACACATGTATGCTCACACATATACACACAATACATACACATGTATACTCACACATATACACACAATACATATACATGTATACTCACACAAATGCACACAATACATACACATGTATACTCACACATATACACACATAACATACACATGTATACTCGCACATATACACACAATACATACACATGTATTCTCACACATATACATACATAACATACACATGTATACTCGCACATATACACACAATACATACACATGTATACTCACACATATGCACACAATACATACACATGTATGCTCACACATATGCACACAATACATACACATGTATACTCACACATATACAAACAATACATACACATGTATACTCACACATATGCACACAATACATACACATGTATACTTACACATATACACACAATACATACACATGTATACTCACACAATACATACACATGTATACTTACACATATGACTTAATACATACATATATATACTCACACATATACACACAATACATACACATGTATACTTACACATATACACTTAATACATACATATGTATACTCACACATATACACACAATACATACACATGTATACTTACACATATACACTTAATACATACATATGTATACTCACACATATACACACAATACATATACATGTATACTCACACATATGCACACAATACATACACATGTATACTCACACATATACACACATAACATACACATGTATACTCGCACATATACACACAATACATACACATGTATTCTCACACATATACATACATAACATACACATGTATACTCGCACATATACACACAATACATACACATGTATACTCACACATATACATACATAACATACACATGTATACTCGCACATATACACACAATACATACACATGTATACTCACATATATGCACACCATACATACACATGTATACTCACACATATGCACACAATACATACACATGTATACTTACACATATGCACACAAGACATACACATGCATACTCACACATATGCACACATAACATACACATGTATACTCACACATATGCACACAACACATACATATGTATACTCACACATATACACACATAACATATGCATGCATACTCACACATATGCACACATAACATACACATGTATACTCACACATATACATACATAACATACACATGTATACTCGCACATATACACACAATACATACACATGTATACTCACACATATGCACACCATACATACACATGTATACTCACACATATGCACACAATACATACACATGTATACTTACACATATGCACACAATACATACACATGTATACTCACACATATACATACATAACATACACATGTATACTCGCACATATGCACACAATACATACACATGTATACTCACACTTATACACACAATACATACACATGTATACTCACACATATACATACATATTATACACATGTATACTCGCACATATACACACAATACATACACATGTATACCCACACATATGCACACAATACATACACATGTATACTCACACATATACATACATAACATACACATGTATACTCGCACATATGCACACAATACATACACATGCATATTGATGCAAGTTTTATAATCTAAATTAATATGATTAATAATTTGAAAATGGTACTTCTTAGATATTTAATTTTATAATTCTGGTTAACTATCCTATATACAATTTAAAATATCATAAAAAGTATAATCTGAATGATATCACTTATAATCCATTTTTCTCTGTGTTTGTATGTAAAAAGGTCAATACCAGGTCCTTCTAAAATACATAAACAGTATTTTTGAGGAAGGATGCATCACCTTGAATTTATTATAATGCATGCTTTTTCAATAATACTTTATTAAAAAATTTATTAATTTTTTTTGTTGGACGGGGGTCGGTTTTGGGTTCGATACCTTCCAGTACCAAATATAATGTCAATTGACTTTATGTTTGGTACTGGAAGGTATCGAACCCAAAACCAACCTCCGTCCAACAAAAAAAATTAATAAATTTTTTTAATAAAGTATTATGGAGGAAGGATATTTTTTGTATTAAAAAATTTATTTATTACTATCTTATAGTGGCACTATCGGGTCGGACCCGAAAAGTCAAAAATGACCCGGTAATGACGTCTACGTATATTTTTCGGACCTGGTATTGACCTTTCTACATACATATATATATTGTTTGTTTAATTATTTAACTAAATAAATAAATTTATATATCTGACTCCGTTTAAATACTAAGAAAAAAATCAAAAATTTTTTTGAACTAAAAATATATGTTTAATTTAAACATATTTTGTTATTGAATTAATTTTAATTTCTACCGAACGAAATTTACTATGCATTGAATCAAAATTATTATGTTTAAATCAAACATAATTTTTGGTTTACTGTATGACTAAGATAATTATGTTTGATTTAAATATATTGTTTTCTTAGTAAAAATGTTTTTTTTTTAAATATTTATTGCAAGATTAATTTTTTTACAACTTTTTAAACAAAATTTTATTTCTTCTAAATGAATAAACCGATTGAAATAAATGAAGCTTGAATATTAAGGGGATAAGATATACTTTCATTTAGAATTAGAGACTTTTTAAAGAGTTTATTTTTGAATAATTATTAAACAAATTTAATAAACAAATTTTTTTTTAATTTTCTGCGTCTTTTAAAAATTTGATAAAAATATTAACATAATTAAAACTATAAGAAATCAAAATGTATAGTGCAACATGACTATATTTAGTTTTTAATCAATATTATGGTTATATAAATGTTAACTCGACAGTATTTTGTTTATTTCATAGATGCAAACAATGTTTTAATTCAGAAAAACATCAAACTTTCATGTCTGTTGCAATATAATTTTGATTGTAACTTTTTAAAAATTGTTGCTCATAAATCTTTTCAACGAATTTTGATTTCTTATAGTTTTAATTTTATGTTGAAATTTAAAAAAATAAATTTAAAGAGGCAGAACATTAAAAAAATTATTTTTTCATAAAATTAAATACATAATTATTCAAAAATAAATTTTTTAAGAAGTTTCTAATTCTAAACAAAAGTATAATTATTTTATCTTCTTTATTATATCCCCGCTTGATTCATTTAAATCGATTCATTTATTTAGGAAAAATAAAATTTTGTTTAAAAACTTGCAAAAAATTCAATTTGACATAACTTTTATAAAAAAATTTTTTTTTAGTAAAAACTAAAAATCTATACAAAGTAGTAATAGTTGCTCTGATATATAATAAAAGTTGCTTCGCTCAAAATATTAATTGCTCGAGACATTTTAAATATTACTCGACTTTTAATAACATTTATTAATTTTATTAACAAAATTTTAACATCCGACTGGTTCCTTAATTGGAACACTGAGAAAACATTATACTTAATTGAAACACAAAAATAATGTTAGACGATTTTGTTTAAATGAAATTAATTTGTAAATTTAATCTCAATATATAGAAAATATCTACTGCATTGATTTAAAAGTATTATTTGTTTGAATAATTATATTTAATTCAAACATATTTTCTGTTACGGTTTAAACAAAAATTATGTTTAAAAATTTTATGTTTGAATCAAACTTAAAAGTTAACTACATATAATTTAAAATCAATCACAATTTATGTTTGATTTCAATATATAATCTCTTAAACTGAACCAGAAAATATGTTTGAATAAAACTTAAATATGTTTGACTGTATAGCAAAGATATTTTAAGTTTGATTTAAACAAAATTTGTTTGAATCAAATAATTTTTTTTCTCAGTGAAGCCTCAATTGTAGACCTATATTCAGTAGCTTATAAGTCCGAAAATATTGAGTTTAGGAAAAAGTTGTCAAAGAATAAAAGTTTTAGATTTATTTCGACTTTTAAGAAATGTAAACAGTTTTTTTATAAACAAATTAAGTTTTCCTTTTAAAATAAACGTTTATTTTTAGATTCTGGTGCTGCACATGTTCTAAATCAGTTTATATTAATATAATATAACCGACAGTTAAAAAAAATTAATTTGTTTATTCAAAAATTTTTTTTTTACATTACTTAAAAGTCAAAATAAAAATAAAACTTTCATTTATTGCCAACTTTTTTCTAAACTCAATATCTTCAGACTTACAAAATATAGGCAATATTTATATATGTAAGTAAAAATATTTTTATTTTATGATTAGAAAATTAGTACTTTAAAATTAACTACAAGTAGGTAAAAATAAAATATCAATATTTAAAATAATTCAATCTAAATTTATGAAAAAATAAATGTTGAATAACAAATATTTCAAAACAAACATAAATAATTAAAAAAAATAAATTATTATTTACATACACATGTATATATTTACACATAAATACATAACACACACACACATATATATATATATATATATATATATATATATATATAAATTAAAATTTTTTTAATATATGTATATAAAATCAATGGAGATGCTATTTAATAAATTTATACAAGTGGAAATAAACAAGTAAAATGTCTTCCGAGCGAGCGTTAGCGAGCGAGGACAACGACGCTAGTTAAATTAAAATACTTTGAAAATTCGATTTTTTAAAGAGTTTTTAATGAAATTCTTTAATCTTTTATTTCGTCACCGTGGCTACTATTTCCTACTTTTTTTTGTCATCGAGGCTACACTGTTTTTCTAAAAATGCCAAAATAATCCCCAAATGGATTAAAGTGATCTAAAAATTGAAATCAAATGATGTTTTGATCCACTTTTTGAGATCAATTTGTCACTTTTTATGTAACAGTGTACTTTTTCCTACTTTTTTAAAACTCATAATGGAGTGCGAAGCCTGCAATAGGTAAAATGGTAAAAAATATTGTGACGCATCATAGCAATATTTTTTTCGTATTATTTATAAAAATATTTATAATATTGAGATAGGTTAATAAAGTTTAACTATTTATTTTTTTTAATTTAATTTTTTAAAAAAACGTTTTTTGCCCATAACTTAAAAAAAATGTTAGGACACCTATAAATGTTTTTCTCTAATTTTTTAAAGTTTTTTCAGACGCATCTTTTGAGCCCAGAGTGAACATTTTTCGTTCATATTCACAGGAGATATTAAATTTTTAAAAATCAAAAATTTTGGAAAATAAGACTTTTTTGAGAATTTTGTTGAAAAATGTAGAAAAAACATTAAAACCATAGTTACCAAACTTGTAGAGCATTAAAAAACCCTTCGATTGACCTATTTTTGAAGCTATTTCGATTAGAAATAAACAAGTTATTGATATTTTAAAAAACAGAAATTGTGAAAAAAAGAATTTTCATGTGAAAGTATTAAATAAAGAGAAAAAAAATATTACAGCACTTAAGAATAATTGTTGAAAATTTATACTTTATTTGTTATTAACATCTCTATGAGGAAGCAAAGTGTTCATGAAATAAACACAACAAGATTTACGAAAACGAATGAAATGAGTACCAAAATTATAACAAAAATTTATAACTTGGCAGCGGTTTTTTTATTTATTTGAAATGTTTAATAAATTGCCAATAATAGAATCCACATGAATAAAGTAGAAAAATTTAATAAAAACGATTTTTGTATATGACGCTAATATAATAGGCTAGATTTTGAGAAAGAAGAAGAGAAAAGGAGCAAGAGAGCATTGACATTTGGTACGAAATTAAGGACATTGTTGTTTAGAGACTTGGAAAAAGTGCAAGATAATTTGGAGTAGATGTTGTAAAAGGTCTCCAGTGACCAGAAGATGGATCACTTTAGGGGTTGGAGACAGACGAAATATATATACACACACACATACGTACATGGTAATATGTATATGTATATATACATACACATAAATCGGGACATGATCGATCGTCCTCTCGATTTGGAAGCGCTGCAACACTTCGTTGACTATAGATAAGCGGGGAGTTGAGCACAAAGATTGGCAGACGCTTGGATTGTTTCGAGGGAAAGAGACAGAGAAAGAGAGATAAAGAAAGAGTGGGTGATGGGAGAGATGAGCGGGGTGGTAGGAAAAGAAGGAAAAAAAAAATCTCCGGTCCATTACGTTCAATCGATCACCACTCCCTTGACTCTCATCTCTCGTGAAATAAACTCGCACATGTTCAATGTCCAGAGCGAATATCTGCCCGACCAGATTGGACCGCATATAGGCGGAAGCAGGTGGATTTCTACTATTCTCGTACAAATGGAGGTCAAGAATTGTGGGAAAGGGGAAAATTCAATTTTCGATTACTTTCACAATCACAAAATTTAGTCTGAGAATTATATAGGGTAATTGCAAAATATTATTGACAAAATTAGGCGAAATAGTAGTAGGGAAAACTGGGGTTAAATGTTAAATTTTACATAAATGATTTTTATATTCTAACATTAATATCTCTGGTTTTTCTGGGAAGTTATTTAGAAAAGAATTGTTTTTTTAGTCTAGTGCACCTTAAAAATGAATAACCAATAGGTTTTAAATTCTTTGGTCCCTCCATTTTGAAAATATGGAATACTTTTGCAGAGAACCGACAATAGGGGCCCTTTTCATTTTGTTGAAGAACCAATTAAATCCAACGCTTAAATTAACGATAAATTAATAAAAACCTCATTATTCGTCTTGTCAAAACATATGTAGATTGATAATAAAAAATAAAAAATTCAAGGTTTTTTCCAAAATTACGATTATCTCGACAACTAGAATCGACAAAAAGGGCCCTTTTCATGTGCAGGTCCACATATGTTAAAATCAGGGACCGTCACGGAATCAAAGCAAAATTAAAAAATACTTTTGTTTTGATTCGGATATGGGTATCAGAATCAAAATTCCACTTTATTTAGTTCTGATTCCAATATCAAAATCAAAATTCTACTCTATTTCGTTTTGGTTCCAATATCGAAATCAAAATTCAACTGTGTTTCGTTTTGGTTCCAATATCAAAATCAAAATTCAGAGTGGCCACCCAACCGGGAAAAACCCGGGAGAAAAATCAATCGGGAGAAAACCGGGAAAAAGCCGGGACAGAAATTTTAATCGGGAAAAAACCGGGACTAAAATTTTACATTTAAAGATTTCAGAAAATTAAAGTTAAAGGAAACAGTTTTACTCAATAAAATTTTCTGATAAGTTTATTTACAGATTTCATTCAAATTTTTCATAAAACATCAATAACTTCTTTTTTAAATAAATATTTAATTATTATTTTTCCATAAGAATTAAAAATCATCAAAAGATTCAAATTCAAACATTTTGAAATTTAACTACTTATAAAAAATTGTTATAAAACATGAAGAAATCGGTGTCTTCATGTTTTATAATAATTAAAGATCATCGAGTGAGAAAATCACTAATTTATATTATAAGATTTTATAAAAAAATATTAAAATATAATTGAATTTCTAGGATAATTTTTTTTATTTATAAAGATAATTAAAATTCTTTGCAAATAATTAAATTTCAGAGAAGAATTTTATTATTTATAATGATATTTGAAATTTTGAACAGATTTGTTTTAAAAATGTTTAAAAATTATTGAATATTGAAGAAGAATTTTGATATTTTTAAAAATAGTTGAAATTGTGAGGAGAATTTTTAAAAAATTTTGAAAATAAGTGAATTTCTGCGAAGAATTTTATTACTTTTGAAAATAAATGAATTTCTAGGATGAATTTTATTATTTACAAAAATAATTACAAATGTACAGAAATAAATCATTGAAATTCTGACAAGAATTTTATTAAAATTCTTTGAAAATAATTGAATTACAGAGAAGAATTTTATTATTTATAAAGGTAATTGAATTTTCGAACAGATTTTTTTTCAAAATGTTTAAAAGTAATTGAATTTTGAAGAAGAATTTTGATATTTACAAAGATAATTGAAATTTTGAAAATTTAAAAAAAGTTTTGAAAATAATTGAATTTCTGCGAAGTATGTTATCTGAACTTTTGAAAATAATTAAATTTCCATGATGAAATTTCTTATTTTTTGAAGATAATGGTAATTTGACGAGAAATTAAAAAAAATTTGAAAATAATTGAAATTCTGCGGAGTATTTTATTACTTTTGAAAATAATTGAATTTCCATGATGAATTTTATTATTTATAACATTTTGACGAGAAATTTAAATAAAATTTTTGAATGTAATTGAATTTTTGCGAAGAATTTTATTATTTTTAAAAATAAATTAATTTCAGAGAAGAATTTTATTATTTATAAAGATAATTGAAATTATGACAGGCATTTTATTGAATTTTTTTAAATAATCGAATTTTGGAAAAGAATTTTATTATTTATAAAAATAATTGAAATTTTGAATAGCATTAAAAAAAATGTTAAAAATACCTAATTAAAATTTTGCCACGCAAAATTTTTATTAAATTTTATTAAATATTATTCCAGATTGTTTGATGTTAAAGTATATGTGTTAGCGAGAAATGTGATTTTTTTACAATTTTGTGTTTCCTTTTCGGCGTTTTTTTCCTAAAATTTCATTCGACTTTTTTCCGACTTTTTCGGAAATTTTATGCGACTTTTCGTGACTTTTGTTGTGAATTTATGCGACTAAAGATACTTTTTTTAGTCTTAAAGACGATCCGAGCACTGTTTTTAGTGTTTTTTGGCCGAATTTATATCATTTACAACTACATATTACATAAAGGTAATATTCTGCTCACAGTAAAATTATAATTAAAAACCGGGAGAAACAGCTCATTTTCACCGGGAGGACCGGGAGAAAACCGTGAGACGAAAAATTTAAAAATAGTGGCCACCCTGAAATTCCACTCTATTTTTTTTGGTTCTAATATCAAAATCAAAATTCTTTCTTGTTTTAATTTTAATAAAATAATACTGGGCATGTAGAAGTGTGATTGAACCTAAATTTTGTTGCAAATGTCAAATATATCAGAAGATAATATCGTTTTTACATACGAAATCTGAAATAGAATTCGAATCGACTTGTGTTTCTATAAGAAAACCGAATTGCAGTATTACAGTATCAGAATCAAAATAGGAAGTAAATTTTGTTTCGTTACAGTATCAGAATCAAAATAGGATGTGAATTTTGTTTCGATACAGTATCGGAATCAAAATAGAAAGTAAATTTTGTCTCGTTACAGAATCAAAATCAAAATACATTAATAATTTCGTTTTGTTTTGGAATATCGTAACGAAATCAAAATTTGATTTCCGTGACGGTCCCTGGTTAAAATAATTGTAATATTTAAGAAAAAAGATTGTCAATATATTGAACCGAAATAGTGACAATATTGTGCCAAAATAATGCAATATATATGGGCAGTATTGTGATAAAATAACAAAAACTTGAAAATGAAAGAAAATGAAAAATTTGATTATAATTCTCTGCTGGAAATGTATAAAAGTGAATTGTTTTTTATACATTAAAATGTAATTAGATCTTCTGAAGATTGCTCTCATCTGGATTATATATTTTAATAAGGTTTCTTTTTGTTTGATTGGCATGAATTCGAGCTCTTCTTCAAATTAAGCAAATCGTTCGGGACAATCAAACATAGTTGCCCGATTAAGTTTAAAGGGTTTGGGTAGATGAAGTGGCTGATAAAGGCGGGGGTTAGTGTATGCGTGTGAGGGAGTGAGAAAGAGTGAGAAGCAGGAGGGAGGAAATGTTCACAGCAACTGAAGCTTCGAGTACGTGCGCTATTCCTTTCGATCACTTGAATTGTGGGAGCCCCTTGACACCAACTTTTACAACCTATTAACGTTCTTGACAATTTAGAAAATCAAGTTCATTTCTATTGTGATGACCAAATTTTTACAATTCATTTTCTATGAGTACCAGTACTATTTATTAATTACTGCAGTATTTGAAATTATTAGAATAAAAAAATGTTTTGTTTATTTTTATTTTTTCTATCTTCTACGTTTCTCCTTTTTTTTATATTTTTCCTAAATTGATCTGGTTCTTGTATGGGTCTAGCTATTTTTTTTCAAGATTATTGTTAAAAACTTGTATGCAAAAAAGAAAGCTTTTTGTGAAAATAATACAAATTTCATTAAAGTTTTGACAATTTAGAGAAACTTATTGCTCTGTCAGGTAAAGATTTGTTTCGATGTACTTTAAATTTAAGTCAGAGATGTAATTTTGTAATTTGACTTTGATTTACTCTTTAAGTTTTACTTTAAATGTCACATAAAACGTCTTCTTACCGCCCGTGTAGAAAATTGTAATGGTGCTGCCTAGTTTCTATCTAGTTTGTCTAGATGCTATACTGGCCCAGAATATCTTTCCAATCTAGTATCTAGACCGAAATGTAACGCTCGTATTCTTTAAGCGCGAGATAGTCATGTCAAGAGTAGCGCTCCATAGTCTCGCTAGATAAATTTTTTAATTATTACTGCGATCTGGAAACTAGTTAGAAAAGTTTATTTAACGAAACAAATGAGAAATTTAATTCAATTCATGTTAATATACACTTTATTTTCAAAAAAATATATTGATAATTTTAACGATAAATTTTTTTTAATTTCATAAACGAAATCTTGCTAATTTGAGATATAAATGAAATTTTTAACAAATAAGTATTATTTAAAGTAAACTTAATAATAATGAAATTAAAAAAGTTTATAGCAAAAAGCAGTAAAATACAGAACCGGCAAAAATTGTCAGTCCATCCATTTTTAAAGGAATGAAAAAAATTTTTTAACATAAAATTTATAAAAACTAAAATTTTTTTCGGTTTATATTTTGAAAGACAATAAAATTTTGAAAAGAACAAGAACTTACAGAAGTCATTTGGCCAAAATTTGTACAAGATATTCTTAAAAATCGTCATTTTCAATGTTTTACAAAAATTTGAATAACTATTAAAATAATGAACGCTTTTCAATAATCGAAAAAAATTAAGTTTACATAAATTTTCTGTTAAAATTTTTTTTTTATTCCTTTAAAAATGGGTGGACTGACAATTTTGGTCGGTACTGTAAAGTTAATATTGTAAATCCTAGAATTTCTGTATAATAACTGTATTGGCATTTTAGTTTGCGCCGTGATAAAAGTATAATTAGGAAAACTAGGTAGTACTAAGCTAGCATTAACATAGTTTTACTTTATGAAAAATTTATGAATTTATTTATAAATATTTATAAATGTGGCATTCCAGGAGTAATTTACTACTTTTCGGAGTACCCTCACCGATTTCTTTCAAACTTGGTAGTATTACATTTGTTGGTCTAAAGTTTTAGAAAATCAATTTTTTAAGAAAAATCAATTGTTTATTTAAAAGTTACAACAATTGCTCAAAATTGTTTAAATGTCCATATCTTTTAAACGGTACAATAGATAATTGAGTTTTCTTTTTTGCTAAACATTCATAAAGACGAGACGCTTCAAAAATGTTATTAAAAATTTTTTTCTTATTTTGTTAATTAAAAAAGTTATTTAAATAAATAATATTAACTTTTGATCAGGAATTCAAAATTCAATGACTTACGAACCAAAAAATTCCTTTTTTTCACTTCCTTTTTTCCGAAGAAAAAAAGTTGCTATAGTTTTTCAATAACTTATAATTTAAACAATGATTCGCTTGTTTACAATTATTTTCCAGCTAAATGATCAGCTGTTGTCTCTTGCGCTTTTTCTGAAACTTTAGACCAACAAATGTAATACTATACCAAGTTTGAAAGAAATCGGTGAGGGTACTCCGAAAAGTAGTAAATTACTCCTGGAATGCCACAAATATTAATTTATGAAAAAATTAAGTGTAAGTTGTAAGAGATGTCAGGATGTAATTAGAAGGAAATACTAATAATAATTCATAAGTATCTCGAGAATTAAATATAATTCTTGTATCTCGAGAATTAAATATAATTCTTGTAACTTGTGAAAATGAATACAAGAAGTTTACAACGTACTTTAAGAATTTTTTTTTATATAGTGAAATTTGCTGTGATCACCAGGAAAAATGGAATTTACAAAAAGAGTAGGGGAGGGGGTTAAAGTTTAAAAAAAAAGATTGCGTACGACCTGTAGCCAAAACATTTATACACTTCGCAGACATCATACAGTGAAATAATACTATACATAAAAAATACATAAAATCATTATCTCGATAAGAACGCTGAAACCCCATAAAGATTTTCATAATCAGAAAATCTCTAAATCACTTTAATGTGCATAAAGAGAGGGATAGAGAGAGAGAAAAGGAAAGGGAGATGAATTATCATGATGATTGAATTTCTCTCCTGAAATCAATATATATTTGATGGAAATAAGCTGAATGCGGTTCTAGATGTTTTTTTTTTTTTTGTCTTTTTTATTTTATTTTTCTCGTGACTAGTTTTTTGGGGATGTTTGTGTGGCTTCTTGCAATGGCACGTGGGTAATGGTTAAACAGAGGGATCGTCGAATGAAAGAGAGAGAGAGAGAGAAAATGGATGAGATGTACGCGTGCAGGCGGTGGTTTAAATTGCATTCTGCAATGTCGTGCATGTGCTCTATGGAAAGGAAGGGTGGCGGGTCATCACAAAGGAAACTCGTCGTACTAACCAGGGCATTAGCAACAATCCCCCCCCTCCACCTCATGAGTCCTCTCACCCTATTTTCTACAAACAAGTTTGGCATCTCTCCCCCCTCTCTTTCTCATCACCCCTCTAGAAAATAATGGTCGAAGCATGGGCAAATCTCACTCACTTTCCATCATTCTCTCTCTCTCTCTCTCTCTCTCTCTCTCTTTTTCGCGATACAAATGTACACCCGTTCATCGTTGGAAAAGCGGGGTGCGCGCCTTTCCTATGTCGTTTGATATTGATTACGAGGGATGACGATGAAGGAGAGAGAGAGAGAGAGAGAGAGAGAGAGAGGGGGGGGATAGTAGAAAGCCCAGTCCCTGATTTTATACCCCGATTGGCACATTGCAGCCCGATGGCCGCTTTGAAGTTGCCAGAAGATCCGCTCTCTTTTTTTTTATTTTTCCTTTCCTCTCTTCTTCTCTTTTTTTTTTGTTGTTGTTGTCACCCCATCCCCCTTCTGTTTTAGACCCCCTTCTTTTTTAGGTTACAATCTCCGGCCAAGCCGAAATGCAACGAGGTCAATGTTCCTTTTGTTATTCGGCCACTGACGCCTCCTTCCTTCTTTTGTTTATCTTTCATCGACGCCACTATCATCTACTTTTAGAGGGGTTTTTTTTTTAACGTTAGCTCTATATGAGAGATCTAGCCTAAATGGCGAGGCATACTGCATACGCGAATATTGTTTTTTTATTTAATATATATATATAGATAAAAAGACGATTGTGGAAAATTGTGTACAGCGAAGGATATATTGGGATAACAGTGTTTGAAATAGTGTTGAGAAAAAATAGTGCCAATATTAGCGTCAAGTCTAGTACACCGAAAAAAATTTGTTGCAGAAATTCAACTACTAGTGGGTAGAGTAGAGTGTAAAGTAGTTAAATTAATTACTTTTTCATTTAATCTAATACTGTTTGTATAGTAAATTTTACGACTTTTTATAAGTAGTTAAAAATTTAGAATTGAAGCAACTAAGAAAAGTAGTTCAATTTTAAAAATAACTAGAGAATCTTGTTGCACGAACAACATTCTTAATGATTTTAACTACTTTTTGATGGTTAGCATAAGTTTTTTAATATCTTTGGGAACTTATTGAACTAAGGAGAGTAGTTAAAAAGTAGTCAAATTTACTAAGAATTTTTTTCAGTGTATAATGGATAAAAATTGAGATAATGATATTGCAGATTATAATACGAAGGTAGTGTCGGGCATTATGGCAAATAAGGCAAAACATTAGCAATATTTAAACAAAATAGTGTCATTCTAGTAACAAAACAATAGCAATATAGAGCCATATTTCGCGGGATATATCACAAACCAAAAAGTTCGCTAAACCGGCGTTGGAGTGTATTTCCAAAGGACTGAAATTCTTCGCAGAAGTTCAATTATGTTCTAAAATTTGTATAAATCCTCGTCAAAATTTTAATAATCTTTGTAACTATTAAAATTCTTCTCCAAAATTCGATTATTTTTATTTATTTATTTATTGAAAATACACAATTTTGTCCTAAGAATTATGTGATTATTGTGATACGTCTTAAGTCCAATTTGGTGCAAAAATCGCTGAGTTACATCGAATTTTAAAATCCAGCAGAATGTCAAAAACATCCTTTCGAGAAAATCGAAATCAAATATTGTATAATGTGAATATCTTTGGTTCTTATATAGGAAGTTATTCAGATAAGAATTGTTATAAGTCTAGTACACCCTTTAAGATGAAAAATCAAAAGGTTTTGAATGTTTCCGCCCTCTTTATTTTGAAACAGAAACAACTTTTGTAACAACCCGACTTTTTGCCTGACAACAAAATAAAATACTTGAAGTATCAATAAATTAATGAAAAATTCATGATTCAATTAAAAAAATCCAGACCTAAACATCCAAGAAAAAAAAATCTAAAGTCCAAAAAATGCAATATAGAAGTGTCCAAAGTTGTAAAATGGAAAATAATATAAAATTTCCAAAATAAATAATGAAACATGTGAAAAAGCCGCGTTTTTAATTTTTATTATATAAAATCGGAATATAAAATTTGTTAATGTTAAAATCGACGGATTTTAATAATTTACACAAATAATAAAATATTCAATTATTCAATTCAATTATTATTTTCATAAATAAAAAAGTTCTAGAAAAAAATTAATTAT
The DNA here is from genome assembly GCA_032872475.1 of Leptopilina myrica (nomen nudum). NCBI lineage: Eukaryota > Metazoa > Arthropoda > Insecta > Hymenoptera > Figitidae > Leptopilina > Leptopilina myrica (nomen nudum). Next base: position 6,434,117 of record CM065462.1, on the reverse strand, counting down.
TCTATTTAATTTTTAGAACAATTATTTCAAGAAATACAGTTACTTTCAACGATTTTCAAAATTTCTTTACAAAATTTCAATTATTTTTTTTCAATATAATTCCAATTCTTTTTAGGTATTTAATTATTTTCAATAAATAATGAAATTCATAGCAGAATTTCGATTATTTTTAATAGTACTTTAATCCATTTTATCAACAAATGTAATTCTTGAAAAATTTATTAAATAAAAATGTCAAAAGAATTCCATCATTTAAGTCGATAAAATTCTTTAAAAGTATTCAATTTTAAGAATCAGTTAATTATCAATAAAATATTTATTTTTGTTTTTTACCATTTGAAGTCTCATAGAATTTTACAATAAAAATTTATTTAAAAATAAGTTTCAATGTATTAATATTCCCACCGGTTAAATTTTACATTTTTCTCTTTAAACATTCATTTTTTTCAATGATAATTGAACATACCCTTAAAATTGTAGGTATAACAATAGAATTTTGAAAAGGTTCAAGATTAAAATCTTTAAAATAATAAATAACTATTAAAAAAATAAATAATAACATTTTAATTATTAATAAATAAATAAATTTTAATTTAAAATTTTACATTGCGCTGTAGTGGAATTTCAGATTTTACTTGACTTTTTAGAAGAAAAGTATTTAAATCTCCGTGTGTAAAAGAGATCCTAAAAAAAGGAACTATATTTTTTCATAAATTCTCAAAAAAATATATGTGAGTATAAGGATGACTATATTAGACTTAATATTTTCATAAGTGTTACATTTATTATTGCACCATTAGTTTTTGGTAAGAATTATTTCCTTTCAGATGATCCTACATAATATGCATCTTAAAAAGGATGTTGAAGTATTTCAAAAATTCGTGAAGATTTCGTTTAAAAAAATGAACCCTCATAAATCCATCTTTTTTATAGACTGACAGGCATTTATTTCGTTTCGTTTTATTTTTTTTTTTTTGTTGAAATCTTTAGATGAAATTTAAAATTGCCGTTTCTCACGAGGACACGGAGGAAATGGAAAACATGTGTGACTTAAGGCCTTAGAATTTCAAACACTTGTATGCATTCACTGATATATATATATACGTATACTTATGGTTTTGTATATGAGTACGTATTCATGATATAGAAAAAAATTTTATAGTGGACTCTCGAAGATTTAGTTATTGAGTATATAGAAAAAGGTATATACATATAACTTGTATTATGTTTTTTTTCTACGTATCAAAGAGGAAAAAGCAAACATGAAACTTTAGCTGAAAATCATGGTTTATACACTTTTCTTCTCTCAAAGATTTTTGGTATATAAAAAAAAAATCTTGAATAATGATAATAATCTCTTGAATAAAAAACCTCCAGAAAAGCACAACAGAGAAATTAAACTTAAAATTCTTCATTTGATGAACAAAAAAATTATCGAAATTGGTATCACAATTTGAACAATTTTTTAATAATATTTTTCCTTCGTTTTCGAATTTTTTAATTTTAGTAAAATGCAGAAAAAGACAAATGAAAATGATTTCGTCTGGAATAATCATTTTGATTGCAAAAGTCATGCGTATATATGTATGCGAATAAAGAAGGAAAAAACAAAAGATCAAAAGATAAAAGCCGTACGGGCGGTGCTTTTTTTTAACGAAACTGTAAAAGGTTCATTCGTGCGTCCTCGTCAATGTTATGGAGCCCTTCTTTGTTTCTTTGTCCGCATTTTTATAAAGTATAAAGTAAAATATAAAGGTGACTTGACACCAAGCAAGCAAAGCCATAGCCACAAGAAATATATGTATTCACATTGAATGTATAGCCACTCTATTTTATGAGGACTTTTACTCTGCTTTTGACATTAATGTCTCTCTTTTTTTTCTTTCACTCGCTCTCCTCTTCTTTACACGTATTTTACTTTAATTCTTAAGTAGTACGAACATTAAGGCAAACATGGAAAAGTTTGGACAATATAGTGGCAAATTATTGGTAATATTAAGGCGAAATATTGGCAGTGTTCAGGCAAAATATTGTCAATATTAAAGTAAAATTGTACACGGAAAAAATAAGTATATACAAAAATATTTCCTATTGCATAAAAAATTGAAAATCAAAGAAGACACCCTTTCACTTTTTTGATTCGCATTTGAAAAAAATAAGCTAAAAATTCATATAAAAATTTATAATTATTTTTTGGTATGGAATACTTTTAAACTTATATAATGCATTATTATTTCTTATTTTGAATTATTTTATGACTAACACAATTTTTTATCTAATTCTTTATATCTCTTAACATTTCCAGACTTGAAATTGATTTTTTCTCAAATTTCGTAAGAAATAATCAACTGTTCCTATTTACCCCTAAATTTTAGCAAAGTTGAAAAATTTAGGGGTAAATAGGAACAGTTGATTATTACGATTCAATGATAACCATATTATTTACTACACCATAAAATTGTTCTACGGAAGTGAAATAACAACTCAAAACACAAAAAAACCGAAAGTATTCCGATTTAAAAGAAAAAACTTATGTTTTTGGTGAAACATAGCAAATCTGTTCCGATTTACCCCAACTGACCCTATAGTCTAAAATTTTAACTGAAATTAATTTTTAAAACCATTTTTATTAGTAATAATTATGGAATTTTAGAATACTTTTGAAAACAGTTTAAATTTTGACAAGGGTTTGATTAAAATTTTGTAAAATAATTGAATATCAGAGAAGAATTTAATTATTTATAAAGAGAATTGAAATGTTGAGGAGAATTTTAAAAAATTTTTGAACACAATTGAATTTAGTAACTATGTTACTAAATTATTTAGTAACTAACTTACAAATCGTTGACTTTGGTGTTTTATTTAAAATCAAAATTTCATTCATAGTTAAAAATAACACTAAAATAGATTATTTTAATTGTTTTTGGTGTTAATATAATCTTAGAGGAATTAAACTGTTGCAGATTATGTTAACCCATTCTGGTGTTATTTTAACACCTCACGTTTTACTGTGAAAAAACAGTCTTTCCTAAATTTAATGTAAAATCTAGAAAAATTAATATTTTTTGTCCGGAAAAGTCCCTTTCATTTCAGAAACATTTAAAAAATAAAGCCTAATTGTTTAATTTGAAACATTTTCATTTTGAATATATTTTTTTTAGATTCATGAAAAAAAATTTATATAAGGTTTAAATTGTTTCTAGGCTTAGTCCAAAACAAGTCTAGTGCCGAATCCCATATTGACTATAATATATATATATAAACATAAATTGTTTATAGATTTTTTTAAATACTAATATGTTATTCAATAATACGTTTTGAAACAAAATAAACAAAAAAATGTATAGTTTTTTACGAAAATTAGTATATAACTATAGTAAAATTAAACTAATTAACCCTTTCGTGCCCCGAAGAATCCAACAAGTGGATTTTATTGAAACTTGCTATTCGGGGGTTTTTGGTATCGCTGATTATATGAATCTGGAAAAAGTCAAAATTTTGTCTGGAAATCAGGAAAACAAATTTAATTTTCGTGCTAACCCTGTATTGTCAATACTAAGACAATTTTGGGCAATTTTAAGGTGTAGGTGAAATAAAGGCAATATTGAAGTAAATTAGTTGTGATATTAATATCTTCCTATCACACACAAGATTTATATATTTGTATGTGGTCTACAGTAGTGCGTACATGTTGAGTGGGATTTGTATTAATGCATTGCCAGGCCAGTATTTCTGCTTCGTTGTGCTTGCTTCGTTCGACAATGACGCGTCCCGCGTTCATTGTGGTCCCTCGTGGCTTTAGAGAATACAGACACAAAGAGAGAAAGAAAGAGAGAGAGAGAGTGACAGAGAAAGAAATAGTAAACGAAAGAGAGGCCAGGGGATCAGTCACTCGCTGCTGATTACACGGACCATTATGCAAGTACAACAGCACGCGGCATAAGGGATAAAAATAAAAAAAATGCCAAACTATACTGCTATGTCTCGATTTGCTAGAGTGATGTCTCCATGATTTCTCACAAATCCCTTCCAAAGTTCTTTTATTTAAAGAATTTTCAATTTATTTAAAACAAATTTTGATATTTTTGAAAATATTTTTTCTCTTCATTGTAAAAAATAAATTCTATTCTGTTGATTAAAACTGTTTACGAAAAGAAAGTTTAGAACTATATTTTCAGGGTGGCCACTATTTTTAAATTTTTCGTCTCCCGGTTTTCTCCCGGTCCTCCCGGTGAAAATGAGCTGTTTCTCCCGGTTTTTAATTATAATTTTACTGTGAGCAGAATATTACCTTTATGTAATATGTAGTTGTAAATGATATAAATTCGGCCAAAAACACTAAAAACAGTGCTCGGATCGTCCTTAAGACTAAAAAAAGTATCTTTAGTCGCATAAATTCACAACAAAAGTCACGAAAAGTCGCATAAAATTTCCGAAAAAGTCGGAAAAAAGTCGAATGAAATTTTAGGAAAAAAACGCCGAAAAGGAAACACAAAATTGTAAAAAAATCACATTTCTCGCTAACACATATACTTTAACATCAAACAATCTGGAATAATATTTAATAAAATTTAATAAAATTAATGCATGGCAAAATTTTAATTAGGTATTTTTAACATTTTTTTTAATGCTGTTCAAAATTTCAATTATTTTTATAAATAATAAAATTCTTTTCCAAAATTCGATTATTTAAAAAAATTCAATAAAATGCCTGTCATAATTTCAATTATCTTTATAAATAATAAAATTCTTCTCTGAAATTAATTTATTTTTAAAAATAATAAAATTCTTCGCAAAAATTCAATTACATTCAAAAATTTTATTTAAATTTCTCGTCAAAATGTTATAAATAATAAAATTCATCATGGAAATTCAATTATTTTCAAAAGTAAAAAAATACTCCGCAGAATTTCAATTATTTTCAAATTTTTTTTAATTTCTCGTCAAATTACCATTATCTTCAAAAAATAAGAAATTTCATCATGGAAATTTAATTATTTTCAAAAGTTCAGATAACATACTTCGCAGAAATTCAATTATTTTCAAAACTTTTTTTAAATTTTCAAAATTTCAATTATCTTTGTAAATATCAAAATTCTTCTTCAAAATTCAATTACTTTTAAACATTTTGAAAAAAAATCTGTTCGAAAATTCAATTACCTTTATAAATAATAAAATTCTTCTCTGATGTAATTCAATTATTTTCAAAGAATTTTAATAAAATTCTTGTCAGAATTTCAATGATTTATTTCTGTACATTTGTAATTATTTTTGTAAATAATAAAATTCATCCTAGAAATTCATTTATTTTCAAAAGTAATAAAATTCTTCGCAGAAATTCACTTATTTTCAAAATTTTTTAAAAATTCTCCTCACAATTTCAACTATTTTTTAAAATATCAAAATTCTTCTTCAATATTCAATAATTTTTAAACATTTTTAAAACAAATCTGTTCAAAATTTCAAATATCATTATAAATAATAAAATTCTTCTCTGAAATTTAATTATTTGCAAAGAATTTTAATTATCTTTATAAATAAAAAAAATTATCCTAGAAATTCAATTATATTTTAATATTTTTTTATAAAATCTTATAATATAAATTAGTGATTTTCTCACTCGATGATCTTTAATTATTATAAAACATGAAGACACCGATTTCTTCATGTTTTATAACAATTTTTTATAAGTAGTTAAATTTCAAAATGTTTGAATTTGAATCTTTTGATGATTTTTAATTCTTATGGAAAAATAATAATTAAATATTTATTTAAAAAAGAAGTTATTGATGTTTTATGAAAAATTTGAATGAAATCTGTAAATAAACTTATCAGAAAATTTTATTGAGTAAAACTTTTTCCTTTAACTTTAATTTTCTGAAATCTTTAAATGTAAAATTTTAGTCCCGGTTTTTTCCCGATTAAAATTTCTGTCCCGGCTTTTTCCCGGTTTTCTCCCGATTGATTTTTCTCCCCGGTTTTTCCCGGTTCTCCCGGTTCTCCCGGTTGGGTGGCCACTCTGATTTTTGACTGAATGTTTTTTATGTTACTAATTAATTACACAGGTTTACAAAATACGACTTTTTTTTAGATATCGGATTGGTTTCCTATGTATTTTTGTCCCATGCTGAATCCCGGTTTCCAAAATTGCGTATCACGTCGGGAGTTTAAGAAAAGTGTGTTGTTTATTGGAGTGTTTTTCAACGTATTTTTATGTGCTGTACACGATTCTGCCCTTCAAAATGGTTTAGCATGTAAAGATTCAAGATTTAATTTTAGACTATAATCAAGTTTCCAGCACGTCACGTTAAGCAGAAGAAAAATACTCAAATTCCTGAAAAGTACATTTTTGGGATCTTTACCCTCACTTTTCTCAAAATCTTTTCAGTTTTTTATCTTTAGCACGTCAGGTTTAGGAGAAAAAAATATTTAAAGCGTTCAAAAACATGTTTTTTTGGTGTTTACCCCCAGTTTTCTTAAAATCCTGACGTTATACGCAATTTTGGAGACCGGGATCGTATTCAGCGCACAAAAATACATGGGGAACCACTCCGATATCTAAACAAAACTTATAGACCTGTGATATTAAATTATTTTATTACAATCGAATTTTATTGATTTTTGAAGTAATTATTAAGACAATTCTTGTTTCTACATTAGAAGTTACACTTTTCATATCATACTGACACGGAACATTCAATATATTTGGTTTTATTATTCTGAAAGATTGTTAGAATAATGGGATTTTTAACATGTCTGGGCCAAGTTCATGAAGTCCAAATTTGTTTAAAACTGCATGTGCCAAGAAAATAGCTAACGTAATAACTATATTAGTTGCTATATTAGTTCAAGCAGTCGATAGAATAATGAAACCGACAATCTTCTTAATATCCGTCGGTATTTGAAGAGCACCGAGCTCATTATCGATAAATGTGATTTTCAATGCTTGGTTAGTTCAATTTTAAAAGATATGAAGATCGAACACTTTAAGTTTGAGGTCTCTGCCTTGACTCTCCTCCATGTGGCCAGTGAGTCTTTCGTCATCGGTATTTTCAAAGATACTAACATTTGCACAATTAAATCGCCGAGAGTTAAAATAACCCCAAATGATATTAAATTTGCCCATCGCATTCGTGGAAAAAATTAATAATTTTTCTACGTTTCTAAAGACAATCGGCCCTTTTTAGGGCCATCATAAACACAAAATATTCAATCGGCCCTTTTCAGGGCCAACACAAACATCAAATATTCAATCGGCTCTTTTCAGGGCCAACAAATTATTTTACGTTTATATTTCATGTTCTACACTAATTTTTTTTTAACATAACCTTATTCGTTTTTATAATTACAAATGTAAACAATTAAAGTTTTAAAATAATTTTTGTGACATAATAAGAAATTAATGTATATAAAGTAAATATTTCATTAAAATGTATAAAAGTATTCGCTATTTATATTTTTTAAATAAAGGTAAAATTTTGAATTTCTTGAGATTGTTAAAATTTTACTTTATTCTTTTAGTATAATTGATTGACTCCTTCGTCCCGAGAACATGCGTGTCTTGAAGAACTTTATTGGAATTAAAGAAATGTTTAATCAGAGATTAATCAAAGATAAAGTTTCTTTTTCAAATATTCCGTATTTTAAACAAGAAAGAATTCAGTTTTCCTAAATTATTGTCTAAAAATGGTATTTAGAAAACGTTTCTTTTTTCTCTTAATAAGAGGTTATTTATTTTCGTTAAATCTTGTCTCATTGCAAATGAACAATTGATTGTGGCAGAAAATCCTCTGTGTTTTCCGGTTTTCTTAGAGTATACGTGTCGTCGTCGTTGTTTTGTTCTCAACATATTGTTGCGTAATAATGATAATGACAAAGATGACGATTAAATTAGTTCAATTTTAAGGGGGAAAAAGATTATTAGATTAGAAATATAATTTTGTAATAAATAAATAAACATTAATTGACTTCAATAATGTTAAAATTGTAGTTGACTAAATTAACACTTATAAACATGGAAATTATGGTAATATAAATTACTGATGTAGAATAACACACAACTAAATTGTCAAAAATATACTAAAATAAATTAGAACTCTGCCCGTGAAGTTAAAATTAAAACTTAACTCATAAACAGAATAATTTTTGAAATTTGTTAAGTGATTACTAATAACATTATAATATTTTACATGTAATTCAATATTATTCTTGTGTTCTTTAGCACGGATATATATAATGGTCTCTTAAGTCTATCCTTCCTTAATTTAATAAAATTATCTAGGTTTGAATTAATACTAAAAATTGTTAAATATTAAATGTTTTTAATAATCTTTTTATGTTATCAGAAATTGATCAATAATATGAAAAAATAGGTTTGTATAATTTTTTTTATAATTATCTTTACTAACGTTTGATATGTATATTTGTTCTTAATCTTTACTTGCTGACGAATTATATATTTATTAATGTACCTTTATTTATTATTTAGGTTATGAATTTGTAATGCTTCTCCGACATTATCAATATGACATACCATAAAAGTACCTGGTACAGTGCTAAGGTACATGGCTCGTACAGTACTAGTACGCTCGTTATCTGGGTATATATATAATTTTATAATTTTGTACAAGATGTTTGAAAAATTCAATCAGAATTTACCAATTAATGAGCTTCAAATTGATTGGTTATCGATGATGGATTGGTCGGTGTTTCGTGTGTCGAAAAATATTTCAAAACAAGTGTTGTGTCGTGATTTTCGTTATCGTATGAATTAATACTCGTCGTTTGGAATATATATCACGATAAAAACAAAAAATAATTCGACGATAATAATTTTCTCGCAACTTATTGTATAAATGGTTCGCAGGATTGCTGGTAGGACATTTCCACGTATGGCTTCCGATTTTCTCTCTCTCTTTCTTTCTCTTATACATATACAATATATTTCCTTGAAGAGAAACTTTCTTGTTAGAAGAGAAAAAGAAGACGTAAGGTTGGGTGGTAGGAAGGGGATTTCGATCACGTTATCTGATGCACGTGTTTGCCTCGCGTTTCGCGAATCACGAAACATTTTTAAATCAACGACAGCGTCGATCTTCTAGTTTATCCAGATCTCATCTTTAAACTTCACTTTCATATACACTCACCTCCCTTTATTTCACTTTTGCTGCACGTTAAAAGCTTTTCAATAGATTCATACTGTTAAAAATTAATTAGTTTTCTTTGAGAAAACGTTTGTCTTAATTAAAAATCATTTTATTGGATTAAGGAACACTGATCAATCTGATCTGTAACAATGTTACAAGGTTATGTGATAAATATATAACATAACTAGATCTTTGTTGCAAAATATATAATGCAGTTAAAATTATTATAAATTCAGAAAGTGTTGCACTTTATTTTAACTTTACATAAATAATGTAAATTAAATAGAAAAAAGTATTCCTAAATCATTCGGAAACATTGCTACCTAAGTAAATTCTCAGGACTTGAATCCCCTCCATTACACTTATAAATATTTTTGAAGAAAAGAGTCCTGCAGAATGGAATGTCCATGCTAGGACCAGTACCGTAACTACAATGAGCATGATATTCAGAGCATTTAAAGTTATGATGTTTTTCCAAAGAAAATTTTTGTTTTAAACTTTTTATTAAATTATATTTATAAAAAATTAAATTATTAATAAATGAATGATTAATATCATTTAAAATAAATAAATAATTACTTTTGTGTATAAAAAGTAAGAAATAAATATTATTAATATGCTTTACCAGTTACTTTATGATCAAATTTTTTTATAAACTGTAAATAAATAATTTTTAATCATTATCATTAAATATTTTTAACTGTAAACAATTTTTTACTGAAAATTTAGTGGAATTGAAAAATTTTTATGACAAACTTATAGAAATAGTAAAATTGTACATATTAAATTATACTTTGTATTTTAATGTAAATTATGTTCAAGCTATCACTGATGAGTATCATTAAAAATATTGTTCCAGCTTTGTTCACTTTTGATTATTAAACAATATGTAACATTTTAGTTACATATTGTTTAGTAATCAAAATTGAACTAAACTGTAGCAAAATTTTTATGAAAAATAAAAAACATTTTAATTATGACGTGTTACGAAAAATTACGAAATTAACAAGATTTTCAGAAGTTTTATTCTGTTGCAGTACCGTCGAAATTGTCAGTCCACCCATTTTTAAAGGAATGAAAAAAAATTTTTAACATAAAATTTATGAAAACTAAAATTTTTTTCGGTTTATATTTTGAAAGACAATAAAATTTTGAAAAGAACAAGAACTTACAGAAGTCATTTGGCCAAAATTTGTACAAGATATTCTTAAAAATGGTCATTTTTAATGTTTTACAAAAATTTGAATGACTTCTAAAATAATTAACGCTTTTTAATAATCTTAAGATTATTTTAAAGGTCATTTTCTACGGAATAGGAATAACTTATAGGCATTAACCTGTAATTTTTTTCTTGAAATAAGCATGACGTTAAAGTTGGCAAAAAAAAATAGGAAAAATTTGAAATAATATAATTATAAAAGAAAAATAATTTTTAAAATTTAAACCAATTTTTTTATTAAATTTTCTTGAAAAATCTACACCATATCATGTTTTAGATATGTTCTAGAATAGTTTTTAGTAGAAAAAAAATTATTTCAAATTTTTCCTATTTTTTTGGCCAACTTTAACGTCATGCTTATTCCAAGAAAAAAATTACAGGTTAATGCCTATAGGTAATTCTTATTTCGTAGAAAATGACCTTTAAAATAAGCTTCAGATTATTAAAAAGCGTTAATTATTTTAGAAGTTATTTAAATTTTTGTGAAACATTGAAAATGACCATTTTTAAGAATATCTTGTACAAATTTTGGCCAAATGACTTCTGTGAGGTCTTATTCTTTTCATAATTTTATTGTCTTTCAAAATATAAACCGAAAAAAAATTTAGTTTACATAAATTTTCTGTTAAAAAAATTTTTTTTATTCCTTTAAAAATGGGTAGACTGACAATTTTGGTCGGTACTGTATTAAACATATTAACATTACTGAAAATAACAAAACGGTAACAAAATTTTCGATAAATTGAACTAAATATTTTTTCAGTCCTATGTATCAGAAAATAATGAAACGTTTCTAATTTTACGTAAAATATAATTGCATAATACTTTCGTTGATTTTTTCTGAAAAATCCTACAAAAATTTCTTTTTTTGAAACTAAATTACAGAACCCTGTTACTTTTTTGTTACATATTACCTACTTACATATCTACACTATAATATTCGTTATATAACAATGTTACCCCTTCTTTTAGAAACAATACAGAACATGTCAACTAGTATTGATACAAGTAAAAAAGCTTGTATAATTTGTAGTGTATTTTGCAGCTAATTAATAATTAGTATATATATAATATTGAAATATGCATTAGTTTACGATAATAATCTTAAATCCGCATAATACTTTCCTGGATCCTGTAGTACGAGTTTACAGTAAACTATAAAATAATTAATTCTTTTTTGCCAACATCTGAAAGTTGTTATTAAATGTTTTTTCTCTCTTTTTCTTGATGTTATATTATTTGAAGTGAACAAGTTTGTCTTTGTCTTTGTATAGCAATTAGCGAATAAGAGACGAGCATTGAGTTTATATATATATATATATATATATATATTATAAAGTGGGATTCTTAGATAAGTTCAAAGGAATACGAGGACGAAGAAGCTTCGCATAACGGCTTCCTGCAACCAGGTGCCGCTTCCTCGTTCCCGAGAATCACCGGTACCAATGATGTGTTCACCCGTAGGCTTTGATACCCTGATCCCTTGGTGCCATAGAGGAGGAACCGTTGTTACACGAAAAAAAGAGGTACCGTTTGTCCCTCCTCTCCCCTCCCTCTTCTTGTCTTCCAACATCCTCCAATCAAAGTAAAGTCTCGACACTATACACACGTTCCAACCTCCGATGAAAGGTTATAAAAGAGTTAAAGTTCTCATTTTACTTTTTGATCGATAATCGATTTAACCTGATTTTTTCCGAAAAAAATGACAAAAAATATTATTACTACAGTGAAACAAAATTTCCTATTCGGGTTACTATATATATATATAGATTCATCTGGTTGAAAAATTTTTGGTAATTTATTGATTTGACTAGGAAAAGTAATAAATAAAACTATACGCAGAAGAAAATGAACTCATTTTTGTTGCAACTCATTATGATTTCGGTATCAAAATCAATAAACGATTAACTTCAAGTTACTCAAAATGACTTTTACCCGTATCAAATATATCAGATTAGGTTAGTTTTTATAGAAATTGAAAATTTAAGAATATTATGTTGATAATAATTTGTTAATTATTTGATTATTATTAAAATTAGAAAGACTTTGTTATTTTTATAATATTTATAATATTTTTTGAATTCTCCATATAAATACAATATGAATCGGATTTAAGAAACAAAGTTTGTTTGCAGTGCAATTTGTTTGTTTATTGAAAACAATTATTTTAATTAATATTTCTATGATGAAGTGATTGTTATTTGACTATAATTGTAATTTTATCTTGAATTCAAAATGAGTCGGACCCAACTCATTTTGAAACTTTTTGCCCGAAACTTAAAATGAGATGAACGGGATTAGTTTTGTTGCAACTCATATAATGAGTCACTTTTTCGACTCATTTTGAGTTCAATTTTTTTCTGTGTATAGACGTAGTTTTGATCAGTTCATTCGAATTATATTTTCTAGTAAGACGAATTTACTGCTTATAAAAATAATCTAAATTATGCTCAATGTAAATTTATAATTAACAAATTAGTTCAATAAAAAACTTGACCAGAATATTAAAGCAGAATTAGGGCGAAATTGTTCTTATTCTAATTTATAGCCAGATTTGAAGATATTCTTATCGGATTTTTTTATTGCAGTGATATTTAATATTGTACATGCTTCCTGAAAATTTTCCTTAGAACATATTTATTACATATATTTACTACATAATTATCAGTTTTGTTTATGATAATTGCAAATTCAGGAAATTTTCATTTTTCGGTGAAAAAAAAAAAGAAAGAAATATTATGGGAAGGTAATTTTCAACGCGCTTAAATTATAAACGAAAATTGAAAATCCAGTATATAGAAACTGACTATAATTTAAAGGCATGTATTAAATATTTTTTTCATTTATTATTTATTTACAATTTTTTTTTTGTACCGTTATACTCTTCGGCATCGGTTCACCGGGTCAATTCTATACGATCTGCAAAAGAAGAGAGAGAGAGAGAGAGAAAACGAAATAGTAGCCACTCACCTCCCACCACTGAAATTCATCCTCGCGAACACGTTCTAAGTTCTCGTGACCTATCGTTCACACGCGCAACTCCAGGAAGGGAAGTCCCTCTTACTTAGTAAATCATTGAATCAAAAGGCATTAACGCAGAAGGAAAAAATTTTGCTAATTCATATATAGCGTGAGAGTGAGTGAGAGACAGAGAGAGAGAGAGAGAGAACCGTTTTATGAGAAAATTAATATTTTGAAAACTAAAATTAAAGAGTGTCATTTACGGTTATTAATTAATGATCATTTATTTCGATTTCGACGAAATTTAGAAATAGGGATTATTTTCACCATAAAATGTGACTTTGGGTAATATTTTTAGTTACGCGGCAATTTATCACAATAACTTTTAACATATGCACGGAAATTTTTATGATAATTTGTAACAAATTAAAATTAATTTTGTTTAGTACTTCATGTAGGGCTCGAACTAGGTATTATATAAATTTGCGTCAAGTACGTAAAAATAAATTTAAAAAGAAGTCGTAAACTCTGTTATTTGATTAATGATGATTAAAAAAAAAAATTAATAAATTTCTACACACACATTTAAGGAGGATGGTGGCCGTAACATTACCACAAAATCTGTAAAAAATTATATTCTGATGCAAACAAAAATATATATATATCAATTACAAACAATTGTTAAAGATCTAGTTTTACTACATTCGAAAAAAATTTATTTTTAGGCAAAATAGTTTGTGTTGACATTGATTTTTTATAACATTTAATTTTTTTTCAGATCTGACAAAAATTGCAATTTTTAACCAATTTTTAGAAACAATACCTCATTTTAATCAGTGAAACATTCTCCAAAATCGTTATCTTGTTAATATTGTTAAAAGTATGATATTAAAAAATTATTCAATAAATAAACAATGTTTTTTTTATAATTTTTTAATAACATACTTGTAACAATATTAACAAGATAACGATTTTGGAGAATGTTTTACTGAATTAAATGAGCTATTGTTTATAAAAATTGGTTAAAAATTGCAATTTTTGACTGATCTTAAAAGAAAAAAATAATAAATGTTGAAAAAACATTGTTAACAAAATATTTTGTCTTATTGTAATTTATTTCGAGAATAATAAAACAAAATCTTCTAAAATTGTTTATATTTGATTGCTGTTATTTTAATGCATATTTTCTTCTTGAATATGACTCAAAAATAATCCTCTTATTTCAAATGGATTAATATCCATTTTAAAATATTCCTTTTAAAATAAAAGGAAAATACTCTTCGATTAAGAGTAATATTCTTGATTCAAGAAGATATTTGCAAACAGAATTTTTCTCTCAAAACAAGAATATTTTTTTTTTAGTGTAATAACATCAAAATCATTTCTATAGAATATTACAATTATTTTAAATTAGTCGACGACCTCTTTAGTTTAAATAAAATGGATCGATCATTTCAGGAATTCAATTATTTTCATAAATAATAAAACTCATTGCAGAAATGGAATTATGTTTAATACAATTTTAATCAAATTCGTCGAAAAATGCAATTATTTTTAAAAATTTGATTAAATTTTGTCTAAAGAATTCAATTATTTCAATTATTTTTATAAATAGCAAAATTTTTCCGATTTACTAAATTCTTTTGAATATTATGTCTGAAAAATATTCTTTACAAGAATTTAATTATTTTCATAAATTTCCATAAAATTAAAAAAAACAATTCAATTATTTTCAAAAATTTTAACAAAATTCTAGGCAAACATTTAATTATTTTCATAAATATGTAATAACATTCTTTAGAAGGAATTAATTACTTTTATAAATAGTAAAATTCTTTGCAGAAATTCAATTAGTATCAATAAATTTTAATGAAATTAAATAAATCAAAATTTGAATTATAATTACGAACAGACAAGATTTTTTTTTTGAAAAATTGAAACAATTCTTTGTTTAATTCAATTATTTTCCAAATTGTAGATTTATGTCCGAAATGAAATGAATTAAAACTTGATGAGAAAATAAAACCGGGAAAAATTAGGACAAAGCCGGGAAAAACGGGGAATTTAAAGGTGAAACACAATATCAATAAGTCCCTAAAGATATTTTTGAACTTAAATTAATTATTAGATATGTAGGTAGTTGAATGAAGTAATAATACAGTTGCATTAATTACTTTTCTTAGTTAAGTAGCAACCAATGACAGTTTTGCAGTAAAATTAACTACTTATTTGTGGTTAAAGTTACTAAGATAACTCAGAAGTAAAAACAACTATTTTAAATGGTAAAATAAAATTATTTTTAATTTATTAGAAATATTATTAAGTTGAATTTTTTAATATTTTCCCCTACCTATTTTTGTTTGAAGATACATATGCCTTATACATTTAATTTCTATATATCTAACGGAGAAAAATCTCTAAACGTCGGGAGTTGAACGCTCGACCCTAATATTCTTAAACCGATAACCTAACCACCTAACCACGCTCGCCCGCTACGAAGACTTGCTTAATACTTGAGGGCATTCCTGCCACAGTTCAACTGATAACTGTAGTTAATTTTACTACTTAAAATATTTAAAGCATTTATAACTTTTCACAGTTGATACTTTTCTACAAGAGTCTATAACAAAAATACATGGAAAAGTATTCAACTGCTAAAAGAAGTAAAATCTACTGCAAAATTAGCCTATCGAACTACTTCAAGTAGTAGAATCTACTACTTTCTGTAGTTATTTATGTAACATATACCTGCTGTTAAAAATTTATTTACAAATTTGCATTAATTTAATTAATATTTTTTTACTACATAAAACAGTTAAAACAAGTATCAAAAATAGTCAGACTCTACTAAGGGGATGTAATTGAAAATGTCTCATATTTTTCTCAGTGTGACTATTATTGAAAAGTAAAGTACCAAAGAGTACATTTTACTATTTTTTAATTTTGATCCAACTTTAATTCCCAGTAGTATCAACTGTGACAATTAACCTACAAGATGTTCATTACTTTGACTAATATCGGAATATTGATTATACTATATTACACAGTACACTTCAAAAAGAAACATCTTAAAATACATTGTAGTCACTTTTAAGATACTTGAAACATCTTATTTTTCCATCTTCCATCTTAGAAACCAATGCATTTTAAAAGATGTTTTTCATAACTTTTTCGAAATAACTTAAAATTGACAACAATAATAACTTAAATAAGATGCCTTCTTTTTACAGTGTAATTCTTATTATCTCCTGTATTTAATTCTACTACATCCCAGTAGCACAAAATGTTCCAGCAACATTAACAACATTGAGGCAAACATTGGTAATGTTGAGACAATGTTCTTAATATTGCAGTAATATAACATGCTACTGAGGCAGATCATGTAGTTGATAAATTATCATAAACTGTAGTTAATTTAATGAATAATTTTTAATCACATATTGGTAGTAGTTTTTACTAAGTAACAGTAGTTATTTTAATTACAAATGTACTAATTTTTACTGTTTTGTTTTTCACTCTACTAAGGGTCTGTACTTGAATTCTGATCATAAATTTTTTTCAGTGATATAGAAGAGTGCGAAGCCTAAAATGGTTGTAAAGTAAGTATTTTCTAAAATTACGGCTAAATACTCAAATTGAAACCATTGGTAAATAATTACAGCACAATATTATATATAGAAGACCTTTAAAACAACCCCTCCTAAATGTAATTAATAGGTTACAGTAATCATTACCAATAATTATAATCAATACTGTGTTTCCTCTTTCTCACACTATTACGTATTCATTTCTACAAGCATATTCAGAAACAACATAATATCTAAGCTGACAATCATTTCCTGCTTTGGAAAATGATTATCCTGTGTTGGTATATAAATCCTGTATGAAAGTGTTTATATATTGATTGATAATGCACTCGCACGACTATAGAGTGAGAAAGGGATGGGGGGGGGGTTTTGGTATGGTTAGCTTCTGGCATTTCCTGATTTGAGGTTGAACCCCTTGCTCCTATCTCCCTTGCATTCAGCAAGCCTATATATGAATTTGTGTTCGACTTGGAGTTTGCGGTACATCGCGCATATAGCGTCTTGTCCATAGTTGGGATCTCTCGGTCATCTGTTGGTGGTTCGTGGCCTCGCCTCTTGCAGGCCACGAAGGCCACGTATTTAATAGCGTTACTCCTATGCCCGTTGTGTCTAGGTATACATAAAAGAGAAAGAGAGAGAGAGAGAAAGAGGAAACTTTACGGGACTCCCGACATACCGCTGTATCTCTTCCTTATCAGGCTGAACGAAAAAAAATGAACTATTTTCTCATTAGTACCTTTCCTCCATTTAACTGTTTCAGAAACATTTTTTTTTCTCTTTTTACCACCCCTCTCTTTCGTTTAAATATCCAGAGTGGCAACCCAACCGGGAGAACCGGGAAAAACCCGGGAGAAAAATCAATCGGGAGAAAACCGGGAAAAAGCCGGGACAGAAATTTTAATCGGGAAAAAACCGGGACTAAAATTTTACATTTAAAGATTTCAGAAAATTAAAGTTAAAGGAAAAAGTTTTACTCAATAAAATTTTCTGATAAGTTTATTTACAGATTTCATTCAAATTTTTCATAAAACATCAATAACTTCTTTTTTAAATAAATATTTAATTATTATTTTTCCATAAGAATTAAAAATCATCAAAAGATTCAAATTCAAACATTTTGAAATTTAACTACTTATAAAAAATTGTTATAAAACATGAAGAAATCGGTGTCTTCATGTTTTATAATAATTAAAGATCATCGAGTGAGAAAATCACTAATTTATATTATAAGATTTTATAAAAAAATATTAAAATATAATTGAATTTCTAGGATAATTTTTTTTATTTATAAAGATAATTAAAATTCTTTGCAAATAATTAAATTTCAGAGAAGAATTTTATTATTTATAATGATATTTGAAATTTTGAACAGATTTGTTTTAAAAATGTTTAAAAATTATTGAATATTGAAGAAGAATTTTGATATTTTTAAAAATAGTTGAAATTGTGAGGAGAATTTTTAAAAAATTTTAAAAATAAGTGAATTTCTGCGAAGAATTTTATTACTTTTGAAAATAAATGAATTTCTAGGATGAATTTTATTATTTACAAAAATAATTACAAATGTACAGAAATAAATCATTGAAATTCTGACAAGAATTTTATTAAAATTCTTTGAAAATAATTGAATTACAGAGAAGAATTTTATTATTTATAAAGGTAATTGAATTTTCGAACAGATTTTTTTTCAAAATGTTTAAAAGTAATTGAATTTTGAAGAAGAATTTTGATATTTACAAAGATAATTGAAATTTTGAAAATTTAAAAAAAGTTTTGAAAATAATTGAATTTCTGCGAAGTATGTTATCTGAACTTTTGAAAATAATTAAATTTCCATGATGAAATTTCTTATTTTTTGAAGATAATGGTAATTTGACGAGAAATTAAAAAAAATTTGAAAATAATTGAAATTCTGCGGAGTATTTTATTACTTTTGAAAATAATTGAATTTCCATGATGAATTTTATTATTTATAACATTTTGACGAGAAATTTAAATAAAATTTTTGAATGTAATTGAATTTTTGCGAAGAATTTTATTATTTTTAAAAATAAATTAATTTCAGAGAAGAATTTTATTATTTATAAAGTTAATTGAAATTATGACAGGCATTTTATTGAATTTTTTTAAATAATCGAATTTTGGAAAAGAATTTTATTATTTATAAAAATAATTGAAATTTTGAACAGCATTAAAAAAAATGTTAAAAATACCTAATTAAAATTTTGCCATGCATTAATTTTATTAAATTTTATTAAATATTATTCCAGATTGTTTGATGTTAAAGTATATGTGTTAGCGAGAAATGTGATTTTTTTACAATTTTGTGTTTCCTTTTCGGCGTTTTTTTCCTAAAATTTCATTCGACTTTTTTCCGACTTTTTCGGAAATTTTATGCGACTTTTCGTGACTTTTGTTGTGAATTTATGCGACTAAAGATACTTTTTTTAGTCTTAAAGACGATCCGAGCACTGTTTTTAGTGTTTTTGGCCGAATTTATATCATTTACAACTACATATTACATAAAGGTAATATTCTGCTCACAGTAAAATTATAATTAAAAACCGGGAGAAACAGCTCATTTTCACCGGGAGGACCGGGAGAAAACCGGGAGACGAAAAATTTAAAAATAGTGGCCACCCTGATATCGACCTTCTTTTGTCAATATTGTAAATTTAGTTTCTTGTTTTAGTTAGTGGGTTAGAATTTTTATGTTCATTTTCACTTAAATAATATTTGCAATTTTTTTTTTTTGAACACAAAAGCACTTTTGTGACACTTATTTTTAAAAGAAGGGGGGTTTTTTTATTGGTTTTAAGGATGGAAACCTGTTCCATCGGAGTGATCCTTTGGAAGGGAAAGGTGGAGTGACTGTCTACCGGAAGTGGCTGAGACGAGAGACTCGATCTCTTGGAACGCTACAATGAGCCTACCGTGTCTCTCAGGGTATATAGGAACGGGGGTATTTTTTTCCTTGTTTTTTTTTTAAAGTATATTGGTAGCGCGAGGTACCGAGGGATCTCACTACCATTACCATCGCGAGAACACCACGCGTGATCGAGTTACCTCTCGACGAACCTGCGCTGCAATACACAGGTGAGGTTAGGTGCCCTGGGGGACAAAGAACCGCAAGAAATACCGATGCACATTGCGTTAAGTCGATGTCGTGACTCTTTATTTCTTATTGACTCCGAATAATGTGATGGTCATTTTATTCCACCTTTTTTTTTAATACGACACATGGACACAATTTTAATGTTATTTTAATTCTTATTTTCTTATTTGATTCTTATTTTTAAGAAAATATAGAACTTCACTAATATCTATACTATTTGAAAAAGTAGTATCATCAAGATTTCAGGAAGCTTTTCAGACAAGCTTTCAAGAATCTTTCGAAACAAAGCGTTCTATCTAGGAAAACATTGAATAAAATAAATAGCATTAACTTTTATTGTATTTTTTAAAAAGC
Source organism: Leptopilina myrica (nomen nudum) (assembly GCA_032872475.1). Lineage (NCBI taxonomy): Eukaryota > Metazoa > Arthropoda > Insecta > Hymenoptera > Figitidae > Leptopilina > Leptopilina myrica (nomen nudum). The sequence continues at coordinate 6,413,735 of CM065462.1, read as the reverse complement.
TTTTTCACTGAAGTAGATTTTTATTCGAAATATTCGCATAAAGAAATTGAACAGGAAATATTAATATTACGTTTCTTGTATACAGGTAATAGAAAAGTCACACAGTGAGAATTTTAAAATAAAAAATAAAATAAAATTACTGACACGCGAATCCACGAAAGTTGAAACGTTATGATCACCACCTCTCCTCATATACAACAACCCGTCCTGTGGTTTTGGTATTACGTTACGATTACTATCATTACGTTGCAAGTTTCGTATCCTCGAATTTGCATTTGAAATGAATACCTCGATTGACTTAAGAAATGTTGAAAATATTGTCGAATTACATAAATGTTTGTATACATATAAATTTCAATAATTATTGTGAAATAAATATGTTCGTGTATTTATTCTTAATTTATGTGTATATATAAATATGTCGACGTCCACATGAAAAGGGCACATTTTGGCACTATTGGACTTATCGATATGGGCGAATTCCTTGTAAAATTACGAAAATTTTGAGTGGTCATACAACTTTTTTGGTCAAAAATTCGACGAGTTAACAGAATTTCAAAGTTTATAGTGACAAATACCTCATTTCGAGAAAAACGGAATTAAAGATTGTGATATCTCTGGTTCTTCTGGGAAGTTATTCAGATAATAATTGTTTTCAGTCCAGGACACCTTAAAGATGAAAAACCAATAGGTTTCAAATTTTTAAAACCAACCCTTCCCCCCTTAATTTTGAAAATACATAAAACCGACAAAATGGGCCCTTTTCTAAAAAAGACGATTTTCTTATTAATAAACCATTTTTGTACAAGGTTTATGATTGGAAACGATTTTATTGTGTCATTTGAAGGTAAAGAATAGAAATTAAACTTGTTAAAAAAATTTTAACAGGTTGTATTATGAAATTTTGACGAAATATCGACATTTTTTACATCTACGACTACGTAATCAAAAACTTTAACATTAATATATCTGGTTCTTTTCGGAAGTTATTCAGATAATAATTGTTTTGAGTACAGGGTACTTTAAAGATGACAAATCAAGAGGTCTCTTTCTTTCTCACTCTCTCTCTCATTCTCGTCATTTAAAATTTCATGTAAACATTTTCATGCACTCCTCAACTTGAAATATTAAAATTAAAAAGCCATAATTTTTTTTTCCTTTTTTGAGAGATTTTTTCCATTTTTTTTTTTATTTATGTAATCCGGAAGTGGTGATTTATGGGCGGACAACCACGAATTTTTAACGACTCGGAATAAAGTGACCATATACGAACATATATACATTTATTCTCCCTTCGTTCTTGTTTGTCTGTTATATTACGTTGATTCTGTTACTTTTTTTTTCTTCTGAGAAAAATCTGTGTTTTTATTGGATTTTGTCAAAAAGATGCTATTGAAATTTTACACGAAACAAAAAAATGTTGAGATCAAATTACCAAAAGTGTGGTTCTGGAGTCGTTAAATGCAGGATATGGAATGAGAGAGAGAGAAAGAAGGGGGGGAGGAATGAAGAGGTCGAAATGTTTGTTTGCAGATGAAAGAATTTTAAAAAGGATCATTTAGTAAATGTTCAAGCAGGAATTTTTTATAACTTATTTATATTATTGAATATCATTACTTTAAAAGAAATTTTACGAGCTTTACAAAAAGCTCTCTCTAAATAACTATAATTTATTAACAACCTCTCTTGTTTCATCCTTTTTAATTATTAGAACCCCCCTTACATCAATTGATTTTCATCTAATCCTTATATAAATATTTTTTTTTAACTTTAAAATTCAGTGTATAGTGTTGATTCGAATCAATTCTAGAAGTGTTAATAGACAACTTTAGAAATGAAAGCTATACGGGTAATTTTTGTTCGAAAATTTTCAGACAAATTTAAAAGTGACACGGGCCTATTGACCGAATAAAATACTTGTTTACCAACGACTTGGACTTCCACTATGTACGTTATAATAATTCTCGCGTGTCAATTGCATGAAACATATTAATCAAACCACTAAGTGTCTTCCCCTACACATCTCGTCTGAAGCCGTGAAAATTTTAAGCGTCAAGTCGCAAAGTGAGAGAGAGAGAGAGAGAGAGAGACGGTCGCGTCGCAAATTGTCTAAATTAACGCTACAGAAGGGTCGATCTTGCTCGTCAAAATAATTTTTGTCACACTTTTCTCCACAACTGATTCGAAATATTTAGAAAATAAATTGTCTAATTGGAAAAAATTCATGAGATACTAAATTTAAAATAATTTCTCTCATCAATTTGTCAATAATATTTATTGTACTCTTCAGAAAATTGTAAAATTTAAAAAACATTGTTATAATTTGGGACAATATATTTTCAGTCTACTTAAATTGACGTAAACCAAGTCGAAACGAGACTCAATTGGCATCTTGCACTTTGCAGTTCGTCCGAGTTGACAAGTTTAGTGTAGGAAGTTGAAGACTATATATATATATATTTATATAAAAAAGGATAAGAAATTCCATTTTATTCCTGTGTGTTTATTTTTATCTTAACTATAATTTAATTGGTGAAATAATTTTAAAATGACTTCTATTTCAAAAATAGAGAAATTTCTTCTCTTCCGTTTATTTTCGCAATTTACAGTTATTAATTCATGATCCAAACATATCGAGAGTGAAAATAGAAGAAATAAAAATCCAATAAAATAATTTTCGACTATCCGAGTAATTTTAGAATAACATTTCAATTTTCATATTTAGTTTTAATTATTGAAAATTTTTAAAAAATTAAAAATAAAATAAAATTTGTTGGTAAAAAGCAAAACAGGAAAGTAAAGAACAAATAAGGAAAAGTAATTAAGAAAAAATATAAATATAGAATGAAAAAAAGTTTTTTCACTCTTTTCCTATATGCGTTTAAAGATTTGTAAAAATGAGAAGAAAATAAATTACTTTTTGGTATTGAATTTCTTATTTTCGAATTAAAATTGATAATTTGTTTTAGAAATATCTACATTATCTCTTTTTTTTTTTTTTTTTTTAAAAACCATTTCGTGATTATAATGATGCGATTGCATTTTCTGTTTTAAAGAGGGGAGGGGGTTTTGCAGTCAATTTAAAAGCCGGAAGCGTACTACACTATAGAACGGAAATTACTTTGGCCCGCAAAGGGCCTCTCTCTGTACGATAACCTTTAAGAACCTGCACGTTTTACAACTAAAACCCCTCCCTATCCCGCCCCTCACGTTCCAGCGGCCAACTTCCTCTCGCGTTGAAGAGATAAATTCTCTGGGTGTGTTTACCTTGGTAAAGACACACGATCAACGCCGAAAGACCTACTCTCAAAAGCAAGGAAATTAACCGGATCGCCCTCAAGGAATCTTTTCAAATTTTACAGCTCTAGTAAAATTTATATTACACTTCTAGATAATTTCTATTAAATATTCACCAAAATTTAAGCAATTTTATTGAATGGAAAAAAGACGACTTTTAAAACTTTAGATTAGGGATCGTTCATAAACCAAGTGACCGATTTTTTTTTGAATTTTTAACCCCTCCTCTTCTTGTGGCACACTGTTAATAGTTTTACCCATCCCCTTCTCCTTAAAGTACCACGTGGTTTATGGAAGACCCCTTAGCATTAAGTATACTTTGTTAACATCACTTATTACAACCCCACTTGTATCATTTCAAGTGTGGAAAGAATTTACTTGAAAAGGAAATTTTAAAGAAGTGAAAGAAAAACACTTTAATTATTTTCATTAAAAAAAAATACAAAGAGCTATTAATAATTACAATAATGATGATAATCATAAGGCAATAAACGTCTATTGCTCTGTAAATTTTAATAGAAAAAAAATCAAGGAAGGATTATGATTTTTATTATATATGGGAGGTAGAAAAATTGAAAATATAAAGTAAAGTGGAAGAGTGAGATGATAGGGGGTCTGAGAGCGAGAAAATAAACGCGAAGGTTGAAGTGCTTTCGAATCGTGTTTAGGATGTAGGTTAAGTCCTAATTGCGCTTAATTGTCCATTCAACGCTATAGGCAGAGAAGTCAGACCTACGAGAAGCCGTTACATAACCACTTTTGGGCTGCGCTTTCATATCTTATATATATATATATATATATTATAAAAGCCTTTGCATCTTCTAAAAAAATTAAAGACGCATCTAATATAATCCCATATTATTAAAGGAATAAAAATATTAAGGACCCGCGTTTCTACGTTAACCTTTAGACTCTCCTGTATAGAAATGAAAATAAAAAAAATAAATTAAAAAAGCAGATAAATATTTCTCATAAAATACGATACAACATCAGAGCAGTGGTCAAATTTATCAACCCGACAGACATTTCATCTTTCTTTCTCTTTTCGTTTCTTCATTTGTCAGTTATTTTTGATCTTAAATTTAATTATCAACGTTCATCAGTGTTAAGTGATTTTTTTATATAACATTAATGTATTGTGTAAATTTGTAAGTTGGATTAGAAACAGTCAGGGAAAAACTAATGAAAGTGTCAATATTCTTCATTATACACTTGCAATTGTCAATAAAAATCTTATTTGACCTTTATGGGACTGAGGAAAAAAACACCTTCTACGGACGGACGAGGCACCCAGGGAATCTATAATATTCTATTTGTTAATGATTTCTTATAGATATTATTATTCAATTGTAGTAACTAAATTACACATTATATAAAAAAATTATGTGCAGTAGTATATTTATATTTACTTTTCTTTTTTGAAATGGAGGGTAAAGAAAATTAAAACCTCGTGAATTGTCATCTTTAAAGTATACCCTGAACTCAAAACAATTATTATCTGAATAACTTCCGAGAAGAACCAGAGATATTAATGTTAGAGTCATTCATTACGTAGTCGTAGATGTAAAAAATCTCGATATTTCGTCAAAATTTCATAATACAACCTGTTAAAATTTTTTTAACAAGTTTAATTTCTATTCATTACCTTCAAAATGACACAATAAAAATGTTCCCAATCATTAAGCTTGTACAAAAATGGTTTATTAATAAGAAAATCGTCTTTTTTAGAAAAGGGCCCATTTTGTCGGTTTTATGTATTTTCAAAATTAAGGGGGGGAGGGTGGTTTTAAAAATTTGAAACCTGGTTTTTCATCTTTAAGGTGCCCTGGACTGAAAACAATTATTATCTGAATAACTTCCCAGAAGAACCAGAGATATCACAATTATTGATAACTTGAGGATATTCATGTTCACATTAAATATTAATTTACAATAACTCATTTTTCTTGTCGTTATTTTTCAATTGTTTAATTTATATATACTAATAATTAGTAATTATATAATAATATAATATTATAATAGTTTAATTAACAAAATAATATCTACATACAGGTACATAAGAAAATAAAATTAATAACATTATTTTAATATAATTATATGCTGGGTGATTTTCCTGAAAGGAACCACTTCACGTGTCTCAAACCTGAGACTCAATATTTGCATTAACTTATTATTGATATTTTGTTGAGTATAAATTTCAAAAAAAATTTATCCATAATCAACGAAACATTATTTATCTTTACATAATTTTGCAATGTTAAAATTTAAAGTTTTTCTTAGTAAAAAAATTTATTTAATTTTCTCTTTTGGTTTTGGTTAAATATGATACAAAGTTTTAATTATTTTTTAATATAATTAAAAATTTTGTAATTATAGTCTTAATATATATGAAATTGAAGATTAGAATCTTCCGTTTATTTTTCACTTATATTTAGTTTAAATAAAATGAAAGAAATTTTTTAAATAATTAATTAAAAATTACTGGCAATGGGAGTAAAAATTCAAATTCATCTCCGAAGCCTCGTTTTTCAGTTAATAACATCATATTTTGAAATTGTTTTTTTAATTATACGTAATTTATATATATATATATATAAATATTTGAAGTTGTAGCCCAAAAAATTTGTTAAATTATGTTTCAACATTTTTAAATTTAATAAAAACGTGAATTTTTTATTTGACAAACTATTCATCTCCGAAGCTTTTTTCATATTTGGTAAGCGTTATTGTTTTGTTTTTTATTTTTTACTAATTATTTTCAAATACCTAACCCTTGAATTATAAAAAAAATTTCGTTTTATTTAAGATAAAATATTTTTAATTTTTTAAAATATAATATAATAAATAGAAAGTTAGAAAAATAACAAAATTATAATTAACAATACAAATTTTTTACAGAAAATATTAATTTTGAACTTAAAATGATAAATTAAAAAATTCATTACATTTTTATTCCGTTCAATTTAAAAAAAATATATATTAGTTACTTTTGAAAAGATAAAATAGTTATAAATAAATTATTAAATGCACAATTCATTAAATTATAAATGAATAATGTTAAAAGTTTAATTAATTAAAGAAATTAAATTTAAAAGGAATTTTTTTTACAAAAATCCCAATATTGATTATTTAACCTTCAAAACACTTAATATTAAAATGATGCTGGAAGACTTACTTCTGAAAATTAATTTTGCGCAACTAAGATTTGTATTTTTAAACGTATTTAAAACTTACCCATGACTAAAAAATTCAGAAAATGTAAAAATTAATTTTTTTTTAGTTTTTGGGGAAAAACAGGTGCCTTTCAGGAGATCACCCATATAATAATAATAAATAAATTCATTAATTAATTAATTATAATTATAACTAATTTATACTTATTTGATGCTGATATATTATAATAATAACACAGTTTTCTCAAAAAGTATCAAATTGATGCTAAAGTGGATCAAATTGATGCCAAAATTCTGAATCAATTTTTTATTTGCTCTAGAGTTTTGGTATCAATTCGTTGCCATTTGACACTTTTAAGTTAACAGTGAATAAATTCATGTAATATTAGGGACCGTATTAACTCTGTTTGGGGCCCTTATAAGGGATTTACTTCGCGAGACACAATATTCTTAAAAGTTGAAAGAAAACTAGAACTTTCATTCTTCGACAACGCTTTTTTCTAAACTCAATATTTTCAGACTAATAAGCTATTGAAAATAGGTCTATACTTTTATAAATCAAAAATTTCGAAAATTCATAACTTGAATATTTGGGCAATTAAACAAAACTTAATATAAAAATTAAGAAAAAAATATGTTTAACTAAATTTTAATAGTAGTAGGTAAATCCCACGTGGAATTGCCCATATGTTTAAAAATACAGTAAGTATTGTAAAAAGACAACCCCTACAAATTTAATGTACCTAAGGTTTTCAAAAAACAAAATCGCGGGAGACTTTTTCAAAAATTGGTCAAATTTTCTTAAAACTAATTACACGAGTTTCGTCGGTGTCGTTCATTACGAGTTTAAAGTTGGAATTAAAAAAAACAATTCCAAATGAAATGTGGAAGACGACTTCTTTAAAATGAGCATCAGGGCATATTAATAAACAATTACACGAAATACAGAATCTGTAAACTATATTTAATAATTCACTTAAATCAATATTGCAGTTTAAGTTTTTAATCGTCCTTTTTGCAAATAAAAATTATTTGAACGAAGTAAAAATTTTTCAAAATAATTTGTCTTTATATGAATAAAAAAAAAAAATTTTCATATTATAAGTGTATATATTGGTTTTTTCTTTCTGTAAATAATAGATCATTGTATTAAATAAATGAAAGTTGTGTAACCAGTAATAGATATATTTGTACACTGGGAACTTTCTTTATTTCTCAAGGTCGCGAGAGAATCATCGCATCATTTAGAAAGGAAGTGCATAACTTGTCACAAATGGAGTTACGATCGCGTAATGTGTCGAGACAAAATCACGTGCTTCAATCGTCTTCGTTATAGAAAAGACATTCTACAAGCTTATTGATAATTGCATTTGAATTGAAAATTAATTTCCATTGGTCTATAAAATAAACTTACATAAATAGTTTATCTACTCATTGAAACATATTGACATTTTTATGCGATATTAACGCATTATAGAGATTAAGAAAAAAAAACTACTTTTCATATTTTTTTTTTAACAACTTTACGACATGAATACTATAACACCTCTCCCTTAATTTTGTGAATAATATTCATAATAATTAATCGATTTATTAATAACCAACGATCAACAGTTTTTTTAAAATGTTTTATGTATACTCGTTAATTTTTTTTTAATTTTACATCCAAATTGTATTCGATACTAAAATTTACGATAATTTTTTTTTTAGAACAATCGAATTTTTCAGTGTTTAAAAATTTTTATGTTAGCTTCCTTTTAAGCATTTTTAAATATTTTTTTTTATAACACGTTTTGTCTTTCCTTTCATTTTGGTTCTCGCTGAACGTTCCACGTGCCACTTTTTGCATCTCCCTGGCAAAGATTATATTCCTTGTGCGCTCACCAGTCTGAAATTCTTAGGAGAGCGCAGAGAGAAAAAAAGAGAGAGCAGTTTGGTCATTATTGGAAATGAAGGGTCGTGGTTTCCTCTTTTTTTCTTGTTCTTGTTCTTCGCGAAAATGAGAAGGGCGTTGCCATTCTTTTGCATCAACAGCATTCAAAGACTCGAGATGATATTCTTTTGCTTCTTTCCTTCACAGTAATCATCTTTATCATTTCATTTTATTTTTATTATATATATATATATATATACACTCGCCACATTTACCTGAACTTTCGAAAACACTATACTTGCTGCAGGAATATCGCCACCTTCCTGCTAGTAAACTATTTAATGTTTTATATATATATACATACCATGTGTCTTTTCTCTGAAAAACTTAACGAGGCGTCAACGGCTCGTTTCTAGTCTTTTAAGACTTGTTTCTCTTGCCATTTAGAACAATGCTGCTCCTCAGAAACAAGTGTCCGTGTATTTAACTCGCGAAGATTGCTTTTTTTTTTCTTAAACTTTTCTGTTTTATTGTTTTCAAGTGTCTTCAAAATAAAGACAAATTATCCCATGTTTTATAACACTAGACGGATTATTGTTTCTTGTACTATTCCTCTTTTTTTGCAATAATTCAATAACACTTCTTTTACACTGTGAAAAATAAAGGATTTTACTTCCAGTCCAGTATCTTTTGAATACCTCCTTGATGGTCACTAACGTTTCAGGAACAGTTCGGTAAAACTTTCTTGACTTGACTCGAGTGTTAGTTTTCAGGAATAGTTCGGTAAAACTTCCTTGACTTGCCTGAATTGTTAGTTTTCAGGATTGAAATACTTTTTTAAATGCCCCGTAGTAAAAAAAACTTTGACATTAATAGTTAGTTGTTTCTAACCTATTTGTACTCATTAACAAATAATTAATAATTTCATTTATAGCAGAAACCGCTTCTGAAACGAAATTAAATAGAAAATTACTCTCGTTTTAGTTCTTAAATAATCCAAAAACAAAAGTATTTAAAACTATTAATAGTTTCATGTCAACTCGAAACAAAAGATTGAAAAACATAATAATTTAGTAATTATTTTAAAAAAATACTAATAAAACTAAAAAAATTTGGATTTTTTAAAAAGTAATCGTTGGTTAATTGTAATATCATAATACAGCCTATGATTTTCAATTTTTCACCCCAACCCTTATCTCAAAACCTACCCCTAAGCTTAATCAATATATTGAATACCGCCCTACAATTTTTGGAATTTTTTAAAACTTCGTATTTAAGGGTTTTTGGGGTCGCTAGTTACAAATCTGAACTCGTTATTGAAAAATTCAAAATGGTGTATCCAAAATGTCGAAAAAATTTAAAAAAATCATCCGATATTTATAAAATTTAATAACCGTGGTATTTCGGACTTGTGAAATATAATGAATAATTTAACCGCAAAAATAAGCGACAAAAATTTCCGAAAAATTAGAGTTATTTTTAAAAATTTTATATTGTTTTTCAATACATTGTGTTAGATATTTAAAAATTTTTTATAATTTAATTTATTACAACTTAAAAAAAAAAGTTGTTCATTTCATGACCATTTAGCTTCCTCAATATATATTATTATATATAATTTTAAAAGTTAAATAATTATAATAGTTTATTAAATATAATTAATAAACCGGGTAAAGTACCCTGAATAAATATTAATTATTCAATTATTTATTATAGAATAATTATTTTAAAGTGTTATGATAAAATGTCAAAAAATACAAAATTTTAATTTTTTGTGAAAAATTAAAATATTTATTAATTCTATAAATTTTGATAAAATATATACTTTATATACATGAATCGATTCGTCTTTATGCCAGGAATGTAATTTTGACAAGAATTATTAAAAATTTTAATATAGAAAAAAGTTATTTCAAAAAACCAAAAAATTAAAAAAATGTTGAAAAAAATTTTTTTTTAATATATTTTTGAAAATCCTTCTGTCTGATTCTTGGTATTCATGACGGTAATACACCTACAAAAGAGAACCCATTTTTAATTACAATTTTTTTCAGTTTTTTTAAATACCACGGTTATTAAATTTTATAAAAATCGTATGATTTTTTTAATTTGTCCGCCATTTTGGATACGCCATTTTGAATTATAAAATAACCAGATCAGATTTGTAACTAGCTACCCCAAAAACCCTTAAATACGAAGTTTTATAAAATTCCAAAAATTGTAGGGCGGTATTCAATATATTGATTAAGCTTAGGGGTAGGTTTTGAGATAAGGGTTGGGGTGAAAAATTGAAAATGATAGGCTGTATTATGATATTACAATTAACCAACGATTACTTTTTAAAAAATCCAAATTTTTTTAGTTTTATTAGTATTTTTTTAAAATAAATTGAAATAGGGGTAGTTTTTGGGGGTTGACGGTTTGACCTGAAATATTAGTAAGGATATGTTTAATAGTCCCAATAAGGTTTAAAGAATTTTAAAATAAAAATTTACCATTTTTCTCTATTTTTTTTGCAATACAATTGGTTACCTTCTATTGAAGGGTTGTTTTTACCCCTAAAAACCGTAAACGACTTGATCTCGAAAAACGGCCAGGCACGGGTATTTTTTTTTAGCTCTAGTTTCCGAAAATCTTTGGTTCGTTCTTGGGTGCCAAAAAAAAGTTTAATTTTGTCGGACGGTGATAATATTAATGAAAAATAATTGTAAATGACGTATTAATATGTTTTTTTAATAGTAAAATTAATTATTAAATTAAATTATTTAAATAATATTATTTAACTAAATTAAATAATCAAATAAAAATTTAATGAAAGAATAAATAATATTTTACGAAATAATAATATTATATTTTATTTTTCAATGTGTCAAACATTTTTATAATTTATTATACAAGTATCCCGTTTGGATTAAAATTAATTGTGTTCATTTCAAAAAGTTGACCTTATTAATTTTGAGTAATTAACTAATTTTATCAAATTTGTTTAACAAACAAGTATTGTTCAAAATAGCATTTAAGTAACGCATATATACAAATTTTCTTGATTAAAGTGTGCGTTTCTTTATCTGTATTTTAGGTGATTAGATTGATTAGGTTGCGATACCGTCGCAGTTTTTTCCCACTTTAGTAGTCAAAGTTATGATGAAATTTTACTATATTTATTGCAGCAAGCTTGCATTTTAAGTTTCCTGCAAGCTTACCGGTTAGTTCAATCTCTCTTGTACTATAAACTCTAATTCTCTCCTCTCTAAACTTTTCCGCATTTACTTCAAACTAAGCCCTCAGTAGTTTTCCGCAATGTTTAATTAAGTTAAAAAAATAAACTTTATAACATTAAAGTTTAAAGTTAAATTCTAAATTAATTATATATAGAAGAAGTATGTGAGAGGAAAAAGAAATGAAAAGAAATGTATGGATACCATACTTTTAATTTCTTTTAATCGGGAGAAAGAGGGAGGGGGAGGATATTTGTGTAAAGAAAGACCCACGTGTAAATTGAAGAGAGCGCCGTCGCCGTCGCCGTCGCCATTGCTATCGATTCGATTCTCTCGCTGGCGGATGGAAATGGGATGAATCCGTAGGGATGATGATGGGATGAGGAGGGATAAAGAGGGTAGAGGGAGGGAGGGAGGCTGATGACGTACGCGGAAGCTTTAGGGCGGAAGCACGCAGGACTCTGCTCAATTTCCGGCATCGCTACAGGGGCGAAAGCCCACCAGAAGCCCTCTCTACTATATATACTGTTTGATGGTGTAAGAGGGTTTAAAGCTCCCTCGGGGGGTTAACGTGGGACGAAAGTGGGAGGGTTTTGATACCCGCAAGTAAAACAGGAAGCTTGAAAGCTCACCGCCACCATCACCACCCGTTTTCAGTATATTCGATTTTAACGATCCGCAACCTTCGCGGTTCAATGATCGTTATAGAAACACTGTTGTTTCATTTCTCTCTCTCTCTCTCTCATGCTCGTCCATTTTTTTCTCCTTTTGTATATGTATATATATATATATATATATATATATATGGATTACTCTTCCCAATTGTGCAAAAGAAAAAAAATTCTCCCCTCACTCCTTCCCTCGTCCCTCATCTCTTCTCGCAAGTGTTCAAGGGACCTTGTTCTCTTTGGAATAAATACACGTGGGTTTCGTTTTGTAATTAATCGCGTCATTATACCGAGTGGATCCGATTTCCAGACAGATTTCACGAGCAAATTAATTTTCCTTTCCAAATTACCTTTATCGGTGCATGGTACATGTGAATTTATTGAAGAGGTTTTTTTTTTGCAAGAGGAGTGTAGAAGCAACGAAATTGCTAAATAAAGTGAGAAAAATGGATTTCGTTTATTTTTGCGTTTAAAATTCTTTTTATCGAGTTAAAATAGATTTATAAAGTCTATCGCGATTTTATTTTATATTTGGATATTTTTATTTTTAAATATGGAGGGGAATGTTAAATATTCTTTTTTTACAGCTTTTTACACTGGTGTGTATATATAGTTTCGTTATAGAAAAAGTTTCGTGGATGGTTGGCCAAAGGTTATATACTTATAAATGTTATAGGGTAAGATTTTTTAGAGAAGGTTAAAAGGATTTTGCGAGGATGATAATAAGGGAAAGGTTCCTTAGAATATTAGAGAAGGATTTCTTAAAAAGTTAAAAAAAATGTGTGCAATAACTAAAAATGTCGCTAAGTATAGTGAAATTTGTAGTTGTTCCAGGTAAAGATTTTTTTTCGTGTAGTAAAATGAATTATTTCAATAAATTCATATAAATTTTAAATTACATAAATATCCAGTTTTCTTACAACTAATTTGAAAATGGAACATATTTTATTTAAACTTTAAACGTTTTCATGCAATTTTCAAATTTTAAAAAGTTGTAAAAATAGGGGGGGTGGCGCTTAACTAATAGTCTATATACATAACCTTTGACAAATGTTTGCGGGTTTTGTTATACTGAATTCAATTCAATTAGTGTGCGTGAGTCACCCCTGATATATATATATGTATATAGATGGCGAGCCCGTAATCAATAAGTAGTAAGTTGACATGTTCAAATATTTAACCAGGAACTGAAATCGAGTATTTCCGGCTTTTGATAAGGAAATTGTTAACAGGTTGAATTATCGATTAAAAGCTGCATTTGAACAGGAAAATAAAACCCAAACGGATATGTATATATATGGTTTTTAGAACGATATATCTTTATGTTTACAATATATATAGCGACAGTAATGCTCTTATTTTTTCATTTAAAAACAAAATTATAATTAAAAACAATATTTGAATAACTTAATTACTTAAACTTAAGTTTAATTACTTTTTATGTAATGCCTTACATAGTTTTTAAATATGCAATAATAAAATAATTAAAGAACAATAATCAAATATTATATATATATATATAATATATATCAGTCATATATTCCGTGAGTGGTATAGTGTAGAATAAAAATAGTTACGTATTTTATATTTGGTGAACAAATTTTTGAGTATTATGAATTTTCAAATTTTTCCTTTTTTAAATCTATAGATACACTGAAAAAAATGGATATTGAACTTTAATATCTAGATATTAACGGTTAATATATGTGCCAGTCAAATATACATAAACATCTTAGATGTTTAAATTTAATTTCCACAGATATTGGAAAAGACATATTTTTTCATTTTTTATTAATAAAATAAAAATTGTTTATCAACAATCCCATTTTTTTTAAACTTTGGGTGTGACAAATTTGCAATTTTCTTTTTTAAAAACATACTTGGAAATGCTAATAAAGATCTGCAAAAAGTTTCAGAATGAGCCTGATAAGTTTAATGGGTTTCAATAAATAATTAAGTTGTCCATGTAGGTCGCTCGCACGCGGCAGCCTATGCTTTTTTTTACAATTATTTACTATTAAAAATTATCTAGAGCCTACAAATTTTATTAGATTGTAAGTTATTAAAAAAAAATTTATACTTTTCTTCTGAAAATTATTACTAGTTGTATGTTGAATATATATAGTGTCATCAAGTCGCCATTATCGGAACCGGAAGTATTTCGATAGCATTATAGTGACACATCTCGCTAACGCTACGCCATTTTTGATAAACGCCCCTCTCGTTACTTATTTTGATCTCTTTACAATCATCCTCAAACATTGTTATAATTTTCCTTTTTTTAAAGAAAAATGTATTTATTTATTTATTTATTTATTTAAAAAGTGATAATTTAGCTCAAATTAAACAAAATTTGTTATTGTTAATTGGAAACATTTTCACTAATTTAAATTTATAGATTGCATAATTTTTATATCATTAATATTGAAGCGAAAAACTGTAAGACACCTTCATTGTTAATTTTTATTTTTAAATAATGAAAAAATTTTGAAAAAAGTCAAGGGTGAGGGGGGATTTGCAATAATTGAACTCTATTTTCCGACTCCGTCGTGAGATGAGATGAAACTTCCGGTGGCCTCGTTCCTCGCTATTGATCCACGTTATCATCTTGAATTGCTTTTAATCTTTACTTTAATCCCAATTCCACTTATCAGACGTGTATATAACATATATATATATATGTATAAATAGATTATGCAAGTGAGATTTCGGGAAGTTCCACATACACTCGCACTTGATATGTGAACGACTTTCACACCAGTACGGAAGTCAAAATAATCATTTTGATCTCTCTCTCTTTCTCGCTATATACAGTATTTATTGCGATACGATTGCTAAAAGATAAGACGATAAAATTAAATTTATCGAAAAGTCAACACACTTGTGTTGCACTCTTTCCTTATGCGATCCCTGGTATATAAGCTTTTTTCACTTTAATTCTTAATTGAAAACTTTTGTACTTGGATTTTAATAATTTACACTGAACTACAAGAAAATTATACTTTTTTTATTTTATTATCTTACATTTTAGGACCCAAAATTATAGCTTCATAAATATTTTTCGTCTATTTTAAGTTATCGTCCAGAGTTTTTTTTTTTTGTTTAAAATGTCATTTTTACCTTAAAAATATTTAAATCGCAATAAAATTTTCTTATTGTATTAAATGCATTTTAAAGTAATGTTTATAGTAATAATCGAATTGTAATTTAAACATTCATCATTAATTAATTTCAACTATTTTACATTTTTTTTGGTATTTCAAATCATACTCAATATTATTAATTTTATGAATTAAAGAGAACTATACAATTTTTTTTTAAATATAACTTTTATCATTTTTCTGAAAAATTGTCTACTTTTTTTCTACAATAAAATATTTGTAATAAACTTTTTTAATTGTAGAAACTTAGTCTTCAATGTTTAAGGAATATAAAACAATTTTTTTATGTCAATTTAATGAGAAATTTATAAATGGTAGACTTTTGAAAAGGGAACAACAAAAGAATAATTATTTAAGATCAGTTTAATCAATGAAATACAAATCCCTAGAAATTCTGAACTTAACGTACATTTTTATTGATAATATACATATAACCAAATCTACATTTTACAACAGGTAAAGATCATCGATCTTTTGGGAAAACTTAACAGAATAAGTAATATTAGAATTATAAAAATGTTCTCTGAAATAGTATTTTAGAAGAAGGTATAAAACGTATAAAATTATCGTTTTGACAACTGTAACATTTTGTTACATTTTTCATTTAAAAACAAACGTTCTTTTATTTATTAATTTTGAAAATAATGTTTTACAGTACTCACAATCAGAGCTTTGAGAAAAGTTATCATGACTTAAAATAAAATATATTCATATATCTCTCAATAATTTGTTGTTCATTAACTTGCGTTAAAATTCTGATAACTGTCAAAGAAAACATTAATTAGTTTCTTCACAGTTGTATAGTGAGTACTATGTGCGAAGAGCAATCAGAACTTAAAAATTACTTTTTATTAATCCACACAGTAATCAGTATTATGAGAAGAAGTACTTAGTGTTATACCAGATTATACGTATAATATATTTAGAATATCATGTAATATACTTTGAGAAATATATTTACGAAACGATTTTTAATATTTCGAGAAGATTTACAACTACTTCCGACATGAGATTGAATGCGGGGAAAATGATTCTGAAATGGAGAGGATGAAACGATAGAAAAGGTGAAGGAGGAGGGTTATTCCGTTAGATGCCGTATAACCGTACCTTCAACGCAGGGCGCGAACAAGATCACCTGATCACCGCGTGTCTCAAAGTAAAGGCTAAGTCGCCTTTCTTCTTGTGCCATTTCTTCATAGAATTTTTGCCGCCTCTTCTTCTCCTTCTTCCATACATCTTTCTTAGTCTTCTTATTCTTACCCGCCGATTATCGCATTCGCAATGCGTTAACTGTTTTCCAGCTGGTGGGAACCTTTGCCTAACTGTTCGATCATCCTAATCAGGAATATAACAACAACCGCTTAGGTTAAATTAGACACTTTGAGGAAAATGACGAACTTCTCTCTCGCGAACACATTATATCATAAAATTATTGCATTTATCATTGTCAGTTGTTTTAGAAATTAGAATTGGACACAGAGTATAATGTGCAAATGTTTAGTTGTATGTATGTATCTCTACAATAGAAGATTTCGAATTCGTTAGGGAATGGTTCTATAAAAGATTAGGGAAACAAGGTTCATATACTAGGTTTGTATATCCCTTAATGGTCCCATAAAATACACCATATTATAAAATCTTTCATAGAAGCTTTGGTTTTCTAGAAGAGGGGAAGTTCCGAAGGAAATTCAGAACAGGTTCCTTAGAATTTTTAATATCAAGCTTCCAGCAAAATTATGTCCTGTATAAACAGAAGATTAAAAAATATTGTCTACATAAATCAGACAATTTACATTTCTAAATATAAAAGAAAAAAATATTTCATAAACCCAAAGAGACATTTGTTTTTATATAAATTATGAACACCGTAAAGTGATCCGTCTCGCAATGTAGGCCAATGGACTATATACACTTGAGAGTTGGAGTACATGTCTAATATAAATGCAACTTTGTGTGTGTGTGTGTGTGTGTCTGTATACAAGGAAGTAGGAAGTTGGAAAAGCTCCTCCTGCTTGATGGAAACTTGCTTCCGGCAGATATATAGCGAAGTAATGTATCGAGTCTGTCAGGGAGAGAGAGAGAGAGAGAGAGGAGAAGAGAGCATGTTTGGCTTCCAGGACAAGCGAAGGGTCGTCGAAGACCCTCTCGGCGCGCAAAGTTCTTCCGTCTCGGCGCATTAACCTGTATTATGTATCTTTTAGGTCGTGTGTATGTGTGTATGTGCGCGCGCGTCAACTTCAACGAGATGACCCGCAAAATGCGGAAGTGTGGAAATAACGGTTCTAGGCATGCTTCCGCGATAGGTCAACTTTAAAATCTTAACTTAAAACCAAGAAAACTACAATTACGTATCGCACATGCATTCTCTCTCTCTCTCTCTCCTTCTTCTTCTTCTTCTTCTTCTCTTATCCGCGAGGCATTTTTGACCTTAGAAATATATAACTAGGAAATGCAATAACATTTCATAGTAATACATTTATACAACATGTAGAGAACAAAAGTTGAACGTGGAATGAAATTAGTTTTTTTTAGGATTTACTGCTCGTTTAAAGATTCCTAATCAATCGAAGTTGATATTTCTAAAACAGGCAATTTTTATTTAAATTTGATTATTTTTTGAAGTTTTTTTTAGTAATGAAGGGAATCTTACACTGAAAAAAATGTATGATCAGAATTCAAGTGCAGACCCTTAGTATAGAGTTAAAAAACAGTCAAAATTAATACATTTGTAACTAAAATAACTACTGTTACTTAGTAAAAACTACTACCAATACCGTAGCGTCCGAAATTGTCAGTCCACCCAGTTCTTAAGGAATAAAAAAAATTGTTTAACATAAAATTTATGAAATTTTTTTTTTTGCTTTATGTTTTGAAAGACAATAAAATTTTGAAAATAATATGACCTTACAGAAGTCATTTTGCCAAAATTTGTACAAGATATTCTTAAAAATGGTAATTTTCAATGTTTTACCAAAATTTAAATAACTTCTAAAATAATTAACGCTTTTTAATAATCTTAAGCTTATTTTAAAGGTCATTGCCTACGGAATAAGAATTTCTTATAGGCATTAACCTGTAATTTTTTTCCAGAAATAAGCATGATGTCAAACTTGGACAAAAAATTGGAAAAATTTGAAATAATTTTTTTGTACTAAAAACTATTCTAGAACATATATGAAACATGATATGGTGTAGATTTTTCAATAAAATTTAATAAAAAAAATTTGTTTCAATTTTACAAATTATTTTTCTTTTAATAATATTATTTCAAATTTTTCCAATTTTTTTGTCCAAGTTTGATTATCATGCTTATTTCAAGAAAAAAATTACAGATTAATGTCTATAAGTAATTCTTATTTCGTAGAAAATTACCTTTAAAATAAGCTTAAGATTATTGAAAAGCGTTCATTATTTTAATAGTTATTCAAATTTTTGTAAAACATTGAAAATGACGATTTTTAAGAATATCTTGTACAAAATTTTGGCCAAATGACTTCTGTAAGGTCCTATTCTTTTTAAAATTTTATTGTCTTTCAAAATATAAACCGAAAAAAATTTTAGTTTTTATTAATTTTATGTTAAAAAATTTTTTTCATTCCTTTAAAAATAGATGGACTGAAAATTTTGGACGGTACTGTATATGTAATTAAAAATTATTCATTAAATTAACTACAGTTTATGATAATTTATCAACTACATGATCAGCCTCAGTAGCATGTTATATTACTGCAATATTAAGAACATTGTCTCAACATTACCAATGTTTGCCTCAATGTTGTTAATGTTGCTGGAACATTTTGTGCTACTGGGATGTAGTAGAATTAAATACAGGAGATAATAAGAATTACACTGTAAAAAGAAGGCATCTTATTTAAGTTATTATTGTTGTCAATTTTAAGTTATTTCGAAAAAGTTATGAAAAACATCTTTTAAAATGCATTGGTTTCTAAGATGGAAGATGGAAAAATAAGATGTTTCAAGTATCTTAAAAGTGACTACAATGTATTTTAAGATGTTTCTTTTTGAAGTGTACTGTGTAATATAGTATAATCAATATTCCGATATTAGTCAAAGTAATGAACATCTTGTAGGTTAATTGTCACAGTTGATACTACTGGGAATTAAAGTTCGATCAAAATTAAAAAATAGTAAAATGTACTCTTTGGTACTTTACTTTTCAATAATAGTCACACTGAGAAAAATTCATGAGACATTTTCAATTACATCCCCTTAGTAGAGTCTGACTATTTTTTATACTTGTTTTAACTGT
Organism: Leptopilina myrica (nomen nudum); assembly: GCA_032872475.1. Lineage (NCBI taxonomy): Eukaryota > Metazoa > Arthropoda > Insecta > Hymenoptera > Figitidae > Leptopilina > Leptopilina myrica (nomen nudum). Next base: position 6,394,075 of record CM065462.1, on the reverse strand, counting down.
TTTATGTAGTTAAAAAAAGATTAATTAAATTAATGCAAATTTGTAAATAAATTTTTAACAGCAGATATATGTTACATAAATAACTACAGAAAGTAGTAGATTCTACTACTTGAAGTAGTTCGATAGACTAATTTTGCAGTAGATTTTACTTTTTTTAGCAGTTGAACACTTTTCCATGTATTTTTCGTTATAGACTCTTGTCGAAAAGTATCAACTGTGAAAAGTTATAAATGCTTTAAATATTTTAAGTAGTAAAATTAACTACAGTTATCAGTTGAACTGTGGCAGGAATGCCCTCAAGTATTAAGCAAGTCTTCGTAGCGGGCGAGCGTGGTTAGGTGGTTAGGTTATCGGTTTAAGAATATTAGGGTCGAGCGTTCAACTCCCGACGTTTAGAGATTTTTCTCCGTTAGATATATAGAAATTAAATGTATAAGGCATATGTATCTTCAAACAAAAATAGGTAGGGGAAAATATTAAAAAATTCAACTCAATAATATTTCTAATAAATTAAAAATAATTTTATTTAACCATTTTAAATAGTTGTTTTCACCACTGAGTTATCTTAGTAACTTTAACCACAAATAAGTAGTTAATTTTACTGCAAAACTGTCATTGGTCCCATTTAACTGAGAAAAGTAATTAATGCAACAGTATTATCACTTCGTTCAACTATATATCTATAATAATAATTAATTTAAGTTCAAAAATATCTTTGGGAACTTATTGAACAAAGGAAAGCAGTTAAAAAGTAGTCAAATTTACTAATTGTAAGAATTTTTTTCAGTGTACAGCATAACCGTATCATGCACTGCTGCCAAGTTGATAGCAAAAAATTGCTACAAGCTTGCCTGTGACATCTTTCGAGTCAAGATTGCAGGAACCTTTTATGGAATGCTTGCAACAAGCAAAATTGCAGTACAAAATGCACCTAAAAAACAATTCTAAAGTTTCAAACATTTTTCACTGAAATACATGTATACCTTATTCACTGTGAGGCATCCCGTATGTATATATTTCCGCGATCAAAATGAAATTTATGTTTGTTATTCTGAAATTGTGTAGGTTTCAGATAGAGAATGTATATATACTAAAACTATCCTTTAGAGGTTAGTGTTAAAATCTTGTGTGCATGATCGGGTCGACCTCTTCAACCCACGGGGAAAAGACGGAAGTCATTGGTACTTGACGTGTAGAAGCGATGCTCTTCCTGGAAAGGAGGTGTATATAATATGTATATATATATATATATTCATTGATTGAAGAGGTGCCGTTGGGGACCAATGAGAAAGCAGGTAAAAGTTGTGGGAGGGGGAGGGATACACGAGTCTTTCGACAAATCGTCGACCCGGTATTCAGGAAAGAGCTTTAGGTCAATTGGAAGAAACAGTTAGTTGATCCGGAAAGTCGACCGTGCGGGACTTCCACCTCCAACCTCTCTTGCACACCTCTCCCGCCTTTAAGGTGCACCTGTATCTCACGACGAGCAGGTTTATCGTTTTAGTTATATATATATATATATATATATACAATCTCAGGGAAAATCGAGCATTCGATGATATAATGATTATCGTCTGCGACCCATTTTCCACACTCAACACGCAACAAGCAAGAATTTCTTCCTTTCCACTTTTATCGGTTAGTTTGAGGCAAAAAGAATGTGTATAAAAATAACTTATAAATAGTGTTTCTCGTTTTGTTACAATAAATATTTTTCCCGACTCATAAAACTTGATTTTAGTTTCCATGCTTTTCAATTTCCTTTATTTTGGCATGCTTAAAAGATTTTCAATAAAATATTTAGCTGAAAATGGAAATTTCTTGAATATTCTGCAAATTTTGTAATAGATATAGTTACGCTGAAAAAATTTAATAAATCTTATTTTCAGCCTCTTTTTGACTAAGTAGTAATTTTTAATATAAAAGTATAATTATTACTATTCTCATAGGAACTTTTACTAGAACAACAGCACCATTTTTCTCTGTGTATAGTTTCCGTTATAGGTTATGTTAGATTATTTAAAAGTAAGGTAGGTTAGGTTGAGTTATGTAATATTACACTGTAAAAAATCCTAAGGACATTGAATGCGGCACTTTTCCCCTTGTCTGTAAAATAGCCACATTTTATGTGGGTAATATTCTTAGGATTTTTTACAGTGTATATTAAGATAACTTAAATAAGCAAGATTAGGTTATGTAAGATTAATATAAAGTAAGTTAGTAAGTTACACTACACTGAGAAAACAATATTCTTAAATGAAATAGAAAAATAATTTTAAGTGATTTTGTTTAACTGAAAATTAGTTTGTAAGCTTAGTCCCATAATATATAGAAAACATCTACTGCTTTGATTCAAAAAAATTTTTTGTTTAATTAATTATGTTTAATTCAAACATATTTTCTGTTTTGATTTAAACAAAAAACTTTATGTTTGATTCAAAGTTAAAATTTGATTATAAATAATTTAAAATCAACCACAACTTATATTTGAATTAAATATAATATTTCCTTATAAATGTATCAAGAAGTATGTTTCAATTAAACTTAAATATGTTTGACTGTATAGCAAAGATATTTTAAGTTCGATTTAATCAAAATATGTTTAAATTAAATAAATCGTTTTCTCAGTGTAGTAGGTTATATTTTAAGTATCCAATCTAGTTTTTTATTTTCACAAAATACTGCACTGGTATCTAAAATAACACACAATTAAATTAAAATTTAACCTTAATTTGTGAATATTTCATTGAAAATGTACATAATTGTACATAATGTTTAAATGATTTTCTTGTAAATAAATGAATATTTATAGAGAAAAAAAGAGTGAAACGGAAAATAACTTGCGAATGAGTAATCGCGAATAAGGAAGGAAGCTTAATGTACATCAGACAATCGCGGACTAGAAAGAAAGACCTCTCAATTGGCTTGGCGTCTAGCGTGTTAGGCCAATTTATGTAGTAAATTGTTTCTTTTTTATTCAATCAATCACTGCTTTAAATCTCTAATCAATCAATTTCATTTCAAATGATTTTCCTAAATTAAAACACACTTTTAAAGTTTTTTATTTATCAATGAATTTTGGAAAAAAAATTATTTCATTTTCTAGTTCTAATAATACAATGATAATAATAATAATAATAATAATATTAATATTATTATTATTATTTCTAGAAAACATAGAATATCTAAATCTCATGTTGAATACAATTTTGTTTAGCTTATATTATCATTTATTACATAAAAAAGTATATGTCAGATTAAAAATAATAAATGAAAGGAAACAAAGGAAGTTTATAGTGCGTTTTCATGGTCTCTCGAACGATTTTATTTTTATTTTCATTTTTTTCCTCAATTCACCCAATATACCCATCAGACGATCCGGATCTTTCGCTTGAAAGATCGATTTGCTTCCTGACGACCTTCGACTAGTCGCGATTTCCTGGAACCTTGATAGCGGCGCCACTGTGACTTCCGGGTTTGAAATACCAAAGTCTGGAAGATCCTGCGTGAGCGAGAAATATATTACTTGTATATAATACTTAGAAAAACAGGTTTTTATACTTGTATAATATATACACATATTTTTGTATATGTATATAAATACATTACTTGTCTATTGTTAGAAGTACAATAATAATTATAACAAAATAGATGCAAAAATAGCTCTTGCACCGATTACCTCATTTAATTCAATGGAATTAGTCATTTAGATTTTCTCCATATGTAAACGTTGTTCAATTCAAAAATTTATTGTATTTTTTGATGAAAAGTCAATTTCTCTTGAAAAAGTCTGTATTTAAAATCTAAAATATCAAAAATGATAATGATATTATCGATATAATTAAATCGGTAACGTAGAAATTCTCATTATTGGAAATTGATAAATCTGCATTTTGCTTTCTTATTAATGGGAGTTCCACAATTTTATAGGAAGTTTCTTTTTATATAATTATCTTAATATACTTATATTTGTATATAAATATAGTTTATATATGTAAAATTTTTATTCCATTTAATGGTTGGTTTTTTTTATTACATGTTTATAAATATTCGTTACAATTGAAAATCGAGGGCCTTCTAAATATCTTTATAAGAGACTAATGAAAAAGAAGAGAGAGAAAGGGAGAGAGAGAGAGAGAGAGAGAGAGAGAGATGCACTGCTTGAGCTGTTCAGATAAAGTTATCGTCTCGCTTGAATTCTATTTTTAGTGCGCATACTCGATACCACACTCTTTGGAGAATCTTGCCACTCACTCACTTTAAATCTTGATAAATTCTTGCCGCTTTCGCCCTTTTTCACAAAATTGCGATAAAACTGGAAAAACACTTGATTAAATAAGAAACAAATTACCTTTATTTTTTATATAATGTAAAATTATATATATATTTCAACATACAGAGATAATGATTATTCTATAATTTCAATGTTATAAAAGGTAGCAAATAAATAAATTAAATTTAAAAAAATTGTAGCTTCCATAATTTTGATCAAAATTAAAAAAAAATTAATAATTCTAGATATTCTAATAATTTTTTTTTTAAATTCTAATGGGTGCGACCTTTATAGAATCCCCTGGGGAGTTAAAATTTAACTCCCTTTTTCTACAATGTATTACACAGTAATTCTTATTATCTCCTGTATTTAATTCGATTACAGATCATGTAGTTGAAAAATTATCATACAGTGTAGTTAATTTAATGAATAATTTTTAATCACATATTGGTAGTAGTTTTTACTAAGCAACAGTAGTTATTTTAATTACAAATGTACTAATTTTGACTGTTTTAACTCTACTATAAGGATCTGTACTTGAATTCTGATTATCATAATTATTTTTAGTGTACTTTCAAGGATAAAGTTCAGTAAAAAAATTATTCTAATTTAAACGGTTTTACGCACTTATTCGTTGAAATTAGTCTACTATATTACTTGTTTGAATCCCTTTAAATTAGTGCCAAGCTGAGATATTTGTTAGCACACGACGAATGCACGTGTGGTGCGCGAGGTATGCGTGAAAGCGTGCATATATACACACCACAAGATTGGGAAGTCGTGCAACGACGAGAACTGTGGGAATTGGGCTCGAAAGCATCGCAAGGTGTCTTTCTCGCCAAATTGCACATTTCGCCCAAAAAAATACTTCATTCGAAATTCATATCCATTTACACTGAAAAAATTAAATTCTAATTTTAAGAAAAACTTCTTATATATGCGCTAAGAATATTCTCCACTTAAATTAAGTGGGAAATATTCTTACAATAAGAAGAACATTATTATTGTAAGAATATTTCCCACTTAATTTGAGTGGGGAATATTCTTAGCGCATATTTAAGAAGTTTTTCTTAAAATTAGAATTTAATTTTTTCAGTGTACACCGTAAAATATTAAATTAAAAAAAAAATTAATTTTCATTTCCATTTAATTTTAATTCAAATTTAATTCATTCGTCAATTATAAAGAAATTATTTATTCCAATCATCTTAATGGATAATAGTAATTACAACCGTTTTATCTCAGTGGTCGATGTATCGAACCAGTTTTAAGCCAGCATTTTTTATAGGTACAAAGAATATTATCTTATTTTTAAAAATTCAAAATGGAGGGTCTAATATGGCGTTCGATAAAATTAAACTATTAAATTTGTATAATAAATAAATTAGTAAATATAATAAACTTGTATTAAAAGTAAAAAAAGGCACGAAAAAAATCTTCACCTGAAACAACTACAAATTTTACTACATCAGGGTGGCCACTATTTTTAAATTTTTCGTCTCCCGGTTTTCTCCCGGTCCTCCCGGTGAAAATGAGCTGTTTCTCCCGGTTTTTAATTATAATTTTACTGTGAGCAGAATATTACCTTTATGTAATATGTAGTTGTAAATGATATAAATTCGGCCAAAAACACTAAAAACAGTGCTCGGATCGTCTTTAAGACTAAAAAAAGTATCTTTAGTCGCATAAATTCACAACAAAAGTCACGAAAAGTCGCATAAAATTTCCGAAAAAGTCGGAAAAAAGTCGAATGAAATTTTAGGAAAAAAACGCCGAAAAGGAAACACAAAATTGTAAAAAAATCACATTTCTCGCTAACACATATACTTTAACATCAAACAATCTGGAATAATATTTAATAAAATTTAATAAAATTAATGCATGGCAAAATTTTAATTAGGTATTTTTAACATTTTTTTTAATGCTGTTCAAAATTTCAATTATTTTTATAAATAATAAAAATTCTTTTCCAAAATTCGATTATTTAAAAAAATTCAATAAAATGCCTGTCATAATTTCAATTATCTTTATAAATAATAAAATTCTTCTCTGAAATTAATTTATTTTTAAAAATAATAAAATTCTTCGCAAAAATTCAATTACATTCAAAAATTTTATTTAAATTTCTCGTCAAAATGTTATAAATAATAAAATTCATCATGGAAATTCAATTATTTTCAAAAGTAATAAAATACTCCGCAGAATTTCAATTATTTTCAAATTTTTTTTAATTTCTCGTCAAATTACCATTATCTTCAAAAAATAAGAAATTTCATCATGGAAATTTAATTATTTTCAAAAGTTCAGATAACAGACTTCGCAGAAATTCAATTATTTTCAAAACTTTTTTTAAATTTTCAAAATTTCAATTATCTTTGTAAATATCAAAATTCTTCTTCAAAATTCAATTACTTTTAAACATTTTGAAAAAAAATCTGTTCGAAAATTCAATTACCTTTATAAATAATAAAATTCTTCTCTGTAATTCAATTATTTTCAAAGAATTTTAATAAAATTCTTGTCAGAATTTCAATGATTTATTTCTGTACATTTGTAATTATTTTTGTAAATAATAAAATTCATCCTAGAAATTCATTTATTTTCAAAAGTAATAAAAATTCTTCGCAGAAATTCACTTATTTTCAAAATTTTTTAAAAATTCTCCTCACAATTTCAACTATTTTTAAAAATATCAAAATTCTTCTTCAATATTCAATAATTTTTAAACATTTTTAAAACAAATCTGTTCAAAATTTCAAATATCATTATAAATAATAAAATTCTTCTCTGAAATTTAATTATTTGCAAAGAATTTTAATTATCTTTATAAATAAAAAAAATTATCCTAGAAATTCAATTATATTTTAATATTTTTTTATAAAATCTTATAATATAAATTAGTGATTTTCTCACTCGATGATCTTTAATTATTATAAAACATGAAGACACCGATTTCTTCATGTTTTATAACAATTTTTTATAAGTAGTTAAATTTCAAAATGTTTGAATTTGAATCTTTTGATGATTTTTAATTCTTATGGAAAAATAATAATTAAATATTTATTTAAAAAAGAAGTTATTGATGTTTTATGAAAAATTTGAATGAAATCTGTAAATAAACTTATCAGAAAATTTTATTGAGTAAAACTTTTTCCTTTAACTTTAATTTTCTGAAATCTTTAAATGTAAAATTTTAGTCCCGGTTTTTTCCCGATTAAAATTTCTGTCCCGGCTTTTTCCCGGTTTTCTCCCGATTGATTTTTCTCCCGGGTTTTTCCCGGTTCTCCCAGTTCTCCCGGTTGGGTGGCCACTCTGTACATTAGCGAAATTTTTAGTTACTGCAGTGAATATGTACTTTTGCTATTTCAAAGAATAGTTTCGCTATTTTAGCGAAAGTTATCGCTGTTCCAGTTAAAGGTTTTTTTTCTGCGCGTTTAAAAAATTGTCTATTTGTTGGAATAAATAAAAATCTTAAAAACTTGTCAGTATCGTAATGTTATGTAATTTTATATATATAAATTGATGTGGAATTGGATAATATTTTTGAGAATGCGATTTTAAGAAATAATTTTGCTTTTAGAAGATAATAAATGGGGAATGGCTTTCTTGTTTGTGTATATATATAAATGTGAGAAAGTATGTGTATGCATGTATTTGGAGTGTAGTCCGGTCGTTATTTTGGATCCCCCGAGTTCGACGACCGTCGGCCAAAACTTTTAAACAGAGGCGCGACATCCACCGCATTCGTTCACATCTTCGATGCGCCTCTCGCATTTAAATAAACTTTACAAGGTGTTCTTTGTCTCTTTGCGGGATTTCCTTCCTACTTTCGTGCAATTTTACATTCTTTTGTTTAAAACAACAATCGTCCAATATACAAGTCTCTGGTTTCTTTTAATTTTTTTTAAAACTTTCATTTATAATCAATTATACACTCTATACATAGTATTAATTATTTTTAAAAAATTATTTTGTGACGTTTCAGGAAAAAAAAGTACCTAAGAAGCAACATTCTATTAATTAAGTTTTGAGTAAATTAAAATATTCATTTTATAAAATTCAAAACAAGTCCTTTTATTCATATGGTAAACATATAACAAACATCCTAAAAGATTTTGCGATTTACCTCCCTAATTTCGTAGCGCATGACAAATAATTATTTTTAAATATTTATTAATTACTTTAGATTTTTTTAATTTAAAAATGACAATAGTTTTCAATTTTTTAATTATTTATTACTTTAGCCATATTTATAAAATCGTTTATATATATACATTATTTCGTGTAAATTTTTCTACACGATGTACTCTTTTTTATTCCTATTTAAATAGAAAAAGAAAAAGAAAAAAACTTAGAATTGATAAAAGAAATCAGAACACAAGACGAACGTAAAATTAAAAAAAAAAAATTGCTCTCGCTTTCGTAATCGGCTTCGCCGATTTGAATGAGTAACTTGACGCTGAGGCCATCGGCATGCAGCTGCACTTGCAACGAAACGAAAGCAGAGCAGATGCATATGTTATTACAGGTTTCGTCTTTCGAAATCCAACACCGATCCACGACCGCCAAGAGACATCCACCCTTCGATAGATCCAATAGATCTCAAAAGAATAAAAAAAAAAAGATTCACCAATAAAAAAGCTGAGATTAAAAAGCTGAGATTCTTCTTTTCCTTCTACAAATATTTTCATTTTTGTCTTTTGCAAAAATATTTTCTGCAATTAATTTTGCAAAATTTCATCACATTGAATAATTAAAAACTTTAAGACAAATTAAAAAATAAATTTATTAAAAATAACTAATTTTAACTATAATTAAATTAGTTTCACCCGGAGGAATCTTGCCGTGTAAGTTTGACACAACTTTGACACGTGTTAAGGTAGCAAAAATGTTACTTTATTAACTTATAGCATAAGCTTGCCGTGCAATATTTGCGAAATGTTTACATTTCGTGTTATCCGGGTTGTATTTAAATAGTAATACGAAAATAAAAATATATGTAAAAGTATTCCATATATTTAATTAATTAATTCACATTATTATTTATAATTTATTTATATGTCCTTTACAAATATATATAATAAAGAAAGCGGAACCTTTTGAAAATGATGCGAAAAATAAAAATTGACGCGTGCCATTGAATAAAACTCACCAAACCGTGAGTATAAAAGCTTTTATAGAAAAAAAGACGAGTTTATCGGTTTTAAAAGTCTTTTTTTAGAAAGAAAAAAAAAGGTAAAGAAAGACTTGGAAGGAATTTGTGGAATGAAGGTCTATCAGAGAGAGGAGAACCATAACAAAATACCAACGCGCGGTTTCAATGATGGACAATGAGGTTTTACAGTGTTAGGTGAGGAGAAGGGAGGGGGGTGAATGAATAGTCGAGGGTGGGTGAAAAGAGGGTGAAGGAGCAAATTTTTTTCTACTTTTTTTCTCTCTTTTGGTTGAAGATCCTCGCAAACGTCGCGGCGAGGATTAGTGCCTGAAAAATCCCCCAATATACGCCGAGATCTTTTTAGCTGATAGATGGAATATGCGCTCGCTTTGGACCACAAGTATATATATATATATATATATATATATATATATATATATATATATATATATAAACAAAGCACAAGTTTTAAGTAGAACAAAAAGTTATAAATAAAATTTTGATTAAGAAATTTAATATTTATTTTGGAAAAAATATTTACAGATTTTCTGTTTGTTAAAAACTATATTATCGAAATTAAAATAATAAATAAATAAATAAAACAATTTTTATTTTATAATACAATTTTCGTATACCCCAATTTTTTAAATAATATTTTCGGTTATTTTCAAATAATTCAAATATAATACGATTATTCTTATTCCGACTTTTGGGCAAAAATATTTTTATTTTATTTTTTGTTTTTCTTGAGAAATTTATTGAACACTTGATGAGGGTTGTCACGCATTTGTTTATTTAAAAGTTCCTGATTTTTTCAGTTTAAAAAATTGAAATTTTCCAGGTTTTTAAAATAACATTATTTTTTATCACATTAATAATACGAAATAATTGATTTCGTTTGATGATTTTTAATAACATTTTTACGAAGAAAGAAATTTATAAAAAATTTGTAAGTAATAGAATTTATATAAAATTGAGGAAATTTTTTGAAAATTATTGATTTTTTGGCAAGAATTTGATTAAAAATTTTTTAAATAATTGAATTTTGCCAAAAATGTTGTTAACAATTCTTAAAATAATTTAAATTTCGACGAGAATATTAAAAAACTTTTGAACATAATTGAGTTTTTGCAATCATTTATAACCTTTCCAAAATTCAATTTTTTTTAGTGTTTTAAGTAAAATTCATCCATAAATCCATTATTATTTTTAATAATGAATGAAATGTATATTAAAAAATATAACGAATTTTATAAAAATTGGATTTAATTAAGTTTTTTATAAACCGAAATTATCTTTAAAATCAGTAAAGTACCAATTGTTGTTAAAAATAGAAAAAGTTTGAAATAAATAAAATCTGTTTAATGATGAGGAATCTAACATTCAGAATTTTCTTATGAATTTTCGAAATTGTATATTTGTTTGAGTATACTTTTGGCAAAATTTTCTGACTTTTTCCCGACTTTCCTGAATATATTTAGAAAAATAGTGATTTTGAGTAGAATTCTTCTGAGTAATTGAATTTTTTAATGGTAAAGAAGCAAGAAACTTTAGCTATTTTGACTTAATAATATTTCTAATAAATTATAAATCATTTTAATTTACCATTTTAAATAGTTGTTTTTACTATTGAGTTATCTTAGTAACTTTCACCACAAATAAGTAGTTAATTTTACTGCAAAATTGTCATGGTTCCTAATTTAACTAAGAAAAGTAATTAATGCAACAGTATTATCACTTCATTCAACTATATATCTAATAATTAATTTAAGTTCAAAAATATCTTTGGGGACTTATTGAACTAAGGAAAGCAGTTAAAAAGTAATTAAATTTACTAAGAATTTTTTTCAGTGTGGTTCCCGTAGGTCAAAAGAAGCCCCATAAGGATTGTCTAAGGTATCATAGGTCAAAGTCTGACCAAATTTTCGACCCACAGGTTAAAAGATAAGTCAAATTTAACCTATACCTTGAACCTGTTACAATTAATCATTTCAATAAATTCAATTAAATTTTAAATTACCAATCAAGAAATGTAAAAATTAAATGTCTGTATAGTTATAACTGTATGGTATAGTATTTGAGTATATGTCTCTACGTGTGGAGTGGGGGATTAAAATTAAAATGTTATGTTTGGCTCATAAATTTGTTGATTTTTTTTAAGTTTGGTGATTGAAAGTTTCCTTAAAGTTGATATTAACACGACTATCACCTTTGGAATCTTTGAAGGTGATGATATCTTAAATAATTGTTTAAATGTCCAATTGTTTTTAATGTATGACGCGAAACGATTTAACCCTTGGTTTTAAATTTTAAAATTGGATACTTTTCAATCAGTTTGATTTTAAGATATATGTAAACGATTTTAGACTTTATTTTGACTATTTATATCTGAATGTTATGTTGATAAGAATGTATGTATGCATATAGAGAACAAGGTGCATTCGCGGGTACATACAATATAGAAGAAGAAGAAGAAGAGAAGAAGAAAAAGTAGAAGAAAAAACTGCCACCTTGAATAGAGATGAAGATATAAACCTCAGCACTGAAAGTGGGCAGGCGTGGGCGGCCTGTGTACTCATAAAGATCAAAGCGGAGAATTTTTGAGCGATTGAAATATTGAATACCACGGCAACTGCTAAATCCTTTTCTTTCTTACAATTTCTTTCACCTTTATTATTATTTTTTTTTCTTCTTTTTCTCTCTATCTGCTTTATTTTTTTTTAATACGTCACTTTCATCCTTGTTGCTTAGGGACGAATCTTAGAAAGATCTTTTGGGGTTTGTTTTCCTTGTTCGGACCATATAATACAATCATCGCTATACATTAGTAATGGTGAACCTATATGTAGTGAGATTGTACTATATATTTATGATAGCAAAAGGCAGTGTGTCTGTAAGGAGGGTTAAGGCGTACCTATATGTCTGAAGACGTACATCTATAAGAAAATAGTTCAGATTCGCACAAGCACACACACGCTAGTGCTTTATTCTCTAGTATAAATGGGGTCCCAATGCTTGTTTTCAAGAGAGCTTCTTTCGAATTTCTAGGGCGTAAGATAATCCTGATCTTTTTGTTTTCTTTTTCTCGGAAGGACATTCGAGTTTCGTTAGTTTCCCAAGAAAGTGGTGTTTTGATTTTATTAACGGTTTTTCCTTCAATCGGGACATATTGTATATATGGCGACATTTTTTCAAATTCTTTTTTGTTTCTCTTGGAGAAACTTTTCAAACCGCTATTTCATAAAACTGATCAGACATTTTAGTATATATTATGTTCGATTCTATGGAAAAACGACATAGGATTTGTTTCTGTAATTTATAATAATAATGTTTTTCTGCCCACCAATCACGATTTCAGGTTCCAAAATTGTCTAACACTTTAGGATTTTGAAAAAAAGTAAGGTTAAAGATCAAAAAAAGGAGTTGACCCCAAAAATACACTGGAAAGCACTACGATACTAGAAATAAGAATGACGTTGGATAACCGATTAGAAACAATAGTACTATCGATTCTCTATCGAAAGGAAGGAATAAGAATAGAAAATACAGATTTTCGTGAGATTTGACGAAAAAGCACTTAACGCTTATTGAAAGGAACCGAAGAGGACCGATGGATTTGCCGTCTTCATCTCCTAATCACTCATTTTATCCCCTTTTCGTTATCTCACATTCGGATCGTGAAACGAAATCTAACATTTTGTTTGAAATTCGAATCACGTCCTGTGAAGTCACGGACTTTAGAATATATATGTATATATAGATGGGTCGAATCTTTTCTTATAAGTATATATATATGATATTTCTCCTATGGAGAGTCCCGACCTTATAGAGTTGCGCGTAGGAATGCAGGTCTCTTCCTCGTTGGTATTCTAATGTTGACCATTAAAAAAAAAATGATTCTTTTGAAAATTCCACGTCAAATTAATTTCAATTTGAGTTTTCAGAAATGCCTGACGATGCGAGAAATTCATCCGGCAAAGAGATTTTATTCACGATATTGCTCGATAATTTTTAATCTCTTCTTTCTTCTTTTAATGAATTTCTTATTTCCCTAACAGGGAACCCGACTGGAAGCATCCCTTTTTTCACCCCGGTCTGGACCCAGTCCAGGCCCCTGTCACAACTTCTACACGAGATTATAATCGATAAAGTAAATTTCTATATTTTTATGATACATTTAAGAATTTACCGACTGCTGATAAAGAAGAAACCTTCTTTACTTATAATCGATAAAGAAAATTTTCACATTTGGTGCTATTACTATTACAGTAGAGATTAATAACAAAGAAACTAAATTTTAAAAAACTAATAAATGGAATACATAAAGAAGACATTTTAATGATAAATCGAAGTATCTGATGGAATTTAAATAATAATTAATTTGATACTAAAGTAAAAAAATAATGGATCACAGATAATTTAGTGATGTGTAACAGTTTATTCGCAATAGATGCAACAATATGTTAATGAAGAATAAATAATAAATAATCTTGGAGGATCGATGAACACAGTAACAATGTTATAGAGAGAGAGACAGAGAATGAAAGAAAGAAAGAGAGACAGTGAGAGAAGATAGGAGGTAGACCGAGTGAGAGGTGTGGTGGTGAGAATCATTGTCTAAAATCGACCTAAGATTTGTAGATGCTGCACCTGTGTTCACCCTTCGAGAAAGCGCTCACCAACCTATATATATTATAATAGAGTCAGGAAATCAGTTCGCCTTATATACATTTACCTTTTATTATTTAAAACGTTTTTTTGTCTTTTATTTGCTTCAAGTTTTTTTCTTTTTCTTTAATAGAAACTTTGTACTAAACTTCTTTTCTCATCGTAAAAAATGCTGTGAGGGGAAATATTTTTAAGAATATATAAGGCTAATATAAAAATTTAAAAAGGTTTTTTTAAGTTTAGAAGAATACTAAATTTCTCCTCTCTTTTTTGTTGTACTAATAGAAAAATAGATGTTCATATTTTGATAGATTCAAAGGGAAGTGGCATCAGTTTTAAAATAAAAAAAAAGAAGAATAAATACATTTTAAATTTACATTTTTCTCCTTAGCGTGGAAAAAATTATTATTATTATTTTAGCAAACCGAGAGTATTTAACAATATTTTTCGATAAAAGGCAGTAATAGATACATTTCTATATAAGCAACTGAGAAATTATGATAGAAAGTTTAGAAAAAAATTATTTGTATTAAAAATAAATTTTTCTTTATACGTACATGCAAAACCCCTCGTTTTGCATGTACGTTATTTTTTTCAAGACGCGTGTATAGTCATTAATCTTAATAAACATTAATCTATATAAACATATTAGCTATATCTACCGTTGGATAAGAAGTTTTTTTCCTTACCTCCAGTTGATAAAGTAGTTTACTTTGCTTTCAAGTTTGAAAAGTTCATTATTTACTATTTATCTATTATTTGCTTCTACTTAGCAAAAAAAATAAAATACATTTCACCTGCTGATGAATACGATAATATTTTCGTTGATTTTAGTCGATAAAGCAGCGATTTCACATGTGAAAAATTATTGTGTTATTACGTTTAGAACCCCCCCCCTGCAAAAAAAGGAACATTATTTGTAAACGCTTATAATGGATAAAGCATTTTTTGTTTTCAAGATTAAAATCCATTATAGTATGTTATGTCTTTCGAAACAGATTACGGTTTACCAACTGATATAAAAAAAAAGGTTTCTCCTTTATCTCCAGTCGGTAAAACAGTTTTCTTCTTGTTCGGCTCTAATGGAAAATTCAATTTCTTTTATTTTTTCCGCTCCTTTTTGTAATTTTTTCATGATTATTATTTTGAAATAAGAAAAACAAGACATTTTAGAATAGAAATAAAAAATTTTAATTTAAAATACTACTTATTATTGTACTACAGTGAATGTCGGGATAAATACGATGAATGAGAGAAAATGAAAAAGGAGATAGAAGTGATTTTTTAAAGGGTATAAAAAGAGTGTATATATATACTATATGGCCCCAAGAGGACTATTCCCTCATCGTCCATAAGAGATATTCGACCTCGTTTTCATGTTTACACCTAGAGCAATAAGAGCAGCATGAAACCGTACAAACAGGCATTATTGTCCCGTTGAATCGTCGTGAATGGAATGATTTTTTGCTCAGTAGGAATGCTGATGGCTTGCTCCTTCTGATTCGCCGAAGGAGGGGTGCGTGCTTACCTCACCTCTTAAATTTCTCCCGTGTCCCTCCCCCTTTTTTTTCTTTCTCTTTCCTTTTTTTTCTGCAGGTCCCGTTTATTTTGTCGATTCAACTTTTGAAAGAAAGCCCAAATATACAGAATTCGCCTTTTTTCGGAAAAAAATAGGGAGATGAAATCAGGGTGGCCACCCAACCGGGAGAACCGGGAGAACCGGGAAAAACCCGGGAGAAAAATCAATCGGGAGAAAACCGGGAAAAAGCCGGGACAGAAATTTTAATCGGGAAAAAACCGGGACTAAACTTTTACATTTAAAGATTTCAGAAAATTAAAGTTAAAGGAAAAAGTTTTACTCAATAAAATTTTCTGATAAGTTTATTTACAGATTTCATTCAAATTTTTCATAAAACATCAATAACTTCTTTTTTAAATAAATATTTAATTATTATTTTTCCATAAGAATTAAAAATCATCAAAAGATTCAAATTCAAACATTTTGAAATTTAACTACTTATAAAAAATTGTTATAAAACATGAAGAAATCGGTGTCTTCATGTTTTATAATAATTAAAGATCATCGAGTGAGAAAATCACTAATTTATATTATAAGATTTTATAAAAAAATATTAAAATATAATTGAATTTCTAGGATAATTTTTTTTATTTATAAAGATAATTAAAATTCTTTGCAAATAATTAAATTTCAGAGAAGAATTTTATTATTTATAATGATATTTGAAATTTTGAACAGATTTGTTTTAAAAATGTTTAAAAATTATTGAATATTGAAGAAGAATTTTGATATTTTTAAAAATAGTTGAAATTGTGAGAAGAATTTTTTAAAAATTTTGAAAATAAGTGAATTTCTGCGAAGAATTTTATTACTTTTGAAAATAAATGAATTTCTAGGATGAATTTTATTATTTACAAAAATAATTACAAATGTACAGAAATAAATCATTGAAAATCTGACAAGAATTTTATTAAAATTCTTTGAAAATAATTGAATTACAGAGAAGAATTTTATTATTTATAAAGGTAATTGAATTTTCGAACAGATTTTTTTTCAAAATGTTTAAAAGTAATTGAATTTTGAAGAAGAATTTTGATATTTACAAAGATAATTGAAATTTTGAAAATTTAAAAAAAGTTTTGAAAATAATTGAATTTCTGCGAAGTATGTTATCTGAACTTTTGAAAATAATTAAATTTCCATGATGAAATTTCTTATTTTTTGAAGATAATGGTAATTTGACGAGAAATTAAAAAAAATTTGAAAATAATTGAAATTCTGCGGAGTATTTTATTACTTTTGAAAATAATTGAATTTCCATGATGAATTTTATTATTTATAACATTTTGACGAGAAATTTAAATAAAATTTTTGAATGTAATTGAATTTTTGCGAAGAATTTTATTATTTTTAAAAATAAATTAATTTCAGAGAAGAATTTTATTATTTATAAAGATAATTGAAATTATGACAGGCATTTTATTGAATTTTTTTAAATAATCGAATTTTGGAAAAGAATTTTATTATTTATAAAAATATTAAAATTTTGAACAGCATTAAAAAAAATGTTAAAAATACCTAATTAAAATTTTGCCATGCATTAATTTTATTAAATATTATTCCAGATTGTTTGATGTTAAAGTATCTGTGTTAGCGAGAAATGTGATTTTTTTACAATTTTGTGTTTCCTTTGCGGCGTTTTTTTCCTAAAATTTCATTCGACTTTTTTCCGACTTTTTCGGAAATTTTATGCGACTTTTCGTGACTTTTGTTGTGAATTTATGCGACTAAAGATACTTTTTTTAGTTTTAAAGACGATCCGAGCCCTGTTTTTAGTGTTTTTGGCCGAATTTATATCATTTACAACTACATATTACATAAAGGTAATGTTCTGCTCGCAGTAAAATTATAATTAAAAACCGGGAGAAACAGCTCATTTTCACCGGGAGGACCGGGAGAAAACCGGGAGACGAAAAATGAAAAAATAGTGGCCACCCTGTGAAAGAAAAACGGAAGAATCGTGGGCGGTTGCTTTTCATCATCAATTTCATTTTTTTCGTCTATTTTCTATTTTTCAAGAGGTCACTTAATAGTTTCTTGGAATACTTTTTTTTTGTTGAAAATATTGGTTTTTTCGAATATGTGTCAGAAATTTTAGTATTACATGAAAAGGGCTAATTTTTGTTCATATTTTTTTTAAGTGAATTTAACATTTTTTTAGAGGAAATAAAAGTTGTTACGAGGTTCATTAAAATGTATAATATATACCGTGTTTTAAAATGTCAGAAAAAGGGGATTCTAAGGAGAAAAGGAGGAGAACAAAATTACTTTTACTATAGCTTTAAATTTCAGTTACCTCGAAATGCTCTCATCTTATAACGAAAGAGTGACTTTCTTGCTTGTCTTTCTCCTTTCGGAAAATAACTTATTCTTAAGATTGTAATACGGAAGTGAATCAACGGAAATGAGAGAGTTTTTTTTTTGGTAAACGAGGCGATAAATTGCATCAGGAGTCACTGCGCGATTATATAGTTACGTAGTTAAATTGTCCAAGATTGTTTTTTTTTTTGTGACAAAACGCGAATTACGTGATCGGGTCTTGTGTTCTTTTTTTTGTGTCTTCTCGTGGTAGGAGATAAAATCCGTCAATCGTAAAAAGCAATACTTTACGAAGGCGCCGAAGAGACGAGAAAATTCTTAAGTTAGGCCATATAGTTATAAAAGTGGAGTTCCTCGCTTTGGAAGTTGCGTTGCATTAGTATGATAATTTCATGGTAATTCGAGGCTTCTCATATCTTTCAAATGTCCCTGTTAAATGTCGCTACCATCACATATGAGACATCCTCGTACGTTAATTAACCATTAGAGTGAGAGGAGAGGAAGTCCAAAGCCGATCTAAAACTTTAAAATAAATGATGCATCATCATCGTGAATAGTATCATAGTCATAGTATCTTCTTTTATAGCGAAAATGAAGCGGAAAATGTTAGATATAAATAAGAGTTCTTTGCAATAGCGAAAGAAAATCGAATTTTTCAACACTTATTAACTGGAAAGTGTTCAAATTGCAATAGGATCGTATAAAAAATGCGGATAAATTACAATTTGGAGAAATTTTTTGTTAATTCTATATACTTTGTTATTTATTATTAGTTAAAAAAATATTAAATTATTAAATTATCTTTAAGAAAAGTGCTTGAATTTCAGGTAAATTGGATCAATTTTTGAGAATGATGTCGGCCATATTGGATCCGCCATTTTGAATTTTGAAAAACTTACGCCGGATTCGTGTTCAGCGATCCCAAAAACCCCAAAGTAACCAGTTTCAGCGATTTTTAAGAAGTTTTAAACCAACTTTTTTAAGTTGCGCATATATGCATCAAGAGCACTTTTGGCAGGGAAAGTGGGAAGTGAAATTTAATTCATAATTAAAATGTGTAAACTAATTTACTTTTATTTTTCCATGTCATTTTATAATTAAAATTCTAAAGGTATTTTATTTTTAGAGAACATCTATAAATTTAAAACTTTTTTAAATACAGTTTTTGTTTATTTACTTGTACCCTTTTTCTGAATTCTTCTTAGACTTAAGAAACCCTGACAGTTGGTGACGTGACGTCATCTAACACTTCTGAATTTGGAGGAAGTTAGAACATATAGCACAATTGAGAGCAAAACAGTTTGGGATCTAACAGTATGGGAACCCTTACTGCGTATATATAACTGGCAATAATTGTTTTTAAAATAATCAGCTATCAATTTACGATTAATAAATATAAAATGTTCTTCTTGATAAATAAATGAAAAATAATAATATATTAGAAAAACGTTACACACGCAAGTGTAATTGAAAAATATTTCTTCAGTCATTGAAAGCTTTTGTATGAAAAAGCAATAAATTCCCCTTTTGTCGGCTGAGAACATTAAAGAGAGAAGGAGGGAGAAAAAAGAAGAAGCAACAGTTGGAAGATGCTGAGTCGCGAATCCCGGAAGAGACTAAAGATCAAGTAAAGAGAATCGAACGAGAATAAGGAGCGGCCGTCGAACGTCGCCTGAGGGTTCAGGTGTTCATAGCAAAGCGCAAGGTGTCCCGGAAGTAGCAGATCACTTCCGGTACCCTCTCAAGATTCCACTGAGTAAAGTCGCGATATGGTGCGCGGTTAAAGAAGTAATGGAAGAGTTAAAGGTAGAAGTTGTTATGCTTCTTGTTTCTTCATATAGTTTTTCTCTTTCTTTCTCTTTCATTCCTGTGAAAGATTCTCTCCTTCTCGTAATACATATAACAACCTTGATCGCACAGCACTATAGTGGAGTCTCTGAAATACCACAAAACTCACACACACACACACATAAAGGCCATAATGGCCACAACTCTCAAACACAGGAAGAGGAACAGGTTTCTTCATAATTTTTCACCGGTTCTTATCTCTCGCCTTAATCTCAAACACTGGGATACTGAATTGGGTGGGATGGGGATTAGGGGGATGCTGCGCTACAACGAGTTGGCATTTACACCAGCGGATATGGAAGTTGCACTGATCGAAACGATTAGCGGAATGTCTCAAGGTCATTTCCATAACAGTATTCACAGGAGCAATATAAAGAGAGGCTTTCGAGTTATATACCAATCACTACAAAAAAATCGTTTTCTTATTTAATTCGAATATATATGTATATATCCTTATTAATAAAATCAGACTTTTCTCTGTAAATTGCACAGAATTCAAAATTTCTATTATATTCCTTCTTTTTAAACTTTAAAAAAAATCAGAAAATTACGGAAAAATGGTTTGACCGGTTAAAGTGAAAATTTGCAGTCGTTTAGTTATTAGCCTAACTTAAAATCCCAGCTATAGTAGATTAAAATTATAAATGTGGACAGATGTTACAATGTAAAAAATTTAGGGAGTTAACGTACTCGGGAATTAAATTTTTCGAGTTAAAAATCAACTTCAAAAGAGAGTACAGGATTTAGTTAGCATTTGGGTGTAAAATTTTAACTCTATTTAACTCCCCAATAGGTGGGACTTTTATAGAATCCCCTGGGAGTTAAAATTTAACTCTCTTTTTTTACAGTGTATGACACTTTTTCAAAAATTCGAAATTTTTAGTTTTTTCATATATTGTTGAAATGGCTGCAGAGTATCACCGCGATCAGAACAAACTTATTTCCTTAAATTGATTTGTCTGTCCAAATCAATAATGTTCTATAATATTTTTAATATATTATTATATTGAGTCACAACATTCAAAACAATATTAAAAATCGAAAATAAAGTTCCTCTAGACGTAATATTAATATTTGAAACTTAAATTGTAGTTCAAAAAAAATTTTTTCTTACGTGCACATGAAGAATAAACGATTCTGTTGATTGTCGATTTGACGGTCGGAAATAAATTCTTTTTAGCGTTTCGCTAAAGATATCTGATTTAAACATAGTGACAAAAACAAATCACAATAATATTAATAAATACCATTAGGATTTTGGAGCACATCTTCGGAGAAATGTTTTTTCCTTATTGACAATTTCAAAACAGCACGAGAAAGAAGTCGCCACGATGCATACAAAGAGTTACAATGGTTTTCGTAACTTCTATTAAAATCTTCTAAAAGTAGTTGATATTCAAATTGCGTCCCTAATGCGGGGAAAGCATTATTATATTTATCAAGGGAGTTACAAGAAAAATAATAACTTCGCTCTTTATACGAAACATTCCAATTTGTCAGTTGTTCCTGCTCAATGCCTATATTACTGCGAAGATAGTGAAAGGCAGCTAGACAATTTGGTTCATTTACATTATCAGATGAAATGGTTTCACCAAAAGCTGTAAAAGTATATACATTATTTCTCGAAATGAAAAATTACCTATATATTACCAATTTATTCTATAACAATATTTTTTTATTATCTGTAATAACCATTTTTTAAATTAAAATAACTTACTTTTATCAAATTTAAGTGTACTTGCATGCTGCTTTCGTTGAAAATGTCTAAAATAGGAACCTGACCGCACGAGCAAAATAGACTAAAAATTTGTTTGCTATGTTTTCGAAAGAACAAAACGGTTTATCGTATTCAAGGCAAGTTAAAAGATCGATTGGAAACGGTTTTTTTTGTACCATATGTCTGATAGGAAAGAAAAGCTTGTTTCGAAATTGCCAAATTTTTCTACGCTGAAACCAATTAGAAATATTATGACTAAATCGTGCGAAAAAGAAACTTGTTCTTGTTATATTTGTGAAATTGCAAGAAATCCAGGACATATAAATTTCTGTTCTCCTGAGTCTAGCAGTAATTTTTCGAAATCAAAAATCTTGAATGATATTACAAACAAAAAGATTTCAGGTATTTTATTATATAATATTTAGGAAGATTTATTTTAATAAAAAACAAATAAAATAAATTTACTATTATTTCATAAAAATAAAAACCTGGTTATTTATAAATATATCCATTTATTTATTATTATTTTAAAAGTTATTTAGGAAGTTGAATATTTAATTATAATAACACAATTGGTCAGTGTAAAAAACAAGAAAAGCAATCTCAAAGAATCGTTACTAAGTGCTGACGATTTTTTAAAAATTCAAACTAGATTTCATCTTAGTCAGAGAAAGGTACTTGGGATTGCGCAAGCTTTTCGTGTTGCTACTAGAAATTCGAAATTTGTTGAACCTCATTTAAAAGAAAAATTGTCTTCGAGAAGTCACTGCCTAGATGAGTGTTTTACAATAAAGAATTTTGATTTCGTCAGTTTAAAGAATAATAAAACTGTCTCAGCTTCCACAGAAGCAGTTGCATATTGCGTTGATCTTCAGGGCCTTATAAATTTCATTAAGCAAAAACGCCAACTTTCTGAAGTTCATTTAAAGTTTGGTATTGACGGTGATGGAGGATTCTTAAAAATATGTCTCTCGATTCAATCTACTGTAGAAGAGGATGAGCAACGAGGTTTTTGGCAAAAGTACGATCAAGGCATTCTTGCAAAACGTTTCAAAGATTCAGGTGTCCATAAAATATTTATTCTAGCAATAACCGAAGGTTGTCAAGAAAACTACGAAAACGTATCTCAGTTGTGGTCAACCTTAAAAATCAATGACTTCGAGGGAATCATTGCAACGGATTTAAAATTAGCTAACATTATTGTTGGTATCATGTCACACAGTAGCGTTTTCCCATGTACCTGGTGTTATTCGAGAAATACTGAACTAACAGAACGTTCTTCTCTCAGAACTGTAAGCAATGCTCTTAAAAATTATCTGAACTGGTTTGAAGCAGGCGCTGTGAAATCTAAAGCCAAAAATTACAAAAATTGTGTTCACCCTCCTCTTTTAGTCACTACAGAGGATAAAACTTTTCTTCACGTAATCCCCCCTCCAGAACTGCATTTGATGCTAGGTGTAGTCAATTGTGTCTTTTCGCATTTATTGAGTGAGTATGAAGAAGATGCTCTTAGGTGGGCAAAGGAGTGCAATGTTCATAGAGATATAACACATGGAAGTTCTTCATTTAATAGTAACTCTTGCAGGATTTTGTTGAAAAAAATTGACATACTTCGTTCTAGAAGTAAAAATTTGGGATGTCTCAAATATATTCAAGTTTTCGAATCTTTTAAGAAGTTTGTAGATGCCTGCTTTGGAAATAATCTTGATCTATCGTTTAAAGCAAAAATTTCAGATTTTAAGAAAAGTTACCTAGAACTAAATATATCTGTTACCCCTAAAGTTCATGCTGTCTTCTTTCACATTCCTGATTTTTGTGATGAAACCCAAAGAGGTCTCGGATATTATAGCGAACAAGCAATGCAGGCAGTACACTCTGACTTCAAGACAATGTGGATAAAGTACAAAGTTTATCGAAACCATTCTGAGTATCCGCAGAGATTACAACGAGCAATCAGTGAATATAATAGTCTTCACTCATTTTAAGAGAAGTAAATCAAATCAATTAATTAAACAATTGTTTTTCAGTTTTTAAGTTTATGTAAATATAATGTTACTTTTTTTAATAAACTTTTCAGAGATATTTCTATTATATGCAAATAAATTTCATTTTGTAAATAAATATATACAAATAAAAGAGATAATTTACTTTTATTCCTATAAACAGATAAAATAATTCCTTAAAATTACCGTAGTAAATATTTTAAAGTCATGTCTGTTCTCGTCTTGTAAATTTTCTCTTGTAATTGGATTTAAAGAATGTACTGAGCCAATGGGTTGGCTATCACAGATTTTATACGAAGTTTCAGGTGCAACAGTTGTTAAAGATGATACAGGAAACACATAAGATTGATTTACATCCGTAGGATAATTAGAACTGTTTGAACCCGATATAGAAATTGGAATATTTTCATTGTGTGACACCGACGAATCGTTAATTGATTGAATTATCTGAATATTCCGTATTTATTATCGATATGTTCTTTTAATGTGATTTCTACATCTAAGTATTAGAGGATAATAGAGGGGAGTCTAGTAAACATCTGGATTAAACAAATTGGAAATTTGTAAGAAGAATACAAGAATTTAAACTTTAAATTAATTTATTTATTTAATATTTGTTTCATCATTTCGTTTAGAAATAAATTTTTTATGGCTTACAGTGTACAAATATTTTTATCTCGAATATTGAGAAAAAAAAGAGCAAGTATTAATGACTACACAGTTGAATAAAATATTATAAATACCATACAGAATAATAGCTTGTATCCGAATTGATAATTGATTCTTCAAAAGATTTATAGTCGAATTCATGAAAATTAGAATCACTATCACCACCTTTATTACAAGAATTACCATTATCACTATAAAAATCATCATCAGCTTCTTCAGAAATCATCATCTTCATTAGAATAATCATAATAATATTCTTCCTAAGAATCACTATCATATTCTTCATAGAAATCATCTTCTTCAATATTTTCATCGCTTACAATGCATTTTCCACTATAAAATATTAATGATTGCAACTAGCTCTTTGATTCTAAAAATGTAATGTTTATTATTATAGTAACTCTGACGATGTTATAAATTTTCTAGATATAAAATCAAAATGATATAAATATCTTACATTATTAAATGTTCTTACAGTTGGCAAAGGTATTGGTGTTTGTATTGTTGGTGATCCGCTAATTGATGATGGTGTAGGTTTTTCTGGTTTCTGACAATTTAAAAAAAATTGTTAATTAAGATCAAAATGTTAAAACATTTTACATTATTAAAGGTTCTTACAGTTGGAAAAGGTATTGGCGTTTGTATTGTTGGTGGTCCGCTAATTATTGGTGGTGTAGGGTTTTCTGGTTCCTGGCAATTTAAAAAAATAGTTAATTGAAATCAAAAGGATAAAACATTTTACATTATTAAAGGTTCTTACAGATGGAAAAGGTATTGGCGTTTGTATTGTTGGTGGACCGCTAATTGTTGGTGGTGTAAGTTTTTCTGGTTTCTGGCAATTAAAAAAAATTATTAATTGAAATAAAAATTATAAAACATCTTACATTATTAAAGGTTCTTACATTTGGCGAAGGAATTGGCGTTTGTATTGTTTGTGGTGTAAGTTTTTCTGGTTTCTGGCAATTAAAAAAAATTATTAATTGAAATAAAAATTATGAAACATCTTACATTATTAAAGGTTCTTACATTTGGCGAAGGAATTGGCGTTTGTATTGTTTGTGGTGTAAGTTTTTCTGGTTTCTGGCAATTAAAGAAAAAGTATTAATTAAAATAAAAATGATAATAAAAAAAAAATCTTACATTATTAAAGGTTCTTACAGTTGGAAAAGGTATTGGCGTTTGTATTGTTGGTGGTCCGCTAAATGTTGGTGGTGTAAGTTTTTCTGGTTTCTGGCAATTAAAAAAAAATTATTAATTGAAATCAAAATGATAAAACATCTTACATTATTAATGGTTCTTACATTTGGCGAAGGAATTGGCGTTTGTATTGTTGGTGGTGTAAGTTTTTCTGGTTCCAGGCAATTTAAAAAAATAGTTAATTGAAATCAAAAGGATAAAACATTTTACATTATTAAAGGTTCTTACAGTTGGTGATGGTATTAACGTTTGTATTGTTGGTGGTCCGCTAATTATTGGTGGTGTAGGGTTTTCTGGTTCCTGGCAATTTAAAAAAATAGTTAATTGAAATCAAAAGGATAAAACATTTTACATTATTAAAGGTTCTTACATTTGGCGAAGGAATTGGCGTTTGTATTGTTGGTGGTCCGATAATTGTTGGTGGTGTAAGCTTTTTTGGTTTCTGGCAATTAAAATAAAAGTGTTAATTAAAATAAAAATGATAATAAAAATTAAAAAATCTTACATTAGGGCAGTTCCATACGAAAAGCAAATGTTGGATCACCGATTTTTCTTAAAGTTCGTAATTTTGTAGTACTTGGGGTACTAAATAACTGTGCCAAACAGTTTTGCAAAAAAAATTTTTTTTGCAAGATATTTAGATATGAAAAATCGGAAACTGAAAAAAATGACTTTTTTTGAGAATTTTCATTTCGAAAACTATTGATTCTACAAGAAAAAGTCATTTATTCAAAATTGTAGAGAAAATGTCAATTTTTTATAATATTAAAAAAAATTTAAGAAAAATTAATTTTTCAATAATTTGTTTAAACAATAATTTTTTATTGTTAAAAAAAAGTGAAAGACATCATGGAATATTCTAGAAAAATTATTTTCTCAAAATTTGAACCTTCTTTAATAAGTGGTTAAATTTTTAAAGAAGTGTTTTTTGGTGTTTTTGAGAAAAAAATTTTTGAAGTTTGCGCTACGAGTTTTTGTGCGTTGCGCTAACTAAGCAGCGCCTATATCAGTGTATTTTAAAAGATGATATGACCTTTACTGCTCGCCCCGAATACATTTATTAATCATATACCTATATATTATTATTATAAACAGTTTAACATTATATTTTTAAACATTATTTTTCTTTATTAATGTTAAAAATCTTTTCCTTCACACTTTACCCAGGCTTAGGACTGGCAACATATATTTTATTTTAAATGCTGGCGTGTTTAAAAAATTTGTGTTTAATTATTGCAAAACACTTATGCATTAGAAACAATGTTTGAAAAAAAAATTATTAGAAAAATGTTTTAATTTTTTAAAAAATTTTACATACATATTGCAAATAAATTATATAACTGTGTATACAATACCAAAAGAATTTCAATTAATTACATGATGTTTAATATTTGGGAATGGGTGTCGTCGAAATTAGAAACAAGTTTACATTTTATTTCTTTATTTGAAATTGGAACAAAAGAATGGAAACTTCTTGTACCGGTGATTGTTTTACAAGATTTAAATCGTTCAGATATTTCTAATTTTATATTTTGATGGTCTTCAATGGAACAAAAGTCAAACGTAATTGTGTCAAATTTATTTTTCACTAACTGAAAAAATGCTTTAGGAGATGTAATTGGTTCAGTATCTGGTCTTCTTAAACTTTCACTTAGGTATTACTCAGGCTAAGGCCTAAGTAAAGTGTGAAGGAAAAGATTTTTTACATTAATAAAGAAAAATAATGTTTAAAAATATATTGTTAAACTGTTTATAATAATAATAATAATATATAGGTATATGATTAATAAATGTATTCGGGGCGAGCAGTAAAGGTCATATCATCTTTTGAAGTACACTGATATAGGCGCTGCTTAGTTAGCGCAACGCACAAAAACTCGTAGCGCAAACTTCAAAAATTTTTTTCTCAAAAACACCAAAAAACACTTCTTTAAAAATTTAACCACTTATTAAGGAAGGTTCAAATTTTGAGAAAATAATTTTTCTAGAATATTCCATGATGTCCTTCACTTTTTTTTAACAATAAAAAATTATTGTTTAAACAAATTATTGAAAAATTAATTTTTCTTAAATTTTTTTTTAATATTATAAAAAATTGACATTTTCTCTACAATTTTGAATAAATGACCTTTTCTTATAGAATCAATAGTTTTCGATATAAAAATTCTCAAAAAAAGTCATTTTTTCAGTTTCCGATTTTTCATATCTAAATATCTTGCAAAAAATTTTTTTTTTTTGCAAAACTGTTTGGCACAGTTATTTAGTACCCCAAGTACTACAAAATTACGAACTTTAAGAAAAATCGGTGATCCAACATTTGCTTTTCGTATGGAACTGCCCATATCACAAGTAACCAACAATTATTTTTCCTTAAACATAGTTGAAAATAAAAATAAAAATCACGCACATAAATTTGAATTACAATTCAATTGTGCCACTTATTTTAAATTTTTTCACTAAGTTTTTTAATGTTTATTTTATAAAACCATTTTGATTTGACCAGCGACACAAAAAACTGAGGGACACTTTATAGAAAATTATATCTTTTATAATTTTTACTTTTTATTTTTTTTAAGTTTGTTTATGGAATTCTTAAGATATTCTTAAATAGTTTATAGCAGTAAAAAACGTGTATTCCAAAAAAATCTTATTTAAACAGATAAAATACTTTTAAAAAAAGTGAAAGTGACACTTGCAAAATCATGGTATTGTGAACTTTAATAAAGAAAAACATAGAAAAAATAAGCAAAATAATTTATATCAATGGTTAAATAGTAATCCTTATTTTTTTAAAACATGTAAATATTTAAAAAGCATTAGTTTTCATATTTAAGCTGTTTAAGTGAATACAATGTGAGGGACATAAAGGTTAAAAGTTCCAGAGATTCGCCCATATGTATATTTTTTTAAATTATAAAATTAAAAAAGAAATTTCAAGAAAATTTATAACGAAAAATAAATTTAATAATTTTTCATTTTAATTTCTTACCTCATTTTTTCTTGCATCATCAAGTAATATTCTTATTTTATCAGCTTCATTCTGTTTAATAATTATTATATGTTTACTTAAATTAGCATTGTTTATACCTTCTGGTGATGAAGAACTTTGACATAATGCGAAAGTAAATAAATAACTAAAAAATAGGCAAGAAATGAACCAACAATTAATTGTCATTTTATAACACTTGTTTATAACTTTAGTTTTTCAATACCTTTAACAACAGAAAAGTTTTAACCTTCTTATATATTACCATGATAATATGACTATCATGTAAGAAAGTTAGTTTTGAAATTGATTACAAATTTTTTTTTTTTAATATTATACATTTTATCAAAAAACTTAGTTTTTATTTTTAACATATTTTTAATAATGATATGGAGGCACGTTTTAAGATATTATCTTTCCTTTTCTTAAGTTGATTTAAAATTCAAATATATATATGTATATATATATTTATAAAATACAGAATAATTTATCATTGAAGAAAAACGTGATTTTATTGAATTGAAAATAATTATTATATTACAAGATACGAATGATAAGATATTTTAGATATTGATGAGATATTTAATATAATGATTTTTAATTAAGAGAAAGAACAATGCCAATGCTTATTTTTTGAACACGTAAAATTCGATATTAGGAAATTCATTTTATATTGCAATATATGCAGTATTGAATTCAAATAAATTAAATATTAATTATTTTTCTCGAGTAGACATAAAAATAAAACTAATCGTTATTATTAGATATACATTCTAGAATGTTCTCTTAAATAAAGTTTAAAAATATAAAAATTACTTGTAAACACTGAAAAAATTAAATTCTAATTTTAAGAAAAACTTCTTATATATGCGCTAAGAATATTCTCCACTTAAATTAAGTGGGAAATATTCTTACAATAAGAAGAACATTATTATTGTAAGAATATTTCCCACTTAATTTGAGTGGGGAATATTCTTAGCGCATATGATAGTCAACTTTTATTACTAAAATCACACTTCTCTGAAAAGTCATTATAGATACTTAAAAATCTTTTTTCATTTTTATATTTTTATTTTAAATCATTTAAAAAATTTTGACTTCGGATTCCATAAATAGTTCCAATATAAGAGCGTAGCAATTTTTATTCTCTGTTCATTTATTTGTATTGGAATTGAATTAACACTCAACAAAAAAAACGCACTTCATTTTTGTTAATCTTAATTTACAAAACCAGTTTTACATACAAAGAAAGATAAGCAGAAAATAAGGTAAACACTCAATTCAATTCAGGGGTAAAAAACAATTTTGCACACATATAGATATAAACAGATTTTGTTATCTCAAGTATTTAAAAAAGATTTATTTCGCTATTACTCTTGTTGAAGAATTTATTTTAAATATTAGAGAAAATTACAGAAATTAAAAGTAAAGACCACGTGTTTTTTCTTTATAAATTGAATTAAATTTAAATTAAATATACTTAAATACTCTTAATTAATATATTAAAAAAATATAAAAGAATTTAAAAGGAAAAAAATTTTTGTAAGTTTTTAAACATCCACATATTTCTCAAAAAATTATTGTATTGCATTTTCCAAAATTAATATTTTTATGTTTTTGTGTATATAATGTATTTTATATTTTACTAGCTAAAAAAATGTTCGTGTACTTTCTCATTCTAATGATAATAGATATATAATAATATAATAATCATGTCTATTCAGATTTCACATTTTTTTTTTATTAAAAAACAAAATATTTAATTTCATTTGAAGAATTTCTTTAATAAAGATTTAATTTTTTAGCCTTCTAAAAATGAGTTTATTTTAAATTTTATCTAGAAATTAATGGAAAAAATTTGCATAATTTCTTTTTCTATATTTTAAATCGAAGAAAAAATAAAATAATTTGAACTATTTATATTTCTCCATGAACTTTTTTTTATATTTCCATTTTGTAAATAATTTTGACAATCATATTGTTTTTACCAAATTTGTAATATTTTTTGCATAATTTCTATTCATTTATTACCACTTTTTTAACAAAATCAAAATATTATTTTTTTAATAAGTATTGATTAATAAATAATAAGAATGAATTATTTAGTATTTTTTTGTATAATATGTAAACTAAAAAAAAAAGTTCTGGTTGTAATTACCAGAAATCCTAGTTTTAACTAGAATATCGTGTTAAATATACCACTTAATTTACTATACCAGTAACCACTTAATTTTAGAAATTGAATTTTAAAAGTTAAGTATTTTGATGAAACTGAAACTTGCATTCAGTTACCAGTTCTACTTAATTTTTTAACATTTGATGTGGGTTTTAAAACAAAAAATATTTAACTTTTAAATTCATTTTCTAAAGTTAAGCAGGTGTTGGTAACAAATAAAAATCATGAAAATTACTTTCATTCTTTTCTATTAAAAAATAAGTATTGTCAAAAACATTTTGTCGGACAAATTATTGAATTTCTATAGTTTCCTTTCTTTATTTCCAACAAAATTTGAAAATTATTTAACAAAATGTTAAGTGTTATTAAAAAAAGATTAAAAAACTGGAATAATTTTTTAAACATAATCTTTAACAAAATTTCGATTTTTTTAGAGATGGATGATTGTAAATGTTTTTGCTAAATTAACTTTTTTTTGTAATTTCTTTTTTAAATTTAATACTGAAAATAAAAAAAATTGTATAGCTTTAATTAACTATCAATTTTATTCTTTTAATAGTTGACAAAGATTAATTCATTACTTAGCATTTATTATATTTTAGCAATTATATTTTAGCATCAATAATTGACCTGAAATGTGCTCGCGCATATCTCACATATTCTTTTACATTAATGTTTATTTGCTGATCATCCTAAAAAATGTTTATTACTTTAAAAGAATTATGCATAATTAACAATTTTTTTCTTTGTCGTGTCAAGTTTTAAAATGAGGTGAAAATTATGAAAATTTATGTAATAGAAAATCTGCAAACTTTTTTTCTCCATTTTTAATGAAAAATTTGAATATTCTCTTTTTTTTATACAAAAAAAAATTAAAGTTTTTAAAACTTTCTTAATTTGTTTTATAAAAAATTGGACTCAAATCAAGTCGAAACTTGTAGCAATTTATGCAATTTAAACGCAATTTATTATTGAAATAAACAAACATCTTTAACAGTAAAAGGCCTCTAAACATTATCATCAATCTTATTATAATTCTCTTTGAATAAGTTAAATATTTGTTCTGAATGCTTAAACTGTCAAATTTATATATTTATCAACGAAAACGTTGTTGGCGCAGTTGACCTATGAATTTTTTATCAATTTTTAACATGGATATATATTTATTATATATAAGTACATAATTATTTTTACTGTCAATTGTAAACTTAAAAATGTCAATTATTATTTTGAACAGAGTTTCTAACAAAAATTAAGAAAAAAATTCCCCAACTTTTTACTAATTTCATTTCTGCTTTCTTTTTTGTAAAATTTTTTTGGGGGTCGCTGATTACGAATCTCAAGTCAGATTCGATTGAAAAAAACAAAAAAAAAAATTAAAAATCACTGAAAAAGGAAAAAAAAATTATTCTCTATATCGCCTACCTCCTCGTGGTGAGAATCGGGCAACTTTAATTATTTAATGGCTAAAGGCGACTTCATATTTGGAATCAGCGACCCCGAAAACCCCAGAGTAACAAATTTAAAGCAAATCTGAGTAATTTTGAAAAATTAAGCCGCCATTTTGGATCCGCCATTTTGAATTTTTTGAATCTGACTTTAGATTCGTTTCTGATACTTTTTGTTCTATTTAAAAAATGTCATGGCGGAGAAAAAAATTCTTTAAAAAAACTTGACATTTTTAAGTATTTAAAAAAAAAGAAGGGTTTAATATCATTTTTTTAAAATTTCGACAACGCTATTTAAAAGAGCGACCCTAAAAATAGTAGGATATGGACTTTTGAAAAATGTTATTGCTTTTTTCTACCACCCTTTTTTACTAAATGTTTAAAAATTATATTAAACTGAAAGAGATTCAACCTTTTTTTTGTAATTTTAGGGTTTTTTTGCAATAAAAGGTTACTATGATTGTAAGGAGAGGATATAACATTAAAATACAATAATTATAATTGAAGCAGAATTGACATGTATATGGCAGTCCTGTGAAATAATAATCAATTTACACTTAGGCTATATATGTAGTACTGAGGATTTATGTCAATATTACAATAAAATATTAACGCAACATTGTTACAATGTGTTTTACTATTTAGATAGAATTTTTTTTTAAACTTAAAGAGAAAAAACGAACACTTCCTGTGATTAACCTATTTGAATAATTGGATTTTGTGTATCAAAACATTTCGGTCTGTTTTTTTCTTTTTGTTATTCTTCTCGTTCGTATTCAATCTTCTTCAAACCTAAAAAAAATAACAAACCCTGAAAAATAATTTACGATGAGAAAGAAAATGTGAGAAAACGATAAACGTGATGTTTAGATGAAAGAAAAAAAATTTAAGTCAATTCTTATAATTTTGTGGGACCTTGTGAACCTGAGCACTTCTTCATCATTATCAACGTCATCCTCTTCAATTTACCCCCACCCCCTCTTCATTAATCTTCTCAAGTCGTGACTCTATGGTTACGGGGCTTAAAAAACCGTCCTCAAAATCTTTTTTTACTCCCGTTCGATGTCAGTATTGTTCTCTGTCTCTGTCTCTCTCTCTCTCTCTCTCTCTCTCTCTCTCTCCATTTTCACAATCTACCGCGTCATCAGTCATCCTTCGTCTTTTTTTTCTTTTTATACCTGAAAGGAACCATTCGCCAGTTATACGAACAGTCATATTTCTATAGTTTTCAAGTACGATTTTCAGAGGGAAGATGTTGTCGAACAAATTACAGGGTTCAGGAAACTCTTAATGGTCATTAAGAGTGTCGATTCTAAAAAAAAAAGAAAAGAAAAAAGCGACTATCTTTTCTTTATTCTAAAAAACAGCATTATAATAGAGATTTAGAGCCAGATTCTGAGAATAACATTTATGCACCACGTATTCAAAACTATAAATTGAAAAATCTTTAAAATTTATTTTCTTCTGTTAAATTATAATAACATAGCGTAAGAATTAATAAAAAACACTTAAGGCTGATTTCACCAAATTCAATTAAAAGTTAATCAGTGATTAAAGCCAGTTTAATGGGTTGTGACTGGTTAATTGTGGATTTAATCGGGATTAAGCGGAAAATTAATAACCTAACATGGAAAATTATTTTACTATGTACTGATAAGGACCTTTAATTTTCCTGACATGAAATGTTGTTTTATAATTATTTGTATAAAATATCCTTCCACAAAAATTAATAATAATAATAATAATATTAAGATAAAAAAACAAACACCAAAAATTCATTTAAAAAAAAATTCGGATATTTTTAATACTCTTAATTATAACTTATATATTTGTTTTTGCTGTTAAATTTTATCTAAAATATAGAAAAATAAGTTTCAATTTAGCAAACTGTTTGGAAATTTTCCGAGGATTGTGAATTTGGGCTCAGATTTTTTCTATATAGCTGCGTATGGGCACAAAAAGGCAAAAACGGTAATAAAACATTGAAAAAAGTCGAATTATTTCACTATTTTGCAAAGATATGGTTAAAAATTCAAAATACCCAGATTTTCGGAATAATCACTTTAAAATATGGCTTTTCAATTATATTTCCTGAAAATTTTAGCCAAATCGAAGAAGGTGTTTTTGAGTTATAATTTTTTTTGAAAAAAAAACAGTTTTTTTAATTTACTGCGCATGCGTTTAGAAATTTCTCAAAAATTCCAAAGGCATTGGATTTTTTGGAAAATTTCCCATCGACTAGTACTTTTCCAATTTTTTTAGACCAAAATTGACGCTTATTCACGCAAAAATGGATTTTTCAATCTTAGTTTTGAAAAATGGTACTTTTCACGAAATTGACGATTGTGAGCGTTCTTTATAAGATAGGAACTTGAAATTTTTGCTAGTTCACTATATTTGAAGGTAGAATACGCCTAAAAGCTTTAAGACAATTCGTTAACTTTTCACTTACAACTGTGTGTTTTACCCGTGGAATCCCCCGCCACTAAAAGCTACTTTTCTGAACAGAAAAAAATTTAGATTTTTAGTTTTC
Organism: Leptopilina myrica (nomen nudum); assembly: GCA_032872475.1. Lineage (NCBI taxonomy): Eukaryota > Metazoa > Arthropoda > Insecta > Hymenoptera > Figitidae > Leptopilina > Leptopilina myrica (nomen nudum). Next base: position 6,359,504 of record CM065462.1, on the reverse strand, counting down.
ATATTTCCATTTAAAAACAGTGTTAAAAACTAAAATCGTTGGTGAAAAACAACCCCCAATAAGATAATAGAAAATAATTTTACCGACATTTGCTCAATCAATAGTGATTAATTATAAATTGTGTTTAACTTTTAAATTCCCCGTTTTTCCCGGCTTTGTCCCAATTTTTACCGCTTTTATTTTCTCATCAAATTTAAATTTATTTCATTTTAAACATAAATCTACAATTTGGAAAATAATTGAATTAACCACAGAAATTTCTCAAGTTTTCAAAAAAAAAATTTGTCCGTTCATAATTATAATTGAAAATTAGATTAATTCAATTTCATGAAAATTTATTGACACTAATTGAATTTCTGCAAAGAATTTTACTATTTATAAAAGTAATTAAATCCTTCCAAAGAATGTTATATTAAACATTTATGAAAATAATTAAATTTTTGCGAAGAATTTTATTAAAATTTTTGAAAATAATTGAATTGTACAGAACAATTGAATTATTTATAAAGATAATTGAAATTTCGGAGAATTTCAAATAAAGTTTAAACATAATTGAATTTCTGCGGAGACCTTTATACTTTTAAAAATAAATTGAATTGTTTTTTTTTTTAATTTTATGGAAATTTATAAAAATAATTGAAATAATTGAATTCTTTACACAAAATTTAATCCAATTTTTAAAAATAATTGCATTTTTCGAAGAATTTTATTAAAATTGTATTAAACATAATTCCATTTCTGCAATGAATTTTTGTTATTTATAAACGTAATTGAATTATTGCGAGGATTTTATAAAAAAAGTTTCAAATAATTGATTTTAAAAAAAAAATTTTAGATAAACTATATTTAATTATTCAATTCCTATGAAATTTTTATTTTTTTAGAAAATAATTGAATATTTGTGTAGAATTTTGTCAAAATTGTTTTTAAATAATTGAATACTTTTTGCAAATTTTATTAAAGACATGCAAATTATTGAATTAAGAAAATTTTTTTAAAATAATTGAATTCTTGTGGTGAATATAAATAAAGTTTTGTTATTTAAAGAAATAATTGAACTTTTACAATGAATTTTAATAAAATTCCTATGAAAGTAATTTAATTTTTTTGAAGTTTTACTATTTAAGAAAATAATTGAATGTGTTGCGAATAAGTTTTAAAAAAATAAAATTATAATTATACGATGACTATAACTTCCATTGATTATTTTGAAAAATTTAAATAAAATGTTTTAAAAGAAGTAAATTATTTTTAATAGAATGAAAAGAAATTTTAATTACATCAAAAATTTTTAATTATTTGTTTATCAAAATTCAATTATCTTGAAATAACAGAATTAAAAAATCTTATTTTCCAAAAAAAACTGCGAAAATGCAATTTTATTAAAAAATTTGAAGTGTGTATTTTTTTAAATATTAACTAATAAAAATTTTAATTATTAATTTTCGGACTAAGAAACGTGAGTACATTAGAATGTGACTCCTTATAAAATTTAATTATTCATCAATTATTAAATTAAAATACTTTGAAAAGTCGATTTTTTAAAAAGTTTTTAATGAAATTCTTTAAATCGTTTTTTTGTCACCGAGGCTACTATTTCCTACTTTTTTTTTGTCATTGAGGCTACTTTTTCCTACTTTTTTTAAACTCATAATATTACCTATACAATTAAAGCTGAAAAATTTGCACTTTTCTTAAAAATAAAAAAAATAAAAATATCTTCAAAATGTACTGACCTTCAAAATTAGGTTGCTGTATACAATATAAAATATTATTACTTATTTGAAAATAAATCAAAAATCTTATTTTTTGCAGCAAGAAGTATCGATTGATATATAGTATAAGTATATGTGGCATTACATTTCATAAACGACCCCTTTTATAAACTATTGTCATTGTAAGACAATAATTTTTAAATAATTATTTCTCCTACTTATTAAAGCCAAACTTTAATTACTTTTAGTGGTTTTAAAATACCTTTAAAATTCGTAAGAGAGGAGATATTTAAATTATATTACCAACTGAAGATAAAGCAGTTTCCTTCAACTCCATTAGTAAAAACCAGATTATTTTGGTGAATTAAATATTTCTAAAATATTTAAAAATATTTTTTATTATTATTATCATCTTCATTATTTTACCAAAATTCAATAATTATTATGAGATAATATTTTTTATTCGTATCGGTAAAAATAATTATTTTAAAAGAGAAAACAATTTTTTTTCATTGTATACGTTGTTACGTAATTCTATATCAAATGGACCCGAGCCATAATCGCTATGGGAACCACATTTCTTCTGGTAGAATGAGCTTATGACGACGAAGATGACGACCATTTACCTGTTGCCGTCGTTCATCTTATTCCGCGTGTGTCTTCAGTGATCCCCGAGGCGTATCGAATCCCGGTTGCCCGACGAAGTAACGGAATGACAATTGCAAGAAGGGATCCTCATCAAATGGGACGAGTGAAAGAGATATAGAGAGGAAATTTACAACATTCCGTCTCCACCTTAAGGGTTATTTGATTTTGTTGTTCTTTTTTTTTATTTTATTTTACAATTTTCTTCAAAAGCTAACTAACAATTTTAACGCTCGCGCACTGGATTGCGGAGCAGAAACCCTTTTTTGTTCAAGGTCAGCTGGTGATTTCAAAAATCATCCCAGAAATATTTGTGCAAATTGTTTCTTTCTACAGACTCCTCTCTCCAGCTCTCTTTACTCTTCTTTCTTTCTATATCTTATTGGAACAAACTGTTGAGACAATTTTTCTTTTACCGCCGCGTGTTGAGGTTAAATGCGTTTACTGGAAATACGAACTCACCTGTAAATTTATTTACTCGACAAAATTATTTCACTGGAATAATTATAAATCCCTTTTTTTTGAAGAAAAAAATAAAGAATTTTTATTTCTTTGTCCTAAATTTTCGTGATGACAGATCTTTAAAATAAGGCATTTTCGGCTGCACTGCGCGTAAAAAATTTATTCTGAAATTAGGAATATATATACTGGGCACTTATTATAAAATAAGAATATATTTTCAGCATCTAGTATATTTAAATTTAAGAATTCATTTTTATTTTAAGGATGGTATGTATACTAAATTTAAGTAGAAAATATTCTAAAATTTGGTGCCTAATATATATTCGTTAGCAGAATAAATTTTTTCAGTGTAATTTCAATACTTAGAATTTTTAAATAATTTTTTTATTTCTTAAAATATAATTTTTGTTTAGATTAAAATTTTTTTATGTATCAAGATAGCACAACTTTTTTGGCGAAAGTTAACACGTTCTTGAATGGTAAAATTGGCAATATTGCACTACAATATTTAGGCAAGTTTGGAGCTATGGTCTTTAAAATTTCGCCTTATAAGAACTTTGAATAAGTTTAAAGCAACGTTGCGACAATATTATATAAAAGTGTTATTCTGCACATAGAATAGCAATATTATATTATGTTAACTACATATATTATTATTATTATTATTTATTCTGCAAATATTATATAAATATATACGCATATAATGATTACATATAAATTGTCTAAATATGTATTTGCATTTTATTTTATGAGTTATAATACTCTTATTATAAACATATCTTTTGTGTTATTTTCTTTCTCAGGTAAGCACTGTGAAATATAGCTTGTGGCCGAGTCCGGTGATTATAGACAAACAGAAGGAAACACCAAACGAAAAAAAAAAGGCGGTCTCGTTTGCAGTTATCCTCGCTGCAGGACGTCCCTTCTGTAAGTTTCGAGAGTATATAACCAAAAAGACCTGTTAATTTTTTACGGCTAGGAAGCTACACACCCAACTGTGACTCTCATTATTAAAATTTAATTTCTTTTCTCTCTCTCTCAATTTTTATTGCTCTCCACTTTTTATTGCTTCAATTTTTTTTACAACCTACGTTTTTATATTATTTTTCAATTACACAACACTAGAATTTTTAACATTTTTCAAATTTTTCTCCGATATTTATTTTTTTCCATGGAAAATACATTCTTCTAAAAAATAGAAAACTATTTCAATAGCAAATTAAATAATTCGAAAAGAGGATATTGAATATATATACGTCCCTATATTAATTTAAATGCAGAGACAGTGGGGTAAGACTCAGTCAGAAAATATGCGATTTGCATGGGGTCTTTGGATTAGGCTGTAATAATTTGGTGAAATTGTAGTATTGGATACTAGAAACTATAGTGTGCCAAAAATATTTTGAAAATTTTGAAATTTGTTGAAGTTACGCCATTTTGAATTTTTTTGTTATAATTTTTTTAAATCTATATATTGCCGAAAGTTTTTGATGAAATTTAATAAAATTTGGAAGGCTTATACTTGAAATCATATGTTTCTTCTGACTATTACATAAAAAAAAATTTTTTTGTCCAAAAAAATTAATTTAATTAATTTTAACATCAAACAGTTGGTAAAATTATTTTAAAGTTATTTTCTATTTCTTCGTGACTCATAAGGAACTCATGAGGGATAAATTACGTAAGGACTTACCACCTTAGAGCCTTAGGTAATTTGTTTAAGGCCCCTAACAACTATTTTATCTTTATTTTCAATTTATTTTGTATTTACATTAGAACTTAATTGTTTTTGTACCAATTTTGTTATCAAAAAAGATAATGTATATTGTTTAAAATATCCGAAAAGGCAATTTTACAGTGTTTCAAAAATAAAAACCAAAAATTATACGTTCCTTCTATAACAATATACATAATCGAATAATAAATATAGAGAGAAAGAGAAATGAAGAAACTAATGGTTTATATATATATAGAAATGAAATTAAAAAAAAGAAACCAAATCGATTCGAATGGAAGTGAGGCTTCACTCACAGTGTCTTGTATAAATTTTTGGGTTGTATGAGAGATGGGCGCCTTGAGGTTATTGGTCGAATAGTGGGCGAGGGGGTTTCGGGGGACGAGGACGGGTATCGCATAACTCGACTGAACCCGGAGCATCATTAGGGTACGCGTCCCAACCTTAGGTCTCACAGAGGCTCTTCTTCCTTCCTTCTTGGGTCTCCTCGAATTCTCCACCGCGTGTGTGCAAGAGAAAGAAAAAAAATAAGAGGAATTTAAACGACCGCAGAACGACCAGCTAGGTCAGGCTTCTGATACATGGAAGATTAAACAACACACACACACACACACACTCTCACTTCTACAAAAAATGCCTTCCAAAAAAAAATAAATAAATGTCCATGTATCCCTAAGTCCTTCCGACAAAATAAGATTCTTGTATCCTGTTCGCTTGGCCCTGGAATTTCTCCGAATTATTATATTTAGTTTCCTCACAAGTGGATCTACATTCCTTATAAGTCATTTAAGTTTTTTTTTCCATATTCTCGCAATTTAAAATCTGTCCCGCATCTCTTTTCTTTACATTATTTTTAATGAAAATTATAGCCAATAAATGGTAATTACCGATCAAATAATCCATTATTTTCTCCACGACTAGATTATGGTAATTATTTTAAGAAGAATACGATTCAATTAACTTTAGACAGTATCGTCTATTGTTATATTATTAATTTAATAAGTAATTTACTTTTCCGGTTGCTGAAAAAGAGGAAATCTTATTTACCCTCAGTCGATAAAAATGGGTTATTTTTAATATAAACTTTTTAGATTAATTTAAATGAAGCTTCCCAAATAAGTTAATTTTCCCTGTTTTCTAAAAAAATAAACCCTCAATCTTATTAAATCTATTTTGTGGGAAAAATGAATGTAATAATAATATTATATGAAAATAGTGGAACGGATTAGAGATCCAATTATACACGGTAGTTTTGGTGGGCGCGATTATTGCGCAGTATGAAAGAAAAAGTATTCTGCGTGTCTGTGTGTTATATATGGGTGTTCTTAAAAAGTATTGTGAGTCCTTTGTTCGAAGATCGTTTATAATACAGGCCACGCGTCCTCGGACGTTCGTTCTGCGCAAAAACATTATATAGGGATGAGAGTCCTATAGTCGTTGCTTACACTAACCTCCCTCTCTTGCCCCTCACTTTTCCCTTCATCCCCATATCTTCACTTCCCTAATCCATCGAAATATCCTTCCACATAGGCCATTGTAGATCTCGTTTTAAGGGTGTTTAAGGGGAGGGGGTGGATTATTCGCCGGACTTGGGGTGGGGGAGGGGGGGGTTGTATTCTATTCCTGCCATTTTGTCCACACAGGAAACATTATGCAAATTTGGCACAGGCAAAAAAATTTTATATAGGGTAGTCGTGCATATATATATAGTCTTCATTGAGAAGAATTTTTAACCACGTGCAGCACCCTAGATCAATCTGGTTCTTGTTTCTTCTTCACGCAGATGACGAGCCGCTTTCAAATCCGGAATTCCTTCAATGATGCACGTGTGCATACACACACATATATATATATATGTACGCGATATGAGATCGGGTTGCTCAGAGAGAATTAGGGATTATTCGGACCTGATTCATCAAAATTCGACGAACTCGTTTTCATTTTCTTTTATGTCCCCCTGCCCCCCTATTTTTTATAATAACCAAATCATCACAGTGGAATTTCGTACTATCTCTAAATCTGAATTAGTATAGTTTTCTACTAATGAAATAGTGCGGATTCGTTTACCATAATTGAATTAGTAACTGTTTTTACTACTTTTTAGTAGTTTTTTTTTACTAATTACTAGTAGAAAATTTACTAATTTGAAATAGTAAAAAATACGTTCTACTAATTGATTTAGTAATTTTCTACTATAGCAATTAGTTAAAAAATACTAAAAATTAGTAAATTCGTTGGTAAACGAATCCGCACTAATTCAGAATTAGAGAGTACCACATTTATTGAGTATTTTAAAAGATGTCAAGATGACAAAAATATTCTTATTTTTCTCAACCTTAGATGTAATGGCGCTACCTAGTTCATATCTAGTTTTTCTAGATATTTACTTGCCTAGTATACCTTTATCTAAGTTACGTAAACTTGATAAATTACGTAAGCTATTGTAGTTACGTAACTAACGTAAGTTGGATCCTTGACGTAAGTTACTGTAGTTACGTTGTTTACTCTGGTTACGTAACATACGTAACTTACTGTAATTATGTAAATTACTATAGCTACGTAATTTACTCTGGTCACGTAAGTTACATTAATTACTTACGTTGCTCTTGTTAGATAAGTATATGCGGAAACAATTTTTCTGTGATTGTCACTAAATTATTATGTTTTTCAATCTTTTGTTTCGAGTTGATACGAAACTTAATAGTTTCAAATACTTTTGTTTTTGGATTATTTAAGAACTAAAACGAAAGTAATTTTCTATTTAATTTCGTTTCAGAAGCGGTTTCTGCTGTAAATTAAATGATTAATTATTAGTTAATGAGTACAAATAAGTTAAAAAGTTTCAATTTTGTTTTAACATTTACAGTACTAGTTTGTAAGGAATAAAGATATGACATTAAATTTTGAATATTATTTCTGAAAAAATAGTTTAAAAATGACTGTTATGCCACTATATCCTAACTTTACTGAAGAATTCGGTAAAATATAAGGAACAAATTTTCTCCGTGCAGGGAATTGAACCTATGACCTACGGATTTCTAGCCCAACATTCTGACCACTACCCTATATATTGAAGCTACATGACAATAAATTTTAATTTTCGACACCTTTTACACTTACAATTACTGAAAAGAGTTTAACTATATGTAATCTGATTAAATGATTATTTAACTAAATCGTAGAAAATTTATCTTTAATTACCTAACAAATTTCCATAAATTACGGTATATAAATATCCATAAATTACCATAAATTTCCGACGTTACATTTTTTAGTTCTAATTTGTGTTTTACATAATTTTATAAACTATATCGTTCAAATGTTTATAAATTACCACCTAAATTTCCATAAATTGCTGCAAAAATTTCCATAACTGACTGTAATCCAAAATTTTAATGTTAATTTTTGCTTTTCATATTTTTATAAATTATTGCGTAAATTTCTATAAATTACCATAAATTACCGTGAAAATTTCCATAAATTATCTTAATAAATTTTCATAAATATTACCAAAGTAATAATTTTCAATTGTGATTCGGACTATAATATTTTTATAAATTACAGCAACAATTTTTATAAATAACTATAATTATTATAAATAATTAGAAGAAAACACCTACTTACGCCAAAACTGTCCAAACGCAGTGAATTTATTAATTATTATACTTATTTACAAGAAAATTTAATTAATATTTCAGTAATAATTCTGCTGAAAAAATCATTCTGGATGAAATGCTTTTTTGATTCCAAACAATTTATTAAAACATTTAAATATTTTATGAAATAAAAAAATCTCTTTTTAAATTTGTTTAAACAATTTAATAAAATATAAACAATTTTTCCTGCCCGCCATGAATTTTTCTTTCTCTGGACCCTTTTTTTAAACAACTATATTGATAATCATTATAATGATAAATTTTTTTTAATTTCCTAAACCAAATCCTGCTAATTTAAGACATAAACGCGCGAAATTTTTACAAATAAGTAATATTTGAAGTAAACTTAATAATAATAATGAAATTAAAAAAGTTTATAGCAAAAAACAGTAAAATATAGTTAATAGTGTAAAGACTTAACTTAACTTAACTTTGGTATAAGAAGGTCTTAAGTCCTAAGTTTTTTTTTATGCGACATGAAAATACTCGAAAGTACCTAAAGAACTAACTTCATAAAAATTTTTAAACAAAAAAAAATAATAAGTTTTTAAAAATTTTATCCCAATAAGTATAAAAAAAAAATTTTCGTTCTCTTTAATGTGTATATAATAAATAAAGAACTTGAGTAGGATATCGGTAAAAATACTAATTTCTATTGTGATTTTATAATTATTTTTGGCATTGATGGTTTCATATAGTTCAATACATTTTTTTAAGTTTCAATATATATTTTTTCTCTATGCTGAAAATTATCCTATCAATTTTATTATTATAAGCAAATAAAGAGATAAAGTATGAATGACGTGAATAAAATCAGTTTTTAAATCAGTGATTGGAAGCACCTGCGAGTATCGAGATAGGGGGGATTATTATTTCTTTTTTTTTCATATCGCCCCTTTTTTCACGTGTCACACTTAGCTCACGTGGCTTAGACTCTATATATGTCTGTGTATATATATGTAGAGTTTTCAGGCACCCTAAATGATTCGAAGCAGGTTTATAAAAGGTCGCGTTGTGACGATTTCTATTTTTTTTTCTCCATAAAATCTTTTTGGGGTGTACTTACATTCAGCACAGACACACTCATTTATATATATATAGACTTTTTAGAGGGATGGACGAGTTCTTTCTTATTTTTTCTTCTTTCCATAACAGCATCGTGACTCGTCCTTTTGATCAGCATTTGAAGAAAAGTCGACAACCGCATGATGCAGGTCACCTGATCATCATCACCTTTAATATTTTCTTTTAACATCACTCATCGTTTATAATGACGATGAAGTTTGTTCTGTTGATTTTTCACATCAGAATCATTACGTCATCTTAGAAAGAAAAAAAATGTGAAATAATTTTTGAATTTCTTTTTCTTTTTGGGATATTTTTCTTTTTTGCTTTCATAATCGAAGAAATGTTCTTCTTTCTATAAAAGGACAGGAAAATTAATCCCTCATAGAATTTATTAATTATATGAGTCTTTTATGTTATGTTTTTAATGATCTTTAAAATTTTTGTAATATATCCCATAATGGGAAATTAGTAACTGGCAGAGTGCTGCGCCAGCACTGTCAAGTGCAAGTAGGTGATACCTACTTTATCTTCAGTCGGTAACGTTACTTTTTTAATTCATTATTTATTTTCATTTTACATACAATAATTCGATTAAAAACAATGAACATGCATGCCCGTCTCAGAGTCAGCAGAATATAATTTTCTTTATCTTACAGATCCAGTATAGAGAAAATTATTGTTTAGTAATTAAGTTTTTTTTAATAATATTAATTAAAAATAGCTTACTTTGAATTACATTTTCAGTAAAATGTTTTGTGTTGTATCTTTTTCTACTTTATCGACTGATGATAAACTCGACACCTTCTTTATCTTGATTCGGTAGTGATATTTTTAAAATAGAATATTTCTATAATGAAATATTTTATCACATTCCATGGTTTTCCTTTAAAGAAAGAAGCGAATTGGATGGAGAGGGGAAATTAAAAATTATTAAAGTATTTATGTAATATTATAATAATAAATAGTAATAATAAAATATTATTAATATTATTATTAAGATGTGTTTATAAATAAATTAATTTGCAATATTCAGAAATTGGGTAGACCTTAAATATAGTGAATTGATGAATAAAAGTGTGCGGTCACATTAAATAGGAAATTATATTGGTGATGGGAGGGAGGGTGCTTCAATTATGGTGAGTTCACAATTATTCTTTTCATCTAACGATATATCAAACTGTCATAAACTAATCCCTCGCATGTGTGACGTTTTGTGGGCCGACGATATGTGTATATCTCGAAGCAATCGTTTCCCTTCCGTTTTGAGTTCGTTATATATTTAAGGGTGGAATTCACTCGACAGCCTTTAGCTTTAGGGATTCTGTGTGAAGGGCAACCCTCCCTCCCCAGTGACGGTCGTGTGTCAGACAATGAGCCAAACCCGTGTTAGGTCCAAAAGCAACGAAATCCTCCAGCCGCTTTCCCACGACTCCTCCTACGACCGTTACAGGTTTCTTTTCACCTTTAAATCGGATCCGCGTCACTGATGCATTCTCCGTAAAATATATACATATACATGTGTATACTGTGTATCTACATATATTCTATGTTATACATATTACTATATACATACTATATTTTTCATGTATATATGTATAAGTAAGGCCCCGTTTCCGCGAGACTGTATCTTGGAAAAGGTAAAAAAAGCATCGAGGAAGAAGAGACCCGAAATATATATATATATATATACTATATGACGGAAAGGGAGAGGGGATATCGGACCGCTTTTTAAGTCGAGTCAGAGAGACCAAGAAAGAGAGAGAGAGAGAGTTGCCATTGTGAGCAAACACGTATTTCATAACGAGCATCGCCTTAAGGAATTTGATGATTTTTTTTTCTTTTCTGTTTTTTATTATTCCACGCCACTTTTTTTTTGGGATGAACTGTGTGCGAGACGGGAACACAGTGCCGTTATGGTGCTTTCTTCCTTCCTTTATATATTTTCAATAATCAGATTTCCGTAAAAATATAATATTTCATCTTTTTCTATTTTCTTTTTTTTAACCAATCTCCGCAACGTATTTTTATTTTACGTCAATTTTCTTTTATTTATTTAAAAAAGCTGGGATGATTTAATTATGACAAAATAATCAAAATTTTCCCATTGATCATAAATTAAGTGGTCAGAAATTAAAAAAGTTATAAATCTTTTTATAAAAATTTAATCAACCTTACACTGTAAAAAATTTTAAGAGTTGACGGTCATTTGGAGTTGGGAATGAAATTTTTCGAGTTAAAAATCAACTCTAAAAGGGAGTTAATACTAACTTCAAAAGGGAGTTAATTATTAAATTACCTCCATTTTAGAGTTGATTCTTACTTTCACGGTGTAAATTTTAACTCCCTTCACTTTAATTCCCAATTGGGTGCCCCTATACACGGAGAAAAAGGAATTGTTGTGCTAACTGAAAATTAAGTCCACATAACAATTCTAGATTGTCATAATATAGAACTTGCAATTCTACTTGTTGTTGAGACAAAAGAAATTGTTAAAAAATAATTGTTATGAAAACTATTTAGATTTATTCGATGAACAAGCAGAATTGTTATGAATTAATAAATTGCTGGAACAAACCTAGATTGTCATTTTGACAATACAATTTCTTTCATTAATTATCGTTAATTCTTAATTATATACAAAAATTAATAGAAATAATCAAATCAATATATAATTTAATATAAAATATATTTATAACTTTGTCTTACAATAATATTTTATCACAAAAAATTTTTTTTTACAAAAATTATAATTTAAATTTGTGCATCACAAAATTCAGAGATTTTTTTAAAACTTGATAAATTCATATTATGACATTTGAAAAATTAACTAAAATAATAAATTCATAACTAAAGTTAACTTTAATGGAAAAAATTGTAATTATTTACATTCGAATACTTTTTTTTAAGATTTTTCGTTATAATAAAATTTTAGGTTAAGCCAAAATATTTTTAAAAGTAAAATTTTTTAAAATTCAACAATGATATAGATTAATTCTTAAGCCCATAATATTGTTAATTGTGTGATTATATTTCAATACTTTTTAAAATAGATTTATCAATTTTTAAAAAATTGCTCATCAACTAGGGTAGAGTGGGGTAAAAAAGACACTTTTTACTTTTGGTACTATAAAATCGAAATTTGAATTTCTTTTTTCAAATTTCCAATTGTTACTGAAAGTTCAGTTATTAAGGTTATGTTATTCAGTGGTCACGTGTCCCATATTCTTTACTATGGAAAAACGTCACACTGAATAACATGACCCTAAGCTTCGAAATATTTGTAGAACCTTTTTTTCTATTCCGTGAAAGGACAAAGTTATAAGAGTTTTACGAAAGTTCTGCATATGGCTTTTTTACACCACTTGCTGGGGTGAAAAAGCTATTTGATGATTTTTTCAAAATATTTTGTTATCAAATTTTGTAATATTATATTTTTCTTTTATCTGCATAACAAATAAATAATTTAGAAAAATTTTTAGCGTCCAAAATTGTATATTTTATGTTAATTTTGCCTGCTTTCAATTCACAGTCATCGAAACAAATCGAAACGAGCAGTTAAAAAATACAAATTACAATAACAACTATAATATTATCGATACGACAGCCAAACGAGAATCAAAAGTTGAGTTTTACTTAATTAAACTTATATTTCAAACGGCTGGTAAAATAGTTCAATAGTTTCTTCAAAATAAAAGCCAAATGGCTTTTTTGCACCACTGGCTTTTTTTACCCCACTCTACCCTATATATACATTTAAGTCTGATAACGCAAAATGAGAAAAAGACCTCCCAGTGGGCAAAAAACCATCATTGTTTTAAAAACGTTCCAAAAACGTGTTTAGAACGTTTCATGTCTGCCAAATAATGTTCCAAAAAAGTTCCATTGCTTTTAAAACGTTTTTGAAACATATATATATTCTTTTGTGTCAACGTTTTTCTTTTTTAACTTTAGCAGAGCGACGCATAATTAATGCGATGATTTTTTTGTTTAAAATTATTAATTACCATTTTGACTGTGAAAAATTATTAGGGGTAATTAATTTCAGGATTCCTCGTTTGTCATCCCGTACTAATTTACCTTTTTATATAAGTAAGGATGATTTAGGGTTGATTAGAACATCTCCGATTTTTTATGCGTGTTACCATATTAATAATATGTGTAATAATTTCTGCCCAAATGTGGATTTGTTTATGGCTTCGCAACTTAAATTTGCTGATTGTGCAAAAAAATATGTAATCGGCCTACGTGAGCAGCCTTGAAATATTTTTTTTCCCTTAACAATTAAGTATACCAAAAAGAATAATTTTTGTTGTTGCAAATTTATAACAGTTTTTATTTGTTTACTTTTATTATTTTGTTACTTAAAATTTGTTACTTAATTGTTTTATGTATTTTTTAGTTACCCATTTATGGTCCAAAACTGGACTGCGGGAATGTACATTAAATAAATAAATAAATAAATGTAACGCTATACGAACATCAAGTCTCTAGATAGTTTTACTATATCAGAACAATCCTGTGAATCTGTATAAAAACTATATTGTGGATCTAGAACAATTTCTTAATCTTTTTATTGAATAGTAATTATTTTAAAGTAGAACTTTAACAATCTCAATAATAAAATTTTAACTTTTTTTTGAAAAGTATATAAATAACGATTACTTTTATAAATTTTGATGAAATGTATACTTTATATACATCAGTTGAATTGTTTCATTTCTGGAATATAATTTTGACAAGAATTGAAAATTCTTTTTTTTGGAAATACAAAATCAAATTTATATAATTATATTTATAAACGGCTGTATATATAGGTGTAGATTTATTAAAACATTATATTAACAGTGGCAATAATTGAGAAATGAAGATGTTAGTTCCATCGGGAGCGCACATCGATAAGGGTATTATTGGCCATTTATTACTCTCATTATCTGCGTTGTCATTACCGTCACCGTCATTATATTACCTGGCCGGAGGATCGATTAGTTTCTCCGATTGCTCTCTCACTCTCTCTGCTTTATACATATACACTCAATGCCGCACATAGTAATGGGCTTTAAAATTGGTATATATATATATATATATGAACGATTTTTCGCTATTACTGACTTTACCCAACATTTTATCTGGCGTTGAGTTACGATTTCCACTTCTCTTTGCTAGTAAAATAGGTAACCTCCCAACTTTGGCTTTGCTAAATTATAGAAATTACCTATCTTCGTTTCACGTCTCACCTTGTTTCGTTTAGCACATAATCACCCGTGAATTTACCGTTGAAATCATCATTATTTCTCAATGATCGTAATACAGAAATTACACGGTCACTAATAACCTATCATTATAAATGTTTAGAGAGAGAGAGAAAGAGACCTTTCAGTAAACATAAAATTCCCTATATTGCGTTAAAATATTTTTAATACCTGATATGAATACGCTTATAATTATATATTACATACATATAAACATTATTAATTACATTATTAATGCAACAAGTATACACGCGTAAAATAATTTTCCCAGCGCCCTTGTTGAGGAAAATTTTTTTAATTAGGTCAAAATTCGTAGTTTGAAGATCAAGAGCTGAACGTAAACTATACAAATTATGGTTTAATATGATCATGTAGATTGAGAGGCGAATTTAACTTAACATATGTTACGTCAAAATTAATCTATAAATCAAGAGCCTCCCGTGTAAAAAATTGTCGCGGCAGTCTAGATCTATTTAAAGCCAGTCTAGTTTTGTCCTCGCGTTGCTATTTACAATAATGCTAGAATGGTGCGATCTTGATTCTATCTAGTTTCCTAGACAAGCTTTTAATTTTTATATAGATTTTGCAACGCGCTGCAGTTCTAGTAAAACTATGTTAATGCTAGCTTGGTACTATCTAGTTATCCTAATTATATTTTTATCACGGCGTAAACTGAATTACAAATATAGTTTTTATACAGAAATACTAGGTTTTACACTATTAACTATATTTTACTGTTTTCTGCTATAAACTTTTTTAATTTCATTATTATTATTATTAAGTTTACTTTAAATATTACTTATTTGTTCAAATTTCGTTTATATCTCAAGTTAGTAGGATTTGGTTTAGAAAATTTAAAAAAAATTTATCGTTATGATAATTAACAATATATTTTGTTGAAAATAAAGTGTTCAGAAAGAAATATTCATGGCGGGCAGGAAAAATTGTTTATAATTTATTAAATTGTTAAAACAAATTTAAGGAGAGATTTTTTAATTTCATAAAATATTGAAATTTTTGTATAAATTGTTTGGAATTAAAAAAGCATTTATCCAAAAAAGATTTCTTAGCAGAATTATTACTGTAAAATTAATTAAATTTCTTGGGCATTTTTGGCGTAAGAAGGTATTTTCTTCTAATAATTTATGAAAATTATAAGTAATTTATAAAAATTGTTGCGGTAGTTTATAAAAATATTGTAGTCTGAATCTCAATTGAAAATTATTACTTTGGTAATTTCTGAAAATTTCCAAGGTAATTTATGGAAATTTATGCAGTATTTTATTGAAATTTTCGCAATAATTCATAAAAGTATATTCCAGATAAGTTACAATTAAAAATATTTATTTTATCAATTTATGGAAATTTTCACGGTAATTTATAGAAATTATAGCAATAATTTATAAAAATAAGAAAAGCAAAAATTAACATTAAAATTTTGGATTTCAGTCATTTATGGAAATTTCTGCAGTAATTTATGGAAATTTAGGTGGTAATTTATATACATTTGGACGATAGTTTATAAAATTATGTAAAATACAAATTAGAATTAAAAATGTAACGTCGGAAATTTATGTTAATTTATGGAAATTTACGCGGTATTTATGGAAATGTATTAGGTAATTTACGGTTAATTTTCTATAATTCAGTTAAATAATAAGTTAACTAGATTACATAGTTGAACCCTTTTCAATAATTGTAAGTGTAAAAGGTGTCGAAAATTAAATTAATTGCTATGTAGCTTCAGTAGAGTAGTGGTTAGATTGTTGGGCTAGAAATCCGTAGGTCATTGGTTCGATTCCCTGTAGTGTCAAATTTTATTCAGTAATAGGTTTCCGTTTATTCTGTGTTTTAAACATTAACTTGATGAAAAGTTGAAAGTTGAGGATTATTACACGCTTGTAAATACAAATTAATTTTTTTTATTGTATTAACATAAATTGAAATAAATTTCTCATTTGTTTCGTTAAATAAACTTTTCTAACTAGTTTCCAGATCGCAGTAATAATTAAAAAATTTATCTAGCGAGACTATGTAGCGCCAGTCTTGACATGACTATATCGCGCTTACAGGTTACATTTCGGTCTAGATACTAGATTGGAAAGATATTCTGGGCTAGTATAGCATCTAGACAAACTAGACTGAAAACTTTCATTCATTTAGATCAAGATTTAGTATAACTTCAAAAATTAAGGCCAATACAGGTCGCAAGGGTAGAACATAACCTAAAAATTGTGTCGTAGTTCAAAGAACAAACACGACAAAACATTTAAGTTACTTTGACTTAAATCGGGACTAATAACCCAAATATTAAAATTTATTTTCATACAAATATTTGAAAATTTTACATTTTTTTAATCTTCCACAAATTTTTTCTTTCTCTTTTTTTGACAAAATATCATTAGTCACACGCACCCAACATCATTTTAGTCCAATAACACCTTTCAATTCATACCAAAATTTTATGATCAATATACGCAAGCTAATAATTTTAACGCGAAATGGTCGAATAATGCACCTGGAATTATATATCTTCTTCGATATTTCGAGGTTTTGAAGAGGGAAGAGTATAAAGAGAGGAAAAAAAATTCCTTTTGCCTTCCTACTGCCACAATAAATTGCTCCGATTTTATTTTATTCATCATTCTTTCTTTCATATTCGCAAATTTTTTGTTATTTAACGAAATATTATATTTTAACATTTCAGGCACACAAAAAAATTGGTTCTTTTTTTTAGTTATACACTCTAACTCTGAATCAGTGAAAATTTCACTGTTTTCAAATATCAGTGGCCCATGGTTTTCTTTAATTCAACAGTAGAATTTCACTGAGAATCAGTAAAAACCACTTATTGTCAGTGAAATGTCACTGATGAATTAAAGAAAACTGGGTCACTGATTGAAATCAGTCAAAATTCTCACTCTGATTTTCAGATTTAGAGTGTACTCAAAAAACGAATCAAAAATTAAATCAAAATAAAAAAAATAAAAAATTTTTTTATGACACTACAGTATAGTATTTTTCCATGCATTTTTTCACGCTGAATCCGAATTCAACGTCAGAATTAACCGATTTGCTCACAATTTTGAGATTAACTCAAAAAACCGAATTATAATAAAAAAAAAACAAAAAATTTGATTACAACATTATAGTAGTATATTTCTATTTAGTTTTTCCCGCTGAATCCAAATTTTAAGTAAGTATTGAAAGAATTGCTCAACATTTTGAGATAAACTCAAAAACGACTTAAAAACCAAATTAAAATAAATAAAAGATTATAACACTACGATAGTATATTTCGATGTATTTTTTCCCGCTGAATCCGAATTTGATGTCAGAATTGACAGAATTGCTCAAAATTATGAGATAAATTCCATAAACTACTGTAAAAACCGAATTACAATTAAAAAAATTAGAAAAAAGTTTTATAACATAACTAGAATATTTCTAGGTATTTTTTCCAGCTGAACCCGAATTCAAAATCAGAAATTTCAAATTGGCTCAAAATTTTGAGATATCTAAGAAAATCTATACTATAAGAAAAACAAATTGAAGTCATGAGATTTCAACATTTCCTTGCTGGTATACTAAATTCGTGTATTTTCATTATTGTATATACACTTTCACATTTGAGTTTTTCAGTATACTTTTTATTAAACTTAAAAGTTTGAGCCACTTTGAGAATCTGACTTCGAAATTAAAAGGAAAAACTACATCGAAATACATTAATATAGTGTCATAGCAGAAAATTTCTTTTCTTCATTTTAAATCGCTTTTCCATCAGTTTTTGAGTTAATCTCCAAATTTTGATCAATTCTCTTAATTTTTATATCAAATTTGAATTCAACGGGAAAAAATATACGGAAATATACTATAGAAGTGTTATGACATTTTTTTAATTTTTCTGATTTCGGATTCGGATTCAGCGGGCTATAAAAATACATGGGAATATATTATATTGTAGTGTTTCGGCCAAAAAACTTTTTTTTGTGTGCCAGTGTCGGGCAATTCTACTTTGCCGATTGTAGATAAAGAGAAAACTGTTTTATCTGCAATAAATCTAACTGGAGAAATATGTTTCATTATTCCTTGCTATTAGTCCTGAAATACGTTGCTTAAGTTTCTAGCTCTCGAAAGGGGAAGAAAACAAAAACTATCTATTTTACCAGCATGGGGAAAAGTAGATTTCTTTCTTGCTTACGGTCGGTATGGTTTTCTGGTTTTTTTCAGTTATTTATATTGTTAAGTGATAATAGTCAGAAATATAAGTAATAGTTAACCTGAAAATAAATAGGTAGCTAAAAAACTAAATTGCCAATTCAGTACATTACAATTTTACACAGTAAGAGGTTAGGTTCAAGGAGGCTCAGTCGGTAAAACAGTTTCGTTGTATATGGTTTAGTTAAATGGCAATTCAGTCTTTTGGCTACCTATACCTAATTGTACGGGAGAGAAGATAAGAGGGATTAACTTTACCGGTTGAGGGGAAAATCTACTTTACCAGCTGGGGGCAAAAAAAATTTCTTTACCATTATGATTATTATTATTATTATTATTATTATTCAGAACTATTAGAAAAGAAATAAAGAAAATAAAAATAGATTAAAATGTTAATTTTTCAGGTAACAAAAACTTATAATATATTTTAATACACCTGCAAATTTGCTTGCTGAATAAAATAAATTCCCCCCCTTTTTTTTGTCTTCATTCTATTCATACCAGAAGACAGGTTGAATTTTGAAGGACCTTCAATTTCCTCGTGTTCTCATTGGCCTAATATTAGAAAAATAGAAATCGAGGTGTTTCTCTTCCTTCTTTTCTTTTTTATTATATGTATACATATTTAAAACGGTCCACTTCTTGTACCATTGACCTGGTCGTGTGTCGGTCTTAAAAAAAAAAGAAAGGGAAAAGAAGGAGGTCACATCTAGAGAAGACTTGTATAAAATAGAGTAAGAAATCCTTAAAAATATAAATGTATACGACAAAAAAAAAGAAGAAAAAGGCACGGGGGTAAAACGTGCCTGTGATTTCTCGGTTTTTAAACCAAAAAAAAAAAATCTTGAACCTATAGGGTGCCACACCATTGTGTTTACCAAAAGTTGCGCAAGAGAACTTTTTCCCACATATAAAGCAGGGGACGTTTCATAGTGAGTACTCATTCTCCTGTGCTCGCTCTCTCTCTCTCTCTCTCTTTCTCTCTTCAATACTATATAGAAAGACCCATGAATTCGATTTGCATCTTGTGCAAACTCAACTTCCTTTTGTGTTTCATATTTCCAGGAAAAGACCTGCATCTTTTTTTTTATTTTTTTGAAATTGATTTATTTTTTTTTCTTCTTTTCCTTTTGCTATGATATCCTGTAATAATTTTTACACTGAATTTATTGCCCGTACTGAGAATCTTTTTCAGTTTTCTCCTTAATATTTTTTGGACAATAGAATTTTAACAGGATACATTTTTTTTTTTGAGTGGAGATCTAATCAGTTTCATAAATAGAATAAGAAAACGGAATAAAATAAAAATAAAATTTACTGTTGTAATAGAATTCAATTTATTTTTATTATTTTTCGTACTAAGAATTTGATTATTATTTGAGTAATAACGATTTTGTTATTAGTGTATTCTGTGTTTCGAGTTTGAAAATTAGTATACAAAAACAATAGGAAAATATTTTGAAAAAAAGGATAAAAAGATTGTTTCTTAAAATATAGATGAAAAATATAGGTTAAAAGGAAAAGTATTAAGAAATTTAATTAATTGTAACGAAATTACAATCCAGGAATGTTCGCGAAATGTTCAAGTAAGGAGAGAAAGGAAGAAATAGATGAGATATCTTGAGATAAAAAGTACATATATAAATGTACATATATACATATAAAAGAGGAAAGCGCCCTGTTAGTATTTACCGGTCGAAATGTCAAGTCGATAACCGATTTACAAAGTTCGCGCCTCTTCCCTGCGCAATTCGAGTGGAGTAACTTGTAATTTTTAAAGCGCGATTACGTTGCCTTAAGCACCGTTCACACCCCTTACGTAACGGCACAGGGATCATCTTTCTGCTCCCTAGTCAAACACTCTTTTCCCATCTCTCTCTATTTTCCTTTCTCTCGTCTTCCTCCTTTCTTTGAGATATACTTTATTTCTTACCTTTCCCCTGCTTCTCCCCTCTACCACTATTTCTATCGTCTCTTGTGTAATACCGTTGTAACATGTGTATTTCACGAATATGAACTCTGTGCCATGCGCCACCATTAACGAATCTTTGTGTGTTTTGTGTGGGTGTCAGGAGAATAAATTAGATTATGCAATTTGTTACGATTCTCGCGAGCAATAGAAATTTTAATTAATATTTCCTCTAATTCTCTTCCGCTTACAAAGTTTTTTCTATAGATTTCATTTCCTTTAATTTATCCAAAATACTTGTCAAAATTGAAATTTCAATTTTTGCGATGAAATAATTTTATTTTTTGTAAATTATGTTAATGAAATCTATACATTATTGAGTTTTTTAACATAACCTCCAAATACATTACAGATCTCATTGCGCAGACTCGAGGTAGTCGATTCTTGACTTCGATATAATTCTCGAGTCTGCGCAGTGAGTTTTTTTTAATATATTTGGAGGTTATGTTTAAAAATATTATTTTGAATTTCAGCCTATAGAGCACATCCAGCGTCCCTACAGTTTTCAGTCAACTTTCACGACACTATGATCAGTACATTAAAACGCAATAACCTACGGACTGATTTAATATTTGGTTACTCTTTAAAATAATTAGTTTTGTTGTGACTTTACTTTATCGACTGAAGGTAAAATCAAGATTATCTTAATCTTCAATTTGCTTATTCAATCTAAATTGAGTAATAATTGTTTTACTTTAAATATACATATTTGCTTTACCGACTACCGAACAAGAAAAATCCTATTATTACCGCAACTTTTGAAAAATAATACGAAACATAAAACACAATTTTTTTCAGAAAATTAGTATTCAAATTTCAATAAAATAAAGATTGTAATAAATATTGCTTAAAAAATGTATAGAAAAAAAATGTCTTCTATAAAAAATCTTTTAAAAATTCATTGAACAATGACATCTATCACTTAAGAAAAAAGCAGTTGACATATTGGCTCCTTTTCATTCGAAAATAAGAAAACTTTTTGATTAGGAAATAAACTTTTTTTCCTTCTGATGATGAGATGAAGTTTCTAACGTTTGTTGATATTACAGCATACATATATTACGAATGGAGATTCACGGCAGATTATTTCATAAGAGAGTTGAAGTCTCTCTCTTGCACGGTTGCGCAAAAGAGAGGACTCACTCCCACTCTATATATACGCATTAATTATAACTAATGATATCGACTCAACCATAATTAAAGCGATTATATGCAGTGAATTATAATTATTTCCATTAAAGTCCGGAAGAGGAGCAGAGGGGTAATGAAAAAAATAAGAATTTCGAAATGCAATTAAGTTTTATCTCAAAATTAGTTAATATAAACGTATATTATATAAACAAAATACTACATAGTAAAGGTCTACAGTCGATAATATTAAATAATAGAAGAATAATACAAAAAAATTAATTCTATTTTTTTTATTCTATTTCTATTACTCTACACTGAGAAAACATATTATACTTAATTTAAATAGAAAAATAATTTTAAAGAATTTTGTTTAGTTGAAATTGATTGTAAGCTTAATCCCAATATATAGAAAATATTTACTACATTGATTCAAAAATATTATTTGTTTAAATAATGATATTCAATTCGAACATATTTTCTGTTTTAATATAAAGAAAAAAAATGTTTAAAAATTTTATGTTTGATTCAAACTTAGAAGTTGGTTATAAATAATTTAAAATCAACTACATTTTTGGTTTGAATAGAATATATTATTTCTTTAAATGAACCAAAAAATATGTTTCATTTAAACTTAAATATTTTTGACTGTATAGCAAAAGTATTTTAAGTTTGATTTAAACAAAATATGTTTGAATCAAATATATCGTTTTATCAGTGTATTAAATAATAAAAGAAAACAAGTTGTTCATTTCATGACAATTTCGCTTCCTCAAAATATTATAAACCAATTGCTTAATTTAATTTTAATATGTTAAGGTAATAATTCAAATAACACAAAATTTGAATTTTTTGTGAAAAAGAAAAATATTGATTAATTTTATAAATTTTGATGAAATGTGCACTTTGTATATATCAATCGATTCGTTTTTTTGTCAGGAATGTAATTTTGAGAATAATTTATGAAAATATTAAGAGTTTCGAGTTTGGTGTTTCCCACTCCGAATCCAATCTCAATAGTTTATTTCTTATTTTTATTGAATTTATTAATAATAGTTGAACATGATTTTCTAATTTTTATGTAACAAATTATTAAATCATATTGAATAATATTTTTCACATCTTTCATTCAGTAATTATATGTTTAAATGATAATGGGGGGGGGGGGGGAATTAAAACTTTACTGCACACACGCGTCGTTAGCATAGTGGTTAGAGCATTAGTCCGTAAGTGCGTAGGTCGAAGGTTCGATTCCCCTCGTACGCTGTTTTGTTTATTTCATAGCTTTGAGTTATTTCTAAAATTGTATTATAGAACGAACCAAAACATGAAAATCTAATACATCCACTTACTGTAATTGTCTATTATTTAATTTTTAAATTACATAAATATTTTTTTACTTTGTTTCCTAAATCTATTGCTTATTGCGTTCGTCGTCATCTTTAATACAGTTTAATTAAAAAAAGGAATAATAATTTCAAAAAAAAGGAAAGTACATTTATTATTTACTATTTTGTCGTTAAATTATTATTAATTAATAATTAACAACTACATATAACAAAATCCAATAACAATTCAGTCTGATCTCAACTGGGATTTCTTAATTTTTATTTGAATTATTAAAATTGTAAATTTAAACATTATATAAATTTGTGAAATTCACGAAATTAATTATAAAGATCGACTAATTAATTAAATTATTTATTAAATTGACTGCCAGATTTACTCAGAAAATTGAAATTAAGTATTGTTAAAAATTTATGACAAATATTTGAAATCTAGGGCAACAGTCGCGGTTCGTCTGACAAATGTAAAAATAAAGTTGACTTATCAGTTATGCGATTCACGGGGCTGTCTATTAGGAAACTGTCTCGTTAGACTTTCTCTGCATTTTTATGCATGTTGAAATTTTATTTTTGTGAAATCAATAAAATCTTTTTTTATTTGCATTATCTATCGAAAATGGAATGTCCTTTTATATTTATTTAAAATATATTTTTTAATTTATATATTTTGGATTCTATACATTTCTCTTACTATAGTTATTATAAATTCTCCCCAGTACCACCTAATATTACATAGCAATATTGAGAACACTGCTTTAACATTAGCATAATATTGCCTCAATGTTACTGGAGCATTACGTCCTATTGGGGATGTTATTTTATTTTTTTCCTATATTTTTAATTATTTGGTTTTTATTTCCCTTATGGATTGTCTGTTTTTGTTTGTTTACTATTTCCTTCAATATTGGTTATATATTGTTCATTGTACATATATATTTCTAACTTACTATCGACAATAAAAATAGATTTTTTAATTTGCAAGAAATTATTTTAATTATAAACTAATGTAATCTAATGAATTTACATATTGAAGATAAGGGGTCGTCCATAAACTACGTTACCAATTTAGCCCGTCCAAAAATCTAAAAAATGCATTTTACGCAATGGTAACGCAATGGAGGAGTCCAAAAGTATCAAAAATTGGTAACATAGTAGTGTAGTTTCAAATATTTCTTTGAACTATAATAATATTAAATATTCCTAACATTTTCTGGTATAAATACTAAACGAATTGTTTATTAAACTTTATGTATTAGTGACCAAAAAATACTTTTTTAGTTAGTATGATTATAGTTTAGTATAATTATGTTATTATATTGATTTTG
Organism: Leptopilina myrica (nomen nudum); assembly: GCA_032872475.1. NCBI lineage: Eukaryota > Metazoa > Arthropoda > Insecta > Hymenoptera > Figitidae > Leptopilina > Leptopilina myrica (nomen nudum). The sequence goes on along the minus strand of CM065462.1, from coordinate 6,334,988 downwards.
ATAATTTTAGACATTTAACCAATTCAATAAATTATCTTTGTATTTATAATTAACAATTTTTTTTTTGATCTTTAATAAATTTTAATAATACTTTTTCTTCCTAGAAATATTATTATAAATCGTAGATTTCTTATTATTTTTTTTTTCATATTATTTTGTCGAGTTCACATCGATTTCTCGACAAGGTTCCCTTCTTTGAATGCATGTTAGGATCTCTCACCTTTTACCTATACATCTATACTTAAATTCTAAATCCGCATCCGACAACATTACAATCCTTATACTATATATACCTCCCTCTCAAGACGATCGCCTGAACTCCAAGGATTCTCTATATACTCTCTCAAGTCCTTTTGATCTTTAAGATGCCTGTAAAAAAAGGGGGCCAAATCGGAAATACAAAGAGCATCTGCTTCGTATTTCTCAATAGAAGAGAAAGCGAGTCTTCAAAAAAGTATAAATAAATATATCTCTCTTTGTTGACATTCTCTCCTTTTCTAAGCGCATATATATATAGCCAGAAATATTATTTCTTCCTGTTTTTATCATGTTGCATAACGTTACTACATTGGAATTATAAAAAAAAATTCTGTTAGGTGGTTTATGTGCGTAATTAATATGCGCTCTTCTTGGACTACTTGTGAACGATTAGCCGATTTGAGTAATAAACTAAAAAATTATATAGCAATTCAACAGAACATAAAATTGAAATCGAACTCCCAGGTCAAGATTATGGGAAATGAACGTTCGGATTTATGTCTAAAGTCCTAGGTCAAGATTATTAGATTTGAAACGTAGGTCAAAAATTTGTTATTAAGTGTACCAATGAGAGAACAATCGTAGGTTGATATATAGACTTAATGACCTTAAAAATTCTAAAGTAAAGAGGATTTGAAATTTCAATTATAAATCAGGGAATCAGGTATAATCGAGGTCAAAAGAAAAATATATTCCAAAGAAATTAGATCTAAATAATATCCTACTGAACATAAATTTATATGTATAAATCCGCAGGACTAACGGTTACTAACATTAGCGAACCTAATTTTTAAGTTTGGTAATAAATTATAGGTTTAAATTCAGACGTGACCTTCAAATTTTTCATTAAATTATTTATTTAATTCATTACCTTTCCAAATTAAAGTATATGCACAGTCACAGGTATACACAGTAAAAAGAAAGTCTTTGTTTCAGCCGCATGAAAGGTACCTTAATTTAACATGAAATTAAATCTTCACATAATTATAATTATAATTTCATGTTCAGGAAAGCTTAGCGCTAAACATTTATTTCATTGGGACATTTAAATCTTTACACAATTTTCACTAAACTTTTCAGTGAAATATGCCGAATATTGCAAGTAAATATTTAATAAATTTTTAGGAAAGTTTCGGTGCTGTGGGGGTGTTTTTTGTATCTAGAATTTTTTGCGTATTAAATATGGCATTCCAGTTTTACAAAAATCTATCAGATTCACTAAAAACTCGCTACTTGGGGTTTTTTTTCTGGTAGACTAATTACGAATTTGATCACAGTAAAAAGAATGTCTTATTTTCAGCCATGAAAGGTACCTTAATTTAAGATGCAACATTTTTAAGACAGCTTTTGTTTTATTTCAAATTTTTTTTTTCTGAATTTAAAGAGCAAATGTTTGATGAATATAAGCAACAAATGTGTTGAATTTAAGGCAATCATGTTGAAAATCAGCAGTTCTATACTTAATTTAAAAAGTAGAACTCTAAATTCAGATTTCTTATCCTTATTTTCACGCAAGTCGTGCTTAAATTAAGACTGGCATTACTTTCAGGGCTTGTTTAATTTTAGACAGTATTTAAAATAAGATTTTCTTTTTACTGTGATGGAAGATTTCAAAAATTTTAAATAGTGGATCCAATATGGACACTAAAAACCATGAAAACTCCTGAAAAATGAGTTTCAAGTGAATCCAATGACTTTTTACAAAAGGGTTTCGATAACAATTCGATTGGAGAATTTATTTTATTATTCTCTCTCTCTCTCTCTCTCTCGAATATCCTTATTTTTAAAAGTCTTTTTGTGTTTAAAGTACAAATTCACAAAACCATTCGAAAGGAAGTCAATGTATTATAAAGCAAATCGTAAAATAAATACTTGTGAGTGTGTGTTTGTGTAAATATGTGTGAACGGTAAACATCGATAGTAACTAAATAGGCGTTTGTATGTTTTCCCTCATAAATCCTTGTTTCGTGCAATAGACCGCATTTAGCGTTATATAGTCACTTACTAAAAGGAACTCATGTACGCTAATTCGTCTGTGGAATGGATTTTAACCTCAAATTTGTATACGTGAATGAATATATATATATATATATATATATATATTTATATATAAAGGTGTGTGTCAAGACCGGAAGTAGTCGTTATTTGTAAACGTCGTCGTTTCCTCCTTGAAAAGAGTCTTTACAGCATTGCACTTATACGTCGCTCCTTATTACCTCCTCTTCCATTATTGACTCGACCTCGTCTTTCCCATTGTCGCATACATCCTCTTATTTGCTGCAATGACGTCCTTTTCTATTTATCTTTGTCTATTACGGGTTATAGGTTAAGTCATTTTCGCTTTTATTGAATTTTATAGGTTACATTGTGTAAATTTCATTCTCACTCTTCTTTTTTTATATTGTAAAGAAACTATTTTAAAAATTATCCAAAATAATCAATTAATAAGCATATGCGCGGACGTCCACATGAAAAGGGCCCATTTTGGGACTATTGAACTTATCTATATGGGCCAATTTGCAAAATTTGGAAAATTTTGAGTGCTGTTAACAATTTTTTGGTGAAAAATTCAATGAATTACAGAATTTCAAAATTTAGAATGCCAAAAACCTCAATTTCCAGAAAAACTGAATTCAAAATTGTGGCTACCGCAACTATTGATTGTGATATCTCTGGTTCTTGTGGGAAGTTATTCAAATAATTATTTCCAGTCTAGGGCATTTTAAAGATGAAAAACCAAAAGGTTAAAATTTTTTAAATCAACATCCCCCCCCCTCCATTTTTAAAATACGAAAATTCGACAAAATGGGCCCCTTTCTTTTTTCTAAAGAATCAATTAAGTTAAACACTTGAATTAACTATATAAAGTAATGAAAACTCCATGAGTTGACTTGTCAAAACATGTGAAAGAAGAATGGATGGATTCATATGTTTCATTTCATATGATTTCATTGTAAAAATACCTTAAAACAAAATAAGAAAATTAATAAAAAAATAAATGGAAAAGAATTTTGATTGCAAAAAAATTCTATTAAATAGTATTGCAATTTTTTTTTTTAAATTCAACTTTATTTTGAAATTTTTTTTTCTGATATTTACAATATGATTTTGGAGGAGTAAAATTTATGAGGGAGAACAGATTGCGAATTGCAATATAGCGTGACATATAGGCATCTTCATTGGTGACATCCAAAAGATTCCACAATCACGTAGAGGTGCTTTCACAAACGGGACACGTTATGCGATTTTAGCAACCAGGCCTACGTGATTTGAATTAAATTTTGTCAATTTAACCATAGTCTAAAGGGTTCGACGTGGAAAGTTATGTTCTTTTTTTCTTTGTCTTTTGTTTTTGACAGTAGAAAACCTTTTATTCCACGAATGTGGAATCGAAGAAATTGCTTCGTGAATTTACAGGTTAGTTGTTAATAATTAATAATTAGACTAGAAGATGTATTAGTTTAGTACTTGTAAGTAAATAAATGAAAAAATTAATTTATTTACAAAAGATTTGCTCCCTAGGATGATTTTGCAGTATAGATTTAATGTCAGAAAATGAACCTAATCTTGAAATTAAGGTCATTTATACAGTGATTTTAGGACATAATTGACCAAAAAGTTATTTACTTAAGGCAATAAAATTAAAGAAAAACATATTTATTTATTTATGCAAAAAACATTCCCCACAGTTGAAAAAATTGTAAATGTCATCTAAGTAGTTGAATTTAACATAGATGACAGTAAAAAGAATTGAATAGACGAAAAAGTCATGTTGCCAATTTTAAACGTGTAATGGAGGAATCTTTGAGTATAAGAAATGTGGTAATAAAAGTCAAGTTTGTGATGGTTTATGTAAGGAGGAAGAAGAGTCCGCAGAATCAGCTAGTTTGCTCCATGGGAGTGGATACTACCTACCTACATGAGTAACGAAAGGAGAAAAAAAGCGACAGATATATTCAAGTATATAGAAATCAAAGAGGAACGTGGGTACATGCCCGCATAAATGCACTTCCGGTGCCAAGCAGTAAATCCTACAACAACGTGTTTCTCTCTTTCTATGTCTACAATTTACAAACTCATTCCACATAATTTCCCCTATACGTATATATATATTTATATACAAAAAAATTTAGCGCCTAATGCAAAAACAAAATGGAAAATTATTTCTCTTAATGGGTTTTCTCGCTCTCATACTCCTATTTCTTCTCGTTTTGGATTAAAAAAAATTCTTTTATATTTACAATTCCATCGAATTTCCGATTTCTTCAGGCACTTATTCCAATTGGAATTCAAGAGATATCCGATTTTAGAAATTCAAAAGTCTAGCAAACAATGTAATTCCTAAAATTGATTTTTGTGAAATTTTCCCGTTATTTAACAAATTAACATTATCAATACAAATTAAATTACAAATATAAGCGTTAAATATATTTATTTATTCGAATTATTAATTTTGATTACTTATTCCAGAAAGCCTCACATGAATATTCTAAATTATTATTCTTAATAGCATAAGCACATAAAAATTTTATGATAGATTTAGACCAATGTATAATTATTAAGTTGGTAGCTGATGATTTAGTAATAATATTCAAATCTTTAATATTTGTCCGGTTTTATTATAAATCATTGTCAATGATGGAAACTTCATTGCACACAACCACTTGCACTGAATGACAAAAATACACTGCTTGAAAAATTTTTCTGAATCTACAGGAGAATCTACTGATATACGTAGCGTATTTTAAAAATATTAATTTTTGTGTAATTGACAAGCATTTAAAGAAAAAATTTATTTTTCGATTTCAAAAAACACTTAATTACAAAATTATTATAAAAATTGTTTACATTCATTTATCAAAAAACCGCTACATATTTCTGTTCAAAATTTTAATTTTAAATACGTAGTAAAAAATCTAATTGAAAATATTTAAAATTGTTTTAGTTATGCTGCTTGCGGATTTTAAAAATTTCTTGCAAAATATATTAACATGTATGTGAATACAATATTTTTGTTTTCCTTTATTCGTCGGTAGTGACACCCAGTGACTTGTGATCATCGATCTTTTCTTCAATTTACAAATGAAAATTTTTGCTTCTTTATCTTAATATATTTACTTTTAAATTTCGCTGTTAGTACTTCAAGAATAAAAGCAATAAACGCAAGAGAGTAACCAATTCCTAATACATAAAATGCAACAAACATTATTTGTTCTTTCGCAAGCATTGCTGGTTCTAAAATATTTCTTTCTGGAGTCCCACGAGGATCATAGAAATATTCCAGTAACCCATATTGAACTGCTCTTAAAATTATTTTATTAAAATCATCAAAATAACGTGAATTTCGCTTATATTGGAATGTAGTAGCAGAATATTCAAGAGTTTCTGGCAATATTTTAAAATTTAATTCACCGTATTCATTTTTGTATTCTTTAACAATGCGATCAACATCACGAATAATGCATGTTATGTTCCTATGTTCAGACAAGTACTTCAAACAATGTATAGGATCTCTAAAAGTAGAAATATGTATATTGAATTGCGGCAACCAACTCGATATATTCAAATGTTGGTAATTTTCGCGTAATTGAAGAAGCACTGAATGATGCATCTTTGGTGTTAATGAAGAGTTAATTAGTTCTTCAAAAGTTGAAATATCTTTAGCCGATTGAAAATTTAGATCAAGAATTACAAAAAAGAAGTAATTGGTGTAGACAACGCATCCAAGCAATAAAGATCCATAAACAATTCTTTCTACACAATTAACTGGTTCCTGATTTGTAGACATTCCTATTACAATTTGACTGATGCTCAATGTTTGCCATGAATTCGATTTGAATTTCAATAAAATTACTGTGAATCGTATAATAGCAATTATACAAATCGTTGAAAGTATCATGTACCATAATTCTGATGAAGTTTCAATGTCTTTAGTGAGTTTTGTATTGAGTGGAATAACAGCTTTTGTACTTGTATATTTTAGAATTTGCGGCATTTGAAACCAATCACTGATTCTTCTAATTTCATAAAAATCATAATTTACTGTATGTAAAACAAGTTCTGGAATCAACACTTCATTTGAAATGGGATTACGGCACTGCAATCCCATTTTATTTAATTCACTTTTAGTCTTTCCACAAAAAAGGCTACTCTTATGATCTGGAATTATTAAAGGGACAAAAGTCATCTTTTCTTTCAAAATATCCAAAAATTGTATAACATTCATAAAATCTACTGCACGTTTACTCTTGTCAAATACGCATCCCATTTGCAGTTTAGGTTTGTTTAAATGCCGCAACTTATCTGGAAACCATTCGCTCTTTGTCGATAAATTTTGAGCAATGAAATTATCAGCAAGAACGTCGAAGTGTAATATTTGATATGATGTTTCATTACTTTTTTTAAATCTAAATTCCATATTATTAATGAAAAATGTTTTATTTATTATAATAGCAACCTCCAATATGTCAAAAATATATAAATAATTAAAATAACTCGTAGTTAATTTAGCTTTTTTAAGAAAGGGTGCTACTATTAAAATTTTCAGTTTTTTTGCATAGCTGTTGATTTTCACAAGATTTTCAATCATTTCTTCTATATTATATTCCAGAACACTATAAGACCATTGTATAATTGCCAGTGTAGTAGTTGTTGACCTATGAATAACATTCGAAACCATTATTTTCTTATCTTTTATTTCATAATTAATCCTCGATGATGGTAACTGTGAATTTACTGCTTTCATTAGAGAATTCATAAACGGATCCTCAATTGTTGCATTGGTGTCGGTAATTTTCTCGAGAATAAACAATATCCTTGGCACTTTATAATCCTTCTTTAAATACTTTATCAATCCATCGTAATTATGACTTATTGAAGATATTCCAAGAATTTCACACCAACAAATATAATAAACAATAAATAAACTTTTTAACTTCATTATACAAGATCACAGCATAAATGATAAATGCAGACTGCCAGAATTATTACTATTCAAATAATTCGTTCTCATCATTTTCTTATAATATAATACGTCACGCAATAACAAAAAACAAATATCCAAAATTGTTCTGGAATCATTATGGTTGATGAATATTTGATTAAATTAAAAAGCTATATCCAATTCTATTATTTCACATTAGGTTCACTTAAATCAATCAATAATACAAAATATGTATTCAAATAAGACTAATTTTAATACTATTTTTGTTTACGGTACCGTTTCAAAACCCCACAGTGGTTTCTTTCTTAAAATTTTTTAAAGAAATTTAAGTTCAAACCAATAGACAGGGTCACACAGACCTTCTATGTACTCCGAGGGTTTACATTCTACCGAAAATTTAAAAATATCGCCTGTCAATCTTGGAGTATTCCCCTTAGAAGAGAGACACACTTCGGAGTATTTGGGAGTTAAACTTGACATTCTGTATATAGAATGAAATATTTCAAAATCTGCAATAGTCGCATTAATTTTAAATGGTGTATCTTCCCTTTTAAGATCCGGAGCCTCAATAAGCACCTGAGATGTCTATAAATGTGGTTCTGTTTATTATGAAAAAGGCTCCAGAAATGTTATATTCAGCAAGAATGGACATTTTAAAAAATATCAATGAGATTCTGAAGCCAATGGAGCAAATAACAAGAGAACTTAGCTCAGAATACGTTACATGCCGCAAAACTATTCCTATGGTTATCCTGACAGCAATTCCTGATTAAAAGATACCTACAACTTTGATAGGAGAAACATTCCAAACTAATTTAAAAACTTCGGTCGAAAATCGATTCAAAGATATAGAAATTAAAAAGGCTATTTGATTCATAGCCACTCTTCTTAGTCCTATATTCCAAAAATGTATTTTCAGCCACTCAATTTGATAACCATACAGATTGATATAAAAGCTAAAGTTAAATATCTCCAAAGAGTTAAAAGATCCATAAAAAGTACAGAAGTATTAGGGATTTGTACTCATAATAGTAAAAAATCTAATAATCTTTGGGAATTCCACGACCTAACAACTAGTTCTTTACCTGAATGCTACAATTCAGAACAAAAATTACATTAAAAATTAAATCAATTTTTTGCAAGAGCTATTCGCTCATAGAATTATCAATCCGTTGGCATACTGGAAAGAATTAAATACAGGTACCTAAATTTATATTCGGTAGCTATGAAATATTTAGCAATTTCAGCAACTTCGGTTCCCTACAAACGTTTGTTTTCAAAGGGAGGTTAAATTTAAACAAAAAGGAGAAAAAAACTATGACCAGAACGATTGTCAAAATAAATTTTTCTTTCTAGTCTTACTGATGAACAGTGGTAGTTATAAATTCAAAAAAAGTTTCAAAGTCAAGTACTCGAATTTAGCCGAATACTCGATGACAGTCGAGTACTTGAAAAATTCTAGTGCTCGGCTAGATTCGAGTAATCGAAGAATCTAGTACACTAGAATTTTTCGAGTACTCGAAAAATTCGAGCACTCGATACATCGAGTCAAGCTAGAGCTCGGCTCGTCTCGAAAAAGTACGGCTCCACTCAGCTTTTCGAGCTCTTTGCACAGCTCTACTAATTGTAAATATGTATTTTTAGTTAAAATTAACTTACCTATTGACAGATACTTATATCCAGAAACGGACACAAAATCGACCTTGATGTGCCCCATCTTCTCCAATCTGGCAGCGTCCTCCTGAGTGGTAACCACGACAGCGAGCTTCATACCTCGCTTATTTGGTCCGAGGATCGTCACCTTCCTGCTTCCTGCTGGTACCGTAAAAACTTGCTCCAAGGCACCCAAGACGTCTTCTTTCTCAGTAAGGCTGTCCATATCGCGGATTTCCAGCGTATTTTGCCGGTCCGACATCTGCACCTTACCAAGGTCACCGATCACCTTAGTCACCTCCTCGGTGAACAGCTTCTTGTTTGAAGATCTTCCAATTTTAATGAGAAGGTCTCCCTTTTTAGTGGGTAAAGCTCCCACAACCCTTGTCTGGCTGGCCTCCAGGTCAGCTTCTCTTCGAACTTTCGCCAGCACGTCGGCGAAAGTATTTCCTTCGGACACTTTGACGATGACTGTGGCTCTTCCCTTCTTTTCTGGAACTGGCTTTGGTACCGTTTTGGTCCCCTTGCCTGCAGTCTTTTTGGGAGGTCTCTTCTCCTTCTTCCTTTTTAGATCCTTCGTAAGCTCAGGATCGCTTCTCTTCCGCTTCTGAGCATCCAAGACAACGTTTCTCAGCATTGCCGCGTTGAAACGGTCACGTCTCATCCTTCGGTCTTTCCGTGCTTCTTCTGACCAAGTCAATCCTTCGTAGAGTCTCTCATATTTTCTGGCGGCTGCTGCGTGCTTTTCCTTCACATCCTGTATGAGCGACGTCAGACTTCTCAGTCCATCCTTGATCGTCATGTTGACATTCTTCTGGACCTCACACGATTTCAGCATCTTGCTGATCTCTTCCTCCATTTTTTGAATGCTCGTCTCCTCTTCTTCGCGTAGCTTAATGCATTCATCACGATCTTGATTGCAGCTGGCAATGTCAATCGCAGAAGCATTACTGAAGACAGAAATGCAGCTGGCTTGACTGGTGACGCTGCTCGTACTCCCTCGTCTCTCCAGCTTGTCCACGATGATCTGTGGAACTCCCAACGCGTTGTTGCCCTCCTGCATCCGTGGGCCACTGGCCATCGCCCCCGCGTTAACCGCTTGACGATCGGAACCAGTGAGGGATTTAGCCGAAGCATTACCCCGCAGGTACTCTTCCATGTTTTTACAATCGCTCATGATGGATGTTTCCTTTTTGCTGGTTTTGGTCCGCGTCGAGTATTTAATTTCCTCGATACCACCTATTCCTCGAAAGAAATAGGAAGCGTTTACCTATCCGCGACCTGGCACGCGTCCGATAGAGGACCAGCAACCCCACGCATATATAACAAGTTCCATGCGCCCCGGTGAAACCGAAATTCCAACCGGGCACGGATTTTTTATTATATTTATATTTCAACTAGATGGCCAATCATTGTGGGGTGGCCAACCATTGTACAGGTTACCCTAATTGTTATTTTTGGATAAACATTTAAATTTGTATACATGATTCAATTATTATTCCAGCTAAATGACTTAAGTTTTAAAGAATTTGTTAATGCTGACAATGATGTTGCCACCAGCGGCTTCCCAGGGAATCAAGACCTATAAGACCAAACAGAATTTTTAGATGAAAATGACGAGGAAGTTATACCAGAGCCACGAAGCCGATACGATGTCAGAGCAGCTATAATTGTTTTGGAAAAATACGCAGCTACCACCAACGTTTTCACTTCATGTTTAGAAAGTTTAGAAAATATATGTTTTGATCGTAAAGATAATTTAAAACCTTTAAGTAAGCAATATAGTAGACTATTTGATTTACTTCAGACTTTTAGGAAATTTTTTTTATACCTTTATTAATTTTTTGGAGTGAGGCCAAAGATTTGAAAACATTGCCTAAATAAAAACCACCCTACTATATATGAAATGAAACGCAATAACAACAAAATATAAAAATTAATTAATTTAATACGAAAATAATAAAAATTGGTTTATGATTGACATATTAAAATGTATTTTAGATTAAACTAAAGAAATATTACGGATTAAATTATATTTCAATAATAATTTAATATTCCTAAAGTACACTTCAATCAATAAAGAAACATAATAATTCAATTAGATTACTGTACCAATACCAATAATATAATTTGATAATATAATAAAACAAAAATTATAATAAGACCATTGAAATAGTAATGCAAATGAATTTATATTTATTTTATACCTACCTATCAAAAACACCACCAACGGCTTCTTTATTTGACACTAAATGAACAGATTTAACTTATGACATAAAATCAACTGAAAACGCGAAAGAAACCACAAATTTAATTGTATCAATGCATTTTAAACAGCATACAATAATATACGCTGATGGATCCTTTTTGAAAAACCGGAAAAGAGGGGTACGGTATTTATATCCCTGAAATAAGTTATGGCCGAACTCAGTAGTATACACTCAGTATTAAGACTGGTTACAAAATACAATTTCCAAGGCACTTGCATCATGACACGTTCACTTAGATAATTACACTTAATTAAAGGCAGATTCACTGAGGGCGAAACATGCACAATTATTCACGAAATTTCGGGGATAGTGCAATCGCTGACTGATCACCAATAAAAAGTAATACTGGTTTGAATTGCAGCATATTCCAGCATTAGTGGCTATGAAGAGGCAGATAGGCTCAAAACTGTCCACGTCTATGTTGTTGAATTATTTTTAAAATTGGGTTGGGTATGATACTAGCTCAGTGAGCCATTACCTCAAGGATTTCACTTTATTCTCGGACAGGAGGGAGAGGTTTTCTGAATAGAGGAGAGTGGGGCTATAAGCGAAGTCAAAGTTACAAAGAATAATACGTGTAATATTTTCATAAATATATGTGTATGTTGTTTAATTTATTTAATTATTGGTTTGCCTATAAAGATAATGAAGAATCGAAGATTTTTTTATTATATTATTGTTCCTCAAATGATAATTACTGACAATATTTTTTAATTTTACATAATATTCAAAAAAATCATCTTCCAAGTTGTTTGTTTCCAAAAATGTGGACAATGTTTGTAAAGTGGACAGAGCTTGAACACTTAAAATATGTTGTATACAATCCAGGCGCGAAGTGACGCCGAGTTCAGGCTTTATAAAGATTTGTCGAGCATTGGTCAATATTCGTTGAACCTTAGTGAGAAAGCGACAGCAGGACTGATCGAAGCTTTAATGTAACACCGATTGCAGACTGCAGTCCGAGCCTTGATTGAGCATTGGACACCAAGGCTCAATCAATGCTGCGGAAGCCTGATGCAGGACTGGACAAGACTGCTTTCACTGTTCCCAAATTTAAGCGTCTCTCGCGTTCCTTCTATATAATATAAATATATTCATTCTTAATAATAATAATAATAAATATCATTGTTATTATTTTATCCATATTATATGCGTGTATAAATTTAATGACAATAAGTTACTTCTATTATAATTATATATTATTTCCACGTAAATAATATATTATTACTAACAATAAATGTATTATAAATATTATAATTATATATTATTTCCACATAAATAATATATTACTATATTACAATATTTATTTTTGATACTGGAAGTTTTTGATCACTAAGAAACTTCAACAGGGTTGAAGAACTAATGTCCCATTTTTGAGGAAAAAAATCAATTTAATATTCGTCAAACTTTCTATTGTACAATGAGCAGGACAGTTGTCTACGAACACTACAATTCGCCTGTTCTTTTTTCCTTAATTCCTTATCCCATTCTTTAAATTCATGTAAAAATATTTCTTCTGTCATTCAAGAATTTTTATTTGATTCATATTTCACTAGTAATTTTTTAACGTTTTTAAAACATCTGGGATTTTTTGATTTTCCAATTACCAATAATTTTCTTTTTTCTATTCCTGATAAATTTGCACCAAGAAGAACAGTCACTCTTTGTTTCGACAGTTCCTCACTACATTTAAAATCATTTTCACCATTTTTTCTTGAAAATTTTTCTGCTTGTAACTGTAAGATAGGCACACTTCTAGGTACTCCTTGATTTCTTTGAATTTTTAACCACTTTAAAAAAGCTTGTTTTAATCAGGGTGTTCACATATTCGCAATTTTTAGTTTTTAAATTATGTTCTTCTGAAGCTTTAAAAAATTTTTCTTTGTTCTCCCATATAGTGGATACAGTCGAAGATTTTAAATTAAATTTTCTACACACTAATGTATTATCGACTTCCGTTTTTCTAATTCTTGTAAAATTTAAATTTTATCACCAATCGATAAAATTCTTCTCTTTCTTGGATTCTCCATTTGTCAACGGCAAGCAATGTTAGCACGAGATAGAATAGAAACAGACTGGTGAATAAAGTAAATAAATTTGGTATGTTCGTTATAACCGACTTTATTTGACCACGGTGTTTACAATTTTTGCTCGTTATAACCGACTTGCTCGCTTTATCCATCTCATAATAAACGATGTTCCATACGTTTAATTAACATTGAAACCAACCAAGTGACGAAAATTTGTTCGTTATCACGGACCTCTCGTTATATTCGGACTAGTTATAAGCGGAGTCCACTGTATTTCGTATTTACATAGCTTACAATATATGTATTAAAAACAATAAAAATAAAAATGTCTTATCTTAAACATTTTCTTCAAAAAAAATTCTTAAAAAACCGTCGCAACATCTTTGTTCTGTCAGTTAACGGTTATCTGAAAAGTTATAAAATAACTTCATGCATGTTTATATAAATAAAAACAACTTTTCTGGAGATTATTATTTTTTACGTTAGAATTAAAGGGAGATAGTGTATAATAATAATATTCGAGAAATGATGTCGCCTTGCGGTTGTAAAATTTATAATTTTCTCAAGAGATAAAAAAAATGGCATGACTCTTGGTAAAGCTAATCGCAGGACTTCCGCCACAGGAAGTGGAACCTGCTGCAGTTGACTGGTCTACAAGTCTCGACCTGTTTAGGTGAGACAGTGGTAGGAGGAAGGAAAAAGAGTTACAAGATAGAGAGCTAGAAATAATAATAAAAACTAAAATGAAGAAGATACGGACATGATCTTTTCAAAAGGGGGTAGAAACTGTTCAGAAGGAAATTGGGCGTACTTCCGCTAGAGTAGCTCCTTCTCTCTCTCTCTCTCTCTCTCTGTTTTGTTATATTTTTTCTCTTCTCTCCCTCTGTTTCTTTATATATTTTTCATTTTCTCTCTCTATTTCTCGTGGTTTCTTTAATTTTTTCCCAACTTTTTTATTTTTTATTACTTGATGTTCTGTGTGCTTGACCGCAGCAGGGCACTCGATTTTAAAGAAACGAGAGTAAAAAGAGAAATTTATCTCTTCTCTTTTGAGCTTCTCCCTTTCCCTCTTTCCATTGCTTTTTTTTACTTGTCTAATAACTATAGAAAATTTCAAAATTCTAAATTATTTTTCAAAATACTCAAATTTTCTGTATGCTATTGCCATTATTATAGATACTATTATTATTATTATGTAAAGGAATACGAAAAGGCAAATAAAATGTTTTTTCTCTATGAAAGCGCACTATTTTTTTAGTTATTTAAAAAACCGTTGATATTTCATATTCTTTTTGAAATGATCCAGATAACAAAACATTTTTCAGCAAGTTTGCAATGCCTTCAAGAGAAGGAACCACTTACATTAAATACATGAATTTTGAAAAAAATTCTTTTTTAACATTTTATCTCTGATAAGGAGAGGATTGAATTCGTGGACAGACTTATATCACAAGCAACCGCTTTCCTTATGACATAATATTATTAACACAGAATAATGCCGTCGTGATTGCATAATCGACCGGTACAAAACTCGGCACGGTTCTTTTATTATATAAACGGAAAGGCTCGTATAGCACTCATATACAAAACACAGATTGTTGAGAAAAGGAGAAGGAGAGAAAAAAGAGTTCTCTCTCCGCCTCCTTTTCCGTGCAAGAAAGAGAAAGAGAGACACCAGCTTCCCTAAGATTACACCAGAGAATAATATATCCTCTCCTACGTTAGTGAAAAGGCAAAAAAAATTATCATGTGGGAACCTCACGCAAACGTATTAAACAAAGCCAGTTTCGCACATTGATAATAATAAAAAGAAAGAGAAAAAAATGTGCAATGAAGAGGCACATTAAGAAAAAGTGTGTGTCGAAAATACGGAAGACTATATTTACGGGAAGTGCAATAATCTAAAAAATCGTAACTTGTTTAGATTAAGAAACAAAACATGTTTATATATGTGTAAAAATAAGAGTTGTATCAGTTACCTAAATTTTAAATTAAAATTAAGAAAGTACTCTCTCAATATTAATATTGCACATAATCACGGATTATTTGATTATTTTTTGACTACATATACAACTTTAATTCTTTTAATAATTATTTATAAAGTAATGATTCCTAATCTTCTCTAATTAAATACGAATGTTCAGACATTACGATATAAGTTCTTTCAACAATTTTCTTCTTGTCCTTGACAAAGTCTTCTTGGTTTCCTCTAGGGCCGATCTGAACTTCGCCGAACTTCGCCTTGCATAAGAAGCAGCATGGGCTCTTCTTACAATCTGCTGCCTTATGGCCAGCTTCTCCGCACTTGAAGCACGCAGCCGACCTATCTACTGCTTGGCAGTCTCTGCCTATATGGCCATAGTCAAGGCCCTTGTGACACCTTGTGACCATAACTCTGCTACTGATTCTGCAGGACACAAAACCGATTTTGATGTCCCCTATCTTCTCCAATCTGGTAGCGTCTTCCTGGATGGTGACCACGACAGCGAGTTTCATACCTCGTTTATTTGGTCGAATGACCGTCACCTTCCTGCTTTCTGCTGGTACCATAGATACTTTGTCTAGGGCCTCCTTGACATCCTGCTGTACGGTGAGGGTGTCCATGTCGCGGATCTCTAGCACAGTCTGCCGGTCCGCCACCTGCATTTTTCCCAGATCGCCGATAACCTTAGTCACCTCTTCGGCGAACAACTTTTTGTTTGGAAGACCCACCAATCTTAATGAGAAGGTCTCCCTTTTTAGTGGGTAAAGCTCCCACAACCATTGTCTGACTGGCTCCTGACTTCGGAACCGTTTTGATCCCATTGCTTCTAGTCTTTTTAGGTCTCTCCTCTTTTTTCCTTTTTGGATCCTTCGGAGGCTCAGGATCACTTCTCTTCCGCTTCTGAGCATCTAAGACGACGGTTCTCAACACGATTGCGTTACAACGATCTCTTCTAACTCTGCGATCTTGTCTACCTTCTTCCGACCAGGTCAATTCCTGGTAGAAACTCTCGTCCTTTTTTGTAGCTGCTGCGTGCTTCACCTTGGTCTCCTGTATGAGCGATGTTATGCTTTGAGGTCCATCCTTGATTGTCATATTGACATTTCTTTGGACTTCGCAGGACTTTATCATCTTACTGACCTCTTCTTCTATTGCTAGAATGCATGCCGCCTCTTCCCCTCACAGCTTTATGCATTCATCTCGGTCATTGTTGCAGCTAGCAATGTCATTCGCTGAAGCATTACTGATGACAGAAATGCAGCTAGCCTGACTTGTTACACTGCTCGTACTTCCTCGTCTCTCCACCTTCTCCACGATGATCTGTGGAACTGCCAACCCGTTGTTGCCCTCCTGCATCCTTGGGCCACTAGCCATCATCCTCACGCTAGGCGCTTGATGATCGGAACCAGTGAGAGATTCAGCCGAAGCATTACTCCGCAGGTACTCTTCCTTGTTTTTACAATCGCTCATACTTGGTGTTGGTCCGTTTCGAGGGACAGTCCGGCCTTAACAGGGTACTACCATCTGGCCAGGATGGGCCCTGAATCGCCTCCGTTAGTTACATAGATGTTATAGCATTGCCGAAGCATCGATCTTTAAAAACAATAATTTGATACTGTGCAAGAAAAAAATAATATATAATAAAGTTAAACATATTATCAAAAATAAATATTGTAATATTAAATAATTTATAAATATTTATATTTAATATTGTTTAATGCACACGGTAATAAAGAAAGTGAAGATTGTATTTTCGCTCACGAAGATTGACTGAGTCTTGAATCGAGCATGGAACGAACAATGGTGTCCAATGCTGACTCAATGTTGAGTTACCATGCTCTGGCAATGATATACTTGATTAAGCAGGATCCCTTCCAACCTTCGTTGGCCGTGCGGTTTAAATAGGTGCGTTTAGGGTATGCGTCGGGGTGTTCGATACCACATGCGAGCGAATATTTTTCCGTTTTAATAATAAATAATAAATAATAAATATTATGCTTATTCATATATATGTGACCTTTAACATTATTTACAAACATGTTTACAATTTTAATTTATAACACTTATACAGCTTAAATATTGTAATTTTATTATTTTATATAGCACTTGCAATGAAAAATATCTGCTCGCATGTGGGATTGAACTCACGTCCCCTCACCTTTGATGACCCGACGCGACGCATTTAAAGCGTACAGCCACTGAAGTCTGGAAGAGAACTCTCCTTATTAACTATATTAATGCCAGTGTCATATTTTCTGTTACTTATATAAAGACAAAGTGAAAACTATGACTAAACTTATTACACATAATAATCCTGAATTATTTTAATTATTAGAAATTAATATTTAAATAAATAATTCCTTAAATAGTAGATATTGAAAATCATTGAATTAAAGAACATTTTAGAAAATAATTGAAATTTTGCCAAAAATCTTGTTGAAAGTTTGGAAAATAATTGCATTTCAGAGAACGATTTTATTATTTATAAAGATAATTGAAATTTTGATGAGAATTTTGACAAAAATTTTGGACATAATTGAATTTCTGCGTAGAATTTTGTTACTTTTGAAAATAATTAAATTTCTACAATAATCTGTAACTCTGTAACTCTTAATATTTTTATTTTCACAAAGTTTTTTTCCGCGATCTTTCATTTTACCTTAGGCCAATGAATTTCCACACAAAATATAAGCTAAAAATTTTTTAAATATAAATTCCCGTGCAGGATTGGATTTCCCAACAAAATTCGTTGCAGTTTAGTACGAATAATTTTTACCCGCCGGTAAAGTAGTTTATTTATTAATTTACCTTTCGAATCACCCACAGTGGGTAAAGTATATTTCTACATTCTGTACAGTAGATAATATAAATTTCTAATTTACCGAGAGTTCTTGCAGTAAAAGTTATTTTTTCTACGAATGAAATACGTTGTTAGGCTTAAAGAAATACAAAAGAAGACATTAAAATAAAATACTAAAGAAGAAGAATGATGGTGATTGTGCATCTTGAAAAAAGGCTACGGGGGGGGGGGGTATAATATAGGTAAAAAATAAATGTAATTCATGAATGTTGACAGTTAAATAAAGTAGATAAGAAGAAGGTAATTAATTTTCTTCTTCTGGACCACAAGTTGCTACTGTCTTTGCTTAAGTGTAGGGTACAAAAAAATTTAAAAAGACGAACTAAGAACATATATATGTATACATAAGTACCTGGTTTGAGGAAGAAGGCGGGAGATTACGATCGCATACCCGACAGGAATACGGTAACGCGCTCTCTCTCTCTCTCTCTCTCTTTTTCTTTTTTCTCCTCTCACTTTGGAGTTTAACTGCCTAATTGCTCACCTAACGCCCGCCAATCGATTACCATTCATCATTTCTGAATATTCTCCAATCTTTATCCCATCAACATATATCTAATCCGTTTCGATTTACAATTTGCATTTTATTATTATGCAAATATATCTTTCTTTAGATAACTCTAGACTGAGAATTCTTTTACTGTATAGTAATATTTTTTTGTTATTACATTCAGATATGTATGCACATACATATATATATGTATACATAATATATAATTACATTTATTTATAAAAAATATAAAAAGTATATCTTAACTTTACCTGTTTAGACGTATACATATAGTTATATTTTTATGTGCATTTTTATATTCTTCTTTATGTACTTTTCTTGTATATATATATATATATATATGTATATGTCGTTTTATATCACGCACATTTTAAAACTACTTCTTCTTCTTCTTCTTTTTCTTCCCGCAAAAAAAGTGTTTGTAATTTTTTATCGCTTTTTAAAACAGTACGGGAGTTATAAATGTTATGTATATTATGTAACAAAAAATAATTCGGGTTAATGGGTGCGTAATACTATTTCTTTTTATAACTCTTTTATAACTATATAAATATATATGTATGTGTGCGTGTATGTATATAACTTGAAAATTATTAATCACAACTAATTGCCAGGCACTTGCGCGCACCTCATGGTATAATCGCTAATAAAACTTGTAATTTGTCGATCCAATCAAAATCAGACTCATAAAACTTTTATTTATATGGGCAATAGAATATCACAAATTGTGTTGTAAATGTTTTAATATATATGTATATACAAGTTTATAAATGCGTTATTTCGTTTATAAGCATCTTCTCTTTCTCTTTTCTTTTTCAAAGTAATGGGGTATTATTATTATATATATATAGGTGTCGTGACTTTATAGCGCAGTTACACATTTTTAGGTGTATACGCATGTATGTAATATAATGTATATATAGTAAAGCGAACTCATATTGATTTATTATTAGGTGTTTTCAATTCGCTTCCTTATTTTCCGATAAATTTGTTTTTTTATTGTATTCATTCCAGTTGTTTTGTTTCCGTGTCTTCTGATGAAATGTAATTGAATAGTGAATTTCGAAAAGGGCTCTGTTTTTTTGAAATTTTACAGGAAACACAAAATACTGTTCATTTCAAACAGCTTTGATTAAAAGAGTCCAGCTTTTTTTTGTAGAAACTAGAAGCTATTTTAAATGAGAAAATGATAGAAGAATAATTATTCCAAATAACAGTGAGTTGGAGAAAATTAATATTATAGTTGTCAGAGTTGAGACCTTTTCGAACTTGACGAAAAAAATTTAATCGTTTTAATCATAAAAATACATTGATAAAATGTTTTATTATCAAGGAACAATTTATTTATTTAATTTTAAAATGTATTAAATACTTTTTTAACTCAAAAACAATTCAGCATTAGGTCAGAAAACAAACAATCATAGATTAAATGTCAAACATTTTTCTCTGGTAAAAGTACCTCAAATGAAATTTTCCTTTTATGGAAATGTCAAAGGATATGTATAATAATGCAAAAAAGTGAAATTTGAAATAAAATCCAAGTTGAGCCCTTTTCGAAATTCACTATTCAATTCTAGAATTGATTTGGATTTGATAGGAACTGCACCCATAATTCCAGGATCAGACTTTCATTATAGCAACATCAAAGGTTCGCTAAATTGTTCTATAGTTTCTATTTTAACTAAATCACCGTGTATGATACTGCTTTTAATTCTCTTGTGTTTTGGGAAGCAGGAAAGGTTACATATACCAGATTATTTAATGTCTGCTGCATCACCTCGAGTAAAACATCTATAGGCGAGGAACACGAATGATTACTAAGATATCATCTGCATAACCAGTTACATGGAATCCCTTATCAATAAGGAGTCCTAATAGATCATCAATTATCAGATTGCAAAGGTAGGGTGATGATATTCCTTCTGAGTACGGAGCAGATTCTTTAGTCGACAGTCATCAAGATTAGATGCTGGGGTAACTATAGAGTTGGAGAAAACGACAACAGAAAAGTAGTAGTAGCATTAGAATTTAAAATCACCAATAAAGTGGACCACGAATTCACAACGACATACTTCAAATTCAAACAATGAAATTAAAATTACGATTTGAAGAATCTGATAAATACCATAAGTAGAATGAAATAACACTGAAGGCAGTTCTTAAATTCTTACCAATTTGTCGAGTTTTACTCATGAGTATTATAAAATAAATGCACCATAGAAGTGCAAGTGTCAACACAAATAAAATAGATATCATGTTACAAGTGTGGAAAGACGGGACATATGACAAAGGAACGTAGTATGTCAGCAAATTTTCACGTCTGATGGTTGCCAGAGTGATCACCGGAAATAATCAAATAGTGACACTCGAACACCAAAAGATTTACACCCTCAGTCAAATATCGTGGAAGAAATTCAAAACCACGAGTATTGCGAAACAAATGTCTAATATCAATAGTGTGTAGACGACTACAACCTGTTATGCAGTCTTCTACAGATTCTATTAATATAGACTCAAAAGCAACAGTTGAAATAATAAAAGGCAATAGTTTGTTGCTAAATAAATACCTATTTTGTATAATCTAAATGCTTCCCTATTTCAATTATTGTTACGTTGTTTTCGATGATATTACTGATGATCTGAATGATAAATTAGAAAGAACCCTAAATGCATTCCGTATTCTTTACACATTGATTTCGGATAATTCCGCACTTATTTTAGAAGAATTCTTCACATGTCATAAATTTGTATTGTTGTGGACTGAATTCGTAGACATTCAAGATTACTCCGGAGTGTTTTGAGATTCAGGTTTTTGTTCAGATTAATATCAGATTAACGAGGATCATTTTTGTGCAATAATTTTCGAACTAATCTTTACTAATATGTCCGTATTTAATTCGGAATTAGTCTTAAATTTTTACCAGGGGCATTTTTTTACGGAAATGGTACAAGTTCTGATACTGAAGTTGTATACAAAAAATGGAATATAAATATGATAGCAGGCTACTGTTGGAAGCTAAAAGACACATACAAGAGGCCGAAAATTCAAAAAGAGAAACAAGAGCTTGGAGAGTTTAAAAATGTTTAAAAACCGATGTTACATTTCCCCGAATTCAGATCAATAATAAAAATATGCGAAAAGTCTTTTGAAAGTTATTTTTGTGCCGGTGTAATCCAATAAATATTTAAATGATTGTAAAGTTCTTATCAATTTTCAAATTTTCTTGACTCATCAAAACAGGAATATTTTAATAGAAAGAGTGTTTACATAATGTAAATTTATTTTTACCGATTCGAATAAAGATGACGGTGGTAATCACGCTTCTGAAATACGTCTCGTTACAGCTATCGAATTGAAGTAGAGAATATAAGCGAAGTAGAGGCAGATAAATGAGAAAAGGACAATTGTAAAATGGAGTTGCAAGTGGCACAATGAAAGGGAGAGAGGTGAGCATCCCGGAAGCTACCAACTGCCTCTTCACCTTATTCGAACTCTCGGAGGCACCCGGGGATCTGATAAAATCTACCATGAGGTACATTTCAAGGAAGATCTAGCTAGAGGTCATCTAGAGATACGTAATTAAGGAACGTCTTTAAGAGCTCCCACTGCTCCCTCAGGACAAAATCATCAGTTAATTTCAACTCCTCATAAATAGATTTTACTTCCTCTTCTTATTCGTTTTCTTCTACACTTCCTCCTTTTTTTTAAAAGGCATTTAAAATTTTATACTTATACCTCTTAAAGGAATTAGGAATAATTTCCCGTAAAGTGTCCCAATGGAGATACTATCAAGTCCCTTTTAGGAGATTCCAAGTGGTTTTTTTAAAAAGAGATATATTTATACTAGAGTACGTTATAAATAATAATAAAAAAAATAATTACAGTCGCAGAATTGAAAACACAAAGAGGAATTATACAATTCTTTCTAAAATAATGGACGGTGGAATTATTCTAGAAGTACACTTGTCAAAAGAAGTGGGATTCTTTTCCCGTTTTTTTTTTGTTGCTTAGTATTGTTGTTTCAAATCACGTTCATCACGACCGCGAACAAACGATTAGTTTAGTAGTAGCAGTACGATGACCGTCTTAGTCAATGTCTCATCCCATTTCATACTCAACGTGTTTTCTTTCTATTTCTTCCTCAATCGTTTCTCTTCCTTTCTATTATGTAGACTGTTCCTCTTGCTATATATCGGTTTTTCTACAAAAAATTATTTTTTACCTTTCTCTTGCTCTTCTCCCGCTCCTCTTTATAATACTCTCTCGTTCTGCAGAGAAAGAAAGAGAGAACATTATAGCGTAATAATTGCGTCACACCTTCATTTTCCTTAAGACAAATAATAATAAATTAAAATATTTTTAATTTCTTTCTTTTTAAAGATAAATAAATACTAGCTTGTGACGCGTCATTTAGTTACGCACAATATTTTTTTATTATCTTTTGAAAACTGTTAATTTACCGTCGTAGAATTTCAGAACGGAAATCACTTTCTTGAGTCCAAAAAAGTATGTGGATTATATTTATTAACTTTATTTTAAGTAAAAAAATTTGTTCAAAGTTATAATAAATAGACCACCTTGAATTTAAAACTATATCAGAAATAGTTGTAACTTATGGTCTGTTTTCGGCGTTCGCCCCGAGGTTATTGTGATTGGTAGATCCAACAGAATTTTATAGATGATTGGACTATCAGTCGAAAACAGCCATGGAATCTATTCTTAAAAATATGAAAAAGACGTTCTTCAAAAATGACAAATACCAACTGCTGTTAAAAAATTTCAAATTCTAATGAACTTGATTTAAAACATAACCTTAAAATGCAAAGGGGTAAATTCTAATCATTTAATTTTGTAGCTATATACTAAAACTATATTTAGTTCTGTTTCTGTATTTTTTAAATTAAAATTCAGTTCTTTTGGTCGAAAAAAATTTCCTTTCCAAGCACTATTTCAACTTGAAAATATAAGTATATTGTAATAAGTAAATTATTAAGAGAAAATATAAATTCTTGATAATATAAGTAAAAATATTTTTTAATTTTTGAAATTATTTTTCCCCTCGTAATTTGATTCAGTCCTTGGAGTGTAATATTGCAACAATAATGTTTATTTCTTGTAACTCCTGCGTATTTTCTTTTATATATTATTATAAGCTAACCTTTTCTCGCGCGCCGCATAATATTCGCACCTTTCTATTTTTATGTTTATTACCAACAGAGAATTATTATGCACCTTTTCTACACAAAAATACAAAAACAGATATATTTTTTATTCTTTATTCAATGTATTTAAAAAGAAGTACTTTCGACTTGAATACAATATTATTTGTGTATATATATATTTTTATGTGTACTCGTACATTTAATGCGTATGTACACCATATTTCACATGAATATTTTATGCCCATTATTGTTTGCCCTATATTTTAGTATCCTTCTGAAATTTTTACTTTTTTTGCAATAAAAATTTATTGCAATTTGTTTGGTAAAATTTTGAAATCTCTCAAAGTGTGTCGGGAATAATATTCCCAAGCGAGTATTTAATGATTTTCTTTTTCTTTTTTTTTTAAGGGAATATTATATGTGAAAAGCTATAGATATTGACCGCGCCACTTTTGCCAATGGAGAAATTCTTTTGGCATTCAAGGTAGAATTCACAATGCGACCAAGATCCGTTCTCTTGAATTAAGGAAAGATGCTCGCCGCATCGTGGATGATGATGATGATGATGATGCGTCAACCTCTTAGTGAATCCCGTGGGAATTCCTAAGGCGATCTCCGCCTTCCTCTGATTCCTCAACTTTTTGCCAATTACCTTTGATAATATAATACCTTCACGGGACTATTGAGATCGTGATTAGTCCTCCAGGAACTGTCTCTTCTCAACATCATCTTTGCCATTTCCTAGAATAATCCTCTTATAGTAGAAGTCTTACTTTAAAATAACAATTTCCACTTATTTTTCTTAATCTACAAGTTTAGAATTTTTTCTCATATTACAAGCATAATTTTTGTCAATATTTAATCAAAGCTTTATTTAGTTACAAATTTTAAATTGTACTGTAATTACTGATGAGTTTTTTTTATTCAGAATGGAAAATCCAAGATACGGAACAATCTATGTTTCTCAAGCTTTTTGGAATATATTTGTAATTTATATATACAATCGAATAATTAGACCTTAGACAATTGTTAGACGTTATTGTTATTATAAACTAATTCTCATGTTTTCTATTTTACAACTTTTTATAATTTACCAATTTATATATCACACTATTATTACAAATAAATTTGTGCTACAGTTGAACCTCTTAATTTCAATCTTTGAAAAAGCAACACATCAAATTTGTACCTCAGTTCAGGAATCAGTCACTATTTTATTAATTCAATAATTAAAATACCTATATATATTTCGTGATTTATTTATTTAATGGTTTATTCATTCGGTAGTTTATTTATTTAGGGATATAACAATTTAGTAATTTAATTTTTTTTTTATTTTATTATCAAATAATTTTTACATATAAACCGTTGTTATTTTCGTATATTTAAAGTCACCGCTCGATCGTTAGGCGGTGGAGTAAAATAAAATTTTTTTTATTTGCACACACATCCGGTTCCTCAAAAGCAATAAAATTCGCCGATACGAGTATCGTACAGGGGGTAATGTGTATTTTTTACATTTTTTTTTTTTGCTTATACATGTCGCGAAGTTTACCATTTGAACCATTAGTATTCTATGGTGGAAGAAAGCCTTGTTGTACGGTGCTTGTAAAGGCTGTGAATACCACTCCACGTGAGTGGCCTGCTGAGGTGCGTGCATCAGCGAGAATCTCGATTCGTTGCCTCCTCAAAAAGTTTACATAACATATAACTCAACTATTTAGGAATACATATAAAGTTCTGCATTCACCTCGAGCCAATTGCTTTGCACTCGGAAAACAAATTAAAAATAACCTTTTTAAGTAACTGTATATATTTTTATTATTCTTATTAAATTTGCCTTTTAAATAATCTCCTATTACTTTTGAATACAATTTTTACTTATTTTCTCATTTCTTTTAATTGACTCTTTCATTAAGATATATCTATATATTTATAGAGATATACGTATTTATTTTTAGATACCTTGAAAATCTTTGTTATTTTGTTCTTAAGCAGTATTTAGTAAGAGAGACGTTTCTCATTTACCACTGATTGTGAGGAAGTTTTAATGCGTCATCTGCCGTTAAAAACGAACTAGAAGGAGAAATATTAGAAAATGATACACCACTTGTGAGAGAGTAGTTTAAATGCCAAGTTTTAAATTAAAAAATACAAAGTATATGTCAAATATTAGAAATTCATTTACCACTTCTGAGAGAATATATCAGTGCGTCTAATTTTTTGAATCTATTATGTTAAAATACTAAAAAAAATCAAAAATGTATAAAACGAATTTACCACTTGCGAGAGAATAGTAAAAACACTAATTTTAAAATTGAAAAATGCAAAATACGTCATATATTAAAAATGCATTTACCACTTGTCAGAATAGATCAATTTTTTAATTTTGAAATCTATTCTATCAAAATCTTTAAAAAGAAATTAAAAATCAAAGCCAAATGTAAGAAATTAATTGACTAGTTGTGAGAGAATAGTTCCTGTGTAAAGAAAATCTCTAAGGTCCTCCATTTTTTTAAATGTTTGTAATAAGACTAAATGATATGCAACAATCATGTAAACTCCGGATTTCCTTGAAAGATTGTTTTAAAGAGTGTTTTATAATAATAAATATAATGGAGTCGGCACTTAATTCTCAAGCACGACTTCCGCGTGAAGTGCCTCGGGCATTTCTGTTCGACTTCGCGACATGACCAATTTCCTCGATTTTAATTGCTGGTTCAGATGCACTTTAGTAACGGTAAACAGTTGGCAAACATTGAATGCTTCGTTTTTATAAATCTTCTCTTACAAAAGTATGTATTACACACTAGTATCGTCGATGTACGTGATCCTTTTTTAAAAATTATTTTCTTCTTCAACCATATTTCGATAAAACAGCAACTTGGCTAATTAGGCTATAATTGAATATAAATCTAAACTATATTGATAGATTTTTTTTTTAAATTAATTGTCGTTTGCAAATAAAATTTGAAAAGTTTAAACTTAATTAGAATTTTTTTTTTTTGCTTTGTTATGTAATGTCGAAAGTAGGCGAGAATAGTGAATATATTTTAATTTAAGATGAAGTGCAATTCGGTAAATGTTATTTTTTCCTGAGAAAAGAAAATGTTATTTCTTGAGCAACTAACATTTGAGACGTAGTGAGAGGAATATTTAGAGGAAATAAAATATGTAATGATTCTCTCTATGATGAAGGCTCGATTATGAAAAGGTGCTATATAGACATTGATATTTAAACGCCCCGTACTCTGTGCGCTCATAATCATTGTAATTAGTACCATACTGTTAAGTTTGATTACGAGACTTCTTCTTGAATCTTCACTGTCATCGCTCGCGGTTAAAGTTTATGTGAAGAATCAAAAAAAAAAATGTTATCTAAAAAATTATATGTATATACGTGAAATTTAATATTAAAGATTAAATATTATTTATTAATCAAAATAAAGAATAATCATGCGAGAAACTGTTGATTCTGCAAAGTGGAAAAATTAATTTGTTCTTTATTTCCTTATTAAGAATTGAGAATTTTTCTAAATATAGGTAAAGGAAGGTATATCGACCTCAGTTTTTAGTTACATGTGGCGTCATCTTTGAAGTCACGAAAGAAACTTTATTCCGTATAGCCAGGAAATAGTAGCCTCTTAATTTTCACTTACACTTTAAAATTCAATTTGAGATATAAAAAATTATAATATATAAATATTTTTCCCCCAGGAAGAAATAAATATTAAAGAGAGAATTTGCAAAAAATTTTAGTATTTCGAAAAAAAACACTCTCGATTATCTCATGATAATGATTGACCCACTAACGGGGAATACTTGCGAAGTGCTAATCAAAAGCATGCGAATTGCATGCAATTGAAATAATCATGTATTTTTTTTTTTTTTTATTTAAAGGGGGGCTCTTGAAGAATCATCGTTTTATAGGTCAGCCTAGACACGACATGGAAACACTCCTACATTTAGAAATACCGCGCACACCTCTTTATAGAAGCTCACAATCTCGATATTGTGCTGAGGAAATAAAGGAGTAGAGAAGAGAGCGAAGACTCATCCCATATAGTTGTAGGAATGTCGAGGAATAATCGAACAGCATTGCTAAGGTTGCGTTGATGCTGATGTAATGATTGTCGTGACAAAGGAATGCTCCTATACACTACACAATATAAATGACGGAATATAGGGACTTTTCTTATATACAAACGTCTTCATAAAACTGAGAAATCCGCTGAGATTTCACTCTTTTCATTTTCCATTAACCGACCTTGATAATTCAAATAATCATTTTACAAAATCAAGTCCTGGAAATCGTTAACTTATTGAATATTTTTATGAGCCACGTTCATCAACTAATAGACTGCATATTACAGTTTAAAAATGTCCAGAAATATTGAACCCCCAGCTAAAATTTCATTATTTAATGTAAGAGAGCAATCACTTGAATTATTTAGTTCGTTTTCAAACAGATTCCTCAAAACGTATAACAAAAAAAAAACAATTTTAAACATTTCGAATTAAAATCGAATAAAATTTCTTACAACTAAATTTATTTTTATTAAAATTATCAACACTTATTATTAAGAATAAAAACGCATGACATACAAAATCTCAACAGTAATAAAACATTTACAATGTTTTGTATTATTTCCTACGCAACAGGATAGTAAAATAGAATGTTGAACTCATCGTGATACCAATGCTGCCGTTGTGCGACAGTGTCTAAAAATGATCAATTTTGTCCTGTCAATTCCAGTTGCTTATCATTCTTTGAAATAGTAAAACGGACCAATCTGATGCATCACTTCAACTAAAATGAAAATTTCGAAACTTTAATAAAAGTTAAAACTTAAAAACAAAATTGCAAAATGTATGAAAAATGTAACTAAACGATTTCCATAAATGTACTGCAAAGAGGAGGGGAATTATTAAAGAAAGAATAAGAACTACAGATCTCAAAGTCCAAAAAAAAATATTAATAAAAAAACCAAAAAAAAATTAAAGTCTAAAAGTCTCAAATTATGAAAATTTCCAAAGTCCCCAAACAGAATTATTCGTGAAAAATTGAAAAAAAAACAATTCCGAAAGTTTTCAAAAAGAATTATTTATGAAAAACTGAAAATGACAAATCCAAAAAATTAATTATTAAAGGAATAGTGAAAATGATATCCGTGCAAAAAATTTTGATAGCAAACTAAAAAAGACGATTATCATGGTCCTTGGAAAAAATAATTAATCAAAAACTGAAAAAAAACAGTTCCTAATATCCCAAAAATGAATTTTTTGTGAAAAACTGAAAAAGCCAATTTCCAAAGTTTCTAGATGATTGTAAGCGCGGAACAAAGATGGGATGAATTAGAATTTTTTTAAAATATCTATAACATCATTTATGGAAGCCGTCTGACTGTTCTGTAACTAAAAATCACTACAATTATCTTACCCACTGAGAGCTTCTACTTCGATCCGGTGCTGCAACATTTTTTAATTTTCAACATTTGAGACTTCGAAGATCTCATAAGTTTAGCTGCAATTACTTCAAGAAGAAAAACAATGATAGAAAGGGAATATCCAACTGCCAATACACAAAACAGAACAAGTGGTAGTTCATCTTTAGTAATCACTTTTAGTGACAAATTTACAATTTTCAAATATTCCCCAATACGATGAGTATACTTAACAATGTTTAATGTTGATACCTTTGGAATTATTTCATTGAAACGATCAATGTAGGGTGAAAAAGTTCTTGACACTGAAGTAGACACCAAATGTTCAATAGTTTTAATGTTTGAATAAAAGTAACTGACATAGACTATACTTGTAATCAATAAAAAGCCAAAAATTATCCTTTTATACAAGTTCATAGATTTTCGATTAGCAACCATTTCCATTATAATTTGACAGACGTTCAATGTTTGCCATGTTGACTCTTTAAACTTAGGTAATTTAGAATATAGCTTGAATCGTATTGTACCAATTGTACAGATTGTTATCCAGATGATGCACCAAAGTTGTGTTGACACTCCGGCTTCAGTTGCTTTGTCATTAGAAACAGTTTTCGGATCGTAAAATTCTTGAATTCGTACATTCCTACCAGTCATAAAGTCATTAAGATGGTACCACATTAAAAGTAAATTCATTTCGAGAATCATTTTCTTCCGTTTCACATTTTCAGGAGTCTTGTCAATTTGTTTGTTTTTTGGTTGCCGACTTATGTTTTTAAAAATTCCACTGGTCACAAATTTCCTTCTCTTGGATTGATTTTCTTCTATTCTTTGGTTTGGCACTTTCAGATAGTAACTATTCTTTCTATAAAGCGTCTTAGAATGGTTAGGATGGCTCAACAGGGTCGAATTATTGCTATTCTGATCAAGCACTTTATTTGAAAAACATTCACTTTTTGATGATTTCACCAGAGTTGAATTCTTGTCCATAAAAAACTTTCTGTAACCTGAAATTTTTGTTATATTTCCCTCAAGTATTTCTTGATTGAAAAATGAGAAACTTCTGCGAGGAGAGGAACTAATGTTCAAATTCTGATTTTTCGAGAAAGGATGTAAAGTATTGTCGATAACCCCAAGAGTTGAGTGGTAATTCCATCTTGGTTTTGATGATCCCCATACCATGTCGTGACTCAGGGAATAATTAACTCTCACAATTAATTTCTCGACTGTTTTAAAAATCTGCGGTTGTAGAACAGATAGATTTGCAAGTGTACATCGGGTAGGTAACTTTAGACACTCTCCTTGAAAATGGTCATCCATTTCCCATTTACGTGGATAATTTATCAATCCATCATAGTAATTAATTATCGAAGATGATAATCCCTGAATTCCGCTCAGCAGTTTGGGGTAGGAATTCAGAGTTAGAATACAGAAAATATTTATTAACTTCATTGTACACAACCACCTTGTTCAGGTAACGGGAACTGACTGCTGGTATTTTACCTAAAGACCCTAGTTATCGAAATGTTATTTTAATTCTGATAAAATGAATATTAAGAAATTGAAATTTAATCGATAAAGCCAAACCATATTGAGTAAATTGGATGTACTCCACCATTTGGTATTAGGATATTTTAATAAAAAAAAAGTGAAGTGTTTTTCGTTCAAAATTAGTCATTTTTGACATTAGGGGAACTCGAATATTAGGGTTAAAATATTTCCAAGTACCTTTACACCCTGCTGACGTTCCCCTCACTTCCTTGACGCCATGAAGGTTTTCTGTAGTTCCATTATTTTGGATGTCGCAAAATTTGACCATCTTTGCGGATTCCTCTTCGATCCTTTAATGACTTCTTCGATGACTAAAAATACTCTGCCTTCGCCAAAACATTCTTAACAATCACCATATAATCCTTTACTCAATCCAACTAAAAAATGATCAACCATAATAGATACAATTTTCATGGCATATAAATATTTGAGAATTTAGCGCAAATAGGGAATTCATGAGTGTAGGTTGAATATAACTTTGCAGATTTAAAGCGCCACACCCTTGACTTGTACTGACAAGATTTCCTGAAGAAAGGCACGGATGTGCTAACAAGTAGCGTTGTACGAACATGTCGTACGTGTACCTTTAAGTTGTAAGGTGCACAATTCCAGTAATAATTGTCAGTCAGAGCACGCATAACCGCCCTGCTGTAATACTTGGAACAGGACGACCCACACATTTCAAACTGTCTATTGCTGCCTACACGTGATGGGCAATTCTAAATTAGATACCACACTGGTAGTACATCATCTAGGAAAAACTCTCTCACAATCTGACTTTCCGTCACAAAACACGTCCTCAATATTCTCTAATTAATTTTAATATTTCCAATCAAGTCTTTAAAAAAATTATTCATAGAAACTGAAGAAATTTTTTTTCTAAAATCCTAAAAGAAACCGGTGACAAATGAAAGCTTCTAAAAACAGTAAGTTCATGAAATTAATTCATCGGATCTACATAATGAAAAGTGAAACAAATACTAGAAAAAAACCGAACAAATTAATCCAATCAAATTCTATATATACATGGGTAGTTCTACAAAAGAGGGAATATATGATGTTTATGGTTTTTTAAAATAATTTTGAAAAAATATAATTATTTTTAATAGGCACTCTAACAGGGTTGCAACAAATATTTAATTTTATTTTTCCCTGATTTCCAGACAAAATTCTCACTTTTTCCCTGACCATAAAAAAATATTCTGATTCACTCTAGAAATTATTATAGATACTCAAAAAAAATGTTCTATTAATTTTATTTACAAATTTCATTAATTGTAAAATTATTCAAAAACATCAATAACTAAATTTTTAAATAAGTATTTAATTATTACTTTTCCACGGGAATTAAAATTCTTCAGAACATTCAAATTGAAATCTTTTTGAAACTCAACAATTTATAAGAATATTATTACAAAACATAAGGAAGGCGATCACCTTCTTCATGTTTTGTTATAATTTAAATAACCATGAGATTTTTCAACAAAAATTTAATTATTTATACAAAAATTTCTTTTTTTAATTAATTTGTATTAGAAAATTCTAGAAAAATTCTATTATTTAAATTGAAAAATAAATAATTTATTGAATAATTGAATGTTTGTTAAAATTGAATTCTCAAAAAGAATTTTATCAACAAATTTTTAAATAATTGAATTCTTTTGACAAATTTTAATAAAATTTTTAAGAATAATTACAGTTTTCGAGGAATTTGATTGCAATATTGTCTCCAAAATTAATTAAAATCCTGCGATGAGTTTTATTATTCATGAAAATATTTTTTTTTTAAATTTCCAAAAATGTTATTAAAATTTCTTGAAAAGAATTTTTTGTAAAAAAAACTAAAAAGAGAATTTCCAGAGTCCTAAAAATAAATTGTTATCCGATAACTAAAAACAATATTGCAAATCGTTTAGAGAACTTATAAATGAATTGAAATGTACCATATTTTCTATTTTTTGTAAAAATTTTAATCCCCCTTGACGACAGAGAACAAAAATACGAAATTATTTCCATTTGACCGATAAATTAAAAATTCTGACGTACTGTCTGCTCCGATAATAAAAACCTTTTTATGTCCCACATATCGATTGTCATGAAAATAAACCCTTTCTCGTGATACGTTAAATTATACGTTACTTCAAGAATAAATTTAAATGTATATTATCGTTTTTGTTTAAATTATCGCTTTGTCTGGGAAAAATGCATTTTCTCCAGAAACGATATATAGACATGTTTAAAATAAAATTGGGTCGAAATATATGAAAATAATTTCTCGTGGTCTTTGAACCTAATAATTTATTACCTGCAATATTTATTATTTCTAGTTAAGTTGGAGAAAGACGAATCTTTATAATTGATTAATTTTTTCAACCGCAATGTATAATACATATTTAAAGTTTTTATGAAATTGAAGATTTTATAAGAAAATTACAATTTTATGTTCTGTCGAGAATTTAAAATATTCATTTCGTCTACAGGTTTTTTTTTAATTTGTTAAATGATTAAACATTTCGAACAGTTTTTTAATACTGTAAAAAATTTATCTTTTAACAGAATTGGAGAAACGTTTTTTAATTATAGGGACATATACGAAGACAATTCCATTTATTTGAGCTGTACACGAATAAGTTTATGTGGAATTATCGATTTCTTCTTTAATCAGAATCCTGATGTCCAGAATTTTATAGAAAATTATTCTAAACACAAAATTATGAATATTATTATTGTTACAATTATTACTTTTTTTATTATTATTAATAATATTGTTATTAGTTTTATTAATATGTGATTTTTATGATTAATATTACAATACGAAAGAATTGTAATAACTTTTTAGCATTTAATATTTTTTACCATTTTATCATTTACAAATTTTAATCTTTTCAAAGTTTTGCAATTGAAAATTTGTTGATTAATTGGATAAACAAATTATTCTAAATTCCATTATTTCGTTTCTTTTTAATTTTTCGAAAACATGTTTATACTTACATCTCAAATATGGAATAGTATTTTTTTGCTAAATTATGCTAAAATGTGACTCAATAACATGTTATACTCAATTATAGATCGTTTAAAAGCAATACATTAAAAATTCTAAAAATTTCGATTTTTTGAAAACATTTTTATCTTTACATCTTAGTTATAGGACACAATTTTTGCAAAATTATTCTAAAATTTGACTAAATAACGTGTAACAATCAATTATAGATCATTTAAAAGCAATTCATATTAAAAAATATTAGATTTTTTAAGAAAATTTTTCAAAAACAAATTTTTAATTATTTAATTTACCGTTTCGACAGAGGATTTTTCCTTCATGTGATTCCTTTCCGTATAGTACATTTATTATTTCGCCAATTTTCCTCAATGCATATTCGTGTTTCTGTCAAAACTGACAGAATTATGATTCATCCATTTAACCAGAACGTACATAATTTAAGGAGATATTTTACTTTCATAGATTTTAAACATATACTTGACATTCAAATTAATATGAAGTTAGTAACATCAGAAATATAATAAAAAATACTATTGTTCGTGATACGAATTTATTTGTTAGATACTTCAAAGTATTAATAACTAGCTAAAAAAATGGGTGCGTATATTTTTTAATTCTATTAATATCCAATACTTATGTAGACAATTCCCATGTTTTAAACAATCAAAGAATTTTATCGGAAAAACCAAGACATTAAAAATAGTTATTTCAACCTTCTCCCATATTTTCTTGAACATTTCCCATGGCTTCAAAAATCAAAGATTATTTTTAAAAAAACTAAGAATTAAAAAATATTGATTTAATTTTAAAATCAAATAAACTGAATTAATAAACATAAAAAGACAATTTCCGGAGTCTTAAAAATTGGGCAAAAACTAGAGTGGTTTTATAACCTTTGATATGAAGTAGATATCTAGCTTAGTAGATTTTCCACTCTTGTCAATCAAAATAAGAAATGTATCTTAAAATAAAAAATGTCGATAATTGTTTTAAAATAAAATAAGTAAATTTAATTATTTAACAATTAATTTAAAAAACTATTTTATACATTAAATTATAAGGTATAATTATAATTATCAGTTTTTATTCAATTAATGAAAAAGTGAATTTTCAAAATTACTTTTTTTACATATCAGAACGTAACATATAATAATAATAATAATTAATAAATAGTATACCCACAATTTTGATTATGTTCTTCATTGATTTCAAAGTTATATAATTTTGAAAAACCAGCAAAATTTTTGTCTTCGCAAAATCAATAAATAACCAAATGTTACATATTTTTACTATTTTATATATAGCTAAAATAGAATAAAATGTATAATAAATAAATACGACCGTATAAAAAATATAACGTTGATTAATAATTTTTGTCCACTCTGTTTCATACAATTATTCGCAAGTAATGATTTTTTTCTTTCTTCCTATAATTTTACATAATATTAAAAATTAAACTTTAAAATTAACGATCAAGATATTTTATGAATCTCAATAGTACATTCTACTAAAATAATAGTCATAATTTAATAAATTCAATTAGTTTAATTTAATTAAAGGGTAAAGTAAATTAATTAGATGGTAATTAAAAATGAATTACAAAATTAAAGCATGAAAATTAATAAATAATTGATTGCATTATTGGGTTAATTAATTATTGAATCGCTAAAATACTTGATTACATATTAATTATACAATAACGATTGATTTAATTAGTAGAACATTAAATCAATTATCAAGCGAAATTATTATTTAAGTAATGAAAAAATTATTAATTACATGAATAAATTTATTTATTTGTCATAAAACGAATTTAAATTAATAATTTATTAAATTGTTATTTATTTATAAGCTTAAAAACCCATTAAACTATAAAAAATCTTAAAATAATTCATGTAAATTTAATCGAAAATTATTTAAATATATTGATAAATTTAGTTTTTCAGTTTTTTAATTAAATAATATTAATTTACTTTATAAAATATAAGTCGGAAATTTTAAAGTTTAAGTATAACTTTTGGACGTTGATTTAAAACAAATGTTTGAAAAATTTAATTTCAAAATTTAAAAATAGAGAAAAGAAAATTCATTCTCTTTTAATCTTATTGTCTATAAAAATATATGATAAAACTTTCCCATCTTAGGAAAAATGTAAACATTACATCTAATATATAATTTTTTTCGACTCTCAGAATTTGTCGTCGCTGTCGAAAGTAACAAAAACGAATTTGAAACTCCAATATAAATGTATTTACAGAATTGCATATTATTTCTTTCTTTTCCTTTTTGTATTATTATTTCTTTTCATTATAGAATTAGAATATTTTTCATTTAAAATAATTTTCTCTAGAAATCTGTTTCTTGGGATTGCAAATGTTTTTCTTTTAACAGTTATTTTCTATAATGATAAATATTAATTTTACTTACAAAATATAATTATAGTTTTCCTTGTGATTTTTTTGTCGTTTTCTCGTTTTTTTCATGTTTTTTAAAATAAAATTTTATATTTGTTTTCTTTTTGTTAGTCGTTTCGATTACGTAGAGGCGTTAAGGGTTTACTTGGCGATGCAGTTGGCGTTGTATTTGCACTTTTTGACAGTGCAGTAGAAGAATTTGTACGTATTTTTTGCGGCGCCGACGTTCTTCCCAAAGAGCACACATTCTCCTTTCCTTTGGTCAATTTCTTTTTCTCCTCCAATTTAACAATTTTGTCCGAGCTCAATTTTGTCATCGTTGTCATCGTTAATTGTTCAATTAGCTTCGTCTTGCTTTCAAGCTCCTAAAAAAATTCCAAAAATATGGAAATAACAAAAAAGAAATAAATAAAGACAAATTTCGCGAGGAAATGAGTTTTTATTTTCATCAGGAAATAAATCCTCTTATTTCAATAATACAAAATACAAAAAATTTAGGTTTTCGGATAAAAAAAAAAAGATTTGTATTTTTTTTATATAACTAACATTATTGTTTTTTAAATATATTACATTTTACAGGATCGCAGACCCTTTTTTTTAGAAAAAATATTTTATATAATTTTTATTCTCAGTTTAAAATGAGAAACAGTTTTTCAAAACAATTTTTTTTCGTATAACAAACTTTTAACAAAGAAAGTTTTATTTTTGAAAACAAATTTTAGAAATTTATTTTTTTTATATCTTTTTAAAGTTTAGTAAAATTTACAAAATTAAAAATATATTTTAATAGTATCAAACAATTATTTTTTATATTAAAAATAAATTTTGAAAGTTACAAACAATTATTTTTCAAAATGAAAACAAATTAAAAAATTACGAACAATTATATTTAAATTAAAATAATAAGATTTTTAAAAGAAAAGCCTTTTTGAAGGTTTCAAACAACTTAGTATAGAACAATTTTTTTCGAAATTCTTTTAAAATTTAAATATTTCTTTAATTTCAATAATTTTTTTAGATTTTAAAACATTTTTTCTAAAATTCTAATTTAATAAAAAAGAAAAAGCTTCTTCTTTTCTAATAATAATGAAAGCTCCGGGCTCTTTTAGTATAAATAAGTTTAAAAAAATAAAAATAATATAAAATTGAACAATTGGCTTTGTCTTTTTGTTCCGCAATTTAGTCTTTAAAAAGGACTTTTGGAACGTTGAACGATAATGGTTTGGATGTAAAATTCAACCAAATCCAATAAAGGCCGAGCAGAACGCCAACGGCAAGGAGCAAACGAACCTGTTTTAATTTTAGATTGTCCTTTTGTTGACTCAGAATTTTATCCTTTAATTTTGAAATGTGCTTGATCCTTTGATGATTGTTGTGATGTCCCAAAACTTCCGCATATTTCTCATTTAATTCTTCGTATTCACTTTTAATTCGCTCGAAAGTATCCGAAAGAACGTTTAATTCTCTGAAATTAAGAAAATAAAAACAAATAATTAATATCAATATTCAAAAATAAAATATTTAATTTAAAAAAATTATTGATAAGAGAGGGGCGGTTAAAATTTGTAACCAAATGCAACGGAATTTATGAATGATCCCGAGAAGAAAAAGAGAAAAAATTTACTAGTACCTTTCACTATTCTCTCGACATAATTTTTCTTTTTTTACATTTTCCATTAATGACGTCTCCACTGTTTTCCAACTTTTCTTCTCTTCCTCGGATTTTTCAATTTTTTCCTAAAAACAATAAAAAATTTCAAGTGAAATTTAAATTTTAAAAAATTCTCTTTCTAAATTTATTGTAATTGTATTTTTAATTTTAATTATAAAATTTAGTTTTTTAATTCTAATTTTAATTAACATCTTTTTTCGACAAAATATTTCAATTTGTAAAAAATTTACCTTCATGTGAAGATTCGTTGCTTCTACATTTTCAATTTTCAATCGCATTTCTTTCAACTTTTGTAGATTCTAAATTTGAAAATAATAAATTACTAATTTAGTAGGTAGTTTAGTTAGTAAGTAAAAAAAAATCAAATTTAAAACCTTAAATACAAAGAAACAAAAAAATTCAAATTTTTTGTTTAAAAGATAAAAAAGCGCTAAATTTACATTCTTTTTATTGTTGAAATTTACCTCTTCATTTTCAAATTCACGCGTTTTGCTTTCATTTAAAAGATTCACTTGATTTTTGAGCTCAATTTCAAGTTTTGCATTTTTAATCTCTAAATTTGCAATTTCAATCGATTGCTCGTCCATTTGTTCTTCGAATTGCAATAACATTATTTGCACATCATTCCATTTTGTTGACATTTCGTCCAACATTTTTTTCAACTGGAAAATTTTAAAATAAAATAATTAAACTTTCTTCAAAGTAAATAAGAAACAAAAAAATAAGAGATTTACTTAAAACTAAGTAGAAAAAAATAAGATAGAAAATATGTATAAAATGGACAAAAAAAAACAAAATGAAATTCGAAAAAGATATGAATATAATGAATTCTTTTTTTCTTTTCATTTACCTCAATATTCAATTTAGTTTTATTTGTGCATTCCTCTTGTAATCGTGACACTTCATTTGCAGTTGTCTCCATGACAGTGTCAATTTTTTTGTCAAGTGACACTTTTATCGTTTGGATTTCAACACGACAATTTTCCTCAATTTCATCAATGAGATTCTCCTTTGTTTTCAATTGTTCGGAAATTAATTGCATTTGTTCTTGATGATGTTTCACATTATTTTGCATTGTTGACAATAAATCACGATAATCGCTAATTGAAGCATCACTAATTTCCAATTCACGCTGAAGTCTTTTCACTTCATTGTCACTTTGTGCGAGACGATTTGATAGGGCTGCAAGAGACGCTTGATTCTCTGACATTACCACCTCGAATCTGTGAAAAAAATCAATATTTCTTTATAGTTTAAAATATTTTGTACTTTTTTCTATTTTCATTTAAAAAGAGAAATCATTTAAATCTTTTTTTTTGAAAATATTTCTATTTTTGCTTCCTCCTCATGAGAAAAAGCTTTGCATTCTTGATGAATTTCAATTTTCCAAATTATTATTAATAATAATGAAGTACATGTTCCGGTAATCTGTTCGCAGTCTGAAGTTAGTTGTTGTTTGCTATTTTGTATTACAACTTTTTTAAAAATTGTTTTTTAAACAAAATATCATAAAAATTGTTCAAATTATTGAGAAGAATCTTACAATTTACAAAAATTATTAAATTGTTTTAAAGAATTTTAACATAATATTTAAAAAAAATTCTTGAAAATATAAACAATAATAATTAAATATTTACTTAATAAGTGAATTTTTCAGATTTTGATTATGAATTTATCCAAAAATTAAAATTGGAAACGAAAAAATTTTGTAATTCTCATTTTAATAAATCTAAGATCACGTTTATTTAAAAATTTTAAATATTTATAAAATATAAACAGATGGGAGTTGAAAATTTTACCTTCTTCTCCGCGAAACCATTTCTGCAGCTTCAGTTCTGATGTGATCCTTAAAATTGCGAAATTCTTCTTTCTTCTCCGCTAATTCGGCCTCGGCTCGATCCAATTCCGCTTGTAAACTTTGACTAAAACTCTCCTGTGGGTTTATTAAAAAGAAATTCAATACTTTAGAAATTGTTTAAAAATGTTTTGTTTCAATTAAATAAGTAACTAGCAAATATTTTTAATAAATATTCACTTTTGAGAGTAAACATTATAATGTTCATCATCTGCGAATTTCCAGTTTTAGAGAGAAAGGTTTGCGCGCTTATCTAAATTTGCACGTCAAGTAGCAGAAACTTCTAATGTTTACACTCTCAAAAGTGAACAAAAATATTAATATATTGTATAAAGATATTTCGTGTTTTAGTATTTTTTTTCAAGAATCTTAAAAATATCACAACAAAAATTTGTATAGTGTTTGTTTCATTCAATTTTCTTCCATGGAATCACACAATAGTAAAATTCTTTGCAAAAATTAAATTATTTTTAATACAATCTTAATAAAATGTCATGAAAGAATTAAATCATCTTCAAAACTTTTAATATACTATCTATTTTTCGAAAGAATAAAATTAAAATAAAATTCCTCAAATGCATTTAATTATTTTAGAAAATTGTAATTTAGTTCTTAAAAGAATTTGACATTTTTCTAAAAATTTTAATAAATTTTAATAATTAAAAATGTTTAATTTCAATGAAAAAATTAATAAAACCATGAAGTTAATTAAAGAAACGAATTAAATTATAAAGTTGATTTAATATAACTTGATTGAAAATTTATTTATTTCATTAATTGCTTTATAATTTAATTAAATACGATAATTAATTTTATGATTTATAAATTTCCTTAATTTTCCAATTTTATACACATCGTTAATTTCATAAATTAATTAAAGTAATTTTTCTTAATTACCTGAGTTTCAGCGGCATTTTTCAACTCCTCGAGAGTCGACTTAAGTTGAGTAATTTCTAAATTTGCCTCAGACAATTTTTCCTCGAGACATAATTTTTCAGTCTCAACACATTTTAAGGAAGTTGTAAATTTTTCATTAGCCAAACGAATTTCGTTGTCCGTAACTTTTTTCATTTCTCGCACCATATTATTCACCTGCGTATAATAAAAATTAATATGAACCATGTTTTTTATTGTTATCTTTTTGTTTTACTTTTTCAAAAAATTAATATTATCGACAATTTTTTTTATTGTAATCTTCGTTTTAATTTCTTTTCAATCATTAGGGGAGAAAAATGTTTAAGAACTTTACGACTTTAATAAATTAAAGATTGAAAGAAATGGAAATATTATAAAGTAACAATAACATGAATTAAGAAATGAAAAGAATTTTTTTCCCCTACTTTTGTGTCTGATTCCGTAATCACTCTTTTCACTCGTTCTTCACTTTCGGACCGACATGCCGCCAAAGTTTCCCGCGTAATTGCTTCAGCATTTTCTACAAGTTTATCGGCGTGTTCCTTTACTCGCTTTCGTTCATTGTCAATAATTTTCTCCGTTTTCTCCTCAAATTCCTTTAATTCCTGATTTCTTGCATTAGACATCTGAGGATGTAAACATTTTTATTCAAATCTTCATTTAAATAAAGCAATTAATTGGTAAATTAAAATTTAAAAAGACCAAGAGATGATAATTTTTTACGTTTTCGATTTGTTGAAGATATTCTAATCTTGCTTCCTCCATTACGTTCCTCAATAATTTCTTCTCCTCTTCATAAAATTTCGAAAGTTTATCCACTTCTATTTTGTGATCATTTTCCATTTCCATTTGCCTCTCGTTTGCAGTTTCCAATTTTGCATTCGTCATTTGCAGTTGAAGAGAAGCCTATAGAATTTATTATTTTCAAAATAAAAACCAAATTTTCGATTTTTACACGAAATTAATTTTATTTCAATGGAAAAAAAATTCAGATAGAAATTGAAGAAAAATTGAATAAATAGAATTTTTCTAATTTAATCAAATTTAAAAAAAATTAAAAGATAAAAAGAAACACTTACATCTTTGTAAAGCATTTGAATTTTTTCCAATTCTTCAGTTAAAAATTGTAAAGTTTCATTTGATTCCTTGTGTTTGACGTCATATTCGTGCCTCATCAATTTTTCCGCTTCACATTCTTTTTCCAGATTCTCAAATTTCGCCTTTAAATCATCGATTTCCTTATTTTTTGTTTTTTTTAAATTTTCTATGATTTCTTTAAATCTCACCTCATTTTCCTTATCCTCCATCAAAAAATTCACATTCTCCTCGTTCGTATTTAACGAGTTTAGTGAAAAATCAATAAAATCAATAAGTTCCGATGTAAATTTACTTTTTGATGATGCTAAATTTGATTCTAAACTTTCCGTTAAATTCTCCAAATTTCGCTCCAAATCATTTGCTCTCTGTTGGCTTTCCTGAAACTATTAAAATATTACATTTAAATAAGTGCAAAGATTTTTATCTCTTTTTGGAAATTATAAATTAAAATTAGGATATCAAATCAAAATTTTATTTTTTTAAAAATTGGAATCTTTGTTTTATTTAAAATAGAATTTTAATTAAATTATCAAAACGATTGAATTTTAGCAAAATTGAAAAATTTAGAGAAAAGAAAAAATATTTAAAAATTATACTTCTACGCGTATGATGTTTAATTCGTC
Organism: Leptopilina myrica (nomen nudum); assembly: GCA_032872475.1. Lineage (NCBI taxonomy): Eukaryota > Metazoa > Arthropoda > Insecta > Hymenoptera > Figitidae > Leptopilina > Leptopilina myrica (nomen nudum). The sequence goes on along the minus strand of CM065462.1, from coordinate 6,292,746 downwards.
TTCAATTTCACTTTTTAGATCCATGAGGGTTTCTAATTCGTGATCTTTACTGTCGATAATTTCCAACATTTCAGTGGACAATTCATTTAATCTTTCCTCGGTTTTCTTTAAATTAAATGCCAATTCCTCGACACCCTGTGCATTTGATAAATTATTTTCCAACATTTGAATTCGATTATTTAATTCCGTTTCCTTGTGTCTAAATGCCACAATTTCATCCATAAATTCAACTTCACGTCGATTGAATTCAAGAATTTCTTCTTTCTTAAAATTCGCCAACTCTAATAATTGTGAACGTAAAAAATCCAATTCAACTTTATGCTTCTCCTGATGACTAACTAACACTTCCTGCTGTAATTTTGCCTAAAAACAGAAGAAAAAAACCTTTAATTCATCATAAAAATTATTTACATATTGCGAAAAATACAAAGGTTTTTCATAAAAAATTAAATTAAACTATTATATACATTTATTTATGAATTTCTTTAAAAGTAAAATTATACAAAAACATAAATAACTTCACTTTCAAATAAATACCTATTTAATAATTATTTCTTTCGTAGAAATTAAAATGTTTCAAAACATTCAAATTCAAACTTTTTGAAATTCTATAATTTATAAGAATATTCTTATAAACCATGATGATAGCGATCACTCCAATAACTTGAAGTTATCGATTTCTTCATGTTTTATAATAATTAACTAATTCTTTAAATCAATTATTCATAATAATTTTTTAAGAAGTTGTTTACAATACAATTTTACGAAATTTCGATCATTCGGAAATTCTTCAATTAATAATATTAAAAAGAAAGGACTTCAAATTTTAAAAGAAAATTCAATTCACGCCATAATACTTTGAATCTTTAACTATTATCTTAAATTTGAACTTTGGGCTCAATTTTTATAAGAAAACTCCATGTCAATTCAATTGCACAAATACAAAAATAAATAATTTATTAAATAATTGAATCTTTCTTAAAATTGAATTCTTTTGACGAATTTTAATAAAATATTTAAGAATAATTACATTTTTCAAGGAATTCAATTAAACTTCTACTTAAAAAAAATTTAAATTGTGCGATGAATTTTATTATTCATGAAAATAATTAAATCTTTATAAAAATTCTCATTATTTGTAAAAATAATTAAATTATTGCAAAGAAATTTATAAAAAAAATGGTAAATAATTGAATTCATGTAAAATTTTTATTATTTATGAAAATTATTAAATATTTGGGTAAAATTTTATTAAATTTTTTTTTAAATACTTGAATTCTTTTGGAAAACTTAATTAAAATATTAGTTCATTTTGAAGTAAACTTTAAAAAAATTTTAACATAATTAAATTTCTGTGAAGAATTTCATTACTTTTTAAAATAATTGAATTTCTGCAATAATTTGTAACTTCTTTAAAATTCAATTATTTTTAGTGTTTGTAACTAAAATTCTTGTAATTAAATTCTTTAGAAATTAAAATTTTTCAAAGTTTTAAATTAAAACCTTTTGAACTTCATCTATTTAAGATGATTGTAAACGAAACTCTTAAAATTCAATTAATTTTTAAATATTTAGGTAAAATTTTACATTAAATCATTTCTAAGTAATATTTTTATGATCATTCTTCAATAACTAAGTTATTTAAAAAGACACTGTCAGGAATAGAAAAATTTAAGATTTTTTATTCGAATTCTGAGTAATTTCATAGTTTATGAGGCAAAAAATACCAAACATCAAAATTTTCTTATAAATTCTAAAAATGTACTTATTTCAGTACTTTTAATAAAATCCCCTGACCAATTCTACTTTTCCTGACTTCCCTGACCTGTGGCAATTTTTTTGTAATCAAACAAATTTTTGAATACGTTTTTTTAGTCTAAATGAATAGAACTAAATTCAGCAAATAATATCAAAATTAAGGGGAAATTTTGTATTTTTAAAGAACTACAATTATTTTTCACCCACCATGGATTCGATATCACGTCGGTACTGCTCTTCATCGTTAATACATTTTTCATTCAGTTCAATTAATCGTTTTTTAAATTCTGTTATCTCTTCTATCATATCATCGATATGTTTTTCCTGATCCTGAATTGTTTTGTCTTTATTTGAACATTCAACTTTCAAATCGGCTAATTCATTTTTCATATCGTATTGTGCTTTCGATTCCTTTGGACAAATTAACAGCTTTGTTTTTGCTCTTGGACAAGACATTGTTCCATGTTTGACAATAACTTTTCTTCTTGGCACTGGTGGCTGTAAAAAGAGAATTTTTATTTTATTTATAACAAAAAAAGGTAAAAAAATATAATTTTTATTTTTTGAAAGATTAGTTTTTTTTTTTTAAGAGAAGAGAAAATAATTTCGGACTGGAATCAATAAAGAGATTAAATTTAGAATCGTCTGGAGATTAAATATATGTATATATGTTGAAGAAGATCGAAGGGGAAGTAAAGTTCAGTGTACTTGAAAAAAAATCGTTCATATTTATTAGCGTAACCCTCTTCTTTACCGTTTTGAATTTGAGACCAATGGTACTGCCAGCCCCTTTGCTTGACACTGACATGCATTCTGCACTGCTCGATACACTTTTTGAATCTTGAAACCTTTCCGTTTTCTCAATTGCAAGTCCTTTGACTTTGTTTTCGAATTTTGGATCGTAAGCTCCTGGCGGTGGTGCCTCACCTTTAAAAAAAATGTTAGTTATTATACTATTCTTTCGTTTTTTAAATTAACTTATAGACATTATTTCGTCATAAATAATTTTAGTTTGTTAATTAAATTAACATTACAATATTATATATTATAATTATATTATTATATATTATAAACAAATATAGAAACAAAAGTTATTAAATAAACAAAAATAAATTTGTAGATAAAGTAAATAAATAAAAATATATGTGATTTTTGTTTGTTTTCTTTTTTTTTTTTTTTGACCGTTTTAATAATTGAGGAACTGCGAAACTAGTTGGGATTTTAAATAAATTTCATAAAAAAACAAACCCTGCCTGCCCCTACTAAAAAGACGAACTTTAACCCCCTGCCCCCTCTAAACGGTAATTTTTCAAAAATGTCGCGTCAATTCTGCAAAGTCTGCATAAAATAAAGATAAAAAAAAGGTGAAGACGAAGAGAAGGAAAGAAAAATGAGCAAAGACACATCTGCCTGAGCACGGAAGCGACCAAGTTCCGCCCCTGAGAAATATATATATGCACATATACATGTATACCAAAAAAGAAAATATCATTTGCGACAAGCATAATCTCTCTTCACATATATAAAGGTTTTTTTTTCTTTGCCTAACGAGTACCAAGACACAATTCCAGTGTCTCTCAATTTTTACCCCAGAGTTCTTCTATACTTTACCCCACACGGCACCCTTTTTTTTTTTTAAGAGCAAAATTGAACAAAATTTTTGAAAATTCTATTTTCCATTAACACACAGAAAAATAAATCGACTTATTCCTCATTTAAATAAAGAAGAAAAAATTATAATAAAAGAAAACTGTCCATTCATTGCTATTTATTTACAATTTTTTGTAAAATGTTTGTGTGAATTTTCAAAAGAAATTGATGATGAGAATCCCTGGAATAAAACTGGGAGCTAAAAATGGGGGACAGCTGGTGATGTAATGTTAAGGGGTCGTCCTTATGGGGTACATAGAATTACCAGGTGTGTTCCCCCCCATATTTCACCCCACACACCCCATGACAACTTCAAGTCTCTTCTCCCCCCCCCCTCTCTCTATTTTTCACCTACGTGTGGTCTCTTTAGAAGTGACGACAATGTAAACATTTAAAAATTAAATGCTTTTTTTTTATTTTTGAAAAATGATTTAGATAAAAGGTGTAGGGTATTATATAAATCCTATTATATTTTGTGGGAAAATTAGGGTGGAAAAATTGAAATTAGAAAATGAGAATTCTTCTGTTTTGTTACGCTTAAAAGTGAAATTAGTATTATCGCAAGGGTGAGACAATCAACAGGTATAAACGTTTCATAAAGACAGGAAACATTTTTTTGTATGAAAATTTTTCGATATCTATTTTTGAAAAAATTACCATTAATTTGAAATTAAAACAGAAAGATAATTTAGTTTATAGCAAATCGCAGGCTAGACGTTTTGGCATTATTAGTGTCCTTTTATTTATAAACGATATTCCAAATTTAAAAATATAATCTTGTAATATTTTCCATTTATTTTATTCTTAGAATATTATTAAAATAGGAAAAAGTTTCTTAAAATAAGAATATTTCTGAGTTTGAGAGCTGTTTTTTATTTAGTAAATATTATAACTTTAAGAATAAAATACATGAAAAATATACTTAAAATTGGAGCCAAGATTATATTCCTAAATTTAGAATATGGGTTTCTCGATGTATAAATATTAATAAGAGATCTGTTAAAACAAAAAAATCAAATATTTATTTAAGATTCTTATTAATTAATTAATATTAAAATTTAAAAACTAATATTATGCAAAAAGATTTAGAAAATATTAAATTTTAATTAAATTAACCTAAGTAGTGTCAGTTTGAAAATAAAATATTTTTAGTGGTCTTAAAGTCTAGCTTGCTTGGCGCCCTTTAAAACTAGTGTATACACAACTGAGTGTGAAAATTATCAAATTTAATGTTCCAGCTGCCCGTGAAATTTTTCTAATGTAAACCCGAAATTTCGTCCTTTTTCAAATTGACATGAATTTTTATGTTTGCAAGATGTATGGTAGTGAATTCAAATTAAAACTAAACATTTTTTCTAACTTTTAACTACAAATTTTCAAATAATTGAATTCTTTTGACGAATTTTAATAAAATTTTTAAGAATAATTTGATTAAAATTGTATTAAAAATAATTTAAATTGTGCGATGAATTATATAATTATTTTTTTAAAAATTTTTTATTTTTTCCCTAGTTCTATATATAAACATAAACATTTTTTGTCTTACAAGCGTTTTTAAATCAACTGTTTTTAAATTATAAACAATTTTAAAAAAGATTGTTTTTTTTTTAAATAAATGAAGACAACTTTCTTAAAAATTATCGAAACATTAATTTTTTAAAAAACATTTAAAAGATGACAAAATAAGCTTTCAATTCCAGTGCATGAAGATAGGCGTGAAAATATGAAGAAAATGTTTTAATATATTATTTTTATATTATAAAAATATAAAAGTAGGAAATATAATGTTTGAAATGAGACTTTAATCAACTTTATATCTTTGCTAGAAATTAAAATAAATAACTTAGAGTGGGAAAATCCTACTGTCAAACACTGTATACAGGGAGGGAGGGTTGAGATAAAAATTTAGGAATATACAACGATGTTTAAAGATCATCTCAATTTTCTAATCGACAACAATAAACATGTTGGGGTTAAAATGAAAATAAAAAAAAAGAAAAACCCCTAAATTTATACTATATGTTAAACCAACCTGTAAAACAAAAATATATTATAATATTGTTAACTTAATTATTATCCTTGCAATTTATTTTTATAATTACATAAATTAATGAACAATATAGTAAATCAAATACATTATTATGTAAATATAAATAATGTAAATTAAACAAAACTCACTTCCAAGTTCGTTGAATCGTTGAATTCTCGCCTTGGAAAAAGACATTTTTTGAGGGGAAATTGAAAGATACAATATAATAAAACGTAATAATTAGAGAAAAAAAAACACTCGATATATTGAAACAATAACGCGTGACACTGTAAAAGATAATCACTTTTTTCAAGAATAAAACAAAACTTTAAACACTAATCACATGTAAAACACTCGCGTAAACGAAAGAAAAAAAAATCCTAACCCCCTTTAAACCCTAAACCATGTTGACCCCTTGAATTCAAGTTTCTATATGAGAGGGAAAAATATTTCGTTCTCCACCACCGGGTCCCCCTTTTGGCTTTTTAACGTTTTTTCGAGGCGGGATTCTCCTCGTGTGTATTCCTCTCTCTTTCTATTCCAGGGTAGGGAAACTAGTCTTATGTTTCTAACATTGCTAACCTTCAAAATTTTTATATTGACTCTCTCTCCTATTTCACATAAATAATCAAATAGACAACAAGAAATATAAAAATGTAAAATCTTAATTTAGCTTGTACTTTATTTTCATATTTTTCATTTTTTTTTTATCGAATCTATTTTTTGACACCAGTTTCCCAACTATGATGTTTTGAAAATGACCGTTTCGAAGAAAAACAAACCGTCAGTAGCCAATCAGCGTTCAATTTGTGTTAACAACTTTGGCAAATCACATTGCAGAGTTTAAAACTTATCAGTAGCGTAAAAACGATGAAAATTGTAATTGAAAATAATACCCAAATTCGTGGATAATTAGAGTTCGTCTTTTTTTCGAAAAATTTATATTAAAATTATCATTTTATCTTGATGAAAAATTGAAAACATAAAGGGTGATTTTTGCAAATTCCTGAAAAAATGTTTATATGAAAGACTGTTATTAGGTTCGGTACGTTCCTGCTTCATCTACCTTCCGTATCAAAATAAGCACCGTGCTTTTCATTAATTTGATAATTAATTAATTTTTACTTGTTAAATTAATATTTGAAAAATACTGGCTACCATCTAGTGAGAATAAATTACAGTGATATTAAATTTCTCCGTATAGAATCAATAATTGAAAAATAGACGCTCATTTGACTGCCACGTCAAACCCTTGCCACCGATAAATTCGTCTGCTCCTTTGGTGTCGTGTCCCGGTTTTCGATACGCCAGTGTATATCTTTTTTTTAACCTGTGTGCGCGATTTTGACACAAGCTTGTCAAAATCGCCTCTGCAAAAAAATGGAGTTCAAATTTTATTTTGCTCTATTAGGAATCTTTTTATATTATACAAATGATGTCACCTGTCAATACAGAACAAAAAGTGTAAGTATTTTTTTATTTATTACTTATTTGATTTGAGAAAAATTTATAAATCTAAAGAGACGAATCTTTACTTGACACGTCACTTCAAGTGTAAACGTAAACAATTTTATTTTTTCTTTCGAATTTAGTTACTTTTCATCTTGAAAATAATGTGAAATAGGTTTTCTTTCAATATACAAAACTAAAAATTATATTTTTCTCATATTTTTGACAGTTTTATATCTGATGTATTCACAAATCGTGAAACATAACCTCAAAATATTTTCTTTCAAAACCACGCAACTATTCTTTTTGCTTATAAGTTATCTTCAAATATGAAAAATATTTCGAAAATATTCCTTTCGATTCGAAGGGAATTATTTCCACATTTTTTCTGCGAAGTTGAAGAAATTTAATGCTTTTTAGGTTATGACAGGCAAGAAAGTCACTTTTTTGCAATTTTTCATTCTGTTTTAAGATAACTTTGACATGGGAAATAATTTAAAGAACTTAAAGTAGCTTGGGAATAGAAAAAAATAGATAATATTAAAATAAAATATTATCCACAGAGTCAGAGTGCCTCATTGGCTGAACGTGTACAACAATTGACTGATATGGCTATGAAACGATCTGTTATTAAATTTGATGGAGCAAAGTTTAAAAGATTTATAAAAACAACACCGAGAAATTATTCTATCGTTGTTATGTTTACTGCCATGGCACCACAAAGACAGTGTCAACTTTGCAGGTAATATTTTTTATTCCGTTTTTTTAATAAAAACTGTTATTAACTTGTAACATTACCTACAATTATATTATAATAATTAAAAGTTTTTAGTAATATTCAAAAATTCTAAAAGAAATAATTGAATTTTTTAAAACTTAAATTTGGAAATTCTGAAACCAAATAGATTTTTGAAGAATTTGTTTTTTAAATTAATTATTATTTAAATAGAATAATTTTTGTAAATTCATAAAAACCAATATGGTTTCAAAAATCCAGTTATATTTATTCAGATATTTTTTTGCAGATGAAAAAATAAAATTATTTAAAATATAAAATTTTACAAAATTTTAATTCCCGAAAATAATTTTAAAAAAATTGAAACAATCGGAAATTTTGTAAAATTTTATATTTTAAATAATTTTATTCATTCACCTTCAAAAAATATTTGGATAAATAAAACTGAATTTTTGAAACCAATATTATTTTCTGAATTTACAAAAATTATTCTATTTAAATACTTTAATTTTCGTCGTTAAATTCTGATAGGAATTAATTTAAAAAACATTTCAGATAAAATTTTATAAAATAATTGAATTTTTAATAGAAATTTTAGGACTTCATTAAATTTTAGATGGTTTTTAAATTAAATTCCTTAAAAGTTTAAGGGAAGCAAAAGTGTAAAAATCATATTTAAATTTTTTTTCAAAAATTATTATTAACATTATATTTCTTTAAAAATTCTTAAAGTTTTGAATAATTTAATTCAAAAATTCTGAAAAAACAATGGAATTTTAGAAGAATTACACTTGCAGTTTTTAAAAATAATTAAATTTCTAAACGTTTATCATTGAAATTATTTTAAATTTTAATTCCTGTGAAAAAATAGATAAGAATAAGTTTTTAAATATTTGTTTAACAAAAAGTATTGAAGTTTGAATAATTTAATTTAGAAATTCCGAAATTTTTCTTTTTCATAAATTTCTTTATCATTGAAATTATTTTAAATTTTAATTCCTGTGAAAAAATAGATAAGAATAATTTTTTAAATATTTGTTTAACAAAAAGTATTGAAGTTTGAATAATTTAATTTAGAAATTCCGAAATTTTTCTTTTTCATAAATTTCTTTATCATTGAAATTATTTTAAATTTTAATTCCTGTTAAAAAAATAGATAAGAATAAGTTTTTAAATATTTGTTTAACAAAAAGTATTGAAGTTTGAATAATTTAATTTAGAAATTCCGAAATTTTTTTTTATTTATTTAAGTAGTAAACGGGACTAAACCGTTTTGTACAAGATATTTTTAATACTAATTTTTATTGCACTAATAGCAAAATAATTTTTGAAAAAATGTAATTTAAATTATTTAAAAATAATTGTACTTCCGAAAATAATATTGTCAAAAAAATATTATCTTCATTTTTTTAACTTTCGAATCTAAAATAACTTACTTCTTGCGTAGAATTTCATTAAATTAAAAAAAATAAGTAAATTGTTTTGAAGAGTTACGAAACATTTTATTATTTACAAAAGTAATTAAATAAAAAAAATAAAATTTGTAAAAAAGCTAATTCAATTGTTTTGAAAAAAATATAATTTTTTCCGAAGAATTTAATTATAATTTTACTGAAAACAACTAAATCCATCTAAAAAAATTTAAATAAAACTCTTGAAAATAATTAAATTCCTGAGAAGAATTTTATTATTTTTATGAAACTTAATAATTATTCATTAAGAAGTGGGATTTTTTAAATTTCATATCTCAAATGATTCAAAAATTCCAAATTTTAATGAAAATTAAATTTTATGAAGAATTTAAATAAAATTGTATTAAAAATAATTTAAATCTTCTAAAGAATTAAAAAAAAAAATGTCTGAAAATAATTGTATTCGTTCGGGGAATTGCATTTTTGAAAATAATTTTTATTTCTTCAGAGAGTATTGTGAAAATGTGATTATAATTATTTCGAAGAATTTAGTTTAAATTGTATTTAAAATAATTATTGAATTCTTTCGATGAATTTTATAAAAGAAAGTTTAAAGTTAGGAATTTGTCTTCTTTTGAGAAAATAGATTTAAAAGTTTAATTTAAATAATTCAAACCTTTGAAAAGAATTTTATTCTGATACAGGGGCTAAATGTTAAATTTTGCAAAAATGTTTTTTAGGCGATAAATCCGCTTAGATGCAAATATATGTAGATCAATATTGTAGGACAACTTGTCCTTAACAACTACTTTAAATAAAAGATTTTCAGGGGATTCAAATAAGGACCAAAAAAAAATTGTGATGAGAATAAATCTAAAATATATACTTAAAACTTGAAATTTTCTTTTACTTAAAAATTTACAAATGTAGAGTTAAAACACATTTTTACATTATGGACACGACAAAAAAAGAATGTCACATAACTATATGGATAAAATCCTTCTATAGTCAAAACTGCAATGCTCTAACTTTTTCTGTTCGAAGGATAATAAATTTTAACTATTTTGACTGTTTAATTAATCATTAATATATATTCTTTTTATAATTTTCAGTATAGCGAAGGATGAATTCACGATAGTAGCAAATTCGTTTAGATACTCTCAATCTTTTTCGAATAAATTATTCTTCGCATCCGTGGATTTCGACGAAGGATCTGATGTTTTTCAATTGGTAAATAATATTCATTTTATTAATATTATTTAGATTCTTTTTTTTTTGAACTGTATTTCAATTTTCTTTATGAAAGAAGTAATGCAAACGTTAATTTATTCTTTGAAAAATTAAGGTGAGAATTTGTTTATTTAAATAGAATTAAGGTAAACTTTTAATCATTTATAAAAAGTTAGGTAAGCATTTATTTATTTTACCGATAAATAAATTAAGATTAGCATTTATTTGCTTATTACAATTTTGAGGAAAAAAATTTATTTACTCTTCAAAAAGCTATTAAAGTAATTTTTTAATTTTTATTTACAAAAATTGAACTATTTTTATTTAAGTTAAAATTTTCTTTATTCTAATTGAGAAAAAATTATTTTAATTAATTTATTTAGTGTTAATGGGCTTACAAAAAGAAACGCATTTTCGTACTAATATCAAGAATAGTAAATTAAATATTAATTATTTATGACTAAATTTAATTTTTGATTTTAATAAATTTTTTTTGTAGATGAGACTCAATACTGCGCCAGTTTATATGCATTTTCCGGCTAAAGGAAAGCCAAAACCAGGTGACACAATGGACATTCAAAGAGTTGGTTTTGGAGCCGATGCTATGGTTAAATGGATTTCTGAACGAACTGATATTCAGGTATTTTTTCTATAATTCCATTTTTTAATTAATATACATAAGACTTACTGAAATTTATACTTTGATTTGATAGTTGTCGTGTTGATGTTAATAAACTTTGTCACTTACATTTTATAAGAAAATTTAATTGAAATTAACTTTTGAAATTTCAGATACAAGTTTTCCGCCCGCCAAATTATTCGGGAACAGTTGTGGTTACAATTCTATCACTTTTCATTGGTGGTTTCTTGTACTTAAGGAGAAATAATTTGGACTTTATTTATAATAAAACACTTTGGGGTTTAGGTGCTATGGTAAATAACTATAAATAATAAAGTAAACATAAAATTTTAAGAATTATAAATAAATGGCTAATTTAATTGAAATTTTCAGTTCTTCACATTAACAATGATTTCCGGACAAATGTGGAATCACATTCGAAGTCCACCGTTTGTTCATAGATCGCAAAACGGAAATGTTGCCTACATTCACGGATCATCGCAGGGGCAATTCATTTTAGAAACCTACATCGTTCTAATGCTCTGTATCCTTTATCACAAAAATTATTTAAATAACATTAGATTTTCAAATATTTGCTGTTTGTAATTTGCATAAAAAAATCGAAATCGTTTTCATTTCTTTCTTTTTAATTTTAAATAGAAATATTGGTTTTAGTTTTCTCTTTATTAACAAACACAAATTTTTATTTTCCTTCACTTTGTAAAAATTAACAGACGCTGCTGTTGTTTTTGGAATGATTCTTATGACAGAAGCGGCAGCACGTAAAGGAGATGTAAAGAAGCGAAGAATTTTTGCTGTGATAGGAGTGGGATTAGTCACAGTTTTCTTTAGCTTTCTTTTATCCATATTCAGAAATAAAACTCAGGGATATCCTTACAGGTAATTATTGAGAAAAATTGTTTTCTTGTAATTTTCTACCAAAAAAAAAAAAACACAATTTAGTCAAATGTGAAATTTCTTTGAAATATTTTGAAAATAATGAAAATAGATTTATAAATAGCTGACATAGAAGAAATTAGAGAAAAATAAAAATATTTCATTTTGGACAAAGAATTTTTCACATTTGACTAATTTCAGTTTTTTTAGTTACTAATTATTAAATTAAAAAAAAATCTTTTTGTTTCAGCCTTCTATTTAGATAACTGTCCCATTAAATCTAAAAATAAAGAAAACGAGAAAAAGAAAAGTGAGTGATTTATATAAAAGAAGAAAATTTTGTTGACCAAAAAATCATTATTTTCTCATTCCATTTATCAAGAATATTATTTTTCATCCATATTCCGTTTTTTCCCTATACAGAAAAGTTTAATATAATTGTAAATGTGACGAGCGTGTACAATTTTTAGGAAGTTTTACTCTCAATTGTGTGTATGAAATGCGTATTAAGTGTTATACTTGTTATAAATAACTATGGATAATATTATTAAAAAAAAACAAAGAAAAAATAGTGTAATTATAATTCATTCTTACTTTATTTACACTTTCATACATAGAGGACTCATTTTTGTTCACGATTTCAAAGAAGACGAAAAATTACTATAGCAATAAAAAAAAATGTTTAAGAAAGAAACATAGAAAAATAGTAAAAAAAAAAGGAAGAGAAGTTAATGAATAATAGTCAAAGAAAGGTGCAATTTGCAGTCCTGTTATTAAAAATTCTTTTTTTCATACCTTATGAAATATTGTATAAAAAAATAAAAATAATTTATAATAAATAAGGAACAATTATTTTACGCGTGGGCGGATAATCTTTAAAAGTGTCTCTATGCCATTGATGTGATAGAAGACCGGTTACAAACTGAAATAGAGAAACAAATTAGTTTCTTAGTTAAAAATTAACTTGAATTTTATTTAATTTCTAGAATTTACTTTAAATTCTGGATTTTGTTGACCAAAATAACAGCTTTTAAACAAAAGAAAAATATTCAATTTCATTTTAAATTCTTTCAATTTTTCACAATAATTGAACTCTACACATTTGAATTTGAATTTATTTTAAATAATTGTTTTAAAAGTTTAAAAAAGAATTGAATTTTATAAAAAGTTACACTTTCAATTTTTTAAAATAATATACAAACAAGTAGCAAAACTATCTATTTAATTTATTTTATAATTCTATAAATAACAAAATTTTATATTTTTAAAAATCGTCTTCAATTTTTTTATAATTTCAGATAAAAAAAATTTTTAAATTCAACTTTAATCAAATTTTTGAAATCAAATAAAATTATTTTCAAAAAATGTAATAAAATTCTTTGCACGAGGTTGAATTGTTTATATTTATTTTCTAATTTGAATTTACTCAAAAGAATTTAATTGTTTTTACAAAATTTCTTAAAAACAGTTAAATTGGTTTCTAAAATTTTAATAAAATTCTAAGCAAAAATTATAGAAAATTACAAAAATTAATATAAAATGTTTTTAAAAATGTTATATTTTACAATAATATTATCACAAAATTTATTCTTTAAATTTGAATTAGTAAATATTTAAACTTAATTATAAATTTAGTTTAATTTTAGTTGATTAATTTTAATTCAGTTTTAGTTTATTCGTGTTTTAACTGAATTCTAATTTATAATTAATATTTTTCAATTGATAATTACTTTTATTTGCACTCTAATTTGTAAATAATAATAAATTTATAAGTTTAATTTTAAGTGTTTTGAAAATTGAGTGAATCTTTTCTCACCTGATTACTGATTACCCAGAGACAAACGAAAAAGTACGCTTCACCTTGACTGACAAGAATTTGTAAAGCAATGTACATTCCAATTTCGGTGAATTGTAAAGGTGCGGAAATATAATCGAAAAGTCCTCCTCGAGGAATTTTGTGCTCCTTTGTCACGACAACACCATTTTTATCTTTCCGTAAATTTGCCAATATGAAATTCGTCTGTAATTGTTGATAACTCATCCAAAGAAAAATTAGAGCCGCAATCCAATCTTTAATTTTCAATGATTCTTGATAATTTGTTACTAAATCTGCAATTTTTGAAAGGAAGAAAAAATTACAATTTATTGTCAAATTAAATAATATTAATTATTGATTAAATTTATTATCAGGCAAGTTAAAGGTGTTCCAAAAATTTTCATATTTTTTAAATATAAAATAAATATAAACAAACAATAAAAGACTTTCTTTTTTAATTTATTATTTCAAAATTGTTTTGAAATAATATAATATAATAATTTTGAATATAATTCAATTCATGTGAAAAATTTTCTTATTTATAGAAATAATTTTATTCTAGCTAATAAAATTACTATTTTTTAAAATAATTTAATTTTTTCTAAGAATTTATTAAAAGTTTGGAAAGTACATGAATTTTTTCGAAAAATTTAAAAAAATTTTACTGAATCCTTCAGAGAAATTTTATTAAAAAAATAGACGTCCTAAAAACATACCAATCTTTAAATCACGATTTTTTTGTAAATACAAATGTCAGAAATTTAATATAATTGAATATTTTTTAGAGTAAATCACTTTTAGAATTATTTTTAAGAGAATTGAATGTTTGCAAAGACTTTACTGTATAATTGAATTGTTTCAATGGATTTATGCAAATTTCAGAAAATTAAATTCTCTCGTGAAATTTTATTGAAATTGTATTGAAAATAATTTAATTCTTGCAAAGAATTTTACCATTTGTGAAAATAATTGAATTTTTCTAAACAATGTTATTATGTGTGTAAATAATTGAATTCTTGCAAAGAGTTGTTTAAAAAATTTTGAAAATATAAAAAAATAATTTACTGAATAAGTGAATTTTTCTGATTTTGATTATGAAATTATCCAAAAATTACAATTTGAAAATATAAAATTTTATAATTTGCATTATAATCGATAGGACACCACGTTTTGTGCGCTAGCGCGCGTAAAATTTGCAAGTTGTGCTAATAATCGTTGTATTCCGGTTATCTAACTTTTTTAATATTTTTTTTTTTCAAATACCTATATTTTTAATTTGAAAATTAATATTCATATTAAAAATCATTGAATTCTTGCAAAAAAAATTTCACTCAAAAACACTAATAGTAAATAAGGTTTGGATTCAGTAAATAGGAAAAATAATTATTGAAAAATTGTCTTACAATGGCAATTGTTTATAAAGGGGTGGTTTTTAAATAGAATGCCTCATATATTAACATTTTTTAAAATATAAATAGTAACAATTAATTTTGTACATAAGAGAATTTTTCAATTTTTAAAAATAAAATACTATATATTAAGTAACAATACATAATTTTGTAATTTGCATAATAATAATAAAAAAATAATGAATTTCGATTTAATTAATTTTTCTCCTACCTTTGTGAAAGCCTTCCGATTCGCCTAAAATCGAAGCAGGCAATAAAGTATAATGAACAAATCCAACAAGATAGTGTGAAATATTTATTCTTCCGTCACTAAAAATATTAACGTAATGAGTTTCATAGAGTCGTCTTGTTGTTTGAATAACAACAAGTAGCATTGCAAGTGTTGCCTGTGGCAAAGAAACTAGAATAAAAATTAGATTTATTTTTCAAAACGAAAAAAGAAATAATTTATTTTCATTTAATAATAATTATTATTATTGAAAATAATATTATTTATTTATTATTATTATTATTATTATTTACTCAAAGGCTTTCTTTCACTCCCAATTATTAAATCCAAAAAGGTGTAAATAAATTCCGGGACATTTTCGTTGAAAAAATATTTTCTCATTGTTATAAATAAACAATACATCGCAAATGGTGATGAGAAAATATAATAATGTTGAAACCACCTGAAAATGAATTATTTTTCTATTAAAATCAAAATTTATTATTATTATTATTATTATTATTATTATTGTCGTTTTATATTTATAATTTTTTTATGGAATCAAAATTTATAAGAAAAGTTGTAAAATTTTTAATCTTAATTAATTAAAATGATTAGAATGATAATTATTAATTTACTTACTTATTAATCCCATATATTTATTTTTTTACTAATATTCTATTTCATAAACTATAAATTAATTTCAATTTTGTAATCATTTTAAATTCAAAATTTTAAAAATTCAATTAACTGATTTTCTAGCTAATTATAAATATTAATTGTTTTCAAAAACTTGGTTCAAATTCTTCGCAAGAATTAAATTATTTTGAATAAAATTTCTTTAAAGAATTAAATTGGTTTTAAAAATTGAATGAAATTCTTGTAAAGTTCAGTTAAATTAAGAATAAAAAGCAAACGAAAACAAGTTTGTTTAAACTACGATACAGATTACTGGAATTAATATAGAAAATAAATTGTTAATTAATATTATTATTAATTAAGGGAAAGGACCTGTGAAAATTCAACTTATCTAAATTTTTGTTGTTTATGGGTCTAACAAATTTTGGTATTTTAAATTACAATATGCTTCAAAAAAATAAAAAATTTTTTTGAAAAATTAAATTTCTTAAAAACTGAAAAATTAGAAGCTTTTCTTGCGATTCTAAATAATCAATCGTATCAATTTTGAAAAATTTTAATTTTTTCAAATAATAAAATTTGCAAAATGTCCGAAATTTTTTTTTTTAATTTTAACTATATAGAATAAATTTAGATCCCAAATAATGCTAAAAAAAAGTTGTTCACTTCATGATCATTTAGCTTTCTCAATATAATATATATCAATTACTTAGATTTTTATTTTAAAATGTGAAAATAAAATTTCGAACATCGCAACTCAATATTTGGAGTTTAATTTTTGCTGATAGTTGATATTATCGAAGGGTTAAAATTTCACATGCGCCTCCCCTAAAATAATAATTATTAATATATTCTTTCTATTACTATACAAAAGAAAATGTTGTTCCAAAAGATATTCGAAAATACGAAATTTAGAAAATTGGAATAATTTTTTTTTTCCCTGGATGAAAAGACAAAATATATTAATAACTGCACTAAAAATAACATATATTATGTAATGATAATTCAAAAATATTTCACAGTATTATAAATATTCAGTTCGACATTTATCCTTCACATTGTAAGAAAAAGTTCAAAAAATTTACATTTTGATAAAATGTTGCAAATTATAATCGTTATGCATTCTTAAATTAGACAATGTATTGAAAAAAAATTTTTAACTTGAAAAATATTTTGGAATTAATAAAATCAAAGCTAGTTATTTTTATGACAATAATTATGTAAGGTACAAAAAGCAAAATTATTCTTGTTTTAATTTACAGGGAATTTAGGATACCTTTGTTATATTTCAGTTTTACATAATTATAATTATTTTTACATTTTTCAAATAATTTCTTTTTTATATTCTTATACGTTCTTTTTCTCTATCCTGAACCTTGACTCGGAGTGATCGTTAACTTCAATTTTTAATTATTTATTACAATAATTATTTAAAATAAATGATTCAGATATTACTTAAAACTTGTATAACTCCACGCGCGCGTAAAATTGTCTTTGCTATTATTAATTTAAAAGATTCTCTTTTTAAAATTTATTAAAAATTCCTCATTGTTTTTAAATATAATTATCGACAACATCGCCAACATGTTTCTAACCACCATTGGAACAATATTTTAATCATAAAATTAATTCTAAATTTTTTAAAATCCAATTATTTTCAAAATTTTTAATTGGAATTCTTTAAAATTTTCAATTATTTCAATTTTTTAAAATTATTTTCAGAAATACATATTAATTTGAAAACAAGAAGTAAATTTTTTGAAATTATAAAAGTTAAACATTTTGTATTGCCAAAATACAATTTTATCAAGAATAACATTTTTTTTTAAACAAAATTCTTGTAAACTTAAAAAAATTCATCTTATTTTTAAAAATTTTTAATAAAATTCCTGAAACAAATTTGCCATTACATTCAAAAATTTTTTTAAAATTCTTTATAAAAATTCAGTTACTTCCAATAAAATTTTAATGAAATTTCTTAAAGGAATTTAATACAACTCTTTGTTTTTAATTTTTTGAAATTATTTTCGGATATACAATTATTTTTAAAAAAAATTTGTAATCCTTTTTTTCAAGAAACAAATTTTTAAAATTTTTTTCAAAATTTCTAATTAAAATATTTAAAACTGAATACTTTTTATTAAACAAAAATTTAAAAATATATTCTTCTTTATTTTTTCACAGGAATTAAAATTGTAATGAATAACCTTTAAAAATTTAATTATTTCTAAAAATATAATTAATATAATAATTTTTGTATATTCCTAAAATAAGGTATTTTAAAAAATATAATTATATTTATAGATTATTTTTAAAGACGAACAAACTAAAACATAAAAGTTTACATTTAAAATTTTTTAAATTTATTCAAGTGTATCTTAAAAATAATTTAAATATACTTTTTTTAAAAACTTAATTTTTTCTGATTTTCTAATTGTATCTTTCAAATTTATATAATTTCTGAAAAATAAATATTTAAATACTTATTTGTTCTTTATTTGCTTTAAATTTCGAATTACTTTCATTGTAAAACCATTTGATACATTTGTTATGAAAATTTGAACTGCAAGTCTTACAAAATTGAATTATTTTTTAGAATTGTTGAATAATATGACAATTCACAACTTTTTTTTCAATTTAAAAAATTTTTGAAATTTAATTATTTTTAAAGAATCCTACTTTAATAGGTACTTTTAATTATTTTTGAAGTTTTAACTAAAACTTTTTTTTAAATAAATTTTTATCAAATTTCAATTATTTAAGTGCAATAATAAATAGTTCAGGAAATAATTAATTATTTTTAAAAATTGCAACGTAGGTACACCTTTAACTATTTTTTTTACATTTGGATTGAATTTTGTTTTCTTTACTTATTTTATTATTTATAAATTATCTGTCAAAATTTTGACATAACAATTTGGAATCAAAAAACACAAATTTCATGTGAGATCAGATTATCTCGATTATTATTTATTATAGAATATTATAATAAGATAATATAATATCTAATTAAAATATAATTTAAAATGAGTAATTCAAATAGTTATTAAAATTAAATATAAATTAAAATTCTATCAAGATTTATAATAAATAAATTTTGTCCACTTAAAACCCAAAGACAACAAAAAATTAGATAAAAATAATATAATGAAAAGAAAGCAGAGAAAACTCACTTTTTTGGAAATTCAATTATGTGAAGAAGTGATTTTTTCTTTTTTTCTGATTGTTTGCCATAAAAGAAGGCCTGCTTTAAAATTTCTGGTAAATGATTTTTAAATAAATAAACAAGCACTCCATTAATAATAAGATAAAGAGAGAGAATTGTAAATGTAATTGCAATCAAGTTCATGGCTAAAATATACAACTATATAGATGTGATTTTAATACAGTAAAAGAGACTAAACATATAAAGAGGAGAATATTCTTCTTGAGTTAAAATTGTAATATACTTTAGAAAGTTTGCAATGTACTAGAACTCACTGAGAGTTGTACCACACTGTTGTGTGTCCTACTCTTTGTACATCTACAAAATACTCTAACTGGGGATTTGAAATTTTCCAAGTATATAGCTCTATATATATGCATATGTATATACAATCATAATTTCTGTATTTCAATAATATATGGAAAAGAAAAGCGATTATAAATTTTATTCTCTCTTCTGATTTGATTTTTCATTTAAATACATTCATCAAGGTTCGAATATAATGACAAACATCCTGTGAATTAAATATTTATTAGAATTGAATACAATTTGTTCTTCTCTTTCGAACATTTGAAATTAATTATTAAAATATTCTTCTTAATAAATACGATTTTATGTTTGTAATGCATATTTATATATAATACTAAATTTCCAATAACATGGCTATAATACATTTTTTTGTGATATTTGTTTACGTATTTAGGGAGTGTAAATATTTTCCAGAATACGATAAATAATATTTTTTAAATTATCTTCTTTTGAATAAAATAAAATTAAAAAAAACAAATTCCCATTTGTTGATATAAGCAACAATTGATAGTTTTAAATAACAATTACATTTTTTTTATTATTAACTTTATATATTAATTACTTTGAAATATAGATTAAAACTTATTCAAACAATTCATTATATAATTAATTCTTCTGACTCTATTGAATTTATTCCAATAAGCAAAGAAATAAATTCAAAATTATAATTTAAAGAAAATCGTAGCAATGCGGATTCAAAATAGTATTCAAAATGAAAATTAATTAAAAAAATGATTTCGAAATTAAATTGTAGTAGCAATAGATAAGTAAGAATAATAATTTTTTATTATAAATCAATTTAGATTAAATTAAAGTAATTTTAAGAACTAATTTGAAAAAATGCACATTATGCTAATTAAAAAAAACATATAGACAACCAATAAAACACTTCCATTATATGAAATATTTATTAGAGGATAATGAATACAAATTTTTTTTTTTGAATAATTTTAGGTCATCAATAATTAAAATATTCCTAGTCTATAATAAATAGGGAATAATAATTTTACGAGATGGTGGATAATCTTTGAATGTGTTTTTATGCCATTTATGCGAAAGAAGGCCAGATATAAACTGAAAAAGAAAAGAATCAGATGTTAATTTTCATATTAGAATCAATTAAATAAATATTTTAAAAATTCGTTTTGTTCGGTTATCCTAATATCTTTAAAATCATTCCTGCAAAATATTACAATTTTTTAAAATTTCTTCAAATGAATTCTAATAATAAAATTCTTTGCGAGAATTTAGTTATTTTCAATGCATAAAATGATAAAATTTTTCTCAGGAATTCAATTATTTTGAAAATTCCAATTAAAAAAAATTTTTTTTTGTAAGAATGCAAGAGTTTAAAATAAATTATTTTTCAAGTTCAAAACAGTTAAAATGAAATATTGGGTTAAAAAACTTAGAATACTAAAAACAAACTAATTATTAAGAAACAGCCAATAACTGCTATAATATTATTATTGTTTTCTCGAACGATATTAAAATTCTTGACAAGAATTCAATTATTTTGAATAAAAGTTCTAAAAAGAATTCAATTAATTTAGAATTTTGATAAAATTCTTCGCAAAAATTCATTTATTTTGAAAAAATTTAATTAAATTCGTTATCAATTATGCCTTCCAAGTTTAAAAAAGTACTGTACGCAGACACTTCTACTTTCACGCATCCAACCCTTTAATTTAAAATAATTATTTCAATAATTTAAAAAAATTTCAATGTAATTAATTTACATTAAGGGTGAAAACAATTTGGCTTAATTCACTTTTGGTACTTTTCAATCTTCAAAGCATTGAATTAGAATTTCACTAATTTTGAAATTCAAAAACATTAAAAAGATAAAAAATTGTCGAAAACAAAAATATTTAGAAAATAAAAAGCTAACAAAAACAACAGATTACTGGAATACAACGATTATTTGTAATTAATTTTTTTCACCTGATTTATGACGACCCAAATACAAAGAATAAAATAAGTTTTATTCTCGCATATAATTAATTGCACAGCCAAGTACATTCCAATTTCGGTGAATTGTAAAGGTGCAGAAATATAATCGAAAAGTCCTCCTCTAGGTATTTTGTGCTCCTTTGTCACAACAACGCCATCCTTGTTTTTTCGTAAATTCGCCAATATTATATTCGTTTGTAATTGTTGATAACTCATCCAGAGAAAAATTAATGCCGCAATACAGTCTTTTGTTTTCAAAGAATTACGTGACATTTTATCGAATCCTGTAAATATTATCTTAATTCAATAATTATAGCATATATAAATTTTTTTTTTTTTATTAATCGGAGTGACCGTTTTTTAATAATATACAAATTTTAACTAAAATAATTCTTCTCTACTTCAATTATTTTTAATAATTTTTGGAGAAAGTTAATTTGAATAAAATTGAATAAAACTCTGTGCAACGACTGACATATTTTTAAATATCATTTTAACCCTAAAGAACGTCACTTTGGTGTAAATTGGGAGATTTTCGTCATTGATCAGTGGTTATCATGTGAAAGTTAAAAATCAAAAATCGATTACTTCAGTTTTGAGAATAATCGCTATTTAGACGTCAAATTTGAAATTGTACTTTTATTTAAATGTTTTTATAAATAATTACTTTTATTTCGTTTCATTGAAAATACCTTTTTTAACATTTTGTTTCACCTAATATGAAAAGTATTTAAAAAAAATATAATTCTTTTGATAATTTCAAATCTGAAAGAATAAGGTTAATTTTAGAACTCATATGTTTTTACTTCATATTTTAAATAAGGATATTTTTTTTGCCTCTTTTCTGAAAAAGTATGTAGAAAATTGTATTAAATGTGTAGTGTTTTAATTTTTTAGCTTCCTTAAAAATTAAATTTTGAATAAAATTCTCCAAAAATTCTATAGAAAATTAATTAAATTTTGGAAGACTTGCAGTTTAAATTTTTAATTATTTTGAAATTTTAAGCAAATAAAGAACAATAATTAGTTAAATATTTATTTTACAAAAGTTATTAAAATTTGAAAAATTTAATTTGGAAATTTTTAAAAAATTATGTTTTTGAAAAATAGTAATAAAAATTTTTTAAAGACAAAGTTACCTAAATTCTCAATAATAATTTTAACAAATTGAAACAATTGGAAAATCTTTTAAATTTTATATTTTAAAGAATTTTATGTTTTCCTCAAAAAATTGTCTATAAATATAATTATATTTTTAAAAATATATCATTTTATGAATTTACAAAAATTATTATCTATTTAAATAATTCAATTCTCGTAGTTAAATTCTGATAGAAATTAATTTAACAAAATTTTCAGTTACCATTTTAAAAAATAATTAAATATTTAAACCGTTATAACATGAATTTTAGTAATTAATTAAATGTTAAAAAGGTTATTAAATTAAATTTCTTGAAAATTTAAGGGAAGCAACATTTTTAAAATCTCAAAATTTTTATTTTAAAATATTATTATTAACATTATGAATTACAGTTGCAAATGTTAGAAATAATTATATTTCGTGAGGTTTTTCAATGAAGTTATTTGAAATTTTAATTCCTCAGGAAAATTAAATATGAATAACTTTTTAAATGTTTGTTTAACAAAAAGTATTAAAGTTTTGAAAAATTTAATTTACAAATTTCCAAAAATTGTTTCTAGAAAAAATAAAACTAAAATTTTTTAAAAATACTTTTATTTCCGAAAATAATTTTTAAAAATTGAAACAATAATTGAAAATTTTGCCAACTTTTATTGAAATAAATTTTGAATTTTTATTTAAAGTTGATATTAGAAATATTTTGGAATTGTTCAAATATTTACATTTAAGGAAATACCGTAAAGGAAAAATTATATTTTTTAAAAAATCTGTCTAGTCCTATAAATAAGATAATTTAGAAATACCTAATGTTTTAAAATTAAAATAAAAATCTATATAATAATATGGATAAGAAAAATTTGCAAAAAATGTTAAAGAAATTAATTTTGAAATTTTGAAAAAAAAATTTAATTTTTAAAAAATTTGCAAAAAATATGTATTAAAGAGGAATTAAAGAAAGAAATATTAAATATTAAATAAATAAAATATTAAAGAAAAATTATTACCTCTGACTAATCCTTCCGATTCTCCTAAAATGGCAGCAACGAAACTTAAATAGTGAAAATATGCAACGAGATAGTGAAAAATGTTTATTTTTACATCGCTAAAAATATTTATTCTTATGGTTTCATAAATTCTTCTTATAAGATGTGATGTTACCAAAAACATCGCAAGAATTGTCTGCGGCATTGAAACTGGAAAAAATTTATGTTATAATAATCGAAAATAGTATGATAATAATATAATTGAGGAGCTGGATGCTATAATGTGTTACGCGCTATGTTAAGTAAATGGCGCATAACACGTTATAGCATCCAGCCCCTCAATTAAACATAAAATAATTATCCTCAAAAATACAAACAAATTGTTTAATAGTAATTATAAAATTAAAAATAACATAAACTAAAATTAATAAACCAACCCAAAGGTTTTCTTTTGTAACCCATCAGTAAATCCAAAATAAAATAAATAATTTCCGGAATATTTTCATTATAAAAATACTTGTAGATTAGTGTGATTAATGAATAAATGGCAATTGGAGCGGTGAAAATATAAAAATGTCGAAAACATCTGAAAGAAGAACACTTCATTATCATAATAATTATTTTATAATCTTATTAAGAAATAAATTTTACAAATTAAAGAATTTTCTTTATAAAAAAAATGAATTTTTCTAAATAAATTTTTTCCATAAAGCAAAAATTAAATTCTTTTAAATAAAGAAATTTTTCTTTTTTAGTACTTAACTAGAAAATAAATTCAAAAAATTAACGATAAATAATATAATACTCACTTTTTAGGTAATTCGAACTTGGAAATAAATTTACTTCGCATATTATTAATATTAGATTTTCCATAGTTGAAAGTTTGTTTAATAACGTTCGGTAAATAATTGTCAAAATAATAAATAATTATTCCATTAATTCCAATGTAAATAGACAAAGTACTTAAAATAATTTTCACAAAATTCATTTTTATGTTTTATGAATTTTACTGTATGTCTTAAAAAATATTGCAACTAAAATTTTCTTTATCACACTCTTCTTTTCTTCTCTCTACTTCGCTTTACTCGTATGAGCGATTGCAAGGCATTTAATTTAAATAAATTAGAAAAAAATGTTTTTTTAGTTTAAATTATTTCTATATTATACTAACTTTTACTATGAATCTACTCTACATTATATTAAGATATTTCCTAGTCGTTTTGTCGTTTCGTCGACCGGCACATTTCATATAACATCGTGAACCATCGGTAAATGGCTATTTGACTAAATATATATATTATGTTTAACATACACAAGTATACTCACACACTAAACAAATATTCATGTATTCGCACACATATCAGACATTTTACGTATAATATCCAAAGTTGAAATTTCAACTTCCAACAAACATTGTTTTGAATTTTTGAAAATTCAATTTTCTCTGTACATACTTGTAATGGGGAAAATTTTATTGAATATGTTTCTGAAAGGTTTTTCCATGCTCTTTTCAATGGTGAATTTAATTTGTTTATATTTAAAAAATTGACATTAATTTTTGATAATTAATATTTAAGTTTCAATTTCCCAAAATCAGTCTGTTTTATTTGAATATAAATTACATATTGCAAGCGAAAGATAAGCTTTTTTCAACAATATTTAAAAATGAAGTTTATTTAAATTACTTTTTAGCGCAGACTCAAATTATATATTTTATTTAATATTATTTAACCAAATAAATTCATAAATATGACCCCGTCTAAAAAGGTTATTTTTTACACTATGAGAATTACTTGTAGACATTATTATGTAATTTTTTTCATAGAAAATGCAGGTCGTCAAAGTAAGACAAAAAAATTCAAGATAAAATGTAGATGTAGATGTACAATCAAGATGTAGGTGTAGATTTTTCAAGAGTAAAGTTATTGCTGTCCCATAATTAAATTTACAGGAAGTATTCTCTACATTATTGACAATATTTACAAAAAAAAATTTGAAATCGAAGGTATTATTTCAAAATTTGAATTCAAAAATTTTTAAAAAATTTTTTTCCTTTTATTTTTTTCTTAAAAGTACTTCTTATTATGAGTATTTTGCAAAAAAAACATCTTTATCGGTCAATAAGAAAAAAAGTTATGTACCTTTTTTGGAAAATCGACCAAAATTTTGAGTTAAAAAAAAAAAAAATTTCAAAAAATTTTCAAAAACTGTTATACATTTTTATTCCATGCATATAAAGGAACAAATTTAGAAAGTATTTTTAATATTGTTAAAATCATCAAAAATTCTTATGATCACTTGGCGTGGAATTGCTCAAGAAAGTAAAATGTCAACCGAGTAATAGTAATTTTTTTTTAGAAAAAATTGTTATAAATTTACAAATTATAACCGGAAGTCTAATGTTTTGCGAGGGAAAATGAGAAGCATTTGAGTTTTTGTTTTTGGCTGGAAGTCCAAGAAGATGGTGCAAAATTAAAGTGTATTTTTTCTGCTTAGTAAAAAATTACAAATTTGTCCTCGACTCAAAAATTTGGAGATAAGCTTTCTCTAAATAAAAAAATTATTTAAAAATTTTCTTTCTTCTTTTTATTTACAGAAAATGCTTTCATTTCAATTATAATAAGAATGGAATAATTATTTTTCTCGATTGAGGATAATGTTTAAAGTTCTTTTTGTTCCATTCATGAGAGAGAAAGGCGCACAGAAACTGTAAGAAAATTATTCATTAATTTTATGCTCATTAATTATTTTCATTACTTTTCTATTTTTTTTATTTATTTATTTTTTTTTCAAAAATCGATTATTAATTATTCAACTATTAAGAAACAATTTTTATTGTCTTTTGAACTTTTAGAAATTTGTAAGTCATGTTAAAGTAAAAAATTCTTTTATCAAATTTATTGTTTAATTGACTATTATTATTAATATTATTATATGATTCAGTTAATTGTTAATTTATAGACAATTTATTCCAAAAGAATGACAATTAACATTTTTCCTCACCTGATTCTCAACGACCCATAAATAAATAAACAAATACGATGAACTGTCGCTTAATATAATTTGCAAAGCTCCATAAATGCCGATTTCAGTCAATTGCAATGGCGATGAAATATAATTGAAGAGTCTTCCTTGGGGAATTTTGTATTTTTTCGTCACGACAATGCCATTTTCATTTTTCCTTAAATTTGAAAGAATTCTGTTTGTTTTCAATTGCTCATAAGTCATTAGAATAAAAATTAATCCAGCGAACCAATCTTTTAACTGCAATGAATTTCTCCAGTTCACCTCAGAATCTGATAAAATATTTATTAATAAATAATAATTGAGAAAAAATTAAGTTACAAAAATTTTTAAATTGAAACAAAATTTTCGAATAACTTTTTAAGAATAAAAATTAAATTAATTTTTAAATAAAAAAAAATTCTTTTTAAAATAAATTTTTTTTTTCAAAAAGAATTTTAATGACTCATTGTTTCGATACCTTTAACAATTCCTTCCGATTCACCGAGAATAATAATAAGTAAACAGGAATAATGCAAAAAAGTGATAAGATAATGTGCAACATTAATTTTTGCATCGCTGAATACATTAACAATTTGAGTCTCGTATAATCTTTTTGTTAAATGACCGGTTAGAAGAATAAGTGCAAAAATAGTATTTCCAGGAGGCACTGAAAAGCATAGAAAGTAAAAATTTAATATTTTTTAAAAAAGATACTTAAATTTATATTTAAAAGTAAAATTATTTACAATTATAGAAATTACAGAAAATTATAGAAATTATAGAAAATTATAGAAATTACAGAAAACTATAAAAACTAAATTTAAAAATTTCGAAGGATAATAATTGAACTTTTGTAAAAAAAATGTACTACATATTTAAAAAAATAATTGCACTGTTTCCAAGAATTTATTTAAATTTTAGAAAATAATTGCTTTTTTGTAATTTTATGAGAATTTTGTTGAAAATAATTGAATAATAAAATTTTTGTGAATGTAAACAAAAATTAGTTCTAATTATTATTTATTTTTTTTTAGTTGAATGTAATTATTTACCTGATGTTTCTCTCTGTTTTCCTAAAGAGTGATCCAAAATTGAAAAAATATAGTTCGGAATCTCTTCATTGTAAAAATATTTGTTTGTCACTAAATATAATGCAAACATGGAAAGTGGAGCTGCAAAAATGTAGAAATGTCGAAACCATCTGAAAACATTAATTTTTTTTTCATTCTTTAATTTTTTTTAGAAAATTATTTCATTTTTTCTAATTACACAAGTTACAGTTATTTACTTATACTATAATAAAGTTTTCAATTTAATTTGTTTGAAAATTTTTTTATTCATTCATTTTATAAAAAAATGAATTTCTATTAAAAAAACGTTCCTTTTTAAATCAGGAATGGTTTTTTATAAAAAAAAGTCTTTTAAACGAAAAAAAATATTTTTCATACTGAAAAATTGTTAATTTAATAAAAAAAAATTCGTTTTTAATGCATAATTTTTTTTCGTATAAACAATGTGAAAACTCACCGCTTTGGAACTTCCAGTTGCCTAATAAATAAATTCGATGCATTATCAATAAGTTTTCCATAGCAAACAGTTTGTCTTAAAAAATTGGTTAAAAAATTTTGTCCAAATGAAAGAAATCCAATTGCAACTCCAAGATAAATAATAACAGCAGTAAAGAAAATTTGAATAAAATTAATTTCTTCAATTTTAAGTCCAATCATTGCAAAATAACTGAAATCAAAGAAAGAAAATCAACACTTTCTTTTTTAAATAAAAAGATAATATTTACCTGCATAAACGGAAAGAACTTTCCGAAGTGGAAAAGAAAGTTTTCAATGATTTTTAGCCACAGAAAGAAGTAATTTCATATATAAAAATCACAGAAAAGTAATTACGTTGAACAATTTTTTTAAACAATTAGATATTTAGAATTAATTAAAATTACAATTTATTTAATCTCTCGAAGAAAATAATCTCAAGGTTTGAAAAAAGGAGAAGGACAGAGAATATTTACAGATAAAAAATAATAATTACGAATCACATTAAACAGAAAAAAAATTAAACTTCGGTATGGATTTGCAATGTCTCTTCACTAATCATTGAATCGCCGCTAATTTCCTTCTCCAACCGACTCAATGTTTTTACATCAATTCTTATAATTAGTGTGTCATTTTTTACAAATGTCTCTAGATACTTGATGAGAATAAATTCCGTGAAGCCATAACTACGTCGATTAATATTATAAACAGGTTTTTTGAATGCCTCAAGATTTGCTTGTGTTCTTGCTGTTTCTAAAATATTTTTCCTCGAATCATCAGGATGAATTAGTAAAAATGAAATCCAACCCTCAAACGGCCAATCGAGTGTGTCATCATTTTCCGATTTAACAAGATGTAATACAAGTGAAAGAAACTCGGAATTGTTGTGCGAAACATTAATGCGAGCACAAACTTTATAGCCCATTGGACTTGTATAAAATGATGGACTAAAAAACATATTCATTCGATTTGACGCCATATTATTTAATTTTTGATTAAATGATTCCAATTTCCATATGTATGAGCCATTACATGTGCGCTCGATTATTGATGATTGTAAATTTTCCAGGGCAAATGTTAATTCACGATTTTTTTGCTCCAACATCACTACTTTCTCGCAGAGTTCACTGTAAACATTTTTTAATTATTAATAAATTATTCTCAATATCTTATGGGCATATCTCTGGAAAATTTACAGGGTGGTCATAAAAATTTTATTTTATTTTCCCCTGATTTCCTGAGAAAAATTTGAAATAAATATTTAACAATTAATATTTTTCTATTGTTTGATTCTATGGGAGATTTTAGTTTTTTCGAAGTAAGTAAACCAATTGCAATGATACTCAGTAATCTACACTTAATTCTTTTTGGAAAAAATTTAGCATAAACAAACGAACAAATTGTTTTTATCATTTTTCGAACATAATTGAATCTCTGCAAATAATTTTATTACTTTTGGAAATAATTGAATTTTTGCGAAAAATTTATTAACATTTTTGAAAATATGAGTTTTATCATTGTTAACGTAATTTTAATCAAATTTATGTGAAGAATTGAATTATTTAAAAAATTTTTTTTAATAGGTTGTAATAAAATTTGGGCCTAAAATTAAATTCTTTTTGTACCTAAATTATAAAATTCGGTAGAGTAATTGAATTATTTTCAATACAATAGCAATAAAATTACAGGGGCGAGAATTACATTATTTTTAAATATTCTAACAAAATTATTGTCAAAAATTAAATTGTTTTTATAAATAATAGAATGCTTCGCAAAAATTAAAATATTTCAATAAATAATAAAATTCTTCACAGAAATTAAATTATTTAAAAAAAATTTTTACTAAAAGCCTTTAATAGAAAATGGGTTGCCACAATTTCTCAATTTTGAATTTTCCTGACTTTTCCCGGTTTTCCAGACCCGTGGCAACCCTGGAAATCAATTTTATTAACAAACTAGCAAAAATAAACGCGCGTGCAATTTTCTTTTCCATTGTTGCTTTCAAAATTTGCTTTTCCAAATTTAATGAAAATTCTTTCTTAAAAAATATAATTTTTCTTACTGTCTCTCATTAAAAGTAATTATTTAAACAACTCGTATAGTAAATATCAAACTATTTCTAACAACTTGAATAGATAGAAGTATTTTAAAAAAATTTTAGTATCATTTTTTCAAGAAACAATTTTTGGACATTTCTGAATTAAATTTTTGAAAACTTTAATTTTACAAAACTGTAACAAAAATTTAAAAACTTATTCGTATTTATTTTTCCCAAGGAATTAAAATTTCAAATAATTTCAATGAAAAACCTCATTAAATATAATTATTGCTAAAATTTACCACTATATTCATCCGAAATTCAACTATTTTTTAGAATTTTTGAATAAAATTATTGGAAAATTTTAATAATATTTAAAGAAAAATAATGATATTAATAATTTTTTTAAATAAAAATTTTAAGATTTTTAAACTTTTGCTTCCCTTAAATTTTCAAAGAATTTAATTTAAAAACCTTTTAAAATTTAATTAATTCCTGAGATTCCTGTTATAACGGTTTAAAGATTTAATTATTTTTAAAAATGTTAACTGAAAATTTTTGTTAAATTAATTTCTATCAGAATTCAACTACGAGAATTGAATTATTTAAATAGAATAATTTTTGTAAATTCATAAAATGATATAATTTCAAAAATATAATTATATTTATATACAATTTTTAGAAAGGAAAAAATAAAATTCTTTAAAATATAAAATTTTACAGAATTGACAATTTTTTCAATTTGTTAAAATTATTATTGTGAATTGAAGTACCTTTTTCTTTAAAAAATTTTAATTACTATTTTTAAAAACCTAATTTTTTAATGATTTTCTACATTACTTTTTTTTAAGCTTTCGTAAAATAAATATTTAACTAATTATTGTTCTTTGTTTGCTTAAAATTTTAAAATACTTAAAAATTTTAACTGAAAGTCTTCCAAAATTCAATTTATTTTATAGAATTTTTGAAAAATATTATTCATAATTTAATTTTCAAGGAAGCTTTGAAATTAAAACACTACACATTTTTTTACACTTAGTCTACAAGATAGCTTTCCTTCTTTTCACTTATCAATTTAAACTACAAAACAAAACATTGTGATAAAACAACGTTAACTTCAGGTGAGGACAGATAATAATAATAATAATAATAATAATAAAATTCCTCGCAGAAATTGAATGCAAATTTTATGAATATTAAACATAAATTATATTTTTCTGTCTTGGGAGCTTTGTTTGAAAATAATTGACTTACTGTATTAAAGGTTGAGATTCACTTTGAGCTTCAATTTCTTCTTTTGAAGGAGGATCCCATGATTTTGCTTCGGCAGCTTTTGCGTCAATATTCGATTTCAGTGTCAAATGAGACAATGAATTGGCTATCATCTGAAAAGTATGGTAAAAAAATTATTAATTGTATTGAACAATACAAACCGAAATTAAAATAAATTTTCAAACAAATTCAAAATTAATTCACATCGCAGTGCTCAAGAGTGAGTGTCAAAGTGAACAAGTACAACGTTTACTATAATTAAATATCAAATTAAAATAAGTATTCAATTAAATATTAGATTGCAACAAATGTTTAATTTACAAAATCTATATTAATACTAATTTGTAAAATAACAAAAAATTAAAATAAATATTCAATTTATTAAAACATTATATTATAAAAATAAATAATAGAATTAATTAAATTATTAAGGGACAGTTTCACGAATATACTAATTAAAAGTTAAACAATGATTAAATCCTCAATCAACCAATCATAAGCCATTAAAATGAGTTTAAACATTGATTAACTTTTAATTGTGTTGGTGGAGTTAGCCCTAAGATTGTCAATTATTAAAATTAAACAAATAAATTAGAAAAGTATCACAATTTCTACCGTCATGTGGGAGTTCATTCCATCTTCTAAATGGTGTTTCAATGTGTCGGTAGATTTAAAAATTTCCTTACATCCAATGTCCTTGAATGGACAATTCTGCTGTGATTCAATGGCATGTTTTTTATATAAACACTCATTTAAATGATTTTCCAAATCAATCGGTGAAATTTCAATTTGACAACCATATTCCCGATAAAGACAGTGAGTTCTCTGTTGAGCAATTTCTCTTTTTGTAAAAAGATCTTTAAATAGGTCGACTTCTGGATTTAAAGGTTTACTATCGACTGGACAACTCGAACCTCGTTTTCTGTAAAGTGAAGAGAAAAATGTTATTTCTGATTAAATTATATTTATACTTTAAAACAAAAAAATCCCTCTTCTTTCATCTCAAAGAAAAGTAATTTACGTCTCTTTTAAATTTTAATTTTTTGTTTATTTTTTATTTGTTTTCATTTTTTTATGTAAAATAAATATTTTTTAAAGTTCTCCTTTTTATATTTTTCAAAAAATAATTCTCTTCTTCCTTTTTTTAAATAAAAATTCTCTTTTTCAGGGTTGCCACAGCAATTTAATTTTGTTTTTCTCTGACTTTTCCCTGATTTCTAGACAAAATTTTGATTCTTTCCCTGAAACTAAAGAATATTCAGATTCACTCTAAAAACGTTTTTGCATACCCAAGAAAATATTCTATTACAATTATTAACGGATTTTTTAAATTGTAAAATTATTCCAAAACATCAATAACTTATTTTTTAATTAATATTTAATCATTAAGATTTTTAATTTCAAATTCAAATTCAAAATGTCAATTATTTTCAAAAATTGTTTGCAAGAATTAAATTCATTTGACAAATAATGAAATTCTTAGCTGTAATTCAAATATTTTCCAAATCTACTATTTTAATAAAATTTCTCAAAAGAATTCAATTATTTTTATAAATAGTAAAATTCTTTACAGGATTTGAATTACTTATTTTAAAAAATGTAATAAAATTCGTTGTAAGAATTTATTATATTTAAATAATAAAATTCTTCTCAGGATTTCAATTATATTTAATAAAATTTTAAGTAAATTCTTCGAAAAATGAAATTTTTCGACAGAATTCAATTATCAATATATTAAGAAATGATAACTTGAAATAATTTCAAAAAAAAAAAGCTTGAAAAATTCAAATTAAACATTTAAAAAGTAAAATTAATTCTACAGAATTGTCAGTTAAAAGTATGAAAAATTTAGATTTTCCAAAAACTGTACTGTAAAAAAACTGCATATTTTAGCAACATAATTAAATATTTTCGACGAATAAAATTTTCAAGAGTAATTTCTCGAGAAGTTCGCTTAAAATTGTATTTAAAATAAATTAAATTATATGATGAATTTCATTATCCGTGAAAATAATTAAATTATTGCAAAAAAATTTTGAAATGAATTTCATTTATGTTATTTCAAATAATTAAATTTTGGAACATGTTATTATTTTTAAAGATTATTGAAATTTCGACGAGAATTTTTTTTTAATTTTTGAATATAATTGAATTTCTGTAATTATTATTTATAATTTCTCTAAAATTCAATTTTCTCAAGTACTTTAATAAAAAAAATTCCTTACTTTTCCCTGACCCGTGACAACTCTGTTTTTTCTTCTTTAACTGAAATTCTCCTTTCTCTCCCTTTTTTTAGAATTTAATCGTTTTTTTTTAAATTTTCACTTTAAAAAATACTTTTATTATTTAAATCCTTGAAGCATGTGGGATTTATTTTTTATTTTTCTAGAGTCATGTGAGATTTAATAATTATTTTCCCATAATATTTTTAACTGAAGAAAATGAATTTTATTTTTCTCTATTATTTAAATACTTGAGCCATGTGTTGATGCAATCAGAGCAAAATCTATGACCGCAGGAAGTTAGAACAGGATCTTTGAGCCAACTTATGCAAATTGGACATTCAAAACGTGATTCCACGGTTTCTTTGTCAGATCTTTCAGCACCTCCACACTGTATTCAAAAGAATTAATAAGAATTATTAAAAAAAAAATTTCTACTTTAGAAAAAAGACAATTATTTTGAAATAATACTTACAAGGGAACTTTCCTCCGCTATTTTCACAATTTCCTTTTCCTTCTTATCTTCTGCCATTTTAGAAAATTATAAACTGCAAAAGAGAAAAGTAATATATAAATAATAATAACAACAATACCGATAATAATGTCGAAAATTTGTAAAAATATTATTATTATTATTTATGTTCTTATATGAAAATAAATTTTAACAAAGAAATGAATTGTTAATTACTTTATAAAAAGCTGGAGACTATTTGTCTTCTTGAAAATTCGATGAAACGAATATAAAATATAAGAGATAAATAAAATGTTTATTCCTACAATTTATAATTTTTCTAAACAAAAAACTATGACAATAAGATAAAAATTCACTGAAATCCACTTCGGAAGTTTTAACAATTATGACATCATAAATTACATACATTACGCTCTTGTCTTTTTGCAAAAATTTGTGCTCCAAAAAGCGATAATAATAATTAACAAAGAAACAAATAAAAAATTACAATATATTCATTTTAATAATAAAAACATTAATTTTTTTGAAAAGAAACAGTAAAACAGAAAATTATAAACACATTTTTTTCTTCTGTCTTACTGCAATATAATTTTATAATTTTTTTTAAATAAGCCCAAAGACGCACATGTTATTTTTAACCTAGAAATTCAAATTGCTATTGTTATTCTAAAAAGAAAGAAAAAATTAAAAACAATATTATTTTTTAAATGAACTTTATGCCTATAAGTTATGAAGTGAAAAAATTTGATAAATTATATTTTTTAATGATAAAAGAAATATATTTATTTACTTTTCCTTTACGAAAATCACTATAATGTATACTTTTTCAAAACAAAATTTATACCGAATGTAGTAAATTGTACTTACTATATTCAAGATAAATAGGGGATCTACGTGATTGTCGTATTTACTTTATTGATTATTATTTTTTTTTTATATATTTTAACAATTATTTAAAACTTTTTATTTTCAAATGTTAATTTCGAATTTTCGAATGAATTTAGATTTAAAAAAAAATTTTTAATCATTTAGGTAATAACTAATTTCAATGAAATTCGTCGAAAGAGTTTAATTATCTTCAAAACTTTTAATACAATATTCTTTATAAAAATTCAATTATTTTCAATCGAATTTTAATTAAATTCATGGCAAGAATTTTACTTTTCCTCGAAGGAATCAAACCATTTTCTAAAATTTCAATGAAATTGAATTATATTCAAAAGTTTTATTAAACCATTCTGCAAAGAATTTTTTTTTTTAAATAATTAAATTTTTTCAACAATTTTAATAACATTTTTCCAAATAAATGAATTCTTGTGAAATTTTTTAAGTTCAGAAATTCTATTAAAATTCACTTCTTTCTAGAAATTTTATTAAAACTGAAAAATAATATAATTTCTACAAAACATTTGTTTTTTTGAAATAATTAAATTCTTGTTCTCAGTACAATTTAAAAAAATCGTTATTTAAATTTAATTATTTTTAAAGCTTTAATAAACTTTCTTAAATGAATTCAATTTTTTTGAAAATTTAATAATTGGAAATTATAATTCCTCGAATTTTATTAATTTCAAAATTAAAAACATTTAAAAAGAAAATTAAGTTATTTAAAATTCTTGTTTAGTACCTAATTAATTATTATTTTCAAAATACTCAACTATTTATAATTTCTATTCTTGATTAAACTTTCTGAATGCCTCTTCGTAAAAAATCCTACTTCCACGGCAAGATGAACATCCTTCAGTGGAAAAAATTGTTAATAATATTAATTAACAAAAAATAAATGTAAAATAATCAAATAAATATCTGTTAATTAATGAAGAAATAAATAAAGTAATGGAAAAAGTAGTAATAGAAGACAAAAAATACTAAAAGATAAAGAAGTAATCTAATTATGAAATAACCTAATTAGAATATTTGAAAACTGAATAATTAAATCAATAAATTATTCAAAGTTTAAAAAAAGTCTCCATTTTATTTTCCTTTTTTTCTATCTCTCTCTCTCCTTGTCTCTTTACATTAAAGAATATTATCACTTAGAAATCATTCAATTTTTTTAATCGACATATTGGAATAATATATAGTATAAAAAATGAATATAATAATATTACATCTAACGAAAAAAAAACTTTAGATAACGTCAAGAAAAAATAAAAACAATTCCTTCTAAAGGGGTAAAAAAATATATCTATACCACAACAAACAAATCATATAATACTTACGGATTGTTCCGCAAAAAAAAAATATTATTCCAATGTCAAAAATTGTTTGTTTTTTCATTTCATAAAAGATAAATTTTGGAATCATTTATTTTTTTTACGAAATTTTCTTCTTTCTTTTCTTTTTCAAGAAAGAAAAATTATAAATAAGAAATAAACGAATCGTCTTCAACATTATTGACATCGTCATTAACATCGTCAACTGATAGTCCATTAACATTTGTCTGTTTATCTTCTTCTGTTATAAAAACAGCTTCACTGGCACAATTCAATGTTTCTTCACTTGCCTCGTTTGTTTCACTTTTTACATTTACCATTAGCATATCGTAATTCTCGGAATTTCTATCGTAAACCAATGTCGTCGATCTCAGGGCACTTTGTGTATCACGTTGATAATTATTTTGATGATAAATTTCCGGTGTTCTTTGATATTGTTCGACACGTTGAAATTCTTCCGCTGTTCGATTAAAGTCCTCCGACGATCTTTGTGTTTCTTCTATAATAATAATAATAATAATAATAATTATGATAATTTTCCATTTCGCTTGTTAAACAAAAAATAAACAAAATGTAAAGCCAAAGACAATTATTAAGTTAAAATATTTTTCGTTAATTATAAATTTTCTATAATTAAAAATATAAAAAATACATATTATTAAATTATTACCAGTGTCTTTCTTTCTGCGATTTAAATCGGCAATTTTGTGACCAATGTAAGAACCAACTTTTCTTAATTCAATATCGGTCGTGCACTCGTCAACTTTTTTAATTTCTTGCAGCCAATATCGAAAAACGTCTATAAAATAGTTTGAAAACATTTTAAATTATAACAAAGAAAAACGGGGTCTTCAGAAGTTTCTAAAAATTTACTGACATTAAAATTATTTTCCGAGACAAAATTATTTTTATAGTAAAATATGAATTTTTACGGAAAATGAATAAAATTTATGAATTTTAATAATTTGTAAAAATTACAATTATAAACTTTCCTAAATTCAATTGTTTTCTATAGAAATATGTAATTGAAAATACTAAAAATATTGAATTTTGAATATTTAGAAGCTAATTTTCATTAATTTGTCATTTTTAAATTTACTTTTAAAGATTATTCATTAAAATTTTTGATAACTAAATTATTTTCCAAATTTTAAATTGGCTCTTCAAAAGTTAATTTTCAAAAATTATAACGAAATACTTGAAAAATTATTTTCAATCTAATTTTACAAAATTTCAATTACTTAAGATCTTTTTAATTGCGTATTTAGAAAATTTAATGAAAAAAATTATCGAAGAATAATTTTTTAAAGATTTGTTTATAGTTATTTTTCTTACTAAAAATATTGAAATAATTTGCATTGTTTACTAAAAAAATGTGGTATTTTGTTGCAATATTTGTAAGAAAAGTCGAGAAAGTATCAAATTTCTTATTTTCTCTGATAAAAAAATTTTGTTTTCTTGGAATTTCCCTGACTTTACTAACTTTACTTTACTGTAAGAAATAATAAGAAATTTTCCTTTTTTCTGGAAGATGAACAATTTTTTAGTACCCTTTATGGCTAGTAATTTTGTGGGATCGAGTTTTTGTTTTGGTGGTCCCTCGTAGAATTTTCTTGTTCTGTTCGACAATTGTCCTGTAACTGAACTTCTCTCCAATGTTTCATGACCAAATACTGCGAGGGCCATATTTTTAATAAAAATACTTGGATTTCTTGCCGTACACATCACAGTGTCGTAGGTTGATTTTGGTATCCAAACATCACGCCCCAAATGCACCTAGAATTGAAAAAATTATATTTCTATTCCATTTCTTTTTTTAATCTATTTATATTTTTCTTCAATTTTTATTTTCATTCTATTTTTATTTTTATTCCATTTCTACTGTTATGCCATTTATATTTCTATTTTAAACTTTACATTAATTTATTTAAAAAAATAATTTTTCTTCAAAAAATAAAAATATGAAAAATTTACGTTTTTGTCGAGTCTTCGCACGTAACCAATTGGTAAAAATACGTCAGTTAATTGCTG
Organism: Leptopilina myrica (nomen nudum); assembly: GCA_032872475.1. Taxonomy (NCBI): domain Eukaryota; kingdom Metazoa; phylum Arthropoda; class Insecta; order Hymenoptera; family Figitidae; genus Leptopilina; species Leptopilina myrica (nomen nudum). The sequence continues at coordinate 6,254,502 of CM065462.1, read as the reverse complement.
ATGATTTGCATCTGTAGCGCAAACATTTGCAAGTGACGCTGAAATATTAAAAAACTTTTTTAGAAAGTTAATAAAAGCTATTTGAATAATTAGAAAATATTGCAAATTGTTGGAAGAAAATTAAAAAATATAATAATATGGTAAAAAAAGGTATTTTTATATTTTAAATTTTTGTGAGGAAAGCAAAATATGTAAATTAATAACTATTACTTCGTAGCTCTTCATAATCATTGACGAGTCGACTTTGTAAGTCCCGATTGAGAACTGTTAATTCTTTTTGCATTCTATTTGTTTCTTCGAGTTCCAATCGTAATTTTTTATTTTCTAATTTTAAATTTTGAATTTCCATTTCGTCCTCGCTAGTTTCCTTTCTTTCCTGAAATTTAATGAAAAATTTTGTAAACTATTTAATTGATAAGAATTTTGTTAAGTTTTTTAAAATTTTTAATAAAAGTTAAAAATTAATTTAAAAATGTAATAAAAAAACTGTTCAAAATATACCAATAAGGAATCATTATCTGAATTTCTTCGTTTTTGTCTTATTAGGCAATATATAATAAAACCGTTAAAAATAAAATAAAAAGTATCTAAAAAAGTAGTAAAATTGAAATTAAAAAAGTGAATCTATTAAAAATAAAACTAAAACAGTAAAACTAGTAAAATTAATAAAAATATAGACAATCTTAAGAATAGTAAAAAATATAAATAGTAGACAATTTTTTCAAAAATCAACATCAAGAAATTTTTTAATTGTAAGCAATAAATTTAAAGACTGACGTTATTAATTTTCTGTCGTTTAGATGTTAAATTTTCATAAGTAAAATCTTCAGCTTCGTGTCTTTTTGAAATTCTTCCGGATCTACGAGTTTCCTTCTGATCGCCTCTAATTTCAATAGATTCACTTCTACCTTTGAAATTTTCCTAAAACGTATAAAAAAATCAAAATTAATTTTTATTTAATACAAATAAACGTCAATTTATTACAAAAAACAACCAATTTACCGTTTGATTTTCCACAGGTTTTGAAACTAGTTGCATTTTTAAAACGTCGTCTGCAATTTGAATGGTCATTTTAAAATTAATTCTCAATTTTTATATTATATATTTATAAAGAATATAATTCTTTAAAGAAATTCAATTATTTTCAATACAATTTTCACAAACTTCTTACAAACATTGAATTATTTTTGTTAGAAAGATTCAATTAATTTCAGTAAAATTTTATTTAAATTCCTTGAAAGAATTTAATTATTTTTAAAAGTTTTTAATAAAATTCATCAAAACAAATCCATTTTTTTTTCAAAATTTGTTATAAAATCTTATGAAAGAATTTAATTATTTCAGATTCGAAATTATGAAACTTAAGAAGTTATCGAATAGCACTTATTAAACAAAAATTGTAGAAAATAGTATTATAAATTTCTAAATTTTTCTTACCAAAAATATGTCTACAAAACTTCTTCAATTTTATTAATAACTCTGAATTAGTAAACATTTTAACCTTTTAGAACAAAAGTGATATAAAATTTCTAATTAGTTTAAGTAGTTATTAAATAAAAAATTTAGAAAAGAAGTTTTGTGATAATATTATTGCAAAAAAAATTTATAATTTAATTCATTTTTCACTATTTTATATGTGATATTTTTTCTATTTTAAAATATAACATTATAAATAACATTTTACATTAATTTTTATAACTTTTTATAATTTTAAAACTGAAATTCTTTAAAGGAATTCAATTGAAATTGTTGTAAAAATAATAGAATTCTTTTAACAAATTTTACTTAAAATTATATTGAAAATAATTGAATTTGTGTCAAGAATTTTTTTTTTAAATTTGCATCTGAAATTATTGAGAAAAATTGAAGATGATTTTTGAAAATATCAAATTTGTTAACTTGCATGATTATAATAAATAAAATATCCAATTTTTTTAGTTTATATATTATTTGTCATAAATTAAAAAGTCAATTTTATAAAGTTAAATTATTTTTTTAATATTTAAATAAAATAAACAGGCAAATATTATCGATAGAAATAAAAAAATTACCATCGTTAATAAATTCATCATTCATAATTGCTGCAATTTTAACAGACTTATTCCAGGTTAAATGTTTCTCAATTAGAAGACGATTACGAATTCTCTCCGATTTTAAGCCAAGTAAAAATTGATCCCGTAATCTCGACATAATATCCTCACCACTGTAATCACATTTCAATGCTAATTGTTTTAATTTTTCAATATAATCTCTTAATAATTCATTCTCCTCCTGTCGACAATTGCCAAATTTTAAACGTTGCATGTAAATTGTCGACGATTTTGGCTCTAAATGTTGTCCTATCATTTGTACAATTTTTTCAAAACTGTAATGTCGTGGCTTATCAGGTAGGCAAATATCACGAAATTTATTATATATTTTAGAGCCCATTGCCGTTAATAGCATTACTGATTTTTTTTGCACTGGCACATCATTTGCCTCACAATATAATTCAAATCTTTCAATATAATTTGTCCACGATTCCATTTTTTCATTAAACGGCTCAATTTTGCCTATTGATAATTTCTTTGTTGCATAAACTTGAAGACTTTGCTCGATAAAACGAACAATTGAGGCCTTAACAAAAGTTTAATTGATAATTCACCATTTATGTGTAGAAAATTATAAAAATTTAATTAAATAATTATGTAGTAAACAATAAAAATAATTAATAATAATAATATATATATATATATATATATATATATATATATATAATATTATTAATACTAATATTTATAAAAATGATTTACACCATATAATAGATTTATAATAAATTAAAACAAAAGTGGAGAGATGAAAGAACTATCAATTGATACCAATTAATATCAATTTTAACGAATCATTTCTCTATAGATTCAATGAAAAACAAAAAAATAATTGTCAAACCTCTATGAACATCGTGAAAATTTGTCACAAAAATAAAAATAATAAATATTCATTATTGATTTTTAGATTAAATTTTTTTTACTTAATTTAACCTAAAATCTGAAATTAAAAGTTTGTTTGTAAATACCTGTAATTCCTGTACAACTTGCAAGCCATCATTGTTTTCTAATGAATCTTCAATTTCCATTTTATTTACTCTTTTCAAGTTTCTTTTTTTTTTGAAAATTATAAGATTCCCCCGAATTTGAAATTCATGAATATACAAATGTTCTCTAACATTAATTCACAAATTTTAATGGTAACATATTCATATAATAAATGGACAAGAATTGAAAAATCTTGTAAACAATTAATAATGGATCAATTATCAGCTGATTGTAACATGCGAAACTATAGCGGTTAGGGCCGTATTCTCGAATCGATGACCCTAGATGTCGCATGCGACAGACCATGCGAGATCGAAAAACCTATTCTCGAACGCGTGTCGCATGCGAGATTTCATGTCGTGTGCGACAATTTTCGAATGGTTCAGGGGCCGTATTCTCGAATCGATGACCCTAGATGTCGCATGCGACAGACCATGCGAGATCGAAAAACTTATTCTCGAACGCGTGTCGCATGCGAGATTTCATGTCGTGTGCGACAATTTTCGAATGGTTCATCTCGAGTGGGTAGTGACCACTCGAGATGCAAAGTCGCATACGAAATGCTAGTGAGAAATAAGGTTGTGTGTCATATTGATAATAAACGTATATAATGCAAAGTAGTATTAGTGTGCATAAACCGTATGCTAAAGTAAGAAAAACTGTACAATATAACCAAAATGTAGGATTTAAAAATTTAACGTAATCTTATAATGAAATAAAAGTTTATGTAACAATTTTTCAAATTATCTTTTAAGCTGATTTTAATAAGTATCATTTATAATAAAAAATTTAAATGTTTTTGTTATTTTTGTAAATATAATATATAATATAAATTTTCAATTATTATTAATTATTTATTATTTTTAGCAGCTATCTGTTAACACTTTTAAGTTAGTTTTTATGTATATGCTTTGGTTTTTGTTTTTATATTGTTTGACAAATTAAAAATATGCAGGTATTTTCTTGATTGTATATTCCTGTTTCATTTTTGTAGAAAATTCTTAATTTTCATAAGGAAATAATTTGCATTATTTCTATTTCTTAGTATTGCAACTGCTTTAATAAAATTGAAAATTTTTCATAGATCCAGGGAAAAAGGTTTATATAAAGTCCATTTGTCTATTAGGTACAAATTTTAATTAAAACTGAAATTTTTGGAAAATAAGGAAAAAATATTACTTAAAAAAATGTTCAATTACATTTATTTATTAACTAATTTAATTTTAAAGTTATTCGAAAACATCAGTAACTTTTTTTTTAAATAATAATTATTTTTTCCCATAAGATTTTACATTATTTAAAAAAAAATTTGAAATTAATTGAATTTTGTAAGAAGAATTTTATTACTCTTTATTTAATTATTTTAAAGTGAACGGGCATGATCATCGCTCAATAGTACAAATAAGTACTATTAAAACAATTTCACATAATTAATTGACCGCATTGTTGCACACTACTAACATAAAAAATTTAAGTACGCATCTTCCCAATGAATTTATTAACTAACAAAAAAAAATTTTTTTAAATAATTAATTTAATATATTCTGAAATCATTTGTAGGTATTGACAAATTTAACTAATTTTAGAAGAATTTTAATTTTTAAAGTTCTTCAAAAATCTGAGTATTAAAATTGTTAATTAAATTCCTTAAACATTAAAATGTTATGAAATTGTGAAAATGCAACTTTTTTAAAGTTCCTGTAAAGGTTTCTGTACAGGAACACGTACAGGATCCTGTACAGGAAACTTTTTAATTTTTCAAAGTTTTTATATGTTAAGCAACATTTGACATACATAGACTTCACATTTTAATATGTTAGGCTCGTATATCAATGTTGAACAGAAAAATGTATTGCGCATTCGAGAAACTCATAGAAAATTACTGCGCAGGAGTTAAAAATATAAATAAATTAATTGAGGAAACCGTGTAGGATCCTTTACGGGTTCCCTACAGGATCCTTTACACTTAAGTACCTGCAGTTTACAAAACTGCAATGGTTCCTGTATAGGAACCTTTACAAAGTTTCCTGTACTGGATCCTGCAAGTGTTCCTGTACAGGAACCTTTACAGAAATCTTTGATAACTAAGGTTCCTGAATCGGAACCTGCACAGGAACCCTGTCCCAAAATCCCGTATAGGATCCTGTACAGGACCAGTACGGAATCATGTATGGGATCCTGCACAGGACCTGTACAGGCTCCCGAGAGGATCCTTTAAGGATCTTGTACGGGGATTTTAAGCTGGGGACTTATACTTTTCATACAAGTGTATATATAAGAAGCAGAAATATATAGTTTTAGACCATTTAATACTTGTTAAACAAATTAATTTATAAATTGATTCAAAACAAATTATATTATTTTTTTAAAATACAGTTTAAATAGCAATAAGAACAGTACATTATAGCAATACAGAATAGTACATTGGTATCGCAATGGTAATAATAGAAAACAAAATCAAAATAGTAATAATATTATGTTCTCGTGTATAAAAATGAATTATTTTTTCTTCGATTTTTCATTTTCCTTTCTGGCCATATACTTTGCTCTATAGGCTCCTGTTGGATCATACTTTGCTTCCAATTTCTCCCAATCTTCTTTTCGATTATCAATCAAAAATTGACAAAATTTGTCCGAACCTATTTTTTGCGCTTCACTGCAACTCGCACAATCTGTTGCTAATGCATCCGGGAGATTTTCTAAACAAAGACAAAATAATTTAGTGGTTTCTTTTAGAAAACAATTTTTTTTTGAAGCAAATTAAACACAGGTCAACAAAAAAAGGTTTACTTTTTTTGAGGTATTGAAGTGGTTTCCGCTGTATAAAAATATATATCGGACGCTGAACACGTTCCCGACTTCCAAAATTACCTATCACGTCAAGATTTTCAGAAAAAGTGGGGGTAAAGACCCTAGAGAAGTGCTTTTGAGGATTTTCAACATTTTTTTCTCTTTAACCTTAAGTTTTAGATTCGAAATTGCTCTCTAAGAAATTGTACTTTGACAAACGAAAAAGAAAACCCGAAGAAATACGTTTTTATGACCCAATCAACCGAAAAAGTTAAATATTTTCTAAAATTTTGTCAAAAATAATGGATAATTTCAAACAAATTCTGCTAACAAATTTTTTTAGTACTTTTTGAAAATCCTACTGTCTGGTATTATATATATATATATATATATATATATATATATATATATATATATATATATATATATATACTTGAAAATTTGTAAAAATATTTGATTCTAAGAAATTCGAAAATCGTCATCACTACAAGGCTTTCTTTGAGGGGATTTTAATTTGCTTCAAAGAAAATGGAAATCGATCGACTATATTTGGAAATAATAGTAAATTAGTGAATTCACTTTTCGTGGAAACTCAAAGAATTGAAATTTAGCTATATCTCGAAAACTGTTTTACTTGTGTATCTTAATATCTGACTTCATATTTGGATTTCTAAGCAAGAAATAACAATGAAATGCCGCGGATCAAAGTTTTTGTAAACTAGTGAAATAGATCTTTTTCGGATTATAATTGACATATACAATATACATACATGACATATACAATAAGAGGTGCATATAATTAAAAAGAAAAATATAATCTTACTTTTAAGTTCAGTAGCATCAGGGGTACAAGAATTTGCATCAAGAAGGCATCCAACGTAGTTACTAACGAGTCTGTCACTTTTAATGACCTCATCGACATCCAGATCGTCATATTTTGTCGTATACTTTTCTTCCTCAGCGTTGACGAAAACAACTAGAGAAAAGAAAAAGAGAAAAACGGTGCCTCTCATTTTGTTCCAACTTGATAAGTACTTTTATTTTATTTTATCTGAATAGAAACTGTTACATCTCGAGTGTTGACTGTTCTTTATAAGTCTCTGCACAAAATATTCCCTTTCCTCCTCAATTAGAGGCCACGAGGGAACTATCAAAGTCAAACAAATAAACGAATTATTCTTTGCACGCGATTTATGGTAAATTAGAGTCACTTCTTTGTGCTCTCGTGCATGGAAAATAAAGCACATGAACGATTTTCTATAATTTTTGGAATCATTATAAAAAAAAAACGGTAGGAAGTTGATTATATTCTGAAGAATGTATTTGTCCTCGATTATATGCACTTTAATAGTGAGTCTTATATTAGATAAGAGGGATTCTGTAATGAACGGAAATTGAGTATCTGTATTGCTGTTTTTCCAGGTCGAGGAAAATTTGGTGAGGAAATTTTTTCTTTTTAAAAAATTAAGAGTTATTGAGAATTAGGATTAAAAATTAGCTTTACTTAAGTTTTCTTCATTCGAATTTTAAACATTACTGAAGACTGATATGTTTTTATCATTGAATTTTTCGTACAATTGAAAAAGAAGTTATTAAAGTTCGAAGTTTTTAAATTTCGTCATCATCATCGTCATCATCTTCATTGTCCGTTTGCTCGGAGTTGGAACCACTTTCGTATGGATCCGCACACGCTAAACAAATTTCTCCTACGTCTCGCCAACACTCTTGACAGTGTATAAACGGACATCCTGGTGTATCGCATATCCGAAATTTTGGCACCTTCCTTGGTTCTGTTTCTTCACAAACGAGACACTTTTCCCTTGCACAGGCGAAAAATTGTAGCCATCCGAAAATTTTTGGATATCTCTTTCTCAATCCCAACCAAAGATCAATATCTTTCTCGAGATTTCGTGTTCTCACGAGATTTTTCACTTTGGCCCTCATAAATCGCAGATATCCGAAACGTTTACGGGTCGATTCGTTGTATAAATAGAGGACACGACGCTTTTCTCTTTTACGATAGAAGAATGAGCATATGACACGTCTCATTCTTTGAGTGTAAGCAGTACCTAGGAGCATGAGCCAAATTGCAAAATAGGTGCCATAGATCTTGAATATAATATAGCCGGGAAGTTTTTTAGCTCTTGGGAGACATTCTTCATTACTCACAACTGTATTTATTCGCTTTTTGATATTAAAACCGCGAATTACACTTCGTACTAAAGAAGCAATTAGTCCCGATCCTTGGACATCTATTGACAAGTCGTGATGACCTTTCTAAAAGAATTTGAAGACATTTTAATAATTTCAAGGTTTTAATTTTCGATTTTAAATTTTGAAGAATTAAATGTTAAAATTAAGTCAGATATTAGTTGAGAATAGTCGGTATGACTTTTTTAAGAAACTTCCTGACCTGAGAAAATTCCAAACGAAAGTGTCTTTTGATGATGTCCAAAGTTTCGTAAAAGAGGACATCGAGGAGAACAAATGTGGTGACGGTGGCGACTTCTAAAATTAATTTAGCCGTCTGACCAACGAGGCTCTTTCTTTCGAATTTACTCTGTTGGATTCTATAAGGATCGACAAACTTTTGTCTCTCACATTTACGTAATGGCAGAAGGGTCGAACTGCCTCGTGCTTTACGGCGAGCGTCAATTTTCCGGAAGTACGACGTTATGTAAAAATTATCATGTTCTATTTTAGTTAAATAATCGTCATGATATCTTTGAGCGCCGAGTATTATTTTCAAGAAAACGAGTGCCAGGCAACGTTTAATTAGTGTTGTTACGGTATCGAACATTTTCTTCTTTGAATCGAATTCGTGTAATATTGCCTTTGACGTATCTCTTGCATCGCGCACATCTATTGGTATTGACGGTATCTTCACTTCGTACTGAAGAGTTGCTTTTCTCATATTCTCGCCAAATACTTTTTGTGTTTCTGAATTAATAGAGAAGATTTATAATAAAGAAAATTGATTACTAGAAAAATTAATTTTCATATTTCTACATCGTTTCGAATAATGATTTGATTCGTTTTAAATTATATACTTTTTAATTGAGCGTATCCTTCGCCAATTCCGGAATCAACATTTCCTTCTGGATTGCAAATATTGGGTCCCCCAAGTGCTTGGACGATGTTGCAAATGAATGTCAGTTTCATCGGCCAACAGAGTAGCCAAGCTGCGACAGCCGATACTTTAAGGTGACATTTATCATAGGCGTTGGCAAACATTTTTCTGTAATGAATATGTTTGAAAAGAAATTTGTTTTTCTAAGCAGGGCCAGAGAACCAGAGAAAGTTAGTAAAAGTACGGACTTTACGGAACCCCAAATGCTTAATTTTTTCAAAAAGCTTTGTATTATTTATTTTATTGTAATTTGATGCAAAAATTTACGCTACAATGCTTTTATTATTCAATTATTATATAAATTTTTAACTGAATTCCATTTGTAATCAATTTTTATTAGAAAATTCTATGAGAATTCAATTATTTAAATACAAACACAGATAATTTATTGATTAATTGAATGTTTCTTAAAATCAAATCCTCATAAAGAATTTTATCATGAAATTTTGAAATAATTGAATGATATACCATTCTTTTGACGAATTTTAATAAAATTATGAAAATGTTAAGAAATAATTAAATTTCTGCAAATTAATGGGCCTAGTTCGAGCCCTGTCTGAAATAGAGTTGCCCTATTTTAGTATAATTGTAATTTCAAAATTAACTGTTCTACATAAACGCCGTGACAAAAAAGTCAATCTTCGTAGGTGAAGTAATTTTATATATTTGAATTTGATGTGCGAAATTTTTAAATATTTCTATACCGACAATTTTCTGTACCACGGCTCAGTTGATCCTCACAACGAGTTTCAATTTTAGCCTTGTAATTCGCCTCGTAAATTTCGCCCTCTGATTTGGCGTGCAATTGTGCCTTCAATCGTTTTTCTTCAATTTCCTCACTTCTCTTTGTATCATTTTGCAATTCATCTAAATAATCATTTTCCTCCTGAAGTCGTTGCATTTCCTCTTGACCCTCGATCTCCTCGACAATCGGACTTATCAAATCTTTTACCGATGATAATGTGTCCTTTATCTCCTCGGCGTTTGTTTTCATACTCATTAGAGCCTAATTTTTTATTTGTTAATTCGAAAAATCAATTACTGGTAATTTAAAGATGACTATTTCAATAATTATTGTATATATTTTATATTTATGATGGAAAATTTCAAATTAAGTCTCACTTGCTTAAATGGCTGAACCATAAGGTGATATCTAGTTTTGGACATATTTTGAGTGAGTTGATTTGTACATGAAAATGTTCTGACAACTTCTTTTCCATTTAAAGTTAAATTAAAGATTGGACCTGCGATAACGTAGCCCAAAACTAGGGCTTTCAGAACACTTCGACCGGAACGACCGAAAAATGCCGGAATTGTCAATAAGCCAATACATCTCGCCTATTCAGGTTTTTTTTCACTTTTTTGTCTTGTAAATTTATACTTTTAATTATTGTAAAATTTACTATTCGTAAAGAATTATAATCAAAAAAGTAATTGGAATTAAAAAAAAATTAGTGATATTAAAAATAAACCTGAATTGAAATAGCGAAACCAAAAGAGAGTATGGTTATGATAAGAGCACCAAAAATTAGACTTGTTATCTGATCGAATTGAAAATCAACAATGACAAATTCATAAAAAGAAATTCCCATTAAAAAGCCCAGTAGAAATCCAAAGAAGGTACGACTCTTCTTGTGCGTTCCAAGTGGATCGTAACATAAATGATACAAGGTTGGGAATTTTTTAAGATAAATCTGCGAAATCCTTTTACTCAAATATTCAATCCCTTTACCAATCCAATTTACTTCGTCCATTTTTTTTTTGTTTACGATGTTAAATTGTAACTCTATTTACTACATTTCAAATTATTAACTATATACATATTTTATGTTAAAAATCTAAAAATATGGACACGTTTTTTATTTCTAATATTTCGGTTTGACATTTGACTGACGTTCTTTTGTTATCATTTTGCTTATCTATGTTTTAATTTTATAAAGTGAAATACAATGCAAACAGAGACCACTTGTAATAGTTTAGTAATGTTTGTTAGCAACTAAAATAGATCTTGAATAAACATAATTTTAAGTATATATACACGTAATTTGAATTTACATCTACGTTTTCCTAAAATTTAAGTTTACTTTCAAGCCAGTGGCATTACAATGAAATTGTTACTATTTGTTTTACTGTCTGCAACGTTTATAGGCTCATCTATCAGTGCCAATGGTATAGGTAGGAACTGGGTTCTGTAAACATTATGAATTTGCATTAAACTCTTTCTAATCGTTACATCTCAATTTATAGATAAACCTGATAAACCGAATGAAAATATATTTTACATTTCATTCGCGGATATAATAGGCACGATCAAATTGCGTAATATTACCGAGTACCTAATCTGCGATATATGGTACTCAATCGGAATTTTAGACACTACAGAAAATATTAAAACTGAAGAGGTTGGAAACCTAACATGTAAGGATGAATTCATAAATGTTAGAAATCTCACGAGAGAAAATATTTATAAAGTTGAAATTAAAGCTTGTAACGAACATGGATGCTCTGATCCAATGATGAGCAGGGAATACAGAAATGACATTTCCTCGGGTATGGAAGATTCTAATTGAAAATTATGATTATATTTTCGAAAACTGGAATTCGACTTTTAAGTAAAACTATTCTTAATTTCTTATCACAAGTTTTCTTGTAGGTCATATGACTCTGGATTATGTGAATGCTTATTGGATAGCTGAAGCAACAGCAACAAGAGTCGTATTAGTGATCCCTTCAAAAAGGGCTGAATACTCACCATATAATTATTACTTCGTAGTAGAGAATAGAAATGCATCCACGTTTAATTATTACGAACATAAAAACAAGGCCGAAGTTATTCACATCATCAGTAGTGCAATTGTAACACTTTATGATATTACTCCAAGCAGTGCATATAAATTTCGAATTGTTGATAAAAGCAAAGGTATCTTTTTCGATAGCGTAAAAGTCACCACTCAGAAACTTAATGGTATGCAGAACTTTGTAATAATAAGAATACGGAGATTAGAATTTAGAATATTAACCTCTTAAGTGCCATGGTAAAGATTTGAGGGACAAAATCTTTGCCATCGGCACTTAAGGGGTTAAAATATTTAATAGCTACGATGTTAAAATTTAAATTTGTACTTTAACAGAACGTTCAAATTCATTGGTGACTGAAGACTTGAAAGTAGGTAAGTATCATACAGAAACATTATTAATCACATTGCAAGATGTTTTGGTTAAAACTTCTCAGTTACTTTTGAAATATTTTAATTTAAGATATTTTTACGCATTTTAATTTACAGAACAAGTACATAAACCTAGAATTAAAATTGTCAATGTCACGGATTTATCGTGCGAAGTCGTGTACATAATAGGACCAAATAGTTCTTTAAACATTGTAAGAAACAATACAATTGTCAGCAATAATAAATTCTCTGTAGCTTTGTCGTTTAGCAAGTGATCTATTTTCTTTGCAGAATAGATCAAACTATTATGATTATACTATTTATCCTGGAGAAACGTACACAATTGATTGCACCGTCATTGGAGACGAAGCAGGAATTTTTGATATAAATATTGCCAAGGACGAATGCATAGCTGAACTATACAAATGTATGTGTTTGACGTTAATTTATTTATCTGGTAAACTTTCTAATTCTCTAAAGTTAATTCTTATATTTTAATTTCCAGTGAAACCTGCTATGCCAAAAATATCCGACTTTGACATTTCATTTTCGGATAGAGTGGCCACTTTCAAGTTGCACAATAGTAGTAGCAAATCGTGTGAAATTTGGTATTTAATTAGACTGAAGAAAATCAAGTTTCCTGATAGATGGACAAAGAAAGTGTACCTACACTGCACGGATGAATATACAAATATTAAAAATCTGGAAATAGAAGACGGTTTTTATCATGTTTATATTATGGTATGTAATGAGAGAGGATGCTTCAAGGGAATAACTAGCGAGAAAGATTATCAAACTGACGTTCCATTAGGTATGCATTTTTTAAAATTAAAATCTATTGTTGGTGCAGTTTTGAGTTTCTGTTGTTCACCAAAAATGTGTTGGTTTACAGTGAGTCCTCTCGGACCAGAAGGTACACTGAAAGTACTAGAGACCACAAACACAACTTGCAGGATCCAATGGAATAAACCTGGGTATAATTTTAAAAATGTAAGGTATTATATAAAATCTTACATTGAAGATGATTTCTCATCTGAAGTTACAAGGAATTTCGTTTCATCTTCTTTTGAACCATCTATTACGATTAAAGCTCTTCGTCCTGGCAACAAACATAATATTGTAGTTGGTTGCATAAATAACAGAGGCAAATCTAAAAATTCTATACAGGCGGAATGCAACACTTATCATTTCTAAAATACAGAACAATTGTTCCGTTTATAAATTATAATTATTAACTACAATTATAAAATTAAAAAGTTTATGATAATTTAGTAATTATAATCGAAAATAATAGGCTACAACTAAAATTATGAAATACAAACAAAAACCCTCTTATGTATAAAAATCGAGGTAATAATAAAATTTGTTTACGTTTTTATTTTTTTATCCAAATTGTGACCTTTATGAAAAAACTTTTAATTAAAAAGTAATTTTTGGCGTCAGAAAATCTTACTATTGACAAAAATTTATAACTCGTCCAAATCTTTCAAACTTGTACTTTCTCGCGTTTTTATTTTATTGTAGGGATTTAGGAAACAGATTAAATAAACGTACGAAAATTCATATTTTACAATATTGTCATACCGGGTCATCATAAAAGTAGCATCTGTTTTACAAGTTTTAACCTCTCTATTTTCCAAATATACCTGAATTAACCACTCCTACTTAACCTATCTCCTTATTTCCTCCAAAATAACACTTTACACCTCCTCAAAACACCAAATTTAAACCCTCCCTTTTTACCCCTACCAGTTTTCTCATCATCCTCCCACACCTACGACTATTTTAATGTAAACGATAGATATCTTTTTGCACTCAGAATGTAAGGAACACTCATCTGATTTATTTTTCGTCACGAACATAATTGTTAACGACACGCGAATTAAAATTGTATCTGAAGTTAAAGAATAACTTTCAAATATATTTATAAGTTTGTTAAGGCATCCATATTGTGTTTTTATTTCAAGAAAAAACCATAACCTTACATGCTTTATCAATCAACATCAAATAAAGGTCTTATTTTTCGTAACTTGTAAATCGATTCGTCTTTAGAATAATGTAAATATCTACTTATTGCGTGAAATCTTTCCAAACACAGGGGTAAACAATAAGGGGTCATTTGACCAGTACATTTTATAAGAAGGTTTTTTAATAATCCCATTAAAATTACTAACCCATAATACATGTACAATTCGCAAACAGAGATATTTTTCCAAGATAGAATTCTGGAATTGCCCTTTAAAATATTTGATTCATTTAGTAAATCAAGTTTGGAATTACAGTAAATATTCGTCATGGCGCAAATCATTTCCATGACAGCAAGCGAAAAAAAGTATTTAAAAATATCAATTTGGAGATATATTTATGAAAATATGTTTACACACACACCGAATGACATTTTTTAAAAATGTCATTTTTGAACTCCTGAGGTCAAATAACATAAAGATATGTTAAAAAATCGAACCTGAAAAATTTTGGTATTACAATACTCCCTCAGTATGTGGAAGCACAAAAGAAATTATTTTTTAAACAAATAATTGAATTAGAATTTTATTAAATTATCTGTGACATGTATTCTTCATAGAAATATAAATAATAATAAAATAGAAGAAATATACAGAAGGAAAGAAATAAATAGAATTTTTTTCTTGATATATACTCGGAGGTAATAGAGGTTGTTGAGATTTTTTAGACTCAGGAAAAATAATATTGTCTTCTCTTTTACTTAAATCTAATTATTTAAATAATAATAAAATTTAAGTGGAGATTCCCAATTCTTTAGCCTTATCACCATATTTCGCCCTGTACTGTCCGTCTTTATCGTATTTCTCCAAAATTTCCTTCCATATTTCAGGTTTGTTCTTTGACAAAAATTTGATCACTTTCTCAGAACCTTCTTTTTGTTTTGGAGAGCATTTAGAGCATTCACTTGCTATTGCGTCGGGAAGAACGGCTAAAAAAATTTACTATCATAATTATCAAAGTTATGGCACTGTTTAAAGCATAATATATACCAGTTACTAGTATTCATTAATTAACAAAAAAAAAAAACAGAAGCTAATTAAGAAATTCATCTTTCCTTTCTTTGTGAATTCTTACAGAAAACTTAAAAAATTAATTTTTCGCTTATTCCCTTATTGACTCTAGAGTCGTTATAATACAAAAAAAAAACTATTCATGATGACCAAAAAAAAATTGTGTACTGTCAACACGTTTATAATTCACATTTTTTACTTTTGTATTTGTAATTTACCATTATATAAACAGAACTTGTTTTAGAAAAAAAAGAAAATTTTTTTCACAAAAAAAAGAGTTACAAAAACTTCTATTCAAATATTTCTAATAATGATTTTGCAAAATATTCGTCGCTTGTGTGTACACATACGCATTAATCATATTTGAAGAAAATATTCTTTAAAATTATAAACAAATTTTTATAAACATAGTAATAAGGCTAAAATTGTAAATGAATAGAAACAAAGTTTTACGATAGTTTTGTCTTTTTTTTACGAAAGAAACAAATTACTATAATTTATTGTCAGATTGTAATATTATGTTTTACCAAATGTCAATTTCTTTCGTAAGAAATATGATTCATATATATGCATATATACAAGCATAAAACTATTTTGCATATTAAATGAATTTAAACTTTTTTTTTATATACAATAGATAAATGTTGAATTAATAATATAATTGCAGAACTGTTTTGATTATGAAAAATTTACATAATTAACGAATTTTAAAAAATTTAATTTTTCAAGTCTTTCTTATGAAATTTTTTATCGTTTATAATATCATTTATGTGTTGGGAATATTTAAATATTTTTGCGTAAATTTTTTTATTGCACATTCCATCCAATTTAAAATTTTTTAATTATATATTATTAGGATTATTTTACTTAATCTAAATAACGATTTTTTGTGTATGAAAATTTCTTTTTTTTCATTAATAAAATTAATTATGAAAGTAAAAAAAAATTAAAATTCAATTATTAAATATTGACTCAATTCATTAATAAAAGAATTCAAAACATTTTTTTAGATAAATATACGATATTTTAAATTTGGACTTGAGAGATTCATTTAACATTGAAAATACACACAAAGAAAAAAGTTGTTAAAAAATACAACTGAATAAAAGTCGAATTTTCATTTAAAAGAAGATTTAAATTTTTTAAATTTAAACAAATTATTATTAAAGTTAAATGAATTTCACTAAAGTAAAACTATTACGGTACCTTTAAGTTCCTTGCCATCAGCAGTGCAGGTACCATCGTGTAAAAGACAATTAACGTAATTGTTTAACAATCTGTTATTATTCAAGATTTGATCAATATCGATATTATCGAATTTCGTCGTGTATTGTGGAACTGCCGAAACTGCAGCCACCAAAACGGCAAGAAAAATGACGGCGAACTTCATGACTGAAAGAAAAATTTGATTAAAATTTCTGTATTCACTTCACTATTCTTGTTAATTCTTCACAAAGCACAAAATTTAAAATTCACTTTCGTTTTACTCCATTTTTTAAATTAGCGCGTGTAGTTAAAATTTTAGTACCAAAAACAACTGCATTCTATTTCAAGTGAAAGGGAAGTTTTATTTTTTTGCAGGCACATATAGTAATTATTTAAATAGTTTCTGTATTTGTAAAATTTATTAATATTTTTTTTAATATTCATTTTTCTAATCATAATAATTAGAAAGAATTGAGTGAAATGGTGAATTAATTAAAAAAGAAACAAATTAGTGAGTAAATTCAAAAAAAAAAAAAATTAAAAATATAAAATTCAAATTATGAAAATTTAAGTGCCAAATTTGGTATTTTTTGAAATAAATTTTTGGTTGTTGAAATATCAAAGTTGAATAGAAAATTTTCAAGAAGGGTATTTTTTTTTTTATTAAAATTCCATAAACTTGTCTCACCTGAGTATTAGCAGTAATCAGGAGCAAGTGTGCGATTAAGTTTCGAGAACACGAGAGGTTTATATATACGTCTTAACCATGACGTTGATTGCGCAAAAAACCCTGAGGGGGGTTCAATGAGGTGGGAATCGTGTATGGACAAACTTACAATGTCGACCCCCACCTTCACCTTTTGTTCTTGCAGAAAAGGACTCTAAAACACATTGATGGTCAACTTTTACTATAATGCATATCATTCTATCGAGACGATAACTATACAATCAACCATTTTGCATGACGAGGATAAATTTTTCTTATTCAGCGACAATAATATACACTATATAAAATGACGAAGGTTCCTCCTCATTGCTCTAGAAAAGTGATTATGTATATTCTTATAAATATCGCCTCTCATTCTCATTCTCAATTCACTGTGCATATCACATTTCATTATTAACATCCCAAGACCTCACGATTATTAAACATTTACTTTTATTCACATCTTTTTCGGGTAGTTCAGAAAATAAATTACCAGGTATAGCGTAAAAAAGGGATTAATTTTCAAAAATTGATTTTAATTAGTACAACATTATCATAATTAACTAGTTTTTTTTTTGTTAATATTAATAATTTTAGGAAATTTTCTTAAATTTTTAAAAACTTAGTCCTACTCTCTAAATTTGAGTTACGAGGCTCACAGTTGGTCCCCTTCTTTATCTAGTGCCTTAGTTTTTTCTTTTATCCCCTTTTTTATCAACTTAAATTATAATAAAATCCCATAAAACACCTAAATCATAAATTTTCTCCCCTTTTCTCTTCGTTTTTAAGAAAAACTTATAAAAATTGTCATTTTTCGTAAGTCATAAAAAT
This sequence comes from Leptopilina myrica (nomen nudum), assembly GCA_032872475.1. Taxonomy (NCBI): domain Eukaryota; kingdom Metazoa; phylum Arthropoda; class Insecta; order Hymenoptera; family Figitidae; genus Leptopilina; species Leptopilina myrica (nomen nudum). The sequence continues at coordinate 6,236,563 of CM065462.1, read as the reverse complement.
TTTAGTAAAATTTACTATCTTCTCTCTTAATTTGAATCAGTTAAAAATCATGGTTTTAACTGACAATCAGTGACTGACTTTTTGCTTCTGAATCAGTTAAAAACAACTGATTTTCAGTTAAAAAATAACTGATTTACAGTAAAAAATAACTGAAAAATTAGTTAAACTTGACTAATTAAATCAGTCAAAAAAAAATTTACTGAAATATCAGTTATTTTTAACTGACAATCAGTTGTTTTTAACTAATTGTCAGTAGAAATATTACTATTTGAATTAGTGACTGACTTTTTGCTTTTAAATCAGTTATTTTTAACTGATTCAAATTTAGAGAGTTTAATGTTAATTTTCTTATAAAACTTATTCAAATATTTCTCGAACATTACAATTAGCTATTAAATCTTATTTTTGGAGTAAGTTTTACTATTTTTTTGAAATAAATTTTTCTAATTTTTATAAAAAAATGTGTCACGCTCCGAAAAGTATTGCTTAATTATGTAAATTTGAAATCAGTTTTTATTGAATTATTTTGCCATGTAATAAAGATTTTTAAATTTATAATTTGTAAGGATATAATTATTGATTCTCTCTGTATTTATATGTACTCAAAAACCCCAAAACTTACAAACATAATCTAAAATTATTAGCTTCTTTTCTTGGGAGCGCCTAAGATTTTATTTAAAATTTTAACGTACGGTAGCTATAATTTATAGTCATCATAATGTCAGTTTTAATTTATAGTAATTTTAATGTATGCGCGGTTACTTTAATTTATAGCAATTGTGTGTACTTAATTTTTTCTTTAAATTTGAATTCGTAAAAATATTTATTAATTCAAATTAGTGACTGACTTTTTGCTATTCAATTGGTAAATTTGGCTAATAAATAGTAATTTTTAATAGTTACATTTTAATTTAACTAATTGAATTATTAAAAAATTCATCTTTTTCTAATAAATTAGTATAGAGATTAAAATTTATTAGTAAAATTTACTAAATCAAAAGCAAAAACTCAGTCATTAATTCAAATTCGTAAACATTTATTATGAATTCCAGGGATTACAGTGATTATTTCACAGGTAAAAAGGGAATTTAGTTTAAAAAAGGAGAATTTCTTAATTAAGTTAAAATTATTGTATTATAGAGCATAAAATTTATTTTAAAGATTTTCTCCCCTTTTCTCTTCGTTTTTAAGAAAAACTTATAAAAATTGTCATTTTTCGTAAGTCATAAAATTTTTAGTAAAATTTACTATCTTTAATGTTAATTTTCTTATAAAACTTATTCAAATATTTCTCGAACATTACAATTAGCTATTAAATCTTATTTTTGGAGTAAGTTTTACTATTTTTTTGAAATAAATTTTTCTAATTTTTATAAAAAAATGTGTCACGCTCCGAAGAAAGGTACCTAAGAAGCAAAAAATTTGAGGTTACAGTACCGTCCGAAATTATTGTCAGTCCACCCATTTTTGAAGAATTAAAAAAAATTGTTTTAACATAAAATTTATGAAAACTAAAATTATTTTTGGTTTATGTCTTGAAAGACGATTAAATTTTGAAAAAAATAAGACCTCACAGAATTCATTTGGCAAATATTTTTTCAAGATATTCTTAAAAATCATAATTTTCAATGTTTTACAAAAATTTGAATAACTTCTAAAATAATAAACGCTTTTTAATAATCTTAAGCTTATTTTAAAGGTCATTTTCTACGAAATAAGAATTACTTATAAGCGTTAACCTGTAATTTTTTGCTTGAAATAAGCATGACGTTAAAGTTAGACAAAAAAATTCGAAAAATTTGAAATAATATTATTAAAAGAAAAATAATTTGTCAAATTTAAATAAATTTTTTTATTAAATTTTCTTGAAAATTCTACATCATATCATGTTTTATATATGTTCTAGAATAGTTTTTAGTACAAAAAAATGATTTCTTATTCTGTAGAAAACGACCTTTAAAATAAGCCTAAGATTATTAAAAAGCGTTCATTATTTTAGAAGTTATTCAAATTTTTGTAAAACATTGAAAATGACGATTTTTAAGAATATCTTGTACAAATTTTGGCCAAATGACTTCTGTAAGGTCTTATTCTTTTTCAAAATTTAATCGTCTTTCAAGACATAAACCAAAAATAATTTTAGTTTTCATAAATTTTATGTTAAAAATTTTTTTTCATTTCTTTAAAAATGGGTGGACTGACAATTTCGGACGGTACTGTATGTTTTTAATTTTTCAAGTAAAAATACAGAAAGAAAATCAATGATTAATAAAAAATTATTGATCTTGAAGTTTTCATTATATCCAAAATATTAAATAAAAATTAGTTTCAAATTCAAATAATTATAAATAAACTTTTAATCAAGAGAAATCTAACACGATCCTAACCTATAAATCGTTTGCATCTTATAGGTACCTTTCTTCAGAGCGCGTCACAAATATTTTCTTTAAAAATGGTAAAAGTTATTTAAAAAAATTTAAACAAAAAAAAAAATAATTTTATTTACGAAATTAAGAAAGAAATAATATTTTGATTTAAGAAATTAAATCAAATTATTATTTTTTTTGTTTAAATATTTTTTAATAACTTTTACCATTTTTAAAGAAAATATTTTTTTTATAAAAATTAGAAAAATTTATTTCAAAAAATAGTAAAACTTACTCCAAAAATAAGATTTAATAGCTAATTGTAATGTTCGAGAAATATTTGAATAAGTTTTATAAGAAAATTAACATTAAAGATAGTAAATTTTACTAAAAATTTTATGACTTACGAAAAATGACAATTTTTATAAGTTTTTCTTAAAAACGAAGAGAAAAGGGGAGAAAATCTTTAAAATAAATTTTATGCTCTATAATACAATAATTTTAACTTAATTAAGAAATTCTCCTTTTTTAAACTAAATTCCCTTTTTACCTGTGAAATAATCACTGTAATCCCTGGAATTCATAATAAATGTTTACGAATTTGAATTAATGACTGAGTTTTTGCTTTTGATTTAGTAAATTTTACTAATAAATTTTAATCTCTATACTAATTTATTATAGAAAAAGATGAATTTTTTAATAATTCAATTAGTTAAATTAAAATGTAACTATTAAAAATTACTATTTATTAGCAAAATTTACCAATTGAATAGCAAAAAGTCAGTCACTAATTTGAATTAATAAATATTTTTACGAATTCAAATTTAAAGAAAAAATTAAGTACACACAATTGCTATAAATTAAAGTAACCGCGCATACATTAAAATTACTATAAATTAAAACTGACATTATGATGACTATAAATTATAGCTACCGTACGTTAAAATTTTAAATAAAATCTTAGGCGCTCCCAAGAAAAGAAGCTAATAATTTTAGATTATGTTTGTAAGTTTTGGGGTTTTTGAGTACATATAAATACAGAGAGAATCAATAATTATATCCTTACAAATTATAAATTTAAAAATCTTTATTACATGGCAAAATAATTCAATAAAAACTGATTTTAAATTTACATAATTAAGCAATACTTTTAATCAAGAAACATTTAACACAAACATTATCCAAAAATCATTTTCTTCTTAGGTACCTTTCTTGGAAGTGCAAAACTATAAAAAAAAAACAAAAAACATTATGTAAATTGAAGTGTTTTTAGTGTACAAAAAAAAATTTTTGTCGAATTTCTAATGTTTTGTCAAAGTAAATAGAAATTATATAAAGTATAAATTTTAATTTAATTTTACTTTATATAATTTATATTTCACATGCTTTTAATTTAATTTGAATTTATCAACTAAAAAAAATTTACCTCTTTCCAATTGATACTGAAAAATAATTGAAGGACATTTGAATTTGATAAAATCGACAGAAAAAAAGAGTATAGTTTAAAATTGTAATTAAATAAAGGAATGCGTGAGCTTTTTTTTAATTATACAAAGTACGGGATAATTCATAGTGTTATTTTATCGTTCCGCCCATGAGTATTAAGGACGTATAATTGAATGTAACTTCTTTGTAAAACTATTGACACGTTCTAATTAGTCACAATTGGAAGAAAAAGATGTTACAAGGGAAAAAGGAAGTTTATTTTTCCATCGGTGTCTATTTCTTCTTGTATTTCTCATGTAATTATTCGCATTTAACTGACATCTCTTATTCCCATCTCTCTCTCTCTATATATATAAATAAAAAAATGGTTATTACCTAACATTTAACATACTTGAAATTTTATTCATAATTGTTATTATTTATAACAATGTTTTGAGTAATAGTTTTTAATTAAACGATAATTTTTAATTAAAGGGGTTTTGTTAAATTAGATTTCTCAAATTGTACAGTTTTTTTCTAAATAAAATTTTTTTTTTACTTAGAAGCAATTTATTTTAATTATAGTTTTTTAAATTTTTGTAAAAGTTGACGGTTTTTTTTTTTAATTATATTTTTTTAATTAAACGACATTTAAAAAATTAAACGATTTTTAAGTTAATTTTTTTTAGAATTTAACGATTTTTTATATTACATTTTTTAAATTAAGGTCATGTTATTCAGAAATCACGCGCCCTTTAATTACTTTACTATATGGAAAACTTCAAACTGAATAACATGACCTTAAACAGTTTTTTTTAAATTGAAAGATTTTTTAAAATTCAACAGTTCTTAATTAATTCTTAATTTTCTTTCTTAATTGAACGCAATTTATTTTAATTATATCTTTTAAAATAAGTTTTTTTTTAGTTAAACAGTTTTTTTTAAGATTAAACGCTTTTTTAATTAAAAGGTTTTTTTATCAAAACAAAATTTATTTTAAGCCGGTTTTTTTAATTAAATTTTGTTTCAATTTACCGAAAATAAAATATATTTTCAAATCGACTTTACGACAATTGAATAATAATTTAAAGAATATATTCGAATGAAAATGAGAAAAAAAAAGTCATGAGTCTCGTGACAAAAACAAATGTCTAAATTTGCATAATTGTTTATGACCAACTCGGGTTAAAACTCATAACACGGTGTACGTAATTATTTTTTTTTTTATTATTATTCCGAATCATACGCGGAGAAAAATAATTTTCATTTTAAGATTGATTTTTACTATTTTCTTAAATTATCAACGTGCGGCTAAATAGATTTTCCATTTACATTTTTTTTCCTCTATCCATAAGGTCATTACAATTTACACACATTTTTCTGTTTGCACAAATTATTATCGTGATACTTTTAGCCCATTTTATAAATCTCACTCATTTTCTGTTAGTTTCTTAATTATTTCTCTTCATAGTCATTCATTTAATTATTATTCATTCATTTTATGAATTAATAAATTTACATTAATTTTGATTTCAATTGCTTTTCATTTTCGCTGTTCTTTATTACTTTCGTTTTGAAATTGCAAATTTGTTGTTCCTTTTTTTCTTCTTGTAAATAAATATATGCAATTAAAACACAGATATCAAATTTTTTGTTCAATAGTACCATTAAACGTTAGATTTTTACATCATTAATGTCTAGACTTCAATAAAAACAGTGTTTGATCTCATATAAAAACAAATTTGCATTAATAGCTTATTTAAATTGTTAAAATTGGTTTTTACTCTGACTCATCAGCTTCTATACTTTGTCGTCATTTTAATATTATTTCTAAGAAAGGAAATAACCTTTGAAATTGAAAAGATTTTAATTTTAATATTTATCAAATATTAAACAATTTTATTAGAAATTAAAAAAATTAAATATCCAATAAATTCTAATTTAATAATTAGTAAATAATTAAAGTTTACAAAGAGTAATAGTCGAATGTTTTTTTTTATATTCGCTAGTATAAAAAGCAGCATTAAAACTTCTATTGCATCTAAAGTTAATTTAATTTCCAAAGAGATTTGAAGTTTTCATAAATTTCTTAAGTTTAACAAGATTTTATTTCAAATTTGTTTTAAATGAAGTTTCGAAAAGTTTCATTTAAAATTCAGAATTTAAAGAATTCTGCGTTTAAAATAATTGAAATCTTCTATATTTTGTGTCCTAACTTTTGAAATAATTTTTTAAAAAAATATTTTCAATTTTAAAATTAATGTACTCAAAATGTAATTAAAATTGTATTGTAAACAATTTAATTCTTGACAAGATTTTTATGAAAATTCATGAAATTAATTGAATTTTTGTAATGGAGTTTTTTAAAAATAATTTTTACTGAAAATTTTGAAAGTAAATGAATTTTCAAATAAAACGAATAAATTACTATTCTTCAAAGTAAAAAATAAAAAACAACTTCTTACGTTTCGACAGCTCTGCTATCTTCTTCAGAAACGAAGGTAAAAGTAGTTAAGTTGCTTGTGCGATCAACTAAACGATTATAAATCAGCTCAAAAAGAATGTTATCAAGAATTCAATTATTTTTAATAATTGTAATAAAATTCTTTACAAAAAGTCAATTATTTGTAAAAAAATAATACATGAGGTTATCAGAAAATTTAGATTTCAAAATTCCAGAATTTTTACAGGTTTTCCAGGTCAAAAATGTTTAAAATTCCAGGTTAAAATAGAAATTTAGTTTGATAATTTAGGAATTATTTTGATGAAAAAACGAATAGTTTACAAAACAATGTTAACAATATTTATTATTAGTTATAAATTTATGCTCTCTTAAACAGTAAAAATCACAGGCAATTTAAGGAATTCCTTTTCTATAAAAAGGAAATTCTTTTAATTTATATCCTTTAACCAAATGATTTTTCTTTACTATTAAAAATAAAAATTTTATTAGTAGTAGTTTTATTTATAAGAATCATCAGTAATTCATTAATTTATTTATTTAATTATACCTAATAATAATTTATTTATTTTGGACTCAAATTTATAAAATATTAAAAATTAAGTTTAATTAAAAATAAAATAATAAAAGCACAAGCTTGCAAATAATATATTGATAGACAAGTAAAATAAATGAAAATAAGAACTAAATTTCTTTCATCTGTGAAAAAAATGTATTAAATACATTTTTTTCACAGAGATTGAATTATTTCAATAATTCAATTCACGAATTCAATTATTTTTAGAATTATTTTAATTTTAACACGTATTGGAGTTTTTGTAAATAATAACATTTTTTGAAGTTCATTAAATTTCGTAAAAATAATGTAATTCTTTAAAATAATTCTAATTGAAAATTTTGAAAATAATTGAATTTTATTAAAAACTTTTGAAAACAATTGAGTTTTTTAGAAAAATTTTATTGGAATTTTTAGAAATAATTGAACCTGTTAGAGAAATTTTATTAAAATTGTATTAAAGAAATTGATTTTCTCTGAAGAATTTTACAATTTATAAAAATAATTCAATTGTTTGTAAAATTGTACTTTTTAAGAAATGCTTTAAAAAACTTTCCCTCACGTTCTTTATGTGGCTCTTTTTTCAGTAGCCGAATTTTTCCGTTCTGTCATTCAAATGAAGTAGCTAATTTTATGTAATTATAATTTTTTTTTTCTTTGATCTAGTTGAAGTACCTGGACATTTTTAAAAATAATTTTTCATTTGACATCCAATTGAAGAAGCTAATTTTCCTTTTTTTTCTAATTGCAATACTGATTGGCAATTTGAATTACCACAGAGAGATTGTCACTTGAGATGGTTAGACAGGAAACAAGTTTAGTTAATGAGTAAATACTTTCTCCTCCTTTGGATTGCGTAAAATTTTCGACACATTCACGAACGAGTATGTTTATACGATAAATTGCAAGTGTCCTTTGAACCTATTCGGATACAATTAGGTTCAGATCATCAATTTTATTTCATCTTATCACAATGATTTAATTTTCATTTCAATTCATCATTCACAGTTGTGAGTCGAAAATTAAAATTTTATCATTTTGAATTCCTTGTTTCAATGACTTTTTTTTTCATAAAAGTCATTCTGAAACAAAATGTTTTATAGGAAAAGTATAATTCCAATATTTAAAAAATTTATTATTATTATTATTTAAATACGCAAGAATAAAAAGATTTAATGAACAAATTGAATAAATTTGTCAATATAATTTAATTCTTTTGAAGAATTATAATAAAATTATTTTATAACAGTTCTTCAAGAATTAAGTAATTTAAAATAAATTATTATCAGAAACAGAAAAAATTGAAGATTTTGTATTAGAATTCATGCTAATTTCCTAGTTTATGAGACAAACAAAAAAGACACCGAAATTCAGACTTTTCTTATGAATTGTAGAAAAATTTAATTTTTTCCAGTACTTATTTAATGAAATTCCCTTTTTTTGACCAATTCTACTTTCCTGATTTCTCTCTGATTTTTCTAACCTGTGAAAACTTTGGATAAATAAAGTAAATAAACAAATAACACTGAACATTCAATCTCATTATTGATTTTATTCATCGATGCTTCTTCACAAGCGAAAAATATACAACATCGAATGTATAGAATTCGTATATTTTATTTTTTCTCTGAAAAGAGAGCACGATTTTTTTCAGCAGTCTTGATCATTTTGAAAATATAATATTTTAAATATACATATGTCTATAATTTTTTTGTCGAACAAATGTGTCAAAGTATATGCAGTTTGGAATACTATTCGTTAAGAGTACAATGCACATTTTGAATCACATAAGCATCTCATTTTTTATTCAGTGCCATATAATATTAGGAAAGACAATTAGGAAGGAGCAAAAGTTTATCATTGTCTCGCTCTTTTTTTGTTGTATCAATGAATCAAAAAGAAGAAGAAAATATACAATTGTCGATTAATTTTTTTTACATTTTTTTTTACTTTGCACCTTTAGTGAATCGAAGAAAAAAGAATGAAAATTCGGATAATATATATATATATTTTTTTTTTTATGTACATAATAATATATAATTATTAATTCTTTCTTTTTTTTGTTTCCTTCAAATTCTAAATAGAATAAAGTAAAATAAATTACTTGGCCTTTTGTTACAATCTAGTCTGCTTTTGGCAGTGCCAATTAACAAAGGAAAAATTAATTAATAAATAACTAAAATCGTTTGTAATGTTATTACAAAAAAATCAATTAAAAAAAAGTTGATAATATCTTTGAAGAGGAAAACATAAAAAAATCACTTTTCAAAGACTTTTTTACAAAATGAAAACTAAAACTTTTCGTCTTGTTTTCTATTAAAATTATGAGCAATAATAATTAACTACTTAAATAATATTACAAATATCGTTCTTTTTACACTAATTCTAATAATTATATACAGGAGAAATTTTTTTTTTTAAGTATTCATTGATACTCAAAGCGTCTTTTTTCGTTTCGATTTGTTTTTTTTTCTAATAATTTTTCTTAAAGATAGTTCACTTGCTACAGTAAAGTACAAAAAACCCTGGAAATATAAATTTTTCTTATTTATTATAAACTTTATTTTATTATTCATTCATTTTTTTATTTCATTCTGCATTCAATAAAATCGAAACAATAGAAAAAAATCTGTAAATTTTTTTAATTTAATCAAAAGAAAAACATTTTTCTAAAATAAAAAAAAAAAATTTTTTAAACTAAATTAACTTTTAAATTTAAATAAAGATTAAGTAATTTTTAAATTAAAAAAAGTTTGTTTAAAAAAAACTTTTGTCACTCACTGTAAGGGCAAGTGAACAATCTTCAAAATCACTTAATTATATAGATTCTTAGACACTTAATAAGCGTGGATTTTTTTGGCGGGAGTAGTTATTTTTTTCATTGTTTAAAATTTTTTTCTTTTATAATTTTAACAATCATTATATTTATTATTTTAGTCCGAAGAGCGCAGTGGAAAAATAGAGAATTGCTTTAATCTCTTTTTAAAATTAAAAGAAATTTCACTTTAATTAGATTTCAGAATATTAAAATAATTTAAAACGTGTTCTTTTTCTTCTATAAATTCTAAAAAGAAAAGCACGAAAATTAGGTTTATAAGTTTATAAATTCGATGCGATTGAATAAATTCACTTTGAATTATTATTTTTCGCAATGAAAAAGCAAATTATTTTTAGTATTTAAATTTTAATTTAAATAAATAAAATTTTTTTAATTTGAATGTACTCAGTTTTCTTTTAATAAAAAGAAAAATTCAATGACAATTTTAAAGTAATTATTGTAAACGTTGGTTTAATATATTCTTTGTTATTATTTCTTCGTAGAAAATACGTTTTTTGCTTCGTGAATATTTTTATTTTCTTTAAATAGTAAATTGAATAAATTTACTAAATAGTATTTTAGTATTCACTAAATAGTTTTTTAGTTTTTACTAAATAGTATTTTAATTTTTACTAAATAGTATTTTAATCATTTCACTGAATACTAATTTAATTCGAGTAAATAAAAATTTAATAATTTGAAAACAAATTTTATTAAATTATAAATATAGTAATTAATTAATTATAATTTAATTAATACTAAATTTAAGTCAATGTTTCTAAATTTTCCGTTAACGAAATTTTTTCTTTTCTAAAAAGAGGAAAATATTCAAGCGCATCTTTTAGTGGAAATAAAATTATACGGGAATTTCAATTAATTTCATTCATTTTTTTTAATCTTTGCTGTTTTCTCTCCTACTGCGAGATTAACATTATTTTCTGCATTTTTGTTTTCAATTGGAAAATTTTACAATTCAAGTCGCACACAAAAACGATTTTTAAAATTTTTTTTCATTTAAATATCACTCGACACGTACTAATTTTTACACTAGACACATCTTTTTCTTCACTAAAAAACAAATCGTATTTTTCGTGTTCCCAAGCGTGAAAAACGCTCATTATATTTCTAAGAAAGGTACTAGTTTTTTTTGTTTTTATTTACAGTAAAAAAAATTATCCCAAGAGCGATATTCTTTTTTGTTTTAATAAACCAAGTTTTATACTCAGCATTAAAAATACCAAAGAGACGATTCTTTGGATTGTTTTAATGTTAAATCAATGAATTTGAAACAGGCGAAAATTATAATTCAATTAAAATTTTTTTAAATTCACTACAATTATTACAAACACTGAACAAATTTTTAAAAAAACAAATGTTCTTTCTCCCAGAAGATAAGAATTTTTTCTATAATTTTTCTAATCTTATTTAAAATATTTTATAGCTATAAAATTTCTTTCGAGGACAAAAAACGTTTTTCAATACACATAAATTATTATTAAGTTTATTTTTAAATAAATAATTATTATTCTAATTTCATGTTTTGAAAGTAGAGAAATTTTTTTTGAAAATTGTAATTGAAAATAGTTTCAGTGAATACTTCTTTATTTTTTCTCTTTGGTAAAATTATCAATAAAAATGTTGAATTAAAGATCAGATTTTCTTCGACTGCTCCATAATTCATGGATTTAAAAATTTTAGAGATATAATATTTTTTGTGTTTCAATTTTTTCTTTTCTTCTTAAAGATAATAAAGACTTAGCTGTCGATACACAGAGGTTGACTTAGACGCAAACTTAAAACGAATTCAAGCAATCAGTTGGCAGCGATCCAGCCGTTGGCAACCAAATAATGGAGGATTTTGCTCTCGGGTTCCGATTGCGGGACAATATTCGATTTCCTATTGCCAGTCAAATATTCCTAAAAAAGAGGAAAAAATTACACAAATTAAAATTTTTTATTTAACATTTTTTTTTAGTTTGATGAAAATAAATAATTTTAGTTTGAAAAAACAATTTTAATTTTTGAAAAAGAAAAGAAACAATTTTAATAATTTTTGATTATGAAAAAACTAGCAGACTTCGCACTAATCGACTAAAACCTGCTATTCATTACTTTTTTACGATTTGCTAATATTTGGATATATTTTTATAGAGTTGGGACACTAAAAAATACTGTATTCTTTTTTTTTCATTTTGAGAATTTCCACTACTTTAAATTTGCTAATACTTGAATAAAAATTATTCTCAAAAAGTTTTAATATCATTCTTAGAAACACTTCAACAAATTTTTAATGATTTAATTACTTTCCATTTTAAGAAAATTTTTCGCAAAAATGCAATAATTTTTTCAAATGAGAATTTCAATTATTAAGAGGATTAAGAGGATGTCAAACTCAATGCGATTTTCCCATGCAAGCTCAATGGAAAAATTCAATCGACATTGACACCACTTTAAAACTAATTTTTGACGCTTTTTTAAAATTAATTGTAGAGTGCAAAGTCTGAAATAGAAATAAATAGAAATAATATTTTTACCTGAAGTAAAATTGTTTTCTGCGTCAAATACTGTGTTGGTTTTAAATCGAGTTGAAGACAAAGTGTTTTCTCTTGTTTTGTGAGCAGATGAGAGGCAGCCTCTGCCTCGACATCGCGCTCCTCTGAATCCTCGTTTTTGCCCGAATTCATAAAGTCCCTCTCTGCATCGTAATTTAAACCGGAATATGACCGATTGTTATCCTGCTCCACCCACTGATTGGCTGGAGTCGTCGTCCGATTGTGACTGATTAATGAGCTGGTGCTGGCTGATTCTTTTGACGTGGACTTTCGGTCGATGAAAGAGGAGCTTTTTTCTTCTTCTCTGTAAAAATTTCAAAATTCATCATTTTAACATTTTTTTATCCACTTTTTACACCTAGAAAAAAAAGATACAATCTCAAACAATATAAAAGAAGGCAAATTAAAATATATATATTTCGTTTTGACAATCGTACAAAACTTACAACAAAAAAAACATTTTTTTTAGTCAATTATTATTTAATAATAGTAAATATAATTTTAATTATTTCATTTACTATGATTCAAATAAATGACTGAAAAAAATTATTAATTCAACGAACAAATTACAACAATTATTTCTTTTGTGTGTATTTAAAAGAATAACAATAAGTAATTATAAAAATCCATAACAATTATTATTATAATTGTTATAGACTTTTTCAATTGCTTGTTAAATAAATGAATATTATATTAAATTTGTTAAAATAATTATTAACAATAATTTATAAAAATTAAAGTACACTCCAACGCCGGTTTAGCGGGACTGTCTAGGGAAGCGGTCCGTTAAAGCGAACAATACAATAAAATTAATAACAAAACTTTTAACGAGGCAAGACAAAGAAAATCGTAAATCACAACCTCAAAAAGTTCGCTAAATCGGTGTCCGCTAAACCGGCGTCGGAGTGTAGTTAATGAACAATGAATTTTTGTTTTAAAAATTGTTTTATACAGCAACGCTTTTGTTTTTTTTAGAAGCAATCGAATTTTCCGTTCCTTCAGCAAGCAACAGGCAAAACACTAAGTTAAATTAAAATAAAAAATTAGCAATTTTTTTTTATTATTAATAATTACATATTTTTTTTATTAACATTTATAAACAACATTTTTTTGGATTTTGTTTTAGATTTTAATTTAGAAAATAGAAAAAATATTTTTCTTAAAAAAGAAATAAATGAATTTTTTTTTATTTATTCATATATAGCAACATTCTATTGTTTTGTTTGCAATAATTATAATAATTATAATTAATATTAATAATTTTAATTAGTGTAAAAAAAAGTTTTTCCTACTTCTCCGTCCGTGAAAAATTTCATTAAAAAATGAAACTTAAAATATGGTGCAAATGATATTCATTGATGTGCGCTAAAAATGGAGAAAATATATTTTTGTTTTTCAAAGGGAAAGAAAATTTATATAAATTTTCATGCGATTCTAGAAAGAAGCGAAAAAAATGTATTTTATTCAGAAAAGAAAAAAAAATAAAGCAGAAAACCAAACAAGCTCAGCGCTATTTAGCAAATAAAAATACATTAATGTGTTTTTGTGCGTGTGCAACATTTAGAATATATTTTTTTTAGAAATAAATATGTAATTGAAAATGTAAAACATTTCTTGCGCTGATGCTTCTTTAGTTTTTTACCTTATAAAAAATCTTATCCCATGCAATATTCTACTTTCGACAAGCGCATGCTCCTTCAACTTTTATAAACTGGAACGTTAAAAAATTTATACTTTTATTAATAGTTTTAATAAATTTACAAAAAATGTTACAATGAAGAAAAATTAGAATTTTATTCTGAATTGAAATTAAAACTTTCAACAGAATAGAAAACAATATTTTGATATTTATGTCGAAAAAAGAAAGAAATAGAAGTTCGAACTTGTTCGAATTACTTAAAATTTGAAAATTTTCTTTTATGCGACAAAAAACAACAACTCTTTTTATAAAGTGTATCTTTGAGTGGATTTTTTCTTTCAATTTTTTTTGTAAAAACTGAAAGTTTTGAAGAAAAGGGAATTTTTTAATGAAACAATTTTTCAAGAAATTGAAATCTTCAGAGAATTTGACAATTTTAGAATTTATTGATTATTATGAATTTATTTATTGATTATTATATAAGTTAGAAAAATTTTTATGAATATTGTTAAAATTGTGGATTTGTGATTCTAAAAATTAGAGGGGAAAAATAAAAAGGGAGAGAAAGACGGGAAAAGTGAAAGAGAAAACCGAGGAAAATTATATTAACTAAGGAAAAAAATGAAAATTCTTACCTTTTTCTTGAGGTTTGACGGTGAATTGTTGTGGACGGCCCACTGCTGCCCTAAGTGAAATGCAAACTGATACAATCTGTTAACAAACGCCTAGCAACACGCACAACAAACAATAGAATTAGTGATTGGAAAGCATAATTGTTTTTTTTATATATTTATAATGATAAATTTTAATGCTAATTAATAATAATAATAAACAAACAGTATTTAAATTAAAATATTAAAGAAAATCGTACAGTAGAAATGCGAGGGAAAAAAGAACACGAAAAATTAAATAGAAATTAAAATCCACAAAATTTCTCTTGTCTGTCATTGCGTTATTTGCCAGGAAATAAAATAATCACCGATAGTGATTACAATTTTTCAATTTCAAATAATTTTTAATCACTCAAAAAAAGGAAAAATTTTGTTCTGTTTCTTTGGTGCAAAGTTTTTTCTATTTTAATCTTTTCAATTAAGAAATTTTTTATATTTACTTTTAGTAAATATTTTTTTTTTCGTCATAAGATAGAAATACTTTTGAATTGAAAAACTACAATTCAGTTTCAATTTAAACTATTTTTGAAGTAAAAAAATAGTTTTTATAGAAACAACAATTTTTGATTGAAAATAAATATTAAATTTTTTTTTACTCCAGTTATTTGAATATTAAATTAATTAATAATAAAAGATTTAAAAATTTATTATAATAAAATAAATAAAAAGAATAACAAATAAATCATGATTTTTATTTGTCTAATAAATCTACGACAAAAAGCAATGAATTCGTTGCAAAAAAAAAATTAGGTGCAAGTTCTAAAAACTCAGTTCTTAAAAAAAAGAATATTTAAAAGTGTTTGTAGCTGAAACATTAACATGCAACAACCATTGCTGTATAAATAATAATTCCTTTTTTTTATTAGTGAAAATTTTGAAATTTCAATTTTCTTTTTTCTTGCATTAAAATAAATGAGAAATAATAAAATATTGGATACAGTGAAAAAAAATTGTAACTATTTGTTAATTAAAAGAAAAGAAAAGAAAAATAAACAATGAAACAAACAATGAAGAAACTAAATTTTGAAAAATACTTACAGATTTTTTGTCTGACCAATGATCAATGTCAGTTTGTCCCTGCGATTGCATGATAACTTGCTCAAAATGTGCGCATTCCTCATGTTTTGTAACGCCATTCTCTCTATAACGATGCAATTCCGAGAGTCTTAAGCGTAATTCACGTTCACGTTCAAGATTCGCAAGAAATTGCTCGTATTCCTGGGCAGTGTAAAATTGCGCAAACACCCTCATTCGCTCTCTAAAGTCTCTGTTTTTAATTATAATTTTATATTAGTAATTTTATTATTTATGATGCAAGTAAAAATTATTCAATTTATTATTATTATTATTATTATTAATAGAGTATATTAGATTAAAATGTTTTTGCAGTACGAAATTTATTATTATTGGTCAAATTTTAAACTCTTATACCACCGTCGGAAATTATCGGTACGGTTGCACGCGCACGGCCCAAAAACATACCAATCTTTAAATCTTTAAATTTGTCGATTGCTGCAATCTTTGTATAAATTATTAAAATATTCAGTTATGTATCATGAATCGTAGAATTTAATAATCTTTCAAAGACGGGGTTGGTACGCTTTTGCTCCTTTCAAATTCCCTGACTTTTCCAGGTTTTCCAGATTAAAAAACGAAATTTTTCCAGGTTTACAAAACAGCATTTATATTTTACGAAATTAAATAACTCCCTGATTATCAGTCAAAACTTTGACATTTTTGATTCAATTATTCATTTCTAAAATCAGGGTGTCTACTATTTTCATTCAACAAAATTCCCGGTTTTTCCCGGTTATGACCTAATTTTTTCCCGGTTTTCTTTTCTCATAAAATTTAAATTTAAATTTGATTTCGAACATAAATAAATAATAATTTTAATTGAAAATTTGGAAAATAAGTTTTTCAATTTTTTAAAAATAATCTTGTCTATTTATAATTATAATTGGAAATTTTCTTTTTCAAGTTTATTACAATTCTATTGATAATAATTGAATTTCTGCAAAGAATTTTACTATTTATAAAAATAATTGAAATCCTTCAAAAGAATGATATTATTTATGAAAATAATTTAATTCCTGTGAAGAATTTTATTAAAATTTAAAAAAAGCAGTGATAATTAATTATTTACTTAATAAGTAATAAACATCAAATTTGCTTAAGAAATGATAAATATCATTTATTTGAACATTCAGAAATTTGAAATTATAAAAATTTAAGAGAAGTTCAATAATTATAACTATTGAATAATAATAATAGAATAATATAATTTTTTGAAGCAAAAAATTTATTTAAAACTTTAAGAGGGACTTTAGATTTCAAAAATAAAATTATATTTACGGTCACTAACTTCCCTTGATTATTTTCGAAAAATTTAAAATTAAAATTCTGTCAAAGAATTAAATTATTTTTCAAAAAAAATGTAAAGAAATTTCAACTATTTCAAACATTTTCAATTATTTGTTTAGAAAAATTAAATTATCTTGAAACAATGGAATTAAAATTTTTTAACAATTTTATTTTTGAGAATTTAAAAAAAAATTTTGGAGAATTCAATTTCATTAAAAAATTTGAAATTCATATCGTTTTTTTTTTAATTAACGAATAAAAATTTTAATCATTAATCTTCGCATTAAGAAACATGAATTCATTAAAATGTGACTAGAAAATCCAATTATTAATTATTAAATTAAAATACTTTGAAAATTTTATTTGTTAAAAAGTTTCTAAAGAAATTCTTTAACAAATTCAATTAACATATTTTCAGTCGAATTTCACAATATTTCTATTAACACCAAAATTTTTAAAAATTTATTTACATAATCTATTTGAATTAGTGCCTGACTTTTACTATCAAATTAATTTTTTTTAACTAATTCAAAGTTAGAGAACAGTATAAATATCTATAAAAATTGAAAAAAAGTAATTTTTTTTAAAACAAGTTAAAATAATAAAACTTTTTTAATTTTGGTGAAAAAATTCCCGGATTTGTATAAAAATCCCGGTTAATTCTCGGTTTTTCAAGGTTTTCCCGGTTTTCCCGGTTAGTAGATACCCTGAAAATGTTCAACTAAAATTCATCTTTAAATAAATGTTTTATTAATAATTTTTGAAAAAGATTTTTTAACAATTTTCAAATTAATTTCTTTACAATTCAATTTTATGTGAAATTTCGATATGCAGAAATTTTTTCAATTAGATATGTATAAGAAAATAAAAATAATAACAATAATTGAAAGAAAATTCAATTAAACATTTTGAAAAAATTCTACAGAATTGTTAATTAAAAATATGAAAAATTCAAATTTTCAAATATTTTAATTTGAAACCTTTTTAAAATTCAATTATATCTAAAAATGCATGCTTTCATTATTCAACAATATAATCTCAATTTTACCTGAAATTTATTTTTAAATCAATATTAGAAAAATCTCCAAAAATGTAATTATTTAAATATAACAAAATTATGTTGAAAATTGAATTTTCATGAAGAATATTATCAACGAATTTTTAAATAATAAATTGACTCATCTTGACAAATTTTAATAAAAAATTTTTTAAAAATAGTTTGATTTTTTTTAGAAATTTAATTAATAATTGTATAAAATTGTATTAAAAATTATTGAATTTCGATAAAGAATTTTATTAAAATTCCTGGAAATAATTTAATTTTCCAAAGAATCATATGAAAATTCTTGAAAATAATTGAATTTTTAAAAGAATATTATAAAATTTTTTTTAAATTTTTTATTTTTTCAAAGCATTTTATTAAAATTTCTGAAAATTGAATTCTACAAAGAATTTTATCCAAACGCCTGAAAATATTTGAATTTTGCAAAAAATTTTATTACAATTTCTGAAAGTAATTGAATTAAAATTTTTTTTAAAATAATTAAATTCTTTTGGGAAATTTTATTAAAGTAGTAGATAATAAAAATTATTGAATCCAGGGAAGTTTTTAAAAGTAAATGAAATTTTGTCAAGAATTTTAAAAAATTTTTTAAATAAACTGATTTTCTACAAATACATTTGTAATTGCTTCGAAATTAAATTTTTTTTAGTGTTTTCGACTAAAATTCTTCTATAAATCCATTATTTTGAATAATCAATCAATCAAATATATATTAAAAAATTTAACTAACTTCAGAAAAATTTGAATTATTAAAATTTTTCTAATTTTTCTAAAATTGTAAATTGAAACCTTTTGAAATCGATCTAGTCATAAAAATAGTAAAAGCAATTCTTCTAAAATTGAATAATTAATTTTGAAATATTTCAGCATCTAAAATTAGATTTCAAGAATGAGCAGAATAACATTAGAAAACAACAATTTTCCAGGATTTCGATAAAAATTCCCTGACATTTCCAGGTTTTTAAGTTGCGTGGCAACCTTGGAATGTTATATTTGTTAATTTTCAAATATTTGTATTTACAAAAAAATCGTGATTTAAAGATTGGTATGTTTTTGGGCCGTGCGCGTGCAGCCGTATCGATAATTTCCGACGGAGGTACATTTCCACATACATAGGTAAAATCTAAAAATACGGACTTTACGAACCAAATATTAAGCAATTACAGACAAAAAATGTAGGAAGTCCGAGACAAATGAAAGGACATTTTACTTAAAACTACTCGGAGAGAAAAAACAAAGCTTTTCCCCGTGACTTCATTTCATACTGTTTTATGTAGCAGGTTCTTATCTTCGATAGAATCATGAAGAGGGACTTTTTATGATTTTATAGCAAAAATAAAAAAATAGGATTCTCTGAAAGATATTAAAAAATTGTTTAGTTAAAATAAACAAAGTTATACTTACTTATCCTCCTTTGTTCGTTTCCTCTTGACACCACGTTCTTTTCGTGAGGAAGAAAAAAACGCTGAAACTAATTGATAATCACGAACGACACGTTTTCTTCTCGCTCTTTCCCTGAGATTATTTGTATACATATCGACTTGTGCGAGCTTTAGGGCAATGTCAAGATCGTCATCCTCAGTTGGATTTAAAAACAATGATGAAACGAGAGATTCAGCTTCATGATTGTAGTCCTGAATGAAAGTTTTTCATTTTTAGAAAATTATAAAAAATAAACTGGAAGAAATGCGGAAGTGTAAAATAAAAGAAAGGGAAGTAAATTTTCAATTTGAAAAAGGAATTAATGAAATTTTACCCATTCAAAGTCGTCTCGTTGTGGCATGTAACCAAGTTGCGCGGCTTCCTCTTTTGTTATGTCTAATGGAGGCAGACGTGAAGTGACGTCAGGTGATAAAGGACCGTGGTCAGAATTTGTTTGATCGGTGAGATTCGGTTTATAAATCTCCGTTGAAGGCCATGTGTGCTTTCCTATGTTCCCATCTAAATACCTGGCTATGTATTCTTCTTTCGCCTCTGCAAGAATAAGAAAAACTGATTATTTATAGACATTCTTGGTTTGCAATTAAATAAGAAAAAAAATTCTCCTGCTATCCCTGTTTTATCTCTCTTCAGCGAAGACAGGGGTTAGAGTTTTTTCTTCTTAAATTATTAATATTCCCTAAAACACCTAAAATCATAAATGTTCTCCTCTTTTCCAATTGTGTTTAAACTTAAAAAATTGTCATTATTTGTAATTTTAAAAAATTTTGAATTATTCTTCTAGAAAAAAGTATTTAACTTTCGTAAACTTTTGAAGAATTTTGGTTTTTTGAAACTCAAAAATGTTTCTATATTATTTCTCAAGACTTTTTAAACTTAACAATTTTTTCATAAAAGCTAAAAAATATAAAATAATTTGTACTTCTATGAGAAGTATAAGAATATAGAATAGAAATATAAATATTATAGAATTTACGATGTATATTATTATATGTTAAGTGTTAAGTAAATGACGCGTATCTCCTTATAGCATACAGCCACTAAAATAAACAAAATTTTAACGAAAATAAAAAAAAATAAAAAAATAATTGTCTGAAAAATATATTTTCTCGAAAGATAAGAAGAAATTACAAAGCGTACAAGTATTCTCAATATTTTTTCCCTTAATTAATAATAATAATAATAATAATAATAAAATAATTCGATTTTAAAAAGCTTTAGTTAAGAGAAAAAGTAAAAACAAACAATAAATTTTATGCGTTATCTTTATACAAAAATTTATACTTATTTTTACTTATTCTGAAAATTCCCTTTTTTTCTTAAAATGAATCCCCTTTTTAGAAAATAAAATCCCCCTATTTTACTAATATTACAAGAAAAATTAAATTTTACGACTAAAAAAACTCGTTTTAGACGATTCATAAAAATTTGATTCAGTAGTACCCTGACTTATTCCTGATTTTCATGGAAAATATTTCCTTTTTTTCTTATCCTGGTAATATCGTCAATTCTAAATTTTTCTAAGGTTCAAAAATATGATTATATTTAAAAATAATTTTCAAAATTAAAACAATAACAGGGTGTCTACTACTTTCATTCAACAAAATTCCCAGTTATTGCCCGGTTTTCTTTTCTCATAAAATTTAAATTTAAATTTGATTTCCAACATAAATAAATAATAATTTTAATGGAAAATTTGGAAAATAATTTATTCAATTTTTTAAAAATAATCTTGTCTTCTTAAAATTTACTATAATTGGAAATTTTTTTTGTCAAGATTATTACAATTCTATTGACAATAATTAAATTTCTGCAAAGAATTAGACTTTTTACAAAAATAATTGAAATCCTTCCAAAGAATGATATTATTTGTGAAAATAATTTAATTCCTGTAAAGAATTTTATTACAATTTAAAAAAAAGTAGTGATAATTAATTATTTACTTAATAAGTAATAAACATTAAATTTCCTTAAGAAATGATAAATATCATATTTATTTGAACATTCAGAAATTTTAAATTATAAAAATTTAAGAGAAGTTCAATAATTATAACTATGAAATAATAATAGAATAATATAATTTTTAGAAGCAAAAAATTGATTTGAAACTTTACGAGGGACTTTATATTTTAAAAATAAAATTGTAATTACGGTCACTAACTTCCTTTGATTATTTTCGAAAAATTTAAATTAAAATTCTCTTAAAGAATTAAATTATTTTTCAAAAAAAATGTAAAGAAATTTCAACTATTTCAAACATTTTCAATTATTTGTTTAGAAAAATTAAATTATCTTGAAACAATAGAATTAAAAAATTTTAACAATTTTATTTTTCAGAATTTAAAAAAAAATTTTGGAGAATTCAATTTCATTAAAAAATTTGAAGTGCATGTCGTTTTTTTTAAATTAACTAATAAAAATTTTAATTATTAATCTTCGCACTAAGAATCATGAATTCATTAAAATGAGACTATAAGATCCAATTATTAATTGTTAAATTAAATAACTTTGAAAATTTTATTTGTTAAAAAGTTTCTAAAGAAATTCTTTAACAAATTCAATAACATATTTTCAGTCGAATTTCACAATATTTCTATTAACACCATAATTAATTTAAAACTTTAAAAATTCTTTTCGAAAATAATAAATAATTAAGTTTTGATGATAAATAGTTAAATATTATTAGTGTTAAAATAATAAATATTGTTAAAGACAGGCAATTAAAAAATCTTTTAAAATCTATTCAAGGAGCAAATTTTTAAAAAGTTTTTAAATTGAAAATTTGGTCATATATAGGTAAAATACTTTTTCTTAAATTTAACAGTAACAAGTCAATTTGTTAGGTCCTTAAAATATTGATTTTTTTATCTCCAACTTTTTTGAAATAGATTTATAAGCTTTTAAAAATTTGCTCCTCAATTATTTTTAAAACTTCATACTACAACGTTTTAAGTATTGCAATTTATTACAATATAAAAATTTAACTGAAATTTGTTTTTAAATTACATCTTATTAAAAAGTTTTACGAGAATTCAATTGTTTAAGTAGGAAAATTATAATTCATTTAATAATTTATTAATTTTTAAAATTGAATTTTTATAAAGGATTTTATGAAAATTTTTACAAATAATTGAATTCTTTTAAACAGCTTTAATAAAATGTTTAAGAATAATTTCATTTTTCTAAGAATTTATTAAAAAATGGTATAAAAAATAATTGAAATTTTGCAAAAAAAATGTACTATTTATGAAACTGATTAAAAAATATATAAATATAAATTTGTTTTAAAAATAATTGGAGTTTTAGCAAATAATTTGTTTTAAATAGTAGATATTGAAATTATTTGAATTTCATTAGTTTTGGTAGACAAGTGTGAAGCCTGAAATAATATCGAAAATAGTAAAGTTTCTTCGAAAAATTCAAATTTCAATAAAACTGAAAATAGTGAAGTTTTTTCGAAAAATTAAAATTAAAATAAAATCGTAAATAACTAAGTTTTTTTGTTTTAAGAAGAAGATTTCAATGAATTTACCTTCCGGAGTACGTGTTTCGATATGTTTACTGATGTCTTCCCAATTTCCAAAACCAAATTGCTCGATCGCGTCCAATAAACGCAATTCTTCCCTCGCTGTCCAATTACCTCGGCCATTGAATAAACTGACTGTCCCCGAGTCCATAAATTGATAAGCGTGATCATTTTTGTGGGGACCGATTTCCGAGCCTGATGAAAAGCACTGGAAACAATTTCTTTATTTTTTTCACAATTTTACAAAAAAGAAGAAGCTCTAAACTTATTTCATACTCTCGAATAAAGAAAAGAATTAAAATTAGTGCTATTTTTACTCTAAAAACCCTAAGAAAATAGAAATAGATGCTGTGCGTCGACGCTAACTTAAGGAACATAATTTTTAGGTTTCCAAAATTCTAATCGTTCATTTCATCACAGACAAAATAAAAATCATATCACTGAAGAAGGCACACATTCAATGCCGAAACGTATGAAATACAAAATTTGCATTCTCTTATTTCACGAACCCGCAAATAACCAATTTTGTAAAAAATTAAACAATCATATTACAGTGAAATTTTTATTTTCGCAGGATTCTAAAAGAATTTTTAAGTTATATTTCAATTTACACAAAATATAAAAAAAACTTAATCTTAATTGTTAAAATATTTTTAAAAAATCTTAATTTTTTGTTTAACAAAATATACAAAAACTATAAAAATAAATCTAGATTTTCAAAAAATAGTTAATAATTTGAGTTAAATGAACACTTTCATATTTTCTAAAAGAATATTTTTATTTTTAAAAATACATTTTTTGTTTTTAAGGATATTCATAAAATTTATTTTCATTTAATAATTTAATATTTTTATTTTTTTAAAAGCAATAAAAAAATTTCACTGCGAAAATATTATTTGTTTTCCCGCTGAAAATTAAAAAGAAAACTAATCAAAATATCGAATTAAATTTTTTACTATCTCTTCAATTATGTTAAAAATTATTTCAAATTGTGAAATTAACGAAAACTAACAAAACTACAATAAAAATAATGGATTATTTTCAATTTATCCTCTCATTTGAAACCGCTTCTAATAAGTTTAAACATAACCTAAAAACTAGTTGAGATAATTAAAATCAAAAAAGCCGGTTGGAAAAATAACAAATAAATGAAGTTCGAGTTGTTTGTAAGCGAGAAATAAAATTACAAACATAGGCGTTTAATAAATAAAGTTTATGTCACGTGACAATCACAAATATAAATAAATATTCGCAAACAAATTTTTTATCATTTTGACTCACCTGCAAACAGAGGTCGAAATCAGTGCATTCTGCACATTTGATCCGCAATCCTGAGATGTCTTCTTGACAATAAGTGCATTTATAAGTTGCGTAAAGATCTGTAATAAATAAAAAAGAATTTACAATTATATTTTCAACAATCAAATTTTTCAGAATTAAAAAACAAAATTTTCCATTTTGAAAATGAAAAAAAAAAATTTCTTTTCCAAAGACGTGTTTGACGCCCTTTCCGAAAAACACCCACCCGCCATTTTTGTCCTGGTTTTAGCGTTCTTTCAAGAACGATTTACGATGACGTCACCGCATACTAGGAATTACAACAGAAAGAATGGTAAATTATTAAAATTTATCTCTATTAAATTAATTAACGCAGCATTTTCACTTTAATAATTTACTCGAGAATGTAAAATTAAGCACTGAAAGCTTTATTTAACGTGATTCCGCTTGATTTCCGAAGTTAACAGTTTCACGGAAATGGTGGTGTGTATATTGGAAAAAAAATTGTTGTTTACGACTATAAATTCATGATCGCGAGTGCGCATGCGCCAAACTCCTACCCCAAGACAACACCGGAAGTTGTGTTATTTTACTTGACTAGAGTCGTGAGCAGAGTTCCCACAACAGAGAAACAAATTTCTGAGTAATTTAAAATCTTTAATATTATTAAATAAGTAATAAAAACAAATAATACGAAATAATAATAATGATGATGTTACACAATTTTTTGGAATTTTAGAATTAAAAAAAATTTGTAATAACTTCAATGGCAAATAGTTAAAAGTTTATTTTTTAGTAAAGAAATATTTAAAATAATAATTACACTCTGAAGTAAGTGCTACATTGAATTTTCCCGCTTTAAAATGTTAGTCCAAGTAGCGCGAAATTCTGAAAGATTTCAAATACTACAATGAAATAAAAATTAAATATTTCATAACAAAACTAGAAAAATTTAATATTAAATAAAAGGAAGGTAGGAATTTAATGTTGAATAAAAAAATAGTAAATATTAAATATTTAATTACGTAAAGAAAGAAATTTTTATAATTGAATAAATTAATATTACTAAAGAGTTGTATTTTATAATATTTTTACATTTTTTCAATACATTTTTGTTTTATATACAAAATATCTTAATTATTAATTATCGTTTTTTACATTCAATAAATTCAATTTGAATCGAATTTAATTGGAAAAAGGAAGAGAATGTTTTCTATAAGGCACATGGCTCTTAAAAATCTTTTTTAAAAAAATTCTTTTAGAAATAAAAAAAGAAAAAATATTTTTCTACGTTAAATATTAATAAACATATTGTCAAGTCATGCGATAAAAGTTGGTATCACAGAATACGCCGTATTTACAAAATATTTGCTATTTTACAGGGTATCTACTTTAAAATTTAACTATATTTTTTGAAATTTTGAAAAATGAAAAATTTATCTTCAGAATCTTTTAACTAATTAAAAGCATTTAAGAGTTTTAACTTTTAAGACATTTTACAATTAAAAATTAACGTTCGTCAAAATAAAACTAAATTAAATTTAAAAGTATTTTTAGAGAAAATAAAAATTTAACCATTAATTGTTTAGAATGTTTGCGTACAAATTTATTTAATTAAAAACCTTTTTTATTAGAATTTTGTTCAAATGAAAATTTTAATTGTAAAACATTTATAATTTTGAATGTCAAAAATTTTTTAATTAAATTTTCTTTATAATTTTACAATTAAAAATTAACGTTCGCAGGGCTCGAACTAGGTCCGTAAATCCCGTAAAAGTCCGTTTTTTTTAAAAAAAGGTCCGTAAAGTTCGTAATTCGATTGAAAAAGATCCGTAAAATACGTAAATTATACGATATAATTTGGATAATTTTAGAGAAATTACAAATGATTGAAGGAATTCAATTATTTTCAAATGTAATAAAATTCTTCGCAAAAATTCAATTATGTTCTTTATCTTTAGAAATATTTAAATTCTTCTTCGAAATATCAATTATTTTCAAAAATTTTAATAAAATACTTGGAAAAATTTGAATTATTTTCAAAATTTTTCCTCAATTCAATGATTTTTAATAAGTATCTATGCTATTCTAATAAAATTTTCCAAAAGAATTCAATTATTAAAAAAAAATCTACTAAAATTCTACACAAACCTTTAATTATTTTCAAAAAATAATAACAATTTTACAGGAATTTCATTATTTACAAATTTTTTTAATAACTTTATTCCCAATATTCAATTAATTTCATAAATAATAAAATTTTTACAGGTATTTAATTTTTTTGGCAAATAATAAAATTCTTATTAGGAATTCAATTATTTTGATAAATAATAAAGCTAATTGCAGAATTTCAATTATTTTTAATACAATTTTAATCGAATTCCTCGAAAAATGTAATTATTCTTAAAAATGTTATTTAAATTTATCAAAGAAATTTAATTATTTTAATAACCTTTGCTACAATTTATTTATTAGAATTTAAATATTATTTTTAATAAATTTTGGATTAAATTTCTTTAAAGAATAAAATTATTGCATTCAAAATTTTTAATGCAATTCTTTGCGTAAATTATCAATTATCTTTATAAATAATAAAATTCTTCTCTAAAATTGAATTATTTTCAAAAAATTTAATAAATTTCTTGGCAAAATTAAAAATTCTTTTCAAAATTTTTCCCTAATTCAATTATTTTTAATAACTATTTTATTAAAATTTTGCAAAAGAATTCAAATTATTTGAAAATTGATTGATACAATTCTGTAAAAGAATTCAATTTTAAGAAACATATGTAATTATTCAATAAATTGTTTTTTTGTATTTAAATAATTAAATTCTCGAAAAATTTTTAATAAAAATTTATTTAAAAATGTATTTCAGTTAAAATTTTAGATTATAATTGAATATTAAAAGTATTAGAGCGTAAAGTTTTAGAAATAATTAAATTTTGAAAAGGTTATAGATTCAAATCTTTGTAAATTTGAATTTTTCATATTTTTAACTAAGTAAGAATTCTGTGGAATTAATTTTTTTGAGAAAGTTTAATTACGAATTTTTTTTAATATTATTTGAAGTTTTTATTTTCTAATACATATTTAATTGAAGAATTTACAAATAATTGAAAAATTGAATATTGGAAAGAAATGGATTTGAAAATTGTCAATGAACTTTTTCGAAAATTATTAAAAATAATCGATTTTAAGAAGAATTTTAATAAAAAATTCTAGAAAATAATAATTGAATTGGTAATGATTTTGTTTGTTTAGTTATGAAAAAATCTAATTTATAGTTTTAAGTAAAATGTTCTCTTATATATTTTTGTCATTAATTGGTCCGTAAATGGTCTGTAATTTTTCATTTTTGGTCCGTAAAGTCCGTATTTTTAAATACTTTCACTGGTTCGAGCCCTGCGTTCGTCGAAAAAAAAAAAATGGTTGCAAAATATTTGTTACAATTAGAAAAAAATTGTATAGCAAATTTTTCAGTTACTAGACCTCCTGTAATAAAATATTCAAGGACTTTGAATACAAAAGTACTAAAAATGTATTATTTTTTTATGAAAAATGTCGAATAAAAATGAATAAATTCTATAAAGTTTAAAGAATTAATAAATTATAAAAAATTTCAAATTGTATAAAATTTAAATACATTAAAAGTTGTATACAATATAAAAAATTAAAACTTTTTATAAATTACATTTTTCATTAAAAAAAAATGCATTTTACATTTTTTTCCACATTCGAAAAGAAAAAAGGAAACAAAAATGACATAAACACTCACTCACAATTTTCTATTTCTCCAAATTTCCCTCTCGTGTTTGTGCTCATGAATAATTTCATTACTTCTTGCATTTATTCTTCCCTTTTCTACATTACTATTAAATGTTTTTCTTGTATTTTTTTCAATCAATTCACCCTGAATTTTCCGGCGTTGCACTAAATTTTTTAATGCCTTATTAAAATGCATTAGAGTCTCGGCAATTGATTGTGTCAAATAATTATTGGCGATTTTATCAAATTCATTGTCCTCATCGTTGCTTAGCAATTCACTTCTAAGTATTTTAAATTGATACATTATTTCACCCAAACTTTCGCGAGCATTCTTTAAATCTTTAGAATCAAAAATATTTTCATTACTTTCAATTGAGGGGGAATTTTTTGTAAAAATTTCTTGTTCTGAAGATTTTTCTTTTGATTTTTCATTAGATTGTTCATTATTGTCATAGTCAGTGATTTCTTCGATGATGAAATTTTCCTCGAATTCTTTGAATTGTTGAATTATTTTTTGTATACTCTCTTTTATGTTTGATAATTTTTTTCGATTTGAAAGATTTATTTCTTTATTTTTATTTAATTTATTTCTATCGTCGTTCAATTGATTATTTTGCTTATTATTAAATTGAATTTTTTTCTTATCGAGGTAATTTTTTTCTTTTTTATTATTTTTACTTTTTTCTCTATCGAAATAATTTTTTTCAACTTCCAACTGATCTATTTTCTCATTGAAAAGGGTTTTTTCTTTTAAAAACAGATTTTCTTGAGATTCCAACTTATTTTCATTATTAACATAATTATTTTCTAATGCAAAATTATTTCTTTCTTTAAAAAATTTATTTTCTTTGGGAAAAGTTTCTTTTGTAAAGCTCACTTTTTCTTTTGAAAACTGATTTTCTTGAGATTCTAATTTATTTTCGTTATCAAAATAATTATTTTCTTTTGCAATGTTTCTTTTTTCTTTCAAAAGATGATCTTCAGCTTCTAATTTATTTTCGTTATCGATATATTTATTTTTCCCTTGGACAAAATTAACTTTTTCATTGGGATAATAATTGTTTCCCTTGAAAAACACATTTTCCTCGGCGTCAATTTGATTTCCATCGTTACGATAATTTTTTTCCTTTAAAACCCGATTTTCTCTTGAGTCTAAGACTTGTTTGTTGTCAAAATAACTTTTTGCCTTTCTAAACTGATTTTTTTCCTCAAAAGAGTAATTTTCCTCTCCTTCTTCATCACTGAAATAAGTTTTTTCCCTGAAAACTTGATTTTTTTCATCGTTGCTTTCATTTTCTTTGTCCAAATAGTTGTATTCAGGATCAAATCGTTTTTGATCTCTTGCCAATTGATGTTTTTCCTTCGTTTGCTGTAAATTTTCCTTTTTCGCCCTCAATTCCATTTTTTCATGAATCATTTTCTTCACGGCTTCCTTAATACTTCCCGATTTTTGTTGCATTACTTTCTCACTTTTCTCCCTTGGTTTGATTTTCAAATATTTTTTCAAACCGCTTTCGACTGAAGTTGATTCGATTTTTTCACTATTCTCATCGTCGTTTAATTTTCCTTTATTAACATATTCATTAGAATTAATATTTTCATTACTTATATCATTAGCTTGAAATTCTCCATTTTTTTCGAATTCACCGTCAAGAAAATTATTCTCCATTTCGAATTTTTCGATAATTTCCTTGATATTTAATAATTCAGATGCAAATTGCTCATTGGAATTAAAATTTTCCATGGAAATTTCAATGTAAGGAAAATCCTCATTAGTAAAAAAATCATTTTCCGTACCAATTTCTCGTAATGATCCAACGATATCGTGAAATATTGGTTTTACATTTTGTAAATTTTCTTCTGAATTTAAAAATTCGATTTCATTGGAATTCCTTTGAACTGATCGTTTTAATCGTGTATTCAATGAATTGTAAATTTCACTTGATTTTCGTCGCATGAGAAAAATTGCTGGTTTTGTATTTATTTGTATTGGCGGTAATGCATTGTAATTGAATGCAATGTGAGAAAATCCCTCGACAGAATCGAGAATTTCGTGTGTTTTTAAATAAGACTTTATATTTGACGAATATTTACTTTTTGCCTCCATCAATAAATGAGTGAATTTCAACATTTCCGGACTATCGATGGTCAAATTTTCTTCCTTTGAGTAACTGTAGATGAAAAAAAAATATATAAATATTTTTTCAAAATAAATTAAACGTATATTTTTCTTTTATTCAAAAATTTTTCAATTTTTGCTCTCTGTAGGTATCATATCGATTTTCGTTTGTATTAACTTTATTTATTTAAATTTTAAGTCAAGAAACAAAAAAATTAAAATATGTTTAATTTTTCCAAACTTGAATATTATGAATTTTGAAAATGTTTTTAATTAAGAGTATAATTAAATTTAGATAAGATGAAACTCACATCCAATTGGGATTTGTTTGCGTGAACCGTGAGATTCCGGTTTGTGCGGAAAAAACATCGATATGAACATAAACTGATTCGATTCTCTCTTTTTCGATTCTATGGAGACGCGCGATTGCCATTCCGCCGGGATAATTAGCACCGGCAATGCAGAGAAGAAACATTGAAAATGTTGCATTTAACACCAAATGTCCTAGAATCGCTAGAGCCAATAGTCCATTCCAAAATGATTTTTCTCGATTTTCCCAACTGTGAAGCAGAAAAAGATTATAATTTATTATTTTTAGTTAATATTTAGTTTTTTCGTTTTTTTTATTAATTGTATTTTTATACTAATAACTTACATACGGTGACAAGCAGCAGCGGCACCGACATTTAACAATGGAAACACGTAGATGATAAATCGTAGTTCCTTGTGAGGGAGAAATGAGAATAAAATAACGAATGTTATGCCAGGAATTGTGAGGGCTCGAACTCGTGAGTCCCACAAAATACCCAATGGAATTAGAAAATAGGAAAAAGCCAATCCTCGTGGTAGAGCCGAATAAAAGTACCATAAAAATGGTGAAGTCTATTTTTACACCGTTAAGGTTGATAATAATAATAATAATACAACTGAAACAACAAGTTATAAAAACATCAATAATGACAAAAATAATAAAATGTTATAAAGACAATAATAAAATAATAATTAAATTGAAAATTTTTAATGAAAAAGCCCTTTCAAATGTAAATAATAACTAGTACAAAATTAAGATAAAAAAATATAAATGAACTACAATTAATTATTTAAAAAAGCTTAACAAAATTTCTGCTTATGAAAAAAACACATCTTTTTCTTATTTTTACGTCTTTCTTCATTATAAAGGATACGCCCCATTCGCTACTTTTATTTAAAATTGTATTGAAGTAGAAAACTTCTCCTTCTGGCCATACGATTCGTTTCCAAAAAAATGAATCCACAATTATTGTTAGTGAGAGAAAAAATATTCCAGAAGGCACTGCAATTTTTAATAATCTACAATAAAAATTAATTATTTATTATTTGAGAAATATCATTTAAATTTCTTATAATGTATATGATTTATTCTTTTTTTACCAAAAAAAAAAAAACATTTTTAAAGAAAAATGTTTTCTGTGTCCATTGTATGAAAACACAATTGTTTTTCTAATGAACACAAAAATCTTTTTTCTTTTATGAAAAAAAATATTCTTATCTACATAATATATAAAAAATAAAACGAAAATAGAAAATTAAATATTAATATGTAATTTAGAGTTTAAGTGAATAGTTTGAAATAAAAATTAAATACCTATGAATTGTAATTTTTGAATTGGCAATGTCGTATAAGAGAAACATTCCCAATAGCATGGCTAATTCGGCGCGAAAAATAATTATAACGGCAGCCGAAGAAATTATGAAGAGTACATGATTTCGCCTTAGCCATCCATAAAGAGCAAGTAGAACTGAAATTGAAAACGAAAACAATTTTAATATTATGTTTGTGTTAATGATTAATTTCAAAAATTAATACAATAATTTTTACTTAGTTTGGAAATTCCCCCTTTTGTAAAATAAAATCCCCCTTTTTCTTAATATTACATAAAAAAAACCACTATTATCCCTGATAAAATAATTAGTAATATAACTTACGAATAAAATAATTTATACATTTGTAAAAAATTAGTAGTAAACGAATTTGCAAGTAAAAGATTTAATAATGAATTAATTTGCGATTGAAATAATTAATAGTAAATTAATTAATAAAAAATGAATTACCTAAAGGCATTGCCATAATATTTGGCAATGGTCGACTGAGATAATATAAAAAATGAAACTGAGTGACTGTAATTCCGACAAACCATTTTACAAATTTAACACCAAAAATTGATTGCAATGCTCTTCGATAAAGACTCAGAGTCACTATTATAGTTAAACCCAATGCAGCTCTCACTGAAAACAAAACAAAAACAATTGAAAATTTTTAATCAATATTAATTAAATTCCGAAAACAGTAAATATTTATTAATGTTGAAAAATTGATTTCAATAAAAATAAAAAAAATAAAAATAACTAATATAATAAATAATAAAAGAGTCAATGAAAAAAAATGCAAATAATATTTTTTTGAGTAAGAATAGAATTTATTTCTTAATGCTACAAATGTTGTTACATTAAAATTGTTTCTAAAATAAAAGCATTTTTTGAAAACTCAATTTATTATTAAAACAAATGATTTTAACATTTATTTTTTTGTTTTATTTAATTTTTTTTAATGTTTTTCTTCTTTATTTTATAGGTAAATTTTTGTTTTTAAATACTATTTTAATGAGAGAATGTAAAACAAAAAATTTCAAGAGTTTATATTATTATTTTTTTTTAATTTAAAACTTACCGATATATTGAGAATAAAATTTATTTATATTAAAATGTTTAATGGCAGCAACTGCAGGTGCAGCGAAACTTGATATTGCAATTGGTCCTAAAAATGTTCTGGGCACGACTCCTGGAAATTCATGATGATCGTACTGAAAAAAAAATGTTTTTTCCTTAATTTTAGAACGAATAATTAAAATACCGTCCATCAATAAAGTAATAGTAATTTATTATTAACAATAATAATAAATTATAATTTAATATATTAATTTAAAAGTTAATAATTTACAATATTTAGTAAAAATAAATTAAAAAATCATTAAATTATAATTATAAATAGGTAATAGTATAAACAATCATTGAAAAAAACAATAAATTACAGATTGAAAAATAAAATGACAAAACAATAGTTAAAACAAGTGTATTTAAAAATAAAAAACATTCTATAATTAATAAAAAAAACAATAATGAATTAATAAAATTCAAAAAGCAAAGAGTAAAATTAACATATTTGTAAAGAAAACATCAATTTTAAAAAACGAAAATAATTGTAAGTTTAGAAAAGCCGGATCACAGGGTTTATAAATATGTACGTGGCACATTTTTTTAATTCTAAATTTACATAGAATTTTTCAGTAATTTTGTTTGTTTTTTCAGTTAGAAAAAAATGACACTTCCGATTATGAAATGTATTTAAAAAATTTGTCCTTTATTTTTAGAATATTTTAGAAATACAAGATAAAAAAAAAGAAAGAAACATACCTCACTTAGGTTAGAAGCGTGATAAAGAAGATCGTGAATTGCTTGAAGATTAAAACTTTCCTCGACTTTTGTAAATGGAGAATAAAATAAATGAAGAATTGCCACTAAAATAATTAAATGGTCCATTATGACATTTGAAAATGATTATTATTCAGTCATAATAATACAAAAAAGAGGACTTTTATTATTAGAATGCAAAAAAAACAACAGCTTCTCTCTCATTCCACCTGATAAAAAGGTGTCGTCTGCTGTAGTTGAATTCCCTTTAAAAAAATATTCCCATCCCTAAAATATTTATGGTAGTTACGGTAGTTACCCATCCATAAGTCCAGACATCAGAAGTTGTCCATCTCTGACCTGCATGAAAACAATATGTTGTGACTTGTGACCGGTGTGACCCGAGTTTTTTAAAAACCCCACCGGTTATTTACTAAACATAGCAATATTAAAAATACAGTATATACAGACAGTTTTAATTCAAATAATGTGAAGGTAGGGAAAAAAGTATTATATCAATCGAAAATGAGTAAAAAATACAATTGAAAGATGGAAATAAAAATTGTTTATCTTGACATTGCACTTTAGAGGTTAGAAAATAATTTCATTTCATTATTTCAATTAGTTTTTATTTATTATTAAAAAATGAATAATCTATAATACGTATAAACAATTCTTATTAATCTATACGCATAAAAATGGAGCATAGGAGAATTAATTAGTATAATTTTTATCATTGAACAATTTTTTTTAGAATAATTTTCGTATACATTTTCACATTTGCCAGGTTAACTTTAAAATCATTTTTTATTTAATATTTCTTATTAATAATTGTTTCTACCAATTTATAATAATAAAATAATTCATTCTTAATAAAATCTAAATTTTTTTTTACGTTTTTATAATAAATTATGTGTTTTCTTTAATATTTTCTAATAGATGAAAATGTGCCAGTTTTAACGACTTCATATACTTTAGATGCTTATTTTACAATAAACATAAAAAATATTTAAAAAATTCGTTTTGCTCGGTAATGCTAATATCTTTAAAATCATTCCTGCAAAATATTACAATTTTTTAAAATTAGTCGTCAACGACTTTAGTCGAAATATAATGGAATGACTCTAATCAAAGATCCCAAAAATAATACTGACTTAAGTTTAATAGTAATTAGTGTCAATTATATTTTTCTCGATTTTTTAACATTAAAACCATTTTTAAACAGATATTTTAAAAGCTTTCCATTAAAAAATGTAAAATTTGGAAATTTTCGATTTTTTGAAAAAATTGATTATCTCCCGTTCTAAATAATATTTTTTAAATCTGTAAATTGATAAACCTTCCTCGAGTCAATATCTAACAGTGTACCAAATTTAGTTTAAATCGGTAAACGCGTTTTTGTGTGATTGGGGTACAAAGATTTTGTGACATACATACATATATTAAAATTTTTAAGATTATTTCTGGAAACCTTGATGTCAATAACAACTATTTATGCTAAAATTTTGAAGTTTTAAGCAATGTACAGTCAGATGTCTGATTTTATTAATAAGGATAATTAGTCTTATCGTTCAAGGCAGGAGTATCAATGTAAAACTTTTGTAACACTTAAAGAAAATAAATCTATCCATATCTAGTCTTATTGTTCAGAGAACTTCAAATATTTAATTCCCTAATTGAAGCGTGAATTTCAAAAAGGGCTCAACTTGAAAAATCGTAAGTCTCTTTTTCACATAATAATTGATAGTGAAAATGACTCTTACGATTTTTGGAGTTGATCCTTTTTTAAAATTCACAATTGACTTATTCTTGTTGAATAATTATTCTTATTGTTCAGAGAACTTCAATTATTACTTAATTCTCTTAGACCTGAAATAAAATTGAGAAAATTATATACTTGAAAATATTTTGAATAGAATACTAAAAAATACTTTAGCAAAGGTAAAATAAAGTCAGTATTTCCAATTTATTCACTTAAACCAGGAACATCATGAAAATCGACATAGTAAGCTCCAATTGAATTTTTCGGATAGTAGCAATATTTCTTTGCAATTGGAGTATTCTTCTTGGTATCCATTAGTGTTGCAATTACACTTTCTCCTTTTGTTACATTTTCAAATTTAATTGCCAATAATTGATCATTTTTAAATGTACATTTCAAACTCGAACCATCTTGTGTCCATTCTAATTCGCAGAAATTCTGCGATACCATATCGTTGGCAATTTCAAAGTACTGATTTGGCGTTAGGGCATTTTTTCCATCGATTGTCGGTAACACTTGATGTTTATCAAAGTGATTTGCTGCCGCGTAAGAGTTTCCAAAACTATTAAACATTTTTCCATTAATCGCATCACAGTCGGTTTTTAAATTTTCGAACGACTGTTTTAGAGTTTGATAATTATTATCCTTCATTTCGTGAATTATTTGGGTTTTGTAGTAATCCTTCGCCTTGATTCCATGTGGTCGCGATGGATTTGGTTCCTGTTTGATGCGATTGCTCACTTCACGTTGTACTTGTCGTACTGCGTATTCGGATGTTGCGCAAAATTCCGTGATATTTTGGGCATTCATCTCGCCAGCGAATTCCTTGCCAAATTGGACAAATTCGGAATCGTTGTTTAGTGAATGTTTGGTCACTTGATGAAGACGATCGATCTCGTGAGCTTTAATATTTTGGAATATTTTCTTACCGTTTAGTTCGATGTTCTCAATGTTCTCGCCAAATGCGCGTGTTATTAGATCTTTGAAATCGGTTCGTTCTCTATCGAGGGTCATTAGATAGTTTCTTCTTGTCCCCTCCGTTTGAGTTCGAAATTCGTCAATTGTTATTTGATTTTTGTTTAATTTCTTTAAATTCTCGAGAATTAGTAAACGTTCCTGTTCGGGAATTTGTATGAATGCTCGTTGGTGGATTGTTAATTCGCCATTGATTCTTAATTGTCCGTCACTTGTTAGATTGAATTGCTGAAAGAATTGTTCAATGTTGTCGATGTTCTTTAGTTCGCGAATGTACTTTCGATCGCCTTCTTGTTGGTCGATTTCGCCGATTTCGACATTCTCCCAGTGGGCCTCGCGAAGTGAGTCAAAAATCTCCTGCTGTTCGGGTGTTAATGGTTCCTTGAGTTTGGACAATTCCATTTGTTGTGCACGTCTAATGACACTGCTTGCGGTTTGAAAATTCATTGCCGCATGGAAGAAGAAGAATGTCGTTGTCATTAGATTTAGAATGTCTTGCTTGGTGACTTTATCCTTTGTCGCGACGTCGTAAATTAGATTCAGAAAACCAACAGCGTTCACGCCAAGTGATGCAACGGATATTGTTGTATAGGTTGCTGTCATTACCATTGAACATTTATGGCCTAGCTGTGCGCTTTGAATTAATTTTGGAGCAATTAATTCCTGTGCTCCCATTGATATGAACGATACACTTGATGATGCTATCGATATCCAACATCCTCGGGCCTCCTTGTCGAAAAAGCTAATAGACAATTCGTGATTTTTACGATCCTGGAGAGTGTGGATTGCACGTCCTGCTCCATAAACTCCACTTGCCGCTCCAAATGAACCTGCGGTTGATAAGACAGCAACACCAACGGGCATTGTCAGAGGGAATAAGGACAAACCCAATCCTGCTATCATTCCCACTGTACTGCCAATTCCAACTGATGTAGCCGTTTGATCAGCGACTGATAACAGTAAACCCCTGTCTGACTGATTCCAAAATTCGATATCGCACTTTCCATCATCCAGCAATTTGTAAATTCCGTTTCTTGGTAGCACCAGAAAGGACATGTCCCAAGTATTTGTTTCCCTATAACAGGAGAGATCACTATACACTCTACCCAAATGATCAATAATACAGAAATCCGAAATATTTTCAGTATTTGTCCGTATTCGAAAAATGGGAAAAATATATTCGGCTTTGTTTTCAAATAATATTGACACGTAGATAATTGCTAATTGAACAGTGTTTCTGTAACAACTTTTATCGATAAATTTCTCTTGTAAAAGATTCAACAATTCTTTTTGTTCCTTGGAGAAGTTTTCTGTATTTCCAAATAGAGCGATTTTTATTTTATTATAGAGATGCTCCTTATTTATTTTGTCGTCAATGAAAAATCTATCCCACATTGCCGATGCGAGTGGACCACCTGCTAAATCGGTTTGAAAATTTAACGCCCTCTCCTTCCATTCGTATTGATTTATAAAGCTATCGGCCATTGTGAATTTTAATCTTCTAGTTCTCTGAAATTGAGAAAATTCTTTTAATTAGAAAATTTATAGACAATAAATATGTGACGCTCAATTTTTTTTTAATTGTATAAAATTAAAATCAGTTTTTATTAATTATGTTAGGCAATAAAAACTTAAAGATCAGTGAAAATTTTTATTTTTAGAAAGGATTGTTTCTAAAAAATAGAGTAATTCATAATATTTTTTTTCGTGGAAAGTGAAAAAAAAATTCACTGTCTTACCATAAAAATGTAATTTTTTTTTCCTGACTTTTCCTCTTTTCACTTATATACTGAAAATTTAAGGAAAGCAGAAAGTGAAGAAATTAAAATTTTTATTTGAAAAAAATTATGAATTACATTATTCTTCTTGAAAAATTCTTAAAATTTGAATAATTTTATTAAAAAATTGTTAAAAATTAATTGAATATTAGAAAAATACCAATTGCCAGTTTTAGAAATAATTAAATTTCAAAAGGTTTTTTTATTGAAATTATTTGAAATTTTAATTCCCATGGACAAATAAAGTAGAATAGGTTTTTAAATTTTTGTTTAAAAAATGCATTGTCTTATCTTGGAGACTTCTATATAGAAATTGTTCAAATAATTAAATTAATAAAAGCTGTTAGAAAAATTGTATTTATTTTAAATGAATGATTTTGATTAAATTTCAAAAAGCAAATTTTTAAAGTAATTTCAAGCAGCGAACAATAAATACACAAAAATTCAGAATTTTTTAATGAATTCTACAAATTAAATTTTTCTAGTACCTTTAATTATAAACTCCTTGACTTTTCCCTAACTTCCTTGACCTGTGACAACCCAAAGAATTAAACACGAATACTTACTCATTAGCTACTCTCATGGAATAATTTTACTTTGCAATTTTTAATCTTC
Organism: Leptopilina myrica (nomen nudum); assembly: GCA_032872475.1. Classification (NCBI taxonomy): domain Eukaryota; kingdom Metazoa; phylum Arthropoda; class Insecta; order Hymenoptera; family Figitidae; genus Leptopilina; species Leptopilina myrica (nomen nudum). Next base: position 6,197,940 of record CM065462.1, on the reverse strand, counting down.
TGCTTAAAACACAAAAGTTCAATGTTATCAATATTTCTGTGAATCAGTATTTCAAAGAAAAATATATAGGTGCATTTGTATGTAAAGATAGATCATTTATTTTCTACGCAAGCGCAGAGATGATCAAGGTCAAATTTCATCGATAATGAAATTCGAATTATTTGAAAAATATTTTCAAATCCTTTTTTTCAATTAAATGTTGAACTTCGTTTAGGGTTAAATTTTTTATCATAACTTTCAAATACTAGATTACTGAAATTTTAAATTAATTACATTAATTTTTCGTCTATTCTTTTTAAATAAATTTTTAAAAAATAGATGAAAAAAGGTTGTTGTGTTAAGAGGCAAATTCAATATTGATTCGTAAATGAAATTCCAACAATTAATTAAGATTGCATTCAGAATATAAAATAAAAATATAAAAAGCGAATGAAAATTAAGGTAAGATTAATAAATTATTTTCAAACAATACAGGGCTTGGATTGTGCGACTTTTTCGACTTTTTTTGTGAAAATATGCGACTAATCGACTTTTTCAAGATTTTTTTTAGTAAAATGCGACTGAAATTTTTAAAATTTTCAGAAAATTAAAGTTAAAAGAAAAAGTTTTAGTCAAAAAAATGTTCTGTTAAGTTTGTCTACAGATTTCTTTGAAATTTTTCAAAAAAAAAAACATCAATAACTTCTTTTTTAAATAAATATTTAATTATTATTTTTCTATAAGAATTAAAATTCTTCAAAAGATTCAAATTTAAAACTTTTTGAAATTAAACTACTTATAAAAAATTGTTATAAAACATGAAGAAATCGATTACTTCGAGTCTTCGACTTCATGTTTTCACGTTTTATAATAATTAAAGATGACCGAGTGATAAAATCATTATTTTACATTATAAGATTTTATACACAAAATGAATTTGAAAATAATTGAATTTCTAGGATAAAGATAATTAAAATTTTGACAATAATTTTAATAAAAATTCCTTGCAAATAATTGAGTTTCAGAGAAGAATTTTATTATTTATAAGGGTAATTTAAATTTTGAACAGATTTTTTTAAAAAACTTTAAAAGTAATTGAATTTGGAAGAAGAATTTTAATATTTTTAAAAATAGTTGAAATTATGGGGAGAATTTAAAAAAAATTTGAAAATAATTGAATTTCTGCGATGAATTTTCTTATTTTTTAAGATAATTGAATTTTGCAAAGAATTTTATCAGAACTTTTGAAAATAATTAAATTTCCATGATGAATTTTATTATTTATGAAGATAATGATAATTTTGACGAGAAATTTAAAAAAATTTGAAAATAATTGAATTTCTGCGATGAATTTTATTGCTTTTGAAAATAAATGAATTTCTAGGATGAATTTATTATTTATAAAGATAATTACAAATGTACAGAAATAAATCAATAAGTAATTGAAATTCTGACAAGAACTTTATTAAAATTCTTTGAAAATAATTGAATTACAGAGAAGAATTTTATTATTTATAAAGATATTTGAATTTTTTAACATATATTTTTTTAAATGTTTAAAAGTAATTGAATTTTTATATTTTTAAAGATAATTGAAATTTTAAGAATTTAAAAAAGAAAATATTAAAATTATTGAATTTTCATGATGAATTTTATTATTTATAAAATTTTTACGAGAAATTTTAGAAAAAAATTTGTATATAATTGAATTTTTACAAAGAATTTTATTATTTTTGAAAATAAATGAATTTTAGAGAAGAATTTTATTTTTTTTAAAGATAATTGAAATTATGACAGGCAATTTATTGAATTTTTTTAAATAATTGAATTTTGGAAAAGAATTTTATTATTTATAAAAATAATTGAAATTTTGAACAGATTTTTTTTTAAATGTTAAAAATACCTAATTAAATTTTTTCCATGCATTTTATTAAATTTTATTTTTCGGAAATTTTATGGGACTTTTCGTGACTTTTGTTGTGAATTTTTGCGACTAAAAGCGACTTTTTTGAGTCTTAAAGACGATCGGAGCCCTGACAATATTCTAATGAAAGAAAATGATTTAAAAAAATTGTTATTTATTTTTAATAAAATATTATGGGGTAGATAATGCTAGATTTGAAAAGCAAGTAAAAGCACGAAAGCTAGTGATAAATACAATAAATAAATTAAAATAGAAAAATCAATGAAAAAAGAAATTATAACAGAGAGAAATAAAATAAATAGTAAAGTAAATTAAAAAAAAGTAAAAATAATCAAGAAAAATAAAATAAAAAATGAAAAACGTAATAAATAAAATGAGAAAATACAGTGGAACCTCAATTATCCGAACTTTTTTTTGGCCTCCCGAATCTTGAAATTTATTTTCTCTAGGATTTATTTTATCATTCATATCTTCGCTACCTTTGAAAGCAAAATAACGAAATTTATTCCAAAAAAAACTCTTAAAAAATCCTGAATTCTCTGTTTGTATTAAAAAATGTATTAAATTAAATATATATAGTTCACCTATCAATTTTTTTTACTTTAATTATGAAAACAAATGAAAATTTTTATTGTCTGAACCAGGTCTTGCCTATAGGCAATCGAGGTTCCACTGTACACGCATTTTGAAAATTTAACGAATTTCTAATCTAGATACAGAACAAAAAATAAACCGAGTGAGGGTAAAAAAAGACGATACTTTTCTTAGAAAGATCCTAATCAATGTGTATTTTGAAACGAAAGAAATATTTTACACCTTAAAGTTACATAATGATAACGTAATTATTTCTATCTTATGAATGTAATGAATATATATTAATAAACACAATTATAATAATACAAATTATGACATCATTGAATAAATTAAATTACATTTTCCTCTTTTTTCTTTTTCTTCTTTCTTACACTTTAGACGTATTTTTCTCCGTTACTTTTTCGGAATTTCTCGAAGTAGACGTTGCTTTTTTATTTTTAACGATAATCGTGGGATTTGAATTTACTTCTTGATTATTATCATTAACACCTAATTGAGCAAAAAAATGTTGTGGACCAATACCCGAATGTACTTTCACAATTTGTCCATCGCTCAATTGACTTATTATTTGACCCTCGGAAAGTAATTGTCGTGCATCTTGCAATGAGAGGGGAATTAAATTACCTTCGTCGTCGGTTATCTGGAAAAGAGAACAATCAAAAATTATTCTAATTTACTTTCTTTTATTTTCGATATTTAAAGATTGAAAATAAATTAAATAATTAATTAAATAAAGGAAACAATTAATTAAATATTACGAAAATTTTAATATTTAAAGTTTAAAAATAGTAAATTAAGTATAAGAATAATAAATTGAATATTTTTATATTTGGAGATAAGATTTTGATATTAAAAATTTAAATAATATTAAAAAAATAAATGAAGATAATGAAAAGATATTATTTTTGTTAATGAAAACAAAAAGAATTTTTTTTAATAATTATACCTGAACTTGTAAATCAGATTCGGCAATGTGTTCTTCTATTTTTTCCTCTAACTCTGAATTTTGAATTAGAGCATCGTCTGTTACAATTTCATCATTTCGGATATGAATTGTACGCAATGTTTGACCACCAACTGTGGCCAATTCGCCTTTAAGTTCCACCATTCCAGAATCGACTAAAAAACAATTTAATTTTTAAAAACGACTAAATTAATTACTTTTTAAAATGTCCAATTCAAATTATTAAAGGAACTCCATTATTTGAAACAAAAAATCAAAGAAATTCTTTAAAAGAATTTAATTGTGATTATTAAAAATTCCAATAAAATTCTTCACAAAATTTCTATTATTTTTCATAAATAATAAAATTCTTCGAAGCAATTCAATAATTTTCAAATGTTTTGATCAAATTCTTTACAAGAATTCTATGATATACTCAATATATTATTAATTTTAAAAATGAAAACACTTCTGAAAGAAAAATTATTTTAAAAAATTAAGAAACAAAAAAGCAATCAACAACTAACTTCAAACTGCAAACTTTTTACCGAAATACAACGATTATTAATACAGAAGAAAATAGATATTATTAATATAATAATCGTCGTGATTCCGAATCTGTGTCCACACTTGAAGTTAGTTATAGTTATTCTTTTGTTTTTTGTACGTTTTGATAGAAAATAGAAATATACATATACATACAATATAATAACCGTAAGTTTTCTTACTGTTAGCAAATTATCTGTATTCATTTGTTTTTGTTTTGAAAATTCATTTTTGTGGGTTATTGTAATTTTTTTAATGTCAAAAAGAAACCAAAAAAATCGTTTTATTCACTTCACAAAATTGATAAAAATTCCATTACAAATTTTTTATTTTCCTCACTTTTTCCAAGTTTTCATCAAAAACATTTACTTTCTTCTTATCCTAATAATAAATTGAATTTATGCTACGAATTTTATTATTCATGAAAGAATTTAAAATAATTTCATTCTTGCGAAGTATTTATAACAATATTTAAAAATAATTGAATTTTCAATAGAAAATTTATAAAAATAATTGATTTCTTTAGGCAAATTTTGTTATTTATGAAAATAATTCAATTTTCTTAAAATATTTTATTATTTATTAAAATAATTAAATTCTTGCGAAGAATTTTTTTAAAAATTCTGAAAATAATTGGAAATTTCCTGAAGAATTTTATAAATTTTCAGAAAAATTGCCTTTTTTTAAGAATTTCATAATTTATGAAAGTAGTTAAATTTTTTCGAATATTTTTCTATTTTTACAAAACACTTGAATTCTTGCGAAGAATTTTTTTTTTAATTTGGAAAATAATTGAATTCTTGGGAAGAATTGTAAAAAAAAAGTTTTGAAAATAATTGAATTTTTCTGAAAAATTTTATTTTTTCTAATAATTTTGTAATTTATGAAAATAATTGAATTCTATCGAGAAATTTTATTAACAATTGTTGAAAAAATACTTTAATTACTTTCGAAGAATTTTATTCTTTATAAATATAATTTAATTCATTTAAAGAATTTTATTAAAATTGATGAAAATAATTAAATTTCTTCCTAGAATTTTATCATAATTTTTTTTAAATAATTAAATTCTGTTTGGTTATTTTATAAAAATAGTAGATATTGAAAATCATTGAAATGTGAAAAGTTTTCAAAGATAATTAAATTTTACAAATAATTCTATTTAAAAAATTGGCAATAATTGAATTCTTGGGAAGAATTGTAAAAAAAAGTTTGGAAAATAATTGAATTTTTCTGAAAAATTTTATAAGTTTTGAGAAAAATTGAATTTTTTGAAGAATTACATTTTTTCTAAGAATTTTGTAATTTATGAAAATAAATGAATTCTATCGAGAAATTTTATTAAAAATTGTTGAAAAAATACTTTAATTAATTTTATTAATAATTAAATTTCTTCCTAGAATTTTATCATAATTTTTTTAAATAATGGAATATCCAAGAACAAATTTATTACTTTTAATAATAATTAAATTATTGTGATGAATATTGTTATTTATGAAAATAAGTGAATTTTGAAAAGAATTTTATTGCAATACCTCAAAATAATTGAATTTTTAAAATAATTTATTTATTATTAAAAAAATGTATCATTAAAATTATATTTAAAACAATTAATTTCTTTCGAATAATTTTATTAAATTTTTGAAAATAATTGAATTATTGCAGAAAAGTTTATTAAAATGTTTTTAAAAAATTGAATTTCTGTTGAAAAGTTTATTACTTTTGAAAGAAATTGAAATCTTCATAAGAATTTTATGAACACTGTTTTAAATAATGAATTTTTAAATGTTATGAAATTTTTATTAGTTTAAATAATTGAATTCTTGTCAAAATGGAATTTACATGAACAATTTTATAATTATTAAAAGTAATTGAATTATTGGGAAAAATAAATTGCATAAAATTTTGTTAAATAAAATTGAATTTTTCAATATTAGCGAATTAAAAGTAGTGAAAATTCTCTAAAAAAATATTGTTTATATTCTTTGTTCGGAAAGTTAAATACCTATATATAGCTAATCATTTTTTTTACCTTCTCTATTCTTTAGAGTAATTAAAATTTTCATAATGAAGTTTTTTTATATTTAAGTATCAGATAACAATTTTTGTGAAATTCAATTTTCCTCGTACAAGAAAGTTTAATTATTTTCAATTTTGAAAATCTGATACCAAATTTGAATTTAGTATTGAAATTTGTTAAAGTTTTCTTTATATACTTTAAAGTTTAAAAATATATATTTTGAAAATTTAATTCTTATTAGTTTTTCAGTTATGTGTCATAATAAGTAATTCTTTAAAAATTACTTAAGTTAAAATGACTTGAAATTGTTTACAATAAACAGTGGAGCACTATCTTTGTCATACCAATGTGTAACATTCTCGATTGAGGAACAATATTTGTTGGTTCTTGATAGGAGACGTAAAAAATTTGTGGAACCTCTTCATTAGATATATTGTCAGATGCAATGACTTCGGCGATTCGTCCTTGCATTGAATTATCATTAACTTCCTGGGCATTTGGTAAAATTTCCCAAACTTCACCAATAGCCGTACCTTCCGAAATTTCATTTTCATCAGTTTTGTTATTTTCCTTATGAACCTAATACAAAAAGTCAATTTTTTTTAGTTATTTTTCTTAAAATAAATCATAGAAAACCAATAAAAATATTATTACTTTTTTGTGTTTGGTGAGATTTGAACAGTCGGCGAAAGCCTTTCCACATATTTCACAGGAATATGGTTTCTCTCCTGAAACAAAATAGAATATTGTTTTTAATTAATTCATTTAATTTTTTTAATTTGGTTATTTCGTAATGTTTTTCGTAATCAATTTTTTTTATAAAATATTTAAATTTTAACTTTTTAAAGTAATAATTACATTGGAGCAATGAGAACAATCTCCTTGCCCCTCACCACTCCTTGGACAATCTTTAAAAAATTGCAATTTTTTTAGGATAGAAAAATTTTAATCTTGACTCGAAGTGATCGACTGTTTCATCGTCTCGCAAACTTAAAAAAAATTTGGATTTTTTGAAACTTAAAAATCTTTCTATATTATTTCACACAGTCTTTAAACTTGGAACAAAAATAATATAACTTTTACTCATAAAAAAAATTCATTTTGTTTGGAAATTATGACAAATTGTATTATATCCAGAATTAATTTTACTAAATTTAAAGTATACTTTACTAATTTTTAATAAAATTTACTCTGGAAATAACGATTTTTAATAGCAAAATTTTAAATTTATAAATATTTGAACCCTCATTGTAGAATTCGAATAAGAATTGATTCAAAAAAGAATTTTAGTTAAAAGTTTGGAAAATAATTAAAAGTGTCAAAGTTGGATTCTTCAGATGTAATCTTGTTCTTGTAAAAAATAAATAAGAAAAGTTTAAAAATTGTAGTTTAACAAAAAATATTGAAGTTTTAAATAATCTAATTTAAAAATTCCAAAAAACTGTTTTCTTGAAAAAATGTAAGTATGTAATTAAATTTTTTTTTAAATAATTACTTTTAAAAATTATTTTGAAATATAATCCTATTTTTGAAGAATTCTGTTTGAAAATTTGGGAAATAATTGAATTTAAAAAAATTAAGAATTAAACTTATTATTAGAATTATTAGAAGTAGAATTATTTAAAAATATTCATATTTACTATTTTTTTAAACCGAAAAACTGTCAAAAAATCTTAATTATCGAAAATATTTGTTTAAATTGACGTCATTTTGTTATTTTTACATAAAAATAAAAAAATTCTAGTTCGGGCGATAAGAACAGTCCTACTAAACATAAATCAACTTGAATTATGTTTTTATGGTTTTTCTAATACACAGCTAAATCAATTATACCGCTGGCATCGGTGTTTTCAGCAGTTCAAAAAGTATTGTTTTTTAAATAAATAAATAAATAAATAGTTTTCTTAAATAAATTAAGTTTTTTTATAAAGTTAAAAAGTGTATTTATTGAACTAAAAAAGATGGAGATCAATATAATTCATAGAAATCGTAAACAAATTCAAGAAAATAGCTTCACTTTCAAGCGTGTAAAGTGGTATGAGCCCTTAATTCCAAATGAAATTATAAATGAAGTATTTTTTATTTGGTTAAAAATTGGAAAAAAATACCTGTGTGTAGACGAAGGTGTTTTTTTAAAGCCCATTGCTCCGTAAAAGCGCGATTGCAATGCGCACATTGAAACGGACGTTCTCCCTTGTGTCGACGAACGTGACACTTCCATGTGTCTTTATGCAAAAAACTCTTCTCACAAAATTCACATTTCCATGGACGATCGCCGGTATGACGTTTCACGTGTAATTTAAATTGTGACGAGGTCGTGAATTTACGTCCACAATAATCACAGCAATATGGTTTTTCGCCCGTGTGAATTCGCATGTGTTCCTGTAAATTTCCATTTTGCGAAAAACTCTTTTTACACACATCACATTTGTAGGGTTTATCACCTGAATGCCATCTGTAAAGAGAACACAAATTTTTTCATTCTTTTCTCTCTCTCTTTACGCCAAAAAGATTTAAATGATATTATATCAATCTCGAAAAGTGTGAATTCTTGCATTTCATTGGTTTCAAGTTTTTAGTGAATCCAATCAAATGAAAGTATTTACACGTTTTGATATTGAAAGTATATCATTTTCAATCTTTCAGTGTAAAGTTGGAGTCCGATTTTTAACAGTGTATAATACGATAATAAATTATTATTATTATTATTATTATTATTATATAATATTATTAAATTGTTTCATTATTTTTTTTTCTAAAACACTTTGCTTGACAAATCGAAATTATACATTTTTCGACAATTTAAGAAAAGTCTATTTTACAGTTTTTAGGAAAAAGATGAAATTGTAGATATTTCCGAAAGACTCCAACAATTTTTTTCCTATTCTGAATCACTAAATAAATTTTTCTAAAATTAGCGTGGTACTCGCGAAGTTTTTTGATTTTCAACAAAAAAGCATATTTCATAGTTAGAATATTATAATAAAAAATTGACAATTGCATAGTTCATCTGCGCCTATATTTTCCCTTTTTATGAATTTTTTATAATCTTTTTTTTGTAACAGAGAAGTCACATCTGTTTTTTTCTAAAAAAGAAAAACAGGGTTTACTACAAAAATTTAATTTAGTTTTTCTCTAACTCTCCCATGATTTCCAGATCAAATTTTGACTTTTTCCCTGACCTTAAAGAATATTCTGATACAATCTAAAAATTATCAGACACTAAAAAAATGTTCTATATTTATTAATTTATAAAATTAAAAAAAAAATCAATAACGTCATATTTAATTACTATTTTTCCAAGCGACTTAAAATTGAAGAAAACCTTCAATTTTTTCTATTTCTGACTTTAATAATACCTATTTAAATAAATTAATCCTTAAAGAACAATCACAAAATTATTACTTGTAAATTATTTAATGAATAGTTTACTTAAATATTTCTAAATTAATTGAATTTTAAAAGAGTTGAGCTTAGAATTTTTATAAATAAATAAAATCAATATAGGGGAGATTCGGGTAGCCCGGACACTTAAGCTGTTTAATAAATAATTTGTGTTTATATTTTTGGAATCTTAATTACATTTTTTTATATCAAACAAAATGCTTCTTTTAACCTATAGCATAAATTCATTGGTAAAACAATCAAACCTTTTAGGAAAAAAATAAGGAAAAATATGAGTATTAAAAATCCAACCTTCAACAATTCGTCGGGTAGCCCCGGACATGCCCGAAAAATTTTTATATTTTAATTATTAAACTTAATGAACTAACATCAAATTATATTTACAACAATGAAAATAGAAATAAATTGAAAAATCTATTTAATATTCACAGAAAGTCAACATAAAAAAGATTTTATAAGACGTTCAATATGACGTACATACATTTTCTAAAGTATCCGGATACTTTCAGATTTTTTAGAAAATTCAATTTTTTTATTAAAAGAAAATGAAAAAACTGAGTCAATATTTCAAAAATAAAAGTGAAACTGTATTGTAAATCATTTGTAATTTATTTTAATAGTAATAATACATTATTCTATTAGAAATTAAAAGTGTCTGGGGCTACCCACTGTCCGGCGTTACCCGAATCTCCCCTAAATAAAATTACATTAATTTGATATTTTAGAATATTTCCATTTTTAATCGATTTAATTAAAACAAGTTGTTCATTTCATAATCATTTAACTTCCTCAATATACTATATACCAATTGCTTAATCTTTTATTGTATAGTAATTATTTTAAAGTAAAATTTTAACAATAACAGAAGGGTAAACTTTTAATTAATTAATCGAAATTATTAAATTTTTTCCCAAAAAAATATTCCAATTTTTTGCAGTCTATAACTTTTTTTCAATGCTCTTAAAATTTCAGCCTTCCTGATTTAGCTTAACTGTAATATAATTTACTCAATATTAAAATTTGACATAGGTACTTTACTTCGAATTCAAAATTATTCACTTCAAAAGGTTAATTATAGGACTTGAAGTTCACTGACCATTTCACATCACTCTACACGTTGAAATTCGATGCAAATTGTATAAAATTAACTTTTTTAAGTAAACGAATAAAAAAATTAGTATTTCAAAAACAAGCATTGAGAAAAAAATTATAGACTGCAAAAAACGAATATTTTTTTGGGGGGAAGAATTTTATAATTTCGATTAATTAATTAAAAATAATATATTTGTATATTAATTGCTTCGAATCCTAAATGAGTCCATACAACCTTCTTTTGAAAAATTGAAAATCATCACGAATGCAAAGCTTTCTTTTGTGGAGAAAGCAAAAACTAAAGAACTTAGATTTTCGAAATATTTTAATAAAACATTTAATTACTTTTATAAATAATGAAATTTTTAACATAGATTACATTATTTTATTACATTTTGTTAAATAATTGAATTCATGTGAAAAATTGTATTACTTATAAAAACAATTTAATTCTTGCAAAGGATTTTATTAAAATGTTTATAAATATTTTTTTTTAATTTTATTTAATCGTATGTTTTCCTATATTACAGTTAGATAAATTTGTAAATATATGTAATAGAATTTTTTTTAAGTTTATGATAATTTTTAGATTGAATCAGAATATTCTTTAGGGTCAGGGAAAAAGTCAAAATTTTGTCTGGAAATGAGGGGAAAGTCAGAGAAAAATAAATTAAAATTTTGTCTAGAAATCCTGTTTTTCTGTTTTAGAAAAAAAAACAGATGTGACTTCTCTGGTACAAAAAAAGAGAATAAAAAATCCATAAACAGGCAAAATATAGGCGCAGATGAACTATGCAATTGTCAATTTTTTATTATAATTTCTTTATAAATAAGCCAATTATAGTTTAAATTAGGGAGACTACTAGAGCTGTGCAAATTGTAATTCGAATAGAGTTTTGTTCGGTATTTGAGCACCGAAATGTTGGATTTCGAAAAGTCAGTTAACTCGAATATCAAAAAACCAATTGTTTTTTGATATTCAAACTGGACTGACTTGAATGTCGAAAATTCGACATTTTAGAGCTTCAAAACCGAACAAAACTTGATTCAGTTCGAATTTTACTCAGCTCTGGAGACTACAAGTTGATCCATTAGGATGGGAATTTTTATTAAAATTGTGTTGTAAAGAATTTTATAATTAATATTAATAATAATTTATCAGGTAATATATAAGTAAATTTTTTAAATTTCGAATCTGAATAAATTCAAAAACTGAACTTAATATTTAATAATAAATAAATTGAATAATAATAATAATAATAATAATAAATAATGGAAATAATAATTTAGTTGATTTGCAATCGTTTGAATTGATCGCAAGCTCTTTTTTATGCAACGTTCAACTTCGTTTCTGAAGAGGACAGCAGAGCTTTTGAAATTTAAAAAGTTGTTTTTAATTATGATTTGACTTGGAGGATTGATAATATATTTTTTGTAATTTTTACTAAATAATAGTAAAATTAAATATCTTGTTTTGGGCGTGTAACATTTTCTAGTTAATATTAATGAAGTAAATAATAAATTTATTATTTCACCTGTGATGTAGTGTGAGACTAGTTTTGTGGGCAAATTGTTGTCCGCAAATATCGCAGAAATATTTTTTCTCCCCCGTGTGCGTTGATTGATGATTGAGAAGATTTGCCTTTGTCTTGAAACTTGCATTGCAATGCTTACAAAGATAGGGACGTTCCTCGGAATGTACAAGTTGATGCCTTTGCAAAAGTTGTTTGTGCTTAAAACTCTTGCCACATTTATTGCATACAAATCGCCTTCCATTATTGTGCTCTGCCTCACGATGATATAAAATTGAACTCGGATGATTTAATACTTTTCCACAAATATCACACGGAAATCCCTTTTCATTTTTTCCATTCTTCAAAATAAAAATTTCTTCATTAATCCATTTAGTCATTTAATTAGAATTATAGAGTTATTTGGGATAAATAAAAGCAAGGGGTAAATCGAAACAGTAGTTATTTCAGTTAAATAAATTTTTTTTTTAAAATAACTATGGTTTTAAACCTTGAACCTTAGATTACCTCCAACAGTATTTACCTAATTATAATTACACTTTATTTTTAACTTATAAATTAATGAAAGTCTTCGATTTTAATCAGGGTTGCCACAAATATTTAATTTTATTTTTCCCTAACTTTTCCCTGATTTCCAGACAAAATTCTCACTTTTTCCCTGACCATAAAAAATATTCTGATTAGATACTTAAAGAAATGTTCTATTAAATTTATTTACAAATTTCATTAATTGTAAAATTATTCAAAAACATCAATAACTAAATTTTTAAATAAGTATTTAATTATTACTTTTCCACAGGAATTAAAATTCTTCTGAACATTCAAATTCAAACCTTTTTGAAACTCAACAATTTATAAGAATATTATTACAAAACATAAAGAATTTTTAATGTTTTGTTATAATTTAAATAACCATGAAATTTTTCAACAAAAATTTAATTATTTACAAAACTTTTAATAAAATCCTTCGCAAGAATTCAATTATTTCTAAAAGTATAGTAAATTTTCTCATAAAAATTCAATTATTTGAAAAAATTGTAATAAAATTCGTTGCAATAATTCAATTATTTTCATAAACAATAAATCGATTATTCGGTAATTTTCTTTTTTAATCAATTTTTATTAGAAAATTCTAGAAAAAATTAAATTATTTAAATTGAAAAATAAATAATTTATTGAATAATTGAATGTTTGTTAAAATTGAATTCTTATAAAGAATTTTATCAAAACAAATTTTTAAATAATTGAATCTTTTGACAAATTTTAATAAAATTTTTAAGAATAATTACATTTTACGAGGAATTTGATTAAAATGTTGTATCCAAAATTAATTAAAATCTTGCGATGAGTTTTATTATTCATGAAAATAATTTTATAAAATTTTCAAAAATGTTATTATACCAAATTTTTCTAAAATAATTGAATTTCGGTGAAGAATTTTACTATTTCAAAAAGTAATTGAATTTTTGAAAAGGACTTTGTTAAATTTTTTTCAATAACTGAACTCTTGCGACGAATTTTATAAAATTCTTTTTAAATAATTGATATTTTTCGAAAAATTATTTGAAATTTTTTATATTAAATAAATGAATTTCGAAGAAGAAGTGTATTATTTATAAAGATAATTGAAATTTTGACAAGAATTAAAAAAAATTTGAACATAATAGAATTTTGGAGAATTTTGTTATTTTTAAATATATAATTGAAATGACCAGAATTTTTTTAATTTTTGAATATAATTGAATTTCTGCGAAAAATGTTATTACTTTTGAAAATAATTGAATTTCTTTAATTATTTGTTACTTTTCCAAAATTAAATTTTGTTTAGTATTTTTAACTGAAATTCTTTTATCAATCTAGTATTTATGAAAATTGTAAAAATTATTCATTACATAATTTATTAGTCATAATTTTATGATAGTTCTTTAAAAAGAAATTATTGTCTGAAATAGAAAAAATTCAAGGTTTTGTATTAAAATTCGTGGTTATTTTTATGGTTTACGAGGCAAACAAAAAAAAAACATCAAAATTTAGAGTTTTTCATGAATTTTTGATATTCCATTTTTTTCAGTACTTTTACTAATAATCCCTGACTTCCCTGACCAATTTTACTTTCCCTGACTTTTCCCTGAATTCTCTGACCTGTGGCAACCCTGTTAATGTTATTACAAGTTAAATTGAACTTAATTATAATTTAATATTAACTTAATAATGAAATGAATTGTAAAATAATTAAAAATAATTATAATCAGGAGTATTTTTTGAAATTAAGGATTCCATAAAAGAATAAGATGAATTTAAAAAATACCGTTTAGAAACAAAAATGAATTGTATAATAAAAAATAAGTACCGGTGAAGATTCTTTATCCTCGCCGTGATCGTGCGTTTTCTCGTGTGACTCGCGTTCTTCCTCGGCGTTAAACGATTGAGAACATTGCGAGCACGTTACTTCGGATTTTTCTTCTTGTGATGAAACAATTTTATCCGATTTTTCACCTTGTGAATTGTCTTCAACTGTTGTTTCAAGAAACACTTCTTTCGCCGCTGTTTCCTCAGTATTCGCTAAAATTGTATTTTCAATATTCTGTTTATTCGACGAAGAGGAAATATTTTCGGTTGTTTCCTCGTTTGTTGAGACGATCGCTTCGGTGCTTGCAACAACATTTTCCAATGGTTTAATAATTTCATTGACAATCTCGAGAATCTCGCGTCCAACGTGAGATGTTGTCTTTTGATGTAAACGAAAATTGTCCTCATTCGAAAATTGTCTCTCACACTCCACGCATTTGTATTTTATATTTTTGTGTAATGATCTGCAAACAAGAAATTATTTAGTCTGTAAATTATAATTATAGTTAATTTTTTATAATTACATTGTAATTCGAATTAAAGGAAAAATTTTTTAATTTAACGAAATTAAATTTATACTTGTGTGTTGCGTATTTGCTGATTTGATGAAATCCTTTTCCGCAAATATTGCAGTAATATTTATTTTTTTTCCTCTTCGGTCGCCCGCGGCCACGATTTCGATTAATCACAACTAATTCCCCTAAATCTTTACCCTCCTCAGTCTCTAAATGGCCAATAATTTCATTTCCATCGGGCGTCGTTACTGCTTTAAATTCATCGAATTCGTCGAAATAATCCTCATCCTGATCGTAATCGCCTTCATCAAACACGCCCTCCTCCTTGAAAATTCGATCAAGTTCCTTGCCCTGAACGGCTTCTTTGAATCTAAAGAAAAATTTAATTTTTTTAATGATAAAAATTATTTCTTTGTTTCTTTTAATTTTCACCTTTCGGGAATTTTTCTCTTTCGACGTCTCCTTCCTGTTCCATCGTCCTCTTCTTCCAAATCCTCATCTTGTTTTTCCTCTTCACCCTGACTTGTCTCTTCTGTAATTTCTTCTAAAACCTCATTCTGTTAAATGAGAAACAAATTGTTTATTAACTTCACATTGACAATTTTTTATTTACTTTAATTTCTTTTTGTGAAAAATAATAATAATTGAACCGGTTTTAAGAAATTTCAGGGTGTCTACTATTTTCATTCAACAAAATTCCCGGTTATTTCCCGGCTTTTCTCATAAAATTTAAATTTAAATTTAATTTCGAACATAAATAAATAATAATTTTAATTGAAAATTTGGAAAATAATTTTTTCAATTTTTTAAAAATAATCTTGTCTTTTTATAATTATAATTGGAAATTTTCTTTTTCAAGTTTATTACAATTCTATTGATAATAATTGAATTTCTGCAAAGAATTGTACTATTTACAAAAATAATTGAAATCCTTCCAAAGATTGATATTATTTATGAAAATAATTTAATTCCTGTGAAGAATTTTATTACAATTTAAAAAAAACAGCGATAATTAATTATTTACTTAATAATTAATAAACATTAAATTTGCTTAAGAAATGATAAATATCATTTATTTGAACATTCCGAAATTTAAAATTATAAAAATTTAAGAGCACTTCAATAATTATAGGTAACTATTGAATAATATAAGAATAATATAATTTTTAGAAGCAAAAAATTGATTTAAAACTTTAAGAGGGACTTTATTTTTTAAAAATAAAATTATAATTACGGTCACTAACTTCCCTTGATTATTTTCGAAAAATTTAAATTACAATTCTTTCAAAGAATTAAATTATTTTTCAAAAAAAAATGTAAAGAAATTTCAATTATTTTAAAAATTTTCAATTATTTGTTTAGAAAAATTAAATTATCTTAAAATTATGGAATTGGAAAATTTCAACAATTTTAAATTTTAAATTTTCATGAAAAAATTCCCGCTTTTGTATAAAAATCCCGGTTAATTCCCGGTTTTTAGACACCCTGAATTTTGTAATTTTAAATTTTTTTAAATTTTGTATCTGAAAGTATTCAAAACTTGTATAAATAAATTAAATAGCCAGTTTTCCTAGTTTTCATATATTATTTTTAAAAATTAAATTATTTTTTGGATTTTTAAATTAAATTATTCGAAATATTTTTAAAATAAATTGACTTTTTAAACAATTCAATTGTTAGAAATATAAAGAATTTAAAAGTAAATTGAATATTTTCTTTTTTATTAAAGGCTGTTGTGTTGGACAACAAAATTCAAAATTTCCTCATGAATTCTTCTCACAAAATAACCAGTGTTTTTTTTTTTTATTAAAAACACACTTTTCAAAGAAATAAATCAATATTCCCGGTTCTACGGTCACCTAGAAAAATGTTGATACAATTCATTATAAGTATTTAATTATTTTCAATACAATTTTAATTAAATTTCCTGAAAGAATTTAATTTTTTGAAGTTATTAAAGTTTTGTTTTAAGTTGTTCTTTTTACGAAAACATAATTCTTTTCTGTAGCAAAAAATTCTGTTTTATAGAATTTAGGAAATTTTCAAATATAATTTTGTCCTTAAATACCTTAATTTCCATTTTTGGGGGTCGCCCACGTTTTCTTCTTGGTTTATCTAAACCTTCCATTTGAAGGCGCACTTCATGGTCGGAAGCGTACATTGAACCATCAGGCATAACTGAAATAAAAAATTTAATTTCTTTAATTGAAATTGAAATTGTTAAATTAAAGTTAAAATTAATAAATTGGGATTAAAATTATTTTTGATAATTTATTATTTATCATATTATTATAAGAATATATTAATTTACTATATATTTTCTAATTAATAAATAATATTGATTTAGTGATTTATTAAATTGTAATACTGTTAATGTAAATTTGTTGATCGAGATTGTCGTTATCGTCATCATCCTCATTATTATCATCATCGTCATTATTTCCACTATTCTCCAGATTCTTTTCCTGATTATCGACTACGGAAATTTCCACACTCTCAATAATTTGATTATCATTATTTTCCGAATTTTCTACAATTTCCGTTTGTTGGATTTCCTCTTGCGCTAATTCAATTTCATCGCGTCTTGAACGTTCCATTTCACGTTTTGCCTTTCGTTCATGTTCAATTTGTTGTTTCCAAAGATCGCGAATTTTCTTTTGCCCCTCAACGACCAAATCGAAAAATTGAATTGTCGATTCCAATTGTATATTGCAACCAGGACAAATTGTTTGCGGCAATTTCCCATCATTTTGGATCTAAAATATGCAGTGACAAAATTAAAGCTGCAGTAAAAAATAGTGTAAAAACCAAATAATAATTATAACAAAAATAGAAATAATAACAATAATATTTTTTAAAATAAAACTCAAATAAAACCCCACTCTACCCTAATAATTGGATTCTTGCGAAGAATTTTATCAAAATTTTAAGAAATAATTAAATTTTGTGGAATTATTTTTATGAAAATTTAAAAGAATAATTCCATTATTTCTAATAATTTAATTACAATTTTATTAGAAATAATTTAATTCTTGTGATGAATATTATTGTTTATGAAAATAATTTAATTCTTATAAACAAAATGTTATGAAAATTATAGAAAACAGAGAATATATTGTCATATAGAGAATTTGATTGAAATATTTTAAATAATTGATTTCTGTTGAAAAAAGTTTCTTAAAAACTGTATTTGAATTTTTGTTGCCAATTTTATTAAAATATTTTAATTTCAGCAAAAAATTTTGTTATTTATGAAAATAATTGAACTCTTGCGAAAATTGTTCCAAAAATGTTTTAAAATAATTGCATTTTTTCAAAGTCTTATAATAATAATAAAAGTTTTTGTTTTAAATAAAAAAAAATTTGGAAACATTGTTTCAGAATTTTTACCCAAATCTATTATAATTTTAATACAAAAAGTTTAAAATAGAAAAATTATTATTTCCATAAAATGTTTCTTTCTTCTAAAAAATGAAAATTGAGGTTATGAATTTTGAGAATTCGTCAATTTTTTTTTCATTTAAAAAAGAAAAACGATCGATCATGTTATTGTTAATGAGAAATTTATTTGTTTAAAAGAGAAATGCATTTAAATTGTTATTTATTTTGGATTTTGATGGGAGTACAACGATAATCAAATGTAGACCCTTTTTGTAATCAATTAATAAAATAGGAAGTCAAGTAGAAGTCTGATTTTTAATATAGAGAGAATAGAAGAGAGAAATGTTGATTGACGGAAAAAACATGGATGCTCTTATTTATATACCTTTAGTGGTAAATAACGATTAACCATTGTGCTTATATCCGGTTTCTCTATGTCATCAGAAAATAGAGATTCTCCATTTTCACTGTCTGTCGCACACAATCGACAAATTGTTGAATTATATAAATAAACTTGTTCCTCCATATTGTCCAAACGATCTCCTGCATGTATATTTTTCTTCGTTTAATATCGTCATTAATTTTTTGGAGGTTATGAATATTATCGACACAAACCGCTTTTAATATATCGATTGTGAATTCGTTATATCGAATGACAGTCTCGAATGCATTTGAAAAAACGCGCAAAATTAAATTATTAGTGTTTTTTTTAATAATTATTAATCTTTTTAACAATAAAATAGTTTGAAAAATAAATTTTTTATCAATAATAAATACTTGATGGAAAAATAAAGTTAGTTGGTAAAAATAAACATAATTTGAATTTTAAAAAAATGTTCAGGAGAGGGTTGGGAATGATTTGAGTTTAGTTACCGTAACTACGCAACCTTGTAAATTTTCGATTATCTAGCAGACGATGTTATATCGATTATCGAAATGCGAATGTCGTGTTATTTGTTATGGAAAAGTGGACAGCGGTGTTTAAATATAAATTTGCAGAAACAATGCACTCGTTTAGTGTCAACAATAAAACAATCACCGAGTGAATATTGTTTGAATTTAGTCAAGTGAGTGGGATTATTTTAAAGTCTATTTTTCTGATTTTCTTTTTTATTGTTCGCACGCACTGTTATCATTGTTATGAAAGTGAGGTTAGGTTCTCTTTTCAAGAGTTTCCATGTTTTGATTCGTTTATAAATTATTATAATTTATGATAAATTTATTTAAATAGAATAAATGTGAGAAATAATTTTAATTTAGTAAATAATCATAATTAATTATAATAGTTTACAATTATAATAATAGATAATTATTTATTATTTAGTTAATTATATTTAGTTTATAGTCATAATTAATTATAATAATTTATAATTCTAACCGTAATATTTTAGAATTATAATTAATTTTCGTGATTTTTAATTAAATTGATATTTATAATTAAGATTTCTTTTAGTTTCATCTTAATTTGTTCGTTTTTTTTCTTTGCAGAAAACATGACTACGAAGGTTTTCTGTGCAATCTACTTTTGAAAAATGAAATAAGATCGGCCGCTTTTGCGATTCGTGCTTTTAATGTTGAAATAGCGACTGTTGAGGACCATGTGCAAGACAAAAGAAATGGTTTAATGAGACTGAAATTTTGGGACGATACAATAAACAATATTTACAATGATTTACCGCCAAAAACGCCCACTGCTTTAGAATTACACAGAGTAAGTTTATTAAAAATTAACAAACAAACAAAAAAGTAAATAAATGTAGACAGAGTTTTTTGGTCTATTTTTTTGTTTGACTCATAAACCATGAAATTACCAAGAATTTTAATTAAAAAACCTTCAGAAGATTTTTCCAAAATTAAATAATTAAAATTATTAATTAAAAGGCACAAGTAAAATACACTAAATTAAAAATATTTTTTGCTAACATCTAATTTTTCCTCTAAATGTTTCCTTCTTTAATTTTACAGATTTTGAAGCAACACAAACTATCGAAACATTATTTTAAACGTCTCATTGACGCGAGATATGGAAAATTGGAAAATTCACGATTTAATGATTTGTCGGCAATTGAGAAATATGCGGAGAATGCATTTTCGTCAATTATTTATTTATTACTCGAAGCAAATGGTACAAAAGATTTAAATTGTGATCATTTTGCGAGTCATTTGGGTAAAGCTTGTGGAATTATCACATTAATACGAGCAATTCCATATTATTTGCAAAAAAATATTATCATGTTACCAATGGATTTAATTGAGAAAAATAAGGTTTCTGCGAAATCACTTTTTCGATGTGAATCGAGTCAGGAATTAAAGGAAACACTTTTTCAAGTTTCTTCGTGTGCAAATTCACATTTGCAAAAGGTAATATTTCGTTAGTTTAGATTTCTTGAGAAGAATTTTATTGATATTATTAATTTAATTGCTTCAAAGAGTTTCCTTAACACTTTTGAAAATAAATAATAGTACTTAAATAGTCTATAAGTGGATTTTTAAAAATTTGTAATTTAGAAGTTATTTTTAATGTTAAAAATGCCGTTTCTTTTGTTTCAGGCTCAATCACTGAAAAATAAACTACCGAAAGAGATTTATCCAATTTTCCTGCCGTACCTAATAGCAGAAGATTATTTGGAAAAATTAAGACAACACGATTTCAATATTTTTGATCCAAAATTGCAGAGAAAGGAAAATTTACTTCCGGCAAAATTGTATTGGCGGAAAATGTTAAATAGATTATTCTAAATTATAAAAAAAAGAAAACATACACGCATAGACACACACATTAATGTCTAATAAATAGAATGTTCTTAAGAAACTCCAAAATAATTTCTCCGGTAAGATGAAACAATATTTTTTTATTTCCATATTTATTTTTTAATTATATTTCTAATTATTTATATCATTATCAATATACACTAAAGAAATTTTTGATTGTATGAAAATTTTATTTTTTTACAAACTGGAAAAAGATGAAAAAATTGAATTTTTAGAAATTTATTAGGATATAGGATTTATAGAATTTAAAATATTTTTTGGGATTTTTTAAAAATAAAAATGCAGGATTTTTATCGCGATTTTTAATTAAGGGAATTTTTGATGATGAAAATATTTTATTACTTAAAGTAAAGTGAAGTAAAATTTTACTGTATGCCTTTCGGCTTTTACAATCTCCTCAACATTACTACTAAACTTTTCTATTAACTGACAAACTCTTTGGGGTCCCTACTTTTTGCGGCTGCAGCCGATTTGAATTAGGAGTACCCACATTTTCCTGAACATTTCGCTAGAAGAGAGTAAAACTGTAGAAAACCTACTACCTAGTACCATTGTTACTTTCAAAATTTGCTTTTCCAAATATAATGAAACTTCTTAATTTCTTAAAAAAAATAATTTTTTTACGGTTTTTCATTAAATTGAATTATTTGAACAATTTGTACAGTAAATGCCAAAATACTTCTAACAGCAATTTGAATTAAAATTCTTCAAAATTTATTTCAATAAAAGTTGGCAAAATTTTCAACTGTTTCAATTTTTTAAAAATATTTTCGGAAATTGAAGTATTTGAAAAAAATTTTAGTTTCATTCTTTCAAGAAACAATTTTTTCGAAATTTCTCAATTAAATTTTTCAAAAGTTTAATACTTTTTGTTAAATAAAAAATTTTAAACTTATTCATATTTATTTTTCCCGAGAAATTAAAATTTCAAATAATTTTAATGAAAAACCTCATGAAATACAATTATTTCTCAAATTTGCAACTGTAATTCATCCAAAATTCAATTATTTCTTTAGCAGTTTTAAATAAAATTATTGAAAAACTTTAATAATGTTTAAAGAAAGATAATTTCATTAATAATTTTTTAAAATAAAAATCCTAATATTTCAAAACTTTTGCTTCCCTAAAATTTTCAAGGAATTTAATTTAAAAACCATTTAAAATTCAATTAATTCCTAAAATTCCAGTTTGACGGTTTAAATATTCAATTGTTTTTTAAAATTTTAACTGAAATTTTTGTTAAATTTATTCCTATGAGAATTCAACTACGATAATTGAATTATTTAAATAGAATAATTTTTGTAAATTCATCAAATGATATAATTTAAAAAATATAAGAAAAAATAAAATTTTTTTAAAATATAATATTTTACAAAATTTCCGATTGTTTAAATTTGTTAAAATTATTATCGAGAATTCAAGTACATTTTTCTTTAAAAAATGTTAAGTACTATTTTTCAAAAACCTATTTTTTTTTTAAATTTCTAAATTAAATTTTTCAAATTTTAATAACTTTTGTAAAATGAATATTTAAATAATTGTTGTTCTTTATTTGCTTAAAATTTCGAAATACTTAAAAATTTGAACTGCAAGTCTTTCAAAGTTTAATAAATTTTCTAGAATTTTTTTTTTTTTGACATATCAATTTAAACTACAAAAGAAAACATTGTAATAAAACAACGCTAATTTCAGATGAGAACAGATTATGTCGATTATTATAATATTATAATTATAATTATTTTTATTTTTGTATTTAAATATACTTTACTGTGGAAAAACGTCACACTGAATAACATGACCTTAAATCAAGATTTTTTGTATATACAAAAATCAGATAATTAATAAATATGCCATTCAAAAGATTATTAAATTCTACATAATTGGAAATTTTAATAATTTATACAAAGATTGCAGCTATTTTATGTATTTCATTTTTTTTCAAATTTATCGATAACTTATTAGGTATTAACTTAATACCTAATAGACTGCCAACTTTCACTTTAATCGGTTGAACCGTTTTCAAGTGATTCGCGAACAAAGTTTTATTAGACATTTTCTTTTTTTACATTTTTCGAAATCTATAATGTCTCAAAAAGAAAAAATATATAAAAATTTTTATGATTGGAACAATGTACAGACAGAAGTCTGATTTTATTAATATAGATTTTAATTGCTGTGGAAAAAGAAAACAAAGTTTAAAAATTTTTTTTTAATGAATAAGTTAAATTTAGAAATTCTGAAAAACTGTTTCTTGAAAAAATGTAATTAAAAGTTTTTCAATATAATTGTTATTCCGAGAATGATTTTAAAAAATTCAAATAATGGAAAATTTTGACAAGTTTCACTGTAAAAAATTTTATATTTTAATGAATTTTATTTCTTTACATTTAAAAATTATTTTGAAATATAATATTGTATTATTCAAGAATTTTAATTGTTTATAAATAGAAAATAATTAAATTTAAAAAAATTTAGTAGTTATACTAGTTACTGAATATAAAGAAAATTTATAAAATTGAAATACTTAAATAAATTTATTTATTTAAATATTTATTAAATGAAAAATAGGTAATTAATTGTCTGTTTTCTGAAATAATGACAAACATCAATTTTTTTGAATGGTTTTTATTCGCATAATTATGTTATGGCAATTAATTCTAATTTTTTTTTTTGTTTATTTACATTTAACCAGATTTTTCTTCAAGTTGAGAAGGAGAGGGAAGGGGGGCATTTTTTGCAATGCTACTAATTACAGGCACTACCAAATTTTTACGGGTGCAGTGACGTGGAAAAAATTGTTGTCTATTTATAATTTTTTTCAAAAATCGAACCCCTTTTTTAAAATATACTCTCAAAATTAATATACAATAATTAATATAATTAATTAATTAATTAATTGTATTTCTATAAAAGAAGGCAAAAAAATAATAATTCTAAAATTTGCTTATTTTAACGACGTAAAAAAAATCAACATTATTTATATATATTTATATATTTATATATTTATAGAGTAGGCTGATGCTTTCAACAATGATATATCCCGCTCACAAAAATTCTTTGGTCTCTAAAGAAAGGTTTATTATTTTTTAATTTTTTCATCATCGGGAAGCTTCGAGTCGATGTATAAAAAATCTAAATGCATCATTCGCTAAATTATCATTACGCATTCATTTTTTTCTTTTTCTTTTAATCTCGCGTTGTTTTTTGTTATTTTCTTATTTTTTTCAAGAGTAAAGAGATGTTTTTTTCACAAAAAGAAAGAGAGAAAGAGAGAGAGAGAAGGAAGGAAACAAATAAGAAAATAACGAATTTATTTTTATTTGCGAAAAAAAACAATCTGAGCTATAATTGTTTTTTTTGGTTTTTTTTTTGTTTTAAATTCACGCTAACATCAGTATCTCCGATTTGAATATAATCTATCTATAGTGCATTCATATTAATATTAACTGTACAATGTAAAATATAATTCCATCTAGCTAGCGACTCCAAAATACGACAGAGCGCAATTTTTCTTTAATGTAAATCGCATTCTCGCACTTTTTTTCAATCTTTCATCATTTGTCGTATTTTTCTCTCGTTTTGAACTATTTGCAAAAGTGGAGAATTTTTTTTTCTTTTTTTTTGATACATTTATTTCAGTTATAATTGATTAAGTTTATGTTATAGGAGTAACATTTCTTTCATCGTAGATAAAGTTAAATAGGTATAAACGTTAGTCTCAGTACATTGAAGGATATGCGCGAATAGATTTGGGAAACGTGTCGAGAATACTCGAAAGATATAATTTTTATTTTCATTAATGTAAAATTATAGTTTATATTTAAGTAAAGTTTTTTAATTTAAATTTTTTAATTTTTAAGTTCAAATTATTAGGTAAGCTAAAATTTTTTTATTAAAAATTAAGTTCCTTCTCATTGTTGATAAGAATGTAATAATAAGAGGGTTTTTTATTCGTCAGAGTATATTTTTTCTAAATTAAATATTAATTAATTCAAGCTTTTTTATATTTCATTTTTTTGTATTAAAAAAAATTTTATGTGTTTTTTTTTAATTTTTGTTTACGAGAAAATTTTATTTGAAAGATTTTATTTCAAATTTATTTTTATTTTAGAAATTTATTTCAAAAATGTTTTTAATTGAAAAAAATTTTTTTTAAAAGAATTTTTATTGAAAACCATTTTTATTTAATTAATAATATTTTTTATCATAAATAATTTTTAAAATATAATACACAAGTTATTAATTTAATTTAAATTAATTGAATTTTAATTAATCTATTTTATTTGTCTATTTGATATGTTTACTTTGTACGTAATTTAAATTTCAAAAATTTAATTTATTATGGCGAAAATTTTGTTTAATTTAATTTTCGCTTTAGAGAAATTTTTGTAAATTTCTTTTATTAAACTTCAGTTTGTTTATTATTATAATTATGTCATTTATTTAGCATAATATTTGCTAAACAGAATTTTTCGTGATTTCTTATTAATTAAAGTGTCTTTTTTATTATTTATTTTGACAATTTTCATTAAATAAAAATTTCCTCATTTTTCATATTGAGTCAGATTTTTGTTTAGCGGAAAAATTTACTTAGCAGAAGTTTTTATTTTATTATCAAACTGAATATTTGTTGAGCAAAAATTTAATTTAATTGAATTTTCATTAATTTTTTGTTGTTGAAGAATTGATATTTTTTATTAATTTCAGTTAAATTTGAATTAATTTTTAATTTCATTTTTCTTATTAGGTTATTCATAAAACAAATAAAAATTCAATTTTTTTTTTTGAAATAAAAAGTTTTCTATTTTTTGGCAATTATTCTATAATTGTTTTCTTAAATAGCTTCTGAATAGTGTAAATATGAAAAAATGTCAATAACAATTATAAAGTTTTTGACTCATATGTCAGTTCGAAGAAAATTTGTCTCCATTTTTATTAAGTTTATTTTGTATTTGCGAGAAATATTTATTTTGACTCGATATTATTTATGAAATCGTCAAGTATTTCATGAATCAAACAATAAAGTAATTATTCTAATTATGTTAATATGTAAATTGTTAAAATATTTTTCGATATGTCGTTCATGAAATGTATTTGATCAATTGCCAAAATTCAACTATTGTAATTTGAAAAAAATCCGAGTTGAGCCCTTTTCAAAATTCACTATTCAATTCAATTATTATTTTTATTTATTTTTTTCATTTTCTTTTATTTGAAATAGTTTTGTTTGTTTTCTTATTTTCTATAAAAATTGTTTTAATTTCGTTTTCGAAAATTAAAAAAAAATTATTCTTTCAATTTAAAATTGAAATTAGAACGTAAAAAAAAGCTCTTGACGAGTATTCTTGACCACGTTTATATATATATATATAGAATGAGAACATAGAACTTTTTTTTACAAAAAATTGTCCACATTAATTTTTTATACAATTTTTTATTTTTCAACAAAATTTTTCTGATACGCTTTGTTGTGTCGTCGCTCTTTTCTCGCGAGGAACAAAAGAATTTCGATATGCAGTCGCTTTGTTTTTTATACATATAAATATTTTTTGAAAATTATTGGGCGATAGAATTAATTAATTATACTTTGAACACTCGAGAAATTGTGCATAGAAGAGGAAAATCGATCGGTGCTTCGATTAATCGGACAAAACTTGGATAGAAAAAATTTGTTTTTTTTTCATTTCTTTTTTAAATGCTCCCTATAATCGGAATCAAAAAAAAATTTTTTTTTAAACATTGTCCATAAGGACACAGCTCTAAATAGTTTGACCAGAGTTCTAAAAATTGATCGTTTTTTTACATTCTCATATAAAGAGGAGAAGGTACTTTTTTGTTAATAATATATTTAATATTTAATCAGTGTAGAAAAAAAATTTCTATTTGTATCAAAATATTCATTTATGTAAAAATAATATTATGAACTTGTTAAATTTAAAAAAAAATATTATTTTACTTGAAATTTTTGTTAATTGAAAATTTCTTTTCTGATAAAAAAAAATAATGTTTAAGAAAATGTTATATTGTTTTATGGATTTAAATTTTAATAACATTTAAATTTTTATAAACTGGGCGATGAATTTTGCATATGTTTCATAAATAGGTAACAATAAAAATATTTTAGAACTCTAGTAAAGACTTTGGAATGCGCGTATTATAATCCAGCTCGTCATATATTTAATTCGAAATTTAATAATCGGATGCTAGGAAGAAACAAGCAGCACGGGAAAAAAATAACATTTCAAAATCGAAGTGTAAACATTTTCTAATAATAAATAATATATACAGAAATATATATATATATATATATATATATATATATATATATGTATTTTTTGTTTCTTTAAATATATTTACATATGTGTTGCGTCTCAAAGAAACGAACCTTAAAGGCAAAATTTTATAGGTTATGTTTGTTATCTCTCTATTTTGAATGAAGGAATATTTTTTAATTTTGTAAAGGACAAATAATTTTTTCATTTTGTAGAAATTGGACCTAGTTTGGTTTTTTTTGTTGATATTATATCTCAATGCTTTATTAAATGAAATCTTGTGCCTACTTCGGAGAGTATTAAAATTGGATAAAATTGAGTCAAATATTTCAAACGAAAATTGCGTGAAAAATAACGGTAAAATTGAGGTATTACTTCCTACCCCAGTTACAATCAGCCTCTATCTCCCCTGTATTTTATAATTATATTTATATATTATTAATATAATTATTATACTTGAAATATATTTATATATTATAAATATTATACATATATATATATATATATATTTTTTTGTATATATTATATATACTTTATCATCGAATCCTATATAATGCTTGGGACAGGGACGGTAAATAAATACATTATATTTCTATAGTCTAGAAAAAAGGAGAAGTTTTATAAAACAAAATGTCTTAATATAAGAACGAAATTTCGTCATTTCTTTTCCGTGCTTTTTTTAGTTTTATAATTTTTTTTTAAAAATTTTTTGGGTTTAATTATTAAAATTTGAGAACATAGCGCGAGTGTCGAGTCTCCCTGGAAGAAAGCGTATAGTGTGTGTTCCAAAAGCGAACATTTTTAATTACTTAAAATTATGAAATTAGGACTCATACAATATACATACACATACATACGAATACACACACACACTCTTCACTGTACAATATAATGTTTCAAATTTTTTAACCTCCATTTTCTCGCCAGCCTTTTATTCGATGAAGATGATTTTTTTTGTATATATCTCAAAGCCGAGAAAAGTACGAATTTTTTTTATATTTAAAATATTAAAAAATTTAATATTTCGTTTAAAAATTGATTTAAATTATGTATGCAAAGTGCGTCAATATTGAAATTATTAGAAAAGAAAATATAGCGAACTTGTTTGTAAACAAAATGTCGCATGTTAAATACTTTGCAGTATTATTTATGCTAAAATTGTTTTAATGATTTTATTAACGCTCTGCCTAGGTTTGAGTTATATCACTATACTCTATAGCTCTTCGTACATTCCCCCCACCAGGCAACCGAAGCCGATTTATGGCTAAATAGACAGAGGGTTAAATATATGATATTTTTTAATAATTAATAATTAATAATTAATAATTAATAATTTAGAATTTTATATTTATATTTCAATTTTAAAAATGAAAAAAAATGGTGTTTCTTTTTTAATTTGGAAAATTGATTTTTGTAAACACTTAGGAAGTTTGTGTAGGTTTAGAAAAGTTTGAGTCATCAAAAATACGACTTAGAATAAAAGATATGTTTTTCTTTTCTTTTTTTTGGAAGATTAGTTCAAAAAAAGTGGGAAACTGTTTTTCCTGATATTTTTCTTTTAGAGACAAACGTCTTTTCTTTGTTATTAATCAGTCGTGGATATAGATATGGTAATTTTTTTTCTTTTGTAAAAAAAATTTTCATTGGATAAATATTTGCATTTTTTTTTACCCTTTTTCATAATCTACGCGGCTTTGTATGAAACGCGTGCAACGGCATTCGTGCGCTGAAGTGTCTCGCGTTGTATACATAAACACTCTATACATACTTTTTTTTTATTAACAGTTCTTAATTCGTATTGGCAATACTGCATTCGCACCCTGATTAAGCATATCTTGCATGCTACGTTTTACAATATTTTATAATTTTTTTTGCCGGATGCGTCACTTTTCGTATAACTTATTTATAATGTACTTATAATCAATTTTTTTTTAAAGTAACTTGAATATTTATAGGAGATATTTATATATATATATATACTGAGAATAATTTTTATTCTCTGGTTACGAACATTTTTGTGTTCTTGTTTTTCACTTACGATTTTTTCGTTTTTTTTTTTTTGCTTTACACACTGCGTATGTGGAATTTAATAAAAATTTTCTTTTAACTTCATAAACAATTTACACGTATAACACAATTTATAAATAGTACTTTTTTAAAATTCTTTTTATACAACAATATAATTGAATAATCTACAAAGTTAACTGACCAACACACTCGCCTTTATTTTCTAGTTTTTTTTTGGGAGATTAACAAAATAATTTTCTATGTATATATTGCAATGATTTTACTTCAGATTTTGTGAAATTTTTCCGCAAAAATGATACCGATCTTACGGCAAATGGGAATTATTGAGGGTCTTGAGGAATAACCGAATTATAATTTTTTAGGACTACAAATTTCTGACCTCTAGGGTAATTAGTCTACAATTTGCTATGCATGCTTCAATTACTGCGTTTTTCGAAAAATATTCATTACTTGAAAGTAGAATTATTGAAAAAAAAAAAAAATTGTTTTTATCAAAAATAGATAGTAAATTTTACTACTTCTAAGATAATTTGTAAAGAAATTTACTTCGAATATTTAGTACAATTAGGAAGTTTTAAAATAAAACAAGTATTACGATGATTTTTTATATTTAATTTGAAAAATCTTTTTTTAATCTGACACTTCTGTTCACTTTTTAAAACTCTACCATTTGTAAACGTATTAAATTTACATATGCAACTAATTTGTTTAAAATTTACAAATAATAATTATTTAATTCATTCATAATAAGCGTATGTTTCCATCGCAGTAATTGACACACAGTAATTGATTCAAGCGCACAGTAACAGGCTGGCTCTTTTCGTATATTATTTTCAATTATTTAAATTTTCTTTTAATTACTTATTTTTAGTGTTTAAGGTTATTGAAGTCAGAAACTTGTAGAAAAATTGTTCGCAAAATAAGAGGCAATATTTTCATAATATGGTTTTGTGGAATTTTGACTGTAAGTTGCTTGTGCATTTACAAACTTATTAACATTTTTTTAGATATAGGTATATTTAGAAAATATCTGTAAAAAATTTAAGATGTAATAGTCGGCGAATTAAATGATTAGTGTATTTTTTTATTGCAATACTTTTTAATATAGTAAAACAGTTTTTTTTTATAATTTCTATATTGCGTATAGATATTGAGAAAATATTTTTAAATGGGAGAATTTTCTCGAAATAAAAATCGAGTGTGTTTGGTAGATGTTTTTTGAGGTTCTATAAAACGAAAGGCCCTACATTATTTTCTCTAGGAGCAAACGTTTTTTATTTATTATTTTCACATCCCTTATACGCTCATTTTCTGAATGATTTTTAACGGTTTGTTCATTCTCAGTATTTTTTATTCCTATTTTTGTCATTTCTTTATCTGTATGGTTTTTTTTTTTTTTGTTTTTTTTTTGTGTTTTTGTTCAACAGTCAGTC
Organism: Leptopilina myrica (nomen nudum); assembly: GCA_032872475.1. Taxonomy (NCBI): domain Eukaryota; kingdom Metazoa; phylum Arthropoda; class Insecta; order Hymenoptera; family Figitidae; genus Leptopilina; species Leptopilina myrica (nomen nudum). The sequence continues at coordinate 6,167,155 of CM065462.1, read as the reverse complement.
TTGGCTTGCTTTCTCTCATTCGTTCAGATTATTATTTCTAGTTGAGAGAAAAATGTTTGTTTTTTTTTAACACTTGTAATATTTATTTTTTTGTTTATTTTACACATACCACTCTTTAATGTCTTTAACTTCACGTTTTTTGCCGTTCCTATTGACATTGGCACCATTTTTCAAGGCACCATTGTAGGGTTGATTTGTGCCGGCAGTGCCTAAGAGTGCGGCATTTGGATCTTGACAAAATGTCTTGTTCTCGTCGACCTTATAATTGGCCTCGGGTCGACTTTTAAATTTGAGAATTATCAAAATTATTAGAACAATTGCTATTAGTGCACCGGCAATAATACCGATAATTAATGCTGCATTCTCTGCTGTTTCTGACGTTATCCTTTTGTTGTTATTGTTGGTCACTTTGGGGCGTAATGTGAAGGGTTTAAATTCAGTGTCGCCAACACCTGGTGGTATTGGTGTGTGACGTTCCGTCATTTCGGTGGTGGTTGTTGTTGATGTTGTCGTTGATGCTGTACTTGTCACAGATGACGTACGCTGACGTTGCGTTGTCACAGCACTGAAAGATGAAGTTATTGTTAAAAATTGTTTTGTTTTTTGTTAATTTGTGACGTGCTCAAAAGAAAGATACCTTAAAGAAGCCTAGAAACCTAAAATATTTTGCTTCTTAAGAGGATTCTATAATCTATAACACAATCATAACCCATATGATTCGTTTCTTCTGAGGTACCTTTCTTGGGAGCGATAACGACCGTTAGCATCAGCGCAGAGGGTTAAATAGATAGAAAATAAATTAATCATACACTGAAAAAACCTAGTCTCAAAATGAGTATCATACGCTACTCATTTTGAGTTGCAACAAAAATGAGACTCTTAGGTGGCGCCACGTTCTATGGCGTTTAACATAGTCTCATTTTGAGATGCAACAAAAATGAGACTGGGTTTTTTGTGTGTACTGTTCTATAATCATTAATTTTAGAAAATTTTAAACTTTTGCACATCACTATCCTTCCTTTTTGTACACTTCTAGTTTGAATCAGTCAAAATTTGATTACTTCAATCATTCAAGCATGTTTGACTGACAAATCATTAATTTTTCCTATGGTACAATAATATTTTTAACAGTTTTATCCTTATTCAGAGTGGCCACCCAACCGGGAGAACCGGGAGAACCGGGAAAAACCCGGGAGAAAAATCAATCGGGAGAAAACCGGGAAAAAGCCGGGACAGAAATTTTAATCGGGAAAAAACCGGGACTAAAATTTTACATTTAAAGATTTCAGAAAATTAAAGTTAAAGGAAAAAGTTTTACTCAATAAAATTTTCTGATAAGTTTATTTACAGATTTCATTCAAATTTTTCATAAAACATCAATAACTTCTTTTTTAAATAAATATTTAATTATTATTTTTCCATAAGAATTAAAAATCATCAAAAGATTCAAATTCAAACATTTTGAAATTTAACTACTTATAAAAAATTGTTATAAAACATGAAGAAATCGGTGTCTTCATGTTTTATAATAATTAAAGATCATCGAGTGAGAAAATCACTAATTTATATTATAAGATTTTATAAAAAAATATTAAAATATAATTGAATTTCTAGGATAATTTTTTTTATTTATAAAGATAATTAAAATTCTTTGCAAATAATTAAATTTCAGAGAAGAATTTTATTATTTATAATGATATTTGAAATTTTGAACAGATTTGTTTTAAAAATGTTTAAAAATTATTGAATATTGAAGAAGAATTTTGATATTTTTAAAAATAGTTGAAATTGTGAGGAGAATTTTTAAAAAATTTTGAAAATAAGTGAATTTCTGTGAAGATTTTTATTACTTTTGAAAATAAATGAATTTCTAGGATGAATTTTATTATTTACAAAAATAATTACAAATGTACAGAAATAAATCATTGAAATTCTGACAAGAATTTTATTAAAATTCTTTGAAAATAATTGAATTACAGAGAAGAATTTTATTATTTATAAAGGTAATTGAATTTTCGAACAGATTTTTTTTCAAAATGTTTGAAAGTAATTGAATTTTGAAGAAGAATTTTGATATTTTCAAAGATAATTGAAATTTTGAATATTTAAAAAAAGTTTTGAAAATAATTGAATTTCTGCGAAGTATGTTATCTGAACTTTTGAAAATAATTAAATTTCCATGATGAAATTTCTTATTTTTTGAAGATAATGGTAATTTGACGAGAAATTAAAAAAAATTTGAAAATAATTGAAATTCTGCGGAGTATTTTATTACTTTTGAAAATAATTGAATTTCCATGATGAATTTTATTATTTATAACATTTTGACGAGAAATTTAAATAAAATTTTTGAATGTAATTGAATTTTTGCGAAGAATTTTATTATTTTTAAAAATAAATTAATTTCAGAGAAGAATTTTATTATTTATAAAGATAATTGAAATTATGACAGGCATTTTATTGAATTTTTTTAAATAATCGAATTTTGGAAAAGAATTTTATTATTTATAAAAATAATTGAAATTTTGAATAGCATTAAAAAAAATGTTAAAAATACCTAATTAAAATTTTGCCATGCATTAATTTTATTAAATTTTATTAAATATTATTCCAGATTGTTTGATGTTAAAGTATATGTGTTAGCGAGAAATGTGATTTTTTTACAATTTTGTGTTTCCTTTTCGGCGTTTTTTTCCTAAAATTTCATTCGACTTTTTTCCGACTTTTTCGGAAATTTTATGCGACTTTTCGTGACTTTTGTTGTGAATTTATGCGACTAAAGATACTTTTTTTAGTCTTAAATCCAATACTTATGCAATTTTTGTTGAATAAATATTTTTAAAATTTGTTCAAGAGTTTCTAAATCCTACACACCTTAAAAATTATTAAACTGAATAATAAATTAGTTATTAAATTAATTAAATATTATTAAAAATTAATCAAATTGAACAATGAAATTTACTATTTTATCAATAAAATTAATTTCTTATACTTAAGTCACAATAACTATAATTTAAATAAACATATTTGAACATTATTTAGTTTAATAAAAAAAGATGATGATTTTAATAATGAGAGTAACTGAATAAATTTTATTAAATGAATAGTTCTTATCATTAAAATAATAATAATCAAATCAACAGCTTGAATCATTAAAAATTATTGATTTTTTCAGTATTTGTAACTGATTCAATCTAAGAGTATTTTTTGGTTTTAAATATTAGAAATACCCTTATATATTTAAATATTTACTTGAATAAAATAATATGTAATGGTGTCAATTAAATGGTATTTGAATCAATAACTTCAGTATTTGAAGCAACTACCATTTTATTGATTCTAAATGAATATTATATTTGATTTAATTAAATTTTTTTCGGTGTATTATATTTAAATACTATACATTTATTTAATACATTAAGAAAAAAATGTGCGAAATATTAGCATTGGAAATCTCACATGCTTGTTATAAGGTCCTCAAAAAATCACAAAGGTAAAAAAGAGTTTCAATTAAAATGCGAGAAGAAGTGGATTGAAACTTTTTTGAAGTAGTTCTTAAAAGACGAATTTTAATGACAAATGAAAGAAATGCAATGCATGAGAATTTCTTTGAAGTAGTTCTTAAAAGATAAATTTTAATTTTCGATTGTTATTTATATACTTTCACTGATGGTTAGAGTGGAAAAGCAAGAAAGAGAAACAAAGGAGGGTTGGGAGAAAATCAATGAAGAGATACATTCATGTTAAACATATATTTTCACTTTTATTTCCATTTTGGGAGTTTTTTTTTTGTTTCAATATATACTTTATATTTCTTTAATTCGTAAATAGGTAATAAGTAATTGGTAAATAGAAACTTTTCGATTTTCGGCTTTAAAAAGACTGAAATCTTTTGTATAAAATTTGAGAATCCGTTCTACTTTTAAGGTTAGAAATTTTTTTCTGTTTTGAATTTTTCCACTTGCATTCTTAAACATTAACTTGAATTTTTTACTTTTCTAGTATATTTGGATTTTTATCGAAATAATTTTGGAAAATTAACAAATTGTACACTTATTTTTTCAATTAAAAAATAAACAAAAGAAGACATTTTTAGTTGGGGACTTTCTTTTGATTTTTTTAATATAAGTTTTTTTCAAATATTTGTTTAAAATATTAGTTTTGTCAAATATTAGTTTTGCAAAATAACTAATTTTTAAGAATTGTTTCAAAAAATGAAAGTATTATTGTGAAACAATAAAGTAAAATTAGATTCTAAAAAATTGAAATTTCTTTATTTTTATTATTGAACTTTTATCATTAAAATTCAATAAAAATTTAGTGCAAATGAGCGAAAATTAGCTTAAACAAAATGGAAATTTATTTTTATTACATTATTTAACTTTTGTTATTAAAATAATTTAAAAATACGATAAACATACTTGTTTATTATTCTAATAATAATTTTTTGTAATTTTTTACTCTTAATTTGAAAAATTTAATCAACTTTTTGAATTTTCATCGATAAGGAAGAGGCGATTTTTAAATTTCTACGAAAATATGATGAGTTGATAATTGTAGATAAAAACATATGGATAGAATATAATGGACAAAAAGAGGGAAAAATCAATTATTCGTGGTAAGTATAATAATGAATTTAGTTTTTTTAAGCATTAAACAGGGTTGGAGTTGTGTTTCATTTTATAATAGTTTGATGCAAATGACAATGTGACTATACTAACAACACTAGTTTTAATTTTCGTACACTGCTCTTATTTGTCTCTCTCTCTCTCTCTCTCACTCACCTGGTTTGAGTTGTTTCTGTACCGGCAGTTGAGACATTGTATAGGGCCGAAACTAGTGTCACAATTCCTCGTGGCGATGTTGATCCTGTCAATGTTGTCAAGGTGCTGATGTGGCTTGTTGCAATCTCTCTTTGTGTTGTAAATGTCACCGAGCTCGAATCTGTGACAAGAGATCAGTGCGCGTGTTGAATTACTCAGTAAATTGTTAAGGAGGGTGACCCGGCTGGTAAAATACGCTTGCGTAACCAGGACCGTATCAATTTCCCTTTTATCATAGAGAAAGAAAAGACTTTTCTTTTGGTTCATTTTTATTTTATTTTGTCACTTGATAATTTTTTTTCAAGTCTCCTTGTATCTGCGGGGAAACTTATTTTTACTTTTTCTTTCGTTTCGGTTGCTTATTTTTCGTATTTTTTATTTGCACATTTTCATTTATTTTTACTTAATTATGTGGTTTTTCAGGTTAGTTTTTTACTATATTTGTGTTTTTTAGGCTAGTTTCGTTTTACTGTTCATAATTTTGGAAAAAAAATTCTTTTTGTTAAAAGAAGTTCATTTTATTCAAATTTTACTTTTTTGGTGCTATTTTGGAAAAATTAAATTTCAAACTTAGATAGTTGTGGATTCGAGGGTGTAAAAAAGTTGGGTAAATTAAATTTTTTACTGTATTTTAGAAGCAGTTGAGAAAAGAAAAATTAAATTTGCACCTCGGAGTTTAAAGATTATAAGGGGACAAAAGTGGTTAAAAGTAACCTCCAATCTCGTTTTTTTAAAAGCAGTTCAGAAAAGATGAATTAAATTTATGAGTTCAAAAGGTCGAGAGGCAAAATCCTAGTGAATACTAACCTAAAACTTTACTTTTTTAAAGCAGTTCTGAAAAGACAAACATTTTTCCCCATAGTGTAAAACATTAAGGATCAAAATGATAGTGAAAACAAAAAATATTAGTTTTTAAACAGTTTTAGTTGTAATTTTCAAATTTAGATTATATCATTTTAATTTTCTAATTTTGCTTTTATAAATTTGTAATTTTAATTTTGTAATTCTAACTTTATAATTTCAGTTTAATTATTTTATAATTCTTTTCATTTACTATATGCACTCCAGGCGTTTGATTAAATTAAATTTTTTTCTAAAATTTCTTTATATATTTGCCAATTTTAGAAAATTCAGGATAATAACATTTTTTAACATTTTTTCAAACCAACATATTCTCCAGTTAAAAAATTGTTTTTAGAAATGTTTTAAAAAATATTATTAAGTCACTTATTAATTAATACTTAATTAAATTACTTATGATTGTTTATTTATTTAAATAAAAAGTTAAAGTTAAGTTAATATTAATAATTTAATTAAATTTAAATTTGTGACGCGCTCTGAAGAAAGGTACCTAAGATGCAAACGATTTATAGGTTAGGATCGTGTTAGATTTCTCTTGATGAAAAGTTTATTTTTATTTACTTGAATTTGAAACCAATTTGCATTGAATATTTTCGATATAATGAAGAATTGAAGATCAATAATTTTTAATTAATAATTGATTTTCTTTCTGTATTTTCACTTGAAAAATTGAAAACGTAACCTCAAATTTTTTGCTTCTTATACCTTTCTTCGGAGCGTGACACATATTTTAAATCAATATTAATATTGTAATTAAATTTCTAATGTTATTTTGCAGTATAGAAATTTGTCAAATATTTATTTTCCCTTTAAGAATAATTAATTTAGAAGAAAATTAAATATTTGCCATTTTTTTGCGAAAACTTGAGAATTTTTGAAATCTTAAATTCAATATATAAGAAGTATTTGTAATGAGTAGAGAAATATATATAATTATTCTTTAATGAGGGATCTCGTTATAACATGGAAAAAGAATGGAAAAATTGTAAAGAGGAATGAATGCACGTATTTTATATAAGTGAAACTTGCGGAACGATTGGATGAGGCCATTAACCCGGGGGTTTTGGACTATCCGTGCGAGATTTGATAACAGGTTTGAATATCGACAAAACTGTCAGCATTGTACGCGGACACGGTTGAATAGGACCAAGAGAAGTTGTAAAAATGTCTTTTTCTTTTCGTGTATCGTGCGAAATGGGGCAGTGAAATATGTATATAAGATATTTTGCAATCTCGTTCATCGCCTTTCGCGTTTCCTTTTTATCTTTAACTCCTGCATAAGAAATGGAGGAAAAATATTTAGATATTATAGACTAAATTAGAAAACCTCGTGACCTCTCAGAAAACGTTCCTGCTGGTCGATATCCATATACCTTTCTCGGGTATTGATTACCGTACACGTGCTTTTCACACTGGTGCGATGCTATATAGGTTGAAATGCTGGTCAATTCATTCTTTCAGTTTTTTTTCTTTTATGAACGATAATTTTACAAAATGCTCGAATTTTGACGAAGTAGTTAATTTTGTAATATACTTTGAAAAATATATTAAATTTTTAGTGCTAATTGCAAAATTGCCTTGGATTTGAGGTCACATTTACAAAATTTAAAATGGTGGATCCAATATGGCGGATAGAATTTTTTAAAAATCAACGAATATATTAAAAAAAACTTATAGTATTCAAGGTTTTTTGAGGGTACTGATATTATTATTTTTAAAATAATTTTTAATTTGAAATTTTATTAAATAGTGCGTGGGTTAACCCAGACTTAGATATCTATTTTATTCTATTATTCAATTTTTTGATACTTTAACGTTAAGTGTTCAATGTTTAATTATCAATAAGAGTTAAATAAAAAATTGCATTTTTATAATTTTTACAGTGCTTTAAAGAAAACTATATGGCTATATCTTACCCGCGGACTTATCCTATAACTCTTGAACAATGATTTTCCTTTTACTTATAAAAATATATCGATTTTGAAGAATATATTTTTTATGAGAGAATTTGTTTAGGGGTAATTAATGATTTTGAACCCACCAGTTGCAGAGGTAACGAATACTTCTTGCGTTGTTCCAGGATCACCTGAACCCTCCTCACAGTCCTCCTCGTCGTCGCATGATGGTCGAATTTGAATATTGTCCTTATTAATGTACTTTGGTTTGAATACAGTTGGTGACCTAGTTGGCGCTACATAAACTGGCGTTATCAAATCGTCTGCAATTATAATTAATATTATATCATTTTTTAGTTTTACAATGGATTAATAAAAATTATGTATTATGAAACTAAAAAATTGATGTGCAGATTTGCAGATTAATTATACATATAAAACTTCAAATTGATTTTTAATTATTTTTTCATCATGAATTAAAATTTTATAGTATTATTTATGAAATGTTGGAATTATTATTCTGAATGTAATACTATAATAATTATTTATGAAATTAAGTATTATAAATATTAATTAATGTGAATTAATTATTTATAAACATAATAATATATAGATTATTACAAGCGGAAAGAATGGTTCGCCGATTATTCGGGAGCCTTGATCATAACTCTTGTTTTGTTTAAATGAGTCATTTACTATTTTTCTATAGAAATTAAAACTATTCCGCATCACTTCTCGGCAAACTGTTTTTTAAAAATTAATATTAATTAATATTAATTTTCAAAAATAAGCATTGCAGCAACATATTTTAATATTAAAGTGTTTTGAAGGTTAAATATACTGTAAACAATATTGGGGTTTTTGTAAAAAAATTCCTTTTAAATAAATGTGAATATCCCTGAATCATATTTTAAATCTCCTATTCGTAATTTTGACACTTACGTACATTATTATTCTGTATGGATAACGATTAAAATTGAGTTTTTAGTTGGACGGTGAAGATTTTTCATTGAGCGAGTATCAAGTGAAAAGAGGTCGATGAACGTGAAGAGAGAAAGGACGATGTGTTTGTCTCGCGGGAAGTTTATCTCGGGCAAGGGGAGATTCTAAATATGCAAATGAATTGAAGATACAACCGGGCAAGCATGAAGATGAAAAGGTGGCATGCGTGTGACGATAACTTGTGGCTTATACGCGACCTCTAAACGAATATCCCTCTCGTTTATTTCTGTTAGTATTAGGGGTCTCTCATCCATACATGCGTGAAATTTATTTCTCTTTGTATATACGTCTGATGCTACTTATATTGTTAACTGAAACATGTCCATTGTTTGTGCACAAGTTAATCGATTTTTTTTTACATTGTTTTATTTATTTTTACTTCTTTAATTCGGTCAAGTATTTTCAATCGTCCTTTTTATACTATATATATATCATATTATTGTTATTCTTATTATTTATTAAATTATTATCGAATATTTTCTTTTTCAAATTTAATGAAAATTTTTCTCAATTTTTAAATTAAATTATTCAAAACTAAAATTCCTTTTATAACGCTTCATATTCAAAATTAATATTAACTGACGGGTCAAATCATTTTATTTCAACTAAAGCGGTCGCCGACTAATTTAAAAAAAAAATTGTAATGCTCTACAGGAATGATACTGATATTACTAGAGTCACAAAATAAAAAGATTTTTTAAAAATAATTTTATATCTTTTGTAAAATATGAATTTTTAATATTAGAAATGCTGAAAACTGTCAATTTTCTGCCAGTAGAAAATAATTCCAAAGAAATACATTTTAGTAGAAAAATATAATAAAAATCATTGGCATTTGTTAAGAATGTCTAAATTTATTATTATAAATTCATATAACTATTTAAAAATATAAAATAATAAATAAAATATTATTCTAAAGTTCATCATTATAAATTAACCTACTTTTGGGATATTTATTAACAAATAATGAGGAAATGTGATTATAAAATTAAGTAAAAACTTACGGAATATTAAGAATTTGTGATGAACTTTCAGTTTTTGGTAAAAGTTTTCTTCCATTTTCTCGAAAAATAAAAAATATGTATAAAAAATAAAACTGCTACTTTGCCCATTTTCACGATTTTCAAGTGTGTTTAACTTCTCTGCGGAGAAAATCGGAAAAATATGAGATTCTCATAAATAATTAAATTATCACTAATTAAACACACACTATGATTTTCACTTTGGTCCCGGGCCTATAGTTTAAAAATGATAAATTTTTTAAAAATAGTATATTTTTAAGGGTTAATGAATGTAATTTTTTTAAAGTTGACATTCTTAACAAATGCCAATAATTTTTATTATATTTTTCTACTAAAATGTATTACTTTGGAATTATTTTCTACTGGCAGAAAATTGACAGTTTTCAGCATTTCTAATATTTAAAATTCATATTTTACAAAAGATATAAAATTATTTTTAAAAAATCTTTTTATTTTGTGATTCTATAGTAATATCAGTATTATTCCTGTAGAATATTACAATTTTTTAAAAATTAGTCGGCGACCACTTTAGTTGAAATAAAATGGTTTGACTCTGAAATTTTTTTAAATCAATTCCTGACAGAATTTTTATCTACACGAGAATAGAATTATTTAAATAGAATAATTGTTGTAAATTCATAAAATAATGTATTTTAAAAATAATAATTATATTTGAAACAATTTTTCGAAATTGAGATTTTTTTAATAAAAAAATCAGGTAAAATTCATTTACACAGTTCTATAAAAGAATTTTCCTGTAAATTATTTTTTAAACTCGTTTTTAATAAAAATAGGAATAAAAATTAGCCTAAATTTTTACTTACAATGCAATTCAGTTACAGAACAAAAGAAATGAATATTATTATAAATAGGTTAATATGGTTAAAAATATTGCTTTCTTTTTATAATTTCATTAAATGTAATATGAGAGTCCCAATCAAAGAACAGGTTATAATTTTTTTAAATTCAAAATCATTGCTCTGTAAGTCAAATATTAAACGGTTTTTAATCCTTTTTTTGAGAAAAAAACCACTGGTAAAGCAAAATAATATTTCTAAAAGTTTTTTTTTTAGATTTTTTAAAAATAATTAGGAAAATGATTTCGTTTCCTGTAAAATCATGAAATTGTGACTTGACCCCTTCTACCATGCCACTCTTCATTTATAGATATAATTTTTAAAAATGAAGAAAAAAAAAATTTTTAATTAGGTACTTTCTTCAAAAACCTAGTTTTTCAGAATTTTTAAATATTAAATCTTTATGATTTAAAAGATAAGGAGAGAAAAAAAAATGTTGGAAAGTTTTGTGCCCTTTCCATTATTTGTGTTCCATCCTTGTCTAGGGGAGTGCTAAACGTCTCTCCTTTCATACTACACGAGGGTACTGCACGTTCAGCAAGCTTATATATGAAACGACGGGATATTTCACAACTTGTGAGAAGCGACTTTTTCTTTAATAAATTCGAAAGAAAATTAGTTAAACTAAATGGGTCAAAGTGGAAAGTGTCTTATTTTTTCATAGGAACATTGTGAAATAAATTTTTATAAGAAAGAAAATTTTGTCATAATTTTTTTTAAATTCTGATTTGAATTTTATACTTGCCGAGGGATGTGGGTAGCTTACCAAGTGCCCTGCGTTTTAATTTTAGGGTACAATTTTTTGCCTTTTAAATTTATTGTATTTCATTTAATTTCGTAGGACTTTATTTAGTTATTTATTTTATTGATTATTTGCTATTTTTTTAGCGGTTAACCACTTGAGTGTCAGGGCGTCAGTGACAGAAGCGACAGAAAGGCTGCAATTCTAACGCCATGCCGCTCAAGTGATTAAATAAAACTAATCCAGTGATGTATGCAATTTTTCAAGGGCCCTGATTATTAAAGTTTAAAGTAAATTTAATTATTAATGTAATTAATAATAATAACAATTAATTAATTTTTAATTATGAAATTATTAATATTACATATAATTACAATATTATATTTTTATACCTATACCTATATAATTATATTATTTTCATTTACTGTTTAATTTACTTTTTGATTCAATTTTCCATTAGCATTGCATATTAAACTTGAAACGATTAAATTTTTAATCCTTTCTCTTCATTTCAGATCAGTGCTTTTTGTTATTTTTCATAATTTGGGTCAAGAGTTCATTCTTCTCGTCAAATGTAAGTTAAATAGCTACATTGTATTGTTTTTTTTTTAAGATTGTGCTGCTGAATGCTTTTAAAGAAATTTGGTTTATTTTTTTTATTTCATTTAAAATGAAACTTACCAGCGCCATTGTCGACAATAGGTGTACATTCCTCGTCCTCGTCATCTCCGGAACAGCCACTTCCGGCGCCGGAGAAAATTAGGTCGTCCATGACACCCGGGGATCCTGAAGCGGGAGTCTGAAATTTTTTTATTTTTTTTTAATTTACTCTATAATGTCAAATGGGACATTTTTTGTTTTAATTGAAAAATTTCTTGGGAAATTATATATATCCTGCGAAGTGTCAGAAAAAGTATGATGTTTTCAAATTTGTTGAAAACTTGAAAGTTGCTAAATTAGTTTTTCATAAAAATAAATTTTTTTTATTCATATTGCAGAACTATAATTTTTATTTTATTTTTATAATTTTCATTTTATTAAAATTATTATTTTTTTTATAAATTTTATAATTCTGTACCTAAATATTAACTTTAAAAACATGTTGTTTTCTAAAAAAGGAATAAAAGTAAATAAGATAATAACCAATAATAAAAGTGATAATAGTAATAATAAAAAAATAAAGTTATAATTATTTTTATAAGTTTAAAAAAAACTTAAAAATTTTCACATAATTGAATGTAATTTTTCCCGCGGGAGAGGGATGGGTGGAATCTTACTTGTTGCATTCTTTGTAGTGGCGCGGCTTTATCGACGAGACTGCCCATTGGCAATAATTGAACGTCACCTCTTGATGTTATTTTCCCATCTTTGGCGGCTGCTAATTCTAAAATTCTTGCGCCATTAACGACTAATCCCGAAACAACACCTAAAAATGGCCTGTCAACTCTTCCTTTACTATGATTCCAACGTCCCCCAACTTGAATTGTCGATTGACTGTTAAAAACTGCCATTTGATGACCTGAAACATTTAATACATATAACAAAATTATAATATTATGTATTTAATTTTGACATATTATAAAATATCATAAATTACATAAGCTTGCAAAAAATAAAAATTTCCGTTGTATGGAGAAGTCATTTCCCGTGGATTTAAAAAATCCCGTCAAGATTTTGAGAAAAGTAGGGGTAAATAGAAAAAAAATCATGTTTTTAACAGTTTTATCAAACCTAAAAATTGACTTATATATTGTCCGTAAATACAACTATTTAAAAAAATGATTGTATTTGCTTAGAATTTTTGACTCTGGGCTTTTCGTGGTCGCTGTTTACAAATATGATGTAAAATAAAAAATTTTCTCGCGACAACCCTTGAGAAACTTTTGAAGTATATTAATGTTTTATAAAAAAAAATATGTTTCGCGTATACCTGAGAAGCAAAGAATTGTAAGTTATGTTAATTGTAAATTGTATTATGTTAATATTGTTATGTTAATTATGTTATATTAATTGCACCTATATTTTTGTTATATATTTTTATATGGTAATGTAAATACATATAATATATAAATACAAAAGTGTGTGTATACATGTGTATTTAAAGGTGGAAGGCCTCGTGCCTCAAGAAGGGCCGTGAAAAGGAATTGAGGCAATGGAATTTCATCTCCTCTCTTCTTAGTTTCACATTCCGATTGTTGTGTCGTAATTCTGTTGTCGATTCTTTGTTTGACGGATGTTTTCGTTTGACCAAAGTACAGGGGAACATGATCGAGTAGGAATAAGCGAAAGAGAGTGAGTATATCGCCGGTTTTATTGCGGGCTTAACCATTGCTCTCGACTGGCTGACCATTGGCCAGTTTCCCTTCCCTCGCAGCACAAGATCGTGAACCACACATATAACTGAACGTGAATTATATTACTTTCGCCTATACGAAATCCCTTTAAATTATTTAAACACCTGAAATCATGTAAATTCAATATTCAACCTCCCCTCCTTTTTTTTTTGATAGAAAAGCTTACACAAATTGTCAGTTTCTGATTTCGAAAATCTATTATTTCTGTAGGGTAAGTCCGGGGGAGATGGCAAATATTAGAATATTTTGCAGAATATTTAAAAAAAAATGGTATCAGAACCAAAAAAAGTATTTATTTAGTTTTGATTCAAATATATGTATATCAGAATCAAAAGACTTTCTTTTTTAATTATGTCTTATGATATAAATATCAATATCAAAATAAATAAAGTTCTCAGCAGGATTAGAATAAAAATAAATATTTTCGATTCAAATCAGAAAACTGTCAGGGACATACTGAATCAGATTTTTGTGAATATCGACTAAAACAATTTTTTTCTTCATCTTTGAAAATAAATTTTCGATAGCTACTTTTTTACTTCGACGAATAATTAATTTAATAACTAAATTTTTAAATTATACTTGTTTTTTTTAAATTATACTTATTTTAATAAATACTTGACTTTGATTTAATAATTTATACAATTTTCTGTTTAACCGCAGCCCCCCAGTTGTCTGATTCTGGTGTTTTGTATTCTAACGTATATGAAATGAAAGTGATAAGAGAGCCCTTTCTTCTCATAGGGTCTAAATTTGGTTGGTATTAAGAACAGGCAAACATCATTCTCTTGGAGCTTTTATATAGAAAAGGATGTGTGGTGGTCAATGGTCCTTCCATGATGTGGGAAACTTGACCTTCAACTCCACACACATCCCTGCCTTTCTTCCCTTGCCTTCATCATCACGAGTGGGATACACAATTTTTATGCACAACCGGAATTATTTCCTTCTTCGTTTCTGTGAGAATTTATTTGTTGCTTCGAATTTTTAAAAAAGCTCAATTTATTTTTTTATTCATAACTTTTGCAGGACTTTATGTTCTTTTTGTTAGAACAGACTATCTATGTTTTGGAAGTAATTTTACACAAAGAATTTGTAGGTAAAAATATACACAATAGGTTTTTGACAGTTTTATCCAAAACTTCTTGAAAAAATCCCTCTTAAGTTTTATAGGTAAAAAAAAAAACATAAGAGTTTTAGTGACTTTACCCAAACATTTGGAAAAAATACCTAAAAAAGTTCTTAAATAAAAATACAAACTTTTTGGTATTTTTTACGAAGGTTTTCGAAGGAATACCCGCAACAATTTTCACGCGCGGAATTAGCTTCTCTGGCAAACGCTGCATAGCAACTGATGCAAAAAGGACCTTTTGATAAAAGTTTCTAAGAAATTATGGAAAATTCCCAAATATTTCTTTTAGTAAAAACTATTAAAAAAACGGTTTTTGAAAAGTCATTAAATATGATCTTTTGCCAGGCGAAACCCTTGGTTGGCCATCTTATGACGAACCAGATGTGACAAACATTTCAAAGAAAGAAAATACTTTACACTATTTATGGTAATACCTCGATACTACAAATATCTTTCATGTTATTACCAATGACCATCAAAGGAACATCTTAAAAAATTGATAATTTTTTCTTACGTTTCCAGGGTGTCTACTAACCGGAAAATCCGAGAAAACCGGGAATTTAATTTAACCGGGAATTAACCGGGATTTTTATACAAAACCGGGAATTAAGTATTTAATATTTTCTAATAGATGAAAATGTGACAGTTTTAACGACTTCATATACTTTAGATGCTTATTTTACAATAAACATAAAAAATATTTAAAAAATTCGTTTTGCTCGGTAATCCTAATATCTTTAAAATCATTCCTGCAAAATATTGCAATTTTTTTAAATTATTCGGCAACGATTTTAGTGGAAATATAATGGAATGACTCTTTATTATTTTAATTTGTTTTTAAAAAAATTACTTCTTGTTTCAATTTTTATAGATATTTATACTGTTCTCTAACTTTATGAATTAGTTAAAAAAAATTAATTTGATAATAAAAGTCAGGCACTAATTCAAACAGATTATTTAAATAAATTTTAAAAAATTATGAGTTAATAGAAATATTGTGAAATTCGACTGAAAATATGTAATTGAATTTGTTAAAGAATTTCTTTAGAAATTTTTTAACAAATAAAATTTTCAAAGTATTTTAATTTAATAATTAATTAATAATTGAATTTTATAGTTACATTTTAATGAATTCATGTTTCTTAGTGCGAAGATTAATAATTAAAATTTTTATTACTTAATTTTTAAAAAAAGATATGCACTTCAAATTTTTTTATTAAAATTGAATTCTCGCAAATTTTTTTTTTTAAATTCTGAAACATAAAATTGTTAAAAATTTTTAATTCCATTGTTTCAAGATAATTCAATTTTTATAAACAAATAATTTAAAATTTTTGAAATAATTGAAATTTCTTTACATTTTTTTTTTTGAAAAATAATTTAATTCTTTAAGAGAATTTTAATTAAAATTTTTCGAAAATAATCAAAGGAAGTTAGTGACCGTAATTACAATTTTATTTTTAAAATATAAAGTCCCTCGTAAAGTTTCGAATCAATTTTTTGCTTCTAAAAATTATATTATTCTATTATTATTTCATAGTTATAATTATTGAACTTCTCTTAAATTTTTATACTTTCAAATTTCTGAATGTTCAAATAAATACGATATTTATCATTTCTTAAGGAAATTTAATGTTTATTACTTATTAAGTAAATAATTAATTATCACTGCTTTTTTAAATTGTAATAAAATTCTTCACAGGAATAAAATTATTTTCATAAATAATATCAATCTTTGGAAGGATTTCAATTATTTTTGTAAATAGTGCAATTCTTTGCAGAAATTCAATTATTATCCATAGAATTGTAATAAACTTGAAAAAGAAAATTTCCAATTATAATAAATTATAAGAAGACAAGATTATTTTTAAAAAATTGAATAAATTATTTTCCAAATTTTCAATTATAATTATTATTAATTTATGTTCGAAATAAAATTTAAATTTTATGAAAAAAGAAAACCTGGAAAAAATTAGGCCATAACCGGGAAATAACCGGGAATTTTGTTGAATGAAAATAATAGATGAATGAAAATAATAGAACAGCCGTGCTGTTCAAACGTTAAAAAAGAGAATTTCTTTTTTTTTAATCCTGAATCGGAGTGATCGATTTTGACATCATCTTAATATATATGATAATATTACACAATTGTTGTAAAAATATTAAAAGTTTTAAATAAAAATAAATAAAAAAATTTTTTAATTTCCGAAAAAATTACCCAAACGTTACAAAATCTTTCCAATTTATTTTGGTTGAATTACCAAAGGTTTCGGGTAAAACGACTTTACCAAAAATAATTGGAAAAATTATCTAAGAAACGTTAGGAAAATTTACCAATATTTTTTACAGTGTTGTACTAGTGATAATGCTAGAATTTAATGCTATTGCTTCCTCATACTGAGGAAGTATTGTAATACCAAAATTTTTCGACTTCGATTTTTTGACATATCTTTATGTTATTTGACCTCAGGAGTTCAAAAATGACATTTTTACAAAATGTCATTCCGTATGTGTGTGTGTAAACATCACATTTTCATAAATATCTCCAAATTATAAAAAGCTTTTGGGCTGAATTTTTTTTTTAAATTGTAGGCCTCATCTGCAGTCATAAAATGAGAGTACTTTGAGATAGATTAATAAAGTTTAACTATTAATTTTTTTGATTTTTAATTTTTCAAAATAACCTTTTTTGCCCATAACTTTAAAAAAATGTTAGGACACCTATGAATGTTTTTCTGTAATTTTGTAGAGTTTTTTTAGACGCATCTTTTGAGCCCTCACTGAAAATTTGTCGTCCATATATACCGCAGAGATATTAAACTTTGAAAAATCAAAAATTTTGGAAAATAAGACTTTTTTGAATATTTTGTTGAAAAATGTTGAAATAACTTAAAAACTATCATTATCATCTTGTAGAGCATTAAAAAACGCTTCGATTGACCTATTTTTGAAGCTAATTCGATTATAGAAATAAAGAAGTTATTGATATTTTAAAAAACAGAAATTGTGAAAAAAAAGTTGTTCATGTGAAAGTATTAAATAAAGAGAAAAAAAATATTACAGCACTTAAGAATAATTGTTCAAAATTTATATTTTATTATTATTAACATTTCTATGAGGAAGCAAAGTGTTCATGAAATGATCATCACAAATTATAACAAAAATATATAACTTGGCAGCGGTTTTTTAATAACAATTTTAACTTTTAGAGGTCCGATAAATTTGCAAAGATTTTGGTAGTGTATATATAATATAATGCGTTTAAAATTTTGAAAGGGTATATAAAAACAAAGGTATATAATATATTCGTGACGAGAGATCTTATTTTCTTCTGGTAACCTGGTAGAGATGTCAGGAGGAGTCATTTCTTTTACTTGGAACGGTCCAAAAATTATGACACGGCTGTTATGCGAGATAGTAACACTTATAATAAAAACAGTAATTTGGATCCTCCTCATTCCTTATCTCCTCGATTCTAAAAGCCCTTACTTGCCCCTGTTACTTTCCTATTACCAAAGAGAACACAATGCGCCTCTGGCTTTTAACATCCGCAACCGAGAGCGAGTCCAATAAAGAGAGTAAATAGCTTTACACTCATTATGTCTAATTATATATATATATATATATATATATCGCCGAAACCACACAACGTTGGTCAACATCCGGTTTTTCGAGTCCAACCGGCACCACTATATACTTGCCTAGTATAAAAATACACTGGCTATCGATTTTTCTCGATCAAAACTGTCCGGCGGTGAGATCCTCTTTTTTTGTATAATATATGTATACCTATTTTATATATATATATATATATATATATATATATATATATATATATATATGAGAGTAAACCTCCAGTCTCAAGCTACTAGCCTGATTAATGTCTCCAATTAATATACATATATCTGAAAGTGAAAAAAAACCCGTCGCGTCGCATTCTATACTATACATAAAACCCATACATATAACTTGCGGATAAACTAAAACCGATAGTTAAATATTTGTTTATTATAATACAAAATAATGAGAAAAGGGTTCGTTATTGAAAAACTTTTTGAAGTATGTTTTTAATGTTTTTAAAAGATTAAATTGTGATGTATTAATGCGCAAAACTTCAAGGATCATAATTTAAAAAAAAAGAAAAATCAGGTACCTTCAATATTACAGGAATTGTGAAAATATGACCCAACTAGATTCTATCTGGTTAAGTTATAACCATAGAATTCTATAGATAATTTAAGCAGATTTAACTAGAATATCGTGTTAAATTTACCCTAACCAAAATTTTTTTCAGTGTACCTCTTATCTTAAAAAAAGATGAAAAGAGTAATTTTTTTCTCAAAAAGGGAACAAAAAATTATTATTAACAACCCAAATTAAAATGCGTTCAAGTTATAGTTTTGGGAAAGAAGAAATATTAATTTTTAAGAAACTTTGTAATTTTGATAGTTTTTAGGGCCCTATAGATATAAACATGGTAAAATGTTTTAAAAATTTTTTAATATTTTGCAAGATATTTGCAAACATATAATTTCGACACTTTTTTTCAAGAATTTTTAGTTCGTAAACTATTGATCCTAGAAAAAACTTTGTGTTTCAAAATTACAGAGAAAACAATGAATTTTAATAATATTATTTTTAAAAGTGACAAAAGTTAATTTCTTAACAATTTAATTAAATTACTAAATATATTAATATATATTTATATATATATATATATATATATATATATATATATATAATATATAATTTACTAAATATATTTAGTAAATTCTTCCACAATTATTTAATAAATTTGTTTTTTCGATTTTTGAAAGATGTATATATATATATATATATAATATATATATAACCTTTTGGAATTAGAAATTAGTGAAAAATTGCTTTGAAAAAATTTTAATTGTAGTTTTTATGAAATAAATTGTTAAAGTATAACTTGTGACGGAGACAATTACATTATACTTATTCCCTTACAAATTTTTCTCAACCTACGAAAACGAGAAATGTAAAAAGTATATAGTTGCCTTCTACAAACGTTTAAAACAAGGTTATTTTTAAAATATATATATCATAACTTGATGATATTCAAGACAAAAAGCAGATATTTCTAGTAATTTACTCAGAATTAAACGTACATTAATAAATAAGTCTTATGAAGTATAATTGACGTAGATTCAAAGAAAACAATTTATTTCATAAATTTATTTCATAAACAATTTATTTCATAAAAAAAAAATTTTTTTAAAGCATTTTTTTTACTAATTTCTGATCTGTTTTCTGACGCTTTTCTAAATGACTTAAATGAATTTAGAATTTATTTGAACATATTTTTGCAAAAATACGTTCATTATAACCTCATATAGAAAATACAAAATATATGTTTTTTTGGAAACGGCCTAACCGATTTTTTTTATTTTAGGCTCAAAATTATCAGGAGGCCTCTCCTGGAAAAAAATATGAAAATATAAAAAATTATTATTTATGATATATTAATAATTTTTTTAAAAACATTGTGTAATTAGACAAAAATATCAATAATTTATTATTTACATTTAAAAGTTTGTGTAATTTGTTGACACTATTTGTGACGCGGATAAATAGTACAGTAATAATTTCAAAAAAACATTCCTCAAAAAAATCAAAAAACAATATATATTTATATTCACACATTCGTTTCAGTACATAATGAAAATTATTTTTAAAAATAAAAGCCATCATGTTTTTTGACAAATGCATTGAATTAGTTGAATTTGGATATGGTTGTTGGCTGAAAATGCTCGACCGTTTATGATACCTTGTGAACCGATTAAAATTTTTGAACTCTTTTGGTCTTTAATTAAAAGATGAGACTTCAATGATCACAAGTATATATATGTTTCAAATATTTTCTGCAATTGTTAAAAAGTATTTGAAAAATTAAAAAAAAAAAATATCTTTTAAAAATTTTTTTGTCAAATTTGTCGTTTTCTGCAGTCTTTGTATAAATTATGAAAATTTTCAGTTATTTATCATTAATCGTAGAATTTAATAATCTTTCAAATGGTATATTTGTTAATTTTCTGACATTTGTATTTAAAAAAAAATCGTGATTTAAAGATTGGTATGTTTTTGGGCCTTGCGCTTGTAGCCGTACCGATAATTCCCGACTGTAGTGCAGAAAAAAATGGTATTATTCAAAATTGTAGATAAAACAATTAATTTTAATAATACTATATTTTCCAAGTTGACAAAACTTTAGTTTTAAACAATTTGTTTAAACAATAATTTGTTAATGTTCATTTTTTATGAAGAGGGTGACTGCTCCGAATACACTAAAATATCATCTTATATATATATATATAATATAAAAAGAATTCGAACCAATTATGATGCGACATTTTTCTAATATTTTAAATACGAGGATACAAGTGTCTGCCGCAATTGGCAGATATAAGTGTCATTGATACCGCATTCCAATCTGAAGAAGACCAATAAACTGTATCAGTTTACTAGGAGAACAGGAAAACGTTGAGGCGTCAACGAAAGATGAACATAAAAACCCGACCAGACAACTTGGTTGTCTGTATGTTTGTGTTTGAAAGGAAACGGTATTTTTCGGCAGTGGGCCAGGTATTTGCGATGAGGAAAAAGGGGGCGTTACCTTTCTGAAAAATACACAGTCATTCATATATAATCTTCAATCCAATGGTCCATGTTTTGCTTTCCTCTTTGTTTTTAAAGTGTACTTCAATTTCTTAGAATTACTTTTTTTATTCAGTAAGGTAATTTTTCATATTCTAAATACTTGATGGGAATAATTTCTAATAGGAGTTCATTTACAAATTGCTGCCTGTCAAAAGTTCGTTTCCCAACTGTTATTATATATGACAAGGTTAATCTTGATAGTTTAGCTTCGTTTTTTTTTTAGTTATCAAAATAAGAAGGAAGTAACATTGTATTTAGATGTTAGTTTTTTATATAGAAAAATTATTAGAAAAATATTTTCTGTAATGTCTAGAAGTTGATAAGTGTAAATAAATTAAAATTTTAACTTTTTATTTCTTCTGTTTGATATGGTAAAATGTGGGTGAAAGTTTATTGCTTTGGATTGGCGGTGCGGTGTGATAAAAACATCGACATATAAGTATATAATATAATATGCTTTTTGAGGCAATTAGCTCTTGGGCGACATAATCTAAATTAATAAGTAAACTGTCAGGAGAACAGCTTTTAGGGAGAGGTGGATGAACCCAAAAGTGGGTTAAGGTGGCGTTCGAAACGCTTAGACAAGTGGCGCATTCGGTTAAAATGGATCAGGGGACAAGGAACCGTTAGCGGATATAAAAGTGCCTAATCTTTGTCTGCAGGGCCAACGTTTCTCTCTCATTCTCTATCTATTGTATATATATGTATAATAGTAGTCTGTGGTTTGCTTTAAAGTTCAAAAGGTGGAAATAATTTACAATTTCATGTTTGTGAAATAATTTATTGTATTTCATTTTTAAGCATCTCTATATTTAAAAAAAACTCCAGTTTGGGGCTTCTTGTAACTGATCGGGTAAAAAGTAACATGTCATTTTTATCAGCAATTTCGCCATTTTTATTTGAAGTATATGACTCGGATCTTATTCTTATAACTCAATGAAATACCTTAGGTACAAAAGTTTCATTTAAAGACGCACTGAGATATAATAAAATTATAAAAATCAAAAATAAATCTAATTACAACATGTCAAATTTCTTTTAAGAAGTTTCATATTTTAATATACCTATATATTTATCATTACTATTTTTGAAAAATGTTTGTTTAATAAGTTTAGAAGAATCAACATGAGGTAATACTAATGTAAATAAACTAAAAATTTGTGCTGTAGGATAGGTTATAAAAGGTTAATTTTTTAGACGACACAAACAAATTTTGCAATAAATAACAAGAATTTTGATAAAATTCTTTTCTTTTCGTGACCTTGGGACCTTAATAATATTCCTACAAAATAATGTAATTTTTAAAATTTTAACGAACTAAAAACTCATGATAAAAATTTCTTATACTTATTTTTTAAAATAATTTTCACTGTGAAGTAAATATATAATAATTCTATTATCAGGTAAGTTTTCGACATAATATAATGATTATATTATATAATATAATTGCAAACTTTTTATGGTACATTTTTGAAAGTTCACTTTGTTGTTTTATTTCAGAAGTCATGGAAGACTTTCTATTTATATATGATTATCGGATTAAATGTCGAAAGAAAAATTTTTTTCAAGAAGAAATAAGAATAGTAAGTATGTTAAAAATTCACATATAAACAAATCATAAATAATAAACATTTTTCTCTTTAGCTCTTAATGTAATATTTATCTATTTTTCAGATTGAAATAAATTAATACATATGCAGAAGGGACTACTTAACTGCATAATATATGTTATAACTGTAACTTTTGAGTTAATAAACATTTGAATAAGCATTAATTGTTGTTTTTTTTATAGAAAAATGTTAATGTTAATATTTCTATACATAGAAGAATGGTAAATCTCCTATTAAATATGTAGTTACGAAAACTGCATTTTTGTTAATGATTTTAATTAATGTTGCTTAATTTAAAAAAATAATGTTAATGATTGGATGCAATTCTATTGTGTTACTTGAAAAAAAGAATATATTTTAAACTTTTTTATACTTTTTTAACAGTATTTTGAATAATTTAACGAAATATCGAAATACACATTTCGACGAGTACAAAAACAAAGACTGCTGTAAAAAATATTGGTAAATTTTCCTAACATTTCTTAGGTAATTTCTCATATTATTTTGGGTAAAGTTCGTTTACCCAAAACTTTTGGTAATTCTACTAAAATTGTGAAATATTACCTAAATAAATTGGAAAATATTCCTAAAACTTGGGTAAATTTCCAAATTTTGTGGGTAAAATTATTTCACTAAAAACTTTTGGTATTTTTACCAAAATTTTGAAAAATTACCTAATTAAATTGGAAAATTTTCCCAAAGCTTCTCTAAACTCTTGGAAAAATTTCCAAATGTTGTGGGTAAAGCCATTTTACCCAAAGATGTTTGGGTAATTTCTTTGGAAATTAAAAATTTTTTTTGAGTAATTTATATTATTAGCTCAAACTTTTAATATTTTTATAAAAATTGTGTAATATCACCATATGTATATAGTTAAAAATTTTCCTTCACCTATGCTTTAATATCGAATATTAGTTGTGTAAAATATTTTTTCTTTTGAAATGTTGTCACATCTGGTTCGTCTTAAAGTGGCCAGCTAAGGGTTTCGCCTGTCAAAAGATCCTATTTTATGACTTTTCAAATACCAGTTTTTTTCATTAGTTTTATTTAAACGGAAAGTTTGTGAAATTTTTCAAATAAAAGAAATGAGGGAAATATTTAGAAGTTTTCTGTAATTTCTTAGAAATTTTTGTCAAATGGTCCGATGGCGTCAGTTGCTCTACAGCAACTGAATTAATTTGCTAGTGTGCATTATCAGGAATATCGACTATTTTGTAAATTTCTCGTTACAAGTGGTTTAATGATAAGTGTTGATTATGATTAATCTAATATAATAACCCCAATATTTTATTATTGTTTTTCATAACTTTTTATTATAATAAGTGAAAAAATATTTTGTAATAAAACATATTTTAAAAAATAAAATGAAACTCTATAATCAACAATTATTGTTGAAAATGTTATCTAATTTTTTAAAAATATGAATGAAAAATTAATAATTCCACTTCATCAATTAAGTATTTTCTCAAAATGATTAGATAAAATTATCATAAATTTTGTATATTTTTCCTAAAATTTCATGTGTACACTGAAAAAATTAAATTCTAATTTTAAGAAAAACTTCTTAAATATGCGCCAAGAATATTCTCCACTTAAGTTAAGTGGGAAATATTCTTACAATAAGAAGAACATTATTATTGTAAGAATATTTCCCACTTAATTTAAGTGGAGAATATTCTTAGCGCATATTTAAGAAGTTTTTCTTAAAATTAGAATTTAATTTTTTCAGTGTATTTTTACACATAAATTTGAGTAAAAGTACAAAAATTTGTGTAATTTTACCTAAACATTTTTGGGTATTTTTTCCAAAACCTTAGTATAAAAGAGACCAAAAAGTTTGTATTTTTACCCAATAACTTTTTAGGTATTTCTTCCAAAATGTTTGGGTAAAATCACTAAAAATCTTGTGTATTTTTACCCACAAATTCTTGGTGAAAATTAATTCCAAAACATTTTTGGTAAAATCACCCCAAAAATTTTTTACAGTGGCATGTAACATCATTAATATGGGTTTTCTAAGAAGTTATTCAGATAAGAATTGCTTTTAGTCCAAGCGGACTTCTTAAAGATGGATAAAAAATTAGTAACCTTCCTCTCCATTTTGAAAATAAGAAATATTTTTGCAAAGCACCGACAAAAACCAAAAGTATTGTATATTAGTAGTGGATCGCAGGCGTCAACTATACTCTCTAAATCTGCGAATTAGTGCGGATTCGTTTACCAATTTGAATTAGTAACATTTTTCACTAATTTATAGTATTTTTTATCTAATTGCTAGTAGAAAATTACTAATTTAATTAATTCAAATTATCAAGAGAATTATATTTTTTTTATCAAAAATACTTTTCGCATATTATAGTAAAACAAAATGTTAAAAATGGTATTTTCAATGAAACGAAATAAAAGTAATTATTCATAAAACATTTAAATAAAAGAACAATTTGAAATTTGACGCAGAAAAGGTTAATTTTCCAATTCTTATATGTTTTACATTATATGAATAGGAATGATTTTTCCTCTTTTCTGAATAAGTATGTAGCGAACTGAGATGTTATTTTAGGATAAAGGTTTTCAAATATTTAGAATTTTATGTTTCAAAGGATATATTTCTAAATGAGTTTTTTCCGAAACACTTTTACTTTTATTACTTTTTAGCACATATTTTAGGGATTAAGTTTATAGTGTTTTATTACTGTACATCGGTAGGTCCCTACGCTGGCCGTTTACTTAATTGCGGTACCCGGATTATTCGTCCGGATTATAACTGAATAATCTAGGTAAAAAGGTAAAAATCAAGCCTTGAAAAATTATACAAACTTTGCGAAAAACATCTCATTCGCCTCCCACCATAATTTGAAATCGCGGTACAACCCAGAGAGGGTTTTTGACTATTTTTTGTAGAGTAATACAGCTTGGACTCTCGATTGGAAAAGACGTTTTTCCCCAAGCATCGACTAGAACTTATTTTTCTAATAAATATTTTATACATGTTAATAAATTAACCAAGTACCTATTTATTTATTTCTCCCTCAAGTATGTTATCTTTTGCTTTCTTTGCCGAATAAGAAGCGCTAACCCGACGATTTATTTTAAAGAATATAAGGGACAAATATAATTTACAGAGGGATAAACATATACAGCATAATTATTGAACCATTAAGAATTAAATATATAAACACACAGGGACACACAAAGATGAACCTCGAATAAGAAACCTTTCTCACTTGTTGTGCTCTCCTGTTCTAACAAGCGCCATGCGCCTTCGCGGTTTTCCCACGCGCCCTCACTCTGTTCTCACGCAGGTTCCCTCCGTCGACCCGCGAAGTGCCCAAGCACGACGAGAGAACGAGAGAGAGAGATAGACGTTCTGAGATCAAATCGACGGCCTTGCCCGTGGGAAAAACAAGGGGGAAAGGGCGAATTGAAAGAACACAAAAATGTGAAATCGGTCCAATGATCATTGGCCATGGCCCATAACTTGGGACCTACTTCTTTAGCCAACATGAGGTCCTGGCTAGTCGGGGTTTCAATTTCTCGCGTTCCCGGAGTCCTCTCCCACGGTGCAATCCCGTGGGAACGATTTTTAATTGGCTGGGAAGAGGCTGTCGTCCGACTCCAAACTCGGTATGGCAGAATCTTATCTTCTTCTTCTTCTCCTCCCTGTCCCCCTCTCATCCACCCTCAACCCTATTGACCTCGCACACGTTCACTCTCTACCCTGACGAGAGAGTGTTGTGCTTTTAAAACCACCCATAAAGTTTAACCCCACGAGTCGAAGATCAACGCTACACGAAGAATTCGAGAATGAAAGAGAAGAAGAGAGAGAGAGAAAGAGAAAAAGGGGGGAGACTAACGTATATCGAGTTTAATCGCAGCGTACAGCTTGACCCTTATCATGTCGGGAGAGCACGTGAGAATGTAGGCGACGATGGAGAATTCTTTATTGTAGAGAGAGAGAAGGGGGACAGACTGACACTCCTTTCTTTGACCATTGAGTCGAATTTGATAAATATACTGTCAGAAAATTAATTTTTTTCCCTTATTGGTATTTTTAAGTATAATTTGTGTAATTTAAGTTAATGAAAATATTTCATCACAGCTAGAAATTTTCTTTTTTCGAACGTCACGAATTTGATTACTTTAGTCTTTTTCTGCGTTTTTATCGATTTGAAGCGTTTGGTGCAAAAGGAGTGTAAAGCGGATAACGCCCGTTTTATTATAATTGAGTGAGAATGATTACAATATCCTCTATATACATATAGTACCGTCCGAAATTGTCAGTCCACCCATTTTTAAAGGAATGAAAAAAATTTTTAAACAGAAAATTTATGAAAACTAAATTTTTTGCTTACTCATACTGAGGAAGTATTGTAATACCGAAATTTTTCGACTTCGATTTTTTGACATATCTTTATGTTATTTGACCTCAGGAGTTCAAAAATGACATTTTTACAAAATGTCATTCCGTATGTGTGTGTGTGTAAACATCACATTTTCATAAATATCTCCAAATTATAAAGAGCTTTTGGGCTGAATTTTTTTTTAAATTGTAGGCCTCATCTGCAGTCATAAAATGAGAGTACTTTGAGATAGATTAATAAAGTTTAATTATTAATTTTTTTGATTTTTAATTTTTCAAAATAACCTTTTTTGCCCATAACATTAAAAAAATGTTAGGACACCTATGAATGTTTTTCTGTAATTTTGTAGAGTTTTTTCAGACGCATCTTTTGAGCCCTCACTGAAAATTTGTCGTCCATATATACCAGAGATATTAAACTTTGAAAAATCAAAAATTTTGGAAAATAAGACATTTTTGAATATTTTGTTGAAAAATGTTGAAATAACTTAAAAACTATCATTATCATCTTGTAGAGCATTAAAAAACGCTTCGATTGATCTATTTTTGAAGCTATTTCGATTAGAAATAAAGAAGTTATTGATATTTTAAAAAACAGAAATTGTCATTTGGCCAAAATTTGTACAAGATATTCTTAAAAACCGTCATTCTCAATGTTTTACAAAAATTTGAATAACTTCTGAAATAATGAACGCTTTTTAATAATCTTAAGCTTATTTTAAAGATCATTTTCTACGAAATAAGAATTAGTTATTATAGAATTACTATAGAATTACCTGTAATTTTTTTCTTGGAATAAGCATGACGATAAAGTTGAAGATAAAAATTTGAAATAATATTATTAAAAGAAAAATAATTTGTAAAATTTAAACATATTTTTTTAATTCAATTTCCTTAAAATATCTATACACCATATCGTGTTTTATATATGTTCTAAAATAGTTTTTAGTACAAAAAATTTATTTTCAATTTTTCCAATTTTTTGTCCAAGTTTGACGTCATGCGCTTATTCAAAAAAAAAATTACAGGTAATTTTATAGTAATATTTTCTAATAAGTAATTCTTATTTCGTAGAGAATGATCTTTAAAATAAGCTTAAGATTATTAAAAAGCGTTAATTATTTTTGAAGTTATTCAAATTTTTGTAAAACATTGAAAATGACGATTTTTTAGAATATCTTGTAGAAATTTTGGCCAAATGACTTCTGTAAGGTCTTACTATTTTTAAAATTTTATTGTCCTTCAAAACATAAACCAAAAAAAAAATTTTATTTTTCATAAATTTTAGGTTAAAAAATTTTTTTCATTCCTTTAAAAATGGGTGGACTGACAATTTTGACCGGTACTGTATATGGTTTATATTACAAAAAAATTTTTTGATATAGGAGACTTTTTGATGATGCGCTACAAATAAACATCTGCGTGAATGTAACTTTAATCGTTTTCCAATATATAATTTGTATGTAAAAATAAGTGAAAATTGACACTCCATAACAAAAATTTCATTTTAAAAAATTTTTATTTAAAATGTTTCTTATTTGATATACAGTGGAACGTCAATTATCGAACATATCTGTTATCCGAAACCTCTATTATCCGAACCGAAAATCATTTTATCCGAATTTCTATTATCAGAACTTTTTTTTTGGCTATCCGAATTTTAAAATTTATTTTCTTTATTTATTTTATTATTTATGTTTATGCCAAAAAAGTCTTAAAAAAATCATATATTCTGTGTTTTATTAATATATTATTATGTAAATTAATAACTATTTACATATATATATATATACTTATATATATTTAAAAAAAAGTATTAAATTTAATATACATATAGTTCAACTGTCCAATTTTTTTACTTTAATTATGAAAAACATTAAAACCTATATTATCAGAATTTTCGATTATCCGAATCAGGACTTGCCTATAGGTTTAGTTCGGATAATCGAGGTTCCACTGTACTTATAGCAATGATTTAAGGCTTAATTACATGTTAAAAATAAAGAGAATCACAAAATATATATATCTATAGAAGTATTTAAAACCTAAAGTTATCTTTACTTTAAACTTTAAATGTTACTATATAGTATCAATAAATTAAGGAAGAATGAATAATTCGGCGTGTGAAACCGTGTAGATGAAGAAAAAACAATAAAAATAGATTCAATAATTTATTTAAAAATTAGTAAATCGATTATCTTAAAATCTAGAACCGAAAAAAATTGTTCTTTTTTCATGCGGACGTTCACATATATATATATATATTTATAGAATAATGAGGAGTATATGTCTATATTTAGTTCTTTTTAAATGAAATGTCAATAATTTATGAACTAAAAGACGGTTCTGCTTTATTAACTTTAGTAGTAGGCGAGTAGAGTATTGAAAGAGTTTTGTTACACGTGGTATTTTATAATTGTTTTTCTATTTCTATGTATACATTATGTAGACAATAGTCGAAGCACGCACGATTTTTCCCACGGGATAATATCTCTATACTCCTAAAGTTTATTTCCACCTATTAGATGAAATATTTATTCTATATGTATATATATATATATATTGGTCTAATTGTTTATTTGTTCATTTATATATATAATTACTTTTTTGTAATTCACAATTTATAATCATTATTATCAGTATTTATATTGTATTTTAAAAAAATACACCGAAAAAAATTTGTTGGAGAAATTCAACTATATTATTGGGAAGTAAATTGACAAGTAGTTAAATTAATTACTTTTTCATTTAATCTAATACTGTTTGTATAGTAAATTTTACTACTTCTTATGTAATTAAAATTTTAGAATTGAACGATCTAAGAAAAGTAGTTCAATTTTAAAAATAACTACAAAATCTTGTTGCACCAACAACGTTCTTAATTATATATTTTAACTACTTTTTGATGGTTGACATACGTTTTTTAATATCTTTGGGGACTTATTGAACTAAGGAGAGTAGTTAAAAAGTAGTCAAAATTTACTAAGAATTTTTTTCAGTGTATATTTGAATAAAAATTATAATCAAAATAAACATAAATATATATTTTGTATAGTGAATGTATATGTAAGTATATATATATATAAAAATGAGCTCTGGAATGCTCTCTCTTGATTCTCATTGGTTCCGAAAAGTGTCTTGTTATATATATACATATTTGCCTTTCTGTGGCCTCTCGTGAGAATCTTCACAGCTTCAGGGGAAATTAATTCCCAGGTCGACTAGGGAATCAGCCGATTCGAGCAGGTTTTCAAAGTCATCGTAACTACCCCTTCAATTCTCCCACTTTCTATTCTTATAAGAAAATTTAGGCTCTTTTATAAAAAATTAAAAAAAAATTGTTAAATGGGTTAAAAACGAAAATTATATTATTTTAATATTTTCTTTTAAGTTTGTTAGTTTTCTCTATTGCGCAGTGTTATATATATTATAGCTGTA
Source organism: Leptopilina myrica (nomen nudum) (assembly GCA_032872475.1). NCBI lineage: Eukaryota > Metazoa > Arthropoda > Insecta > Hymenoptera > Figitidae > Leptopilina > Leptopilina myrica (nomen nudum). The sequence continues at coordinate 6,136,375 of CM065462.1, read as the reverse complement.
AAAAATGTCCGTTCATTTGAAAAATGTTTTTAAGCTTAAAACTGTAGATTAAATTAATTTTTAAGACTTAAAATCAAACTGTATCAATGCAAAAAATCACTCAAAGCTATATAGTTCTAAAAGTACATTTTTAAATCGATTTTAGTCAAAAGTAGGCGGAAAGTATATATAATAAAAGATTTATTTTTCAAGTAGTAAAGCTCTGGGGTCCGTTCGTAACATCAGGGCTCGGATTGTGCGACTTTTTCGACTTTTTTTCGACTTTTCTAAGAAAATGTGACTTTTTTCGACTTTTTTGTGAAAAGATGCGACTAATCGACTTTTTCGAGATTTTTTTTAGTAAAATGCGACTGAAATTTTTTAAATTTTCAGAAAATTAAAGTCAAAGGAAAAAGTTTTAGTCAAAAAAATATTCTGTTAAGTTTATTTACAGATTTCTTTCAAATAATTCAAAAAAATATCAATAACTTCTTTTTTAAATAAATATTTAATTATTATTTTGCCTTAAGAATTAAAATTCTTCAAAAGATTCAAATTCAAACCTTTGTGAAATTAAAGAACTTTTTTATTTTTTAAGATAATTGAATTTTGCAAAGAATTTTATCAGAACTTTTGAAAATAATTAAATTTCCATTATGAATTTTATTACCTATTAATGAAGATAATGATTATTTTGACGAGAAATTAACAAAAATTTTTGAATATATTTGAATTTCTGAAAAGAATATTATTACTTTTGAAAATAAATGAATTTCTAGGAGAATTTTATTATTTATAAAGATAATTACAAATGTAAATAAATAAATAAATAAATAATTGAAATTCTGACAAGAATTTTATTAAAATTCTTTAAAAATAATTGAATTACAGAGAAGAATTTTAATATTTATAAAGATAATTAAATTTTTGAACAGATTTTTTTTTTAAATGTTTAAAAGTAATTGAATTTTGAAAAAGAATTTTGATATTTATATAGATAATAGAATTTTTAAACAGATTTTTTTTTAATGTTTAAAAGTAATTTAATTTTGAAGAAGAATTTTGATATTTATAAAGATAATTGAAATTTTGAGAATTTAAAAAAAATTGAAGATAATTGAAATTTTGCGGATGAATTTTTTTATTCATAAAGATAACTAAAATTTTGACCAAAATTTTATTAAAATTCTTTGCAAATAATTGAATTTCAAAGAAGAAAATTTTATTATTTATAAGGATAATTGGAATTTTGATGACTTTTTTAAAAAATGTTTAAAAGTAATTGAATTTTGAAGAAGAATTTTGATATTTATAAAAATAGTTAAAATTCTGGGGACAAATTAATAAAATTTGAAAATAATTGAATTTTTACGATGATTTTTCAAATTTTTTAAGATAATTGAATTTTGCAAAAAATTGTATTAGGACTTTTGAAAATAATTAAATTTCCATGATGAATTTTTTTATTTATGAAGATAATTAAAATTTTGACAATAATTTTATTAAAATTCTTTGCAAATAATTGAATTTCAGAGAAGAATTTTATTATTTATAAGGATAATTGAAATTTTTAATAGATTTTTTTTTTAAATGTTTAAAAGTAATTGAATTTTGAAGAAGAATTTTGATATTTTTAAAAATAGTTGAAATTGTGGGGAGAATATAAAAAAATTTTAAATAATTGAATTTCTGCAATGAATTTTCTTATTTTTTAAGGTAATTGAATTTTACAAAGAATTTTATTAGAACTTTTGATAATAATTAAATTTCCATGATGAATTTTATTATTTATGAAGATAATGATAATTTTGACGAGAAATTAACAAAAATTTTTGAAAATAATTGAATTTCTGCGAAGAATTTTGTTACTTTTGAAAATAAATGAATTTCTGTGATGAATTTTATTATTTATAAAGATAATTGAATTTTTGAACAGGTTTTTTTTAAATGTTTAAAAGTAATTGAATTTTGAAGAAGAATTTTGATATTTATAAAGATAATAGAATTTTTGAACAGATTTTTTTTAAAATGTTTAAAAGTAATTTAATTTTTAAGAAAAATTTTGATATTTATAAAAATAGTTGAAATTGTTGGGAGAATTGAAAAAAAAATTTGAAGATAATTGAAATTTTGCGGAGAATTTTATTACTTTTGAAAATATTTAAATTTTCATGATAAATTTTATTAATTATAAAATTTGACGAAAACATTTTTTTTTCCTAAAATTTAATTCGACTTTTTTCCGACTTTTTCGGAAATTTTATGCGACTTTTCGTGACTTTTGTTGTGAATTTATGCGACTAAAGCGACTTTTTTTGAGTCTTAAAGACGATCCGAGCCCTGTAACATAAATATCTCTACTATACACAAAAGTGAATATAGTAGCTTTGGAAAATTTCTCAAAAGAACTAATCGTTTAACAATGGGGGAAATTTATGGTCAATTAGTGGATGAATAGAAAAATTTGACTTTTGTATACTTTTGAACCAGGAATGCAGAAGTATCAAGAAGGTTAAGAAAAATAGTTTTTATTTTCAAAATGGTGGAAATTATTCTCGAAGGATCAAAATTTTCAAAAATTTAGAGGCTTTTTAGACTTTTAGAACTTTTTGACGCGCTTCAAAGCGCTTCTATACTTAAGAAGTAAATCATTTTAAGTTTATTATTGTGTTATTCTTACCTTATTTGTTTAAAAGATTATGTTCTTAATTTAAAACAAAAATTAGTTCTTGTTAATAGTTTTAAATCAAGAATTTAAAATCAGTTGCTGGTTGGGTACCTCTGTCGGGAGAGTGTCACTTAAGGAAGCTGAGGGTTGGTTGTAACAATTATTATTTAATATAATTCTAAATCTATTGGTTCAATATTTATTTCAGGTTTAACTGTTATTATAGAAAAATAATAGTAATTTAAGTAATGAGCAAATCACTTATCAAATTGAGACAAAAAAGAATCAAAACGCTTTTGATTTTTTTTGTCTGTGTTAAAAATAATTTTTTGACATGTCGAATCATTATATTGAATCAAAATAGTTAAACTAGATTTAGAAATGAGAGCAAATTTGCTTTTAGATTTAAATAATCTATATTTTGTGTGTGACAAGTCTATAGATCTAAATTCCTTCTAATATATACATTTCTATCTAAATTTCTTCTATACACTTTGTCACATACAAAATATAGATAGATTATATAAATCTAAAAGTAAAATTGCTCTTATTTCTTAATCTAGTTTAACTATTTTGATTCAATATAATGATTATTCGACATGTCATATGTGCATATATGTATTAGAAAAACGATTCTTGGATAACTTGCTTCGCGTTTCTGTTTGCTTGATAGTTGAGAGACCAAAGTTGGTCCCAAGTTTGGTATCTTCTCACGCTTCGTAGCCTTCTCCGGGTGGTGACCATTTGAATCTCACTTCTTCTTTTTCTCCTCCTCTTTTTTCTCTCCTTTCATCAAATTATCAAAGGCTGGGAAAGTCGACGGCTCGCACGTGTCTTCCCACGATTTTCGAGATCTGATCACGTGACACGTCTCTTTAAGGTCTAGACTAGACGATCATTGTGAAGATATTTATGCATACACATATATAAATATAATATGTGTATATGTGATTTCTAACGACCGTTAGCTTTTAGCTTATGAAAAATCAACCGTCAACAAGGTTTTTTTATCACTTTTAATATTTTAAGTAATCGTTTGAAGTATTATCATCGTTGTCATAATGGTAATCTAGTTTGTTTAAATTTAAATTTGTTTATTGTTATTGTTTGTTCCAAATTGCCAAAAAAATTGTCGAAGAATGATGCAAGTTGATTGGTATATCAAATATTATGATTGTAGAGTTTATTTGATTAACATTTGTTATGAAAAATAATTATGTTTGCTAAAAATTAAGTGCGATATTGCCTTTAATTTATAAGGATAAGAGGGAAGAAAATCCAAAAACAATCGTCTTTTAATATTTGTTCACATGTTTATATCTCTACTGTACACACAAACACGCAAAAGCAACAAGTAATCCTGAAAAACCTGTTGTATTTCAAAAAAAAAAAAAAAATTCATTGATCCGCTTTAAAAAAAATTGCTATTCTGTTGTATACTGAATAGAAGAAAATAATTAATATTGCCGATGATAAATATTTTTCTTCTTTTTTCTGTTTGGAAATTTTATGGGAGTATAAATTAATGGTGATGAAGACGATAGTGGACAAGAGGATAGTATGTATAGATAATTTGAAAGACCTTTGAATGTCAAAAAGGTTAGGGTCGAACGAAAGCAAGTGTTTAGAAACACCAGGGAATCATAGAGTTTAAGAAGATGGCATGGAGCCTGTAAGATGGCTAGGATGGAAGATTCTTAGGGCATATACCTTCTTCTCCCTACGGTACTATATAAACGTGCGACGTGTGTGTCTATATGTATATACAACTCACATGAAACTCATGGAAAGTTGAAGAATATTCTGCTTTTACAAAATTTGTTTCTTTGGATAGTAAGGTTTTAATTTCTTTTTACTATTATCTTTACACAGTAGGTTTGGCTATTAAGGTTTTATAATATAATTATTATTAATTATCGATAAATCAATCTTTCCTGTAATAATTTAGAACAGAAAAACTAGTTTTTTTTAATGAAAACGACACTATATTTGTTTCCGTATAAAAAGACTTTTTGCTCGCGTTTTACTAAAAACACTTGCCCGCAGTGATTTTGGGTTCATTGTATAACAGTAATTACTTAATAATTTTAAATTGATTCATTCAACTTATTTAAGGTTCATCTCTTCTTACATAGAAAGAAAAGAAAAATATGAATTCAATAAAATTAAAAATAGTGTTTCGGTTTTGTGAACAAAATATTTTTCGATGCTCAGCGTCGACGCCAACTTCAGGAATCTGATAAATGAGCATGAAAAACGTGCGTTAACGTAAATACGTTATACCAGAGTGGCCACCCAACCGGGAGAACCGGGAAAAACCCGGGAGAAAAATCAATCGGGAGAAAACCGGGAAAAAGCCGGGACAGAAATTTTAATCGGGAAAAAACCGGGACTAAAATTTTACATTTAAAGATTTCAGAAAATTAAAGTTAAAGGAAAAAGTTTTACTCAATAAAATTTTCTGATAAGTTTATTTACAGATTTCATTCAAATTTTTCATAAAACATCAATAACTTCTTTTTTAAATAAATATTTAATTATTATTTTTCCATAAGAATTAAAAATCATCAAAAGATTCAAATTCAAACATTTTGAAATTTAACTACTTATAAAAAATTGTTATAAAACATGAAGAAATCGGTGTCTTCATGTTTTATAATAATTAACGATCATCGAGTGAAAAAATCACTAATTTATATTATAAGATTTTATAAAAAAATATTAAAATATAATTGAATTTCTAGGATAATTTTTTTTATTTATAAAGATAATTAAAATTCTTTGCAAATAATTAAATTTCAGAGAAGAATTTTATTATTTATAAAGATAATTGAAATTATGAACAGATTTGTTTTAAAAATGTTTAAAAATTATTGAATATTGAAGAAGAATTTTGATATTTTTAAAAATAGTTGAAATTGTGAGGAGAATTTTTAAAAAATTTTGAAAATAAGTGAATTTTTGCGAAGAATTTTATTACTTTTGAAAATAAATGAATTTCTAGGATGAATTTTATTATTTACAAAAATAATTACAAATGTACAGAAATAAATCATTGAAATTCTGACAAGAATTTTATTAAAATTCTTTGGAAATAATTGAATTACAGAGAAGAATTTTATTATTTATAAAGGTAATTGAATTTTCGAACAGATTTTTTTTCAAAATGTTTAAAAGTAATTGAATTTTGAAGAAGAATTTTGATATTTACAAAGATAATTAAAATTTTGAAAATTTAAAAAAAGTTTTGAAAATAATTGAATTTCTGCGAAGTATGTTATCTGAACTTTTGAAAATAATTAAATTTCCATGATGAAATTTCTTATTTTTTTAAGATAATGGTAATTTGACGAGAAATTAAAAAAAATTTGAAAATAATTGAAATTCTGCGGAGTATTTTATTACTTTTGAAAATAATTGAATTTCCATGATGAATTTTATTATTTATAACATTTTGACGAGAAATTTAAATAAAATTTTTGAATGTAATTGAATTTTTGCGAAGAATTTTATTATTTTTAAAAATAAATTAATTTCAGAGAAGAATGTTATTATTTATAAAGATAATTGAAATTATGACAGGCATTTTATTGAATTTTTTTAAATAATCGAATTTTGGAAAAGAATTTTATTATTTATAAAAATAATTGAAATTTTGAACAGCATTAAAAAAAATGTTAAAAATACCTAATTAAAATTTTGCCATGCATTAATTTTATTAAATTTTATTAAATATTATTCCAGATTGTTTGATGTTAAAGTATATGTGTTAGCGAGAAATGTGATTTTTTTACAATTTTGTGTTTCCTTTTCGGCGTTTTTTTCCTAAAATTTCATTCGATTTTTTCCGCCTTTTTCAGAAATTTTCTGCGACTTTTCGTGACTTTTGTTGTGAATTTATGCGACTAAAGATACTTTTTTTAGTCTTAAAGACGATCCGAGCACTGTTTTTAGTGTTTTTGGCCGAATTTATATCATTTACAACTACATATTACATAAAGGTAATATTCTGCTCACAGTAAAATTATAATTAAAAACCGGGAGAAACAGCTCATTTTCACCGGGAGAAAACCGGGAGACGAAAAATTTAAAAATAGTGGCCACTCTGTATACGTAATGAACGTATTTTACGATTATTGTTGTTGAGTGTATAATTAGATGTGTATATAGGTATAAAGAATATGTAAGCGTATATATATATATAGTATAGCGTCAAGGGCCAAACAACACACATATTCATTGCCTGGGAATCATCAATGTTTCCCATACCCAAGCCTATACACTATACTGTGGCTCAACGGCGTTTCCCACCATTCTGATGGAGAATATTGGTGTGAAGAGCAGACGTTCCCAAACTCGCTATATCCCGGGCCTCGTGAGAGTGAGAGAATCATCGCCAACTATATTTGCAAAAACCCCCTTAAGTTATTATACCATCACAGGGCCAAGTACTAAAATTTTACGCTTCGTATAGCATCGCAATCTCTTAAAATTTTCTAAATGTAAATTTTAGAAATATTGTAAAATTCATATTTTTCTTAGTTTCTCTCTATAACTTGGCAGGATAATCGGCATTGTTTGCATTGCAATATATCTCTTTAGATATTTTGATTAAATTAATTCGGTGTTCATTTATTTGTATAATAACCTTGACAACCAAAGTTATATTATATTTCTCAAATTCCAGGCCTCGGATTGTTCGACTTTTTTGTGAAAAGATGCGACTAATCTACTTTTTCAAGATTTTTTTTTAGTAAAATGCGACTCAAATTTTTTAAATTTTCAGAAAATTAAAGTTAAAGGAAAAAGTTTTAATCAAAAAAATGTTCTGTTAAGTTTATTTACAGATTTCTTTCAAATTTTTCAAAAAAATATCAATAACTTCTTTTTTTAATAAATATATATTATTTTTCCATAAGAATTAAACTCCTTTAAAAGATTCAAATTCAAAAAACCTTTTGCAAATTAAACTATTATAAACAAATTGTTATAAAACATGAAGAAATCGATCACTCCGAGTCTTCCGACTCGAAGCAATATCGATGTCTTCGTGATTTATAATAATTAAAGATGATCGCAAGTGATAAAATCATTATTTTATATTATAAGATTTTATAAAAAAAAGAATTGGAAAATAATTGAATTTCTAGGATGATTTTTTTATTTATAAAGATAATTAAAATTTTGACAATAATTTTATTAAAATTCTTTGCAAATAATTGAATTTTAGAGAAGAATTTTATTATTTATAAGGATAATTTAAATTTTGAACAGGTTTTTTTTTAAATGTTTAAAAGTAATTGAATTTTGAAAAAGAATTTTTTTATTTTTTAAGACAATTGAATTTTGCAAAGAATTTTATCAGAACTTTTGAAAATAATTAAATTTTCATGATGAATTCTATATTATTTATGAAGATAATAATAATTTTGACGAGAAATTAAAAAAAATTTTTGCAAATAATTGAATTTCTGCGAAGAATTTTATTACTTTTGAATATAAATGAATTTCTATAGGATGAATTTATTATATTTATATAGATAATTACAAATGTACAGAAATAAATAAAAAATAATTGAAAATCTGACAAGAATTTTATTAAAATTCTTTGAAAATAATTGAATTACAGAGAAGAATTTTATTATTTATGAAGATATCTGAATTTTTGAACAATTTTTTTTTTAATGTTTAAAAGTAATTGAATTTTGATATTTATATATAAAGATAATTCGGCGGAGAATTTTATTACTTTTGAAAATAATAGAATTTCCATGATGAATTTTATTATTTATAAAATTTTGACGAGAAATTAAAAAAAATTGTATACCCCTAAAATTGCCCATTTTTGCCATGCATTTTATTAAATATTATTCCAGATTGTTTGATGTTATAAAGTATATATGTGTTGTCGAGAAATGTGATTTTTTTTAGAATTTTGCTAATTTTGTGTTTCCTTTTTGGCCTTTTTTTCCTAAAATTCACTGTAAAAAATATTGGTAAATTTTCCTAACATTTCTTAGGTATAATTTCTCATATTATTTTGGGTAAAGTCGTTTTACCCAAAACTTTTGGTAAATTTGGGTAAATTCTTGGGAAAATTTCCAAATTTTGTGGGTAAAATTATTTCACCAAAAACTTTTGGTAATTTTACCAAAATTTTGAAAAATTACCTAATTAAATTGGGAAATTTTCCCAAAGCTTGTCTAAACTCTTGGAAAAAGTTCCAATTTTTGTGGGTAAAGCCATTTTACCACAAGATGTTTGGGTAATTTCTTTGGAAATTAAAAATTTTTTTTGAGTAATTTATATTATTAGCTTAAACTTATAATATTTTTATAAAAATTGTGTAATATTACCATATATAGTTAAAAATTTCCCTTCACTTATGCTTTAATATCGAATATTAGTTGTAAGCAGCAACTGATTTTAAATTCTTGATTTAAAACAATTAACAAAAACTAATTTTTGTTTTAAATTAAGAACATAATCTTTAAACAAATAAGGTAAGAATAACACAATAATAAACTTAAAATGATTTACTTCTTAAGTTTAGAAGCGCTTTGAAGCGCGTCAAAAAGTTCTAAAAGTCTAAAAAGCCTCTAAATTTTGAAAATTTTGATCCTTTGAGAATAATTTCCACCATTTTGAAAATAAAAACAATTTTTCTTAACCTTCTTGATACTTCTGCATTCCTGGTTCAAAAGTATACAAAAGTCAAATTTTTCTATTCATCCACTAATTGACCATAAATTTCCCCCATTGTTAAACGATTAGTTCTTTTGAGAAATTTTCCAAAGCTGTTATAGAGGTTTTCAGGTATAATAGAGGTATTTATCACCTTTACCTGAAAAGGCGAGTCAGAAATGCAAAAGCCAAATATTCTGTTCTTACTCCTCGATCCTTCTGAGATCCTTGTTGGAAACTGGAGCAATACCTGTCGCATTTAGGATTATTCTTTTCAACCCTTTCAAATTCTCGTCGATCTTCTTTAAAGACTTTAAGTCAGGTCAGTGTGTCTCGAAATTTTTACCTGTGTGGAATAATTTTGTTCTAGATATTTGTTTTTTATGTTCGTTAATTTTCAGTTTTAATCATAAAAATATTCATCAAAATAATAATCGTAATTAAAGGAGAAATATTAATTGTAAAAATAATAATAATAATTATGATAATAAGAATAAATAGTTTTAAAAAAAAATAAAAGTATATTGTGACCTGGTAAAAGTTCAAAGGGACCTTATACGAATAAAATCAAGTTTACGAGAAAAACTTTCTTATAAGATTGACAAGTCGATTTTCATGCTTCTGTACATTAAAATTTTAAAAAAACTTACATAGTTTATTGCGATGAAAAGAGCCCAACTTTTTCTATAAAAATCACCGAAAAAATAAAAATAATTTTTTTGACCTAAGGCTCCTCTTAACTTACCAGGTCACAATAATAGTAACGATTGACAGTAAATTTGAAATCAAATACAGGGAAGTAAATTAACTGATTGTCTGTTGGGATCATTAACGTAGTGAGTGGTTCATGGCCTCAATAACATGAGAGCAATGTGGGTTAAAGGGTTAGAGAAAGATCCCCAAAAAAATGACAAGAATTGATACACATTAGTATGAGGATAACAGGACGAAAGAGGAGTCACTCTCTCATTTTTGGTTGGGTCTCAAAACGCTTTTCAGGTAGTTTGACAAATTGACCCTCTAATGTCCAAATTTTACGGTCGATTTGGTTTCTTGAATGGTCCCAAATTATTTGTGTAAACTCCAGTCTCAGGATTCCAGAAGGAAAATGAATCTATTTGTATCTATATATTTTCTGAAAGATGGAGGAGGATATTTGAAATTTTTGTATTTATAATGAATATTATTTATAATTATAATAATTGATTTTCAGTTCAAAATCAATTTTTATATGAAACAAAATCAATAAGTATTTTTTGTTAAAAGAAATCAGTTCTAATATTTAATATTTTCTGATTAGCAAAATCTATATAGGATAAAGAAATAAATGATTTTTAGTTTAAGATTATTTAACAATTATATGATGGCTGAATATATCGCAGCTAAAAAATAACTGTTTTTTATAATTATTAATATTGTCTTCAAAAAGAATACTTAAATTTTTTAGTTCGAAGAATAATTAATTTTATGTTTTATTCTTTCAATTAATAGATATTTTACCATGAAATGGTTTTCTACTATTAAATGCTTTAAACAGTTTTGTGAAATTATTAATTTTTTACTACATCTTCCTAAAATGTTTGTTATATAGTTAATTGGTAAACGAATTCACACTTAAAAATACCACTAATTTAACAAATTAGTATAACAAAACTGTTTAAAGCATTTAATAGTAGAAAACTAGTAATATCTATTAATTGAAAGAATAGACTTTCGTACTTGTAAATTTAAAAATTCTTTTTCGAAAATTGAGGATTATAAAGTTCTATGTGTGCTTATTTTGAGATAACAATCTCAAATACTTGTGTTCGCTTGTAATTTCTATCAGGATAGTATCTCGAGGAGTTTCCCTGTCTCTTTGATTCTTTCTCACTTGCTCGTTTTCTTCTCCTTTGAAATCCAAGTGTTTTCTGTGTCTGCCATCTGTAATAGCATAGAGTATAGACTGTAGATGCCTGCTGCTATTGTACCCCAAAACTGTGTTGACTTGGGACAAACCCCGCTGAGTCTAATAATGGGTCCTAAGTGTGAACAATTTTACGGTCAATTGACTTTCTATTCATCAAAATGACTTTTGTAAACAAGTTGAACAGGGGAATATGAGAGGTAAGAAAGTTATTGACGTTACTTAGGGTTCAAGGTAAGAGGACCAATCACGAGGGACTGTGGGAGGCCCTTCGGCATCTTGTGTTTGTATACACGAGAGGCCAGTTCACGAATGAAAGGATGGGACCTAACCTTCCATGTGGCAAAGAAAAGGAAGAGTCATGTTATAGGATCTTCCTTCTGAACCGACAAAATGTCGATAAGGATTTTAGATTACTTTTCTGGTTTTCTTTATATATAGTAATTTTTTGATATTGTACATTTTTCTATCTTTCACGACATCTGAGTTTTGTAATTGTTAATATTATTGACAAGAAAATCTTACTTAACAATTTTTAATTTATTAGTTCAATTTATTTAATGTTTGAATCTTATTATATAGAAAGATAAGAACAATATGAGCACTAAGCAAGTAGTTTACAAAATTTGTTCAATATTTCTTAAAATTTACTGACGGAGTGGCAGATACAGCTTATTATGTATATAGCTTTCCAGGGTAAATTCGCTCACTTAATTTTTTAAAGACGGAACAGTGTTATTTTTTAAATATTAAAATTCGTCTTTATTCCTATGTCTTAAGTATGATTTCTTATTGATAAACCATATGAGTTGTATAAACAATAATTAGTGGTTTAATAAATAATAGAAAAAAGGTAATATAAATAATGTAATGTAAATAATAAATTGAATTATCATCAGTAATTTTCATTTAAACAAATGGTGTCATTTCTCAAATATTTTTGAGAAAATTTCTTTAAAGTTAGAAAAATTTTTATTTTTGACTAATTCGAACTTAAAGATATAGATAAAATCGAAAGACAAATTATTATTTTTATTAACATTATTTATTATTATTATTATCAATTAAATTTGATTGGGAAATTTTTATTTTGAACTAATTCGAATGTAAAGAGATAGATTAAATCAAAGGTCAAATTATTATTTTTATTCACATTATTTATTATTATTATTATTATTATTCTTGAATATTATAAAGTTTAAATTGAAAGAAATGATACTGAAAATATAATTAAGTTCTCAAGGATAGGGCCTTCAAAAAGAGAAACTACATTGTCAAAATCATAGGATTGTAGAAACATGGAAGAGGTATTCCAAGGTTACAAATACATGCCGATGATGATAAAAATGAAAAAAGATATAGTTTTCGACTGACTTTGATAATGTGCACACGTGTATGTATACATTTAATTTAATTTAATTTAATATAAACGGTAAACAAAAATAATTATATATTTTAAAAAAATATAAACAACAGGTAACAAGTTTTATTCTAAAAATATAAAAATGATTTTTCAATATTGTAAATTAAGTAAAAAAAAGTAATAAATAAGAAAATAGTTTTAAAGAAATACAATTATTAATATAAGAATATACTTAATTTAATTTTAGTAAATTAAAATTTAAAAATATTTAAATACAATATTGTTAAAAATAAATAATAAACGTATTTAAGGATAAGCGCAGTGGAAACAAATTGTACTAATTTTTATAATAATAGTAATAAATATTCAATAACAGTATTAAATTTTTAATAACTGCGTCTGTATTTTTCAAATACAAATTAATAGATTTTCATTTCTTCAATAACGGTAATGAATTTTTAATAACTGTCTGTATTTTTTAATTACAAATTAATGAATATTCATTTCATGTTCTAAATTCAACCTGAATTGAATTCAACTTCAATAACTTTGTGTAATATTGAAAAGTCTAATTCTTTTCTAACGCAGTATGTGTTTATAATTTCCCGAAATACTCACAAAAAATTCCACTTAATGACACATTGAGATACATATGCAAAAAAGCCATATATATAAATAGGTCTAATTTCGAATGCGCCAAAAAATTATTTTTAAAATGTTCGATGTTTTAATACCTATTCCTATATATGATTTATTATTTTAATAAAGGTTTTTTGCTATAATTTATAAGAATTTCTGCTTTTAATAATAACGGCCGTCCATATATTATATAAGTAACGCTAATTTTTGGAAATTATGAAGGATATTTTTTAAAAACAAAAAATAATGGTACGGTATTTTTATTTTTAATTCTACATCATGTTATTTTTTAATAATTGTATATCCTTTGTGACAATTTATTTCTTAAAAATGAAGGCAAATGAAAATTAGAGATGAATTTAATTTGAAAAAAATTCTTTTTGATTTTACGTTTTTAAAAACGTTGCGGACTTCAGCTTCGTAAATAATCAGAGTGGCCACCCAACCGGGAGAACCGGGAAAAACCCGGGAGAAAAATCAATCGGGAGAAAATCGGGAAAAAGCCGGGACAGAAATTTTAATCGGGAAAAAACCGGGACTAAAATTTTACATTTAAAGATTTCAGAAAATTAAAGTTAAAGGAAAAAGTTTTACTCAATAAAATTTTCTGATAAGTTTATTTACAGATTTCATTCAAATTTTTCATAAAACATCAATAACTTCTTTTTTAAATAAATATTTAATTATTATTTTTCCATAAGAATTAAAAATCATCAAAAGATTCAAATTCAAATATTTTGAAATTTAACTACTTATAAAAAATTGTTATAAAACATGAAGAAATCGGTGTCTTCATGTTTTATAATAATTAAAGATCATCGAGTGAGAAAATCACTAATTTATATTATAAGATTTTATAAAAAAAAAGAATTTGAAAATAATTGAATTTCAGAGAAGAATTTTATTATTTATAAGGATAATTAAAATTCTTTGCAAATAATTAAATTTCAGAGAAGAATTTTATTATTTATAATGATATTTGAAATTTTGAACAGATTTGTTTTAAAAATGTTTAAAAATTATTGAATATTGAAGAAGAATTTTGATATTTTTAAAAATAGTTGAAATTGTGAGGAGAATTTTTAAAAAATTTTGAAAATAAGTCAATTTCTGCGAAGAATTTTATTACTTTTGAAAATAAATGAATTTCTAGGATGAATTTTATTATTTACAAAAATAATTACAAATGTACAGAAATAAATCATTGAAATTCTGACAAGAATTTTATTAAAATTCTTTGAAAATAATTGAATTACAGAGAAGAATTTTATTATTTATAAAGGTAATTGAATTTTCGAACAGATTTTTTTTCAAAATGTTTAAAAGTAATTGAATTTTGAAGAAGAATTTTGATATTTACAAAGATAATTGAAATTTTGAAAATTTAAAAAAAGTTTTGAAAATAATTGAATTTCTGCGAAGTATGTTATCTGAACTTTTGAAAATAATTAAATTTCCATGATGAAATTTCTTATTTTTTGAAGCTGATGGTAATTTGACGAGAAATTAAAAAAAATTTGAAAATAATTGAAATTCTGCGAAGTATTTTATTACTTTTGAAAATAATTGAATTTCCATGATGAATTTTATTATTTATAACATTTTGACGAGAAATTTAAATAAAATTTTTGAATGTAATTGAATTTTTGCGAAGAATTTTATTGTTTTTGAAAATAAATTAATTTCAGAGAAGATTTTTATTATTTATAAAGATAATTGAAATTATGACAGGCATTTTATTGAATTTTTTTAAATAATCGAATTTTGGAAAAGAATTTTATTATTTATAAAAATAATTGAAATTTTGAACAGTATTAAAAAAAATGTTAAAAATACCTAATTAAAATTTTGCCATGCATTAATTTTATTAAATTTTATTAAATATTATTCCAGATTGTTTGATGTTAAAGTATATGTGTTAGCGAGAAATGTGATTTTTTTACAATTTTGTGTTTCCTTTTCGGCGTTTTTTTCCTAAAATTTCATTCGACTTTTTTCCGACTTTTTCGGAAATTTTATGCGACTTTTCGTGACTTTTGTTGTGAATTTATGCGACTAAAGATACTCTTTTTAGTCTTAAAGACGATCCGAGCACTGTTTTTAGTGTTTTTGGCCGAATTTATATCATTTACAACTACATATTACATAAAGGTAATATTCTGCTCACAGTAAAATTATAATTAAAAACCGGGAGAAACAGCTCATTTTCACCGGGAGGACCGGGAGAAAACCGGGAGACGAAAAATTTAAAAATAGTGGCCACCCTGATAATTAATGTTATAACCAAACCCATATAGTACGGGGCAAGTTGTTACAGCTGTTTTTATCGAAACGTCTTTTTTAGTGAAGTGTATACTTTTTCGTGTTTTTTATTCTATAATTTATTACACGCAGGATCTTTTTATCGACAAAGTTAATAATAATTCCAAACACTTGATAGAAAAATGTATACTAATTGTGAAAATTTATACATTTTTCTGAAAACTGTTACAACTTATATACCATCAGCTCCCCTAATACTATGGTATATAGTGTTTAAAAAATTGAATTCTATTCCGACTGTGGTTTTTAAAAATAATAATATTTCTTTCTACTGAATAATATATATTTCTTTATATTTATGATGAAGTTAAATGTTAATATACCAATGAAAGTGAAATCAGAATTGAAATTCAATGTACATATATATAGGTGTATGTGTATGCATATATCGTGTGGTCTGTTATACGACTGGGGCTTGGTGAAACTATAACCGGTTTGTAGTTTATACCACTTGCTTTCATTGAGGCCTTAATGGCTGAGATATTGAAAGGGTTAACAAGAGTCTCACTACTTTACTGGTCCCCGTGAATAGGAGTTTATAATCGAGAAGGAAGTTACTCGGTACCAAAACAGTTTATACTTGCAGGTATAAATATACCTTTCTCTAAAATTTATTATATTCAGGTATATTTTTAGTTGAGGGTATTATTACAGTTTATTATTGGTGCCTAGCTTTAGCTTGTCGTTTGTCGCACTATATTCAGCAATTCTGCTGTTGTTATGGTTAATTTATGTTTCATTGTAATGTCATGAAAGAAATGACTTTCGTAAACATTCGAAACAGGGAATCAGTAATGTGAAGAATATTCTATTTCCTGTTTTCGAGTGTCATTGACTTGTTTTGCGAATTTTCAGCTGATTTAATCAATCATTCACTATAATGAATCAGCGAGTAGACACTAATTGTTCAGCCTATATATATATACACTGATTGAATCATCTATAGCTATATATTACTCTTAGACTATATATTATGTATATTGAATTTATATTTATATATCTCATAATTGTATTTATATTTCAATAGTTTATATTTTAAAATTTTGATTTGTTTATAAAAAATTATTAAAAATTACAAAAAATATGAAAAAAAATTATAATCTTCATTTTAGTTTTCAATTTGTTAACTAAAAACTGGAAAACGGTTATAATTATAGGGGAGAGTCGGGTAAGTTCGCAACAAAAAAAGTTTAAATAAAATGTAAGTTACACAATGTTAGTTTGTAAATAAACAAAGACCTTATTTGACAAAAATTTCTAAGAAATTATGGAAAATTTCCGAAAAGTTTCTTTTATTTCTTTTTATCCGAAAAATTACACAAACTTTCAGTCTGAAAACCTATATAATAAAAAAACGGGTATTTGAAAAGTCATAAAACAGAAAGTCTTGCAAGACGAAACCCCTTAGTTGACTGCTTCTTAACAATAAGACAAACCAGATGTGACACAAACACTACAAAACGAAAAAAAAATTTTAGTTTAAAATAAAAATATTTGACGGCCCTAAGTAGAAAATTTTATTAAAAACTTATTTATTATAACGTTGCTTTTATGTATAATTTCAATATACTGTCTTTTTTATTTGTTTTTAAAATATAGCAAGTTGATTATTATTGTATACTTATAAGTATAAAATTCGGAACTATATATATTTTCAGTCGAATTTGCAATTTAGTTTTAAATTTTGTTATAATTTCCTAGTATTTTAAAATTTTTTTGAGTGTATTTTTTGTGCATTAATGAAACCTATGCGTATAGTTCCGAATACATCACAGAAAAAACAGTCTGAAATTATTTATAACAAAGAAGCAAAATAATTGAAAATTTTTTTTTATTGAAACTGTTTGTAAGCTTAAAAAATAGTTTTAATATATACATATAAGAAGCAGTAAAATTAACTGTACACAAGCAGTGTTATAGATTAAGTAAAACAGTAATTATTTTAACTGACTTTTCACATTACTACCCAAAATATAGTTGAATTTTTTAGAAAACATTTTTATTACTAATTTTTTTTTCTCGTATTTTACTATACATTATAAAATTTAAAAAATGTCAAATAACATATGTGCTCTAATTATATTATAATTAGTACCAATATAAATGTGTTATTTAAAATAAGTATTTCTTTAGGTAACGAATTTTTTTGAATTTTTAGAAAGTTCAATTTTTTTCTCTCTCTTTTTTATTCCCTTTGACTCCTTCTCTTGTACACTATATATATATATATATATACCATAGGACCCATTTTGTTGTAGCTTCTTTAAAATTCGTAAGATTTTTGACGACTCCTTGCCGATTCTGTTTGCCGGCTAAAAAATCTTTAACTAATTTGTATTTACAATGATTTTCACGCCTTAAAAATGAATTAGGGCGGAAGTAATAATAACTGGCCTAAATTCCTTACGCGAAAATAATTTCATTTCACGCAATTATATGTTACAACAAATGTCAAGAATGCACACACAGAGAGAGAGAGAGAGAGGGAAAGTCTTTTTACAGTGTATATATTTTCAAAGACGTCTTGCAACTTCGAGACCTGCTTCTTTCATCTGCTCTCCTGCTCCATCAGGGAGTAAAAAAGTCAGTTGAAAAATATTTGAGATTTTTTTTTTCGAAATGACAAATGACATTTTGTCTACTGAAATATTTTTGTCTTATTTTACACAGTTTTCTTCTTTAAATTTTAATATTAGTACTAATTTTACTAGTGCATGTAATTTACTTTTGAATTTTTGTGTAATACATTGTGAACAAGGAATTTTTAATAGGAGTAAAAAAAATAAATTGCATTTTTTTTGTTAGTTGATTTTACATATTATATTTTCATTGTGACAAGTGGTGCGGAAGTTCTCCTGATGGTTAATTTTTAACACTTTTTTGCGTTGAAAAAATACTATGGTTGTATATCCGCATACACGGATATGGTCGGTACATTCATTTTTTTGTGGATGTGGTGACCATAGAAATGAATGTGTCAATTAGAAAAATAGTTGAGGTAACCACATATATAAAATGGATATCCCATATTTATCCATATAAATGGTTAATAAATAAATGAATTTTTTAGCTATTTATTTTATTTACATATACATTACCATATAGTTGATAAATAAATATGTTAATCAGATGAGAATAAATGTTTTTTCACTATTAAAACGATGGATAAATTCGGAACTAATTTGAAAATTCTGCCGGACGATTTATTGGAGGGCATATTGAATACTTTAAACGGAAATTTAAAATCCTCACTTCATCAGGAGTCTATATCGTTTAAGAAAGTAGTCTTCGTTTCCTAAAGTGAAGTCTTGGCAATTAACACTCTTTAAAATGTGTTCGAATAAGTTTTGAGATGGAGAATCTTTTTTGATGTTCGAGAAAGTGTGAAGGAGGGAAAACGAAGCGAAAAAATGGAAGGGGTAGAAAAATAGTTGTGTGTGAAGAGAACTTGAAGAAAAGTGATAGGAGAGAGAGAGAGAGTGAGGGGAAGAGAAAAGGAACTATTGCAGTGGGGGGTCGAGGGGAGAATAGAAAAAAAACCTCCCAGATGGGGACACATTAAGCATCGATTGGTATCCGTTAATGATCCGTTAAGAACATGCCGTGAGGCGTGAAGAACATTGTAAATACGAATTAATCGAAGAGTTTGAATTAGGCGACTAGAATCACTAAGTAAGTGTGATAATGTCTTGACCAGTGGAGAGAAAGAGAGGGAAAGGAGAAGATGAAGAGAAGAATCAAGAGAGAGAGAAGAAAATATTTGGAGAAGAAATGAGAAAGAGAAAATAAAAGAGAGGGAGAAAAAAGTGAGAGCACGAAAGAGAGGGGAGATTTTGAGAAAAGGGGAGGTGGAGTGAGACGGACTGACCGTTTGTACTTTGGGCTTCGAAAGGGTTAATTTCCAACGAATCGATATTAGGCGACTATAATGATGGAGGAAGTATTTTAACCTTCATTTGGGTCCTTCGTCCTTGCTTCAGGGGCCTTGGGTCCCTCGCCTCTCCCTTCTTCTCATTCTCTCATTCTTTCATTCCACCACTTTCTTCAAGGTAAAATCACACCTGTTTCTCTCATTTTGACCATTCTTACATTCGTATATATTATATACCTGACTTTGTTTATCTTTCCGCAACTGTATACCTGCGAAATGTTTGGTTCACACTCGGGGATAATAATTATTTATAGTTTTTCAAAAATATACATATAATAAATATAGAAAAATATATTTTAGTATTTGAGAGTTTTAACTTTTTTTAAAGAACAGACTATATTTTCAAAACATGGAAAATTTGAAATTTTTAAAGTTATTTTTTATTACTTTCAAAAAAGTCGATTTTCATTTTAAATTTAAGTGAAATTTTATTTTTTCCATTTTTCTTTAGAAAATAGAAGTTTTTTGGTACTGAAGAAAGAATACGACAAAGTATATATAGGAATAGAAGTTATGTTCAATATTGTATTATTTTGTTTATTTTATAAAAAAGGGAGAAATTTTAAATTCGTTTTATAGTATCAGGGTGCGGAAAAGTTAATTTTTGTAGAATTTGACGTAAAAGTTTATACAAAAGGGTCAAAACACATTTCATGTTATGGACATGACAAAAATAAACAGAATGTCACACACGGAGAAAAATTGATTATAAGTGATATAATCCAGATTATACTTCTTATGATAAAACTTGCATCAATATAATTAGTCTTTACGTTATTTTAAATAAATAAATTTTTGACAAATCAGAACTAACCCATAAATTTAAAAAATTAATTTAATATTTAATTGACTAATAATAAAATAGAAACAAATAAAAATTTGAATTTGTTGTTGCTAATATAATATTTATTAATTAAACTAATTGATCAATCATACTAAATTTATTTTTTTTAATATAAATTTATATATTCGTAAATTTCTTGTAATTTCATTTTTATAAATCTACAAAACTATTAAAACTATTTAAAAAATTATGATCAAAGTTGTTATCAATTTAATAATAGTTGATCAATTAATCATAAATAAATTTACAAACAAATAAATTCTTACTAAACACAAAATTTATACTTTGTAAGTAAATAAAAATACTTTTAAGAAAAGGTTAAAAATAATATTCCCTTGTAATATTTCAACTAAAAATGGTTATAATCAATAATAAGTTAATGGTAAATAAATGCATAATGCTATAGTTGTTTTTAGATTTTTAAACATGCAATTGTCAGAAATTTACAAACCTGGAAAATTAAAATAGCAGCACATGTAAAAAAGTTCAATCACAATCTATTGTGAATACCAGAAATAATTCTAAAACATTTGAAAGGTTATAAATAGATTATAAAAGCCTAAAAGGTAATAATCAGATTATATTCAGTATGATTTTATTTTCTATATTCCTATAATTGTATAATCTATTTTTCTCCGTGCATAACTATACGGACATTTATTTAACTTTACATACAAAAGAGTATAAAAATGTACGTTTGTCAGTCGTGGGGAATGAATTATATATTATTTCATTAAATGGAGCAAAAAATACGTTTCAGTTAAACTTAAATTTGTTTTACAAGTAAACTTATGCATATGGAATTAAAATATAATCGAGTAAAAAAATATTATAAAAAAACTTACTTTTTGAATGAAAAAAATAGTAAGAAATAAAAAAAATAAAAATATTGCAAGAAAACTACCTCAAAAAAGCGGGCTTGCTTTTTCAGGTAGATTTCTAGCCTTTGGAGCGTGTATAGTTCATGCTAAAATAGTATAGGCAGTATTCTATACCTATTAAACCTAAATTCTTTTTTCCGTGTAGTAATAATATAAGAAAAACAATAAAATAAATTAAACAATTTCCGAAACGAGGGATGAAAATAAAACTATTAATTAAACTACTATTGCAGTTGAAAAAGATTTAATCATAAAGTACATAACCAAAATGGTATAAAAAAAACAAAAATGAAATTTAAATAAATTCTTCTTCTCGAAGATGAAATTATGAAAAAAGTTCAAATAAGAATGAATAATTTCAGTTTGAAATTTTTTTCGTATCAATAGTGAAAGGGTTGCAGTGTATTTTTTAAAAAAAATTAGAACTATTCTTACAAGGAGCGTAGAGTATGAAAGGAGGTCTTACGAAGATTGATGTTTCAACGTCTTGGAGGAGTACTTCTATTGTGTATATACCTGCGTATATGTATATATAGTATACATATAGTATATTTACAGCTAGTGTTCAAATATATAGCTATCTTTACAATGCTACATAAATATACAATAGTACTGTAATATTTCCCTAACTCTACGTCTGTAAAATGACAAAAAAAAAATGAAATACAATAGAATACCAAATTCCTTCTATTCCCTAAGGTCATTAAATGACGCACAATAATAATGTTTACCCCAAAAATGATTTCTCTTGACGTCGATAATCCCCTTGAAAAATGACCGAAGAAAATTGCAAGAGTCATAAACACAATGGGATACCGTAGAATTTCTCAATTCAGTGAATAAACTTTGAATTTGGGGATTATCACACCTCGGTTGGGGATTATAATTATTACTTGAAAACCACCATAATGGATTTTCCGTCATTTACCGCTTAAAGTCAATTTTGTGTGGTCTCTGACACAGGAATATAGAAAACCGAAGAAGGTAACTTTTCTTAGACTTGGGCCCTGGCCACGTGCCATATTTAAGGAGTGTGTAACTCCCCTCTCCTTGGCACTTTTTTCCTTTTCTTCTTGGTTTCCTTTTGCATTCTGGGTTTTTTTACCCCTTAGAGTAATGCATGGAGCTTTAATTTTTTGAAATTATATTCCATTCCGTACATTTTTTAGAAGCTTCTTATTTTTTTATTTCACTATTATTATAATTTTTAATTTTTTTTTCACAAATTATAATCTAAAAATCTAGGAGTTGTTAATTTTCGTTTATGAAAATATGCACATACATACACGTAATAGTTTTTTTTATATTCTTTATTATAGTTTTCAATGCACATTGGATCTCTTCAAATAAATAGTTTTGAAAAAAGATTTTTAAAAAAACTACCAAAAATTGAGGGTCTCAAGAAAAAAAAACGGTTATAATTTTAATAAGCTCAAAATCATTACCCTAAAAGTCGAATCAAACTGTTTTTAATCTCAATTTTTTTTGTTAAAAACAGTTTGGTAAAATCTCGATACAAGTTCGAGATGAGGAGCTGTATCGAAGAATACTCGCTCAACGCCGGAGAAAAAGGTACAAAATTCGACAAAAGGCGACCTGCTGTGTAACATAATGGGAAAATTTTATGGTCAATTAGTGGATGAATAGAAAAATTTGACTTTTGTATACTTTTGAGTCAGGAATGCAGAATCATCAAGGAGGTTGAGGAAAATAGTTTTTATTTTCAATATGGTGGAAACTATTTCTCAGAGGGTCTAAATTTTCAAAAGTCCCTTGTAGTATTTCGAAGCTATTAAGACTTTTAAAACTTTTCAGACGCGCTATAAGTTGCAGTTTGAACATTCTTTCTTAAAACTTTGAGATATTTTTTAACCAAAGTACGAAAAACTTCTAATACAATTCATACGCATTTTTTAATAAAGCTTCAAATATCTTATGCTTCTTTATTTATTAAGAAGTAATTCTTTATTTTTAATATAAAGTAAATAATTAATGACACAAAAGTTTAAAAGATATTTCAACTTAAACATTTAAAAATTTTATATTAATGGATTTTATAGTCATCTCTTGCTATATTAAGTTTTTGTTGAAAAAACTATTTTTTTCATTAAAAATAAATCATTTTCATCATGAATATTATTTAAAAAGTTGACTTTCTAAAATTTAGTTATATTTTTATAAGTATAGTCCAACAGTTTTTATTTTATATTAATTTTAGTATTCTTAAATAATTTTTATTTTACAAACAATTAAAACAATTAACACGAAGTATTTGTAAGTTTCAAATATTGAATGTAAAATCTTCTTCCAAAAGACTTTCGAGCGTCAGTTATTTAGCATCTGTCAGAAATTAAAACATTAAGCTTACAATTTTTGACAAATTGTTTTATTGTTTTCGAAAGAAATTTTATTAAGTTGAAGGTAAACTTTACTAGTTTTTCATAAAATTTACGATAAATATGTTATAAAATTTACTCTGAAAATAGCGATTTTTAATCATTTTAATCCAAAACAAAATCTTTTAACGCATTATTTGTATAAGTAACATGTCAGATATAAAGAGAAAAAAATTTTTTCTACGATTTTTTAACATTATCTAAAAAGAAGCTTTTAAAGCCCGAGGCACAAAATTAGTTTAAAATTTATTTGCCGATAATTTAACTGTCGTGAATTGTGTGATCTATTAATGAAAACCATTTAGGCAAGGGACCTAATCAGGAATACATGAAATCGAAAGAAGATTTTCAACTCGAAAAGGCCCATTCTCGAATTTTAAAGGCGTGTTTTGCTTATTATGAAAGAGATTGAAAGGAAAAAAGAAGGCGGTTACTCATCTTTTCTACTCTAGTATGAAAGGAACGTTTGTAAAATTTTATCATCAAAAATTATTTTCTATGAACATTTCGCCTATACGCATGTGTATTTTTTTTTAAGAAGTACGAATTTTTTTCCATCTCCTCCTACACCCACGCTTTTAATTCGATTAGCCACCTATCAATTTGAATCAATGAAAAAAATCAGATTTGTGTATTTTAAGATTAGGGATACATGCGAGATGAAAAGGTCCATCTTTCATCTTTGGGTTCCATTATTTTCTTTTTCATTTTATGTTTATAGACATCTTCAAAGAAGTATTTAAATATGAAGTGGGCAGGAAGAAAAAGTTTAACCTAAAGAAATAAATTGAGAATGGACGACAAAAGGGAATGTGGAGATAAATGCAGAGTGTAAATGTACAATATATATACATATATTGTTCGAGGTTGAATATTCTCTTTCAATTTCTTTCATCTCTGGCTGTAAAAGCATCAGGGACACAGAAGTGGAATGGAGAGTTTTTCAATAAGTCTTTGTGGTCTAGAATTCATAGTCAATGATTCTTTCTTAATTTCGAAAATAGTTTTGTAATTTTTCGACGATTGTGATTTCTCTTCTTGTTTGATTTTTTCGGAAATCAATTTTTAAATAACTACTCTTTAAATCTGAATTTGTAAAATTAGACTAATTGAAGAGCATCGTCTCGTTGATTAACCCTCTTATACGGTTTTATTTTTTTTTCAATTTTACAAATACGAGTTAGTAACAGATGAGATTAAAAATTGCATTACAAGAATAGAAAATTGGTTATTCTTATAATTAGTATAAAAATGTATGTAAGACATATTCCTTTTTAAAAAGCAGTTTTTATTTTTTGTTTCGGATGAAACTGTCCGCCATTGGACAATTAACTGTTTGGAGGTTCAAATTTGATTCTATCTGCATATTATGATATTAAATAAAAATTAAAAACAAACTATTATTTTTATTCTTGTAATTTTCTTTAATAAATTTAATTTTCTTGTGATATTTTTGACGTATATTATAGTGATTTATATTAAACAGTTTATATTTTAAAATAAATTCACTTATAAAGAAAGCAAAAAGTGATATTGGTGACTGAATTAATTTAAAATTAGAAAATATTGAAAAGTAGATTAATTTATTCTTAAAACAATTTTATTATTTATAAAATGTTACTAAAAATTATCCAAATTCAATATTTTAAATAAATGTCATTAAATATTTAATAAAACTTTGATTCTTTACTCGATGCTGTGTTTTTCATTTCATTTTGTGCAGAAACAGGATAAGTACGCAATAAATGTTAATTAATTAATTTATTTCTTATATTAAGTAGATAAAAAATTAATCAAATTGGATTTTTTAACTTTTAAACCATTGTTTATTTTAGCAAAACTTCTTTCTATAAAAAATCGCATACTTTTAAATGTTTATTTTGTTCAGATTCATATTATGAGAAGGATTGATTTATCGATAACAGTAGGTTTGTAATAAAAATTTCAAACACTTCATAGATTTCATAATTTATACAATTTTCTAGTGTTGCATTCGAGAATCTCTCTCCTTTATTTATAAAAGAAAAAAGAGAGAAAACAAAATATATTCTTTTCTATTTCGCAGATATTTGACAAATTTATTATATATATTTAGGAGAATAAATACGCATTTTTTTTATCTATTTTTGTTTAGAAAATGAAGAATTGTTTTTTTTCCAATATTATATATAAAAAAAAATGAAAATATCCTTACGAAGATAATGTTTTTTGTTCTTGTTTAATTCCTACTCCTACAAAAAATATGCAAAACGTAAAATAAAACAAAAAAAATAGGGAGCCAACTTAGGACCGCACTATAGATTTTTACAAGTTTCACATTATTACACAAATAATAAAATTAATCAAAAAATGAACATAACCTCTTATATGGTTTAGGATCAATTCTTCCCTATACTAATATTATTCATATATTTTTTACAGCAAGAAGCAAATGATGTGAATAAGCAGAAATTATAATCGAATCTTGTAACTTTGTGTTGTCATTCAATGATTGTCACGGCTATTCTTTTCAAGTTTCCTGGTGTAAACAAGGAATAGGGTAGCAGAAGGTCCTGGCAAGTCCTTTTATAAAGGAGCGCAGCAGAGGTTTTGTAGAAAAAGAAAGAGAACTGACGAATAGGAAATAGGGTCGGGTCCTTCAAAATGGATTCCAATAAATTCAATATGGTTTCCTTTCACTCACAACTCCCTTTTGTCGCAAATCGCATTCCTTCATCACATATTTTAAATATATTTGTGTAAAATAAATTTTTTACATTTTGCATAAAAAAAAATTAAGATACAGGTATATATATTATAAATGGGTCAATCCATTTTTATTTCAACTAAATAAGTGGTCGCTGCGACTAATTTTAAAAAGTTGTAATATTCTGCAAGAATGATTTTGATATGTTATACTAAGGTCACGAAATAAATGGAGTTTTTTAAAAATAATTATGAGTTTAATATGTAAGAGATGCTAAAAACTATGTCAGTTTTCTGCCAGTAGAAAATAATGTAAAAAAGAAATAAAATTGATATAGTACAAAAATATAACAAAAATTATTGTTTTTAATTAATTAATTATTATTAAACTTGAATAACTTTTTTATTTTTGCTTATAGAAAAAAGTTGTCTGAATGTTTTTTGTTTAGAATGAATCAAATTTTTTGAAAAAAAAATTAATTAAATAAAAATTAACTTTTTTAATAAATTTATATAAAAAATAAATTTGTTTTTTAATATTTAAACCTGTTATCGGCTTTCAATCAAGCTAAAAAAAAGATAAATATTGCTTACTATACTACAATTTGAAGGTGTTTGTTTTATTTAAAAAAAATTAGTGTTTTGAATAGAGAATATTATTTAGTTGAATACAATTTGTTTGACACAACACACAAATTTGTTTGATTCATAACCAAATCATTTTATTGGAGTCAAACAAAAATATTTGCTTGTCTCAAAAAGTACATGTGTGAATTTAAAAATGGCGATAACAGGTTTAAATATTAAAAAACAAATTTATTTTTTAAATAAATTTATTAAAAAAGTTAATTTTTATTTAATTAATTTTTTTTCAAAAAATTTGATTCATTCTAAACAAAAAAAACATTCAGACAACTTTTTTCTATAAGCAAAAATAAAAAAGTTATATTCAAGTTTAAAAAAAATATTCCATTAATTTGTTAATGCAAATATCTAACAAAATATTAAATATTTTTAATTAATATTTGGTATAATTACATATAGGCAAACAAACTCTATTGAAAAATGAAATTTGAAAAAAATCCGAGAGTTGACCCCTCAATCTCATATGAAACTCCTCATTAACCAAATGGTTATTACTCTTAATCAAAAATTTTTATTTTATATAACTAAAAAATTTGTTTATTTTATAAGAGAAAAGATTTGTTTGATTCAAATAAATAGTTTTAGTTAACGTATTTGGTTCATTTAAATAAATATTTCTGTTCTTTCGGTTAACCAAACAAATTTTACGTATTTATTAAAATGAACCAAATTTTTATTTAAATCAACGAAATTTTTTTATCGTAACAAATAAAATAGGTTAATTAAACAGTTTGGTTAAGTGAAATAAATTTTTTCTTTGAGTGTATAATTTATCAGTTATTTTTAAACTGAAAAGCAGTTGTATTTAACTGATTCAGAAGCAAAAAAGTCAGTCACTTATCGTCAGTTAAAACCATGATTTTTAACTGATTCAAATTAAGAGAGTACATATTTTTAAAATTATTATTATTATTATTATTATTACTAAATCGTGAGAATTGTTGATGAGATATGTACATAATGGGAAGTAGGGATGCGTTAGATTTTTGATCATCCTCTTTGTGCTTTATTAAGCTCTGGTTGATGTTGAGGTGAAAATTGAGACTCGTTCTCACGGTCTGATGAGGTTTGACATTCTTGGAAAGTTTCTCATATAATTCCAGTGGGCAGATTTCGTTGAAAAGACATTCCAGGCGTGAGACATCTCACGTCTGACATACAAGTGTAATGGCATCCAGACGGTGATTTTCATTAAGCTGTTAGGATTTTTTTCTCTTCCTTTTTTTTTTTTTTGGTTCCCAATTATTTGGTCATTCCCATCTTACTTCCTGTCCCTCGTTTCTTTTTACCCGTAAAATAGAATTGACTGCTCATGGGAACCAAAAATCACTGCCGAGAAATTCTATACTTTTTTTGTTTCAAATTTTGCCCTTCTTAAGAAGCAGCAACCTTAAAAAATATTTCTTGTTCTAGTTTTTTTTTTTAAATTATGTTATTTTGTTTTATTTACGTATTTTAATTATATGAAAGTAAAAATAAAGAAGAAATAGAGAAAAATGACATTTTGTACTATAAGAAGACGTTTAGGTAAAAACAGCTTTTATATAACTTGCCCTGTACAAATTTTTTCAAAAGGCGACCTGCTGTGTAACATAATGGAGAAAATTTATGGTCAATTAGTGGATGAATGGAAAAATTTGACTTTTGTATACTTTTGAGTCAGGAATGCAGAATCATCGAGGAGGTTAAGGAAAATATTTTTTATTTTCAAAATGATGGAAACTATTTCCGAAGGGTCCAAAATTTTATGAGTCACTTTTAGTATTTAGACGCTTTGTAGACTTTTACAACTTTTCAGACGCGCTATAGTTGCAGTATGAACATTTTTTCTTAAAAAGACGTTATGCTAAAAACAACTGTTACAACTTGCCTCGTTCTATATATGGGGTTGGTTGTATAACAGTAATTATTTAACAATTCTAAATTTATTACTTCAACTTATATAGGCTTTAATTCTTATAACAGAAAAAAAATTTCCTAAATGTTGACCATTTTTCCTCCATCTCTAACATATCTAAAGTAAAATGGTAATTTTTTCCCACTAGAAAAACAATTTTTGCCAATAATGTTTTATCTCCAAAAAAAAAAAACACCAAACATGTTTGTGTATATGTATATCCACCAGTCAAGAAAGCAACCTCTTTTTAGATTATGTTCTTCTTGGAGTGACGGGAAGAAAATTCGTTTTGTGGAAGCTTCGTTCTCACGACCCGTGGGAATCATGTGGTCGATTCCCATAATCTCACCGGTCATTTTTCTCCCAAATCTCATCTGAAATTCCTTTCATGCTCCGCCTAGAAAAATACTCTTGCCCGAAGATTATATTCTAAACGGTTTTTTCCTTTATATATATATATATAACTTTTCATAACGTGGGAGAGAGAAACAAGAAAATTCACCGATAACAAGAAAAAAAAGAAGAAAGGAGAAGGAGACAGAAAAAACATGTGCATACAGTTTACGATTGTAAACAAACATAAATATTATAGAATCAGGTAGATAAACGTGACTTTTTCAAATATTTGTGATGTTTGGAAATTATTTAAAATACCAATAATATTATTCCTTCCTTCTTGTGAGAGGAAATATTTTTTAAAGTACAAACCGATCTGAAGTCTATATATCTAATGATTGAAATTTTTAGAAATTGAATGTATTTTTGAAGCATAAAAATAGGATAATGAGACATTAATTTATCATCGTAAGTCGAAGAATAGGAGGAAGACACTTTTTAACAAGTAATAAAAGACAATAAATCTTTCTTCAAATCCGTTATTTGTGAGTCAATATTGGTCATTTCGATGTATCGATAAATGATAAAATTAAAAAATGAATCATTGCAACGTGAGAACGAAACTTTCAAAAAACGAATTTTCTTCCCGTCACTCCAAGAAGAACAGAAGTTGAAAAGAAGTTCTTATATTTTTCTGCGATGATATTAATTTTTGGATAGTCGCGATAATAGTTTTTTTTAAATATATCAATAGTTATTCGATATTTTTCCAGTTCCTCGATATATCGATAGTCTTATTATTTCGATAATTTTGATAATTTATTAGTATTTTGATACTTTATCACTATTTCGATACTTTTTTGACATAATAATAAAGTTTTTGATAAATACACGGTTTTTGAATTAAATTCATTGACGAAACAATTTTTAATTTATTGAACATATAAGGTAAAGGTACCAATACCGGAACGCTTTTTAACCTAACTAAATTTCTATGATAAATATCATGGAAAAGTGTTAATATGAATAATTGGGGTAAATATTGAAAGATTGATATTTTATTAATAGTATATTTAAGCCCTAAGATGATTATTTTTTTATGAAATAAGAATAATATTAATTAAATTATAAAACTCTGCACTGTACCTATTATGGAACGATTATTTTCTATGTATGTACGGGTGTTCCAAATTGAATGTCCCTATTAAGGAATACCTAGAACACCTTATTTGATTCAATAAGTAATTACAATTCTATATTGATTTATCTCAATAATTTGAATATTTATTATAATGAATTAAATACAATGAACAAATTCTAGTTCAATATAGATAATTAAGAAGCCAATTTTTCTGGTAGAAAATAAATACGAAAATACTGAAAATATTTGAGGTTATGTTTGCTGTATATTTCCTGTGTGTTCCATTAAGGAGGATGGTGACCGTAACATAACCTCAAAATCTGTAAAAAATAAAAATTATATTCTAACGCAAGCAAAAATAAAATAAATATATATGAATTATAAACAAATGTAAAAGATCTAGTTTTACAACTTTGGAAAAAAATTATTTTTAGGCAAAATAGTTTGTCAACAATGATTTTTCTAACATTTAATTTTTTTTTTGTTTTAGATCAGACATAAATTGCAATTTTTAACCAATTTTTATAAACAATAGCTCATTTAATTCAGTGAAACATTCTCTACAATTGTTATTTTTTAATATTGTTACAAGTATGTTATTATATATAAAATTATTCAATAAATAAACAATGTTTTCTTTATAATTTTTTAATAAAATACTTTTAACAATATTAAAAAAATAACGATTGTAGAGAATGCTTCACTGAATTAAATGAGCTATATTGTTTGTAAAAATTGGTTAAAAATTGCAATTTCTGTCTGTTCGCAAAAGAAAAAAATAATAAATGCTGAAAAAATATTGTTTAACAAAACATTTTGTCTTATTATAATGTTTGTTGAGAATAATAAAACAAGATCTTTTAAAATTGTTTATATAATTGATATTTATCTTGTTTTTGTTTGCGTTAGAAATTATTTTTTAGTTTTTACAGATTTTGAGGTTATGTTACGGTCGCACCATCCTCCTTAATCGGGGCATGTAAATAATCAATGTACCCAATGTGCGAAACGGTAGTTTTGATGGAAACCTTAATTTTAAAGCTAAAATGCAATTTAATAAATCGATTTTTATATTAATTTCTTAAATATAGTCATGACGATAATATTATTATCGCGCAACCGGTTACAAAATAATTAATGTTTCGAGGTATTAAAATTTTATTTTCATTTTTTTTTGTTTGGTACAAAGCACGCATGTGCGTATAGTGTTTGAACGTTAAATTTGAAGGTTAGGGTATGAAGAAGGTGTAAGGGAGAGAAGGGGGAGGGGGGCAATGCGGTATATGGAGCCCATTGACTGTTATATGCACCTGCTGCTTGAGATGGAATTTCTCGTGCGGAGAAAGCAACGTCCTCGGGAGGACGTTTTAGTAACGGCCTTCGATAAGTACCTGGGGAGGCCCTAAGGATACCGAGCGTGAGAATCAAGGTCCGAAAGGAGACTTCTCATTCTCAGGAGTCACCAGTGATCAGAATCAAACAGGAGATGTTCTTCAATCGACCTTTACTTGTAAATACACGATATATATGTATATGTATATATATATGAGATCTTGATGCCAAGAGAAGGGGTAGGTGTGCTGGGAACAAAATAAAATGAAATCGGCAATTTAAAAATGGCGTCATTATGTAGCAAGTTCAATTCTGTATGTAATAGAATCGAAGATGGTCGTTTTTTTGCATCTGCAGATTAAAAGGTATCAATTATTCAATTTTAATTTTAGACATTTTTATTAAAATTGTAATTATGATAGTAATTATATAATTAGCAATAACTTCACTGAAAAAAATGCCGAAATGATCTGAGCATCCATTATAGCATTAAGGTTACTTTAACTAGGGATCTTGATTATATTGACAAATTTAGTGCTGCAGTAACCAGGATTCCTAGTTAAAGAAACCAAAATTCTTAGTGGAAGACTCTCGTAACTAGGAGCATAGTCAAATGGCCTGGGAATTTTTTTCAGTGTTGACTTTTGACTGAAATAATAGTATGTCATTACTAATATTCGACCTGCACACTTTTGAGGTTATGTTCGAGTGTTGATCTATACATTTTAAAGTTATATTTACCACTTTCACCAAGACGGTTTTCATAAATATCTCAAAACACGTTATATCCGATTTTTTTGAAAGCTTTGTCAAAATAAAGCTTAAATATTCTAGTTTCATTTCCTGTCAATATTATAATGGGAAAAATTCAGAGGAATTTAAGAAATTAATTAAATTGTACAAAGATGTCAGATAACATAAATTATGCAAATAATAAAAAAAAAATAATAAATTGTGCAAAACTTAAAAAAACAAATTCCTCTTTGAAATTCTTATAAAAATAAATTAATTTCATAAAATCCTCTGAATTGTCCATTATAATGTTGCTTGACAGGAAATGAAACTAGAATATTTAAGCTTTATTTTGACAAAGCTTTCAAAAAAATCGGATATAACGTGTTTCGAGATATTTTAAAGGTTATCTTTCAAACTTAATTTTTTTCATAAATAATATTATTCTTTAAAAAGATTTTTATACTATCGTAAAGTTACGAAATTTTTCCTTTAAATACACTAATAGTAAATATAAAGTTTAGATTCAATAAATACACTCAGAGAAAAAGTTTATTTCACTTAACCAAACTGTTTAATTAACCTATTTTATTTGTAACGATAAAACAATTTCTTTGATCTAAATAAAAATTTGGTTAATTTTAATAAATACGTAAAATTTGTTTGGTTATCAGAGAAAAAATTTTTTTTCAAGGTGTTTGATTTAAAAAAATTATTGTCTTTAAGGTTATACAACTTTAAAGTTTTAAGCAACAAAAAAATATGAATATTTATGGAAATTAAAGTGCTAAGTTACGAATGAACTATTTTTCTAATTTACTACCCCGAACTTACTAAATAACTAAATAATCATTAAATCAACAAAAAAACAAACTTACTTACTTAGTAACAAATTTAGTAAGTTAGTTATAATCTGCAATGCTTTAATCCCTCTTGGATCAAAAATAATAATAATAACTAAGTTGGTTAGTTCGTTAGTTATCCGTGGACTTGGTTTTGATTTAAAGTTTAATTTAATTCATAGTAAACAATAACACCAAATTTGATTATTTTAATCTTTTTTTGGTGTTAATTTAATCTGCAACGCTTTTTAACACCTCACAATTTACTGTGTATGTAAAATTTGCATTGAATGTTTAAATTGCATTAGTAAATTGTATATATGTATTAAAGTTAGCAGTATTTTTCTTCCATGTGACATTTAATTAATGAATATGTGGATGAAATTGGAGGGGAATTTGTTTTAATAAGATCGTTTTGGAACCGCACGACTCTGATTGGTCCTCCTGGATGATCGTGGGACCGAAAACTTCTTAAAGTTGACTGCTTTCCTAGGAACCCTGGGAAGAAATTGAGCTTCGTCGAAGCAATGTTCTCACGAGTCGTCGTCTTCTTAGTTTCCCATAAAGGTTCTTCTCCCACCCCCTCTCTCTCTCTCCTTCTTTGCAAGAAAGATCAGACTTAACTTGATCCTCGAAAAAATTCCACAACCTCCCATAAACTGCATATGAGTAAAATCTGTTTTCTCTCTCTAAGTTTCTGTCTCTGGTTCGGCTTTTTCCAAAGGCTTTATTAAAATGAATTCCAAGAATTTAAGCATTGGCCTTGAAAACAGATTTTCCACAAATGTTCTTTTCTTCTTTTCCCTCCTGGAGGATAAAAAACTTCTAAATAGTGGAGATAGACCCAAGAAGATTTCAGGGAATTCTTTAATTATAAGTCTCCCTCCAGGGGTCGTAAAGTGGTTGAAAAAAATTATTATATGTTGGCCAGGTCAGATTTCATAGTAGTCTGCCTCTATGAGGAGAATATTTACCCCAGGAGAAGAGGTTCGGTATTCCGAACCCGGGAGAGTTCATAGGTCGCGGTCAGGGTTGGCTAAAAAAGAAAAAAAGGAGAGACGAGAGAGAGAGAGAGAGATGAAGAAAAGGAATGAAGAGAAGAAGACCCCGCAGCCTCTCACGACCCTTCGAAGACGATCTTGTACCTCGAGGCAAGCGTGAGAACAATCCTTGCCCACGGTCAAATTTACTCCGTTCGGTATTAGGGCCCCAGGATACGAGAGGAACTTCTTCCAACTTGAACCAACGTTTTTTTTTTTACGTTCCCCAAAGATCTTCTTTAGGTCCATTTTATTTTCAGATTATGGCTTATTTTGTGGATTAAAATAAAATTTTAAATCTGAAAAGAAAAAAAAATTTTAACCTTATGAAAAATGTACCTATTTTCTAAATCTGAATTTATGTAAAATAATTTCACCAATTTTCTTTCAAATATTTGACTCAAACTTATCCTTATAATATAACTCCACCAAATAGACACAAAAGTAATTCATTTGATAACGCAGTGAACACAGAAAAAAGTGAGGCGCATGAGTAGGCCCTACAACTAATTTGTGAAAACTTTCAGTTGCTACAATTTTATTACACATAATCACTTTTTAACCGAATATCAATTAAACAGAAGTTATGTTTAATAAAATAAAAATTTAATTTAATTTCTATTTAACCGAATTTATATTTACAAGAATTTGCACTTTCCAAAATGTTCAATTAATATATTTTTTTCAGTTAATCGACTTTTTATTTTGAAGAATTATTATTTAAACAAAGATTTATTTACGATTATTTTTTATTCAACGAAATGCTTAATAAGCTGAATTTTTAAATGTCCGAATTCCCATTTCAGCAAATTTTTATTTTTACGAATGGTCATTTGTAAGAATTCATAAAGCGCTGAATGCTTATCTGAAAGAACTCACAAATGGAAGAAATATTTTTAGCGCGAAGTTTAAATTCAACCAATCAAAAAGTTTTTAATTCATTCCAATTGGTCAATTTTAAAACTCGCGCTGAAATATTTCAGCCATTTGTAATTTCTTCCAAATGACCAGAGTGGCCACCCAACCGGGAGAACCGGGAGAACCGGGAAAAACCCGGGAGAAAAATCAATCGGGAGAAAACCGGGAAAAAGCCGGGACAGAAATTTTAATCGGGAAAAAACCGGGACTAAAATTTTACATTTAAAGATTTCAGAAAATTAAAGTTAAAGGAAAAAGTTTTACTCAATAAAATTTTCTGATAAGTTTATTTACAG
This sequence comes from Leptopilina myrica (nomen nudum), assembly GCA_032872475.1. NCBI lineage: Eukaryota > Metazoa > Arthropoda > Insecta > Hymenoptera > Figitidae > Leptopilina > Leptopilina myrica (nomen nudum). The sequence goes on along the minus strand of CM065462.1, from coordinate 6,100,898 downwards.
ATTTCATTCAAATTTTTCATAAAACATCAATAACTTCTTTTTTAAATAAATATTTAATTATTATTTTTCCATAAGAATTAAAAATCATCAAAAGATTCAAATTCAAACATTTTGAAATTTAACTACTTATAAAAAATTGTTATAAAACATGAAGAAATCGGTGTCTTCATGTTTTATAATAATTAAAGATCATCGAGTGAGAAAATCACTAATTTATATTATAAGATTTTATAAAAAAATATTAAAATATAATTGAATTTCTAGGATAATTTTTTTTATTTATAAAGATATAATTAAAATTCTTTGCAAATAATTAAATTTCAGAGAAGAATTTTATTATTTATAATGATATTTGAAATTTTGAACAGATTTGTTTTAAAAATGTTTAAAAATTATTGAATATTGAAGAAAAATTTTGATATTTTTAAAAATAGTTGAAATTGTGAGGAGAATTTTTAAAAAATTTTGAAAATAAGTGAATTTCTGCGAAGAATTTTATTACTTTTGAAAATAAATGAATTTCTAGGATGAATTTTATTATTTACAAAAATAATTACAAATGTACAGAAATAAATCATTGAAATTCTGACAAGAATTTTATTAAAATTCTTTGAAAATAATTTAATTACAGAGAAGAATTTTATTATTTATAAAGGTAATTGAATTTTCCAACAGATTTTTTTTCAAAATGTTTAAAAGTAATTGAATTTTGAAGAAGAATTTTGATATTTACAAAGATAATTGAAATTTTGAAAATTTAAAAAAAGTTTTGAAAATAATTGAATTTCTGCGAAGTATGTTATCTGAACTTTTGAAAATAATTAAATTTCCATGATGAAATTTCTTATTTTTTGAAGATAATGGTAATTTGACGAGAAATTTAAAAAAATTTGAAAATAATTGAAATTCTGCGGAGTATTTTATTACTTTTGAAAATAATTGAATTTCCATGATGAATTTTATTATTTATAACATTTTGACGAGAAATTTAAATAAAATTTTTGAATGTAATTGAATTTTTGCGAATAATTTTATTATTTATAAAGATAATTGAAATTATGACAGGCATTTTATTGAATTTTTTTAAATAATCGAATTTTGGAAAAGAATTTTATTATTTATAAAAATAATTGAAATTTTGAACAGCATTAAAAAAAATGTTAAAAATACCTAATTAAAATTTTGCCATGCATTAATTTTATTAAATTTTATTAAATATTATTAAATATTATTCCAGATTGTTTGATGTTAAAGTATATGTGTTAGCGAGAAATGTGATTTTTTTACAATTTTGTGTTTCCTTTTCGGCGTTTTTTTCCTAAAATTTCATTCGACTTTTTTCCGACTTTTTCGGAAATTTTATGCGACTTTTCGTGACTTTTGTTGTGAATTTATGCGACTAAAGATACTTTTTTTAGTCTTAAAGACGATCCGAGCACTGTTTTTAGTGTTTTTGGCCGAATTTATATCATTTACAACTACATATTACATAAAGGTAATATTCTGCTCACAGTAAAATTATAATTAAAAACCGGGAGAAACAGCTCATTTTCACCGGGAGGACCGGGAGAAAACCGGGAGACGAAAAATTTAAAAATAGTGGCCACCCTGAAATGAGCATTCAGCGTTTTAAGAAATCTTATACAAAAGACCATTATTTTGTGAAAATAAAAATTTGCTGAAATGGGAATTCTGACATTTAAAAATTCAGCTTATTCGTTAAATAAGAATTATCGTAAATAAAACTTTGTTTAAATAATAATTTTTTAAAATATAAAATCTGTTAAATAAAAAGTATATTAATTAAACAGTCTATATACAATAAAAATTCGAGTAAATAAAAATTAACTTTTTATTTTATTTTATATAACTTCTGTCTAAATGAAATTCGGGTAAAAGGTGATTATGTCTAATAAAATTGTATAACAACTGAAAATTCTCAAAAATGAGTTTTGGGCCTACTCATGCGCCTCGAAAAAAGGTGGTATAAATTTTGTTGATATTTGTTTTATAGCTATTTTATTAAAAAAAAAACTTCTTACCGAATTTATTATTGCTTTCTAAGAAACTTTTAATAAAGGTAAAAATAACCAATTAAAATGATTAACTCCTTACGCAGAAGCGCTTTGAAGCGCGTCCAAAATGTTTTAAAAGTCTAAATAGCCTCTAAATACTAAAAGTGACTCATAAAATTTTGGACCCTTCGGAAATAGTTTCCATCATTTTGAAAATAAAAAATATTTTCCTCAACCTCCTTGAAGATTCTGCATTCCTGACTCAAAAGTATACAAAAGTCAAATTTTTCTATTCATCCACTAATAGACCATAAATTTTCCCCATTGTTACACGGCTGGTCCTTTTGAGAGATTTTCGACGAGTCAAGTTGTAATATAGCTGTATTGCAGCTATTCCTTACAGAAAGGATCGATTATCATTTATCGAATATTAAATATAATGAAATATGAAATTAAATGTTACTAAACTAATAGTAATAATAATAACAAAACGCTTGACAGATTTCATAATTTAAAAAAAATTTTGAAAAGTGTTTCAATTAGCACCTAGTTTTACTAGACGACTTTTTACTACTCTCTGAATTTTAATTAACCGATAAATTCCTGGCAATACTTTTTCACCTGGTTATTGTTTATTTATATATTTATTTTTGCACATTAGAAGGAAAGTTAATTTTTTAATGTATCGAATTATTCTTTGGGTTAAAACTTTTAAATGCTTTCGAGTAAAAAACTATTTAAGTGATGTAAATACTTGAGAGGCTGGGAAGATGCTGGGCAGGACCATTTTTGGATGATCTTACCTGGCAATAGTATTAGGGTCGCATATACCCTTAGGCGTCGTACACAAACTACGTAAGGTATAATTTGAGAAATTTGGACCCCCATCACGCTTCCCTCACTGTAAGAAATCTTCTATACATTAGCGCCATTTTTTGTGCTGTTTGTAAGATTTAACTTACCCCCCCCCTCCCGTCTTAAAGCCTTACGTAGTTTGTGTAACTATTTCAATCATAGCAAGAAAAAATTTTGTAATTCTATTATTTTTAAAACAGTGAAATTATTTTTTAATTAACAAATTATTAAATTCCACAATTATATAATGATGCATAACTGAAAACTTTAATAATTTTTACAAAGATTGCAACAATCGACGCAAATTGGACAAAAAAAAATTTTTCAATATAATTTTTTTGACTTGCATATTTTTTTTAAAATTGGAGAAAAAATTTTAAACTTATATAGGCACGATTATTGGTGTCTCATCTTTAATTTAAGACCAAAAGAGTTTAAAAATCTTAATTGATTAGCGAGATATCACTATAAACGTTCGAGCATGTTTTTTTTTGACAAATGCATTGAATTAGTTGAATTTGGATGGTTTATGGCTGAAAATGCTCGACCGCTTATGATACCTCGTGAACCGATTAAAATTTTTGAACTCTTTTGGTCTTTAATTAAAAGATGAGACTTCAATGATCACAAGTACATATAAGTTTCAAATATTTTCTGCACTTTGTTAAAAAGTATTTGAAAAATTAAAAAAAAAATATCTTTTAAAAATTTTTTGTCAAATTTGTCGTTTTCTACAGTCTTTGTATAAATTATGAAAATTTTCAGTTATTTATCATTAATCGTAGAATTTAAAAATCTTTCAAATGGTATATTTTGTTAATTTTCTGACATTTGTATTTACAAAAAAATCGTCATTTAAAGATTGGTTTGATAAATTAGATAAATTATATAGCGACCAGCAGAAATGTTAAAAACATTACATATTTTTTTTATACTCAATAATTCATATGTAGTGGAATAAAATTACCAATACAAATATCAGAAAAGAAGGATAAAAAAGAGTGAAAAATGTCATGATGACAAGAAGAAGGACAAATGACTTTGAGTCATTTAATTTTATGCCTAAGTGTGATTTTTGAATTAGGAACGTAGAATATAAAAACTGGTATTATATATACACGCACATATATACTTAAAATATTAAAGAGGGATGATGAGAAGAATACTTAAGAAAATAATCTTTAGAAATTTGATGCCATTGTAGCGTGAAATTGTCGATTACAGCGTGACAGAAGAATTAGGAACATAGAATAAGACAGTTGGTTTGGAAATATTCGTTCCTTTTTTCCCCTTCTTATAAAATTTTTTTTCAAGAATCATTAATAAACTTCAATGTATAGATACGCGTGATTAGATAAAATATATGATAATAATATTAATGATAATAAAAAAAAAGAAAGACTTATCGGTTCACATATGTTGATAAAAGTGATATACACTCACGTTTTGTATATAGTATCACAAATATAGGCATAAATCAGTACGATAAGTGGTATTTTGAACAGGAGAACAGAATATTTTAGGAACTTTTTCATAATAAATAGAAATTTCTGATCTCCTTGTTTTTTTTTTGGTAAAACCACTTGTCATTGTAAATTAAAAAAAAATTTTAGTTTTATACATTTTTTGTTATTTTTTTTTACTTTTAAAAAAATGTAATAGTTTCTTTGTTTTCTACTGCATCGTTTATTTATTTCCTGGTAGTTATAAAATTATGCAAATGATTTTTGTTGTTAAAATAATAATTATTATTATCAATATTCTGACAGTTGATAACAATTTGGTTAATTGAGTGATGTATGTACAAATGTTTACTTTTTGTACGTATAATTTTAATCATTTTAATATTAAAATTGTTTAATTATTATTTAATTATTTAATTAATAATAATAATAATAATAATAATAGATGTTGTATATATAATTTTAATTAATATTTTTTCACTATTTAAAAAAATTTATAAAAGTGCAAGATTTCCATTGTAGAAATATAGTAGTAGTGTTGTATGTACATTTTGTAGATGTTGTGATAATTTGAGAAAATATTACATAATGAGGAAGGCAAATAGAAATTTTAAAGAAACCAGTTAAGTTAAAGGATTGAGTCAAGGGTTAAAATTTGGGACGCATGATCTACAAAAGTATCAGGAGTTCAGAATGGTTGAGGAATTTGTAAAAAAAAAATTCCAAACCTCCAGGTAGATTATGATTTATGAGCCGATGAGATGTTATTGTAGGGACCCCTGAGTATCTCAAGATCCATCTTCTGAATATAGTAATAAATACCAATACTGTAATTACGTTTTAGAGACAATTTTTCAAGTCTGGAAAACATTTCCTTTATTTGTACACTTCGGTTTATGCTTCAATCTTGTATATTTTTAAGAATTTCTATTAATTTGAAAAACAACGTTTCTGTAATAAATTATATAGAATTTATTACACCCCGTGCTTTTGGGTTCATTGTTACAGTAATTATTTAAAAATTCTAACTTCATTCATTAAACTTATATATTTAAGGTATTTGTCGCGTCGATTCATTTTTCATCAAATTTTTTAGAAATTTCATTTAATCATTCTTTATAGATATTTATCTACAAAATAAGGCCGAATAAAATAAAATTGACAGTCTGTAAGTCTCAAAAAATGTAATCAAAGTTTCGATTTTTAACATGTAGCAGTATAGGGAAATCATGAGTTTATTACAAATTTTTAATTTTTGCAGATCGACAGATTTTGAAAAAAAACTAAAATGTTATTTATTGAACTAAAATGAACTTTTATAAAAAACATAAAAAATTTTGACCGTTCTATTTAATTAAACATACAATAAAAATGACAAATGTCATATATTTAGATTTTAAATATATGTATTTAAATTTATATTGCATAAATGGTATATTAATATAATGATATCCATTTGATATATATTTCATTAGACATAAAACTTATATATGTCACATATATTTGACATAGAATTAAGTCAACATATATATTTTATTTGATATAAAAATCATTTAGCATAATTTCCATTTAACGTAAATATATACAATTGACTTGAATTTTATTTCACATAAAAATTTCTTGACATATATATTTCATTATTGACATATGTTTTATTTGACAGAAAATTAATTTAAGGTAAAATTTGTTTAACATATTCGTTATTTGACATATAAATATACATTTTGTAAATTTTATTTCGTTCTAAAATTAATTTGTCATAAATTTTATTTGACATAAATTTCACTTGTCATAAATTTCATTTGATATAAATGTCATTTAAAGTAATTCACATTTAACATAAATTTCATTTTGATAAAGTTCATTTGACATAAAAGACATTTAACATAATTCTCATTTGTCATAAAAGTCATTTGACATATAAATTAGATTTGACATATATAAGTCATTCAACAAAATTCTCATTTGACATAAAAATTATTTTACACAAATTAAATTTGAATCATGTTAAATTAAATAATTATGTTAAATGAGATTTATACCAAATGAAATTTATATCAAGTAAATTTTATGTCAAATGAGAATTATGTTAAATGCCATTTACGCTAAATGAAATTTATATAAATTTAATTTTACGTTAAATAATAATTATATGTTAAAAGATATTCACGTCAAATGAAATTTATGTCAAACTAATTTGATGTCTAATGACATTTATGTCCAATGGATTTTGTGTCAAATGAGAATTATATATATACGTTAAATGACATTTATGCCAAAAGAAATTGATATCAAACGAATTTTATGTCAAATCAATTTTATAACAAATAAAATTTATGTTAAATGATTTTTATATAAAAAAAAATTTATGTCAAATGATTTTTATGTCAATAGAAATTTATGTTACATAATTTTTATGTCAACTGGGAATTAAGTTATCTGAGTTTTATGTATAAAATAATATTTATATTCTGTTAAATGAATTCTATGACAAATAATATTTATGTTAAATGGTTTCTGTGTGCAATGAAGTTTATGTCAAATAATGTTCATATTATGTGAATTTTAAGTTAAGTAGTTTTTTTTAACAAATAACTATCTGGTCAAAAAAGATTTCGGGAATAAGCATAATGTGTCTTATTTTGAAGACCTTTTTAAGGTTATGTTATTCAGTTATCACGTGTCCCATATATTCTTTAATATGGAAAAACGTCACACTAAATAACATGACCTTAAGCGTCTTATTTGTCTTCTAAAATGGATGTATTTAGAGGTTATGTTTTTCATTTAAGACGCTTATTTAAATAAGAATTATTAATTATTAATAATATTTATTCATTACTTATTATTATTTACTATTATTTATTTATTTTAGTTACACATACATTTTCATTATTTTTTAACAATTTGTTGTTTACATTTATATTAGCAGGCACAAGAGGTATAATTGGAATAAGTATAATAAATTGAGCAATGATAGTAAATTATAATATTTACAATTAGCATAATTATTAAAAAACTATTATTTAATATAAAATTAAGGGATTGGCTTTTTAAAATTCCTGATTTCGTAATTGCACTAGTGCGGGAATATTATGATTCTTTGGTGGAGCGAATAATTCCCTTTCGCGGTGTATATATATACTTGGAAGGGAATCTATGGGGTTAATTTTCAACGCCCTCTCGTCACATTCTAAAGGAAGAACATTGATCGTTGATAGGTGAAAAAAAGCCTTCAACATGACCTTTTAGATCAGAGACCCATCAGAAGCAAAGAGCTGGTTCAAATGGCCTCTGTACATGTACTCCTCCTCCACCCCTATTTGTCTGGGGTTTGATAGGGTTGGATCAATATCCATTTAATTCTATTCTCGTATATATATATTTATGTTTTATTCTACATGAAAGCTGTCTCTTTATTTTCAGTGTATGTCACACTGTGTTATAAAAATGTATCTTTTTATTTTTTAAATATTCAAAGGAAAAATATTGAATTTTTATATAATTAACTCTGTTTTAATTGGAGGTAAAGTAATTTTTGTATACTAAATTCATCTTAAAATGTTAAAGTATTTTTGACTTAATCCAGTTAGAATAATTAATGCGGCTGTTTGCAGTACTCCGAGTTAACGATGATATAATTCTTATTTATTTTCAATATTTAGAGAAAAAATTGGTTTTTTTATATTTAACTTCGCAAAATCGAATTGTTTGAGGAATCAAAAAAGTTATGTTTAACCTACAGTTACTACTGTTTCTATTCTCCCTGCGCGATCTTTTTCTTAACATAATTAGGGTTATTATTCTTAACTATATATCAAACCTTTTTTGAGGTTATGTGCGCGATTCGTGTTCATGTTTTAACCTTTGAGGTAACGTTCGTTTCTTGAATTGGAAATAAAATTTGTTTCGTGCTATTTAAATAATTTAAAAATCGAATTTAAAATTTTGACTTTATTTTTTTGGGATTGAAAGCAGGCAATAATTAAGAGTTTTAGGGTTAAATCGTTCCGTATTTAGAATTTATATATAGATTAAACAAGTTTTATGCTTTTTGAGTGTTTAATAATTTGAGACTTTATATTTACATTGTTTTCTTTAGTACAAAAGTCTGATTCTTCAGGGAAATGTGAAAAGTTGAACAAAAGTCTTACATACTTTATTTTTTTATTCATTTGGCGAATTAAAATATTATCGCGCTGGACATGACAATGAAAATACAGTAATATATATATATTGTAATTCAGAGAAATATAAAAAGGAGTGAGAAATGACTTTTTTTTCTTCTTTTTATTATATAAAAAATGAGAGAGCGGTCTTCGACCTTAAGTGGCTGACATGTGGGCATACGTGAGAACATGTGGCTTGGGGTCACGTTACCCTTCACATATGAAGCAGAGAAGCAGAAAGCGTGAGGAGGAATTTCGATCAGAACTTCCTGCGTGTGATGTGCGAGGAGAGGGCAGAAGAGAAGCACCAAGAGATAGCTCTCTAGTGAAAGAGGGAGAGGCAGTGGGTAAAAGAGAGAAAGGAAAAATCGGGGGTGGTGGTTAAAGTTGTTAAAGAGAGAATTTCTTGGCTGCTCGAACTTGACTCCACCCAAAAAACAGATGTGAATCAAAGTTTCTCTACACCCTCAAATTTCTCGCCATCAGGATAGCAGAACATTCAGAAACAACCCTCTCCTCTACTCACATGTCCCATATATAATTATATATATATATGTGCCACTGAGTCCTTTAGTTGCAAAAATTTAATTTTCATTATATTTACTATATGCATTCCTTTTAAGTATTTAATATTACTTTTCTTTTTATTGTTACCAGGTGATTTGAACAAGAATGTTCCCTGGCGGAATTATTTTGTCAGTTAATATAATTACAAATTTTGTAGGGGGACTATTTTACATCAGCGTTACCACAGGTTCAGAAATTCAGGGAAAAGTCAGTGATTTTTATTAAAAGTTTTCAAAAAAATTAATTTTTTAGAAATCGTAAGAAGATTCTGAATTTTTGTAGGTATCTTTCCTGTTTGCCTCATAAACTATGAAATTATCATGAATTCTATAAACAGATAACCTTCAATTTTTTCTATTTTTAACATTAATTTTCTAATTGAATAATTTAATTCTTGTATAACTATTATAAAATTATTACTTAAAAATTACTTAATGAATAATTTTACTTAAATATTTCAAAAGTTACAAATTGCAGAAATTCAATTATTTTCAAAATAAAATAAAATTTTTCGCTAAAAATCAATTATTTTCTAAACTTTTTTAACAAATTTGCATAGTTTAAATAATTTTTATATATAATAAAATTCTTCTCCGAAATTCAATAATTATTTTCAAAAAATTTCCTATAGTTGAATCCAATTATTTTATCAAATTTTTAATTAAATTCTATACGCAAACATTTAATTATTTTCAACAATATAGTAAAATTCTGTTGAGAAATTCAATTATTTTTATAAATAAGTAATGAAACTTGTCGCAGAATATTGATTAAATAATAATTCAGAATTTTCTGAAATCAGTTAAATATCATATGCCAAATCGGACATAATTTTGCTTTTGCATCTGAAATTTTTAAAAATATTTTTTTCTTTCAGTGCTCGCGTTAAAATGAGCTACCATGATTTTTTTCAAATTTTTTTCATTAAGCGATTAAAGAGATACAGATTTTTGAAAAATCACGTTTTTACGTAAATTTTTTTTTAAATATATGCTAATAACTGAGACCAAAATTTATCAAATTGAACGCTCTTGTATGGAAAATTTATGTTTTCATATGTAGTTTTTAATAAAAATATGACAAATTTTTTAAAAATAATTTACGATAAGATTTAAAAATTTTTTTAATAAAATTTTATTTTTTAACAATAATATATATGTAACGATAAATTTTTTCAAAATTTTTTGCAAGATACTAGCACTAAATTAACAATTTTTAAGCCTATTGTCTACACAAAAAACCTGAATTCCTAACTTATTCTTCTGTGTAAAATTGTGACTTTGTCAAATGGTAAGTTAGGCATTTGGCTACCTATACCGTTTTTAAAATAAATAAAGATCCCATCGTTTCCCCACAATCAGACAAGGATTAAAAATTGTTAATTGTGGACGTCCACATGAAAAGGGCCCATTTTGTCGGTTTTATGTATTTTCAAAATTAAGGGGGGGGGGGGGGTGGTTTTAAAAATTTTAAACCTATTGGTTTTTCATCTTTAAGGTGCCCTGGACTAAAAACAATTATTATCTGAATAACTTTCCAGAAGAACCAGAGATATCACAATTAATAGGTATCACAATCTTTAATTCCATTTTTCTCGAAAAGAGTAGGTATTTGTCACTATAAACTTTGAAATTCTACTGTAACTCATCGAATTTTTGATTAAAAAAGTTGTATGACCACTCAAATTTTTCGTAATTTTGCAAGAAATTCGCCCATATACATAAGTCCAATAGTGCCAAAATGGGCCTTTTTCATGTGGACGTCGACAATTTAGTGCTAGTTTATTACAAAAAAATTTTGAAAATTATAAGTAATTAAAAAAAAAAAAATTTGAAATGCCAAATGATTTGGCTATATAAGAACTTCCTATAATTTACGTTTTTCGTTACTTTCCTGTTCTTTTTACGGACTTTACGTTTCTTCACGTCGCAAAACAACACGAGGCAAGAAAATAATCATAAATTTAGAGCTTTGTCCCTAAAATACCAAAAATCCAACCGAAGATATTTCTGTGTAATGGCATTTTGTATAAATACCGAGGTAAATATTGCCTGCGGTGTAATGTAGTATTCTTAAAATCAACATTCCCGAACTGTATAGGTTAGAATTCTTTTAAAAATTCTACACAAAATTCCAAAAGGTTTTTATTGTTGTTGGTCTCGGGATTTTATTCCCCCGAAGGCAACATTATGAGCGGTTTTATTATTCTTCAGACAAAAGAAAAGGCTTTCGGAGGTCAGTAGTTCTTGAGTGTATATATATAGAGAGAGAGAGGAAGAGATTTAAGAAAGGGACAAGGAATTCAGGTATCTGAGGGCAGAAGAAAGGGTTAAGGAGTTTTGAGGAAAGTTGTACTACTTAAGGATCAGGATCTTAGAATGTTGTTGGAAGTTGAAGGAGCAGTGGGCTAAAGGACTCGACCACCATTTTTAAAATTTTTAAGTGGCCCCCTCCCAGATTCTTTGTCAGGGGATCGTTTAATGGTGACGCCCACTCTTTGTAAGAGAAATCCCAAATACAATAATTCCAAGCCAATAATTGTTTTTTTATATACCACACTCTATCAACTTGTATATATAGAGATTATAATAAAAAATAATAAAGATCTTAGACTTCTTTATTCGGCCTAATGGTTTCAATTTTTTCAAATTGTTATTAGTAAATAATAATATAATATAGAAAATGCATTTTAATATATATATATATTATATATTATGTACAATGTGTTATAATATCAAACAAATAATGTGTATAACATTGAAATATACGAAACGGCCTCAACCATACAAAGTTGGTCCCCCACTGAGGCAGCCCAGGGCCTACGCATAATTTGATAAATTTAGCTACCAGGCTCATATACTCGAGTAGAGCTATCAACTTTTTAAACAGGCAAATGTATTCTAATTAAGTCAAATTAGATTCACCCCGCAAGAGAAATGATGGGATGATAACAGTAACACATATTGTGTATATAAACCACTTTGAATGCATTTTGATGATTCGCTTTTTTTGAATTCAATATTTTTGCATATCGTGTTTCTCTTTATACCCTGGGGGGGATTGTGAGTATAATATTCATGCTCTGCATCGTTTCTAGTAAACTTGTTTTTTTTCTGTTGATTATAATAACCAAACTCTTGTGTGTACCATTTTTTAATTAAATTACAATTTTGTTGATGTAAACATTATAGGGGAGTTTGAGAGCTGGTTGTAACGGAAGTCACTTTTATTCATAATTTCACAATTTTTATATTAAATATTTTACTCAACCCAGGGTATGATTACAAGTTTCAGTATACGGAGAAAAAGGATATTTTTTACGTTGACAATAACATTATGTTTATATAGAACTAACAAATTTATTTTATTGTCTTAATAATTCAAATTTTTTTAATAACAATATAAATCTGTTGAGGTAACAAAAAATTGTATATGTAACATAACAAGAAACAAAATTGTTAGTTCTATATTAAATGTTTTTAACAGGAAAAATATGAATGTTTACGAAAAATGAGTAAGATTAATGAATTTTAATATTTTTCTAAAAATTACATATAACAAAATGTTATATTTATAGAGGAATTCAATTATTTTTATAAATAAATAATAATAAAATTTTCCTAAACAATTCAATTGTTCTCAAAACTTTTTAATATAGTTCTTTGTAGGGTCATTTGGGGTAAATGTAAACTCGGGGTAAATGTAAACAGTACTCCAACTACATTTTAAAAGAAAATAATTGAATAAACTATTACATCTGACATTTTGAAATTTAAAAATTCGATTTTCGATTCTTATTCAGCATAACCTTAAAAACTTCTTTTTACCAAGTTGAATGAAAATCTATAAAAATTTGTTCAAGTTATTCAAGTTTTTACATTACTAATTTTGTAATGGTTGATTCTTTATTTTATATGATACATTATCAGTCAACTGGTTGATTTTTACTACACGTCTACGAATAATTTTTTTTCAGTTTTTCCATCCCTTAAGACAGTAGTATACTTGAAAAAACTTGTTTCTTAAACCTCGCTTAACTACAGAGGTGTTTACATTTACCCCGAATTTTAGGCAAATTTCAAAATCTCGGGGTAAATGTAAACAGTCAGTTGTAGACGATTCAGGTGCATCAATATTTTTTTGAACCTCATAAAATTTTTCTAGGGAGCTCTAGTAACAAGTTCATGCAAAAAAAATCCGTCTATTTTACGTTTTAACAAAAAAAACTAATGTTTTTTGTGAAACATAGATATTCCGTTTACATTTACTCCAAATGACCCTATAATCTTCAATAATTGTTTTCAAATTTTTCAATAAAAATTATTTTAAAAATCCAAAATTTTCTCATTTTTTATATGAGAATGTAATATTATTTTCAAGAAAATTAAAATAAATTTAACTTTTATCCCAGAATTTTTCACTAAACAATTGTCAACTCATTAGTTGCTGGGTTATTCGAGCCCCAGCAGAGTTAGTTCCCCATTTTTTCATGGCTTTAAATTTGTTTTTAAAATAAATTATTCTTCTAATCAATAAAATTAAATTATTTTAAAGAATTTAAAATAAATATCTTGCCAAGAATTAAATTATTTTCAATACAATTTTAATTACATTTTTTTGAAAGTTTAATTCAATTCTATATTCAATTATTGAAAAAATGTTGATAAAATTCTTGAAATGATAATTTAATTATTTTCATATTTTTTGATAAATACTTTGCCAACTTTAAAATACATATAGAATTGTATAGAAATTATTATCTATATAATTGACAATGGGGCTTATGTATATTTTTTACTCAGATGCAATCAGAGAAAAAGTTTATTTCACTTAACCAAACTGTTTAATTAACCTATTTTATTTGTTACGATAAAAAAATTTCGTTGATTTAAATAAAAATTTGGTTCATTTTAATAAATGTTTTTTATTATTAAGTAATTTTGTGTACATGAAGAAATAATTATATATAATATTTTCTTTAATTGTTATTTATTTTCCTCTAATAATGTTTGAATTTCCTAATTTATAATATTTTCTAGTATACATATTATTGGTTAATTTATGATTTATTGTATATAAAATATCAATAACTATAATATAATAAATTATAAATTAACGAATAATATGTATACTAGAAAATATTGAATTTGGAAATTCAAACATTATTACAGGAAAATGAATTAAATAACAAAATTAAGTAAACAAAAATATTTATTTAAATGAACCAAATACGTTAACTAAAACTATTTATTTGAATCAAACAAATCTTAAAATAAACAAATTTTTTAGTTATATATAAAATAAAAATGTTTGGTTAAGTGTAATAACCATTTGGTTAATACATCCCGTGTAGAAATCACCATGCTATGCCTAAAATGATTATTGGTCCTAGCTTGGACCTAACTTGGCAACCCCTTTTTATATATCCTAGGCTGGTCCTAACTTGGTACTAACTAGGAGATCCAGTTGTGACTTAAAAAATTTTTTAGGAAAATAAAGTGTCAAAATTGATACAGGAAAAACATGTAAAAATTGATAAATATTATTCTCAATTAATATTTATAAAATTAATTGATAATCATATTTTTTAAACAATTTATTGTTTGACATAAATCAGAAAATTATACAAATATTATGAAATAAAGTTAATTTATTAATTTATTAATTCAGCAATTGTTTAAAACTTTAAACAAATAATTGTTATATACTAACTTTTCACACAATCAAACCTAGGAAGTAGTATTTTTTTCTAATTTTGCAATAAGTAAATACTCAGATTAGTTAATTGCAAAATTTTAAAAGACTACAAGTGTCTAGACGCTTTATTTTCTCAAAAGTTAATAAATAACAACAATTTTTTGTTTAAACAAATGCTGAATTGTTAAAATTATAAAATATCTCTATTTCATACTTTTTAAATTAGTTTATTGCAAAATTAGGAAAAACTGCAAGTTTCTAGGTACTTTGTATCAAGAGTTAATAAATAACAACATTTATTTGTTTAAACAAATAACGGAATTGTTAAAATGATAAATTATCTTCATATTTTACTAATCGCGAAATTAGAAAAAAACTGCAAATTTCTAAGTAATTTGTAACAAAAGTTAATAAAACAGTAACATTTATTTATTTATTAAAACAGATACAGACTGCAATATAATTATAATTAGTAAAATATATTTTTAATTTCGTTTGCAGATTTTAAGTTTCGTTTAAGTTGGTGCTAAACACTAGAAGATATTGCAGTTTGAATGTGGGCTGACCCACCTACGTTCAACCCAGGCCCTACCTGGGCTTCCTAGTTTCATTAGGAAAAATTTCTAAGTCCAAATTCAAAAAAAATTTTTGCAACAAAAAATTAATGTTTAAAATGATTTAGAACAATGAAAAACGTGTTTTTAACATAAATTTTTTGACTTTTTTTTAAAAAGTGGATCACCCACTTAATTAATTAGCAAAAATTTCCAAGTCCAAAAGACGAATATTTTTTTAGACCAACAAATTAATGTTAAAAATGATTGAGAACAATGAAAAACCTGTTTTGAACGAAAATGTATAGATATTTTTTTCTTGATATAGTATAAAAATATTAATTTTTGAATTTTTATATTTGAATATTATTTTATTATTATTATTGTTGTTGTTAAACTATTTTTTTTATTTATTATGGTGTATTAGTGTCAATAAATACTATATTGAATCATCAAAAGCAAGTCAACAAGTCACTGACAATAAAAATTTTGATCTCAACTAGTTTCATTAGCATAGTGGTTAGGGCGTTAGTCTCGTAGTCGTGGGTCATAGGTTCGATTCCCGCGTGCGTTAGATTTTACTTGCTTCTTAGGTTTGCGTTTATTCCGATGTTTCTGCATTATATTCGTATAAGTATGTAATTTAAAGATTATATATACTGTAAAATAATTTAATTAACAAATTTCTAATTTTTTTTATAATTTTTAATGTATATATTAGAGGAATATATATTAATCTCTGCATATTAAGTACTAACATTATTTATGAATTCGCTTTTGGTCATCATTTAATTGAAAAAAATAATAATTAATTAAAACTAATACTTATTATTATAAATTTAGGTTATTTCTTTAACAACCATGCTAAGACCAATTTTCATTTTCCACACGGGATTAATAAACGTATTGGAAGAAATTATTTTGTTGAATCAAACATACGTTTGGTTGACTGTATAGCAATGCATTTATTTGGTTGATTCAACCAAAATTTGCGGTTGTTTCGAGCAAATTTTTTACTGAGTGAGGCAGTATTGTTTTATTAAATTTTCACAAAAATAAAATTATAATTACTTTTTCCTATGGTACTGTGGTGCAGGGTCTTTAAAGGGATAGAAATTTAAACTTGAAAAAAAGGGATGAAAAATTGATGTCTTTGAAGATGTAAGTGACGTCATGATTTTTCGAGAAATATACCTCCATTAGATTGCTGAATTCCCTATATGAAAAGCAAGGATAATTGGCATGTCCATTACAACGAAGCATGAGTTTGTAAAGACTCCCCAGGGATAATTAACTGTCGACGCGGGGGGTTGCTTTTTAAAGACCCTCGACAAGATTACGAACACAATTTATCACCATATGGAATATACTTCTACTATACTGCTCCAAACCTTTTAAATGCTTATTCACATTCTTTGAAGATTTGAAAAATACGAGAATAGAATTTTTATTGTATATTATCAACTTTCTCTCTATATAAAGGACTGCGTTCGTTTACCTGGGACTCGAGTTCACTTCAATAGAAAATATTTAAGGCCCCAAAAATCCCAACGGATATTTTTCTACTTTCTCGATTATTCTGCTATCCTAATAATTGTCACCTAGTTTTTTGTCGTTCTCAGTTTTTTAGTGAAAAGGGTTAAATTTGGGAATGAATATAGTTCTTTAGAAAAAATTAAATATTTGATATTTCACGATATTTCTTCAATTTTTTTATTTTCATGTAATTTGTTTTCTATTAAATATTTAAAGGATAAAAGTCTCAATTTTCATTTAAGCCCGTTGAATAATAAATAAATATGCAAATAGAAAAAAAATAAAGCAAAAGAAATAAGATAACTGGTTTTTTTTTTTAAATTGAAATAGTGTACGTCGGAGAATTTTTTCTTTTAGTTAAAATATTTTTTCTGATGTTGAGAAAATAAATTTTTAAAAATGGCTGAAAAATTCGTTGTTAATAGAGAATTTTTCACTATACGAAAATAAAATGAAAAACTTCCTGACTAGTTCTAAAATCCTAATAGTGACCAAGACGTTAATCCGCTTGATTAGTTCCACTAGATTTGAAATACAAATGAGCGTGAAATTCTTGAGCCCTCTTGAGATTTGGAATAACATAAATCAAAAACCGGCTTGAAACTTGAGAAGAGGAAGGATCCTTTACAACACTTGTTTTGTTGGGCTTTTAAAAGGACCTATATGTATATAGGGGGAAGCGCAGAACCCATAGAAATTTTCTTCCCTGTCATGCTATCCTGGCATTTTATGGCTGTTTTTAGCCCATAAATATTTCCTTTGAATATTAATGGTATTTTTTTGTATGGTAGTTTAAAGCAGTATTTTAAACTAATAAATAGTTAGTGCTATTTTATAGACGTATAATTTTAAATGTTGTTTTTATGTAGTAGGTATTTAGTATAGTATTTTTAAACAATGTTCTAAAAAAGTATTTGTTTATTTATAGTATTTAAAAGTATTTTTAATATTATTTTAGAATTGTTTAAATTATATTTGAATTTGTTTTAATTTTAATTTTTTTTTCAATACAATTGTAATTGAATTCCTCAAAAAATGTAATTATTCTTAAAAAATATATTAAAATTAAAAAAGAAACATTCAATTATACCATAAAT
This sequence comes from Leptopilina myrica (nomen nudum), assembly GCA_032872475.1. Lineage (NCBI taxonomy): Eukaryota > Metazoa > Arthropoda > Insecta > Hymenoptera > Figitidae > Leptopilina > Leptopilina myrica (nomen nudum). Next base: position 6,082,945 of record CM065462.1, on the reverse strand, counting down.
TATTTTTTTTGTATTTAAATAATTGAATTCCAGTAGAATTTTCTAATAAAAATTTATTTAAAAATGAATTTCAGTTCAAATTTTAGATAAAAATTGAATATTAAAAGCAATATTGTGCATTTTTGGAAACAATTGAATTGTGAAATTAAATTTTTTTAAAAGTTTAATTGATTTCTCAAAATATTATTTAGAGTTTTCATTTTCTAATATATATTTAAACGAAAAATTTACAAATAATTAAAAAATTCGTGATTTCCCATTAAAAAGGGGAGGCACCACCTCTAACTTTGACCCTTTTAAGTTGAATTATTAAAGTAGCTTATATTTTTTTCTTGCACCATTTTTAACCCTAAAATATATATATAGGATGGTTAAAAATTTGACATTTTAATTTTTAAAGCGGTTAGAATTTTTATCTTTTAATTAATTGCATATTTTTGCAAATCCATGCAAGAGGTTGTTTCAAACTATAAAATAAACTTAGAAAAAAATTTGCGTTAAGAAATATTGAAAATTGTAAGAGAAGATTAATTTTGAATGTTCAAATATTACAAATTTTGCCATTTTTCCAAAGTCCTCAACCAATAAATCTTTTTAAAAATATTAGTGTTTACAAAAATTTTTTCGCTGAATGCAAAAATAATGTCGAATAACTTGCTTAGTAGGTTCAAAATTAATTTTGACAGATGTTAAAATTGTAACCTAGTCTCATTTGAATTTTATTAAAATCTTTTTTTGTTTTTGAGATATAATGAAATGGCACTTTTTACCGCTTGCTAACATTATTTTTATAAAACTACTTGCATGTTAACCTTTAATTTCGTTCTCGCTAGTAGATTTTCCAAAATGAATAAACTTTAAAAATCAGTTTTCACATAATATTTTTGACTCTTTTACAAAAAAATCAATTAATATAAGTTAAATAGGCGATTGCTCACAAATATCAATAAAAATATTTATGTTACTTAAATTATTTGTGATTTTTTTTGTAAATTGCAGAGCTGTCAAAATAACCTTTTTTCCGTGCAACTCAACTTAAAAACTTAAATTCTACATTAAATTCCTAAAAATAATTCCCAAAAATGTGTTGTTCGAATATTAAAAATCATTATTCCTGAATATCATAATTTTCGAAAAATAGGTCGCAACGACTTTGGGTTAAATAAAATGGACTGACCCTATTATTATTATTATTATTTTTGTCTAACCTTTTAAATAAACACTTAACTATGAAATGACAAAAAATAAAAATAATGGTATCTCTTCTTTTGTTTAGTATTAATAATTAGTAAAACGTCGGTTAATTGTCCAAATAAAAAAGAAAGAAAATTGTATTATAAGTACAAGAAGAATGTAAATTAAAGTTCTCCCCATGTGACTTTAAACTCGAAGGAAGTGGCGAAGAAAATTTTCTTTTTCATCACTATACATGAATATTATAATAAAAGGACCGTGAAGAATAGGATTTTCGTCCACCTGTATACAGAGAATAAAGGGAACAATGTCATTGTTGTGGCAAGTGTTAATGCATTTTGTATACATTTGGATGAGGATAGCAGAAGATACAAGAAGTCCATTTTTTCCCCAAGTTTTAAAGTCTTTCAAGACACCCCATGAATTCTCTCTTCCCTTATATATTGAAAAACGAACCCTCCATAAAGGATATTTTCCCAGGCTAGCAGAACTATTTGAAAGTGAATCATATAATATTTTCTACACTTAGTCCTATATGGCTTTTCAAAAGGGATCTATTGACAACTTCCCATTGGGTATTAATATTTTTTCCCCAAAATTTTATTCCCTTCAATTATTAAAATCCTTTATATAAAACACCTAAAATCATATATTTTCTCTAGCACTGTTATAACTTAAAAGTATCAAATTGCAACAAATTGATACCAAAAATATAGATCAATACAAAAATTGATGTAAATTTTTGACATCAATTTCATCCATTTTAGTATCAATTTGATACTTTCAAGAAAACTGTGACCCCTTTACCCTTATTCTTAATAAAAACCTATAAAATTTACTATGGATATTACGATTTTCAATTCCAAAATGTTTTCCAAGTTAATTTTTTTTAAATTATTCAAATTTTCCTCGAACGTTACAATATGTTATTAAAAATTATTTTTGAGTAGGGTCATAGTTGGGGTGAATAGAAACAGATTTATAAAGTTTCACCAATAACATATGTTTTTCCTTTTATTACTTCCGGGTTTCTTGTGTACCTATTGAGTTATTATTTGACATCCGTGGAACAATTTTATGACTTACAGTAAAAAATATGGGTATTATCAAATGGCAATAATCATCTGTTTCTATTTACCCCTGAAATTTTAAACTTTGCTGAAATTTAGGGGTAAATCGAAACAAAAGTAATTTTAGATAAAAATTATAAATTATAGTTATCTCTTATAAAAGGTTAAAGGATACAAAAAATTACATAGTCTCTATACCTACAAATTGCGTTTAAAAAAACTACACTGCTAAAAATGGGGCTCCAACTTTACACCAAAAGGATTGAAATGATGTTATTTCAACCTCGTAATGTGAATGCTTGTATTTCATTGGTTTAACATTTTACAGAAAAAAACCCGACTCATTTTTGTTTCCTTTTATAAATAAGTCTAAGCTTCATTTTTAAAATGTAATTCTTAAATTGTTGAAACAATTCAAAGAAAATTTCTTTATAAAAATGTGAGTATAAATATTTAATTTTTGGATGCTTTTCTCAATTATACATATATAAGTTAAAATAATGTTTGCATATTCAAATGTAATTACTTTTATATTATCAGTGCATTGGCCCATTATGAAACTTATGTGCAATTATTCGTAAGATCATAATCTACAACTATAAAAAAATTTTTGAAAAGAAGATGGTATAGTTTTTTCAAAAAAATTCATTCAAAACAATTTTTTTTATGAACTATATTTTATTCTTTAAACTGCATCTTATTGTGAGTATTGTAGAAAAAACCGGTCTTAATCGAAAAAAATGAAAAAAGTTATATGCTTTTTTTGAAAAAATGACAAAAATTTTTAATTATAGAGATATCTCAAAAAATTCTGAAAATTTTGGGAAATATTTTTCGGATATAAATTCTACACATAGCAAAGAACAAATCCAGAAAGTTTCGTTGAAATCGATGAGATCATCAAAAATTCTTCAGATTACACTCGTGGAATTGTTCATTGTTATTATTATTATTATTATAAAAAAATAAGTCTAAATTGTACACTCAAAATGTCACTAACTATTATAATTAATACGAATACAAATATTATTAAAAAAAATGACTAATATATGCAAGTATAGTTTTTAATTTTCATGTTTAATTTTCATGTTTAATTTATCTTGTATTAAACAACTGTTGTTATTAAAACTATACAAAATTGTGTATTTACCATTATCTTCAATATGAAAAGGCGTATTTCGAGCGCGCGTGTAATAAAGCATATATTTAGTATACTGTATAAGTTTGTAATAGTTTTTCTCCAATTGTATAAATATTTCTTTATAAATAAGTGACAGTAAATTTCGCCACAACAATTTGAATATGCCCTTGTACCTTCATATATATCTGTGTGATAATTGATAAAAATGTTTAACTTTGATAAAGCTTTTTCTTTTTTCAAGAATAATTCTAATTTTTTCAACAAACTGTATTGTATAGTTTTTTTCTAAGACATGTCAGGTATGTTATTTTTGCTTAATTAATTATTTTTATTGTTAGATAAAAGTAGTTACTTTTATATAAAAATTAGACATTTTCGACTTTAAATTAGTTGATTTTACAAGTAATTATTTATTTTCACATTATTGCGAAAATAATATTTTTTACAAAATTTGTTATTTTTCTATTTCAAGTTAGTAATTTTTTACTTAAAATTAGTTTGTTTTTTTTTTGCTAATGATCAGTCACTTTTTTATTTAATGTCAAGTAAGATTTTATATTGCAATTATTATTTATGTATAATTCTTTTTGTTATTTTTTACTAAATTTAGTTTTTTAATATGGGTAAGTATGTATTTATTATATTATAAAAATTATCATTAAAATATTATTACTAAAAGTATATTGAATATTCTTTTCTCTGTTTATTAACAGATTTATCTTGAGAAGAATATCAGAAATTATTCAGAAAATAAAAATATACTAAACAAAAGTGTAAAAAAAAAAATAGAAAAATTTTCCATAATGGATTATTCATTTTTACCACCTGGTGGTCCATTGTCAGCAGTACAACTTATACCAGTCATCAATTATTTAAACATTCTAAGTGAATTCTTATTCCTTGAAAATTACCTTCCCGAAGTTAATCAACACAAACAAATACCAATTGTCAATGCGCTCTACGAATATTTAGATGATAATCGAGGAAATACTGCAAATAAGGTGAAATTAATTCGTGATTTACTGAAAGGCAGTGATTTGTACGGTGAACATTATTCCGAGGAGTTCAATGTTTATTTTGTCCACAGAATGTTTGACTATATCATTAGTTCTCTGGTATTCAACAAATATGGAAATATTTACGGTTTCCTGGCGAATATAGTTCGTAGTTCGAAAAATTTACAAACTGACTATGTAATGAAAGAGATAAAGGAGAAATTAAAAGAGGAGAAATTCGAGAATGAATATGGAATTTATTCGAAATTAACAGATCTGGCGGTGAGAGAAACATTTCAAAATCTCATACAACCTTTATTTCCAGAAAGTAATTTGAATTTACTTTCGTTTGATTATATTTTTGCACAAGCTGGTCTGAATTACATTCAATTTGGTAACACGAACAAAACGTTATATTTTCCGAATTTTGACATGAGTGTCAATAGAAATTTCAGTGGATCCTTCACTGAATGTTTAGCTCTGGGACATTTGATAAAAATTCTCCTGGATCGTGAAAGTATTGACTCGTTAAATTACAGGGTATTTGCACTGCCAGCACTTTTTTACTATGTGACAACAGAAGTTGATCTCGTAACTAAGAGGATAGAGGAAATTATTTTCGAACCCAAACACTGGAAGGCTGCTTATGAGAAGTTTCTCCCGTACCTCCAAACAAATCTGGACAAAATTGACGAACTGTTGATGAAGGATTATAATTACAAAATACATGTTGCTTTTTCGAATTTTCAAAGTATCGTGACGATGACAAGGTACGTTATTAACTTGGAGTATCGTCACTTAAAGAAGATGAGTGGAGGGGAAAACTTTAGTCAACCACTCGTTGCTCATTCGAACATAAACAATTGGTTCCAGGATCAAATTCATAATTTTGGGGAGATTTACGGACGGTACGAATTGGAGAGTTCTAAGGAGTCTTTCAAAAAGTTTCTACCAGAGGATTTGGATGATGTTGTGATAACTTTGTTATATTCGAATAATCCCGTACTGCATGGCGATTTGAGTAGAATGATTAACTCCAGGGAGATTAATGAAAGCAATTGCTTCAACTCTTACGATTTGTTTGAATTTTACTTCACTGGTAATGAGACCTACGAGTATTATGCATTGGTTCGTGAAAACTACACCGTGTTGATGGTAAAATTAACTGAAGATGATAATTTTCAGGGGAAAGTAAATATTTCCCTGAGTGAGATTATTAAATCTGGACATAGGGTAATTTTGAAGTACGCCAATGAGACTAATAATGATCTAGCGAAAGAATTTATGAACTTTAAAAAGAAGCGTTTCACTTCTTATTTGCACTATTCGGAGGAGGAAATGAAGAATAATAAGTGGTGGAAGGAGTTTGGTTTATCATTAGTACCCAAATATCCATGTCTTCAAAATAAGATCTGCGAGAAGAATAATCTGAAATTTTTGAATCAATTCAAAGACGACATTTCACTTTATCTAACCAATAAAAATACGAAAACATTACTCGATTCCCTTGGCATGAAGGTTAAGACAATTTTCCTCAAGGATGCCATTAGTGATGTTGTTTATACATCAGCATTGTCTGAAAAAAAAGCAGTAAGTAATAACACTTTGTATGATAGATTTGCGCTTAATTTGGAAGAACCTAGTTTTGTCGATGAGGCAACGAAGATGAGTGATATCGTTCTGATAAAGAAGTACTTCTATGACTTTAGTGAGACGATGGATGAAAAAATTGAATTTTTGGAAATTCTAGACAAAATGCTAATACTCAAAACTGTGAAGAATAAGAAAATTGATAGATTAGATTTGTATGTTAAAACGGGCCTTAATAATGAGGGTTATGGTTATAAGTATTCTACTAAGTTTTCATATGATGGGAAAAGTAGTAAATTTAATTACGGAGTGTTAAGAAAGGAGTATAATTTTAAGAAAAGTGTTTTTGTCATTCCTTCGAAAATTTACAAGAACACTTTTATACTGTTGGATAATAAGACTTTGGAGTTTGATGGTAATCGCTTTTTTTTTAACATTGACCATCAGCTTCGTGGTAAATCAACGAAAGTTGTCTTTTCAGGTGTATGTTCAAATCATTCGGATGTGATTGATGATAAAAGAGGAAATAATTGTTATGATGATGATCGTATAAATTATTGTCAGGGGCAGAATTTTGGAAAGGATGACAAAATTAAAATCTATCCGAATAGAAATGAAATGTTTGAAAAATTGTTGTACCAGATACAATTGGATAGGAGAAGTATAACATTTTTCGAAGGTGAAGAAAGGATTGATTCGATTTACACCCATCGAGAGAGATTGAATATCGAGGGGGAAACAAAATTGGAGAGCATGATTGATAATTATAATGAACAACTAGCGTATAATTTGGTGATATTTGAAGAGTACTATGCAATTAGAAATTTTATCAGTGGTGGTGAGGAGAGAATACAACAGGATAGTTTAGAGGCGAAACAGATGAAAATTGCACTTTATCGTTTGGCAATAAGACAGTATGAGGAGAAAAAGGAGGAGTTTAGTGGAAGATTGTTTCGTTTTGAAACGAAAACGGTGGATTATGTTAAAAAGGAATTATATGTGGGTAAACAGTTTAGTTTGCAGAAATTCACGACAACATCGACAAATTTTGATTCGGCGGCACGTTTTATGGGTTATTCGGCAAATGAGTATAGAATTATTTTGTATTACTTTAAATTTGATGGACCGTACTTTAGATCAATTGTTGAAGTGAAAGTGGACCAATTTGAGCCAATTTTTGAGAAGAAAATTATTCTTTTGCCCGGTACTTCGTTTACGATTAGTCATATTTCGATTGTCACTAGGGGTGGAATTGGTAATTTTATGAAAGTTGATTTGACATTGAATACTGATAATGCAAAAAAAAATTAATGTAAATTTGTATTAATTGAATGTAAATTTGATAATAAATTATACAAAAATAAAGTAATGGAAAGTTATTTCGTTCCTTAAAAATTTTCACGATCGAGTCCGAGAAAGAAAATAAAGTTTACCTTATTTACATATAGAAAAGGTCATTATTCTCAGGAGAGTAGAAGAATTTTGGAAGTAAATTTTTATTTTCTCTATTGTGTATGACCCTCCTTTTTGGGGACAAGTATGAAAAGATCTTTTCATACATAAAAAAGTTTTCGTTTCGTTTTTGTATCGAGGCATGTTAGAAGAAACATTTAGTCACGGTGATAAATTATTGTCAATTTACAAAAAGCAAGAGAGAAAAAATGTGTCATCTCACAAAGATTTGTCGAAGTAAGATATGACTCTTCTTGAGATCTGAGAAAAGATTAAAAATCCAATTATCTTCGTTTTAAATGACAGGAATTTAGGAGGATTGAGAAGTCTTCTATTTATATTTTTTATATATGTATAGAAAATATATGTACATATATTGTCCCCTAAAATGGTATTTAAGAAATTTTCGTCTTCTTTCCAAGAAAGCGATGAAGAAAGTTTGCTGACATAGTGAATAAGATATTATTGTTGATGTTGAGGAGATGTGAAGAAGTCAGTTTTCATATTGCTTTTAAAAAGATTTTTCATGTTGTGCTTTTGTTAAATAGCCATGACAACACGTCTCACGCACAATTTGTCATGGTTTGTTAAAATTTTAAAAAAGAAGCCAATTATCTCGTATTTTAGAATCAGGATCGCAGAAGATTGAAAAAAGGTAGATTATTTTTCTCATGGAATTTTCGTGTAGAGGTCCCTCCCCCATCCTCTCATTCCCCTCTTTACCCTAAGTCCCAGAAAAATATTTCTGACCTGGGTCTCTCTCTCTCTCTCTCTCTATGTCTCTACAGGAGACCCTCATCTTCAGTCATTGAATATGTCAAAGCGGATTTAGGTTTCAAGTTTATATAGGCACTTCTTCTTCTCTCAAGAGAGGAATGGAAGAGTAATGGAAGAGAAAAAAGTTTCAGTCGTTTAAATACAGGAGATGAGAATGTTGTTTGAGAATAATGTTTTTCAATGTAATTAAAAAAATAATCTTTTGTTAAATATTTTGGAACTTGTTTTTATCTTGAATTTTTGAAATTTTAACTGAAAATTTTCAAGTGGTGAGAATTTTCATCAAGTCAAATATTTTACACTTTATATAGAAATTTTGTAAACTGAAATTTGTTTATGAAAAGTTTTAGTTTAAATAAATTTCTTCTAAGTGAAAATTTTGTTAAAAATTCCTTTTCGGCTAAATGAATGTTCGAATAAATAATAAGCGACGAAATAAAATGCTGTTAACTAAAAGTTTGAATAAATACATTTTTTTATGAAATAATTATTCGGTTAAATGAATATTTGGCTAAACAATAATTTTTAGAAAATAAAATTCAGGCGAATTAAATATTCAGTTAAGTAAATATTTAGCCAAATAATCCACGTTTCGGATAAATGAATATTTATTTAAATAAACATTGTTTCAAATAAAAAAAGTCTGCTAAATGATAAATTCTGACAAATAAAAATTCGATAGATTTAAAAAAAAATTTCTTTATAATAAAAATTTGTCTGTTAGTTGTGAAACAATATATGTATATGGGGCATTCCATTTCGAATCGTTTCACTGACAAAAAACAATCGCAAGGAGAGCGATTTTCTAATAATTTTTATTATATAAAAATTTAATTATTTATAATATATTATGTACTGATTCGAAAGACAATTTCATTAACTTTCTATTTTTATTTTTTAAAATTGAGCTCATTTTCGTAGAGAAATTCCTGTTTGAAATATTAAGCTTTAAATATCTCAAAACACCCTCCCGTCGATTTTTATCAAAATTATATAAAATGAAAGCTTACCTTTTCTAGTTTCCATTTCCGTAAAATTTATTATGGACATTTAATGGGATTAAGCGAAAAAAAATTATTTAAAATGTGTGTTTTTGAGAAATTTGACAAATGGTACGAAGTTGAATCCTAAACAACGTTTTTTAAATGGGTTGGGATTCAACTTCGTACCATTTGTCAAATTTCTCAAAAACACACATTTTAAATAATTTTTTTTCGCTTAATCCCATTAAATGTCCATTATAAATTTTACGGAAATGGAAACTAGAAAAGGTAAGCTTTCATTTTAAATAATTTTGATAAAAATCGACGGGGGGGTGTTTTGAGATATTTAAAGCTTATAATATTTCAAACAGGAATTTCTCTACGAAAATGAGCTCAATTTTGAAAAATAAAAATAGAAATAGAAAGTTAATGAAATTCTCATTCGAATCAGTACATAATATATTATAAATAATTAAATTTTTATATAATAAAAATTATTAGAAAATCGCTCTTCTTGCGTTTGTTTTTTGTCAGTGAAACGATTTGAAATGGAATGCCCCATATATATATATATATATTTTGATAAATATTCAGGCATCTAATGAGAAGCTGATTTTAAAATCCGGCGTGGGATAAACTCGACAACCAATGAAAACACTTTCTCACGGTTCTCATACAGAATAGCCTTCCATATGGGGTTCTTTAGGAGTCTTGGCTTTGGGATTCTCATTGAAAGGTCGCAGTTGCAGTTTAACTTTTACCGAGAGCAGAACTTGTAACCCTCTCAAAAAAAAATTATTCCCTTCAGTAAAGTTTATTTTCTATTAAGATAGAAATAATATTTTTGCTTTATATTGGACCACTTTTAATTTTCGTTTTATTGTTTTTTAATTATTATTTTTGAGTTTTTGATAAATTTAAATTAAAATTCAATACTTTTAGAAAAATTTTGAAAAATAAAATTTCTCCTTTTCTGGAGAAGAAAAAATGAAAAGGACAATTCGTTTATTCTGTGTGAAGTTAGTAAACATTAAGGGAATAATTTTTTTTTTGTGGAGTTTTCATTTTTTTGTATTCATGTGAAAACAAACTCAATGGAATACTTTGTGAAGTTAAAAATATTCTTTGAAGATTTCTTCTCAGTTTTCGAAATTAAAAGCTTTTCTTTTTGAATAACTGTGTTGGTTGGTTTTTTTTTAGTTTTTGTGAGAGTGCGTCTCTTTTGTTAATAGTTTTAAAATTGAAGAATAGGATTTTATTTCTGTGTCATTTTTATTAGTGTATTTCCAAATCGGATTAAAATTTTTATTTTCATAAAAATAAAACAAAAACAAATTTCCTTTTTATGTAAACCGATTCTCTTTATTTTGTGTAATTTTAGAAAAAATATAATTTAAATTGACTGAGTTGTTCCTTTTGAAATATTAAAATTCGTTTTTTACTATTGTATAAAAATAGTTTGCTAAAATAATGTTTGATTTTAATTTCGCAAAAATAAAGGAATAACAAAAGGAAAATTTCCTATCATTTAAATGTGGAAAAATTTTTCTTCTACATTATCCACAATGAGAGGAAATATTATCAAGTTCCATTTTCTTCCTGCGTAAAATCTAAAAAAGAATAAATTTATTTGAAGAATTTGTTGTTGAAAATTCCGTTTCCTTTTTTGTGAAAGTGCTGAGAGAAAAATTCTTCATTTCTGAAAGTGATAAGGAAATTTTCCTTTTTGTCAAGTATTTCCGGTTCTGAAAGAAAAGTGAAAAAATTAATTTTAATTGTAAAATTAATGAAAAGTACTTACCGGACGGATGATTGGACTGAAGATTATAGTCATCGACTTGTAATGTACTATTTGCTCCGCTTCTTGTGAATCTGATGACGTGATACTGATTGTCATTTACTTTGATACCAACTTCTCCCAGTGGATGATCGTTTGTTCCCATATTATAAACAGCAAACACATTTCCCTCCACCTAAAAGTATTTTATTATTATTCAACTTTTGTCCGGGAAGGAATTTAAAATTTTTTCTCAATATTTATTTAAATTCACGATCATTCATTTTTTCTGTAATTCAGATTAATAAATTCTGTGCTATATTTCTATCTTGTACAGAATTAAAATATTTTTTGTTCAATTTAAAAATAATATATTCAAATAAAGAAATAAACAATAATAAAAATGATTATTAAAATAATAATTTCTTTTATTACATAATATTAGAAACTTGATGTTTTTCTACGTATAGACGTTTTACGTTTTTCCCTTATAGAAAGAAAGTTTTTTTTCTAAAAAAAAAACAATGCTAAAAAATTTAATTACAATTTCAATCTCGAGATAATCGTTGCTGGATGCAGATTCTATTCGTACTACAACAGCATCACTGAGTCCAGTAACAAATCCCATTGCGACTGTATCTCTTTGCATTTCTGGCCTTCTGTCCGAAGGAAATGTGTACGTGATAATTCCTCTTCCGGAGCCAAATTCATAAGCCACCGATTCTACAAAAAGGAAAGAAAATTAGATTTGTGTTTTGCGAAAAATGAAGAAATGGAAAGATTTTTTTATCTTTTGTAAATTCATTAAAAAATTATTTTTAACAATAATAATACGTTTGAAACAATAGTTAAAACACTGAAGTATGTAGGTTTAATAGTATTTTAATTTTTTAAATTATTTTAAGTTGTAAATGCACCTTTAGACTTAGGTCATATTTTTAATAAAAGCTTTCCAAGTTATGAATGTTTGTTAGGTTTAATTTGGTTTTTTTTCGAAAAGTATTACAATGTGTGAATGGGCCTTTAGAGTAAATTAAAATTTGGAAAATAATGAAACAGACACTAAAGGAGTGGAAAAATAATATCAGGGTGGCCACTATTTTTAAATTTTTCGTCTCCCGGTTTTCTCCCGGTCCTCCCGGTGAAAATGAGCTGTTTCTCCCGGTTTTTAATTATAATTTTACTGTGAGCAAAACATTACCTTTATGTAATATGTAATTGTAAATGATATAAATTCGGCCAAAAACACTAAAAACAGGGCTCGGATCGTCTTTAAAACTAAAAAAAGTATCTTTAGTCGCATAAATTCACAACAAAAGTCACGAAAAGTCGCATAAAATTTCCGAAAAAGTCGGAAAAAAGTCGAATGAAATTTTAGGAAAAAAACGCCGAAAAGGAAACACAAAATTGTAAAAAAATCACATTTCTCGCTAACACATATACTTTAACATCAAACAATCTGGAATAATATTTAATAAAATTTAATAAAATTAATGCATGGCAAAATTTTAATTAGGTATTTTTAACATTTTTTTTAATACTGTTCAAAATTTCAATTATTTTTATAAATAATAAAATTCTTTTCCAAAATTCGATTATTTAAAAAAATTCAATAAAATGCCTGTCATAATTTCAATTATCTTTATAAATAATAAAATTCTTCTCTGAAATTAATTTATTTTCAAAAATAATAAAATTCTTCGCAAAAATTCAATTACATTCAAAAATTTGATTTAAATTTCTCGTCAAAATGTTATAAATAATAAAATTCATCATGGAAATTCAATTATTTTCAAAAGTAATAAAATACTTCGCAGAATTTCAATTATTTTCAAATTTTTTTTAATTTCTCGTCAAATTACCATCAGCTTCAAAAAATAAGAAATTTCATCATGGAAATTTAATTATTTTCAAAAGTTCAGATAACATACTTCGCAGAAATTCAATTATTTTCAAAACTTTTTTTAAATTTTCAAAATTTCAATTATCTTTGTAAATATCAAAATTCTTCTTCAAAATTCAATTACTTTTAAACATTTTGAAAAAAAATCTGTTCGAAAATTCAATTACCTTTATAAATAATAAAATTCTTCTCTGTAATTCAATTATTTTCAAAGAATTTTAATAAAATTCTTGTCAGAATTTCAATGATTTATTTCTGTACATTTGTAATTATTTTTGTAAATAATAAAATTCATCCTAGAAATTCATTTATTTTCAAAAGTAATAAAATTCTTCGCAGAAATTCACTTATTTTCAAAATTTTTTAAAAATTCTCCTCACAATTTCAACTATTTTTAAAAATATCAAAATTCTTCTTCAATATTCAATAATTTTTAAACATTTTTAAAACAAATCTGTTCAAAATTTCAAATATCATTATAAATAATAAAATTCTTCTCTGAAATTTAATTATTTGCAAAGAATTTTAATTATCTTTATAAATAAAAAAAATTATCCTAGAAATTCAATTATATTTTAATATTTTTTTATAAAATCTTATAATATAAATTAGTGATTTTCTCACTCGATGATCTTTAATTATTATAAAACATGAAGACACCGATTTCTTCATGTTTTATAACAATTTTTTATAAGTAGTTAAATTTCAAAATGTTTGAATTTGAATCTTTTGATGATTTTTAATTCTTATGGAAAAATAATAATTAAATATTTATTTAAAAAAGAAGTTATTGATGTTTTATGAAAAATTTGAATGAAATCTGTAAATAAACTTATCAGAAAATTTTATTGAGTAAAACTTTTTCCTTTAACTTTAATTTTCTGAAATCTTTAAATGTAAAATTTTAGTCCCGGTTTTTTCCCGATTAAAATTTCTGTCCCGGCTTTTTCCCGGTTTTCTCCCGATTGATTTTTCTCCCGGGTTTTTCCCGGTTCTCCCGGTTCTCCCGGTTGGGTGGCCACCCTGTAATATTATTGTGTTATTACAGAGTTTAGACGCATATCTTTACGGTTAATTAATATTTTCAAACAAATTGCTACAAGGTGTAAGTGTACCTTTAGTCCTAATGTCTATTCACACTGAATTTTTTTCGAAATTATTTGAAAAATCAAAATGTAGTTTTATGCCAAATATGAATTTAATATTATAAAAATATAAAAATTCTCAATAATGTATTATAATAAATATATAATTATTATCATACCGTCACTGCAGTGTGGACCAGAGAAACTAGTCATATCACAATCGCATGTATAACTATTCCATTGTTGAACGCATGTGCCATGATTCGCGCAAACGTCGTGTGTGCATTTTTTGCCTGGATGTTGATTTGCATTTGTTTCGCAACCCGATTCGACTAAGGAACTTGGAACAACAGCGTCGCTTATTAGATCGGGACTCTCTCCGCTTAGATCAAGTGAAGCTAAACATCCTTCAAATCCATGTCGACTGCTGATGTGCTTGGGAAGCTGAGCGTATTGTGACTTCTCAACTCCACCTGAAATTCAGTTTATTCATGAACTTTCGTCATAAAATATCATGTACTGGAAGTAGAGAGAAGGGGAGTGGGGTATTTTCAAATCCTTATAAATACAATGTGATGCGAGGAAACTATGAAACTTTGTCAAAATGGATCATCTATATTTTCATTCTTCATTTCACTTATTTTTCTTCAACTTTAATCAAATACTTGTCTTGTTCATAGAAAATTAATTATTTTAATTTAAAAAATATACTTTAATACAAAATTAAGTAATTGTTTTTTTTATTAAATTATGTTATTTACTCTCAAGAGATATGTATTTTTGGTTTATAAGTTTTTATTATTTTTTGTCAAATTGTATTAAAAAAAATTGCCAGTTAATTTTGGCTTAAATACTACAAATTACAAAAAAATAATACAATAAAATATTCTACACAAAACTTGTCAATTATTATTATATCTCGTCAAAAAAAAATATTGAACACACGCACATGGACATTTTTTAAAAATATTTGTCACTATTTACAATATATTCATGAAGTGGTCTCTCTAAATCTGAATCAGTGAAATTTGATTGAGAATCAGTGACTCTATTCTCACGAATTGAATCAGTGGAATTTCACTGCAAATCAGTTTTTCAGTACGAGAATTAAAATATTACTGGAAATTTCTGTCACGCATGTTGATAATTTTAGGTAATTTTTAATTGTAAAGAAAATGAGCACTGCGTGATAAAACCCAGTCAAGTGATTGGAGCGTCACGAGAGAGAAGGGGGAACTTCTGATTCAAATTATTATTGTAATATATTCTGTTATCATTATTATTAATTCTTTAAGTATTATTATTATTAATTAGAATTATAAAACTTTATTGCATTCTCGTTTTTATTTGAATTGCATTTATGTTTTCCCTTTTATATATATGTATATATACTTTTTCTATTGTTAAAAAAATATGAAAAACAAAATGTTTATACGCTGAAGAAACAAACTCGCTCGGATTTCACAATTTTACGTTTATTTTTCCTCTTTAATTTCCATATGTGTAATTATTGTTTTTTAAAAAATGTTTTACGTTTCAAACGAAATTTAAATTGAGTTCGGTTTAATTACAACAAAAGAGATGTTTTCCATATTTATTATTTATATAAATTAAATGTACACTGAAAAAAATATAGTTTTGGTACTTCCATAAATATGGCCGATTCTCGCATATTATATTGGTGGATATGGAACATCCTTACAGTATTGCTGTTTTAGCCACACTGTAAAAAAATTTGGGGAATATTCACTAACCTTTCCTGATGAATATTACACATTTTTTGGGAAAAGTACA